>CM076259.1:41405298-47057798 GCA_038380795.1 Pyrocephalus nanus
CAATTCCACACATCACCCATTGGCTTTAGTAGAACTAAGCATACTATTGAGAAAGTATATCTTCTAGCTGAGAACTGGCTTTTTTTCCCCTTTCAGCTCTTCACTGTATATTCTTCAGTTCAGAATTCACCAGGTGGATGAGTCTACATTTTTTTTTATCCTTCAGCAGGTTCCTCCCATGAATCTGTGGGTTTCTTCACAAGGTTTTTCCAGAGTCTAGAACAGGTACCTTCTTCAAAGTTCTAAAATATATATATAATCTAGTCTTATCTTTAGGTCTTCCAGATTTCTCAAGAAATGTGCTTATTCTAGAGGTGAAAATTAAAAAAAAAAAAAAAAGAAAACAAAAACAAGGGATATATTGAATTTATAGCCTCCCTCATAGAGCCAGAAAATTATTATGCAAAATTAAAGAGTAAACTCAGTGGACATTAACAAAGAAGCACTATCTTTAACTATCAAAAAAGGTTATTGCTTAAAATATTTAGAAAAAGGTAGACAAAACAAAAAGCACATTACTTTTTCTTACCCTTTCAGTATCTGGAACTTTATGGAAAACTCACTGCAATTCTTTAGCTTGAACTCCAGAGGAGGTTCCGATGCAACTCTGTATCATGATATACACATTCTAATCCTAAATCTTAACTTTCTTTGCTTTTGCATGGATTGTATTAGAGCCAACCCACCAGCCTGCTTGTAACATACACAGTCTATGCACGTAGAAGACATTCTAAACCAAGGAGCCAAAGAGAATTGTACAACATGAATATTTAACGCCCCTGGTAAAACCGAACTCTGGTGCCACAACTGTAGAGTGATGCTTTCCCACTGTTGTTGATCTTTACATATTCTTTCAGGATTTTTATCTCTAGATGTTTTGAAGTTCTAGGATTCTTGCTGTCAGACATACTGACACTGGCCAGGTCACAGTCTAATCTCAAATACCAAAATAGTCCTGTAAATGAACCTATTTCCTTCATCATCACCCAAAAGGTAAAAGATTTCTGATGTAACCTTGGTGAAGGATGCACTGGTGCTGTAGTGCAGCAGCACATTACTTGTTGCTTGCTTGTAATGCAGAAAAGTCAGCAAAACCAGCAGAAATATGCTCAGACTCCCAGACACTTTGAAATCAGCAAAGGAAGCACTTGGTAACTTATCAGTACAGTAGCTCATGGCTACCTTTCAAAACACAGTATTTCCAGTTTTAACACATTAAGATACTGGTATAGAGGCAGGGGTGGGACATCCACCCTTCAGCACAGTGGTAAGAGAGAATCGGAGACTGTAAATACTCTTAGCCTGCCTTCCCATTTTAGCTGTCCCACTCAGACTGATGGAAGAGAGTAGCTTCTTTGCCCCCACGTTATTTTGTGGTTTCTCAAGAGAATTCATAGAATCATAGAATAGTTTTGGTGGGAAGGGACCTTTAAGGGTCCTTTAGTCCACCGCCCCTGCAATGAACACCTTCAGCTAGATCAGATTGCTCAGAGCCCTGACCAACCTGACCTTGAATGTTTTCAGGGGTGGAGAATCCACTACCTTTCTGGGGAACGTGTACAGTGTTTTACCATCACTGTAAAAGACTTCTTCCTTATATCTATTATTGTGATATTTTATATAATGATGACTGAAACTCTGATGAAACCTGCTGTCAAAGAGGAGGCTTGTTTGGTGTTATGCCAGCTAGAGCAAATGCTGCCTCAGTCTTTCTGAAAGAGGAAACAGACATTATTAAACCTTACATATTGAAATAAATGGCCAATAAAAATTCATTGAAATACTGTTTTTACTAACTATCTACAACATAAAAGTCCTGGTGTTAAATCATACATTAAAATAAAGCTTCCACAGAGTTCCCATTTGTTATAGCAAATTTCATGACAGATGGAAAAACATTTCATCAGAGATTGCATTAATGCAATGTTTATTTTTTCAGTGACATGTTGCTTGTATGCTTACTTGATGGATGGAAGACATTTATTTACAGATGGTGCATAACTACCCAACTATCAACATATCTAACTGCCTTTAACATGTCAAAATACAATTATATTTTTTTATATTTATATCCACTACAGTGCAAGCAGAACTTTCCACAGACACAGTAAAAGGCCTATAATAAATGCATAACCCCTCATTTTACTTACAAATGCTAATTCTCCCCAAAGCTCCTCGGGAATTTCTTTTAAAGTCTAATGTTCTGATGCTACTGGAGTTACTTGCTTCATGTGGAGGGAGATTTCCCCTGACCAGTAACTAAGTCCCAGGGAGTTCTCAGTTTCTCAAGTCAGTTGTCCACCTTGGGCCAAAATTCTGATGCTGTGGTGGTACAATAAAATAAATAGCAGCACTAGGAGCTAGAAGACAGTGTTTTCAATACCTCCACCAATCACCTCTCATAACTGCTATCCACAGGGAATTGATCACTTAAATCACTGATCCTCATGACCTCAAAGTCCATAATCAGCCACTCAGAGTACACCTAGAAAAAAAAAGGATCTTTGTCTGCTAAGCACACAGTACCACTTCCCACAGTAGTAGTGAGGAATGCCACAGGATTGCTGCATCACTCCCACTTGGCCAGTGCACATTTCTCAGCAGCTCTGAGGGTTGCTGTTGATAAAAATTACTGGCTTACTGTAATATAGATTCATAGACTCAGTCAGTGCGATTCTTGCCTTGACCTGGTAATTGGTGCACTGCATTTAAGGGAAAAAGGATCTTGGCAGGAAATAGGAAAGTGTTCTCCTAATCAATTAAACTGTGTATTCATCAAAAACACCAGGGAACTCAGCTGTATCCTTGGGGAGAGAACTCGAGTGCTGAATTTTGGGTGGCATTTTTAAACGGCAAGCACAACAACTCACAGACCCTGTACTCTCTTATTTACATAAAAAATTGGTGTTTAATTAATAATTTGCTGAGAACACTGATCTTGCCTGCCTACAGTCACGTGTATGCCACCAATATTTTTAAACAGTTGGAAAACAAGGAGAAGCACTGCTCCTGGCTGAAATATTGGAGCTATTTCTGTCTGAGGTTTGAGTTATCACAGACATCAGTATGGGCTGTGGTGAACCTGTGGATGGTGTAGCCCCATCCACCCCCCTTTCCTGGACTTCTGTTGTCTGTCAGGGGACATGAAAGGAAAACTAATGAGGCAAGGCAGCATGCAACTGTGCAGAAAAGGTGGCATGGGGCACCTTGGAAGCGAGATCGGGTGTGGATGCATGTTTGCGAAAAAGGCTTATTTTACACTCAGAGGTAGCACATGTGTCCATGTGCATCACTTACTGTGTACACCCTCATAAGCCATCATGAAAGATGTCATGGGTCACTTCAGCTGATGACTGATTTTTCCAGTTGAGACCACAACTCCATCTTCCTCTTGACCATCAGAAAGATGAATTTAAGTCAAAGTGGATGTCCTTTTGAAAATTTAATGATGTCTTCCCTATTATTGTGTGAGTATAAGATTTTTCTAGGCTATCTATGGAAAAAAACATTATGCCAATACACATGGACTAAAAAAAGACATATAAAATACTAATAAGAGAAGTTGAAACACCCACAGTATCTCTTTAGCTTTCTAGGAGTGTTCCCCAATGTCCAGGTTTCCAGGTTTTGTGCTGTTTCACTTACGCACCTGAAGCCTAGAGGTTTCCTCTTCACCACAAAGAAGCAGAGATTGTAACTTCCAAAAGGGGTTTCTACCCATATAATTTGTCTTACTTAGATTTCTGATTTCCTTCTTCACACAAGTATTTCCTCTGTTGTCCAAGTTTCAGGACTAATTTTGACTACCTTTTCCCTTGAGTCAACTCACATTTAAGTTACACATGCTCACTGCTTTTAATCTTTCTTTGATTTAATTTTCTTGGTGCTTGGTGAGAGTAAGTGTTCAGGCAAAAGGATTAGAAGACAATTTTCAAAATATGTATTTCAGTGTCTCTAGCTTGTTGTCTTCTGTTTTTAATTTTGAAGTAAGGGGATTAGCTACTGCAAATTTTATTGGCTTTTGAAAGGACTGCCACTGCCTAGTTATAAAGGTGTTTTTTGCACTTATTCTGGATGTTCTGCTCTGCTCTGTTAGAAGGTGAAGCAAATGAATTGAACCCTTGAGTGATGTTGTTATTCAGGAGAAAGGAGGTATCTACAAGTAGGCTTACTCTTGAGCACAAAACATGGTTTGAAGGAAGCAGTTTTTCACTCATGAGAACTAACAGAAGTATTTAAGACAGTTAAACTATTGAAAGGGCTCAACAATATGCAAAGTTGTTGAGAAATTGACCAGTGTATCCAAAGGTTGCAAATGCAGGCATGACAAACACAGATGAAAGTTTAAAAAAAAAAAAAAAAAAAAGAAAATAGAGCAGTAATTGAGCAGTAAGTTGACATGACAAGAGAAGTCCTTCCTCCTGTATCTGTAAGAGGAAACATAGGACTGTGAGAAGGTAATTGGTACTGTGAGAAGGGAGGCTGTTTCCTCAGAGTATTCAGAGAAATACTCAGTTCGTACAAACAAAATTGCATCAAAAATTTTCCAGATGTTATCATCAGTTTCTTCTAATGAGGAAAAATACCTCAAACTCTAAATAGTAGTCAAATTGTCAACACGATATGTTTTAGAAGAGTAACACAGGAAGCACAATTAAACAAACATGGCAAGATGCCCCAGCGCTATAGTACTTACTATTTTTGTCCACCAGCCATGCTTCCTTCAGCTGCTCTTCACTGCTCTGCCAGCTTGACAGAGGCTTTAATCCATCATAAAATGCATGCACACCAGTTGGCTGCCCGCACCCGTCTATTGATTGGCTAGCTGACTGCTGCCAGGAAGGTGTAATCAAACTTACCTACAAAGAGCATGTCAGAGAAGGCACTAATTTGGATGTCTCCCTTCTGTCCTCCTGCAGGTTTTACCCAAATGAGTAAGAAATTATTTATTAATTGCTGAAAGGTAGGGGCAGGGATGAGTCCTTTAACATTCCTGAAGTAGGGGATTATGGGAAAAGGGGTTCATGAGCTCTCCCTAAACTTCCTCTCCCAGTGACACTGACACGGCAGTGTCCCAATGGATCAATGTGCCACTGCTGTGAATTGCGAAGGGACTTCTTATGTTCCTAAATGTGAGGCATCTGTTTCTGTCAAATGTGGTTGAAGTTGCCTGACAGCTTTAGTAGTTATGGGGACTGTGGGAGAACTAACAGGAGAAGGACTGTAAAAGCCCAAATTCCCTAGAAACTAGGATAAAATATTCCAACCCATTATCCCTTTATGAATTATTTCTGTAAAGATTGCCCTTACATGATTTAAATATCTAAGCTACACTGGTAGTAAACTAGCAGTGTATGGGATTTTCATAAATGTTCCGAGATGATGTCTTGATTTGCTTGAGAAACACAAGAAAGCAAGAAGGCACAGATAAATATTTCAACTACTTTTTATCTGTCTAAATCTTAACAGTTCATTTCTCTATGTAGCTGGTGAAGGCAGAACACAATTCTCAGCAGCTCTGCTCTCTGTCCAGGTTGCTATGTCCTCAAAGAAAAGGTTTGAAAGAGGTCACCTGTGAGGCTGAATCCCCCAGCAGACCTTTCACACACATCCTCACTTGTGGCCAGAAACTGTTACAGTTCTTACAGTGTATCAGCTTTGTAGAGTATACATTTTTCCCATGCAGCAATTCCAGAGCATTTATTACTTGAGTTCTGAAAGGATTCAGAATCCTTTCTGATTCTTAATGCTGCTAGAAGATCATAGGAAGGAATTGGCTTTTAAACAGGCAGCATGTGCAGCCTCCTTTGGCAGTTTATGGTGTCTCTGTGGAGGCATGCTGTATTTCTAATTAAACCTCAAAATTCCTTTTTTTTTCTTTGTTTTTTTTTTTTTTTTTTTTTTGCCATGACATGAACAAGCTCTGTGGTTTATAGTAGGGACTGGTATTTTCATAATGTGTTCTTCCAGATGCTTGCGAGCCTCAGCTCAGGTCGATCAGGGAATCTGTCAAATATACTGAGGTTAACACTGATAAATCCAGACCCTTATTAATTTTATACAATTAGCTTTCTTAGAATTATCACTGGCCTTAGAAACAGCTCCTGGAAATACGTGTTTCAGAAGCATCCTCCGGTGGTGTAATATCCAGCTCTCAAGGCAGAAGAAGTATGACCAGTAGCTCAACCTAATTAATGCTGTTTTCAGCCCTTATGAGCTGAGCAGCTCAGCTTCTCATGTGCTATCCTATGATTTTTCTCTACATGCAAAAACTACTTCATTAACAGCAGAGATTTATCCTTGCTTATAGAGCCATTGAAGCTCATACTTTACCTTTCAGGAATATTCACGTTAACAAAGACTGATTTTTTTTTCCTTCAAACCACTGCAACAATAGAAATAAAGACCTTTCAGTGGTGAGGATGATCAGGGGCAGGCTTCCGCTATTCAATATCCATAGAATAAGATCAGATCTCTGTTTTAAAAGATATGTTGTATCTTAAATTGAATTTAAAGGCCTGAGGGAAAATATTAGTGGTTGAGGTTCCTTAGCATGAACTTGTTAGCTGGTCAGAATAGTAGTCCCCAAAAATCTTTACATTTCTGGAATGACGCAAAGTTCTTTTTTAATTTAAACAAATGACTTCATGTAATTATTTTTGGAATCATAGGATATCCTGAGTTGAAAGGGATCTACAAGGATCATCGAGTCCAACTCCTATTTCAGTCCAACAAGATATACATGTTCACGGTAGGCAGTTTGCCTGAGATATTGGTATGTCAAGTTTCAAGAAAAATTATATGAAGTTTTTCTCTCCTTCATTTTTGTGTTTAAATGTATAGCCTGTCACTGCAAAAGTAATGTGAAATTTTATATTTTAAATTCAAGTATCCCACACTAATCAGGCTACTGAACTTGTTTAACGATCACAAAAGGAATTTAAGCATTAAGAATTAAATATATAACATGAATATTAATTCTTTATGATTTCTGTTTAAATTTTCAACCAGTCTCAAAGTAGAATGCAGAGTAGCTATATATTTATTTATTTATTTTTAAATAGGTTTTCAAAATGGTGTAAGAATCACAGTAAATACTCTTGTAGTCAATATTTAAAGAAAATAATTAATATTTAAATAAAGAAATGTATTTCCTCATTTAAGTCAAAAAATAGAGCTATACTAAAATAAACTAAAATATGAGTGGACCCTATTCTAAATAGCCCATAATTTCTAAATATTTACTGAAATATTGAAACCATTAAATTATGTTATATTCAAATTAACTTCTGGCTAATTATTAAATTCTCCTTAATAGTTGTTGGACAATGATTATTTCATAACTCTCAGCTTTGTATTGGCTGTGGTTACAGCTTCTACTCAGATTGAAAACTAATTTGGAAAGAAAATTATTTGTCTGCAGCAGTAAGACACAAAAATGATTTCCTAAATTTCTCATTTTATTTTTATTTTTGAAAAAAAAAGTTGTGTTTCTTTTCAGATTTTTGGATCTAGCTAGGGAGTACAAAAGAAGAAAATCTGGCTTTATGGCACATATACTTTGATTTTATTCCCTTTTCTGGGTTTGTTTCTGTTCCTAGTTGTTAGGAGAGTCAAAATGTTTTGGATCTGCAGAACTCGAGGTAGAAAATGTAATAAGAAGATTTATTATAAGAAAGCAAACGTGCCATTCTTTGTTTCTGATATTTTCTGAAGAATGAGACCATCTTTTTTATGTCTTAAAGCTCATGCACAGACCAGCCAAAACACAGAAGACAGTAAAAAAATCTAACTAATATATTAAAAAAAATATTCATGCAAACAAATGAAGTAATAATATTCTGGAAGGCTTTTGTTGACTTCAAGTAAATTTGACAGGCCTTGCTGACGACTGGATGCGAATTACTGCACCTTTATTACACAGTTTTCCTTATTTGTTGTTAGATTGCTTGAAACCCTTCAGTGTAAATTTGTGTTTCAGTGCATGACACAATGCATTCAGGTAAGGCATTTGTCAGTTCTTTTCTCACATCCCTCTTACTGTAGCACCAAAGTTCAGAATCATTCCTACTGAAATTAGGGGAAAATGCCCATGGCTGAAGACTGCAGAGATCATGGCATTATACTAGCAGGGTCTTGCTTTTGCCATTATGGTGTTGCTCTGATGGACCCCAGCAGGATATCCTGGGCTTGGGCAGATACAGATGCTGCTGAAGGAGGCTAGAGCCTCTCCAGGACAGACCCTCAAAAGACCTTCTCTGGGAAAAAAAATATATTTCTGTCACAAGGAGAGAGGAAAGTTGAAGAAATATGAGCAGGATAAAAAGAAAATAACAACACATACATAGTTAAAAAGAATAATATAGTTAACATAAAGTGATATTAAAAAAAAATGTAACCCCTTGATCTTTTAACAGACAGACTTTGTATCCAGTGACATTTGAATATTTAAAAGATAATATTGCCTAGTTAGCTCTTTCTTTAGCCCTTGGTATGAATATATAGAATTGTCGTGCTGGGGAATATAACCCAGTGAGATTCACGTGGCTGATAGACCTCGCTGTGTTCCTAAGTGCCTTCAACCTATGTGTGATGTTGGGGTAAAGTCTATGCAGTGCAACTCCACCTAGAAACCAGTTCTAGGAGATGCCAGAGAAAACTCCCAATGATGTTTTATAACCAGCTATTTTGCCTCAGTGGGGAAAGAATGAAGAAGATTTAAGGCAAAGGCTGACATGTAGAAATCCTATTGATGGTAACAGCAGAACAGCCAAGCATGTGATGAACAAGGAATATGCCACATCCTCCACTAGGCCTGAGTGTCCTGACAGAAATGGTCTGCAGAGACACCAAAGGACCCAGGGACTCTGAGAAACACTTATTAAGACATTTGTCTCCCATTATTTCTTCCCATGGAACAATGAATTCTGCTCCATAGTGGTTATGAAAACTTATGAAAAATGGCAGCATATATTAACAAGTGGAGGTTTTACTGCCACCATTTTATTTAACTAGTAGATGTCATTTTCAGATTCATTTATTCATGGAAAGGAAATCAGTGTTCTTCACTGAAAAATGCTTTGAAATGCAATGCTATATGGGATCCTTTACTGCAGGCACAGCTCTGTGATCCAGAGTGGTAGACCTTTCCAGAAAGCAACTCCTCTCCATCCCTCTGCAACAAGAGGACCTCTCACTCTCCACTGAATGAAAGAGGAGCTCCACCTGCCAGCTCAGACCAGATGCCAAACTCCTCGGCAGTTAATCGGCAGAAAAATAGTCCCACAAATAGTAGGTGGAATAAAAATGCCTGTGACAGAGATACTGAAGTTTTACAAGGAGATAGAAGAAAGCAGAGTGGGCTTGTGTAGGCAAGTGTATCGTTTATTCCAGATGGTGTTTTGCTTCAGTAAAAGCTGCAAATTCTCTTAAAGGCACTTCTGTGCCCCTCAGTGTAGCATGCGAACAATTTGCAAGTGATGTGTTCATAAAACTTATAAAAGACAATACTAACACAAGAATATATGCTGGATATCACGAATGCTGGCCTTGAAGGACAGAAGATGAAGGAGGAGAAATTGGTGTAGGGCATTAATAGGGAGAGGGCTTGGGAATGCTCAGCAAGCAATAGGGAGAGACTGCAGCATAGCCCCTGAAGGAAGTAGTTAAACATACTCACTGGCCACAAATGCAGCTGCTTCTGGGACCAGTTGACATTCAAAAAAAACCTCTAATGAACATAAAGGACATTCTGGAGAAAATTCCCAGTGTTCCCACAGATTTCTGTGGACATTACTGATGCCTACAATCATTCCTGTCTCAAAATTGCATTTTTTGTAGGAAGTGCCTGGGAAGCTTTTTTATTAGTTTTCATTTTAAACAAAATTCTATACTAGAATCATTAACAAGGAATTTAAGTAGGCAAATAAGAGAACATTCATGCACATGGATATGAAGATATACACACACTCTCTCTCCAAAAGCATTTAGCCAGCTAACACGTGATGTGCCTTTTAAGTATTTCATTCCTGGAAAATCTGATATCTTGAAAACCTTATGTTCAGTTTCAGCCCTGGGTTTCAAATATGGCAAGAGACTGTGGGAAATATCAAATTACATCCTTCTCTCACTCTTATTCTTTTAAACAGTCCTCCATTTATTCATGATCTCCAACTACTTGCATGTAAAAATAACATAGGGAAGAGAAGTCCAACATAGACATGGAAATCCTCCTATATTTCCATCCAAATTAGAGAAGAAGATTAAAACAGGAGTCCTTCTTCCTAACTGAAAATCCTAGGTAAGCACCTTAAAAAATTATTAATTACAGAACTCAGAATACACATTTCAATGTGCATTTCTAGGGAAAAAGAAAAAAAAAAAAAGTGGTTGCTGAGTCAAATCTGAGATTTTCTGTTAATAAATTTAAGTTACCTGATGACAACAATGTTGTCATTACACACAGACATTTTGAATAAAGAATAAACAGGTTAAATGAAAATTAGGTGTGGTTTAAACTGAAAGCCACAAAATAGTAAGGGTTAGGTCTGCATAATCATGATTGCTGCACACACTATGCAGGAAAATCAGCTAGCTTGGAGATTAGCACAAATACAGCTTTAGACTGCATGGGCGCAGCAGCCTTAGCTATGACAATAAATTTCCAGGCTGTGATATAATATAAGTATTTCTGCTGAAATCAGAGGCACTCACTGACCTATGCGTTATGAGTCACTTCACCACTTTTGCTTAAGTTTTTCTGCTCGTTCTTTGTCTTTCTTCTCCTATACTCCAGACTATGGACTATGATTAGACTTTGTTTTGGTCATTAGTACTGGCATTAGTGTAATAAAGTGTATAAATAGTAAAACAATGTGGTTTATACATAAAATTATGTTGTTTCAGACCAACATGATCCACATGTGCATCAGGCTGTTTATTATTAAAAATGTGAATAAAACTTTAGTCATCATGTTATCACAGTTTCTCTTTTAAAAGACTCAACAGTGAAGTTTCTTTCTCCTATTTCTGGCAAATATGGAGCAAGTATGACTTGGCTCCCTTACCCACAAAAGCATAACATGAAAAAAACCTCCACAATGTGATTTTCCTAACGAGTTACATGTGTCTGTCTCACTCTGCCAATACGTTTGTGGAAAACACTGGGTTATGTCCTTTTTCTGGCTCATCCATAAGAAAACAAAACAGATCATTAAAGGTCCATGGTGCTGTAGTATGGTTTTACTTGTCCTAGGAAGTGTATATCATATACCGCTGTGAAGAGATATTATTGTTCTCTTTAAAGACAAAAAAACAGAGATGATTCTTGTCTATGACTAATAATAGAGTTCTGAGGAGATACTTCAAACTCAATTTATAAAAGACTTGCGGCTCCAAAGGTGACATGAAAGTTGAAAAGGATAAAAGAACCAGTATTTCAAAAGGAAATAAGAAAAAGTGCCTTTGGTAAAAATAGGAGAATAGCAGCAATTTCTGAAACACAGTAATTCTATCCAAGTAAAGATATTTAAATGGTTATGGGTAATAACAGGTAGTTTTCAACCACAGAGTCAGTCAGGTGCGTATTAAATTGATCAAAATAAACCTCTAATAGTCACGTCCGCATGTGACAACCAGAAAATAAATAGAACTAAAGTAGAGATAGAGATTCAAATAATGTTAAAAGTGAAGACAGAAGAGAATTAATAACAAAGTAAAATAATCAAAACTAAACAAGCTGAGAAGGGTTGTGTGTGTCATTGCTTTACATATGGCCCTCTTCAGTGAGTAAGAAAAAAAGAATGTAGTAATGAGATTTGTTAGACTTACCTCACAGGCAAGATAGAGATTGTAGAGATTCATTAACCACTATTCCTATAGTTGTTGAGGATTGAAAGCACTATGTAAGCATAAATTATAGACCACTAATCAAGTGGCTGAAATCAAACCTTTATATCCAGGCAGAAAAATAACGTGTAATTGTAGAAAAGGAGAAGATGATACTTAAGACAAGAGAAACACTTGATAAAAGGCAAAACAGATGTCAAGGAGTGGAAAAAAAAGTTGAGCTTTAAGTAGAAAATGAAGAAAAAATTCTCTCACAGAGAAGATATAATGGAGGAAAAGAATGAGAGATACTAATGTCACAGTCTGCTTGCTGCTGAGATTTAGTTACTGAACTGAGGTGCCCCAGTCAGGGTCCTAAGCTGGGGTCCAGCCAGCTGAGCTGGCAGCCTTATTATCAGTTACCCACCGAGATTATCCTTCTGAAATAAATACCTGAGTTATCTGACCATGAGCAGGCAGAAGCAAATGACTTTTCCAGAAGGAGAGCTAGTCTGCCCGGGTCCATTTAAAATTTCAGGTGAAACTTCATGCTGGAGGTGGCCTAAATAACACAGTTACTCATCTCTTAAATGGTTACATTAACCAAGTGTGTAGGTGATGTGTAAACAAGATCGCCCTTTTCCTTGTCGTTGGTGTGTCTTTCAGGCACACATATCAGACCTCGGATTAAGGACTGGCTGGCAAGTGTGTTTTTCCACCTACTCATGCTGGTACCTCAACAGCAGAGACACATTTCAGGGCTGCCCATGATCAAGTCTAAGTGTGACCTCAACTGGAAATCCCTGGCTCCTAACATAGACTTGAAACTGTCTTTTCTGGGTCTTCAAGGAGTCCTTCACCTTGCATTTATGTCAATGGGTTACTCTGAAAATGCATGCACACTTTCCTGTTTTAATAAACTATTATAACTGAAATATCTTACTTTTGTTCTAATATAAGACATAAACAAGTTTGACAATTTTAACCTGACCATTTAATTGTTTTCAAAAGATTTGCCTCTTCCTAAATGTATTTTAAGTGTGTGAATGGGGTTTTTTTTGCCACTGTATAAAAGCCAAGATGAGAAAAAATAGTACGAAATTGTATTAAAATTTTTTGTTCTAGTAATTGTGATCCACACTGAAACAATGAAGAAAGTATAACAGCTAGAAAAAATACAGTATTTGCATTTCTATATTCATTTAAAAGAGAAAGCAAAAGGAGAAGTTCACTGTCTATTAATAATATAAATTGATATACTGAAGTATGCATCACTGCAGAAGAGACATCTCTGTGTAGAAAACGAAAACCTGCATGAACTCAGACTTGACACTGAGGGGATGTGGAGAATAACTGTGTGAACTGGCATAGCATTTCTCTGCAAATTTACAGACCAAGCCATAGAGGTTATATGAGGAACACACTTTTACTCCAAGCAAAATAGAGCGCAAATGATTGAGCCGTCATGGGTTTCCTCATTTCCAAATAGTTACTGCTTTTTTTAAATTGATTAGTCTTGCTATGGACTCACATTGACAGGGCCTTATTAAAGGTCTGTGTACGTTAGCTAAATCTTCACTGACAACATAACTGCTTCTGTTTGACTGTTTCTGCAGCATGTTCCCATAAAAAGAATGCATGAGAATGTTAATATGACAGTCCTTCAAGGCAAAGTCTATTTCATCAGTCAAGAGGAAATCTTTGTGGAATACAAGTAGAAGAGATGAATGTGTTTTAATTCTACAAGACTTTCATTATGAAAGGAATTTAAATAATTTAATTTGAAAGCATGCATCAAGTGATTTTTTAAATAGTTTTAAATTTGTTTTTTGCTTTTTATCATTTAATGTGACCTAAATGAAGCCTGAAAATAATTTTTCTTTACAGACTTCTTTCTCTTTTTCCCATATGGCAAATTTTATTTCTTTTCCTCCTGTTGTTTTAATGCAGTTGAAGAGATTATGATGACTTTCGTTTAAACACAATATCTCAAACCTCTGTGCACAGCACCTTATGTTGCTAAAACACTTTAGCTCTGAAAGCAACCAAAATAAAAGCCTCATTTTGGTGCTGGTTGGTAGCTATGACTCCCACGTGAGAATCACAAAAACAGTGTTGTCTTCACTGTTACACGAATCCAGCACCCACTATTTGTATTGCTTTAGACCAAAGCAGATGAGAAGGAGAGGGGCTTGTCTCTCTTACAGCCTTCCGGAAACACATTTCTCTGGTTTAATGTGACAGCAACAGCAGGATATCTGGCTATGGCATAGAGCTAACACATGTGCAGTGAGGAACAGATAATGTGATGTTATCAAGCTATTCTTGTCACTTGAGCTCCAGGTTTAGTCAGGAGGCTGATAGTCTTAATGGCGAATGTTGAAAAAATGGAGATTATTCACACCAATTTGTTCTCCAAGGAATCTATGTGTCAGTTTCTGAGATTCCAGTTTGATACTGTAATGTGCTCAGCTGCAAAACTTGTCTTTTTCTTTTCCTTTTTTATTTTACTTTTTATAATTTTTTCACCCTCCCCTCTCCTCTGTTCTCCTCTTTTCCTTCAGTCGTTGACTACTTGAAACAGAAATCATACCCAGTGACTTTCTCAGTGTACAGAGAACAGAGATTAAATTTTGACTACTACAGAACTCTGAAAAGGAGAGGTTTAAACAATGAGTTCTTTTTTAAAAGATTAATGTCCTCCAACAATAACTGTTTTCCCATTTTAAAACACATGTGTCTTAAAAAGCTTTCCTCAAAGAACTCACAAGTATATAGAATCCTAACTTTTCTCAAAAAACCCATTATTGCTTTATGGGCAAAGACAGATGAGACAGCTCTTTAATTGTTTTAACACATTCAGTAGATGTCACACTGTTAGAGCCATTAGAACAGTGCAAATAGTATAGAAGTCTATCATTAATTCTAACACACTTCAGATCTGGGGTCCCAGGAGCATGGCACTGCACTTTTGAATAACATTCAATAAGAGGTGTATTTGTAAGCTGAAATTCTTTCCATCACAGTTTACTTTGATCTAATAATTTTATACATTTATGCAGTGTGCCATAGAATGACATGAAAATGTGTTAATTCATTGAGTCTGTTCCAAGTCTCTTAATTACCCAATTTTGTTCTTAATATGGAAAATCTGCATAAATTCCTCTTGCAATATAAATCTCCAACATTTGGTAAAGTCCTCAAAATTACTTCTGATCTATAAGTGTTTTGAAAAAACAATTGGCAATCTCTTTCCTAAAGTCAAGCTTTAAAACAAAAGTTTGCAAATACCATCCTGAAGGATTCCTTTTTGCAGCATCCATAGCTCTCAGGACAGTTCATTATGCTCATGGACCCATGACCATGGGTTTTGGTTTGAGAATGTTGAGCTCAATCCCTCCCGTTAGGGTCTCAGTGAAAGACCTCTGTGACAGAAGTGAAATTATGCTGTGCAAGCAGATCAGGGGCACACAGGAGTACACAGAAAGATGGCTACAGCTGATGCTGTGTGGCACCAAAACCCCTCTAGCCAAGATTTTTACCAGAAGACCTCATGCCTTGCAAAGAAAAAGAAAGAAGTCTGTATTATTCAGATCTGCTGGGTTTCTATGTCCCTTAGACTCTTTTAAATAATTTTGTTTTAAGGAACAAGCGGCCAGTTGTCCACTTGTCAATATCAACCTCATCTAAGCTATTTATTTTGCTCCTAAGCTTGTTTACTTTTCCTTTCCTCATTCTTGAGAGGAGTTTTTCTGTGAAAAGAAATGAAAGGAAATTAAAGGAAAGGGTAAGGAAGGAAAGGAGGGAGGGAGGGAAGGAAGGAAGGAAGGAACAAAGGAAGGGAGGAAAGAAGGAAAGAAGAAAAGAAGAAAGAAGGAAAGAAAGGAAGAAGGAAAGAAAATAAGAAAGGAAGAGAGAATTAAGCAGTACTAGAGAGTTAAGTGTGACCCAATGTCCCAAACTACATCTATCAACTTTTTTGTCCCCTTTCCCCTCTATTCTTTTGCTTTCTCATATAGAAGTTGCCCTCCAATTCCAGCAACTTATAAAATTATTTGTGGGTCTCATAGGACATACTCAATTTGTAAAGTTTCTCCCTTGTGTAAGTATTTGTTGAATTTCTTCCTCAATCTCCATTATTAGAGAAGCAGGTAAAAGGCAATGCAATAGTACTGAAGGTGATTTTGGCAGAAACCCCATGAAAGCTTAGCCAGGTTAAGTGAGAATTTGTGAAAATTGGAAAAGTAAAATTGCACAAAGATTACCAGATTCTGACAATCTTGTTTTGTTCAACTTCTACATTTGTAATTTTATGTGGCCTTTTGCTCTCTTCACTTGGCACTTAGAATCATAGTAGGAGAGGATACCACCTAATGTCTTAGTTCCTTGCTGCATAGTTCCAAAATTCCAGCTTTGACATTCTGGAACATTACTGTTCACTATGGAAATAAAGACACAGAATCATGAAGAATAGAAAAAGCTTAATTTCCTTTTTTATTCTGTCTCTTTTTAATCTGGATTCTTTCCATTTCCTTTTCTTTCTTGTGTCTAGGTTTCTTCTTGCACCTATGCACAGGATTCGCGAAACAGAAAAAAACATAAGCAACAGCAGAAAAAAATTATGTGTCTTTTGCCACCACTTTTGCAGATACATTGTCTACAAGAGGGAAAGAGAAAAATAATAATAACAGGGGAATTTACTGGAAGACGAATCCTTCTGAACTGAACCAAACCTTTCTTCTATTTCAGACAAAAAACTCTTTTACCTGTAAAACTGCCAGCTCTTCAGTCTAGGTTTGTGGAGCCCAAAATCAAAAGGCTTTAAGGACAGATAGAGGGCATTTTTTCCTTTTAGTTATTTCTCCCTCACTGAAAATATGCCGACTCCTTTCTGATTGAATAAACTGTGGTACTTGAAGATTTGCAGAACTTCTACTAAAAGCACTTTCCCAAATGTAAGCCAACATCAAGGCATCGTGTTTTTGAATTAGTTACAGTATCAAAGAGTTTCTCAACATGACTCTGTTATGCTGTTTTCCAGATGGGATGGAGTTCTGCAAATTCTCTGTTCTTTTTGTGCTGCTAATCTTGCCTCATGACTCAGAGGATGAAAGCCCTAAATAATGCTGATAATCCTCTGCAGTCTCTTTTCAGTCTTAGCAATGCCTTTCCTCTAATGAAACGTTATATGCTTTGCAGGAGAGATCCCATGATTATTTTTGATACTTCACCTTCACTACATGCTTACTGACATTGCATTCTGATTTGTATCATAGAAAAGGATTTACAAATCCAGACTTGGCATACCTTATATGAACTGTATATAATAAAAAATCTAATTTTCAGAAGCCACAGAATATTGGATATATCCAAGACTACCTGGTTCTCTGTTAAGGACATAAAGAATTCATGTCTTGGTTACAAACACCTACTTTTAGCTATTTACATGTGGCCTTGCAAATAGATAGATAAGCTGTTCCTATAGTTAATAAAGACCTTCCCAAA
The DNA here is from genome assembly GCA_038380795.1 of Pyrocephalus nanus. NCBI lineage: Eukaryota > Metazoa > Chordata > Aves > Passeriformes > Tyrannidae > Pyrocephalus > Pyrocephalus nanus. The sequence continues at coordinate 41,422,630 of CM076259.1, forward strand.
CACAGGAGGTTACTGCGATCTGAGATACCAAAAGACAAGCAGAATATCTGTAGGTAACCAGCAAATGGGGCACAGGACCTTAAGGAGATACAACCTCAGAGGTAGCAATTGAAGGCTAGGCAGGATACCTGCACTTGCTGCACTGAAGTGATCTCAGTGAGACCACAGACACATTTCTGATATACGTGCACCTATATTTGAACCCTAAGATAATTTATTCCCAAACTGATTCCCATCCCATCTTCCTTTGTCTCTGTTCAATCATTCAGCTGCTGCTGAAGCAAGACATGGATCCTATCGGTCCTTTGTCATACCTGCCAGCTCTTTGCAGGTGTCTTAGGTACCCTGGATACATTTCAGCAGATTCCTATGTGTGACAAAGGAGTCAAGTCCATCATGTGTGTTCCTGGCTGTACTTGTGTACTGTTTGGGTACAGTGTCATTGCTTAAACATCTGTAGAAGATAAAAAGATGTCTGTTGCTCTATTAAGGCTCATGCAGAGAATAATTAGGCAAATGCTGAGCTTTGGGTTAGTTAAAAATTAAATTTACAATCACTGTGCATATAGCGTTATGCATTATAGTGCAAACTAGGTTTTCTAATTAATGTGCTGAAAAGGTAATTATCTGCTGTGCTTTTTCTATGTGACTATGACCTATAGATCCCAGTGAAGAAGGCAGAATTTTCCCATGATCTCAAGTGTGCTGGCATTAGCTGTTCTCTACCTTTTGATTAGAGCCATGAAAAGAACCTACACTGAAGATGTGCACACATACTCTCACATGTGTTCATGCACACACATCTAGAAGGGGATGGATTCTGTTTGTATCTTCTCTTTTATGACTCAAGTTGTGTAGCAGCGCAACTGTGTAAACAACAACCAGTGACAGAAGGAGCTTTTGTGACATATGGAACGTGTTAAAAAGCAGCACACATTTTTAAAAACATGTGTTAAAGCAGGAAATTTGTTTTATCTTCAGCTTGTCCATGGCAATATTAACAAAAAATCAGTTCTTTTCTTTAAGGTATAACAGTGAATCCAGACGCGGTCACCAAATCTATATTTGGACTGAATGGTTGGGGCACCTCATAGTGAGACCTGGTGTCCTCTCTGTATTGTCCCTGTGGGGATCCCAGCTGGTGTGTGTACTTTAAAAAGCAGGAGCGTTTTGTTCCCAGCCACCTTTCAGCTGAATGAGAGATAGGACTTTGGCAGGAGATATTCCTGACCCTAGCCCAGATATCCCTGGAGTTTTTACATTGTTGTCAGCTTAAGCAAGAAATTAAACTTTCCCAAACTTCCATCATGGCATAATTCACAATCAGATGAACCCTGTTCTGTAAGGTACCAGATGCCACCATGGAACGACAAGCATGTCTTTGTCTAAAGAAGAATCACTGACAATGTCCCATACTTTCTGAGAAGATTCATATTTTTAGAATTTTATAAGCATGCCCCCATTCATTGGAGGGTGTTTGAGCATGTAACTTTTTAAGGAACTTCTGTTTTCATTATTTCCTTTGGAAGAAAAGAAGCTACTGCTTTCCCATTTTTAGAAAATGTGAGCATCTATGCACAGAATACAGCTCATTTGCTGCATGGGTTATATTGATTCTGCGCCTTTAGCGGGCCAACTTAATTTGGTGAGGGATAAATAGTCTAATTAATTAGTGACTTTTTTTGTCCATTAAACTAAACAATTGGTTTCAGACCACCAGGGACTGCAGTGCTTTTGAAGGGCCTATGAAGTATTTATGAGCTAACATGCTGTTTAAAATCCCTGCAATTCAGGACTGTCTGAATCCAAGTCTTGAAGTACAGTCACATTTCCATCTTGTATGAAATGATTTCAAGGTGCTTAACTTGAATCTCTCTTGGATGATGAGAAGTGTCTCATTTCAACACTTCACCTTTACAAAAACCATAATCATAGGTGGAAAAAGGCCCAGAAGCTGAAACCTCTCCTCCCAGTGGAATCATTCCCATAAGTGGGGAGACTACAGGCTAAGAGTTGCCCAATGTCCTGTGCTGAGAAGGTGACCATTTCAGGTATTTACCTGTGGTGCTGCCTGTGATGTTTACATGAACAAAACTTCTCAAGGAGAAAAAAAATATGTCTGATCAGGAATATCAGGCTCTGAAGCAATGCCACACAGCTACATCATGTTCTGACTCCAGGCTGACTTAATTTATTAAAGCATTTAAGAACTTGGCATCAAACTGTACTAGAGCTGTGCATCGCTCTGTTGTAGCAAAACAATCTTTCTGTCAATTCTGTTGGTTTTAAAATAAGGCTGGTCTGATCAGACCTTTCACATATGGAGGTGCACAGATGTTTCTTCTGCTTTCAAACACATCCAGAAATATGTCCACTGGGGTTTCATGGGGAGGAAGGAAAACTGTTATCTCGTGAAACAATGTAACCCTCTGAGATGATATATATCATCTGGTAGTGACAGTTCTGTAGAAACAAGAAAGGTAAAATATGCTAAAAATATTACCACCATATTCATATTTATTTACACTAGAGCCTAAATACTATGTCCTTTGGGAAAAAAAAAATAAAAAACTGAGCAAAGAATGACTTCATCTTGCTCGTGAACCTTTAAAAGATACCAGTACTTTAGTTACTGCAAATGTTCTTCCGTTTTTAACTCTGCACAGATGACAGATGATGCTGGATCTGCTCCCTGCTGAATTAATTGCAGGGTTATGGTTTAAGCACAGCAGCTTTATTTTCTACTGTTGTGGTCACAGTGTAGACGGAAGTTACTTTCCAAGAGAGTAGATAAATGCGTTAGTATGTATATGTGTGCTGGCATGATGTCCATAGTAGGGATGTTAAGCTTGTCTCTTGTACATCTTAATTTACTAATATCTCAACTTTAGCTAATATATTCCAGATACTCGGGACAGAGGCTTTGTTCATCATGTGGAACCAGGGCCTTGTGAGGTAGCTAAATGCTGAGTGGATATGAAAAGGGTATTAAAAAAACATTTTTTAAGTAGGAGGATCTGCTGCTATTCATGCTGTGTCGCTGTGAAGTGTCTGCTGGTGGTTTTACATATAGCAAGAGAAAGGATTATTTGACTAAAGTTAGTCCTTGTTGTTCAGAGAGAAACAAGAATTTCTGGCCAGACTTCACATGATCCTTGATCATAAAGTGAAAGACTTTGAACTCAGGTCACTGAAAGGCATGTCCGTGTATATACAGTCACCTATTCTTGGAGGAGTGAAATGCTTAAATTATCCTTATTTTACCATTGCTTTTTACATGACCAGTGTCTCAATTTGAGAGTATTTGGAGGGGTGAAGACCTTGAGCAGAAGTCTCCTCAGATTCAATACTGCTGATTTCTCTAATACAGAGAGAAAGGGAGATGGGGAGAGAGAGAGAGAGAGAGAGAGAGAGAGAGAACCTTTTCAAGCCCTGACCCTGGATTAAATTGAGATAGCAGCGCTGACCTCCCCCATCTGGAAAAAACACATATGGCCACAGGACAGGGGCAAGACAGCCATCCTTCCATGTGGTTCACCTCCCCCCATGCCTAGAAAACCTGGCAGGAATCGCTAGAAAGTCATCCCTGGCAGGAGACAGTGGATAGCTGGTATTTGATACCAGCAGACACTTGTACAGTGCTGGAGTGAGGCTGCAGGGCTGGTACAGGCTGTCGGAACAGGGTTGTGAACCCCCCAGGTGATCGAAAAAACCTGCAAGACATCCACTGGATCCAGTGATGAGACTTTGTTGCTGCAATTCTGATGTTCATTAGTCAAAATCACGGTTGTAGTCCTGTTGAAGTGGGGGGTTGCAGTCCAGATCCATTGAGGTGGTGGTGGGAGCCCTGGATGGTTCTGAGAAGCCCCAAAACTCAGTTATATATGCTCAGGTTCAGGTGGGAACATCTCCAGTACCTCCCCTGGGTGGCGGTGGGGGTGTGTTACCTGGGAAGTATTGAAAAACATCTGAAAGAACAACGTCATTGGTCACAGCCAGGATGGCTTCATGAGAGGAAAGTCCTTCTTATCAAATCTGATTTCCTTTTATAACGAGGTAACTGTCTCAGGTTAAATTAGACTCAAGTGTTTTGCTGAGGATGAGTTATGAGGAAGACCCAAACTACTCCATCTAAGCACTTGTAAATCCGAAATTAAAAGGCTCCAACCGAGAAAATGTGGAAAAAGGAAAAATGACAGCTCTTTATTAAAAGATATATGTGTATTGGCAGAACAACAAAAGAACACAAAATAAAACAATCAAACAATAATCCTATACCCAAAAATAATTCCCTTCAAAACAAACAAAAAACCCCAAACAAACAAAAATAAACAGTTCAGTTTGTGCCCTTTGGTGCAATTCTAACCACAGTCAGCAGGGGGTGCTGTTCAATCACTGGGTGGTGGCCATGCGGGAAGCCCACCTGGGTGTGCTGGAGAAGCCAACAATGGAGATCTTCCCTCCTCCTCACCAGGAAAAGGGAGAGAGGAGGGAAAGAAAGAAAGAAAAGGGCCCTTCGCAATGAGAACTCACTCTGTCCTGCTGGCTGAGTCATATGGTGTGGCTTTCCCCTCTCCTTTGAGGTGCATAAAAAACAGCTGTCCTGCTGGCTGAATCATGTGGTGTAGTTTCCCCTCTCCTTTGGTGTGCAAAAAAAAAACGGAGGAGGAGAGGCTCCATCTTAGGCCCTGTGCTCTTCAACATCTTCATAAATTACTTGGGCACTATCAATGGAAGGGATACTAAGCAAGTTTGCAGATGACACAAAACTCAAAGGAGCTGCCAACTCCCTTGAGGGAGAGATGCAGAGACATCAACAAATAAGAGGACTGGGCAACCACCAACCATATGAAGTTCAACAAGGAAAGTGTTGAATTCTGCACCTGTGACAGGCCAACCCAGGACGCACATATAGACTGGGGAATGAGATGCTGGAAAGTAGTGCCGTGGAAAGGGACCTGGGGGTCCTGGTTGATGGCAAGTTGAAGATGAGTCAGCAGTGGCCTGGCAGCCAGGAGGGCCAACCATATCCTGGGGGGCATCAGGCAAAGCATCACCAGCCAAGGGAGGGGATTGTCCTGCTCTGCTCTGCAGTGGGACGGCCTCACCTTGAATATTGTGTGCAGTTTTGGGCACTGCAATATAAGAAAGATATTGAGCTCTTAGAGAGTGTCCAAAGGAGGGCAACAAAGATGCTGAAAGGCCTCAAGAGGAAGCTGTATGAGGAGCAGCTGAGATCACTTGGTCTGTTCAGCCTGGAGAAAAGGAGACAGAGGGGACACCTTATGTCAGTCTACAACTTCCTTGTGAGGGGAAGAGGAGGGGCAGGCACTGATCTCTTCGCTGTGGTGACCAGTGACAGGATCTGAGTGAATGGCCTGAAGTTGTGTCAGGTGAGGTTTAGGTTGGATATTAGAAAGAGGTTCTTCACCCAGAGGATGGTTGGACACTGGAACAGGCTCCCCAGGGAAGTAGTCACAGCAGGAAGACTGACAGAGTTCAAGAAACATTTGGACAATACTGCCAGGCACACAGTGTGACTCTTGGGGTTAGTCCTGTGCAGGGCAAAGAGTTGGACTTTGACAATCCTTGTGGGTCCCTTCCAATTCAGCATATTCTGTGATTCTATGAATCTCTGATAACTAGGGTCCACACCCTGGGGTTTGCTTACATGTGCTTTAAGCAATATCCCCTGAAGGAGGAGATTCTCATTGTCTGACTCCTACAGGATGCATGGCTTGTGGTGGTACAGTTTAACAGATCCCTCAATCAACCTCTTATTTGTGCCAGTACAAGAAACATTTTGAAATCTAATACGGAGGTGGCAGGTAGACACTAATTAACTCACAAGCCACTATTTCAGAGAAGCATGACAGCTTACAGACTACTTGCTTTCCATAGGAGGGTCTATCTTCTTCATAAAGCCAGAGCCAGCATTACCTTTTTCTGTCATAGGTTTTTCTTCCTTGTTGGCCTTCCAGAGACTTTTGTCCTGTCACTGTTGTTGCCAGCTCTTCTGTTACTTTTGAAAGCTTGTTTTATGACCAGGAGAGGAAAAGCAGACTTTGGAAGGGACCACACTTGGAGTCTGGAGTTTCCAAGCTCTCTGGCATCCCAGTTTACATGGAATAGTGAATTTCTTCTTGGAGCTCTCATTTTTTGTTTTTCAGGTCAGATTTAAGAGACTAAGGAGTTTCTTTTTCATGTGGATGACAGATGGGTAGTGGCAAACAGGTTGTAATGGGAGAAAGACATAACAAATGGGGCAGCTAACTTTGTTCTCTACAACTCTCCTTAACATCTAAAAATCATAGTAATTCAAAGACTTGTAGTTCTTCATATATCAGTAAAGTTCATAATAAAGCTATGGATCTCACTGGAAAGGGGCAATTCTACTTCATAGTAAGTTCTGAGGCTTCTGAACAAAAGGAGTAAAGCTTAGAGAGTCAAGCTATCCATCTTTTTGTTTAATCTTCCTTTATTTATTTGTCGCTTTACTGAAAACCTATGAGATAATTGGACCATCTCAAAAAAAATTAACAAAATATGTAAGGTAGCAAAACTGTGACATTGCTTTATGTTGATGTGGATAATAGAAAGAGTCCTTACAGGTAACACTAGTTGATACCTCACTTTTCATTTACTTTGAAGGACCAAAGGTCAAATCGCCTTGCACTTTTTGCGTGCAGCACTTGTATGCATTTAAACCCTTGAAAATATCTTTTGCCTCCTATTTCATCCCAGAGGCAGTTGAGAAAAATGCTGCAAGCTCATAGGAACCCTGGCTGCATCAATTTGCAGCTCATGGATCAGCTTATTTCCTGTACATTACAATGAAAAATTGAATCTTTCAGTTTAGAATGCAAAAACACCTACAGGCCACAACTGTGTGTTCCAGGAGTTAGAGCATAAGAAGAGCTGTACTGGATGGCATTAAATATCCATTTAGGATCACCAAGGCTACTACTTTGTTTCCAGCAGTGACGAGTTGCAGATGCCCAAGGAAGCACACAGGAAATGGGCAGGACAGCGATACTGATAGTGATACAATGGGAGTTGATCTGAGCTCTCTTTCTTCCTCCAAGGGCTAATGGATCACAGGTAACATCGAGGAGGTCTGTGTTTAGCAGCTCTTGGTGGATTCCTTTCTTTGCTTTCTCTAGTTGCTTCTTGTTCTCACACATTTACATCCAGGTCATACAACAAAGAGGTCCAGAAGGTAACTATGCACCATGTGAAAAAGTGTGACTTTTCACTTCTTTTGAATCTGTCACCTGCTGACTCCAGCTGATGGCTCTGAGTGCTTGTATAGAGGGCAGTGCAATCAACCATTCTGTACCAGCTTTCCCAGTCTATGCATTGCTTTCCTCACCATTCTGGTATCCCTCTTGAATGTCTCTTCCCTGTCGATTCCTGGTAGTTGAATAGAAGCCACTTTATATCTTTCAGCACTCTGTGCATTTCTGACTGTTGATTTCTGTTGATTTACTGGTTTGAAATTGTTTGGAACTAGACTTGCATATTAGATTCACAATGAAGGCCAATCTGAAATTTCATTACCTTTATCCCCTTCCCTGGAATATACCCACATATTATAAACCAGTCTTTCTCACACTGAAGAACTTTTTCCAATATCTTATGTTTAACAAAAATAAAATTTTGAAAAAAAGTCCCAATCAATTCTAATTCTGAAAGAGTTTGGAGATCTTTTCTGTATCCATGGGGGGACATTGCATGGGGAATGCAGATAAATACATGAGACTTCAAGAATTCTTTGAATCTAATTTTAGTTTTGTTACTGGCTTTACAATGTCACTTTATTTCTGAAACAGGAGTTTACATAGGGAATAGTGAACCTGGCTTTTCTGTGTGACCATCCTCTTCTCAGTTCTACTTCCTCCACCAAACCACACATATACAGGGAAGAGGACAATCATTCTTTCTTTGTTATAGACAACACTTTTTTTATAATTTAGACTTTTTGTTTAGCCCCTTTGAAAAAATGTTGGCCAAGCCAGTGTTCAGTGTACTTAAAATTACTTATAGATAATTACAAGTTGAGAAAAAGCTCTATATAAGAATCTCTAGCTAAATACATAGACTCACCTATGTTGTTTTGAAATTCCTTTATGTACTCATTCAGTCAACTGTTAGAAAATGATACAATACCTTAACTATCCTGTCTGGGTGAATTAAATAACTGAAACAGCAAGTTGCAACACTGCAGCAAATGTATAAAATTTCACTGTATTTTTTCTAAACAGAACAGCTACATACACATTTCTTAAAAAAAAAAAATTAAAAAATTGTGAACAGAAATGACAGTGCTGAGCTTCAATTTCACTTATAGTCCAGGCATGATGAGGCAAGGATTAAATTCTGTGAACAGTGGATTGCAGTTCCAGTTTATTTTGGTGGGCAAACTAGATAACTAGATAACTAGTAGTCCACCAACCAAATTTTAGACAATTGCCCAACTGAACATAAAAATTTTAGATGTAGAAACCAGGGTAAACCCTTTTTTACAGGACACATCCTTTTTATTGATCTCTAAATAACAATTTTGCATAGTTCGGAATAATGTTGCTTCAAAGAATCAGTGTTTGAAATATAAGAAAATGCTTAGTTTTGCTTTCAGAATGAGGTACATTTATTTCTTTAGTGCTTGCAGAGAACAGCAGATTTTTGAATTAATTATTTACAAAGCATTTATGAGCCAGGATTTGCAAGACTTAAATGGTTAGAAAATACCATTTACATCCCTCTGATGTTTTCCTGGGATGGATAGCCCAGACAGAACCATGCAAGTTGTTTAATTTCTCAAAATGCCTTTCAATTCTTGTGAATTTCATCTAACTTCAGGATGAGGAGATCAGGGAGACACTGAAAAATATGAAAATGGGGGTGATTTTGCCTCTCACACCTTATTTGTACATTCAGTGACTGTCAGAGTATATCTGGAAGGCTGTTGTTGACAGATAATAGTGTAGTCTTAAAGAAAAAACTGTTTATTTTAATTTCAGGATGGATTGCATCCTGAAAAAGTGTACCAGATTTTTTTTTTCTCTTGAGCCACCATTGCCATCCAAGAGTGCATTAAGTGCGTGCATCTAGTTACTATTCCCTGTAGTGAGGAGGCAGTCTGCAAAACATATATCACCATCTGAATTCCATCTGCAAATCTCAAATCTCAAATCTCTGCAAATCTCATTTCTCAGGCACACAAAGGCAGCACTGAGAATGCACTCTGATGCAATGTAAGGAGTGATATCTGCTCATTATCTCTAAACATAGTCATATATGTGTTAGAAAAGACAAACACACAAAGCTGTATTTTTATTCAGGTTTCTATTGGAAAATTGATCAAGGTTTCCTAGAATCTTTGAAAAAGTTAGACTGGAAGTGAGCTTTTCATCCTCTAAACTCTTGGTAAAGGGCAGACTTGTTTCAAAATCCAGCACACACTGCCAGAGGAAGGAAATCTTGTATCATGTAACCTAAAAATATATCAGTTTTATGCCTAATCATAATCTATACATACACAATTCTGGAAATTATGACTGTAATAAATGTTCCCTTTGTTAGTAAGTGATTAAGTCTGCTTTTGTATTACGACTGATATTACTCTTTCCTGAAAGTAAATACAAGCCTTCCCATCCTGATTCTTGTTTCTGCATTGCCAGTAAACAGTTCTGAAATGGTTCTGAATGGCACTGCTGGTACCAGCAGGAATTACAGAACTAATTTAGGGAGATTATAGGTAATCCATATGGACTTGTCTCCTTGTTTTCTTCCTTATTGTTGTTCAATCATCCATTCCATAGGCCATTCCAGTTCCCATGGTCATTTGTAAATAGCACAAAAATGCTTCAGAAGATCATTCAGGCAAGTGCTGGGGAAAAAAAAATAAAAATTATAATTAAGAAAAAAGTCATAGGTGATCCTAACATTCATTCCTCATCTCTCTGAAATGTATTTGTATTTTTCTTTTTCTGTTTGTTTTTTAATTTCCCCCACTTTATTTTAAAATGTTTTTACCAATGGGGCAGCCATCACAGTTATTTCATAATCTAATGCTTATTGATCACCAAGTTTCTCCTATTTTCCTGCCAGCATTTAGTTTTCCATTGTTTAATTTATTTGTTACTAAGTCCATCACATGAATTACTGAGAAAACTGAGCTCCTCCTTAGAAACACACCTTCTCAGATATCAATTGGCTAAATATTAGTTCATGTTTGTGTAACTAATTTTACACTAAATATTGGTTCTTTTCTGAAATTTCAACCTTTCTCCTCTTACTTTTTTCTCCCAATTTTTTTACTAGTGGGTCACACCTATTAAGAGATAGTTCAGCAAGGACGCTCAAGAGTTTCTAGACGGACAGAAGTTTACAAATCCGATGAACCATGAAATTCATTTAAATATTTTGTGTCCTTCTTAGTTTAATGCAGTTGTTTTGAATTATCATAAGCACAGTAAAAAAAAATGTTATTTGTCTGCTAACACCCTATTTGCAGGTCTGTGTATCTGCTTTCTACATTTTCCCCCTGCTTTTGGAAGGAATTGTTTTCGACAGCCTACTCATCAGGATGATTAGCAGCACATAGGAAGCAGAAGAAAACCCCCAGCTCTTAACTTTTATTAAGAAAATAAATTACCCTAGAAGGTAGGTTAGCACATATTGATAGAAAACATCAATCATAGTTTCTTCAGGGGAAGGCAAAGTGCAGAAACAGCAGAGTATTTTGTGATGAGGAGAAATAGAGGTTGATAATATTTGATGTTTCTAGAGTGAGAAGAATCCTGAGTGCAGCCATAGCCAAGATCTGTGAGTTACGTGAGCTTCCTACTCTACTGTTTCCAGGGGGGAAAAGAGGAAGGAAGAAGAAAATAGTCAAGGTCGCATAAAATGCTGAGACTAGAGTTCACACCATAAATGACCATTAATTGTAATTGCAGCCTAAAAGTCCAGTACACAGACCTTCCGCCAGCTATGTGACTGGTAAGGGTTTCCAGAAAGAAAGAAATAATTCAAATCACTTCTGCTCTGAGATGTATCTTTGCACATGCAGTCCATCTGCCTTAACCATACCCATTTTACTAGGGGGAAAAACTCTTCTTACTTTGCAAGTTTATTGTCCTATACATGTAAGGAGTTTGGTGGGTCTCAGTTCTGACCTATTCCTTTCAAAAACACATCACTGAACTTTCCCACAAGACTTTAGAGATGTTATTGCTTCATGCACTTTTATATGCAAAACTCATTCAGTAGAAAATATCACACAAGACATTCCACAAAATTGAATATCTATATTAACGGGTTCACTGATCCTTGTGGAAAATTCCTAACAAGATCCTGAACTTTTTAAGATTTAACTTTATCAGATGTAAGACTGTTTCATTTTATATCTTGCTGGAAATGCTATTTAAGGAAGAGGAAGGTTTACACATCAAAGCTACGATTCTACCTTTTCTAGTAAGATTCTAAACATCCTGTTTGTTTCCAGTTGCTTTTCAAATAATCACAGCATACTCTTCTTGCCTAGTATTTTTAAAATTGTGGAATGGAAAGTTTGCGTTCAAGAAATTGTTTCTACAATGACAGGCTGGGTTTGAATATGTTTTGTTTTATCAACATTCAGTAAAGAGAAAATGGAAGGAGAAATCTTTGCAGCATGGATCAGGAGAACAGATAAAAAGAGAGCAGTAGGAAAATAGGGCATTTGTAAGTGCGCTGTGAATACAGACAGAGCTCACCTTCCTTTCTTGTCGAATAGAGCAGAATAAGAAATAATTGGCTTACTTTGTTTGAGAAAAAAGGACACGTTCAATATTAAGAAATTCTCACAAGCCTATGAATGGTTAGATAATGGAGGTAGCTGCTGAGGGATGGTGCAGAATCGATATTATTGGAAAAGTTCAAAGTAACATTTAACACTCTTCTATCTTTGATGGGTTGGGAGAAATCAAACTGCCTCTGCCCATCTGGGGATTGAATGCTAATAATGTCATTAGTTTTCAAATACTAAGGACGGAAACAGTACAATACAGATGAGCAATGATCTCCTTCCCTCAGAAAAACTCAAAGTGCCCAATTTGTGGTCAGTGCCAACAAGCCTGACCTAATGCACAGAGCTCCTGGCAAAATGCACAGAGCTTAGGGCAGGATGATGGAAAAGAGGCTGGGAGTTGAAGATCAAAATACGATGAAGAATATGTATCAAAAGGCAGCATGGGATATGAAAAAGGAGAAATGTGAGAACAAGATCGTATAACAGGAGACAGTGTTGCTTTACTGAAGTTCATATTCAACTCTGGCACATTTGGAATGTTCTTGAACATTTTTTTTTTTAATATTAATGTGCTAGATCACAGATGAGAAGGGTTTGTGCAATCTCTAGAAATGGTAAAATTTTGAGAACATAATGGCATACCAGGGTGGGGGCTAGGGCCCACACAAATGAAATTACGTATGAAATGTACAGTTGGGCTGCAGGAAAGATGACAGAAAATAGTAATTTCCAAACAAAAGTAATGGGATATTTGGGACTCCATGCAGCCCCAAATTCCCATGCCAAAAAGTGCTGAAAGATGTTTGTGGCACAACTGTACCACAAAAGCATTAATTATTAAACAATGTTCTTATCTGAACTGGCAAAGCTCACAGCATTAGGGAGATACTACACAGTTGTCTGATAAAATAAGGCCTTGAAAAATGCAAGTCTTTCCTAACTGAGATCAGCGGAACTAGAATTCCATCAGAGATTGCTGTTCTTACATTGCACTTTAACAGAAATGCACTGGGAATCCTGACAGATGATCTGTGTCATCCTGGGTACAGACTGATAATTCACATCAGGCACTACTTACACGACTTTCTGAGAGAGACATAGAAAACACTGCGGAAGAGGAAGAGAAAGAGGAAGAGAAAAGAAGATGAAGAAGACAAGCCTTTGTCAACCGAGTCAGTCTTGGGAGACCCAAACCTTTTTAGCACCTCAAATCTCTTCCTTTGTGGTTTTTGTGCTGTGTAAGTTCTCTGACATTTGATATAGGAGCAAAGTCTTGACATTCTGCATTGGTTGTTGTAGAGCTAATGGATTTGATCACGATTATTACTGCCACCCTTCCTATTTTTCTCAAGGTACAAAACTACTCACTCACTGATATCTAATTAATCTCTCTTACTTCTGTGACATTCTATTTAAAGATATACCTGAGAATTTCAGCACCACGACAACCACAGTGTGAGGCAAATGAAAATAAAATATTGGGAGTAGGCAATTTAGTACTAAAGAAAGCAAAGAATAAAAACTTGGTTTCCTGCCTGCTGGATGTATCCCTTTGTTATGCCACATGCATATTCAAAAGGCCATCACAACATGGAGAATGATCTCTGCTTGTCCTTCACAGGCCAGGGAAGAGAGGAAGCTCTGCCTTGCCCTGCATCACCCAGAACACTGTCATCACTTAACTGAAGCACTGGATGCTCCAGGGATTCAGTCATTTCCCCTGCCAACATCAGAAAGGATTGCTTTTCCATACACTGTATGGGCCAAATGCATTAATGCCTGTGTTCCTTCAAAGTGCTGAGAGCTGGCGGGAGCCAGAAGGAGGACATTGGAAGGTTACCCACCAGCGCAAGCAGATTTTCTTTCGTAACTCTGGCTGGACAGCCTGACAAATTTACTGTGGTGCTGATGGCCAGATATAGGGCCAGTGCAGAGGGTTTTTTTCAAGTTAGAGCAGAAAATATTACCTATTTTTTGCCTTCCTCTTCTGAGTTTAATGCTGACTGCTTGAGAATACTGTTTGGCTCTTCCAGTGGCACCTCATATTGGCCTGCTGCTTCTACAGGACAAATAACATACTGATTTTGCCAGTGAAACATGCCTTGCTTGTTGGACTTGGAATAGAATAACTCACATAAGAATAGTTCCCTATGACGGCTGAAGCGATGGGTTTGGGTGTCTTCAGAGTTCTTTTTGGCCTCTGTGAAAATGTGTCAAAGTAATCCCTCACATAAAATTATAGAATAATAGAATCAACCAGGTTGGAAAGGACCTCTGAGATCATCAAGTCCAACCCTTGATCCACTACCACCACAGTTACTAGACTATGGCGCTAAGTGCCACATTCAGTCTTATCTTAAAAACCTCCAGGGATGGAGAATCCACCACTTCCCTGGGAAACCCTTTCCAATGCCTGATTACTCTCTCTGTAAAGAATTTCTCCCTAATATCCAAACTAAACCTCCCCTGGCAGAGCTTAGGACCATGACTTCTTGTCTTACTGATAGCTGCCTGGGAGAAGAGACCAACCCCACCTGACTACAACCTCCTCTCAGGTAGTTGTAGAGAGTGATGAGGTCTTCCCTGAGCCTTCTCTTCTCCAGGCTAAACAACCCCAACTCCCTCAGCCTCTCCTCATAGGACTTGTATTTGAGTCCCTTCACCAGCCTGCTGACCAGGCTCCAGCACCTCAATGTCACAGTATAGATAAACCATGCCTATTTACTTGGAAGTTTTGGTCTTGCTTATGCTAATTCTGCTGTCTTATGACAGTGAGCAGAATGACACTGCTGAGATCTGCTTTTAGTAAGTGATGAGTAAAATTCTTGTGGTGCAGTGCATTGTTCTACCCTTTCCCTCTCTTAACTCTGTAAAAGCATCGTCTCTGTGGTTTTGCCATTCCTGATCCATGCAGGTAACTTCACAACCTTGGCACCACATATACTACAGAATTATTCCCTAATGGGAAATTGTATGGGATGGTGATAATTATCTCATCACTTTCAGAAGCGTTAACTGGATTCCTGCTGTTATGTTTTAGAAGTTTTCCTATGTTCCTACTGCCCTTCCTATTATCGTCTCTTCAGTGCAGCCCTTTAAATATGAAATAACCTGCTGGAATACATATTGTGATACAGATTTGAGAAGAATGGCCCTGCTATGATTTTTTTTCATTTTTATGTGTCAGAGTATAGTGCAACTAAATTGTAAAAAACCTTAAGACTGCAAATATGGAACACTTTCAAATGGGAACAAATTGTTGCTCAGAAAATATCAAATATTAGCCTATAAAAGGAGAAAATAATCAAATCTAAAATGCATTTTTGTCCCTGATCACAGATACATGTGTATTCTTGTGAAAGGAAAACAAATCATAAGGTAATATACATATTGCGAAGAATTTAGCTTATCCCAGTTTACACTGTTTAACATAATGTATTTTTATTTCATATTTATTTTGTGAAATCACTTGATTTTATGGTATCAATGTTATCATAAAAACAGCTTTTCCTGATGAATAACATTTGGAATAAAGCCAAAACCTGATTTGGCCCTTGTTTTTCTAGGATTAAGTAAAGACGGTATGAGCTCTCTGTACTTTTTAACACTAAATGAAAAATCCCAGCTTATCTCTGGTAATCACTTTGAAAAGTGTCCATCTGAATGAAATAAATAGCTGTCTGATTACAGATTCAGTATCATTATGAAAGGACAGGAGAATGAGAGGAACAGATGCCTTCAATCTTATATAAGCAATTAAGAAGCTGAACACATCAGAGATGCCAAAGGAAGAGATGGGACTGCCTCATCTAAAACCCCCAAGCTGCAGTTAGGGCCCTTAGATGATTTAATATCTTCCTCTGGAGAGAGGGAGCTCACTCTGTCCAGATGCTTTTATTCTTCCTCCATTGCTTACTGACATAACCTCATAAATACAATAGAGGATATAGTGGGAATAGGAAGCATAGCACAACTCTGCATTATAGAGAATGCTGGCCACTGAATTGGTGTAAGGGAATAATTTCTTTGCCCAGGTAAAGCCATTAAAATTTGAAGAATTTGGATAGAAGAAAAGAAGTCAAAGAGAAGGAAGAAGGAGTACTCATGGAAGGAGGATAGTATGGATTAGGCAAAAATTTTGGCAGAGGTAAATAGAAGGAGGGATTATTTTGAAGTTGAAAGGTGACAAAGTGAAAGAGAATAGGCACGGGATATTTCATTAGAGGAAGTCTGAACTAAGGATTTATCTCAGTCTCTGTGCTTCACTGGCTTTTCAGGTTTCTCTTCCCCCATGAATATCCATTTACAGTTTGCCACTTCACCTGCATTGTCCCCACAATTAATTTCATCGTGCCTTTACCTTCACAGAACTGTAGATGCTTAGTTTTCATAAATATCCATACTGTCATCTGCAAATTTGCATGCCATGTTTTTTATGTCCTTTCTCAATATGTTCATTGAGATGTTAAGTAAGTCCAAACAAAAAAGTGACCGACATAGCACTTGACATGTACCATCTGCCTTTGGGAAAGATATTTATCATTATTCATTATGCCTTGTTTCCACCAAGCAACTGTTTCTCAGCCTACATGTCAATATTACTGTCAGTGGCAATATGATGCTATAAACAAAATTTCATGAGATAGAACTCACAGTAAACTCTCATCTATTATACCACCTGGCTTCTGTTTGTCAGCAAGTGTTGTCATTCCATTGAGGAGGCAATCCATTCTGACAAGAACGATATACTGTTTAATTTCTTGTTTTCCTTTGTCAGTGAAATGAAGGTCCAAACAAGAGCTTCAGAGATAAAACAGCAATGCCTTAGGAAAAGCCCCAATCTCCTCACTCATAGCCGAGTGTCCTCACTATTGGGCTGCTGCAGCCTAACTGTGCCTTGCTGTTCTCCTGATCTATAAGTCCTGGCTTGACAGATGGACTGCTTTTGGCAGGAAATTGTCCTCTTCTTCCATTCACCCACACTCTCTCCATCAAGGCAATAACATAATGGCCAGGGAAGCCTGGCTGCTAGGTAGATCCCTGAGTTTGATATCCCTCAGGCTGAGGGGGAACCTTTATCTCCCAAGGTGACTGCCTAGACCTTAAACTCAAATTTTGGAGTCTGCAGTTTCAGATTAGAAACAAAGCTTAAAGGATCATAGAAAAGTTGCATTGCAAGTGAATTACATTCCCCAGTCTTACAGAAATATGTACCACCATTTCTTCTTAATATTTAGTTTTCTTCAAGTGCATTCTTTATAATTCTTGACCATTTTTAACATAGACATTTTTACAGTTCTGGAAATATAATATATATTCCTATTCCTCTGTGTAGGAAAAATTGAAAAGTTTCATTAGTACTATCAGAAGAGCAGGGTTTTTTCTATTACATCTTCAGAGTAATTCCATTTTCAGAGTAATAGGTATTGTAGTAGAGAGACAATAATTTTCTACTGCAACAATTGGACAGAAAGAATTACTCCCCTGCTACCCTTGAGACAATACATACCTTTCATATCACTCTTTTTTTTTCCCACTATAAACCACAAAGATATGAGTCAGCTTGTCAATATTTGACATTCCTCCTCAAGTTATTTGAGTTTTTCACTTAAGTCTACTTAATTATTTATCTGTATAATCAAGTCTGCACAATCTCCCCAGAAGAAATAAATGACATAGTTTAGATATGCAAAGGATGCTTAGTTTCTGAGAAAGAACAAAGCCTTTACAAACTCTTCCCGGGAGAACATAACATTGGAGAGAGATCAAAGGAAAAAATCCAATCCAAAATTATTAGATGGATTAAATTTTATGTGTAATCTTACAGTGGTATTGCTCAAGTTTGAGCATCAGAAAGGTTTTATGAGCATTCCCAAGAGAAAAAGAAAGCAACCGGCATGATTTGTTCAAGATATGTTCCATGACCAGAAATGAGCAGATCTGCAATTTGGAACTTTCTGTGTTCTTCTCATCACCCTTATCCTCCTGGTGTGAGAACAAAGTTAAATGCTTATATGGAGGAGGCAGAGCTGCAGTACTTAAGAAAGGCTGCTTTAAGTTATTTTCTGGGGATTTTTATGACTTTCTCTTTTTCCCACAGAGATTTGAAGATGGAGTTTCTGTGAAAAAGTTGGTTTAGTAGGGTTATCTGCCTTCTTTATGACCTTTAATGGGTTCAGTCACACTTGTTCATGTCTGTAGATGTTAGAGGGAGATGTGTTGCCTTGACGTAATTCCTTTCCATCAATACTCTTTTGTCAGCCATTTTAGGAGAAGAGCATGTGCCACCCTCCAAACCTTCCCTAACTGAATGCTACTTGCAGTGTATTTCCAGTTTCCTGCCGTAAGTCAGGCAGTGCACGTGAAGAATTTCTGCTCCATGAAATTGATTTTCATACTATTTTACTAAAGAATTAATATCTACTGATTTTATAGAGCAATAATTGGTATATCACAGCCTTGTCAAAAATCTGTTCACATTTGCTCTGATGAGTGTTTACAATAAAAATGATAAAACCATTGTAAGTTCTGGCAGGGGACACATTTCTTTACTTCAAGCATATGTAAAATGTTTATTTTTACTGTTCCGTCACAGTTTGATACATGAGGTTTTACATTATACACTGAAATATGAATGTGCCCCTGATTGTTTTAGTCTATGTGTGGGAGGTTAATATCTGTAAAGAAAAGTGACAATAGAGGAGCAAAGCAGGGCCACTGGGACATAAAGAAATATTGATTCAAAATGTAGAGCCTCTTCCTAAAAAACATTTCAGTGAGGCACAAAAGGCTACATAACAAAATAAAAGTAATAGACATACTCTTGGATGAACATCTGTGATGGAGATTATTTTCTTTGTTTCTGAGGGATAATAGCAAAAGTATAGAATATCTGCCATAAGGCATTATCACATTTAATCACATTTCACAAGTCATTGTATCTGCATAAAGCAGAGTATTTGGATATGTCTCACAAAACTATGAGATATTATACTCCCTGAGAAGTATATGCAATGTTTGCATTTGAACAATTTGATATTCTTGACACAAAAGAACCACTGAATGTCATGAGGAAATGCTAAAGAATGGTAATGTACTGTATGTTTAAATGTTTCCATTTCAGATCATCACAGTTCATCTTCATAATTTTGAGCTAACTGGATAACATAAAGCAGGGAAAGCTGTTGAGTTTGATGTCAAATAAAGCATGCTCAACCAACCTGGAGAAGCTGTGAACTGAAACACATCTTGGTCTGGGATACCCACAAAATGTGATAGAAATTTATGGGGAAAGAGTTAAGCAGTTCAGAAATTAGAAAAAAATAAAGAAGTTTAGTTTGAAAAGTCATTCTAAGGAAATCATTAGCCTGCCAGTCTGTCTTGTTTTCATCCTGAAATATCATTCTCAGATGAGTGCATTAAAACATTGCTTCTGTTAGAACTACACAATTTAATGCTGCAGTATTAATCGAATGGCAAGTGGATTTGACCTTAAAGAACTTATTACTTCAATCTTCTTCTTATTACACAAGTCACCAGCCTGCTTAATTTCAGCTTAGCAAATCACTGCATAAGTATATAGCAGGTTTTCTACTTAAAGAGAAATGTTTTGAATTTCTGGAAAAAGGGCAGCATTTTCTTAACTGGACTTAATGATACAATATACATAATGCCAGCTGAATTCCAACTCTGAATCTACAGAAATGTAAAACAGTGTTTTATATATTTAATATGCCAAATACTACAATTAAATCACTTTAAGACTATATAAGCAACTATCCTGAAAAATTGTACAGGGTCCTAAAGACACAAAAGAAATTAATCTCTTTTATTCTATAGATGTCTTGCATTCTGCTGGGATCTGTATTACTTTCATTGATCCCTAATATTTTCTGCAGAAAGTAGTTAAATCTCTTCTGATTTTTTTACTTATTTATTGGAGAATATATGCATTTTGAGTTGCTTACACATGATGCCATTATTGAATATGGCATCAAGCTTGGATAGGGAGGTCCAAGCCTCTCTATGTCTCCCTGACACAGAGTGTTATGGTTTCCCCATCTGTAAGTATTCAAAAATTGTGAGTCAGAAGATTAAAAAGTCATAAGACTGCACTAGAACAATGGTGTAAACCCTACACATTTTTATGTTGCTTTTCACTTGTAATTGTCAACTCTTTATGGAATACTCTAGTAATTTTTTTCATGCTTTTGGAACAGGTCAGAAAGCAGAGAAGAGAAAACAGGTGCTTGAGTGGGAGGACTAGAGATACAGCTGGCAGTAATGATTCAGTCCGTATGTGGGTTATAAGGCTTGATGGGAATGAAGAGGCTTCTCCGAAGATTTGCAGACAGACCCAGGACAAGAAGATCCAAAATGCCAATTCTTGGAGACATAATTAAATTTTGACCTTCAGTCATGGTGTAGTATAAAATAAAGGAATGTCAGAAAATTTCACAATATAAAGGAGATATCCAGGAGTCAGGGAGGAGGTGACATGCATTAGACTGAAAAAGACAGTACAAGCAGTTCTAGGGACTAATGGAATGAATGACCTGAAGTTCCTTAGCAGATGCTCACAAAGCTACCAGAAGGTGATGCTATTCCTCTTGCTCTTCATGAAAGAAGAACAATGTGGCAAAAGCCGGAGTAGCAAGGAATAAACTCAAAGTTCAGAAATGGATACAGATACATTGTTAACTGACTAGCAGCATACTGTATGTGCTGGTTTCAGTCTCGAGTCCTATGTTTCTAGCTGCTATTTGTTAAATATCTTCAGAATGATAGATGATGTACTACGAATTAGAACTCTGAGAAAAAAACAAACCAAACCAAACAAAAAAGTAAGAAAAAAACCCTCCACAAACAAACAACAAAAAACCCATCATCAAAACAAACGAACAACAAACAAAGCCCCCCACAAAACACCAAGTCATCCTGTGAACACTTTGCTGCCAAGGAAAGAGGGCTAAGGACTGTTTATTAAGGACAGCATTTCCAGCTGAAAGAAAACGACTAGAAGGATGAATTGTGCCCTATAAGTGCCTCTTGTATGCATTGATAGGAGATGATTAACTCAGTTGTAGATGTCTGTATCTACCTCTGAGGTTGCTTTCTGCTTAGGACAAGAGCCGGTGGCTTAACTAAGAATTTCCAAGACAGAATTAGTATAATACTGTTATGATTTTAGGAGTATCAAACAGTCCTGTTTCCTATTTAGTGAAAATTATTGTCCTTTGCTGTTTGGTAGCAAGATAGATGTTTCATTGTCTTTGCACATATTCTTCCTTTTCTTCACCTGTAATGAAGGAATTAGGAAACTGAAAGGGTACTCGAGCATGTTTTTCTTTGCGAAGCTATCAATGAATCATTTATTTTGTCAAGATGATCTCCTGTGAAAATTTTTCACATTTATATCTCTTTTTTTGAGCACAAGCATGTCACAAAATTAATTTATTACTTCTGGTATTGGTACCTAACAGAGATTTTATTATTTAAATTTTAGCTGCATCATTAAGTTTTCCCTGAAATAATCAGACATCCTTAACATAGTCTTCATTTGTTATAAGCTTGCGAAACAAGAAGTTAAACAAACTTGCTTTTAACACCAGATTCAACAAGTTAAATTGCTAGAGAAAAAGCTCTTTTTCAGAACATATAGCATAAGTGGTGGCTGTTACTGTTTAGTTTGAATTTCTTCTACTTGAATGGCTCCAAATCGTACCATCTCAGATGATATGATCCAAACAATATTCTAAAAAGAAACACTGCATCCATTTTTTCCCATTGAAGAGCATGGTATCTAAAGTGCTTAGGTTTTTCTTTGATCTGAGTTGCAGGACGTAAGGGTAGCAGGAACTGACTCCTGGTTGCTGGACCTACAGAAGGGAGACTTGAGGATATTTAAAGCCTGTAGCTGTACCTGCTTGTTGACTTCCAAACTGACCATCCTTTTTTCTACTTTATGTGTCCTTCAGCGGCTGCTGTGTAGCTTGATTCTTGTTTTGAAAATGGGTGTATCTGACTCAGAGAAAAACCTTTCCATTAGTGAGCAAGTAACCCAAGGCTTCTCTGGAGTGCTCTGCTTTTATCTTTGTCCTTTTTCTGGGAGAGTTGGCTACTTTTCAACCTTTGAGACTACCTTTATTTCAGTTATTGCTGTATTTAACTTGTTGGGGGTTTTCTAGTCTGATTTTTTGTTGAATATGCTAAAATATTATTTGAATATGTGAACATGATGAATTTTACATAGTAATTAAATATAACAATAGATGGAATTCTCAACTTAGCATTGTATTTTGAAAGAAAGAAAAATTGGACAAAGTATATTTTCCATTTTCCTACACTTTTTCCTGGTAGCCTTCCCACTGGCAGGCATGCTAATTCTTCACCTGATGCTACAAACCTTTGGCATATCTGTCCCTGTTCTCCATCATAGTAAATGTGCTCCAAGGGGGCTGTGATATAGTTTTTGACTGCTTCACTTGATATTGATGCATTAATACATTTGTCAGTGCTAGTTTTAAGAAGTGGTGGGACTTCTGCTCTATTCGCACCCTCCAAGAAATCCAGACCTGTGCCAAATCCACCCCTATCACAACCTTCCCCAAAACAGCCTTATGGAACCTTACTGGCAAAGTTACCCGATGTGGAGATAGAGGAAGATTTTTTAGTTTTACTACTTTGAATGCATTGTATAAGCTTTAGGAACTAGGGATGCTAATCTACATTAATCATCCAAACATTTTCATGCACCATTTTTGTTGACTGACTGAAAGAAATTTACAATTCACTGAAATCCCTTGACAGCAAGAAGGTGCTTCATGTGCGAATAACAACTGATGTATCTTCTGTATAATCAAGCAGGTCTGACTGAGTAACAGGGAAATGCATTAGCCATAAGAAATCAATCTTTGTTTTTCATGTCAAAATTCCTGATATATTTACCTCCACTTTTTTTTTGTGTGTATATTTTTATATCTAGAAAAATATGTGTTGTCTATTCTGAGAGAAAAAGAAGACAATTATGTAAGCCAGCAAAACGTAGTGGTAAGGTAACATTAGGATATAAAATACCTGGGAGAAAGCAGGATGTGGAGAAGTTCAGGAGCATTTGGTCAATGTAGAAAGCACTAAGGTTTGCTCTTCATGTACACAGCAGACACTACTTAGAATATACGGCATGGTACTTAGTGTGGAAGACATACAAAGCAGTGCCTTGAAATTTACAGGGCTCAGAGATGCACCTCAAGAAGTGAATCATGCTATACTCAAAATGGTAAACAAAAGGAGTTGGTAATAATTTGTTGGTGCTTATTAACAACTGTTTTCAAGCTTTCTAAACTGTAACAGCACGAAGAAAAATGTAATCACTTTGGTGGAAAATACATTTGAGCATTATTTTTTACATTGTTTATTGCTACTCTACTGGATGTTTTATTCCCATTTAAAATATTAAATTATTAATATTAAATCAGGATTTTTTTACACACATGATCATTATCGCTGTCTTAATGTCCTTTCTTTAGAATACCTATAGCCTAAGAGCAACTAGAAAGCTGCATTCTCTGAAGACGAGAGAAGTTATCCCTCTAAAGGAAAGAAAACCAACACTCTTTTTCATGACTGATGATGATCTTGCAGAAGATAAATGAATTTAACCTATTCTTGGAAGCTGTCTGAAATATTTTTTTTGCATAAAATACAGGAAAGTACCTGAGCAGCTCCCCATTGCTACTTTCTGAGACAAGCTTCTGTACTCAAGTGACCTGATAACCAAGACTAGTGTTTGGTATTGAATTCCAAAGGGAGGAATAGGCACTTTAATGAATGCAGTGGTTCCACGTTATACATAGTGTTGTGACTTCTCCTCTCAGTATATAATTCCTCATCTTAGTTTTTCACCCATTTGAAGGTCCAGGTTGGTCCTCTTCCCATTCATCCTTCCCTCTGCTTGAGACTGGTCTCTCCATCATGCTGACCCACTCGTTTATGCAGCTGTGCTCCAAAATTATTCCTTGAAATGACCACGTGTAACGAAAAAGAAAATGCCCTCATCCCCACTTTTCACATGGAAAAATCAAAAAGTATGCTTTCGTTGGCTCTCTCACACAGACATGATTTTTGTTCTTCTTTTCCCATTCCTATAATCAAAAAAGACACTCTAAGTGCTAAAAGTTGTTGGCTTTTCAGTGAGTTTCTTGAAGGAAAATGACCAAGACATATACAACAAATAAAGAATAAGACTGGATTGCAATTCATTTGGACAATTACACATAAATACATTAAGGGAAATCACATAATTTCCAAGAGAGTCTGAAGCACAAAATATAAGGAAAATGGTTGGCTCAGTAAAGAAATTACTTATCCAACTCTAGTAGTAACACATTTAAGAGATTAATTTCCTCTGCTGAAAGCTCTTCTGCAATGGTAGATCTGTCCTTTTCCTCCCCTGTGAAATATGGAAATATGCCTGCGAAGATTTGTGAAAATAAACAGCATTCTTTGCCAAAGAAAGAATAAATTCAAAGTGTCCTGGTTTCATATCTATATGGATTACAACCCACACTCTCCCGAAATATTGTTTGCTATCTTAAAGACATGTGAACTGTAAAGGAAAGGATCATTCAAATGTATTGTTTAAATGGGACTTTTATTTGTTATGTCACTTTAAAGCTTCTTAAGGGAGTTGGCTGCAAACTGCTATTGGCAAACCTTAAAAGATGGAAGGGAAAAATGTGTTATTTCTTGAGTTGACTGTGTGTCAAAAACATACTGTTCCCCTAGAGATAAACTTGGTTTATATTAGGTGATATGATACAAGCACACAAATTTCCTGTAGAACAGCAAAAGGCCTGGCTTCAACAAGGTGTTAAAGTGTAGGGTGCATGGTAGACACTGAATTTGTAGAGGATAATCTCTGGAAAGTGGGCTGGAAAAATATACTTTAAAGAGGAATTTGAAAGAGCAAAGTCATAAAGGAAAAAACGGAGATATGGAGATGAGTAGAAGAAAAAATTTTCACTGAAAGAATACTTTTCAGTTACCTGAAAGTTTCTTATTATTGAACTATTCTTTAACAGGCAAAACCATTTAATATTCTTTAAAAATATTTCAAATTCTTTCAACACTCTGGTAGTAGCTTGTGAGAAATCTCTGCACTCCATGATTTACACATCTGTTATACTACTGAGCAAAGGGGAACATAATAAAAATGCATATATTTGCATTGATCTGAATTTATTTGCATAAAATTAAAGGGAAGGCACAGGTATGTTGGCTTTCATCCACTCAGACTTCCAGTTTTGCAATGTTTTTAGAATTTCTGACTCTCCTTTGCGGACATGCAGTCTCATTAATACACTGACCTTTACTTTTACCTTTATATAGACAAAGGGAGGGGGTTGGGGTTGGGGCGGGGAATGCAGTAAGAAACAATTGATCTGTGGAAAGCAGTGGTTGATCAGATGTGGTAAAAGGTGAAGAATTTCCTTCATGTGAGAGATTTTAGTTTTCTTATTTAATTATCTTCCATATAATACCAGCTGTCCCCTCCTTTACTCTCTCACCAACATTATTCCTCTAAAAAACATGGAATTTTATTTCAATTTTCCCACCACAATTGCATATTTTTGCTGCCTGGGCAGACACAGCACATGGATGCTCCCTCACTGAGAAAAATCTTCCCAAAGTTTTCTGAGCACGCCTGTCCATTTACCAATCTCTTTTTACTGTCCTTCTTGGAGTTTCTGGTTTCATGAGAAATCTCTGGGTGAGAGGAATTCTGGAGTGCTCAGCCAATGGTAAGAACTGACTTTTTAGGGACAGAAGTAAAAAGGAAGCCAGCTGCCCATCAGCAGTGAAAATAGCATTTTAGTGTCATTTCCAGGAGGTAGAATGGTTGCTAGCCCAGGGTATCTCATCTGTTCCATTTGGATGCCAGGCATGAGAAATGCATTTTCTGTTAGGAAAACTTTCAGGCAGAGTAGGTCTGAAATGCACCCTTTACAGACCGTGTAGCTTTAATGCTGTTTCTTCTATGGTAGAGTTTCAGTGATAAATTCAATCCCTACTAGAATGTGCACAGGATATAACAGGTCAGAATTTTAAGGACCTTGTTTGTTTCCCTAACTTTGCTCATAAGGAATGTGAAAACAAAATAAGTTTATGATTTCAGGTGCTACTTAGCACTATACAGAATAGCTACAAATGTTTACATCAAAAATAACCAACAGAGAAGGGCTAACTCTGCATTACAACCTAATCAGTTTTAGGATTGTAAAAGAAAAGATAAGATGAAAGAGCAGTGCAGAGCTTTTTTCTCTGCACTGTTTATGCATGAACAGTGTCTACATCTGCTTGAGCTTTACAGATTTTACATTTAGACCGAGTATTTATTTGATTCAAAAAGATCAGAATCAGATGTTGCTGTAATGGGTGGGGGGTTCCAGGCAAACTGTGGATGTGAAAGCTCTGATGAGCTTTGGTGTCTTTCATGCCACAATATAAGAAAGATATTAAGCTACTAGAAAGTGTCTATAGGAGGGCTACAAAGAAGATGAAGCACCCAGAGTGGAAGCCTGGAGAAGAAGAGACTGAGGGGAAACCTCATTGCAATCTACAGTTTCCTCACAAGGGGAAGAGGAAGGGCAGACATTGATCTCTTCTTTATAGTGACCAGTGAGAGAATCCGAGGGGATAGCCTGAAATTGTGTCAGGGGAGGCTTAGGTTGGATGTTACAAAAAGGTTCTTCACCTGGAGGGTTGTTGGGCACTGGAACAGGCTCTCCAGGGAAGTGGTTACAGCACCAAGCCTGAGAGAGTTCAACAAGTGTTTGGAAAATGCTCTCAGGAACATGGTAAGATTCTTAGGTCTGTCCTGTCTAAGGCCAGGAGTTGGACTTTGATGATCCTGGTGAGTCCTTTCCAACTCAGGATATTTTATGTTTCTGTGATTTGTTTGGTTACATGATGTGAATTGGGTCATGCTGGACAGTTATCATGGCTGGCAGAGAAAGAGCTGTATCTAGCTCTGCTGGTACACTAGTAAAGCCATGGCTGTGATGCATCCATCAGTAATACTGCATAGGGGCAGAGCTGAGGAGACATAATCTTTTGCCTCACAATGCTACAGCTACAGAGAACAAGGCCACGCTCCCTACTGCTTACCCACTGAGGCAATTCACTCATCTTCCACCGCACTGCCTTCACAAAATCTAACGAGGCCCAGAAACCTCCAGCACACCACCCAGGCAGAGGTTAGTAGACATTTGCATCTACTCTTTTCAGTTAACTATAGAAAATAACTCATAAAGTGTAAATAGCATACACGTGTACCCACGTGAAATACATCAGGCCTGTCATCTCTAAGATGCAAAGTTTTATTAGCTGAAATATCTGGAGTACTTGTTGAAAAACTGGACTACCATTAAGTGTCTAGATAATTACACTCTTGAGCACATCAATCACCTATGTATGGAGTAAGCACCACCATCGCACTGTTAAGACCTCCATTATCCCGAGTGAAATGGAAACACAATATCTGTATGTCCTTTCTCCTTCGCATTCTTAAGGACAGTTATGATGCTGTGAGCCTATCCCAGCAGGGACAAAATAGCTCTATTAAGATTTCTGGGTCGGCTCCAACTCATCCATAATCTAAACTCTGATCTTACTCAGAAAGGTTTTGATTTTGCACAAATTAAATGAGAACCAGGTGAGGAGTTAATTGAGTTTCCTCTGATAAAGTCTCACTCAGTTTCATGGAGCACAGTCATATAAGTCTTTTTTCCCCTGTGCACTTTGCTTTATTTATCTAGATTTAAAGTTCCTATACCAGGGAAAACAAGCTTCACCCAGATTTCTAATCAATATTTTCTTTGCATCCCTGCAACAAACAGCACAGGGTGACAATGTCATATTCAAGACAAATGGGCTTTGGAAATGCACTTTTCCTGTATAATTGAAAACAGAGCTACACATTAAAAAAGCATTTACTTTTCGATTTTCTCTTGTGAAGGGGAAATTGTCTAGTAGAAGGAGTCTAGGTCTATGCTTCAAAAAGACAAGAACCTTTCTGATCTCTCCCTTGGTATGACCCCCTTCCAACACAGTCTCTAGGAGAGTAATTTGTTGCATTTTTCCTGTTCTTCCAAAACAGAAAGTCCATCACTTTTTTCTTTTCTTTTTAATTTGATTCAAAAATCATTACTTTAAAAATAACGTTTTACAATTGGTTAGAAAAAATTATTTGCATAAATAAATTTTAGTAATTTTATCCATTGCAAACCTTTATGACAGCAAAGAGGCTTAAAGAATGTTTTCCATTCCTTTTTTACTATTTTAAGCATTCGTCTTCTAAAACTGTTGCATTATTCATCCACACCACTTAATTTTAAAGTTGTTTCATTCTTTAATACTACATATGTTTTACAGTAATAATAATGTAATGATTTCTTGGAAAGCAGTACTTTGCATTGCTCATATCACTCATATGTATTATAGTTGATCTTGTCGCATAGTCCAAACATATTTTTACTTCCATAGTCCTCATGTTTTATGTTCAAGTTTGTGCAGGTTTTGCAACCAAAATTATTGTTTAAAATATAAACTGTTAAAATTAGCTCTTTCTGTTGCTCAATGAATTTACACAGACAAATTCATATTATTCTATTAATTTTATACACCTTTTTTTTTTTTTTTTTTTTTTTTTTTTTTTTTTTTCAGATCTCGCTGTGCAAGCACAATGTGAACTATGCAATGGAATGCTCCTTGTAGGGTGGCTGTATAGCCAGTATTCTAATCATGTCATGTTGTTTCTGTTCCCTAAATGCATCCTTTGAAGGCTATAGACTGGGAATTGAAAGATATGTTTCTTTCAAGGAGAGTGGTGGCAAATACAAAGAAAGGAAATACTGTTATACAAACATTTTCAACCTTTCCTTTCTTTGATTGTGTAAACTTTACCTCCAACACTCAGCTTACACCTCTTATCATGCTAGGCCACAGCAAGGCAAGAAGTTGGTAGCTGAAGATCAAATCAGATAAAGACAGAAGCAATTGGCTGGGTTAAAGAAGCAGAGCTTCAGATTCTGTGTCTGCTGCCTTGACTGTCTTTTTTCTCTGTTCATTGTTCAGTAAGAATCTTTAATTTCACACAGATTCTCTAAGACCACATAACAGCAATGGCAAACAAAAAGTCTTTTTAAAAACTGCTTTGTATTTTTTCAAAGACTTGTGTTTGGGGTTACTGTTGATCACTGCTTAGATATCTGGTGCTTAACATACTATAGTCTGATGGGGAACACATCCCTAAAGTCCACAATGACTCTCAATTAGTTTCTAGGCTTTGGCTTTATGCATCAATAATTACAGTCCTTTCTGGATCTCAATAAACAGATAAGCTGTAAATATTTTTGATAACAATTATAGAACTGGATCATCTCAAATCTCCACCTCTATTTTTAAATTATCTGCTAGTTCTTCCAGAAACAGGTCAGAACATTGTAGTTTCATAATTTTATGTTGAGTAAGAGATTTCAGTTTTGTTACTTGCTCTATCAGAATTACTTTACAGGTTTGTCAAGAATAAATTAGCATGTGCTTAGGACCTCAAATTCAAAATGAACACTAATACACTGATTGAAAATGCATTTAGTGCATGAAAGAAGAGGATATTTAACAAAGGGAATCCTATTCTTGTCTCTGTAGTTCTGTCTGAAAGATGATTTTGAAGTGGGCCAAGGAAACAGCAATGACAACTAAACCATAAACTTGTAGGTGCACCTGCTGTAATCAAACAGTAGAGAAAACATAATTTAATCATACCCCATTGATTTTACCAG
Source organism: Pyrocephalus nanus (assembly GCA_038380795.1). Lineage (NCBI taxonomy): Eukaryota > Metazoa > Chordata > Aves > Passeriformes > Tyrannidae > Pyrocephalus > Pyrocephalus nanus. The sequence goes on from CM076259.1 coordinate 41,452,267, forward strand.
CATACTTGCAGTGAGTCTAAAATAAGGGCTGTTAAGTCTGACGTGCCCTGTAGTGTCCTGAAGTTTCTAGGGCTTTCAAAGAAGTAAACAAATCTTCATTCCTTCTGTTGTTAAGGAAAATTTCTCCCAATTCCTGTCTACTTACATGCTCTAGATCTTCTAGTATGAGCTCTTCTTTTCTGTAAAACCTCAGTTTATATATATACCAACAAGTCAATGATCATTCTTATTCCGTTTGATTGTGGCCTGATATTGCCCAGTTTCAGTGCAGGGCCTGGTTTTGATAGTTAAGTAGTACTTCAAGATCAACCACTGTGCCATACTTTGATTTAGCTGTTAATGTCCTACAGAGAATGTCACTCCCCTATTAAGAGCTTGAGCAATTTTAAGTTGTTATCTCAGATGCATTAACACTGCACAAAGCAAAAATATGATTTGATTGACAAGGAGATGTTTTAGCTGGAAAAGTCCTGAATGTAAACTTCACAAATGAGCAAGCACGCTGTGGAGATCACAGGAGAAAAATAACTAGGGAATGGCATGAGATTTTTTACAAAATTGCATTTCTGATAAAGTCTCATTTCAAGCTGAATGATTAGCACTTACTCAGCAGATCGCCACGCACTGACCTTGGCAGTATCACCAGGGTCAGATTTGCATACATATTCACATGCATGAATAATTCTCAAATTTTCCATTACATTAGGCACAAACAGGGTTTTTTTTTCTCTATCATGCATGAATGTCTTCTCTATATTCCTTTTGAAATGAAGACAGCAGGTTTGCCCTTACAGTGACTTAGCACACAGGTGCACTATCTCCTTATATCTGTCTCCCTGAAAAGCCCAGTGCCCATTAAGCCTGTTTTCTGTAAATTGATTTCCCCTTTCTCTGAAGTCATTCAGTAATGGCAAAACAGTGGTCATCCATGCTTGGTACCATCTGCTTTTGAAACATTGTCATTGATTGATATTGTGTAAGAGCTTGATATAGCCTATCATGTTAGCAGGTATTACCTTTTAACACTAATAGTTATCTTAGAGCAGCAGTGGAGAAAAAGCTGGATTCTTTCTGCACAAAGTAAGGTGGTAGATAAGGAATAATCTTTCTTCTGCTCATACTCAGCACTTAGTAATACATGGAGATACCATATTCTACAGGAAGTAGAAAAATCTATAGGCAAAAATCTTAGTTCTTCTAATGCCTTCTGTAAGTTTTTGCTTTCAAGGTGACTTGGTTCTTTATCATGGCCACTTACTTGCTACTAGAGCTGCACAGAAGATGGAAGTCCCACATCTTGAAGGATTTTAAAATTTTAGGATATGGATTTCCTTCCAATCTAAATGAAACATGATCATCTGCAAATTATTTACGCAGAAAATTTGTTATATTACAGTATTTTTATTTTTAATTTTATAGCAATATTGTATTGCTTACACAAATAGTAGAAAATATCTGCAGGCTTTTAATGAAATATTGTTTCAGTCACTGGTAAAAATTGAAACATATTTCTCTAAAATCAATCAAAATGGAATTAAAATGTAGGGATGATTAAGCTGACTAGTCAGTAGGTATCTACTGTATACTATTGATTATATAAGCGTAACACCTGTTTAAGGGTAAAGATTAGAGTCTCGGAATTTGTTGCAGGTCTTCAACACGTGAAATTCCTTAATATGCCAGAATCTTGTGCTTGGTAGACATATCCCGTCTGGGCTCCTATCCTATTGTTTTCCTTGTGCATGCTTTTTTTTTTTTTTTTTTCCTTCTTCATTTGAATTTCCTGTGTTGCTGGTTGTAATGGTTTCCCATTCACCTTTTGCAACATCTTGCTCAAAAAAATAAGTGTGAACCCCATTTCTCTGCAACCTTTTCGTTGTTTAGGGCAGCACTAGATTCACTTTCTCCTCTTCACCATGCTGAGGAAAATCAGCTCTGCCAGACTCTCCTAGATGCTCCTTCATCATGTACTCCAGCCAATGTGATGATCCTCTCTTGGATGCTTCCTTTTTTTGTTGATTCCCTACTTGTTCTGGAGGGCCCCAGAATGGACACAGAAGTTCATGTGGGCATCACAAGTGCCAAATAGATGGAAATAACTGCTTTAATCACTTTCCTTCACCTTCTGACAACACTTTTTCTAATGATGTGTTTTATGGAGTTACTTTTATTTGCTTCAAGAATATACTGCAGGTACATGTTCCATTTCTTGTCTACATGGACAGGCCATTCCTGGCAGTGGTCTTTTCCAGGCAGCTGAAGACCAGATTATAGTGTTGCATAAAGTTATTATATTTCAAGTGGAAGAATTTCGTTTGTATCAGATGGCCTTCATGAAACTTCTCTCAAGCAAGACTTCCAGCTGAAAGATATCCCTATCCCCTATCATATTAACCTACAGATAAACTACCTGGGAATTCGGTTCATCAGACAGCTGGCTCAGAACATAGAGCATGCAACTGAGAAATTTCTAAAGAGTTAAGCAAGTAGATTTAAATAATAAAGAAACTTCTGTAGGGCTAACAAACTTAGACTGTAGCTAGCCTTTCAGCACAGTAGAAACCTGGTCAGTATTTTGAATATTTGGGACTGGTTTAAGTTTTTTGCAATACTGAAAAAAGCAATATCTGGGAAAATAGCTTATTCATTTATTTATATTAGAAGTACAGCATTTCTTAGGGTAAAATATATAACTTAGGCAGTAAATTCACTGTAGTCATCTTTACAGGTATGTTGTAGTTTTCAGCATATTTTATATGTCCACATAGCAAAACCATTTTTCTTGCATCTCTTCAATTTGCTGAGTTTGTGATTCTGAATTTTTCCCGCCTTTGTCATTTTTGTAGGTCATTCTTTAACCTACATCAGTAATCTTTGAACAGCACGAACAGTGCTTGCTGTACCTTGGCTTATCACATTCACTTCCACCATTGTCGATTCAATTGGACAAGAAATGGTTATAGCTTTTTGGAAGGTCAGATGTGATTCAAGGAGGAGTTTCTTACCTATGTGTGAGATGCATTCTTCTGCAGCTGGGTTTTATGTAATTTCGTCTGATGCTATAGGATTCTTGTATGCCAGTCAGATACCTCACTACAGCTGCATGCTATTCTGTTCACACTAACTACACCATATTTATAGATGAAAACTTTAGTTTTAAAAGAGCTCTGTAATATTCTCATGCAGGAGTGTAATTATCATCTAATAAGAGAAAGAGAGCAAACTATGCAAACTCTTTCAGGTAAGCCATATTCTCATGCTTCATGAAAAAAAAAAAAAGCCTTGTTATTTGAGTGATTGCTTTTAAACTGTTGACTCGGAGGATAAAATGTATTCAAGGCTTGTATGAGCTTTAAAGAAAGTGTGTAGAAGGGATAAAAGGAAGGAGGTCATCCTGCTTGCCAAGCTATGAGATACACAGTCCTAGCACGTTATACCTCTGTGTGGATGTGATGCAGCTGTCCTATGGAGGCAGCATCATGGACCCCATTGCTACCTGCACAGACTAAAGCTGGCAGAGTCCTTGACTGTTTCAGTTTTATTCTTTATAGAACACTTCATCAGCATTGCCTGTGGTCTGGGAGAAACACAGTGCACCAAGAGGATTGTTGGCAGAAAAGAAAAGGATTAAAGACCAAAAAAGGAAACTAAAGGGGATGTTCAAGACAGCAGCTGAAGCCATGGGTTGTGTTCTGATTTGCCTTTAGGGGTTTAAAGTCCAGTCTTTATAACTCAGAGTTTTGTATCTACCTTGAAGACCAATTGGTTTAATTGCCTTTTAAGTTGGAAAACTGCAAAAACTCTGGTGTGGTCATGTTAGGGGATCACCCTTGCTATGAACTACACTGAATTCAGTCTGTATATATTTTACTGCATGTTTAAAAAGAAAAAGGCAGAGTTCAGAAGTCAATTCAAAATATATAAGAGAAAGTTCTCTCTATATAATTGCATATCAAACTTTTTTCTGTTACATCAGAGATTAAAAAAACTGTGAGGATTCATGACTCTGAATTTTCTTCTTGTGCAAATTGATGTAACCTCACTAAAACTTGTTTGGAGGTGCCAAACAAGAGGAAAAGGTGTAATTTTTAGGCAGTGTCCTGGTGTAATTCCTAGTGTAATAGGTAGTTAGTCTACTGATTCCTTTGTTTCATGGGTTGATCCTTGAGGGCAATACTAGGGCAATTGTTATTCATACTGTAGTTGTGTTGAACATGGAGTTACACCTGTGAAACCACAGAAATGCAAAGCTAGTGTTATGTTTTATTCAATATCCTTACAAACTATAATAAGACACAGAAAAAAATGGTTATATTATTGGTTAACAAGTATAGATCAGCTCATAAAGAAAAAAAAACAAAGGGGGACTTAAAAGTGAATGAGGCAGAGAAAACATAAAACAGTAAATACCTTTGTCTCAGTTTCAACATGAATCATTGACGGGAGCCCAATAATTAAATACATTATTAAAAAAAATAAAATGTGCAAAAAATCCCCCCAAAAACAAGCTGGGCTAAATATGTTTTAGATGAGATAGATGTATCCAAGCAAGGAACTTCTGATTCAACTGAGGGCATGAAAGGACCTAGACAGTGTAGTAGCTGAATCATTAGCAATTATGTTTAGGAATTGCGAAGAACTGAATAACAAACATACTATTCATCCTTGAAAGGGAGAGCATGGAGGACATGGAAAATTATACTCACAAGCACTTAAATTTAATCCCGGCAACAAATCATTAGGCAATCAGTTGAAGTATCTAGAAGGTAAGACAGTGATAAAAACTACCTAACATTAGTTCTTCCAGACGAAATCGAGCCAAACAAGCTTTGGGAAAGGTGGTAAATGTAAGATACTTTGACTTCAGTACAATTTTTGGCACCGTCTCAAATTCTGTGATTATATGAGTCTCAGAAGCATGTTGAGGAAGTGTGGTAAAGACAAAATCTTAATCGGATAGGTGTGCAATTGGCCAGAAAAAAATCACAGATAATATGTATTTATCACCAGTGTTAGAAGGCATTCTAAAGGCTCTAAGGGGGACTCTTTGGAACTCAGTTATATTTGATATTGTGTATAGTAACAGAAGATGGTATAAGGATTCATTTTTATGCTGTTTGGATCTGATTCCGTATAGATATCAAAAGGTCTTGCAAACTGTTTGGATCAAGATCAGGATGAGAATAAAAAGTCAGCTTTTGAAATAGATCTAACATCATGAAATCAGAAAAGTCACAAAGGAAAGCAATGGATAACAAAAAAGAATATGAGATGTATACAGGTTCACAAAAGCAAATACTATTTTTGTCTCTACTTTTTGGTCTGCTCTAAGTAAAGGACCATATTAGGAGCACTGTTATCTTGAGCTCAGCACATTGGAGGGAATGCTCAGTCTATGGGAAGTGAACTTTCATTCTAATTGCTATAGGATAGATCAAAAGTGTGCACAGTGTAGTGAACTGAGGCAAGAGCCAGGGTGGAGTGGGGTGAAAAAGAGCAAGACTTGAGCATTGTGATAGTCATTTCATCATAACATCATCTGAATGATTCATCATTCTTGGTAAAGAGTTACAAAAGAAGCCATTTTCTATCCAGAGATATGAACAAAAATAATACAATGGCCAATTCCAAAGCTCCAAAGATATTTTTAAAGTGCTTTATTTCCAGTAAATCAATCATAATTAAGTTTTATTTAGGGAGAAGAATTTGAATAAGTCTATGGTTTCTGGGATTTGAGTATTTCAAATGAATAATGAAGACACTGCCCAAGAGATATCTACTTTATTGTACAAATTTTGGGGAGAAAAACCTTTTTTAATGAGTCTTTATGTGATTTTGATCTTCCCTTTAGCTTTGGTTCTTCAAAATCTCCCAAGCCAGGTTTTTTTATAAGCAATTACAGCAAAGTGTTGATCAGTGATGATGTATCACTCTTTCTTTTTTTGGACACGCAAAAATGACAAGAAATTACAGATGGGATTGAAATTGTTGAATTTTTATCTATCTGGGAATTACTCAGCAGGAACCCATCATACTTATTCTTCCTTTCCTCTTCCCTACTGTCAGCTTATGACCTTCCCAATCTGACACATATCTTTGCTCAGGTTTTACTTGTCTCCCCTTGGGTGATATTTCAGCATGGGGAGAAGAGAGAGGCCTCTTCATTCAGCGAGGTGGTATCAGCAGTACATCTGGTCTCATCTCTCAGCTGTTTTAGGGGCAACTTTATTTGCAGTTTGCTTCCATTTCTAATGTACTGGGGATCTCTTCTACACCCCACACACCCATTGAACAGCAACAAGGATAAACCCACTTCTAATCTGATAAAACTTCATTTGGCTCCTCTATGGAAAGCCCCAGTCTGTACCCACCACTGCAGTCACGAAAGAGAAAGGCAATTCCAGTCCTAAAAATTCCCATTACTTAGTCTCTATGGCAGATGGAAAAAACTACTTGTATTCTGGTATCATGGGAGGTAACTGGTAAGCTGGATCTCAGCAAGAGACACTCCCAGCAAAATCAAATCCTTTTTTTCCTGTCCTATGTCCCCAGATATCACATGCTTGTCCTCTTTTCTAAATCAACAGGAAGAGGAAACTCTTTCAGAGTCACTATTCTTTTCACTCTTCTCAGTCAAGACAGTATAATGGCATCAGAGTTATATTTCTACAACTTCATGACAACTTTTTCAAACTCCATTTGAAAATCTTCACATTTTTTTAGCTTTCCACAGATGTCAGTTCCACATCTGGAGTGCTGAAAGTATGTTATTCATTCATTATCTTGTCTACAATACACTAAAATGCAGTACTTTGAAAACTATATGAGAACTTCCTAGTTCATAATAATGATTTATTTATCAATACATGGACAAAAATAGATGTTTTTCATTTAAGAACAGAAAAGCAAGGATGTTTCAAAATCTGAGTCAAGTTATGCATTTGCAGAACTATAATAAATGTTCTTTGTTTGCTCTCAACCTCCTCTGGTAATTAGTGATGATTAAAGGAATATATATGGCTTATTTCAAAAAGTTTTATGAGCTGAACTTAGCAAATAGGAATTTCAGGCTGATGGGGCATTTTTAGTTAGCTATGGAAGCAAGGTAAAGGTGTCATAATGTTATAAGAAGTTGTTTTGGTTTAAGGCTTTCAGTTTAATGCATTATAATATCCCCTGGCCATCGCCTTTGGATCAGGCTATGGATTCTTAAGTTGACTCCAAGAATATCTGAATCTTACAAGGACTTATACATGTGCATAACTTTCTTCCTAAGGTAATTTCAATGATTTCACTGGGAATACTCACTTGAATAAAATTAAGCATATACCAAAGATTCTTAGGGAATCCTAAGCAGGAAATGCAAAATTTATATTCCCAATAGGAATATTGTTATTGCTATGTTACATTTACTACACAATGTTTATGATGTTATATACATTTAACAAAATAAAATGCAGTATGTTAAGTAGTTTAGAAGAAAAAGGAGCACAGAGACACTTCAGAGCTAAGAGGTTTCTGATGTTATTCCTGGTATTCAAGGCAGGTTTTCTTAAGGGATTGTCACGAATTTTGCTGTGCATGTTTCGATGAGAAATTTTTGTTCTTTCTTATGCAAACAGTCAAAATGCCAGCAGCTTGTGTCAGTTTTGCTAAACTGTGCATGGAGATTGAGAAGTGATACCACAAAACTTTGGAGTGTTCCATATAATTTCACAGTGACATCTACAGTAAAAACAATAGAGTGTGCAAAGGTGATGTTCTGATGTTTTGCCTCTGTGGGAGGCAAAATGGAGACTTGCAATGGTAATATAATTCAGAAAAAGGAACTAAGATACCTCTAAGTATAGGAATCATGTAAGTAGAACAAAATATATCAGCTCAAAGTATAAGAATTATGTACATACATATCCAAAACTTTGGGCTATAAATTGAGAATTCAATTCTGAAATTTATGAAGAAAAAATAGTACTTTAACAACCACAAGACCAAAGCATCCATTTGACACTGAAAAAAAAGTCTGCAGGATGCATCAGTTGGGACGTTTTTACTTGAAATACAAAAATAGTCACATCACAGTGATGGTACTTCCTTAGGAATATCATGTGAAGTTTTAGTCATTCAGTTCAAGAAAAAAAAATTCCAACTGGGAGAACTGGATGAGAGAACTGTCAGAATTATCAAGGGAAAAGAACTTTTTTCATATAAGGACTAGAATAGTCTTATTCATGTGGTTTTCAAAAATAAATATTAAACAGAAAGAAAAAAAAAAGAAAAGAAAAAAGAAAACATCAATAAACCCATTCTTTTAAATATATAACAGACTGGCATTGGAAAGACATATAAGCTCAACAATAATTTAAAACAAATGACATTGATTTGGACTGGGAATCAATAAAGTAAAAGCCTGAAATTACAAGGATATAGATGTCAAAAGACAGAAACTTTAAATAGAAATTGAGTACTTCTGGAAACCAAAATCCTAGTATTTCAGTGTGTAATAACAGCAATTCAGGAAAAGATCATGCATTTCAGTGTATTTCAGTCAGAGGATTCAACATTATGACAAAAGGTATTGATTGTAGTTGAACATAACTTCTGTAGTCCTTGAAAAGATGAGACAGTAAGCCAACACTTCTGCACCAGTAAGAAGCTGTTTTCATGCAGTTTACTTTCTGTATGCCCATTCAGATTTAAATTTCAGTAATTTTCTTATTGTGACCTCTTCCATCATTAAGATCCTTCTCAAAAAAAAACCTCTGCAGCAGAAATACATAATTTTAATATATAAGAGCCCATGAATAAAAGAGTTTTAGCTCAAAAGACTGAAAGTCACAGAAATTTTTTGAAGTTAGTACTGAAAATGAAATATTTTTTAGAAGGAAATGTCCTGAAAAATCCCTCATAAGCAATCTAGCCAAACTGTTCCAAAACAGTTTATATGTTCCAGTACTTTAAATTTAAGGGCTCTTATACCAAATTTACCCTACTGCAATTCCACTGACTTCACCAAGATACATCACAAATTTCATATGGTTCAGAATTAAGCCTATCTTAGGTTTAACTTTGAAAGAAGTTGGCTGAGCTTGTGCAGGGAAGTATCAGTATAGGAAAGTATGCAGGAAGTGATCTTCTGTGGACTCAGTTTAAGTTTCATTTCACTGCAAGTGTGTGAATGGATATTTTCCAATTTCCAAAGTTCCATAAAGGTTATGAATCTCCATTATAATGGAGCTGGTGGTTTTGATTTTTTTGTTGTTGTTGGAGTAGATCATAAACATTTTAACATCTTGTTATACAAATCTCTGGTTTTTACAACATTGGGGAAATATTTGAAAATGTGTCCAGCTGCATTTACTTTAAAGCTCTTTCTTGCATCTCAAAATGATTGTCAGTGTAACTACTACAATACAAATGAAAGCACAACAGTATTGCAATTTACTAAGTATGAATTTCAATGAAAAAATAACAAATTTCAATGAAAAAGGACAAAGAAAGCAATGCTTCTGAAATTTTTATTGTATCTTAAAAACTAGATATAGCAAAAGCAATTCCTTTCTAGAAACAAAAGAAATTTTAAAAAATATGTAACGTGACATATACAATGGAGATAAGAAAGGAATTACACATCTGAGTTGAGACAGCATTTTTTCTTTAGTGCTACTTATTAACAGCATTTAAATAAAATGTTAAAAATAATGTTTTCAAAAAAGGCCCATTTCTCCAAACCTTCGAATACTTTCCTAGCCCTACATATATTCCAGCTTCCTGCAGAGGTCTGTGCCGTGTTACACCGTCATGTCCTCACCTCCCCAGGAGGTCAGTGGCAGATGAGTCTGCTCAGAAATGCCCTCCCCAGAATCAAACTCAGACTTGTCCTTCCATGTGCAGTTGAGTCCTTTTCAAAAACCTTGGATTCAACTGGAGTTAAAAATTTTATATGAGGTGCTCAGCACAATCGAGTATGTCAATCCTGGATGAAAAGACAGTGGCAAAAATCCAAAATAACTTTCAGTGAAGCAAAAAAATGGTGGTTTGGGGACTCACTTATGCTCAGTTCCTGAGATCTAGGGACAATTTACAACAACATGTAACATACAACAGTTAATTTGCTTTGTTTTGACAGCTATATGACCACAGTATAAATTCAGAAAACTGTAAAAAAAAAAAGGACTTTGACTAGTAACATATCTGATTCAAGAGGAATTTGAGCCTGCATTCTCTGAGCATATTCTGAATCCCTTGTTATTTCATTATCTAAAATTGCAATGGTCATATTTCTTGCCTAGCCCTATTCAGGCTCTGCACAAACTGAATTTCATCCATTAAGCAGATTGAGGATGTTCCTACTGTATTGTTAGTCTCATTGTCAGCAATGATTTATGTTTAGGAGAATGTGGACAAATGTACTCAGATTCATATGTGGTGGTATTGTCCAGGAGCTGGTTGTCATTGATGGAAAAATATATAATTTTATTTTAAATAAGTCACCTATTATCCTCTACTTTAAATTTATTCAGAGCCAATAATTACTCTGCAAGCCTTGCTCAGTATGAATTATTTCATCTTTTGTTATTAACTACTAGAATTACTATCCTTGCAGTTTGGAAAGAGCTCAATATTCTTTCATTTGACAGATGGCTTACCAAAATCTGGGCAAGCCTTAGCCATGAGGAAAAAAGACTCCAAAGCATTAGCCCCAGGAACAATTAATAGTATATATATATATGAATATATGACTATTTCTAGTAATATGCTGCAGCTACTACCAGAAGAGAAAGTCAGGGTTTCTGTAATGCTCTTCTCCTTAGACTCCCAAACAAAATGGATCCAGCAGGATGTAAATAGGTTGCCTCTGTGTGTGGCAGTCTTGGTTCCACTTTTTCTAAATAGATGCATCCTGCCATATTTCTGGGAGATGTAGCTTCCAATTTACTTCCAAGCAAGTGGACTGGAAGTAATGCCTTTCAATTCTCCTTCAGAAACTCTGATCCTACTCTGAAATTTTCAATGCCACAGTAGCCTTATGCCCATCCATGGAACTCTTGAGATCTTGGACCTCCATAATTTCTTTCATCAGGCTAAGGCTTAAAGGAAGAAGTAATTTGCTTTCATTAAAATACAGGATAGTTTGAAAACGTAAGTGAACTTTTCCACACAAATCTGAAATAGAAACTGGAACCTTCAAAACAAATGGAAGCTGAAAACAACTGCTTTGATTTTAACATATGTGTAGATAATTATGGTTTACAGAAAATGGAGGTGTTGGCTAAAGATATGGGACTTTTATAGCCAATAGTTTGAATAATTAATTATTCATGAGAGTCAGATCCAAGCCATCTTGCTCAAAATAAGTAGCCTTCCCCAGGAAGTGTAATACTGACTTGGATTTGCCAGCTTGAAAAACAGGATGTTTATTACCGTGGATAAAAATTCAAGATTTGGCCTTAACTTGGGCAAAGATTGTAATTTTGTAGATTTCATCACTTTTAGCCCTGAGACATACTGCTGTCTAAAACTAGGTCACAGACGTGCTCAGCCTTTGCTAGAAATTGTCTCTGTTCGCTTGTTTCATGTGTTCGTTTGTACCTACTCACAAGGAGCATTAGTGCAATGTAATTATGGATTTAGGGAGCTTTGTCATCCTTCTTCTGTAATTTATTCTCTTTCCCACTTCTTTTCCTCTCACATTTTTCAGGCAGGCAGAGCTGAGAGTGGAAGAGGAGGAGGGCAAGTCTCCATTTTCCCCAGGAATGACTGGGGAAAGAGGATATTCCTTCTGATGTGAAGGTTAATTTGTGAAGACCTTTCTTCCTGGTGTGTCATGCTGTTCATTTCAGTTCCAGCATCCCCATTTTTAGGGCTGGGGTAACACATTCTTCCCAGGGTATTGGTCATTTATTCCACTGCAATCAATCCACATGTGAAAGACCCTAGTTACAGATTCTCAGCAATGTCTTCTACTTGAGTGTTATCACCTTAAACAAATCCTAACGAGATTTTCTCTTCCTTCTTTTTTAAAATGAGAACTTTAACTGTGTTCAATGTAACCTTTGATAATGAAGAAAATATTTTAATTTGAGAAAGAAGAAATGTATATGTTGGTCTCTGTTCATTGCTGTAACATTCATTCTCAAATGTAGCACAGGAATTTCTTTCAAAAGTATTTGTCATTTTGGACAAAATTATTTTAATTAATAAAATTGTTTTCTTTTTGTCAAAAATGCTCAGCGCCAGCTATGCATGAGAATAAGAAAATACTACAACCCTTCTGGTAAGATGAGATAAATGTGATTTGCTGGATATTGAATGATTTGGAACATACCATAGAACTGACTGATTAGGGGAAAGACAAGAATATAATGATGCAATTTTTTCTTAACTCTGCTTTTCAAAAAGCTAAACCAATGTGTTGTTATGTAAATAAAGGATGGCTAGCCTGAAGCTGAGAAATGCAGCTAATTACGTGCTTTTCCAAGACAAGCCATGCTAATTTGTTCTAATGTTTACATTTCCATTTTAATGAGTTTTTCTAGCTTCTGCAAAATTTACAATTCTGTTCTAAATACAACAAAAAGCATTTATGGTGATGTCTGAGTTGTAACAAATGTACACCTTCGTCACCCCATGATTTTAACTGTAGCTATTGCACAGGATGTCTTTAGTAAGAATGATATCTTAAGGTGTAAGAAGTCCTTCATTAAACAGCTCAGTGACATCTGCACAATAGATCACTGATGACTGACTGGATACAACACTCCTACATTAAGGGGTGTGTGCTCATGTGAGTGTCTGGATACATAAAAAGGAGAAAGCCATCAGTCATTACATGGGCAGATCAACTACATTGTCTATGTATTTGTAGATTTGTACTAATTACTCAAAAATTATTAAAAATATTATTTACCTTGAGAGTTACTAAATTAAAATTCAAGTTGAGGAACAAAAATCATTTGGATGTAAACTCTCAGGCTTGTCTGTATTACAAAGACTTCTGTGCCTGTCAGTGAGTCTTATGAACTGGATGGCCAAATAATACCTACCACTTTTTATTAATGAAAAACAAACCAAATAATACATAAGTTGAATGCCTCTTGAGATTCAGTCAACTAGTATCTGTCAGGTTCCAGGGCAAAGAAGGGTCACACCTGAATGGTATCATAGAAGAATTAGAATCCCATCAAAATGTCTAGTTGAGAACATATGATATCAAGAAATAGTATCTTTGAGGGAAAGAAATGCCTTCTTTGAGGGATGCTGATTTATTGCCAACTGGAAGTAAAGTCTTTAGAAAAAAATTAAATTGCTAAGTCCAAAAGTAATGATCGGAGGGAGCTGAGGGACTGACATGACTATCAAAGAAAGAATCAGTACTCTATTTCATTGATAGCTCTTCTTTCAGTTCTCTTCATTAGCTTGGACACAGCTCTTATTACTTTATGTGTCACCTATTATCCCTAGGAAAAAGGAAATGTCAATCACAAAGTTAAGAAATGAAACCTACTAATATAATATTTTTTCATCCCATAAATAAAGAGATGGTAATGAAAGCAGAAAACCAACCATTTCTCTGGTGATTATTAATGCTCCAGAATATAGTAAGTGAATTGAATATTGTATTGTGCATATTTAGCATTTAACCTGATCTTCTTCACCAGGAAGCATGGAACATTTATGTATCCAAAACTGTACACTTGAATGATTATCTAACAGCCATAAACAACAGTTCAGCCAAATGGTAATTATCTGTAGAACAAATTATTTTTAGGAGCAGGAATGTTTGCTATACTAGATAGTTAAATGTCTTCAATTATGCTCATGAAATGGTTTAATGAAAATAAAGTTTTATAAGATTTTTTTACACATGTAACTTTGCCTGACTTTATTAGCATGACCTTTGGACTCGTCATTTATTTTTCTGGCATTCAAAAATATTTCCTATCTTATGCTTGCTGTTCTCCCATGTTTATACCTGCACACACACACATCATTTGGGTCCTTTAACTGTCTGCCTCCTTACAGTAATGAGGCAAAATGCACAGATAAAGCAAATTATATGGGGAAAACGGTATTTAATCCTTCCTTTTCCTCCTCAGTTCCTGATAATGCTACTAGAGAGAAAGCCCCTCATGGAAAGGACACACTAAATATAAGGTGCAAAAGGAAAAATTCTTCAGGGCTTACAGATATGTTTGGTTCCCTCTCAGTCAGTGAAGGCTTTGCAGTTTTACATCAATGTTCAAATGCAACTGTTCTGTGGACTCTCCAATGTCAGTGATATTGACATGCTTGCGGATTACTAGCTTGAACAGATTACAGATTGAATAAAAATAATAATAATAATAATGTAGATTTTTATGTTGTCCCTCTTCATTAGACACACCTGTCAATGTTCATAAATAGATGTAGTAAGTGATGTCTTTATGAATGTTACCAAATAAATCTTAGATAAGAACAGTGGGTAGGTGACCTGTCTAACAGGACATCATTAATGACAATCTCCATTAAGGACAATCTCTGAATAATAGACAACCAAAAACTGCCCAGCTCTGTCTTTAATATTAGTGTTATAGTGATCATAGGATCAAAGTTACAATTTCTGTGGTAAGAAAATACCATTTAATTTCTCTTTCAATACTTTATTTATGGATTGGTTTCTAAGAGCTCTACAATCCTCAGGTTTATCTGGTTCACCTTGGAATTTAGTCTACATACAGATATTCTTTGTTTGGAATCATGTCATTCTGCTGGAAAGAGAGCTATCAACTGGACAACTGTGTTATTGCTAACTGTTTAATACAGCTCCCACACCAGGTACTACCATCCCCTCTGATCCATAGATGGTTGATTGTATAAGTGCTCCCTAAGCCATTCTGACTAAAATAAACCACAATAAATTTAGTGGTTTAAAGACGAGCCTTTTGTACTTTGGAAAGATGCAGTTTATTCTCTGGCTGGAGAGAAAAGCAGTAGGGCATGATGTGATCAGAATAGACACCTTTTCATTCACAACAGAGTGGCTTCATCCAGAGTGCCTGCAGAATTATCCCTGGCCCAATTACTGCTCCCTGAACCCTAAGTGGGTGTTGTCTGTGGCAGTCTGATGCCTGCCTAAAACCATGCCAGATAGAATGCTAGCAATAAATCAGAATAGACAGTCCCAGGACAGCCCTTAGACCTGAGTCCAGGCCTTATCTAATGTACTAATCTCACAAAACAAGGTAACTGAAGCTGAGAGCCAATGCCAGTGCCAGGACTAAGTTGGGGGCAAATGGGGTGGGTGGAGCAGGAAGTTCCTCCTTTATTAGAGAACGCTCCTCTCCCTCATCTGGAATCAAACCCCAGATCCTCACCTCTTCCCATTTTCCTTTTACTGCCAAGCATGCAGATGGCTGCCTGCTGCTGCTCTAGTCAGCTCAAGCAAGACAAACTGCTGTACCTACAAATATCAGTTCCACTGAAAATCAATCCAGATAGATGTTCTCTAAGATTTCATATAAATAAATCTCTGCTTTGAGCTTAATCACTTGGAGATTTAGGAAAGAATACAACTTTGTTGCATTAAAAAAAAAAAAAAAAGGAAATAAAAGAGAAAAAGAAAAAATAATTACAAAAAAGGGGGGAAAAGAACCATTATGTTTTCACAATCAAGTGCACAAACCAGGAAAAATGTCTGAAATAAAGCTGCCTGTAATTTTATTCATTATGTTTAATAACAGGAATACCAAAAATACTTATAATTTCATTATGCAGAGTGTTCCAGGGATGTGAAAGAACATGCATGTAATAATGCTCCTTCTGTAGACATGCAACCTCACTTCAATAGTAATGCAAGGCATTGGCACAGCAGCTTAAAGCATAAATGCATATGAAACTGCGTACAGGAAGGTTCCCTGTTGTCCTCAACCTTGGCACAACAATTTCATGTTGAAACTTGAAACTTGATTTTGGAGGCACCTAAAAGACTTAGAATTTAAATTTGGTATGTGTAAATTTTATGCCCATTCTTTCTTACTTTCAAAATGCAGAAGTTAAACCCTAAGGTCGTCTTCAGGGAAAATATATAAATGTCACTGTCATTATCATAGAATCATAGAATGATTTGGGTAGGAAGGGACCTTAAAGATCGAGTTCCAACCCCCCTCGGACATCCACAACTTCTCTGGGCAACCTGTTCCAGTCCCTCAACACCCTCACAGTAAAGAATTTTTTCCTGATATTTGTTCTAAACCTGCTTTCTTTCAGTTTGCACCCATCCCCCCTTGTCCTGTCACTGCATGCTCTCATAAATAGTCACTCTCAATTTTTCTTGCAGGCTTCCTTCAGGTACTGAAAAGCTGCAATTACATCACCCCGAAGCTTTCTCTTTTCTGAAGATGAACAATCTCAATTCTTTTAGCCTTTCCTCATAGGAGAGGTGCTCCATTCCTCTAATAAACACAAAATTATTAAAAAATAAAATTTTCTTACTTCAGATTTTGATATAAGCACTAGATAAATGTCTAAATCAGTTAAAGCCCTTATTTAGGACAGACCTTACATAGATGACTATGGACCACTCATCTTCATGTCCTCCAGTCAAAGGTTAGTTATTGCAGTGCTCTGTGAACTAGCTGCCTTTTATTCCAGGTGCAACTGGAAAAAGATATTATGGCAAGACCTATGCTTTTCTCCATTCCAGCCACCTTCATAAAGAGTGTCCTTTTATCAGTAGTATGCTAAACTCAGCAGTATGCTGAATTCACTTTGCACATTTTGAAGCATTTTCTTGCATTGATAGTTGGTATATTTTCTAAATGGAGGATTTATTACCTTTGTACTGTAGTCGTATTTCATATGAAATTCTAGTTGAGAAACAAACATTTCTGTTTATTTTCTCAGTCTCTCTGAGTGATCCTGGTTCACAAATTGAAAGTCCTGCCAGTTATAAATTACTTCATTTCCTCCAGCAAGAAACTACAGAACATTCTGAAAAAATGTAAATTATTTACATTACTCTAATTCCATAAGTCTTTATACACAGGCTAATACAACATTATGTTTAATTAATAAACTTCCTAAAGAAGGCCATCAGACCATTAAAGGGCATAAACTATTTATAAGGAAAAGCAGAAATTACAATTACTGTTGTCAGTATAAACATTTCCCACTGTCAGGCTTTGAGTTTGAAAAGAAATCACTCAGGAGGAAACAAATTTGGAGGTAAAAAAAGTCCAAAACTTTCTTCCCAAACTTTTAGTTATTCCAGACAGGTGTCAAAGAAGCTCCCTTTTTCTTCCTCCCTTGATTCATTGATCATCATGAGGGTGATGAATTGTGTAGAGCAAACCAAGAACATTACAAAAAGACTTTTTATTGTGTCTTGATGTTTTTTGTTTGGGGCTTTTTGGTTTGGTTTGGTTTTTCTTTTTCTTTTAATTACAATTATATTTAGTTGAGATAGTTTCCCAGAAGGTATCAAATATTGTTTGAGATGCAGCCTAGAGCTGACTAAACCCTATCAACTTCAGTATCAATAAAGAGATTATTGTTACAGACAAAGGCAGCGCAATGTACTCCTTCAAATGAAAGTCCACACATACTCTTATTTTACCCAAAGATTTATTCCAAGAAAATGTCCTAAAGCATAATTTAAGAGTACTGGTTTCACATAGCATTTACCATGCCTGCAAGATGAGTTCTATTTAGCAATTAATTCCATCCTGGTCCATTCAACATTTTATCATGCTCTGCAGAGTGTTTTTAACATGTACCCTGTCCTGTATCCTTGCCTGATGCACATTTGGAGGCCCAAATCTGTGTTCTGTGCAGGTTCATAAATATCTTATAACTGATTTTGATGAGACCTCAGCAAATTCTCTGAGCAGTCTCTCAAAGTAATGATATTTTAGTTTTTTTTCATTTAGTATCGTTTTTGTCTATTTCCCTTTATATCATCCAAGCTACCTGGCAAGTCAGTTCAGGTTGTTGTACAGTGTGATTTTTGTTGATATGCTGCCTTTACTACTCAAACTTATGTCTCTCTGCAGCCTGTAAGCTATTTAAAACAAATTTCAATTCTTGTACTTTTTTGATCATTGCAGCTGGATAGGCATAAGGTGTAAATTTTCCTTTGGGTTAGACCCTGACTCACAAATATCCTGTTGTATTGGATTTATGTGATAAGGTTGTGGTAGCAGAGGGGCTGCAGGGGTGGCTTCTATGAGAAAACATCAGGATCTGACACCGTGTTGGACACACAGCTAACTCCAGTCGGTTCCAAAGCAGACCCACCACTGTCCAAAGCAGAGCCCATCAATGATGCTGGTGGCACCTCTCTAATAGTGGATTTAAGAAAGGGTGAAAAAAAATCCAGCTGTGCAGCAGCTGAAGAGACGAGTGAGAATATGTGTGAGAAACAGCCCTGCAGACACTGAGGTCTATGAAGGAAAGAAGCTTTGCACAGTGGCAGTATAGTAGCCAATGAGGTTAATCTGAGGTGCAATTATTGCTAATTGAAAGAGAGAAGATGCTCCAGGCACTGGAGCAGAAATTCTCCTGCAGCCCATGTGCAGACCATGATTGGGCAGCTATGCCCCTGCAGTCCATGGAGGTCCATGGTGGAGTAGAGATCCCCTTGCAGGCCCTGGACAATCCTGTGCTGCTGCAGACATTTCCTTGATGGAAGCTGAAACCCAAGGGAGACATGGCAGTAACTGCAGCTTGTGAAGAGGGGTCCACATAGGACCAGGTTTTCTGTAGAAGCTGTGATCCTTAGGGGATTCACGCTGAAGAAGTTCATTCCCAAAGAACTGTACACCATGGAAAGGATCTGGACCAGGGGAAGAGCATGAGGAGGAAGAAACAGTAGAGACAAGTGTTACATACTGACCACAATACCCATTCCCTATCCCCCATCCCTACTCTGTTAGTAACTGGCAATAAATTAAATCAACCTTCTCCAAGTAGATTTCGTTTTGCCTATAATGGTAACTCATGAGTGATCTCCCCGTCCTTATCTCAGTCAATGACCTTTCCATTTTATCTTCTTTTCCTGGAGAGGAGAAGGAGTTAGAGAGCAGCTGGGTGGCAGTCAGCCAAGGTTAACTCACCACACCTGTCTTTTTGGAATCATCTTTGTCTTGGTAACTTCCATAGATAAGAAAGTAGTTCCATGTATGAAAGCAGTTTCTAAAGCTTAAGGCTTTCAACCATCCCTGACAAAAATATGCAGAAGTTTCTTAATTGGTCTTTAATTGATCAACAGACATCTTCCCTGCTCTTAAAAAACACTTAGTAATTCTCCAAATCTGAACTGATGTGTTGTCACAGAAACAATTTTGTTTCCATAAACAAGAGAGTGGCATGATGACAAGGAGAAGTAACAGGTCAGCAATGACACCAGCTTCAAGACTCCACATACTGAAGTGTTTGCAGTGGCACATGGTAAAATTTGATAATATTACTTCTGGCTCAGAGGCAGAAATCAGTTGCCAAATACAGCAGAGTTCTTTAATATTATTATTTGTTCTTTTTAATGGCCAGAAATCTGTCATATTTTTAACTTCCAAATTGCTTTTCCATTAATCAAATGAATACGCTCTCCCTGCTGTAGTGTTCTTAGCCATGTACTGAGCTAAAAACAGTATGGAAAATATTGTTTACTAAAACAGAACCATAGCCAGATATTTTGATTTAAAAGCTTGCATACTTTACATCTTTTTCATGACAATGTTTTAGATAGTACCTTCAGTTTACCAAGTCCAATGCATTGATGCATCTCTAATTGGTTGTCCTTGGCTGCTGAGGTGTGTGACTGTCCTTATGTGCAAAAGAAATGGTTAGCAATGTTTTGATACTGAGCTACAGTAATAGTTTTGACTGACCCTGTCAGCAGTGAGGCTGTATGCAGGTGGGGACTGATATGAGTGCCATAAGGCTGTTCTGGGGGTTGAGCTGTGAGGGCACCATGCACGGGGCAGTCAACCACAGGAAGGTTTCCACCCAGGCGTGGTAGATACTGGTATTGTGGAAAGCTTCTGGGAGCAGGTTTCAGGAATGGTCTTAAATGGTCATCTGGGGCAATTCAATCCTTGAAAGTTTATCCATGACAGATTAATGGGAGGAAATGGTCACATTAGTGTATGCATCTCTGGCCAAAAAAGTCCATTGTGTTTGTGAGGAACGTGTTTATTATCCCACTCAGTTATACTAGAGAACACTGTAAAACTAAAAACCCCATATTTTTTATCAAAATCTGTAGTGTTCATCATAAACAAGAGACAACAGACAAGACCTCCTTCGCAAGGTACTTCAGTCATTATAGACAATGCATTAACACTTTCCAGGTGTCATTTGGCCGCTAATAGCTCAAATAAATTCCCCTTACTAAGTTTACTTTCTAAAAGCTCTCTAACACTGACAGGCCTGATTTATTCATTGTTTTTATTACAGAGGAAAAGGAAAGCTCTGCTTTCACAGGGACATAAACACATCTTTTTTGGAAGCTGACAGTTCAGATGAAAACCTGACAGGAGGTCAGCAACCCTTCTCGATCCTATGGACACAGAGTGGTCAGAATAAGCTCAAACTTCACAGCTTTGTAAAATGGACTATTCCCAAAGGTTATATCTGCTAATAGCTCCTGCTCTTTCCCTAATGCTCTGGAGAGCTTTCCTATCATTTCAGTTATGAAAGAACCATAAGGCATTCATAAACTACAAGTTATCCTAATCGCTCTGGAAAAAAAGAATCTGAAAAAAACACTGTTTTGTTTGTCTTTTTTTCATCCACGAAATATAATTTAACAAGACACTACCCTGCCATACCTCTAGTTAACAGATTTTGGTACAATTTCTCACTGATATCAGGCAAGCTGTTGTAGCTTAGTTTCCCAACTGTTAAAACAAAAAATTATGTTACCTGCTATTCCCTAAAATAATGTCAATATTTTAACCATTGAGAGAAAAAATTGAGGCCTTGGTTTTAAAACCAATGCAAGAAGCAATCAGAGTTTTCTTTTATTTTGCTAGTACATTAAGTGGCTTGGCTTAAATTACTTTTAATGTAAGAACTAGAACTCAGCAAATTGTGATTTAAAGTATAGGTTCGATATAGCCACTATGATACCAAAAAAAAAAAAAAAAAAAAAAAGAAAAAAGAAAATCAGCAGAGGCAGCTCTCTCTAAGTGGGATGGAAATTACCATAAAGAAGACACCAATGAAGAAAGTGATGGGATGAAAAAATAGAAAAATAAGGATTTTAAAGAAACTGATGAGAGGAAAGATACTGGAGAGCAAAAACAGGTATTGAAGTTCCAAACACTCACTACTGAAACAAGACACAAGGGATACATACAACTACTTCTGTTCAAATTCTGGTATGCCTCATTTAATCAAAGAGAAGAACAAAACGTTTTTGAATATGAAAGGGCTAAGGAAAATCTCTTCTCCTTTTTCTTTTAAATAAATTTATGGAGGGTCATACAATGTGATATGTATGAAAAGAAAAACACTTTCTCAAGCAAGGTTAAAAAATATTTAAGAGTTAATACAATAGAATAGTGCCATAAAAAATCTATTCAAGAGGACTTACTCCTCTCTTAAAAAATTAAATGCCTTGTAGTAAGTTTCCATATTTTAAACTG
This sequence comes from Pyrocephalus nanus, assembly GCA_038380795.1. Lineage (NCBI taxonomy): Eukaryota > Metazoa > Chordata > Aves > Passeriformes > Tyrannidae > Pyrocephalus > Pyrocephalus nanus. The sequence continues at coordinate 41,473,893 of CM076259.1, forward strand.
TGCTATATAGTATCATTCCTCATAATTTTCCTTGATTTCGCTAATATCTAGCCATGGTGTATGATAGTCAAGAGCTAGTGGAAATGAGAAAATATTTAGGTAAAAGAATATATTTATAATTTCTCATCAGAAAAACCGATAGCACTGTTTAGTTATCATCTCCAACTGCAGGGCACAAAGTCCAAAATAAGTGGCAAATGGGATATCAAGCAAAAAACCAATATCAGTGAAAGTAACATTTTGCATTTTCCTTCTCTCATTTCTTTACTTACATTCTTTGGTTAATATTACTGTTGCTGAATACAGACAAATACTCAACAAGAGAAACCCCACTTAATTTATTGTAAAACTTTTTTAATGCCATAGGCTATTGATTTTCCTTTTTTAACTCTACAACTCAAAGAAATGAAAGTATTTGCCAGATTTATTTTATTATTTTTAGGCATGACCCCAGGCCAATACAGATTTGACTCTTGAGTTATCTTTGATGTTGTAGGACTATGGATATACAGAATATGGATTCATGCCATGCTTAGGGTTTCCAGTGGTAAACTCAAACTAGTGGTCTGAAATACTGTATGCAGTTCAGAAAAACTGCATTTTAAAATGTGATGTCAGAAGATTTACACACTATCTTCTGTGACATAGCACTACTAAGGTTATCAGGATCAAAACTGCCTAATCACTGAACCTATGAAAACATAGAGGAATGTACTTACTGATTATAAAATCAGAAAATAAGAACATAAGAAAAGCAAACCAAGGAACTCATTCACCACTTCCCATGGGCTGGCAAGCAAGTGTTCATCCATTCCCAGGAAAGCTGGGCTCCATCCCATGTAACAATTACTTGAGAAGACAAGCACCATCACTCTAAACATCCCCCCTTCATTTTTCTTTACCTGGCTTTATATGCTGATCATGACACCATATGGTCTGGGACATCCCTTGGGTCAGCTGGGCTCAGCTGTCCTGGTCCCATCTCAACTCCTTGTGCATTCCCAGCCCCATTGCAGGTGGTGCGGTATGAGAGGCAGGAAAGGCCTTGACGCTGTGTAAGCCCTGCCCACCAGTAATTAAAATACTCTATTATCAACATTGTTTCCAGAACAATTCCAAAACACAGCCCCATACTATCCACCATGAGGAAAATTAACTCTACCTCAGCCAAAAGCAGCACAAATCCGGAGCAGCTTTTTTTCCTCTGTGACTGTGCCCTCTCTTTCACATTTGAAAAAAAAAAAAAATTCCCACAGGTTCAATTAATTGTTAGAAGCATGCACTAAATCTCAAAAGAATGCATTATCTGTAGTTGCCAAATGTTGGGAAAAAAATGCAAAATGTAGTAACTCTACTTTTCTAGCTAATGCTTTTATCCATTTATGTTTAATTACTGTTCTGTGGCAAGAGAAGGAATTAATTACTTCATTGCTGTGAGTCTTCTTTTGAATTTGGCAATATTTCCTAGAGGATTCCATCCAAGATTCTCTCTGGTGAATCCATGCAGAGTCTTCTGCATTTCTTGTTAATCTATGGACAAGAAACATACCAAGTAAGACACACAGCAGAAGTAAATTTAGGAATAAAATTTAAAATATCCACAAAACGTAGGAGCAGACAATGGCAATTTGAACTAAACTACAGCCTTATGTTAGGCACTGCATTGGCAAAACCTAGCTGTACTACAAAATGAATGAATCTTGGAAGCAAAATCACCAGTTTTGCTCCTTCTTTGTGAAAGGTGTTGCCAACTTAAAAAAGTAAGCAAGAGCTCCAGAATCACAATGTATTAGGAGGGATGGGAAGTATCATGAAGAAGACCATATTAAAATTTCCTATTCCTTTTACATTCCATCTCACCAATAGTAGAGGAATAGTTGCTGTTACTTGCTCAGATACTTCAACATCCAAAGAGACAGGTTGTTCCTCTTTATGGTTCCTTGTTATGGCTATGACCAGGTATGGCAGTACTCAAATTATTTGTAGCAGAAAATCTACAAACTTATATGATGCTGCATTCATTTTTTTTTTTTTTCAGTACATAGATTGAAAAGAGTAAAGGCTGGGAAGTTAAATAAAAAATGAGAATTTTGACTGTAATTTAAAATTTAACTTTCTTATTCTGGTCAGCAGTTGCTTTTTAAATGCAGGAGAATATAGAAAAGGTCCTTCCACAAACTATCAGTCATAAAACAGTAAAAGAAAGATCTTTCCAAAGTCTTTACTGAAGGATTATATAAGTAGTAGCCACAGTAAGATTTTATCTCCATTAGAAGAACTCATCCCATATTTTGCAAAATAATCTTCAATGTTTCACACTCAGAGGTATAAAAAACTTGGGGGAAATATTTGTTAAGTTTATAAGAAATTAACTGATCAATACAACAGTAGAGAGGACACTTCAGAAAACTTCAAAAATAACTTTTAAACAAACTCGGATCTAATGGAAGATGTTAAGATTTCCACCTATCTACTTAGATGAAGTTACTCTTTTTCTCCATTGTCTTCACATGAACCTGAACCTGGATTATTCAGTAGATGGTCTATAGAGGAATGCTAACAACTGTTTTCCTGAAGGATCTCCCTCTGGACCAGGAGCATGGTGATATATTCCTTTACCTGTGCATTTAGCCCCTGTTAAAAAGCAAATCTATGAACTTGAACTCAGTCCTATGCTAACATGGACTAAGTCTCCATTGGATCAGGTCACAAGTGGAAAAATATGTATACATAAACACTTTATAAACCTACATAAAGATACAGAATTCCTCTCCAGAAGCCAACAGTTAAAATAGGAGTTTGTCTTCTAAAATGCTGATTGGCAAAAATGTGTTGACACTGTTGAAGACAGTTCTGAAACAACTTATGAGTTTCCCATCTCACTTTAGGTTTCACAAGATGCTGCAGTTCCCCATATGCCCAGTGCTCCTGAGATATTTGTAAAGAGATAAAGTGTTTTTCAGCACACGGAGGCTTCCATTAAATATGGTATTATCCATCCCAAGGAGAATATATGATTGCTTTTGACACACCACAGCCTCTTTTGAAGGAGGAACTTTTCCTGGCAGACCACTCCACTACAGAATCAGAGATTCAGTGCCTTTCTCTATATCAGTTTGAACAAGATCTCCTCAATCTTTTTTTTTTTTTGCTTTATCATGCTCTTCTGTGCTATTCTGTATTAAAAGCAAGTACTCTTGTTTGTAATGCATAAGCACATCTGCATTAACCTGTCAACCATAAAATCAAAAATGATTGGTGAGGACAATGAAAGAGATCTGCTAAAGCAAAAATATTCAATCATATTCATAGCTGCTCAAGAACCAACTGCTGGTATTACAAGTTGAAGTAGGAAAACACTGCATTCCCATTCCCCAGGTGAAGCTGCGTAGTGAAAGAAGTTAGGCCAATTTCTGAAGTGTATGGATTCCACTGAAAATATGTGTGTAATTGAAATAACACAACTGTTTATCAATAATTAGCACTGTCAACCCAGAAGTGATTGGTGTACGCATTTCCTAGAACTTTATTTCATTTCCTAGAAATTCTAAGACATAACTCTTGAGTAGAATGTTAAAAAAAAAGCTAAGCAAAAATGTTCTACCATTTTTTCAGAAGGATCTACTTTTCAAAGACATATAGTTTCATATTAATTGTAGACCTTAAATTGTAATTTGATGAAAGTATGCACTTTAGATTGCAGACTATCAAGATAAAGTTGATTTGAATATCAGAAAAAAAAATAAGGTTTCTCCTTCCTTCTTTTTACCTTGAACCTCACTGTACCTCACCCATCACGCTGCCTTTCCCACCTGTTCTTTCCAACGCTTGAGTAACCTGGATCAAGAGAAACTACTTTTAACCACAAACAATATTCAAAATGGCGCCATATAGTTACTTTGAAATAAGTCTTCTGCTGTGGAGTTAGAAAGAAGAAGAAAAATGTACTCTATCTTATTTTTTTTTCACTCGCCTTGTTCCCAGTTTCCCCCCTCCCCCATTTCGATGTTTGAGTTCTTTTCCATCCTACACATACAGGAACTGTGGTGACTTATTCTGAGCTACAGAATGTTTGTGCATTTATCTAACTTTTTTAATTGTATTTGCATTTTTATTCAATAAGACAGACACTGGCTGCTCATATTTCTCATAAAAGTAAAGTGTGTGCAATTGTGCGGCAGTGCTGTTACCTTTCCAGCTAACACACAGAGGGAGCGTGATGCCTCTGGTATAGTCTCTGGAGACTGACAAAGACACATCATAAAATATTTAAGGCTGAAAATTCAAAGCATTTGTAGCTGAAGTGCCCTACCAACAAAGCCTCAAGTATAAGCATAAAGTATGTAGCTAAGCTGTCAGAAGTAACTAGCTCCTTCTATTAGAGAGCGGGTGGTATCATTAATCAAGTAAGGCGAAAAAACATTGATCTTTATAAAATAATTTTTTAAATTGCATGTTATTTACCTAAAATCCTTTTGTGTGTTTATGCCATGGATAGACTTTGCATCATACACTGGCTGTGAGTGTCCGCAAAGATATTTTTTGCTCTTTCAGGAGGCATCAATTAAAGAAATCAGTAGAAAACTGCAGCCAAGATTTTTGACAGAGGAAGAAGGGAGCAGCACCTGGTTTCTTGTGCTGCAAACTTTCTATAGTTAAGTGAAGTGTGGAGGAAGGGCAGAGTCAAAGCTTTCAGGTCATAAGTGGTCAAGTCCACCTCCACCACACTGATAGTATCAGATGTGTCTCCTTCCCTGTTGAAGATTCTTGATCCAGATATATTTCCATCTCTGTCCAAGGGGCACTAATTAAAAATATCTAACTAATTTTTGGTTGCTGTTTCAAAATACAAGACATACCTGGTTTATATAGAACCATATTCTATCACTCTTACATTGAGTTTTCAATATCTTGGGGACCACTGACAGAGTAAGTAGTTAATGAGAATATCATGGTGGAATCTGGCTCTAGGAGATTGCGCTAAAATATTATTTTGGCTAACTAGAACTACATTAAACGAAATTTAGTACCATGATGAAGATTCAAGGGATATGGGGAGCCTTTTATGACTTCAAACATAAAGGTTCAGCTGCTCAGTGTAGGCAGGAGCACGGTATGTGCAGAGGCTGTTAAGCTGTGCAACCATCATAAAGGAAGAAGTCCATAATGGAAGTTGTCAAAAATCCAAGGAAATGGGTTTTTTTTCTGCCCACGTTGGGAGATGCAAAAGCATATGTACAGAGTTACATTTGCAGAACATTCCACTTAAACACTGCAGGAACTCCACTTCTTATAAAATATTTGTTTATTGCTGAGAAGATGATAGGAAAAAAAAATCCTTTTCTAATTCTAAAATTCCATTCTTTGGGCTAGGAAGAAGTAGTAGAGAAAGAGCAGAAAGGATCAAATAGTTATACCTGTTGACCTTCAAAGACATATAGTCTGAGAAATAACACATGCAAGGAGGGAAACTAGGATGTATTCAGAATTAAGAGAAACTTGTGAAACAAACAACTGGAAAAAGGTATGATGAGGGATTCAAATACTGCATAAAAAATTACTGCTTAGACTATGACTACCACTAGCAAATATGCTGATGGAATAATGGAAATATTTTCCTCTTTTATATCCTCTTTATTTTCCTCATACTCTGCCAGTCTTTGTGCTTGTACAGCGCCATGGATGTAGAGTAAATATAGCTCATCCATTTCCATTTGCCTCTGAAATGTCAAAAATTTCCACATAGTTGAGATGAACTGAGCAGCCCATTGTTGTTGCAGTGTAAGTTAACATAGAAAACTTAAAATGTAATAAATTTACACGGCACTAACTAGTCATCAGTAGCTCCTTGTGTGTACATTTTGTTCTTTTTAAGATTGTGTGAAATAGCTTAATCTACCTCAGAAATGGAGCAAACTGTCATTCAAGAAATGTGCAATGCAAGTTACTAGATGGGGAGTTATTACAGAACAGCTTAAAGAATCAAGTAAAATTAAATGTAAAGTAAAAAATCCTTGCATACAGAAAATAAACCTAAGAAAAATGTCATAGTAAGACCTACATATCTGTGACAAAAAAAGAGAAATGGAATGCAAAAACTAAACTGATATTGTTTAATAGCAAGTCATATGAGGTTATTTAGCTGAAGTATTTTTAGTGAACATAATTGGCAGCAGCCTAAATTACCACAAGCTATTATAAATTAACATGACTGAAATTATTATAAATAGCCAAAGATATGAAACAAACAGATTTTTTTGCCATAATGAAACTCAAGAGTTTGGAAAAGAGTCAGTGAATTGGCTTGATAACCAGGAATTTAAAGTTGTAGTTAAGGAAGTTAGGTACTGCTAGGAAGTTAAAGTCTTTGTTTCCATTAGCGTTCAGGCAGTGGCTGAAAGGTATTCAGGACCTGGCCTCTTCTGAAGGCAAAGACAAGGACAGTGAGGCCAGGATTCAAAATCATATTTACATAGATTGCATGACTACTTATTGTTAAACTATTTTACTAATAGGATAATACAAAGTCGAAGTCTTCATGGCTCTTGAAATTAAGTGGAGATCACTATGGTGGGCAGGATCTCCTACAGAACTTTGTACTTCTCTCCAGCTGCTGTTTCTTGTCACCCCTGGAAACAGGACATCAGACTTGGCTGCTGAGGGAAAAAGAAAATTAGGGGGGGAAAAAAAACTTAAAGAAAGTCAAATGCAAATACAGAGTAATTTAAATGCCAAACAATTGCCTGGTGTCAATAGTATATTTTGTACTCAAAGACTGATACTTAATCACTAAATCTATGACCTCTAAGTCATATTACATTATCTTCCTTGAAAAAAACCCCAACCTACTGTTCTGGAATAACTGGGGAGTATGAAATACTTTACCTCTCAGATCTCAGAGTTTCGTTCAGTTGGATGTTTTTTTTTCTCCTGTTTTTAGTAAGAATTATTAATGCAACACAAATAAGTGTATAATGAATGTAATAAAAAAAAAGCTTGATGTGTGGAAGGTACTTAGTAAATACAGTGGAAGATGGATTTTCCCCAAGGAGACAATATTGTTTCTTTACCTTACATTTTCTATATAGAGTCATCCTCAAGTCATCTGTCCAAGCAAAAATAATAAATATATTTTTTTCCCTTTTTGGATTACATCAATATGATGCAACTTCTGTCTCAGCTGGTCAAAGAAGAATTCTCCCCAAGTGAAAAATAGTTAAGTAAGGGTGACTGACCAAAAAAAAAAAAAAAAAGCTTTTAAATTGAAAGTTTTAAACATTATAAACAATCCTGAACGTGAGATTATTTTTAGTCTTTGAAGAAATAGCAGAGATGCTTTTTGGTATTCTGTATTTGAACCTGTTACAAACAACCTCTAATGATGCCTATGCTATCAGTATTTTTAATAAAATTTTTAATAACAATCCATGAGAAAGGTTTTAGTTTAAAAATGCAAGGTTAAAGGGAAACATTTTCTTAAGCTAAATTTTCTATTGCAAAATTGTGACAATTGATAAGTAAAAATGGACCTGATTTTTTACTTTCTATGAAAATAATGAAGAATCACTACAAAGCTGAAGGAAATTGCTTTAATAATAGCCCATATTTTTTTCAGGTAATATTTTGTTCTTTTAGTCTTAAATGATCTATAGAATTTCTTCACTGCTGAGCACAGCTACAAGTCAGACATGAAAACTGATTAGAAAAAAACAGCAAAGTCTTCTATCACTTAAGGTGAGGGAATTCCCCCCTTTTTAATTTGAAGAAAAACGGTGCTATCATAAGAACTGAGTTGCTATTTTACTATCCAAAATACAAACCTACACACATACTTTGCAACACTGACAATTTATGAAATCCACTACCTTTTGAAACACTGCAGGCAGTTAAAATTCTCCAACCAAACCATCAGAGCTGCTAACATGGTCAGTGATTAAATATGGCCATAGGCTTTTGTAATTAGACAGTTTTCACAAAGAAAAATATAGTGGAAAAATGGTACTACAAATCAGGCATGAAGAATGGGTTCATTTTTTACTTACACTCGCATTGATGTTATACATGCATACAGGAAAACTGGTCTAACTAATAATGTGACTCTCATAATTTTCAGCTAGAAATAGGTTAAAGTAATAGATTTTTTGTGAAAATGCTCAATACTTGTAATAAATCAACCAGTCACATCTATGCCTAATGCTGTTAAAGCCATGTGTGGAAAAACATTTAGTTTTCCTCTTTCCAAATTTTAGTCAAAGAGCACAATTTTTTCTAATGTATTAATTTTCTGAAACCATCCTTTATTCCACAAATATAGTGAAGCTATCGATGTCTTTCTTGCTATTTGTAGTGAATATTCAGTTGACTTATGTTCAAAATCAGTCATTCTTATAGTGTATAGAACTCTGGTGCCCAGTCATTAAAAGGATAACGCATTCAAAGCTCCAGTAAGTCCAGTTGGTTGTCTAATATAGAAGGCATTCATGTAAAAATAAAATGATGCTGAAATAACTAATGAAAACCAGAAAGGGCTTATGTAACTTTTATTTAACTCTGCCAAACAAACATGGTATAAAAAGTTTGGATGACAAAACTCTCAGCAATTATAGTAGATATTGGCAAGACATTTCACTTAATCTTTAATATCACCATGGTTAAAAAAGAATTTCTCAAAATCAAAGTAGATCATTAAAGCTGGATGAAGATCAGCTAAATGCAAAAATGAAAGCAATTTGCCAATACATCATCATAGCTCAGTTACAATCTTGACATAGAGGTCTAAGTTTTCCTTCATAGCTGCTCAAAATTTTAAACAAATTTATGAGAAAATATCAAAGCAATCAGTCGCACAGTTCGTCTAGACTTTCTAGACTGGTAAAAATTATGATAACAAATTGTTTTTAAATAGTAGCTTGGATCACTTGATAAGATAATCTCCATTGAACAAAATATTAATTGACAGAAGTAAGTCAAATTCTATATGTCTAAGAATAATATGGGAATATGATGACACTACCGAGAACTTAGTTGTACTGATAGATATCCTGTGGGAAATTATCTGTCAGTATATTGTTAAAATTAGGAAAGAAGATGTTACCCTGAAATAAAAGCTGCTCAGTATTAAGATGAAGTAGATGGGAAATTTCACCTCTGCATACATTATGTGGGTCCCATTCTGATGTCCACAATAAGAAAAAAAAAAAAAAAAAACAAACACCTGGAAAAATCTCAAGGGAGAGATAGATTCATTAATTATGTACATCTGAAAAGTGTTTTTATGATATAGACAACAGGAAGCTTAATTCATCTAATATGCTCAGAAAGGGATTAAGAGGTGATTTTCTCATGATCCGCAAGTAACAGCATGGGAAGTGACTTGATAGCTCTGTTTACCTTGAAAATTAATAGCAAAAACAAATAGAAAAACTAGGGACATGCTGTATTCTGGCTCTCTAGAAGTTTTTATATCAAGACTGGATAACTTTCCAGAGGATGTACTAGAATTTAAACAGACATTGTATGTTGAATGCAGGTATTGCTGTCAGACTTTCTACAGCCTGTGTTATTTAGGGAGTCAGGCTATAAAAGATCATAATGTTCCTTTTAATTTCAAGATCTATTAATCTTATTTGGTTGAGTATTTTACTTCTCTGTTATACTTTCTACAGGGAGATAAAATGGTGGGAAGAAGCACAAAGTACATCTAACCTTGAAATAGAAAAGCAAAATCAGTTGATTCAGAAAGATAGTTAGAATATTTAATTGAAAATAGTCCTTGAGAATTTTACTGTGGAAGATCATGCAAGCTTGGAACAGCCTATATCTTCTTATTAAAGGCTCTTTACTGATGAGATTGTCAATTAAATGAACAATTATTTATGCTAATTAAAATATGAAATAGTAATATATTTTCTACAGGTTCAGGAAAGTAAAGTGAGCTTAGGAATGAACTAGCCTGCCAAATTATGTCTGAAGGAACTCTGCTTTCAGCTAAAAGCATGGAAAATAACTAGCTGCCCTAAATATACTTCCCATATAGCTTTTCCAATGAAAAATTCCAATTCTGAAAAAATGTTTGAAATGAAGCTGTTAAAGCAGATATAAAAGTAACAAGCTATACATGTCCAAACTTGGCAACAAATTGGAAGAATCCTGGGGTGGGATTCATCAGACCATACTTGAGACATGAATTTTAGGTTTAAAGTATTGCATCACAGACTAGCTCTTTTCTCTCGGTTGATCCCATAGAGTCCATAACTGTAGTATTAACTACAGTTTGATAACTGTGCTGGAAGCCTAGACACAGCTCATATTCAGACACCAAAATATGAAAATTAACTGGCATATACAGTGACAAGCATTTTGGAAGGCTGACAGAAAAGCAAGGAAGTGCACCATATTGAATCTCTGCTGTAGACTCAGTTTAAAAGACAGTGCAAGGTCTCAAACCCACCCCATCCCATTTATTCAATGCAACAGAGCAGACCAACCTGCTGATACTTGAAGCCCTGTCTACAACCAGAGGACTCCCTGTTGTGCAAGTACAGAGGTAAATACAAGCAAGCCACCCACCTGCTCCTCTTCATGTGGTTCGATATCTGAGGCTGAGGCTTGAAGAAAAAAATGGCATGAAAACAAATCACTGCACAGCATCTGAACCTGCTACAGTCCATGGGAAGATCAGGAAAGGCTGCAGGAAATGTATGCAGACTGGTGCTCCTTGAATTGTGCTAGGTATAATGTCATTAGCTCATGCAGCATTCCACATCTGGGAAAGCCTAAAGGCATTATCAAGCTTCAGTGCAAATATATCGTCCTTTTGGTCCTCAGGGGTGTAGCATGGAAATGTATTCTGTTTAACTTGCTTGCAAATCTCAGTACAGAAATACTATATAGTACAGAAACAACTGCACCTGAAACATATGCCAGGCTGAATCCTCAGCTGTCCATTTCTAGAGAATTTCCCTCCTATCCATTCCCCTTTCAAAAAAGGGACTCATAACCCCTACGTCTTCAGTTTGTCTGACCACAGTAAAATGCTCCTGTCTCTTCCTGACAATCTGATACATAAGGAAATTAGGCAGACTGATGCAAAGGTAGGCTCAAAACCAAGAGTAGGAGAAGAAAAGAGAAGACTAACAAATTAGAATTAAGTTTTATACATCAATTTTTTTACACACAGAAGAAAAAGAAACCAAAATGAACCTGGAGATACTCCGAAGAATGTCAGGAAAAAAAAAAAAAGAAAAAGGTATAGAAGATCATTTTAAGATGTGCAAAGAATAAGTAACTTGAAACCAACGCAGACGGATTACAGAAACTAGTGAAGGGATTCAAGAAAGAGGAGATGTAAAGGAGCAGGAGAGTGACGTAATTTTGACAGCTGTGCTTCTATGCATCAACCCAGTTTCCAACCAATCACTAAGTCCTATATTAATGTTTGCCTTTTTTTTTTTTTTTCCCAAAAAAGTTTGGTTTTAATGGTAGCTTAGAGAATAAGATCTTTCTTCAATTTTTGACTTCAGTATTTCACCTAAGAGTTCTGATTGGCTTTTTAGCTGAGTGTATCACACCACACTTTTAAAAGAAAAATTTCAAAATCAAATACAATCTTTCCTTCTACTGACCAGTCTGTAGCTGCAATTGGTAAACATGAAGCAGCTGTTGAATCTCTGGAATAATTGTGGCATCTGAGAAGCTGGATAATCACTGGAACAATTTTCTCACTGTTTAATCTAATCTGTGTGTATTCAACAGTCTGGCCCTTCATAGGGTAAATACAGCAGCCATGCAGATGGGGAAGAAGAGAAGGAAAGACTGTCTAGCCATACAGGAAAGACTGTCTAGCCATACAGTTATTAAGTGAAGGCATAGTAAAGCAAGGAATAGGATGAATAAGTTGTGCTCAAAGTTATCAGATTCAGACTAAGTTCTTTGGTTCTGTTTTATTGCCTTTCTGAAATATTAGTTGATATTAATTTTAATATGTTGTAGAAATTCTCAAATGAATGGATCAGTAACTATTGCTCTCACAAATGGAAATGATTAATGTGTATTTTCAGTTGGTACATGACGGATTTTTTACTCAGTGGTGATATTTCTGGTTGAAATCCTTGTCCCAGTGAAGTGAAGTGAACAGGCAATTTGTCACAGAGTTTAAGGTATCAAAGTTTCATGGTGGCACATGGTTTTCACTGGCTTTGGCCCCATTTATCTATCCATTGTACTTACGCATAGAGATAGTATATCATATATTCGTGGCTGGAGAGCTCTATAAATATGCTATTATAAATAGCATTCACTGACTAAATAATGCATGGAGGTTTTTACCAATGCAAGTTTCTACAAAGCTCTGAGTATGTAAGTAACGTTTTTGTAATCCCTTTTAAGTATCTGAGAGATTAGGTAAAATTGTCTTAATAATTCTGAGAGGCAAAGCTCATACATGACTGAGAAAAGCATTTCATTTTCTTTGTTTCCCCCATTGCCTTCTCTCTGCACAGTGTAGTTATGAGTACATTGAGGTTGCCCTTTAACAGAGAGAACAAATGCCAGGATAAATACAATGAAAATAAAGAGTTTCCTTTAAAGTACCTCTATTAGGATAATCTCTGTTCTTTTACATTTACTGTTTAAAGCTGAATTTATCTGCTGCTTTTTCCATATTATTGATAATTTAGGTCTCAGATCTCCCCATTGAGGCAAGAAACAAAACTGATTAAAACCATGAATATCTAAAAGAAAGACTGCTTAAATTCCTCAAAAGTGAATCTTTTTTTTCTTTACTGATCAGCCGTCAAGTGCTTGTAGGATACCCTGTGACAACCAGACCTATTGTAAACAGGACAGAATAAGGCAGCTGAACAGTGGGAATGAACATGCCTAAGCTGAGCTCTGTAAGATGCTCTCAGGCTGGGCTGTACGAACTCTTCCAGATGCTCTCACTATTCAATGTTACTGCTGCCCAGAAAACTCAGCTACTGCTTTGAAAATCTATTGCATGCTTCTGTGACTGAATTAAATTGAACTTGTACAGTGAGAGACAGCAAAGGACATTGCCACTTTAGAAGCCTTGCATGCGCTTGTCTAATATGTGGGACAGTGAAATTCAAGTGCTGAATGGAAGTCAGAATTGAAGTAGGGACTTTGACTTCGGCATTACTTATCATTGCCTTAGACTTTTTAGCTACACTGGGGTAGCTTTCTTACCTTCAGATCCTGCTTGAGAAATCTGAGGAAATATTTCCGTGTAAATGAAATGGTATTTTCTGACAAAATTATGTTGGCAAATCTTTCGATTTGCTATATTCCTTGCTGTAGTGCAGTTCTGAAAGAAGGTTAGAGAAGGTAAAATACGCAGTCAATGGGGATATGAACAAAAGCCAAAGCAGACTCAGATTTGTCTTTAGGGTCTGTTTTAGTTTAAGGCTTGTAAAAAATGGAAAGCATTAAAAGAATCCCACCAAACCAACAAATATTATCCATTGGTTTATCGATTACCTTCCTGAGATGCTTTTTTTTCTCACTTCCAGTAAGAAAATTTATATGAAGCTTCAGTTGCTGCCTCAGGCCTTTGTATGAAGTACTAATGTAGATTCCCTTCAGTTACTCTTAACTGTGTGGACTGTGGTCACACATTAAAAGTGGCCTGAATACTATGTACCCCCTGCTGCCTAAATAACATGGTGCTAATTATTAGGGTAAAGTATCATTTCATGTAAGACAGTGACATTTCCTGAAACACTTTCTATTTCATATCTCACTTCAGAACAATTGGCAGGATCAATAATGGGCACAGCTGTTTCCAGTAGAGGTGTAAATTCCTGGTTGCCCAATATTGGCATTGAATTGAATTTTTCTTATTTCATTAAGCACTGCCATAAAAAAAAAAAAAAAAAAAAAAAGAATTCTTTCTGGAAGTATCAAATCATTATTCTAGGAAGAGACTTGTTGCAACTGGAATTAACCAGATTTTGTTTTCTTTTGTATTGTTAGAGCAAGTAATATTTATTTAGCTTCTCTCGATTGGAGTATTTCTCAAGGAATTTAATTAGTATCTTGAGGAGGCACAGAATAAAGAATAAAAAGGATAGTAAATCTACTTAATTAAAAACTAAAATTAAAAAACCCCATAATGTTTCTCATGCAAAATACCCACGTTATTACTGTGTGCTAATTTTGTATCTCTATTTTAATTGTATATCACAGAAGTTGTTCTGAGCCATCAGAAATTGTGGGAATGGGAAATATGCTTATGGATGATGTATAAATGCACTGGTATGTACTATATAAGTCAGTTTTAAAGCACCTTTATAGAGTGATAAAGTGAAAATAAGAAACAAACATACAGTAATACAGACAGCCCAGTGAAATGAATCCATACTAACAGCAGGTCATGAGAACAGACTCCTCATATTACTGTTCCTTTCTAGGGCTTGACAGATGTAAGGAAAAGAAGAGGTATGTAGAGCTGAAAAGTATTTCTTCTTTAGGCTTCTCTGGATATGATATTATAAGATCATTATTAGTTACAACAGAGGGCAGCTAGATGTCAACAGTCACGATGCACGGTGCAGGGTAAGACTATTGGACATCGCAGATGACACTCCAACACCTAAAGTGCTATTTAAAGCCAAGATCGATTGAGAAAGTAGAAATGAAAGTACAACCCTACATACCTTTTTCTGCACTTAAAATTTAGGTTTATTTGTAGAATATATTTTTCTACATGGTAGATCTAGAGAGAAATCACATTGCTTTATTTTAATCTTCAGAGAAAGACTTCATCTGAGAGCACTTCAATCATTCCTGCACATGTTTTTCAGATGGTGCAGCATGCTGCCTCTGGTGTGCCCTCCTGTACCACTATATCCACCTCCTCCATGATCATTTTGGGATGATTCATTCTTCATCCTTGCATCGATGAATCACTGTGCCCACAATCCACATGTGCATGTCAGAATTAAAGCTTCGAAATTGGGGGAACAAGATGACAATGTTCAGAAGATATGGTGTTACATAAATGTACTCTTATACTATTTTCATCTATCTCATCTTTGAAAGTCAACAATGAACAAAACGTTACTGCGTTGGTGGATGAGAAGCAAGGCTTTAGCAGGACACTGTTTATATTATACCTGAGAATTGCCCCATACGTATTTTTCTAAGGCTACTTGAACTTTGGTTGTTTAAGATACAGGGGGGGTTTTAAATATGATTCATATGTGATTTATCTGTGAACTAATTGTACTTATTTCCAGTGATTAGTCAAATTCTGTTGTACCAAGCAATGATGGCACAGGTAAAGAAGACAGACTGCCACCTTTAGTTTTAATGACAACTGTGATCCATCAGACTTACATGAACCAAGTCAAACCAAATTAATTCAACAGCACTAATGAAATAAGTAGAACTTGAAATTATATTTTCCAGGCATCTATGCTCAGGATTTAGTGAACAGGTTCAACAGAGTAAAGAACAAAGTTAAGTGGTGTACTCTCCTGAAAGTGTCTGTGCCACACAATGAATTATCACAGCATAGAAAGTTATTATTTATACATTCTGTAGTGACTTTCTGAGACAATTGTTATCTCTGGATGACTGTAGAACAGGAAAAACAACTCAGAAACTCTAAAGACTCTAACAGAAACAATGTCTGAAAGCCACAGATGAAGTCACGAAGCAATTATTCCTATACCGACATTTGACCCTTTCTGCCAAATGATAAGAAACTTTTGTTTATCACAGGATAGTTAAGACTGGGAGGGACCTCAAGATTTTTCTGGTTCAGCTTCCTTCTCTCAGCAGGGTCAGCTCTGGAGTCAGACTAGGCTGCTAGGGGATTCAACCTCCTTGGGCAACCTGGGCCACCGCCTGATTGTGCTCATCGAAAAACAGCTCCTCCTTATTGTGACCCTCTCTAGTTTCCATTTTTGTCAGTTATCTCTCACCTCTTATCATTGTGATGAGCCCAGCTCTGTCACAGGTGTGAGCTCCTTGCAGATACTGGGGCTGCTGTAAAGTACTTCCAAAGTCATTTCTGCTCCAAGCTGAGCAAATCTGGCTTCTCCAATTTCTCCTCACAGTACAAATGCTCCAGGTCCCACCACAATGGTGGTTTCTGTTGAACAGTCTCCAATTCACTGATGTCTTCCTTGTATTGTGGGCTCAAAGCTGGATGCAGTATGCAGATGTTTTCCAGGGAGTGTTGAGCAGGGGAAATAATCACTCTAGCTCTGTTCCTGCTCATACAGCCCAGGATGCCATCAGCTGTTTCTGCTTCTAGGACACACTACTGGCCAACATCCAGCTTACTGCCCCCAGGAATCCTAGGACTTTTCCCACAGACCTGCTCCCCAAGCAGTCGGTCCCCAGCCTGCATCATTTGGAAGGGTTCATCTGCCATACATACAGGTTTTTGCATCTGTCCCTGTTGAGATTCATTAAGTTCCCAGTGTATCATTCCCCCAGACACTTTGAATTACTCTGGATAGCAAACCTGTGCTTAAGCCTAGGAGCTGCCCCCACACCCAGTTTGGAGTCAAGAGCAAATATGATGAACAAATAATCTGTAAGATCCTATAGGTCATTATTAGATGCGTTAAACAAGGCAGATCTTGCCTTGTATCCCAGACCCCTGTAATACTCCTGTTGTTACTGGCCTTCAGGTAATGCATTTAACCACTGCCCTCTGACCACTCAACTGTGTCTTTATTCATCTTCTTGTCCATCCATTCAGATCACAGCAACCTAAAATGGATATAAGGATATTGTGGAAAACAGCGTTGAAAACATTGTTGAAGTCAAGCTAAATTATTTTGAGTGCTCTTCCCTTGTCCACAAAACCACTCATTTTATTATGAAAAGCAATGAGGTTGTCTGTTTTACTGCAGAAGGCAAAGAGTTTGGTCAGGCATGATTTGAATTTGATAAATCAGTTCTGATTCGCTTCATGGTCCCAGCATTCTGTGGTTTTCCTAATGTGCATTTCATCCTCCTACTGATGGGAGGAAGTAAAGAAAATGGAGTCAGGCTCTTCTCAGTTATGTTCAGTGATAGGATAAGAGGCAAACTGAAATACAGGAAATTTCATTTAAGAATAAATAAAACCCCCCCTTTTTTTGATTGAAGTTAGTCAAACACTGGAACATGTTGCCCAGAGAAGTTGTGTAATCTCTATTCTTGGAGATAACAAAAACTTGAATGGAAAAACTTCTGGGTAACCTTCTGTAAGTGACTCTGCTCTGAGCTGGGAAGTTGGGCTGGGCTATCTTCAGAGGTACCTTCCAGCCACAGGCCTCCTGTGATTCTGTGATTTTTCTCAAGCAACTTTTTCCTCAACCCTCGGCCACAGCCAGTTTCTATCCTCTTTCTTGAGCCCCTTCAAAAAGTAGAGGCCTGTGAGACCTTGTGGTGATGGCTGAGGCAGAGAGGCATTGTTTTCAGCCTAATCTATGTTCACTGCCACTAAATCAATCATACTATTCAGCCACAGTCCCACCTGTTTGGCCTTTTTTTACTAGAATTAGCTCTTCTGGTTGTTCTTTCTGTGCTTACCTCCAGCTGAGCTTTGAATTTTCTGAAAGCATTCCTGTATGTCTGAGAAAAATTTCTAAATTCCTCCTTTGTAGCTTGTCCCTCTTCCACATGTGGCTCAGCTACCAGCTCCCTGCTGAGCCACGCCAGTTTGCTGCTATGTCTGTTTGTTTTTCTGAGTATTGGAATAGATCATTTGTGCCCTCAGCTGTAGTCTGTCTTTAAAGAACTATCAGGTTTCCTGAGCAACTCCACTCCCCTGATCTGCTTCCTATGGGATCCCACCTACAGGTTCCCTGATCCAACTTAAGTCTGCTTGCCTGAAGTCCAGGGGCAGTACTCTGCTCCAGCCTTACCCACTTCCCTTGAGATCTTCAACTCCATGATTTCATGGTTACTATAAACTGATGTCTTAATAACTTCATCAAGCTCCACATCTGATAATTCACAGCCTGTTCATTTTCACTCCTCATCTCAGCCAATAACTGAGTAAGGACTGGGACACTGTCATCAAAATATGATGAAAACAAGATGTTAAGAAGCATAAACCAATAACTCGTTCTGACTGCAGGATCATAAACTGCTTCAGAGGCAACACTAGAATTGTACATTATAACATCTAGTCTGAATAATATACTTAGATACTAACAATGAATATTAAATTTTGAACAAATATTTATAAATCACTTGGTATTATGAAAGCTTCAAAAATTATTTATATGTATGAGACTAGCTATATTTTAAAGAAATGTTGACCATTTTATCTTACATGCCAACTACTTCACTGTTTACAATGTTTATTATCTTGGATTTTCTGAGTTGCTGTTTTACTTTCCAACTTGCAAACTAAAACCTGCAAGCTGCGCTTGCAATTTGAATTTGGAAGACTTTTAAATAGGTCAGATAAAGACGTCATCATAAAATCCAAAGTGTGATGTGGCCACTGACTTCATACAACACTGAATCAGAGATCATATTTGTACAGAGGTTGTTTTGTCAGGTGAACACTCATCTTAGGGCAAATGAAGCTATAAAGTTGTCATTTTCCCACAAAAGCCTTGTTTATGTAGAACAGGACACAGTAGTGTTTCCATTGTGGAAAACACTTTTCCTCAATTTCTGTTTTCTTAAACTGCCAATGAACTGTTGAAAAGACAGCTAGCTATAAGACCTTTTTCTTTAAAAGCTAAAATTATCCTTTATATTTTTGTCAACTAAAACACTGAGTGAAGGTTACATCTCTTTGTTTTTGTTCTTTTTTTGGTGCCTTGTAATCAGGACCTGAAAGGAGTCTTAGTAAATATAATTTACTATATTTAATCCCAGCTTTCTTGGAATAATATTCTGCCATGATTTCTAAATAAATATTTCAATGCTGCTGCTATTTTCAAAGGCAGAGCTAGCAGGTTTAGGATTTTATTGAAGATTTTCAGTTAAGAGCAGGCATACATTTTGGACTCTTCCGAGAATGTGTGAAGAACCTACTAACCTTCAAAACCAGCATAAATATTTCCATCTGCATCGGTTTAGTGTCACAGTCTGTTATGATTATATACATAATAAAATAAGTCTCTAAGCAGCCAGAAACATTAGAGAAGTCTACTACTGCTTACAAGAATCAAGGTGCCTAACTTGGCCTTGGATGTACAAATGTAATCTTTTCTTGCTGTGTGGGGATTTTTTTGTTTATCTCCACTGTACACTGAGACGAGAACACACTTGACAGGTATGCAAAATCAGATAGATCTTCTTCATGGAGGTGAATCATTGCGTGCAAACTTTCTTCCAAGTAAATATTTCATTAGCTGCTCTTATTGAGATGTAATCATTCAGCACCTTTGCTCAGTGCCACTGCAATACATGACATAATAGGTGACACTAAGGTAAGGAAAGGTGACACAGGCCTTGTCTGCTGAGTCACACTGGACTTGACTTCCTGATACTCCACAATATGGTTCAGAGAAACTAGTGTTAAATGATGCTGATGGGCAGCTTTGCCATGACAAAGAAGGTAAGGCAGGGGAAGGCTCCTTGATCAGAGGGGAGAGGAGCCAAGGATGACTTTGACAGAAACACTGGAAATAAATCTGCATTGTGCAGTCAGTTTAGGCAAAAAAAGCATGTTCAGCAATAATTTGCAAATTTTCTGTGAAGTGAAATATTAGAGATAGGGTAAGGGTTAAGGGTTAGGGTAGGAAGTTTTATCGCTGTAGAGATTTAAAGATGGTTACCCAAGTTCAACTTCTGCTATGAAAAAGGGAAAGTCTTTCTAGGACATGAAGACAAAGGACATCATCAGTATTACGAAGCAAACCTTTTATCCATAATTAACTGATCTCCTTGTCAGATCAAAAAATTAATCTAATTCACGTTTGACTGAAATGCAGTTCAACTTCTATACTTTTCTTTTCTTGTGTGTACAAATTTCACTTTACCCTCATATGTGCAACATCTGTTGCTCTTACCGAAATACCATTCCAATCTCCAAATGCAAACAACCCTCCTGAGTCTATACAATTTCATTATGAAGGCCTTGTTTTATAAGAAAGGTCTTGTGAAAATGTGGCACACAGGAATGCATGGAAACGAGCAGCAACTCAGAGTGAAAAGCCACCATTTAAAAAAAAAATTTATCGAGGAAGAACACGATATTAAGATTCATCCTTTCTTAGTGAGAGTTTGAGCAGAGATTCATTCTATTTAGTTTTTAGGGACCAGTGTTTTCTGGATCTGGATGTGATATTTTTCATGTACTATATAAAGCTCAGAACTAGACCAATTCTAATTATCAACAAGGACTTTTCTTTACAAGAGGTAACATGTCTATAAATTCTATTATAGCAAATTGGACTCAACTTATCTAACTTTATATTTCAAACTTATTTGACAATCAATATTGAACATTTTCTTTACTTTTTTTTTTAATTTGGTAAAGCCATTTAGAACCAGTCAAGATAAAAAATATACACACATAGCTGAAATTACTTTATATGCGGATACTCTTCATCAAGTAGGCTATTCCTATATGGAGTTTTCCAGAGATGTGGAAACACATTTCAATTATAGACTAGGTAAAGTGTGGTGGGTTTCATATGACTTATGTAGAAAACTTTACTTTTGTGATTCTTTTAAATTTATAGCCGTAGCAATCTGGAATGTCAGTCACTTTTTGTCTTTCCTCAACCAGTGATGTTCACTTTGAACTGTATGCTCCTTACAAATAATTTTTATGGGCTTCTAGAAGAATCTGCAGGAATACTTTTAAAAATTCTAAACTGATTTCAGTAGTGAAAAAATATGCATTAAATTAGAAAACAACAAACCCATCTGTATTTCTACTATATGAAATTTCATTTTGGGGCCACATCACAGCCTTCTCTCTGATGTTCCTTCCTAGACATAGATGCAATAAAACACTTCAGAGGAATAAAGAGGAATCCAGATTTTAAACATCTTTAATTCAAATTTATGAAAATGAAGGATAGCGCTGAAAAGATTCAATAAGCTTTACCAAATTATAAACACCACCTCTCAGGGTTTTCCTGTTATTATGTAAGGGAAATGAACAAAAAATTATTCAGTTCTCTCTTATTTTTAGATAAACATTCTGAGTTTTTGGTTTGCATTGGCTGGTTTGACAGAATTCCAGAGACAAATATAATATTTCTATATAACTTTGCTGATGTAGACTGGGTTCAGTGTGTCATTGGCAGTAACATCAATGCCAGCAGCCTAGGCTCTGCAGCTGGCACTCTGTTCTTTTAATGGTAGCCCACAGAGCAGCATACATCTCCAGCCTCTGTGACATTGCCATACACAATGTTCTCAGTCAGCTATTCCTCATGTAGGTGCCTAGACATATATCTGCTTTGGACACTTGGGGAATTCGATTGGACTGTGTGAAGAGTGAGCAGGCACTCACATCACTGCTTGTTCTTTAGGTTTTGCCTGTGCATTTGGTTGGATTTCAGTTACTTATTTGTATTCTTACCTCAGATATGTGCTGTAACCAATTTTTTTTTCAGCATGAAGTTGAAACGTATCTGAGATGTATTGGTCTTTTCTAGCACAAGCAATTTTATACTGTGTGTTTTCATAATAGAACCTCCCAGTGAAGTTGTAATGTTCTCTGAAAGTATGTGAGAAGGTCTTAAAATATTCATCAGATTCACTCTCTTTTTGGAATTTGCATCGAAGTTGTACCTCAGAAAAGAAACCGGAAGAAAGGGTCAAATGTTTATAAAATTTACTGACCTGACATAATTTTTTTATTTCATTCAGGACAATATCACTTCATTAATTTTTTGCTTTGCTTTTTAAATCTTATTTCACTCTTGATCCAGCTTTAGAAGTAAATGTTTTAAGGGATGAATTCTGGTAGGAAGAAGGCTCAAGCGTGCTCTGAAGGATGACATTTATTATAGTCCAGGAGCAATCTCCAAGTAGACTTTTGCTATTATAAAAACCCCACCCATTGCCAAGACTGTTGAAAGTGGGCAGCCCCTTCATCCTCATATTAAATCAGAAGAGTCTGCTTGAGTGTCCTCTGGCTGATTCTTCACTAACTTGGTTGTGGTATATTAGTTATAGATTAATGGGAAATGTACTTTTTGGGACGTTGCACACAATTTTAGTGGGCAAGTATTGTCTTAGCAAAGTAAATTCTGCTTTCTTCTCTTGGAGCAGAAAGTATAGACTGGCTTATGTTAATACCTCATCTATTACATGAAACAATATATTAGGAGCTAAGTGACATTAATTTCCTTCTTGGATCTGCCATTGATCTGCTGTGTAATGGGAAATCAGTTTTCTCATTTCTCTTTGTTTTCTTCCTATTTTCTTTTTCATCACTTTTGTTCTGTGTAGCATATGATCCAAAGGAGCTTCAAGGAGGATTTAGGTTTTTTGACACCTTTATTTCTGCTATTAGTTTTGTCCCTAGAAAAAAATAACAAAATTTAAAGCAGAGACAAGACTTATCCTCATTGAAACTGTGGAATACTAAAGATAGATTTAATTGTAAACTATTTTCCAACATTGATAGTTATTTTAACTGGGAAATGTAAACTTCAGAGCTTCAATTCACACAAATACTTTTAAAAGAAAAGCAACAAATAGCAAAGAAACAACAATAAGGACAAAACTAGTTCTCACCGCCTTTGCAGTTCTTTTTATTTAGAAAATTTAATGACAGGTTTCTAAAATTACTGACAGCTCCATCTACTTCATATGCTGGGATTTTTAGAAGTAGGTTCAGAAAATTTTGCTTAGAATGCCAGGTCCCCATAGATAACCAATCATTCACTGATATATTTTACCATATCAACCATCCTGTCCTGTAGGAAAGAAATTATTTACTAGAGCAGCACCAGAAGCCTGTTTTGATTTCAAATAAGCTGCAGAGAAGAAAATTGTCTTTCTTGAATGTCTGATTAATGGCTTACAAGAGATAACTAACACTACCATT
The DNA here is from genome assembly GCA_038380795.1 of Pyrocephalus nanus. Classification (NCBI taxonomy): domain Eukaryota; kingdom Metazoa; phylum Chordata; class Aves; order Passeriformes; family Tyrannidae; genus Pyrocephalus; species Pyrocephalus nanus. The sequence goes on from CM076259.1 coordinate 41,496,892, forward strand.
ATCTTCTGTAACAATTCTACTGAAAAAAGTCAAGAGGAATTTCGCTGTTTTTTTCATTTCTTCCTAACGAGAGACACAGGGCAAGCTGCCTAGTCCTCTCTAAATTGATGGTAATACATGAATTATAAATGACAGATGAGTGCCTTAGTTTGCAAGGTCATAAAGAAGTTGTCAGGCAAAATGCAAGAAGGCAATACTCACTGTATAGCTGTCCTATATCAGGGCATACGTGGAACTCAGCCTTACTACTGCACCTAAAGAACAAAGGAAGTAAAGAAACTATTTTGAATGTGATTCCTAGTTGATTCACCAGAACTCCCTACACAATTTCCCTGCTACTACAGCAGATAAGGAAGAGAGTTTGTGTGGGGTAGGAACTACAGCGCTTTCTCTTGAAATGCAAAAGCTTGATGATGGGGAAGACCATAGAGAAAACTCACCAGCTCTATGAGTCTTTGGACTCATATGATGATTTAGAAGGGAATGGTCTTTCAAGTCTCCTCTAAGCTTAATTTCCTACAATTCTTTAAATTTCATGCACCATTTTTAGATACCTGCTCTGGTGAAACTTGAATGTAATTAAACCCCAAAGCTGCAACACAAGTTAAAAACTGGTCCCCTTAATCCAGTGACAACTTACGATGGGTCTCCTAAAGGCAAAGGCACTTTGGTGCTTAAAATGCTTCTATGCAACAGAAGTTCCAGGTCATGAATATCTCTCTTAAATATATGCATGCAGTGACATATTTCATGCAGCTTCTCATACTTCTTCCCCTGCACTGTCAAATAAGAGGGTCAGAGACTTAAAACCACACATGCTGTGCTATGGAACTTCAGTGAAAGCATTACCCAGCTTCTAGAAACAAGAGTGATAGCAAATAACCTTTAAATCTGAAAACCTAAATGCAGCTGCAGTTGCATCTGTTAAATGTTAGCACCCTTGTATATCTTCTTGGATACATGTGTAATTCCTTGTCTAAGCCTTTTTTTTTTTTTTTTCCAGTGAAAATTTTTGGTGCACAGGTTTTTTTCCAACCTTTTATACACTGTAGACTTAATATACCTGTATGCCATCTATGATAAACATTACATGCCTTGAAATAAAAATATTTTGTAAGAAGAAATTTTCTTTCTACAGCACAGATAGTTTAGGAGGCTTTCAATTCAAAGGAATTTGAAAATGGCATCTTCAAGAACATTGACCTTGATACTGTGAAATATTTGCCATGACAGCAATAAAAGAAACCCATAGGCTTTGTGAACTGGAGTGGTACTGGAAATTCACAAAGGAAACAGAAACATAGACAAATTCCATTCACCAGTTTCTCTGTCAGTGTGAGGCTGATGTCAGCCTGCAAATTCATGAAATCAAAAGCCCGCAACATATGCTAAATTCTGCAGCCCAGCCCTTACTGCCAAAAGCATTGATGTCAACAGCTCTTCCTCAGAGGCTCTCAGCCTGTGGCAGCTGACTTATTCTTCTGGAACAAGAATATTGTAACCAAGTTCCTCCCTGCCCCTTTTGAGATGCTGAAATTGGAAGGAACAACTGGCTGCATAATTGTTCACCCAAAGTCCGTGGACAGAGCTCAATTGTCTACTGCAGCTTGTGCTTCTTGTTTAAAATATATATATATCAAAAACATAACTGATTTTTTGTCAGACTAATGGAATAAGGAAAAGAGCACTAAACCAGCTCTAAACAAACCTGGTAGAACCCTAAAGTACAATTGGTACATTGGTAAATCCTTCAGCACATGAAATTTCACCAGCAGAACTCTCAGTATGAAGAAGCTTCATAGTGTAATATTTTGGCTTGAAAACAGCTTCAGCCTCAGGAAAACAAGCAAATAAAATCCACTTTCCAATACCACTAAGGCTGGCTGAATGTTAAATGTTTAGGGAGTTAATAAACCAAGCATCAAATGAAGAATTCTGTTTTTTCCCAAATTACCTGTGAATTAAAATGTAGTGTGGAAGTTGTTTCAGTGAAATAAAAATAACAAAAATATTATGCTTTCTGCTGCCTCTCTTTTGCCCCTTCCCTTTCTTTCCTGGTCCACAGGTCTTCCATAATTTCCTACTTTTGGCACTCCTTATAGTTACTGCTATCTTCTGTTCACTTATTTGTCATAGACCTGCAGCCAAGTCTTCTGCACAATAGCAAAGCCTGCAGAGAAATATTATATCTTTTTCATTTCTAGTTCCAGCTAGAGGCTACTGAGGCTCACAGTCTCGCTAAAGCCTGCAAACCATAAATAAGTAAAGTCATAAACTCGATTATTATTTATATAATTTCCTTTGATTTTAGAATCACGTAAGATCTGGGAACCACTCACAGAATTATTGAGTAATAGTAATGGTACCTCTGAAATCCTACAATGCAGCAGTTGGGCAACTTCTCTGGGAGATAGTGCTGCTGGGAATAATCCTTGCTCTGCCTGCTTTAGATCAAGGCTTTAAACTTAAGTCTGCTACCTCAGTAAGTTCATCTGATGCAAAAAAAGTGTTAATCTACATAGTAGAATGCTTTGTCCAGCACTTGATTGCTTTGGTTTTGGTTTTGTTTTTTCCTAGGGAAATTAACCTCTGCCATTTTACCTTACTTAAACACTAAGTTCATCCTGACCATGCTTACAGGAGATCAACAGAGGGCTACCACGGGCTGACAGCACTCCACAAAGAAAAAAGAAATTTTGGAAACAACTACTGGTTTTTGGTTCTAAAATGTACTTTTGTGGGTTTTTTTCAATATGAATAGCTGGTGGAAGCATGCATTTTCATCCCTCATCTGTTGTGATGGAGCACAAAATCTGCTATGATTACTGAAGGATCCCAATGCAGGGTCTGTCACTGGGATGAGACCAAGGTTTAGACTCTCTGACTAAGCAGATCAAGGCCTGCACAGCAATAGGAGAACTGGACTCAAGCACTGTCATTGTGTTCTCATATCCCTTTCTTCTCAATATATGTCAAAACTGAGAACGGATAATAAATGTTAAAAAATAATCTGTTTCCCAAACAGACACAGCTCCCAGACACATTCCTTCATATGAAGCTATCCCAGGACAAATCTTCCTAGCTGGGTAACAGCTCCCTGTTCCTTTCTGACAGTCTGCTTCTGATAGAGATAAGCATATAATTGATGTTTTATTTATGTTGTAGTACCTATGATATGTTATCCCAGAGGCTAAACTCCCACTTTACATAATTATAGAATGGAAGGGAAACTATAAGCAAATGAAATTTAAAAAACACCTAAAATTTCCCCTAAAATTTTGTGGCAAAAACTTTCCCTTCAGAAACCAAAATAAAAGTGAAGAATTTGGTATTGTACTTACAGTTAGTGCTAATTCCTTGAAATGAACAAACAAACAAACAAGCAACCACAAAAAAAAACAAACAAAAAAGGACATTTCCTACTTTTTCAAGGAAAATAGTGAAATAGTTTTGGTGGAAACTAGAACAACAAGGAAGAGTCACTCTCATTCATTCTTCCCACAGTAAAACTGTTTTGTTGCTGATCAAAGTCAAGTCTGAGGTCCTTGCCTGTTTGTTCTCTGTCACAAAGCAGGATAATCGAAAGTGATATGAGAATCTCATTCCTAGTTTTGATTCTAAGGAAAGGCTAAGGGATTTTGCTGAAACTTTCAGTCTGAAAACAAAACAAAACAAAACAAAATAAAAAAAAACACCACACACACACACAAACAAACAAACAAACAAACAAACCACTAAAACCAAAGCAACAGACAAAATCAGACTCTGGCCAAAAAAACCCCACAACAAACAAAACAAAACAAAACCAACAAACAATAAAACAAAACAAGCAAACAAACAAAAAGACTGGAAAATTAAATAATTAAATACAAAGATTTAAAATTCAGGAAAGACTGGATATTTTTAGCCAAATATGTTGCCAGTAGCCACAGAGATGATGGAATAGTTTAGGCACATGTATATATATCTACAGTTGACTAACATTTCTGAACCTGTTATAGACTTATCTTATAGACCTGTTATAGACTTTTCATTAATACATGTGCTGTAGATTATATTTCAAAATTGTTCAGATGATAAAAACCCCAAAACTTATTGCAAATGATTTGAGAAAATTAAAACTTTTAAAAATAAGAGAAATATATTTAATTATGAAATCTTTTTAATTCCTATTAAAAAGTCTTTCTAAAAACTTACTTCATAGCCAGTTGCAATCACTTTTAAGATAGCTAGAATTTCTGAAAGTACCAGCCATTTTTCTTACAGATTAAAAAGGGAGGGAAGTTAAAAAGGATAGAAGAATAGACAAAAGGAGAATAGTCTCTTTTAGAGGCTGGTTTATAAACCTCTTTTTTTTTTTTTCTCCTCAAAAATATACTGTAAGGGATTTAGTTTTAAATAATGATTTTAAAGAAAATTGTGAAACAAGAGTAACTGTAAATCTTTATGAAATGTAAGAATTAAGCACTAAAGGATGCATTGTGTTGTTATGACAAAGAGGATGAAGTTGAATGACATCAGACTAGTAGTTATCTAGTAACAGCCTTCTGTGTCTGTGTGGCTCACATGTGGAGAACTGAGGTAGACACGCTGTTATACATAGATAGCAATGGGCACATGGTGGGTTGGAGTACCCCTATATACACAATGGGTGTATGTAACCTTACATATACAATCATAGTTAAGCTCAGTGGTGGGTCTCACTGCAGTTCCATCCACAGAATCAACATTTAGACTGTAAAAAGTGGCTCATCCAATTTCTATATCCATCTATTCAGAGAAAAAAAGTAAACACATAGAAGTAATTTCAGCAAAAGTGTCTTGATTGCTGCATTATTCTATACAATCACACTAAAGAGATCTTTACTGGGCTGAGGGCTGGAGATACAGAAATAAAGTTTGGACAATTCTGCTTCTATAGAAGCCCCATCTGCCATTTCACTAGTGTGTCATCTTACTGCTAAGTCTTCTCCAACAGTTCATTTGTGTCTGTATTGACAAAATGTAAAGAGTCAGGGCCCAAGTTTTATTTCAGAGGGTGAATTCATCTCTATTACCTAGGGGGAGCAATCCTGGGACTGTGCTAGCTGCTGAGCTGATTCTGGGCATTTGGCTGAGACACCACCACTTGTCTCAGTCTAAAATTATGTTGGGACTTGTGTTAACAGTTGCAACAATATGGGAAACTGTACACCACTGCTTGGACCCATGCCCTGAACCTGCTTACTAGCCATAACCCTAAAGCCTCAGGTTGTTTCTCAGATTCTCGGATTCAAATTTGTCACCATTTCCCACAGAATTCTCCTGAAGAAATTGGCTTGGATGGGTGTACTCTTCGCTGGGTGAAAAACTGTCTGGACGGCTGGGCCAAGAGAGTGGTGGTGAATAGTTACGTCCAGCTGGAGTTCCCCAGGGTTCAGTACTAGGGCCAGTCCTGTTCAGTATCTTTACTGATGTTTTGGATGAGGGCATTCAGTACATCCTCAGTAAGTTTGCAGACGACACCAAGTCAGGTGGAAGTGTCAACCTGCTGGAGGGCAGGAAGGCTCTACAAAGGGATTTTGACAGACAGGATTGATGAGCTAAGGATAACAGTATGGGAATCAACAAAGCCAAGTACCAGGCCCTGAACTTGGGTTGCAAAAGCCCCATGCATTGCTACGGGCTGAGGGCAGAGTGGCTTGAGAGCTGCTCAGCTGCTCAACCTGCACTTGAGGGTGCAGGTTGAAAGCCAGCTGAATATGAGCTTGCAGTGTCCCCAGGTGACCAAGAAAGCGAATGGCATCTTGGCCTGTGTCAAGAATAGTGTGTCCAGCAGGACTAGGGAAGTGATTCTCCTGCTCTATTTGGCACCATTGAGGCTGCACCTCAAGTACTGTGTTCAGTTCTGGGCCTCTCACTTCAAAGTGGACATAGAGATGAAGGGTCTAGAAAACATAGCTTCGAGGAGTGTCTGAGGGAACTGCAGCTGTTTTGTCTGGAGAGGACTGAGGAAGCTCAGGTTAGATCTCATGAAAGAAGGCAGCAGTGAGGTGAGGGTTGGTCTCTTCTACCATGTCTCAAGTGAAAGAACAAGAGGAAATTGCCTCAAGTTTCATCAGGTTGGATATTAGAAATGATTTTTCTGCTGAAAGAATTGTTGGGAATTGGAGAAAGTTGTCCCAAGAGGTGGTGGAGTCACTGTCTCTATGAATGTTCAAGAGGTGTCTGGATATGGCACTTGGGGATATGTTTTAGGGGTGCTTATGGTGGTACTACACTTATTGAGCTAGATGATCTTGATGATCTGTTCTAAACCTATGATTTCTTTCCCTAGCTACTCTAAATTATTTATCCCCCCAAACCCCGATTGCACAGTCTTCTTAGTTTGTTAAGCTTTAGAATAAAGAAGCAGGATGGTAAAATGTATCAGTTTTTCTTTGCTGACCTGTCTACATATAGCAGAATCATCACAATAAAACTTTCTTAGATGACTTCCTTTCCCATACTGAGTGGCTGCTGGAAGATTTCAGGTATCTTGGCAAACCCCTGCCTGTGGATTCTTCAGTCTTAACGAATAGAGTGGGAATTGACAGATATTCCAATTAAATCTAAATGTATATGATGCTATTAACCAGGAAAGAATGAACTGAAAGCTATTCCCAGCCCTCACCCCAAAAATAAATCCAAAATCAAAAGCTCAGCATTTGCTTGCCCAGAACTCATTAATAAAAAATTATATGGAATAGTATCAAGGGAAATGTTGACCTTGAAATTACTGTCTTTGGCTCCTCTGATAAGCAGAAGATATTTTGTAACTTTTCCCACACTACAGTATTTTTTCTCCTTATTTCTGGCTGATGCATAAGCAGTGACATCTGAAGGCTGAAGGTCCAAATGGCACATGCAGATGCAAGCCATGCATTGCAAGGGTTGTACTTGTAAAAAGGTAGAGGTTGATGAATCTCACACAATCCATCCTCCTCATCTAGCTCTAGAGTACTTCATTTGTTTAGGGATCCTCCTGTCATATCCACTGCAGATGCACTATTATATTTGTCTAGCATATGATAGCTCAATCTCATTCTCAAAGTCAATATGGAAACCATTTCACATGAACATCCAGAGGCTTTCTGGTTTTCCCCTCAGTCTATAAGATCATACAAAGAGAAATTCCCATGAAAATTAAGATTTTTTTTTCATGAAAATGTTGTGTAATAATTTTTGTCTCTTGATTTTTTTTCCATTTTCCTGAACTTTGTTTTTTCTCTACATCTTGCACTTGGTGTGTATGCAGTGCTTAGCTGTCACTGTCCAGGGCAAATGAGAAAGGACATGCTGTCTCTTGACACAGCACCTCAAGGTACACAGCTTTCAGCTTCTCACTCTTCCTCAGAATGACTTTGCCAAAGACTTCTGGGTCCCTTAGCCTCATATTAGCCTATTTTAGTGCCTAGCAATCATGCCTCTACCTGAAATCACAATCCTGATCTCAGAACATCTCATCACCACACTCTAACTACTAACCTTTAACTGTTTGAATGGCACAAGAGGCATTTTCAGTAAGACCATTTTTCTGGACTTGGTAATGTGATATTTCCAGGTCCTTTCCTTTATGAGGTCTAGCACTGGTTTGTGTAAGAGAGAAGAGGCATCATATAGCTATTTCACACACTGATCACAAGAGCAGAATGTGCAATAGGCTAAATTGTTGGACATTTTTGGGTTCCTTTGGTTTTATTGTAAAACTGATTTTGGCTTTCCCCCTTTCTTTTCTCCCTAAATACATTTGGCTGTTGAGAGAAAAGGAAACGCCCTGTCTGCTTCTGTTACCATTATGGACAAAAGCATCCAAGGCAAGGTGTTTCCTTGAAGGGAGAGCTGAAACTTGCCAAAAAGTTGTTCATTCTTTTATCACTGTGGAACTCTTGGCCCTTTCCCCAGTTAGGGAAAAAAAAAAAAATTAGCTGAGGAAACAATGGCCAGTGACAATTCTGTGATCTGTAGTTTCCAGAATCCTAAATAAGCCATGACTGTTATGAGAAGAAATTACTTGTTCCATTGTCACAAGGAAACAGCCCAAACCTGAAAAGGAGGAAAATGCTGATTAACACCATGAGGGAAAGTACTGGAGTGAAGTCTATCATCATTGTGCAATAGGCTTCAGAAAAAAGACTGCAGTGAGAGAAGGCAACATACATTTTAGTGTTCCTTTAAAAAAGATCCTCACATTATCATGCAATAGTGTTTGCATGATATGCTCTAATGAACTCCAAGTGACACAACAGTAGAGTCCCAGTGCAGTCCCATGAGCTACATCTTTGTTCAACCACAAAGTTATTTCTTCTGCAGACCTTGGCAACCTTCCTCCCTGAGTAACTGGTCAGAGTAACAGAAACTCTCTACCATTTTGCAGAGCAGATCATTGCATGATCATCTGCAGCAAGTCAGGAAGGCATGTTTTCTTCACTCTTTACATACATAAGTATAAATACTCCTGTCCTAGTATGCCTACAATGCACGTTGCTTTTAAATTCATGTTCTTGGCAGGTAGTTAAACTGAACACAAAATTTTGTGTGGAAGGCTTCTGAGGTGTGAATGTGACTTCTGAGACAAAAAGAAAGTAAATGTGACATTTGGACTGGCCATTTGGGGATGTGAGTGCCAATCCAAACGTAACCATTTGGAGAGGAATCATAGCTGGTAGGACGACCCCTTCTCCCTGAGATGCCCATAGGAAGCTTTGCAAGAAGAAACATCTGTATAGCTGTCATGGGACAAGGGAAAGGCTGGGTCTCAAAATGTGAAATCTCCCAGGACCTTGAGAATAGCACAGAGATAATTTTACTGTCTGTGTATTCCATATGCATCCTTTGTGAGATGCTTTCTAGTAACATAAGGGTTACCTAGATGGTAACCTTGTGGAAATCTTCAGTACAGGAAGGCTGTGCTCAATTTTTAAGGTTTCCTTTCAGCACAGTGTCAGAGGAAAGCTCTGTATGTGTTGTCTTCTTTTTCTACTTCTTTTGCTTTTATATATATACATATATTCCCCCATACCAATTTTTCTAAGAGACACCAAATACTCATTTCAGAAAAAGGGTGATAATTGAATGTGCTGCATGATTTCACCATGAGTCTATTACCCTAAAAATGGATGGACAGTCCATTTCACAGTAAAATTTGATCTGACATTATTCATTAACCAGATCTTGTCATTATGGATTAATTGGTTCTGATTTTAACTTACTGAGAAGGTTGTTTGTTTTTTTTTCTGTATTTATTTTACCCTTCTCTCTAGACTACTGAATTTAGACAAAATAGGACATAGTGAAATTAGTATTTATGTTGTCTTGTTTATTATGGTGATATTTGGCTTAAAATTAAGTCTTTTCTCTCTGAGTTAGTAAAAAAACTTATTCTCTGTGCAAAAAGAGGTTACATGCAAAACCAAATAATTTTCACACAAGGGTGTGAGATGTTGATATATGTTCTGTGATACATAATGAAAGAAAATTCTAAGATGTTAAAATTACCAAAAAAATTATATTATGAGTGAAAATTGTCTTATTTGAAATATTTTGCTTAAATCTGAATTTTGTTGTTTAGAAAAAATGCTTTTTTGCCAAGAAAAAATCCCACTCCTTTCCAAAATACTTAGGATATGATTCCTTTCATGTTCTAATTAAGATCATCAGCATGTAAACACTTTTCAATGTTTTCATTTTAAGAATTGCATATACTTTTACTGAGAGAACACTACTTTTAGAAGAAAAATTTCTGATCAGATTCATGAAAGTATACAGGATGCATCATTCCCACTTTTATATTGTATCAGTCAGGCTAACCTGCCCAGAGTGCTTTGATGCTAAAGAAATTATCTGTCCCTACTAGTTGGAACCTACCCTCTAAAACCATTCCCACTGATGTGATACCGGGGACGTAATACCAGCTCTGCCGGGACTTGTATTTTAAGCAAGCTCAGGAAAATAATTTGCTTTCCTTCCTTACTGTATGGATTATGACCTGACTATATTTCTACTATATGAATTTTAAATGACACAGTAAAGATAAGCATGACTCTGAATTACAGGATACAGCACAGAAGCACTTGGCAAAGTGTCTTAGAAATATGTATAATTTCCTGTATAATTTCCTGCTTTTTATGCTTGAAAACTGCAGTAGGCATAGTCGCCATATGCTGCTCTATTCCGTATGCAGGACATGATGTACAATTCCAACTTCGATTTAGAGGTGTTTTGCTAATAAAGGATAATGAGATACCATAATATAGCAATACATGTCTACATGAATAGGCATGAAATAAAGGTTTGCAAAAGAAGTGAAACAAACAAATGAACCCACAACAACAACAACAAAAATCCTCCCTCTACAACTTTGTTCTCTATGGTCTGCACTGGAAATTAAATCAAAATCATGGAAAGCACTGATATTGGAACATTGTGACCCAGCTGTTTCTAACAGCTGACTAATTAGTCTGTATATCCAGCAAATCAAAATATTTGTTACCACTTAGGCAAAGTAATCCTACAGGAATTTACATGTCAGTAAACTTTGAAATAGGTGTGTACGTCCTACTTGAAGCAGCAGGTCTCTGCAAAATGTGCTGAAGGGAAAAGAAGGCCCAGCCCACACCTGAGTTGCACCATTCCCCTTATCATTGCCCTACCCCAGCTCTCCACTGTTGCTTTGGACTGGCAGGAGTAAATCTCCAAAGCTCCAAAAGTCCACTTGCTCCTATCTTTTCTGATTTCTTAGTGATATGAACTGAGGCTGGAAAACAGGAAGAGGGAAGGGAATGTGTACTAACTAGAAGTTGCTACAGAAAAGTCTCTTTCTGTGGCCCTGGCAACACATCTAATATTTTCTATATCAAACAAATCTTTATTGTCTGACACAGGACTCAAGTTAATCCCTGCCTGGAAATCTAAAGTGACAGAAAAGGATTTAATATTGCAGCTTTATCCGTTGCATGGCTAATTATACCTTATACAGTGCACATCCTTCTTCTTGCACTTACATATTTTTCCTATAATATATTCAAAACTTACCAAATTGCTTATACTGTAATAATTTCATCATGAATTGGGATGGATCAGGGCTGCAGAAAATGAGGCTGAACCTGAAGCAGTGCTACAGTTGAGTTTTACACATCTTTGGTGATACATCATAATGAAGAAGTTGTGTGTGGTTGTGTCAAGAACAAGAGACTGGCCTACCTGCCAGACTCTCCTCCTCTGCAGTGCCCTGGTAGGTGAAAAGACTAAAACAAGTCAGTACTCAGACTGAACATGCTGGAACTCTCTTCTAGCCTTTGGACCTGTATGTCCTTCTGGGGAATTAGAGGTGAGGGAGTGGTGCTTTCCTTGGTCTAGATCCCTTGTGGACTTGGAATCAGATTATGATGCTCCCTGAAGACTTGCGGAGTGGAAAACAAACTTTGTCTCACAGGACTCCATAGCTCTCTAAGTTCTGGGCTGGTTGATAACCTTTGGAGCTAATATTGCCTTTTATTCTACATTTTTACAGACCCTGTTCAAATGGGGTTCCAGTACATGGTCAAGATTTCCAAGTACAAGAGAAATGCACATGAGTAAGAATTGTAGTACTCATTGCTTAGGACAATTTGAGAAGGAAGGTGTGGACTCTGCAGTAGTGCACACTCGGGTAGATCTTTGATCTTGACCATCCCAGTGTTAAGACAGCTAAAGGCTGAGGTAGAAGGTCCCTCAACGATTACTCTTTCTAAGCAGGGCAGAGAACAGTGAGGAATCACCTCTTTAAAGTCAGCTGAAATTTAGTCATGCAATAGTAAGGAAAGATGGGTTTGGCAAGAAAACTATGGGAATGGGTAAATGACTCCAAACATCTGTGTGACAGAACTTACAACAATGTCTGCGGCTGTACTGAAGATGAAGTTATGAGGTAGTTTGGGACTACCACTGTTGCCAAAAACTTTTACATCTATGTAACTATATGTGACCAGTGACCTTACACAGTAAGGACAAGACAGCTGACTTGCCTTAGTTGTACAGCTGACATGTGGTTCTCTGTTTTGGCCTTTCCACAGTGGGATCCAAGATACAGTGAGAACGGTCCACCACTAGTTCTTCTTCTGTTGAGGAAGTTTCTGTGCCATTAAAGTGGAGTAATACGGATAGAAAATGTTAACTGTAGAAACTGTCATGTAAAAGTAGTTGCTCTTTCATTGAGAAAAGTTATTTCAGGGAATGTTATCAAATATAACCTTTTAAGACAGAAGAACAGTGATCAGGAAACAAATCTCTTTCCCAGATTGCCTTTAGGTTCCCTGCTATGTAGTTCCAGGTTTGTTAAACTACATGCTATCTTGCTGAGTTATTTCTGCTCTGCCTTTGTTCATAAAACTACTGTAGAAGAGAGAAAAAAAAAAAAAATCACTCAATCTTATTTTTAGCCCATCTGGGAATTCTCAATCTGCAGAGGAATCCCAGTTCTTCTCAACTGGAAGTTATCCATGGTAATTTTGAAAATTACTTTTGTAAATTTGAACATCATATTAAGAGAATTAAACACCTACAATACAGTGAGATGAGCTTTGTGCCTTTAAACAGGTGAACAGAGGTCAGAAGTACAAATAAAATAAATTCAAATGTAAGAAAATGTTAAAAGACTGTAATAGAAAAAATACCTCATGTTCTGGATTTAAGTGCCATAATTTGCAGTCAAGATAGCACAGCTTTCATCTACACAAAATTCAACCAGACATTACAACAGTAGAAAACCTTCCAAGAGGTTTACAGCAGTGGTTAAATGGACCCTTTGTAACAAAACAAAATACAATCTGGTACCGTAGAGCCAATACTGGTGTAAATGTGTCTATATAGGTACAGATAGCTCCATTAAACACTTCAGAGGCAAAGAGCATTTTACCTCTACTGTTGCAACTTGATGGAATTTTTTAATCAAAATACCATTGCATGAGAAAATGCTGTTTTGTTAAATTTCTTTTAATGATTTCAAAACATCTGCTTGAAATGTCCTAGAAAATGCTTAGTAGGACTGGTCAGACTTGCTGATTGTAAGATGGAGTCTTTAGCCATTGGTGAATTTATCTGATTGAGAGGTCTCTTAGCTGAGGACTTCAAAAAAGCAAGTTTCTTTACATCTACGTGTTTTACTTAAAAATAAGTATTTAAGAAACCTTTAGAGTAAATCTGAAGAATTTATATTCCAGATCGATACTATTCCATATTATATCTATCTTTCCTCTTTCCCTTCCCTCATAGATGATAATGGATTATGAGCTATTGTGTGGGAAAGCAGATTTGAACATAATTTTACAATGGAAAATCAGGTGCTCTTCTTATTGTGTGCCAGAGCTAGAGCTCAAGAAGATTTTTTCACCTGATGACACAGTTGTGTCTCTGCAACGGTGGTGGTGGATTCTCTAGGACACAGCTGTGAAGCAGGGGTGGGATGGCCCTTTAGCATCCAATCTCATAAACTGATGGCTCTAAAAATAGGATTCAAACCTTGAATTAGGTCTAGGAGAGCCATGAATGGAGAAAACTAAGTGAAGCAACAATAATGCACCTGAACAGTGTGCACATCTGCAGAGCACTTGTTCCTTTTCCTGTTCAGTATAATCAGTGACTTATAGAAGTGGAGGAAGACAGGACACCTCATGAGATCTTTCACTCCAAGTGTCATCTCCTTCCATTTTGGGCGCACAACAAACCAAGTAGAGCAGATTTTGCACAGTATGCACCAGGGCTCAGGGCAAGCTCCAAGAGTCAGCAAAAGAAAAATATGTGAGAGATGATTCTTTCCATTTGCTGGTGACTCAGAACAAGGTCTGAAACTGGTGCCTTATGCAGCAACAAAATGTGGCCAGCATCTATTCACCTCTGTGTGATTTGGTCTCCTGGCTTACTCCGAATTTCTGTCAACTCAATTAGTCTATAATTTGGTAAATAATAATATAGTCTGGCAAAGACCCCTTGAAAGATGGTTCACTTCTGACTATGGCTATCACTCAACTGGACTTTGAATAGGCCATCTGGAAGTACTTTGCTCTAAACTTTTCTGTAAAATGACCTACTTGAGAAGCTCCATTGTACCTTGACACCATCTATTATAGTGTCATGATCCCACATAGTGAGAACATTTTCCCTAGTACTTAACCCAGATTTTCTTTGTCACATGTTATGATGTTTTCTAGTTGTGCCATCCCCTACAGACACAGAGAACAATTGATCATTGTCTTTTTTTTTTTAATCTTTTATATAGATTAGAAGAGACTTTCATGTCCACTCTAAGATAAACAAACTCAGCTCTTTCAATCTTTTCCCAGTGGTCATGCTTTCTTAGACTACTGTAATTCTTTCTAATATCTACTAAACTCACTGAAATCTCACACTATATACCTTGCAAAGTGTTTTTGTTTTTTTTTTTAAATAGTGTATAGGTATAGCAAAAAGGGTGTTGCCATTGTACAAAGGAGTCCTGTTTTGTTGTGAGTTTTACAGTGTGTTTTGCTGGCTATCAGGGAAAGAATGATTGTGAATATGAGAGACCATGTTTGTCAATTTTCATACATGTAATATGTTTAAAAATTTTGAGAAAAATCAGTATTATCTTTATTTGAAAAGCTAAAAGCATTTAGATTTTAGCAATGAATTTAGAAGAATCTCATCTCTGAAACTTGTCCTTGTTAAATCATATTCAATGTCACAATTGTTTACATAAGCAAGGATAATTAGTACATCTGTAATCACTTTTACTGGCAGTCTATGAAAGAGCTGAATGCTTCAACTTTAGCCCTTTAATCTAAAGTAAAGAATAAGTCAATGTTATGTAATCTAAACTATAAATATTGAACACAAAATTACCAATTAATGTTAGGTACTAATAGGTCTCTAGGAATAATAATATTAATAAATTATAGCATTCTAATTTTAAGCAAAGTTACTAACTAAGAGTTGGGTTTGCAGAATCTTCATTAGAACATCACCTCATTTTTTTCAACATGTGTTTGCACTGTAAATACTAAACAAATATTGACTAACTCTGAGTGGAATAGCAGTAAAATTTTTACAGCAGTAAAAATACTTCCTGGAACTACCACAGAGAGCTCGAAAATAAAAGGAATGCATTATCAAGGGAACAATTTCTCCTGATGGCAACTTTTACTTTATTTCCAGTATCTGCCCTTCATGTACTGGAAAATTCTGTTTCATAATTGCTTCTTGAATATTGATATGAAGACTCTTCAAGATACCTTGGCAGTCATTTCTGTCACAATTATTTTTTTATGAGGAATAGTATCCAACTTGATTTCCAGGATTAGCCCCAATTTGACTCTCTTTCATATGACCCACAGTCTGTTATACCTTAATAATGTTATTTTAAAGGATACCTAGGAGTTTTCTGATATTCAGAAGGCCTGCTCATTGGCAGGTGTTTTTCATTCTGAAGAAATTAGGTATATATAGTTATTTTGAATGTGGATGAGCTTTTATACACGTTTAAGCAAAACCATTGATACTGTAACAATTCACTTTCTTGTAATAGCTATTTGATAGAGAAATTTAAATGTCTTTGCAGTGTGTCTTTAGAATAGCTGATCTTCTCTGATTTATATCAATGACTATGTAAATGTTCCTCAAACTTGCAACATTTCTTCTAGATGTTTTCTGTGATGAAATGTTCTAACCTCAATTCTTTTTTTGTTCTGTTACAGATATCTATTTAGAAAATTGTCCTAGTTCCTGATGTTGAATATTGTACCTCTATTTTGTGAACCCTCTTCATTTTAAGATTAGAAAAAATAGCCCTCTGAAACAGACAATATGAGCCAAGTCATTCCTTTAGGGTATTATTTTAGACAGCTGCACAGCAAATAAGCAGAGTAAGGCTTATTTACACACAGTCATTGAAGCATTCATTCCACTGATTTATAGGACAGCAAAAGGTCTTTGAGACACAGAACCAGCGATTTTGAGCTGAAGTTGAAAGAGAGGATTTTCTATCCTGCCTACCCCCAGCCCCAAAGGTATTAAAAAAATCAATTGTAGGATTTGTTGCCAGAACAGATAGATACAGTACAGTCCTACATCCTGGATAATATTGATCTCAGATGCTGAGTCTCGATTTTTCATACTGTAATCATAATAAGAATTTGCAAAGGTCTTAATAATATAGTATTTTGACATTGCTTCTGTAAAAGGTAAAACACGCACATTTGGTTTTAACTAAATTGTGAGTGCTATAACTAATGCTACCGAAGGTTTTTGATAGTGAAAAGGGCTAAATGTTAATGTGCTGATTTGGGGGGGACCAAAGTGGGGCATAATTTTCATAACCACTGAACATATTTTGATACCATTGAATGTTTTATTGATATTCAGCATTTCTTAATATCATCTATCTTTAATTAAAACCAAAACAAAACAAAACAAACCACCTCTGCATATGTGAGCTAGTTATACAAGCTCTCACATATAGGTATTTCCAGAAAGTTCTAGGTCTTATAGTAAGATGAAACCTCTAGGCTGTGGAAATGCCTATTTGTCTTCAGTGTCTGTAGGGGAAGCTCTGATTTTCAGCTAGCACCACAACTTGACATAAATCAAACAGCAGCCTAATAAGTTATCAAATTAAATAGTAGTTCTGTGGAATTCATTTTGCTAAGCATCCACAAATGTTCAGAATGCAGCTATAAAAAGAATGAAATAGCAAGAAGGCTTAGATGGCGATATTAGTATTAATAGTGTCAATTATATTGTTTGAATATCATTATTTCTGAGTTTCAAAAAATATTATTCTTTGAATTGGAAAAAGTTCAGAAGGATGCCAAATAACTGGCACTTATTTGAATTCTGGAAAATTTCCTTGTATTGACACACTCATAAATATCAGTCTATTTACCCTATGCAAAGCAAAGGTTAAGAAGCAGAGTATTTTACAATTTGTGATCTCTTCTACCAAGCCAGGATGATCAGCAGATCAAGGTCAACAAGCTGGTCAAGAACATACAACTTAAGCAAATGGAGAAGAGGCTGCCAATGTTAACAACTGGTTACAGTTGTAGAGGCATATCTGACTCCTCATTGTTTGGGTTTAGAGTCCTCCTTGCGCTGCTGCTGTGTTGGAAATCATTAAGAGAGGAAGCTGAGTCCAAGAGAGGAAGTTTTAGAGGATTTTTTTTTTTTTGAGAAACATATCCATTTTTTCAAAAATAAAGATAGTAATTGGTATATTAAAGACTACAGAAGTGCCTCTTGCTTGCCTAAAGGCTGCAGGAATCAATGCTAAATCTAGCCTGAAAGTACTGGAGCTTTGATAACTCTTGAGTTATTAGTATCTGGGCAAGGGATGGCTCAGCTGTCTATGACAGAACCTGTTTCTTTCAGCTAAATCTAAAGTCTCTCTCTTCCCACTCCCCTTTCTCTACACACACCCTCCACCCTCAGTACACATGTACAGTACAAGGTCCTAAAGTTGTACAAAATTAATCTCTACCAAAAAGTTTTGAAAATAAGTGGTCTGAATAACAGACATCCTTTCGAATTTAAATCAAGTGTTAATGTTTATTTCTGAAAATGTTTTTTGTCATTATTGTTGATTAAAAGAAATTCCAAGGATTAAAAATTATTCACATCATTCTTGAATAGCATGAAATTTAATGAAAATTTAATCATTCTAGTTTATGGAGTTTTAACTATTGAAACATAGATGATAAAATTATCTTAATATCCTTGCTCCCTTATTCAGCCAATGTGTCCGCTTGTAAGCCTCTTGGAAGTCACAAGCAGCTTGTGTTAGAATACTAGCAATGCTTTTCTAAATGTAACTAATAAGAAAAATACAGAAATGCCAGTAAAAAATAATTTGGAATGTCTTTGGAAGGAATAGTCTCTCAATTTCAAAATCATTCAGTTCAGAAGCATAGAATCAGGTACCATTATTGTAAATGGGACATTTACTCTTGATTTAGTATTAGTGAAAGATAGAAAAAAAATTATTAAACTCTCTTTTAAAGGTTAAAAACATATACCTGTTTTACTATAGAAGGGAAAAAAACCAAGCCAAAACCCTATAATATTTTATGGGGCACAGATTCCCTTAGTTTCCTTTATACGTATTTCCTTATATATTCCAACTTCCTATGTCACCACTGCAAAAATATCAAACAGAAAATATTTTAGGAAATTTAAAAACTGTTTGGATAAGACGTGAAAAGTGAATAGGGTATCCTTAAATAGGCTGATTTTCAAGAGTCTCAGATCTGACAGATCAATACTTGTATGTATGGATTATTCTGGATCAGGTTCAAATACATAAATGAAGTTTATAATTAGTCAACTGTGGTACTTTTAAAGTTTTTCACAATAATGTCCTTGAGAATGTAACTCCAAATACCAGAGCTTTTCACAATTTATTTCAAATCATTGAAACATTCTATGCAATTAAAACCAGGTTTCCACACCTTGCAAATAGAGTGATTTGTATTATTTAGCTGTCCTTTTCTCTATTCTAAGCAAAGTCTTTATTTTCCTTCAAAAAACATTCAATTGTACTCCTAAATAATTCTAAGAGGAATTATAGAGCTTTTAGTAGGTAACTGAATACTGTTTTCTCTCTACCTCACTGTAGTATCCTGGTATCACTTTTGATCCTCTTCTGAGCTAAACATATGGCTAGTCAAACCTACTGAAAAATGTAGTAGAAGAAATGGAAACATGAATTACAACATTTTTCAGATCTGTGCTTTCATATATGCATTTTCACATATGTGCCAGCCTTGATATGGACATCAGTGTATGGTCAGCTATTGCAGTTATGTCTTCAGAGATTTCTAATTCAGTGGTTGCTCACAGAGGATCAGCTCCAGTCCAAGTCCAAAGTAGAGAATAAACCCTATCTTTGCTCTTTCCTTTCTTTCACTTTCTCCTTCAAAGCCAACTTCAAGTAAGTGTTGCATAATTGCTAGATATTATTCCCACAAAACGCATTTAAGAGTAAAAAAAATTGCTTGCAAAATGAAATGTAAAAAATTATCAAGGGGATGTCAAATAGACAAGTATGAACAGCTCTGAAACAGCTACAATTTAAAAACAACATGCACACACTAGTGAAGTGCTCAGCATGTACTAGGCCATCACTAGTACTTCATCTTCATATCACTGGTGTAAGCTAGCGATGTCTATATCTATTATAAATTTATTCTTTATTCTCAATCAAGCATATGATGGCATAGTTCAAATACATTTGTTTGAAGACATGCTGACTCTGTTCATAACTTTTCATTTCAGTTTGGCTCAGAGAGCCTTCTCCTTTAGGTAGAGCCTTGTATAAGCATGAGGAAAGAGACCAAAAGATTCTTCTGCTCCACTCTGACTCTGGCTCCTTGCCCAGCCCTTCCTTGGGTATGAAGTCTGTGAGGCCTTAGGGGAAGGTTAGGAGCATGTGGAGGGCAGTGGCTTCTCCAGAAGCCCTGTGTCTTCCTCCCACCATCTCCTGCACCCCTGGCAGGAGGCACACACAGTCCAGGACTGGCTGAGAAATCATCCCAAGAGAACTCATCATTACCAGGATCAAGGCCTGCGTGAGGAAGTTTCAGTATAGAATGTGTAGCAAACTCTAACTGCCAAATAAAATTATAGACATATATGGTGTAACAATCATTGGAATAACTTCACAAAGTCCTTTATTTGTTTCCCATATAGAGGAAAAATTTTTGCAAGCATCATATGGTGATGATCCATAAAATTAGTTTATATTTTAAAGGTCATACTCAGGTAAGGAAGCCAGTAAAGTCAACTAATATTTGTTTCAGAAAAAAATTGGCTTAGAATTCTAGTGGTTTACAGGAATGCAAAGAAAACAAAAGGTATACTTGAAGGATTTTAGTATGAAGATACTAGATGATTATTTTTTGCATGTTTTTAAACACATCAACAAAAACAACATGTTTCTGTGATTATGAAATATCTTACATTTGATCAGTAACTAAGAGAGATATGAAATAGTTTCCTAAGTTAGACATTTACAGCCAAACAAAAATTG
This sequence comes from Pyrocephalus nanus, assembly GCA_038380795.1. Taxonomy (NCBI): domain Eukaryota; kingdom Metazoa; phylum Chordata; class Aves; order Passeriformes; family Tyrannidae; genus Pyrocephalus; species Pyrocephalus nanus. The sequence goes on from CM076259.1 coordinate 41,516,945, forward strand.
TTTCAAAGCTTGTGATATTGATCCAAGGATAATTTATGCCAGTTTTCTATAGCTGTGAGGGAAAGGAAGAAACTCAGGAGGACGAGAGAGAGGATTTTGTGCAAATATTTAAATGGAATGACCCTTGATTCTGGGAAAAATAATAGCAAAAGTGATATTAGACACTACTAATAAAGAATTAAGGAGAGTAATTTATGCCCGTCAACAGTTTGTATAAAATAGATGTTAGGAAACTAATTCAATACCTATTTAATGAGATTATGAGTTTGGTAAAGGTAGCAGTCCTGATGGAATACAAGTACTTATATACAAATCACTGCAAGGAATTGTACTTGAGTTAGCATGACATCTTGATTGACAAAACAAAACATGAGAAAATTAACAGATTAAGATTAGATATATGAAATAAACTGCTGAATTGTCTCTACTTTAATTGTAAAGAGGGAATAGGTTTCCCTATCTGAGGGCATACGTTTCCAGCAGGACACATGGGGATTCTTGGTCCAATCAATTAATTCTTTCAAATCAACATTAAAGAATAGATAATGCAACTAGGGATTAAATTTACAGATTAAAAAATTTAAGGGAGAGGTAAAATGCAAAAAGGGTTACCTCTAGAAAAATCTGGATTATTTGTTTGCCTAGACATAATTTAGTGCAGTTAAACATGAAAGTATCATTGTCTGTTCTGACAAGTATTTTGACCCCCAAAGGACTTTCAAGGCATTTACCCGACACAGCAGATGACCAGCTGATAGTAAACCTCTGCTCTGCTTCTTTCATACTTCTATGTCCTTGGCCAACTAAACAGCAGAATATTAAGAAAAGCAGACATATTCAGCATAGTGAATCCGATCCTGGTTTAGTGTGTAGTCAAGACAAGTGGAAGAAATCTGTAATGCACACTTCTGCAGATATTTTCATACCTTTAGCTACAGAAATACAAATATTTTTAAATGGGCAATGATGCTCACATTTGAATGAATATAAGCTTAATAAATTTTCAGGGCATGGTACTTTTGAACTTCATTCTGGGATTTTTCTTTCTATGGAGTTTTTTGTTTCTGTATGGTTGCATATAATATAAGGTGCTAACTCTAGTGTTGAGTGACAGGACATATAGGAATGGCTCAAAGCTGCATCAGGAAAGCTTCAGTCTTAATATTATGGAACATTTCTTTAGTGAGATGGTGGCCAAACCCTGTAACAGGCTTTCTAGAGAGGTGTTTGGTGCCCCAAGCCTGTCAGTGTTTAAGAGGCATTTGGACAATGCCCTTAGTAACAACATGCATCAGCTTTTGGTCAGCCCTGAAGTAGTCAGACAAATGGACTAGATGATCATTGTAGATCCTTTCCAAATCGAGCTCCTCTATTCTATACTATTCTAATCAATAAGTCCTCTTAATGTCTTAGGAAACAATGTCTTTTTGTGTTTTGCTAACATTAAATCTATTAAGAGTAAAAAATTTTTGCTCTATAATTAGAAATCTAAGTAGGAGAGTATTGTGTTATTTATTCCTAAACTAAAATATCAGTGCTATTAAAAGCAATAAAAACTTAATACAAAAATAATTCTAAAAAAATCTAGTTTTGGTATTTATACTATTTTTGTGCTTTTAAAAGTATATAAAAAGGTGAAGTAACTTTTAAATCATTGTGTCTTGAAGCATCTTATGAAATTGTAGTATCATAAAGTCATTCAGACTGGAAGGGACCTCAAGAGGTCCCTGGTCCAATCTCCTGCTCACAGCAGGTTCAGCTATTCGGTCAGAACAGGCTGATCTAGGTGGGGCTTGAAAGCCCTCAAGTTCAGAGACTTTGAAATCTGGACAGCCTTTGCCACTGTCTGACTGTCCTCATGGGAAAAAATCTTCTCCATCCAGCCTTAACTGAATTTTGAAGTTACACTGTTTGTTCCTTGTCCTGGTGCTGCATTCTGCTCTGTATTGCCTGGCTCCTTCTCCTCAACACTTCCTTGAAGTTCTGGGTCAAGGAGTTGGGTGTTTGTATTGCAATAAACTTTTTTTTTTTTTGTATTTTGCACATAATAAATAAACACTTTGCTTGAACACTAGGGTGAAAACCCTTCTGTTGGCAAGCATTTTAGCATCATGTTCACTGATTTTCATTAAGGATTTTGGTGACACCTATCATAATGTCAGTGGACTATCTCCTTAATTTAACACAAAACAACCTCATAGCCAAAACACTGACAGAGCTATCTGTATAGTTTAACAAAGAATCTGATAACGGGAGGACAAAATATGAATGTCTTCTTCAATCTAGCAGAGCACAACAAAAGCCCAGGGCTGAATGTTGAAACCACGCCAATTCGTGCCAGAAATAAGGTGTACACTTAAACACTGGAGATAAATAATATTTCAAATAACCTGCCTGAGGTCATGGCACATTCTTCTGGAAATATTAAACAAGACTGAATGCTTTATCCCCTAAAATATATACTCTACTTCAAACAGGAATTAAATCAGGAGCATCCTGTGGCTTGTGTTAAGCAGGGAGTCAGACTAGATGATCACAATGGTCCCTTCTGGCCTTAACGTCTATGAATCTAAATGGAACATAGCACTAGGAGAACTCAAATCCCCTCACAGATTTAATAAAAGCCAAGAGCACATGACTGACCCAGAGGCAATTTTGAGAGTCGGTAGCATGACCGACTGCTGATAATGTAGGGCTCTGCCAAGTGGACAGGCACTGGCACTGACAGGACACATTTCACAACCTGACATCTGAGATTTCAGGTAGTTGTGTGCATCACATACAGCAAAGCTAATGACTAGAGAAGACAAGAAGGCACTAAGCTACTAAGAAAGCGATTCTTTTAAAGAAACAAAAGAAAATTAAGTTTTCTCTAATTTTATCTCTTCCAAAATTAAATAATAGGATTTGTTAATTGAGAATTGCAGGGTTTTTTTTAAAATTATTATCTTGGTTTAACCCCAGATAGCAGTTAAGCCCCTCACAGCCATTTGCTCACTCCCTTGGGGGGATGGGGAGAGAACTGGAAGAACAAAAGTGAACACACTTATACCAATATCCTTCTAAATAAATATCTCGTAGTTATGAACACTGCTTATGAAATTTATTCATATTCTAACACTGGTATTTAGTTTGAATTTTTAGCTGAAAACCTTATTAATAGCTCTGCAGTGAAAACCAGAGAAACGATAAAGGAAGAAAACATAGTTATAGCTGAGAAAATGTCTAAGACTGGGTTTTTCATTTCCATATCTCTTTACACTATGCATGAGTCAATTTTATTGTTTAATAGTTACTTCTTTCTTTTACCATCTCTATTCATTTCTTGTATGCTGGAAACACTTCACTAATTTTCATGTATTTGTCTCTCATTTACAATGAGGCAACTTCCAGAAACAGAGGATGAAACTGATTTCATCTAAATTTAAAAATACACAGCACAAATGTCTGTTTTTTGGTTTAGTCATCCTAGGCTTCCTCAGAAATCAGTAAAGAGAAATTAACCCTTTGAAAGTGTGTTTTGTCTGATCTGCTGTAGATGTATACTTGAGGATGAGAATAATTTTTCAAATTAGTGCCCTTCAGTCCGGAAAACAGAAAAAAGGGAGAAAGGATGTGAAATGCAAAAGGGTTACAAAATCATGAATGGCCTGCAAAAAGGTGAAATGAGATCAGCTGCTCAGTGTTCCTAAAATAAATTAAAAAAAAAAAAAAAAAAAAGGAGAGAGAGAAATAGAAGGCATTAAACAAAGATGACTGTAGCTTCATTAAATCAACCACACTGAAAATGAACAAGATGAAGTGGATTGAAAGGCAGACCTATGGAACTCCATGCCAAAGGACTGCTTGAAGTGTGTATGGATGTTGAAAGAAGGTTGGAATAGCCAGAGACCAGAAGAGCAATCAGGAAAAGTATCATATGTATGCTTACCCTTCCCTGAGGTAGTTGGACCCCCTAAATACGGCCCTATTATGCTCATACACTGACTACAATAGATGGAGTGGAGATAGTTTGAGAAGAAAGTTAAAATCTACACTGCAGATGACTGTATTTGATCTGATGAAATCCACCGAGTGTCACTGAAAACAAAATCAGCTCAGGTTTAAAATAGGTTGTATGTGGGAGAAGAAGGAAAATCAGCCAATAAGGTGCTGGATTTAGCATTTTTGTAGGCAAACTGACTTCCCACCACAGTTCTGCTTGTACCTGGTTCCTGCGGTCCATTAATATAATCATAGGGATGTTGGCTTTTCAAATAATATTTCTGAAGTTTTTGAAATCTGAAATTGAATGGGGTTTGCCCACACAGGTTAAAAAGGACTGATGCAGATTAATCATAGGTGGTAGCTAAACTCCAGCAGGATGAGGGAGACAATCAGAAGGGCAAAAGTAAGAAAAATTACTTACATAGCCCACCAGAGGGACCTGATTATTTTTTATTTACCAAAGGAGATTCAGCTGAATAGCACCTTAGTTTTATTTTAAACTAAATTAATCTCAGCTTCATTTCTGTAAGGGTTAAAATTATTTTGTGCTGATACTTTGGAGGGTAGGGGGCTGTATGTCTCTTTATATCCGTGCAGTCACTGAACAGAGAAACTAAGGTTTCTTTCCACTATCTTGAAGATATGGCTCTTCTGTACATCAGTATTGGATGTAAAAAAACCTGTAGTATGTTCATCTATGACCTTAGAAGAGCATCTCAGCAGATTATTTCAATTACTATAACACTTTTTTTTTTTCAGATATTACACAAAAAAAACTTCTTATTGTCTCCCCCTTCCTATGATTCCTGTCAGATCTTGTAATGCAGTTTGACATATACATATCATCATGTTCTCTTTAGAAACTGGCTTTCCTTTGACCTTAACTGACTACTCTAGTGGAAGTCCTGGCAAGAAGCAGTACTTTAAGAACTGAATGAGCAATAGTTTATTGCCTTTAAGAGCAGAGAGAGAAAACAGTGTTTAAAAGGCTTTGCAGAGTTCAGGGCTCTCTCTATGGTCCATTCTGCAATGTTTCCTTGATTTCCTGACAGAAAATCTGAGCAATGTCAGCAGCCATGGGCTGCTGCCCAGTTTACTTCCCTCTTACCTTTCTCTCCTCTCTCACCTTTCTCTCCCCTCTCTAAAACTCATGTCATATAATATATGTATAATGAAGCTCAGTATAGTCTGCAGGATCCAGAATAATGTATCCTATATTTATGCTATAGTGATACTGCCATATTAGACAAGATAATTGATACATACAACACATGCTTTTTTTGAACAGCTGAATTATAGTTTCTTTAGATCAAAAAATAAAATTAAGCCAAAATGTATAGCAACACTACTCAAATCAGATGATCACATTGAATTTTTCATACTAGAGATTTAACCACAGAAAAGCTTAGAGTGACAGAAACAACCCTCGAGACTTCCCATATGTTTTTAAACAGAATGTGGAATGAAGACAGAAAAATTAAAAAAACCCACCTTTATAGTATATTTTGAAGGATAGACCACTGTACCTACCGTAACAAGTCTCAGTGTTTTTCAGAAGTGTGGAGCAGCACAGAACATACAGAAATAAATAGATCTTTAACTAACATCAGAGCAGAGAAATTTTTAAAATATTGAGTTCACATATGCAGAGCAAATTCTTTTCCGACATTGTAGACTGAAAGGGATATAGATCAACAGGCACTTTTTTGACAAAATACCTGCATTTCTCAAGCAGTTTTATGGAATATGTGAGATGATCTTTGGAAATTTATGGTATGCTGTAGACTACACAGAGAAATAATCTGCTGTAATAAATAGAACAACACTGTGAATAGAGATCATGGAAAATATCCTTTAATGGTTTGTAATGGAAACCAATGCAGTTTAGGGCTTTTCTATATCTTACTCTTGTTCATGCAGTTTGAGTAATAGATGATAAAGAAGCTAACATGAGGATTTATGAGGAAATTACAATGCTGATTTTTCTGATGACATTACCTGGCTCAGCTCTGTGTATTGATGGTAAACAAAAGACCCTCCAAACAGCAAGCAAATCAAAACAAAACAGTTTGATGGTTTCATCAATAAAAGGAAAACAAAAAATATGGTTAATAACATCCCAAAAGGAGCATAACTTCAGAAAGAGAAATATTAAAAGAAATAAGTCAGTTTTTCTATCAAAATTGGAGCCTTGCAATGAAAATGATACTGTGGTAGACATCCAGCAATGATGACCAAATGCTGCTAATAGGTTTTATAACCTTGAAAAGATTTGGAAAAATATCACGATTAGCATTGTCCCAAAAGTGATTTTTTGAAACAGTCATCTTAATGAAACAGTTGTAAAGATTTTTAGTAGTGGTTAGGAAGAACTGTCAACTAATTCAAAAGCTTTGATCGAAGGAGTTTATCAAAACTTACTGGGAAGTTCACTATACTGTGAATTCTAAGGAAAGGAGCCAAGTCGTTAATCAGACATGAGGGAAGAATGGAGATCAACATATTCAGAATAAGCTTTAAGAGTAGTATCCATGTGACCTTTCTGTCAAGCAGTAACATAAACACCATTCAAAAGTAGAAGATGAATGAGAACTGAGAAAAACTGAATGAGACAATAGGGAAAGAAACCCAGTTCTTCAACATGACACTAAAAAACTGAAGACCATCATATTAAAATAATTATATAAATCGCAGAAACCAGGGCCCAGCCCTGGTGCAGAAAATTAGACAAGAACAGGAAAAAAAGTTTTTTTTCCCTGAAGATATAAAAGATTTCAGCTCCTCAAGGAGAGCTGAACAATCCTTTTTGATCAGTTTCTCACTATTCGCAGTTCAGCTGTGCCTGAAGTCCTTCCCCAGTATGTGGATTATGCTTAAGAAATGCTAACCAGCAAATTAGTTTTAAGAAAACCAACTGTGATATAAGACATTGTGATGGGACACAAGGAATTCCTTCATGACCCACTACCAGTCTACATTTAACATGGATCTCAATCAGATTTAAGAAGCAGTCTGAAGTATAATGAAGAGATCTCCTGTGTTACCTTCTCATTTCCCTTAGGGATTTTGATCCAGTGTTATAAATGGCACAAGAAGTCTGACTGCTAAAATCTAGAAGTATAGCAAAAGAGTCTTATCTGTAAAACCTTATTGGAACAGGAGCCCATCCTCCATACTGAAGGATTATCTTTTTGTTAGAAAATGTTACTATTTTTTTTTCCACAGTTTTCTAATAAATTTATTCAAAATATTGTCCAAAGCTAATGTTTTACTATTTTGTATTTGCTTTTAATTTCAAGTAGTGTATTCAGTTCTATGTTTACTCAACATCAATATTTGACTAGTCTTTCAGAGATACATACTAAAGCCATGGCCAATCAAGCCTGGCTAATGTTATACATCTATTTAAACCTGACCTTCAACTGTTCTCTCTGATCAACCAGTATCTTCAGTGTTCTTCAGCTAATGGATTTTTAGCACCACGTGTGAAGTGTGGAGTGTGCATCAGCATCTTTTACATTCACTCTCTCCAGAAGACAGAATAAAGGAAATATCTGACTAAAAATGCCTAAATGGATTCAGCTGTACAAACACAACCTATTCATTTGCAGAGGGGAGACTGAATGACAGAGTTCAATTTAAGTGTGGTAAATTGTCAACTTAATTGAAACTAATAAATATATGTATGAAGGGCAACAGATATCCAGTTTATTGTTTGGGGTTGTTTTGCTCCTGGAAATTCTGCCCAGTGAAAGCTGGCCAAATCTTTATATTTGACTGTAAAGAGTCCCTTTTTTCCCTGACTTTATTTTTATTGAACTTCTTTACATTTGCCACAAGTGGTTTGGGTGTTCCTTTAAGGCCCTCAAACAGATATGAAAAAATACAGTAGTCCAAGGACAAAGGGAATTCATTGTAAGATTGCTACAGTATCTTTCAATGTAAGAGTATGGATTTCCACAAAGAAAGTGACATGAAGTCATGCCTACTTTTCAATTTAATAGAAACATATCAACATAATATGATATAATGTCATACTGAATAGAGGTACATTTATATTGTTACTAAACACAAAAGCAAACAGACATGGGTAGCTAATGGTTGACTATTACTGGTAGTTGAAAGAAGTCTGTTTTAAATGTGATATGATGAGTTTGGGCTCCTGTGTGAAATTCATAGCCTTTAATTCTGACTACTGCTAAAATCTTGGGGGGATTTCATGTCTCTTTTGGCATGCAGTACCTTGCATTCTCTTTCTTATTTATAGGTCAAAATGCATGCCAAAGCTTTCATTCAAAACTATATGCCCAAAGGGATTTGCAGTAGTGCAAAACTCTCATGAAAATTTATAATAGGAACCAAAGACCTTAGAATCAAGGCATACAGAATTCAAGTCTATTAACGCACTTATCTCAGACAATGAAAAATCTGATAAATCACAGGACAAAGGGGCCTATTATACAATTTGTACGGATTTCTGACATTACACAGACTATAACTTTTCACCCAGTAATCTCTAATCTCTGGATGAGCTACTGCTCTTCTAAAAAAGACAAACAGCCTTACTTTAAACTTTAGTGGCAGATACTCTGTCTGAATCTCTTATAGTAGTTCTAGTGGTTAATCACACTGATTGTTTCGTAGATGTGGTTGATTTCTGCACTGAGCTTACCTAGCATTCTCTGTCAGCCTTTGGATGTCAGTATGCCTTTATCAGATAGCTCTCTGCTGTAAGGATTCTTTCCTCAACACTACTGTCATCATTTCATGATCACTAAACCTCTTCTTTGATGAATTAAATGGAGAGAGATTCTACAAGGATTTCCAAAAACTTTTGGATTTTTTTCCACATCTGTTCTGACCTCCTTTAATAGGGCTGTTGAAACATTGACTTCATTGGTTTACATGGCACAATAATTGGTCCAGTAACTCTGTACCTAACCTTCTCCTTCTATGCCACCTATACCCCAGCCACAACTGAGGAAAGTGCATACCAGGCCAGTATGACTTATTCCTGTTTCCTAGGCATATGAATTTTTGTTTGGCTTTAAAAGAGAAAAGCACATCAAGGGGCTCTCAGGAACCAATTTTTACACTACTATTCCTTTTCTCTCAACCAGTTTCACTCATCTGCAAATTTCATTACGTTTTTATGTTTGCTTCCAGTGAAGCACTTGATTAGCACTGGGCCAAAGAGCGAGTCTTCCTGATAGTCATCCAGACTTCATGAGCTGAAGATGCCTGTATTCTCCACCAGCTGTTACAAGCAAATTAAAGCCTAGATCCCTTATATTCTCCATGTATTTCTGCATTCAGATTTAACAGTCAGTCTTTAAGGATAGGGTACCCTACCAAACACTTTGTACAGTTTATATGGGCTACAGTATTAAATGTTAAACATGAAGGCATTAGTTTAATTCATACTAAATCTATAAAATAATTATGAGTCTGGTTACAATGACAATAAAACTTACCATTCAAATTATCTATCACCTCTCTTTCTCAATATTAATTTAGCCTAAATTGATAGAAACTTCATGATATTCCCCCTTTCTGTGATACTATGCTCACCCCTTCACTTCTGCATCAGATCATAAGCTTGAAAATGGTTTTCCCTGGAGAGGGGGTGAGTCGTCTCTGAACCAAGTTCTTACCTCACTCTTTAAAGAAGTGTGATACTGATGTTTTCTTTATCTTGGGTAAGTTTTTATATATTTTGTGAAAAATCACCTTAACTTGTTTTTTTTTTTTTTTGATTGATTATCCCTAAACCCAGTTTTACCCCACTTCCAGGTTGCATTCCTTTAATAATCAGGGAGTGATAAATCATTTGTGCCTTGCATTTAGAGTTCTGTGGCCTTTGCTATCATCCTGTGCTTTCACTTTCAAGGCCTTATAATCTTGTGTTGTGAGTACCATTGCAACCTTTTTTACAGCAGCCTCCATGCTGCTTTCAGGTCATACAACTGATATTTTATTAGCTCAGTGTAGCAACCCATACATCCTTGTCCTAGGACCATTAATAGCACATATTACAAAAGCATCAATGTGGACACTTTGCTCTGATAACTGCTATCAGTATCAATCAGTTATGGCTATAATACTGGTAATTTTTTTTTTTGTGATATGATCCATAGCTGGAGTCGAGTCCTGTCTTTTTACTTTTTCTTTTCTTTTTCTTTTTTTTTTTTTTTAATTAAGTTTAATCATTCTTATGCTTACCTAAACAATTAAGAAGATGAAGAAGTAAACCAAAGCAATTCGTTTCTCTATTCAAAAAGTAAGAAAACCTCTCTTGGTGCATGCACTCTGCCTTTCACAGATAGGCACAATCTTGTTTTGGCAACATTTGGAGTCAGTTCTGGTCTGATTCACAGAAGTTTGTTTACTGTAGACTACCTTCTTGACATAAAAGTTCATTGCAGGTAATGAAGCAAATTCACTCTTACGCAATTGTAATTGTTCTGGAACTGTTTCTCCCTTACAGTGACTGAAAAGAATTAGCAGACCTTCTAAGTTCCTGCTAAATAATAAAGATATCTGATTGGTTGGTGTGCTTTATATCAGGTTTCTAGGAAAGGAAAAAATTAAAATGCCACAAGCTAGGCTGAAACTCTAGCTGTTGCACTTCTCCTTATACAGACTCAAAATGCATAAATGACAGTAATACTAACAGTCTGAGACTGGCTTATCTATTATAGGCTGGCTTTATCCTCTGATCACAGCCTAAAGCTTTCATGGCTAAGACAGAAGGATTTCTGAGGGGTGTTATACTTTGGTGAAACCAAAAACCACTCTTGGTATAGGTCTTCACAGGTCAGTGGATCTAATTCTTCACCAAAATGCTACAGTCCTCACCAAAGTTAATGAAAAATGAAAATGACAGGAAATTTTGCCTTGTGTGGTAAGGATTGAATTTAGCAGATAAATATGTTTAAAGACAAACTGTATTGCAACTGTATGTCTAGTTGCAATTTCTAAAAAACTTACTGTAGTACATATATGTGATATGTAATGAATGCACTCATTTTGAGTGCCCAACAGCACTGAGCAGAGAGCATGAAATATTTCTACCAAACACAATGTATCTAGAAAAGCTTTATGTTCGTTTTTCTCAGGAAGAGTGATCTTTGCTCTGGTAGCTACCTACTGATGAAGATTAAAATAAAATGATAAGATTAAATTAAATGGTAATAAATTAGTACAAATTGAAAAGAATATTTAAATGAAAGATGAAATTCACAAGAATGTGCCCATTGCATCCTAATTTACTTTTCAAATGATCAAGAATCATTTGCAAAGAAAAAGAGTGGTTTGATACAGAGATGATATAAGGACTTCCAAGGAGGTTGACTCAATCTCCAAGTCTGTCATACCTTTACTGTGTTACTATAGTCATTGAAGCAATCAATTGAATGAAACTTAGCTGTGAAGAAGCATTGTTAACAGAGATAAAGACATTAAGCTACTTTTAGAGTCGGTAGAGAGAAAAATCTAGTTTCAGTGTGTGATTTCTCTAATCTTTAGATACTTGATTGATGTTGAGGAGAATTAAAGCCTGAAAGTGCCTGTTTTGAAATCCTGATTTAAAAGGGACTCTCGTGCTTACATATGGATACCCACACCATGGACAAGTATAACTGTTTAAATGAGCCCTGCCACCTACTTGTGTATTTGTGCCTTATTTTCCGCATAGAAATTGATAACTATGTTATTTTTACAGTTGTTTGCGTTTTCTGAGTCTATGTAGACCATATATTCCCAAGATAAGATCTTCTCTCATTTTTATACAAATGAAGTTTTAGAACACACACCATTACATTGGTATGAATATATTCAAATTTTTAAGAAATAAATCTCTAAATCAATTTTAATAAATTATTTTCCTGATTTAAAATAGGATTTCATTTTTTACAGCCAGAGAAATTAATTCGGACATGTAGGTTTCCGAATTTTAGTAATACAGAGGATTTAAATTTTTGTTAGTTTTGTTTTTGTAAATTGTGATATTGCTCACTCACTAATATTTGAAAAATAGCATTAATGGGTAGAAAAGGATTAAGACCATTAAATTTAAATCCCAATAAACTTAAATTGTCTCAGTTATTCCACCTAGTGAGAACTTCTAAGTCTTTTCCAAAATGTAGATGGGTATGTAAGTACAACAAATCAAAAAGAAGTTAAGATTTCACCCTGTACAATAACACAACTGAAAATGAGCTACCAGACTACCATGTGGTGCTGGAAAATCATCTGGCTTGCTGTGAATGAGGGCTTGACACTGCAAAGTTAAAATCTCTAGGTGACTCTTACATGAGGGGGCCTAACTGTTGCTATCCTGCTTATGTGTTGAACAGGCTGGCTTGGCACTAAAGAAATATTGCAGAAGGGTGTCCTCCCACCAGAAAATATGAGTAACCACCATGATTCTTTAGGATGACTGCACGAGGGAAGTCATATGCCACACTGAATTTTTATTTTGCTCTTTGAGGGATGTTTTCATATATGAACAAGTTTTCTGACAGTGTCTTCTTCATAACAAACATCTCTGTAATATCGCCCAGTGGAAAGATCTGAAATGTCAGATGGAAACTGACAATGAAGTAGCAGTGAAAAAATACCCCCTAATTACAATTAGAAAAATATTTGTTCTAAAACTTCAGAAACAATACATTTTTTCTTAAAAAACAACATCTTTATTTTAAATTATTTTGATCATATCAATAATTCAAAATATTTCAACTTTAGAAAAAATTAATTAGATATGGCCTATATCCGAGGTTCCCAGACATATTCAGTAGGTCTGGATATCTGAAAATTCCATCCATGAAGCTACATGGACACTAGCAAGACATGTTTCTCAGTATATTGTGTCAGGCTGTGATGGAGTTCATTTCCCCATAGCGGCTCTCAGAGTGCTTTGCATTGGTAGCTAGAAAGGTGCTGATAACACACTGTTGGCTACAGTGATGCTGGCACAGCGTCAGCACTGCCTCTCAATATTCCTTCCCCTCTCTCTGCTATCAAAGGCAAAATTCTGGGAGGGGACACAAGTAAGCCAGCTGACCCAAACTAACCAAAGGGATATTCCATATCACATGGCATCAGTTCAGATACAAAAGCTAAGGAAAAGGGGGAGGAAGTGGTGGAATTTGTTATTTACAATGTTTGACTTCGCTACATGTGCTGAAGCCCTGCTTCCCAGGAAGCGGCCAGACTTGCCAATGGGCAGTAGAGAATAAACCTTGTTATTTTCCTCTTCACTTGTGGGCATGCAAACCTTGACTTTTGCTTTAGTAAACTGCCTTATCTCAACCTACAAATTGTTTTCCATCTTATTCTCTCTCCCCTGTCCAGATGGGAAGAGGAGTGATAGAATGGCTTGGTGAACACCTGCCATCCAGCCAAGGTCAACCCACCACACACAGATACCAAGCTAAGCAAATAGGGAGGGTTAATTAATTCTGTGTTAATGTATGTATCCCATGAAAACTCTGCCTCTCAATTGATTCACACTGAAGTAGAAGAGCTAACACATTTTAACTAAAGTAACAACTTTTTCCACACAAAAAAAAAATCCTCCAAAACTTTGAGCTGATTTTTTAAAACAAAATTAAACATATTTCTTTCTCAAATAATTGTTAACATTTAAATTATATCTATTAATTTTATTTTAAATTTCTGCTTGGTCCCACTGCCCAAGCTAAACTTCATATAAATCTTGTAAAGCTATTCCTTTTAGATTGTAGGTAGGAAAAGCTTAAAATGTTCCAAACTTTTAAAATAATTTGATCTCTTCTCTACAAGCATGCTTTCTCCATAGCTTCAACATGTTTAACTGCTATTCATTTAAAAACTTTCAGAGACCTACAGATTAGTACTATGTAAATACTAAAAGTAAATTAAATCACAATACCTTCTTGGCAGATGCATCAATATTTATTACTTAATTCATATCCCAACTGAATTTCTGTCCTAATTGTAAGCAAGCAAATAATGAGCTTCTTTTATCAGGCCATTATGTCATGATAGCTGAAGAGTCTTCGAAGATTTGCAATTTTCATAAGCTTTCTAGCACTTGCCTCCTATGTCACCTGGTCTACACTGAACTCATAAATATAGCTATTTTATTACCTGCTAAGTATCTTGATTACAGATTCTAATCTTTAAAATAAAGCAATCTCTCCTGATACCTTCCAGTCACAGTCTCCTAGCAACAAAGCTTACTCCCCTTGATTCTGAATGCAGAAGAATTTATGGATACTTAAGCTTTTATGTTTTATTTCAAGCAACCTGTCTTTTTCTCAAGAAAGGTTTTGTTTCCTTAAAATGCTATAAATCAGTGCAAGATCACAAATAGGGAATTTTAAACACCTTTTTTTAAAACAACACCTTAACACACTTCTAACCCTAATGGAATTCACTTGGGCCACAAACATATGAAACTTATTTTCTGTATATGATGCTTGCAGGATTAGACAGCAGTAGGAGAAAGTTCCCTTCTTAAAAGTGTAAGAGGAGTCTGTAGTTAGTCGAGTAGCAAATTTCTTAAACTCTTCTCCTTTAATACACAGAAAACAGCTTTCTTCTATTCAATGAAGACTTTATTATATTAGACATCCTAAAATAGCAAACCTTTATTGATAAAATCTTATTCAGTACTCATCATCAAAGATCTGGTTGAAGATTTGACTTCTTTATTCTATAATGGAAAGTATTACAGCCAAAACCTGCAAAGCTCACAAACTGTTTTCTTCCTGTCTTGTGGCCTTTGCACAGCTTTGTGAAGCCATGCAATGCTGACTGTCCTCTAATTCATTACATTGCTATGTTCCTTTCTGTTACTGGCATTTAACACTAATACCTGAGAGGCCAGTTCAGTAATTCTAACCCAACTGTATAAGAGATTTGAATTCTATTTATTTGGCTGTCTTGAGGATACCAAATATCATTAAATTCATGCTGTAAAATCTTTCTGTTAATGTACAGAAGGTGTATTTAACACATGGTAATCTCACCTGCCACTTCAATCCAAAAGCAGAAACCTTTCCAATGTCTTTGTTTATTAAGCATGAGCTTATAAGGAGAGGCAGAAAGACTGTGACTGCTATTCTGCCACTATGTTTTCTTCTTTATGTTGGAAATAGTATGATTCTTTCCAGATCATTCTATTTCCTTCTAATTTGGTCAAAATTTGAGGAGGATAGATGCTTTGAAGATCTCAAGATGCAATGGGATGTTGGGTAGAGGAAAGATCCTTCGGATGCAAAGCCTTTAAAATACCCAAGATCACAGGAAAGAGAGAGATACCAGAGTCCAAGTTTCATTAGTCCCAACACGCAGAGAAATTGTAGTTATTTTTAGAAACCATCAGAGACTATACTGTAGTCTCAGGTAATTTTCCAAGTTTTTGCCTTTTTTTTTTTTTTTTTTTTTTTTTTTTTTTTTTTGGTTTTTTGTTTGTTTGTTTTTGTTACTGAACAGTAACAATCTTGATGCATTATCTTTGCCTAGATGTTTTCCCATTTTCTCTCTGGCTCAGATCATATTCTGCAAATTCTGGCAAATGATATTCCAGTATTAGACAAGCTAATGCCTTTTTTTTTTCTACTGAAGTGAGCTTTCAGAAGATACTTTATAATCTGGTAGCCTTCTAACATGGATTTGCTGAAGAAGAATCCACTATGTTGCAGTATGATTGTCTGAGCCAATTTTCTATCAACACTTTAATAATTGCTATGACCTCTTATCTTCTAATGAAATATTTTTCTACTACACTTCTGTCTGTGGCTATGGCCTTGGCTTCCTGTGCTGCTCACATAATCCTTGTGATGCCTGGTTTATTCTGTGGAATGTTTCTCCAGGAGTATTTCTGCTGCAGCTTCAGAGAAATAAGAATTGGTGTACCCATTCTAATTTGTGCCATCTGAACAGAAGCTGATCAATGCTCTGTTTTTCTGTTATTTCTGTGGACTTCCATTTGTCAGTGTTAGAATGAACTCTAAGGATATTTGAAGGCTACTTATTACTTGAAAGTTTAACTTCAGTGCTGTCAGTAAATTATGATCGCTTCTGTGTCAACCTCTTTAAAGACCTTCTATCACACCTTGATAATTCCTTGTTGAAATGATAAGGCAGTTAGTCAGACTGTAAACCCACTGACCCGTCACTCATGGAAAGTCCACTACCTTATTGCTTTGTGCTTGAAAAAAAAAAATGTGTTACTGTGAAGTCACAAGAGTCACAATCTCTTACTTTTTGTCTTGTCACACTAAAGCATCTGGGAACAATTATAGCAATCTGCAGAAGCTCTTTTCAGGGCACTGCAGGGCCTGGCAGTCAGGGCTGGTCCCACCGTTCAAGACTCCAAGTAAGGCAGCTTAGGGCAGCCTGGGCAGCCCCAGCCCACAGCACTGACCTGGGGAGAGGTACAGGAACCAGGACAGGGAGAGGGAGAGGCCAAGCTGGGCTTGGCTCAGGGTGGGGCCAATGGCTGGGCAGAATGGGGATGTAGAAGCTGGAGGCCATCCCTACTGGGGCTTTGCTGGGGCAAGACCTGACATCCCTTGGGAGCAGCCACAGGGTCCTGCGTAGGGTGAAGGAAGCGAGGCAGGAATGTTCAGGCTATAGTGCCCTCCAGATGTTGGTAAGGTGTCTGGCAGCTCTCAGCAAGTCAGCAAACTCTCAGCACCTGAGCTGGAGACCACACCTGGCTCACTGCCTTCAATAGGCACAAATGGACCCATTCTCCATGTGTTCATCAAGCCTCTTTTTCAAGCAGAGCTTGGGAGTGGTTTCAGCTCTTCAGTGCCTTCTGGCAATAATTTCTACCTCATTTTCAGCATATGTGACCATTACTGTTCAAGGATGACCATCTGCCTCACATGTCATACCACCCCAGGTGGAATTTGGGTTCCCCCCTGCACCCCACCCCACCTGCCACTACTGCAGAACTCTGCTCGCACTCAGTGTCACCCAGCACAGAGTGAGGGGGAGTTTTTTTGTCAGAGGTGACTGCTTTTAGCAACATATTTGTTTACTTAAGCCTTGAGTGGTGATCCCCAATTACATCCTGCTTTTAACAGCCCTTTCTGGAGCCATGAGAAAGAAGATGAATTAATTAAAAATTACTAAAGTGTTTTTGAAAGTTACTTAATCTCCTCAACAAAGCAGTGACCTGCATTTTGAAGGCTCACGAACTTTGCACTTATTAATCTCATGGCCACTCAAAAGTGGCTCTTATAAAATGAAAAATAATGCATCACAGCAGTTAACTTTGATAGGGTGTTGCCTAAATATATTCTAACTATATTATACAGCTGTAGGTGTAATGGTGCTCTGCTATTCCTTTTTCCTGTTCTTTACAGTCAGAGCTTCTTTTTTTCAGTGCTGGCCTTTGGATAATGAACGACAATAATATGTGTGAAAGAATCCTAGCCTATGTAATGGAACCCAAGTTAGGTTTGTTTCCACTTATATACACTTATAATGATTTCTATTATTTCACATGTAAGTGAGTGCAAAAAAGAACCCATAGAAAAAGATATATGAATAAAAAAGTTTTTCCCTTTATTTTCTTAAATGTTGAATGAATTTCAAGCTTTGTTTATGAAGTCTTGTAAATGCATAATTTGTCCTCCTTTTTTGAAAGCTGGAAGATATTTAAGGTTTAATGGCATAATAAAACATTTGATAGAATACTTCTTTCTGTTAAATGTATTATCTTTTATTATAATAAAAATTAATAGAACAGAGGAAAATCTTTCTTTCAGACATCTTACATTTATGGAAAATAATTGTTGTACTCTTAATATCAGTGATTTAGCTGGTAATTTAAGGAGAGCTGAACTGTCTGTGAGGTTTAATGATGTTACAAGTGAACCACAGCTATTTGTTAAAGGCATGTTCACAAAACTATGATTTCTATCATGCTGTGTATAAGTGAAAAAATGAAAAGTCTATGAAACAAATCAATAAAAAGAGATGAATATAAAATAAGCAGTATACACCCTTCTAATATTTATGAAGAGTTAAGTCCTGCTGGATAAAAATTTTGCTAGGAGATGGAGTCATACTCCTCTCTGTGAAGATAAAACCAAGGCTCACAAGAATGCCATTTTTGCCCATCACTAATAGGAGACCCTGTAAACTGTAGCCATACCAAGGTGTCATTACAACTCTGAGAGAAAAAAAAATGTCCTAAACATGGGGTGATAAGTGGAATTAAGGGGCTTAGAAAGCATGGGCAAAGCAGGTTTTAGCCAGAAAGCCTGAGCCAGAAGCTAACAGCAAAAGGGCAGATTGTGATGCTGGAGCTGTGGCAGATGTTCTCTAGGGTTTAGATTGGAGGAAAAGCAATTTCTGTACTTAAGAGAGAAAAGGCATATACTTCAGAGTATTACTTTTCCTCCTTGTGGAGTAGGAGCTTGTGAAATCTCTTACTCTGATGGAAAACAAGAGGAGGAGCTGCAGCATAGAAGGGAATGCAGAAGATTGAGATCTCCATTCCTCCTTCAAGTGACCACTTGCATTGTGCCTGCTTCCCCTAAATTTTGTTTCCTTGATCTTTACCTCTGTCAGAAAATAATTTGTAAAGTTCTCATACACAGAGAAGAATTAAAAAAAATTCGATCTCCCTACAGTTAGAGCAGAGTATGAATAGTATTTGAACCCATCTCTCACTACACAAGAAAGACCTTAACATTAGGATATCCTAATCTAACCTGTTCTATTAAGATATCTTGAGGAATAATGTAAAGGAAGGTTCTTAGTCACATTCAGTGAAACTATTGTTCAACTTGGAGCAGTTTAGTGTCAGAAATGAGTGGAAAGAGAGAAAGTGCAACCACAAATCTAAAATGTGTTGATTAGAAAATTCATCTAGAAAAGGGCAGGAAGCCTAAATGTCTGCCCATTGACCACTGAATAATTATTATAAAATTAAATCAATAAAATAAGGAAAAAAGTTCAGTTTTTCTTCCTCCTCATATGTGTCCCAAACACTTGATTACAGTTACTTTTACGCTTATTTTCCCATGGGTCTGCTGAATATTTATGTATTTCCTGCAACGTAGAAAGATTTCCAACAGCAGCAACAGAATGTATTTATTTTCACCCTATCCTGACATACCAAACAGTTCAAAAAAACCTGCAAAAAGATGAAAGGCCTGGATAATAGATGTAAAAGGCCTGTTTTCAAGCAAAGGAGCAACCTGCATCTAAGATGTCCTTAACCTCAGTAGTGCCCTAGATACAGCACAATTGGCAGATGGGCATGTGTGCAGACACATTTTGGATAGAGGAGAGTTCTTAGACTTGCTCGGGAGCACCAAACAGATGAGGGCCTGCAGGCAAGGATATGATGCTCTGGAGAGAGACCTTGTTTCAGGGTCAAATGACATTTTCAGAAAGCAAGGGAGGTTACTGTAAAATCATAGAATGATTTGGTTTGGAAGGGACCTTAAAGATCATCTAGTTCCAACTCCCCTGCTGTGATCAGGTTAGCAGGATTAAGATTATATACATCCAGGCTGCTTGCATTCTGCTGTTTGGGACTTCATCCGAAGAATGGATCAATTTTATAGCAATTCTGAGCTGTTATTTCAGGTACCAAAAATCATTCCATTCAATTACTTCATTCTGAAGTACTTTATACTCCATCAAATCAATTAAATATAGGTGTTTGATTTAGGTAATGGCATAGGCATGACAACTGGTTCACTTTCAGAATCTTTCACTGGGGGAAAAGAGTACTAAGAAAAAAAATCCATGAAATTAAGTAACAGATTTTTCTTTTCCTGGCTGAACCACTAATTCCTAGGACACTGAATCAGGCTCTGTTTTCTGTTGGATCCCCATATCCTTCTAACTGGATTGTAACATACTGCTTTAAACTGTATTGTACAACCTTAGTGCTTTGAGAACTGACTCACTAGACATTATCCAAAAGAATTTCAGATATTGGCCATCATATCTAAAATGCAAAGGCGGTCTGCCACCTGTTTGCTCTATGTCCAATGCAGAGCACATCACACATGTGAGGTCTGGACCTGCCAGAGTTGATGGCTGCGGGACCTATCATTCCCATATTTTACATTGCACAGTGGATTGGCTCCAACAGCAGGGGTAGTCCCCAGAACACAACATAGACTAGTTGTTCATGCACTCTTCTGTGAAGTAAATGTGAGCTACAATCCAACCAAGAATGAAGAACATCAATAATAGAATCATTGAATGGTTTGGGTTCTAAGGAATCTTTCAAGACTGTCTAGTCCAGGCCCCTGTCATGGGCACTACACCTTCCACTAGACCAGGTTGCTCAAAGACCTGCCTAACCTGGTCTTTAGCACTTCCAGGGATGGTGCTACCACAGCTTCTCTGGACAATGTTCCAGTGCCTCACCATCCTCATAGTAAGGAATTTCTTCATAATATCTCATCTAAATATGCCCTATTTTTAGTTTAAAACCATTCTTCCATGTCCTATAGCAACATTCACTGAAAAGACTCTCTCACTATCTCTCCTGTAGGTGCCCTGTAAGTTTTGGATAGTGTTATTAGAGCACATCCTAGATGTGGGTGTCAGCAGCATTTCTGAGTTAGCCCATCAAAAGTACTAGACCAGGATTCCACTAGTTTCTAATTGAGTAAGGCAGAAAATAAGCATGCAGCTCCTCAGAAAGGCAAATCTTGTCTTCATAGAAACAGAATCATCGGTGCTCATGGAGCTGTCCGATCAAAAAGTGAAGTCCCCAAATGAATTGAATTGACAGGATTAGATGAAAGTTAGAATGGAAGTAAAAGTTTTTACTTCACTTTGTCAGTCATAAATCACTTGTCAGCTGAAGTTCATGAAGAGACAGCTTACTAGCTGCAGTGTTAACTGGGGCAAGGGAGAATTCCTGTTCACCCACTAGCTCCTTTTACCATACTGGATTCAAAGCTGATTAATCTGTACCACATTCACTCAGTGCTTTCCCTACCCAGCAGAGCACCAGAATCTCTAAAGATAATATGAAAAGTTTTTTGCCATCAACTTAATTGCTTATTTTCCTTTATCCCCAGGTATCTTACAGCTTCCCATGGATTATCTGTTGTGAGACTTAGAAACTGTCAGAAGATCATAAGGGAGAAGAGACAGTTGAACCTCACTGCTTAGATCCAAGATAAAAATGGATGTTAATTAGTGCAAAAACAAGGTGTTAGCTATGCCTACATGGGTTTGAGTTCAGTGCTTGTGGGCCAAACATACCAGAGCTATATAAGAGGAGAAATATCTTTTCTTGCTGTTGTTGCTTTTGCAGAGGGTTTTACTGAGATAGGACAGTCTTATCCATTTTTAGGATAAAACAATTCCAACATATTGTGAAAGATATGGATGTTGAAAAGTGCAATATTCATACAAGCCTGATTGTCCCAGGATTAGGTATCAGTTCAGTGGCTGCATGGATTTTGGATTCAAGTATGAAAATTTTGAAATCCAACTTTGAACCCCTAAACTCCATTTTGCTTGAGAATCTGTGTAGCTAAGATGAAAATGTTCCATCAAGATAGAAATTTGGGGATACAGTGAGGGGTATTACCTGTACAGTCACTGTTGGAAATAGTATTTCACCCCCCTAAAATTACTTTTATCAAAATCCATGTCTTGCAAGAAACAAAGAAGAACAGGATCACTGTAATAGTCAAGCTCCCACACAAAATTAAACCAAGAGACCACAGCATTTCCTAACAGGGTGCAAGAAAGGGCTAGTGAGATGGCTGGACTTGAATGAGTCTTAGGGCAGAGATAATGAACCCAACTTGGAATGAGGGAAGCTGAAGAACTGAACAACAAATCCAAAATGCATTGTCTAATGTCTGATAGGTTTGGTAGCTGGGAACATTTATTTTGAAAGATTGCATGCTCAGGTAAAGGAGATAAACTCTGAGGAATAGAATTGGAATTGAGCAAACTAATAGAGCTCTGATTGTTTCCCTATCTGAATAAAACAGAAAAGCCAAGATTGAATATTTTGAGATTTCCCAGTTCAACAAGCAGGATAAAACTTGCAGAGATATCAGAAAAACAAACCAGTGAGTTTTCTGAGCAAATTGGCTTTTTTTAATCACTGCGCAGTTCCAAAAGGAAAGCAAACAATTTTCAGAGACTATCAAACAGATGTGAAGAATGAAGCTGCAGTGCTGAAGGGAGATTTGCAATTTCTCTTTCAGTTTTACCTTTGTAAATCAAAAGCTCAAGAGAACTTTGTATTGTACAGACAATTCTCAGACAAACAGTAATTAGAAATTGCATATCTGAATAGGAAGATAGAGGTATTTCATTTGAAAAGACCCAGGAATGATTGCTTTATCTCCTTCATTATCAGTGTCTTAGAACTTAGCTGCATATATCAGATATATCTACTGTTTCACTGAATACTAAGTACATGGAAATATAGACTTACAACACTAAGATTTAACTACTGTACCATGGGGAATGGTGGTAGTTTAAATTCCAGTGGTAACCAGAGGACATTCCAACAGATGTTTAGTGTCTGTAATTAGTGTGGGAAGCAGACTCTAAGCAAGAGTCTTTCAAGTTTAAATCTCATAAGGGAAAGATAAAGACTTAATATGAGGGAGACAAAAAATGTATAAGAGGGAAGATCTTACCTGACAGTTTTTTTGGTTCCTAATTGTAATTCTGTCCTGGCTTCCAGTGTTCGCAATGGGATTTTTGGTACTACAGTTTTACCTGAGGCAGACCTACATTTTTCATTCAAGCCTTGATTTCCTCTTGTATGGTTGCACAAGTGCTCTTGACAAAGAGGCATCTTGTGGTGCCTACAAAGGTGCATTACTATTCTTTTCATGTGCTTCAGACCTCTAGTATAGCATGCCCCAGAAGTGAAAGTGATCACTGCTCTGTCTGAATACAGTCTTAAGAACACAAAACCCACTTACACAGGTGCCTCTGATAGCAGACTTAGCCTCATTATTAAATAGCTATTGTTGATTATGATTAATTTAGTACTATCCAAATGAATCTGAAAACTCTTCACTGATAACGGATGCCATACAAGCCTCAAATTGTTTTCCTCTGCTATTCTTTATTTTTAATCTTTGGAGCAAAAATCTGATAGGGAAGGAATTTTTGTTTCAGTTGTGCTGACCCTTTGATTTGGCTGGTGTACACTTATTGTCAGGAAGCAACTCAGTGTTGTTCCTGATGTGTTCCACTTACCAGATTCCCTGGCTGTGCTAGGGTCCATGCCCTTGCCAGTGTCTTTGCTATCTTCCTACTGATATAATTTAAAATACTGGACTTTTTTTTTTAACAAGTATTCAAGGTTAGTTTTTGGACCAAGGTATGCAGATCTGCAGTAGAAGATGGTTGCTTGGTCATAAGTCTTGTCAAATAGTCATTTATGGTTCAAGAGGATTTGACTTAATTGAATCCTATTAGTTTAGTACTTTGTAAGGATGGAGACATTTTATCTATCCAGTCTACTCTGGAAAAAGCTAGATTCTATTCACCACTTTTTAACCTTTAATTTATCACAGATTTTGACCACATTGCAGAGCAGTCATTTTGCAGCAGCGCCTATTTTTTATTCTGCTGTTTTAGCAGTACCATCTGAAAGACTTTATGTATTAATTGAGCTAAATGTGAAAGATATCACATTTTCATAACACTGATCTAAGTATTTCCATTTAAATAGATCTTAGAGTGAAAACCAGCAAAAACATATAAAATAAATAAAAGGTTTGCACACAGGGATGAAGAGGAGAAAGAAAAGTGTGCCAAGACAAGATCTAGTATTTCACTTTCTGTCATTCTGACTCCAAAGGCCTTCATTATTGCTACATGGCTTTGCTGCCCTTTCTGAAATCTATCTGCAGAACCTCCACCATCTGCCACTAACCTTCTTTCCCTGAGGATCAGATTCTCAGCTGATGTAAAAAAGTGCAACCCCAATGATTCCTTTTCATGCGACCTGATTTTGATTCCGACATTGCCTCAGGGTTACTTGGTCTACTGTCATCACTCCTGTTGTCAGACCTGACACAGGCTGAGTTTCTCCCAGAGGCTTGGCAAGGAGTGCCCTTGGCATCCTTGGACAGTTCCATTAACTTCAAACCAGGTCACACTGTAGGACCTGGTCATAGTTCTGGGACATAAACTGAAAGCTCTTTAAGAGAAATATTTAATCTCATTATCTTCTGAAATGCAATCTATAGGAACTTCAAGGTGAAATAGAGGTTATGGTCACACAGCAGTGCTCATTGCTTCATTGTTTCATGCTTATGTAATATCACTCTTTTTAACTGCTACCACTTCCAGAAAATATATATTATCCTAATCTTTTAAAGAATGTTCAAGACAACAATGGCATAATGCTAACTCCATCTTCAAATGTCTTCTGATTTTTCAAGCAATGTGTTTTCTCAGCAGAAAGCTACCCTTTGGTGGATTAAACTTTAGTTTACTGTAAACTAATAAACCATGGTTATATCTATTTTTTAGCAAAATTATAAGTTTTGCTGTGAAATTTGAATTAATGGATGCATCTACAAATGTATGGGCTTTTTACATTGGTTTGCAAGTACTCCTGTTTATAAATAGCATCTTCAAATACCTGTAAAGAAGAACTAAAATATTTATTAAATTCTCATTGTTCTCGCACTCTTTCATCCCCTCCCTCTACCTTTAGGCCTTCCCTTCCCATCCTGCTTTAAATAATCCAAGTTGGGGGAAAAAAAACCCTTCCATAGGTCTCGTATTTGAAGCTGTCTGACTCCAATTATGAAGGTCTTTCTTTCCTGCTGGAGGGGGGAAAAAGTATACAACAGATGGTTCTCAATCTTTTTTTAACTACTTATTTGGTGAGGTCTGCATTTTCATTTTGGAACTCCTTCTGATGAGTTAGAAAAAAAAAAAAAAGCCTTATCTCTGCAGTATGTTTTACGTGTTTTACGTTCTGAAGTGGGTTTTCTCTGACAACTCCAGCTGTAGCACTTGTACCACTTTTCTCCTGACTTAGTTTTTAAAAGAACTAATTTTTTGTGTGTGTGTGTGTGTGAAGTCAGCTTGGCAGCAGTGCTTATGTGCTCTTTCTTCATTTGCTGGCCATTTCTCATTATCTGTCTCTACAGTATGCTGAAGGCAGGCACAGCATCCATTTTTAGTCAATAGACTGCAGCAGTAACAAAAAATATAACAGGAGGCTGAAAAAATTCTAATACTAGCTTTCATTAGCAAGGAAACAAGAGGCAAAGAAGTCACAGGATTCATGAATACAAAAGCAAGCTGCACTATAAAAAAATTGGCAACAGAGAGTTATTACCTCTAGTCCCCCAACCTCATAAACAGGCATTTGCTTAGTTCTGTTTGCAAAAAGCCTGAGCATATAGCAAGAATTTTTATACCTTTTTTCCATGCTTCAGTAACCATTGATATTGTATCTGTGTGCTACCAGATAACTCAAAATACAAATTTTATCCAAACTGAGGGCAGGGAAGGGCAAGAACGAGGGCTTTCTGGCATTTCTTCAAATGAGCACTGAAGCATACAATACAGTATTAAAACCCTTTTTTTCAGCCATGTAGGAAAAGAGATAATACATTGAAACTTATTCCAGGAGAAAGCCTGAGACTTCAAAGTCAGAACAGCAGCATCTTTTGAGAAAAACTGACCATACAGAATGAGTTTAAATTGGCTTCTTACTTTGCTTCATGGGTTTTTCTTTTGATCTCACACCACAAGACCTAAAGACAGATTTATTCTATGATCAAACTGGAGCCTAAATCTATTGACTAGTAAAGAGTTTGCAAGGATGCTTTCAATTCTAAGTAAGCCCTAAGCTCTTGAGAATAACATAAAGAATTAATTTTCTGTATTTTTGTCAAGGAAGAACTCTTGCAAAGTATCCTAGAAAGATTTCCTTCTATGTGTGCTGAGACATTCCTCATGCAAATCACTTAGTATATTTTTGCTGTTAGTATGTCTTGCTTACTTTATGTTCAGCCACAACAGGTATCTGAGGATCAACTGAATGTGCAATAGACCTTCATCTGGTTCTTTTTTTCCTTTGATTTTACTCAATGAAAAGATGATCGACAAGCCACCTTTTTTGCAGAGAAATTTTTGCAAAGTTTTGAAAGCAATCTGCTTTCTGGCAAAAGAATAGTAAACTGTGAAAGAGCTGCACCAATATTTTTGCTAAGGCTTTTTCTCTTTGGTGTTTTTTTTCCTCTTCACTGTCAAAAAGAAAGGTTGCAAAGACAGCATTTTCTTAGATACACATATTTAGGTGATGTTAGGCATAAAAAGGTTTATTCCTTTCAAGAAAGATTTTCTGATCATTTCTGGAGAGAAAAGGAGAAGTCAGCATGAAAATTTGAAAAAAAACTAAACATTTTTACACCAATCATTTTTCCAGAAAAATAGAATTTTTTTTCTCTCTGAAGTTCAACAAATGCATTTTAAAGTTTCAGAAATTGTCACAGGAGCTGTCATATTCCAGTAATTTCTAACAATAACTCCATTCACTTGGTAATAATGCAGTTTAAGTTCAATACCACAAACAGAGACCAAAAGAAGATCCTGCTGTTGCAAACTGTCATTGTAACATTCAGTAGTGTCTTCAGAGAAAGTCTGAAAATTTTCTAGTGAAAGTCTGCAAATGAAAAACCAAGAGGAGTCTGTTAGGGAAAACAACTGCAGTCAAAGTCAATATATGTGTAAGGAGATTTCAGACTTCAAGGAAATTAATAAATATTCTGTTCTAATTAGGTTTTAACATTGTTAATTTTGATTTAAAAAAGAGCTTACTGGTATCATATCCTAATATCTTAGTGTGAAAAAGAAAATAAGCCTGAATCAATTCTATCAAAGAGGGGAAAAAATCACAAATATTAAATTTTCCTCTAATTTATAAAATTTATAGCATTAATGGGGAAAGTGCCTCAGAGAGAGCTGATCCAGAGAAGTTCTCTTCAGCTCTTATTGCTGCAAGAGTCTTCCTGTTCTTCAGTTTGTTCTGTAATATGTTTCAGGCACAAGAGATCATCTTTCTTGCAGAGGTGATCTTCAGGGACTGCTTTTCAGCGTATTTTTCACCTAAGAATAGCCAGGCAGCATGTATATTAACAGTAAGGACCATCAACAGAACACTACACAGTTTTGGCGTTACTCTGTGTATGGAGTGCAGAATTGCATCCCTTACAAATTAGCACAGAGCTTTTGCTCAAGTGAAGTTCGCTCCTTTCCTCAAGTATTAATTAATAAGGTTCCTGGAGTTTTTTTCTATCAAACAAAAAAAGTTGTGGGTTTTGGTTTGTTTGCTTGCTTGTTTGTTTTAATAACTGTTCTAATTGGTGAAACATTGCTCTCTAGTCCATCCACAACACCTGTCTTCTTTTATTGTCCTCCTTTGTTCAGCTGTTCTACTGCTACTGCCTTTTACGTTGAAAACCTGTTCTTCAGACTGTAGAGTAGTTTTTCTTGTTCATCTATTATCTTACTTCCTTTAGATTGAATGCTTATCTCCTCATTGAGGAGTTGTTCCTACATGGAACAACTACAGACACAAAAGTAACAGGGTATTTATTAATGAAAATTGGAACGCTTCCATCACATTCAAAAAAGGGATTTGTTAACACATAATCACCAAAAACATAATGAGGCATAGACAGTATGCCTCATTTTTGTTTAGCTTGCTATCTATGCTTTTTTATTTTGTTAGAACACCCCTGAATGTTATTTATATTACCTTGCAAATTCTTTTTGCTTTTTTTGTAATGGATTTTAAAGTTTTTATTTCAGGCACTAAGATGAATGACAGTAGCAGAAACATGCCTTGCTAAAAGCATGCACAAGTTTATTGACAGCAAACAATTCAGAATCAGTGCTGTTCACATCCTGATTTGGCAGGGCAACTATATTTTAATATATTTATGTTATTATAAAATCCACACAATATCTTACAGACAAACAAGGAAGTGATCCTTCCTCTGTACTCAGCGCTGGTGAGGCCACACCTGGAGTGCTGTGTGCAGTTCTGGGCCCCTCAGATCAGAAAGGATATTGAGGTGCTGGAGCAGGTCCAGAGAAGAGCAACCACACTGGTAAAGGGACTTGAGCAAAAGTCCTCTGAGGAGAGGCTGAGGGAGCTGGGGTTGTTTAGCCTGGAGAAGAGAAAGCTCAGGGGAGACCTCATCACTCTCTACAACTCCCTGAAAGGAGGTTGTAGCCAGGTGGGGGTCGGTCTCTTCTCCCAGGCAACCATCAGTAGAACAAGAGGGCATGGGCTGAAGCTCTGCCAGGGGAGGTTTAGGTTGGATATTAGGAAGAAATATTTTACAGAGAGAGTGATCAGATATTGGAATGGGCTGACCAGGGAAGGGGTGGATTCACCATTCCTGGAGGTTTTTAAGATGAGACTGGATGAGGCACTGAGTGCCATGGTCTATTAACCATGATGGTGTTGGATCAAGGGTTGGACTTGATCTCAGAGGACTTTTCCAACCTGGTTGATTCTATGATTTTATGAATGTTTAGGCTTTCCTACACTTTCGTTCTGTCTGTTAAAACACAATTGCATGTAGTGAAAAATAAAACTCTAACATATTTGTTATGATTTGAGCCAAAAAGGCCTCCTGGAAACTTTCCTCTTTCATTTTTGTTCACTTTTGGACTGTGTTCTTAGAAGAAACAATCACCATTTCCAGGGTGTGTAGATGATACCTATATTTAACACTTCTGTCAAACTGCTATATTTAGATCCCTACTCACTCTAATTGTCTATGTAAGACAAATTATTGGAGGTTTGATGTAAGATAATCAGTCTTTTAAACAGATTAAAGCAATGCCATCTAATTTTACTAAATAAAAACTCTGTAAAGCAGTGTTCATTAACTAACTCTAAATGTCTTCTGGCTGATTTTTCCATGCACAACCACTTCTGTAATATGCTTTTTAAAAAGTCTGAGGTTCAAAAGAAACTCATGAAAAATTTAAAAAGCCAATTATTTTATAAGAATTTTTCCTAAGAAAATGCCATTTATCTTCTTCGCCAAAACTGAAAGGCCCAGTCACCAATAAGGTTGTCAATCCAGTTCATCTGAAATTTTCCTAATTTTGGGTGTGGTGAGAAGGGAATTGAGCAGAGTGTCAAAGAACATTGATTGATACACTTGTCCACTGATGGCCTACAGTTGAAACGTTGTATCCCTCAGAAACAAAGAAAATCACCCTCAATATTTTGTATCCCAGGCAACTTTTATTTACACCTTTGGAGCTCCTTTTTCATTTCTGTCTCTGAACAAAAACTTGTCTCATAGCAATGCAAGGTAAAATGGAAATGACAGCTTGAAACAAGAGAGATTGCCACTTTTCATCAAAGCTCTGCTTAGGTTCCAGCCAGAAAACATTAACAGCAAGGAAATTATTCTTAGAGAGTTTTTTTGGTTTTCTTTACCATAAGCGTAAATGCAAGCTTTGCATTAGAATACATTTATTTATTTTGATTTTTTTTTTTTTTTAAATTTAAGAGACTCAGTGTACATCTTAAAAAAAAAATCTTGTCTCCTCTGTCATCTGAGTAATTTTTTAAGTGAGCTGCTCCTGTCCCAGACATTTTTACAAGATGAAACCTCAAGTGAACTGCCCTGTTATGGCTCAGCAAAGGCTTTCCTAGATTTTTCCACACAGAATAAACTTCATTTCCTCCTTTGGAGCCTGTTACATAATCTGGTGGCAAATATTTTTTCCTTTACCTACCATTCAAATGCTTATTGCAGGTAAAAATTTTAAGCTGAGTGATTCTTCATTAACCTTAATGAACAAGTACTTGACAAAAATGTTCATGTTTTCAAGGGGATATAAAGAAAACATGGTGTCTTTACCCTACCAAGAAGAAAATGCTGTAGGCATGCACAGTATAGTGAAAGGATAAAAACAACCAAACAAAAATAAAGCAAAACAATCAAACCAGTCAGATGTTAAGCAGTATTTTGTCAGGGAGGAGATATAATTAGGTTCCTTGGAGGGCCACATGCCTGTGTAATTGTCTTAATAAAGGGAATATTCTCTCTCACACATTCAACATTTTCGGATTTCAAAATGACCTGACTAACATTAAGTTTTGGGCCTATTAAATCAGACACAAACTTTTACATTTCAAGGTTATATAAAGAAATATAATTTCTTGATTATTTGCACTTCTTGCAAAACTCACACCTTAATGAAATTCATAACTCAAAAGAAACGGTTGTCCCATTTTTATAAAAAAACCTAAACTTTGTTTTACTGGGTAAATTCTGATGGCATTACCATGTGCAACATCGATGTCTCCTATATCATCGCTCCTAATCTTAGCAAAGGTAAAACCCTAAATACAGAGCTTTCTGTTGCATCAAAGAAGATGAGGAATCTAGCAAATGCTACGGAGGACTGCATGCAGTATACATTTTGAGGAAGCACAATCAGAAAAAAAAAAAAAAAAAGAAGAATCTTGATTTTTCCTCTTAGTTTCATTTGAATAATCAAACTCTAAATTGTAGCACTTAAATGGAAGTCAAAGAACTTGGAGTGTGATGGAGGAAGCAGTAATCAGTTTGAAAAGATGTTGAATCTCTGATGAGCACTGAATATGTCAGATTAAGTTATGTCCTAGAAAGGGAGGATCCCTGAACAACTGCTAGTCACTTTAAATTATTCTGCATTTCAAACAGGAAATCATCCAATTAGACTAACAGCTGCAGAGATTGAAATAAGCCTTACATATCAGAAAATTAAAGAAATGCAGCTGAGTACTAAGGAAAGGAGCTAAGGTAAGTAATTTTCCTTCTTCTTTTCTGCAACAAAACTTAATTTCAAGGACTTTTAGGATAAGAAAATGACTGAAAATTTATTACATGTGATTAAAACAGGAAAAAACAATTGCCATGAATTATATTGGGTAATTTTTTTTCATATGTATGCTCTGTTTGTCCTAAAATATTCGTTCTTTCTTTCAAAGTGAGTGGAGACTTCTGTATTTCTCCTTTTCCCAGGTCCATTCCAATACCAACACTATTATTTCCAAATGTTTTAAGGATAAGCCAAAATAATATATTAGAATTACTCTGTAGTTAAGAGTCATCTCCATTTGAAACTCTCTTTTCAAAGATAGTCTACTACAAACTGCAAACTATATGTAAGAAAAGAAAACATAGTTGAGGACAGTAACTCAGAAGATAGAAATGAAGTTTTAAGCAGTGAAAAAACCCAACCTCAACAACAAAAAGAATTCTTATGCCAGAAAAAATAGGATGATGAAAGAAAATAGTATTGAAAATACAGCATACACCTTGAGCATTCAGCTGTATCTGCGAAAATAAATAACATCAAAAATTTTACCTAAACACCCTCCATGTCATTTCAGAATCTGAAGA
The DNA here is from genome assembly GCA_038380795.1 of Pyrocephalus nanus. NCBI lineage: Eukaryota > Metazoa > Chordata > Aves > Passeriformes > Tyrannidae > Pyrocephalus > Pyrocephalus nanus. The sequence goes on from CM076259.1 coordinate 41,548,351, forward strand.
TGTAAGCCAGTCTGTATGTCAAAATTATGTTTAGCTTTTAATAACTGGACTAGTATTAGACATCAGTCTCTAAAACCAAAATGGATAGAGTCATGAAGTGTCAATCATGAATTATAAACGTGGTTGTTTGTGGGGGATTTTTGTGATGAAATATGTTTTAAGCAAAAAAAAAAATTCACATGATAAAGCTATATATTTCCATAATGATTCTCTCAGACACCTACAAATACTACTCCTGCAGCTTTTGGCAGTGTACATCCCATAACTGGCCTTTCAGAGACATGTCTCATTTCTGAAGAGGTTGTTCCTTAAAGAATCTCAGGTTAGATAAGCACTTTGATTTTTTTAAAACCGTGCACTAAATGTCAAGGCACATTCTCATGCTACATACACAATTCCTCCTACAGGCTTTGCTCCTAAGTGTTTAGCCTGGGCTTTCTGTCCGTTTGATACATACAAAACATCTTGTAACCTATCACAAGAGTTCACTGAAATCACAACTGAATCTCTAGCAGGCAAAAATACAGCCTTTCAGTGCTATAATTCCTCCCATTTTAAAATGCTTCATTCCCTTGATGCCTTTTAAATAAGCCTCAAACCATAATTAGGAAAAAGTCTAATAATTTTCCTTAATATGTAACTTCAGATTACTTTCTTCGGAAGATCTTCAACTAATGTTAAAGCTTGGAAAGCCTTGATAAGATCAAAGACAAATTCATCAGGAAGAATATATAGAGGAAAGTGACCAATTTCTTATACCAGTATATATTCACCTCACATCGAGATTTAGCCAGCTCTGGAAATATTAGATCTGAAATGCCACTGAAATGCATAATTTCAGTAAGAAAGTGGAATTAAAGAAAATCCAGGAGACACTCTCTTGCTTGCTGATAGACAAAGGATTCAAAGACTAAGCTACCCCTAAGGAGTGAATTTTCCTAGCCCGACAGATGCATTCAGTCAGGGAAAAAAACCCTTTAAGACAGAAATATGTTCAAAAAGTATCATTTGCCTTTAAAAATGGATTAAAATGTATGTTTAAATGGTTGATGGAATCAAAGGTTTGAATGAACAGTTTGAATAGAAAGCCTATTGCTTTTAGGTTGCACAGAAGATACTGGGGGAAATGACAATTTGAATTAAAATGTTATGTTTAATATTCTACAATGTAATAGAGTAATTATCAAATGTATTAAGACCAACAGATAGCATAACATCAAGGGGAAGAATGCATCAGATGGACAAATGCCTGGAAATCACTCTGACTGCTGGTGAAATGAACCTTGTTTTATGCTTATAGACAGTGTATTCTGCTGTGGGAAAATCTGGAGGATTTTCATGGGACATGGAACAGCACTTTTGCTCTCCTGTTAAAGACTGTTTCTTGTATTGCTTAATAAGCATCACTTAATTTGACTGTAGCAAATTTAATATATGGTACAATCAAGATACAAGACCCATTGAAAATCAGTTGTGATTTTTTTTTTTTTAAAGCTCCTCAGTTACCTGAAAGAGTGTTTTTCTTGTGGTCACTAACTACTGCTTAAATCCAGCAATGATAATTTGTATGCTCACTGTATCCTGGTGTGAGGGGTTTTTTTGTCTACTCAAAGATTTTAAAACTGTTTCATAGACTGATGGCAACTGTCTTAATCTGATTCTTTTCAGCTGATGAAGACTAACTGCAATCATCTAATCTAATCTCACATCTGGAAGTTAGAGACTTCCAGATATGAGCTCCCAACTCCTGTCTAATCACTGAATTTGAAAATGTCAGTGGTTGTTGTGCTGTTTCAGAAACTGAGTATCTGTTAACAAGATGTTAATGTAATGAATGTGACTTCCCATACAGTTTTGAGAAATAGGTATTGCCAAACTAACTTCCATTCTGTGTGAATGCAAGTTTATCTGATAGATGCACGAGTGATAATGCAATAGAATTCTGCAAAGTATTTGATATCACTCACCTTAAGGTTAAGAACTATGAGCAACACAAAATTAGTGTGCTGCATACCATTAGGATTAAACATTAGTTAAACAGTATATTTCAAATAATAAGTCTTAACCAGTTAGGAGAACTGTGGACATCCTATGAAGGAGTAAAAGTGATTCAGACTATAATTTAAAGCTTATGTTAGCTGTTGTTGAAAAAGCAAAATCATTCTCAAATAAAAAAAAAAAAAGAGTTTTTACCATACAGATGGTTTTGGGTGGGAGGAATTCAGACAGATGTTGGAAACCAGAGATTTTTTAAAAAACTGATTAACCTAATGTGCATATATATATATATTTATAGATTTATGAGTTCCAATAAGACCAAAGATTGGAATATCTCTCATAGCAGCAAACAGAAAACTTTCATGGGAAAGAGTGACACTTGAAAAGACATAACAATACTTTTGGATGATCTGAATATAAGTGTCCACTCTGTTTCCATAGTCTAAAGGGTTAATGTGACCCTGCATGTATTAATTCTATTACTACTGGTGGTCAAGGGAATTACATCTCTCATATGGAACAGCTTGGTGGACTGGAGAACTCAGAGGAGTAAAACAAGGCTTATTAAAGGGTTGAACAAAGCCATAGAATGCAATACCTGAGGAGCTCAACAGATTAGTTCAACAAGAACAAAAATGGGTAATTACAACACATCCTATAGGAAAGACACACATAATAGTGGACTTTCCACTCTAGAAGAAAATGTGAAGCTGAAAATGTGAAAGCTGAAAAAATTTAGTCTGAAGTTCAAAGATATTACTAGAGTGAACAAGTGAACAATTGAGTATTTCGATTGGAATATATGTACAGATGTTCGTTCTCTGAAAGTAATTGTAAATAATCCACAAAGCTTGAAGCAACCATGTATTTTAAGGAACTGGTAAGTGTTCTTAAGTAGTTCCCAATAATTATTCACATTTTTCTCTTTAGTTTCTATTTACCAGCTGACTAAGTCCATAATTATCTGTACACCTGTGAAACTAGATCCTAGTATGCACCAGAGCATGTGTTATTGGTTTCCACAGAAGCGTAACCAAATCATTATGACTTGCAGTAATCACCATTACTTTTTAGGCTTGAATCAGTTCCTTCTGTACCTCTTAAAAAGGAAAAAAAAAAAAAAAAAAAAAAAAAAAGACCAGCCTAGAATTTACACACTTAGAATGTTATATTTTAAAGATTAGAAAACTGTCACTAATAATTTAGAGAAATTACTTTGATGTTAACATTGAAAGAGAAAAAAACTGCAGTATGTTTCTGTCTACAACTCCTGTGTGTTTTTAATTTTAAGTCATATTTTCTAGGCATTCTTGACCACTTGTCTCATTCTCTCTGTTCTGCTTTGGCTTTCTTTGGCTGACATCAGACTACCTAATCCTCTTGTTTATTAGTTAGAAGACTACTCTCAAGGCCAACAAGGTCATTTACATTCAACTTGTGCTGGATTCAGAAAAAAGGTAAAAATGCCTTGACCCTCTTGTACATTTGACCCTTATTAAATGGATTTAAACTTATTGATTTTACACTCTAAGGAAATCTTCCCAGTAGACTTTAGAAATATCAGCTAGATTTTCATGCATTCATTTCTAGCCTCTACCAATGATTCTGAAACTGGTATATAAACAAATAAGAATTTTTTCTTCAAAGTCTTATTGCTGAAGATATCATTGTATGGTCATCTTAATTTTCTGCTGAATTAATACACTTTATCTGCTCCTTTTTTCTATACAAGAACATAAATTTTAATAAAAACTATATGAGAAAATTAATAAGAAGGAACCAAAGTAATTTATTCTTTACATTTTTATTTGTTTGCATGTGTTTGTCTATTTTAGTCATTATTTTCTTATGTTAAGATGCCAGCATTTTAGAAAAGTGAAAATTTTTGAGTGTATCATACATTTAACTGTATTACAATATTTCTTGGTGAGATAATATTTATGCACCTACTTTATTTGAGATACATTCAGCAGATCTTCTGGCTATTATTGAACTTTTTTGTTTATTTCTTAAATAATTTGGAAATAAAAGAAAAACTAATTTAATGCAACGTTATTTTTTATAATCAGTTCTCAGATTTTTAATGAAAACTGAGAAAATCCTGAAATTGTTGAAACAAAAAGGTGAAAAATGCTGGTTTAAAACATTAAAATCAAAATGCGAGCTTTTCAAACAATCTCTATTACAAAGTCATTTCAAGTATAGTGACATTTCAGTCACCTCCATACTGAACTTTTTAGTGAATTAACTACTCATTTCATTATTCATCTTTGTTTCTGGAGCCATCCAGATAGATTGCTCATTCCTCTTGCATGGAAAAGAAATAACTCAGTCATTTTTCTTGGCTGATGTTGCAATACATCTTTCCCTAGAAAGATTGTAGGACTGACAGGAACAAAAAAGGGAAAGATTAACTATCTTGAAGCTATACATTAATGCTTGGGATGCATGAGAAGAAAAAATAATGTTTTCCTCTTCCCTGTGGGTCTTAAAGTAGTTAGTACTAAACAAGTTTGCTGATAAGTATAATAATATTTTTTCCCCTGTTATAAATTATTTCTGTTTTGAAGGGGAGCACTCAAGGCCCAGAACCCTGATGTTTGACATGACGTGGTCTTGTACAGAGCATATTTTCACTGGGTCAGCTTGGAGAAACTGCTGAAACTAAGAAACTATCCTACAGAACCGGTTTTCCTTTCTTTCCTCAACTTAGCAGTCACTTGTATTCCTTTCAACACTGAAGAATGGCATGAATTAAATGGCTTTGTTTCTCAGAAAATATCATGTTCTATGTATTTTCTATCCAGACATAGTCTGAAGATGTTAATCAGTTCCCTGTCACTTGGTCATTTGAATAACCTCAATCTTTAAAAAAATTATTACTTTCTGGATATCAAGAATGGGATCGAGTGTGAGAGGTTGAAATGTTGTTAATGTCTTAAACATTGTCAAAATCATAGAAAGACTTTTTATCAAACTGCAAAGAAGCAACTGACCATCTGTAACCACTAAAGAACCATACCCCTAGACCCCCTTCCCCCCCTAAATATGTCTCCTGACTGAAACTGGGACTGTAACGGGGACTTGAGATAAGACCAGTTATCTCAGGTCTGAGGAGAAGTAAACAAGGCTCAGGGAAGAGGAATGTATCTGTGTTAAGAATCAGCCCTAGCTGGCCCTAACAGGTGGAGGAGGAGAAGGGTTTTTAGTGTGTGATGGCAAAATCTCTCCACACAAAAGGAATAAACCCCATCTCCGACAAGACCACATACACAAGGAGCATTCACATCAGAGGCAGCTGAGAAAGGGTCATAAACCATCACAGACCCCCAAAGCACCCTCCGACTCATTCCTAAGGCCTTCTGACACCAGAGGACAGCATGTGATCCAAGTGATGAAACAAATACAGAGCCTGTTGAAAGAGACTGCAAAGCTTTCCCCCAAAAAAGAGAGATGCCTGGGCATTTCCTGAATGTATATTAATCCATTGGACTCAATATTTTATGGGACCCTCACCATCAAGAAGACTAGAAGAGGAGGACCCGTGGGATGCCATTAGGTTCCACAGAATGGTGATACATTTTCTATTTAATCTCTCTCTCGTTCTTCCCTACCCCCTTCTTTTTCCAATTCCTTTTTCTCTCTCTCTGCCTCACATTCACTGTTGAATAAAATTCATCCTATTGACTTTGGTGTACGGTCTTGTTTGCACCTTAATTCAGGCAGGGCATTTCTAATAATTTTAATAACCAGATCATAACACCAAGTATATGAAAACAACTCTTACAAGAAATTTTCCATGTTTATTCAATAATATGTAAGAGAATGATCTTGCAGGATTAGAGGCCCAGCTATTGCCTTTATCAGGGAGCAGCAAGGACTCGCTGTTTTTTAAGAACAGGCACCATCCTCTCTGTCAAGGGCACAGTGTCACAACACTTGAGTAGCAAAGAGCAGAGAAGGTTGACAACAACGATCAGAGTCAGACATGGCCCACTCTGCCGGGTGCCTCCCTAGTGACAAAGCAGGGCTGAGGTCAAGGCAGAAATTCAAGTCAGTGGGAGAGGATCAGGGCTGAAATCAGAAAAACTCATGGCTCACAGTTTTAGACAAAGCATCTCGAGTCCACCTCCGGATTACCCATTCTGACAAACACTGCCCCTCTACCATAGAAATATTAAATGTGTAAAAAATAATTTATTCACTGGAAATTAGGTCCTTGCTGGCACCGTAGTCCTAGACACCTGGAAGACACAAGAGACTACAATTACAAATCTATGAAACCCGAATGGGGCTAGTTTTGGAGAAGTCTCACAGACTAGTATGAAGGAATAGTTCTCTAACAGTCCAACATACATGATGGAATAGTTGATTAGTAGAAAAGAGCAGGAAAATGGTCATAGAGAAAGGAACTATTGCACAGAGCAAAAACATGGTAAAAGAAAAATAAATATGGAGATAAAAAACAGTAAGGATTATTTTTGGAGTCTCATAATCCTAATACTTTAATTAACATTAAAATTAACATTAAACTGTAAATTAACATAAAATAATGTTGATGGAGAAAATTTACCACATTATATATATATTTTATGATCATATTCCCTATCATAAATCCCAATGCAAAGTGTGCACTGTAATATGGAATAATGAGAAAGAGACAAGGGGTGACCTTGGCTGATTGCTGAGTGTCCACTGAGTCACTCCATCACTCTCTTTCCTCAGGACAGGGGGAAAAAGTACAATCAAAAGTTCATGGGGATGGCATGAGTATAGGGAGATCACTCAACAATTATCATCCTGGGCAAAACAGACTTGGATTGGGAAAATTAATTTAATTTATTGCCCATTAATCAGAGTAAGATAATGAGGAAAAAAGAACAAATTTTAAAACACCTTTACCCCAGGCTCCCTTCTTCCCATGCTCAGCTTTTTTTACTCCTGACTTTTCTACCTCCTACCCTACTTACCCTAAGTAATGCAAGGAGACAGGGGATAGGGGTCATACCTAGTTCATAACACTTTGATTTTGCTGCTCCTTCATTCTCGCACTCTTCCCCTGCTTCAGTGTGGAGTTTCTCCCTTGGGAGGCAGTCATCCATGAACTTCTCCAATGTGATTCCTTTCCACAGGCTGCAGTTCTTCACAAACTGCTCCAGTGTGGGGACTCCCATGGGTTGTAGTCCTTCAAGAACAGGCTGCTCCAGCATGGGATGCCCATGGGATCACAGAACCTGCAGAAAACTTGCTCCAGAATGCAATCCTCTTTCCTTGGTTTCACCTAACCTGATAGGAGCCTGCTCCAGGACAAGCTCCCCATAGGGTCACTGCTCTCACCTGTTCCAGTGTGGAGTACTCCAGGGCCTGCAGGTTGATCTCATGTCCTCTATGGACCTCCAATGGCTGCAGCCATGGTCTTCACCACAGGTTTCAGGGGAATCTCTGCTCTGGCATCTGGAGCACCTCTTCCTCCTCCTTCTTGGATGACCTTGGTGCCTGCAGGGCTGCCTCTTTCACATATTTTCACTGAATTCTGTATTACGTGTTTGCAGCAGAGGACATAGCATGCTATATAAGGTTGTCTAAAGCATTTCTCATATGTTCTTGAAGGTAAAGTGTAAAATTTAATTTACAAGAAAATAAGATATTCATTTCATATCTCACAGTAAGATATTAGTGAAAGACATAACTTCCACAGGTCTGTGGCTGTGAGAATAGTTAACACTCAACTGGCAGAAGCAAATCAAGCATATGGGAAAAATCCCAACTACTGTAAGTCAGTGCCCATTTAACACTGCATGATCATCTGGACTATACAGCTCATCCAGAGTTCTGAGGGCACATGGATGTGTTAAAAAGCTTTCACACTACCTAGGTCTTTACTAGCTTACTCTGAAGCCTTCATTTCATTACCAATAAACAAGGCATTTGCCTTCCAAAAGCTCACTTCAACTGATCCAATACATATTCTGATTATGAATGAGTAGCATGCAGATATATTTGCAGATATATCTGCAAGCATGCAGACATAATAGCTTAGTGGTACTTGGGAAATATTGAATATAAATTATTATTTACATAATTACAGCATCCATGATTGCGCTGCCTCATTGCTGAAGAGAACTTTAGGGATTTTCTTAATAAAACATAATTCATTCTCCTTTGGCACTGAAAAGCTGGGTATTGAAGTAGCATGAAGTCAGTACTGTAAATGTTATACAGTCAATAGCATGGGGGAAAAACAATTTCAGTTGATGAAAACAAACTTTAACTGTCATTTTCTACTTTGAGTTAAGACAGAGGAAGACTTGTAATTTAAAAAGTCATCAAACCCTACCTGACAGAATCATGATTGAAAAATCTTTGTTTATTCATTTTCAAAGTCTTCTAAAAAGCTAACGCTGAAGCTGAAACATATAATTAATTGAAAATTAATGAAGACTTTTCACAGGTCTGTCACTTTTTTTTTTTTTCTCCTTTTCTCTTTCTTTTTTAGCTAATGTTTTGCACAATATTATCTCAACATACTGGAAGTAAACAATACAATTCCTACTATTGACATTCAAGGTATCTTCAGTCTAGACCCCTTTGTACTCAACTAAATTTACGCTAGAGAATTTAAAAGCTGCAAGGAAAATATGTTCTTTGCCTCTCACAGAGTTGAGGTACATTATTACAGAGATTAAGGTCCAGAGAGAAGGATTTGGGTCAGTAAGCAGGATGAGGGTAAAATATGGGTCTTTCAAGTCAAGTCAGTAATTCATAAAATATTTCTACTTTGACTACAGCTTTATGGCAATGATGCCTGCACTCTGTCCAGCTTCTTGCTCTGAAGCTTATGGTGTCTCCTCACTGTGTTCTTCGTGTAGAATCAACCACTTAACAGTAGAAATATATAGCAGAAATATTACAAATATGTAGCAGGGGAAAAAGAAACCCAAACCAGTACTGAGAGAATAATCAAGAAGCTGCATCTGTGCCCCTACAGACCAGCAGCACAACCAGTGGGACATAGAACCTTCCTCCCAGTTCCTCTTTTTCAGACTCTAATTACGTGCTCCTGTCCCTGCAATAGCACAGCTACCACAGGGTGAATGATGCCACTCCATATGGTGCTCTGTGGCCTGGCACTAGGATACTCTGTTGGTGTTATGACTTAAACTTAAAATCAAAGCATTCCTGCATTGTTCTTTTTCTGTCTTATTTACAAAGATTGCATCCCTTGAAGAGCTTTAAAAACATGGGATTGTGGCCAGACAAAGACATTTGAGCTTCACCTTTACACCAGGATTCTTGGAAAATAAAGTAGTTTCTCCACTGGTTTTGTGTGCCTTGAGAAGCCTTTTTCAGCTGATGAAATAGAGATTTGCATACCTTCACTCAGTGTTGCAAATGTATTACAACAGGAAGCCACTAGATTTTTCTAGATAATTTCTGAAACCATGGGGTGCTATACAAAAATTAAACTTAAAATATTAGTTTTAATTAACAAATAGAAAAAGGGTGATTATACTTTCCCCAAAGACTATAAATCTATTATTACAGAGCACATTGTAAGAATGGACATTAATATGACATTAAAAAAAGAATTTTTTCTAATAAGAGCAGTTTCAGTATCATTTTCTCCTCTCATACTGATTTTCTACTGTTTTACATTGTCCTTTTGAATTTTATTTTATTTGACAATATTTTTAACATTATTTCCATGATATTGTACATAATAAATTTATAAATAAAGAGATGTAAAAATCAAAAGACGCTTCATTCTGTTGGTCTTGAAAAAACCAAAATTTTTAGAGAAGTTTGTAGTTAGATTATTAGATAATGTTTATATAAATAAATCAGTCTCTGGAGTTTTTGGATAGAATAAGCTTCACTTTTCTTAACTTTCCCATACACAACAATTTTGACCTGTGAGAGATTACAGAGGTTTTAGACTAAAAGTTACTTTGTTTTTACTTTTTACTAATTTCATTTATTATTATTTTGTTAAATTTAGTTAACAAAATAATTATTGCAAGCTTTTTTCTGTTTCCCTGGCATAACCACATCCAAACTAATCAATCAACTTTCACAAGAGAATACTGTAACTAAATTTGATGCAAGATGTGTGGGCAGAAGGCATTTGATTTATCAAAACCTGTGAATCAGTCCCCATGTTTGATCACCAAGTTCCTGTGTGAAAAATTGGTGGAGAAGAGATAATATAAAATCCTAAATCCATTTAAAAATTCTTTTGTAATAGTATTTTTATCAATATATTTTATTAAGTTTCTTAACCTTTCATCTTATTTATTGCAGTCAATCTCAAAGTTAAATATTTTTTTTATTTTAGAATGTTTTAAAATATCATTCCATATCCATATCATTGCATACTTCATTATGCAAAGTGATCCACAGCTGAGTGTTACTGGCCTGCTAAATAAGTTCATCACTGCTCTTCTGTAAGAATTTAACAGACAGATGGAACAAACAAACAAACAAAAAAAACAACTGACACTTGCATATCAATTAAATATATATGTAAAAATACATTAGTCTTGAAAATGTTGACTGCTGCCATTATTGAAAATGCTAGAAACTTGAGTTGGTAGGAAGAGGTGGAAAGTTTACACAGCCCATACAAGTGTGTTTCAGAAGGGCAGCAATTTGATTTGACCTTACATATATTGATACAAAGCGCAAATAAATTTATTCATATTTTTAAACCTCAAAGCACTTGGGGAGCTATTAGCAAAAATGTGTAAGATTTTAACAAGAGTCAGCACTGGCCCACAAGGTGTAAGGAAGTGACAGGTTAATGTCCTTTTGCATGCACATGACCATATGCTTGAGTGGAGTTTTGTAGAGCTTTGTCTTCTTAGGGTCTTCTGTTCAAATAGTTTAGTTGGATGAACTTATGCCTGCTCACATTATGTATCTCTCTGACTCATAACCGGTGCTTAAGCTAGCTGATTGCAGAATGAGAAACTTGTGGCCTAATTCCTAATAAAAGTCAGAGAACATTCTCTGCGAAAATGAATGTTAGCCTGTTTTAAAAATGCATAATGATTTCTGTCTCATTTGGAGTTGAATGGCCATTTTATTACCAGATGGCTTTAGCACTGTATCACTGATACCGTGTAAATAAGGAATTCGAGTCTTGTGATAATGGTTTCTCTTAGAGGGAATTTTTGATTTTACTCTTTAACAAGAAGTTTTTATTTTTTCCTCTTAAATCTGGGTATTTAACCTTATAAAGCCCGGTACTGGTTGAAGGCACTAGAAAGCACTAATTCAAACTCCATAGTGTTATTTCAAGTTATCTCAAAATCAAGACCTTTCATTCGTTACCAATTCTTCATAGACTTTTATACAACTGCAATACTACACAGCAGACATCAGACTCCTCTTTTCATTGAATTCAATGCTGAAAAGCCAGCTGATCTCAACAGCAGGAGACTAGGTATCATTTTTTCCCCAGAAAAAATGGAGGAACCCACCTAACTGAAAAGTCAATCTTCCACTCTTATGTTTAAGAATTTTCTGATTACTTTCGTATTTCAAACAAACAACGTTTTATTTGTTAAGTTCTGTCAATCAGTATATATACACTTATTTCTTTAAATTGGTGTGTCACTGTTTCATTTCTGCCTCTGGCAGAAATTACACCTCTTTAGGTGAAAGTTGTTCCTATTGCACTACTGTGAAACCTGAAAATCACGTCTTTTCACATTGTGCTGTCTCACTCCAGGTGTGTTTCACATTGTTACTGGAACTAACACACCTCCATGCACAGGAAAGCATCTGTTCATTGACTCTGTACTCTTGCTAAAACCAAATTTTTGTTTTGAAAGGCTACATTGTAGTTGGTGTAGGTATTTCCAAGCAATGATCTAATTTCCCCATAGTCTTACTTAGTTGTATCTAAAGTACCAAAATTTTACTATCTAGGATTCTAGAGACTGAGAACACCATCAATGTTAATTGCATTAATCAAAAGTATTAAACACAACAGCTAAACACAAATAAAATTCTTTGTTCAGGTTTCCAAGTAACTGAAAATAAAATACCTACAATTAATTAAAAATTCTCATCAAAAACTCTTTTTATGAGTCCAGGATTTAGAGTCTGAGCCACTAAAATTTTCGTAGTTCACCTTGTTGGAGCCAGAATGTACCCTAGTTATTCACACTCATTGTAAATTACGATGTCCCCTAGTTAATCTGTCAAAATCTCATATTTGTGAGACATGCACCTTCTTCTTTTTTTAGTATTCTTATTTTGTAAGCACATTTGCATTTCATCTGTATTAGTATGTGTCAAACAATGTCTTTCACTTCCTGTCTTTAGCACTGGAGGATTTCACAGTCCTGAGGGATATGGGTCAGGCAAAGGATAAAGCCAGGACCCAGAATTTTAGGAAAGCAGAATTCCAGCTGTTCACAGAGTTAGTCAAGAGGACCCCTCTGGGAAACTGCCCCCACGGACAAGGGAGCGGAGTAGAGACAGGAGATCTTTAAGGACATCTTCCACAGAGCGCAAGAGCCAGTGATCTGTGGGTGTAAGAAATCAGGAAAGGAAGACAAAAGACTGGCACAGAAGAGTCAACACCTGCTAGTCAAGCTAAAGGGAGAGGAAGAAATGCACAGGCAGAGGAAACAGGGACAGGTGTCCTGGGTGCAGTCCAGTTGTGTAGGGATGAGGTCAGGAAGGTCGAGGTGAGACGGGAACTGATTTTAGCAAGGTACACAAGGAATAATAATAAGGGCTTCCATACATATATAAGGCAAGATTTGCTCTTTGGCTTGAAAACTTTAAAGTGTTGGTGTTTTTTATTAGTACTTAGAGACATCCTAGATATGTTAGAACTTTCTGCCCTCAGACATGACAGTGCTTCAAGACCTCAAAAAATTTGTTTGAAAAAAGGCTTTATTGTACTTCAAAACATATTAGCTTTTAAGTATAAATGCAATGAACTGGGAAAAAAAGAACAAATATTTTTAATTAACTTAAAATATGGCTTAGGAAAATCCCATCCTACTGAAAAAGTGGTTTGAAATTTAATTATTTCTGAATTTTTTTCTACCAGCATTATAATTCCTGTCTTGAAATGTCATTATCATTGATGCCAAGTTATTACAGTTCAGGAGTTATGTTTCTACAGATATTTCTCCATTCAGTTTTAATGTTATGGGAATTCTTGGTACTGTCATAACTGATATCAACAATAGAAAGGTTCAATGAGCTCTATATAAATCTATTTTTGAAGTATATTTTGCAGGTGAATAATCTAAAGCTTGGATCTTGATTGGTTGAGTTTTATGTTTTCTGTCCGTAAATAATACAAACTTGAACCCAGCTGTGATCAGCAATCAGTGTATTGCACATTTTTTATTTCAAATTGCTTACTGTCTAACTGTCAGATTACTTAATGTCTAACTAAATGAAAATAGGAGCAAGGAAACATGGTCTTTTCTTGCACTGTATTCTCTGTAAAATACTTGGTAAATGAAGATTCACTCCCAGCTAATCACACATCAAAAAAAACCAAAACTTGATCACTGACTTTCACATGTTCCTTTAAAAAACAAAAATAAAAAATAAAAAGGTAAGAAATAAATACCAAATTTATTAGAATTAATATGGTGAATAACCAATGTTGATTCCTGTAAACATATTTTCAGAGTTATTTGAATATTTCATGCCTACTATTTGAACACATCAGTACACTGCACAAAGACTGATCTAAGGGCACTTCAAATTCTTACTTCCCTGCAATAGAGTAGGAAACACTTGAGGAATTCTATTGGAAACCATCTGGCTGAGAATAAGTAGGAAAAATTAAAAAGCCTATTTTTGGTCCTGAGTCCCCTTTTAGTGTCTGCTCTCTGTTTATGCTGTTCACCCAGCTGCCAAGTGGAACAAAATGTACTGCTGCTATTCTGGGGTTCCAAACAGCATGTTTAGGAGGGCAGATAACATAGTTCAAGATTCAGCAGCTGCAGGTTTGTTTTTTTAAAATTTTAAGGCACATAACACTTAACCTTGTAATAATCTCTCGCACCTTGGTCAAAAAAGTATATTAAAAAAAATTGTTTGGAAATACTTAGTCTTCCAGTTCCTGAATAGAATTATTAACAGTTTAAAGTAATTTCAAGATCAAAAACACATGGTTTAATGAGGAAGTCCAAAAAAAAAAAAAAAAAAAAAAAAAAAAAAAAAAGACACCACAAAACCCCCCACAAAACCCTAGATTACCCAATATAGCTTTACAGAGGATTTAAAGGAGTAATAAATTTTGTGACAGAACTGGTGGTTTTGTTTTACAAGACACCAAGCTTACTCTGCAAGAAAATTTAGGAAGAGTATTTTAGGAAAAGAGGCATCTCAGAAGCAGCAAGTCTACAACGGTTTGGAATACTGTCTGGAAATACATAGTCATCTTTTAGATAATACTTGTATTTTGAGATATACATCTATGCAAGACCCAAACTTCACCCTCCAGCTCTTGTAGTAATCATCCTAAGAAATAGCAAACTTCAGGAAAACTCAGTCTTTCTATTTACATTGCAATATTTTCCATGAGGAGAAGCAGGTGAGTGTGGGTCTTGATGAACATTCCTGAGTTCTAAGCAAATTATATCAGCACTATGTCTACGTTAGTAAACAAGGTGGGCTGGGATCTCTCTGAAAGCAGGTAGCACACAATAGCACCATATGATTACTACATGATTAAACTCTCTCCTGTCCTCCAAATATAATGGCCTGATGCTGACTGCCCATCAGAAGCAGACCTTGCCCAGTGCTATCAAGTGGTGCCTTGGCTTTGTATAGTGTGAGGTGGCCCAGGCCAAAACCATAGTGACATGTTAAACCAGTGTAGATGTAGTTAATCACAATACTTGATCTGATTTAGTATCAAGTATAGGCTGTGAGTTCACCTGAATCCACGACAGCAAAGCCAGCATCCTGAAAGAATGGGAGAGCTCACAAAAGGGAAAAGATCATCCATACAGCATCTGGCAAGAAGCCTTCTCAGATCTGTAAGTTTTGTCTGGACTGCTAAACTGCTTTCAGACTCAAGTGCTGTTTCTGTATAGGTCAAGTGAACAGGACTAGGGAACATTCCCAGTGATTGCATTGAAATAATAGACTCTCAGCAGCCAGATAAAGTTCTTGCTCACTCTCTGGGTTTGGGTGATCCAGCTTTTTCTGCTTCAGAACAAATGCCTTACTTCTTAAGGACACAAGCTAGTCACCACAGTTGCCTATTACAGTTATCAGTCCCCAGATGTCTTTCCTTAGTACTATGGACATAGTCAATATGGCCACAGGATATTGTACAGCATATTTCCCAACCTCATCAGGTCTTCCAGACCTGAACATAGAGCCTGCTGCAGTGTGTGGCACTACAAAGCTGTTACCTCAATAAATCACCAGTAAAGTAGTAATGGTGCTGATTGTGTTTTTTATTCATTTCAGTTTAATATAATAAAGACATTATACATGTCTCTAGGTGGTCTAATATTTAATTACATACTAAATATGACTAAATTACACCTCATCATCATTGAATTCAGTTCCCAAAGCCGGCGAGCACCTACTGTCTTTGTGTATCTCCTAACCACATTCAGTTTTCTCTGGAGTGAAAATGTTGCTGTTGCAGAAAGTATTCTGGTGAAAATCTAGGAAATGCTGCAGACAGTGTTCAGATGGGTGCATGCTTTTCCTTTATCAGGAGTGGGAAACAGCCAAGGCATTGCTGCCACACCCATGAGTGGCAGCATAGTGCCACAGTCTCTCACATGGATTCGTCCCAAGCCATGTAAGGTTTTATGGGCCATAATTAGTACCTTAAATTTCAGTAGGTCATCTAATGCATCAGATTTACACAGATACACTGCTGTGTGAGAATCTCCAAATCCTGAATAATTTCAGTGTCTCTCATTTAGAAGATATTGTACAACCCTCTTATGAAATTACCAAAGTAGTAGAATGATTTGCCTCTGAAATTAAAATTCAGGGCAAAAAAAAATAAACAAAAAAAAAGGATTTTATGGCAATTAAAATTGTAAGGGATAGATGATATTTAATGTGATCTCAGGTTTGACTGTGCTTGAGTTCTCTAGCATTTGACTTTGTCCTCTACACAAATCCAATTTCAAATGGAAGCATCAGACTATGTGATAGTACATTTGCTTAGATATTAAACCACTTAGAGACTTACATAGTGTGTAAATTTTTTTAATTGTCTGATATTATTTATAACTGCTGCTGTCTTACTGCAGAACCAGCCTATTCTCATATGTATATAGTAAGTAGACAAAAGGGAAAATTTCTAGAAGATAGTAGGGGAAATTTTCTCACAATGAAAGTAATCCAATATTGGAATAATCTGCCCTGTGTACCTATGAATTTTCCTCTAGAATATTCCCCTGTGAAACCTGGTCTCATATGCCCTTTGTCTGGAAAAAGAGAAAGATCAAGTAGGCATGACTGTCTCTCCAACCTATAATCTATGATTCTGTGATTTAATTTTTTTTTAAATATTACTAATTTTTTTGCATGATTTATTTTTATATGACAGATGTGATAATTAATTATAATTGGAAAATCGCAATAAATCAGTAGAAGAAAAGCAGCAATAAATATAAAATTGTTACTTGTAAAACCTTCCAATAACTTCAAAATATGATGGAGTCACAGCTAGCCATAGGACTATGTTAGATTAACTGGTTCATTTGACAAGGTGGCATCATGAATAATATGAAAGAACATGAATCTAGAAGTAAGGAATGTAAATCTCTTAGGTAAAGGAGGGCTGTGCTCTGGAATTCAGTTTCTCTGGAAAGGACCCATAATAGCTACATATGTGCTAAATAATAAGGTAATAATTAATTGTCAAGAAAATGATTCTCAGATATATAAGCAGTGAACTACCAAATGTGAGCAGAGCTGAAGGGATGTCATTACTAATGAGATATTAATGGAATATGGAATACACTTGTGGAATACACAAATAGGACTTTGACAAATTGTAGAGAACTTCAAAAAGAATTACAATAAAAGTTAAATTTTGGGTGGGAAAGTTTAAAAAGAAAACATTTTATTAATTTTTTATCCAAAAATTATTTTAATTAATTTTTTATATCTAAAAATGGTTCTGACTTAAAGAGCAGCATGATGGGATGTTTTGTGCTGTGGTCTATCATACTTCAATTTTCTGACTTTATATGGGTTAAAGCTATATAAATTCCAGTCTTTACACACTTTTCTGCAAGGGAGAAAGGGCCGATTGTACACATGAAAATCTACCAAATTTCAGTAAGAATTTCTTTTTCACTTATATGACTCCACTTTCTTCTTGATTGTGTCTCATGTCAGTGCTCTGTGCTTAGGTGAAGTTCTTTACATTCTAAAATATGTGAACAACTTGAACAAAACAAAACAAAGTAAACAAAGGAAGACAATAATTTTGGTGTAACAATATTTTTTTTTCTCCATTTATAAGGACTGCTAAAGTAGATGCTCTTATGCACTGTGCTGGAGAATTTTTGAGTGAAGCATCTTTTAATGGGGGCTGCACCCATGAGAACAGCAATCAGGAGCGACAATTTCTGTAAACACCTTCAGCACTTAGCTTGCACGTGCTTTTAGATTCACTGTAGGGTGGCAGAGCTCCAATAGTTTCATTAGTCAGGACTTTGAAAACAGAGCCCATATTTATTTTATTATCTCTGGTTTTTCCACCTTCAATCAGCATGTCATAAACACTTCATAATCACTTCTGGCTTGTGAAATCCATGAGACACACATGACTGTCTCTATTAACTTCCATAAATCCAGTATCAGCCTGAACTTGAATTCATTAAACTCACACTTGCATATAAACCCTTGAGCCCTACACCCATCTTATGGATGTTTAAATAACACGGTGTGTCTTTCCTTTTTCCAGTGGTGACAGCAAAAAATTTTTCTTTTAGGCATTATGGCAGGTAAGGTGAAAGCAGTAATTCTAGAGAATCTAAAGGTACTAGAGAATATTCCAAAACAATGTTTTTTCTTAAGATTCAGTAAATAATTCAGAATTCTTAATATTGTACAAATATATATTTTAATCTCAATTATTGTTATAAGATAAAGCATATTAACTCAAATCATTGTTGAGATATTATTAAACATTCTTTTAAGGCAAAAGATCCTAGGGTCAGATCATTTTGATTTCTTTATTGCCAAGCAGCACAAACCTCCCATAATTTCATTTGAATATTTATTAAGTAAAAAAGCATAAGCAAATGGGCAAGCACTTACCCTGTCCTCCCTCCTCCCCATCTCAGCTTTCATGTTTTTTGCCACGGGCTGCAC
Organism: Pyrocephalus nanus; assembly: GCA_038380795.1. Classification (NCBI taxonomy): domain Eukaryota; kingdom Metazoa; phylum Chordata; class Aves; order Passeriformes; family Tyrannidae; genus Pyrocephalus; species Pyrocephalus nanus. Next base: position 41,566,696 of record CM076259.1, read on the forward strand.
TCTGAGGAGGTGATAGGCAGCACAGGATGGTTTCTACTGTTTGAACAGAGCAGGTTTCTTGTTGCTCTGTTTTTAATGGGTTTTGCTGCTTTACCCTTTGTGTCTTTAACACAGTGTGAGTCAGCTGTAGCCACAGGCTCTTGTGGGCCACTTTCAGCCCCCTAAAAGTGCCCTCCTAAAAACGTGTCTCTGTTCTGGTTGAAGATTTGGCCCCTAATGGTTTGGTTTCCTTCACTGTTGTTTCATTTGCCTCAGGATGACGCGTACATCTACCTAGAAACAGACAACCCACCTGCACGCAGTATCACTCTATCTTTGCCTGAAGGGGATGACCAGGAGTTTTGAAACAAATGTATCTGGCAAATGAACCTCTGGCTGTTGCTAGTGAGAAACAGAAACCAGCAGCTTCCAGACAAGATGTTGCCCTCCACAAGCTTCCTCAGTGCTAGAGATACAGCTGGAGTTACTGTAGAAGGAAAAATAGACACAGCTATTGAGGTAACTTCGGTTCATTAGCCTAGTTTCCCAGGAAACAGCTTATTTAATTGCTTTACATGGAAGTTGTAAATTTCTGATGATTTTAAAAAAATTCAAAACTATATATTGAGTCATTATAATAATGGAAACCCATAGAAAATATAAATATACTGTGTTAACTATTGAGATATTTCTTCATTTTCCAACTATGGATCCTTTAATTCTGCTATGGATTCCTCTGAAACCAGTCCATTATGTTAATATTTCATGCCTACATAGCTGGCAGCCATGGTAGCTGTTGTGTGATCTAGATGGAATATTTCCTTCTGCCAAAGTCATATAAGTGATATATTTGTTAGTGAAATGAAGTCAGACAAGTCCTTTGTGAAGCATTTTCCATAAACGCAGTGGCTTTGACATGAAAGCCAGGAAAGAACAACAAAATCTGTTCCAGTGTCCAGGGACATTTCATTTTGTTAGGTTTCAGGCAGTGGACAATGTTATTTTCTAAATCTTGAGGAAGTTATGTTAGGAAGAATAAATTTGAGAGAAATCTTCTTTATGTCAAGTGGGAAGAGTATAGCCTATAAAATGAATGGTTCAAGACGTGTAAGGCAGGAATCTCATGTTCTCTAATACATCTGCCAAAAGCTCCATAAATGTCTCAACAAATCAAACTCAGTTCTGTACACGAAAAGAAAGGCACTGATCAGCATTTTTAACAAATTGAAGGATTTATATTTTTTTTTTCTCTGAAGAAGATTACTAAAAGCAGACTATGGGGGCAAATTCTTGACTCAATGAAACCTGTTCTTTGGAAAGAGAATTCAGCAGAAATTTATTAGAGGTAAATTCAGTTATTAAATTGCACATGTACTCTTGCTATATATCTTCAGCTTTTAGACCTGATGGCTGATGCTGCTCTTTCTTAGGCTCTAATACATCAGTGTTATGCCTAGGGGCTGTTTTGACAATGAGGAAAGGAGATGACTTCTAATAACTGAGAAAGTTGCTTATTCTGTTCAGATGAAGGTAAAACACAGGAAGCCTAGCCACCTCTGCATTCTCTCCAGTTTTAAATACCCAGAACTCAATAGCATTTGGAGCTTATTTCTCATTTTAAAAGTGATCAGAATAGTAATCCCAAACCTATAATATTAACTGTTCCCATCTTGTATAAAATACCGTGTGGCCCATTATGATTGCATTCAATAAGGAAAGTAGGTTTGTGTTACATGGTCCTATGCTTGCATAAAACAGCAGGAAATAAGACTCTCAGCCTTCCTTCTGGGATGAACTTTCAAATATCCTACCCTAATTGTATTATTTTTCCACTACGTGTATTCAGACATAGGATATTATCTCCATGAATCCTCTTCAAAACATTTTCAGAACTCTCTGTTTTGCTGGTAATCAACGTTTCTGAAGAGACACTAGAACTGTGAAAATAGTTAAAATAAGGTTGCTACTACACATTATTAACCTACTTATGCATGGAATATGGACTATGGACTGGAATTTAAAGAGATCATACAGAGCTGATCTCCTAGGGATGTAAGGTCTTCCATCTAAACAAGCCATCTAGTTTCCACTTTACCAAAAATTCCTATTTCACCTGACTTTACATGTCTATAATGTAGCTTTCTCAGCTGTGTAGAAAACCTTCCAGTGCACTAATATGGAAAGAAAAATTCACTCCCTTACTTGTGTCTCTAGTGTTTGATGAATCACCTGAAGAAACATCCATTTATCCCTTTTGCCTACATAGAAAGCCCAGAAGAGAAGTAGACGTATATATAATAGCAAGATTTGCATTAGGAAAGATAAATCCAGCTTTTAACCTCCTCTCAGGTTCAGTGATGAGAGCTACATGCATCCACAAGGTGATTAATGTGGATAAATACTTTTTCATAGTATAATGTATTCTCTTAAGTGTCTTTCTCCATTACATAAACAAACATGGGAAAGTATAGATGAAAACTTAGGGTTAAAGTCAGATGAGATGAAAACTATTTATGCAGTTATTTTCTAGTTCTTCTGGAACACATCTTCATCATGTTCATGAGTGTGATGAACTTTAATATATTGTCCATATGATGCCATATCAGTTTTGAAATCCTTGTTTTAAAGTAACAGAGGAAAGAGATGGAAGAAAATGCAATCCTTTTTCTAGATTGTGACTAAATATCCACCTTAGCAACAGATGCAGTGTACCCTGGGAAGGACTAGAGTTTGACTGGATTGTGTATATATGGCATGACTCCAAGTATAGACTCAAGGTAAATTTGCACAGAAGAAGAATCCTCCCAGCACACTGAATTATGACTTAGAGAGTCACAATAGAGAGATTATAAATCATACCTCTAAGTCATGGTAGATTTTCATTTTTAGAGAGTATTCATGCCATATTTTTCCTTTTTCTATAAAGTTTAAGAGTGGCTACCACTGTAAAATCCACAAATCTTGAGAATAAGAGCACTTTCTTTCACTTCCTTCCATCACAACCAGTAAGAAAGATCATGTGGGCCAATTTTAGTTCTTGGTGACAGCTGTGAAATCTTACTGAATGCTCAGAGGTGTAACTATGGAAATCATTTGGCTTGTAGGATCTTATTTTTTATTTTTAAACTTTTTTACACCTCCCTCTGAAACTGCCATCTCCTGGCTCCTGTTAGGCAGAGGATATGAAATTTTTCTAACCTATCATTTCATATAAGTAGTAATGATGATTGGTAAGAAAATAGTATGTGTTGTCCATTAGAACCAAACTGGATTTGCAAGGATGCTAGTGAGATTGTATAGTTATGTATCCACACGTGTTGAGAGAAATATATATACTTTTAAAATACAATATGCAACATAAATCAGTGAACTCAAGGTTTCTGTGCAATTTGAATTAAAGCTCAGGATAAGATATATTTTACGTAGAAAAATGCTTTGTTACTCTCTTCTGCACCCAGCATGGTAGATAGGGTGGATGCATTTATACAAGGAAATTAAAATGGACAACATTAAAACTAGGCAATTGACTTGTGATCTTTTGCACCCCTTTGTTAGCCTGCTCTCTCACACCCATTTGCTTTGTGCAAATTATCACTCTGTCAAATAAGGCCCAATGGATAATACCTGACAGATTCCATTTCCAAAGGACAATTGAATACAGTTATTCTTTTTTGGAAGGACAGAGGCAGGAGCTTTGTGAACACAGGATTGGCCATTCAACAGTCTTACACCTACAGAGTTGAATCTGTCGTGTGTTATTTAGTAATATGGATGTATCCAGATGGAGCAGACAGTGACACTTGGCAGCAGCAGAAGCTAGAGGCAAGAGGACTGAAGTTTGAAGTAGAAGAAGCCTTTCTGCAAAGATCTCTCCTAACACCAGGCAGCAGATTCATTTTTGTATCAGAATCATAAAATCATGGAATCATAAAATGTTCTGGGTTGGAAGAGACCTAAAAGATCATCTAGTTCAAACTCCTCTGCCATGGGCAGGGACAGCTTCCACTAGACCAGATTGCTAAGAACCCCATTCAACCTGACCTTAAACATGTGACATCAACAGTTTCTGTTCCTGGGCTTCACCATCCTCAAAGTAAAGAATTTTTTCCTGGTATCTAATCTAAACCTACTCTCTTTCAGTTTGAAGTCATTACCCCTTTTTCTGTCATTACGTGCTCTGGTAAACAGATTCGCTCCATCTTTCTTGTGGGCTGCATTTGGGTGCTGGAAAGCCACAATTAGTTCCCCAGAAGCAAATTTGCTAGCCCCATTCAGCACTGTTTCTCTGCAGCAAGCATTGAGAAGACGGCAAAAGAGGCTGTAAATCAGTTGTTCTTTCCACCTGGGACCATTTACAGCTGAGACTTTGAGTCACAAGTAAAAGATTTTCTCAGTACTAGTATATCAAAGACTTCAACCACGATAGTGTGCAGAAAATCAAAATACAAGTCGCTAAGCTCAGGATTTTTTGACAATGATATCTGCTTATAAAGTGCTTCAAGTTTGTGTTTACATTATAGGTTTCCATATTGTCCTTGATCCACAGTAAGACTGGAGGGATGTAGGAAATTTAGGAAAAAAAAAGGTGATGAACTAGGGAACATTGATCCTAATGAGCTTTTACTCTTAAAGAAACACATAAGGCTTAAGTATGTACATTTATTTGGGGGAGGAGGGGAGGGAGGAAGAGCTTTTAAGAGCATTAATATTAAAAAGCAACATTTATAAACTGTTAAAATAAGTCGAGGATGTTTTCTCCCCGACCTCATTTTCTGCAATGCCACAAGCTCAGTTGCTAAGTAATTAACAGAGCCAAAGAAAGAAAGAGAGAAAAAAAGAAAATCCTTTTTCAAAATTCTCTTTAAGTAACACATATGGATATTAGATGGCAGCAGACCCAGTTATAATTGTTGGTCTTGTATAATGTAACTCACTAACACAGAGGGGAGCACCATATAACTGTTAGATAGTGAATTTGGATCTGAATGGCTTTATCTCACAATGCACATCTCCACTTGTCCTGGCCTTTGTGTAAGATTCACATTGTTCTGAAGGAGAAAATTACTTGCCTGCTCCGTGTTGGCATGGTATTTAGACTTGACCTCTAGTTTGGCCTGAGAACTCCTGAGCACCAGCTTTCCTGCTCAGGTCAGTAGAGCACCTCCTCTCAACAATGCAGTGGGATTCACCTCACTGTTTTGTCTACAGTTACAGGAAAATTCAGTGATGAACTCCCTGAAATTCAGCCACTTCTTTCTCATTAGGATAATCTGAGTAGTTTCTTCTAAAAAAACTGCTTTAATTTGTAAGCAGAGACAAAATAGAAGCAAATAGCTAGTCTTTGTGGCTGTCTGCATTCAGGGATATAAAAAAAAAAATACCCTGATAGCAAACCCAGCATTTAATATTTCAAATAAATGAGATATACTCTTCAGTATAAAAAAATATATTTAGGTTTCAGCATTGTTCAAGTCCTTCATTGAAAGGTACCCATCCATTCTTCTGTAAAATTGAGCAAGTTATTTATTATTATTGTATGAAACTGTTGGATCTTTAATTTCATCAGATTTACTAGGTTGCAGATATCTGACTACTTAATGACCTTGTATTTACTGAGAAAAGAAGTCCACTGTTGAAATGGCAGAGATGTAATGGCATGAATTCATTGTGGATGACAGAGCTATAGAAGAGCTAACCACATAATGTATGACTCAGATCTGACTACTTTTTTGCCATTCAACAGTAACATTACTAAAATATCACTTAAATAAATATCAACAGTTAATCACAAGTGACGTAATTTTATTAAGGGGGGGGGGGGAATTCCCTTCTCTTTGTGTTTTGCTTCAACACTGTGCAGGAAATAAGGAACAAAAAAAAAAGCCAGTTAAATAACACTGTTATACCTCATTCAAAATAAATAGAGAGACATCAGTTAGTGCTAAAGCATAATGATCAAAAAAAGAAGAAGGAGAAGGACAAGGAGAAGAGAAGGAGGAGTGGAACTGAATTTTTAACCAGAGTACCTTCCTTCTCCAGCCTCATATACACTTTTAGGTAGCTTAAACTAATGATATTATAAGAATTGGTTAATTCATGTTAAATACCTAATATTTAAAATTTTTTTCTCTTTTAGGACCATGTGGCTTCCAAAATGTAGGTTGTGCCAAGCCACTCAGATTTTGAAAGTTTCTTCATATCCAATAAAGCCTATGCAGCACAAATGTGGAAAATCAGAACTGTATGCATTGCTGATCACTTGTCTATTTTGTTTTGAGACCAATAAAATTCTATATTCATTTATGCTTGTATAGATTTTCCTCTTTAAGGGAAAAACACATGCAAATTCAGTGCCATAATGCTCCTTGTGTTCTAGGTAAATGTCCCTAAACACTGAGTAATGGGAAACAGAGATATTTTAAAAGGTGCTCAGTGGTACCATGGAAGTCTGTGGGTAATCCAGAAACAAATTTCAGATCTACACAAATTATATTTTGTTTGAAAGACCCTCCATTCATGTCCATTTCTAATGCCCTACTCATCCATTTTGCTCTTCCTTTCAGAAGAAGTTGAAAAAAAGAGTAAAACCTAAGACATGAAATTAACAGCCCTGTTGCCTAATCTGTCAACCATGCTTTAGCAACTGGCCATGAATATCAACAGTTATGATCCAGGAGAATTAGTCATAAACCCCATTACTCTCAAAAGAAATCTGACATAGAGAGATTATATATATATATATACATATAGCTACTGACTTTAGCACTAGCCCAGGCAAGAAGAATGTCTAGTATTTCTAGTATTTCCAGTTGTAAAGACAGTATTTTTAAATATAGATACATGTGTAAAGGAGATACTTATATTTTGTTTGAGAAAAGGAGGGAAGGAACAAAGATAAGTTGTGAGAAACTTAAACGGGAATAAAGGAAGTGTGGCAGGTGTAAGCAATAATAATTTGCAAAGTTTGGGTTTTATACTTAATGCTGAGAAAATAAACTAAACTTCAGTAAAGAATGAATCAGATGTTCAGGGGTCATACTATTTCTTTTTCAGAATGAAATCCATAAATTAGGCCCTATCAGCAATTATCAAAGGTACCAATCTGGAAACTGCAAGATACAGAAACATTTTTCTTTTCCAACCCAAAAAGGAAATTTATTGACACGAGTCATTGCAACCTGCTTCATCTGTGGGCAAATGTTGATTTTTTTAATGGCAACCCCTTCAGACAGAAAAGGAAGGGACTTATAAACCATTTAATATATGAGTAATATCCTGCAGAAGTATATCTAAAGCACCAAATATGTTTTCTCAACATCATGCAGTATGTTTTTATTTACAAATTCTTCTTGTTGACTTTCGTAACTTATGTCCAGTGTAAGTAATTATAATAGGTTTTCTTGCGCCACTGATGAATGGATATTCAGTCAACTGCATGGTTTTTCTGTCTGTATGCTTTGAGCTTACTATCTTTCAATTTTTAAAAGGAAACTTGTTGAAAACACATTTAAGATCAATGGTTTATTGTCTCAGGGAAAGATTGCCAGTACTCATTTGAAACCATCTTTGAAAACATTATCAAGTATTACTTCTCTTGATACTGTGGGACGTATTTGTAGATGTCAATTCTGGCCCTGCCTGCTCTCTGTTGATAAGCCAGATACCACATACACCTTGTGACTATGCCAGTATTTGCCACAAGCAAAATGAAGTTCATCCTCTAGCTCTTATGGATTGTAATGTGAAATGCAGAGCAGAGATAACACAGGAAGGCATTGTACAAAGTGTTAAGGTCATGGAGTCTGAATAAATATTAGCTCAGGCCCACTGGAATTTCATTTAATGTTTTTCTAATCTCTTTCCTTTCTTTTGGGATTTCAGATGTTCATACACATGTGAATTATGAAATGTCAGCCAAAAACAGAGCTTACTTTCTTAAACGTTACAGATACAGAATGACAAACTAGAAATATAGGAGGACATTAAAAGGTGTAAATTACCAGGTTTTATCAATTTATTGTGAAGCATTGTACTTAATATTATAGGTCTGCTGATACCAAGAGATATCTTGAAAAACTTTGCCTTCCTCTCTGAAGTCCCCTGGAGAACAGCCTTTTTCAGCAGAAGGTCAGGAAGAAATGCACAGCCTTTAGCTTCCTGCTGGTTTTAAAAAAAGTGGAAATGGCATCTGCCCTGAATATGAAGTATGCTCCAAATTATATTGTTAGCAAAGTACAGGGATGAATCTAGCTTCTTTTTCCTTTAATTTCGGAGAGGAATCTGGTGATTAAATGAAGTGTTGCAGGCTGAAGCTGGGAGACAGAAATAAAAATTCAGAAACAAATGATGATATAAGCATTAATTTGAAGTTGTGTTTTGGTCACAAAGGTCTGATTTGAGAAGCTTTTTCCTGAACTTTACCCTACATTCCTCATCACAGAAAAGTCTGGAAGAAATTGGAACAAGATAAGAGATAATATAGTGCTAGGACCTTTTAAGGTCTTGGCTGTGGTTGGACACATACTCTTTCCCCACAAATCCATTCCCAACCAAGGTGGTCAACCTATTTTTAACCAGTTGAGCTGTGAGAGGAGAAACCTGGAAGATATAGACAGCCACAGACAATTTATGTCAGCATCCATAGTGACACCCTTTCCCCAAATGCTGTGGTGGCTTGTCTTATGGCAAGTTTCTTCTGTGGCCTTGACAGTGTTTGAAACAGGCAACTAAGTCCTGAGCCCCTCTCATGAAAGGAAGCAAAGGTGATTCCAAGAGATTGTGGTTTTACCATAGGCTCTTGAAAGCACAGACAGGCAAACATATATCATCATGAAACAAATGGATATTCATGGGAAATGAAAGCTAGCCCAGTGAAAAGTTCAATGCATAAATCAGAGCACGATAATGATATACTAGTTTCAGGGATGCAAGTTACTAGAAGACACTTAGATTTATAACAGAAGAAGAATCAAATAAGGGCTATAATTCCTTTGAAATATAGTATTATTGTATAATACTATCCTTTAAATTATAGTATTACCTGCCCTGTAAAAATAAAAATGTTTTTAAAAGAAAGAGAAACTAACTTTGTTTTTCCTCAGCCACCTAAAGGAAGTCCTCAAAACCAATAGAAAAATGTTCAGCTGAGAAGGAAGGAGATGTCTACATAACCTCACTGCTCCTGCAGGACTGATTGTTTGGAGAGCACACTGAGAGTAGTAAGGAGCATGTACAGACAAGAGTAGTTTCAACCTTCCATTGCTTCTTTCCCATTCTAAATACCATTCTAAATAGGTATTTCTCAGGAATGGAAAGTGCTTCAGCCTTGGCCCTCACCCAGAATAAAATCCTTCCTCTTTTCAGGAAAAATAAAAACCCAGAGTAATGACCTGAAAATTTTCAGCCCCCCTCTGCATGTAAATTTCCACAAGTGTAATGCAACATGGGGCAGAAGACATTTTAGCAGCTTGTCAGGATTTCTAAGGAGGAGGAAGGGAGAGTCTGTGCATCAGATGGGAACTGTGATAAATGTATATGCAACTGAAGAAAAGGTAGAAGGAGGGAAGAAGAAAAATCTCCTCCAGAGCACAAGACACTGAATTTCCAGCTTCTGCTGTACTTTCCAACTGCCAGTGGTGACACAGATAATCCTTCCTTTCCTGTAATATGGAGAGACATTTCTCTGTCTTAACCACAACCTCCTCTTCAACTACAGTCTCTCAAGTATAAGCAGATTGAGGAACCAAAGTCCAAAAGGGGGAAATATTTAAAAGTGAGGTTTTTTATGCAATTTAACACATAACTTTATTTCTGTGTGCAGTATTGTTAAAATTTAAATAGCACTGCCCGAATTTGGCAGTCGTTGTGTGCCAAAAGCCTTATATTTTGCAACTACATCAAATTTCAGTTTTACACTGAAGACCACGGGTTATTTGCAGAAAAAGACTGAATTGGTAAAAATAAACTATTCACTTTATTTACAAATCCATAAATATATGATCTTTTTTCCCTTCCAACTGTATTTCAAATAGCAAGATGGAATAACAGTATACCCTTTGGAACCTTTCTTCACTCAAGTACATGTAATCATTACTGTCAGCCCATCAAGCTTCAGGTGAAAATAGATTCTATATAAACTCTTTTAAGTCACATTTTATTAGATCCTTTTCTGTATGAGTTTGACACGGTTTATTATTTCTTATCACTGCTTCTGTGGTGGACTTCCTCAGAATAACTTCTGAACCATAACTGACAAACAAAATCTGACTGCACTACAGTGAATGTAATGCTTGAAGTCCTCTGCTAAATATGGTAAATGAAAAGTGTATCCTGTCATACACTCTTAATTGAACAGAAGCTTTATTTTGAGTAATATCAAGCAAAAACATATAACACTTAACAGGCAGGAGAAGATAGAAAGTAACCTGTATTCTGGGTGGAGGTGGCAGAGAATGTGGCAAGACAGAGGAATGTGGTAACAGAAAGTAACACAGCCACGAAGAAATGAGAAATGCTTATGGATTTCACCAGCTTTATGGTACAGAATGCAATTAAAAGAAAAAAAATAATTATAAAACAATAAAACCAGTAATAAAACTGTGGCTGAAACTTGTAAAAGTTTATTTAAGAATGCAAATAATCACAATGATTATGAGACACAGCCAGAAGCTTTATGTGCCTTTATGTGCTTTCTCTGTTGGGAGTAGTTTTTGGAAAACTAATACCATGAGAGATTTTGCCTATTTCAGTGGTTTTCTTGCTATCTTTCCCTCTCCTCTTAAAATACATAAATACAGAGAGGTAAAACACCTCCTATAATGCATAACTGAGGCACTCTTTCTCAGCAGCAAACATCTTTGTATCTTCTCTTTTAGACTGTAAGATGGAAAAAAAAAAAAAAAAAGAAGTGTATTTTTATTCCATTTCTCTCCTTCAGTGGCCATTTCTGAATTAAAATAATCTTAATACGTCTATCAATTGAAAAGTCAAAGGCAGATTCTGCTGGCATGTGATCAAACACTGCTTCTTCTCATTGCCTCACAGGGAGTTGTTTATGATAGCTTTTAAAAGTTCTTCCTGTTTCTGTTCATTTGCCAAAATTTCAATAAAATGCTATTTTAAAACTATAAGACAACTTCATTTTCCTTGTATTGTTATCCACAGCAACTGAAGATTCAGTGCTCTTCTCTGAGCCACATGCAGGAGCCAGGAGATGAAGTTCAGGTTCTGACTTACTATACAAGCTCCCACAAGCTACACACATTTCTTGCCCTTGGAATTCCTTCAAGTTCATCAATAGGAGTCAGTGTAATAAAAAGGTCTGTACCTCATTGCTCTGCACTGGTAAGCCTCTGCATTTGATAGACTCCTTCAAAAATTTGGCATTCAGAACTCCATGCTTGTATATGCTGTTCTGGTCACACAGAGAGCTAACAAAATGGACTGTCAGCTGGACCAAGGAGGAATTCTGTAGAAATCTCCCTCTCTGGGAGGATTCCACATGAATATATCCAGAATATTTGAAATTAGTAGTTGCTGGGATTGCCCAGCAGATTTGCAAATGTGCCTGGAAGTAGTGCCTTATACTGTTAAGCACTCTTGTTTTGAAAACTCAAATTTCAGAAACCCCTTTCCAGAGAGCTCACATCTGAGCCTGTAATAGTACATGACATCTCTCCTCAGGGACGCTGAATAACTCACCACCAAACAGAGAGCTATCAGTCTTTCAACCACAAGGATGTGACCGATGAGCCTGGAAGAACAGCAATGAGGCTTTATTTCAACCTGTCAGTAAGCCATTCCACTATTCATAAGCTAAACCTTTTTTGAGACAATTTATGGGACTGGGCAACAAAAGGAAGATTAGGTATGAAGAACAGACTGTCAGGGAGAGGCAAGGGCCAGCTTCTACCTAAGGGACAGGGAGCCAGGAGCCAAGCACGAGATAAGGCCTGGGGACTGAGAGTTGGAGTCAGCCTGGAGCCCAGATCATCAGCTAAATGAGTCCCTAGTGGTGTTGCAGGTCTGAGGGAAAGCCATGAAGGCATGCCAAAAGGTGAGGATCAGGATCAGGTCTGGTTATTCTAATTAGGGTCAGACACAGCTCAGCACTAACCAAGCAAATCCATGGTGACAAGGCAGGTCTGAACTGAAGCTGGGAAATCAACTCGAGGATCAAGTTCAGGATTTGCATCAGCAAGTGAATGGCCAGGAACAGGCAGGAGCCAAGGGTTCGAGTCTTAGCTTAACAGCATCTCCCGTGAATAGGGGTATCACCCACACTCATGTTTCTAGTTTTCTTCACAAAAAAAATTCTCATTCAGAACCACCTGTTGTGCTTTCTGTAGCTGTTCTTGAGCTCAAGCAACTAAATGACAGGAGGGAGGGCTGATGAACTCAGGGGTCTGAAGAAGAAACTGACATTCTCTGGAGCAGGGCAACTTTTTGTGCATATGTCTACATATGAACATGGGTGGGGACCAGTGCCCACCAAAACTGCTCCATCACTAACCTTCTCAGCTGGACAAAGAGAGGGAAAATATACTGTAAAACTCATTCCTAGAGATGAGGAGAGGGAGAGTACACTTGCTGGTAACCATCACAGAATCTTGACCTGGGGAAATCCGTTTAATTTACTGCCAATCATAATAGAGTAGGATAATGAGTAATAAAAACTAAATAATAAAACATCACTCTTCTACTCCTCCCTTCTTCCCAGGCTCCACTTCACTCACAAATTCTCTTCCTCCTTCCTTCAGCAGTTGGGCAATGGGTGCTGCAGTCAGTTCATCACACATTGCCTCTGCCTCTCCTTCCTCATTAGAGGGAGGACTCCTCACACTCTTCCCATGTTCCAGCATGGAGTTCCTCCCACAGGAGACAGTCTTCAATGAACTTCTCCAACGTAGGTCCTTCCCACAGTTCTTCATGAACTCCTCCAGCATGAGTCCCTTCCAGAAGTGCAGTACTTCAGGAACAGGCTGCTCTAACATGGTCCCCCACAAGATCACAAGATCTGCCAGCAAACCTGCTTCAGTGTGGGCTTGTCTTTCCAAGGGTCCACCAGGAGCCTCCTTGAGTGTTGTCTTCCCACAGGGTCATAGCCTCATTCAGGTATCCAGCTGGTCTGGCATGGGGTCATCCATGGGCCAGTAATATCCAACCTTTGTAAGTTAGGGCTTCTCTGGTCATTTTATAACTTACCTATGACAATGGTAAATTGATGAGGTGATGCTATTCTCTATATCTAATAACCTTGTCTACTGTGGACAGTTCTTTGCAGTAACACAAGTGAGTGGAGCACACAATTCTAATGCTGAAAAATGTATTCAGATGGGTATATCAGAGCTAATGCAGTATTTTGTGACATGATTATAAAAAATATCCTTCCACAGAATTATATAGCTACATAAGTCAGTTTTTCTATTTTACAGTTCTATGTGATTATTTCCAGTAAATACACATTCAGACAGGAGTTAGAGATATTTTAGAGATATGACTATGCTTTAGAGATAATTTATCAATTTGTTTCTGTGTTACATCAAGCTAAAATTTTATTCTCTGGAGCTGCAAATCAGTTTTGTTTAAACTTTCATAACAGTGCCTACATTATAAAAGCTGTCATAGATTTAAAGCTTTGGATCTGTAGCCCTAAATGAAATGACTAGCCCCAACTGGCTGGTATTTTCCAGATGGGTGTGGCAAGGGGGAAGCTCAGTAATGATAATAAAACTAAAAGCAAACAAAAGTTGTTAAAAAGAGTGGAAGAACGTGTACTTCATATCTATAATTTTGTTCTCATTTCAATGTTATAAGGACTTTCTCAAAACCAGAGGAAGTCAACAAGATTACTCAGTAAGTTATGAGTAGAAGTATTTTCTAGTTATTCTGCAACTACCATCAATGGAATGCTGTTTATAAAATTGCACGAGAAGATTCCTGAAGTATATTCCCTATATTCATTAACTTTAATGTAATCAAGATTTCTAAAGCCAGGTGTGACCGCTGTATTAGTTTAGTCAGGTTCCTGCCTAAAACTACTTTCTCCATCAAAACAATGTCACATAACTTCGCCTTTGGCCCAAACAATGTGCAGTTTGGGTGAAATGTATCTCTGAGAAAAGAAGTCTGAAATCAAAAGGGAGTACAGAGATTGACAAATTTGACACATCTCTTGAGAAGTCACCACAGGCTAATTTTATGTGTCAGAACTGGAATAAGAACTTTGGCCATTCTGCAGTTTTGTAAAGAACTGAGCTTTTACAAAGTCCCTTTTTCCCTACAGTCTGCTCAGGCAGACTCCTTCACTTCACCACATCCAGTGAACATATGGGTTAATGGATGATTTTTCACAAACAATATAGGCTACATGGACTTCCAAAAGGAAACAATCAGTCATCAAAGTCTTCTAAAGAAGCTCAGCATCATAGTATAAGGAGGAAGGCATGGAGTGGAACTTCCAAGAGTAGGAAGGAGAATGTGCTCCTCAACCTACTAAAAAACAATGACCATGAATTTGTGGAGTTCAGTATTGGGCAAGGAGAAAGAATGGCAGCAAGTGAAATTATAACCATGGATTTTAGGAAAACTAACTTTAGCCTCGTCAGGGATCTTCTTGGAAGAATCCCATAGGAACAGGTCCTGCAGGGAAGAGGTGTCCAAGAGGTGGTTGATATTCAAGGATCAGCTCCTCATATCTCAAGAAATTAATCCCCTTGAGCAAGAAATTTGGCAAAGGAGGCAACACACCTACAAGGATGAATAAAGAACTCCTGTCATTACTCAAGCACAAACAGTAAATATATAGGAGATGGAAGCAGGATTAGTCCACTTGAAATGAATATAGAGAGATAGTCAGAGTAAGTAAAAATGAAACGAGGCCAAAGCCCGTTAACAATTAAATCTGGCCAAGGATGTCAACAACAAGAAGAAGGGCTTTTTCAAATACATCAACAACAAAAAGAAAGTAAAGGGTAATGTAGTTCCATTACCTTGGCAGCAGAGAAAGAAGAAAAGGCAAAGTTATTGAATGCCTTCTTTGAATCGGTCTTCTCTGACAAGACCAGTCCTCAGTAATCTCTGACCCAGGAGACCCAGGTAATTGAATGTTGGAATGAAAACTTTCCCTTAGATGAGGACTGGGTTAGAGAACATCTATGAAAACCTGAAATCCACAAGTCCATGAGCCCTGACAGGATTCATTCACAAATGCTGAGACACCATAGCTGGACCACTCACAATCAGTTTGGAAGGTCATGGTGATCAGGAAAGCTTTCTGAGGACTTGAAGAAAGGAGATGTCAACCCAGTCTTCAAAAAGGGCAAGAAAAAGGGAACTACCTGCCAGTGAGCCTCACCTCAATCCCTGTCACTTGTGGTGTCCCCCAGGGTTCAATACTGGACCCAGATTCATATAACTTATGCATCAATGACTTGGATGAAGGGGTAGATGTCATGTTCACTCATGACACAAAGCTGGGAGGAGTGGCCGATACCCTAGAGGGCTGCAGAGCCCTTCAGAAGGACCCTGATAATCTGGAGAGACCAGCAGAGAGGAACTATCTGAAATACAACGAAGGAAAATTCAGGCTCCTGCATCTGGGGGGGAGTAACCCCAGGTAGCAGTAACAGGCTGAGGGCTGACCTGCTGGAAAGTAACTCTGTGGAGAAAGACCTGGGGGCCTGGTGGACAACAAGCTGTCCATGAACCGGCAGTGTGACCTTGTGGCCAAGAGGGTCAACGGAATCCTGCGGTTTATTAGGAAGGGCACTGCCAGCAGGTTGAGGAAGGTGATCCTGCCCCTCTGTGCAGCCCTAGTGAGGCCACATCTGGAGTGCTGGCCTCATCAGTATAAGAGAAATATGCAGCTTTTGGAGTGGATCCAGTGGAGGGCAGCAAAGATGATTAAGGGACTGGATCATCCCTCTAGCAAGGATAGGATGAGAGAGTTGGGCTTGTTCAGCCTCAAGAAGAGTGACTGAGGGGGGACCTCATCATTGTATGCAAGTATCTGAAGGGTAGGTGTCAGGAGGATGCATCCAGACTCTTCTCAGTGTTGCCCAGCAATAGGACAAGAGACAATGAGCAGAAACTGATGCACAGGAAGTTCCACCTGAACATGAGGGAGAACTTCTTTACAGTGCTGGTGACTGAGCACTGGAGCAGGTTGCCCAGAGAGGTTGTGGAGTTTCCCTCGCTCCACATAGTGATATTTTGAGATATTCAAAAACCATCTCTATGCAACCCCGTGCAATGGGCTCTAGGATGACCCTGTTTGAGCACAGAGGTTTGACCAGATGACCCATTGTGGCCCCATTCAACTTCACCTATTCCTTTGTTCCATGATTCTGAGAAGTGGGGTTCACAGTCACTGATTGTGGTGGGGTGGCCACTGGAGAGTTTCACAGAAACGCTGGGTTCAATTCTGTTCCTTAATTGCTTAAGAAAAGGGGTAAGCAGTGATCAAACTTCATACAAGCTTGTATGAAGTTTCAGCTCTCATGTAGATAGAAACCACAAAGGCTAAATACAGAGAACAGCAGAATGCATTTACCTGCATTATACGGCAGATAATTTTTGATGTAGGAAAATGCAAACTGATGCATATGAAAGAAAAGGTCTAGAAGCTTACAATTGTCAGTCAGGAGTGAGAGCTTTGGGTTGTGGCAGACAGCACTTAGTTAACTAAGTGCTTAGTATCTGTCAAAAAAAAACCCAAAATCAAGCATTACAAATTATTAGAAAACATTATGAGAACACGAGTGAAAACAATTATGTTTTTTATATAACCTATTTTTCAGCCCTAAATTAAATCCCTTGCAGAGCTCTGGAAGGCTATCAATCATATCATATCGTATCATATCATATATCATATCATATCATGGAATGGTTTGGGTTGAAAAAGACCTTAAAGAACATATAGTTCCAAACCCCCTGCCATGGGCAGAAACAAGAACTTTAAGAGACAGATAGGCAGCAAGGACGACCAAAGGCTGCTTCTGTAAGAGCAATGACTGAGCAGGATGTCAGTGGAGTGTGAAGAGGTGGCTGCCTTGCAAGGAGAGATGGATAGAAAACAGTGGGACAGAACAGAAGAGTGTCCTCTCCAACAGGGTGTGGTTCCAGAAGAGCTAAACAGGTTTGGTGACAGTAATCAGGGTCAGTCACAGTCCAGTGATCCTCAAGCAAGCCTCTAGTATAAAGACAAGACAGTAGTCAAGCCAGCAAATCAAGCCAGCAAGGCAGTGTCATGACCATGACTGGGCACAGACACCCCTGCAACGTAGCCTAGGACAGTCCTAAAAGAAAGGATCTGAGCTTATGTTCAGCTTCCTAGTGAAGGAAGGAGTCTCTGATGAGTCCTCCTCTGTCTCTTTCTCCCCCCTGGTATTTCCATAGCATCATGATCCCAAGTTACACCTTAACCATGTCAACAGTTGGTCAGCTGTGCAGGCAGGCAGAGCCTAGGGTGAGGACAAGGATGTTGCAGAGCCTGCTGGTGCACACAAGGTCCTGAGAGTCGGAGATTTCTTCCTCATCCTGAAGAACTGTGGAATAGACGATAGACAGTTACACAGCCCTGATGTGTGTATGAAGAGAAAGGATCCATTGTTTGTAATCTCCTCCACCGAATGATACTGTGGGCAAGTTCAAAAGAAACAAAAAGGAGGTGGTTCTTCAAGCATTAGACAACAGACCTGCTGATTCCTTTTCCTTTGTGGATGCAGCAAGTTTCACAGTTTAAAAGGGCAACTAGATAAGCCTTCCTAGGACAAATCTGTTATGAGACACTAGAGAGATAAATCACTACAGGATTAGAAAGTCTCCTAGGAGAGTTGGGGGATGTGCTGGTTTTGGCTAGAGGAGAGTTAAGTTTCTTCACAGTGGCTGGTATGGGGCTATGTTTTGGATTTGTGCTGAACACAGTGTTGATAATTTAGAAATGTTTTTGTTATTGCTGAGCAGTGCTTGCACAGAGCCAAGGCCTTTTCTGCTTTTTATATTGCCATACTGGCAAGCAAGTTGGAGGTGCATGAGCAGTTGGGAGGAGACGCCAACTGACCAAAGGGGTATTCCATACCATATGACATCATGCTCAGTATATAAAGCCAGGGAAAGAAGGAGGAAGAGGGGAACATACACACAAACATATGTTGTGTATGTTCACATGTTTAAGTGTATATATATGTTGAGTACACTTGGCCAAACAAATTCTTATGCTATGATTGTATATGTGGAAAACACACTTTTGCAAAACATTTATTAAGTAGTTCAATTTTAAGAATCAGAAGTTATTTTGAAACAGCTGTGCTAGCTGAAGATAACTGGTACAGATGTGTTCATGAGGAATAACCAGGGATTGAGTAATCCTGTGTTGTATCTGTAGAATGTTTTTCAATCTAGACAGAATATATATATTTTATCCCCACATAACAGTTCTGTCTGAGATAATGGACATGTTATGACAGGTGTTGTACATCCTGAGCAGGATAGTTCTTCCCCCAGGACCATGCAGTCAAACAAGACCAGACAGGTGAGATTTGGGAGAAATACTGGGAATGCCTATGCAATAAAGTAACATATCAGTGGCAGAAACAAAGAACAGTGAATTAGTGAATATCAGGAATGTTTTTATTGCACACAAACCTTACAAACCCTTTCACAACCTGGAAGAATAGCTGTCACTGTGAAGGAAAACAATCCCTAAGGTGCTGGGAATCAGGTCACCTTGTGGCTTTAAATAAATTTCCAGGCCTAAAAGGGCAGGGGTTAGACATGCACTGCTTGGAAAGGGAGTGGAACATCAGAAAGAACAGAGATGAAAGTGAACAAAGAGGAAACAATTTTCTCTGGAGTACTGCTGCCAGTCCTCTGTTGCTCTTTTTGGATTTACTGCTTGGGTGGAATTGCCTTGATCTTCTGTAGGACTTCAAATAAAAGTCTGAGAGGTTTTGAATGACAATGACACTGTTACTCACTGTCCTAAATAGCAGGAGGTAAGAGCAATATTACACTAACTCTGCTGCCATCATGTACATCCCAGAACCCTGTGTTTGGTCAGAGGTATTTATTTTCATTCTACCTTTTCATATACCGCTAGTAAAAGCAGGAAAAGTTTTGCCTTACTACTAAAGAGTAGTAAGATGCTATGTAACAATCTGCTTTTTGACTTCCAGTACTTTTGGATGACTTTCTAATTCTATTGTAAAATAGCTCACCAGTAGTGAGCCAATGTCAGTGAAGATACATAGACAACCAATTATAATTTACAGATATTTGTATTTACACCATTTATAATCTGTGTAAAATAAAATACATATAGATACATGAAATACCATACATGCTGAAACAAGCAGACAGAGAGTGATTTAAGCTAAATAAAAATTGCCTATTTTACCCTTCTGTTGATTCCTAGTTTATCCATCTCTGTTAGAATCTCTTTCACTTCTCAGGCCTGTTGAAGAAAAGGAAAGAAAATTAATTAGGATTATTTAATCCTTTCTAGTCTATGTATGTGGGCTTTTTTCCTTTAAAAAAACACCCCAATAAAAATAAACTCGGACACTTCCCTTCTTCTCCATGAGTTCTTATCCGTGATGTAACAGTAAATCTCCGGTACTTGCTTTTGTTATTTAATTTACAACACTACTCTGGCTAAAAGAGCATACAGAATTTTGTCAGTGAATGGCAAAAGGTCTTTTACGTTCTTGAAGTTTTTGGGAAATGTCCTAAGCCATGCTCAAACTATTTCAATTCTTTAACCCTAAGTTAAATCACATTAATTCATAGCAGTGCTGGTTTCTCTCCTCAATCTGTAAAGACAGATTAGACTGACTAACATAGACGGATTGCTTTTTGCCTGCCTGTTCTATTTCCAATGGGATACCACCTAAGACAAGGGCAGGAAGAAGCATCATTTGCTAGTTGTGGCAGAAACAATGAATGATGGTATCCAGTGTGGCTTTACAACATTCTTTTAGACTCCAAGTCTAGTCTTTTTGGGTGTTCATTTTTATGGAATCACAGAATCGTAGGGTCATTTAGCTTGGGAAAGACCTCCAAGATCATTGAATCCAAACTTTGATCCATCACCACCACGTCAATTAGACCATAGCACTGAGGGCCATGAACACCTCCACAGATGGTGACTCCAGCACCTCCCTGGGCAGTTAACAACCCTTTCAGTGAAGAAATTTTTCTTGATGTCCAACCTCAACCTCCTGTGGCACAACTTGAGGCTAAGTCCACTTCTGTTACTAGTTGCCTGGGAGAAGAGGCCGACACCCGTCTTCCTCCAACCTCCTTTCAGGTAGTTGTAGAGAGTGATAAGGTCCCCCCAAGCCTTCTTGTCTCCAGGCTAAACAACCCCAGCTCCCTCAGCTACTCCTCTAGACCCTTCACCAGCTTCATCGCCCTTCTCTGGATATGTTCTAGCACCTAGATGTCTTTCTTGTAGTGAGTGGCCCAAAACTGAACATGGGATTTGAGGTGCAGCCTCATCAGTGCCAAGTACAGAGGAATAATGATTCCTTGCCTTGTCCTGTTGGACGTGCTATTTTTGATATGATACTTTGATATTTTGTAGATATTTTGGCATCCCACAAAATATCTCCATAGAAACTTAGACAGGAATAAGTAATTTTAAAAATCACTTATAACTCAACCCAAAAAAATGAAGCAAAGAAAAATATCTCTGGTAGTTTTCTTCTTAAGGGTCTCCCCTATAAAATGGAAATATATTTCTGTGGCACAGATATATATGTCCTTGCCAAATTAGTACTTACCATGCTCTTTGAGACAGGAATTTAACATATGTTAGACAAATTTGAATTTTTTAAAAATTGTTACAAAGGTATTATACTTGCTTTTTCTATTTCTCCATACTGTTTTTTTTAAAAAAAACACAAAACAAACAAACACAAAAACCCAAAACAAACCAACAGAAAACAAAAACCCCACAAAACAACTCCCCCCACCCTCAAAAGAAAACTTGACACCAGAAATACCTGAGCAATGATAAAAGACTCCAGGCCTGAGAAAAAATGTGCCATATTTCAGTTTAAAGGTAAAATAATAATGATGTTAATAAAAATTGTTAAAAGTACCTTTTAGAGAAGGCTACAAACTACATTAAGAATAAATATAATTTGGTATTCCATATAGCTAATGCAGATATTTACTGTAAACAGAATTCATTTGGAGTCACTTTGATTCGTGCTACCTTGCCCCCACAGAAAATATATAGGTGATCACTTAAAAGTGAACATGGCATTTAAGAAACTAAGCCATCAACAATACTGGTATTATAGTAGAGCCTAGAACCCAGAAGAGATAAAGATTGTACTGTATTAGGTGCTGAATAGAATTGTAGGGAAAAGCCAGTAGCTGGAAGAATTTCTAACTGGTGCTGAAAGCCCAGACTCTCATGTAGAAGGGAATAGATGTGACATGCAGCCAGAGTGTGGGAGAATCACAGGAAAACAGAGCAGCTGATCTAGGAAAGCAGCTCTTGGAGATCATCAGTCCAACCCTTGCTGCAGGCAAGATTACCAACAGCAGGTTTCCCCAAGACCATGTCCAGTCACACTTTCAATATTTCCATTTTCTCTACCTGTCTAGAGTATTTGATCACCCTCACAGTAAAAAAATGGGTTTTTTTCTTATATTCAAATAGCATATCTTGTACTTCAACTTGTGCCTGAAGAGCAGCCTACAGATTGCTCCAGCAACTTCATTTTTTTTTCTGACTTGGTGGGGGAAGGAAGTGGGATTTTATTGGCAGGCAGTTCACTGAATTCACAAAAATACTGAAAGGAGGATAGTACTGTCATGAAGTTGTATATAAAAGATCTATTAAGCTAAATAATATGTCAGTGATAGAGATTGTTCTTTCAATTTCAATTAAAAGCTGGCAAGTAGCTATGTCTGTAGTAGCTCAGATGGGTGTTCTTCCTTTCTCTATCCATTCCCAAGAGGAAAGCCAGAGATTTCAAGTGACCATGACACCTGTAGGAAAGAAAAGGAGAAATCAGCTTTGCATAGTTTTGGTACTAGACAAGGAAGTGGAACTAAATGGACTCTCCTATTCCCTGGGAGGTTATTTACCTGAATATTCTGGGGACTGGCCTTGTGGGAAGATCCAGAGGAGGGAGCATGCTTTCTATGAATTACAAGTGTACTTGCTTCAGCAGTTGAGTGCAAAATCTGTAGTAGGCTCTCACACCTGATCATTTCTGTAGCCATCTATAATTTCACAATCTATATTTGCCTCTGTCTATATTTGCAAAGAAAATATGCCTCTCTTCTTACAAAATGCAAATGTGTCTGAAGAAAGCAAAGTAGATATGGGAGAAAATTCTGAACATCAGAAAACATTTTTTTGCTGTGAGGGTGATCAAGCACTGACCCAGGTTGCCCAGAGAGGTGGTGGACTCTTCATCATTAGAGGTATTCAAAAGCAATTTGAGCATGGTCCTAAGCAACGTGCTCTATGTGGCATGGCTTGAGTAGGGGAGGGGGACCAGATGACCTCCAGAGGTTACTTCCAACCTCAACACTTTTGTGATTCTAAATTTTTATGAAAATGGTTGTAACACTGAAGGTGTTGCATTGACCCTTTTTCAAGGTCCCACACTTTACTTATTAATGAGTTTCAGGCAAGTCTGGAGATTGCAATCAACACTTTGAGAGAAGACTCAATTCATGCCCTGAAAATTAACACTTTGTTAGAAGCCTGCAGGCTTTTCTTTGCTGTGTTCAAAAGCCCATGGTTTTATTGGGACCATGACATAAAATGGGTCCACGGTCAAGGGGTGCACAAGGCTTTGTGTTGTGCCAGTGTCACCAGCAATTTCCAGTATTTGTGTCTTACCCCAGGTGCCTCCAAACACGTGCTGGCTGAGGGGAGCTGATATATCTCTGTGATTTTTTTTCTCTGCACAGAAAATTGAAACTTTTCCCTCTTTAGATACTGTTGCTTTAAGTCACATTTTCTGCTGCTTAGTGCATTTGCAGATCTGAGGGTTGCTTTATGAAGTCAAGGCCCACACACCATACGTGAGGTGTGGCGGGGGAGAAAAGGAGGCAGATAATGATATTTGCTGCTTTTAGAGATTGTACAGTAGAGTATCTTTAACTTCAAGGACTCCAGCTCCCTGTCTCTGTAAAACACTGCCTCGGAGAAGTGCTTTGCAGGAGAAACACAATAAATATGACAGCAAGCCAATTGGGGCTCAAATGACCATAGTAGCACCAAAAAGCGTTAGAAGATATCAAAACACTTCCAGGTTCTGAGGAAACCTGAAAAAAAGACTTTCAAGAAATGAGTTGCATGGTTGCAACCGCCCACTTCCGAAGACAAAAGGCATCTATCCCAAGCAGCGAGGATACAGCTTGAACTACCATCACTGAGTGTCAGGAGCTGAAGGTTTTCACTACCAGGTTGGCCCCTAGTCTGCAGACAGCCCTAGAAGAAATTGATAAAGTCTGAAGAATGTCAGAACCTCTAAGATACTGCTAGTAATTAAAGTAATTTTAGTACGAAAAGTAACACTAGTAATTTAAGATGGGCCTTGTTCTCCTCAATTTCTCAATGGTTTTCAATACGATAGAGGAACTGTTTAGATTATTTCCCTATAACTATTAGTAAACATCTTATTTGTTATGTCTCTTATTAGAAGCAGAAACTAAATACCTCAGTCAAATTATGACTTGTTTATGAATGCCTGCTTCATTGTTCTAAATGAAAACATGCTCTTAGAGAGGTAATAAAATTAGCATCAGATTCTATTTGGAACAAATTGAATGGTAGATGCTCAAAGCAGTCAACACTGAAGTCAGCCAGAGCACGCATGAGTATGCAAAGACCATTGTATACTGTTCTGTAGATTCTATTTAATTGTTACAGTTGTATTTGACATAGGAAAGTAACTGCTTAGCTGGATTTGAACTTGCAAGGTTTCTCCTCTGCTGATCACATTGCACAGATTGATAGACAGCAGAGAAGCAGTGCAGTTTAGTGCCAGATCTGGATCTCAAACCTCAGTGCTAAGTAGCACCACAAGAAACGTAACATTAAGACATAATCACTATGCTCAGGCACAAAGTCACTATCTATCATGCAGACAAACTCCATTTCTCTTAGCAAAACATTTACTAACCTTCTGTCTGAGAAGAAATTACACTGTACATTACAGAACAGTTTCCCTAAAATGCATGAAATGAGTAGTATCCAAAACAGTCTTTTAAAGGATACAGAATAAAATATAGCATTAATACCAGCAAAATTAAATAAAATGCTTTTGAGTATTCATTTCCCTTCACCCTAGTTTTATCCTCTAATTTTAATTAATAAATACATTGCTAATCTTTTAGCTGGTAAAACAATCCACATTGAATTTAAGTAAGGTAATGTCGTCTGGGATTCATGACTTTGCTCATAGGAAGCAGTGTTTCATTGCATATGCAAGACAGACAGCTGAGTATGAAAAAGTCCACAGACCTACTAAGACAGACAGATGCAAGTTCTGCTCTACCTATTCAGCACTCCATAGGGAGCTACTGTAGTGAACGGGGAATGGATTGTGCTTACTGTTGTATAGAGATGTGTTTCTGTAGTCTCTCCTAACAGATATCTGCTCCATTCTTACAGATTCATTCCCCTACAGAGTTCATTGCTCCAGTTCTCTGTGTGTTAACCAGGAATGCAAGTCCGTGTTTCAAAGCCAGAAAGCTCTAAAATTTTCAAGAGTCTCTTGTCAGCTTGAAGACATGGCACAAAGGACACCAGGAAAAAAGTCATCTGTGGTAAACCTCACCTTGTCAAAATGTTGTGTGAAAAGATTGAAAATATACTTCTTTCACATAGACAAATGTCTATCTGCAATAGGGATACAGCTTCTGATCAGCAGTCACCTAACCTATGCAAGACATTTTTTTTTTTCCACAGCAGAACCCTAATGATATTTCTGTCATTAACAGTTGTGTTTTGCTCAGCTTCTGAATAACCATGAGCATTTAATTCTTCTGACACAATATCACTGACCTGATCAAACAGCATATCAAAAAAGGGATAGGATTTTTCTTCTGGTAGAAAACTAAATGATGACACCTGCTCTGCATTATATAAAAATGCCTGTGGCTGATGCAAAACAATCCCTGTTCAATGTGTGCAACCCCCAAACTATGGCTGAAGAGCAATCAGTTTGATATCCTGCTTTGAATTCCCTATGGTAAGCAATTCTATTACTCTCCAGGCATTCTTAACATACGTAACATAATGCTGCTTACAATTTCAACTACAGTAGGAAATACTTTCAAAATATAAACATACTTGAAACATACAAGAAAGCTTTATGTTTTAAATAAGCACTACAGTATAATTTTCGTCTCAGATTCTAATGATTATATCAGAGTTTACTGTGCTTACTGAGGGTAATTTTAGTGTAGCTATCTCTGCTGAAAGAGCATGTCCTTTAAATAAGAAAGGGATAGGTTAATCTCAAAAAAATATTTTTTATTTCATGCTTTAAATACTTTTAGGTGCCCTGGTAGACATAATCTTATTTTCACAAGCATTTTAAAAGGTAGTGTGATTTCTGTGTTGTAATGCACTAGCTTGTCTCCCCCTGGAACAGAGGATTTGTTACAAGCTACTGACCTGAAACTTAATTCACAGAAGGAAGGAGAACATGCTAACTGAATCTTACACTTCCTTGAGTATATGTTTCCCCTTTTAGCTGCATCTTCATTTTTTGTCTGGGATTCTGAGAAGAAAAAAAATGCAATAATATTCCTTTCAAGAGACATATTTTCAGTAATTCCAAGACATAATATCAATAGTGTAATGTAGTCAGGTCATACTGCTTTCTATATGCCAGTACAGTCAAGGCCCTAAGGCACATCTTGGCCTTTTCCACTGTTGGCTACACGAAGACTTCCAGTTTTGATTTACCAGTTGCTAATCTTAGTTGACTTAAACCACAGCCAAATTCTCCTGAGAAACAGTTAGATTGCATTACTCAGTACATTACTCATAGGTTATATGGCATTCACTTACACTGAACTGCAGCTAAACATTACACTTGATATTTTTAAGGGATTTAAATGATACTGCTTGGCAGTCATGTAACTTCATCAGCTGTGACACAGCTGCTATACACCTTTATGACCTCTTGGCAATTTATAATTTTTAATGTGTTCAGAGCTAGTCAACAGAAATGCAGTAATGTCATAATGCCATCTACAGGCCCTAAATAATCCCAGTTTACCTTGGTGACCCTGTCTTCTGTATTCCACCAGATAACTAAAGAAAGGATCAGAAGAAAAAGAAATCACAACAAACCCTTTCATAGGAGAGTAAAATCATAAGTAATTCAAACAAATCTCTACATCTTGATTCAATGAGTTTTCTTGACATCTTTCTAATAATCTCTGGCAGGAACAACATGAAGATAACTTTTCATGTAGTATTCATCAACTCAAGGCATGGCATCAGGTTAAGAAGTAAGATAGTGTAAAAGAAAAAAAAAGTTTAATTTTGTAGTCTTGAAGACTGCATTAAAAACACATTATGCTCAGTCCTTAAAATCACTGGTAAGCTATGGGTATACAACGGTTGGTATTCCTATAATACATGTATGTTCAGCCTTTCTGATCCCCAAAACTAGCCATCAAACCTTCAAATGCCCAAGGGCCACAGGATAGACCTCACAGATTCTGCAGAGCTGTAAGTAGAAGAGAGCTCAAACTGTGATTCACAAAAGATGACAACAGCTCCCAAGGGATCCCACTGCTCCACAGACCTGAGGATTGCCAGTCTTAACACAGCCTACTGATTTGCTTCCCCAAACTCAGACACTCAGATTACCTAGAAGTTTCCATGCCAGCTCAGTTTCCCTGTTAGTCAGATGGCACGATCTGTTGTATGACTCGAACTTCTGAAGGTCCATGCACAGCTTAAGACCCACCTTTGCTATCTTGTTGGCTTGTCAGCAAGCATAACTTTGAGTAACCACAGACTTTATTAAAGTTGACTGATGTGCTCGCCTCTGTTCTGTAAGGTTAAACGGGAAATAAACAAACAAAAAAACCCACCAAGACACTCATACAAGAAAAAAATGGCAGAAAAACCAAAATTGCTGCACAGGGGGCTGGGTTCACCTGACGTGAGGTAAAAAAGAACATAAGCAGAAAATGTCTGCTGTTGCAAAATGTTACTCTTTCCACGTTTTGGAGGTAGAGAGTCAGAAATAAAGAAAAAACTTCTTGCAATGACTTCATTTCATCTACTTGTGTTTCCATTCTTTGGGGATCTCTGAGCTGTGAATCCAACAGCATTCCTAATGTAAAATACAAGAAGAAAATCAAGACTAAAAAAGTAAACAGCTCATTCACCTCTTGAGTCTAGCATACTTTCCACTTCTTCTCTTATAGGAATAATAAAAACCTGTTACACATTCTCCTGGCAAGCAGATGTTCATCTCACACTATGGATCCCTCCCACTAACTTGCTTTTATCTGCTCAAAATTACTTCAGTGTTCCTCAGAAAGTGTTCCTTCAGTGACAAGAGTCACTGAAATTACGTGAGTGTTACATTTAGGTCATACATACACATGACCACTTGGAGCAACATCTGAAAAAGTTTCCTTCCTGAGTCCCAAAACAAAATATGAAATGCCTCTTCTACTATTTGTATAGAATCATCATACTGAAGAGACATCTATATGCAAATAGAAACATTTTTTAAAAATTGCTTTAAAATTTGGATCAGTCATTAACTAACAATCAGAATTACTGGCTCTCTTTTAATTCAATCCTACAGCCTACAGGAAGAAAGAAGAGCTACATCCACATGAAAAGGAAGTATTTCAAGCTTTTACGAGGCATAATTTTTTCAGTTAATAACCTTTTTGTGCTGTTTGAATAAAAGCACTTTTTTTAAGAAATCATGTTAAATTCTTTCTCATAAAAATTAGAGAAACGTCTCAGAAGAAGAGTCAGAGTAACAGCTTGACAATAAACATCACAGCAGATCTCATTTTTGCATGCATTCTTACTTCAGCCCCTGTCAGACAGTGAAGAAAGTTATATTATCTGAAGCTTTGTACCTCACATTTGTTGCATGAAGCTATTATTTTACTTGGTTTTGATGTTTCACACAACTTTCTGAAGCAAAGAATCTGCTATGACAACATGACATTTCCCATATGTTCCCTTAGCTGTATGAATGAGAAAACCTTGGCTAACCCTAATTAGCATTGGCACTGTTGTTTGTAATCCTTGCACTGCTTTTTATATAACATTGTTTTAGCAACTTAGAGTATATGAAAGGTTCTGCTTATTGCACAGAGGACCAAGAGCACCACATTGCTGAGGATATTTGACTTTAAATTGATGGGGAGAAATGGTGGCCAAGTCCCACACCTTGGCTAACTTTCCAGCTTGTAACTAGGTGGAGGTTGTGGGAGGATATGATCTGGGTGCAGATGGGGGTTGCCTCCAGGTGAATTTCTCAATTCCACCTGCTTAGCTGTATAAGCTGAAGGAATTTTTCAAGAAAGCTGGTCAGCCAACAGATGGAGGAAAAAAGACTTAGCTGAATTGGTTCACATTTTGCCTCGAGTCATAGAATCTTCTTTTCTCTTTTGACTAAAAAGTCATTGCCAGTGACTAAAAGGAAGTTAGTCTCCTACAGATCAAATGCAATTAGTCCTAGCTTTTTGAGGCATTGCCTCTCGCAGTGAATAGGCAAACATCTAATCTCTGCATGTAATCTAGCATTCCAGAGACTGTGTCTGATATGTCAATAATCTGCTTTATAGCTGGCCAGAGGAGAGTGTTGTACAGAGTGCTGCTTGTCACTTTACATGACTTCAGCTCCCTGAGATTCAGGATCTGTCATGATTTTGCATTGCAAAACCCTGCTTTGGTAACTTGGAGAAATGATACACCAGAGGGTCATGCTGCCTTCCAGAGGGACCTGGACAGGCTGGAGAAATGAGCAGATAGATCCTCTTGAAGCCCTACAAATGGAAGTGCAAAGTCCTGTACCTGGGGAGGAACAACGCCAGGGACTAGCATATGCTGGGGGCAGGATGCATTTTCTGTCTTTGCATTGCTGGATCAAGCTCAACTTGTCCACCATGATACTTGGTCCTTTACTGCACTGCTGCTTTCTAGCCAGCTACCCTTAGGCTACCCTAGAGTCTGGGCTTAGTCCTCCCTAGGAGAAGGACTTGTCATTTCCCTGTATAGAACTTCATGGTGTTCCTGCTGGCCCCTTTATCCAGCTTCTTGATGCACCTCTGCATGGCAGCACATTCTGGTGACATTTCTTTTTTCCTTTTTTACTCTTCAACTTATTTGAGTCTTGTTTTTTGAAAAAAAATCACTCTTTCTTGCTTTAAGGGTCTTCAAATCCAATTATAATATCCACGTTCTGGCATACACTTTCTTTTTCTTATTGTTTTTAACCAGGGATAAGATATGCACTACTTCTAAATATGTTAAGGTTTGCAATTCTTGGAGAATTCTGGACAGCTAGTGAGTAGCTAAGCTTATTCTTGCACATGTTGAGTTCAAGCCAAGCGCTTTATCATTAAAATTCAGAACTGCTTCAGTAATACAAAAACAAACCCACAAAATATATAGAAAAAAAAGATAAAAGGAGTAAAGCAATAGCAAGAGCTCATGCCAGGATCTTTTTTTCCTTCTCTTTTCTTTATTTTTCAAATTTAACTTTAAAAATAGCAAGTGACTGAACTGTTAAAAGAAAAAAAGAATCCAACTATAGGTCAAAAATGTAGGCAAAAGCATTTCTTGACAGAATTGGCAACTGCTATCTTCTCCATTTCCAATCCTTTTTTTCTTCTTATCCACTGTTTGACTACTTGTTCACAAATCTCTCTTCATTTGAACATGATTTTCTTTACCTTCTTTTAGATCATATATTACCTTTATAAATATTGTGTTAGCAAGTTGTGTAACAGCTTTACCTTCATCTGTAAAGAATTTAGGTAGAATTTAGGTTCTCAGATTTTTTTTTCTTTCTCTGAATGTAAAGCTTGTGCAGTGAAGAACTCTCTTTTCACTCTGTATTTTTACGCAATTAGATATAACAGAGCTGGAACATAACATCTCTAGTCAGTGATACAATGTTTTTATTAGAACAGCAGATTTGGAGCTTCCCCTGTGAACCCTGTTTTTTCTGTCAATCTGTCATTTCTTCATCTGTTCCTATTCTTTTATTAATTCTTGTTGTTTCCTTCTACACAACAAAATGCACTTCTATGTTTGGGTACATCTGCATTATAATCACAGCAACTGCAGACACGTTTCAAAGGGCTTTTGGTAACCATTTAACTCTGACAGCAAAAAGTTTAGTAAAAGTTAATATCTCTGACCAAAGTTGATAAACATCCTGTGGTTTATTACTCCTTATTCACTAAGCATAATTCATCTAGCTATCTGTGCTACTAGGATCCATAGAGATTAAAGAAGTCCTCCTCTGGAGCCTCTTTCAAGTGAATATTTGACATTTCAATTTTCTCTTCTTTTTCAAAGTTGTCCTTCATTTGGGATCAGTTGAGAAAATCTGCCTATTTTTTTCATGTTTATATGTTACATAGGCAGAGAACCTGAGAGCCTTTCAGGTCTGAAACACATCATCCAGCCAAACTGAACTTACTTGGTAAAGGCTTGAAATTGTAGTCATGACCTCTACCTAAGTTTAAAAGCAGTCCTCTTCAGGCAGCAATTCTTTGTTTTCTCCTTTTTTTTATTTTCCTAAAAAAGATTTGAATAGCATAAAGCAGCTGTGTCCCATTTAAAGGAAATAGAAGCCAATATATTTGCAATTAGAATTATGTCCTTCTAAACAAGCAATCATTTTGAAATCACATTCTTCCATCACTCTTGCTATTATACCTTGAGCTAACAATTCAAGACCTGGTTCCATTCCACTATAAACAGAGTTCAACATTTATCACATTATATCAGGAAATAAATTAATCAGAAATTAAATAGAAATATAAATAAAAAATATTAAATATTAAATATTAAATACAAAGACACAAGGATTGACATTTTAAAAGCCATATGCATCATAGCTTGTAAGCTTCAGAGCTTACATGTGTTGTATTCTGGTAACTTTATGTGCTACTACTTGTTTTCCTCCAAGTTCCCAAAATAGTTTGTTTTATTTGAAGCAATTCATTCTTGCTGTTTTGGCTTCCTACTTTCATGCAGAAACTTATATGATCAGCCCTTAAATTTTCTTCTAAACCTATCTGTATATAGCACTTCATTTGTTCCATCTACTGATCTCACCTTGTATTATTAGTCTTTATGAGTCTTATTTTCTTCTTAGGACTGTAGAATTTTGGTGGATGTTATTCAACAGGTGTTTGTTTTCGACTTCTTCAAAAGGTCACTCTTGACCTTGACTTAGCAGCAGCTTGGTCCTCTTCCAGTAAAAAAAAAAAAAAAAAAAAAAAAAAAGAGAGAAGACTGAAAAGTACAAGGTAACATACATATTGTAAATGCCTTGTCACTAGATATTACTCCTGTCAAGACTTTACCTCAGCTCAGGAATAGTTCAAGAAAATTCATGCAATATTAATCTTTTGAAGTTTCCTATACACACAGAAAACATGTAAAGCTCAGGAACTGCCTGAATTACAAATATCTGGGCCTAGTATCATATAATGCCAGTGATAATGTAATAGGAAGTAAACCTTGTTACAAGCAGTTGGAGAACTTTTTCTGAATGTAACAGACTGTTTTATATGCCATTTTTAACCTGAGGGAGCAATCTGTACCACATTTGGCATTTTATAGGTAACTCCTGAAGTGGGGAAGCAAGGAGTGTCAAGAAAAGCAGGAAAAAGGAATGAAATTCTGTAGTTCAGTTACAGGTGTGTGAGCAGGAAAAAGACCGTCAAATTTGTAGATTCTATAGTGACTCTTATCATTAGTGGAGATCTTTTACCACCAATACAGAGTGAGGGGATCCTCTTGACTTCTTGTTGCCTCTACTCATGATTCTTCAGTTCCTTAGCACATTGGTGCAGCTTATTTAATAAAGGTGCAGGAAGAAATACATGAAGTAATTCACTCTGGTTTTGGGCAGCTAAATTTAATTTCAGATATAGATCTCCAATATGGTCCAGAGTAGAGAAACAAGCCTGAACACAGGGCTACAGAACATGGTCTGTGTGCAGATTGAAAGAACTGAATCAGTCTAGGGAAAAAATAACTGCCTCCAAATACATAAAAATCTGCCACAAAGTGGAACAGAATGGGTTTTTTCTAAAATCTCCAGGGACAGGACATGAAAAAATAAATTTATTTTGCCTTGAGGTGCTTCTTGTTTAGGAACTAAGAAACCACTTTTAAGTCTAAATGCAGTTAAACAGTTGAATCAATTACATAAGGATTAGGAAGATCCATCAGAAACTTTTAAAACAATCATGTCAGAAATAATACAGATATTATGGATCCAGTCTTTGTAGTGGAGTAGTTTAAGTGACTTCTTGAGATGTCTCTTAAACCTTTTTATTGTTCAATTACAGGCTGAAGACTGTGAAACATTCAGACACAATGACAGAAATCTTATATAAAATAGATAAGTAGAGAGTGCTTTTGAGAATTTCTCAACCATCTCACAAGTGTATCATAATCATTGTACTAAAAGATCTATTTACTGGAAACCAGTGGTTTGAATGAACACCAACCAAGACATGGGACTAATCTTTAGCTGTTCACATTCTGAATGTTTGAAAAATGGCAAATTACTGTCATTTATCTGGAATGTCACAGGAATGTACTCTGTAGGTTTAAATGAAACATTTGGATGAGATAATATTGAAATTTTACTCTGTAAGGTGTCCATAGTATGTACTTGAACTAAAACTTTGTGATACATATAGCCCAACCTAAGCAATAGCAGCTCAGTTCTTTATCAATTCGTACTAAAGTATAATAATAATAATAGAGTTTTCTTTTCAAATTGTAACACACTCTGACAGAAAGTATTACCATGACTAAAAATAGTTTTGATATTTCAATCCTGTTATGCCTCCAACATTTGTTTTTGTCTTACTAAAATTGGTTCCTTAGTTACTGCAACAACTTCCTACAGTATCTTTTGTGATAAAATTACTCTACAGTTTCTGCAATGCAGGAGGTATGTCTGGGCTTGAAAATCAGTGCTTCCAGAAAGCAATGCAATACTCTTCTCCTGTACTGATTTTTCACTAATTGGAAAATGGGAAAATTTTAACTATGTTTACGATTTTTTATATGGTCCCATCTCTGAAAAGCCTCTTCCCATAGCTATAGTTATGTGAGTTAGAAATTAATAATAAAAACAGAGTATAAGTGAAATAGAAATAGTGTAATTAAAACTAAAATATGCATTTTAGTTTTTGTCTAAGAAAATGCTAGCATTTTTGATTGTAACTTACATGACACTAGAGCCCTATTGATTCACAAAGTATCTATGAATAAATAATTACTCTTCCATGTAGCAACAATTGCATGAGAAGCTTTTTAAATATACATATATAGTATGTTCCTGAATATTTTATATATTTTCATTTGTTCTGTGTGTATAAGAAACAAAGAGAGACGGAACGAAGTGAGAATCTTCATTTTGCTCAGATGAAAGCTGTTGAACAAACCTGTGCAAGCAGTAGAAAATTTTGACTACATCAAACAGAGGAATTAAATTCTGCTTTATCTTATGCACCTTGCCCATTTCTGGAACCAAAGCACTTGTCTTTTACATAGGTAGAAAATTTCTTTGGTAGCTATCTAGTTCTCTTTTAATAACATTCATCCTTCTTTAAGAAAGAGTGATCCTATGTCAGTAGTATCAACAACACAGTATGGAAGGGGAAATGAAATTTTTTACAGTATCAGAGCTACATCTATGAAGCCTAAAACTAATATATATTAAATATATATAATATATATATTTATATATATATATATTATATATAATATATATATTTTTTGTATATAACCTAATGTTATATACAAAAAGTTCTTTAGCAGAAGGAAGGACTGAAGACATAGGAGTGAGATTCTGTGATAACAGGCCTTGTCAGCCTCCACTATGCATCACACAGTCTATGGAAGGATACAGGCTTGTGAGCTGATCGTTCTTCAACAGACTTAGCAGCTGTATGATTTGATTCTTTGAAATATTTACATTATATAGGTAAAGGTAGCCTTTGGGTCTGCCCCTCTCTAGAATATCTTGCAGCATTTTAATGTGTCTGAGCATGATTATGAAGGCTGAGTTTAACTGATAGACATTAATGATGACTGGCCAGATTGTCTTGCTCTGTGCCCTCCATTAGTTATGATCAACTTGTTGGCTTAATATGGTTAGGGTTTAGTTTATTTTGTGCCTAGCCATCACGATCCCCAAAACAGTAGTATTATGTTAGAGG
Source organism: Pyrocephalus nanus (assembly GCA_038380795.1). NCBI lineage: Eukaryota > Metazoa > Chordata > Aves > Passeriformes > Tyrannidae > Pyrocephalus > Pyrocephalus nanus. Next base: position 41,601,133 of record CM076259.1, read on the forward strand.
TACCTGAGCAGGCACCCTCTGCTGTCAGCTCTCTGAAATGAGTTAAAGCTGTAATTGGCTTGGGTGCTATAGCAAAAATATTCATTTGCTTTTAAAATCACCTCTTTCTAACTCTGCGCAAACCAGCAGCAAAGACGATGGCAAAAAGCCCTTATCACAAAAATCCACAGTGGCCATTTATTCCGCCTTGGGCATATCTGCTGGGATAGAGAATTTCAACTTTTCATCTTTCTGAAGGCTTTCATTCACTTTATTTTCCTTGACTTTAACTTTCTGAGGTATATGCCCTTGGCTCAGGAGGCAGAAGCACAGGGTGAATCAAATGTCTTCACATTTAATCTATCAAATGATGACTCTGGTCCTGTCCCACCCCACCTTAAGGCAGTGAGTCTGCACCATTGTTGAGTGGCAGACAGAGGCTCACCTTTCCACTTCAAGCTGTTAATAAGAGGTGTTCAAACTTAGCAGGGCAATAAGTTCAGTGTTAAATGTAACAAAACATTTTGTAATATTCTCAGAGTGCAAGCAGGTTGGGTATGTATTTGTCAAGTCTGATGTTAGAGGGGTCAGCTGGAAAACTGTACACCTGCATCTGATTATACTTGTTTGAGAATTATGCTTATTTGAGAATAGTGCAACCACTCAGGTAATCACAGAGAGGTGTTTTAGCTCCTCTTTCCTATGCATGATACAGTATTGTCTGTAATTTTATACTCTGAAGAAAGTGAGTAAAAATACACCAGTTATTTTCTTTAATACAGGAGGGATTGAAACCCAGGAGTGATTTTCTATCTCTAACAACATTACTATATTACCTGTTTTGCTGTTTCTCATTTCAAGGGCAGTATATTAAGAGGATTCTGGGTTTTATTGATTGCTGTTGTCATAATTAGCCACTGTAATGGAATTAACTGGGACAGCATCTTGTTTGGACTTGTACAAAGAGAAAACATAAGGAAAAAAAACAGTCAAAAAACCCCTCACAATCAAAGGTTGTTATAGGATTTTGAGTAGTTCTGAGTCCTTTGAGGGGAGAGAGAGAAGAAAAGGCAGAAACAATGTTATTGTAATGTTGAATTGATATCTGTGAACATTTGTAAAAAGTGCATTGTTGAGGGTGGGTTTGGATGATATTGCCTTTATAAGTGTTTATGATTGCTGTCTCCAGAGACAGTGCCTATATTATAAAAAGATAAATTTTTACTAAAATGGTTGGATCATTCACAAAGAAAAGCAACAGAAATAATGTTTAAAATTCAGTCTTATGAAAATATGCACCGGTAAGTCTTATGCAGGTGTTTGAGCCTTTCACCGGAGGATTTCCAGTCATGTGAAAGCTGTGTGCATTTCTAACCAAGTACTCTCCTGTTGACAGAGAGAATTTTGAACCTTTAGAGTATGGTCACTAAGAATATTCTTGATATGGATCTCAAAGCAAACCAGAGATTGATTGACTGGGATTATCCTCTTTTTTTTCATAATTAGCAAGGGGGGAGCTTTTAGAAAGTGTGTGATTAAGAGGTGCTATCACACCTCCTGCTATTTCATTATGAGGATATGAGAATGTAAGGAAAGTTACTGATCAATAAACCCTTCAAAGATACCCAAAGATTTTTTTGATTATTCATATGAAATTTGTTTCTATTGAAATTATTAGTAGTCTGACAGGTCCCATTATAATTGCCTGCCATATTTTTCTTTTGTTCTTTGGGTTACTGTTCGTTTGTATCTTGAAAGCTCTTTTCAAGCATATGTATCTTAAAGCACTTCAATGAACTTCAATGACATTGATTAATGTGATGACTTTTTGTTTAAAAAAATAAGATCCATTTTATCCTGGGAATTTACCACTCTTTCTTTTTTTCCATTCTTCCTTTCTCAAAGAGTTGATATTACAAAGTTGAACAAAGTACTTTATTCAAAAGGAATTCAAGCGAAAATGAACCATTGACATGGCTTTTGCTTACAGTAAGGACTAGCTGATTGAATTTAAAGCTGTAGTTTTTTGACATGGGGAATAACAGCTACATCTATTATTTTATATCTGTAAAAATAAATTAGCCATGAGAAGTACTGCATCTTTTTCTTTGCCAAAAATCTCGCATCATGTTCCACCTTTTCTTACTAAGAAAACTTCAATGTAAAGAAAATAAATGGTTGATGTAAGAAATATAATCATTTGAACGCTGTGAAATTAACTGAAATCTGTGCCAGAATCTTGAAGGAGATAATACACAGTGAATGTTTTCCTACATTTCCAGCCTTAGCAAATATTAAAAGCAAGGATCACATATATGTGTGGGTTCACGTGTGCATGAATACATGCATGTCCTTGTGGGCTGCGCTAGCCCTTCAATTTTTAAGATGCTGGCAAAAATAAGTGTCAGATGTCTCAGAGAAAGCCAGTTTTATAAGATTTGCTACGATTCAATGCCTCTGCCCCACATACAGAGGGCTGTCAGCTGAGCAAAGGAGAAACATAAATAACATTGTTTTCCAGGTGTCATTTTTGTATACTTAAATATATTAGAATTGTCCTTTTTTATTTTTCTTCTTTCTTTTTTTTTTTTTTCTAATGGCTACCTAGCTGCTCTGAGAGAGGACGGGCAGCAATATCATCCAGAGAAAATGAGAAAGCAGCTACAGAGATGCTAAACAAGTGGCTCTTGTAAAACCCAGTAGTGGGCCGAGAAAACAAGCAGCAGAGATATTTTAGGGAAATTATGTTTTTTCCATTCACCTACCACATCACCATATGTTTAGGAAAACAAGCACTAGGTTTGTGTCTTAGTGCTCTGTCTAGATACAGACACACAGCAACCAATTTTGCAATAATTTCTGAAAGCGTGTTACTGTAGTCACTCATTTTTAAACCTGCTCATTAATTTTAATGACGCTGAGTTTTTTTTCTAAAGCATTGTGATATGCACACATTGAAAAATGGCCATAATTTCTCTTTGAAAACTCATTGGCATGTATGAAACTAATGATTTAAGTCTGGCACTTCAGCTGCAAGGTAAATGAAATAGAGTGAATTTTTAATCCAATATTTGATGGCTTTGCATTTTGAATGTGTATTTATTTTTATTTAATGGTAAAGAATTAGGCAATTTTTTGTTATAATTTAGAATTTCAAAAGTAATCTAAAAAATTCTAAACTATGAACATTTCTTTAAATCTTATATCTACAATTATACTGATTGTTCAACTCATATGACTGAAATCACCTAGTAATGCATGATACTAGCTCCTGGGCCTGGATTATCCAGCCTTAGGAAGTCAGAACACCTAAATACTTTGTTATTTCTTACAAAAACTGTAATTTGTGCCAGTTCTAAAAGTTATCCCCAAAAATATTCTCTTTTTTAGAGGAGACATAAAGAGTAAAATGTTCCACTTCTTCTGTTCCCCTGGATCCTTGGGTCATGACACTGCTATTTCACTACTGTCTCTATTAAAGCCTCTTTAGCTTGCCTCCTGCAGGGTTGTTAGCAGACCTTGACATTATTACAAAAATATAATCCCCCAGTCTCCTTCCGTGTGCCTCATTCCCCAGGTGAACAACCTTTCTCTTCATGTTTCAGCTATGTTTATGTAAGTCACTGTCTTGTTGTCAACCTTGGGTTTTGGTCAGGCTTTAAAGACATGTATGTGAAATACAGATCAGGCAAAAGCAACTGCAGGGGAACAGGTATGAAAGGAACAGGGATGTCTATGAAGCCATGAAGGAAAAATCTGCACCAAAACAATCAAGTGCTCTGACCAAAACAAATAAGTCATTCCCACTGTGCTTCTCAGACAGCAGCTTCTAGGAAGTTGAAGCTCCAGATATAGAAATTGCTTTAAAGAAACAAAAAGCAGGCTGAGGAGCAGCACTGAGGAGTGAGGAGCAAGGAACTGTGGCCAAATCAATATACAGAAAGAAAGAAAGAAACTGCTGAGATGAATCTAGAATGAGGGCTATGTTCTCACTGTACTACTCCTGGTCTTGATGATGAATCTCCTCAGCAGAAAGCTGAGAAGCATTGAACACCATCCCTTTCTCCTCCTTTTTTTCACATTTTGCCATAAAGCATTTCTGAGATGGCCTGTTCCCATCCAAGCTGATCCGTCTCTGAAAGGAGATTGAAGAAATCCTGACTGGTTTTTGGGAACAGCATTGGTATCATCAGTTAGAAGTCAGCATAAATCAGCCATTTTTACAGTCAGAAGGTGTTGAAAAATGGCTAAAATGAAAGAACTGGCAGCTTTCATGAAATCCTTCTGAAAACACAAATCAGTCCCGTCTGTTCACTGTGAGCAGTTAAATCCATTTCACTATTGCAAGAAAGATGAAGTGATTTTCTGGTGGACAAAGAAAGAAATCTGTCGTATAGACACATTGCCTCCACCTCCATTTGTTCAGGAACTGATTTTGCTTCTCTCCAGAACAGTTTCTTCTCTCATGAGCTAGCACCATAATCACCTATAGCTCTTGAAGCATCCCAAAAGCACAGTACCCCATCTAGTCCCTGTTTCCATAGTTTGAGTAAGAGCTTTAGTCCCAGTCCACCATTGTAAGAGCAAACTGAAGGTAGTCAGCTGAAGAGTGATGGAAGGGGACCTGTTGCTGCTGCACATATGCCTGTCAGAGAGCAAAGTATGTTTTCACCTCCCTGAGACAGCCCCTGTGCTTTTCTGACAACCATCAGGGTGAGTCCATCAGCAAATTTGGGGTTGAACTCAGACTTTCTAAAATGATAGTGCAGACACAACAGTCCAACACACAGATCTGAGGAGAAGCCCTATGCAATTTTTCTACCTAGGAAATCACGTACATTGGTACAAAACTGCAGTTCTGAGCTGGAGTTCTTTCAGAGTCACGGAATCATAGAATCATTTAAACTGAGAAACATCTTTCAGAGCAAGTCTAACCATTAACCTTGCCCTGTCAAGTCTGCCACTAAAAGTTGTCCCTAAGTGCCAAATCTACACATCTTTTAAATACCTCCAGGAATGGTGACTCTATCACTTCCATGGGCAGTGTGTTCGAATTCTCTATCACTTTTTCAGTGAAGAAATTTTTCCTAATATCCAGTGTAATATTCCCTGGCACAACTTTAGGCCATTTCCTTTCCTATCAATTCTTATTTAGAAGAAGAAACCTAGGCTAAGTCAAAGCTAGTTAGGCACAAAATATTTCAACTGTTTCAAAATTGTTTGTTAAACAGAAGATGGTGAAGAGACCAAAGCAAAGCTAAGAACTTAGTCACAAACATCCTTATTTTGCGGCAAAAGCCCAGGTGCAGACAAGTGACCAAAGACTGGATGGAAGGTTGTAAGCACAACAGTAAATTTACAGGGGTTTCCATGACAATATGGAAGGATGAAGTTATGTGACCCTCTACAAAGAGTTCATAGTGCTTGTGTTTTCACAGTTCAGGATCAGAATTCATTTCAGTGAAGGTAGAACTATCTTGCAAAGGCTTTCCTTTCTTCAAACCATTTTTGTGAGTTTTTATATAAATACAGCTGAGGGGGGGGAAAAAGTCCAACTTTTATTGGATTATTGCTGAATTCATTTTGTTACCTTAAGACATGTCATCTAGGCAAATCACTGTTGGCTGCAATGATGTGTCCGTAAAAAATACCAGTCTGAGCCTTTAGTGAGTTGCTTGGGTACAATTTGGGGGAAAGAAAAAAAAAAAAAAAAAAAAAAGCAGATCATTAAATCATTTTTCTGAAAAGCTTCTTAATTACATTTAGCACCAGAGAGAGGTTGATTCTGTGAAATGGATAGTGAGGCTGCATAGCAACAAAGAGGAAAAAAAGGTGGCTCTCTGCTCTCTGTTCTGAGACAGGAACTTCTGAATGCCCCACATTTACTGGAAAGTTAACATAGAATTTAGTAATTAACTCATTTTGGTAATCTGTATAATTTTTATGGCATGAAAGGTACAGGTATGTTTCAAGTATCTTCCTAAACAAATTCTGGAAATAGAAGTCTGCAGATGAATACGCCAAATGGAGATTTTAGAGGCACAAACACAGCAAATACTCATTTCTTACAGTTTTTTTCTTTTATGTTTTAGATTTAATTACTTTATCGGGGTCAGCATTTATAAGTAGCATTTATGGAAGTTTGCTAAGCAGCTTCAAATACAATATTTGCCAAAAGGATGAAACACTGGGACAGGTTACTCAGAGAGGCAGTAGATGACCCATCCCTGGGGACATTCAAGGTCTAGTTGGGTGAGATCCTGAGCAACCTGATCTGGTTGAATATGTCCCTACTTACTTCAATGGGATTGGACTATGTGGCCCTAAAAGTTCTCTTCCAACCCTAACTATTCTATGATTTTATGATTCTATGAAATGTTTGAGGGTACAATTCTTATCTCTCCTGCAGTGTGTTTAGCATCAGTGGAAATATTTTTCTGATAGTCTGTACTGTAAAAACAAAATAGGATTTGGCAAGTGGAAGGAATGATAGGCAAGCTGGCTTACACATTGTATGTATTAATATCATATCTACCTTTGGACAAGAATTTAACACTATTGGGAACAAATTAATACATTTTGAGAACCATAAGGAAAATACATGTGAAAATTTTCAAGCCTGAAAGCATGAAAGCTTATTCAAATAGGCAAATTCTTATTACCAAATTACTTGTACGCAAGATAGCAGTATGTTTCCTGACATACGATTTTTATTTATGTAACTTTAAAGATTAATTTACTCAAAACATTCTTGCAAATGTGTCTATAATAATAAGCTGCAAAAACCATGGTTGTCAAAAATTTTACCTGAAATACAGGACTATGTTCCACATGAAACAATATGTCAGGAAGCCTGAAATATCTGTGTTGAAATGAGGTTTATATAAGCCAAGATGAAAGCACATCAAGTATTTTATGTTTTCTGGAGGACACTACATACTTGTCAAGTGCAGTTTCCAGAACAAAAAGGAGTCACAGGAGCTGCACGTGCCTGTGGGCCACCTCTGCTCACACAGTGGGTTGTGATGGTTCTGCTGTATGACAGCATGATGTCCAAAAAGATGTGATCCTAATAAGAGCTGGTAATTAAACATGATTAATCAAGCACATGAATCTCCGCTGTGGCTTCTGTGAAACTATAAACATACTGATTTTCTGTGTTATAACAGGGTCCTTGTGAAAACTCAGCTGTTCAGATTTTGTTGGCATGGCAGCTCCCACTGCCAACAAATTTATATGTGCCTTGCGCCTTTCTGCCTTTTCCCCTCACTGCTCAGTTATCAAGGCACTCTAAGGCAGACCTCAAAAGAGAAAAGTGCATAGATTTTCAGTAATTTAGACTTTAGTCACACAGATACTTGTAGTACTTTAAGGACAATATGTATAGCAGAGCCTGTCTTTGACAAGCAAAATATGCTTTCACTTGACACACAGTAGGGTAATTGAGGTGTTCAGCACTTCAGAGTAGCCCAAATGGCATTTTTTATTTTGAGTTTAAACTGCTTCCCATATTTCAACTGCATTGGTTAGGGGTAACTTGGATCCCTATGAGTAGGTTAGGAGTATATGGCATAGATATAACCAGAATACTGGAAGGCAAAGCTAGGACTTGAATAGGCAAAGGAGGAAACACTGAGAATGGAGAATTGGAGACACAGTCCACTGGGACTGCTAAAACCTCAGAGAGATTTCAGCAGAACAAAATTGTGAATCACTGACAAGAGAAAAATCTTTTCACAGTGACTCATAAAATGATTAGTGTGCCACTGACTAGGAAAAAGATTTCACTAGAATTCAACCTCAAAAAGAATGTTCTCTGCAGCTATACAGTATTGCTTTTATTAAAGTAAATCACTTGTTACAATACTTGGTTTTTTATGTGGAACACTATTATACTACACTGAGAATATATACATATATTTTTATATATACATATATATATATATATATAATTTCCTCAAGAAGATTGCTCTCTTGAAATCTGATGCCTGAGGTCTTATAAACCGGATACTCTCCCAGACTTCATGGTGAACGACATATGTCAACTCTGAAAATCCCTGTCATGATCATCACTGTGTAACATTATGGAAGTCATTGCTGCATCATGTTTCTGTGTGGAGGATTGGATCAAATATTTCAATAGTGTTTATCCTATACCTTTACTATTTTAAGCATGCACTCCTCAGCTCACCACACTCTTATGTGGAAATCCCTTGCCTCAGTTTGTGGAGAATTGGCCTTGAGATAGTTCAGCAGTTAAAGAATGAATGTTGAGACAATTCTGCTCCAAAGCTGACTTGGGGACTACTCTTGCATCCCAGTGTTGCTACAGCTAATGAAATGAGCCTTAGTGAGCCACTGGCCTCCTATTCATCAAAATCTGAAAGGGCAGAAAACCTGACAGATCTGACACAGTAAAGAAGTTAAGAGTAAATAATGGCAAGAAATGGGGAAAAAAGAATGGAGTGAAATTCAGCACAGGAGGTATGGGCAAAATTCAGTTCTGTCACATACATTACATACTGTTTATATTATATTATATTATATATTTTATGCCTTATATGTTAAAACAGCAATGATTTTGTCTTCCTGTATTTTCCCTGTAAAAAGTGCGATATTTGGGTGGGTGTAGAGAAGGAAAGGAGCCAATTTTTCTGCAGCGTGGGAAATCTGTTCAGAAATTTTACACCTTGTATTATATACATAATAAGGCTGTTGCAGACTTGAAGAAAGTTTAAACTTTTTATATGCATAAATATCTATACATGAATATAATTTTGTATATAGAAAAAGTTGTAAAGGTTATGTAAAGATATATATATATATAAAGATATATATATATACCAATATGTAATTTTATATTTAAATAAGTACTTTAAATAAGTACTTTACCCATAGATCTATAGAGAAATAGAGAGAAACATATTTATCTTGTTTAAAAGTACGTACTCATAGTTTTTAAAATATGTTGTAAAATTAAGGAAAGTTGCCTTTACAAGGATAGACAGGATCAATGTATGGAAAAAAGCAACACTTTCTGCCTTAAAAAATTTCATCTTCAAAACATCTTGCATGAATGTTGTAGACAAAATTTATTGATTGCACATGTTTCTGTGCTGCTTTTAAAGAAGGAGATAGACTTGTTCATTAAATAATTATGCATTACCTAAGAAAAAAATTGTCTGTTATGTCACATGAGGCTCAAGAAATTCCAGTCCATTAAGAACGAAAGAGGATGCTGAGTGAAATGCATTTGATGTATTTTGAAATCAGGTCATGTCAACAAATGTCAAGAGATTCATGAAAGTCTTGACCAAGGAGATTTTTGCTATAACAATTTAATTAATTTTATCATTTTTAATCATGAAAGAAAGTGCAAAAACCTGGATGTGTGCTAATAGTGTGTCAGAAAAAAAAAAAAAAAAAAAAAAAGGGAGAGAATTGAATTCTGGACATCATGGATTGCTACAGCTTGTAGGGGAAATTGGTCCTACTGTCAGAAATTTGTATGCATTCTTGGGGAGTTCTGGTGAGTGAAACTAATCACACTGCTCCTTGTGTCACAACCACAACTCTTATACAGTCAAGAAGCACTCACAGGGAAATAAAGATAGGAGGCTGGAAAGAGACCAGTCACAGAAAAGTATACAGCTTTTTGTGAATTTATCTGTCAGGGAAGGTGCTTCTTACCAGCAGGAAGTCCATGAGCATTGCACCATCAAAGTTTTCATTGCTATTCTCACCCTGTATGCAAGTGTGCTTCTTACCTTTGCTCTCATTACAGAACACAGAGGATGTTTCTTTCACATCTAATTGGCTATTCTGATAAAACTTGGAGGAATACGCTCCTCAATTTGGTAGAAACCTGTTAGGGTTTCAAAAGGATTACATAATTATTGAGACAGGGTAATTCAATAAGTTTTTGGGTTTTTTCTCCAGAAAAAAGAGAAAGACAAAAGAAGTCAATTCCCAGTGGCTGATATCAATGAGTCCCACACTAAAGGATTACTTAGAATCATAGACTCACTAAGTTTGGAATAGACCTCCAAGATCAGCAAGTCCAATCATTAATCCAGCACCATATTTACCACTAAATCACATTCCAAAGTGCTACATTCACACACCTTTTGAACACTTCCAGGGATGATGATTTCACCACTTCTCTGGGCAGCCTATTCCAATACATGACCACTCCTTCAATGAAGAAAATTTTCTTAATATCCAATCTAAACCTCCCCTGGTGCAACTTGAGGCCATCCCTTCAGCTTGAGGTTAACAACTATTTGGCAAATATCCTGGAACATAGAAGCATATGTTTTTCATACATACAGCATGCCATCAATGTAGTAAATGCAGTGAAGAGTGACTGCAAATCATTTGCAATTTTAATATGTCTAGAAATTCACAGAATCTGTTTGTCACTAGCACTGGCACTGTAGGCTGTTGTAACTTTTTCTGTGTTTCCTTATGAACAAGCACCATTTGGCATTTAAATGCAGGGGCATCACAGCAATATGTTCATTTTACCTGGGTCACATGAATGATGTTATTATGGGTGACCTTTTCCTTTTAATGAAAATGAACTGACTAGATCTTCAAAACACATTTATTGCAGCTGTAATGCACTGGGCAGGGTAGTCTGTAGCTTTCAAAGACAATGAAAGCCACTTGTATATTTTATTCTCTGTAACTTTTTGATAATTTTTGGTTTAGAAAGTGATGGAAGATTACATATCGCCAACATTCAAGTAATTCAGGCTGCCAAAACCTTATTGGACTAAAACTGGAAATAGATAGAGGCTTCCCGAACTGCTTGAACACAAACTGTGCATACATCATTAGGATTTGTTAATGCTGACAGTTTAAAAAAATGCACACATTGAATTATCTCTTGCACTATTCAGCATCATCTGTGGAATTAATACATTCAGTATTTTGTAGATAGGATAAATAAAAAGTATGAATATGGAAAAAATTATTATTGGTAATGTGTTAAGAATTACTTTATGAAAGTACATCTAAGTACACTCAGAAAAAACAGAATCAAGCAGTCCTTAAACTAAAGAGCTTATATTCCTACAGTTTTCCTCTCCTTCCAGCATACAGTCCATACTGTTGTTTGTGTGCATGTGTAGCAATACTTAGTCTCATTCTTTAAAATCTTTGTTGCAAATGTCTTCCTTTCTATGAAATGCATAGTTTTCTCTGCCTTAACATGACTTTTCTGGGGTTTTAAATTTATCTTTTTTTTTTTTCCTTGGGAAAACACTGCATTCTGATAGTTGAAGGCAAATATACTTCAGAAATTTCCTTATGGATTTTTTGTCTTGAATTCTCTTGTTACACTTGATAAAGATATCACACAAATTAATAAATGCATCTGAGAAATAAGATTAATTAAAATAATAAAAGGAAAACAGTGGAAAATAAAGTAGAGTAAAAAAGGGAGATTTAATGATGATAAAGAAAGGGCCTCACTCTCTTACATGATAGGCCTATAGTTTATGTACAAACTTGATGAATATTTTATGACAGAGCTTCAGTGTAACGCCCAAATAAATCTCAGGCAAATCAATACATCAGTATGTAGTTTTTAAAATCCATGAGTTTCTGTGGCTTGAGGTTTTTTCCCAACACCTGACTAATCCAAATTCTTGGGTTTTTTTCCTCGGAATTTCAAAAGAGTCGTTAGGAGAAAATTCCAGTAGATCTACGCGGTAAGGGAATCACCTCATTAGTCCAGACTCGTCATAATATCCTCTATTAAGTTCATTAGTTTGGGTACTAAACTGGGGAAAAAAGATATTTGGCCATGTCAATATAAATGAATTTAAACTGAACTATCTTTCTCTGAAATCCCTTGACTGACCTTAGGAGAAATGCAATAAATGATGATATGGTAATTATATTCTGCTGTTTTACCAGATGTCTCCATTTCTCTGAAATACTATTTTCTCAGCTTTATAACCTTTGACTCTCTAAATACCAAAAAGAACCAGTATGGCTAGTTACTTTTTCTTCATTATAGCAAGAATTATTCCCATGTCACACTCTACATTGGCTACTGTACTCCTTACGGCAAAGTGTTTCTGTTGTGCAATAATGATAATAATTTCATTCAACTGTAAAAGATTTGACCGTAAGTGCAAGAATATTATTTGGCACAGTTCATATAAAGAGCCCTCTTTTCCTGAAAGCAAATGATTTGCAGTAATTGGCATGCTTCTCCTGGTCCTGCTTAGGAAAGCTCTAGCTGATGGAAGAGTATTGAGTATCTTTGAACTGAAGGCAACAGCAAGGCTGCCACTGTGACCTGGTCTATGTCGTCACTTCAGTCATTTGGCATAAATCTTTAAGTGATACAAGCAGAGGAAACACACTTCCCATTACAGATCAGAGGATGGACCCATTTATCCACAAGTCAGAATCAGTGTTAGCAGATGAAATGACACCAGCTTAAAAACATCACACAGAAAAAACTATTTTTAACATTCTTAACATGGCATAGCCTGACTTAAGCACAGCTTTGAAGAAATCAAGAAAGATGGGAGAAAAAAGGAAGTGAAGGGTCCTGTGATGCTTCCCTGTTCCTTTCCTCTGAATCAATGACACTTTCATATGCTGATTTTGAGACACTGTATGCCAAGAATCGTTGTCCCTACATCATGGCAATTCAGAGTACACAGTAAGGGAGAAGTGTTGCAGTGCACCCTCCTTTGGATCCTTTCTCTTTTGTCTACTAAGTGAACCATGGCACAGTACTGACAGCTGTGTACTGAGATTTTATAACCTAGTTTTGATGGGGTTTTTTTTCCCGTTGTATTTTTTTTGTTTGTTTGTTTTTCTTCCCTTTTTTTTTTTTTTCTTTTTTCAATTTCCTGCTTTCCCTAATCCACTTTCAGGCTTGAAGGTGGAAGCCTGGATGAGATGCATTGGTGATTCACCTCCCAAAAGGGGTTTAATAAACCCTTCAGTATGTCTCTCCATGGCAGCTTAGCATAGCCTTTGAAAGCAAGGGCTTTTTTAAACTGCAGTAATTAAGCGGTCTCAGAGAAGCTGCAAAAATTTGTTGTGACAAATGAAAGCATATCAGGGTAGAGGCTAGATGCTATCAAACTGTTCAATACTATGAGCCTAAAAATATTGTTTCCATGAAGAACTTAATACAGTGAGCAGATATCCAGTTCCACTGAAATCAGACATCAACTCTTTCACAGAACTGATGATGAAAGAGATAAATCTGCTTTAATTTCTGTGCTAAGAAAACAGAAGTAACTTCCCTGCAGCTCTTTTCACACTCATTTCTGGACAGTTTTGTTTGTTCAAAAGTAGCGATTAACCTACATGTTTATACACCTATAAGAAAGAGCACAGGAAAAAGTATTTCTGCACTTAACTATACCTAATAATTTTTTTGTTTTGAATACTGTTAGGAAAATAAACAGGCTGCCCCAATAATACATGGAAGTTGCTGCTGCTGTTAATATCTCCTGCATGTGTGTTTTGGTATGTCACCTAAAATCAGTGTGAAAATATAAGGGAGTCTTATTTATGTAAAAAACCCCCGATGGCTCCCACATTTCACTGCAGCCACAGCATGAAGGGTATTTGGATTGAAAATTAAATTGTTGTTTTAGGCATAAGTCTGCTTTACTAGAAAAATAAGAATATGAGTTCATTTGTGTTTAACCCTGATACTGTAAAAACTTGGAAAAATGTCAAGACTGCCTTGAGCTCTAAAGGTTATATCTATGAAGATGGTCATATCAACTTCATATCAATTATTTGCCAGTGAGTAGTGAGTTCTTTACTGTGCCGTCTAAATTCTGGATAAATATGTTTATTTTGAGATCAGTAACTTAATTTTTTTTTCCTACAAAATGATTTACAATCAGCAGAAATTGTGGTTGTGCAATAGTTGAATAAAGTGTCTGACCATACAAAAGGTTGAACCATGCAAAAAGTTTTACGAACATCTTTATTTGAAATGTGAAGCCCTAATCCTAAAAATCTCTTTACCCTAATAGGATAAACAAATGTAATTGTCAGGAATCTTATCATTCCATTCCACAGACTGCACTGGCATACACATTATGGATTCAGCAATACTTTAAATACTACATGGGAAAAAAAAAAAAAGGTGTCATATCTGCAGTACAGCTGGAAACAGCAGCCTGACTGCTCTGAAGGACTTTCACCATCATGAAAGAGTAAATAGATTTTCACTGCCTAAAAAAACCAAGTCTCCAGCATCAAACAGCGTTGCTTATGTGCAGCCAAAGTTTTCGGAACACAAATATTCTGGCTAGCAGAAAAAAGCTATTACCAGTTCTTTTTTGGTACTAATTACTTCTGCAGCAGATCCTCGATGTGCAAGAAGGACCTCACAGTAGCCTTAGAGTCTGTTTTATTAAATTTCATAAACCAAGTGAAAGGCAGTATGGAGTGATAGAGCCCTCTGATAGATGTTTACATGCACAACAGATAGATGATGCTAAATCATCCAAGAGAGAGGTGACTTATCTCTGCAGCTTTAAACCTTGACATTTAGCAGGATTGAACAAATGGCACACGTAACTTAAGTGCACAGGATTTATTGTTTTCATCTACCTAGGTGCCCATTTTATGTGAGTCCCTTATTAAAATATTACTGCAAAACACCTTAAGCTTCAGTTCAAATTCCTGAGATGTCATCTGGGGTTTTGAATATTTGTTGCCTAGAAATGTCTTTTCTCTAGAACTCTGAAACTGTAACCCATCTATTCTTTTTTTAGAGATGCACTTACCTTCTGTCTCCAGAAATGGAATGTCACATGGAAGTGTAAGCCATTATTTTCATTTCAGAGGCAAGGCCCTGTATTGATAACACATTCAGACTCACCAGGAATAAATGAGGGAACTACAAAATCCTTTTGATCACTTTTGAAATACTCACTGGGAGTGTATTTTCTCAATAAACAGGCTCAGTACCAAGTGTCTAATCATTTGAGAGTAGAAAGACAGAAGGATTTTTCCAGGTTAAGCCAAGGGTCTGACTAATCCCACCATACAATAGGGGCCTCATTGAGCTGTCTCCAGAGAGAGAAAGTGAGCAATGACCCTCAGCTCTTTGGTCTTGTGCTGAACTCTTAGGCTCTATTTTTCTGATTTTTTTTTTAATATTAATAACATTTCCTTCATAATTTTTTAATTAATTTTCCCTGTTTCCCTTGGTTCTCAGCTTATTCTTTAAGGCATTTCTGTTCCTTTTCAAGACAGGCATAGGCTTGCCCTTTCCATGACATTGAGTAGGGATGAAGGATGTTTGAGGAAGGATAACAACTTGATGTGGCACTTAGTGTTGTGGTCTAGGTGATAGGGTGGTGATCAGTCAAAGGTTGGACTTGATGATTTTAGAGGTCTTTTCCAGTGATTTTGTGATTCTGGGACATAAGAGATCAAACCAGAATAAGTACTACCTCAGGATTTTCTCCACAAGTCTTTCACAGAGAAAATGCCTAGCCCAGAGACAGTAACACTACATTTAGCTCAAAGCAAGTTCTTGTCTCACGAGTGTAGCTGGAGTAGAATTGCCATCTGTGCTGCCTGGAGAGAGGGTGGGAAAAATCAAGGAAACAATTAGAACTGGTCACCAAACTGAGGCAGAGATTCAGATCTATGGCCTGCCATTCCCAAACCAATATTCATGAATGTCATTCAACTTACATTCTAATTACTTTTTAGGTCTAAATCAGAACTTCCAGAGTTTTGAAAGACACAAGGCAATAAAAAGGTAATCGCTCTTCCTTTTCAGCATCATGTACCAATAAAATGGGCTTGAATAGAAGCTCTCTGCTAAAACAATTTTTTTTCATAATTCAGTGATGTAAGGAGTCAGTGCTGCTGGACTTATTTTTTGGGAGGGGGAAGTACATTATTTGTTAATTAAACTCTCAAACATGCATTTCTTGCACAAGAAGAATTAGTTTAAACTCAAGAAAATATATTATCATACTTTTTTATTTAAGTAAGTATCTTGCTTTTTAGGTCTAGAAAGAGTTGGAAATATCACCAAGGCTTGTAATGACTTATTTTCTTTGTGTTACACCTGTAAAAGAAACAAGGTCCTTCTTGCTGCACAGATGGTTGCCACTATGTCTTCCTTTGCAATATAGTGAAAAGATCAACAGAAAACACACGAATTACACTGGTTTTATGTGTTCTTCTCTTCCTGAGAAACAAGGACTTCTTCCTGTTGAAGAACATAAAGTAGAAGAAATACTGTCGAAGCTTGATTACATTTGTACTGATATTCACGTGAATGGCACATATGGGACCTAGTACAGTGTGTAGGATCTGCATTATTAAACTATAAATATCTGCACTCCTCTTGTCTGAGCTTGTCACCCTAAACTTTATTACTACTAATAAGAAGTAGACACAACTGACCTATTTCAGATGCCTACATTAGACTGATCTGTATTAGGTTTCAGAGGTATTACAAATCTTTTCCAAACTGCAGCAAAAGAATTCCTTAAGATTTAACAGGCCACAAGAGTTTCAGTGATGAACATCCAATTTGAAAGACTACAGGGAAGAGGAAAAAAAAAAAACCAAAACAGAAAGTGTGAGAAAAGCTGGAGAATATTTTGTCAGAATCAATCCCTTTATATATAACAAATAGGTTTCTGAAGAAGAAATTTTTTTTTTTCATTAAGAAATACCGGATTAGTTGAAAAAAAAATTATGTGTATATAGACACTAATATGTAAATATATACATTAACCAAAGTCACACCACTGATACACTGAAGAAAAGTAGAATGCAATCCTGTGTGTACCGATGGTTCGGGGAAAAAAAAGAATGTTAAAACCAGGACCACCATCTTTCTCTCTTAGACAGAAATATCCAATATCTACTGTTTTAACCTCTTTGGAACCATTTCAGTTTCTTCCTTTAGGCTTTAGCTGGCACAGAAACATATCCCTGGCTTACCAATTGGCTGCTAGTTTTTTCTGCAGTGTGAATGAAACCCAGTAAGATAATTTCAGTGGAATATGTTTGAAACACAGATGTCTTTTTCATGATCTGTGCATAGTTTGTCTCACTTGAAACTTGCATTTCAAATCCAGAGTTATCTTGCCAGAAGGGACTTTTCTGGTATCTTAGATCCATGAGACCATAAGTGTCCTTGTGGGATTTGCTTTTAAGCACCTTTTTCTCAATATCAAATTGCCATTTTCCCTCTGAAGCCTTCTTTACAGGATCCCCTGAAGGAGCTTGGCAGGTCATGTGGGAACAGTATGAGAAAACTGCTCCTTTAACTTTGCTTTTTCTGCAGGAAAACCACCCCAAATAAATACAAGATCTAGAATTATTTCAGTAGTAACTACAGAAAATAAATGGTGTTTCAAGCCATGGGGAGGAAAAGTTAGGCATTTAAATGAGTGAAGAATAGGTGTCTATGCAGCCTCAAGCCTCCAAAGACTTAATGCTATGTAACTGCCGCATGCATTAGTAAAACCACCCAATATCTGTCATTCTATTAGTATTGTCACTGTTTCTTTTAATTAAATGGAGTTTACTTCCCTTTCTACCTGTCCTGTCTTTGCTGAAATCAGCAAGAACAATGAAGGTATTCTAAATAATTAAACAAAAATAATGACAAAAATAAAATTCTTCAGCACTTTGTATCTCATTTTACCTTCAAATTGACATAAAGGAACTCCTGAGACCACTCCTGAAATAAAACTATGACTGCAAGTCTACCCATTTGATGTCAGATCTGATGTCAAGCCTGACACTACTAACTTCTGATACAGTCTAAGTTTAAATTTTACAGATTTCAGAGGCGGGTTTCCCATCCCACTCTAATCTCTGTAATGAATTCAGTGTTTCAGGAGTATCAGGTTGACAGTTTTGGAGTCTGCAGTTCCATCCGAAGCACAGCAATAGTTCTCAGCTAGGTGGTAGAAGATCAAGTTATTAAAACTTCTCCTTCTGCAGCACACAAGCTTTCCCACAACCTGCCTTTAACATAGCTCAGACCTGTGCTGGAGGCAGACCCTTCTGCCAATTGCATTGTCCATATTGATGGTTCAGTGATGTGAACTCCTGTCCCATTGCAAGCCAATCTGCAATATCCAGTTCATTTCACTTAGTGACCTACGGGCACTACTAAACACAGCTGGATGCAAGCAGTGATCCAGAAATGAAAAGTTTGCTATCTTCTTACCCATACCCTCAGGTGCCCTGTCCTTTTCAGTGATGTTTGTGTAAGTTAAGGATTTGGTTTAAGTACCACAGTTCTTTCACCTTATACCTCAGACCACTTCACTGTGCAAAGTCCAGTGCACAATTCTTTTATAAAAATTATGGGTTTAAATCACCAAGTAGACATCATACAATTTCCTAAGTAATAACACTATGTATGTAAAAAAATAAAACCACATAGAAGCAGTGTTGGGAGTAATCTGGAATAATATCTTATTTCTTTTTTTCTAAACATCTTTTTCCACATATTGACTCAGCTTCAGGTGTCCTTTAGAATTCACAGTAATTTCCAAACTTAGCAAATAGCTGAATTTTCAGTTTTTACAGCACAAATTTTAAATTGTGAGTAGTCATCGGGACTCCAAAAAAGCAAAGAAAGGGCAGATCACCACTCCTTGCTAATGCCTCCTAAACTCTTGTCGATTATGAGATAAATAAATGAAAGCCATGTAAAAGAAACAGTTCCTTCCTCAGAGACAATAAATAACCTCTTGAACATTTTCCATAATTAGGAAATCTCCAGGACTTCAGCATGTACTCTGAGAACATATATTTGTCTTACCATTTTTTTCAGGGAGAATGACAATGAAATCACAAGTCTATTTCCTATGGTTTTCTTATAATATTTATTGATAAAAAAAAAAAAAAAAAAGTTGTGATATTTTATTAACCTTTAACCAGTGAAATGTACACCATTGCAAGGAACTGTGTTCAAACCTATGTACAAAACATTTCATGAAATATCCATCCACTAGAAACTTATTCTGAAAATTATGTGGATGTAATGTCTTAAGTTTCTGAATTTCAATATCAAATCATTAGGCAGAAAATAGATGCCTTAAACCAAGCAAGAGGTGGACACAACCTAAAATATATTCAACTACAAATCTCTCTTGTATTCTGCAGGAGCCATTTTGTTAACATTAGAAGGGGACTTGAAGCAGCCTCAAGGGGTAAGATTTCCTTATGGGTCTCTCCTGTCAAATGATACCCTTATCTTTGCCTTCCTGCAGTCCTTTTCCTACCACAACATGACATCACTTTTGAGAAGCTGGAGTCTGTGCAATTCTACTGTATGCTCCAGAAAACTGCCAAGACTTTCCTCTGAAAACCAAGGAGGTAGTTTTTCTAGTTCATTTTCTAGTAAGTTCAGGATTGTGTTGTTATTGTGATAAAACCTTGAGAAAGGTATAAAATTCTAAGTATGAAGTTTTACGGAACTTGCATACTGACTAGCAACTTACAGATAAAACCTATGGAAAACAGTATATGGTTTATGGGTTTGTTTTTCTTTCTCACTTCCTGGATCACTCCAGATGGGAAAACAGAATACAAACCAGAATAATTTTAATAGCAGTCTTGACTCTGAAAATTCCTTGGTTACAAGTATTGACTAGAAAATTTATGTCTTGTAGGTGGAGGATGATACCAAGCCTTCATCTTCCAGAAAAAGAACATAGCAGAGAGGGCACAGGGCTCTTCCATTTATGAAGGAACAAAAGTTTCTTCATGTGACACTTCAGGACTTCAGAAGGACACTGTACATCATGGAATACTAGGTGCAGAGAAGTATTTTTTCAAGACTGTATTTGGCATCTAACCTTGAGAGCTTATTCACAGATTTCCTCCCTAATATTTCAGGCTTAATTTGATACAGTAAGTGCTGCACTGAGTTAGGGGAAGATGCTATAAGAATTCTTGACATGTGTGCCAGGAATGAATTATTCCAGATGAATTTTTCTTCATTTTCTACCTGAAGTATAGATAGAGCATTTCATTCACTGCTTTCTCCTGCTTCTCCATGGCATATCACTCTTTATTCAGTGTAGAGAAGCATAAAGAATCAGGATTCTGATTTCCTTTAAGCAGAAAGATTCCTCTAAGTGAAGCATTGCAGTCATATGGCATTTAGAAATGGCTTTCATCTACAACTAGTCTTTTACATCTTACAAAGAGTCTGCAAAACAGAAATAAATGAATTTGCTAATCATAATGATTAGGTGAATCACAGACACAAGCTAAGCTGAGCAGCAAAATAAACTAAAATTAGCAACAGCATGTCCCTGGCCTAGGGCAACATCCAGCTGATGAACAGAGACAGCTGGGACCTCATCCTTGCTCTACATTCTGTTACCAAAACTAATTTGTTGTGTCACTTGTATATTAGCAGGGACAACATCAACCTTCTCGGGCACCTGCGCTACAATTTCTGTGTGGTTTTGCTTCTTTGTGGTCGCAGTCCACCTGCCTGGATGTATTTGTCAGGACACAGTACAAATATCGTGAGAAAGACAGCGGCGAAATAGCTGTTATTACATCTGTCACTGATAATCCGCCTAAAGCCCTTGCATTTGCTCTTCACAGGATCTATAAAGGCATTTCAAAAGATCTATATAGCCATGTTTTGATTCATCAGCTCCCCGTCAGCTTTTCATGCTTTTCTTCCTTGCCACAGATTACCACTCTCCCTCACTTGGCTGTAAATGCCGCAACACAGCTTTTTATAAACTAATCAATATTTAATCATTGTAATACTTTGGAGGTTAAGAGAGGTTCAGACATGAAAATTATATTGCACTTCCCCGATATTGGAAAGACCTTACTTTGACTCCGTGGGATTAATAAATGATATTATTCCCATTTTAACAAAGAATCCAAATTATATGTAGGCTATGTGAAATGCCCAAGGTTATACAATGCATCAGGAGTAGAGCAAAGAATCACACTGGTAAAAAACCTGTCCTGCAGGTTATTCTCTCTGAATTATACCAATTATGTCTGTATGCATGTTTTAAGAGATATAATATCAGATATAAACTGTTATTGTGACCTGGATATTCCATTGCAGTCCACGTTCATCCCCCTCTGCATTTTTCTCCATTTAATATGACCTATTTCGTCATATTAATTAAGCTAAAGAACTGGAAGCACTCAGAGAAGTATGTTAATCTTGCTCTACGTGAACTAATCAAGTAATGGTGAGCAGCTGGTTAAATGTCCAGAATTTGACTGACGTTACAGTCACCAAGTGTCTAATGATGACAAAGCTGCATGGAGTCCTTAGAAGTAAAAGTGAATATTTCAGTAGCAGAAAAATTCAATTTCATTTTTGAAAAATCAAAAATTCTTGCATTCCATGAAAACTCGTCTTCTTACTTTGGAATGGTAGTTATAAAATAATATCTTCCAAGTATCCTGGTCACAAAACTCATGTAATGAGTTTTTACTTCTTTCTTGACTTTATCTTGAGTTTCCATGAGGACTTGTTTCTCAGTGAAAGATTAGAAGCCTAAATGTATATTAAGTACCTTTCTTTGAGGACCTCAGTCTTAGCCAATAACCAGAAGCAGTTTTATTGATTCCATAGATGGCTTGGCTACAGTAACATCAGTCACCTGTTGACTTGGATTCCCAGAACAGGAAAAGCCTTTTATTTCCTGGACCACACCAAATGTCATTACTAGCTGACAAACTGCATATTAAAAGTTAAGAGAGTCCTCATGTATTGCAGTTCATGTTTTTCAATAAACGAAGCATAGCTTTAGCCCACACCTGCTATTCCTCTTCCTTTTAGTCAATCTAAGACTAGATTCATCCAGTGAGCACCTTACAAAAGAGATACCAACATTTATTCCTTGAGTATTTTGGAGACTTATTCAAAGCTTGTCTGAAAACAAAAGTAAGTAATTACCAGATAAATGTGCAAATTTGTTTATATTTCTCCTTTTCATCTTACCCTCAGTTCATGAATAAATGGAAAGGATATTTTCTAGGAAATGCTTGAAGAAACTGATTATTTAAATTTATATACAAAGGCTCTAGCTGAAGCAGCAACAAGGCGGGGGCTATACAGCTGTGGAGGTTCATTCAGGAATAAAATCTTCATGAAAGCTTTCCTGAATAGCTGTGAAAAATAAAGTGCATGTTCAGGAGAAAAAAAAAAAAAAAGAAAAGAAAAAAAGAAAACATTACAACACAAATTCTCTCCAAGAATTTACTTCAGTATAGTAAGTTTCTCTGCCTCCTCCTCATTAGAAAATGTACTATCTGAAATCTGTTGCTTCCCTCAAGCAACAGAATTTCAAAGTGATTCTGCTGTAGGATGAAAGAATGTAACACACTGGTTAGAGCACTCTCTTCTTTGCACTGATTTGAAACGGTGTATTAGTGCTATTACACAACAGATTACCTAGGGTTATTTAGGATTAAGAGTACGCTGTCTCTTAGGACAGTAATTAACTGGCAAAAAAAACCCTGGTTTTTGTCTTTTTTGCTTAGTCTCATCTTTTTTTTTTTTTTTTTAATGAGACTCTTTACCCTCGTTCAATTACCTTTGCACATAGTCTGCTATCACTGCATACGTTTTCTAACACATCTAGCACTTAGTGTTCTCCCTCTAGCTTTTTTAATACTTCAGAACTAGTTGAAGGTGGTGAGAAGCAATTTATGTCCATTATTTGGACCTTTACAAAGGTACCATTAGTACCTTTCTTGATCTTTCACTCTCACAGAAATATCTTTAATGGCTCAAAATCAATTTAAAATGTCCTCCTAAATGGTATCTCCCTTAGTTTACAAACAACTCAGAAATTTTATTGCATTTGTATGATACCTATACAATGCAGTAACCTTCCTGGATCATTTTCTTTAAATCTTCCCTAGGAGTTTCATTTGAGCATTTTGAAATAATTTATTTTACATGAAAAGTTCATAAATAGAGATTTAGGAATAAAAATTAGGAGGAACAGGAAATCCAGTTGGAGTGAAGACTATCACTGAAGATTAAGTGAGGTGAAATATTGTTGATTTCTCTTTTATTTGTGCCTTTACAGCACAGTTGCAACTACCCTACGATTTTCGAGAATTCTTTTGTCCAGGAAAATTAAACAGTTGAATATACTGCATTTTGTGGGTGGAGCATCACTGGAAGTGTTCAAAGTCAGTGTCAGTTCTAACGCATCATTAGAAGTGTTTAAGGCCAGATTGGATCACACTTTGAGCAACCCAACCTAGTGAAAGATGTTCCTGTCCACCGCAAGGGGATTGGACTAGATTATTTTTAAACATCCCTTTCAACCCAAGCCATTCAATGATTCTATGGTTTTGTCATCCAAAACAAGAGCTGAAATATTGCTATACAAATAATCCTGATCAGTCTTTGCTGTCATGTCTTTTCTAAGCATAGACAGAAATCAGCTGAAGAGTGAAAAAGCAATAATACAGCTACTAATTTTTTTTTTTTTTTTAAATCTGCTGAATACCTTGAATTTCATGGACATTTACATTCCCCCTCCTTCATGTCTTTTAGTTTTCCCAAGATAAGGAGAAAACTTTCCTCTGGTAATAGTGTCAATCTATTTAAAATTTGCTAGGGTTTCTTTTAAATTACAGATTCTGAAAATATTCTGTAAATCCTTCCAGGCTAGGAAAATAAAAATTTTTAAAAAAAGCAATATTGTTTCTGCAAAGCTCAAGTGACTTACATGTAATGCATTGCTATCCTCATTGCTGAAGCCCACTACAGATAAAAAGTTGTTTTGAAAAATACTGAATAAAGTGGTTGCCTAGGCAGCAGGGACTGGACTGATTGACCTGGGAGGTCTTATTCAGTCTGATGTCCTTCATACCCATGAAAAACTAATACTTGTAAATGAATGCTGAGGTTCTGTTGCTTGAGATTCAGAAGTGTTACTGCATCTCAGTAAAGCAAGACAGCAAACATCTTACTGAAGCTTCCTGAATTATAAAAAAATATTGTGGTAGTTCATGTTGTTTCTTTAAATTCAGACCAGATGTTTATTGAGCTGCACCTGCTAGAAAAAAAAAAAAAAAAAAAAAAGAAATTGCCCTTAGGACAATGTGGCAAACTGAACTAAACTACTGACTTTCCCTCTCCAACTATTTAGGAGGATTTTAATTAGTTTCTATTTTATTAAGCATAATGAACACAAGAAACTGACTATACATGCAGAGTAATAAAATCCATGAGATGTATTAGGATATTCAGTTTCAAGCAGATATCTCTTTTCCTCCTAGAGAAGAATGAGTGAGAAGGACAAACTGAGGACTCATCTATGCAGGAACCATGCAAACAGACATAGTAGCACTTTGCCTATTCAAAAGTTGTAGGTAGAAAAGACAAGAAATATTTATAAAGTATCTCATTCCAGAGAAACACCCTTTTTGGTTAGAATTGCAGATTCCTTTACAGCTAATTAGCCAAATCCCAGATTTCCGGATTTCATCATATGAATGAAAGTTTTCATCCCTCAGTTGCATTTGGAAGAATGATAAAAAAAATGAATACAGGTATTTGTTCTGGACTGAAGAATGTAGACCCCCTTTAGAAAGTACAGTAACCTACACAACAGTTGCTCTGAAAAAAAATAGTTGATAACCAAAGTAGTAGTGAGCCCTTTCACTGATGCAGCAGCAAGAAAATCATCCAAATAAGTCCCTGGAAAAAATTTTACAGGGAAGCAGTGAAAAGACATTGAACAATAATTTCAGCTCTCCTATGATTAATACTGAGACCAGGCTAGAATGTTGTCTGCAATTTTACTCTTTGCCAAGTGAAAAAATGGAGGGAATATCTATGAAAAATTTTTGAGTGCTAGTAGAAATTAATTAAACAATGAGATTTTTAATTCCATTAATTCATCTTATCAAAAACAAGCTATCACTGCTTTAAATGATCAGTATGAGTACGCATATGGAGGTTTCACCTTAGTAGGGGACTCATTATATTCTTCTCATATGGTCTCCATTGTTCATATGATGGTGCAAAACAACTCAGAATTATAGATAGCCCGGTTTATCAGTTCAGTGTCCTCTGAACATCAGCTTGAATTCCATATTCATTCCTGAGTACAAGTGACAGATTCATAGCACAAGGGTTCCCTTTTAATGTGTAATGGAATCAAAGGGAAGTATGATGTTTCACTGATTTATTTTACATGTTTTATCAAAGTAATATCTGGAGTTCTGGTCTCTGCTCCAGGGACTGTTTATGTATTTTATATTGTAGAGTGTCCTTGGATAAAAACAGAAATAAACCTGAAACCAGAATTAAAAAGTAAGAAATGTCTGTTATAGCTAAGGGGGCCTCTTTGTACCTCTCAGTTCAGTTTTTCTCTCTGATCTTACAGCTCACGAATTTCCAGGTTTACAATAGTCCAGCTTCAAGAATTGTAAAGTGCCTTCCTAACATCTTATAATGCACAAGAGGAAAAGATTGATCTGCAAGAGCTGTGGGTAAGAGAGCCCTCCAGGCTAGAGTAAGTTTTCCACTTCCTAAGTGAGTACTTGTCTAATCACTAAACCATCATGTATCCTTAAATAAGGATGTTTCTCAGACACTTTTATTGCAATTAATGATGTTAAACAGAGCTGTGACTTGGCTCCCAAAAATCTTCAATATCTTATTTGCTTGACTGTTTCTTGTTGCATTTAAAGACATCCTTTGTGGCACATACAAGAAGGCAGCAGTTGGTAGACAAGTTTTGAACTCTCATCAGCTGTATGCAAAAGCCAAAATGATGAAGCTAAACACAGACGAATGATTGTTTACATACATCTACACTCTGCAGAGTTTTATCCCTAAGAATAATTCAGTTGTTTTAGAATGGTTTTGCTCAAATTATAAAGCATCTTTATCTCACAAGAAAAAGAGTAAACCACAATATATGTTTGAAATAAAATTTGCTGAACTGAATTTGTGCACAGACTACCCCCCACCCCCACCGCGCTCCCATTTGAAAGACGCTCTTCAAGTCTGCAAATTCTTAAACTTGGTAGCAAAAGCTTTCCAGGTACTGGAAATACTTCAGAGTGTACCAGCAATGTTATTGGCAAAATACAGAGTCATCTTAGGATATTTTACTGAAATTGTTTTTAAATATGTTCAGCTTTGGGAAAAAAAAAAAAAAAAAAAAAAAAGAACATCAATAATACACTGACGCTTGTTCTTTCCTCTGACATACACAGGTTGCACATCATGTCCAGAACTCAACTTCCACTATAGAACTTAGTAAGTCAGAAAGGAAAAGATACTACAGATGATAAACCAATTAAAAAAAAAAAAATCGACCTTGTTGTCCTGGAAAAGATAACATCATTCTTCCCCTTGTGACTGTGTTCTAGCAAAAAGTGGTTGTCTTTTCTTTTGTAAACTTGAACATGATTTTGATTTATGAAGAAATCAAAAGATTTTGATTTCTAAGAAAATTTTGTCAAATCCCACCTTTGCAAAGACATTTCATGACTGGCATTAGAGTCAGATCTCTTTGAACAAAAATGAAAACTTTTTTGAGGTTCAAATCTAACCAAACCCATCTAAAACTATCATAAGAACTTCAGATTCTGTAACAATAGATTTGAAAAACTTGCTAAGAAAAAATTCAGATTTACTAAAGTTTTGCTCTCCAGAATTACTTCAGTTCCTTTCTCATAACATTTCATTGCCAGGGGGCAGGTGGAATAGTAGATATAAATATTGCCTAGGGGAGAGTTCCAAGGAATAAAGACTTAAATACTTATTGCTCTTACACTTTTGGGTTTTTTACAAAGCATTTTCTAATAACACCAGATAATGCAATGCAGGTCAATTGCCTTTGACCAAAGGTAAATGCCTATAGCATGCACATCTACATTCCAGCTAAACTCTCAGTAGAAAGAGATTAAGTATTTTTGGAGCACAGTTCATACTGTCCCAAAAGAGAAATTTGAAATAGGTCAGTTGGATATGTAGAAGCTTCCCTCTTTTGAAGAGCTTAAGGATGACCATCTTGCAGACAGACATTAACATTTTAGAGCTTTAAAAATTAGATGAGGTGAAGCCCACCCTCAGCTCCTAATTTTTGCTGGCTATACAAATCTCTCCATTATATGTGTTATGTTCAAATTAGCAGTTGCTATGCAATTACTGTGGTTATACTATTATTCAAACTTCAGCATGGAGCTAGCATAATAAAACACCCTGTATCAAAACAATTCCCAGTTCCCTACCTTCATGTTTCAGTTAAACAAGAAGTGATACTTCTGGTCACCCATGATTTTTCTGAGCCAGGTTGTACTGATAAATTCATCGTTTTTGCCAAGAAGCTAATCTCATAATTATTTGGACTTTTTGGGAGTTTAAATTTTCCTTTGTGGATTTCTGCCCAAATAAAAAAATCTCTGTATGAGCCACTGACTGAGCTTCATGGTTGCATCTCAGTATACCCTAAGATAAACACTGGAATTCTTCATGAGGGACAGAAATTCAGGTGTGCTTCAACTTTTTTCACTGCTATTCTGAAGGAATAATTTGTATCAGAGTTTTGAATCACATTTTCAATTTCTATATCCTTCTTATCTGCTGTACACTGAGAGGCGTGTCCCTAAACTTTCCCTGGCTTAGGTTTTTTCTTGCTTTTCTTTTTCTTTTTGGTTTTGTTTTTTTTTTATATAATCTAAAAACTAGTGTTTAAATTTAGGTTATGCAGTTGCTTATTGTGTGCTTTACTGTACTTGAGCATCACAATATTCAAGCCTTTCCTGAAAGCTCACTCTTTATCCTCTTGTCTCAGAGTCAAAATGACTACCACTTCATTTTTTTTTTTTTTTTTTTTTTTTTTTTTTTTTTTTTTGTGAGATATGGTGGTGTTAAACATAATGAAAATTTTAAAGTGGTAGGTCCAAACTGATACTTCAGAAAATATAGAGCAGACTAGAAATAGATGCAGGCATGGCATGGCACAGATGTGTGCTGAGGCTGACTCGCAGGAGGTTACTCAGCGTGGAGAGTCTGAAATCTAGCCAAGGGGGAATGATTTCTGTTGTGGTGTTTGAGACCAATAAAAAACAATCCTATTCTAATTGTTTTGCTCAGAGTGTAGGTTTGCCTTTGACATTACATACTGCTTTATACCTTGGCCATTCATTTGCCACCCTTGAGGCACAGGCAATGGGCTGCAGTCTATAACAGAGCAAGACAGTTTTTTCTCGTTGTTTGCTACAGTGTCATTCTGTGAATAAAGGTGGGATCTAATTCATCTTGACAGTGCATTCCCAAACATGTCAAGCAGTCTTTCCACAATCTATAATGACAGTAGATTTGTTCCTAAACAGGCATTTGCTACATATAAAATTTTATATTCATGAATATACCTATGCTGATATTTGCTCCGCTGTGAGCACAAGATCTCTTATATCAACTCTAATAGCTGAGTTTATGTGTAATTTGCTACACTTTATGGTTCTGAAACACAAGATTTTAAAGTGAAAATGATAGATAATGCATCCTTCTTTTTCTCATGCTGTCCTTTTGAAATACGCTTCCCTCTCTGCCCCTTCAACCCTGCACATCATGTTGCAGTACACTGCAGGAGATGGTGGTGTCATTTCTTCATTAAACATTTTCTGAGATACTTAAACATAAAAGATTTATATCACATCAAGCACCACATCCCAAAACACTGCAAGAAATGAAGGTAAAGTCAATCAATCAGCCTAGAATAATAAAAAAAAATCAGATTCCATTTCTTTATTTACTAAATAGTCCACTGTGAGTTTGGGTCAATTAATAAAAATTCAGAGTAAAAGATTACAAGAAATAAGTCAACATCAATGGCTAGCTATTTTGAATTAGCTTAGGATATTGTAAAAGAAGGTAACATTTAATTTCTTTCTATTGTTTTTAAGTACGTTGAAGAACCATTCTAGGAAAAGCCAGAGACATCTGAGTTATCTTGCACTTGTGACAAACTTTGCATATGCCTATAGAGAACTGGCACATTTGTGATTAATCACTTTTTCATAAGCCTGAGCTCACAATGTATTGATGCCTAATGTTTTGCCTATAAATTCGGTATAGTGACATTTCACAGTTCATCAGGGCATTACAGAGATAAAACCATGTAAGACTGTGATCCAGAGTTAACAGCATGGATATGAAGTGCCCAAAATGAAAAATACAGGTGAAGGTACAGGCATGGTAATGGGAAAGGGAGATGGATACCTTTGTCTATCAGTAAATAAAAAAAAGTCTCCAGAGATTAATACTCTTGGTTACTGCTGGAGAGATCAGAAAGTAGAATTTTCCTTTCAGAGGTCTTTTATTCCCTCCAACTCTGAGAAGTCTTTAGAGGATATATAAAGTATAAACCATCAGAGTGGATGGTAATGACCAAAGACGGGGGGGGAAGGGAAAGGAAGGGAGAACTGTTCAGATTGTGGGAACAAGTACATACTTAACAGAGTGGACCCTCCTCAATGACCCCTCCACTGAGGACTTTGTAAGCAGCAGTGCCAGAGGCGACCTTATGATACGATGCCCTTTACTGATATTGCAGAGCACAGATGAAAAAGTGAGTGTCCCTTTGGAACTGGGACTATCAATGTTTCACCTTAGGGTCTAACCTGCCTTTGTATTCCCATGTAAACACAGGCATTGCCAGTTGGTTTGTACCTGGGAGTAGAGTGTGGTGGGAAGAGAACAGAAACGTAAAGTGATGTTTATTGGGCATAATCAGAGGCCACGAGGGAACTGACTTATAGATTGGTGCCCAGCAAGAAGCATGAACTGAAGGGGGTTATTAGTTACTCATTTTTGTAAGCAATAACTGTGTTTCACAGAGTTCCAGCAAAATTCTCTTGACTCACAGCATATTTCCTCCTTGTTTTGAGTGCAACCTTATTACCCATAATCAAGAAAGTTTTCCATTTAAATTATGTCTTCAGGATAGATGTAGCATTTACATATGCTGGATAGTGCCTCAGGCTGACATTTTATATTAATTGGCCATAACTCATCTCATCTATACAACATGTGGAAAATGCCTATGATTTTTATTGCAGTAACGTAACAGTGTTAAGATGATTTGTGTAGTGCTTTTTAATTCATATTTACTTCTCACCTTTACAATGCAATTTTTTTTGTATTATTATATTTTTCTGTATTATATTATTCTGTATTCCATTCTCTTCTTCCCCTTCTGATTTTTTTCTGTCTCCTCCTCACACATGACACAATAAGCCTCTAGCATGCTGGGGGTCAATAGATGCTTTCTGGTTTTCACAGGTGGTGTTTGTGTGCTACCTTTGTTGCTGCCCCCTTTCTTTCCTTACAGAAATTTCAGCTCATCTCATAGGGAAATATGGCAGAAACATCCACATTCCTGTAATCCTCAGGCATGTACTAATTTACTTTTAATTGCCAAATACTACTGAGAAGGCAGTTCTCCTAAGCACATATCAGTTTTAACTCTATTTGACATCTCGTTTCTATCCCAGCATGCCTACTACAGCCAGTGCTGAAGTGATATATCAGAAGGCAGCTGGCATGGGAAGAATCCCCCAAAAGGCAGATTTTTAGTGTACAGTGTAAAAGATAAAATTTGACTCAATTGGATTTCTTTGAGAAATCATGAAATTCTAGATCTGAAGGCTGTGTTACTAAAATAACTAGCTTCACCTCCTTGTCTTCAGAAATGAGTTCTTCTTTGGAGTGGCATTGGGTTTTGCTGTGTCTGTTGACACAACAGGTGTATTTTGGGCCTGCAGCACAGCACAAGCCATGATAAATGACCTTGTGCAGCACATCTGCAAAGGCTAGCTTACTTGGGAACTCAGCAAAACTTGGCATGATGTTGGCAGCATGTCATATCCTGAGTTTTACTCAGCTGGAGGTGAAGAGCAGTACCTTGGCCTGGTAACATCGAGCTTCCACTGCAGTGTCTGCTCTTTCAAAAACTTTGTATGGATGCCTTTGTCTCTGGTGAGCTGGAAGAAACTTGATTCTTCTTGGAGTTGCATGGAAAACTCAGTCAACTGGCTTTTCTTTGCCTTATCTTTTCACTTCTTGCAGTATGATGGTGCCACCATGAAGCTGAAACAGAGGGTAATAAAAAAATCAGAGCTCATAGGTAAATGACAGATAGTTGCAGGTGCCCAAAAATCAAGTGTTGGTCATAGACACGTAGCCAAGTGACTCATAACCATAAGATTCAGATTACACCATGGAAAAACACTTTTTACTTCAACTATTCCAAAAACAGCATTTGAAATATTTATCTAAGAAATACATTAAATCAAAATGAGAAATATGAATGTTATATTGGAGCTATTAACTCTTTCAATTTTATGTCAGATGTTAAATGTATCCTTCAGATGCTATGCCTCAGCAATTTTCAGCTTTTGCTGATTTGGCACATTAATATTTGATCCTTCAGACAAAAAACAATAGCTGTTTTGACTTAAATAATGTATCAGTACTGTGTACATAGATCCAGTATTTTCTCAGATCTATAGCACCTATATTTTTATGCAAACAATCTTTTTTGGTTAAACATGAAATTTAAGACAAAACTAAATGAAGATAATGAAATTGTGAGATATATTACAATATAACTCCATCGATGTTGAAATACAACAGTCAACCACTCAGTTAATGCAGAAATTATTAGTGCCACCTATTGGCAGGCAATGTAAACTTTGCAAGCTATAAAGCCAAAAAAAAAATACAAAAATAAAATGCTAATTGATTTCCAAAAGTGGAACTTTAATTAAAAAAAAAAAAAAAAGAGGTTTTCTTTTTTTTTTCCTGTCATTCTTATATGTTTTATCTTCCTCCATGCAATTTGAAAAATATTTATAGGAGCAGTGACTTAAATAGATAATGAAAATAGCAGTGAAAAACAACTTTTCAAATTATGAATGCTACTAATAAAAATAAGAAACATTATTCTAAAGAATCTCACTTTAATCTAAAGATTTTTGCTTGTTCATTCAGGAAGAGAAATGCACAACGTTATCCACATATCTGGCCAGATAACATGGGACAGAGAAGGTTAAAAATAAACTACTCATAGTCTTTTTGAGAATGACAGTGTTGATTATCAAAACCCAATGAAATATTAATATTTTCAGTACCTTTCAAAAGTGCTCAAATTATTACAGCTTATTCCAATTTATTTTTATTAATAGGCTATGACAAGTTTTAGAGAGGAATTTTAAAAGGAGTAAAATTTATACAAAAAATTTGGCAGAAAAGACAATATGGTTTTGTGACCCTGTGCATTAATACAGCCTAATAGTGAGTTTGCTTATTTCTATGCTTAACATGTGCTAGGAAATATGGGTTTGGACTCTAGATATACATGTGAATAGAAACACGAAGAGTCCAGTGTCACAGATCCACCCAAGTTACACCAATTTGTTGAATCCTTTGAATCTTTGTGCAGGTTTAGTAGGCACTATGTCAATTACTTCTTCCCAGTCTTGAGGGAAAATAAAAGAGCTAGAACTGTAAGCTATTTCATAGAATCATTCCAATTTGACAGGGATTTGTTGGTAAGTGGTTTGTAAGTGAAATGATTCAAGTGTTCTTTGCCCACTTTCTGTAGTTTTGTTTGGAATAGACTTCCTTGGCTTAATTCTGAGAATATTATGAGGCAGTGGTAAAAGCTATGTGTGACATCTGCTGCTTCTTTTCTCTCTACAGTTGCTTTCTCACAGAAGGAAATTAGATTATTCCGATATAATTTTGTCTTGACAAATCCATGTCGACAGTGACTAATTTCTTTGGGGTTTTTTTTTAGATGCTTACAAATAGTTTGATTATTTGTTCTAGCATTCTTCCAAGAACTGCAGTTTATCTAATTTCCTAAAATTGTTTCACATTCCTTTCAAAGATCACTACCACATTCATTCTTGATCATCACCCATTGTCTTTGACTTTATAGGGCTACTTCTATCATCTTTTATATTTCATCAGCTAATTCATCAAGTACCACGGCATCAGCATCAGCTAATTGAAAACAACTCACTTATGACTAAGTATTTAGCCTGTTCCTTCCCACTTAGAGCCTTGAGCTTAAATTTTCTTCATTGTTACTTATTAATGTAAGATTGAACTGCCTCTAACTCTTTTAAATAAGAGTGATTCAGAAAAAGTAATAAAAAGCATGTTGTCAGTATCAGCTCTTGAGTAGTTTTGTTTGTTTGTTTGCTTGTTTGTTTGTTTTACAGCTATTTAGTTTGTCCTATCTTTTTCTGTGATGAAAGAGTGATTTTTTTTTTGTCATCGTGGCCTTTGGGATTGAAATCTGTTGTGTGCCTTGGTAGTTTTTGATTCTGCAGCATCACATTTATGCAGTGCTTCCCTACCCTGAGGAAGTGACCCAGATTCACCTTTTCAGATGCTACCTGAAAAGGTCAAAACATAGTACTATTGCTCATAATTTAGC
This sequence comes from Pyrocephalus nanus, assembly GCA_038380795.1. NCBI lineage: Eukaryota > Metazoa > Chordata > Aves > Passeriformes > Tyrannidae > Pyrocephalus > Pyrocephalus nanus. The sequence continues at coordinate 41,634,591 of CM076259.1, forward strand.
AAATCTTCTACTTTCTGTTCTGGGATAGTTTGGGTTTATGAGCTTAATATTGGTCCCTTAAGTAAATCCTAGATTTCTTGAATTCGTATATTTTCTTAAGAAGACAACTCTGAGTATAATGAAGCCTACTTTCCTGAAATCTGATGCTTTTATTTTGCAGTTTTTTCTTTTTTTTGTATGATGCAACTCATGAACTCTGTTATTGCACATCTTTTCTCACTCACTTTTGCCTTTTACCCTGTTGTTCTTGACCAGTTCTTCCCTAGTTATTACAAACAAGGGAAGAATTCACTCTTTTAATTGAGTTCTTGTCATCTGCATTTGCAATTATCACCAGGTAATTGCAAGGACTTTGTGGGCAGTTCATATCTTTTCCCAACAGGAGGACACAAAGTTAAAATGCCTCACTACACTCAAATCCTGTCATCTGCATAATTTTGCTGTTTGCTTACAAGAAATCTCATTTGTTTGAAAATTTATGTTGATAGCCTATTGTTTGCCTCTCTGTTTTGACAATGCTCCTCTTTAAATTTTGTTTTAATTATTTTAAAGAGCTATATTAGTATATAGCTAAAAAGACAGAAACCTATCAGATAGAATTCACAACACAGACAATGTCCCTCAAGTAACCAAATTAGGCCCAGTGAGCACTGGGGTAACTCACTGAATATTGGAGACAGATATATCTCTCTAAACTCTGAGTCAGAAACACTTGGCAAAAGACTCTACCCAAGCTCTGCTCAATGTAGCATTCTAGGATTTTTCAGTTTACTGCACCACATGTTGGGTTTCTTACATGGTTATTTGTAAGACAATTATCTTTTTGTTCTTAAAATCACCTTTTCCAAAATACAGTTTTAAAAAAATCATCAGTAAATATTGCCAGAAAATAAAAAAGGACCCTCAAAGACCAGTTCTTAGTTTAATTCGTATCAGTAAATATAGCGAATGAGGTAAAAAATAATATAATCTCTTTTACAGTTATTTTTGTGAGATAGATATAAATTTCCATTTAATCAAAATTAATTCCTTACCTTTTAGCCATTCTCCACCTTTATAACTGTCTTTAAAAGGTTTTATTTCTTGCTGTCTGAAGTCAGAGAGAATTTTGCTCCTAACATCAATGGAGAAAGATTTCACCTGAAGCATTTCAGTCTAATGATTCCTTAATAAAATACAGGAGACTAGTTAGAGTTCTATTATGTCAAACAACTGCATTAACATCTCTCTATTCCAAGGATCTTCTCCTTATAAGGTGGATGCCACTGAAAGGCTGCCGATTATCAAGGTAAAGGAATCTATACTAGAGCAGATCCTTTCCTTTCAAAGTATTTATGCCTAGAGTTCTATAGACTTGTGGTTTTGCAGTGGGTACTTTTCAGCTATACATCTTTCACCACTACTGGCAGATGAAATGTAGGGGACTGAAGTTCAGCAATCAGCTAATTGATTACAGCCTCTGGCTCAATACTCGCACAATCTCACTTCTTTTTGCCTATCAGTTTCATTAGCTTCTTTATCCTTTACCCTTCAGTAAAGCTATCTTGTGTCAGAACTACATAAACAATATAAAACACAGGATCCAGGTCCTTTACTTCTTTGTTTTCTCTTTCCACATTTCAATAGAAAAGGAGACCCTTAGGTGCTGTTGAGTAGTAGCATTATTTTGTTAAGGAACTAACAGCCAGCCCAGTGGGACTTTTCAGAAGTCATTGCTATGTCATACGGCTCCCCAGTGACACTGGACTGCATCACTTACCTCACACACAGACATCTGATGTTACTCAATCTGAGAAACAGCCATAAACATTGCAGTTATGGTGACCATTATCTTTCTCCTGAGGGATTTTACTCTTCCTTGAGAATCTCCAGAGTGATAGCACACCAGCACTGCAGTATACCAGATAATAATCTCAGCCACAGGGATTATTAGGTAGGATGGGGATGGATAAAAATAATGCTCAACTGCTTTTTTTAGTGGTATGGCATTTTATTTGGGCTGATAGCAGCCCAATTCTCTGTGCTCATCAAGTTAGTGCAAACTAAACAGTCTTCTCCTTTCATATAAAAGGGAAAAAAAGTCCCATGGGGAGTGGAACACCATTATTCCTCAGCACAAACCACAAATTCCTAAAGACTCAACACCTTAAAGAAAAAAAATTTCACCCTACTGTCTTTGCTTCTCTTATGGTTGTGGTTCTTTTTAAGAGAGTATATAAAAAAATCTTTTTCCTTGTTCCAAAACTTGTAAAACTTTTGAGTACTAGAAGCCAGAGAAAGTGTCACTGCACCTGCCCTCTTCATATAGACTTTCCTTTCATGTCCTATGCAGGATGGTTTCACTCAGGACACTGGATTTAAAGTGACCTGGTGTGGAAGATCATACATTTTTATGTTGCTGCCATGTTATTGACCAAAATATTGAATTTTGTTCTGCATGACATGTGCTATGAGGCAGATTCAGTGTGATTTTCTTAAAAGATAACTCTGTCAGGGAAACATTTCTTGCTGAAAACCTCAAGCAGTTTGCTGAAAATATTGTAGATTAAGGTATTATCAGGATTTTCTCAGACTGCTGCAGTGAAGTGTCATTTCATTTTTGAGGGTTGACGCATTAATGAATTAATCAGAAAATGTGTTAAAGTAACAGCCATAGCAAACCCAGCACTTCCACACTTCAGTACATACTGCTCTTTCTAAGTGCTGAAATAACTTCTGTTTTTATCAGTAGAGGAAACCTCTGAGACTACTCACTAAACTATTAGTTTTGCCTTAATGCCTTAGCATTAAGACTCAACCTTTGGAATTTTATTTTAGAATACATTTTTCAGATGGATACAAGAATATTTTCTTCATCAATACAATGTACAAAAGCCTCTTGAGCATATGTCTCAAACCCATATATCTGTTTCTATTGCCTGAGCTAGAAAATAGTCCCACATATGTTTTTCTTGAATATGTTGTCCATAGTGGTGATATAAGTACAATTTATGAGCAGAAGGGCTTACATGACAGTTTTGTTATGGTTAAACAGTGCTCACAGCAGTAAAATATAAGTTTCATAAAAAGCCACTTATACTGGGGCCTTTATTTTAGTAATAATAAAACCTTTTTCTCTTTTGTGATGAACTCTGTATTTATGAAAAGAAAGTATTTAAGGAAAACTAAGCAAAAGATTGACTTTATCATATAGACACATATGGTAGGATGAACACAAATAACAGACCACAAAAGCCTCATAAAGAGTGACTCAAGGGGTTCTTTGGAGCCTTTTCTCTATTTAACTGAAAGCAAATACTGAATCAACTTAAGGAGGGAAGGTGAGCTCTAGTATATCATACTCGATTCAGTGCAGGTTGCAAATAAATCAATCTGCACCTTCTGTTCCAAGAATTCTCTCAAAAAATAAGGAAGGTATATTGCTTAGAGGAGCACTATAGTATTATTTCAACTCCTCAGTGTGTCAAGAACTGTGTAATGCAGCTCTAGCATAACATCCCCTCAAAGCTTCCTCTAAACAGTGTTTTGTTTAGCTTCGTATTTGTTTTCTAAGGAAGAGCTAAATGGTGATTCCTGGAAAGATATTCTTCATTTTAACCCTGAGTCAGTGAGTGCAGACTCCTGTGTGATGGAGGTCCAAAGGGAGCTTTGGGTAAACTAGTGGGTAAGCGATGGTTCAGATATGCAGCAGCTCGTGACTCACAGAGTGCCTGAGCTCCACAGAGCTGGCTATAAGCTGCTGCAGTGTTCAAGATCCCCACAGGAACAGAGTTAAGCAGCAGATTAGCTTCAGCCCTGTGCAGTTGCAGAGCACTACAGGACTGGTGCCTGAAGATAAGCTCAGCAGTCGTGAAGCTTCCCTCATAGCAAATCCAGGAGACGTCACCAATGGGATGATGATAAAGGTGTAATATTCATGAATATCAACAAAATCCTGATTCTTGTTTTCTTGCCAATTGTCTGACACGGGACAGAGCTGTGAAAAGCTAATCAGAGAACTACTAAGGAAACTGGAATTTCATTCATGGACACTTTTATGAGGAAACAGAAAAATCTTTCAAGTTTTCCCTGGTGGATACTTCACACCATTAAAGCTACAACAAACGACTTCCTCACTTCCCTTGACTTCCTTGCAGCTTAACTGTGTTAAAACAGTAGAGTGCTAAAATCATTCTTTGGAGATGAAGTATCATGGTCATGCCTTGAAGTGAAATAAACATATAAAAGCGAAAGTGCTGTTTACCAAAGTGAAACAAATTAGTTTTAAAAGGTAAGATGTTATTTCCTCCTTCCTTTTTTTGAAGGTCCCAGTTCCCAAAGGCTGAAAAATATGGAAATAGAGAAGCTGGTTATTTTTTCCATAATGTTCACTTCAAACAACCCAAAATCCCTGAAATTCTATTCTAGCGAAATCTTCCTTTTTGACATCAAAAAACTAAAGTAATGTTAGGCAAAAATTGGACTCTTTTCTACCAAAATGTAATTTTGAAAAGAAAAAGGATTGTTACTTCTTCCATTTTTACAGGATGGACACTATCTATAATGAAGGGCTTTGCTACTATTGACTGACTACAAAACTCAACAAAACAGAGACAACAGAAAGGAAAAGTCTTCTGAAGCCTTAGGCCAGGAGTGTATTTTATTTAAGCTATAATGAGAATAATAGAAAGTTAATTGTCAGATAGTACTATGCATAAAATCGAGCTTCTGTCTGCAAGCTACAGACTTACTTTCTTCTACAGCCTTGTCTTTATCTTCAGAGGAATCAGAGTATACTGGCTTTATGAGAGCACTTCCTCAGCGCTCTTCTGGTCTTAGAAAAGTTAGAGAGAAACTAATAGTATTTTGGAAGGATACAATTTCATAGCCACATGTGGACTCACACATTAATGACAAATCTTGGCAGACATGCACTATTGCAAGCTCCTGTTCAGATAAATTAGAAAATTATTTTTAAAAAAATAATAGAAGAATCTTTTATCTGGATAGTCAAAACTTCTGACTATAATTGGTAGATTAAAAAGTTACTAAAATGTGACAGAATATAAAATAAAATAAAATACTATTAACTTACAGATATTTGAAAATTTTAGTGATAGTTTTCCATATTTCATAACTTGTATTCTGAAGTGTATTTTCCTGGATTGTTTTCAGAGCAATATAGCCAAAAGTTGAATGATAAATTTTAATTTTTATCAGATGTCTGATGTTTCAAAAGAAATAAATCTATGCTGCTGAAGTATTTTAGAGCAATGTCTGCAGAAGCCAAGGTATGGACAGTTCCCCTGAGCATACCTGTGATGAGGAGGTTGCAATGGAAGCACATTGACAAGATGTGTAGGAGATCACATTGCTGCTGCACATGCTCATTTTCTCCCCCTCACAAGTATGCTGATCATTTCTAAGCATAGAAATGTTACTTTCAGAAGCTCTGAAGAGCTTCAGTTACTTTCATGAGCTCTGCAGGTGACATTTAGAAAAACATAGACTTTTTTCAATCTTATATCCCAGCTAACTCTCCAAAACAGAGTCCAGACTACCAGGCAGCCTTCTTTCCTTCTGAATACTGGCATTTTATTTAGCAGACAATGACAGAAGAACACCTGAAAGGACTGCAGTCCAAGATGAAACAATGCTCTGTGATTAGACAATAATGGACACTGGGTACTTAAGGAAGTTATATAAGAACAAAACAAGTGTGAATACTATCAATATCTGATAATAGGTGTTTTAACGATTTCTTAAATCAGGCATGGCTTCAGATCTTTGCATTTAACAACCCCTGAAGGATTTTTTGTTCTGCCTAAAATTTGTCTGAATCCATTTTCTACCTTTGTTCTTCATAATATTTTGTGGCAATCAGTTCTATATTTTAATTACAATCCTGTTAAAAAAAGTACTTCACTTGTTTTAAACCTTCTGCTTGAAAAATATCACTTGGCAACTTCTTGCTCTCTTTGAGTGTTAGTGAATGATCATCACTTCTGATTTGATATACTTGTACCGTATCCCAGCTTTTCCAAATTAGAAGTCTTATTCTGTTTAATCTCCCTTAAAACCAGAGCTGTTCTGCACTGTTGCTCATCCTTGTCAAATTCCTTCCTGCTTTTCTATTTCTGCCTAACTCTTTTCAGATGATAATATTAGAATGCACTGTATTATTAAAAATATAAATGTCCTGGTGATTTATATGCTGCCTTAATTACGTTTTCTGTTTCATTCTACCTTCCTTGCTTAACAACTAATATCACATTTTCCCTTTCTGGGCATCAAGCTGTCTTCAAGGAACCATCGTAGCTATTTTGTGATCCCCTTGTTAAATAGTCTTAACTAATTTTGCAATCATATTTATATCTGCATAGACATGATCAGTTTTCCCAATGAGCAGTATCTTGTACTTGGTTGATCATTTCATTATCAGTCAATAATTGAGTGTCACTGTCAATCTCAAAATTCCTCTGTACCTCCTTGTGGGCAGCCTCTACAGGATTTTTTTATGAGGCAGGGATGGTTGCTCCTTAATACCCCAGTACTGAAGTTGCACTACCAGTTGAGTGTAGGGGGCCAAATGGGCTAAAATGTGACAGCTTAAGTTTGCCTAGAAAACAGTGTTGAAGGCAGGGGCAAAGGGACAGCTGACAATAGCAGTAGACTGTTCAAATATTTTCACCTTTTGTTCCCACTTCTTTTCTCTTACTTCCCAGCAAATTCTGACAGGAAGCACAGTTCAATTTCATTGCTTCATCCTTAGACGAGAAAACCTCTGTTTTGTCTACAGTGACAAGAAACCATTGATGTAAAACAGGTACATGTAGCTACTGGTCCACCATCAGTGACTGAAGCAGCCTCTGAGCAGTTTATCTGAAGTCACTCACAATAAATCCTCTGACAATTCAGCCTTGAGCTTTCAAAGAAAAAAGAGAGGAGGCAACTCAATATTAGCCTGTTAGTTTACCATACCTCATAAATCAGTATTTTCTACTCCCTTGCAATATTTTATACTCCCTTTCTGTTCCTCTTGCAAAAGAGGGGACTGAAATTTAAGAGGTCTAGAAGGTTAGCAATATAGACCTAACTGTAATCTACAGTTAGAGTGCAGTTTGAATCCCTGTAGTTGATGAAAGGAATTCCATCGTGTGAAGTAGCTAGGGAAGTACCCTGCATAACATGCAAGGGTGTCCCGAGTGGGAACAACCCTGCATTGACAAACACAGCAGATCACCTCATTCCTTAGGTGTTCCCTATGCCAAATTCCTATTGTCATACCATTTATAATTGGTTGTCAGTATATTTCAGCTGCCTACATAGCATCTGAAAGTCAAACTATTTGAACTGTGATTGTATGCTGATTAATACTGAGGAAAATTAAAAAAATTCAAAATTTCTCCATATTCTCTGTGGTGAAACACAGTGCTAATATATACAAAATGTCATTAAAGCTTTGATTTTTCTCCCTGTGTGTATATATATATATATATATTTTACAACAAAAATAATCTCTTTTATTCCAATTCCATCACCATAATTATTTGAACAAATACTATCATCCATGTCATTATGGGACTCCCTTGGTATTGAATGCAAAGTTCTTTTGACATATGGCTTATGGCTTAGATGACATTTGGTTTACTCTTCCTGGTGGAATTTTAAGTCATAGAAGTTGTACTAACCTGTTCTGAAGGAAATTTAGCAGAAAATGCTCATTTAAGACCAAAAGGCCAAAGAAAAATTAAATAAATTGAAAAAAAAAATTGAACAGGGGAAAAAAGCATATGTAAAATAGTTTACACAATAGCAGAGTGGTCAATAGGTTTTCTTCATGATTATTAGTTACAAAGTATCCTGACTTCTGAACTTTTTTTAGTCTGAACAAAGTATTCCCTAGAGAAGATGTTATAAAGCAGATTTCTTCAAAGCATAGCCACTTGTAGTACATATTATTGACAATAACAACAACAACAACAACAACAAAAAATCAGTACTATCAAAAGCAATAGTCCATTACTAAAAAACTCACTACAATCCAGAAATCTTGGCCCTCCTTCTAAACAGTTTCAATTCAGGACAGAATAGACCATAGTGACATAGCGAAATAGTGTTGTTCACTAATTGTGTGTGTGTGTATTTCTAATTTATTACAGGAGATGAATGCTGATAAATTCAATATTACAGCACTTTTGCAGTATTTGTGAAGGAGAATCACCATTTTGTAGCTAGCAGTGATAGCCTATTTTGTAAGTTACTTAAAATTTCATTTTTATTTATTTTCAATGCTAATTTGTTCCACTAAATTCTGTATTAATTATCAGAAAAAAAAATGTGTTCATCTTCATTGAAAATACAGGAGGCCTAGAGCTATTAGGAGCCCACTTAGGGCTGCTACTTTTGCCCTTTAACCATAGCTAGCTTGAAAAAAAGTTTAAAAAAACAGTTTATCTTTCTCTATTATTAGATTACATGATCTTTGTTGGATTATTACACAGAGATGATTCTTGATTAAGAGTGCTGAGGATGGAAAGGAAATGTATCAGGAAAGCTGAAGGAGCTCCTCAAAACACTAATAAAAATATGAAAATGCAGATTATTTTGAGTTTTTACAGGAAGAAAACTGGAAATTCATCATTCAAAAATATAGTTAAGTGATGGAAATTAATTCAAAGAAGCTTTACTATGAAAAAAAAAGCTCTGTATGGTTTCAAGCTCACTTGAAAAATATATATACAGTTTTGATATCTTTGCACTAGAAATGTTGCTTTTTAGCTAGCAGAAATCAACACAGTCTTCAGCAGAGCTACACTGATTTACATGAGCTGCAGACATGACCCATTGTATTTAATTTTAGGCATCTTATTACAAGGATATTCACATATTGGAGGAAGATGAGAAGAAAGCTGCAAAAAATGATTAGACTTCTGGAGTGATTGATGTATGAGGATTGATTGCGAGTGCTAAATATGCATAGTTTGTCTAAGAAATGACTTAAGGGGGACATGGCAACAATCTATAAATACTTGAAGAGTCTAAATGTCAAGGAGGGAAAGGCATTTTCAGGATACAGAAGAAATACAGCAGGACAAAATTAGTGAAAGAAAAAAGAGAATGAATTTAAAAACAGCCCCCAAAGGAAGACCTTAGAGAGTAGAAAGGTTTTGTCTTTCCAGAAGAAAAAAGTAGATATAGATATAAATATAGATGGATACATTTACAAATGCATATGGCATCCGAGAATATTCTAAATGTCCTTGAAATTGAATTTTTAAGGCTAGTTTTCTGCAAGGGATCAGACCACATCTCTATTCACAATAAAGTCTGGGCTTTTTATATTTTATTTTATTTTATTATTTTATTTTATATTTTAAGGTTTAAAAAACTGTCACCCCACAAGGAAACACAAAATTTTGAAAAAAAATGTGACTGAGTCCATTGTAATTGCAACCAATTTAAATTTAGAAAACCACTTTTAGCTAAACAATGCCACTTTCACTTTGATGAAAATAAGGAGAGACAAAAGATCTGTATTTTTCCTGGTTTCCTTGTCTCTGGAGCCAATGGTATGATTTAGGAAACAACAAAGGAAAAGGTTTCCTCTGGACACACACATTTTTCTGTTCAAGGCAGAATATTTTTAGAAATGATTGGTGGCTTTAGAAAAATGTATATAGCACTGACATGATCACAACAACTATAGATTTATATCTTACCATGACTTCCATTAACACTTGGTCACAAGATTCCGGGTAGTGAGGAGTAAAGAAAAGATCAAATACCTGCAAGATGCTGACAACAAGAAATAAGATTCAGAGAAGTGGGCATAAAACTGGAAAGATAAATTGATGTTCATCAAGAGTGGTATGTCCCCAATTTCGAATGTGAGTGAGAAGATGACAAAACATGTTTTGGGACATACAGAGAGATGACAAAAGAACCAGACATAAGGAGCCACATCTCCAAATTCAAAACAGACATTGTTTTCCTAAAGCTGTAAATGATGTCCAAAAGTGAAAATAAATATTGAATCTAAAAGTAAAATAGAGGTGATTATCTGTTTATATTTCATGATATCATAGATTTTACAGGTATTAAAGCCAAAAGAAATCACTATGTCCCTCCAGCATAACACAGGTTAGAAAATACCATTTGACAATTTTTGTGTCAAGTTGAACTAAAGAGCATATTTTAGGAAGATTTTCAGCCTAGATTTAAAGACTCTAAATGATGGAGAATTCATGCCATCTTTTTTAATCCATTGTAGCTTATGGCACTTCTCTGTACTAAAATAAATGTTTCTTATTTCAACTCTACCTGTTACTGATTTCAGTTTCTATCTACTGGCATTCTTTCAGAATAATTCCTACTATGTTTACTCCTCAGAAATCCATTTATGACCTCATGTCATACTATTGTCTTCTTCACTCCAAGTTTACCCACAATTTTTCCCAGAAATCCCATTTCAAAGATTTGGTAAATATATCTTTAAATAAATAGTTTCCTTGAATGCATAATTTAATTTCCTAATATAAATTCACAAAAATTCACTGAAAATAATATGTGTATCTATATTGACCTGAGAGATCACAGTGACATGCAAAATATTTTGCAGAAGCTCGACATAAACGGAATTGTTCTGGCAGGAAAAATCCTCAGCTCACCACCACTCATCATTGGAAATTACATCTAGGTAAACATCAACATCTGCTTCCTGTGCAAACAGAGTCTGTCATCACAGGACCCATTATATTATTATGAGTAGATGAGATGGTTTAATATTCATTGCAGATATAAAATCTGTGAGAAGCTGCTTCATACACGTGCTAATGTGTAAAATGTGTGAAATTGATTGTACCAGTCTCCACAGGTAACTACTGCTTTGAAACTTTATCTGATCTAATATGAAGAACTCCGATAACATCAAAGAGAGATTCAGAGGTAATAGGTGTGCTTAGTGAATAGTGTGGTTTAGTTGCCAAAACTCAAAAAGCCTAACCAATAAGGAAAAACTGGCAAGTCTACTCTGGAGTATCAAAAATATCTAGTTTACTACTTTTATTGCCTGTTTTATAATAATTTTCATTGTTTTGAAAAAAAGTATAATCCAGCTACAAATAGTAATACAGTGACATAGTCAAAATCAAAAAGCATATCTTTTGCAATTCCTGTGCACTTTTGTTGGATTTTAGATCTGGGACATGGGAAAGAACAGTGGCATTACTATATCTGCCAGCTCTACACTTACCCTGAATGCATGGGTCCATCAAGGAAGAGGAGAAACAGAGAATAAATAGGGCCTTTTGTCACTTCTCACCCACAGTACTCTGGCTCACAGAGCTAAGCCACCATGCAAAGTAAAAGCCAAAATCATAAAATTATAGCAATGTTAACAATGTGACTGTGAAACATTTTGTGAGACTAGAAGAAAATTAGTCTCACTACGTGGCCATTTACAGTGGCCACAGATGCAAACGGTGCAGTTGCAGACAAGAATTCTACTTTGCTATTTAAGTGATTTTGGCTTCCTCAGGGCTCCTTCGGAGTACTTGGTTTAAAAAAAAAAGGAAGAAAAAAGACATGAGGCAGTTACTTAATCCAAACCCAGCAAGTTTGACACTTTTATGGAAGTTAGGACAGCTACTTTTGGGGATTTTTTTTGTTTGCTTGCTTTTTTGCAGTGTAAAACTGTCATGATCAACCAAGATCTTTGGTAAGATTCACTAATCCAGTAATATGTAGGCAAATATTAGAGTCTTGGTTTTTTCCTAGATTTTGGAACATCAGAGATTGAGAGAAAACTTTTACTGATGATCCTACAGATAGTTCCCCATTAGCCAGGAACATGGGACTGCAGTCTCTGTGGGGCATCTCAGGCTAATTATGGTCCAATGAAAATAGTATGCATAGTGTGCAGCATTTCCTGTAATCCTCACCTTGTGGAAGGGGGTATTAGCCTTCCCTGAATTTTGCTGTTCACCTTTAGATTTGGTTTAGCTTCTTCCTGTCTAAAAGGATGTTCTGATCTTGAGCCTTAGTTTGCATCAAGTGGTATTCCAAGTGCTTTCCAGTGGATGCAGTCTGTGACTGTCAAGATATTTCCTGTTACCTATTTAAGTGATATTTTAAGGGTACTAATATGGCGCAACAGCAAAGTCTGCATTTAATTTGCTTACTTTATACAGAAAGGCCTGTGTAATCCATACAATGGACCTATAAAGAAGACACAATTTGTAGTGTTCTGGTTTATATTCATAGGAGGTTCTTAAATCCAAGTCTGAGGGATTAACAGTAGGGTCTGTAAAAATCATATTGCTGTAGTGCAGCAATGTCTAGTCAAGAAAAAACCTAAAACTGAAATCTTCTTCCATCACATGAGAAATTAACCTATGACTTCTACAATATATCAGAAAATATGAGTGGTCACGCCCGGTCTAATCAGAGCTTCAAGTGGTCCAGGAACCTGAGTGGAATGGCTTAACAATAAAAACCTAGACAAAATAAAATAAGTATGGGGCAACCGTAAGGGATAGTTCCCCATTTGCCTCCCTGTCTGTGAATTAGGTCCTTCCAGACTCTGAGGTACTTTTTTTAATAGGGCTTGATGGGATTTTCTTTTCTGAATTTCTTCTATTACTTTTTTAACTCATCAGTGCCTCTGGCGTTGCTAGCACCATGTGGCAGTAAGTTGGACAACTTAATTATGAGTAGCACACAAAATTAACGTATTTTTTTTGCATGAAGCCTGCTACCCCATAATTAAATTTCATGTCTGTTAGTTCTGGCGATGCGAGAAAAAGTGAATAGTTGTTTCCTATTCTGCTTTACAGTCTGCCATGATACCTCTTCTCTGGATTTTCCAAAGCCATAAGTACCTGAAGAGTCTGTCCCAAGACAGGATAACTACTGGTTGAATTTGTCTGAAACTGAAGCACCTGTAAATCATGAGTAAGTGCTTATATTAAAACAGCATTTGACTATACCCCTTATTTCTACCACCACCCCTTACTCCAGCCATAGACTCACAGAACTGCTGAGGGCTAAAAGATACTGTAAAGAAGTTGTTTTCTTTATCTTGCAATCTATTTTTTGGCCAAGTTCTGATAAGTGTAATATCTTTGAGTCATCTCCAATAATTTTGATTACATAAACAGCAGCTGTGTTTTATTTAATATACAATTCCTTTTCTTTCTTTCTTTCTTTCTTTCTTTCTTTCTTTCTTACTCTGAATGGTATAAAATGTATTCCACATTTCATGCTAGTGCTTAGCAACCAACTTCAAGATACTAAAATAATATAGATTTCCTACCCCCTCACTCTTACCTGCCGCTCCCCACTATATAACAGTGCCATTGATTCATTATTGATATCTTCAAAAGTGGCCAATTAAGTGACACTTCTAGGAGTTGGTATGAACCCATATGAAAAAAAATACTTTCATTTCAGTTCTGACCTTCACCATGTTTAGCAGAAATCTATTCTAGAAGTCTCAAGGCAGGTATAATAGCCTTATTTTATTATAAGTATTTCTCATTCATAGCATGTTAGAAAATGGTCTACTGCATTCAACCTTGCAGAAAGAAAATATATTATGTGAGGTTTTGGGAGATTCAGAAACCTCTGCAGTTTCAATTCGTATAGTAAATATAACCTATACCATTTATAGAGTTATTTTTGAGACACATAATTCTGTGAACTATATTATGATGTTAACTTTGCAGGAAGGGATTGTAGTTATATCGGGTAGTAATGAGAATATGTGGTGATCTGAAACCAGACAAAGCTTTAGCATTTATTTGCTTTCCGTCTTTTTATAAGTTTAAAATAAAAGAAAACCTTCAGTCACTTCAATATTATTTTCTAGTTCCATAAAAACTTTATTCAGACCTAAAAAACAGTAGCACAATTCAAAGGTATGCATTCCCAAACTCTAAGAATCTAAACCACCTATGCATTCTCCAGCAATGGAGAGTGCACACACTTGCATGCACACACACACACACACACACACATACACACACATACACATCCATACAAACTATTTGAAAATGCCTACAGAAAACACGTGTTTGTCTGCATACCCTGAAGATACTCAGATGTTTCAGTCAAGTGTTAATATAGCAAATTCCAAAGCCAGACACCTTTCTTTGAGAAAACTAAGTACTTCTTTTTACAATAGGCCAACTCCTGCCAAAGTTGGTGGTTTGCCCACTGATCGAAAGCAAGGTGATGCCTTGGGGTGACAATGAGATATGTCTTCATCACAGAGAAGACCCAAAACTCAAAGATCAGTCCCTGGGTTGTAGCATGGACAGATTCCAATGCTCAGTGGTGCAAAACCTACTATGTACATGGATTTCACACTGAAGTTGACACAAATTCAAGGCAGAACGTGCAATAACATCTCAGCTTGTATAGTAACCTCATTGGGGAAAAGCTGTGAATTTTCTAGTTATACACAATTTAATAATTTTGAAACCTTGCATAATCCTTATATTTTAGCAATTTTTATAGGAGTGTAAGGAGGCTGCAATAATACTTCCTCTATTTTTTCTCACCAAGAAACTCTGTAAGCATAGGATGCAGATCATAAGAAGCTCTTAGAAAGAATAAAACGTCATCCATGTCCCATTATTAACTATGAAGGGCTTTTATTCTTAAAATGTGACAAAGTAGTAGCTAATTTGCTGTAGAAACAAGTACTCAGAAACTCTATCCATATCATAAAAAATAATGTTTTGATACTGCAAAAGCAGGTCCTAGCCAATCATTTTAGACTAACCTGTTTAAAATTAGCCATAATTAGTTAGCACAAAGTTGTAAGCAGAAGAGAAAAAAGTCTGCTTGTTCATTCCAAGCCATGTAGCAGATCTACTTAATATTTAATAAAAAACCCCAAACCATTCCAAATTTTATAATGCACAACTTGTGAAGTAAATGTGCAAATTTCAGAATAAACTATTTGCAAACAACAATAAACTATCAACAAATTGAAGTATCTTATTTCTAGCTGAATGAAAGAGTTCCTTTTTTTAGTTGAAACTGTCTTGGCAGGAGTTTGATTGCATATTTCTTTAACATACTTTGATATGCTATTTTTAAATGGATAATTAAAGAACATAAGGAAGATAGAAAATACAAGAACATTACATATGAAAAAGAAATGGACACATAGTTACTCTATACCACATGCTTCCAAATTGCACAGGTCCTCTTATGCACATTCATTTCTGTATGCTCAGTCCACTTGGCTACTATGAGACTACTTCATAGAATTGAAATCCAGCACATATTTAAGTGCTTGCTGAACCAAAGCCTAGAAAAATAAAGAAACAATGAGTTAGAACAAATTTTAATTGAAAGACATATCCAATATTTTAAATATCATTTAGCAGGTCCTTAAAATCTGAGTAACGAACAGAAGACAAGATTTAATAACAAACCAAATCTTCTACAATTCGGTCCTAATTCTGCTAACCTCATACAGACCAAACTCTCAAAATAGAAATGGGATATCTCTGTGAATATGAACAAGCTCAAATTTCTTTCTGTGTTTTCCTCTTCCAAGAACCAAACTGATTTGTGTTTGTAGTATGTTGCACAAATGACTCACTCAGGGAGCATCTGTGCTAAGTAGAGTGGGCCAACATTTTATATCAAGGAATATGACACATTTTGCTCTTTTTTGTTTTCAAATTTTGAACAGATTTTAGTTTTAAAGGGTTCTTGTCTCTCCTCAGGTCAGATATGGTTCTTGGACTCTGAATCAGCTTTGACCTAGCTCCCACTGGGGCAAAAGCTAATGACTCTCCCAAAAAATGAGGAAGAATAGGAATAAAGGTGGAGATTCATAGCAAGTCTAATGTATATTTGCATCGGCCTTAGCACCAGTGAATAAACCTCTGCCAGGATAATTTGCCTGACTTTCTTCTATAAAGCTGCTTATCAAAGCACAGCTAGTGACAGAGGAACACCACAGAAAGGCTTTGTAACCTGCATTCCCATGCATACACATAGAAACAATCACAAACTTCTCAAGTTTTCAGATCTGTCAGGGTTTTGTTGCACACCATACAGTGAGCCCTTTCACACAGAAAAAACTACTCTCTGTTTGATTGAAACTATTCTACTAATTCTGCAAATGTTGAGTTTGCTTTCACCTATGTTCAGAGGCTTTTGCCAAAAATTTATTTCTTCCAATATTTCTTAGATAATTCAAATGAGTATTCACAGAAGCCCAGTCCTACTAATGGCAAAGAGCAGGCTCCATCTTAAAAGGCGGTTTTTCACATGGAAAAGTATTGCTGGAAGAGTATGACTAAATATATCTTCTTGCAAATATAGATGTTTAAAATATATTTCTTCGTAAATATTTTTTCAAGGAAGTATTTTCCAGTAGTAATACACAAAATCAGAATATGGACTTGGATGGAACTTAGTGCAAGATTCAACAGCAGAGTCTGTTGTAAATGTTGGACCCTGAACCGAAGGCATGCCGAAACATTCATTTTTCCAAGTTTTGCAAGTTAGACCTTCCCAAGTTTAGTTCAGTTTAGAATGGATCTGCATTTTTTTTATGCCTGGCTAGTATCACCTTATTCCAGTACACTTTTAATGAATGCTGAATTCCGTCTCTTGTTTGTTGAGCAATAAATACATGGAAACTTTTATTTCAAAATATTATACTAAGTAACATAATAGAGTTTATACTACCAAATCTAAGAAGAAAATGGGACAAAATTATTTTGAATTATCCATTTTAACAAATCTTCCTTTCAATTCTGTTTGGTAAGTCAAAAAAAGAACCTGAAATTTTTCTATATTGTCAGGTGTAAATACAGAATACCAAAAGAAAACAAATGTTTGGGGGCACTGCAGAGAGTTCTTTGACAGTTTTTTATCACACTTGTTGAAATGAGATAAATTAAGCTGTTACCATGACAAAACCCAGGAGGTTTGGAAAGTCTGTGGGAGACAATTAGAAATGCTGAAGCTGTATGAACAAATAAATCTTTTAAACACTGGTGTAACGTATTGGAGACTGACTATATGGCCAGGATCTTAATCATATAAAGTTCTTGCTTGGGTCCTTCTCAGCAAGCAGCAGTATTTCCCTGTCTAATCATAACTCACATAAAAATCAATTTTGATTTTTGTCATCATCCGTAGTGTTCTGTTTTCTTCAAATTAATAAAAAATAAATTATAATATTAACCACTAACAGGTGGTTTACAAGCACAGAAACTGTGAAAGATGTTCAAATACATGTGTTCAGCTCTTACCAGTCAGTGCTGGTCTTCTTTCTCCTTTTTCCTTCCTTAATGTATCTAAATTATTTACTGAAGCTGTTTGTTTGATTTTATAGCACTTAAATATGAATCAGTAGGTCACTTCATATCCTAAATTTGTTAAACTGGCTTTATAAATGGCATAAGACCCTATGTAAACTAATCAACAAGCAGCTACATGCGATTTTAAGAGATTCATTTAAGGGTAACTTAGAGCTTCAATGATAAATTGACATATCACATAAAAGATTCCGAAAAACAAATCCTGGCTTTGGATTCCACACATTTTAGTGAATAGGACAAAGCTTTGTCTGCTTCATGGTCAACACAATATTTGTCGTCATTTGCAGTTTAATATTCAGTAGCATGTGAGTACTGGCATGAAAAAATGCATAAATTGGATAACTACTTTCCCAAGTGAGAGAGATCTTTAAGTTCTGATTCATGCTACATGGAAATCATAGAATCATGGAATCACAGAATCATAGAATCATTTAGGTTGGAAAAGACCACTAACCCAGCACTGCCAAGTCCACCACTAAACCATGTCCCCAGGTCCCACATTTATACAACTTTTAAATACCTCCAGGGATGGTGACTTCACACTTCCCTGGGAAGTCTGTTTTAGTGCTTGACAACCCTTCTGGAGGAGGAAATACTTCCTAACATTCAATCTAAACCTCCCATGCAACTCGTCGTATCACTGGCTACCTTAGAGAAGAGACCAACTCCAACCTTGCTAAACCTTCTTTCAGGTAGTTGTAGAGAGCAATAACATCTCCTCTGCACCTCCTTTTCTCCAGGCTAAACAACCCCAGCTCTGTCAGCGACTCCTCATCAGACTTGTGCTCCAGACCTTTTGCCAACTTCAATATCCTTTTCTGGATATGTCCCAGCAACTCAGTGTCCTTTTTGTAGTGAGGGGCTCAAAACTGAATACAGGATTGGAGGTGCAGCCTCACCAGTGCTGACTACAGAGGGATGATCACTACCCTGGTCCTGCTAATCACACAAAAGCTGATACAAGCCAGTATGCCATGGGCCTTTCTGGCCACCTGAGAACACTTCTGGCTCATGTTCAGCAGCTGTTAACCAGCACCCCCAGGTCTTTTTCTGATAGGCAGCTTACCGGGACCCTCTTGCTCTAGTGCTATAGTGCTCTCTACATGGGATTCTTGTGACCAAAGTGCAGGACCTGGAACTTGGCCTTTTTAGGTTGCATACAATTGTCCTCAACCCACCAATTCAGCCTATCCAGATCCTTCCTTAAAGCCTTTCTACCCTGCAGCAGATTGACAATCCTGCCCAACTTTGTGCTGTCTGAAAATCTGCTGAGGATGTACTTGATCCAGACCATTGTTAAAATATTAAACAGGACTGACCTCAATACTGAGCCCTGGTGAACACCACTTGTGACCAGACACCAGCTGGATGTAACTCCATTCACCACCTCTCTCTGGGCCTGGCTATTCATATAGTTTTTTATTCATCAAACTGTACACTCAGCCAAGCCACAAGCAGCCAATTTCTCCAGGACAATGCTGTGAGAAAATGTGTCAAAGACTTAACTAAAGTCCAGGCAGAAAACATTCACCTTCCTGCATCCATTAAGTGGGTCACCTTGTCACAGAAGGAGATCAGGTTGGTAAAACCAGACCTGCCTTTCACAAAGGCTGGCTGGGCCTGATTCCCAGGTTGCCCTATGCATTAAATATGATCCCACTCAAGATAATCTGTTCCATGACCTTCTCCAGCATAGAGGTTAGGCTGACAAGCCTGTAGTTCCCCATATCCTCCCTCTGGCCCTTTTTGTAGATGAGTGTCACATTTGCCGGCTTCCAGTCACCTGGGACCTCCCTGGTTATCCAGGACTGTGGATAAATGATGGATATTGTCTATGTGAACACTTTTGTCAGTTCTCTCAGTACCCTTAGGTGGATACCATCCTCTCAAACTGCAGTATGAAACAAAACAACTCTTGGTACTTTGCATTGAGGAAAAGGGAAATATTCGGGATTTGGTTCATTAATGCTGCAAAGACACTTGTTCCAGCTGCTCGGGACTTGGTTGTAAAAATCAGGGCGCTGTGAAGGCCTGCCATGAGGCAGATCGGGATGAGGCCTGATGAATCAGGGTCGGGCAGCTGGTTAGTAGGATGGGGACAGTCTTTCCAAGGGGACAGTTTTTCCAAGGAAACTTTTTTTTCAGTGAGGAAAAGCAAAATCTAGTCAGGTCATCCAGAATGAGAAAAGTTTGAGGGTTTTTCAAACTAATGGAAATATTTTATTTTATATTCTGCATTAACTTCAGTCTGTGGTTTACTGTGGCAGGACCTCACAGGGGTTACAACTCAAGGACATCCCTTCCTCATTTTCTCAAACAAAATAGCTCTGTGAATGGATTACAACTTCTATGACATATCACTGCTTTTTTTGTGTATGAAATTGCAACATAAGATGAAAATCATATGATTATATCTTGAAAACAAAAGCTTAGCAAGAAGAGGCATATGTCATCAGAATGATGTTATAGTGCCTGGGAGATGTATTAATCTCAGCTCAAGCTGCTCTAGTTTTGTAAATATTCAAGTATTTTACTGTAATTTCAAAAATCAAGATTTTTTCTGATTATTTTTTTGAAAAAAACAAAGTATCAAACTTTCTATCTCAATTAGAAAGAAAATAAATGTGAAAAGATTGGCAATTTCCTCAGAACAGCTATTTCAGCATTTAAAGACTACTCAGAGACAAAAAACTAATTATAATACTATCTATAAAACTTAAACTCTCAGAATTTTTTTGATTGTTTTTGCAGTAACTATTTGAGTTAACTATATTAACTCAAGAGTCCTGTGAAGTACTTCATTAGATCTGGAGCACCGACAGATTAGAAGGAGGTTAGATATTTCTCATTTTCATAGCTAAAACTACTAAATTAGAAAACACTTTGAGACATAAACATTTCCACTTTTATGGTATATATATGTATATCTCCTTATATATACACAAATGTCTATATATCTAAACATTGGTGCAGGAAATTATGCTAGAAGCAATTCTATTGTGAGATTCAATTCAAGATGAAGTAGTAGTTCTCATTTGGAATTAGGCAACTAATTTGTGACTGTGTTAGATAATTTGTAAAAACCATAGAAGATAGGAAGTCTGATTACATTTCTAAACTGCACTAATACTGAGTATTTCCATATATTGATTCAGGAAATGCAAACTGATTTCATAACACAGGCAAAAGACATATTAAGGTATCTGGAAAATACTTGGCAATGTGATATGATCCGTGTTTTCAAGGACAGATCCTAAACTACACTTTCAAAAGGCAGAGACATAAATCAATGGCAAGATGTTCTTGTGAACTGGATACAACAAGTTTTATGTCTCCTCCTCTTCTAATTTTATATGTTTTCCAAGTATCAAGTGGAAATGTTGATTTTAGAAAAGTTTTCTAAAGGATAACTTTCAAGGCAATAGAAAGAATAATAACACACCTGGATGGCTTTCTATTAACGTACTGATGAAACTATCAACCATCAGAAATGTTTCTTCAACAAACTTTTATTTAATGGAAATATAGTCATATTTTTATCAAACTATTCCTTCATTATACAAATTCATTGCTAATGAGACAGTAAGGAAACACTATGTATTTTTGATTTGTCATTGTTTTTTACTTATATAGAAAAAGTTTGTGTCTTCACAGGGAGTTCTGAATTTTCTTATGAGAACCAGACCTTCTGCCTATATATGTGGGTAAAATTGTTGTTCATGAAATTGTCTCAAGGTTTGAAATGTTCTTATTGAAGAGGACAAAGAAAAAGTTTTTTTTAGGGAACAGACTTAAAGTCAAAATCCTTTTGTTCATATTCTCCTCCCCTCCCCCTTCCCTTCCCTCCCCTCTAATTTCCTTTCTGTGGTATCATCTAGCATTTGGCAAACTTTATCCAGAGTATGACTATAGCCAGGTATAGAACTATAGCTTATTCATATTCTGTTTTCATTTCACTTCTGGAAAATCATCAGAAAAACCCACATATACTTTGTTTCTGAGGATCACCATATTAGGGAACCCTTTCTGATTTCACATCAGAAATTGAACTCAGCAGGTAACACTCTATTAAAATGATACAGTAAAGTATCAGTCACTTGGCCAAAATCATAGTTTTTAAAATAGATTTACAGTCTTGCAATTGCAAAATATCATCTAGCCCTGAGTTTGGGTTTAAATACACTAGATAGAGGTATTTGAGTATGGGCTACCTTTTCTGTTCTGAAACTCTGACCACACTTCTACACGGAGAAAAATTGCCTGTGAAATTTATCTAGTTTGTATATGTAACTTCTTGATTAAACCTAAAATGTAAATGCTGAGTTTTCCTCAACACCATGTTGCACTGACATAATCCATAACTCTACACAAATTGTCCCCACAATTATTTGTTTTTATATTACTGCAGGTGTAAAAAGGCAATATAAATAAGCCTATCATAGGTAGTGAGTTTCTATTGCATACACAAATCTCTTTGATTTCACAAGTCTGTATCTTGCCATTTCTAATGACCAAAAGATTACCATGTGTTCAAAACCTCTATTTTGTGGCTTGGTTTTTTGGAGTTGGTGCTTTTGTTCGTTTCTTTCTTTTTGTTTTGTTGGGTTTTGTTTTGGGGGGTTTTTTTAGTAGATGATTTCTAGTGTAATTAAAACTTATAAATGACATAAGTAACCTTTACCTGGGCAAACATTTTTATATCAAACACCTTGTAAATTACTTTAGGAATCAGGTCCACCAATCCAACAATAACAGAATCAAAGAAAGGATGTCTCAGCTCTTGTAAATATCTCTTTATCAGAATAATTTTTAGTCGTGTCATCCTTACTTGTCAGTATAGATGAGGAATTAAAACATTTCAAAATTTAGTCATAGTGATTGTACAGGAATCATAATTTTGACTCCTGTGGCTTGCAGACTAATTATATACACTGTGGATGTGACAATATTGCCTCTAATTTCAGAAAAAAAATACTATAAAACAGTCATAAACTATGAGTCCTTTCTCTTCTGCTTTTTTTCCTTAGCAATTCTTGTTACATGATACAGTCATTTCACTTTCAATCAGTTGGCTTAATATCAAAACTCAAAGTAAGTATAAAAATCAGAAAACGTTACATGATCTTGTCTTGATAATGTGTGAAAAGATTCAAATTAGAGAGGGCCTAATTATCATGCAAGCTTTATCTCCAATAAAAATAGTGAGGAGGTACCAACTGCAGTTTCACTTTAATTCCACTTGGATCTCTGCAGTTTTACACTAGAGTGAGTTCACCATTGTCTTAAACTGACTACAAAATTATCTAATGTAAGAAACAAACATAGTCCAGGGTACTCTCTTTTTATTTTCCTCATGAATGTCTATATGACCTGAAGTTCATTGAGGCCAGGTCCTAGTTTCTGACAGGAGTCAATAAGGGATGCATTACAGGAAGGTAAAGAAATCCTGTGGCAGTGGTATACATGACAGTGTGGATAAATAGATTATCATGGATACACATGACTGAATTTAAATGGCTTTCTGTGTCCAGTGGCTTTTGTTTGCAGTGAAGAAATAAGAGCACACAGTACAAATAAGTTGTTGAGATTAAGACTTAATACAGCTGGCAATTAATTAGGAGACACTGTGTCTGCTTATTTATTTTTTAAGCTTTATAAATTCTATAATAATAAATTTTAATTTATTACACTTTAATAATTATTACTTGTATCCCACTAATCATCAGGAATGTGCATATTAAAATCCAAAGCACAATATGTGACTCATCATGCTCTATATGGGTATAGATAGGACATCCTTGGAGGGCCATAGAGAAACTAACATTTTCAGAGAGAGATCTGGTTTTGCATAAAGAAATGCAAATCATGTTTTTGCAGCTAAAATGAAAGTTATTCTGTTTTGCTGGAAGAGAACACACCAACTTTGCATTCATTTAAAATACAAAAAAACATAGTTCATGAGATCATTACAAAAAAACCATGACTGTTGGTAGCATTCCATAATGATGGAGGTATTTTTATTGTTAATGACATTTTAATTCTTTATAAAAGGCACTGCAAGCATCAAAGCAATAAAACAAAACTGAGAAATTAAAAAATTTCTCTAGGAATTTGATCAGAAAGATTTTCTTTCTCAGAGCTAAATACCAGGTTCATTTTCAAGCAAAGATACTTGCTGCTCTATCTGTAAAAATATTTTATACATACCAATGAATACATACAACATCCCCATGGGAAATGGGGAATACTGCAGTCTTTACGGACTGATGGTCTCACTGAAATATGAAATGATAATGATTTACATAGAATTGTAGAGGTAAATCAGTCTGAGAGAATCTGACTGGAGCATCTGACTTTAATTCTTATGCTTCGATGAAATGCACTGCCTTTTCCCTCTCACTATTTCATTTCCCAAATGGCAAATACAGGGGAGTACACATTTCCCATATGGAGCAGATAATAATGCAATTGGACCTGGAAAACATTATGATTATCAGCTTCTTCATACCTGAATTGATGTATTAATTCTTGAACACTGAGGTTTACTGCCCTTTCCAACTCCTTGTTGATTCTTGTAAATGGAGCTCTGAAGTTCTTACCAGTTTCCACAATTGCTTCAGCAGGTGCCATCTTTTGATTTTCTCTGTCATTTTAGTCTAAATGTCACTGAGTATAATTTCATCTCATAATAAAACTGTACATCATATTCAGAAACCAACTCAGACATTATTGAAAGTATACCAGATTACCAGTACAAATCTGCTCAAATTAGGTGATTGGCTTTTGTTTATCTCTATGGCCTCAGCTATCCATTGTGCTCATCCGTGGCAAGACAAGTGCCCACTTGACTTCCATTCTAGTCGTTTGTAACATAGAAAACTATGGCATTTCACTATCAAATGAAGAGGAAAAATGCTGCAAATTTGAAGAGTTGTGAAAAATACCTGTGTTGGAAGCACTGCCTAACAAAGCACTAGTTTTCCTGATACAAGCATCAAATCCTACAACCTCATTTTCTCTGATTGATAATTTCTGCATAAATACTTTATGGTATTAAAAGTGTCATAATACTGTGTCTGACTTGGTGTTAATATGTATTAAAAAAGATAGGCTATTAAGAAATGTTCTATGTGTCTAGATCTATTTTTGCAAAAACACATTATTCAAAAAAAAAAAAGGCAGACATGTTAACAACAAGAGGAAGCCTGTATGCTGTTAGCAGTGAGAGCTTCAAAGCACTAAACAGAACTAATCACCACTTTGTACTCACTTTTTTCTTCCTGCGCCTACATGACAGACACCCACGTTTCTAAGGAGCTTCTCTATCTGTGGCAAAGACAGAGATGGATGATTTTTAAATTCTTTTCAAGCTCATATGATGATTCTTTCCTCTAAATCCTAAAATTGCATCAAACAAAGACATGAAATTAAACAGGACTGTAAGATATTCAAGCATCCATGCAGCTATTCAATTAAAAAGCAGTGAAAGAAAACACTAACAATATTGGGGCATTCCATATCAGAAGCAACTGAAATCTCCTCTCATTTTGATCACTATAAGTAAGAAACTGGAATCAGTAAATTTACATTGATGTAGAGATTACAAAAAGCAAGAAAAAGCCCCACTCAAGAGTCCTACTCCTCCTTTCTGCAACAGCATGGCCGGTCTCAATTTTGCATCAATGTGCATTAAATAACTTAAACATTTTTCACTCAAACACAGAAGTGCACATTTCATTGAGCATCCTTATCTGAGGGACTAGCAACCTGGAGGCCTAAACTCAGACAATACCAAATTTTTTTAACTATGGAAGACTTATGTGCAAACGCCATAAATGACCATACATTCTCTGCATCATACAGATGTCCAAATTACCCAGCTAAGGCACATGCATGAAAAGAATGTCTTTAAAATGTCATAATTTTTGAATTACTGTACCACCTTGATTCTCCCATTCTAACCTTATTTTATTACTCTGCACTGGAAAACGATTAGGACTGCTCAGCCATGGGGTCATTCAGCATCACTCAACCGTGAATGTCCTGCAACAGGAAGAAACTACTATCAGCAGATATCCATCAGAACATTGCTCAGGCACTGAATGAAAATGGTCCATTCAAATGTTTTACAGTCCTGAATACTTTTGTGTCTAATGCTTAGAAGCTTATTGATTACATGCTAGCTTTACCTGCTATATCCACCTATATCTGCTGGTAAAATGTGTGTTATGAGACTGACTCAAAACTACTGAATAACACTTATAAAAATTCGTTCAGTGGGCTTTGGTTCAGGGCTTATCTGTGAGATTAGAAAGTCCACATTGAAAGTTAAACACAAATATTTGAGAGAAAACTGTCATCTCATTTTAATATAGTTGGTCTGCATTCATAGAAAGGTACTGATTTAGCCACTTAAATGTCATGTCAATGACATCAAATGTCAATACTCTACTCAAAAGCAGCTGATGGAGGAACAACTGAATATCGTCCGATCAGTTCAGGTGGTTAGGGCATGGTGCTAATAGCATCAAGGTTGTGGCTTGATCTCCATATGGGCGATTCATTTAAGAGTTGGACTCTATGATCCTTTCCTTCTAATCAAGAAAATTATTTGATTCTGTGATCTTATTATGTAAAAGATGGTTAATTTTGTGTATTTTCTTTAAGTACATCTAACAGAGCTGAAGAAATTTTTTCAGCATTAGGCCATTTCCCTCACATTCTAATGCTGGAGAGAAAAAAAGACATAAAAACCTGACAAGTATGATTTTGCCAAGGGCAGAAGGACAGCTGAACTTCTGGGACTTTATTTTCCACAACAAAAGTCCTTATTTCAAAGTTTCACACATAAGTGAGGGAAAACATCGGGTTTTTCAAGGAATCTGACTTGAAAAATGAAAAGTGAAAACTACTCTTACGGTTAGTTTCCCAAGCAAGCTCTGCTTTGCACCACCACACTTCACTGAAGTAAGGACAACTGACAGACATGGTTTTCAGATACTACACTACCAAGAGCATTGGTGACCCTT
Source organism: Pyrocephalus nanus (assembly GCA_038380795.1). NCBI lineage: Eukaryota > Metazoa > Chordata > Aves > Passeriformes > Tyrannidae > Pyrocephalus > Pyrocephalus nanus. The sequence goes on from CM076259.1 coordinate 41,660,956, forward strand.
TAGAAGCATACTATGAGGTCCCATGTCTAGAGCCATTCTCATCATACTGATAGAGAAAGGAAGTAAGAGTGATAACACAGTTAGCAGTAAGGTACAGATTTCTAGATGTGTGACTTCAACATTCTGTGAATTCCAAGGGACATTTGAGTTGTAGTTCAGGGCATGTAGCATTTTATTTGCATTGAGCAGATAGTGTTTCCTCCCAGGGAACAACAACATTATAAGAGGTCAGTTGCAAAGAATGCCTTCTTTGCATTGGTCCTCATCAACAAGACCAGTCCTCAGAAATCCTTGACCCAGAAAATCAGGGGAAAGGAATTTGGAAGACTTTCCCTTGGTCAAAAAGGGGTGGGTTAGAAAATACCTAGGAAAACCTAACATCCACAAGTCTATGGGCCCTGATGAAATGCCTCCACAAGTGCTGAGAGAGCTGGCAGACACCACATCATCTTTGAAAGGCTCTGGTGATCAGGACAGGTGTTTGAGGACTCAAAGGCAGCAAATGTTAACTCAGTGTTCAATACCAGCCAGTCAGCATCACATCAGTCCCTGGAGAGGTGATAGAGCACCTCATTCTAAAAAATGTCTCTGTCCACATGGATGACAGGAAGGTGATCAGTAGTAGTGAGCAAGGATACACTAAAGGTAAATCATGCTTGGCCAAACGGATTGCCTTCTATGATGAGGCAACTACCTCGATGGATGAGGGAAGACTAGTGGATATCACCTTGACTTAGCAAGCCTTTCAACACTGTCTCTCACAATATCCACGTAGGCAAACTCAGGAGGTGTGGACTGGATGAGTGGGCAGTGAAGTGGATTGAGAACTGGCTGAACAGCAGATTTCAGAGCGTAATAATGAGTTGCACAGGGTCTAGTTGGAGGTCTATTACTATTATTGAACCCCAGGTTCAATACTGGACCCAGTATTGTTTAATTGAAACTATTTTGCATTGGGCAATGGTTTTCATTAGGATGATCTCTAGTTCAATATAAAACCGGCAAAGCATTTGTCTTAACTATAACAGAAACACAGATAGAGTATGCCCTGAAGATGGCATAAGAATGTGTGACACAGGGCCCATTATACCACTCATAGTCTGCTAGGATGATTTGCATTTTACTGAACTTCACCCTTACCTGCTTATAGCTGAGTTATGCCCAAGACTCACTTTATAGTCATTAGAGAAAAAAAAAAAACTGACCCTTCTCAGACATAGAATCATTTGATCCTAATTTATGTCTTTTGTCATTTGACCTGCAAACAAATGGCCCCATGAAGAAGACCTACACATTTATGAAGGCATTTAGTTCAAGACAGATAGTAAAATAGAAGAATATTGAACAGCAGTAGGGGAAAAAATGTTAAAATTTGATACAAGAATTGAGAAACTCTAGCTTGGTACCACATTCAAGAGATCAGCTTTGCAGATCCCACAAGATGATTAAAAGTGAGTGACCAGGCATTCCTAATGTGATTAAGTGACCTGATTTCATGGGTTTTAAGAAGTAATTGAGTTGAGTCAAAATATGAGTTAGTTTGGTACCTTATGCATCACGGGTCAGTAAATCATCATGCATGAAAGGTATTTTAACCATTAACTGTATGGGCTTTGAATCAGAATTCAGCTCTGGGGAAGGACATTGTTTCAAAGTGAATGCAAAGCTCCTTCGCACTCTTTTTGTCCTTGGGTGACAGACTGGGGCAAGGCAGCCTTCTACTTGGCATAGAGCAGTGTAATCCACTGAGTTGGGCACTGCACCTGTCCTAGCGTTACTTCAACACCTCCAAGTGATGTGTTGCAATATAACTTATATTTATCATGACAGATCTTTTTAGTTTTTATAGCACTCTTTATGTTGCACCAGTAGCTTTTTTCAGCACTTGAAGCACCACAAGGATGCCACACTTGGCATTGCAAAAGAAGACTTTTATGCAGTTCCTTTCTATGCACTGACATTTCTGTAAGAGCTGTGGCTTGAAAAATCAGAGCAGACAACACAAAAAGAACACCACAGATGTTAAACTCTCAGTGAATGTAAAGCTCTGAATCTCCTCTAGAAAGTCTCTTTCTGTACATTAGTTGCTTCGTATTACCTGATTAGCAATCTCATTGACTCAAATAATAATAAAAAGAATCATACAAAGACAGCAAATTAGATTCCACTAAGCAGGAATTAAGAGTCCTTTGACTGCTCTCATGACATAGTATAACACAGAGACTTCTGAATCACTGAAAATTGCTTATTTACTTGGCTAAGCTGAGATTCTAACGTGATTTGGAGAAGATACCAAGATGTAATTAAGATATCAGTATTGCCTTATTATCAGTGATTTATATTTATGGATTTCTGAGAAATTTATTTTTTTTTAAATCCTTACGATGCATTATTAAAAAAAATCTTTACATAAATGTCTCCTGGATTTGATGCAATGTATGAAAATATTTCAATCAAAAAATAATTAATAGGAAAAATATTCAACTTTATATGAATCCATTGAGATTCAATGGATATTTTCTAGGAGAAAATAGGCAAGTAAGTTAAGTGTTTTCCTTAATAGGTGAAAATTCTCAGAGGCAGAGTGCAGAACATCCCAACTGTGCAAGTAAAAACAAATAACCTCGTCCTGAGGTGTCTTGACTCACACCAAGCATGTTTTTATACTGCTCTGTAACAGATTGGTTTCTGTGTTTTGAAAACGTCACACCCAGAAGATCTCAGAGCAGCCTCTAAATGACTCCCTGTTTCCTTCCCATAAGATACAGGTACACTGTCTATATGCATATATATACAGATACATTTTTCTCTGTGGGTATATCTAAAGATCTTCAATGTAATAAGAACAATATGGAAAAGGCCTGGGATGTTTCTCCCATAAGACCAGACAAAACAAAAGAATTGTCCAATGGTTCATGAATAAGAAAATTTAATTTCCACATCAGTTTCAGACATATGGGGCAGGTAATTCAGAGCTCCCCTTGTCCACAACTGTGGGGAGCCTCCACCTGCCTTCCAGCTGGGGGAAAATTGCACTGTACTGTGCTTGTTTGCTGTGTGTGCTTGTTTGTTCTTATGTCTATGGCACTGATGATGGCAGTATCTCAAGTGCAGTATCTCACAGAAAGGAAATATTTATTTATTTTAAAGCTCAACTGATTCAGTCCCTAATACTTAAGTTTTAATATACACAAGGACCAAAATGGATGTAAGTAGTCTGACAGTAGGCAGGCATTGACATCTGTGTATCCAGGGAGGCTGTCCAGGATGGTTTGAAAAGACAAGCAGTACAAGTTTTCAAATCTCTTCCCCCATTTTCAGGATTCTTATTGGAGGGTACCAGTTGTGGATGAGAGTCACTGATGTGTCAGGAGCCAAATGTCTCACAACTGTGAGTCAATAGGATTTATTCACCATCTCTGATTCTAGCTATCTTGAGGAGCTGCAGGTAGATGTGTGCCAGGAGCATGATGGCTCTCTACTGCATGTGTCAGCCATTTTTGTATCTCTCCTCCTCTTGCTATTTTATACTCTTGTGTTCATATTTTCTCTCCATTCATACTAATAATCAAAGGGGACTCTTATCCACCAAACTGAATGAAAGTTTCATAGAAAGGGAAAGAGAGATTTCCACAGATAGGACAGACAGAAAGAATTTTGCCAAGTAATGAGCAAGGTATTTCTTTCACTTTTGCATAGTATTTTAAATGCTCTTATGGGGATTGTCATGCAGCATTTATGCTTCAGAGTGGCAGCTGCATCTCTCCTGAGAGTAGTGACACAGTGAGAATTAGTGAGAAGTTTAGTTCCACAAATCCTATTTATGAGAAATTCAGGTTATTTAATATAAAACAGCTGTGAAAGAATAAGGCAGGGATTTTTACAGAGTTCATATTAATAGGAAGACATGTTTTCTGCACAATTATATCAGACAGTGTTTTTTATACAATGTTAAACACTGAAATGCACAAAACAACACACAATGTTTATCCCAGGCTTACATTGTTACCAGCATCTGGAGGAAAAATACTGAATGACAGGAAGAAAAAACCTATTAAAAATTTCTATTATCAGATCATTAAAATAATTTGAAAAGTTGTTTCAGAACCATTAAAACGATCATGAAAATCTGCCAATACATATAAGAATATAAGCATTCCAAGACAGATAAATCATGAGGCATCTCTTTAGGACTTTCTATTGGTTTGATTATTGTCTTCTATAGCAGCCCTAGTATCACATCCAGTTCCAAATCCTATGGTTCACACAAAAACAAAGCACATTATTGTAACAAGCATTATTAATGATGCCACAATAATGTGCCTGTCACAAGAACTTGTCACAATAATGATGCAATTGCCCTAAACTGGCATATTCCAAATGCACAACCCCATCCTGCTACAGCAGCATGTACATTAACCAGATAACGTCTCTCTCTGAAATAAAGGCTTGGAAGGATTTTAAAAAGTCATTAATAGATCAACTCCTATTTTCGTATGGAACAAACCAATTCAGCTGGCGTCACCAGCAGGTATAAATCTTCAGACAATGAACTAAATTACTCCCCAGAGACTGCCTCCTCCCTCACATTCTGTTTGCAAATGACCTGTCACCCAAACAGCTGAATCTGTTCCCATTCCCAGTTCTCTGCATTTGTAAGCATTGTAATATCATTCTGCAGCTTCCATATCACAGCATCTTCTACAGCAGGACCTCAGCATTTTTTGCAGTTGTTAAATAACTTAGCTTTGCAAAAAGGAGTTATTGCAAAGTGGAGAATCCTTAACAACCTTTATTTTTTAAAGGTGCAAACCAAAGGGTAAACAGGTTTATGATAGCGTTTTCATGGAAAAACTGAACATCTGTGACTTTGAAAACAAGAACAATCTAAGCTCAGCAGATTCTATCATCAGAGCAATGATGAAGGAACAAAGAAAAGAAACAGCCAACATTGTAAGACTTGTAGAACTTTTTTTATTATTATTGTATAAAGCATTCAATTCCCATGTTACTCTAGAATAATGTTTTTGCAAAAGTAATAAGTTATGCAGTATGTAACAAGGGATGTACAGAGTGAAACAGGCAATATGTGAATAAGGCTGCTTTAATATTATGGAGTTACACTTGTTTAGAAACAAAGAAATACTACTCTAGTAATAATTTATATTTTGTTATTTATATCGTCAAGATGCTCATTACCAGAATAACCAAGTGCATGCCTATTTTTTCCTGTTTGAGTTAAGCTCCAACAAGTGGGTGAAGTTTCGAGTGCCTTAGCATTCTAAAGAGAGAAATTCAGACAGGGTGAGTGAATTGTAGAAGTCTAAATGTTTTAGAAGGATGTCTTCACAAGCAGGATGTCTTCTTGTCCCACTGAAGACTTTTTCAAGTGAAATTCTTCAAGTGGCTTCCATAGCGAACCAGGATTTCACTCAAGGAGGTTTTGATGGTGTTTTACTAATGATGATAACTTATAAAGCAGCAGTGTGGATAGCTACCAAGAAGGTAGAGTGAGACTTTGAGACGTCCGGTGGGGCATGGAAAGATGTATCCTAGCTCTTAAGGAAGGAAGCAAAACAATTGTACTGATAGGAGAACAAATAGAGGTGAAGAACATAATGGAAACCAGGAACAAACAGTGTTTCAGGCAGAGAAGGTGTAATACAAAGTATTCCCATGTTAGAATGAGGAATAGTTAAGTACATTAAGAGCTGCAATTAAAAAAAAATATGAGAAAATAAACTGCTCCCATTTATTTGAAGTGTATAGTTATGTTTTATCCAGAATAATTATGTTAATAATACCATGCCTATGCCTTTGTCTTGTAATGAACTATGGATGTTTGTGAAAAAGGAGCTATTGTAATGATTGCATCTATTATTATGTGGAACTGAAGGATGAGATTCTTTTCACTTAGCTTTAGAAGAGTTGGGCATTAAGTCTAAGTTCATTATCTAGACTCCCATTGGAGTCAACTGTCAAAGAAGCATTTCCAAATTTAAAATGTCTAATACAGTCAAGACTAATAACTTTTGGACTTACCTGCCCATTATCATTGATTATAGAAAAAACCCGAAGACTAACTTACTGGATACAGAACATTCACATAGCAAAAGTTAGGTGATACTAATTCTACCTTAATAATATTTTTTTTCACATTAAAATTTATTGAGATTAAGTCTTTGAAGTCTCTAACTGCTATTACATTTACTTATAAATACATGTTTGAATGTTTTGCAAGATCTCAACTAAGCACTTGCCAGGAATAAAATTTGAGCAGATAGTTACAATTTCCATGCTTTCTTCAAGAATGATAATTTGTAAATAGTTCATTTTGTTCAAGTAGCAATTAGCAAAGCATTTTAAGTACCTAAGATTGCCAGAGTAAACCTTTAATTAAACTGGATAAAGAGATTTTGTCAAAATAGCAGAGTTTTCCCTAGAGAAGAGTAATGGATATTACCGGCATCTAGAACACAAGCTGTATTCCTGACTGATGTACCACACAGCACAACTTTTAAAACATAACCAGATGTCATTTGCACAATATTTGCAGAAAACAGAAATTTAATCCACAGGTTTTCCTCTTCAGCAGTACAACTAGGTCCAGTTAGCTCTGGCAGTCCTTGAATCTAAGTCAGTTTCCTAAAGCAGGGACACATGGATTCAGTGTTCACTTCTGTAAGTGATTATTGCTGCATCAGTTCTGTGACAAGACTTACCATTAACTGTGTAATACTAGTTTCAGAGTGTGAACAGAGAAATCTGTGGAAACAGAGATGATAGACTGTGCTAAATACACCATGACTCTGCTGTGGTTAAAGCTGCTTTTGGTCAAGATGCTGAAGAGCAAACTAAATCCATTTGCTAAACTTTGGAAATGAAAATAAATGCTAACAGTACCTAGCTTCTGGACTTCCTACATCCATTGGGAAAAGTTCATTATAATTTGTGCTTCCCCTCTAATCCAGCTTGGCTATGCAATTTTTGTGTTTAGATAGTATGCCCATACTCTTCCTCACTTATGATTTTTTTACCTCTGCCATATCACACTGGAAGAAGCAGTTTGGGTATTTATATCTTTGGTTGATATGCAGAACTTGAAATTGTTCTGACTTTCAGAAGTTTCACATCCAGACTATCAGAGTCTGAAAAGTAGGAGACACAGATTTTCAGCTTCATCTCTGGTCAGGCCAACCCCACATCCATTTTTCCCCTGCTTTCTTTTTATGGTGGATGAAAAGCACAAGAAAAAGGACACCACCTTTATGGAAAAAGGACTCAATATATCATCTTTCTGGGAGGTGAGGAGTGGAAACTATCTGTAAAGTTTCTCTGATTCTTAGAAACATGGATGCGAAATTAGAATCACTTAGTTGTTTGGGTCCAAGTATGCCATAAGGGCTAGCTGTGAGATCAAGATTTTACTTTTCATCTTTACTTCTGTTAGATGTCACAGTCTGAGAGACCCCCATTCCAATGAGAAATCAGCAACAACCACATTGCTGTAAGGAATATATGATAACTTTACCTAAAAGAGATGTTTTGCTGTCATGACATGTTTTTAAGGAGTGTATGCCAGTGAGAATGTTTTGACCTTGTTGGAACAGCAGCTAAGACAAGGATGAGACTGTCTGCCCAGGCTCCCACTTGCTCTGAGAAGGAAGTATAATAAAAATAATTTACGGTTTTAGTGAATAACATAACCCAAGAAAGATGAAAAAAAACCCCAAATTCCTCATTTTCCCCCAGATTCACTTTCTTCCCAGGAGAACAGAATAGCTGATCAGTCACCAATGTGTCCCAGAAGGATTGCTTGACCCTTTATCGCCTGTGCCCAGAAAACTGTTTGGCATGTTCCTCTACCTTTCTCCAGCTTTGTTGGCCATAGTACCTCTGAGTGCTCTATCACACATGATCTGTGCAGGAAAAAGAGATGGTTTACTGCATTTTACTGCCTCTTTTGCCTTAGTACCACCTGTTAAGATAAATGGTTATCACAGCAGCACCCAGTTCCTCTCCTCAGCTCAGCATCCAAGGAAACTATCACCCTGAGGAAACACAAAGTATGGCAGCAATGACAAAGTTGTGTTTATGGGAAGCTCTGCTGGTGGATTCTGTCTACATGATGATTTCTCTGTACATAGTTGCTTAGGCTGGTCTTTGTGGGGAGAGATCAGGTGCTTTGCGCTACTGTCTCAGCATGTTCTGCTGTGAAATAACCACCTTCATTACTTCTTGATTTTCCTCATTTCTGAAATTGTGCATTTGCAATTTTGCTTGTTCTGCTGTTTTGCAGATTTATATGCCTTTTTTCCAAATTCAACTCACAGTTTTTAACAGATGTTCATGTACCTTCCTGTTACTTAAGGTCATCTCTAAGTACGTGATCCCGTGAATCTCATAAAATCAAACCTTTATGCTTCTTCAAGGAAATAAATTTAAGTTTTCTTCAAACTACTCCAGCAGTTTCCAGAATTCATTCATCTAAATTTTTATTTTAAAGTAAGCTAATAAAATATAAATACAATGCAAAATTTGTGGTCCAGGAAGCTTTTGCACTAATTTGACATATACAAAAACATAGGAGCAAGGAAGGAACATTGAAGCTCCCAAAAGCAACCTAGCTATAGACTCGAACATTTATGTTTTGTATTGTCTGCTCTTTCAAAAGAACTATAACAGGAATGAAAATTTATTTTTATTGTTTTCCTTTTCTACTGTTGATCTTCCTTTCTTGAATGATAAGCACTTTACAGACAAAAAGAGTCCCAAGGAGTGTTCAACGTTGTCAGCAGCATTATCATACTCTTCATTCAGTGTAGTATTCAGAATAATAAAAAGAAATAAAATAAAAACATATCCATGCTTCAACTGTATTTTTGCAGGACCTAAGGGGCTCTCCATCCATATGTCTACTCAGATTTTACTTGTGGTTGCCTTCACTATGTGTCCTCTGTAGTTGTGAAAATAATAATAAAAATATTGTGGGCTATTCAAGCCCACTTCACTCTCTTTAAAAGCAGTCAGACCATATACATTCCATATCCTTGTATAAGCCCTATAGAGAACCCGCTTCCATGAAGCAAGTAATTTCCCTCAGGCTTTTTTTTTTTTTTCAAACATAAAGCAACTATTCCCTTTTAACCTTCACATAATGTAACCTGTTCATAAAGCATTCCACTAATGGGCCCATATTTTTAATCAGCTGGAGACAGATCAAAAGAGAAAACAAATATCATATATAGAGGAAGGCAGAGGTCATCAAACTGCTCTGTGTCCTAAGTATCGGGGAGCATCAGTCTCTTCTCCCAGGCAATCAGCAGCAGAACAAGAGGGCACAGTCTTAAGCTCTGCCAGGGAGGTTTAAGTTAGATGTTGGGAAGAAATTTTTTACAGAGCGAGCAATCAAATATTGGAATGGGCTGCCTAGAGAGGTGGTGCATTCACCGTCCCTGGAGGTTTTTAAGATGAGACTGAATGTGACATTGAGTGCCATGATCTAGTAACCATGTTGGATCAAGGGTTGGACTTGATGGTTTCAGAGGTCTTTTCCAGCCTGGTTGATTCTATGATTCTATGATCAATAGATATGTCAGCAATGTGGAACGATCAACAACAGTGAGCAGGCTTGATATTCAAGGGACACTTTACTGTTCTCAATTATGGGATCACTGGTTTTATGAGCACTTAATTGCTATGTTCGCAGATGAATGTCATCCTGAAAGCTTAGTACAGTATCTATCCAAAATTCAGATCGAAGTCCTAACAGATGTTGGCTCTTGTTCATGGGGAAGGAAAAAGCTTTTTGAGAGCTCTACGTGCTCCAATTCTTTCACATTGAGCTCTCGGGTATGGAGTTGGGGTCAAACAATCAGTTTTAAGGAGTAAAGAGTAAGAGGACTCCATTGCAAAAGTCTCTTAGCAAGGACTTGCTCCCTTTAAGCAACAGAAATGAGAAATAACTGCTTTATTGTGCTTGGTCATATCTCTCAGCTCTTCATCAGGAAGCCACAGAAGCAGAGCTGGACCCTAAACAATAAACCTATTTTAAGTAGATAAAAGCACAAATCCTAGGGACATGTATGTTTTTGCTCCAGGGCTAAGAGTAGGACTTGATGATGCTTATTGGTTTCTTCCAACTCCACAGGTTTTGCAATTCTGTGATTTTTTTCACACCAAATATCTGTAGTTCTCAAGGTATTTAATAAATTGCAGGGAACAAATATGCAACATACTCCTCTGCTTGAAAACTTTTATGTTGACAGATAAAATGTCAGCGACTTTTTTTACAGATGCTTACATTTGTTAATGATTCAGAGAACATATTCTTTAAAACAAACAAATAAAAAAAAAAACAACCTTTATATGACTAAAAAATAATTATTTTTTTCTGTTCCAACTTGCTGCTATTTATAAATCTATGCTCTGGGTTTTTTTAAAGATTCTATGATGTTTACTCAAGAAAAATTATATATCTTAAAATTCACTAATAAGCAGGTATCCCCATGAGTATCCCTCCTAAAATTAATTAGAAAATTAGAACGCAATTGAAGCTGAGAAAAACATCATATATTAGATACTAAATAACTTCTTAGACATATTTGCATTTTCTCCTAAGTAACAGTGCTTTTGTGATGTGTAATTCTTTAATTCATCATTACAAAGCACTTAATAGTGTAGCTTTGCAGTCCTTAATTTCTTGTATCTTTTGCCTGGTGAATTCTGTTACGCTGCTGTTCAATAATAAGAAGAATGCAAATCATGATAAATAATGCAGACTATGTATTTTATATATGGTGGTGTTGAGCACTATCTGTGTACATCCAAAGCTATTAAAATAACGCAGAGGATATCAAGTTTCACAAGTGTATCTGATTTAAATGAAAAGTCCTCGGCTCACTGAAGGTCTGATTTTATATGATATCATAATCCAGTGAGGGACCTCCACTACTACAGATTTTTTTAGACCTTGGAAATGCTTAGCATTTCTTGGGAGTTTCCCAACTTTTGCAGGATTAAGCCAGGAGTAAAAAACTCATAACAGACAAGTAAGTAATTACAGGCAGTTTTGGAGAGCCAATTTTTGAAAAAAAACTACAAGAAGGTAACTGTGCATCTACATTGTTCAAAAGCCCTTTGCATTCACCGAAAGCAAAGAATTAGAGCATAAATTCAGTAACAGACTAGCACATGAAAAAAAATTAATCCAACTCCATCCTATAGCAAGATGAAGCTACTCTTGATAATCCTTTCTTTAGCCTTCTGCCAAAATAAGAGAAAATCTAGTAAAGCATTTCACTTCTTAAATTAAGACAGTTATATGTAGAAATTGCAAGGCAGTTCATACAGACAGTGCATTCAGCTGCCCAATGTAAAAAGCTAAAATTTTTAAGACAGAACACTTGGCAACATCTACACAAGACACAGGCTGAAGGGCCAGATCCCTTTCATCCATACTGTTAACTATATTTCTTACTGCCTGGCTTGGTTTGGGGTGTTGATAGCTCCTATAAAAACACAATTCATTTATATTAAGATATTAATAGCTTTTCCCTTTCTTAATCAGTCATGTAATTAATCTACTAGACATGTTAAACAAACAATAAGGTGCAGGAAAAAAATTGCTTGTTTCTAAAATTAATTGGTATGTTATAAAGCTACATCACACTTCTAAATCCCTGTAAAATTGGCAGCTATCATTAGTTTACAGTTAGTTGGTTAGTTACACTTGCAGTGAAGCCTGAAAAAAAACATACTTTCACAAACTCTCTACTCATACGCTTATATATGCTTCAGTAGTTTAACACTGTTAAACATTAGGATTATGCTTGAAAAAACACAAAAGTGAGTTTCAGCTGTTACTGAGTTTTGATATTCAGAAAGGAATATAGTACTCTATATACAATCCATACTCATCAATAGTGGGGGTTTTCTGATGAATAAGAGTAAATTGACAAATATGGAAACAACAGAGACACTTTATGAGACTTAGGTTTGATTAAATAATACCTGAGACAGTGACATATGATTCTGATGCATGGAGTAAGATGTTAGGTTTAGAAATCTTTGCACTGATTTCCCACATTCCTGATGAAAATTCATCTCCCTAGCAAACTCTAAAAAGATGTGATATCGTTATACTAAATGTCACATTAATTAAATGCAGAAAGGAAGGCACTGATGCAACTAGTTATCATAATGTTTAATGACTGCATTTTTTACAAATTGCCCAACAACTTTTCTCTTATCACATATTAAATATCAACATTGTTCAGGATGGGCTTTATAGAGAAAATGGTTTTCGCTGTTAAGATATGACTATGAAGCTACAAAGCACCTCAGCCTTATCAAAACAGTGGAAATTGTATGCATACTGTTTTTTCCGGCTCTTTTACAATAACATAACTGCTTCCATTCATAGGAAAGGGAAGGGTCTACCTTTTTAGTTATATTAGCAATAATCATATTCTTTACCGAAACACTTCATCCTGAATGAAATTTCTGTCTCTCTCTATTCAGAAATTACTTGCTGAATCCAACCCACCATATGAATTTCTTCCATGGAGATTGTTTAAAATATGCTACTAAGTAGTTGATACTTGTGGTATTATGCATATTCAGCAGTGCTATACAATTCTATTTTGGCTCAATGATTGGATGACTATATTTTTTTATAAATAAAGGATGGGGAAATCAGAGACTTCTGAAGATAGACACATAGAATGACATTCATGAGATCACAAATATAGACAGCAGTACAGATATTTTCATGTTAGCTAGTTGTCAAGACTTTTTCATAGTGAGTGGAGTAAAATCGACACTTTTAAAACATGAGTCATCTCATCCTAAAATAGATGATTAAAATAGGTCAGATGAATCACTGGATATTGCTCTCCATTGACCTTGAAGAGAGCATTGGGTTACTAGCTAGGATGTACACATATAAACTGCAGATATACAAAGCTGGCTGAGAGGGATAGAACCCAGTATATCTCTGGAAACAAAATTTTCACTACCAGTTTTAAGAGCAGGTATGAGAATAGTAAGCTAATATCTCCTAAGGATGGGGGGGGGGGGGGGAAGAAAAAGATCTGTTTGCACCTTCGTGATAAATAAGCTAGAAGAGAGTATATGTGATTTAAAGGGATACCCCATGTCTCTGTGTAAAGCATTTGGATATAAAAGTATTTATTTGGCTCCAGAAGTGCATTCATTCTTTGAAACATTATCATGGTGTTTCACTATATCATATCCATATACTGAAATAAAATGTCTTATGAGTTTCAAGACCAAGACATAATAAATTACTGGCTCACTGGAGAAAAGACAAGTTCAAGATTTTAAATACACTTTATTTTGGAAATTCTGGTTAGGTGATAAACAGCTTTACAGTAATTCTCCCAATGTAATTAAAATGTAAACTGTATACATGTACTGAGGTTTTGACTGAGGAAAGTCATAGCTGACCCTTTAAATTGTAACTGCAGAAAGCTTACATAGAATGCTTTAATATCTTCAAACAGCTCCTTCCATTTATTTACTCTTCTGCAGACTACCACAAGGGCACTTTCTTGAAATCAAAATCCAAAAATCATTCATCCTGACAGATCTGCCTGGCTTTATCCCCAAACCATCAGAATATAAACAGAAAGGGTATAGGCAGCATTATGTGTCTGTGCTATATTTTTTTTCATCTTATCTCTCTATGACCTTCAGGTGAACTTGAAGTCTGCATTCAGTATAGATTGAGCTTTTCCTGGCTTTACTTCACCTTCCATTTACTTGTCATGATGTACCACATTGTTAACAACATTTGCTGCTCAGAAAACTATTTCTATTTCTACCCAACTATTTCTAATCTGCCTGACTATACTGGATCTCCCCAATTCAGATTTAAATAAGACTGTACTAAATCTATTGTTCCTAAGACAAAAAATCTGCTGCCAGTTCTTTAAGTCAAAGGGAGGTAAATCCACTGATTTCCTTTGAAACATATTCCTATGAGTCTAAAATGGATTGAAGCAAGCAGGGTAGCAAATTCTTCAGTGGGTCTTTACTTCCAGGAATTGTATGACTATGGGAAGTTCTAGAAGTTTTCTGAGCTTGTGTATGCATTAAAGAGACAAGTAGTGTAACTTTGTAAATATTCAGAAAAAAATACTTACCAGAGGATGCAATTTCTAGGTGTTCTGGTTTTGGCTGGGATAGAGGTAATTTTCTTCCTAGTAGCTGATACAGGGCTGTGTGTTTTGAATTTACTACTAGAAAGATTTTGATAACAACTTATGTTATAATTGTTGCTAAGTAGTGCTTACTCTAAATCAAGGACTTTTCAGCTTCTTGTGCTTTGCCAGAAAGCAGGTGCACAAGATGCTGGGAGAGAGCATGGCCAGGGCAGCGGACCTGAACTGGTCAGAGGGATGTTATTCCATACCATAGAGTGTCATGCTCAGTATATAAACTCGGAGGAGCTTTCCAGGAGGTGCCAGTTGCTGCTTAGGGACGGGCTAGCATTGGTCAGTGAGTGGTGAGATATTGCATTGTTCACAATTTGTTTCTTTTGGATTTTACTCCTCTCTCTCTCTCTCTCTTTTTGTTGTCTCCCTTTTCATCGTCATCATACTCGTAACCACCGTTATTATTGTATTTTATTTCAATTGCTAAACTGTTCTTATTTTAAGCCATGAGTTTTACCTTGTTTTTTCCAAAAAAAGCTGGTGTTAAACCATGACACTATGTTTCAAGACTGTTTACAAATTTGAATGAAGTTTTGCAAATAACTGTGAGATTAAAGGAAAGTGAAAACATTTGATCTCCATATTTTCAGTTATTTTCTAGCTGAATAAAAAAAACCCAACAAACAAACAAACAAACAAACAAAAAAACCACAAAATTGCCATCTCAAACGATATTTCAGTACTTAGAATTTCTGAAGTCAGTTTTTTAAAAAAGGAATTATAAGGAAAAAAAGAACTTTTTAACTAAAAATCACCTCTTATATTAATTATTATACTAAATATCTATTATCCTGGATCCAACCTACCTAGCTGTTTTGCTAATACAGGCCAAAAAAAGTCAAGTATAATCTCTAGATATAGAAATCTAGACCCATATTTCAGCATCTGAACAATATTGTCTTTATCTCTCATCTTCATACCAGAGATACTTTTGTTCTCTACATCTTCTCTTGTACTGCAAAGTGTACTTCATGGACATTGCAAGGACCAGAGGAGGAACTATGAGAAAGTGACCCTTGTATTCTCTTTAACATGTACCTGTAATGCACATTGTTGGACTTATCCACATTGTTCTCAGGTGAATTTCACCAAATTTTCGCTATATTCATACAAAGTCCACTATGATTATTTGGTCAAAATACAACTTCAATGTGTGTTATTCTTATAACAATCTTGAGTTTTTTCTTGTAGTTATAATATGTGTTTCACTTTAAGTTCCAGAAATCTTCTCTTTCTCTATTACTTGTCAGCATGAGTTTTATTAATTATCCTTCTTAATCTACTGATGTCAATACCATTTATTTATGCTTTAATTCAACAAAATAGCAAAGCAGAAGGTCCCCAAAGCACACATCACCTATTTAAATTCCATTAAAACCAAGGATGATAAAGTAATGCAAAGAAAACTCAGAGTGGACTTCATCTGGGAGAATAGCTCAGTGACACAGTGGAACTTCTTTTCTAAGGGCAAAACATAGAGGAAGGTTTTATTCACAAAAGTAAACTTCAGAAATAAGATTTGGGGCTTTTTGCTGAAAACAATAACTATTCATAAAAAAAAAAAAACACAAAAATTTTATTCTAAATAAATTTTAAAAAATAAATAAGTTTTTAAAAACTTATTTTAAATAGCATAACTGTTTTCAATAGCATAACTGTCAATTTTTTTCCCCAGAATATATATTTTTATATATAACAGTTATTTGGAGAATTCTTATAGTATTCTTGTTGCAATTAGAACATATGGGTGTTACTCTTTTTCTTTTCTACCTCCATTCTTCTTTTTTTTTATTATTATTTTCTTGCTTTCCAACCTCTTCCAGTGACAAAATCAAAGCAACCAAATTTTTGGTCTCATTCTATTTAACTTTTAAAACTTTCTTTTCCTAATCTGTCTTTGTGGGGAAAAAAAGGAATTGTGCCACAGAAAAAGCTAGCTATCAAAAAGTAGTGTGAATAAGACACTATTTATCTTTCTCACAAGATGTATTTGTCTTTAAGCGATCTCGTACGATTTGGTAAACCAGAGGTGGATATAATGAAATATTATTTATAGCTCTGCTGTATCAATCAATAAATGAAAACAATTCATTCACATAATTCTACTACCCTAATATTAGTTATTATCAATTTTCAACAACTACCTGTGGTGGTGCACACAGTAACATGCATGCAGCAGACGAAAAACTGTCTGCAGAAACTGAAAGTACTTTTCTCACCACACTAGTGCAAAGGCATATTGCATAAAAATAAAAAGCAGTGTTTTTTCTTATTTATATTCATATCCCAGTGAAACTGCAAGCATGCTGGCTTCTGCCTGAGCAGAAATCTTCTCTTGGAAATAAAGCAAAAAAGGAGGTGTGCATCCACTGGAAGCAAGGTCAAGTGACACAGGAAGAATACAGAGATGCTGCTTGCTGGTGTAGGGAGACAATCTGTTCTGCCAAAGCTCAACTGGAGTTGAAGCTGGCCAGAAGCGTGGGGAAAATAAAAAGAGATTTTTCAAATACATTAATGGTAATAGACAGTAGAGAAATATCATCAGCCCATTAGAAGATGAGGATGGTCACCTCCCACACAGGGTCAGACACAAGGCAGAGGTATTTAACACTTTCTTTGCCTCTGTGTTCAACACATATGGACCAAGGGGGTCTCAGTGCCCTGAGCTGGGAGGGCCATGGCTGTGAGAATTATCAACTCTCAGTTGACCCTGAACTTATGCAGGATCTGTTGCTCCATCAGATCTGCTTGCCCCCTGAAGGAGGGCAACAAAGCTGGTGAGGGGCCTTGAGATGAAGCCAAATGAGGAGTGGTTGAGGTCACTTAGTCTGTTCAGCCTGGAGAACAGTTTGAGGAGAGACCTCATTGTTGTCTACAACTTCCTCATCAGGGGAAGAGGTGGGACAGGCACTGATCTCTTCTCTGTGGTGACCAGTGACAAGACCCGAGGTAATGGTCTGAAGTTGTGTCAGGGGTAGTTTATGTTGGATGTTAGAAAGAGGTTCTTCCCCCAGAGAGTTGCTGGGTACTGGAATAGGCTCCCCAGGGAAGTGGTCATAGCACCAAGCCTGACAGAGTTCAAGAAGTGTTTGGACAGTGCTCTCAGGCACATGATGTGAATCTTGGGGATGGTCCTGTGCAGGGCCAGGATGATCCCTGTAAGTCCCTTCCAACTCAACATATTCTGTGATTCTGTGACTCTCTGATTATGTCTGTAGCTAGAGCTGGATAGAAAAAGGCACTCTGGTAATTTTAAAGAAAACTGGAAGAAAAAATACTTTTTCATTTATATTTATAACAATGCAACTTGTCATTAAAAAACAACTACCAAACTTGCACTTTTTCTTTGTACACAAAACCTTGGTAATCTTTGAATATAAATCCAGGCATATTTCAGTTGCACCTGTACAGAAATACCAAAAAAAATCCTTTCTGCCTATAAATAAATATTTGGTGGAAACTGTTTGACCATTTCTTCTTTATGATGTGCTTTCTGATTTATATAATGTCCCCAGATCTTCCCTTAGAAACCCCTTAATAGTATTCTTTCAAAATAGTCTTTACATCCCAAACTTTTCTTAGATAGTTAGAGCTATAATGGACAGTAGAAAACTACCAAATAAATAAACAAGATGGATAGAACTTGTGTTGATTTTAAATGCTCTATCCACTTGAATTTTCAGTTCTCTTTCCTGTCCCTTCTGTCCTAATCACCTGTTCAGATGATAAGTGGTGTTGAAATGACACTTTTTTCAGTTATGTATCCATGAAGTGATGAGTTTACTCATACTGCCATATTAATTCCTACTATTAATTGTAAGATTTAATCACTGAAGTGGTGTTTTACACAATGTTTTGGATTAGGTGAGCTACTTGAGCCTCAGAAACAAAATTCATTGCTCAAGAAAGCAAGCCACAGCATGAAAATCAGCTCTCTGAAGACAGTTTGTGTCATTATGCCATATCATTATGAATTCTATATTTCATTTACTCACTGCAGCTCAACCAACTACTGTTACACCTCCCATACTTCTTGGTGCATCAAACTGCTTCAGCCATCGAGTGAATTGAATCCCTTAGGGGTCTTATTTACACTCCTCTTTAAGAAAGAGCTTTCTATTTAATAAGATCTTATTGTGCTCCCAGGTAACAGTGGAGAGTTTGACTCATTTCTTCAGTTTTTTGCATTCTATAGTGTTACAGGACCAAACCAAGATCCTGTCCTCCAGAGACCATGTTCCCCTCAGAAAGGGAGGCTTGTTCCTTTGCAAGTAATTATTTCTTTCCCTCTCATTTTAAGGTCTCCAAAGCAAAACTTTATTCACAGGTTGCTGTATAAAAAAATCCATTTAAATACTAGAAAAAACTTTTTTTTACTGTGAAAGCAGTTGAATACTAAGGTCAGGCTGCCCCAAGACCTTGAGGCATCTCTATACTGGGGGATATTCAGAACATAACTGGATATGGCCCTAAGAAACCTACTCTAGATGATCCTGCTTTGAATAGGAACTGGAGTAGATGATCTCCAAAGAGGCTTGCTTACTTCAGTTGTTCTACAAACACAGTAAGTGTTGAGTGATCTCACCCTGTTCTTACTTCAATGAATGAGCTTTTAGTTATATTTCCTATCCCCATCCAGTTGCAGAGGGGGCTGACAGAGCATCTTTGGTGGGCACTTGGCATCTAATCAAGGTCAATGCACCACAGTATATTTTAAGGGCTGTGCTCTTGAAGCACCTTTGTACAGCAAAAAAACCCCTGAACAACTAGAGTCCATACTCACACAAGAATAAGGTACTATCCAAACTATATCACTGCTTTCATGTAATTTTATTTCCTCAGAAATTTTTGGGGCCCTTATTACTACTAATGCATAATTAAAAAGAATTCTCATAGGAGTAGCTGCAGGCATCAAACAAAAACTCCGTGATGCTTCTTATAAGGTGTACTCCTTCATCTGTTCTTGCTTCAAGCTTAGCCACATATACATCCTTGCTATGAAGGTAAGACATAATTTTAGGAAGTGCATTTGAATGTCTCCAGTGGGGAAAATAAGCATTAGCAGTCCAATTTGAAAGCCATATCTAAAACTGAGTCCATCTGCTTATATAAGAAAAAATAATGAAAGAAAATATTGCTCCATGTTTTCATGTGTAATCTGTATGCTTTTACAGGCTTAAATTTGAGTTGTCTTTGGTGTAAGTAAGTAAAACTTGAAAGCTTGATAGGACTTAGGAGTTTTGCTGTATGTACAGTCCCATTAGGAAGCATAACTCCTTCTGGCTTTAAAAAATGTGGAGGAGAAAGCTGATCTTAACATTTTCCACCATCACCTCAGCTATTCTACCCATCTTCTTCTTGAGCAATATAAATGGTATACATTCATTATTCTCTGTGCATATATTATTTGACTATTTACCAGTAAACCTGACCACTATAATTCTAACATATTATTATCATTATGTGCAAATTTATGTTTACAGAGTCATTTACACAGTACATGTCTCAGTGCATAACTGCAGGGGGAGAATTTGCATATAGGGTTTTTTTCACACTACTGGATGCTTTACTACCATTTGAGGATATGGTTCTTTTTATAGACTGCTTTCTAAGTGAGGGATTGAAACCTTACATGGGTAAGTAGTTGAGAGTCATCTATATGAATAGGATATCACTTCTTCCCCATTTTCATAACATTAAGTATTTATCAAAAGGAATTCTTCAGGACAAGGAAATACCAGAGTTAAAACTTTACCATATGTCCAGCATATTGTCTCTCATATACATAACTTCAGTGCAATTTAAGTAGCCTATTGGATGAAGAGAGCATATATTAGTAGTATCAAATACTAATTCCTTACATCAAGTCATGCCGTTTTTTGATATTTTTGGAACTGATGGTTGGAAAGAAATTAAAAGTGTCAAAATAAGAGAACATTCTACTAAAAGGAAAAATTAAGACTTTTTATGTATTTTGTTTTTGAAAGCAAAACTGAAATAATGACTATATTTTTAAGGTCTGGCTATCTTTCTCCTAGATTAATCCAAAGTCCACAAACTCACCAAGTTTTCAATTGAAATTTTACTGTGCCATTCTACAGTATTTTGATATCAGGAGGAACCTGAGCAATCCAGAAGAAAAATTAAAGAAAGAATGAAAAAAAAAAGGTTTATCTAAGGAAACAGGCAAGATATCTTTGACAGAAAAAGTCCTGACATACCCTCAAAATTTTGAGGTAACAAAAAAGATAACAGCAACATATTCTATTGCAGTAACATTTCACAGCAAATGAAATTCAAAGCTGAATAATTCTATGTAACCTTCTTAGCTAACTGCCTGTTAACGGTAGCAAATCACTTCTTTTTTTTTTTTTTTCCCCTAACAGGGGAGCCAGTGCTTTGAAAGGAAGGCAAACAAATTAGAAGTGACTCTGGAGGCTACACAGAATAATGTTTAAAGAACAGCTGCAGTTTAGTATCCACCTGGACTAAGCAGCAGTCACTGTAAATTATGGTAAATGTCAATGAAAATTACAAGGTGGTATAAGCATCATAGTTTCTGTGTTTAATGTTTAAAACAGAAACAGCAGTTCATTTAAAGCATCATAACCGTGTATCTATGCATATTTCATTATAGAAGAAATGCAAAACATAGAACTTCTAAAAGCCTTAGTTTTAACCCTGTGCAAAGTTGTTTCAGCTCTCAGTGGAAACACTGGCATTGCAATATGAATATCCAAGAATGAGGTCAGCTAGGGGTCCCTACATCCCCACAGCTTATATTGTCAAAGAAATGGAAAGCAACACTTAAGAGAAGAAATACTTGCCCGTAGTTAGCACTTTCAAAAGCTTTCCATTCCTACAAAGCACTTTGCATGATTTGACTTGTCGTAAACAAGGAAGTTTTAGGAAATATCACCCACTGACCTACAGGATGCATTTAGTGATTCAAAGGTAATAGTGATACCCATGTAAAATCTCCAGTATTCAAAGCCATGGCAGAGTGTTTTTTTTGGGGGTATTTTTTAGTTCCTTTCACCAAAGCAATTAAGAATGACATCAAAGCAATTTTTTTCAGGTGATTCCTGTTAAATACACACTATTAGCCAGAAGAGCTAGTAGATTCAGGCACTGCACTGTTCTGTGTGGAGGAATAGATGTTTTTTTTCAATACCAACAAAGTCTATTCCAGAAAAATATATTCCTGTGCTGGAAATAAATTTTTCCTCTCTGACCTCTTGTTATCTGCTCTCTCATTAAATCACTTCTCCTCTCTGTAGCTTACCAGCTCCTAAATTTACCTCTCATTGTGCCATAGTTGATTGAGAAAAACACTTAAGCTGCTTCATGTCAACCCTAGTCCTGCTTCTACACCCCTCAGTCAGCTCAGTAAATCAGTCAGCCCTGCCCTCATCTTCCAGAACCACCTCAGTTCAGTTTCATACAAAATAGTTTTCCCTCAGTTTCCACTTTTCCCTGCAGCCTCTTCACAGAGCATAAAGAATTTCTTTTTACGTAATAAATCCAATGAATAAACAAACAAATCACTTCATGGCATCAAATAATTTTCACCCTTTCTACCTAAGTAAGCAATTCAGGCCCCAGAAGTTTTCTTCTCTCTATTTCTAGGGTCTAACTACCTTTGGATCCACAGTGCTTGACAAAGATAGCAGGCAGAGCTTTCCCAGCTGGAGTATGAATTGGTTTTATAGGCAATACATGGTGAGTTTTTACTCTTTGAAATACACAGATTTAAGACCTCCATTATCATCTGCTCTAAGACAGTTATATCCTGGTTTTGACCAGTCAGATATATACACTAAAGGGAGGGAATAATGAAGTTATCACTGTGCATTTTATACTGCCTTTATACAATCTAAAACTTCAAAATTATTAGACCGGAACAATTCCTGCTATTATGACTGCTTTAATCCCAGCTCAACAGAAAATATTTCTAAGAGAATTTAATTTTTCAGTTATTTAATCAAAACACAGCTTTTCCAGGGACCTTGATGCACTGTTGCTGAAATATACGATGATATTGATCCTGGCCCAGGCAGGAAAATGCACAGTGGGAAGGGAAGGCTGAGAACCAGGTGTTGTGGATTCCCCTCACATCCACCACCTGTCTTCTCACTCTCTATATAAATGCATTCATCCATGAGATCAGTAGCAAGCCTTCCCCAAAAAGAATGTAGCAATTATATTTTTTTATATATATTCCTGGCTGGTGAGTAGAGAGTATAAATAAGGAAGGTTGCCTGCAGCTTTAAAAGGTAGGAAGAAGCTGAAGTTAAGATAACTTTGGAGATTATCATAACATGATAAGCTCAATATCTACAGTACTACAAGAAAGTAGTTTATCTGGCTGGTATGTAGTTCAATTGTGCAGCTTGTGTGACCAGACAAATTCTGGATCTTCCAAGGCAGGCTTATATATATGCATATAAGTTGTATGTAGCCTAAGATCTTATGATGGAGGCTTCCTTCCAATTAATGCATTTGTTTTGCTGGTTTTCACACATTTCATATCTGGGGAAGGAAAATAGAAAAAGCTATTTTTCCATTATGAGGAATCAGCAAGATTAACTGTTTTGGAAACAGATAAATACAGCCTCTTAGAAGTGAAGCAGGAGCATGTGATGATTGTTGTACATGCATTTAGAATCAAAAGTGGTTGCTTAGGACTTTGTATAAAAGATCCTTTTTTTGGGTCTGAGAATTCTGGTTTCCAAATGCACGTTCAAGACTGGTCCTTTATTTGTTTCTTATAGAACTTTCAACTTCTTTTTTAAAAATAAATAAATAAACTTTAAAAAAAATTCATATAATGTATAAATATTTACAAAATAGCTCTTAAAAATACCTTTCTAGCTTTTCAGTCATAAATACTCTATGGAACAAACAGGTGTATCAGTTCTATAAATAACAGAAATCTTTGGTTCCAAACTTACACAATCTGATATTTATATTAGTCTTGTTGAAATTGCAGATAATTCTATCACTGACTTCAGTTACAAAACAACTGAATGCTGAAAATATTAAATAAATGCTCTGAAAGCAGGCAAGAGTGAAGAAACACAAAAATACTGAAATTTATATTTTTAAAAATTCAATTGGCAGAGAGAAGAGGAGAAAATACCTGTAAAACATATTGAAGAGGGAAAAGAGAAGCCATTCATAGCTTTAAATCAAAGCTCAGTTGTTTTAACTACTAAAGACATGGAAATACTGCATTCTAAAGAAGTTCATAAAGTTTCTTGGACTCTAATTTGTCTTTTGACATGCGCTGATTTGACAATTATTACTCAATTGCAAAGGCTAAAGTTTTCTCTTCCCAGGAAACTCCTATATTTTTCCATATATCTGGAAAGCATATCTATCTCTAGTAAATTTCTGCCATGTTGACATATTTTAAATGGATGCACCATAGATCTCCTATACAATCCAACACTAACTCAGACCTTAGAAGAGTACAGTTTATTTTACACTCATCCAAAGTCTTTTAATTATTTTTGACTGTATACATCATGTGATTAAGACTTATAAAATGTAAATGATGCGAATGCTATCTGAAGTGAATTGCCTAATTTCTGTATCCAAACTGTGTTATGCTAAATAGGATTTTAGTATCTTTACAAATCAAATTTATTGCTTAAAGTAAGATTTTTATTACCACTACCTTTTCAGTATAAAAGGTTTCACTGATTTTCTTTTCAGTTTATTGAATTTAATTTGAAGGTCTAAGTGAAATTTAACCATTATAGGGATTCTATTATTCCCTTTAAAAAAAAGGAAAATTGCCACTGAAAATTCGCAAAGGTATTAAAAGAACATTTTTACTACATGGTGTTGAATGCTAGATTGCTCTGAATCAAACCACACCACGTGAACCACCTCACTAGTTCTCTGTCATTATCTTGTGCTGCAGTCATCTGCAATCCAAGAATCATTTTTGAAGAAAAGATGAGATTTGTCTCTCCTATTTTTACATACTTACAAGTCAAATAGTGGAATGAGTCATTGCAAGAGTCATAAAGAAAGAAAAAGGGAGAAAGGTAAAAAAAATACACATAGGTTACGAACAGGTTCATCTGACCTATTTTAGACCTCTAAATGTTTCTCCTTACAAGTTACATGCAAGCATGCCAGAGAGGAGCAGAGGAGTCAGGAAATTAAGTACTGCAGCTAGGAATATAAAATCATGCCAGTTCTACTTGTTGATCTCTGAGCCACAAAGCTGGGGAAGTTTCAAATATTTCTAAATTTGCATGAAGTTTCAATGTTCAGGGAAAAGTGTATCTCTAATATGAATGCAAGCAGCACCTTCAGCATGACAGTTCAAGTGAGAAACTGGGGTCAAAGCCCTGAAGACACAGGAAGAGTCTGAGCTGATTGGTAAGCAGAGGTACCATAAGCTGTAACACTTGTCTATTCCCAACTTTATCAAGGGATTTCTGGAGTAGGGGTCCATCCCACTTTGCTTTCCTTGCTGGTTTAACACATCAAATGTAGTCCATGACCACTCTGAAAAAAACTATTATAGATAATCCTACTTTTCAGCTTCCTAAAGTTATTTTGGGATCTCTCTACTTCTGACACAATTATGGTTATAACTGAGAACTACAGTAATTCAGTCTTTATTCCACAGGTAAATGTATGCTGATTGGATATCTCCCTCAAATACTGGGAAGACTACTAGGGAGAAAGCCCATCACTTGATTAAGATCTAGTGTAATTCGCATGAGAGAAGGACATTTTAGGCTTAAATTTTTAAATGTATCTATAAAATAAAAGCTGTGAGCTCAGCATTTTCCATACTTTCTAAGGTTAGAAAGACTTGATTTTCCAAAAATTATATAAAGAAACTTGCACGACTCAGAAGAGTTTTGAGGGTACGATCAGTTTGATGTACTTCTTACAATCTTGAAAGTGCTGGTTGTGTACTTTGTAACATTTGCTGTTGTTGCATACCTTGTGATATTACAGTTGCATATCTTTGGTTCTCACTAAACTTCTTTTCAAAATAAATTACAGGGAAAGCAAAAATTCTAATTTTTTGTTTTTCAGAATCTTCCATCCGGAAAAACAGACCATTATCAACTTTACTCATTTTCTTTTTAAAGAAATTTTTCAAAGCAAAAAAATTATTAGGCTTTGTAAATTCTGTAAATTACATAGTTTAAAAATGCAATCCAAAAGTTTTATTTTTTAAATCTTTGTTTAGCACTACCTCATGGATAACATGCAATGAAAGCAATGAAACTGGAAAACAACATGTCAAGGTTTTTGAATCTAACAACTGAACTCAAGCCAGCTATTGTCTGTTTTCAGGTTTAGATGCCTTCTTTTCAGTAGCTGTTGAAATATCAGCTATAAGTGTCCTGTTATTTTTCTCAGTAACGTCAAACATCAACTACATGCTCAAATTTACTTGCAAAAATAAATCTATTCTGGGAAAGTCTATCCATATAATTTTTACACTGCCACAATATTGTGTATTGAACATTATTATTAATTTAGCAGATTTTTCACTGTCTGAATTACTTTTTTGGCCATCTCACAGCTCTGCAAGAGTTTTTGTGATTTGACACAGCTCTCAAACTAGTAAATCTCAGTAATATTCTTCTGAGTAAATATATCCATCAGATTAGATCCGGTCATTAACAGTCAGTAAGTCTGGCAGCCTGCTAACTAGTTTCATAAGAGTAATCACTGTTTCTAATTTGTGTTTGTTAGACTTTCCAGACTGTAAATTACTTCTCAGATTCAAATCCTTCCCTAGTGTTTATGACTCTCTCATAGAGATTGATAAACTGTTTCCATGCCTGCTATCTCTTAAGATAGCTAGTTGACACCTTTCCCTTTTCAAGCACAATATGTCCCTTATTGTTTTACATATTTCTCTCAACAGTTAATTTACTGCTGTAGATTTCATTGAGCATGAGACTACTTTGGAAAAATGCTTTCACTTCTGTGATCCTATTTTTGCTAAACCACTTTGATAAGATCAAGATCAAACTTTCAGCAATGGTGGTCTCCTCTGGGTTTCAGTGACTTCAAGCTCATCTATAAGCAAATGAAATCAAGTCATCCTTCCCTCACACTCATTATTTTCTGACCTTCTTCTACCACCTCAGCCTGGATAGAGAAGATGCACGTATCTACCAACACCTTAAAAAATGGGCACTCCCTGTTTCTGACTGCCAGACTTAAGGCAATTTAGGACCCTATAATTTATGCTGCATTTTAAATTTTTGGCACAAATATTAAAGGCATAAAGAGCTAAAAGCATCAGAATAACCAACCCATATTCTAAGCATTGCCAGTTATTTCGTGCTCTGCAGCATCACAACTGGAGTGTGAAAAGAAAGAGGCTAAGTCGTAGATCACACAGAGCTCTTTGTCAGGATCATAGGAGTGAAGATGGATTGAGGTAAAGAAACTCCATAGAAAAGGTTTAACTTAGCTTCTGCACAGTGCAGAAGTGTGTTTTGCCATGTGGTGCTTTGTCTGATGCAGGGTGCAGTCAGACAAGACAGACTGAACTAGTCTAATTGCTTGCTGCTTCTGAAAGGCCACTCCTCTGATCCAGCTCTGGTGTTCATGCTGCCCATCAGTGTGCAAATTCCATCCCCTAATCTATTAGAGAAAGTAAACAAAGACAGAGAATTCTGCTGTACTGGTGAGTTGCATTTTCTCACAGAAGAAGATATGAATAAGACTACCCAAATAGTCCAAGAGTGAGTACATAGATGGATTACGGATGGATAGGGGAGGCAGGGAAAGAAGTCTTTCACTTCTTTTGATCTGAAAACTGTTGTGTCAGTTCACCAGTCTCCTGAACACCCTTTTAAAAGGATGCTGACACACCACATTTGTACTCTTTTGCTGAGAGCATTCACGAAACACCCAGGAACTCTGGATGAAATGATGGCATAAATTAGATGAGATATAGTAATTATCTTAACCCCTAAATTACCTTTCTGGAAATCATGGGAGTTATCGCCCCAGTTAAAATAACACAATGGTGTCATTCCAAAATGGTGTCATTCCAAAAGCTTAAAAAAAAAAAAAAAAACAAAAACCACGGTGATTTTATTTATTTATTACAAGTTTCATCTTAGTAAGAATGACAATTTTACCTCCTTGGCAAGTTTGCCTGTTTTTTATACAAAAGATAGATGTTCAGGACTATCAGGAACAAAGAAATGTTTTCCCTTTTGTAACAAGCTTTTCCCTACTCTGCTTAGTACCCGATGGCTACAGCCACCTCTGGAGTACATAGAGCTTGCCCCCAGCACTGAAAAGACAACATGTGGTCACCAGCATTATCCCAGGGAAATCAAACATTTCTGGACTCCAGGGAGTCATACAGGAGAGCTGTTAACAGACAAGTGCACTATATTTGAAGCAGTGGTGACTCAGCCTGATGAAATGTGTATTCTGATTCATCTCATCCAAAAGCAAACAACTAAATTAGGCCACATGAATGGCCCTTAAAGTGCCTTTCTCTCTCCAGTACTATAAGATTGCCTAGTTTAGATGCATTCTACACATCTAATATGTAGGCATCTAGAGGTAACTGAAATGAATTCTACCTTGGGCATTTGATGAGAGAACTATGGTAAAAAATTGATCATGTAGAAGTTGATTTCATTTCCTATACTCACAGAACCAAAGAAATGGTCAGATTTGTTGTTTAAAGGAGAATACAGCTTCCCATGTCTCTATATAAAGCAGTTTTTCTAACAAAACTGCCAAAAAGACTGAGCACTGTTCTATAACTTCTTCAGGCAGCTTTGTGACAAAGTCCAGAAACTAAGAAAGCAACGGGAGCTCTGTCTAATATACCAGAAGGGAAAACAAAACCTCTAGAACCAACATAATGGTTTATGCGATTTTTGGGGGTTTTCTGAGTGCTTTACAACTTCCAGAGACATTAACATTATACTAAATTTCCCATGTGGAATTCTACATTCAGGTTAATTTAAAACCAATGAATTTTGTCAAGGCAATGGGCCCCTAATGTATCGTACAAATGCATATTAACTATTGTTTGTAAGAAATAATTAAGAAAACAAAAGAACATCAAGGAAAATATCTGTGATTATATTAGTTAAGTAAGAACTTATCGAGATTAAAAATTACTTTTTCTTTTCTATATTGTAATGGGTAGGAGACTGCACAGAATAAAAAAAAAAGTTATGAAAAGAGAAAAATATCTAAATACCTGGTCTATAACTACATGTTTCAGTACAATCTGTTGAGTTATTTTCATATTTAATTCAGCTACTGTCACGACAATTTCTCCTGCTCTGCTTATATTATTCTAATTCAAAATACTGTTAAGAAAATCTTGAAGGAGAGAATACCAGGTGAGAAGAAATTGGTTGTCTCACCCTTTAGAATCAGGAGGCAATGAGACATAGGGAGAGATTTTTACCTTCGTGCACATTAGATTCCACAGAGAGGAGCAAGTAGCCTAGACAGAGTTCCTGTATAGCACAGGTCTTGACCCCTCTATTCAGAGATTCAAATTAAACCAGTGTTAGAGAACAATGACGATCTCTCTGCCACACGTCTGAAAAATTTCTTTGCTTGTGAAGAAAAGAAAGCAGAGAGAGACTGGCAATTCTAAATAATAAACTACCTTATTTCAGTTTCAAAATAATTTGACAAGTGGTACCTGCTACTCTGCACTTGGTCCCTATGGTACACCCCATAATAGTAGATCAGTTTT
The DNA here is from genome assembly GCA_038380795.1 of Pyrocephalus nanus. Classification (NCBI taxonomy): domain Eukaryota; kingdom Metazoa; phylum Chordata; class Aves; order Passeriformes; family Tyrannidae; genus Pyrocephalus; species Pyrocephalus nanus. The sequence continues at coordinate 41,689,939 of CM076259.1, forward strand.
TTAGCTCAGCAGCAGCAAAATATTTAGTCAATTCAGTACTGAAAGGGCACTTCTTAAAAATTTCTCATTTGCCATCTCATTGAAGGTCACAGCTTCCCTATTGTCAATATAAACTATTGGCAAACCCATAAAAAAAACTACAGCATTGATTCAAATTCAAGTTGTAGTTTGAGGATTATTTTCACTTTTCACTTATGAATTTTTTTAGGAAGAAAGGAATACAAGACCAAAGGCATTGAACCCACAACCCGTTAAATGTGTTAAAAGCAACAAAGAAAAAAACATATATCTAAACTCCAAATGTAGTGGGTTTATTTTAATATGAAATTCTTAATAAAGCCTGCAAAATAATATTTGGGTCATGCTGATAAAATTGTATTTCCGACATTCAATAAAATCACTGCAGCAAAATGATGAACATAGCATGAACCATGAGCAGGCTGGCACATGGTAAAAATCTTGGGTGAATCATTACTGAAGGGGCTGGCCACTTCCCATCCCTTCTTCTCACTGGCACACATTTTCAAATTTAATTAACAAAAAAAAGTAAAACTGAGGCTGAAGTACTCTTTAAGATATTCATGTCTTATTGTCAATGAACGTTTTGCAGTAAATGGTGAATAGACCAATTTCACTTTAAAAGAATAAAACACCATGGTCTGCCCTAAAATCTTCTCCTAAGAACCATAACTGTAGCTTTTCCATCTATTATTGGTAGTAACTTTGGCAGTAAGAGAGCAATCATACATGATGTTGAAGAAAATACCCAGAAAAATGACACTAGCTCAGAAAATGGTAAATTTCATTTTCCTTTTACAGAAACAAGGACTTAGGTAGTCTACTATAAGTGGCAAAAGTTAATGATATTGAAAACTGGTGGCAAAGTAAACTATTCTTGTTTAAAATTGTAAACTGAGGTATCATCATTTTGAAAGGGAAAATTATTATAATGTTTGTCTACAGCAAAACAGGGAGGAACGGAGACATGAATAAACAGCAGGAGACCAAAAGCTAATTCAAGGGCAGAGGAAGAAGAACACAAACAATGATCTGTATTTATGTTGTGTCTCTGAGCAACAGCACTCAGAAAAAGCAGGTCAGCTCACCAGGTGGTAGACTGTGCAACTGTTTGATGCTGAGCCCTCCCGAGGATGATCTTTCTGTGTAACACACATGTCTAAAGAGCAGTTTAAGCAGCTAAACCATCACAGAAAATTTTTATCTTTAACAGAAGGGCAAACTTTCTGGGACATTTTCTCAAAAATCCAACCCCTGATTTATTAGAAACACCATATTCCAGTGAACTGCACTGCTTTTCCACTGAAAACATGAAAAACTTCCCTCAGCACTTCACTCTCACCTCAAATCTTTTCAAACAGCATGTACAAAACCAGTTTCTGAGCATCTGAAGGCTCTGCCAATGTTTTTCCTCCATGACTTAATTTTCTGCCCTATCTACTAATCTTTCTACTTTGACAATGAGGTCTCTATAACTCACATTATTCCTATCTCAATACCATTCTCTGGAAATTCTTTTCAGAATTTCTTTTTCAGAATGCCACCACACAATTATTTCAGTCATTTTTCCTCAAAACTGACCGTGTACTCTCCCAAACTCTCTTCTAGGTGGATTGTATAATTTCTAGACTGGAATAAAAGACTCTACCATCTTACCACTCAAATCCGTTTACTCATAAAAGGTTATTCCTATGGTGAAAACAAACAAATAAAAAGCCAACAGGTCAGTTACAGAGAGGTGGTTTTTTTCTTGACAGAACAAAAACCAAATTATGGAACCATGAAAGTATATTTCTAGCCGGACTTTTTATCAGTTTTAACCTCTTTTTATGTACTTTGGCTAAGCCAACAAAATTGATTTGAGCATGGGAACAGAATGTGAACAGTTTTACCCACTAACTTTATCTAAATATTACAGGTGTGGTGCATAGACATATTTTTCCTAAAGTACCATTTACCTCAGTGGTAAATGGTAGGTGTATCTACTCACCAAAATCCATGACTCTAACTACTGAGTAAATACGTAGGATTAGCCTGCCTTTTCCATCTGTCTTTAAACAATCCCAGATGACCTCCAGTTTTACTGGAAATTAAATATTTATACATGCAGTAATTTACACATTCATACAAAATAACAGAGAACTGAAATAGAATTCCTATGACACTCTTATAGAAGGTAATTTCATGCTATGCTATGCTATAATCTAATAAATATAATAAACATAATATAATCCATTTCCAACAATTGTTTTCTTGAAAACCAGAGTATTTTACCCAGAGTATTTCCTTTCCGGCTTAAATTTATTCCTGGACAGTTTGTTCCCACTTGTTCCTGAGCCAATACTATTCTTTAGCTTAAACACTTCCTTCCTGTCTCCAGCTTTACCATCCTGATGTATTTAAAGACAGCAATCTTATCCCTTCTCTGCTTTTGTTCTGCTAAAATTCTAAGCTCTTTCAGCATCCTTTCATGAAATAGACTCTTCCTTCCCCTGAGAATCATAACAGCCTCTTTCTTGCACTTTTTCAAATTCATCTCTCCTGACTGTGAATGAGGAATTGAACACTATATTCCAGATCAGGTCTCATCCAAGCCTGCTACAGTCACATTAATATTCTCACTTCCTCCACTGTAAATGTCTCCCCTGACAAATTCCAGTCTTTTACCAGTTTTTTTCAGCATCACTTTACAATAGTAGCACACAAATTATCCTGTGATTGATGAATGCACTCAGGTTCACTTCCTTCCCATGGCTTCCCATTGATAAACTCTAAGATTATTACAAGGGCTTTGTTTGATTTTGTTTATAAGTCTTTAATAATTAAAGTCCTTTGTACGTCCTAATTTAGTGTGCTACTCTATTTATATCAATCCTAATGTCAACTGTCTCTGAGTAACATCCCTTTACTACTCCATATAAAAAGTACCTGTCATTTTCAAAAATTCAACACATTTCATTAGAATATTTCTACTTTTTAGAGTAAATTTTATTGATCACAACATCAAAGGACCTGCATCTTGAAAATGATTCATTAATACTTTCACTCTTAACACTTAGCTTAAGATTTCTTGGTTCAGCACTATCCATTACTTTTCTTCCTGTTAGCTGCACTCACTAAGCCTTTCATATTTATCTCAGTTTTTACTAGTAAATCTGCACATGGAATTATTGTGTGCTTTGTTCAAAGGTGAGTTATGTAATGATCCAGATCAATTAGATCTTTTAAGATCTTTCTGTTCCAAAACACAATTATCTTTTGAAAGAAAGATGTCATTTAAGTCTAGCCTAATCTACTCTTTGGAAACATGTTCCTTATTATCCCATTTTGCGTTTTTCTTATTTTTTTCTTCAAAGCTTCCAGTTGTCCAAATCAGTCCAAGTTACCTATTCCACAAGCCTAAGAAGTTTTTACTTACTGTAAAACATTTTTCTTCTGCTCCCTTCAACTCTACCTCTACCTGTATCTTTCTGGTTGTACAGATGTCCCAAATCCTTACCACCACCTCCATGATTTAAAGTGTTATTTATTTCATAATTATCCATCCCCAAGACAATTTTATCCTCTTTAGTTTAGTGCCAATCTCAGTTACAATGATTTTTATTTCTACTCTCTTATTTCCCACAGCATTTAGGCAGCATCACCATTGTAATTAAAATATTTAACCATCTCAATATTGAGATTTATTAGATTTGCTCTATTCCCTCCCTATCTTTATGACATCACAGCCCTACTTCTACCTTCAGTCTTTTCTTCTTTATTTGTTTTTTCTTTGTAGAACATTATTACAGTTTCTAGCATGTCTATTCTTCTATAAAAAATATGACGAAAAACTACAACAGAACAAATTTGCAGCCAAAAGAAACTTGTCCTTCTACGTGAATTTTCCAATTCTTACTGCTTACTCCAAGTGCCAGGGATAAATTTAGCACTCAGAGGTATTGCCCATAAATTAAACTCATGATCTTTCTAAGATGTTGAGAATGATAGTATCACACACTTCTGTACTCACTGAAAAGTGCAACTCCTACAGTATTCAAGGTGATTTTCATGTAAGAGTTTTTCAGACCATATTGTTCCCCACTCCCTATCTAAAAGAGCAGATGCATTTTTTTCATTTAAGAGGTAACTCCATCTCCAGGGATCATCCCCAGCATAACAGATGGCTGATGCTAGACTTGTTTCTTGACTTGTCATGGAAGGTGTGACCAGGTCCTGAACACCCCTAAGCACCAAAAACAATGAGGAAATTTTTTTGCATTGTTCAAATGGAGAACACTGTTCAAATATTGCAGTCCTCTGAGACAAGCTGTATTTACAGCAGTTTGCATTACTGCTGAGAGTGCTACTGTATAAAAATTTACTGCATCCTCCATTCACACCTCAGCAAACCTGCATTCTAGAAATTAATGAAAAAAATAATAAAGGCTCCAGTTTTCCTCTTAGCCTTGAGGGCCACATATATTAATAGCTGCTACAACCTTCTTTTTTTTTTTTTTTTTAGTAAGATGTTGAATTATTCGGACATGCCATAAAGCTATCTGGCACTGTGTGACCTAACAGAAAAGCAAACCTTAAGAATTTACAATTATACAACAGTAACCTACAGAGATAAATACTCTGCTGAGAGGGAAATGGGGAAATGTAAGCTGCAGAAAATTAATAACAACCATTTCTCTATGAAAAAAAGAGTGACCTACTCCTAGCTAAAATGTCTTTATTTATTTATTTTTTGTCTAGCATTTCACAGTCTCCCTTATCTCCTTCCAGCATGGAGCTACACATTTCTACTTTCCCAGCTTGCATTCAGAGTCCTTCAGCCCTTTAAATTTGGCATAGCCAAACAGACCCAAATGGGCTCTTATGGAAAAGATATCTTCTTTCAAACCAATAGACAGAATGGCACCTTTCTTTTTCTCCTGTTCTGTTACTCTACTGATCTTAAAGCTGAATGATAAAACAACTATGGGATATACATACATGTATAGGAAAAGATATGGCATAGGTATGTGAAAAACCACAAAAGGAGGAGAAGAAAAGTGAATAATTAGAAAATATATCATTGAATTTAGTGACTTTGTTGTACAAACAATTGGGTTTGGGATGTCATAATTTTATGAGTACAAGATAGGTCAGATCAAGGTATAAACTAGTCCTTTCTGTGTTATGAATCTGTCTTGTTTTTCAGCAAAAATATTAAATCTGTGTCAGACAGATAGACTTCTGGTAAATCACAGACATCATGTGCTGAATGTGCACCAGGATAACCAAAAGCAAGATATTCTCAGAAAGATTGTCTGATGCCATTTCCACTTAAACAAAAAAAAACTAAAACAAAACAAACAAACAAACAAACAAAAAGTTGGGGAGTGTCAATCCAGCTTTCTTCCTTTCTTGTTTCTCCTGCTGATTATTTCCTTTCACTATCTTACCTCTTCACCTTGCATCCTTTGCATTACCACTGTCATCCAAATGCTGAGCAAAGTCAGTGGCAATACAACAAGGGGAAGTGGCAGACGTCTTCCATTTTTTGCTTTTCCTTCTCAGAACATCATCAGCCTGATAAAGCCTGAAGTAAAGAGACCAGCTGGGTTCCTCCCTTCCTTTTATTAGTGTCTCACTGGCTGGGGACTGGTCTCAGGAATCAGTCACTGGAGATGGTTTCCCATAGCTGAGAAGTACAGTGTCTTGAATGAAGTGTACTATGATCAGCTTGGGAAAATGTAGACACAGATACAACAGAGATATGGAAGTGCCTGAAAATGTTTTTTGTTACCGTTTAACAGAGCTCTGATGGTAAATTTATTTGTATGTGAGCACATTATTTAGACAGTCCTTAGGACCAGTAATCTTGAGCAGCAGTTCACCTGCAGCTTCAGTGACTGTCCTATGATCTTGATGATAGAAACAGATTAGTGAGAATGAAGTTTTTGTTCTTTCTTGGTGACAGGTTCTTTTGATATTATCTTAGGCAACTTACTTAGATTTTGTACTTCTTATTCCCCTTTCTACCAAAATGAGTATAGTTCTTTAGTTCATCGTTGTAGCATTGTGAAACTAAGATCTTCATTTTTAAGATCTATGGTCTTTGGGTGCTACTATGATATCTATATACGAAGTATCTTAAAATATGACCGTAGAAAAAATGGATTTAGCAGTTAAAATGCAAAAATGAAAAAGTTTCTCTGTCAGTAGAAGTGCACATGAAAACAGGAGTTATGTCCACATTCAGAAAGAACATCAGGCTACAATGTGAGGTTATGGAAGTACATCTCAACTACTCCTGTAAGATGTAAGAAAAGGATATATACATCTGGATGCTTGAATAAAGAGATACTCTTGAAGAGATTTTAGAAAAGCTTTTTTTGTCACTTAAAACTTGGATGCAAGTTGAAATATCTTTATAGACAATAAGCAGAGTATTATTAATGATTTTAAAAAAGAAAGAACAAAACCTTCTGGGGTAAAATGTGAGGTTAATACACACTATCTCCATGAAGATATCTCCGTACTTCCATAACTCTATACTTTCAGGGTCAAAGCTGGCATTTGAAAGGTATACTAAATATGTAATAAAGTTATCTATTTCAAGTCTAAGTAAGAAGCTTTCAAACTCTAAGAAGCCTGAAGAATGTTTTGGAGGATTATGTGAAAGGTCAAAGTTCTCTCATGTTTTGCCACACTTATTATGGATAAGCTAGTGAGTTAAAAACAAATGTAGTGTCCAGCTGCACTTTCTCTTATGTTAATGTGGCCATTGATCGTGAACATAATTGCACTGGGCCTCACAGAAATTCTCATTTGGGTTAGTAGCAGTACCCTTACCTTTCATTCTGAACATCACGATGTTTATAAATCAGCATCTGTAAGTTCTTGCCTCACGAGGAAATGTGGGGAATGCAGTTATTTGAAAACAGACAAGAAATAAGATTAATTAGTTTATCTGACATACAGTTGTGAGGATTTACTAAAACACAGAGTTGAGACACCCCAGATATTTGGAAGCCATGGTAGAAGGTAAGACCTACAAGAGATCAGAGTACATATTTGCTCATAGAATGGCAGGTGTGTTCCAAATAAAACTGTGCTTACAAAGGTATACCTTGGAAAAAAATATTTGTTTCAAACAGATGTTTTTACTGCCTTTTATAAAGCAAGCAGAACATGAGAATAGCTGCGAATGGATCTTCTCTGTGTGATTTTGTTTTGAATTAACATTGCTTTTCTCTCTGCATTCTGCCAGCCACAGCAGGTGGGGAAGCTGATTTCCTTTGTTTAGTTCAGAACTGAAAAACTAGACTTAATTTTTTTTTTTTTCTGGGAAATTTTGCTGCAGAGAACACTTCATTGGTTAGGATAAAACATCAAGAGGGAGGGCAGAATGGCATTGTATAAGATCTATAAATACATGTTGGGTTTATATATATATCATAAATGCAATTAGACTTGGAAGTGCTGTGCTACTGTTATCTTCATGGAACAAATGTTACTAAAAATTTCTCTGCTGTTTCCCCTATCAGATGCCACAGCATCTATTTTTTCCAAGTACAAAACTGGCTTTAAAAGCTGTTATAATGATTTTACTTTTCTGGGAAAAGTCCCTAACTATAACTACAGCTTGCAGTAGTTACTATCAAAAATGTAATTAATCCTTCCAGAGTGGATGGACAGACAAGTTGTTCTTGATGTGAAAATATGTGAAAACACCGTTTTGGGCAACTTTATTTAACAAAATCTACATTGGATTTAACAGACTACAGATAGTATCGTGTTTCCAATGATCTTTGAAGCTCCTCTGTGCCTGTACATCTCTGGTTTCTGTTTTTATTCTAAGAGGAATCAGTAACCATTAACTTGCTTTTGAAACAGCCATCATGTTACATCATGTGACATTTTAGACAGCAGGTACTGATCTACTATTAGGTTGATGTGTAAGGTTCCATCCCAATCACCTCTGTGAATGATTTTCATTATCGCTGTGGCAATAGTCTGAAAACTAAGTTGACTCACTGAATTAAATAATCCCTAAGAATGCATCAGATATAACATTCAAAAGCATTTTAAGTGCATAAAGAATACACTGAGCCCTTAGTACTACAGATTAATTGAACTGAATTGAATTATTAGAAATGGGGAATAAAGTCTTAACTTGCTAAACCTGAAATGGATGAGCCAGGACCAAACAATTCGAGCAATCAATGGCAATAGCACATAAATAGGGTATCAAAGATAGACTGCTGGAACGATCCATGGAGTTTGGCATGCAAATATGTACAGTGGCTTTTTTTGTTCTAATTGAGAGGATCAAAAAGGCAAAGTAAAATAAAGCAAAATACAATACACAGCAAAAAATAGGCTGCTAAAGAGAAGGGAAGCGCTCTATGAGAACAAAAATTGTTTCTCTTGCAGAGCAGCATTTCTGGCTTTGATATATTGCATTTTCCCAAGGCTTTAACCTGTAGCAAGCAGAAGATATTTATGCACTCTAATAAAATGCAATTCTTTTTGTAAATAATACTCTCTTTTTTTCACTGATAAATCCCACCTCTGAGGAATGTTGCAGACTTCAGAGGATATTGGGCCTTTTTAATTGCTTGTTTTCTGCTCTTCTAGATATTCCCTAAAAAACATGTATTATTTGATGTGGGTAGGAATCAATTGTAGTGTCCATAACCTGGGATTTTCAAGGACTCTTAAACCAGATTCTACCATTTTTGGCTTATAAACAGTTTCACTAATACTAACAGAGACATCTGGGTATAGACAAGTAAAATAACACCCTCACTCGTACAAATACAGAGAAAACATAATGTTCACAGAATGAGGAGTTTCTTTTATTCAAGGTTGCTTTCTATATCCAGTTAAATATCCGTGTGATATTTCATAAATAAAATCCTTTTCATGACTAATGCATGGCTTTCGGCTCTTATATGAGGTCCAGCTGTAGAATATGTATAGCTAAAATTCTTGTTTGTAGTGGCTCTTCTAGTCACTAGAACTGAAAGACTGAACCTTCACTTTCAGAGGGACAACGTCAGCTCTTAAAGGCAACATTTTTCTGTTTCTGCTTAAAATATAATACAAATTTCACTGTTATCCAAATCTCCCTCTTCAGAAACCGGGTTTGCAGTAGTATTGGTCCAAACCCTAATGTGCAGTAACTGAACAAACCTCTGCTGCAGTGAACATTTGCACAGCTTAAAGAGAGCCTGAAAACATCACCTCAAAAAAGGCCAATAGGGCCATGATAGAAGTTTTAGACTAAGCAGGTAAAAGAATTGCAGGATCTATTTGGATTTCTGACACTTGAGGCAAATATATCCCCAAAATTCTTCTAGTATGTCTGGTTTATAATGCAATTATTATTATTTATAAAGGATCTTGGGGTTTTTTTCTTTGTTGCACTGGGATACTTTTGAATTTATTTTTTTTAGAGGAAAAGGAAAAGTAGTTCCTGCCACTTCTGACCCAGAATATGTCCTTTCTATTTTTTAATTATTCTTTCATCAGCAGTGCCCTGAGACTTGATTCCATGTTGAAAGAGAGCTGAATTCTATCTATTCTGCTGGTGACATTCTGCTCTATGCTTGTGTTTATTTAGCCTGGAGCACCAAGATCAGTACCTTCACCTATGTGATATTGTACGTGGCAGATGACCACTTTTGTGATGCACTAAGTAAACAAGAAGTTTCTGGGAAAACAACTGCAGGATTTGTCTGTTTTGATCACTTTGTAGTTGTTTAGTTTCTTTGAGCTAAACTTTTCCATTACTTGGCTCATTTGACAATTCCTCCTAGAAATAAATTTAGTAACATCATACTATAAAATGATAGTTTATCTGGGCCCTGAGAACCAGCATATGCCTTTCAGTGACCTTTCTATTATAAAACATACTATGTTGGTAAAGTGAGATTTCATTGGGCTGGGCTTAGCTTACCCTTAAAATCTGAACACTGCGATTTCTGCATGTGACTGCATATGAAATCTGACTGCAGCGGTCTGCCTGAGGACGACTCTATGAGAAGTTAGTGATCCACATAATGGCTAATCCAGATGTATGCTTTTGTATCATGAATACCACATGACTGGTATTTAATCAGGGCATAGCTAATCAACAGTATAATTAATCAATGAATACACAGCCTGCAAAATTATTCAATATGCATGTAGTGAGTGCTTAATCAAAAGTATGCAAATAATACTGCTTTTCTCACATGAAATATTAGATGCATCTCTTCAAGAACTGCAGCTTTATTAATGAGATCAGAATATTACACTATGTTGTCCAAGGGACTCTCTAAAGCTAAGTCAGCATCAAGGGTTTCATTGTTCCCAGAGACTGATGAAGATGTACTGTGAGCAAGACTTTTATAAGAACGCCAGCCAACGTAAGCATGGTGAACCTCACCACAGACAGGATCTCTCAGGCATGCCACGCCCTGATCAGAGGGCCATACAATGATGTATCAAAAAGGTATGTGATATTTTATAACTTTATATTACCTTTCCTAGGCTGTTACTGAACAGTTATATGTCCTGCAAGTACATATACCTTTTTTATTGGAATTCAGATAAAGCAGCTTCACCTGGTGCAAACCAATTATTTTTACTGTGAAAGTTAACTGCATGAAAAAAATAATATTCTGCCTCTAGGTATTAATGACTGAGACACATATTATTAACAAATAAAAATTGTTAAGCATATGAAATATCTATTTGCTCTGCAATTTTTCATGTTGAGTAGTCTAAAATGTGACAGCTACCATTATCTGACTAATTATAGTGACAATTTCCTGAGCAAGTTTTCTGAGTCCATTTTGTGATGAAATACACTTTCTTTTAATATCTAGCATACTCCACCAGCTAGAAATTCCTTTTCCTCCCATTCTTAAAAAATTAAATATATACTTTCTTCATTTGAATCAATTCACTTTCTCTCTTTTAGTTGGAGGCCTGTATCTCACTGCATTCCTCGGTGGGTTAGGACCAGGTCTAGTCTTGTTCAGTTTGTTTGCCAATGACCTCGATGCAGGACGGAGTACACCCCAGCAATTTTGCTGATGATACAGAACGGGAAGGAGTGGCTGATTCCCCAGAGTGCTGTGCTGCCATTCAGCAAGACCTAGACAGGCTGGAGAGTTGGCCAGAGGGAAACTTATTTCAGTTCAACAAACATAAATGCAGAGTTCTGCACCTGGGGTGGAATAACCCCATACAGCAGTAACAGGCAGGGGGCCGACCAGCTGGAAAGCAACTCTGTGGAGAAGGACCTGGGGGTTCTGGTGGAGAACAAGCTGTCCATCAGCCAGCAGTGTGTCCTGCCAGGAAGGCCAATGGAATCCTGCGGTGCATTACGAAGAACACTGACAGCAGGTCAAGGGAAGTGATCCTGCCCCTCAGCCTGACTGCAGACACATCTGGAGAGCTGTTTCCAGTTCTGGGCTTATCAGAACAAGAGAGATGGAAGTCCTGGATTGGGTCCAGAGGAGGACAGCAAATATGATTAAGGAACTGGAGTATCTCTCTTGCAAGGATAGGCTGAGAAAGTTGAGCCTGTTCAGCCTCAAGAAGAGATGACTGAGAGGGAAATTATAAATGTATATAAATGTAAGTGTCTGAAGAGAGGGTGTTTAGAGGGTGGGTCAGGCTCTTCTCAGTGGTGCCAAACAATGAGACAAGATGCGATGGGCAGAAACTGATGCACAGGAAGTTCCACCTGAACATGAGGGAAAACTTCTTTACAGGGTGGGTGACCACATACTGGAACAGGTTGCCCAGAGAGGTTGTGGAATCTTCCTTGCTGGAGATAATCAAAACCCACCTGAATGCAATCCTGTGCCATGTGCTGTAGGATGACCCTACTTGAGCAGGAGGTTGGATCAGATGACCCCACTGTGGTCCCTTCCAACCTGACCCATTCTGTCATTCTGTGATTCTTGAACTCAATTGTCTAATACCAGTATTGATCAGGAGAGCCACCAGGTCCTGGTCTATTACTACCAATGGATCCTTCACTCTCTGTCAGCATTTTTCTGTCCAAGCTCAAGACGAAATTGAAAATGCTGAAGATAACCTAGCAAGGCAAATATTGCTTGCAAAACAAAATGGAATATATAGTTCTATAAGAACATATACAACTATTCTTTAAGTCTTCTCTCATCAGAAGTATTATTATATAGAGAAACAGACACTCTCTGTAATACACTGTTCAGAGGACAGGATAGATGTATTTTCTGGTCCCTCTACCTGCAAAAGCAAATGTATATTTCAGTGTCCATTAGTACTTTTCTGCAGACTTTACATATCCTTTAAGTGGAATAAACCCCACCACCACCACAACCAAAAAGCCAGGTATACAAAAATATCCTGATTTTTTTAATGGTAAACTTCACTAGCCTCACTCAAAGAACTTAAATATAAAGCAGAGCAGAAAATATTTTCAAAGATTATGATTTTTCTCCTGCAGAGAGTATTTAGAAGAAGTGAGAGAGAGCTAACAGTGACAAAATTTGTCCTTATTGAGGAATTTTTCCCCTTAGACATCTCTGATCTTTATTTCTGTCTGACTGACTGCTCTCCACCTTCAAATATCATTTTCTCTGATCACCACTCAAAAGATAGTATATTCATATCAAATTTTAGGACTAAATATAGATCTCACAATGCATTAAACTACATTTTCTCTCCCTCTTGGAGTGATTTTTTACATTGTGCCTGCAATTTAGAAAACATAGACTGGGTGTGCCCATATACACCTTTAAGTATTGTTGCCTTGATCAGAGAGCTATAAAGTGTTCCATCTAAAAGCTTCTGTCAGAAAGAAAAGCATGAATTTATTCACCTTCAAAAACTCTACCTTTCTTCACTGGTAGCGATACATTACTCTTGGTGGTAGTCAGAGAGAGATTTTTTGCAATCTCTTTTGCAATACTCTTTTGTAACATTTCATCTAGCATACCAGAAAGACTGCTTCCTGATTCTGAGATGTTTTCCTTAACATGCTAATAACACAAGTCCATCTCTCTAGAGGTTGTAAGAGATTTTTTGAGATCACTTTGCTCTATTCCTGTTTCTGCAAAGTTTGAAAATCCTGTATCTAAATAAAATGCTAAAGTAGTATTTGTGATGATAATGCATCCATATAACCTGGTATCCTTCTATAAATGTGACAGCTAAATTATTCCATTTACTGTAAACATTTCTCACAATTGATTCTAAATTTTCACAAAGGAGTTTTCACTCTCAGGAAAATGGGCAGAGCTACTCAGTGGTATCCGGCAAACAACAGAAGAAATTCCAGGGGATGTAGAATTGTGTGTAAAGCTAACATGTCTTCCTCCTAACTTGCCTCTTCATTAGGCCATGATTATTTTTTATCATTAATGTAGTACTACTATATGTATTTATTTGGAATTTACCTGCTTTCAAGAGACAGATTATTTGTATACATTCACTTTCTAGAGTTTTCCAGATCCACTGTAGACACATTTCTTATCTCAATAGATACAATTACCTAGCAGATGTTTCAGCATTTTTGACATTTCAAGTAAAAATATTTTGTTTCTGTATTGCATACCATATTTTTCCATCATTGTATAAGGCAAAATTTATCCCTTCTTTGAGAGAAAGGGTTCAAAGCTCTTGTGGTGGGTTGACCTGGCTCGCTGCCAGGTGCCCACCGAGACACTCTTTTGTTCCCCTGCCTTAACAGACCAAGGGGCGAAAATTATATGAAAAGAAAACAAATGGGATAAGAACACAAAGATCGCTCACCGGTTATCTTCACAGGCAAAGCAGACTCAATTTGGGGAAGATTAAGTTAATCTATCGCCAGTTACAAATAGAGAATGATAGTGAGAAGAAACAAGCAAATAACAAACACAAAAAACCCTGAACCGCAAAACCCTGAAAAAACCCCAAAATACAAAACCAAACCTAAAAGCATATTCCCCCTACACTCTCTTCTTCCTAGGATCAGCTTCACTCCTTCGTTTCAGACACTTCTTCCTCCTCCCCACCCCTGCTGCTTCCCTCAGGCATCTCCTCCTGCTCTGGTGTATCTTGGGTAGCAGATTCTCTCTCATTCAATTTTCATTAATATATACAATTTTGGCATTTGCTTCCATAAAAGCATTTGATTTTAAAAAAAATTGTTTATTTGTTTATTTCTAAGTGTTTGTATGTTGTAGTATAGAATGGGGGATGTAACTATAACTACATATACAGTTAATTCACCTCTTTGTGTGCTTACTTTTGCTACAGTCTTGATATAGATTCTTTTCATTTTTTTTCTGTCAGTTCCTTGTTCATTAATATCTCCTCAACAATTGCTTTGGTCATTCAGCCCAATCTGTTTTCATATGCCTTCCTAACCAAGTTCTTTTCACAATTTGTATTGAAAATAATTATTTTATTCATGTTCTTTTCACCATGTAAGTATTTCGAAGGTATTACAAATTTAGCTTCACAGAACACCTGTGAGCTTAGATTGTAGGGTCAACTTCATCTTATAGCTGAAGAACAAAATTGCCGAAAGCCTATGCTAAAATGACTGTTTTTACATACTGTGAAAGCTTTGATTTTGAAAGCAGATACCAGAGATCATCTTTTTCAGCTAAGTGACTAATTCTCTTAGTTTAACAGAAGAACAAGTGTACTGCACCGATTGAATTCAGACTAGTATGTCCCTAAGCAGCTTCAAAAGAGATCACGCAATGCAGTCTTTTCCTTCCTGAACTCCATCTGCTTAGTGCCACAAGAATCCAAACTTATCTCTGCTGATTATGGCTCAGTATATTTCAGTCAACATATATTTTCTCAGACTCTGAACTCTAGAAGCCCATCTTTGAAGCAGTGTTATCTCCAGAATGACAGTATTTCTTTCTGTATATTCATCTGCTATTTACTCGCAAAACTTTGTCTTCAGATTTCTATTTTCATTATTGTCAGTCTTGTCCTATGGTATTGGGCTGTTCAGTACAGCAAAGTCCTAGTGTATTCATAAGTGTTTTAGACAAAGATTTTCACAGGAATGATCATGAGTTTGGAAATAAAGAGGTTAAAAGTAAAACTGAAATCTGTAATTACAATATATTTGAAGACATGCTGTGCAAAATATGTTTGATGGGGTATTTTTCAGTCAGAAACCTTTTGATCACATATTCCCATGGCATCGTCACCTCACTGATTCAGTTCTGGAATTCTTTATTCTGCTTCCTCACAACCCAGGTATAGACGGAGTTCCTGCTTTAATTCAACTTAGATGACTTTTCTGTGAGATTAATACTGCTGCTAGTCAGAATCCTTTCTAAGTTTTACCTACTGCTCCTCCTGAGAAAGGAAATATTGCTATTTCAGTTTCATTTTTCTCTTCTCTTCTCTGTAGTGATCAATACACAACCTTAAGATCTTGTAAGGTGCCATATATCATGAACAAAATATGAAAAAAAAATTGAACATCAGCTCATTTAAATCTAAAACCTCCAACACATCCTGCATTTCTTATCAAAACTGATTTCAGACATAGAAATAAAACTTTATCCAGACAAGCCACTGAAAACATTGTCCTCTCTGATCTCTTCCCCTCACTTATTCAGACACATATTTTTGGACTTGCTAAATT
The DNA here is from genome assembly GCA_038380795.1 of Pyrocephalus nanus. Taxonomy (NCBI): domain Eukaryota; kingdom Metazoa; phylum Chordata; class Aves; order Passeriformes; family Tyrannidae; genus Pyrocephalus; species Pyrocephalus nanus. The sequence continues at coordinate 41,705,579 of CM076259.1, forward strand.
GCATTTCTATTCACTCTTGATGATAAAACATCTTTACTGAAAAACTGAGAGAGACGATATGTTTTGGTTTACATTGCATGTCATAGTTGTAAATGCTTTATGAAACGTGGTCCTATTCTCTTTCATGCTTCACACTCCATGTCTCTAAGGGTTTTCCACTCATGCAGAAATTTCTGCAGGTATTCAGTTCATGCTGGAAGGGAAAACTAGTGTAAACTAGTTTCAGGGAGCTCTTGCAATAGTTAAAGAAACATCTGTTCCCATCCATCTCAGAAGAAACTTCTGAAAGAACTTCTGCTTTTTTAGGCTTAAATCTTTCTTATGCTGGTACTCCACCCAGAATAATCCTCAACCAAATAAGGCCCCATGTAATGTAACAGATTTCAAGTTTTAGCTACAAAACTCCATCAGTTCTTAAAAATAGTAGTTCTGTTTTTTAAACATAATAAAAAATACTGCTTCTTTTCTCCCATTTGTTTTTATTTAAAGCAACTACCTAGTGGTATTACCTGACATTTAAAGAAGATACAAATCTATATGGCCTAAAGCTCCTGTCATGATGTAGAATATTCCAGCCTAAGTGATTAAAGTTTCAACAGAAATGACAAAAGATAATGGGAAGTGTCTGGTAACCTAGCTAAATATATGTCTAATTACAGACAGTGATGATGACTTTTCCTGTAATATGCCTACATTTTTCACTAAGAGAGAAGGCTTCTTTTGTTTCATTCCTTTTCAGCTATTGCTGTGTCTTAGCACATCTGCTTTTTTGCATGCTCTTTCTTCCTTCAGCTTCATTATCCCAGTGTTTGATGATCATATGGCAAAACCTGAGTTCCTGTGTGGTGAATTCTTGACTGATACTGAATTGGTCATGAAATGAAACAAAGTTGATTGATCGCACTTGAAAAACACTTATCCTTGATTTTAACCTTACGTTCTTCACATTTTCCTGAATAAATGAAATAATTTTAGTTTATATCTTTGTGGTTTAAAGTGTTATGCTCTCATCTCGTTGTTCTTTTGAAAACTTTCTGAATCACATATTTTTTGGTGACTGGTAACCTACCTTTGGCTCTGTACTAATCCCAGTGAATGAAGCAGCCAGTACCTGATCATTTCACTGACAATCATCCTGTCCAGTGAATATTTACTGAGAGCACTGATCAGAGTTAACCAGCATAATAATTGTTACTTTGTATGTCAGTACTGTAGACTCAGGTTTTTTAACATTTCTTTCATTCTTTGGTGATATACAGGTTGAACTGTTACTCCTTCCATTAATTTTTTTTATTCAAAAAGCCAAATAACATCATATCAATGATAAAAAAGTCCTTTACAAAATGCTTGCTTGAATGACGCTTCACATTTGTGAAGTTGTATTGAGGTCAGAAAATAATGAAGACATTTACTATAGAAAAACTGTTGACAAGTATTACAGAAAAAAACCTTGTGGATTTTTCAACCAGGAAATTTTATGTCATTTTAGTAGCAACAGAGTTCTAGTGTCAATGTCATCAAGAATTGAAGACAACTGTGTTTTCAAGACTATATCTCTGACTGCACAGTTCTGTATCTCTCTGGCCATTAATTCCTACATTCTGCTGAAATCCAATGCAAATGTAATGAATCAATTTTAACCTTCTTCGCTAGCAATTTTTTTCTTTATACATTTCATTATCAAACTGCACTCTTCATCCCTCTTTGAATCTTCAGAGTTTTGAAAGCTACATTCACAGACAATACACATTCAACTTTCTCTTTTCATCTTTTCAGTGAGTTTATACTAAACAGGACTTTTTACAAAGCCTGCCTTGTACAAAGACTTACTTTTGCTATATCCAAACATTTTGGCCATCTATGTTATCTAACCTCTTTCTGTCTAGTTCTTTTTTTGTCTGGCTGAGCTGAATTCAATTCAGTTAATGTGCAGTGTGGAAAAAAAAAAAAAGTTATCTATGACTCCACGTATCACTCAACTTAAAAAGCTAAATATTTTTCCTCCTCTCAGAAATACTTTCCTCATTTTTAATATTTTCAGTCAAAATCCTTATTACCAAATATTCCATCCATTAGTAGTGTCTGTTAGCACATATGTCAGAGGCTTTTGCAGGGACAGGTCATGTAATTGTCATTCTTAAAATTGTTGCCTCATTTAATTCACTTCAGAGAAATCAGTATTCTGTAACTGACTCCAGTAATGTATATTAGGGTTGTCAGCCTTTGAAGCCACTTAAGGTAGTTCACATGCTGAAATTCCATGCAGAATACTAGCCTTCAGAGGTCTTAAAAACATTTTACTTGTAAAAAACCATGTTGTGATGCTTACAAATTTGCAACATTGCAAATAGGTTACACTTATTTTCTATAAATTACCGGAGCCACAATGATGGCTCCGTTCACAGAGAAATTTGCTGTAGTGCTGTAGTGCCAGAAAATGGAATAACATCTCATACCACAGAAACATTTTGTTTCTCTTCTAACAGGGCATGTAAAAATTGAACATATATTTAACACTTAACTATACATGCACCATTATACCTAAAACAAGTAAAGCCCCTAAGCTCATGCGAGGCTTCATGTGTCCTGAACATACTGTGTTTTAGAAGAAATTGAAGCTTCCTTCACATATGATGGCTTGATCACGTTGGTATTTCATCCCAAATCAAATTGACCTGACAGCCAACTCAATTCTCATCTTTTTCAGAATGCTAGGAAACTTTGCCTTCACTCTCCCTATATGAATATGCATTGTTTTACCAGATAATTTGCAAATATCAGAACAGGGAAAGAATCCCACTTCAGTGCTTACAGAGGTATTTTATGGTTTGATTTTGTTCTTCCTAGGTGAAAATTCAAAAATGTCTGTATTAAATGAAATGCAATAATACTACAGATCCAGAGAAAAGTTCACTTCCTCTGAGCTGGGTTCTGCTATCAAGTTCAGGAACTACCACGCAGCACAGCCCAGACAGACTTTCATAAAAATTCCCTGAATCGGAATGATCGGTAGAAAGTCTCTTTACATTCTGACAACTAAAAAACCCCCATATTTTTCCAATCAGACTCTACTCTGAATACACAGCAGCCATAGTCACTATTTCTCTAAACAACGAGATGCAGTCAAGTGACTGCATTATTCTGGAATAAAATTTTTATTTGGTTTGTGCTTTTGTAGTTCTTGTTCAGGCAATCTGTGAGATTACTTATTTGTTCATATTTCTCTTTTGAGGTCTGTCTGACATGAATTGGAATGCTATTTAATTAAACCTCTAAATTTCATAGGTGGACACCTGAATAAAACATGGGAATGATGACCCCAGATCACTGTAGCAATAGCTACAACTATCAGATTTATGACAAAATACTGGTTTATATGTCTCTCTGTTGAATGTGGATCTTTTTTTCAATTATTCAGTCATTAAATTGGTTTTTTTTTTTCCTTTTTCCTTTACAAAAATTTTTTACAGACATAGGACATATTCTTCAAAGACATGTCTTTTAAAGGCAACACCACACTGCTTGACAAAGGACAAAAGATTTATAGAAAATATTCTTTTCTGCCAGCTTATTCCTAGTCCAGGCAACAATCTAGGCTACTTACACAGTTTTTTAGAGATCCTTCTGTGCTATGCATTATACAAAAAACCCCAAAAAAGTAGTTCCCCTGAGATTGCTTTTAATCTACTTTTAAGATGAAAAAACATGAATCAGCAGTTTCGTTGAAAATTGTTACTATAATCATTTGACTGTGTCCACAAGATTTTTTTTTCCATTTTTAAAAGTTTTAACATTGTTAGTAAATGGAGTCACATTTTTTACAAGAAGCAACTTATAGATGGACAATTTAATTGGCCAATATTTGCACCAGTCCACCAAATAGCCTCAAAAGCTATGTTTTTTAAAAGTTGAAAATCGTAAATTACTTTTGCCCAAGTTCAGAATTACTGCATAAGGGTTTCATCAAGATCATTAAGAGAAGGAATCAAAAAAAGCATGTTCAGTCATCCAGACATGAGTACAGACTGGAAGAAGAACTAATGGAGAGTAGCCCGGTGGAGAAGAACTTGAGGGTTCTTGTGAATGAGAGGCTGGACATGAGCCAGCAATGTGCACTTGCAGCTAATTGTATCTTGGGCTGCATCAAAAGCAGCATGGCTAACAGGTTAAGGGAGGGGATTCTGCCCCTATACTCCACTCTGGTGAGACCTCAGCCAGAGTGCTGCGTCCAGATCTGGGGTGCTCAGCAGTAAGGATGTCGACCTGTTAGAGCGAGTCTCCTATGGCACCCCTCCTATGAAGACAGGCTGAGAGAGCTGGGCTTGTTCAGCATGGAGAAGAGAAGGCTCCAGGAACACCTCATTGCAATCTTCCAGTATCTGGAGGGGGCTTATAAAGAAGAGGGAGAGTGACTTTTTACAAGCACAGATAATGACAGGAAAAGAGGGAGTGTTGTGGGTTTTTTTAAACTACAAGAGATTTAGGTTAGATGATATGAATACTTTTCTCAGGGTAGTGAGGTGCGAAAACAGGTTGCCCAGCGAAGTCGTAGATGCCCCCTGGAAGTGTTCAAGGACACGTTGGAGCAACCTAGTCTAGTGAAAGGTGTCCCTGTCCATGGCAGGAGGGCCAGAACTCAATGATCTCTAAGGCCCCTTCCAACCCAAAGCGTTCTATGATTCTCTGTGATACTCAGTTCTACAGCCTTGCAATTGCAAGAATAGCATTCATATTGGACGGAACATCCAGTCTTGATCTTCCTTGCACCTAGTTCCCTTAAAATGAAGTCCCAGGTCTGTTAGGGTTAAGATAGTGTAAGGCTGTAGAAACAGTGATTCAAATGTTAAATGTAGCATTAGATTTTGAGACTTACGTTTTTTCAAGTTAGCTTAAATGTACTTTGTGTACATAATATACATTAGGTAAACTCAGAAATACATTATACAGCCTACAAGCATTAAATCATACTGTTATGGATGTGTAAAATGAAATGTATGCAGTTATATATCTCAGCCTTCAATCATCTTGAATTTATAGTCATAAAAGCACATTTTATATAGAGTAAAAGTCTGGTTTACTGTATCAGAAAGTCTAGTAAGATTCTGACTTGCTTCTCTCTCTGTATTTTCCTCTTTCTATACTGCTGCAGTGTATGCAGTCTATAACAATACAAATATTTTTCCTTATGAGTCAGTCAATAAATTTAATTATATTGCATCTAATAAATATCTAATAAATAGTTGCCATTTAAGTAGAAGCTTCATTAAAGTTTATTAGGAACATTACTTTTAGTAAGGCCAGTGGCATCCTGGTTTGTATCCACAATAGTATGGCCAGCAGGACCAGGACAGTGATCATTCCCCTGTAGTCAGCACTGGTGAAGCTACACCTCAAGTACTGTGTCCAGTTCTGCAAGAAAGACATTGAGATGCTGAAACATTTCGAGAGAGGGGCAATGGAGCTTGGGAAGGGGCTGGAGCACAAGGCTGATGAAGAGTGGCTGAGGGAGATAGGCTTGTTTAGACTGGAGAAACTGAGATGAAAGGGGGACCCTATCATTCTCTGCAAATAGACATCTGTTGTAGACAGGTGGGAGTCAGTCTTTTGTCACAGGTAACAAGTCATATGATGAGAAGAAATGGCCTCAAGTTGCATGAGAGGAAGTTTAGATTAAATAGTAGGAAATTTCTTTTCATAGAAAGGGTTGTTAGCATTGGAACAGACTGTCCAGGGAAGCAGTGGAGTCTCTGTTCCTGAAAGTGTTCCAAAAACATGTGGATATGGCACTTGAGGTAATGGTTTAATGGTTAACATGGTGGTGGTGCTTGGTTGATGGTTGAACTTGATGATCCTAAAGGTCTTTTCCAATCTAAACGAATCTGCAATTGTATGATTCTATTTCTATGTTGCTATAATGCTGTCGACTGTTTATACAGTTCCTGTAAAAAATCTGTACACTTTATTATGTGGAGACTGAATGTTACAATTACATTGCACCAAGATTTGAATATGCAACAGTAAGATTTGTAAACTGTTTTGCATTTCCTGAAGGGTAGCCACAGCAGAGAAGCAAAAATGCTAAAATGAACACATGCAAGCTCAGTATGAATGAGAAGCAAATGAACTGAAAATACAGAGAGAAATGAGGTAAGCAATGATTAATAAAGCATATCGCCAACATTCTCAAGTCATGAGAGATGCATTTAATTGATACAACTAATAAAACTGATTATTAAACTTTACAATAGAGCCTAGCACCTACTGAACTGGACATAACAGAAATGGTAATAAAAGACAGATGTTACAATCCCTCTCACCCAAGAGATATAACATTAAATAAAAAAAAAAAAAAAAAAAAGAAAACAAGCATACAGCAGTAGAGTGTATCAGAAAAAGTATTTGCAGAGGCTCAGGAAATATTAATCCCCTTTTATAATGTACTCATGAGATTTCATCTGGAAACTCCATAAAGTTCTAGCTATCCTCTCTGAAAAAAGAGGAGTTTAAATTGCAAAAGCATGAGAGAAGATTTCATAGCATGACAAGGGAAATAAAAAAGGTTGACTTTACAGAGTGCACTCAAAGAGTATGACTTGCTCATTTTACTGAAATGAAGGCTGTGATGTGGAGAGGAATTATGAGTGATTTTTTTTTTATAGAACGAAGGAATGAAGGGATGGTGTAGGAAGATGAAGTAGGATGGTGTCAGAGTGGAAGAGAATCAGTGTGGAGGTAGAAGAACAGCATAAACTTCAAGATAGACTAACACAAGACAAAATGTAAACGAGACAGAAATAAATTCAAGCTGAACATTAGGGGAAGAATTCTGTTATGAGAGTAGTGAGCTTCTGGAACAAGCTTCTGTTTAACATGGTGGATAAAGAGGAACCCACAACTGAATTTTAGGTGGCCCTGATCAGGATGGCACACTGATGGCAGGGATCTTGATTTCAAAGGCCAGAGCTTTCTTGCAACTGCCACACTTCATATTGGTTCAAGGAGTTCATTGACATTTTATAGCAGTGAACCCTGATGAAACAACAGATCAGACACAAAGAAGAAATTGCCCTTAATGTCCAGCACTGCATTGTAAACATTCCAGAAATTAGTGTCGGCTTGCTGGAGTTTCTGATCAGCTCTTAATCTCTACAGTCAAACTCTAGTGACATTCAAAACAGCTGACATGGTAAAGTGAGTTCAGACATGTGAAGAAAAGCAGAGTATTCATGCGCTGTAGACCTTTTTCCTACTAAAGACTTTTCATAAGGTATACTGCAGTGTGTTTGCTCTTAATCCCTGAAATTTGACAGGGTACAGATTTTTATAGATACAATCACCATGGTATCCCAGAATTTTCTATATTGGGACACTTTGGCACTTGACTTGATCAGAAACACGCTTCTGATGGATTTCCAGAAGAATGTAAACATTTTTATGCTGATTTTACTGTGTAAAAATGGATAAAAAAAATCTCATATTGAAAAAAAATAGTATTATAATGATTCAGGTTACACGTCTTTCCACACTTTCTCTTTTCCTGGAATTGAAAGAATTGAACTGGACAAAACCCTCAGCTGCATATTGCAGAAGATCTATCAAATTTTTAAATATAAGCTCAGCAGGAAATACAGTCAACAGCCTCCACTTGCTTTTATCTTCTTGCTACTACCAGACGAAAATACTCTAAGGTCAAAAATTGTTCCTAATACAATGCAAAAGCTGTGGAAGACAAATCTAAACTGAAGAAAATAATGTCATTAACTATGCTAAATATGTTAGTTGTGCTCCTTAATCTTGAAAAAGAAAAAATCATCAGCTGGATTTCATTCCTTTAATAGCTGCAGGATAACTCAGAATAAACTGGGAAAAAGCTAAGTGGCATATGTAGTAGGCTTGAGAGCTATGTGTATAAATCTGTTCATAGGGAGAGACTTGCACTGCGCAATGCAACTATATATGGTGCAACCATTTGTGCTGCAACATCTAATGGCACAGTAGACGTGAACAGACATCAAGTAACACTGGAGAAATATGACTCAATGTAAGGCCACACACAAGTACTCACCTGCATGTGCACTGGCTCCTGTGCTAAGAGAAAAATGGTTGATCTGAAAGTACTTATTTCCTTCCCTTGGAGGTATTGATGAAGCCAAGGCTTTGTGGATGAAGAGGAATATGCAGAAATAAATTGAAACATATACCATGACACCTCAAAAGGCGACGTCGAATTATTCAAATTTATAGACTTTTCTAAACAGGTCAATTTTTCATTACATGATGTAGACCAAGTGTTAATTTCCTGGAGGTTTCTAAGGAACCTCCACAAGTTTAGGTCAGGAAAAAAATAAATTAGAATAAAACCGTGACAATCTCTTAATTATTTTTTACACTTTTCCCAGGAAAGGTATCTCTGATGTAACCTGAACTATTCATGCAAGTCTTTGTTTCAGAAAAAGTCTATTCTAATTCAGCAAATATTTTATTGAAAGGTCAGCAACAGGAGTGCTAGGAAAACCTCTATTTCCTACAACCTGATGCTTCTACAAAAGTATAACACTTATTTTTAAATCTCTTTCTTTCAGTCTGGCTCCAGTAGTGTACTACGTTATTTCATAAATAGCCTATGTCTGCACGCCATTAGCATTTTTTGTGAAAACAAACTATGTTTTGTCCCCAAGAAATATTTTTTGATTGAATACAGTAATCCAGAGACTACTGCATGGTTTGTATGTGAGTTGCAATGTCTGGCCTAATGTGCTGGCTGAAACTGAAAAAAATTAACTATTGTCTGTATTACTCAAGTAGCTAGTTTCTTTCTTCCTCTCCCAAAGTAACAACAACCTTAGATTACAGAAGTTTAGGAGTTTGGGATACTGTATATAAGCATAACTGAAACACTGGGAAGATGATGGTTTTATAAGTTTAAAAAGAATAAGGTTATTACAAAAGGGAATTTCAGAATTGAAAGCAAAAAAAAACTTTAACTGCTGTAAGAAGAGGAGAATCTGTTCAAAACTTCTACCTCAGCATTTCATTGATACATACAGTAAATGTTTTTAGAGTAAAGGAAAGAGTGTAATTGGATATTTAAAGATATATCAGAATTTTCAGAGATGCAATTTTTAACTTAACCTTGTAATTGATCATAAAATAAATCTCAAGTGTGTTACAGTGCATCAGTGAGGCATGACAAAGGGAGATAAAATTAAGGCCAGTATATGGAAAGTCCCCCTAGCCTAACAGAATGGTGTGTATTTCCTTATCCTTCTTCCAAGCTTTTCAATATGCAAAGACATGTGTAATCAGGGAAAGCACCAAACTAGTTACAGAAACGCTACAAGCACTAGTACTTTCCTGATGTGATTGGAAGACATATCTGTCAAGAAATATTACAAGCAAAAAAACAAACAAAAAACCCAAAGCATTTTAAGCCATCCTGTGGATAGTACAATAAGTATAGACAAAAGTGAATGAATCTCATGCATAATGTCCTGACCAAGAAAAAAACAAGAGACTTTTGTTCCAGGCAGGAAGAACAAATATGAGCAAAGATCTCCCTTATAACATGCAAGCAAACAGCTCAGAATCCTGTAAAATTAATCTTGTATTTTCCCTCAAAGAACAGATAAGCTTCCTTTTCAGCTATTTACAGTGACAGAAGAGACTAAGTACTTGGCAAATAGGAAAAATTGTCTTTAAAACAACTGGAGGGTCATTCTGATCATATAGGATAAATATTCTTCATTTCTGACTCACCCAGAGGAAAGATCTGACATGATTTAACCTCAGTAGGCAGCTAAGCACCACACAGCCACTCACTTACTCCCCCACAGTGGGATAGGGAAAAAAAGTGGAAGGGTAAAAGTGAGAAATCTCATGGGTTGAGATAAAGATGGTTTAAAAGGTAAAGCAAAAGACACTCACAAGCAAGCCAAAGAAGGAATTCATTCATCACTTGCCATGGACAGGCAGTGTTCAGCCATCTCCAGGAAAGCAGGGCTCCATCACGCGCAACGGTGACTTGGGAAGACAAATGCCATCAGTGCAAATATCCTTCCCCCCTCTTCCCCCAGCTTTTTATTGCTGACAGTGATGCCCTACGGTCTGGGATATTCCTTTGGTCAGCTACAGTCAGCTTTCATGGCTGGGTCCCTTCCCAGCTCCTTGTGCACCTTGTAGTTGGCTGACCCTGCCTGGACACCAGGTACCCACTAAAGCCACTCTCTCCCTCCCCTTTGCCACTGGACAGGGGAGACAAAAAAAAACCTGCAAAAGATTCATGAGTTGACATTAAGAGCTGGGAGAGGTCACTTACTGATCACCATCACAGGTAAAACAGGATCAGAGCAAAAGAGTGAGAAGTAAAATGATCTTAAAAACACCTTCCCCCCACCCGTCCTTCCTTCCAAGTTCTCCCTCACTGCCCCTAGCAGTGCAGGGAGATGGGGAATGGGGGTTACAGTCAGTTGTTGTTTCTGCTGCTGGGTTCCTCCCACTGGAGACAGTCCTTGATGGACCTCTCTGGTGTGATCCATCCCACAGGCAACAGTTCTTCCCAAACTGCTGTCCTGTGGGTCAATTCTCCATGGGGAGCAGTCCTTCAAAATCAAGCTGTACCGACGTGGGTCCCCCACAGGGCCCACAAGTTCTATCGGGGAAAAACCCGCTCCAGTGTGGGCTCCTCTCTCCACGGGCTGCAGGTTTCTGCCAGGACACTTGGGCCTCCCACAGGAGGTCACAGCCTCCTTTGGACATCCACTTGCTTCAGCATGGGCTCCTCCACAGGCTGCAGGTGGGTCTCTGCACCCTGATGGTCCCCCATGGGCTGCAGGGGCACAGCTGCCCCACCATGGTCTGCACCATGGACTGCAGGGACCTCAAGGGCCTCCTTCTGCACTGACCTTGGTGTATACATTGCTGTTAACACGTTCTCACTCTGCTCTTCCCTTGCTGGAATTTTTATCTGCCCAATAACTTTCTGTTCTTAAATATGCTATCACAGAGGCGTTACTGTCACTTCAAATTGGCTTGGCCTTGCCAGGGGCAGGAAGCCCATCCTCGAGCTGACTGGCATTAACTCCACCAGACACAGGAAGCTTCTAATAGAAGTCACCCCTGTAGCCGCTCTGCTACCAAAACCTAGCGCTACTCAGCATCAACAAAAACATCCTTGTGGTATTAACACTGTTTCCAGCACAAATCCAAAACACAGCCTTTTTTGGTTACTGTTAATTAACTCTACCCTAGCCAAAACCAACACAAAGATCCAGAGAGTTCTCCAGGAAAAACAGTAATTATTTTATTAAATAGTATTTTCTATCCCCCAAATCCACTTTTCCTAGGCTTCATTTTTTATGCATTAAGTTGTTGGGGAAAAGAATAACTACCTTCTTTTCTGTCTAATGCAGCTATAGGTAAAAAAAAATGGATCTATTCTAATATGGAATATTCAATTTGACCTGATTGTTATTATTTTTAAATTTTAAAAAAGTAATTTGCATATTTCCGTATTCGTCACTGGACATCTAAAAATGTCAACTCTTTGTAATCTTCTGCTACAGACCTACTTTTTCAAACTAGGGAGCTCATTCTGTTGTTCCTCTTGCTGAACGCTTAAAATGGCCAGAAAACTTTAAATGGAAATAGTTTTCAGTAGAGAAGGTAATTCTACCAGGGTTAATACTTTGTGAAAAAAAAATTTTCAGGCTTTTTTTTTTTTTTTTTTTGGTGGTGGGGTGGGGAGATGTTACTAAGCAGGAAAGAAAATGTAACAGAACAAGAGCATGAATTAACTGTCTTTAAAATTAAACATTTATTCCTTCATCATTATTTCATTTACTTGAAATGTCTGTAGACAAATGTAGTGGTCAGATTCAAATATAAGCCCCGTTTTCTTGCTATTTAAACCAAATAATCACACTTTGTAAGGGCCCCTTACAGCACTGATAAGTCAGGGCTCATATATTTGTGCAAAGAGATAAGGTTACATTGGAATTTAAGGACCTGCCTCTGAAAACTGCCATGAAAAACTCTTACTATCTTCCTTTCCAAGACAGGGGTCTTGTAGACATCTGTGGATTTTTTTGGATCTGTGTAATTATTCCTGGCAAGGATACTTCATAAAGCTTCTTCTCCAAAACATGCTCTGTCCTGTGACAGCTGCTGACCTAGTGACAGTTACTGACAATGGCTTAGCACAAAAGCATCACTGCAAGGTAATAATAATTTGGAAAGTCATTATTTGATGGCAATTTTTTTCTAGCTGTAATAAATAAATTTTTATTGCTGTTGTTATTGTTTATCCTGTTCAGCAGGCCTCAGAGACCAAGTGATGAAATGGCAGTTGAAATTCAATTGCAAAGTGAGAAGTAATGCAAGAAAGAAAAAGATATCATTATTGATAGATGCTGAGGACTCCACATCAACCACTACCACTAAGAAAACCTGTGAGAATTAATGTGTATAGTCCTCTGAAAATGTCAGGAAAACACTCAACCAGGACTTCAGGTAGCAACTGGTTGTTAGGGATTATTCCAGAACAAATTGAGAACAACCTACAAAAATCATTATGTCACCTTTTGAACCCACACTGTTTCCAAATCAGAATATTTCATAAAGGTTTGGACAAACATTGCAAAAAAAGTATACTAGAAGATGAACACAGTATAGAATATTTTGCACATGACAGGAAGCAACATAGTCTTCAGTTGGGAAATGGCATACGATGTTTTGCGGGAAAGATCTGTAAAACTGCTACTGGCATAAAGAAGGAAGAAAGGTATGTCTTTATATATCATAGCAAGACAACTAGAGAACACACTAGGGACATACTTGTGGGTTGTATTTCTGTTGCTAGGTACTACATATCAGCAATAGTGTGGACAGCAGGACCAGGGCAGGGATCATCCCCCTGTACTCAGCACTGGGAAAGCCACAGTATGAATCCTGTGCTTAGTTTTGCGCCACTTACTACAAGAAAAAGACTGAGGTGCTGGAACAAGTCCAGAGAAGGGTAACAGAGCTGAGGAAGGGTCTGGAACAAAGTCTTATGAGGAGCAGCTGAGGGAGCTTGGGTTGTTTAGCCTGGAGAAAAGGAGGCTCGGGTGGAACTTTCTTGCTCTCTATAAGTACCTGAAAAGATGTTGTACCACAGAATCATAGAATCAACAGGGTTGGAAAAGACCTCTGAGATCATCAAGTCCAACCCTTAATCCAACACTGCCATGGTTACTAGACCATGGCATCAAGTGCCTCATCCAGTCTCATCCTAAAAACTTTCATGGATGGTGAATCCACTACCTCCCTGGGCAGCTATGTAAAAAATTTCTCCCTAATATCCAACCTAAATCCAGGTGGAGGGAATTTTCTTCTCCCAGGTAGCAAGCAATAAAACAAGGGAATATGGCCTCAAATTGCACCAGGGGAGGTTTATTAGATAGTAGGAATTATTCCTTTTATGTAAAGGGTGGTCAAACATTAAGGGAAGTCACCATCCCTGGAAGTGTTCAAAAAACATGTGGATATGGCACTTGAGGACGTGGTCTAATGGTGAACTGGGTGGTGACGCTGGCTTGACGGTTGGATTTGATCTTAAAGGTCTTTTCCAACCTTAACGACTCTATGACTCTATATGGCTGCATATCAGTGTTAGCCAGACTCTTTACGCTGTACTAAATTTACTAAGCAGTTCTTCCAAAAGAGAGACATACAAAATTTATCAGCATGAATCAGTCTGTCTTCCAGTCTCAGTTGTATATCCTAACTCAGTTAACTACAAGACTAATGACTAGCCTCTAGTTAAAAGAGTAGACACTTAGAGTGAACTCAAACTTGGCAGATGAGGGCAGAGTGTGGATGTTGTCTGCCTTGACTTCAGTAAGGCTTTTAAAACTGTCTCCTATGACAGACAAAAAAAAACCCCACAACTGATGAAGCATGAGCTGTATGATCAGTGTGGTGGAATGAAAGCTGACTAAATGTCCAGGCCTGGGATTTGCTGATCAGTTGTGCAAAGCCTGGTTGAAGGCCAGTAACTAGGCAATGTACCCTAGGGGTCCAATCCGGTTTAACTTCTGGATTAATAATCTGCATGGAAAGGCAGCATGTACCCTCAGCAAGTTTTCTGGTGACACAAAGCTGGGAGGAGTGGCTGATACCTGAGAAAGCCTATGCTTCCATTCAGAGAGACCTCGACAGGCTGGAGAAAGGGGTTGACAGGAACCTCATAAAGTTCACCAATGGGAACTGCAAAGTTCTGCAGCTACTGTGGAATAACCCTGCCACCAGGACATTCTGGAAGACAAATGTCTGAAAAGCAGCTTGGCAAAAAAGGACCTGGGGTTCCCGATGGACACCAATTTGGCCAGGAGCAAGCAATGCATCCATTCAGCAAAGAAACCTAATAGGGAGGTTAATTTCAAATGCACTGTCTTAAATGTAATGCCCTGAACGTATAGAAAATACAGTTGGATGAGTGATTACATTCATCATATCAACAGCAAGTCTATCACTGGATTTAATTGTCTGACTCTTCCCTTCTTCCAGCAGAATTTCTCAGTCTTCTTGAAACTACTCTGAAAGACATTTTGAAACTGGCCATAGTGTTGGTCGCGGTGTACTTTCTATCATATCAGAAATATACAGATAGGATATGCCCATAGAATATGCCATTGTTAAGCCATTAGGGTACAAATTATGCCCAAAATATATGTATCTCTGTAACTACGCAACCACAGGTTGAGACAAATATGTCAGTCTTTTGCTTCTGCTGGAGGCTACGTAACTCTAAGAGGAAAAGACTTGTTCAAATACTTCTTTTTGTTTAAAAATAAGACTGAACTATTAAAATTAGAAAGTATTTATTCAAAGAATCACAGAATCACTGAGTTTGAAAGGGTTTTCAATGTTATTGCAGAATGGGTTTTCAATGTTATTATTGCCATCATGTAATCTTATGTCTGCATGAGAAACAGTATCGTTATATGTTTCAGTTTTCTCTTTAATTGGGATTTTGCAAAACAGTGTTTTACTTCATGTCATCAGCTAAAAACTTAATATATTTAACAAAACTTAAATAATGACATGGCTGTTTCTAGGTCATCAGATTGATTAGCTGCTTGCCCCTCAGATGATGGGAATTCTCCTTCTCTTTTGGGTTACTGAGGAAACATCAAAGTGAATAGCATTTCTAAGAAGAGAAAAATTTAATCCTGAGTACAGTAGTAATTTCAAACTTCAACAAACACTTAAAATTCCATGGTACCCTCTAATACTCCAGAAAGCCACAATGAAAAAGAAAGCAAAAAAAACCCAAGCAAGTGAGCAAGTGGATTCTAACATTTCCAAAGTATGATTCCCCTAAAGATTGCAGCTGTATTTCTACCTCAGAATTGTTAGTATTTTGACTTAAAAATTCCACAGATATTAGACATTTCTGGGTATATGATTATTAAGCAAAGAGAAATGAATACAATGTTGAAACATACATGTATTGAAGCAGCAACAATCTAGTCCTCCTCTAAAAGCCTGGAAATTAAGAACAACTGCACACTCAGCAGTAACCTTAACTATTGCAGATGTAACAATAAGACTGTCTAGTTCACAAAGACAAAAGCTTGGAAGAGCAAGTGTTTGTAGCAGTACCCTCTTGAAAGAAAAATGTTAAAAGAAAAATTCATCCCTCACAGTGTTGCTCTAGCAACATGTACAATCTAGAAGAAAAATGAAAATTTTTAGTTATAATACATTAATAAAAAAACTTAAAGAAGACCCCCCCCATATTTGCTAAAAGTATGAATGTAATGCTGCACTGTCTGAATATGGAATGTATTTCAGCAGTAGAAGTAATTACAATTCTTTGTTTTAGAGTACCTGCAACGATCATTCAGTGTACAAATCCTGAGGTCAGAGTGGCCTTATGCATCCTGAAAATGGACTGGAAGACTATCTGACAAGAAATAACACAGAAAGTCTGAGCTACTGAGAGAACTACTACTTGGCTACGTCTTATTTTATCTAGTTGTACAGGAAGAAATGTGAATATTTGTGCAGTTGTAATTTGTCAGTTGTTAAATCACAGCATATTGCCCTTGTGCAGTTGTAATTTGTCTCCAAACCAGTCACTGACATCAAACTGGAACAGGCTGTTGAGATAGGTTGTGATACACTATCCCTGTAGATATAAAAAAGCCATCTGGAAGTAGTTCTGTCTTGGTTTTTAGGTCACCCTGCCTGGTTTAAGAGGTTGGACCAGGTGACCTCTCAAGGTTCCTTCCAGCCTTGTACCCTCAGTGATACAATGGTTTTGTCAAACCTACAAACTTCTAACCAGTAGCACAGGCATAAGCAGAAGTACAGAAGGAAAATAAAATGATTAACACATTGCTGAAAATGCTAGTAAATACAACAAGAGAGCCATAACCTGTATTGTCATTGACAGTCATATAGAAAGAAAGATCCTCCTAAATTTAGAGCATAAGAAAAGAGTTATAGAGTTCAAAATAGAATAAAAACAGACAAAACACCCAGTCCAGTCCCAGACTGATCTGATGTAGGATACTGTCTGCAGTACCAGAGGGGAAAACTAACTGGAGAGGTCTTTTACAGGCTGGTTTGGTACTACCACTTGTAGGTACTAAAACATGCACCATATAGGAAATATGCTGGAGTGTTGCTTGCCTTCCATGGGGATTACAAAAAGTAACATGGGCAATTTCCTCAGGACATGAAAATTAAAATTAGCTAGCAAATTCCCTTTCTCCAGATTCTCTCCTCTCTAGATGAAGATACAGAGAATGGAGAACAGGATGGGAGCATGGAACACAAAGAACAGAATTTTTAGTAATTAGTTTAGGGTTTTGATTTCTAATAGGCCCAAACTAGCTCTTGATTATCATTATTTCATCTTCCAGATTATTATTTGAACTGTCATACTAGGAAATAACTGGATCCCCACCTTTGGTCTACAAATAAATCAATTATTTA
Source organism: Pyrocephalus nanus (assembly GCA_038380795.1). Taxonomy (NCBI): domain Eukaryota; kingdom Metazoa; phylum Chordata; class Aves; order Passeriformes; family Tyrannidae; genus Pyrocephalus; species Pyrocephalus nanus. Next base: position 41,722,562 of record CM076259.1, read on the forward strand.
TACAGTGGTGCACTGCCATCAGAAGACGTCAGTCTCCTACATCAGGTACCCCACACGAGCTAAGGCATTCTTCTATGTTGCGAAAACTACAGAAACAAAGCCAATCAATTTGCAGAAAGGAATCCTGCCTCTTGCCCAAAATGGGCAGGAAGCAACAGGGTTTTGTAATTTTCAACATAGACTTTAAGCACTCAAGTACCCCATCTATTCTACTAAAAAGTAACTACTTGGTGAGTTCAATTCTGCTTCTGAAGCCTCAGGTCCTTTCCTCTGCCTTCAAATCTTTCTGTGATTTAGCAATGTGACTCCTGCAGATTACGACTTGTCCATTAAAAGGAGGTGGAGATAACCACAAATCCCTGATTAGCAATACACTTTCTGTGCAGAGGAGAGGTAGAGGAGGGCAGAGGAGGAGACAGTACAGGGCCCTGTCAACAGTCTAGTGATCATCAGGAAATGTCAAGGCAGCAAGTCAGAACTGAGGTCAAGCCAGAAAATCCACACCATTTTCTAGGAACAAGAGTAGAGGCAGACATCCCTACAACAGAACTCAGGAAGGGACTAGCCATCCAGGACTAGGTTTAAATGGATCCTGACCCTCAGACAAGAGGTATGAAGAGGTCTTAGGTGAGGCTAGTCAGGGCCATCAAGGACTATCTGTGTGTAAGGTGAACTCTCCTGTCTCTAACAATCATGTGCAAAAATATTTGTCATTCAAACCAAGATGCACATCTCAGAAATGGAAAATGGAAAGTACTGGGATGTAAAATCATAGCATATTGCCCTTTGCAAGCTTAGCTCACTGTAAAAGAGTTATTTTCACATTTCCAATGAAACTCTCTGACATAGCTAAACTGATTTACAAAAGCATTTAAAATACAAATGTGTTGGATTTTAAAAAGTGCTCATTTTCTAGTACTCTCACAAAATGGAGGTTGTATGCACCCTTATTACTACAAAAAGCAGTTCTTCATAACAATGGTGCTTCTATAATGTGAGCTGATGGTAGCACTATGCAGAAAACATAGAGCAGAACCAGGTGCCTGAGCCTTAAGGAAAATTCAGCAATAATGCTTTTATCCTGTTTTGCATGTCCGGAATACATTACCTCAGTAACTACTCTGAGCTGCAGTGGTAGCACAGATGAGACAGTGATGGTCTCTGATTATAGTTCACACTCACCCAGTCAGTACAGGGAATTTACCTCAGCATATACTGTTTCCTTCTTGTCTCACTGGTTGTCTGCTTTCAGAAACCAGTTATCTCATTTTCCTACAGTAGGGCTCATAAGTTCATTTCCCTAAAAAGACTAAGAAGTCCTGGCAGTCTACCAGGTTGTGAAAGCATCATCACAGTGTGACGTTTTCCAACGTTGAGGGTGAATGCATGATCCAGCTTCAAGGAAAGACTGACACTTGCCACAGAATATGCTTGCATTACTTACAGCGTATCATATCTTTCCTTGTGAATCAGGATATATGTAAAATCAACGTGTCTGGAAAAATTTCTGTTCTCCAACAGCCACTGAAAAAGATTTTTCTTTGTTTTTTTCAAATGATTGGGGACTATCTTGCATCAGTCGATTTTAGCCTCCTGGAATAATCAAAGCCTCTTTAAAAAACAATAAGCTTGTTTGAAAATTTCTCTGTTTACTAATGGAATTTGCTGATAGTGATTGCTTGTTCAAAGCTTTCATTACTTTCTAGTCCATTTTCTAATAAAATTTACATCTACAATATATCAATAGGCACATGATCAAGTTTGTTTATAAAAAGTATATGTAATAGATGAAAAAAATCAATACGTTAACTTTGTATCATAACAGCAAATTTATGGTAGCATTTGACATTAACTTCAAATAGTTTCTTCATCATTTCTAGGCAGTGTTCACAAGAGAGAAAAAGACTTCTTTAGTGTCCAGGCAAAGGGAACTATACAGAAAACCTTCTGTAAGTGATATGACTTGATTAAAAAAAAAAAAAAAGTCTACTAAACCCTATGTATTGGGTTTGCGTGGCCAGGTTATGCTACCAGGAGGGGCTAAAGGGGTGATTGCTTTGAGAAGCAGTTGAAGCTTCCCCCATGTCCAGCAGAGTCAATGCCAGACAGCTCCAAGACAGATCCACCACTGACCAAGGCTGAGCTCATCAGCAATGGTGGTAGTGCCTATGGTATAACATAGTTAAGAAGGGGAAAAAAATTAGTGAGCAGAAGTAATTGTGGCCAGAGAAGAGAGGAGTGAGAATGTGAGAGAGCAACACCTAACTGAAAAGAATAAGGGAGAGGAAGTGGTCAAGGTGCCAGAGAAGATTCCCCTGCAGACCATGGGGAAGACCATGGTGAGGCAGCTGTCCCCCTGCAGTCCATGGAGGTCCATGGGGGAGCAAAAATTCACCTATAGCCCATGGAGGGGCCCCATGCTGGAGACTGAAGGAGGCTGTGGGAAGCCTGTGCTGGAGCAGACTCTTGGCAGGACCTGCAGCCTCATGGAGAGAGGAGCCCACGCTGGAATACGTTTGCTGGCAGGACTTGTGATCCTGTGGTAATTTAAATAAATTATCAAGACTAAAGGCAGAGTAATATACGGGCAACAATTAACTTTTAAAGAAGTACCACTCAGCAGTCATTTTCCAGTATCACTGTAGAAACCAGCTTATCTTTTTTCTTATGATAAAGGTGATTTTCCATTAAGTAATTTCATATGCTTCACTTTCTTAGAGATTCTCCAAATTACACTAGCTCTGTGTCTCACAACGAAATATGTATTAGCGACTAAGAAACAGCCCTAACCTACAATTTTTCTGAAATTTTTGTAACACTGATAAGTATCATGGTTGCTGACTAAAATCCTTCGACTTTGAAACTATCTATGTGAGTTGATTACTTTACCTTAAGCTTGAAGAAAAATCCAGTAGCACAGAAAAAGAAAAGAAAGAAAAGAGCAATGAAAGAAAAGAGCAATGAAAGAACACACCAGACTATGTGACACTTTTGTTTCAGTTGGAGACCCAAAGATTAGCCTACCTCCACTTCAATTTCAATTTTGTTGTGTTATCAAGCATAACACCATTTCAGATGAACAATACTATCAACACTAAATCTACCACATGTGACAAGCCTACATTTACAAATAATTATAACACATCCATATTTTCCTGTGAATATTTAGGTGTAAACCATAAATCTGAATGCTTAATTTTGTATCTGTATCTAAGCAACAAGAATTTTATAGGTAAAACAGACACTATAACTGAAGCAACTCAAATTCTGTCTGTATTTTTTGCACTACAAGAAGAAAAAGAAGACAGTGATTTTTGCAAATATGTCTCTTTCTTAAAAAGTCTGCTCACTTTTTGAGGACCTTCTCTATTGTCAAAGGATCTTAATGCTGAAGATCTGTAAAACTGGTGATGTGGCAGTAAATGATCAGTGGAGAATTTAATTTCAAATTCGTTAACTTACTGAAAACAACAGCTTTTGAGCAGGAAGGCGGTATTCTATTTCTGCAAACTTTAGTTACGATCCTGAACTGAAACAGGAACCCAGTTAAGAAGCCAGAAATAGAGAAGAGATGCTGGGCTTCATGAAAAGAGTCTTTAAATAATACTCAATGAATACAAATGAAGCCTTCTTTTAAAGCCTAGTTCTACATCTGTGTTCAAAAATTATGAACCATGAACTACATGAAGAATGTCTGTAAATGTTCACTGAGATTTAAAGGTCAAAGTATATAGAATCATAGAATCAGATGGGTTGGAAAGGACCTCTGAGATAATCAAGTCCAACCCTTGATCCACTACTACCACATTTACTAAACTATGGCACTAAGTGCCACATCCAGTCTCTTCTTAAAAACCTCCAGGGATGGAGAATCCACCACCTCCCTGGAAAGCCCATTCCAATGCCTGATTACCCTCTCTGTAAAGAATTTCTTCCTAATATCCAATCTAAATCTCCCCTGGCAGAGTTAAGACCATGCCCTCTTTTCTTACTGACAGATGCCTGGGAAAAGAGACAGACCCCCACTTGGCTACTATCTCCTTTCAGGTAGTTGAAGAGAGAGAAGGCTTCCCCAAGCCTTCTCTTCTCCAGACTAAACAACCCCAGCTCCCTCAGCCTCTCCTCATAGGACTTGTGCTCAAGTCCCTTCACCAGCCTCGTTGCTCTTCTCTGGACCTGCTCCAGCACCTCAATGTCTTTCCTGAACTGAGGGGCCCAGAACTGAACACAATACTCAAGGTGTGGCCTCACAAGTGCTGAGTACAGGGGAGAAAATCACTTCCCTGGTCCTGCTGGCTACACTGTTCCTGATCCAGGCCAGGATGCCATTGGCCTTCCTGGCTACCTGGGCACACTGCTGGCTCATGTTCAGCTTCCTGTCAATCCAACCTCCCAGATCCCTTTCTGCCTGGCTGCTCTCCAGCCACTCTGTGCCCAGCCTGTAGCGCTGCAGGGGGTTGTTGTGGCCAAAGTGCAGGACTCGGCACTTGGCCTTGTTGAACTTCATCCTTTTGGAATTAGCCCAACTCTCCAGTCTGTCCAGGTCCCTCTGAAGAGCCCTTCTGCCTTCCAGCTGATCTACACTCTCCCCCCCAGCTTGGTGTTATCTGTAAATTTACTAACGGTGGACTCTGTCCCCTCATCCAGATCATCAATAAAGATGTTAAACGGGACTGGGCCCAGCACTGATCCCTGGGGGATACCACTGGTGATTGGCTGCCAGCTGGATGCAGCCCCATTCACCAGCACTCTCTGGACCCGGCCCTCCAGCCAGTTCTTAACCCAGCACAGAGTGCCCCTGTCCAAGCCGTGGGCTGCAGCTTTTCCAGGAGTATGATATGGGAGACAGTGTCAAAGGCTTTGCTGAAGTCCAGATGGACCACATCCACAGTCTTCCCCTCATCCATTAAGCAAATGATCATAAAAGGAGATCAGGTTGGTCAGACAGGACTTGCCCTTCCTAAACCCATGCTGCCTGACTCTCATCCCTTGTCCATCCTGTAGGTGCTGTGTGATTGCACCTAGGATTATTTGCTCCATAACCTTTCCATATATCAGTCAGTCAATCATTCAAGTAACTCTTTGCATTGATTTTCACAGATTGTTCTTTGAATGCACAGATGTAGGATTTAAACCATTTTCTGCTGCAAGTTATGAAGCATCACAATGATCCCTCCCCATAATTCAAATTTCTACCTCACATATCATATTACTATCTCATCCTTGCAGCATGAGAAATCATTCTGCATTGTGATAACTTTGAGTAAGTCCTCAGAAGGATTATTTGCATATTAAGTTATATATGTGAGTAATTTTATTGTGTAAATATTTGGGACAGTCTAAGGTATATTTAAATTGTATGGTTGAACTTGGTCCCACATTTGTTAACATAATACACAAATAGTAAAACTTTTCAAGTTTACATATTATCATTTCTTACCACTAATAGTTGTTTTTACGTTGTTGACAGGTTGTTTAGATGTGCTGACACACTGGAATTCACCTTGTGTCAAGAAGAATACTAAAGTGATGGCACAAAGCCTTGACCACTTGGAAAGCATTTGAGCATGTCTAAGTCTCCCTCAGCTATCAGTTTTTACTGTTACCTGACATCCTTCTCAGCCAGCTCCTACTTCTCTATTTGGCTGGGGGTTGATTACCTATTAAGAACTTTTTTGGTGATCCATCCAAAGCAGTAAACTTTATTTCCTTATGTGCATGGTACCTGAAGGACTTCAGAACATTTTATCATTAGTAACAAGACCAACTAAATTTCTACAGTATTTCTTTCTTTCTCTGCCTGAGAAAATAGGTCTGAACCCTTGAGAACATTTTTTACTAAAAAGTTCAACAATTCAGTCTAAGTTTAAGAGCCAAAGAATAACTATGAAAATTGAGACTTTTAGAGAGAAAAAGTCACAATTTCCAGGAAACTTTATTGGAAAATCAGTCTGGTTTTCAATTTGCTATAGTTTTCAGCAGTTTTGCTTATATGAAGATGGCTATACATTAACATTCCCTCCCCCTCTGGCCGTACTTGAACATTTCTAGGACTACCAAGGGAGCAATTTTGTTTTCATGCAAAACAGCTAAACATTGAAACTGATATCCTTCCAGACCGTTTTCTATTATTTTTATAGTATGTTTGGCACACTGAAAGACTTTTATTTTGCAATTTGTCAATGTCTTTAGGTTCAGAATTAGCTTGATATATTTGTTTTTTCACTGTAGACACAAAATACGCCAATATTTTCACTTGCAAGGATCAAGGGCTCTCAAATTGTGAGACTGGCATTCCTGATGTGACTTAGATTTCTTCCAGAGCAAGATGTACCAAGTCCAGGGAAAACACCAAAATCAACATTCATTTTATCTTTTTTTTTCTGCATTTGGGATAAAACAAATTTAGAATTTTTGAACTTATGATAAATAGAGTAGGTGATCCCTAGGGAAGTAATCACAGCACAAAGCCAGATGGAGTTCAAGAAGTTTGGATGATATTCTCAGGCACATGGTGTGACTCTTGGGGAGGGTCCTGTGCAGGACTAAGAGTTGGACTCGATGATGCCTGTGGCTCCCTTCCAACTCAGCAAATTCTGTGATTCTGTAATAAATCCGTTCAAAAGACACTGACCATTAAGAGGAAAATTTAAGAAAAGACAAGTACATTTTCCAATCTAGTTTTGAAGAATACAATAATGAAGCTTGAGAAATAACTTTTTCTCAGTTTGGCAGTCAGTAGGTACCAGATTGGAGCAGATTTTTGAGTTCCTTCTCAGTGTTATACTATACAGGAAGAAAACCTCTACAATATACACAGTTAAAATAGTAAAATCAAGAAGTTAGAACTGTGAAAATGAAGGAATTGGAGCTGCATTTGTGATTTTAAATATGTTCCTTTTAAGGCATAATGTATTATAAACTGTCGTTACACAATTACTTTGAATATTTTCCACATAATTCCAACTCAGAGTATAGTCATTATTCAAGTGAGTAAATATTTAGTGGCAAACTTCAACCCATCTTTATCTACAATCATAGAGTCATAGAACAGTTTACTTTAGAAAAGGCTTAAAAGAGCCTTTATGGATACAGGGATATCTGATGAATATGCTACAATGATGCACTGGCCAATAACATTAGCAAACAATAAATTTGAAATATTTTCCCACATTAAGTTCCCTTGAATATATGTAACATTTATTTATATGACTAAACAAGCACAGTTTTCCTACGGCTATCATTTCTATACTGTAGCCTAAATCCTAAAAATGTCCAACAACATTGAATGTGGAAATCTGCACTGCCTGATGCTCCTGCTTGCTCTCAGTACTGTGAGGCAGTCTATAAAAGATGGAAAGGGGGAGACATTTCTTCTTGTGCACATGGAATAGCAGTAATTATTCATAATAAATGCAAAAACATTTTCCTTGAGAATCAATTTGCTTCAGTTTTCTTTAGTTGTTCTACATAATCTCATAAAATACACAAAAGAATTTTAAAAAGGGTAGAAAGCCTTCTGAATGTAATGATGAAGATGTGAGAGGGATTCAGACATTTTATTTACTGGAGAGTTAACACAACCTGCACACAGACACACACAAATCTTTAGTTTGAAAATGAAAGAAGGAGTGAATAACAGTTCGCAAAATTCCTCAACAGCCTGATAAAATAACAGATTCTCACATTAATAACATCATTCATATATTGCTTCATAAAACTATTAAATGTGTTCTGTTAATATTCAAACTCACGCCAAAGCTCACATCACTTCACAAGTTATCTGATGAGTTTCCTTTTGAACATTCTCTGCATATCATTAAGTGATCAGCTGAAAATTATCGAGCAGTCCCAGACAAATACACAGGCATCTACAGACATTCACAGAGGACTTATAGACAGCTGTTTCCAGGATGGTCTCTGCTGCTGTGGTTTCTGTCATGGACTGAGCCTTCTGGTCTCCTCTTGCTTGACAGGGTACAGCTGTATTGGGTCGATGTGGCAAGGCTGCGGCGGGGAGGGTGTGCTGCAGGGGTGGCCTGTGTGAGAAGACACCAGAAGCCGCCACTATGTCAAACAGAGCCACTTTCATCCAGCTCCAAAATAGACTCATTGCTGCCCAAAGCTGAGCCCATCAGTGATGCTGGTGGCATCTCTCTGATAACATTTAAGAAAGAGGCAAAAAACAGTGCACAGCAACTACATTAGAAAGGAGTGAGGAAAAGGAAGGAAACAGCCTTGCAGACACCAAGGTCTGTGGAAAAGGAGCAGGAGGCAGTGTCCCAGGAGCCGGAGCTGAAATTCCCCTTTGGTGACCACTGTGAAGGGGATACCCACAACTGTGGAGGACCCCACACCACAGGAACTGGATCTTTCCTGAATGAAGTTGCCACCATGGAGAGCCCTCTCTGGAGCAAGGGAAAATAGTGGACTAACCTAAATGTCCATTGGCCACTATTCTAAGAAGTCTCTTTATGAAGTCTCAAGGTAAATAGACCAATATTTTTTATTATATTGATAAAGAAAAATAACATAATACACTGCCCCCTGACCTTTACAATAACATTTCTTTTTTATCAGGTGTACTCATTAACAGTATTAAGTCTTATTTTTGCTCCATGAAACTTTTTAATCAGCTCAGACAAATAATTCTAACAAATACTTGGTATATGTAAAGTTTGTCATGCATCATCAGAAATTGTGTCTATTTTTTCAATTAATAGGTTTTAATTAAATCCTTGCAGAAACATCTGATTATAGATCAAATAATAGGCTATAAAAGTTAAAAAGAAAGTTTCTAATTCTCAGTTGTCAAATAGTAGACAAGTTAAAACTAGGAAAATAATTTTAAATCTATTAGCACTTTTCTGTGTTTCCTGAATAACTCTTAAGGTGCAGTAATAAAGAAAATCACATATGTTTCAGTTTGTCTACACTGTTATCCTAGAAACTTCTGATCTGGGCAGAGTGCTAGAGTGAACAACTCTTGGCAGCTTGGGCTTAGTAAGTCCTGCTTTTCCTAACCTGTGGGATGGATTTCCAGAGTCCTCCCTGTGCTTCATGGTAGCACAGGTATCTGGCTTCTTGCATTTCAAGCACATATTTTAAAACTAACTTTATATCTCTAACCCACACTGGCACCACAGAAACAACTGCCTAGACCTATTCACAGATGACTTGGTTGCATATGACTTGACAGCTGCTGTTGATTCCACCTTAATATCATAAACCTATGAAAATGCATTCAACATAACTGCAGCCTTCAACACAGAACTTCATAAAGTAGTTCAAATCATTGTTTGCTGCAGGTCATTAAGAAACTAGTAAACAGACTATTTAACAATGATGCTAATGTAAATTTTCCATGACAGCAGTCACTGGTATCCTGCTGACAAATGATAATGTCATTGCAGCGTGTCCTTAGAGCTCAGTAATTACTTCTGTATTCATGAGTGTATTTGGCTGGAAGTTTACCTGATCTGAATGTAAAATCCCTCTGCAAAGTTTACATGTGCTAAGTGCATCAGGTGCATGTACAACATGAATGTGTTCAAAATACCTCTAAAGAAATAATCTGTTCACCTCAGGCATTACACTGTCTTCTTCCTGCCACTCAAGATTCTTCCTGAAATACTGCTTTATTGAACTATTGCTTTAGCTCCTTACCTTACAAGATAACACAATAAGAAAACATTTCAAGGAACAAAAAGTGAAATACTTCCAAAGAACTGCAAAAAAAAAAAGCTTTAAAAGGGTCATGGCTACTTGTGTAAAACATGCTTTGATATTTCAAACAGCACAAGCACAGTTTGAAGTCCAGTTTTGTGATGATGATTCTTTCAAGCTGGTTTTGAACCCTCTAAACTATTTGAAGGACAACATCTGAATTTAAGCAGTTAGGACACAATAGGTAATATTTCTAAATGAGTTTTTTATGATAAAGTGTCCACTACTGACGAACATTGAGGGTGGATAGGGAGAGGGACCCAAGGCTAGAGGATTTCCCTTTTACCCCTAGTCCTGGAGGGGAGGTGCTCCCTCCCCCTCACCACGTGGTCCCCCATGGTCCCCGCAGAGACCACAGGGCAGCAGCAGGTAGTGAGGCAGAGAGAGCGTTTATTGTTCTGGGAAACGACTTAAATATTTCCTGGCGGGATTACAATGTGACCACTGGGAGTTCAGCAGGTCTTACAACCAACCAATGACAATAAGGGGTTAACAACCAATAGATAAACTCTCAGTTACCTCTTAGACATTCCAAAGGTAGAGGTAAGACTAAGGAACCTTGGGAAGAAGAAGGGTGGGTTCACATAAAGAGTTACAAAGCTATTTTGGAAGCATGTTCACTTTAACGATATTAAAACTTCTGCATCCTTTTATATATTGCAAAACTACCCCAACACGCTACTTGGTTAAATTTACCTCCAAGTGCATACAGAAATAACTGACACTGTATTTGAAATATCGGTAGATACATGTGAGAAGTAATATTAGAGAGAGGTGGCCTCAGAAAAGAAGAAACTATGTATCTTTAAAAGAGGTATAATGGGGACTCCAGAAAAAACAGGACACTTTGCCTAACTACAGATGGCATTAAAATGGAGTAGATGTGTACGCAAAAAACTTACAAACACCTGAAGAATAATAAAATCAAACCATGTGGATTTTTCAAGAACTATGTCAAGCCAAGCTAATCTCTTGGGACAGGATAAGTGCAATACTGGGTATTTGGCAGTGACGCAGTTAAGTTTTTTTCATAGGAGCTGGGTATATGGTATACGCCATAGGTATGGGGCTGCATTTTGAATTTGTGCTGGAAACAATGTTGATAACACAGGGATGTTTTAGCTACTGCTTTACATAGGCCTTACACAGAGCCAAGGCCTTTTCTGCCTCTCACCCCACTCTACCAGTAAGTGGGCTGGGAGTGCACAAGGGGCTGGGAGGGGACGCAGCCAGGACAACTGGCCCAGTTGACCCAGGGGATATCCCAGATCATATGACGCCATGTTCAGCATATAAAGCTGGGGGCAGAAGAAAGGACAGGAGGACTTTCAGAGTGACGGCATTTGTCTTCCCAAGTCATAATTATGAATGATGGATCCCTGCTTTACCAGGGCTGGCTGAACACACCTGCCTGCCCATGGGAAGTGGTGAATTAATTCTTTGCTTTGCTTCCATGTGTGGCTTTTGCTTTCCTTTTTCTCATTTTTACACTTCTCTCTCTGATCCCAGTGGTGGGGGAGTAAGCAAGCAGCTGCACGGTGCCGAGATGCCAGTTGGGGCTAAACCATGACAAAGGGAAGATGAATAAATTTGCTGTATCTTGAGTACAGTAAGAAATGTAATATTTTTTTCCATACTAAATTCTCTTAGGAATTAAAAGGGAAATGTCATCTAGATGAGAAAAAATATAAAGACTGTGTGTGACTTCTTGGAAAGCTCTTCTCAAAGAATAGCTATCAGTACCAAATGGGGATTTTCTTGCAAGCTAGTTCCCCTAGAGATTCCAGGCCCAGCTCTGTTCAATGTTTCCATTAAAAAATATGGATTAAAATATTAAAAAAAAAATGTAGATGATGCCAGGATATGTTAGGGTTACAGAACTCTGGAGAACAACCTAAGAATTCAGGACTGTTGTAACAAAGACATAATCTAGAATTAAAAATAAATAAATAATAAAAAAGACACTTCAGAGCACAGTAACTAGTAAGGAGAAATGAACACTTAAAATGCCAAATGAGGAAAAAGAACCTGTAAGTTAAAGTGTATTAAACATGACCTGTGAGTCAACAGTGCAGTATTACTGCAAAAGAAGGAAAGGGAAAATCTGTTGTCAAGAATTTTGCAGGTAAGATATGGGTGAGGATCATTTTCCTCTACTTGTTTCTAGGAGAATGCAGCTGAAGCAGTGCTTTCACTGCCATATAGTCACTCTGGAAAGAATACAGCAGAAAACAGCAAAAAAGAGAAGAGGGCTCAGAACATATTAGCATGAAGGAAGACTGTAGAAAAAGGGTTTCTTTTAGTCTAGGCAGGCAAAGACTTGATAGATCTTCCAGTATATGGAAGACTGTTAATAGGAAAGACAATGATCTATTGTTACCAATTGTTCATGTGAAAGAAAGACAAAAAGAACTTACTATAACCTGCAGTAAAGACTATATAGGTCATATATTAATAAAAAAACTGAGAGGATAAAGCTTGAACAGGACACCCTCAGAGAGCCTTTTGGCAGAAATTCTAAAAAAGAGTACCAGATAAAAACCTCTATAGGAAGCTGTAGAGTATTTGATCCTTCCCCAGAGCCAGAGGACTGGACTATATAACCTTTGGAATCTATTCCATCTCTCCACTTCTAATTCAATGACCACATGATGTGCTTTAGTAAGGACCACTTATAGATTTTTTAAAAGAGTGCTCTAAGTGACATAAGGTTAGATAATTTCACCCTTTTACAAAGTAGAATTTTCTTCCCCTAAAGGCATCCCTGCTTCCCTTGTGCTTACTTACAGATTACAGTGCTATTTAGCACAGGAAAAGACTGAGAAAGTTAACATAAAATGTAGGTTGAGTAATTTTTGTAAGTATGTATACATCAATTATTAGGACAAACAATTATGACTGTTTTAAAAGAAGTTCCATGAACAAACTGTCTACCAATAATCCTTAGCTTTACAGAGTATGAATCACTGTGTGTCAAATATTAAATAAACCAATAGTTTAAAAAATTACTTCTTTTGAGGGATGTTAATGCTGATATGTTTTATATAATTTTACCTCGTACTGCAAAAGACATACTCACCTTGATTTTGGCTAGAATAATGAATTTTCATTATATATATATTTTAAGAAGAAATAACTGGATAAAAATAGACACATTGTGACTATCAGAATACTCATAGAGACTTATACTTTTGAATAAATACCAGGTATGCTTACAGCATTTAGGGCATCAAAGACTGTTCTGATTTTCCAGGAAAACAGATTCTAGTTCTGCAAACACAGCACATGGCTATAGCTGAATGACAGCAATTATCTAGTCTGCAGCTTCTGTGGTGTGGGGGACGGGGGCTGGAAGCCAGCTAGAGCTGAGCCAAACAGACAGATTTATTTGAGATAAACTTTAACCCTACCATAGAGAGAATAATACAAGTCTGAATACAGAAAGGCCAAACCTGTGAGCTGAAAATGCATCTTCTAATCCAGGCAATATTGTATGAGTTCCAATTAACGTGAAAATTAGGCAGAAAATAGAGTGTGTGAGTGTGTGTGTGTCTGTCTCTTTAAAGAAAAGCATTAGATTACATGTTGTTTTTTGTTTTGTTTTGTTTTGGTTTTTTTTTTTTTTTTTTTTTTTTTTTTTTTTTTTTTTTTTTTCCCCAGAAGCTGAGAAAAAGCTTCATGTAAGCAACTAATGCTTTGGTATAAAAGTATATATGGTATGATGGTAGCATATTTATTTCTCATGCAGGCACAGCTCTGTTGGAACTGGGAAAGCTAAGACATCACAGGTGGTAGGTAGGTGAAAAGTATCATTTGTATTGGCAATGAACCTCACTAAAACTAATTTTTACTACCAATTTAGTGTACCAAACTGTAGTTACATTCTTTAAGTATGATTTTCCAGAAACAGCATTGAACGTTTCCTGGTTATCATGCTTGCAATATTTTTTATCATATTTGCTTCACTTCACGAGTTAAACAAACAGGGCAGAGGTTTCTTTCAGTAATTTGTCCAATCTCTTTCTCCCTCTGGATCTGGAATCATCCTTTTTGCTCATCCAGCATCCTCAGCACTGAGGCTTCTGCAGCTGGAGCTAATGTGGTGATTCTCTGACAATGGTGGCACAAGCCACACAGAAACCAGCACACCCTTTCACATGGACGACAGCACCTGGGAGGTGAACAAGAGAAATGAGCTAAAAACTATGGCCTTCAAACAAAGGTGAACTTTGGGGTGTGTTTTACAGGAAATGACAATTAGGTCAATACAGCAAAATGCTCTGGGTAGTAAACAAAGGCCATTCTTTATACAGTACTGACATCTTCCTCACTCTGCTGTGTAGATTATGTCACAGAGGTTATGTCAAAACACTTTAATGAGAACTGGAAAGAAAATGAAAAAAATTTTCTGACTACTGTTGGTGAAAAACACTAAAATACAAAACAGTTTAGGGGGAAATACTTTTTTCATGGAAATAGTGGGATGTTTTCATATGATGTTTTTTGGTTTTGCTTTTTTCCTGTTGTTGTTGCTGGTTTTGTTTGTTTGTTTGTTTAAATATAACTGAAAAAGTATTTTTTTATTTAGGGAAAAGCAGTTTTTATTCATAAGAATTCGCAAATATCTGTAATTCTCTAAGTTGAGTTTCTGTCTTCTGATTTTCTTCTGGTTTCTTCCCATCTCATTCCATACTGAATTCAGTTTCACTACAAAGTGTTCAAGTGCAGGCGGGGTGTCATTGTTACTATGGCTGTTGTTTACACAGAAGATTTAGAACCAACGTCCTACTCCCAGATAAAAAAAGCAAATTTTTAAGCACTGCATGATTCAGAAGGGCCATATGCATGCCTCCAGTCCATGGTAGAGGAACACGTGGGTGAATGACATTTCTTAATCTGTACCCTCCCTTTCAGGGAAGGACCAGACTTTTCAGTATGGGCCATTACTAGCCAGACTCCTCAAATATACACAGGGCAAACCTTCATGGGCTACTTTTATGAATAAGTATAAAAATAAGTATGAATAAGTATAAAAATTGAGAATGAAATACACTTATTTGAATTTCATGTAAGCTTACGGACAATTGGTCTAATGTGTACAGTACTTAAAAGACTAAGCGATAATTCATTTTGAATTCAGGAATTATTGTTGGTGATAGGTAGAAGCTGGCATTAGCAAAAGTTGATCTTTTTTCCCTGTATAAACAAGACCAGATGGGCTTAGGTGGAATGAATTTAAGTTCGTGCATTTTCCCCACACGCACACCTCTAATTGATGAGGAAATTGCCCTATCCTTCAGAATTGCCTGGCATTTACTACTGCAATAAGCTGTACTTAGGAAAGAAACATTGCTTCAAACTTTGGTGCTTTCTCAGGTACATCCCACGATGCAGCCCAGGTTATAAATATGGGCAGAAGAAACCTATTACACCATTAAAAATGGAATGAATACGAAATCAAGTTTAATAGGCATAGATTCTAATTTTGTTCTTGTATCAAATTCTCAGGGACTGAAGCTGCCTGGGCAGTATTGCAGAAAAATCTCACAATACTAATTGATTGAGCGATGAAATGGCAGACAAAATTCTGCATCAAAAAAAATACAAAGCAGTGCACATGGGAAAAATAACCTTAACTACACATAGAGAATGATAGGCTCTAAATTAGCTATTAGCACTCAGTAAGAGATATGGAAGTCTTTATGAATAGTTTCCTGAAAACATTGTCTGCATGCTCAGAGGGAAATGACATTTTAGGAATGATTAGAAAAAGAAATGAGTGAAACAGAAACCAGTTTTACACCTGAAAAAATGTGTCCTATTCCATGTGTCCTATTTTTCACAAAGTCATAAAAAGCAGAAGAGAGAATAGTGGCAAGGAGGATTGATAAATAGCATAGATTATTGGATATAGGAAAGAGGTGTCTGAAGGGTGATATTATAAAGGTATATAAATCTATGGCTAATATGGTATTTCTAGCTCTTTTTTTTTTTCCTTAGAGAAGTGCCAAGGAATAGTCAATATAAAATGATGTTTAAAACTAACAAAACTACTTTCTTTGCATAGGATGCTGCAGACACTGGACATAATTTAAGGAAATAACAACTGTAGGCAACTCTTCAACACAAGGATCTCTATAAAATCTTCAGTTTAGAACCCTTAAAGCCCTGACTGTCAGAGGTGAGAGGACTCAGCAAGAAAGTACCTCTCTTAAAGTTTAAATGAAGGACTGCTTAGCTTCTCATACCCTTCCCTAATAAACCTTTATCATTTAATGTTGCACACAGAACACTGTTATAAATGGACATGAGTCTAGCTTAATATGGCAGTTCTTAATTAAATTAGTGTTATCACATTTTTCTCAGACTGAAATAATCCTGACTGATATCAGCATGATTTAAATTATAATCAGGACTTTTCACTTTCCATAGGATGGTCACAACAACTTCTCCTTTCATGGTCATAGTCTTTCACAGTATCCCTTGCAACCTAGTAGAAAGGAGCAGGACCAGTGGATGAACATATTCAAAACCAGATGCATTGTATTACAGTTGTTTCAGTATCAAAATAACACTCTTAATGAGAAGCACTATTAGAAAAAAATTAACTTTTCTCTCTATATGAGAATTTAGATGAATGAAAAACAATAAGAATGAAAATGTAAGAATAAAAAATCTCACGAGATGAGAGACATTGCTGTAAAGCGATTTCCCGAAAATTAGTTCTGCTACTGAAAGGAAACTGTATCTTGTTCTGGTGCACTGACTAATCTATTCAGTACTGCTGGTATCACTTCAAAAGGTGATGTGAGGCCATATCAGAGGGTGGAGTATTAAAAAGGCTACATAGATAATTTGTATTTTATTTAATTTTTTTCCCCTAGAAGTGCTAAGCACTTCACAAAAGACACAGCTTTGTCCCAGAGTTTATAGTCTAAGGGATCTACTTGACAGATATGTAAGCTACATTATTTCATAAGGAAAAAAAGGACTAAGAAAGGACAGGGTGTTGAGTCAATTGTTTTTGCCATAATTTATTTATTGCTGAAGCATTTCCAGTGACCACACAGCGAAACTGCAATGAGAATTGCACTTGAAGCAACACCAATCTAAATGACTGAATCCTTTTTTGGGACGGATCTCTGTGCCCAGATGGTTGTGCCATAGGGAGCCATTGTGGCACAGACATTTGCCTACTCTGAAGGAGCTCATTAGGAGCACTGGCAAATAGGCCAGGGGCAGGGTGTTGTTTGTTTTCATGCTGTCACTGCCTCTGTGCACCTGGAACCTGGTGGGGAGGGGCGATGGTGGATCTTTACTGATGTGTCTCTTGCTACTGACATTGCCTTTCTCCTTTCCTCTGCACCCCTAAATGTCAAGACCTATCTTTTTATTTATTATCCTTTACAAATAGCACAGCTTTACTTACCCCTTGTCACTCAAGACCTCTTCTCCCTCGCAAAGTTACATGTCTCCAGATACATAATAACATGTCTTTTTAATAGATGGTGTGGCCAGAATTTGCATTTTGGATGCAAAAACATATAAACATGAATCAAATTTGCTACTTCAGCAGGAGGATATTTACCTACTACATATGAATCACAAACTCTGTCCATACTGCGAAGTGTCTGTCTCCTCCATATCCTGCTTTTCTTCTGGGATTCCCATAAAGGGAATACCTCTGGTATCTCCTCTGCTGTTTTATTCCTCTAGCTAACACAGTCGTCATCTCTGCTTTAGTGTAAATCTTCTCATATTCTTCCAGTTCCTGCAGGGTCTTCTCATATATGCATTTTGTTCAAGCACAAGAGTATCTGATCAAGAAAATAGCCAACGGTTTCCAAACCTTGCCAGAGGGGGAAAAAAAAAATCATATTCATGCAACTTCTGCAGCAGGAGTCATCCACGGGCTGCAGCAGATAGTCTGCCTCTCAGCTGATTCTCTGAAGAGTGAGTCTTCTCTCTAGTGGTGGCCTCCAGCCAAGGCCAACACAAGCTGTTATGTGCCCTAAGGCAAAGCAAACATCCACCACTGACAGCCAGCACTCCCAAGACAGATCCCCTCTAGACTATCACTTCCATACAACTGATACATTCAACAAAACATATTTCAATACTTTCTTAATTTCTCTGATATTTCACTGTGGAACTGAAGAGTTCTGTCCCTCTTTCCCTTAATCACCAACCACAACCTTCATCATCTGCCTGAGGGGAACTAGGGGAAGCCTGGCACCTCAGTTCAGAAGCAGCTTCATGCAGCCCCTTTCAGCTGCCACCAGGAAAACCCACAGGCTCTCCCTTCTGGTCTCCTCTTGCTTGGCAGGGTACAGCTATATTGGGTTGATGTGGCAAGGTTAGGGGTGAGGATGTGTTGCAGGGGCGGCCTATGTAAGAAGACACCAGAAGTTGCCGCCATGTCAAACAGAGCCACTTGCATCCAGCTCCAAACAAGACCTATCGCTGCCCAAAGCTGAGCCCATCAGTGATGCTCATGGACCTCTGGGACAACATACTTAAAAAAGGGGCAAAAAACACCGCACAGTAACTGCATGAGAAAGGAGTGAGAAAAACAGCCCTGCGTACACCAAAGACAGTGAAAAAGGAGGAGAAGGAGGTGCTCTGGGTGCCAGAGCAGAGATTCCCCTTCATCCTGTGGTGAAGACCAGGATGGAGCAGATATCAGCACTGCTGGATGACCCAACGCTGCAGAAGGCAGAGATGCCTTAAGGAAGCTGCAGTGCACGGAGAGCCCACATTGGACACGATTTTCTCCCAGGAACTGCATCCCATGGAGAGCCTACACTGGGAGCAGTCTTTTCCTGAAGAATTGTCCCTAGTGGGAATGACCCACACTGGAGAGGTAAAAAGCATGAGGAGAAAGGAGGAGCAAAGTGTTACGGATTGACCAGAACCCCTATTCCTCATCCCTCTGCACTGCTCAGGAAGAGAAGGGAGAAAAGTCGTGAAAGAAGGAGTGACGTTGAGCCTGGTACGAGGTGTGTGCGTGGGGGTTTATAGTTTTGTCCTTGTTTCTCACCCTCCTACTCAAATCCCAATTGGTAATAAACTAATTTTCCCAAATTTGAGTCTGTTTTGCCTGTGATAGTAATTGGTGAGTGATCTCCCTGTATTTATCACGACCCATGAGCTTTTTAACCTTATTTTTCCTCCACGTGTTTTTGGGAATGAGAGCAGCTTGGTGGGCACTTGGCAGCCAGACAATGTTAACCCACCAGATCGGCAGTGAGTCTAAAATCTTACCTCACTTTTCTTCCCCTCCAGCCTTAACCTTGATTACATCCCTGTTACCTTTCCTGTTTCAGCTTCTCTGTAAGATAAATGTTGTGATCAGTTACTTGATCATCTGCCATTCACTTCTCAAAACTTACTGAAATAGGATTTTTCCCCTTTGACACTATAATTTTTTTTTCTTTGTGTCTTTTAAACAAAATTGCTATAGTATAGCCTCACAAAATTGCTATAGTATGGCCTCATCCCCTTTCTTTCCTCTGCTTTCCACAGCTGCAAAAATGATCCTGAGCTGTCTGAGCAAGGGAGTGTCAAGTGGAGAACAGGATAATTTCCTGGAACAGAATTGAGTGATACCATTACAGGAATACTGGGTTCTTCTCTGACAGTCAACATTAGAAAGCAAAGCTAGAACAAGTGAAGATTTTAATAAAAAAGAGTAGATATCAACTAGAAAAACTTACCCAGAGAAGTGATGGGTTTCCTGTCTCTTTAAGTCTTTAAATCAAGATTGGATATTTCACTAAAATATATGTTCCAACTCAAACAGAATTTACAGATTCAGTGTAGGAACTGCTGGGTGAGACTCCTGGTCAGATCAGTTAAGACCACTGTATGTTCCTTGTAGACTCTCAAATTAAATTTAAATTAACATGCTACCATTGTATTTGAAAAAGACCAAAGCATATTTCTCAGCTCAGGTTGTAGGCAGCAACTTGCTGTTCCATTATAAGAGACATATGTCTAAAATCCTAATATTTAATATGTAACTGGCATGAATCCACATGAGTATGTGCCATCAAATTAACTAAATGTTTTACCTGTTCCCAAGTACACTTGCTCCTAGTGGTGAAGAACCAGCCAACCACAGATTTATTATCCAGTTTTCATTGCTTATTACTTGGATTTACGCAGTCAAAAAGTTAAATGCTGAAGGATGGAGGAAAAAAGGAACCAAATTTTGGGGAGAATTTAGGGAGACAAAGGAGGAAAAGCAAGCAAGAAAAAAAGAAAATCAAGCAGGAGCAAAAGCAGAGGTCACAAAAAGCCATGGGTAAATAATGTGAAGCACAAGCTTGCAGATTCAGAAGAAGGACTGGAATACATGGAGGGAAAGTAAACGGAAGCAGATGATTTACTGAAACATAAAGGAAAAAGTATTCTAAAATGCAGGTGAAGTCTATTTGTCATTGATCTTCAAAGAAATCTCTCAGAATGTAATTTATTTACAGGAACTCCACATTGCCATACACATGCATACACACAGTCATGTACACACAGTCATGTACACAGTTACACGTGTCCATACTGATAAGACAGTCTGTCTGTCTGTGTATCTGTCTCTGGCTTCAATATTCTTTGCTTACTCTTCTGAGTATGCGGTAGATGCTAAGGAACTCACAATCATTCTTCACAAATCAGTCACCCTCTGCAGCAATTGAAAGGGTCTTTCACCATAAAAGCAGGAGAGCTTCAGGATACAGGGTATAGTAATAAATTAAGAAAGTAAACCTCAGTGAAAGGAGGCAAAAGTCTGATCTTAGAGCAAGTGTGTGTGTTTCAAAGCAGAGCCACAAGGTTCACCTTAAAAATCAGTATTCTTCCATATTACCAATTAACATTTTAAAATTATGCTCTTGGAACTCCAATCATTCCCTGTGACTGACAGAAATCTCTCTGTGAAGCCACATGTGAAACTAGAAGCTCCCTTCTCTGACATACAGCTATTGTTGGGTGATTTCATTACCTATCATTTATTATATATATCTTTTAATTATTAACTGTAACAGCCCCAGACTTCTGGCAGCTCCTCTGGGAAGCTTCCAAGGCTTGAAAAGAAAAATCTAAAGGCACCAAAAGAAAAAGGGTCTAGACACAAAATAGGCTCCATTATTTTTTGCCCCAGCTAAAAATATTAAAAAGGATAAAAAAAAAAAAAAAAAAAAAAAAAAAAAAAAAAAAGAGAGAGATAGAGAGTGAGAGAAAAGGCGGCAGCATAGGAGCAGCGAAGTTTTCCTTTCATTTGCTCTCCTTCCCTTTGGCATGAGTGCCCACAAGCGCTGAGCGCTTCCCAGCTCCCGTCCATGCCCTCCATCCTCCGCCGCACATCCCGGCGGCGCGGAGGGGGTCCCGCCGTTCCCGCGCGGAGCCGAGCGCCCCCCGGGGGAGGGGGGGGCCCGGGCCTGCCCAGCCGCGTCCCGCCGCTCCGCAGCCGCTCAGCACATGCAGATCCGCCCAGCCACCTTCATTAATAATAATTGGTATTTAACGGCGGCCGCCCCGGGCGCGCAGGGATGGGCTGCAGCGCCCCAGCCCGGGGCACTGACCTTGCCTGGCCCCGCTCCCGCCGCACGAACTTGCGCGCCCCTGCGCGCTCGCAGATGGGCGAGCGGCAAGAAAAAAAGGAGGGGGGGGGGCGGAAAAAAAAATCCAACAACCTCAAACCAAGAAACACCCCCCCCCCACACACACACACACACACACACACGAAATTAAAGCCAAACAACAACCCCCGAATCAAGAACCCCCGCGGCTCTGTCGGCGGCGGGGGCAGCGCGGAGCGGAGCGGGGCGGGCGGCGCAGGGAGGGATGCGCAGGGCGCATGTCCGGCCGCGCCGCGCCGCGCCTCCAGCAGGCGCTCCTGCCCCCCCGCCGCCAAACTCACCACCATCTTCTGCATGTGCAACATTCGCAGCCGGACAGAAACCGCTCCCCGGCGATGGAGACTGCGGGAAAAATCCGCCGCGGCGGGATGGCTTGCTGAAAGCGGCAGCGGCCGCCGGGAGAGAGGCAGAGCGCGCGAGCGGGAGAGGATAGCAAACAAATACTAAAACAAAACCACATTAAAAAAAAAAAAAAAAAAAAAAGGGGAAACCTCTCTTTTTCTCCCCGTTCCTTCCTTTTTTTTTTTTTTCCCCCTTTTTTTTTTTTTTTTTTTTATTCCTGATTTTGTGTGTAGCCTTCTCGCCCTCGATGCCTCTTTGAGCAGCATCCAGCGAGCGAGCGGGAGAAGGCGAGACAGAGAGGCAGAAGAGAAGATGAGGATAATTTGCAGACAGCTTGTCTTGTTGTTTTCTGGCTTTTGGGGACTAGCAATGGGAGCTTTTCCTAGCAGCGTGCAAATAGGTAAGCGCTGCATTGGGCTACGTGCGTGTGTCCAGGGGTTCAGTCTTTTGCGAAGTGAGTTGGAAAGGAGGCTTTGAAGGCAGTTTGCAGATTTCTCCTCCAGCACCATCCCATTTCCATGCCTTCACGAACCATCCGCGTGTGTTTGTGTATATGTGCCTCCGAGTGCCTGTGTGTGTAAATACATCTGTGTGCGTTCGCGTGCGGGAGGGAGGATGCTTGTCTTTTGCAGAACTCATTCCATCTCCGGGTGTACGATATCAGCAGGGGAGGAAGGGGCTCGGGGCTTGATGCCCCTTGAATGCTTCAGCCCCCTCCCGCTTTTGCCTGACTCCCGGAGGGATGGCAGTCCTGTGCACGAAAGGTTGCGGTAGCCGGCACGGATGGGGGATAAAAGGCAACGCTGTCCTTCGTTCCTTCTGCAGTTGCAAAGTTTAGGATTTTGTAGATGTCTCCCTGTAGTCCTATGCCCCATCCTCATCCCTTTCCCATCGCCTCCGGCTTCCCTCCTTTCGGACGTGTTTCAGATGGGACGCAGCTATCTGAATTCTTTCCAGCTCAGCTCCATCACTGCATCATTTCTCGTGGACTTGTGAAGATGCTGCTAATAGAGCTGAGCTGCTTCCTGCCTGCACATGGCTGCAGAGGAGCAAAGTTCATTATATGCCTCTTCAGTGCAGATTATCCTACACTGAGTTGGTATTTTCTTTTTCTTTTTTTTTTTTTTTTTTTTTTAATCCAGAAAGCATTGCTTCCCTTAATCAGCCCGCCACTTAATGTGAGAGGTTGTTGAGTAGCTGATTTAGCAGTGTGTTCGGTATCAGGGAGATGGAGGCTAAGCACTTTAAAAGGTCACTGTAATCATGACAAATCTGGGTATTTATGTATGAAAGGCTGGAAACCGAGAAGTCAGAAAAGAAGCATGAATGCATCAGGGAGGTTAAAATCGATTGATGACAGTGATTTAAAGGCTATGGTTGTGATTACGAATACGATTAGTTCGTTATCCATTAAAGTCTTAGGACTTGCCTTACTCTGCAGCTTTGGGAGAGACAGTTGCTTGCAAACAAAGATAGTAGCTTGCAAATGATTTACCCTGCTTCTTTTCTTTTGCCTTTTTTTTTTTTTTTTTTTTTTTATAGGTGGTCTCTTCATCAGGAACACAGATCAGGAATATACTGCTTTTCGATTAGCAATCTTTCTTCATAACACCAGCCCCAATGCATCTGAAGCACCTTTTAATTTGGTTCCTCATGTAGACAACATTGAAACAGCTAACAGCTTCGCTGTAACAAATGCCTGTAAGTAAACATGAAACTGATCTGACCACCTTATGGGTAAATTGCAGTGGAAAGAATATAAACCACATTGTTATCTTGCATTTCTGTCTTTGGTACAGATACCCTTTGCAGGAGAGCAAAAGGGGCAGCAGTCCTTGTTAGTTCCTAACTGGAGCAAAATCCCCTCTCCAGCCTTCTGCTGACTAACCTGATGTGACATTTACTTTAGTGTTATTACTGTAGTTTCTTGCTTCCGGGTTTCTATGGAGATGAATTTTGTTGTTGTAAAGAAAAATTACGAATGTCACAATTAGTCCATAAACCCCTCAGTTACTGTTGTTCGCTTTTGTGCATGGTCTGCCTTCTGTGTATTTGAAAATATGTGATAATATTTGTACTCACAAATGGTTTTCTAATGGCTGGAAAGGAGACAGGGAAGCAGTGGTGTGCAGGATAATATATCTGAGTTGCTTGACGCTGCAGTTGATCTGGTGATGTCACTTGTGGCAGCCCTGCTCTTATATTCTAGGTTGTAAATGTCTCTTACCATTTCGTAATGCATACATCCTGTGGATATGTCTCTATGCATCCATACATTGGTGCCAAATCAAGTTAGTATCTGATCTACTTGATTTCACAGACCACCTCAACTGGAACAAATTCTCTTCCTACTATATATTTTATACACACACACACACACACACACACACATACCCCCCGCATACACACAGATGCACATACACAATGAGAGGAAAACAGAATAAGAAATGCCCTTACCAAATGAGGTAACATTTAATTTATTAAATTTTATTAAAAAAGCAAAGTATGATTACCTGAACTTCCTACATTTCAACCACCTCAGGGTCTTTATCAGTGGTTAAAACACATGCTGGATACTGCTTAATCTCTGAGAGTGGTAAAGCATTATTTCTATGTATCGTCATGTATGTCTGGCTTCTTAAAAGGAATTCATGCTATTATGTAAGACAGTGGTATAAAGTGTAGCAAAGCAGAAGACTGTAGTAGCATTACTACTTTGATGTTCATATTTCAGGACTCTATAGGTTTTCCTCTGTGGCTGTTAAGTTTTCGAATCCCTCCTCTTCATTCAAGAGTGAATTGCCTCTGGAAGTAGATGCCCCAAGCAACATTGCTGAGCGAGTTTAAAATAGAAGCATACTGGAAAATGTCTTAGTGTTCATCATGCCTTTAAAATATGTGCTGTGTTCCTCTTCACTTTCTCACTGCCATCTTTGTGGCAATTCTTAATATGTAAACATACAATGTACTGTGCAATTCCAATATATAATTTATTTAATGATTGCTAAATTTATTTGTATGAGTTTTCAGTATTCCAAGTTTCAGATGACCTTGCCACCTTATTTAAGAGGAAAAGATTATGAGCTGCAAAAATGGCTCCATTCATTTTATTCCGGAAAGACTGATGTCCCACGAAGTGTGAATTCTGTATTAAGCAATGTATTAGTTGTGTTTATGGTGAAAATCAGTATCAAATTTTATAAGGTGAAAACATTTCAAAAGGTGCTTTGAAACTGGAAAGGAATCAGATCTATGCAGGTGCAGTTCATTGAGAATATATTACAATAGGTGTCAACTTTTTCAGGCATTGATAATATATTCCATGAAAATAAATGACACTAGTTTTTTTTAAACTTTCATTTCTTGCCAAAGAGGAGGGGACTAAAATTTTTGTATACTAAAATCAAAAATTTTAGGTGAAGTCAATTATTTTAGATTCTGCCTACAATTCTAGTTCTGACAAATAATTTCCGAGGCTACTGTTACTTTTTGGATTAAGGATACTGCTCAGTATGTCTGTTTGAATGTTAATGAATTAATTCTGATATGCATAAATTAAAAATTGTCTAAAATTGGACCACTTCTCTATATAAGACTAACACCATAAATTCAAAAAAGGTTTGCCCAAAACTTTGGTTAATTAGACTGTTTGCACCAGATTATTCTCTCATTCCAACCACCTTAGGTTATGTCTACTTACATTGTTTGAACTGAGGAAAACCTCTTCTGTTATATTTGCTGTCATTCATAGAAAGAGTGATTCACAACCTGATCCTGTTTTGTTTTTTTGTTTTTTTTTTTTAAGTGAACCCAGTTTGAGTTCCAAAGAGTTTAATGACTTTAGAAATGACAAGTCCTTACAGTATGGGGAGAGACAGAGAAGAAAGGGAAAAGTAAATTTATATGTTTGTGTACGATCATATAATTATGTAAATGTCTATATTAAATAGACGTAATCCTACAGGCCTTATTTATGTTTGTACTTGCCACTTAAACCCACTCGTATTTTTGCATAGTGCCAGTTTGTATTTATTTCATGTTTTTCAGTCTTGTGCCCGTAATCTGACTACTACTTCTTTTAAAAAAACTTTAAATACTGAAGAATACTTTTTAAACAACAAATCTCTTAATGAAATGTAGGCAAACTGACTGACAACTGAATGAACATATCTCATGTTCCTTAAACTAAATATGGGCAGAATACTGCAAAAATCAATTGTCTGATAGCTGGAGGACACTGGCTTCAATGTGATTGAATATGCTGGCTTGACAGAGGCTTCTAAAGCGCAGATGTGTGAGATTTTCTAACCTAATTAAAGAACCCCCACCATCAGCTCTGAATTAAGTGATTTTACGGCAATGTGAAATGATAACTCTTTGCTGAACCACTGTGAAACGGTGGCTTTGGATCTTGCTGTTTATGTAGAAATTACTCAGAGCACATATCCCCAAATATACAGTACAAAAGCCGTAGAGATGCCGGTCTGAGGTGCATATTCATGTGAGTTCAAGCATAAAGCTCTGAGACATGACCAGTTACCTCTATTTCTGTTTCCATTTTCTTCAGCTATTACTTTTAAAGATTGAGGGCCTGACCCCTTGCATGTGTTAGGGACAGTAGACAGATTATTCCAAAGGATTATGGATGGCATATTAGCAGGTAACTCACTGCAACATTGGAAAAACTTTAATTTTTCTTTTCTATTCACTAGATAAAAAGTATATATCCAAAGGCTCACTCAGGAACTGGAATAATTTTGTATATTCACTGTAAAAGCTAACTTCTAATGGTTATTTTACACATTTTTCTCTTCTTCAAACAGGCCCAGAACATTAGTGTTTTTATTCTAAATCGTGAATGCATATGAAACAGCTTGCTTTAGCAGATAAAATCTGTTGCAAGTTAGCAAAATTGATCTGATCTATATTGGTTTGGAGACAGTCCTCTTTCTTTCCCCTTTGCATTTGTGTGTTTTATTTAAACTCTGTTCATTTCTTTTGCACTACATACATTATTCAGAGAATCCCTCTTACTGACAAAGCTAAAATTATTGCAAAACATGAATAGTACAAGATTCTTACCCATCAGAACACAATACACCAGAGCTAAAACATTTATCTATTGGCATACATTGGTTTGAACTTCATAAGCAGGAAATTCTGCTTGTGATTGGAAGTCTACCTACCTTCAGCTTGATTTCACATGTTGGAGCAATGCACTGATTTTGGAGAGGGTTGTATATATTTATTCTTTAGCTGAATGCAAAATAATTTTCTCCCCTCCATGCACCTTCTATATAGTATGTTAGTATATCTCAGCAACACAGTTAATGTGCTTGAATACTTAGGAGAGGTAGTGCTATAATTTTTCAAAGAACTAATTGCCTTCCAGCTCCTGTCTTGTAGTTGAGAATTTTTCTGTTGAAGTCTCAAGAATCCTTAATATATAACCAGTTTGCAGTTCTTGCACAGAATTGGTTTAAGTGGGGAAAAAAGAGATCAATTCAAATCTTTTATTAGCGTTTTATACTAAAAGTAAAGCCTTTCTCTTTGAGTCTGTTTGAATTCATGTGTGTTCTAAGATTAATATATACCTAATAAGTGTAATTTAGGGTAAATCAGACACTCCTTTCCTCTTTTGCATGGTTCCATTCTTAGTAGCTTTTAATCTCGGTAGATACAAACCCCACAAAATATAACTTTGTTTATTATGTGCCAAATGGATCAGAAGAAGAAAAGCACACTGGAATTAAAAATTTTGTATCTTGGAATAACTTTCCTCTTTCTCAAGACTTAGTCTCTTTGACTCTTGTGCCCTCTGGATTTTTGTGGGGTCAATGACCTGAAATTGGAGGGCCTGATTCGGCTTCACCAGCTGGAATGCAGTTTCCAGAGCATACCTATTGAGGTTGGAGGCAGCCCTGAGGACAGACATGAGCCTCCCTTGTCAGCCTCCCCTCTCTGTGGGTCTGACTCTGGGCTTGTGCTTACTAGTGAGGGGAGAGACAATCACATCTTGGAGTTAACTTCCTGCTGAGACCTCCAGAAAGCTGAGGAAATAGACTCAAGTGTAGTATTGCCCTTATATTGTGACTACCTGTCATTTTACTTACAGCAGTTTCAGCTTTGATTTACTAAGCTGCATCATAATGGGATTTTCATTAAATTTGGTTATTAATTCTGCTGTATAATTACAACTCAATTTAGCAATAGAAGCGTAACCTTAGTTGAATAATCAGTGTCATTTAAAACCATGGTGCTCTTTATTTAGAAAGTGAGGTTTCATACAGCTGAATTTTATTTTGCTATCAAGAGCTGAGCTGTATTCCCAAGGATGCAGTTTGGAGTATATTGAGAGTTACCATAAAGGCACACCACACAGTCAGGTTTGAACTGCAAAAGCAAACAGTGTGCTAGTTGGCTAGAAAAATGGAACTGGATTAAATTGTACCCTTCTAAAATAGGATCAATTACAAAGGCCCATTTGAAGTGAGTGTTTTGCTTTAATACATGGAGTTTATCTCAAGCTAGACACCAGTTACTGAAAATAATTTCTCTTAAAATTTTTATTATTAACATTTGCTGATGGGATCAAAGAATGTATGTGTACTTTGGTGTCATCTGCCATAAGAAGGTTTCTGTATATTTTTAAGATATAAGAAGATCCATTTTCAAAGAGTTTTGTTGCTCTAAGTGTGATACTTGTAAATAGCCGTACAACAGGGAGTAGATCAACTATCAATAGCTCCAATCCATCAGAGTCTGGATTTAATTTTCAAGGTTATTGTTGGGAAAAGAAACGATGGGCCTTTGCTGAAATATAGTCAGATTTCCACACTGAATATTCAGAACATCTATTTTCCTGGCATGAAACAAGACTTTTGTCCTAGCACGTTATTGGACTGTCTAAAAGTGTACTCAAAAGCTTTATTGTAGCCTACAGAAATAATTTAGTCTTCATTTCGGAGGACTAATAAGGAGGATTGTGTTCCTTCATTCCTCCAGTGAAGTGCAGTACTCCCAGTGTAGGACAAAGCATTTTAACAAGCAAATTAAATTGATTACCTTCAGCTTTATAATTTTAATCTAAGTTTGTATGCTAGTCAAAATAATTAATGCATTTAATTTTTAGGTCTTGATTGTTTTGAGACTTGCTTGTTCATGAGAGAAGACATCTGCTTTGATTTTTTTCATGGTTTCAGATCCAACTGTGAATTGTTCAAATTCAGATTGTGAGCAGGTGAAGTTCTTTGGATTTAAACGTGTTGGACCAAATAATCATTTCTTATAGTTCTTGTTCCTTAACATGTGACTGATTTAAAAGGTGTGAAATTTGTGATAGTGCAAAAGTGAAGAAGTCTATATGATTGTACCAGTGTAATTTATAGGAAAAATTGGCCTCTGCTCTGGATTTCTGCTCCTCTGGGTAGTTAGCTTGAGACAAAGATTTTGGACTAATACAGAACCAAGTCTGCTTCTGCAACTGAAGTGGGCATACCAAAATTATGTGATGGGACACAAAGTCAAACTAGATAATTTATTCCTGTCAAAATCAAGAATTGTTCTGAATTTTGGAAAGGAAATTGACTCAAAGTGTCTTGTTTGGAAATTTTGGTGTTGCTTTACTTTTAATAATTTTCTAAGAAGTTTTATTATCTTCCTGTATCTAGTTTAGGTTCTTACATATCTTTATTTTTTTATTATTATTCTAAAGATCTCACTGGCTTTTAACAATGTTGATGTGTATTCAGTTGTTTATTAATGCAGTTATGGGTGGAGTGCTCTCAAAAATTCTGTATTAGTGATGTCTGCTTTCAGGAACCCAAGTTTGAATAGAAGGGCTGTTCTACATTTTGTCACTCAGAGATGTTCTAGCATTTTCCGGAGTCCTCAGCAGCACCGGCCTTTCCTGTGGGACCTGCTTACTGATGAGCACTTTGGAAAATCTGTCCTCCATGTGATAACACATGAGTCAACTGTCTTCTCTCAGTAGTGTTACTTCCCACTGAGGATTCTGTTTCTTCCCTGATCTTCTGATCTTCTGGTTCTCTTTCCCATAATCCCAATAAAGTGTCTGCCTGACTTGTGCAAATAATTGCAGCTATTATATTTCTGGTTTGTTATGGTAAGAAGATGGAACCAGAGTGACACATACCCATCACCATTGTCTTGGCAATGCATTGGAAAGATGCCGCTTACCCTTCCTCTTCAGCAGTTCCTCCAAAACTGATTATAGAAAGCTTTATGTTGAACTCAAAGAGGAATACCAGGATGCTTACTCCCACGCTGTAGTACTGTACTGGCTGGGTTTTGGCCAGCTATGATAATATTAACAAATTCCAATACCAATACTGGCCTTTTTCCTGCAGTTATTTCCCCAGACAGAGCTGCTTGTGATTTAAATATGGGCTCTACCTGAGCAGTGATTGCAGATTGGAACCTGTTATAAAGAAGGAGTAGTAGGACTCAGCTTTAGGTGAATATGTTCTCAGTCTTTCGTCTCATAGCTCAAATTTTTAGAAGTGTGAAATTGCTTAACTCCTATTATTTTAAAAAACAAAATCTTTAGAAATTGGACCCCTGGTACATAATTGCCTGTTTTCAAAGAATGTCATTTGGGCTCCTGTCTTCTCATGTTTCACAGGCTATTTCAGTGTTGTATTTGTATGTAACAATTGCCCCTGAAAAATGCAGGTTTGTGCTGTAGTTTTCACTGTATTCACAGGCAACATGAACATGACTGCAGGTGCTTTTCATTGTACATATAAATACAGCACAAAAGAGACAAAAAGTACTTGCACCTTTTCACTAGCTTATTTATTAGATTATTTGTGGGGAAAGGCTTTAAACACATTTTAAAGGCATACTAAAGTATATAAATATTTAACTACTCCTAACAGTGCTTCTGTCTCTCACATTCAGACCCAGTGTGAGGTAGATTCTGTGCCACTTCTGTGTGCATGCTTTTCCAGTTGCTTTTATGGTGTATTTCCATAGTACACTTTTAAACCCATAAAATTTGAACTTCATTTTTATTTGCACATTGTCTTTCCATACAGTTCAGTTATGTCTAGTGAATATCCATCTAATAGGTGGTTTAGGAAAGTTCACAGGTAGGGAAAGTTAATTGGTGAAAAGAATTGAGGCTTCTTTGCTTTACTAGGCACAGCTCTACAGGATATGGAATTTACTTTTTTCACATTGTGCTGCAAAAAGTGATGTGTATGTTAGTATTAGAAAGTATTATACAAAATAATTAGGAATTATTATACAAAATATTCTGGTTTTGTTCATTTCTTTCACACGTACACGTTATGCTTTGTTGTTGAAACTAGATGATCTTCAAGGTCCCCTTTTAACCCAAACTGTTCTATGATTCTGTGATTTCTTTTTGTTAGAGATTTCACTGATATCACATGGCTTCTTTTTTCAGTGTCAGGGTCAGATCTGTTTCCCCAGTGGGTAAAGTGATTCGTGTAATACATATTCAAGGAAGAGATAGGGGAAAGAGAGTAAATTCTTGTAGAGCAAAGAACGTACAAAATGTAGCATATTATTTGTTCCCAAAAGCTTCCTGTTCTGCTTTAATATTCCTGATGTACAGTAGAAGTATTTCATGCTACTAGTTAATGTGAGATCTTGGTCTGGATGGTGCTGTGTTAAGGTCTGGAAAACATTAAGCATAAGTGAGAAAGACTTTATCAAGCACAGATACATTCATGTAAAATGCAGGAGAAAAAGCTGCAATTTTTAATTTTTAAAAGCACATGCCTATCAGTACACTGAGCCCTATGTTTCCTCACCTAAGCTGATGGGGGGAGGGCAGAAAGGAACAAGATTTTACGTGACCATGGTCTCAGCAGAGTAGTGTGGGATCTTGTATTAGTGATTTTTCTCCAGGTTCTCCTGGAGAGGCTTGCTAATAAAGGCCTCCAGCCTTGGTCATTTCCATTTGTTTAAACTGAGAAGAGTGTTTAAGAGTGGACGTTTCAGAAACACTGCAGCTGGGAAGATAATTTCCTTTAAAAATCAATAGTCATGGGCTCTTGTCTGACTCAGGAGTTTTCCTCACTTCTCCAAGTAGAAAGCACAAGCCGAGTAAGAAGCTGGCTTTTGGGGCTGTTTGCATACCCTGTTAGTGCTGTCTTGTATCTAGCTGTTTGTGTGGTCTTGAGAGCTGGTCAGGGTTTTTTCTTTCTCAGGTTCTTTTTTTTTAAATATCAGTATCTTTGTTAAGTGCTTCTCTTGGGTGTAAAAGCAGCAGAGTAATACTGTAAGTGATATGTTATTATAAACTTAAGATCTGGAGTTGCTGTCTGGAGGCACAAGAAAATGTCCAAGGAAAAGAGCATAAGAGTTGCATTGACAGGACCTACATCTGCATCAGTTGTGGGATTATATATGCCCCCTGAAAGTGTACGTCTGGAAGGTCAGGAGTAATGGCATATGGAAGTGATCCAAGTTCTTACAGATGATAAAGGAAAGATATGAAAGCAGTCTGTGGGATGAAATGTTGTCTGATGGCTATAAGCATCTTACTTCAAAGAAGAAAGAGTAAAGGTCAAAAAAATAAATGGGAGACTGGATAGCATGTAATAATGTTCACAGATTATTGTGTTCTAAGGCTAGATGGGAACTTTTTGATCACCCCATCTGACTGGGTGATGCTAGTCAGCCAGCCTCCATTAATTCCTTTGTCCAACCCATAATTTATCTTTCCAAATAAATCCAGTGTCGAATTGGAGACTGAAAAAAATTACAGGTAAATCTTCATGTCATCAACACATCATTTGGATATGCCACTCACTGTCTTTACCTATGCTGAATGTAGGAGTCATACCGAGTAGGCAAGCATTTAAAAAAAGCCTAATGGGTTTGTTGTTGGTCTTAAATTTAGAGAGATACCATAATCGGCATGATTTACATACAGTTGTCACAGTTGTGCAGCTTCCCAAGCACCTGGCTTGTTCTGGCTGGTAGGTACTGTGTCTTGCCTGCACAAAAGGGTGGTGTGGGACACCCTTAGTAGCATGGCTTATGCCATGGCAAGACAGGTAAGGACTTACTGGGGCCTTTTTCAAGTTCCCTTGAAAAATACTTCAGGTGGACACAAATGGGGGGGGACCCTCTCCCGAGGAAGAACATCTAACCCCACAGAAGGAATTGTGGCTTGAAGCAACTATAGTATAAGCTTCATAAATATGTTCCAAGACCGTGAAGTACATTTTTTCTAACAAATGTATGCTAATACCCATTATGTGTATTCACAGACTCTACCTACAAATACAACTTAGTGGTCATATATGTTCTATATATTTCACTTTCTATGAGCCTGCTTTCATCTGGAGGTTTGGGCTGTTAGCCTAACCTACCAAGAGTTATGAATTTAGCTTTGAAAATCCCTGGTTTCATCTGCTTTGTGTGTTGGAGGAGATGGCAGCCCGAACACAAACATGATGATGAATGAGATTTAATGCACAAGAATATTTGCAGAAAGCAAAAGACTGGATAAATGAATAGCAGAAACGCTCCCATAGCTGTCTTTGATGATCTGTTGCACTATTCTGAATGACAAATGCATATGGAAAGAGGAAAAAAGGACAAACCCTTTCTTTCCTTATACCAAAAGTCGCTAAACCAGGGAGAAATAGTAACAGAAGACCTCAGCAATTAATTATTGGTATACTAATAGCTATACTTACAGCATCCTGTTTGCTATCACTCCATCCATTAAATGGTTTACTTAAATGATTTATTATTCAGTTATTATTAAAATCAGCTGGAAAATGAGGAGGTATTTTCAGGTAACTCAGAAAAAGAATGGGCACAGTTAATGCAAATACACGTGTGCGGCATGTAATTGGCAAAGTTGAGCCAGGCGTTGTGTGAGATGATTTTCAGCCCAGGTAGGAGGGGACCTTTGCAGACCCATAACTGACAGATTATGTGGAGTAAGGACTTGAACGAGTTTGGGACCTTGCACCTGCAGTTGTTCTTTGCCCTCCATTGTCCCTCATTTGAGAGGGAGAAGGGATTCAAGACAAAGCAGGAGTCGTGTATTTAAGAAACACCATTATTCGGTGTTCGGGTAAGAGGTTTCAGAGAGCAGAGAAAGGACTGATGTGCAGCACTGCTTGCTGCATGGGGAATTTTCTGCTTCTGAGAACAGAGTAGGAAGGTGTGGCTGGTGCTTGTGAACCAGGGTTTACAGCTGGTGTGAGCTGACATGACTTTGAAAAACTTTAAGGTTTTAAAGTTGTGGTTGTGCCAAGCTGAAAACTTAGTATGGATGGGAAAGTAACATAACACCTAGTCCTCATGTCCAGTGGAACACAGGAGGAGTTAATAGATATGGGACAGCTTAAGACTAAAAAATACTGTTTGAAGAGACACTGAGAAAAATCTGTTTTATTCCATCAGCCATTCTCCTCTCCCTGCTTTTTATTGTTACATGCCCTAGCTTTTCATGACAAAATGGGAACAGGGTTCAAGGAGTGCCACCAGTGGAAGCAGTGAAGGATGCTTCCCGGGCTCTGCACCACTGAAGAGCATCCTAGCCTCCCAAAAGCTAAATCACATGTCCTACAGCTACCCCACAGCTAGGGACAGGCTGTTGTGGCTTCTGGGTTTGGCATCCAGAAGCCACAGCATCTTATTAGCTCCTGTAATGTATTGATTACAAATAAGCATCAGCTTAACTACTATAGGGAAAGGAAGGAAAGGGAAAGAGCATAAAGCATTTATTTCTTGCTTATAAACAGAAAAGAAATTACATCCTTATACGACCTCAGAAAAACTGTGCTTGTTTCCATCTCATCTTATTCGACCCAGTCTGCCTTAGACTCCATCATGGTCAATACCTTAATATTTTGAGGGAGTGAGTGGAAAGAGGAATTGGTGATGCTGTACCACAAAAAACAGTTTATACAGATGAATTGGGTTGCTTCCCTCTGTTCTTCCCTGGGTCTCTGGCAGATGTTGAAGGACTCCTGTATTTTATTTCCTGATGAAAGCCCCATAAAGCCCATCGTTCTATCAGTTCCTGTTTATGATGGGAATCTTGTGCACTTCAGAACAGCTGGCAGGCACCAGAGCTTCACACCTTAATCACATTTTCTTTGTCAGCCTTTCACATACTTTGCTAAATGGGAGACTAGCAGAAAATCCTTTGAGCAATTACAATAATAGGATAATAATAATTATTGCAGTTCCTTGCACTTATTTAGTGTCTGCGAGATTAAAATGAAATCCAGCATAATATTACCCCTTTGAAAAGGTGTGGATATCCCCTGCCAGCAGCATCACCTTGAGAAACTGCTCTCTAGGGCCTCACCTTCCAGCTCCCTTATATTTTATATGGTGAGGCAGGGCTGTACTGCCACCTTCCTATTCATGTCTGTGAGCAATTGACTGCACAAATGAAGTCGTGAAAGATAATGTGAATGAGGGGAATCAGCACCATGGAGAAGGGCTTTCTTCCTGTGTGTGCCTGTAAAAGACAGGAGGACATTAAAGGGTAATCTCTCCGGTTCAGAGGGAGCATGCTTACATAAGACATTTTCCGTTCTTGACTGCGCATCGTGTAGATCTTAGAAGTACTAGTAAGAGTTAGGTGTGTGCAACCAAAAATGCAACATAGACAGATAGCTTTAAGCCTGTTGGTTTCTTAAGATGTGCACTCAGATAATGCACTATCTTCCTTTCTGGTCCTGTCTGTGTAAGTGTTGTCTGCAAACTGTTGGATTATTGGCGAAGTAGGTTAGCACTTTCTATCTACTGAAATAAAATCCTACGGGGCCTTTTCCTACCCCTCAAAAAAAGTGGTTTGCATTTAATTAAAATTATAAAGTTCAATGTCAAGTTTTCACATTCATGTACCTATTGTTAGTGCTGTGATGATGATAAGTTCCTTAAGGATATGTGTAACCATAATAAGCTGGTGCTGTATTTTTTTTACCAACACAAAAATAGCAAAGTGATTAAAAATCCTAGATTTTTTTTTTTTTGTGTGTGTGTCATGCAGACTGTAACTTTCCATGTTGAGAATACAGAACAACTCCAGCTTTTATTGGGAACCTGTTCCTTTTTCTCACCTCTCTCAACAGACAGAGATGGAAGCATTCAAAACCTGTCAGAAGACAGGAACACAGCTATCTCCCGGCATCTGTAGCATGGGCTACTGAAAGAACTGTGTTTGTCACTTCCATTATTGTGGCTATCTTGATGCTTGACTTCAAGACAGAAAATAATGGCTCAGACTTCCTAAAATCTGGGATTTACCACAGTTCTATCTCTCTGTGCAGCAAGTTGTAACCCACAGTAGACCTTTGCGAAAGGCAGCCTGGATGTGGCTATTCCCAGAACTGCACTGGGTGAAATATCTTTACCCACAGCCAGCCACTCACCATTGTATGAGAAGGCAAACGTCAGATGTTTTACTGTAATACTTCTTACTCTCTTCTGTGGTCACCCTGGCCAAACAGAGGATGTTTTGGTCCCTGATGTCTGTCTTTATCTAATCCCCTGGAAATTATAACATATGACAATGGTCCTAAAGGATTGCAGCAGAGGTTTGCTGGGTTATTTTGTTTCTTACACTACTGTGTCTATCCTGGTGGTTCTATATCCATTTGGCTTTGCCAAAGACATGAAGAGAGCAGAAGACGGCTGGCAACCCTGTCCTTCTTTTTTTTCCTGCATCTGTGTTTCATCCAGGAAAGCCCCTACCCAGATTAATTTTTGGAGCTCAGACTGTTTGTTTTCTTAAGATTTTTACTTATGTTTTAAAAGTGTGCACTTATGCACTTGGCTGACAGCATTGTCCCCAAAAAAGGAGATTTGGGATGATAGGGACAGGTCACTGAGGCTACCCTACAGCATTTTTGGATGGTGTCTTAGGTTTAGCTTCGGAGGCAGACGCATGCAAAGATAACTTATTTGGTTTCTTCTATATGTAGAGAAAGGTTTATAAAACACCTAAATACCTTTAAAATGCTCTTTTTTGGCTTTATGTGGAGAACTGTAAACCTTAAGGAGATGCTTTTTAGGAGGAGACTTTAGGTACTTAATGCATTGCACATGCTGACAGGGAAAATTCCAATACTCTGTTGGAAGTGTGGATGGAAGTTAATTTACTTAGACCAAGTTGTTAATTTCTAGTTGAAACTGTTGCCCAGAAATGTCTGTAAATGTTATAGCTAACAGAGAGCTGTCTTTCTGTACATATAGTTTTATACTACTTTCAGCTAATTCAATGATCAAATTACTAAATCTAGGACTCAGACAGCTTTTGGACTTATGACAGTCCCTGAAGGACTTTGGCTTAGTTACTCATATAGGTAGTTTTCAAAATTTATGACAGAAATAACAACTCTGTGATAATATTCATCTGATTGCTTATTTAGAGCACCCAGTGTGAGAACAAAGAAAATGAGCAGCTAGAAATTCCTGGGGCAAAGCTTTGTCTCAGTGCTCTGCTGTCCCTCTCAGGATGGTGAAGCCAGAAACATTTCAAAGACTTAAGGCAATTTTCAGGATTTGTAGAGATGTAAAACCAAAATGAAATTTGGCCTGGAGCAGCAACTAGTATTAGTAATTTAATGGTGTTTTAGGTGCTATACTTATCTATTTCAACTTAATTACTGTTTTCTGATATTCAGGGATGTGCACATGCACTGTAGAAGCATTTAGCGAGTCATCTCTATCCTACTCCCCATCAAAGGATGATGATGATGATTTTCAGCAGCTTGTTCTGCCCCTCTTGCTACTCTGTCATTGTCAGTGATGCTGCTCAGAGAACACTCAGGATCTCGAGGGGTTGCAGCAGATCTCTTGGGTCTAGACAGTAAAGAGGGCACCCTAGAAAAATGAGAACAGGCAGCTGGAGATGAGTGGAGTCAAGTCTCAGTGAACTGCCTGGTGTGGTATTGCCCTGCCTTCTCCCTTCCCCCCTGGGCCATCACATCCACCAAGGTTTATGAAAGGGGCCTGCCAACTATCAGGGATGATTTATATATACGTATTTT
The DNA here is from genome assembly GCA_038380795.1 of Pyrocephalus nanus. NCBI lineage: Eukaryota > Metazoa > Chordata > Aves > Passeriformes > Tyrannidae > Pyrocephalus > Pyrocephalus nanus. Next base: position 41,760,291 of record CM076259.1, read on the forward strand.
GTATTTTTTTCATCATACCTACCATCTGTGCTTTCCATATTCTGTAATCAAATAGACCAGCTGTAACCTGAAGGAAAGTCCTTCTGCAGTGGGGGCAGAAAATGTCCTTCTAACATTCATGTCTTTCTGAGAAGAGGGTCAGTGACGTGATCAGGTGTGAGCAAGAGATACAAACATTCAGGTGTAATCTTTCAGATATGCTTGGGATGATGGCTTTTCTTTGTTGGTGGTGGTTTTGTTTTGTTTGGTTTGGTTTTTTGTTTGTTCTTTTTTATTTAGTGGTTTGTTTGTTTTTTTTTTCACGTTCAGAACCAATAAACAAGAATTGCCTGTCTAAAACCTGCCAATCTTAAAAAAAATTCAATGTGGTGAACGTGGGCAAAGCTCCATTTCAGAGAGGCACACTAGGGCTAGTGTTGTGTTGGATTAATGCTGTTTCACGGGTCATTACTGACCTGCAGAGGAGCTGCTGCCTCACCGCCACCCAGAGATGTGCCAGTGCTCCCAGGCAGGGTTGGTGGCACCCCTCACTGCAGGATGCTGCTGTCTGTGCGGCCACTGTCCCATCCCAGCTTGGCCTCAGGAAGAGATGTGTACACACATGGGTAACAGGCAGGGCTCTTTGTAGGCTGGGTCTGAGGTTAAGCTGGTAGAATTGCACAAAAGCTAAGGCGGGGGGGGGGGGCAGCAGCTATTTGGGAGTAATGGAACAAACCTGGATTTAGCTCCAGCCATGCTGAGCAGTGCCTACCTCAGTGGCTGGCTGCCAGGGACTGGGGTCTGGACAAGGAGCTGCCTGGGTCCTGCCCACCAGCATCCTCACAGGGGTGTGGGTGGGGCAGCAGGACTGAAGAGGCCATCAGCATTTCTTCCACAGAGGTAAGAGCCTATAAATACTGATTATCAGCCTCAGGCTTACTGCAGAGTACTGTCATTAAAAGCTCAATTGCGACCACTGAGATGAATGTGAGTGACTCCAAAAATAGGTGATTTCAGAGAGAAACTTTCAAACCTTTAAATAAGCACAATAACTGGTGCTTGTTGGTACGCCTTGAAATTATGTGGAGCTCTTTTCTTACTCTTTAGGGTTAATACTTTGTGGCTGTGTCATAAGAGCGTGTCTGCTAAGTGTTTCTAGCAAGACTTCTTGAAATGCTGCCAGAGACCTGGAGAGCTGCATACCTTGCTTTTAACACAGAGCGACAGCTCTGTGCCACTGCATAGCTAGAAATGTAAATACCAAATTTTAATTATCAGGTATATTCATAATTCATTAATAGGAGGTAGACAAATAGCCTGAGATGGCTTTGCAGTGCAAGAAAGATAAATGGAAGATGGTGCATGGATTATAGATGCTGGAATAGAATGTGTGGAATTTTTCTTTCCTCCATTTTGTCTTGCTGCAGCTATTTTGCTTGAATCCTCAAAGTCACTCCAGGAAGGGGGGCTGGAAATAGGACAAATATACATCGATCACAAATGTTTAGAATTCTGAAACTGAGCTCCAAGTACACTGTGAGCTGCTGAATGCAAAAGCCACAGGAGCAGCTGTAATGTTTTGTATGTTCTGTGACAAATGTTTCTCTAGTTGTTTAACAGCACCCATTTTAACTTTTGGATGTATTGAATAAAACACTTCTTAACCATATCCCTTCTGTTTGTTCTTTAATATATAAGTTTAACTGACTTCAGGAGAAATACTCCGAGAACTTCTTATCAATTTGGGTAGTATGATAGATGATTTGTCATTGATTTAATGACATAAAACCATATTTAGATAATGAACTTCTCACAGTCTTCCTCTTGTAAACATACAATCATCTACTTCAACAATTCTTTTTCAGGCTAAATTAAAAGCAGTGTGTGAGGAATGTAATATATATTCAATATATCACATACTTGGCTGTAACTTAGTCTAGATAGAAGAGTACACTACTGCCTAACCATCAGACTGGCTTTGGAGGTGTACTTAGCTACAAGAAAATGATGGGTACTGAATTTTATATGATTAGAGATAATTATTATAACTGGGAATGCTTTTAACCTAAAGGTGAATAAATGGCACCTGTGCAATATATTTGTCCATGGTTTGAAATGCCAGTTTTAGTGAGAGATTTATTGGAAAATAGGAAATGGAAATTCTTAGTTTGTTTGAAATACACTTTTTTTCCTGTAGAGGTGTCTTTGGACATTTACTATGAAAAGGGCATTTAATACAGTGTGCTAATTGTGTGTAGGCTTAGTTTTAGATACGTGTTACATTGTTCCTAAATATGGTGGTTCTTTGGCTGTCTGGACCAGGGCTTCACTAAGAGGCTCCTTGGCTTCCACCAGTCCCTGCACCTGTTTGGAGGGCCTGGAGGAGCACAAACCTCAATGAGGGAACTTAAAAAAGCTTCTTAAGGTATGTCAGCGATTAAAGAAAGGCTAGGGAAAATGTGGGCCCTTGCTGGGACTGCAAGGCCATCAGATCTGATGAGATGTGTCTGTGAATCTGGCAGGTGAAATGAATAAACCATTATCTATCCTACTTAAGAAGTTGTGGCAGTCAGGTGAAGTTCCCACTATCCAGAAAAGGAGAAACATAACCCCCTTTTTTTTTTTTCCTTTTTAAAAAAGGAAAAAAGGAAGACACAGGGAAGTAGAGGCCAGTCAGTCTCACCTTGGTGGCCAGCAAGGTCATGGAGCAGATCTTCCTGCAAACAGTGCTTAGATTTAGATTAGCTATTAGGAAGACATTCTTTCCTGTGAGGGTAGTGCAGCACTGGAGCAAGTTGCCCAGGGAAGTTGTGGATGCCTCATCCCTGGAAGCCTTCAAGGCCAAGTTTGATGGGGCTTTGAGCAATTTGGTCTAATGGAAAGTGTCCATGGCAGGGGTGTTGGGACTAGATGATCTTTCAGGTTTCTTCCAACTCAACCCATTCTATGACACTTGATTTTCCACTGATCAGGCATTTGGAACCTGATTTCCAGGAGTGGTGTGCTGAAGACACATGCTGTTCCATCAGCCAGAAAGCTAATGGGAGATGCTCTTCTCACTTTTCGAAAAAAATAGGGGTCAGTTTTTGCAATTGAATCACTTGAGTGTCGAAGGCAGTTTATTTTGTCTGGAAAAAAAAAGTCAGTAAGATTTCTGCTGAAGCATATATGTGGTTTCACCTGATTACTGAATCAGTAATTTTGTAAAGTGATTTTAACCATCAACTTCTGTTTCAATTTTAGTTTGTAAAATAAATAAAATCAGCTCAAACCACCTTCTGTATAGTTTCTAGGACAGCTGTGAATTTCAAAAAGATTCAATGCACAGCTGTATATGCTGTATGTGCAATAGCATCTCCTAGGTAAATACCATGGCAAAGTGACTCTAGGTCCAGTTTCCAACAGTTTAATCATCTGTGTGCCAAACTCAGAAATTTCATTTTATTTAAATGTTCTCATCAGCAATGATCTGTTATTTTAAAAATGGAAAATACACAAAAAAATGAAGAAAAGGAAATCAACGGCATAAATTATTCACTGCCAATAAGTATTACAGGGCATGTTCTTATTCCCTATTTCTGAGAGTTTAAGGGGGCACTTCTATACTTTAGAAATAAATCATACTCTATAAATTAAAAGCAAATGCACTGGATAGCCAAGCTACAAGTGAAAATAATCATTACTGTATGATCCATCCAATGTGCATTTAGTGATTCTACTTTAAAAAACAAGTTGCAGATAGTTCTTCAAGGCCCATGTCAGAGAAAATTTCTTTTTGTGGTTTTTCAAAAAACACTATTATGTCCAAGTCATTGCAATGACATGTATGTGTAAAGTTAAGCATACCTACTTAACTGAACAAGGCCTTTAGAGCATTTGATTGTTCTTCAGGGCAAAGCACAGAGATTTTACAAATGGAAAACACTTGCTTGAGGCTAAAGAACCAGTTGCCAGCAGGTTTGGAAGGGACTAAATTCCCTGACTAGCTTCTTGACAGATGGAGCACAATTTGAGAACCATTTACTTATTCAGATATAGGTGTAAGAAACTTCACGATGGCTGTGTTTTATGATTGTCATTATTCTCTGTAAATTTTCTATCTGAAAAATAGGATTTCTTTTAAAGAGCAAATGAACTATTATTTGACAATCTATTATTATAAAAATAAATAAGGAATTATGAATACTTTCTCGGTTTCTTCTTATAATGTTGTCATGAAAAAGTTTATAGCCTTAACAATATTCTTCATTTTGCCTAGTAACATTAAAGCTGTAATGTAATTTTAGTGTTTGGTATACAATTGCTTGTTGGTTTATCATCAAGTTTAAGTTGTATATTCCTGGAGCATGGAGCACAATTTTTCCCAGTAAAATTAAGTCCCTGATTGTAAAGGGCAAGAACAATTGCTAAGCTATTGTTTTACAATTCTGTTTTTAATTTTTGTTTTAATAATTTATTAAATACATAGTGTAAGGTCCTCACATATTAATCTTTGCCTGAAAAAAAATTCTCGGAATAATTCCTCTGTTTGTTGTTGGGCTTTTGTTAAAGGAAAATTTATGTATGACCTCTTAATAACACTTGGAGTATGGAAACAATTGTTTCCAGAGAATGGAATGAACTTTCAGATTTTAAGTAATAATAGTGTAAATTAAAGTTATTAATTTCATATATTTCTGTTGCATTTCCTCAACAAAGTTTGTAAGCAACAGATTAAAAACAAACAAATGATGAAACAGCAAACAGATGTGGGTCTTTGCATGATGAGTGGTAGTCCTGTGGGACTGTTTTCTAAGAAAACTGGGGATGCAAACAGTTTGCATGGATTCTACTTCAGATTAGCTGTGCACTGGCTGCAATCCAGTGAGGCAAAACCACTCAGAAAGACTCAGAAGCTGTAAATATAAATAGTTGAGTGCTATGAGAATATTCAGGGGAATTATTCACTTCTGGCCATTACTGGAGATAGGTGGATCTTTTAGTTCTGGCAAAATTACCGTTCTTATTCTGGGAGATGTTTCCAATCCTTTTACAATTATAAACTCTTTTATGTGCTACTGTGTAAGGAGAGGCTAGCGGACTGCTGAGATGACCCCCAGACATTGTTTCCTGGAAGCAGGGACCACCAGAAAGTGCTACTCATACTACTGAACATCAGCTTTTGTGGCTGTGGGTAATGGCACAAGATGGAAAAAGGCTCAGAACCAGTGAAACAATTACGTGTCCAAGGCAAACAGCAGCATTAAGTAAAGCCTCACAGGTATTTCCAGAGGAGAATGTAGCCTTTCTACTCATAAACATCAAAGGATCTGTAGGGTTGCTGAGTAGGACCTGCAGCTTCTTTTACTTAAAGAAGGCATGGTTAATTAATGATTTTGCGTTCTGATTAGAAAATTAACATTGCTAATGCTGTTACTAGATAACTGAATTTTTGTATTATAAAAGCCCTTTGAAATGCAATTTGACAGAGCATATATCAGATTAAATTGGATTGATTATGGGAGTTTTGAAGTTGTTGATTTCTTTGAGAGCTCTGTTAATGAAGCATTATATTGTAACAGAACCCATTAATAGCACTGTTCTACTTAGCTAACGGCCCATTACCCTCAGTAGGTAATAAAGTACATACTCCAGACACTGTAGCAGGCAGGGCAGGAGACAGAGTTACTTCACTGTGTCCAATATAGATCTTTGGGTACAGATCTAATTTTGTGGTGCTGGGAAGGGCAAGACCATAGTTTGGAATTGCCTGTTAGCATTGGTGGATGTGTTGTGATAGTACCACACGGCAGGATGGAGCAGAGACAGTGTTCTATCTCAGGAACTAGTGAAAAGATTTGATGCAGGGGGACATGGACTGTGACCCTCCCAAAATGGCAATAATTATGGGCAATCCTTATCTCCCCAAAACTTTTGTTTTGCACTCTACATGTGCCAAGGCAATTTTGGCAAACTTGCTGACATGATAGATATTTAAGGGGCCAAGATAGTACAATGGGTTTCCGCCTTCCAGGTGGGGATATGTCGCAGAACTAGCAAACTGATTTTTTGATCTGATATAGCCATATAAAGCAGACCTTTCTAAAAAGCATAAGAATGCTTGAAGACATTACTGCACATTTAGGGGCTTCATTAATTACTAGTGTAGAGTAATTCAGGTGATGGCCATAAGAGTAGGGTTTTGTTTGTTTTTTTTTGTTTTGTTTTTGTTTGGTTTTTTTTGTGTTTTTTTTTTTTTTTTTTCTGTTTATTTGGATGTCTGGTACAGTCCTTTTTGATCCAAGACAAATTTTGGTTAATGGTTGAACTAATTTCTTTTCCAACCTAAAGGATTCTGTAATTTCTATGATTCTGTGTAGTTTTGCTCAGTTTCTCTTTGGTGATGCACTTTTCTTCCTAGAGGCCAAAGCAACTGTGTTCTACTCTGGGGTACAATGCAAGAAATGAAAAATATGCATTAAATATTAAGATAAGGAGGCCAGCCTCAAAACTAGTATTAACTAGAGGCTTTGGCTGCATACCAGAAGCTCTTTTCAATTCTTTTACAAATTTCCCTGTGTTGGATCTTGGCCAAAACGGTATCATCCTATATATTTAAACCTTTGGAGAGAAAAAGCCTTGGTGTCTCATTTTTGAATGTTAATGTGCATCTGTGGAGTTCTTTGCTACTTCTCCATACATTACTGTAGTGGTTTCATCGAAGGTAATGGGCAGTGCCAAGGTACAACTCAAGAATATAATTGAAAGTCCTGTGGTGCATAAATACAACAAAGAGTTATTTTTCATCTTCTGAGCTTCTTGATAATGGTGATGATGCAGGAGAAGACATTTGTACAGCTGGCAGCTGAAAACTGTACTTTTTGAGGTTAGGAATATACAGGGTCAAAAAATAAAATCCATGGTGCTATCTGTTGTCTCTTTTTGCAGTAGAATTGCCCTTAATGTAGATGTTTCCAAGTCCACTGTTATATACTATGGTTGTCAGGGAGCCCTGAAAAAGAAGCAGCCTGCAAAGGAAATAAGTAATAGGGGAAATACATTCTACAACAGTGCTGCTGCCATCCTGACATACATGGTCTGCTTCTTTATGCTTAGGAGATAAAACAAAAGTTTTACTTAATTTTGTGAGGAGATTTTTGGGGGTGGCAGAAAGACTGGAGATGTGAGAAATAATGTACTTGCTGGAAGTTTCTATTAAATTACATGCCCCAGGTATTACTGTGTGATCTTGAATGTAAGAGGCGAAATCTGGGCTCAGTAGAGGTTAATAGGTCCAAGAGCAATAACCCAAGAATACCTAAATACACCTGTCAAAGACTGATAAGAGCCCAGGTCTGTCAGCTGCATTTCTGTAGTTCTGGAATTGTGTCAGCCCAATTTCCTCTCTATTTTATTACTTTTCAGTAACACAGATTTCTTAGGAGTGTGTGGTGCCTTGCAACCCCTGAAACATAATTTAAATTATTTGCCACCAGAACTGCACTCACAGTCCTGGAATACTAAAGTTCTGTCTGCATTGCAGGGTGGAGACAGTACCTAATTTAATTTTTTTTTAAAAGCCCCAACAAAACAAAAAGAGAAAAAGACACAAAAAAAGACACTGCTGGCCCTTGATGTAAGACTCCTCTTTGTTAGACTGAATTTTTTTTAAAATGAAAATGGCTTTACACAAATGTAATTAGACTGAGTTCATTGGCATTTACCCAAATTTACATTGGCTCTTAACTCTTTCATCAAATTTTCAGTAGTTTGAGTTTCTTTTTGAAAAGTATTATCCTTACCCAGAGGTAGAGACTTGTGAAGCAGGTGCTAGAATCAAATAAAATTTTAGTTTCATTTAGAGAAAACTATGTCAAAACCAAAATAAAAATAGGCATCTCAATCAAGAAGACATTCGTTTTGCTTAGTTAAAAAAATCAATTGAAAAAAATCATTATTTTCAGGAGAGTGAGGCAGAACTGGGAGGTGAATAATGGCTAAAAGTAAAGGGCCATGAAATGCAGGAGAGGGTGAAAAAGTTATTGTTAATGTAGTCTCTTTTAATCAAAATAATGAAAGAGAGCAGAAAGCGTATGGAAAGGATTTACTGCCATGAGTTAAACAGGAAAGTAGGAAAACTAATTCCAGAGCACTGCAACATGAGAACGTGCTGTGACCTGTGCCATTTCTACCAGAATGCAGAGATTCCTGGAGCCAGTGTATTTATCCATGCCATGGTAACTTATTCCATCAGTTGATCTATCCTTCATGACTTTGCCTAACCCCTTTCTTGATTTGTGTATCCTCCTGAAATTCATAGCATCCTGGGGTGGAAAGGAGGGTGGGGACACATCATATTCATGACTTACAGTCTTTTCTTCTTTAAGATACGACATTAATGGGGAGACAATTCTTCAGCTACTGGCAGTTGGTTTTCCAGAGTTCATGCAGAAAGCTGCCTCAAGCTGACTAATTAAACTGTTTAAAATATTGCCTCCAAAATAACATTTAGCCAAACATGAAGATCTGTTAATATTGATATATTTCATTAACCCATTTAGACTTTGCGAGTACGTTTGGCAGCATGGTCTCTCCCTATCTCATTTTTCTCATCTCCTTAAGAATTGCTATATTCAAATTATGTCCTTAAATATCAATTTCTAGGTTTAGTATTTGGCATTTTATTTTTGAAATCTACTTTGAATTCAATGTAAAACAATGAAATTCCAAAATGTCTCAAACCCATAAGGTGATTTTTTTACTTTCAAATATGTTTCTGACTGTTTCACTGTCCAAAAAAAAAAAAAAAAAATCCCCATCTACAGCAGATGTTGATTTAATTTTCAGAATTTCAAGCAAACTGAAAAATAATTTTATCAGACAGTTTTCCTCCTGCATCTTCAGAGAAGTCACATAGAGTTTAATTTTATATTAGAGGCCTCAGATGACAACATTTCTATTGAACTCAGTGGGGTATTCCAGTCTTGCAGATAATAAAAAAACATGTATGCCATTGGTACATGGCATGCAATATCTGAAGCAGTAGTACTACTAGTCCGAGTCATACTTAAGTCCCAAAATAAATAGTTAACTTTTAAATATTAGACTCTGCACAGCTATGAAGTTGCTACAGTGTTCTCTGTGCCTTTAAGAGTCTTGTGACTGCTCTGTCAATCAAAATCCAAATGTAACAACTAGTTCTTGAGGACACTCTGAATTTGTCACAGTCCTTTGAAGAGATAGTATTTGATCAAAAAGATCAAAATGACAGGGTAAAATTGTCTTTAGTATCTGTAAAACCACTGAAACCACTTTTTTTTTCTTTTCCTGAAACCACTGCACTAAAATTTTAAAACCTAGAGGGTGTTTGAAGACTTCATTTTGGAAACTGTACTTTTATGATAAGTAGCTCCAGAACAATTTTAAAGTATATTGCGATGTCTGTATGAATGATCAAAAACTGCAAATTATTTAATAAGTAGGCACAATTTTTAATGTTCAGTCAGTGAAGCAAGACAGCACAGCAAGCAGGGACAGAGCTGAAATCTAGAAGCCTAGTCTTGTAATGTCACAGGTAGCTCTTCTCTGCCAGAGTTATTAGAACTCTCCTTAGGAAAGAGTAGAAATCCATTTGCTTGCTTTACTCTCAACCATATACACCACTTAATAGAGAACAAGAAATAATCCTTTTGACAATGTATAACTAGATTTTCCCAATATTTTTGTCTTCTTGCATTTTATCACCCTCTTCCTAACTAGGAAGATACCCATGACAGGTGAGAAAATTGCTTGATATTGGGGGCCTTTTGCTGGTGTGTTTTGAAGCAGTGGAAAACAATTAGAATCACCACAAACGTTCATATTCAGTGCTAAATAGCAACCTAATTAAAATTTAAGAGTCATTTATTCTGTAAAAGCCATTAAAAGGAAAAAAAAAAGGCAGAACTTTTTAATGAGGATTTCATCTAATATAAATTGGTACAAAGCCAGTGCTCAGTTTTAGGTTTCAAAAGTGATATAAGTTGTGTAAGAAAATCTACTAGGATTTGCATTTCTTTCTCTACCTTTACCTTCTTTTTTTCCTCTACAAAACTAGCACACTTCCCTTAGTGGAATTTTAGTTTTCATAATTACATGTGGTAATCTGTGAAAAAAAAAGGTATTGGATAACTATTTCAGACTACACATACAGCACAATAGATCACGCACATTTTCTCCTCATTTCCACCTAGGATATTTCATAAGAAAAACAAGATTTATTTTTTTTTTCCAATTGGAGGCAGGCTTTTGGTTGTGCAGACAGTGAATGAGACTGATTTTACATCAATATTTTCAGTAAAATTAGACAGATGTATTAGTAATCTTGCTCTAGTCTGTGTGCTGACAAGCAGTGCATGAGTAATGAAGAGGTCTTTCCAATGTGACCCTTCTGCAGAGAACTAATGAACAGGGATGTGCATTATTAGTTGATAGTACATAGCAGAATTAGAACAAAGAAATGCAATTTAGGGTGCTGCTTACATATCTAGTGTTCTAGCTACTATAACTCTAGGGAACAGAAGAGAAATGGGACTACTTTTTTCTTTGTTTTTTAAGGAGTTAATGCTTTTTTCAAGAAAAATGTAGAAAGCTTCAAGAAATTACTGTTCCTAGCTTTACAGTCAAAAAAGCAGACTATCTGACCTGTAAAAATACTTCCATTTAAATTGCATATGGATGAACAGATAAATGCTTAAAAAATGAACAGTCATGTTCAGTTAAAGGTAATGAAGACTTTACTTAAAAATGCAAATACATTTCTTTTAGGTTTTGCCATCCAGAATAAATAATCAAACAAATCAACTGTTTTCTTTCTTCTTCTCTAACATGCCAGCAGACCTTATATTTTACATCCCTTTTTGTGCTTTACTAATGTTGGGCAACAATAGTTATTATGACAACATCCATTTTTGTCTACTTTAGACTGCAAATTAACCCTTCTTGTGTTTTGGAATTGGAATCAGGTCCACAGCAAGAGAGAAAAGAAGATATTATGGGACAAAATTTCATCTCAGGAACACTGCAATCCATAGGTGGTCATTCCAGTAAGATGATAGTCATGGGAAGTTGTCACAGCTCCATGGATTGAAGTCACAATAACACATTACTCTGGTTTGTCCATACTGATACATGGTGTTTAGTCCACATTGCTAAGACCCACAACAGAGTCATGCACTGGGCAAAGGCAGATACTCACTGCCCAACATAAACACAATCTTTTGCTGCAATATAATGGCTGTATAGAGATGATTTTTCCTCTCAGTCTGACTTTCAGCTTTGTGAACAGATGTTCACCAGGAGAATGGGTGAGAAGTGGTGTGTGGCAAGAGAAGTAGCTGGTGCTGTATTCAATCAAGGAGTCTTTATCCCTATACAAAGATAGCTCCAAAGACATCTAAAGAGATTTCAAAATATTTCATAAGCCATGCTACTGTGGAAAAAAATGTATCCCTCTCAGCTTTTAAATTATAGATAGATGAGAATGATAGTATAAGAGATGTTTTTCATTGTTATTGAATAATATATGTTTAGGATAAGGAACACCTAGTTATTAACAGAGCGTGAAATCATCAATCAGTTTCAGTTGACCAGCTAATTTGACGAAACATCTGGTCTGTGGTCTGCATGTCCCACAGATGACTGAGGAAGCCAAGAAAAAGGGCTTGAAAGACAAGCAGTCTGCCAAGTCCAGTACAGTCCAAAGTGATTTATTTCATTGAAAATGGTAGCAGCTTGGTCTACCAGAGTGCCTCAGTGGTTATGTTCCGCTTACACAGCTATGTAAGGAAGCTCAAGGCTTGCTCTTATTTGGAAGCAAAGCAAAGGCGATTCTAATCCTTACGTCAAAAGTAGTCTTTCAAAATGTCTTTGCTTTCATTAACACTAAAAATTAGCCCCTAATATATATTCTGAGTCCTGTGAAGCTGAGGAAATGCAGGAGGTAAGACATTCTTCTTGTAGCTGTTCTTTTAATTTTGCTTAGTTTAGTTTCAATGAGAATTTGATTGAGCATTTGTTATTATACTCCAGCAAGACTGGTTCTAAGGGCTGTGTTGAGGTCTCTTCCATCTGATGGAAGGGCAAATTTCATGTGGTTGCCTGTATTTTTAAGGGCTTTGATTTGATGATTCAAAAGAAATCTTCTAGATTTTTCTGTGTTGGCTTCAGAATTTTAGAGGAACTCTTTATTTAAACCACTGAAGTGAAGAGAATGCACAATATATGAAAAGCCCTCTAACCCAGACAAACTGGATACTATTTTTTACCAGTTTGGCAATGACTCTTCTAGATAACATCCCTCTTCATGTGTTGGAGATCAGCTGATTTAGTGTCCTGTGTGGTGAACCTTTATTTGCAAAGGTAATGTCATTTTAGTACTTCTATGTTGAAAGATTTTGCAAAGTGAGCCTGTAAATTTTAGAGCAGGGAAATGCAAGAGACTTAATTCTGTTTCTCTTTTTGTTTTTTATTTATACTAGATATTTTAAAGTATGATTATTTTGTGTCTGTTTATCTATTTTGCAGGTTCCTCTAGGAAAAACATCCTTATAAGTGACAGCAAAATGTGCAAATGCATATGTATATGTACAGATGCGGGCATGCATATGTGTACATTACACTTAAATTCCCTAGTTGTCAGTTCTGATGCAAGTTTGACACCTCTAATAGAGTAACTGTAAATACTCTGGGAAAATAAGCACTCTTAAGGTTAATATAGGCAGTGTGCACATTGTGCTCCTTTTGTTTATGCTTACAAAGATTAATATGCTTATGAGAATTTTTACACCAACCAAATTAGCCAGGCATGAATTTTCTTTGCCTTTAAACCATTTAACTGGCTGCTATGTAGGTGCACTAGGACTGGCATGGAGGGCTGCGGGATTGTAGGTTCAGTTTTGGGCACTGGAGGAAATAATCCATGGTTTGAACCAAACTGCAGAGATAGAATAGAAGAAAGAAAGAAGTAGCTCCGTTGGTCTGAATGGATTGCTCTTTCAGAGACACACGTGAAGGTATTCTCCACTTCTAAAGTGTGTGTGGAGATTAAAGGCTTATTCCTGAACTCCCCATCTCATAGAGAGGCCAGGACAACGGAGCCTCTGGAAAGTGAAAGCCTTTTGCTATTGTTTGTGAATGGAAATTTGCACACTAGGAAGAGTCACAGACTGGCTTTGAGATGTCCAACATTCAAAATCTGTCTGGGACACCATAGGATGAAACTGCACTCCCTGCTGTACTTCCTGGACCTTTAGTGCTGAGTGTCGTTCAAGAAACATCCCCCTCACAGCAAAATGGGGACAGAGTGGTACAACCCCATGGCTTGTTTCATTCATACTTTTCCTTACTTTAGATTGATCATATTTAACACGGATACATATGATATACTCCAGGACATGTCCCTTAGACACACAGGTTTTCTACTGCTTGAACCCATAACATACCTACTAAGAGCAGTGGCAGTTTGTCTCTGGAAAAGTTGGCTTTTGCAAAGAAAACTGATGGGATAACCTTAAAGCTTTCCCGGTGAGAAATTTAGCATACTTATTACTGTGACCCTGCTGTAGTAACCCATCCCACCTGTAGCAGCTGAGTGAATTTGCCAGTCATGCTATTTTTAACAAGTATTCCTGAGCTTAAACCAATTCATGGTCATGAAATAAGTTTGTAAAACCTGTTTGTGTTTTCACAGTAGAAAAATAATGCTAATATAATTTGCTTTCTAAACAATTCCTCGTCTTCTAGTGTAACAGGTAGCTAAGATATTTTATTGTGTGATTGTGACAGTAATCTGGATGAGTGATTAATTAGTAAGCATTGCTTTAAAAAGAGCAAGTAAAACATTAAAAATGTAGTGTCTTATACTTTCATTTTACTGACTGAGAAATATAAACAGTGTCTTTCAGATTGTTAAAGAAACTTTCCTTTCTGACCATTCAGGAGGCACTCTGGCAGTCACACTCCCACCACCCAAGACTTTCTCTGCCAGGGCTGAAGCCCCTTTACAGCAAGGCTCACACAGCCAGACAAGGTTTCCTTACTGGCTTGACCCTATGTTTCCCATAGCAGAGTCTCAGACATCTGAATCCTTTAAGTAATTTAATCATGGTGCAGATCACAAAACCAGCTTGAGCTGGGTGCCTCTGAGGAGGGACCCCGAGCAAAGGACACTCTGGGCTTTTATATTTTATACCTTTACAGTATAAACACATGATAGTCAGGGGTATTTCTGCTGAATCACTGCCTCTTGGTGTTTCTCAGTGTCTGTTCTCTTGGCTGGTCCTGGAGGTCTCTTTGCTGGGCGAAGGTTCAGCACCATTTCGCGGCCCCTTGCCTGGGCTCCTGCCATTTCCTGCCACCCAGGGCACAAGCTGGAACTTGCACTGCAGCTGCACACCTGCACTGAATGCAATCCTCAGCTATACCACTAAAGTTCATATTTGGTGACTGGTCATAAGTTCCAATCACCAGAGTGCTCTACTATCCCACAAGCTGAGTTTCCTGTAATTTACCATTATGCATCATGAATTTTGTAGAATGGACATTATAAAGCTTTACCTGATGTTTTGTTAGAGTCACAGTGAGGTTTTGTCGTGCTTGACAAAACAAATAATAGATTTTCATATAGTGGGACCGGTGCCCACCAGCACACTCCAAATTAAGCCATGAGGGGCATACTTAATCATATTGATTAGGTTCATATAGTTAGAGATGTAGAGGAAGAAATTCCAGTGGAGTAAAACTCACAGGAATAAAACAAACTAAAGAAGGGCAGTGCTGAACTGCAAACATCATACCTGGTAAATGCCTCTGCAAAGCTATTACCCCATGCTTGCAGAAGAGACAGGGGAAGGAGATATGGTGGAGCCACGTGTCTGCCCATGTCCCTGCCAGCACAGCCCAGATCCAAGCTGTTGGACCCTGCGGGTGCAATGACTGTGTCTGCTGTGGGCTCCTAACATTGCACTGGAGTCAGTACTAAGCACAGCTGGAAATTCAGAGAATAGCTCTGTAATTCGTATGGGGCCTCTCTAGAAGGGCAGTCGTCATATGCTGTTAAACATTGCATCTTTTTGTGATCTATTGACTAAAAATTACAATTTAAACCTATAAAATATACATCACAGTGTCTGTAGACTAAAACATTAACAAGCTTGTACTATTCCAGGTTGACTGACAAGTTAATATATATTTAAATAAAAAATGACAGTGGGGCTGCACCAGATTTCCCTGGGATTCAGCAGCAATTAAACATTACTCAGTCTTCTTTGTACCTCAAATTAATGAAGAGATAGAATAATCAGTAAGGAGGCTTACAGCCAGAAAATATCATTTACGTAAAGTTGTCATTAATAGGAAGTCAATATTTACTGCACTGCAAATACACCATATTTCCTTTTGTAGAAAAAAATAAACATGGGCCCATGGTAATGTCATTTCTCTACAGTGATGACTACTGTAGCTGCAAACAGCTATCAAATAAATATACTGCCAAATGCTGTTAGTACTTGTTCTTGCCATAGAAATTAGAAAAGCTTACATACAGTTAATAAATGAGGGCAGTATAAGTAGCTCTGGGCAATAATTCAGACTATCCAGCTGTGTCATTTTTACAAGAGGACTGTGACTTACAATAGCTTTCTAGTACCAGGAATAGTGAGAGCAGCTTGGGATGGGATGCTGGATGTGGAAATTCAGGTTATGGGTCATCCCAGTGCTGCTACCTCAGGCTCAGACCTTGTGGACTTTTGAAAGGAATTTGTTACTTCAAGATGTTGGGTTAGATTTGCAATACGAGGTAAAGACACATGCAGCAATGCTGACCATCAGAGCTGACATTAAGTGCGATGTTGCCACTGAATAACAGCAGGAGTTCACTGCTGAAGAGAAGTCATACCTTAAAATTAAAATTGATTATGGACTTAAAAAGCATAAAATTGGCTAAAGTGAATAAAATAATAAGTTAACTGACAGTATTTAAGGAAAAAACCCAAATTGCATGTTTCTATCTATGTACTAGAACAGGCACAAAATCTCACTAATATCAAGTATAAGAACATTTATTCAGTTCCAAGATGGAACTGCCTGATGTTTCCTCAGTTCAGTAAAACACATGGTGGATGTGACAAGGGATAATTGAAATAAATCAGGTCTAAACCTAATTCATTGTAGTATTGCAGTGATAAAGTGTGCTTAAGGTTGCACTGCCAGATTCAGACTCATAAAATATTGATATAGCAAAGTAATAATGCTGAAATGCCAGTCATGTTTTTATTCAGGCAGTGTTCAAAGTAATTAACAGACAGGTTCATTAGCATTAATATTATAATTAATAGTAAATGTTTTATGGTTTCAAATATCTTAGCACTTGCCATAACTGGAGTTTACTTCATTTTGAAGCTAAAATAAGCTCTCAACAACCTTGAGGTTTCCAAGTGTCTTTAGTTCCAAGTGTAGTTCCTTCACTTAGGATGATGGATGTGAAGTTATTTTGACATATAAGAGAGGGCATAATTTTCAGTCCTTATATTTACCATGCATAAGTATATTCTTGAATGAAGAAATATGTGCTCTTTCTTGCTTGAAAATTATTTTTATTAGTACAACTACTGTTTAAACCAGATGGAAGTCAAAATGTGATCTCTGAATTCAGGGTTATAGTGATAGTTCTAGTGTTTCTGCTCTGTGTGTCAAATTGAAAAAAGGTACATTTACATAATTATCTTGGAGATAGAATTTTTAAAGTAGCATAATACATATATTTATGTATGCCAGTCATAGTAAGGGTGGTTTTTTGTGCTAGAGGTTTCTAGAAAAGGGAGATATTTTTTCAGATATGTTATTTTTTCCAGTAGACTTTTGGAACAAAATGGATTTTTTTTTTTCCAAACGATATCTGTAGATTATTTTTTTAAAAAGAGCAAAATTAAAATCTTCAACCAAAACTGATGATTTTTACACTGTATTAAGAAGTTTTTATGCTTTTACGTTCATCCTTTGCATATGGAAAATTGTAATTTGTACTGTAACCTGTTTGAAATACTACTTCAAAGAAAGAAGGGAAATTAAATTAACAAATAAAAAGGTTATTCCGAAAAATTCTGCAAAAATACCTACCATTTCTAACCTGCCTTATGGCGTATGTTTCCTAGTAGTGAGAAGCACACTAAGACAGCACATACACACTGTATAATGAACAACAAAATTTTCATGTGCCAAGGAAAGGTAATTGTATTTGCAACAAAACAGACAAACAAACAAACCAAAAACACCAAACCATGTTCAGTGCGGAGAAAAAAAATGCATTATCAGACAAAATGTCTTTATGAGTTGTGTAAAACTACTTTAGTAATAATGTTACTTTGCCTTTTGAAATTTCCATTATATATGCTCTGTAAAGAGATGATCTGGCATGCCTGGGCACATTATTCAACTGCATGCCTAGGTTTTTCAGTGTCTTTTGTGCTGTTCTGTATTTTGAATAGACATGATGTATTATTTAGTGTTAGGAATCCATCATTATTTACTTATAGAAACTCTAGTTATAGTAGTAAAAATGGAATATTAATAAAACTAACACTAGGCAGTAGTTTTGGAGGAATGATACAAAACGCATGATCTTTGTGTCCACTATTGATTTGATTTAATCTAATTAAAAGCCAAATGCAATGTTCTCTGATGAAATGCAGATGAGCAAGAACTCAATATTTTGACTTTACAGATCTTTGTGAGCAAGGTTTTACTTATCAGTTAGGGGTGTTATGAAATCTTTTCAATACCTGATGTGCTCCCAGGTTTCCTCGTAGGAACCACTTATAATATGGTTGCAGGCACCAGCCCCAAGCCTTGCCAGGGTGCGCTGTCTGGCTGCAGTGTGAGCCAGAAATGTACTTTCCCAGTTGAAGACCTAAAATATCCTGATGTGCCGTCTTGGCTTGTCACCTCAAATCCTCATCAGGCTGCACTGCTTTTCATTGCCATACAGAGACATGAAGGACAAGCTTCTGCCCTACTTTGAACAAGGTTGGTATAAAACACTGTCAGAGCCACATCAGTGATATGCAACTCTTTCTGATATAATTTTGGTAATTTTTTTTGCCAAATGTAGGAAGAGTGAGGCAGGGTTGTGTCAGAGACTATGAAGGGAGCTGGGTTCTTACTGTTTTGATTGGAAAAGTCTGAGCTGGTGCTGGCAAAGTTAAGTTCATGTGGTTCAAATTGTTAGGTAAAAATTTATAGGATGATTAGTTATCTTTTTTGTAATAGTAGCTACATGACGCCAACACTTATATGCAGCAGGCAAGATTATGTTGTGGGGGTATTTTTGGCTTGGGGAACTATGCCTTTTTTTTGCTAGATTCCAATATATTCTTGGGAGTTAAAGGATTAAACTTTAGAAATGAAACCTGTGTGGTATTGAACTAGGACTGTACTTTTTATACTGAGATTTCCGGTTGGTTTGTACCATGTTGGTGAGTATGGCCAAGACTGTACTTGGTAGTTCTTAGTTTCTATGTGCTTTGGTGTTTTGGTAGCATGGATATACTGTCTAAATCATCCTAAAAAAACAGTAATATGTAAGAAGGCTCTACTTCTGCATAATCTGGATGTCTTGTGTATTTTTTGCTTTGAACACCAAAGTACTGAAACCGTCACATAGATTTATGACTTATTTAGAGGACTTAGAGCGCTCAACAAGTTTTTTATGTGCCCATTGACCATCTATTTTAAATGGACTTGGTAGAGACATTTTATACCTGAATTAGTGTATAAATACATGATTATTATTCATGCATAAATTCTGTTTTGAAAGTATGGCATTTTTCATGACTTTTCAGTTGAACAGAAGTGTAACGTTAAGTGTTGGTTTAGTATAAAAATATTGACTATTGAGTATATAAACTATTGAATTCAGAATGTGAAATATACAGTAAAGTAGATAGCTGAGAACTGCTTATATGAGTCATCAGCAAAGGTTTAAACTGTGAGGTTGTCATATCTGATGTCATACGTGTCACACTGATTTTCTAGTTCAGTTGTTCACAAGCAGAAGTCCTTCTGATTGAAGCATTTCATTTCAACAAATCACAGATCGTTGTCACCGTGTGTACTATATATTACTATTGTCTGTGTTTATAATGTGAAGTTGGTAATATCTAAGACACTCTATGCTAGGCACTATACCAACATAAGGAATCAGTCGCCTCTTAAGACATGAGATCATCAGTGGAGAGATTAGGAGTGCCCCCTGCCCCCCATCCCCCCCAAAAAAAATTAAAAAAATCAAGCATTGCTTATATGGGCAGGCATTGGTAAGGTAGTTGTGGTACCAACCTGCACAATATTGCAACAGCCATACTGATATAAGAAAGGAAGAAAATAGATATTTTAGCCTAAATTTTCAACTACAGGTGACTGATATTAAATACTTTAGTACTTGGGAGATTTGAGAGTGTCTTACCATTCCCACTGAAATTAACTGGTGAAGGTGCCTGAGGGCAGCTCTCACAATCAGGCCTGCATTTGGAAGTGTTGGCCTTTATATTGCCCTCATATGTAAGTGTAGTCTTTTGTAGTTTGCATCCAGGAATTTCTTGTAAAGGTTGTTTATTTACTACACAAATCTATTTCTAGCAATTTCTCATGTTTAAGAGTTATTCTTTTATTCTCTCCCTGTTTAAGGGCAAAATCCTGGCTTCTAGGAAGTGAGCTCTGAAGGGTTTTCTGGTATTTCTAGTATAGCAGTATTCAGGATTTGATGCTTACAAGAATGAAAACTTGAAGGCTGTCCATTTTTCTGAAGGACGCTCTGGGAATTGCTCTTTAGCACCTATGGAGAAGGAAAAATCAAGACAGACATAAGTATTCTTCAATATAAGTTACTTTCAGTAATGTTAGAAAAGCTGCACTGTTCTCATTTTCTCTGTGTTCCTTTCTGCCTCTCAACAGATCTTTCATACATTTATTAAATATGAATTATATGGTAATCTACTCTATTAAATTACAGGAAACATTCATGTGATTTTATGCTTTGAGCTTTGTAAAATCATTAAAGAATTACATTAAAACACTAGTACAGATGTAGTGTACTTATATTCACTTCTGCCAGGTAAGTCTGTACTGAATTTGCCTCATTGGCATAAAACCTCTAGAAAATTGACATTTTTACACAAATGGCATAACAAACAATAGACTCATAACAAAATGAAATCACTTGTTCTTTCTTCCTTCTTAAGTAAGTCACCTTTGGAGGGTGTAAAGTGTCTCTAACTGAAAGGTAAATGTAAACAATGATATTAATAAGTAATGTTTCAAGCTCAAGTATATGTTCACAAGTCTAACCTAGCTGCCTTATGCACCTCATGAGTGCCTGCAGGGATTGAGAAGGGTGCTGCACACCCATGCTGAACTAGTGAAAGGCAAAGAGTGACAGAGGGCTGCAGTTGGCAGTAGTTGCTTTACCCTATTTTTTGTGATTAGCCTCCTTAAAAGAAGATTTTGGCAAATTGTTGTCGTTGGAACTTGCTGAAAAACAGGTAGAACACCCCATTTACAAGGAAGTTTTATGGCTTATATGTGCTGATGCTGACTGCGTGGTAGCATTGATCCGAAATCTCCTCAGGTGGTTTTTTATGCAGTGGCTGCGATTTGTGCCAACCAAAATGACTAGAAGTTCTAAAGTCTGGATGGATATCCCACCTGTGCCTCAAATCCATGCTCCAACACAATTTTTTTTTTTGTGAAATTGTATGCTTCTTGAATTTAATTTCTAACCTTAACTGTAGATAGGATACATGGACCCTACTTCATGAGCTCAATTCCATAGCCTTACGTGAAGATATTTTCTCTTGTATACATCACTTTTTTGAGTTTTTTTTGCTTATTTCAGTGTGTGCAATCTGAAAGAAAAAATTACATCCTGCATACTAATCAGGGAGCAATAGTTCTGCAAAAGACAGAAATACTATCGAGTTGCGTGTGTGCAATTAGTGAGCATATTAATTCATCTGATGTTAATTTTTCTCTCAGTTGATGGATCACCAAATTTATATAGCACTACTCACTGTCTTATTTTTCCTTTATATTATCCACTATGAAGTAAAAAGTACTACGTAAACAGCAGAATGGTTCAATACCCTGTGCTGATTTATGAACATATGCAATACAGCAATGAAATCAGAAGCAATTATAGTGTAGAAGAAAGAAATGTGATTTTTGTGTACACCAGGAAAGCTGAAATTATGTTACCGGTTCGGAGTAAATGTGCAGTTAAGCCTTTTCTCGTGAGAGGATTTTAGGATCTAATTAATGGCACTGTTTCTTGCTCTGATTTGAACTCCTAACCTGAACGATGTAGTAGGTGTTCTGTATACTTGCTTGAGGGAGCAAAGGGTGGTCTAGTCAGCAGTTCACCTGCATGACCTTTACATTTCCCTGAAGGATTTCCAGCGTCTGTTTCCTCTCTTGCCTTCTATAAGGAGGGAGGTGTAGAGTATCTTCTGCTTAGCATGCACGCACTTAACTCCTGTTAATCCTTTTGGGAGTTACACTCTGGTATCAAAGTAGATATATACTTTTAATCTCTAAAGCGGCTCTCTAAGAGGTAACTGGAATTTATAGGTCTTATCAATTTGCAGCAGTGCAGGTGAACAAGAATAGTCTTAAAATTAAGCAACTGCTGACTCAGCTTCTGTAGAGGCTTGGGAGCAAAACTGAAAATTCAGCAGTGCTAGTCCCTCCTCAGCTATCAGGTGATTCAAAGTATTACCCTTTTCACGCTAGTCCTCAGAGTCTGGTGTAATGTAAAGAATTGGAGATATGGGTGTCTAAATAACAGTAGATCACTAGTGTTTGGAGACCCTTTAAGGGTAGCTCCTCAGGGTATCCTACCATAGCGGACAGGGAGAAGCTCAAAATATTAAGGTTAACTTTACATCTGAAAGCTAACACAACTGAGTACATTCAGCATTGCTCACTAACACGGAGACAGTTCAGATAGATTTCCTTTCTATGAAAAAGTAGTAGGAGCATCTGCACTTGATGACTTATATTTTGATTACTTGAAATAAGTAAGGTTCGATATTCATCTTAATTTGAATAGCAGCTGTCCAAATAGCTAACTGCCAATACATGTTGAATAACAGTATAATTGTGTAACATCAGATTTATGTAATGTGCTCTTGTCAAATCATAGATAATAGAAATGCAAGTTTGTTGTATGGTGCTGGGATGAGCACATTTGGAATCCATATTTGTGGGCCAGCCTAAATTAAATGAAAAATCACTTCAACCCACAAATAATTATGTTAACCTTCCAATGCAGTCCAAAGGGTTCAAATGTCTTTATATTGTTTGCAAATATGTTGAAAGATGTAGCCTAACAAACAATTTAGGAGTAAAGGGTAGTCAGAGATGTTGTTCCTGCTGATAATTTAACATCAACGTACTTTCAAAAAATTAGGTACAGGTGATATGATGAGTATTAGGAAAAAGTACAGTGGAATAAGAAGGCTGATACATAGAAAGTATTTAATTCAGTTAATAAAAATGAGCAATGGTGTCTTGAAAAGCTTAAAAATGTTGATGGGTGTTCTGATATTTTGCTCTCAGTTAATTTCTAGTATCTGTTGCTTGATTAATAATTTCTATGAAATAATGGCCCTATATTTATGTGACTTAATATTTTTTCTTTGTAGTTATCTAAAACCATTCTTCATGTCAGTCATTACTCAGAGTGCTTCAAAACCAGAAGCTTGTTCTTAGTTTTCAAAAAAGGTTTTTTTCAGATACTATTCACGAGTTACTTTTAGAAAGAAGGCAACTACATTCAATTTTGTGTGACCATGTTGCAGCCAACTTTGGAGTTTTAATATGATAAATAACATTGAGTGGTTTTTTGCAATATTTCTGGGCATTGTTCTCATAATTAGTGCCCCTTGATGTTGAATAAAATGTTTACCTATCTACTAAGAGCCTACTTCACCATGTAGAATGTAAAAAACAAGTACTGTGAACTGAATTCCATAAAGTAAATACTGCTTGCACTTGTAGAAATAGAGGCATTTCAAAATTGCAAATGCAATGGAAAAACACAAATAAAAAACCACTGTGCTTGCAGATACTCATGGAGAAATTTCCTGTATCGTTAAATGCTTCTTTTCATTCATAAGATGGAAACATGGCAAGATGCACCTGGTATTTCTGATTAAAGAAATCACATTCAATGTTTTCAACTTCCTGAAGCTTAATACATTCATTATCTGAATAACAGATCTTACAAGAAAAAGTTTTATGGGTTAATTTTAAAGGCTAATAACATGAGACAAAATATCAGAATAGTTAAATGTATGCATAAATCCAGGTAATGGGGGTGGAGGGCAAGTCTGTAAAAATCTTTTTGAACCTGTGACATGTTTTGGTTACTGTTCTATAGAGAGAAGATAGTTTTGTAAGAGGTTAAAGTATCTGCAGTTAAAATACAAAGATAACATTTCACAAAATGAAGAAACACAGTTTTGGAGTTCAGACTTCAAAGTCTAGGGATCTACATTTCATCTCAGAAATGAAACAAAAGGTGAACTATAAATCAGCTGGCATTCATTATAATTTACATGCATGTATGTAATTAGAAGTGAATAAAACAGTAGAAAAATACCATAATTTGCTATCTTTCCTTACAGACTTGTCCATAACTATTTTGTGCCTTAACTGTAAGTTAAGTCACAGCTGTAAGTTGATATTCTTCAAGGACAGGAAACTGCAAAGCAGGTCCTGGCAGGAATCAGGATACTCCACTTGAATATTGGTCATTGTGATGTTTTGGCCTCAGATTGTTGTTAAGTGAATTCCCCAGCAATGGTAGCTGTTCTTTGCTGGAGCTGGCTGCTGATGCTTTTAATGCTGATAAATCAGCTCCATGTAACTCCATGTTACTGCTGTTGTACAACTCAGTGCGTGGGTGACTGCTGCCTTCCCTATTCCCCTGACCTTTTCCTTGTTTGAGTGTGGAGTCAAGCATGTTAGATTGAAATGCCTTCACTGTTGATTTAAGATTTAAAAAAAAAAAAAAAAAAATGCATGGGGGCATTGAGTTTAGGAAGCACTCGTGGGCTCCATTTAGTTTGCTTTGCTGTTGTCATGGTGAATTCCAACATGGAGGTGGAAAAAATGGCCTGAGGTAATAACATTTGCAGCTCTTCCAGCTGCCTGCAAAGTAAATATGTGTCTGTGACCTTAAATTCTAGGATATAGATTTTTTAATAAGTGGTGAATTTCTGTCCCTAAAATAATGTAAATTTTAAAAGTGAACCCTTTGAAATGTATATTTATTTGTTTTTATTCAAGTCTGTAAGACCATATTTTAATAGATAATAGTATGGAATGTAACTTCATGCCATTTCTTTGAGAACATATATCTTGGTTCTTAGCTTTCCCCAGGCAGACTCTAAGATCCTGTAATCCTCCCAGGAAAAACAGTAGAGACAGTCTTGTAAACATAAGAGTTTCCTCCATAAAACTGTCCTTGCAAAATAAATCTATGCAATTAGCCCTCTATCACTCTGTTTGGCACTTACTCCTGCAAATATAAGGTTTCACTATTCAACGGGCCTAATTTAGATTAAGTCTTCAGATCAGGGCTGTAATTTCTCTGTCTTCTTACATCTGTGATGATACTTAAAGATATCATATTATTAAACAAAATCATAACTTAACAAGATCTTTTTTATCCAGTAAGGTCTGGTGAAGCTATCTGATTACAAGGTGAATGGAATGGGGAGGAAAAAAGTGCATTGCTGAATGGACTAGAGAGCTTTTTTCCATCTTTGCTTTTTCTGAGTTTTTGGTGAGGAAACTGAATGATAATGGAATCGTGTAGTGTGTCCAAGGCCTCCAGTTTCTTTTGCAATGCTTTAAATGAGAATGATGAAAATAGAACATTTCCTAAGTTCTCTTCTGTTTGAAAGCCATGATCAAAGGCTCTGTGGAGAATGTTCTATTGCTACCTGGAAACCAAGACAACAGGGACTCTTCCAGCAGGCCCCAGATTTCCTTTGGACCCACTTATGCGGCTACTTTAGGCACGTGAATTGACCTGAGAATGGGCATAGCTAGCAAGATGACTTGTGACAATGTCCATTGGGGTCTGGAATTGCATCTATCATTCCATGTTGCACTGCCTTATCTCTCTGCAGCTCAAAAAAGTCTCTTCTTGCCACTCAGAATAATCCTTCCTTTAGATGATGTTTCTGTCTTTAGCTTTTCTTACATGACTTCACTCTTCTTAAACCATGAAATATATTTCTTCAGCACTGGAAGGAGACCTGCAAATGTGTCAGTCATTGGCCTCAATTCAGACTATGGGAATGTGGCAGGCTGGCTGCTGCCGAACTGTCCCAGCAGTTAAATCTATATCTGTCAAAGCTGATGTTTCATTTCTCTATACATTTCTCTATTCATATCTCCAAAATTGGAAGCTGGGTCTTAGAATTATATGAGTCTGTGATCAAAGTTTTGTACTATGGACCTGGAAGCTTAGGACAATTCTGAACTATTCAAGGCTTTTCTTGCCCAAGCTGTATCCAAGTCTTAGCCTGCATGGCTAGGTGTGTGTCCTATCTATAACGCTCGCACGCTGAAACGAGTTCTAGTTAGTGATTACTGAGTAGAACATTTATGTACAAAACTTAGTGTACAGTCAAGATTAAGTAGGTTTTAGCTATACTCATGCATTTATGTGAGTGATCTGATATTTTATCAATTGACATAGGAACTGAGCCAACTTGAATCACTGACAGAAGGTTATAAGGGTGGACACAACATAGCTGCTGTCACTGGATTTGAATGAAAGATGGAGGCACTCACTATACATTATGTTTGCATGGGAAAGATGCAGGTTTGATGAGTGCAGTGTGTGGGATTTCTTGGCAGGAGATGTTCCTGAGGTTCTCCTGAAAGGTTTCCCATAGTGTATGTGAGTGTGGAACTGGCCAGATATCCAATGAGCCAGTTTTGGTACACATAGCTCAAGGAGGAAAAAAAGCTGATGGAAGTGCTTTAGGATAATGCAAAAGGAAATAGATTTAATTAAGGCGCATAGCTCTGGGTGCCTTACAAGAATGTAAATTTGTTCCTGAAATCTGCACTGAGTAGTTTTGGAATTTCTATCATTTGACTGAAAAAAAATATGAAGCATTTGTGGGCTTCTATGACTTAAACTCACATAGGAGACCCAGAGAGCAGAATCAGACAGGTATTTGATATGCATTTACAAGCTCAGTTTCAGTCTGATCTTAAAATAAAGTTGTAGCTAGGTGCACTTAACCATACATCAGTGCCTCTGGGAGTTGTAAATGGGATAGCAGAGGTCTGTCTTTTAATAAAATTTATTTTTCTTCAAAACATTCTTGGGCAAAGCATTGTATTTGAATAATCTGCTGACATTTTATTCTTGCTTTCCCCCAGTAAGAAAAGTGTGAAAGGAGAGGAGAGGAAAGCTTTCTTTTTACTTTTTCAAAATAAAACTGAAGCATTAACCAATTTAACTGCTTCTTTCATAATTATAACTGATGCAGACATACAGGAAGAGTTTTTGTCCCCACTATTTTTTTGTAAGTGCTTTGCTTTTCACTGCTTTTTGTAACTTGGTAGTTATGACACAAGTTTTATTGATGATGGCTTTAAAGCAGGAATATGTAGTAGTTGTTTAGCATGTCTTGCTTTTTTCTTTAAGGTGCCTTAAGCTACTGGAAAAATTATTTACTATGTCACAAAGTTTCCTGTCTTATTAGTTAAAGGAAAATATTTCCCTACAGATATTTTCACATGTAATGCTATTTCCCATATTTCACCAGCTGTTTACAGTTTAAACTTAATCATATTTGCCTTTCCATCACTGAGACTCTTTAGAAATACCTTAGAGATCTAGATATTATTTGGATATTTATAGCATAATTAGATTTGACGTATCGTACTTTGTTTATCTCAGTTAGTGCCTAAAGGCTTGATTCTGATCTGAGATCTGCAGAGGCATAGCACCAAATCTGGAATAAACTCTATATTGGAAATGCTAATAGCAGTGTCTGTCCAAAATAGTTACTCTGCTCTCCTCCTGTCTCCTAAAATGTGCTAGATTGGAAAGATGTATTTATAATTTTTTTCTAGAATGAATTTCTATTTTTTTTCTAGAATGAGGTAGTGGAAATGAAGCCAGCTTGCAGAATTTCACTCTGTTGTGCTGATGGTCTCCATAGATTTTATTGTACAGTTAACATGTGAATGCATTTTATTTGCTCAAATAGGTATGGTTTTGAACCTTCAAATATACTCTGCCACAAAGAGACCTGTTCACCTGTACTTTTGCTTTGCATTTTTTCTCTCAATTTTTAGTAAAGCAGATATTCAGATATAAAATTTAGCATTCCTGGAAAGTCAGTCTGGACTAGTGATGCTTCCCAGAGAACTTTATTTTCATGAATAAGTGAATTAACTACCACCCAGAATTGTAGTTTACCATCAGTAAATGAAAAATATTTTTGGTTATCTTTCTTCACATGCATTTTCCAAGGATAACTCTGGGCTTCTGACTGCCATGAATTCACATCTTTCTTTGCTTCAAAAATGTTTAGTATGATTATACCACACTAGAGATAACACCCCATAGCACTACATCTAGTGCTGTACTGCTAGAAAGAGTTGCAATATATGCTGGCTGGTGGTGCATCAATTTTTACTGCTGGGCATTTTTGTTTGGAGCACACTGAATTACAACAAAGAAATTTATGTTTCCTTGTCTTGCATATGTTGGCAAAACTCTGTGAGCATCCTCCCCCCCCAAAACATGTTTTCATCAAGAGATTTGGTAAAATGCTAATATCTGTAACTAAGCTGATTTATCATGTTGACCTTGAAGACTGATGGTATTTGAAACACTTAGCTGGCTTGCAGTGGTTTGCCCACATTGACTTGAAGGCAGGGAGAACCCTCCTGTATTCAGCTCTGAGAACAAAATACACAACAGGAAGCTCCTGGTGTAAATAAGGTAACGTGTGCACTGCTTTTGGTTGAAGCCCTCAAATATATGTGCCAGAAAACCAGAGCTGGTACTCCAGCTCAGAACTGGGCCACTTTGTACTCTGGCCAGGCATTGCTCGTCCCTAACTTGGGTGTTGGGTAATGCAACCCATTGACTCCAGATTGTTAGGATATCTTTCGGCTTCATAACTGTCTTTTTGTGTCATTCCAACTCTGATCAGAATAAATTAAATTCAGTGGCCATAGTCCTACTTTGTGACTGCTGTCCCTTTTGTGAAAGGGGCCCTTTTAAGAATGTATAAGACTCCCAAAATGTTTATGTATAGGCAGTCTTTCTGAAGACATGCAGTGCATTTGTGGATTTCCTTAATACAATAAAGTAGGGTAGAGGTATTTTTGAATTAACTGTTCTAAGAGATTGAAAATGTGATTGTGTTTTGAACTTTATTTATAATGTTATGTTTTTATGGAAAAACACTATGCTAAATTAAAGTTTGCTGACATGCAGTACAGGTTTGGGCTCCACTTAAAAAGAGCAATGCACATAAAATACTGCACAATTCTCATAAAAATGTAGGTAGAGAGACTGATTTTTCTGGTTTAACCTTTAGATGAAGAATGCTGTTTAGTATTCATAATGCAGAGGGTAATGTCTTGCTTTTTGATTTTGGGTGCTCTTGAAAAAAATGGTTAGTGGTGAAAGTTTCTGTAGAATTTAATTTCTTTTTGGACTGTTTGTGCCATTTTGGAGAAATATGGCTTTATTAAAGAGAAGACAAATGAATACCCTTTAGTCATTAGTCAGAGGTTCTGCATATACTACTTAGTACTATTTTATTTGTCAGATATTCAAATTATAGTGTACAAATAAATTTTAATTGCTAATGATTTATGCAAAAGTCATCAATTTCATTATTACAGAATGTTGGTACTGTGGAAAATTATTAATACAATAAGTATTTTAGACAATATTTTAGGGCAATAATTATGACTACTATTAGTATTCCAGTTCTATCCAAAATTTACTGAGCGCTTTAGAAATGCAGAGGACAGCATAGTCTGTATCTAAAAAAAATGCATAAAGCAGCGAGAACAGATGTAATATGCCGAGAGTCAGATTGATGCTAGGCAAATGTCTCATTATTTACAGATTTGCTCTTGTCTGTGTCTAAATTTAACACATTTGTGGTATTTAAGCCATTGCTGTCTTCACTGATCCATCTAAGTCAGGAGTGACCAGCCTGTGGCTCTTGAGTAGCTGACACACAGCCCCCTGCCAGGGCTGTTTGCAGTACCAGGACAAGGCTGCCCATCACAGGCATCACTGGATAAATAAACCCCGCAGCCACAGGAGCTAGAGGATGCTTCCGAGGCCAGGCAGGCACTCCAGGGCCATGCTCACACCCAGCTCCGGCTGGTCTGGGTTGGGAAATGCTCCCATGTCGTCCTTTGTGTATGAAATTCTAGAGAGCTTTGCACTTGCTTCCCTGCTCCACTGCCTTCTAGCCCCATCCGGGGAACATGCTGTCTTTTGCTTTCACTCCCATGAAGCTCTGAATACTCAGCATATAGTAGCATTAGGATGTTGGGTTGCTTCTACCCTTTTTTCTCCAACGATTCTGGCTAGGTGAGTGTGGGCTTTTTGCCTGTAGCCCCTACAGTGGATATCTGAGAGCTACCGTAGGGAAAAAGAGTGACTCGAGACACCTGGAAGGGAGTGGGGAGCTTTCCCAAACCTTTCAGAGTAGGTGATCCCCTTGGAGTTGAACTGTGGAGGGAAGTGAGAGCATAACTGTGAGAAATGTAACAAATGAGGTGTGAATAATGCCTTTGTGACAATTTGCTTTCAGTTTACCGCATCTGGAGATCTCAGAAGTAAGGCTGGTGAGCACAGAGGTGAGGCTGTGATGAGAAGCAGCAAGGGAGACTCTGTCAGAGATGACTCTTACATGGACCAAAAAATAACGAGTGTTATTTCTGTCAGGCTATTGTGTAGGCATCTCTGTGAATTGAGTTGGTGAAGGTGCAATAGGAGAACAAAGAAAAGAAAACATCGTGTATGCAATGTGAGAAAAAAAGTAGTGTAAGTATTAGACGTGACTTGTGGGGGAGTTGTAAGCAAAGAAAAGGGGTAAAAATTGTTTTAGGCTCTATCGGAACCGCATGGTGAAGCATATCCTGGAGGAAACAGAAGAGCTCTGTTTTGCCCTGTTGGGTTTGAGCAAATGCTGTGAAGTTATGAATTAGGTTGATTTATAAAACTGAATTAATTGGGACAAGCCATCACGGAAGAAACAGCTTTGCTATGAGTCACCTATACAAGATGTTTACCTAACAGTGTTAGAACATGCAAAAGTAAAGAAAAAGAAAAAACACAGGAAAAAGGCAGCTTCAAGAGAAAAATGTAAGAAAAAATCATGTGAACTTTGGGTGTTGCAGAAGAAAAGGTATTAGTGAATATGGGTAGACAACTGCATTTGACTGAGCCAAAAATATGAAATGACTGTTCTCACTGTTTTCGAGTTTTTCAGCTCACGGTAAATTAACATATGTCAGTTGGTTTAAATTTACAACAGCCTTCAATAGTGAAACAAGGTAGCATACGTAAATGGGCAGAGAGACCCGATAAATAACTTATTTGACCTTTATATATTATTTATAAAGGGCTTTGCATGCAAAGCACTAAGCATCTTCCATTTTCAATAACCAGCCTGCAGCAGCTACCCATAAAAGCATTGCTTCAGTCTAGCATGGAAGGAAGCCAGGTTAATCAGGGGGTTTGCCTCAGGCAGTAGGATATGGTGTCTTCTGTTGCCTTATTGACATGAACAAGCTTTGTAGTGATACCCAAAAGAAGATTTTAAAAAAATCAATGCAAAAAGTAAGTTTGCCTGTATGGAACTGGTGGCAAAATAAAGTAAGCAAAAATACCCCATTCAAGTCCTCTACTACAGATTAATTTAAATATGGGTTATGTTTAAGACTTTGTAAGATTAAAAAAAAACACTCCACAACTTTAAGGCAGATGAACCTGAAGTTCTGGTTTGTTCAAAGGTGTTCCTTAAGAATGGACTATCTAGGAAAATTATTGTAGGTCAAACAATTATTTATACGGTGTACCACATTCACACCAATGAGCAAGAGCAAGTGGAAGCTGTTGCAGTTGTGCAGTTCCTCGTATGAGAAGGATTTACGTAAAGTCACAATCAGTATTCAAAGGATTCTGTACTGGGTTATTTATGCACAGGTTCCCCAAAGCTTAATGAGTTGAGAGCTGCAGACTGTACTTTAGACCAATCAAAGTATCTGGTACCAGAAGCTATGACTGTAGCACGTGTAATTTTAAATGCAGTTTTAGAAACCAGAAAGACCTTTATAATTTTGTGGCCCATTCTTTCTGTGAAAGTACAACTCTTATTTTACAAATATATCCGCTCGCCTTCTCAGATCTGATTAGGCTGAATATTTGTTATAATTAAAAAACAAACAAATAAAAAAGTCAAAAAATGCTAATTTTAAAAAATCTATAAAAATTTTAGGCAGAATAAATAAAATACTGTAGTTTACATCATGTGAGTACTTAGTTAAGATAGTGTGGTTTCTTCTGACCTAAAGATCTGCGTGTTCAGGGCACTGTGGTAGGTTGATTGATAACAGAAGCTCTTACTTTTAAATGTTGGCTGGATCAACAGTAGCTCATCTCTTAGACAGGCTGATGCAAATTTCTTCTAGAGGAAGAAGGCAATATTCAGCTACAGGCTGTATTTGACCTTCTTGAGAGTGGCCTTATTGCTCATTCTATAGGTTTTGCTGATGCAGAAAATTGTGTATATTGGGTATTAGCTGGGTTTCCTGTCAAAATTCTGGTTTTATGCAAATGACTTAAAGGTGTGTCATTTTGCTTAGAAATATTAACATTTTTTGTCTTTGTGAATTCTGCATCCACTGAAATAGCTGAGTTGAACTTGCCTTAGAAATCAATCTTCAACAGCGCACAGCTTTGATCTTCCATTTTATTTTGGAAGGTTGAACTTTGTGATCTTGGGGGTCTTTTCCAGCCTTAATGATTCTGTGATGTCATGTTGGTGTTGTTCTTCCCCCAGCTCACAAAAATTTCCAATTGCTTAGTTTGCAGTTCAGTGTGTCTGAGGCAGCAGAGCTTCTGTCTCTGCTTATGGGGCAGTTCATCCACACATTGCAATGGCCAGGTAGATCCCTCATACTTATCTTAAGTCGTGTATTACGTTTTTTCAGTCCTGCTTGAGTGTGCAAACCAAAGTATCTTTTCTATCCTTCTGTTATTTAAGTGTGCAGACTCACAGCTATTCCTTTTCTGTCCTTTAGAAATGTTTTTTTCTGATTGGTTTGAGAAAGCAAATTTAAAATTAATTTTTCTTTGGAATTTTCTTTCTCTCTTCCCTTTTCTTCTCAGCTTTGTATATTTGTATTGCTTTTTTTAACAAATAAAAAAGAATCTCAGAAAGAGTGTGGTTGACTGACCTTGGCTAAGGGCAGCCTTACCAGTTACTGTCATGGACAAAACAGACATGATTTTGGGAAAATAATTAAGCAGCTTTTCCCTCCTGAGTCCTTCCCCCCATCCTGGATGGCACAGCCATCATCTTGGCTGCAGGGCTCAGCAATGCCCTGTGGTGGGGCCATCACAGCCAGCTGGCACTGGGTGGGACTGGCTGTGCTCAGGTTGGGGCAGCCCTGGCCTCCCCTCACTGTGGTCCCTGTAGCCCGTCCTGCCAGCGCTTGGGTGCTGACACCCCATACAGAGACACAATTGAGTGTCTCTCCACTTTCATTGTACATACTGCTCATGTTTCATCCAAAGGAATGTTTTTATTCCCGACCCAAGGTACATTCTGTTTTCCAGCACTTTTTGGCTAAAGCTTTTTCCTGTGTGGGTGTGTGTATGAAAACTTAGTATCTTGTTATATATATAAATTTTATGTTTTTCATATTATATTATTTAATTCCTAAGCTTCTGCTACTTGCATAAGTTTCTCTCCCTCTGCTCCACTGATTGCTGCTGCCATTTTTTTTCCTCTCCCACAATCAATTCCTAAATAACGTTTACTGTTCTGTATCTATCAGAATTACTCTGCCTTTTGCTGGCCTATTAGAGCTTCCCCATCGCTGTTGTTATAAGAGGGCCAGTCTGTGCCACTGGTTCCATTCACTTCTTCCTGTTCCCATGTGCTTTGGGCAGGAAACTGGTTGATGCCTGAGTCCTTGGATGCTGGAGCCTCTTTTACTCTTTTGGAAAGCATTACCAATTCCAGCTTTCTTCTTACTGTGCTTGTCCATTGCCTTTAGGAGTAAACTTGCTTTTCATCTTGAGCTTCTTTGTTGTTTTCCGTGGGCAAAATTGTTTCCATAAGCCACAGACATTTGGTTCTATACTGCCATAGCCATAATGCCTGCTTGACATTTTTCACTTCTTTTAGATCTATATTGATATCTTTTGCCATATATGTATGTGTGTAACATTTATTATATGTATTTTGAACATTACTATATATTATATATTAAAATTTCCTCTCCTTCAGCATTAACCATTATAAGTGGTTTAACAGCATAAAATGTCTGTCCCAGACTGTCACTGCAGTCTTAATTGAAAATTATACATTTTTTCCTTACTACATGAGCTATCCTATACTATCCTATAATATCCTATTTTCCAGTTTCATAGCCATATATGACTTAATTACTGGAGTCTTCTTTCAGTAGGGTAACTTGGGATTGAAAATGGAAATATTTAGTCTCTGAAGCTTGAGTTTTTCGGAGGATATAATTAAGCATTCCTGATCTGAGGAAAGCTTAACAATGTAAAAGATGCTACTATATCTTTGCCAAATCCATCTCTGGACAGCTTGTGAGCCAAACATACACTGAGCTGTGAACACCTGATTTTAGCTTAGTGAAATGTTATCTTCTGAAGGCTAAAAATATGATCACTTCAGGCATCTGCTTAAAAAGTTAAAAACCTGAGTCACCAGAGACTGTTCCCTCACTATTCCTTCTCCCCTCTACCCTAGCTGCAGCTTTTGTAATCACCCTGGTAAGGAAGCCAGGGGAAATGCTGTGTGTTCCATTGTGGGAATTGTAGTCTGCCCAGAGAGCTGTTTCAACTGAAAATAAAAAATTGTCCGAAGAAGGAAATGACTCAAGATGAACAGTTCTGAAATAAAACTTTGTTTTTAAAAAATTAGATATTGTAATTTTATTTGAAATGTAAGTATTTAGATTTTAGTCATGAAAGATGAGAATCTTCAGGTAGTTCTAAGTACATGGCAGAGACCTCTAAACTTACAGAGATTTTATATTCCAAATAATATTCCTATTTAGGAGATGTTGGAAAAGGAGAGCTTTTTTGATCACACTGTGACATTACCCTTGTGCCTCTTTTATTGAAATTAGGGCCATTAGTTCTTATCAGATACTTTTATTGTTTTGAAATTTTTTAGTAGTCCTTGTTTTTTGACATGTGGGAGCTCTTGAGAGGAATAGGCCAAAATTACAGAAAATAAGGTTAGTAAGTAATCATGTGCACAGTTGAAAAAGATTCGTGTTGTTTAGGAAATCCAACCTGGACAAACATCACAATTTCTAATAAATTTTGTGTTAAATTTGCAGAACAAAAATAGTTATAGCCGACGATAATGTGTGTGTATATCTATCTTTTTGCTTCATTATCTGTATACAGTATCATTCTATGTTTTGACCCTGTTACACGTCTAAAAAATGTACATAATGTAGTAAATGTAATTTAACCATATTAGCCTCAGATAAAAGCTATTTTTTCATTCTCTATGTGATGCAGTACGGCAAAAAGAAAAATTGGCAGCATTTTGGTTAAGAGAGAGCCCTCTATCAGAGACCGTTTAAGGCATATCTCACTAGCTGCTTGATTTCCTGATTGCTCAGCATTTTGCAGAAGATTGGAATTACACTAAAAGCAAAGTTACGTGTTTTCTACAAATTATTCACTATTTCCTTGCTGCAAGGCTAGCACAGAAAACAGCTTGCACTTTCCTGGTTTTTCACAGAGGAGCTTTTAGGTGAAGCAAGGCGATAACCTCACTTCACCCAGCCAGATGAGTGTAAACCGAAACACTGTGCTCGGTGCTGAAGTGTCACAGCGCTCAGTGTCAGGCAAAACATAAGCATCAGGAGGAGTCAGCTGCTGGTCTTTTCCTCAGTAACAGTCAGTTCATTTCTTTATTTTTAAGGAAAATCATCCCTATCTATCACACAGCTTGTGTTGAAGTGCGAGTGGAGGGTTATTGTTCATGGAAATACCCTAGCTGCCGAGGGGAGCAGTTCGAGTGCTGGCATGATCAGCAGTGGAGCACTCTAGCGTGGTGCACAGGGGGTTCCCAAACCAAGGGAACCCTGGGGGAAGCCAAGAGAGACGCCAGAAGCCTACAGCTCGTGTGATGGCAACTGACAAGAACTAGTCTGAGCCAGGAGCAGTGTCACCCAATTTCACCCCAGTTCCCCCATGCTCCTATAAAAGAAGCCCTTAGGAATCGCTAGTGAGCAGTAGCACCACCAACAGGGTGGGCAAACAGGGTATGGAGCGTCAGCAAGGGCGGGATGTGGCAGTTGGCACAGGACATACAGAGAGGGTGCTCAGCCCTGCCAGCTTGTCCACGGGGCAGTGGTGTCCACCCAGCAGAAAGTCATGGGCACTCTGAGCTCTGCACCCTCCATGACTGATGCAACTGCCCAGACAGAGATCCAGCTCGAACACACTGCCACCCCGGTGTCAGCTGCAGGATGGGCTCTGCTCTTGTGCTGC
Source organism: Pyrocephalus nanus (assembly GCA_038380795.1). Classification (NCBI taxonomy): domain Eukaryota; kingdom Metazoa; phylum Chordata; class Aves; order Passeriformes; family Tyrannidae; genus Pyrocephalus; species Pyrocephalus nanus. Next base: position 41,796,130 of record CM076259.1, read on the forward strand.
TGTGAGCTCCCCTGTGGGAGATGTGCCCAGGTAGGTTCTGCTCCTTCTGTACCTTTTCGTAGAAGGTAGGCTGAGGAATATGAGAGAGGGAGAGAGAAGCTGCTGCAATCATACCCTACCTTCCTTGAGACAGGCCCAAACAGGCAGACAGGATGCATCATTTGGAGGATTCCTTATCCTCTCTCTATTTAGCCAAACAGAGTGGCTTAAGGGACAGTGAACAACGGCTGTAAATTCCTGCTGGGCACAGCAGCCACATCTCCTTTGTGACTCCCTCACCTTTCCAGATGCCCTGGCATAATAGATGCAAGGCTCTGCAAATGGAACCAAGCAATGATGAGGACGATGGTTCACCTAGCTTGGAGGTGCCACAGAGGTTAAGTCATCCTACACCCAGCATCAAAACTACTTCCATAAATAAAAAAAAAAAAAGTGTAATTGCAATAGGAGACCCACTCCTGGAGGGAACAGAAGGCCAAATATGCAGACTGGACCTACTTCTTAGGGAAGCCTACTGCCTCCCTGGGGCCCAGGTTAAAAATGTGACGAGATGAAGAGAAAGCCTCTTACCCTGGGTACGAACCTAAGATTCTTATCCACTGTTTATTTATCAGGTAGGTAGTGTTGAAGTTGCACCAAAAAGTGGAAGGGCAATCAAGAGACTCTGGGGTCTTGGGATGATGGGTTGAGGGATGAGAAGCACAAGTAGTGTTCTTTATCCATCCAGTTGCAGGGAATGATGACAGAAGAAATGGGAAGAGCCAACAGATTCTCTTAAATGTTTGTACATCTGTGTGATATTCCTTAAATGCTAAATTGAAGGAATCTGCAATCAAAGACCTTCATCTGTTTTTTCACAATCTTTAACTTCAGTGTGTAGATCACTTTAGATGTGATCCTATGTTTACATAGATTCCTAGTTTTGTTAATGAGGTGAATCTACTATGCCTATGCAGGAACTGATCTCCACAAGTGTTCTGCTGCAGCTCTGTATTGCCATTTGAGGTAATACAAAGGTATGACAGTAAATAGAGAATAGTGTGACAGGATAAAATATAACCTCTAGAGCAAGGCTTTTGCCCTATTCTCACATGTCTAGACCTATGCCTTAGGCTGCGTACAGTGTCAAATAATCAAATTGTGTTGTTTAAAATACTCATTGATATATGTTGTTTTATTTTCTGATGCTGCAGGATGACTTCAGGCTAGATTTTGCCCTTGTGTGTGCAGAAGCAGTTTCCACTGACTTTGAAGCAAGGTGACTCCACACAGAAGTGGGATATTGTCCCTCAGCCTTTATGGCAATGCAATTATTTAATCAATTGGAACTGTGCTCCTCATAGTGCTCCTAATCCATAATAAATGATCAGTCTGGATTTCGGGGTTTAGTAATTGATTCGGAATAAAACATATTCCTCGGTGTGTTAATAGCATTTTGTCATGGGCTCAACCATGCATAAGTGGGTGTGACTTTCTTTATGTTTCTGCAGTTGCCTTTCTCATGGTCCAAATGTGTATTGAGATAGAACAATATGATTATCAAGTGCAAATATGATGTACTTTTAAGTCCATATTTTCAAAAGTATATGCACATTTGTGTTCATTGAAGTTACCATTGATAACCAAGGCTTTTAATGTTTTGAGGTGGGTCTTTTTCTAGTAGCTGTGCTGACTTGGATCACAGTACTTCATTACTGCTTGCAATAGGAATTGAAAATTGTCACATCTTTCAGGTAGTATCTAGAGGAGGGAGTATTAACCAGTATTTGATTATTTGGCAACAGTATCCTGAGCTCTATGAACAGGAGCAGAGGCAGTAGATCATGGGAAGTTATTACTCATGTTGAGCACCAGCCATGTGAAGAAAGGCTAGGGGAGCTGGTCTTGTTCAGGCTGTAGCAGAGATGGCTTTGTGGAGGACCTGACAGGAGCCCCCACTGCCTATGGGAGATCATCTAGGAGATGGAACTGGGCTCAGTGAAGTGAGGCAGGGTGAGAAGATGTGAGATAGTGAAAGTGAATCAAAAGAGTTTCAGAGTGAATATTTTTAAAAAACACCTCTATGAAAACAGTCAGGCAGTGGCACAGAATGATCAGATATGTTGTGCAATTTCTGTCCTTGAGGATATTCAACCTTGATCAGGTGATACACTGAGCAGCATTGTCTGACCTCAGAGCTGACCTGCTGTGAGCAGGAGGTTGGACCAGAGTCCTCCTGAGATCTTTTCCAGTCTCAACGGTCTTGTGATCCTGTTCCTATCCTCCAAACAGGTTACTTGAAATCTCTACTTGCTTTTTCTGAATTTTGATTTCAGTTAAACTCAAGGATAAAAAGTACCACGGTAAGGAAATCTTGTGAGATTGTGCTGAGTTTGTCAGCATTGAGAACAGTATATTTTGACAAGGAACATGGTGCTGGAGGAGATTCCTTTGAGCCTCTGATGCCGTTTTTTCTATTCTCACAGGTCATCAGCTGGCAGGTCGACCCTCTTTTCTTCAGTCTAGAGTAAAAGAAACAAGCAAATTGAGCAGCTAGTTTGTTTGAATTTGATCATATCATACTTGTACCTAGAGGAAGAATTGTCTAGCAAAGTGTGGATGTGAAGTAGATAATCCAGACATCAAAGATCAAGAAAATATCAGGACTGGATTTTTTTTTTTTTTTTTAATGTCTCCAGTGTGATTTCATCAAGACATACCTTAAACATAGTGGAACCTGGAAGAAATGATCCTACCTAGATTATATTTTATCTCAAGCAAAAGAGTAGTTGGTGCATCTCTTTCTTTTGTAAGTAGGTATAGAAGCATAACTATTGTGGAAATGCTGTAAAAATAGACTAAGAAAGACATTGTAGAGAAAGGTTTTAAAAAGACAAGTTTTCTATGCTTCTGTGTATTACTTCTTTTTCACAGCAACACTTGTGCTTCAAATCAAGCAGTGATATATATTCTGTATTTTGACTCTTTAGCTTTAGTAGCATCTTTAGCTTTAGTAGTGTTCTTTTGTGTAGCCATAAACAAAACAAATTAGTCAGGTGCAGGGTAGTTAGCAAGATTCTGCATAACTATGAAGAAGTGAAAAAATCTTTGTTCCTGACTGAGTTTATGTCAACATTTCATTTAAACTTTGGTGATTGAAAAGTCATGATCAATATAGTCACAGTTTTATGGAATTGAAGCAGTTGATTTTGGCCAGTAATTGCATATTTATGCAATAAAATTATTGTTGTACCTAATTGCTAATGAGTTTTCTGTATATTTCTGTATGGTTTTTTTCTTAACATTTCTTTCTGAAATGTAAAGATCATAAACCAAAGACAAATCATAAACCAAGACAAATATTTTTTAATAAAATACATGTTACGGTAGCTTTGAACTACTGGAAATTAATAGATGTTTATAACAGAGGTACTTTTAAATGTTAGCATATATGCATTAAAAAGTGTGTTGCAAGCCTTATTCAAGAAAAAATTCTGTTTCTGTTAATGAAATTTTGTCTGAAATATAATACAGTCTCAGAGAGAAAGGAAGAACTGGGTTTGTAACAACTGTTGTGAGTACATGTTGCTGGGATCAGTAAAACTGTGGAAAACTTTTCAATTTTTTAAACTTATAACTAAAAAGATTGAATCTAGTTTCTTAAAAACTCTACCTACAATGGTTGCTTTTCTTCAGTATGCCCATAAGGAATACCAGTGCATTATCCTTAGGCAGTAGATTTGATCATGCAGAGGCACTGTAGAGAAAAGCAACATTTCTGTAGAAACATTTCTACACTTTGCTATTCGTGTGATTGGTTTGGTTGCACATTACCACAGCCACATTTCATCCACCAACTCTTTGGCCACTGTTAATGATTTTTTCTCATTTTTCTTTTTTGCATATGGCAACAGACTGACTGGGAATTATGAATGGGTATATACTAATTAAGACAATAAATTAGTTTAAAGAAACACAAATGTTAATAGAATTTGGAATAAGAAGTAGCTTGAGGCAACTAGCAGGCCATTTAAAAATTATTAGCATCAGGCTCAGTGGGCCAGTGGTAAAATACAGTTTCCTTTTCAGTAGAGTATCAGAGCTAGCGGCCCCTTGACCCTGAGCTTTATTCCAGTGATCACAGCTGTGAACTGTGCTGAACTAATTTTGCTTATTTCTGCAAATGCTTGCATAGAAGCTACTAGCCTTACGTAATGCCTAAGGTGATATCTACAATAATTTGTTATTCTTACAGCAGCCTTTACAGCAAACTAATTTCAGTACATCCACAAAGATGTGTTCTTGCATTATTTCTATCAAACTGTTAAATGCTTTATTAAATTTCAGTGGTCTGTTTTGCAGGCTAAGATTGATATACAAAAGAACAGGGAGGATATTGCTCACTGGTAAGCCTAAAGTCTAAAAATAAAAAGAAAAAACATAGGTTTTGATTGAAAAGGCTACTGTTGGAACAGAAAAGGAAGTTTACATAACCTGACAGCTATTTTAAATCTCTTGTGATAACTGTGATAAAGAAAAATATTTTGTAATGGCAAAGTCTGTTTGACAATCTGCCTCCTTTTCCCCCAGACCCCACAGTTCACCCACCTTTGGTCCATTCACTGAGATAACATGTGCCAGCCAAACAATCTCAGCTCCCTTCTTATCTGCCTTTTCTAAAACTATCACCAGCACATTTCCCAGCTTTGTAGAAATCCCAATTATAGATAGTCCATTTCAAAATGCCTTATGGATAAAGCCCCAATCCTGCCAAAGATATGAGAGAACAAAATGAGAGGGCTTGTGCTTCTATTTTAAATTAGTGAAATTGGGGAAGTACTTAATACAGTGCCTGAAAACATGACAGAGAAAAAGCAAGATTAGCTGAAAACTCTGGAAGAAATGAAGATAACTGAAAAACATATTTCTGTCACTTCTTTCTTTTTGTTGACCAGTTTCCAACTACAGAAGTCATGATCTCTGCCTTCAGAAGGTATATTTCTTGTGAAATGAAGAAAACTCATTGCATGTAGAAAGATGTGAAGTGGTGCATAAAACTGAGTATTGACAGCTGTTTTAGACCAGCAATAGTCTCTCCCTTAAATGGTCTGAATACATTTTGCCATCTTCTTGTTATGCTTTACAGATTACTGTTCTCATTTATAAGCTCACAACCTGGCATTGTCATAGGAAAAGAGATGGAAGCAGCATTTTTGATTGTTGTGCCAAGTGCAGGATAGGAACCCAAATATCTGTATCAAAGTGTGTGAAAGGGGAGCAATGGGCAGGTAGCTTTTGAGAAGCAGTTTGATTTTTTTGGGGTTTATGATTTTACATCAGTATGTTGTTCTTTCATACTTTTGTGTCTTGGGGAATACCATGAAAGACAGCAGTGGTTGGAAGGAAGGCTGTGTCATAACTATAGTCAAGAATATAATAATTCAATTTTGTGACATCAGTTGATTTTAATGCAAGTTGGCAATTTTGCTCTTAGAGGAGAATATGAGGTACGCTAAACAAATTCTGCCTATTTAAAGATTGTATTGTGTTTCAGAACGACTACTTGAGTCAAGGGAAGACAGGTCATGCCAAGCACTTGCCAAAACCTTTACCTGTGTTCTACAGTCTGCTTCTTGTCTGGAAGCCCTTAAGAGCTTCAGTTCTGGATAAAGACACCATTTTGTTAAATGTTTTATAAATACAGAGTTACAAAAGAGGTGTTCATTCATAACAAAATGTATGACATAATTATTTCATGTGAAACATTGTTTTGTGTGTGGTAACTATGCTTTATGAGACTACATAAACATTCTCTTCTCATAAACTGTTAGGCTCTCAGACAATAGCACATTCATTTCCATAAGTATCTCTTGTCCCAGAATTAAAATGAAGTAAACTCTCCTTGTTAAACTAAACACAGAGAAGTATGTAAGCCAAATATGTTAGATGCAGTTACAAAGTGATGTACTTAATTTAGCATATCTGCATATTTCTTTTAAAGACATCTAAGCCAACATCTATCTTTTTATAGTAGACATTTATGTATTTAAAACAAACAGCTATACACTTTGCATTAGAATAGAAGAATTTGTGATCCACAGAAAGAGAGAACATGCATACATATTCTTACAAAGTATAGACAAACGTGTCTAGACATGTATTAAACTTCTTTTCTTAAGCCTTGTGTTAGCTGGAAGGAGTTATTTAGAAAGCATACTCCATTTAAATACAGCATTTGACGCTGTGTGCCAGTTTCAGCTGCTTTCGCTGAAACCTGGCCTTCAGATTAAGAAGTTAGAGCTTGAAGTCATTAAACACAGGGCATGGCCAGGATATATCTTGAACTCAGATCTGATGAGGCTAGTCTTCCCTTCGGAAGGTGAATGGCTTTCACTGTAAATAACCTTGGTCAAAAGCTTCAGTGATATTTTATTTCTAGAAGGGTAATTCCTTTTCCTTGTTATTTTAATTATTATGTGAGACCTATGGCTTTTTAGAAATGCCTTTTCTACATAAAAGAAGTTGAAAGACTAGTTTTTCAGAGAAAGAAAAAACTGCTTGGTGGCAAAAAAAGGGAAGACAATGGAACATGCGTTTCCACTCATCCATGCCAAGTATACGATTTTAAACCACCCATCTGTACTGTTATTGAGTCCCACTGGCACAATCATGGGAGGCTAAGAAGAAGCTCTCTTAAAATGAATAGAAACAAACTGCAAGGCACATGGGAAAAATGAGGGGGAGGGGGGGAAGGGGAGCAGGGGTGATAGGGGACTAGCTTAGGGTTTCCTAAGTTCTGGACTTCTGGTACTTCACAGACTGTAACTTCCCTAATGTCATTTTGGTATTACATGTCTGTAGTAAGCAGAATCTATATCTAAAAAAATCCCTTAGCATGATCACTTCATTATCTGGGAAAACCAGGCAAGCTACAAGATGCTGGAAAAACTTCTGTGCAGTGAGGTGGTCAAAACAACCAGGGAACACAAAGGAACAAGTACAAAGTATGAAATACACAATCTGAGTTCAACATGAGGCATCTTAAGTAACCATGATTCCCAGATATCTACAGTCATCCAAACAGGCTAAGACCCAAATTTCTGGAAAGAGCAGGAGAGAAAATCTCTTTAGATGGTTTTGGTTTTGTGAAGTTAAGAGTAATAGTGCCTAGGATTTTTGAGGGAGGGATGAAATATGAAGTATTTGAAGATCATCATATGAAGAATGATGAAAGAAGTCTCAGAGAATCCTTGCTGAACAGGCCAGTGATGGATAATAAGGTTATCTATACTCAGCAATTCTTTAAAAAATATTTTATTCATTACCTCAACTATATGAAGTTATATTCTAACTGAAATGTTAGAATCTTTGGTTTTCAGATTGGAAAACTCAGGATAGCTAAGCGACATGTCTATTGGAATTTAAAATGGGAATTAGAGTGAAAATTTACCAGCTCCTTGGCTTTCACTTTTCTATCCTTCCAGGTACCATTAGCTAGTTCATTAGATCAAGGCTAGGAAAAGCAGTAGAAACAGTAAGATGGTACAATTTATAGAATAATCCTAGGCTGTTGAAAGCACCTAAGTGTTCTGGGATTTATCAATCATCATATGTAAGAAGAAACAACCAAAATAATCATGAAGTACATTTTGGATGCATTTGGCATAGTAAATTTCACATTATTTTTAAAATTTATTTACTCTTCAGAACACTCTTGCACTATCACAGAATAAAACTCATGGAAGCATAGAAATCTCTTATCCACTCTAAATAAAACCAAGTCCTCAAATGTGGCAAGACTAGTAGAACAACTGGCACTTCATATATCTTGATCTCTGAAATGCCAGCTCAGAAGGTACACCTTGTCTGGGGAGCAGCTTCAGCAAAGCCTTGTGCACTTTGTCAGCAACTGATTTTCTACCAGTATACAGGCAAGGGCTGCAGAAGGCAGCTGCAGAATTTTGTTTCTAAATGTTGTGAACAGGTTTTTTTCTGTCTGATAAAGTTGTATATAATCTCATGGTGTGATACCATGTTGCATATTTATCCAATAGTAACTCTAGTTTCAACTAGATACTTAGATGTAAGAGTGGCCAAGAAAACAATGTTTTATTTAATGCTATTTAATCAACATTGTATGATGAATGTCTGTTGATCTTATTGAGGCCAAGAGGAATCCATGGCTTCATTCATTCTAAATGGTAAACAGCAAAGTAGGAGGAATCATTTAAGATTATATCCTCCTGCAATAGCATGAATCAAAGTAAGAATGATTTAAGTTGCTAGTGAGGGAACTTTTGATGGTGTGAAATCTGCTACTGAGGGAAGAAAGTAGAATCCCAGCCTCACCTGAACCAACACGTTCAAAAGCTTGGACTGGACAAAGATCATTGCACTTCATTGGGCAATGCCTCTTAAGGATGCACTTTAATTCTAAATATAAAATTAAAAACCAGATAGAAAAACCCCATCTTTGTTCAAGTTTGAATGACAGACAGCTAAGCACATTTATCTTCACACTGGACAAAGTTACTCACATCTTTCATGATTACCTACCTTCTATTTCTTCCTTTTTTTAGATGTTCCAGTGATCTGGAGAGATATTTCCTAAGTCAGAGAGAGTGGTTAAATGGTTAGTTCCCTTTTAAAGTCATATGGAAGCATAGTACCAAACTTCCACAATAGTTTAAAAAGTGCTTTACTTATGCTTCCTCAAATTACAGCAGAGTTCATGTTTTGCTTCAGTTTAGTGAAATTAGAATGCAACGCTTGACAAAAGCAACACTGGTTCAAAGTGTGAGTTATAAAATCATAGAACCATTAAGGTTGGAAAAGACCTTGTAGAGAGTGATAAGGTTCCCCCTGAGCTTCCTTTTCTCCAGGCTAAAGAATCCCAGCTCCCTCAGCTGCTTCCCACAGGAAACAGACTCTTCACCAGATCTGTTGCCTTTCTCTGGACTCCCTCCAGTGCCTCAACATTTTTCTTGTAGTGAGGGGCCCAGAACTGAAAACAGTATTTGAAGTGTAAATGATGGTAATGTGTTCATCAAAACAGCTTAGATCAGGACCCATCTTGTATGGCTTCACCTCTCACGTCTCTAATGCAATTCAGTTAATTCCTGTCAATGACAGTTTTACTGGCTGTAGTACTGCAAAATTAATTTGTATTTCTCCAAAAGGAAAAAAAAAATTATCACTATTTTTTTCTGTAAACTACAAATAGTTCTTCTTACGTGTAAAAAAAAAAAAAAACCCAAACCCTGTTATTACATAGCTATGTATAAAAAGCTATTTTTAATGTAATCAACTACACGCTTCATAAGATACCCTCCCATTTAAAATTGATTAAATTGATTTTTTTTTTCCATTTCTTTTTCTTCTGGAAAGAAAAACATCTGTTTAAATATGCCTATTTTTTCCCTTTTCAAGATAAAAGGAAAAAAGAAAGCTAATGTAGAGAAGTGGGCCATCAAAGGATTACTTCTTAAAACCAAATTCATACTTCTCTTTGTTCTGTTTCATTACAATGGGATATGGAGGCAGGTTTTATAAAATCTTTCATTTTGGGGGGGAAATAAGCTGCAAAGTAATTTGTTTTCTCTACAAAGAAATGTTTGGATGAAGTTTAAATTTGAATTGAAAGAAATAGTACGCCTCACAAGGAAATGAATCGATCTGAGAATAGCAAAAAATCTTTAATCCTACAGACAATCTAGATAAGTTATAAAACATGATTTCTCTAGATATTCATTTAATGAAGATGAGTTTTCCCTCAGCTGGCAAACTGAAGAGATGATATGATTTTGCAAGAAGATCTCTAACCACCATAAGCATCTGAGTTGAAATGTTCACCTCAGTTAAGCACCTGGGAGTTTTACCATTGATTCCATAAGCCAGTTTTTTTACTGAAGTCCAGTCTAATTTCCATGTAATCTATTATGCCTCTCTAAGCTCTTGTCCTGAAGGAGGAAAAAAAAAAATTGAAAGATAGCTATAGACGTTTTGTCCTTGAGAAAACCTGCCCGTGTCATAGTAACTTCCTAGCAAAACCTTCATGTTTAACTTTTTTAAAAACTACTATGGTTTTGAAAAGCCTGGCTGTCTCACATGTTACTGACATTTTTATCAGCTTTTAAAAACAGCCAAAAAAGAACTTCTGTACTAATGTGGATTCTCATTCATGTCACTATGAAAGGTAAATGCTGCGTGTGGATTCTCTATGGGACAGCTTTCAAAAAGAAAGTTTTGGCAGAGCTGGGGATGTGCACGTGTATATGCATTGCCAGAAACCTATAAATATCAGATCCATGGAGTGCACAGGACCGGAGGACAAAGGCACAAAGACTGGATAATTTATTACAGACAGAGCTGTAAAGTGTGCTTAAAAATAAGAAAAGATTTGTTAGCATTCAGCAAATGTGAAATTCATGAAGAGTGTTCTATCAAAGAGACTTAGCCAAGGCACAGCGGAAAGAGAAATTTTGTAAATAAAACCAGTGGAAGTTTTTTTTTCTTATTCTGCAAAAATGTTCCATTGGATTTAAATTTAAAATAAATGGAATTATATGTTAATGAAAGTAAAATACTTTAGTGGTGCCAAAGTTTTCAGATGGAAAGTACTTAAAGATTAAAGCAGTTTCGCTCCTAGAAATTTATGAAAGGCCAAGCTACTTTGTGTTCTTCATCAAGAGATGAGAGTTGTCAGCATTTTTTAGGAAAATAGAGGTGCATGGTCTGTATCTGAGAAATACCTGTAGCCCATGTCTATAAGGGATCTATGCTCGTCAAATGAGAAGGGCCTTAGAAAATGGCAGCTCCAAATCACATTGAATCCAGGGATGAAAAGAGGAGAAAAAGAGTTTTTCCTACAGTAATTTTTTTTTCTAAACAATTTTAAATGTATCTATCTATATGTGGGTGCCAAACTTTTCATAGTTGTGTAGTCTCCTTTTGCAGCCAAAAACAGGTAGGTACCTCTGGTGAATGAATCAGTACACTTAATTTGTCCCCCATTTTAAGCAGGGATGATCTGCCTTTTGAATGTACTTTTTTTTCTGTTTTAGAAAAGGGAAAAAAACCCCTCAGAAATTAACTCCCTGATTCTGGGTGATAAGAACCAGGTGAGACAGTCCCTGCCAGTCTCCCTGTGTGTCCATACATGAAGAAAGACACATGCTCATTTCACAACTTCTTTTGGAATTATCTTTGAGGAAGCTTTAATCAATGTATTAATTTGCGGAGAGAAAATCTTGCTTTATATGAAGCATAGAGAAGAGTTCAGCATTTGGATCTACAAGCCAGTCTTGCCTGGTCTCGATGTCTTCTCTGTTATTTTGGGCATCTCTCATGGTAACCTTCTAAAGTTAATGTTCTACAGTTTAGTAATCTGATAAAAAGATATTGCACACAAAATAATATATTACAATGTTAAAATTTATTTTAAAAGAAGAAAATGCTGTGCATGTTAGTTAAGCTAATTCAATTCCATCTTCAATTCAGTGGGCAAGAAATGCACTATTACTTCCTGCCATTTTTTCAGGAATTGACTCTGAGCAGAAATAGCCTTTTAGAGCCAATTTGCATGAATGGTTTTGGGAGAGATAACAATTACTTAAAAATGTAATAAGTTCGTACCTTGCTTTGCAGTATGTTCTCACATCTGCAGCTGAACAAACAGAACTGCATTTCCCAAATTATCATTTGATCTAGTACATTAAGCCAAGGTTTTCATTGTTCTTAGGAGAGCATTTTTAAATAAGCTGGCAGATCACTTAGAAGTAACCCATTGCTGTGGGTAAAATACATTCATGAATTATCTGTGCCTCAAGTTTGATGGATCTGTCTGCTGAATTTACTATAGCATTGCAAGATAAAGGTGCACTGGATATTCATACGCGTTGGGGTTGCACCCAGAAGCCGCATCTGAGTGAGCTGGACCATTGTGCTAAACTTTTTACAAATACCTAATAGGAGACTGGCCTTCCTGTTACGCGTGTATAGTTCTCAACAAAACAGACAGTCGAGATGGTGAGAACTGAGACATGGGAATGCAAAATTACTTGCTCCAGAGTATGAATTTAATTTCAGAGAATCAGTATCCAACATACCAGACTTCTCATTATGCAATATCCTATTGTAGGAGGGTAAAGGTTTGAGAGGAATAAATACTTGAGAAGGTAATGTTTGCCACTCTTTTTTTTTTTTTCTATTTTTTTCTTTTTTAAGCTGGAAGGATATTAAATTAGTCTCTTTTTGTTCACCTCAATCATTAATGATGTATTAACTTGTAGAGCAATAAATTGATTTTAGTTAAAGTAATGATGGGATATTATTTCTGGTTATAATGCTTTAGGTATGTTGCTACCTGACATATGATGTATGCCTCTTAAACAGAAGATAATTTTTTTGCTTGAAGCAGTTTGTGATCAAAAGGCAAAGGTACATGACGATTTAGAGGGTGCAGGTTCTATAAATAGATTATGAATAGGGGTCTGTAGAATGTTGTTGGATGTATTAACCATATAATTTGTAAGAAACTCCTTGTTTCCCTTTTGCCCTATTTTGAATAACAGTATTTAGAAGTATGTTATTCTATTCCAGACAATTCTTAAAGTAGTAGTAAACTGGTCCTAATACATCTGTAATGTTTTTCATCTACCCACTTTATGTAACACTGTTTTCTCTTTTATAATCCTATCTGTCATCTTATATCACTGATTTAATTCATGAAGGTATCTCATTAAGTTGGTGTCAGTGCTGGGAATTTTTCCTAACGCAACAGCACAATTTCATATTAAGTCAGTAGTCTCAAACACAACCGAGAAACAGCATTTGTGTATCAAATCTGTACTGGATTAAAGTGCAAGATGGTTTAATACTACAGAGGGGGGTAAATTTAAATTGGTTGTCTTTTAATTGTAGAGCCCTGACTGGCCTTGTGTCCTCTTGCAGGAGGTGGAGGTCAGTGGAGGGATCAGGAGGAGGTGGATTAGAAATCTCAGAGGAGGAAGAGACGGTTGGGAGGATCTGTGCAAAATGAACTGAAACATCTTTTGACGTTTTAACAGGAAACTCTAATCTCAAAGCTGTTGTAGAAATACTGCCTAATCTCATCTCAGGTGTCAGAGCTTTCGCAGATATGAGTTAATAAATCATTTGACCTTGGGAGGTGGTTTCATATTTGCATTGAATGATTCTCCCTTCTGTGCTTCATCTCATGAGTAAAGCTTGCATCTCTGCACGTCTAGGCTGTTCCTCTTGGAAGGAATTCTTTAGGTTGAGAAAATTCACAAAGTATTTTTTTATATCGTTGCTGGCATATGCAGATGCACAGCAGCTGAACAAAATAGAGAGTAGATGACTGTCAATGAGGACATGGACCACTGAGAGCATTGCAGACATACCTCACATTAAAGCCTTCATATGTTATTGTGGTGGCAAGGAAGTGTGACTCCCTAAATACATATTTTATATTGGCTTTCTGTGGACAGGTTTCTGTGGGGAGGAGGGGCTACAGGGGCAGCCTTTGTGAGAAGACACCAGGGGCCACCCCCATGTTGGAGAGAGCCAGTTTTCAGCCAGCTCCAAAATGGACCAGCCACTGGTCAAAACTGAGCTTATCAGTGACGCTGTGGTGCCTCTGTGATAACACATTTAGTAAAGGATAAAAAACACTGCATAAGAACAGTGAGAGAGAGGAGTGAGAAAATGTGAGGGAAACAGCCCTGCAGATACCAAGTTTAGAGAAAACGGAGGAGGAGGTGATCCATAAACCAGAGCAGAGATTCCCCTGCAGCCTGTGGTTAAGACCATGGTGAGGCAGGATGTTGGTCTGCAGTCCATGAAAGTCAACAGGAGAGCAAAGATCCACCTGCAGCCCATGAAGGACCTCACACTGGAGCAGGTGGATGTGCCCTGAAGGAAGCTGCAGCCTGTGGAGACCCCAGGCTGCAGCAGGCTCCTGACAAGAGCTGTGGCCCTGTGGAGAGGGGAGCCCATGGTGGAGCAGGTTTCCTGTCAGGAATGGTGGCCTATGAGGGACCCATGATGAAGCAATCTTTTCCCTAAAGATTGTAGCTCATGGGGAGTACCTACAGTGTAACAGTTCTTGAAAATCTGTAGCCCATGGCAAGGACCCATACTGGAGAAGTTAGCAAAAGATTGTGCCGCTTGAGGGGATCCACTGCTGGTTTTGGGGAGCAGAGAGAGCAGTTACAAGAGTCAGAGGCAAGTTGTTATTGACAGATCACACTCCCCACTCCCCATTTGTATCTCCAAAGCACAGGGGGAAGGGAAGAGAATGTCTTCATATCTGAAAAGCTTCAGAATGCAAACTGCTCTGGGTCCTTCAGTTTTGGTGGTTCCACAGTTTGTGTTTTTATGGCAGATCAGTGGGTCTGTCAGTATATCTGTAACAACCAACTCTGCCAGAGCTTCCCATGTAGGAGCTGAAAGCATAAGGAAAAGCTTTTTAAAATGCTCATTCCAGAACCTGTGTCCTGATTCCTCACAAAGGGTCTGTCAGCCATGACTCTCAAGCAGGATTTACTGTGTTACTTGGATGTCAGGCTGCAGGTCTTCCGGATTCCTGCCTATATGATACCCATATCTGGTACCTATTTGCTCCTGTCAGGAAACCTGCTCCGCCATGGGCTTCTCTCTCCACGGGGCCACAGCTCCACATTGTTGGCAGACCAGCTGTACTCTATTTATCAGACTTCACTTTGTAAATATATTATTTAGAGGATTTGAACTATAGGGGTAAAAGTTAGGAATAAGAAGAAGTTGGAATTTTTTGGTTTTCAAGATAGATTTCTGTTTAAAGTGAGGGACAAATCTTTAGAACAATAACAGGGGCTTTAGGAAGTACTTTTCTCATAGGGAGAGAAGACCGCATGTGGCTTGACATATTTAATTCATTTTACAACTCCTGGAATAATATTTTTTTTTTGGCTATTTTAGATGCATTGCAATATCTTCTCTGGAGTCTGTTCCAAGTGGAACAGACTGGGCAGAGAACAGATGGAGATTAGCCCTGGGAAAAAAAGCCTTGGAGGTGTTGGTGGACAAGAAGCTCAGCATGTTTCAGCGATGTGCACTCACTGCACAGAAACCCAGCCATGTCCTGGGCTACATCAAAAGAACTGTGACCAGCAGGGTCAGAGAGGTGATTCTACCCCTCTAGTTCACTTTCATGAGACCCCACCCGGACTACTGCATCCAGCTCTGGGGCCTCTAAAACAAGAAGGACATGGAGAAAGTCCAGAGGATGCCACTTAGTTGTCCCAAGGCTGGTGCACCACTCCTATGAAGACAGACTGCAAGAGCTGGGGTTCAGCCTGAAGAAGAGAAGGC
Source organism: Pyrocephalus nanus (assembly GCA_038380795.1). Classification (NCBI taxonomy): domain Eukaryota; kingdom Metazoa; phylum Chordata; class Aves; order Passeriformes; family Tyrannidae; genus Pyrocephalus; species Pyrocephalus nanus. Next base: position 41,811,463 of record CM076259.1, read on the forward strand.
TCCAGGGAGACCTTAGAGAAGCCTTCCAGTACCTGAAGGGAGCCTACAGGAAAGACAGATGGAGAGACTATTTACAAGCACATGTAGTGACAGGACAAGAGATAATGACTTTAAACTTAGAGTAGATTTAGATTAGATACTAGGAAGAAATTCTTTTTTGTGAGAGTGGTGAGTCACTGGAACAGTTTGCCCAGAGAGGTTGTGGACATCCTTGGAGATGTTCAAGACCAGCCTGAATAGGGCTCTGAGTAACCTGGTCTAGTGGAAGGTGTCTGTGCCCATGGCAGGGAGTGTTGGAGCTCCTTGGTCTGTAAGCTCCCTTACAACCAAACTGTTCTATAATTCTATGAGTCTGACCTCCACATTCGTCTCATCTTTGGTCAAACCGATGGCATTGTGAAATTTGCAGCAGAAAATCATATGTGTGATGCAGACAGTAAGTTGTCAGCAAAGAAGAGATGTCTGGTTTAACTTATTAATATATTTCAAAGTATGCTCATGAAATTGTATTTGTCACTGCTTTATATTTGTGAGGGGGAAAAATCTTGAAGAAAATTTTCTTAGAATGCTAATATGTGACTGTTTTACCAAGCATAGTTTAGTGCATTTATAATAAGCAAAATGCCTTTAGAAGTGTAAGAGAAATGGATAAAGAATTGGGAAATCCAGGTAGTCATGTTTGCCTGGAGGCATGTTCTGAGAACAGTAGTGAGTCAGAATGCAAATCCTCATGGCTTTGCTGATTTTTGTGGTCGCTGCTGATTACTGTAAAATTGATTCAGGAGAGTTACAGGATCTCTGCATATGTTTAAGCCTCATCTACATAGTGTCACAGGCATTTTTCCTCTCTGTGGGTTTTAGACTGAGTAGGAAAAAATTCTCATAACCTTCATCTTAGCATTTTTTCCTTATCAAGGAGCAAAGAAGGACAATATTCAGTTACTTCCCAGTCTTGGTCTCAAGTATAATAGCACAAGCTTTCTTGAATTGGCTATTTCAGGAATTTAATGGTATTCAGATAATGTTTTATCAGTTTGGATCTAGACTGTGGCAAGGATAGTATGCTTTGAACTTGAAGAATTATTATTCTGATACTTTTAGTTAAAAGTACTTTAAGGTCATATAATGCTATTTAACGAAATTTCAAGTTTATCTTTTTTCTTCATCCTGATAATGAATTTGAGCTTTAACTCCACTAAGTATACAATTTCACAGCTCGACATTGATTTCTTGAATTTTTCATTATGTGGAATTTTACTATATGGACCATGTGTTACAAAAGCATCCTGTGCCCCTGTAAAACTTCAAAGTAGTAAGACAATATAGCGCCTTAGCAAGGAATTTCTCTAAACAGAAAACACATTAAGTAACTACCACTGACATACATGAGATTTGCGTTCAGTCATTTCAGTTGGCAAAGTTAACTGCACTGTGTTTGAAAATAGAGGAGGCCTGCTGTATCCTCACAGAAACACTTTTATAACACTGAGAAATTTCTTTGCAGAGGAAACTGCAGGATGTGACTCCAGAACTGAATGAATGATTATACAGGGAATATATAAGTATTTAAAAAGGATTATTAGTGAGAAAGATTGTATTGAAAAAAAGAGAAGGTATAAAGGGCATTTGCTGCAGAAATGAGAGCCTAAGTTAGGACTTTCACTGAAAAATGAAACTTCTAGAAGACTTTTAAACAACAGCAGAAGGTCATTTACATATTTAAATGAAAATACAGGAAATAGGAAAATAATTGAACCTGTTTTATATTGATGATGAGACAGAAAAGCAGGAAAATCTAGTTGGAGACTTAAAACTAATAGATACTTCACATTGATTTTCACTCAAGGAGAATGTCGACCTTAAAAGAGGTGTGATGACTGATGAGAAAAGGGGAATGACCTCTTTCTTCTCTGCTTCTTCAAGAATTAGTTTGCTGAAGGACAGATACAATAACAAGATATAGTAAGTCTTCTTAGTAGAGCTGTTAAATGAGTTGAGATACATATGATCAGTGACGTTATAGAACAGGTTTTATGGAAAAAAAGCTTTAAAGTATGCTTATAGACAGAAAATGTCATAAAATGCAACCAGAAGTTATTAAGGTATAGGATAAAGTATAGGATTAATCCATATCTTCCAGTTGCCAAGAGAGTGAAATAAAATAGACATGCTTTTAAGAGAAATGTTTTATGAAAATAGACACAAACAAGAGAGTTAAAAGGCAGGAACAAAACTAAGGAAAAGATGGCAATAAATGGTAGTAGAAGACGAGGTACAAGGCTGGAGAAGCACACCTACAGCAGGAAGATAATGGGTGGCTAATTTTACAGTAGACAAAGAGATAAAAAAGTCAGAGTACCATTATGGAATTTGCTGAAGAGGCAGATAAATACATAGATATAAGACCAGAGCAGGCTAAGAATGTAACTGGGAAAGTAAATAATTTTGAGAAGTACAGTAATAGATGTGACATAATGGAAAACAAATAATAGTGACTAATAAAAATATTATGCTATAAGCAGAAATTCATCATTTGCAAATGACCCAGAAGGAAAAAGGAGCAGATTTTGATCCCAACGTGATCATCAGCCATCACTGAGGTGCAGATTAGAAAAGTGTGACGTCCTACTAGGACAAGTCAGCAGAAATATGGTAGAGATGGGCAAGTAATGTAAAAAGAAGCAGAAAACTTTCAATTAAAACTCTCAACATGTCGGTCTTCTGTGTTCAGGCAAGATGAGATGAAGCTGGGAAAGTACAGAACAATGCTTCCTGAGAAAATTAGTGGAACGGCAAGCCAGTCATTTGATGGGTCTAAAGGAATGTGTGTTGTGTGGTCCAGCAAAGAAAATACTGGGAGGGTTTGTAAGAAGTGTGTATCAATATATTAAATGTGAATATGGGGAAATAAAACCTTTTGAAAAAGCTTTATTTATATTTAATCTGGCTATGAAAATCCTTAGGATGGGAGCCATAACAGGGGAGCAGCACATAAAATCCAAAAACTGCCCTCAAGCCACTTGCACCAGTGTTCTGGCATCAGAACTTGGTAAATAACCCAAATTTTAGGAGAGAAATGCACCAACTGTATTTTTAACTCTTTATGCAATAAATGTAAAATGAAAGAATTAAAGCTGAACTGATTTGAATCTGCTAACAGTGTGCACTGTACCCTCACTGTGCTGCACTCGCAGGATGACTGTGACCTCCAGGCTAGAAGAGAGAGGGCCATCATCTACTTAAAAGGGTGTGTCTTAAATTTTCCCATCGTTAGGGTATGTGAAAGAATGCATTTTGAAAAGAGAGGATCTGGAGCAGGAGAGCATAGGAAATACATACTTAGGAGAAAATGGATCCAGTGATCCCGGGATGGATTGTTCCTTTCTCCATTTTCTGTGATTCTGGAATAGGTAACACTGTTAATGATCACATAGTTTGTAATAACTTTTTTTGTTCTTAAAAAAAAGTGGGATGTTTTTCATTAGACCCTTTATGACTTAAAAAGGTAGTATTTTATTCCTGCTTTCATGTGCACAGATCAGTAAAGTCCTTATCCAGTCTAATGAGATCAATAAAAGTCTTTCTCTATGTCTTAAATGACTCCAAGAGCAAACCAAAACTCAGAATATATATTCAGGTCAATTGTTTTCTGGTTTTGAGATTAACACAGAGCAGAAATAAAAGGTTGGGGGCAAAATTCTGATCACAGTGACTTACTATATTTTACTTCAACTGCCCTCCTAAAGTCAAGGAGATTATTCATGAACTAGGTTTTTACTCAATGTCTCTAGAAGTTTTAATGTACCACAAGGGCTTCCTGCTTAAAAGGGAGCAAAGGTTACAATTCAAAATGTCCAAATTTCACTTACAAGGTCAGTAAGGTGTTTTTTATAATTTTCATATTTTAGAATGTGAACACTTTTCAGCTTAAGCTAATGGAAATGCTAAATGTCTGATAATATGCAGAGCTGTGGTTAAACCAGCATATGTCAAATGCAAAAATACATCTTATTTATTTTATATTTTATTTTAGAACAAAAATTCTACATACTGTGACATTCTATGAATGGGACCCAAAGGTCACAAAAAAAAAAGAAGTTACTTAGCTATTCATTTGTTGGTTTCCAGAACAAGACACATGTGAAAATTGAATTTAGCTATACAGGCAGAACTGGAAATCTTCAAATTAAAAATATGGGGATGTTGGAATGTGTAAGTACATGTTAACATATTCTGCCACTTACTTAAACTCTTGTTTGTTTGGTTTTTCATTTCTTTCAGTTTGCTCCCAGTATTCTAGAGGAGTTTTTGCCATTTTTGGACTATATGATAAGAGATCAGTACATACCTTGACCTCATTCTGCAGCGCCTTGCACATCTCCCTCATCACGCCAAGTTTCCCCACAGAGGGTGAGAGTCAGTTTGTGCTGCAGCTGCGACCATCTCTGCGGGGAGCCCTCCTGAGCTTGCTGGATCATTATGAATGGAACCGCTTTGTTTTCCTGTATGACACAGATCGAGGTAAGTTGTGACCCAGCTTTCTTATCTTTATTGTTAAAATGACTTTTTCAAGAGTTGTGAATTTTTATGTCCCATTGAGAGCTTGGGGAGTCAAATTTTAAGGGGCCTTTGAGGTGAAATACCTGTGATTGTGTAGCTGTGTGGCTGAAGCTAGAATTCCTTCGTCTGCAAAAATTAGATATTGTGTGTACATAGTATGTAATTGACCAGCCAAAGCCTGTTCTTGAAGTCTAGAATACGAAAACCTCTTAACTAATGTTAGTGAAACAAAGACACGATTCAATAAGCAGGATTTTACAGCTCTGTTCACTCTTCAACTCACTTTGTAAGGGACAGCAGTACAAAGAAACAGAGAGGAACAACCACTTCTTTGCATCTGCACTGGTTTAAGCTGAGATGCGAGTGAGCCTATGGGACTTGCAAACTTTGGAAGGTCTAGGCACCGAAAGGGTCTCCCCTGAGGCCATGGCAGAGTAGTGGGGGCAAGAGGCAATATCTGCCAGGCATGAGATATCCACAGGCCAGCAGAGGGAGAGAGTACTGCAGTAGCCTACTCTCTACTCTCTACTCCTTTCATCTGGAGTTCTCTCTGTGCTGGACTACACTTTAATAAAATGCATAGTTTATTACAAAAAAGTGTACATTTTCTATCCACAGTCTCCATTCCAAATCCCAGAGCACCTCAGAACTGATTAGGTGGTAAAAAACTGCAAGTGTGTTACTGCATCTCACCACTCAGTGAGCAATTGAGAGGTAAAATCTGTCCTCCAAGTTGTGTGTTCATTCTGCTGGCAAAGCCTTCTGCCTTTGTTTGTGGAATAGGCTTGAGCCAACATAGCTGAGCTTCTGCAAAAGAGGCAAGAATTTTATGTTGATGACTTGCTTTCAGGGGAGAAGCAAGTGGCATAGCTGTAGTCAAATAATTATTTTACTACAGCTGTTTCAATATAGTTTCCCATGTGGACAGTATATTCTGGAATTAAAGTGGCTTTATTCCAGTATAATTACCCTACAGTAGAAAGAGGGAATTACATTGACCTAACTGAATCTGTTTAATTATTTGAGTACGGCTATAGAAGTCAATTTTCTCATATCTACAAGCACTAAATTTTAGTGAGTTTTTAGCTTGATATACTGCCTAAATACCTGATTTTAAAGCAAAATTAATATGGAAAGAGTTTGTATTGTTCCATAATTGTTTGTTTGTTGTTTTTAAACTAGATATTTTTTTAGTTCTTGCTAGACCCATAAAGGAAGTTCTGGGATTAGGTAACTGGAAAGAGAAAAATGTAATGGAATTTAAAAGTATTTCTGCTCAAGATATAGTTATGGGTAAAAAGAAAACAAACACATAATTACAAATGTGGTCCTACAAGTTCAGGAAATTGGTAAGAGAAGGAGTGCACAGCCTGCAATCACCTTTCTCATCCAAATTCACATGCTTAATTAGATTGAGACATCATTTTTAAGCATGTAAAATCACACCAAGGACAGTTTCAAAGTAGTCTATAGTAGCATGGTTAGTAAATGATTCTTATGGCACTGAACTCAGCAGCTCTGAACTCATCAGCATGTCTTTGATAAAGAGATGACATTTGCCAGCTTGGATGCAGGGGATGTGTCATTTCAAAAGTGGGAGTTTAGATTTTTGTCTGCTAGTATTCTGGGAGAGTCAAGACTGGTGCCCAATGGTCTGTCAGCATCTCGTAATGAGGCCCTTTGCCAACAGATCCACGAGGTTGAGGGTACCTCAACCTCACTTGTTAGGGAGAACTCAACAGAGCCAAGACCCCTCAGTGGGTCCTGCAACTGGTGTTTTCCACTGCTGGCAACTGCAAGGAACAGTTAACAAATAACCCTTTTTATTAATACAAATTGTGACAGAGTAATAAGGTTTGAAGGTTGTCTGTGATAGTGTCTACAGCAAAAGTACGTTTTAAAGCAGTCTACTGATACATGTATTAAGCAAGCACAAGCTCTGATATGAAGCAATCTACTAATGTGCTATGGGGTAAGCACAAGCAAAAGCTCTACTCCTAAAAGCAGCATTTAACGAGTATATTTCTCACCCAGGGCGTCCCTCGGGGCGGGGAGAAGACCGACTCAGCCCATTGACTGATCCCAGCAGTTTTGGTGGAGGTCTTCTCCCACTTTCCTCCTATCCCCAACTTACTTTTATACTATTTTCTTTATGTTTGGGAGGAGTTTGAGTGGCTCTAGTCATAAATACCTTTTATTTCTGATTGGTGTATTTAAGGGGGGTGGGGGTGGTGGTCGTGCTCTGGCACCTGAGGAGGGGATTTGAAATCGTTGTTGCTTTCAGCAGCAGAACATCTTGATTCTCCCTTATCAGACAGGTACTGTATGGTCTTAATACCACAATGTTCTCCTGCTATGTTGGGATTAGAATGGAGGGGGGCCACATAGTCTCCACTTCATTCCGCACTCCATTCTGTTTCTGTGGGCAGATGTTTATCGTTGTACTAGGGAGCATGTCGACCTCAGTCCATCCAGGGAGCTGCAGTTGCTTTTTACCTTAAAATTCTGAATCTCCTCTAGATTTAACTCTAACCATTATCCCACAGGGTACTACATTGGATAGTCTCTCAGATTATAAATAGGTCTTGGGATGCAGTTTAATGCAGGAGAAAATAAGATTCAATGCATCTTTTGGTATTAAGATTAATATAAAGACACAATTGCTGAATAAATTTTCACTACTTTTACACAGGAGAAAATTTCAATGTGGACTTGAGATATGATAAGAAAAAAATTAAGTGTCATCTCTTACTCTCAGAGTAACTAGAAAAAGCAAAAAAAAATCATTGATGTTGAGTCATGGGGTCTCTGTCAGTGAGGCCAGAAAAAAACCTTGCCTGCATTTTTGCCAGAGATCCTTCCTTTACATGCCAGATGACAGTCTCGCTGTCTCTCTGAGCAGGCCCCTCAAAGCAAATTGAAGGAAAGTGAATCCCCTCAGCCTTTTGGTTTTGTTCCTGGGCCTGTAAGTTATCTTTGCAGCTTAACTGGGAAGTTATGATTAAGCTCCTATGGGGAAGGTAAGCAATACACATAGATTGCAGCCCAACACAGTAGGTGCTTGTGAAGAAGACAGTATTTAGCAGCTATCAGTACTGTAAAATGCAGAAATCCTTGGCAGAAAGCAGTATGATGAAATTAACTTAGGCAAGCCTTCATCAGCAGTGGTGGGCATGTTGTTTTCAGACCTGCTTTCCTGGAGCTTTTCCATCTTCCTTGTTTCTTGACTTGGTTGCATATGACGGTGCTTGCTCTTAGGGGTTGAAGAATTAAGTCCTATTATTGGGGTAGGTTTCTCTGCTCTGTCATTCCATTCAACTCTTTGCCACTGGGAGCATCTATGTTAACATTTCATTTCAGGTCAGGAATGCACTTTTGTCGCATCTCTCCAAGTTGTTCCCATGTACTTGCACTTGAATTTACACCATGTAGTAGTCTTGGACCTCACAAACTCTGATGAGGTGGTGACTTCAGCTATTATGTTAAATCTTACTTTCTGGTATTTTGCCAAAATCACAGTCTGGAAAATCACTGTCCTGTGACAGGATGAAGATACTAGGAAGAACGGCAAAAATACAGAATTAATTGGATCTAGCAGGGGACATTACAGAAAAGGAGAACAGGTTTTTCAAAAGGCATTAGACCTCAGAGAAAGATGAAGGAAAATTCAGCTCATTATTTAACAGGGAAAAGTGAGCAAGGAGAGAGTGACACAGAAGGCTAAAGCCTGAAGGGTCCTTTTGTTTCAATACATTCCTCTTTCTCTTGCCCTTCTTCCATAAAAAGGTTTAATTATGACCCGGTGCTTAATACAATTAATATTAACAGCAAAGTGCCAGGAACACAGACAGAACAAGGAAAAAACACCGTGTTATGCAAAGCATAGTAGGAAAGGGCTGAAATGAAAACTATGCCTCCCTGAGATACCCGGGGGAAAGAGAAGTCCAGGGGGGGAGAAGTGTTCAGTTAATATTTGATGTGATCTCTAAAGGGAGGTAAGTGAAAGAAACAAATGAGTTTGAAAACAGTGTTTTCTGGCACCAGAAAGAAAAGTTGGACCCTGAAACCACAGAAGAAGGATGGAGACGTTTGTGGGAGATGTGAGAAGCTGTTAAAGAATAAAATCATAGAATCATTTAGGTTGAAAAAGACCCTTGAGGTCATCACGTCCAAACATTAACCTAGCATTGCCAATATGAAATATAGACTTGAAGGTGCAAGAGTCAAGCCTACAAGAGGTCAGTGTTAGTTTTCCATGCTGTGTGCAGCTTTCCTGAGACCTGGAATGGCTGAAGTTGCTAGTAAAACTGCAGAGATTACCCAAAGCTAAAGGACCCCAGGGTGGAGTGGTAGAGGGGATGTAGAGCAGCGTGGGACACGTGGGAGACCAGGGAGGATGGCAGCCAGCAAACTGGAAACTGTTTTCACAAGATTGCAGCATCCATTTGAACTCAACTGTGTTTCCCAGCAAGGTTTTTCAGTCCCTGACTGTGATTAAGAGAGGTAGCACAAAGGGTAGAGCTACCAGCTGGCCTAGCAGTTGGTTCACTAGAGGCAAGGACTGTAAAATAGTTACAGTCTCTAGAAATTAGGCATCACGTGTGACCCTGTTTATGTGCCTTGTTAATGCTTTTTTTTTTCCCCCATTGCTTCTTGTACGTATGTGTTCATAAAGCCAACTCAGTTATGGTTGCAGGTGAGAAAAATACACCTACTGTGCAAAAGGTAAATTTAATTTTCCCACATTTCTGAATATTTTTTTTGAAGCAACTGCTTTAAAGTTGAAACTGTTCTGTTCTATGACAATCTAAACCTGGCAGAAGGGTTATACAAGTCCTGTTGGCCTGCTAGAATTAAGGCAAAAAACGGTGCAGGAATTTTATAGCTCTTCCTCTTATTTTGAGGGATATTATGGAGTTGTTTATTTATAATCAGTTCATCAGGCTAATCTAATTTTCTCATTTGGCAGAGTAGCTGGCCCAGCAGTAAACATTAGGTTTGTTGTATCCATGATTAGAAATTCCAGTGATACTGCCTCAGGCCTGACATTCTCACAGAAACTAAAAAAAAAAAAAAAAAAAAAAAAAAAAGAGGTTGAACTACAGCATGGCAATTTGAAAAGCAGAAACTAGAACCCCAATTTTTTTACTAATTACAAATTTTAAAAGTTAAGAGCAGGTCTTAGGTGAAGTGCAAGGGATTTGTCTTTGAATGACAGCACAGAGAATGGCTTGGGTAGGTACCCAGCCTGGCCAAGGTATGATACAAGACTGATTTAGGGCTCAAAGTGATCCTGCTAAATAGATAGGTCAAGAAGATGAAATGTGATGAACGTAATATAAAGGATAAACACAGTAGGGAAGAATCAAAGGTACAAAGTGCAGAATAACTGTCTCAGCACTAGTATCATGGGAAAGGTTTCAGGAGTTGTGATGATTCATAAGGATAATGTACATACAGAAAGCTGTACTGTTTCCAATAAAGTAATTGTTATTTTGAAATTTGGAAAAACAATGTTCATGAGAGAAATGAAAGCTGAATATTGTTCTCTCCTCATATTGCTGGCTATGCTGCCATGTCCCATGTTGAGATTTTCACTGCAAAAGAAAACATCAAAAATTTTCAGTAAGCTGAATAAATGGAATGTGATCAAGTGGATAAGACACATAGAGGAAATTTTGACAGCAGTGTGTCCCACCACTTTTTCCTTGCCTTTTGAAAGCACCAGGTACATGGCACTAGGATCTGATATCCATTGCTAGAATGGCACTGTGGTCACTCACCACCACATACAGATAAAAGTCTCAAGAGGAGAGGAAGAATATTTTTAAAAAAAACCCAAACATGACCTGTAAGAAAAAGCTTTACAAATTGAGATTTTCTTCTTTTTAATTCTTGGACAATTAAGGAGAAAGATCAATTCTTTGTACCCACTGATATCAAGGCAAGAAATAGAATTAGGTAGGCATATTTAAAGTGTTCCTAGGAAAAAATGTTTAAATAAGATTTGAATAAGTTGATGATATTCTCAGCAATAGAGTAAGATTGTTACCACTACAGATTTTAAAGGAGAGGTTAGTAAATATCTGCAGTGGCAGTCTGCTTTGCTGCATCCACCTCAGATGATCTCTTATATCCATCCCCTCAGGATTTATATTCATGTAATTTTCATGATTTCTCTGGGAAATTGGGACTGGCTTCTTTACAGCAGTTGAGGAACAGAAAAGATAATTTTCTACTACTGAGCAACTTTCAATAATATATTATTGCTATTCAATTATATAGCCTTTGTAAAATATTTAATAGGTTCTGTTATTCAAAACTCAGATCAAAAACATTCTGAGTGATCTAGGTATAAACACTGTAAAATTAGGTTGAAGGACTATAATTGTAATATGGTACTCAGTAAGTTAAGTTACCATTAGCTGAGCATTTACACAGTAGAAGAATTGGCCCTACATCAGGCTTTACTTGACATTTTTACTGCACTTTTGCACAAATTTGTCAATGTCTCAATAATGAAAAAAGTGGTAATAAAATAGCAAGTTGTAAACTTATTTCACTACCTCAGTAGAAAGAGCTAAGCTTACTAAAGCCAGTAGTGATATAAATATATAACCTACACATTTATCTGCATAAAAATTCTGATTCAAACCTTTTCTTTGTGAAATAAGTTACAAGAACCAAATGTTTCTAATAAAAAGCAAATTGTGAGTGAACTCACAACACAACACTGAAAAAAATGATTTTTGACACCAAGTGCTCTTTAGTTACTGTTTTCTGCATAGCAATGTTAAGCCCAAACTTGCATCACTCTTGCCTTAAACTGCTAGAATATCTCAGGGTGTTTCAGGTAAACCTAAGAAACAAGCTATGCTGGATTGTAAAGATTATGTTGGGAATCTGACTTTGTTTAATCACAGTCATCCAGTTGGTCTTGGTCTCCTTTTTCATTGCAATCACCAGGAAATTTGGAAGGATTCCCACAATAGGGATTTTTCATCCTACTGACCTTTGGCAAAATGTCAGACAATAAAAGAGAAACTTAAGTTCATGATTGTGTCCACTAAAAATGAAAGATTCTTACCTGCATCATGCAGTTATGTCCCAAACCTTTATAAAATAAAGATCAGTGCTGTCATGAGATTGCAGAATTATTGATATTTTGTATTCCAGACAACAAACAGCATCCAATACCTGGATGGTATTTATGGTCTCATAGTATTTATTAGACTTCTGTAACATCTGGTTTGTAAGTTTGAACTTTTCCGTATTTTGTGTCTTTACAATTCTTGAGGTCAAAATCATGTTTTTTCACCATATCAGATGTTAACTATTTCAGAGTAGATCCATTAAGTTCAGTGTTCAAACTGGTTTGGAGTTACAGTAGCCCAGATACATCCCAAGAATAGGATGGCACTTATGTTGTAGGTAAAGAGGAAAAAATACTCACTAAATTTGATAAAAAAGCTGTTTGTCTTCAACAAACATTCTACATGGGCAGTGAATCATGTCATACATATTAGGATCCCATTACCACTATGTTTGTTATTTACCAAATTCATATGGTAATTTTGCACAGGTCAATCTGAACTGATACACAAAACATAGAGGAAAAAAGTGTTTTATCAAATATCATTGAGTTTAGAGAACTGTACTAATTCTGACATATGATCTGATGTTGTCTATAGTCCATAACAGTAAATTCCATGGTTTTAATGGAATAATGTGCCTTATTCATCAGTAATTGGTTTGAAGTAGATTTTGTTTTGCCAGTGTTAGATCATTAATAATTATACCAGCAACATGCCAGCTTATCCTCATCTTCTCAGCAGGTGGTAGCAGCTTGAAAATATAGGTAATAAATGCACACATGAAACTAAAATACTGCTGAATCCTAAAATCAGCATCAGTAATGATATTGTGACTTTCCACCTTCCCCTTTTCTTACCACCAAAGAGAAGCAGTAATGGTAAACCATCAGGGTCATCATTTAATTGACTATATGTGAAAAATCTTCCAAGAGGTTTTGGGTTGCTTTATTAAGTAAGAGTGCTCTTCTTCTTGATTGAAATGGTTGAACATTAGATCAAGGTTGAAATTAACAGAAAATAGGGGGGTTTTAAATCAAAAGTTGATCATCAGGTATACAGATGAGTCCCCTGACTTCTTTATTCCATGTAAGATGTGGATCAAACTAAGCTGCATCAGAACTTTTCTGTGTGTTTGGTCATCTAGCTAAACACTCAGAATATGTGAATGTCATAGAAATATATAAATCAGAAAACCTTAAATAAACTGCTGCCCATTATATTCCTGATCTGAAGAATTTGTTTTCCTTTACTCTGAGTTAGTGGATGCCATGGAGAAGACAAGAGACTCATATTTTAAATATTGCTTTTTAAGTTGCCATGACAGTGAATCAGCTTTGCCCTTTTAATGATTTTTTTGTGACAGTGTTGTAGAATCCTTAGAGCTAAATTCTTTTCTTAGTAGCATTTATCTCAGTTTTGCACATGTGTAACTCTAGAGTATGCTTTTAACTTCTATATGCTTTTATATTCCAACATCATAATGTAAATAAAATTACTACTTCCAATGGCTTGTTCTAATAATATAAGAAAATTGCATTTACAGAACCTGGTACAAATAGCTAATTTGTTGTTACCTGCATCTGTAATGCGTTCCTTTAAATGGAAACATATTTTTAGTTGTTTTTTTAGCTGTATTTAGATGAGAGCAGGGCAATGTGATCTGTAATTCTGAATATCTCTTCTCATTTATATAAGAGCTTTTCCATACAAGGACATTATACTGCTGTTAAGAAAGGAAGTAACTTTTAATTTTTTTGGAAAAAAACCCTGCTGTATTGGCATTTCTCCTCTAGATTGTCTGCATAGCAAAGTTAAGTTCAGTTGCTTTACGAGACACAAAAAGCAACTCTGAGCACATTTCTGTGTATGTGCTGTACCTGAGTATGTGACTACATATTGAGTATATAATGAGTAGCAATTTTAGTTAGTTGCCACATACAGATGAGCCACAATGAAAGACCTGAATACTGTGTGTTAGAAATTGATTTTATTATTATTTGATCTGAAGTAAGAGGAGGTGGTTTATACGCAAACTAATTGGACTTATATTCGTCTTTTCTATGAATTAAACAAATTACTTCCAGAGAACAAATTATTAAGCAGAAAGTTGTGTTGTGATTCACTGATATTTAAATTTCATAATTATCTTTAGGGCAGACTCTGTCCTTCCTTATATATATCTATATCAATGGTATTATGACTGACAAAACCTTCTAAAAGCTATTTTGAGTGAAGAGACTGTGGCAGCCTTACATCAGCACAACCAAGAGCATCTTTTCTAAGTCTGAGGCTTTCCTATGTCACCACTACTCATTGGTCAGTAATTACACTGCAGACATTTGATAGATAAAACATGCAGCAGCGTGGACCTCCAAAGGAGGCCTTGAAAAGACTCAGACAAGGAAGCCAGCCACACATCCAAATGCTTATGCTTTAGAAATTTCTTTCAGTATGGACATCCGAGTCCTGCAGCTGCCGTACATAGCCTTTTATATGGCCACAGGTGTTGGCTTCAGTGCTGGAGCACGGAGTGGTAGCAAACAAAGAGGAGTATAGTCAATGCTGCCAGAGACCAGACATAGTGCCAGTTTAATACTGAATGTAAAACAAATACTTGTGCCAATTTGTTTTTAACTGCATTTTTAGTTAGAAAAATTAGCTTGTCTTTTGAGAGCATTATCTATGTGTAGATGAATGTTCCAACTATGAAGAAGGCTTTTTAAAAATAAAAATAAATAAACAAAATATAGACTTACAAATATGGAGACCTAGTATTCTTTTATTTATGCACTTATTGTTTAAAAAAGAATCAAAAAGTATAAGACTAATTTGATTCTTCGTGATCCCTCCTTGGCATATTTTGTGAGACATTTATCCCTTATGTAGTGCGACTTACTTCTCCAGAGCTGGAGCTTGAAGTCAAGGTAATTCTGCATTAGAATAAATCTCTGTTTATATTCAAAGGCATTTCTGGAGTTGCACATTCTTAATTCAGTTGATTGAACTGTCATTCTATCATCTGTGCTATCTATCAGTTCAGGGATACATTTCCTGCTTCTGTAAAGAATGCATATTCCAATGTATTCGGATATTCACTATTCTGAGATGCATTTTGCCTGTAAGTGAAATCTATTTTACATGTTTCCTTCATAAATTACAGCTGAATCCTATTTGCATACATATTTATACAAATAATTTGTCTTTGGTCAATTCCAAAAGGAGCAGTTGAAGTATAGAGATCCTTTTAAAATGATTGACTACTTATCACAGTACTACAGCTGCTATTTCTGCCTCTGTACAGGGAATTTCCTGCACTAGTATTTACAGATAATAGCATTAACAGCTACTTCTGTTACCAAAATTGCAATGCATGTTTGAGGTATTTAGAATTTTGAAATTGGAAAGAGAGTTACCAAAGGGTCCTTTAATCCTAAGGTCTCAAAATCTGTCTTTTGTACTACTACCTTGGTGGGTTTTAATATTAATGCACACCTGGATGCAGCAGGAAGTTTTCCTTTGGCCGAGGGACATACATTTTGTTCCAGTGTGACTTGTGCTGCAAATGAAAAGCAGAACATTTAATGTAGTTTTCCAGATCTGTGCATAAAGGATGGAAGTGTCACCAAAGGGAAGGGTTGTGAATGCAGAACTGGCTGCTAGTCTAGGTCCCTATAAAAAATACACATTTTATGTTAATCCATCACTGGGAAAAAAAATAAAAAGAAACTGTCATGGCAATAAGGACTTTTATCCTAGATATCCCTCCCCCAAGGGAGAGTCAAATCAGCATGGGACAGTTAGCTGTGGAAGATCCTATGCAGATGCTTTCATTTCATAAAAGGTATCGAAGGCAATTGTTCTCTGTACAGAGTTCAAAAATAAGAAAACTAAATAAAAAATTTCAAGTGTGCATGCACGTAATAAACAAGTCTTAAATACATAAAGATAATTATCAACGTTTCAAAGAAGTCCCTCATACCAGAGAAATGTGTTTGCAGATGCTTGTTATAAAATGATTTTATTTACATGAATTAAATCAAGTGGAGAGGAAGCAGTTTGCTTTGTTAGGAAACTTGGTAAAAGCAAGGTATTACGATATCTCTGTATTCAAATATATCCTTCCTGTAAAAAACAAAGTACTGTCCTTTATGTAGTAAGATAAGGATAGTTTCAAATAGGTCTAAATTATTCAAAGTACTCTTAAGAATCTTTAACTATGGGTAGTGAAATAAGGCTGGTTTGCCAAAATTACCTTATAAACAGAGTTTGCATTTGGAGTACAAAACAGGTCATGAACCTTACCCTTAAACACAAATGACTATCCCAATTACAGACCTTTAAATTATTTTTGTGGGAGATCTCCTTTTGTTTGTATTGAGGGTGTGGATGGCTTTTTTTCATGTTGTTTAAATATATAGATATATGTGTGTGTATATATAGATATGTATGTATGTCTCTTAATAGTTATATCTCCTAGATTTTTCTGGATGCAAAACAGCTGAAGTAACTTAAATATCAACAATCTTCTTGACTGACAAGTTCAGGTCATACCACTAAAAAATCTTCTAGCAGTAATTTTAGATTATATATTCTTTTTAATTTACATTTTCATTCTCATTAAGCATTATATTAAAACCAAACTGCTTTTACAGTCTTCAACTAAAATGTCTCAACGTCTCCATTACTTTGTGTCAAAGCTGTTCAAAACAAGAAACTCATCTAAACTAGCCTTTTCCCATGAAAAGCATTTTGATGTTTAATTTTGAAAGAAACAGTTTGATGGCAAATGTCCCAGCTAATTCTATCAAATATCTGTTTTACTGAGAAAAGAATATCCTTCTTCTGAAGTTTTCCTTAAAAAATGTTTTAAAATACCAGCAAGTCATTGTATATATATATATATATATATATATATATTTATATATTTATTTGTGGCTTGTGCTGGATTGATTTCACATCCAAATTCTGCTTAAATAAGCAAAGTGTTCTGCCTCATATTTCCTAATGCAACCAAATGCTCTTGATCTTGATGCAGAATGAAAATCTCTGTTCCGAAGCCAACGGTGACGTTCGCAGTGTGCCTTTTTGCACAGGACTTCTATTATCCTGTGAAACCTCCCCCAAAACCCCCCACTTGATGCATCCTTCTCCTTCATGATCTGTTCATTTGCCCTTATGAGAACAGAAACTTTCTTTCTCCTCTGTATCAGAATATCCACTTATGGTTTCTGAATCCCATGTCTGCGTTATGGACTGTGTGCAGAACTGCAGCAACTTTATCTTCAGTTGCTTCTAAAACTCTGGTAGGGCCTTCCAAAACAACTCAGCTATTTTGTTGCTCATACTTCCACTGCTGCAGAGAAGTTTAACTATTTTCTACTGCATTATCTTGTGAATCACCTCTAGATCTACCTCTGCATTCCTGCTTTCACATATTTGCCCAGATTTATTGGCTTGATTTTGCTTTTCTTTTCTTCCTTGATCACTTTGCATCAGCTTTTTTCCACAGCTTCTTCTACTCCCTTTGCCACATTTTCGTGTTTCTATCAGTACATTCCAGTAAGCTTGATTAATTTTCAGTTCTACATTATTTGAGAATCTGGGAGCATCCCACTGCCACCTGTTTTTATTTCTGCTATTCACAATTATCATAGATCAAGATTTTTAGCTTGAAAATTTAAACCCCCCGTACGTAATAAGACTTAAAACTAGTCTATGTCTGTGGCTATCATAGAGAAAACATTTGTCTCCAGAATGAACGAATAACTATCAATACATTTAATGCACCAGTACTCCAGTTTGAATGACATGAAAGACATAAAAATGAAAAAAACCCCCAACAACCAGATATTGATTGGGGTTTTTTAAAGTTAAAATTGTTTTAGAAAGAGAAAGAATTCCAGTTATGATTTACTTACTTTATTTGCTGCTAAAAATGTCTCTGGACTTCACATGCATGAATCACCAAGCAGCAAAAAGAGAGGTTCACCAAGTGCATTATCTTGTATCCTCAAATGCACTTCCAGGCTGCCAGACAAGTGATAATAGGAGATGCATAGAGGTACACTATTTTGTCTGTACCAAAAGATGAATTCATAAGTAGCCTAAAAGCCAAATTACATAATTTCTTCTCCTGCAAGTCAGGCACGTTGCAGTGGCCACCACACAGCTGCTGGCCTGGGCGACATCCAGGCAGACACAGTCACAATTGTCTCTTTTCATCTGGGTCATTCTGAATTCCTTCAACAGGAAATGGAACACAAGCAGAAAAGTTTTAAAAACATCCCAGACATGAATCAACAAAAACCCTGAACATCTGCTCATCAAAGCTCATCAGAAAACAGTGTATTTTATTTACACTACTCTTCTGGGTGTACTGAGAATGCCCAATGAAGTTAGAGATCACTAGAAAATAGTGCTGGTATGAAGTGTCCATTTCACTTTACGAATTGCTGGCCTAATGTACCCAGAATATGTGAACTACGGTGTATTTCTCTGACGTTTTATTATTTATTTTAGCATAAAATGGTATGGTTTTATTAAAAACCACAATTCATGTCAAATCCAAGCTGGCTAAAAAAGGGTACAATATTTTAAAGAATATTTTGATTTCTTTTGAAGATAAAATGGTTCTAGTAAATGTGGAAACCAGGATGACAGAAAGTGCAGTTAGTCAGTTCATCAGAGATGTGAGAAACATTTTCATGTGTAAGGAAATGAGGGCTCAGATCCTTAGATAGAGCAGCTCAGTGTAACCTACTGACTGCATCCTGCACTGTCAGGGAATTGGGCCACTGCATTTCTATATCTAATGTTATATAGTTTTTCTGTTCCACAGGACAGATCCTGTGCTCATTCAGAATTTATGAATCTGTGTGTCCTCACAGGAAGTCTTATTACTGGGGCCGGTCTAATTTCAGCTTTGCCCACAGTAAGAGCTCAGATACCCTTTTTTTCAGCAGTTGGTATCTTTGTGGAGCTGCTTTCAAGCTATTACACAGGGAACTGGTTAGCTCAAAGGTGGATACTGACCTGAGCTACTTCACTTATTTCAGGGAGGGGTTCACCTCAGCTACAGTGAGAAAACATTGGCTTCGAGTGGCTTTGACTTTGTCCTTGCAGATGTCCTCACACCTCTCTGCATATCAAAAGGGAAACAGAATCTATTGCAGGAGTAAAATTTGTTAGGGAGCTAAAAGAGTGTTTTAGTTTTTCTTGTGCACTAATTCTTGTCTTTTTCGGGCTTTTTAAACTGTACCTATCACCTTATCATCAAAACACCACATATCTTTCCTCAAAGATTTTTTTATTTGTGTTCATGGGAAAGTATCTTCCTTAGTTTTTAAAGGAAGCAAATGTAGCATCCTGGTCACTCTCTTAAAGAGACAACTTGGAGATTATGCAGTTTTCTTAGTAAATTCCAGAAGCAGCAATACTTTCATAGTGTTGATTTGGAGAAGGAGGACATCAGCAATGAATGACTGGAGCAGCTGTAAGTCACATAAGGGGTAATTATTTTTTGCAAGTGTGGAAAGGAATTTTATTCTGCATGTCTGCTGTGTAGCTACAAAATATTGCTGGCAATGCCAAAAAGGCTAAACACCTGCTAAAAAACCTGTGAAGAAGATTATCTCTCCTTTTTACACATACACTTATGAAATACTTACTACACGTTGGATCATCTCCAGTTTTTTTCTCTTTCTCTCAGCATTTTTCTAGCCATTGAAGCAATTGTTCACCCTCTCTGCCTGACCTTTGAAAAAGACATCTGCTATGTAGAAAGGCCAAATATCAAAATATGACATGCTTCAGTTACCTTGTGCCAACCTTCTAGGATAGAACACTTGTTTCTTTTTAACCGACCTACTTCTGATTTTTGTCACATGATTTTGTCATTAGGATGTGAGGCCAGTACTCTTTCCTTCTCCCTATCCCACCTCATCAGGCTGGAAAGGGCTTCTTTCTGACTTTTCTCTACCTGTGCAGCTGTAACGATGCTATGCCAGCAATGTTAATGCTCCCTTGCCAGTTTTTAAACATTCTGCCAAGTAGAGAGAATTAATAACAAGATCTGAATCATCCCTAAAGTAACCCCTGTGTCCTATTCCTCCAGTATGATGTCATTTTTCAGCTCCTGTCTAGGATAATAAGAAGTATCTCTTATACCCCCAGAGCTGAGAAGTGTGTTAGTGTGGGTGTGGGCCACACCATTTATTCAGTCTACCCTTTTGCCTTTGCAGCTCTAACCATTTAAAAACCTTTAGGCCAGATTTTACAGTCCATGTCGTGCTGCTCAGCTGTTGCAAAGTGGATGGACTCCAGCCAAACCTGGCGAGTGGCCACAGCCTTCCCCTTGTGCCCGCGAAGGCAGCTGGGAAAGGGCAGCGCGGTTCGTGTCCTCACAGCTTCTCCGTGGTGCTGCTTGTGAGGCCAGCAGGACCACACCACCCTTGGAGGGGAGCCCTGGGTTGGACTCAGCCCTGTTTGTGCACGTGCTGGGCAGCACATTGGGCCATAGTTGGCACTGCCTCCTCTGTGGACATCCATGTTTTGGAGTGGAGCTTTTGATTTTCAGACTTGAAAACAGAAGAGTTGAAAATAACTGAAGGGTTTGAGTGGAGGTTAAACTAAGAGGGAGAAACGACTAACCCTGAATCATACTTGATAATATCTGCAATATACATGCCTACTGTATCTTCAGCAGTGATTTTCCACTGCAATGTGGGCTTAACATGTTTCTCTTTCTTTCATCTTGTTCCATCCTCTTTGCTCCATTTGGAAGCAGAATCAAAGATCTTAAAGCATCAAGATAAAAGTGGAAGGTGGTTTGGGATAGCTGTGCTTGGTTAGTACCACACCTTCAAGAAGTGCTGACAAGCATTCCTTTTAGGTTTCAAAAAAGTGTTTCATTTTTGTGTCACTAGGAAAACTTGGACTTTAATCTCCAGAGACCTCTGCAAGCTGCATGATGGTGTGCAGATCATGAGCAAAGGAGTGGATCATGCTCCAGTCAGCTGTGGCACCTGTTTCCTAGCACCTTTCATTTCTGTTGCAGCTACTGGTGGCTTGCTTTGGCTGGGTGTCATACTTTCCCACTGCTCTGGGGAACAAGCAAAACCTGGTATCTGGTCCCTTCTCTCCTGTCTCTCTTCTATCACACATGTCAGTCATAAACTTTATTTCATATCTGGATGGCATCCTCTGCTTATCTCCAGCTCTCTGCAGTGCTTTTGGTTTTCCCCTGGGCATGAAGGCTTTGAGGCAACAGTTCTGCAGCTTTTTGTTTCTATTTCTGCAGCCTACATCTTCAATCTACTGTTTGGAAAGAAGGACAACACTAATTGTTTGCAAGGGCATCCCTAAACCCCAGTGTGGCAATTATGAGGCAGCTTTTACTGGTAGTGTGGTAAAAAGCAAACTTCTTTATAGAAATGCACACGTGCTCTAATACTTTGCCATTCACCTGTCGGTGGCTGTGCCTTCACCTTATTCTGCCCCCAGCATGTGAGCTGCATATATATACCACATCACAGTCCCTTTTACCACATGATATAGCCACTGCTTTTATTAATAAGGGGTTATACCACATTGGCTGTGATGAAAACAGAGTACTTATTGGTAATGAACTGACCTCAGGTGTTGCTTAAAGCCTTGATGGGAAGGTGCGAGAGAAAGAAAACATCTTTTTAGGTGAAGTGCCATATGTTGTCTTTGTCCTGGTCAGAAAGGGTCGCCTAGTTTGAGGCACCTGGTTCTCTAGGACCGTCTTCCATCTATTTCACTGTTAATACCTTAATATGACAAATTGATATGTCTGAAAGAGCTACCTGGTACAAGCCACTAAATTCCTTCTGGTTCTCTGCTCCATTTGTAGTAAAGAGACAGTTTCTGAAGGCCTAAAAGTTATCTGGCTTGTAAAGAAAAATCCACTCTCTGGCAGAGACTAAAGTTATAAAATTTGACCTACTTAACTAAAAATCCTATTAGATGGATTTACACATGGCTCCCTGAAATCAGGTTGTCCAATATGAAGAATAGGACCTGAGGCCTTTTAATGGGACCTGAAGCCTTAAAGCTGTTTAATGCTGTCAGGTATTTTTTCCAGGTTACTTTTCCTTGCTTCTTTCAGATTAAGGTGCTAAAAACAATGCAAACTAGTGTCTGATCCATATATTGTCCAATGACTAAATCTATTAAATTAAAATTTGATAAACATTGCTGTAAAAAAAAAAATCTTTTTTTTTGCCACAGCTAGTTACATGGAATGGCAAGATGGATCTCCTTGGAGGCTGTTCTGAGCTCTTAAACAATCAGTTCTCATCATAGCTTGCTGTAGTCAAACCTGTTTTTTTCTTGACTTCATAGCCCTTCATCTCACCCCATACTGCAAAACCACGTGACTTTATTGCAAAGCTAACAATAATGAGTGTTTATTTCCTTGAGATTATCGCTGGAAGAGCCAGGTGGTTTTGTGAAGCTCTCATCACTCCTTTCTGTCTGAAAAGGAAATATAATAAAGGAAATTTCTATCCTCCATTGTAGAAAAATATTTGTGACCCTGAACACTGCAGGGCTCAGAAATTAGGGGACAAAACAAAAATCCAAGTACATAATGTTATCTTCAAATCCCCCCTTTTTTTATTAGTCTCATAAATATTTTTTACTGTCAAGCAATTATTTTTAAATCTTGTTTTGCTTATCTAACCTTTGGTTAACAAGATCCTACCAAAAAAACCCAACAAATGAACCCCAAACATAACACTCCTGCAAAAGATCCTATGAAATCTACAATTGCTAATATTTTAACTCACTGTGATTATCCCCTACTCCCTTATTCTCTTGGACTTCTTCTTATCTTTTAGATAATAATATTCCTGTAAATGAGAGATTTTTTTTCCAGAATCTTAGTACCTTCTTTGCCTAGCTCTCAGAATTTTTATAACCTGGACAGAAGAAGAAAATGCCTGTACCAGCTTGGAATAACTAGTGAATTTGCCTTTTGCATTTCCAGCAAGAGGTACTCAGAGTCACTCGGTTTGCAAAACTCAGAGTTCACAAAACTCGGTGATATGTTTGGAATGGTATTTCTGGGCCCTGATCAAACACCTTTTCCTCCAGCATCCTGGAGTCTAAGCACAAGGAAAGGACATTACTGTAGTGGGCATACTGAGCTCTTACTGGCTGTGAGCAGTATTTGTACAGTGTGCATTGCAAGGTGGTGTAGCTTATTTTCTAGGTAATAATTGAAGTAAGTATTTCAATTCAGCGTTGTCATTTCCCGTGTTCTTTAAATGAGAGCTTATGGGGAGTCTTTGACAGAGAAGATAGATTTATATACTTATATTTTAAAAATCTATAGTAATAAATACATGCTGGCTGCAGCAATAAACTTTCTCCATCCTTTAGGTTTTAAAAATGGTTGTGAATAACTCTATAAGAGGACTAGATTCACAACTGTCATCAAAAGCAACAAAAGAGGCGTTTATGCATTTATCCTCTGAAGGATGGTTCCCAAGGCTTCCGTCAGATATGACTAGTGTGCCAGTAGCTTGCAGGTTTTGCTAACCTTAAGTAAGGGAATCCCCACCGAGGGAGGACTGGTTTCACAGGCTTAAGATACAGCCCACAGACTCTTTCACTTACCATTAAGAAAGTGCATGTGTACATATGTGTGCATGAGTAGGTGTGTGCATACAGAAGTGTGCACGTGCGTATCTACACATGCATATCTGTGCTTTGAATTTTACTGTGCCCTGTATCTGCGAACAGATGTACTCCTTAGAATTTCACCTCGGCTTAGTGTGACTTCTCTAATTCAAGCTGAGAACAGGCCTCTTTTCCATATGGTGCTTCATGTATGTTTTAGTCTCCATAGACTTGAACGGTAATGACATCTATTAGAATGAGTGCAAATGGAAAGTGAAATATTATTGTTCTGAATTAAAACACTCTACACCGCTTCTGTATTTAAGTATTTATCATAAATGATCGTGAAAATACAAGGCCTTATATATTGATTCCTCATTCTTCAGCCCATTAGGGTTTACAGTACATTTGGCAAGTGAGTATTGACCTTCATAGGGTGATGGCCAATGTTACCTCTTAAAACACTAAAATTCTAGTCTCATCTAAATAGAAGTATATATCTTCCTATTACCTCTCATTTTTTCACATGAATTATTGTATTATAAATGAAAATCTATGAATTTGGCTTGGCTTTACTTTGAATCATACATATACTTGAATTTTCAAATAGGGTATTTGAGAGGAAAATAATGTATTAAAGAACTCTAGTGAGACATAATGGATTTATAAAAATAGAAAACTGCAAGTACAAAGACATAAATATTTATGGTGAATTTTCTTATTCTTGTTTATATTTTATGTAGCATAATCTTTCCATCAGAGGATTAAGTTTGGTCTGCTACTGGTTTGTGGAACAAGAAATTTAAAGCAGCTCCCATCAATCAAAACAAAACACAGTAAACAATGAGTTAATATCAGCACTACAGATGTGAAAGCTTTTCAGTGCATGACTAATGTATGTGCATGTCTTGTCCTTCTGAATTAAAACGACCATTTAGGGCTGAAAATTAAGTCCTAGCTGAATTGTTTTTCAATTAATACAATAAGAGGAGCAAATCTTTTAAAATACTTTGTGATTCAGAGATACACTTCATAAAGTGCACACGCTATGCCTTTTCAGCTTGATTCAGCTTTCACTGACAGTGATGGAAATCAGGAGTAACTCCAGCAAAATCAGTGGAGCTACCTTGAGTAAGATGAGCACAAAATGAGGAATTTATTGTCATAGCTGTGAAGAAAATATTTAGCAGTGACAGATTATTTTTTTACGGACTATGGCACAGCTTGAATGAAGAAAAAATACTAGTGGCCTATAAGCAATTGATTTTTATTCTTTTTTCAACACTGAGAGAAGGTAGAGCCATTGTTAGTCACTGCTCTTATGCAGAGAAACAACTGGAAACGTAAAAAGAAATCTTACTGGATGTGAAGATCTTTTGCAAAGATATTTTCAGTTGAATGATTGGAATGCAGTATTTTGCCTTTTTGTAAAGGAAAGTGTATGTCTCTGAAAATGATGACAAAGTCTGCCTGATAGAAGACAAATTGGAGAAATGTATAGCAGAGACTGCCTGAAATTTTCTTTATTTGCAGATCAAGATATTTTATTATATGTCATTTGGAATTATTGCAAATTTCAATGACTAGTAACATATTTAATTCTTTAGTTAATAAACGATGGATGACTTTGGGTTAAACACATCGATGTAGAATTTAATTTCTGGTATTTCTTTCAAACTGTTCTAATTCCCCTCAACTTAACATACATACAAGTTAGCATAATGATTATATTTGGTTAATAATGAACACTGCAAGTTACTATCTGGAGCTAATAAAATTTAATAATCCATTTAATTTATCTTTTTCTTGCTGTCCCTTGTCCTTTGCAAATTGGATCTAATGTTTGGTTTTGATCTTTAGGAAAAAAGTGCCACTATATTTCTCTTCTAAAGAATCAGATACAAAGTGCGTACTGACACTTAATTCTGACTGCTTAAAATGCAGAGAGCAGAAGATTCACGCAATAACAGAATTTTAATAGCCAATAAGACTTCAAAAAATTCAGTGAAAAGAAAGCAAAAGGAGGATATCAAACCATTATTTTTGTTTGGTAAGATTACAAAAGAGCTGCCAACAGGATGATGAATTTAAGCATCAAAAATTCCTATGGAAAATTACTTATAACACTATTTAAAGTTTCTAAAGAAGAACTTCAGGGAGCAGAGACCTAGGCTCAGAAAATGCCTAGTGGGATAAATCCAAACATTGGCAAATGTAAAATGTGGTAACTGTGGGACTATCAAAGTTTCACCAGAGGGAAAAGAAACTACCAAGCGAATACCCAGGGACAGATGGCTTTAGGTTTTATTCATTGCCTTTGAAATGAATCAGAGGAAATACAGAAGCAATCTAAGAAAGAGAATAAATAAAGCTATTGTTACAAGAGGCCAGGTGTTCACTTTCTCCGTTTGAGTGCATATGAACAAAGATAATGGTAGATTTATAGATCTATAAATATTGTAGATTGAAATGGCCATGGAGAGGTGGGCATTTCAAAAATTATGAAAAATTCTGAATACAGTTTTGAAATTATATTTTGAAAATGATATAGGATACTGCTGAAGGCAAAAATGCAGCATACTTCAATTAGCAATTGGAGATTGCTATGAGTAACAATATGTTGAGTTATACTAGTAGAGCCAAAGAAGAACTATTACAAGGAAGATAATCTGACAATGTCAGATTTTAAGCCACGGTATCTGAATGTTACTGAGTATGATAAAACTGGCAGACAGTGGATGCATAGAAACTGCTTTCTGGCCTTTTAGCGAAGCAGCACATGCTTTAGTGGTAAGGGGTAGGATTCTGGATGGATTGGGCTTTGTTCAGTGTCAGATATTATATGCTGCAAAGTAAAAATTATGGCAATGTCTCTTAAATACAGTGATACAAAGCCTGTCTTTCAAAATTCTCCGGCCAAAATTTCTCTTAGATAATTTGTCCAATTGTATTCAGTGTGGTAGGACTGTGGTAATTTATCCCAGGTGACAGTAGGTCTTAGAGTTATAAGATAAGCTACATAAGAGAAGAGATTTCAGCAAAACAAAAATGAGAAATAATGAGTCTTTAACTCCTGAATGAAAAACTACCATAAAGCTAATAAATTGTCTGTAAAACTAAGGACAACATAAATTGCAAATCTAGTTTTTGCAGGGAAGCAACGTTTCATTCTGATTCTCAAGCTGAATCACATAAAGTTTCCTCGCAGGAAGCTCCTTGAGAGCAATAAAATCATAAATGTAAATGAAGAAATGGTAGAAAGAAGGATGTGTTTCTGTATCATTTGTCATTACGTTGCCTAAGCAGTGTGAAAGATACTTGTATATCTGGTTCCGTGACAAAGTTACTGTAAATTCTTTTACCTTAGAGTGAAAAACTTATTCAAATATATAGAAAAAGAAGGGAAAAAAAGAGTATCCGTATCACAGAAAACTTTGGGGCTTCTTCCATGATAAGGATTCTTCCATGATTAGGATGGCCATCACCCCCCAGACCCACAAAAAAATAGAATCATATTTTTGGAACTACAGAAATAAAAATTCTGTGAATACTGTAGCAAAGAACTAATGTCTAATGGGGAAAAAAACAAACAAAAAAACCCCCAAAACAACAACAACAAAAAGCACAAACAAATTAACTCACAAAAGATGCAGAAAAATTCCTTTATTCCTCTGTTTTCCAATATCTCAAAAATCCCATACTTCAAATGTAACAAGGCATAGATATATATCTAAAATCACTTTCAGTGCAGTTTTGAAGCAAGTTTTTTCAAAGATCTCTGATGTCTTTATCAATTCTTACACATCTACATTGCTTAGCAAAGAGTATTTGTGCATATTCTTACCACTTCCCTAAAAGTAATACTTGTGGTAAACTGGTAATTAGCTAATTATCAAGCTGCTATGACACAGATTGTCTCACTTCATCTTTCTTCACTGGTTTCCAATTCTGTCTTACCTGTTTTTTCTGTTCTCTTTGTTATCCTTGACAACCATTTCACCTGACTGAGTGACCAGCCACTGACCGCTGTGATTTTTGATTACAGTGTCAGGCATCTGCACTTCACCTCTACCTGTACTTCTCTACATTACACTTTTATTCTAACTCATGGACTGTTCACTCTATGCTGAAGCACTGTGTTATCACTATCTATTAATTAGGAATAGATGCTGTACCATATAGCTATGCACAGCTGAACTGAAGCTAAAATGTATTTAGAAGATAGTCAACTGACTGCTAAAATTGTCTGAAGCAAGCTAAAACTGTCTCAGGAGTCTTGACTTGGAGTCTAGGCAAGTCCAGACACCTACACTCTTAGGGCAATAAAAAGCCTTTGATCTTTTCTTAGTAATGGCAAAATCATGCTTATTACTGTGTCAATTGTATACATGTCAGTATTTGTTTCATGGCTCAGGTTAATTTATTGCTCAAAAAGTTGCTGAGCCATTGCCAGCAGTAGGACATTGGTGCTTTGCTGCTCTCCAAGTTAGGGCCCATTGTGCTGGGAGCAAGTGGGTTGGCTTGCGTAGAGCAGAAGATAACAGGAGCAGTGCTCTACCTCTAGTCAATTGGAACCTCCCCAGTTAGACAAGACTGATGGAAAGTTATGGAAAGTAGCTCTGTGAACTCTTAGTCCAGCTCTCTCAGTACTCTTGGGAGCATCCCGTCTCACCCCATAGACTTGTGTGTGTCTGTGTGGTGTGGCAGGTTGCTGACCATTTCCCCTTGTATTATGAGGACTTCATTCTGCTCCCCATCCCTGTCTTCCAGCTTGGGAAATGGATTCCTGGAGAATAACTGGTCTCACTAATAAAAACTGAGGCAAAGATGGCATTGAGCACCTTAGCCTTTTCCTCAACCTTTGTCACTGTGTTTTCCCCTGCATCCAATAAAAGATGGACATTCTCCTGAGCCCTCTATTGCAAATGCATTTATAGAACATTTTTTGTTGTCTTTTGCAGCAGTAGCCAGGTTAAGTTCTAGCTGGACCTTGGCCCTTCTAATTTTCTCCTTGCATAACCTCACAGCATCCTTGTAGTCCTTCTGAGTTACCTACCTCTTCTTCCAAAGGTCATAAACTCTCCTTTTTATTGTGAGTTCCAGCCAAATCTCTCTGCTCAGCCAGGCTGGTCTTCCCCACGAGCTCATCTTTCAGCACATTTGGATGACCTTCTCCTGAGCCCTTTAAGATTTCCTTCTTGAAGAATGTCCAACCTTCCTGGACTCCTTTGCCCTTCAGGACTCCTTCCCAGGGACTCCGTCATCCAGGCTCCTAAACAGACCAAAGTATGCCCTATGGAACTCTTTTTCAACATAATATAGATATATATTTGCAGATTTTCAATGTCACAACAAAGTGCTTTGTAACAACATCCTAAGAATAAGTAATACGGGTATAAATAATCAGAACAGCCCAAGCAATAGTTCACATCAAGGGCCTGCAAAAAAAAAAAATGCTATTTATTGTTAATGAGTGGAAGAATATTAACCAAAAATCTGATGCTATGATATATTCCTATTAAATTTTTACCTCCTTGGCTAGAAACAGACATTAATTTGAGAATATGCTCATATACAAATTACATTGTAAGAGTTAATCAAAGAGCCTGTACCTAAGTTAAAGGAAATGCTATTTTGCTTTTGGCTGATTTTTAACTTGAGAGGGCTCTGCCCCAGCTGTAATTTTAAAAGGAGAAACTGGAGTATCCCCTTTGAAGGCTTACTTTGTCTGCTAAACTGAAAAAAAGAAAAACTAATGAACAAAAGGCCCTGTTTATTTGGTATTAGAAGTAAATTCCTTTTTAGCCTTCAGTTAGTATACACGAGAAACTTGCGTCTTCTTTATTGAAAGAATACCATAGCTTCTGCAGTTTTGATCAAAACTCCTGCTAAGTCTTGGATTGTTTGTTCACCTTGGATTACATTTGCATGTTCTATCTGTATACGAGTTAGATTTGATGCAGTTTTAAAACCACAGATGAAAAGAGGGGGAGAGATTATGTTGTTTTATAAAGCATCATGTTTCTGACAGACAGCACATAAATGATGAAGAAATGCATCACGCCTTACCATTCCTATCAGTCTGACTCAATGAGAACTGTAGGGTTATAAAGATGAGTTAGTTGACTGTGTTCATCACCTGGGCATTCTGTCATACATGGGGCAAAGATTTTCCGATTTTTGCACATAGCCAAGAGTGCTTTTAGTTAAATATCTCCTGTCAGTCATGCGTATTGAACAAATGCATGGCTTGCTAGTCACAGAACATAAATTTAAGTAAAAGAAATAATGTAGCAGTAATTTTCTCCAGCAGATTTCTGTTTGCTCAAAAACTTTCACTAAAGCCAGATTTCAGCCTGTACATGTAGGATATTGTCTCAACAATGATAAATAAAGGTCTGTCCATGCTTAGGTGGCTTTTGTGAAGGCAGCTGACTCAAACCCCATACGGAAGGGGTAGTCTCAAGTCCCAGAGGTATAGCTGGCATCATCTGAGGGGAAGGGCCAAAGAGTAGGTTTCAACTAAGGGCAGCACAACCCTGAAACATACATCTAAGTCAATAGCAAAACAGATCAATAGCCTTGCTAAAATCACAGATACAAATAATAATTTGTGTTGGAAGGGACCTCTGGATGTCACATGACCAATCTCCCACCCAAACATATGGGCCAACTGCAGTCTTAGGTTCCTCAAACCATTCTCTAATCAGTTTTTAGTATCTCCAGTCAGATTTTAGTATCTTCAAAGATAAGGATACTAGATCTTGGAGAAAAATCTCCTCTTTTGATCACCTTTATGATGAGAATTGGAAATTTTGGTTTTGGAACTTGCATTTGTTGGGCTCTCTTCCTTTTACTGTGCACCACTGGCAGAGTCTGGCTCCATCTCCTTTATACTTTCCCATTATGCAGCTGGAGACACCAGTAAGATCCCTGTTAGCCTTCCCTTCCTGTTTTTTGCCCTCTGTCTTGTGTGAGGGCAATGAAGGGTACAGTTATCTCAATTTAAATTGAACTTAGTGAACCAAGAAAGGCTTTGGCCAATACATTTAGCCTCAGTTTGGTGAAGCAATCATTCCCCAAAGAGTTAGTATCTATTTGATACTTCATTTTGGATAGATATTCAAAAAGAGTGAAGAATGTTATTTAGAGTCACAGTAGTAATAGCCTTTTTCAATCTTAATTATGATGTCAGTAGTATAATATCATAACAAGAAGATTTTTTTTTCTGCCTTGAGGCAAAACTAACTGGAGAGACAGAAAATGCATGTTGTGGGTTATACTTCGCTGGTTAGATGCCCTCTTAGCAGAGGAAAAAAACAACCAGTGGCACTGCTCCACTATGAATTCTGTAGATTATCATCTCCCCTCCACCTCAGCCCATTCTTTCTGAGACACTCGATGGAGTAACAGTTCTTGAAAACCCAGTGAGTGTCAGGACTGAAATTGTTCCTGGCTTCAGTGGGTAGCACATGAAGAATTGGTCACACAAGGAATAGGGATAATCTAATGGCATAGTAAAGTCCCCCTTCTTCTTAGATATGCAAACACACCATGCTAAGGGCTAAATTTTTTTGTTTCACTGCCTTTGTAGATGGGGTCTGTTTCCCTGGTCTGTTGCACCTGTGTGAGCTAATGGAGGAAGTGTAAAGAAGGCAGAAATAAGAGAGCACTGTGCCTCTGACCCACAGCACTCTCCTCACAGCAGCTGGACTGTCAGGAGGGCATCTCAGTACACCTGGTGCATGCCTGGCTCTGCCTGCTCCCACTGCAAGGAGGAAGCAGGGGACTGAAATATGACTTTCTGGATCACCGTGCACACCTGAATCTGCCCCTGAGCTATGCAATTACACGTTTTCCTTATTCAGGGATCATGCTGACTATGTGATCTAAATAAATTTCAAAGCTTCTTTTCATGTAGCTGTGATTAGATAAGGTGGCACAATGGCTGTTTTTATAGAACTGCAGTGCACTCTGTCTCTGTCTTAGCACAGTGTAGAGAAATGCTGAAAAGAAAATTTTGAAATAATTCTTTCTTCAACTGAAATTTGGTTTTCAAGTTATAAATGAGAGGTATTTTTGAAAGGGGTTTAACTAGATGTTTTTCTCTCCTGGGAGATGTGTGCAAAGCTCTCTACCCCATAGATATGGCAATGACAAAGCTAAATTTGACGCATTAAATGTCATACTTTCACATTTTCTGGGGAGCATACATTGTAGTGGTGTTTACAACATGAATCAGCATAATTGTTTCTGATAGGTTGCTTGTATCATTTTAACTTTCCTCCAACAGAGATAGCTCTTTATTTCTTTCCTTTGAAAAGCTGAGCATCTCTTATACAGCATAAGGCTTCCTAACTGAATTTAATGCTTTTATAAACTCCAATAAAAATATCTTTTACTGTCTTTGTTCCTGAAGGAATTACTATGCAGAATGAACATTTTTGATCTTAATACAACTCCTATGAATCATAAATATATTAATGCAGAACATCCAACATCAGACAATTGTAAATGTCCGTTTGCCAGAAAATTTGAAGTTATTGTTTCTCACAGACTGTAATTTCTTTTTGCTGGATATATGCAGAACTTAGCATTTCTCAGTAATGCTTTATTGTGCATAATTTTTATTTCATAGCCACCTTACATGTGATTTAGAATTACTGCATGTTGTTAATTTAAATTTTGCATGTTTTTGTGGTCACACCATAAATTTTTCCAGCATGCTGTATATGGAAAAGTGTTTTGGGTCCTGATTTGGGGGGGGGGGGGGGACAGGGAGAATCAGAGCAAAGTGAGGAAAGATGGGAGGATAATTAGATAAATCACAGTGTACATTCCTGAAATATGCAACGTAATTATGTCAGAAGTCTATCCCTGAACTGATGCTGATTTGGATGCATTTGTATTGTGACTTTGCAAAAATGCACATTATGACGAGATAGTATAATGAGAAGCAGAAGCACTTGTAGCCACTGAAGTCTCTTCTTGTCACTGTTTGTGTGCAGCTGTTGTGTGTAAAGACTGACAATTCTGTGAACTCAGGATGAAAGCACTAGAGGGAAAGGAAAAACAACTACATTTATTCAACAATACATTGTGAACAACAGCCAGGCTACAATTTTAAAATAGATGTATTTTTTCTATATCAGATTTTGAGTAATTGTGCCAGGATAAAGTTAAAAACTGAAAGGGAGGAATATTGAGTGGTAATAATTTCATCCTGACTCCTTTCTGGAAATAGGCTACCTCCCGTGCATACTGATGTATGTCAGTCTGGCCTAGAACAGTAACTCACAGGTACTTTGGAAATGCAAATGGTGGTGCTGGACCATCAGAATTGGATAAATATTATTAAAATTTTAAAAATAGCAAAATTAATCAAGATCTTAAGAAAATTTTAAAAATCAGAAAGCAAGAAGTTTTTCATGGATTTATTAAAAAAAGAATAAGGCCAAATTCTTTGCCTGTAATATGGGGTTAAGGTCTGGTCTCTGTCGCAAAAACATGCACAATAGAGTAAATTTTTGAGATGTGGAGATACAGAAGCTATTGAAGGCTATGAAAAAGGAATCTGAAAATTATAAAAGAAGTGATAATTAATATAAAATGGAGGGGTTTTTTCTCATTTAGTCTGTTTTATGATTTGTTACATCACATGGCCAATAACTTTTTGTTTATGGAGAGAATAAAGTCTCTATATGCTATCAGTAACACTCCTGAAGCAGGCAGAAACCAGTGGAGCAGACGGCAGCCAGTTTATAATATAAAATGACACCTTTTTTGCTTTTTTGAACTATTCATTATACTACTAGTGTTCATTTTTTTATTTTAAAAAATCCAAAAATAATAGTGATGTCAGCTACATGTAAAAGGCCAAAACCACCAAATGCAGATGATTTCACTTCATTATCTGTCAAGTATGATTTTCCGAAGCACGAGAAAGGCAATTTGCTCCATAACCTTCTACCTCCTCTTATGAAATGTGTTCCATAAATGACATGGAAAAATATAGAGAGAGGAGAACACAGAGGCATACTGCTTTGTTTTTCTTGCAGTTATTATTTGGCTTTCTGGCTTCTCTTGCACTTACAGAAAGTACAAATACTGACAATACTAAATCACCATTGTTAAGTGGTAAACCCATTCACTAGTGCTCTGCATTAGCAAATGAACAAGAATGGGTTTATTTCTCATTTTCTTTCCTTTTCCAGCCTTTCCTTCTGATTTTTGGTGTACTCTGGCATAGGGTTTGGTTTCTTTTAGCTTCATATGGCTGCAAAGATGTCCAAGAGAGTCCTGGCAAAATTGAAGAAGGTTGCAACAATGCCTGGGTACAAAATGGCTGAGAACCCTTGCACAGTGCTCTGGCTTTTTTACTCTGTAGACATGCGTTCAATTCCCAAAATGGTGTTCACTTACAAATGGCAGATTTGCTGAAAGGAATTCATGTGGGAGTGTGACATAGTCAAGACTATTTTTTGCCTCCGGTAGGATGGAATAGCTGCTAACAAAATATCGAAGTGATTGTTTCAGCTAGTATTATTCAAAACCTTTGGTTTTAAGATTTCAACTTTTCAGATATAGACTCATTGGTTCACATAGCTAGCTGACAAGTGATTCATTAAACATAATAAGAAATGAGTCAAGACAATGTGGGCTATGCCTACACTTCATGTTATGCTTTGATTGGGAGATTGCTTTTTGGGCTTCTTGATCCACAGTTTCCAGAACAAAATTACCATTTTCGTCATATTGCATGCAGGTTTCCTGACTGCTCAAGAAACATTCCAAAAATGGGTCTTCCTCAACAACCTTAGTGGATTAATAGCATGACAGTTTTAGAACAGGATTAAAACAAAAGCCAAAGGCAAACTGTACCAACAAAGTGGAAGTAGTACGTTCATTTGAGTATTGTTTGTTGGTATCATCATAGCACTGGAGAACTATAGTAAATTACTTACACATAGAAGTACAAAAGAAAGACATCACCATTACCTAAAGTGATTACATCTACATATTAAGCAGGACAGCAAAAAGAAAGCAAAAGGTGGAGAATTCAGTCATATATGGAGTCATGAATGGCAGTCTGATCATTGCTAAGCCTTCTTACAGGTGTTCTGGAAAAGCAGTAATTGAGGGAGGATAATGAGGTGACTAAGCAAGTGCTCACGGGGAATCTGCTCAGCCTACAGAGCTGCAAAGGAGAAAGTTGAATGCTGGAAAATCTAGTCAGTGGACATGAGGTTAGTGTCAAAAGTAAATGATGATATGGTGGAACTGGTCAGAAAGGGCCTTGAAAGTGGGGAGAAATATTTAAATTAGATGCAATAAGAAAAGAAGAGCAGGGTAAAAGGAATACAAAGAAAGGGACATTGTCACCATAAAAGTGAGCTAAGAGAAATTGAATGACATTAAGGAAGGATATGAGGGAGGAAAAATTATGTCTGTCAAAAATTAATAAAATAATGTTGAAATAGCTGAGAAAAAGGATGGACTCT
The DNA here is from genome assembly GCA_038380795.1 of Pyrocephalus nanus. NCBI lineage: Eukaryota > Metazoa > Chordata > Aves > Passeriformes > Tyrannidae > Pyrocephalus > Pyrocephalus nanus. Next base: position 41,846,264 of record CM076259.1, read on the forward strand.
ATGATGAGTTTGCACTGCAGGCTTAATACAATGTGCAAATACTAAGGAATTTAAACTGCAAAGATTGTACATAAGCATGTTTAATATGATAAATTATTACGGTTCTGATATTTAGGTTAGGAGCCTGCCTTATAAATAAGAGGTGGTGTTTAGGCTGTCACACTAACTAAGAAAGTAAATAGGCAGTTCAAGAAAGAAGATCATCCCTGTTGGTCCTGAGCTCATGAGGACAGAGTAGAAAGGCAGAAGGCAAGTTTAGTCTCTCAAAACCACAGGCTGTACTAGCAAATGCATAGGTTATACATTTGATACGTATGGCTATATAGGAAAGAAGGGACAGAGTGCAAATTTAAATGCCTAAGCATAAACTTTAACTGATACAAGTGGATAGGTGGGAAAGTAGATGAGATGATCTGAGAGGGAGCCGGCAGACAAATATACTTAAAGGGGTTGTAAGCAATGAATTCAGAAAGCTTAGAGAGAAAGGAGATCGAAGGAGTAAATGTAAAGGCAAATGGATATAGTATTGGTACAAATTCAAGTTCTGATTGGGAGGAAAGGATAAAAACTAATGTGTATTAAGGGTATATACATGTTTATAAGCTTATAAAATAAAGGCTGTACTCCAAAGGCAAACACAATTACTTTTTTTTTTTCACTGTAGCCGCATTGCCGCTTTATTGTTATAGGAAATATGTGGGTTGTTTTTAGAATTCAGCAATTTCTTGAGAGTAAAAAGGGCATAACACTGGCTTAATGTGTGAAGGGTCTGTATTAAATTTTTCTATTAAGAGCTTTGTTCCACTAATTATATAGGTAAGTGCTAATATAACTGGTTTATATTACATTTAGAGTACAATATGCAAGAGGAAGGATGTTGTTTTTCTAAACCTCCTTTGTTTCAGAAAAAGATAATGAAAACTATATAAAGTCCTGAAATCATATCCAATTTATCAGGCCTACTATGTGAGCTAATGCAAGACTAGAGACATAGTGCGTTGACTGCTGATCATTTTCTACCACTTTTAATGCCCAGAAATGAAAAGAAAGGAATTAATGAGGAAATAAAGAGAGAAAATGGAACATACATAACATATTTTTTTGACACTTTGAATTTCACCCTATTATTAGCCTTTTCATATGGGAAAAAATTCCAGTCAAATCAGAAAAGTATTCAGGTTTTCTGCTTTATCCCATATACACGGATTATACTCAAAGAAGTGTTGCAAAATAATATATTTCTGATAAGGATCTAAAGTGAACAGTGAATGGAAACCAACACAAATATGGTTTCCCTAGCAGTGATGCTTCAAGATACCATGATTATTTGTTGTTTATACTACAACAGTTAATATTGTGACAGAATTTCTTTCATAATACTATTATTAGAAGTCTAAAATTTGCTTATGAGGCCTTGCTTTACTCTAAGAATTGACTTCTAAAATGTAAGCTAAATCAGTTCAGCTTACTTTAGATAGAGAAAGGAGGAAAAAGACAGTAAGAAGTAATTGTAACAATTTGAGGAACATTTGTGTTCTAATAACATAAAATTTAATTTGATTCCAAGTCTGAACTGTTGCATTTAGGCCTAAATATCAAAATTATCTGCATATCTATTTATTTCTGATAAGGCCAGAGGGCTTGACCCAGTAGGGATTGAGAGGCCATGAAAAAGCACAGGGGGAACTGAGTAGTGGGAGAGGCTCTCATGCTCTCACCTGGTGAAAAAATTGTCACTGTAGTCCCATCCCAGTTGTCTGTACCTAAATTCAGAGAGTGTAGGGAACAAACAAGTGGGATTAGTTGTCCCTGTACAGCCAACAAGCCAGGACATGATGTGGGATTGCAGAAAGCAGTGGGATGACCAGAAAGGTGGAGTGTTACAGGTCATGGAGGAGATGGACAGGAGCAGGAGCAGAGCTCTGTGCAAAGGGGTGGCTGCAGTGTACAGGAGGTTCCCTATGGGGCAAGCTGGCCCAGAGCATGGGTGTCAGGAGCAGAAGGCAGATAAGCAGATGTGATGGTACCTCTGCTAAATGGTGACTAGTCAGGATGTGAAAGCAGAGGAAACCTTTAGGTAACTGGAAGAAGCCTCAAAACTGCAGGCTCTGGTATCTGTAGGGGACTTCAGCTGCCCGGATATGTGACCAAAATATAGTAAGGCAGAGTGTAAGCAATGTAGGAGATTTTGAAGTGCATCCACATGATTTCATGAAATTAATAACAAGGGTAGAATTGTTGCACCTGCAGTTAAAAGCAAGGAAGAGGAAGGCTGGAGATGTACAAGGCAGTGGCAGCCACATAAGCAGCAACTGTGTTATTTTGAAGTTAAGCACAGAGAAGTAAACAAGACAAATAGAAGAGTCACGGCCCTGGTCTTAAGACAAGCAGATCATTTAGGGATCTTTTTGGCATGATCCAACAGATTTCTACCCTGCAGTGGAAGGGGACCAGGAAGCCAGTTGACCTTCCAGGACAGTTTCCTCAAAGCACCAAGACTGTCCAGTCTGATATGCAGCAAGTCAAGCAAGCATGGCGAAAAGTCAGCATGAGTGAATAGGGAAAAAAAAAAAAAAGGAGGTTCACTGAAGATGAAAATAGGGACATACTCTCTGAAGGATTATGAAAGCATGACTCCATGGAGTCATGCATTACTCCAAAGCATGGAGCTGTGGAGTAAAATGAAAGTCACCAAAGGGGTGTGAAGAGCATCTGAAAGTTTATTGGCAGAAGAAGGAGGAAAAAGCCCCTTGTGAGTCCACTGCTCGGTGAACAATGAAAGTAGTAGCTAAGGACACAAAAATCTCAATGCCTTTTTTAATCTTGATTTTTGGTGTGAAGATCTGCCCTCAGGCCTTCTAAATCACTGAGCTTCGTGGCAGGATTGGAGTGAAGAAGGACTGTGTCAGAGATCTTTTAAGTCAATTGTTTTTATACAGATCCCGTTGTACCAGATGGGGTCTATCCAAGGGTGCTGAGGGAACCAGCTGACATAATTTAAAGTCTGTTCTCTATGTCTTTGAAAGATTTTGTTGTTCAAGAGTGGTTAATGATAACTGGAAAAAGGAAAACTTGCCCATCTTCAAGGAGGGGAAGAAAGAGGATTTGGGGAAATAGAGGCTCATCTTCAGTTCAGTCTCCTAGAGGGTTATGTAGCAAATTCATTTCTGCAAATATGAAAGACAAGGAGGTGACTTAGAGTGACCAGCATGGATTTACCAGGGTAAGACTGTGCCTGACCAGTTTGATGGCTTTCTAAGATCAAAATATTGTGGTTTAACCTGAGCCAGTAACTAAATACACCGCAACCACTCACTCACAACTTACCACCCCACCTATCAATGGGGACAAAAATCGGAAAGAAAAATAAATCTTGTTGTTTAAGGACAGTTTATTCCTTAATACAAAATGTAGTAATACTGATGATATTAACAAAAATAATAGTAATGAAAGGAGAGAGAGGGTGGATAAAACCCAAGAGAAACAAGTGATGCACAATACAATTTCTTGCCACCCGCTGACCAATGCTCAGCCCATTCCCCAGCAGCATGTTCAACATGAAAGAGTATGTCTGCAAAAGCAGACACATAATTCCCACTGTTTTCTGTAGGATTTTTCTGATTATTTTATTCTGGTCTTTACATTCTCAGAGGTCCTTTTGAGAAGTAAATATTACTTGTTTCCTAGTGGGTCTTGTTGCCTATAGTTTGAACAGTTACATTTTCACCAAATCACAGAATCAAAGCATGGTTTGGGTTGGAAAGAACCTCTAAAGATCATCTAGTCCAACCTACCTGCCTGCCATAGGTAGAGGTAGTCTTTAACTAGACCAGGTTGCTTAAAGCCCCATCCAGCCTGATCTTGAACAGTTCCAGTGATGGGGCATCCACAACTTCTCTGGGCAATCTGTTCCAGTGACTCACCAGCCTCATTGCAAGGAATTTCTTTCCTATATCCAATCTAAATCCTTTTTCTGTTTAAAACTGCCCTTTGCCCTTTTTCATGCCACTATAGGGCCTTGCAAAAGGTCTCATTGCATCTTTCTTAGAAGCCCCCTTTAGATATTAAAAGGCTGCAATAGGGTCTAACCAGTTGTCTAGGCTCTGACTCTGTTCTAGCTCTCTGAGCATTTTTATGGGACTCCTCTAAACCTGTTCTAATAGTTCCATGTCTTTCTTGTGCTGGAGTCCCCAGAATGAGACATATACTCCAGATGAGGTCTCAGGAGAGCAGAGAGTGAAGGGGTAAAATCACCTCCCTCAACCCACTGGCCATTCTTCTTTGGACGTGGCTCAGGATCCGGCTGGCTTTCTGGGCTGCAAATGCGCATTGTGAGCTCACGTCCAGTTTTCCCTCCACCAGTACTCCCAAGTCCTTCTTGGCAGGACTGCTCTCAGTCCATTCATCCCTCAGTCTGTACTGAGACTGGGATTGCCCTGACCCCGGTGCAGGATGATGCACTTGACCTTGTTGAGCTTCATGAGTTTTACATGGCCCACTTCCCATGGCCTGTCAAGCCTCTCTGGGTGGCAGCCTATCCATCTATCACATCAACTGGACCACTCAACTTGGTATCATATACAGACTTGCTAAGCATGTACTCAATCTTACTGCCTATGTCACTAGTGAATATGTTAAATATTATTGGTCCCTACATGAACCCTTAAGGAATACTGCTTGTCACTGGTTTCCATTTAGACATTAAACCATTGACAGTAAATCTTTGTCCAATACGGCCATCCAGCCAATTCCTCATCCTTCCAACAGTTAATGTATCAAATCCATATCTCTCAAATTTAGACATAAGAATGTTGTGGGGAATGGTATCAAAAGCCTTAGAGAATTCCATGTAATTTTTACCTTTTTGAGCATTTATAATTTTGGAGACAGAGAAAGGGACATATTGAGTACTGGTTATGAGATTGTGTACGATGTTACTGTTTTCACTCTTCTTCCTCAGAGAACTGTGTTAGAAAGACTGGAGTAGTTTGTATTAAGCCCATTAAAATATTTTCCTGTGTTTTAATTAGTCTCTTAATTCACAAATGTGCACATTTTCATTTTGAAGTCTCTTTAATAATTATTTTTACACTTTTCTCTCCTTTTCATACCTTTTGTTGTTTTTCCTCAAAACATTAACAGAGGAGTAATTTATTTGGCAACAAGGTTTATTTTGAACCTGTTTAAAATCTTACCACATTCAAGTCTCTATGCATTGCTAAGAGGAGAAAAAAATTGTATTTCTTCATCTCTAGTGTTTACAGTAGATATCATAATGGTTTCTTAAAAAGCAATATTGAAGATCTGACAGGCATTTGAAAGTATTTCTCATGCATGCCTCACACCTTTCCCTACCCCCACCAAAAATACTGAATAAATGTCATTATTAGTAAACATTCTAAGGAGCGGCAGATTACTGTTCATAAGTTATGGTGTTCATTGATTTGTTGGAAACTACTGTTCTTCTCTCTGAGCTCCATATTTCTTCTTTCTTCTTCTTAAGTATGAGGTTTTTTTACATATTAAAGATTTTTCAAACAGCCCTGAGACAAGTGCCAGGGAAATTAGATTATCGTACCTCTGGAGAACTGAATTTAGTTGGCTACCACTCTTCAAGGTGCTGTAGGATATGATTATCTCCCGAGATTTCACGCTCACTTATGTTAAATAGCTTATGCATTTCCTAACACTTTTTAATGGTTTTATATTTCTATCCAAACTTACAAGAAATAAGCAGTTTGTGCTTTGAAAAGGAGATTGTTGATGTTCATGTGCATAATGCTAATCATGATAAATAAAGGTTTATTATTATTATTTGGAGCATGGGTTACATGAAAAACTGAAATCTACATAAGGTGCAGAAGACTTTTAACCATGGCAATTTTTGTGGCTTCTCTTCAACAAAGGGATTCTGAGAAGACCTGCTAGGATGATCTTCACTGTGTAAAGCTCGTGTGATAGGAGGGAAGAGGCTCTTCTGTAAATGAAAAATTGCTTTTCATAGATATATATTAGGAGAATAAAAGTCATCGAAGAAGTAAAACTTTTTAAGCTAAGGGGCAGTGTTGAGTGAAGCAGTGTAGAAATGGTCAAAAAAAAAGGCAAATCTATATCGGAAATAAGAAAATTATTAAGCAAAAGTGGAAGAATGTTGTGGAACAGTCATCAATGATCTTTGTGCAGAAAATACTGTGACACACTTTTAAAACGTAATATGATAATTCTTGTCTTATGGTTAGATTTTGTGCAGATGTTTTGTCACAGGATGAATTTTTCTTTTAGTATTTGAAAAAGGAAGTATGTTTTGTTCTAATATCATGTGCTTCATAGTACTTACAGTACAAAATAAGAACTTCTGCTGTTTTACTCGCTGTAAACTTTTCCCCCCCAGTCCTAAGCTTTGTATCAGCATTATCTGAATAATCCAAGAAGACTCCACAATAAATAGAAAGTGATCCTGTTCAAATTCTCCATGAACAGCTAGGATTTAGTTTTGTAAACTGAGGGTCAGTAATATTGCCTGTCTGGAAAGACCACTATGGTAAAAGAAAGATCAGGTTGCTGAGAAGATAAAAAACAAGAAGTGGTAGGATTTTAGTCGTGTCTCACTTTCTGGAGTGGAGTTCTTCTGACTGTTTGGGTCAAGTAACTCTTCTCCTTTATTAACTACACCTGTCTTTGACAGGACTTTTAGGAAATTAATTTATTTCCTTTTGGATTTCATCACATGCCCAGTACGTAACCAATATTTTCAGGGAGACTTTTTCTTCTCTTACTATTTCTCTGTTAGATTAAAAAAAAAAAAAAGACAAAACTGAGATTTTGACCTGTCAAATGAACCAGCCTCTTGAATAAAAAAAGATTGACTGTTAATTGGCAAAAACCCCTTTACAAAGCATTTTCTGTCTTGCTGACTGTGTATTTTGCCTGTATTGCCATATAATAGACTGAATACTGACCATAGATGACTGGAAGCACTTTGGGTTTCATTGGGACTTTGTGTTAAAAGAACTAGGCTGGATTTAAGTTAATTTTTTTCATCCACAGTGTGCACAGGACCCATATCATATTGGGATAGTGAGTGGGTACAAAGACCTGCTTGTGGGGAAATGGCAAAGACAATTCAGAAGGCATTCAGGATTAGGCCCAGCCGCTTACTAATGCCAGGAACAAGCCATCTGTGTTTATCAGATTGCAAGCAAAAGCACCAGATGAAATTCTGTAGTGAATTGTTAGAAATTAGGTGGGACTAAACAGCATAGAAAGGTTTAATTTCCTTTTCCTAATTCAGCATATTTGAGCATGGACAAGGATAACAACAATGAATGCTCTAGAGAATTGGAGGAGGTTTTAACTCAAGGTAGTATACCTGTGCAGCATAATGAGGAACAGTCACAGTTTTTATATGATTATCATCATTATCTTTGAACTTGACTACTTCAGTCCTCAGCTAATTCTTATTCAGCCTTGGAGCAGATAGACACTTGGAGTAGCTTGGCACTCTGTTTTTTAAAAAAAATGAGGAAGTGACTGTGATTTTTGTCTTTAATGCTATTGCACAAAAATAGAATCTAGAGTTATTTCCCAAGCTATTGGGCACTTTCCAACGAATCTTTACCTTTTGATGTCAGTACACTATGTTTGTGGATTAAGTCTTTGTTTTTGTTTCCTGCTAGATTTTCATTTCCACTTTTTTTGCAAATCCAGAAATTTTGCAAACTCACAGAGTGCCAATCTAGTATAAAATTTTATTTTGAAGTGTATTCAGGAATCCCAAATGATTGAGAGTACCTTTTAAGTTCATTCTTTATAAGTCACACTTTATGAGTTTATCCCATACAGGCAGTTTGTACTGGAAGTTGTACTAATTTTTGAATTTGGCCTATGACATTTATAAGAACTATCGTTTGGACATGTCTGCTGCTGTTAGGCTTACTGTACAAAAGCAGATTCTCAGGAATCTTGCCAGGACATAGATAGAAGTTCCCAGGGATGACATAGGCATTGGTACAGACTTTCCTAATACAGAGAAGTTAGTATTTTGCCCCATTTTAATTATATATCTTAAATGCATCAAGTCAGAATATCTGTAGCTGAGTTGTAAAACTTTACTTGTAATAAATCTGCAGGGCAGAAAACCTGTGGAGTGCCGAAGACAGAATGTAAAGATATGAAGAGTTATTTTGAAACAGTGTAGCTTTGAGATTTGAATATTACTGTGCTGCAGCATAAAGACCTTTTCTGGCACCAATTTTGAGTGGCACAAGACCACAAGTTCAGTTCCTCATGGGTTTCAGTTGGCACGCGAGCCGGAAGCATGCAGCAGGTACCAAACAATGGAAGTTGCTTTCCAAACTGAACAGTGAAATATCAGTTTGCTGCAAATTATCTCCCTGGTAAATATTTTGTAGTGTTTGTTAACATGGTAGATTGGGGTTTTTTTTAATTTTTTTCCTAGCCAGATATTAACTACCTTGGATATTAAGTGACTGACTTGGATCCAGGGAGGAAAAGTGCTTTTACTATTGCGATCCATTGAATATGCCACACACTTCACCCTTCTAGTTCTCCTCAGCCAGGAAATAGCTAATACTGACATACTGGCATGCTGACAATGTACTGTTAAAAATGTCATGAATTCTAAAGAGAAAAACCTATGCTTATCTATGGTAGACATGTTTGGCCGTCCTTTAAGTGTTCAGTTTGCAAATAAGGCATGTCATTTAGAAATCATAATCTGTCACTTCATATCTTTTTGAAATGATTATGACATATGCAGTAGCTTTTTAAACCATATTTTTGGTGTTCCAAAACTATGCCATACATATTGTGACCGCTCTGAAGTTGTGAAACTGCATGGATATGAGAGATATATTTCAGAATGTTACACAGAACAGGTGAAAAAGTGAAAAAATCTATTTCTTGGAGAAAAAGTTTATCAAGACAAGATTTTACATGAGGACAAAATATCTGTTCCAGTCCAGACCTTGATTTGTGATGTTTATTACCCAAATTCATCTATAACATTTAATATGCTCTGGGACAGGACAGCAATTTTAGTGTATAGTACTAGTCCTAAAAAGAAGTGTTCCCTTCCTGCCTGCCTTCCTTTCAGCCATAAAGTTGTTACTTGCATACTGGGGTCTCATTTTTGTATCTGCTTCTTTTTTAGCTTTTACTTTAACTTCTTTTTGCCAATTACATTTTCACCTGGCACAGAATTAGTTGTTGTACAGTTAAAATTCAGTGAATGTATTAAATGAGGTTTGGAATTAAATGCTCTCAACTTTTAATTACATCAGATTTCAAATATTGGACCAACTTCTTCTTCTGTGAGTGGTTCCAACTAAAGTCAATAGGAGTATTTTATGAGTTATGCAACAGGATTTTTCTTGCCTTTTATAAGAAATCTTAACACCCCCTCCAGTATTTCTCCAGTTCCTATTCTGAGAAAATTCAAGTTAGAATATGGACATTGTTCTAACTTACCTGTTATGCTGAAAAAAAAGACAGAAAGGAAAATGCCAAATGAATTATCTAAATAATTTATTCCTAAGCATATTTCAAAAGAAACAAATATTAACATAAATAAAAATATATATGTATTCAAATATATGTCTAATTTATATTTGTATAATTTTTGATCATCCTATTTTAAAATTAATTACTGGATATCTGTGTGGAAGCAAGTTGTTTATTTTCAGACTGATAAGTATGAAAAATGCTTTTGAAGTATCTTGTTGACCCAATTAAAAATAAAAGTAGTACTAAACAACTTGTCCTACCTTCGAGTCTATTTGGTTTCCAAAGTCATCTTTTTCAAGACTGTTTTCTGCCCACATACTTTGTACATTACCTGGGACAAAGAGGCCTTTGAGCACAACATTATGCATGAAAATACAATTATTCCTATCAACGTGCCTAAAATTTTAACCACATTCTTTACTGTAGGGTGTATTGTACAGGCCTATCTTATATTTCATGATAGTTGTCTCAGGATCAGAATACCTTTTTTAATCATAAAAATGAATTAACACCAGACTCTTTCACTGAAAAAGGACTTGTTCATTTTAACTGCCAAAGAGACGAAAGCTAAACAGTAAAAAGCTTAACATTTTCAGATAGAGGTAAAACTTTAAAGAAATACCTATCAAGTAATTAGAACTCTTTTCCTTGCACAAATACATCCTAAATTAAGCCATTAAGTTTTTATAAAGTGTTCATTTAGTGATACACAAGTCCAGGTTTCATCATCAATAGAATGCTAAATGTAAGTAAAATTGGTATCATGAATTGATGTTTTATGTCTGCTTAGTTATATTAAGGAAAAATCTCTTCTTTGTGTCTGTCACAAACAACGACAGAAGATGCAACATGGTGCTTCAGAGTAGCTTCAGCCCTGGGAATCTGCCTGGCCCCAGGACAGAGGTCGTTGGAGGGGGAATGGACAACACCACTACATATGAGGACTTTGCAAATTTACACCGTCCTTCCAACAGCAGGAAGGTTGTTTGGTGTAAATGTCCTGCAGCATGTCAATACTGAGATTTTTGTTCTCATATCATCTCCAGTGTTAACAGCTCAGCAGGGAAACTCTTACTTCTGCTTATATCTGTGCAAATTGTCTCTTATGAAACCCTCTCATAAGGGACATAGGCAAATGTCCAGTTTCTGCAAATATCCAGTGATGTTTGTTTATTTGCAATTAATTAGCCTGAGATTTGGCTCAATGATTTGGAACCTGAGTTAGCAGGTTACTTTAGCAAGAGGAATGAGGTCACCCTGTATTTTGTACTTTGGGACATTGTACCACGTACATCCCAGCCTGGAGTCACAGCACGAAGCTGCCATGTGAGTGTTCCTTTGGGGTGACACTAGGCATAATTTAGCATTATGGGCTAAATATGTTGTGCTTAAGGAATTCTTTGCAATTTTACAGCTGCAGCCCGATCTCCTAGAGACCCTTAAGGATCCCCAGCAAGGGAGCCAGGTGTGCTGCCTGCTCCCTTCCACTCTGCTTCCAGAGAAAATGCCCTCAAGTATTGTGGCCCACTGATCTTTTTGGAATAATGTTTCAGCACCCAGGTTGAAAAGGCTGGACATCACTGCTTTAAGCAGACTGGAAAATTCAAATCTATATTGTATTTCTTTAGGAAAATAAGACAGTTGAGAGAATTTCTAGTGTTTTAGGTACTCTATTAAATAATAACTTGTCAGTCACATTGAAAAGGGCAGTGGAAGCAGAAGCCAAAATATATAAAGAAGTATTAGTGGGTGGTAGGTTTTTTTCACAGTGCTTTTTGAGCAATAAGCATAGAGAGTGTCATTCCAGGCAGAAGTGTGTAAGAAAAAATTAAATAACATTGTATATTTAGATGGTTTATCATCTCCTGTAGCTCTTTCAAAAATAAATGTTAACTTCCAAGTACAGCAGTGGAAACCTCAAAAAATTTTGTGAAAGTGGGATTTTTCTGGTTTTGCACTAGTACAACTGAAATCAGACCCTATTTACTATCATATTTTCAACCTAAAATCAAGTCTAAAATGTCAGACATATGTTCTAGGATTTAAAAAGTATTTTAGATCTATTCAGGACTTACTGAAATCTCACTTGTCATCCCTCTCAGACACAGAAAATCCCTTTGTTATGTCTTATTTTTCACCTCCTTAAGTTTTTGCAGCCACTTCCCACATCCTCTCCAGTTTTTTCAAATATTCCCTTATAAACCACTTAGCTAATGAAGAAAAGATTGTAATAAAAGTTTCCCACCTCTCTGATAAATATTCTTTGTACCATGCTGCTGAGTAATTTTCTCTGTTTTTCTCTTCCTTGGTGAATATTTTAGTTTTTGTACTGTGGGGCTGCTCCAGATGGAGAGGTTTAGACTAAATCAACCAGGACACTCTCAGTCCTAATGATCATGACGCAGTGGACTCAGGGGCATCCAGTGACACATGCACAGTCTCATGCTTTCTCAGCAGGGGAAAGGGTATCTGGCTACCAGTGCTCTCCTGGGTAACAGTTTTACAGATACCAAAATGTGCCTTTTGTTTCTATTCATGAAGATGCCCTATATGGAAATCTTTTAAAAATGTCCATTTTTATTAGGTGCCGTTTCCACTTTTTTGAAACCCTCATAATTTTTTCGCCTGGTGAGCCCAAGGCAGAAATGCTCACTCCTGTTCATTAAGACTTGAGATGTTTTACCAGAGTGCGCTTTTCTGTGAATAAACAGCTGTTCAGGGCAAGAAAAATACCCAGCTCTAAAATGAGCAAACTTCTTAAGATCATTTGCTTTCAAAACGGTGAGTGCAAGTGCCATTGTATAATGAAACGTCACAGGCACTTAATTTTTATGGAGCAGTTATTGACTGGTCACTGTGTTCATTTTCAGACATTATTGCCAAGGTCAGTTAAAACTAACCAAAGTCTAGATCAACATACTAAAACCTTGCCAAGATTTTAGTCACAATTTACTGTCGTGGTCTGTTTTCAGACAGGCCAATCACAGCTTTTAATGTCTGTATTCTTTTACCTGTTATCTTTTCATTATACCTTTCCCATTTTCATGTTTCCCACTAAGTGTCAGTTCCTACAGCTGAGGTTTAATTTGAATTGTTAAATATATTCATTCTACTGGAGCTTTGAACATGAGTTTATGATTACTTCTTGGCATATAGCTTTCCTCAGTGGGATGTAATAAATTAGTCTAATCATATGGTGAGTACTTAGTTCATCCTGTGTTTGTTCCTGCTAGGAAGTGAAATTGTGTCTGTAATTGTATGCAAATCCCTTCACCAGAATAATCAAGGGAAGCGTATGTGTAGCTGCCCATCCTCCACAAGAGAAGCATAAAAGTAACCTTTTAACTTTTAACTTTTTAAATTAAAAACTTTTAAGTCTACTTAAATGAAATGTAGTATCTTGATATGTAAAATGTAGCTACAAAATAGAAAAATTAAATTAAAAGATATGTGAGTAGCAGATATTTGGATAACATTGCTGATTGCTTTTAGTCCTGCTTTTTTAGATATGCACAATACTATGTTAATAGTGTTCATGGCATTGGACCTGAGAAATAATAATATTGGGATTTTTCATTTTAAACATGGAGGAATTTCTTCTCCTTTGAAAATACAGGGGCCAGATGATGAAGGGTTTTATGAATTGCTTTCAGAAGGTGCCTATTTCCTTCCATTGCCTGCAGAAGGATACTGGAGTAACTAGCTCAGAGTTAGCCAGCAAACTTTCAGTTGAGATAAATTCTCCTGTAAGTCTCTTACTTTGAGGCATGTTTTATTTATTGGCCTCAAATCATTTTGATTTGCTTCTTTGACCTCTATCAAATATTTTAGCATTATTTTTTTTAAATGTTGACACCAAAAAGAGATTTAGTCATGTAGGAGTAGTCCAGTGTCCTCTATGAAGATCATATTATTCTCTTCCCTGTTTCTCTGGTTTTACTTGTAGGATTTGGTTCTTTTTAAGAAACTCAGATTCTAAGCCTTTTTCAGGATTTAGTTGAGAGTGATATTTGCAGTCCCTCAGATGAAGTGTCTGGGAGGTGCAAGATTATTCAATATCATAGAATCATTTCAGTCGGAAAACACTTTTAAGATCAAGTCCAAACATTACTCCAGCACTGCTGTGCTCACCACGAAGTTATACACCTCAGTGCCACATCTACACGTCTTTCAAATGCCTTTTGGGATAGTGACTCAACTGCTTCCCCGGGCAGTCTGTTCCAATGCTTGACAACCCTTTCCATGAAGAAATGTTTCCTACTATCTAATCTAACTCTCCCTCGCTGCAATTTGAGGCCGTTTCCTCTTGTTCTGTCACATGTCACTTGGGAGAAGAGACCAACCCCCACCTGGCTACAACCTCCTTTCAGGTAGTTGTAGAGAGCAAGAAGGTCTCATCTGAGCCTCCTTTTCACCAGCTCCCTCAACTGCACCTTATCAGTCATGTGCTCCACACCCTTCATGAGCTCCATTGCCCTTCTCTGGACAAACTCCAGCACCTCAAAGTCTTTCCTGTAGTGAGTGGCCCAAAACTGAATTCGTAGTGCAGCATCATCAGTGTCAGGTACAAGGGAATGATCACTGTCGTTATACTTCAATAAAAGCTACTATATGAAATCTTTAGATGTTTCACAAATTGTTTCTCCAGTCCAAAAAGAAAGAGCCTTATCTTAATTCTGGTCTACATTCAAAGAACAATGAGGTAATTTTAGGAACTGGAAGAAAATCATAGATATTAGGGCTCATCTCCAAATTGCTGGATGATTTTTGAAGGGGGGAGGCAATCAACTTTTAATAAATTTGGGGTCCTTGTGTCAGTTTAAAAGAGACAATTATTTATTTCAGACTCACTTCAAACAAACAGTACCCATACTGTAATGATAGCATCCAAATTTTAAGTCATGTTTTCCCAGGATATGTAATATTTTTCTGAAAAAAGTTAAATACTTTAAAGTATAGATTTCAAAAATAACTGAAATTTAACAACTGAAATTTAAAATCAGAAATATTGTGCCTGAGACCTACAAATAGAGCTTTCAGAAGGAGCAAAGTCTTATATTATAACCCGCTCTGCAGCCCCCAGTAAATATGGCCACAAGTGTATAGAGATAGAATTAAGGTTGATGCCTTTAATATGAATGTTTATTAGCACGAATGCCTGTTGTTTCAGCCTGAAGATTCTTATTTCTTTTTGTCTCTCTCATTCATGTATTAGAAATGACACTGCCGATAGGCAGAGATCATCAGGTATTTTATAGTAAAAGACTACTTTTCTATCAAATCCCCGTAGAAAGGAGGCAGAAGATATGACATCAAGATCTTCATTTAGTACCCACAGTCAGTTCTGTCCTAGGGCACAGGTATCTTACTGAGACACATGCTTTGAGGGGAAAAGTAATATGTGACAATATAATTAAAGACAGCACCATAATACATTAACCAGAATACATTAGGGTGCTGCTAATTTTAAGATATATCAGCTCTCAAGAGCTTTATCTTGAAGCCTTAATATTCTGTGATGTGTTTTTTATGGATGTTATTTAAACAAATGTCTATGTACATTTGTATATCATCAAAGGGCAAACTAAATCCTATTAAATTGAGACTAGAGAGATAAGTAGTTGGGAAGCTAGCAACTTCTGGAAAATAGCTGTGCATCAAAGAAGATACTGTGTAAGTAAGATAATTTCTTAGTAAGAAAGATAATTTCTTAACCTATAGTGTTCCAGACTCTAGGTTTTGGTGAAATTAGGAATTTTGGTTTTAAGGCATTGCACTAAAGAAGTTGAACTATAATGTTTAAAAGCAAGGAACATTTACAACTAAAATGGTTATTTTTTAAATAAATAGTAATAATGTTAATAAAGAGAAAAGGTAATGTTACATATTTGCACATACTGTATTTTTTTCCAAAATAAGTTCACTTTTTCCTGTTTTCTGTCCTTTCATTAAAAATACTGATGCACATTAGCCCTAATGATAGTTCCAAGATGACATATCAGATAACTGGTTATTTAGAGAGACTATGTAGCTGATTTGACAGAGAGTAAGCATAGCACAGGCTTTCTCTTTTTTTCCCTCCCTTTTTTTCCCACTTGTTGGCTTAATAGCTGGGGGGTTCTAGGTAATAGTTTGTGAAGTTCTGATAACACTGTAATTACACACAGTTTCTGATTTAGCATTCAAGGTTCTGTAGTAAGAATTTGTTAAAATTTGCTAAGAATGTGTCTTCCTTCTTGCTTGTAAACTACAGAGAAGCCAACATCTCTCACCTGAGACAGTTGTGGCATAACTAAAAATAGACAAATAAAAGCCAATAATACATAAAATGCTAACAAGGAACAAAAACTTGCTCTTGGTGTAAATATGCTAGGATGTTTTCATCTCTGTGCATGCTTGTCATGAGAAAAATTATGGGACTTTCACGTTATTTCAAAGGGACTGAGTGAAATGCTGAGGGTAATGGTATCTGGAAACAATGCTATCCGACTGGCTTCAAAACCAGGGGTTTTCTTCAGTCCCTCTCAAGTTCCCACTTAGCTCTATCACTTGGCACTTTGATGAGACCACCTTTACATTATATTTCATATGAAGGCTGCAGACTCTGAAATGCAAAGAAGGGGGAAAATCTTGCTGCTGAGTAGGTGTAGCACAAATGAGACCTGACATAAATTGAATCTTTGATCATGAATTCATATTGTGGTGTAAGCCAAACCTCCTCCCATATGGTCCCTGAAAGCACATAACTTGGATGATGTTATTCCACCTAAAACTTTTTTTTTTTTTTTAAAGAAGTCATGGTTGTTATATATTGACAGAATTTTCTTGTAGCTTTATGTTGTCCTCAGGAAAGAGGGATTATTAAATACTGCAGATGAAGTTCCATGGGTACCAGTCTCTAAAGGATTAAGGGAGAGAAGGGCAGAAAGTTTGACCTACAGCTTGGTTTGGAGGTGTGTTTCAACACCAAGAAAATAATCAGTGTCACAGTTCTTAGGGAGGCAAGAAACATGAATCATAAAAGTAGTTTCCCTTATCATCAAATATTCTGAAATATTTGAAGCAAAAATGCAATAGAGGAGATGGCTAAATTGGATCCATTATTTCCTCAGTTTTGTTTCATTGGCATTTTATTACATCAGTGACATTTTATTATGACATTGATTGATCATTGACAGTATAGGTGGCTTAATTCACAACCTACATCATAATAGATACATTTGAAAGTACATAGAATTTGGAAAGCTGAGTAAACTCAAAAATGGATTTTTTAGAAACAAATTATTTGAGATAAAGTAATTCTCATTCTATTACAAAATAATGGATTTTTTTTTTTAGATATTGAAAAAAAAAAATTCTAGTACAAGTTTTCCCACAATTTCCATGAAATTTTGCTAAATGAGGATATTGGGTTTGCATGGCAAGGTTTTGTAGCGGGGAGGCTACAGCGGTGGCTTCTGTGAGAAACTGCCAGAAGCTTCCCCTCTGTCCAACAGAGCCAATGATGGCCAGCTCCAATATGCCATCAAACTAAAGCCAAGATCATCAGCAACAGTGATCACACCTCTTGCATAATGTATTTAAGAAGGGAAAAAAACCCGTGCAACAGAGAGAAGAGTGAGAATATGTGAGAGAAAGGGCCCTGCAGACACCAAGGTCAGTGAAGGAGGGAGAGAAGGTGCTCCAGAGTCCAGAGCTGAGATTCCCCTGCAGCCCATGGAGGTCCACACCGAAGCAGATCATAGAATCATAGATGGTTTGCGTTGGAAGGGACCTTAAGCATCATCTGGTTCCAACAGCCCTGCCATTCCACTGGACCAGGTTGCTCAGAGCCCCATCCAGCCTGTCCTTCTTGAATGTCTCCAGGGATGGGGAGTCCACAACTCCTCTGGGCAAGAATGACCTTGTACAACCATATGGCTGATTGAAGAATGAAGGGGTGAAGGGAAGGTGTTTTGAGCCCTTCTTCCCCTTATTATTTTACTCTGATTTGAGTGACAATAAATTAAATGTATTTCTCTGAGTTGAGATGGTTTTGCCCATAACAGTAATGGGTGATTAATCTCTCCCTGTCTTTCTCTTGACCCACAAACCTTTCATTGTATTTTCCCTCACCCTGTCCAGTTGAGGAGGAAGAGTGATAGAGCAGCTTTGTGGACACTCAGCAGTCTGCCCAGGTAAACCCACAGCAATGAGCTAAAGAAATTTTGTCCTGATGAAATGTCTAGAAGATCTCTAAAACACTGGTCACACTCAGAAGAAAGTATATCAGGTTCCCTGTCAAATAAAGAGGCATTAAGTATTGATCTGTTCTGGGTTTTTTTCCCAGTATCTTTGTTAGGGATTTTTATGAAGAAATATAAAATACATTTGTTAATCTTGCAGATGATAAAAATTTAGGAGAACTGTGTGTACTCTAGAATAAATTTTTGAAAAAAATTCTCATTTTCACCAATGCATTTCAGGAAAGACTTGGATCAACTGCAACATATCCAGAGGAAAGCAAGGAAAATTTTCCAGAATCTAGACTAAAACTTTTTTCACAAGGAAAACCTGAAAGAGTCATGTTTCATAAAGAGAAGTGCAGACAGAAAAGAAATGTAACATCAGTCTTCAGTTACATAAAGGATTGCTTTAAAGAAGAGGGGAACAAACTGTTCTCCAGGCCTTCTAGAGATAGGACAAGAATGAGAGGCTTTAAATTATGCCAGGGGAAACATAGGTTAGACTTTAGGAAGTGTCTCCTAATGATAAGAATAATTAAGCAATGAATATATTACCTAGGATGTTACAGAATCCTCTTTAGAGATTTTTAAGGACAAAGAAAGTTATCTGTCTAGAATGTTTTAAATATAATTCATATGTCCTGGGGAATGGAAGGATAGAGAGGAATAGATGAAATTATTTCTTTATTTCCCTGTCATTTTCCAATCTATGCATAATTTTTATGAATTAAACACGAGAAGGACTCAGAACAGACCTGTAGCTTTAACTTTCACTTTCACTCTGTCATCTAAATTGACTTGTTTGTATGTACTTTTTGTTGAGTATTCTGGCTCCAACTGAAAATGCAGACAAAATCAGGATTGCAAATGAGTTATCATATGACAAAATTTAAATGACAGAGCTTACAAATCTTACTGATTGTGTTTGAGTTCTGGAAGCTGTACGTTCACCAAAAATTTGAAACAAAACTGTAAGTTAATAAAAAGGTATTAATCACAAAGAGGAAAACTAAAATACATTTAGAGTTTGAGCAGTTCTAGTTATTGGTGGAATGTACGATCATGAATCACTCGTACTGTAAATTTCTTGTATGGTTTTCAGCACTGTATTGTCTGGATTCATCTTGACAAGATTTGGCTAGATAAATGGTAGGTTTCACTAAGTCTTATGTCTAGACTGCTTCAGTATTCATTGAAGAAAGAGAAAAGTACCTCTGAGATAGATAGCTGGATTCCTCAGACCAAAAAAATGCCTTTTTTTAATGGGATACATATCTCTCCTTTGAAATCTTGGGTGATTAACTTAGACAACTACTCCATAAACAGCTAGAGCTAAGCAACATTAATCCAATCTTAAATATCAAGTATATTGATTTATCCTTACCAAATTACTTGATCATTTATTCTTCACTTCTGTGGTATGTTGAATTTATAAAAGATTTAGTTCTTCTACTCATCCTGATATGAATTCTTGTAGCTGGAAGTAGCTTTTCTAAAGTAGCTACAGCAGTATCTGGGACTTTCGGGATCACAGCTAATCTTGGGAATGGGATCTATTCCTATTTGAAAATCAATTGGACCAGAAAGAGGAGAAAATAAATTTGTGTTTCAGTAACATGCAGTATATGATGCCCATCTTTGGAAAAGACCCATGTTTGTCAGAGATGTTTTCTGTTCATGGTGCCATAACAAATCTATTTCATATGCTGCTTCCAACCATTTTAACCTGTTAACTTGGTGATTCGGTATTGCCAGTCTGTTAGCCAGAGTAAAATACAGTCATGATTGTCTTCATTGTAGAAAATTAATAATAAGTAACTGCAAAAGTTCCAAAATGAGAATTATTATTAGGGGCACTACTGTTAGGAGCAAGTAGCCACTTTGCTTTCTGTCTCCTGGCAAGACCTTCAGGAATGTGCTTAGAGGGCTGGGGAAACGCTTTCCCAGCATGAAAAGGCTGCTGTAAAATGAAAGTTATTGAAATTTAATTATATCATGTAATTGGCCACTGAAATATTTTCTGGTCAAAGCAAGCAAGGAAGGGGGAAAAAAACCAAAATCCCAACAACAACAACAACCAAAAAAAAAACACCCTCAAAACAAACAAACAAACAAGATAAGGAAACAAGCAAAAAATGTGCATTCCAGCAGAAAAATAACTCAAAGACAATGCTCCTTTATCTCTTTAGCTTATTTCAAACATGCTGAAGAGATTTAGATATCAGATTTTACTTTTCATATAAATGTAAATAAATGAAAATAAATGATTGACTGCTGAAATGAAATTGGATAGGGTGAAGCCTAGCTGGTATACCAGAGAACAAATAAAAAAGCCTGAAAGGCAAATGAAATTTTAAAATCTAAAATATTATTAATGATTTCAGCTACTTGGGTGGAGGAAGGTTGTGTATAGGCTCCAATTATGGCGCTGTTGCAGTGGGTAGGAGGAATCCTGAACTACAAAATTGCTCATTTTATACACTTTGGCCTCCAGAAGACATATGACTCTGAAGAAGTACTTATCTCACTCTAAACAGATACAGCACCAGGTGCACATCTGGTATTATTTTTGTATGGCTGATATACTTTGTGATGAAAAAATGCCTATGGAGTGTGGAATGAGAAAAGAAGGCTTAAAAAAAATCTGAGATTTTGTTTCTAAGGTATTTAGCT
Source organism: Pyrocephalus nanus (assembly GCA_038380795.1). Lineage (NCBI taxonomy): Eukaryota > Metazoa > Chordata > Aves > Passeriformes > Tyrannidae > Pyrocephalus > Pyrocephalus nanus. The sequence goes on from CM076259.1 coordinate 41,866,687, forward strand.
GTAGTATCAACCTTAATATGTAAGTTTTTTGCAGTAGGCATCTCCAACTCTTATTTTATTTTAAATAAATGAAGTAGCTTCTCAGTTTCATCTTTGGGGTTGTTTTCCAAACATTATGATTGTGTGCTTTTTTTAGGGGAAAAAAAAAGAGCAAAAACACCAGTATGTTAGATCATCACAATTCCACCTGAGCAAGGAGAGAAGGGATCAGGAAAACAAGACTTGCACTCTCTCTCTTTCGGCTCCAGTATATTGAGGTGAAATTGATATTACTGGTCCTTAAGCAGTTGTTAGTAGTATCTACATTTAAGCAATCACCTACAACAAGCAGTTCACAGACTTCTCAATGCAGGTCATTTGAGGAAAATTCCCCAGAATCTAGTCCCATGAAGAGGAAAAATAAAGCCATGTAATGTCCTTGCAGTTGGGAAGGGCTTCACCTTCCAGGCAGTTGTATTGGTGTTTTGTGTTCATAGATTTGATAATTAAAAAGGAAAAAAAAAAAAGTGAACAAACTCCATGAAGAACCAGGACGTTGTTGATACAGATTTCCAGGCTTCAACAAGTTATGTTTGGGCACAGCCATTTGTCTTTTTTGATAAATGCTATCTGCATTTCAAGGTTCGTTGATGAGGAAGGGTTACTACAAAAATTTGTAAGAATTTAGCTTAATTTTATGTATTGATATAGTCCTAAACATTTTTTTAAATAATGTTGTTTTGAACAAAAGCATGAATTGTGCAGCTCAGCTGATATGAGTTAGCTTAGGGCTTTTTTAGTTGGCTTTTATGCAATAAATAGTGTTCCACAATACATGGGAAAGAATGTATTACAGAAAATAAATCATTTATCTGTCTGTAGCATAACTGAGGATAAACAATAGATAACTAGATATATATAAATACCTTTTAGATGACAGCTGTAATATTCATATCTGCTGTCTTTACTTGAGCAAACATATTTCTAAAGATTAAGAATTTTGACTGAATGGAAATGCTGCATTCTGTTTCTGAGTATTATACCAGGTTAGTTTCAGGGGGGGCTGCCTTATAAAATGTTTGCAGCAACTACTTTTTTTCCCTGTCAGCTGAAGCCAATTATTTTGGACAAATAAGCACTCTCCACAGCATGTCTAATTTTTATGCCAACTGAACCTGTGAATGCCTTTATTCATTCTGTGTAAACTCCATCCTTGTCAGTGTGTTATATTAAAAATTGTTCCTGTACACTGAATAGATGACCATACCACGGATTACTTGTGTAGGGATTCCGAACTCTTCTGATGGAGACTATTGCACCACATCCACTTACTACTGTTTAGCTGTGTTATGCTATATGTGAAAACCCTTATCTAAGTGCTAGCTACTGACAAGAAGCTACAGAAGCTTCAAATGCATGAATGAAGGCAGTTGCTAATGAAATGTGGCAAGTCAAACCTTGATCCAAGGTAGAAGAAAAGGTTTTCTATGTGTTTGTCTGGTATTTGTCATGCTTTATGCTGGGATAAATTAGCAGTTTGATCAAAACACATCTTAGTAAAGTTGTCCAAGTGAAGTAAAAAAGGAAGGAGGGGATGTCAATTGCTGTTTCAAACACTATTCATTCTGAATCAAAGAAAATGTTAATTAGTGTCAGGAAGCTGAATTAAGTAAACGTTGACTGCCTGTGTAGCAAAGATCAAATCAAAGTTACCGTGTAAGTGAAGCAAGAACCTCTGTAACATTGGAATGGTTTTAATGTATGTCTATACATGGAAATGAATAGGAAATGAAGCAAGAAATACAATGTTTGGGAAAGAATCTCGACATGATTTGGAGACATAATTACAGGCAAAAAGGAAACTGAATATAGCAACAGGAAAAGCAGAATGATTATGTAGCAATTAACAGGAAAGCTGTATATATCTTTGAAAAAAATAACAGTCATTGGGTGAAAAATATATGCTGAATACAGAAATGTTGTAATACTCAATACATCAAGTATTTGAATTCACTTCCTGAGATAAAATACTGTTTCATAAAATGTCTCATTTATGAGATAAAATATGTTCTGAATTTTCTGTATTTATTATAATTTATTATAATTTTTTGCATTTTTATCTAAAATATGTCATCTGAATTGGATAAAAACCCATAAAAATGTTCATGTTGAGCACTGGTGCATAATGTCATAATGATAAGAAAATACAGATTTTAAGTTAATATTTCAAAGACTGAAAATATTATAGGATCCAGTAGAAAAATAGTTACTCCTAGATTTGCAAGAGAATTGGTTTCCCATGTGTCCTAAAATCTTCATATTCTGATAACAATGTTGTTGACTTATTACTTGACTTGAGACAAACTCAGATTTTGGTTGTGTTGTAGGTCTTCTGATAATTAGTTATTTAGTAAGTGCACACTCAAAAGTGCTCTTTCTGAAATGTAACTTACAAAGATTCCTCTTGAAATTTGTGAGATTATCTGATAGTTCTTTTACAGGGAATCTGTCATGCAGTGTCATTTTCAAGTGCATTAAAATGACATCTGGGAGTCACTGCACTCATGCCTGGGACCCTCTCATTGAAGAGGGAAAGAGGCTACCACTGGGTGGTAGGGGGGGGAAAACAAAACAAATCAAAACAACAAACAAAAGCAAACAAAAACTCAAAACAAAAAAACAAATAAAACCAAAACAAATCAAAGCAAACAAAAAAAAAACCCAAACCAAAACAAAAACAAAAACAAAAAAAACCAAACAAACAAAAAAAAACACAGAAGGGAGAAGGTGAAGGGCTGGTGGGCTGGTGGGCCAGGATACCCTGAGACTGAAGGCAGAGAACCTGCCCTGCAGGTTCAGGTGGTGACCCCTGACAGGACACTGCCTTTCAGTTCCATGAACAGGCTCAAAGATTACAAAGGGGGCAGCAAATAGTGCTACTGATAAAGAGCAATAATCCTGCCATTAGTAACAATTAATGCTTCCATGGTGCCCTTCATTCATTAACCTTTAATCTCTTTGCGTACATTGATTTAAACTATATAGAATCTCTGAAGCAGATCAATATGATTTCTATTCATATGTCTATACTGGCATATATATGTATATGTATAACTAAGTGAAACAAAGAATCATTACTAAGAAGCATTAAAAACTGCTTGGACTAAATGTTTTAAAAGAAAAAATAATGCAAAGCATTTGAATGCTTTTGTGGTATGCAAATACTTCCGCTGGATGAGTAGGCTCAGATTTTTTCTTTGCTGTGCTGTGAAATGCCCAGATACAGAACCTGTACAAAACCAATCTGAGAAGCTGAATGCTTGACTGGAAGACTTTTGTGTGTATAAATCATATGAAGATTATCCATAATGCTGTGAATCACTCCCAGCGCTCTGATCGCATCAATTGTAAACTTTGTTAATTGCATACTGTGCGCTGATCATGGCTAGCAGCAAAGATAGGGATACATATATTCTTGTATTCCCTTCTCTGCAGGAGGGAATATTAAGAGACATAATATTGATTAAGGAAAATTTCTGTTCAAAAAATGCCATGATTGTGTTACTAGTGTATTTTATCCTTTTCTTTTAGGTTATTCAATACTTCAAGCTATTATGGAAAAAGCAGGACAAAATAGCTGGCAAGTCAGTGCCATCTGTGTGGAGAATTTTAACGATGCCAGCTACAGGCGGCTTTTAGAAGATCTGGACCGAAGGCAAGAAAAGAAATTTGTAATAGACTGTGAGATAGAGAGGCTTCAGAATCTCTTAGAACAGGTAATACCTGCTTTTAATGTCACTGTAAGCACGTTACTGAAACTCCATATGAGACACCATTGTGCATCACATGTCATTTATTTTCTCAATGGAAATTAAATTGATCGTTCTTTCTTTTTTTTTTTTTTTCATGGGCCTATATTTGTATTTCCACTTGCCTGCTCCATTTTCTTGCCATATTTAATACTTGTCTTAGGAGCCAGCATGTCAGTGCAGTGAGCCCCTCCTTTCCCGCTTGGGAGGTCTGTGGGTAAGGGGTGCCAGAAATCAGGGCAGCTGCATATTTGGCCTTGCTTCCCAGCATCTCCCTGCCTGATACATCTTGCATCAGAGTCATAGGGCTGGTGGAACAACATAGTGTTGCTGAATTGCCAAGATGCTCTTAGTCTGTACCTTCATAGGGGTAAAGCTCAGTTTTTTCTGAGGGAGGAAAAAAGCTTGGTTAAATTCTGTATTTTTTCTGTTTGCCAAATAGCATAGGTTGTGGATTTCTAGCCATAACATGCTTTAAAATTATTGTTACAAATATTTAAATTGATAGTTTTATTACCTTAGCAGAGTGTTTAGAAACATGAAGAACAGTAGAATTAAGGTGCTATTGAACTAGGAAGGGAAGTCAGGTTCTTCCATCAGTTAGTCATGGAAAGCTGCTACTAGATAAAGAAAATACTGGCCAAACAGATTGGTTTGGACTGGATTGTATCTATACCAATGTGCAAAGTGAATATCAAACCCTGCCACTCAGATGCAGCAAATCTGTCACTATACAGTGTTTATGTGTAAGCTCTTCCTTGAATGATGGAAAAATAAAGTAGTGCTTTGAAAGGAACATTTTTTCAAATTACAGGAAAACAACTTTAAATGGTTAACTATCTGCTTCTCGATTGATCCCACATCTTGCTTTGGTGCAAGTTCAGTACATACTGCTGCTGCAGGAATTGCAGGGAATGAGTGCCATCTACTGGTGCTGAACCCCCTGCCACCACACTAGTGCACCACACACCACACTTGGCTAGTGCATTAGAGAATTTTGAAGATTTTTTTTTAGCAAAAACATGCATGATGCATCTGCCTCTGAAGTTACTGAAAAATGAAATGTCATTTTTGATACGGAAATGCATAAAATAGTACTTAAAAATGCATAAAATAATACTCACTGACATATATACATTAATTTTGCTTTCACTGACAGAAGGTGAAGAAGGAAACTGAGAATTAATAGTGTGGCTGATAAACCAATAACTTTTTCTATGACTGTTATAAAGAGAACAACAGACAATGCCATATTGCTACAGATATTCATTTGGCCTTTATATTGTTTTATATTCTGAATGCCATTATGTTTTGACACACACTTTTATAGCTTATAGTTATCCTCTCCAAGTTCATCCTATATTACAGTAAAACAGAACACCCATGTGAGAATCTTCTAAAATACATTCAGAAAAATGGTTTCTCTCTCAGCTGTGTGTGTACATGATGTATCTTATTTCTTTCACATGGCATGCAAATGTGACATAAAAAAAGTATGTTCTATTACCATAAGTCTTGAAGTACACCCACCATCCTGTGTAGGTGTATCTACTAATTATCCACTCAGTTTCAAAGGAAAATGAAATCATCGAATACATGTTTGGATCTCACTGATCACACATGTACATTTTATTTGCACTCAGAAGCTGCTAGTCATTTTCCTCCTAGATTGGCACCAGCGTAGTCAGTTCATACAGGTCTGGATTTTGCACGCCTAAGATAGGGAGTTAATGCAGGCGTGCTAAGTCATAACAATGAAGTGCATGGCCACAACAGACTGAATCAGACATGGTGAATTTGTCTCACGCCTCTACAGGGCAAGCCTGAAAGCTAATTGAGTCCTATTTTCATTAACTGCACAGGGAGAGGTGGGGGTAGGAGTTAACACCTAACATGCAACATACTTATATGACTTTTAGGAAGTGATTTATCTGGCTACTGTCTAATTTGGGGTGGGATACATTTACGTAGGCAATAACCTTTTCTGTACTTGTATTTATTTGTGCCTAAGTGTAAAACCTTTGCCCTTCAATATATGCTAATGAAGTGAAAGAAACTAGCTTGTAGGCTTGTGGACTTAATCTTTTCTCAGTAGTGACTGCCTCTATATATATTCTATGTATTATAAATATATATGTATATATTTTAATTTTTTTAACATGACCTAATTAAATTGGAATTCATGTATCGTGTGAATTCCCTTCTTCCCCACTGTGCCTGGAGATTCCCTCCATCCTTCCAAAGGACAGTCACTGTACAAGCAGGAATGGCATTATAGCCAGGCTAGATAAAGTATGCAGAAGAGCTGCAGCTTTACTCTCCATTGTGAAGGTCCTGGTCTTCCTAGAAAGGCTGTCTTACAAGTGGGCCTGGAGTGCCAGTTTGGGACTCCAATATGACCTTCAAAGACCAAGTGCTGGTTTAAGGATGGGCAGTCAGAAGCAATTTCAGACACAAAAGCATTTAGTTTGTCAAAAATAAGAATTAAGCAAGAATGAACTAACCTAATGCAGAAAATGCAAAAAACACCCATTTTCAGATATCAGCCATTGATTTTTTCCCTTTGCCATGAAGGCTTTAATAACCTGTAGTAGACAGGGAAGGTGGCTTCACAGATGGACTAAAAGTTGGCATGTTCTTCCCTACATACACAGAGGAATTGATTAAGTTCAGTGGGTCTAATTAACTCAACTTCTTTCCTGCCTAGTTTTCCTGTAATTGAGAGCCTAAGTTGTGACTATACTGTAATACTTTGCAATGTACAAGTAAATGTTCTGCAGAACATTTAGGAAAAGTAATTAAATCTCAGTAATGAGACTGTAACTCAAAGTGCTTTGCCCTTAAATCTATGCTAATGAAGGGAGGGAAACTGACTTCTGGGCTTGTGAATTTCTTCTCAAGTGACTGCCCATGTATATACACACTCACACTTCTCATGACTCTGTTCCTCAAGCAATGAAAACTGGAGACTCTTTCACTGGCTGTGTCAAGAAGTAAGTTCATGTGCTCCTCCCCTGACCATACCTGGGGCCCACTTATTTCACTTGATATCTTCTGCTCTCTGTCCACTTCAGCTTCCCAGCTGAGAAAATTAGCACCTTGGTGTTTCCTCACTTCTTGTGCAACTTTAATGTCACCAGTTCCTATTTATTTTTGTCTTCTGTATTTTTCTTAGCTCATTATCTTCTCTCATTTATTTTCTCCTCTCTGTGTGCCCTGGTGTGTATAGAAGCTACCTCCTCACTCTATACCTGAGACCTGTTTTCAGAGAAAACTTCTGTCCTGAAACCCAATGATGTATCTGAATTCCAGACTCCGCCACTCACCCCCCTGCCCCTGCCACCCGTGCACAATATTTTTCATCATGTGATCTTCCTTTTAGGTTTAATGTTGCTATGGTGAGACTTATGTTTTGGGCAGGGTCAATACTGAATTTTTTTGTGGTGAAGTATGGAGAGACGGGAGTTTCATTTTCAGATTTCCATTCTAGAAAAGGACAGTAGGGCCGGCATTACATTAAATCCGGGAGGTGTCTTCAGGCTGCACACAAGTGTTTGTACCTGATTTGCTTGGATTGCACCCTCCTGTCTTAGTCTCAGCAAAGGCTTTGGATCTTACTTCTCAAGGATATGCCAAGACTGTGATGGTTTTCTTACTAAAGCTATGTTTCACTACTTGGTCACGCTCACTCACACGAGACTGTACAGTCTCCAGTAGCAACTGGAGGTATTTCGGGGTTACTGGAAACATTTTGCTTGGTTCTAGTAAGACTAGCACTAATCCCTGTTTAAACAGCTCAAATCCCTGTTTAAATGCAACCCTGGAACAAGATATCCATTTCTGCAGTGGTCAGAGAGTTATTGTTTTGATTCATCAGTAAGACAGACAGTGTCTTCACCCTATCTGAGTCAGCAGTTCTCCATCTGCTTTTTAGAATCTGCTCTAACTTAAGCATACCAGGATAATTTTAGCTTTTTTTTTTATCCATTATTCTCAAGGTGGTAAAAGAACACCCTGCCTCCTTAACATCTTAACAACAGCCATAACTAGGAAAACCTTTTTGTTACCTGGGAGTGAAACTCCTTTACACTCCCCTGTCAGACCTTATCATCCTGCAATTCCAGGCTCCAAAAGACAGCACACAATCATCAAGACTTTTACCAGAAGTGTTTTCTTTACTTGCCTGTTTTAAGTCATATGCACATGACTTGTCTTTGGAAAGGGCAAGCATGCCCTGACCCATTTTGACTGACCAGTGTAGACTTGGTGTATGGCTGGGGATGGTGTGGCTCTGGGCATGGACTGCTCCCTCACCATGGCCTCTCAGGGCAGCCCTGACAGTGCTGGTGCTTGAGGTAGCTCCACAGTCTTTAACACAAGGGGATTCAATGCTTTACATGGCCACTGCTGCTCACCCCCAGAAATAACACAAAACCAATGTGTTTCAGTGCTGAGAAGGAGCCCCAAAAGCAGTTAAATGTCTATAGCAGGGGAGTTTGAACTCTATAATCTTTAAGGTCCCTTTCAACTCAAACCATTCTAGGTTTCTGTGATTTTATGAAGCTTTCTGCTTAGCTTCCAGAGGGTGTGTTTCCATTTTGGAGAAAGCACATCTATTCTTAACAGTTACAGACAACTTTTGCTACTTAACAGAATGTTCTCTAGAACCTTGTAAGTGATCTCACCGAATCTGATTAAGGGTATCCCTAGTTTACTTACCTGGCCCTTTGTTTCATCTGTTCATACACAGCCATAATAAAAAATGTGCCACAAGTTTTTAATTCAAAAAGTAAACTATAGTAGCCCTTTATTTGTATTGCATAAGTGAATGGAAGCAGAGATGAAGTTCAGTTTTCCTGAAGGCTTGAAATTAGGAATTGTTTTTACTATTACCTTTGCAGTTTACTGGGACAAGATAGCAAAAGGGAGTCAAAACGAAGACACAGTAAGACAAAATGACATCTACTGAGTTTTATACAACAGTTATATCTTATATAGCAGAATGCATTTCTAGTGATTCATATTCTTTCAAGGACCGTTATGTCCTTGTTTATCAACCTCCCTTTTTTCATGATGCTTTCAGCAGGTGGTCTTTTAAAAGCACAAAAATATTCTGTTTGAATCCCAGGATAAAAGTCAGTGAGAGACGTGGAAAATTCTCTGCTTCTGTTTCTCCTTTCCAAGTTGTGTTTCTAAAGTGGTCCCCTCAATTTAATACAAAGAACTTTCTGCTTAAGACAAAAAAATGTTTAAAACCCGTTGTAACACGATTTCCATTTCCTTCCAACTAATCTACTAAGACCAGCAGCAAGCTGTATAGGATCTGAACTGTCCAGGCCAAAGTAGTCATTTGTAACATTCGGCACAGTAAGAAACACACAATAAGTGTATTTCTCTCACTTTTCATTTGGAGTTTTGCTTATTTTCTTACTCTTTGTTTTAATTTTTTTTCTTCCTGCATTTTCAAAATAATGTATGTTTTTGTTTATTAACTGAAAATCTGAAGTCAAGTCAGCCTAAGGTTGAAGGATGCATGTACTAAAATTAGAAAATCATTACTTTAAACTGTGTTTACTGAATTTCTACCTGAAATCCAGAATCCATGTTTCAAAATAAATATGCTGGCAAAAGAAATGTACCCCTTTGGTTTTTGGGGGTTTGTTTTTCTCCTAGACCACCACTTCCACAAGCACCATAAATTCTTTTTTCACAGAAGTGTACTGAGCAAGAAAGAAACAGCAATTACTATGGCTAATCAAGAAATACGTGGAAGTCATCATTACCCATGTGCTAACTAGTAGCTGTTAGACAGGAGGTGTAGTGTCCAGATGCTTCCTATGCTTTTGGTAGCCAAAAACATATGGGACTGTTTTCCACTGAGCAGCCAGTATTAATAAGGACTGTACAGACTTAATGTCTTAGACAATGTCTTAGAGGCATTTTCCTCCTTTCAAATATAGCTGAAATTGTCAAATGCTTTTAAAAATGGCTAGGCAGACCCACAGAGAGCTCAGTAGAGCTCAGGGATTTCCTTAGGAAAGACAACTGAAAATGTATAGCAATGTATAGCAAAACACACATTTAAGGAAAGGTCATGTCACTGTTTCCTAAGTTGTACTTGCATTTAGGTGGCTGGGATAGTTTGCTTTCAGTGAATACATGTCATAGATTTCATTCATTATTTCTTTGTTTGCTGTTTTGCAAGCAATACTAAAGTGTAATAAAACAATGAAACTGTGGTCAGATTTGAAGAATATCACAGAAAATAATTTTGAATATTTCAGTGAAAACGTATTTTTTCAGCTGCTGTATTTGTTCATTTTACTTTTTCAGACAGTAATAACACTTATTACTGGAGAAGCAGCTGATCTAACAGCTATTTCTTTTAGTTTGTGCAGTGCTCAGAAATGTATTCAGGTGTACAATACAGTCAATACTAGAAATAGATTTGATAATTAAGCTGAAAAGTGTAAGAATCATGAGGGATAATATTATTAACTATAAATAATTAGCCCTTTTAGTCTTTCAATATTTTTTTTCTTTTTGTTGTTAATCTATATGAAAAGGGCATGCAAAATTATGTAAGGAAGCTTTCAAAAGCATGAAGTCTTGAAATTGGAAGCAAAAAGTTTTGTTCCCCCATTTCTTTTTCTGCCAGAGTTCTCATTGTCAGCACATATTAAGCACTGCAGAGCAAATAAGGTACCAGAAAAAAAAGAGCTGGATTCTTAGAGCTCTGAGATTTGTTTTTAGACAGATTTTGGAACAAGTTTTGAAATTCAGGCTGTGAAGTGCTGACATGAACAGTTCTATTCTAGAAACAAAATAACAGAATTGAGATTGGAAGTCACCTCTGAAGGTTATCTAGACATTCTCACTACTCGAGGGGGGGCAAGCTTAGATCAGGTTATTAATTCAGTCAAATTTTGGATGCTTCCAAGGATGGAGATCCCACAAACCCTTTATTCCCTGTTTCAGTACTTGACTATCTCATGTGAAAAGTGGATTACTTGTAGCTCCTGGAATTTCTTATGTTGCAATCTGTATCCTTTGCCTTTTGTCCTGTTCCTGCCATCCAGAAAGAGTCAGGTACCCTCTTCCCTACACCATCCCATTGGGTATTTATACATAATACTAAGATCTGCCTGAGATCTTTCTTCTCCAGGCTAGCCTCTCAGCTTCTCCTCACATGACAGATGCTTCAGTCACCTTTGTGGCCCTTCCGTGGACCTGCTTCAGTATGTCCATGTCTCTCGTACTGGGGAACCTGGCACTGGACATGGCACTGAAGGTGGGCCTCACCAGAGCTGAGCAGAGAGGAAGGATCAGCTCCCTCGACCTGCTGTCAGTGCAGTCTAAGAGGCTGTTGGCTTTCTTTGCCATGAGGGTGCATGAACAGCTTGTGGTAAACTCATTTACCAGAACCTCAAGAGCTTTCCTGCAAAGCCTGTTCCTATCCAGTGTGTACCTAGCCTGTTCTGCTGTGTTTTGAGTCAGATTGAGAGTCAGGCCATGAAATAAAGCACAGATGAGATCCTTTGATTTCCAGTACTCTGTTGTCACACCTATAGGCAGCTCTTGAGATAGAAATACGTTATGAGTGAGCAAACTGTGTATCATATTGTATTGAATCTTGGAAACCTATAATGTGCTTGCATCAGAAGCATCTAGAAGGAATACCAGGGTGATCAGATCAATCTCTGGGATACATTATGTGACCACATCTAAAAAAATCCTTCACTAAGCCAGGCAACATGCCTCTCCAGCATTTTGGTTCCTCATTCTCTATGAAGTATTTCTTCCTTATTTCCAATAACCCTCTTGGGCAAATTTTTGCCAGAAATTTAGTTTAATTGTGTCTTCATAATGTGTAGCTCAGCAGAGCAAACTGGAAACACAAGCTAACTGTAATTGCATTTTGCCTAGGACCTTTATGTTTACTTCTTTCTGAAAGAGAATGTTGGTACTCCCAATATCTGTTTTCTCAGGCTTTTCTTAGGCAGTAACATTTACAATGTTTGTTTCTATATTTGTACACAGAGATATATGCATAAACATATCCACTGGACATACACAGGACTATATTCAGAAAAAAAAATTTGCTCATTTCTGCATGAATGGCAGTGGATTTCCTTTCTTCTTCCATCTGTAGCAGCTCCATCCTCTCCCACCCTTTTCCATCTGAGAAAGTTCAAACCTCAGCACTCTGTGTGTTCAAAGCCTTCCAACGTGTCCACTGTGAGCAGCATTTTCTTCTGAATTTTGCACAGTGAATCAGTTTTTCTGTCAGAGGTCATCAGTTTGTCTCCTGATCTGCCAGGTTTATTCCAGTATTCTTTTCCTGCTCCCTACCCTCCCCAACCCATAGGAATTAAATGGGATGTTTCCCAGTAGATGGGCACTTTTCTCAGCTCTATCAGTGCTCTGTATCAGCAAGATCAAGCCTCACTGCTCAGCCAGGGCTGTATTTGCCTTTAAACAAAGAAGTGAAAATAGTTATGCAGCATCTGGCACAGATTTAATGCTTCAGTGTACACAGCTTAACTGATACATAGTAATAAAAAGAATGTACATTGTACTGTGTAATATTTAAACATGGATGTAAATTTTTCATGTAGTAATGTACTAGCATCATTAATCTTATCTTGTAAAAATTACAAATCAATAACCTCTAATTAATAATAGCTAACAATTGCTATTAATAAGCATGATAAGGAAGTAATTGCACAGTATCTTGAATGATGTTCATAGTTCTCTTAATTTAGTTGTTCAATATAGAAAAATATTAAGCTGTTGGAGGGTGTACAAAGGAGGGCAACAAAGATGGTGAAGGAAGCTTCCTTCTCGAGAGGAAGCTGTATGAGGAGCAGCTGAGCCCACCTGGTCTGTTCAGCCTGGAGGAGACTGAGGGGAGACCTCATTGCAGTCCACAACTTCTTCATGAGGGGAAGAGGAGGGGCAGGCACTGATCTCTTCTCTGTGGTGACCAGGGACAGGACCGAAGGGAATGGCCTGAAGTTGTGTCAGACAAGGTTTAGGTTGGATATTAGAATGTGCTTCTTCACCCAGAGGGTGGTTGGGCACTGGGGCAGGCTCCCCAGGAGAAGTGTTTGGATGATACTCTCAGGCACATGGTGTGACTCTTGGGGATGGTCCTGTGGGGCTAAGGGATGAACTCAATGACCCTTGGGGTCACTTCTAACTCAGAAAATTCTGTGATTCTGTGGATGTTTCTTTGACATCGCTGATCCTCAGCTTTCTTAACACTGAGGAAGAGCCTTGAGATATGTTGCTAAAAGTATCATGTATTTGTTTGCACTGAAAACCAAATGTCTCTGATGGGTAAAATGGACTGAGCTGTCACACCAAAAATGATGATGATTATTAATATTACTACCATCAAAATGAAATTAAAAAAAAATGCTTGTATGGAGAAAAGTGCAGAAGCTGACAAATTCCACTCATTCTTCATCTGCCCTTAATATTTTATCATAGGAATGCTAAACTTGAAAAGGTAATGCTGAATTTGACTGCTGAATTTCTCTAAAGAGATCAAGTTGTAAAGTTGACTGGCTTTAAAAACATTTTTTTCTCATCTCAGTTTCCAGTGTGTCCACTAGCTGAAGATAACAGCTGACATTTTTTCAAATCATATTTAGATCACTAGCATACCTAATTTAAGATAATAATAAATTCATACTTTAATAAATTGCAAGATAATACTGACAGGAAGGCCAAAATTAACCAGATACATGGATTAAACAATCATTCCTGCACAGTGTCTTCTGCTTCCCTGTTTTTCATAAGCACATGTTGATGCAAACAATCAGTAGCACAACACAGATAAGTATTTATCAAAAGATGGCACTGCTTTTGCATGTAGTTTAGTGGCGTAATGGAGATTTCTTTATCTCTTGAGTCAGAAATAGCATGGACTATCTGCAGTATTTCTCTATGTCTATAAGATTTGCATGAATAAAGTGCACGTTTAGTTCTGCTCCCACAGAACCACAGGAGCAAAGCATTAGGCAAAGAATTTGGTATGTGCATGGCACCCAGTAATTCAGGCTCCTGGCAGCATTGTTGGGCTTCATACTATTTCAGGGATATAGTAGCAGCTCTGTGTGTATCTCTTAATCCCAGAGGGATTGGAAGATTAATAAAGTGCCTTTTCTTCATCATTCTTTTCTCTCTATGCTTTTTTTTTTCCCCTTTAGGGAAAAAAACTCTAGGATAGACCTAGAGTTGCTTCTATGCAACGCTATAATGTCAGTGCAAACTGATAGTTGTTCTCCTTGAAGGAGCCAGCTGCCAGCACTGCCACCAGCGGTTTCCTCACCCCACAGAGCCAGGAGGGGCTCTGCATAGCCTCATTTCTGTAAAGCAGATGGGATTTTGCACACAGTATTAGTCTCACACTGCACGATAGTAAGAAGACATTTTGTCGCTGCAGCACACAACTGATGAGGTTTGAACATGACAAATATGTTATTTCAGTTACTGAAAGAACAAATAGACACTAGGAGACAAATTACAAATACAAATGTTTTAAAGGATTTTTGAAGTGACCTTTCTTCTTACACCCTTCCTCTCTTTCCTTGCCTCCTTTTTCCCTACAAGTCTGCATATCCTGTTTAGCTCTGAGTGAGCCTTTCATGGGAGTAGACTTTGAATGCAAACAGCTTTAGCAGCAGAAGGAAGCAACTAGCTATACTCAGGGCACTGATTAATGACCTTTGAGTCACCTCTACAGATTTTCTTTCCCAGCACCTTCCTGCATTGCACAGGGCTCTGCCCTCCCAGCTGGTGGTGGACACAGGGGCTGTGTGGGAAGCATCCTTCTTTGCTCAATTGTGCAAGGGGCAGGTGTGCATGCCCCTTTTTCAGTTCAGCACCTGTCTTCACAAGAGAGAAGGAGCCACTTCTTTGTTGCCTTTAACATCCTCTCTGGTTGTTGTTCACCCTTTCCCCAGCAACAACGTCCTTTTTTGAGCACTAGCTGATAAAATTAAGCTTGTTTCTCAGTTGCTTTTTTATGGCTTTGTAAAAGATTTGTCCTGGCTTCAGATATTGTATTAAAAATCCCATTTCAGTTCTGGTTTATATCATTGCCATTTCTGCTGCAATATTTCAGGACAGGTCTCAATCTTCCTTCTTTAACAAGTGTCCACACTTTTTGTATTGTGTTAGACAGACTTCATTTTATTGCAGGTGTTCTTTTTCTTAAGGCAGTGGATTGTGACACAATAACAAAGAGGAAAGCCTTTGTTAAAGTCCAATTGGTAATGCACAGCTATCACACTTTGAAGATATTTAACTGAAAATAAGTCCTTTGCACTCTAGCTGTACTGACCTTCATCTTCTGGAAATCATAACGAGGGACATTTCATGCTACAGAAGTTAAGCATTCTTTTAAAATGAGTGATATGCAATATCCATTTCATAGTAGTGGAGAACAGAGGATGACTTGGGCCAGATTCTGTGTTCTGATTCTAATGTAAGTCTGCAAATAGTTTTATCAAATTCAGTGAACTTGCCACTTAGAGGAAAAAGAAGAAAAAAAAAAAAAAAAAAGACAAAGTAATCAAAGCAGACACTTTGTTAGCCCTTCTTTTTAGTAGTAGAATAGTTTCTGAATTTCCTAGGGTAGGCTATTGTTCATCTAAATTGAAAGAACAGTATCATATGATAAAGACACAAAGTTCAGAGTTGTGCCTAAAGCCTAAGTTAGATTCACATCTCACTGGCCCTGGTTTTACCACACTTTAAAGTCAGTGATGTAATTCTAGTTACTTTTGATTACCATTGGCACGTGAGAGTATCTTGGTGTCAGGAATGTGCTTTTTTTTTACAGTGAATCTCCAAATTACTGAGTTTCACATCAAGGTTGGATTCAGAATACATGAACTTGTTTTCATATGGATGATGCCAAACAAGATGTGTCCAGAAGTGTCATGTGAGCTCAGCCTAGTGACCAGGTTAGAGAGTCCACAGTAAAATACTGAAACGTGTGCTGTGGATGCCAACTCCTTAACATCACAACTTTTGCTGTACAGATCTTATCCTACCAGCTGCTACCAGCTGCCCTACTTGCTAATGCAGATGTTAGACAATGCTATTCTACCCTCTCTCTAGACTGTGAGTGAGCTTGGCCTTTTGGTCTGAATTTAGGGATGCACAAGGAAGTACCTGGGTTTTAAGATACCTCCAGAATTAATAAACTTCTATAGCAAAGGCTTTCTGAAACAGTGTCTCATCTGTAAAAATCTCAGGCCTGTGTTTGGTTCTGGGTAATATCTGCTCTTACATGTATGGAATGGTTGAGGTCTCATCTCTCAGAGTTCCAGAAACTGCTAGCCACCTAAAGAATAGAGAAGGAAAGTGTAAGAGTTTGCATTCCAGACTGAGTTGCTGTCAAATGCCTTCCTTTGTTACAAAGGACTTAAGTTCATTGGCTCAGTTTATCTCAGGGTAGATGTGTGGTGTAGAGAAAGGTGGTTCTTCAGGTAACAAGAATTCATATCCTGTTTTGTAGATCATAATCTGCTGCTTTGAGTATTGAAGAAGAAAAGTGACTGTATGTATATTTTGGATATTCAAACCTATGAGATATTGACAGCTGTTTCACTGAAGAGATACTTTTTTCCTAAATCATAACCAGTTCCTGCTTTTCAAACTCTGTGTGATCAATAACTATAAGACTTTTCAAATGGAAAATCAGAATTGTATCCAATCTTGGTTGAAAATACAAACAATTATTCTCTTGTCTATTTGCATAATCAACATTTTTAGAGTGAAATTCATCTCAGTTAACATTAGGGATATAAAATGTAGGTGTCTACATCAGAGCTAATCACCATCAACGCTTTTTTCAGTGAGTGCAGAAAAATAGGCACTTTCAGGACACAGGCTGTCTAATTAATTTTACACATGTGCTTTAAAATAAGATGAATCATTTCCTCAAAGTGCCTGTTTTTTCCACAGACTATAAAGGAAGTTAAGCCAACTAGATGATACATAAATGTGTACTTTTATCACTTACCCTAAGAAGTAAGTTTTGAGAGAATATGATGAAGATTTCAAATTTCTTTTTTCAAAACTATTATGTGCTATTCACATCAAATCCAGGAATTCTGCAGTGATACCTACATGCATTTTCTAGGTACAAGGACAGAAGTAAATGTGGTTCATCATTTACATTATTTACTCATTTTGACTGTAACAACAATGAACATCCATCTGTTGTACCTCAACACTTACAGGTTAATCGTGTCCCTGTTTTATTTGACTGATATGTAGCAGTGATGATCAAAATTTGTGTTATGAAACCAAACCAGGGAGCAGATGACTAAGGGTTTTAATTGCTAAAACTAGGTCAACTTTCCAGAGCTCAAAGGGAGCTGCATTGATTTGCCTAAGCTGAGGATCTGATATACAGTACCATGTCACAGACATCGCCTGTGCGCACCACATGGAGTTCAAGCAATGTGAAGTGCAAGATCCTACACCAGGGACAGGTGTTTGTGCAAATACAAGTACATGATAGATTGAAAACAGATCTGAGGAGAAAGACTTGGAGGTGGTGTTGATGAGAAGCTCGTTGTGACCCAACAATGTGTCTTGCAGCCCAAAGAGCAGCCACGTCTGGCTGCATCAGAAGTGTCATTGGGACAGGTTGGGTTGGGGCAGGTGATTCTGTACCTCACCTGCTCTGGTGAGACCTCACCTGGAGTGCTGCATCCAGTTTTGGGATCCTCAGCACAGGAACACATGGACCTGTTTGAACAAGCCCAGAAGAGGATCATGAAAATTACCAGGGCGCTGGAGCTCTTCTTCTCCTGTGAAGACAGGCTGAGAGAGTTGGGATTGTTCAGCCTGGAGAAGAGAAGGCTCTGGGAAATCTTCATTGCAGTCTTCCTTTGCCTGAAGAGGGATTACAAAAGAGCTGGAGATGAACCTTTTACTAGTACGTGGAGTGATTTAGCTTAGATACAAGGAAGAAATTCTTTGCTCTGAGGGTGGTGAGGCACTGGAAAAAGTTTCCCAGAGAAGCTGTGGATGCCCCATCCCTGAAGGTGTTCAAGACCAGGCAGGATGGGGCTTTAAGCAACCTGGTCTAGTGGAAGGTGTCCCTACCCATGGCAGGGGGGTTGGAACAAGATGAACTTCATGGTATCTTCTGATTCAAACCCTGCTGTGATTCTATGATCTTAAGACATATCAGTCCACTTAATAATTTTCAAACTGTGATGCTGTATTTAAAAATTTGAATTTTTTATCTATATCAGTTTCCACGTAATGCAGAGGCAAGCACTTTCATTACCATGTACTGCTGAATGAGAAGAGATGTAAAAGCATTATTGGTATGAGGAATCACATTCCTTCTGAAGCTGTTAAACCAGCCAGGATTTGAAACTCTTCATTATATGCAAAAAAATTACTTGACAGCAGCATCCTCACATGTATTGAGTTAGTAATAGAGAAAATTGTATCTTCTCTCTCTCTCTCTGTCACCCCAAATAAAATGTTAGCAGCCATCATTGATCTTAATAGGAGTTTTATTGAGTCTAAAATTCATTTATATGAAGGGTAAAAATTGTGGCTTGGGGGCGTGGTGTCTTTTGGGGCTTTAAAAGTTTGTTTTTCTTTTTAAATACAAACACTTTAGCTATAGACTATACTTAAGAAGTAAAATTTTGGAAATGAGTTAAAGGATAAAAAAAATTTGCTTATTGCCTTATTACTTTAAAATAATGAAATTAAAACTGTTCTGACAATATATTTATGCCACATGCCTTGGATTTTCCCTTCCACTCTGCAGTAAAAGGCAACTGATTTACTTAGAACAACAGAGTCAGGAATCAAACATTTCCAACTCTTACTCCCCACATAGATCCTGGATCCTTGGGTGTCTTTGATCAAATTATTTAGTCCTTCATCAACTTGTCCTCATCTCCAACACACGATATTATTTATTTTTTACAGCAATGGGAAAAGGGACTGCAAGGCTTAGTGAGTGTTTGTTCTGTCATTTGAACATGAGGTGTGATCTCTAAAGGCGAGAAGTTGTCAGTTCTTCAGACATGGTGTAGAGCTAAGTTTGCATAGTGGGCAAGAAGACAGATCCATAAGTTTCCCATTACCTGCACTTCATGCAAAAATTTTACTTGTGTCTTATTTATTCATTTGGAGGGAAGCTAAAATGCTTTGTGGAGATGAGTACATGAGGAGGGAAAAAAATATTTGGGCTGCAAGCAGACTTTTTCTAAATGAGTGGTAGACTATCAAAAATAAGAGTTCAAAGGACTGTACTGGTATTGAATGCAATCTGCATTTTACAGGTAGTACTGTTAGTTTCTTCAGTCAAAGCAGCTTTAGTCTGCAATGAATCTATTATCAGCATTTTCTACTGACAAAATATTTTCTCATTTTTTGTTTTCAGCACATTGAATAAGGGTCATCACATCATAGAAATTGCAATAATACAGATACATGGAGTGGGTCGATACAGTTTTTGTCTAAACCCTGTGGCTGATCTTGCCCTATCAGGACTGTAGCAGCTGCACATCATGGTTGTTGCCTTCTTGCATCACTTCATGCTATATTTTGATTAAACACTCAAAAGCAGCCTCACTATTCTTGCTCTGTCCTTGCTCATGCTCATTCCCAAAGTCTTTACTGTTTTACTAAGAGCTGAGTAACACACACAGTACTTGACCACCTCAAGGGCAAACAGCTTTGATCAAAAGAGATGAAAACCCAGTATGATTCATAAATTCTGCACTTATTTCAAATTAAAAAGTACATCAGTGGATAGACTTTGTAGCTAATTTGTGACGTCCTCCTTCTGAATTTGTATCCTATAGATAATTGCTTTACTTAATTAAATACTATACCACAGTAACATTTTCAATACAGAAGACACTGAGATTACCATTTCATTACTTTACTCGCTTCACTTTTAACTTTTTCCCATGATTAAGCCCCTGGAAAGTTATAGTTACATTGTTAGAGATAGACTCTTAACTTAATATAACTTGTGTGAGAGAAAAGAATATGACATTGTTTTTTCTTTTTTATTTCCCTCACAGATTGTGAGCGTTGGAAAGCATGTTAAAGGATACCATTATATTGTTGCCAACCTGGTAAGATACTTTTCTAGAATTATACTCCTGCTCGGTAAGTGAAACACTCAGTTTTACTTAGAAGTTATAGCACTTCACACAACATTTCCCATTTTTCTCTAATATGTGGTTGTGCAGAAAATATTCTTTATGATATGTAAAAGAATTTGGGTTTGCTGTTACAGCCATCTAGATATGAAGGGCACAATGTAACCCTCCTAAATTTTTTTAAAAATCATCAGTGTAGTGTAGAGGACTGCTAGGACTGTACCTTGTGGCTAAATTAGAATTTGCAGGACTACACTGATTTTTGACTCATCTTTTTATTGTTAATTATGTAACAATTCTGGAGGTAACTTTTCTACATTGTCCAGGGAACATTCATTTTCATGTAAGACCAGCTATTTCCAGTCCAATTACTAGTCTGGTATTTTCACTCTAAGTCTAAACTGGATGTTCACACAGATGTTCGGAAGAGGGCAAAGAAGGAGTAAATTCAATATTTTATTGTTAAAATAACTCCTTTTTTAAGCCAAAAACATGCCTGGCAAAGTACAGTGAATGTAGGACAGAGTCTAATGTATGCTTTGAACTGTTTTCTTTCTACTCTCCCTCAAGGAATTTTAGTTGACATGAAATATTTTATTGTGCTTTCCTGTACTTGTACCTTAACTTAAGATCACTTTGGATTATTTTTAGGGCCTCAGGTGTTTTAAATGAGACATGTCTGTTCTCTTAGGTTTTACAAATTACATTTTTCAGCATTACAATTTTATAGTTCTCCAAGTAATTTTTCTCATGCGAAATAGGTGCTGTAAACAAGGAACTGGATGTTGCAGAGAAATGCTAGTGGGATATTCAGGGGAGATAGGCACATATACTCTTCTGCTTCATCAGAGGCACACTTTGTTATCTACTGTCTGTTCAAAAATGTGGGTAATATGACCTAATGTGTCACCTTTTATATTTACTGTCAGTATTCCTTAGGACATGAATCAAATCTCTGTCTTTACAGGTTTGTTTTTTTTTCCCTGGGTTATTGGGTCATTACCCCACAAAATATTTTCCTAAAAATTTCTAAGTTAAGTTTACATTTCTGTTTTCATTGATAAATGCCAATCAGAGGAATTTAAGAAAATAAAAATAAGATATCTCTGAGCTAGCCTTAAACATAGCAGCTAGGAAAGGAGTGTATGGAGTCAGGAGGTATATGGACTTTATTTTCTCTTTTAATGTTGGGGATCAGACTAGGTTTTCAATATATAGCAGATATAACAGATCTGACAGCTAAAACACTCCTAAATCACAGAAGTGTGATTCTGTGTTATGTTTTCCTTGCACTAACAGTGAGATCCTCATCTGCTGTCTTTGCCTTCTAATGTCTGTTGTAGTATCTCATTATTTCAGACATTTTCAGCCTAAACAATGAATCTTGGAATAAATGTATTTACAGAATAGTTTTCATTTTTCAAACATGCAAAGGAAGAGAAATGCATTTTTTAAAGCACTAGTACAGTTCTCATTCAAGTCTGCCAACTTTGATGGAAATTGGATTAAGGTTTTAATATTCTGCAGGCAGTTTTCAGTTGATTTGCCAAAGGCATTTCTTCAAAAACAGCCTGCCATTCCCAGCAATGTGTTGCTTAGCTGTCAAGACCACCCTAGCAATAATGCGGGAAATTTATTTCTTGGTTTTGTTTCTTTATTGCACAAATGGAAATTATCAATGAAGATTCAATATTACTCTCTGGTTTTAAATTTTGCCTTCTAATGGAATCCTGCTGGTGTGCATTCTTTATGCTACTGTACTGACCTAGAACAGATTGGACCCACAGTGGTGTAGGGGGGCAAACAAAATCTTAAATTGATTTTCTAGGGATTCAAAGATATTTCTCTGGAGAGATTTATGCATGGAGGAGCCAATGTGACTGGATTTCAGCTAGTAGATTTCAGCACCCCGATGGTAACTAAGCTGATGCAGCGCTGGAAGAAGCTGGACCAGAGAGAATACCCAGGATCCGAGACCCCACCAAAGGTACCAGCTGATCTGAAGCACTACCAAAGATATCACTCAACTGTTCTGATTTCTGATTAACATTGTTGAGTACATGAATGAATATATAGGCAGAGGAGAAAGCAGTTGATCTTACTATTATTGGCAACTAATCATGCCTATCCTTACAATTGTATGATGGAAACGCAAACTGTAGCACATTTTGCTGATGTACTTGAATGTCCTTTGTCACTTATTCTCCAACTTCACCCCTTTACCAGCATCAATTAAAGGTCAAATGCTTAACTGACAACTTAATTTCAATAAAATTTACATTCATTAGTCTAATTATCTCAGTTACTGAGAGTGCAGAGCTTTACCAACAGCTGAATCCTTCTGTGTGTGAGATAGTACTCATAAATTTACTATCATTACTTTTTCTTATGGAGTTTCCTTTGGAAATTTTCCACCTCAAAACCTGGTGTAGTAATCACTTTCAGGCATAATTTTAAAGTGAAATGTCATCCCAGTGTTCCTCTATCCTAATCCCTCACAGACTGATAGTAAAATATTTCTCTCACACATAGTTTTCCTGGCAGGCAAATCACAGTATAGTGCTAAATATGACTTCATCAAAATATTTTTTTTATTATGTGCAAAAAGGTATATCAGACCTAATTGAAACTGGGCCTCTTTGTGCTGGGCATTATGCAAAGATAAGCAATTAATCCTCCCTTGACTGGGAAACTGGTAGGTTGGCAGAGTCTGGAGAAGGCATTGACATGAGTATTACAAAGCATAGCTACATAATTCAGTGAACATTCCAGAAATTTATGTTCTGGAGAAAAAAAAAAACAAAAACAAAAAACAAGGGTGCTGTGGGCCATGGAGTACAGACATCCTCAGTTACTGGTGACAGGAACAATTCAACTTATAGGACTTCCTGCCACATGAACAGGATGATGTTATCTTCTTCAGAGAAGTCAGCATAATTAATTTGAATCACATCTGATTCACCTAGGGATAACCAAAATTTGAGATTATAAAGATAAACCATATCTCAAAGAGTTTATAATATGCAAAGGGAAAGGAAAGGAAGGAAATTAGACTTGAATAAGGGTATTTAAATTTTGTAAATTGCAAAGCATATCAGTAGTGGCCCTGGGCATGTGAACAACTTCTCCTGATGCAGTATGCTCATCAGAGGACCATGCTGAGAAAACACCCCTTTGTTTATGTGGCTTCAGGCTAACATCTGCCAAAGACTTGCTGTACACGTTTCATTTGGCATGTTATAAACCTAAAGCTGTTACTATAGTTCATGCAGAAACACAGACCATTCAGTCAGTGTATGGTCAGGGAGAGAGCCAACACAGGTTTTCCAATAGGAAGAACCTGCTCTTGATCATTCTTAGCAATTCCAGTAGCCTGAATGTCTGCTCATTAACCATGCATTTTTTCAGTTATATTTTCTCAGTGAGTTACTATTTTTTCTTTTTGTTTTGAGTAAGTTGGGTGGATGGGGTTATTCGTTAATGTATGAGACAAAAGAAAAAAAAAAGTAAGATTTTAATATCTCCAGTTCAATTTGTTTCTTTTATTAATTAAGATGCAGATTTTTCTACCCTTAAGAAATGCAGTTTTAAAGCTGCAGCTACTGAAGTGTCCTGCATTTGTCTCTTAGACAAACTTGCTTTTGATTTTGAGGAGAGCTTTTTACTAAATGAAGGTGTAGAAACTGCTGCATAATGAATCAAACTAGAAATATTTGAGACAGGTGATTTTTTTAAAGACATGCCAATTCTGAAGCAGTGTGTTTGTTCATCTGTTTAGTATACGTCTGCACTGACATATGATGGAGTACTTGTGATGGCTGAAACTTTCCGTAATCTTAGAAGACAGAAAATTGATATTTCAAGGAGAGGAAATGCTGGTGATTGTCTTGCCAACCCTGCAGCCCCATGGGGTCAAGGAATTGATATGGAGAGGACATTAAAACAGGTAAAGGGAGGCTTTATTCTAGGGATCTTTATGAGTATTGGATACTAGTTGCACGCTGCATAACTTGGAAGATAGTATGCATGATGGTAGTAATGGAGAAGGGAAAATCGTTTTTTATTTGGCATTTGGGAACAGCTTGGGCTGTTCAGGCTCTTCTGGTTTGTAACATGAATTGTAGGCAGAGGGGAACTACTACTATTTGAAACTACTGTTAATTATTTTAAGATAGTTGGGACTTCCTCCGTTGAGCTGGTGAGCTCATCTGTTACTGTTGCAAATAACCTGGCTTTACAGATATTGTCATTTAAGGAAAAAGATATAGCTACATAATATAATCTTTAAAATATGTTTGTCGTCTTCAATAAAAGTAGACTTCTCCCAGGGAAATCACATAGGTAGTATTTTTTTTTTCTTTAAAGAAGAAATAATTCAGAGTCATTGTTCTCTGATGTCAGGATTTGAATTCCTGATGAATATGGATGCCTGGAAAGTTCCAGATCTCTGTCAAGATGATTTAGCCTTTCCTTTGAATGGGACAGTAAGAAAATAAAAATCCTGCAGTAGAATTTAAATCATTGCAAATGAGCAGGCTCCACTCAGGAGAAACTGCTGAGGAGAAGTGACTGCTGACAGAGCTGGCAGCTCTGTGCCTAGAAGCCAAGGTTTCAGCCCTGGAGAAAAATCAGCAGAGATAGAAATGGACAGAGGGAAAGAGTAAGTGATTTAAGTCTACATCCTGACTCTTAGGGAGAGAAATAAAGCATTTTGTATGCTTCACATACTCTATGCAGACGAACAGATCTGTAACAATTGAGAGAAGCATTAAGTCAGGTTTCTGTGTTTGGGCAGATAGCATGAGCCTTCAAATTTGGCCTAAGTGATTTGCATGGCCAGATCCTGATACAATCAAAGCCAGCACCAATATGGCCATGACTTCTTTGGGATGATGACTACAGTTTAGTGTAGTAGTGTAGTGTCATCCTTTGATGGCTAAGTACTGAAAGGAAAAACAGAGTTCTGGTTTCAGCTGAGACACGTGGTAGAAAACTCCCACAGTCAGTCTTATGGCTTTACATCTGTCCTTCACTCTGACGCTTTGAAAACACTCTTTTTAAGCCCTTTGCATGTCACCCCTCTTCTGTGATAGTAAATTGCTTTGCTGGGGCTAAGGTTGTTGTCAAATTTACTTTAATGAGCAGTATATGTTCAATTTGGACATTTAATCCACCAGAGCGGGAGCTTAAAGGATACATGAGCTCAGGTGAAACATCTCTTAGGTTTTTTCATATGACCGTAGATACTCTGCAGGAGTGATGAGAGTGGTAAAAAATGTAATTCTCTTTAGAACCTGCAGTTGGAAGACATTGAGCTGCACAGCATGAAAAAGGAGGAGGTCCATTGTTGTCTCTTTATTAGCAGTTAGAAACTGACATATCTAAACCTGTTTTGAGCATGGTCTGACAAGAAAAAGGAATATAAAGAAAAGCAGCCAAATTTATTGCTTTATAATGCCTGACTGTTCTACACTAGTGTTGTTGTGGTAATCTAAGGACATAGCCAGGATAACCTGCACTGCTCTGTGACATTTGAAATAAAGATTATAAGACTGAATCTTCAGGATGCTTTTTCTTCCATTTTTAGGTTCGAATACAAGGATTGACAGGAAATGTTCAGTTTGACCACTATGGTCGCAGAGTCAACTACACTATGGATGTCTTTGAGCTGAAAAACACGGGCCCTCGAAAGGTATGTGCTGACGATGTTTACTATCCTCATATCATATATGTGAGTTACATATGATGAAATGATTATGCAAATTTCTATTTATGCAGTTTAAAAGCATATAATACATTGAATATGTGAAGAATATTTCTTATGAAAGTATCTTTAAACTGCATTTTCTACTAGATGCAACAAATTCAATGCAACAAATTGGGAAACACAAAAACAAGTTTGCATCTTGGAGTGGTGGGATGTCAGTCAGTCAAGCATACTAATGAAAACCAGCTGGATGACATCTTGCTAGGCAGCTGGATGATGGAAAATGGTCAGAACTCTGAACAGTATATATTCTTTGTATCTTATCCAAAGATTTCTGTCTTTAAAATTACTGGCATTTTTAAGCAGGTTAATTTCTACATTCTGTGTAAACGTTAATCATAGGCTGTTACCAGCATTGGGTTTTTAAGGGTGAAAGGAGAGAAGAGGAGAGAGGAGGAAAAGAGAATGCCCTGAATACTTACATTTTCTGAAATTCATTGCAGTATTTAATCCTGCGTGCTTGATTCATTGCTTGTAAGCAACTTAGCCAAATGCACATTAATATATGTCTAAGCAGATCCTCCATGTCTGAATGCTCATTATCACTCAGCCCAATCACTTTGAAAAGATAAGTCTGGGTACTTTGTTGACTCTTTCTCATCTGTGCTGAAAATTTGTCAATTTGTCATAGTATAAAACAATAAAAGCATAAAATTTACTCAGGCTCATGGATTTTATTTCCTTTGGAGTTACCGTGGCCTGTTTTGTTTGTGAGGTCATCAGAACAAGAAAAGGGAGGAGGTGATAGTGAATAGGAGATTCATGGATGCTTGAGTACAGCCAAAGCAATCAAAACTGAATTAAACAGCCCTCTGCTGTTGGGCCAGAGGTGACAGTGCAGTAAATAGTGCCACAGTTGAACTGTGTGTCCCCAGAGACAGTCACCTGCCACAGTGTTGAAGAGGCAGAGTGTTAAACTGCAGACCCAGAGCAGAATTATACACTCAGATGAAAAAATTGCCAATATTTCTCAATATGGAGCTGTATACCAAAGAAAAGTGTGTGCCAGTGTATAAGGCATATTGGTGCAGTTGTCTTTTGAAAGTATGACAGGTGGCTGAAAAACAGACTGGGAGAGGGGAGTTTGTCTTCCCTCTCTCTTGGGAAGTCCACTGTCTCCTGCCAGGCAACGTGTCTGACCTTGCTACCAGTCCCGCCTCCTTCCTGGCTCTGCGCCACACTGTTGGCAGCCAGGCGGATATGTGGGTTGCTGGGATGCATCAAAGGCAAATGGTGAAAGATGCCCTTTCCATCCCCTATTCGCAGTTGTACAGGAGGAGAGGGAAGACGCAAAAGATGTGGTTAAGTAGGTCACAACTTTTGTAACTAATTAGGGAATTTGCGTGTCAGCAAACTTTTGAAAAGGTTTGATGTTTCAACCTTTGTAACCTAATTTGGTAGATGTGTGTGGCTGGCACCACTGCAGGGATGTCCCCATCCTCTCCTCTTGCCTGCAGTTTAAGGGGAGGGTAGCTTCAAATAGAAGAGCTATGTCTGAGATGTTCTAGAAGACCCAAGGTGCTTTTCTTACCTTTCAGTCATGCCTCTCTACCACTCTTAAGCCATTACCTGTCTTTGATATAACAAATCATAACAGCTTTGACAGATCTGGCTACTCACAAGAATTTATTTCTCATGTATTAGGTAGTGCTTTATATGTGATCACTGGACCAATTCTGTGGTCCAGCCTGACAAATCCTATATAATATGTGAGAAATGACTATACTTAATTGAACTAAGAGGCCTTCACTTTTAATGTTTTCTTCTCATGTCCTACATAGCATGATTTATGAGTCACTCAGCAATATCTTTTCAAAACTAGCCTTTCCAGACAGAGTAGTGCATGGCTCTAACCTTTAGAAAAGGGATTTGTGTTGCCCACAGCTTTAAATATGTGAACAGATCATTACAAAATGGCACAGCTAGACAGATTTCCATATAGTTTAGTAAAATGGAAAAATATAGCAAATGCTTGTGTTAGTTTCATTTATGCAGCATTTCTTACTTGCATCTTCTCTGTAGAACAATAACAAAACTTGCTGGTGAGGGGAAGGGTCTGAGGACAAGGATCACAGAGATGGAATGGAATGGAATGGAATGGAATGGAATGGAATGGAATGGAATGGAATGGAATGGCTCCTGTGACTGGAGTGTTGTAATCAAGCGATAGAGACTTTTCATTGATGCCCAGGGACAGGGCTAGAGGCAATGAGCACAAACTGAAATTCAGGAGGTTCCTTCTGAATATTAGGAAATGCTTTTTTATTCTGAGAGTGACCAAGCACTGGCACAGGCTGTGCAGGGAGGTTGTGAAGTCTTCGTCTTGGAGATATTCAAAAGCTATCCAGACACAGTCCTTGACAACTGGCTTTAGATTGAACAGTGGAGTTTAACCAAACAACTTCCAGACATCCCTTCCCAGCTCAATCATTGTGTGATTGTGTCATTCACTATGCATCATGTCACTGAAATAACCAAAAAAAAAAAAAAAAAAGAAATTAAACAAAGCATTATGCATTACACGTACATGCACAAGCCAGTCTAAGATTTGGCTTCTAAATTCCAATTTGGGCAAGAGGAAAATTGATTGTCAAAACTTTTGAGTATTCTCTTGCCCTTAGCTGTCTTGTGAGCTTCAGCAGGAGCACTTCAGTGGCTGCTGCGAGGTGCACAGGCCTTCAGAAATGACACTATTCAGTCAAATGCCAAACTGTTATGACAAATTTACTTTGAGGCAGATATTTTTGCAATATTGTCTCCTGTGAGACAAATTCAGCCTCCATGTAAGTAGGTGCAACTCCTATAAAGTTCAATTGCAATACTGATAGAATTGAAGGCACTTTAATAGCTTGAATTCAATACTGTCCTTTGAGCAGTTTTTTCCTTGTGTATTTGAAGTATTTATAGGAAATCATACTGTTATTTAATGCTCTCACAGTGACTGTGAATCTGTGTACTTATACAAGTGTCATGACATATCTTTCATATTTATTCAATAATCTAGTTCCAAAGTTACTTTAGCACAGGTTTGAATAGAACACGTGTTCACACCATTGCACACAAGCTAAAGGTCCTTTAAAAAATGCCTGTCATTTCTCAAAAAATGCCTTTATCTGTCTGAATTTTCATATGGTACTTACTTCTATAATGCAGGACATCATTCATTTTCTGCTTTCCTTCTGAACTTTATAGCTGTGAGGAATTGCACAATGAAGAACAACCATTCACTATCGTAATGAATTCCCGAGACTGCCAGGTTCTGATGCGCCTATTCTGCCTTTAGTTGGTCACAGTTTTTGACAATAACTTGAAATTTTCAATAATCAATTGTATCTGTGACTGTATGGTTGTCTGGATGAAAAAGAATATTTGTTAGCAGTGCATCTTAATGCTGATGTTTCCTGTTAGCTGCAGACACTTAGATTAAGACTTCTGTACTGTAAGAGTAATCACAAAAAGAAAAGGAACACCTCAACTAAATATGCCAGAAGTTGTGCATGGGCAGAGTTTGTGCTTCTTTGCTTGACCTATAGAAAAAAAAAAAAATCACTCTTTTTCAACCATACGGCTCTAGGGACTGCTAAAACGACTTGCCTCTCCATATTTTTTTTTTCCAAAAGGAAATTAGTGAAATAGTAAATGTAAAAATCAAGAGGAAGGTTGACTCTTTTAAGAGTATACAGGATATATATAATGCCTATGAGACTAGGAACCAAAAGCACTCCTCTGCACTTTTAGACTCATATCACGTCACTGCCTTGAGCTGAATAAGAGGTTTCTCCTCATCATGGAGGCAAAATCCTATGTGATGGTGAATTTTAGCCAGGACTCTACAACAATGTTAGAAATAATATTGACTGCATAATTGATTTGATCATTTAGCCAGTTTCCATCATACTGAAATCTTTTCAGCCAAGGCACAGAATGTCCTTTGGCAGTTACACTGCCTGGAGCTCTGCCTGGAGCCTGCTTTCCACTAAAATACCCTTTCCTCTTCTAGTAAGATGGACAAGACATTGCTCTCTCCCAACTCCTGATCTCATGAACTCCTAATTAATCAAGGGAGTGGGGAAGGGGCAGTTGCTTCTGACTGGTCCCCAGATGCTTCTGAAACTGAGCTGTCTCAGGTTGAATTGCATCTATTTGACAGGAACCTTTTAAATCATGTGTCTGTTAAGTCATGCTGGGAAGAAGGATCAGTCTCCCAGTTCGTTAGGTTCCCAGCAACCCAGGGAGTCCCTTTAGGCAGGATTAGAACACTGTTCTACTGATACATTTGTGTTCATGTTGTCCATTTGACATGAAGCTGAGTGCTGTCACTCCTGGGACAGAGGAACAGCCACTGAGCCATTCACCACCAGCCTTGTCAGTGGATGCACAGACAACCATGATCTAGTTGCACAAAAGACAATGGGCAAGAATGAGAAAAGAGACAGTACTTTTTTTCCTCTGTGGGAATACAACAATAACTGATTCAAATCTGACTCTAGAGTAGTTCATCTCCAGCAATGAACAAAAGCAGCTGTTTCACCTAAAGACCGCTCTGGGAAGGGTTGTGGCAGCCTAAATGAAGCCAAGGAGAAAAAAAAAGGTGGATGTAGTGTTCCACCTCCCTCTAGGCACTTCCTAGAGATACATTTAGTGAGCATTCACTCTCATCATGCTTTAGTAAGTGGAAAAGCAAGCAGTTTTGCAGGAGGGATGCTTATCTTGAATGAGCTGAGTCACTGTCTGTTGGTGCTGTCTGTCCTATGAGTGTAAAGAAAGCTTGAATAACAGGGCTTCTAATGTAGGTACTAAAAGGTCAGTGCCAGAAGTTATGTGGAAAAAGCCTGGTGTAAGTCTCTTTCTTGGAGTTTCCTGAGGGGCCCATGATGGAGCAAGGAACTGAGATTAGCCATGCAGTTGCAAAACTGTCATGTAGATGTCTTTCACTCCTCCATCTAAGACCAGAAGATCTGGAGGATTAGTGAATGAAAATATTCTTGTGGAGATCAAAAATTCATGTATCTTGTTTATGCCCCAGCAAGGCTTCAAACGAATGAAAACGGGATTTAACTTGTGCCTCTGATTGAAGTAAGTAGCTCAGATCTTTCAGGAGCTGCTCAGTGGAGGTGTCATCAGGTCTCTGCAGAAGTGGTGCTGGTATACTCAAAGTGTTAGATCTGTACCCCTGTATCCAATGTGACAGCACTTACTTTGGCACAAAATCATCTTTGGATCAATCACTCTGTTGTTCTTATAATAATTTATGTTTGTAATTATACAGAATGTAGACTTTACTGTAAATTATATAAATTTTATTTTCAGGTTGGTTATTGGAATGACATGGATAAATTAGTTTTGATTCAGCATGAACCTACACTTGGAAATGACACTGCAGCCATTGAGAATAGAACAGTAGTTGTCACTACAATTTTGGTAAGGTGTTTCTTTTTTTAATGCTTATACTGGTGTGTGACACAATCTCATTTCTAATTATGATCTAATTTAGTCTGCTGGTTCCTAGGTTAGTGGGAGGGTGAGAGCCATATATCTTAATTATACTAACTGTCATGTCTGCACAGAAGTTTTTTCTGTATTCGTTTAATACAATGATTCACTTGAAATAAGGTTTTTAAAATTGAGTTGTGGTATTTTTTTTTCTTTTCTTCAGTCGTTTCCATTCTTTACTGAAGTAAGTCTCAGAAATACAAGTTCTTATAACCTCTAATTGATAAATCTTAACTCATAAGAGGAAAAGAAAAACCCGAAACATTCAAATGACAGAATAGAATAGAGGGTATAAAACGAGACGACTATGCCAGTGTCCCTTTTTGTCCATAAATTATAAACTCAAAAAATTGATATTCTCAAGAGCTGAAATTCTAAGTTCAGTCAGCCAATCAGAACTGAATTATCTACTTTTAATTGTGAATAAAAACATGAATTTAGCAGATGCATTGGGACAATATGTTTATTCAGCATTGTAATAGAATTTACATTTTAATAAAATCTAAACAGATTTGTGGTTTGATTTTCCAGGATAATGGTGTTTTTAAAGAGTGGTTGCAAAGGAGAATGCAATTGCTTCATTCATTTACATTTTTAATACACAGTTTTCAAAACAACTGTTTCTTACAAATATCTATTTTAAACAAAATATTAAGCAATTTTTCCTCTGAAGTCAGACATGCCCTTTAAAGCTGATGTTTGTCAAAGCTAACTGGCAAAGGGTGACCTTTACATGACCGCTTTTAAGATTTTACATCTCAGTTCACTGCCCTTTTCACCTGCTTCACTTAGACAAGACACGTAAACCCAACGAACTGTGTATCAAATGGGAAGGAATATTCTGAATGTGTTGTCAAGAAATAATTTTTCTAAGCTAATATGGAGTTTAAAATAATCCAAAGGAAAACATCAAGACATTTTCTTACTAATAATGCAGTTAATTACCACATTTTCAGCAGTGTATGTCAGCATTTATACATGAAGTATGTCTTAACAAATTTCCTGTTGAGGGTTATCATTCCAGGACACAAGCCAATCAAGCTACTATACAGGAATTCAGAATGCAACTCCTAATCAAATTGTGTAACTTTTAATTTTATTTTTGCATGGGACATTTTAAATATATGTATCTTTTTCCTAAAAAAAAAAAAAAAAAAAAAAAAAAAAAAAGACTCAGTGATGGAAAAAAAAAGTATACTTCAGTACAGTCCTCCTCTTTTCAGCCTCTGATGAAGAATCCTATTTTAAGAAATTGATCAAGGAAGAAAAGAGTCCCAAGATGCTGCGAACATTCCTAACTAAGGCTCAAGTATTAACCACCAGTCTAGTAGCATTGAGATTATTTTTCCATATGGATTACTGTTCCTCTGACTGGATGACCAGGCACTGAACCACCAAGAAAAGTTCTGTGAATAATCTGAAATGTGTAGAACAGATGACGTTAACCTTCAACTTTGCCAAGCTGAGAAGAGAATGATGTGAATAACAAGCTTTCAGTCGAAATTTTCCTCTCATACCAATCCTGATATCTTTGACTGAAGCTATCATACATGAATACTGTAATTTCCATAAATAGCTCCAAGCTTAGGAAAAGCAAGTAAAATATAATAATGGAAAGTAATATAAAATGTTCCTGTTTGCCAGAAAGGAAAACAAGGAAAACAAGAAACCTTTTAAAATGTGTTATCTTACCTGTCCTGTTTGCATTGAAGCATTTTGATGTGCATAATAAATGTTATCTTCAAAAGAACTTTTCCAGCCCCTGTATTGAAAGGACTGGTGGGATTATTTGCAAAACCAAAAAGCTGAATTAATATTCCAAAGCATGCCCTATGTTTATGCAGCATGTCATTTTTGGATAAATGCAATTAATTGAAAGCAGCACTGCTTCTTGACCAAAAGTGTCCCCTTTCCAAGTTTCGAAATCACAGTGCAAGAGAAATACATCAGAATTTGGTTTGAATAAGAATGTATGGTGATTTCTGCCTTATCGTGCCTATCTCCCATCCACTCCCCTGGGAGCTGCACACATGATGCTAAAGGCAGAATAGAACCATGATTCTTACTATTGGTCTGCTAGGGTGATGTATTTAGCATCCACAAGCATATGATCACAAACAAAAAGAAAAGATGCATTTACCTAAAATAACTTTCATGTTGCAAATGCCACAGAGACTTTTTCAGCTCTTCGTTAACCTCTTCCCATTGAAGGGAAGTTGAACCATTGTAGATGACACAATTAATTTAGGTTGCATGCATATTTTCCAACAGTAAACTGAAAAGCTTCTGCAAACAGTGCTGTCAGGCTTTTCAGTCTTCAAAGACAGGTGTCATGGCAGCATAGGAAAAGTTTACAAGTTTTCAGCATGGCTCGCTTTAATTTTTGCCTGAAGCCAAACAGCACAAACTGATTTTCCTCCATTTCTTCAGTTTTCACGAGTCTATGCTTATTTTGCTGTAGTGTGGCTGTATAACTATTGCGTAGAAAGTGCATTATAATGAATTAGCTCTGCACTCAAATAACTTTTTGCAGTATTTCCTACTTGGCAAAATGTTTTCTTCATTTGTAACATAGTGAGAGCATGTAGAATTTATTTTACATATTGTGTTTAGGCACTCAGCCTATCCCCCGATTAGTCATGTGGTGAAGTAGCAGCCCAGAGAGGGAAGGCAGCAAGGGCAGCTGATGTTCTTTACCAGTTGCCATGCTCTTTATAGTTCCTATTCTGCACCTTATGTATGTGATGCCCAGCCTCCTGCACATCTGGAAAGGACAGATTTTCTACCTGCGTGCAGAAGCATTCCCTTCAGGATGCAGAGCTGCAACCTCCAAATGCACAGTAGGCTCATTGTATGACCAGAGAATGGGTACCATTTGCAGCCTTGCTCTAACACTGAGGTAAAGTGAGTGACTTGTCTAGTTAAAAAGAATGATCATCTCTAATTTAGCAAGTTGAGAAATATAGTGACAAGTTGTTAAGGTAGAATATAGGGAAATAGGCTGGGAACACTAATCCAAACTCTCAAATACATTTCATGATAGAGCCAACTCTGTACTTACTCTGAGACTGCAAAATTTAAAAATCACAAAAATTCTTTAGAACCAAATGTTTGATGCATCCACATTGTGGCTTCCAGTTCAATATTTTAATGAGATATCCTTGGTGTTGGCAGATTAAGTTTCAAGGGCAGGATGCAGTTCTCAACTGAGTAACCCAAATGTAGATGACTTTACAAAGGGTATTGATTCAGTTGTATTCAGCAACATTTAGGATGGTGTAGGATACACAGCCTGTCCCCCATTTACCTATCTGTAGAGGGGCAGCACACAGGACCTGCAGAATGGCACTTTGGGGTCAAATACATTAGGGTATCTCAGATGACAGGTAGCTTTCATGAGAGGACTGAGAACCACCCTCATTGTTTTTACTGATATACTCTTGATATACTCTTTGACTTACCTCAAAAATTCTAATTATAACCTTTTTTCTCATAATAGAAAACTATTTTTTCATTAGAAGTTTTATTAATTGAATTCTTCAGTAGACTGGAGAATAAAAAAAGAAGTTTGTTGCATGACAATAGGACTTCAAACCGAATCCTGGACACTTTATTCAGAAAAAAAAAAAAAAGGAAAAAAAGTTCACCAAAAAAACCTTCCATTGACATTTACAGAAATTTCTTTCAGAATAAAGTGTGATAATAAATGTGTACCAGTCCTGTTCTAAAAAACAGAAATTTCCTTGCACAAATATTTGTCACTTTTACAAATTATTTTTGCAATGTTTGAAATCAACTTTAGAATAGGAAAGCCAAGCATAGATCTGTTTGATATTTGGGTTAGTTACTTTCTCCAGCTTCCCTTATAGTATGAATCATCAGCTGTGAGCATTTTACTGTACACATGAATTTGTGGCAATGTGGTGAAATGATTTGTTTACATCTATAAAGGTAATTGTTGCAGACATCAAATTGTATTTACAAATGTTAAGTATTGTTATAAAATTGTGAATTATTTAAGTAAAGCTTGCATCATTTCAAATATCTGTTCCGTGCTAGTCATTGATCATTTCAATGTGGACTTTTCCTTGATTCACTACCCCATAGAATACTATTAAGCAGCTGAAATCTTGCATATATTGCCATGTTAAACCTCATTCAGCAGCAAGTTAAATGTGTGGTTCACATCAGTAGTTCAAGAGCTTATAGCTCAAAAATGTAGTAAATACAAAGATTGTTCAGAGAGATAATCTTCATATTAGACAAGATGCTATAATTGGAAACAGTGAAAAAAAGTATGCCTACTGTTTTCAGCTGTTTCAGCTGATCTAATAGAAGGCATCTCTCCATAAGTGTCTAGCATATCTTCTATCTTTAGACTATCATGGCTACACTAACATTACTATTAATTTAGAAAAAGCTATTGCAATAGGTTATACAGAAAAAAGGTCTTTTTTAGTGCCATAGCTAGAAAAGAGCATCAAGATATGGCTGAGTACATGCTATTGATCAATTCAGATATTTCATGACTTTGCAGCATGACCTTGAAAGTCATCTGTGTAAGTTACTTGCTAGCAATCTAGTAAAGCTTGCCTTTCAATGTCCTTTTAATATTATAAAATTTGCACATATAATTAGTTTGAAATTCCCTCAAAGTCTGAAATGTATAGAACCTAAGAGTAGTGCTGCTATTTGATTTTTTTTTAAGACAGTCTTTATCAGAAACTCACGTTCAGTCCCATCCACATCCCCCCATCAAATTCTGCCTTAAAAATAGATATCTCATTATTTGGCAGGTAACGTAGGCACAACAATTAAAGAAACTGTCATTTACTCTGTATAAAATAGATAGGAGTGAAAGAACAACGTAGTAAGCAAACCATAGTAGGTGTTCCTGTTATCTTTAATTGTATCATTTCACACTGGCAGATCACACTCAATTGCTGCTTCTTTTAAAGCAGTCACAGCAAGAGCGATTACCTTACACTATAAGAAAATTGCATTATAAGAAATGTTCTTTGCTGTATTTTGCTCTAAATCAGCATGATCAGTGTGAAAAAAAAAGAAAGTGGATAGGGAGAGAACCAATGTGGTTCCTCCAAGTCACCCAAGTCAGATCCCTGCCAAAACCAGGCCTTCTGAGGCAGTGTCTGGCTTTTGGAAGAAGGAGCAGGCTGACCTGGTGTCCTCTGCGACTGTCTTCTTTGTGTGCATCTCCAGAGTTATTATTTCCTGGTGTGACTCCAGTTGTATGCCTTTTTCTTGGGATTTATGGCTGAATCAGAAGAGCTAGCAGTCACGAACTCTGGTCTTTGGAAAACAAAATTACTTTTGAGGTGCAGCAAGCAAATGTAGCTGAAGCTTACAAGCTAGCACTTCTAGCTAGCAGTTGGCTAAATCACAGACAGGAGGCATAGGATTTTTGCTTCTGTTTATTTGAAACTACTTTTTCGCCATAACATGTAGAAAGACACTGATTTGGGGTTTTCTTCTCATGGGAAACATGAGGGAGAAACAGCTGATACATGTGGCCAAAACAGTTCCCAAAATCAATATCTAGTGCAAAGAAGGGGCAGGATGCCTTCTCTATGCTTTTCTCCCTATGCTTTTCTTCCCATGAGTGGGAAAAGACACTCATGTAATGACACGTATCCTTCCTTGTTAAACACCTAATAGAGGTTACAAAATTTCTTTTGCTTGCAGCTGATATTCTTGTAGCTTCAATGAAGCAGACATTGTCATACTACATGTTTATTTTTATTTTTACTTTTTACTAATTTTATCTGTAGGAAAGAAGTGAATAGGGCAGAGTACTATCAATGTTAGTGTCAAAAGACCCAAAATTAGACAAGGCCAGCACAGAGAAAACTTAAGTTACCAGTATTTTGCAATGTAAATTCAAACAAAGGGTGACTTTAGATTAGAAAAATATGAATTATGTGAAGTGATATGAATATATTCATATGAATATAAATATGAATTTATGTGAAGTGATTTAAAATACCAGCAAAAAGTATAGTCTTACTTAATGATTGCTAAAGTCTAAATCCACACAGGGCTAAAAAGAAAAATGCAGCCTTGATATCGCAGTCATGTAATGTTCACTGTTGTGATGGTATGGTTTACACAGGGAATGAAAGATCTACTTTTCAAGACAGGTTTTACTTGTTTCCAGTGACACTCGCCACTCAAAAATATTTTGGTACTTCTTTTTCATGCATCATGTAAAGTCACTGTCAAGTTAATACCATTCTTTTCCATACGTATCACTTATATTCATCCTAAAAGACCTTGCAGAATCTGCAGTGTTTATTTCAAGCAGAAGATATGTGTTTCCTTGGAAATATATTTCTATGTTCTCACTAAAATGTACGTAGCCTCTTAGTAGTTATGCATTCTGAACCTCAAGAAAGCAAGTAATTCAGGCTCTGCATCTGAAATTACACAGACAGTAACCACACTAAGTTAGAGGATATGCTTACTTACTGAAGTCAGAAACATACACTGTACCTTCATTATCTCACGGTCATTTGCATTGTATAGGTTCAGCCTCTACTCTATGCTTTAAATTTAGCATATACTGCACTAAGGTCTTTCATTTCAAACAAAGTTAGCTTGATAAATCTTGTGAAATGTATAAGCCAAATTACAGTGTAAATAGTATATCTTTCCAAAGGGATTTCTGTTCATACATTTTAATTTAAATGTGCTAATACTACCCATGAGCTTTTGATAAAGTGTATGTTGTTCAGTCAGTACATTACATGGTTTTTTTTTCAGAGTATATTCGGTGCACTTCTCCTTTACAGTTCTGCTTCTTTCATTATAGGAAGCCCCATATGTTATGTTCAAGAAAAACCATGATACGTTTGAAGGGAATGACAAGTTTGAAGGATACTGTGTAGATCTGGCATCAGAAATTGCAAAACATATTGGTATCAAGTACAAAATTGCCATTGTTCCTGATGGAAAATATGGAGCAAGGGATCCAGAGACAAAAATCTGGAATGGGATGGTGGGAGAACTTGTTTATGGGGTAAGCATACCAATTTTTGAAGCAGGATTTAATTTATCATAGTATAAGTCATAAAATAGGAAGTACATATGCATTTTATTTAATCTCGGGGTCACAAAAAATAAACAGAATCCTGTTTCAGATCTATGTTTTCACCTATTTTCAAGAGAAAAGCAAATAGTTTCATCCAAGTTCTACTCTTTATTTGACTAGTACCTTGTAACATTAGAACATCCATAGTGTGCATATCCCTTAAAAGCTCATTAACGTTAGAGACCATCTATTCCTAATACATTGTAAAACTTAGGAAGAATATCACTCATTAATTCACTTTCATGGAATGGTGGATGGATCTTTTTAAAAAAATAGGACTCTTGCTCTAGTTTGAGAAATGGAGAATCCACCATTATATATTAAACAATATGTAACAAACCACTACAGGCAATTACACAATTAGGCAGTTCAGAATGAAGACAGTCTTTTAAGATGAACATCAATAATAAAATTTAAGAGCAAACTTAGTAAGTTACAACTGAGAGCTTTATGTTATACAGTGATCTGGAGAAGGATTCTTCAGAATAGCATAACAGTGAACAATTCTGTTGACACATAAAGTTCTAATCTTTAATGAAAATAGTTCCAGCAAGCCCAAATATATATTTACAGTATCTGAGGTTACCAAAAGTAGTAAAACTCAGAGCTGAGCTTGCTGATGGCTGTGGTTGCTAGGATCTGCCCTGATCTGAGAACAGATCAGAATTCTTAAAGAAACTTTTCAGTAAAGAAATAAAGAAAATCCTCAAACTATTCAGGTGAGAATATTCCCATGAATGAACTCATAATATGCCTCAACCTCCATATAAAAAAAAACTCCTGTATAACAGTTGATCCATCCTGTTGCAGTTTTCACATTTCCAGTGATGGTTTGGGCCGTATATGGCAAAGGCCTTGTGGCTTTTCTAGCAGCTCCATTTCAGTTGTCTTCTGTCAGCTAAGTATAGCTGATAAATTTTGTCAACATCATCTCCATTACCATCAGTTCAAAGTATTCTGCAGAATGAAACGGTCTGTGGGCTGTAGAGTGTGGCAAATGATGCCCCAGAACATTGGTGATTTCACCTCTCTGTGGGAATGGAAAGGTTATGTCTTCACAAAACTCTTTATGTTCTTGGAAGTTCATGAAGGAACCAACCTCAAGTATGTCTTTGAAGAGTAGAAAAACTGTCACCAAGAATATATATCTATCTACTTTAGTGGCTTGGAAGCAGCTCAACTCATAGGATATTAAAAACAAAGATTTTTCAGACTTACTTTATCAAGTATGGAAGTTAATCCTTGTCTGGCTTTTAATTACAGTAGCAAACTCATGGACATCAATGGCCAAGCGCTGTTTGACACTAGAAGTTTTTTTCAGTATTCTAAGAAATTTTACCCTTTATGAGAAAATTCCCTTGCCCAGATGCATCTTTTCAGTGGCCTATCATCTAGTTGAAAATTATAGAGGAAACTTGATATTACACTTTCATTTTCTGTTTGTTTGGGGGTTTTTTTCCTCCTTTTATCTTGAAAAATTTACCTTATCAAACCCAAACTGCCCTAGTACTATGCTGGCATACAGAATGCTGTTAGAAAGCTCACACACCTGTGTCAACACCTGTGGCTGTTAACACAAGCTGAAAGCAATAAAGCTCACAGGCATGAGGAACCTGTTGCAAATTACCTGCACGAAGAGGATAAACCAGAATACATGGCTAAAACTTCATTTTTTGTAATGGAAGAGGCTGAGGTGAAGGGAGGGCTCTTTCCAATTCTCGGTTTAGGAAGGCTGCAGTCTCATTGTGCTTCATGGACTACACTGCAGCAAGGCTCTTGGAACGGCTTTTTTATTGAAGAACTAAGAGAAGTTTGGCTCTTGCCCGCTGCTCTACTGTCCGAAGGCTCCTTCAGGGTATATCTATCCTGGTGTATCAGTGGCACCAGGGAGTGTCCCTGTGCTTTGGAACTTGCCTAATCTGCTAAATCGCAATGGTCGCTGGTATATTTTTGGCACATAGCTACTGTCCAAGAGAATTCCTTTGCCTACCTAGACACTTGGATGGGGGAGAGACCATTGCCTATAAGCAGCTTGAATGCAGTCATGCTGATTTAGAGGTCAGATGGCTGTCACAGTAGTGACACAGGCTATCAGGGGCGGGTTGGGCTTAAGGCCAAGAGCTACACCAAATTTACTTTTACAGGTGTGGCTTTAAAGGAAATTGTTCTTTCTGTTAACTTATAAAGTTTGCTGCTAAAGATTTCCACAGGGAATCCCTCAAGAGCATCCTTCCTGCAAATTCCTTGAATCCTTGCCAGTTGATTTACAGAGCATCAGGTTCCCAGGCCTATTCCACAAAGCAGAAAAATCAGCTAGCCAGAGACTTTGCTGCAAAGCTCTGCTAGAAGAGTATGTTCATTTTCTCTGATAGATCTCCTAATGACAAACACAAGTACTCTGAGTAGTTGGCTATGCTTCAAGCAAGGCTTTTTATGTGCAGCCAGGACTGGGACAGACTTTGCAATTGAATTAACAAGTTAACGAGATGATCTGTTTGGGAAACATTGAGAGCTTTTAATTCCCAACCACATTAAAGGATTAACAGACAGTTTTGTGCTGGCCAGTGAGATTGGATCCTTTCTGTGCATAAAAGGCTCCTCTGCTTTCCTGCTCTTTGCACCATACCCCAATGCCCCTTCGCCCTATCCGTGTTACTGAGGGTGGACATGTGACAGTTTTATCCCGTGTTCCCTTGAGACCTGTATGCAGCACTGAGTGTTCTGGTACCTGGACTCCCAGGTGCTGCACAGAGAAGTTTAGTTGTTTCTTGAACTCTGTAGTTGAGTTTTACATCATGTCCCAGAAGAAACAGCATATGAACTTCCACTCTGTAAAATTTTGCAAAGACTGTGTGGAATGTCATGCTGTAGATGGTTTTGTTTTTAGCACTCTGTGAAAAACTACCAGGAAATCTTCGTCATTTGTCCCTGATATATCCAAATGCATGCAGTAGTCTATGTGAATTTTATTTGCCTCGGTATCTAGCTCACAGGAAAAATGCTGGCTGGGGATGAAATACCATTAAGCATGTGCAACAGGTGTTTCCAAATGCACTGTCAGTTCCAACTAAATATTCATTCTCCTGACACACAATGTGGTTCTTTTACTCTCTAACACAAAAGGTCACAATTAATTTCTGTTTAAAATCTGTGAAGCCATGAGATTCTGAGATTGAAATCACTTTCTGCAAGATTTTTCTCAGATAGGTTTACTAACTTCACACAACATTGTACCAAGCATAGATTTTACTCACAATAATGATATATTCCACAGAAGAAAATGTCTCTCACCATCAGTCTTGTCTCATTGTATAATATTGGAAGGATCCAGAATTCATCTGTATTTGGTAGTGGTGCAGCTTTGATTGAAATGCTGTTACAGATTCAGTTGATTCAACTGTGAAGTATCATTAGTCTTTGTCAAAACAGATTTCATTGGCAACAAAATCATTATTGTTTGCACCATACTTATATTGTTAATCATTTAAATCCATAATTATATGGTGTACATTAACTGGGCAAAGCACAATTGCTGGTAATTATCATGCACAGTTATTGTCATCATTTAGCTTTCACAATGAAAAGTTTGTGTAGGCCTTAACATGGCACACAGAAGTCTCATAAAAATAATAAATAATGTTATCAGTTTGGGGAGGCTGCACGTTTTCAGAGGTTTTTGGCATTTAATTATGACCTAGCTATGTACTGTCCCTTTACATTTATTGACATGAAATCGATTTATCTAGATTATGAATCATCTGATACTAGATCTCTATCATAAAGAAATTGGATAAGTTCCTACTTCTCCTCTTAAACTTCTTCAAGTACTATTGGCAGCTAGTTCTGATGTAGTTCAAGTTCTGCATATCCTCTTTCAGCATTTAAATTTGGTAAGATAAATCTTATCCAGTGTTTCATATATGATATGCAATGTGCTAAGTAGGTCTTTAAAATCCCCTCAGTTGACGCTAAAATGGCGATGTCACTTTTCCAACTCACATTGTGAAAAGTGAAAAAACTCAAGGATGCGTATTTTAATCCCAGTGGCAATCTGCAGACACACAAAAAATCCCATTAGCCAAGACCTTTGAAGACCAATGACCAGGTCTATTGTTTACCCTCTGTTAATGAAGATACCACTATGTGACAAAAACAGAGAAGGTTGGCCGTAAGAGATCACAGTTGCCATGAGTCTTGCACTTAATTAATATCAAAGACTCAACACTAGGTATTCTCAGGAACCAAAATTTAGAAATATAAAAAACAATGGCTCTAAAGAAGGAAATTATTCTTCTATAAAAAAAGGAATTTATGAGTGAGATGAAATACAAAAATATGCAGGAAAACCAGTAGCCCAAACCATCCTACAGTCCTCAGACTACAGAAACAAAGCTTACTTTACAATTTTCAGGCTACTAAAAAGTATATTTTAGACATAGTATCTTTCTTCATATAATACTTATTTTCATAAAATATCTATTTCAGTAAGACTTATGTAATCAATCACAAGGCATCAAGAAGTCAAATTTTTAAAAATGCCTGGTATTACAAAACTTAAGATAAAATTCTCGGAATGAGCAGTGTTGTCATAATGTTTACCCAAGATATTAGCACCAGAGATAATTTCTGATACCTTTGCAAAATTATGATTTTAGATGTGTTACTTAAACTGTAATAACTTTACATAACATTATAAGTGCTTGCATTGCAAATGTTTCAAAATGACAGATACAATCTGATGATTAATACATAGCAATTTTAATACAAATTTGCATTTTTGGACCACTGCACTGGAATGACTCATTTCTTTTGAATTATTCACAATTATAAAACTGCAAAAATAGGTTTAAGATTTGACTACACAAAATTAGTTTAAAATTAAATTCAATAAAATATATATAACTCAGTATAAGTGTGTAAAAAATAGAAAACATATAATATTTTAAATGCATTTATCTGTTTCAAAGTTTAAAGATGACAAAAAAGCCTACATTTCAGTTTCTTTTTTTCTTTATCACCAAAGCTATTTACATAACACTTGGATTAAACTATTTGAGCCCATCTTTATTTTTCATCATGTTTTAATCTCATTGAAACAACAAAGTGTTCACAAAATATGCTCAATTACCCTCCGTAGCCCATAAGCTATATAAAAGTCCACAGGCTCTGCTATGTGACTGTACCTAGGCACAGCACCATGGTGATGAATAGGAGAAAGATTTCAGCAGCTTTTACATCTGTTCCCCTCCCACAGGTGCATCTTTTGACCCAGTTCCCCTTGCAATTCCCATCTGAAGTTCTGCTATAATGACAGATTTAGCATACAAGGCAACGCAAGGCAAGGAGCAACTCTTAACATAAAATTGCATCCCTAATGACAAAAATGATCCATTAGCTTAGCTACA
The DNA here is from genome assembly GCA_038380795.1 of Pyrocephalus nanus. Lineage (NCBI taxonomy): Eukaryota > Metazoa > Chordata > Aves > Passeriformes > Tyrannidae > Pyrocephalus > Pyrocephalus nanus. Next base: position 41,910,420 of record CM076259.1, read on the forward strand.
ATGTCTTATAGTTCACGCAGACATCATTGTTAGCAATCATAATCAGTAATGATTCATTCAAGATTGGCGTTTTCATTCTAAAAATGTTAGAAACACATTTAAAAATATTCCTGACAGTAGTGGGAATGGATTCAGCACATTTTTTATTCCTTTATCACATGATTTCACACACTTATTTTCTGTGTACTTAGCATTTTTCAATGTTTAAAATCTGATCATTCCTATTGAATTATCTTCCTGTCAAGACAATTGTGTGCAGTTTGGTGGAATCAGAGCAACAGTTAATCAGAAGTTTGCAGCTTCATGCTATTTGGAGCTTCTTTGAGTCTATGAGCTGGTTTCCCTTGAAAATTGATTATATCTTATGAAAATATGACAATAAATTACTGTTTCTGGGATCCTCAAAAAAAAAAATCTCTGTGCATTCAGTGATTATAGGGTCATTCTCATTTTTCAATCTTCCTTGAATTCCTTTACTTTAAATCTAAATTAATGCCTAAAATGATCTTCCTACTCTGTTGCTCACCTCTAGAAGATTTTAAGAGTCTTCTGCTTAGCAGAAAAATTAAGTACTTGCATAGTTCTGTAACCTAAAAACCTGCAATATTTATGTTTTACTAAAAGCATATGGAGTAAATACAGTGTGATAGAAAGAAACAAAACAGTGTTATAGAGCATTTAAGCCACAGTGTCCTAATGTTAATAACATACCTTTGGAAATAGCTGCTTAGCTAAGTGTATAAATCAACTTCAATTAATCTATACATCTATATTTCTTTTTTCTTTATAGAAAGCAGAGATTGCTGTTGCGCCTCTGACCATCACTTTGGTACGAGAAGAGGTCATTGATTTTTCTAAGCCTTTTATGAGTTTGGGGATATCCATTATGATCAAAAAGCCCCAGAAATCTAAACCAGGAGTGTTTTCCTTCTTGGACCCTTTGGCGTATGAGATCTGGATGTGCATAGTCTTTGCCTACATTGGTGTCAGTGTGGTCCTGTTCCTAGTTAGCAGGTTTAGTCCGTATGAGTGGCACACAGAAGAACCAGAGGATGGGAAAGAAGGACCCAGTGACCAGCCTCCCAATGAGTTTGGCATATTCAACAGCCTCTGGTTTTCCCTGGGTGCCTTTATGCAACAAGGATGTGATATTTCCCCAAGGTTTGTGTCAAATCTTTTTTACATTTCCATTTTATCTTCAACACTGAAGCATAAAATCTTCCTTCATTAATTTTCCTGGCAGTGTTTTGAAGTTCATTCTTTAGGAAGCTTTTTCTTTTTTTTTTTTTTTTTTTTTTTTTTTTTTTAATAACCATGATAAGGGCAACAGATAATCTGCTTCGAATTTCAGTCATTACTATTATTTAACCAATATCAATTACCATAAACCACAAACAGCCCTCAGGAACAACAGGTACACACAGGGATAATTCCACTGAGTTGAATTCTGAGGAACTGTGTTGTTGCTACATTGGTTCCATTGTATTACATCTGTGAAATGCAAAAAATCATGCTGAATATTTGCCTTCCATCAAGGAGTCTCCCATTTCTGTTCTCTGTCAAGTTCTACAGTGCTGCTTTGCAAATATCACTATCTATGAGAGGCAATATTTGACCATCTGGGTCTGAGAAGCCACGCTGTATTGCTAAGCTGTGCCTTACAGAGCATGTGCCTCAGATCTAATATGTGATTCCAGTCCTGAATTTCTCAGCTTTTTAAGATATTCTGGAACTTTAGTGGGCAGTAACTAAAGCTTCTTAATTAAATGTTATGACCCAATCTTTCAAACTTAAATGCTTCATTTTAGCCATTTGCAGTGAAATTTTGAGTTTTCAGCATTGGCCTAACCCATCTATTATTGAAGTTAGCAATAAAACTGGTACTGATTAAGAGTGGATGGACATTACTCCTCAACAGCCTTCTCATCAAATTACAGGTATTGGAAAGGAAAATGTAAGTTTTTACTTAACAGAAATGTCTGTGTTAGCACAAAATTCTTGCTTCTTAAATAAGAAAAACGTGAATGTTCAAACGATTGCAGTAGCTTGTAGAATGTTTAAAAAGTTTCAATGACACAAACGTTTTAATCCTACAGGAAACATAATCCTCATGAAAAGAGTTTTGCAGGTTTCTTTTAAGAGGAAACAAGAGAATGCTACTGATTTTCAGATACCACGCTTTACTTTTGTCTCCAAAATTACCTATCCAGTATTTTTGACAAATTTTTTTCCTATTTTAGGCATGTCCTGAAATAATATACCCACTGAGATTACTGTTCAAGAGAATTCAAGGTTCTGTATATGTGTGATGCACCATAGTACAGTGGACTTTGTACTGTAGACATTAAGATTTGAGAGTAAAAGCATTTATAAGTATCTAAAATGCAGATGATCTTCCTCCCACTGACTGTTACTTAATGACATGTGGTCAGCAATAATGGTGCCTTTGCTCTCTCTCTCTCTCTCTCTCTCTCTCTCTCTCTCTCTCTCTCTTCGTGGCTTAAGAGACAGGAAAAAGTGCATTATCTTATTCATGTTTAGATCCCTCTCAGGTCGCATTGTTGGAGGTGTCTGGTGGTTCTTCACGCTCATCATTATTTCATCCTACACTGCTAACCTCGCTGCTTTCTTGACTGTTGAGCGAATGGTCTCACCCATAGAAAGTGCAGAAGACCTTGCCAAACAAACCGAGATTGCTTATGGAACACTGGACTCCGGGTCAACCAAAGAGTTCTTCAGAGTAAGTTGGCATATGTATTAGAGCACCTCTCCCTACCAATTGCTCTTAAAAGATGCTTGGAAGTGTGAAATAATGTTGCTTTGCAATTATATGTAATATAGTTTGTAATTCCTGCAATACTTTAGCTGTATTTTTATCCCCACAAGTCCATTTGTTGGAGTTTTCAGTTTTTTTAATTTGTGGAAAGCTTATTGATCCTGTCACATGGGCAAAAGAGGTGCCCGGGGGGATACTGAAGCCTGTGATAATTAAAGCAGCATTGCACTATTGATTTATCTGAAGCTACAGTACTGATGTGCAGCACTGAAAGCCTGTGATGGTAATATGGAGTCTTGCAGGTTTTGCTTCTGCTTATGGATTTGGCTGTTTGAGTTTTGCTTTAGGGTCTACGGGGGGTGGGCAGGAAATGCATTTTTTAATATGCTGACTTTCAGATGGATAATAAAGAGAAAATTTAACTCGAGGGGATGTGGTTGGAGCATTAGGAAATATCCTAAATAGCCATTCATTTGTCTGTGCTGTCTCTATTGATTGCTTCATTTTCATTTGCTTTCCTGTGTTAGTGTATGTAATACTCATCATTCGCCAGCTGGAAAACAGGGAGCCTGGACATCACAAGGAGTACATGATAAGCACTCCCTCCTGCTTTATTTCATGTGTCTAGCAGATGAAAGTTAAGCTCATCTGACTGAAGTGAGTTTAGTGTTTTGAACACAGCCCTGAATAAATGCTGTGAGCCAGTAATCCTTCCTTGAAAACTACACGGTTTAAGGTCTTTATTTATCTGAAGTGTGGAGTTTAAGGCATTATTAGAAGTCAGGAAGATGAAGTGATAATTTCTTCTTATTGCCTAATTGAAAGTAGACTGTTCTGTGTTAGGTACTCCCACGCACTTTAAGTGTTTTTAATTTGGCCAAACTGAACTCAGAGAACCGTTAACAAAAATTTTGCATGGGATTTGGAACTACAGACAATATCAATTCAAGGGCAGCTTCTGAGTGACTCCCAAAAGCTTTGAAGTGAAATAACCTTTTTATTGTGACAGGTATACCCAGAGAAGAGCTTGCCAATCTGTTCTATTAGCTGTAAAAAGATGACTTATAAGATATACTTAACAAAGACATAGTGGTTTGACCTTCACATCATGGAACTGATCAAGGAGTTCAGTTTAACCTAGTTTTCCAGCTTTCTTCTGTAGACACTGGAGAAGGAAAAGCAGCCCTGTGCATTCTGTATGGGACATGTGGGCTATGGTGAAATAAATCCCACATTTAAGTATCTGCCTCTGTGTGGAGTCTAAAGGTATCCCACTCAAATGGCTAGGGTGCTTGGTACCTCGTTTTTAATGGGTACAGTTCACTGATAAGTTTCTAACTACACCTGTCTTCTTCTATATCCAGGGTGTTTGTATACACAATATAACTGCACAGGTGTTCTCTGGGAGCTTTATTTTGTATCCCAAGCAGTAGAAACTCAGCTCTTGGTCCCTAGAAGCCCTAATTTCATACCAGATGTCTACAAAAGTGGTGGCATTATATTAGGTATAGAGGGGTTTTTTTCTGAGGATTGAGATATGTTGGTACTGAGATGGCCAGATTTCCTATTTTCCTTAGAAGAGTATAGTCCCTCATACACATTATTTATATTTACCTATCTTTAATCCATAGATTATTCTTTAGTTCATTTTGTAGAAATTTATTTAATTCTGGACATTCCAGTTTCAGTCCATCATAAGCTGAGGTGGTAACCACAGTGTATGGGTAGAAATAGTACTTTCAACTAGAGTGAAGCTGTGGTAATACTTTAACACATGATGCTGATGACTAGGCAGATTTATGTAACTGGATTTATTAACTTGTTGCATTTTCAAGAGTATCCAGTGTTTGTAATTTTTTTTAGGTGATGATGCAAAAATTATCAATTCCCAAAGAAATAGTGAGGAACAAAGGAATGGAGTTGTTTTCTTAAGAGTTTCAGAACCCTTGCACAAACCATTGTTTTGAAGTAATGAGGTCAGGTATTTTGATGCAGAAACACTATTGGTCACAAAAATTTCATGATTCTTTTAAATCATCCTACAAACACAAACTTTTTTGCTTTGAATCAATATGCAAGATCTCTTCTTAAAGAGAAGACACAATAATGAAGTAAAAATGTCTGTTATGACAGCCCTTTCACTTCAATCTTTAAGGGTTAAGGGAAAAAAAGAAAAAAAAAATCAATGCTCCTCTTTTAATTTTTTCCTTTCTTTCAAAGTACAGAGGGAAACATTAAAAGTAACTACAAATACTAAATATTGTCACATATGCAAAATTTAAGGCTTTATCAAGATGTGAACTGTAACTGTGTTGATAACTTCTTAAAAAATGGTGCAATTGAGGCCCTCATCAAATAATTTCTAATCTCTGTCACAGTATAGAAATTTTTAATAATTTTGTATGTGCTATTTCTAAAAATACTTTTCACAAAATAGGGACAAAGATAAAGTATCAACAGGCAATATTTGCATAAGCACTGTTTGCATAATACATAAATTAAGACCTAGCCTGAAACAATAGCACAAGAAGACTTGTGTGCCAAGTCTAAAATTTTGTGGTTTTGGAAGCAATCATCTTCATCTTTTGGTATTAGAGTCATGTATCAGTGGTGATTATCTGGCTGAAGATGAGTCTTCAGGACATTTTCTCACCACTTGATGATTTCTGATCAAAATGTCAAGAACTCAGAACACCTATTCAGTCGGCTTTGATTTTAGATTGAAAACAGAAAAAAGAAAAACATTTTAAAGCCAATATAAAGAAAAAGAAGACTTTGTCGCTGTTAGCTATTTACTCTGGTTTAGAGTTAGCTATTTTCTGGTTTAGATGCAAAGAGACTTGTACTTTCTGAGCAGCTTGCTGAAGAGGGAAAGTAGTTAGTTTTAGCAGTCTTACTCAGCAAAGCCAAAAATGAAAATTATCCCAGCTTGACTGACTGCAGGGGAAAGCTGCAATATTTCCTCATGTGATAATAAGAAATATTTGTTGGTTCATTCTTCAATTTTTACTCTAAGTTGACATGTAGAAATTGAACGTTAACAAATGAAATTTTGGAAAAGGAAAATGTTCTTACAGAAGAGACACTTTGTTAGACTTCCAATATTTTTTATCTTTTGATAGGCAAAGGAAATTAGATGTTTAAAAAAAAATTTCAATGCAGTCTTTTTCAAATTATTTAGAGGGTTGTTTCCTCTTACTAATCGTGCCCTGTTGTATGTGCTGCATGGCTTTAGTTTTAAATGAAAGTGAATATTATATGTTGACTTTTTAAAGAACTGTAAGGAATGTTAAGATGCAAGAAATGTTTGGAAGTGAAGGCAGACAAAGGCAACAAAATATTCTTGAAATTATGACTGATTCATTACTGCTCTCTTCCATTCTTTTCTTTCTGTAAATTTAAATCAATGAAATTACACCAGTGTAAAAAAAAGAATGCATTGGTGGCTTAGTTTATGCTTCGCTCCCAGCCACTATTATGTAAATGAAAAGTAGCTGTGACTAAAGTGGAAAGAAATGGTGACAAAGCAGGATATGACTGTGGACATGCACAGCTGTTGTTGATTTAAATTTTATTATATTTGACAAAAAGATAAAATTATGTGTGTAGACAAACTAAAAAAAGCAAGGCTAATTCATGATGTTCTGCTGTATGGTATTCTTATTGAACATTTCTGGTTAAATGCCACTTCTTTTCAAGACCAATTTATGTTCCTAACAAATTATTTTCCAAGCAATAATGCAGTCATTCAGTAACTGCTAAAAAGATTTGCTTCAGAGAAATTATTCTCACCTATACAAAGGCTTTTTAAAGCCATTATCAATTTATAAAATATATAGATTATAGGATTTGTTTTTTGTTTAAATATTCTAAGGCCTTTTGTTTTGGGGATTGATAATAATGGATATTTTCCTGGAGTGCTCACACAGTGTGGGAACAAGCTCATGGACCAAATCTTGCTTAGTTAGAAACTCCTGTTGACTCAAATAAAAGCTGACTTGAGCATTAGGTTAAAAAGTCCTTTTTGCAGCATGCATAAGGGAAGACAAGTGCCATCTGTTATTATAAAACCACTGTGTAGTGTTTCGCTGACACACTGCTGGTTTGCATGTATATATTCATATTGCTGGAGGATGCAAAGGAGTTACTGGGTGAATCTAATGAGCATAAGAAACTTCTCATTTTTTTCTGACAGCATTTCCTTCCTTTCTTTCCATGCAAATTTTTATTTGTATTTATTTTTTATTAAGAATTTTTTTTTTTTCCTAAGTATTCACCCGCAGTTACACCCTGCATTCCCAGACAGGAAAATTTCCAACTAATGCACTCTAAGCCACAAATTCTTGCTCATTCTTTGAGCAAGTGCATTTCTTACTCAGTTACTGGCTGTATCAGAGTGTTTAAAGTAAATCCACCGATACTGCATTTCTAAAATCATACCAAATTATTTAAGAAAAATGCTTAGGGCATTCCACTTCCTTTAATAGCATATTTGGTCCAATTTGCTGTTTCCACCTATTATTGTGAACCATGTCTTCAAATATAATGAAACCTTTCTGAATGTAAATCAAATTAATTCTGAACTCTGAATTATGAAAGCAGTAATCTTACTTAAACTATTGTGGGTTTAATGGTGAGAGAAATGCTTGAAGATTCAGCTCAGTATTTATGGGGAGATTATTCTACTGTTTCTCTTTACCATACAGGCATATTGTGGATATCTATTTCATATGTAATTCCCTAAAATACACTTTACAATACTCTGACTGTGTGTGTCTTTATCTAACAGGAAATTCAGCTTTGCAGGGTTTTTTTGACTGCTAGAGGCTGGCTGAACTTAAAAATAACATCTGACATTAGATTATTGATACTGTTATTTCTTGTTTCTTTTAAAATAATCAGGGAATTCAAATAAAATCCTTGTCCAAGATTTCCCCAATCTCAGTTGTCTGAAAAATTAAATATGATTGATTTTATTTGAACAGTGCCATTCTGAAACGTTGCAACATTCTTTTATTCTAACTTCTTTTTGATTTTCTCCAGAGATCAAAAATAGCAGTGTATGAAAAGATGTGGACCTACATGAAATCAGCTGAGCCATCAGTGTTCACTAGGACTACTGCAGAGGGAGTAGCTCGTGTCCGCAAATCCAAGGGCAAGTTTGCCTTCCTGCTGGAGTCCACCATGAATGAATACATTGAGCAACGAAAGCCATGTGACACCATGAAAGTGGGAGGAAATCTGGATTCCAAAGGCTACGGCGTAGCCACACCGAAGGGTTCTCCATTAAGGTGGGTGGAATAGTATAACAATATAAAATGTGTTGTTATAGTATTCCACCTTCCCTGATGTCCCTGATATAGCTCTTTTTGTTTTATGTGTGAACATGGTATGTTATTTTTCTTTTCTTCCATTTCATTTTTTTTTGATCAACAAAGGTAACCATTTTTAATTGCAATATGGATTTAGCAGCTCTAGTTGGCATATCTTTCAAGGCCATATAAAAACCAAACTGGTTGAACACTAGCTACCTGAAGTCAGCCTCTATAGAATTAACATCAGTTATCCTGTTTCATCAGCTTTTTTCACCAAATTCAACCCTTTATAACAGTATTATGCCCACATTATCTGCATCAGTATCTGCATCAATAATATGGCTACATTTTATGTTTTGTTTATTGATCCTGGCTTCTAATTTCTGAGTAAGAAGCTGCTTATAACATCTTTTTTTCAAATGTCCTCACTTTAAGGCAATTAGTCCTTCATTAAAGTAACGTCATTAAAGTTCTTTTTGTTAAAGCACCTTCTTATTTAGAAAAAACAAAGTTTGTGTTTCTAGCATTATGCATTTCAGTACTGCCTTCAAACTCACCAGTATTTTCTTTATCATGGTATCAGATGCATTCAGTCAAGTAGGAGAGGTTTTGATTTAGAGGTAGAATATCATTTGCTTTTCATTCAGATTGTTGGGGGACACAAGTCAAGGTACTAGCTCTGTGTTAAAATTGGCAGTGTTTACCATTCTGATGTCTTTAAGGCAAATGAAACTTGCCTTTTTCCTCTGGTAGATTTGCCAATTTTCTTCAAAGCAAAAGAATAACTAGCAGATCAAGGGAGTGTGGCCTCTGGAGTCTGACAGTTATAGGGTGCATGTGGGTGGGGGAAAGGGAATGGCCTGCGGAAGCAGTCAACACCCCACTTCTCAGTTGTCCTCATGGTAAGGGATTACAATGTGAAATAGATTCACGAAAGGGAGGTATTAGGTTTAAGGGAGGAGTTGCAAATGCAGATGAAGCTCTAGCTAAGAAGCTATCTGTCTACATCTGTGACTGCAGAGGAGACATCATCACCTCTATGCAGATAATTAGACTCACTCATAACTCATCTTCCAAGTTTTACTTGCACACAATACACAAACCTCAATAGCTGTAACTGTTTTACAGGGTTGGTAATAGGAGTATCATCAGAATCATTTACATTCACAACAAAAGAAGATTTGTATGTGCAGGGGAAAATCAGGCCAGTTATTTCAGTGACTGAATATGAATTTTTGGTCCTTAACACTCAGTACACCTTAGATTTAAAAACTGCCATCTTCACTGCTGAATCAAGTAGTAAGAGAACATAAGAAGGTGAGAGAGGGAAGATGACAACAATAAAAATATTAATTATATAGAAAAGGATGTCCAGAACTCATGGAGTTGTTAAAGGTAGAAGGCAGTGATAATAGGAGAGGCTGACCTATTTTCTGGGTATATTTTCAAAGCACTTGGTTTTGGGGTTTTTTTTTATATTTCTGATAGTTTGCTACCTCCTTCTCAGTGTTTCAGGCAACATAAGAGTGGTAGGCAGCACTGCAGTTTAGTGGAACTGCTATCCTATAGTAAGAAAATGCCCACTGCTGACAGTCATGCTTTACTGTGCCAAAGCTAGGGCAGACTTTTTAAGAGTCACTGTGGCTGCTGTCATATATGTCTTAGCAGTGGGCTGTTTGCTTTAAGCATGCCTTATGGTGTTCTTTAGGCCCTGTTCCTTTTTCTACAGTGTTCAATACCAATGACAAGAGACAGCCTGTTATAATGAGCACTGGTAATCAGTGGCAGTTGATTTATGTCAAATTTGGGCTTATTTCAGGTTTGTTCAGTTGGCTAGATAAAAATATCTAGGAGTAATGGGGATGAGGCATAAAGCAGTTAGAAATTAGAGGACCTAGCAGGACTGTTTCGTAAGAACAGAGAGGAAGAGCACAACCATGATTTTAAGGATCCGGTGTGAAATTCTAGTTCCATCCCATCTAAAGACCAAGCTCCCAGATGTTTCAGTGAAGCCACAGTTCGGTCTAACTGGGGGTCAGCAACTATCATGAGGATGATGTGATCAAAAGCATGTAGTTTTTCAAATCCTAGCTCCAAATGTGGTTCAAAAAGGAGAATGTGGGAAATCCTACCCAAAATTGAAATCCTACCCAACTGAAAATTGGACCAAATCTTCTTTCAAGCTGTCTCGACTGGCTGTTCATGTCCATGCCCATGCCTTTCCTGAGTCTTTCTTTCACATGTGCTAAGCTGCTTGTTCTCCTGCTGCACCCCATTCCCTCTCCAGCCCCAGTAACAAACCAGCAGTGCTGCTTACCTACTAAAAACATTAAGCAACACACTTAATGTTCTGCATAAAAATAGTGAACAAGCAATACCTCACACTCATACCACCTCTTCCATGTATGTGTATAGAGACTAGCACTTGCTGAGGAGGGAAAAAGCTTCCTCCCCCTGTGCTTTTGAACAGAAAAGAGCTGTAAATTTTAACTGCATGGTTCAGTATTTTCTGAATTGTTTAAATTTTAGAATATGCTGCTTTTGCTATTTTGACTGCATTCCACATGGTAGTGTTTCTGTCACTGATCAGATGACTTATGTAACTGCTGTCTGCACAGATAATTGCAAATATTGAACATGCAGTTTGAAATCCATGAAGGGCAGGCTAGCTAAGCTCATTACATAAATTAGTCAAAAGACATAATTTGCTATGGGAGTTGTAAATTCTATGTTTTATTTAATAATCATAATTTCCTGTTTGAGTAACATGTAGACCACAAATTGCTCAGTGTAGTTCACAAATAATTGCAAGTAGCATATAAATGCTAAACATTCACAATCTATTCTTAGTCTGTTCAGGACTAGGGAAAAATAACAGTTTTTCCAAATGAACTATTCATATTCAATTATTCACTAAACTGTTTGAACACCTATTTCATTAGAAGTATTTTAGTCTTAGTCCTCCTCCTACTTACAATTATTATAAATAAGGATTTTTTTCCCTGAAAATATAGTAACATCTGAATAAAACTCATGTGAGTGGAGAACCAGACCATATATTTTCACAGATTTAATGGACAGAAAGTGGGGTGATTCTTTCTGTAGCATAGGATTAGCGATGGTTCCTGCCATCACATCACTGGGCTCATGTTCATTACAGAACACATACCCATCACTTTGCTCATGCAGATGAAATCCACCTGTCAGAGTGATCCAGGGACTGGTCTCTCTGTTGCTCATGACCATAACACATGAGCAGGGTCGTGGATTTTAATTTGAAACTCTTCCTTATTGGGTTCCATGCTACACACCTGCAGTGTTCAACCAGTACCTATTGGCTAATTTAAATGATTTATTCTCAGTGCTGGTGCAGTATTAGGATTCGTGCATATCACTAGATGGAGGAGAATGGGAAATGCCTGATGTGTGTTTCCTTTATGCCCACCAGGCAGTACCACATCACACATCATGTGTGTCTCCTTCCTTCCTTCCTTTCAGTGATATTCATTTCTATATAATGTAAAAGACTGATGTGTTTGAGAAAGAATTTGTGATTGAGGACAAAGGCTCTCATCACAAAAAAGATTGAGTTTCTCTCATAGCACTACCCAACTGTTCTAACTGTTTCCTCCTCTTACAACGGTAGGTATCGTTCCAAAGCTACTGTGTAGTATTCACTGTGAATTAATGAGTTTTTTTCTTCAAAGGTGGTGTTTTCAAAGGTGGTTAAGAGAGTGCTGCTTGTCTGCTTAGCAAGACCTGCCTTTGTAGATGTTGTTATTAGATATTCTCATGGCCAGACTTCTGGGCATTTTGGATCACCTCTGGGTCATCTGCCTTGCCACTTGCAGTAATCTGTGTTTCTAGAGAGCGACACCTGGAGATCTTGTACTAAACAAATCCTGTGCCTTGCATGCCTCTGCTTTTCTGTTTTAGATATGTAGGCATCATAAACAAGTTTGAATAGTGAAGAACATGAAAAAGTTCTCTACTCCAAGAGGTAATGGAAAAGGAATTAAGGGCAATGTTGTCTTAAAGGTACACTAAAAAGTTTTTTAACTTTTTGTACCTTGAAGCTGTTTAATGTAAAGATGAATGACAGGTTGGGCTAAAAAGTGAGGAGCTGTCTTTTTTTCTGTTACTGTTTTGACATTTGGCTGCCCTGTTGTGCAGCCAACAGTATGCAGCATGGATGAGTAAAGCCCCCACAGGATGTGTCTGTTGAGACACTTTGAGCCCAGACAGATAAGAGTGGCAGGATTAGATCTAGACAAATGATAAAAAAACCCTATTGTGAGTAGATGCATCAATGTGTTTTAAAAATTGGTGGTGTTTGTTCACCAACCTCATGAAATCCAAAGCCCTGTTAAATTCCTGCTATTGGAAATACAGTTAATGTTTTTATATATATGAATCTGGGGTTCTATATTCCATTCAATTTTCTATTCCTTTTATGTAGTAAAGGAATAACTCCAGTTTGACTTTAGGAAAAATTTTTTATGTTCTGGAGGGGCAAGCAAAAATTTCCACCTCGTCAAATCCGCTGGGTTTTTGGAGTGTGACAACTGGTGACATGAACTGACTCTACACTGCCTGAGGTGTTGGTTCTTTATCCATTCTATACTGTGTTTAACGTAAGGTGAGCAATGTGGACAGTGTATCAGTGAAGCAGGTGTTGCAGATATAAATTTCTGATCATATAACCTCTATAACCGAGCATCTTGATCTCAGTGACTTTATCTAGTCCTTTTTTTCCTGAGGTAAATCTCTAAAACTTCCATTCTTTCATTGCTTCATTTCAATGTGGTACTACAGCTGGCAGTGTTACTTTTGCTTTTCACAGATATATCCAGTATGGATCCATAGAAATGTAGAGTGGAAAGAAAACTTATTTCAGCAATGCATGCTCTTACCTAGGATGGGATATTCCTTCTTTTGTTTGTTTGTTTGTAAGTTATGTTCCCTATTCTTTTCTTCACTGATCTGAAAAAAGCTTGGGACAATAGCAAGAAATCTGATAGTGTAGTTTCTTCCAATGGGACAGTTAGACTTTTTATCTGGTGTTGTCCTTAATGTTTTTGGAGACCAGAATATAAGGAGCTTATTATGGAAGGAATTCCCAGATCATCATTCACTGACAAAGCTGTTTATTGTGAATTTAATATATTATTCTGAAATATACCCTGTTTCTCATTTTACCCTGGATTTTTAGATCAGTGAGCTGGTAATTCACACCAAGCTCTGTAGGAAAACAATCAGAGTCATTACACAGTAGTCATCTATAAGGATAGATAAAAATCTTTCCCCAAAAACTTCTTGCATGCTCTGGTCTCACATGGTTTCTATAAAACTGGATTTGTGTGTACAAAAGAATGAGTATGATATTCACAGTTTGCCTCTAAGTAAAACTAGGAAAAAATGTTTCAGCTGACCACACAATTTTTTTAGAGTAAACATTTATTTACTACAGAGTACTTCTTCCACTGTTGTTTTTCAGTGGTTTTGTACTGCAGAAACCCATGAATCTTCAAAAAAAGAGACTTTTCCCATGAGTGAAGCTTCCTTGTACAAGCTATATTGAATCATAAAGGAAGAATTTTCCTGACCACCCCTCAGTGTACCCTATATTCTTCAGTTTTCAAAGGTCTTCATAGATTTTTTTTTTTTTTTTACCGGTATTGTTAATGCATCTATCCTAGTTTGTTGTGTTTCTATGTATCTGGCCTGCGTTCTTCACTCATTGTATGTTCCTGTTTCTAGAAAGGTACAGAAATAGGCAAAGGTAATGAATCCTTAGGTCATCATGATAAGGTCTGTGGCTCATGTGCTTTTGAGCATTGTTCTGGCAATGCAGAGAAGAATGGGTATTTCCTCTGCTGATTAGCTGTCCTCTGGTTGGCAACACTGGTGTCCAGACACCTCCCCAGATCATTCTGAAGACAAGCAACCTTCACAGTGAGGAGAGATGCAGAGGAAGCAGGTTTGATTTCTTCATGTTTCTCTTCTCCCGCCAGAATAGCTAGTCTTGCCCTTAGTGTTTTGTCTGCAGAGGCAATCATTTCAACAAAGCACCTAGAAGGTACAAGCTGGTGTTATTTATATATGATGTAGAGAAGATATAGAGATAACTGGTGAATAATAGAGGTTTGACAATTTAAATGAGTGATGTGAAATTACTGAGTTTGACTTTTACTCTTTTGAACCAAGGGCCACTGGAGGAAAACAAAAATCCCTGCATATTTATGAGGTGTTCTGTTGATATTTAAAAGAACAGGATTTGAGTCAGCTTACCAAGATTTTACAAGGTCATTTCTTTCTGTGATACAAAATTATTTGAAAACTAGAATGGGATCTGTAACATTTTATACATATGTAAACATTATCCTTTTTGACTGATGGTGTAGATCATACTGTATGACTTTGCATAATATTCTTCCCTTCACTGTAGGCATAACAAGGCTTGAATTACCACCTCATTACCATTCAGTGTCAGAGCTTATAGCTGAGATTTTTCTCAAACAGGTCAGACCCTTCAGAGCTTGTTGGATTTTCTATCAACTAAAAATAACATTTACTAGGTAAAAAGGCAGAGAGGGGGTCACTGCTTGGCAAGGAGTATAAAGGTCAGGAGTCAAAAGAAGATCAGTGAAGAGAGAGCCTGATAATGAATGTTAGCAAGTTGTTCTTTCAGCTGAGCCTGGGAGGCATACTTAGTTTCCGTTACGTTGATTATTTCTGTCTAAAAACAGAGTAGCTATTTTAAAAGTAAAAATAAAGCTTTGAGAACAGAGATTAGAATCAGAACTTACTCTTTTCTCCAGTGACACTTATTGGATTAATTTCATAATTTTCAATCATGATAAGGGTATTTCCCATGAAAAAAAAGTGTAGTAGAAAAAAAAGAAAATTTGATGATGGCTAATGAGATCCATTGCAAGATATGCAAGCAAATGTATTTACGCGAAATCTTCTACTTGAAATGGTTTTGCCCTTTCTTGAAAATTTTACATATAGAGGAAGGAAGTTGTAGGATTTAAGTCACCAAATTGCAGTGAAGAACACTGCTGCTCAGATAATTTCTGATATTTGTATCTTTGGAAAAAAACAACTCATTAGTGTCCATGATGCTGCACTTGCTGAATTTTCTCCAGCCTGAGGGAAAAAAAAAAAATCACTATTGTCTTTCAAGTACTTCAAAGAGCCATCTCTGACCTGTCTTGCCTCACAGAGCCTATTTCTGTATTGCCACTAGTAGGAAGCTTTCCACCTCAGACTTCAGGGGTGATTCATAATTGAACAAAGCTCACTGGATCGGAGAAAGCAAAAGCCATAGGAACTTGTTCTACTGCTTCTTCTGTTTTCCTACACTACAAATGACACTAGGAGCAACTGATAGAAGGCAAAGCTCTTCCAAGAAGATCAGCTCCCATTTTGGTCACACAGTCACATTCTAGTGCCTTTCTGCTAGTATCTTCCTGCTCCTTGTTCCAGGCAAGGTCCTGGGATTTTAAAACAGTTTTGAAATGAGGTGTCTCTGAGCAGGAGGAAACAACAGTAAACTATTGCATAGAATAACAGTTTTTTATCTAAATATTTCAATGGCAATGGGTATTTTTTAATTAGTAGTATAATCAGTATAAAAGGTTAAGTATAAAAATATTTTTAAAAAAGTATAAAACCATTCTGTTTTTTCAGCTTTATTGTGGGCCACTCTGTGGTAGTCAGCACCAGGACAAGTTGAATAACAGGCTTGTTTTCCACAATCAGAAAGAAATCAAGGCATAAAAAAAATTACAGTTCTTGATTTTCTGTTTCAGAAATATTTGAATGCAAACAAGATAGGAGCTTCACAATATTAAAACTATCCAAATGAAATTTGTCAGGCTATTCAATTCCCTGACAAGTAAAAAGGGGCATATGTTTAAGTATAACCAATGAGTTTCCCTCAAACTATCAGCGAAAGCCAGAATGTCTCAAAAGTACTGATACCATTGCTGTGCATACATCTTACTGATTTTCTGGACATTTGCCAACATTTGATAAGCATTAATCCCCAGCATATGCCAGTGGGATACAAAAAGGTTATGGTTGTTTCCAATCTATAGATCCTCTAAGAAACAAACGCCGCTTCTTGGCACTTCAGAAATAATTTTATCCTGCCCTTTTCTCTGCCATTTCCCCAATCCCTTGTAAAGCATCTCAGCAGAGGGCAAGATGCAGCCCTTTATATTTTAACAATCAAGCTTGTTATTATTTCTCTGTTTTCTTTTCATTACAACTCTCTGGCTGTTTAGGTGTCAATTCTCAGGAAACTGCCCTTTGAAGTTGATGGTACAGTTCCTGAGAAGTAAAAGGTCTATCCCACTAAGATAATAATTGTTCAGGTAAATTGTAGGTAGACTAAAGCAAGGGAGCAGGCCACTGAAAGGTATCTCAGCAACTCATAACAATACCTCTCTGTGGAAATGACATTTGGGGAACAAATAGCACCTGAAAAACAGTTTGCAATAAATCTGTGTGGTAGCTGCAAACTACCCACTTCCAACTGACTGTAAGTACTAGATGGACTCCAGGAGATAAAATGGCCATTTAGTGTTTAGGCAGCCTTGATTCTTGTGAGAAATCCAGAACCAAAAAGTAGGGAGAAAAGTTTTTGTCTTCTTTTGTGCAGTTTCTTTGAGCTAAGAACAGTGTCTCAGACTGGCACACTGTGTGAGAGAGTAGGCATTATGGACTGAACATCCCAGAATGAAAGATGAAAAGATTTTGACAGCATAAAACAAGATTTGTAAGTTTTAATAAATAATTTAAGCTTCTGTGTGTCTTGGCAAAACAACTATAAAATACAGCTGTTTCTCACCATCAAAATGTTCTCAAGGTGCTCAAGTTCCAGATAAAAATGGCCATATGTGCATCTCACTGAACAGTATGAGTTTAAAATATTGTTTGATAAAATGGTGACTTGTGGTTGATCACTAAGTATTCCTCTTAACTGGTCCGCTTTGTATGTGGTAGGAGGTAGAGTCAAAACTAATGCTTTTAATCTCAAAGATCTCTAGATATCCTTAGCTCAGATCTCTTTATTTTTATAATTCAATGTCTTACTTCCTTTTTCACATTTAATTCTCATTCAGCGACTTAGTTGGAATAGGAAGCAAAGGAAGGCAGGCAGAAAATGGGAGTAAGACACTGAATATGAGTAATAGCTCCTATTTAACTATATCTTTTACCAACTCACATGATGCTGAACAATGGTGCGTGCTCTTTTTTCAAGTGAGACTCCCTTTTAACAGTTGTTGGCAGGATTGGCAGTTTTCTGTCAAAGTTTTGCTATGATTTTTGCAGCAGTTTTTTATAGCCAAAAGTCAACTGTATGAAAGTTATCCAAGCCTGACCTGGTACAGAGACCTATTTTATTGTTATACTCCAGTTATTTGTTTCTGCTCCAAAAGAACACGTAAAAATGATAAGCTGCTTCCAGCACACAAAGAAAATAGAGGTTTTTTTATTATTTTTCCCCCACACATGGGCAAAAATAGTATGTGTGCACAGGAAGACCCAGATCCCTTGCATCTTCCATTACTAGCAGCAGGGCTGAATGAGGCCTGTAGGTGAGAGCAGACCCAACATCTGGCAGCCCATCTGTTACCTCCAGAATAGGTTTTCTCTGTCTATAATTACACATCAGTCTCTTTCCAATCTGTTGCTTATATGGTTCCATTTAGTGCAGCCCAAATTTGTAATTGTGTCTTTAGAGAAGCTTTTACATTTAGAATCAGATCTTTGGCTTCCTTGGTATGGATGCAGGCATCTGATTTTGAACACAGCAGCATTTTATGTGTGATCATTTGTGTAATTCAGATCTGTTTTGGATCTTAAAACTCTTGAACCTACAGAAAATTTCATGGGGTCTAGGTTTTTTCCTACAGAATACCTCAACCTTCTCTAGATAACACAAATAATTTACATTTCATATAATGCAAACATTATAGGCAATTTTTTTAGATTTAATTTTAAAGTTTCCACAAAAGCCTTTTTCTGCTTGCAACGTAAAACATAAAGAGCCAGGTATTAGTATGATACTCATTTCCTTATTGGTTTAAATAAAAAGATAATGCTCTATGTGCAAAGCTGGGGCTACTAACCCACATTCCAACGCTCTGCACTTACTAAGATCCATCTCCTCGCGTTTAATTATATTCTATACCTGCTAATGATATTTTTTCCTTTAAAACCACATGAACACGTGACAATTAGCTGTGATTTTGCAGAGTTTAAATAATGTGAATTCAGGCTATTAAAGTGTAGGTGAAAGTGAACAGAAAGTCATCGCAGTTTCTTGAGGATTTTGGAATTTTTCCTAATCCAGTTAAGTAAGCAAGATGCTATTTTTGGAATCTCTTTTAGATAGTGGGCAATTATCCAAGTCAGTTTCCAATTAGAGTGCTTTTAGTTCATTCAATTTTTAGGCCACAAGAGAAAATATTGTGCTATCAGATAAAATAATTGCAAACATCCCGACTATATCTAGAACACTGCATCCTGTGTTTTTTTTGGCCTCCTCATTTAAGAAAAACATCAGTAAACTGAACCAATTTCATGGAAGATGATCAAGATGGAGCTGGATATGGAGCTGCTCTGGTGAGAAGAGGCTGGGGGATCTGGGCTTGGTCAGCCTTGAGCAGAGATGGCTTTGGGGGTTGTAACAACAACCCACAGTTTCTATGGGGGAAGTCTTCAAGCAGATGGAGCCATACCCTTCACAGCAGTGTAGGGAAGGAAGGTAAGTGACAACAGGCATAAAATGAAATGGGAGAAGTTCAGACTGGATGTAAGGTGGAACTGTTTCCCCTGACTGCCTGAGGATAGTCTGACAGTGACACTGTCTGCCCAGACAGGTTATGCAGGCGTCTTCCTTGGAAGTTTACAAACCATGACTGGTTGAAGCCCTGAGCAGCTGTGTCTGACCTCAGGACTGACCCTTTGTGAGCAGGAAGATTGGACCAGAGGTGCTTTCCAGACCACACTGTGTTATGATCCTATTTTGACAATTATGGATATGAGAAGGATATCTTCAGCCATCACATTCAATCTGCTAGAGCTACAGGACAATTTGGAAAGTTGTAGTAGCTTATAGCATGTAGAAGCTTATAGCATGTTTTCTGCATGGTAGAAGGTCTTCTCCCCAGCTAGTACAAAAGCTGCTCCTGACCTGGCTTTCCTACTTTAGTTATGATTTCTGTGAACTAAAAGTCAAGCAGATTGTTCTCATTTGAATAAAATTCTCATACTGGAAAACAAAAAGTGAGTGAAGTATCTGAACTCAGTGAAGTAAGTGATCGTGCTTCATATCTCTTCTTTGCCAGGGCTTAACTTCCTGAGCAGCTTTGTGTAACTTCTGAGCATGGTCCTTTGTGGAACTCCAGAGTAGGGTCAAAATATGGAAGAATTTGTTTGTTATGGCAGTTAAGGCACTCAGGTTGTCTGTCTCCCACTTTTAGCAGGAAAAATTAGGAATATCTTGTGGTCAAAGACTGAGCTGAGGAAATATGCACAGAAGTTTAAACTTAGCTCATCTCTAAGGAAGTGCTTGCCATTGGGAGACCAGAAGGATAAATTGTTTATGAACAGTTGCCTGAAAAGGCACAAAGATTTCTGAGAAACAATGCAGTGTGGTTGGCTGAAGTCATGTCATACTTGTAAGCATAGTTATGATCCTGCCCAGATTTCCTGTGAGTCTTGGAGGAGATCAGTTCACCTTCTCAGGTGAACTCAGGTGAACTCTCACTTCAAGGTTCACCTTTGCAAATCAAAGGTAATTACCATTGCCTGACAGCTTCAGAGGAATAGTGAAGATTAGTAGTGTAGTCGTTTTGTGCTGTGAATATCTGAAGTCCGTTCCTACTTTAGGTGTTTGTATTATTATTTCAAATCCACAGAGGTGTGTACCTCAGGGCAAACACCATGGTACATTTCTCTGTGTCTTTGGCCAAAGAAACTGCTTTGGAGAGAAAACAATACAGAAATTGTAACTTTGACTAAGGACTTCTTAAACAGTCTGTGGTCTATGACGACATATTGTTTTGTGTTCCCTTTAGAAAGCAGTGGCAGAAATCTCCATCACCAGTGGACCCTACTCCGTCTGGCCTTTTTTTATTAAAAGTGGCGTGTGGGCATGTGTCCAGGACAACAGCAATTACATTTTTTGTATCTCCATACCCACTGTGGAGATCTAGTAGTACTTTCACTACCTTGTTTTCTTTGTAGCCTTGTACTGGAAACATGAGTATTACTGTATTGCCATGGCTGTGCTTGGTCCAACTGGTCTGAGAGCTGCTATATTTGCATTTCACAGAATGGTTTATGTTGGAAGGGATCTTAAAGATTATCTAATTCCAAACCCCCTGCCATAGGCAGGGACACCTTTTACTAGACCAGGTGGTCTACTGGATGAGAATGAGTAGGGCATAGTTAAGTTCTGGCAGAACCATTGTATCAAATTGACTGTGGCCTTTACTTCCCCACCACGAGCTGCAGTGTAGGGACACAGAGCTGTACAGAAGGGAACATGCTTCCATGCTACGGGAAGGTAGAGAGTTTGCTGCTGTGTACATGGCTGTACCAATGGCGGCAACATTATATAGCTGGTTGCCAGAGGGATTAGCTTGCCCTTGTGATCATTTCACCTGATCTTGGGCTGATGTTCAGCTGGCTTCAGGGCATTTTAATTATCAGAACACTGACTATTGGACCAACCATCTCATCTGGTTGCTGGCACTGTTTATGTTTGTCTAAGCATATCAGATATTCCTCATTAACTTCTGCAATAATATTCAGACAGAAAGTCCTAGGAACTTTTCCAGCTAATCCCCATTTTGGCTGCTGACCAAATAAGGCTTTATATGGCACAACTGTAATTGCTTCATTTGTATAGTATTGATCTACCATTAGGCAAAACACAAGCCAGCATTTCAGTAAGCCACAAGTTATGCAGTGCTCTTTATTGTTGCATTGCAGTTGCAGCTACAGTTCCCACCTGGGAAATGGCTCCTCTGGTTTTTTTCTTTCAGTCTCTGATTTTAATTAAGGTAATGAACTTCAAAGTGCTTGCATCATAATTAGACCAAAGCTTAAGAAACCATCTCTTAGCTGGAATCTTTCCATTTATTGCCTTCATTATAGTTCTTCTTTATGAAAAACATCTGTATGGAGTCAAAAAGAAGCATGTATATGATGTTACGGAAATCTCTCATGCCTCTTCTAAATTCAGATCTAATAATAGTATGTCAGCTGTGGAGATCTTGTAAATTAGTGATTTGTTGCTGGCAACCATAAAAATCAAGCATCCGTCCCGATTTCTGTGTTGCCAGTAGTTTTTGACATAGTGGCCACATTTCGTTAATAGCTTTGTGGACGTTGCTGTCAGTGGATGAATAACCTCAGAAGCAAACAGCAGTGTTTCCCTACAGTTTTCTCATGTAGAGTTCCTTTCCTTACTAGGAAAAAATTATTGGATAAGCAGACTGCTTGTATTACAGCCCTTTCAACACTGTACAGAGTGCTGATGGTATTTTGCTTTGCAGTCTCTCCATGCTTTGTTCTCATTAGGGTGAGACTTAGGATTTGGTGGTTGAAAAGTCTAGCCAGACAGGCAAAAGGTTGCTGCTCATTAGAAACAGAACCTAAGATAGTGGATTTGTCTCCAAAATAAAAATACAGACATTATTAGAACTGTAGAATCATAGAATAGCTTGGGGGAAAGGGAAAGATCCATCCCTCTGAACGTTTTTCTGGCCCTCCTCTGGAAACATTCCAGCAGGTCTCTCCGATACTGAAGGCCCCACAGCTAGATGCAGTACTCACAGGAGCAGAGTAGAGGGGCAGAATCACCTTCTTTGACCTACTGACTCTCCTTTTTTTTTATTAATTCAACTGAATTTGGCTACTCCATGAATTCCTGGGAACAGCAATAGTATTAATTTTCTTTTTCCAAATGCAGCTGCTGGGAAGATGGCAGAAGTTTGGTTTTTCTCTCACTGTACTTGCGATAGATAACTATGTCTCATTCACCCTGAAAGTAGATAAATGCAATTTCTTTTGTATGACCCTTCTCTGAAGAAATTTCAGAAATATTAGCTAGGATAGAGGACTTCTATCACCTTTTATGGAGCATCATAAGCTGACAGTTGAGGTAGCTTATGTAAAAACCTTTCAGAGATGCTCAGTTGAGTGCCTTTACTTGTAGAAGTCACTCCATTGTGACTCCTGATGTTTTTCTGCCATTTCTGAATCTTAAACTGACATCTTGCACTAATCAGTTGCTGTTGTGAGATCCTGATCCTTGCAAGAAGGAAAATACAGCAACAAATCATAAGTAATAGAAAATAGAAGATCGTGTCAAATATAGCTCCACTCACCTGTATTATCATCGTATGTTCAGAAAGGTGACATTCAGCCAGACATAAATGAAACATTGGAGAAGTCTGATAGTGAAATCTCTTCAAATATTGCCAAATTTAAAGCAGGCTCCAAAAATGCCAGATATGTTCAATATTGCATTAAAATCATGGGTTTATTATTATGCCCTCCTACTCACTGAATAGAGCATACATTTATATAGCACATTGAGATATATGGCTGCGGAGGAACCAGAAAACCTAATTTTTACAGTTAGTCCAACAGGACATTTTATTTTATGTGATTTGTAGTGAGATTCAGCAATGAGTTCTCTCTGCTTTTGGAGGTCACAGTAACATTTCTTCTGGGATGGGTGATTCAGCCTAGGGCTGGGTCTTCATGTGGATGAAAGCTGTGAAATGCTCAGTGAAATGTACAATATTTCTGCCACTGCTGGGACATGTTGAATGGGGTGAAAAATTAGAAGCGGCTGAAACAGCTGCCACCTGCTTTGTGCTGGAAGACTTTGATGTAGTAAAACCTTCCTCTGCGTAGGGTGGCCAAAGTCTGTGATCTCAATAGGCTGTCTTGTAATCCATCAGAGATGTCAAATGGATTGAGATAAATATAAAGAAGGAACAACTCTTTAAGTTACAAAGAACTGCATCATATTTCTATTCAATAAGCACTGAATTACATTCAAAAAAGATTAATTTTTTTAGCCTCATTCTGGGTGGAAATAGCCATTTTGTGGCATTCAGAATCATAAATTTAAAATGCCTTACAAATGTGGTTAAGATATTATGTAAAGGAAAATTTAAATCTACTGACCAAGATCAGTAACAGTGAACAATGTTTTCAGTGCTGTTAAGCCACCGGTTTGGAAAACAATTAAGATAATTTGTGCAGTATTTGGCTCTTTCTTGTGGATGGAGTGACATAAGGAGTTTCAACAGCATGTGCCTGGGTAACATAGCATCATGTCTTTTCAAGAGGCTTGCACTAATGCAGTCTAGGTAGGAGAAGAGAGGGACAGCATGAGACATGATAGATCTTCACTGCAGTAGCCCTCACCTCAAGCTACTACTCACTCATCCAACATGGATGGAACCTCTGCCTGGCACTGAACCACATGCTGTGCTTTGCCGTGAAACCCCTACGTGTCTGTGCCAATGCTGCCATTTTCTTTCAGCTGGGGGCCCCTAAACTTAGGAATTACTGCAGAAGCAGGTGAAACAGCATCCAAACACTCTGCTGCGATGAAACTGTGAGTCAAGGTCTGCTTCACCTAAGGTGTAAAAAGCAAAAGGCTTTATGCCAGCCATATCAGGGGTAAATGTTACTCCATCTGAAAGCATTAAGTATTTATAATATATATATTATAAAATATATATTATATTGTAAAAATATATAGTATAATTATATATTTTATATTTGAAGATTATAATTTTACACATTGCAAATTTTAAAATATTAGGGTGTTTCCTGCAATATCAAAGGTATAAAAGGTGGCTTTTATAGGATTCCTAATTTTTCTGTGCTGAGAGAACGTTTTGAGGCAGTGGGCCAAGCTTGAGAGCAATTCCTGCAGTGTGGAGAAAGCATTACATTGGTGCTCAGACACTTTTGAAAAATCCCACTCAAACAAGGGATTTGCTGAGGGTGGAGAGGCGCTGGCACAGGTTGCCCAGCATTGTTGTGGATGCCCCATCCCTGACAGTTTTCAAGTCCAGGCTGGATGGGGCTTTAATCAAAGTGGTCTAATGGAAGGTATCCCTGCCTGGGGGCATGGGGGTCAAAACCACATGATCTTTAAGGTCCCTTCCAACCCAAACCATTCTATGATTCTATGATTTTAAGCTTTTAAAACATGTATTCTGAATTGCTGGTGTTGGACTGCAGCAGTCTATTCACGTAATCCTGCTTATGCTGGAACCAGCAAGAACAATTTTGCTTTGATAAAAAAATATTATACTGCTTGATGATATCAGGATTAGGTAGTTGTTCGCAAAAATTAAAATAGCTCAGAGTTTGGAGAAACTAGAATTTTTGCTGCTGCCAAAGGCTACCTACTGAACCAATATGAACAGTTACTCTAGGGACAATTTTACGTGTTTTTTATTTACAGCAAAGATATGTATAAAACAGAGAAACAAGCTGAGTTGCATTCCCAGGTCAACTGCTGTTGTTTTTGCACAAGCAAAATATGTATTTAATTGCTTGCACCAAGTAGTGTTTGCATACTGTAATTGGAATATCTTGCTGCAAAAGAGCTCTCAATATATATAAATATTTTAAACTACAGTCATCAGACCTCTAGCTGGTGTAAATTGGCAGAACCTCTTTGAATTCAAAGTAGCTATGGCAATTTTTAGCAGCAGTGGGTCTCCCATTAATTGGAACTCCTGCTGATCCTCAAGGTGTCAGTTTGGCTCATATTTGTTTACAAAGCTCAGCTCAAGTAACTAAACTGTATACTTAGGATATACATAGAAGCTGTAAATACTCACTGCCCCTGGAAATTAAGCATCTTATTTGGATGGTTAAATGAAGAGCACTCTACTCACTTTAGTTAGCCACAATTAAAAAGTATTTGAGCACTGCCTTAATTTTCCCATCTCTAAATAAATTGCAATACATAAAAATTCTTGTAAAAATACTTTATTCTTATTGTTTGCATAATATTTCAATATATTGTTCTGTAGGAGATGTTTTAAATGCAGTTGTCCAGGGGTTCTTTATATAATGTCTTTAAATGGTATCAGTTTCTAATGTAGCACACAACCTGCACAGAGCTTTTTGGCTTTGTACAGGCCAGTCAGTTCCTCAGGGGTATGTGAATTTTGCACGATGAAATTCCAGAGGCATCCACTGTCCTGGTGGTCCTCAGCTGGGCCTGAACATTCTGCTGAGATGGCTGATCAGACCCTTTCTTTGATAAGCATGAATAGAAGAATGGAAGAGCTTAGCAGGAAGGCCTGAGAGACCCATTACTAGTAGTTCTTTACTTACTTATTTATAAATGCTGGATAAGCTACGAGAGCTAGTTCCAAGTACTCTCTGTCAGCTACATGTGAAAATGTTTAGATATGTGCTTTGCTTCAGTATTTGAGTAAATTTTTTTTCATACAAGTAACATTACAGCATGCAAACCTTTATAGATCCC
The DNA here is from genome assembly GCA_038380795.1 of Pyrocephalus nanus. Classification (NCBI taxonomy): domain Eukaryota; kingdom Metazoa; phylum Chordata; class Aves; order Passeriformes; family Tyrannidae; genus Pyrocephalus; species Pyrocephalus nanus. Next base: position 41,936,074 of record CM076259.1, read on the forward strand.
AGTACAAATATTATCCCGGTAAGTTCTTGAAAGTGTTTAAAAAACCATGATTTCAAAGTTGGCCCACTTTCATGAAAGTTTAGGTTATTTTTCTTGTGAACATGTTCTTGTTTTAGCTCTCTTTTTAGATATTTAGATTATTGATCCTTCAAGCCTTCTGAGTATACTGTGATGTAAGCTTTGGCTACATCTTCCTTGTTAACAGAGTGCTTGTTTCACTCCTGATTTATTAAACATATTCAGCCAGTGCCATGCAGCTTTACACTTAATTTCTCTTGATGAATTGTCGAACACCCTTAAACTGCACTACATTTGTGTCGTGTTGCAATCTGCCATCAGCGCTTTTCAAAACAAGGATAAAATAAACAGCTCAGAAGATGGGCAGCATTTAATTTTTTGCTTGGTAAGGTTGCATTTTAATCTTTCCCATTAAAAATCATTTGACTGGATGATATGTACAAGCTGTAAAAATACACCCGCTTGTGTTTCTCTAAGTGAATTTGAGATAGATCCTTAGCTGCATCCAGAAAGCTCTAGGCTGGGGGGTCGAGGGGAGGTCCCTGGCAGCTGTGGCTTCCTCTTCCCAAGCCACCTGGTCTGGATAAAGATTAGATCATGACAGAATAACTGCAATTCACATCACTGAAATAAGGGCACTGAACTTGGCTTCACCGAGCTCTCTCTGCCTTGTCCTGAGGGAGGATGCTCTCCAGTCTGCACAAGGAATGCCCAGGAGCTGGTCTGCATGATGGCTGCATCAACAGGTAGCTGCAGGGAGAGACATACAAAGTGCAAGGAAGAAAATTAGCTTTGAGTTGCTTGACACTCTTCATCAATTGCCAGCACTGGCTGCCATCACTGGCAGTGGTATTATGGTCTTGGGAAAGCTTGTTCCTTCAATGAACTTCTGCCGAGGCACCACCACATCTGTGGCTTTACTTGCCATTGTGCTGTAGTTTACTGATCCCTGCTTCTTTCCAGGCACTAGTTATATAGGAGTATATATACAACAAACTTATATGACAATTTAATCATGTATTTTACCATAATGGAAGGGAAATCTCTGTATTTTCCCAGTTAGTCCATATCTCACATATGTATGGACCACTTAAGGACCTTTGTTCATTCATCATTCAGGTAGTCTTTGTCTGAAGTTTGTTGCACGTTCAGAGAACTTGAGGTTAACCAGAGATAGCGTTCCTCTACACCATGTGACTTTTAAGTGACTGAGCAATTTCTGAGGCGTGTAAATCCCTTGCGGCAAGAATTTGTGAAAAGCCTTTTAGAGGGTTGGGGTCTCTGCTCTGCTTCTGCCTCAACAGCTGGGGCAGTGACATCAGTGGTTCTAGGGCTGTGCAGTATGGCTTCAGCTTAAACAAAACTGTCTGTGTATGTAGTGTCTCATTAGTAAGTTGTGTTATTTTTGCACATCTTGCTCATTCATTATTGGAAGTTAACAACATTCCCAACACTAAGCAGTGAAACAACAGTGCCACCGTCTGTAAAGATAACAGCAGAATTGTACTAAGAATCTGCCCAGGATGCAGGAAAGTATTTTTGCTATCTAACACTGCCAGTTACTCAGAATTTATGAGACTAAGTTCAGGAAAGGGATTCAGGAAAATGTCAAAGCTGTTTAAATAGCTAAGACATTTAAGTTTTCATGGCAAAACTCTACCAGCTACCTAAAATATTGTTATTAAATGCTTACAGCAGAGATTCTGCCTTTGTTGTAATGAGTACTTAGAGACCTGTCTGTGTTTTTATACCATTTAGCATTCAAAAACAGATATTCTGAGACCTTACTTCATGGAGAAGGTCTCCTTCACTATGTGTGCTCAGGCCAAGGCTGAGAGTTTGGAATTGCATTTAGGGATGGTGCTGAACGGTGCAGTTGGGAGGTGCTTTATACCCATCCTGTGAATCACTGTGCAACCAGAGATTAAAAAAGCAGCTGTGGCTGACACTCTGGATACGTATTCAAGTCTAATCAGGCTGGAGAGAGCCTTTTCTGTCTGTTGTGTGTGTTCAAGCTCTGGGCATTAGGCTGTTGAAAACAGGCTTAACTTACTGTGCAGAATGCACTTCATGTTTTAGTTTCTGGTTTCTAAGGAATGCGGAGTTGCTGTGCTAAAATAGGTGTTGAAAGTGCTACATTAGGCAAAATTTGATGCCCCTTTTCATGATGTTCCGCTATGGTGTCTCAGATTTCCAGCAGTGCTCTTGATGTTGGCTGCAGTGGTCCCTAGTCTGGACTTCTGTCTCACTCCCTCGTGGTGCAGGGACCTTTGTGTGTCTCTATCAGCCTTGGAAATGCCCCTCCTGTGGTTGAGCATGCACATGAGCTGAGTATCACAGTGTTGTGTGCCATAGCATTTAGATCACTTGTTGCATGCCTTCCTCTCTGCTTCTAACGGACTGAAGTCCAATGGATGGGTCAACTGTTAACCATTGCTATGACCCAGACTCAATGGAAGTCAAAACAGACCTCTCTGCCAGCTTCCCTGGACTTTGGACAAGTACCCTGCTGCAGTTCTTTAGGGTAACCAATGAGGTATCCCTGTTGGGGATCATTGATGTTACTTTGCAATGGACTGGGCAGTCACACTGTCATCTGCCTGTGCAGTTTTATCTTTTGACAACTGTGGAAGGCGTATCGACAATTGGCACAGGTAGGCTTTAAAAAAAAAAAAAAAAAGTGATACTACTTAATGTTCTAAACTGCTTACTACTATTTATTTATGGGGAGATGGACAGTAATTTTAAATAATAATGATTTAATTCTCATCACTTTTTTCATACTGTAATTCTAAAGGCAGCCTAAAAATAACTGTGATCCATCCATTGAATTCACTGTCCATGGACCCAAGTACATGTGAAGTGAGATATGTAACGCAAGGGATGCAGTTTTGTCTGAACTGGCTTGACTTACATACAAGGACTATGTTTTCTTCTGAGTAATGGAAAAGGAAGGACTGTGCAGTGACACCAAGGATTAAGAGTCAAATATTAAAGCACTTGCCTTTTTTTTACTGTTAAACCCTTAGTCTTGCAAAGACTTCAATTTCTTTATTGAGGAACACATTCTTCAATGGGAGTTTTGACTAAGTGTGGTATTGAGTCTAATTTTTAAAATGGAAAAAAGTATCTGCCACAGATGCTCAAGTTTCAAAATGCCCTCTCTGTGAGGAATAATGCACTTTCTAGGATGAGTATGGGTGATCTAGCATGGCTCTGAGGTCTTGGTATATAATTTTCAATGCAGTCATCAGTGCACATTTTAGGCTCTCAGTTATAATGTATCTGTGGGAGATATAGCAGTGTTGAGCAAAGGTTCTGTGCTTTGCTGACCAGAAGGAAATTATTGATTTCCAAACGTGGAGGTGGACCTGGATAACAAAGGAACAGAGAAAGCAGTGTGAAACTAACCTGGTTTTACATGGCCTACTAGACATGATGAGGACAATAATGTGTTATTTATAAACAATACAATTTAACTTCAGAGCGATGATTACAGCTTAAATCCACGTTTACTTCTTCATCCTTTTTATTTTCATTTCTCTTTTGTGCTGTGAAACTGTCTATGGATATGGCTAATAACCCAGCTAAATAACCCTCTCATGAATGGGTTTCATTTACTTATTTATTACTCTAGGATTACTATCAACCAGCTGCAGCTTCTCTAAATGACTGTGGGAAAATTTTCCTTGATAATCTTTAATGCTTTGAAAGATAAAATTCAACATTTGGCAAGTGAGAAAGCTCTTTCCCTTCAACATTAAAATTAAACATGAAAATGTTTATATTAGTTTAAAAAAAAAACACTTAGTTGTTTTTAATTCATCTTAGAATATCCACATGAAGGGCCTAAGTAAACATTAACTCGGAAAACTTGAAAAAAAGTTGTAAATTATCAGGTACCATCTTCACCCAAGATAAGATAAAGATTGAAAAGAAAGACCTTTCTAAGGATTTTAGCATAAGCACTTTGTCTAATTTGGTGAGTTTTAATGTTCACACTTGAGAGACTATATCTTAGAGGAAATAGTATGAAGATGCTTTTACAGATAGACAGATTGAGAGGGTTTCCCATCTACTTTAAAATCAGACTGAGATCAAGTGGTTTGTTGAATTGAGAGTTAGTCATATTCCTTGAGACACATTTCATTTTTCATGGGAGTGATCACTCCTGCCTGCATCTGTAACACTGTCAAAGCAGCTGTTTATGTTATTGCCACCCAGTGTGACAATTTGACATAGCAGCACTAAATTAGACCTTGGTTTGGATCCTGTTGAAGGGAGAAGGAGTTTTGACATTGACTCTGTAGGCAGCAGGCTCCAGATACATATCTAAGCCATTTTCAAAATAAGTAATGTTGCTCATCATCCAAGAAATAGTGTTTCTAGGATCATCTTTCATCTATAGCTCAGTTCCAATGTCCTTAAAAAGATAAAATTTAAGTTTAGCTCTTTGGAATTCTGTCTGTTAAATGGCAAGGCTGACCACACAGTTACCTTTCTGAATAGAACAAACAGACTGAAAGCACAGGCTTTGTAATTAAAAGCTGAGTATGAGAAATCTGTAGTAAATATGACTGGTTGAAAAGCAATTGCTTCCAAGAACAAAAGGGAAAAATGAACAATTTCATTCCAGTTTTGCAATTGCTTCTCTCCCTCTGGAGTGTGAACTATAATTAGAGCACTTATACAAAATCACATTTGTCAGCTTGGCTGCTAAATTCCCTTTAAAGATTTATCCACAAAGAGCAGTCTGTTGTCACTCCCACTATAGCCTACAGTTCTCATTTTCACTTTCAGGGACAGACAAGCAATTACTTTATCTGTATGAAAAATCTCATATAAACTTAACTACACTGAAGCTAGGTAAAGTCAGTTTCCAAACTTCATGATCAGTCAGCAAAGATCTGTCTTGCTTCCAGCAGGAGCTATATAAAAAACTGTTACCAGAAGACAGACCTGAAGCTGACATTTGTCCCACAGATGAGCCAAGGTAGTAAGGAACACTCCCTAAGCTGTGAAGTACCACTGTCTGTACCTGTCTTCCAGGAAGACATCTCACCTAATAAGTGAGAGAAGAATTTCCCTTCTGAGTCCAGAAGGGACTCGGAGGGACCAAAGTCCAGCCATCTCTCGAGAGGGTGAATCACGATCCCCAGTGTCTTCTGGTGCCATAGGATCTGATGGAGCCCTGCCACTAGAGGATCTCTCTTTCCAGCCCTTCTCCAGGTGCTTTGAAGGTGTTACATCCTCTCACTATTGTTGAGGTGATGATGCCATTGACATAGTTCTTGTAAAATCCCACTCAGTACTGACGGACAGATCTTGACAGCATTAAATAAATGTAGAGAGAAAAACTCCATCTTTCTCAACCACGTATCATCCCCAAAGAGCAGTAGTGAAGCTGCTGACACCTTATAGATACTTTGGATATGCATTGGTGCCACTGCTTCATGTGCCTGTGCAGATGCACAAGTGAGCCTGGGCAGACACGCATCAGAAAGAGTGTACGTGTCTGATAGGCATCAATGCACTAGGGACCTCTGGACATAAAAAATAGGAAGATAAAAGTTTATTATTATGAATTATGAATAAATATTGATGTAGTTGTGTATGTGATACATGACGGTTGAGGGTCTTAGTAATACAGATAGGAAGTTGTACACTTAAACAAGGGCAAAGTTTTGTCCAGAGGTGATGAAGGCTGCATAAATACCTTGTCAGATTAGTTGTCAACTGATTTTAAAATGTTACATAGTGACTATAGTTCCTATAGTAAATCCAGATGCCTTACATTTGGGTTTGTATGGTGCTCTATATTGTCTACCCTCTGCCATCCAGTCATAATGCTCTCTAGACACCTAAAGGAAAACCTCTGAGCATGCACAGAAGCAGCTGCATCCTAGGACCAGCTGTGTCCTATTTCTTACATGAGTTTCAGACCACTCCCATCAGCCTTGATTTCATACAGAAGCAGTGATTCTGTGCTTTAGCCTTCGTGTTGGCAACACCCCTCTGCGTGCACAGATCCGAACTCTCTCTCAGGTATTTCTCTCATCTGAAAAAAGAGCATTTAAATGTGATACAGAGGCCACCAGGCTCACGGAACCCCTTTCAGTCTATTGTGCCCATGCCACTGTGTTGCTACCAAAACAGGATTTGTCTCTCATCCAGTGATAGCATAACATGTATAAACTCTCCATGGAAAAGTCCTCAGAATGTCCAAACAACCTTCTTGTAACTCAGCATCCAGCTAATTGTCTGGCTTTGTTTTTCCTAGAGCTTGAGCTTCTGTTTGGCTGTTCAGAGGTTTCCCGAAGAAGGATGCACTCCACTGCCATCTTGTTCCTCCATACTGCAGGTGCCCTTTGGGCTGGGAGACAGTGTGCTCTCCCAAAATAGCAGGACAGTCCCCAGAGTCACAACACTAAGCTTGACCACAGGTCTTACATTTCAGCTAAGCCTCTACTGTGCAAAGGGAGCAGGACTCTAGAGCCTGCATCCCAAATGTACAGATGTGCCTACAGCAGGGGATAGAGCTTCAGACAGACAGGACTCTTGGCACCTTTGTCCAGTTCTTTCTGTTGACTGGCTCTAGACAGCATCTTAGTCAGCATGTGAGCTGTTAGCGCTCCTCTTCAGCTCTTCCTCATACTGCCTGTTTCTGGAACGCTGTCCCATAGCTTGTGTGGGATCAGTCTGAAGTGCTACATGTCAAAACTGTATGTGGCACAGTGACTGGCAGCGTCTAGCATAGGCAGTCTGGATCTTGCCTCTTTAGTACATGGGACTACATTTTCCCATCTGCTTGAAAAAACAGCCTAGACACTGAGCATACTTCAAATATAGATTCAAATAAATCTGTGTAAATTGGTTATAATTCCAGGCAGAGTTTTATCATCATTTTGCAAAAATAGTTTGGGTTGGTTGATAGAATTTTTGTGCTAAAATTCAAGCTGTTCTGAAAATCATTTCTACACTGGAAACACATTTTTCACATTTGAAAGTAACCACAATTATTTGTGCTGCCAAGGGCTTTGAAATATGGAAATGAGAGGTTTATTTAGTGTGTGGATCAAGCTTATAAACAGCTTAAGTCCTCATTCCTTCTAACATCTTAACAGCTGTGCAGTTTCTTACAAAATATGTTTTATCGTTTCAAGAAATGCTGTTAACCTCGCAGTTTTAAAACTGAATGAACAAGGCCTCTTGGACAAATTGAAAAACAAATGGTGGTACGACAAAGGAGAATGTGGCAGCGGGGGAGGTGACTCCAAGGTTAGCCTCAATGTCACCAAAAGCGGGTAAACAGTATGTAAAGTAATTGGTGCATCTGCTGGGGTTTTACCTGCGACAAAACAGCTTCACCAGTAGCACAGCACTGCTGGCACCTGCAGCTGAAATCGAGGTGTATGCAATTACTGTCAAAGCAAAAATATTTGCATTTGTTTAAGCACCCCAAGGGGAACCCGTAAACTGTCTCTGCGATGAGATCTATCACTGGTTTTCGGAAACCTGCATCTTCTGAAATTGTGCGGACCCTTTTCCAAGCTTGTTCTTGTGAAAAAGCAGTTTGATACCTTCAGAAGCCTGCTCACCAGCTCAGACTTTTTTCCTTCTATACGGTACTACCCAAAATATTTTTCAGTGACAGTAGAGGAAAAAGGCAAAAATCAGTGTGACTACCTCCAAGGAATAATTTAATGTACGGTCCAGGCTCAGGGATCCATTATTGACTCAAACAATATTGGTACAAATTACAATTTTCATGAGTAACCAAAATAGGAAGACAAATTTAAGATAAAATATCTTCATGCTGAGATTTCCTGGTATCTTTCCAGCCAACTGAAATCCACAGTGGTTCCCTAGGCATAATTTATCAGAATTTATCAGACAGGAATTTTAGGCTGCATGTTAGGCTGAGGTGTTGACAGCTTCTTATTCTTTCTGCATTCCCATATCTTCCATATGGCCAGTACCAGTAATTCCTTTCCTCAGCACAGCCTTGTTTGACAAACTGTCTGGTGCTGAAAATAAGCAAAAATGTGGGAGATGGTGAAGTGGGAAAGAATGAAGATATTAAAAACTACCCCTTCATGCCAGGCAGCATGTAATAATATTTATTTATGTGCTTGTGTGTGAACAATACATGAAAGAATGCTGCACAGGTAACTGTGCAGGCACAGAGCTAGTCAGATATAGATGATTACATTTTACTGATTTTTCATACACAGTTTATGTAGCTTTCTTTACAGTTGCCTACATATACTTTTTTCTTACTATTTTCTCTCCTTCTCTAGTCCTCCTGCTCTTTCATGCTGTGTCCTGGCCTCAGGGACCATCCCTTGGGCTGTTCTGTTCACCCAGAACTGGTCTCCTAATCCTCTTTGCCTTCAATCCCGCTGCTCTACCTATTTTTCCCCACACCGCTCTGCTCGCCAGCAGTCACAGTTTCAAAAATGGTCTCTATTTTCTCTTCCAAAGTGCTTAGATATTTTAGATCTGATAGCACTTAACTGCAAGTGGATCAGACACCATCTTCTATTAAGAAAGTTGATAAGTGAACCATAGCTCTACCACATTGTTACTATCAAATGCTCCACCCAAGCCTGAACTTTTGTATTATTTGTATTATTGGGGAAGGGGTATTTACTTACTTTTTTCAAGTGTCACAGGCAGGGAATCAAATCATTAAAATATCTCCATTTTCTTAGAATATGATTCTCACAAACCTGCAGTGGTTGCCAGGTGAGATAAAAGCTAGGTAGGAAAATAAGGATATTTTTAAATTACTTTTCCTGCCACAGGTGCTTTGAGTCATGAAGCAGGAAAAGGGGAGCAGACAGGGCTTCACTGGGGAAGTGTCTAGAAGTGCTGAAGGAGCAGGTTTGGTGTGATGGCAAGTGACAGGAAAAGGAGAGTGGGGGGGAAGAGTAGAAAGGAAAGGCAAGGACTGCAGTCCATGGAGGAACAGGAGGGACCCATGAATGCAGGAGGGAGGAAGGAACACATTACCAGTGGAAATAAACAATAGGTGACAACGGCAGTTCAGGATACAATAGAAAATGTTGTAGGCGAGACAGCATTAACGAAAGATGGAGAACACGATGGAGCACAACCTGTGGTTCTAGGACTGTATACAGCCCGCCACAAGCATCCATCTGACCTCTTGCCACACATTTTCCAACGCATAGCTGAGTGAGCAAGCAGTACAAGCACTCCTGGGAAGATCCAGGTCTGTCATGCACCTGCACTGCCCACGTTCGGTAGGACCAGGCACATCATGCAGATGAGCAGGCATTACCGTGCTTCTCAAATTCTGCATTGCAGCAGCATCTGGTCTCAGGCTATAAACTATAGACAGTCTGATTCCCCAAAGTATTAGTCAGCCATTTATCATCTATAAAATCAGTTTCCTTGTTCAGGAACAGTTTTGATCAATAGAATTCAATACGAGCCTTTTTTACTGAATTAATGAAGCTCTAAGTTGTTTTTTTGGTGGTGGTTTTTTTTTGTTGTTGTTGTTTTTTGGTTTTTTGGGGGTTTTTTTGCTGGCAAATGATCATTAGTAGAATAACCAGGACACTGTGAACTGTTGTTATAAACCTGACAGCTACCAACAAGTCCTAAACTAAGTTCTTAAGCATTCTTACAGTGCATTAGCATCTGTAGCTAATACTTCTTTTTGTTGTATGAATTCAAAAAGAACAAATCCTGAGCTTTTTTAGCAGCTCCAGTCCAAATTACAGGGCTTCCTACTATCATGAATGAGAAAAAGAACATCCTTTTCTCTTGAAATACAGCACTGGAGGCTTGACTAATAACTATGCTGTTACTATTTGTGATTCACTGGTCAGAATATGAGTCTAGACCCAGAATAACCAGAGGGCTACAAAAATGAGGGAATTTATTGAGAGCTCAGCAGTTCTCCAAAGGTTTGTATTGCTCTGTAAAACGAGATTACTCCTACCTCCATTCTATGCTCTTAAAAAGTCATCTCTAGCCTCCCCATTTATTGTTCCCTTTAAGGGACAATCTTCCAAAATTCAGAAAAATGGTTCAGAGAGCTACCTGTGTGAACCACCTGTGGTCTAGTGACCTCATTAATCAATTCATGGCTGAAGATAAAACTGAGGTCTCCAAGTTATTTGAGTGCTTTTGGAAGTATTACCTTGGATCCTAACTGAGTGCCATCATCATTTCGTGTGGTGCATGAGAAGGTACTGAAACACAGTTTTCACCACTCTGCTCCATTTTTTTTATAAAAATGTGAGTGGAAGGAAGTTGTGCTGATGAAGATCTTCTCCAGACTCTGCTGGCAGCCCTCAAGAGAACATAGGAGCCATTGTTTTTTCCTTCAGCAGATGAGACTGACCTTACACTTAATTAATTGGCTCAGCCATGAGTGGGTAATGAAAATGCTCCTAAAGCATAGTCATGATTGCATTTTAAAATTCCCGTCTACTAGAATTCTATATTGGTTTCGCAATCACTCAGTATTGTGATTCAAATGCTATAATTACCCATTTGTTCTCCTGAATGCAGCTAGCTCACAACTTCATTAATGCCATTTTAAAGCTCTGTGATTTTGCTGATGTTGCTGGCTCAAGATCCAGCCTGAAGCTCTTAAAAAACAGCCCTTCCAACAGCAAGTGATTGATGGCAGGAGAGGAGGAAACGAGTAAGGAGCCAAGAGAGGAGGTAGAAGGGCTGGGAACATGATGAAATGGTAGAAAAACAGTGTCCCTGTGCCCAGGTTGGGCAACAACCAACAGTGACTTCAGCACATGGGTGAAGAACAGGATCTCCTGTGCTGTCACTCAACAGTTTTGCACTGTGGCTACAGGGGGAAAATTCTTTTCCATAGATAAAGGGCAGTTTTAGTTACTATTTCTCATATATTATCCTTACATGAATTTCAGGCAGATGGATCCTGTTTATATATAACAGCAGAGATTCTCAACAGGCATAGATTGGAAAAACTACACCAATTTTCACAAATTGTGCTAGTTGAACTCTAGTTGAAAGTTTAGCCCAATGTTAGTAATTCATGAATCTCTAAATAACTTGAACAAAACCTAAATGTATAGTAATTTCCCATTGCTGTATTAAGTATGAAATACTGAATTCAATGGGAAATTTAATTATAAATGCTGAATTTGTCCCCTAGATAAAACTTCAGTCAGTACATTGCTCTTGTTCACATACAGCAAGCCTTACTGATTTTTAGTTTCTGGCACCTTTAGTATCAGTGTGACTATTCACCAACTGATTGTGTAAGCAATGTAGTAACAAATTGTAAGCGACTTGCCCTGAGAGCCAAGGTGATCTGGTCATGCATCTCCCATGAGAGCTCTTGAAAATCTACTAAAATTAAAAAAAAAAAAACAAATGAAACAAAGCCTGAAGTACATTAAAATTTAATACACCTGCAATCACTTACTGTGATTGCAAAGAAGTATTTATGTTGCTATTCTGAAAAGCATAAGCTTTCCACTTTGCAGCCCCCTACTCTGGGCTTCTTATATTGGATAACATACATATCCCATTGCAGATGACTGATTTAAATTAGGACAAAATCCTGTTTTGAAAGTGTAAAATATTTTAAAATATTTTGAATGCATAGTTTTAAATTTTACTTGGAGTGCTCCTCCCTCATCACAGCTGGGACTGTCTGAGGGCAGGTGCAAAGGACACACTACAGGCTTGCTAGCACAGGTGAGAAAGTGAGGGGCAGAAGACAGGCTTCCCTGAGCTTCTGCAGTGCCTTCATTCAGAAAGTTTTGCGACAAAATTAATGGAGAGGAGAAACAAGGGCCTGGCCTCAGTCACATCACTGGCTGTACTCCAGTGAAAAGTGGGAATTGCCTCATCCGTGCTGGCCACTGCCATTGCATTCAGTTATATAGTGAGAATAGCATGGCAATTTTAGTGTGAAATCGATTGGTTTTCATAAAGGAAAACCTGGGAGCTTCCTTGCAGAAACAGTGCAGAAAGGATGATATTATAGAAACTGCAGTTGCAAAGAAGAAAAAGATCCCTGCCTGTTTCAGGCTTTATATGCCTAAATTGTAAATGCTGAAACAAAAACTAGCAAAGGACTTGGAGGCATCTGTTTTCTGACATGTTCCCACCTTGCTGCTGGTCTTGATAGTTCATATTTAGTCCTTGTTATCACTTCAATCAGTTTAATCTGCAAAAACTCTACAGGCTTCTGATTTTCTAAGTGAGAACAGTACCTGTATGCCCCTTATATTTGTCATAACCAGCCCTGTTACACTGATGGGATTTAGAAGCACTAAAATGTGGCTCAGTGCCAGTGCATGACATTTCACAGATGACAGCTAGCCAAATAATATAAATTCTCACTTGTACTAGAAGTAAACAGAGGATCATGTTGACAGGCAACTTTCCAGCACCCCAAACTGCTACCCACTCATTTCACAGCTGTGGGACTCCCATGTTCCACTATCAACCTGCACAGCCTGCTGCTAGGAAGCCTGAAGGCAAAATATAAGTTTGAATACTGGAAAAGAGCGAGAAATGGGCATTTTCAGTTCTAGAAGGAGAGTATTCCATAATAATTAAATGTGTGGGATTTGGAAAGCGAATGAAGCTTTTACTTTACTTAGAGGAATCACATGAGAGTTCCTGGGAAATCTTCTCACATAACTGTGGCTACCAAAAGTTTCTCAAAGGCACCAGGGCTTCCTCAAAAGTAAATGAAGAGATGGGCATCTCAACATCATCCTTTGCTAAAACTAATCTAAGCCCACCATTTGGAGGTACCTACCTTTTCCCCTTAACTACAGGGAGGCCAGTACAGGCAGACAAAGCTTGGGGCATAATTTAGAGGTGAAAAACCTCAGGTGAGGTGAATCATCCCACTTTAGGTACATACGCAAGGAATTACCACAATATGTGAAGAGGCAGGATCCCTAAAGCTAAGAATAGCATACAGGGTCCAGAAGCACTTTTTTATGTTTTAAATATCTATACAAGCATGCACAGATATATTAATACATAAACACTTGGGGATTTCCAGTTAAACCAGTTATAGAGTGTAACAAGCCCCTTTCTCTTCATTGGTAACTATCTTAGAAGGTTCAGTTACACTATACTAAATGTTTGCACTGTTTATTTATATATTAAGCCTTGAATTCATGAGTTTACATTTTAGTAATGGATTATGTCATATTATGAGAGATAACTTTTCCCATAGGAATCTGCTGGCACACACAGGATCAGGTCCCATGTCATATACCATCACCAGAAGGCTATCTATCACATGCCATTTCTGTTTATCTACCTGCTTCTCTGATATATATTGTATTTGCATGCACACCTGCACATAAATAGATATCCACATGCTACCACATTAAGAATTAGACAGTGATTCAAAGTGGAAAGTACATAAAGTAAATCTGTTAATAAATTTTTTAGATTTTTAAAAAATAAACTGGTAGAACTGCATGAAGTAGGACATTACCATAATACTCTGAGATTATTCACGGAGTTTAAGTAAACCCCAGGCATTTCATAACTTTGAGGCATCAGATTATGTTTCATTTCATTATTTAAATCTGTTACATCACCCACAGCAAATACCACAAGTAAAAGGAGCTACTCCAAGTAGAAATTTATCATCAGGCTGGGACTCCTTAAACACTGATTTGAATAAGTGAGATTTAAGGAAAAACTTTGAATTTTAAAATGGTGTTGAAACAGGAAATGGAAATGAAAGCCTCACTGTCATGTTTTTAGCTGAAGATAAGTGTATCATTGTAGCTCTTCCCCTGAGCTCTTTGCATGCAGACCTATTGCAAGGCTGTGCCAAGTCTTTTATGGGCAGCAAGTTGCTTGAAGCATCTTCTTTTCTTGCCAGGATATTTTTGAGGGCAGTAAATGAAATACCTATAGTCAAATCATATTATTAGTTTGTATGCATACAAACTAAGAATAGATTGAAAGCAAGGAACACAAATTAATGTTTCTTAAGTTGTATATCCAGTTGCATTACATATATCTCTGAAGGGTATGTTGTTCATATGTCTAAGCCAATAGTTTTGGGTTCACAGTAATTGCATACTATTTATTTACAAATTTTCCCCAGCAGTATGTGCCTGTTACCTAAAGCGATGGAGCAGGTCCCGGTCATATGTCTGTCTCTAAACCTGGGCCAACAGTACATGACATAGCACCCACTGTGGCCTCTGCTCTGTCACTTTGCAATGCGATTCTATGTAGTTTTACTTGAATAACATAAAATAACATATATAATGTTATTTATGTTATTTTCCACGTGAAGAACTCCTGTAAACCTTGCCGTTTTGAAACTCAGTGAGGCAGGCGTCTTAGACAAGCTGAAAAACAAATGGTGGTACGATAAAGGTGAATGTGGACCCAAGGACTCTGGAAGTAAGGTCAGTCGCTACAGTTCGGGACCTACTATCGTGTTCACAAAGCGGTAGAGGAAGTAATAAACAAAATGACTTAGAAATAAAATAAGCAGCTGTATCCACAGAACAAAACAGCTTCGGCCCGTCTTGATGAGGGTCTCACTTTAATTTTAGGAAGCACTATTGCATTTTAAAGTCTTCAGTGATATAGATCACCAAACATCATCCTGCATGTTCAGAGCATCTCCCTGAAGAAATACAAGGCAGGTTTTTTGCATTTGGGAAAGGCAGGCTGGATTAGAAGTTTCCTTCCTGCCTGGAGGGGATGGACTTTTCCCACTGACTACTTAGGAAATGTCCCTTCACATCTTCTTTTGGAGCTGGCCTACCTCAGCATTTTTCTGAAAAGGAGAAATGGTAGCGGAAAGGATTGCCTTTCACTGCTGCCCAGGAAGATGGTATTTGGCTGCCTTGGGGAATGGCCCTGGCTGCTTGAGGAGCCAAGGAAGACTGGAGTTTTGAAGTGAAAGATTTCAATTAATAATCACTTTTTACAGCTTCCAATGTTCATCCTAATCCATTCCCAAACAGTAATCCTGACAGGTCCAGGAAGCAGAACGTCTTCTATTTCCCTCTGTTTGGGGACAGACCCAGAAGCAGGTATTTTCTGATGGCTGGGAGGCACCACAGTCAGTTCCAGCCCTCAATCCAGAAAGTCTGACATTTCTTCACAGTGGCTGACTCTGCCAGCCTGTGCAATCACAGCTAAAGGGAAAGAGTGACAGGCCCTGCTGCTTGCTGCCTGCACGTCCTGAGAGTTACCCAGATAAAAGCAGTGTGGGAAGCAAGCTTTCAACACATTTTGCTTTTTCTGGCAAGTGCTTTGAAGAAAGGAGTGAAAACCAGTTAAGAGGATGACAGAGTACCTGTAAATGACAGCTGAGAAAGCCTCAATCCACCACCTACATTAGGGCAGGTCTTTCTCAGTTCTGTCTCCTCTTTGTTTGCAAGCACCATATTAGCAAGTGCCACCAGAGGAACAGCCATCTCCAAGATATTCAGACACCTTTTAGCCACCTAAAAAGACACAGACAAAGCAGAACACAGCTATAAGCCCAAATCACCTCTGTACATCCAATGGAAACTGTTACTGTGCTAATCTACTGATTACACAATAAATAGTGCTTCCTTAAATTAAATATCCAAATTTTTTGCATTCTTCATAATTTAAAATTTCATAGAGATTACAATCAGAATTTAAGTACTCTCCATACTTTAGCTAAAGATTATATAGTCTGCATAAGAATAAAGCTTTATAAGTATCTTAAGGCACCCAGTGTAGCATATGGAAGTCAATCCTGAGAGAGTTCCTTGAGAACTATGCTAAAAATGCACAGGAATTTCAAGTCAAAAAAATGTGATTCATAATTAAGCAGTATAGAAGTATAGAGAAATGTAGAGTAGTAAATACATCCAAAAAGGCAATTGTTTGTAAAATTATATATATTTAATAATTTGTTGAAGAAAGCTCTCACTGTTGTCTAAATTATCAATAATATGTAAAATTTTATAAATTGCTATTTAGAAGTATACTGTTATTGAGCCTTAGTAGTCCATGGGCATGTTCCAGAACTGTATCTGTAGTAAAAAAAAAAAAACAAAAAAACAAAATACCGTAATAGGTAAGAGGCAAATATATCATGATGTATATGGTACAGTGTACACTGTCAGAGGAAGTGTTTGTTCAAAGAAAGAAAGAAATTAGGCCTCACATGTTATTTTCACCTGTCATTTAAGTATCAGATGCTCAGTCTGGATCTTTTAAATTAACTACACAAGTACAATTACTGTTTTTTTTGTAAAGATCAAGCAGAGTCTTGTCTGATATAAATGGATTTCTGTATTCCAAGACTTCTGAAGAGCTTTACATAAATGCAGTTTCATATCAGTGCTGAAATGTCCCCTAAAGAGAGCTAGACATGTCATTGCCTAATTCTCCACTTAATGGAAGCAATGCTTTGCATTAAGCAAGCAATGACATCCTGATATGTTGGCAATAAACTTATAATATTTTTTCTGCCAACCAGGAAAACTAGTTGCTTAAAATATATTTTATAGATCCAGATAGGTCAGATTTTGGGAAAGTGTGTAAACAACTGTTGTTAAATTTCAGCTAAACATTGTTATTTATTTCTATTTCCAGTGTTTTAATGTGTGGCTTGTGCTTCTGGGCATCTGTTTTCCAGGGTTAACTGTGTCACTTCTGTTTTCCCAGGACAAGACGAGTGCCTTGAGTCTCAGCAACGTTGCTGGAGTCTTCTACATTCTGGTTGGAGGCTTGGGCTTGGCAATGCTGGTGGCTTTGATAGAGTTCTGTTACAAGTCCAGGGCAGAGGCGAAACGAATGAAGGTGGCAAAGAGTGCACAGACTTTTAACCCAACTTCCTCGCAGAATACCCAGAATTTAGCAACTTATAGAGAAGGTTACAACGTATATGGAACCGAAAGTATTAAAATTTAGGGGTAGGACTTAGGGCCTACTACAGCGAGTGGGTGATGCATCTTGTAACGCAGTGTTGTGACATGTCTGTCTAGTGGTGCTTGCTTCTGAACAGAGCTTTATATTTTGGAAAACTTCAGTGCAAAGTGGTTCAGTTCTTTTGGCTGCAGATGTACAGTATATTATTCTATGTTGCTAATAGACATCTGCATTGCAAGGAATTTTTAACATGAAAAGTACATTTTGAGTTGTCAAATCAGTTGGAAGATGACAACTATTTGAAATCAGAAAGTATATATCCAGAGGGCCAGTTTTTAAGTACTTGATTTGGCAGTCTGTTTTGCCAAAGGCTTGCACTCTACTAGTGACCAATTGCTGCAAACCTGTATTATTTGATGTTGGCCCTAACTGGAATTTCATTATAATCAAGATTTAGCATAGGCAATGTCACTGAACCATAGTTAACCTAATGGAAGAAAAGGCACTGTTACAAGAAGTCTAAATGTTGTTTTACCTTCTCTCCCTCCTCCCCTCCATGTCCCTTCATCCTCCCTTTGATACATGTTTTATGCTAATTGTGTGGCACTTTTTTTTTTTCACAATATCCTGCTTCAGGTCAACATTTGCCCACTCTAATAGTCACATAAAGTCACTAACCAGTGAATAGAACTTGATTATTGTCCTCAGCTTTCAGTAACATACCCCTTACTTAGGTCAAGACTAGTGCATTTTAGATATTCACACAGTCATTTTGGAGGCTGAACAACTGATGCTGCCAGGCTTCATCCTGCATAGCTCTCCTGAGTAGGCATGCAGGGGTGGTTTACTAATGTGCTTGCTTTCATCTGTACAGTGAGTATCTTGCCAACTAATGATTAGAAAAATCAACACTCTGACCTTTGGAAATGGCACGTAGCAGTAAATTGAGCTTCTAAATATAACTTTTACATAGCTCCCAAGCTATACGGGCTGCTTCATACATGAATGTGCAGCTAGGACCCTACCCTGTCATGCTACCTAGAGCTCCCTTGCCCTTGCAAATAGCAAGCCACATGTCTCCTCTGTTAACAAAAAACTTGAGCTACTGAGCCATCCCTATAGTGGAAGTAAGAAACACAGATTTAAGGAAATACTTATGTAGCCACCTAGAAAAAAAAATTGTAGGAAACAACTGGAGATAAAATGATCATTTTTTATTTATTATTTATATAGCGCTGGAGTACACGGCGCTGTACAATAGGTGAAGTGTGCCAAACACATAACAGGTCCCTGTCCCGAGGAGCTTACGGCCTAAAGGCACAGCCGGTACAATACCGAACCATACAGTACAGAGCAAACACAGAGTGAGCAGAGAATGGTGTTTGAGCATGATAGCTGGAGCGCTGCGAGGAATAGGTGGGTTCTCGGCGGGCGAGGGAGGGGGCTTGGTGTACGCTGGCTGGGAAATTGTCCCAAACATAATGTTGCTGTGTAGTTTTCTTTTGTTCTCTGTTGAAGAAAAAGTCATGACCCTGGGTATATTTTAATTGTAACAGAGCCACCAATTTTTCCCTTGTAAAAAAAAAAAAAAAAAAAAAAAAGAAAAAGAAAGTTTTAGGTGTGCACTAGAGAAAATGTGAGGCAGAGTAGGTGTCAAGAGGACTCCAAGCGTATAGGCCAGTGCACATTACTGTGAATTGGGAATCAGGACTTCCAGATGCTAATATTAATCTCCAAAGTTCACTCCCTGCTGTCAGTAATAAGGGTCTTAAAAAGGAGTAATCCTGTGCAAGTAATTGTGCAAAACGCAAATGAAGAGTGCTTTTTCCTTTGCATTGTTTAGTGATGCGCTCATAACTGAGTGTCCTCAGGCTAGTATAAATGTAAGAGTCCCAGAACACATATTCCTTACCAAGTTTACAGAATGCAATGCATTCAAAACATAGTCTTAAAGAAAGCAAACAAAAGAATTAGGCTTTCATTCAAATACTGACCTAACCCAAACTGTGCACACTAAACATGGTATGACTTGACAAATCCCCACAGTTCCCACATAGATCTGTGATTTAAATGCAACACTATGATTATACTTGAAGAATTTTTTTAGCCTTAGTTTTTCTTATAATAAAAAAAAAAAAAGAGCTGAGTTTTATTTTTTAAGAAAATACGATTTTTAAGAAAAGATCAGCTTTCTTTACAGCTTGAACTTCCATGGGACTTGTTGCAACATAGAGATGAAATCTTACAGGAAAAATACATTTAAAAGGATAGAAAAAAGATATAAGAATGTTGCATATTTTTTAATTGAAAATTCATGTTTAGGTTGGTCTAAAATTCTAATAGTCAGTTAAAAACATTTTAGGGTGCAAACTTTAAAAATTCACAAACAAATCACCAGGATTTTGAGCAAATATTTACAGACTTCTGAAATTCTTCATTCTGCTTATTTGGTGTAACATTTACCTGAAAAATTTCAAGTGGAATTCTTATAAAAATGCTTATGCTCATATGTTGAAGACTACCAAGGTCCAGTCATCCTCCCCTGGCCACAGAGGCAGTGAGGGATACCTATGTGCTGCACTCTGCACAGGATGACTATGCCATCTATTGTTCATACATGTGCTAGTCATAAACCCCTGTTTAGTTGGCAGCAGTACAGAGCCCACAAAACTGGTTGCACATATTTCTGCAGAAATATGTCTGTCTTCTGCATTTTGAAACTTTCAACGGTTTTTTATCCAAGGAGTAAAGAGATCGTATTAGAACTAAAACTTGCTAATATGGAAAGATGCTTGGTGGTTCTAACCTGCATGAGTAACCAACACGCTGACTTTTTAAGCTAACATCAAATAGTTTTAGTGGTGTATGTTTTAAACTAATATAAAATAGCTAAAATAATCCTCTATTAATATTCATTACCATGTGTTTTTTTTATTTTAGTTTCATCCAGTGAAATGTGAATTACTCCAGGGAAATTCACCTGCCTGTGAGGCAGCAGAAAATGAAGGGCTGGTCTGTATGTATGGACTGGTCTATATGATAAAGGACTAATATCTATGTGTGGGATAGATACATTTAAAAGGGATGATAGGCAGTTGCACCTGCTGAAGGCAGAGAAGGAAGTTTGCTTAAGGAGGGAACAATCCCCTTCTCTTACCTGGGTCAGCAGTTTTCCATTTTTGTGTATCCATAGTAAGCCCTTAGTGTACAAGTGGAGCTGATGCCGAGAACAGTGCAGACCCTTATATCCTTCTCTCCAGCTGCTCTAGGGCAAAGCCCTATTCTGAGTTCCTAACCCCAAACCCACAGGCTTTTGAAGGGATTATCCTATTATCCAGCCAGCCACCACCACCTCCTCTCAGTGGGCCATGAAGCTCAGGATCCAGCTTCCAGCTCAGCTGTTTTCTCTTGCTCTCCTATACTGTGCTAATGTTTATAACTAATGACTAAAATTAATTACAAAACTACAGAAATCAATGAGAAATATTATTATTACAATTAACTACAAAAAAAAGTGAAGTGCTGCAGGATGGCTCAGTAAATGCGTAGTGCACTTATTTTGACTTGTATACTTTCATAGTCAAGATAGAAAAATCCATTAAAAGTTCATCTTAGATATTTGTACCAAAGACACCTCCATGTGACCCAAGTACTAGAGGAGTGTGAACAACAAAAGAACCCGCACAGGCCAGGATATTTGTATTACATAGACTGAGGATATTAGTTTCCTAAATTCCCATCTCCCATTAGGAACAAGGCAGTGTTTTCACATGATTAATTCCACAACTAATTTAATCAAAACTAATCACAAATTAAAAAATATATTATCACTATTAACTGCATACAGTTAGCACTAAGAGACTTTCACAGTTTGGGTAATATTCACAATAAATACCAAGACTTTTCCCTCTCATCCCAGCTGCTCCTGAAACTGTTTCTGCAGCCAGGCCATAAATATGAAATTGCAGCAGAAGAGTTAAGCAGAGTATTAGCCTCGCTTGTTACCTATAGAATAGTTTAAAATACAAAGCAGAAGCTTACCTGGTTACTTGGCTTTATGGCACCATCCCAAGTACAAGTTTGACCTGCTTTCCTGGCTTTGTAATTGTCTGAGTTGTTTCTGTGGTGTGTTGCTGAGCTGTTGTTACCTCTGCCATGAGAGGAGAAGAGTTATTTTCTTGAAGTTTTTCTGCTCTTCTGTGGAAAGCTGCTGAGAAACTGTTATTTTCATTTGATTTTTTTTTTTTGATGGACCCTTTTTATTGTCTTTCTGTCCTGAGTGTGTTGTCAATGGCCAGAAAGCCATATAGACTGAGCTACTAAACCACAGTTACACACAACTCATATATCCCATATAAATCTGTGCTCCAACTTAGATTTCCCAGTGGCAAACTCTGAATGGCCATGAACAGATAGCTGATCAACGTGGTGGAGAGACTGTGATCCATAATGATGATTTTTTGGGAAATTTATCACATCTGGAGTAAGCTGTCCCTTTTCCACCCAAGTTTGATTTCTAATCTGGTTTGGACTTTGACCCTTCCCCCAAACTAAAGCCCCTTTGTTTTTTTTCTTGCCATTGACCAAAACATGTTCCGTGCACTTCTACAGACAGTTACCAGTCCTCAACATCCATTTGCAACAGGACTCTGGACATGCACTGTGGTTTTACATCACATTGCATTGTGTCTGTGCTTTGCAAATGCAGAGATTTTTATTTGCTTTTTAAGTCCATTGAGGAGTAGTTAAGTTTTTGGTACTATTTAGGCCCAGGTTCCCACTCCCTCTTTATCTTTGCTGCCCTTTTTATATCTGGGTGTTGTCTGAGGTCAAGATATGTTTGTTAACAGTTCCTGTCACAAAGTACAGTGGCAGCAGGGAAACTTTTCAAAGGGTGACTTTGGACATTGCAATTGACAATTACCAAAGCCAAGATTTTTCAACATTAGGGAATGCCATAATGCCCTCTATGAGATGAGGCCTTTTCCTGAATTCAGATTACTTATGAGGCCTGAAACTTTTAGAGTAATTGATTTGGAAAGTTACTTTTATCTCCAAACCCCAGCTGTGCCACAACAGTCACTGTATTTTTGATGATTCCTTTTGAAGGAGCTGCTGATAGCAATGCAACATTAGACTGGTGCATTTCCACAGAAGTGCGTCAGAAGCAGTGGAAATGTTTGGAAGTTCCTATCCCTATACACATGCACACATATATAAAATTAACTTCACATATCAAACACTATCTCAGAATTTCACTGCTACCTGAGAAGGAGAAACCGGGCTCAGAGGGATAAAGTTTGAAATGCAGAGATCAGTAATAAGGCAAATAAAATGATATTATGATGTTTGTCATCCCTTTGCTCCTATGTGAATGTCCCCTCCTGTCTCTGCTTTTTTCCAACTGGTATTTCAGACTGCATCCCCACACACCATGTACATGAGTTAGTTTCTTAGACTATAGCTTCTGCTGACTAGAAGTCAGATTTCCCCACTAATATGGGGATATAACTAACATGGTTATCTCTGAAATCTCTTTCAATGTAGCATAATTTGGGTGCCGGTTTTTCCAGGTGTCCTTGCTGCATTGTTTGACCTTAAACACCTCCCATAATTTTAGTCATCTGGTAATCATTTACTCTGAACTAGTTATCTTCGCTTTTTCTATTATCACATGAGAATGCTCTATTAGTCATTTTTGGATGACTTAAGTTAGATAGCATAACTACAAATCTTTAAACAAATCCAGATTTTTTGCTTGAGTAATTTAGTCCCTAAAGAGTTGTCAGATTTCCTGACACTAAATATATGCATTGTGAAAAGAAGTAATAATTTCTTTAGACTTGAACCACAGAATTTCCACAGAGATAGATGATCCAGCTATTGCAATTTATAAACTATTTTCAGTAGTTAGATTTTATCGTGACATTCCTAGTTGAAGGTCTAAGCCTATAAACACCTGTGCATGATTTTATTCACAGATGCTAATGCTGTCATATTCACAGATGCTAATGCTGTCAGGTTCATAAAGGTCTTTTCATCACTGTATATAAATATAGTTTGAAGAAGTTTAGATGAAGGTATTGCCTCTTCAGTTAATTTCATTATCAAATTCAGATTTTACATTTAAATCAGTATTATTGTAATGAAATTTACCCTCAGAATTGCTAGTCTTTTTTCCCCTAGTAGACTTAAATGTAACGTATTATTATTTATGATTATTACTATTTTTATATTTAATGTTAACATAAAAAATGCAGATGTCTAAAATTTAACATTTTGGTGTTTGCTGTGTTCTGGTTAGTTGGAGGACAGAAACATTATAACACTTTCCTCTTTTCTGCTTTTTCTTCAAACCTAGCTTACCTTTTCTGAAGCCATAAGAAACAAAGCCAGATTATCCATCACAGGGAGCGTGGGAGAAAACGGACGTGTATTGACTCCCGACTGCCCGAAGGCCGTGCATACTGGAACTGCAATTAGACAAAGTTCAGGATTGGCTGTAATTGCATCGGACCTACCATAAAAACCAAAAAAATAATTGAGTGCCTTAATCAAACTGTGTTGGTGACTGATGGGAACACAGCACAGACTGTAACGACATGGGAGTGTCATTGATGAACTCATAATTTTGGCTGAGAAAGGGAAGTACGTCCAAATGCGCCAGACATCATCAGCAACAATGTGTGCATGAGCTCAGCTCGGAAACCCAAACTCAGATTTTATATCAGGAAAATTCATAATTTAGTTTTGTTGGGGGGAGGGGGCTGGGAAGGGTGTATTAACAGCAACAAATTTCACTTGAGTGGACTTAAAACTAATAAGACTTGCCAATTTAGCGCATTAAACTGTGAAGAACATGCTCAGAAAGGACACCATTTTGGTCTTTGTCTTAAGAGAGAGAGAAAAATAGCTATAGAAGTCAATGAACATGCTAACCTGTGTCTCCAGAACATCAATATATACAATGGAAGAATACTCAGCTGTTCAGCTGTAGAAATGAATCACTAAACTGTGATTAAAAAAAAAAAAAAGTATGTAAATCCTGTGAAAAAAATAAAGAAATTATTTACATTTTCTTTGGAAAAAGAGGAATATTGAAACATGCTTGCTTTTTAACTGATGTAAATTCAGTAGAGGACAACACAATTCTTTTTTCTAACCATCTTAGGGAAAAATCATTGCAATAATTGATATAAAATGCCATCACTGTAATAAAATTCAGAGAAATTTTTTTTTTTTTATAAAAGGTGTTGGTCATCCTCTTGTTTGCTGTTACCTTCATTCTGTTCCATCATTCTGTGTTCAAAAGATTTACATCTGTCTAATACAAGAAACAAAACGATAAAATGTTTAGAGTACTTCATCAGTCTGCAGTGTAGAATCAAAAGAGACTACGGGTCACTCATGTTACAGATATTATTTATAATCTTGTTCTGTGTAAGAAACTGTGGTTTTTGTACCCACCAAAAAGAATAAAACGACAAATGTTCTTATAATATTGACAGAGCTTGAGTTGTTTTCTGATCATTAGGGATGTCACCTGGAAAATAGATAAAGGTGGTTTATTACTTACAACAGGATGCAGTATCTTATCAGAGAAGGTCTGAGCCCCTGAAGATTTTTTAAGTGTTTTTAAATCCATAGAGAGGAGGGACTCAAAGCAGCCAAAGTATTGTCATGATTATTAACTAAGTCTTTTACTACTAGTCACTAAAACCCTATCTGAGGTGTTAGGGAACCATTAAGTGTCCTCTAGGTAGGTCAAGGGACAGGATGCCAGGGAGCAGGAAAGTACAAATGACAGTCTTTCAGAGTGATGTGATAGATACAGCTTACTTGGTACCCAGCACCCTCGGTTTTCATCATCCAGCCTATCAGTGGCAGATCAGGAAAAGACTAGCAGCCACTATTTGCGTAAAAGCCAAATGTCAGCAGGAGTAGGCATGTCTGTAGGTGCAAAGTTGCAGTAGGTCTGTTCTGTGAGGGTCATTATGAATACAAATTTCTTGCTTAAAATACTAGAGACCCTTTATGGTTACTGGGGGGAAATGTTACTCTCACTTAATGAATGATGTCATCTTAAAGTAGACCTTAAAACATCAGACTGTTGAATCACAGCAGCAAGAGCCTAGATACTTCCATATCCTTAGTATAGGCTGTGGGCAACCAGTTCTTATACAGAGCTTGACAGTGCAGGCAAACATGAAAATAAGATAACACTAAGGCACAATGACTACAATGTGTGCAGGGGAGTCTTAGATAAAAAAGACACATAACACTACAATGAATCACTGTGACTAAACTTACTTTATATCCATGTTTTACTGGCATGTTTAGCACATTCATGAGTTACCGTGAACTGTTTTGTGTTTCTTTGACTGATAGGTGGGTTATCTGGATGATCTCTTATTTGAGTAAACCTGGAAACATTATTTGAGTAAACTCCTTTTAGACTTCTTTTTACAGCTAAATTTAAAAAAACAGCTTCTGGGTGAATTGGTTTGGGGTTTGAGGTTTTTTGGGTTTTGGTTGTTTATTTTTTTAAGAAAAAGTGTTTGCCTCAATTTTTCATAAAGTTACATTATTAGAGGCTGAACATATCGAGAGACTGAATATGAAGAACAGTGTCTATTTTGTTTTACTGTGTCTGTCTGTTTTTCCAGGAGCTTGTCTTCATCCTTTCCCTGTCCAGGACTTAAGCAGGACTGTCCTGGGATATTTTACTGTCTTTCAGTGTTTCTCCTCTTATATGCTTCCGTCTCTTTAACACCTTATATTTATTTTTCACCTTTAGTAAACAGCCCTTTACTGCTTTTAGGCTCATTATTAATTTTCTAAGTCCAGTTTCCACTTGGCAATGAGGCACTCAAGTCCTTTTAGATGTCTTGTCCATTGCCAGTAACAACTGAGGATCCCTACCAAGAAGGATTTAGAATTGAGCAGCATGAGCAATGCAGGCACTGAGCACCATGACCATGGAGCACTGTGACGGCATGGGGCCAGCAGCCACAGCAGGGAACTTCCAAGCCTTTTCCTTGCCAAGGGAATGCTTTACTCAAAGAAAACTTGGTCAGATGAGGTGAAGAGGAGACTCCAACTTTGCAGATTTATTAAAAAAAAAACCTGACTACAGTTCAAATGGTTGAGAAAGCAATCTCAGGGTATTGGTTTGCTGTCTCCTCAGTAACTTACTCTGTCTTCTTATTCCAAGAGGGTAGATGTTGCATGACTTCTGTGACCACAGAGAACAGTCCTGGGGAGAAGGACTTGGGGATGTTGGTGGATGAGAAGCTTGACATGTCTCAGGCATATGTGCTTGCATCCCAAAAAGTCAGCTGCATCCTAGGCTGCATCAAAAGTACTGTGGCCAGCAGGTCAAGGGAGGTGATTCTGCCCCTCTAGTCCACTCTTGTGAGAGCTCACCTGGAGTGCCACATCGATCTCTGAAGTCCTCAGCACGGGAAAGGTGTGGACTTGTTAGAGCGAGTCCAGAGGAGAGCCACTAGATCCCAGGGCTAGAACACCTCTCATGTGAAGACAGGAGATGAGAGTTGGGGTTGTTCAGCCTGGAGAAGGGAAGGAATCCTGGGTTAGATCTAAAAGCCCCGTGCAGGTGTCTCAGATGGCCTAAGGCATCTCAAATGGTACCAAATACCTGTGGGAGAATATCTGAATTGTGTCCCATAGTCTGTTCAGCTGAGTTTTTTCAAGCCTCCATGGACCAGATCTCCATGGAGAATGAAAAGACCTTAGAAACATCTTTTTCCTATAGATCTCTTCATTTATCTATCTTAGTAATGAACTGGATGATACCTGTATTTGTGTGCTCTTTCAGTGTCAGTGTAATCAAGAGCAATTATTAGCATTAACACAACAATAGTACTCATCTACAAAATAAATGTCATCTCAGCTGGTGTGAATCACACTGTAGGACCAGCCTGTTTTGACATTCACTGTTATTAGTAGTAGTTTTTTTGTTCTACATATTCAGCCCTCCCACTCTGGTTGTGTATTCTATTAAACACCTATTAAATTTAAAATCAGTACAGACTTGCTGGGTTGCCTGAGGACCTCTTGTGCAAAATTACTTTTATACCACCAATTGTTATTGCTGAATTTCACCTAGAGACTATCCTGGGAGCTGCATGTACATGTTCTGAATTGAATTTGCCTCAGTGCGATTGAGAACAGAGCCAACTTTAACAACTGGTTGTATTCATTGCATGTGATGAAGGAGGAGAGTGGTACCTGTTCATTTCTGCTGGTAATTCTGTACTGCCTTCTGCCTGAGAGGATGTCCAAATGAAGAACAAATATTCTTTAATATTCAAAATGTAAGTAGACCTTCATCAATGACTGGAAAATTACATCAGAAGGGAACTCCTAAAGCTCTCAACTTGCAAAATTTACCTACCACACCAATGCCAAAAACAAGAAAAAGGCAGCTTGCAAGAAGCTTCAAAGATTTGTTGTAGACATGGATAAATTAACATTGTTACAACAAAATGTGTAATTGGCATGCAACAGCAAGTTTAACTTCAGCTGCAATGTCTAAGGGTAAGAAGTCACCAGTAGAATTATAAATAGAAATTTAGAGCCACTTCCTTTTCTAAATGAGAGGAGCGTCACAGATTCCAAATAACTTATTGATTTCCTAACAATTGCATTGAATGTAAGGTCAGGGAAGCTGAATCTAGTAAATAGGAAACATGGAATAATTTAGATTGGAAGGAATTTCTGGAGGTCATCTCCTTCAAACCTCCATTTAAAGTAGATTCAGCTTTGAAGTCAGATGCAATTTCAATGTTTTAGAGATTTCTCAGTGTTGTTCTATCAAAATTTTGGCATCTCCAGTGTTGAAATTGAATAACCTCTCTGGGAAACCTCTTCAAAAGTTCTGACCACCCTCAATATCTTCCTGAAGGCAAAAATTTCCTAAAATTTTTGTGGCTATTCTGCATTGAGAGTATATTCAAAATTAGCAACACATATCCCAAGCTGCTTACTTAAATGAAATTTGTGTAGCTGAGCTCAGTGGAACTGGACCAGTCAGTTAGGAGACTAAGGCATGCTGTCATCGCATTTCAGAGGAGTGTGCACTGCTGTCAGCCTTTCCTTATGCTAAAACAAGGACTCACACCCCTAGCTCATCATCTTTCATTAGCACGAAATATTAAAAAGTTTTAAAGGCCGTAGCCTGAATGTCTTTTTTAAATGATATATCTCTAATAGGTCTAAAGACCTTCAACAAGGCTAAACTGTTGCTATGGCCTTTAAAGTGCTTTAAGATTAGTTATACATTTTGTTAAGTCCTTGAAAAATAATCATATTACTTTTCAAGTTATTGTATATTTCAGCTATTCCTGTAAGGATTTCAGTGCTAAGGTCCTGATTCTACCCAGCCTTACGCCTGACACTAATTGTTTCAATCCATGAGTAATGGCTGTAAAAATACAGCCACTAGGGTGGATAAGAAGATCTGATCTCATGAGATTTTTAAACCCATTTTGGTCTAATTGTGTAGAAATTTTGGAGAATTTGGAAGGCACAAGGCTTCAGCAGTTTAATTCCAGTAATTCTATTAAAAGAATCATTCTACACATTACAATAGTCATCGAGTCCATAAAAATATAACAGAGGTGGTGTCTTCTCTTCTGCAGTGCCAAGATATATGAGATACTTCCCCTGCTTTGGTGAGCAGACCACAAGACTGAAAAATTTAATGTTTTGCCTTTATTGTAAAAGGAACACTTATATTCTGGCTACCTACAATACTGTCAATTGCTGTAATTTCCCTGACATTTCTAAAACAACTATAAGAAAAAAATGGTTTTTTGGCTAAAGAACAGAATCAATATTGCACAAAAAATTTCATCTATTAAAAGCTCCATCACAAAGATTAAGAAATAACTGCTGGAAAGCCTATCGTAAGTGCAATAGCATTCTGAGAAGATCTGATGATATTTGGGGTGACATTCCTTCAATTTAAACATTTCTAATTTAACTATCTAGGAACGTGGAGGATGCAGCATGTATAACTAATTGTAGACGACTATTTGTGAGTGACATAGTCATGCCCTAACAATCTTTTTCTGAGTTTTGTTGGAGAAGACATCCTAGAATGACTTACTGAAATGTTAACATTTGCAGATGCCTACATTTGGCCAGATGACTCCTACTCATGATGACCTAAGTCTACCCATCACATTGTGGAGTGAGACTAGCATGATCACAGCATCAGTGAGACAGGGAGGCAAGAAAGAAGATGCTACCATCACTTCCAACCTGTATGTTTATGACCTTCAGCTACAGACTACCTCATGCCTAGAGGTTGCTTGTTTGCCACTCTGTGTGTAAACACACAGCTATGGACTCCCTGCTGCTCTCATAGCTGCTATTTAGATAACACCAGCCCCTAGAGATGAATGCATTTCCTCAGCTCCAAAATATTATGTTGATGGGTACACATTTCAATAAAATTACCATTTTATTAATACCAGCCACTGGTGAACTGGTGGGAACCCTGGTTACAACAGCAGCTGGATGCTCTGAAATCTGAATCTTCAAAGGAGAGGTGAGAGGAGGTGGGAGCATATTTTGCTGTTGACAAATGTATCTTCAGCAAACCTCAGGCACGACACTTTGGCTCAAGAGGGCTGGAGGCAGGTCAGTGCAGCCTGAGGACCTCTGCAGGCACTAGGAAACTCTCTCTGTGCATAACTAGACACATTTGCACTACAGCTTGAAATTGAACCTGCATCTCCTACAGCTTAAGTGAGTTAACTAACTACTGGTAATATAGAAATTTCCATGTTCATATTACTCTATTAATGCTTAATTATTCACACCAAGTGGAACGTCTACAGAAGAAAGACCAGCCAGGGGGCAGAATGGTTTCCATCCTCATCACTGGAACTATTCCATGGATCAGACATAAGATGGTAACTAACAAACTGAAAATACATGAAAATGACACCATTTATATGAAGAGTAGATATGAGTTTGCATCTTAATTTAGGGAATATTAAAATTCACTCTAATAAAAAGCAACAAAACAAAGTCACTGTATGAAACACTGAATTGCATTATTCCCAAAGAAAATGTACACAAGTTCTTCCTTTTAAAACAAGCAATTATGACTCTGAATAATGTTAAAAAGAAATGCCTGCTGTTTCTTCAGAGACATTTCTGACTACAAGGAAGCTGTAACAACCCTGAGGAAGGAGGCTGTCAAACAGGTTGAGTTACACTGATAACTGTGTCAGATTAAATCAGGTTTGATATTTTGCAAGCCTGTGATCAGTTGCTGAGGGCTTTGAAGTGGTGAGCATGATGCAATTGAGTCTGAAGCTCCTGCAGAGCTCCTGAACAGAAGGGGAGGTTTCTTTCTTAAACACATGGGCACAACTTCTAACCTGTCTCCTCTTTCTCCCCATCAAACAGAATCCGTGTCAGGCGAGAGAGTGCAGTTAAGGTCACTGCTTTCAGACAGGTTCCTCAGTGCTCAGAAGGCAAGAAGCTGATGTGGAAATGCTACTACATCCTTCTCCTTCCATGTTATTTGGTCATGGCAGCATGTAAAGCCTGAAAGAAGGCTGTAAGACATTTAAGCCATTAACAAATACAGCTGATAGGATTTAGTCCCTCATGCTGATCTACTTTCCCATGCATTCAGACCTGTCCAGCTGATTACCACATCCTCTGTTACGAACTGAAAGCCAGGAGTAACTGTGGCATTAAATTAACCTAGGAAAAAAGAACTGACAAGCATGAACCCATTCTTTCTACTTAGGTCAAGTTTTGTGGCATGTTTCTACAGATAAATCATAGGTGTCCTGACCCAAAGAGGAAATTGGCTGATGCTTCCACTCAGCATTGTTGTAATCATGTTTTTTTCTGAAGGCCAGTGAAGCTCTTGGGGACTGTGTGTGGTCATCATCATCATCATCATCATGGCTAGGCTTCGCGAACAAAGATTTGAGAAGGGCTCTACCCACACTTGCTACAAGCATGCTGATGGCTAAGAAGGCCGATGTGAGATAGACAAGTCCAGTTGCAGAAGGCACAGCAGAAAGACTCCCCAGGTGATATCGACGAAACGTGATTCTTTCTGCATTGTCTTTTCTCCTCAAGAGTGATCCTGTGTGTGTTCTCAAAAGCAGCAGCAGCGTTATAGATGGTGTGTCTCCAGGTCTTCCAATTGGAGGCCAGGGTAGACCAAGGGTGGTGATCAGTATGGCCAAGGCTGAGGGATTGTTTCAGGCAGTCCTTGTATCTCCTCTTCAGGGCTCCTCTCTTGCGGCAGTCAGTGGCAAGTTCCCCATAGAGCACGATCTTAGGGAGGCGTGTGGTCATACAGCATTAGCAATTTGTGATTAACCTGAAAAAAGGTCTCTGGAGATTTTATTCCCACAAGGCAACAGAGGCTTTTGATTTTCCACCAGAATAGTGAAAGTTCACCCAAACCAGTCATACTGTCTCATTGTATTAGGAGTCTCAGTAATAGCCAATTTACAATCCACAGACAAGTCACTTCATGAGATACTCATCTGGCCACTTGTGGATCAGCAAATCAGTGGAGCAGAAAGGCCTTTTCCCAGGTGTTTTGCTTCAGGTCCTGCTTCTGGTCCCATCTGTTTTTCTCTTCCCTCCCTGCTGGGTCACCTTGGCCTTTTTCCCTGTCTGTGAGATTCTAGATTAGAATTCTGCCCTGTAAGGCATCAATGGGCTATAGCCAGGGAGGAGGAAAGGGATTGATAGAAGTGGAAATTTGAATGGGTGAGTTGTGAACCTGCTCTACATGTTGATCTTTGGCTGCCTTTCCTCCCTTACAGCTCTGCTGCTGTCCCACACACTCTCTTCATTCTTTTTCCATATTTCAAGTCCCACAACAGCTCTGGTCTCCAGCATTTTCCTGTCAGAGCTGCTTCTGTCAAAGCTTGACTTGCCACTTGGTCATGAATTTCCTTCCCTGTCCCTACATCAAACCCCAAGGCTTTCTTCCACCCACTGGGGCTTCTTCCACTCTTGTAGCTCTTCTTTGTGCCAAGATGATAAGGGCTGTGATCCTGTCACAACTCAGCCCACTCTTTCAAGGCAATACAGTATCTCCAGTCCTTCATGACAGCAAACTTCTGACAAACTTTTAAACCTCAGACTGCATACAGTGGTGTTCCCAGGACTCTTCCCAACTGAACCATGTCCATCTTGAAGTTTCATATAAAACTATTCCTCCAACTCAAGGCAGATAAGTCATCACAATTGATTGGTTCATTACAGACAAAATTCCTAAATTTTATCTTTGTTTTATCTGCAGGATGTTGGTGCTTTTTCTTCCTGAATTTTTTCAGTAAAGCTACAGAGCCATTCAGACTTCATTCTGCATTCCTGAAGTGGATTACTCCTGTTTAAATATACAGTTTTACATTTGTCCATCTTAAATTGCATTCAATTTTTCTATACTGTTTATCCAATATGTTAGCCTCATGTAAAACTTTTCAACATTTCATACAGTATAGAAATTAATAAGGGAGAAACAAAGGAAAAAGCATATTTTAATATTGAGAAAAATATTTATTATGAAAAATTACAAGCTGGAATGCTATTAATATGTAGTACAATAATATTTCATTCAAAGGTTTTCTTATTAAAATGGTGATTTTCTGAAAAACATTGCAGCAAGACTGCATTTAAAATTGTCACTTCACAGTTATTTTGAAAATTATGGTAATTTAATATTTTTGTGGCATTAGCAACAGATGATGTTGGGTTATTATAGTGATAGAAGTGACATGGTGACTTTGTGGAACTGACTGACATTACGGTGACAGTTTGGGAACAGTTGCTTTGCTTATGAGCTTGCCTTTGAAGCCAAA
Source organism: Pyrocephalus nanus (assembly GCA_038380795.1). Taxonomy (NCBI): domain Eukaryota; kingdom Metazoa; phylum Chordata; class Aves; order Passeriformes; family Tyrannidae; genus Pyrocephalus; species Pyrocephalus nanus. Next base: position 41,968,848 of record CM076259.1, read on the forward strand.
AGCCAGATATAGGCTTGCAAATCCAAACTTTTCTGTGTATTTAATGCCAAATATCTTAACTTCCCTCCGACCAAATCTACGGCTGAAAGATAAATATTTCAACAGTACTTCCTCAGGCCCATTTACTTTAATATCCATTAGGAAAATAAGATTTATACCCACACATTAAGCTTGTAATAAGGGATAAACACCACAGTTTAGTAAAGCTGATATATCTGAAGGGTTTCCCAGTAGCTGGAAAACAAAAGTAATTTCTAGGCAGAACAACCATTTTTTTCTTTTCTGGTTAGGTATGAAGTCATCAATCAGAAAACTTTATCTTCTGTTTTTTAATTAGCCCTCTTGGATAAAAGCCAAAATTAACTTTAAAAAATATTTATTCAGTAAAATGACACTAAGACAAAAAAATTTCCCTTTCTAAAACATCCTTTCATATGTTCTTTGTAACAAGAAAGAAAAGGAAAGTAAAAGACTTGTACATTTTCCAACTGTGGTATTGAAATTTTTAGAGAGAATCAACACATGCTGCTGAGCAACATTTCAGTCAATGTGATGTCAGCCTATAAAAAAAAAGGGAAAAATGCCAAACTCCACAGTTCCAGCTACCATTAATGTCCAGCAGAAAATGTGCAAATTAAATAGAAACAAACTTTGGCAGTACTCACTAAAATGGACAGTACTTGGAGGAAGTCCTTAGAATGAGACATAAAAAGGCTAAATCTTTTGTACTGAGCTGTTCCTAGTGGTCAAGAAGAAATTCGAACATATTAGAGCAAATCCAATGGAGGAAGACTGTTCCAAGGAAAGAGAGAGAATCTCTGGAAACACCAAGTCAAGAGCTGTGTACAGAGGCTTAAAGGGGACACATAGGCAGTGAAAGGACAAGACTCAGTGGAGAGAAGTAGCAAAAGCAGAATTCCCAGTTGGACAAAATTTTTACAGAAAGGTTGATTAAACATGGAGACAGGCTGTTGCTCAGAGGAATTGTGGAATCCCCTTCCTCAGGGGTAATTAAAAGTTCCTGAACACAGTTCTGAGCAACCTGATCTAACTCTGAGGTGGGGTGTCCTAGCTCAAAGTGGGGCTTGAAACAGAAACTTGCAATAGCCTTGAGCTTCTTGCTCAACTTAAATGCTATTTTGAATATATTTTTCAGTGAAGGACTGTTTCCTTCCTGTCACTGGCCCTGCAACATGAAACAGTATTGCTCCTGAACTAGACAACCTAGAAAGAGATAGAAACACTCTTTTTGTAGCCAAGCAGCTCCTACAGAGTGAATCAAAGAGAAAAAGGCAGCATGATTGGCTGACATGAGACTTTGGGGTCATTATAAAAGTACATTCCATAAGTATGATTTTCTGGCTTTCAAACCCTTTGTGGCCAATGTGGCAGCAATGTCTCAGAAAGAGAAGGGAAGCAACAAGTTTCCTGGAACAGAAGGAACAGGTTGCTGAGGAGGAGGTTCATGCTAAGCATGTGGTACAGCAGTGTGTTCTGCGAGATGATGTGAAGGGTGCGATTTAAGATGCTGATCATACACAAAATTTAACAGTCAGCTGCACACCCACAGATTCTTATTTGTCCATCCCAATGGGAACTGGCATTCTTCACCGAGGATTATTCATATCTGGTTAAAGAATAGTATCAAAAAGATGAGATCATATATTAAACCCTTGATCCTTATAATGCTCTGCTTCCCCACAGCCTCCTTGCTCTATCTGCTCCGTTCATGACAGGTACCACATACTTTCCAAATCTCTTCTGCTGGAAGATGCCCCATTTTGCAAGATCCATGTGTAGTTGCCAGGACTCCTGCTCTCTAAAGGCACACAGTTTCCTATATACAGGAAAGAGGGATATTATCATCTCTAAAATTAGAGATTTAAGGAAAAAACATAGAGTCAGAGGAATGGGGAGGGCAGCTATAGTCAAGTCCCTGCAGAGAAAAGGAGATGTGTGATGAGTGCTGATAGATGCAGTGGTCCTTGCTGATGGGAGTAATCGTTTGTAGCAGAATAAATGCAAACAGTTTCAAGTGAATCATATAATCCCTTAATTTGGAAAAGACCTTTAAGATCAGTGAGTTCAACTGTAAATATAACCCTGCCAAGTCCACCACTAAACCATAAAGCCCAAGGGGTTGCTATTTTCTGGTGCTTATTTTGGAAGAAGATAACATAATGGCAGGATTGCAAGGACACAAGGAGCATTTACCAGCATACAATATAATTTATACCCTATAAAGATGAGAGAGAAAACACTGATGGTAATAGGTACACCCACACTGGGGGCTGTGTGGGCTGTTCATTTGTTTTCACAAACTAATTTTTGTGTGGTGCATGCTGAGTCCCATCTCACGATACCCACCTACCACCTGGGGTGTTTATCTTCTTGAGGCACTCAAGACTGTGATCATTTATTAGCACAGAGAGTTTGGGCAATCCCTTGCTCTTTTCAGAGACTCACAGGTCTATCACTGAGAAGGAAAAATTATAAGCATCTCATCAGAGGGCATCTCCTGTACTGGTGCTGGGCTTCAAATGCCACATGGAAGTGACTTAAAGATGTTGAGTGAAAGAAAATATAGATTCCTTGGTGTTTTGTTACAAGCTTTCAGGGGTAAAACATGGCTTTTTACAATGTTAAACACAGCTATTTTCTGCATCCAGGAATTCAACTGAGTTGTTTTGCCTTCATATACTAGAACACTCTACCCTCTGAAATCTCCTATACAGATATTTCTAGACCTTAATCAAGCTATGTTGTCATGACATATTTTCTCAGATAAATTAAATTGATTTATTATTTAAATATATTTTTTGTACAGAAGGTTTTTTTTTCAATCAGGAGCCACTCTTGATACATGTGTCCTTGGGCTGTGTCAGCATAACACTTTAGTCAGTCGTATTTTATACTCCTAAAAGCTTTGTCAAGCTGAGACCACTTTGGCAGGAAGCAGGGAAACCTCACCACAGCTCTGTGAGACCCATTCAGATGTGTGCACTTGAAGACAGAAAACTCTGTCTTTCCTGTGGATCTGCCTGCTTCTCTCTTTGAGAATGTGGCAGGTTTGCTGTCCCAGCAGCAACTCAAATGAAGAGATGCTCCCAATTGCTGCTACCTTTCCCTCAGAAAGCCATCAATGAGGGCACCTCCCAGACTCTACCACAGCAACCAGTCTTGGATGGCCCCTTAGGGAAGAGAAGGATGAAGCTGAGTTCCCACCTGGGACCCCTAGGAGAGGTTTTCCCCCAAGAACTGATCCTGGGCCAACACGACTGGCCAAATCCCAGGGCAGCCACAGACTGTTGGAGAGAGGACAAGGTGGGATTAGAGCCCAACCACACTCAGCAGTGAGTTACTATCACATGCTGCAGTGAACATGTGGTGGCTTTTTCCCTGCCTACTCCTTGTGGGCCTACACCCTTGTTCTGTTAATTTCAGTGGGAAATGTGATGAGTAGGTGAATATGTCCTCTAAATTGGTATTTCAGGCAAAAAAGATTAATTTATGCATATTTGATAATTGGTGATGTGTTTCTTAATTTAATTTTTTTGGATGATTTCCTATATACCCACACATATACACACACAAAATAAAGGATAGAAAGTTTTTTCGCTGCTGTACTTTGTGTACATTAGAAGCATAGTACATAGGGGGTTGGTGGGTAGGATTTGGGTTGGGTTTTTTTGTCAGATACATGATAGCTCCTAAAACTTACCAAACAGCCTTTCTTTGAAACTAAAATTTCTTGTGTAACCCTGGGAAAAATATTGCACAGGCACTAGCTGCTCGCAGACCACACCAGTAAGTCTTTACATCAGCCTTTATTAACAGAGAAAATTACATTTGTTATAATTCTCCTTCAGTCTTTTCATCTTCATTTGTGCTTCCAGAAGTAACTGCCCGGTAGTCTGGTTACAAAGCTGTCTGTCCATCTGTAACCCTCTTGGGCGAGTTTGCTGATGTTGTCAAATTTGGGTGCTAATGTATGGGAAGCACTGAAGGCGCATGTGCTGAGAATTGATTTGAGCCCTTCATTCCACTACTGACATAAATATGCTTAGCTTTTGCAAACCTGTTTTTCCCTGAAGATCTCCATCACCTCTGAAACAGCATCTCTTGGGTTGCAGAGATTACCAGCAGTTCCACTGGAGGTCAAATGTCAATAAGGAACAAGCCAAAAATGCTAAATCTAAAAACTTCGGAGGCATTTGGCTTTAGTTCTCACAAATACCTTGTTCAAATTTCCTTTAATATTTGTTTAAAACAAGTTCCTACCATTTTTCCTCCCTTTGCTCCATCCCCATTATTCCCCTTCCTTCTGTAGCATAAAAAAAAAAAAAAATCTGTATATTGGGCAAAAATTGTCTGGGCAACTGTTGTACCTGAGGTTTGGGAAATCTGAACAGGACACTTCAGTTTTACTCCTTGTGTCACCACACTGGTTTAAAACAGAATTTAAAATTTCTATTTGAACTCCAGGTTGATTGAATATGACAAAGTAGCGGAGATAAGTATAGAAAAAATATCACTAACAAAATGCAGGATTAATAGGATCAGTGTGGAATTTACATTAGGAAAAAACAAAGACACTGTCAGAAAAGAAGCCTAATGGGAAGATACAGGTTCACCTGAAAACATAGTCTCAAAGCTCCCTGTTTGTATCTGTTTGATTTCTGGTATACATTTTTAGCTATCAAATTAAAATTAACTCTAAACAATGCCATTAGAAAAATAAACAGTAAATACATAAATACATAAACTGTATCTGTTACAAATCTGGACCTGCTCACTCTTCTCGGACACTCATCTCAGCAGAGTCCCATAGCCCAGGCCTTTGACAAGAAATATTCTATGCAATTAACCTGAGCAGCTCCATCCTGCCCTTCCAGTTCTGCAGTTTCTTTTTCCTTGGGTGCACCACTGATTTTCTGGAAGTTACACCACAAAAGTTCACCATTACTTTTGGAGGAATGATTTCAGACTAAAATCAATTTGTCTCAGTATCATACAACCAGTTTAAATAACCAGTATTGTCACTTCTTAACAAGGGAACTTGCTTCTTCCTTTCTTTTTTTCTGTCTCTAAGAGGTACTATTTTTTTTTCCTTAGGAGACTTTGAATCATTGCCCATGATGTCCTCTTGGTCACTTGATAGGGAAAGTGCTTTAAATTTCCTTAAGAGTTACTAGTGTTGTTAATTTGGTCTCGGCCTGAGAGTATCTCTGAATTCTCCAGCTGTCCTTGTTCTCCACACTTTTTTCTCTAGTTCCACTTAGAGAAGCACAGCAACGGTGGAGAGGCAGTGCAGCAGGTGGGAAATGCCCTGCCACAGGACCTGGACTACTTGTGCCACACTGGACAAGACTAATTAAGGAAAACAATAACCTCCTTCCCTCCCCCTGATGAATATCACCCAACCAAAAAAGTCATGTGCGTCAGATTTGCAGCATGCACCTTGGTAAGCACACACCCATGCATGGGAAAAGTGTTCAGCTGCATCCCCCATGGGATGAGGGGCAGCTCTCATCCTAGGAACCATGGGATCCATCTCCATTAAAACCTTTATCCTGCTAAACCTCCTTTGGGTTCTGTGCACATGTGCACACACAGACACATTGCTGTTCACGTGTCCATCAACTGAAGGGCAGTAGAGACACTGCTGAGCTTCCCTTGATGCAGGCAACAGTGAGGACATTACCATAGTGCTTTCCAGGAGAAGGGCCACAGCCCCTGACACCATAAGCGCCATGCAGAAGGCTCTGCTGACCCCAAGGGATGGTGGCAGATCATGTCTGGAGGTTGCTCCCCTCCCTTTGGCAGTGTCAGAGCTGGTTCAGGAGGAGGTTTTTCAAAGTCTGCTCTACTTGCACTGTTTTTGTTTTTCCCCTAAGCTCTTTCTGAACTCTTGGATTAAAAGATCTGAACTGCTCACAAAGATCAATTTCTTTTCCAAAAGACTTGTTTTCTACAGGAAATAACTATTTTCTACAAAAAGAATAAACATATTTACTACTCAGACTTAACAATGTTCATATATCAAAAGAGGCAGTGTGAAGAGGGCACAAGGGACTTATTTTCTGAATGAATTTGCTCATCCTGAATAAAAGCTGGCATCTTCTAATAGGCTGAATTTTCTTTTCTGGCAAACAGTCCAGCTAAACTGACAAGCTTCTGAGTACAGCCTCCTAAATAAACAGCCTTGTCTTGTTCTTGCAGAAACATTGCAATTATTATAAACACTGCAGATGGGAAACAATTTGAAGGAAGGGAAGCTGGCGGGCTGCAGGAAGGAGGAGGAGCTGGCACGTGCCCTTTGATTCACAGGAAGGGTCCTTTTGTGATAAAAATTAAGTAGGGCAAGTATTTGTCTTCATTTCTGCCTCTGAAAGAACTGCTTCCAGAAAATATTTTGTAATCAAGATGATTTATGACAAAAAATTTAGATTATCTACATCGTATATACAAGGTCAGCTATAAAACAGTCCTTAGAATAGTATGTGGCTATGCATATTTGACTTGACAGAAATGCTGTTTCTTCATTGTGAGACAGCACAGAGGTTGACAATAACCCTTAGCTTGTCCTTAAGAGTAAGAGCTTTCCTGGATACCATTTTGGATTAGCCCACATTTTTTTCTCTATATATCTGAGCCAAAAGATCTCTCCTGTCCCAAATTGTAAGAGAAACAGTGTTATTTCTTTTAACTATAGCCTGCCCTGAATGATTTATTCTGCTCTTAGTGCATTATTGCACCAGCCACCAGCCCTAGAGAGGATGATGCATGTGCCAGTGCTCTGGAAGATATCTGCGGGGAGATCTGCAGTTTAAAAGCAACTGTACCCTTGCCCACACCCTGTGCAAGTCTTGAAAAGCAGCATCCCTAAAGTCAAAAACCAAAAATAGAGGTTTTTGGGTTTTTTTAATGTTTTCATTAGATTGGTCAATTATTGTCTCCTGCCTTTAGCTCTGAGATTTTTTTCTCTGCCAAAAGAAATACAAAAGAATAATAACACTTACCTATGGATTTTATTCCTTTCTGTCTTTTGTGCAATTCTTTACGGTTTTGGGGATTTGGAAGTGACCAGTCACAGCTCAGTGGGATGCTAAAGCTCTTGTCCTCCCTCAGCTGCTCAGACTCGGCACAAACTGACTCCTGGAATGCCAAGGTTACAGACCCTCATACTCCCATGTGTCTATACTGTCTCCAGCCACCACCTTGGTTTCACCTCCTGGTCTCTCAGGTTGTCTCCAGAAATCCCGTGGCATGTTCCTCAGGGAATGATCACCAAGCAGTCCTCTTCTTCTTGTCCAGTATATCTGAACCCAGGCATGGTAAAATTAACAATTAATTTCTTCACCTTTGTATATTCAATTTCCCCACTGTTTCTGCTGTGTTTTTCCTTTCTTAATGGCTATTTTGATGCAACAGTGCAAAACCATACATACTAGAAGTGAACTGACTGATCAAACAATCAGTCTTCATAGCATTTCTCCTGAATCCTCCTGGGTGGGGAGTTTGCTCTGTGCATAAGCAACCTAAAGTCTTTCAACTAAAAGACCTTTGTGTTAGTATTAGCATGTGTATAAAATGGTAGTGAAGGTTCCATTTAAGAGTCATTTGAATATCTGAATAAATAGAAAAGTATATTGGTCCTGGAGAGACAAAAGAGGTGAGGTGCTATTCAGTTCTGTAGCTGCCATCATTCTGGGCTTTCATCCGTGTCTCTGGTATTCACTTACTGATGCCTAGTTTCCCCAATTCCTTCTCTCTCTACTTGTTAAGTATCACAGTTAACTCCTTTCAGCTGTTTTAATATCCATTCTCACAGCAGTGTATACTACCTGCTTTACTGGCCAAGTCCTCCTGTTGGACTCTGTCCTTGAACTACCTCTGACTGAATGTTGAACCTCAGAGCTTTCCCAAAGTCTTGGATACAAAATGACCTTGACATATATTGCAGACACATCTGCCTCATCTTGCTTTTGTGAGGTGACCAACTCCCTCCTCAGGATACTGGAGACTGGGTTTCTGAAGTGTTTTTAACTCTTATTTCTGACTAGTGGGACCTCACTTCTAGTCCTTGGAGGAAGGATGATAGACAAAAAGGATGACAGATAGGAAGTCAGAAGGAGAAGTCCAAGGTGTGGCCCTCAGCAAAAGTCAAAGAGCAACGAAGACAAGGGAATTTTATAACATAAATAGGAATATTTTCTACTTATAGCTTTTGCCCTCATATAATGCAATTCTATAAAATACGCAAGAACATGAACATTGTTTTATTGAACCAAAGCAATAGTCTGTCTGGCCAGAAACTCTGTCCCTGAAATTGGGTCCTAGCAGATCCTTCTCAGAAAAGCGTAAACATGCCCCACTAGGATCAAGCTTTCCTCTGGTGTAACCTCAGGGAACTAGGATGTCCCTTGTCCCCAAAGGCTAAAGCACTCTCTACCTTTACTCGCGTGGCGCAGCTGTCCTGGCTGTCCTTGTGATCCATGTTGCACTCTTGCACCCCATACTTGCAACTCCTCCCATGTTAGGAAAAAGCACTACCTATATCCTATGACTGTTTGAAAATTGGCTACCATTTCAGAAAATTGTTTGACTCCCAACATTTTGATGACTGAAAACCTTTGGAAATTCTTTTTTTACAGGCCTAGTACTGAGCAGTAATAGTAAGTAAGATCATCTCATTTCACATAACCCTTGGAATTGTTATAAGAAGCAGTTAATGGTTTTCTCCAGTACATTAAACAAGTGACTAAAAGATTCGCGATCCATTAACAGATTAACACACGATAGTTTTCTGTGGAACAATGTCTAACTTATATCTTTCCTGTTTTGCAAACCAAAACTTCAGAAAATGCTTTTAAAACTTCAATTCTCTCTTTTAAGTTCTCATTTGTGTAATCTCTACCTATCTCGGTGAAATAAATATTAGTCTGAAAAGCAGTATCTGAGTAGCTAGATTGACAGAGGAACAAAATTAAAAATTCGCTTCTTCCTTTAACTCTTATACACTCTGTGATGGGGCTATCCATCACAAGTGAGCTATCTCAGGATTGATCATGAGTCTGGCACAATGTAATTACTGAGCCAAAAGCATTGTATTATATAGCATGAAATGAAATAGCAACTTTGCCTTCCACATTATGAACCCGTTGACTAATGATGGAGTGTTGCAATTAGAAAATATGGAAGTAGCAAGACAAGGTATTTCACAGTCTGCTAATGTATAGAATAAAACTACTGATAGTGTGAAGCAGGGAAATTAAAAACAATAAAAGTGGAACAGAAAATAACAGTGGTACTCTTAATAATCTGTAAAAGGAGAGGATGGAAGTGTCCTCTAAAATAGGTCAAGTTTAACAGGATTATGTGCAGTGTCTGAAAATGGCTTCTCCTGGTCTTGTGTCACTGGACCTATTTTTTTTCTATTATGTTTTGTGATGGCTGAGAACTGTTGCATTCATTCGCATAGGAAGTATGACCTAGCATCAGGAGATTTTGCTTTAAGAGGCCAGGAAGGAAAAACGAGCTTCCTCAGCCCCATTGCCCTGCGTTCCCTTCCTGACTCCCATTGGATGCTGTGTGAGTGGCAAATGCCTAGATCACTGTGTTGTTGCTAGATTGCCTGGTGACACCAAGCCAAAAGCACTACTGGTGCAGCTAATCATTTGAAAAAAATCTTTGTTTTGTTACAAATTGACCAAAAAAAAAAAAAAAAAGAGAGGAAAAGACGAAGTACTATAAGTTGTTCCAAGTTCTTTTTGGAAGGCGTTTTTCCCTGCCTCTTCCTATTTGCTTGGAGCAAGCATCTTCAAAAAAGTTGAAAACAAAAAAAAAGGGTGGGCATTTATTATAAAATGCAATATTTTTTACTTTCTTCTCACTTTACTTAAACAAACAAACAAAACAAAACAACAAACCTGGATTAAAATCCTTCTATAGTCCTAATACCAGCTACAAAAATTCTGAGTCCTTGATGCCAAACATCATTGCATGTGGTAGCATTTTTGGACACTCTGGCTTAAATTCGCTAATTGATTTCAGCAACAACAGAGAAAAATCAGTCTTTCCTCCTCCCTCTTCTCCCACCTAGCACTTCTGTCAAGGCTCCTGATTGACATGGAGTAGGATTTTTGAGGGTATTTTTGTGTTTGTCAAATATCAGCCCTAGGTCTGACTCCGTCTCCTTGGAGAACTCCATGCCTTTCTGAGGGGAGCTTTTGGGGGAGGATGATCCAGAGAGGCAGCTCATATCGCTGATGCTCTTTCGTGGCAACTGCATCAACAGTTCTGTGAAAAGGTGAAGAAATATGAGTTACTAGCTTCTGTTCCCACTTGCAAGGGGGATTTCAGAAACCCTTACTTTCCTGGCTGATGACTCCCTGGATAGTTAAGGCATCTTGAGGCGATGACAATACCAATGCTAAGTCTGAGAGCTTATGAAATCCTAACCATCTCTTATTTGTCTTAATGATAATTTAATAATGTATCTTAATAAATTATTATTTTACACCTTGTGTACACATTGCTTGCAGCACCTCTTTAGACACAATGAAAGTTTCTCAGAATGTCCGAGAAATAACAAGACCACTTACTCAAGGGAAAGAAGTTGCCTTTGAATCCTACTGTGCTTTGTCAGCTGTGTCCTGTTGGGAGTATGGCTGCTGTTTATCCTGGGCTGTTCTTGGGGACCGCATTTACAACCTCACCCTATGATCTCCTCTGCCAGTTGGTAGAACACGGTTAAGCATTAGCCAGCCTGTCTCCAAATTGCACTGTGAAAATACCTGGGAGCACACTGCCTCTCTTCATTAATGTCTTAGCCAGGCCCAAATTGGTGGAACCCATGGTTAATAACAGACAGTAAGGAACTTTCTGAGGTAGTTTTTATTTTACCTTTGTTATTAAGCCTTCTGGCTCTAAAATTACAGGCTAGAAACCTCTTCATAGAGTAGTGGACATAATGGCATTTACGAAGGTCCCAGCACGTGTTCCCACTGCAGGACCAGAAATCAGATGGCACACACAGAGTCTGTGAACTGCTGCCTTTGTCAGCAGCTGTGAAGCTGCATGTTGGACCTCAAGCCACTCACCTTCCCTGTTTGTAAATTACCATAGGGGTCACAGAGCCATGAGATCTGATATCAGTGCACCAGAAAAAACCTCAATAAAGCAGTTTAAGATGAAAACAGGATATTTCTCTATCACCAGTTTCCCCTGCCTCCCCTCTTACTAAATATTTGATCTTCAGTCCTCTCTTTTTTTTCTTCAATACTCTTCCTTCAATAGGTGTGGTTTCCCCCTTGTCTTAAACCTCTTCCCAGTCTGGAAAAGCCACTCGCTACCTAAAATCACAGGCCCTTCTTTTAAGCAGGACTACAAATCTCTCCCTCTCTAGCAGAGAACTGAGTTCATTTGTATGTCCTACCTTTGGTTACATTTACATGGTTGAAATCGTGCCCTTAGGCTTTGCTGTCAGGATCCCAGGTTGGTGAATCAAGAATTGAGGTTAAAGAGATTGCAGATTAGTATCTAAAGATATGACATTTAAATTCAAATTTCCAGAAAATGACTGCATTTTCGTTCTTAAAAAAAACAAGCTATAAAATTTATGTATAAAACTCTGTAATTTTCTCTAAATTTTATGTTGAAACTGTATTTTCAATGATTTATCAGGATACTTAATTTCATCAGTATTTTCCAAGATGTTTTCTGTAACCAAAGGATGCATAATTTCCCTAGGAGGCTGAATAGCTGTTAGAAAATAATTGCTAATATACTGTACTATTAACATTTGGAGAAGTGTTAAAATTTCTGAGACAATTCTGGATTCAGAAACAGTTCAAATTTATCTATATATTTTTTCCTGTAACCTTTAATTCTCTTGGGGTGTAATTCTGAAGGTGTCCAATGTAAAATACAAACCATTATCCTAATGATAACTCATACAGTTGGAGTAAAACGTGAATACAGAAGTACTAGAATCAAGCAGTAGCTCAACTACCTGTCAAAAAAAGGACCCAGATTCCACATTTTGTCATTTCAGGGCAGTTACTTCTTACAGAGAAGACTGTAGGAAGGTTCTCTCTGTCCTGGTCTGGTCTGTCTGGTCACTTCCTCTTGCAGAGCTGGCTATGTTGCCCCGTGTTCCTACTCCCCTTGTTTGGCAGTCAGATTAATTGTCTAGAAAGTTGGTCAGCCCAGGATGCAGCAATCATAAAATCCATGTTATCCCACTATCTCAGTCAATGCGCTATGCACTAGAAAATCCTGACAAACCTCCTGAATTCTGCTTCTCTCATGTTTTAAAAGGAAAAGATAAGTAATTTCTCTAAAGTACAGAAAGGTATTTTTAATATTAATTTGCTTGATATGTATCAAGGAGCTAAAAATTTGTCACTTTATTTCAGTGTATTAGATTTCCATGGCAAGGTCTTGATAGCAGGAGGTGCTACAGTGAGAAGCTGCCACAAGCTTCCCTCATATCCAACAGAGCCAATGCCACCTGGCTCCAACATGGATCTGCCATTGGCCAACGCCAAGTCCATTGGCAACAGGGGTAGTAACTCTGGGGTAATGTTATTTAGAAAGGGGAAAAAGTTACTGGAACTAGAGAGAGGAGGGACAACATGTGAGATAAAAAAAGCCCTGTAGACAGCAAGGTCAGTGAAGGAGGAGAAGCAGCAAGTGCAGCAGGCACTGGAGAAGAGATTCCCCTGCAACCTATGGTGAGGCAGATGTGTCCCTGCAGCCCATGGAGGCACACAATAAAGCAAAGATCCACCTGGAGCCTGTGGAGGAACTCCACACCAGAGCAGATGGAAGCACCTTAAGGAGGCTCTGACCCCGTGGGAAGCCCACACTGAAGCTCCTGGCAGGACCTGTGGCTCCATGCAGAGGGGAGCTCACCCTGGAACAGGTTTGCCAGCAGGACCCCACAGGTGATCCACAATAGAGCAGCCTGTTCCTAAAGGACTGGACCCCGTGGAAGGGACCCATACAGGAGCAGTTCATGAAGAACTGCAGCCTGTGGGAAGGACTCATACTAGAAAAATTTGTGGAGGACTGTCTCTTGTGGGAGGGACCCCACACTGGAGCAGGGGGAAGACTGTGGAGTCCCCCTGAGGAGGAAGGAGCAGCAGAGATAGTGTGTGATGAACTGACCACACAGCCTGCATTCCCCTGCACTGCTCGGGGGAGTGGGTATAGAAAATCAGGTTAAGGCCTCGGAAGAAGGGAAGGCTATGGAAAAGGCGTTTAAAAATTCAGGTTTTTCTCCTTACTTTACTCTTCTTTGATTGGTAATAAGCTAATTTCCCCAAGCTGAATCTGTTTAGCCTGTTACAGTAATTGAGGAGTGCTCTCTCCCTGTCCTTATCTCAAACCAGGAGCATTTTGTTACATTTTCTCTACCCTGCCCAGCTGAGGAGGGGAGTGATAGAGCAGTTCTGAGGGGCACCTGGCATCAAGCCTCTGTTAGCCAACCACATCCAGGAAAAAAAATTTCAGATACACTTCCCCCCTGGGACATTTCTATCTAGCTGGTTGATGGGGTTTGATCTCTGTGATTTACTACACAGGGAATACAGGCACCAGAAGTTCTGGGGTGCCACAGTGTTGAGTATCCAGGTTTCTCTTCCGATGTAGTCTTCTCTCTCTTTGAAGAAAGACAGTCTCAAGAGCCATTTTGGAGTGTAGTAGTCAAATTTATTTCCACTGTAGAAGCACACTTGTTTCAGTAATAAAAAAATAACATTTTCTTTGCAGAATAAAAGTAAACCTGTAGTGGTATAAATATATTTACTTGCACAAGAATTCACATAAGTCACTCAACATATATTTAGACTTAGCATTCTCATAGTCCTAAGTTTCAAATGGAGTCAACAAAAGATAGCTACTTGCAGAAAGATGAGAAATATGAAATGTGGCTCAGTTGGGATTTAAACATACACAAAATAATGAAAGCTTTCTTGTTTTTTTTGTTAAATGAATACATTGCTTATGAAAAATATTGACAACCTTCAGAATGGACTATTTCCGTTTGTCTAGTTAAAATATACTATATGATGTCAGTCATAGAAGCCTCTTCTGGCTGCCTTGCAGACATGACCCCAGTGCTGGCCAGGAAGAACGAGCAACAAGCATGTTCGTGTTCAAGCTCAGTGCTCCTTAGTCTCTGCTCAGCCTCTGTGTCTCCACTCCTGAAACTCCCATCACCAGCTACTGTCTTTCAATGAACAAACCACGTCTAGAAATTTCCTTCAGGGGGTCATCACAGACTCACCAGACAGCAAATCCCTGTGCTATACTAATGCAGGTGCTATATTCCATACAGCATTATTAAGAATCTGGTGCAACCAAAAGTCTAGCTTACAGTAGCTATGGTTGATGTGTAACTTTATCTAGTATGAATACTTAATGCAAAAGAAACAATATTACTTTCTGCACTCTCATTCAGCTCAAGCCATGGAACAACAGTAAAAACAACTGCAACAAATTTAACTTGCACTTTAACATCTATAAAACTCTTCAATTCTTTTTCCAGTTGTGGGGGTGGGAAAAAAACCAAAACAAAAAAGAGGAAACTAAGTTTAATGAATCAATCTCATCATGACTCTGTATTACTGTGTTCTGCCTAAATTATACTTTGTTACCGTATGGGCAATTGTCAGCACCATGTCCTCACAACATATGTTGATTTATTCTGATCCTTCCTTACTGTTACTACAGTGAAAAACAGCATAAGGTTCAGCCTTGATTCTTCTCAACATGTCTATAAGAGGAGGACACCAAACTAATACAGCACAATACTGAAGACGAGAACATAACACTTAGTTCTGATACACTGAAAAGCAATTTCACACATAAGCTCACTTATGTAGGCACACTGACATATTGAGCACCATTTTTTTTCAGTTTAACATGATGTTCAACTCTGAACAGAAAAATGTTTAGCCTCTAGGACAGTTTCAGTATTAAGAAAAGAACTACCTCTATTTTAGAAACATCAAAACACTAATGTTGACCCTTTAGTTGAGAAGTTCACTGCAAGTGACCCTCTCTCTGAATTCGAAGGCGCTCCTTCTCCACTTGCAAGCGTTCCTTCTCAATTTGCAGCTTCTCTGACTCGAACTTTAGAAATTGCAGCCTCTCTTTCTCTAACTGCAAACGTTCTTTTTCAAGTTTTAACTTCTCAGTTTCTAGATCCAGAGGCTGCATGATGGGTTTTTCTGTTTGGGTGAGGTCATTTTCCAGGGCAGGTTTTTCGGACTGCAGAGTCTCCAGCCTGAGTTTCTCCCATTCAATCTGAAGTCGCTCCTTCTCAATCTGAAGCCTCTCGCGCTCCAGGTCAACGTGCCGCAACCGTTCCTTCTCAATTTGCAGGCGCTCCTTCTCCACTTGCAGCCTTTCCGCTTCAATGTCTAGTCGCTGTTTCTCCAGATCCAGCTTTTGCTTCTCCAGATTTATAAGCAAGTGAGAATCTTCATAGGCTAGCCTAGCTTGAGCAGAGCTTAGATTTCCAAACTCTTCAATGTGGGGAAAGTCTGGTAGGTCATTTTCCTTTTTTGAATCTGGCAAGACTGATGACAATATTTCTTCTTCTTCCTCAATAGGAAACTGCAGAGGAATGTGACAGACAAGAATTATGCTCCAGTCTTTATGCCAGAATAAATGCGTTACACACAACTTGACTGAAAAGAATATATTGCATTTTTTCATCTTTAAAGCTACTCAGAACTCTTTCAATCACATGTTGTGAAATAACCATTTTAGATCAGAGAATTTTTCTGCCAGGTAGAGAAACACACCTTATCTGTAAGTTGATACCTGGTAATGAAAAATGCAAAATCAGCTTGTCAGTGGAACATATAGAATGCAACATAGAGAGCACGCAAGAACATACAGAAAACATGGCACAGTTATTACGGATCATTCAGGACCACTGATAGAAAAACGGATCTAAGACACCATATGTTTTTCTTACTTTTCATACACCTGAGTGACATTTAGAGAAGCCACTAGGAATTTGCTGAGACTAATTATTTATCAGAGCAGATGGATTCATAGGCTATGTGGTATGTAAGCTAACCCAACCTTCACTAACTTGAGGATTCCATTTTTTAAAAAACATTTAACACTGACATCTTTCACATGCTCTTAGCCCTCCCAACTCCATTAAGTGGGTATATATACAGGACTTTACCCACTCTGTACTACCACATTTGCTGTAAAGCTATTTATGATGCAGATGATGAGATGGTTAGGACTACTGCTCTCAGCAGAAGATAGACACTGTTCTTTAGCACTGTCTGACAGTAGTCTCGCTACCATTTAACAGCTTCTGCTGATTTTTTCCCAGCACATATATCAAATGAGCTAAGACAGAAGCTGCTTCCCTACCCTTCCCACTCGGGAAAAAAAAAAAAAAAATGAAAAAGGCAAAACTGTTTGAATACCCCTTTTTGAAAAAAGAATTATATATTTGTAGAGGCACAGAAAAACTATCCCAACATTTGACTTGACTCCAGCTGGCTGCCTTCCCCAGGACAATCACAGTACTACTAGGAGTAACAACCTGTCTAGAGAATCTGTAACTGCTTGTCAAATTCACACTAAAATTCTGAAAGAGAAGAATGGCCTGTATGCCTGTATGTACCTGCAGGTAACATATACTTTCATTTGGTGAAGAAGTGCACTTTTCTTCTCCGTTCATCCATTCAGACAGCCTGGGTATTACAATAATAACCAGTTTCCTTCAAGAGCGTTATTTTCATTCTATTGACTGAACTAATTCTTATCTGTGGCACGTACAAATGGAAAACACATGTGCAAAGACATATTCAAGCTTTAGGTATATCAATTCAATAATCAACATCCAAGACCTTACACCCAATTCCAAGTTGCTAGATTTGAATACCATCTCCCTGAAATATATTTGTTTCTACAGTTTCTTTAATTCACATATTCAGGAAAAAAAACAGAGACTATTAAGAAACACAGCAGCCTTATGCTGAAATGAAACAAAGGCCATATTGCACACAGCTAACACATGTCAGTCACTCACTTCAAAATTCTGCGGATCCTCCTCTTCCTCTTCTACTTTGATTTCTGTTAAAGATCCACCAGCTTCTCTGAAGTCAGTGATATTTTGCCATTCAAAACTAGATTCAATTGAAAATCCCATTTTCTCATCCATGTCTTCATTGAGAGAGTCATCTAAATTGGATGAAGGAAGGTGAAACCCAGCACCTACTACTTTGATGTTTGCATTCAGACGTTTTCTCTTCATGAGTGCTCTCCAGTCAAGGTATCGCCTTTTCACTTCTGTCCCTGTTCTTTGCTCTCCTTCACCTACAGCATTGACACACTCTGCTATTTCCTCCCAAGCTTTCCGTTTCATCTCATTAATTGTTGTATTAAGTTGCTTTGAAAAGAGTACTTCTCTCCTTTTTCTGATTTCCTTAAGGAGAGTTTGAGTTTCCTGAACACTAAAATTGCTTTTTCTTTTTCTCTTTAATTGTTTCATCTTTTCCAGCTTTAACCTAATAATTTCACCACAGTAGACTACAGAGATGATCTGACACTAATCAGCTACTAATATAAATAAATTTAGAAGCCAATGAAAGCAGAGCTCAGTTCTCATGAAGTGAATTTTCTCTTCACTTTGTAGTATTTTTCTATTTGTCAGGCTTCCTAAGAGAAAAAGAGCAAACAACATAAATCTCCAAGGTATACACCATATATTTTCATTTAACAACTTGACTCCTAAGTCATCACTTAAGGAATATGTATTTTGAGCTGATTGTTCATTTGATGAAAGAAAACCATTTTCTTAGACTCTGAATATAAAGTAGCCATAGATACCTTCTCTAATGTACTATGAATTACACAACCATTAATATATCCATGTCATGAACTGTTACAGTTGATTGGATATTTCCATTACAAAAACACAGCTATTTCCCTTCAACTTTTAAGAGTTTTGCCAGTCAGGATTTGCTTAGGACTGAAATTTGACATACACATTTCAGTTTGGATGCTAAATTATTTCCAAAAGAAGCTGAAATTGTTATATCATTACTTCAAAAACATCAAGTGTGTAGGGGAATGAAATTTCTGAGACATATTTTAAATGAGACACCATTTCCATTAAAAAAAAGGTAGATTAATATGGAAAATGGAAATTTTAGAAGCTCTTCTGACTTATCTTAGTCAGAAATAATATAGCTGAAGCTGTCCTGTTTATTGTCACGAAATAACTACTAGCTCAAACAAATGTCGTGCATTTGTTTTAACATCGTGCATGAGAGATGTTTTAACAGTAAACAGATTTAAGTCACTGCATGCAGCTCTGCTGTAAAATATGTCAGATGCAATGGCAGCTTTGAAGTTCGTTCAGTTCTCTGCCCTCAGCAACAGCTGGTCCTGTCTCTGATGCTGAAGAGAACACTAAACCCCATAAATACAGACTGTGTGAAATTCTGTACAGAGGTGGACAGTTTGAGTGGGAGAAAACAGGGGACTATTAATGCAGTAATGAACATCACTGCAGTAACATAGATTTTATTACAAAAAACAAAACCAAAGAGACAAAATCACCAAAACTTGAAAGAAGAAACTGAGAATCAAAAATGGTTCTTGGTCACAGATTGCTTGGTAATGGGTCCAATTTGGGACTATTTTTGAACAATCATTTGTACCGTCTTACCTACCACTGTAAGAAAGTTTAGAAGGCTTTAAGCCAAGCAGGCCAGGGATTTACCATAGTGATTTACCATAGTACCACAGTCCATCCAGTTTCAAGCTGCTGTGTTTACTCACTGTTCACGCAGTATAGACATTTGCCCACTTGAAGGTGAATGGCTTGCATATTATATATTCAATTGCTACTGACTGATGGACTTAACTCTTAACCCCACCCCCCATGCCTTCCCCAAGCTATGCAGGATTCTTAACTTACTAAGTTATTTTTTCTCCTGTTATTCTCCCTAAACTTGGTAAAAACATACACATCAGCACAACACAACTCTCCATTTGGGGGATAATGTAGTGCAGATATTGTAATTCATCTCCTATGCACTACTGACTGTCAATTGCAATTTTCCATGTGAAGCAACATCCTTTCATACCCAATGTGCAAGCATGCTGCCATCAAGTATTTTTTAAAATGCTGCATTTAGAAAACTGCTTTACTACTTTTCATCATTCCAATACTGTTCTCACTGTCAATCCACTTACTTCCAATGACTAGTAGCTAGAAAATATGCAAAACCAAGCCCCAAGAGGAAATCAAAATCAATCATACTTGCATAAAGTATGAGCATGTATTAGCACACACCACTCCTCAATTCTCCCATGCAGCTACCCAGCACTTTGGACTCCTCAGACTCAAGTAGGAAACTGCATGTTGCTGTTTAGGATGCGTGAAATATTCAACCCTTCTGAAAATAAAATTCTAGTTGGTTTTGTGAAAAGGGAATTGTTTAAAAAAATAACGTAATGTAGTGCTTTAATGTAGGCCCCTAACTAGAAATGACCAATAGTGAAAAAATTTGTGGCAATTTAGAAAATCAGATTTATACCAGGACACAGCACTGTATTTGCTAAAATTACATATTTTTTTCTGAGACCTTTTATCTGATCTTTAAGCATATCCCTTAACCTTGATTATTATAAGCTTATCCCAAAAATATATCAAGAAAGCAGAATCATATTTACTTGTCTCTCAGTAAATCAATTTTTTTGGTACTTGCTGAGCTCTTAAAATGCAAATTAAAGCATTAGTGCTTTATGTATTGTGATGCTTTACTGCATCAAATTCTATGTTTATCTTGTGTAAAGTCTTTGGTTGTGGGGGTTTTTTAACCTTTTGATAAGTCACTGAGCAAGCAAATTCTTCAGGAAAGCTACCTGCACACAGAACAAATTTAAACCACTTTTCGAATCTTCACCATTTACAAGGCAATTATTTTGGACTGATAAATATACAGTGATTCCTGGTTAGCATGGAATGACCAAATACTCATATCTTCATACTGGCTTTAGAAACACATACATTTGCACTTACCTGTTTTCAAGTTGGGGAGTGTGTGTGAAAGGTACAGAAGTATCCATCCTGAGTTGGTCTTCCAGGTAAAAAGAATTACACAGAGTTCTCAGGTACAACGTAACTTTCACAAGAATTACAGTATTTCTGACTTGTCACTACCAAGACATGAAAGACATGAAATCTCCGTTTTTAAGGTCACACTTATCTCCACTGAAATCAGCAGAATTTCAGGTTTGATTTGAACTAGAACTTATGGGAACACTCAAGTACTTTGCTAACTATGAGAAAACGGGTCAAACTTTCCTAAGTACTCGCCAGTTGGGTACATCAAACTCTTGAAAGTACCACCAGATACTTAAATTTTCTCTTAAGATACTTAAACAGCAGACTTTTCATGTCAAGGTATACACTAGCTAAGTCCTTCACTTAGCCCCAGCTATGTGAACAAGGTTCTGGTCATTCCCAGTAACAGGGAACCACAAGATTTTAAGCATCTAAAGTTACCCCAGCCCTCCCTAAATTTCTCAAAGCTAGCAGAGCACGACAATATGGGCACAAACACAGGGAAAAAAAAAACCAACCTGGGTTTTCAAATCAAATTTTCATCATCTTCTAAACACACATGAACACAGAACATGCAGACAGACAAGCTTTCTCCTTAGCCCCAGAGAAGGCTCAGAGTTAAAATACGCAAATGTCAGGTTATCCTGTGGGTCAGCCTCACTGCTCCTTGTGCCAGTGCTTCCTACCACCTGACTGATCTCCCTAGCCACTCTCTGTGAAGTGTCTAATCTTGGTTTTGGATTTTATGCCCTAAGCCAAGGACATGCCCTTTAAGAACTACAATCCTAACTTGGAAACTACTGGCACCCAACTCCTTCATTAGGTAAAGTTTTATCTTAGACTTTTTTTAACTTTTGCTTGAACAGGTCTGATACAATCCCTGAATTTCCCAGTGAAGCATCAGCAAAATCTATCTGTTTCAAAACCCATAACTACTAACTTCCAATAGCTAAGGACATCTTATCTTTTCTAATTCTTTCCCTTTTTAAAAGCACATCGCCTCATTAAGGGCGATTCCCATCTTAATAATATAAATGAGCGTTAGTGAATTGTTTTAACAGTGCACTTATTCCCAGGAAAGGCTCAAATCCACTGCGGTGCTGTACCTTTCTGATATATTAAATAAAAAGCCTTTGTATCTAACTAAATCTGAAGTTTGGGATATTCAGTTTTCTGACATTGCTAGATGATCTACAGCATATTACTCTTTAATGCAGAAAAATGAACTGTTACATGCTCGAAGTACGTAAGAATCAGAAATGGCAATAATCTAGGATTTGTATCCATTCTAGATAGCTACCTTACCACCACTTTGAAAAGCTTGATTTACAAAAACATGACATACAGCACTGTCCTGGTTTCAGTTGGGATAGTGTTAATTTTCTTCTAAGTAGCTGGGACAGTGATGTGTTTTGGATTTACTATGACAATAATGCCGATAACACACTGATGCGTTGGTTGTTGCTAAGTAGTGCTTACGCTAAGTCAAGGACTTCTCAGTTTCCTGTGCTCTCCTCCTCTGTGAGGAAGAGCACAAGAAGCTGGGGGGCTGCATATCTTTACAGTTTGAGTAGAAATGCAGAGTGCTGACTATAACAAAAAAAAAAAAAATCTGATTATACGGTAGCAAAGATCTCAAAGGTCTTCCTGAAAAGATGGCAACATGGAGCTAAAAGTTTCATAGCCCTGTTAGGCCAGAAGCTGACAGTGTCAAGAAGGTTCTCATCGCTGGACTAAAGAAACACAAACTTTTTGTCAGGGTTGAAATGAAACAAGTATTGTAAACCTAAGCTCAAAACTCCCTAAACGAGAACACACACATACTGAATACCTTTGACATACTTAATGGCAGAGGCATCCACATTCCGCCTCTGTCTTTTTTGTTTCCTTTGTTCACACCTTATTGTCTAAAGGTTAGACTAACAAAAAAATTAACCAACCCCCCCCCAAATAAATAGGGAAGCAAAAAAAACCACAACATCCTTATGTTCACCAGGACCGAAGGATTGCTGCTAGCATCAACAGTATTATTATTTAGGAAAATCATAGTTTTTTTTAAATACGATGTCTTGATAGTCCTTTTTTTTTTCCCCCTAATTTTCAGGGCTAATGCTTGAATAAAAAAAAACAAAGTTTAAATTAGGAGAACCTGCTACTTCTAAGTGTTTTAAAACAAAATTCGAGACTCTGAGTTATCTTTGGATGATACTAAAGCCTGGGGATTTCTAGAAAACTTCGTACGTGATTCCCAACAGACGGCTACGTTGACTTGGCGCAACTTAGGGATTTGTACAAAGAGAGGCTGAGCGCTGGCCAACACATACCCAAAGACAGCCCCTCCTGCAAGAACCCCACTGTTTGCGCAAACGAAAAACCACAAAGGGAAGGGAACCAATACCACCTAAAAGGACCATTTAACGAAGCAAAGAGGAGGGGGGCAGCTGTGGATTCAGGCTAATGAATCCACAGACTCGTCAGGCTGAAATTCCCCTTCCTCTGAACCAGTCACGGCCACGAGCGGCACAAAAGCCCCTCCCCGGCGGGGGGAGCGTTTCGGAGGGATGGGTGCGGGCACAGCCCCGGGTACGGGGCCAGCTCCAGCCCGCTCCCACCCGAGCGCGGCGGGGAGCGAGGCGGCAACAAAAGAAGGCGGGGGCACGGCTGCCCCGGCCCCTGAGCCCCGGAAGCAGCCGGGCCCGCGGCTCCCGCCGCAGCCCACGGTCCCTCCAGGCGGCACGGCCTCGCGACTCTCCCGGGAGCAGGAGGAGCGGAGCCTCCCCGCGGCGAGAGAAGGCGGAGGACAATCGCCTCGCCGCCCCCAGGGGCCCAGAGCAGCGGAACCGCACCGCTCTACCCCTCCCGAAGGTGCCAGGGGGTGCCGGCACAATGCGGAGGCAGCGGCCGCCCCCTCCCCGCCCGGTGCCGCCGCCCGGTCCCCGGGGGCCGCACTCCCCGCTCACCTGCGCCTGGCGCTCCCCTCCGGGCCGCCGGCCCTTTAACGGCCACTGCACCCTCATTGGGTGAGCCACCTGTCTGTCAGTCTTCTCCACGCGCCTATTGGCGGGCCGTGCCCGCCGCTATCCCCGCCCCGCCCTGGCGCGCCGGGCGGGCCGGGATCCCCCACGTCCCTCCGCCCGCGGGGCCGCGCGGCGAGCCGCACCCGGGCAGCCATTGGCTACAGCCGCCGTCTGTCTTTCGCAGACCGGCTGGTGATTGGCTCCGAGGGGCCACGGCCCGCCTCCCCCCTCGTGGGGGACCCTCCGCGGGGTTACGGCGGAGTCAGGCGGGCTGGGTTCGGTGCCCCGCCTGCTCTGTCTGAGGGCGCGGCACAGCGAAGGGCTTGCAGGAGCGGGGCGGTGCCTCTCCGCGGGGTCTGCAAGCGAAGGAGAGGGCAGGGACAGTCTGGGGGTGCGGGTTTGCCGTGCAAGACCTTGGGTGCGACAGGTTTAAGGTGCTGCAATACAGCGCGAACGCGCGGCAGCCGGCGGTTCGTGATTCAAATAGAGAAGTAGCATTTGCACGGATACTGTAATTCAAGAAGTGAAAATGTTTCGGGAAGTGCTGCATGTGTAAGCCGCCACGTCACTGATGTGGTTGAATATATACGCAAAAGGCTTCTGTGGAGCTTTCTGGTTTGGGGCTTCTCTGCCTCACAAGATGTGTCTGGTCCTTGTCCTCTGTGTTGGATCCTGCTGCCTTGGTCACGTAACCTTCGTGCAGGCTGAAGGCACTACTTTTTGTCTAAAGTTTGCTGCCTTTATTCTGCCTGCTCTAATATGTGCATGTATTGTATTGCATATTTGTTAACACTTTGCTCAGTCCTTTCAAATCCAAGTTATGGGCTGTAATGAGTTTTTGGACTTATTTTCACTCGACAGATAATTTATTTCCTTAATAAAGCTTCAAGTGATCAAAATCGCGATGAAACTACAAATCTCCTTTAAGATGGCATTTTTCCAGTTTCAGTCAACAATTCCGATATTTAACTCCCTCAAAATATTTCATAGAAACTAAAGGCTATGAACTTATCAGTTTACTTACAGGTAGCGATAGTTTTGCTGCCTTACTTGCTCATTGAGTACTGAAAATAATAAAGAATTAAAAAGGAAAACAGTAATGAATAGGGTAGCAAGCCTATGCTACATTGCTGGCATATATAATACAGGGATATTTCGTACTGAGGGCTATGTATGAACTAGGTTTTCATTTACATTATAACTAGTATTTTGTCAGTGCTCACAAATGAGATTCAAGTGTGCCCTAAAGGTCTTGCAAGCTACTTCAAACTAGATTTAGGTGCAAGTAGATGGAAAAATGATGGAAAGTGGAAGTCATTAACATTCTGAACCTCTGCCAGTCTGCAAAAATAATTAGTCCTAATTATACCTCATTAAGTGTCCTTCTTTTATTGTGAGGCACAAAACCACTAAATATTATGAGTATCCATTAGAATAATTTTAACTAGGAAGCATATGATTTCCTAGAGTAGCTGTGCACATAATTTTAAATAGCTCTATTTTCTCCCTCTATTGTTACTCTGCTATTATGGAGACTACTGATCACTGGTGAAAAATCTTGGTGTATGGTAGCTTCCTCCAACAAAAATGCTTGGATCTCCTTCATTCATGTAGGATATGTCTTGAATTTATGTGTAATTTATGTGTACTTTATTCAATTACTTGCTTTTGACGATAATAGGAAAAGCCCTGCTATATGGTCTACAGTTCAGATACAAATTATTCAAGTGCATGGTGAATTCCCTGGTTCTGTAGAACATTCATATGCAATTTTCTTCTGATTGTCCACAGGGTTACACAACTAGACCTCTCAAATTTGGTCTATTTATTCCTTCATTGTTCAACATAACCTTTTAACATTGTGAACGCTGTTGGAACACTTTGGAGGTATCTCCAAATGGCTTTTGCTAGCTGTTGGGCAAAGGCTTTGGAGCACTGGAAGATTGATTTGTATTACTGTAAGTCTATTTTATCTATACAGAGGTTTGAGGCTTACAGAATTTTGAGTTTTGGAAGAATGCAAGACAACATAGGGCTCCCTCACCTTGTATTGATGCCATTTCTGTACCCTTTGTATGTGAATTTTAGACAAAGTAACTTGTATCTCCTTTTATTTAAAGCCACTTCTAGAAGTATGGGAGTCCATTTCAGTAAAACTTAATACCTAATCATTTGCAATACTTAAACTGTTAAAAACTCCTGTATTATCAATTCAAGCTGTATTGATCTAATAAAACAAACGAACAAACGAACAAACAACACCAAACCCAATTTAAATTAGTACATTACAATGCTAAACTTGGAACTTTTTAGCATGGGAACAGCAACTCATTAGGCAAAGGATATACAAATACAAGGTCCAAGGATACACAAAACCCCCTCACTGCAGTTTTCATTCATGCTAATTGCATTTTTGTTTATAATCTAACATTCAAAATGTTCTCCAGTTGGGGGGGAGGGAAAGGAGGAGGGGAAAAAAAGGAGTTAACTGTAATAGAAACACTGTTGATTGAAACTGACTAAAAAAAAAAATTCAGACCTGAGAAGGAGTTGCTTGCTCAGTGCTTTATTTCACAAAAGAATGAACATCTTGGCAAACATGTAGTATCATACTTTCCACATATCAGCAGAGCCCAGGCAGCAGCAAAATGTTACTGATCTCTATGCTTTATTGGATGTTAAAAGGAAAAAAAATTGAGCATAATGGTCAACTATAAATAATGTCAAATATATCCTTGTTTTCAGGCTGTTTTAATTAAAATAGATCTTATGCTGCCTCCTGTTGGTCATCTACAAACAGGAACATCAACAATTATACTCCACATGACAAACTGCAGTCAGCACATTCTACAGCCTACACCTTGCCTACTACCTAATACTGACCAGAGGAGGTAACAGCTTTCTGCATGGAGTAATACCATAAATAAATCTGACCTGGTAAATCTACTGCATTTTGTGAATATAATAAATTTTTAACAGCAATAAACTGATTTACTAAAAATGTATTTTGAATACAGAAAACCAAAAGTTATATAAATAATAATCATCAGGTCTGTGCAAACATAATCAACACCTGAATAATTGATATTTATTATAACAACTAAACCAGTGTGATAATATTATCAAAGTGCTAAATATTTTGATAGCATTCTTTAAAAATTAAGATTATCCAATATAATCATCACTGGATATTAAAATCCCACATACAATATATATTATCTCCATGTATATTATATTGGCCATGCTTATAATGTGTTCTGTGACATAAAATAGAATACTATTAGAAATGTTTTGGTTACATCATTTAAGTGCAAATAGTAATTATAGCTTTACATGCAATCTGTTTTAAACATCTTACTCTATTTCAGTGAGAACACTGGTAATCATTAATCTAGTCATCAACTATTTTTAAAGGAAGGTACTTTTTCATAAAGTACCGTGAGCTTTGAAAAGTCACAAAAGATATAGAAAAACTCGCTTTGCACTGACTTTGTGACCTTTTTTAAATTGCGTAACAGCTGTGTAAAGTAGAATGAAAAATCTGATCCAGACCTACAGCAGTTGCTCATGCAAATAATGCATATTTTTCTGTGTAGCTGACTTCACTGAGATTTCTTACTTCTTTAGCAATCAATGAGAGGGTTTGGAACACAAGACTTTAATTCCACGAGAAAGCCTTATTTTTAACCACGATTTTCTAACACAGCTGCTTCTGCATTCGATTCTGTTATCAGATTTAATACTTTGTATGTGGAATTGTGGTAAATGACCTTTTTTTCCTTCTGTGAGATCTGTAGTACAGCCTTCCCTGCCTAACTGAAGAAAATCAGTCCTATTTCACAGTAACTTTTCTGTACGCAATGATAGGAAGTAGCTGACACTACTACACTATTTCCTGATCACTGAGTAAAAAAGCTCAACTCCATGTGAAATCCAGGAATGACTGGTTAAACTGGGAACTGACAGTTCCTGTGCAAGTATAGCATAGAATATTAAAGAAGCATGTCTATTTTCCCAATTAAGCTTCATTCAGTTTTCATTATCTACACTAATTTATCTCATATGTCATTGCTCTAGTGTCCTATGCTAGAGCCTTAAACATATAGCAAGTAGCTGGATGGAAGACTGCCAAAAAAAGCTGCTGTAAGGAAAAATTTTGGGGAAAGAGCATCACCTGAATTACTGACTGACTCGCTTACTGTTTACATGATCCAGCAATTTGGTCATGACAATGGCAATTAAAAAACCCTTGCAATTCTCAAGTCTCTTCCAATTTGCATAGCTATTTATGCCCATGTACTATGGGCATAATATGTTACTTCTGTCATTGCATAAACTGCATACTCACAATACTCAGGTACAAAACCAACACAAATAAATAAGCAAAAGAGAACTGGGCCTTGTATTCTGATGTGACAAGCTGCAATAAATAATGGTTAATGAAGTCTTTAAGCTATGCTGAGTAGCTTTTATTAATGCTAAAACTACTCTTTTCCTATGTGTCTTATTTTTCTCCTAGGGTTTCAGTAAGCAGGAATAGTATTCTTCCTCTCTCTACTCAATACTATTCAATACATTTGCTTTGTACTAATAAAAAGGAGTTGTGTTCCAATATAAAAATATTTGCATTTCCATAAGATGATTGTAGAGGTTACCTAGCTAATTGGAGTTACAATATGATTTGGAGACTCACTATGCAAAAAGCAAAATATATGTGCAAGTTGCCTGAAATATAGTAACAAGCAGCTATTTACTTCTACAGAACCGACACACATCTTAATACAAAGGAATTACAGAGTGGAAGGGTCCTTCTCTATTATTATGTTCTCCAAATCTGAATAATTTTAATTTACATACTTATGAAAATAGCTATAATGAATGTTATCTAAATTTATAAAGGTATCTGGTAACAAATTATAGAGTCAATCACTGAATTCAGTTGTTTACTGTTTAAAAGAGAAGTATGTTCTAGGCAATATTAATCTTTAAGCATTAATATTGAGCTTGAGTTTTGCAAAAAGTACATGCAATAGTGGTATGATAACGAACTTAGCACAGTTGTCTCAAGTCATATGAAAGATGTTTCAGATGCCTCACTAAACTTGATTATTTTTTGAACTGCTTGGAAAAGGTGTGCTTAGATGTTTAGAACCATTCCTTCTGGTGTAGGACAACCTCACTGCTTACAAGATATTTATAAGGAACATAAGGGCTCTCAGTGTCTTATTCGAGTACGTGGTACAAAAAGAAAATTCTCAGGCTGTAAAAGATTACAAATTAATTTATGAAACCTAGCTAATTTCATTGTTCTCCTGTCAGAAAGAGGGTCCCCTTTGTAAGCATGAGATCAAATTTACTTCACAATGTATGCCTAGGCTAATATTAATACTAAAAGTCCATTACAATTTTAACATTATAAGAGATGACTACTGAAAGTTTATCAAGCAATATATTGTGTAGTGTTTACTGTGAAATGTTTTAACACTTAAAATTACCATTAAGTGCAAGTGTTTTAATTCTTTAAACCACTACAGAAGATTTTTCACCTCAGAAATACTATTTACTTTAACTTTTAATACTGGGTGTATTTTTGTAACTTTGTATGACAAGATACAAACTTTTCCCATAGTTAACCAAAGCAACAACTACAATTTATTTTACAGCTTGCTGCTGTAAGCAGCCTGGTGACTGCTTAGTAGGTAGCATTGGAGACTTCAGAGATGGAAGACTTCTGTTAGAAAACATCCTGAAGGGTTTTTTCTTTAGTTAACAGCATGACTGAAACAAAGATACATGAATCATCCATCCTGTATAAATCTTGCCCACTCTGCAGTAGGCTATTGAAGTTTACCTTGCTACAGGTAATGGGACGGAAAGAGAAAAGAAAGCTACTACTAAGGCACAAGGATGGAGAAAAACTGGTAAAACTGAAGAGCTGAAGTAAGATGATAGGAACTATCAGTCTCTTCAAGTTAGATACCTGGTTTTAATGCTGTGAAGGTCACTTCGGGTCTTGCCCTTGCTAAGGTCATTCTGATAAGATAAAGTTGACAATTAATTTCTCTTACAGGTTTATCAATATAAAAAAACGTAAATAAAACAACAACTAATGCAGATTTCTTTTAAACTTCAGTTATATAGGGAAAATAGTATCACAGTCAATTTTGTCATTTAGCTATTTGTCTTCTGGGACTACTGTGAATATTACAGAAATAACGGCACATATTACACAGTGAATTCCTGGTGATTATTCTTTTTTGAAAAGTAACATCATTTTCAAAATTATTAATTAAAGAGTTGTATATAAAATTAATATTTTCTGTATAACTAGCATGAATGACGTGTTAATGGGCTCTTCCAAAAGCAATCCTACAACATACAATTTAAACCGAAGATTTAAACAAACAGGTACATAATTCTCCATCTGTAAATGAATACTTAAAAATCTGTTCTAAAACTTGTGCATTTAAATAGATTCTGTTGACTCAGGAGTTTCAAAATTCTCCAGAGCAAATTGTCAGTACAGGTGACCAGGGGTCCCTATATTTATTAAACTGAATGACCTGACAGTAAAACTCAGTTAAGGCTCTTGGCATTGGTGAAACTTCTTCCCACTCAGACCTACTACTATGGTAGACTTGAACTTCATCTGTGATTTCTTCTGGAGCATAATCACCACCTAGTATATAAATTTTGTCTTCTGTCCCAACTGCCCCTGCATTAAAGCCAGCACATTCAAAAGATCCTTCCCCTTTCCAAACACAAGTTTCTGGGCAAAAACTGTAGACCTTGTAAGTGGAGAGATCACATATGTACAATGTACAGTTCACTGGAACAGCTTTAATTAGAGTTGCATGGAAAAACTGCCCAAATTCTGCTACAAGCTCAGACCACTGATCAGTCATAGCATTATACTTAAAGAAACAGTCAAGAGATGGGTTAAAGGCATCAGTAATCTCTACTTCTGAGCCAAGGACATAAATTATGTTCTGACATGCACTTGCTTCTGGATAGTAGATACCTCTTGGTAATTGGCTTACAGATTTCCAGTCTTTGGAAAGAGGATTATAGGATTCCACATCCAAAAGACTTCGGGTTTCTTGAGCTCCTCTTGTCTTTCCACCTATAACAAAGAGCTGATTTAAGGTTACAACAGATGTGTGCATTGTCCTTGGTTTTTTCATAGCTGACACTATGGAGAATTCATTGCTGACTGGACAGTAGCACCAGGTTTGGTCAGTGGCATCATGAAACGGTTCAGCAATATGAAGTCTGACAGTCCTATAACAATTCCCCTTACATCCTCCAGTTATAAATATTTTCTCTCCATAGCTAGATAAACTTGACCCTGGCAGATCAATCATATGCGTGTGCGGTAGTTCCTTCCATTTATCTGTTTTGATGTTGTAGCAGAATGTATGTCTGTTTTCTCCATCTTCCTCAGTTTTATGAACAAATATATATTTTTCTGTTGTTGAAGGACGTGCATCTGGAAACAGTCCACTGAAGTTTTGCACACTTTTAACTGCATCACTGATTATTACTGAGCAATTAGCACTCTTAAGTAAGTGTTCTTCAGCATGCAGAAAGTCCTGCAAAGTCTTTTCAGGTAACTGGTGTAGTCTCACTTTTTTAATCAAATTAGGGAGGTATTTCTGCCGTGTTTCTAAGTTGTGTTTGGTCCACTGGAGGACAGCTTTCAACACTGATTCTTCCTCAGGGACATTTAGCTCATCAGCCTCAAGACATTTTTGTAATATTTCAAAATTCATCTCCAAAAAATCACTTGATCTGAGCAGCAATGAAAAGTGGTGCTGTACAAAATCTAGCGCATGATCAAACAAGCGGATGGACCCATAACTTTCTGATAGAGAAAGCAACTGTAGGCAATTCACAAGATCAATACTTTTTATTAGAAAGTCACTGCAAGCTTTGGAAAGGAGTGAAACTTGAAGAAATGACGACAGTTGAAAGAGCATTTCCACATTATCATTTGTTATCTCTGTTTTTCCTGTGTAAGCGTAATCAAGAAAAGCTTTCACTGCCTTGGGTGATAGATTACTAATTGTAACATTGCCATCATCTCGTTCTTTCATATTAACTTCAAACATGGCTCTGTGAATAAAATATAGAAGATATACACACAAATTAAACACTTGTCAAACAGCAGAGAACATGGATGTGAGAAGAAGGAGACAATCGGGTGTAAAATAAGGTGGGCTGATCTAAAATAGGTCTGAAATATGGAAGTTCTTATAAGAAAGTACAATGCATTTACTTGGTATGTTTGAAGAAGAAAGGAATGGTGATAAGAACATATTCAGTGGTGGCTTAAAAAATGATAGCTGCACCTGCATTTTGTATGGATTTTCACAGAGAGCAATGAAGTCTGCAGCACTTGGTATGAAAGAAAATGTGAAATTGTTCAGGACAGCAACAGTTTCAACAGCTTAGGAAAGAAAGCCTGATTTAAAAAATACAGAGTAAAAAAAGGCCCGTGATTTAGGTCATGCGCTGTGGTTGAATACATAAAATTAAGTGAAAAAAAGCCTTCCAAATTGCAGGCTGAGCAAATGGCATGATGGATGATGGGTGCATTCCTTGGAAATAAAAAGTATGTGAGGGGTGAATAAGGGCAAAAAACATGAGGAAACTTAATTCTTGCTTTAGAGTTGACAGATGTATGAGTACAGGCCGATGTCAGAAAAAAAATGAGGTTTTCATGTAGGATTGCATGGCACAATGAAACTGTGCAGAAAGTAGATTGTGACTGAATACAAAGACAATTGAAATTGTGGAATGAATTACTGATCAGTAGATCTATGGAAATTTTATTACAACTTAAATATTATTACATATTTAGAATAAAGTAGTTAAACTGTTTCACACAATCTAACATGGCAAGATAAAATAACTAAAGTTTTTCAAGCAGATAAGTGCTGGCAACAGAAGAGTGCTGCAATATCCCTTGCCCTACCCTAAGCATCAGGGATAGCAATGGCTTCTGAATTTGACAAAAGATGATAGTGGAAGAAGATTCAAATAAATTACCAGATACTAAGCATAGAATCTGGATTATTAATATATCATGGATAGTTCATATTAAAAAGAAAGTATTATAGTTCAGTTAAGTATTACAGTTCAGTTATACAGTAAGTATCTCTATACTATGGGATTTTTAAAATGGCATCCTTTTCTGAAGCCAAAGAGTGAAAAAAAATGTACTGTGTATAGCATCCTCTTTGGGAAGTAAACGTCTGGTAAAGCAGGAAGATGCCTGACTTCCTGAGCAAGAAAATAAAATTACAGTAAGACACCCATGTCCCAAAGACCTTTTTGCATACTAAATGATGACCCTTAGAATCCTTTCCTCATTAAACCAAGAACTATGATAGAAATCTCTAATTACAGAGTAATATAGCAACTGAACAATACTAGTAGGAGAGCAATCTAGGCAAAGGCCTTGGCTCTGAAAGCTAACAAGGATCAAAATATTGCTGAATTTTGGGTTTACACAAGGAAACCAAAATTAAGAGAAGTCCAAAGGCCAAGGAAGACAAAAGGTGTTCTGTTTCAAAATGTATCTAGTGGACTTAAGTACTTTTTATTCCTTCAAGGTAAAAAAATGGGCCTTGCAATTGAGGATAATTTATGAATCTGATGGCTGCTATTATCAACTCTTAGCAGCAGGGAGAGATCTTTCCTAGCAAATTTTCATGTGAAGTGCCTGTAGGTAGTGAAAAGGACACATAGGTTACCACGTGCATAACTTCAGTTCTAAAAATTACCACTGGAAGCTATTTCATCCTAATATTTCTTTCTACTTGAGCATCTTTGTGCTGTCAAGCAGTAAAGAAATAAATGCAAATAGTTCTTTGTGTCAGAGTAAAAGCCAAATGTGCTGCTACAGGGGAGAAATTGCTCATTTCACCTGATTTCTCCTTTTTTTCCCAGTAATTCTAAGCATATGTCTAGCTATCCTCTGTCAGATACAGCAGACTCCCATAGAACATGGGATATTCCAGAACATTTGAAAAAACACACTTGTAACCTATGTATATGCAACTGAATTGAGGTCATTAACTCGTTTCCAGGAGCCCATTCTTTCATTGTTCGAGTATTAGTTTTGTTTTATTTAACACTGTATTCAGAAACAGACTTTCAGTGTGGAATTTCAAGTTTGAGACTCACTAATAAAAAGGCTAACAAGGTTCTTCATAAATTAATATCCTTAAGGCTGTTCCTTAAGAACATATAGCTTTAAGCACCAGAAGGAAGATCACAGATCCGTTTCATGCTGAAAGGCTGAAATCTGTACTTTAGAAAAAGTACATCTGTTTAAATGCATCTGTCCTAATTGAAGAAACTCTACAGACCAACCATGCACCTTAGACAAACAAAAAGCAGTCCCACTCCACAACTGTGTACAGTTAATCCACAATTGCTCAATGGATGTATTTGTAATCAACCTGTTACGTTTTACTATATATGTGTCGAAGTACACAGACTGTCCAATACAAAGTAAAAGAATATCCTTTCAGACCTTTAAGTACTGATATAGACAACAGGTAACTCTTAAATATACTTTAACTTGTGTCAGTTCTACCCAAGAGCAGAACCACACATTTATAGTATGAAACTTGTATTTCAGAGCATGGACTGCTGTCTGAATTCATGGAGTCCTCACGGCACTTTGGAAATACAAACAGATGCGTCTGGCGTACCCTTAAAATGATGTGTGAATGCTTGGCTCAAAACTCTGCACACGTATGTAAGTTGTGATGATTTTTTTTTTTTTTGGTAATTATATTCCATTCCTCCCACCCAGAGAACTTATGATCTATTTCCTGCAAACTCATGCCAAACTTAGGTTTACCTGAAAAAATCACTGCATGCTGCCAGTACACAACGATGACAGGGAATTATTTCATCTTTCACGACAATTTTAAAATCAAAAAATATATTTTGTTCTCTGAACTTTTGTAGTACTTTTAGAATTTGTTGTCCATGACCTTCGGCCACTAAGGAATTGATTTTATTCTCAGGAACAGAAATCCCATTGCAAATAGGTCTGCTAATGTAATCCCGTTGATTGGCCATGTTTTCTTCAATCTATTCCTGAAATGGAAAAATAAATAATTGATTCTTCAGTCTTATTATTAAAAAAACCCAAGCAAAATCAATATACCATAAAACAAACAAAAAAGTTCCCAGTGTTGAATTTAGTTTGTAAATCCTATGCACAGAAATCTGTGTTATAAGTGACTTTTACACTGAATTTCATAACAATACTTCTGCTTTGTAAAATATATACACACAGCACATTTCAAAAAGTAAAATATCAGCCACATGTCAAAGAACAACTCTACAAATAATATCCACCTATAGGAATTTTTCCAGTAAAGTCCACAGGAAGCAAGGAGTATAATTTTCTAATTGTTATTTAAGAGAATGACTAGTCCTAAGTTTACCCTCAAAAAAACCCAAACTCTTACAATTTAATGGAAAATGAAGATGGAAAAAGAAAACTTTCTTACATATTTCAGATTCCAAAAGGAATCTTGCAGTGGAAGGGAGACACAGCTTCTACAGCTTGCAGTGGAAGGGAGACACAGGCTACTAGACTGCTTCCTAAGTCAATTCCCATGAGGCACTCTGGACTGAAATAACAGAATACAAACGGACACCAACAGCCTGGTCGAATCACAGGATTGCTGGGGCTTACAAAACAGGGTCACTTATTTTGGTGACAGTACACCTTTGAGTGTTTAGTCAACTGAAACTGATTTGGTCTTGCAGCTCTGTTTTTGCTAGGTAGCTATATGTTTGCCCACTGTGAGCTTCATTTACAGTGGCATTAATTAACTGGCTTCAGAACCCATTTAAACTTAAGACAGTGCAATCTCCCTTTCAGCAGCCAAGTTTTGGTTCTGGTGAAAATCCCCATCCTGAAGTGTATTTTTTCTATGGTAAGTTGGCTTTTTTTACAATGAAAATATTTTACTCCACTTTGTCAACATAAAGAAGCTTTAAAATTACTATATTTTACTTACACCTATTTAAAGAACTATTTATACGTTGCAGATGCATAAACTGCCTTACTGCAAATCTGAGTCGAGGTTGCCTATTCTAAAGCTTAAAGAAACATTGTAAGTTTTATTCCAGGATTTTGCTTCCACAATTCCAATTAAAGTTAGGAACAAATAATTGACACCTGAATTGACAAGGGTATAAAAAATTCCAAGCCAAGCTCAGAAAACAGAAAAATACTGAGTTTGGCTTTTAATTTCATGAAAAAGCTTATCTGATAACATGATACATTCAGAGCAAACTAAAGAATTGGGCAGTCTTCTTCATGGGAGGTACTTTCACAGCAGACTGATCTATACTTTATCTAGTCAGGTAGCTCCAACCACAAATAGACCTCCATGTCTCCTGGAATAGAAGAGATCCAGTGATCTTGCTGCCAGCACTGGTACCCTTGCAGCAGGCATCTTCTCCTTCCCATGGCCAGACAATCTCACGTATTCACTCTTTCCATTCTAAGCCTGAGGAACTAGGAAAATACAGAAGAACAAGACCACCATTTATTCTGATAATGTATGGCCTCATAAACCCCAACTTCAATAAATCATAAAGCTTTTTTATATGTCAGAATTCTCTAGAATACCCTTTTATTATGAACTTAGAGGCCTGCTCCTCAAAAGACCGAATCTTTAAAAGCAGAGTTGTTTCAGTTACATTAGTTTCCTACATTTTAATGAAATGATCTTAAAAAAGCTAGTGAATTTCAAAGTTTATTTGGCATCACGTAAAGTAACGTTTCTTCTAAACAAAACCTTTTCACAAAATTCTGGAACTGAAAATAGACAGTAGACATCTTTCTCCTTTTACACGTAATTTCTATAACAAGCTCCAATCTACAACTTTTTTTCTGTAGGTAAAATTTCCAATTTCAGTAATATTCATCTTTGTAAAATGATCACGGCAACATCTACTGTCATCAAATCCATCTCTCCTATTTTAGGAAAAAAACCCATCATATAATCACTTTCATAAAAGCAAGCTAAGTTTCAGAAAGTTTTCTTTTACCACACTATTACCAGTACACTGGTAAAAGACTATCCCAGTACACTGGTGTCGAGACTGAAAACTTCTTAATTACATGATCAATTTATTAGTGCTTATATATATTTGTTCTTCTGTTAAATTGTAATTTGGCCTAATTTTCTGTTGTATATTTCTTCACTCTTTTAATTATCAAAAGCGATATTGTTGATATCTCCTCTCAACTTTTATTAGAATGAATAATTGTCAAATTTTTAAAGGTCCATTCATAAGATTGAATTTTTGTTTTTCCTTCCTATTTCTTGCAGGTTTCGCATCATCCACTCCAGTTTGATCTTAAATTTTTTTCACTGATATCATATTTTTTGGTACAGCCTTATGGTTAAGATCTCATCATTGTCTCACTACTCCAGTTTGCAGGTTATCTAGTACATCCTAATTCAAATCACTAATAGCACTGTCGCATTGTTTTATTAAAAGCAAAATTCAGCAGTGTATCTTTAATATTTTTGCCCACCGTTAAGTAATGTAATAATGAATACTGTGCTATGACTTAGCCTAATTTACCCTTGCCTCCATTAAGAAAATACATATTGAAAAAATTAAATTCTCATATTTCTTGTAGCAAATTATTTGATAATTTTGGTACTAATTTATCACTCTTAATGATTTTAGGGCCCTCCAAACTATCTTAACAATTCAGCTAAAACTTGGTATGTTAAACAAGGCCAACTAGCATTTATAATTATTTCATACTTTCTTCTACAAAGCTATATTAATTAATCAATAGAGGATTTTTTAATAAATATTTCATCAAGTTACTGACAACAAGGGTAGAAAACACAGGGGGTGCACACATATGTTGCACAGGTCTGTAGTTCAGGAAAGCTGGGCTACAAGCCTCCTTTTATTTGCTCTATTAACTCCCACAGGATTCCAGTTTCAAAGCCTGTCTTCACGTGGATTACCAAAACCCAAACTCTAGTAGATGGTCCATTTGAGTTGGGAACTCCTACCTTTGTTTCTTAGCACATGGCTGTGTGCAGTAGAGCAACCAGCCTTCCAACATCTCCCATAACATGACACATCAGACCCTGAGCACTGCTGTACGTGACCCAATTATATACCACTTGACAAAGCTCCCCTGCTCACATCCTGGATGTTTACACACCTTACACTCACAAATGCCCCATTAGCTATTAGCCTGGTTTTCTACAACAACAAACCCAAAGACAATCCAAAACAATTCCAAAAGTAAACTCCCTTAAAGTTAATACACTTGCCCTAAGAAGTTTAAATGTGCCAATGAAGTTGAGAATGGTGGAAGATGTACAATTAATTCTCAGTGAATAACCAAGGAAAATTTATTTAAAAAGGGAGAACGTGTGTAATAAGAATGCAGCACAAACACCCAGATAAGGGTACAAAAGGACACCAGAAAAGATTTAGATCAAACTACTTGATCACTTTATAATAGTAAGATGAAAATATATATACAAATATATGTGACTTTTAAAAAGCCTAGGGGATGTTGTTTTGTGAAAGTGCTGAGCATACATAAGTATCACATATAGCTAAGTCATCACCTTGTCAGAAAAAACACTTTATGGCTGTGCCTGCCTGACACTAAACACTCCTAAGGGGACTGAAGCTCGATGCTGTTCCAAGCACGAAGGACACCAAACTTACATGAAGTGTGTAGCCACTTACTAAGTACAAATAACATTAAGTGTAGCTGTTCTCTCCTCTACAAACACAGCTGGCAATAACAGCCTAAACTCAACCTTTGTTTGGTACTTTAGTATTTACAAACAATTGTAAAACAATCTATCTGCTTCATCTGAGAGCACAATAAAGCTGTGCTACAACACCCTTTCACCAATTAAAAAAATTAGTTCTTAATACTTCTTAGCAGGTAGCTTATGAGAAATAAATTGTTCTTCAATGGAACATTACATTTGTCACTTGGACTTCTCCCAGCTTGGATAGTATGTCTTACTGGATAACAGGATTTTAAAAAAGAGGTAAGAGCTGATATTTTACACCATGATTTATATACCTTTGGAGAAAGAAGACCAGTGAAGAAATTGTATACATTTCTCTGGAGAAGTTTCATTTTTTTTTCATACAGAATTTAATTGTACAATAATTTATGTTTTGAAAAGGCCAAGGTCAGCATTTTAAAATCTAATATTAAAAATAAGAATTATATTATTAAGTCTGCTATATACCCATTAAGATGATTTGCTATTTTCACTCCTTATCCATTCAAAAGGGGAGAAATTATTAATCTGTTAAGAAGTTTAAAAGACACTGCTCTGCACTACACATCTAATTTAACATTCACCAAGGTGAGCATGAGTGGAAGAGATATCTGAAGGAGTTGGTGACACTTCTAATTGCTGACTAAAAAGACAGAAGTGGTTTAAAATGTAACTAAACTATAAATACTGAGTAAAAAGTTCTGTACTTTTATATTGTATTAATGTTTAGATTGTCATTGACTGCTTAACATTGAAAACAGTAAGAGAATTCTAGGTTCTAGTCTGGAAATTTCAATGCAACTGAGCCTCATAGCTTCTTCATAAATAACTGAACTTCAATAAAAAATCATATTCAGTCAATCATCTTTGGACAGTCAAAAAATGCATGTGACATTCTGAGACATTTAATCCACAAAAGTGGCATTTATCAATAATACATATTGAGATAGTATTTTCACACAGAGAGATGACACAGAGACTTTAAAGCTTTGTGTTCTTTAGAAGTGATTTAAAAAAAAAAAAAACAACATGGAAAAAACCCCAGCATGATATCAGTAGGAGGGAATGAAATTCCATTGATCCCTGGAAGCATTCCAGAAGTGGGATATTCCCACTCTGCAGGCAGTGATAGTTAAATGCATGTTGTCTCACAAACACATGAATCCATTAAGATAAAGCAACAATCACTTAGAAGAACTAAAACTGACTGGATTTCATCCTAAAGCTAAGTTCCTCAAAGTCATCAAGTTCCTTTGCAAAACTGTAATTTTAAGTTTCAGGAAAAAAACATGGAATTAAAATGCCATGCTGTACTTCTAATTCTGGCAAAAAT
Source organism: Pyrocephalus nanus (assembly GCA_038380795.1). Classification (NCBI taxonomy): domain Eukaryota; kingdom Metazoa; phylum Chordata; class Aves; order Passeriformes; family Tyrannidae; genus Pyrocephalus; species Pyrocephalus nanus. The sequence continues at coordinate 42,008,154 of CM076259.1, forward strand.
AATGACTGCAAATTCCGGAAAAGAAAATCACCTCTTTTAATGGCTTCTGTAGTCTGTCACTTTTGTATGTGATTAAAATATGTGTTTTTTTCCAAATCATACATGCCACATTGAGCAGAGAGTAATTTAGCATAGCTCATTATCATGTTTTATTTATAATAACAATGTTGGTTTATATTCATTACATCAATAATTTTATTACATATTATACAATGCATCTTGAGCTTCAGTTTGCACTTACACATGAAGCTTATTTTGAAAGAAAATCAATAAATCCACCATATGTTTAAAAACCTGCTATATGTTTAAATCTCTCCAAGTAGACAGTAGGGACAAGTCAAACCTATTAATCGATCCTGCAAAGTTTTCTGGAACTAGGTAAGACTCCCGTTCCGTTAGTATTATCACCTACTATCAGTAACTAAATGCAGATACAGCCACAATTTCCTCTTCAAATCGTGCAGAATACAATGCTTGAAATGTAAGATACAGTTTGATATTGGTGAATATCATTTTCCTGGATTTTTTTTTTGACTGCGTTAAATCCTTTTTTGCTGTCACTTAACTTTGTCTTTGGATACTATAGATTATGCCATCAATTGCTTCACTGAGTCATGAAGAAAAATGGGAATAATATTTTGAAATATGATAATTACATTACTGATTCCTTGATGAAACATACTTGTACTCAAAACGCTACTTCTGTGTTTAAAATATTTTGCAAAGACCAACATATACTCAGTTATGACATATTTTAGGTAGAAAGACCTTCTGGCCTGTGTAGAAAGAGCACTTTTCCCCCAGGACCAGGGAGCTGTGAATGCTAAACAACAGCAACAAGAAAAGAGGGATTCTAACAAACACCCGCAGTAATATAATTTTCAATACTTTTGCATCATTTGTACACGGTCAATACAGAATGGTCGAAGCATAAATATTTCTGAAAACATGCAACAAGAAGAAGGGTTATAAATTTTCAAACAGGCCCTAAGTTTTTCGCCATGGCCCAACTTCAGAACCAAAGGGCAAACGAATTTATTACCTTTTCAGTATTTACATATGGCCTGTAATTGAGGGTACGTGGGAACCCAGTTCTGGCAACAATTAAAGCTCTTAGCACCTCACTGAGCACGGGATACAAGAGGCTTTTGTTCGGATAGATCTTTTGAAGCCAGAACCCAAACAGAGTGATGCTGCGCGTTGCATCAGCTGTGGGGGGACAATCGGCTCCTCTTTTCCGGGCAAGAATAGGCAGCGAAGCCAGGGCAGGCAGAGGCCATCCTACTCTGCCACGGTCTGGGACGGCTCTCCAGCAGGATGGATGTACTGACGGCAACATCTCAGCCGGATGCGCCGATGGCAGCGATGGGACACCGGGGACATTATAAAAGACATCACCTGCCATTGACCGGTTCATGATGCCACCAAGAACCAACAGCCCCCGCCCCCCACGGCATAAACGCGTCCCTGTATCGCGCAAAGCCGGGTGCAGCCAGAAGCCAGAGGGCAACTACGCTCCCTCTACCCCGGCCGGGGTGCCGGGGTTACGGGCCATCCCCAACCTCCTCAGCCCTAGCCGCCATCACCGCCGCCCCGCCCGCCGGGGGAAGGCAGGGCAGTCAGCGCCGCCACCGCGCATGCCCGGCCCGCCCGCGCGTGCGCCCCGCGGCGGCTCCGTTCATTCTAAGGGAGGACTAATCCCAGCAGGGCGGGCGGGATGTGGTGAACGCTTCCCCTGCTCTTACAGCGGGACCGCGGGGCCCGGCCGAGGGGTGTGGCAGCCTCCAGCGCTGCCACTGCTCCGCAGCCAGCCAAGCGCCAGTCCCCCCTGAGCGCTCTCTCCGAGCAGCGCGCACCCACCTGCAGCCAACACCCGTAGCTCACCGACCGCTCTGGCCCACCCTCCGCAGCAGCCGCGCCGGCAGATTGGAGCCTTCTGGTGTCATTCTCTCGCTCCTTGCGCTCGGAATGGCTTCGCCGGCCGTCAATCCCGGGCAGAGCCCACCCATCTCCGCCAGCTGGTTCCTCCCTGACGGCACCGCCGGTGCAGCTCCGCCGCAGACACCGCCTTTCCCCTGATAGGCCGGTACCTGGCGCATTAGCCTGTCACTCATAGGGTGCTCTGGCATCGGATTAATCTTGGTGCCTTGAGGGCGGGGCCTTCCCTCCCTGCCGCACGCCGATAGGCTTCCACCCTGTTCGAGAGGCGGGTCCTGCCGGTGGCGGCCGGGCCGGGCTGCGCTGCCGCGGGCCGGGGCCGTGCGGGGCCATGGGCAGTGTGCGCTGGGCCTTTCCCTGCGGCGCCTGGCGCCCTCGCCGCCGAGAGTGGCTGCTGGCCGCGCAGCTGGTGCAGCCCGAGGAGAAGGACCGCATCGGCCAGTTTGTCTTTGCCCGCGATGCCAAAGCCGCCTTGGTACATGTCTGACTCCTCGTGGGAAAACATGCTCTACAAGGGCATTTCGGGGAAGTAAATGCATCGTAAAGTGTAAAGCTTGATGCGTAAAATGTGCAGCTCTGCTTCGCCGAGGAGCAAAAAGAGATGTTTGCAGTCTGCTGTCAGTAGTTACTATGAAAGACTTCACAAGTTCTGTTTGGGGATGTCAGGTTAGGAGGCAAAATCAGCGTACCCTGGGACGTAAGACAGCAGTGTAGTGTGTAAGAGAATAAAGCTGTTCTACACGATTCAGGTTTTAAATCTCGCATCCCGGTGTGGTAGTAATACAGACCTGGGGATTTGTCTGTAAGAAGTTACCCGTCACTTTCAGCTGCTCAGTGATATTTTGTTTAGCGCCGAAGTAATGGAGTGGCTGTACTACAAGGAAGGCTGTTGAGACAATGTTGCTGTTCAGGGTGGTGTGAAAAGTATTTATTTGTGCCATGAAGTGTCCTAAGTAAGTAAATAAGATAGGAAAGGCAACTATTTTTGTGATTCTTCTAGACTGGGACTGCTTTTGTGTCTTGTGTTGCCTCTGTGCTAATAGTGATAATAAATGTATTCAATATGCAGGTCTGGTGAACTCTTGCTTCATTGACACAGGCTTTTATAAAAAGGGGAAATTTAAATTACTCAGCTAAAATACACCCTTACTTTGTATCAGCAGTAATAAAGCCATATTTTTCAGGCAGGTGGTTTTCTAGCAACCACAGATATTTTGCAGATAGCATAATAGTTCTGTATGAATCACTTCCATTTTATTTCATAGGCTGGTCGCCTGCTGATGCGGAAATTAATTGCAGAAAAGATGTGCATACCTTGGAATGAAGTACACTTGCAGAGAACATCGAAAGGCAAACCTTTCCTGGCCAATACCGTATTTGGTATAAATTTGAATTACAACTTCAATATCTCTCATCAAGGAGATTATGCAGTCCTTGCAGCTGAGCCTGAGCTTCAAGTGGGCATTGATATAATGAAGACTAATTTACCAGGTAATGCATTATTCTGAGCAAAACAGATTCTGTAGTGTTTGAGTACTGAAAATTTTCACATTTCGCAAAGAACTAATCCGTGTCCTAGAAATTTAGTGTGATTAGAAAAGAGCGTATGTGTGTATTGTGTATTTGGTTTTTTTTTTATTTTTTAAATGCACTCCTCGTTGTTTATTTCTGTTATGAGAAATATGGATCTATTTGCCACTTAGAAAAGCAGAACCCTAGAAAAGTAAAGTCATAAATCGTGCTATGATACTGGCAGGATCAGCATTTGCAGATGCATTAATTATGGATTTTCTATCTCAGGTAGAAGTAGGGATGACATTCCAACTAGTGACAGTGAGAAAAATTTTTGTCTTAGTAGAATCACCTGAAACTCCTTTTTTATCGCTATGCTGTGAATATGTAAAACTGACTTCACCAGTGTTGTTTTTTCTGATAGTGCCACTGAGTGGTGCTCTTGTTCTGCAGTTGCTGAGTACGTTATATTTCAGAGGGTGAATCCACTGTAAGTCTCTTTCTCTGGAACAGCTACAAGGACAAAGATTTCCCTATGTACAAAATACATTAAAGTAGCTTTGTTTGGTTATTTTTCAAATGCTTGTTTAAATACAAAGTACTTTATTTTGTGATGTTATCCAACAGAATCTTGACTGAGGTCTCCACTATTCTAGGCCTTGTATTCCTTTATTGTTCCACCAGTGAAGATGCAAAATCTGCAGTGCAGATATACAAGAGAATATCATGCAGCCGAAAATTTTGAGAATTCTGCTATTTAATTGTGTTCTACTATGTAACAAGGAGTCCTGATGCACATAAATATTTTATGTCGCTGCTTAATCCATGCTATTTGTTTTACTTGTGAACAATAAGAAGCCTCCTCTTTCCATATTACTTCTGCTTCATTATTAAAATCTGAAAAATGAAACTGCTAGAAGATACAGACTTTTTAAAAGGTGAAGGCGGGCCACAAGAGAAACTATTCATAGTACTGCAAATAGAGACAGTTCTACAAAAGTTCCTCATCTTTTTTAAAGGTGATAAAAGTTTATCACTTTTTTTCTTCTATTCAGATACTGAACTAAATACTGTAGTGATGGTAGAAAATATTCTCTTTAGGTATTTAGCTTCCTTAGGTATTGTGTGCTTTTACCTTTTCATTATCTGGCAGGTAATTGTTGTAGATTTAAATCAGTCTTTCAGTTTACTTGTTTCTGAATAATTACTGGGATCAGTGATTATTTTCTTCTCTTTAGATCAGTTTAAGAGCGACTCTTGAGTCATTTGGGAACAGGCACATTGTAGTACTGTAGATTTGTTAGTAGAAGTATTTGTGCACATTTTTTGGCCAGAGAGCTAATGCATGTGAAATTACTTTAAGCCTTTCACCAAAGGAAAGGAGAAGGATTCTCACAGTACTACTAACTCCTGTGGAAAAACTCAGCTTGTGTTTGATTTTTAACTTATGGAAAAGAAATTTTGCAACAAGTGTCAACATGATTTAAGTGGTGTCTGGGATGTTGATTTAGCAGTCACTTAAACTCTGCAAAGTAGAACATTTTCAGAGACTTAGGAAATAATTATAGCTTAATAAAAATTGCCTGAAGCCCTTGAAAAAAGTTTGGATTCTTATGTTCAAGAGCTTTCTTGCTGTGCAAGTGAATTTCTTTTCAGTAATGCAGTTTTTTAGCTTAGATGGATTTGCAGAGGTAAATAAACTAAGAATTTTTTCTGTATCTTTCATAAGCAGCCTGCAGTTTTTCTTACCTGTCACATTATAGTTACTTTGGTCTGGACATCTCCAATCTCAATGTTATTCCAGAATTAAGTATTTTATGATAATAAATTCAACTTTTCTCATTAATAGTTTGGTTTTATGCTAGGCTTGCATATTAAAAGACACAAAAGGGAAAATTTTCTGTGTGTGAATTTTACAGAAAAAATAATTTGATCTAAAAATTCTCCATGAAATGCTTTTTTAAGAAAACAGGCTATTATGTTCAAACACCTGATTGGCATTGGTTTTCTCTGAGGCAAATAAATATAAACAGAACTTGACTAATTTTTCTGTTTTTATTCCCTTGTTTCATCATCGAAGTGAGGTAATGCAAGAGATAATAGATATCTTCAAGCGAGAGATGTGTCACACATGAATTGGGGTATCTTAAGTCCCATGAAGAAGCTAAATACCATGCTTCAGTCTAGCTAGGGGAGGAAAGCTCTCTCTCTCTCTCCCTCTGTCCGTCCAGACAGTTAAAAGCTTTGTGCTGTTTGTTTTGGTAGTCATAAGCTAAACTGAGGCACACCTGCATCATGGTTAAGGTACTTGGCATGTCTTTTAGGTAGCAGCCATGCTCAGTTTTTTGAACTTGCTGTGTTTTTTTAATTGCTACTTTTCAGCTTTTTCAATAAGAATTTCCTAACCTAGGAAGAAATGCCAAAGCAGATTGTTCTTGGGAGTGCTTTTGTCCTTACCATGCCTTAACTTTATTTTAAACCAAGTTTTATCTGGTTTTGTTTTTATTGTTGTATTTCAGTAAATCTGGTAGCAGCAATCACCATCTAATCTTTTGCTGCAAGATAATAATCACCAAATTCTTAGTGAATGTTACAGCTTTATATATGTAGATGCACTGTTTGAGATGAAGAAATTAACAAAGAATTTGGTTTAAATGTTACTTCTAATTGTTCAAAGAAGTCAGAATTTATAAATATGTAAGCACATAATTCTTCTATGTGAAGGGAGTGTTAAAACAGCTGTTATCCTTGTTGAGCTAAAGAATCACAGTGGTCATATGCATTTACACTGAGTAAACAGGGAGACGTTTCTTTGTTCTTGTTCTGTTTGAAACTGAGAAGAAACAGCCATCTTAAATGTACTCTTAAAGAATACATATTATTTTATAGCGGTTTCATTATTGTGCTTTATTTAGTCACATTTTTAACACTGTTTTAACCTGAAATTACATCTTTCTGTAATTGATGAGGCACCAATACTTGCTAAACTGTGAAAGAAAAATTTGTTCTTGTGATTAAATCTCCTCTTTTAAGGAAAAGTAATAATTTCTTTTTCTGAAGAAACCATCTTAATCCTTTGTGAGTCTTTCTTTAATAGCAAAACATAAAACCATTTGGATTAGAATATAAACAGATAGCAAAATGCAGAACAGTAAAAATTAACCTGTGTAGAGTAGATATGTTTAAAATAAGGGATAAATTAGCAATAAAGAAAGCAAAACATTTTAAACTAGGTGCTTTTAGTAAAAATAAGAGGTGAAACAAAGAGCAATTACAAGAATGCTTGTCTGATTGGTTTTGGTGTTGTGGGTAGTTTTTCCCTTCTGCACACTGAATTTAAAATAATCACAATTTATTCCTTACTTGGTCTTTTGGGAAATAAGGTTATACATTCACAGCTAGCAGTTAAATAGAATAGAATTTTTTTTTAAGAGAACCTAAAGTACTTCTCAGCCTGCACTAATGATAGTTTGGTTTGGCTTTCCAAATTAAGAAAGTCTAGCAGAAAAATGTGACATAAGGCCTAAGGTTAAGTAATTACTATGTAGATATTGAAAATGTGCTTTTTGAGGAGTTTTTTGCTAACACTATCCATTTCCAATAGCTTCAGGTCTACAGATACATGCTTTGTTACCAGAGTTGAAAAATACAAGCTGTCTTTGTTCTGTGTAGTCAAAAGCTTATTTGGATGTCTCTGCAGGTATTACAGTTTGAAGCTTATATTGGTTTCAAGGCTGGGAGACTGTTTTAGAGACAGACTTGAGATTTTTAGACCGATTTATGAAATGGTAGAAAATTATCTTAAATATTTCACATCTTTCCTCCTGTAAAAAAATAGCCTCAGCTGCATTTCCCTGGTGTGTTTCCTTTCTAAGAGAAACTCTGATTTTCAACAGGGCAAATGATTTTATATTTCCTCAATAAAGATGACAGGTTGCTGTTGTCACATCAGGCTTTCAGGAAAGTTTAGGACCAGGAGACTTTTGCTACTTCCACGAGTAGCTGTTTTCTTGCCATTTATTGGGTTGGTTGGCTGTGAATTCTAGGGGTTCATGGCTGTTATGTGCTATGTTGCATTTTAATGGAAAATCCAATTTTGTAGTGCATGAAAAAATTATTACTTGTATAGTTTGCCTGTTTGTTCATCAGACTCGTTGGGTTTTCTTTTAAATATGTGTATCTTTTGGTTTTCCCTAGTAAAAATCAATTTAATAAAAGTAAAGCAAACACCTGGAGATAGTATCCACAAGACAAGGTATAACTGATAGAGATGAATGGACTGAAGTTCATCAGTTCTTCAGCTGTTGGCCATCCTCTGCTTTTGCCATGTTGCAGTACATTTATCTTCCTCTTGCATCTTTGCTTATATAAACTTTTGGCTGGATAAAAGATGGCTCCTGCAGTGGCAAAGTTGATTTGTGTGTTGATAAGGGAAACAATGTGGGGGAACAGCTTGCCAGTGACTAGCTGACTGCTGTCTCTTCTCAGTGGAATGACCAAACAAAGCAAAACATGCTGGATTTAGCTGCCAAGTGGGACAGTCTTTCAGCTGCTGGCAAGCCAAACAAATGGCTTTATAAGATTTGAAATTTTGTTTTGTTTTGTTTTTTTAAAGAATATGCTTATTGGTCGTTTTCCCTGTTACTAATTGATTCCGAAATTTGAAGCACTTATACTTTTTCTGTCATCTTGTGGGATTTTCTGGATTTCATTTTGAAAGGGAAAATGGGAGAGGGATAGTGTATAAACAGAGGTGGGGAAGTTTTAAATGTGAAAATGATAAGGGACATTTTTACTGCATCTGGCTGTCCGATTTGTGTTCTGGGACAGGCTTCTGTGCAGTGTCCCAATTTCTGCCATTATGAGGAACTCTGTGGATTCATTACTGCAGTAGGATATCATGGTGTAGAAGGACATTGTCCTAGAATATGGGATTTCTTATCAGACTTCTTCAGGGAAACCAGCTCAGTTTGAATCAGCTTATGCTTTATAAGGTTGCAGAGCCTTCTCAGGAGGTAAACAAACTACATTAGTCAGATCAAGGAGGTGTTAAAAAGTGTGGATTATATAATCAAATTCATGTGGAAGATGATGATGACTTAGGTACTGAAAATTTGCTTTCCCTCTGCTATTTCATCGAGTATAACATTTTATACAACAAGTACCAAGTTGATTCCAGTGCACCCCCATGCACTGTGGTGGTACTGGTTTTTTAAAGATGGGACTGCTACTACTCTCCCTATAATGACACTTTCACTAAAGCACCTACCTTTTCCTGCCTGAGAAAATGAAAGGAAAATTTGATAGTGTGATTAAATTTTTTTTCCTTTTTCTGTTTTCTTGGAATAATAAATTGTATTGAGTGGTATATTTTCTTTAAAATGTTAATTTTTAAGCTAAGGATTAATTACCAAAGGTTTTGGTCAGTATAATCTTTCTGAATGTGTAGAAAGGCCCTTAGGATGTTATGGCATAAAATGTAATGTCTGAGAGTTCTGGTGGTTTGGTAGTACTACTGTACTGTAGGGTTATAGATGCTCAGATATATATGTGGGAGCTATTACACTAGCAACTTTTTTGCTTTCTTTGAAGGAGTATCAGAAGATGGAGTTAGGAACATGTTATGTTCCTAAATGTCTGTAACTTTGGAAGAGATCTCAGCATGTTTGACTTTTTTGACTTTTCCATTTACATCTGTATCTGAGTCCTGACAACTTGCTTTGTGAAAAAAAAGTACATTTTTATGTTTATTTAGATTTTGGGATTTTGTGTTTATTTTTAGTGTGATGCATCGCAAGTGTTGGAAGGAAGAAGAGTTCCTGCTGTTCTGACAATGGAATGATTGCTTTAACTGTTTGATGTGTTCTGTACTGGAAAACTAATTAAATGCAATTTTCATGGGGTAATTTACCTTTTTGCTGAAATATTCTGGCTACCCAGAGCTCCACAAGCTGTGGAAAGCCCTTAAGCTAGTAAAGGTATTATCATTGACAAAGGCAAGTTAAGGATAGGTTTCTTATATTACTGCTCATAACTGGTTTTGCTATTATTATAGGTACATTTCATTAAAAGAATTCGGGTTTCCTGAATTATCTTAGTGATTAAGACCCTGTGTATTTTAAGTACTTTTATTTTTTCTACTCAGAAGCAAGCTAAAACCATGAGCTTGCACCCAGGCATGTTTATGTCTTCAAGCTCTTCAATGGCAAGTATATATTACAGTTGAATGTTTGGAATAGAAAGAGCATTTAAAAGTATGCTGTAGTCTGAAAAATACTTGAGAGTATCTGGTGGTTTTTTAATTTATTTTCAGAACAAATGACAAAAAGTATAAATATGTTGCAGATCATACGCTACTTGTCTGTAAATTGATCAGATGTGAGGTATCCAGTTAACAACTTGTGACTTTTCTTCAAGGTTTTTTTATCCAACTCGTAGCTGTGTCAAAACTGGTATTTCTCCAGTGAAGTTTTGGAGGTAGGGGTATCTCAGCCATTATGACTCTTTATTTTCTTCTGCTTGGCATTGAGTATCAAGGCAGCTTGCTTAAACGCTCATCACTGCTGTTAGACTCAACCACAGTAATGTCATTGAAACCTTAGCAGTTTCTCTAATATTGAAAAGACTTAACAATTCTAACTGCAGAGAAAATATCAAACATTATCAAAGTATTTTAGTCTCTTTATGACTTTTCCATCTTTACAGTCTGGGAAATGTTGAGCAATTCATAGGAAACAATGTCAAATTTTCAGCCATTCTAAAGTTAACGCTGCTTCTCTGAGGTGCCCCAAGATACCTCAATAGTTATGAGATGAGAATGAATGTTTAACATACATATCATTTGGAGAATTGCAGGATACTGGCAGGAAGTGTAGAGGTTAGAGAACATAAATCCAGTTTCCAATTCACAGTAAAGCTACATGAGCTAGTGGGTTGAAAAAACATGCTTTGTTAATATTCTACTGGTTCTTCTAAGTTAGTCATTTATCTACTTAATTATTTGCCCTCTGTTGGTCAGTTTCTAAACACCTGTACAAGGTTTAGTTGGTATTAAAAAACAATTAGGACTTGGGCATCTGTTGTAGAAAAAAATGTTTTCTCTGTATTAATTCACTTTGGTTTCCTTTAGAGATTACTAAATATGATCAAATATCGCTTGTGTCTACACTAAAAGGATTGCCAGACCAGGAGTCCAGGGCTTGAAACATTCATCTGATACAGTTTGTTAGTTTGCAAGATTCATAGCTAGCCTGTGTGTTTCATGTTATTAAGTAGATTGATCTGTTCATGCTTCAGTTCTTCATTTTGCAAGGTAATATGTGTCACACTGCCAGTTTGCCTATTTGCCATCTGAAAGTAAGACTTGTATTGATTAGATATTAGTTCTTGATCACTGACCTGTTTCTTCTATGCAGTTGGAGGCAGTGAGGAGGCTGTTAGCATTCTGAGGGTTGGTACAGTATTTTTGGTCTGAGTTCTTGTTTGGGTTTGCTTTTATTTGTTTGCTTTGTTTTTCAAGGGGATTAGTGGATCAATGAGCTGGCAGTGGTAGCTTTTAGATCTGAATTTCTGTAGTTTAGGATATGGACCGCAATATAAGCTAGATAGTTTGTGACCCAAATAATTTGAACCAGTTGTGACCCAAACACTTTGAAAACTGTAAACCTGGTAAAAACTGAAGACAATCAGGCATCTACTCTTCTCACTATTTTTGAGAAGGCATGTCATGATTTTAATAACTTTGGGTACAAGTTTGTACCCTGCCTTTAAATGTACATTGTATTATGAAAGCAGACCTATGATTGACCTGATGTTTGTAACAGTGTAAACAAAATAGTATGAAGATTTCTGCATTCGCCACCTGGATAGCAATCTTTACTATTGATAGCATCATAATTTAAATGATCTTTTTTCTGATTGTCTTGTATCTTCCTACAAAGGCAGCGTGTTTGGCTTCTTTAGTAGGTAGAAAAATGGGGGAAATTACCCTGTATTTATGTACTATTTCTAAAGCACATTTGAATACAGGACTAGAGAACATAGTTTGTTTTGTTACTCTTCACTCCTGCATGTTTTTAAAATCAATCATTTATATCTGATCTAAGGTTTTGCTGTTCTAAAGAGAAAATGCAAAGCAGATTTTTTTGCCTAGTCTTTAAAAAAATTGATAAAATACCCAGTTCTCATTGCAGTAGAGAAAATGACATTATGTATTCCAATGTAAATAGTTACTGCAAAAAAATCCAAAATGCACACACATATACACACATATGAACATGCTCACCTAAATGTATATAGCATGTTTCCTTGCAAGTTAATGAGTGTTATGGGAAGGAGGCAGTGCTAAAACATTCCAGGGGAAAACTACTTTTTAAAATTAGGCCACTGAATAACTAAACCGTCCAGTCAATTTTGTCTAATGCAAAAGAAAGTACAGGTTTGTATTTCTTAGGCTGTTAGATACTGGGACAAATTGGTTAATTAAATATTATGAAAGAAAGCTGTAGTATGTTTTGGTTAAATTTATTAGAGTTCTCTTCAGCAAGGTGATCCAATGTAAAAACAAAAACTGCTTCCAGTATTCAGAGCTCGCATGCTCAAGTGTGAAGTTTACAGTAGACTAGAAAAATGCTTTTAGAATACTAGCTCTTATAATCAAATGCAAAAAGAATCCACAACAGTTTGTGTGAAGGTAAGAAAAGAAGTGAATTATAAAAGCATATACAAATGAAAATGTGTTTTAAAATCAGCAAGGACAATAAAACTCTGCTCAGCATTTAAAAGAGTTAGTTTCTCAGTTTATAATGGAAAGAAGCTATGTAGATTTTGAAGAGTTCTGTTTCTTGGCAAGGGTAAGTAAGAAGTATTTATTTAAGATGTGAGTTTATTTCTGAAACAAGTTGACAAATAGGAGGTACTTTGGAAATATAAATTTAAAACCAAATGAATAATTGCTATATGGGAGTTGCTCCCATTCTTTGAAAGAAAGTTTTTGTAAACTGTGGCAAGTACATTTGAGAAGGGTTTTTTTGTTTGTTTGTTTGTGTCTTTTGTGTGTTTTTTTTTTTTTTTTTAAATCAAACTAGAAGCAAAATAACTAGCATTTGAAAGGAAACTTTTTGCTGTTTAGTTTTGTCTCCTTCATACCTGCCAGGTCATGAGAGACATGGTAAAATTGAAGGGACTTTAGTGAAGGAACCATCAAGGTGATTAGAGAGTTGGAAATTTGACCTATGTAAAAATGCTGGTGGAGCTGTGTTTGTTTGACCTGAAGAGGGAAAAGTCCTGAGGAGGGGAATCTAATCACAGTATACCTGAAAGGTAACTGTAAAGATGATTTACACAGGGTTCTTCATGAGCAGTAACAGAGCAAAAAGCAACAGCCTCAGGTTGATTCAGGGGGAATTACGTCTCTGTAGAACTATTCTTCACCATGAGAACAGTAAAACACTGGACTAAGTTCCCCAGAGAAGGGGTGAAATGCTCTGCTTGACAGGACCCTGGGTAATGCAGCATAAGACTCTGGTTTTCAACAGAAGGTTGGACCAGGTGATCTCCAAAGGTCTTTTTCAACCTAAATTTTCCTCAAGATTCTGTGAATCTTTCTCTGATGCTGAAGCAAAGATGGAGATGTGGACTAGGCAGGCTGTGGTACTGCTAGTAATTTATGGAGAATAGTAGTCCTAGGTCCTCTAATCTGATCCATTCCTCAGAGCAAAGCAACTGTACTACAATAAGGAGACAGGAGGGGAGGGCACTTAAGGACAAAGTGGTGCCTGAGGTTTTCAGAGGAAGAATGTGACAAACGGCTGGAGTAGATGGGAAAGTTCTACGTAAGTCTGAACAGAAGTGTCAAGAAGGGTAGATGAACAGTTAAAGAAACATTTAAAAAAAAAAAAAAAAGGAAATAACGAGGGGAAGGAAAATCAGCAGCATATGGGTTTGGTATACACTTAGTGTACTAAACAGTTCAAATCTCAAATGTATTCACCTTGTGTTAAAGTTTAGATGGCAGGACTGATGATGCAGGAGCCTTTATATGCCTCTAGGTGCTGAAGGTAGTGTGGATAGTCTTGGGTGGTTGTCTCTGGTGGTGTGAATAGCCCTGGATTATTGAAAGCAGGAGAGCTCTCTGAAAGTGACGAAGGAGGAAGGGTACAGCAGGATATTCTGGGATGTTTTATAGTTTGAATCACGAGAAGAGGCTGGAGCCTTACCGCTCTTGTCTTAAATACTCCAGAAAATAATAGGAAAAAAAAATGGATTGTTTGGAGCAGGTATTAACACATTTATTTGATTCTAAAATGGGCCATATAAATGCAGAGAGATGAAGAAAATACCTTTCTCCAAGCTCAACAAATTTTTTTGGTGGTTTTTCATTGTTTCAGGGAAGTGGGATTGTGTAAGTAGATGGATATGGCATTTGTCTTGGTAATTCATCAAAGCATACTTAACATTGTGGTTGCTTTTCTCTCTCCAGAGAGATTAGTTAGTTCTGTCCATAGATTGTTCTGGATCATTCCATTAGCTGACTACTGCAACTGTCAACAAAATTTCACATTTAAGATGTTTTCTTCACTTTATAAATGCAATTGAGGGCATCTCTGAAATGTCACTGCTATTTCTTGTGTGATGTCTTTGTCAGGTAACACTTTTTGGTGTGATTTGGAAATTGTGAGAAAGCCTGATTGTGTGCTTTAGTGTGAAATTAGTCTGTTCAGATCAATTATTCCTGCTGTCAATACCTGTTTTTATTTAGTGCTTAGATATCTATAGAAGACAACCACTTTATAGAGAAGGGTTAATACACTTATCTTTGGTTTAAGATAGCAAACATTAGTGTAGGGAAAAAAGTTCCTTGCCAATAGTCAACTCACAGAATTACTGGCCCAGGTGTGATTAGAATCTGCATCTTTGTTAAGCCATTATCTGGTGATGAGTTCCTAAAAGTAGTGTGGTATTAGGAGGGCTGGCTGGTTTTTAGATTAAATATGACTAATATTTTCTTTCTAATAAGAAAATTGAAGCAAAGTTTTTGATGCAATAATCGGAATTGCCTCTATCCAGACTTTTATTATCCTACTAAAGAAAATAGACTGTTTTCTGCCATTGTCTCTTTAGCCAGAAGTAAGGCCAATTGGACAGATTCCATGGTATGCTAGTTAATATAGGCTTTTGGGTGAGTAGCCAAGCATGTAATGAGGTCTGTAGCTTCCAGTGTATTATAGAAGTGCCATTGATCAACATAACCACACAGTCTGTAGTGTCTTCTACAAAGTAAATTTAGACTAGTGGGGAAAACTGGTATAGCCCCTGAGGAAGCTTAAATTTAATCTAAGGATTTGAAGGTTTAGTGGTTTGAGGTTGGTTTTTTTGGGGGGGATTTTTCTTTTTCCTTGGTATGTATCTTACTGTTATTATGGGCACATTTTCCTTGCAGAATAAATCCAATCCAAAAGGCTTAATATGTGTGTGATAACTTTGGGAGACTATATTCAACAAGTGCTTAAAAAAGGGTTTCTTTTGCATCACAGCATCCTAGGGCAGGAGGCAGAATTGATGAATTTTGACAAACAGCATGCTGTTTTTTAAAATGTTACTAGATCAAGCTGTCAGATGCCAGAGACTGTATATGCTGCTTTTGTAGCTAATATAATATATTTATCTATATGTAAAATCAGTGCTGGTTAAATAAATCCTGGAGATACATAATTTCACATTTTTAATACAGCAATTGTGTTATTGAAATGGGTTTTTTTCATACTATGTCCTGAAAAATCATCAGCTTGCTGCTTTGAGGCTGTATAAATTCAAGTTGTAGAGCAGAGTTGGTTCATAAATTTTTTTTCTTATGAGTTTTTTTTCTAGTGCAATAACATGAGGTAATCCATTTGCTTATTATTGCTACTCTGTTAAAATTTCTGTAAATATTTGTCTAATTTATAGGCAGTAGCTCCATTCCAAATTTCTTTCACATCATGAAGCGACAGTTTACTGAGACAGAGTGGGATGTAATCAAGTCTATGAGTAATGAATGGATGCAGCTGGATATGTTTTATCGGCACTGGGTAATACTTTTTTCCCTATTTATACTCTTGAAACATGCACATTATTTTTTTATATAATTTATTATTTTCATCATTGTAAAAATGTTACTTTTTATAGTCACATAGAATCATAGAATGGTTTAGGTTGGAAAAGACGTCTAAGATCATCAAATCCACTGCTAAACCATGTCCCTATGCACCACCTCTACCCATCTTTTGAAGAACTCCAGGAATGATGACTCAACCATTTCTCTGGGCATCCTGTTCCTGTGCTTCAAAGCCTATTTGGGGAAGAAGGTTTTCCTCATATCCGATCTAAATCTCCTGGTGCCACCTGATACTATTTCATGTGAAGATAAAAATAATTTTGATATTTTTATGATTTTTTTTTTAGTATCAGAATAACTTTCACAGCTGACATTTCTAGGATTTACTACTACTTTTAAACACATAGCTAGAACAAGATAGAGGGTTCATATCTATTTGTGCCACTGGGTAATTCCAGTTTCATGTTTATTTTAATTCAGAAAGTAAGGCTGGGTATTAACAATGTTGATAACTTTTTCCCTTGATAATTGCATCAGCCTGCCCTCACATTTACAGTAGTATAAGTCTTAAATTTATATTGTCTACAATTTATAGTCAGAAGTAATGTTTTTAGAACAGTTTGAAAACAGACAGTATGAATAAAGTACACTTATTGTGTCTTTTAGGCCTTAAAGGAAAGCTTCTTAAAGGCCATTGGAGTTGGAATTGGCTTTAACTTGCAGAGGATTGAGTTTAATGTGTCCCCGTTGCAGCTGGAAATAGGGAAGGTGTATAAGGACACAAAAATGCTTCTGGATGGAGAAAAAGAAGAGGAGTGGACATTTGAGGTAAGGAATACATTTTCACTAGGGATAAACAGTCTTGACTCCCTATGGTTGCATTGCACATTTGATTTTTTTTTTTAATTGCCACTTCACACCTTTACTCTGTATAAAACCAGTGAGCATATATCAATCAAAATTTAGGTTATAAAACTGCAGCAATTTAAGATATTTTTAATGATTGCAAAAACACCCCATGGATATATTCATTATAATGGCTTTTTATTTTTTCTTTTCCTGGAATATGTTTCTTGCACTCTATGAAATACATCCTAGGGTCTGCAGGAAGTTCACTGAAATATATTCAGACCTGTCTTCTTAAACAGTGTCTAAGACTTTAAAGGTCTTCATCAGTTGGTCTAGAATAGGCTTAGTGATAAAGCAACTCCGTTAGTGTTTAGGTTAGATGTTTGAAATGGAGGAGGTGTCTTTAGTTCCATTGGGCTCTTACTTCTTGTCTATACAAAAATATATGTTTTTGTGAGTTTGAAATGGCTGCTGTCTGTGGGAGTGGATAGATAAAAAAACTTGCTTTTGCTTAACTGGAACATCAGTTTGGGCTCAATCTTCTATTTGAGTGTTGGGGTTTGGGCTTTTGTTTTCCTTCTTCAAAGTTATTGAGGCTTATCACTAAAACATCTATCCTGTTAGATTTGATAGGAAATTACTGGTATCATTTAAAAGTTTAAAGGATATATAGAGAAACAACTGATAGGGACATAGTTTAGTGGTGTACCTGGCAGTGGTGGATTAGCAGTTGGATTTGCTGATCTTAAAGGTGTTTTCCAGTCTAAATGATTCTGAGTCTATGCAATGATCTCAAATTATTTAATTACCCCAAGAAACTGAGCTTTAAAAACAAATCACAATGCCATTTCTCTACACCTCAGAGGCATGTTCTTTTAACCATTTAAAGGAAGAAATGTAAAAAAGTAAAGAAAGTCCACTTTTCAGCAAGAGTATTGAGTTTCAAATACACATTTACATTTTGAAAATATCTGCACTGTTAGAGACAACTGTTTCAGTAGAGCTGTCTAAAAAACAGATTTCTGCTATGTGCTTGTTTTTTTAGTATACAAATTACATGTGTCATATGCATGTGGTATAAAAGAATAAATGAACTAGTAATGCTTAACTTGTACTACGAGTTTATCTCTTCACAATTCATTCCATTCAGCATTCCAATCCATTTTTGGTTTTGCATTATTTTACAAGTCATTAAATCAGCCTTCTTACTCAATTTCTATATAGTACAGCAATATCAGTATATCATGAAATTCACTAGCTGGAATTATACCCTGGGAAAAGAAAATCTTGGGAAAGACTGTGACTCATCTTGTACTAGAATACTTTCTGTACTCTTGCGGTGTAGCTCTTTAGATTGATTTCTGGAACTCCTAATTTTGGTCTTTGACAACATGCCTGTGGTTGATTGACTAAAATAGCAGGATGATGATGTAGATAGTTCCCTGTAATACTTAAATGCTTTCTAATTATTTGATTTTTCATTATTACTTAGTAATTACTGCTGGAAGATTCATGTAATTTTTGTCTGAGGAATGTCTCCACTTCCACACTTGTCCTCCTGCTTCCAAGAGCGAAGGCTTATAATGAGGCAAATTCTAGTATTTCAAAGAAGGGGTTTATATCAAGTTTCATTTAAATACAAGCTCAATTGGGATGTGATTTTATTTAAATATCAACATTTATTAAAATGAAATGAAAAAAATTCATTTACCAATCCCCAGACTAAAATTAAGCATTACTTTACTTTTTTGTCTTTCCTCAAGTTTCTTTTAATGTTGTGTCCATTTTCCTATTTAGAAAAGTCCTTTTCTGATTCACTATTTGCCCTTGGGCCAGGTTCTTGAAATAACTTGTTAATCGAAAACACTGAGTTTTGAGAAATCTAAGAGTCACCCAGGAGCAGACATTAAGAATTACCTGTAAGATTACATATTACTGATACAGTATTTTCATTGGGTTCCCTGTTGAGTTTGAGGAAGCTTTTCTGTCAAATAAAGGAAAAGAAAAATCACTTTTGCTTGTCAGATCTGCCTCTATCTTTATGATAGCAGATGATCAAAGAGAGCTAGACACTGTTTAAAATTAAAATTTTCCAGTGTTTTGGATTGCCTCATTTCAATTTTAGACAACCTAATTTACCAAAAATGGAAGAGAGAAACAAAGGGGATTTTATCCATTGAAATTACACAAAATATTCTGAAATCTCTTTCAGTAAGTACCATGTAATGTGAAAAAGACAAGTTAAATGCATAAAGACTAGGAAAACATCCACCACCTTATACTTGTCATGCCTAAAAGGTCAAGAGAAATACTAATGAGTCAGACCAAATCAAAGTTGACACTGTTCAAACACCCTGTCACTGTTCACAGTCAGAGCAAAGCCAATTCATATTTGAGATAGAATTTTCTGTGAACATTAAAAAAAAAAAAATTTCACAATGAGTCCAAATGAACTACTTTGTTATGTAGTTGACTGTTTGTGGGCCCTTTACCACAGGTTTAGTTTTGCTCTAAGCGTCTTTACCCTCCACTGCTCATGTATTTTTGAGCTTGGATGGAAGGTAGTAGCTCAGAAACAGCCTCTTCTTGTTTGATCCTGATGGAATGATTTAGCTTTAGGCACTTGTTTTCATACAGTACTCTAGAGATTGCTACTCAGATTCCCTTCAACTGCTTTGGAAGGAGTAGGAGAAAAAATTCTGTAAAATTTCATTTTAAACCATCAGTTCAATTTTGAGATATGTCTACTATGTGTATTAAATATAGATAGTGTTTGGTTTCCTCATTTTAAAAAGGTGAATTTGTTTAGCAATAATTAAAAGATAACTAGCCCAGTGAAGAGTGATAACAATATTTGTGTCAGAGTATTAATTTAGGATGGAGTCATTATGATGATGATGATTATTATGGGTAATTTTGTATGCTCCATTTACTTCCTCTGAAGAAAATAAACTTGGAGAATTGTCCTGGTTTCATCTCAGGTAGAATTAATTTTCTTCCTAGTAGCCAGCATAAAACTGTGTTTTGAATTTAGGATGAGAACAGTGTTGATAACACACTGAAACACTAAGTCATAAGCATTTAGTTCCTCATAATGCTCTGCCAGTGAGGAGGCTCTGTGGTGTTAGCTACCTGCTGGGTTAAACCACAAGAATGAAGTAGTAGCTAATTTCAGTAAAAGAGAAAGAAGTTGATTGGAAACAACTATGAGAAGTTTTATAAGTTATAAGACATAAACATAAGCTTATTTTGTATATATATGTGTTTTATATGTAGAAACAGATATTGGCACAGGAGTAGGTTGCCCAGACGAGCTGTGGATGTCCCATCCCTGGAAGTGTTGAAGGCTAGGTTGGATGGGACCCTGAGCAACTTGGTCTAGTGGAAGGTGTCCCTGCCTATGGCATGGGTATTGGAACAAGATGATCTTTAAGATCCCTTCCAATGTAGCTATTCTGTGAGGAAAAAAAAAAAAAAAAAGAAAAAATCCTAATTACTGGTTCACAAATATTAAATATATTTGTGACTCTATCCATCCCAGATATGTACAGTTTTTAAGGAAGAATGGCTGAAGAGCATTATCTGGAATCTATATTGAAGAAGAATCTTAAATGAGATATAGGACATTTCTGTTGTGGTACCTACCTCAATTTTGTATACAACTAGCTTATAAAGGAAGCATACAATTTATCCTAAACCTTGCTCTGGGATTAAGAGACATTTGGCATCACTGCTGCTGCACAAATAATTGTTTGCATTTTTTCACAACAAATATTTGCTTGGTTTGTTTATATGCAAATACTTTACTTCCATAACATGAATTTCAAAGAGAGATTACCTGGGTCAATTTGAAACGTATTCAGTAATTGCTGTTGTGCAACTGTAGTTGATCTCTTTCACCTTCAGTAAGAGAAATTAATCCTGTTGCATTATCAGGAATAAATAGGAATAGAAAGTTTTATTTCTAAGACTAGCTAATCCGACTGGATTCACACAGCTATCAATTCTGCTGTGTCTGGCAAGGTACAGTTTCCTCATAAGCTGTCTGTTGTTGAGTGAATTCGTAATCATTTGAATCCCAGACACATCATTCCGACAAGTCTTTGAAATGAGATGATTATAAGTCTCGGTTTGCTTGTAGCTTGAACAGTTCTAGTAACACTTTTGTTCTGTGCAGAGAAAAATTTTCCTCCATTATATGTTTTCTGGTTTATAGAGAGGAATCTTAACAAAACAAACTCTCTACCTTGAAGGAATTCTGTACGATTGTGCTCTTTTTGTTTTCTCATCTATTTCCATTTAAGATATTAATTTTATAAGCTGGTAGAGCAATATCTCCAGGGAGGCAAGTTGATCTGCTGTTTCAGTATGTTTCGTTAACTCTGTAGCTTAAGGTTTTTGCTGGCCACTAGTAGGAGCCAGGAAAGATCTTCCAATTTCATTTGGATTTACGTTTCTCTGAAACAACAAAGATAGATGAAGGACATAGTTTTTTATGTTTTATTGCAAGATGCTGAAAATTCTTTTGTGACCAGGGCCTCTTCAGGGAATGGTCTGTCTAAAGAGTCACTGCCTGTTAAACACAGCTTTGAACTGAGAAAACATTATTAACAATGTTTAAAATACTATCTATAATATGTTTTTAGTTGCTCAAACAAGAAGTAATACATAAATTGACTTCACAAAAGGAAAATGCAATGTGTTTAACTTAAAGCCATAACACAGTTGTTTGCAGACTTCTGACTACAGGTGTAAGCCAGTGCTGAATGTGCTGTGTCCTCCTGTTCCGATCTGGTTTTAACCTCTTGAACAAGAAAAAAAGAAAAAAAAAATTGAAAGAAGGGGGGAAACGAAATGATAAAAAACCTCAATGCAGTGATTTTTACATCGAGACAAACAAAAAACACTACCACTCTAGAACTATATAGATGATTTAGCAACACCTGATTGAGCATCTAATTTTCATAGTCTTTTATATTTTTGATGAAGTTATAGAAACACGCACACTGTGTACAAATGGTTATATTTCATCAAACCTCCAAAGTAGCATTCTTTATTTTCATTCTTTTATTTTCAGTTTTGTACCCTAGTAAAGGGACAGAAAACCCAGTAAAATACTTCGTAGTAAATACACCTGTAGCTCTTGCAGTCATGGAAAATACTGCTTATGCTGTAGGTTTGTTAGTGTTTCTTATGATCATTAAATTTTTTTTTCGAATCAAGACATAATTAAAATAGTCATTTTCTTACTAGTACTTTGCAGGAAGGTAAAACAACATGAGCTTGATGTTTTGTGTTTAAGTAGGTGAGGGTTAAAAAGTTCACTGCTAAAGCTGTCAAATAGGCACAGTTTTGGCGCTGAAGAGATCAAACTAAAAACACAGCTCTACTTCCTCAGCAGCACCTCTCTGCCAAGGCACCTGTGTTTGCCAGAACAGTCTCCCAACACTGCAGCTGCACTGCTGCTACGCATGACTGGAGCAGCTGCTGTCTTGGCTGAGCTGGGTTGCGTAGGTTTGAGCTGAGTATCTTGGCACTTTTTTTATATATAGGGCTGTTTGGGAATCACAGAAATGGTATCCTGGCAACTGAAATATTTGAAAATTCTGTGTAGTAGATGAACTGTAGAGAAGCCTAATGCAGACTGACACTATTGTTTTAAAAGACATTTTGCTTAGATTAAAAGTGGAAAAAAACCAAGACAACCAACAACCTGTCAGAGGAAATAAAAGGACATCATGTTGTTTACTTTATATTATAATATAGTGCAGTTAGAATGTTTCCCAAGGAAGCCAAAACTGGAGATTCAGTCTTACCTCCCAGGAGAATATTTTGATGACTAACTGATTTTCAGATTAATGGCAATATCTAAATCATTATTTTCTAGGTAAAATTCTTGTTATTTTTCATTTCTGTTTTAGAAAGTCTGTGCAGAAATAGTTTGAAAACTTTTGGATGAAAGAGCAAGGAAAATTTTATTTCCTCCCCTTACATATTTTTAAAAGATCCAATGGAATTATGACTTGACTATAAAATAAGCATTATTCAGAAACAGTGTATAAAAGTGTTTCATTTTTTTTTCTGAAATTATTTGTTTAGGATGAATTCTAAGCTTTTGTAGAGGAAAACACTTTCAAATAAAACTATTGAGTAGATAAAAACTCTATCACTAAATATATAGTTAGGTACCTAAAAATGTTGAGCAAAATTGATTTGTATTTACATGTAGCAGTGCTCAGACTGCGTGTCAGGAATTTAAAGTTGTGCTCTTACCTGCTGTCTGAAGCCAAGAGTAAGAGAGTCATTGGTTTAAGTTTACACTTAAATCGTTGTTTTTCAGAGTCCCTTTCAGAAGTTCAGTTCATCTCATTGGAAAATGGATAGCTAAGATGGGTTATATGGTTTGTGACTTTAAAGAAACTAGTAAAGGAATGCTCAGGTCACCAACTTGAATATAAGTATCTACAAATGGATGAGGTGATGATAACCTATAGTAACCAGTTCAGCCCTGCTAACTTTTTAATGTGTCTGCATTGTTGACCTCTCCAACAAAACTGCTAAAAACTACTATTGTTATTTGAACGTTATTATTTTAAAGTATTTTAAATTATGGTCTGCTGTTGTTCTGAACCATATTCTAAACATTTATATAGTCTTAGCTGAAAACAGAGTAAAGAAAATGCATTTACATTGCCATTTTTTATCTTATCTAGGAAACCCGGTTAGATGACCATCATCATGTTGCAGTGGCGCTCGGGAAACAGGCGGGATTTGTGCAAAAGGATTCTGATGTAAGAAATTATGAAACAGTTTCAGGTCTTATTAATCATCCGAACATAAACTTATTCTTATGCTGTAGCTAAAAATGTGTTATCTCAGATTTAGGGCCAAAGAAAAAGCTTATCTTAAGCACAGTTTTAACCAGAACCAAACAGTATTACTGAACTGTTTCCTCTAGTTCTATTGTGTCTACTCCAGGAGAAGTCTGGCAAGTCAAAATGCTTTCAAGAGGACAGCAACAGATAATGTCAAATCTGGAATGCATGTATTACAGTGATCAGTGTGTTCATTCAGGAGAAGATTAAGTGATTTTTGTCACAGCCTGCTAGTACTCGTGTGGGAAAGATGGTTTTCACAGAGGGAGATGGAGACAGTGAAGCAATCCAGACTTGCTAAACTTGTACGATACCTCACCAAGTTGATTTTAATGGGAGACTGTCAGTGTGTGTATCCCGGAGCAGATCCATCGCTCAAACACCATCATGACAAGATAACCCTTGAGACAAGCAACAACAACCAACAGATGGGAAGAACAGCAGTGTTAGTCTTCATTCTGTGTGGTGTCTATTGAGAGAAGGAACAAAGCTACTTGAAAGCTTTTCAGGATTTTCTATGCAATTTAACAAAGATCTCGGTCATACAATAGCAATAAAAGTCAAATTTAAGGGAGAGGCAGACTGGTAAATTGTAGCTGAAATAGCCAGATAATCAGAAAAGGAGAGTGTGACAAATTGCCAGATTTTTCTGTGGTGTTCTAGTTGCTCACAAGAAAATGGTTAGTTATTTTCTGTTTTTTAAATACAAAGGTTCTCCCAGGAACTAGGAAAAAAAAGTGTAGGAATGGATAAAAGCATAAAACTGGTAATGCACACATCTGTCATGGTAAAAAGGTCTGTCTGGGTTCATGAATAATACAGAGAGGCAGACCTTTTAACTAGTGTTGGTTAGATTAAAAAGGAAAAAGAGATAAACTGCCTTTGGGAATTTACTGTGTTAAATCAGTGTACAAATACTTTTTTAAGAAAATATGTTCATTCTGTTAGACAGGACATACTTAAGTTCCCAGTGGGATGGCATATCGTTCTTCTGACAGGAATGCTGATAATTATCAGTCTGAGGTGAAAAGAAGATGGCCATTATTTATAAAGACAACTACCTAAGTATACTACAAAAATCCAGGATTTTTAAGCATTGACCTTCCACACCACTGTCACATACCTTGAATTTATCATAGGAAGAATAGTAATGATATCAAGAGTTATGATGAAAAATCATTGAATCAAGAGAAGTCTCAAAGGCATACTTGTCCACTGAATAAATTTGTGATGACCTGAATTTCATTATCTCAAATCACTGAAAAAAGGTCATTTTAAGCAGGACAAGTGAGCATCCTGTGACTCCCCAATATGGAAATTAAGTGAAAATTTATATACTGTTGCATTGTACCTTTTTAGACCTCCTTCTAACAGGAACATGGAGAAAATGAAAATTACAATCTCTCTATGTAACAGAACTGTAAAAAATGATTTTTTAAAAATGTCTTTGTAGATATGTTGAGAGAAAAAATTGTTCATCCTTGTTAAATATGAGCAACTGTTCCAGGATGTCGGTGTTTGAGTCTGTTCCCTCTCTGCAGTCACAGGAATAATTCATTATGTCCTATTTGCAGAACATGTACTTTCAGCTTTCTTCCTGGAATGACAGCAAGTACCTACAATTCACAGGAAAGACCACTTGTTACACTGGTCTGTAGTTAAAAATCTCTAGTATCAAGAATCTTTACAGAGTGTCTGCTAGTGACTGCTGTATGCTTTAAGGAACAGAACGTGTGTCTGCACTCCTTCCAAGATCTAGACAGTTATCTGTGGCAAATTTCAGTGAAAGAGGTCTGAGTTTATAATTCTTTATAATTCCTATATAGGCTATAAAATATCTTTTTCTCTGTCACTTGCAAAATTTCACAAGACTTGAGATGAATTCAGTCAGAACACACTTGCCTTCAGACAAGCATGTGCTGAAGTTCAAACTCGATCTGTTCACATCTTCCTAGCTCCGAGGCGTAGCTCATGTTTGGTATGCGTCTATGATGTCACTTGCATGGCTCTAGGCACAGTTCCTGCGGCTTTACCTCATCTCCAAAATGTCAGATGAACAGGAGTGTCTCAACACTGTGTCCTTTGTGTAAGGACAAAAAGTGACAGCCTGCTCAATAACTTCTGGTTTCAGTCTGTATTGACAACTTAAGGTTTTTCAGTGCTGTTACAACAAGCAAAACCCATGTTGTTGTCTCTGCATGTGTTCCTAACAGTAGCTTACTGCTCAAACACTTTTTACCTATTTACTGACCCACCATCATGGATGTGACAGGAAGGGGCAACAATATCCTCAAAATAGACCTCAGATGGGCTCATCTCTAGCACTGGTACATAAGCAAGAAAGGGCCTATACAGTACAATTATGAGCAAATTCCCCAACCTTTCTCCAGGAACAAAATGTGCTGGGGTGCCTTTACAGTGCCTGTAAGTCCACACAGTATGAGCAATAAAGTATCATCTCTGGAGAGGTGGCAGAGCAGCTAATTCTGGAAACCATTTCCAGACACAGCAAGGACAAAGAAATCGTCGGGGCTGGTCAGCGTAGCTTCACCAGGAGAAAGTCATGATTAGTAAACTTCTGCAGTGAAATGACTGGCCTGGTAGGTGAGGAGAGGGCAGTGGATATTGTCTATCTATATTTCAGTACTTTCTAACTCTGGCACTGTCTCTCAGAAGATCCTACAAATGTTGATGCATATGCTGGATGAGCAGGTGTATTGAAAAGGGGATGAACATTTTGGGCCAGAGTGTGGTGATAGTGGTACAAGGTGTGGTTGGAGGCCATTAACTAATAATGTACTCCAGTGATCAAAACTGGGTCCGGTCCCGTTAAACATCTTCATTAATGAAACTGGATGATGGTGCAGTGAGTGCATCCTCAGCAAGTTTGCTGGTGACACCAAACTGGGAGGAATGGCTGATATGCCAGTGGGTCATGCTGCCACACCAGAGGAACTTGGGTAGGCTTAGCCTGATCAGACATGATCATGTGTGATGTACAGAGTACCCCCACTGCAGAGGAGCCCTGCTGAACTTTATCAGATATTAAACATTAAGAATATGTTGTTAGAGCAAATGCCAATTTAGAAGAATCAGCTGTATTTATGTTGGGTTTATGCAAGCTGTACTATTTACCCTGCTGTCTGGGAACAACTACACTTGGAGAAGGCATATACAGTAGGCTGCACAGTAACATGTGCTCAAAAAAAAAAAAAAAAACCCAAATCTTTTTTTCTTTGAAATATGATTTTTCTCAGAGTGATGAATGTAGCGTGGAGACTATGACACTCTCATCTCCAGTATCTCAGTCTGCATTTAATGTGGATTTAACATGGGGAATTGTGGGTCAGTTGTGACAGCTTTAGTTCTTAAGTAGTGTTTGAGTTTGAGAGAATCATGCACAACCAAGAGGATTACTGGTATTAAAAAGACTATGAATAGGCACATCTCTAGTGGAATAAATCCTCACATAATTGTCTCAAATAATCATATCTGCTGGAGAATGAAGTACAGTTTGTTTGATGGTGATCTTTGTCTTTCTTTTTTACTGGACTTAAGCACTCATTCTGTCATACTTGCAGCATTCCGTAGCCCTTGTTCTGTCAGTTTTGTGAACTGTGTTTCAAGGAAAAACTTCATTTTTCTGTGTGGCCTGTCAAATGCTTCTATTAGTTAATGTGTAGCCTAAATTAGGGGCAGTGACGCTGGTCTCAGATTCCTTTCTTCTTCAGTAAGCAATGTGTAGTTTAAACTGGAGAGAGAATTTTACAGGAAGAAAATTGATACTTACTGATTTGTGCTATGTTAATATGTGTTTCCTTTAGGTATGTTCCATGGAGCCTAACCCACCACCGTTTACATTACTGACTTTTGAAGATTTAGTTGCATCTGGGATTCCAGTTGCACCTGAGGATTCTGCATATTGGGACAATTTTTGTTCAAAGCAGGAGAGTCCAGTGAAACAGAGTTCACATTCAAGATAAGAATGTTTATAAGAAAAAGAAAATTGTCAAAGTTTTTGTGCTGCTATTCTACATAATTCCAAGTATGGGAATAAGTGCACGTGTGTAGATGAAGCATATTTTTCATTATTTAAATTAACAACCTGATTTCCACCTTTTCAAAACTGATGCTTTATCTTAAGGAAGACACAAGTTTCCTTGCTTAAGGAATTCTGAGTGAAAAGCCTAAGCTGGTCACATTGCTTTTTTGCATCTCCTTGCCTGTGGTTCTCACGCTTTGATAATTATCCATGCTAGGAACAGAAAGAAGATGTACAATAATGTTGTTTATTAGTCAAGTGTTTAGTATATAAAAATGTGTTTCCGTACTTCATTTATGCTGAAGCTCAATTTGTGATACTGGTTTTTCTCTTACAAATATGATGGTTTTATTCTCATATGGATGAATAAAGTCAGGAGAATTGGTACAAATGAACTGCAAATATGGGCTGAGATAAATAAAGGAACTTCAGATCTAGATTTCTGGAGATAAAGGAATAAATTTCATATTGAGATTAGTTATTTCTGCATGGAATCAGTGTCTCCAACCAGAATTTTTCTTTCATTGGAAAGAGGTTTAAAAGTATTAATGAAATTATATATAATATTGTGCTTGCATCCAAGTAGAGGAGAAACCAATTTTATTAAATGAGAAAATTCCACTTGGCTCGCTTTCCAGGAGTATGATAGTTTTCAGAACTCTATTGAATTAGAAAGGTTACAAAACAAAAAATGTTTGTTTTGGTTAGTTTTCCATGAAATAAAATCACAGTTTCCAGTGATTCAGACAGAATCATGTAGAAGATTGCAGTTGCTCACATTAGGATTTTTTCTAAGTCTTTAATTTACACTGAACTATTATAACAGTAAGATTAATCTCCTTTTTAATCTTAGACAGCAATGAGGTTAGGTGATGGAAATGCCTTGTGAAGAGCCACTTGAGTCATGTTGTTTCATGTCACTGCAAATTGGACAGAATTGTTACACTTCCTTTTACCACTATGAGAAAGAGCAGCTTAATAGTTGTGGAATTACCAGCTAAAAGCACACTCCTAAAAGGCCACAGGACATTCCAACTCCTTATGAATGTGAATGATCCTTCTCAAAGTCATCAGAAATTTTTCTGGGCATCTATGATATGGAGGCACATATTGAAACAAGTGTGGTTAGTGTGTACAGATAAATTAATCTCACAGTTCTAAGATTAATGTTTTGGAGTTTTTTTATATTTCACTATCACATTTTTCACTGTTAAAAACATAATTGAGCCCTATATCCACACATGCCTGTAACACTGACTTCCTTGCTTTTCCTCACCATATGGTCTTAATGGCTACAGAGTTCCTCTGCCATTTTAGAAATACTGATCCAGCACAGCTCCAGCTTCCCTCACTAGTTCAAGTTGTTGGCCAAGTCCAGTGCAGCTGAGCTGACCTTTGCTGTCTCCCATCATTGTTCTGCAAGAATTGTACCTGTTACATCCAGAAGCCTTCAGGCCTTTATGTTCTCCAGAGCTCCATTCCTTCATCTTTTTTGTTTCCTAGATACTGTCCTTGGCATGACCATATCACATACCTGGATCCTAGAGGGTAAGAAGCTGCAAAATCACAAGCTCTGTGCTTCATGAGCCTTTTCCAGCAGGATCTGTGGCTAGGTTGTCTTTTTCCCTGTGGAACAGGAATGCCCAGCCTTCCTGTTTCTCAAAGTAGAAATTTAGATCAGATTTGCTAGCCTAGAATGTGTATCAACCCAGTGTTTTTCTGAGAAGTACTTGTAAATGGTCTCTGATCTAAAAAAAAGTTTTAAAAGTTTTAGTCTTCAGTGAAAAGATTGTCAAAAGGGAATAAATATGGTTTAGTTTGGACCCTGAGATTAGCTCAGTCTGGTTGGAGCATGCTGCTGATAACACCATGGTTGTGGGTTCAATCCTGTACAGGCCATTCTCTCTATTATCCTGGTGGGTCCCTTCCGACTGAGAATATTCTGTGCCTCTGCGATTATATTGCCTTGTCCAAACTTTTTTGTAGCTTGCATCAAAATTCTTTTAGTGGATTAGGAACTTCAGGGGGCAGAACTGTGTTCAAGACAATTTACAGTTGTGTGACAAGAGACCAGTGCCATTTGATATGAAAGTCTGTAACTTTGAAAAGTGGATCATAAGAATTCACTCCTAGCCTTTTACGGAATCTATAAATTTACACAAGATGCATATTGTTACTATCTTATGAGATCAAATGCACTGATGTTAATCAAGTGTGCTATCTTAGACAAGAAATCGTAGATGCTGCAACAGAAGTAGTCTATATATGATTATTATATATATGTTTTTTGAAAAATCCAGGCAACAGCTCAACTCCAAACAGCCACCTTGACCCAAGACACTGAAATAAAGCAATGATCTGCAAAGAAGATAGAGAGGAAAAGATAGTTACACGAGTCAGCATAGACTGCCTCTTTGTTGGAGCTTTGCAAGATTCTAGTACTGCATTTTACAAAGACAGTAAGTGGTTCTTGGTTCATAATTGATACAACCAAGTCTAAAAGAGCCTGTCCTCTTTAACTGCTAGCTAATTCTGCAGATGTCTAGACTTCCTAATATGTGCTTCATTATCCTCCAGAATACAGATATTTTGGCTTGCTCCACTCTGTATAGAAAACATAGGCATGAAAATAAATTCT
Source organism: Pyrocephalus nanus (assembly GCA_038380795.1). NCBI lineage: Eukaryota > Metazoa > Chordata > Aves > Passeriformes > Tyrannidae > Pyrocephalus > Pyrocephalus nanus. The sequence continues at coordinate 42,038,102 of CM076259.1, forward strand.
GAATTCTCAAGAGAGAAAACAATTTAAAAGTGTCTTGTTTTTTCTTCAAAAAGTCACTTTTTGTAATATATTATTGTCTTGTGGTGTACATGCAGTTTTTTATGGCCAGATGCTATATATGAAATGTGTTTCTTCCAGGATGGAGTATAATTTCTTTACTGAAATAAAAACTGGGTTATTTTGTACTTGTGTTATCTATTTGTGGTTATTTTTTTATCTTGCTATTATTTAGATCCAGACATAGGTGGGATTACCGAAACACTTGTCTTGCTATTTTGGAAACAGTTCATGAAGCCACAAAACTGTATATTCCTCAATAGTATCCTTTGGAGTGAGTGTCTCATTATTTGGTCGAAACTGCAATAGTGTAAAGCTTAATGTTCACAGGAAGATACACATTTTCAAGTCCAAGGCTACAGTGCTGCACAGTGTTGCCTACACATGTGAGAAAATATCTGAAGATTTTTTTTTTTAATTATGACATAGAACACAAAGGTTCTTTAGGTTGTAGTAGGAGCTTCACACAGAAAAAGAACTTTTAACTTGCACAGTGACGTAAACAGTAAGAAAGTGGATATTTCAGTTGAAATGCATCTTTTGCTCTCCAACATCTAGAGTACTTAAAAGGTTTGCCAAACTTCATTGTTAGATACATCCTAGGGAATTAGGAGTGCCTCTTGATATCTGGCGCAGTCTTTGGGCAGGAAGCTAACACCAAGACTCCCAGCAGATGCAATGCCAGACCTATAGGTAGTGCCAGAACTTGGAAAGACGGAGCTTCGGTAAATAGTAATGTTCTTATGAATGGCAAAGCTTTAAAGGGTTTGGGTGAGGGTTTATTTAAGTTTCGTGGTTTTAGGCTTTCATTGTTGTAGATATACAAATGTCTCACTTTGGATTTCGTAATTACCTCATAAACTTACTCAGGCATTTGAGTCTAGCCAGATATTTGATAAGGGCACTGAGATTTTCATTGCAAACTTGCCTTTTCTGTTAAAACGCCTGAGTTAGCTGGTGCATCAATTTCATCCTGTTTCTGTGTGTGTTGGTGTGCCTTGTTCTGTGTCCTCAGTACCACAGGACCTGTAACACATCGGAAGTTCCTTTTGCTGCAACAGCTTTCAGTGGGCTGGTCCCAGCGTGCTGAAAATTCCTGCTTGGCAAGTTGGTGATGCTGAGCTGAGAAGAAAATGTTTTGGTGCTATTACCAAACCCTAGTAAATTAAAGGAAAATATGAGTACCGGAGTTACATGTTAAGACTTTAATGTTATACTGGAAATAATAAGATGTAAATGTAAAAGTCAAAGTATGTTAATGCTAACTTTTAACTCAGAAGTTCTTAGTTCTGCTTTGCTCTAAGGTCTCAAAGCAGCTGAAATTATTTCAATCCTTTTAACTGGGTTTCTTCCTTTTTCCCCTGAAAGGTTAAATAGCAGTATCCATGTTACACACTTCAAAGTCCCTGTTAAGATTTCCCAACTATCTTGTGAGTTTCTCTTGCTGCGGTAGCTTAATGTTTCCAACCTTGGTTCATTGTTCTAAAAAATTGCTTTCCTTTAATCTTGAAATAGGCTGAAGTTCACTTAAGTAGCCAGTTAAACACACTTAAACCATGTGAGTCTGTGACCAGAGGCAGAAAGCAGGAACTTGGCCTGCCCCTGAATTTACATACAAGTCAGCCACTTGCCCATTCTCCTGCTCGACTGTGCCCTGTGTGTCCAATCACCCTGTGTGCCTGCAGAGCATGTTAGCTGTCCAGGCCCCTTTGTAGCCCTTTTCGTTGCTAAGTGATGGCAGAGGCTGAAGTTGGATGGCAAGTCTCAGAGGTTTTCATAAAAACACATCAGCAGAAGCAAGGGCATCAGAGGGCAGTGCTTCATCCAAAACCTGCTGCTGCTTGAACAGCCGGTGGTCACTTGGGTGTTCAGTGTGACACTGCTTTGGTCAAAGGAGTAGAGTACACAATCCTGCTGAAATGGCTCTTAAGCAGCCTATTATTTCTTGAATTACCTCACTCACCTGAGTAACATCACTACTTGATGTCACTGAATATTAAACTATCAATTGCATGACTAATACTTAGGGGGTTTTTTTCTCAGCTTCAGGAACATAGTTTTCAGTAATTTATCATGGCTGCCATCAGGTTAGTGGGTTCTCAGCCTGTTTATCTGTTGGTTGTAAAGTGTGCTTTTCATCCTAATTGAGAGCTTTTGTGACAGGCACAGTGAGCTTCTTATTCAATGAGGTCACTGGTCTCTTGGTAAGAGAAATGGAATTTTCCTGCAGGTATTCAGTTCAAACACTGTCTTCTAAATAGAGTAATATTCTCAGCAAGCAGTGTTTACTACCTGCATAAAAGTATTATGTTAATCTTGTGACAGGTATGTGGTCTACAATTAATTAGCTGCCTGTACAACTTTAGGAAAATAGATTAATTTTGTATAGTAAAACTGTGTGTGGGTAGAGGTTGTACTTCAGTTTTGTTCTTGGACATACCACAATTAAAATTCTCATGTGAGTGAAAATAGCTTATTAAAGAGACTGATACTTCTGATATTATTGTTTCTGCCTAATTGCTTGTTAGGATCTTCAGATGATTTGCCTTGTTAATTTGGAATGTTTTCCCTAGAGTGCAGTAGGATATATATTTGCACTTCAACTGGGTCAGTCAGGCACTCCTGCTTGCAGAAATCAGTGTTATCTCTTGGTCACCTTTCAGGATAAAACCAGAAAATAGCAAATTGCTCATTGCAGAGGAAGCACATTGATTTCAGTTGGATTTGGTAAAAGCAGACATGCTGGCCGTACAACAGGTATTTAACATTTGTCATGTAAATGCCTTTAACTAATTGGAAAATAAGTTTATCTTCTGAGGCAAATGCTCAGTTAAGGAAGAAAGTAATATCAGATAAAGGCAATACTTTGTCCTAAAGTAAAGTGCTGTTGAAGTAGTGAAGACCCCTTGTATGTGCTAGGAATTCTAAAACAGATCTGATGTATTTATTTGTAGAAGTCAGTATGGGGACTTCCGAAGCCATGTGATAGAATGACATGGTTTTGGTTTGGTTTTCTTTTTTTGGAGTGAGAGGAGTTTGAGCTATTGAGTTTGTATAAACAGACTTAAAAGGCAAATAAAAATTCAGTTGCATTAAAATTTAAATGTGTTGATGCCAATATGTGTGTTTGCCGTGTTTCTGTGGATGCGTAGCATACACATACATGCACACGTATACGTATGCATATATATACTTTTATATATATATATATATATATATATAAACACACACGCTATACACATAATCAGCCTTAAAAGAACCAGAAACCAACCCCATCTTTAACTCTGTAACCATGAAGTGTAAGAGAAGTGCTTCAAGAGTAAGTTGTACAAATGATACAAATACCTTGGGCTGATGCAAAAAGAAAATTTGTAGCCCAGCAGCTGAGAAATAAAAAGAAGTGCCTTGAATAAATAAAAGGAGCAGAGTAAGACATAACTTTTTTATCTATTGGAAGCTTTTATTAAAATATATTAATTAAAAAACTGTGAAGAGTGATTAAGTAAATACCTATTTTTTTCTTTTTTTTTTTTTCTTTTCATTTAATGATTGATACTTTGTATGAAGGAAGTCAATAACAGAAACCAGACAAGGCTACATTTGCTTTAGTACATAGGTCTTTTTTAGTTCAACATTCAGTGGGATGGGAAAATCTGTGGTATCTATGTTGGAAGAGTCCAGATGCAATTGTTTCAGAAAACAAATATTTCTGAGAAGGAGGAATTCTTGACATTGTGGATTGGCAAGTAGAAAAACACCTGGTAATTAGAAGATCTGTTGGGAACATTAGAGTCGAATAATTACCATGTCCTGCTTTGAAGAGATGGTTTCCTTGTGTTGGTATAAAGCACAATATCAAAAATGTTGCCAGCATCTTCTCCATGCAGTACAGGTCCTGTAGGACTTAGACAAAATTACTCTTGATGTCTGTAAGATAACATCATTGGTAAGAGAACGATAAAGAGGATAAGTGTTAACAAAAGCTGAATCAAAACTCTTGTGAATTCTTCCATCCTGAGGTGCAGAGGATGTTAGATATTATACGCCTGCTAGAGATGATTCCCAAGCTCTAGGGAATCCAATTTTTACCATAAGACACTGCGTCAGATATTTATCCATTACAGTGCCCGGGTCTTCCCCCCTGGGCTTCAGGAGGGTCTCTGAGAGCTCTGATAATTCAAGGAATTGGTAAGAAGTGTGAGTCAGGCCAAGCATTGCAAACCAGCCTAGCACCTGAGCTGGCATCAAACAAGATTTTGGAAGAGGAAGCTTTAATTCCAGAGGTAAGAACTTTAGAATTAAACAAGGACAGCTAAAATCCAGTTCTATATTGAGCAGTTTCTAATGTGGTATTTGTGGTGAAAACTATTGTTATAAGATGTATAGATTCTAAGATAAGAATCTATGTCTGCTTTTCCTTAACATAAAGCAAAGCATGCACTTACAGTTACAAACAGTACAGGACAATGGCATATTGGGGAAGTAAAAATTAGGAAGTCTTCCAATTCTGGTGGTAAAATATTTTTCTCCATTCCTCTCACTTCCAAAGTGCAACATTTCTGTATCTCTAAATAGATTTTTTTGTCATTGTTATATATATGATTTTTTTGTTTATTTTGTAGGTCTAAAATAGCCTTTCTTCTATTTTAATCAAGGAAGAGCATGTGGTTATGTTTTAACTGGATACCAGCTAATATTAAAGTGTCATTTAGAATTAGTCTCTGCCTTCTGGCTGTATTTCTGTGCAACCATAATAAAATCACATCTTGATGCCCCTGTTTCCCCTCTGTCTGCATATCATCAGCTGAAACTGCAAGCCCCTTTTGAGAAAGAAACTGTCTCCCAATACTTAGTAAAATGGAGGCTCAGTCCCAGCTGGAGCCTCTTTGCATTACTCTTACATAAATAATGCAGGAATAATTGAATCTCAACAATGACAAACCTAATAATCCAACAGCAGCTCCTTCGAGCTCAAATGATGTTGTTGTTGTATGTGGGGGATCATCCAGAATCACTGTGCTGATACAAGAAAGACTTGGATGTTTGTCTGCTGATGCACTAAAGAGATGAGCAGAGACCTTGGGTGGCTCCTGTGAGTGATGTCATTGCCACCTTGGCATGCTGTGTTTCTCTGTCTGAACCAGAGGTGGGTTTCAGTTGAAAATTCCAGCTGGTTTCATGCCTTCCTGCTTCTTCATTTGAATTAATAACTCTGTAATGGAATTAAAGAATATCTGTGCCAGTAATGTTTATACAACAGGCAGTGGGCCAAAGGCTTGACAATATCATAACTTAATTGTCAGCGTATGTATGAACAAAAAGATAATTCAGTTGTGCTTAGGGTATATGACCTCTGCTTGCCTGGCTTTCCTGCTTAACCTACAACTTCTTGACCAGGTTATTTTTATTTTCTGCAGGCCAAGATCTCATGTGGTGCTGATTACATCCCAAGCAAGTTCACAATGTACTTTATAGGCACAGCACACTCTTCCAGCACTCTCCTCCTCCTGTTCACATTCCTTTACCCCTTCCAGTTTAATTTCCTTCTATGAATAATGAACACTCTCTATGGGTTATGAATGAATAATGATTCATTGTCTCTATGGAGGACTGTGTCTGAGTCCATCTTGCAGTGGAGATTGTCCTTCTCTTATCTACAAAGCCATTCTGAGCAATGGACCTCCATTTATACAAGTGTAATTGAATACCTGCAGTACGAATCTGAATATTCCACCCACCCCCCTTTTATAATTTCCCTTTTTTCTTTCTCCATTCCTTTTCTCTGCTGATACACTTTCCTCTTCTTCAATCTAAAGCCCCTTATGTTTTTCCTGATAAATCCATGTTTTACTTCCCAGGTTGCTTCCACTTTCTCTTTTCTGCTGCACAGTCCTTAGATCTCACACCTCTGTGTGCTAGCTACAGAGCTGGGGAAGGTGCATCCACTTAGATTGCCTCAAGCTACCCTGTGACACTGTTTTCAGGCAGGAATACAGTCACCCAGGTTCTGGCAGACATCATCCCCACTCTTTCTGAGCAGCAGAGTTACAGTAGGGTTATGTTGCTACTTTAGTTCAATAAACATCTGTAACTTATTTTTTTGAGGCAGGACCTGAGATTATAATGAGTTGAGGAAAGTGTATGGATTTATGCCACATGGGTCTGACTGGAATTGTTTTCCTCTTTACATGGCAACTACATCAAGTCATCAGTGCATTTGCCTCCCCTTGTGTAAAACAGGGTGATACATTTCTATATAACAATCTATCGTTTGATTTTTTTAGTGCCTTAGAGCCCTTGGATTCAAGCTTTTAAAGAGATGACAAAATTCTGAAAAATTGTTATTGCAGTTGTGTCTAGGGGTTTTGAAAAGACATCTATGGGTTTTGGAGGCTTTAGTAGCTTAATGTTCAAGCAGAAATCAGCATAATCCATTGTGACGTTTCCTGAGTGCATCCATGCAGACTTAGTACCAGTAGAATAGAGTTTAGCTATAGACTATGCCTGAATGGATCTAGGTACCAGCCTACTGCTTTCTTTACCTGTAGCAGTGCAGGTAGAGCCAAGAGCCAACTACACAGACACTAGGAGCCCTCTGTAATGCACTGTGGCTCTGCTTCTTCTTTGGACCTTGCAGCCTGGTATCTAGTCAATTCAGACAAAAGTGTTCAAATTATCAGTTTGATGGAAATGGTGAAATCACTGTTGGTAGCCCAGCAGTGCAGCAAGTCAAAAAAGAGCACTGGTTTCCCTAGGTATGTGTGAACACAATGATTGCAACATAAAGTGCCATTTTTAGTCTTAAGGTATTTAGAAGTTTGTCAGGATAGAATAATTTCTCATAGGTATGAAAATGTAGTAGATAGCTGGAGGCCACACTGCTAAGCTGTAGAATTGGATAAATGTTCATTTAATGTGACAAGTGAATAGTTTTATGTTAGCTTAGTGTTTTCAAAAGAGTGTTTTATATTGTAATTGCTTATCAATGATTTATGTTGTACAGCAAAGGAACAGAAACAGTGACTAGCTTAATTATGCATAAAAAGTAAAATAATAATTTTAATTTTTTTCTGCATTGCATAATAAGTTTTCTACTATTTCCTCATGAGAGAAATATAAATATTTCAATATATTTAAATATATTTTCCAATAAATATAGCTGAGACTTTGCTTCTCTTCAGGCTTTGTCCATTCAACAGAATTATGAGGTCCAAGGTACCAACTATGTCATCTGTGATAGAGAATTGTGTATCTGGATATTGACCTGCTGGCAACTGGCTTGTATTGGACAATGAACAAAAATGTAATCAAAGCAGCACTTAAACTTGATATGTAACCAGTTTGCTGCTTTTCTTCCAATAAATATGTAAGATCTGAATGGAAGCATAAGAAATGAAAAAGATTGTGATTGTAGGAATAAAATGAAGCAATCTAGAAAAATATTTAGAAGTTTTAAATTACCAGCCAGTTTTGGTAGATTTTAAATATCATGGGGCAGCTTCAAAAAGATCTCAGGAGCTGCCATGTCTAAAAGCTGGATGTATGAACCTGTGAAGGAAATCTACAACCCTCAAATCTTTAAATAGCGTTCTCAGTAGCAGAAATTTTGAGCCCACATGGACGTAAGCTGTAAAAGAAGAAGCAGTATCTTCTCATGTCTGCAGGATGGACAAGAGGGCAATGTATGAGCTGGAATTCCAGCATTGTAGGTGACAAAGCCCGTCAGGCAGAGACCTTAGACTTTTTATGCCTGCAACCATTTGAGAAATAAGAGCAACAGACACAGAACATCCCAAGGTACTCTGGGCACCCACAAAATCTCATTAATTGTTTTAGTCAATGAGATGATGGTTTTGAGATTCTGTATTATGTTAATTTGGTATTATGTGATTTTTTTAAATTCTTAATGTTATGTCTGAGCAGGGAAGGAAAATATAATAAGCTCTGTCTTTATGAACTCTGGTAAGAGCTGGGCAATGTGTTATGCAGAGATCATGCTGCATGGTGGCAGCTAGAGAGAAACAAACCTCAGACTCCTTGCAATGTCTCAAGGCCTCTGCAGCAATGGAGGCAAAATTCAATTTTTTATGAAAGCAAAATAATGGGAATGCATTGGCTCTGGTAGAAAATACATCTTTGCCATCTAGGGAAGGTGAGATCAAGAGAATATGGTTACCCTTTGCTTTCCTCTCTTTATTCTGCAGTATATCTAATGTAAAGACACTCCTCTACCTTCAGATCTATATGCAGCAGCATGGCCCAGCTGTCACTGGAACTGGGGAGGTCATTAGATGAAATCACAAAAAATTAGTGTCTACCCCTGCCTCTCTGTTAGCAGTGACAGCTGGCTTACCTACTTATGCCTGAATGCAGCTGGGATTTGTGTGATCACTGAACAGTGCTGCATCCAGGCAGGCAGAAGCATCTGGAAAACTTGATATGCATGTGGGATCAAGAACTTGTGTTGGCAATGATAGTGGACCATTTTTGCAAATGCCTTACTGTCCTACATTTACAGGATCAGCATCCAGGTTAGCCTGTTGTTACTCCTACCTGAATGCAACAAAGAGGAGAATTAGAGCAGGCAGAGTGATGTGAAACAAACAGGAGAGTCTGCAATTCGTGCATCCAGGTAATTGTTCTGTAGTCACTGATTGAAAGATGGGCCCGGAAAGAGTCAGATCCATGTGTGTGAGCTGCAATGCTATATGGGAGCAAATGAGATTTTCTCCTCTTTATTCCAGGCACAGTAAATCTCCAGAAAAGATTCAGACAGCAGAGTTCACTCATCAGCTTCTTTTTTTATCCTCTCTGTGGCTTGTCTCAGCAGTTGCAAAAAGGGGAAACAATTTAAAACTGAACTAAGGCTTTTGCTTTAGTTTTTGTTTTGGACTCACACAGGCTTATCCGTTCCCTATGTCAGATATAATCATAAAAACGTTAGAGAAGCTCAAATAGTGTTTCAGAATGCTTTCTGGAGAAAAGCCTTTCCCAGTTTCTCTTCTCTATAAATTTACCCTTAAGTTGTCTATAATATAGTTATTATTTCAACATTTGTGGTGCTGCCAGACAGCTTGCAAATTTTGATGGATGTAAATGAGGACTGATTTACCCTGGATCAGCAAAGGCAGATGTATGGACAGACCTCTGCCACTAAGGTACGTCCGGCTCAGAGGCTTCCAGTGGGAGTACTGAGTTCTGATTTACCAAGGATCTGGAGCTATGCCTAGGAAGAGCAGAGGCTGTATCCACTCACTGGAGCATTGGATAGGCCTTTTGTTTGCTGTATTTACCTTTGTATTTCAAATTTACTTTCAAGTCAGATCTTCTGTACAACTACAATTGTGTCAAAATCCACCAGCCTATTTCCATCAGCCCACAGAAGACTACTCACGAGCTGAGCTGTTACCTTCAGTTTGCTAAACTCTTGAGTTAGCGGTTGTAGATGTCTATGCTGTGGCTATAAACTAATTTCCAACACTACTCACTTCACTTCTTAAAAAAATCTTTATATCTTTAGTTAAATAATAATAGCAAAAAACTGTCATTTAAATAAATAAATGCTATGGGCCACACTGTTAGCAGGCCCAAATCAGTTTAATTCCACTAAAGGTAACAGAACTTTGCAGATTAAAACCAGTTTATAGTTTGGCCCAGTATTCTTGAAGTAATGATCTCATTCAAAATTTGCCTGATGTTTTCAAGGCTGGCCTTGATTTGAGGGTAGAAATACAGGATGTCTATTACAAATCTAATGATGCATAGAAAATAACTATTTAAGCTAAGTGGAGCATAGCTTTTACAACTAGAAGCCATATAAGGATTCTGAGAATATCTACTATTTAAGCTGTGTTTATAATGTTTATTTAAATGCAAATGAGAATGTTGCTGCTCATATATATGTGTATCATTTTGTTTCACTTAGTCAGGGAAAGAGCTTTGATAAACTTTCTGAAAAGAATGCTTAAACCTTTCTAAAATAAAACTGCTGTCAGTGCAAGAAACAGACATGAGGGGTTTCTAAGTGAAAACTGTTTATTCAAAAAAACCTGCTGAAATTTTCAGTAAATGTTTTCTGTATTAGGTATTTAGAACAAGCCCTGTACCTTGGTATATTGCAAAATAATAAATAAAGCTAAATCAATAAATGTTCATCCAGTTTGCCTCTCTTTGCTGTAAAAGAAAGGCCTCCTTCGTCATATTCATGATTCATATGTTTGCGCTACTTCCCCTTTTCAGTAATGCAATTCATCAAGCAAAGGTTGTATTTGTCATAATTCAAAAGAATAGAAGTGCAATGAGATGCTACCCATAAAAGATACACCACACAAGATTAAATCAAACAGAAAGCATATGTTGCGTAGGTGTCCTCTAGAGAAGTCTGTGGACTTCTGAGGACTCAGTTTTCATCTGGTTCGGTTCCCTTAACTGGCCTACTCATCATGGCTCCAGTGCTGAGTGGCAGAGGACAGGGCATGTGAAGTACGAGCAGCCTGAGATGATCTCACTCTGCAAAAGAATCAGATCTTAGAGGTGACTCCCACTTCTTTAGGGCACAGCAGTCTCCTCCTCAGCTCCCTAGGAACACATAAGTTTTCAGCTGACAGTCTTCCTCCTGAGACTTTCAATTCCTCTGTATGGAACAGTCTCAATCACAGCCTCTCACTGCTACTTCATTTATCTTATGCAAGTCCCCTTATGGCAAAAAGGCCCATTTTTAAAGCGCAGTGTTTATTTTATCACAAAGCAATGGTGAGATATCCCTGCCTCTTACCTCATCACTTACATCTTTTCATGTTGCAAAAGGAATACTAGTGGAGAACAGGGTTCATGTTAAAGCCACACCATTAATGTGGGATGAGTTGGTGTCTTGCACTCCACGTGGGCAACAAAAATGGTACCTGAATTCAAGAGCTGGGAATGCTCCTTGCGAGGAGGGGAGTCTGTACCTGCTGAGCTCAGGAGTGGGTGGTGAATGCTGTGCCCCCCGTTGCTCTGTGGTTTATGGGAAATGACCAGCTACGAATGAGGCTGAGGGATTAAACCCATGCTTCAACTATTAGTCATTGTACCCCAGAGGTACTTTTCTGGCAGTGGATTTTGGCTTTTTTTTCTTGGTACGGAGGCACAAACTCCAGAGAGGAGGAAGGTTTTAACCATGTGCTTGTGATGTAAGTGACATGCACATATTTCAGTGGCGCTGAGTACATCGATGTCTTTGGGGGAGATCGCATATCATGAAATAGAGTCTATTGGTTCTCAGCACTGGGGGGCCTAAGTGCTGTGTTGGGCTTTAAATGCTATAACGTGTGGTGTCCAACATAAGAACAGTGGCTGTAACTTGCTGACTGCTTTCCTCACAGATACGTGGGTTAATTACTTGGCCTGAGTTATTGGTATTTGGGGCTGAATGAGTACACAAGGACTTCTTTCATACAACTTGATCAGTTTTCCAAAGAGATGTTCCAAGTTGTGTTTTCACAGGGGTCAAGCTGGGAGTTTCTTCTGAGTGTTTCCCATTCCCCATCTATCACTCCCTACCCTAAAATCACACACTCTCACTTGGAACTCAGCTGTCAGTCAGCCTCCCATGTTACTCTGACATTTTCATACAGCTCAATTTCTAACCAAATTAACATGCAATGTGTGTTTTGAGCAAAAGCCCCTCTCATTTCTTGGAGGCACTTGTCTGCTTTTTGGTTTTACTCTGAGTAAGAGGTGAACGCTGATGTTTCTGGTTTCTGGAGTCTTCATCCAGCCTCCTGAGTAAAAAAATTTAGTAGGAACTTACCTAAACAGGGTGATGCCTTTTTGTAATTAACAATTAAGAGCTTGCACAGCATGCTGGACATGTAAAAGCCTTAACATCAGTAACAAATTGGGAAAACAGTCATTTGAAAATTAGTTCTAAATGAAAGTGTGTAAGTGGTTTGCAGTACATTAAAATTTATCATGTCATACTATCCATTATCAAAAAAACCCTCAAAACCAGTTTGAGAAATGGATGTAAGGTTACTATATCATCAATGATATTTTAAGAAGCAATGTTATTGCTTTTGCTTTGCACAATGCTGCATTGGTGACAGCTTAGAGAATTATTTCAAGAATGCAATTTCATTTATGTCAATGACAATTGCTTTGGAAAGAGTACATTCAGTGGGAATGCCAACTTGTATCCAGCTAAACATGGACAAAGCACTAGTGCTGGTATAGGGAATGGGTATTTATTTTGCAGTCTATCCACTGCACAGATATTGTGCAGGAGGCAGGAATACTTCCTGCACTGCTGCTCTGAGGTGTCTGCAACTGAGGAGTCTTCCACAGAGAAATTACAGTATTTTTTTGGTCTTTATTTCTGTAACCTATTTCTGAAGTCTGCCTAAAAATGGCAGGAGACCAGAACAGTAAATAGGAGGCTAATAACGGAAATAGGAGACTAATATTTTCTAAGATTTTCTGAAAAACTGCTTGTCTAAATAGCTAAAACGGTTCTATGTCATTATGAAACCCAATGGCCAAGTGTTGCTGTGGAGATAACATTTCCTAAAAATTTTACTTAGCGGTTTTCCATTAATTTTTAAACCATCATTATGTAATTACTTCAATTTTCAAAACCCAATGGACAGAGAGATCTCTGAAACTCATTGCTTTTCTCTGTTCAATCCTCATGCAGCTAAACCTGTTGGAATAAAAACCCATCTAAGAATGTACAAACTAGATAGGGGGCGATATTGTCTTTCCAATTAAACTGGTGGGATTTTTCAGTAAGTCACTTCAGCATTTTTAGGTGAAATTGTAGAGGTTAATATGTGCTGTTAAGATAGAGCTTGTGAAAAAAATTAGAAGATTATTTTGATGGCAACACCATGCTCAGAAACCCAGACTATAAATTCTTTTTCATTTGCAAGCTCCCCTTCACTTTCTCTGTCAGTTAACCCTGAGACGAATCTTACTTCATCCTTTCCCTTCTCCAGAGTACTCCAGTGCAATTAAAAAGAACTGAGAATTGGGAGAGAGTTTCTTTCTAACGTTCATTATCTTTAACAGTGATTTATCTGTCCTTTTTGTTGTTTTTTTGACTGCTCCTTTGCCAGCATAATTCTCTCAGCAGCATTTGATTCCAACTATCAGCATGTCACAGAATGAGATACCATTTGGTATTAAGGTAAAAATTTCTGTTTGTTTGAGGGAAATAGTGCCATACAATTTTTTTTTTTTTTTTTTTTTTTGCTATCAGATAATCACCCATAGGATGATGTAACAGTTAAATACTCTTTTTTTTTTTTTTTTTTCATAGTTTATAAAAACACTCCAGTCCAAAGGCTTTATTGCTTGGTCATGAATGAGTGCGAAACACAAGGGAGTTTTGTATCTAAATCAGAGGACTTTGTGCTGCTGACCACAAATCTCTCAGACAATTTTCACAGTCCAACTCACAGTCCACTTGTCTAGTATGACATCATCTATGTGTCTATGAGGGTGTTATGTGAGACAATGTTGAAAATCTTGCTGAAATTGAGACAGACAACAGGAACTGCTCTCCCCCCAGCTACAGAGCCTGTCTTTTTCATTGCAGAAGGCTGTCAGATCGGTCAATTTCATCTTTGTAAATTCATGCTGAATACTCCCTATCATCACCTTGTCCTTCATGTGTCTGGAAGTGGTTTTCAGGAGGATTTGCTCCATCATCTTCTCAGAGATTAAGGTGAGGTTGATCAGTCTGTAGTTCCCCAAAACCTCCTCGCCCTTCTTGAAGGCAAAAGTGTAATTTGCCTTCTTCCAGTCCTTAGAAACCTGTCTCAACCACCACAATCTCTTTGACATAATCAATCTTTTACTCATGATGCATCCTTAGAAACCCTTCTTGTTTCCTTTCCCATCCCTCATCCTCACCTTATTCCACTGTGTCCAGGTTGCCATTGGCCACCTTTGCAGTCAGGACTTGCTGCTGGCCCATGTCCTGCTCGCTGACCAACAAGATCCCCAGAGCTTTTGCTACAGAGCATCTCCATGTAGTCAATCCCCAGCCTGAGTTGTTGCAGGTACTTTTTCTTCCTACAGGCAGGACTCAGCATTTCTCCTTGTTGAACCTCATGGCTCATTCATCCAGCCTGACTCAGTCACTCCAGATGGCAGCCCCTTCTTTGGGGCTCCCTCCAGTTTGACAACATCTGCATGTACAATGAGAGTGCACTCAGTCACCGCCTCCAGCCTCTGACAAAGATATTAAGCGGATAGGTCCTGGTGGAGATTGCTGTGGTGCTCCCCTTGAACCACTCTGTACTGCTCTGCTCTTGGAAAATCAAGTTGGTTTATTACCAAAGGCAATCAAGCTTGTCAGGCAGAGTTTATCTTCAGTAAATCTATGCCAGCTGCTTCTTGTGCTCAGAAATGCTCTACAGCAAGCCTCACTCAGGGAGGAAGTTCTCAAGTGAGGCTGAGTGACCCGCAATCCCCCACACTGTCCTTTCTACCTCCTTTGAAGTTGGGTGCATCCTTTGCCTTTTTTTTTTGACTGACTTTGACTTTTGACTGAAGGGACAAGTGGCAAGGGATGCACATCTGCAGGTGCTGTCTGCAGCAGACTGAGTTTTGTGCATCTCTTTTATCTGGAGTAACACAGGCTCTTCTAGGGCACAGTTCTTATCAGCTTATTAAAAGTGTTTGACATACTAAGATGAACTGCTGGCTAGAAGTGCCATTTGTCTCCATTAACAATGGGATTTAGAGAAACAAGCTCCACTGTGGAAATGTGAAAGAAATCTCATCACTTCAAACAGTATTTGCTCGTTTTACAACTGACTGCCTTGACACAGTCTGGCACTGAGGTGATGAGTGTCAGCAGCATGGCCTGACCTCATGGGCACTCGGCAGGGGCACAGTGAGGCCATTGTCTCCAAGCAAGTCCCATTTCTCCCATCGACTACAAGTGGATGATGACTGGTATGGCAGATAGTGCTAATGCACAGACAAGCATCATCAAAAGAGGTGAGATTTCTCAGCTCAACCTTTCTCAACCTTTTTAGAGGATTCTATCACTTCAGAGTATCCCTTTTGATATCCAGCAATGAGAAAAAAGAAAACTGCTTGTTGAAAATTTAGAAAACAAACTCATAAGATACTCAGGAATGTTTTGTCACATAGGGAGCAAACTAGAACCTTTATTTTGGTTCTCATTTTTACCAGCAGAATATGTGATTTCCAATTGGTAGCATCTGCAGCAAATCCCGAAGACTACAAGGCTGCACTGAGGATTAGCATTTGTTTCTTTTTCCCCACATGCTACTGAAAAATATGGCCCTTTATCAAATGAACTGTACCTAAGACATTCAGCTAGAGGTTGTTTTCTGGTACTGATGCCATTAGGAAATAATGTAAACCTTGTTTTTCTCTTAAAACTCTGAAGAAACCATTTAATGCTTTAGAATAACAGTAAATAGCCATAAATGGTGTGGAGGTCACAGACCTCTGTGTGGGTATTTTGTGAATTACCTATATTTCAGCTGTCTATAAATCCCCTTATGGGTTCTTCTTACAACTAATATGTTCAAGGAAATCCATTTGGTTAAAGTAAAAATAAAGCCTTCCAGAAACTTATTACAAATAATTCCTTCTAGCATCAGTTTGCAGATGAAAGTTGCAGATGTAGGGAGCGTGCAGGGAGTTTCTCCTTTTTGGAATGTCTCTGGTTTGTACTAAGGCCACACTGGTGACAGTCACCCAGCTGTATGGTTAGCCTTCCACCCATGTGTCCTTTGTGAAAGTCAATACTTAATCATCTGCTTGAGTCCTTACATCTGTTTCTGCAGAACTGGCTTTTCAGTCCACTTTGTTGGATAGTGTGTGATGTACTGTCTTTTCATCTTACCTTATTTTTTTGAAAATTAGGATCTGAGCAAATAATGACTTTCTGTATTAAAGGTTTTTAAATCCATTATTTTATTATATCTTCCACTTACTCCCAAGGCTGCTGTGAGCATTAATTAAACAGTATTTGAAATGTCATAACAAAGTATGATTATAGAAGCAGCTGATTTTCATGCAAAATGGCAGAAGGGTTAAAACCCTGAACTTGAGCAAATTCACTTTAGCAACTCTAATTTACACATTTTGAAATTTACCTTATTAAATCATAATGAACTATAGTTAATGTACTGTGTATGTCCTAACATTTTTTCTTAAATCTTCTACGATGCTTAGTTTTCAGATTTCAGAACACAAGAACTTTGGCATATTTTGCTGTAGATTTTCAAGCCAGCCAGGAAATAGATATTTCTAAATGTTGAAAGCAGTCGTCACTTCCCTGTTGGAACTGGTTCTCTCCATATACAGAATTGTAAACACCTCTGACACAATCACACACATTTGCAGTCTGCGACATTTGCTCAGAGAATTAGAGCAAAATCAGCTGTTCAAACTCTGGATCTGAAATTCTCTGAGTCAGCTGGGCACTGACTGAAAATCATGGTTTTTAATGTGATCCGACCCTGACTAGAATATACAAGGTTTGAATGGAGGGAGAGTAAAAAATATACTTGCAACTGAATTGAACTCTGCAGAAAAGTGAATATTTATGCAAAGATGCTGAGTCAGTAATTTTCTAATTTACAGGCCCATCTGTGATAAAGCAATGCAAAGTGTTTGTACCGGCCTCAGGAGCAAAACCTCTCAAACACCTTATACAGGCTTGGTGGTGGCATTTCAGTTGAACAGTACTTTGCAATGTATTTTAAATTTGTCTCACAAAGGACAACTTCTCTTCTCCCACCAACATTTTCTCTGAAATTCAAACTTTTCTTTTGAACTGGGATGAAGGCCTTTATTGTCTACTGTAGGGGGGAAAACCAACATGTGTTTGGACTGAACTGTCATTTTCATTCCACCCTAGAAGAGTTGTTCACCCTCTGCTCCATCTCCTGTGGCACAGCCCCAGAGGGCAACACCGCAAAAATTTTTCACTTTCTTATTTCAATAAAAGCAGAATTCATGTGCCAATCCTGATGTACTTGGAGGAATTCTCCTTATCTTCCTCTCCCAGCTTCCCTGCTATTAGGGCCCAGCAGTCAGGGAATGTAGCACACCTTCCTTCTCTGCCTTTAGCAATCTGGTGCTGTTCTTACGTGAAGGGAGGACTGAGTAGAAAGAAAATCCTGGTCCCAAGTCTTCTCTCCCTCCCCATGAATAGAGATGGCTTTTAAACCTCTGTATGTGCCTTTCCTAATGCAAATACATTCACAGGTCCTTTTGAGTGTAATAGATTAAAAATTAAAAGAGAAGTTTGGAATGGAACTGCCAACTTGAATTTGCTTTTGTCAGTATATTGCAAAGCAGCCTGGATGACAGATTCCTTTCATGACCATGTTTCAGCTGAAACTTTGTTTTTCAATACAAAGCATGCAGGCTTGATTTCTTAGTAAATTTTTTTCTTGCTTACCAGTTTCTATAGCAGTGTATCATCACACACTTTCTTGGAAGGAACATTGCAGCATGGAGTATTTGTCTGCAGTAGGTTGTCAGAAATGTGGTTCAGTTAGAGCTTAAAAAAGGGAAAAGGAGAATAAATTATAAGTCTCGTGTGATACAATAACTTAACTCACTTTAGCACTTCAGTTTTATATAAGAATGGCAGGGGGATAAATTAAAACTGTGCAGATAGTCCTGCTCCTCCTAAGGCTTGAATTCAAGTGCTTTATTCTCCTGAGATAGTTCCTTCAACCCATCTTTTTTTGTGCATAGCAAATATAAGTATTTATATATAGCTTGCCTCTTCACATACAAACAGTAGCTACTGTTTTGAAAATTTCAGGTCATAGGAGGAGAAGAGGCTTTTTAAAAGCCTGACATAAAAGTGATGCAGTGCAGGAGAATGGTAAATAGAAAGAAAAGCAGAAGCATAAGAATATTGACAGTCAAAGCCTGTAATGCATAACCTTTGGGCCAGCAGCTTGGCATGCACAGCTGGTCTGGCATTAACATTGCCTCGAGGGAAGCCTTGGTTTGTTTGACCTTGAGAGTCTCACTCTTTGAATAAGCAGAAAATGGGATAATACTGAGGTAATACCTTCTCCCCTGAGGGATGTGCCATTTATTAGCAGTTTTTACATGGTGCTATTTTGTTTATCATGGAAAATAGCCTTAGAAGGAGCTGGTTGTCCCAGCTCCCTGAACACGTTATGCGTTAAGGGACTGTGGGACCGTCAAGTTAGGAGAAGCTGATCACAAAAATAGGGAAGAAATTATTGCCTTAAAGGCACAGCTGATACTAAGCTGAGCAGATCCTCTGCAAACGTGCTGTAGCGAGGAGTGAGGGGAGATTGCCTCCCTGACAATACCCTGCAATGCAAAATTCCAAGTGTCCTGCCCAGGCACCTCAGCATCGCTGGGCAGGTCACTGCAGCTCTGCCCCAAGATCAGAAACTATCAAGGGTTTTCTGATTAAATGGTTTTCTGTTGGAAAGTGCCAATTCAATGAGTTTGGAGTGTGTAGTGAATTTTGACAAAATTCAGCTTTGAAACAAGTTTTAGTTTTACTTCGGAAAAAAAGCACTGTTTGTTTTGAAGGTGGCAAATAAAACATTTCATCAACAATGCTTTGTTTTATATATTTTGAATTATTTTTAATTCTATAGTGTTTTCTGGCTTCCAGTTTTTTGTCTCAGTGTTGTATATATAACTAAATCAGACATGAAACACAACCAATGATAATTTAAAAATAATATTTAACAGGAATTTTCACAAATTTTAAGGAGGAACTAAAGTAATCATCCAGAACCTGATTCCTTAATTTTAAGGAGGAACCATAATAATCAACTAGAACCTGATTCCTGAATGGTATGCTTCAGATTTTCCTTTGTACATTTCAGGTTTAACTCTGGTGCTTGAAATAGGAACCCTCTCTCAGTGCAACACCTTAACATATCTGTACAGTCAATGCTCAGCACTCCGAAAAGCAGTGCATGGATGTGCAGAAGGGTATTTTTCACTGAAAATGCCAGCTGCTCATGGGAGCAATGCAAGACCATTCTGCTCAGCTAATATAAACTGCACTCTTAGAATATTAACTATAAATTCTTGAGAATAGCATAGACTCCAGAGAACATATGAAAATTAAAGGAGCAGCATATGTAATACTGGAAGTAGACATAAGGTGGGCAGGTACTCTGAAACTACAACAGCCCAGTCACCCAGTAAATTTATGCAGAAATTAAAATTTTGATAATACAGTGCAGCTGAGTGGGTTATACCACCATTAAGTGATGTTCTGAGTACATCGGTACAGTAATTTGCCATAAAGAAGCAAGCAATCTGTTTTCCTTACAGGAAAAAATTGAGTATGACAACACCAGTAAGGCACATTTAGAAAAGGCTTTTTCAGAGGAATCTGACAGATAGCCATCCATTTTACAATTAAAAGCTGAACTGAGTGTCTGGTTTTCTTCAGTTTGTATCAAAATCCCAGAAAAAAATGTACTTGTTTTCATCATATAACCAAGTACTAGCATGTTTGGAGCATTTAAATTAACTCAGTGGATTATGAAGATTATACAAAATGGCAGTCTGAAGCAATTATCCTTCCAGAACATATGTTTAAATTTGTAATCCTCCTCTGATGATAAAGAGTGTCCAAGTTTCTACCCTACTCCAGGGTACACAGACTCTGTCACCAGGTTCAATTTTGCCTCAGATGGAAATCCTCCTGCCAGGGTGCTTTGCATCACTGTGAGTTTAGCCATATGGGTCACTATTGAAGAGATAAGCCAGGAAAAGTGATGTTTTAAACCGAGCCTGAAATTAAGCTTGAGATGGACATAGGAAAATTCTTGTGTGCTTCCAAACTGGAAAGCCACTGGTGAAAGAATTACTGAGCAGTAGTTATTGCCCTGGGACAGAAATATCTGAACTACAGTGGTATAGCATTTAAGTGTTTATATGACAATGTCCACAATACAGTTTCCTAAACTCTTGATTATCATATAAGCAAATTATCCTATAAATCTCAAGGAATTTCCTTTAATTTTAAACACTTGCCTTCATCTTGAGCAAGCTAACTCAGTTGAAGCTGGTGGAAATCTTCAGTGGAGGACACCAAAGTATGGAAAAGCTACCATCTTCTTAGGTGCCCTCTTAATCACCACCGTTGTTCATATCTCATCTTTCCATGGTGTGTGTGATTTTGTTGCCCACATCAAGTTTCACTGTTTCTCATCGGCATGTTTTCTCCACTAGACATTTGATATCTACTTTGAGATCATGGATTAAAATCATTCAATAATGATGGACTTTTTTCTGATCCCTGTGAGCTTCTAATAAACATGCTTATACACCACAAGCAGTTTAGGTGATCCCTTGCTGTTTATCATATTCTTTCAGTCAAACATAATATTTTTTTCTGCTTTCAGATTTCACTGTGATGTTGGCTTGGAAAAACAATGTACATTCTTTTTACTCTAACAGTTCAAGATGTTTTCAAACCTTTATATAAAGACATACTGTTTGACATAGATGTTTATTATTAATTTTTACTCTTAAAATATATAAACCGCAATTCTGAAATTACTCTAGTCAGAAATATTACATCTAGAGAAATAGCTATTTTCCAGCACAGATCCAAAAAAACTTGCAATTGGTGTTGCTATTAGAGTTACCTTCTTACTATGTGCATGTAAAACTAGTAATAACAGAAAAAAATATTGGGCTTGTTTAAAATTTTTAAATAAAGAGGTGTATTAACCTGTTCTATCCAAAACTTCCCAAATGGGGATTAAACACATTCACAAACTGTGAGTAGACATTGATACTAGCTCCAGTTCAGAAGAGTACCACAATATCTTAAAACGTCTAACATTTCTAACAGTAGGTTTTGAAAACCCTAAAAAAATTTGGTCTCCTGGGGTTGAATTGTGTTCTTCAAGAGCTGGATTTCAATACTTGGTTCCTGTTTGTCAAAACTGCTCAGATTTGCCACTCCTCTCAGGAGCAGACTCCCACGCACTAGCAGCCTTGGTGTCATGGTGTCATTTGCATGCCAACCAACCTTTGGACGGTGTGACTTGGGTATGTCTTAAACATATTGACAGGTTCCAAAATAACAAGCCCAAATTTCAACAGAAGAATTGTTGGATTGAAAAGGATTTCGTGTGCAGTCAAGAGATAAAAATGCTGGGAAATAAGCTACTAGCCATATTGTAACAGCTGCACAATAATGCAATATTGATTTTAAACTTGAGAAGTTTTGACACAGAGGACAGCCGTGAAGAAAATATGTCTCTGCCTAGTAGACCTAATTCAGATAAAACTGGATACAGTGCAAATCTTTGCATCAAACTGATAAAGAGTTTTGGAAGTCAAATATGCTACCCACAGCCCATGCAGTCATGCTTATTTTTCAGTTTCAGTACAGAAAATGCAAGAATAATAGAAATACTAATTTCTGAATGTGTTATGTACTTGAAATCAAAAATCCTCTACCAACTTTGAACAATTCTCTGGACCATCTGTTTGTCAGAGAGCAGCAGAAGTGGGCTGCTTCATGGAAGAAGGTGATTTGGGAGCTGAGGGTGACAGCCACATTAACAGGGCCGTCACCTCACCACCACGGTGCAGTCCACCATGGCACTCAAATAAGAAGAGCAGAAAAGGTGAGGTGTCCATAACCAGAGTCGGCCACAGCCCAGAAACTGCAAACTTTCAGAGACCTGGAAACTTTCAAAGGTCCTGGCTGGCCCATGCTCACTGTGCTATCAACTAAATGCTATAAGTAAAATTATTTTCTAATATCCCTCTGTTGGTAGGTTTTAAACATTGAATTATTTTACTGGAGGAAGTCATCCTTGAGCAGATATGACAAAAGTGAAGATCATTTTGATAACCAGTCCAGTTAGGTTTCAGTGAAGAAATAACAACTATAAACAAATTATGTTGATATGCTGTTTAGCAAAAGCTGTACATCTGAACTTTGCAGCATCCACAGACCTGATTTTTCTCACCGGTGTTCTGATTAAAGGATTTTACAAAAATATTGCTATGGAGCCGTCTATTCATAACAAGCTGTTTTGGCAATACACAACAAATAGCTGCAAAAAGATGGAAAGCCAATAGCATCTTAGGGCACTCTGTGCTGCCATTCACATTACCCTCCTGCACCTTGATTAGCCATGGCTTTTAACTCATCATCACCAATATAGTCAACGATGCCTTAGTCTGCCAGCATAATTTACTTTGAATTATGACATGAGAGACATGATTGAATACTGCAGAAAACTGTTCTAATGAGTCCAGCAAAATGACTGTCAAAAACTTTTTTCTTGTGGTCAGTGCTAACGTTTAAATACCATTGCAAAATACGAGTTACATCTGGTCTTCTTTGGTGTGAAGCTAGCTCAAGTGTCAGACTTTTGGGAACATATGTCAAAAATAAATCTTGTAATGCACTTTTGTATTAACAAGCTGTCTCATCCTGGGTTGCACATCCTCATATATTTCTCCAATCTGCAACTCATCTTCAGAACTCTGTTCATCTTATGTTATTTGTCATAGAGAGCTGATTGGTATGTGGTTATGTTTCATTCTGTTTAACATATGAAAATATTTCTATCTTAACAGTTGCTGGTGTTAAGCATATGTGTTCATCCCAGGGATGCAACTCATTAACTACTAAGAAATATCCAGGCAATGATTTTTCTGCCATTTGCAGTCTTTGAAATAATCCCCGTGGTATAAGAGATGGAGCACAGATAGTCTGGATTCAGGTTGGTGAGAAATATGTTCCACATCAGGATTAAGAAAAAGATTCAGCAGTCCTACAGTATAAAGACCCTTCAGCAGGATCAGCTGAGCAAGTCACAAGCTGGCCAGTTTGTAATCAGCTTGCAACCAACCTTTACAAGAGTGGCCACTGTGTCTTTCAGAGATGGATTAAGAGATGTGAATAAAGAAGACAGAAGGCTGTTAGGAGTGGTGGCATTTCCTTAGCATGACTAAGCTGACAGGGAGCTCCTGATGGACTTGACAAGAGGAATGTGTTTGTTGAATGGCTGGACTCCCTAGAAGGCAGATTTTTGCAGTTCTTTTTCTGAAACTGTTCATTCTTGCAGAACTTCTGAAGAAGCCACAATGATGGGCAAATCTGCCTCCATCATTACCTGTTTGACAATCACCCTTGGGTTACTAATATGCCTTCTGCCTTTGATGGATCCTAATGAGACCAGGACTTAATTGTATGTCCACCTCTAAGGCATCCTTTTTGGTAAACACTTGAAGTGAAAAAAGTTCCAAACTTCTGAAGTCTGAAAACTTTTTGAAGTTAATACATTTGAACTAACTTTGGGGTTTTTCTAGTTTGGAAAGAGGGAGTCTGAGGGACAACCTCATCTCGCTTCATACCTTCCTGAGGAGGGGAAGTGGAGACAAAGGTGCTGAGCACTTCTCTCTCTTATCCAGTGATAGGATGTGTGGGAATGGTTCAAAGCTGCAGCAGGGGAGGTTCAGACTGGACATTAGGAAACATTTCTTTGACAAGAGGGTGGTCAAACACTGGAACAGCCTTCCTGGAGAGGTTGCCAATGCCCCAAGCCTGCCAATGTTTAAGAGGCTTTAATAGACAATGCCCTTAATGCCCTAATGCTTTAACTTTTGGTCAGCCCTTAAGTGTTCAGGCAGTCTTTTGTAGGTCTCTTCCAACTGAAATATCCTTCCTATCCTGTCCTGTTCTCCCCTCTCTTCTCCTCTCCTTTCCTCGTTTGACCCTGTTCAGTTGTCTATTGGTGTTCCCTGGTCTGCCTTGTACCACTGCAGCTTTGGGCCGGGATGGAGGAGCCCTGTCTCCTGTCCACCAAGGTGAAGACACAGCATGGACAGATAGTCTGATTACACGTGTCTGCCTCCAAGACACACTAGAAAAAGGAAAAGGGTAGATGTGGTAAACTCTTCTGGCAATGGCAACTTCATTTTAGGGGTAATTCAGTATCAGGGGAATGTTTGCAAAGATGTGTTTTGCAAGACATGAGCAATAAGGTCATTGCTGCATAGTGGTGATAGATCTACTGTTTCTCCTGTGGCCACTGATTTAAAGCATTTAAAATATTTTTCAGGAATGTGATATATTCTGGACAGGAAAGGCTGGCAGGCAATTTACATTTTAAAAATTAAATTGGATGATCTTTTCTCTATAATCTAATAATTTTATATAGTTTATTAATGATAATCTGATCAAAAGGTATGACATTCACTATTGAAACTGTTCACTGTATTCTAGTCTGAATTTGATTTACTTCAAATTCAAGCCATTTTACATTGTTATGCTTTTAACTGCCAGATTAAAGAGTCCACTAATGTATTTGTGTACTGTACTAGAAAAGCAGCTAGAGAATCAATTTGAAGATCAAAGAGGATTAGACAAATACAGCTGCTTAATTCAACCATTTGAGTTTGTTTATCATTAAAACCTATATTGCTTTGGTCTAGACATTGCAGTTTTAATCACTGTTGATTTTCAGCTCTTAGAATTAAACTTGATCAGGATTTTCCATTACAGGAAATTATTTCATATTTAGAATAAACTTAAGATCAGCAGTGCTAGGACTAAATTTTGCAGGAAGCATCAGTATGTTTCATTTCGGGGAACAAAACAATCTCTAGGCTGTAATAATTTTTCTTACACAGAAAAGATAGTTGCTTACAAATAATGCTTCAGGGAGCCTGTGAAGACTTGTAGCATCAAGTACCAATCTTTATACTAAAAAGTCACTTCTTATTCCTGCAGTAGCTTAATAGCAGCATGTCAAATAACATTGTCAGAGCTTATGACTGAGACTGTTACCTTTCGATCCCAATGAGCATGCCAATGAGGTAATGCATGCTCACAAAAATCAAAAAATCCAGAACTATCAAATCAGCCTGGGTAGTTTGAGAAGTTTGGTTAGGTAATTGGATGAAATGTTATTTGTGTCCCATTCCCTACTCTTGAGTGTAAAAACAGAAAACATCAAAGGTCTCTGACTTGCTCTGCTCCAACCCAGATGGTTAGAGACTGAAATACAATCTTTTGGCACTGATGGGCAAGGGAAACCCCACGGCATTTGTACCCACCCACCTGTGGTTACAGAAAAAGCCACACTAAGGCACATGGAATAATCATGGTCCTACATAAGTGCAGTCTTAAAAACACATCAAACATTGCATGATGAATGCAAAACATAATGAGCCACAGCCCCAGATTAGTTTTTAGGAAGCCTGAATGTTAAAACCACAGTTTTAATAAGTAGTTATGTCCAAGCAGTAATCAAAGCCAGATTCCCCATTATGAAAGAGCTCAGCACAGAGTGCTGGGTTATAAACATGGTCTCCTAAGGTAAAATTGGATAATGTCTTTTCTAATCTGCTATCACAACTTCAGATGCTGCTCTGACTTGCCAAAGTCAGCTGCAATGCTTGTGCTTGTCCAGCATGGCCATGGGGTGGTCACTGCATTGTGCTTAGATAGTCCTATGAGCTGCATGGTGCAAGCTATTCTGCCAACCGCACAATTTCAGGTGTGCCACTTAAAACCTTGTTGCAGAGCCTTGCAGGCTTCTGCAAGTCTTAGGAGGGCCGACTTGAGAGGATCCGACAATACTGTCCACAGCTGCTGACATTTGGACTCGTAATTCAATGTTTATAATTTTCCCTGGAGCATCCTTTCCAGGACCCACATAATGATACAGGATTCTGCACGGCAGAGGCTTGAGTATAGTGAGATTTATGGGTATCTTCTCACCCTCCTCTGTGCCATATCTTCTGGTAGCATCATGTGGCAGACCTCCAAGGATTTTGCATGGCTCTGCTGCTAATGCTCTGCTCTAAATCCTTGGCCCAAGGATTTAATAACTTAGTCAAGGGAGTCCCTGCTGGGTCCCACAGGCTGCAGTTGCAGTAAGCTACCTTCTGAAGCACCTGATTTACAGCCCAGCTCCCTGGACATCTTTGCACAGAGGAGCTTCCTTCTTCTTTCTCCTACCTCTCTTTGGAACTTCTTGGAGTCCTTATGAAAACAGGTGGCCAATGATCCTTGTTTGCAGACATGCAAAGGTTGTCACAGCAGCTTCCTTTGCAATGGTTAAAATAAAAGAGGAATTATTAGTTAAGCAAAAGCACAACTGGTACTATATTTGGTAAGAGAAGCGATGAATAGTAAGGGCTTCTTAAGGTAATTAATCAGAAAAAGAACTAAAAAAAAGGGATCTAATAACAACTGTCATAGAAAAGGCTGATGTTCTTAACAACTTTTTGGCCTCAGTTTTAACTAGTAATTGCTCTTCCTACATCTTTCATGTCCCTGAATCTCCAAAAAGAAAAAAACTGAATGCATATTCAACTGAAGTGTAGCCCAAACAATAGAAAAGCCTTCTTGATCAGGATAATGCCTCCAAGTTGATCACATATGATTAAAGTTGGAAAACAAAAGAACATAAGATTTAAATGGTTTTAGTAGTAATATCAGCAACTTCTTACAAGAGCTTTTTCCTCCAGGCATCTAAATAGCAACAGGCATTCCCAGAAGCTTCTCAGCATGCATAAATCATCAAAAGACGCTATGAGAAGGCAAGAAAGAAAGCAAAAAGAAGAGGGAGCAGGCAAGGAACAAACCTCAAAACGAACTTCTTCTGCTTGAACCCCCAACCCCAAAGAACAGAAAAGACCTCAGGGCAAAAGAAGCCAAATGAGTCCTAGGAAGTTGAATAGCTATATGGGAAACCTTCTAGCAAAAACAGTTCTGCTGGTTTTGGGAGAAATCATTTCTTCCTGCAGAGCTTCAAGAACAGAAGCAAAAGGTTTTGGTAAATGTTCATCATCTGTCTCTTCAGTTTCCAGATGTGGAAAGAGTTGTCATTTTCATCTTCCCCATGAACAATACTCAAGGCTATTAGGAGGAGGAGAAGGGGGAAAGTTAGCTAACACATATAAAGGTTTTAAAACTTTAATTATCATGATGTCCTTTTGTTCCTGAAAACTTCAGGCAAAGGAAGTAAGAGAAGTCTTCTAGCAACATTCTCTGTCTATAACTATACAGGTTATACTATGCAAACACAACACAGCAGAATGGGCAAGGGAATAGCACATCAGCAGAGTTTGCATATGGATAGCCCTTCCTGTTGCATGGTACAGGATTCCAGCTGCACCCCAGGTTTGGTGCTATCTGCAAACTTGCTGAGGAGAGCATTCCATCTGCTCGTTCAGGTCATTGATAGAGATGTTAAACAGGATAGATCTCTGTGTTATTCCCCTTGTTCTTGGCCTCTAGGTGGAGTACAAACTATTAAACACTGCTCTCCAACTATTAAGACCATCTGCTTATCCACCTTCCAGACCTTCATGTTCCCACATACATACAAGGATATTGTGGGAGACACTTCTCTCCTTCCATGCAGAAACCTAGTCATTTTATAACAGAAGGCCACCAGGTTGTGTGGGTTCCATCTCTCCCTGCTTATTCTATATCCTCAAAGAAGGTCCTATGGTTTTAAAAGCCCTGTCAACAAAACAGTCCCTATGGACAATAGAACTGGCTGTGGACCTGCAGAATCTGTCACCTCCTCACCAAGCCCTTATTCTTCACTGGAAGGACCAAATAGAAACCACCTGGGATCTCATGGTCTTGACCATTTTCCTCAGAACCATGTAGTCACTTCAAACACACTCCAGCTCTTCCTGGCCATGTTGGTGCCCATTTGGAGGAGCAGGGAGGATTATAGTCTAAGGATTTCATGAATCTCAGCAGCCCTTCTCCTGGCCTGTACAACTTAGGTAAGCCCTTTTCCACACCTCTGTGTGGTATAGTTGTGACATTGCCTCTTTCCCACAAGAAAAGTTACTATAAAGAAGTCATTTGTATAATGACACTTCTCCCCTGGTGCAGAATAGAGTAGCATTCAGTCCACACCATTTTTTGTATTGAATGCCAGTACTTCAAATATACCAGAAGTATCATTGTTGAGTTGGGTTGGATTGGGTTGGCAGGTGGTTTTTTTTTAGGGGAGGGGAGGTGGGAAGGGACATTTTTCCATTTTTTTCTGTAACATGAATTTTCATTGGCTAAGTTATTGTTTCTTTCAGGTAAAATAGCAGGTCCACATGATCTGGATGGATGATTATGTGGCACATATTTCAAACTTGCAGCAGTACTATACAGCTCCCCTAAATTCAGTACACATCTTGAATAAACAAAAATTACAAAACAAAAAAAAATATTCTCAGAACCATTCAGCAAAGAGAAAAACCATCTGAATTCAAACAGAAGAATCACAACAAAATTTCCTACAGCTCTGCCAGGGAGAGCACTGCATCATTTTCTCTGCTCTCTAATCTTACCCGTGTTGGTCTGCTAGTCTGTCTCCTAGAGTGAGCTCTGCTGCCTTGTTACCATATCTCCAGGAATTTGCCACAACAGTATTTCAATAAGATTACTAGGACAAGATCCATTTTTATCCTTTAGAAAATATCTTTCGTTGTTTACCAGCTGCAAAATTTTCCTCATTAAGTTAGGTCTACAGCAGAGGGGGATTATTTCTTGCCTATGTAAGAAATGTACTCCTGTACCCTGATTATGCTTTTAACTTGTGGCAGGAAAGGTAGTTTTTTCTCTTAAATGACCTTAATACTGAAACCTGCCTAGCTTCTCTTTTTAGGAAAGCAATGTAGCCACCCTTAAGGGATGAAGACCATATACCAGCTCTTTGTTCACTCTTGAGTCAGTTGAAAAACAGTCAGACCCTTCTGTAGTGCAAACTTTTCAGCAGAGGATCCTGTTTGTCCAAGTGGTGGGACTGAGACTTGTGTTAGTCAGGGCAAATGAGCTCTCCTTCCTTTATCTGGGCCTATGGGGGCAGTTTTGTTTCTGGGACAGCTTGGATCAGTTGTAAGAGTTAACATGTCTCAGTTGTGCACCGATTCCTCCTGAGACTCTGGAGGAGTGTGGACCCATTAGGGCATAATAATCCTAAACGACTGCCATCCCTACTACTCTTCTTCTCAAAACTGAATAGCTTCAAAAGCATTAATTAATCTTTGAAGACTGCAAAAATATGCCTGAACTTGGAGCAAATGCCCCTGTACTGGAGGGATGGGAAACATAAATTTAGTCCCCACGTCTCTTTGCAGTTCTGACTCTTTTACCTTATTGTATGTTTCTGCCTTCATTAAAGCTAATGATCTCTAGACAGCACAACGGCATATGAAATTTAGTATGTAGGTTGTAAATAATTGCAATGGTCATTAAGTATGCTGAATAAAAAGTAAGTATTTAAATGGAACTCTTTCAGGTAGATCAGAGACCAACAGAGAACTGCAAATTTACACAGCCAGATGGCCATGCTTGCCAGCTGAGGAAAAAAGACCAGCTGAGAAGTATTCTTCAGACAGCATCCTCATTACAAAATTCTGTGTGAAGACCTCGGAGATCTTTTTTAGCTGATTTTTACCTATGTTCAGTCTGGCTATGTGAGCAGGAGGCAAATCTCAAGAAACAAGAGTCACCTCAGCACCCATTGTACAGGGGCAATGTTTTGTTTCAGGGTCAGTCTAGTTTTACACCATTTATAGTATCACTCTGTTTATAATTCCACTGGGAATACTACAGGATGAAATAAAGAATTAACTGGGATTATTCCTGATTTACATCAGAGGATGTCAGAGCAAGCTCTCTAACTGCTTGTCATAATGTATGCTAATTGTAATTTTTGATACTACTTATTGCTCTGAAATCTTTGTTTGCAAGGACAGACAGGCCAAAGGTACAGGGTGCTAAGCACCTTTCATAGACAAAGTCCTTAAAAAACTTCTGAAACCTCTCCATCTTTGCCAGGGTGCTCAGCTTGTTTGCAGAAGAGTCTTTTTTTTTAAACTGTTTTTATTTTTGGCTGGTTGCTTTGGTAATTTCAAGTCTTCTTTAATATTAATTTATTCTTAGTAATATTAACATTATTAATTATATCACTGTTATTACATTAGCAATTTTTCTTTTCAGTCTTCATGTCTGGGTTTCCTCTGCTTATCAGAAGACATCTGTGATGAGAAGTGAGGTTCTGCCCAGCACCATTACTTACAGGTGAAAATAAAAGCTGGTGACATCTGTTCATCACTACCTGGTATGTGCTAAACTCCTTTCTGACCTTACTGGACAAATGCTCATTGTTATTGTGCTCCTTCTGGAGTCACTGACAGACCAATTTTGTGAGAGCAAAGCAGCATCCTGCTTAGTACCTGTACTGTCTTCAGTTGGGTTCTCAGTGCTCTGTCAGACTGTACCCCCTTTGGAGAATAAGGATTAAGACAACTTCTAGTAGTTTGCTCTGAGCATATTAGCATTTTTATTACACAAATGAAGTGATTATTTTGGTTTGTTGTGGTTTTTTGTTTGTTTTTGTTTGTTTGTTTGTTTTGCTACAGAAGGATTTCACTGACACTGAGTCAATATAATGTACACTCATTTTTAGAATTGGATGAGATAAAATGGAAGGCCTGGGTCACAGAAAGGCCTAAAAGGGCTTGATAACAACATATCAAAGGGAGAAAAGTTTTAAAATGTATGCCTGACCTTTAAGTATCTTCGAATAATATTATTATGCATAATCTGTCATTCTTTACCCTTTATGCTTCGGACAGAGTATTTTTTTGACAGAATGCATCCCTTTTTCCAGTGCAATCTACATTTTCAAAGTTCAGTGGAATATTAACATTTACAGAAAGTTTAATCAGAGTTTGAATGCCAGAATCACTGTGGGATTAATTAATTAATATTTTGAAAGCACTCTGTAGAAGAAAAGTGCGAAGGAAAAATATGCTTTCCCGTTTCAGATGAAAATTATATTTCCATAGTGCAGATTTTCAATTTAACTTAGTGCCAAAAAGGTCCCAATACAAGACTCAGTTTAGTCATGCTTTTGCATTCAGACTTGTTCAGTAGAGTGCTCAAACACATCTGTAGGCTGTCCTGAGTTAGGACTATACTAGACAAAGAGAACAGAGTGCAGAAATTCTCCTCCTGGACCAGTAAATCCAATAGTAACAGAACGGGAGATATTGAATTTTCAGTATGAAACTTTCATAAATGCATTGACTTGTCCCTTAGTACCCTGCTACTGACTGAAGAATGGAACCAAGTCATCTCTGAGGCTCATTCCACACAGTCCTCCAGGACAGGACAGGCCAAGCAAGAAAACACAGGCTTTATTTATCAGACAGCAGCACATTCTCACTGATGGGACCTCACAATTGAGCATGTCTCCAGAAGACATCAGACTGAGTTTAGCCCTGGTACTCAGATCAGTTAAGAAATACAATCTTTTTTAGTTTGATTTGGTTTAGTTTTCAGCTCAAAAGATTCAGCCATTAGTTTATGAATAAACTTTTCATTTGATAATACATTTTTCAATTCTGTTGCACAACAAGTCAGATCTGGGTCTAAATCAAAAACATGGAATTAAGAATTTAGTAGTATCTAAATGTGAGAGCCTAAAGAAAGCCTGTGTCCCATATAATCACTGCAGACATCTCTGAGAGCCTTCAGAAGGCAATTTATACCTTGTTTTCTAGGAAATGGTTATGCATTAATAGCAAAAATAAAGTCATGGTCCTAGGAACAAAATCCTTCACGTTTGCTCCTTCCTAAGTATGTGAGCTTGCTATGGGAGCAGTCAGCCAGCCTCCTATGTCCTGTGCTGTCACCCCGCTGCAGTAGAAGAGGAGCACAGGGTATTAAGGATAAGGTTCTTATGAAAAAGGGAGGTACTGTGACAACATTCTGGGTTGAAATCAGGGCAGTGCTATGAAGTTAAGGTGTCTAAATTCTCTATTCTCCTTGGGGAGCCATGTGGAATTTATATAAGGGGGGGATTTAGTCAGCCTAGTTCTGGATATTTTTAAACAAAGACATTCATTAACTTCATGGGTATATCTCAGACACCAGGGCTAAATGAATGAGTTCCTTATGTTCCCGGAGAGCTAGCTGGTGCTACTCAACAGGATTGTCTTGGAGAGCTCCCAAAACAAGGCAGTGCTTTTGGACTTTTCTAGAAAGGTACAAACTCATGTTTTGAATTTGGTACTTGCCCATAGGATCCTGTTTGGTATGTCTGCATTACCATCCAGGCTAGTTATTGTTTATGCCACTTCATACCCACTATAAGTTTTGATTCTTCCATGTCCTCCTTTTGGTACAACAGTAGTTCTTACTGTCTGATTAAGCTGCACGGAATAATCTTCTCTGAGGTGGAGCACCTGATTCATTTTGTACTAATGAGAAGGAAATTAAGAGAATGGGTATTGAAATACATGGGTAAAATTTTGATAATGGGCATGCCACATGGTAGAAACTCAGAGGATAATCAGTTCCGTAGTTTCAAGTGGATAAGCATTAAATGAAACCCAAAAGCTGTTCTACATCTGAAGAGTTGCCTGCACAATAAACTCCCTGGTGCTGGTATTTGAATATTCCCTCAGAGGTTTTTGAGTCTTTCTCCATATAAATCTCAGTAATTTTTTTTTTTTTTTTATAAAATGATTTTCCTAGATGCTTAGTTACCTTAGAATTTTTCAGCATTTCCTTTTAAGTTGCATGCAGTTCATAAGTGTTCCGTACTAGAAAGTGTTTCATCCTTCAATACCTGGTAACAAAACTGAACTACTAGAGAAACTTTCTATTTGGCTTTTGACTTTCTCTTCCTTCTCTTTAGTCACTATCTCTAAGGAACTCTTCCAGAAAATGTTTCTTACTGCAGTAATAAAGGAAGTAAAACACTGCTGCAACTTAATAGTTAGGCCAATAAGGAATGAGCTGTTTCAACGTGTTGTTCACACTCTGGTATTTTTCTTAACCTTTAGAAAAATCAATCTACCCGCAATTATGCAGAGCAGATCACGTAAGCCTGCAGGACTGGACTAACGACTTGCCTACCAAGGATCCCCAGAGAGAACTGTATTCTTGCTCTCCGTCTCTGACGTGTTGCATTAAGAACTGAATTCCTTGCAGCCATCAGTCCATCAGTAGAGTTTCATTCATGCTGGTAATCTCCTTGAAATAGAAAATAGGAAGGCTAAAAAAAGAGAGAGAAAGATTAATTCTTTTATGACATCGTAAGTAAACATGACTACTGCAGTTTTTACCAGTGCCTCACGCATTTGCAACACATTGAAATGACCAATAAAAAATGAGTTTGTCAGAAGACAATGCATAAAATTAATAAAGAAGAGACTCAAGAGCTTGTGAAGATATTTTTTAAGAGGATGTTTGGGGAACTGAGTTTGAAATTTGTGGCTACATTTTGCATTTGCATTTATGATATAAATATATTGTCAACTTAGTGCTTCTGGATGGTTTTGTCCATCAAAATTAAATTTAAACACTAAATCTTCCATTCTGCTTGTTGGAATGACAGTAGCATCTTATATGTAGTGCATATAAGATGCCAGAACTGGAGCTTTTTGCAGACTGCACATGCTGAACCTCACTATGGCCTGTTCACACCATTGCAGTTCTGCAATGCAGAGGCTAAACTCCTTTGCAAACGGAATTATTTCTAGTTCTATTAAAAAAAACCCCAAATAGTTCTAATAAAAAACATGAGTATGACAAAGCTTTCCCCATTTCAGGTCTTCAATTTTTATTTTTTTTTTTTTTTTAATGTTGCATACAAAAGAATAGAAGGGAAAGAACTCATTATAAATAATATTTGAGATTGTCAGACTAAAACAAAAATATATAATACAGGATAAGTCTACATGTTATTTGTCAACTCTGTTGTGATTCTCTAAGCTGCAGCTAAAAGTGCTGGCTTGGAGGTTGTCTTGTGGATTTTGAAAGACAAAGTAGAGTATCAACTCAGCAGAGAAATCTTTTGCATGGGAGGAAAAACACTGTGTTGGTTTAGAGCTAAGCACAGCAGAAACATCCATCCTTACTTCTGAGACAGCTTAGATTTACTTGTGGAAAGTACATTTTGAGAAAAATAAGGACAAGCAGAATGTGAATAGACTACATATTCAGGTATTTCTGATCAAGAGGAAAAGCTGGTTAACCTATGCCTTCATCTCACTTCCTGTCTGCTCTTATAGGATCAGACTGCCATTGCCTTTGCAAGTTGCCATTCCTCAGGTTTTGATAAAATAAGAGAAGATTGAGATGAAGCTATCTGACACACAACAGGTGTTACCACCTTTCTTCTGAGTCACATTGTACATCTTCAGTTCTGCATAAGAAGACTGTGCCAGAAGAATATTCACACCTGAAAATATGAAACAATTAAACAAAATATGAAACTATTAAATTATTAAAATTCATCTCTTCTGATTATGACATAGCTTCAGTATTATAGCAAGCATTAAAATACGTATTAAAAAATGTAACCAACCTTGAAGTATCTGGTTTTCCAGATCATGAGACCAAGCATACTGAACCTGACAAAAAGAGCAGGAGAGGTATTAGAGTTATATATAACCATATCAATTCTGATAATAGGAGGCAAACCTCCTTCCCCTCACTAAATCTGTTGCACTTTTATACTCTTCAGACATTTCATGAAGAGGTGAAGCTCTCACTTGCCCTCACTTGGGACCCAACACTAAAAAACACAGCCTCTTAAAAAATGCTGCATTCCGTTACCAAAGCTTTTCCCACTATAGCTCCCTAAGACACCATATTGTGGTAGCTGGTACATCAAAAGAGGCTGCCAGAAATTAGTCTCAAAGAAAAAAAAAGAGACTCTTCTTGCAGGCAGTGTTGTAGTTGAGTGGCAGAACTCATCACAAGTCATGGATGGTAAAATCTTACATGGCTTCAAGGAGAGACTGGAGAATTTAACAGAAGAGAAATGCACCAGGAGTTGCTAATTTCATAGAAACAACTCCCAACTCAGGAGGTGCCTGAAGGGAAGATGATAATGGGCTGGGAGAATCATCAGAAAAATACCATATGTATTTGTTCCAATCCCATACAGTGCACCAAGCTTTTTGACCATTACTGGAAAGCAAAAACATGTGTACATGTACATGTGATTAATGGCAAAGTGCGAATTGTATTGTTACATATGCTCTGCTTTTCTTTCACATGAACACCACTGAATGGTGGAATAAATTAGACTGAAAAGGAAACAATTGTACAAAGCATAGAATAGGAGGTGTAGACCATTAGGATATTCAAGTGTTTGATCTGGCTGCCTATTGTCAAGATTTGAAATGGCTTTTTCTACACCTTTTTATGCCAGGCCAGCATTGCAGTCTCTATTTGTGCTCTTATTAAAGTCAGCTTCTTATTTAATTGTAGATAAAGTTGATACCCAATCTGATTCAGTTCAAACAGTACAGATAAAAGCTATCAAGAGTCTCAGATCTGGGCCTGTCATTCAGAGGCAGCTCTGATGTGGTTTTTTATTGCCTGTACCCCCTGCAACCTTCAGAGGCATGGGGAAATAGCATGCTGCTGCTTGGCTCTGCCAGTCTGGCTCATAAAATCTGACCTTGACAGAGAGAGAAAAGGAAAACTAAAATTTATGCCAATCCCCAATGCTGGGATAAATTGAATCAAAAGACAAAGATGTAAGAGAATACAATGCATATGAACTTGCCAGCAGAGCTCAAATCTAAAAAAAAAAAAAAAAAACAAAACAAAACTGGGGGCCAAAAGTTGACAAAACCCATTAAAACAGCAATTCTAAGACAGGTGCCCATGCTGTGTATGCGGCATGTGATGAGGAGGTATATAAAAATCCTGTGAACGGTCCTCAGATGTCTGTCAAAAAATGAATATTCACATGGTGAAAAAGAAATTGCTTAAAAATAGATTTAGGTAAAGAAAATAATGAGATGTTTGGAAATTTATTTAATGAGACAGTTTCTGAAATACAGAACAAAACAAAGATTATATAAAGGACGTCAAGATAATAAACTGTACTCAAATTCTTCTCACGCTTCTGAGTCATTTAGCCTGCTGTCCTTTTGAGCTGTCACTTGAACAAAAGCAATTGAAATGAACTAATTTGGTAACTTATCTCATTTGTCTTTCTTTGGGAAACATCCCTTTTCTCCATAAGTCTCTAACAGCAGGCTAAAAGGAGAGACAAATATAAGTGAAAATGCAGCAAGGAAGACAATTAGGTTTTTTCCATGAGCTGAAACTCTGAGAAATCTATTTCAGGCATAGTTGCTGTGTACATCACATGTGTCTGATATTCAGCTCATAATTTAAAGGAAAGTCAAGGAAATTATTTCTCTTATTGGAAAATCCAGTTTGAGAATCCAACAGCACAAGTACAGCACAAGAAGAATAGAGCACAACAATATTATGAAAGAATACCCATACTGGCCTGGCTACCAGAAGTCATCCAGCTGTCTTAGAATGACTCCTCCCTGAAGTATCATTGACAACTTGCAGAGCAGGCTGGTTTATCTTTGGGTGCCTCCACCTCCTGTGCACAAATAATGCAATTATTTGCTGTCCTCTGACCAGTGAGTCTGGAAATGTGTTGAGGCTCCCTTACTGTGTGTTCATGTTTAGCACAATGACACTGAAGTTTCAGCAGGAGACCCCTAGTGCTATATAGCACAAACAGATAATAATAATAATAGCTAACATGTCTAATGAGTGATTGCTTCAAAAGCATAGGGAGCCTGCCAGGCTCATCTATCCCTGCGTGCCTGTCTGAATAGATGTGTGCCTATTAACTCGCTTATCAGGTTATCTTTTTCTTACATTCTTGAAGAACCCATGATTGTATCTCATTTTTCAAATAATTATTTGCTGTTCTTTTCTTAGCAATCACCTGGATTAAGATAGACAGTTAAAAGGAATTCAGTAGGACTTTCTTCATTACCCAGCCTGGGTACACTCATGCTTCCAGCATTCTGAAAAAGTTTAACAGATTGAGGCATGTATGAAAATTGCATGGAGACCTGAACTTCAATAGGATTTTCAGAGGAGGTGTCATTGTGTCAAACTTTCCAACAGACAAGTAGACCTGGAGCTCAACACAATAAATTTACTTCAGAATAGAACTGAAAACAGGACTGTATGTGGGGAAATATCTAGCAACTGGACTAAGGTGCTCTGAAATGCAGTATACCCTAAACCAATCAAAATGAGATTAGTGGAGATTTTAAGAACTCACAGAAATATATATAGGATTATTTGACAATGTTATCACCCACAGAAAGGGCTAGGGAAAACTAAATAATAACATTCTCAAATGGTGTTGACATAACTCAGTGTTTTAACATGAAACAATAAATTTAAAGCTTTAGCTTTGGTAGTCAGAAAAGCATCTGCACTGCCTTTCTCTCTGTCTCTTTTTTTTTTTTTTTTTTCATTTTTGAAAGTTTCACATTTTCCATAAGGCTGAGAAGAAAAATCATTGGATTATAATTCTCAAATTATTAATGTATTATTACTTATTAATCCATTCAGTTTAAATAGAAGCTGGCTGATTTTCTGAGCCAGGATCATGATTTTTGAATACTTACAATACTTTCCCATGGATTTGACCTTTTTTTATAATTCTGAAAGAAATCATAGAGCTCTGGCGTACAGCTGAATTGTACTAAACCACTTAAGTCTATTTGCACACAATTAAAACTTGTTAAGAAAAAAAAAGTTAGTCAAAACAGAGAACAAGGGGAGAGAAAGTATGAACAGTAGTGCAAAGTCAGACACCCAAAGGGGTTAAAAAAAAAAATTGATTTGCTGAAACATTAGGTAATACAAAAAAATTATCTTTTAGGGTGGAATTAATCTTTCCTAATTTAAACCATTTAAAACTTTAACTGTTTAAACTTTAGGCGTCTTGTTTCATTATAATTGCCTAGTTTCCTATTAGTTGGTGGAAAGAAATATGTTACGGCCAAATTTAATACATCTCATATATCTTGAACAACGCTTTGGGATGACTACTTTGAGAAGCTCTGGTCTCTCTATTCTCTGTAAGGGAATTTGGAGAGTCTGCCTTATACTAGGCATAAATACACTGGACAATTAAGATTAGTTGAGATGAATTTCACTCTCACATGGAGGGAAATTACAGAAAAACAATCACCAATACAGTTTTAAGAATAATGAAAATAAGAAAAACAAGTCAAAGATATAAAATTAAGTAAAATCTTTTTTTTTTTTTTTTTTTTTTACAGCTTTTAAATGGTATTTGAAGACTTTTAGAAAGCCTATGTTTTAACACCTAGTGATGTAGACAGGTTTTTTTCTCCGAAGAATTTCTAAAATGTCAGATTTTCCCTCTTGCATGTGGTGAATTTAGGCATTTTCAGAAGAACTGATTTGTTAAAATTTGGAAGTCCAAGTCAGGTGTTAAAGTTTGAAGGATGAATTAGATTGCACAGCTTTGAAACAAATTTTGAAGGAAAAAAATGATGAAACATACAGTGATAAAAAAAACTTAAATTATGTCAAGCAAATATGAGTTTTCTGTAAAAAATAAAATTATTTCTTAAATTAAATATAGAAGACACTGTACATTAAGAAAATCATAGTGTGACTGAAGAACAAGAGAGCTAATTGTAATGTGGGTAATGTATTAGTGTAACTAACTGGAGGTAGGAGGAGAACTGATCAAAGATGAAATGAAAATGGTGTTCTCCAGAGGGTAAGTCACCAGAGAAAGGCAACAGTGAGGAGCCTCAAAAATTGCTCATAAGAGTAATTTATTAATATTTTCACTAATTTTCTTAGCGCAAAACCAAGTCTGTGATGATAAAACTTTCTTCTAGCATGGCTTTGTCAATAAATATACAGGCCAGAAAGAACAGCATGGTGTTGAGGACTGCAGTGATGGAAATGGGATTAAATTTAATGGTGTATAAAATGGAAGACTGTGTGCTTAAGGACTCATAAGAAGATTTCTGCAGTAATAAAGACTTCATCAGCTGAAGCTGAATGAGGCATAGAAATGGAGTTATGTGAGCACAGGTATCCTCTGAGATACCACAGAGAAGCAGGAAAAAAAAGTAAAAGTGTTCCTAAGACATTCTGGGAGAGGTGTTTGCAGCAGGTGCTACTAGCCTATTTTACCTGCATGGCAGACTGAAGTTCAGTGCAGGTAAAAAGACTATTAACAGCTTTTCTGAGAAGTAATAATGTTTTTTGTGGTTTTTGTGAGACTTCTTCTGGTATTCTGCAAATGCCTATGTTCACCTCTTGGCAGTGCTGAAGGAAGATATGGCAAATGCTAGGGGATGAACACATATTTAAACCACAGCACAGTATTACAGGGAGGGCAAAAAAAAAAGCCCAAAACCCCAACTCCCAATAAACCTCCACATGGATAGATATTGAGTAGGAATGCATTTAGGCTCAAAATAATAAAAATTTTTAAAAAACCCTCATTATTATTACACACAATTAATGACACTTTTGATTGAAGGCCTCTAACTAGTTTCAAGGTAAATCTCAATTGTTTTCTGAGAAAGATGATGCAGTGATGATACAATCCAAGCAGGGGGGCTGAACTCACTGATTGAAGAGCTTCCTTCCAGTTGTCTGTCACAAACACATGCACTGCTTACAGAAAATAGTGCAGAATTACCAGTTTAGGAGTAACAGGCTGTTTTCTAGAACATTTTATTACAAGATTTTTAAAGATTCTATAAGAAAGAGTGTCTTTATTTCCATTTGTGGAGGAATAAAATGAGGCATTCACAGGTAAAAGGCCTTTCCTTAGTCACCCACCAGGTGTAGAAGATAGAATAAGTTTCTTTAATTTCTGTGTAGATGCAGTACAGTGACTTTCTACAGCTGAAAATTGGTGTGAAAGGAAATCTGGGTTTGGGTTTGTTTTTTTTTTCCCTATTAAAAATAGCTATTTGTAAGCAACAAACTTACAATTAGAAAAGATACATACCATGGCAATTTTCCTTTTGGAGATTAATATAAAAGAGTAGGGCTGCTTCCTAGGGAATTGTGCATTTTTTGCATTTGGCTTTGCCTCCAGGTGTGAAACGGTGTTATTTGGAGAACAATAAATTAACAGAGCTCTGTGTTCCTCAATTCATACGGGGAAGTGCAGTCTTGGAGCTAACTTGTTTTCAAACTTGAGTAAATGCTTGGGGTGGTCCTGCCCATGGGCAAATCAAGTAACTCTGTGTCTTGCTCTGAGCTGACTCCCATCTGATACCTGGGTATCTGCCCTGGATACCCCCAAATGTGTAAGTCTAGAGACAGTATGAATGGGGCTGGGGTCATGTGTAAACACAGCCTAAAGATCATCCAAGATCATGGTGACTTTTCTTTTGTTCTCCTGACTTTGGCTTTTTTTGTAGGATAAATTCAAATTATTCAAACGATCTATTCCAATACTAATTTTTCAAAAGTTTGCTTTAGCATGCTAGATTGACAGTGAAAAAAAGGAAACACTAGTCACAAGATGAACAGACGTGATTTACTCTGAATTTGTTGTGTAGACGTGCTGTCTATTCAGATTAGCTGAATTGTAATTGCCTCTAATTCAGTTTCATCTATATTTTCAAAATTGTGTTCATTCCAATAGACTATTTCATCATTTTCAGTGACTGACTTACATAAAAGTATTTCACTTC
Source organism: Pyrocephalus nanus (assembly GCA_038380795.1). Taxonomy (NCBI): domain Eukaryota; kingdom Metazoa; phylum Chordata; class Aves; order Passeriformes; family Tyrannidae; genus Pyrocephalus; species Pyrocephalus nanus. Next base: position 42,078,719 of record CM076259.1, read on the forward strand.
AACCAAATAAATTGAACTTTGTGATAAATTAGGTTATTACTTTTTTAACAAGAAGATGCCAAGTATAAAGGAGATTATCCAGTAGGGTATATATGTATTAGATACTGCTCAGTAGCTTTCACACTAGATAAATTTGCAGATTTAGAAAATAATACACTTTACTGAATACAAGCAAAATGTTTCCAAATATAACAAAGCATTGGTCTGCAGCCTGAAGTGTTTAAATTATCACTAGATTTCTGAGATATGAAATATACAGTATGTATATAATTGACACAGGAAGATTGAATTAGGTCATAAAAAATTCTGCCTTTTTAACTACAAAAATTCTTTGATATGAATAAACCAAGTGAATTAATAATAAAGTAATTTCAATAATGTTTTTGCTTTATCCTCCAACAGTTTTATTTGGACAATTGCTGGATTTTCAGTTAGATTAATTTTCCATTTATTTGGCTTTAAACCCTTCTCAGTCTCTGAGGATCTGGCAGAATAATAAAAAAAAAATCAAAAATAATGTCTAACATATCAAATATCCCAGAATTCAGTAGGCACCTGGATTGTTAACTTTAACCTCAGCCTATATTAAATTTCCAGAGTAAAGTGAATGTAGCCATGGCATACAAGGCCCTGGAAAACCTAGCAAAGAAATAAATTCTGTTCCCTATCTGCAGGAGAAATTTACTGTCCTGGTTGCAAGCTTTGCATGACGTGAGGATTAGAAATGAAGAATGTAGCAGTCTTGACAGGTAGTAGCTTACTGGGTATTAATTGGACCCTATGGATAGGAAGAGGGATTTTTCTTTGTGTTATATTGTCTTCTACAGTGGGGAATGATTCTCTGTGTTTCTGGACATACTGTGTTACGATGAGCACTGTGGTTCTGTCTGAGCAGTTTCATGCTACAGGAAGCTAGAGGACTAAGGATGTTGAATGACTTTTAGAGACAAGAAAGTACAGGTAACATCATTTACGTGGCACTCCACGATCTTTTACGGTGCTGCAGTAGTCATACAGGGAACTTAATCATTCTGGGTTAGGGCTAAGGAAGGTCCAGACAGGTAGAAGACTGGGGCACTCAAACTGATTTGCTGACAGGAAAAGGCTTGCATTTTCTTTCTCTTTCAGTGTTATATGACCTCTTCCAATGCCCGTGGTACACTGGCTTCAGAGCATATAGGAGTAGTGTCAGGCAGTTGTCTTTGAGAAGTCTCATCTAGGGAGCTAACATATTGCCTGTCCCATCACTGATTGACTGGAAAAAAAGAACCAAGGCTATTGTAAGAGACCATGGAACACCAGCTAAAAACCCCCAGTTCCTTACCTGAAAAGCTGAATAATATTTTTAAGCCACTGGTCTCTTAGCCCTTTACTCTTCCCATGGTCTTAAATGTATTGCACTTTTGTGACATACTATCCAGATTTTCTGTTAGTTTTTTGCTTGTTTTTCCTTTAACATTAGCTTAAACGTTTCATTGCACCTAAACTGCATAGTATATATTATTAATACAAGCACAAAGGTAGTGATTTTGTTTTCGAAATTTGATCAGAAATAGTAAATTTCATAGGGAATTTTCAACCAAGATTAAAACATATTTGAATGCAAAATAAAGACACTCAATCAATTACATACCTAAAGAATATGCAGGTATCTTGGATTTTTATATGCAAATGCTGTCACAACACTGAGCCCTTCTTATAAATATACAATGGCAATTGTGACTGTGAACATCTTGCATTTCACTCCTATTCCCAAATGGAAAATGTCAGCACTCAGAAAAACTATTATGAATTTATAACTCTGCCTGTAAAACTTTAGGTCTATGAACAAATAAATGGAGCTTGTATTAAGAATCCATAATTTTGACAAAAGATTTTTCTTGGAAAGCAAATTTTTTCACATTTTCACCAGGTCCCTTCAAGCAGAGAATGAGCCTTCTTATTTCTTTGACACTAAAAAATTGTAGTTTTCCACTTGGCTTCACAGCCCCATCAAAATTCACAAATAATCTTTATGTAGCTACTTATTCTTAAATGATTTACTTGGTAGTGATTTACACTCCATCCCACAGTCAGTAGGCAACAGTCCCTGACCAGTGGTATTCCTGTATCTGTCCAAGAACATAATAACCTTAATACCAATGAGCATCCCAAAATTAACCATTAGAGTTTATATTATTATCTAGATAATTATTTCATATTTCTATAAATAGCTATTAGTCCAAAGCCAAACCTACATAAACCCAATAAGAATACTATTTCTGAGGGCCTGAAGGAAGACCCTTTCGAAGCTTTGCATGCTTTGGTGCATATTCTGTGGTATGTGGACTCAAAAAAACTTTGTGTGACAGCTGCCAACCTGGGAACCGGGGACAAAGCTGTGTCTCTAATAAAGAGTGTGACTTAATACACTAATAAACAATCTTGAGAGAGTTAAAAATTAAAAAATCCAAAGCAACAGAAGAGGAAACAGGTGATATAACAATCAAAACCACAGGAGGTGAGAGGAAAGAGTTGATGTGGCAAAGTCTTCATTGGACTAAGGGATTGTTTCTGCCCTTATCCACTTTCTTTCCCTCAGTGGCTTGTGATGAGACTTTAAGTGTCCCCTCCAATGAGCTCTCTGTGTGTCACATGGAGATTAGATTACCCCCTCACTCAGCAACCTCTTTTAGGCAGCTGCCGTGATTGCCGTGATGCACTACCCGTATTTTCACTCTTGCTAGAGATGTTTCCCATGCTGGAGGGTAGCGGAGAAAGTGAGCAGTAGAAATCTACTTGGAGTTTCTCTTTGGAGACAGTGGGCTGTATACAATGGTACATGGGCAAGTGAGACTCCTCTGTTACCTTCCTGGGCTCAGGAAAGCTGAAAGATGTGAGGGAGAGCAAATCAGAAATATCCTCACCTTCAGTAATCGAGGATCCCACTCCCACAGCCACAGAGGAAACTCTGCAGGGAGTTGCTGTACTTGCCATCTGCATGCTCCACATGCAGCTTTCAAACCTCTGCTGCCTCCTCCTCAAGTCCACAGTAGGTTTGCTAGACTTAACTCTGTGTACAAAGTGTACTTCTTTTTCTGGTTCCTTTTCCAAATGTCTTCATTAGTGGGATAAAAATCATCTCATTCTAACTTGCCCTTTGCAAAATTGTAATGCTAATTTAGCTGTATTTTATTCATACTGGAATCAAGTTTATGTTTTTTTCAAAAGGAGAAATCCATCAGTTCTAGCAACCTACTGAGCTGCTATATTTCATGCCTAGAGGATTCATCAAGCACCTCGTGATTTTTCAGAAAGACAAGTGTTTGCATCAATTTTGAGTGAAAAAAACCCCAATCCTAAACAGTTGAAAATCCGAGTCCCAAGAAACAAAAAAACCTCAAACTATGAGAGAATTTTAAAAATCCATGTTTCTTTAAGATACTGGTTTTGTACTCCTAGAGAAATTTTTAAGACAAATTCCAAACATTTCTCCTCACTCTAAAGGCAAGACATTGTAACCTATTATATCACGTAAGTAAATTCACAGCTGCTTTTGTTTGTGTTTTCAATGTTACTACTTAACAGGATTCACGTGAACTTCCAGGAAGCGGGTTTTACACCTACCTCACTTAGCAAGAGGAAAGAAACTGAATAAAAGCTATCTTGCTCTACCTCATTCCTTCAGGTTTACAGCCAGGATATTATGCAGGTCTGTGGTCTCCAAGCTGTAGTGAAATTCAGAGCTAAAACCCACCAGCTATATCCAAGAAGACTTTGGGGAGCATTTTCAGCCCCTGTGGGAGCTGTTCTGTCCCATTAAGCAGGATACTTCAGCAGAGCTTCCCTTCTCACCCAGAAGCTGTCCAAGCCTTCATACTTCAGTACCTGTTACAAGGGAGTTTTGTGCATGTAAAGAAGTGTAATATCTGCAAACATATTGTTAGTTCATTTTTACTTCAGTATTTCCCACAAGTTATGCTTCATACTATTACTCGCTAACCCACCAGTAAACTGATGCCTGATCAATTTACTGCTGGTGGCTAGGGTTTATCAGTCCTCTTTTCCCCTGAGTCACAGTTTTGAAGGTCAGAAAGGAGCAGTTTGCCTTTCTATAAAGACACTCCAGACATTTTACCTAATAATTACTTAATTAATCACTCCTTTTTTAAATTACTTCAAGTAATTAATGCCCACTGGAGTATCCACTGCATCTCTAGGTAGTGGTTCCAGTGGTTAGTAATCCTCCTTGTTAAAGATGTAAATCTCATTTCCCCTCTAAATGCATTAGCTACAGCACTTAGCTATTTGAATGCATTTTGTTCCCTTTTGCCCATTAAGGAATTAGGAGATAGGGCTTAGTCATTGTTTCTTTTCCCTCCTTGATAACTAATGCTCTTCAGTTGCGCTCTAATGCAGCTCAATGCCAAAAAGTCAAGGCAGTAGAAATGGCTCTGAGTTGCCAGAAGTCATCTTCTCTCCAGGCTAAGGAAGGGAACGGGTCCACCACATGTTGACTAATGGCCGTGCAGGTTTGTTCATCACACCAGGAAGAACAGTACTGCAGTGCTGCCCTTGGTTCTGGAGTCCCCTGTCCGGAAAAGATGGGATGGATCACAAAGTGAGTAAGTACTTGGGATTCTAAAGATATACCTTCAGTATTATGTTTTCATGTATTATGATTATAAATTATAAGAAGAGTATAAAATTATTTTATTGTGGTATAGTAGTAAAAGAATTAAGGAAAAAGTTAATTGACAGTGGTATTAACTTTTCCTTTCCTCTGATGTGCTAAGAAATAAAAAGAACCAGCATCTTAAAGCTGAAGTCATACACATTCAACCTTGAAATCGGATGTAATTTCCTAGCAATGAAGTTAATTTCCAATTGGAGAGATTACGTAGAGTAGAGATACTTTTTCCTTTGCATTGGAGTCTTTTAAATGAGATTAGGTGTCTTGAAAAGAACACAAAATTCTTTCATTTGGCTTCTGGGAAAAATATACATACATAGATTACATATAAAGGAAACTAGATAAGGTATTTAGAACAACAGCTTCTGGTCTCAGAGTTGATAAGTACAAATAAATCATTCCATTCCACCAACAATTTTTTTAAGAGGATGGCAGGAACACAACAAAGGCTGTGACACCAGAAGCAACATCCAAAAGACTGCCAAGTAGTGTGGAGGAAGCAGTGCTTGCACCGATTAAGCTTTCTTTAATTTGTCCTTCATTCAGATTTTAGTGATGTTGGAAATAGCTGTATAACAAAAATTGTTTTTGACTTCAATGCCTGTGATACCATATTAGACTGAACTACTTTTTAAAGACAAATACTTTAATCCTTTACAATTTGTTTTCCTTGCTATAACTTCAGATGATACACTTAAACTACTTTAATTGCTCAGTTGTGAATTCACACACTTTATTATGTTGAACTTTTCATTTAAAAATTATGACTGTTTTAGAAAAATTTCTGCATTCTTGATGCCTGTCTTATACCTGACATTACTGGTACATATTCTCAATTTTGTAAGGCTTTTTTGTCTGGATTGGTTTATTTTTTAAAATTACATCTTACTGTGGACATTCAGTAAGAGTAGGCTGTGAAAATTTTTATAGCAGATCTGATAGTTTTACTTTCAAATAAATTATATACATAGGATGAACTGTGCAGTAGCACAGTCCTCTGTACTTAGAACTGGTCCATGAAAGCAGTGAAGTCAAATTTTAATTGCTATTTATGAAGAAAACTAATCTGTTTCACTGTTTCAGGAGTCTGAATTCCAGGGCCTTATTAGTAATCAGTTTGTTTGCCCATGTGCCACTGAAGTGTAATATCTCTTTTACAACTCCATTTTCCTCCTCAGCTCTTGTCAGAGACATGCAAGTGTCCAGTCCTTCTTGCTTCCCAGTGACCCCCTAAATAGCAATGCACTGTGTAAGAAAAGAATTTTGTGTCTCAGTTACCTACATTTCTTTGCAAGCTATCTGAAAGGTTTTTAATTTCCTCCCTTCCTCCTTCTTGCTGAAAAGCATACTGTGGTAATATGCTGTGTTCTACAAGTTAAAGTTTCCTGCCACTCAGTTTCTTTTGCCCCTTGAAAACCAGACATACTGTCTTTGTCAGAATCATCTGTCTGCAAAGTAAAACATTTACAGCAAGCCCTCAATTTTCAGAATACTGTGCAGCATTTTATCCACATCATATCCATTACATTAAATTCCTGAATCAAAAAACATGCTCTTATTGTTAGGAAACCTTTCTCATTGAGTGAGTGTTCTGGATACACCAACTTACTACGCTGACTCTGCTGTTTGATGTATCAAAATCACCTGTAAATGATAATGTGCTCACTGAATATGTTATTTTCCTTTCTACTTTTTGTCAACACAAAGTGTTTCTTATTTAGCTTCCTCTATGCCTTTTAAGAATGCTTCTAGAATGATATTATTTTATTTTATACATTATAAATACCTATATTATATAATATATATAATATTCTATGTATTTATTAAAATATAAAAAATATACTATGGTAGGAATCATACACATGTACTCATATATATATTTGTGTGTGTGTATGTGTATATGTATAAAATGTGACTTGACTTAAAAAAGCAAAAGGCTAACTCTACTTTCCTATGACTGCTTAAGGGCTGTGAGTGCTCAGTGCAGCAGGAGATGCTTCGGGAAACCTTGGTGTTTAGCGCCTCCTTCATCACCACTGAAATGTAACCATCTAAATGCCAGATCCTGCACCTATGACAGAGTAACACCTGGCACAAGTATGAACTGGAAGAGGAGTGGCTGGAGTGCAGCCCTACAGAGAGAGATTTGGGGGTGCTGGTCGACAGCAGCTCAGTGTGAGACACCAGTGAGCCCTGGCAGCCAGGAGGGCAAACCCATTCCCAGGGTGCATCAAACATAGTATCACCACCCAGGCAAAGGAGGGGATATTCCCACTGTATTCAGCATTGGTGCAGCCTCATGTCAATTATCATGTGCAGTGTAAGCAAATTAAAGGTTATAATGAAGGTCAAGAGCATTGAGCCTTATTTTATTACATAGCATAACCTATGACAGAAAACTGCCATTTAGATAGCATACCTATACTAAAAACTGACATTCTGAATGCAGTTATAATATTTAAGTGAAATTCACACTTATTACCAGATGTATCTGCAAACAAGATATACAAATACCCTGATTGTTCTTTTTATTGACAAAAGCAGAAAAAGAAATATAAGTAATTTTTCCGAAAAGAAGTAGTTGAAATTAAAGACAAAGAACTATTTCTTAGCTTTAGTAAAGTTATCAAATGGTAGACATTTTCCAGGAGGAAAAATGTCCTTTATAAAAGTATTGAAGGTTCTTAAGACTGACAGCAGACAAAGTGCTGATTTTCAAACATCTCAGCAGAAATAGTTGCAAGAGACTTACTTACTGTAACAAGAAAGACAACCTTCTATCTTGAAGCTCTATTATCAAGATCAGCCTTTTATTAATGCTCAAAAATTCAAGTACCTTGTTGAAGTCCCCCCTACCTTCCAAATCATGACAGTATTTAAAAGCATTATTCTATGACATGAGTCCTACTGCCTTAGGGAATATTAGCTATATGTCCTTCTCCCCTGCTCCGTGATGTTCTATGCATGGTTTGCCACAATTTCCCTCCATCCCTTCATCTGTGTTTCTCATTGTTCTTTCAAAGGCAGCATGGAGAAGACTGTAAATGTTTTAATCTTCATCCCTCTCCTCCTCCTCCCCACACATTTTCCTTTATATACACTGGTGTGTAAATGAAGGTTACAGCCATTGTTTGCAAGACAGGATCTTACAGACTGCCTATAGGAAAGCTCCCCCTTCATCTGTATCCACACCGATTCTCATTGGCCACAGCCTGAAACTAAGAAAACATTCAGAAATGCAAATACTGAAAGGAATAAGTCTGCTTTTTGTGTTTTGCCAGGCATAGGTTCAAAGCAAAATGAATATACATTTCTGAAAGAACAATCGCTAAAATCAAGAGTGAGAATTGAGAATCTGATTGACTTCAGTGAGCCCTTTCTTCTTAGAGATTTGCTATAAAAATAAGATCTCCTCAAATGCATGAAAATAAGGTACTTGCATTGTATTGACTTAAAGTTGTCTCAGAAATATTTCCATTTGAATCTCAGTTCTGATTATAATTACACTATACTTTCACACTACATTTATTTCTGGTATAGCAGCATTGCCATGACAACCCCAAATTATGTCAATATATATGCACGTTTGAGCTAATTCTTTACGAAAGAATAAAAAAGAGAAAAACGGAATCAAGAGCAGGGCTAGAGAGCACTGCCTGTGTCACACACACTATAGGAAATTTGTACAAATCTTAGAGCATTTTTCACTAGAGTTGCAATAAAAGACACAAAATTTTATTTTTTTATTTATTTTTTTTTTTATTCCATCTGTCTTGTTTCATTTAGCTACAGTCCTAGAAGAGAGCTTGGCTGAAGTCAGCTGTATTACAGCAGGTCTGGATTTCACTCATGGGGAACATAGTTTTTCCTTTTCACTGAACAATCAAATTTGCCAAGTTTGTCTCTGGCAGCTAGACTTGACCAAGTGCAGTTGCTGCAGTGCCCTTGGTCAGGAGGAGGTAGGGAAAGAAAAGGTCTGAATTCAGCATTTAAGGCTGTGCAGAGATACAGAGACTGTCGCAAGGAGATGAGGAGGAGCCTCCTTTCACCATTCATGTCTCCCTCCCCCCCCACCCCCCACTACCACTTCTGGCCCCAGAGTTGTCCACAATTCTCCACTGTAAACATCAAGACTGATAGACCTTCCCTATCTCTTTGTGCTGCCTATATGAAATTTTATGGACCATCAGAGCTCTTAAGAGCACTCTGGAAATGGAATAGTATCACCATTCAACTCTTTGCAGGACCAGTTGTGAGAACAGCTTTTGAGCAAAACTGGATGAAGCAGTAATTTTAGTCTTGGTTTAGGTTTCTGGGGGCTACGCAGCAGTCTTGCAGACATTCATGACTCTTTGCAGAATAGAGGAAAAAATATAGATGATAATAATGATAATTATTATTAATAATAAAAGTAAATTAATAATAACTATATAGTCAAAATATTGAAAAGGTTGCTTTTATTTCTCTGTGAATATTAAAATGTTGACCTTTCCTTCAATTTGATTTGGTAAAAGCCAGCTTTATTTGACTCCATAAAGTGACTAAACAGTAAGTAGAGGATAGTAACTGCACACTAAAGTGGGAGGACAAATTAAATGTCAGATAAGAATTGCCAGAGCAAAAGAATGTAAGACCATCTTTTAAGTCATGGAAGAGTCACAGCAAGGTTTCCAAGGAAACATTAACTTTGCTTTTCCTATTTTTTTTTTTAATTGTGAACTTAGCCTCCTCATTGTGTCAAAATTAATGGGAATCTTGAGTCCTGTCAATTAGTCTGTGGGTTTTGTCTTTCTTCGTCTCTGTTCGTTTGTCATATGATATATTAGAATTTGAACATACCTTTCTGAACATCATTTATGCCATGCACAGGGAAAATGATAAGGTTAAAGTAAAAAGACCTCTCAACAGTCATTTAAGGAAAGAGAGGCTCATAAAAAATGGAAGCATGGTGGCCTTTGTATGGCTTTGAATAACACCCTTCCCAAGATAAAACCATATTGATTGGCCTGATCCTAGGTAGCTGGGTTTGCAGCACCATCTGCATGCTGTGGCAGTCTATGATTCTAATTATTTGGAATTGTTATTCAGGCTGATAAATTGTATGAAGGATTTTGTTTTCCATCAAGTCATTCTTTGTTCAGCACTGATAGCATCATAATTAAGTAGCAGTTGCTGGCTCTGAACGTGGATAATTCATACGAATTATTTCTAATAAACAAACAACATAGAATGTATCAAAAACCATCCTTAAAACATAATTTCTTGCTCTGTGTGCTGGATCTATTCCCTCTGATACACCCTAATCAGACAAAAGGTAGAGGAGGTATTTGCACGTTTCAGCTTTCCTGTTCTGTGAGCTTTTTTAGGACGTGTTAAACATATTAAGCTGAGATACCTACTCTTTCTTAACAATGAAATGACATGCTGTAGGAACACATGGAATGAAGATAACCTGGACAGTGGGAAACACAAATGTGTCAGGGTCATACACTAGCAGTACTTATTAAGTAATCCATTTATCATGAACTGTGTCATACACTGAAAGTCAGTGTTCACTTTGTGATTAAAGTATTTATTAATAAAGGTAGTAAGATTATGCAGTGCCAGATACACAGGGGACCATTAGTTCCATTCAGTTGCAAAGGGCACAACACTCTAAATAACTTTGAAGTCCAGAACTGGCCAGTTGCCATAATTAAGGTTGTATACAAAAGGAGTTTAAAAGCATAAATTACCTTCTACATGAATTGTATCATGATAAATTCACACAGTTTTCAAGGGCCATTTAATGATCCTTCATTATGAGGTAAATATTGGTGTTTTGTATGAACCTCAACAAATAGGCACTATGAGATGATGGAAAAGAGTCCTTCTTTCTCTATAGCATCTATGAACTGTAGAATCGCATGGTAAATTTTTTCTGGAAGTGGTTTGTTTAAATAAAAGTGCAATTTAAGAGCAATATGTGCAAAATTGTCTTTTATGAACTTTATAGAGATAGAGGATTTAGTGAATTTTTCAATCTTGAATACTTTCTGGCTTCAAAATTTTATCACTCACTAAGGAAAAGACAAATATGCCTGTGAAGTTTGTATAGTCTAGACTCTTGTAGCCTTTTAGCCTGTGTAATGCTTCTAAATTTTGCTCTTCAAGTCAGTAGCATAGGCTGTTTCTGTCCTTGATTCAATCTACAAGACAGTTCAGGAGTTGTATCCATATTTGTCATATTTACATTTATTCTGTTAATTCCACTGGAGAAAATGTTGGCTGTATTTAGCCTTTCTATTTAAATTCAATCAAACTGAATAATAGTGGATATTATGTGGGTATATGGGTTCATACTGTCAGGCTATTAAATATAATGCATTGGATTATTAAACAACTACAGCAAACTGATTTGTAGCTTACCATTGCAAATTGTGTACAATTTTTTTCCTACAGTGTATTAAATGAGAACAGCTCCTTTCTCTACGTATGTGTGTATGTTATTTTTCTGCTATTTTTGGACCTGGTGCTTATCTTCTCCCCTCTGTTCTTAAAAAGATAAAAAAGGGGGGAGGGGGCTAGAGAAGAGAAAATGTTTAACTTCTTTCTTCTTTGTATCTTTTCCTCCATGCAGGTAGTTTGGGACTTTAAACCACAAACTGTCATCGACTAACCTTCATCTCATTAAGGAGATTCTCAAAGGATTGCTTTGTTTTGCAGAACACATTCCATTTTCCACCTTCATTAGTAAACTGCTAAATATTTTACTTTGTCACAAGACTAGAATGTATAAACAGATGCATCTTCCTTTCTCCCTGACTCTGTCTCTTGAAAACATATTCTGATAATCCTCAAAGAAAATCTAGATGGATTTCATCAATTTATTACTGTCAGTTGGCAGACATATAAGATACAGAGTAAGAAAAAAGGGAATTTTTTTAAAGGAAGGGGTAGTATGGGTATAAATATTGCATTTAGGGGGAAAAAAGCAAACCACAGTGACAGTTCACCATAGCTATAGCTGGTGAAGGTTGGAGTGTTGGAGATCTGCAAGTTTTTCTCTGAAGCATCGTGCAGAAGGTTCCCTTTCCCACCCCGTGGGCTGTGGAGCATACTGTCTTGCACTGTTGCCACCTTTCCTTGCAACACATAACATGTCCCAACAATTGTCAGTACTGCAGGTAAATAGAAGATTTCCCAGACTTACTTTACATATGAAATCAGATTATGAATTAAAAACCCAATCCATTTTCCGTTTTAAAGTTAAGGGGAACATTTTAATTTATTTTAATGGAATATAGATCAGGCTTTCTCTTTCAAACTAGAAAAGCCCTCTCATCACTGAAAGGCAAAATTTACCCTATATAATGGGATTAATACTAAAGTTTGTTCCTGCTGGAAGAGTTTTGATGTCTGACAAAGCACAGTATTTGATTGAAGGCTAGACCTTCCGTAGTGGGCCTGGCTTGATGGTCTATTCCACCTCCCATTTACAGGCAGGACCTACTACCCACTCCAAGTCAGGTGGCACTGGGAAAAGTGCAGCATGTAAACACAGAATGGTTGAGTAAAATAAAATAACAAGAAAAATATCTTGTTTGCATTGTGCAATAGCCCTTTAAATTTTGAGACTTGAGAGACAGCTAAAGGAATGTGCAAAATAGACAGTGCTTATGAGTTTTTAATACTTTTTTAATGCCCTGGGTTTCTCGTAGCCATATGTCCTTCAAATGCACATCACTCAAATTGTGTGTCCAACTGCACATTGCCCTGAATTTTCAGTTATTGTCCATCACCATTCATAGGTGACATTTCTGACACTTAGAACTGAGAGAAACAAGTTTTACTCCTTATTCCTCTCTTCATGCTTAACTAGAAGGTTTCTTAAGGTTCTTCTGGACATCTTAGAAACAGAGGTGGTTTCTGCACTTGCAACCTGAGCAGCTTGCCCTGACAAAGGGGCATAGGATATTATTACTCTGGAAGAACTGGAAGGCATCACTATGGGTCCCAAGCACAAACACAGTTAAACCACAGAAGATGAGGAGAATGAGCCATGTGAAGTAAATGTTTCCTTTTGTTCCTTTATTAAGCAAGCTCTTGGGAAATTCTTTTTGATTGCTTGAGTCTGCCACTTGATTCAAGAAAGCCCACTGAGCCTTTTATTATCAGGTTCATTTTAAACAGCATTTTGCTTCAACGGTACTCCAAATGCTTTATTATCTATTTTTATTAAGCATCACAATGAGAAGGTAAAACTGATAATACCTCTCCCATGCACTGCAGATTGGCTAGGGCTCATGCATTGTAATGAGCTCATTCTGCCAGCCTCCCACAGTGGTCATGGCTTTGCCAGCGAGTTAGAGCAGAGGTAACTTTTTGGTTTTTTATTTGCAGGTTGATCTGCATCGTTACTGAAAACTGGAGCGACGATTGCAATAAAAAGGAGACAGGCATTCAGGAGATTGATATGTAAGTAGAAGTAAAGTTTAGTAAGCCTTAGATTACCATCTTAACAACATTCTCAGCAGGGGATTGGAAACATGACTGCTTGGGAATTAAAAAACTGTGGGGTAGACTCTTCACTGATAGTGATAGCACCTGTGGACTCCAGGATAAAACATGCTTTTACTGCAGGGAGAACCTTCTCCACAGTCACATCACATATCCCCTTATTCTACCATTTTCAAAGCAGTGAAAAAAACCCCAAACAAACATAAAGCTTTTGATGAATGTGTTCAATAGTTGGAATAGTTTTCTGAAGAGTTTTGATAGGTTGTATCTTCAAATTGTGTATATTTTTTGCTCTTCATTGTTGATCTGCAAATCTTCAAACTAAGATTTAGAGATTTCCTAGCTGTAGCCCAGTCATATTCAGCAGGGAACTGGCCTTCTGAGGCTGCAGAAAAAGGGATTACAGGTCTATCTGCAAAAGCCTTACTCGTGTCTATGCACTTCAGCCTGTAATGCAGTTCAGAGGAGGGGAAATTTGTTAAAATCTTTGTGAACAGGAAAATATCTTCTGTGAATGCAGAAAGAATGCACAAAAATATGACACTGGCTGCACTGTTTGTCATACTAGCAGTAGATGTCAAAATTTCTTCATTCCTTTTTTTGTAGAAATAAAAATGCTGTTTTCATGACTACAAGATAGTGATTTTTCAAAGCAGTCACTGGATGGTTTTTGCTTTGGCTTCTGCATTTTCTTTAGCTGATAATACAGTTCATTTTTTCAGTTGAACTCTCATATATTCTTTGTAATGTTAGAAAAACATCTTTACAAAAGCCTTTTGATCAGAATAGAGTTAATGAAGTAATATCTTGCCACCATATTGCTCATCATTCTTCAGTGCATTGTGGCTGGATCAGATTTTTGTAATAAATCATAGTATCAGTTTACCAGGTTCAGGCTTCCTTTACATGTATTCTTTGAAACTTTGCCTCTTAAAAGATTTAAGGGCAAAACTATTTTGGAAGTCTGAAGCAGATACACAGGATTTAGATCACACTTTTTTTTCATCAGTATCTTAATAGAGATGGCATGCCTGATAGGCCTTCATGTTAAACTTGTGCCTTTGTACCAATCAGAGTCTATTTGCTTCTCTTCTGTCCTTTGCTTTAGCTCATACCATTATTTTCATCTGCTGAGTGAGGTCAGTGTTTCAGTGCTGTATACTCAGATCAGTATTTATCATTTCCAATTGGGTATATCTTCTTTCCATACAATACAATTGCTCCCATTTAATCATGGCATCTTATTTAGTTTTGTATATTCAATTTATCACATGCCATTTGCTTTTAATCACATGTTGTGCTTCCGTCTAATACATTCTGTGTTAGTTTGGCTGCTCTTTAAGAGCTAATTTTGAACATATTTTGTTTCAAAACATTTTATGCTACACAATATCTTTAATGTCTTTCAAAATTCCGTATAAAACAATGTATTTCAAATGCCAGGCTCTTAACTTCCTTCAGTTGCACCTCTTCCAGCCTGGTCTCAGTGAATATACCTACCAAGACTGAATATGCAACATGAGGTAAAAGGCTAGACAAATGTCTCATATTCTGATACCACACATTTTCCTATTGTATTTTAGTAAGGAACAGTAGGAGCCTGTGTGTCTGACTGAATGGCTCTCATTAATTTTGGGGAGGGGTAATACTACTGGGAACATAATGAGGCCTGATCAATAGTAGGGGAACAGAAATTAAAAACAAAGTTTCTGAGTGCAATACATAGATTGTTGCTGGCACATTAACACATAAGCTAACCTATTCTTCTCATTGTTTGTTTTGTAGTGAGGGTTGGGATTCAACTGCCCACAGGAGTCCTTTGGTTAATCTGAAGTCATTTTGGTCTTTCCTATCACAGAAATTAGTAGTAGAGTTGCAGTTGCCCAAATACCTGGGACCACCACCTGAAGTCACTCAGTGCTCTCTGCTTCATCAGATACCCCTAACAGGATAGTCTTTGCTGCCATGGGAGCCATGCTTTATGAGGAACTCAATGTAGGGTAGCTTACACTTTTATTCAAATTAGTCTAATACTGGAAAACTCCAGATCAGTTCAACTTGCAGATGTGTATTAAAGTGCTTTTCCTAAAAATTTTGGGCGTCTGCTCTTCTTGGTAGAAAGACCCAGATTAGGATATGTGCTGTGCAGAATGCATTTTCTTCCAAAGTTAGGTTCATAGAGAAAAAATGTTGTATGAAAGATAAAATTCTCTAATATTTTCAGACAAAAAGCTGCAACAAAAATTTTTTTGAATTATGGTAAAGTGTCACCTGAGACTCAACAGACCTGCAGAGCTGAGTAGAGGAAAAAGGAGTATGAACAACAGGAAAATATGGTCTATCAAACTATGGAAAATGTTAGTCCTGGTAGTTCCATTAGGGAAATCACATTTGACAAATAATCATTAGAACTATACTGTATAGATCAATCCTCTCTGGCCTTGGGGGATGTGGTAAAACCCAGACCACAGGTTCTGCTAGGGCTCTATAAGCAATCTCTGTTTTCAATTCTCTTTTATTTCTTTCCTGAATTTCTGAACTAACGTAATGGGTGTGGGGAGAGATGAATACTGATGGGGTTTGGCATTTCTGGTATTCCTTGCAACCTTTTGCATTTTGTTGACAATTTATATTGAGGTGGGAAACAGCAATATTATTTTATGTTAGCATGGTGCTTTCTAAACTGAAGCATGTTGCTAGCTCTGCATGGGCATACATCACAATTCCCTCCCTCTGAGGGAGTTGCAGCAGCCTCTACCACTGGTGTGGGAAGCCACATACAAAGCTTTTACTCTGATATGCTGCACAGCAATAGGAGGTAGAAAAAAAACTTGCTGTAGCCTGCGACACTAGGATAGTTCAAAAGTATTGTTACAGTCTTATAACAATACTGATGGGTGCCATCGCCTCAAAGTTTAAAGGGACATTTATGCATAAATGTCTTCAGGCCTTAAGATACACCCATTACTGCAGTGCATACTAATCCATTTCTTTATTCTGTAACTCGGTTTTCTACATGGACAGCTTATATATAATTTAGGAGGGTTTTTTTAAACTTAATTTATTGAAAAACCAATCCATTCAATACGTGATAAAAAGAACGTTGCAGGAAGATCAGATCTTTCCTCTACAATATTAGTGTTGTTAAAGGGGGAAGGGAAGCATCTGGATGAAAAATGGCCTTTCCCATAGAGCTTAAAAACGATTATGATAAGCACCATATAGGTATTGGATTTTGTAAATATTTGTTAACACGGAAACATTTATGTAGAGTAAGATTTCAGTGAAAGGACCCCATTAGGACCTTATCGAGCTGTGGGGTAGGGTGGGTAGTCATGTGGGAGGAAACAGGGAGTCTGAAAAGCCAAGGGAAACACAAGGTACTTTCAGTATGGCAAAGATTGGGTAGGATAGATGCCCCCTCTAGTGGATTTACCATTTTACTATAGAGGAGAGGAAATCTGTCTTTGAAGAGCACTATGCAAAGATATCAGGAATGCTTTATGCATTATGAAGGGGAAAAACAGAGAAAGAGAAAATATATTGTGGAAGAATTGTTTTCTCTTTGGTTACAAAAAAAGAAAAATAACCCCCCAAGCCCCCGACTATGTCTCTTCCGTAACTCAACTGTTGTCCTGAAATGTTTATCAGCACATGGATGAAATAATTTGGAAACAACTGGGAAATACTTGGTCTCTTTCAAGGTTAGAAAGATTGCCAGAAGCCCTGAATGTCACCTCTTTGTTGTACTGTTGAGGGAGCTGTTAGTAAGTCACCTTGCCAGCAGTTTCCCCTCCTCTCAGGCTGGAAGGGTAACTGCATTAAATATCCTACTACTGCCTCTGTAGAAATTCCATATTAGCGAGATGCTCTGTGGGAAATCTTATAGTCAAAGGAACCATCCTGCACCTACTTCCTCTTATGTATTTGCTGAGATGCTGGAGGACAGAGGGATATTATTACATGCAGGCAAAGGCTAAACTAGGAACTGGACAGGTCAATCTGTGGAAACCTAGCAGTCATAAACTTTTCCTACAGCTTTCCCAAAAGACAAGGAAGTAGCAGTTAACAGCTGAGAACAAAATTCCTCAGGCTTTAACTCATCCCCAAGTACTTGCCTTATCCTCCAGCTTCATCCTTGTCATTCTCCATTTGGACCTCACCTTTCTTTCCCCAGCTATTTCTGCCTTTCAGTCCCATCATCCTAATTATCACAGAACCTCTGTCCAACCAGTTCCTCCTTCTAGCAGCACAGTTTTCTGATGCCTTTATATCCACTTTTAATATCCTCTCATCAGCTCCTAAGTTTCTCAAACAAAATTTATCAGGTTGTCTGTTTTTGGGAGTTTATTCCACTTCTTCCTCCGTTTTCCTGATGCCTATTTTTTACTTAGGCAATCTCCATTTAAGTCTTCCTCACACTGCAAAACCATTTTTCTTACCTGGTACCACTTCTCCTGACACTGATAAGATCTCTTCTGCATTTATACAAAATTTCTGAAGAGTTTAGCAACCAACTCTAGGTAGCATCAACTGAGTAGATAAATATTGCAGGTTTTGAAAACTGCAAAGTGTGGCCAAATGTGATTTGATACTGGCAGCACAAAGTGAATAACTTAGCTGAATAAGACATGCCTACTTTGAAGCACAGAGCTGAGAAACAATTTCAAAGCAAAGCTTACCTGGTTTGTTTTAGCAGAGCCTGGCATCATATTATTCCCTCCCCTAGCCCCCAAAATGCGCCTCTGAAGAGTTCAGGTTAACTTCAATGCCAGACAGAAGCTTCCTTCAAAATTTCATTTCCAGTAGCTGCAGAGATGCAGAACTCTTATGTACTAGAAAATTTAGCAAGGAAATGATGTGAAGAGTTGCAGGCATTGAAGTAGCTTCCCTGAAGAGTAACTGCTATTCCAGGCTGCTTAATCTTACAGGACATGGAAATATGAACACTCCTCCTGATATTTGTAAGTTTTGACACTAGGTCATGCAGTATCACAGAAAACATCATGCAAGTCACTTCCACTTCAAATGGTCTGGAAAATCTGTTTAGTGTGTTTTTGAATAATATGTGGGCTGTAAGACTGTAAGGTCAGGTGCTGGTCCATATAACTCAGTTGTTTTCTATGTTAAAAAAAACAAAACAACAAAACATAAGGAAAATGCTTGATGATAAGAACTTTGTAAGAAATTAAGAAGGTTATTGCCTCTTTATAATGTAAAAAATGTTTACTGTTCTGCTGGTTTACTGATCTTGCATTTTGGCAAATATATTTTATTTTGCAGTATGTTTTTATGATATTTTTGCTGTATATAACCTGTCACTTGCACTTACCACTACTTGTAAATACCAGATGCAATTTCATGTTGAATATAATTTTGATTGATCCCAGATAATCAATCAATTGTGGGCTATTAAGTGCTTTTTCTCCTTTATTTTACTTAAGAATGGGTTTATTACTCTAAGGCAGATGAAACAGTTTAGAAGAAGGAGGTAAAGAGTGAGTTTGAAAACTGAAATGGTTTAAAGGCCATCACTCCCTATCCTGTCCATCTCCCAGGGAGGGTAAGCAGGAAGTAGCACAAAGGATCAGCATGTTGTTCATGGAGGCAGTGGTGGAGCTCCCTTGGCACCAAGCATTTTCTCAAAGCTCGTTAAGGCCCCCGTCTTCTGGTTCCAGATCAGTGATTTTGCCTGTTCTCACTCCTTTTCTGCATCCCCTGTCACATTTGAACTTGCCAGCTCCCAGTAACTACAATAATCAAAGACCATTTCCCATGGGTATTAAAACAAACTCATATTCTAAGATTTAATGGATGTTATTTTTGAAAACTATAGATCAGATCTTTCAGCCCATCTGTTAACCTTCCAAACTGTGAGCTAAACCAAAACATTTCTTTGGCTTTGAAGGACTCCACAATGAACATCCACTGCCAAGGCTGAGCACTGTTGGCCACTGAGTACTTGGTCTCCCTGTGTAGAGGATGGAAGGATCGGGAATGAAAGACTGGTGCTTTCAGAAGCTGCCAAGAAGGAAGGGTCTGTAAGGTATTATGCAGAAATGCCAAGGGCAGCAGATCTGCAGTTATTATCTTAACAACAGGCTCTGTTATCCAATTATCCTTCAGCTCAAAGGGGAATTAATTTCTCAAATTTTTAAGGTTTCCCTCATAGGCAGAACAAACCACGAATTATATCTGTCTGGACTCCCACACAATGAGCCACATTGCCCCAGACTAATGACAAGATACCATTAAGTTGCCAATTAGAAGAAAATATCTTTGTGTGGTTACTGTGACCCTCTTCAGACAATCCTATCAGATGCCAGTGTCTAACTCCAGAATAACCAGGAGTCCGAAAGAGCAAATCCAAGACAGATATCCCTCACCAGACCATTCTCTCTTAGCTGGGTTCCAAGGAGACTGAAGCCCTGGTGAGCTGCTGTTCCCAGTGTGGCTTGGCTCACGGGTTCAGGCTACAGAGCTCTGCTGGCACTCCTCTTCTGACTGCCTCCATAAGTGCCCTGCTACCCCAGATCATCCTTTACCCTTTTTGTCCATCTGGTGCTTAAAGCAGGGTCCAACAAGGCAGAACTGAGTGAATCCAGCTCTAACTCTTTTCCAGTCATGTTCTTTGTGAATTACAGACCAGGATTCTGCATTTCCCACTGCACTTCAGAGAACTGAGTCCCAGGTAAAGCAGAGAAGGGTGAGAAAAGGGGTTTTGTTAGTGGAATGAAGCCTCTCTAGAAGGACTGGAGTGAGTAGGTTCTGACAAAAAGAAAAGGAAATGTCCTCTAGAGCCTTCCTAAGAGCCAAATCTTCCTTTCCTAAAAACAGGTTTGCTCTCTCCTGAGGGATGTTTTTTCTACACTAGATACTCAGTCATGCTTCTGTGTTAACAATGGCTTCCAAACACTTTCTGAGGCATCAGAATAACCTCTTTTCATAGCTGTAGCAGAGTGGTTGTTTAATGGATTCTCTTAGATACTCAAGAGAGCAGGCATCTGCTGCATGCTGAAAGCAACTTACAGGTGCTGGGGATGGACAGAGAAGAACAAGTCCCAGGGAACACACTCAAAGAGAAACCTGTCACAGACTCATGGGTATGGTTGTCACTGTGTCTTACTATTTTCAGGTGGAAGAAATATCCTCCCTAGACAATGAAAGGTCCAGAAACAGAAATGGTCTGCTGATGCTCTGCGACATGTAGCTGTAGGTACCATTTACAGTTTTTATGTCAAATGAACCTGCAGTGGCAAGTAACAATTTCAGATACTGGCAGGCAAAGTCTGTAAACAACTTGTCTAATACCTCGCAGCAGTAATGCTGCTCTCCAGAGGTGCAACCATGGCCCCATTAAGGGATCTTGCCTTGTGCAACCCTTTGAAGGAACATTTTTACTTCTGGAAATTTTTCTCACTAGAAACTCAGCTGAGAGTCAAAGGAATCTTTGACTTTCCACAAAAGATCAGGAAGTGTTTGTTGTCTCTCGCCAGTGCAGTGTAAGTAATTTTATCCCTATTTATTCCACATTATTCTCTGTTGCATGGGGGAAGTAAAGAGGTACAATTCTTTGCACCTCAATTTCTTTGGAGTTCTTGAAATACTTCCCAAAACTCCATGAAAAAAAAAATGAACAGGAGTGTCAGCCTATTATTACTCTGTATATTGAAACACCACACAGTCTATCAATGTATGAAGACATATATATATTTATAAAATATGTATAAATTACCTTCTAATTTCTCCTCCCAAATCCATTGTTTTTACTCTCCCTACTAGATAATGAGTTTCTATTCAGGACAGCTGCAGCAGGAAGCTTAAAAAATTCTAGTTGCATTTTACAAAAAAAGTATGTGTGGAAAAAATCCCAAACCAAATGAACCAAAACACCATGTCCCCCAAATAAACAAATATCTTAAGTATGTTTTATAAATTGTCTTTCTTTTTTTTCATTCTCAGAAAATATTACGCCAGTATAAAACTGAGTTGATATCTTCTGCTGCATTTCTAGTTATCTACCCAGCCATGAGGTAACTCCACCCTTGCTCTACCCAGATGAAAATATTCTCTGCAGCCACCTGTTTGTGCTTTATTGAGTGTACTATGTCTAAGCAAGAACCGCAGCAACTAGAGTTAGAAAATGCAGGACATTTTCTGTCTGACATTTTCATCCTCCTTTTTCCCTGTGGTCAGTTTTGTTACCCTTTGCAGGGGAAAAAGTCCAGTCTCTTGATTTCGCTAATTTGACCCCAGTCATTTTAAATAGTTCAATCTCTATTGACTGAATCATGGCTTATTGCCACTACCAAACAGTGTGCTGAGTAAGGATCACTAAAATCCAGTAGAAAAGTGTCTTTTTCCTAAGGTACCTCAATGACCCCTAAACACAAATGGGTTTTTCATAACTCCCACAAGCTGCCACAGCAGCAGTTGAAGAGGAAAACCTTCACACAGCCCTGTACACTTGCTTTGTGCAGCAAAGCCACATCAACTCTATGCCGTGGTAGACCTGGGTGAAATACTTCCAAAGGATGATGCTTCCGTGCCTGTGATGGGTATCCTTCATGGGTGAGGTGTTGAGAAGCCCCAACTCCAATAGGGTCCAGCACTCAGTACAACCTGACTTTAAGGTGGGTTGAGTTTCAGTGGTATAAGTGGGGATGGCACTGTATGAAATTTTCCATTGTTAATAATGCCCCCTTTTAGATATGCTTATGTTCTGGAACAAACAACACAGAGCACAGATATGCTTTTTACATTTTTAATAAAGAATTCAGACAATATCAACTTTCTTCCCATCACATAAGTTTCTCTAAATTTTTAATAAGGAACTTAGACAAAACCCTTGCCTTTCAAAAATCCCACTTTGTCTAAATCAGCAGCTGAAATACCATGATCTTAAAGTAACTTCTACAGCTTCATATGGTGATGCATCCCTCACCACCACACTCCATACCTCCCCCCTTCCAACCACACTACGGTCTCAGGAATGCTCATTAGGCCTCAACTTTGATTAATTAATGGCACCTGGGCAGTTACCTCCCTTTGAACTTATCAGAAACAGCTCTCCCAGAACTTCTGTGGTCTAATGAGCTCATTTTCTAATAAGTAGTCTTGAGACTTTTCTGTCTGAACAATAGATTGTTACTGAACAACAGATTTGTTACCAAACTTTCTGAGGAAAATTCCTGTAATTACTGACCCAGACTGCAGCCAGGATGGAAATTTACTAATAACTAAAGCCCAGCATCTTGAGACCTTACTAACAGTCATGCTAAATGAAGCCCTTTGAGCTCTTCTGGGGTGTCATTCTGTGAGTGAGACAACTCTTGGAGCTCAGCAAATCTCCAGTTTGCAGTATTAGGAGTACTGTTGCTGAAAGCGGATGATGAAGCCTGGGCCAAAACCTCCACTCCTTGAAGCTCACCCCTTTGCCCATTGAAAAGATTCAAAGGCTTCTGACACAAGTATTTCACTGAACTTAAGGGAAAATTTTCATAGGTATACCTTTGCACATACTTCTTTATGTCTGTGTGCATGCATATTATGAATGTTGCTTTTTTAGATTCATAATAAATTTTATAATTAAATATTAAAACTTAAGTTGAATTTATGGTTAAGTTAGACTTCTGGCTAAATTACTGTTATGCTAATGGAAAATTCTATTTAATAATTTTGTAAGTGATGGATTAGTCAATTGATTAAGTACTGCTATTACGGTGTTGATTGGATATTGTTATGATTAAGTGTTGCTAATTCCTTTAGACCTAAACCATTGATCCAGTCTGAGACTAAGTTTAGCAAGGGGGTCTATTCTGAAGCTTGTGACTCAAGAGGAGTCTTTTCCCTCCTTACTCTTTTTAGTGCCTGGTCTCCTCATAAAGCACACAAACTAAAATCAGATTAAAAACTCTCTACAATGATTTATCAATATAATAAGTAATAGAATGAACATTACCATTTAAGTGTGTTATGCTTTTGCAAATTTATATTAAACCTGCTTTTACTGATAACTCACCAGTGATTTTTTTTAAGCGACCTAAACCACTCATTCACATCTCACTCCTAGACTGTCATTCTATATTGTCTCCACAAGGTTAAACAAGAACCCCATAGAGTAGAGGCTTTTAGAAGTATGGGCATGAATAAATGTGCACAGGGGTTCATATATAGCTCATCCTGGCTGGTCAGTAAACATTGCCATGTTTGAAGTCAACCCTGACTTGCCAAGTCTCCTTACAGTGAGCAAAACCTAGAGTCTTTCCTTAGATCAAAGTCTTATTTTCATAATAAGTTCTTGAACTGGGACAATCAATGCCCAAGGGAGTGCTCCAGGAAACAAACTTTCTTCCAAGATGTTTTGAGAAAGAGGGGAGCATGTGCTGTTCTTCTCCTCTTTATTACACATGGTCCTCTTTAGTACACAGTCACCTCTCTGAGACTCTTTGGGCTGGTATGGAGGAGAAGGGAAGCTGGGTATTTTTCTCCAACAAAGCATGGAAATATCATGGGACCTCTTTACTCGTCAGTCTGGTCCCCATAAATTTCATCCACACCATACCTGTAAACATAATGCTGGCTTTCAGCTAGGTTATATTCTGTAATGTTTAGCCCATGGAAGACTTCATTAATGGAAAGCCCAGTCTAGGATAACCACTGCAGCATATTTTTCTCTTCTCTGCTTCTCTGCAGTTGTGAGCAGAATAACGTGACAATCTTCAGGTAAGAGGAGAAAATTCATAGTAGAGTTTTCTCAAAGTGCTTGGCTAATTTTGCTCCCACTTCATCTCCTGTGGAATGGTTATTGACTCTTCCCTGGCCTTGTCAGGAGAGGTGGAAGCAGAGCCATGCCTGCCTCCTGGGTAGCCTTGATTTAGCATCCCAAGAGGTAATGACAGATTCTTGATGGGACAGAAGATCTAGTAAATTTTGGAGCTTGTAGAGGCTTTGCAGATAAGGTCTGACAGGACACCAAAAATAGTATGAATTTTCAAAGTTGGCAACATCAAAGGCTGCCTGAATACATGGATTGTATTTATGTCAGAACTTATAAACCCCGTCCAAGAAGATGAAAACACCTTTAGTCCTGAGTTCTTACCTGAAAGCCAGCTATAAAATATCTGTGAAATTTTGGGGGTTTATTTTGGTTTCAAAACTGATTGTGTTTTTACGCAAGTAGAAGCAGCTGGTATCCTTGTGCTATGTGACAGTTTCGGCTTCCTCTTTGCTAGTAGAAAATAAACCTTAGCCTTTTAAGGTAACAGATGCAAGCTTAAAATAAGTGTAGCCAGAAGGTTAATAAAGTGTTTGATTATTTATATAATCTTTGGGCTTATCAAACTGGAACGGTGCATCATTGAGTTTCAGGTTTTCCACAAGATTTTTATGTCTCTGAACATTTCTGTTCCATCCTCTTTGTGCTGAAGCTATGAATGTTGCATCAAAAATTATACTACCTTTGAAAATAATGTTATGGTATTATTTCATTTTTGTACAGGGTCCATTCCAGGATTTAGTAGAAATGCTGTCTTTGAAACAGGAAGGAGAAATATTTTACCCCAGAGGACAGTGCTTTGAGAAATGAGAAACTTTTAGGGCTATTTAGGATAGCAAAAAGTCTTCTTATCCTTTCAAATTCTGCAGGCAGAAGAGGGATTTTTGGTTTTGTTATTCCTTTGGAGAATAGAAACACAGAAAATGAGGAGTAAACATCCAGATTGTCTATACTGTAGATAAAAATGAACTGTTCAATCCATTCATCAAAGAGCTCTGACTCCAAATTTCAAGGAAATCAGCCCTACTCCACAGCAATTACCCTGAAAGTGACACAGTGACATTTTTCTTCTAGCATTTACGATCATCCATTACCATGTAATACATACAATATAGGGCTAGATTTGCATATCATCAAGCAGTACAACAGGAAGCATGACATCTGCCATGTTGTTACATCTGTCTGTGCTTTCAGACATTCAGAGGTTATCTTGTCTTTTGAGGTCCTAGTCATGAACTAAATATGGAAGTATTCTTTCATGATCATTGTCTAAATACTTCAAGAGAAGCACGTATGTATGCATCTTCTGGACCAAACACCAGTTCTTACACATTTTGTGCCATAGGAGTCATTTATGGGGCCTGTAGTGCAAGATTAAAAAGTTAAGATTAAGCTTAAAATACACAAATAAAATCTATTGCACATTAATTTCTTACTCTTATATTGGGTATGAAAGTTCTGAGAAGTGCTCCCAAACTCTGTGAGCACTTAAAAATGAGAATGCAGCAAGCATCGCACCAAGGAATTCTCTAAGATTTGGTACAAAATCCAAATGACATCTTTTTTTAATGAAAAGAAGAAGATTAAGACAGTTTCCACTTTCAATTCTGCTTTCAAGTCAAATTGCCACTAAAAATCTCATGAAATTTAATAACAGTTCCACTGCAACAGTGGTTGCTCTCACAGTTTGGTATTATAAGACCTGCTCACTAAATTTTTTTGCTGTTGACATACTCAAATGTTACCTGTAACTTTCCAGAATTTTCTTCACCTCTTCATGAAAGAGTAATACCAGTAAGATATCCAATCACTGCACCAGTTCTTATACTTGTTTCTTTCCCATCCTAGTCACACTGCCTTTCTCTTCTGTAGAAGATTGGAGTGTGATTTGTTACTCAACCCTACAGACTTTTCTTCAGCACTTCCTGGCAAGAAGGATCTCTTTTATGTTTCCATATTACTGCTAACATTAAAAAAGATATTAGAAAGAAAGCAACTATTTGCAACTCTTTTCCTTGTCTGTTTTTCCTGAGACCTCAACCAGCTGAGTCACAGCTCAGCACTTGTTGGTGAGCTGCAAGCTCAGTTAATAGTTTATTTAGGACTTTTCTTTATAAAGAATATTCTTCAGGACTAGCATAACTTCAATGGCTTGGACTCATCTCCTCTGGATTTGGTCACCTAAAATACAGCCATTGGACCCAGTAAGTTTTTTGAGATTCTCAAAACCAGAGAGGCTGAGGTGGGAAGGGACCTCTGGAGATCATTTAGCCCAACCCTCTGCTCAGTCATGGTCACCTTCTGCAGGTTGCTCTGGCCTGTGCTCTTGTATGTTTCCAGTATTTCCAAGGAGTAAGTCTATGATTTTCTCCATAATTTATAGTAAGTGACAGGAATCTCCATAGGGAGGTTCCCCTAAGTGGGAGACAAATCCAACTGAAAGACTAGGAAGAGGAGATCCTGCATCTTAACAAGATGATACCCTCAAAGATCAAGGAGCCAAAATCTGAACTGTTCCAGTTCTGACCCAGACTTATTTTTTCAAAAGTTTTTCATTGGACTTGCTATGTAACAGGGCAAAGCAAAACTAATTACACTCATGGTGACTAACTTCATTGGCTGGTGAGAGGATCTATTGGTTCTTGTGCCCATGAAGGGCTTGAGATAATGATGGATTTTGTTTATTTCTGAAGGTGAAAAGCACATGGCTTCATATGTGCTAAAAAGCAAGAAGAGAGAGGAAAATTGGAGTATTTAATGATGATGTTTTTAAAGTAAGCAACACCAGCACTCTCAGAGTTAATCTCCAGTCAACCAGAGGGAGAGAAACATCTTTCCAATTATTTAGCTAAACTTGCAAGAACTGCTCCTTCCCGTACCTCACTCTGCTATGCACTCTCTCTGAGATGACCTCTATTACATCTCCTCCCTCCCACACTTCCAATCTCATTTAAAAGCTATTTAGCCATGCCTCTGCCTAGTTACTCAAGTCCGTTTCCATTATCTGCAGCTACACGAGTTCTGCTGCCCTCTGAGCTGCTTGTCTGAAATGTAAACTAAAGAGATAGGTAGCTTTATAAGGGTCAGCAAACACTTCTTATCATAATTGGACAATTTACTTAATGAATGTTGATGAATCCATCTATACATTGAGCAGCCCAAAGAAAGTTTTGTAGGGAAAGTACCTTTTCTCAATACAATGTAAATAAATGGCATTTGTATCAGGTAGGCATTAGAATCACATCTGCCCAGGCTACTCTATGTGCCAAAGTCAGTAAAAGTGATAGTTGTTCTTGGATTTTTCATATTGTTCCTGCTTTCAACCTGTTGTAAAAAAAAATCCCTATCCCATTCTCTATCATTTCAATTTGTTCTGTTATTTGACAATTTTTCTATGCATGTATAGGCACTATGTGTCTGCTAGCACAGGCTGAAAGCAGCTTCCCACTGTATGTTTCTTTTTGGGGTTGATGGACATCCCTACTCTTATCTAAAATTTTACTCGCAATATGGAATAATAAAAATTCCTAAACCAAGATATGCTTTGCTCCTGAATTTGATTAAGGTTATCCTTATAAAAGCTATTTGAAAAATTTTGCACTTTTCTGCTCTTGCTGTTTTTATCTTGACTTAGTATATGATTCAGGAGGTGAAATAATTTAGCCATGAAGACAGGTTTTTGATCTTAGTGTCTGTCCCAGTTGATGTGCAGGGATAGAATATGCAAGAGAAGCCTCATCAGAAGTTTCTAACATAATAGGCATTCACATATTTTTCCATACAGAAGGCTTCAACTCATCACAATGTCTCCTAGCCTGGAGAATGAATGATGACCATGCAGAAATGAAATAGTGGCCAGTAATGGGTGTCCTGAAAGGTAACTGCAGCTGTGGCACTGACTCAAGTGACATACTGCAACATTCTTAGAAAGAAAATTAACATATTCTGTGATAATTGGGAGAATCGAAGCTCACTGAAAATTATTTTCAAGAATGCTAATTTAAGGCTATTTCCAATTAAATACTTATGGTATAGCTTCCACTGTGTTTACTTGCCTAGTACTGATAGCTGGAAAGTGAGACTACTTTCTGCTTCAACTTCAGCATCTGTAAGTTTGCCATCTGAGTTAAGAAAGACTACTCTAGGAAAAAGGTAACTACAGGAGTATGAATGAGCAAGTTAATAGTCACATGATAAATGGTTCTCTTGAATTGCTTGTTTCTTCCCAGGAACTGTGGCAGTAGCGTTGGAGCTGCACCAATAAAGTGAATAGGGTAGAATGCTGTCTTGAGCACTGACCAACTATCATCCTTAATGTGGCTTCATTACTGCTGCAGTACCTCAATTTTTTTTTTAAGTTTATGGAAGAGAGAGGGAATAATGACTGGTAGGAAATGGAAATGGGTAGGAAGACAAAGTATGAAATATGACAATAAGGTAACAGATGACTTTATTGAATGTGTACAGAGACAGCTACAAGATTTTCTTTCCTCTAAAGGCCTCAAGCACTTCTAAAGAATAGATAAAAATATAATAAAATAATTTTTAAAAGAGGCCTTAGAAACTTCACCTATCTCCCTGTATCTGCAGATATTTCCTGACTAGTCTGGAGATTCTTTTTTGCAGACTTGTCAATAGCTTTTAAGGGTTAATGAAAATGCATTGGAGTTTTGTACTTTGAAGATAATCTGAAATTAAAAGTTGTATTTTTCATTTTTTGCCTTTTAAGTAGCAGAAGTTACTCTTAGCTTCCTGAGTTCTTATCTGTGTTTTAGTGCCTCACCTGCCACATCTCTGCTGCTTTGAAAAAATAGTTTTAACAACAACTGGAGACAAGATCTTGTTAGAATTGCCTCCTTTAGAGGAGATATCTCCCTCTCTTCTCCTAAGGTTTCCAGTGTGTTACACAGTTGCCAGTGTCACTTGCTGGAGAACCACTGATCATGGTCAGGAAAGATAGAGCTCAATTTATCTCTTCTTTAGTAGATACCTGAAAAGGGGAAGGAGATAGCTTATGTACTAGAAGTGTAAACTCCTCTCTATGAAGTGTGCAATAAGCTTGTAGTGTTGTCACATGTGCCAGTGTCTCCATTGCAGGCATTGAAAGTTCAATGAGCTGAATCTCAGGTATTTTGCCTTGAAGTGCTCTTCTTATTCCAAGGTCAGGATATTTACTACATTCGACCAATACTCTAAATTAGTTTTACTCCTGGAAAAGTTGAGCATACAAGATAACACAGCAGCTCAGTGTTTTTTGCCATCTGTCTACAACTAAATTGTTTTTTGGCCTCAGTTTGGAGGTGCCAATGAAGTCTGAAGCTGTCTGGATTTGACACTATATCTAGCATCTGAGACATTCCTGCCTGTGAAATCAAATTAGATTGTGTATATAATTTGTCACTGTCTTCCTGAAGATGGTTTCTCATAAAAATTTGATGGTAGTCTTTGAAGTCACTAGATATACATGACTGGAATAAAAGGAGTGGAGAAATTTGGCTTTAATCACTTAGCATTACTTCTTAAGCTAAAATAAAAGCAAACTTTGAATAAGGAATGGACTAGATTCCAAGTACTTCTCATCAAAAACGACCATTACTATGAGATTGGAACATCATCATCAAAGGAACTATTACTATGAGACTTGAATATCATCATTTTATTGTAGTAGGAAGACAAGATCAAATGGGGGACCAAGGACTGTCTGTGTTTGGCACTTTCAAGTACATACACAAAAATTATTTGCAAGGAATAGGCTGTCACTTGATATACTTTAGGAATTATTCTGTTGAAATATAAGACAGCATAGAATTTTAAGTGCGATTAATTTAATAGATGGCCTTGTGATGGTTGCAAGTTATGTTTGGAAAGATATTATCCCTCTGTTGAGTTTGCTGGCAGACCAATCTTGCTACACCTGAATGCTACTTCTTACTGTGACCTTTGAAGATCTGCAATCAGTGCTGTGAGTGAAGATGATCAACTGGCAGCGAACAAGAGAAGTACTGATAAAGTGGTAGAGGACTTAAGGTCAAAGAGAGTAATCAGTTTCTTCTGAAAATGAAAAGAGAGGAAATGCAAGAATCTATAGACCAATTAATGATGCAATTAATAGATAGATACATAGAGAAAAGAGCCTGAATATTTAACATTAAACAAAACCATACAAAACTGCTATAATATTTGTTCAGCCAGCAACTCTACTTGGTGATGGGAACAAAATGACAATTTTCATTACATGCGATAGGTCATTAAGAAGTACCAAAGGCCAAATTCCACAGTGCTTTGTAACTGCATTTGTCATCACCCTTTTTACTCCTGCAGTGCAAGTAAATTTTGAATAAATGTCTTTCATTACTTTAGACCTCATTATCATGAAACACAGTTTTGGTAAAAATAATAGAATGAGGCATTTAAATGTGATTGTGACCTTTCAGAGTCACTGTTTTACAAACTGCTAGGTGTCTATTTAAAGCTGAGAGAGAATAAAAGCCATTTGGCCACTTAGTCTTGCATGGCAGGTTATAAAAAAAGCAATTGTATTGTGGTTGATAGACTGAGTTTCAGAGAAGCCTTGCAGAGGGTTCCACAGGAGACAATTTCACATTCAGCAGCATTTGCAGGTCTCTGAAATGACTATCCAAAAAAAAAAAAAAAATTAGGGGATGAAATATGTTAGAAAGCTGGGACCTGGTTTACTTTCTCCAGGAACTAAGGGCAATACTGAGGATAAATGTCCTGAAACTGAAACTGTCCCTTTCACAGTTGTCAAGTTGCTGTCATACAACTGTAGCCAAAATATGCAATTTAATGAGCTCATGGGAGAAAACTAACCCTTATCTTAATTTTTGATTTAGACACTCTCCTGCGTCTACCCCCCCATTCATTTCTGGATGTATTTCAAGTTTCTGACTCTCTTTGTTATCTGTGGCACAGTAACTATCATGAGAACATCTTTCTGGAGCTTAATATAATCAGGAATGTTGATGTGACATTTGGGGGGGTTTTTTCAGATCATCCAAACTACTGTGATGAATAGTCTTGCAGCTGCTTTTAATTTCTTCAGATTTTTTTCAGTTGACTTGTTTTTTCTCTTTTAAATAGAAAATATTACTTCAACTAATAATAATAATAATTATTAATAATTATAATAATAGCTTCAGACATATAAGTGCTCCAGCCCACCCTGGTGCCTGGGGTTATTCCTCCTGAGGTGCAATTCTTGGCATTTCCCTTTGTTGAACTTCATGAGGGCTCACCTCTTCAGGAACATGGTTTTCTAATTAACAGACCCAGCACCTTGAACAGAATAAGGTACAGGAACTTCACTTTCAGAAGTATCTCAAAAACTGCTTAGGAGAGCAAGTGGCTGCTGAAAAACCAGACATGCCAAGGGCATAGTCCAGATCACAAACTGGAGAAACTATCTCCGGAGGACCAGGTAGGTTCAGAGGGAGGATATGGCCACCGAAGATGGGCTACAGGGAGTGCCTGGTGCTCCTGGGACTGGGAGAAATGGTGTCCTACCTACTGGAAACATCCTCTGGTTGAGGAACTAACTTGCCATCTGAAGGGATGCCATAGGAGGTGAGAAGGTTTAGCCACATCCAGGAGGACTAGCAGGATTTGCACAGAGACCTTTCAGAGGCAGGAGACTGAACCTGTGCCACACCAAAGGAGGGATGGCCAGAGGCTGTAATGGATTCAAGGGTGAATGACAGAGATGGAGGAGGCTGGAAATATGAGACTTGGCAAGAGAGGAAGGCTCCCAGTCCACCTGCATACTGGCAGGGACAGGTTCAGTGTCCTGAAAGGGGGAACAAGCTGCATCATGAGAGGCTTCAGATTTGATCAAACTTTAACCAAACATCTGCACCAGGAAGAAGCAACAGGTGAGAGTGATTGGAAATTTCTCTTAGTGGAGGAAAAAAATGTTCACCTACCATACACATATGTTATCTTTTATAAGCCTAATAAAACAAAATCGGGCAGAGGAGCGAGACTTTGGATAGAAGAATTAGGGGAATTAGAGAATTTAGAGGAAACAGCCAGCACTGATATCCCAGGCACCTAAGCAGACTAGGGGCTGTGTTTATAGACTGTCCTGTTAGAATAAGGTATCTGTATTTCACTAATGTGAGTTTCATGCATCTAATATCCATTTTAAGACACAGAATCACTGGTCATAGTATGCTGTCATTCAGATATCTCTTTCCCATATGTGGTCAAAGTTGGTCATGCTTGTCCTATTGATTGTGCAAGATGTGCTTCCTGAAAGGAATCGTGTACTTCTCCAGTACACAAATAAAAATATGTTCTCATAACCAGACTATAAGCTAAAGGTCATGTCATGCGCTCTTTCTTGTCTCTCCAGTGCAAACCAGACAAATCTCATGAAACAACACAATGTATTTATTGGGTTTTTAGAGTTGAGGAATGTGACTTTGCTATCAGTGCAGCCACAAGCAGAATGTACACAAGCCCTGGGAACATCTTGGAGAAATTAATTTATCAAGGGAATACTGAAGTCATAACAACTCCCAGAGGAGTACCAGTCAACATTAAAGAGTTTGTACCGTGACTTTCAAGTGCTGAGGATGGTGTTTAAGCTCTTGCTTTTCCATCCAAGTGCACAGAACTTTTAAACTAAACTGGATTTCACATATGCCACAATAATATTTCCTTTAACTAGCCTTTTTAAACTTTCCATTCTTTCTTGGAATGCTGCACACTGTAATTGCATAGTTTCTCTGTAACCATGTAAGCTCTGTTTACTTGAAGTAGATACGGAAGTTTACTCAGATTATTTATCCCTTCATAGTGCATACATTTCACAGGATGGCATTAAGTAGGAAAAACTGAGAAACTCCTCTTCTGCACTATCTGGACCCTATTCAGCTTTCTGTGAAGTAACTGGAAATATTCCCATCAACTTTCAGGAAACTCAGACTCTTAAAAGATCTGTGAGGGAGATGGGCCACTCTTGGCTTTTTTCTGCTCATAGCAAATGCAAAGACAGATTTCTGTGAATGCTGAACATACTGTGAAGAGTCTGTGAGCCTCTTTGGGTCCATTGCTATTTATAATAGCTGTTGATTATACTTCATTTTTCTCCCTGAAGGTCCCAAAGGACAATGCAAACATCTGGTTGAACAGCAATCCCTAGATCAGCGACTGTTGCAATCCAGATGCTACCAAACTGAGATGTGTCAACTGCTTAGCACTCGAAGGCAGGGAAAATTATAGTATCTTGAATCCTCAGACCTGCAAAATTTCCAGTACATTTTCCAAGATTTCAGACATCAGATACCTGAATTTTATACAGTGACTCTTGTATTCACCTCAGAGCTAACACCTCACAGTGTTAGCTGTGTGAGCACAATCTGTCCTCTGAGGCAGAGGACAGGCAATGTCCTGTTATTTTAATCACATAGTATAAACACAACTTCTTTGTAAGCCCAAGTAGGCATTATGGAAGTAGTTATTCGGAAGAAATTCTTTACTGTGAGGTTTGTGAGGCCCTGGAACAAGTTGCCCAGCCAAGCTGTGGATGCTCCATTCCTGGAAGTGTTCAAGGCCGGGTTGGATGGAGTCCCGAGCTCCTAGTCTGGTAGAAGGTGTCCCTACCCACGGCAGGGAACTTAGAACTAGATGATCTTTAAGGTCCTTTTCAACCCAAACCATTCTATGACCCTATGATTCCATGATTATGACAAACAACTACAGGAGTGTAGTAATAAAACACTATCAGACTTGTTCAGGAGGAAGGAAAGACTCTTGACACCTTCCCCAGGTTGCATGAGTACCTACAGCCTATCCAGAACAGCTGGGGAACACCTGGCTGGAGCTATTGGATGGGTGGTAGATATCTGCAGATGCATGGATAATATGTCCACTGAATGAGCAGTTATATGCCTCCAGGACAGATCAAGCTCCCTTCCTGTGCACTCAGTGCTTCACACTCCTATCTGGGAAATCCCAGCTGTGTATGTAGTAGCCATAGGGATGCTTGCAATTGTTATCATCTATAATGCATGCTGACAGGATGAGTCAAAACATCCATTCTGCTTCAGTGCTGTGTTTTAGATATAACACCCTTTTCAGCTGCGTGCAGGAGACATATCCACAGAGATATGTAGGCACTTCACCATTTTTAGAATCCAGACTCCTCCAGTTTCACAGGAATAGGTACCTAAATGCCTTTGTATTGTGAGTAAAGAGGTCTAGAGGGAGAGTGGTTAATGTTTTTAAAACTCTTCCTGCTGTCTCTTTGTTCTTTCTTTCCTTATTCTGTTGCATTCTCCTTTCATGCAATATTATTTTTTCTGATTTTGAATGAGTATATATATATTACATTACTGTTTTATAATATTATTGCTATAGAGATTTACTGGGCAAGTAAAATTGCCCTCTACATAATGTGATGAAAATATAGCACATTTTAGAATTCATCTGAGTCAGATTTAATTTCTTGACAAGTTGTATATTTAAAAAAAAAAAAGTTATTTCATAAAAATTAAACATAGCTCTTATTCAGTCATCTGTTGCAACCATCTGCTGCTGATATATTATTTTTATTTATCATTCTAAGCCTGACAGGACCCCATCCTGTCCCCAAGGAAGTCAACTGCAATTTTATTATTCCCTTCACTCAAAGCAGAAGAGAAATTTCATTCAACTTACTACCCAAAGTGAATTATAATGTAATCTTCTCCTACTACTCTGCAGTTAAGAGTTTAAAATTTCTGCACCAATGGCATTGTCATATTGTAATTTTTCTCAAGTTCTATTTAAGTATATCATCCCTGTCACAAGCTCTTTTGCAGTTGCCTGTAGGTTAATGATATTTTAAAGTCAAAGAAAATGTAACCTAAGTACAAGTAGTTTGGAATGTACTGAGTTATAGGCACTGATCTCTTTAAGATGTCACTAACTTGGCATGTCAGCCACCAGGTTCATTAATTTTTCTCAAAGAGGTATATTTGGTTTACATTCATGCAGTTTCCCTGAAGTATATTGCTATATCTTTTATATTTCTATATTATATAAACCAACTACATATGACACAGTAATTGGAGTGTCTAGCTCCTACCTTAAAAAAAAAATCTGTAATGTCTATATAAACAGCAATATTTTAAAGTTCTATTATTGATGGCTGCACTCTAAAATTAGAAATGAAAACCTTGTGTTTGCAAGTACAACCTGTCCAAATATTTCAGATAAGATGTTTCAAGACTAGCTGCTGATTTTTCTAATAAAACAGCAGAGGATATTTTCTATTTAAATATTTCAAGTAAATCCTTATTCATATGCACATACCCTCTTTCTGTATAAAGAAAGATACTTTTTAAAACAAATGAAACAGTGCTTCAACTGTCCTTTATATGTATGAAATACAGCTGTATTACATACATAGCTACATACATACATACATACATACATACATACAACCCTGCCTGAACAGATTGTACCATTAAAGGCCTAAATAAATATTTTTGTTTTGACAGCAATACATAAAATTTTTCTTTAGGCACAAATATTAGGTGTTTCCTGCTTTCAGAGACAGCTTTTTGGGAATCTGTCTTGAAATTAGGCATTTTTAATCACAAATGCAATTTCAGCCATGAATACTGAACAGCTACAGGAGCCTGATCATTCCCAGAAATATTTATGGAAGTGACTAAGTTTAGCAGTGAAGAGGCAATGCTGTTAATTCCCGTGCAAATTTCAAAGCACTGGGCCTAGGTGAAATTAAAGCTCACCATAAAAAACCCTAGGATATTAAAGTACTTCTCTGCCCCTTAAGATATTAAAAATTACTCAGACTTCAGTATGTCACACCTTCCTATGGCTGGAAAAATGAAGTTGACAGCTGGGTATAAATTAATGGTTATTCAAGAAGTTAGTGTAAGGTACACACAGAAATTGGCTGTGGTTTATACTCAGAAGTATAGAATCAGCAGAATGAAACTGAAGCACAATCAGGTTATGTGGCCAAAGCTGACGTGGTCTCAAGTGAAATTTTGCATGTCAACCCTGGGACAGATTATACTTATAATTGTGATTAAGTGGTTGGTTATGACCAAATCATGGGTCTCATCTTGAATGACAGAAGTTGAATTCAGCAAGTTACTCTTAGTATTTGCAAAATCCTTGGAAAGAAGGTATCTTACAATAAAGAAGATGCATCTGAGCTAGGATAAGGAGAGTCATTATCTAACAATATGATTTGGGGATCTCATGGAAGCTGCTCAGTAACTGCATTTATCATGCTTAGCAAGACATTCAGCAAGACTCCCTGGCCTCCCCCCGTGCAAACTGTATCTATAAGTGAAGTAATTATAATGAAGTCCTTCTACTCTGAAAAACAAATGGAAGTAAAAATTATTATGATTTCTGAGTATGTTGATAAATGCAGACAAAGGTCACTCGGCGGAGGAAGGAACTGCTTTTTCATTCTATACAAGTCTTCCATCTCATGCTGTCTCTGTCTCAAAAAAAGGGAATTTTATTTACTTTTCCAAGCAAGTACTTTAAAATCAATAAGTCTGTTGAAAAACAAAAACAACCAAACCTGCCTTGGAGCATATTTCTGACAACAGAGAGGAAAGGAAGGTGAGTGGGAACAACTGGAGCAGTAACTCTCTGAGAAGAGGCTTGGGGAGCTGTACTTGCATATCTTGGAGCTATGGATTTGCAGAGAACTGAACATGTGGCACCAGCGTCTCTGTGGAGGTCATCAAGGATATGTAGCTGGGCTCATCACAGTCATGCAGAGATATGTCTATGCAGGACAAGGGGCAATGAGCAGTAACTGAAGCAGGAGAAGTTTACCCTCAAGATAAGGAGAAACTTTTTCCACAAGAGGACAATCAGGCAGACTGCCATGTTTTGGAGTCTTTGTCCTTGGAGGTTTTCAAGCCCCAACCTGAAGAAGCTGGAGCAGCCTGGATTGGCCTTAGAGCTGAAACTGCTGTGAGCAGGAGGGTGGGCCAGAGGCCTTCTAAGGTCCCTTCCTGCCTGAATTATTCTGTGATTCCATAATCCTCCCCTGTTCGGTATACAAAGCAAGGCTAAAAGGATCTTTGCTTGACACCATCATTCCACTATTCTTCACAAATAGATAATGAAGAACAATCAAACATGAAGGTAGTTTTTTTTAAGTAATTTCTCCTCTTTACTGATTCCCTGATCCATGTATCTTATTCCACAGCATTTTACCAAAATGTAGAAGAGTATATCAAGGAAATGTATTTTGGGTTAATCACTTTTCTGGGAATTCTCAAAACGAAATGTAATTCTTGCAACATGGTTTTCTTACACATCCTGCCAGGTGCTTGTTATTTACCCTAAGAAACAATGTTAGTAAGAATACCTTTAGAATAATGAGAATATTTTTAATTTCTCTCAAGAAAGTAATATGCATCTCTTCCAAACTTTTTGACAGCAACAGGTACAGATAAAAAGTCTTAATAAAATGTCTGGTGATCATGTTACCAATAGCAGGCTGAGAATTAGATTTAAGGAATGTACTCTTCTTCTGATAGCTTTACTCAGAATTTTTAGGCTTTTTTGAGATGTCATTACTCCCCCGTTACAACATACAAACAAACAAAAAAAAAACAGAAAGGAAAAATCCTTCAGGCTTAACAAAGTCACTGGCCTGCTGCTTGCATTAAAAATGTAATTAGAATTTAACAATTGTGAATGAAGAAGGACAGAAAGAATTGAAGCCTCAAATTGCTACTTCAAATGTTGGGAAAGGCTAGGTGAATCTCAGCTTTGGGCACATCAGGTAAATGAGAACTGAAGGCTGATTTTATCTAGACCGTGGCAACTATAGTAATTTCTAATGTAAGTGGATGCAACTTCTTTTCCATAAATGGAACCAGAGCTGCACTCTTCCCAATCACCCTCTATATCACAGGCTATTTTAGATTAATGTGCTGCTTTTTATTTCCTGTTTCCCCTATGATCTTTGGCAAGTACTTCACCTTTATAGGTGAGATTCATTTCACCTAATTTTGTCTTTTAAAAGTTAGGCATCTACTCATTGCATAGACAATAGAGATTATAAATTGAGTAATTGCTTTTTTTCCTCTTGCAGTAGCATGTAACTCACCCACTGGAATTGTTGGGGAGAGCAAGGACTCAACCAACCCACTGTGGACCCTCCAGTCTGACCTTCTGTCACCAGACACTCACACTTGAGGTTCCTGGGTGATCTGTCCTTGCTGCCAGTTGTCCCCTACCCTGATGTTCCAGTTCTCAGCAAAAATGCTAGCACTGACAAATCTATTTCTAGCTTCTTCTGTCTCTCAGCCCATGGATGAGAATTAACTGGATGAGGTTTTAACAGCTTTCCCACTGCCTTTCTAGATAGATTCTCCTGCCCTTAGCGCCTAGATTTCAGCTTTTACTCTCCGAAAGTGTTATCTTACTCCAGACGCTTTTGGAAATGGGCTTAGACTTCAAAATCAAATAATCAAAAAACATTTTTAGTTGGAAGGGACCTTTAAATGTTATCTAGTCCAACCCCCCCGCAATAAACAAAGGACATCTTCAACCAGATCAGGTTGCTCACGGTCCCATCCAGCCCTTGACTGTTTCCAGAGATGAGACATCTTAGCACCTTTCTTGACAACTGTTCCAGAATTCCATTGCCTGCGTTGAAAAAAACCTTCCCTGTATCTAATCTAAATTGGCCCTACTTCAGTTTAAAACCATTGCCCTTTGTCTTATCACAACAGACCTTGATAAAAGATCAGTCCCCATCTTTCTTATAAGCCCCTTTTATATACATACTATTCCTAATTTATTAGGAAAACATCTCTGAAACACATCAGAACTCTCACAGAATAAACATTTATCAGGCTTGACCACTGCGCACTGATACATCAGATTTAACCCCCTTTCTCTGTATCAGATGTTAAGAAGGAAGATAAATTTATGTTCCTCCTTTCCCTGCTGAGAGCCTGAGAGTCCATACGAGAAGGCAAAGAAACACTGGGAACAATCCAGTTGGGTGCCTGTTACAGAGCCCCCCTTGTAAAGAATGAAGAGGATGAAGTTTTTCCCCAAACTCTTCGGAGAAGTTTCCCAATGGCAGGTTCTGCTCCTCAGGGTGGATTTCAACAACAGGCATCTACAGGTCAGATTTTGCAAGCAACATAGAATGCTGCTGTACTTTTCTGATACAAGTCTCAGAGAGGACAGTCAGGGGTAATGCTCTACAAGTCCACAGTTCATAAGCAAGAGACAACTGCTGAGCAGTCTGGTCACATATAGCAGTTTGGGCTGCAGTGGCCACAGTGTGACTGAGTTGAGGATGTGGAGGAAAAGCTCTGAAGATAAGTAGCAGAGGTAGGACTCTGAATTCCTTAAAACAGACCTTGGTTTGTTGAAGACTTTACCAGAGAGAATCCCTTCTGAAGCTGCCAGCAGAGGAATAGTGAGCTAGCTGATTTAAAATAGATAGATAGAATTGCAGAATCATAGAATCATAGAATAGAAGCAACCAGGTTGGAAAAGACCTCTGAGATCATAAAATCCAACCCTTGATCCAACACCGCTGTGGTTATTAGACCATGGCACTAAGTGCCACATCCAGTCTCATCTTAAAAACCCCCAGGGACGGTCAATCCACCATCTCCCTGGGCAGCCCATTCCAATGCCTGATTACTCTCTCTGTAAAAGCTTTTTCCTAATATTGAGCCTAAACTTCCCCTGGCAGAGCTTGAGACCATGCCCTCTTGTCCTACTGCTGGTTGCCGGGGAGAAGAGACCAACCCCACCTGGCTACAACCTCCTCTCAGGGAGTTGTAGAGAGTGATGAGGTCTCTTCTGAGCCTCCTCTTCTCCAGACTAAACAACCCCAGCTCCCTCAGCCTCTCCTCATAGGACTTGTGTTCAAGTCCCTTCACCAGCCTCGTTGCTCTTCTCTGGACCTGCTCCAGCACCTCAGTGTCTTTCCTGAACTGAGGGGCCCAGAACTGAACACAATACTCCAGGTGTGGCCTCACCAGTGCTGAGTACAGGGGAAGAATCACTTCCTGCTGGCCACACTGTTCTTGATGCAGGCCGGGATGCCATTGGCCTTCCTGGCTACCTGGGCACACTGCTGGCTCCTGTTCAGCTTCCTGTCAATCCAAATTCCAAGGTCCCTTTCCACCTGGCTGCTCTCCAGCCACTCTGTGCCCAGCCTGTAGCACTGCAGGGGGTTGTTGCGAGCAAAGTGCAGGACCGGGCCCTTGACCTTGTTGAACCTCATCCTGTTGGACTCAGCCCAACTCTCCAGTCTGTCCAGGTCCCTCTGCAGATCCCTTCTGCCATCCAGCTGATCGACACTCCCTCCCAGCTTGGTGTCATCTGCAAATTTGCCACTGGTGGACTCAATCCCTTCATCCAGATCATCAAGAAAGATGTTAAACAGGACTGGGCCCAGCACTGATCCCAACTGGATGCAGCCCCATTCACCAGCACTCTCTGGGCCCGGCCCTCCAGCCAGTTCTTAACCCAGCACAGAGTGCCCCTGTCCAAGCCGTGGGCTGCAGCTTTTTCAGGACTACACTATGGGAGTTGGTGTCAAAGCTTCAAACTCTGTTGAAGTCCAGATATACCATATCCACAGCCTTCCCCTCATCCACCAGGTGTGTCACCTGATCATAAAAGGAGATCAGGTTGGTCAGACAGGACCTGCCCCTCCTACATCTGTGCTGGCTGGGTCTGATCCCTTGTCCATCCTGTAGGTGCTGTGTGATTGCACTCAGGAGGATCTGCTCCATAACCTTGCCGGGCACTGAGGTCAGGATGACAGGCCTGTAGTTTCCCAAGTTCTCCTTGCAGCCCTTTTTGTAGATCGGCATGACATTTGCCAACTTCCAATCATCTGAGACCTCTCCAGGGAGCCAGGACTGTTGATGAATGATGGAGAGAGGCTTGGTGAGCTCTTCTGCCAGCTCTCTCATCAGTTTAGGATAGATTCCATCTGGTCCCATAGACTTGTGAGGATCCAAGTGGCTCAGTAGGTCACTGACTCTTTCCTCCTGGTTTACAGGGGGGCTATTCGACTTCCTGCCTCTGTATACCAGCTCCGGAGGCCACTTGTCCTGACAACAGCCTGTCTTACTGTTGAAAACTGACACAAAGAAGTTAAGTACCTCAGCCTTTTCCTCATCTTTGGTGACTTTGTTCCCTACAATGTCCAACAAAGAATGAAGGTTTTCTTTGCCCCTGCTTTTGCTATTGATGTATTTGTAGAAGCACTTCTTGTTATCCTCAGAAAAAGTGGCTAAACTGAGTTCAAAGTTTGCCTTGTCTCTCTTATTTTCTTCCTTCACGACCTAACTATATTCCTAAACTCTTCATAACCAGCTAGCCCTTTTTCCATAGTCAGTAAGCTCTCTTTCTAACTCTAGTTTCCTTCAAAATCTCCCTTTTCAGCAAGGCTGGCCATCTTCCCAGATGGCTTACCTTTCAGCACACTGGGACAGCCTGCTCCTGTGCATTCAAGACTTCCCTCTTGAAGCATGTCCATCCCTCCTGGATCCCTTTGTTTTCAAGGGCTGTTTCCTAAGGTATCCTCTGAACTAGTCTTCTGAGTAGGCCAAAATCTACCCTGTGGAAGT
Organism: Pyrocephalus nanus; assembly: GCA_038380795.1. Classification (NCBI taxonomy): domain Eukaryota; kingdom Metazoa; phylum Chordata; class Aves; order Passeriformes; family Tyrannidae; genus Pyrocephalus; species Pyrocephalus nanus. The sequence continues at coordinate 42,120,291 of CM076259.1, forward strand.
CCAGGGTAGAAGTTTTATTGATGGCCCTCTTTGCATCCCTTAGTATTGAAAATTCTAATATTTCATGGTCACTGTGCCCCAGATGGCCTCCGACCGCCACATTTCCCATTAGCCCCTCTCTGTGAACAGCAAGTCTAGCAGTGCCCCACCCCTGGTAGGCTCATTTACCAGGCAGATGTAGTAATGCTGTTGCAGTCTGAGTTGGAAAAGACACAGAGCTGGTTCCTACCTGCCACTTCAAAGTAGAACCACTTTACTAAGATTAGTCAGTGCATGAGACACTCCAAGGCAGTCATGTCATTGAAAATCAGTGCATGTTCGCATTAGCCAGGCATTTAACCATGCCAGGTGACTTCAGCCTGCCTCTGAGTTAAGTACAGCATTTTTCTCCTTGTGGTGTGACGCAGTCATTCAGCGATGCAGTCATTAGTGTCACAAACCTTCCTCTAACTCAGAAACTTCCTTTCTCTTCATGATTGTATGATAACTAGCAATGTCAGATACCATCTTGTTTGCATTCAAGGAACATCACAACTGTGTGCTACATATATGTGCCATAACATGTCAAACAGTTATCCCTCCAAACCTTTTTTTTAAAATCTGTTTCAAGCATTTTTTCTTTTGTGTTATTTTAGTGATTTATGATTCTAGACATATGAAAAATCAGTATACATAATGATTTTTAATAAACATTGTCCTGTAAAAGATATTTTATAGTATATATATAAAACAAAGCAGTGTACCATTAGGCTATTAGCCTTTGTGCATTACAATTTGTTCTTTTTAAGTGTACTTTCACACTGATTGAAGTTAACGATTGAATCTTCTGCTTTAATTACATGTGTCAGAAGTAATTTATCAGCAAGTAATTAATCGGTGCTTTAATAAGCAATATCTCATATGATCTATAAAAGAATTTTTAATCTACTTTTCTAGCCCTTGGAAATCCCAAGGATATTTTAAAGGAGATTGAGTGAGAACTGTATTGTCTTAAGTTATTCACTACAAGTTGGTTTTTGATGCAGCTTATTAAAAGAAAAGTGGTAGGAAATCAAGGCATTTTGGTAAAAATAAGATATAGATATTTCTCCTCAAAACACACACACAAACAAAGTGTTTAAAACCTCTGAATACCCATCGAAATTCACAGAGATTTCAAAAGAGCAATTTTACATGCAAAACAACAAACAACGCTGTTTAGCGTTACAAAAATTTTTATTTGCAGAAGTGAAATAAGAAAGTAATCTCTTCATATTTGAGAAGACTATTCCAATCAATAGGTTGGACTGGTTCATTAATAAGATTAATGATAGCATTGCATTGAAGATGTAAGGCAACTAATGTGAGCCAATAAAATGACAAATTTTAGGAGGTTTACATCTTTCTTAACCAATAACAAATAGGAATTTTGTATTGTAGAAGACTAATAAATTAAAGATTTCTATAACACACATATGTCTTTAAAACAGATTTATATCCTGCTAGGGAATTCAATAGAGCTGAGTAAAAAATAAGTACAATGAATAAATCAGAGATAATGAGTAATACTCTGCCAACCAGAAAATGCATTTCTTAGAACAGCGGCCTACTTGTTTGCTTAAATATTTCTGTGTCACCTTGAAATAAAACCTTAGATTTGACTGAGGGAGTGTTTTGACAAAGCATTTCTAACGCTTGGCCAAACTATAGAACATTGTTTTATATCAGTTGCTTGCAAAAAGCACTTACAAAATATGCCTTCTTTGCATTTTCTTGTCAAAACACAACACTGAAATTTAAAGGACACCCACCATATGAATATATATGAAAGAAAGTTGATGATGGAAAACATAATTTTGGAAATACAGATTTCAATTTTCTGGAAAAAATTACTGGGAGCCAATCAGACAATGTAAAAATCATTGCTCTAATGACCTCTTAACATACTGAGTTCTATGCATAGTTTCATAGTGTAATAATTTTTTTTTCTGAGTGGTTAGATGATCACCAGTTTATTTATAATTGCTTATGTGACTACTAAACATTTCATGAAGTTTAGCATGAACAGTTATTCACATTGAGAGAGGGATGGAAGAAATTTGCTATTTTTCATGAACTAGTCCCATCTTTTAAAAATGCCAGTGACCAATCATAAGCAGAAATTCCATGCAATTCAGAGAGCAAGTCACAATCAGCAGGCAGCAAATAGTCACAATGAAACATTAAAAAAAAAAAAAAAAGATTTCTATAGGTTGAACTTCGTCAGCAATACGCCATCACAGAAAACCCTCCAAAAGACCACACACAAAACCAACAAACAAAATGAAAAACAACAACAAATCCCCACAAAAACCAAATCAAAGCAAAAAAACCAAAGCATTCCCTAAACAAAACAATCTCAACCAGTTTGAATTGATTTGGGTTTTTTAATGAATTATTCAATCAACAGTATCTAAAATGTAAGGTGTACTCTGAACCCACTATTAAAATAATCTACTTTTTATGACCCTCCCGGATTTCAAAAGGGTAATTCTTCCTAAAGAATTACTGAAGAAAGTGTACATGTCATAATACATGAATAAATCGATGGGTATGGGTATATAAATGGATGGATTTAGATGCACATATGGATATTCTCCTTATGAGATGTGTTAAATATGGCCTCAGAAATTACCTTAATGGCAAATATTTGGGACTAAAGGTAGCAAATCCTTAACAGTAGATGGAAGGAAAAAGTTAACATTGTTGATTTATCAAGCATAGTAAGATAAGAGTTGTTTCATTTAATCTGTTTCTAGCCAATCTGAACTCTGTGCAGAGACTGCAGGTTCACTAGCATAGCACCACCCACTTACAGCTTCCCTTTATTACTGTGAAAGAGGGACTCACTCAGATCTACCCAAGCAGAGAACTCTCTCTTGCTGCTGCCTTTCCCACCTACTCTGGAAAATCTCATCATGAGACTTAATCCTTTAATACTTCTCACACTCTATTTTGCCTGCTCTTTTTTATGCATATTAAGTTTTCAGCTACCTGTTATATTTGGATTTTTTTACTTCTCTATAGATGTTCTTCCAATGTTATTTACATCTTGCCTTTAAATTTGTATCTGTTCTGCATCAACAAATTACTCTGGCATCATTATTATTGCTATTATATCATTCAATTACATTTTTTGGTGCAGTTAGCTTTGCAACTGCTGCTGATTTGTACTTAGGATTATGGAATCACAGGATCATAGAATGATTTGGGTAGGAAGGAACTTTAAAGATCAACTAGACCAGGTTGTTGTACGCATAGCTTTTCATGGTGTGCTAATAATTATTATCCAATTCCTGTTCTCAGTATCAAAACTCCTAAATAAAATAAACCCCAAGCAGTTCTAGAAAACATCTAACTTCTTTTTTTTCCTTTTTGCTGTTAGTGTACTTTGAGCTGCTGAGATGTTACCAAGGTGAATAAACAAATGTGGTACAGCAAACCCCCCAGTATTTTCCAATGTTATACTTTAATTAATGTAGTTTAAATTAATTTACAGAGGTTATTTTTTTTTGCTAAAACTGCCTTGTTTGAAAGCATGGTGCCTTTTATTTAATGATGGATGAGTAAGTGAGTGCACAATCCCTCTAAGATCTGAAGTGGAACCAGAAGGGATCATCTTGAAGAAATAATCCTTTTACAATGGATGTAATTGAGTTTAATTAGTTACAAATGATCTGAAGGAAGAAATTCTAGAAGAGGAAAAAGCAAATTGTTGCTTTGGGAAAAGATGTCCATTCATCCTGGCCAGACTTAGAATGATTAGTTCCTGCCAGACTTTTACACATTCTTATGTTATAAGCTTTGTTTTCAGACACATTTTCTCTCTCAACAAAAATATCATTCAAAGTTGTATAAAAATATATATAAAAACTGAATGTTTTATGGTTTCTTTCCTTTATCTTTCCACCAGCTTCTAATGGACTGCACATCTTCAGCCAGACCTTCTCACTAAAACTTTCTGAATTACTTAAAGGAAGGATGGCTCCTTTTTAAGGCCAGAAGGAATAAAAAAAAATGCTAGGACAAGGAAAGAGAGTAGATTGTCACAAACAAACTAGAAATAATGGAAAGGGAAAGAGAAGTAGAGGACAAGGGGTGCTGAGATCATAAATGGAAAGAGACATTAGAATGAAATAAAGATAAAAAATCATTTGGAAGATGGATTTTAATTGTCAACTCAGATACAAAGATGCTGTGGGGCAAAGGCAATTCAGGTGAATGAGTGAGATGGGAAGAGAGTGAAAATAAGTTTTTATACTGTGGGAAAAATGGAAGAAAAAGGATTATGGAGAAGGTTTACCATGTTGGAAACTGGGAGACTGACTAAGTGAAGGGATGGACAAGGAGCTGGGACTTGAATAAGAATCCTGAGATGGTGGAGCTACCTGCTAATGGAAATAGAAAACCACAAAAAAAAAAAAGTTACAAATTATTTCTATGATACTTTTAAAATAAATATTTATTTAATATTTAATAAATTTAAGAAAATGTAGAAAATATTCAGCTTTAGGTGACTGTCATATTTCCCTCATGACTTTACATTCAGGGTAGAATTAGTTGTAAATTAGTTTAAGACTTCTCCATACTAGAAGGATGAAGAACGTTATAGGAATGAGAACCAGTAAAAAGGTAATACTCAGAATTAAGACTGATCTTTGAATAGGGCAACGGCATCATGAAAACTGCAGAGTACTGTGATGAGTAGGAAGTTAAAATATAGAAGTGTATGTATGCATGTGTAGGTATAGAATATATACCTACAACTAATCAGTTCATCCGGAACCCTGTAATGTGCATGAACTTCTGAATTTATCTAGTCAAAAGATGTGTCCTTTGCCAAGGCTGAATTTTGTGCACTAACATGCTGTCAGTGACCAATCTTGGTGATTCCCCTTCTATTTCTATTTCTGTCTCTGTTCATAGACAGAGTTCAACTGGTGACTGCACAGTACTACCCCATGACTATTTGATTTCTTTAAGAGTCTCTTTCACAGCTTTTGATGTTTCTCTTTTCTGTGTTCAAATGTAGTGTGAGCTTGAATGACTTAAGATGGTCTACTCCAGACCTCTGGCAGAATGAACTGGCAGAGTAGTTTCTTGGACTGGCTTCTCTTCTAGAAGTCATTATGACTTGTCTCTATCCCAAAAAGATCTAAGTTTTTCCATTTTTGTCTTTCATGTAATTTAAGATTAGCTATTAACAAGGCTGAACAACCTTTATTTAGTTATGAAAAGATGCTTATGTGTGGAATTTGATTTTGTAGTCTTACCTAAATTCTGAAAGAGAAAACCACAGGTATTTTGCTTTCTCTGTGGAGGCATCCTGTACACTAGATTTGATGTTATATTGATATCAATTTATTTAGCATTCAAGTTCTAGATAAATCTTCCAAAATTTAAAACAATTAGGAACTTGCCTTGCACTCACCCTGTGGAGGGTATCAGTAGTAAAATACAACTCATTGTACGTAATGATGATAGAATCAGGGCAGGATTGGTATATTTTACCATTCTGGCAAATGATTTTATATATTGTTGGAGGAAGTCAGAGACCTCAAACTTTGTCAGGTCCCAGCTGTCCAATGGACTGTTCCAATCCTTAAAAAAGTTATGCTTAAAACTTCATAAAAGCACCTCTTCTGTTTTCTGTTTGGTGACCCAGAGAAGGGCTGAGTTTCTACAAAAATTTCCATCTGTCCCTGTCCAGTGAGATACAGAAAAACACATTTCTTAAAATGAAAGCTATGTGCTCTTAAAAAACATATGAAGACATCTCCATCCTTTTAGTGACTCTTAGGTTGTCAGGGACAGAATTTTTATTTTTTTTACAAGAAGAAGATTGAGATCCAGGTGTTCCAGAGCACTGGATCTTTTTTATGTCCTTTTAGCAGTGAAAAAATTATTTTTCAAAGTGGGCAAGATATAGTAAAATTTATTTAACAAGAGACAAAGCATATCTCAAGCAGAGAAAGACTTTTCTGACATCTCTGATCTCTACTGTGCAATATTTGATATAAAACTTATTTTAAAATAATCCAGAAGCTCCGAAACAGTGTATCCAAATTATAGTCCTTCTCAGGGAAATTAAAAAAGGGTTAGTGAACTAACATGAACATTATGCCATTTCTGGAGCTGGCTTAATAACTGAAAAAAGTTATTTAAGAACTTTCAAAAGAATTCTTAATAAGATAGAAATTCCTTAAGGCCCTTTAAAAAGAACTCTTATGAGTTTAGTAGTTCAGCCAAATCTGCAGGTCTTTTTATTACTTTTCCCATAGAGAGAGATGAAGGTAGTTTTCAGCCTCTAAAATTCTTGGAGAGAGGCTGCTCTGCCTGTGGACTGGCATGTCATAGTTTCTTTAAGCATCAAAATGAGAAAAAGGTTAAAATTTAAATTACTAATTTTAAAAGGAGAATTGAGGAAAGTAACCAATAACCTGCATTGTCAGGGGATCTACCAAAGCAGATAAAAACCCTTGACCCTTTTGTAACAGATTAATCTTGCATACTCTATAATGGGAGAGAGACAAGTCTCTGAGTATTAGAAAGTGACAGTCCACTTTTTTTCTGTGCACAAGTAGTGAAAAGAGTCAGCATGCTGATGATCTACTGATTTCAAATGTCCTGCCCTGATCTACTAGGTTGATGAGCTCTACTCAGTTCACCCCCATGCTCACACAACCTACAGGTCTAATCTCTGGTAAGGTTGGTAATTCAGAGATGTCTCACATCAGAAGAGTAGGGCCATTTCTTCTGGACTACAAGGGCTTGAATTCAGACCTCAGGTGCACACAGATATGTCTTCTTGTCTGAGATTACATCAGCCTTGCATAATGCACTGAATCAAGACTGACAGTTTCAGTATTTGGATGAAATGTGCACATCTATAGCTTTATACCACTGATTTAATGGCAGTTTAAAGTGTTCCTTATGATTAAGAAGTTGCTATCATTCAGTTAGAATTCATGTAGAACCAGTTTTATATGGACAACATGGAAGTATTAATATTACCACTTCTGCTTATGAATAACAATTCAGGTACATATGTTTTCTCATAAGTGTTATAACAGAATTGTTACAAACCTCAGTGTAATACAATATCAATTAAAAAAAAAAAATTAACAACTCTCCTCTTGGTTCCTAAGAGGTCCCTGCTCTCCCATGTTCCAGTACAGTACACAATCAACAGAACAGCTCTTACACCGTGTTCTTCTCTCCTTCATAAACAAGTCATGACTGGAAAAATGGAAGGGCAAGGAATGACTGTGTCTTTTAACCACCTGACATATGTCACTGAAGTTCCCCTTTCTCAACAGCCCACTATCCTTTCACTAATAAGGGGGAAAAAAATCAAACTATTAAACTCCTTTTAACCTCTGTTTTAAAGATAAACTAGAAATTAGATGGTAGACTTCAACTGAGTGACCTGAAATTGCATCAAAAAGGCACAGCTATAATTTTTCAGAAAAGGAGAATTTTTGTCCCCTCTGCCTGACCACAAAAACTATGAGTCTGTTAGACCTCTTAGCTGGCAGGGTAGTTTCTCAACTTCCTTAATCTCTGGCATCATCCAAGACTTTGCATGGAAATTGCAGGCAGGAGGAAAGATTATTGCATGTAAATATCATTTTAATGCTCTGGTAACATAAACTGTGCAGGTTTGGCCTCTAGGGAACACTGGATTAAGGTAGTTGGAAATTATGGAATATCTCTACAGCACTTCTTTTTGTGAAACACTGTCTGCTGTAGGAGAAAATCAGGTTCAAGACCATCTAAGGAACCTGAGAGGGCATAGGTCCATGGGACCTGATAAAATGCATCCATGGGTCCTGAGAGAACTGGCAGATGAAGTGGACAAACCATTATCCATATATGAGAAGTCATGTCAGTCCAGTGAAGTTCCCACTGACCAGAAAAGAGATCATAACCTTTTGAACTTAACAATTCAGACAGTTTGTCAGTCCATCTCACTGTTCACTAATCTAGCATGTGCTTCATTCATTCACCTATGAAGTTGTTACACAAGTGTCAAAAGCCTTGCTGAAGTCAAGGGAAGTCAAGATACTGCTCTCTCTTCATCAATAAGCCAGTCATCTCATTACAGGTGCTATTATGTTGGTTAGGCATGGTTTTCCTTTTGCATATCTTTGCTGACTATTCCCAAAAAGCTTCTATATGTTTAGAAACAGCTTATAGTTGCTGCCATTTGTTGCCCCAAACCTCCTGGAATGCTTATGCACCAGTGTTTTCTTTCCAGCAGATTTCATATCAACAGGAAATTCTCTCTCTCACGAGTTCTGCTAGAAGGGCCACCCTCCACCCTTAGCATACTATTGTACTAGGCTTTTTCATTATGATTTGTTAGCCCTTTCAGATCATTTGCTTTCCATGGTCCCCCCTCTGACTGGACTCTTCTCATCACTTTTTGCCATCTGAGATTTTATGCATCATGGATATTTACTTCCTAATGACTAGTAAAAATGCTGAGCATCATGAGACTTTACCTTTAGCCTTGCACACCTTCACTAGTTAAAAAAACCTCCATTTGATTAAAAAGGTTTCATTTTCAATAAATTTCCATCTTTAGGTACCTTCTTGTTAACATTTTGAACATTTAACTCCTGGTTCATGATACTAAGCATTTTTAAAAACTATGCCAACTCAAACTCCAGCAAGTTTGCTATATTTGCTCGGTTTTTACTGACTAAATCTAAAAATGCATCAAGATAGGTAAAGAGTTTGCTCAGTAAGATATATTTTCTGTAATTACCTGCCTGCTGACATGCCTTATATTCCCCATACATAAGATTTAGTTTATTGAAAACCTTATCACATTTTTTCATTACTTCCATAACTTTGGCAGTAGCTCCAGCTAGCAGAAGAATCAGAGTATTTCAGGCTTGTGACTGTGGATGTGAAAGAAATAGCATTGCCTACATCAGATGACTGCAACGGATTAAATGTATTAGGTTTAGTTTTTCCCACAGCTGATGGCTTGGCTGCAACAGAAGCACTATCAGGAGCCTTTGTACAAAGACGGAGTACACAGCAAGGATCGTGTCAAATCAACTGAATCTATTAAATACTTATGTGTAAATAAACCTATAGGGAATAAGTGGCCATCTGAAATGGCAATTTTACAGAAAAACAGTTGAAACCTGAGAGTGAATGAAAACTGGAAAGATCACATGCTAATTCAGAAAAACTAGACATTGATCAGTCTTTCTGTACCTGTATACAGTTGTATTTGGTCTGGCTGATGTGCAGTTAATTTTTGCCATTCTGCCCCACAGTGCTGTGCTTTGCATTGGTAGCTAGAAAGATATTGATAAAACACAAATGTTCTGGTTACTGCTGAGCAGTGCTGGCACAGCATCAAGACTGTCTCTCCAACAACCCCTCTCACCAGCAGACCTGGGGTGGCCAAGATCTTAAGAGGGGACATGGCTCGGAAAGCTGACTCAAACTGACTAAAGGAGATATTCCACACCATAAGTTGTATGTTCAGCAATAAAAGCAAAGAGAAAGGAGGAGGAGCAAGGAGGCATTAGTTATTACAGTTTTTGTCTTCTGGAGCAGCTGCTATGCATACTGAAGGCCCGCTTCCTGGAAAGTGGCTGGACGTCACCTACTGATGGGAAGTAGAGAATAAACCTTTTGTTTTCCTCTTCTTCTGCATGCAGTCTTTGCTTTTTGCTTTATTAAACTGCCTTTATCTTGACCCACGAGTTGTTATTCCATCTCATTCTCTCCCTTACCATCCAGGTGAGGAGTGGAGTGAAAGGGTGGTGTGGTAGGTAGGTGGCAAGGTGGCATCCAGCCAGGGTAAACTCACCACAACAACCAAATGATCAATAAAGCAGAATAGGGGAAATTCTTCTTTGTATGTTTTCCCTGCCTGTTGCTGGATCCCTTTCTTCCTCACCACCAAACCACCACCTCTTCTGACCCAAGCATTCAAAAGCACCACAGATACATCCCCAGAGGTGGGAGTAGTTATGGCATCTTGGTAACCATAAAAGTAGAAGGGACATTCCTCTTAAGAACTTCTGATGGTCCCTGGATCAGGAGCAGCATAACAACCACCTGGAATATGCACTACTTTATTTGACCCAGTAAATACCTCCCTGCAAGAAATGACCATTTTATTAATTCTAGCTCACTACAGGCAGTTGCAGTACTTTCCTGGTGTTTACTTTATGCTTAGGCAGTTTATTAACATTCAGCTTTCTGGCATCTCACTTCTCAGCTTTTGAGTTTATTCACAAATCTCCTTTATGTCTCAAGTTTGCATTGACTTATAAAATATTTTGTTGAAGAACATTACTCTGAATAGAAAGCTGCATGGATTATTGATGGTGAGTAAGATTTCCCTGGAAAAGAAGAGCAAAAGAGAAATTACTGTATCTCACCATTGTCTGCATTTCTCTTAGCTTGGGGTTGCAGCTGGCATATGTATCTGATGATTTTAGATAAAATCCATATTTAACTGTCTCACCAGAAATGTTTTGAAGTGGTCTGATTGTCTCAGAATCGTAGTTCATTTACTTCTAGGTACTACTTTCCAGCCTTGACTTGCCTTTTGAGAACTTCCAAAATCTTAAAAATTTGAAAGCGTGCTCCTCTTGGAAGAGAGGAGAAGAAAAGCTTCAAACCAAGGGAAAAAGATTGCTTCTGAAGACTTACTCTAGTTTTGCCACTTGGGCACCTGCAGGCATGGTTCTCTAATGGCTAATTCAAATCTGAGGATTTGGAGCATTTCCCATCTCTCTGTGGCTGTGTGCTTTGATGATATCTATCATTCATGTCACTGTGAGGTTTAGATATGCCCTGTCAGGCAGAAGGGTACCAGTGATGCACTCATACACGCCACCTTGTTTGTATGACTGGATGCACCAGCACTGTAGGACATACATAGCCTTTAGACACACTGTCAGACACATACAGCCTTTGAGGACACATATACATTTCCCACTGACACCAGCATATTACCATTTCACTACAGTTAGCTTGATGGGATACCCAAGTGTGAATGTGTTGTCAGTAGTGATTAAACATGTTTCACAAGTAGGTATTTGGCTGGTTGTTAAATATCAGCAGCAATTCCCCTACTGAAGGGATTCGAACAGTGCTAGTGTTACTGGTGCTGCTCAGATGTCAGTGAGAGCATCCTTAAGTAAATTACATCCCCAAATAGTCCTTGGGGGTTTTCACAGTGCAATGCAATTTCTTAGCACAATGTGATCTAACCATTGCTGTGGGGTGTGTGACTCTTCCACAGACAGGACTGAACTGCTGCAGACTTAGCCCAGGGAATTATCTTTTCCTTGCAGAGGCTCACGCTCTTCTCTGGACATTCCTTTTCAGCCTTTGCTGGCAACAAAAATAATGGTTGTTATATTGTCAGCCATAAGGTCAGCATTCAGAACTACTGTAAATTATACTGCTGTAAACCAGTCCAAGTGAGTGTCAGATGTGTTTTGATGGAAATTGCATGTTAGAGAAACAAAATGGCAGGACTGAAGAAAAGGAATTGAGCCAAGTAAGATAAGGAGGCTGTTATGCTAGAGAACACTAGGGTATAAATCATTGAATAAAGAGTATAATACATAGTCAGAGATTTATACGTGTCCTGTTCAATCACTTCATTATTAATAAAGCAATAGGTTATCAAGTTGGACCTTTTTCCCATCCAGCTTTTCTTCATCTTCCCTTTCAAGGGAAAACTTTTAACTACCTGATAAACTTCATATTACATTGCTTCTTTACCTCAACTGCTGATCCTTCTGTGTTCAGTAGTAACTTTCTAATGTCCTTAAAAAAACATGTACTCGCTTATATCTGTGTTGTGATGTAGTATTTTCCTACACAAAAGATAACAATAAAATTAGGTTTTCTCCAAAGCAGGAGTACCTGGTATAGGTAGGTTCCCTCTGAAGAATTTTTTCCAGAGCGAATTTTTTATCCCACCTCTTCAATAGCATCAAGGTAACCAAGACTGTGAGAATAATTTGTATTTATCTTCCTCACTATGTAGAATAATCAAAAAATGCAGGTAACAAAAGCAGAGGAAGCTCTGGATGTCACATTAGACTGAAAAGTAAAATTCAAATCTGCACCATAGCTTTGCCTTTTGTTCTGTGAATCTTGCAAGAGAGCAAACATTCTCTGGAGTGGATTAATTAAAATTTCAGAGCCACATGTGTGCACATTTGGATATGTCACTTAGATACCCAGCTTTTGGCATATTGTACCCAAGATTTTCAGCAATGTTTGTTGTACTTCAAAAGAAAAAAAAATCCTATTTTTAGCCCCTCACAATACACGTTTAGCTTAGCTCAGTAGCCCAGCCCTGGCAGCACTGTATGTTTGTTTTCCCCAATTCTGTCAAGTTATGATTAACAGACAGAGTGCAATTCTGAGGTAAAAAGAACCAAAAAAAATCTGAATTAATATATGACAGAATTTATTTTTTTTTCAGCACTGAGAACTCATTACAAGGTTATTTTATGCACAGAGCCAATCTTAGTCTATGGGCTTTATTTCCCATTCTAGATCATACATACTATTTTGCTCTTGAATGTAAACAGGAGAGCTTGACACTACACAGGTTTACAATTTTTAATCAAGTAAAAATGGAAGGAATAAATCTTGTTTGAATATTATTGTATTTGTTGCATCAATTATATTATATATACCTAATTCTTGTTAATTAAAGTGCTTAATTAAAACAGATGTCTATGATTATGTTTAGCTGTACACTTTCAAGAAGGAAAGTTGTTGGTTCTTTACAAGTGCCTTTCCTAAGGATTTCCTGGCTTCAGAAGTCATTTTATCAATACCAAACGCAACACTGCGCAGAGAATTTCCATAGGAAGATTTCTTTGTTGATCTCATTTATATTGGCAAGCCTATCTAATGTCTTTTATGTATACGGCATTTACTGACCTTATCAAGCATCATGAAAAACATAATTTTATGCCCTTGTATTAATTCATGTCTGAGAATGTGGGTTTGCTGATATGCCTCCAGATATGTCAACAAAAAACTATATAGTAGCTGTGTTTCCAAGTTTTTCCTACAAAAAAACCCAGAAAAACAAGACACAGCATATTTTATATCCAGGCTGTATGGGTAATTTTGGAATTCCAAGGTTCATTAAAAGCTCAGCTCCTTGAAGTCCAAATGATTCTCTCATTTTACCTGTAAAGGTACAGTTAAAGGTTTGATTATGTCCCTTGACTTCACATTTCCTGTAAATGCTGTTAGATACGCTTACTTTAATGCTTTAACTGTGATATATGGATAGAAGGGGATGAATCTTCTGCTGTCTTTAAATTCATTTTGACCTTTAGGAAGTAGATGACTGAAACCAAAATTCTGATCAGAAACTTCTTCCACTGCAGACATGACAGAGGGGTTAGTCATTCCTTTAGTAGGGCAAGTGCTTTATTTGAGAATGTTGGAGACCTGGAGCTTTGAGGTTATGTCTGGGGTACCTCCATGTATGAGATTTTTGACTGAAGAAGTCAGTTTGGATCATCTTTCTTTTTAATTCTGATCATGCCTAGTCAGTTCAAGTGGCCACAAATACAGTTTTACAGCCAGCAGGTGCTGAGTGTTATACTGAGATGTACCAGAGTGGGGAGAAATTGCTCTAAAATTTGCTTTGAAGTTGCCAAGGAAACGGTCTGCCTCCTATCACGTTGGTTCAGCATAACTTTACAATACAGCTTAAGTTGTCAGATGTCTATACAAGGAACTTTTCAGTGTCAAGGGAAAACCAGAAAAGAAAGAAGAAAAGGTTTACCTACCACCAGCATGTAAATGACAACCATTCCTGGGTGAGTTCAAAGTCCAGTCATGGTGTGAATCACCAGACTCTACCCTTGAATTAGACACTTACCTATTGTTAGACCTATGCTTTTAGCTTTAGCTCACCCAATAATATTTCTGACCTGGAAGCCTGGAATATCTTCTTTTTTTTTTTTTTTTTTTTTTCTTCCTTTCTTTTTCTTTCTTTTTCTTCTCTCCAAGCCAGCAAGGAACTTCCAGTTTCAAAATACAGTAAGAGTTCCTTGCTTTACATTTCTACCTCTTCAAACTTCTGCCTGAATTTCGGCAGCTGGAGGTGATGGGTTAGCTTTCAGAGTTCCCTCAGTTTCTTTCCTAGAAAAGGAGAATTTATGGTTCATCTGGAGCTCTTTTAATAAGCTACAAACTTATGAGACTCACAAAGTTAGAGGCGTGCCTCTGAGCAGAGCACTAGGGCTGCACCCTCACAGAGACATAGGTCCTGCAATGCCCACTTCCTAGATATCGCATACCACCTCCTAGGTATTGCCTGCTGATCCCTTAGCCCTGGTTGTATTATACTGATCAGAATAAGGAAATAGTAATTCAGGTCTTGCAGCAGACCTTCCTGGAACATTCATAACAGCATGATCCAGGAGGGAAGGGTGATTCATGTGATGAATTTGTCCTATGAAAAACATAACTCTATATCTCAACAAATATTCAACAGCAGGGGAAAAAAAACTAGCCTAACAGGTGTTCAGAGCCTCTATGTCTATTTCTCTCCCACTTGAATATCTGTATAGCCACTTTGTAACTTGTCAGGCCGTAAAGTATTTAGTTCAGTGGCAGGACAAAATGAAATACTACTACTATTCAAGATTCCTAACTCCTATTATAAATAATACATTTCTCTTTCTATATTTAGTCATAGCCAGGAATTTTAAAAGAGTACTACTGTACTAGACAAACAAAAGCTACTGTGCTAGAGACCAGGGGGAAAAGCCACAATGACAGTCCTTCCATCTAGAGTGCTGGAAGGTGATAAGATAAGGGAGATGAAGAAATATATAAATGTTGGACAGAAAGTGGGAAGATTTGCATAGATCAGTTGCAACAAAGAGTACAGATGTCACATTCTACAGATGTGACAACAGATTCCTTCCCTCTAAGAAATAATACTTCTTCACATTGGAAAGTCTCATCTTTCAGTTATACCTTGTGCCTGCAGACTTAAAGAAATGCTAGATGCAACTTCTGTGTTATTTCACAAAGGTTTTAGTTCTGATGAGTCTTCATTCATTGGAAAGATGCTGGGTTTCATTCCTCCTTCTATCCCACTCTCACACATAAAATGATTCTAATTTCTGCAACTTAAAAGTAAAAGGTTAACCCATGCAAGAAAAGATGGAAGCATTTCCCCAAGGTCGTTTTTGCTGCAAAACTAACATAAGCAACAAAGAAATGCAAATGAGCAAGCATATTCAGAAGTGTCTCCCAAGACTTCTGATCTTCTTTCCTGAAATTAAGGCAAAAAAAAAGCTTTTCTGAAAGGGAAGGTTATTCCTGACAATCCATATCAGATATCATAGCCTGAACTGATCATCCAGCTATAGGAAAAATCAGGGATAGGCACACATATACTATGCACAGCCTACAGTGAAGTCCAGAGGTGTGGTTCAGTTGCTGTGAGGACAGAAACTTTGTCCAGGCACCCAAATATTCTCTGAGAAACACTAGAAGAGAAACCATGGGTCCGCACGCTCCATTAATATGAACAGAAGGAAGTACACTGCTGGAGTTTGTCTGGAACAACTGTGCTCAGTTTGTCCACCAGATATCTCACCTACCTCCATCACATTACTACATGGCTGTCAGGCAAACAAGACAATCCTGAATGCTTTCTTATATAGCCCTAAAAGTGCATCCCAAGTGTCTACTTGGATCCTTAGAGAGATTGATGTTTAGATACCGTGGTAAGGGAGTGATTGGTGATGCAGGTACCAAGGATTCATGTTTGTATTTGGGAACATACTAGGATGTGGAGTAAGTTCTGTCTGGACCAAAGACAGTGCACTGAAGTTAGTTCCTAACTCAAACTAGTTTATTTAGAGTTATACTCTTTTCCTGGAATGGTAATGGTTAAAAACAGTGTTAAAGCAGTAATTAAACACTGGCAACTCAAATGCAGATATTAAGGCTGAGAGAGACCACCTTAATGTTTCCATCAGTTTGTCTTGCCATACCGAGATTTTCTCAAATGAGTGTAACTAAAGCTCACTTTCTACACAAAAGAAAGAGTTATATGACTTATCATCACCTAGAAGCTACTTTCATACCATTATACTAAATTGAACAAAGAACAATGAACTAGATTAGACTTTGGGGACCATTGTATGTAGTCTTCTATTTTTGCAGATGAGACTTCATCTAAACTCATCTAAGCTATTCCATCTTAATATAAACTAGTGAAGAGATAGGCTGCAAGTTCCAAAAAAAAAAAAAAGACAAACTTTAGAAATTTAAAAAACAGGTAATGTTATTATACGAGGCAAAAATCTCAGTAGCAATAACAATGCAGTTACACTCCTTATCCGTGTATTTCCATGTGTGTACAGGACCCCTTTTCTTGGTGCTGTGGTCATGCTACCACTGCTCCTCTGACTCACAGATGGATAGCGTCAGTCCAAAGAGGGAGAAAAGGTTTAGCAAGCTGTCAGCATCTGAAGTCCTTCACTAGGAGAAGTGATGATGGTTTCCCTTTCTTTACCCTAGGATACATTTGGGGTAATTTTCATACGATTGTTAGCTCGCCTCTACACTTTCTTTTTCTTCTTTGGTCTACAATACCTTATTACACGTGAATTTACTGTATAGGGTGCATTTTAAATATCTTCCTCCTTTGTACTTTTTGTTTCTCCTAAACACAGGGTTTTTTTTCATTGTTCTACATCTACATTTCTTCAAATAAGTACTGGTGAGAAACCCTATTGCACTAGAACCATGGGGTCCCTAGTGCAAAGGCTGTACCCCATCTCTTATTATTTCATGCTTGCAATAGTCTCCACTGCATCCTGCAAACCCGTTTTTCCAGGGCTATGGTATCTGATGGATCGGAATTTTTCTACACCACATTATTAAGTTACAATCGTAAGTATTTCATTCTACACAGAATACCTACTTGCTACTACGATCTATCTAAAAACTATAATTGCAACAATAAAACAAGTCAAGCATAGTAGTTATCATTAGAAAAATTGTTGTTGTAATTAAGTGAACACAAAACTCTAGGCAGGTCAAGAAAAATGTTAACAAACCTTGCCAGCTAATACAAACTCTGTGGCCTGTTACTAGTAATGGCAATATTGTATTACTAAACTGCTGGACTAGAGATGAGGCAATTATGACAGGACTTCATTGTGGGTCTCTGAGATTTTATTTATTTGGCATCAGATAATTGCACTGTTCTCTACTTCAGCTGGTTTTTTCCACTGATCCAATTGTATGGTTTTTTTCTTTTTACTTTCATGGCATTTTAGGTATACATATGCATAGATGTAAAGTGAATACCTGAATAATGGAAGAGTTTTTGAAATGGTAACAAATTAATCCATTGAAAATGAAAGAGTTGCAATGGCAAAGAATTTTTCCGCCAAGGTTTTAATTTTAGTATAATTTCTTTTGTATTAAGTCCCACCGGAAATAACATTAAAATGAAAATGGAGTAATGGATCTTGTAGAAAGATCTAGGGGAAAAACATAATTGAATTAGGACAAATTAGTTCATCCAGTTTTGATGAACACATGGACTTAATGTGATGAGCAAAGATCAGAGACTTAACTCAATGCTTTCATTTGAGAGTCAGAGAAAGGAAGGCTTCAAGCTACATTACATGCAAGTCAATCCAATCTGCTTATGGAAAAAAATGTTATCATGTTCTGTCTGTTGCCCTGAAGTGTTCATGTACATCTCAACCACAACTCTTAGACAGAGAATGGAAAATGCAGACATATGCTTATTTATATAAGTAGGAAGAAGAGGAGTAGGGGGGAAGTTTTGTCTGCTTCCAAGCCTGTGACCTGGAGGTGTGAGAGTCCAATCTTTGTGGGCATGTCAAGAGGAGTTAGGAAGAGCAGCAGATCTGCTGGGTTTAGACAAAGGCAATTCACTCCTCATCTCTTTTTTTCTATTACTGACTGATAAGAACTCAGGTTTCAATGCTATCTACTACCTATAATAAAAATGCAGGTGTTCAAGCTATACCAGCCTACTTAGAATTAAGCACAAAAGAACCCAAACACTGCCTATTCTCAAAAAGAACCCCTCCAAAACAAACAAATAAACAAAAAATCCACAAAAGTCCAGCGAAAGCCCCAGATTATACCAGATTGCCTCAGGTCGTAGTTATGTGAAGATTAGGTTCCATTACGAAATATAGATGTACTCCAACAAGTGTTTCCTAATAGAAAACAAGCTCTTCAGCAGCCTCCTCCTTATTTGACTTGCCATTTGTCCAAATAAATGATCTGAACCTCAGTTTTATTACCACTGACAGAGTACGCTGTGGTCTTGTGTTTCCATAATGATCCACGGGCCACAGAATCATTTTATTGTGGAAGGCAGTCATAGAATCATTGAATGGTTTGGGTTGAAAGGGACCTTAAAGATCATCTTGTTCTAAGCCCCCTGCCATGGGCAGGGACACCTTCCACTAGATCAGGAGCTCAGGGCTCCATCCAACCTGGCCTTGAACACTTCAGGGATGGGGCAACTTTTCTAGGAGACCTGTTCCAGTGTCCTTCCATCCTCAAAATCAGACTCATTAGGTACATTTCATCCTTAGCAAATCCATGCTGACTGTTCCTATTTATCTTCTTATCCTCCATATGCCTGGCAATGTCTTCCAGTAGGGTTCAGTCTATGATTTTCCCATGGACTGAAGCAAGGCAGAAAAACCTGTAGTTCCTGAGAGTGACCTGTTGGCCACTCTGAATATAAGTGCCATGTATGCCTTCCTCGTGTCATTGAAGACTCTTCTGCATATATGATCTTGCAGGGATAATAGAGAGAAGACTTATAAGCTCTATCAGCTCACTCAGCACCCTTGGATGCAGCCTATTGAGCCCAATGGACCCAAGGCAGGTCAAGCCCTTGCAAGCGTTCTCTGACTCAGTCTTCATTTGCTGCTGGTCATACTCCTCCTCCATGAACCCCTTCACAGGAGAACTTGGATATGCTGAGGAAAAGAAAACACTCAATGCTTCAGATTTGAGAGGTTGGTTAAACATCTACTGTAAGGTTGTTGTACATTCTACTAGATATTCCTGTTACTTATGAAAACACTTAAGAAATTTTCAATAGACATCATCTTTCCAAGACAGTCAACTTTATATGATATTGGTTCATGCATACAAATTGTACAGATTTTTCACTGCCTATAAACTAAACCTGGCAGAAGAATAGATAATGAGTTTGAAAGAAGAATTGCAAGATGCAAGTTCATCCATCAATATCATCCATTTTCTTAGACACTCATTTTGTGGCACAAGAAATCAGAATCACAGAATCACAGAATGGCTGAAATCAAAAGGCCCCTGGGCAGATGATCTAGTCCAATCACCCTGCTCAGAGAAAGGTCACCAAGAACAGTTTGCTCAGGTCTATGTCCAATTGTTGCCTTTTGAATGTGTCCAAGGATGGAAACTTCGCACCTCTCTGGAAAGCCTGTTTAGGTCTTTGATCACTTTTAGAATAAAAAGCTTTTTCTTATGTTTCAGTGAAAAAATCAGATTGAACTATTTTTAGTCTTACATGATGGGATTCTTGTTATCTAATTTTAATCTGTGAGAGGTGAACATCAAGTTAGGATTCATTTGACCTGTGATAGAATAAAATTAATCTTTCAAAATCCTTCTAACCACTTATTATGGAATGACATAGACAGATAAGTTTAAATGTATAATTCTGAAGACATGGATCCTACCAATTGTCGGTTTTCTTTCATAGAACCCCACAAAGTCAAAAATTACACAGCATAAATACCTACAGGAAATAAAAAAAAAAAAAAAATCCACATTTTCTGTAGTCCTCTGCTCTAAAAAGAATGAATTCCAGTAGCTAGGATTTTACATATGCAGCTATTCTGCTTTTTTCTTTGCTTTCCTATGCTTTGCTTGTGGTGTCTCCTCGTGGAACTGTCTTTATGGGATCTGCTGTGCTATGGGAATACAACAACTTGTCCCACTCCACTTGCAACCTCTAAACCTATTGGTTAACTTCAATTACACTTAAACTGGGAGAGGCATCACATGATAGCCCAGAACCAACAAGTTTTGTGAAAATCAACAGATGGTTGATAATGAAGAAAAGGAGATCAAGATTGTGTTTATCCATTTTGAGGGTTAATAGACAGTGGACCAACCTGCCATGAGTACCAGATGGCCAGTCAGTGCACTTGTAATTCTGGCCTAGCTACAGGACCTCATTGTTTCTTGCTTTGAAAACAGAAATCAGACAGGGAACACAGTAGCAAGGGAATAATTTGGGAGGAGGGGAAGTAAGAGAGATATTGGGCATGTGATAAACTAGACAGCATTATGGGAATTCAGGGAACACAGAAGACCTGAGGATAGTGCAGAGGGAGTAAGTGGGGGAAGGATATATGACATAGTCTATGAGAAGTGAGTTTCAGTTGCTGTTAATCCACACAGTATCTCATACAGTCAGGAACTGAAA
The DNA here is from genome assembly GCA_038380795.1 of Pyrocephalus nanus. NCBI lineage: Eukaryota > Metazoa > Chordata > Aves > Passeriformes > Tyrannidae > Pyrocephalus > Pyrocephalus nanus. The sequence goes on from CM076259.1 coordinate 42,140,842, forward strand.
TGTAATTGGCCAGGCTTCAGCCTGACAGCAAATGCCCTAATTGTCAGTTTCCACTCTCATTTATAGAGCTATAAAAGTAGAATAACTCCCCCATTTGTTATTTTATTCCTAGTTATCACAAGATGACACATCTGTTTATATTTTCTGATGCAATTGATGGTGATGGCAAATTGAAGTTCCCATTAAATGACAATACTCTACATATACTTAGAAGCATCTAAGAAACGAAGAATTTCACAATGTCATATCCTTAGCTTGTCAAATAGAAGACTACCATCTGATTAACATTTTAAGTGTCAGAGTTGCTTGGATGACACATTTAGCAATACGCAAAATAACTTCAATCATATGCTTTAAAATACTACAAAAGAGAAAAGAGAATTAGGCAAAAGTATAAGCCTAATCCGTGGCCAAGACTAAAATGATGAGTGCCTACATTTAAGCCCCAAAATCTGTAGCATTTTCTCTACTGAATCAGTTTTCAAAAGAGCTGGCAAATCCAGACTACTCCAGACCCTCACATCTGCAAATTTAATGCACTGAAAGCAATCTCATTTGGGATCAGGATCCTTCTTGAGATAATTTGGCAGGTGTTGGCACATGTAATATGGGTGTCACCCCTTTTCTTTTTATCAGGTGATAAAGTCTTACATCTTTTCCTAGCCTGAGAACCTTTAAGTGGGAACACATACAGTAAGTAAATAAACTGAATTCTATTCACTAAAGTCCAAAATCTGCCTAAAGACCAGAGGTAGCTGGTCTTTGAGGATGTTATAGTAAACAACAACTGCTACTTTCAAAACAGACAATGTCCACTGCTTTTCCCTCATATACCAAGTTAGAAATTTCACTGTTGGAGATGATCGTGTTCCCAGAGCACAAATTATCCTGTGTCTCCATGCTGAGCACTCCCAGTCACCTTTCTGTCTTTCATACGTCTGGAAACAGTTTACAGGATTATTCCAGGACTGAGATGAAGCTTGCCATTCTGTAGTTCCCAAGATTCTCATTCTTGTCTTGAAGTGGCATTTGCTTTCTCCCCATTCCAAAAAACCTCCCATGATCACCAAAATCTTTCAAAGCTAATTGAGAGAAGTCTCACATCAGCCAGCACCCACAGCACCTTTGGGTGTATTCCATTAGATCCCAGTGACTCCCATATGCCTAGTTTGGTTTAAGTGTTCCCTATACTAATTTCTCGCTTCAGACTTCCCCATTGATTTCAGGGGATTGGGGTTCCTGAAGGAAAATATTACCACTGAAGATCAAGCATGTATGATCAGGTTTATTGAGCTCTTTGGAAAATAAATGGATAAATTTCATCATTTACTCATGTAGGGAAATGATCCGGTGTTTCACTATAGGTCAAGTAGCATGTTTGACAATGTTATTTCTGCAGATGTGTAATACAACATGCTTTTTCAGGCATTTGAACAATAATATTTTTTACAGTTCTTCAAATTTTTAAAAGGTTGCACTTATTATTTTTCATTTTGTTGTCATATATTATGTCCTTAACTGTAATAGACATGTTGCATCATATTACCAACATTTCCCGTTATTATTTAATAAACAGTTAAAAAAGAAATATTATCAGGATGACTATAGTTTCACATTTCACTGTACCAGTGAGGAACAATCACTCTGCAGCCCAATAGAAAAGAACTGCTAAAATAGGGAATTGAAAATACAAGGTGACAGCCTAGAAAAAAAAACAAACAAACAAACAAGCCTGTATTACTTTTCTGCAGAAAGTCCAGACATTTTTTTCAAGCAAAGTAGAAATTTCTAGTTTTCTTAAAAATAAATAATAAAATTTTTAAAAATAGATGCATCATATATTTGAGAGGGGAAGTCAAATATATAGAAGCAAAGTTCACCTTTAATAATTAGCTGTTTGCATTCAAGCTGATACACTTCTGATTTTCAGAGAAGCAATGTGAGTCCTGTGGTATTCAGGAGAAAAAGAGACACCAAGGGACAGATCAGTAAGAATTAGATTAGAAAGGAAAGAGGAAACATGAAGGATGAAAAGATGAAAATGAGAAATTAGCAAGAAAGGACATATTTTATTCACCTGTGAAAGACCTTGTGATGGACTGAAATGTCAGTAATGTCTTAAACATTGTCAGTATCCTAGAAAGACTTTTTGTCAAACTGCAAAGAAGCAACTGCCCATCTGCAACCACCGAGGTATTGTCTCCTCCCAGTGCCTCCTGACTAGAATTTGGACTGTGACTAGGGACTTGAAATCAGACTATTGTCTAATTTCAAGTCTGAGGAGAAGTAAACAAGGCTCAGAAAAGAAGAATGTATCCGTACTAAGTATTAGCTCTAGCTGGGGTTAGGGGGCAGTGAAAGAGAAGGGTTTTGGGTGCATGATGGCAAAATCTCTCCATGCCAAACTGAAGGAGTAAATCTCCAGCTCTGGGAAGATCACATACACATGGGTCATTCATGTGAGAGGCAGCTGAGAAGGGGCCATAGCCCCCCAAAGCATCCCCCCCAGTCATTCCTGAGGCCTTCTACGACCAAAGGACTGCATATGTTTCAAGTGACAGACCAAATTCCGGGTTTTGTTGCAAGAGACTGCAAAGCTTCCCCTGCTCCCTGCTGGGGAGGTACCTGGGCATCTCCTGAATATATATTAATCCTTGGATTCTCTGTTTTTCAGGGCCCTCACCACCAGAAGACCAGAAGAACCAGACCAATGAGATGCCACCAGGTTCCACAGTGGTGATACATTTTCTACTTTAATCTCTCACTGCCACTTTCTTTCTTTCTTCCCCCACCTCCCCAGCCTTTTTGTGTTTCTTTCTGTCTTGCTTTCTCTACATTTACCTTTAAATAAAATCCATACTGTTGACTTTGGCATCTGGTCTGGTTTGCACCTTAGTTCAGGCAGAGGTATTTCTAATAATTTTAATAACTGGATCATTGACGAACGTTGAGGGTGGATAGGAAGGGGAACTCCAGGCTAGAGGCTTTTCTTTTTACCTCTTGCTCTGGAGAGGAGCGGTGCTCCTGCCCTTCCCCACCACCATGTGATTCCCGTGGCTCTCGCAGAGACCACAGGACAGCAGCAGGGAGCAGAGAGAGTTTATTGTTCTGGGTAACGACTTAAATACCTCCTGGGGAGATTACAAGGTGACCAGTGAGGGTTCAGGAGGTCTCACAAGCAACCAATGACAATAAGGGGTTAACAATCAATAGATGAGCTCTCAGTTATCTCTTAGACATTCCAAAGGTAGAGGTAAGACTAAGGAATCTTGGGAAGAAGAAAAGGGGGGTTTACACAAAGAGTTACAAAGCCATTTTGGAAACATGTTCACTTTAAACAACCTTAAATTTTCTACATCCTTTTATATATTGCAAAGCTACCCCAACAGATCATAACAGACCTCTGGGGGAAGAAGAGAGGCAAAGCAGGACATTTCCACAAATGTACACCTTGCTGCCTCGAAAAAGTGACAAGACAGCAGACTGTCCAGATAAATACAAGTGCAAAGAATTAATACAATTTTGCAAGTGTGAAAGAAACATTTAAGATTTGTTCCACTTTTTTTTGTTGATTCTTTGGTTTTGCTTATACACAGATCTACTTACAGCATTGATTTAAAAAAGTGATAGCTGCCTGCAGCTGGGACTCTTCTGTAAAATCTACAAACATTATGAGCACAACAGCTTCCACTGTCTTCCTTCCAGCACAAGGAAAAGTGATTTTTAGAATATTTTATGTCAGCATGTCTATTTCATAAAGAAGTGTCAGACACATTGCAGATTACAAAATTCAGACAGTTTATCTGAAGATTTAGGTACTGACATTTAGGTATCTGTATAAGCCAGAAATTTGGCCTTTGGTAGCCAGTGGAGATCTGGCCAGTACAGATATGGACTCCAGAGAGCTATCTGTCTCTTCTAAAAGCAAGCACCTACATTTGGACAGGCAAATATCTCTCTACACTCCATTGGCTGACTGGATTAAATCTCCCTTGATTATAATGGGAGCTTATATGCCTGACTCAGAGGTTGAAGATGTTAATAAGAATCCTTGCATTATAGTTAGAGAGAGAACAGCCCTAATATGTGTCAGAACTGGAATATACTAAATTGCTTTAATGGCTTTTCTAAAATGGACTTGCATTATGTCATATATCTGTAGAAGTCTGTACCTTTATCTAAATCCTACACTTAAATACAGAAGCAAAAGAAAATATTGCTCAATACTCCATTTAAAAAAATCATTTAAGAGTTTAAAAATTAAATAAAAACTACATCTCTGATTCATGATGGCCATGACTAACAGTAGTGAATTCTGGAACAAGAAGGGGAAAGGAAAAACAAATTGTAAAGAAGAAAGACCTTTCTTGATCTGGGGCCATTATCAGAACCGGTAGGGCAGAATCATCCTTCTGTGTGGATTTTGGGGGAGAAAAAGGTGTTAATTCTCCAGCTTCATCCACTTTTGCATGCGTCTCTTAATGAGTACTTAATACAAAGCTGTTGATACCACAAGATGCTGGTACCTGGCATCATTTTGCTGATTAGCCATGGATTTGACTGACAGCATAGTTTGATTAGACCTCAACAAAAGCATATTTGTAAGTCAGACACAAAAAGCACACTCAATGCCAGTTCAGATACAGATCACTTCAGAAGAGCTGCTAAACAAACTCAGAATAGTTCATTTTTACCCTGCTGTAGTGCCTCCTTCCTTAATTGTCATGCAAAGACTTCAGTGAGTTTCTTTCAAGTTACTCTGAGTCAACTAAAGTCTTTTTCAAAGCAATCTGTGCTTTAAAGAACCTTCAGTAAATAGCTGTAATTATTTTTCTAGCTGAAACAATTACTAAATAATTGAAAATTAGTTTTTTGATGCCTTTCTTAATTTCAATTATAAACTCATAAATACATTGTTAGTTCTGGCAGCTCATGATGTTTTCTCCCTAAAAGGGTTAGTGCTCCAGTAGGCACTGCATGTTTATCAGGTGTGAGCAATCAAGAACACTCATTTGTTAAAAAGAAAAATATATGAATGTGGTGGACTACAAGTATTTAGGTTTGGTGTGAAAACACAAGGCTCTGAGTGTAAGTCTTTTCCCTGACCCATCACTGGGTGTTTTTTGAATCAGGGCTGGCTTCATCAAAAGACACACTGATCATTAGGATTTTGTCACTGGGAGATACCTGACCAGGCATGTGAATGAAATCAGAAGATGGGATACTATATGACAGTGAAGATGGGACGTCACAGCTGTGAAATAATCATACTGAATGCTAAAAGAGAAATTGTTATTTGAGGGAAAGGACCTGCTGGTATATCAAGCTGAACTGTGTCAAGGTTTTTTCACTACCTAGAATACTTTTTTTTTTTTCCAGTTCAATCAGATACCTTAAGTAGTTTTGGAAGATTATTTCTAACATTTTTTGAGATACAGAAGAGAGATGAGGAAAGTAAGATTACATTGAGAGTAAAAAAAAAAAAAAAAAAGTTACCTCAGTCATGCAACAAATCTTCAGTAAGCCAGCAAATTACTTATTTTAGGCTTTTGTTTTTAGCAAGAAGACAGTGAGATCAAGGTCCAGCTTGCATACCAAATGTTTGAAAGTCAGTATGGTGGCAGAAGTCTCTCTGCTCAGAAATGGTTCATCCCATGAAAGTCAATAAATTATTCCCTGAAATGAGTTTCTTTCCTGGGTTTATGCAGCTCTGTCTCTGGCAGCCAACTAAAAAGACTACTAAAGTATGACTCATTACTTCCCTTAGTAGAAGGTTGCTTTTCTATATGTACAAAACAGTACCTTTTAATCCATGCTGCAAATATTTTCATAAGTTGCTTGTTTGGTAAGGAGACTTAGGAGGAATTCAAAAGTAGCTGAAGAGCCGAAAATTACAACAAAGTGGGCTGCAACTTTCTTATTTCCAGCAAAAAGATGTTTTCACTCTTTCCCTGCTGTTTACAAGATACCCAAGAGAAAACAGTGGGGCACTGGAGACAGACTAGTTCAGAAGGCATCAACAGAAGGCACTGGTGGGAGATGTCCACTAGTATCTCCAGTAACTTCTGTCAGCCACTGCTCCTGACCCATTGAAAAGAGTCTTGATTGATTACAAAGGTAGCATCTTTCAGAGTTGTATAGTGCTAATCAACACAGCTTGCTGTGGGGTTGGTCTTCTGATGTGAAGGCTATCCTGGTCATCTCCATTTTGGCTGGTGCCCCCTCCTCCTTGAAACTTCATTATGTGCCTGAAACAGGGCCACCCAACAGATGGACATGAGTGTAGGCATGCTGGAAACCTAGTATGTACAGATCTAAAGGCAGATTTCTCTCCCAAACAGGAAAATTGTGTAGTGCTTCTTCATTCTTTGTTATCTAAAGTTGTCTCTACTTTTAACATTGCCAAATACTTTCCAGCACAGTCAGAGTGACTTTTGGGCTCTAGGATAGAAAGGCAAATTATTCATGAAGGTGAGGAAAGAGATTGTGAGGAATGTCTCTGTGCAACACAATTGATCGATATAAAATGTAGGGTGTTGAGTGGAAAAAGAAGTTTGAAGTCCCTCCAGGGGAAAAGTACACATGGAGTGGATGAAAAGGCATATCCAGTCACATGTGGAAAACTTCTCAGTTATCTCAAGATTTCATCCCCATTGTTATTATACATTCCACTAGTCTCTTTCTTGCTATACCATATAGCAGGAGGCTTGCCCCTCTCAGACTATGATATTAAACAGGTTTTTGCTTTTCATGGTTCAGAAGCTGGAATCTAATTTATGCAATGCATGCAAAAGAGAAACAGTAATGTTATTTTCCAGTGACAACCCGATAAAATCTACACACCAGTTTTTTTCAATACAAACAGCCATTGCAGGGCATTTCATATATCTGCTCCACTGATAACATTTCACTTAGAAATAAGTCTTTTCTAGGAAACTAATCTAAACTCTTTCCTTCTGTCCCTGGCCTTGCTTTCAGTTTTTCCTCAGAAGCTCGTAGCACAGAAAGTCATTTTCCTGTTCATTGCTTAGTGCCATCATCCTTGGTGGTTTTATTGCTTTTTTTTATCTCCTTATCTCAGTACCAGTATAACATAGCTGCTTCAGAAACAATCACAGGTTCTACATGCCTTACAGGTTTTGTTTTCAGTTAAAATGCCCTTTCTGTTCTGCTAGCTGTCTGCACTTCACAGCACACATCACCTCTTTCTCAGATGAATCTCTGTGATTTTATTTCCTCTGCTTTACTACTCTTCTTTGTAACTGGTCTAATCTAATGTCAGGTTCTCTTGGTGGTAAATTGATTCTGTCAGGCTGCTTTCAAGGGATTTTGAAGAAGCAAGTATAAGTAAAAAGGGCAAGAGAAGAAGTCTGTACTTCCAAATATTTGGATCCTAAATTGCTGTTTCATACCATTTTAAGGCAGAAAAGATGAAGCATCTTCTTATAGGATAATCAAGATTCCATGCTCAGGTTTTAGTATTTGTATGCTTTCAACTCTGTCAGCTTGTCTACATAAATGAGGGCAAAGCAAAGACACTTTCCTTTATTCCCTGACCTGCTCAGTATATGGAGCTTCTAAACGGTTTGAATATGGTGAAAACAAACAAACAAACAAATCTGATTTTGAAAGGTACTTTTAGAAGATATTAAAAATCCTAAACTGAGTAACATCAAGTGAGTCTAGTAGTGACCATCTTCAGCAGCTATTTGTCCTGAACAACAAGAAAAGCTTTTTCTATAATTTTTTCATTAAGAAAGTCACATCCAGGAACCTTGAAAGTTTTCTTTCAGACTGACTAATGGGCCCAGTCATCCAGTCCCTCTGCTTCTGTCACTGGAGTTGGCAACTACTGGTACAGACACAACTTAAAATAAAAGAGGCTGCACAGCTGCGCATGACACACTTGTGATATCAAAAGATAAAGCCCTCTTACCTCCTGCAGTGTATCCATGACAGAAACATTTTAGAACCTCTCTGCACAAAGACCTGTGATAGATAATACCAGGCATAGGAATGAAGATGCAAAGTACAATGTGGAAGATTATGCCTTTATTTGTGGAAGAGTTAATGTGTGGTGATTTTGCATTTGAATGTAATCACTGAATGAATAGTGTGAAAAAATATTCTCTATTGGCAAGTATGTGTCTGGTAGATGTCAAGTTTTCTGAGGTTACAGAGAGGAGTTCTGTGGTGGCCTTGACTTATTTTGGCTATCAGAGCCCCAACCAGCTTCTCTGCCCCCTGCCTTCATCATCAAGATAGGAAAAGAAAATAGACGAAAAAAGCTGGTAGGTCAATATAAAGACAGGAAGACACCTTACTGATTACTAACATAGGCAAAACAGACTCAGTTTGGGGAAATCAACTTATTGCCATTTAATAACTATTCCTGCCAGCAAACCTGCTCCATCATGGACTCCTCTCTCCATGGGGCCACAAGTTCTGCCAGAAGCCTACTCCAAGTGTGGCATCCTCCCTGGGCTACAGGTGGATATCAGCTCTACTGTAAACCTCAAAGGGGTAATTTTAAAAACATTTTCATTATTTTTTTCTAAAAAATACTCGACTGGAGTTCTATGGTCCTAAAACACCTCATAGAATTACATACAAAATCCTCATAATTGTTGCTGTAGGATGTTTTAATTTTTTTCTTTCCCTCCTTCTTTTTAAGGTCATATTGATGGCCTTATGCTGTACAAGTCATAATCAGTTGAACACAATGCTTGAGAAATTTTTTGCACTGAGTGCAAGATCCTCAGACCTAAGTTGCACCTGACATTGCCTACATTTTCAGGACAGCATTGTGGTCCTCCATGTACTCCAAGCCTCCTTCTGTACATGGTTTTCTTTTCGTCAGGTCCTGCTTGCCAATCTGAGAGGAAGGCTGAATTAATGCCATTGGCCTGCTTTCAGCAATTAGTTAGTTTCCTTATCAAAACAATACATTGTTATATTGCCATGTATTTCTGCTCCTATGGGTGTTTTGATCTATGAACACAGAAGAAGGAGTAAAGGAAGTTTTTCAGTAAGTCTTCTCATATATTATTAGGCATTTGGAGCCTCCACAACTAACAGGTGAGTTCTTGTTTCTTTTTATAGTGAATGAAAGTCCTCAATTAAACCAACCAAAAAAACATATTTCTTAATTCTGTAAGTTATACTTGGAAATTTTATGCCAGTTATGATCCCAGCAATGCCTTTGAATGTGGCTGCTCATCATATGAATGTTTTTCAGAATTTTTATTAACACTGCAGGTAATTCCAAATTTTAAAAAGCTTTACAAACTTAAATATGGGTTTTCCTGGTTTTCTGTGTGTTGGGATGGGAGACAGAATGAAGGATAGATGCTTTTATACACAGCTCCTGAATTAATGTCTTCTACATGATAATCTGAAAAGGCAAAGGACTAAGCTGGAAATTCATTTAACTCCTTTCATTTATCCCTTTCTCCATCTGTGATTTGTATTATTTGTGGGTGAAACTGTGGAAAATAGAAAATGAAGGAAGTTGGTAGGTCTGCTTGCTTTAGGAGGAATATAACATCCCTAGCACAAGAAGACCAAAATTAAAGTTGCACTATGCACAAGAAAAAAACCATTATCACAAAAAAAGAATGATACAAAAGAACTGACAGAATTTTACCTACAGAATCTGCCCACAAAAACTGAAACCTGATAAAGTTATTTAGCCTGTGCAGAACATGAAAATAGGGCAAAGAACTTTACAATCAGGACAGACAATATATAGACAAGTGGAATGTGAAGTTGGTAAATACAAAAAATCCCCCTAAACTTCTTGTCCTTCAACAGTTGAATTAGAAATCAGTTGGCTTTACCACCTCAGGAAAGGAAGCTGCATATCATTACAGATATAACACTAGATCCTCTACTGAATGCATCACAGTGCTGGAAAAAAGCAAATGGTGTGTTAGGCTACACACAAAAATGCACTGAGGAAGAATACTGCAAAACTGACGCAATTATTTTGCCAGTTACACAACACTAGCCACCACCTTTCTGAAAAAAAATTGCCCAGAATTATAGAGGGCTTGAGAGAAGGGCATACTTATTGTGAACACAGAAAAAATACTTGAAGAGAGATTGAAAACAGTGGAATTGTTACCTTTAGAAACGAGATTAATATGAGGGGATGAGAAATAACTATACTAAATAAAGGAAAGTGATAGAAAAGGTAGATTGAAAATTTCTGTTTCCTCTGTCTTGCAGTGCAAGAACAAGGAGATATGCTAGGAAACCCAAAAGCAGGCAGAATAAAAACTGATAAAATCCATCTCCTGCAACAGATGAGTGTTGAGCAAACACATTGATAGAGGTGTAATTGAGGTCAAGGATTCTGCAAGGTTTAATGAAATATGAATGGTTACATGAAATAATGCCAGCAAGAATGTTAGAAAGAAGATAAAGCCCCAGTTTTCAGGGCTAAACCCAGTCTCTAACTTCTAGGAACAGGTAGAAGTCTCTCAGTACCTGGCTTCTTTATTTTTCATATAAACTGCTATTAGTAAGATTCCCACAGTATGGCCAATGGAATTTCTCACATTAATCACATTAATTTTACAGTGTTGTTCTGATTGCATTTTAGGTCTGTTCACAGTAACATGACAGCACTGCAGATGGTGTAAAAGCCTGTCTCCAAAAAACAATTCAGTCACCACTTCCATTTTCAAAATCCAGAGATGAGTCATTCCTCTCCCACAGGTAAATGTATTTGTATGAACATCAAGCTCTACAAAATTCTATGTATATCCTCACAGTGAAAAAAAAAAAAAAAATTACAGCACAGTTGTTTTCTGTATTGACAGAAGGCAGGTTTCAGCCCACCCTTAACCATTCTCCAGTTTAGCAAGTGCTCTGTCAAACACATGTAACTCAAAGTACCCAAATGGGTACAACAGTGCCACACTGAAATATGATAAAAGGGATAGAAAAAGTACGATTAGTAATTGAAGGAATGGGGAAAAGGATCTTTGGAGACAGCAGGCATGCAGCAGTCAGTCATAGTTCTTAGAAGACCACAGAATCACAGTTCAATAACTTCATTAATGATGGGGCAGAATGTACCACCAGCAAGTTTTATGGTGACATGAAGCTGGGAGCAGTGGCTGATATGTCAAAGTGTTGTGCTGTCTTTGAGAGAGGATTCAACAGGCTGGAGAAATGGGCTAGCACAACCTCAAGAAGTTCAAAAAGGAGAAATACAAAGTTCTTCACTTGGAAAGGAACAACCCCGTGGCACTTGTATACACTGGGGAAAGCAGCTTTGCAGAAAGGTAGGTTCTGGTGGACACATGAGCCAGAATTTGGTCCTTCCTGCAAAGAAGGCTTCATTAGATAAAATATTGCCAGGAAGCAGTTGATCCTTTTATTCAACACTGGTGAGGCCACACCTGTAGAGCTGGACTTAGTACAAGAGAGACATGGATGTACCAGAGAGAGTCCAATGAAGGGCCTCTGACCAGATTAAGGAACTAGAGCACCTGATATATGGGAAAATTCTGAGAGAGCCAGATATGTTTAGCCTGAAGAAGAGGAGGCTCAGGGGGATCTTATCAAATTTCATCAGTCAGCCACCTTGGAGATGCTCAAAATCCATCTGTATGTGGTCAGGGGCAGTTGGCTCTAGGTGGCCCTGCTTGTTCACAGGGGTTGGGCCAGATGACCTTCAGAGGTCCCTTCAAGCTCAACATTCAGTGATTCTGTGGCTTGTTACTGGCTCATGTCCTGCTTGCTGCCCACTCACACCCCTGGGAACCTTTCCTGCAGAGCTGTTCCCCAGGCAGTGGGTCCCAGCCTGCATTACTGCAGCGGACTCTTCCTTCTCTGGAGCAGGACTGGCATTTGGCTTTGGTGAATCGCATGAGATTCCCATTGGCCTGTTCTTCCAGGCTGTCTATGACTCTCTGGATAGAAGCCCTGACCCTGTGCAAATTGTCTGGTCCCCCTATTCTGGTCACATCAGCAAACTTGATGAGAGTTCGCTATCTAATCCTCCAGGTTACTGATAAAGATATTAAATCAGAAGAGTCCTAGGACAGACCCTATGACAGACCACCTGTTACCAGTCTCCAGGAAGAGAGGTCCCATCAACCAGTAGCTTCAGGTAAGCCTGACCATCCAGACAATTTACCTCTCTGCTGATCCACCCACATAGATTGTAATGTCAGAAGAGGCATACAAGAATATTGTAAAAAAACAGTTTCAGAAGTCTTGTTATAGTTAGTGACTTCTCTCCCATTGTTCAAAAATCCAGTAATATTATCATGGAAAAAATTAGGTTGGTTAGGCCAATTTTGCCCTTGGATATATGTGCTGAAGGTGACTCCCATTCACCAACTTCTCTTCTATGTTCCCAGAAATATGTTCAAACAGGACTTGCTTGATAATTTTCCCAGGTATCTAAGTGAGGACGACTACCCTGTAGTGCCCTGAACTGCCTTTTGTTGAAGATAAGAGACCTTTTGCCTTCTTCCAGCTATCAGGGGCCTCTGCCATAGCTCCACTATTTATTTCATAGTCTCTCTAGCCCTTATCACATCTCAAATCATGAAATCATAGACTCATTGAATATCCTGAGTTGGAAGGCACCCACAAGGATCATGGAGTCCAACTGCTGGCCCTGCGCAGGACACCACAAGAATTCCACCATGTGCCTGAGAGCATGTTTTCTAAGCTCTATATGGAGCCTTGGTGCAGGTAAATCCAGTCTTAGTGTCAGACTTGGACAACAGTTTATGTCTAAAGGAAATAACTACGTGGATTCCATTAGTATTAATTTTGCGTATTATCAGTCACTAACCAAGGACCTGTTTTGAATGAAGAATCCCTCCACACTGGATAAAGCAGGATCACTCAGTCTAAGGTAAGGAATCTGAAACCTTGAGAGGTGTCAATTCATTCTAATTAGCAAATAAAGAGCTTTCCATCTACATTCACCTAATAGAAAATAGGAAAAACCCTGAATTAACAGCAGTTAATCCCCACTTGTAAAGAAATGGTTAGCCATTACTGTAGTAAACCCCATACTTCTGCATTTCCAGCTAATTCTGGCATGATGATGTTGTGCTGGTACCTGAGGTTTCTTTATTTTATCTGCCCAACCACACAAGGTATCTCTGTTAAGTTGAGAAATACATTAGAGAATACCCTTAGTACCACAACATTTTAAAACCCACAGAGATATAACAGCAGCAAGGATGACTGCCAAGCCACAAAACAGGGATAGGAAAACTCATATATCCCTTTCTATTTTTTCAGCTGTCAGAAACCTGTGGTGCACTTCCAGCTCTGGCTTTGCTGGTTGATCTGCCCAAAAGTATGTCCTTTGTGGATGGCTTTTCCAAACCTGTGTTTCCACTCATATGTTGCTCAAATGAGGACAAACACACAGACTACCTTCCCACATCAGGCTGTACCATCAAGCTGCATCTATACCATCAGCTGCAGGTGGAGGAGACTGAAAGGTTTTTAATAACCACATGCACAGGGCATGGAATGAGAGAATGGGCAAGACAAGCTGCATTGTTGTTCTCTGTGGGAAGGAGAGTGGCGGATTTGGCGTGTCACCCAAACAGTAAAACAGGGTAGGTGAAGGACACTATGACATCCCTCCCACACTCCCCACTGCTGCTGCACCTGTGGCACACACAGGCTCTCACTGGGTGATTTGACCTCAGGTGGAGTGCTGTATCAGAACAACTGGACATGGTAGGCTAGACAGGGAACAATAAGCAGAAAACCTGGTGCAGGTACAAGAAGGGCAAGATGAATCCCCAGATCCTAAATCCTAGCAATGCAGATTTTCTCTCATCTCCTGAAATATCACTATAATTCACCAAAATGTGTCAGAAGAAAGAAAATCAGTGCCCATTACTAAAAGATTTTAGATGACTACATTTCCAACAGTCAGCACCAGTGATTCAAGCTTGTTCGCAGAATCATAGAGTTATATGTATACTATATATATATAATATATATATTATATATATAAAATCAATGGTTTCGGTTGGGAGAGATCTTAAAGATCGTCTAGTTCCACACTGCTCATGGCAGTGGAACACCTTCTACTAGACCAGTTTGTTTAAAGCTGCATCCAACCTGATTGGCATCCAACCATTTGCCTTGAACTATTTGAGAAAAATCATGTATTTCATACTTAGCCAACATAGAAATGCTCTGCATTTCTGGAACACTGTTCTTTAGGCATTACCCATGTAGGTAAAAAAATGACAGTTAAAGGACACTGATCAGCCATTGGACTAAGTCAGGAAGGGAGCCGGGGTAAGTAGTGTATGCTCTGTGGATAAATAACATTTTGTCTTAACATGATATTACAGGAATTGTCTTTTTTGATTGAGAAAACCTTTGAGGCAGCTGAAAAGCAATGGTGACTCTGTAAATATAAGGCTGACTTGGTAACTGATCTTGTATTTCTCACCAATCCACAAGAACCTATGGGAGAAACAGAAGAAAGCTGACAGCAAACTCATTACTTTAAAGAAAACCTTCAAAAAGCTTTGAATATCTTCTTTCCTGAAGACATCAAAGTTCATTGAAATCCTCACAAACGACACGGCAGTTGCGGATAACCTGGACTAACACAGAGATGTGTCTGCAGTTCTACCACTTGGCAGAGGAAATGCCAGCACAGCACTATCAGCTCTTGTGCACCATTTTTTCACAGAAGAAGCCTGTAAAGCTTCTTCATATTGATAAGATTGTCTGTACATCAAAATTGTGGAAATGTATCATATAGCAAAATTTTCACAGTTGATTCTGTGCTAGTTCTCTCTATTTCATTTCCTTCTTCCAAATTAAAGCCTGTGTGATTGTGTATTGTTAAATTCAAAATATTTCTTCCTTTAGCATTGTTCCAGCTGGTGAGGTTCTAGGACATTGGTGCAGTATGCCAACCTTTATTGTTACTAATACAAAAACAAGTTAACTCAATTTATATCTGTGGGACAACTGTTGATATCTATGGTACTATTTTCATACTAACTCATTTTATCCACTGTGGTCAGGCCTTCAGCCTTTCTTCAGCTGAAGGGGTGATGAATTTTAGAGGACTAGCAGTTTCCTGAGAGTTGGGCGCATGAATTTAACCCAAGTGTATGAGAAGATACTGTGATGTTTAATGGAAGAAGAAATCATAAAGAATATGTTATTAATAGACTTACTAAGGAACTGTCTCTGCTGTAAAACTCTACAGAATTGCTTAACAACCTGTGAGGAAGTAAAGCACCCCCTATTTTTTTACTAATGCTTTTAAAATTAATTATTTTAAAATTATTATTACATTTCTGAGAGATACTAGTTATTTTTAGGTCTCTACCATAAAGACTTCATTGGTTTTCTACATGTGAACATAAGACTTCTGCCATAGTGGTGCAGACACTGACAGAGAATGTTTTTTAGATAAACTGATTTATTGAGATCTCTACCTAGGATAATAGTCAGAAGGGAAATTGAATCTCTCAGACAGGGTGAACAGTTGCTGTTTTATTGATGATGGGATTCTGTGGGGGTTATTGCAGCAACGTCCTCAGCTAGAACAAATGAGACACTCCAAACTGTACTCATGGGGATTCTTCTCGTGTCCAGCTGGGCTATGGTCCTACTCGTAACACCCACATAAGCAAGGTGAATTGCTACTGATTTTCTTAAACTGTGCTAAAGCTTTTCCTGTCCTCAGTATGTACTTTCCTGTGTGATCATTCCTGCATCTGCAGAAGCAGTTTCTACTGACCAAACAGGTGTCCTGTATCTCTACAGCTTGGTCAGTTCTGCTGCAGGGATGTGCAGGAATGGCCTCAAGGCATCTTTGGGATGGCTGGAGTCAACACCCGAGATGTTATGCAGAAGGCAGAGGCAAAGCATCAGTGTCTACCCATTGGCCTGAGCACAGCAGCAGCTGCCCAGGGGGAGTCTGCAGGGCTGTTCAGCCCCCCTGGAGAGCAGCTGTCAAAATTGGTCAGACACTTCATAGTGAAGCCAGTAGTTCAGCTGAGCACTTCATCACACATTAGTCCACTGAACCAAACCAGTCCTGTGACTCATCTGTGCTGGGGAGTTCCTCAAGTCCCCAGGGAACAAGTGACTAAGTGCACTGGGTTTGCACACAGGCAAATCCTTGCCATCACAGTTACAACTACAGGGCAGGCTACGGTTTCATTTTTATATCAGACTTACAAGTTAAATACTGTAACTCTTGCCATGGTAGATGTATTTGGTAACCAGAACTTTAAAGGAAGGACTGAGATTAGTATCTGAGTCTTCTGTCAGACAGAATCTATTAAATTACTGATGCAATGGAAAATCAAGTAAATATTTCACTGTTTTAATGAGAATGTAAAATGCCATTTACTTCCATGCATAGAAAATGCTACTTTTTCCACTTTCACTTTTATTTGCTGGTTTTTTTTGTTCTAGTTCAGGTATAATTTCACACTTGCAAAAATTTTGGAAGAACTGGAATTTTGCTTATCATTTTAAACAATAAAGGCAGATCACATGGAGAAACATGCAGACAGCCATTTCACAGGCCAAACTGAGGGCTCCTGAGCTGTTTATGGCAGTGAAGATTTCCTTTTTGCAGCCTGCTGAGAAGCCTTGTGCTTTTAATAATAATGTTAAAAGATTCACAAAGAAAAAATCAAGTACATAAACCCCCACAATAGATAAGAGGAAGAGTACAAAGAATTTAGTTCACTAGAGAAGCACAAACTGTGAGCGTGTCCTTAATGAATACCAGGTACTTTGAAGCAAAGGGCTCTTCTTGTAAGTCCTCCAAGGGTAAGTGTAATATCTGTTTCCTCCAGTTGAGTCTGGGTGCTGCACAGAGGTAGTGCCCAGTCAGGCACAGAACGGTTACACATAAAGCTTCCTGATAGGATCCTACCAAGAATCCTGGTAGCAGTCCTTTAGGAAGGTAACCAGTATCCAGACATGGAAAACATGCTTTCCTTATTTCATGCCACTGGCAAGTAAGTCCTAGTGGACACCTAGTGATGATGATAGGAAGTAGATAGTTG
The DNA here is from genome assembly GCA_038380795.1 of Pyrocephalus nanus. Lineage (NCBI taxonomy): Eukaryota > Metazoa > Chordata > Aves > Passeriformes > Tyrannidae > Pyrocephalus > Pyrocephalus nanus. The sequence goes on from CM076259.1 coordinate 42,157,896, forward strand.
TCAGACTGGAGATTGAAAGGAGACAGATCACTCACTGAGAATGATCAAGGCAGCCCTGCAGTCTTCTGAAGATATAACATTACAGAGATAGAAAGTCAGATATGTGCCATTACCTTCCCTTAACAGAAATAGGGATTATGTTGCTAGAAACAGGCTTTACCCCTGGCTGAATATAGGGTGAATTGGTCCATCTTAGCTCTGGAAAATGGTATTGCTGTTGGTTAGAAGGTGACAAGGGGTTTGAAGCAGGAAAGGTATACTAGGAAGCAGGGAAAAAAGGATGCTCCAAAAAGCAGCTGTACTCCCAGAGATCAGCTAACCTAACATTTGTCTAACAGCTTGGTGATATTATGCATTATGTGCAAGACCACACTCTTTAATTTCCAGCTAAGTATGTTTGATACAGTGTTGTTTCTCCAAGGATTGGTGCCTTCCCAAAGAAGTGAGTTTGCTCCTCCAGATTCAGGGCTATTGTCAAAGGATGTTAAACACCTAAGCAGCTTGGACAGAAAAGTGCAGCCTTTGATATACTTTCCTGTCTATCAATCTTGTAAAGCTGTCTAGACTGTCCCAGGAGAGGGGGTGGAAGTGCAAATCAGATACATGTGTAAATATAGAAGTGTAAATCAGATTCTATAAGCATGCCTATGCAACAGGATATATGGAAAAAAATTGCACATTATCAAGACAAAAACCCAAGGACCGTCTCGAAGCTCTGGTAATAAATGAATCTTTCCTTCTTCGGAATTAAATAAAGAGCTGAAATCTTCTAGGAGCTGTGTTCATCAGTTCCATGGCCTGGATACAATGCAGCTAATACTGTGCTGAAATAGGATCGCAACATACAATACCAGCACAGCACTCCACATGAGGATGGGTCACGCTATTGCAAAATAAGTTATGCAAGGAGAAGCACTGGCTGGTACCATGGAGGTAATCATGTTTATTATCTGTGAGCCCATGGTGACAGCAAATGTGCCTGGCAATAGCTGTATCCCACCAACACAGTAGTCACCCACACTGCTAATGTACTCATGGACATTTTATGAATTACAACAAAGTAATATCTGAGGAAAGTTATTAAACCTGCTAATGTAACAGTGCCTGGTAAATGGTTTTAATATCCCACTATTTATTATTTTAGTTCTTTGCAATAAAAAGCCTGAAACATCATTTCCCGACTAGGGCTTCTGGATGTGCCTGGGTTTACTGTGGTCCCACAGGGAAGGACAATTAAATGTTCCAGTTTTAACAGCTGACAGACCTGAGTTCTGTACAGTCTTGAGAACACAGAATGGCTGTATTTTTTTGTGGTTGTTTTGGTGTTTTTTTTCAAAGATCCAGTGTCATCTTGCAGTTAAGCTTATGCAGAAATTATCCAGCTGTACTACAGGCTTTGGTTTATTGTGTTTATGCAGGTTCTTTCTAGAATAATGAACTTGAACCTGCAGAGGTCCATGCTAGTGGCTTTAAGCCAAATCTGGTTTTCTTTCTGTAAGGCCTTTGCTATTGAGAAAAGAAATATGATCTTGATGATGAACTATTAGATAAAGATTTATGTACAGGATTATGAAGATCAGACTAAGTGATATGGATTCTCTTGGGGCAAGAATCAGTGAGGATTTCAAAGCATGTGCTGTCTTTGGGCTTTGTTCACATCACCTGCTGCTGCAGCCACCCACCAGCCAAGGCTGCTGCTCTGCCTCCTGGCAATGAGTGGGCAGTGAACAGGCAGGGTAAGGAACTGCAAAGAGCCCAGATATGGTTCCATAGCAGATAAATTCCATACTGGCCCACAGGCAAAGCCAAAGGGAAAAATGAGACTGTTCCCAAGCCACTAACACTTCTGACATCTCTTGCTAGATGCTAGCAAGGGAATTTGTACTCAGGACCTTATTTTGCTTAAGATAATTTGCCAAATCAGTTAGGCAAATCAGCTCTTTGGACAAGACTTAATGAAGTGCTGTAATAAACTCTACAGATCAAAAGCAAAGCCTTTAAATTGATTGCCTCCTTGGCACCTCCTAACTTGTAATGCCATTTTGAAAGCAGCCAGTAGTGATGGGAATTCTGTTGTTCTTGTTTTCTCTTCACATAGTAATGTGGTTTGCTCCTCATTGCTCTATTATCCATGGGGGCTCCTGGCATATTATGCTTATATTTTTCACTCTCTGAAGCCATACCTGTTTGAACCTTATTCTCCAGTTCTTTTTTCACTTCACCCAAGTACTTCCCCCAAATCTCTTTTTTGCAGTTTCCAAGTATGCCAAGAAATTAATCTTTATATTTTCACTACTGTGAAAAAGAATTATCTATGGCAAACATTCTTTGTAGCAGAAATGGTCACCAAACATGTAAAAATGAAAAAAAATCCAGTCATGAGTAATGTTCAGTAAATAATCAAGAAGTAAACATTGAAATAATAATATAAATAATGTATATATTCAGTGGAAATTGTGACAGAGAAATCTGAAGAAAATTCAACTCAGCCAAATCAGGACCATGCACAGAAAAGAGAAGTTAAAATATGAACAGCATTTTTCTGTGTAAAATGGCAAATGAAGCTGCATTAAAAAGTAATGAATCTGTACAAAAGATAAAAGCACATTTCCTCACATCAGGAGGACAGTGTTCCCTGTCTTTATGCCATCCTCTCCATTACTTTTCTTCAGCCTGATGTGACTATGGAATAGTCTTTATGCAGAACAGGTTTTTCCTCAATTACTGTCTGTACTTTTTGTAACCTGTTTGCTTTCTTAACCTCTTCAGTAGATTCTATTAAAATTGCTCTGAATAGTTCTGTATACTTTAACTCTGGGTAGTTAGAGCCTTCTCTCATCTTTTTTTTTTTTTCCACAAATGTTTTGTTTTCCTAGCCTTTACTTAATTTTTTGCTTCTTACCACATTTCTCCACCACATTCATCCTTCTGGGACCATTTTCTTTAGGTCCATTTTTTTCATTTATACCACACCATCCACTGAGGTGTGCAGGGAGAGGGGAGGAATTTGCAAGCATGCCTAAAGTGCAATCAGTGAGTCATTTCACTCATCTATTTATTCCTGAGATCCTACATTTTTCAAAATTGACAACACTGGAGCATAATTAGGGAATTAAGTTCCTAACTGTTCGGAGTTTCACTGGAAATTGCAGCACACAGACTAAAGAAGGAATGCATTTTCATGGCATTAATTATTTACATCAGGGAAGAAAATGATCAAGGGTACTGCTATGATTAAGGTAGAGAAGTTCTCATGGGGCAGTGAGATGGGCAGCGAGCTGAGCTGCCTGAATTCGTTAACTCACAATCACTTTGATGTGATGTGTGATGATGAACAGTTGTTACCACAAAGCAGCCAAGAAACTCCAGAAGCCAAGAAAGGGAGACAGCACTGTACAAAACAGCAGCACCTACCCTTGCACCCTCCTCCTGGTTGTGCCTGCTGGGTGCTGTACAGGGATGGTGAACCCTAATGCCAAGATCCCTCCAGATCCTTGTCACAGTAACACTTCAGCATGGTGATGTGTGCCTTTGACCAAAGCCTATTATGCAGTCTCCACCAGGCATGTCCCAGGTAGATGAGTAGTATGGGAAAACCTCTACTGGGGTTTTATTTAACGATTTGCAGACAGTGAATTTACTGATCAACTAGTTAAGCTTTTATAAATTATGCTCAAACTAAATACGCCATCCTTCTCTGACTACTATATAATTGCCTCAAGAAAATTTAATTAAGAAAATATTGATTTACCACACACTTCCAGTGTCACAGATCAGTTATGCCACTGACATTTACACAAGCTCCTTTTCACCTGGAGCATGCAGCAAATACTCAGCTAAGTAGTAATCTATATTACACTTCCTCGAGTTAATAATCTGCTATATACAATTAAAATGGATTAGGTCTTGATTTTCCAGAGTATCTGAGAAATTTATAGCTTTTTCTGAGACAGACAAGAATTTTTCTTGATTCTAATATAAGATAAATCCAAGCCTAAAGCAAAGAATATGCCTTCCTTTTTCAACCAATAACCTTCTCTTTAGTGGTACAAAAATTTGTCTTCCTCCCTTGGATGCCAGCACAGGTATAAAGAGATTATTCTTTTCCCCTTATAGATGACACTCTTCATTGTTCAAGCTAATTTTAAACTCCCGCTTATCCCGTAGTTCAAGATTATTACCGCTATTGATGGGTTTTCAGCAGTAGATTTATATAATGGGCTGTAATACTACTATTTCATGATTTAAACAGAAGCTCAGCATCTCCTGATAACAATTTTCTTAAAAATCCTCTACAGCTTACAGCAGCATCTCTTTTCTTCTTTCGCTCTTAGGATGTGCCACTCTGCCTAGCTTATACTGTACCTCCCTCCATCTTCCATTTTTTTCTAGACTGCTATTTCAGATGGATTTCACTTTCAGATGGATTTAACTCATTTCACTTTCAATTCAGTTCTAGATTCTAGCTTAAGCCTGATTTCTTGCATGTCAGGAAGTTATCTTCCACACACTCCTGGTCTGTTTCCTCTCTGCTGAGAGGATATATGAGATTTCCAGATATGTGAGAGAAAGATGAGGGTCTCAATCAAACTAGGCATTCTTGCCTCAGATATCATGTTTCTATTGTTGGAGAATCATAGAATACACTGAGCTGGGAGGGACCCACAATTATCTCTGAGTCCAACTCCTGTCTCTGCACAGGAAAACCCCAAGAGTCACACCATGAGCCTGACAATATTGTCCAAGCACTTCTTGAACTCTGTCAGGCTTGGTGCTGTGACTACTTCCCTGGGGAGCCTGCTCCAGTGCCTTGTCACCCTCTGGATGAAGAATCTGTTCCTAATATCTAACCTAAACCTCTCCTGACACAGCTTCATGCCATTCTATTAGGTACTGTCACTGGTCATCAGAGATTAGAAATCAGTGCCTGCCCCTCTGCTTCCTCTCATGAAGAAGAATATTTTCCCAGTGCATTGAGGATTTTTAATGTTTCTGTGCATTAGTAGGAGAGGTGGAGAAGCTCTGAATCCACTTGGAGGAAGAATCTAATAAAGTCTGAGATAACTAGCACAAGATCTTAGAATTCTGATAATAGGGTGCTTAGTAATGCAAATGAAAAATCTAATCAACTTCTCATCTTCAGACATCTTCAGACCCGAAAAAAATGGACTAGTCAGAAACTGCAAATGCATCCCACACTCATAAAAAAAAAAGGTGAGAAATGAAGCTAAGCATTTTGTCATATCCAGGCTAGCATTTCCCAAGGCAGGTACCTAAAAGGAAGGAAAGAGTAAAGAAAGAAAGAAAGAAAGAAGCAACATTCAGTCCTAAAACTGGAAAGAAGTATTTATGGGTTTATTGGAACTAGGAAATTATATCAATAACAACCTGTATGATCTGCCCTGTAACAGGTGTGTGACAAAAGGTCTATCTCTTACCTGACACATCGCCAGGCTGCTGTCGCTGTGGAGTGACCATCTAAGGTTTATGAAACTCAGGGCAGAACAGCCACCTCCTGCCAATCACAGGACTTTGTGACAGGGAATTGTAGATTGCCAATAACTCAATCAAGAGCTGTTTTGGCTGAAGAGCATTACACTTGGCTTCCCATACCACTGCAAAGTGTAATAAACTGTCAGCTCTGAACAGACAGCTGAAATAAAAACAGGATTTGTTCTTTCGGTGCCACCATAGGACAAGCAGTCTATCTGGATTTGTGGACTGTACGATTAAAATGATTTTTCTGAAAGCATTTACAAGGCATATTGTAAAAGAATTAGCACACTGAGCAAGGAACAAGTATTTGCAGAAATAACTGAGAAGGCAGAAAAAATGCAAATCTTCTCAAATCTTCATTAGCAAAGCCTAGCCATGATGAAGATGTCTATTTCCATGGACTTTAAGAGATATTTTAAAATACAAATTAAATAAATCGAATTCCTAGTTCTGCTTTACTTGCTTATAAAAATATTCAAATCATTATATTACTATGTCAAGCATATTATTGAAACTTCTATTAATATATATCTGGAACATATGCAAAGCTTTATTTTATCAGTCGTGAATGTATGCTAGTAAAAGAAATCATATACACTGATAGAAGAAGGCCCTGTGATCTTAGTCTGGTGTGCTAGTTTTTTATTCAAACAGTGTGATAGTTTTATCTGAGAAATCAATTATCAACTCAGTATCATGTAATTAATTCAGCTGCCTGCATACAGTGCTGTTTTATGGCATCGAAGAGATCAATGTGGCATTGGGAAATATGGTCCAGGATCCACAAAAGCTCTTTGACTATGTAGGAGCTAGAGGCCAAACAAGGTGAACTAGGGCACCTCAAATGCAGAAGTCATCTGTGTTTAGGAAGCTGAACCAAGAACTTCTTGAAGAAAAATTGGTGTTTAACTTCATTTCCTGCATTTTTGAGACAAATCAGGAGTACAGGCAATGGCTGAGGACCCTTAACCTGTTCATTTTAGCTCTGCATGAAGCAGGAAAAACTAAAGACCACAACTTGGATCAGTCAAGAGATACACCAGTTGGTAACTCAGCCTCCTCTTTCTCTTGGCTGTATTAAGCTGCATCACTTTGTGCCTCCTTAACCTGCTGAGCACAGAGCAATGTGAGCACTTTGAACACTTTTGATGGACTATGTCTCTACCCAAAGACATACTTTTATATCAAGAACACTTAAAACGTTTTATGTGTATGCCCTTTAAAAGATGCATAGTCCATGGGAAAAGGAACAGGTTAATTAAATAATTATACTTTCCTTAGGCTTTACCTTTGTGTTAGTCACAAGAAAACAGTAACTGTGCATTCAAATAATTAGAGTTACATACAATATTCCAGATATGATCCCCTAAGGGCCTTATGCAATGACATTGATATTTCTCTGTATCTATCAGAAATAGTTCTCTCATGGTTACATGTTTTTTTTTTCAGATGACATTAGAGGGTATAATCATACACTTCTTGGTCAATACCCTTCTATCTCTTTTTCTTCTACTGTCATTTCTAAATTATGAGTTTTCAGTTATTACAGGAATACCTGCAATTAATCCTGGCAGACATTACTTATCCTTTCATCCTACTTCTATTTTATGTAGTCTGAAGGCTGCTCCTTTCTTCCCTTCTTTCACTTAGTTCTTGTTGTGTTGTGCCATCAACAGATATATTTTTTCCTCTGCGCTAAGGTCTTTAATGAAAATACTGAATCAAAGTGGTCCTCAGCTTCAGTTTCTGTACCACTTTGCCTGTGCATCTCACACATGCCTACATCTTAGGAGGCTAGTAAAACAGAATTAAAGTATGTGGTCTGCTCATACATACAGCGTGTAGACCCACAAGAATAGCTTCTTTATTCAGTACTGTAATCTATTTTTCTCTGCCTCTGTACTGAACTCAAGGAGGAATATTACATGTAAGAAAGCTTAACAATTCTTTTTGCTTAAAGCTGTTATTGATGCTGTCTCATCCCACAATGCCTGTGATCCTGGTATTCCGGTAGACTTAACACACAATGGAGTGTTTTTCCCACCAAGATGATGGAAGACCTTCAAGTCTTTCTTGTAACATGATCTCGGCCCATTGTTGCGTCTTCTTTTATTTCCTTGGTGCACATATTCTTTTCCTTTCCCTAGGAATAGGGAAACTGCTGTGAAAGTTCACATGAAACTTTTTTGGGCTGAGACTTTTCAGCAGAAATCTTCCTTTTTGATTTGTCCTCTAGAGAAGAATTGCCAGGTGGTCATTCCTGTTCCAGCCAATATCCTTTTCAGTCTATAATCCTTACCTTGCATGTTTGCTACCAGAAGACAGCCCATCTCTTTCCCCCCAGACCAACTCTGATGTCCAGACTGGATATTAACAGCAAGTTTCCTTTGCATTACATTATCTCCCCCTGATGCTGGTCTGACTTTCAGTTTCTTTTCCTCTCATTCTTCCCCCAGCCTGCAGATCATCCTGGACTCTCCTCTTTAAATGTCTCTCAGATAAAAATATAAACCCAGACTTTTTTTTGGGGAGGTCCATCTAAACAGTAACTTGTCTGCAACACCATCCATAGGAATGCTACACAAAGAGAGGGTTAGAAAGTATTACGAGACCCCTGGCTGGGACACTTTCCCAGATTCCTGAGCTGACAATGGCACGCAGTTCAACATGTTTTCAATCAGCTGATGAAGCTATCCTCCATCAGCTTTTCTAATTGTTACTATTTCAGTCTCTTAAATGTTCTGTTGGCACTTAGAGCCACAATTGATTACACACTTTATGAAAAAAAAGTACTTTCTCTTGCATTACTTGTTTTTATTCTGCTGCCTGTAACCTCATCAAAATCCCTCTAATTCTGCCATTGTAAGAAACACAGAATAATCATTTTCTATCCCCTTTCACTATGGTATTCACAATTCTTTTATCATAGTCATGTCTTTTCAAACTTGAGCAATTCTGAGGTTTCATAATTGTTGTCCCTGCCTGCAAAATTTTTTGTTCCTATTGTATCCTTCTGTGCTGGAATTACCTGGACTGTATATGTGCATTAAGCTGAAGGCATTCCTTACATTTCTTACACTCTTTTCATTTATACAGTCACATAAACAAAATTTATTGGAGAAAGTGAGATCTCAAAATTTACTGTTGTGTCAATAGAAGACTAGCTGACCCATCTAAGAAGACTCTGAAAATTGTCTTTATAATAATTTCCTGATTGACACACAGTATTCTCAAGTATACTGTGGACCAGAATTTATTGCCACATACCAGTTATTCAAAGTCCCATCTAAAAATTCCAAATAATTTTCTGGAACAATTGAAGACAGGAATAGGACAATTATTGATCTCTTTCTTAGAAAATGTTCACCAGGCTTAAAATCAGCTATGGCAAGGGCAGAAATCCCTGAGATTCTAGGACAGCTTAGGCTTTCCTTAACTTTAGCTTTAGTCACATGAAAGCCAAACACACTTGGTACAAAAATGTCAAAATCAACCCCCCACCAGCATTTTGAATTAATTGAAATTCCATTTTCTCCCAGTAGCAAATTCCACTGAAAAATATTGCAACCAATTCTAGTTAATGGTCTTCTGTAAAAAAACATTGGAGCAAAATGGGTCATTTTCTCAGTTGGGGATATAGAAAAGATAAAGAAGGAATGAAAGAGTGGCAAATGCGAGTGGCATTTGTACAGCTGATGACACTACAGCACGCCAGCTTCCCTTGTTCTTGTGTTGGTAGCAACGTGCTGAGATTTCACTGCAGTATCACCTGTTTTTTCACTCTATTCTCTGGGACTGAAATATGGTTCTGCTCTGTTGTTCTACAGAACCAAGAACTGAACAATCACTGAAATCAGCTGTCATAGTCATTCAAACCAGATATTTTCTTTCCAGCAATCTGTTAAATTTCGTAAGAAGCTCTGCCTCAAAATTCCCAAAGTTCAGTCAAGAACAAAGATTTCAGTAAGGTTTCTACATGGCCAAGTCCACCAAAACCAAAGCTTACATATCAAGAGATATACATGAAATTAGGTATCTAGCATTTTCTTTTAATGTATTTTAATAGTTTGTTGTTTGAAAATCAATTTGCATTTGGATTATAAGGAAAGGTTTGAGATCTAGCAGTGAATAGAGGTTCTTTTACACAAATATCTTCACTGACTTTTTGGACTGTATCCACTGAGTTGGGTTTTATTATATTTAAATTCTGTTCTCCACAGGTAAGCCATCAACAGAAAAAGAGAAAATGTCAATGATGCTTTATGACTTTTAATAGATTTTTACATGATTTATTGATGTAAATATACTGCAAATAAGTGGTTGAACATTAAAGGGCAAATAAATGTTTTTTTTTTTTAACAGACAATTTGGAAATGAACAGCATAAATAGAACATAGTCATCACCACTTTATTTTATGTCATTCCAATCTACTGTCAATTTCTTTTCATATACAAATTCAACTTTTTAAAATCTTGAATACCTAGAAATCTTGCATAATGAAACATGTTATTTACACTGTGTATGAATCACAAATAATTACAAATAAAAAGTATACAAAATGACTAAAATGTATCATTACATATAAAGCAAAGAAGATATAGTAGATGTTCTGATTAACTATAAATGCTTACATATTTGTACATATATTTCTAATCTGAAATTGCTAGATGATATATCTGATGATTTTGATCAGGAATACTAGTTTTATGGCTGCACTACTGGAGAGGAAGCAATATTTTCAGACATAATGAGCCACTTAAGAAACATTTATGGATGGGCATAGGATGAAATGTAGTCATTAAAAAAAAAAAAAAAAATTGACATCGCAAAATATAAGCAATTGAATTCATGCCATACAGATACATTGTATATTAAACCAATACTGTCAGATGGCATTGCAAATAAATCATAACAGAGTAGTAACATTTTAAAAATAAGCAATTCACATGGCATTTGTATCATAAAGTAGCAGATGTACAATATTGTTTACATTGCAAACCAAAGAGATAATAACCCCATGAAAGTGCAGCAAACGAGTTGTTCAAAACATTGACCACAGACCTGATTCATAAAATACATAGGCATGTGTGCAGGATGTATGGAAAAATAAGTCCTTAGATATCTGAAATGCTGCATTAGACACTGGATGTGTGAGTCCCCACTATTACCACCCGATGAGGTACGGTCGCAGTGCCCCACCCTGGCTCACAGCATCTGCACTAGGCTTTGCATGAGGCCCCTGGGTCCTTTGCTCACTGTTCACCTGAGCACACGCTTGGAACTGCAGCCTAAATGGCCCCTGTAACTAAGTTTTCAATCCAAATGCACGTCAGGGAAAAGCAGTGGCCTGTCCCTAGATGGAATACGCTACATATTAACATATTGGACTGTGGTTCTGTTTATAGACTACGCATTACCCAGCAAACGTAACTCTTGCAAAATCAGACCAATGGTGGCTTTGCACAGCAAGGAGTGTAGGATACGGTTTCAGAGCTCTTTGCAGACTCTTAGCCCAAACAAGGCCTCATATTATGTAAAACCAGAGCCACGTGGTTTTGTTTTGCAAGGATTACCAGGAAGTAGGAAGCCTGCAGTTGTTCAGAACATGGGATTTCTGGCATGCAGTACTGACCAGGGTTTTGACTGTGATGCAATAATCTGCTTTACTTGTGAGGGCTTAGGACCACCATTGATCCATCCTGATTCACAAGAACGTCCAAAGTTCCTACCACAAAACCTTGTTGGAAAGAGAACCCTACTTGCTAAGTCCCAGTAGGGTATTTGGGTATTGACCATTTCAGCAACCGATCTTTAAATAGTTGTTATTAAAAAGGAAAGTCACCTCCTGCCTCATGACAGTATTCTATTATAGCTGCTCAGTAAAAATTTTATCTATGGACATGGAAATGCAGTTCCTATGAGATGGATGATAAGTGTTGACTACTGTATTTGAATAGTGTTAGTTCCACATGTGGAACAAGAAATTTGATAAATGAGCGTTGCCTCACATTTGACCTCATTTGTTTCTTTTTTTTCCTTCTTCTTTTCTTATATTTCCAGAGAGTTTTTATGACACAAGAGAGAGTAGGTGATACAAATCGTGTACTCCTGCCAACATCTGAAATTTCAAATGCTGCAAATTTAATTTTTCCTCAAGATTTGCCCCACTGAAGTGCATGACCATGTGTCTGCACTAGCTGAGCAATGTGTCAACATGTGTTGTGCCCAGACACATCAGCTCTATAGCATAAGATGAGCTCAGTGCACTTAAAAAGTTGATTTGCCCCTAGCAGTAAAGATAAAATATCCAGACAAAACTTATCATCTGATATAAAGAATTGTTCTGCACATGTTTAGCGTGGTTTTTATCCAGGATTTCCAGGCATTGAGCAGCCCAAACAAAGCTATTGACATGGCTGAAGAGATGTCAACAAATACCAGAAAGAAAAAAAACATGTATCACAAAGGAGATAAACCATCTTCTCTGTCATGGGAAAACAAGACTGCAACATACTACCAGATGCAGTCTTCACAAATGAGAACTTGAATAATGCAAAGACACAGACTTAACCTAATTATTTGCCTTTTTAAGCAACAAGAGAAAAGTAATAAATAGTCTGGGTGGTATTTTGGGCAGCTGACAATGTAACTGAACTGGAGCACTTCATAGTGTCTCATTACAATGCTTACAAAACCAAACTGTCAATGACTTTCAGTGAATTAGCCGCCTTTGTGACAACTAAAGTCAGTCTGGATGGATTTGCTGTCTGGATTGCACTTACTAAGTAATTCATACAAAGTAATCAAGTAATTTTTTTTTTTACTTTGAAGCTCTTTTGGCTTCAAAAGAAAGATTGTGAGGGACAAAATAAATATTTTATAAGCAGCTCTTATGTGTATAAGGAAATGTTAATGAGGAAAAAAATCCAATTCAGTAACTTCCCTGTTGTAGCACTTTTATAACCATATACACACATTTTTTGTGTGCAAAATTTCTCGATTTGTGTTAATATTCTGCCTTCTTTGATCACCTCTTCAGTGACTTAGCTCTGAAATAGAGGTATCCTGGTCACAAAAAAATGTTCTTCAGTGGAGTTTCTCTGGAGAACATTTTTATGGATATTGTGTTACTAATACGACAAAAAATAATTAAAGTGAGCTACCTACCAGAGGACAAGGTCAAATAAATTGAGAACTGTCTTGAAGAAAACTTGTATGATTTTTTTTTTAATCCAGATAATTTCTCCATTACAGTACACTTACACATAAAATAGGAAACAGAAATTAGAACAGTTTTTTATGAAGACTGATGCCAGTGTCTATAGAAAAGGTTTCATCAAATATATCCATTATAATGACTCAAGAAACTGTGAAACTGAATAAGCAATGCAAGAGCTTCAGAAGTTACTCAGCTGAACTTCAAAGGGTCTTTGTTGTTTTGCAGATCACTAGTAACTCATAAATGAAATAGTGGATCTATTTCTTTATGAATCAGGTACTGTGCAAAGGTCATGCACTGAAATAGCTCATTACTTTTCCATTTCAGATGCATTAATGGGGAATCAGTAGGATGGAGCCCACCACAAGTTAACTAGAAGCATGAGAAAAGTGTTACTGTTAGTATTTAGATAATTGTTTGTATTTAGACAAGGCAAAACTTTGCTTGATCCTGTGAAGAACAAGAAAACCTGTATTTTGATTATAAACATTTATATGAATACTAGCCTAAAACTAGAGGCATTGAGATAAATGAGAATATATTGTATATTGCTTTTCTTATAGAGTGCACATTATGTTTCTAATATGAGGACAAACAAGTAAAATCTTCAGAACAAACTAAAAGGACCTCGTTGTAACAAACACCATTATAGTAGGTCACACTATGAAAGCAAGATGATAAGTCACAACACAGTCCAGGCATGCTGTTAAAAGACAGTCTGTAGTACTCTTAGAAGGCTGTTTTATCCTTCTGCTACCTTCTAACAACATACCTGCATGAGTTTCTTAAAGTTCTTTCTTCTTGTTTGAAGCCTTCAGTGGCTTTGAAAAAGGAAGGGTAAAAAAAGGCAAACTGTCTGTCCTCAGCTTTGGAAGAATCATATCACCAAAGCCTACTCAAAAGGAGGCAAAAAGATAAAATTAAGAAGTATCAATAGAAGCAGAACAGAACAAGGCCATTTAACAAATTACTAGTTTATTTTAAAGAAGGCCCAGACTATTGGCACTGTTTGCATTTGCTAGAAGAAAGAAGTGGCTTATCAGGAGGAGATTCAGTAAAGGCATTCACTGATCTCTATAAGCCTGCAAGATTTACAAATAGCATCTGCTTTTTTATTTCCCAGCAGCACATGAAGAAAGACCCCTTGCTGTATGCAGGCCTGTGTAAACAGTAACTCACAAAGCAGTGATTTTAAAACAAGAAGAATAAACTTTAGATTACATTTTTTCCAGAAGCCCATAGGGTCACAGCTATCAAGACATACACTGTTATAGGAAGAGCAGTACAAATGTTAAAGCTTTTAAGACCACGTATATAGTTCACTGCACACACAATTTTCCCATGGCCTACACATATGGCACATCAATTTTTTACATAGACTCGTGTTACCATGGAGGGATTAATACTGAATTCACCTGTGTTATACTGCTGCTGTGGCCTTGAATAACCTGCTCAATGACACAGCACAGGCCTGGTTGGTACATACATCATGCACTTCAACTGCTCACAGTCAAAGACACAAATGACAGAATCAAACTTCACTGGGTTTTGTTTGGGTTTTTTTTTTTTTTTTTTCAAGTAGGTAAGTCTTTGGTTGCTCTGGGGAAGTAATAATAACTGAAATAGAAACTTTCAACCAGAGGTACTTACTGGAACTTCCAGACCACTAAGTCTGCCAAATGACTCCCAGTAAAAAACCCGAAATGCAGCATGTGATAGTCTGTATGGACTCTGCTTCCATTGGCAGGTGGATTCCTTTGTGGAACAGCTGGTTACAGGACAAGTAACCAGACTCAATTTTGCAATTAATCCCTTAGTTTCAGTGTGGGAAGATCTTGGCTTATATGCTTTCTGAGCTTTTCTGTTCATGCCATCTGACAGCAAAACCTAAAAACATCTAACTTGCCACATCCCTTCCCAGTAGATTGCAGGCTGATGTTTTAAAATAATGTTCAGATTTACAGAGTACTAAAATTAATCTCTTAACCACTAGGTTGACAGAAATGTCTAGGGACACAGCCTTATCTCCTCCATGTTTTACTAAAATGTCATTACTGTCATTAATTAGATTATCCTTTGTCTGTAAGAAATTTTATACAAACAGCTTCGGTTCACAAATGTCACAGTGCTCTAAACCCTGATAGAGCTTTAGTAGTCTTTAATGGCATTTAAGATTATTTTAATGCTAAGCATCCATTGTTGATAGTGCAAGGTTGTAATCTTGTTAGTGCAGAATGCTTGTACAAGTCTCTTCAGAGAAGCTTTATAGGACAACACTAAACCAGTATTACAGAATTACACAAAAAGCATTTGCACTGAGGGGAGATTTGTCCTTTTCACAGGAGTGCAGACTTTGAGGTGGTCAATCTTCACATTTTAGGAGTACCAAATATTTTTATCCAGCTTCCAAAACAGGGAAGTTTGATACAAAACAAGCAGAAATACTCAGCACTCAAAGCTGAGACTAAAACTTTACTCCACTGCACTTCTGTCCTTTGGTCTGCTCTCAGTAAGTGATGCACCAACAATGTGCAGCTCATAACTCTTCCTAAAATTCCCACTCCTAAAACTGAGCATCATGAACTCAGGTGAATATCCATCTTCCCACAATAATCCAGGCTATCTTCACATGTATGTCTCTGTTATTATAGATGTTTTTGACCACCTTAGACATTAATTAGCCCTCAGATATTACTTTGGCAACACTGAAATTAAAGGGAGAAGTTGAAAGATACAACTCTAAGGCATCAAAGTTAATTTTTCTCTAGCATTAACTGCAGAGGAAATGAAGATGAGTCTGAATGAAATCGCCAGTTAAATCACCAATTTCAGAATTACAGATGACTCCTGGAAAAAGTGTTTAAACAAGTATCAGAAATATAGGATTTTCCATTTTTGGTTTCATGAATTTCATGACTCCTGATTAGATGGGAGAGTCAGGATCACAGTGACAGAAAACTTCAAATTTGTTATCAGCTCTTCTAGGTGAAATATTGCATGCAAAGTTCACTTCGCTCTCAAAGGCTTTAGGAAGAGACTGAACTATGACTTTATGAGCTTAGGCTGTGTAGTTCCTGCCAACAATACTAGCTTGTTTTGCAAAAGTATCTCCTTATCATGAATTTATTCCACTGCAATATATAAATATGAACCACCAGATAATTTTTAGTAGCATTCAGTTCCATCTTTAAAGTTGGCAATAGAGGCAGAGCAAAGTGGCAAAAAGAATTAGAGAATTATATGGGGCTGTGAAACATCGGTTGGACTCTCCAGGACAGTGATCTGAAAATGCCTTAATATTTATGTGCTGCACCAGTGAATTGCACAAACAGAATATACATAGCCTCTTCAAAACACTATGGGATCCTGCAAAGAAGAATTTTAGCAGAATTTTAGTAAACTGGGAAAGGTTAATATCAAATCAAGAGGGAATGTAAAGTCAGTCCTAAAAGTCGAGTCCACCATATTCAGAAAAAATCCCCAAGCAGTTACTATTCTCTTAAAATACTTGGCTGAAAAATACTTGTGTCATTAATCTATGGGCTCTGAAGTAACTGAAATTTAACAACTGAAGAGATGATGATGGCCATGCCTTTTACTGCAGGATGGATGCCAAAGATACATGATTTGTTCAGAGCAATCCCAAGGGTAGATGAGAACATATCCATATCCCAAGACAGCTATCAGGGAATGTTCATATATTTTGTATTATTTATTCCTAATATTTTTCTACATATTTAAGCATGCATATCATGTTTTATAAAATAAAAAGTATGCCATGGAATGTGTACATAATGCGTAGGATGTGCAATGCAGATAACTGCTGGTGCTGCTTATCCTGACATTTCTGTTTCACCACTGAACCTTAATGCCATGATAATAATGGTACACAGTGAATGCCAGATAAATTGCGTTGATGTTATTTAAATCCCCAAACCAAGATTAGTTTGACCTCTCTTACAATGATGACCAAAGCCTTCTGCAACAACAGAATTTGGAAAAAGGACTCTAGCTTATAAGATACCTCAAAGAGAATGAGCATAAGTACTTTGCAAAAATGTTTCACAGTGATTTGATTTGCTGGCATAAGTTATTATTTATACCCTCCACTTGTCAATGCCTCAGATCTGAAATGCAGAGATTTTATAGCAGGTGTGCAGAAAAGACACGCTACAGAAAGAATTTCTAAAGAAAGTGGTGAAGATTATTCCTGAGCTATATATCCTGACCTATATATAGGTCTGCTTCTGAATACATAAGTAAAAAGAATTACTTAAGTCATAGTAGAAACTATATAAAACTAGTACCAGCCCTGTCTTCAGCTGAGACCCAGCCTATACATTGCAGAACTTTTCACCTTCACCAGACAGGCTGAGGTTTCCTATCTGCAGTGCATTGCTGCACCTTCAGGGTCATATGCAGAATTGTGGAATTGCTCTGCTATGGAAAATAAGTAACTGAAGAAGAACGAAGAACTGATTTGTTTTGTTTAGTTTGTTAAATCCAAGAAAGTAGCAATATAGCAATATGAATTTTCAAAATCATGTCACAAAACATAATTCTTTAAAATGCAAATGTTTGAGGCAATAGAAAATAATTGCCCACTTTTCAGTAAAGATATGCCAAGGTTTGGAAACTTGCTTTCTCTGTAGCTCTGTTATTAGGTTTGGATTTGGGGATTTTAGTGTTTATTTTTCAGTTGAATACATTTAGCAGTAAATTATCTCCCCCTCCTTCCTGCAAAGAAGATAGATATGTCAAGCTAAATACTCTTCAGTATTCAAATAATGTCTTTATCATGACTTTCTTGAGGTACATGACTTGGAAAGGACTGTAGCCAAACTGATTTAGCTGATAAAGCAGAAACTGCAAGGTGGATCTAGAAGGTGAATAAAACAGAATGAAGACTAAACCCTGCTATTCTTCTGCTTTGTGATTCAGATTATTTTAACGTAATTTTATGGGTAACTCGCTTTCAGTTGAGCATTTTTTGTTGCTTTTTCTCCAGATGTTATGATATTTTGATGTACCTTCACCTTTGTTACTGAATTAATCTTTCTCTGGCAAGTTCATAGTGTCTATTTTTAACTCCATGAGCTACCCAGTTTCTCTGACAACTGCAATTTGTTGGAAGAAATGACTAGTGTTACGCTGTCTCAGAGCTATGAGCCCATTTGAGAAATTAGCTTCTTAGCTGACCTTTAAAGCAAGTGAGAATAATGTGCCTGCAATTCCACAGGGTTTGGATTTCATTATCACAGCAGTATGTATGAGATGGGATGTCCCTGCTGCACAACCCTGCCTCTCTGTTTTGTTTTCCTGGTAATTATAGAAACTTTCTCTCTGCAAGTTTTCTCAGCTCTTGAGGACAATACTATTTCTAATCCCTTTTCTCTGGAGAGTGACAGTTCACACAGTGGAGGACTGCATATTATTGATTCTTCCCAAGAAGAAGTTTCCCATGGCTTCCCTGACCATGATTGTTGTGAAAATCACCACATGTCTAAGGATTAGAATGGCAATTGCAAACAGAAGAGAGAAATATGGGAGCAGCATAACAGAGTGGCAGCCCCAGTCCTTCCCACTTGTCTGTTTCAGAGCCTGACACAAAATCCTGCCTGAGAATCTGGCTACTCCAAGTGCATAACAACACTAACACAATTTAGGACAGGTCAGAGAGAAGCTTTAGTAAATATGGTCATAGTGAGAGAATGTTCAGCCAGCACCTTGCCCTCTGCTCCCCTGTTCTTTCCCCAGTGATTGCAGAGACCAACCTATATACTGTTTCAGGGGGAAAAAAACGGTGAGGAAGAATAATTTCAATGTTAAAAAAACCAGATATCCATTCCTGGGAGCGACCGATTCCTTAAGTAGCTTGCTAACTGCCACTATTCCAAGAAGGAATCAAGCAGTAAATAACATATGATTTGGAGAGATGGCTCTTGGTTTCTGTTTCACATCTAGTTTTGCATTCATTGAAACTCACAAAGGAATTCTTACTCCTACCTCCAGAAAAGTCAAATAATACAAAAAACCAGGACACTCTTTGCGTTTAAACTTCTTTGCATTTAAACTTCTTAGACTTTCTTTTTCTGCCACAATTTTTCTATGAAATTAGAAATTCAATTATTATTAAAAAAAACAACCAACAAACCAAAACTAAAAAAATAGTTCATTTCTCATGCAATTCCACTAAAAATCTAAGGATTATGGACTCCAAAATTCATCCTTATGCCTTGAGAGTTCATGACATTATGTACAGTACTTTCTTCCATTATGTATGAATAATCTCTGGGTCATTCAGCTTCCAGATAGATGAAAGCTAACATCAGCAGCACTTTTATGCACAGCTTCTCTTTCCTACACACATACTTTGCTTTCTTCAGATGCTTTCTCTCAGTAAGATTCTTTCCTATCCACTTGCAGGACCTACGAGAAGTTTCCAGAGAGGAATGCTTACACACTTTAAACACTGACAAGTACATAGGACTTAACTTAGAGATGTAATGAGAATCACTTAGACTCACCTGACACTCCCTCAGTAGATGAGTTAAATTGGATGGAATTAGCTTAACAGTGCTTTCTCCCTTACAATCCCTCACCACATTATAAACAGGGGTAACATGCCCCTTCCCCACTGAAAATCAGAACATTCATACACTAACAGCAACTCATTTGGGAGCATCACCTTGAAAAAAGGTACAAAAAACTGCACAGATTAGAAAAAATCCACATTTCCTCATTCAGCACAGGTTAGCACTAGAAAAATGCACCTTTGCTGCTGGTTGGATACTTTAGAATTTGCTTTTATACATCATCATGAACAACATTTCAAAGAAACATAAATGATACGGATTTATAACCCACATTTCCAAAACTTATTTAGGCATTCAGAACTTCATGATCACTCAGCAAAGTTTCCTTCAACCTTCAGAAAGTGGTTGCGTTGAAGTAGAGAAAATGAGATTGAGAAGTATGTCCCTTGTGTGACTTTAAAGACTTTATCTTCCTCTTCTTAGTAAATGCAAAAAATCTGAACTGGGCAGCCATGATTTGAGTATACAGTTTCAGAATGATTTCAATCAACCAGAAGTGCCATAAAAACTTCTAAAATAAATATGCCTGTCAGTAACTCTTTTTTTCTTTTCCTTATGATCTAGTCTGTGAAGCAATGGCTCACTTCTGAAAAAATCTCTTCTTGATAGTTATTTACTTCTAACCTTGCTCTTTTGCAATAAGTTCAGAAACTCTGATATTGATTTAACAGTATGTTCCAATCTCATTAGGGAAGGAAAAAATAACACCTTAGAGGTGTACTGGTAATAAACAAATGCCAGAATTGAGTAAACAGTATTTGCCCTCTCTGGGTATTAATCAGTTTTAGCATCTGTTTACTGTTGTGTATAAAGCAGCAGTCATCCATTACATATACCTGCCTGTTTCATTGTTCTTATTTATAATTTCTGGGAATATCTTACATCTCTTACTGGTACTCTTTTTTCTAGGATGTGAGAACAGTCAGCGGGCAGCCTTTAAAAATACTCTATTTACAACCAAAACTCTTTTGTAATTCTGATATGTAGTTCTGATTTTGCTCTTCCTTATAAATAGCAACATATATTTTTAGAAAACTAAAAAAAAGTTTTCTAAATCATAAAATCATATGATTCGACTTCATGCTCTTCTTCTGTGAGGAAGAGGATGGAATACATGCCAGGGCATTATTCTGCCACTTAATGTTCTGCTAGAAGGTGGTTTTTTAAGGTGATAGGTGTACAGGAGTCTACACAGAAGAGATTAGCATGGCTTTATTTATTGCTTCAAGTGTAGTCATTAGAGAGTATTGCTAAGGAATACCTAGAAAACAAGTAGCTCAGTGTGAGACCTTCTACTCATGGAAAGTTAATTCTGGGCCTACAAATTCACAAAAGCACAAAAAATGCATGGTAATGATAACCTGACAACTCTCTCTCTGCTCTTTAGAATTTATGTTATCACCATCTTTATTACAGGACAACTAAAAAGGTTTATGCAGGCATTCTAGCATACACTTCAGGTGAACTTGGCACAGAGGTTTTGCATAATTGGGCTAAGAGCTTAGAGCTGAAAAGCTTTTCTAAATCACAGTCCTAATGGCATTCAAGAGTGGTGATTGGCAGTGCTGGCCTCATCTGTGAAGGCTTCAGATATGAGGAATAGAGCTTTGCAGAACTGCAGTAGCACGTGTTCTTGACAGTCACTATGGCTACCATATCAAATCTTTATTTATCCTGGAATATCCTTATCTATCCCTCTGACACTTAATTTGATTCGATTTATTTTGGCCAATGTAAAATGCTGGAAAGCAGTAAGACTAGAAGGTCTGAGAAACAGCACCGGGGCTGAAAAGAATGTAATTCAGTGGGATCAATCTCATTTATCTTGGCCATCTTAAAAAAAACCAAACAGATTTCTAGTCTAGATTTGCATCTGTGGTCACTGAGAAAGTTAAGCACATTCAAGGATTTAGGCAGCCTCATGCTGTATCTAGAGCAGAGGGGACAAGTGCCTGAAACACTTACCTGTCCCCCAGTCTTCAGAGGAAACTTGATTCTTGGAGAGCCAAAGTGGGCCAGAGAGCTGAAGGCACTGCTGCAGTCAAGGTAGCCAGTGTGTCACTCTTGATTCACTTTAAATCTGCTGCCTCCCTGGTAAACACTTGTTTCTCTGAAATTCTGTCTTATCTTTTTGTCCAAAATAAAACATGTTCTATCTTACTCTACCTTTGGAAACTAAAGTCCCCAGAGCAAACAGCTGGTTTAACATCTGCCTCCACTGATCCTTTTGCTAAGGCTGCCAGCATCGTTGCCACTTTACATCACATGCTGTATTGGCCTCTCTAATGTGAATCCCAGCCCAGGGGGAAGCAGACTGAAATGCTCCATGCTGTTTTTCATAGGCCAATTTGTTGCCATAGTGACACAGAGATACTAACCTGGACCACAGATAACTGGAGGTCAACCTTTCTAAGTCACAGGAACAAGAAAGCATGTGCAGAGGTGAATGATCTGTTCCCTGTGACTGAATTGTTGTCTTCCTCAGTTTCACTGTTTTTCTTGCTTTCATGCGTGATTAACAGCCAAGCCATGAAAGATCAATCATGATTATAAGGTTAAACAGTTTACAGATTTTGTAGTAAGCCTGCTCATGCGTTGCAAATTAGTAATGTTGTTAAGGAGTAACTCCTATCTACACAGATAAAACATGCTAAAAACATGCCATGGACTGTTAATGCACTGATTTCAGCCAAATCCACCAGTGACAATTTGCACTGCAGTCTTCTCCCTCTCTAGGGATGTGAGTGCCTGCTGTGTCATTTTAACAGTTTTGCTTTTGCTAAAAGGAAGAGAAAGATCAGCCCCTTAACCCCAGTTATTCTTTAGATATAAGCAGCCATGTCAAAAATATATGCTAATAAGAACAATAATAGAAATTATTCACTATCAATATCACATACAGTGTATTAAGGGAAGGAAGGTGGAGGTCTTTTGAATAGCAGAAGCCTGATCAAGAGCAGGACACAGCATGCAAGATGATGGAATTATCAACAGTAGGAGAAGCCAATTAACTCCTGCCTGTTGAGTCTCCTGCACACTCAGCATCTTCAATTTATCCACAGCCTCTACTGTCACTGGCACCCTCAATCCTAGTACAGTGCTATGAATAATGTATTACCTTGAGGGAAGGGAACCAACTTCTTCTGAGTTTGACATGCTTTTTTAAGCTTCTTGTTTTGTTGCTAATTTAAGCATATTGCTATTTCCAATGCTATACATGTAAAATTTTGCAAAAGATCCCCAGAACCCAAAAATGAAGCCAGAAGCTCTGAGATAGCATTAAGACAATGAATTAGCTCTTCTCAGTGAGCTCTGAGAACTCAGCAGAGGTGAAGTAGTGGCCTGAGACCCGAAGACAAAAACCCAGAAAATGTCCTAAGTTTGCAATGCTGCTGTTGGGTTACAGATTTCTTGGCAGGATGGTCTGCAAGAACATGCAAGTGTGACAGCTTGTGGCAGCTGAAGAATCTGAAAGATGTCCAGCAGTTAAACTTGCCCAAACAACTGATGGTGGTTTCAGATTCATTTCCAATTCAACACAGCAGTTTTGTTGATATTTTTTCCCTTCATTTTTAAATGGCTGGGGAGAAGGATCTCTTCAGAAAAAGAAATATACAATGTGAAATTGGTTATCAGTTTAAGCCACAGTGCAGTGCTGATTCTTCTAAATACATACAACAGGTCATGATTTTGCACTGCTTGGTTTATATAGGAAAAAAATAAAGAGGGCTGTTAAATACACCTGATCCTGCTGTTAGGCTTGGTAGGGATCACCATAAGCACAAGAAGAGATAGCATTTTGAAATGGTATATGTACACAAGAACTGCAGTAGGATCTGTTAATGACTCAACCACAAGGATTTCTTCAGAACAGGCAATTCCCATACAAGATTTCCCAGGTTTTAAAAGCTTTGGTTTTCTGTTTGCAAGGGCATGCTTCCAGGCTTCAAAATGCCTTTCTAAACAGACTCAGATCTGAAACTGGATGTGGGAATGAGCAGTGAAGCCAAAACCACAATCACAGTTAATGACTATTGGCTCTCTGGAATTAAAAAAAGAAATATCCTTTGGGATCCTGCAAGAAAACCACACTTGGAGAGTCCTGGTTTAGTAGCAATGCTCCCATGCAGGGGCTTTTGTCTTTGAATGGCAAATATTACCAGAGTGATGCAGAACAAAAGTTATCCACCACTCTACCACTTCCATCACTATTTCCTTCTTGCTCTGAGTTCCTGACCTCTATGCACTGCCTCACAGAAAAGCCTGTGTGATGGGGAGCTTCAATCAGATGGAAAAATCTGACACAAGATATGTAGAAAGTGCTGTGCGGGAATGACTGTTGAGTCTGTTTAGTTGGGCCTCATGATTTTTGTACAAAAAAAAAAGACCACTGGATCTGCCTCTGTGATCAGTTCGTGGTCTCTCATCACTCTGAGACTGGAGCAGGGGGAAGATGCACTAAACAGGTTTGCAGCCAAGAGACCGATGAGCCCAGTCAGCTTTCCTTTACCTTGTTCAGGCACTATGTAGTAGATCTCCTCCCTCTCTCTTCAGAGGGGTGGATTTGTCCCACACAGAAACTCAAGACAGCAGATGTGGCTACTTGCAGCTATGTGAAGAAATACAAGCAAGTACATTCTTACTCAGAGGAACAAAAGATCATCTGTTTTATAGGAAGGAAAGTACTGAAAGAAAATTTCAACTACTTTATTATTTCTGCATCCATTTTAGCTCCTCTAACCTCTCATCATCATCATCCCAAGGTACAACATTCTGAGAACTTTTTTATCTATGAAGACAATGCCAGGCCAATGAGAACATTTTCCCTATCACTAAAAGTAAGCATTGTTGAGTCTGACTACCACCCATTTGGTATCACAGCATCACTCTTTATAATAAGTTTCATTTAACTTCACAAAGGTCCAACAAAAAAAACTTGCAACCTGAAATTAAAGGCAGCTGATGCAACTACAAAGTTAAAAATTGCTGAGAATTTGTTTTACACTTTTCTCACAGTCACATAGAAAAATGTCCCTAGATGGCCCAAATTTTTTATTAACTTCCCTTGTCATAACACAGAAGCAATAACATAACACTCAGCATCAGTGCTGAAGTTCTAGGTATGCAACCTTTACACAAGCTTATAAAAAGCAGAGACTGTATATTCTTATACAGTAAGTCTTCTCTAATCTGGGGGGTTAGGTGATTTTTTTGCAAACACTGTCATTGTCTCCATGGTGATGCTGACACTATACATCTCTGTGATTATAAATTTCCTAATACAATAAAGAGTCTTTGAGAGGATGAGGATGGTGACACAACTGTTTTAGACGGCTTCTCCAATTTGCTAGTAGAATTAGCATTTATCCACCATTTCCTATGAAAATGTTTCCATCAAACAAGATCAGCTACATAATTAACCTAAGGTATTTCCTACTGGCAACTGTCTGAGACAAGTTGAGCCACAAGCTTTTGGTCTGAACCTCTATGTTTGTTCTCATCATACAGGACTATGGGTGGTAAGAAGAGAAAAAGATCTTGGCCAGAGAGATTGGCACTCTGATATTAGCACCTACTGAACAATAAGGATGTGCCAGTGAAGCCAGAAAGAAATCTCAATCTAATGATGGCTATTTGAAAAATCTTCACTCTAGGGAACTAGATATAAACATCAAAACCACAGATTTATTAGCTGGGAAGTGGTGTTCTTCTTTCAGTGGTGAAACATGAACTTTGATCCATTTATGATTCTTGCATGTCTCACTGGTGTTCCCAGGGACAAAAATGCATTCTACATCCTGTGTCTGTGCAAACTAATAGGCTAAAACTTGTCATCCTGGGCAGAAAATTCTCAGATCTGTAGTTTGGGTGGAAATTCTGCAACCTCAAGCTTGAACAGTTTTTATAAGTCATTTTTCAGACAGGCCATAGAACTGCAGATGCTGTTTATAAAGGGAGATAAAAGATTAACTCCTCCAATATTAATGTTCCAAAATCAGTGTTGCTCTAGAAAGTGAATTAATTTCAATTCACAATTCTGGGCTAATTCCCATGCACCTACCCTCCTCAGGCAATAAAAAACCCCACTCCTGCATAATAAGTTCAGATGTCCTTGATACGCTGAAGTCTGTACACGTTCAAGACAGGAAGATCTAACTGGATGATCTGGACATATGGTGAAAGTTATTTACTTATTTTCATAATTTCTCTCACATTATGGCTGCTAAATCCATAAGCAAACTCACTTCTGGTCTGGATTAGATAAATGCAAAGTTTCTCATGCCTCCTAGTGCTGTTGAGTCTTACCTTTGATGACAGTGAGCTTTGATTAACGCTCATGTAAAGCAAAGCCACTTCGAATCACTGCACAAGTTTTAACTAACAATATGCAAGTGCAGGACAACATCAACCCATGTCAGTACAACCCCAAAGGCAGTACACCTACAAAGGAAAACTGTCTGCCATTATTTTGAAAAGGAAAACCCGAGCAATAAGCAATGCTGAAAATGTGCCTATTAGGGGACAGATACACATCTTGCTTCCACTGGATTAATTGAAGACAATAATACTATATTAATTTACAACAGCAAAGAACTGGACTTTTTTTTTTTTTTTTTTCAATTGACCTAGACTAATCTAAATCTTGAACAGCCATTTCCAACAACCAGGGAAAGTACTGCCTTCCTCTTTCTGGTGGTTTTTTGATCTTCATTAGATAAAGCGGGAGACCTTCAAGCCAATCCAGCAACAGAGGAAATTTCCATATGAGCAATCATTATTAACAGATTGGATTTTGAATAATCAATCTGGACTAGGAGCACAAGTCCAAATAAAAAAATATGGAACACTGGTATCCAGAGAGCTTCCAATGTCTGCTGGAATTCCTCAGAATAAGTTTTCACAAGACCAAATTTTTTTAAAAAGTTCAGGGCTTCTACCAAAATTCAGTTTGCCTGATAATTTAGAAGGCAAACAAGCCCCACTGAAGAGAACTTATCTGTTTGTCTGCACATTGATCTCCTGCACTTTGCATTGTTCTGGAAAGACTAGACATACAGCACTGTAGGACAAATACTGAACATTATTTTATATAAGAAGACAATGCTCATCTAAAGCTTTAGCATAAACATCAGGTAAAGAGATTTACCAAAGTGGGGTCTTTTTCCTGTAAAATATTGGTATTTTTGTTGCCAAAAAAAGTCAAGAAATGCCTTCTTCCTACTAGTTTAATAATACATTTGATAGGTAAAATGTATGAAATATACAGCAACTTCTTCTGAAAAGCTATCTAAGCTCACTCAGCTTACAGTATGTGGAATGCAGTTATCCAGAAAGTGAAATATGTATAAAAATAGGTAAAATTCCTACAATATTTGTATTAAATTATAATTCCTCCTGCCAGGAAGGTTTCAACAGCTCTACAGTATATGTATGAAATGCTTGTTCATAAAGTTAAAAAACATCATTACCTTACTGAAGAACACATTAAATGTAGGAATGCATAATCAGAACTGACTCTCAATTCTGCTTAGCTGGTGCAAATCTACGGAGAACCACCATCCTTTCTGCACAAAACAAAACCAACCTCTAATTTGAGAGTTGGGGTGTTGTTTCGTTTTGTTTGCCATAGAGGGGCCAGACTGAAGTTTACGAAAGAAATTCCTCTGGAAGTGGAAATAAATTGCTTAATATTTTTTTTCCTATCTCCACTTTATTTACTGACAGCAGTCACCCACCTTTTGAAATGATTATTGCCTGACATTACATGGAGCTTTTACTGCCTGTTCAGAACAAGGCAGAGACATACAAAGAATTTCCAACTCCCCTGTCATGACCCAGTTCTGGGCTTGTGCTTTTTTGATGAGTCTTTGATCTGCAGCAGGCCTCATAGGCTAGTCTCCCGGAGGAACATGGTGCCAATGTTGTAAGAAACCTTTCTCACTCTGGCAGATGTGATGGAGGGTTTTGGCGGCTTCTGACCACTTCTGACCTCAAGAAAGTAACAGATCCCAGGAATTTCCTTTGGAAAGTTTTCTGGAAGCTCTTCTCGGGAACGAGGGATAAAAATAAAATTTTCTTCCTTTTTCAAAAGCCTAGGGAAAAAACAAAACAAAACAGAACAAAGGAGTATAAATAACTGCAAAACACATTCCAGAAACATCTCTTTGGGAAAGGTTGATCCCATGTGGTACCAAGTGAAAAATGAGTTAACAGTATCATGTAATATCTAAAGAAATCCTAAGTCAGGATCCTTAGCTGATATATAGGTACTTATCATCAGGAACTTCAAGGAGCTGTTGACTGAGATCAGCTGTGGAAACGGCCCCAAAAAAACATTCTCTGAAAATCAGTGTCAGCATTCAGAAAGCAATGTACCAGAAAGGGAATTGAATTCATAATGATCATTGTCCATAACATATCATTTCGCTTAATTAAAACACTCCAGTCTGGCCAACTGGACAGAAATCAACATTTCAGTCAGATGACTACCACCCACATTTCCTGCTAGAAAGCAAGTATGAAGGTAGCAGTGCTTGGGAGCTCTCACGGATTAATGCAGGGTGGTCAGCTTGTGTCCTTCTCATACATAGTAGTACTGTATTTCATAAATTAGGTTCAAATACAGCAAATCCAGCTTCAACAAAAAACAATGAAATCTGACACTATTCATCAAAAGTACCTGTGGGTTTAATCTGTGCCATTTGGTTGAGGTCAAAAAGGGATACAGGTTCATAGGAGCCATGAAGCCATTCTCCTGGCCCACCTGCTCAAGGGGTACAACATCATAGACCTGACTACACTGCCTTCTATACCCATGGCTTGGACAGGGCACTCTGTGCTGGGTTAGGAACTGGCTGGAGGGCAGGGCCCAGAGAGTGCTGGTGAACGAGGCTGCATCCAGTTGGTGTCTGGTCACCAGTGGTGTCCCCCAGGGATCAGTGCTGGGCCCAGTCCTGTTTAACATCTTATGGATGATGTGGATGAGAGGATTGAGTGTACCATCACCATATTTGCAGATGATACTAAGTTGCGGAGAGGGCATGTTTGTCTGCTGGAAGGCAGGAGGGCTCTGCAGAGGGACCTGGACAGACTGGATAGGTGGGCCAGAAACAGTGGTATGAGGTTCAACAAGGCCAAGTGCCGGGTCCTGCACTTTGGCCACAACAACCCCCTGCAGCGCTACAGGCTGGGACAGAGTGGCTGGAGAGCAGCCAGGCAGAAAGGGACCTGGGAGTTTGGATCGACAGGAAGCTGAACAGGAGCCAGCAGTGTGCCCAGGTGGCCAAGAAGGCCAATGGCATCCTGGCCTGGATCAAGAACAGTGTGGCAAGTAGGACCATGGAAGTGATTCTTCCCCTGTACTCAGCGCTGGTGAGGCCACACCAGGAGTGCTGTGTCCTGTTCCAGGCCCCTCAGTTCAGGAAAGACATTGAGGTGCTGGAGCAGGTCCAGAGAAGAGCAACCAGGCTGGTGAAGGGACTAGAACACAAGTCCTATGAGGAGAGGCTGGGGTTGTTCAGCCTGGAGAAGAAGAGGCTCAGGGGAGACCTCACCACTCTCTACAATTCCCTGAAAGGAGGTTGTAGCCAGGTGGGAGTCGGTCTCTTCTCCCAGGCAACCAGCAGCAGGACAAGAGCAAACAGTCTTAAGCTGTAGTAGGGGAGGTTTAGGCTGGGTATTGGGAAGCAATTTTTTACAGAGTGGGTAATCAGGCATTGGAATGGGCTGCCCAGAGAGGTGGTGGATTGACTGTCCCTGGAGGTTTTTAAGATGAGACTGGATGTGGCACTTAGTGCTCTGGTCTAATAACCATGTCACTGTTGGATCAAGGGTTGGACCTGATCTCAGAGGTCTTTTCCAACCCAGTTGATTCTATGATTCTGCCATTTGTCATCTTCTCCATAGTGGAGAAATCTCTGTCTGGCTAAATCTGAAAATTTAGGGATTCTTTATCAAGTATCTCCCATAAAACTAGCTGGACTTGTAAAATAAAGAAAATAACTATAAATTTTGTTTCCAATAAATTATTTTAGTGGTATTCAATCCCTTTCCATGTTGAAAAGAGCAGTTTCAAGACGAAGGTAAATTCTAAGCACAGTTGGATATATGAAATCATTCTTCCTCTTTTCCTCTCCCAAGATATTTATTATTTCTCTCAATCAATTCAAAGGTCAAAAATATCACTGGGAAGGATTTTATTAGTGTTTTGGTACATTTTGTAAGAGGTGTATTTACTGTCTGTAAAGTTGATTTCTGGGAAGTAAATGAATGAATAAATCCTGTTGCCAGAAGAATTTTCCAGAATTCTCAGCACATATAATGACACTTCCATTACTAATTATTTTTCATGGCTTTTGACTGAGACAATCTGTATGAGGTCATTGAAATATAAAGGCATTTTCTTTCCATCTTTTAAATAATCATTTGGTTATAAATCCAACAATGTTTTTGCCTTTGAACTTCTGTGGCAATCTTTGTTAGGATGTGGTTTGAAGGTCATAATTTATTTTCCAGATTGTCAATTTTATGATCAAAATAATGTAATCTTTTCTAAATTAAACAAATATTTGCAGAAGCCCCTAGAGAGAGGCTTCTCTCTTTTCATCTCTGCAATGCTTGCAGTAAATATTTTGTACTTCCAAATTACAGGCTTAATACACTGAAACAACTCTTCACTGCTTTCCAAACTCTATTTCTGCACAAGACAGCTGAAATCTTAGAACTTTCTGAGCTAAATCTGTAAGCTTTCACTGCAATCACTCTTCCCCAAACTGACTATTCACTTTGGAGCATCTGGCCTTGTTAAAAATCAATGGTTTCCTTCTCAGAGCCTAACATTATCTAATTTTAATGATAGTTACACAAATCTGAAACTGTAAAATATATATATTCATTGATTCAGGTCAGGACTGGCACTGAGATTAATTGATATTTTACACAGTTTTCCTCATAGAACAAAAGTGCATGATATTTATTATTAATCTTATTTTCACTTGTTTTGTGAATTGTAATTTGGTTACAATGAAATGCTCCAGGACTGATGGATGACTAACCATTTAGTCCTTTTGAGATTACTCCACTACTGTGGCTTGTGATAGACTCCACATCTCTGTATTAGATGCACTGCTCAATTCAGCCTTTCACCCTCAGAAATTCTCTAGTTGACCTTTGTTGGGATAACATTTCAGCTCTCAAGCAAGCATGTCACAAAACCTTCTTTATCAAAAGTTAATGAAAGCTACTTATGATCGCATTCTATGCTAATAACTTTAGTTTATGCTTTTCCAAAAAAAAGGCATTTCTGGCTCATGGAATAAATGCTATTAGAAAAATTTTAATCATGATGAAAAATGGCTTCTTGTTAGCATTCACCTAAAGAACAGGTTCTTCAAATTCCCTAAATATATTGGTTCTGACACTTTGGTGTCCCAGTCTAAGAATGAGATCATGGTTCAGAAATCGCCTCTGATTTCTTACAGCTTTGTGTATACACCAAAGAAACAAGTTATCTGAATATTATCCATGCATAGCAGTGAGAATATTTTTCTATAGTAATCTTCCCTCATATTTAGGCCATTCATGATGTTAAAAAGAAAACAGTAGCAGTTGACAGCCATGGCCATTTCTAAGTTTCTTGTCTTCCTTTTCATGGGTACAAAGAACCCCAAAAGATACTTCTGCCAAGCAGCTGAATAAATAGTGCACATCCTCAGTGAGGACAAGACCACACAGTGGGGGACTGACCTTGGCTGACTGACCAGATGACCACCAACCCACGCTATTCCACGCAAACGTTTTTACCCTTTGCCTCTGGCTCAAGGGAAGATGCAGTGTAAAACCTGGTCTGCAACATCTCCTGGGTGATGCCACCCAGTTCTGGTTGGTTTCCTCACGTTGTAGACCATTCTCAGAGTGCTTTTTTTGTGATAAAGTCAGACTGCCTGTTGTGAAAGTCTGAAAGTACAGTCTACCCTAAGCACACAGTGTTATCCTTCACCTTCAAGAACTTATGTTGCAGCCTAAACTCTACAAAAAATGTCCCCAGACTGTCCCATATTCAAAGAGCTTATACTGAAGTTACATAATCTCTGCGGTTCAGGAATATGCATAAAACAACTAGTCTGAAAATATCCCAAAGCATTTATCTTGGCTGTGTTTCCTGAATCACACTGGTGAATTTCATTTCAGGGCACTATTGCAAAGGGTATTTTTATAGTAGGTTATTCACAAGTTCAGAATTCTGGGTTCCACTCAAGTGGTTGGATATACAATTTACAATTCAGTGCTAAAATTGTGAGGGTCGGGGTACTCAAGCATTCCTATAAATTGCCTGAAACTAGGTCTGCCCTCAGCTTATCTTCTTTGCTGATGGTTCAGGGGAGGAAGAATTTCTTAAATACAGATTTCCAGCTGATTAACTTTGACACCATCCCCTCCTAACCCGATATCTTCTAAAACTGTTTAAATTCTTGTTCTGTCCCTTCCTTGGTGGAAGTGCAGTTGCTTTCAGATAAAAAGAGTATCTGAGAATTATCCCATTATTTTTTTAAATTTTCAGTTCAATAATTTTAAAAAAAAAGTCAGGAGGTCTATGTGTGAATGGAATCATACTTAGTAAGAACCTTGAAGAAGCTTTTAAAAGCTGTAGCTCTTTTTTTTGCACAGAAAAAATCACAGGGTAATATTTCAAAGTATTTTGGCAAGAAAAAGTCAGTCTCATCTTCATCAGTGAGTTCCTATATTCAGAAAACCACAGAATCATAGAATATACTGAGTTAGAAGGGATCCAGAAGGATCATCAAGTCCAAGTCCTGGCCCTATGCAGAGCACCACAAGAGTCACACCATGTGCCTTAGAGTGTCATCCAAATGCTTCTTGAACTCTGTCAGGCTTGGTGCTGTGACTGTTCCCTTGGGGAGCCTGTTCCAGGGCTCAATCACGCTCTGAGTGAAGAACCTTTTCCTAATGTCTAACCTAAGCATCTCCTGACAACTTCATGCCATTCACTTGGGTCCTGTCACTGTTCACCAGAGAGAAGAGATCAGTGCCTGCCCTTCCTCTTCCACTCACAAGGAAGTTGTAGACTGCAACGATGTCTCCCCTCAGTCTCCTCTTCTCCAGGCTGAACAGCCTCAGCCACTCCTCATAAGGCTTCCCCTCCAGATCCTTCATAATCCTTGTAGCCCTCATTTGGACACTCTCTAATGGCTTAAATGTCTTTTTTAAATGGTGGTTCCCAAAACTGCGCACAATATTCAAGGTAAGGCTGCACCAGGGCAGAGCAGAGCAGGAAAATTCCCTTCCTTGCCTGGTTGGCAATGCTTTGCCTCCTGATGCCCCCCTGCCCGGACACAGTTGGCCCTCCCAGCTGCCAGGGCACTGCTGACTCATATTCAACTTGCCATCCATCAGGAATCCCAGATCCCTTTCTGTGGTACTAATTTCCAGCCTCTCATTCCCTAGTCTTTACTCACAACTAGGATTGTCCTGTCCTTCACACAGATTTGCTATTGTAATGCCAAAAATCAGTATACTTGGTTCTAAACTTTGGTGGGTTTGAATTTCTCCCACAGTTTCTATGCATGCTAGAAAGACCAGGAGACTAGAAAAAAATCCCTAACTACGAAAGTAATTTCAGATTATATTTGTTACCTTTTTAACTATGGAAGTTTATGTATTGGTTTTTCTCCTTTATACAGATCAATTGTAGTAAGGTTATCAAAGGACTAGCTATGATTTTTCATGGAATATATTGTATACTCCATGTAGTTCAGCATGGTGAGTGTTTATCTCTGATCTTTAATACTTTTCTTTCTCATCCACCTAAGCAGAAAGAATACTGGATTTCTGCCCTCTGTTTGGGACATTGGAGAAAAAGGCTCAGTGCACAGGATTGCATCATCACTAGGAAAAGGCCTGAGGCTTTGCATTGATGTAACAGTGCTGGCCTCAGGACTTGCCTGGATTTGTCTTGGCTTGTGTTTTCTGTAGTCTTAGCAGTTGTGTAGCTGTCAGATGACTATTGCCTAAACATGTTTTATCTTTAGATTAGCTGTGTGAAACTGCAGTGTAGCACACACTGTTAAGGAAAGAACAGTGATCTCACACTGATTATTCTGTGTAGAGTGAACTACCTATGGGCCTTAAATAAAAGTACAAACACAAGCATGGCTGGGCAACAGAAGCCCCAGGACCATAATCACGCCCACTATGGGGGTTGCAGCCTCATGGAAACAGATAACACTGAGAACAGAAACCCAAGAATAAACTAGTGCATTTTGTCTACACTTTTAATACTGTAATTAGACTAACAATTTTTTGTGTCCATGTATAATATGTGCACTAGTTCTGTCCATAACTAAGTTGTTTGTCCCTCAACGTTTATTGAAAGCATACACGGTTAACCGAACAATATAAAACCAGACAGTTTCTTGAAGAACGCTCTAAAATAATCTGAAAAGACTGAATCTGAATCAGAGTCAGTACAGATCAAATTTGAATAATATTTCTAAAAGAAATAAAACACACTACAGCAAAGGAAACTATGTACTCCCTTCCTGGAGAGCAAACCCTTTAGCTTGTCCATATGAGGCAGAAAAATACAGATGTAGATAGAGATATAACCTGTAGGAAAGAAATTCCTAAATCAAGATTGAAGATGTGGGATACAGGCTGTTCAACTTTGTCTAAGCTCAGATCCCAGATGTATCACCCAGAATATGATAATGGAAAGTATCTGTACATAACACTTAATTCCAGAAGCACATTCTCCACAAGGGAAATATGCAATGGAAAAGACCAGAGGTAGAAAGAACAGGAAAAAAAAAATAATTTCTTTTCAAACAGAAGTTACTTGATAAATAGCAACAATTGTGTTTACCTGCTTTTGATAACTGCTTAGAAATCCCAAGACATTACACTGCAACACTGCTAGGAAAACAAGATGAATGTTGGTATATTATATTAATATCTCATAAAAATAATTATTCAAGGCTGAAATAAAGAATTAAAAATATTTAATCTCTCTTCTGTGCTGAAGAGTCTCAAACTCATTATGCTTCCTTCCTGAGTATGGAAAAAAGGGTAATTCTATTCAGTTCAGGATAAAGTGGATGAATTAAATAAACCTTGAGCTGATTCTTTTCCTATTCCTTCCTGTCCACATGTTTAAACAGAGATCAGTTTGAGATCTTCCTCTCCAGTTTCCACATGTTCCACTGTAAGTTTTACCAATGCTCTTCCAGTGATGATTTCATTTCTCAGTGCTCAGTGACTGAAAGCAAACAGGGCTCTGTAATCCTTCTGTCAAAAGACCTGGCTGAGTTTAGAGAATATATTTCAAACAGAAGTGAGGATTCTGATTCAACAGATTCTAAGATCACCTTTTTAAAAGGTGCTGTTTCACACATTACAGAGCTCTGCCCAGGCAGGTATAACTGGAGCAAGGCTGCCCCAGGTTCACCGTTGCTGCTAGGCAACAAATATCACATCTTGTATTTATAATTTTAGACTATGATTCTTACTTAGGCAGATTACAGGCTTGTAGAGAAGTGTCTGAAACCAATAATAGGTATTCTGAAGTGTGATTATTATTTCAATGCTAATGACATTTTATGTTGCATAAACTTTACTGTAAAATTAAAGCTGATAAGTATTGGTCAGGTTTCTAGTATCTGCATACTTTATAAGCACAAAACTTGCATGTCATTAGTTTCATTTAATTGAAAATTCTGCTATTTGCATACTGATTGCAGAATTATATAGTTTGGAAAACATTGCTTCCTAAATAATAGAAATATTAAGTGAGTACACAGTAGCACAGTCTAATAAATATAAACATTTAATAGAATATAAAGTCAAATGTAAAGGCATTTCAGCTTGTGATGAATCACTTTATCTGTGCACACTGAGTATCTACTCATGCAAATTATATTTAAGAAAAGTTATATAAAGATGTATCAGATGACTACTTGTTTAGTTGGACAGTTTCAGGATATTATATTCAAAACTCCTAGATCACTTTCAGCACCTCTGAATAATTTTGCTCCTTAGAGTAATTTGAAATCTCAGTCTCTTCTGGCCACTGTTTTAACAGTGTCATTTTTTTACTTTTTCCCTGCCTGCTTTCAATCATGCCAGAAGGTATGGTTTGAAATAGCCTTTTCAAGTTGCCCCATGCACATTCATTTTATCTTGTCATGTAATCTCTGAAGCCAGTAATATAAAATTGCTCCTAGCCTGATCAACACTACTTTTAGCCATTTACCTTGACTGATAAATGGCTCTCATTCAAACATTTTTTTTGACATTTCTCTTCCTTTACCTGTAATCATGTGTTTAGTCTGCTACTTGCAATTAAAGTTCTCTGAATCAAGCACTGAATTTATTCAGCACATATCAACATATTGTTTACAGAGTACAAAAATGCAGATAAATGCCAATAATTCCATATTTTGCTGTGTTTTGTTTTGCAATTTTATGTTACAGCATTACTACAACGCCAGTCACTTTTCTACTATCTTCTCTTTTTTGAAGCAACAGTCTAAATTTGTAACTTTCTGGAAGATAAGCATAGACATGATAGTCATAGAAGGTGAAAATTTGGCGATCTTGAATCAAATGGTCATATTCCTACTGGATTTCTAGGATTAAAAGGGAAGTGAAAAAAACCCATAGCCCTTTCTTTGAAACAACCTGGAAGATACACAGGGTGAGAAAATCTGACTCACATTATGCTGTTTAGGACTTAGTAAGAATGCTCTCCGAAAGAGGTTACCCACATTTGACTTGCTATGGTACAGTATGACCAATGGCAGCCAGATAGAGATGAGAGAATCCATCTCCTCTGTGCTACAATATACTAGAAGTCAGATAAAGGGCTGCATAGAAGCACAGATTTCTAACAAGCTCCATATAGAAGCTCACAAACTAGATTTCAAAACAAACTTTTATCAGCAATATGCTGGGAAAAAAAAAAAAAAAAAAAAAAAAGGTAACCTCAGAATCATAGATTAGTTTGGGTTGGAAGGGACCTTAAAAGGCCATCTAGTCCAATACCCCAGCAATGAGCTGGGACATCTTGAAGATCAGGTTGCTCAACAGTGACACCAAATCTGTGTCTCACAGAGGAGGTGCCATATCACTCATAACAAAACTCTACAGAACTGGCACTTGTACACTGAAAGTGACTCTGGCTCCAACATGAAAGAAGAGAGTTCTGTGCATCATTAGTGCCCCAAATGCACATTACTGACATTTCCACAAAACTGTCTAGCTCGCCAATTTCTGCTCTCAGAGACACAAATATGAGCAAGCAATACCATAGCCTTAAGTGAAATCACTCCCCTGAACCACATTTCCAAAGTTCCAAACAGAAATTACCTATATATTTATTGAATTTATTTTTATTTAAATGAAAACATTT
This sequence comes from Pyrocephalus nanus, assembly GCA_038380795.1. Taxonomy (NCBI): domain Eukaryota; kingdom Metazoa; phylum Chordata; class Aves; order Passeriformes; family Tyrannidae; genus Pyrocephalus; species Pyrocephalus nanus. The sequence goes on from CM076259.1 coordinate 42,194,633, forward strand.
TCTATAAAAAATAGTAGATTGTGTCTGTCTTTCTCTTGCATGTTACTAGGCTACTGTATCAATCTATTTCTGTTCACTTTATGATACAAAGCCTATTCAGTTATTCTGCTTCTTGTTCAATTTGCTACACTTGGTTCATTCTCAAAATCTGATCTCAAGTGAATGGGATCTTCAGAAGAATGCCATTTTATGCACTAGTTTAATTACTTTTCACTGTAATTTCTGAATTATTCATATTTTCTCACACCAGACACTTCAATTCTGCAGGAAGAAATCCCATTTAAAATTTTATTTACATAGATAAGTATAGGAAAAAATTGATATTCACAGTTCTCAATAGGAAAAGCAATATTGTTTGAACAACTGTATACAGATTCACCACGCAGTTTCAAAACCTGAGAAAAATCTTACTTCAGAAAATTACTTCAGCTATAAAACACTGGAGAAGAGAAAGATTGAGATCTCCTGCCAAAAAAGTGAGTACATTGTAATACAAGCAGTAGAAATTCTAATAGTCAAACTGTCAAATTTGAACAATAAAGAACAATTTATTTAGGAGCTGTTCCTCACAACCAGATTTAATCAAGCCTCCTCTCTATTTGCATAATTTCTTCAAAGAACTAGGGATAATGCTTAGCTATTTTCAGTCTTTTTTCCTACATTAAGAATATGTCTCTGTAAAGTGCTAAATAAGAAATTTTGTCTTCAAGAAAGCATAAAAACTCTTTGAAAGCTTGGCCTTAGTGGAAAAATTAGAGACTTTCTTCTGAGCCAATGGGAATATCCTTGCTTTCATGAACTGTGTTTAGTGGATGGAATCCAAATCCCTAGCCAAAAGCTTTAATAACGCATAAAACTATAGTGCTTTGGAAAATATCTCCCGCTTTTTCTGTGACATGTTACTTTAGGCAAGAATGGCTGGCCATTCTGTTGTGCCTCCTTGCGTCCCCTGCCTGACTTCTTTGCACATTCTGATGCAAACCGGCAAAAGAAAGACCAACATCCCCAGGCAACACCTCTTTCCAGTTGTCCTGGTGCTTTGATAACTTTCTGTTGAAATTCATGTGTTGAGGACAGAGGATGTTACAAGATCAAACTCAAAACAGGCTGAAAGACAGACAGTATGAAAAGGCTAAGAGGACTTACTGGTACGTGGTGGGACTGACATTGATGCGGCGTGGGTGACTTCCTGACTCGAACTTGCTTGCAAGGGTGACATTGTTCCCAAATAGACAATAGCGTGGCATTCTTACACCAACGACACCGGCCAGCACTGAACCTGAGTGAATGCCTATCCTCATCTGGAAAAAACAGGAGATCCATGTCAGTCTGTTTGTCCTGTGCTGCCCACAGTAACGTCATTAGCACTTACTTATAAGCCAGTCACAGCAACGCTTTAAAACGAAAAATAAACCAAAGAAGAAAGAGTGAAGTGGAATATAACAGGCTCTTCTCTTCCTCTACCTTAAATCAGATACAGTTACAAGAAAAAAGAACAAAAACATGGTTATCTTTTTACTAAAACTATTTTCTTCCTCTGTGCACATTTGCTAGAGACCACGACAGTCAAAAGAGGCATCATGAACAGGATGGGATCATTGTGAGTTACTGCAATATCAGACACCTAATTACACAAATACATTACTGAGGGTTATTTTCACCACCACTTCTATCACAGGCTTTAAAGTAAAGCCACTTTTTCTTAAACTGGCAGAAATAGTAGTAAAGTGGAGTAAATGAATAAGGTACTTATATTTTCATATTTTTCTTCCAAACTCTTCAAGGTCCAAGGTCTTTCTCACTTTGTCATACAGACATATATCGCAACAGTGAGAATGCTGAAGATCGAGGCACCAATGATTTTTAAAGTAATTGTATCCTCCTCAAAATAAGGAGGAATAAATCCCCAGCAAGTTAAAAACCCACATGTGGTTATTCTAGCAATCATCCCCTACAACTGTCCGAGATTTGGCAATTATATTGATCTGCAAAGCTCAGTCACCATCCAAGTTTCTTTCAGAGAGAATAAACACAGATTTATTATGCATAAATTCTAGCTACCAATTGTGTTTGCTAAGAAAATATTATTTACAGATAGAAGGGTCTTTTTCTCTTGTTAACTTTATAATATTAAAAAAATGAAAAGAAGATATTTCTATCTTCTGAGGATACTCTTGCTCACAGCATCTGGATTGCTGTAAAACATATCATGTGAAGAAAATAAATAAAAGCTACTAAAACAGAGAATCTGATGGGGTATGAATTAGTGACTCACCTAATACTATACTCAGTATGGTCCTTTAACTTACTTAAATTTAAGTTACTTAAACTTATTTCACTGTGCTTTTGTCTGTCAATCCCTATTTTTTAATGACAAAATACATACTTACTCAAATACAAATAAAAAAATAATTATTAACCCTTTTTTTATGGAAACAAAATGCCAGCATTTTATAACATTGATGTCCATGAAGTTCTTTGAAAATGTAGGACCCCACATTATTTCACTGACTATGTTTCTTCCCCTGTGGCCAAGACTTTTACCATACAGCTAAGTACTTTTAATTTTTTTCCTCTCTTATATGTCACAGATAATGGGTATACAATTATATCTGCTATACACTTAGCTAATAATATCTCTGTACACTAAGTCCATGCATAAACTAAGAACATGTTCTGCATTCCACATGATATGACTTACAACATTCTCACAGGCAACAAAAAAACCTTCAATCTTCACAATAATGTTGTTAATTACAGACTAGGTTGTTCAGTGGGTGTTTTTTTGTTTTGGTTTTTGTTTTGTTTTGTTTGTTTGTTTGTTTTCTGGTTTTTGTTTGTTTTGTTTTGGTTTTGTTTGTTTGTTTGTTTTTGGTTTTTTTGTGTGTTTTTTTTTGTTTGGTTTGGTTTGTTGTTTTTTTTTTTTAAGGCTGTGAATAAGTAGCACTCAACTAAATTGAACTTCCAAACCATTACTATGGTTTGGAAGGCAGCTACTGAAATCCTTCAAATATTCTATTCCACTGGGCTAGGAAGAATCCAGAAGCCAAACACAGGCCATACTTGTCTTGGCTGTTAAAATCTTTGCAATCTCATCACACATATTATTTTGGTCATATTTTGGGGCATGAAGATTTCCTGCTTTTGCTACAACTTATATTTAAACTCTACTGTTCATTATCAGTGAAAAGAAGTGCTCACAAAGTGAGCAAACAGCCTTTCTCAATATAGGTGAGGTTAGTACTTGCACTCAGAGAAAGATTATGAGCAGAAAGTCTTGCTCACACAACACAAGTATGCTGTCAGCTTTCAATAAATAATAAAGAACCTGTTTACTATGTCTTTTTCCTGTGAGATGGGAGACAGATTATTTTGCTCACAATTTTAAGAACAGAGCTAATGATACCTATTTGTTCTACTGCTACTCTGCACATTTATTTAAAAATCACAAATACACCACTTGCTGAGACTTCTAGGGCACATTCAAACATGTATGAAGGCCAGATTAAACTGTATGAAAAAGTGATAGGTTTGTTTTAGTATAAACTGGAGTGGAAAGAAAATTTGGATAGCAAAACGTACTAAAAATAAAATTTATTTTTGCAGTATATGCAGTGAAAGTTAAAGTTGTTGGTGGTTGTTTTTTCTACTTTCATTCTCAAAGTGTTTCCTTTTACATGGCCACCTAGTTTTTTATCATTCAGTGCTTCAGTGACAGAGGACTTCCAAAGGATTTCCAAGTCCATTAGGATTTTCAAATTCTCAGTAGCAAAAGTTTAGTCTCTCTTGAAGAACCCAAACCCCATTCACACAGTAAATGCTTTCAGGACCTTTTCTCATGATTGTCTCAAAAAGACACTGGGGAAATAAATGGCCTTTGTGGTTATGACTTTCCTGCTCTGCAAGGGCCAAGGAAACCAGATATTACACAATCAGACTTGCTGAAAAAAATACAAGCTGATATATCACTCTTTATATAAAATATTTTCCTTTGCAAAGTTAAGTGAATGAAGCTAAAGCTACGCCAGCTTCCATGGAAAAACTGTTGGAGAACAAAAATACATAGACATTCAAAATTTCACTCAGGAGTGCACAGGCTGGACCTTCTGTGAACTGCTTCAATTTCAAAAGAGATGAGAAAAAAAAGAAAGGAAACAGCTTTTTTATTTAATATAGTGTGTATCTAAAGAGATTTTAAAAACTCTTGGTTTTGTTGAGTATATAACATTCTGTTTTCTGTAGTATTTGAAAAGATTTTTTAAAAGATACTCCTACAGTAAAAAAAAGGTAGATATTCTCACAAACACAGGTGAAACTACATTAAACTGATGAGAGTGTCAGAACCTGATGTTTTCATTGGGTGAAAGAAAGTTCACGCAAATTTTTTTATTAAACCATAGAGAAAACTGCCTGATACAAGACAAAATTACACCAAGAATGGCTTACAATAAAACTCCACTTCTGCTTCATTATATGGTTCTCTATAAGAAAAGAGCCTGCAACACTGATGCTATCGCTGTGAATTGTTCCCTAGTGTGCCTTCTTATACTGAGAATAACCAATTATATTGGCCATATATTACTTTTTAGTGAAATATATTTTCATAAGATTTTGTTTTCCAGCTTTGATTTCATCTGCAGATACATTGTTCTGGCTTTTTCCTCACTGAGTTGGTAAGTGTTAACACTTTATGGCTCTTTTTCACAAAAGAAAATATGTGATCAAACTATTAACAAGACACTTCTTGGGGCACATCAACCTTTCACGTTGCCTTTGCAGGAAAAGAAAATCTTCCTAGAGTACATAATTTATAACAATAATAACAGTTATATGTGTATAGTTATAGTTCCCAAGCTATATTGTACATGCAGCCCTTGTCAGTGCTTTCCCAGAACAGTTACCATTAAAGACCATATAAAGCATAAATTAGGTGACAACAGTAGGATGCATTATTTGTCTATAATAACTTCATTCCTTTTAATGTATGTGTAGTATACATTATATGTAAAGTGTCTTATACTTAAATGGAGCATTTTTAATAAAATAAGATTCATGCTCTTCATCTGTACCAACTGCTCCTTTATATGTCCTTAATTATTTGGCTAATGACAAAAGGATTTGATTAATCATAAAAGGGCAGCATGTAACTGAAACTGAAAGAGGCATTATGCATACAAATGGAAATACAGCTCTTTGGAAACTATTTCAAGGATTGGACTTGATGATCTCAGAGGTCCTTTCCAACTCATCTGATTCTATGATTGTATGATCACAAAAAGAAGATAACCATGAATAAAAACAGCCACAAATAACAGTCCCCAGCCGCTAAGGAAGAGTGAAGAGACAAGGCAAAAGACATTTCTAGAACAGAATACTGGAAGGCACAATGGTGAATGAAACATGGTGAATGAAAATGAAACATTTCATTCATTTCTTGGTCAAAAGACCAAGAGACCTGTGAGAAATCTTTTAAATAAAGAGGAACAGCTTGAACTGGGTGGACTGGAAAGATTTAGAATGAAAAATGAGAAAAAAGGATTAACAAATCAGACCTTTGCAAGAGCTGTGGTAATAGTGAGGTGGAGAAAAGCTGATGTGTCAGAGTTGTAAAAGAATAGTAGAGTGCATCGATCAGCATAGGATGGGACAAAACATATAGCTGTGTGGAAAGCAAAAGAAGCTACCATAACTTGTAAGGAAGAAGTAGAAGTATTTGGATATTGCTTGCAGGATAAGGCAGAGAGCAGAAACGGCTAATTCCTGAGTGACAGGAAGGATAGTGGTTTTGTTTAATAGTGATAAAGAACCACAGAATTAGAGAATCTGCTGAGTTGGAAGGGACCTACAAGGATCACTGAGTCCAACCCTTAGCCCTGCACAGGACTATCCCCAAGAGTCACACCATGTGCTTGAGGGTATCATCCAACCACTCCTTGAACTCTGTTAGGTTTAGTGCTGTGGCCACTTCCCCGGGGAGCCTGAAAGATAAGGAGCACTAAAACTACGGTCATGATCTAACAGGGAAATGGGCCAGAAGTGGTATCAATGAGAACTGATAGTCCAGACTGGACAGTGAGAGAAAAGTCAAGAACAAACAGGAACAGAGTTGAACAACACAAAAATATTTGTTCTTTTTCTGAACGGAACATTCTGTTACTGTGTGTTTCTGATGTACTGAATCTTAGAAGAATTGTATGTTACCCCTTTACACCTCCTCATTGCCAAAGCATGACTTTCCTCTTTCATATCTGAAAGAGCTGGGTTTTTTGCTTTGTTAAGTTCTGTTTCATTTTTATCTGATGTGCCATTTCAATTACTTTCAATAGCCTGAACGCCTCCTTAGGCACCATAGTGAAAACTGCACTCTTCCATCACTATTCCAATTGAGATGAGAGTAAATGCAACACTGAAAATTCACAGTCTATCTACACTCACTTTATGGTGAAGAGGCAAAAATATTTTAATAGCCGTAAAGGAAGGCATTGGCATGACTGAAGTAAATTTCCTAATTGCTTATTTATTTCTTAATAGATTTTTCTGTTAATCAGTACACTCACAATAAAAAAATAAATAAATAATGCAGTAATTTTCTTTCTATTCAAAGATCTTGAGTTTTTCTCTTTTGAAACCCTATTGAAAATGCATTCTCCTTCCCTCTCCTCATTTCCCCATATAATTTTCAAGACATTAAAAACCTTACTTCCTGTCAGTCAAAACTGAGACATTGCATTACAAGACTTAAAAATAATTCCTTTATTAATTAGACCACAGAACAATGGTTCAAGCTGTAATGAATCCTGAAAGGAAAATTAACTGGTTTTTTTAATTATTCCTCAAGCTTCTTCACTAAGCTTGAGGTGCTGTGTAAAAGTATCTGCAGTCTTGTTCCAGAGCTTACAAATCTATTTTAGAAAGCATAACCTGTGCTTAATTCAAAAGAAGAGAAAAGAGACTAATAGGCAACAGCATGAAGAATTGCAGAAACGTGTGACTGAAGAATGATTTCTGAGTTGAAAAGTCTCTTGTGGACCGTATTGAAAAGCAGAGTAGGAAAAAGAAGAGCCTGTAGGTACCTTTCTTTTTTGTCTGCCTGTAAAGAGTAATTGATATTAAAACACGAAAGTAGATTTTCCAGTTCAAACTAAAGGTGACCATGTAAGCTGTCTTCTGATAAGCACAGGGCAAAAATACATGCTCATTTCCAAAATTCTCTCTCTGCTACCAGCAATTTTTAGTTCAGGGATTTCCTGAGCCAAAAGAAATTCTTTTTGTAGAGAAAAGGTGCTTGTTATTCACAGTTCCTCCTCAAATATGAACTACGATAACATTTCAGCACACGTTGTTTCCTCCCACCACACACAGGGAGAGAAGGACCTTAATAAACAGTTCTCACACTCTGAAAAACACACTTCCATGCTAGAAAGAGAAGTCTCAGATTGCCTCACAGGTTAACTGCATCCAGAAGGACACAAAATCCATTTTCACAGATTACGCAGACACAGATGAAGGAGCAAGGGCAGGCTGGGAAGGAGGTGACACAGTTTGGAAAGCTGCCACAGGCAGAAATGATCCCCCACTCGGCAAGCCTGGAGCTCTCCAAGCCTCAGTAATGTGACGGACTGACAGCTGCTCAAGGCTTTGTGCTGAGCTGGTAGAAGAGCTCAGGGCCGGTACAGGGCAGTAGCTGTATGAAAATAGTTCCAGGCACATGGATGTCGCAAAACAGCAAAGCTTTTAAATACAATAGGAAGCTGGATCAGGACTTTTGATGTCAGTTTCTATAATGTAAATGGGAATCTGTACAGTAGTATTTCTCAGAAAAAAAGCACTCCTAACTTTCTGCCCTACCATGCTAAGTGATACTCAGTGTTTCAGTATGGACCTTCTCCCTTCTCTTCTTGCAGAAAGGAAGAAGTCACCTCTTCCAGTGTCTTAGCAATTAGTCCACGACGCGCTGCCAGACCCTTTCAAACAGAACGTGCCAAATTCTGTAAGATGTTTTCTGCTCTAATATTTTCTAGCAGCTTCTATGACAGTGCTATCTCTAAATCTCAACATATGCCTTCCACAAGGACATTTACTTGTGAAATATATTAATGTAAAATAGACTGTACATAGCTCAGAGGTCCAAAATGAGGGCCACACACTGGTGAGTCAATGTGCCTTTATGCTCCTTCAAAGAACAGGACTGACAGCTGTGTCCTGACATATGCTTTAGTGTGTGGGTTATCTGTATTCTTAGATAGATTTATAAATATCACAGTGTCTTTCTGGAAAGGGACATATGACAGTATAGCTCACTACAGAATTGTTGCCAAGGAACAGACCTGCTCAGTGAAAAATTTAGATCAATTGAATTTCACAAGGTGTTCTATAGAACTAAGCTACATGATTTATTTTCCCCCTATTTGAAAAACATTTGGAAAAATGAACCTTTAACTGTTTTCTAATGAGAATTTCCTAGGTTTCTTACTCATATTCAACCCATCTGAAGCAAAAGACACAGCAAATTATACAAGGAAAATGAAAAAAAAAAAAAAGAACTAATAAATATTGAATGCCTTGGGATCAATAAATCAATTTTAAACAGTTACCGGTTAAAGCAATCATGTGGCTTGTGTAAAAGACATACAATTAAATTATAACCAATGTGATGCACATTACATACATACATCCCTGGACAATGGTCTTGGCATACAGTCATTTCTACTGAATGTGGAAAAAGGAGGTATGAAGCACTTTATACCTACATGAAGAAGCCCTAGTCTTGAAGCATGAAATTCTTTTTGACTTTCTCCTCAAGTTCTTTCACTGTGATCTCAGCTAGCCCTACTTCAAATAGTGGTTGAATTAATTGACCTCCAGAGGTTCCTTTTATTTCATGATTCTATCTTTCATACCCTATGGCGAAAAACTACACACCTTCATCATCAGTATGAGGTAAAATCAGATTAAATGAAAATCAAAAACAAAGACTCAGACTAGTTTTGGGGGCTCATTAGTTCTGGTATCAAATGAAATGTTTATATTGGGGCAAAGTTTTTTGAGCCAAATTCTCTCATGGGGCATTATGTCAGTTCACTGTGGCACTGTGCAGGCTCTAAGTTAGAGGAGGATTTGGGTTATCTGTAAGAAAACATCTGACCTGAACTTATTTAATGCAGGGGGTGGGGTGGAGGTGGGCGTTACATGATGTAAATGAGGATATTTAGAGTTGCTAAACAGAATACCTACATCCTTCCTCTGAGATTCCAGTGAAGAAACATTAAAGTTAATGTTCATAAGCTGCTTCTAACTCACCAATAAACCGTTGCATTTCACTTCTGATGGAGCATTTAATCAAAACTACTTTTTATTGTTTTCTTTAAATAGCAATTTCCACAGTAGGAATTTCATTACTATGTGAACCTGTGTGTTCAGGCACTTAAAAAAGAGCTAATCATTCACATGGGCCCACATAGCAGTGGAGGATTTTTCCCAGCCTCCTCTCTACTGACACCCAAAAAAGAAAAAAATTCATCAGAAAGTTCTCTTTGATCTCTAGTGTAGGAGGACATCTTTGTCTCACAGTGCCATCATATGACATATACTGAATGGATTGGGTGATACTTTAACAAGGATAAATGACACATGCTCAAAATATTTGAGAGAACAAAAAAAACTCTATTTCAAAAGAAAAAAAAAAAGTTTGACCTAAGGGTTTTAACCTTAACAAACAATCTTTGATACTTTTGCTTATTTAGTCATTTGAGGTAGATTTCATCTAATTTCAAAGAAGTTATCCAGCTCATTTAAGTTACATTTCCAGACTCCTGCTAAACCAAGGAGGTAAATAACCTCAAGGCTGCAATTCTTCACATTCTAAAATTGGCACCTAAGAGAGGCTGAATCAATCACTCCTGAAGCTAACTTTTCTGGTTGAACAGGTAGGGACATTTAATGGTAAGTTTAGCTTGGACATCTCATGTACAGACAGCTAAAGAAAGGTGAGATGAATCCAATTCTTGGACTGGCAAAGTTGACACACTTTCATCTTCTTTGCTTAAAATAAGCTACACTCCTGTGCATAAATCATCAGAGAAACAGGTGTTGATGGATAGAATCACATCAGAAGATCACTCTGTTTGTAGAACTGCTGAAATTTCTTCAGGTATCTTAACATATTGGTCTTTGAATCTAGCCTGCAATCTTTTAAATTGTAAAATGAAACAAACTTCCAATGAAAAAGTAATGCTTCATCTTTTGATCCTAATATGGGCTTTTAAGCATAGATAAAAGTCAGGTTTTCAGCTGTGGGAAGAGCTAGGAACTAATTAACAGGGATCTGCTACACAGCAGCTTTAAAATATAGCCATTGACCCATAAGAATCTTACAGATTTACTACTAGAAGTAACCTTATCTAGCCTATGTACAATAACGATGTATCAGGATCAAGATTCTTCCCAAGGTTTCTACGCTATCAGTGAGACCTAAATTGTTGCCTATGCCATTTAAACATCTGCCACTTCAAGGTGTTTTAATACCTTTCGCACAAAGAGGAGATATGTTTTAAATGTGTAGTTCTACTGGATTCCCCAGCTACTTGCAATCAGCACCAAAGCAAACATAATCAAGATAAAAATATTATTGAATTCCCTCCTCCATATGGACACTGTAGACATGACCAAAAAAAAAAAAAAATCAATGAATGAGGTTTTGCAAATATACCTGTTCTTAGGCTGGGAAAAGTGAAGAGACTAATTCCTTTAGCACCTCTCAATCTAACAAACAATATATCCAATTGAGTTGTTAAAAAAACAACTGGACATGGCACTTAGGGCTATGGTCTAATTGACAAGGTGGTGATTAGTCAGGTTGGTTGGACTCGATTTCAGAGGTCTTTTCTAATCTAATTGATTCTGTGTGATTCTGTGACTCTGTGATATAGACAAATACCAGAAACAAGTCAACATACACCCTCCTTTGAAATAGAGTAAATCAAGCAATGACCACATGGAAAGATCAAAGGCTAAGAAAACTCCAAGCTGTGCATAAAGAATGTTAAGTGTTATAGGTTATAATTGTTAAAATATAGTTTGCTTCTTTGTGAAGAAACTTGGAGCACTGCTACCATCATAGAGACTGGAATATTAGATGTGCAGCATGATCACTCTTCCTCATGCTCAACTACAGGATAACTTAGCTTGTAAAATATGGAAAGTTCCCACATGACAGCTGAGGCATACAGGTACTTTATACCATATATGTTCCATTGTTTGGGCAGCTCACTGTGTTAGATCATGTTTAAACACCTCAATCTAATGCTGATGTGTTCCTTTGCTAGTTCACCAGTTAGATTTTAAAAACTTCAATTTCTATGGACTGAACGCAAAACAATGTAAGACCTAGATCACAACAGTGATTTGTGTAGAATTTACCCTATTCTTATGCCTGGAGCAAGTCTCCACAGCTAGCAGGTAACAATTAGCCTAAGAGGTAATGGTAATTGCCTACAAAGAGAAAAGAGGCTCTGTGACTGCATGGATCCTATAAACAGGAGTCTAAGACTTGCCCTTGGCTATAATTGGGAAGGGGGTTATTAAAACTCTTTATTGGCCTTTGTACTTCACCATCACAGAACTACAGCTTTTTGCAGGGAAAGTGGATTTCCTCCTCAGTGAATTCAAAACACACATTCACATAAAATGATTTTTTGAAGTCTTTCAGACAGGCAAATCCACTGAGTTGAGAATAACTACTTCATACAACAAAGAGAATGAGCATGAAGTGAAAGGCTGCTGCTTTGCACTGAACAGAGGATTTCAGCAAAGCATTTACAGAGTCTCCTGATTTCTGTATAGACAGCACTTCAGCAAGTCAATCAAACTTTCTTGACACCAAAAAACAAAACAAAACATAACAAAAGCTAGGATCAGAACTCAGAGAGTATTCTGCACAGCTCTGTTCCCTTCACTGAAAATCTAGGCCAAAAAAGAAATTTGTAAATAAAATGGTCAATGAAATCAATGAAAAAACACTCTCTAACTCATACAAAATGTAAGATTTTCTATTCCTGGATTTAAGTTGCAAATCTACAAGAAATATCTGATTATTATTGAACGTCAGATGTGCCATGAATAGAAATGAGATACTATTTTACTGTTTGTTTCAATTGCTTCAAATAAAATTGTTATCTGCTTAGCAATTTTAAAATGATTCAGGATAAATTTGAATGTTCTAGTATTTCCATTACTAGAAAGATTTTGACCTTATTTTCAAAGCAATTAGCAAATGAAGGCCTGATGTCAACACTATAACAAAATCCAAACAGAGACAAATTGCTCTCAGATGAAGGTGAATCACTTATGGGAAAAAAAAGACTTCAGTGTTCAGTCTAACAACTTCATTCAGTGATCTCTCCCACTGTGTCTCACACTCATCCCCCTCTCAAAGACATGCTGATAAAGAACAAAGCATGGGAACACATTTGTTTTTGGCCTGTGCATTCTGTTAAAAATAGCAATCTTAAAGGGAATTACTATAATATACGTATTATGTATAGCACACATTTTGCAGCTGCAAAAATTCAAGTATGTTAACATTCTAAGTCAATATTATCTCTGCCCATCTTCACTAGTTCTTATCAAATAATTTATATTACTATAATCCACAAACATATAGACACAAATTAAAACATATTTGTGCTATTGTTTGTGTGGATGAGAAAGCCAAACAAAAAAAGAAACTTTAAATCTCAATTATTCTTGCATGATCTTTTTAAAATTAAACACTAACTAAATAATTAAATACATCTAGTTTTGGATGCAGTAGCAGATCAAGTATGGCATATCTATAACATCCTTGTTTGCCACTGCTGCCCAGCCAACCTTTAATGACACTGATTGGGTGCATTTGGCAGCTGAAGAACACAGATGCCTAGCCCTGAATTTTGCTTATCCAGCATTATCATTACGTGCTTTTTTCCTGATGTTCCTTCTGTCTGATTAGGCTTTATTTGAAACTTTTCCAGTCAACTTCTTCACCCAAGCAGTGAGTGAAGAACCTCTCTTGGTGCAACTTTTGCTGACAAGAGCTGACAAGTCCTTTAGCTCTGAGTCCCATTCTTTATTCTTTTCTTCCCAAATGCATGCAAGATGTGGGTTTTTTTGAAAGAATCCCTTTATTTTCTGGTGCTTTGTTCTTTAAAAGTTTGTCTCTGCAAGGGAGATGAGCGTGAAGATTAGATCATGACAAATTAATAATTTTTTATTTGCATCTAACCTTTACTTATTTTTATTTACTTATTACTTATATTTATTTACTGTTTTTGTTAATGATCTGCAATAAACAAGACACAGTGGAAGTTAACCAATCACACAGACTGCATGTGTCCAGAAATATATTTCAAACTAAAAATACACAATTCAAGAGAGAAAATTGGAAAATTCTGAGTGAAGACCAAAATGAACTTGAGTTAACATGCAATCTGGTCACAAGAAATGTAATCTGGGGCTATGAACATATGACAGTCATAGTTCCTTCCCACTGTCTTCTAATCAACCGCACCGAGACTTCTAAGTTAAAACCTAGATACTGTCAACAACAGTGATTTCTGAGAAGATCAAGAATCTCTTCAAAAAGGATTTGTTTACGGGGAAACTAAAAGTCTGTACTCACAGCTTGAACAAGGATTACTCAAAAGGGAAAGCATGATAACAATCTTCAAATATCTGCAAGGTGTTAACATCAAAGAGGGAGATATGGCAGATGGGGACACAAGTATAAAAAATAAAATTTAATTGAAGACATAGGTGAATATTCAACTTACATAGGCCTAAATAGGCTATATTAATGGCAGTGACAGGCTCCTGAGGCAAGTGTGTTGAATTACATCATATAAGTCTTTTCATTGTGGCATTAGCAAAACACTTGTAAACACATTGTAAGGATGTTGACAGGAATATGGGCAGGATTCAATTAATATATGTATGTCTTTTTTAACTCTAACATCATACTGCATTTATGGACAACTAATTAGAAAGTGGTGATACATGTGAGGGTTTCAAATGACTGCCACAAAGTCTGTTTTCCTGTCATCCTTAAGAACAGATGGGGTAGGAGAAAAATTTTTCGTGTCCTGAAACCACTTACAGAAACAGAAGTATGAATTTCAGTTTTAAATGAGGTGTAACTCTGTTCACATTGTCTTTAAATTTCACTAAAACTAAAAATTAAAGAGTACAGCAACTATGTTGAACCAATTTTACTTACACTATAAACTCAAATTAACTTCTTTTCATAATAATAACATGATGATCTATGTCAACAACATGCTTCGCAGTATCAAGTACACACCATGCATAGCAAATCATTACAATCTTGGCAGAAAATGTAGCCTGCTTTTTTTAGACAGTCATGCTTTAGGGATGGGACTGTCAGTTCTGCTAATACATCGCAACCATACCTAGTTATGTTATTTGGCATTGGTCTGTTCCTCATCACAAATTATCACAGCTAAACTTCATGTGCATAACTATCTACTAAATCAAACAGGAAATGCTTTGGCAGCTGTACATTCAGCCTCCATGAGGATGAGAAAAAGGATCACCTCGCTAAAAGACAGCAACCTCCAGTGTATAACAAGGCTACATTCTACAGTGGTTTTGATTCAAAGAAACAAAGCACTTTTGAAGCACATGACCCAATTATCCCTATTTACTCTGTAATGCTTCACTTTACAAAATGGCTTGGTCTGCATGAACTAGATCCCTGTCAGAGAAAATTAGAGCAGTAGCTGTTCTCAAAATGTACACCAAAGTCAAGACAAACTCTTATGGGCATACTAGGGTGTAAATCGATATCTGATCTTTCAGGTCTGTAGAGTCATTTAGTATGAGGAACAAAATCAGTCCAAGTAAAAATGTCAAAGCACGTGAAGTACAGAAGCATAAATTCCACCAATCCACTGATCCTTTTCTGTTGCACTGATCTACTTGAAGACCTGGCACACCTATTTTATCATCAGTGACAGGGTCAAGAGAGCAAAACTAATTATGTTACATTACCCATCCAAGCCTGTGATCATGCATTTAAAAATTGAGTTGCTAAAATTTTAATCAGTGACTAACATTCTATAGCAATAAATTCATTACTAAGTTAAAATGTCATAGCTGCATTAGAAATGTTCAGGACTGAAATGTAAAATGAAAACAATAACATCTTTAATTAGATTGGTAAAGCCCATAAAATTAAGAGACTTATTTATATAAAAACTCTGTAGATGATCCTTGAATAAAATTAGTCAAAACATATTTAAAATTTCTCATTGTAAAAGTGTTTTAATCCCAGAAGCTTCCCACATTAAGGGTTTGGCTTCATACATTTCAAAGCTGTAGCACATTAAATTCCAATTACTTCATAAAAGGTAGGCAGTGTGTGTACAAAAGATACTTGTAACAAAAGACTGCATTATGGTGTGTCTCAAAGCTCATTATAAGCAGCTACTACAGTGGACTGTGTCTGATAAATCACCACAATTTTTCTTCATTTAATCTTACTTAGAAATTGATCTTGGTTTGTAAGCAAATTCAGAGAATCTT
Organism: Pyrocephalus nanus; assembly: GCA_038380795.1. NCBI lineage: Eukaryota > Metazoa > Chordata > Aves > Passeriformes > Tyrannidae > Pyrocephalus > Pyrocephalus nanus. Next base: position 42,210,212 of record CM076259.1, read on the forward strand.
AATGTACTTCTAATAATCCCCATGGGAAAGATGAATAATGTTCAGACTATGTGTTCCACAGACATCATTCCCCATTGTAGAAATGTGGGAAAAGTAATGTGGGAAAAGGAGTTTTCCCTTCCCTTTCCTCTGAAGTAAATTAATTACATAGAATATAAAAATAAACAGGATCTTTATATCAGCGACCATAGAAATTCATGCAGATCAACTTAATACACAGATTGGAACAAAGAGAAGCAAATCTCCTCCTTTAAAGTCTACATTTCATTAATGTCTGTCTAAATCATAGAACAGTGTACCTCAAAAAGTATGAAGACTTTTTTAAAATTATGCTTATGTGTGAAGAACCTGCAAACAAGGAAGTACACTTCCACATTAATCATGAGGAAATGCTGTCAAGCAAACACAATTTCTTTCTATCTCTAAATTTTGCCAAACCAAGAAAGGCTTTTTTTAAATTTTAAATATCTTTAAAGCTATTATCCCCACTGTATGTTTCAGTGAAGCATACAGACTCCATGCTAGGTTGACATAAACTTGTTCAGTACAGCCACAGAGGCACAGCAATGCTACTGGGTCAGCCCAAGGGGCCATGAGGTTACTGTCCTGACACAAAACACGGCAGCTGTCAACACCCATAAAACACTGTCAGAAGGTGACAAATGCAGATGATAACCTTCCAGCCTTCCTTGCTTCCAACTAGTTCTGACTAGGTCTTCTGAGGTGAAAATGTATCACCTTCTGCTGAGCTTCATGTTCTGTGATGCCCTCGCTAGATTGCTATGGCTGTTCGAACTGACTGGTGTAAACCTGAACAGGTAACTCCGATATTTTTGTCTCCCTTAATTGCCAGCATATTTCTGGTCATCTTTCTTTGCTGGATTTTTCAAAGCTATGCAGTGGGTGGATTCCTCAAATGTTCACTGGACTGAAGGAAAGCTTTGTTGTAACCCTCAAGCATTAATTAATGGCAGCTTACTTGACTGAAGCTCCTTTTTCCTTGGTCTGCCATCCTGGCTGTAAGAACAGGGCAATGATAAAACTGACCTCTAACTCAGCAGCAAAAGTTCCTTGACTTTATGAAGTAACTAATTAAAATATTGGCATACAGTGAATTTTTAAATATTTTTTTATAGGAATGGAATCAGTTCTGCCTAGCCTGGAGACATCTGGAAACCTTCCCCAGAAATTGTTTCTAAAAAGTAACAGTTTTGACAATGTGCCATTTCTGTGGAGGTCACAAGTGGTGCTTCTGACGTCACCTCAGTACAGCCCAACAGAGTTTAAAACAGAAGGTAGCATCAGAGCACATGATTTAGCTGACTGCTTTCCCACCCCGTTAGCCTTGTGCTAACACCCACAGCTGACAGCACACTGCAGCAGATCTGGATTACACACAGAGCAGAATTCGAACCTTTTTTATGAACTCTCACTGACTCAAAGGCTGCCTGGAAAAGGATTTAGGTCAAAGGCAGTGTAGGACAGCAGAGGGCAATCCAAGCTGGTGAGTGGGCAGTATGCTGAGATAGTTAGGATGCCTGGGTGTAAAGAGAATAGCTATTGGGAAGCGGAGAGGGAGCTGTGGCAGCTATGGATGGGATAGAAGATAAAACACAGACCACTTTCAAGGCACTCCTGGGAAGGATGACAATATATGTTTATCCATATTAGTCTATGGGAATTTTAAAAGCTGTAATTACCAAATACCTAAAGACTATAAACAATATGCCTGAGCACAACCACATGGAGTAAATGAGAATCTTGCTCATAGGAAATAACTTAAAATTCCGATACAAGACAAAACAAAGGAAAGGGAGAGGAGGAGTGTGGAGCAAGGGGACCAGTGCAAGTTAAGTTTTGGTATGCTAAGCCCATAGGGAAACATGCCAGCAACAGACAAAGATGCACATCTGGTTTTCATGCACCAGTAAGAATTTCAGATGTGTCACAGCAAACATGGAAAAACTATAATTCATGAAACAGTACTGGGCTATAAAGGTATCATCTTCTGTTAGCCCAATCTAATGAGAGAACATAAGTCACATTCTAATTTTGGAATCTTGTCCAACTAAATTGTCAATATGCTCAGGGCATTATTCAGAACATTGTCATTACAGTGCAAGATACATCAGGATATGGACTTAGAAATGTTTGCAAACAGAATCAATTAAAATAAATGCTTTGTCTAGATGGCAAAAAAAAAACCCTTATTCACATCTGCATAACCAAGCATCCTGCTGAGGAAGCCCCAGTTCCAGTTAAAAATTTGTTCTTTGCTGATGTCCTTGCAATGGAAGCAGCAGAAATCTGGTATCACAGACCTCTCAGACATTTCCACAAACGTCACTGCTTTCTACAGCCTATAAACCTGTTGTTTGGTTCTTATGCACATGGATTTTCTGTTCAGAGCTGTACAACCACCTCTACAGAATTTACGGGCTTTTTGCTCCTTTTCCTTTTTTGGGGAGGAGAAGGGTAGAGTACAGAGAAGAACTTTAAGTCATCAGGGTTCCCTATTGCTTTCCAGTGTTCAGAAGATCAGAATAAGGCAGTCATCTGATGAAATTTGATTATAGCTATAGCTCCAAACAGAGACATTTATAAAGTAATTTGGGAGGGTTCAGATGTCCACTAAACATAGATGAAGTTCTAAAACATGCAGTTATTTTTAACTTTCCAATTACTTGAAAAAAAACTTTTCATTCTTCTTGCAAAACATTGTTTAAAGCTTAGATTTCATTTTAACACTAGTTTTATGTGGGTGTGCAATGATGATGTTTGCTGTTAGGGTTAGCAAGAAGAACATTGAATTTTGTATACAGTGCAAATGATGACAGTCTCAAGAACAACCATTATCCTATTTTGGGCTTAATGGTACTCCCTCATATGGAGTGTGGGACGTTCACCTTTTTATCATGTAAGCCACGGAGGCTATGCTTGGTTTTCCTCACTCTTAAACACTGGCTGCTCTTAATGTCTTTTTGTCTTACCAGAAACATCATCCTAATATTTTAAAAGATCATAAAAACTAATGCATTTTACAATAATTCTTAATATGTGCAAAACATTTCCCCAGAAACAAAGAAAAAAGAAACCTCAGATGGCTGTACTTACGAAACTGCCAAAACAAGCAACAAGCATCCTTATTCACACTTCTAAGTTAAGGTAAGTGGATCCCTATACTAACATTATCCAGCATGCATTGGTTAGCCTCATTGAAAACTAGACTGGAAACTCTGCATGTTTATGAAGACATAAGTTGAGAGACAGTTATACTACAAGAACAACCTTTCTCCATTCTGCAGAAGATGAATTTGCAAACAATTCCTTTGTTTCTGAGTGGCTGTTCGTTTCTTTCTAGTCATCAACAATCAGACAAAAAAACTCACTGACTGTGTTCACTATGGAACAGAGCTTTGCAAAATTAATCTCATCTCCCATAAACAATAGCCTTTGCGTGTGAACAAGAGTAGGCTTTATTAGTTAGCTATTTGCCATTCATTCTCACGACTCAAAAGTTATTCCTCTGTCCAGAGAACAAGAATGTCACATAATTTAGGCAACCAATACACACAATGCAACAAATGGCAAAAATCAAGGAAGAGCTCATGAAAAACAAAAAGGCTAAACATTTTTTTGGCACATGCTCAGAAGTAATGAAAGCTCTGAGAATAGAAGGATGTCACAGTCTCCTCAATATGTTTTTAACTAGCAATTTAACAAACTTCCTATGGGTTTGTTGGGGAGCAAATGGCAGTGTGTAAGCAAACTACGAGAGCATGGTTTACTGGTGGACTTCGCAGTGCTAGCTTAATGGTTGGAATTGATCTTAAAGGTCTTTTCCAACCTAAATGAGTCTATGGTTTCTACAATTATGTTCTATAAAAGTTGTGGGGTAAACATAATGAAAAATATACCATGGCCTCAGTTATTGCAGACAGAATTCTTTTTTGCACTCTCTTTTGTTGCCTTTATTATATGAGCTGTCCTAGCTACTAAATATGTCATTCCTTCAGAAAAAGGAGCTGACATTTAGCTGCAGAGATCTATGACTAGGAATAGGCAATAAATTAGATCAGAATGTAAGAAAAACTGCATTGTATCAGACCAAAGGACCATCTAGTCCAGTACTGTCACCTTGGAAGCAGGCATATCACTTGAACAGAGAGCCCAGTATGCAGCCCATAGTACCCTGGAGACAAATGGGGTTAAATGACGGACTCACTAAAGCCTGTGAAAATTTTAGTCTAATTATAATAGAGAAAATTTCAGAACTTACGATACCTTATCCATGTTAAAATTAGCATGCACTGAAATTAAGTTAGTATTTAAGAGCTTATATAGGAAAAGGGAAAGACTCAATCACTAATTTTCATGGTGCCTTGGTGCATACAAGCTAAGAATTTAAAGTAACATCCTTAGAAAATATCCAGCAATACATTTACAGAAACCTTACGGATTTCTCAGGCTTCCTTAGGCTTTAAAGCTGAGGTTGTGATTATTGCAAAAACTGTGTTAAAAAATAAAATTACTACTTAAACTCACATTCTCTTGAACACTTCTGTTAATAATTCACCTTTCAAAAAAGTAGCTACATTAACATATTTTGAAATTAACTTTTTTTGTAATGATCTTTTTTTCATGAAACACCTAACTAATGAAAAAAACAAAATTACCTGTTCAGTGATTATTCTTACCTTTAGTCATAACAATAACGTTTAAAGCAACACTCTGCTCACATATGCAGATCAGTCTCGTGGGTTTGCTGAATTTGGCCTTTCACAAAAAATACACATATGTGTACACACACACGCATGGAAAATTTATATATAGCAAAGCAGAGACTTCAGTTTGTTTTGATGATTCAGCATTTCTGACTTTATTTCTTGACCCTAAATATAATTGTCTGCAGGACACAACCTTGCTATTAAGTAATTTCTATGATTAACAGCTGTCAGTATTTCTTTCAGAAAGTCTAGACAGATTGAGTTTTCTAGAGAGTCAAAACCAGATCAATTTAGGTCTTGCAAGCATCAGCTAAATGTATAGATATTTGAAGGTAATTTTGTAGGCGTAAGTCTTTCACTTTGTAATTCAACATAACTAAGGTAGATCCAGTTTCTTACATGCATTAATAATTGAAGATACAGTTGCTAATTAAATGTAATTTATTTTTAAAAACTTACTTAATATTTCCTATACTGTTCTATAAAAAAAAGCTCTCACAGATCTGATTAGACCTTCAGAAACCTCCACCATTTTCTAAAGTCGTTTAACTCCAGAGAGATGCTGAGCAACTGTGGCTTGTGTTGATTTTAATGCCTCAGAGATGTTGCACATGCTTTTGGTTTTACAAGTTGGTGCAGTGCAACCACCTCGAGCAAATTCTTGAAGACAAATAGACTTGTAATAAAGAGAAGAAAACATTCAGTTTTTATATATATATATAAATACATATATATCCCTTCCAGTCTCTATAATCTGATGGTCAGAAATGACAGTTTCCCCCGAGTTTCACTCAGAAAATCAAAGTCTGAACAAAGGTAGCTAAATACTACTTAAGTAAAGAGACCTGAGTTCAGCTCCCAAGCCACTTAGATGTACAAATGTATCATTAGCTAACCAAGTTTGAAATTATCTATAAAAGCTGGTCTATTTTTGATTAAATGAATAGGAGTTTTGGTTGAAAAGACATCTGAATAATGAAGCTGTTTTCTAAGTTAAAGCAATCAGTGTCCTATGAGATGATCACATTTTCTTAACACTGTAAAGAAGGTACAATAACCAAGTAGTGAAGATGGCCTATACAACCAGCTCTTTAAACTGAGAAAGATAAAAAGACACTTATAAGACACTTTTTTTTTTAATACTACCTACTTTAAAGTTTGTAGTGTGAAGCAATTTTCATGGTCCTACTTGAGATGCACCACAAATGCCTCATTTTCAGACCACAAAGCTCAATTATTTTCTGACACCTTGAGATCACAGCATTTATTTTCAAAAAAACACAGACACACTTATTGGAACAACAGGGAAATGTTTGTGTCATTTCATAATATATATTTGTTGTCCCCATCATAGATTAATCAAAAAAACCCCAAAACATTACCTTAAAGAAGTATTTTCTAACAGTCTGTTTCTTTTAAGTGAATCATATTGATGCTCCCAAAAGAAATGTTAAGTTTAATTCTACAGAGTGTTGTTCGTGGCTACAGAGTGGGTGTCACTATGCAGAAATAACAGTAGTAAAGCCATAACAACACCAGCTAGTCCCTTTCCCAAAGAACTGAATGGTAGTTAAAAAAATCTCCCTATATTTAGGATTCTTTTTCTTCTGATGAAGGCTTTTACTACTTTTTCATCCATTTTCAAAATACGGCACAAATGGACCTAATACAAAGTAAGCTGTCATGGAAAGAAAAACAGGTATACTGTAGAGAGATGACAGAAAAGATAAATTTTTAGAAAGGCACATAGGAACTTAATTACTCACTTTCCATTAAAATTAATGTACGAGGTGTCACTACTTCCACAGAAAAGTGAAAATTTATGCTGTTATAAAGGACATGTTATGTCTCCCAGATGAACATCAAATTTTAACAATATAAATATGTCATCACATTACCTGGGAGAGAATAACTAAAGAGCTCAGCATAGGTTCAGATCTCTGTGGCTGGGAGGCAGCCTTGCTGACAGGGATCTTGAGGTCCTGTCGCACAAGCTGACAGGGGTCAGCAGGGCACTGCTGCAGCAACAAAGGCATATCAGATCCTGGGCTGCCTCTCAGGGGCATCTTTAGCAGTGATGGAGACACATCATCACACTCTACTCAGCCTCTGTCAGGCTGCACTGGAGCTCTGTGTCCAGTGTCGGCCCCCACTGTTCCAGAAAGACACAGACAGACTGGAAAGTGTCCAAAGGAAAGACATGAAGGTGATCATGGGGATGGAGAAACTGCTCCGTAGGGAAGGCTGCAGGAGTTGGAAATTTTCTCCCTGGAGAAGAGATTTCCAAGAAAGGAAACTCATCACAGTATTCCAACACTTAAAAGGCAGCTGCAAACAGGACAAAGGCTCTCAGAGAGCACAAGGAGATGACAAGGGGCAAAAGGTACAATTTGTACCTGGAGACGTTTCATCTCAACAATAGAAAGAAATTTTTTACAGTGAGAACAATCAATCACTGGAACACCCCCTCCAGCAATGTGGTGAAGTCCCCATCACTGGAAGTGTTCAAGCTGCAATTGGACAAGGTGCTTAATAATGTCATCTGGGCTTCCTCTTCTGATCTTCTGAGATCCTTTCCAACCTTAAAAGGTTGTTCTATGACTCTATGACTTTCCATAAACTTTGTTTTAATCAGTTCTTGACATTTTAGAAATTAAAATAATGGTGAAGTCTTTAACCAGTAGTTATTTTAGAATAGTAGAATAGTTATTTCAGAATAGTAGAATATTCAGCTCAATGTCAAAAATTATCTTGCTCACTCCAGGAAAGCTATATCCCAGCAAGAAATTATCCAGGGCCCTTTATTTTATGGTGTGGAGATTTTGCAGTAAGAAAAAATGGGATCTCAGAAATATATCTCTTCCCATCTTCCTCCTTAGGGTTGATTCTTTTTTCCTGGAACAAAGCTCCAAAGCTGGATAAAAATCAGATCTTCCTTTAGGATAATCATCACTTGAACCCCTCCAAGTTCTGCCAAGTGGCAGAAATCCCTGCACATCCTAATCCACTTTCCCCTTTCTTTTTATTGAAAAAATCAAATAGGTCACATACTAGGACTGAACATCCTCATATTATTTGTGCCTTGTTTTCCCCTCTTCTCCATTCAATACTAAAGTATTTGCCTCTCTTCTCATCTATTTTTAAATGTTAAAGCAAAACCAAAATTCAATAGAAATATGGAGATTATTTTGTTAAAAAAAAAAAAAAGTTGAGATTATTCAGTATAAAGTCTCTGAAGATGATTATTTACATTGAATTACTTTTACCCTAGTCTAGACTTAAGGGAGATATTTGAACAGAAAAGGCTGTTGCATATTCCTCTGAAGTACTGGCATTTTTTCCAAAATACTCTATGTCTCATATGAAAGGAAGCTGAAATACCATTAAACATTCAGTTTATGGATTTATTTATGACAGGAAATGCATTCTTCCTTAGGGAACTAAACTATTCTGAAAGAGTTGAACAACGTTGCTGAACTTGACGGCTTCAAACAGAAGGCCAAGTATAATCCTCCATCCTCCACCCCCCATCTGAACTGTTCACTCAAATATAGCACAGTATAATGACTCACTGTTTAGCTCAGAATAACAACAGTTATGTGATAGAGATTTTTAACTGGTGTTACAACTGCAGACTCTGACTTTTCTCCTCAGAAGTGTGCGGGCTGGAGCAGATGGGGGAAGCAAAGTAGAGAACTGCCACTGACCAGTACACTTTCTTCTTAACGTGGCACAGTAGATGCTGGCAGCTGCTTTCAGAAATCCCATAACTGTGTATGTCAGAGTATTGAGCAAGATATGCATAAAGGTTACCATGTCTACAGGATTATCCAGTGGGGCTGAAAAAGATGCTGATCTCAATGAGACAACCCACAGGCAGCTCCTCTGGGACTCCATGCAAGGCTCTGCTTACAATCCAGGGTCAGAAAAGACAAGGACTACTGAGGTGCTCTTCCTTGCGGCCTGAGAAAGCTTTGTGTCAAGCGGGCTCTTTCTTCCAGTGAGCATAATCCTCCCAGTAAAATTATATTAAAGGGACAAGAGAATTAACAGGTAATGAAGAGGAGAACTATGCCCTTTAAATGTGTAACAGAAGTCATGAAGTATAAAACAGAGCTCAGCTCCATTTTTTTTGCCCCCCCCCCCCCCTTTTTTTTTTTTTTATTTCCAGTTGTACTTTATCCAAAACTATTCCTGCAGTAGCAGAAAAGCGAGAGTAGAGGAGGCCCTTTCTGGAAACTTTTTCTCCAGGCTACATTCCAGTAAAAGAAGAAGGAGCTATGATAGAACTGTTACCTAGCCCTTGTGGAGTGTCAGATGAAAGAAGGAGGTAGATTTACCCTATTCACTTCCAAAAGCTGAAATTTATGGTACACTTTAACTCCAGAGAAAGTAAACCATTTGGATTAGGGGGGCTTCACTGTTTGGACCCTTCAAAGAGAGACAGAAATTGGATATCAGTGATGTAACAGAGGTTCTGGAACAAAAATATTGTCCAATTTAGAAAAGAAAATGTACATCATTGAGATTTGAATAGTAAATAAATACCAGTAGCATTGGACAGAAAAGACTTTCTTATTTTCAAGCAGTCAGAACAAAAAGCAGGGGCAGACAGCTTGGTCACAGTACAGGGCAGCAGCTTCCTGACAGCATCTCAGCAGCTGGAAACACAGACCCTGAGGTAGCAATTACCTCTGCAGCTGCAAAGGGCATGGCATTTTCATCTCTACATCTCCCTTAGAGGCCTCTGGGATCACCTGTGCCTATTAACCCAGTGAGGTAGCAGTTCAAGCCCAGCAGCATTTTCTGGTCATGCTCAAGTCATCATACTGCATGAAAGTCAATAAAGCACTATTTTTATGCATAGTCTGTGCTTGTTTTTTAGTGTATTACTGCTTATCTTCTGTGAGTCCTTGTAGGTTTCTGTATTATATCACTACTTTTTTCAGTTTTTGTGTAATTTTTTTTATCTCTTCTCCATCTCAGGAGATAATAAAAAATAGTCTTGTCAATGGTGGAAGCCTGTCTTTTTAATTTTTATATGACAGGAAGACATGCTGATGGAAGAAGAGAACATATATTTAGGACTTAAAAAAAATAAAATTTCAGCACTCAGCTATCCTGGATTCCCTAGGCTGATGCTTTAAATATTCATTAATAATTTCAAATTATATGGGTTTATGTCTCTATTACATATAAACATATAACATCATTGTATATGCTGCAATCCTAACTTTAGATTTTTGTCCATTGTTCCTTTTCTAAAGATTCTGAACTTGACAAATCTGAAACTCCTGGATACACCACAGATTAATTATTTATTCACCTGGTGGGTTGTGTTTCTGATGTTCTTATTGGTTACTTTCTGTCTGAATAAAGAATCAGCAACAATGATAACAATAGAAAATTTCACCTTCAGCATCAAAGTCCTCCACTGACTGTAACAGTCAAAGCCAGAATGTGGCAGCTACACAGTGTCCCAACACCAGCCCAGAGGCACAACAGTATCATAAGATACCTTCCATCCTAGATAACCAAGAACTCAAGGGGCTTTTTTTCCTTCATAAAGAACACAACTTCAATACTTTATTATGTTTTTAGGGTTTTTTCCCCTCCCCCAGGTCATTATCCTAGTAACTACTCGTATTTAGCATTCTGAAGAAAGTTTTGATTAGAAATTTATCAAAATCTGGTAAATTTGCCTGATGAATTGTTTTTCAGCATTCAGTATTCTCAGCCAAAAAGTGTTTTCTACGGAAAATTCCCAACCAGCTCCACTACTAGCCAGACATCTGGAGTATTAGTTGGAGGCGTTTGTGCCTGGAATGACTGCTGAACCGTGGGAGATGTCACACCATGACCTTAAATCTAACCCCACAATACAGCTGCACATGCTGTGGCCACAAATCCCCTGCAGGGATCTAAACCTTGAAATCCTTGCTGTTTTTCCCTGTGCATTTACTTATAGCACCTGGGGAAGGAAATAAAAGTACCTGTTCACTTGCGAGGCAGCAATACAAAGTTACAAGCTAGGTGAAACCATCATAGGAAGGTTTTGTCTCCCTTAAGGAACAGCAAATATGACTAAATTACAGAGGCGTTTCTATACTTAGCTAAATCTAAATACTATGAGTCACAAAAGTTGTGAACATGTAGTAGTCACCGTGAATTAATAAACAATGGAAAAGTTCACAAGGTGCCCTGGGTAACTACCCCAGTTTCTACAAGTATGCTTTATCTCTGCCACAGAGACAAGGATAGATAAAATGGTGCTTGTGCTTCCTACTTGCCAGAAAGGAAATGTAAAAGAACATAAATGGCCAGGCCTAAGGACAAAACCTCTACTCAGTGATCCTCATGTTATTAATTAGCCCTCTGCTCATCCTGTGGGTCTCTTTCTTCCAGCAGTAAGAAAAAGAGTATCTTCACAGCCTTCTAGTTTACTCAAGTTGCGCTTACACTGGATTGCTAATCCTGATACCATGCCTCTGCCTGGGCAGACTGACCCTTATGTTATACAGGATCAATCCCCAGTAGATTTAAAAATCTACTGCAGATTTTACCTAAGTACCTGAAATACATTCCATATGAAAGAAGAACCAACCTTTTGGGAAACTACCCTCTTCAGCAGAATAAATATCAGTCTAATTTTTCAGATCAGATTCTTCCACAGAGCTGCTGCTGTGCACTCACTAGTCATATAAAATCCCACCGAACGTTGGTACTGCAAGACACATGCAATAACACTGTCTTACAGTGAGTGTAACATATAACTGGACATGACAAAGTCCCTTCAAAAGAAAATAAGTCTCAAATAATTTTTGTAGGTTTGTTTTTTTAAAGCCATTGGTAATTACTAAAATCAGACAACTGGACTTGAGTGAAAATGACTGGAGGGCTGAGGAAAGTAAATTTTCCCTTAGAGTAGCCTAAAAAAACTGGCGATTTCCCACATGCCTGGACAGATATATTTCAACCAGCTCTTCTCATTTTGTATTTCCAAAGGTACTGGGTCAAACTGAGGAAGTGCAATCATGAACTTTCTTTAAGTCTAGGGAACTGTCACCAGGGCTGACTTTGAGTCACTATCTCCCAAGCAGGCTCTCAAGAAAAAGTACCAGGCTTCCCTGAGGCATGTAGCTCTGAATGCTCCCCAAAGTTGTTGTGCTGTCCAAATGCTGGTAAACTCATGAAACTAAGAACTCTGCCAAGGCTCTTAATGGAAACATTTCTTCTGTGGAACTGTTTCTGATTTTATTTTTTTTTTTTTTTTAACACAAGGATATTTCTGATTTGAACTTATGCAGCCTGAAATAGGATATTATATACCTTCTAGAGTCTGATGTAGACATTAGGTACAAGGCAAAGTTGCTAGGAGACCACAGATGAAGCAAGGAGGATTGCAGTAACACAGCAGCTTTTCACACGGGGCTGATGAGAATGCCTGCATCAGCAGTCAGCCTTTCACAATTTAAAACAAACCAGACAACCTTTTACTGCTTACGTAAACATGTACATTTGGTGAGGACCATAGATTGTTATAAAACTAGCATGCTGCAATCTGAATAAAAAGCAAGGCCACAAACACTGAAAGGGATTACGCAAACACCACCCGATACTCTCCCTCATTTGTTTTGGGAATGGCCCCTTCTCCTAGAAAATAAAAATCCCATATATACAAGCAAATGTTGGCACTTTCTACTTGTGCTGTGGACCCAAGCGACATATTAATGGAATGCAAAGGGGAATACTTAATGAACGAGCAGAAGAGCACACTAAAATTCATTGCCCCTTTCTATGTTATTTAGAAAAGTGTATCACTCTCATGTGGCCATGAGACATTACAATCCACCCAGCCCTTTTGACTCTTCTGTGCCCTTACTCATGAGGCAGAGTTCATGCTAATGAAGATCTACCACCTGGCAAGCAGAGATTAGAGATTTTATCAGTCAGGCTTTCATTGTTGCAGTCCTCACCGTCACAGGTATTTAAATAGGCAACATCAACCAAAACTAATGCAGCTGTAATGGCCGTAAAGTCCCACAGCTTAGACATGCTACACTAAAAGCTCTATTTTTAAAGCATTATTTGTCATCTATACACAGAGAGTTGAAGTATAGAAAGTCTGGATCACATCTAAAATTCAAACAGAAAGCCTGTGACCAAACAAAGTTGTGAACCTGTGTTTCACCCCAACTCCTTTCAGTTGAATCATCTATGCTGCAAGGTATTAACCTGTTCACTGTTTAGGTAGGACTTGCCTGACAAATATTAATTCATATATTTCATTATAAAGTAGACACCAAAAGCATGTCAGACTAGAATAAGTTAACTCTTTTAAAGAAGGAGGTACAGTAACAAATTTAGCTGTACTTGTTCACACCGTCAATTCTTGAAATTAGATTATGTTAATCCCACTCTTTATATGAAATGGTCCTTCTCCCATGGTGTTTCTTCTTTCTCTAGTGGATAAATGAAGACTGGCTCTTGAGTTGATAGTGCTGATATCAGACTACATTGAGTGCAGTTTACAAATCAAATAGTAAAATAGCTTTGGCAGTGCACATCTGGAAGCTGGAAGCTTCAAGTGTGTCAAGCATTGTATCGTGATAATAAAGAAACAACTGAGCCAAGGACCAGACTATGTCATGCAAATACAAGGTCCCATATACCTCACCTGAAAATAAATTAACTGAATTGAAGCCAGTATCAGCTAGAAATTTTCTACACTACTCTATTTGATTATTTCATGAGTAGTCATTAGCAAGTGAAAAAAAGGAAAAATGAGGGTATTTATTTGCTTCAGTTTGTGATTACAGTATTTACAGGCCTAATTCTCATGTTACTGTATCATAAATCATTTGAAAGACACACGATATTTTTCTGCTGTAGCAAAACATTTTAAAATGTGTTTTGAATTATTGTGGTGGTGCCCAATGTTTACGTTTTAGACAGGAATACCTGTACACAACAGATCTAAATAATTGCAGTTAATTTCAGCTTTATGTTGATAGTTTATTTTTCCTCTGTGCGTTCCCAGTTCTGTATCTCTTCACAACACTGTTAGGATCACCTTCACACACCACAAAAATAAGCGGATAATATTCTCTTGGGAAATCTCATTAGTCAAAAATAAGTATGTTCTGCCAGAGCAGCCCTTTTAAACAATTAAATTATCAGGCAAGATTTGAGGCATGACAAAAAGTGACCCCAGCAGTAATATTCTATGGGTTTTAACACATCAAATAAGATCTGCTTTGCAACTTTTCACTGAAGGTCAATGCTATAGAGAATTTTCCATACAGCATTATCTCTAGCTATTAAAATTTATGTAATTCTACTTTATCTAAAAAAAAAAAATGGAGTAAAATATGAAGCATATCCTAAATTCAAGTAAAATTCCCTTACATGTAGGAGGCAATTTTAAATCAATATTTTCAGACTACCATCATAGAGCACTACATATAATTTGTTGTACAGAACCTATATGAAAGGAGTGTTTCCAGAGTAAAATGTTTTACTGAAAGGATAAAAATGCATATCCAATTCTACATGCAGTGTCTGTGGCAAAAGTCCTTCTCTTGTACTAAGGCTTTAGCTTATCCTAAAATAATAGCATTTTACCTCAAGTAGATCTGAGTTAAAAAAAAAAAAATCATACACATACCTGAGGCCTTCTCCATCACCCACAGGGGAATAATCAGCCCATTTTCTGTTACCAGTATTTCTTTCTTACAACACTGATAACAGGATTTGTGTGTGCTGCTATAATACAGCTTGCTCTCTTTCTGCAAAACAACAGTTTTTCACTACCCTTCAAATCACAGGCTTTTCACATAGGTATGAGAAGTGCAGGGTCAGGATCTCCATTCTGCTCGTGCATTTCTGCTGCCTTCAGCTGTACTGGGAGTGCTGACTGCCTGAGCATGTGTCAGCTGCACACCGTGGTGCTCTCATCAGCGTGCTATGAGCTCTGACTCAGAGGCAGGAGCATCATCTGGATATAAACCAGACCTGCTTCATACACCTAGTCACCATCCTGAGGTCCATCACTCTTTGTTGGCCACACGAGCATTGCTCTGAAGGGCAGATTTTTCGTAAAGTGTACATGACTCTACAAAAAAGTTATTACTGTGATCAAGACAATGAATACTTTCATATGAGAACTGTGTACCCAGACAACAATCTTTATTTGATTATATGCTAATGTACTTTAGAGGTGAAAATCTTGTCCTAAATTCCTGTTATGTGATATGGCAATTTTTAATTCATTCATTTACTTTTTCATCCTACCTTTCTGACACTTTGTCACTTAAGATCCACTGCTATGGATGAACATTTCAAGCACTACAAAAAATAAGTACTTGCATTCTGGTGAATTCAACCCTGAGATGACAACAAAATACATTCATCAAAATAGTTGAGAAAATAAATACATTCCATAAACCATAATCATAAAGGTAGACATATCTAGTTGAGCAACCATCAGTAACAGAACAGAGTTGTTTATTCCTGAGATCAGGAGGTCCCTTAATTTTAGAATTATGTTTCAAAAAATTGTCTCAGTGAAGCACTTATCTCTTTCAAAATGGCTTCTAGACTATACTGAAGAATAAAGTCAGAATTTAGTCACAGGAACTCATGAAAGCTGTCAAAGTTATTAAGCATTGGGCATGAGGAAAACTGCCCTCTGATTTCAAGTTCTTTTCAAATATCTAAATACTGATGTAGGTTTTTCAGTATGACAAAATAAAAGATGCATTAGGATTTTTTATCCAACACGCTTGTCAAGGACTCAGAAAATGTGACTTGTACTCATTAACATGAATCACAGATAAAAATTAAGGTAAAAATATAGTCAAAACCCTGCATTTGTTTTGCCATCTGTATCAACAGGACCATCTCAAAGTAATCACATTATAGTACAGCAAAAGTCAGGCCACTTATAAATATCTTATAGACTACATTGTGTACTGTGATTTTAATATAAATTAATATGTCATTATTTTAACGACAAGGCTTAGTTGTAAAGCATGTCATGCAGTAAGTAACCTATAAATGATTCTGAGCTGAGTCCATAGCAACTTTTACAGATATTAGGGGTTCCTTAAACTTCAGGTAAGTCCAACTTCTGACTTCATGCAGGTCAACCTAAAAGTTAAACCATGTACTTAAGAGCGTTGTCCAAACTCTTGTACATGTATGGGCTTGGGACCATGACCACTTTCCTGAGGAGCTTGTTCAAATGCTTGACCACATTTTCCTTATATCCAATCTGAACTTCCCCTGACTCCCCTTTGAGACATTTTTATGCATGTGCAGCATTTGATGTAATGGGAATATATGACACAATGGACCCCTTCATGGTTTTTAAAGTGAAAAACTGTCAGCTAACAAAAATAAGGATCACTCTGGCCAATTTAACATTGTCTGGAAGGTAAAAGTCACATGAACTGAATTTAGAAATAACATATATGTTTTTAACTGTTTTGGTCATTGGCATTGCCGTTAGGAAAAAACATGCACTCTTTGTCATTTGTAGGAGGACTCGTTTGACAGAGTGTAGAAGCTTACAGAGTAGACATCCACAGTTAGACTAAGATCATAGATTTCCCTCACAGACAACAGAAAAAAATGTGCATTTTTAAGGTGTGATTTATCTCATCTTAGAGTAGATACCTAAACTAGGACAAACTAAGTAGACTTCTCCAGAAGTCCTTATCTCAACAGTTTTACAGGGTAAATATCCATGTGAGAGGAATCCTTATCTTAATATATTTAAAATCAAATCTGAATGCCTCTGTGAACAATAAGCCTTATTTTTAAACACAATTTCTAGGTTACATACAAAGGTAACAGCATCATTCTAGAATATTACCATCTCTCCTGTTCCGACAGCCCTTACACCTAAAACTGAAGATGATAATCAAGAACTGCCAATGAGTTTCTCAGTACTTCTACTTTCAGTTTAAGTATGATGAACTGACTTTTTTTTTCTGAATTCTAAAGGAGGTTTACTAGCACTTTTTGAAAACATTTTGTTATTCCTAGCATTTTATTCTATGCAAGCATTTTTCCACTGAACTGTCTTTATAGATTTTCTTACAGAATCAGTGAAAACATGAGGAATTTTCTGAAAAATAGAGTGTTAATGAAAACAGTCACAAAATGTGACTCTCAGAAGAAAACACCTTCAATTTTTCCTCACAGTTGCAGCAATTACTCAAGAGAAAGTGGGAAAATGAAGAAGACCTGGAAGACCACTCTCCCAGCATGTAGCAGTGTAGCTAGCACATGTTAATCGTCCACAGTTACAGGAAAAATAGAGAAAAGTCAATCAATTAAGAAAATATATTTTAACAGGAATAAATTAATTCCTGTTTGAAATAGTCTTTTATCAAAACTGAAAATGCTACATCTTCTGCTATCCTCAGAAAACATTTGTCTTTTAATGCTTATTCTGTGTTCAATGCTTTAAACCATTTTTCTTCAAGATCCATAGTCCAACATATTTTTTCAGAAAGCTATTCTTTTGAATATGTGGGCATTTTTCAATACTCAAATATTTTATTGTGACATTTTAAAAAATTCATAAGCAGCATTAATACTTAAAAATATTTTATTCAGAACTCCATACTTATTCATTTGAATTTTGTGTTGCCCTATTCCATGGAATTTCTTAGCTTGGTTGCTTTGCATCCACACTCTCCTTTCCAGGCAGAATAAATCATTTGGATTAAATCTCTCTTGGTTTACCATACACAAAGAATTCAAGGAATATAGTTCAAGATACAACCTAACTAATAAATAAGGAAGATTTGGAAGTCTTAAGTATACAATTTTATTGCTCAAGAAACATCTTAACAACCCTCTAAAATTTTTTTTTTTAATTATCTCTTTTCTGTCAAGTTTTAAACCTTCAGAACTGTCTTTCCATTTCATGGGGAAAAAAAAAAAAGGATACATTTTTGACGTAACCCTCATTTTTAACAGACTAAAGGAACTGCAGTTTACAAAGTGAATTTCAGCCACAATAGAAATCATCCCATGGGAAGTCTGTCTGGCCTTCTCACCCAGCCACATATAGCTTTTGTTAGAGGCTTTAGAAAGTTTTGAATACTGTTCTACATAATACATAATACTTCCATAATATTCCCATTCTCTTTGAAAACAGAAGGTTTGTATTATGGGAGGAACAATTAAACCAAAAATAGGAGTGAATACACATAATAAAAACTGTGTAATCTGACCCGTGGGAAAGAAAGGCACATGTCTATCTCCATGGTTTTTCTTCCTTGCTACATCTCCATCTCCTACCTAAACATTACCAATTCCAAGTGCCAGCAGCTACAAAGTTGGTATGGGATCAAAAGAGGCAGAACAGCAGTGGAACTTTAAAATGGTATAAGAGGACATCTGTTTTTCCTCCTCCTGCTATCTCCATACCAAGCTTAGGGAAAGGAATTGGAGGAGCACAGGAAGAAAGCAGATTAACACTGAGAAAGAACAGTCAGTCTAGACATTCTTCTTTTATGCAGGTCTACAACTAAAGAAAAGAGGATCGTGGCCTCTCATAGCTGAGAGCCACTATATTACTGCTGAAGTTCACCTTAGGCACTTACTCCTGAAGCAAATTTCTTTATTGCCATCACATACTGTGCTTTGGCTTGTAGCATGGGACAGTCCTGAATCATGGGAATCGTCTCCTTCTCCCACAATACTGAATTGGATTAAGGGCTCCAGGGGTGCCCTTCAGCCACAAATATGCATTCAATGCATACAACAAGGCAACAGCTTGTCCGTGTGGTCTATTGTGCTTACTAAAATAGGGCATAACTTACACGACTATTGATGAGCACCAGTGAAATATATGTACACACAAAAAAATGACTACAACATATCGATGCAGTTGTAAATTCTCCCAGCAATAAACAGATTCCTACTGACAGAACATGATATAAGGAATCAGGTCCATGTACCACT
Organism: Pyrocephalus nanus; assembly: GCA_038380795.1. Lineage (NCBI taxonomy): Eukaryota > Metazoa > Chordata > Aves > Passeriformes > Tyrannidae > Pyrocephalus > Pyrocephalus nanus. Next base: position 42,228,922 of record CM076259.1, read on the forward strand.
GACTAGCTGAGAATAAAGAGCAAAGGGGTTACCTTAATAGGGCTTCCATCTGGAGTGAGAACCTCTTCTGAAAGCTCCATCATCTTCAGTGCCATCAGGGCAATGGCTTTAGCATGACTAAGGCTTTTCTTATGGAGCCCTGCTGCAACACAGTATGCATCACCTATTGTTTCCACCTGCAGCAATTAGAAAAATCAAATGTTAAAGTATGATAATGAGAAGGGAACTCTATCATTAGGGTTGCAATCAAATAGCATTGCTTAAAACTTGAGCAAAATATCCATAAATAAGCAATTAGCCAACGGAGCATAATTACCTGAGTTTGCAAACAGGTGCAGTCAAAACCTGACTTGCAATTGCATAGTTGTTTGCCTCCATTATAACCAAAGAAGATAATCTAGACCTGTGTATATCATCAACTGAGATAGGACAACATTTTCCCATAGCAGTAACACAGAAAACTGCCTTTTCCTAAATGAGAGATTGCTTGCAGCTTTGTTTCACACTATCTTGGCTGAGCTTGCTGTTGGGTAAGAATAGTGCTACATAATTATAATTTATAATTAGTATTTGCTGTGCTAGAAAATTATATCAGGAAGATAATTAGACAAAGCAAAACATGACCATAAAAAAACACTGTAGAGTATATAACTTCTCATTAGTGGGTAGCTCTTCCTGCTGTAGGGATAATTTACAAATAGATGCTATTGTTACAGACTTTTGACTGCACCTCTCTCTGTTATTTTCAAATAAGAATTGATGCCTCTCTCTACTACACAGGCTATCTGACTCTGAATTCCCTACCTGAAGGCAATGAAGTTCAGCAGACCGATCCCTCTGGTCTCATCAGACAGGCCTTACTTCTCTCTTATCCCTTATTTTCTTTAAAGAAAGCTGTCCCTCAGGGGGAGGAGAGAGCAGACTGAATTGCAGAAGCCTTCTGGCTCTGGATAAAGGCAGCCTGAGAAATCCTGAGGCCCTCAAGCTTTATTGACAGCATTGTGTTGTGCAGTCTTCTTGCCCATACATCTGTAACATTCTCACACACAGTCCATTAACCCATGCCCAGCCAGACCTCAAGAATTAGTTTGGGTTTACTGCATTGCAAATCTGGCTTTCACCCTGAACAGAACACTACAGAAATGTCAGAAAATGCTTCAGCAAAGACTAGGGTGAGAAGAAAGCAAGTACTGAGAAAGGAGTTATTCAGAGAATAAATACAGCTGATTCTTCTCTCTGTAGAGAATCTACTAATAGTAGACCTGGACCTTCTCAGATCAATTTCCCATCTGGATAAATTGGAACCAGTATCTCAACAGAAATAGTATCTGAAACAGTTAGTATTACATGTAAATTCAACAAGAGCATGAATCTAAAAAAGCAGTATAAGAAAATATTTCCCATCACCAAACTTAACAGAAGCTGCTGTAGACCCATTTGCCAAGTTTGCTACCTTAGCCTTTCCAGATGATTGTGCAGGAGGATATATATGTAAGAAGCTGAGGGTTTCTCATGAGCTGAGACAGCTGTTAAAGCTTCTTTGTCACTTTCGGAAGCTCCTAATAGAAAAAAACATGTAGGAACAATCAATCTGCCTGCCTGTTTTACCCAAGCTGTATCTCAGGATGTCTGTCCACAAGCAGAGACTGGCAGTACCTTGCAGTTTAGGAGGTTGTCTTTCCAAAGACAAATGGATGGGCAAGTATACTGCAATTTCCCCTAGAAACTGGGGAAGAAAATACACAAGCGCAGTGAGAAGAAGTATCAGAAGTTAAAATTACTTTCTGGATGGCTAGGAAATAAATGGTAAAAAAAAAATCTCTAAAGTGGAAGAACTAGAAGAAATCCATTGTCATTCTTAAAAATCATGGATTAACATAATCAGTAGGAATAGACACAAAGGGGGTACTACAGAAAGAGCCAAGTTCGTGATGAAAAATGCAAAAATGAAACACAAATTCCATTCTTAGTTGAATTATTAAATTTTAGAAGGACTTTTGCACTGAAGTTACATTACACCACTGTAAACAAGTAGAGATCTGGGACCATATACTGTTTCCATAATGTCCAGGCAAAATTGGTTATTTTGTTAGCTTCTTCCCCTTTGGAAGTTTCCATAAATGTGTAAACTAATTTAACAGCTAAATTGCATGCACTGAGTGTACTGTACTACCAGTAAAATGGAACTGAAGCTGCCTCATGTTAATCTTAACATATAAATTATAACAATGCCATTGCTCTTTAAAGTGCTTTTCACTATGAAGTTCCTCTGACAGCAACACTGAAGAACCAAGGGGAGGATTAAGATTATTTACACTGACCTGGTAGTTGAAGCTGGATGAGTACCGGCAGGGTTGTCTAATGATTTACCATTCTGTGACCCTGTTTTCAGTCACTAAGATTTTCCCCAACTAAGCATTTAAGCTAAAATTTCCGTTATGAGTATCTCTGTCTAACTTTAACCTTGGTTCCATGCTTATTCAAAATCAGATTTGACAAATTTACCAACTATCTCAGCTTTTTCTCTCCAACCCTTTTTTTAAAAAAAGTTCCAGGAGTTCATGTAATTCAGGTTTTTCATGGCATTTTGATTTGGTACACTTGCATGGAGTCATAGAATCATGGAATGGTTGAGGTTGGGACATTTAAAGATTATCTCTTTCCAGCTCCCCTGCCATTGACAGGGACATCTTCCACTAGATCAGGTTGCTTGAGGCCCCATCCAACCTGGCTTTCAACACTTCCAGGGCATCCACAACTTCCCTGGGCAACTTGTTAGTGTCTCAACACCTTCACTGTGTTTCTCTCCATCTTTCTTAGAAGCCCCCTTTATATATCAAAGGCCACAAAAAGGTCTTCCTGGAGTCTTCTCCATGTTGAACAACCCCAACTTTCTCAGCCTGTCTTCACAGGACACGTGTTCCAGCCCCATGGTCCTTTTCATGGCCCTCCTCTGGACTCACTCCAACAGGTCCATGTCCCTCTTATGCAGGAAATCCCAGAGCTGGAAGCAGCACTTCAGGTGGGGTCTCCCAGAAATTGGTTGGCTTTTTGGACTGCAAGTACACATTGCTGGCTTATGTTTAATTTTTCATCTACCAGTATTCCCAAGTCTTTCTCTGGAAAGAAGGTCTCAATCCATTCATCCCACAGTCTGTATTAATATTGGAGATTGCCCTGACCCAGATGCAGAACCTTTGCATCTGGCCTTTCTGAACAGAGGAATATATGAGGACATTAAAACAGAGATTGCAGTAAGAGTGATACATCACATGGGCCTGTCAGTGAGTCAGATGCACATGCAAAAAGAGATTTCTCTCACCTCAGCTGAGGAGTAGCAATTGGACCAGAAATATAAAGCACTGCTTATAGTTCACTCCAAAGTACCTGCTGGGTAGATCCTGAAACTGTGCACACCAGAGAGCAACCTACTCCATAAATATTCAAGTAAATGTCAATAGGATTAAAAGAAAAGGAAGGCACTACTCAAGGTGGCTAAAAATTGCTGCACTCAGATCTATTGGATGCTCTTCAAGATGATGATATGCAGTAATAAAACTCCAGAGGAAATCTCTACCATGTGATAAACTAACTTCTGAGTTTTTGACTTTGTAATGTGACTACTATTATACTGCATTAGTAGTAGTATATTTGACTTTTATATCCTTCCTAGGTACATACGCAGGAAAAGATATTTTGCTTTCACTGTGAGATTGGAATACATTATCCTGCTTCTTTTAAAAAATGAAATATATTCTGTTCTGAATGTTACAGCCATTTTTTGCATATGATTGACAGTTTACCATTATTAAGATTTAGTACATTTTTTTTCTAGTTAAATGATAGTTTCTTACTGCTCTTAATAGTTCTAACTACTCACTAACAGCTTGGCCTACTGCTACCTACTTTTCACCCCTCTTCACTGGTTTACACTTACAATGTCCAGCTTCACTGGAGCTTTCATTAATTGGTAAATAATATACAGCACCATAGAAAAGAAGTGAGGTTGAACTTGGATTTCAAAATTAGATCAATCTATAAAAAAATTTCTAGTAGAATTTTTATTCTTAATTAACAAACAAATCATGCAGGAAATATTACAGCTACTTGCACTGCTGTACAAAGGCCTCCTGTAAAGCCTTTTGTAACTCTGTGTCTAGTCACTGGAAATGCCCAAATGTTTTTCAGTCAGGCCCTCAATAAATCAAATAATAAAATAAATAATTAATTGGAATAATTGTGTGTACTCTACAATTCAGTAAAAATTTCTTGACAGATATCTTGAGCCTGCTGAATACTGAAGAGTGATAATGCATAACACTTGCAGCAGTGAGCAAACAAAAATATCTTGTGCTTTTGGGAAGTCATTTTCTATATACCAAGCTTTTGTTAGTGCTCAGTAGAGACTATATGTCTGTTTTAGACGTGAAGAGTACTTTTTACAGAAGTTGTCCTCTATGTTAATTGTCGTACAGTCACTTATTCTTAATTCATAATATTTATTATCTAACTCATAAGTGTTGTATCATTTAGTACCCATTCAACCTAAAATACTTTGCCACTGTCCTTTATGGACTGTTCAATGCTTTTTTGCAAAATTAAAAATGTTTGAAATAAAAAGTTGGACTGTTTTTCAATTGAGGATAAAGAACTATGGTCTATACACTCCTGGATGCCTTCATGTTATCCACAGAGGATCAAGTGAATACAAGATTACTTTGGAAAGTAAATATGTATGATTGCATAACTATCCTTTGTTCAAGGATGCTCCTCCTTGAGAAAAGGAAGCCTTTCAGTGGTACATGTTTGAGGAAAAATATATTATGCTGATCAAGTTTTTTTGTTGTTTATTCCACTGACAAATATAGATTATGTATATAAATGTATCATACACATAAACTTTAGATAGAGTAACCAGATATAGATATTCTTCAGCCATGTCTTGATTTCTTACCCTCCTTTTTATAGAGCAACAGATGTTTCCTCCAATTCATCTGTGGCTCCCTATGCATCAAATCCTGCTAGTGGTCTCTCCCATTTATGTTATATTAATCACCAGAAATATTTATTTCTGCTTAAGTAAGTATTTGGTCATAATCATTGTAATTTTAAGTTGGCAAGAAAACTTGGAATATTAAACAATTTCTCTACATTCAACAACCTGTTTACAGGCACTGTATAAAGTGTATATGCTGTATTTAGCTGAAGAGAAGATCATTACTAAACTGTTTCTGATCACTTATGAGTAATCTGCCAATAGCCTGAAACTACCCTACTGCTGGGAGGATATAAAACTTCATTTTGTAATATTGAAATAATAACAAACACCAGTTGGAATTATATCAGTTTTCTTCTTAAGAGCTTGAGAGTGAAAAAAACAACAAAAAAACCCACAAACAAGCAAACAAACAAAAACCCACAAACAACAACAACAACAAAAAAAAAAACACCCACAGAAATAAGCAGCAGGGAAAGGGGTAATGTTTTATGTAATCATAGTTTAATGCTCTTTGCCTTCCTCACTTAACTCTTTTCTCTGAGAAAAACAACCTTTCTGGTTTGGGTGTGTTGGTTTGGTTTTTTTATCTGCACTGAAGAGTGTTATTTTCCACCTTAACCTGCTTCTCTTTTTGCCTGTTGCCTATGCATGTTTCTGCTCTCCTATCAAATGCAGACATATTATTCTAAGTGCACGCAGTGTGTACTGGGTAGTAAGTTAACACTTTTCAAAATACAATTATGTAAAAAAAAATCTAGAATTTTTAGATATATCCGCCCTTTACAACAAAATCTGTGCTTCCTTCCCTGATAACAAGATTAGTTGCACACTCCTTAGCCTGCAGTTGACTGAAATGGGGGGACCAGTCAATTTGCTCTAGGGCAGGGGTGCCATCCTAAGGGTCATGGACAGGTGGGATGAACTGGAAGCTCATGAAATTCAATAAGGACATGTGCAAAGTCCTGTCCATGTGAAAGAATTTCTCTGGAACTGATACAAACAACTTCCTGAGGAACAGCTGTTTGGGAAAGATCCTGGGGGTCCTGGTGGGCAGCAAATGTCATATGGGTCGGCAATGAGTCTTGGGAACAAAGATAGCCAGTGATAGCCTGGGCTGTAGGAACAGACATCAGGAGAAGTGCTTATCACCACCTACTCAGCTCTCATTAGACTCAGATACCACACCCAGTTTGGGACCCCTCAGTTCAAGACAGAGAATGATAAAGTGGATCCAGCTCAGAAGAGGCCAGCAAGACAGTGGGGGCTAGAGCACCTGAGAGAAGAGGCTGGGAGAGCTGAGCTTGTCCAGCGTGGAGCAGAGATAGTTTCAGGGCACTTGAGGAGATCAAGGTGGGCTCTTCACAGTGGTGGAGGTTGAGAGAGGAAGAGAAAAAAATGTCATCAGCATCAGATTAGGAGAGAGGGAAATCTGAGAAACTTACTGACAACAAGGTCTTACTCAGATAAAAAAGAACTTTGCAAGATTTTTAAAGCCATCAAACAGATCTGCAGACAGTAAAGATTTTCATAGATGCTTCAGCAAACACAGTGATAAAGAACATAACTCTTGAGTTTTAGGGTGAAAAAATCTCATAATAAAAATGATGGAAAGTAGACTGCTGTATGTACCTGACACTTCATAAGTAGCTCACGGGGCTTTTTGTTCTTCTTCAAGTACCCACATTCAATACTGTCAAACATGGACCATTATAATGCACTAGTTATGGCAGTTTCTACTGTAACCCAAGCTTTAACTATATGGTATGCCTAGTTCTCCAAGGAAATGGTTTCTTAAAGAGAAAACTCAGAGTAAGTTCTGTATGTACTCATCAGCATAGACACACCGAAGAGCATCTTAGCTTCCTGCACACCCAGGCTGCATTTCCATGGGAGCATATAAATATATAAGGAGGTGGTTTCTTAAGTCTCATCCCAGTATAACGTCAAGATTCAGGATGGGAATGGATTTGACTGGGAAGTTTTCAGGTACTACAGTAAATACCTCTGCCTTCACAATATTTTCATTATCCTGTTTATCCATATTTCATTCCATCTCCAAGACTGAACTACATAGTACCTCAAAGCTATATTTTTCTTTTATGAAACCTGAAAAGCCTCCACTTTAAAGGAATACAGCAAAGTTCAGCCTTAAGATGAAATTCTTGCAACTATAATTCTAAAGGAAACCTTTGAAGCTACTGGTATCTCTCAAAGGGCATTTCTTTCATCTGTTTTCTACCTTAAGTTGTACCATAGAAAAATAAGAAAAAGGCCATGGTATATGGCAAAGTGATGCTTCAGAATTATCATTTGGGCTTCCTTATTCCTGTCCATGACTTTTAGATCAGCAGCAAGCAGGATACCTTTTTAACTGAAGAAAATTGAGATTCTCTATACTTTATTTTTATTGTAAGGCAGCCATCTCAGCCCTCATCAAATGGAACAATTTATTTTATATCCATATTCTACTTCAAGATGTCATTGACATCTCCCACATTTAATTCTACCCCAATCACTCTCCAGATATACCACAGTAATAACTTTACAACAATGTCATTCAGGATGGAACCCACATTATGCAGTGTCAGTCACACAAAAATGAAGCCTCCAATTCTATCTACTCATCTATACTCCTTCTATACCCCTTCTGTAGTAACTGAAGAGAAAAATGAACTTCCAGTGCATGATGTATTCTGTCCTGAATTCTGGAATTTATTAAATTCATTTATTACATTTATTACTAAATTCATTTATTACAGCAGGATGCTCATGTGTGTATCTTTGCTTAATTGCCTGCTTCTGTGCCCAGACTGTCATTTGATATGCAAGACCCCTCCCACATTGTCATCAGCATGCTTTTTCTGAGAAATGGCTGAAAACCAGCGATGGCCACAGACTACAAAGCCTTAGTTTGTGAAACTCTCAGAAGACTGGGTTAGCTGCATGCCTTTGAAAGTGTTCATGGTCCTGCTCCCATAAAGTACATCAAAACAGGAGAAAGATTGCATGAGTGTGTTGACTGCTAGTGCCTGCGATATCATTTGTCAGCACAACAAGATCCTGTTAAGCTCAAAAAGTCCTGGATCTTGGCATGCATATTTTGGCATGCAGGTCAGGGGATGTTATTAATCACTAAGCATAGAGAGAGCAGACATGAAGTATTTTGGGTAGCTTTTAGCAGAAAGACTTGAACAAGTCATTTAATCTAAAGTACAGATTCTAAGGAAAGAAATAACTAATAAACACACCAGAGAGAAACCAGATAAGGTTATTTCCCTGAGAGATGAAGTGTGTGTGCTCTTTCTCTGGAAGTGGTGCAAGAGCAGTTCAGAAAAGCCTACTCTGAGCTTAGCTAAGTATAGCTGCTCCTGAGGTAGCTCTAGATCTACATTTCTGTCTGCATAGCTACTGTCCTTTTTCAAATTAAGTAAAACCTGTTTGTTTTCCTGCTCTTGTGTGAATAGATATTAAGACTCAGTTTAGTTTACATGTTGAAATATTCTATGTGTTTTTCCACTGCACAAATTTGTCAGAGAAGCTTTGAAACAGTTGAACTGTGCAACACTGTGAGGCTGAATAATATCTGTCAGTTTAAAGGCCTTAGGTCTGGGGGATTTTGCTGAAATTAATTCTACATGTTGGATACACTATTATTTATAGATTTCCAAAATCTCTGGGATATTATAAAAAACTTTTTATTTTGAAAGGACTTTAAAGTTTTCAAGATAGGATTTGAGAACACAACTGTCTCCAAATGGACCCAAGACTCTCCTTCAGTTTCCATTTAGTGTTTCACTCCCTTAGCTTCTGTCTCAACTTTTCAAAATTAACTCCTAAGCAATGAAATCTTGTGCCCAATTTTCAAAGTAACTTTGCAACACTTTTATGACATGATATTCTGATTTTGGAAACACTTCAGGAAAACTCCTTCCATGTGAACAGGAATGGATTCTAAGTGTCCACCTATGAAGTTCAGAAATCTGTTCATCTTGTAAAGCTCATTTTTTAAAAGAAGTGACTTACTATAAAACCAAGTTCCTTTCCCGAGAGCCTAGTTATGAAGCAATTGGTCTTACTGAGCTTGAGGGCATCTTATTTTTTAGTGGGTTTAATGATGCTTCATACTGGCAAGTCAGGGAGCATTTTGCAGGAAGTGCTGTGTCTGAACTCCTTCTATTGCACCTACTTAGCAGTCTTAAGCACAGATCTTTCAGTATGTAATATATGGAGGAACTCGTTCATCTGCACTGTAATTCTGAGTGCTATTTTCTTTAGGGAAGAAAAAAGAAATAGTACTTGCTGAATTATTATCTAGAATTTTGAAAGACAGTGGGTTTTTTTCACTAGTTAAAAGAGAAACATGCTAAAAGACTTGCAGTTTACATGACATCAGCATCAGGTTTGCACACAACAGTCATGGAATACATAAGTCAGAGTGCATAAATGATGTCTCTCTTCTGTAGGCAAGTAGTAATTTGCAAAAATCAGACTAAATATGTCTGTAAAGAAAATATTAAAATAATCATGTATGACTTAAGACACATTTGAGTTTAATGTGACTGTTCTTCTCCAGACATAAGAGTGGTATTAATTTGGTATAGGAATCCCCAGTATTTAAACTACTAGCGAACCATAACACCTTCCTCAATGTTACACAAGTTTTAATTTATTTGTCTTGAAATTCCTATGTTATCTAGCTCCTATTAACTTAAATATACTCCATATTCATTTAAACAATTTAAAAAATTAAGGTATGATTATGAATGTTATTTGCATGAATGAAAATGTTACACCTTGGTATATGAAGGTCCACCCATATACTGTCATGGTTGTACTGTGTATTCTTTAAATCTGGCACAATGTCAGACTGTTTAAAAATGAAATGAGCCAAAGCTGATGGAAAGTGAAATTAATTTTCTTAGTCCCTCAGAAATACTAAAATTTAGAAGGTGGAAAATCTTGACACACGAAAATAAAGGATTTAAGTATTAATGAAGGTATTTTACAAAACATGGCTGCAGGGAGACCCATATGCTGTAACAGGGCATGTTCTTGGGCATGGTTCCTGTCCAGCTGCAGTGTGTGGGCTTGCTCCTGAATGTGGAGCAAGGAAAATGTCCTGCTCAGTCCTATTCTAGTTAAAGGTCAGCTTATGGCCTGGCCTAACACACAAACTGTGGACTTAGAAAGCACTCCCAGGACCTGTAAACTGGAATTAGACTCTAAAGCTTCCAAGCAATTTGAGAGAAATGGAGCAGGACACTTACCACCAAATATGAGATGAAAGAAAAGTGAGAGGAAAAAAAAAAAAAAAAGAAGTAAATATATTCAAGTATAGTACTGCTGAAGAAGAAATTATACAGAAACAGAAGTCCTACACTCTTTAGAGGATTCCTGGGTGATATATTGCAGGGGAACATGCACAGATGTTTTACTGCTTTGTGAAGGACTCTATGTTTATAAAGCAAAGAATAACTCTTCTAGAGCCTGAATGTCTGTTTTTTCATTTGCAGATCTCCCTAAAGACAAAAAGTGTAAATCCTTTACAAGGCTGGGGAAAAGTACATGCTTAAGGTAATGAGAAGTCTCAAAATATTCTGGAGTTCTTGGGTGGTTGTACACCAGATCTGCAGGGAAAATCCATGGAACCTTTTGTGTTTCTTTTATTTTCCCCCTTAGCCCAAAAAGACATCTGATTTCCCCAAAAAGTAGCTGCCCCAGATTTGCCTTAACTTCATACTTGAGTGAGACATACCAGCGTGCCAGCAAGTCCACAAATGGGCAGAGAGTGCAAGATGGAAAAAGTCAGTGTCATAGCCTGCTCAAAGCAAGAAAAGGAAGAATGTTCAGGAACCCTCTGTGATGGGACCAAGCAGAGCAATTTGCTGAAGGTAGCTCTACCAGGCTGGGTGGCACCACAGAGAGAGCAAGCTTCTGGGGAGTGGAAATTTTTTTCTATTACATATTCAAAACTCACTGACTTTAATCTATTAGGAAAAAGCAACACCTAGAACACTGGTAATCCCCAAAACTGCATCTATCCATTTTAAAGAAAAGGTATATCACAATATTTTATGTCTATCAAATTGCTCATGTAAGAACACCACTATCGTTTTACACATCTTAATTGCATTTCCTACATTTTGCAGCTGCCTGAGCTGAAGTTTAGAATGTGAAATCTTCTCAAAATGGCCATGGTTTCACTGAATTTAAAAGATTAAAATTGCAGAAGTGATGGAAAGAAGACAAAAAAAATGGCCATAGATTTTGCATTATAACTTGGAGGCTATGGTTTTTAACTTACAAAATATAAAGCCTGAAAAACTTCCAAATAGTCTGAAGCTCATGACCCTGGTCATTGCAGTATTCTTTAGTCATTATAGTACCAACAGTAAGCTTGAGAACATATATATGAATATGTACATGTATCAGTTCTCAAGAAAGTATAGTCATGGCACTGAGAATGTAGTGGTATTTTCTGTAAAATGGATACAGATTTCTGCAACTTTAACTACCAGTAAAAAATGTAAAGTGATATTTTCAGAAAATGTGATTTTAAAATCAGGTTCCTAAAAGCACTATATCACAACATAAATATAAACAACATTATTCAAGACTGGTGAGTATCAGCCTTGACTGATTGCAGAGCAGTCCAGACTTCCTATCCTTTTGTAGTCTCAGGTCTTTACAATGAGCAAAAATTGAGGCTGTAGCCAGAGTTAAACACATAAAATCAGAAAATGAAGATCTAACATACTAACTTTATCATGTTGCCAGGAATAAAAGCTCAAGGAAGCTGGTAAAAGACTTGGAGGCATGTGTGTGGCACTCCCCCCCAGAGAAGAGTGCCACTTTGGCCAAATAATGAAATCAAAAAGAAACAGAAATTCACATATATAAAATAAACCTATGCAATTATTTTGTCTTATTCAATAAATACTCAGTAAACTTTCAATTAAAGTTTTGACAACAAAGCAAAGAAATTCTGGCAGCTGACAATAGTTCATTGTCAAAAATGCTTAGGACTCTCTGCTTAGACGTGGAAAGTGAGACTTAGCACTTCACAGAAAGTGAAGTTTATTATCTGGGAAAATCTGCAAATGTCTTCAAGGACAAATGCTGTCCTGTTCAGAGAAAGGACAAAGAAACTAACACCTACAGTATCAGGCCCAGCTCTGCACTATTTGGCTTGGCATTACCCAGCCAGCACATATAGCCACACAGCCAGTGCACACACAGCCAAAAAACCATCCACAGTACATGCTGCCTTTACTCTCTGCAATAGTTAAAGGAAACTGAACAGAAAAGAGCTTAGAAAGCAAGCCTACACAGGCAGAAGGACTCAACAAGGAAAAAAAAAAATTTTGAATGAACGAATGTCAAAGATATATTACTTGGAGGAGAAACAGAAGCTGTAGGAATCTTAAGCAGGGAAGATTTCAGTTTGCAAGGTTAAGTTTTAAATGCCATCAGACATGGCTGCAGCATATCTAAATAGCTTATCTGACAAATGGATGGCTTAACTGAAGCATCATTCCCCAGCACTTGGCTCATAAACAACAGGAACTCAGATAAAAAAACAGGTCAAAACAGTCAGACCACCCAGTACATATCTTACACAAAGCAAATTAGCTTTCAAAATTTACTGAGAACTTTCTCCCATTGCTTCTACTCCTGGAGTCCATGTTTCTACTTCCATGTCCACAGACACTAGCTTGCCAAGCTTCTGCGTCTACACTGTACTCCCCGCTTGACAGCATGTTTTTCTCCCATTCCTCAATTCCAAGCCGAATATAATTAGCTCTGATAGTCAGCAGCACCGATTTCCAAAAGCATTACCAGGTCTCAGTTCTCTCACCTCCTCTCCCTTCTGTGATTACTACAAGAACGTCCCTCTCAATCAAGACTGTATGTCAGCAGATTCTTTCTGAAGTTACACTCTCTAAGACACAGATTCTTCTAGATTGCTAAAATTGTCACCCAGGCTCATAACACTATGCATCTCAATTACTGCAATGTTCTCCCTCAGCCTGAACAAATGTAATCTGTCCTGATTTGTACCTGTTCAAAATGCTGCTGTGAAATTCACTTTCTGAGCCCACCATCTGTATGTGTCACTCTTACCTGTGAATCCATCTATTGGATAACCTTTCCCTACCTCATCAGTGATAGCTACTTACTTTCGTATCCGAAAATTTTCAAAATCTAATTCATCACCCTTCTGCCTTCTCAAAGCATTTCTCAGTCTGTATCCAACAGCTCATTTACTTGCCCTCTATGTCTGACTTGTTTAATGTGAGGATCTTTATTCTTCTTTCTGTGTCGTATTTCTCTACAAACATCTCTGGATGAATAGCATGAGATATTGAAAATATTGTATTCATTGTCTGAGTGCAAGATTAGAAGCACTGAGGTTCTGCATTCAAAATTCTTTAACAGTAAAGCTGGGTAAATAATTTACAGCATGGAATTTATTTAACAAATTTTGATTAATTTTCTGTTTACAAAATGGTGAATGTCATATTCAGAAGTACTCACCAAATAATCTTTGCAAATTATTTTTACCATGCTGCTTAAAAACAAGAAAATTTGAAAATTGATCTCTTTTGATGTATATTTAGGTCACATGATAAATTTCTGTAGCCTAGTTACTCAAGTATATCTTTGAGGCAGGCTGTGGATACAAATAGTGGTGATTATGTATCTAAAATTCACTGCCTGACAATAATTTCTAAAATCATAGCTGTTGTGGTGGTGATCATTCCTAGTAATACACTTAGCTTTCAGAATTTCTTCTGAAACAAATGGAAAAGATAAAAACACACAAGCTATTTTCATTTTGAAATGCAAATTTTTTTTCAAAAGAATTGTTACTCTATTTTAAGCCTGATTCTCTAAGGAAAAGAAAAAGGGTTCATTGCTTGAGTTTTGTCTTTCTGTGCTACACAGTTGAGTCACTTTCACTTCATTTTTGACACAGTAGTTTTTTTGGACTTCTGGTTAAAAAACAACAAACTAAAAAGGATTTGGGGAAGAGAAAAAAAGGTACACACAGTCACAGTGCACTCTGCCTTGCTCGTATGTGGGCTGTGGTGGGAAGAAGCGGACATGTAGGGAGGCTCAGGGGACACAGAGGAGATAAGGAAAATCCAGGAAGAAAGGATCTGAGAAGGAACAGCCTATATTAAGGCAGTAACAGTGGATAAACGGTTTTAGAGGTGTAAGCCATTCTTCCATAGAAAAACAGGTTTTATTCATACCTTTGCTCATAAACTTGCATGGTAGTCTCAACATGGGAGTGCTTATTCCTTTTTTTGAATGCATAAATTTTATCTTGCCTATCTCACCAATGATCTTTTTTCACTGCTCGGGACAGTATTTTCATACAGTAACATCCGTCTATCTAAAGTAGCACAAAACTAGGTGAAAGGCAGAAATCCATGGTCTAAGTGATAAAATATTCATGACCCTCCATAAATATTCCTTCTTAGTGTTCTCACAGGATTCAACCAACTTTCCTTGCAGTCTGGTCATAGAGTTTTGCATACTTTATATCCTATTCCCTTGCAACCATAGTTTTCAGCAAAGAATGTCCTGAATACCTCAAAACAGCTAAAATTAATCACCTGGGAACACAGTGACTATGTGAAGCATCTGAACACATAGCATGTGAAGCAGGGTCACTGGGTATCATTTCTAACTGTGGGTCAGAAGTTCCTCGAGTCCTGTTCTCAGAGCTGGGTCATAATCTAGTGCAGCAACATCAGACTCATACAAACTGAGATCAAACTTCCCTTTTTTTTTTTTTTTTGACTGTATCACTGTAACAATTTTCTAATGAGGGCTGATATCTTCCCTTGCATTCCTCTCCTAACACAGTCTGGTTTCTGAGCATTAGTAATACAAACCCCTAGCCCAGGAGCACAAAGCTTATTTACAGTGTGATTGTTTGCTTTGGTATACTGCCCTATCAATCTTTATCTATACCATTTTCAGTTCTATCTGTGGTACATTTGTAACTTTTCAGCCATGATTATTATTTAGGAGTGTGCACTTCATCTTTAGGATGACGTGGATGATGTGTCACCTAAAGGAAACCAGGCTATAATAGAGGAGATGCGTGTTTCTGTAGGAAAATGCGAATATGAGGCCTATATTCCCATGGGAGCACCATAGTGACAGTTTCACGGTAAAGTATTTGATTTTCAATGGGCACATTTTAAATTTGGGATTTTTTTTCACATAAAACAAAACTATTGCCTTAGTATTTTTATGAAATATGAGGGAAAGTCTGCAATTTAGGAAGAAAGCTACCGGGATTTTTTTTCCTGTCTCAGTTTCCATTAGATATTGGTAACTTGGGACTTGAGCTCTTACCTTGTAGATGTCCAGGAATCCGCACTGATGGTCAAACCGCGTGTAGAGCTCGTTCAGCATGCTGATGACCTGCATGGGCGTGCACTGCGCGCAGATGGCAGTGAAGCCAACAATGTCCGAGAACAGCATGGTGACATCATCAAACTTCCTGGCCTGAACCTGCTGCCCCTGCCACAACTGCTGAGCCACTTCTTCAGGGAAAATAGAAATAAGGAGATCTACTGTCTTCTTTTTCTCTTCTTCCAGGGCTTGATGTGTACATTCTAGCGTTGCCTTCAGCTTATCCATTCGTTTCTTCAAGCCATCCTGTGCCTTTGCTTGTTCCCCAACCAATATGACATCACGAGTAGCGTCATGGATAGGTATGTCCGAAAGATGGAGGCCTCGGCCCATCAGTTCATCCAGCTTGTCCACACATGGGGAACCCAGAAACAAAATAGAATTTGATTCTGGCACATGAATCATTTGTCCTTTAATTTCCATCACCTGCAAAATAAAAAAAAAGTTCAGAAAAGGAGAAAAATTAGCTGACAGATATGGATCTTCATTCTACTTTCCCTATGTTGCCTTTTCAGCTAAAATGATAAACACAAACTGTAGCCTCTTACACAGAAGCCTCTTACACTCACCTATTCAAGCAATGAGATTTGTACAGTCTACTCACCAAACTGAGTCAGAAAATGGCCTATACTGACACAAAAGAATGCCTAAATCAGATGCTGGATTCTATTTATACCCAATTAACTAGGAAAGCAACCACAATAACATGTATTCTCAGAGTGCTGTCTAAACAACTCTTCTGGTAATGTACCTGGCATTAAAAGCAAATTTCATGGTTGCTCCTTCTCTGTTACTTCGCTCTAAATCATAAAAAGTACAAAATTAAAGTGAAATTACAACTATCTGAAAGAAGGTTAGTGAAATGGTGAAGCACTATTTTTCAGCAAAGCATCTATTAAAAGTAAATTGTAGCTATTTTATAGAGGAATCAAAGAAAAACAGATTTAAGAAACAACGCTATAAACTAATAAATGGCTTGGAAAAAGAGTACTAGTGCTCCTATTTCTTATTTGCCTTCTCATACATGCAGCACAGTTGAAGGCTGACATTCTGTTAGAATCTGCAGATTTGTATTTGCAAAATAGTGGAAGGAACAGTAGGGAAGGCACAGCAGATGGTTCATCACACTGGTTTACATGTTTTGTATTCATCTGTTAAGTGGCTAGATGTTTTGAGTGCTGTCCAGGGGTTGATATCAGTGAGGCCATGGATTGTTACCTCTTGCTCTGTGATTGCAGTCAAGCACAAAACTACCAGACTGAAATGGACATTGAAAGCTAAATTAAATCAGACACACTGTACCTCTTTGAAAATACAGCCTGCCATAGTGTCTGCCGTGAAAAACAGTTATTATTAATGTTTTCATTCCAAGGCAACACACAGACCAGGGCAATGCTGTCCTAGGTGATTTAAAAAACCCCACAGTCATTACCCCAGGGATGTCATATTCAAAACAGACACAACACACAAACCTTGTGCAACTAAGAACAGTGTGAGGAACCGTAATGTCCCATATCTGCGTTTTTCTATTCCACACAATCTCTTGAAATAAAAAGGTCTCCTCCTATCACCCTTTTTTTTTCTTTGTATAGGTATTCACACACTGTCATATGATTCACTTTATCATTTAATCCTCCTCCCATCTATAACCCTACCAAGTAAAATAGGAAAACCTCAATTAGGGAATCCAGAGGTGACTGTAATGATGCTGGGATTTAAGTGTCCAGAGGTCTGGAAGCTCCTGCTGAGCTGACAGCTAACCCAACATGGTACTTTCCATGTTTGTGGGAGATATGAGGAATCTCCTGTTTCTATTAGGGTTTTGTTTTTTTTTTTTTTTACATCAGATAATATACTGTCTGTGCAGATTCTACTGTAAACGTGGGAACTGAGACTATCCTGTCCCCATCCCCTCTGCCTACTCTGCTAGCAACCCAACAGATGTAATTTCTGATGTCAGCCAGGGAACTCAGCAAGTGAAAGTAAATGCAAGTAATTAAAATTGTCAAATTTTCTAGTTTATGTCCCCGCACACCTACTGATATTTACACTTCTAAACCTTGTTTCCTCAGCTTTGTTCTGGGACATTCATCTCTGAGAGAAAGCTAGTCAGCTACCTAGATGGGCAGATTTAATACTCCAAGGCTAACTGTTCTTTTTCTGCTTTTGAAACATATGGCTTCCTGCTCAAAACATAAGGGAAATGGGTTCTTTCTTCATGCATGCAGCCTCATGCTTTCAAAAGGGCACATGCAAAGTTGTTTTAACTCTGAAGTAGAAGTTGCCAAATGTGAAATACATGGTACAGCATTTCTAAATTCTCTTCCTATCTTGTTGTCCTTTGTCAGAGAGTTTTCTGTTTGTAGAACTTCACTCTTGTGCAAAATAAATGTATCTCATATAATCAGTTCTCTCTTCCACCTCCAGGTGAAAATAGGGTGTTATCTCAGGAGGAGAGAATGTGACCACAGACCCCGGCTGAGCCAGCCTGGCCTGGGGGTGGGCTGCTTGTCAGCAAAGTAAAGGACCTGGCTTGGAGTCGTATTTCTCCTGTTAACCTGCTGTGAGACTAGAAGAAAATTAATACATCCCTCTGTTCTCCTGCTTCGCCTTTGTCAATTTGAGGTGTTAAACTCTTTGATACGATCTCTGTTTGTGCTAATATACTATGCCAATCTTCCCTGGGTAGATTTTTCTCAGGAAACACTGGCTGAGCAAATAATGTACAAAACAGGCATTCTGGAGTCCTCTGCTCTGCTTTTTGGTAACCCCAAGCAAATTATCAACGCTGAGTGCTTATTTGGACCTTCAGCACAGCAGGAACAATGCTATTGACCACCCTATAATACCCTTCGAGATTTATGTGTGAGAAGCAATAGAAGACAGACAATTCTGTAAAATGCCAAAATAATAATCTGTTCTTCCTAAGTGAGCCACGCTCCTGTTTCAATAAGGTTGAGGGGTTCTAGAACATTTATAGAAACTTTTGCAAAGATATTCTCCCTACACAACTGATTAGCTTCCTAAAACTGTCAAAAGGTTCAATGCTGTTTCAGCTTTATCATTTGCTCTACTTAACAGAAATTGTTGATGTTTCCTATCATTCCTTTCATGTTACATTCCTCATTCTGATATTCTTCTCTCTTTTGATGATTGATAGGTTGTTTAGGAAAATAGCCTTCCAGTCTCTTCAAGTTGCCAAATCAGAGGACAGGGCAGCAGACACAAAGCTGCCCCGGCTTGCCTGGGGAGAAACACTCAGGTCTTGTAAAGCACAACTGTAGGAAAGACCCTTAGGTCTTCTGTATCACTCTTCCAAGTTGTTGGAAAGCCCCTTCCCTTCCAAAGAAGTTTCTGAGATGATTTAGGCTCTTTCTAGCAGACTTAAGTCTGCAACTGTGATCTGGTTGAACCTCTGTCTCTTTTCTTCGGTTTCTCTCGCCTCTTGGATTCTTCTTTGTATCTTAATATACATCATAGGACATCAGGTTTGCCTGAAGCTTGGCAAAGTCATGCTTCTGGGCACCTCCCCAGAAATGGACTGCTTCTAACATGGACCATGAGCTTACATCACCCAGCTTTCTTGTAAGCAAGGAAAGATTGAAACATTTCTGTCCTTAATTGTATTTAATTACTGCTACATTTCATTGCCTTCCTGTCTCTTTAACAATATTCTCACTGAGTAAAATGATAATAAGTCCACCATTTTCAGAGGACATTCTCCTGATCTACAGTGCTATGAGACAACATTTTGAAATGAGCAATTACACACCATATTTTACAGTATTATGTTGCTGTGAAATGATGGTGCAGCCTAAGTAGCTCTGGGACGAAAAACAAAAAAATCTATCACTGAGTTTTAATTTCAGTGCAAACCCACTGCAGTGAAAGGAGAGAAAACAGTTGCTGATTCTCAGGAACTCTTCAGCCTCTCTCCCCAAAGACCCGCCCAGGAAAATTCGTCAGACTCTAAAGCTGCTGTTTCAGAATGAGTATCCTACTGAGCAGTGCCCCAGTAGCTGCTTCATGACCCTGAGATTAGCTCAGCTGGTCAGAGCATGGTGCTAATAACACCAAGGTTATGGATTTGATCCCTGTATGGGCCATTCATTTAAGAGTTGGACTCAATGATCCTTGTAGGTCCCTTCCAACTCAGAATATCCTGTGAAATTAAGGACACAATATTGAATGCTCTGCACACACTCTGGATGCAAGCCACTCTAGGATCAAAAGCTTATGAACCAAATGCCAACTCCACAGCCTAGTCTTTAAGGAAAATCACAGGGAAAACCCTCATTTGTTGCACTGAGGGAGAATACAAATACATGTATTTTGGAATACTGACAGAGAGAAGGTATACACATCTCCTGGAAAATATTAAGGGAAATAAGAGATGGTATCCTTGAGAAATAACTGGGGGGCTAAAACATAATTCTCTTTCTCATTAGGCCAGAACATATTTTCTACAGCCTCTTCAATCTACAAATTTTAATGGAGCTGCTGCTTTTACTTTGATCAGTGCATAATCCTTTCCAAACTGTGATTATAGTCTTCTTTTTTAAGCTTTATTTATTGGGAGTAGGTTAAGAAACTTACAGTGCTAGGCCACACTTTCATAAGGTTACACATGCATGCTTGACTTCATATAACAAACAAATTCAATAAGAATAAACAAATCTGCTTCCTTAACAGGCCCATAGATATTTAGAGGATGGAAAGACTGGGGGAAAATCAGCTTATGAAAAATCAACCTGGGCACCATCATCACTCAAGGTACAAAGAGTGTAAGCTGACTTTTAGAAGGTGGTCCAGCTGCTAGCCTAAATTTTAAGACAACTGGATTCACTTCTTTGAATGTCCTATGGGAGACATGGCAGTGTCTCAGGAACATTTACAGCAAGGTATTTCGAAATATTTAGGGATTTAGGGGATTTTGTGAACACTCCACAAGGCAACAATACACTTCCAGAAAGAAATGTAATGACTCTGCTTATAATGTTTCCGTGACACATCTAGAAGGGCTGCAAGTGTGATGGACAATACTGTAATTAAAAAAAAAAGATAAATCTCCTAAATTGGAAAAATGGGCTAAAACCATTATTCAAAACAAGGCAATTAATATGCTTAGGCAGAAATAATCAAATGGAAAAAATACAGGCAGGCTAACTGTTCCTAAGAAGATGGCCCTGAGTCCACGGCGTGGAACAGATGAATGTAAGCCAACATGTCATGCTGTCATTAAAAAAGAAAACACCATAAAGAACTATGTAAACAAGAATAGAGCTTGCAAAACACAGAAAGTAATCCTTATGTTCTGACCACCAGTGTTCAGGCCCTAGATGGGCAAATCTGTTCCTGTTTAGTATAACAAAGAGAAGGATCAGTTGAGAGGTTGTTGCAGAGCAAGCAATGAATGTGATGAAAGGTCTAAAAAATATGACCTACAAAAAAATTGAAAATATTTGATGGTTGGTCCATCCAAGGATGGACATATGAGACTCTTCAAATACACTTGGAGCTCATGCAAAGAGGTCAGACTCTTCCACAAATCCAGTGGCAAAAGCTTTGCAGGAAAGGACTTGGTGGTCCTAGTGGACACCAGATTGAACATAATCCAGCAATGGACCCTTGAGTCAAAGGCTGAGAATACTCTGGGGTCCATTAGCCCATCAGGTGGAGGCAAGTGATCCTTCACTCCTACTCAGAACTAATGAAGCCACACTTGGAGTACTGTGTCCATTTCTAGTACCCCCAGTATGAGAGACACATGGACATGCTGAAGAGAATCCAGCAAATGTTATAAAGATGATTAGGGGACTGGACCATCTCTCCTGTGAAGAAAGGGTGAAAGAATTGGGACTATTTAACCTGGAGATGAGAAGGCTCAGGACAATCTTATTCGTGTACATAAATACCTGAAGAGAATATCTGTGCAAAGATGACAGCCCAGAGCCAGAACCAGAGGCAATAAACACAAATTTTCACAAAGGAGGCTCCCTCTGAACACCAGAGAACAGTTTTTTACATAGAGTGACCAAGCACTGGTACAGGTTGCCTGTGGAGGTCCTGGAGTTTCCATCCTTGGAGATACTCAAAAACCACCTAGATACAGTCCTGGGAAACTGACTCTAGGTGACCCTGCTTGAGCAGGGGGTTGAACCAGACCTCCAAATGTTCCTTCTAACCTCAACCTTCTGCGACTGTGAGATGAACAAAAAGTAAAAGGCTCAAATTGGAAAAACTGAGTTTAATGTGGGATAGTCTTCTATTCATAGGGATGGTGAGAATGGAAACATTAAGTAGTGAGGCTCTGGAGCCTGCATTACTGGGGATTTGTGAGACCTGCCAAGGAATCAGTCTTTCTGTGAAGCAGAGGAATGAATCAGTGACTTAGCAGAAATTTAGGTGGAAACAAGAAGGAGAGAGGTAGTAGGGTATCATTTTGTGTTCAAACAAAAACTACACAAGTTATTTCTGAGATAATTAATGTAGTACAAGTGGACATCGTGTGGAATTCATTGCTTCACTCAGTTTTCAACTCTTTCTACAGGCAACAACAGAAGCAGGTTCTTCTAGAATAAAAGCCATGTGATCTATAAGCAGCATCTAAGTCAAGGTCAGATGAATCATGTCCCATGTGTAGAAATACCTACATTTTTCTGTTGTAAAGGGAGCACAAGGCTTGGACACAGATGCCTATACTGTTCAGTCAAGCCTACATCCTAGAATAAACCGACTACATAGAAGTGAAGGTATTTCTGTGTGTTTAAAGACACCTAAATGCCATTATATAAGTACATTAAGGGAAGCAAAAGTTCTCTATTGACCTAACGGACCAATATTTTAAATTCTCCAAATCTCAATTCAATTAAGCAAAAACTGGATATGCCCATAAAGTTAATGCTACTCTGTGGCTGGCTGAGCACCAACACAGGCAGAACTCTGATCTTAAAGAGGTAAAAAGCAACAGCCATTACAACCTCTCTGGTACTCCAGCTCTGCTTGTAGAGTGGGATAAGTTAGAGCCACAGCCAGAAAAATTAGCTATGGAGAAAGTTTTCATGAACAAGAAAAAACTGTATTCTAATGAAATTCTGATTTGCTATCTTATCTGTAACCAAAAATAAAAAAATCACCAGTTTCCATTACACCTATGTTTAAATGAAAAAATCTAAGAGAAATACATATCATCCCCACAGAAATGAAAAATCTTTTTTTTTCAATCAATGCGTGATGAAATGGAATAAACTAGACAATGTTTGCTCAGCACAACTCAGGACATGCTTGGGTTCTAGTGAAAGTATAACTCTCAGCATTTGCTTAAGAGTTTGAATTTCCAGCTCAACGCATTGTCACAAGAATATTATTCCACACAGCAGCACACTGATCAATTTCTGGTTACTTGTAGGAAATCCTGGTGTATTAAATGATGTGCAGTAGCCTTCAGATCAAAGTGACCAAATTTAACATTTTCTGTACATCATAGATACCTCATCACAGATACCAGAATGCAGCAAAAATATTTTACTTTTAGGAAATCCAAATCTTTGGGAGGAATATATTTATGCTCCGTAATGTAAGAGAGAGGGAGTGATAATGAGAGAAATATTAAAATCTTTCCGTTGTAAACTTGGACCTCCAAAGTAATTTCTTCATACCAAAAGAGTATGTGTGGCAGATTAAAAGCATACAAATGAAGGTTGGATAGGACCTGCTGCCCATGGAGGATAGGTGTGCAAGGAAAATCAAAGCATGGAGCCACCTGTAAGTAAATGTGAAAGGAGAAGAGGTAAAAGAGATTAATATCCATTACACATTAGTCTGCCAAAGCAGCTAGATAAACAAAAGGCAACAGTGGATTCCACCTGAAAAGATCATGACAATTTACGATTTATCCTTTCTTGCTTCAAAACACAGAAATTGCTTTTAAGAAGGTACTCCCACCCCTATCCTCAGGAAGGTGCCAGTGACAGGGCTGGGGCTGCCCCCAGGCTCCAAGTCTGGGCAGCTGGGACAGGTCCTGGCTTCCAGGCCCTACCCCTCCATGCTCTGAACTCCAATGGCTCCTGGCACTCTGGAAGCCCTCGCCACTTCTGTACCCTGACAGCATCCAGAAAAGATTTTACCTAAAACACCTGTCAGAGTTCATGGACCATCTGGACAACAGTCTTGGCCACCTGGCTTAGTCTTAGGTAGACCTGTAAGATGTAAGGAGCGGGACTCTATGGTCCTTATGGGTGCCTTTCAACTCAAAATATTCTATGATTTCTTGTTTTTCCTTTCACTCCAAAACCTATTTAATCCCTTAAGACTGTTTTCTGCACACACTTTGATTAGCATGCTAGATTTTTAGGTATTAACAATACATCTCTCTGCTGCTTTATTAAAAACCAGAATACCCTGTGCAGACATTCAGCTTCCTACCTACAGAGTTACAAATGTACAGCATCAGCATTAAAAAAGTCTGTTTGCTTTGGTCAGGAGAAGAGCAGTGAAAACAATTTTTGGGGAAATGCCCATTTGTTTAGAATCACAGAATCATAGAATGGTTAGGGTTGGAAGAGACGATAAAAATCATCTAATTCCAACACCCCGGCCACAGGCAGGGTCACCCAGCCTGGCCTTGGAAACTACCAGGGATGAGGCACCCACAGCTTCTCTAGGCAACAAGCTCAAGATCTGTGAACTGTGAAACTGGTGGTAGCAATAAATATGTTCCAAACAGGAGGTCACCACACACTTGAATTAATTTTGCATTTCAACCGAAGCAAAATGCATTTTTGTACTTAAACCCCACAAGAGTTTGATTACAACATACCAGTCAAAGTGTAAGGGAAATTTCCCATATTTAATATTCTCTCTGCGTTTATGAAAGACAAATTAAAGAAATAAAATTTACAATAAAAGTTTGTTAAGCATCTGGTTAAAAATAAATGCTATATATATTTACTTAATCAAATCTCTAATTATCTCATGCCTGTACAAACCTTTATAATTGACAAATATTTGTCAGTTTGTTAAAGGCAGGTAGTTTTATTTATTTCTATCAATGTCAACAAGCAAGATTACAGAGGAATGAGTCAGTATACTGAAGGGAGTGGAAAGGCTCCCATTTTCCACGGTGTTGTTACTTTTTTGATTAGTTCCTATTGTCTTCACCATAAGACTTGTGCAAGTGCACGAATCAGTCTTATACCTAATCCTTCCACTAGTAGTGCTCACTTCCTAGCAACAGCTTCTCCTTTGAATGTGATCTGTTCCAGCTGCCTGAGATGACCTGCTAGCAGAAAGTACTAAGTCATTATGTGATACTTCTTGCTGGTTTGTTTTTTTTTTTTTTTCTCAGATCCAGGTTCATTCATTTCTTTGTGGAAATTGGCTTTTACCAAAATGCAGTGAAATGGTTAAATGAGTATATATGTTTATTCATGAGAACAGCAGGCAAAGATCAACAGAAGCAGCTTTCCCCTTTGATCTGTGCAGAACAGATATATATATATAGCAACCATTAGGAGATGTGACATTTTATCACCAACCTAGGTATCTTAAAATTCCTATGATTAAAAGATGTCTTAGCCTATGCACTAGCTAGTTTGCAGAATTTTTCTCCTTTAGGACCTACATGGTGCAACTCTTTCCCTATTTCATCTTAAGTATATAAATCTGCTCCAAATTCCTGCCAGTACCATAACAAGGAAACTGATGAAAATTGGAGTCCCCTGTTGGTATTTTTCCTTTGTTGTGGGTTTGTTTTTTTTATTACCCCTTATATCAAGTACTTTTGCAGCTTTGATAAAAGACTCTATCATTAGAATTTGATACTGGGATTAATCAATTCTGATCTCTTCGTGCAGTATAAATTTTCAGACCACCATGAGAAGAAATTTCTTCTTTTCCCAGTGCAGCCATTCTTAAGTTAGATATAATTAGAAAGAGCCATTCTATCTCTCACTGAAGTAATTGCAAATATATCCAGCTGGTTTAAGTGGGAACTGTACCAGAACTTTAAAATTAAATTTTCTGTATTTTTCTTAAAAGAATTGCATTTCTTTCAGGATGTTCAACAGAATAAATTACGGCATTAGGAGACCTTTCATCCATAACTTTCTACAAACTAGCATATTTGACATATATATTAAAAAACAATCTTCATGTGGAGTCTCTTACAGGCTGTGTTAGCATTCTGAACTTGGAAAGAATGCACTGGCCTAGTTTAGCAGTCTCAGGTTAAGGGTGTAATTTTTAACCGGTTCCACTGTGTATTTATTTTACAACCCATTAGGAAATGAAAAGCAAATAAAAACACTAAAATGCCTTTACCTTAATTATAAATAGAACATATATTGAGTGTGAGAGGGAACAGCCAGATATAGTTAGTATTTTCATATTTCTGTGTGCATTAAAATACCTGTTTAACCTAATTTTCTTCACTGCATCTAATTCAGTTTTACTTGAAATGACAACGAAGAAAATGAAATATGAAGGTAGAAGGTAGTATTTTGAAAACAAAACATGGTCATTTTCTGTTGCCTTGAATTATTCTGGCACAAATTGAAGAAAGCAGTTAATCAGGTTGCTTCAATGACCCAGGCTGACAAGAAAAATGAAGTTATTCCCAAGTTCTTAGCTGCTTACCACTGCTGCAGGAGGGTTACCAAAGCTTGAAGGGAGTATGGTAGGACAGGGCAAGGGTGAGTGTGGATGTATACAGGAGGCCCAGCTGTTACAGCAAAGAAGGACAAGGGAAGTGATCAGTCTAAAAATGTTGAGAAGTGCTGCCTCAGGAAGCTTGCCACTCAGCATGCAGATTCCTGTCTTCAGATACCTCATGGGATATTGCACAATTTTTCAGGATTTGCTGTGGGTAGGCAGATCACAAGCCAGCCAGCCCCAGCAATCACAGGACTGCCCAAGCAGTGCTCTGCCTTGGCTAAAGCACCCTGCTGAGAAGCAGAAAATATTTGCTCAGGCACAGCATGATGCTAGCACAGCCACCTTGCTTTTGGATCAGGGCCAGCTTACCCATGACAGACTGAGAGGCTGAGTGGAGCTAATGAAAAGCTCTCTGTACACACATCGACAGGATCAACTCCATCCAATTTCTGTAAATACTGACCTGCAGCTAATTTGGAGCTGTGAATTCCCTAAAGGGCAGAACACTTAAAGAGCTCCCCAATTTTTCAGCATTTTGACTCCTACAATTCTTTGTGTGTTAAAGCTTTTAAGCCTAAAATCTAGATTTCAAAAGTCAGTTTTAAGAACAATATCTAGATGCCTTTCAAAATTTCACTCTTTGTATATTTACTCCCTTTGGAAGAACCAGAAGGAGGGGATGTGGTAGAGAATTCGGGAGCGGTTAAGGACTGGAAGAAGTGTAGTAAGGTGTTTTTAAGATTTGGCTACATTTATCATTATCCTACCCCGATTTCATTGGTAAGAAATTAAACTCATTTCTACAAGTCGAGTCTATTTTGCCCATGACAGCAATTGGTGAGTGATTTCTCCCTGTGTGTTTATTTCAGCCCACAAACCTTTTGTCATATTTTCTCTCCCCTGTCCAGCTGAGGAGGGGAGTGATAAAGCAGCTTTGATGAGCATTGGGCATCCAGCCAAAGTCAACCATCATAACATCCAAGGGTGTTACTGTAAAAATACAGACACTTAATGCTGTCCTTAGCTGTAATTTAGCAGTGTATGTTTTGTGGTGTCATGGCTTTCCCCATGGACTGTTTCCTCCTCTTCTCAGTCCCTTCTGGAGGAGGTTATTAAGAACCCTGTCTGACCCTTGATCAGCAGGAGCAGGGGAGTTCCATGATGCTCTTCCTTCAGTACCTCCCAAAAGAAAAAGGACACTGCCTAGACTGTCCCATGAAAAGAGCCAAAAAAAACCCCACTCTGTGGAAATGAGCTTACCGTAGTTTTTTCAGGTTTTAACTGGAAATCTGCAGCCTCTGGAGTGACAACTCACCATAAGACTAAGTTTTATTGAGCATCTGTAGTACTTGCTTCCTCCAGCACATATGTTTTCACTAGTTGTACTGCATTTTTATTTATTTGGCTTTACATGAGTCATTGCCTCATGTATTTCATTTCCATGCACTCATAAATAGTCTCTTCCTTCACCACAAGTCATAATCTGCTTGGATTCAACAAGAAATGAGAATAGTGTGGGGCCTAGTAATACACGTTACATAATCGTGTGCATTGTTAAATTATTTTGCACTGATACCAGATATTGCTAGAGTGCTGTAGTATAGCGTAATATGTAAGCTTTTCCTACACATTTACACTGGAAATCCTCTGTTTTGAGCAGTATCTCTTTATGTTTCATAGCATTCAAACTAACACAAACAAAAAACCCAGGAATCTTTCCCTAGTTTTCAAATTTGACTTGCAATATTTGGCTAGACATGGTGTCCTCATGCCATTGCATTATCAAGGTATTGATTCTATGAAATAAAATTCTCATCCTCAAAATTACATTGGTTGATATGCTAAGAGTACAGAATATTTGGTCTCAGTTTCTCATACATGCTTATATGATTTATTTATAAAGCTAAAAAAGTTTAAATAAGCCAATTCTCCCCAATAATCCACTTTTTGCACAGTATTCCATCGTCATAATAATAGTAATAAAAACGACACTAAAAGTTAGTTCTTAATCACACTGCAAGAGTCTTTTGCTTTAAATCAATGGGATTATTCACAGATAAGTTGATTTCTTTAAAAGACAAAACTATTGTATTTGCCAAGGAAATGAGAGAAAATTATGATGATTACTCAGCTTCAGGTAAGAAGAAATGGCACAAAAAAGTAGACTGATGATTGCCTATTTCTGTGTTAAGAGACAAATTCTCTCACAAGAAAATATTATATCTTTTGTTTAAATAAGTTTTCCAGTTGCTTTAAAAACATATGGTTCTCCAGGAGGGATGCTCTTGAGCTGTACCAATGAAAAGGCCTAATCTGAAGTTGTATGAAGTTAATAGGGAGGCTGTTTCTGAGAGCAGCACACTCCAGGGCACATGGTCACAAATGAGTGGAAAAGCCCTTCTTTCTCAAACACGTTTATCTTTTACTGCAGGAAACAAAAGATTCTAGGTTATATCTACCTACATACACATGTATACATTGTATCGTTTCATTATAATAAATGGAAACAACTCTCTGATGACATTTGTGATTTCTCAGTCATAGCTAGACAGTGTAACTAGCCATTTTCCCCGTTTTCTTCCCACACATTTGTTAAAGGAAATAACATCCTTTGCTCAAGAAGCAAGGAAACAAGACACTGTTTACCAAAACTCATTTTTAAGTATTAGTGACTTGTGAAAAGATGGAAAAATGAAATCTTTTTCTCTCCTGTTTTGGTTGATAGAACCCCAGTCAACCTAAAACACCTTTGTATTTCACACACAATAACCCAACTGAAGTGTGTTAAATGACCACCGATTACCAAGGCATGTCAATTACTTTGAAGTCCCCGGAATAAAAATCCTGACTTGGTGAAATAAATGGATAAACACCCGACTTCACTATGTGGAGAACTCCATTGCAGCTGTTTTTAATGCTCTGAAATTTTGTACTATATGAACACTGATGATCATATATAAAATACAGTTTCTGCTTATTGTAAAGTTTCACCACATCTTAATGCATATATTTAACAAAAGCAGTTAACAATTAAGTCAAGAAAAAAATTAAATCTTTGATTATTCTGTGAAAGCTTTCCAGAGATCACCTTCCATATGCCCAGACCTGTCTTGCTTATTTCAAATCACCAACTGCCTAAATTCTGCACAGCTCAGTCAAATCTCAGAATTTCACACCTGTAAATCACCAAACTGTGGAAAATTGTCTAGGATGCACAGAAGGGAAAATGACAACAACATTGCTGCCTCACAGTACCTAGACATTTAACCTGTTTTATCAGGATAGTCTTGTTACAGAACTTAAAATTCCTGATTTTGTATTAAAATGAAATCACACAAGAAGGGAAAAATTTCAGAGATGCAAGACTGTTCCAAATGTTTTAGCAACAGAATAAATCTTCCAGCAATAACTCTTAACACTGAAGTTAATTAGTAAAACAACATCTAAAATAATTCTTCTGGAGTCAGAATTGAAATTTGGCAACATGAGGAATTCTGGACATACCTTTCCACTGGACATTCTTTATCAAACCTAACTGGCATATTGCTAACCAAAACTATTGCTCATTGCAACACCAAAGTGATTTCCCCCTCTTTGTCTTCATTTTGACCTCTGTACACCTACCCAGGTAATATCAGACCATATTTTTGTTATTTAGAGTAGAAAACGCTGTATGTTATACATTCTCACACTGCTGCTGTGCTATTACTCTCATTAAACAACCTATTCCATGAACAGCCTGTCTTTGGCAAACTGCCTCAGCTTTCTACATTTATTGAGTAGCCAAGCTGAATTCCTAACACAAAAATAACGGTTTTTCTTTGCTTATTCCCACATCAAGCTTGTAATAAAATGCATTCTTTTTTAAAAGAGGTTAATAATGTACTTTTGTACTGGCACAGTGATAACACTACAATTACAGCACTAAATTTGTTGTGTTAGTCTAATCTATGGTCCTTCTACTCTCCTGCCTTCTGTCTGCTGTTGACCAAAATAAGATAGCCCAGGCTGAATCATCAGGGTGGCTGATGTATTTTTTGAGTCAGAAGACATGCTTAGTTTTATGGGGGGCATTGGAGGTGGGTTTGGAGGTTTGTTTGGTTTTGCTATTTGGTTTAGCTTTTTTGTTTGGTTGGTTTTGCTGTGGGTTTTTTTCTGAGAGCTATCTTGAGAAAGTCTAAAAAGCTTCTGCTTGAGGTAAGGAGGAAGTCTAGAAAGCTTGTGTTTGAGGTGAGGAGGAAGACATCAGGATTTAAAAATGACCCAGCTAGAAAGCTAAATACCCCACATGAGATGCTAATGACAAAATCAATCTGGAGCTCAGAGACAGCAAAAGCAGATCTTCTCTCTCATTTAAGCAGCTTTGCTATGAGAGGTTCTCAGCTTTGTTTCAATGCAGCTAATTTTTGTTTTTCTGTAATCTGTTTCTGATTTAGCCAGTAATTCCTTTCCCTTTCTTATAAAAACAGATGGAGAACTCTTTGACAGGATTACTATCATTAGTCTTCGTTCAACAGTGGGAATAAAGAGTTTTTACTCTGGCCTGTAGCATTATGGGTTTCCTGATGCCTCCAGGGAATCTAGTTTCATCTCTCTGGTTACTAAATTTTCCAAGTCATCTGAGGCCAATTTCCAAATATCTTCTCTCTCATTATACTGGTAATCAACAACAATCTGTTGTCTGTATCATCTGGCAAAAACATCTTTATTCTGGAAAGGGAGTTTGCTTTTCTAACACTGTTCAGACATCATACTTGTCTCTAGCCAGCTTTGATTCTTTTTTTGCTTCTTACATATCATACACAACAAATGGCACCACTTAAATCTAACAAAATAAGACTAAGAGCTAAATAAGAGTCTAAGTCTATTTACTGTAATCTCCTGACATTTGATTCTAACATGATTTTTTTTCTCTTCTTTTTTTCTTTTCCTTAGTAAATTCTGGCCTTTGTCATAAACTTTGGCTTTATGAAACATCATGTTCTCATTTTCAGTAGTATGAATTTAAAATAATTCCCACTGCAGTAACCCAGCTTATTCCAAATGTGCAGCAATATAATAAAGCAGTACTTGATTTACAGCTGCTTCCAAAAATTGACAGTTTACCAGTATCAAACTTCATACTTTTTCATTTCTTCATGGCTAAGCCAAAATAAACATCTTTTTTCAATTTGATTTTCCTCAATCTTTCTAAATTTTAAGTGCTCCAATAAATACAGGTATCTTTGAGAACTCTTGACTTTTTACAGGTTTCTACTACTTTTTTCTTATTCCAATGACAGAACATAGAAAATCCTTTAATTTGATGGATCAGAAACTAAAACACACAAGATCTACTGCATCTCTAGCCAGAAATTCTGATTTGATTTAATCTAAAAAAGCCTCATCTGTCTCCAAAAGAATATAAGCTTCTAAAAGAAAGGTGGGCATGTGTATTAGAATAAAAAACAAACAAACAAACAAAGTCAGGAAATCATCAAAATTCTCAAAAGCATCTGCTTCCAGCAACGAAGACTGGCATTTTTAAGAGAAATAAAACTGCATGGGATGAAAATTAGGGCCATTCAAATAGTTCACATTCAGCAACCACCATCACACCCACATCTTAGTTCTCATAATCCATTTTTTTAACCTTACGAAACACAACTAAGACACAACATTACCAACAGTGTTGTGTGCCTTTAGTGGATTCAGCCTGCTGCAAAGCTATATCTTTTTTTATGATGGATCAGATTATGATGTAATATTACATTATTACAGTAAACTACTCTGAATGTGTACATCAGGTTTAAATTCTTTGTAGACTCTCATTAGTGAATTGTTCATAATAAGGTATATGAAAGCAAGTAGCAGAAATCAAGTTCATCCTTCCTCTTGGAGTGGAAAGAGTGCCTTATTTATTTACAAAAAGAAGACAAAATTAATAAAATGGATTACTCCAGTATATGTATATAATAACTATTTTTGTATTTCAAATTTTATAATCTGCAATGTAATTTGGAGTCAGTAACATTCATTTTCAGGAGGTATGAGTGTTTGTTTTATTCTGTTTTGCATTGAAGAGGAGTAGGTACTACAAAGGAAAAACATATATTATCTTTAAAAGAAATTGGAGTAAAACAATATTATATACAATTGAAGCTTCATCCTCACTTAGCTAGAAGTCTGTTCCCTTCCATCTTGAGTTATTCAACCCTATATTTAATTTGTTTCCCTAATCTTGCAGTGTAATTCCCGCTTTTCTGGAATCCATGCAATATCAAGAGTAAACAGATACACTACTAAAACGCAGTCTCTGACGCACATGCACAACCACATAACAAATCTAAACTTGGCTTGATCATCTTTTCTTGCCATGTCTTTGCGTATCTTCCTAAAGCAGCCTCAGTTATTACTGACATCATGTGGAACAATTATGGACATTGAATCAAAACAAAAGGCAGCAGATTGCAATAATTTTAGATGGTAATGAATCTAACATTAGATTATCAGAACCATAATGAGAACCAAGGTGGTTTGAAATGGCATATTACAGTAAGAATTTAATTTTGTATTTCTTTTGTAGAGATTAATAATTTAAACTTCCTGAAAGTGTTATAATCTCTAAATGACATGGTGTAATGGCTCTTGCCTCAAAAGTAACATGTCAGATAGGACATACATGCTGAAGTTCTATTGCATGAATTCTTCGAACATGTGAACACAGGTAAAAAACAGATAGTTTAAACATATATATGCATAAATCTGCCAAAATTTAAAAGAGGAGCCAAGCACATAAATTAGTGCTTCCTTTAGCTATTTTGTATATCAGAACTTGTAAGAGCAACATTATCTTTTACCCTTTTTTATTGTTTCAATATATTCCAGATTTCTAAGCACAGTCTAAGCATGGTCCCTGTTGATTTGGAAAAACTGCAGCAAAAATAAGTATGTCAAGGGTCATATAAAAAATACATGCCAAACAAAGTCTTGGCTCTGAAATGTAATAACTCAGATTGCCTGAGAGCTCCCAGATTATCAAAGCAACCACTCAAATCTGTTTTTCCACAAAGTTAAACAATTTAAAGACTCCTTCCAGATTTGGTATTAAGGCTCTTCCATTTGTCTAGAAAAGACCCCCTCCTTACCTGTTTTCTTATAACAATATTAGAGAACATTTGTTGTTTGAACTACAACTTTTTGAAGCTAAAATCCTGCTCTCAATGCAACTATGAGCATATGAATTTTGTCAGGTTTTGCCTTTCGTCAATTGTTAACTTCCTATTCTTTTTCATTAACTGTGAGTTTTCTAAGAGTCAAATTATATGCTTTCTGATATTCTATCTACAGCATCTTGTGGGTGCTATAAATAATAAGCAGCACCTTGTGCACTTCTTGCTTAAAGATCCAACCCTTCAAACAGTTATGATTCTGTCTCCAGTCACAACTTCTAGGACAGTTAAACAACAAAAAATGAGGAAGGGATAGTGATACATGTCACTTTGTTGCTATTTTTAAATCTCAGGATAAAAGATTAAAAGCCATAGCCAAATAAAACCTTATTTTTTTTCCATGATACTGTACCTTTTGTACCAGTTGGAGACTATGATACACTCCATCTGTTTCCATACATATACCGAAAAAAGAAGCCAATACTGGGAAAGTCTTATTGATAGCGCCAATTATATAGTACATTGGCTCACTAACAAGAAGCATGAATCCAACTGGGATAAATCCTTTTCTCATTTATACTGATCTCTACAAAAATGAGCCCATTGAGTCAACGCAGTTAGAAAGATTTACAGCACTGTGATTGAAAGCAGAAGTCTTTGCTGTCTTGGATGAGTGAAAGAGGATCTGGCAGGAGAAAAGAAACAATCATGAAGCAAATTCCAACTCTCTTCTTACTAAAGAAGTGTCTTTGACTTCAACGGAAATGGGATCAAGCCACTGTTCAAGCTTGATCAAACTGCTCTTTTTTTAATCTAGCAATTATTGTCATGTAGTCTGGGAAAAAAAAGGCTATTAAAAGATTATAAATGTTCAAAGGGTACTCATAAAATACAATCTCTGCAGTCATAGGAAGGAACTATTAAATTTCTTTAAACTAAGTCTCTTTAAAAAACAACTAATGAAGAAAAAGAGCGGCTAAAAGAACAAAAAAATTAGTTTCTGTTGGATGCTAATATGGTCAATGTTTTTCCTCTTGGTTGAACTCTGTAGGTAAATTTGTACTGAGGAGATATAATAATGCAAAAATGAGAAATTATATCATTACTGTTAGCCAACCATGCCCAATTTTATACTAGTTGTCATCCAGCAGCGTGTGCCCCTTAAATTAAAGAAATGAAGTTAATTTGGCAGAGCCTGTAGTATGCCTTTTTCTTACAGGACAATGCTGAGAAGCCATCTATTCCATTAGTCAAGAGATTTAAAAATCCAAAGACTGAGGCATTTGTAGTTCAAATTGAATAGCCAAATTAAGGAGTTAAACTGCATGACAACATGGAGAATGCCGGTTTTATTGTAACACCCCCTAGTTGTTTTGTTCTTACTGATTTACAGAACTGAACCAGGAGGGTGTTTTTCATCAACATGCATTTTCCCTCCATGCTACAAAATATTCAGCTTGAGAAGTGATCTACACAAAATCATTATCTGTGTTATCTCAATTATTATTGCTGATTATCCAGAGAGAACCAAGAACCATCTCCAAAAAAAGGGATTTAGACACTTAAAATAGCACTGCAGCAGCCTTTCTTAGCACAAGTCCTAAACTCCACAGGGTCTCACACAGTGGTCAGGGACACATAAGTTCCCGGGGCATCTCCCTGCTGACTCTAAACTGTACTGTAGATACCCATGCCACAGAGGTACCCCAGCAGGGTCTGCAACAGCCAGCCTCCTGCCTGTTTCTCTTTTCAGATCAGGCCTGGGATTTTAGTCCCCTTCAGCAGCTCAGGGCAGGTCTGGGCTGGCAGACCCTACTTTGCTATTTCCTGGCATGTGCCACCGGCCCACTCCCATGAGATACTCGAGGGAACTTGCTCTGACTGCTGGCACTGCTCCCATGTGAGCCTACAGCTGAGGAAACCTGCCATGAGCAGGGGACACAGAACACAACAGAGGGAGTTTTAGATCATTGCATGGTTTAGGCAGTGATAATCTCTTTCTGAATTCACCAGTGAGACAGTTATCATGACCCTAGCAGAGGAAAATAAAACAAACCGAATAAGTGATACCTGTTCCTCGCTAACAGATATGCTAATTCTTCATATGATTCAGTCTGTAATGACTCTTG
This sequence comes from Pyrocephalus nanus, assembly GCA_038380795.1. Taxonomy (NCBI): domain Eukaryota; kingdom Metazoa; phylum Chordata; class Aves; order Passeriformes; family Tyrannidae; genus Pyrocephalus; species Pyrocephalus nanus. Next base: position 42,264,291 of record CM076259.1, read on the forward strand.
AGCATGTCATGATTTTTCTCCCTTTGAGTCCCACCTAATTTTAGTATTAATTTCCTCAGAGCTAATCAGGACAATTCATCAAACTGGACTGTTAACAAGGAAAATTAAAAAACCTTGGGTAACAGTGCTTTTATGCTACATTTAGCAAATGTATTTCAGATTTTTCCTCTAAAAGAAGTCTGATGTTATAACAGAAAACAATAAGGACTCATTATGACCTCTGCTACTCATACCAAGCCTAGATGGCTTTGTAATGGTATTATTGCAAAAAAGTATTTTTTTAAATGTCACTATTATTAGGATTTGCTGTGGAAGTGAAATATGTTGCAAATAAGTGTCCCATTCTATTTGCTCTTTACAGAAAATGAAACATGCCAAGAGGACAATTTCCAAACATTCTGCAATATTTGATTCTGTCATTAATAAGAAAGATTGACTAGGAATTTAAGCTTATCATTTGCTACTCATAACGAAAATTGTATTATCTTCTCTGCAGGAAATAATTTAAACATGTTCTGGTCTACCCAATTGATGAAAGTGTCAATACACCTCCTTTCTGTACCAAATATATCTTCAGAGAGGAAATAATATTATGTGTGGTCAAATCCTTGAGTTTTGATGGCATTTGTGGCGATTCATCTCTTTTCAGAGAAACATTTAAGCACATGACAAGCTTTAAGAATCCACTTAACTCGTCTTCTGATGCATAGCAGTACTTGACTAAAATCAATAATAGATTGACGGAAAGCCAACTGAAGCAAGTGGATGAATGTTCTACTCTTAGAAAACATGGGTTACAGATCCAGCATGTTTAAAAAAAATTTTAAAAAGCTCAGTAACTTATTACAAAATCATAGAAGCATTAAGGTTGGAATAAACCTTGAAGATCATGAAGTCCATTGGTTGAATCATGAAACAAATGTCTTACATGTGTACTCTAATTTTAACAGAATAGTAATGTTATTATATCAAAACATAGATTTATAATGGAATAAATCCTTTTCTTAAAACACTAAGCTCCTGACAACCAGAAAAAAAAAAATCAGCAAAAGATGTTGATGAGACTCAGAATCTTGCACGAGAACTGTGCTACTGTGAAACATTAAGGCATTGTCAACTTACAACTTGGTGAAGACAAAAAAAAGTTGAGGGAGATTTCTTTAGAAAAAATCAAAACACAAAAAACCAAAACAACATAAAAACCCCAGCTAATAGCCACCAAAAGTGGATGAAAAAGAAATAAGTAAAAAGGACACTTGTCATGAATATCACAAGTCCCTGCTAACTACTCCTTCAAATGCATGGTGGACCATCATCATCACAAGGTGTTATTTTATGATTCAGTCATGTGTCTTATTATTTCACAGTGGAGCATTTCTGTTTTCAGCATTGAAATGAATGAATTTGGGTGTTACACACAAATAACAATTTATACATCTGATAAGCACAGTGCACAGCAAGGCATGAAATGCAGGTATTAAATTCACTGACTGGCACATTTGCATTAATAGCATTTGAGGTGCTCTGTGGTATTGCTCTTGACTTCCTACTGCTGCTCCAAAAGACCACAGGTCTCCCACACTTCCCTCCAGCCCTATAAGACCTTCTCTTGTGCTGTAAGGCATCTCAGTTAGACCAAATGAATTCAGTGTAGACAACTGTATTAAACTCTGGGTTCCCAGTTTCCTGTACATTGCCTGGGGAGATGCGTGTGCCTCAGGAAGGTAGCTGAAAATCCCATATGTTCAGCAGGCGGCCAGGCTGCTAGAACAGGGAAAAATCTGAGATTGAGGATTTCTCCTTTTTGCAGATACTCCAGCAAGGTGTTTTCAGGATTCAAAACTATCTCCCCAAAGGATTTTTTTAAAGGTCAGGGTTCATTTGAACTTACTTGCTGCACCTTTTACATTGACCTTGGAGCCTGCACAGAAAAGAATGAAAGGTTTATACATCTCATAACACAGTGATTACGATTGAATCATTTAATTGTTTAAGCAAATATGTGGATTCACATGAGATTCATCTATTATAGATCCTGTTTGAATCAGGTTCATATTACAGAAGCAAAGTCTGGCAGAGCAGTCTTAGAGAGCACACTGCTCTCCAGGAGTTTCCCTTCTGAACTCCATGTTCCAAAGGGCAGCCAGCCTACAGGACCAGACTAGAGCCTGTCCACAGTCAAACCCACAGAAATACAAATAATGTCAGCGCTGAGTACTCAACAGTTACTGTTTTGCCCCCCAGGTCTGTTCCTAGTGTTCAACAGTGTTTGTTAGTGTAGATACAGTCATCTCTCATGGCTGTGACTGTTTCCAATCCAATGTTTATATAAAGTAAAATTAATAAATAATTTTGGGAGCTAATGTCATGTATGCTAATCTATGTGACGTGCCCTTTCTGACATGCAGTTTAGGGCTCTTGAGCTATGCCATCTTAAATTTGTGCCAACCTGCTAGTTTCCAAGCTAAACTTGGAAACCAGCTATGAAATTGTCATGACCCCAATTCTTCCTTGCCTAGAAACTCAAGCAGTCATCTTGTTCAAATACTAAATGAATGCAGCAGACTCCTAACACACTGAATGTCACTGTACCCAGTTTTGAATGTCCAGTGATCTGCAACAATGGTTAGGCCCTGCATCATTTTAGCTTCTCAAATAGTCACACTGCCTGTTGGCCTTTAACAGATGCTGCTTATCCATCACAAATATATAAATGCTTCGGAAAACAATCCATTTTTGTGATCACAAATTTCTATTTGTTTTACAGCATAAGACTACAGGTAGGATTTTCAAACCATCTAAAGTGTTTTGGAGTACAAGTCCCATTAAGTACCAGTTTGGCCTTTGTTCTTAACAGCTTCTGAAAATGCTGTTGCATTGCTGTTGTATGTAAGGTTTGGTCCCTACCTCAAGTATCAGTTTGTCACACCATGTTCTATGGATGCAAATAATACACAGAGTTGGTATTACATCCTCAAAGCCAGCTAGCTCTGCAATTCCTGAATTACAGTGAATACCATTATGAAACTGGTATTCAATATTTCAGCCCTTTGGCAAGGCATTAAATTGAGACACAACACAGTACTTTTCCCAATCACACACAGGTTTATTTTTCAGTAATCAAAATCTCAGTTTTTAAAAACTTATTTATAGAACAGATGTTAAAATATATCATCAGTCTCATACAGTTTTTTTGCGTGGCTATGAAGTCAGTCTCACCATGCATTTCTCTAAGGCAGAGTGGATATAAAATGCTCATGGCATTTTTGTGCACTTTTCAGTACCTTTCATTAGTTTGCTTCACAGGTCATTAAGGATCTGCCACTTAATTTTGCCCAGTTGCCTGCTGCTGGAGACAATCACATCACATAGTTCATTTTCCTAAAGTACAAACTGCCATTTCTGAAGCAGTTAGTTTCTTTGAGCACATGCTGCATGTCAGCTGCACCTGCTGCAGCCCTACAGGAGACTCAGGCAAGATCAGATCTGATAAGGCTTCTTGCCACCATCATACCAACAGCCAGGTATGTCCAGATGGTAGGCAACTTTCCAAATCACTCAGGTGAGTTTCTTTATCCTCTCACACTTCTATTTGTGGAAGGAGCAGTGAATTCATAGGTCTACCACACCAGCATATGGTGTAAAAAATATAAAATTCTTCACTAAGGAAAGTAAGGACATTTTCAAGGAGGTGAGATGATGTCTTTGTTGCAATTTTCTTCACACATAGGGTGCTAAGAAGCTCTGATTAAAGAGGCATGGTTTGAGAAAGATATGTCAGAAGAGCTGGAAAAAAATGGATGTAATCCCTATCTAGCAATAGACAGTAGCCTAGGAAGGTACTGAGTAAGGGGGTCTGTAAGCTCTTAAGATACCCATGTCCAATTGAGCTCAAGAAGATGTTGCATTACTTTTTTTTTCTGTTTTGCTAGCAGCTCAATCAACTAAAAAGCATCGTGTTTGACGATGTGAATTTTGGGCAAGTAGAACATTTACTCAGTCCCAACCAGTTCATTCATTATGAGATGATTGAAATAATACTATTTCATACCTTGGTAGGCATAAGAGAAAGTAAATAGGAAATACATCTGTTGGATAGGATGATGTTCTGTCAGTTCAGAAGCAGGGTGAGGGAAGGAATGGTGAATATAGAATGATCAGTTTTTCAAAGGAGGGCCATTAAGATATGACGTTTAAAGGAATTGCGTTTGTTTTTTCCTTGGTAATCTAAAAAAAAAAATCAAAAAACCCAGAGGGATATTGAGATGGCAAAACTTAACAGTAACAACTATAAAGTAAGCAGCCAGAAAGGCTGGAGGGGATCTGTAATATAGACATTAAAGCTACTGAGCTTGTAAGTTTAATGATCCTCTTTCATAATGAAGGAGGAAGGCGACATTCAAAGCAAGAAGAATTAAAAGTAGGAAAGGCAATATTCTTTTTATTTAACACTGAAAAATAGCCTTGTTCAGCTATTGGAAAGATTCATCCAAGCAAAGGATTTACAAAGAGCTAGAAATCATTAGGCCTTTATATGGATAATAAAACATCCTAAGTTAACCCATAAAAGATAGCCTTCACACCTCACACTAGACAGAGTCAGAAAAAAATTCCCCACCATATATGTTAGTGTGCATTCCACCTTTTAACTGCCTCCAGTTACATTCTGCCAGTCACTGAGACAAGATCCTGGATTAAATCAGCCAGGCATATGGTACAAATGATTCAGAAATACACATCTTGCTTTTCTTCAGAGCGTTATATTTCCCTGAAAAATGGCTAATGCAAGCTGAAAATACAGATGCCTGGCAATCTTTATGTTTCAATAATTCAGACATCTTCAGGCATCTTCTTGATAGTTAGAAGAGAGATTTAAGGGTTCACTTTGGCATGAAACTCATTGGAAAGGGAGGAATCCCAGGAACCTCAGAGTGCTTCAGAACTGTCAGAAATCTAGACATCACAACCACCAGAGATTTATGTCATAGTTGCTTAATTCAGAGCGGCCCAAAGATCGTGTATCCCACCTTACACTAGGCACCCCATAACATTGCTTAGATCAGACAACAGACTTATTGCTTTTGGCTCTTGGGTCTTTCTAAAATCCACAATGCCACAGGAAAAGAGAAACACAGGTGGAGTCATCACCTTTGCCCTCAATTTTTTTGTCCTCTTTTCTCTTCAGTATCACCTCTTAAGTCATCTTTTCCATCACAGACAAACATTTTAAGCTGAGCTCAGAAGGACCGACAAAGCCACCACAGACTCAGGCATGGGGCTCACTGAGCATCTTCAGAGAACTAAGGCACTTCAGTGAATACACTACAAATACATGACACATACATGCCCACGATGTTTTTCTGTTGCCTTTTTTTGAGTGAAGAATTTTAATGAATGTTCACTCATGTTTTTCTCATAAACGTAATTTAGGCAGATGGCAAAGGCCACAATCTATTTTATTAATTACACCTGTAAAGAACTGTTTAATGTCATAAGCTAAAACCATCTAAGCATTTCAGATGCATTACCTTTCACATCCTGAGAAAGTTAAAAAACACCATGACTAAAAGCTGTTCTGTCTGCATCATAAGCAATGTGCAAGCCTCTTTTACCACTAAAGGTGACAAACATTTCCCATTAACAGATCTCATTTTCCATTGCTCATAAATTTGTCATATTTGAACCATTCAGGCTGAAATTTTCCATTTCCAGTGTCTCCCTCAGGCTGTCATGACATTAGAGAATTTGCACCAAAATGGTTTGGGCCATTTAAAAAAAAAAACAACAAACAAATCCAAACAAACTTAAAGTCCTCATGATTAAAGCAAATCAATCCTAATCTAGTAGGAAATAACAACCCTTACGTTGGTGACTTCTAGTACTTCTGTGCATAAGAACAGGAATTTGAAATTTCACGTCTGTATCAGGCATGGGGTTATGCCATTCTGTCAACTCATCCAGATTACCAGATGCAGAAACCCTTTAAAAACGTGTTTATCAGACAGCTGGTAGCACATTTCCTGTGTTGCTATAGTTCAGGGCTGAACAGACACAATTCCAGATTTAAAAAAAAAAAAAAAAAAAAAAAAAGTAAAAAAGTAAAATGCAAATAGGATCTGTTTTATCAGAATACAGATAAGATAAAACATACCGTTTCCCAAGAATGTATTTTTAGGCATAATTCTCACTTTCTGGGAGCAAAGCTATTTTGCATTTGCTCAACAGCAAGTTGAGCATACAAATATGATACAAATATTATTTTTATTTTTGGTACTTAACAATTCAAAGCTTTCAAATTTCTACCATATCATGAATAAAGAACTTCAGACCTGAGTAATTTATTGACAACCTTCATAGGCAAAAACATGCAAGACTTACTAGCAGTATAAAGTTAAAAAATTTAGAGCTGTTAAGAATATCACTGAATATGCAGTAAGAACCTATGCTACTTTCATGATTTTGACTCTAATTTTCAAAGAAGTTCAGTTAATAGACTTTATTTACAGCAAAGATACAGCTGAAAATACCTAATCAATGACAATCTTTCATAATTTTGACAACTTCCCTCTATTTCTGGAGACGATTTTCCCTATGCTACAGATAGACAGTGTTCCTCTTAGTACTAAATTCTCGCTTCTGAATCATAGAAATTATAAAAAATATCAGCCTTATATTGATTGGAAAAGTGGCAGTTATGTAGTGAGATGATACATACTTTTTCCAACTGATCTGTGAAAGCTGCTAGCAGTTCAGAAGTCCGGAAGCAGTAATCATGCAGAGCCTCTTCTTCTAACTAGACCACAACCTAATCACCCATTTCTGTAATGCATAATCTGCACATTACTTCCAAGATTCTTCTCCGTATTTCATCTACTGTATTGAGGTTCAACAAACACACAAACAAAACAAAAAAACTGAAGCTGCAAAAATTCCTCCCAATTGCAAGTCAAGATAGCATATTCACTGAAAAGTTAACTGTACTACATGTAAACTTTGTCGGAGCAGTTATGCAGGAGTCAGTAGGAATAACGATTTACGCATGCAATGCTATTAAGTGCCACAGTTTATCTTAATATAAATAATGAATGAAATATGGAAAAATAAAGAATATTTTGCTTCTTAAAAAAAAAAAAATTAAAGAAAATGGAAAATCTCAAATTGGTATAAATGCAGCAAAGGTGAACTTTTCTATGTGAGAAACCAAAGTGGCCTGTAATAATTCACAGGGCACACCTGTATTTAACAAGCTATAGGTAGACAAAACTGGCATGTTATTATCTTGCTGGAGGAATATTCATTTTCCCTTTTAAAATCCATAAAAGTTCACAGAAGTGTCAGATTTGGAACCAAGTCAGGTGTAAGAATGGTTATAGTATAAATATACCATGAAGAAAGCAGCTATAACCTACTATACCCTACGCTGCAGGACATGTTTTACTTTGCAATAATTCTAAGGTATCACACTAAGTAAAAACTGTCCAAACTACTCTACATTTCCCAAAGAATGTGTACGTGAACTGTTCAATGGGTATAGAGCATGCCCTATAAATAATACTGACGCCCGTACAGAAACATTTTCATGAAGCTGATTCTTAGCATCATGTAGCTGGTCCTTGTACCTTTGTTACTAAAGTCTCTAAAGTAACATAAATATTCATGAGTGCAACACTCACAGATATGAAGCCATTTACTCAAATTGTAATAAAGCCTTTGAAGCACTTTAAAAGTCAAGAGCACAGCCATCTTCTGGAGGGTGCCCTTTGCATTAGGGATGTCAGGAGTTGCAGGCAGAGAGCAGTTATGAAAGTAAGTTCTACAGAGGTAGAGAAATATGGCCAGAGACAAAGAGAGAGAGCAAGAACTGAAAGTTCATGCATATTGCTATTTAATTAAGAATCTCTACAACAACAACAACAAAAAATACTGAAAATGCTCTGTAGAAAAGCCATACCAAAAAAGTTAATTTAGCTTTGCTATAAAGGCAGTGTGGAGGGGTTGTCATGATGCCACCTTTTCTTCAGAAGGCAAAGATGACAGGGGGCAATGCAAGGCACGCAGAGAGGTATTTAGCTGTGTCACCATAGGAACCGTTCTGCAGAAGCATGTAGGAGCAAAAGAGCTTGAGTGATGGAAGCATTTAGTGAAGGGGAAGAAAACCAACCAAACAGTACCAAAAAAACCAACATGTAAAATCAGCTACAATGTACTATGACTGGAAGACAGCTGAATCTGGGTGGTTCCTGAGTAAATCAAGATTAGAATGGAAGCCTGGTTCAGTTCAATGCAAAGACACTGCAGATGCAGAGTAAAATATGCAGTAATCACAGAAGGGAATTTTAAAGCAATCCAGAGAATTATACAGTGAGGAAAAAATATGTATCTTCCATACATAGCAGTGGAAGCAAGCTATGTTTCCTTGGAAACATCAAAACAATAGTTATATGACTTTCAGTCATCAACGTTTTCTGAGACAAAAGTAGGAACTATATTCAAGGTTTGGTCTCAGTATTATGTACTTTTTAGGTAAACCAGAGTTATTGCTCTGAAATGAGCAGAGCAATTCCAGTATAAAATCAACTTGTTCTTCAGACTGTAAATATGCAATTAGTTTTATTTGCAAAGATTTATTTACATTATTATTTGGTTTTGAAAATGGGTCTATTCTGAGCCTTAAATTTTGTGTATAATTGTCACACAAATCCAAACTGGGATTTTCAGCACATATATACAGCACATCAAATCAAATATTTTTGGTTCTGAGCCCCTTTGAATGTTATAGACTTAAAATGTCAGGGCTAAGCTAATGTTTAAGCTAGTTCCTACTAAAGCCTATGTATGTAATACAGCTTTTGAAAAACACAGCAGTAGCAGCCACAAAAACAACATAATCAGTCACACACTTAAAGGATCTAGAAAGGCAGATCATGTAGTAGAACATTAGCTTCCATACACTTCATCTCAAACTCTGAACTCTCAACAGGCTTACTGGGTTGTGATATAAAAACATACAATTAAAAAGAAGAGGAGAAAGATTGTGACCATTCCCACTGGTCTAATATGTCATCTGGCAGCCTTTTACATTAATTAAATCCTCCTCCGCCTAGAGCATGGCCATACATTTTGCACATCTCTTAAGAAACCGCCAGGACCTACATTACTCTGCCTTAGGAGTACCTTCAACACTCTCTGCACAACAATAAGCACACACAAGCTAACAACAAACAGGAAGATAATTACTCCAACCTTCAGTGGAGTAAAGTATTGGAAAATTCTTGCAAGTAGGCAAACTAGCGGCAAAATAAAACCTAGAAACAATTTAAAATGGCATTTGATCATTTTATGAAAAAGTTAGCTGCAATCACTGAAAATTGGAGCCTTTAGGGTCCTAAAAATATGCAGTTACTGGGATTATAATGAAAAACATACAACAAGATGAAAATTACACTTAGTAAAGTCAGAAGAACTGAAGAAACAAAAAGATTTGCTACAGAGGATGAAATGGAAAATGAAAATATCTAGAATATTAAAAAAGGAGTAAATTACAGATTTATGTAATAAGGCTACATAAAAGTACTAAAATAGTTGAATATAGCTAAAAAAAAAATAAAGACATTAACTGAACATAGTGCTACAATCTTTTAGATAGGTTACTTACTCACCTAATAGCTGTGAGCAATTAATTTACTTTTTCCAAATGGGACTGATGCCTATTTCACTAGACAGAGCTGATCTGAAATGTAGCTAATGTTTCTAAAGTGTCCCATCAGTCTCTAATTTCCTACAGAATGACTCTAAACCAAAACTCTACATTTGACAAGGAAGTATTATTAGTTATGACTGTTTAAAAAAGCTGGTTCTTCTCTGGAAAAGAGAAGTATAAGTGACATTACTAAAACATTAAATATAATTTAAATCATAAAGATTTCCATGGAAAGGGTGCTGAATGTTTTACCTCCTAGAAAGAAAAGAGGGAAAGCACTACTACATCAACTGATATTATTAAAAGCAAAGAAGTACTCCGAAAATGTGAAGGGATGAGGAGGAAAACTGAGATTTTTTTCAATGTTTGCCAGGCTGTATAGCTCCTGAGATGAGGGCATGAGGGAGTCATAACTACTCTAATCAAAACAGATTCAAATGCAGGTGCATGTGGGATAAAATTAAATCCAAATAGGTGCCTTCAGCAGAGCAGCAACACCCTCATGGGCATCCCCAGTGAGAGCCGCTTCACTCAGCACCCCAGAACATTGCTTCCTGACACCAGCAGCCACGAAACAGCTTGTGTAGAGATTATTTATAAATTTTGGTATGTTGACGTAAATTCTGAAGAACAAAGTTCGTGAATGATAAATTCCTTGATTCTGGTACAGATGTGGTTTTATCTGCTAGATTATTGCTCTAACGTTTTAGCATGCCTTGGAAACTAATTAATTAGACTGGTACTTTGCTGTGCTAATATAACAGAGAAAAAAGATGATGATGATCCTGCCCCAACCAGTATAAAGTCCATATTAAGTCTGAGGGGTTTTTCTCTGCCAAATATCAAGGTCAGACTTTTATGTTAAATTCCATTTCTTCCTTTGTACTCTGTTTAAAATTGATCATGGTTCACACAGTCATTCATTATCATTCCTAAACATTATTTCATTAAAGCAATTCAACTTGAACAGAGAATTAAAGGATAGATTTCGGTTCCAGCACTTCATACTTATCCTGGTAATAGCTACAAGCAGAAATTTTTTGTGTGCCTCTAACACTTAGACTCCACTGTGAGAACAACACCTGAGGAAGAGCAGAGGTGGGGGCTACATCCCAGCAGGTCCCTTCCCATGAATCCTGCAATGGGCTAGAATTAGCCCACACTATTTGCATTCTCAGTGTAAACTGAAATTTAAACTACCTTAATCCATAAACAAATAGGTATTTCTGTTTCCTTATCTTCTTCATCCCCATCAAAAGACATGATATTTTCAGAAAGTTCCAAGATTCAAATATCTAAACATGTGTTAGGGTAATAGTTTTACACCACAGAAATGGTAAAACTTAAAAACAGTACATCTAGACAGTGGAATACAAGCTAAATTGTAAAAGGGGACAAAAAAGAGATGCACAGGTGCTATGGTGCTATTCCACATATTTAGCGCCTCACAGAATGGCACACTGCTATTCTGACCAGGATTTCAGATGCCATTTCTGGTTTTAAAGGTTTGCCTTTGCAGACAAAAGCAAAATACAGAGGTTGTTTTCCTTTTGGTGTTAAAAACCAGTAGGTACAATTTTATGACACAGTTTTGTTTAGTTTTCTATTGCCTTTTCTTCTGACAGATTCAGCTCTAAAAAATGACTTTGAACAGCCACTCTGCTCCCCTGATTGTTCAGAAAGTGTTCTGCCATTGCCACGTCTCTCTTTGGCCAGACTTTTGGCTTCTCTATCTGTTACCGTTTTACACTTGTGCTTCCTAGGTCTAGCACTGTCTTACAATTGTGTGTTTTTTCTGATACCCATTTGCCACTGAATCTTACATACTTAAAAAAAAAAATCTTACAGAGTTTAATTTTCTTTGATATTCTTAAGAGTGTTTAATTGGAAAGGCTTTCTGCTGTCCTAGCAGATGAATTCAGCTCAAGGTCTTTGTTGACTGGATCTGAGAACAAACTATAAATGATTTGGACTGTGAAAATGATATCGGGGCTGCTGGTTTGGACTTATGTCAACACATAGCATGGCTTATCATGTGATTTTGTGTTTAGCCAACAGTTTCATACCAAAGCAAAGAAAACATTTTGTTCTTATTGGATATTTGAAATCAACATCAACTTGCTCAAACCCCAGTATCATATTTATTACTATAGCTTATCTTCTCCCTGAAAGAGTCCATTAATAAACAAAGAATATTTAGACAGTCACATCATAACAGAAAAAAACACAGAAAACATCAAATGTTATAACTACACTCTAGTCGTCAAGTCATACTAGAAAAATTTACACCTTTTTAAAATAATTTTTCTCTGTTCCTTTTTCCCTAAAGTGCTGGTGATTTTTTTTTTTTCTTGTAGAGTCAATGAAACTTCTAAGTTACATAGAACAGTGAGGCAGCTTATGGCAGATCAGTCTCTTTATGGACATAAGGCACCGAAAAGAAAAATATTCACATTCAAACAACTCATCACATCCGCTGCCTTACAGAACAGGAAGCCTGAGTGCTGAGCTTCATGAGCAAGCTCAAAGAGATAGAGCTTTTCTCTCACTGGCTTCTCCTGCCAGAAGATTGCGGGATTGGAAGATGTATAAAAAGGATTCAGGACTTGCTTTTCATACAAACAGTATTTGTTTATATCTTGATTCAGATTTGAAGACAGTCAGAACAGATCCACTCTATTTAGTACTGTGCAGTGTCTAATATATACAGCCTCTTACTGATTTACACAGAATTTTATACAGATTTTGAACACTTAATTTTACAAGAAAATCACTAACTGGACTATGTATGATTCAAAAGATTTGTATTTTCAAAAACAACAGAGAAGAAAACATTTTAAAACTCTAATTAAAAACTATCTAGTTAAAGCATTAGGGAACTTTATCAGTCATTAACAGTAGCACAAACCAGTCTCATTTACCAAGTAACAAGGGCAATTCAACAGGAATCTTACTTATCATGGGTGCCTCCTCCAAGGCCTACTGTCCTAAACAAAAACCTAAAGTACTGGGAGGTAGTGTCTTCTTTCACCTAAAGAAGACTTTTAATGCAGTGTATCTCATATTGCTTTTTATGTTCTACATGAACAGGAAATAAATAAGGTTTTACTTGGCAAGATGGATTCAGAGAAAGGAACTGTTTTATTTGACACTGATGGGTAAACACTTCAAAAGAAAAATTTTGCAAATGCCTGATAGGATACAGGTACTCTACACACCATTGCAATGTGAACTCCTAAAATAAAGCTTATTTTTAATTAATCAGTGTTTTTCCCAATATAAGCATATATAAATAATTACATATATGGCATCACTGTCTACCTGCTATCAGAGTATCTATGCAAGGTGCACTTTGTTACGATGTACACACTATGATTAACCAAAGAGCATGGTATAAACAAGGACTACAGATATTATGCTTTTATAAAAGCAAATATGGCTACATGCCATATTTTAGACCAATTAAGATACAATTTAAAAATATTATTATTATTGTTACTAAATTTGAAAGTAAGAAATTCTAAATTTTTAAAAATCGACTGGTATAATCAAAATGTGCTGATGACTACTCATATTTTTCTATTTACTTAGCAGAAATCTTTAAAGTAAAAAATAAAAACTCTTCAATGAGAAATACAAAAAGAAAATCAAGCAAACTAGTACTCTCAAAATTAAGTACATTAGTGGATTATCAGCTGCATTACATTACATAAGTAAAAAGGTATTTATTCATCTCTCCTTCTCAGAGGTCTGTGCAAAGCAGATAAGAAAGGCTACCACAGAAGTGTTCTTTCTCTCCTAAACAGAATGCAAGGCAACAGAAAATCAGACTTACTGAATTTTACTTTAGTTATATGATATGGTGGTTCTGTAATTCGAACAATAGGGTACTTGAAGAAATATATTTTTGTTTGTCTTCACCTTAGATAAAATCCTGCCTGCCTCTTTTGCGCAAATTTTCACAAATCCTGTTGAATTTAGTGGAGACAGAACTTTTCTTTCAACAAAGATCAGCACTACTAAACATTTTAGCACCAAGCTTTTGGGCAAGTGCAGCATCAAGTACAAGATTCTGTCTGGCTATCTCAGCCTCAGAAAACTCTCATTTGCCTTTATAAGAACTCATTTGTTTCCTATAGCTTTTTAGCTTTTTCCAAAGCCCTATGTTTTGCAAAATTATATCTGTAACAAACATATTAGCAGTAAATGGGTTCCAGTAACTAGGGCACTCAGGTAAACTTTTCAGGATGTTTCTGATCCCAGTTTAAAACAAGCTTTCCCCTCCCACTCCTCTGGGAGAGGTTATTTTAAATCTAGATCACTTTCATGAACAAGAATAGAGCGTTATATTATTAGGTTCTTCTCACAGATCTACAGTAGCAGATTGACAAATACCCTTTACTGATACATTTCTTCAAAGGGAATAAACCTACAAAATAAATTAATTTCTCAGTCTTAATTCTGCTAAAGGGAAGACAGCTTTACTCATGTCCTTCATATCCCTGCTGTGGGATATCAGTACTGCTCAGCAGAATGCCTTATTTCTGTTAATTTTCTCTAACTCAAGTGGGAAAGCACTAGGCAGCCTTTAGGTAGATTACTACCTGAAAACACAAATGCTTGAAGAATTACAAGGGAAAGATCTGTTAAGCTTGAACTCCCAAGGCATTTTTTTTTTTTTTATGATTCACACAGCACTTCTTTCAAAGAATTAAGCCTTATGCTTTTTAATCTGTGCAAGGATCAGAAATTTCATCTCTTTTTTTTTTTTTTCCACAACACTATCAAATACTGATCATCTGTACAATTTTCACTTCAGCAGATACAATTCACTAACACATGCAGATACTCTAAAAATGTTAACATCTCTTCAGCTTGTTAGAAAACAGAATCTGTTTTTCCTTTGCATGTAATCCTTCTGCTTCTCCAGTCACGCACGAAAGTTCTGTTAGAACAGCAACCACTGACACTTGCTGTATAATCCATCGTGTAAAGCAATTAACAGTGGGAAGCTTAAGGACATCTCTGATCTGGAAACTAGATATTTCTGCCTCAAATTTGAATATTGCTTAGCTGAGAAAAGTGTTACAATTAGGTCTCCTTTCCAAAAGAGACCCTCAATAGGAAAGTACTCTTGCATCTGCTTAAAGAAGCCTCCTGGGTATCCACTTCTGTGAAGGCTATTTACGGGAGTAAAAATTTGCAGTGCTGTGTCCATTAATTTGGATGAATCACTCCTAGAATTATTTGCAAATACAAGGGCTACCACAGCTGAAGGGTTGAGGCTTCTCACCAGGCAAGGACCTTGAGACCCTGAAGAACCTCAGCTGTGCTTTGCTTCGAAGAGAAGCATATTGCACAAGTAAACCTTGCCCACAGAGAGGGGAGGAGGATTCCCCCTGCTTCAAACTGCTCAAGAAAACAGATAAGCTGAAGGCAGTTATAGACAAAGGTATTAGAAGATAGCCAAACAGAGAGCTATATGTCCCAGAATAACTTTTTTCAAAAACGTTCAGCCTTCACAGCAAGTGAAGAGCCAGAGTCCCGGTTTAGAAAGGTGGTTCTACAAAGAGAGGAGTATGAAGATAGGTGAAAGAGAGAGCAGAAAGACTTCTGTAAGGTCATTAGCTCTTTTACAGCCACTCATGCCCTGGGAGACATTTGGACAACTTCCATACCCATGGACCCTTATGAGGTTGCTTTCCTTGGGACACTGATTAGGCTGTTGACCTGCTGCTGGGGAAAGCTGCAGCATTGCTCAGCCCACAACCCCTGGCACCAGCATGGCTCAGGCACAGGGTCACACCAGGAGCCACAACTTGGCTCCTCATTCATTGCAAGGTTGCACCAGTTTAGAGGTGGATGGAGCTCATCCACATTTTCCATCAAAATACCACACAGGGTATTTTACAGTTATTTGTGTGTCCACTATGTTTCCTGGCCAGTCTTGCCAATGATGAGTTCAATATGTGGGAGCAATGGTCCATGTCCTTCAAAGTTTCACCCAGCACGACCATTCCCACAGAGTCGCCTTATATCCTTATCCAGTAATGACAGCTTCACTGTAACATCTGCTAGTAAAAGAAGCCCAGGAATTGGCCTAAAAAAACCCTCAGAAATAAACACTTGGGTGGGTAATCAATCAGTTCTTTCAACTCATAATTTTGTAGAGTTGTATTTTGGCACAGGTGTAAAACAACATGTTTTATACTTCTGATTATTATTTGTTTGTTTGGTTTTTTACATTTTCATTAATACTACAATCTCCAATTTTACAGTGACTAGAGAAAGAAGTCCTAAAATGTCAATCAAATGAACACTTTCAAAAATATAAAGCTTTTACAACATTTTAAGTCACAAGTTCTTGAATGGTAAACTCTTTTTTTAGACAAAAAGGCTTTTCTAAAAAGTAAAACAAGAGAATTATTTATGATTGCATCTCTTTTAAACTAAAAGAATACAGCACTACAGTATTGATGACATTAACAACTCCTATATAGAAACAGAAGTCTAATTCCCCAAACATGCCATATGGACAGCTTCTGTTATGAAAAGAGTTTCATACTCAAGGCATTTGTAGGAGCATTCACCAAATAAATTTTCTCCATTTCATCCTCACAGAAAGGTTTGGGTTGGAAGGGACCTTAAAGGTTATCTAATTCCACCCATCCTGCCATGGACAAGGACACCTCCCCCTAGACCATTTGCTCAAAGCCCCATCCAGCCTGGCCTTGAACACTTCCAGTGATGAGACATTGACATCATCTACGGGAAACCTGTTCTAGTGCCTCACCACCCTCACAGAAACTAATTTCTTCCTGATATCTATTCTAAGTCTATTCTCTTTGGTTTTAAAGCCATTAGCCCTTGTCCTATCAGTACATTTCCTTGTAAAAAGTTCCTCTCCAGCTCTTTCAAATTCCCCATTAGGTACTGGAAGGCTGATACAAAGGCTCCGCTTCTCCAGGCTGAACAGCCACAACTCTCTCAATGCCAAATGAGACTTTTTTTTTTCTCCTCTTACCCAAAACAAATACCTTCTCCCAAAGTTGCAACTGGACTGATGATAACCAGTAAGACAAATCAAGATGTAACATCTTACTTATCCTGAGCAGATACAGGCTTTGGTCCCAGAGTAGCAGCACGATGATAGACTTAGTTTAGAATTGTAACTTGATTTATGTCATCAGTTAGGGTCAGGAGATCCTGAGCACATCCTCTAGTACTTCTCTTTGGTTTTATACTCTCAGGCACATCTGCACACCTGACTACCCTAATACTCACTGATTTAAATGGGTTTTTCTATTCCTACAGGTGTTTCACAGACTATTCTACTAAAAAACCTGTAATTTCTGGACAGTGTAAACAGTGGGCTGGTAGGATGATTTTTCAAGTCCTGCTAGTCCTGTAGGGTACCCTGCCGTGTTCACAACATTCAGTGAGCCCCTATATAATTATATGACACCATGGGAAAAAAACAGAATCAGAGCAGTAAGCCAGTTATTTTTAAATACTGTTTATGGATTTGTAAGTGTTATTCCCATGTCCCCAGAACTCTCTGTGGAGTTCCCTATCACCCAAAATGGTTCCAAAAGTCTTTCAGGACCCTCTGATGCTGCTGAACATAGCTAGGAAACCTCTTAGATGTTTCTGCATTTTTGGCTGACAGAAAATATTCTCTGTTATTTTATCCTCCTATTCCCAGGAACAAATGCCAGAAACTGAATGTTCAAGACACAGAACAGAAGTTATCCAATAACTGAATTTGAAGCCTTCCTGAGCAAAGAGGAAATAGACTGAATCAGCAGTCCACTGAGATGAGTGAGAAAATTTGATGCCCTTTTAATATGTTCCATGCTTCTTTCACATGAAAATTAAACAACACTGCTTGTCTGTGCAGCACTCACATTGCTGCCATAGATAATATTTTTATAGCGTATTTTTCCTTTAAAATGAAAAACTAAATAATATTCAGTGAAGCTGGAAAATCGAAGTTCTTTCATTATGAAGTATATCCTTTAATCTTTGCCAAGCACTGTTATTTTTCCCTTTGGGTCTCAGCGGAGCTCAAATTAACACAGACTCATCTGTTCTTTTCTTGGTAGCTCTCCTCTATTGGCATTAACAGAATTCTTGAAAATAGAGGATCTCTTCATTACTTTTGCCTGACTTCTACCAGGTGCAATGTCCATGGAGGAAGAGGAGTACTTTCATTACTTTCACAGAGGAGTCATCCAAAAGTAGTACTGCAAAGGACTCTGAGCCACAGCAGGTACAGCTGAAAACAATCGTCAGGCTTTGTTAATCCATTCTAACATCCCCTCTGCTGGGTGCCTTTGAAGTAACTAAGCAGAAAGCACCAACAGCTTTACAAAAAAAAATGCAACAATTCTTTTAAGTTGAACACTTAAAATATAATTAATTTAGCATTCACTGGGCTTTCCCCATGGAAGTGTTACACTAATACAAGAAATCAGCCTGTGCTGTATTTTGTAAGATCATTTTAAATACAATCTCTTTCTAATCAGGGTCATCCAGATAAGAAGCTACTTGATGACTGAAATAATCCAACAACTTTCTGGAGCAGGTAGGATCAAAAGGTGAATTTAAGCTGCAAAGATCCTTAGTATCAGTGGAAGGAGAGGACATAACTGCATCCCCCAATTCACATCTCATGCCTATTCTGCAGACCATGTCTCAGTGTTACTGAACTTCCCTTCTCAAAAAACCAAAACATTTGCATGTGCCAAGGTGTTGCAGAGGCACCTACCCCTATCACACAAAGAACCAAAAAGAAGTTAGTCTGCCCAGTTGCTACTTTCTTCCTCAAGCCATTGGGCATGACTTCACTTTTGTTTTGGGAGAGATGTATTGGCTCTTCAATAGCCACGACTGAAGACTTTAAAGTTATCTCAGTTTGAATATCTCTGCCCATTAAAATACCTGCTTGAGAAATGGATTTATTAATAGATTGCTTGCAAATTTGTGGCCATTCTTCAAATTCTTTTAAACACAGCACTTGGCTTTTATTTTATGAATTTTCAGAGGCAGTTATCTTTCTAACATGTCAATCTAAGCCATCTTTTTTTAAACACTTCAGCATATTATCTGTACTGTCTTAAGGAGGATCCCCTAGATACAGCAAATAATAGCTAAAATCTTTATTTATGCAGATCACACAATAAGTTCATAACAGCCGCTTCAAGGCATAGGGTAAAAAGGATTAAACCTTTAAGTTCTCAGAGAAAAAAAAAGGTAACATGAAAATGGAATATGTTTATATTTCTGATATAGTTGCACAAAACCTGCTTTGCCAGTGGGCCCAGAGCAGAATGAGAATCATTACAGAAAAAAGCTGTGCATAATGAACAAGAAGATCAATTTCTGTTCTTAGAAAGAAATAAAGGAACAGAGTAAAAAGTATTATAAAATACATAAAATTAACAAGGCAGACAGAAACTATATTGGTCAAAATGTTCAAAATAATATTTAAATATGTCTTCACCTAGGACTGAATTTTAAAATGTTTACATTTTTTTGAGGTGTTGAAGCACCTCAAACTGTTAATTGTTTGCAATCCTCAAAGAGGAAAAAGTTTATTCTCTTTTAAGCAAACAGAAAAATTATGTATTAGGAATATCTTACATGCTTGTCCTGTGTCCATGCAAAAAGAACATTTAATTCTTTTCTCAGATACTCACAAAATCCTCACTTATAAAAGCCAAAGGTCAGTGACAGGAACAAATCATATAAATATTATTTTATGCTTTAAGTCATTTCACTCTCTTTAGTCATGACGATATGAGGTGGGTGCTATATACTTTTTAAAAGGAAATGTATCCTAGATAGTTTAGCTGGAGGGCATGTGAATATGTATATATATGGTTATAAAATGTATATTCAAAAAAACAACAAATGACACAAACTAAAATATTTGAGGAATCCTCAAGACAGCACATTACAAATCTCTGGATTTTTTTTTTCCCTGGGATTGCCTAGCACCAGCAGAAGAACCTGGGCACATCCCTGTGTTCCCTCTAAGCTTTGTGGCTTACATAACTTCTACATCTAACATGCTGGTTAGTGAGGTAACTTCTGCTTTAGGACGTCCTAAAAACCCACAAGTGACTAAGGGTAGCAAATCCACAGTTATCCAACCACTGGTCTGCCTGGCTGGGCTGTAAGCTTGAATTGCGACTCCATCCTCAGTAGTATAAAGAATTGCAAAGGAAAGGCTCATCCTTCCTGATTGAGTATTCCAGCTGTATTCTAGCTACAGGTGATCTGCTGTTGTTGAGACTCTCAGTCTCTTGGAAGACTCTGCAAAAAAGAGCAAGGGTAAATATCACCCTTCACTGGCAAGAGCAGAAGGCAGCAAAATGTTACCTAATCAAACTTATTCACATCCAGTACTGCTCAGGCACATCAGAAACACTGTACCTGGCTAGGTATTAGCAAATTAACACCTGGTTTTAGTGTCTCGACTCTTTCAAATCACTAGTATTTCAGTCTTTCATATTACTGCTAGTTATTCCTAATGCAAAATCAGCTGTGTGTTATTTCATAGTAATATTCCCTTTGATTAGAGTCGTATGACCTACAAAATCTACAATGACTGATTCAGCTACATTTCCAGAATATAGATGGGTCAAACAAATGTACTAGTCACAGCAAAGTAATTTGCTCTTAACTGTCTATTTTGCATGGATCCATGACCCAGCAAGTTCCTATTTCATAGAGAGTCTCTGAATTTCAGAGCTTTGCTTCCGTGGAAATAAAGCATGTAGAATCCAGGAGAAGATGCATTTACTCATGCCTAGTGAGCACGAGTAAATTAACATATTTAGAGTCACTCCATTTTGTCACTTAGAATTTAAACTCAAAAGACTAGATATTTATGAGATATGAATGGAAAAAACAAGGCAAGTAGTTTAAACTGGTCCAAAACTACCAAGCATCACTCAAAACCAAACAGGAAGGATCCTAATTTAAGATTTGAAGACAAAATTTCAGGTGAAGGGAAAAACTGCTAAGCTTCCTCTTTCACGTGGGCTCTTTGGCCATGCAGTGTCATTTTGCACGTAACCTGTGGTAACTCAGGCTTGCTCCCAGGCACAGAGCATGTTCCAGGAGTAGGGTTAGCAGGAGGTTTGGCATTTGTTGGGTAGAAATGATGTTACAACTGAAAGCTGACAACACATTTAGTGCCAGCCCTCGTATTCACTGCCCCTCGCAGGAATAAACTCAAGTGTTTATGCTCAGAGGCACACCCAAATGTTCCCAGGGGCTCTGACTTCCCCACCCATGTGCTTGTGAGAGCTCATGCACAAAGTCCACTCAATCCACAGGGAGACACTCAGGCTTTCCCCCATCTTTTTAAGTCCACTTCAGCCTCTGCAAAGAGACACAGAAAAGAAATCTTAGCTTGGCTTCATGCATTGCCCAGTTGCAAATGCCAGGACAGGAACAAGAAAGGTAAACAGTGACTGAATCTTTCTGCTTTGATTCAACCATCCCAGGGGAAAATAGCCTTTTATTGACATCACACCTTTTCAGATTAGATGCCGTGAAAACCACAGTTACTCAGAAACTCAGATAAGCAAATGAGGAAAAGGATAAAAATGTATTGTGAATAATCATTACTTAATTTTAGTCAGTCAAAGAACGAGGTCAGGAAAAAAAGCATTCCTGAAAATCAAACTGAGTTGTGTCTGAGTATTTTCACCTTCTAATGTAAAAATTAATGAAATGCACTTTTTTGGTTCCAGTTATGATATAGTGTAATTTAGAAACCCATTCAAAAGCTTTCAGTCAAATAGAGAACGATGGACATTTTCATGTCCTTATCATAAAAAATTATACAAATCATAAGAGGGAATAGCTTACCATGGAGCCAAATTGTTTTAATAACCACATCAGTCAACAAAACAATTTCCAAACAGCTTCTTTGGTTTTCAGCTAATGGAAATGAGAAGGAAGTATTTTACCTTTAGATTGTTACACTTCAGTCTTGTCACTGAAAACATATTTAAAATGACATTTTCATTTGCCTGTCTTAAAGAAGAAATTAACAATTCTGGGCCAGTTTCAAAATATTAGGTTCTCTAATGTGCAACTGTTCACAAGATAAGAAACTCGTCATCTATTGTTTCTCATAACCAACCAAAATCTCTAGAAACAATCAAGCCAGTCAATCCAGTCAATCTTGAAAAGCATAAAAGCCCATACACGTTTTGACAAGAAAACGGGTTGGATATTAGCATTAGCAGAAACAGAAGACACAAATTTGATTCTCAGAGCTCCATGAGCCTGCAAAGCAATGGGAGCTTAGTGTCAAAAGCTGACCGACTGTGAATAAATCAGCTCTAGGAAAAAAATGGAATTCCTAGATTGTAAGTGACAGATGTCCCTTATGCTAGAATGACTTTCAGACCATTTCACTTGAATTTTATTAGGAGAGGAGGAAAAACACAATTACTGAGAAAAGAACAAAACACACGACTGTGTGCAGTGGGTTTTAAATTACTCTGCCAGTGTCAGGGCTGCTCATTTCATTCATCTGGTCCAGAACAAAAATACAGAAGTAGCAGAAAAAGAACAGACTCTCAGTACCAAAAGGGGGACAATGCGGCATTTAAAAAGCATTATTTTTACACAGTTTCCAATGATCAATAAACAGAATGGGAAAGTGATTTGCTTTTGCAATGAGTAGTTAGGCTTCCTTCATAGCTGCTCCACTCTGTTCACAGTGGCCACACAGACCTGGCTGAAAGTGGCCAGAGAACTCTCATCTTCACAGTTTCTAGTAAACAGTGGACCTCTTGTCCACAGGATGCCACAGAAGCTGACAGTATGGACTTGCCTGGTTCAAGAGGTGCTAGAGAAAATAATCGAGGGGTGGTTGTGGGCAGGGCTATCAGGTGCCACATCGTGGATACCACTGCAAGAGGATGTGCTTTTATCCTCAGAGAGCTAAAAGCTAGAAAGGTGTTTTACAGAAAAGAACATAGCAGGCTGGAATGTTTTATTACCTATTTCATTAAGGATTGTCTTGGTCACTCTAAGAATCAGCTTGCTGGTCTAGGTGGACTTTTCATCACAGAATCATACAATATCCTGAGTTGGAATGGACCCACAAGGATCATTATAGTCCAACTCTTGGCCACATACAGGACAGCCCCAAAAATCACACCATGTGCCTGGGAGTGTTGTCCAAGCACTTCTTGAATTCTGGGAGGCTTGGTGCTGTGACCACTTCCCTGGGGAGCCTGTTCCAGTGCCCAGCTACCCTCTGGGTAAAGAACCTCTTCCTAATATCTAACCTAAGCCTCTCCTGACACAGCTTCAGGCCATTCCCTCAGATCGTGTCTCTGGTCATCAGAGTGAAGTGCTTCTCTGCTTCCCCTTGAGAGTAAACTGTGGACTGTGATATGGTCTCCCCTCAGTCTCCTTTTCTCCACACTGAACAGACCAAGTGACCTCAGCTGCTGTTCATGCAGCTTCCCCTCAAGGCCATTCACCATCCTTGTAGCTCTCCATTGGATGCTCTCTAATGGCTTAATGTCCTTCTTATATTGTGGCACCCAAAACTGCACACAATATTCGAGGTGAGGCTGCACCAGAGCAGAGCAGAGCAGAGCAGGACAATCACCTCCCTCAACCAGCTGGCGATGCTTTGCCTGATTCTCCCTGGGACACTGTTGCCCTCCTGGCTGCCAGGGCACTGCTGACTCATATTCAACTTGCTGTCGACGAGGACCCCCCGGTCCCTTTCCATGGCACTCATTCTCCAATCTGTATGTATATCCAGGGTTGCCCCATCACATATGGCAAATACACAGCTGAGTGACTGAAAGGAGTATTTGACTCAAGGATGGCACTTACCTGTGCTACAGAAGAAGGACTAAATTAATAACTATTCCGTTAAACAAAACAATGAAAATGAACAGGGGAAATTCCCACTGTCTTCCACTGAATCAGCCTACCTTTTAAAATGAACAGTTGTTTATTACTCAGCACTTTTAAAAATCTGACCATTTACTATATGTTTACCTAAACACTTTAGAATCTAACCTTTCAGATACAGGGTTGATTATTTGGGTTTTTTTAATGTTGGATCTGGTCTGGTTGATTTTTATTTATTTTGCATCTATCTAAATCAGTACACTGGGACAAATTCCTGCTGGGGCAGTCTAGCTCATCCACCACAAACCTCTCCTCCCCACTGACAACAGATGAGGCACTGGCTCAGACAGCCTGCACCATCAGTAGAGCTATAAAAAGCCTTCTCTACTATTCTGTTGGACATTTTATAATTACAGAATTGGTGTCTCTTGAAAATCTGAATTATACGCGGCATTTGGAACTTCTTACAATGCAAAAATTTCAAAAGATTATTTTTGTCAAACCCAGTGTTTCATATTTTAAATGTTGTATTATAAATTATAATGTACAACTTTTTCCTAATAAGAAGTATTTTATACCTAAAATTATCGAACAAAACATTTTGACTCACCTACATATAAACAAAGTAAATGATTTGCCAGAACACATTTTGCTGAACTGTTAACTGGGAAGTTATGATTTTAATAAAATGCCATATTCAACATCAATACATTCCACCAGAAATAAAGTCTGGATACTTCCAATAATGCAGTTTTAGGTGCCAGCTTTATTCTTAGACAAGGTCCAAAAGTGTTCACAGGCCTAAGTCAAAGACCAGTGAGTATCCTTAAAAAAAATGATTTATTTCAAAGGTGGAAAAGGGCTGTTAGTTTGAGCAGAAGAGCAACAACACAAAGAAAATACAGCTGCACAGTATCTGGCAGGGAACCA
Source organism: Pyrocephalus nanus (assembly GCA_038380795.1). NCBI lineage: Eukaryota > Metazoa > Chordata > Aves > Passeriformes > Tyrannidae > Pyrocephalus > Pyrocephalus nanus. Next base: position 42,288,826 of record CM076259.1, read on the forward strand.
AATAATTTCTTTCACGATTCACTTTCAACTTTCTTGCCAAGTGCATGCTAAGTCACAGTTTCAGAAAGGTGCCCACAAACCAGTGCTAGTAGGGCTCATACTGTCAATCAGGTCCTCACTAAGAGGACTGATCCTGGATCGAAGTCTAAGGGACTGTGGGTCTCTGTGAGGGCAGCCCCACCTCCTCTTAATCTGCCCAGCACTTATGGCACAGGAGTGGCATGTGAGGAGGAAGTTAGCCAGAAGCAGAATACCAGGAGAGTCATTCCTTGTATTCCCATTCAGCTAAAAATTGAAGCAATTCCAGCCATCTCACTGCACTGTCAAGGAGACGAGTATTTATAACGTGTCACAGATGGCCTTGCTCATTATTTTAGTCAGAAAACTACTGCACTCAGGAAGTACCTATCAGGTGCTTCCAGCCCTTGTCTGGTCAAGAAATGGTGGGAGGGACACCAACCTCTACTCCTGTTACATGCACAGCTTACAACTGTGTTATCGGCTCTCTCACATATCACTGCCTTCACGGGAAGGAAACCTCAGTGGATGGGCTTGACATGGATTTGAGAACACTCCATCGGATGAGTTCAGACCTAGTCCTCACAGTTTAAATTATTTCTTATTCCATCCGTGATTCCACTAACATTCTTTGAACTACTGTGAAGTACTGTTGTGTTAAATCTGTGCAAGGCTATAAGCTGTCAATCCCAAATGGTTAACTGTCTCAATAAATGTATTTTTGATTGTTGCAATAAATAATTGCTCCCAGAGAGGGAGGTTTAGAATGGGTTTCCTTAGGGAGGTGAAATAGCAACATTTGTGACCTCGTTATTTAAGGATAATACCCAAAATTTGGAAAATCTGACCAGATGCTAGTGAAGCACTCCAGTTAAAAGCACAAAAAAAAACCCTAAATAAAAACTAGTCTGAAATGTGAAAAACAACAGTCAGCATCTATAAACAACAAACAACTACAATTTAGCTGCATGAAAAAATGGGAAACCTCAGAAATTAAGTTTTTATACATCTAAATGCCTCTTTACTAGGAATCCTGATCTAAAGACAGTCATTATTGCTCATATAGAAAATTTTCAACATGCAGAATAATAAGAGAAAAACCCAAAGCAGCAGTATGGGTAACTTGATCACTGCAGAAAATAAAACTGAAGGACAGAAGGATGGAGGGAAGAAAGGATGGAAGCAAACTATCACATCCTGTCTTACTCTAAATTACTTTGTAGAATTTGATTATCCACAGGCTTACAAGTGGTTTTAATTGTAAACTTATAAGTACAGTTAAAGTTAGTACTTTGTGGAATACATTGTCCACATGTGTTTATTGTATAATGAAGACTGACATATCAGCCAAGCAAACACTAAAACATTAGAATTATGACTCAGAAGTACAGATAGTGTTGAAAATTGGAATTAAAGCTAGGTTTCCATATTCTTCAGGTGGGGAGTTCTTTTCTCCTATTTGGTCCCTAGAACAATGGGGTCCTGTAAATGCTCTGAGCTCCAAGAATAGCTGGTGACATATCAATTTAACAAAACTATCAAATTAACAAAACTTTGCTGGGATATTAATGCATGAGGCTGTGCTTCTGCAAAGGTATGTATGTACACCTCCACAGGAAGTGCCACCTATCACCCAGACCTCACAGGCCTTATATCAGAAATTCAGGATAGTGTTATTTATTCCAGTGATTCAAATACCAGTAAATTGAAGCACACAAAAAAGCCTTTATATTAATGGGACAAGCACTAAGCATCCTGAAAGTCAGGACAGGTGGGATTTTTCATTTTCCTTATGGGTGTTTAGTTAGGGAAAGATCGTGATTTGTGACTTACTTTCATCTTAACACAGAGCTGGTGCCAATCTTTCTCACTGCAAATCTGAAAAAAAATATGTAATTTATGTATTGAAATTATGATAAAAGTCTTTTGAAGAGAAGCTGAAAGGTCGTCTGTTCATTGCAAAGCCTTTTTTTTTTTTTTTTAGGAAACACTAAGCTATCTGAACAGCTTCAAAACTGCAGCATAGCTGTCTGAGTCACATGCCTACGACTGTCATTTAAGGTAACCAAGTCTGAAAAGTGTTGGTTATTGCAAAGCCTGAATTCTCTAAAAAAAGAGAGACAAACAGCAATAAGTGGTATGCAATTCCAGTGTGAACTGAATAGAGGTGTGTTACAGAGAAATAGGTAAATAGGTAAATACCTAAGTCATTTACTCATGACTTTTAAGCAGTGTCGTGCTTACAGCCACTGATCTACCTGCCTAATATTCAACTTCCAAACAAGTGTTTGCAAATTGGAAAGAATTCCTAAACAAGCTACGTGAGTGATGTGAGCTATGGGAAAATAATACAGCATGCAGTTCCCAAGGCTCAGTCTACTTTTTTTATCCATACAGGACTTGAGCATGACATAAACTGTATTGCTGTGTCTCTTCTCTCAAAATCTACTTAAGCAAGACAACCACAGGTTCCAAAACTGTGAAACCTTTCATTTTTTTTAAAAAAGGTAATATCTATCAAAATGCATCCCATGCTGACCGTTTTTATAACTATTTGAAAACAAACATTTCTGTAAAGTGCTTATAAAATGGCTAAGAGAAGAAAATATCTCTTAGCTAAACTGATGTTCTCAAATTATTTCCTGTGCCTGCAGCAGAACACTTACTTACCTTAGCTCCCCTGCACATCACCATCACCCTTATCTCTTTCATTTACATCTTGCTCTTCAAGACACAATTTTTCTCCTAACTGCTGGCAGAGAAAGGATTTCTTTTACTGCCATCCTCTTTTATCTGCTTCTATGGTGCTACTACTGACACTTGCTGTCCAGGATCTCACTCTCCACATGACTTTAAGATACAGAGGGTCACTTTCTCAAGTGGTAAGTGGACCCAGCACTGATTTGATTCATTACCCACCTGTTATGACACATGGTACAAACCACAGCAATGACACAAGGATGCACTCAGAACTGCATGGCTTGATGGTACAGAAAAACCATTTCAAGTGAAAGTTGCTTCCTAAACTGGCTGCTCAACTCTGCCCCTAGCAAGCTCCACTCCTGCTACTTTTCCTAATAACAAGCCACATGAGTATGAAACCTGCCCAGCTAAGAGAATATTTTGTGTTTAACTTGCAATTAAATAAGGAAAAAGGCTTTAAATCCCTCCTTTCCAGACCTAAATTGTCTTCTTTTTCAGAGTGATTTACAGCAGATTCATGAAGAGCAGAGGACAGTTGAAGGGCTGTGACTGCCCCAGGGCAGGGGAAGGTGTCTGAGAGGGATAAGCAGAGGAGGAAGGTGTATGAAACAAGACTCTTTCACATGAGAAATAATTATGTCAAACTCCCTTTTGATTTCAAGTATATTGAATTACATCAACTAACAAAAAATGAAAAGCACTAGTTTGCTTCTCTTGAGGGAACATATTGTTTCCAGAGGAAAATGCAACAGAAACAGGTTTATTGTTTCATCCAAAGAGTAGAACCAAAGAGGAGCTGGAAACCATTGCTGCTGTAAGAAGTGGCTATATTGTGAATCACAGAAACATAAATTGGTTTGGATTGGAAGAGACCTTAAAGATCATCCAGTTCCACCCTGCTCTGAGTAGAGACACCTTTCACTAGACCAGCTTGCTCAAAGCTCTATTCAGCCCGGCCTTGAACACTTCCAGGGATGGGGCATCCACAGCTTCTCTGGGAAATCAGTTCCAGTGAATAAAGAATTTCTTCATAATATCCAATCTAAACCTACCCTCTTTCAGTTTAAAGCCATTCCCCCTTGTCCTATCACTACAGGTCCTTGTGAAAAGTCCCTCTCCAGCTTTCTTGTAGGTCCCCTCTATGTACTAGATGAGGCTATAAGGTCTCACATCCCCTAGGGCTGTCTTTAGGGAGTAGGGGCTGACTGCTGCTACTCCTGGCCCTGCCTACACCTCAACAGCCCCTCTGGTGAAAGCTGCTGGCTCCTGGTGGTTCTGGCACTCCCCTGGGGTTCCCCTGGCTCAACTGCAATCCTCTGCTGCCCTGTGGGATGTGCTTGCACTGGGGCTATCACCTCAGTGAACTGAAAAGAACCCAGAACTCAATATGCAATTACCACAGGAGTTTTTCTGAAATGCTGGCCCAGTGCAGGCAGCAAAACTGGGCTAGAGTTTCTCAAGCTGTCTCCAGATCACCTAAATGGTCAATGTTACACCCATAGGCAGAACTTAGTGTCTAGGAGGATTGAAATGAGTATTCTTGGGGGCTATCTCGTAAAACTCCTGGAAATTAATAATTCATTCAATTACGGCAGCAGTGTCTCCAAGGCATCCACACACAAGCCTTAAGGAAGCCTTAGTGTTAGCATTACGTAGCTTGGAACCCAACTTCACACCAAAAAGCATTCCTGTAATTCAAGGATAGGCAATGAGACAAACTCCATCCAACCTTTGGAGAAGTACACTCTAAAGGCACGTTCTCAGCCTATTCACCTGGAGTGCACTGAACTCAACACAGGGCTCACTAGTTAAGGCAGCTGTCTCCTACAACACTGAGGTGAAAAGGCAGTGTAGGAGGACAAGCGCCTATTTAAATGACTGAAAAGCATTAAAACTGGCATAAGTGATGCTCTGTACCACTTACAGCTCTTGTTTACTTGAGTGCAGGGTGAGAGGTAGGAAGAAACTTATAGGAAAGCAGCATTCCAAAACAGGAAAATAAGATATAATAAAGTGGCAATGATACACCTGCAGTGAGAATCTTTCAAAAAAAACTACCGAAAGCTAGTCCCTAGTAAATGGCTTAAAACCTACTATTGTTACCATAATATAGCTGGAGTGAAATTAAGGATTACCTATAGGTATTTTGTAAAATTCCTCATCCTTTTGATTTAAGCAGCACTATTCAACTCCACAGTGCAGAATTTTCTGAATGGCAATGTCACAATTTGCTACAACATCACAGGCGAAGTTTATAAATAATTTAGGAAAATATTCACTTGGCTGAGGAATATCACTTAGCTCCTGTTTGCAAGGTGTGAGTGAGCTTTCTAAGCGCACAGGACTTGAGCTGCTTTTCTCTGAGTAAATAATCTTCTCCCATCAGGCACATATAAGCACATCCCCTTGCAAATTAATGTTCTTACCTTATCTTTACTTTCAGAGTCGGAATCCTCAAGTTTGGTCCGAATGACAAAGGGAGTAGATAATCTCAGGAGAACTCGTTCAAATGTGGCACTGATTTTAGGAGAAACTATGTCGAAGCAGTCTTGGAATTTCAGGGTTTTATGAGTGTCACATCTGAGCTGCTTCCTAAGACCTTCTCCAAGCTGGAGAACCAGCATGTTTGGATCAAACATCAGGTGAAAGGGGAAAGCTCTGCAGAAGGTGCTGATGCTAATCCTCAGGTCTAAGGGGGACTGGGAAGTTCCTGGTGGAAGTGCTTTTGTGATATTTGCATTTTCATGTTCTTTGATAAGGAAAGTCAGACAACTGCAGTTACCTGGGTTTGTCCCCTCTGAACACAACTTATCATTTGTGACCTGTTCTACTTCCACTTCCAAGTGGTAAATCTTCTTTGCTGCTGCTTTTATCATTCCTGTCATTGCAAATCCCACAATCTGATGTGGGTGAAAGTAATGAAGCATGAGATTGCCTTCAGGGAGTTCTTTGCATAGGAAAGAAGGGGATTCCAGGGTGGCCTGTCTTCCAAATGAAGTTCTAATATGCTCCAGCAAAGCATCAAAGCCATTGAAGAAGTCTTGAAGGGTCCCACCTACAGCTCGAAGAACTCTTTCATTCTCATCAAAGCAGATATTGAAGAACTCCTCCCCAAACTTTTCTTGCATTTCCTCAAACTTCAGACCTATAGGACAAGGAGACACTGATATCAATAACATAGTACTGTTGCTGTGTCACATTTTCCCTTTGTCCTCTGTTTGCCCAGTATTTTTCCAAGTCAGTGAGAGTGGCTTTTTCACTGGATACCTAAGCCATGGGTTTTCTGTGGTGGTTGGGAATAACCATAGAAGCCATTTTTGCCTGTCATTTTAAGTCATCATGCTTTAAGCTTGCTGTCTCTGTTATTTGGGGGCCTGTATCTTTTCCTCTGCTAGAATCCAGGATACATTACAACTTCCCTGACTTTCGCATGTCACATGCAGTCCACTGTGTAAATGCAGCCAGCCATGGCTGCATCCCTTCCACTGCTGACCTTCCTCATTCACAAATGGGGCTTCTACTTTTCTAATGCCTCTGTTCACTGCCTCTGTGAGGGATTCAGCTCTCCCCAGCTTCAAGAATAAGCTACTGGAAGAGCTCAAAGTCAGGTGTTTGCCTTTCCATAAGCAATGTAAAAACCCTGCAGTCAGACGACACTTTAATAGCTGGTGGAGTGGTGTTGTGCGTTTTGGGGGATTTTTTCAGACAAAATACTTTTATCATTATAGTCATTAGGCTCTGCCAGAAGATACAAAGAAATAATTACTTCTTTTTGGTTGCCTGAAAAGGAGAGCAAAGCTTTTCAATTTTAGGCTTCTACCTACACTCACCCATCCTTAAAAAACCCTGCCTGCCTCTTAGAGGAATCTAAACTGCCTAGATGGGACAAGTCTGTGATATCTCACAATGTCACTTCAAATTTCCATCACAGAAATTCAAAAGGTTTTGATTTACAGAGGTGATAAGACTGGCATTGCTGAAGGGATAAAAAAATATCAGTAATGGAAATACATCAGATCCTGTTCCAGTTTGTTATGTACCATCCTAAGGTAATTTAGAAAAATATTTTTGAGATTGTTATTAAACATCTTCCTCTGTTTTATTTCAAGGAAGGCATGCTCTGTTAAGTTTGTCAGTATATAATCCCTATATCACAGCAGAGTTACAAAATTCATCTGATATGTTTGTATTGTTTTAAGATGTAGTAGAATAAAAAGTATCACATACATCAGCTGTATGTGAACTACAAATATCCAGCAAGAATTTTCAAAGGAAATTAGTATAGGAATTAGCATAGTTCCTTCAATGTATTAAAACCAAATCACATCAGATTTCAATCATCTAGTCAAACAACTTAATATTTATCTTAAATTCAAACAGAAATGAAGGGCAGTTATTTCTTTCCTGAGGACACAAAAGGCCCTTTATCTTTATCTGTACTCATCATTCTTTACAGCATTGATAATATCCCAGCGGATCACTGAACTTAGCATTGTTTAGATTGCTTGGAGGCTTGAGAAGAACAGTGTGATTAGTGACTTTTATGCCCAAGAGGTATAACGGGACAGAAGAAGTCATATTGTTTGCAGACAATAACCTTTAATAATCTCAAGGCAGTGCCTGAACTGCCTTATGCACACAGGCATAGTTATAATGATCAATATTCACAAGGGATGTGTGTTCCCCAGCTTTGCAATCTGCAATGATAGTTTTGTTTGGAACTTTTATGATTAATAGCAGATTAAAATTCATAAAATTGCATTTATAAATATGACAACATGAGAACATGACAAAGCATATTTTATAAGGGAGGTAATAGTAGTAATTTGGGAAAGTTCACTCAAATGCCATTAGTCATAATCAAATTTGGTCACTAAACTAGGTTATTACAAAAATATTCCCAGGATCTTTTATGACCACAGATGGTCAGCTCTGTGGTTAAGCCAAAAGAAAGTACCTCTGGTACACAATGCCCCCTAATATCCTGATTCAGAAGACTGTGTGCCAATTCCTGACTCATTACCACTACGTCTGTATAACATGGTGCTGTAATATCTTACACAAATATACTCACTATAACCCAAAAATAATTAATTTCTAACCCAAACTAATAATATCATAACTGGATATTAAAAGCAAGAAGCTAAGAAATCATCATATTCACATATATACACAAACAGATATTCATGCTTTTAAATCTCATTGTTCTGTAGAGTGAACTGTGAGCAGTTTTAGTCTGTGTATAAAAGTGAGCTGTCTAGCTGGAGCACCCGAGGCTGTAAGATTGCACAGGCTCTGAAAGCATGGGAACAGGACAGCATCAGAAACCTTGGGGCTATTCAGACAAATGACCAAATACATCCCACAAAGCTGCCCAAAACAACAGTATAGGTGAACTGTCTTTAATGTGTATTATAAAATTACAGTAAAACAGTCAGTTGCCCTGGCGCCACCAACTGAAAATAAAGTTTGCAGACTGATCACTCCTGTACTTTACTGCTACATATGCAAGCCTTGTCTCATTATAATTAATGGGAATCTCAGTATTTGGCCCAAGGTTTTGCTGATTGTTTTAGCTTGGTCTTGTCATCCACTCCGGAGGATTGCCTGTTCAGTCTGGGTGCAATATACTGACTCCAAGTAACATGAATTATACTATGAAATTCAGGTAAATGACCTGGCTCAAGGACATGTTACTACTTTTAAAAACATTTTAGCTTGGAATTGAGTTACACACAGTACCAGCAGAAAATTAGATCAGTTCTAATAGAAAAATGGGTATGACCAAACTCAACCAAACTGCTGGTCTGCCTTAGACAGGAATTTTCTCTCTAACAACAGGCATTATGAGACACTATGAGATACTGAGAAAATTTAAATTAAATCAAACAACTCTCTAAAACAAAAATGCATAATGTACCTATCAGGGAAGTTTTTTCCTAAGCCTTACCAACAAGAGGTCATTTTTCTTGAAGCATATTTTTCCCTTAAACCAAAAATATCTATTTAATAAATTCTTATTATACAAAACACACACATTTCTGTACAAGGCTTTTTGCTTCAGTGATGTGCTTGTGTGAAGTGGCATAAAATGTTTTGTATATATTTTTACTGACTTATTCCTGCCTCTCCTATTGAAACAAACGATGAACAGATGCATACCTAGCATTAACTCTGTATATACTTCATTATAACATTTTCATATAATCTTTTCATTATAACCTTCTACAAAAATGTGATCACCATCTTCTGAATATCTTCTGTGTGTTTTCTCCCTACACATATCACTATACATACTTTCTTGTAGTTTAAGCCCAGCTGGCAACTAAGCACCATGCAGCCACTTGCCCTAACCCTGGTGGAATGGGGAGAAGAATCAAAAGTAAAACTTGTAGGTTGAGATAAGAACAATTTATTAATTGAAACAAAAGGAAATAACAAAGAAAAACAAGTGATGCACAGTGTAACTGCTCACCACCCACTGACCAATGCCAGACCTTGTCCCTGAACCCAGACTGTCCCCCCTTCCAGGAAACTCCACCAGTTTATATACTGGGCATGATGTTCTGTGGTATGGAATATCCCTTTGGCCTCCCAGCTATGCTCCCTCCCAGCTTTGTTGTGCCCCTCCTTACTGGCAGAGCATGAGACACAAAAAAAGTCCTTGACTTACGATAAACACTACTTAGCAACAACCAAAACATCAGTGTGTTATCAACATTATTTTCATGCTGAATCCAAAACACAGCTCTGTACCAGCTACTGAGAAGAAATTAACCTTATCCCAGATGAAACTGGGACAATACCAGATTGGGAGATAGTTTTATTGCATATAGAAAAACATGCTTGTCAAAAAAGAATAAATCCCAGAATTCATTGCCTCTATAGTGCAAACTTTATTACATTTGGAGACCTCCACAGCATAGTTACTACCTTTAAAAATTACATTCTGTATGATTTCCAATTTCAAAGTATTTGGTACTTTTTTTCTTTCTCTTTTATTCTGAGAAAAGACAAAATTAAAATAATCATTTTTATAACCTTCAGTTTATACACCTACATAAACATTCTAATCTTTTCAAACTCATCTCACATTACATTGTTTCTCTGTTTGATTTTGCAATGGAATAATTCAAATTGAAGATGGCACTGAAAATGTGAGTCAACTTCTGTTCAGCAAAATCGACAAATTGCTATTACTTTCTGAAAAGCAAGTATATCCATTCTTTCTTTTTCACTGTGGACCTCTAAGCAAAATTTTCATTCAGCTGCCCAGAAAAAAATAATATTTGCTGTCTTGTATTGGTGCTCAGCACTTCCAAATGCAGAGGCCACTATGCTCCCACATCACCTCATGTATGACCCCAGTACAGCTTTCTAATGAGCCCTGGCTTCCAATTGATCAGTAGGAAAAAGCCTTCCTTAGTTTCACCAAGACACTCTACTAAATGGTGGTGATACAAAAAAAAAGGCAAAAATCATCCTAACACTCTCTGTTGTTACCTAGCTCTAGTAATTTATTGTTTTGAGCTTCTGCTATTTACACACCTTCTACTAATACACTGAATGAAATTCTAAACAGTCAGTCTCAGTTTGCTTTCCTCTTGGAAAGGGATGTACTATGTTCCTACTATTTAGCCTACTCTGAGAGAACAAATCACATGTCTTAAGTCTAATGGTTTTTTATTAATTGCAGTTTCTTTTTGCTTCTTTTTCTTACAATCTCATTTTTATTCTAGCCTATACTGGAGAGAAACTAAATATGCACATTTGCATATGAAATTGAGTAAAAGATACCAGAGAATGAAAATATTGCTATGAGTCTCCACTACAAAACACTTCGGGATCTATGACAAAAGTACTATATAAGGTCTATGACTATTCTTTGAAAAAGTGTCTCAAAGACATTAAAAGAAGATATCCTGTACTTGTGAGCCAGATCCAAAATTACCCAAGTCTTTAAGAACAGGTTCAAAGTACAAATTAAGTATCTCAGTGAACTGCAGCAGAAATAGATGACTTCATTCTGTAATAACATGCTAGTAAAAGCATTCACTTTCTCTTCAGCAATTTCTGTAAACTGTGAACACACTGTAAAATGTCAAGGAATTAATACAATATTTCTAAGTATTTTCTACATTATCAAATGGGAAAATTAGATGGGAATCTGTTCCCATAAAGAAAATCACAAATCATAGGCTCTTCAGAAACAGAGATGAATGGTGTGATAAAAACATCAAAATAATCCATTAACTGGTAGAGTATGCAGAAGCAGTTACAAGCTATCCAGTTCTTCCTAAAAGTGAAGACAATGGCTGCAGAGCAGCCAGCATCTGATTCCTTTGGCACAGAAAAATACTTTTTTTTTTTTTCTGAGATACCCACTAAGAATCTGTAAATATCAAACCTTAAGGGGATGGAAAAATTCAACATGCAATTCCACATCTAGTACTGTGGATGGAAGAAGAATTTTCCACCTTCAGTTATAGCAAATATCTCTTAAATATCTTTGGATTACCAGATTTTTGGCAGGAATAAGATCTTTTACTTAAACAGCTTTTTGGACAGAAAGACAGGTAGCAGTCCAGAATTCCAAGGAATAATTTCAGATGATAGGGAAAGCAACGTTTAGTCTCTCAATAAAAAAGGTTTTCATGTGTACAGACTAATGCTGAAGGTACATTAGATGAATCACTTGGATTTTAAGTGAGCCTAGTGCCAGTATGTAATTACCGTATAAAAGGCTTTCATCTTAGTTCATTATCACTGTGAATATATCTCATCCTGGGAATCCAGACAGTGTTTTTATATTACCTTTTTAGTGGTTTTTATATAAATACAATAACAACATTTTATGCCTTTACATATGGTTGCGGCACTACTGTAAAATTTGTACTACACTTCTCTTACAGTGACATATAGGGCCTGAATATCTTTCAAGATTTGATAGAACATAAATGAGAATTACACTTAAAAATAATTCCTCACACTTGTTCACCTTATAATACTTGTTTTATCCACTTTTAGTGAGGCGTTTTCTTTCCCTGTCCTCTGACCAATCATAGAAATATCATTGTAATAGCTTCCTCTTGGGGAGGACCTGATCACCTGTGCTAAGCACATATATATAAAAGATTCTGCTCCAAACTGTTGACATGGGAATCTCAGATGAGATTTTAAGAACAGGCAGTGGAGGGGGTTTTTTCCCCATATGGTGCTTTCAGTAGCAGCCGATTCTGCAAGCAAAACCAAGCTATCTGAAGCTCGACTATCATCATTTTATGTCACCTACAACATCTTGGAAAGCTCACTTCTTATATTTGCACAGCATCAAGTACCATTATTAAATTAAAATTGCAATCACTAAGTTGACAATTCCTAAAAATTAGGCAGATCCAGTTTGTTTTAAGCTAACTTGAGAGATCAAATAGCACTAAGAATGGAGTTTTTTCTTCTTTTTTTTTTCCATGAAAATTTAAGCTTATATGTCTTTGAATTGATATAGGGAACAGAACTTCACCTCCTAGAATGAATAAAATTTTGCTGAAATCTAAAAACTCTTCCCATGAAATGCAAAATTATCTCTCATAATTCCTCACATATATAAAACGCTCAACTCAGCTGACTAAACATAGAAATCTAATGCTCCTTCAGTCTTCATAAGGCATGCAAGATATCTACAAAAGAACTAACAGTTAGTTTTACTGCCAAGATATAGGACTTAAGGAAGACCTACACATTTTTGAAGGTTTGACAGAGGCCACAAGATACCTCACAGCACCTCAGATAATGACAAACACCTACATTTAGTCGATGAATCATGGTCAGAATGTCTTTATAAATAGGCTTCTACAAGATGCTATTGTATATCATAACTTCACACTGCTCATTATCTACTGGTAGTTCATCTGCTTTCTAACAATAAATAGCTCTGATTTGAGAAGAGTGGGATGTCTAAGGCCGTTCGATATAAACATTTGTCCTTTTCTAATTTATATCTACTCAGCTTTGAAATCACATGAATTATGGGATTCTTGTTTAGATTACTTTTGTGTTGCCAGTGCACTGTAACATCTGCTAAATAACAGGAGCCCTGTGTGTATAGCTTAGACCCCCCAGGATAAAGTATTATTAAATTCCATTAGTATTGCCAGTCCTCTGGGCCATGTAACATTTCCTTTTACGTCGTTTGTAAACCAACAACTTTAATTATAAATCAGGCAGTGCATCCTAATTTAGTTGCATTCTAATGACTATCTGCAGTTCTTAGCACAAAGTGATAGTGATTCATATACTTTCAATATATAAGCATTTAGTTCTCAGACATCTCCTGACCAGTTAGTGTGCCAAACCTTTGTCCACCTTCTCCAAATACATCACCTGGTCTAATCTCATCGTATGCCAAGATCTGTCTTGACACCTCTTTTTCAGTTACTTCCTACCTCTTCAAATGTAGTATTTCTCAGCAGTGATGTGCTGTTATTATTTAACATTTACTAGAATGATCCCAAATTTATTCCTCTTTAAAAACACAGTATCAAGAATCACAGAATATCCTGAGTTGAGAGGGACCCATCAGGATCAGAGTCCAACTCCTGGCCCTGCAGAGTGGCCTCTCAACATGTACCTGACAGCATTGTCCAAGCCCTTCTTGAACTTTGACAGGTTTTGTGCTGTGACCACTTCCCTGGGGAGTGTGTTCAGTGCCTAGTCACACTCTAGGTGAAAAACCTTCTCCTTATATCCAGCCTAAGCCTCCCCTGACAAAGCTTCATGCCATTTCCTCGGATAAGAGTTGAGATTTTCTATTTCATAAAGGAAACACAAATCTTCAGCTTTGACAAATGTACAGAGAACAAATGACTTTTATAGAATTATGCCCTTTGCATTAAATGTAGGAACAGCCCTGCAAGATATATTTAGGCATGAAGTGATTTGCCCTATTTAAAGCAGCCTGCAGCACATATTTTCTTTGGTAGTGACAAGCAAATGTCACCCAGAGAAAGAATTCTCCATAACCCTTCACTAACAATGGATTCCACCTCCTCCTTGATGCCTTAGGGAGGCTGAATCCAGAAACATGATTTATCTCCCTGATGGGACAGAGCTCTGGGCTGGGATTCCACATAATTTATCACCAAGGGATTAGGGAATCCTGTGCCATATCATCCTCCAAACAGAAAATGCCCAGAAAGATACTCGCTTAGAAAAGATAGACAAGCAAAGTTCTCACACCACTCTCAGAAGCAAAAACAAGAGAAGGAGCATTATTAACCCATTAGTTAAGAATGCCTAACAGGAAAAATTCTTGCAATATACTTGAGACCACATGCAGAGCTAACTTAGCAGCCACTGACATATGTCATGCATTTTTTAAGCAAAATGTGGTAATTGTAGTAAAATTTAGGAGCAAAATTTCTATAAGGGATGAAAAAGAAATTGTTGTATACATTAATTCTTTGGATTAAAAAAATGGAAGAGGATTTTTTTTGTATCTTAAGCAATGGAAATTCAGGTAAGATTATTTCTCCAGGCCTCACTGCTGAAACAGCTATTTGATAGAAGTGCATTTGTAATTTGGGGCTGTGTGACCAAGGTATTGCAAGAGTTATTTATACCGTATATCTAGCATGGTGCTGCAGTACATGCAATTTAGATATAGCAGTCTAATACACAAATGGGCTTTCAAAGACAACATTTCTTCCACGTCATTAAACATAGGGTATGAACAGCAACTTCTCCTTAGCAAATTTTGCACAACAGTTCTTTTTATAAGTATTTATGAATTTAGGTTACTTTTCATTAGATTTACTATCAAAGTTATGACAGATTAGAGTTCCTCAGAAAGATGCAAAGCGGCTCCAAAGGAAATACAGGTGCTGTTTAAAAGAAGGTAGGTAACTGCTGTAATGAAGCTCTTTTTTTTTGTTCTGTGAAGGATTGAAGAGTGAAAAATAGTTCATGGGCATAAAAGTTATATTAATTGCGTGCAGTGTCTGAAAAGAGTGTTTGGAGGAAGTGAAGACTGCACAATTTTTATCTGGCTGTGCATTTGAGACATGAGATACATCAGAAGTACAGAGCGGGTTTCAAAAATGCAAACTGTACATTTCTCTACTGCTTTGTAAAGCTCAGTAGCACAGACCTTCTTGGAATATCTGCCAAAAAAATAAACAGGACACAGGTCGTGAAGGCTTCCTGAAATAAGTTCCTTACAGTAGTAATTACAGACCAAGAAAAAAGTTTTCATCTTTATATTCCTGTTGCCAAAGTTTTAATTGCAACTGCATGAAGTTTTCCTACTTTATTCTGACCACAATTAAGTAAAAATGCACACTCAGATCTTACTTGAAATCATTTTAAATTATGAGGACAAAAGCAGTCCCAAATGAGATTTGCTGTCATTGCTCAAAATGCTGAATGTACAAATGGTATGAACATGTCTTTACTTCGAGAAGGTTAAAATCTGAATAGCGCTGACATATAGTTTAAAGGATTAAAAAAATCCTGTTATCACCATTATACATATGGGAAATTGAGGCATAGAAAGAATAAAAACTTGCCCAAGGTCAAATGAGAAATCTCTTTAGACACCATTTTTCTCTCTAACATACCTCAGTATAAATTTAGAGTCACCTAATAAAGAAATGTGGTAGTCATCCACATAACATACTTCATCATAGGAATCTTCTTCTTATCATTATTTCTAAAATAAGTTCAAACTAATACCATCAATCTGCCTTGAACACAGTTTGGCTAGCCAGCTAAAAGCATTATCTGTGTCAACAGGATAGAATATACCAGTGCATATTGTTTGAAATACTTTCTTTTCCAGCTAGAAACTTTCTAAAGGATCCCTTTAGAAGCTTAGAGTTCTTTTCTCTGTTTATCAACTTCCAATGCATTGTCAATTGATTTTCCCTTGGATGATAGGACTGGGGCAGTGATGGTCAGTACTTGGCACAAGTGAGGTCACACTTCAAATCCTGTGTTCAGTTTGGGGCCCCTCGCTACAAGAAAGACAGTGAGGTGCTGGAGCATTTGCAGAGAAGGGCAGTGAAGCTGAGGAAGGGTCTGGAGCACAAGTCTGATGAGAAGCGGCTGAGAGAGCTGGGGTTGTTTAGCCTGCAGAAAAGGAGACTCAGGGGTGACATGAAAGTAGGTTGTAGCCAACTGGGGGTTGGTCTGCTCTCCCAGGTTACAAGTGACAGGAGAAGAAGGAATCGCCTCAAGCACCAGGGGAGGTTTAGACTAGATATTAGGGAAAATTTATTCATGGAAAGGGTTGTCAAGCACTGGAACAGGCTGCGCAGAGAAGTGGCTGAATCACCATCCCTGGAAGTACTTAAAAGACATGTAGATGTGGCACTCAGAGACATGGTTTAGTGGTAGACTTGTCAGTGCTGGGTTAACAGCTGCATTTGATGACCTTAAAGGTCTTTTTCAGTCTAAAGGATACTATGATTCTGTGTTTCTGTATGCTTATGAAGGACACTCTAAAACTGTGCATAAACCAATCAAAGAGAGCAGAGTCCTTCATAAAGCTGTCTGGACTATTTTTGAAAGGATAAAAAGTTAAATTAAATATTCCAGCCTCCAAAGCTGTCATCATAAAGGAAGGCTGTGACTGATCTGGTGTCAGACATGGTTCACAGTATGTGAACGTGATGGACGTGGCTCCCTTTAATTACAGTGGATTAAAGCAGGAAGAGTCTATTGATGTCTAGACTTGTAGCAGGAGCAACTCAGCAAGGAGACAAGGAGAATCCTTCCACTGCAGGAAGATGGTGACACACTTTAGTCATGACTTGACAAGAGGAAAATTGCAGTATTCATACATGATAAATCACATGCACCGAGCTCAGTGTACAGCTTGCAGTCAGTACTTTCCTGTAAGCAGTGTAAGCACCAGGACCACAGTGTGAAGCATCAGCTCACGGTCTTCCAAGCTGACTAATGATCTCAGCACTTGCAGTATTCTGATGAATAAGGAATGCCAAATGACTGTTTCAGAGGTGGTTAGAGGGTCAGGAGAGGTGAGTCATATTGGCATTATCTAAGGTCAGAGAGCAGAAGTTGCTTCCAAACATCTTTATGAAAACACTTTTTTCCAGCCCTAGACAGAAAGTGCTTCTTACCGCTCATATAAAGAAACTAAGAGCCAGATTTGGTTCAACAGTTTTTCTAGCATTCATCACAGTCAGATTCATGCTTGCCTCCTGCCTCAGCAACACCAATTGCTCTAGATACACACCCCAGTGGTTACATCATTCTTTCAGAGAGGCAGCTCTCACCAAACCTTATTCAACCAGAATAATAAGTGCATATGTGAGAATTAATTACGCAGCCTTCATTAATTATTTACCTGTTGTGATAGGAACTACAATTAAAATAAAGAGGCTGGGTTTACTGCTCATTCCCTTATGTTCCTGTCCTAGATAGAGCAAAGTATTGCTTTTAAATTATCTCAATGTTTTGTTCAGAATGATTTTTTTTTGCTAAAAACTAAAATTAATTCTTCAAGAGATGAGCTTTTCCAAGAATAAGTGTCTTCAAATTAATTTTCAACAAAGTCAAATTTAATAATTCCCAAGTCAGTAATGCCTAGACGTTATCCCTACACTTTGATCCCAAAAATCCGATATGACCCTAATACACATGCACTATGAGGACACCACTGAAGAAACACATTGCATGTTACTCAGCCATGCTAAGGTGCTAGGACTAATATATGATTTTAAAGCGCTATAAAGGTGAAAAGGTATTCATAGCTGTTTCTTAGAACATGTACATTGTGTCATAATAAAATAAGTACTGAATGTTTAGTTTGGTTTCTTATAATATGCACCTGATAACATGAAAACTCTCTGCTTTGCATGAGTTCCACCTTATCACTCATAGCATTTGTTTTGGAGAATTATCATTCCATTATTTTAAAATAAAAAAAAGGTAATTAACCCTGGACACATTTACAATTCAATTTATTCTAAATTCTCTCCATGACCAAACATGCAAAATGCCTAGTACCATCTCTTCCAAGCAGCAGTTACAGGCACACATAACATCCCTGACAGCATCTAGCATTTTGCAGATTAAGGCACCTGATTAAAAAAAAAAAAAAAAAAGAATTTTGAATGCCAGTGAAACAGTCAGCTAGGACATTTGCTGTTTCACAGACCGTACCAAGTCTGTTTAACAGTTTGTGATAGAACAGACAGATATGCCATGCATATACCTCCAAAAGGATTTTAAGTCAGCAGGATACAATGGCCCAGACCAAAATGTGAGCAGAGTATCTCCTCACCATATTCCCTGACATGGAAGTTAAAGTATATCCTAAATTATCATACATGGCCAGATTTCAGTGTTGTGCTTCTTGCTGACAAAAATCTCTCTAAGATTCCAGAATGTTTTATGTCTCAAGTACATCCTGCTCTGGGTTTCTCAGGCCCTCTCTCCCCCAGGCCCATAGATGATAAAACTATCTGTTGTTCTGCAGAGCTCCTATAAAAACACTTAATTCCAAGGCTATTTGCACTGAAAGCCTTTGAAACTTCTCTAATCACTAGGTATTGCACAATACCCCTTCACTGGCTCCATTGAAAACCAGTCTGGATTGTCTCAAAGGTTCAAAATGTATGTGGAAAAGGAGAAAATGTAGTAACAGTGCACTGGTATATAAGCTGCCTACATCTTAAATTTCCTTTGTCAGACAAAAAATTTCTCTTTTCATTGTTGCCATAATGACAGTCAGTAAACCTTCCTTTCAATGAAAGGAAAAAAATTCCCTTGAAAAAATACATACCAAGTACATTAGCCGTACACTGGAGAATTCCTGAGACATCCTCAGTTTCTTCATTGCCAGAGCAGTCTGTATATGAGCATCTGTTTGATATATTGTGAAAATTCTTCTCTGCATCCCTGTAGCTACAGAAAAAAAAAAAAAAAAAAAGTAATAAAGTTATAGCATCTCCTTACACAAATGCAAAGTCAACAAATGTCTTTCAGAAGTGGTGACAAAGGATTAAAACCTCTCAATGATGGACACTTTTAAGATTCAGTTGGACAGAGGGCTGGGCTATCTTGTCTAGACCATGCTTTTACCAAGAAAGGTTGGACTAGGTGATCCTTAAGGTCCCTTTCCAATCTGATATTCTATTATTCTATGATTGAAAAAGATTGCCTATTCTACTTGTATAAGAAACATTACAGTTCATTAAGCAGTCACCTTCTGATGGGATTGTACAGAAGAACGTTCAAACAGCTGTTTACCATTAATGTCCAGAGTATGTATTGCTACTTCAAAGCACCTCTAAGAATTTGAGAGAAAAAAATAAAATTAAAAAGCTTATCATGCAAGGCTGTGACTTGGGAGGCACAGAGCAAAATGTTACCATTCACCTTTTACTATCTCACATTAGCACTTACCCAATAACTTGATGCTCAAAATACTGCAGTGTCTTTTGAAGAGTTTGCCGAATAGTCTGAGGCTAGGGAAGAATAATTTAAAGTATTGTGAGATTAGGGAGTATAGCACAGTTAAATTAACAGATCTTTTAACACACTATTTTTCTCTAGTTTTACTCCTCTTCATCTTCTACCTGCCATACACCCAACACAACAATGGATATGAAATATTATTATTTATTCCTTATATGTTACTTCATTTAAACAGGAATGAATTTTACAATGTGACATAATTAATACTGCATATGACTAGTTGCACATAACAAAGGAACCACTTCACTATCATCTCTCAAAAACTATCATCAACCAATTATCTCACTAATTGAAAATAATTTGAAATAGTCTGCAAGAAAATGTTAATATTTTGTGATGAAAGTATCACCAGGAAAAGCTATTGAGTTTTTAAACTCTATATGCTCCCTGGGGCATTTTATAATAAAGAATATTAAAAGATGCAATTTATTTTGGCTTAATTTCCTGACAAGCTATGACTCTTCAGTCATCTTTCAAATTATCAGGAAAGTCAAGTTCATCAAAAGAAAATCATGACATGCTTCAAGCATTTCTATGCTATTTCATTTTAATAGATGTTCACCAAACTACATATGAGCATTAATGTTTTTATTTGCATTATTAATACAACTACAGTGTTCCCCAAAATACTTAGGTGCATATATAAGTTTATTTTCTGAATTACTACTATTGCTGAGGGTATTATTATTTTGTATTAATTCATGAGAGATCAGAGAGGTGGTAGGTGACCTGTCCTGGGAACATTCAAGGTCAAGTTGGATGGGGCTCTGAGGAACCTGATCTATCTGAAGATGTCCCTGCTCCTTCCAGGGAGGCTGGACTAGATGACCTTTAAAGGTCCCTTCCAACCCAAGCTATTCTATGATTCTATGAACAAAAATAAGCTCAAAATAGATGCAAACTTGAAAGAGGTTTTTCTTGTTAACTCTGTTTCAGATAATTACTTTACTTCTCTGTGGGAGCTCAGTTACCTGTGCCAAAAGGCTTTAAAGTTATATGTTCTCTTGTAAAACACAATGGAAGCACCACAGGAATTAAACTATCATACATCAAAAAAATCATCCCCTTCTCAGTGGTCCAGCAGGTGTTGAAGTCCTTATGTCTAATGGGCCACACATGTATTTCATGGCACGTTCTCACAGTGATTCAGAAGCTTTCTTGCACTCAGCACAGAAAAATCCACTCTTCACACAGAGAAAATATGTATTGTCCCACACCAGCAACAAAGCAAATCAAAATAGCTTTAAGCAAAGAAGTCCAGTGAGCTGCCATCTCCCATCTCCATACAGTATCTCCCTCAGCCCCACTCCCTACACACAAAACATTAGAACTCCACCAGCGACTCCTCTGACATGAAATAGGGAATAATAGAAATGTTTGATTGCTAAATTAAATCTCCCTTCTGGTTCTGCCAAAGAGCTTTTACGGCAATATGGAAGGCAGCAATGCTTGGTATGACAGCACAGAGGAAGGAAAATAGCTTTTTGTTTTCTCAGGAAGTTTACAGCTTACAACACCTGAGCAATGGATTGTTTTTGCCTTTCTCATGCCTGACACACAGGTGCTGCACTCCTTACCCAGGAAAAAATGGCTTTGAGTACCTCAGGATTTAACCATACAAGCAATCTCCTAGTCCATGTTAACTTTCTCTTGTGAAAGCTAAATCGACTGCCTAGCTGTTGTCTGAAAATTTCATACAATCCCAGGAACTCACACAGCTTTTTACTGGCAACTCCTATCAAATCTTGGAAATTAGGTACAGACAAAAATAGGATTTAATATTAAAACATGGGTCATAAACAGAGCTTTATGTAATATGCTCAGAGCCAGTATGAAAACTTATCCAAGGAGTCACAAATCTTTTTTGTCTCTGCCATAAATTATTATGGCATGTTGCTGTGCACAGTTAAAAAGCCACTATCTTCACCTTTTCAGTTTGCCATTTTTCATCACTGGTGAATATCATTTTGTTGTAGATGTAATTCTGTAACCAGGGCCATGGATAAACAAAACAGCAAGAAGAGATAAGACACCTGCTTACAGCTGCTTACCAGAGCAGTTTGGTGTATTACTTCTTCCATTACTAACAATGCATTGCCCACAAGAGAGAGAATGAGCAGGAAAACATTTCCACATTTTTTCTGTATCCAACACCAAGATTGGATGGAAGCAATATAGCTAAACCTTCTCCTGGAAGCATGACACACATCACCTCTCCAAGAAGCATAGTTCTGCCATTAAGGGAAGTAAGAGACAGCTTTTAACCACACACCTCCTCCACTGCAATGTAAGTCTGTGCCATTCGGGTACCCAGTGACACTTATTTACTGGAGAGGTTTTAAAGCTTCATGGCCAGTTAAAATGAAAGATTTAGTGTAAATGTAAACCAGTGACTGATACTTAAACAATTAAATGTCAACAATTCATTTCAATTAGAATGATTTACTAATATTTGGTATGCATTACAAAAGTAATAGTCACATCAGTTCATGCTTCTAAGGGCAAATCAGAGGCAAATTATTGCTATTTTAACTGTAAATTAATTCAAGGATTTTCATACCAAATCACATCCAAACTCCATATGGAATGACAATATATAAGGTAGAAGGCAACACTGAAGATACTCATACAGACTTCTTGCGTGGCAGAGATCACAGGCCTTCCCAAAACTAATTCTGAATTCAGACATCAGGCCATGGCTAACCCTAATGTGTCAGAATAAACTGTAAAACAAAACTGAAATAATGATTCATACAGGTTTGAAGAAACCTCTGTAGGTCTTCTAGTCCAACCTCCTGCTCAAAGTAATTTGAGTTACAGCTGATTGCTCAGGTCATTCTCTAGACAAGTTTTGAGTGTCTCCAAGGATAGCAATCCCACAACCTCTCTAGGAAGCCTGTGCCAGTGTCTGAACACCCTCATGACATTTCATATTTTTTTTCTTAATTCCGATTTGAATTAAGAAGCTGATCTTCCAGCTTTCCTGCCTCTCATCCTTCTTCCATTTTGCATCCATGTGGAAACCCTGAACAGTCAACTGTAGACTGCAACAAGATACCCCCAAAGCTGTCTCTTCTGAAAAGCTGAATAGATGCAGCTTCCCTAGCCTCTCCTCAGATGTCCCATGCTCCATCCATGACATCGTGGTAGTCTTCTGCTGGCCTCGATAGCAATCCCCTGGAAAGTTGCTAATTTGACTTTGTGACTCTAATGGCCACCTTTTGAGCTCTAAGATCTATTCAGTATTCCATGTACCTTATCATCTGCTTAAGCAGTCTGTATCTCACCAGTTTGGCTCTAATGACAGTATGGGAACACGTCAAAGACTTTACTACAATTAAGGTAGGCAATATCCCTTCATCACTGAGCCAGTCATCTCATTACAGAACTCAATCAGGTTGGTCAGATACAATCCATCCTTGGTAAAGGGCATAAATTTGGCTGTTCCCAATCACCACCTTATTGTCCTTTTTTGCGCTAAGAAAAGACTTGCAAAAGGACTTTTTCCATAACCTCCCCGTGCACTGAGGCTGATGGGTCTGTAGTTCCCTGGATCTTCCTTGTCCTTCTGGATGCTGGGTACAATATTTGCCTTTTTCTAGTCATCAAGTCTCTCCTGTGACTGAAGTGAGGGAGACTTGGAGTCTTTCCTATTTCCATCCCTGCAGGTTTAGGTAATGCCTCAATATCCCTCGAGGGCATCCTGTGACTGCTTCCAACTTCTGCTGATATATTTTTCTGCATTTGAACAAATAAACTGTTCTGGTGCTTTGAGAAGAGTGAATCTCAACCAGCTTCTTGTACCTATTTACCCT
The DNA here is from genome assembly GCA_038380795.1 of Pyrocephalus nanus. Taxonomy (NCBI): domain Eukaryota; kingdom Metazoa; phylum Chordata; class Aves; order Passeriformes; family Tyrannidae; genus Pyrocephalus; species Pyrocephalus nanus. Next base: position 42,311,862 of record CM076259.1, read on the forward strand.
ATAGGCTAGTTTTCCATTGGAGCCTGCCAAAATGATCTATGAAGAAGCCAAAATCTACTCTCCTGAAGTACGAGTCCACCTATTTGACTTTCCCACCTTTCTCAGTGTTTTGAACTCCAGCATATCAGGATCACTTTCTCCAGGGATGCTTCAGCCTTTAGACCTTCAACCAGTTATTCCTCGTTTGTGAGTAAAAGCTCCAGGAGAGTATTCCTACCTTGTCAGCTCATTGATCACCTGCATTAAGAAACTGTCCTCAGCACACTCCAGAAATCTCCTGCATTGCTTGTGCTCAGACCTATTCCTCTTCTAATGGATTTTGAGTTGGTTCAAGTCCCCCATAAATAACAAAGCTTACCATTTCAAAATTTCATCTAGCTGTCTAAAGGTTTCCTCTGCTTTCACTTCTTGACCTGATTGTGCAGCAGACGTAGCACCAAACCTGCTTATCTGTCTTCTGCTCCTGACTCTCATTCTCTGGGCCACCTTGCTCTGTTCAAAGGGAAGTGCCCACTCATTGCTGTCACCCCTACACAGAGTGCAGATCCTGCTCCTCAGCTTCCCAGCCCAGCCTTTCTGAAGAGCCTGTGTCTATCTCCTGCAGAACTCTCATCCTGAGAGCCCTTACACACAAGGGTGTGTGAAATCCCACAGGAGGTCCAAGCGCAGTGGCAGCACAGGGATATCTAATGCCACCTTTTTGCTCCCCATGCTGCCTGTGTTTGGGCACAGGCACTTGAGATGGGCTCCCATTCATGCTGCTTTCATGAGGTGAGCACAAGAGCCTCTTCCATCTTTTTGCTCACTCTTCAGAGAATGAACACCCTTCCACAACAAACATAACTTAACCCCCCCCCACAAGGTTGTACAGCCAGTGAGAAGAGACCTTGCCTCACTTTGTCAGATGAATGCCATTCTTGCTCAGCAGTCCTTGCTCCTCAGAGCATGTCCTATGTCCATGGAGATCAAAGCCCTGCCCTGCCAGCAACACCACCAACAGAGCTACAGACTGCCTTACTAGATGTGTCTGCTACAACCAGAGCCTTATCCCCTTCACTAGCAAGATCAAGGAGACACCAACTGGGCACTCACACCCTTTGCCCATGAACTCAAAGCCATGTAGTCACTCCTGATACTCTCCAGGTCTCCCCTAGCTCTCACCATGTTGGTGCCCACATGGATGAGCAGCAGGAGTCATAGTCCAGGAGACAAACAAGCTTTGGCAGCCTCTTTGCAACACGTATGTGTGAGCTCTTGGCAAGCAGCAAACCTGAGACAGCAAGGCAGGCTGGCAAATTGAGTGCTTCTGATACCTACCACTCTCCTTTTCTTGAAGCCTCTAAGAGTTGAGGCTCTGCTCATTTGCCTCATCTCAAGGCAGGTCATCTCTTCCACCTTTTCCTAGGGCATTTTACCTTCTCTGTAACTGCTGAAATCACAGGTGGAAAAGGGGCCCTAGTTGTGTTGTTAGAAGTAACAGATCTATAACCTCCTCCACCTTGGGAGTTTCCACCTTTGACTCTCAGAGGTTATCTCTGTTTTTCTCTCCTTTCTTTCAACATGGAGCTCGGTTTCTTGGCTCTGCAGGGTGTCTGGAAAGCCCTGTCCATGCTCCCTAATGTACATAGCCTGCTTACTATCTATTACAGCTCTTCCACCTGTCACCTCGGTGCTATGACCAGAGCACACAGCTGTTGACACCATCAGGCAGCAATCCTGATGATGGCAGCCCTGCCATTACAGCGGCTGTCATGCCACCGGCTGCCACAGTTCACAAGATGCACTCCTAAAAAATCTGCACTTCTTTCTAGATCTCACCTTGCTTTCCAGTAGTGCAAGACTAGTTCAAGTCCTGAAGACAGAGGAGTAATAACTCCTCAAAACCACTTCTGTGAATAACTGGAGAAAAAAAATAAAATATTTGTCTAAATGAACTTGAAATATTCCTAAATTTTTATTTTTTTTTAACTCAGACAACTTCCTCTGAAAACAGACTTCAGTTTAAACATTGTGTACATTTTTTTTCTTTTTCTTAGTTCAATTTTCCCTTCTTGCAGCTTCATTGCCTCAGTTTTGCAGACAAAGGAAAAGAACTTCCACTTTAATTGCATCCCTTGTTATAAATGTCTTTCCTAAGGCAATCAAACATAAGCTTTCCAATCTTCTCAGAGGACAGAGACTTTAGCCTATTCCCTAGCCATTTTCTGTTGCCTGTGAAATGTCTTTCATTTGGTTGCAACACCTTCAGAAATAAATGGTAGGGCTCATCTGCCCAACTGTAGGCACCCAGTGATTCATTTCATCCTACAGCTGGCATCTAATACACGCCTGAGGACTCAGTCTTTATAAATACCCATTTCTTTCTTTTGTCTAGAAAAGACATTGAGTGATTGCTTTAGACTTCGACATCTTTTAATGTTTAAGTGAGGACAGACAAACCCCACCCTGAGGTGACAGAACTGCACACAGTATCCCAGATGACTCAGCCTAAATTTACATAAATGCAGTTTCAAATTCTCCATCCCATCCCTTCTGCATCCTAAGAATACCTAGACAGTATCAGGGAATAATGGAACAGAGAGGTCCAGAACCAAGAGAGCAGGCCAGTACACAGACAGTTCCTCCTTAACCCTAACATTTTTCCTTGTAAAAGCTAAATGGCTCCTAGCTGAGCATCAGAAGATCTTCAGCAATCATGCTGTTAAAAACCTGAGTGCTTAAAACTTGAAACATGCAAGTTGAAGCACTGAAGAGCATAACAGGCTCCGTTAGAAATCACTTTGTTTCTATCAGAATTTCTTCAAGTCAGGTCAGGAGGCTCCTCCAGATTGTTGTGCCCTGGGATGTTGCAAAGTCCTTCCTAGAGGAATCTGCACCTCGGCAAACAGGAAAGACAGGATACCATGGATCCCAGCCATATCAGCATTTTGAAGCTGAAAGTTTTAAATGCTTCAAATTTGAAGTGTTCAATCACAAACTCAACGGACGTGTAATACTTCATTTGCCGGTTCCACTGCTGGTGATCATTCATTAATGAAAAGCTTTTTTTTTTTCATATTTCAAAAACAATTTTAGTCAAGCCTTTGTGCATAGGCGATTACAGATCTCTAAGCACACATGAGCAGGTGTGCATCTGGCCCATACAAAAGAAGATAAATGGCAAAACAGTCATTTTTAGAATGGGGTTCTTTAATATTTATCCCATGATCATGTAAGCAGTGAAAAACTGTTCTCTGCCTGTCCTTCTGGTCACCAAAATATTGAATTAAAGTGGTTTTAAACAAATAATCAAGACCCCAGCTGAAAACAAACACTTATCAACATTCCCAAGTGCCAGGAGTGTAGAGATAAGCATTGAAATTGATGTAGCTAGGGAAAAGCAGAATGCAAAAAGAAAAGGAAGGCTCCTTTGGCATCCAACAATTTTCTGATGATGTAGAATGGAGGAAGGCCTCCTAGCAGGTCCACTCCCAATAACTGAAGAATGGAATCAAAGGGAACAGACAGAAATCAGAAATGGAAAGCAGAGTTTCAACATAAGCAATCATCTGAAAATTTAAAAAATAAATAATCTTTGGGGATTTAATTGTAGTGGTTTTGATAATATAATCTGGAAAAAATATAGCTTTGCTCTCGGGCTTCTGAACACCTAGAGTGCACTTATTTTTTCTCTGCAACTATATGAGCTAAAAATGTATCTTTTCTTCATGAACACCAGCTTCTCAATTCCCCATGTTGGTACTTTAGATAAAAGCACCAACTCCTTGCAGACCTCTGTGACTAGCACCAGTTCTGGTATCAAGAGAGGATGATGCAGAAACCCCAGGAGGGGACTCTTTGGGGATACAGGGCAGGATGACTGACAGCTGGAGGCAAAACAAGCTGCCCTTCAACAGCTCACAATGATCCAGATGGGACCAGGTGAGGTTGAAGTGCCTGAGCTCAGTACCACTGTCAGATTAACCTAAGACCATTCTACTCCTGTGTTCATGCAAACAGGGATACTCTTCACAGAGAAATATTTGTGCACATTAGAGAAAATGCCCTTAATTTAATAAATAACATTGAGACTAATAATTTTACCCAATACTATTTCATAGCAACAACAACGCAAACACTGTGAAGAAATAAAGCAGAGCTAAATAATAATTAGAAATTATAACTTCTGCATCCCCAGCTGCCTTTCAACTAGAAGAATCACAGACATTACAGATGGAAATTGCCTATTAGATCATCCAGTCTAACTCCTTGACAGTGAAGGATAAATATCTCAGGGTGCTTTCCCTTATAACACCGTCTGGGATCACTTTGTTCCTCTTTGAATTTCCGCCACGTCTGAAATGGATAGAAGATCTGTTCTGTGATGCAGAGAGAACGTGTTCAGTAGGTAAGAATAAAACAAATGATCTACGACTAATACTACCTGTTCGTCTTTTAATGCAGCAAACATCTATCATACATACATAATAGTGTATGCTGTAAAATAATCACTGCTACTCCAGCATATTGATAGGAAATGAAAGGCTTTACATGTCAGTCCTTCTCAAGGAATTTCTTCTGCTGAGACAGAGAAAGAACCAACTTCCTTAATATAACCAGACCTAATTTCATATGCAGATCTGCAAAGGTATTTATCCCTTTGAAACCTATGGACAATCCACAGAATTTTTGGCTTAATTTTAAAACTCAGTCTGAGAATTAACAAACAGACGCATCTAGAAAGAATCTGGATATGAGATGGTACAATTTCTTTTACACAAAGCACTTTATAGCAGCCTTTAATATCAGCACAAGAGGTAGAAGGAACGAGAGGGCTTTCCTCTATGTTAACATCACAATTTACCAGAGTACACCCAACCACTGCGAGGTGGTAACTGGCTCTGCTCACACAATTTCAAAAGAAGGAAATTCACCCTCATTTTGATGTAGCCATGACAGCACATTTCTTTTTGAGGGGCATATATTAATGATCATGACATTCTCATCTTTATGTCTTTCTCTACCTGCACCTGGACATTTTGGCCAGGGGACAGGCAGAGAAGTTCAAAACAATTTAGATCAATTTTGTGGGATTAACACTGGTGCTGCCACACTCTGGGTTGTCAGCCAGCGGGTCACTTCTGTCTGTGGGCAAGCCTGTTCCCCCACAGGGATATGCTCACAGCTTCCAAGCAGCAAAGATGCCTGTAATGTGTGAATGTTACTGGGACATGTTTTTTTCCCAAGCACTGTAGGGAAGTTAAGATTTCAGCCTGGAACTGCACAAACATTAAGAAACCCAATATTGCTATGATCAGTCTAAGCACTAGATGTCAAATATTCAAATTCACCCTCAATAAAAAGACCTCGAGGTCAACAATGCAATAGTTCAATGCTGAAGGCCTTCTGGTGCAGCTTTTTTTTTTTTTTTTTTTTTTTTTTTAATATTTTATTTGCCATGGCTGAGTTTTCCTTGCATGAGATGCTGGACTACTGAACAAGACAAACAAACAAAACCCACTATGATGCTCATATTGATGAAAGTTTTCCAGAATGTTCCTGTTTAAGACACCACAATTCTATTCCATGCTATGAAGTAACAGATTGACTGGCTATTGACTACTCATGTAACCTTGTCTGTAAATGAATTTACTCTCTGTAAAGTTGAAAGATACTCAGTGAAAGTCTGATTTTAATATGCTTTAAAAAAAAAAAATCATCCTGTTTGCCTGCTGGAATTGAAAGTTTCTCATGGGATGTGCCTTTCTTAAACACTTTCATGCTTCACACCCACGTTCTTTAGAAGGATGTTATTCATGAAGCTCAGCCAGCCTGGCCTACCAGGTGAATAAGCTCATTACACCACTGATACAGATATCATTTGGCATTACCTTATTTCATTCATAAAGTTAGGCGGAAGTCATTTCTACAACAGCAGAGCTTAGCTATACCTGGTGGGTTACTGTGAGTCATAAGGAGCTCAGAATACTCATGCAAATTTTTCTCAAAAATCTTATGCAAAAATCCATTTGCTACCTCTCCTTCTAGTGGCAGCAACTTGTTATAGCTTCTAAAAGGAGTAGCATTCCTTGAGACTAAGTGGTAGAGGTTTATGATGGAGCCAGGTTAGATATAAGCTGCTATATTGTAACTTCTCTTCCAAAACCCCACCTCCACTCACTGGAGGATTCACTCGCCATTAAGCAATTTGAAGTTACTGTGACATAAGTAATAGCCTACACAGTAACGTAAATGACTGCCTTAAGATTCACTTTTCTCCCACTGTCAGGAGGAAGGCTATTTTCAAAAAAAACACAATTCTTAAATTCCAACTATTTGGCAGCAGCCAGTAGCAGCTTCCTAAATTATATAGTAAAAAAATGTTCTTACTTTAATATGTCTTCAACTGGGCCTTTAAAGAGTAGCAGGAATAATTCTAGATGAACAGAAAAGTGTAACAGAAATGATTTTCACTTAATAATGTTCATAGTTCAAGAGATGCGTTACATAGACCATTCAGAAAATAAAATCAAACGTAAATGTTAGTCATTTTAAAGCTGTGTCATGCTGTAATTCTCATTCCAGAAAGATCAGTACAGCGCTTGGGGGTACACAGTCTCCTCTAAATGAATACCCAGTCACTCTCAGCTCCTTTAGGATAGTCCATGACTCTTAGATCCGAGCAGAGTATTTGACTTTTCAAATCAGTGACAAATTATGTTTTTCTGATTTTGTTTCTATTTTCAGCCTGGGATTGGATACAAGTCAAGATAGAACTGGAGCAAATGTGAAAATTGCTGCAAGGAACTGGAATTCAGTAAGATACTAAATGCCATTTCTAAAGAATCAAGCTACGTCAACTGGTGCCAGGATACCATTCCCATATAACAGAGTTTCTAAGGGCAGAAAAAAATCATTTTGATAATGAATAGCATATAGTATAATCTTTTTCAAATATAATTAATTAAAATTTGTGTCACTGTGGGTGTAAAATTCATCCTTTAAAATGAAACACAGTAACAAAGATGGAATCAAAAGTAAAATGTATCATTACATTTGCTGGTGATATACATGTAATTACTGAGTTATTTCTTAAAAACAAGGTCTTAAATCAGTGTTCCTATTAGGGTCCCAACATTTTATTATTTAACTCCAATAAACTGAACAGCCCAGTAACAAGGGCAACTGTGTTTGGACAGCAGCTGGATCTACCTCCAGATTTTCCTGATCCGAGTGCATAATCAAAGACCCTTTGACAGTGGTTCAGATGCAGGAGGACAGAGGACACCTGTGCTCAGTCAGAAACATGATTTAGGAAGACCTTAGAATGGATAGGAGCTACCTTCACAATTACGAGCTCAGCTTTGTGGGAACATCACAGGAATTAAAGGCTGTGAGAGGGCAAAGCCAGACATGGGGCAATATGCACGGAGCATTGTTGGCCATGATCTCTTGAGCTGAAGGAGTCACAAGAGCTGTGTGCAACACCTGAGGTTTATTGCAATGAGCAGCCAAGTTTGGTCCCACAAAACATCATCTTCTCACTCCAGTGATAAGCATTGCCCTGGCTGGATATGGTTCCCCCGACCCTACAGTCTGCAGTGCCTGTCTGTGCCCAGCTGCTGGAACAGCCTTGACCCTCCTGTTGTCAGTGCACCTGATTACTCAGCAAACTTGGTACTTGGTGAGGCAGCAGGGCAGAAACTTGATGTGATGTTCAGTATATGCACTGTCAGTTTGCTGAGTGCAGCTGTGACAAAAAGCTGCCTCTCCTTGAGTTGCTGCTGCTCTGCCTCGCTGCGCAGTGCACCCTGTTTCCCAGACCTTCCCCAGCACAGCCAGTGGCAGGGTATGAATGCAGGTCTCATCACTACACACTTTTCCTCAAAATACGCAGCTGTTTTGGTGGGAGGTGAGCCCTATCATCTTCCTAGTTCTGGCTGTCAAAAAAAGAGAGCACCTGTGGTAAGCAAGTTCCAGATGAACAGTATCAATCCTTCACCCAGGCATATTGGGAAACATTTACAAACCCACAGGAAAATAAAATAAACCTGTGCTAATTGTGGATCAGGTCCCTATATCCTTTAGTATAACAACTGCAGGGAAATAAAAAAAAAATCTCCAAAAATCAATTTAAGAGAAAAGTTGCAAAATCTTGTGTGCTAGAAAGTGCTAGAAGTTGTTCTCTGGGAGCAAGCAGGAGTTGGATTCACCCCTTGCTGCAACACAGCAAGGTTCACTTTTTTCCTACGATTCCACAAAAAGTGATATTTGTGCAAAGTCACACTCAGCTAAAATTGAGACCAAGATTACAAGTGATAAAAAATGCAATAGCTTATTTTCATTGTATTTTACTGTATTTACAAATACTTCATTACTGCATTTCATTCTACATAATCTTTTACAGTTCAACTGTACTAACTCATGAATGCATTGCACAGAAGATATTAATATTTTCATACACAGTTTTGTGCTACCACTCATAAGATGCAGCCTGCTTGCACAGCCTTCTTGCTGTTCTGCCCCACAGACACTCCTCTTGAGTGCCCAGCCCTCTTTTGCCCCTTGCATGCTTTTTCCTGCTCTGTCCAAGGCTCTCCACATGCCCAGAGCAGCTCCCCATATCCCCTGCTACTGCCACATTGAAACAACACTGAGACCTCTCTGCATGGCACAGTAGTATTAAACACACGCAGAGAATTTTTCCTCAGGGAAAGCACAAAAAAATATTTTACTGAGGATTTCGACCCTTGTCATTGCTGAAGGAAAGCACAAACCTAAGGCTAAGTATAAACATCAGGAACCTGTAGCATCCTTCAGCTGTTGGGATGGGGACAAATTACTGCTGTATTAATGTTTAAAAAGAAAACATTAAACCTTGCAAGCTAGATATATAGTATACACATTTGCATGTGCCTAAGTATGATTTTATGCTTAACAGAGACCTATATCTATAGTATTATGGAGTGAAGGTCTACCTACATCGATAAAAAAGCATTAAGGCTTTTTGTTTAGAAAGAACATCTGTCAATGCACCTTTCAAACTTGCCTTCTAATTTTACAAACAACAAAAATTAGTCTCATTTGACATCAATTTCATAGGCAAAGTTTGGTTTTTTATTTCTAATTAAAGTCATTCCTGATTTACACCAGCAGATGTGCAAAAATAATCACATCAAAGTGTTAGACATATGGCAACTTGACTTGTTGCATGAAGGCATATATCCCAGAACTCGGTAAGAATGTACCAAAATAACAATGCATCTTAACAGCGGTTTCTCTGAGTGAAAAATGAAAAGGCAGAGAACCTGGTTCTTGACTTATACCAGGACTATAACAACATGACCTTTAAGACTTAATGACATTAATTTGTGCCAAAATGTGTAAGATGGGAGGGAAGCAGTAGTTACAATGCTAAGATAAAAAAGGAAATTTTAAGCAATGTGTATCGCATTAAAAATTAAAAATAACATAGTTTTTTGCCAATAAGGGTTGCTATAATTGCATCCCAAAGAAACGCTGGAAGCTGTTGTTTGGGACATCAAAACCAGGTTGGATGAAATTTTTTGCATTCTTAAACAAAATTACTCTGGGTGCAGGAAGTAAAGAGGACTATTAGATCTATCAAAGTTTTCCTCGTCTCTTAATTCAAAAAATGTGTTTATTTTGAAAACATATTTGACAATTCACCAAAGCTGTAAAACTGTAATTGTCTTTTATAGCAAGCTGGAGAAATACAAATACTAAGGTTATCTAAAAATATGCACTGAGCTACTTCAGAATATTTCAAATATTTTGGGTAACACATGCTCTAATTATACCATTGTATCATTATCAAATTAAATAGCTTTTTTCTTGTACTAAAACAAGACAGGTCACCTTAGATATCATCTATTAATACCAACATTACAAGACCAGATTCCCAGTGGAGAGGGAAAAAAATCAATGGGAAAGAAAAGTCTTAACTTAAACTGGACGACTATTTGGTATGTGATGCACTGACTTCGCCCATTAAACAGGTTGTCTACTTCTATCCAGCCAGTTAAATAAACACCAAACAGAAAAGGGTATATTAAAATTAACACAAACTGATACTTGATGGTGGTGAGACTCGTAAGTACTTTCCAAAGCTAGCTAACAATAATGCAAAAAGATGATCCAATGCCACGATATCAGATAGAGTTGCCCTGCAGATTAAGACTACTTGTTGCAAATAAGGTTTCATGCCTTAATACGTTAAATTGTTCCAGAGACCTAACAAGCATTCAGTTGCAGCTGTAACTTTATGAGGAAATTTTAGTGATGATCACAGAGGTATGTACAGGAGTGTAACACAACTGTAACAGAAAGGCTGTAGAACCTTCTATTTTACCCTAATCTATCAGAACTCCTGAGACACGGATTTCAGTCTTAAAGACAGATACTACCATATGTTACAGGATCAACCTGAAATCACTCCTTATTTTAGCACACGGACAACGGTTCACAGACTCAGCTATAGGTGTAGCTATCCAGATAATCGTCAAGTCATGCATTTCAAAGTACACTTTAAAGAAACTGATCTGTCAGGAATGTCTGCGCATCCAGGAGGCACAGGGAAATCTGTTGCTGAAATATTTCTGAACACATAGCCAGAACTTTGCTTTACCCTATTTAGTATGGAGAAGCCCTACAAATGTAGTAACTTCACATCCCCTCGATGCTGAAGAAAGAATGTGCATGCCATGCATCACAGAGATGTAACTTTTTATATTAAAAAAAAAAAAAATTGTTGCGAGGACCTGTGAAAAGCACTTTATCATACTGATTTCATTCAGAAAGGGACTCGGCAGAGATGATAAACCCAGCCAAGGCGGCAGCTGCTCCTAAGCGTGACTCCCGACCCGATTTCCAGCACCGGGCTGCCGGGAGCTGTACTCCCGCAGGTTTTGCGAGGCTGGCAGCCGGCAGCCGAAGCGAGCACGGAGAGGTAGCGTAGCGGGCTCCAGTGGCCCGGCGGGATCGTTTTGGAGAGGGGCGCGGGCACCGCCGCCCCTTTCCCGACAGGCACCCGACCCCGCGGGGCGGCCGTGGGGCTGTGCGGGGCGCGGACGGGCCGGGGCCGGGTGCGGGGCACTCACCGCGGGGGCCGTCAGACGGCGGATGCTCTCGCCCAGCGAGTCCAGGTTGACCCGCCGGCGGCGCGGAGCGCGGCGCGCCCCGGCGGTGGCCGCGGCGGCGGCAGCGGCAGCGAAGGGGGTGTCGGCGGGGCCGGGGGGGCTGCGGCTGCCGTTCCAGCAGAGGCGGGACAGGGGACACTCGCCCTCCTCCTCGGGGCTCGTCTCCGGGCAGTCCGAGCCCAGCGAGCTGAAGGACTCCGACGAGATCTTGCGGCGGGACATGGTGCCGCGGGGCGGCGGCGCTGGAGCTCAGCGCGGAGCGGCGGGCAGCCGCGGCGGGCAGCGCCGAGCTGGGCGGCCGCGGGGGCGGCCGCCTCGCATGGCCGCGGATGCCCCTGGGCGGGCGAGAGGCAGCGGCGGAGCCGCCGCGCCGGAGCCGACGCAGACCCCGCTCCGCGGTTCGCCTCGCCAGGCCGGGCTGGGAGAGCGGGTGCCGCTCCGCGCCGCGCCGGGAGGCTTTAAAGCGGCGGCGGCGGCAGCGCCTGCTGCCCTCCTCTGTCTCGGCCGCCCGCCCCGCTCTCCCCTCCCCCGGCTCCCTCGCTGCTCCGCGGGGATCACGTGTTGTTTGGAGCCCTTTCCCCCTCCTCCTCCTCCTGCCGCCTCCCCCGCGCCGCTCGCCGCCTGTCGCGGCCGGCCCCGCTTGCCGCGGCCGCCGCCGGCCCCGCTGCCCCGCTCCGGGGGGATGCCGGCACCGCCCGCACCGCCCCGGCAGCTCCCGAGGGGCGGGCCCAGGGCCGCCGGCTGATGGGAGGGCTGGCAGGGCTCTCCGCTCTCCGCCCTGCGCTGTGGAGCTGGGCAAAGGGAAAAGGGGAAGCGGGTCGGTGTCCCCGCAGGGAGCGGCGGTGCCCTTGTAAGGGGCTGGGGACGGTCCTGGCTTCCACCCGTTGCGCCCGCTGCCGCCCGTCCCGCCGCGGTGCTGGACAGCTCCCTGGCAGCTCCGGCGGCCAGGGAAACCGGTCCGCGCTCCCTGCCTGCCGCTCACCGCCAGAGAACTTTTGGAATGGCATTCGTGGATCTGAAGCTTAGGAAATAAATCATTTTGAAAACTAGGAAGGCAGGATGCCGGCCACCAGGTTTTAGAGTCAAAAGTTCTTCTCGTCTTTGTGCAAGCACTGCTCCTGCTAACGCTGCGGGTCATGTCCAAAACAGAAAAGAAGAAACTAAATTAATTCGTCTGCTACAGTCTTGGCAAGAGGAGAAAGGACTGGTTTAGAGGACCCAAAGCAGAGGAGCTTGGATCCAGGATGACAAGCAAGGTGTCTCCTTCCCAGCTTTCCCTACCCATGATGTCAGTTTAAAGACACTTGAAGAGTTTCATGGCAATAGTGATAACCCCATGTAGTTCTTCTCAGTAAAAATGCTCCAAGAAAATGTGATCTCAGCTGTAGTGGCTCGTCCTACCATCAAGGAAGACAACTTGTCATTACTTTGCCTTTGTTCAAATAAAACTTATTTTAAAAGGCAATGATTTTAAGATAGTTTTTACTCTACCTTTTCCCTGTATTATGACATGTTTTACAACCTTATCCTTTTAAATGTCTGAGTGCAGCCTAAACAAGAAGTCACTAAAGAGACTAGGAAGATTTCCACTGGCATGAAAGAGCTTTTGAGCATGGCCCTAGGCAGGCTAAGCCGGTGTCTGCTCTCAGAAGGGACACAAGTCCATGGCTGAGCATGCTGCTTTTAACTAGGGCACAACAACCCTTGCCAGGACATTGCATTCAGGGCTGTCATCCCTGTTTCTTATGACTCACCTAGTGTCTATTCTTTTTTTTTTTTTTTTCCCATAGAAATATAGAGAGAGTAAGAGAAGCTATGAATCTTTTCTCTTGCTATAATTTTTTAATTCCTAGCGCTTGAAGCCTGAGGCTTGAAAGGATGTATAGTAAAGCCAGAGTGGTCCATACTACCTTCTATTGCCCTGTGAAACAGTTCGCTTGGAATGCACAAACTTTCTTTTTGCAATACTGGTGATACCCTCAGCAGCCCTCAGACACAAATCAGACATGTTAAGTTAATTCACACATGAAACTTCAGATCTATTGTCCTCCTCTGTCTTTCCTCCTCTAGTGATTAACAACACTCATTGGTGTCTGAATGTAGGGAGATGAAAGTTAGTTCTCCCTTCTTCGCTCTGAAGAAATCCTCATTTTCACAGGTTCTTTGAGACTTGCTGCTCAAGACCTTGCTGGCCCTCAGGCCAAGCTACTGCCATTGAGGGCACTCAGGAATTAAGGGATCTAGAAGGTGCCCTTTGGTGCTAAACATCTCTGTATTAAGATGTTAACTTTCTCCATATGTGCTTCCATTTCCATTAAATTTACTTCCTTCTCATAGACCATTCTGTACAGTCCTCAGTGAAGCAAACTTCCACTGGTTTCTTGGCTGATGCAGTGACAGTGACAACTGGGTAAGAGACACATAGTTTAGCATGGAAAATATAAATACATATTTATAAGTCTAAACTGCTAAAATACCAAAGTGTCAACTGGTTCCATGTGCAGCATTTCAGCTGTAGGGTAAGCAACTTGCTTGGAGGCAAATTTGCATTTTATTCAGCACTAAGGAAAAAGGGTTTCAACATGACAAAACTGACACTTTTTAAGACTTCAGTTTCCTCTTTTTCTTGAAGTTTAAAGTAGCACTCCCCAATGCAACTTATTGCTAGCATTTGACAGTGCTCTTGAGTTACCCTTACAGCATTAAAGATTACTTTCTTCATTCCTCTCATGGCCATATTCCTTTTGTGCCTGTTGTAACCCTGAAATGAGAAAGGAAATTCTTAGCTAAAGTGACTACTCCTGAGGTCAGAATTATTATAACTAAATGTGCTTGTATACCAAATGGACTCTTTTCAAAAATGTAAAAGACATTTTCCTTCAACATCTAGATGGTGAAATTCACAGCCTAGTAAAAATTCCATTGAATTCTTCAAGAAATCTTTGCTTCAGCTAAAGCAGTACTTTGAGTAAACCCAGACTCAGTGTTGTTATTCACTGGCTATTCTGATCAGCTACAAACTTTAAAACTTATGGAAGTAAGCCTCAATCCTGCCTAGTCCAGTTGCAAAGATGTTGGTAGTCTGCATTTTGCAACTCTGTTTGGGATTCATGATGTGAAGCACATGAAATTGGATAGAGGCATCAGTTGGAAAACTACCAAACACCATCATAAGGTGTCTCAAGCTAAATAGAAATGGACAGCAGAAAATCCAAGATGATGCAGGTCCTGGAGGTGAGTCTGGTGAGCCAATAAGTCACTCAGTCCCTAGTTAATTATTCTCATTTTATTCAGCCTGATCCAGACACAACCTTGGCAAAAGCTAAATACCACAGAGGTTGTTTCATCTGACAGTCAAATGCCTTTGACAGCCCGTAGACATAGACATCTACAGCACCTAAGAGAACAAGTGTTCTTCTTTTATACATGTCTCATCAACCCAAATTTGCAGTTGACACATTACTGGATAAATAGCAGAAGTGTCTGTATAAAGCATAAGGTTCAACAAAACAGAGCCTATGTAACATTTCTATCATACTAGAACAGAATGCAATGTATGTGTCCCACATGTATTGCAGATAGGTCAGAGAAAAATATGAATATTTTTAACGTAAAGTTGTCCTTCCATTAGACAGGCAGTGCAATATGAGCCATCAGTGTGCCCAGGTGGCCAAGAAGGCCAATGCCATCCTGGCTTGTGTCAGCAATAGTGTGGCCAGCAGGACCAGGGCAGTGATTGTCTCCCATACTTGGCACTGGTGAGGCTGCACCTCAAATCCTGTGTCCAGTTCTGAGTCACCCACTACAAGAAAGACAAGAGCATGTCCAGAGAAGGTCAATGGAGATGGAGAAGGGTTTGAAGCACAAGTCTTACGAGGAGAAGATGAGGGAACTGGAGTTGATTAACCTGGAGAAAAGGAGGCTCAGAGGGAACCTTATCAATCCCTACAACTTCCTGAAGGGAGATTGTAGCTAGGTGGAAGTCAATCCTGGTGACAGGATAAGAGGACATAGCCTCAAGTTGTGTCAGAGTAGGTTCAGGATGACATTTGGAAGAATTTTATCACAGAAAGTGTTGTTAAGCATTGAAACAGACTTCCCTGATGGTGTTCAAAAAGCTACCGGACATGGCACTTAATGCTATGGTGTAGTTGACAAGGCGGTGATCGGTCAAAGGTTGAACTTGATGATCTTAAGGTCTTTTGCAACCTAAATGATTTTGGGACTCTGTGATTCTAAGAAAAATATTTTGAAAATCACAAATATTCTATTATTTTTTATCTTTTTTCAAATTTTTTATCTTGGAACTAGTAAGCAAAACTCACAAAATCAGTCCAGTTCTGACACAAAATGCATAGTCTTTAATTTCTATTAATTAAAATGTGTTGGTTTATTGATAATTGTTCAAGCATTTCTCATCAGACATTATATGCTGGAGTTTTGGTATTATTATTTTTTTCACAAACGTTGTTTTCCTGAAGCTCACACAGCCTTAGAAGATTAAAATACCAAAACAACTTCATCATAGTGCATTGCGTTGTCCTATCTGCCTTTGTTGAGAAACTGTTGGTGGCAAAGATGCTGAAAGAAAGTATTTGAATTAATCCAATTTAGTTATTAGTTGCATGTATCACATACATCACATATATAGTTCATATTTTTTCACCTATTACATTATATGGCTTTTTATAATGAACTTTTTATAGTACTGCTGAACCTATAAGTACTTAATTTTCCCTGAATAGAAAAGATTGTTGTCATGGGATCAATGTCTCCCACAGAGAAAGTAAACATCTGTTTTTCAGAGCATTTCTAAAGCAGCAGGAGACTGTTATCCTGTGACAACATTCTATTATAATTATTTTATTGCAGTCAGGCAAAATGAATGATGTGTAGCGAATTTATTCTTTTTTCACGTTCTGTCAAACCTTCCTGTTCTTTATCCAATGACTTCCATCTGGAGTAGTGCCTAGAAGGGTGGCTGGGGCATTCTGCCATTCGTCATTAATGATCCACTGAATTACAACTGGCTCAAAGAACAAATCCATTCTCTGTTTCAGCTACTCAGAAATAAAGTTAACGTACAAGGTACAGCAAATGCACATTGGTCAAAGTTGACTTCTGGTCATCAGGTTAGGTTTGAGTCCATCATGTTACACGATGTGTTACTGAAGCAGTAATTAATCTATTTTAAACTGCAAGATGAGATATTACATAATGAAAGAAGAGGAATCAATCTTAATGCTCATTAAATGTGTTTAATCTGTGACCCTCAGCACACTTCTTTGACTTGTTCTCATGGATGAGGAAAGCAAAGCACAGGTGACTGATACCACAAGTCTCACACTACATAGCAGATCAATAGCAGAATCAGGAATTCCTTGTTACCTAATCTAACTTCAAGACAACTTTATTCAGAATCAATTGGCTTGAAACATGAGTGGCTAGCATCAGATACATTTGTAAATTCAGGGATTTCACTATACTACCTTGCCAAAGGAGGATCAAAACAAGACATCACGGCTATAGAAAGAGAAGTTGTATTGACATCATCACTATTTCTCAACAAAAAAATGTGAAGGAAATGACTGATGGAGTGAGAAAAATAAGAATGCCCAAATAACAGTGCTTTGACTCAGATGACTGGATCAAACCGAGATTGCAAATCTCAGGGAGAAGTGATGGCATACATCTTTAACTAATTGCCTAGAATAAACAAGCAGCTGGCTAAACATTCAGACTTAAAAATTTATAAATCACAAAAGAAAAACTATAGCACAGCATTCAAAACCTCTTATTTCTGTTTCACTTGCAGAGAGAGACAGATTTACTGAATTCAACAAGAGGTGAGGTAAATAGAACCTTTTCTTGATCAGCATTTCGTCTGTGTCCTCATTATTTCACCCTGAGGAAAGCAGGTAACAGAGGTGGCATAAGTTCTGCCTCGGAGTTACTTATAGACCCCATCCAAATTCATTTAAAACACAAAAAAAAAAGAAGATGCTGATGGGCATCTTATACGGTCTACAGCTACCTCACCCCTGTACTCTTTGCAGCTTGGTCAAACCACTGTTTATAGAAAAACATTTCCCTACAGAAAGCCAGTTTGTTTTCACTCTTGCAGCCATGTTTATCCCAGAGATACCTCCTGCTACAAGCAGGTTGTTTTTTGTAAGGATATCAGCGTCATCAACTAATCTGAAGAATCTTCAGGCTAATCTGAAGAAAATATAATGGTACCTACATACAAAATAAAATTCAATTCACTTTTAATCATCCTCTGTACATCTGTAGCAGGGGTTCAAACAGACATTTTTCCGGACTTCTGAAAGAGCTTCCTGCACTCTTCATACAACATGAGAATCCAAAATGGAAAGGTCTTTAAGAGCTTCTTGTGTCCGGGCCAGAGGCTGAATTAAACCAGGACCCTTAAACTTTCTGAAATGTCTGCTGGGACTGCCTTTTCTCCTGAGGGGCAGCAGAGTTGATGCCCACGACGCGGGGTGTCTTCCATGTCTCTCCCAGTACTCTGTCTGGATTGTAGAAATTCCCCTTGGTGGTCTCTCACACAGCACATTCTAAGCAGCCTTGTGGTGCTCAGCAAGCTGAGGAGGCACTGGGAAAGCATGTAGCAGCTCTGGAAGGAAAGGTAAGGAATTAGCAGATAAGTACTGGGAAAGTTAGGGTAGTCATGAGGTACTGACCAGGTTTGACTGTGTTTGAATCTGACCTGTTGAAAGAGTAGTTTTCCAAGGCAAGAAATACTGCACCACATTTGGGAGATGAAGAGCCTGCAGCAGAGCTTGTGTGAGGAGGGTTTTCTATACTAGCTTATCCAGGACCTAGCTAGGAGTGGGACAGCAGGTTCTATCAAAGGAGGCCAAGCTAGTGTACATAACACATAGCATTGTACTGCATGTTCTTTGTTCTTGTCTAAACAAGATGGTCCTTTCCACAAACATTACACATTTCTATACATTTCATCTCTTCTCAAACTGATACCTTCCACCAGATGACTTCCAATTGAAAAATTCCAAAACTTAAATCATTGCTATCAGTGTACCTTACCAGCTGGTCTAAGATTAATTCACACTGACATCTTGTCTGATTAGATTACCTTTTTCTATGTTACCCTAATGACAGGAAATCTCAAAATATTTTACTCAGACTTGATGAAAAGTGAGACCTTGTGTCATATAATGAGTGTTACAGTTATCTGTAAGGACTAGCTCCCATGAAGCCCAGAAAGGAATAAAGAGATTTTACTTACGTGTAGTTTCAGCAACTGGAGGAGAGAAAGAACAAGCTCATACCTATAGAAGTAGATTATAAGAAACCATTAAGGTAGTACCTGAGCAAATAAAAAATATCTAGAATATCTATCTACAGGATATTATTCATCAAAAACAGAGTCAGCCAAAATGTTGTCCAAATGAAAGATCCTATTGAACCTCTAAATAAAGTCTATTGTAAGAAAATCTATTCTCTTTCACCCAGAGATGGCAAATGATCTTGTTGCAAAAGCAGATCCTTCAAGCAGGAAAACGTCATGTGCATGGCTTTACAATGCTGGTACAACTGTCCCAGCCTCTTTCACCAGATGTATCTTTAACATGAACTTCAGTCTGTCTCTGCCTAGTAGTCCATCGCACATAGTTTTAATATTATATACTATACTCAGTAGCGTTCAGCAACCTTTCCAGATGTTTAACTATCTTACCTGCTGTTTGTGACTATGTGTCTAAAAAGAAACCTAATATTCCAGAGAAATATTTGAAAGCATTGCAAAATGTGGTGACTTAAGTTTTAGCATCAGTTCAGAATCCACTTTTCTGTTCCTTCCATTCTTCTCCTGTACCTTAATCCATGAAAAATTAATTGATCTTTTTGCTTCATTCTTCACTTCCACTTCGCTCATTAAAACAAGGCTACAGGCAAATATGAAGGTAAACTATTTTCCTATCATTTAGTTCCTGTCACTTTATTTTGGTGAAGGAATACAACTTTCAAATATGAGCATTTGTGCTACTCAGAGCACTGTCACTCCTGCTGATGTTACTTAACCATAGTTTCATATTCCAAAGTTTCTTGTGCTCTTTGAAAAACAGATAGTCTATTCCCAGAGGAATGTTTCTATGCAGAGAGTAGTGTGAATACTCGTAGGAAAGGTTTGCACTAAGACTTATTAAGTCAATATATTTTGTAATGGTGACATAACTAGAAACAACTACATATCCATATATGGATTTCAGCTGCAGAATTTCAGCTGAAACCTTTTTAAAATGTTCTGTTGAGGGGGAGAGGAAGGAGACAAACAAACAAAAAAAGGAAAATATCAGAAAAAAAGACATCCTTTTCTCTATGGAAAACTCCTAATGAATTCTGAAGTTCTCTTTCATGTCAACATATTTTATGCAGAAATTTCCAGCAAAGATAGGTTACTGTGAAGGAATCATGCACCTGGGGAACGTTGCAATGTGCTTGCAATAACATCAATATTTCACCTCTGCAGCACGTTTTACTCAAAACTTCTGAAGGTGTTTTGAAAGCAATTACAGAGCAAATGTCTGTAATGTGAATAAGCTTGAACAAATAATGATTTTATGCGGGAGTTGAGAGCAGTGTGGGACAAAAAGTTACATACTGATACAATGAGAATTTAACTGCTTGTAAAGGTGCAGAAATAAATTACAGCTACCAAAAACATTTGATGCTAAATGAATAATGTTTTTAAAATCTTGTCTCCTTAGATAAATAAACAGACAGATATGCAAAGTATTTTTACAGAAAAATACCATTAAAATCCTGAAACAATTGAACATTTTATTATTAAAGCAAATAAGTAAACCATATTTTGGATATTTCTTTTAAAAAGATGAAGCAAATCTTAGCTTTCACTACACTGGTGCAGCCAAGTGCCTAGTTTGCAAAGAGAGTGAGTCCTGCCGTTTGGGTCACTACTAAAATTTTCTAAAAAATCAGTTTTTCATATCATTTTTCAGTAATAAGAGTAAGCTAAAGCTAAACCACAGAAGCTTCTGAAAAACAATGAGAATTCGGTTCCAGAAAGGTGGAAGTGCTAATATTGTTGGTTTGAAGTACTTTTAGTACTGATCACTGCACAATACAAAGCTTCTGTAAAATTTCTTGTCCTGTTTCTACCATGAAGTAGAATTATGTCTGCTGTATCATCTCAAATTGACAACACTGTTTTTCCTTCATGAACATGGTTTGTCTTCAAGTAGTGTTGTATTTTCCATCCACTGACAATAGTTTAATGACTTAACATGAACAAGATGTCAAAAATGTTAAAAACCAATTTCTTTGTTGGTTGGATACAGATGGAACACAATGCAAATGTGTTGCAGCAGAAAGAACAGGTTAACACTGGAAACATCCATGCTACCTCAAATGTTGAACACTTCTTCAGGTTTTGAGAAGCACCTTGAACTTCTTGCAGGTGAAAACTAAGAAAAAGTGCATGGAATTAGAGTCCTACCCCATCCAGTTCATCATTTAGAAGAAATTAATTTTTACTTACCACAAAAGCATTAAAATGGCTTAATGCAGACAAGACTTAAAATGAAAGAGGAAAATGTGAAATCACATTAAGAAAAATTATCATCATGGCTAGGCTTCACAAACAAAGATTCGAGAAGGGCTAAGAAAAATTATGGAGACATGAATAAGAAACACTGAATTTATTGCCACTTGTATGAAAGTAAGGAACATGAGTTGTTCTAATATTAGTAAAACCAATAAGTTCCTAAATAAACAACATCTTTCAAGAAATCCAGGAATAAGTAACAGAAGCACTGTCTGTAGTAGCTTCCTCCTTGTCCATTGCTGCCAGTAATTCTTAAATATTTCAGGTTTAAAAATTATTTGTTCTCTTCTTCTTTCGTGTCCTCTCCTGTCCTGTTCTGTTCACCCTTATTTATATTTTTTAAAAAAGCTCATTAAATATTAAAAACAGTAACTTTTTTTTTTTTCAATCTGACTTGTATAAGTGTACAGATATAGAAAACAGAAGCAAAGGCTCTTATTCTTCTATTAGTAAGGCAAGTGTGCCTTGTTAAAATCAAGAGCAATTTCATCATGATCTGAACACTTGAGAAATAGCTGGGAAGAGAAGGATTTTCTGGGTAATTGGGTTTTAAATAGTGTGAAAGGTCTTCTGAGGAGTCCCTTTACTGAGCAAAGTCTCATCTTTGGTTGAACAGAAATATAAGTGTGAGACACAGGCAGAGAGCGATTTGATGTTACAAGGGGAAAATTAGAAATGGATAGGTAAAATACTCAAATATAGTTTATTAAAAGGAAAGTTCTGCTAATTTAAACCTGCCAATCTTGAGCTAACTTTTCTTTTTTGATTTTGATTTTATTGTAAAATACCAGTTTAGGCTTTACACGAAACAAGAAACCACTCCAAGGAAATCTCTACTTCCTGTAGGCAACCCATTATCTTTTATGGGCCTAAAACAGAAGCTGAGTAGCTGTTAATAATTCCACATTAAGAAATTTAGCAATGTAAACTGAACTTTGCTAGCAAATTATTGTATAGAAATGGGTCACTCCAATCAACATTAAAACTCTTCCTTAATTTTCTATGACTTAAAATGATAGGTTATGAAGGGCCACAAGATTTGTGCTCTTCCTTTCTTCTTCTGAAATACTTTGTGTTCTTTTACTGTTGATGAGAGAGCAATGTGCATAATGCATGCATATGACTCTACACTGAAGACAACACAAATACTAGAGTTTTACTATTCTAGAGGACTGCAATTTATGAGGTTTGAGTGATTTTTTTACTGGCTAAGAAAACGAAGATGACTAACAGGAGGAAAATCAGGCACCACTGAGAACAACTGAACCATAAACAAGAAAGCAACAAGATTTTAAAAGATGAGGTGATAAATGTCTTAATGCTATGGAGGTTTTGCATAATCTTGTTGGAAATGAAAAAAGCAAGAAGCCACTGTTAGCTAGGAAAAAAGTCAGAGGCAGCAATATTCATCTTCAGTCCTGGAGAAGTGAGTAGAGTTGGTGGAGAGAGGAGATCCCATGCCCAAAATATCGGGGAGCACCACTGCTCACCTCAGCATCACAGCCCAGGGCTGGGAACTGAGTTTGGAGCCAGGACTCCGTGGGACAGATATAGCTGTTCCTGCTTTCATTGGGCTCCTGGCATGCAAGCCCACACATCTGCCCCAGCACCCATCACCTTCCAGCCAGCCACCCCATGCCCTTGCAAGTGCTGCAGACCTCAGATGTCCTGCTGGATGGTTCAGGCTCCCAGGCTCAGTGGAGCAGAAAGAACAGAGCCATATTATTGAGACTTCAGGGGCAGTAGGGAAAATATCGAGGTGTCTGCCTGTGTCTGCTCAGCAGCTTTTCTGCACCTTTGTTGACTTTCAGATGATTTCATATCCTGTTCCCAAGAGGTCTGTCCAACAGTGTGAGACTCACAGCCTTCATGTCTCTGTAGGGTTCTATAGTTGTATGATTTATTAATTTCAATGGGAAAAAAAAATATTTCCTCTCAGATTTTACATTTCCTTCTGAGAAGAGAAAGAGAGTGAAAATTAAATTAGAAAAATGACCCTGCACTGGCTGAGAGAGCCACAGCTGTGGCACACTCTGGTTATCCTATGAAACACATTCCCACTAAATCCTCTTCCCTCTGCTGTGTCTTCTCCCCAGTCTTATTTAGCACACAGATGAGAGCCCTCAGCAGAGAGAAAAATCACAACAAAAGGTACGATGTGGTCCAAGCCCACTGAGTTTAAAAGCATCTGCCCCTCTAATCAGAGAGCAGCTAAAATCCAGGTCCAGAGTCAACTCCTAGGGGTTGCAGCAAGGCCAGGATGTCAGCTCAACAAAGGGTAAAGAAAGAAATGTACCCAAACTGTAGCAACTTTAAAAATATAAGAGTGAAATATGGTGTTCTGGAATTGACATTATCGAGCAAACACACTGAGCAGCTCACCCCTGGAATACCTTTGTCTGAATGCAGCATATTTAGTGTAATGTTTAGGACTCATTCATGTTTAAAACAGCCTAAGCTTTTATTTTACAATGCATATTTCCATCCCTCCAGGCTGTAAAGATAACAAGATAACCTTGAAACCTGACCAACACAGTAGTTCTGAGAGTTATGTACTCTTTTCCCATTACTCCTACTGGCATACTACCTTCAAAGTCTTAACAATATTTTAAGGACTTTTATTAATTATTTCATTGAACATAATTTCAGTAAATAAAACAAAAAAGGACTGGAAACTGCTGCAGAGAAAAGGAAGAGACATAGAAAGACAGGGGAGAGAAAAGACAAACAGAAAATGAAGATATTTTAGAATAGATAGTAAATAAAATAGAAAGACAGAGATGAAAGGGGCAGAAAAAGACCAGTCGTTGGTGTGATCGTATTGCCCCAAAACCATGCATTACTATAGCATAAGGGTCTGAGCCAATAATAAGTAAAGATAAAATCTAAAGATCCACTGATTCATTTGGCCAAAAGAAAAAACCTGCAATGTAGGCATTTACCCTTCACCTAGTACCTTCACTGCTCTTTACAGTCAATGCACAGAAATAGGTACTTGGAGGGTGGGGTGGGGGTTTGATCATTTCATCCCAAAATAGATGGCTACAAATAGGTCAAGTGAATCACTTTTTGAAAATACCTACTTCTCTCAGTTGACTCTGAAAGGAACCTAGAGTGACTTATGCTTATACCATAGATAGCTGTAATTAGATGAGATGATCCTACTCTCCAACCACTATGCAAAGACAAGATCCTTCACTTAATCTTTACATGCATCCCTCATGAAGAAAGTGGAAGCTCCTCTGTGGACTCCTATTTCAGCTCACAGACTGGCTTTTGGTCCCCTCTACCAAATAGATTGGATTAAGTATGTTTATTTGGTAATACAAAATTATATCTGATGCAGTTATATACTAAGTTAGAACTTGAAAAAAAATAGTGTAATGACTCAGAAAATGTTCAAGATCATTGCAAATATTAACTACCCAATCTTCTATTATTGACATGTAATGAGATTGATGTAAGCACTATAGACACACAGAGAAATTTTGTGATTGATATTGAGAGAGGATAAAATTTGGGACACAATCATATTTAAAATCTCTATGTAGGTGGAAACAATAACATTTCATAAGAATACCAAACAGTCAGCCATTGAAAGGTGTTGCATTTTGGCAGAGACTACCAAATGCAGAGTTTGACTGGAAGGCTGTTGGGGTACTTCTACCCTGGGCTACAGTTTGTGCTTACTGAAGAGTCAGGTTCTCAACCAGCATCAGCCCTGTTGTTTTCTGCTTCTATCATCTGCTGGGGGGAGAAAATTGTGTCTGAATACAACAACTTTGAAGGGAGAATACTGCCCATCGTTTAAAGTGGATCAGTAATTGTTTTGAGGCTGCTTTGATATTAGATAATAAATGGTGGGTAAGCAGCATATCTGGACCAAATTATCACCATCACCATTCAGCCTCGCCAGCCTGGGGTCACACAGCTGGTTTTGGAAATGTCAGGGTGCCACAACCAGCTACCAGAAGAAACTTTTCTGCTCCCTTCTGCTAATTTCACATGCTTTGAAAGGACATGGCACAAGTTCCTTCCTGTGGCCAGAAGGCACCCTCAGGGAAACTGAGACTTCCACGTCGTGTAGCTGCTGCAGCTACCCACAGCAGGTGGACCAGAGGATGGATATTCATCAGGGGCCAGATTCCCATTGCAATGCATGGACTGGGGACACAGAGGACAGATAGCTCAGGGATATCCCCCAGCCCTGTGTCCTCCACCATAGACTAGCAAACAAAGTCATTCCTCTTCCTCTTCTCCCAGGTGGCTCTACTTTGCTCTTTGGTGCAGATATGCTCTTTACTAGGTTTTCCCCTACATTTTGGGCCACCTCAGATATAAACTTGGTCAGAAATTTATCCAAAGCAAAGATTTTCATGGATTTGGATGGTGTTCTGGGTATATTAGCAGAGCTGGGGAAGACAAAGCAATGCCAGAGATAAACATGTCTGCAGAAGTAATATCATTGCAGAGGTGTTGTGAGTATCAAAGCTCAGCAATGAAACGACTTAGTGATATAATGGAAGAACCAAAGAGAATGAAGAGGTGGGGGGACAGGGAAGGAGCCTCAAGTTTATTTTCTCCTCTCACAATCCAGTAAATCTGGACTTAAATTTAAATCTGGATTTAAAATCTGAGATTCTGCAGTCCACACTATCCATGCTAACAGATATGGATATATTTCCGACTTGACAGAAATCCTAGCTACAACTCAAATACATTCTACATCCAGGTGTGCTTCCATGGTTGTGTTGTAGCCACTATCATCTTCCTGTCCTGGAGTAAGACTCAGCAAGGGCACAGAGAGTCACAGTGCTGTAGTCATAGTGGTGGGAGAACTTGACAACTGGTCCTACCAGGAAGGCCCTACCTTTAGTGTTGGGCCACACCAAAGGATTCAGATGATTGCAGCCCATTGACTCCGACCCCTTGGGCACAGATATCTCACCTTTCCACAAGTATCTGCTGGGGACAATCTCTCTATAATAGGGAGCTTGCTCTTGTGCAATGACAGAGTGAAGAGCAAATCAAGCCCATTATATCTGTGTCAAAAGGAAGCCAGACTGACTTTTCCACTGTAGGATTATGGTGTAAAAAAATATTTTGCCAATGTTTGTAGGTGTTTTAAAGACAGGATAATTTTTTACCTTATAAATTACTGCAACAATGTCAGAATTTTAATTTGTCCTAGTCAGCTGAGATTACCTGGAAAGAACAGGAGGTACTGTCCACGTGCCAAAATCCTGCTGGGCTTTCCTCCATGCCTCAGTCAGGCAGCTAAGACGTTCTGGTGTCCAAGAAATGCTCAGGTGTAACTCCTTGAGCAGAGAAGAGATCCAAAATGGAAGTAATGTCAGGCCTGTGGATATGTGACTGGCAAAGATCTGACAGACCGTAATCATATGGAAAATGTGGATACTGTGATGCTTGATGGCCTTTCTAGTCAGAAGTTCCTCTCAGTATTCAATCGCACCCCCCCATCTGGCACAACATAAATTGCCGTCATCTGTTTATCTCTGGGTGAGTATCCCCTCGCCTTTGTGACTGACAGCGCAGAATAACAACAATGAAACAAACCTAAGACAGATTGATCTGGCTTTTGCCTGCAGCATTTGAAAAAAACAGCAGAGAGCTGTGAGCTCAGCAGTGGCACAATGAATTACAGTGAAGCTCCTTGCCACCAAGGAGTGATGCAGGTTTTTCCCCCTTTGTGCTTGGCTGCTTTTTTCGCAGCAGCTCTCACCTGTATCTGGGTTTTGTCACAAAACTACTAAAAAAAGCCAACCAGCAACCAACAGAAATCAGCAAACTATACCAGCAATCAGCTAAGAAGGGCAAATGTACTAATACTGAGGGAAACACTAATAGTGACAGAGATGCTCTGCAGCTCACAACCACACACTAGGCTGATGCAATGCTTTTGAGAAAGAGTATGCCAGGTGAAAGCAGAAGTCTTCTCCATGCAGTTCATACAGCTGTGTGTGAAAATTCCCCAGGTCACCTTTAACGAATCACTGCCTCAGTCGAAACATTTGAATTTGACAGTGTATGAGACCAAACTGGGGTCAATGGCAGGTGGTAACAGCCCCACCACAGTCTGGGTCAGCCAATGCACATGAGCTGCCCTTTGTTGCAGTCATTCTGGTTTCACTCTGTTCTGGGGGAATCCTTCTTCCCCGAGCAAAAATCAGTGAAATATTCTCTGCACTATGGTTTTCCCTTCCTGCTGCTCCGTTTTTCTTCCTCTAGTCTTTACAGTTGGTTCCCCTCAGGCTACTCTATACACATTTTCTATCCCTCTTGCACTTGTGTGCAGTTTTGGGCACCACAATATAAAAAAGGCATTAAGCTATTTAAAGAACATCCAAAGAAGGACCACAAGGATGGTGAAGGGTCTGGAGGGGAAGCTGTATGAGAAGTTGTTGAGGTCACTTGGTCTGTTCAGCCTGGAGAAGAGGAGACTGAGGAGAGACCTCAGTGTGGTCCACAGATTGCTCACAAGGGGAAGCTGACTGGCAGGCACTGATCTCTTCACTCTCATGACCAGTGACAGGACTTGAGGAAATGACATGACCTGAGCCAGGCGAGATTTAGTTTAGATATCAAGAAAAATTTTTCACATGGGGTTGATTGGGCATTGGAACAGGCTCCCCAGGGAAGTGGTCACAGGTACAAGCCTGAGTTCAAGAAGTGTTTGGGCAACATTCTCAGGCACATGATGTGATTCTTGGGGTGTCCTACATAGGGCCAGGAGTTGGACTCGATGATCCTTATGGGTCCCTTCCAGCTCAGTATATTCTGTGATATATTCTATATGATATTCTATGATTCTGTCATCTCTTCCCACTTCAGACTCCCCTTGAAGTGAGAAGCTGCTCCTGCCTGCCCAAAATCCTGCTGATAATCCCCTACCTCCTACCATCACCCCAGGCTCTTTGTCTCTGCTTGCAGGGCAGAGGGGATAGTGAGGGGAAAGAAGGAGAGCTCTACCTGCCAAGGACTGCAGGGAAGGTGGAAAGCCTACCACCAACTAAACTACTGACAATTTCAGTGAAATAAAGCACTGCCAGTGCCCTTCTGCTGCTAATAGCACTGGCAAATATCCCTCCAGGAGGCCGGCAGGTGGAAAATGCATTTTGTGTCAGCATGGCAGCAGGCACCCAAGCCCTAGCATTCACTTCTCAGTCTAATTTTCCCTTTACAGAGCCCACAGTCATGAGCTAGTCTCCAGAATGGCACTTTTCTCTGTCTCTTGGTGTCTTGATACCCTAAAATTTGCCATTATCTGACTTCTGTGCTGATATCTTAGCAAAAACATGGATGACTGCAAGGGGGACATGCTCTCTCTTCTGTAGGAGAAGCCCCAAATGATGTCACAGGGCTGTGTCTGGCTCGGGCCCTGGTACCGGTGAGGAAACTGGTCTGCTGTCAATCCATCCAGCAATAGCATTTTAAAAAGCAAATGTTGGGTCAGGAGGCGCTTGGAAAGAGGAGCGAAGAAAGCACAGACCATAGTGTTGGTGTGACAGAAGACTGACCTGACCACACTGACAGGCTGGCACTGTTTTTTTGAGAAAATTAATGAGATCAGATTAGGACACAAATACTGGGGATTTCAAAGTGTAAATATCTACCAACTGCTAGCCACATGTTACTGAAGAATTGTTCATTTGAATGTTAAGGAGGAACAAGTCTTAAACTGGAATATTCCCTCCCAAAAACAGCCTGAGAGCTTTGTTTGATACAGCACTAGCATTTCATAGCCTCATTTCCAAGGAAGATGCCATAGGAGGTGTTGACCAGAGAAGCTGTGGGTCCCCTATCCTTGGAAGTGTCCAAGACCAGGCTGAATGGGGTTTTGAACAACCTGGTCTAGTGGAAGGTGTCCCTGCATGTGGTGGGGCGGGGGGGGTTGAAACTGGGTTATCTTCTAAGTTCCTTCCAATTCAAACCATTCCACGGTTCTATGATGTTTTGATATGCTATTGCAATGTCTGTCTGGGGTGTGAACCTCCCTAGGCCTTCCTGGTGACCTCTGAACCCAGTGGCCAATACTGCTCTGTAGTAACAATGGCTCAGTAACTCTGATCGGCTCCTCACTGCAGGCCTCTCTTGTTGTGCTCTGCTGGTGTGCAAAATGACCAGCAGAGCTTGACTGGTTTCTTTATCAGAGATTGACAGAGAGGGTTTGCAAAGGGGCAGACCCTCCTGCAACTTTAGTAAAGAAAGCCTGCTACTGTGGACAATCTTCTGTAAATGAAACTCGGCTTGACCTAAGTGCACAAACTCTCCAACTAAAGCTGAAGAGGTTTGAACACACTCTCATTCTGAAAACATAATACTAATATAATCACAAAGAGTTGTCTTCCCAAGCTACTGCTTTTCCTCTGTTTGGAAAACAGAGGAAAACCCATGTTTGTTCACATTTTGAATGCATAAATGTATCTGAAAAAAGAGTACATAGACCATTTCAAATTAATCTCCAGACTCCAGTAAGCCTTTAACTTCCATTCAAATAATTGATCAACGCTATTCAACTTTTCAGTTTCAAGAAAAATCCTTATCCCTAATTTACGTCAGTGCAACTTTTCAAATGCATAATGACATTCTCCATAAGAACTTTTAATACATCCAAATGTGAATAGAAAAACATCTTTTCCACGAAAATCCAAGTGTATTTGTTAAGAATCACTCTTAGTCCATTCTGAAAAATGGTTACATGGCTTGCCTCAGAATTAATTCTATCCTCTTCAGTAAATTAAACATTTCTGTGCTAACAAAATCATCAATAACAAGAACGATGGAAACAGTTGAAGAGCAACACATAAGATGTACTGGGCTCCATTCTCATCCCAGCTGAAGCAAAGAAATCTTGGAACACCCTTGTTGGAACCAGTGAAGTCATGACTGGTCTGTTCCTGCAGTCCACAGGCTTCACCTGTCATGACTGCACACATTTTGCAAGCAATGAACGGTGAGCAGTATCAGACTTTGCTCTGCCAGCCTCTTGTGTTCTTATTCATTTCCTGCAGCCAAGAGCAGCACTGAAGAATCTCTCAGGAGACACACTGCTCACAGTTAGTGGGTGGAGTGCTGTGAGCCAAGCCAGCATCCTAAAGTGTTACAGTATTTAACATTTATATCAGGCTCTGGGTTTGCAGCTAGTAATTCACCTGTCTGCTCTTGGCATATGACTTCAGTGGATGTCCTGCAAACTGAAGGGTAAGTAGTCATGCATGACTTAACCAAGGCTCCTCTCAAGTTGGCCTGTGTTGAGTTTCTCACAGACACAAGGTGAAATTTGTGCTGCAGTAGCTGCAGTTAAGTGGTTGCATAATTTGGGACTATTTTCAGACCCCATTCAATATTTTTACAACTCTCCACATTTTTACACACATATAGACATACATATGCAGCCACTATCAACTTCAGAGGATTTAATAGTGGCTTTTTTTCATGGGTACTGGCAAGATAATAACTATAATAATATAGAAATACCAATATAATTATAGCTCCAAAAGTACAGATCTCTGTAGGCTTTTCATTTTGTCAAACTTTCTTACAAACCTGCATGTTTTATTTGTGTTAAATGTGAACTTAATTAGTAATCAGAATGCTAGGTCTTTCTTTTTGGTTCTAAACCTCCAATACAAAATATTTTAATATCCTTCTTTTCCTTCTTTGCAGCATACTAAATGAGGCATTGAAAATTCAACTTTATACTTGATAGCTCTTTCTTTAAAATATTCTGAGAAGGTTATAATTATTTAAATTTTAGTTTATAAGTATTTAAACTATTCAGAAATAAAAGAACTCAAAGCTAATTAATAATATATTGAGTAATAAAATACTTTAAAAGGTGATTTTTGTTGTCTGCATATAAATGGATTTAGCGGTAATTTAGGATATGGGGATGGTTTGCTGTAAGGATCAAGCTTAAGGAGAACAAGCAGCTGAGAAAAGGAAAAAGGTAATGTCTTGCAGTCACCAATAAGCCTTGTATTACTCAGATGCTCAGCCCATGGGAGAAAGGGGGTCAGTCATGAAACCTACATATGATTCCCATGCAAATGCAAAAATGACAGGACCACAGTTAATAATAGGGTTAGTGCGCTCTGACCTAATGTGGGTAGCTGCTCACAGGCTGGAAATCATTTTGCCACACTCCTTCCTTAGTCATCCATGCTGGAATGAGATGACAGAGCACAGCAGCTAAGCAACTCACCTGGACTACTCATTCATTCAGAGAGGAAGATTAGGACTTTTAAATGTGATTTTAAAAGACACTCTCCCGTATCACAAAGCCTTGGCTGGTAAGGGAGCTGTGACTGGAGACCCAGGGCTGGGTGCCTGCACCACGGGCTGCTCCACTGTTTGCAGCAAGGCAAGAAATGTCTAACTCTAGTTGAACACTGGAATAGGCTGTCTAGGGAGATGCCAGGCTCTCTATCAGGGAAGATTTTTAAGAGTAGGATGGGAGTCCAGAAGCCAGGCAGGGTTTAGGCACAGCAAGGCACACACTGGGGCAGGAGGCTGGAGAAGACAAACTCTTAGCTTTTCTTACAGCTTTTCTTATTTTTTTCTGACTGTGTCACAGCACTGCTGCTCAGGAAACATGAGTGGTATTGCATCCCATTCAGAAATATCCCATGCAGATGCTTAGAGCTCTGCAGACCCTCAAGGGAACAAGAGCAGAAGAGCATCCCTATGAAATAACAGCAAGGGCAGCGACTACTGCCTGTAGGAAATAATGACTTCTGTTCAAAATGGTCATTTTCAAGAAATGTCTCAGTTTAATGCTCCAAGTGACCAAAAATACCTTAGGAGAACATTTTGGCCATACTGCCTTCTTCTCAGGAACTCAGTGAACTACTGCTGCACAAATTCCTGCTCTTAACAATTATGTAGGCTGGATAGAGCATGTGATTCTACACAGTACACTTCTAACTCAAACTTCTCTGTGAAGGGTCAATCAAGATTTGATGAAAATCAAGTCACACAAGAAACTTGTAATTATGAATGTTTCTGATGGCTTCATTTTGAAAAATGTCCTGAAAGCATTACCAGCTCAAGTTTTGGTAGACAAGGAAGGTCATGAATCACAAGGAACTTGAATAATCTCATGAACAAGGGTGAAAGCTGTGTGTGCTCTAGGAGAAATCCAGCCAGAGATTTGGGGGAGATGCCAGCTCTCCAAACTGCAAGTCATGAAGATAACTTTTGCATGACACAATTGGTCATTTTTCTCAGATCTTTTCTTCCCATCCACCACCCCCATTTCATATTTACTAAGTTAACACATTAACAACAGCCTTCATTACTGGGTTCCTATGATAAATAAATTGCTCTTTTTTCTTTCTGTTTTCTTTTTTTTTTTTTTTTCTTTTTCTTTTTCTTTTTTCTTTCCTGTTCTTTGGAAGACTTTCAGCCCCCTTCTTAGGCCAATTGTGTTCCAAAAAATCCATCCCTATGAGTGGCTGACCTCCAGCCACTCAGCTGGTCTCCTCCTGCCTTCCATTGGAAAGAAGTGGCATTGGTACCCTCCTGTGAGTAAGACTTACATTCCCCAGGCACCATCCTTAGTCCAGCATTAACACTGGGCACTCCTAACCCATCTTGCACACAGACAAAGCCATCATCACTGATTCCCCAAAGCAAACTCCCCTCTGACAGACCAGTGAACACCCAAGACTTTGTGTGAGGAACAATATGAAAGACTGAGCAGCCTATCCAGGTGAAATTTGCCCTTTGGTGTTCTTGTCTTCATGTGGTTAAATGCCTGATAAAAAATAAATTATATTGCTGCTGCAGCTGACAAATGATTAATAGTCATTTCCCCAGTGCTCATCACCATGGTATTTTGAGAGGGAGATAATGAAAATTCTCTATTAGCTTAAGTGCTTGGTCTGTTCTTATGGGATCTGAGGAGCCATTGGTCAAATCGGTCCCAGTAAAGAAAAATTCTTTGTAAAGAAACTCACAAAAGAAAACCTGAAGGCAAGTAAAAGCAGCCCATTAAGCACTAATTTCAAGTCATGTCATTACTTTTAGGTCTAATTTGGCATTCCTGATTATACTCTTCTAACATTAAAAGTTTGTGTAATTCTTTAACTCTGGATGAGAGGGAAGAAAGGAGAAGGGCTATTAGTAAGTTACTTCAAAAAACTGTATTTTTTCGTTCTTATCAACATGAATTATTTTAGAAAGAAAATATTTACTGTGAGGCTGGTAAGGCACTGGAAGAAGCTGCCCAGAGAAGTGATGGATGCCCCATCACTAAGCAACTTAGTCTAGTGTCTCTGCCCACAACAGTAGGGTTGGAACTAGATAAACTTTAAGTTCTCTTCCAACCCAAACCATTCTATGATGCTATAACTCTATGAATTATATGCAAACTGAGGTATGGATGGAATTTTCTTCATATTTCCCTCCCTTGCATGCCCTCTTTTCCTCCAAGAGAAGGAAAATGCTTTGGAAATGTACATATTTTGTAAATGGCATTCTAAAATGAGGCATTTTATGTTACACATTATGGAGTGGATAAGTAACTGAGCACCAGTTGAGATTCAATACTTAGAGGGAAAAAAAAACCCACCGAAACTTTTTATAGTCTCTTTTTTCCCCAAAACACCCTCTCATTTCAGGGCCTTTTGTATCTAGAATATACAGGAAGCTTGGGGTACAATCATCTGAATCCCACATAACTGATCCAACTCTTTTTTATTGTCTGAGATTAGCTCCAGACTTCTTCCTTCACTTATTGTGAGAAACAGCTGCACTGAGAATCAGTTTTCTGAACACAGACATTATGGAATGTTCAACCACAGATGTTATGGGATATTCTGTCTTGTATAAAGACAGATTTGTCAGAAAACAGGGTGAGTACAAGTTATCATTTCCTTTACCCCTTCTGAGTGCCCTATATATGAAGTTTAGTGAGTTGGATATTCTCATTTGTAGTCTGGCCCCAGAGTATTTACATTCTGACATAAATTGGAATGGTTTCAATAAGACAGATGAGAAAAATCCACCCCCAGTTCTGACATGTCTTAAGGATGTGGTTGCCCTTCAATGTAACTGTGTTCTGGCTCAAAAAGAAAGTTCCCAGACTTCCTCACTCAAAGTCATGGCCATCCTTGTCATACTAAGGCACTCCATTTTTACATGAGATATGACTGAATTGAATTTACAAGACTCCAAGGCATCATGGGACTTTACTTAGGGCTGAAGAAATGTGAGTCCTGGTCTTTGCACCATGGAGTTCTCAGTTTATATTACACTATTTTGCATTTACCCAGCTACTGAGTAATAATAATAAATACCCACTTACTGAGTAAATGATACAAACACATACTTAGTGCCAAAAGCCACTCCTCTCTATGTTAATGATCTGACTGTTTAGCAACAAAGCCATCTTTACTTTCATGGTCCAAGGTTTTGTTCCAATTAGGCTGCAGTGCCTTCTTATAGAGAAGTACACATCTTCAGGGAGCAATGGAAAGTAATTCCCACAACTGAGCTTATAATCTGGTAGTTAGAGCAGTCTCCTGTGAAGGGGAAAAGGTAGATTGGATCCCTCTAACGGAGATTCCCTTCTGAGCAAAAGGTCTATGCAGAAAGCAGTTGCATAACTGAAAGACATTCCAGAAAGAAATACTGTCTGCAGTTGAATTTAATATAGGATGCAATTCCTATCATGTTGATAGACATAATTTATAATGACAGGGTCAAAAAGTCTTGTTAAACTGAGCCTCTTATGGAAATCAAGCTAAGGATCACCTGTATCACCTACATGTCTGTACCACTGCTGTTCCCATGTTTAGACTTTACCCAGGCACTCAGGTTGCGTAACTCTCCTCTGATCTGTAGCAGTTGGGTCTTCACCACTTTTTGACAGAAATAAAGTTGTCTTCTCTAGCCCTCCTGGCTTCCTTTCCACACCACTTATACAAACTGTTTCACTTTACTGGCTGTCCACAGCCCAGCACAACTCATATCTCCCTCTCAGCACACTTCATTTAACAGGTTCCATTGCGACAAAAGCAATCAGATTTTCATTTCAGTATCAAGGCCAGCAGATGCTACCAGGTCTAGCAAATAGAGTTAATCAGAAGAAAGGATAAGTGTTTTACTCACTGAAATGACCAGAAATTCCATGTGTTTGGACTATTCACAGAAATTTAGTGGTCATGCTAAAGTTCACTAAAGTTTTCTGTTTCTACTTAGCCACTGCATGCTCTCTCCATAATCAAATGAGATAAAGGCCTATACATAGATGCCTACTACCATTGTAGATATTACAGGACAAGCTGGCACATATGTTGTAGGTCCTGTGGGACACACTTCCTGCTGAACTGGCATCTGGAGGGCCAGAATGTTTACTTAGGGCAACTCCAATTGTGCTAGATATCTCTTGTGCTCAGTTACGCTCAAACTATACAAAATTGGTGTCCATCCTTCTCCCTTGACAGTAAAGGCAATCTATGCCTCAGACTTAAATATAAACCTCTGATCAGATGAATCAGTATATGGGAGGGCAAGAAAAACATCACAGTTACATCTCTCTCCCTCTACAGTTGTTAAGTTACGTGCTAAGAAGTAGTGAAAAAATTACAATCCCAAATCCCAACAAAATAGTACATTAACTTCTCTCCAGTCTATCCCATGTACCATCAGGTAGAAAATGCCCTACTTGTGTGTGTTTATCTGTAGTGATGAGAACAAGATGATGGATAGGTTTCAGAGATATGATGTATTTGGGTGATGTTTCCCGCAGTCCAGTGCCACATTTTTTGCCAAGACAAAATTGAGACCCTTTATGTACTTTAGAACACCTTTTAAAATGAAAAGGCTCTTTTAAAGCCTTATTGTAGTTCTGTTAAGAAAGCTGACATTCTTTTAAGAAAGGTGACATTCTTTGTGGTGCAAGGTCAAACAGCATGTTTTCACACTGAGTCAAAAGCAAACTTGACAGGCTTTACTACCAGATACCACTAAGATTTTTTTTCCTTCAACAGAAATAAATTAAATACAGAGCACGTTTCTCATGGTAAGCTGTTATCTCTGAAAGAGGCAGGAAAGAAAAGGTGTAGGGGTAGAAGAAGCATTAGAAAGGACATTTAAAACTGGAATTGCTTCCACCAAATGAGTGGCAGCTTATATTGCACAGGTTGACAAGCAACATTTCCATTTTCCAGTGTCTATATCCCAGTTATCATTTTCACTCGGCACTTCACCATAAAGAGCATCAATATCTAAAAGGCAAACATGATAAGAGATATACAGCTTCTCTCTGTTTTATAGCAATAAAAGGGTATTTTTAATTCATCCTTTCCTTCTGTGTTTTGATTTTACACTTTGCCGTACATTTAAGCCAAGCAGTTCAACCCAAAGGAACTGATCTTGGCAGCTTGTAGCTACTCAGAGAGGGGCTGAGAAAGTTATCTCTCAGTTATTTATTCTTTCTTTCCTATTTCATAAATTTTCAGCCCAGCTTGTACCAATATGTACTTCAGAAAGTGGGATGATAATTAAGAGAGCTATTTCTTCTCCCCGCTATGTTATCCGATACAACACATGTTCCCAGTAATTTGAACATATCATCCCTTACCAGCACAGCATGAGTAAAGGAATGTGATTTCTCTTTCCTTAGGGACCAGTAAGATTCCCCAAACTGAACAAAATGACAGTCAGACTGATAACACCTACTCTATTCTGCCTATTTAAAATAATTTCCCACTCAAGTACTACTCTCAATGGGGGAAGGAATCATACACTGATTAATTCACCTCTAGAGCTTCCACAATAATTTTAAAATGTTCTCCAACTCTAACATTTAGTGTAGCAAAGACACTCAAACTCTTCTATGCTATGACTCCACATGTAGTTGTTTTCAATTAATCCTCTTTAGAGCTTGTCAATGAGTTCTCCCTGGGCTTTGTCATCATAGACACCAGGAGCAGGCAAATGTCCTTGAGACAGATACACAGGACTTCCTCTCATGACAAGGACTAACTCCAGGATGTGGTGTGCAGTGTGGAAGAGCAAATAAAGATAAACCGCAGCTTGCCTCTTTTCCAGCACCTGGCCTGACCTGGAACAAGAAGCAATTTGTGTTGCCTCACTGTACATAATAAGTGTCTGATGATGTGCAATTACCTGTGTGTAAGCTTTTGTTGAAAACAGTCATTGTGGGAACATGCGCAAAACTGAAATCATTCTCCAACATGAATCACTCTATCTTTGGGAAAAGCCACGTCTTTCCCTCTGAACACAAAAACAACTGGTCACATAGGAGATAAATATTACTATCCTGTTGGTGACGCTAGTGGGTGTCCAAAACTCAGCTAATGAATCTTTGTATTTCTAGCAGTGACCCACGGAATCTTCAATTTTGCAAGCATAAAGGGAAGTCCAGAGACATGTCTGAAGTCCAAACTTTGCCTTGTTGTCCAGTCTACTTCTCTTAATCTATATATATTTATTACCTGTAAAAAAAGTAAGCCATTCCAGGGGATATCTTCAAACCAATATTTTGTTTGAATAGCTTTCTTGACTACAGCTTTTATTGTCTTATATACCAACAACAAATCTCCCTCCTTCAAGGACTAGGCTGGTTCCTGAAGCTTTTCTCATGAATATCCTTTAGTCTGTATCTCTAGACTGAAGTTCTCCAAGGGTACGTATCAACTCTTTACACTTATTTGTACAGCAACTGGTACAAACAGATTCCATTTATATTAGGTGCGTTTCCATTTTTGAAAAAAAGTGCATTCATTAAATTTCTATTTTCAAAAATAAAAAATATTCCTCAATATGGAAACTAAATTCCATATTTTCAGACCTAATAAGTTACATAGGTTTTGCTAAGTCATTCAGTGTCCACACTTCTCTCTTAATGCTTTATTAAGACCTTTCTTCCTTCTACCTTCAAACTGAGTTCAATTTTATTCTGCTTTCCAGGGTAGGAATATCCTCATCACAACCTAGATTAAAGGAAAATACTTAAAAATACCCTGGTGCATTCTATCACTCCTTGCTTGAAAATCTTTGTTAATTTAACACTTAAAGTTTGGGGATCCTGTTTCACAGTTTCTTCATAATGTTAAATAGGTCTTAAAAGATAAAGGAGAGAGAAGCAATCCAATTCATCATCAAGTGGAAGTGTTGATTCTGTAGGTGGCACTGTGAACCAATGCTTCCGCGCAGCATTTGTTACAATGCCACACAAGGAACTATCCTTTGGAAGAGGTGCATAGTTGAGGTCATGACGACTTTGTGGATATCAACAGCCTCAAAACACTTGCTGCAAGAAGGAAGTTGTTTATACAAATGAGTTCTCCAAAGAGAATCAGCCAACATCCAGTGGCAGACATCCAAGGGGATCCAAGCCTCTTGTTCATCTTTCACTGGGTGATCATGACCCCTCTCATATTTTTCCCAGAACAAGATATAACTTATATCATTTCATTCACTTATTGCATTGTGCAGATACTGAGAAAGGAGGATTTATAAATATACAGATATAAAAATAAAAGTAGGTGGTAGAGAAAATAATTTCTTTCATCTGGCACCTTCTAGTCACAGTGAATGCTCTTTGTATATCTGGATTAGAGACTTAGAGGGTACTATATT
Source organism: Pyrocephalus nanus (assembly GCA_038380795.1). Classification (NCBI taxonomy): domain Eukaryota; kingdom Metazoa; phylum Chordata; class Aves; order Passeriformes; family Tyrannidae; genus Pyrocephalus; species Pyrocephalus nanus. The sequence goes on from CM076259.1 coordinate 42,350,241, forward strand.
TCCTTGGAGAAGATCAAGAACTGAGCTATTGCAGAAAACAAGGTTTCTGATTTCTTTGAGAGTACTGCTTTTGTAATTTCTATGACAAGGAGAAATCTGTAGGGAGCATCAAAGGTTACTGGGGCGTCTGTCTGAAATAGTTCTGGCAGTTCACTTGGGAAAAAAGTGACAAGAAAGTCTGTGTGGTATGAAAAAGCTGAGATTTCTGGGAAATGTCACCCATTCTTACACTGCTTACTCTTCTGTGTGGTTTTCCAAGTTCATTATTTATTTATTTATTTATTTAGCAGCTTGCCTATGGTTGAGGCTGAAGCATGAGAGAATTATGGCTGTTTAGTAACAGAAACGAGTATTTTGTCAGGATTTTGAAGCAAAGTCATGCACATATAACAACTTAACCTGATATATGCCAAACAAGCAGGTATTTGGTGACCAAGCTTGCCAGTGGGAAGGTGCAAGGGTATCATTTATTCAGATCTTGCCTTTTGCAGAATGAAAGTTAGCAAATCAAGAATGAGCGGTTGGTCCTGTTGCAGGTAAATGAAGAAAAACAAATGTTGTACCACACCTAGCCTTCAGTTGCTTTTAACATGTGTTTACTAAAGGAAGAATGAAGGCAGACTTAGGAGAAGCCAAAAACATAATCACACTTATTTCACTGAAAACTGTCACATAGATTGAAAATTGAAAACCACTGTCATTCCTCCTCAGAAGGACGAAGCTTTAAAGAAGTGGACACCTCAACCAGTCTCAAGGGACTGGGTCTGAATCAGCTCCTTAAAACTCACTGGGGTCTATACACAGACCATGAAAGTTACAAAAACGGAAGAATTTTTTTAGTTCTTGGCATTTTACATAGTATTATTTTCAGAGGTGCACGTGTCTCCATGGGGTGCTTCACACAGGAAAACCCCCAGAAGGTGGCAGAAGTGCTTGCACCTGGTTATGACCAGCAAATAAGGATGAGTGAACTTTGGAGACTGCCCATTTAAGAGGCCTTCCCTTAGGAAAACAAACAAATGAAAACCAAAAAAACAAACAAACAAACAACAAACAAACAATTCCAAAAAACAACCAAAAAACAAAAAAACAAACAACAAAAAAATATTTTGCCTCAGCATACAATTTGCTAAGGGTTATCTTTTCTCTAATTAGTCACTAACTGACTGTTCTTGTAGGGAACTAATCACTTAATGAGGAATTCCCAACAAATAGTAAATGAGCAGGATAGTAGAGCTGAGGGATCCACTTTTGCAGAAATCATAGAATCATGAAATCAACCAGGTTGGAAAAGACCTCCGAGATCATCAAGTCCAACCCTTGATCCAACACCTCTGTGGTTACCAGATCATGGCACTAAGTGCCACATTACTAAAGGAAGAATGAAGGCAGACTTAGGAGAAGTCAAAAACATAATCACACTTATTTCACTGAAAACTGTCACATAGACTGAAAATTGAAAACCACTGTCATTCCTCCTCAGAAGGACGAAGCTTTAAAGAAGTCCAACCATCAAGTCCAACCCTTGATCCAACACCACTGTGGTTACCAGATCATGGCACTCAGTGCCACATTCAGTCTCATCTTAAAAACCTCCAGGGACATTGAATCCACCACCTCCCTGGGCAACCCATTCCAATGTCTGATCACTCTCTCTGTAAAAAATTTCTTCCTAATATCAAACCTAAACCTCCCCTGAACAGGCTTAAGACCATACCCTCTTGTCCTGCTGCTGGTTGCCTTGGAAGTGAGGTCATTTTCACTGTGGAAACAGCTAAGGAGGAAGGAGATGGGCTGCAGGAGACATGTGCGTGACTTGAAGAAGCAGCCGTCTGCAGTGGTGCACTGTATTCCCCAGAGGACTTGAGAAGGAGGAGGGAAATGAGGCATTGAATTGCGTACAGGTGTTCTATAGCTGGGTCTCAATCTGTACAGCTCTGAGTTAAAAGCAGGACTGTTTGTTTTGAAAGAGTCTACAAAGCCTGGGCATAGTTTGCTCTTTGGCTGTCCCTGGAGAGAAAATTGTAAATTCAGGCCGCTTTTGGTAGAATTTCTTGGAAAAAAATATATTTAAACTTCTGACAATCCGAAGAGACAGCTTCAATGCAGGCAGTCTAAGGCTGCTGGGCTGCAAACCCTCATCTCATGAGGAGAGAGACAAAGAGCCTATTCTAAGCAGAGAAACCTAAAAAAGGAGCAAATAAATCACAGTCCATTCAAATGACGAACAACTGAAGAAAATATGGATCCAGTCTGCTGTGACCCAAATGCAGCAGCTGAGGATGCTTTCCCCAGGCACAATGATTTTAAAACGCAGAAGTCTCCAGACAAATTTTTTATCAACAAAAAATAAATGTTCCTAATGAATCTGAACTTTATCTTAGAAATATTGTGAATTAATCCATATAATCCATTACTTCTGAGTCACTTTTAGTTGGCTGATCATCTGTGTTGTGTGTCAGTGGATCTTTGAAATGTGTGATGGACCAGGTGGGTCAGGTGATGTCAGATGTGCTCTCTGCATGGTACAAGAAGGAGAATGATGAATAGGGACTAATGGATACAAAAAGCAAATATTCTTAATCAAGAATAGCTTTTCTTGTTTTCATATAATGTACAAAGTAGATATGCTCTTAGAAAGTATGCTACAGCAATTCCTTCTATTCCATAGAAGATCATAAAGACCTAACAGTTGGGACATATATTTCTTAGTCTGCAGAACTATAATAACACCACCACCACCCCAATTCTTGTTTTTTTCAATGCAATTTTAGATTAAATAAAAATACAAGGTTGGATCAAAGGTCCTTCTGTTCCCACTAACTTGACAGAAATAGCAATAGGCATCCAGTGACTTTCAGCAGAAGCTGAAGAATTCAGGCTGAAGAATTTCTCTTCTAGATAACAAGTGATAACAGAAGTACTGTCTTTGATTTTAATGACAATTTTTCAGTAAATGCTTTCATTTTGGAGGAAGAAAAGCAATGCTGAAGGCAAATTGTTTGGAATTATTTTGAAATTATTGGAATTTGTTTGGAATTATTTTGACTTTATTTACCTCTGTCTCTGTGTGCACTTAGGAAGTTATTCAGGAGCAAAGAGCCAGACAGACAATAAATGGTGAGATTGATACACCAGAATTACAAGAAATGTGAAATAAAATGGAACTTACTGTTCTGACCTTCTGTTAGAATCATTCTTATAAATTTTATGTGTCAATGAGTGTTTTCAAGTGTCATATTATGCAGGTCATTAAATGTCCACTTGTATTGCTTGTAAAGTAAAGGAAAGACTCAAGAATATCCAATTTTTGTCTTCCAAAGAGGGCAAGAATATAATTATACAAGCAACACACTTCATTTAACTAAGATTGAAGAAAAATTTTCTTGTACAAAGCTTGCAGTGCCAGAATTAAATAACTTCTTACTTCATGTCAGTCAAATCCTTATGAACAATCCCATTTACAAAAGACACACCTTCCCCTGGTTTGGTAGCAAATCTCAGTGTACATCACAATTCTAGGTACACATTAAGGCTGCTTCCAACTAATTAATTCAATGCAAACTCTTTTTAGCTTTTCATTGATAAGAAGTTGGCTGAGTCAGAAATGTGAACAACATTGGAAAATGTTCATAGAGGAGAGACCAGGAACCAGTGTTTCCTGTCTTGATATTGATTGTTTTGATTTTTAAAAAAATCATAAAACTATAAGGGGAAGGAAGTCAAATATTGCCTGGCACTCAAAGGAAAGACCCTCCTGTTGAACCTCTAGTAGAAAAAATTTGCACCCACAGCTGATGCCTGCTGTATTTACATCTTATGATCTAGAAATCTGGTCTGCATTCTCTTTGTTTCTTTTTTCCTAAAATACCATCATCCTAAATTTCAGAGCTCTGTTGCATTAAGCAATCAAATTATAAAATTCCAGCTTTTTTAAGTAAAAGGCACACAACACAAATGGTTCATCTGTCAGGTTTTGCAGTGATCTGCCTTAGCAGTTCTATCCAAAGGTGTTTATGAGACATGCCAGTGTGCGTAATATTATACTTCAGTGCATGAGAACCTGAATCTGTATGTCATTGGCCACTATTTATTCACTCATGTGTCCTTCCATTTTCTCGACAGGAGCATTTGCTTATCTCTCAAAGAAATAACTAACAAAATATCAAAGACATTTTAAATCCAAAAATCAAACAGCTATGGGCCAAATTTAGTTCATTCACAGCACCAAATGACCACATTACTCCCCAGAGTGACACTGATGCCTGCAAGAGGAGAGTTTAGTGTTGGGTTTGCAATTATATTGACCACTAATTAAGGATTTATTATCACTAATACTTGTATTAAGTGATAAAATAGATACTATTTTGAGGGTTTTAAATGTAACTTAATATTCTTGCTGAAAGGTTCTCCATTTACCAAGTGAATTCTCTTTAAGAAGCATAACTGGCACTCCCCCTATCTGCACATTTCAGGTCCTTTAATACAACATTCTTTGGAGCGGTGTTAAACTGTGAATCTTGATTCCAGTTGCATGAAAGGCCTTAAATAGCACCTCTCATCACCTGGCTCAGGATTCCAAACCAGGACTAACCTCCTGAGATTCCTCTGCAGGGAATGAGGAGGGGAAAGCACCTAGAATAGGGTTTTAGATACTCCATGTTTTCTTTACAAATGCTAAGGTCTGATCTGAAACAAATTTTGAGTTTATTGCCTCTCTACCAGGGTGCCTGAGGGGGAACCTGACATGCCCCCTCTGAAAGAGATTTCTGCTACCAGGTTGTCACCTTCATGCTGGGCACACAACACTGCATCATTCCTTGTTTTTAAGCTGAAGGTGGTAGGAAAGGCTGGTGGTCAGAGCAATTGCTTAGGGAGAGGGAGACACTCACACCCTCCTCAGGCTGGATGAGGGACTGAACACCCTTTTGCCAAGGGAGTACCCAAACCCCTAGGATAGCAGTAGGGGTGCCACAAAATCACCTTTGACTCCTCTTTATGGTTCTGTGCTCCCAATTGCAAGGGCAGATTTGAAGGATCGGAAAGCAAATTACCAGAAATGAGTTTTTGTAGCCAAGTAATGAGGGTAGAGAACACAGAGCGAAACCTGAAATTCAAGATGTTATTCTTGCGATGTTTATCTAGCTTTATCTTTAACTGCAGCAAGTGAAATACAAAATGCAATGCTGAGAATAGTCAAGCATCAAGCTCTGTATCTGGGAACAAGAGATGCTGTCTTCATGGTTTCTGAAGCACAAGGGACAAGGGGTCAAATTGAACAAGCGTGGGAGCAGCAAGGTCTCACTGGGGATGGCAGCAGCAGTGCAGAGAAGCAGGCAGCAGCTGGCAGCTCACATCATTCCTGTTTACGAAAATTGCTCCTGGAATAATCTGCTCAACTGAAGGATCTGACCAAAAATTTGGAGGCTTTTAAAAACGTTACTTAAAATTTTTTGAGGGCTATGGAAAATACCTCACATGGCCTAAAGCACTCATTGTGATTCCTGTATCAAAAAGGAGGCTGGAGGGTGACCTGACTACAGAGATGTTCAGTACCGCATGCTTTCTTCATCTTGCAGAAAAAAAAAAAATTAATTGCAGCATCTAGAAACTGAAGTCAGATGTATTTAAATTAAAAATAAAGCATAAAATTATAAGAACAAAGATGGTTAACAAATAGAACAAATGACCAATTAAAATGGTATGTTCTCTCCTGCTTTGTAGTGTCACATAAAGATTGGATGGCTTTTTGTAGCACTGTGTGCAGCAAAATACAAGTCCTATTGAGATCAAACACAAACTGCTGGGTGCAAAGCAGAATGATGGGTCCTGCGGTTTGCAGACAGTCAGATGACGTACCAGTAGCGTTTATTGAACAGCAACTACTGCTAAACATACATGTTAATAAATGTATATAAGGAGGTAATCTCCAGTTGCCTCCCCTGTAAGCACAGAGCATACAGCATTGTGGCCTGCTGCTGTAGACAGGCTTTCTCCACAGGAGAATCGGGGCACAGTCGTTCTCACCCATGCTCTCCCCGGACAAGGAAGTTGGGTGCAGCCTGAACAGATGCCAGCATCCAGCAACGTGGAAGTTTAAACATAGCCACTGTGAAAAAACATAGCAGTGAATATGCAGCAGGAGATCTCAGGAGGTCCGGCCCTGCTTATCTTTGTGCTTAATTATACCTCTTTGAAACAAGAAGGGTAGAAGCCAAGCAGGGAATAAGGAGTCCTGTGGAATATTAAGTTCTACATTTACTTCTTCAGCTTTCATATGGAAATGTACTTTCTATGGGGCGTGCTGTAAGTAAGTCTGTTGGGATACCTGTCAGCTAGTCAGAGTAGATGGGCTGAGAACAGTGCTAGCAGGAAGAAGTGTTCCCCAAAACAGTTAACATGGCATGGTGGTTGCAGTGCTCCCCAATATCGGTCCTCCTTCTTGATAAAGGTTGTGCTCTCACAGACAATATAATGCCCCTGGCTCTTGGGGTTGAGGAGAAGAAAAGGTTTTGCAGGCCCAAGGTTGTATCACAGTGACTCTGTCAATACACATCATCTGCCCAGCAATCGGAAAGATGCAGGGGATCCATCCTTATAGGCACCTATAGCACAGGTTGTCATGCAGCTAGACCCTGGAACAAGTGTGTAAGATTATTGCACATGTTCATAGTGACATCCAAACTGATGACAGAAAAAATTAAAAAAAAAAAAAAAAATCAGGAAAGGAAGATCCCATGTAGGTGTCTTCACAGTAAGAGCAGGACAAAGAAGGCCAGCAGAGGAGATGGTTAACCATGGCTGTTTATGAAATGCAAGTTTTCCTTTGAGTATTCTCAATGTTATATTTTGTCCCTATGAACTAAAAGCAATTAATACATGCAGCAGTTGTTAAAATATAATGCAAGTAATCCATATGGAATATGCTGGCTTCTACCAGCAGTTCTGCTGCTTCTTAGCAAGCAGGAAGAAATAACTCATCACTATAATATTTACACCCCATTTTACAGCCTATCTTAATGCTGGCTCCCAGAACCATAAAAAATCCTCAGGCTCTCAAGACAAAACTTCATATCATTGCTCTAATTTGCCTTGTTGAGAAATATAATGATGTGTCAACACACTAACAAAAATGTAATGCCTGCATTGCATAAAAGAGAGCTACTTAATGTCACTATCCATGGGGCTTTATGCGTACTTTGAAGAGACAACTGCATCCATGTTGGCAGCTGGTAGTTAAAGTTACGTACATGCTTAGTCTCAGGGGCACATTTTCATCCCACGCTGTACTAGATTAATGTAGGTAATACAGACGAAGAGCATGATGGAAATAATCTACAGCACATACAGTCATCTTACAAAGAAAAGAAGTTATTTTTTCTCCTTGCTCAGTAAAGAAACTAACATAGCCAGTCGATATTAGCCTCATCTTGTGCGGGCTGTGCTTTGCCAGGGGATTGTGCTGTGGTGGCTGCCATGTCACCTCCTGCCAGGAGCACACAGGGAGGATGGGAAGCAGTCAGCCAGTGGGGGGTCTCTCAGGGAACACAACCTGTTGCCCTCCAGCGCACATCCAAGGCTTCATCTCAGCCAGGGAATGGCTACAGGCCACTTTTCATCTGTTGCTGGTAAAAAGAGCTGAAAATAGATCACTAAGTAAATAAGAATGACTTTTGATAAGGTTGGAGTAAGAGGTACAGGACAGACTGCCCACAGTCTTGGTTGGGTCAGGCTCGAGGCAATGACATCTTTCACTCTTCCCATTCCCAGTGGTACTGCAGGTCATGGGGGCTGACAGCCAGCCAGCCCTCTCACAATGCGCTTCCTTCCAGAACATCCCCACCCGAGACACAGCTGTAATTCTGCCCTTTCTGGCACTTCTGACTTGCACAGGCAGTAACCCAGCTGACCTCCAGGTCTGCAGATTTGCTCCCAACCAACATTTTCCAACTGATCTTTTGAGGGGAAGATATAATATGAGAGGTAAATTAATCATGCTTCAGCACCAGAGAAGGGAGCTTTTCTCCGTAGGCAAAGGCAGACCTGCACACCAACTGACAGTTTCCAGTTAGAGTGAGATAAATTTCCCCAACTCCAGCATATGCTGATAGTGGCTGATAGATTACAATTGTCATGAAATCTAGTCTGAGTTTAGTGGTGGGCTTTTTTCTTTGATGAGTTCAACCAGTCCACTATGCTGGAGAAATGAATGTGACTGAGATAAGTCCACGCTCAGCAGCCCTTGGGTTTTTAATCAGGAAAAGCAAAGCTCTCCTGGAATAATTTCATTTCCTTAAAACATTTTTTGTCAATACTATTCTCCTGCCTTTCTCTCCTGTACTCAATTAGATCAGTTATCCGCCCTTGATGACTGCTCTGTCCTTTGCTCAGGTGGTGAGGCTCAATGCCTTTCCTGTGTCCCTAACACCAAAGGGGATTCAAAAGCCAAATAGGCAACCCCTCTCCTGATTGTGCTTTGTGGCACCTTTCATTTATTGATTTGACTTTCGCACAAAGTCAGACAAATCCTGTACTTAAATAAGCTCATGTGAGTTTGACTATAGTCAACACTGTTCTCCAGTGCATGATCCATGGCTGTGCAAATTTTCTACGATATGCTATTCCCCTCCCTTGGAGGAACTATATCTGTTTCTGTGACTAGGTGGGGTTTTTTTCCAGTCTAATGGCTGACTGCTTTTTGCCCCAGTGACAAAGACCTTGTAAATAGGAAATAGAAGTATTTGCCCTCTTGAGATTTCAAAGAGAGGTCATATTAATTTGACAGCTTCTAACAAATGGCCTCAGAAAAGGTGTTAGCTGGAAATTAGTTTCCCTTTCTGCTTATCTGGGTGAATTTCGAAATGCTAAGCACTTGATAGCAGCCTCCATGCACTTACCCATAGTTTGAGCCACTTAGTCCCCTCTGAGTATGGATTTCTGGCCCTAGAATATTTCTGTTCTGCACAAACATGTTATCCAGCAAGTGTTCAATATAGCAAAGGTTTTATTCTTACTTACAAATGCTGAATTTTATAATAAGTTAGGGAAACATTTAAATCAGAGGGAGGAACTTGGTGTAACTGCAAATGTCTCCCTTTACATGTTTTTTACCATTTTTCAGATTCCTTTCTCCTCCTGGCTCTTAAGAGAAGTGTTTCACATCTGGGCCTCAGCAAGTCTGTGGGCTGTGCTAGTACAACAAAGAATATTGTTTTCTCTCTTCAAACTGTAGCAGGCAGGAAAGAAAATACTGCCAACAGCTAAGGACCCCCAAGGAGGCTTCAGTACCACTGTGGGTAATTTTTCCTGGAGAAATTTCTTGAGAAGCAAAGGCGATGCCTAAATATAATTTTATTTGTATGTTGCTCATTTGAATAACATCACCATAAACATCCCTTTTACGTAAGCATTTTTCTCCCTTCTGAGAGACTGATGCAGGGGTCTGGGAGAGGCAGAAGGAAGCACTGTATTGCAGTACACTGTGCAACATTCGGGCACACCAAGGGACCTTTCTCTCTCTGCACAGTATGTAGCAAAAAGTATCACTATAATCACCACAGGGGAGTGAACAAGAGAGAGCTGCCTTAGCCAGATCTTGAAAATGTGCATCCCCCACAATGGGCTACTGGGAATCTTCCAGCTCACAGCTCGAATAGCACTTTCCAGTCCCGGTGAGGGTGTGCCATGTGGAGCCTTTTCCTGAAGAGCTTGCTGGGACTGAGCATACAGCAGGAGAGCATTTTCTAGGCAGAGAGCTGGGACTGCCACAGCATGCCAGATGCTTAAGTCCACCAAAGGCTTTACAGGTTGATATAAGCAAATGGATTTGGAATGGTTTCCTCTCTCTCTGAACCCAGCATGTTCAGCTATGCCCCTGAAGTTTTACATCCCTCTTTTCCACTAAATCCCATAGCACACAACATCTCTTTGTTCCTAGGGAGGTTACTATGCAGGGGGCAAACCCCAATACATCTGCACTCATTCTTCACTGCTGCTTGCACCACAATCATCTTCCACTGTTGCCTTTTCCGTTCTTCCTATCCCAGATGCAAAAGAAGCCCAATCCTGCAAGAAAGTGAGAGTGTGCCTAGGGAGCTTGAGTGCTTCCATTACTCACCCAACTGATGTAGACAGATTTTTTTTTTTTTTAATATATTTCATTAAACAGAAAAAGCCACTTACTGTCACTCAGCTGCAAGGATTCTCTCTGCCACCAGTGCAAATTACATGTTCAAACAAGAGCTGTCTCCTGTATAGCCAGATTTTTATGATTTCACCCAGTAAAGAAGCCATAATACTTCATTTGCAATGGCTGGGTTGCTACCCTGGTAGCTATAACAATTTACATTTTACTCAATTACAACAAAAAACAACCTTCAGTACACTCCGAGGAATAAAATATGCCTACACCACTCAAGGAGGAAAAAACACGGCACAGACTCATGCTTATAGTGGTCACTTTACTTCAGCATCCATTTGACTCTGGAAATCAAGGACGTGATCTGAACAAAGTTTGAGGGATGAATAATTTGGCAAAGATGCTTTTTGGAAAAGAGACTGCTTTTGTTTTTTGTAAATCATCATCATCTCTCAGAGTAATAATTGTGAGATCAGTAGTGCCACAGGAACAGGCAAAAGGTAATGTTCATGCTGCAGTCTGTTAAAAACTCAAGGTATGTCCACACCAGCGCTGCAGTTCAAATGAAGAACACACACTGCAGCCACTCACTTTTTTCTGCACATCATAAAGCAGGTCTCAGGGGATGCAAACTGGATCCTTTCAAATAAATGTTAGCTAAAGGATTCACTGGACCAAGCCTGTCCCTCCCCACCATTCCCAGCACCAAAAGGACCATCAGTTTTCTGAAAGGAAACTGGTGTCCATAAACACCCTTAGCCTGCTGAGAGGAGTAAGAAATTGGGACCACAACTGTATTTCTGCCTAAAAGTTACTGGGATCAAAAGGTACATCAGTAAGCACACAGAGGGGTGAGACTATCCTTTATCCTTGAAATGGCCACAGTAGGGAAAGGTTTCTGAAGCTATTAACCTAACATGTCTGTATCAGGAGGAGAAAAATCACACCTTCTTTCTCTCTCTTTGGACTACAGGAAAATCCTACGGACTGGCTCACATACACACCTAAAACTAGGCCAGATAATTTCTATCTTTTTTTAGCCAGATGTGCAAAGACCAGAGGACAACTTGACTTCCCTTAATAGTTAGCTGTGCCTATGAACATCACATGTTTCTCTGGCAAAGAGTGTGGGGTTGGATAGGCAGTGACCATATCAGCTGTGGAGCCAATACAGCCAAAGGTGCTCAGGGCCCCTGAGAACATGGGGCACCCCACATCAGAGGACAGGTAATGCCTGTAGTAACTTCCATCCTGACTCAGGTGTTGTCTAGGAGGGTGCATGAGGTACCCAACTGCAGGTTAACAGTAACCATGTGAGCAGGAGGATTGTAACAGGAACAGCCTTCAAGACAATGCACTCAGGTCCTGCTGAGTGGAAGGGGCAGATTGATTCACAGCAGTCCGAAAGGGTATGTATGTCCTGGTGAAGGTAAGTTGTCACTGAAGCCGTTAGGTGGGCCCTAAGTCATGTAACAAAACAGGCTTTATTTTAAAAAATAGCAGTGCAGTGCAGCAGAAACTCTGGATTGCTGGGCAGGCTGTGTTAGTTTCAGTCTCTGAGTCAGAGAGAGGTGCATCCTGGGAATGCTCTCTTATTGTTCTGTGTTGCTTAGGATGACATGTTTAAATAGCAGAAAATGAAGTGGGTTTCATTTAAAGAAAGCTGTGAGCATCTGCCACAAACCCTCCCAGCAATGCAGCACCACTCAGAAATGGCAAATTTACCCCTGGATGTACTGGAGCAATTTTTTCCACTTTCAAATTATTTTCTTCTCAGATGTATCACTGCTGCTCTGAGCTCACCTGCCCCTCTGCACATTGCACCCACATGGGGTCTCAGGCTTCCGTCCTGATTGAAGGACCATGATGTGACAGCGTCTGGGGCAGCTGGAGGGGCTGCTGCCAGCGAGGCTGCCTGCATGGGGACAGGGCAGAGCACCTCTGCTGCCATGGAGTGCTGTTACACAGTCAGATTTATCAGATAGTCATTTATTTTTCACCTAGTGCAATAGGTTGTCACATACTTGTCTCAAGGTCGCTGGTGTCCCACTCCACTCGATTCTTCTCATCAGAGGAGAGAGCTGAGGAATTCTGCTGTGATTAATAACCTTATCTATCCCCTAGGGCTTATTTTTTTCCCTCCATTTTTAATTTTACATTCTGCTTACCAGCTGCTCTTGATCATTAAAAAAAACAAACCCTCTCTAGTTCTCATTAACACCATATGTCTGCTGGTTATTTGAGAAATGAACGCAAAATATATTTAAAGGATTAGCCAAATCATGATAGGCAAAAAGATGGAAAGGCAAAAAGCTAAAGAGATGTGCATTAGACTCTGTCTTCTTGCTGCTACACTTGCCCTCCCCAGCTAAACCTAATACAGCATCTCACCACAGCCCTCCCTCCCTGCTCCACTAGTGCCTCTACAGCTGCAATGAAATCACAGCCATGTCTCTGGCTCTCATTAATTCCCCAGCAGAGATTTTTTTTCTCTTCAATCCTTCTTCGGGGAAGTTACCACTGACACGAAACTGGCTTTAAAATGGGAGCCAAGAACCAGTGCTAGTTGGAGACAGTTATTTCTAAAACACTTCTAAAGTTTTGCAGGGCATTCTGAAACCTGTGCAGCACAAAACACAGGCAGTTGCTGTTCTCTGCTTCCCTCCTTACAATCCTCAGCATGTGCTGTTTGAAGCATTTTTTTTTTCTGAAATCTCCCTATCGTTCCACATGCAAACTTATTTATGTAATTTGAACTGTGAGCACTGATAACCAGTTTTCTTTGGGACGTAGCAAGGCAAAAATTCTAGCCCATATCTCTTCTCCAAGAGCTTCTGTCATGCAACAAATCCTGTTCCACTATTTATTAATTCAGTCCCCATCCTGACACCCTGATTGGTAAAGGAGAATACAGGCAGCCCAGAATTTGGCTTGTCTTAATGCCTCTGCACTTCTTCTGAGAGTGTGACATCTCATCTGATGTGCATTACCTCCAGCAACACACGATCCCTTGGCAAAATGAACGTGTCCAGATTTCTTAGACAATCTATTACCAATGAGACCCAGAAGAAACAGAGCTGCTGAGTGACATTTTTACAGCACTGGCATTGAAATTCATTGTTCTGTGCAGACCTGCAAATGGCTATGCTGACAGGAATGAAAATTTATATATTTACATAAAGATTTATAAAGAAATTTTTATATGAAAATTTATTTATTTCTTCTGGCAATTGAGCCTGTAATATGAACAGAACTACTGATGATGATCCTTTGTTTGTTTATTGCTTTTCCATAGGAAAAAAATAGGAAGTGATTAATAGCTTGAGAAGAGACTTCCTGCCCAGAGGATACAGGGAACAGGAATGGCTCTAACAGGATCTTCTGCAATAGAAAATCTTGTTTAGAATAACAACAAAAACTTACAGTTTCTCCTGAGAGTTTGAGCCTATGCTGGAGATGGGTTATTTTCATTTTTCCCTAAAGCACACCTGGAAAAAATTGAAGCACGTGAATCACTAAAGATAATGCTTGAAAATGTTGAAAAGGCAGGAAAAAGACAGTTCTTCTGATCATTCAGTAAGCTGCATGGAGGACTTCTTACAATCCATTGCAGGAAATTTAAGTAGTAGATGGTTGCAATAGTTTAGGGGACTGGACAAAAACAGTATGGTAGAAATAGCTTGCAGTGGGTGCTGCATGATTAATAAGATGTTCATACTGCCCACGGGGGAAATTCATTATAATATTTGGTTTTAATGGTGTATAGCATCAAATATTCCTATGATTCACATGAAAGATATTTAATAACTGGCTTGGTCGATGTGAGGGAAATCCCCAAATGCAATTCAATTGTATTAAAAATATTTCAGACCATGTATTTAATTTCTTATATGTATTATTTTTTTCTTTATTGGTCCTTTATTGTTCCTGTTCGATTTCACTAACTCTGCTTCACCCAAGGGCGTGGGCAGAGAACTCTGACTCCTGCAACTGATAGTGGATGCAGTACCCATGCAAATATATGGCTGTCACCCAGCCTCCCTTCGACACTACACCAGGGCCAGGTTTGTCTGGAGCAGGTCCAGGGGCAAGAAGCACCTGTGGCTGTGCTGCACATCCAACCACCCAGCTCTGCTCCTGCCTTCCTTCTGGTCCTGGAGTTCTCTATGTGTCCTGGGGAGCAAAACTCACCCGAGCATCAGGCTCACCAGTCTGAGTCCCAGCATTGCCCATAGCCCCAGCAGAGCTCTGTGGGTGCTCTGGGCTAACTAAGAATTTCACCGTGGGCAGAAAGGCTATGTATACTTTGACTTATTATTACTCCTTTTGATAAAAGGATTATTGCTTGCAAGAGGGACAGCAACTCTACATGGTGATGGTTATTGGTTCTTTCAAAAAAAGCATATTGAATTTTAGATTTGAATTTTAGAGATTTTAATTTGATCTGTTTTTGAAAAACTGATGTATAGTTTAAAGAATGTATTGAATAACTGCAGCATGAAGAACAGAAGTGGTTGACTTATGGCTCTCCCTTAGTACCAAGAGATCTGTCTGCCCTCTGTTGCTCTCAACAGTGCATCTGGTGGTTCCCTGTGGGCAAACTGTGATGGAAAAGAAAGTAACTTTTCAGTTTTTTGTTTGTTAAATCAGACTTTCAGACTTTCTTAAGGATATCTAAGAATTACTAACTCCATTCTGGATCACTGGGGACAGGGAATCTATATTTTTTGTGACCAGTCTAAGTTCCTGAGCAGTGGTCAATTAAGTGTCATCCTTCCTTCCCTTCCCTTCCCTTCCCTTCCCTTCCCTTCCCTTCCCTTCCCTTCCCTTCCCTTCCCTTCCCTTCCCTTCCCTTCCCTTCCCTTCCCTTCCCTTCCCTTTCCCCTCTCTCCTTTTCCCTTTCCCATTCCCCTTTTCCCTTTCCCCTTTCTATTTGTATTGGAAAATACAAAGCTTTTTGTATTTCACTCTCCTAGGAGAATGAAACCTGCACCGTGGTGCATTTCCAGGCACTCATGTCTCAGAGAAATTTTTCCTTTGCCCATTTTTGAAAAAGAAAGGGCACTTCAGATAAAATTGTCAAAGAAAGGCACCAAAGGTACCAAAGCAGTAGAAATCTGATATCAGAACAATGATTAAATACCACTATTACCATGTGTCAACAGACTTATAGGAGTTTGTAAATTAAGCTGGCATAGCTATAATTACTGAGGAACCATTCTGTTTTTTTAAAATGTTCTTTCAAATTGACATGAACCCTATTGAAAATATTATTATTCAACACCAAGCTAATGCATCTTCCAGGGGTTGCTGTGTTCAGAGGTGGTTTGGGGTCTTTTTTGAAAACTTTCCCCTCTTCTTAGGTGACAAAGGTGAGGATTGTGTGGATTTCCTGTACAATTGCAAGCATCCGGGCAAAACTGCAAGATGCTGTTATATTCTAGTTGTAAGATACTGATGGAGAGAGGGCATTAACATGTGAAATCTTTCCTTCTCAGTGTAAATGATCAGCAGAGTGCCTCTTGGTATCCATACTAATAGACCAGTTCAGCAGAACACAGGCAGTTTATTTTCTGAACTTGCTGGTCACCCAAAAGCCTTGCCTGATTTCCTTTAAAAATAAACAAAAAAAGCTTTTCTCCAGAGAAAGTCAGACCATTTCAAATGGGTTTGTTCATTATGGTCCTGTAAATTTTGCTATTTATTTCTTATGCTAAAACTATTGTGTATATGTTGTTAATGCAAAAATTAGGGCAAACACCAAATGAATGTCTGAATGCATAAACTTGGGTTTTTGGACAGTTAATTTAACCTTTTTTTCTGGATTTGATATTGCAGGGATACCACTAGCATAAAGCTGAAACCATTTTATTCTACTAGAATGCAGACTAATGCTGGGGTGAAGCTGAGAACACAAATATAAGGTCTCAAATGCTCTCATGCCATTCCAGTAAATCCCTGATGACCTTCCTTGCAAGGCACAGGCAAGTGAAGTGACTTGCCTTTACCTGGCATAGAGATCAACAGAGAGAGTCTCTGGGTCAGGGACAGCAGATGGGGGTAGGGCAGGCACCACAAAAATATGACACAAATGTTTGTGGCATCATTTGCATACTGAAAAACTGTCGTATTCTTGTCCTAGAGAATAGCTGGTTTGTATCTTAACATGGAACATGGCATGTTGACCTTGATTTCAGCCTGCCTCCTATTAGGCTATCTTATTTTCTGCATCTCTCATTCAAACCATTTCTTGGTATAAGCAGGTATTTGTTGGGTTACTGTTTGTAAAAGGCATAAGTGGTACATAATAGTTATTTTTACTGCAAAATGGCAGCTTGGGCAGCAAGTCTTCCTTCTGGAAAACCGGGTGAGTCTACCTATTGACACCTTAGTGGTACTAATGTAATTTAATAACTAGATTGTGCATTTTTGTAACTCCCATAGGAGTCCAGCTCAGTGCAGTGACAGATAGTATACCCAACAAGTCCCTCTGCTTGATGCATGTGTCTAAATTGGGGACTTTCAGCAAAACAATTGATGACTGCAGCAAGATGAAATGAGATCCTACTCCTTTTGCTAACTGAGTTTAAGAGAGTTTAAGCCCTTTAGGGAACAGCGCTTTACCTCACCTCACCACAGATGTCACAGCTATCATGTGGTATTCTTGTTCTCTTCCTTGAGCCTAGCAGTCTATATTTGACCAGAGTCTTCCAGAGAAGTTTCCTGTGGATGATGGGAGTCCTCAGGAAGTGGAGACCCTACTCCTTCCCTGACTGCCTGCTCTAATAGTTACTCATGTCAAGTTCAAATCAGCACCTTATTTTTTCTTACTCAAATTTTCCATCTCCAGCGTCCAACCACTGGAACTCATTATAACTACCTGAACTTAACAAGCCATTCACTAACTTGTATTTTCTTCCTGTCAAGGTTTTCCAGGTCACAATCAAACAATGTTTCATTTTTATTTCTGGCAGTCTGAACATCCCCAAACCTTTGAAGCTCCCACATGTCAGCATTTCCTCTACATACTACGTCCTTTTTCTATGTCTTTTCTGTGTCTCAGCAGCATTTCAACATCCTTTATAAAGCCCAAGATAGGATGCAATGTACCCCTGCCCAAAAGTACCTTCAGTGACTAAAACAAATGCAGATTAGCCTAGCTCAGATAAATACGTCTGCTTCTAATCCCCTGAATCCTCTGAACATTCAGAGATCCTCAGTATGGTCTCCCAATGCTGTGCATACAGATCAGTCCCTACTTATTTGTTAGCGCTCTCTTGAGGCACATAGAAAATGCATTTTTCTCAAAGTATCTCAGAGGGGCTGACACTGGGCTCTTGTGTCACCATAATCCTTTCTCAAGCATCTGCTTCCTAGGCTGCAGTCTCCCATCCTGTGGATCTAGTGTGAAAACCTTGGCCCTACTCAGAGGAGAAATACTCCAAAACACCACCGCCTCCCTTCATGAACCCTCACTTCATGTTTCCTTCATGAACAACCCAAATGGCGATTGTGTGAAAATCCTATTTGCTCCGGCAGAAACTCAGCAAAAGTTTTTCCTTGGTGGGGCCTTGTGGTAAGAACCCCAGGCCACCCCACCTGCTTGACAGCATCTACATGACATTGCCCACCACGTCCTCGCAAGCCTGCCCCAAGCACTCACAGCCACCCCAGCCATCCCAGCCACCTAGGCTGACCATGCTTTTGGCCCTGTGGCCAGCCTCACAGGCCAGCACAGCATCAGGGAAAATGCTTTTTTCCTGGGCATACGCAAGTGCTCCAGATTGCTCTGAATGGCTGCCCAGCTCTTGCCACTGCTTGATATTTCACCAGCATCATCTGCAGATTTTCTGTTATCGGTGGCTTTAGATTTGCTCTGAGAATGCTGCCAAAACCATTGCTGCACGTTGAGTGCAGTGCCACTCCATGAAGCATTTCAGTGGGCGTATCCCACACCCTGATGGCTCCCCATTCCCTGCTGCCCCTTACAGCCTGCTGGTGAGCCAGCATTTTGTCCATTTAATGCACCCAGTTTTCATGAACTCTGTTTCACCTTCATGCTGCAGACAGGATACCACAGAGCTCTGAAAATATAGAATCATAGAAAGGTTTGGGTCGGAAGGGACCTTAAAAATCATCTAGTTCCAAACCTCCTGCTGTGGGCAGGGACACCTTCCACTAGACCATGTTGCTCAGAGCTCCAGCCAACTTGGCCTTGAACACTTTCGGAGATTGGACATCCACAGCTTCTCTGGGCAACCTGTTTCAGCACATCACCATCCTCATAGTGAAGAATTTCTTCCTAATATTAAATCTAATCCCATCCTCTTTCAGTTTAAAGCCTTTATCCCTTGTCCTATCACTACGTACTCTTGTAGAAAGTCCCTCCTCAGCTTTCTTGCAAGATTTTGCTATATTTGTGGAATTACCTTTTTTTGAGACCAATTTTTATTTTAAAACAAGATGAGCACAATTGTTTACTAAGACAAATTAAACAACAAACTTTTAAAGGACCCACATTCGTACATACTATTACAATCTGTGGACACGGTAATGGCTGATAAAACATCCACAGCTGAGGAGCAGAGCTATGAAACACAGATAGAGTATTACAGAATGTTTTAGTTGCTCCACATCTTCATCTCTGATATCTACATCTCCTCCATCACTCAGATACTATGAAAAGCAGTGGATACACAAATAGAAATAAAAAACTGTAGTGTGTTTTCACCTGATACAATAAGCCAAAGTAAAAACCAAAAAGAAATAGAACCTAAAGATGCATATTTCCTGAGAAGAGTTACTAGATCATACTGTCTGGCTTTTAGTCTGGAAAAGATTTCCCAGTCCTCTAAATATAGACTCTTGAAACTACCGTGAAGCTACCAGTAATATAAAGTCTGATGTGGCCAATATTCAGGAGACATTGTTGCAATACTTCCCTAGGTATTGTTTAAGTGGTGAGCCTGGCAGGATTGCTGCTTGCAGGGATTATGCACCGTGAGTCACATGACTCGTGCTATCAGCTAAAACAAAGCAAACCATTTCAACACAGGTCAGGAACTGTTTGCACACCGTGTTTGTACCTCCTCTTTCATGATCCCCTAGCCCCAGCTGGAAGCACAACAGAGAGGAATCTCGCTCTGGGCTGGAAACCTAGATATTTGCTGCTTTTCTTCTGCCAATTTAAACAGCCAGCACTTGTACATTGACAAGGCAACTCACAAGTCACAATGTGCTCTGTAGTCAGAGTCACTGATGACAAAGGAATCAGCGTGCAAGTAGACAGCTGTTGCCATCAGGGATCCAACACAACTCTCCTCGAAGTGCCACTGCATGGGGGCGAAGGCAACAACCTGGCAGAGCCAACACATCAGAGAGATGCTCCTGTAGGTAAGGCAAATTTTCAGGAGGTTTCTACTCCTTCCCAGAAACAGCCTGAAGAAAACTTGGAAAATTTTTGCCTTTGCTGTACCTGGGTGAGTACAGATGTATCTTACAGCCCCAGTGACTAATGGCTGGGCTGTTGCCTCAGTTGGCACACAGCAGTCATCTGGATGACTCAGGGCTCTGAGGGAAAGTAAAGAGGGTGCAGGGTGAGTGAGCACATGGATGGCATATCTTAACTCTAGTGATGGGTAAATAATTCCTTTCCTGTGAGTGTTTAAAAGGACTGGGAACACACTAAGCAGTACTTCTTTTGAAGATCACCTGTAGATGATTCCCAGGGTCTACGAGAGAAAAATGCTGTAGGAAAACTCTGCTGAGTTTGACACAGTACTTCGTACCCTCATGGTGATTGACAGAAAGAGTTCTAGGAGTCTCCTTAATAGATGTCCAGAAAAAGTACCCGGGCTTTAAAGCATTCCCAAACAAAGCCCTAACTCAAAGCTGACTCTTGGCTCATAGGCATTCAGCAGAGAGGCACTTGGTGCCGAATCAAAAGTTGGTCATAAAAGCAAAATTCACTTCAAGCCACAACATCATGGTAAATAGTCATCTAGGCTGCTGATATGTAGCTCTGAACATCTCCTTCCCAAGATCTTGGACTCTTAGGGGCCTTTGTCCTTTAATCTAAGCAGAAATTGGACTTATTTGTGGTTGTCACTGCCACAAAGAAGGAAAGTATACATCCTTAGTGCTCTGGAAGTTCTTGATATGTAAGGTGTGCCCCAGTGTCTAGGGGTTTTAAGGAAGCTGAAAAGTGCCACAGGCAATGATGGGTCTGTTTTGATATCAGTTGTAGGGACAGTGATCTTCCTTTCTAAGATGGACCAAGATTTTCCCTTTGTGCTCCACTCTTTTCACATCTGAAAATTCTGACCACGAAGCAGATCTGCAATGTCTCTGCAGTCCTATGCCTTGAGAGAGCTGGTAGCATCCTCTCACCTCCAGATGAAATTGTCATCCAGCTTTGGCCTTTTGAATCAGCCAAAGGATGAAATCCTACTTGCAGCTTTACCTGATTAATAACTTTTTCTTAGGGGGTAGCTCTAAAATTTGGAAGGGATACAGTGGCATCTGCATCTTGGTCTGCATGCCTCTGGTATTTAACAAGGATTTAAGTACTGTTTATGGAACTTTATGATGCTTTTTCCTTTCTCTCACATTCCAGGAGGTGGCATGTACTTGCAGTGACACTAGAGAAGCACTTTCTTTCTGCTGAGCTCTTTGTTCCTTGTTTACTTTGGGTATATATGACACTGACTCCTCTTATTTAATGCTCTCTAGCAGAAATTGGGAGAAATGTTCGTACGAACATGTCTCAGAGACACACTTTTCATCAGACATCTCACAAAGCCATCGAAGTCCATGGCTGTGGCCTGCATTTACCTGCATTCAGAGGCAATGCTGACAGGCAGCTCGTACATCCCTCTCAGTACAGCAGAGAGTCTGGCATGCCAAATCATTACCAGTTTGATGATACTCCCTCAGCATCAATGCCAGTGTTGAAATCAAGGACACAGCCTTCAGGGCTAATGGGAACAAGACACTTGTCATGTTGTTATATGAAATATACTCTGAAATTAAATTATGTCATTGTATTACTGTTCTTTATTCTTCTCATGAAGCTTAGTCCTTCAAAGGACAATTATAATGCAGACTGCATATTATAAATACCTATGCAAAAATACCACAGGTTCTCCTTGGGAAGAAGAAGTTAAACTATAATTGTCTGTTCACTCCTGTTTTTCCTGCAGCTTTTATGCCATCATTTCTTCCACCGATTTGTTGGATACCATCACATTACCTCACTACCCCCCATTGCCTGTTCATGTTTTTTCTCTATTGACTCTAGGCTGTTTGAGATCAGGATGGTTTCTCACAGTGGGAACACACATAACATATATAACAGTGCTACCTGCAGCTCCCTTACGATACCTGCAGTTCAAAGAAGTGTACCCAGGTTAGCTTCTTTTCGGGAAAGTTCAGTGTCAGTGAGCAAAGCCACAGCTGCAGGAAGCTTCTGGAAGTGATAAACATCACTTTAGAAGCTCACACTGCCTCAGATGCTCTTCCCCTCAGCCCACCTCCAAAGCTGGGCAAACACTTAGCTCCCCAGCCAATGCTGAGCAGCTACACTGACTGCTGGAATATTTTGATGTGTCAACAGCTAGTTAGGCTAAAGCAGACTCAAGCTCAACTAGAGTGCTGCAGGATTAATTTCACCTAACTGTAGTCACATACAACTGAATAGACTAAAATTAGACAAGACTAGACTTAAATAGAATAGTTCAATTTGAAGTGACCTACAATGATCATCTACTCCAACTGCAAATGATGCCCAGTCAATGCCAGGTGTCTAGGTTTGCCTCTCCTTCATCAAGACTGTTGTCTCCATGTGATGGTTCAGTCCCACTAATCTAGACAATATTTATTTTTCTACAGGCAGAGCCTACACTAGTTCCATGGCTTTCAAGCTCACAGCTACTTCTCAATCTATTTTAGCTTCAAGACAATGTTTGTGTCCCCTTTCAAGCCCAGCTAACTTCCCTGATGATTGTTGCATCTACTCAAAGCTGCAGCTCAGCCTTCCTGATGGACTGAGTGTCATTCCCAGGATGAAGGAGGACAGCTCACCCCTCTCTTCCTCTCCCCATGCAGAAGCACATAAGGGACAGACCTTCTTTCCCCTTCACTCTTCTGCCCCGAGGAAAGCATGTAGGACAGCCAGAGAACTGTGGAGGGATTTTCCCCCATGGAAGTAGAGAGTCCCCAGAGCAGCTGCCATTCCTTCGGTCTCCACCAGCCAGTCTGGCTTCAGCCCAGCTGGGAAGGCGTCGAGTTCACTCACAGGGATGTAATGAGAGCTAACTGTGCCATGCTGCCACATGAAGTGGAGCTTATGTGGAGTCTGGGAGATTTGTGTCCAGCTCTTGATACCCACCTGGCTCTTTGGTGTGGAGTAGACCATCTGTTTTGCAGAAGGGACTGCATGCACAGTAAGCACCTGGTGTCTGGAGAGCTCCAACCACGCCATCATTTCCCATCAACACCCATTGGTCATTCACAGCCAGCAGCTAACCACCTCCTCAGAAGATTTTTCTCTTTCTGACTGGAATGTATCACTTTACTCCAAGCTGAAAATTTTCCCCTATAGAGAGAGAATGAATAGGGTTAGGTCATTAATAAATCTCAGATCTATTCCTGTAACAGAAGCAGAAGACAAGGACATTGTCTGGACTATAGATTACATATCCACTCAGGTAAATTCCACCTGAGGGCACTGCTGTTCACATATCTGTCATTCACAATAAATAATTTTAGCAAGTAAATTCAGCCCAAATCTAATAAAGCACCTGCTTGTGTTTAATTTTAAGTGACAGAACTATTTGTGCACCTACATTAAGTCTGTGTTCAACTGCTTAACCGAATTACAACAGCATTGTATATTTAAACTTCCAAAAAGGAAGAACTTTATGCAGCGTTGGTTAGATGACTTACTGTAGTTTCATCTGGATTTTGTTTCCGCTTGCTCTGATCACATTCCTGAACAGAGTAAACAGTAGGCAGGGTTAAACACGGACCTGTAAGACATCATCCTCCTGGAATCATAGGGTTGTTAAGATTGGAAAAGACGTCCAAGGTCATCAAGTCCAACCTTTGACCAAACACCACCATGCCAATTAAACCACAGCACTAAGTGCTATGTCCAATCATTTCTTAAACACTTCCAGGGCTGTTGTTTCCCCCACCTCCCTGAGCAGCCTTTTCCATTGCCTAACCACCCCTTCAGCGAAAAAATTCTCCCTGATGTCCAGCTAAACCTCCCCCGGTGCAGATTGAGGCCATTTCCTCTTGTCCTGTCCCTTGTTGCCTGGGAGAAAAGACTGCCCCCAACCTGGCTACAACCTCCTTTCAGGTAGTTGAAGAGAGTGATAAGGTCCCCTCTAAGCCTCATTTTCTCCAAGCTAAACAACCCCAGCTCCCTCAGATACTACTCCTCAGACTTGTGCTTTGGTCTCTTCCCCAGCTCCATTGCCCTTCTCTGAACACACTCCAGCATCTCAGTATCTTTCTTGTGGTGAGGAGCCCAAAACTGAATGCAGGATTTCAGGTGTGGCCCCACAAGTGGTGAGTACAGGGGGGTGATCACTGCCTTGATCCTGCTAGCCATACTAGTTTTTATACAGACCAGGATTCTTGGCCACCTTGGTACACTGCCAGCTCCTGTTCAGCACATTCCTTGGTCTGAAAGCATAAACCCAGAGAGATGATATTCCCTCAGCACCAACACAACATCTTGACCACTGGATGACAGATCAGACATCACATTGCACAGCCTGATCTGTTTTCTAAAATCCATTATTCTTATAGACAGTACTTAGATTTTACTTTTTTTCCAGTATTTTATGCTGTAGACTTTCCTTATTTTTAAGCCAGGTTTCTCCCACAGGATGGAATTTGCCTGAGCAAGGAAAGTTGCTGCATGGTTCTTGCTACAGGCAACATCAAGCCTAACATTTCTTGGCCTTACATATTTGCAGGCCATCTGTGGAAACTCTGTTGGTCATGAACTCTGCATTTGAAGCCTCATGACAGATTAGTTACTGAATATGTATTGACTCAATAAAAACATACTGAAGCATAAGGAGAATGGGAAGGCTTCACGGTAAATGGCTCAGGATCTCAATGTTCATTCAAAATGCCTTGTTAAAGCATCCAGCAAATCTTACCCTAAATATTAATTCAAACCTGTTTGGTGGATTTGTGCTCTAACAGTGAGAAAAAAAATATTCTGTGTGCTGTATTAGTCATATCAGGAAAATTATAAAGGAAATTTCTTTAACTTTGTAGAGTCGTAAAGCAGGAGACAGTAAAACTAGCTGGGGAGGCAGAGATGTGGCAAAAAGTTTACAGAGGACCTCTCTAAGTATTACAGAGATTAAAAATTCATTGTGGAGTACAAAGATAATAAAAAACTGGAACATTTTCTGTTTTCTTTTGTCTATTCAGCTGACATAAAACTATCAAAACTGAGCACTGAAAGAACAAAACATACAGCCCACAAACAGCCCCAAAATTCTTTTATATTATCCAAGTCTATAACATTAAAAAAAAAAAATAGGAAAAAAAGGAAAGATAGGAAAACTCACCTAAGGAGCTAAGTAGGAGCTAACAGTCAGTGCCCAATCATCAAGCTTGTTTTCTCCCCTTTTTTTAGTTGAAAGTATTAAAATGCCTATAAAATATTAAATAATTAGTACAGATCAGCCCCATCTTTGTTATAAAACACTATCAAGAAGTATTTTCAGCCATGATCTAGAAAACTGAATGGATTGCCAAACTGCTAAGAGAAGTGGGGTGAAATTACCCAAGAAGACAGTGCAAACAGGCTGTTAGGGGAAATTCTTCTGCCTAGGAAATCCCTGTTACACACCTGTAGTCCCAACTATTAAGAGGAACATTTAAAACTCGACAAAACACTAGAAAATGCACAACTGAAAACAACATAGGCCTGGGGGAAGAGATCCTCAATATAATTGTTGTTTCTGCTCCCATGAGTTTTGCTGACATGCTTTGGGAAGACAATTAAGGTCTTTCCCATCTATAACTCACATATTTCTGTGAGGTTTCACTAGAACTTTTTAAAACTTGACTTTCAGTGAAATGAGGTTCCAGAAAATGTCTGAATGTTGCAAGGCAATTCTGCCATGTGGGATTTAAACTTATTTTGCCCCATGTGAGAAATTTGACTGGGTGACAACTGTGGCATTCTTTTTGTCAGCATAAAAAATGATTTGACTATTTGCTGTGTATTTTCCAGGCTTTCTGTAAAAGCCTTTGGGATTATGCTGGAGAAAAGATTTAGTTATGTTTCTATGGAAACCCTAACACTTATATAAAAGCCTGTTTAACAAGCAAGAGTGTGACACTGTATCTCATTCAAGGTGAGCCACCTCTGAGACAACTCATTGATAAACTTCCAACTGGGTTTTAAAGTCTGAGAGGACACCAGTGGATTTCTTACACCTCTAATAGGAGTGAGACTCAGCAGGTACTGCTGGATAACTACTTAGCACAGTAGCCTGGGTGTTATAATCTCACATGGAAAGTTACAGTCATTTGGCTAGACTTGAAAGGAAATTTTTCATCAAGTAGATTATACAGTAATGATTCCCAAGTTTTTTGTTTTTCTTACTTATCCCCTACTTTATACATTTGTAACTTCACTGACTCCAGTGTGACCCAGAGGAGAAACCTTGTTATGTTTTTTTCCATAAAACAATGAAGTGTTCCAAAGTGTTTGCTTGCAAACACTTAGAAACAGAAGTTATGCTTTCTTCACTGTGTTACTACTTGTTCTGAGATGAAAGTCTTCTTTAAAATTAAAAGAGCTTTGTCACCTTCACACCACTCTTCCCAGTAAGCACACAGAAGTTTCTGTTGCAAAGAGGCACAAACACTGTATCTAGCAGGAGTTAGAATTTATTTTTTTATTCTCTCCTCAGTAAAGATGTTCAAAAAAACTTTTAGAATCTATTTCAGGTTTTCCCACTAACAGCCATTCTAGCCATGTTGAGGAGGCTATGGCAATAAACCAGAAATAATAAAGCTGGTCTTATTTGATAAGTTGCAAAAGCTGAGATGGAAAGTCATTTTCTAAATTACTTCAGGTTACTTCAATATAAAAATTCCACTGATATGAAAAAAAAATTGCTGGAGCAGGGATTGAAGGGCATTTTAGGCACAACATTGGATTGTAGGATTGACTTTTTAATTATTTTTGATTGCATGGAGATACATTGTTTTTCAGGGTATGAGTGGCCCCTTCTGGATTTTAATGAAGCCAGTCATGTTCATTTTTGTCCATAAACTTCTAAGTCATTCACAAACAGCTGCAGAATGCTTCCTCTGAAAAAGAGAACAGCAGCAACACAAAGGGGCTACCTCAGACTAGTTCAGGGCCTGATCCTGAAAAGACTCATGCAGTAACCTGATTTCTCATGCTGTCAGGGTACCTCTGAAAACATCCTTTTCCACAGACTGAGTTAATAAACTCATGCATGTGTTCTTGCAGTACCTTCACTTTTTTCTTTGCCACACAGGCACTAAAGATGCCATTGATGTTCATTTTTTCCAGTTTATGTTCATTAAGAAGTGCACCAAACTATCACTACCCCATCACTGCTGTTGAAGTGGTTTTGAGTGATCAAAAAGGAGAAGTTGTTACAGGTGACTGGACAGGCCCAGTTGCTGGTGCAGCCAAATGTCACCCAGCTAGGTGACCTATTGCAGAAGACATCAAGATATACAGAGTCTGTCTGTGTTGTAAGGGGTTATGAGGTGACCAACATCTTCCAAGTTTTGCTCTGGTAGGATATGGAAAGCTAAGGAAACATGCCCCAAAACCAAAATTCCCTAAGAAGGATTCTACTTTATCTGTCCAAGAGAAATATTGTTTCTATAAATGTGGTGTTGCCACCTTTCTCCTAATTGTGTCTCTGAATTGCCCAACAGTTCATCCATTTCCCCCAGCTTTCACTGATGCAGGGAGGCACTTTCTACCTCTTATTCCTGCCAGGACAACAGTTTCCAAAATTATTTGCAGGAGCCTGGATTGCCTTGGCTAAGTTCCTTTTCTACAGAGAAGAAGACAAAGCAGGTAGGTACAAACCAAACAACAATTTCTCATACAAAAAGTTAGTATTCAAGCACAACACCATAGATATTTGGTCCTGTGGGATAAAGGCATGTCAAAAGGTTCAGTGTTGTGAGGGAGGAAGCCAGAATTCAATCCTTCATGAACCACCTTTCCCAAGCCCTGCTGTTTTTCTGTTCATGACCCATAGGTTAATGTTGTCTGATGCTCGCATTCTGTAGCAACATTTACAAATAATTAGACTCAGAAAATTCTAAAATGAATGTTTTCAGTTGTTTCCTTACTGGCAATTACACTAGTTAATTAGGGCTGGCTTTATGGGGTTGCAACACTTGCTATGACATTGAGCATGAGCTGCATGGTGCAAATCTTCTTCATGTATGGTATTAAAAATTGTATGCAGCTAAGGCATCATCAGATGTTTTCTCTGCATCTTACAAAAACTAATAACAAAGCTTCAGAACACTTGTGATGGATAGGATATCTATTTTCCTTGCAACAGGAACAATGCAGCCATAAAGGCTAAGATTTCTAAGGTCAGCTTTCCAGAAGCAGACTTAAAGCTTGGTTCACTGAAGCACCACTAACAGCATGTCTGTTCTGGGTCTGATTCAGACTTATTCAATAGAATGGGCTTTTAAATATCACTTCTGGAAAGCTCTAGACTTGCTGCTTCTGCCAGCCTCCCTGGGAGCTGTGCCACATATGCATAAGTCGGTGGAAAACTCTTTGCCTTCCCTGAGCCTACTCATACTCCAGATCCAAAATGGCCACATTAACAGTAGATTCAGGGATAATTCTTGTTTGGTCCTTGGTCTTGCCACTAGTCTGATTAACATTGCATTGGAACTGTATGTTTGTTTCTTTGGCAACCTGTTCCTGACTCCTAGATGTGCCAGAGGCATACAGTGGCTTTTTGAAGTGGAGCAGATGTAGTTACTCACAGATTCCAGTTATGTATGTGTTCAGCTATACCAGTTACAGCACACTTTGGTGATGTTTTTATACTTTTATTTCTGTTGAAAGATTCTGATTCCTCCACTCTGAATGAAGCAAGTGGCTGACGCTTTCAGGTCCCACCCCACCTTTTCTGTGTATGACTCCTGTTTTGCAAGTGGACTATCCAGTGGAGACCAATCTGAAAGTATTCCATCAATATTCAGATGACAAAAACATACCCATTTGATTTTGAAGTGGCTGACTAGTACAGAAGAAAGTACATGAAGAGGAGGTGGTATTCTGTATTCCAAACATTTTTTGGAACAGTTCTCATTTGGAGTGTCCATTCACGCACTGGTAGGAAACTATGTTACACCTGGCACAACACAGAAGCATAAAAGCTCAGTTTTGCTGGTGCTGTGAATAATTCTTCCCAAGTGAAATCTCAAAATTTAACTGAGTCATTCCTTTGCAGAGAAGCATCAGATGTTTAGAGCCTTCCAGCCTGGCCTACTCTCTGGAGAAGGAATGTGCAATATGAAGTTCAAGTTTTTCAATTGTCTACATATATACACACATACACACACATAAGAAAACAGGCACGGCTTCTTGAACAAATCACTCAAAAAGAAAATAATTCCTTCTTTTAAGCACTTTAGCTCAGTGGTAATGGTCATTCCAAGAATTAGCTCCACCTGGAGAACTGAAAAACTAACAGACTTCTTTTCCCACGCAGAACTGGCTCCACGCACAACTTAGATATGCTGTGTAAATCTTCCCAAGAGACACAACTTACTCACACTGTGAGAAAAAAAACTTGAAATGTCATGTTGCTACATTTTCTGTTGACATGATCATATAGTACCGTAGAATAAAATAATTTATGTGTTTTGTCCTACATGTTCTGGTGGAAGGTGAAAGGTGGAAGGCCCTCCAAGACTTGGGTGGAGAGCATGCAGCTACCTGCTTCTGCCTGAGCAAAGGGATTCCCCAGGTTTTGGAAGATGATGCAGGATTTGAAAAGCAGGATTTCAAACCACTCACCCCATGTGAGGGGTTCGAAAAGGGCCATTTTGGAAAGTAAGTTTCTATGTGGTCATTGTTAACTCCAATTAACTGTGATAGAATTAGAATTTAGATTTAATTCAATTTAGTTCAGTTTGTTAGGAAAAGGTTCCAACTTTCTTTTTTTTTTTTTTTTTTTTTTTTTTTACTTTGTTGGGGGGAGGTTGGATTTTTTTTTGGTTGGTTGGTTGTTTTTTTGTAGGGGGTTTGGTTTTTGTGGTTTAGGGGTTTTTTGTTGTTTTCTTTTCTTGCAATTACACGTTAGAGCTGAGGAATTTGAGGGATTTCTATTCTTACAGAGAGCTGGATATATGACAAATAAAGGTTTTTTCAGAAACTTCAAAACTGAGACAGAGGTTACAAAATGCTCCCTTGAAGTTAATAGTCCCTTGTATTTCAAAAGCTGACTGGATTTGGTTTACAAAATAAACTTTTCTTTGGTAAAGCAATTGCACACTTACAATATCTGCAGTTGAGAGGAAGACAGAAGGCAGTGAAAGGATCACTCAGAAATATCAAATTATAAAAATAAAAAAAAATAAAACAACTTAAAATGTTAACAAATAAGTCAGATCCTGAGATTAAACAAATCAGAGCTTGATTTGTGAAAAGTTGCAGCAGACGGTCTGACCGGAAAATTTCATATTAATTTTTTTAAATAAAATCATTCAAATTCAGAAGTCTTTCTAAGATATCTTCTTGCACTACTGAGGCTTTGCTAAGTGCTTCACTTGAAGTAACTTTGGATAATGTCATTGGATATGCATCAGTTTATCCCAGCTGTGCCTGAGGAGGCAGAAGACAGGAAACAATACCCTGTGCAGTACAAACAGAGCCAAGAGAAATGTTTTATTCTCTACTTGGTTGCAGTAGATGCAATCAGTCCTCAGTTCTGTATGGCTGGCTTCTCCACTGATCATCCACCACTAAGAAAATTCCTGTGAGGTCAAAATGGGGACTGGAAGGCAAAATGACACAAGCATCATGAGAAATTACTGTGTGCTCCAAGGGCTGGCATTGGACAACATTACCAAGCACCAAACATGCAATGATTGCTGTTGGCTTTGCCAGTAAAATTCCTACTCATCACTTCCCTGATGCAGAGAAACCTTTTATTGCAGCAAGAACTAGATATGGAGCATTGCCACCAGAGACAGTGCACAGGATAGAGAAGTGATCTACTCAAAAGCAAACCCCTCATATTTTTATCAAGACCCTTTTAATCAAATTATTTATCAAATTTGTTCTATTGCTTTGCCTGTTATATAGTACTTCTCTTCATAGAAAATACAGTTATTATCTGAGTACTTTTTGAGGTAAACGACAGGAAGAAAAATTTACATGGATGAAGAGATAGAGTGGTGATGGTTGCTATGGATGAGCTAAGGAGAGAGAGGATGTGAACTGGCAGAATGAACATCCACCATCAGCTCTATGTTGTTCCACATGGCTGTGGTCCTGGACACAACATTCCTACAGCCCAACCAGTCACCTAGAGAATGGCAATGCCATGCCCCTACCTTTTTCAAGTACACAAAGATACATAAGGCTTTGCTTTGAGGGAATACCAATAGCTACAATTCCTAAAAGGTGCTGCAAGAGACAGCAAATCTCAAACTCTTGCCAGAGAGGCCTAGTGGCTCAGACATCAGTGCACAGTAACCATCTCCACGCAAGATTTTTCCCCAGATGAAGAGCCTATTCTTTACATCTAGCACATCAGGACAAGGTAATAACTTCCAGCTTACCCAGCAAATTGGAGTATAAATAAAAGAGATTAATGACATATAGTTTATTTTTGGTTGGGATTCTCCTCATTCTATTTAGAGCATGAAGCCAGAGGCAACAAACAAAAAAAAAACCAAGTCCCATGAAAATGGTTTGCTCTGACAGCTGGGTGGGCCAGCAGAGCACACACCCTTTTGGGAGATACAGCCCACCCAGATGATACAGTACCACGCTTAGATGAATGCATAGAGTAAACACACATTCTAGCTGAAAGTGTTTCCAAAGGCAGGAACTCAGGTATGAACTAACAGATTGCTTGTAAAAAACATGTACAAATCTTGAGAAAATTAAAGCTCGGAATGGGCAATGACAGCAAATGTTTGATGCTTCTCACGAGCCCACCCAAAACTGTATTTTGACCCATTTAGCTCTCACTGGTCATTTTCACTTTGGTCAGAAACCTCAAATAGACTCAAACTAATACAAATTCTTCCCTGTTTGTCATATCAACAGAGCAAATATTGTTTCAAATAAGGGAAAAATAGGCAGAGCAAACCTCAAACAAACTTGCCAGTCAAAAAAAAAAAAAAAAAAAAAAAAAAAAAGAGTTAAGAAATCTGTCAGCTCTGAGCAATTGTCAGAGATTGGGTATTTTCACAGCAACATTACCAGCAGTACATGATGCAATGATTCTTATGAACATAACGTCCTTTATAACTATGAGCAGCCATGTTAATATAGCAGTAGCTGTAAAAGACATAATTATCTAAGACATGGGCAAGTGGCAAGATGGAAGCAGTCAAAACTTCACAGGCATTTCCCAGCATGAAGCTAGAGCAAAGCTTTACTGATACTTCATTTACTGTGGGATATGCATGTGTAGGCAGTGATGAACATGGAGCAAGTGTTCATTTACAGCAGAAGAACTTCACATTGTTGAGTGCTGTGTCATCCTTAAGCCCCTGTGGTGACTCTACCTTGGTCTGGAGACCGCATATCTTGCAGCTTTTGCTCCATGGGCCAAAGCTACCCCATGACAGTCCATCACCTACTAGCACAGTTTCATCTGAGCATCTGAACTGAATGTTGTTGGCTGCTGTGTCATCACCTCCTCCTTGGGACTTCTCTGTTCTCAGTGAAAAGGAGGTCAAGTAGCCTCCAGGGCAAACTTGGAAGATGCTCCAGGTACCCCACCTGACAAAAAGCAAATGGAAGAATGTCTGGGCTCTGCAAACTGCTGAAAAGGGCTCCTCCTTCTTGTCACACTACTCTGAAGGGTAACACTTCCTTGCTCACAGCCATGACCAGCATCCTGCTGCAGTCTGGGGCCCCTTATTTTCTCCTTTTTTTTCCTTTATCTCCCAAGAGTGTATTTTTTTCTTCATTGATATCTCATCAGAAAAACACCAGGATAGTTTTATGGTTCTGGTGGAAACTTCAAGGGCAGCTTCAGCACATGCTTTATGATGCATCCCTGACATGTGTAACAAGTACACACCAGACACCAGGGAAGGCAGACACTCTGCTCTCCAGAGGTGCAGTACTGTTCCCTGCAGCAGGGCCACCCAAGCAGTTTCTAAATGCATGGTTAGAAACCTCTTTTCTCACATTTGCCCCATATGTTGCAGATTTCCAAAGAAATACTCTATGCCTGGGACAGTATTTCAGGTGTTTACAGTGCTCTGCAAAAATTTCAAGAGCAAACAAAAAGCAGTAATGTGAGGTAACCGTGTTTAATTACCATAAAAATTAATGAACTCAAGCCCCAACCACCTGTTTTAATTCACTACACTACAGCACTGTGCGTACAAAGCAAGTCAGAGAAGAAACTCCAGTAAATGGTAATACCCGTGGGTATTTTGTGAGTTGGTGCATGAAAAAGAGGAGAAAAAACACAGTGTCACTTACTCCCCCACCAAGGACTCAATTATTGAGTCATCTTGACAATGCAGGCGTATGCCATTCAGAGCAGTGTCATCTCTTCCAAATTCGGCTGGCTCCACCTGCAAGAGAAGTCACACAGAGCAGAGGTAAAAGCAAGGGTGAGAAGACCCAGGAAAAGTCCTTGACATGCCTGTCATAAACAGTCCCAACTCCTTTCTGTAATGAGAAAGAGAAAAAGTCTTCGGAAGCACATGGAAAAGATGCCTGTTACTGAGAACCCTTGTAACATGCTCTTCATGTTTTCTATTTTTGATCCAATGGATAAGGCAGGGTCTCAGAGTTCCAGAAGAGACACTGATGGATGGTGTCTCTCTCCCTGAATCCAGCACCAGATTTTATCACTGGCATGACTTCTCTCAGCAACATCTGCCACACGCAGATTATGCAACTGCCAGCTCACCTCTCTTCTGACTGACAGCACAAGAATTCTGTCAGGAGCTCTGTTTTTGCTGTATCTAATAGGGGAACTATTGGACTAAAAAGTGAAAAAAAAAATTGAATTTTTCTTTTCTGGTGTACCTACACTGGCAATATGTTCCAGAAGACTCATAGTTTTATGTACAGAGTGCCATAATTAAGAAGAAGAAAAACTCTGCAGAAAGTCCTTAGACTCTGGAGAAGCTTCAGACCAGGGTGCAGGAAAGGGAGACGGTAGGAAATGGAGAGAGTTTTACCTTCAGTGCAAATCCACTGGCATAGCCATGGCGACAAAACTGCCGACTGCCCCACCTGCCCCAGTGGCCTCCATTGGGCACGGCGAGGACAGAGGTGTATTCACGCTCCCCTGTGCCTGGGGTGCAGAGGAGGAGCAGGGTGAATGTGGCTGGCATGGGGAATTTCATTTCCTGTGCTCTGCATCTGCTGAAGGAGAGCTGGTATATGGACAGGGGAATTTATACACTGCCAAGGCAGCTGGCTTCTCCCCACCAGTCCATTGACAAACACCACCGGAACAATAGTTTTTACCCAGGCAGTGACACAGCACTTGCTGACCTGCTCACAGTGCCCACGAGGAGCTCCTCTGGGAATTCAACAGCCAACAAGCATCAGATACTGTGACCAGAGGTGTACCCACCATCACTGAAGGGCTGTACGAATACCTATGTGCTCCTTGCTGTGCTCGTGGTAGAAGCTTAATACTGATTTCTGCTGCTGGAAATGCAGATATTTGGCCATGAGGATGTTTGCCTTCTGAGAGTAACTGTCATAATCATTTTACTTATTGCTGGACATCTGGAAAGGTGGGTCAAACTACATAAAGAAAAACAATGGATGTGGTCTGAAACAACGTATAAGTAAACTCAAGCCTTGTGTTTCCCAGCACCTTCTGTTGAATACGATTCCTGGTGAGTTCAACAAATGTGTCAGTAATTTATGTTTTAAATGTCCTTTTTTTCCAGCTGTCATTTTAGCTCAATAAAAAGCAGTATGCTTTGCTTTGCAATAAGCTTAACTGAAGTCAGACATGCCGGGATGCCCACAATGATTCTCGAGGACCACTGAGCTAGGTGTCATTGGGAGGCATGGAAGGCAGGTTTTCCAGTAGGGTGATACTGAACCTGAGGGCACAGTCTTAGAGGAAGTCACAATGCAAGGAGAGGTGAATTTGGAATCCTGGAGTCAAGACTCTCTTAACATAGAGTTAATCAATGTTCCCCAGGATCCTTCCCCGGGAGACTTGCAGCATCTGACAGAAGCTGTTTCTCTGTTCAATAGGCAAAGAGGACAATATATTTTAGAGAAGTATCTGGAGCCTCAGGATTTTATAGCAAGGAGTGGTGCCAAATTTGGAACTTTCAGAAGGCAAAGAATTTCCCTCTTCTAAATTTCTCTTCCAATATCTGCTCTGCTCCCTCTGTTTCTGCCCATTAAGAGGTGATGTTGCTTTTCCCACCCTCAACTTCCTTATTCTTGTCAGTGCTTTGTACAGGTATGTACAACATGTGCAAATTGAGATGATGGGAAAATTAGATGAGCCTTTGGTGGAAGGCACCAAAAGAGCACAGGATGTGATGGAAGCACAGCCTCCTTTCCTTTTTAAACCAGAATTTCAATTTTATTTCTCCAAAGGGGTGTCAAAATCCAGAGGAGATGTGTTTTCCCTCACAAGGACTATGCAATCACATCTGTCAAACCAGGTGTGTTTGCTCAGACAGGGTCACAGTGTGGTAGCTGGGGACACTCAGACCTGCCCTTGGCTGCACATGAATGGAAAGGAGCGGGAGCCAGAAAGAAAAGGCTGGGATCTGGTTAAGACTTCAAAAGAAGATCCCCACATTCATTTCTCCTTTGATAGCCCAAAACAGTCACCCTTGGCCACTTCACCTGTGGCAGCGATGACATAGATGCACAGCCTGGCAGGACCCTCCTTCCCTCAGACTCCGTTCAAATCATGAGATTCCTGTCTTTTCCCAGTCCCAGAGGTAGGATCCCAAAGCACAGTGAGCCCACAGTGTACAGGGGAGTTGGATGAGGCCAGAGGCCACTTTCAGGGATTTGGCCCTAAGAAGCAACTCTTACGCACACTTCAGAGGCCCATAAGAAAACTGCTCATGAGAAAACATAAGCCTAGGACAAGAAGTGTCACTCTGGGACTTGGGAAGTATCATTTTTTCCAAAACAACCTGGTGACCTGGGGTGCCAAATGTGAGCTGCCTTAGATTTGATTTCACAGTACAGGGCTTAAATATAGCACTTAATAAATACAAAGCAGATCAGATATTGATTTTTTTTTTCTACCATGTAATGATGCTAATTTTGCTTGGATGCCTCAACAAGTTTCCTAAGATCAGCTTACATAAACTATCAAAATCAAAAAACTTTACAATGGTAAGATCCGGATCTCTTACTGACACATGCCCTGCTTTCTCACTCCCTCTCCACATTTTAATATCCTTGAAAATGTCAGAATAGTTTTAAAGAAAAATGGGAAACTGATGAATTTGATTAATGAAACATGATTATAGTAAAATGATGATGATACAGGGTATTTCATCCCTTCATTATTCATCCAGTTAAATACAATTATTTTTGCAGGAAGAGGAGCATACAAATTATACCACTAGTTTTCAGCTTTTATATATACCTCTAGATTTTTTTAACAAAAAGGTAAATATAATACAAAGCAGCATATTGATTTTATAAAATTAATATTTTTATGCTATGACACATTTATAGTCTACACGGAACATGTAAAATAAATTTATGTCTATAACACATAAAAACATATATTATACAGAGTTTGCTCATTTTATGATGTTATTGAAAAAATTTATATTAGCAGCTTTTGAAAATTTATTAATTTCTGATTTTTATCCTTGAAAATACCACACACTTGGGAATACAAGCTTCATTTGGCACTGTTGTATGTTGTCTTTCCCATATTCTCAGTTTCTCCTGTTCATATATGCCTTCTGCTTCCCAAAGGACAGTGATCATCTGAGACATTGGACTGCCTAACTATTTCCTAGAGCTTTGGAAAAGCTTGGGAAAAACTGTGAAGACATGCAAGACCATACCCGCTTCAATTTTCTTACTCCCTTTTCAGTCCTCATGGCTCAGCTCTCCATTCACAGCCCACGTACCTCCACCTTGCTCCTGACAGTCTCTCAGGAGCTGTGTGTGGAGATCCTGAGTATTTCAGCATGGTACTCTTTGTGTTCAGAAGAAGGTCATGCACTAGGGCAATTTCTGGTTTTTATTTCTTTAGTATTGTAAGGATTGGGCACTTTTAAAATAGTAATCAATATTATTTTTTGTGGAGGACAGAGAAAATCTGTTCCTATCACCTTTTCTACTATGTGTTTTGGAGAATACTCTACACAAGATTAAATATACTGATCTAGAAAAAGTTTTAATTTTATCAGCAAAACTCGGAAGTAGAAATGAGCACTGCCTGGTACAAAAGAAACATGGAAATGCTGGAGAGAGTCCAATGAAGGGGAAAAAAAGACAACGAAGAGACTGGAATATCTCCTCTATGAGGAAAGCCCAAGACAGCTGGGACTGTCAGCCTGGAGAAGAGAAGGCTCAGATGGAATCTTATCAATATCTATAAATACTTGAAGTAAGGACAGAGTCAGGCTCTTTCAGTGGTGCCCAGTGACAGGACCAGGAGATACAAATTGAAGCACAGGAAGTTCCCTCTGAACATCAGGGAAAAGTTTTTGTAGTGACAATGACCGAGCACTGGCACAGGTTGTTCAGAGAAGGTTGTGGAGTCTCTGTCCTTGGAGAAACTCAGAGGCTATTTGGACAGGGTCCTGGGCAACCAGCTCTAGGTGGCCCTGCTCAAGGAGGTGGCTGGACCTCTTCAACCTCAGACATTCTCTGATTCTGTGGTTCTGTGAACTGGAAAAGAGAACTCAGCATGAATGAGGCATGATAAATGCTCACGAAGATAATCTCAGTGATGTATTTTGAGTGAGCTGTAGGAAGGGTTGAAGGCAACAAGTGCCCAGAAACTCAGAATAGGCGTGGAGGTAAATAGCATCCATCAAAGAAGTAGTAAGTACAGAGGGATGGTTTTGGCTGAATGATTGTGTATTTCTGTGTGCTCTAGGCCATTTTATACTCCTCCCACACTGTTGCCAAGATACTGGTTGCCACCCATCAGATCTCAGTAGCCATGTTCCTCAGCAGCTCTAATGTCAAACTGACCATTACAATTAGGTATAAACCAGTTGTAAATCACACAGCCTGGCTTTGTCAAACCTTCCTCACCTGCAGCTTGGGATGTAGATAAGATGCTCCACAGTTAACTGCATGCTGCAGAAGAGCACACTGTCTCATGGAAACAGTATATCAGCAAAGATCACACCAGAAATCACACCTATTGCCAAAGAAACATGAAAGGGCAATAAAGAATCTATTATATCCTATTGAAGTATGAATAAGCAAAGGGTTGTATTATTTAGAAACAAGAGGTGAGATTCTGAATGAACATAGGCATCTATAGTGCAGATGTCTACATCTGAAATATTCACAGTGGGCTCCCTTTATAGCTGCCAAGAGAGACAACAGGATAACAGTAGAGAGGAGCAGATACCTCCACATGAACCTCTCCCTAAAAATACCTATTCTTGACTGCTGACTGCAGGGAGGCAAGTTCCTCATCTGGACTAGTCTTATAACCTCAGATTCCCTTTACACTTTTGTAGGCTAAAAACAGTAGTGCTGAAAGGAGAATTAGTTTTCAGTAATATGGGCAACTGCTTAAGAGAAAATGAGTAATCAAATTATGTGCTGCGTGGTCCTCATTTTCTCATTTGCTAAATTGACTCAGATTAATAGAAAATAGAATAGCAGGAAAAATGCAAGTGAGAGACGTCAGAAGTGATACAAGAGCCAGAATTTTCTAGACACATGAGCAGAGAAAGAAGCTTTCAGTAAACAACAGACTAAGTATAGCCATTTGTTAGATAGGAGACGGTTTCACATTATTGATTGGGAATAAAGAAGATCCACATGACAAGGTGATGTTCCTCTTGTTGTGAACTTATTTTCAGGGAGTTTCTCACCTGCTTGTAACCCCGAGTTTTCATATAAAACTTTTCCTTAGAAACTTAGACATTTTAGTTATTTATTATTTATCCACTAGAGTTTTTTAACACAGAAATTACAGTTTCTCCCATTTTTTAATTTCTGTACTATTAACAGGACTAATTTCCTTCCTCTATAAATTATGTATGTCTTCTTTCCATAGCCTTATTCTTCATTTGCTCCTTGTAATTTTTGTTTACTATTGCTAATATTGTTTTAACATATTCTTGTGAAACACTAACTGCCCTGGTGTGGGATCTCTCAATTTCTTGCAGTTTTCAATTCCTGTATAGGAGCCAGCGTGCCAAAACTGCCTATTTTTTCCAGAGACTGCCACAGAACAATCCTCTCTATAAACAAATCTGAGGTAGAGACCATGCAGAAACACAAGAGGACAAGACAGGTTGTCCATGCCTGCAGCCCTAAGGCAAGATCAGTCCACAACTAAGTGCTCCCTAAGGATGAAGGATGTTTGCCCAACCAAAATCTTAAGGAGAGAAGAAGGATTATTCAGCGTGGCTTGAAGGTTGCACTTTGTTTAAGTACTCCAGTACAATTCCTGTCATTTTCACGATGATGTGATAGTATTGTTTCATACTCAGATTATGATCTGATGTACTGACAGAAGGTCCTTCTCTTTTCCTTCATACTAAATAATTTCAGCACTACCTGCCCACACAAGAGCAGAAAACACATAAAGGGTCCATCTGCCGTAGAGATCTCATTGTGATTTCCACCTGCATAGGATGGCCTGCGAGCAAATCAAATATCCTTAAAAAACCTGTTGAGCAGAAAGCAAGGAGAGATCATGGCCAGTACCAAAGAAATTGTTTTGCTTGTGTCTCACGGTTGTTTACATTCTTTGCACTGAGACATTCATTTCTTTTCAAGACAGTGTTAGGGCCCAGAATTGGCAGGAAAGGAATTTCACAAATTAGGACCAGATAACAGTAGCTAAAAAAGTAGGAATTTATGCTCAGACAGGATTGTACAAGGGCAGATGGGGATGGAGAGAGGTGCTGACTGGCTGTAGTCCAAGTGTGCTGGAAGGAGATGGAGGGATGCTGTGAAGAGAACAGCTGGGACCTGTAGATAAAGATAGAGCAGACAACTCAGTCCATTTCTGCCCAGGGCACAGGACATCACTGGGTAAGAACAGAAACCGAGGCATTGTCTCATTTGGTATTGATACCTAACCCTTTCTAAGGTTTAATCACACATATGCTGTTTTCTAGACTTTTCATCATTTTTGCTGATTTCTTCTGGACTGTACTTAACTTGTAAAATGTGGTTTTGAACAGCATTTCAACAGAGACCTTGCCACTGCAGCTTGACGCTTGAAAGGTGAAAGCTTTGTTTATTTGATTAAAATGCCCAGTTAGACAGCAACGGTGAGACTGGCATCTCTCTTCCTATAGAAATGCTGCCTCACCAGTCACTCTCTCTCAGTGACTGTCAGTGACTGAGAGTCACATTGAGGGTGTCTATTCTTATGTTAGTGTAATATTTTGCACCTGTGCTTATTTTGAATTCTATCCCCGTCTTCTTCTCTCTTCAGCATCTCCCAGGTTGATGACATCTATAAATTCAATAAGCAGACTCTGTATTCTACTGTGCAAGTCATTAATAAAAATATTGAGTAATTTCAGACATAGAACAGACTCCTGTGGAACATGGCTCGATATGTGTTTCTACAATTGGATCAGGCTTTCGACATTTTTCACCATTGATTCAAATTGCTAATTAATTTATAAAAAAAAAAAAAAAGGAGAGATAGACTCTCCTGTAGTGCAGACTTTCTGACAGCCAGAGATCAAATGCCAATTTACATCCACTGCAAATCTTCAACTAAAGATCACTTCACATATGAAAACTCTAGCAACTTATTCTGAAAATTCACTGGGAAAATCTCTCAGGAAACCCAGCCTTAACCACAGCCACAAGGCTCTTCAGTTCCCTGAAAATGAGTGTTGTGGTGTATCCAAAGCAATCTATCCCCTGATCCATGTCAGAATTGCACTTCCTTGGCTATGTGTACACATTAGTGCATATCTGGATTTCTTGGTAAATCAAGTGGTTCTCTTCGTGGGGTCAGGCTGCCACAGCTACAGCAAACACTGCCTTGAGATGCAGATTGATCAGCACTACAGAAGCAAGCCAGTCCTCACCACTTGGCCAGGAAAAGCTGTCTGATGCTAACAGCAATGCCAGCTGGAGTACCTCAGTCCCAGAGTGTCCCTCAGACTCCCACAATCACCTGCAGACAGCTGGGACCTCTCAGCTGCTCTTGTCACTGATGTCACTTTCCCCAAGCTCCTACTGGTGGATCTTGACCATCCTCCTGAGTTCCTTTCCCGCCTTTTTAACTGCCCTGCAGAAGATGGCAGCATGTGCTGTGGCTGGGGTTTGGCTGTGCCTGCAGTGGCAGGGCAGCTATGAGTGCTGCCTCAAGAACACCAAGACAAAGAGAACAGACTGGAGTGTACTCAGGGTTGGGGTGGGAGGGAGGAAGCAAGAAAGAAAAGAAAGAAACTGTGCAAATTGAACACAGGTGAAGAGGAAGATGAAAAGAAATGAGAGTGCATGTTTTCTTTGTCACCAAAATGTCTTAAAGTGTTTCATATATGTAAAGGGTTTTTTCCTATATCAAAATTTTGCATGTCCTATGGTGATTCAGGTGTTGGTTGCAAAGATTTTAGCCACCACTGCAACATGAATGTTCATAAACAGAGCAGAATGATCTATGCTCAGAGCCAGGCAACATGGTGGTCTGTACTATGCCACATGTTTTGGCAGAGAGTCTTGGGACCATCACCCTAAGACAAAGACCCATTGTTCTTCCAGGAAACCCACATGGGGAATTACTTTCCAGTCCAGAGCAAAGTAGAAATAATCAATGATTGTTGGGAACTACTGTGTGCAATTACTGCTGGCCACTGCAGTCTGAATGTTTGTCCTGATGGGGCAATTCAAGCAAAATATTCTCTCTCTCTCTCTGGAGCTCTTCACTGGCAGTCATGATGATCCTGAGAATTTACTGTGAAACAGACCCTGTCTATTCCACTTAGCCATTCAGCTCTGGAATTGATGCTGCAAGGTACATTGATCCAGCAAAGCCTTTAAGCACAGTATTAATCTTTCAGAGTTCATTTATATTCCTAAAGTTCAACAAGTGCTAAAGGGCTTTGCTGTACTTGAGCTTTCAGCACCTTCAAAGCTCTTCAATTAGGAGCCTTCAAATCAAGGTCCCAAAGTCCTCACCACTGATCAGAGAACCAACAACCCGGGATGCAGCCCTGGTCCTGATACAGTTCTCCTGTGTCATGAAATTGTGTGAACCTCAGTGATCTGGACCCAGAGGCCTTGCCTGGGCATCTGGACTCACCCATGTGTTAGGCTCTGAACTAACCAGAAGATAAATCATGTGATCAGCAACTTTGCTGATGCATTACATTACTCTGGGACCTCTGTCAGGAACAGATGACTAGGGGAAGCACTAGTTAGGCTCAGATGAACTCAAGATATTCTGTAGCTGGAAGTAGTTTGGAGTGAAAACATGAAGGCTATACCTTCTGAGTTATGAATAGGTATTTCTTGTGTGGTTTTGAACCTGCTATATGCTTGACTTAACTCCTGCAAATGCACTGATCTGAACGTCCATCTCTTGCCTTATCTCTGTCATAGACATCAAGTGCAAGAATTGGTCACCACCTGCAAACAGTGGTAGCTGTTTGGGGCATAACCTATTTATTATTTACACTCTGTTAAAACCCTGATTTGGAAAGGTCCAGTTTACTTGGTGAGTTTCCATAGTGTTCTTGACTGAGGTATCCAAAGACTCCACAACACTCCTTTGTTTCACATTTCTCCATGCAGTAGTCTAGTCAAAAAGAACCCATTTACTCTGACTGCCAGATTTCCTTGATTAGATTTCAAAGTTTCAGGTATTACACAGGATATAATAATACAAGGCAAAGCTACAACCACTTGTAGAAAACTTTGTTCTAAAACTGGGACCCTAGTGCCTCCTCACAAAGAACTCAACAAACACCAAATGATTGGGAATCCATCTATGGATGAGTGAAATGATCCACCTTTAACCACCAAGAAAAGCATATCAGAAGTGCCCTAGGCAGCATTCACACTCAGTCAAGGCTCAGGATCAAGTTGCCAGGCTCTGTCTTGCTGCCAGTCATCCCAGACTACCATATCTAGACCCCAGCTCCCTGACAGAAATCTAGTGCTAAGATCCAGTCCCCTTTGAAACCTTTTCTGCCTTATCCCTTGCCCAAAAACTTGAAAAGGAAAGAGGAACAATTATCACAACATCATTAAAATTGTAGCATTAAATGGGGGATATGTGCCGCATCCCACTAGTTCGTGCTGTCATGCGTGATTCTGAGAGCTGCAAGGAGCAGTAAAGTCCTGAGAGGTAGAAAGAGTAGTGGAGAGGGAAACAGAGGAGACAGATGTCTCTCTCCTTGCACCCAGGTACTGATCCTTAACACGGAGAGAAGCAAGCACAG
The DNA here is from genome assembly GCA_038380795.1 of Pyrocephalus nanus. Lineage (NCBI taxonomy): Eukaryota > Metazoa > Chordata > Aves > Passeriformes > Tyrannidae > Pyrocephalus > Pyrocephalus nanus. Next base: position 42,393,226 of record CM076259.1, read on the forward strand.
GCCAGAACAGCTAAGGATAGAAGGCAAGGGAGGCACTGCCAGCCCAGGAGGAGAGCATCATCCACATGTCCACAGTGCTCTGTGCAACCACAGGACTGTCTCCCACCTCTTCTCCCAGCCTTGTGCATTCATGGAAGTCCACCTGGAGAAGGCAATGTTGGCTGGGACAGTGCTTGCTGATAAGAGGAAGCTTCTCTTCCAATGGCTTCCTGTATCTCCCACATCTCCTGACCTGGGGTGCATGTTTGCAGCCAGTTTTTGGGAAGGGAGTTTAGTCCAAACCAATGCCTGCCACTGTACTAGGGAGAGTGTCTGTAGGGTGGTCCCTGCCACCTTGAGGAAGGACCTCCAAAACTGCAGAAAGAGAGGAGAAAGCAGACATCTTCTTTCTCTGTTTTTATGGCATCACCTGCAGGTCAAAGACCAAATTGAAGTGGTTCTCTTCACTTCTTCAGGTTTATGTGGGTTGCAGCCAAATGGCAGGTCTAGGTGTCCCTGGCTGCCACTGTGTCACCCTGCCTGAGCAAACACACCTGGTCCTTCAGCTACTCTCTGGGGTTCTTGCTTGGTTTCTTATTTCAGGCAAAAAAGAGTGCCTTGGTGAAAAATATCCCTTTCTTAGCTATTTGCTATTCTTCTGTCCCATGGCAGAGTTAAGGTGAGGTTAGGTTTAGGGTCAGGGTCTCAAAGTCCTCAGCGCTGGAAATCCCCCAGCATTGTGCTTGATGGCAGAGTTTAAAAGAGACAAAACACTATGGTCTAGATAACTGATACCTGGAGGGAAGATGGAATGACTATCTGCAGAGATCTGAACTTGTTCATAGTGGTGAATAATTAGAAGCAACATCAGAGAGGAAAGTTTGAACCTAAAAATATATTTGCCCAGAGCAAGCATTAAGTGTCAGGCAAGGCTAGAAAATTTGGACATTGCATGTCTTCTACCAGATCTAGGGGAGATACTTCTGTGCTGGCAAAATGTAGGTACAATTTTAAGAGGGAAAATACACAATCACAAAGACTTCTTGAACTTTCTTCAAAGGGAGAAAATACGGCTATACACTGCTTGCTGTGAAACTGAGCTTACCTTTCCTCCGGGGCATGCCTGCGTTCACTGCTCTGGCACTGGCTGTGCTATCACCCAGATACTCAACAGGTCACTCACCCATAGCCTTGGTCTCCTTTTCTCTTGTTGCTTCCAAGAAGCAGGAGCACAAAAGCACATTTTTGCCCTCCCTGTTCCTAATGAAGAGGTTCTTGGGGCAACCAGGGGAATGTCCACTATCACTTTAGTGGCGACATTGGATTTGTACTACAGGTAAAAGTCTCCTCCATTTCCAGTAATGTTCCATGCCAGCTATCCACACGTCATTAGCTCCCTCTGAAAACCCTCCTTGATTCCAGAACATGATTTAAAAAAAAAAAAAAAAAAAAAAAAAAAAAAAAAAAAAGTTTTCTTTCAAAACTGGGGCCCAGTCACTGTGGAAAAATATTAACAGTGTGTGTCTCTTCTGTGGCCACATCTGCACAATTTTATCATGTAATTAGACCTTGGCTCCTGCCAGTGAGGGATCTATTAGCTAAAAGCTCCTCAGACAAAGGGAAGCCTTAGTGCATAAATTAATGCAAGTCAGGCCTGTGCTCTTCTCTCTCATGATGCTTGGAACTGTTATGATCTTTGTGTTGCTGCAAGAAATTAATATTCTGCTGAAGCCTGTGGACAACAAGGTGATGAGAGGGGAGACAAGGGCAAGGCAGCAGACAAGTTCCAGGATCTCATCTTTACAGCCTGGATGAGAAGGAAATTCTCAGAAGATAATCTGTTTTGTGGATTGGTATTGAAACCATGTGGTGTATCAACTTCAGTTTTAATGAAATTTTTTTAAGAGACTCATGTAAATCAAAAGATGTACAGAATTTTATTCAATCCCCGAATAAAACTGAGGTGACTTTTTGTTGTGTTCCAGTCTTTTTTCCTGTCACTAGATCTTTATTTCCTTCCAGGTGGAGTCTGCCAAAAGTACAGGTGATGACACAGCTCTGAAGAGCACCTGCTTTACTATACAGGTATCAAAGTCATTAAGTCATTCCCATGAGTAGCAATTGATTTTCTTCTCTCCTGCCATGCAGCAGCTCAAACATAGTCACAGGCACTTACCTGTGAGTGGTACACCTTCTGTGCAGAAGCTGAAAACCCTCACCTCTCCACAGGAGGCACAAAGGTTGATTTCTTCAGGGAAATTTGTGGGAGTGGGTGGAAAAGCAGGACGAGGGTTTGTACCAGCAAAGAAGCAGGTTGGGTTACGAGGAAAACAAGGACAGTATTTGGGGGGGGATGCTACTTTTGAGGTGTTCAGGAGAGAGGAAATGGGAAAATGTCCCTAGTGTAGATCTGTGTCTCTGGGCTAAGTGGTGTTTGCAAGACTGAGATACCTCTCCTTTCTTGTTTTCACCTTCAGTCCAAGAGCTCACACCAGTTAAGATTTAGTCTGAGCCTTCAGCATCAATGAGACTATACCCTGGGCAGAGTATTTCAAGGCATGAAAATTCCTTCTTCAGACATGTCAGGAAATGAACAAATAAACCAAATTGGAGATGGCTCAAATCTTCTTATCAGCATAGCAAAGTTCAACTCAGAGTCACCAGTGAGGAGGACATAGTATGCGTTGCTGTTTACCCTTGGAAAAGAAGACCAGCAGGAAGAGGCAGAACTGTGAGAGAAAGAAACTGATGAAGACCTGTTACTCTGCCTGGTGCCAGGGCAGAGGGACATTTGGAAGCATTGTCTGCAGCCACTCTTCTCCCCACAGTAATTGTCACTTCCCTATACCCTACTGGTGGCAAAGAGGTGACAAGACTGGACAGGCATGGGGCAGAACAGTTGTCCAGTTGCTCCCTGAAGAGTTGGGAATGTTGGAAGCAGTTACTGCGAAAAGACCTTCCCTCTGCAATGCCCACAATGCAGCCAACCCAATCTTCCCTCTGCAACAACCACAGTGCTCCTAGCCTGGCTTTCCAGCCTGGGGCCACAGCCATTTTGCCACTGTGGTTCTTGACAACGGCTTATTTTACTTTGGCCTGATGTGTTCTGCAACCAGGTCCTGTAAACAGGTCCTGTTCTGGTAGAGTGGTAAATGACCCTACAGCTTTCAAAGTACTAGTAGACCCTTTGTCCTTCCCTGCAGGGTCTAAAGAAGCTTTTTTTCCATTAACTCCCTGGGTTTAGAGCAGTCTCACACAGTGTTCAAGTTCCTGAAGTTGGCTGCAGCAGGATTTCCTGAGGTTTGTTATTACCTGGCACTTGTCTCAGTCCTAACCAGAATACACTGCACCAGTCCTAACCAGAATATACTGCACTACTGCAGAGCAGAGCAGTGATGATGAGTCAACCAGCTGCTGCCATGGCACTGGCTGCTACTGGTGCATTGGAGATCTGCTGTCCCTGTTCCCACATCAGGTTTTCGCTGATTCTGCACCAGTGGGGACCCAGACTGGAGAGGCTTTACACAGAAGTGATGCAAAAAAGTGCATATATTAGAAGATACACAAACAGTGGAAATCTTGCTCTTTTGTCCTTGTTCACTTAAATAATTAGTCAATTTTTGGTAATAGTAGAGAAGCTCAGAGGGTTTTGGGGGGGATTTTCGTGGTTTTTTTGTTTGTTTGTTTTTGGGTTTTTTGGGGGGTTTTTTGTTGTTTTTTTTGTTTTGTTTTGTTTTGTTTTGTTTTGTTTTGTTGTAGTTGTTTTGTTTTTCTTTTTGAGAGGGAGTTTACTCAAGTAACCCACTGTTTCTACTCTTCCCTGTTTGAGCCAAAAATATCCTTTCAGCTCCCATCCCTACCTTAAAAAAGAGCTGCTACCAGTCTGAAAGGATGTTTCCTAAGCATAACTAAGGCCAGACTTGTGCCAGAGCTCAGGCAGGCGCACTTGGACTCATGCAGCTCCACAAACAATGCTGTAGCTAGAGGGAAGTGTCAAGTATCCCAGAAAATTGGCTCTATGGTATTTCTTGCATGTAAGTATTAAAAGAAGAATTTATTTCCTTGTTTGTTTTCTTCACTGCTGCTTGGGGGATATTTACCCTTTGCTAGGCTTACACTGCTGGTCAGGAAAAGGACTCCCCAGGCAGCAGGAATTTGATGTCCAACAGTTTATCTGCAACTCTAGTCCGGCTTGTATTAATAAAGTTTGAAGATTATTTAGTACTTCCAGTCTGCTAGCTAGCTGCAGAGGGGCTCAGAAATTCAGGACAGGCTTACATTCACAGTAAAACATAATGCATGCAATAACATGTGATTTAATAAATATTTTCATCTACTTAATCTAATAAATGCAGCACATGCTGTAATGGATATATGACCCTGGTTACTTACATTCTTCTTCAACAATTTGTATAAACATCAAGATCCCAGCTGCTCAGCTGCCCTTGCTCATATTCTGTTTTTTCTCCCAATTCTACCCTGCAAATACAGAGAAAATAAACACAGTGTAATAATGCTTTGGGCAGGAGTCTTCATCCATTTACCAACGCAAAGCTCCTGTAAACACCTGTCACTTGCCATTTCACACTCTCCTTTTTGTGGCACCAACGGAGGCTTTGCTGCCCAGGAACACAGTGGTGCAAGGGCCAGAGCAAGCAGCCAGGCAAGGCCCCAGGGAAAGCTGTCTCTAGCAAGCCTACACACAAAGATGAGATGATCATGCGTGGCTGAGGGGGGAAAATCGGCATCTCCCTCCCACCCCAGTCCATTTGCTCACACCTCCAGCGACCGATACTTCAGCAAAGAGTCTGTGGCTGCAGAGTCCCTGTGGTGAACATTGAGCCATGTACATGGTACCTGCACTGCTCCCCGTGAGGCTATTCCCACCTGAGTCCCCTCTAACCCCAGACACAAGTACATGCCCAATGAGTCTCCAGAGGAGAAAGTAGCTCCTGGGAGCTCTGCCACAGCTCAGCAGCTGAAGGTCAGGGTGGGCTCTTGACTTGCACAATTAATCATTCAATTAGAGCAAACAGGTCTGGAAAGATATTCAGGAGCTCTTCTAGTGCATTCCTACCCCAAAGCAATGATTGCATGCTAATCATCACCGATGCACATCTGCTCAAACTTGGTCAAAAATCTTCCAGTGATAGAGGTCTTGCAATCTCCCTAGGTTTAACTGTTGTTATCAAAAGCACTCCTTTGGCCAGTCTCAACCTGCTACAGCTCTTATCCATTATTCTTTGCCTCAGCCAGACAGAGGCCAGGTCATTGCCTTCCACTTTGCAGAAATATTCTGTACCACTGCAGGTCCTTATCCTGCCCACCCCCTGCAGCTGCTGCGAGCTGTTTGTAATGCTGGGCACAGGGACTTGCTGACCTTCTCATTCCCTTCAGACCCCAGGTGACTGCACTCCTACTGTGATATGGTTTCTAAGTCCCTGAACCCATGCATACCTCCCCTCCTTACATCTCCCACATGAGTGGGGATTCCCATACAGCCACCAGCCTCCCTCCCATCCTGACTCTCCTTGAAGCCCACCTTGGCCCCTTACAGCTGGCTCCCAGCCTGGCTCTACCTGGCATGGAGGCAGCCCATTGAGGATGAAGACAGAAAAGTTTGGGGTAGATTTTCTTCCCTGAGCTCTCTGCATTGTCCTCCCCACATCCTCCCACAGCAGCACTAGCTGTAGACTCCTAACTGAACTACTCTTCCCACGACTCCCTCTCCCCTGTTCTCCCTTTCTTGATTACACAGCCCCAACTCTCACGCTCGTTATGTACAGGTCATGTTTTCCAGACTGCTGACCTTTTTTGTTACTTTCCATTGGACTCTATCCAACTGGGCTTCCTTCTGGAAGCTCAGTGCCCTCAGCTGAGCAGAGCATCCCTGCTGGGGACTCACACATGCTGAGAAGAAAAATCACTCCATTTGTCTTGTAGGCTGTAATTTGGTTCATGTATCTCGGCACGGAGACGACCTGACGCCACTGACTCATGTGCTGCCTTTGATCCATTATGACCCCTAGACCTTCTCTGCAGAGTGATGTTAATGCACGTATTTTCCCTCATGCAGCTGCTTATTTCTGCATAAGGTGGGAGCTCACTCCTGTCCCTGCAGAATCCCATCCTATTCTTCTCAAACTATTTCTCCAATTTGACAAGACCATTTATCAAACTCAAGTTGTATCCTCCAAAGCACTTGCAGCCTATTACAGGTGGTTGTGGTTTGCAAAGCTAATAAGCTTGTTATTTATTTTATAGACAACCATTAATAATGACCTGGCCTGGCATTTCCCTCCTGCTGACTTTCTTCCCAGAGGCCACCCTGTTCAGTCTTCATGAAGCTGTTCTGGGGAAATTGGATTTGGCCAGGCAAGAGAAAAGAGGAAACAAAGCTAAACTCAGGTTATTACTTGTTTCCCACCTGAGGGCAAAAAAGAGTAACACATAATGCATGTCACCTGCTCCATCTTAGTGGTCAGAGCCAGTTGCAAGTCACAAATATGTGTCCTTATGCTGTGGTCATGTTACATAGCCACCAAATCAAGACCACCTCCCACATGCCAGCATGTCCCAAAAAGGAGCTGAAAGATGGAAGAGGTTGGTGTATGCAGTGTCTGGGGCAAAGATTATCAACAAGCACAGGGGAGCCTACCAAAGGGACACTGCTGATGTCAGGGGTCAAAAGAAAAAAGCCATCAGTCCTGAAAATGGGACTGTAAAAACAGAAAAGCTCCCTGACTGCACCTTTGCTCAGACAGCTGAGGGCCTAATTTACACCCACTCCAATGTCTCCCATCGATTAACTTCAAAAAGTTGCCCAACTGTCCCAGCTCCTCAGTAAACATGGCCAGTTTTCCTGTCTTGCTGCTGCACTGAGCAGTGGCTCTCCTTGCCCTGACAGCTGCTCTCAGAAGACACAGGAGCAGATAGCAGTGTTGGTTATAAAGGTTCCATTCCCCTATGTTGCTGGAGTATAAATTCATCCATTTCCAAAGTTAGGGATTGCTCTTTCAGTAGGCTCAAGATGAACTGTTGATATGCAAACCTGCTGCTGCTGTTCTCTGCCTGCTCTCTTTCTGCGTGATCAGGACAGCAGAGCTCAGCACCACAACTCTGTTCCTGCTGTGCCCATGGAGGCTCCTGGGCTAACAAAGGGTTTATGCATTTTTTCTCCTGGGGCTATACCAAGGGATTTGCAATGACATTAAAAAACTTCTCTTTTTCCATGATCTCCCTTCTGCCCTTGTACGTCCAATATCCAGTCTCACAAAGTGAATCAATTTCTCATTGAGGCATTTTCCTTGTGGGGAGGTTTGTTGGGGTTTTTCTCCCCTCTGTTTGCAATCAGCAAACAGGTCCTTGTAATATAAAAGCTAAAGGAATAACTAAAACTCAAGTTTTAGACTGCAGGGATGTTATTAAAGAAGAATTTTGAGACTTTGCAGACAACAGTAATGGGGTTTTAACTATTCAAATCTCCAAAGTTCCTAGAAAACTCAGAAAATATCAGAATTAAGTGCAAAGAAAGGGCTCAAGAGAATAAATCTGTGTGGTTTATGAAAGAGAAGGGATGAGATAATGTCTGGAAATTGATTAAAGTAGAGAAGTGTCTGTGTAAACTGGGAGGAGAGCATAAATCAGGAAAGAAATGTGTTCAGAATTAACTCAGAGGACCAGAAGAAGTGTTTTGCTGTCACAGTTCTGTCAGTGACACTGCCATATATCTAGTTTTATACCAGTTCACTCCCACACAACACCTCAGCAGATATGGCTTTTTCATAGAACCTGAGCGTCCTGCTTAAAGGAGGGACAATTTCAAAGAAAAATCAAGTTTCTGAGGGTCATACCTAGTCAAGTTTTAGGGCTTCCCCCCCCCCCCCCCACCAAACTGTTCGGTCAAATGTGGTTATTTTCACTCTTCAAAGTGAGCAAGGGCTGGCAGCAGTACATCCTGCCATGATAGCTATGGCTTTGCTTGGTATGAAATACCAACAAAACTTTGTTAAGTGATAAAGTCCCCAGGGCTCACTACCTGTAAAAAAAATTCTTGTCAGATTTGATATACAAAGAGAAGCACTTAAGTTAATTTTAGTTCACTTTTGCACCCTCCTCTCTCTTCAGATTTTCTGAAAAACCCTTCTTGTAAGCTCTCCAGGGCAGCTGTGGGACACCATCAGCCCCTCATTCCCTGCCTCAGCTGCAGCCTGCTCACTGATCAGGTTGGGCAGCAGGCAGGCAAGATGCTTGGAAAGGCTACTGGTCTGCCTTCCAGCTTTCTTGGACAACAGCTGTAATTGGTGTAATCTAATAAAGGGAGAATGGCGTTGGCATGAGGCATGTTCACAGCTGCAGGACAACCATCTCTCTGCATCTCAGGGCTGGGGTGATGCTGCAGGTCTCTGTCAGCAAGTCCTCAGGAGTGCTCGGAGTAGCTCCTGGCTCTCTATTCCTTTTGCTCACTGACAAACCATAAATACAGACCCTGCACAGGGTCCTTCTCCATTCTTCCTGCCAAAAGGCAGCCTCCAAAGGAAAACTTAGGGCTTGGGGACTGACTGACAGCAGGAATCTGAAGGTTATGGTGCTGGAAGTATAGGAACAGGAAACACAAATTATTAACATGTACTTGAGTAAGGGTAAAAGGAAATAGGCAATGTCAAACCACAAGGCAAGAGAGGCTGCAGGGGACAGTGAGTGCTAAAATTGTGTCCAGATGGAAAATATAGAAGTAGCATATCTGGTGACAGATTGCATGTGAAAACACAGCAGACAAAAAGCACTTTGAGGAACAAATGGCAAAGGGAATTAACACTATTAATGTTTCTTCACATCAAAGATTCAAGAGCATGTCAGAAAATCTGTAGGACCAGCTGACTGTATGAAAGAAGATTACAGCAGAGATGGCTATTTTAAATTATTTAGTTGCTCAATGTTCATAGTGGAAGAAACTGTGTTCAGACAGTTCTAGTCATTCGTAGGGGATGGGGATCATAATAAAGATTAGGAAGAAATCAAAATTACTTTAGAGGAGATATGAAAAAAATGACAGAGTGAATAGCAAGGAATGAGTAGAAGTGATAATAAGTACTCAAGAGGTCTAAGGTGCCTCGAAACTGGAAGACCTAAGGTCATCACAGTGATAGATGTCATTTAAAATTACTGGAAAGCTATACAGTGGTCAGATTTAAAAATTTGCATGAAGATTCATCTGAGTAACTATAGGCCTCTTATTCCAGCTTAGATACTACAGTGGGGTCTGCCGATGTGTACCAGATTTATGTAGGAAAGTCTTTGTAGTGGGGGAACTGCAGGGGTGGCTTCTGTGAGAAGATGCCAGGAGCTCCACCCACGTCAGACAGGGCCAGTGCCAGATGGCTCCAAGACGGACCCACTGCTGACCAAGGCTGAGCTTATCAGTGATGCTGGTGGCATCTCTGTGATAACATTTTTAAGAAAGGGTAAAAATGCTGTACAGCAGCTGGGAGAGGGCAGTGAGACTAGTGAGAGAAACAGCCTTGCAGGCACCAAGAAAGGAGGAAGGAGGAAGAGGCGGTGTTCTAGGCGCTGGAGCAGAGATTCCCCTGCAGCCCATTGTGCAGACAGTGGCGAGGCAGCTGTGCTCCTGCAGCCCATGGAGGACCACGGGAGAGCAAATATCTTTGAGCCACTGGATCTGTTTTTAAACTGACATGATAGCAACAGGAGTACTATGTCAGTTAGTTTCAAAGGCTGACTGACCCCCTTGGCAGCACCAAAGAATTCTTGATACTATGTCCTCTATCAAAAAAACTATCTTTAGTTTCTTAGCTGTGGGAACAATTTAAGTGGCTTTATCTCCAGTGACAGTACAAGGGCCATTGAAAGAATGTTTTCAGCCCACACACAACTTAAAGTAGCTGTTTCTTACAACCATCTAAGGTTTATGGTGCTAGAGAAGTTCAGCTGAGAACACAGCTTCTGGAAAGCCCCACCATCTTATAAATGGGCAGTAAATAACAAAATACCTTCTGGCCTACAGAAAGTGGGTCACCTATCTGCACCTAGGCATCTACATTGTAAATGTATACACGCAATGCAAGCACTTCATTCTTTACTCTTGATGTTTCGGCTCTGTGATCACCTTTCTCTATTCTGCTGATTTCTGATTATTTCAAGCATCTGCACTGTTCAAATATTTTGTCTTCATTGTAACTCACAGTTCTTTTTTATCATAGGGAGGAGGACTCAAGTTCTCCAAAAAGAAAACCAAATCTTTCCTTTTAATTTATATGTTTGAAAAACACAGAACTGATCTTTGGTCTGCATTAGCCGTCATGTCTTCTATTGCTTCTATTGAGTCTAATGGTATCCTGCCTTCCAACAGTTTGATTAAAAGAAGATAGGATATGTCACATAACATGACCCTGCAAGTAGCGGCCATACCTAACCAGCACAGAAGTTGCCAGACTCACTGAGCTCAGACTCCAGCTTTCCAATGTGGCATAATTAAAAATCCACCCATCCTGCACTTGCAGCCTAGTACTTTTCCTGCCTGATTGGAGAACTGTAAGTTAACTGAAGGGAAAAACAAGCACGGGGTGAAGAAAAATAGCTTTCTCAGATGACAGAATGCTGATTAGCAGGGATATTAAGGACATCACTGGATACTCAGGGGAGACCAGCGTATGAGCAGATCTACCCAAAAGTACTCATTGGCCTTGCACTCCAGCAGCACAAATTCAACTGCTGACACTGATACCATTGTCTTCATTTCAGTCCAGTCCTTATTCTGCTCCTAGAGATAGGAAGGTTTTCTGTAGGGAAAGGGCTGGGGGTGGATGGCAGAATGGAGGGGAAATTCTTTGACTCAAGAAGAAGATTCATCACTCTGGAAGGGTTAAAAATTAATGAGAGACGGGAGAGAGAAATATAAAGCTGAGACTGGTTCTTTATTTGTTTTCTTACTTCTCACAGTGAAGTTATAGAAATGCATACAGTGTTTGCTTTCTCCCACAGGCAGTTAATTACTTGTGTGAATAGTTTTCACTGCCTACTGCTGGAATACCCCAGAACCACTGACCCAGTGCCACTGTCTCTGCCACCTCCTCACCAGGCAGCTGAAAAGAATAACAAAAAATCAGGAAAGATGCTGAGCAGGATCTTTTTGCAGCCAGGATCTCCATTCTTCCACCTGCAGTGGCAGGACTGTTGGGGCTGGAACTCAGACTGTTTGACAGAGAGGAAACAGGAAAAGTTGTGTGAAAGTGGAAGACAGAGAAAACAGGCCTCATCAGTAAGAGGGACTCAAACAGAGCAAGATTCAGCTCTGTGGATGTAACTACAAACAGTGAAACATCTCTACCTTTTTGGTATCAGCCAGCTCAGGATGTCCTCCTCCACCTAGTTCCTCTTCACTGCTTCTCTTTAAGATCCTTGTACAGTGTCTCTGACACTGCTCCACCCCAAAGCTGTAACTTTCCACATATCCTGAAGCCTCATCATGCAGCCAGCAGGGTTAATGAAGAGGGTTGATAATATCATTTATTCATAGCTCTTCACTGCACACGGAACCTGGCAATGGCTCATTGCTCTTGCTGTGGTTGCTGTCACTCTTCTGAGGAAATCCAGTCAACACCTCAAGCTTAGAAAGCCTTATGTCACCAGGAGGGACAAAATAGCCATGAACTATACATTCTCCTGACCAGGACCCTGACCACACAGCCTTTTGTCGCTGTTGTCTTCTTCCTGACATGTTCATGCTGTGTATGAGGTACAATAACACAGTAAAACATCTTTGTTCTCACTGTCTCCTTTAAGGTACTGCGAGTTTCTGAAGACCTTTACAATTATACCCAAGGGGTAGCATTAGAGGGTTTCAGCTGAAAGCAACACTTCCTCCTTCACCTGTACAAAATAGCTCTTATAGAAGCAGGCTATTCCATTCTTCAGTGAAGCCTGGAATAACTTTTTCTCCCTACTTCAACTACATTTATAGGGCTGGTATATACTGAGATACACATATACTACTCATATATTCTGATATACTGGTGATATAAACCTCACAAGACAACTCTCCAGGTGTCATCATCACTGACTCTTCAGTGGACTGGGAGCAGCTCATCCTACTCTGCAACTACTCACAGTATACCCTTGAATATTGCTGTCAATATTGCTGCTTCTCTGGGTAGTTCCTTTGAAGGAACAAGGAATGCAGCAGAAACTCACATCTGAGAGAGGCACAACTGCAGAAGTAGGGACTGCTTCTGCTGGACACTCCCACTTCTCTGGATGCTCACATCTCCTAAAGATACACGTGAACAGCTGGGAGCTGCATAGGCACAACTCCATGGGATGATGTGCCTGCATGAAGCTTTGCTGCTATTCTCTGGTCCCCAGTGAAAGAAGGATGCGGACATAATAACCTGGATTAAATTCAGCAAAGGGTCCATGAGATGGATGGCTGCTGAAGCACTCACTCTGTGAGGAGGGCTTGACACACTTAGTCACCCACAACTAATGCCTGTCCCAGAGAAAAATGCAATGGCTTCCTGTGAAGGCATTTTCCTCAACCTCAGTAGGATGGTGAGGAGAGGAGGAAAGCAAGATAGAAACAAGTGAGGACTTCCACAAGGCAAAGGACCCTGAGACTGCTCCATCTCAAATTTTGCCTCATCCCATTCAAAGGTTTATTCCTCTTCCAGTCCACCACTGCTCTTCCCATCTCCCTCTCTCCAACACCCTCCTGGCAGCATTGTCAAGACCCTCTTCCAAACCACAGCACTCCCTTGGCAAATAGTCCCAGCTCTGACCCCCTTCCATTTCCTCACATCCACAAGTTTTCACAGCCCTGCAAGTCCCCTGAGCAGTGCATACCAGTGACAGCCCTTCCACCTGGCAAAGGTGGCCTCCACTGAGGGACAGGCAGTCACCAGAAGCAGTACCTAGCAACAATGAGCACTCCCCATGAGCTTTGCAGACACTCCCCAAGGACTCCCACCCACTCTCCTGGCAAATAAATTCCCCTGTGCCATCACCTCCATGTAGCAAGGCACTCAGCAGGTTCCCTGCAATGCAGCTGCTCATCCCAGCTGTCCTCTACCTGCTGGGCTTCTGCTGCCTGCAGGGCACAGAGGCATGGCAATATGAGTCAGTGCTCATGGTGCCAAATGGAGGCCACTAGGGGTTCCTGGGGGCACGCACAGTTTTGCCCCAGTGGCTAAGCTAAGGGATTTGAATTGAAGGTAAGATTTCACTTCTTCTTCATGGGGGGAAGAAAACCTGCTGTGAAGCGATGTTATTTTGTTCTGGTCTTAGTGGGGCTGGCCACAACACTTTGTCCCATCTCAGCAGTTTGCCTTGTATTTGCATTGCTCATGCAGGCTTCTCAGCAAGAGTTCTCTAGCGTAGAGTAGCTCTCCAGGCTCCCTGCCAGTAAATGATTTCTTAGCAGAGAAGTCCAATGGATAAAAAAAAGACCTGGAGTCAGTTCAGCAGATCCTGTTCCTGGGTGCCTGGGACAAGTCCCACCTGACAACATGACAGGTCTGGTTATCACAGCACATGATGAGAGTGTGGGCATGACCTGGGACAGCAGCCACCCAGCATTCCTGTGTCCAGAGCCACTGCTCCACCATTTGGAGAAAAGCAGAGGTGGGCAACAGCAAAAAGGCCTTCCTGAGAAATGCTACAGAGCTGCTTACAGCCCTGCTCAGCTGCACTGTCTTACTCTGTACACAAAGCCTCCTACCACCCCTCATCACAAGGATTCACCTCACCACTTCTTTTAAATGGGGGATGGTGCTGACCTCTCCTATTTTTTTCCCCTCTTCTAAGGTCCAGCCCTACCAGGGATTTGGGCTGTTTGCTGATGACACGGCTCTGAACGGCATCCACCTGCTGTGCACAGATGGCACAGTCATCGAGTCCTTTGTGGGGTGGTGAGTATCTTCACTTTCTCATCCTCCTTCAGGGCAGAAGCTTCTGGGAAATATGAAGGAAAAGCAGCACAGTGTCCCTGTAGGGGCACTTTCTCTGTAGGCCCCTGGATCCCTGTGAAGGCAGTTCACCACCTGCTTGCAGAGGTCGGTGAGTTCCCCTTGACCACAAACTGGGAAGGTCTTACAGAAAAGACCTGGTCCTAGGCAAAGTAACAGTGCTGTCAAAGATGAAGGAGAGTTCAAAAAAATGTAGTTCTTAAACTTCTACTTTCTCCTTTTCCTCAAACGTTTACTTTGAAAAGGGCATCAAGTAACAGGGACAAAGCAAGCAGCTGAAATTGCCAAGGGGTTCTGCAGGAACAGAGCAGCCTGGTGTTGGTGGTGGCTGGGCATACAGGGAATGATGGGGAAGCAAAGTGAAACAAGTGCTCCTTAGAAACCTGCCATCTCTGTGTAGGGGTGCAGGATTGCCCCAGGACTGCCAGGAACCCAAGCACGTTGTAGTGTTGATTGCAGCACAGCAGAGGCTGAACAAAGGCTTGGCAACTTGTTTTCTTCTCTGGCATTTGGGGAAACTGGACCGAGGCCCAGCTCTGCTCCAGCAACAAGCTGGTTTCCTTCTCCCTGTGTATGGAAAAGTGGCAGTACTTTCATGACAACACGGCAGCTAACAATGTGAGGTTCGCCTGCTCAAACGGGACAATGCTGGAGGGCTTGGGACTTTCAAGGGGTCATTTTGGCCCATGGAGCAGCAACTGCACCTCTGGGGCTATCTGTGGGCTCTAAACAAAGGTGGAGGGACCCCAGGGAAAGAGGGATGGCACAGCTCTCAATGACCTGAGAGTCTTCTGCTGTCAGTAAGCTGACTCCCCACCCATGGCAGCATCGACAAAGTTGTACGGCATTAAACCTTGAATCTGTGCTTGCACAAATAGCAGTGCACATTTCTTTCTGTCTTATTTTATCAAGGGTAGCCAGATCCCACAGCTACAGCACCCTGGGGCTTTCCTCCTGCCTCCATCCAGCTGATGCAATGTTGCTGCAGCTCCTTGCTCCAGGCCCAGCCTGCAGCAAGGCTGAGGACGTTACCAGGAGGTGCACACATGAGTGCATGCACACACACACACACGTGGCCAGCCACGGATGAACACAAAGAGAGCAGTGCCTTTACACTGTGCCTACACCTGCATAGACTCATACACACACACACACAGTGCTCACACACACACGAACAGTACAAATGGCAGGTACTGCTGTTTTCTTGCTGATCAGCGTTAGCGTCCACTGGTGAAATCTGTACTCACACGTGGAAAAGGGGTCTCTCTGGTAGCTGGCATTAGCTACTGAGTCTGTGCCAGAGCTGGCCTCAGACCCCAGTTTCCCCAGGTGCTGGCACTGGCACCCTCCAGCCTCTGAAGTTCATGATTCCATTCCAGTTGCCATCACTTGGCTCAAGTGCTTCTGCCCATTCATCTGACTTGAAGGTTGCTGGTGGTCTCTCACATGTGGTCAGAATAGAGGGTGTGCCCACACAGAAAGTCAGTGTAAAGAATGTAAGAGTAATTAGTATCAGTACTGACAAATAGTTCTTATTATTATGCAAGAATATTTAGTAAGACTGTAGGCTGTGGTGATAAGGTGCAGGTCTTAGTCCTTGGCCAGAGGAATGTACTGACTGGCAGAAGTCACCCAGACCAGCATCTTTGATCCCCTTTTTTCTCTCACTAGTTCCCATAGCAGAACCATCTCTGATCCTTTCCCTAAATGTCCCATACTAATACTTGCACATTGCCACAACTCCCTTAAAACACTTCTTAAGAAGTAGTACAACATCCCCAAATGCTGTTCCCCTACAGTCCCCATGAGTCCCATGCCCCTGTGGGTGCTCACTCCCACCAGTCTGCAAGTCCTTTTGGAGAGAGGGTGACCTCTCTGACTCTCCAGTAGAGTTCACCAGCTGCCCATGGCTAATGGCTCTTCTCTAACAATCACAGGGAGCAGGTCTGGAGCTCTGTAGGCACTGCTGAGGTTACTGGTTTCTCTGCCTGGTGTTGCCACTCTGATTCCTGCCGGGTCTTTGCATTCATTGGGGTAAAGCTTTGTAACCACTTTATAACCTACCCAGTTCCTGTGCAGGAGCACAGGGGAATCTCACATCTGTCAGTAAGGTAGGAGGCAGGACTGTAAGAGCTGAACAGTGAAGTAGAAGAAGAGGGTTCATCTGCCCTGGCAGAAACCATGGTTTCAAAAGACAGGAAGGGGAACTCTTTATCCTATCTCCATTATAATGCTTAGGATGAGGAAGGATGACTATCATACAGTTATTCACCCACAAGTAAGTTCAAATATTCCATGCAGCTCATGGCCCTAGCTCCATGCCTCTCCTGACAGCCTGCTCAGCACAGCACCTCAGCATTTTAACCTCTCCAATTGGCAGGTGCAAAAGAGGCATCCTGAGGACTTTTGTTTTGAAAGCTGCAGTAATTCACATGTAATGAAGTCAGGAATGTACCATTGTATAGGTACCCTTCCTGAGCTCACCATCATCTCCTTCAGCATCAAAACCTCCTGCTCAGCACTTCTCTGGACTTCATATTCTGTTCCCCCTTCTGGGGCTTTAGGCAATAAAGTGTGAGGACCCTGACCATGATAACAAATATGGTACGGGGAGTAGCCACAAACCCAAGTCTCACAGGGTATTATGCAGGAAGAAGCTGTTTGGAGTCTATTATGGTGCACACGTGCAGGAAGGCTTCAAGGAGGAAAGAAACAGATACCAAGGATGGAGAGAGTTCCAGAGTGAAATGCAAAGATTTCAACAACAAACCCTTTCCTCAGTCCCAAGAGTACAAAGAGGAGGCAAAAATCTGAGAAAGACAAAGGAGGGAAGGAGAATATCCTCAGCTCTGTAAATTTCATAGACTTTTCCCATACTCATGTATTTGAAACTCGTTTGCTATGGTATTCTCCCTAATAAGAAATTCTTCCTTAGGAAGATTGTGAATGGTCCTCAGTAACACACCTGTGAGCCAGAAGTTTCTGTGCACGCAGATAACATGCAGACAATGTTATCTTTGTTTAATTCCTGCGGGGATTCCAGATGTCCTACACCTTTGTGCCCTAATGCATCCAAACAGACTGCTTGCTACTTGGCATGGTGCCAACAGAAGCCTTACAAAAGGTATATTTACAAGCATATTTAACCCTTCCCACCATGCTTTTTAAAACAGGGGTTTGAAACTCTAAGCAGTCATATCTTTATTGCCTGTTTGCTTGGTTACCAAATAATTTTCTTATTCTGTACTTATACTGGTAAACCCCACAGAGCCACCTATTATCCCAGAGAGCACTAGATTTAAAATCAAAAGAGAATCACAGAGTAAATAATCTGGCAACAAGGTCACACATTCTCATGGGTGAATATCCAATTTTAAGAGATGAAGGCACTCTCAAGGCAGCTCATATTCTGTTATGGGAATCTCTGTTTACAATTAGATATAATAGGAAAATTCATAAGTCAGCTTTTCTTCTCTGAAATGCACTGAGGCAAAAAGATGGGATTCTTGTCATGAATGTCTCAAGAGTTTTTATGTTGTCTTTGTATTATTATATCGCTTTCATATCACTTATTACTCATTCAGTTAAGCAAGTTGTTGTACACAGCACTTTGCATGGCATTAAACATGAAATTTTTTTCTGTCTACACAGGCAAAGAAATTGGTCTTAAAAATAACTTCATGGTCTTTCTGCTCAGCTCTTAGTCTTCCCCATAACAAAAACATTTGATTAAGCTGAATCCAAATGCCATGGCAGATCCTCTTGAATAATAAATATTCCAGTTTCTGGGCAGAGCAGATTTAACAGTGAAATGCTGGAAGATAGATCCCTGTCCATTACTCCTTCAAATTCATTATTTGACTAATGTCAGATTTTGTACTGTGTATGCCACTACTCTACAACAGCAAACCCCAGGGCTTGCCAGAGTTCACTGCAAAGTTGCAAGGGTCATGTCAAGCGGTCCCTTTCTGTCCATTCACAGCAGCATGTGGCCCCTCTCCTCTCAAGAAAACCTGAATGAAATGCCAGATGGAAACACAAGGCTGTTCAATAACAGTCCTGCTTCTTGTGCAGTTATTTACCTTGATGCACAGCAAGAGCTGGTTGAGATGTTTAATCTTAAATTCCTCATTTCATGTGTGTTTTGCCTTTAGACACCTTTGTTGAAAAATAGCCAGCAGCATCTACTCTTCCCCCATTTACAGTAGATAAAGATATTCACAGATGCACTTCCTCAAAATACATAGTTTATGTGCAGCAACAACTGCTAATAAAGTAACATCGGTTATTCACAAATGTATGGGTTTGAGCATCTGGGGAATGGGGTCTAGCTCTAAAATGACACCCAGGGTTCACCTTCAACACCTTTGTTGTATATGTGAAGGGATGGTGGTCTTGTTCAACCCAAACAACCCTGTTTCCTCCTCAGAAAGTCCTGGTTACTTGTCCAATGCAAATTGATTCAGTCAGAGAAGTGCCAGTGGAGTTCCACTACAATAAAGAGGTGCATCAGGGGATATCCTCAAGCTAAAACCTTTGTTAAGGAAGCAGATAGTAAAGGCAATTGAATGCAATACCATGTGGGACTGGTAGCACTGCTCAACATAGCTATCCAGCATCCAGTCCAGAACAGAGGCAGCACTACACTCATATCTGCTCAGAGCACGTCTACAAACTGATAGACCTACTTTTGTCCTTCACCCTCTCTCTCCAGGGCTTGGCAGTGCTTTCCCACTGCTCTCACACACTCTTCTAAGCTGAATTTGTATGTGGAACTTTGTTCTTGTTCTTCCATATTTTACTAGATGCAGAGTAATGCCTGTTTTCCCTTAAACCCCTCACCTTGCTCACAAAAGACAGAGGCATGGGGAGAACAGGAACATTTCTGCTTAAAGCAGCATTCACATTTTATTATTTGCACCTAATAGCCTGTGTACTATTGGAGGAGCTCTCTCTCATTTTTCTATCTATTCCAGTGACAGACTCAGTACATAAAAACCCCAGTAATGGACCAGGGTCTGTGTGGCACTTGACACTGTGCAACCAGGGAGCAGCAGGATGGTCTAATCTTTGTTGCAGCTTGAGCACACACATTAGCAAGCATCCTCTTCACATGCTAAGTGAGGTGACATTGCATTTCTTAGTAGTCATAGGCCTAAACCTCAGCTGTCACAACACCTGTGACTCCCTTTCTGGAGTGAGAGAATAAATATGAGGGATAAAATAGAGCAGGATGAAAAATACCTTGGAAATCTTCCTAGTGTTTCTCTCAAGAGTACTGAAGGAAGACAGAACATTTTGATCTTCCCTGCTTTCATTCCAGGGTTGGTTCCCCTGGTGCATTAGCAGCCTTCGGACATCACCGCCACGTAATCCAGGCAGTACAATCTCCTTAGCAGATTCTCAAGTGAGTGGGTTTAAATCTGCCTATAGATCATATAAGCTGAAATAATGAATAATAAAGCTGGGAAATAGCACTCTTCAAACTTCACAAAGTGCTCATGTCAGACATCATGAACTCACCTCTAGGCACTGGGCATTTCAAGCATACCTGTATGCTCAGTTACCTCTGTAACAGCCGTCAGCCCCAAAACTGTCCTGGAAAGTTTGTTTCCTCCTTAAAAGCAGCAAGTGTTGGACTTCACTCTAAACTGGAAAATAAACTGCACTGGGAGAGGTTGCAGCCCAGAAGCTCTCTTGTGCTTATCAGCATTCTCATCCTCTGAGCCTGCCACATTCCCTTCAGAAAAACTGTAATATATCTCCTGCACTGCAAAGTTTGAACTTGGCTCCATGTTGAGCGATTGTCCCTGAAGTTCAGAATTCTTCCAAGCCAGCTTATTGCCTCTGAGAAGATCTTTAATGAAGTACTTATTTATATTTTCCTTGAAGTAGAAGTACTGTATCTGATATTATCTGCTATTTTTCATTTTAGTAGGAGATTTAGTTTTGATTCCACAAGTGTGTCTTTGACCTGTAATAAAATCTGTACTGAAGTAATGGCTAAGTTTCAACAAGTAAGTAATTATTCCAGTAAATCCAAGGGAGGGTACAAACAACTACATCCCTCTAACCTTTCTGTGTCCCTTTTTGGAAACAAACACGTACTTTGAGCAAAATAACAAAATTTCTTGTGCTATGGTTCTGCAGTGCCATAGCAGAGTGATGCCTATATCCATATAATTAGAAAGAAGGTTAATGAATTGCTAAAGCACATGTTTCCAGTGGATAAATGAGATAGAAAGCATATTTAAATGGCCTAACAGTTTATTAAATGAGATTATAATAGACACTTCACCCCCTGTCAAGTGTAATTTCAAGACAAATTGATGTATTTCTTTACCTCAGGAAAGTCCATTAGTAAAAGAAGAGCTGTAATCTCTACCGATGCTAACCAGCGTCAGCCGTCATTTCTTTTGGTCTGAATATTTTCTCCTTGTTCTGCCTCAGCCATGACTTCAGATACAGGGTTTCTAACACTCATTGCTGTATTGGAGATTTGCTTCTTTGGCCCAGCTTCACCATAGTGTTTGAAGGGATATTTCCATGGAGAGCAGCTTCCTTCCTTGTGCAGGATTCAGAAGATGATGATGTAGGAATAATCAGTTTGTTGTGTAGCTTTCAAACATTGCTGTCACTTGGAAGGAGGAGTGGAAGGGCACCACACCACCCATGCCGGTCTGCCAATAGCTAGAGCAGATCCCTTTGAGTGCCTATGAAGAAGGTGATCACCTGCCAAGGACTGGAGGTGGTCTTGCTGAAGAAGAGGAAAGTACACATTTCTAGGGAGGCTGCCCACCCACTGGCATGCAAGGGGACCAGCTCCAGCGCTGCTGCTCTTCACAGCCACCTGGACCTTTCATATCCATTTCAGTAATGCACTTTAAACAGAACATTTTAGCAAAGGAGATTACAGTTTTTCTGTCTAAGCTATGATACCTATGCACCTGATTTTACTGGGGGAGGATGGAGTTTCTTCTTAGTGTTTCAGGGGATAAGGACATTTTTTGAAAGCTTACCACTACCAACCTGCAATGGTGTTACTGTTGGGGCAGTGTCTTAATAGCAGGGGGAAAAAAATCTCAGCACAGTTTCACAAAGAACGATTGTCCAAATTAAGGTTTTTTAAAAGGATATGAGATTTGATTTTCTTTTGGAAAATCATATTAAAAGAAGCTAGAGCAAATCCCCTGCCAGGAAAAGGCAGACTTTGTTGTACCTAAACACACTGTTAAAATCACTAATTAATGGAGAAAATGTATTTCAGAGACACTATGATCTGTAGGTCCAGATTAATTAGGATAACACTTTAATTATATAATGGTAATACTTGTGACCTTTGAAACCAAAATCATCAAAAGTGGGTGCATGCAAGCTCAGCAACTACTCAAGCACATTTTCTTCTGCTTTTTTTAAGGCAGCAAGCAGACTTAATGCAATTGCAACTCTTTCTGCAGGGCCTAAGCCACCTCAGTTAAGCAGACCGATTCCCAGAAACACACCCTGAAGAGGAGAGGGGACTCTGCAGAATATTTTTTCTCCAGATTAGAAGAGATGATTCAGACCTCTTGAAAACTCTTTTGTCTCTCCTAATCTTCATACCAGTCAGGGGTGAAAGTAAGAGGGAAGGCATTCACTCCCAGTTCCTTCTCTCAATTGCTCTTTCAATGTTTCATTTTCTTTCTTATTTTCAAAACCCATTTTAGTGCTTTCTCCAAGCACCCTCAGCCAGCTCACACAGCATATTTTCAGGGCCATCAGAGTTTCTCCTTTGATCAACTTTTCCAGCACTCCTAGAGAAGCTTCCCCTTTTGTGCCTTGCCTCTCTTTTGGGATTAGCTTTTCTTCAGATTGACAGGACCTCCTATCGCAGAAGCAGTATCACTACCAAAGCTATTAATTGAGACTCCGCAACAGGTAGGAGCAGACATTAGGCTCTAACTAGAGGCAGTCAGAAAAACAAGGTTATTTTGTTAGCAAATTTTAGATAAAGGCTGGACATCAGTCAACTGGATAAGTACCATTCCTTCTGGCTTCAAAATTTCAGAGTAAAACAGCATTATTTTCAAGCATCTGTGTCCAGCAGCACTGTGGGAAGAGCATAGTGATGGAATATCTACCTGGAGGTGGTTGTTCTCTTTATGTGGTTCTGCCTGTACCACCACATGAATCACTGATTTCTGCCTTAAGTCTTACAGTTTTCTTGCTTCATCTGCTTAGCAGGTACAGCAGTTTCCCCAGAATTTTCCAGCCATTTTCTCTTCAGCTCTGAGTCAGCAGGTGCTGGAGCTAGGGATAATGGAGGTTTCCATCATTGGAAACCCCACTGGCAGTGTTTTGCCCCCAGCCTAATTCCATGCTTGAGCTCAAACATGCCATGGAACAGAATCATTATGAAAGTGATACCAATGAGATCTGTTGTCATAAAATTGAGATCCCCACACAGGAACTTAGTAATTAAGGAATAAAGAGAGGTAATGAGTAATTTCATTTGGTGCTGTGGGAGTTTTAGGCAAGCATGTTTTCAGTAACTCATGGAAATAACACACGACCTTTGACATGACATGACTTATTTTTTCTTTTGTTGTTAGCAGTCAGAGGAAGCAGGATACCATATGGTCACTGTTTTAAGAGAGTAATTTAATTAAGTCCATGCCTTTGATACCATATACTTAGAGCCTTCAGGAATGCCAGTCAGCTACAAAATAGTCTTCAAATATCTCAGATGCTTGCAGGTTTGGCCAGCAGTGAGGCTGAGAGAATATCCCTCACACACACACACACACACACACACACACACACACACAAAGAACACAATGTGGGCTGCCCAACAGGCTGCCACAGACAGTATGGCCTTTGCCAGCATCCCCACAGACATCAGCAATGTTCATATACAGGCACTGATGGCTCAGTCTCACCCTTCTTTTCCAGTTGGTCAGAACTGAAACTCAGTAGTAAAAACACACAAGCTCTCCAGGTTCATGGGTGTGTCCACGTTCACTGAATCCTCAGATGTCAGCAGAGACCCCATCAGCATCCATACCCAAACCTGAGCCCTCTTACCCCATACGCAGGTCTCTCTCTTCCTACCCACTGGCTCACCCATGATGCACACCAGCAAAAGAGATGCACACACTCACCCACTCATCTCACAGACACTCCATACCTGCTGGCCCCTCAGATATCAGCACAGTCTCAATCTTCCTAATATCCATGCAAGACAGGACCCTCAACCAGCCACCAACTCAGACCTCAAGTCTTGCTGGAGGCAGGTCTTCAGCTAGTCCAGTTAAAATTTGCTGGCAAACATATGCACATATGGACACAGGATTAAATTCATGGCAGAAATATTCACACACTCAGATTTTCCCAGTTACTCTGCCATTTAGGTCTGTCATATACAGTTGCTGACAGCTAGACCTCCTCATTCCTTCCCCAGATGCTGGCATTTGGGCTCACAGCTCTCACAAACAGCATAGCACAACTACAAAGAAGAATGGTTTGAGAAAGGATTTAATACAAAAATAGGACAGGAATGCTAGCTAGGGTCAGGTCTCAGTACAGTGAACCATTTCTATTCCTCCTTCTCATTGTCTCATGATTGTTTCTCATACATTTACCTTGATCCATCCCCTTCACCTAAACTTCCCATAATATAGTTTACATAATCCCACAGATGTCTTCTGATATCCCATAACACGCTTTGCACAGGCCCAAGATCCCCCTCAAATACTGAACAACACTTGCAATAATCATGTTTTCCCCTCTATCAGTTACAACACTGAGGCTGATTCCTTCAAGGCTGTGCCTGAGTAGGTCCTTTACTGGCCCATTTATCAGCAACCAAAGATTTTTTGTCTTAACTGGATTGCACTGGCTTGAGTTCTAGTTGTCTCACCAAAGGAGGAAACATAATGTCTAAGAATGAAGCTTTTTGCAGGTAGTTGAAAGTTGTTGTGTACATGCCAACACTTCTCAAGCTCACTTCTGAAAGGAATAAAAATACATAACAATCTTCTTGAATACAAGTACCCAAAACCACAGCTGTAGCATAACAGGGAAAACTATCTTTTTGTATCTCAGTTTCCCATCTCTAAATAAAAGGCTGATAGTCTTTCCTTTCTCTTATAATGTATTTGGGACAGAAACTGCTCTTGTTCTGTATATTCACAGCATTTCTTGTCTGATCCTCTTGGAGACTCAAGTAGTAATAATGTATTTTTTCCCTTTGTTGTTTAAAATCACTTTTGTTTCATCAGAGAAATAACTATTAGACAATAAAATCATCATGCTATTAAAGGAGTGAGTTAGTAGTCTGAAATCAATTTAATCAGGAATAAGCAAACTAAGAGGGAATCATCACTGCATTCTCAAAGTCCTGAGCCATTCCACCAGAATAAAGTTATTAAAAAAAAAAAAAAAAAAAAACAAAACAACAAACACAGGGATACAGAAAGATTTTTCTGCTATAATTACAATTGCAGTAGCAGTCAAGATTCATATAACAATCATATAATCTTCTCAAGCTTAGAGAAATATCTGTGCTACTTTCTATTTGGGGAATTTTGGAGGACAGATGCCACATTGTGGGCTATTCAGTTGGGAGCCAGGGGCTCTTCTCGGTCCTTTGAGCAACAGTTTAGAAAAAGAGAGACTTTTTTTCCAATGCAGGCTGTCATGAATCCATAACCAGAATCTTTGCCTTTATAGCTGTATGTTATTTTTATTAAACCTTCTATTTCCTGATGCTCTTGCAGTGCATCCAGAAATATGAGCCATGAGGAACACTAGATCCTCCAAAGATACATATCCTATCTGAAATAATAGGTTCACTATCAGCACAAGAATCCAGAACTCCACGTCAGCAACTCCTCTTTTTGGCTGTGTTCAGCATGAATACAAAGACTGGAGCTGCCCTGCCCCTGGGACTTCTGATGACTTGACTGAAAATGCCAAGTCATGTTTTATTACCCACAACAGTGTGAAGCAAGAGATGTTACTCGTTCAGGGGCCTGTACCAGGGAAAGCAAAAATATCCTACCTTGACTCATTAAATAAAATGGTTCCTAAAAGTCAGCAAGAATTAAAGACAGGGGTCTTAACTAGTCAGAGGGAGAGGCTGTTGCTGTGACCTAGGGAATACATAGTACCATTTGTGCAAGAAGAGCACGAGAGCTGGAACTCAGAGAACACAATTAACGTGCTTACATTTGACTTAACTGGGGAAATGAAAAGGAAAAATCATGTATGCTGCTCTTCCCATGTTCTTTCCATTAAGGGCAGGAGGACAAGGAGAAGAGGGGTGTGACTGCTTTTGTCCAATCTACAGCCTTCTTTATTTTCTATCACTTCTGGTAGGTTGCCATCTCACTTTTATGTGAAAGGCAGAAAAACTACACTCCAGAAGCATCACATGTTGCTACACACAATGCCTCATCCCATCTTTACCAAAATGGTCTTTTGAGGTCCTTCATCTTTACTGGGGATTTGAATATAAGCTCAAGATAATTCCTGTTCCACCAAAACCACCTGCTTGCTGTTCTTCATATTTTCAGGGTTGTGCTAAGGCTTTACAAATCATATATATACAGGATTATATATACAGGATTATATATACATCCTAAACCTAACAACTGCGTGACATTTAATAGCATCATACTGATCATCTGGATCCCAGTGCCACATAAGACCAAAAATGTGTGGAATAGTGGAATGTACCAACATTTTCAGGGTTTCATTACCCTCATAGGTTGCTTATGGAAGCATGACACATGACTTACATAATCACGAAAATTCCACATATATCATATCTATGGCTTTCTCTGTAGGCCATTCAAAGAAAAAAAAAAAAGAACAATCTTAAGGAATTTTCAAAATCCTTTCTTCTTTATTACTCATGTATATCACCCTTACATGTTTACTTGCTTTTTTTCCAGTTCTAAGCTATGCATTAGAAGAGCATAGGTCACTGGGTTTTCTTTAGGCTGCTTTTAGAAAAATATTTGTCTTCTGACAGTCCTCTGAGATGCTGTCCAACCCCTTTGACTTCTGAAATATACCACTGGTTTATGTGAAAACGTACCCTCAGCTTTTGGGGGCTGGCCTCTGGTAAGATCCTGTGGCTTCAGAAAGAGGAGCCCTCACTTGTCCCCACAGTCTCCATCTCTCCCTACAACACTAAAATACATTAACAAACATGTAACATTCAATACACAAAAAATACTAAACTTTCCCACCTTTAATAACACACAATTTGGTTAATATCTTAGAACAAGAAAGTGCAATGCTGTTCTGAAGGCTGCTGCAAGACTCACAGTAGAAAAGTAATTTCCTATAGAATATAATTCCTATATAGGAGTAAAAAATAATGATGATAATTTTCTGTACAAAAATACAGGCTACAATTCAGCCTTCCTGGATTCAAGTTTCTACAATGCAGGTATCTACATAAGGGGCAGGTGTCCAAGTTCCCATTACAGCCCATGGAGGGCCAGGCAGGACATAGCTTGGAATCCACTGGCTCATCCAAAAACCACCACTCACACTCAGTAGACTGAACCACTGTCAGTTCCTCTCACCACACTGACTGTAAAAGGAGTTCAGATGTCTTCCTCATACTGGTGCTAAATTACCTCCTTGTATTTAAGGTGGGATATATTCTACTCCTTGCATGTCACCACTGAGTAGTGAAAAGCCTACACTTTTTGATACATTTCTTAGTGAAACTGTAGAATTAATTTCCGAGCAAATTATTATGGTTATAGAAGAATTAAAGGCAAAGGACTACTTGTCAGCATGGGTAACACTGCCTTTGGTGGCTTCTCAGAAGAGAAAAGGTAAATTGGCCAATGTAAAAACTGAATTCAAGAGAGATATAAGGGGTCTTGCTTGAAATACATCTACAATCCACAATAGCATATCAGGTTCTCTTCCAGAGGATGTGGATGGATATTTGAAAGATATTTCTTTCCACAAATGGACAAAATATCAAGCAGTTCTGAGATTTAGCTGGGAACAAACATAGGCAACCACTGAGGTACTCAGAACTTCACTACCTCTTGCTGATGCCTGCCTTGGAAAGAATACATAAGTGGTGTTAGCACCAAAGCAGTTTCTTCTCTCGGAGGGCTTGTCCAAACAGAAGGAAGAGAAATGCTTGGAGATGCAGACACAGAAACATAGCTTGGGTTTTTTAATTTCCATTTTTTCTGTGGTACTACAAAACTTGTCAAAGGTGACAAGAAAATGCTGCAGGACTCCTGCCTGCCTATCCTAGTTATCAAGCATAAACTGAATGTCACAGGTTAGATTTTTTTTTTCCCCAGCACTCGTAGAATCCAGTGGAAAGAAGGAGAAAATGTTCGTAAAATTGCAAAAAGTTACTGGAATATATCCTTTTGGAAACAGCTGTGGATTATTTGATTATAAGATGAGAGCTCGCAGACGGCTTTCTGAGTCTGAACATTTTGCTTCTTGCAGCAATGTGTTTTATCTACTTTAGGGAATTTAGAACTAAAAAAGAAGCCTCCTGGTCACAGGAGGGTGCAAAATTACCCAGCACAAAGAGCAGGTTTTGTGCACTTCAGAACAACCTTTCTGCTGTGCAAATCCCCAAGAGGATAGTGAAAATTATACTCCTCTCTTTCTTGGCAGCAAAGCTACATCTGAAAGAACTTTTTCACAGATGAATTTTATTTGGACTGCGTAATGACAGAAAAACCAAAGTAGAATTACTGCAAGCTTTGCTTACAGGAAAGACATTTTTTGAGGAAGTGTGAAGATTCCCACAAAGAGAACACAAAAAAAAAATTAATTCTCTTTGAAAGTTTGATTGCTTTATTTTATTTTTTTAAAGGTCCTTGAAAGTAGGAACAAAATTACGGGCAATAGGTTGAGGCAATTTTATACATACTCTATTTGAATGTATCTGTCAGTATTTATTGGCCTGCAGTAATAGTATTTTCACATCTCCCCCAAATATTCTACAGCATCCAGATAGTTTCTTGCTGATTTTTCAGAGACTGACATGCATGTACATTATTGAACATTTTGTTCTACCTCTTCTTTCCTGATTCATGACAAAAATTTTCTCCTTTGAAAGCTTAGTTGTGTTTAGGATCTGGTCAAAATTATTCTTTTTTTTTATAAAGTTAGAAGCCAAAAGTACTTCATATCTCATTTGCAGCATTATTTGGTGTTCTTCCTAACTCAGCAGTGATGCCATGGGTTCATTGCCTTCCTCTTAGCACAGGTGCAGAAGGTTCTCCCCTTGCCTTTTTATGACCCTACAAGTCACTGGGTCCACTTCACATATTAGCCCTTCTGATGTTATCATTACACATTCCTATTATGTCCTTACATAGATCTCTAATAATTTTACTTCCCCCAATTTTGAGTGGATTATCATCCCTCCCATCAAACATTGCCCTGTGCTGACCACATCTGCGCAGGAGGGACTGCACAGTATTAAGTGGAAGCCTCCCCAGCTCTACTCTTCCTGTGGGTCGTTCCTCATTAGCAAAATGAGAGTGAAAAGTATGAGCCTTCCTCTGATTTTCTGTTTGGGTTTTTTGTTTGTTTGCTGTTTGTTTGTTGTTTGTTTGTTTGTTTTAACTCCTTACGGCACTTGTGGCCTAATTATGTGACTGGGCAAGAGCCAGCACAACAGCTGATTCAGTCTGTAGCATGCTGATAGCAATGCAATATTCATAAATTCTAAATTGTAATGTATTTGTTGTATTTGAGAAACAGTTTCAAAATGCCAATGCTAATACTATTCCTTTCCCATTATAATGACTTGACAAATATATCAGAGACTATGACAGTACTATTTTGTTAACAGTTCCCAGTCTTCACTGCAGGCTGCAGATACCCAACTTTTCTAAGCAACTAAATCTTCTGAAGGTCAAACTCTATAAATATTTGATAACTTTAAACTTCAAGTCTAAAAAATTCTTTCCTGGCTCCAAAATCTGTCTACGCATCTTTGTATTCTTCGTGTATTTGTTTTAAATAATAATCTATCAGAAAGATGTACTACCTAAGGATCAACCCCCTCTTCATGATGACTTGTGGCATTGGCCAGTCATGGCTGCTAAAGTGAAATGCAGTCTAACCTCTGGCCAGTGTAAGCAATAAGCTGGGAGTTGGCCTTCAAATATAGGGAGACCAGAAATCTGTGCCCCAGCATGGCAATAAGAAGCATTTTGCCTAGAATTGTGACTGCTTACAATGTTTACCACAAAAGAGAATGCTCCAGCTTGAAATGGTGACTACAGATCAGTGGGAAAGTCAGACTTTCACATCTCCAGACAAAATAAAACTCTGAATTAATTCATTTCTTTAATCAAAGAATTGAAAGGAATCGAAATGTTCTGCTAGGCATGCTGTCAAACTGACAAAGTGACTCAGCAAGAAGAATAATTGGTCTGTAATGTGATTAGATTTGGGGATTCAGGTTGGGGTTTAGACATGCTGTTAAAGACTAAACTGAAATAACAAATTTAACATAAAGTTGTCAGGCCTGCAGTTTTAAAAGGTCCTGCTGTCAGTCATTAAACAAGTGGGAACTCAGTGCAAAAAATAATTGGCTGCTGTGTCACCATACTGGGGTTTCATTAGTAAATGTCCTTAAAAGGCTGATCCAGATGTGAAACATGCTCCCTGAGAAGGTGAGTGATAGTTTTTAGATTATTCCCCAAGATCTGTCATCTTGCACAATGGTCTCCCTTCAGAAGAGAGAGACATTCAATAACCCCATCTCTAAAAAACAAATCCTGTCTCCAAGTCCCCACCTACTAGGAAAGAGAACAGTACAGGTCTCTGAGAAATGCCCAGGATCAGGCAGTGCCAATCTAACTAACAGAGAAGCTAAGCACGACACCACAGAGGAGAGGCACTCTTCTTGGCACCTTCATATTTGCAAACAATACTGCAGGCAACATGTTACAGGTGGGAAAAAAAGAAAACCAACAACAAAGACATGCAGTGAAACCCATATAGCCAGAATCATCTAAAACACATCAACCAGAAGTTGCACAAAGATGCGTAACCCAAGTAATGTAGCGTATGGGTTAATTTAAGGAAATGAAAGATCACAATTTTATTGCCCTGAATAATGCAGCCACGTGTGTGAAACACCACAGGATTGGTAGCATCAGAATTGAGGAATCACCTCATGATAAAAGCAAAGGAAATTATATGACCAGCAGAGGAACAAAAATTTCTTATAAAAAGAGCACTTATTAGGAGGAGTTGTATTGTTATTAGCAAAATACTTGTTAATAGCACTGTCTTTTGTGCAGGGCACCTTAAGGTAGAATTTTTCAATTAGAAGAAATTAATTTTTGGATGTTTGAGATTGCGGACAACTTTTTTTTCCAAAGCAGTCACACTGAATTTGGTCTCTTTTTGTGTAAAACTGATTCCTGTATTCTTTACTTTCCTGTGAAACACCAGAACAAGGTTATAGAAAGATGGGATGTTCCACATCTGTAAGTTACACTGTAAACCTGTGCAGATGTTTTTTTTCACCCACATTCATGGCTAGTAGTTGCCTGACTTCTTGCCTCTTTGTATCATGACTCATGCTCTATTCCCAAGCAGCATCCATTCTGAAAAAAAAAAAAAAAAACAAAAAAAAAAAAAACCAAACCAAAACAACAACAACAAAAAAACCCACAACCCACACCATTTCTATTTTCTCTTGCTTTTTTCCCTGCAAAATTGTAATTGTTTATAGTTTTTCTAAATCTCTGCAAATCACTTTTTGTCTAGACTTGCTGTGTAATTGGCTTGTAATACGGACAGTCAAGACCAATACTTGCAGATTGGTCCCCTGGAATCGGTGACAAAAATATCCCTTTCCTAATCATACACTCCTGTGACAAAATAACAGAACTGTCAAGCAAAGAGGTGTGCAAATTTCCTAGAAAACACAGGTCAGTGAGGGACTCTGAGGGTGACTCAGTGCACTCCATTTCTCCAAAACAGGATCATCCCACCCGTGCAATTTCCCAAAAATGCTCTTCAGGCAGTTCTCTAAAGCTCCGGATCCCAGAGCTCTGGAGCACAGAGCAGGGTATGCTACTGCACCTCAGGCACTCCATAACTGGCTGGAGAAGGCACCACAGACATTCATATATGCTGGTATAACATTCACTAAAGAAATGAAGGATGTTGCAATTATTGTTAGTGGTACCTGTCTGGGTTGTAACAGGCCATGTATTTGCAACTCTGCTCTTCCTTCAGCATCTTGATTCCAGACCTTTCAATTCTTTTTTCCAAAGTAAAAAATTCTTTTTTTTTTCAGAGTCTTGAATCTCCTTGGACACAAATGTGACCCCGATAATTTAATTCTGTTTCTGCCTTTTGTGCTTTTCCCTGCAGAGCCTTGCAGATGACGGTGGCAGATACCAATGGGAAGGCAATGTTGCCACTGATATCCGGCCTCCAATGTAAATAAAGCCCAGTTCTGCCACGAGATGGCCAAACACCTTGCAAATTAGCCCCTTCCTTTTAGGTTAGATGAAATCCTTATCACTATCCTATGTTTTGACATCTCTGATACCTTAAAAAGAAGTGTTAATGTTTAAATCACAGTAATTCACAGAGACCAAGTGTGATAAAAGGCTTGAAGATGGATGGATGGAAAAAATGAGCATCCTCATGGCACAGCAAATTCACATACTGTGCAACTCTTCTTTGAATCCAGAGCAAGAAAATGGTGAATTGGAATCACAGAATGGTTTGGGTTGGAAGCAACCTTAAATATCATCTCATTCCAACCCTTTTTCCATGAGCAGGTATGCCATCCACTAGACCATGTTGCTCAAGGCCCCATCCAACCTGGCTTTGAACGCTTTCATGGATGGGGCATTCACCACTTCCCTGGGAAACCTGTACTAGTGCCTCACCTCCCTTACAGTACAGAATTTTGTCCTAAGAATCTGAACTCTCTTTCAGTTTCAAGCCATCCCTCCTTGTCCTGTCACTACATGCCCTTGTATAAAATCCCTCTTCAGCTCTCTCATAAGCCCCCTTTAAGTACTTGAATATGCTATAACTTCTCCCTGGAGCCTTCTACAGGCTGAACAGCTCTCTCAGCCTGTCATCATAGAAGAGGTGCTCCAGCCCTCTGATCATCTTCGTGGCCTCCTCTGGAGCCACTTTACCAGGTCCATGCCCTTCCTGTGCTGAGGACCCCAGATCTGGACACAGCGTTCCAGGTGGGGTCTCACAGCAGTGGAGTAGAGGAGCAGAATCCCCTCCCTTGACCTGCTGGGCACACGTTTTTGATGCAGCCCAGGACACGATTGGCTTTCTGGACTGCAAGCACATCTTGCTGGCTCATGTCCAGCCTCTGATCCACCAGCACTCCGAGTCCTTCTCCAAAGGGTTGCTCTCAGTGACTTATTTCCCCCAGTCTGTGTTCATGTCTGTGATTGCCCTAACCTGGATGCAGCACCTTGCATTTGGACTTCTTGAACTTCATGAGCTTCTCGTGGGTCCACTTCTCAAGTTTGTCCATCCCCTCTAGATGGCATTCTGTCCTTCTGTCCAGCTGCACCACCCAGCTCACAAATCTCTTGCATGTCCTCACTTCCCATCATTTAGAGATAATCTAAGCTTTCTAGAACTATTGTTTTGTTAGACAGGGACTCACTGACCTTTTCTAATTATTTAATACACCAGAATCATATTACTGTTCTCATCTACCTGTATTCCTGCTTGATTTGTATAAAAAATATAGTAAGGAAGACAACCATACTGTTTAACTGCAAGATGCTACTTGTTTTTCATTAGTGGAGAGGAAGACAACAAAATTATCACAGGCAGCAGTTCCCACAAAGATTTGATTTGGAAGCTTTGCACAGAAGCTAAAAATACAAGACTGTGCAGTCATAAATCATTTAAAACAGCATTCATAGGCAAGAAACACTTCAGGGATGATGTGTTCAACTGAAGTGAATGGGATCTCAGGAGTGCACAAGATGTTGGGATCTGAGAGGACTTTCTAGGTGCTCTAAGCAACCCAAATCCCAAGTGCTGGGTTGGGGCAGGGCATGTGCAGAGGCATAGGGGCAAATTCACCTGGTCCAAAGGGACAGCAGATTCGCAGCTGGCGGAGGGAGCTGTGTTTGTCAAAGCTTTCAGACATACAAAGTTAATGTTTGCAAAGGGCTGTGAAGATCAAAGTCCCGAGGATTAAGATTTCCTTGGAGAATGCTTTTTTTTTTTCCAGTTATAACAAAATTTTTAAAAGGTTTCTTATTTGATGGGAAATATAAAGTGCTATTTATCCAGAGTCTTCCAGACAGCTATATAGAGAGTCAAGAACTGCTCTCACAGATGTGAGATGAATTCCCTATCAACTGTTTCTGTTCTAATACTGACCAAAATATTTTTGCTTGAAAGAGAAAATAACCTAAAAGCTTCCCACAGAAGACTCCCCACTTCAGTAAAAGTGGGGAGCTGGTGGACAGAAGTCTTTTGAGAAGCATGTACTGTTTGTAAAAAGAGATAAGAGCCAAATTCTCTATCTACCTTCTAAAGCATATTAAGTTCTTAAGGCTTTTAAAATCCTGAATCTATGCTTTAATTATGGACAACATTTTCCTCAGGGTTTCCAGGAATGGCCAGTAGTATATATTTTAAGTTCGACCAAACTGTCTATAAATCACTGCAAGAAGTCATGGCACATGAGTCAACTAAGTCACTCAAAACTCCTGCTGTGTGGTGGCCCTCTTGCTATCTGCCAATAGCAAAGGGCAAAGCTTGTATGGTTCTGTGATTTAGATCTGTGACCAACACAGTGCTGATAGGACACTTAAGCTTCAGACTTTGCTGAGCCGTTCTCTGTTTCTCCCTCTGCCCCTCTAGTGCTGAGAGTGTGCAAAAGGTCGGAAGGGGGCACAGCCAAGGCAGATGACCTGAACTGGAATGGTATCACAGCAATATCTGATTTTTAGCCCATTTTTTCTCCATGGAAAAACAGAGTATAATTCTGGAGTTCATTTCCTTCTCACTTTTTCCAGATGATATTAGTTTCTGACTCTACTAAAGTGACCTTTCCTACTGCATTTGCTACTTGAGATGCCCACAGCACCCACATCCACAGCAAGAATAACAGAATCAGAAGTTGAAGGAAGTCCATCAGCAACAATAAAAGCGATAGCAGGGAAGCAATGTAGCGAGTGACCACAAATACTGCAGGATGTGCACAATTTCTAGTTGCAGCAATACAGCATTGCTGTTTAATTTTGCAGGTCTAAGTCCTCCAATAACAGCCAGGAAAGAAGAGAAACCGATGGAAAGAGGTCACCATTTCTGATTCCATTTGCCCACATCAACTCCAAACTAAAAGCCTACATACTCAGTCCTAGTTGGAGACGCCATCATCCATAAAGTCACTAGGACTGTTAGTCCTCGTCTTCAACCTCACAGGCAAGTTCTCTGACCTACTGCACTGCGGTACTTCAGAACTGTTCTGCACTAAAAGGCAGAACACTGGAAGAGCTGGAAGAACTGTAATGTTTCAAACAACTATAAAGCACACACCTGGAGTTGGCTATAAAAACCACACAGAGACATTAGAGATCCACTGACATTCCCAAATGAAGCCCTGCAAAACTGTGACAACAGCAATGGGGAAGCTGTACAGGGGTAACTGTGTTTTTATGCCCCATTAAATACTTACCAGTTGTTAGCTGCTCATATGTTGTCTTACAATTGCTGGTCCAAAACATTTTCACATAAAATATCAGAATTAAATAAGATCCTAAAATCGCAGCAGAAAGAGCTGGGAGAGACTTTGAAAAGTCATCTTGTCTGATCTCAAAACCAAACTGTACCTATCTCTCATTCCGGGCTGGTGGGTGACCACATGTTGAACATCAATGGCCAGAAATCACAAAACAGAGAATCTTTAATAAAAATATTACCCTCAAAGACAGTGGTCCACAAAGAATGCCTTCAACTTTATTCTAAAAGGTTAATTATGCTTGTGGGTTTTTGCTAAAATTGGTTTTACTGCATGTAATGCTCTAGGGTACTTCCTTTACAAAAGCTGAACATTTAAAATAATGAATTGATGCATTTTCAGTTCTCATACAGAACTTAAAGCAGGCTCATCAAAGTCATTTCAGACTGCCAGCTGTCTGTTCTCAGAGCACATGTACAAGGGCACATGAAGCTTGGGCATCGAGAAATGAACTTGTTACAACCAACACAACATCAAGAGCTCAGACTCTGCTTTCTTTAATGTAACCAACACTCTTATTTTGTGTTGCACGATGTGCCTCTGGGCTCTCCGTGTACAGTGCTTAGGTCACACATAGGAGCCAAGACACCAGAGATGGTAAAGATGCTTGTAGGTAAAGATGTCTTGCAATTATACAGTCCCTTTAAAATACAGTTCTAGTACTTTACAGATTTTTTATAAGTCTCAGAATAAACAGAGATAGCAGGGCAGTTGTTCAAGATTCATCACCAAGCAGGATACCATGTCAAATACATCAACTTTGACAATCATAGATAACTCTTTGCCAAAGCTTTCCCTGGGACAATCCTGAGATTCTATTATTAGCTTTGAAATCTGCTTCCCAAGGAAATCTTAAATATTCATTTAGAACTAACTTCCAGTGGTTCTTAACTTGGGGGGTAAAATTTACACCAACTTCCTTGTAAAGGGTGTACCTTGAAGTATATTATCTTCCCTTCCCACTTTTAACAACATAAACAAGTGCAACATCTAGAAAAGTAATATCACCACAAAGACACATCAATGTGCACATGAGAATTATGATGTTTGCAAGATGGATTTCTAATGACTGTTTCTTCTTATTGGATTAGGTTGTCTTGATTTGTGAGAACTAAAAATGGCACTTTTAGATAGGATACTAATGATCTTGTTTCAAATATAGCTACACTTTAAGTAAGAGTATAACAGTCCCTGTACCCTTGACTTTTCATCCACAGCCCAGTTGGGATTAGGAAGAGAAAACATGCTTTAATGATAAAAAGACAAATGTAGAAAACAGGAAATGCTCAAGAAATTTCAACCAAAGACAGAACTCTCAAGGGACTCCTCAAAATTTTTCTTCTTTCACAGATTTCAAGAGACTGGTGAACTTCTGTCATGAGAGTTACTGTTAACATGTTTTCCATTCAGAACTCGTATGGAATTTAAAACAAGTTGGTTGAACTCAGTATGTAAAATCTCTCTAACTCACATTTGATTATGACTGAGAATAACCCACTCTTTGGGTTCATGAACAAACTGAAAATAAATAAATAAATAAAAAATCAGCTCAAACAGGCCTAAGATTGAATGTTGCTACATTGTTTTTCCAGCAAAGCAACAAAAATCCACATCGTTCTTTCACAGGTCTTTTAACAAGTACAAAGCAACAATCCACCACTATTAAACTAAAACTGCACTAAACACAGCATCTCACAGCCTTACTCCAAAAGAAAACACGTAAGGAGAAGTGAAAAGCAAGTGGAATACGGGCATAAATGAGAACTATCTACTTGGAAGAACACCAATAATCAGCAGAAAGTCTTGCTTTCCACTTTCGCTCCACTGAGTTCACCCAGCTTACAACAATCTCATTTTTCATTACCTCAGTTTATATCAACAGATGACTTCAGGCAATCACCCTGACATCAATCAACACTGGCTATGGATAAGAGTAATGACACCGCAGCAGCTTTTGCACTTCATTTTGTAGCTAATGGTGCGGTACAAATTCATGGTGCTTTCCTTCAATTTGAGCAAAAATAATAGCATCCAAATGTGGTTCCTTAACAAGACGACACGTGCTTCAGGCAGCTTTTCTACAGCAACTACATGGGCCTGGGGAGTAGCCAGGTTGAAGAGAATAGCCTGAGAAAAAGCAAAGAAAGTGAACATCTCACTGGAGCACATTAAGCTATTTTACCCCAAGACAGACCAGGCAGCAAATCCTCAAGGTATAAAGGCTTGAGGGAGATCTGCCTAACTGCAGCATCCATTCTGGCTCGCTCTTAGAGAATTTTGTGGCAAACATAATTGAATAAAGACTCCGGAGTGTGAGTTCCTGCTCAGGACTCATCCAGTGCTTGATCATTACCAGCAGTAATGGTACCGTACTGGTGCAGTACCCTTCCCTGAAACTGCTGAAAGACCTGGAACGAAAGTGAGAGGACACAATTCCTTCAGCATAGCCAGGGAATGCAAAGGAGGGGAGACCTCAGGGTTGGAAAAAGCTGACTTGATACCAGGGAAACTGCATTTTAGGCCAGGCACTGGGGGAAGAGTAGCAGCACATATTACACGATCTCTCTGTAAGATGGGGCAGGACACGGATGTGTTCTAACACCTGTTAAATCACACACTGAGATTCGCTTGAAGGGAGAAGATCCTTTTCCTCCCTGGTTACACAGAAGAGTACATAGATGCACATTTACAACAATGTAAGAAATCCAGCTTCCAATCCCCGTTCTCCCTGAAGACACCTGAATTTACATTTTCCACCTCTTAGTGCCAAAGAATTTAGGTAGTGGGTGTTCTTCTGGATGAAGGAGGTTTACTTAAAACATTTTAATATTTATAAGAGTAAGGACTGAAGTCTAAGCATACCAGGCCTTCCACAAGTGCCCTAACAACCTGTGTTGACTGTCATGGCCTCATCAATATTTAAAGATAATTATGAAGAAGCACAGCTTACCCTGAAGATATGCATGTCTGGTCTGTAACCAATTACAAGAAGATACTATTCTCAGCCTATGTGGTAAGCACATTCTCCCATTCTGAAAACTTCTAATAGGGTAAAAAACATTTTCCTGTATCACTAGCTTGAGTTACCCTTATTCCGTATTTCAGAGATCTTTCTGTCCAAAGAAAACCTGTAGTTTTGCTGAAACCAGAATAAAATATGCACAGATCGTGAGTCAGAGGACTTTCCTACATACAAGTCAGATATCCTTTGTGAAACACAGTGCTTCCCTTGAGGAACACGAATTCTCAGAGAAATGGTATCAGTTAGAAAAATTGCATTTCCAGCACAGTGTTGGATAAAGACTTTTCCATGGCCTTAAAAACAGTCACCGCTGCTGTTTTCAGCTATCCTCCCAGGGGACAGATAAGACTGGAGGCAATTTTTAGTCATGCTTTACACAACCAAAAACTACATTTTACCTAAATTTGGTTTGGCATTATCACATTCTAAGCAACCATCAGCAGCTGCTATTTCACATCCTATTTACTATGCAGTCTCCCCAGTAGCCTGATGAAGATCAAGACTTACTGGAGAACAGCTAGAGCTGTCCCTTTTGTACATGGCTTACTGGTGAACACAATATAAATAAACATTGAATCACTGAAATTATCATGAAAGCTTATTTTTAAGTTATTTTTCTTGCAGTTGACATCAATTTACAAAGATCCTCCAGAAAATAATTCAGAACACAGCAGATTTCTATCTCCACCAGACTTATTTACCAAAATGCGGTGGCAGGTGAGGGAGCAGGGCAAGTACAAGCTCTTCAGGAAAGTTACAAAAGACCACCAAGGGACTAGAAATGAACACTTATTCAACCCTCTAACATTTAGTGATTCCTTTATTAATCTGAGCAGCTTACAATCTCACAATAGTTAAGAGAGCTGCAGAGAGCAATATTTCCGCAGGAAAAGAATAGGAAGCACGTTGAGACACTTGCACAATGCTTTAACCTCTCCTATTGCCAAGGGCCTTCCATCTGCTGGTTGAAGCCTTTCCCCATAGCACTGCAGCCTTCGTTCACAAGTCTGCACCCTTTCCCTTGAGCACTAGGAGGACACTGTGGCAATGTTTCTGTCCATGACCTTCTGTCCTTGTCTCCTGTTCTCCTTATTCTCCCAACTCTGCACCTGCAAAGCCCAAGCCTGCTACGTCAGGGTTTCCACAGAAAAAGGTGGACACTGATGCAAGAATCATCCTTTTTCCCCCTCACACTTCCCTACCTCCACTTTGTAACATTTACACAAAAGAAAAAACAAAACCCAGCAAATAAAACAGTGGAGAGTGGTCCTTTAACTAGTAGACAGGCATTTCCTAGTGCCATCCATGCTTAACAATCAATTAATATGCAACTCTTGCCTCTTATCAGAGTGTGCTCCAATCAGCACTAACAGCATCACAAGCAGGAAAACCAGCAGGGAGTTCAAGCAGGTCCTGAT
Source organism: Pyrocephalus nanus (assembly GCA_038380795.1). Classification (NCBI taxonomy): domain Eukaryota; kingdom Metazoa; phylum Chordata; class Aves; order Passeriformes; family Tyrannidae; genus Pyrocephalus; species Pyrocephalus nanus. The sequence continues at coordinate 42,432,385 of CM076259.1, forward strand.
GAAAACTGTTATGGCAAAGTATTATTGCAAATCACCTGTGGCCCTAGATGGGATGCCCAGGGAGAGAAGAGTTGCCTGGCAATATCCCTTTGATGGTTTTCTTTGCTGGTCAGTGCAGTGTTTTCCCCTAAGATTTTTCCACCCTTCTCATTCTTTTTTTAGTTTTAATTGTTATCAAAAGTAACTGTTACCATTAAAGCTGTCATTTGGCACCAGCTATGGACTGTTTCATCATCTTTTGTGCTTCAAGTACAAAAAATTCTTGTGCCCTTATTCTTGTGCAGGGGGGCAGCAGCAGGTTTATCAATCCCATTCTTTGTGAATGTTTATGTAACCGCAATGACTTAAAGACCACAAGGACTCAGAATCAGAAAATCATTTTCTGTACAGCTTTCTTCTGCAACAATGTATTTGTTTTAATCAAAATGTTCTTAAAATGTACACCATTTTCTACAGAAGGTCACCAGGATAATTCAGCACTGGCTAAATATAATATAAAAAAAATATCGGTCGTCTCAAAGACTGTAAAAACTCCAAAAGCAAAAGTTACATTTTTAAGAACTCTAGTGGCCACATCGATTCTATTCTTTAGTCTCAGCTGAAAAAGGAAAAACTAAACCCACTGTACACTTCTGGTTTGTTAGGCTTGCAGGTTCATGGGATCCATAGTGTCCAAACCAGAAACAGATAATCAGCAATCAAACATTATCCTATGTTTTAAAATATATTAGCAATACATAACACATTGGTGTTATTCTTAAAATACGAAGTATCCTTTAAGGTAATTTATGGCTTATATAGTCCTTGACTGCAGGGTTGTTCTCATTCTTTCGTTTTGGTAAAGTCATATGGTTTCCACCACTGTGCAAACTGCAACACCTTCTTCCTCTGTTCTTCAAAGTTCTGTCTGATTCCTTTTCTCCAAAGCCGTGGTTCCAAGTCCAGCATGCCACCAATAATTTCCTTTGCAAGTAGAAGAAAGATAGATAATGGTAAATGCAAAATTACCATATTACTTAATATTAATTTACAGTAAAATAAAGAAATATGTATTTTCAAAATTCTGAAAAATATAACAATCTAAAAAATAAGACAAAAAATAGAACTGTAGCTGTTAGATGGTTGCCTCGGCAAAATTCTTTTAAGCACACCATATTGATGTACTGCTTAAACATCCTAACATTGTAAGATTGTTAATGTATCAGTACATTTGTGACTAAGGTAAGTTCAGAAAAAGAAAGCTGCCCACTTTGCTCTTTCTGGTGTTATATTTCTCCCCAATCACTCTTAGTGTTTTTGTCACACTGACTCTTTCCACGTTACAGCTCTTCCTGTAAAAACGGTACACTGTATACCATGGGGAGGAATCTAACCACTTGAGGATTTTCATTGGAATTGTCTTTGAGTCTGTATGTGTATGTACCCTAATTTATAGGTGGATGCACCCTAATTTATACAAGCACGAATTCAGTGCACCTATATGTCAATACTATGGCCATGAAAACTCTTAAGTAGATGCAAGTATTTTCCATCTGTAAGATTATATATCTACAATGTCAAATATCAACAGTTCCTATTAATTCAAAAGAAACATAAATCTAGAATCACAATCTGAGTATCAGCTAATGAAAAAATCAACTGCTCCTTTATCAACAAGCCAAGTTACAATGACTCATCAAGAAACGACAGATAATAAACTGAGATAGAGTACATCAAAGTAACTGTTCTGGCAGCGTCTGTTTTAATTACTTAGATTTTCCAAAACAAAGTATAATTGGTAAATTAATCTTTCACGTAACAATACCTTCCCAAAGTAATGAGGGAAACTGTGTTGATCTTCAATCACATGAGCAAATCCTCCTTGAAGGCCAAAGTCCACAGAAAAGTATGGTAATCCTTTAGGAACCTGTATGCACAAAACCGCATTTTTAGATGTTTAACAAAGCGTTGGCATTTAGTCAACCTCCCCACAACTGAAAAAATTTCAGCATGGTTTTGCAGTTGATATTATAACTCTCAAACCAACCACATGCAGCATAAAATTGCAAGAGAGAAACAGTAAAGCAAACTTAAGGGTAAGGGAAAGACGAGCACACAGCAACTAGATAAAAGACACAGAAGAGATGACTACTGGGTGGCAGAAGCTTCAGAGGCCACAGTGCAGCATCAGGTAAAAGACACTAGGGACGGACCAGGCAGCAGTGGGCACACTGAGCCTTCCTGACTCCACACCTCTGAACTACGTGGATTTAGCAGAACCTTTAAGATAACCACTAGCAAGTTGCCCTTATCAAAGAGTAAAGGGTAAGGTGTTGAGTGGTAACAGCAGATATTTACCCAATGAAAACACTGACACTCAGGGAGAAGGGGAAACACCTTTATGGAAAATACATTAGGAGAAACCCCCTTTAAATGACTGGAAGTTATCATTAACTTGCCAAATCAGGTAAGTTAATAATTCAGTCAGACTACAGAGAAGAAGGTGGATATCCTCCCCCAACAAAGACCTTTCAGTCTGACAGAGAGAAGTGGATCCATTTATTGCTATAGTACTGCAAGTAATTTTTGCTGTTTCACTGCAATAACTTATTTTCCACTCTTTTAATTGTTGAGGATGTTCCTGTACTGATAAGATTTACAAAGCCTCCAATTCATAAGCATTTTCTCTTCTACAATCCAAATAGCTACACAATTTTCATGAGCCATGTTCCATATATTGCTTGAAAATTGACTCTAAAAATAATTAAGATTTAATACAGAGGAGCAATGTAGCATCACAAGAAACATAAAACATTTTAAATGGACTTTAAAAAAATCATTAAATAAGGAAAAATGGGTTGGCAGGTGACACCTGTAGAAAAAGGTCAACTTTATCTTATTTGTGTCTAGCAAAGCATTGTGTCTGACTGGGATGGAGTGGATTTGCATCACAGCAACCCATATAGAGCTGAATTTCAGACTGGTGCCTAAACCAGTGTTGATAGCATGCCAGTTTGGTTATTGCTGAACAGAGCTGATTGCTGGGTCAACTCTCCTGGCTGTGTCCCCTCCCGGCCCACTGCCCACCCCCATCACCCTGGCAGCAAGGAGCAGGAGAAGCAGAGAAAGCCTTGATGCTGTGTAAGGGCTGGATGCTCCAGCTCTACCTCTGGACACAAGTTTGGCACACAGTCCACCCATTAGGTGATGTCTCAGCCATGTCTGACCCTCCTTCCAGGTACCACCCTCTCTCAGTACAACTCTCCAACTTCCCAAACCTCAGCTCTGTCTCTAAACTATACTCTCTGATCTTTCTGAATTTCTATTACCCTAAAATAATATTAAAATCACACAACTGTATAACAATTTACGCTCAGATACATTGTACTAATTTAAAGAACTGTCCTGACTTAATCTGAAAACTGGCTTACTTTCAAATGAGTATAGAATAGTCACAAAAATGTATGGCCAGGAAGATTCTTCAAGAACTCTGATGTCCTAATGCCTTATCATGTGTCAAGAAAATGATACTTCACTTATAGGTGACAGATGTTGTTTTTTCCTGTTTTGATACAACAGTGAGCAGAAGATATCCCAAATATACTTATTTTGTCTTCCGGTTACATCCACCTTAAGTTTACAGTCTTCCCTAAACCTTTGCTGCAAATTAATTGCATCCCTTACTCTTCTGGATTCCATCTCCCTTTTTGTAGTATCTGGCTTCATGTCTTATTATTAAAACTCATCTCCTCTTTCTCCTAAACTATGCTCTTTTTTTAGTGAAAAGGTGCTATATTTACTAAAAGACACTATTAAAAATTGAGTGTTTTTACTACACAGTAGTAAACTACTTGTGGTAAAGTCTATATAACACACATCTTCCACTTCATTATTAAAAAGATGGAACAATCTTTGAACCTAACAGATCCAGCATTGTTCCTTTAAGATTTGTTTATACAAAGATGTTTCAGCTCAGTATCCAGGAGATAGAAAGAGCACTGTTCCCTTGTTTTAGAAAGAAAGAATCATAACGCTATTTATATTTTCACTTCACAAACTTAGCAACGCAAACGGCTGTTGTAGGGCAACAAAAAAGAAATACCATAATTTCTCCAGGAAAGTAATTTGCAAATCTTTGATCTACCTTAATTCTTAATCTAGTAAATTATACTGGTACATGTCCTCAAAGTGTCAGCTTTGTTCTCAACAAATGCTTACAGCTCAGTCCACCAATTGTTGAAATAAATGAGAATCTTTGCCCTAATGTCAGTTAGGAGTTCAGTAAGACTGTTAATTCTCATCATACCTATGCCATCTTCCAATGCACTAATCTAATTGTGTTCCCTTTCTTCTCTCTTTGAAACAGTTAGTAATGAAAAAAAATGAAAAGAATTTGCTGAGAAATTCAGTGTTCAATACATTTCATTACTTACAGATTTCCGAACGTCTTTTGAAGAAAGATCAATTAACTTCTTGTTCATGGACCACTCTTCATCAGACTCCATTATAGCTTTCTGTAAAATCATTTTATCTAAATGTGAAAATGGCCCTACATGCAGCAAGTAAAGAACTAACTGTAGTGAAGTACATTGTACTGCAAGTAACAATTACTTCTTTAAAAGGTAACTTTATTTTTGGTAACTTATCTGATTTCCACAACTTACTTACTTTACAAAGACAACATATACCTTCAGACTCACTCAATTCACTTCCTCTGTTTCTTTTTGTTTGACATTTAATTTTTGCTTTACACAAATCATCTCTAACAAGTTTCAACTACAAGGTCCCATTCTCTTTTTACTTGTCCCATACAAACCCTCTTATGAATTCATTACACTTTATTAACCTGTTTGGGGAGGAGAATCCATCTTAGAAGGCTGACTGCCCTTAAAAACCTTTCAAGCTGACTCTGTATTTTCTATAGTATAGAATTGGGTATAGTATAGTGTGGGTGTGTTTTAAATTTCATTTGCTGTGTATTTCAATGGTAGAAACTTCTGAAAGAAAAGTTTTAGGCAAACGACATTGCATTAAATCTTGTTCTTCCTCCTTGAGTATTCAGCCAAAATACAAGTTTTACCAGAACCTGACGCATAGTAGTCCTATCTAACAGGTGGAAAGTTTCAAATGTGGTAAAAGTTACTGCATTGTGGTTCATCATACTGCTGCTCCACTTCATCAAAAAACACTCACATTGTTTCCAGAAAGCAAAACTAATATTTCAAAGAACAAATAAAAAAATTTACTTATAAAGGCTGAATCATGATCCAATTGCTGAAAGGCCTCAATTCCAGACAAAAGCTTCAATGAACCCTTTCTTACAGGGCCAGGGGAAAGAAACCAGAAAAGCTGGTGATAGAAGTATCTATCATGCTGTCTTAACATTCATCAAAGACCTAAGATACGTGTAAAATTTGGACTTACTGAAATAAAATGGGGATAAAAAAATATATACATTGGTATTTCTTAAAACAGTTGATGTCATTTTCCCATTTTATGCTTGCCAAGGCACATGCACGGTGTTTTAGGTTTACACCACAGGACTTAAGTGAGAAGTATTGCAATCCTTAAAGCAATTCAAGAGACTAAAATTCTCTCACCTTCTTCCAGTATTTGTTAGTGCAGTCAGTCAGACTTGCGACAAGTGCTCAGTCACATACAGGTCTTCCACTGACTACTTGAAAAACTGAATTACCTCACAGGGCTTGTTTTAAGATCAAAGAATATGATCAAAGAATGGATCAAGAAGTAGGATCAAAGAACACATCTTTTCAAAAATAGCACTGGAATATCAAAATGTTTTCCATAAATAGGTGAATTATGATACAAACATTCAAATGACTTCAGAAAAAAAAATTTTCATGTACCTTGAAGTAAATTGGAGCCATATCCCCTACTTCTTTTGGAAGAGGAATGCATTCATATACCATATGATACCGTTTCTTCATACTCATGTTTGTTTCTAGGAACACACAGTCCAAGTCTTTTGCTTCAAACATTTTCACCAATGCATTTCGGAACATCTGTTTAAAGAAAAAAAATGTGTAATTTAAATTGACTTTTCAAAGCTTTCAGACACATTATTTAACTAATGTACTATATTTGTAAAAAACTCACAATAAAATGGAAAACTGTAACAATCATACTAGGAAAATTCTGTATTATTCGGCAACTTAATATGAACTATATTTCCTATGACACAAATATAGGCAGTCTAGAAAACTATTGTGAAATACATAATATAGTTAAAACTTAGTTTTAATAAATATCACATATTTTTACAGCCAAAATTAAAACTATGTTAACCTTCATAACTGCAGTGCTCCATAAAACAACACAGCTTTAACAGGAGATCCCAAGCTTGCAATTTCTAAGAAGGTGATGTCTTGGCTTGTCCTGACTATAGTTACCATTATCCTTTCACTATTCCTTCCAATTATACAGTTTAATTTTAAAATATAAAAATAAAGAAGGGAAGATATTTTCACTAGGCACGCTTGATCTTTAAGTAAAATATTATCATTGCCTCAAAAGAAAGCCATGGCTGTAACCACCATCTTCACTGTATGCAAGCAAAATAAATGCAACAGTTAATCCACCTGGCATGTGGTGAGAAGTGTGGGCCTGGCCCCTGCCACTCGGGAACTGCAGTTAAGTTCAGGCCCTCACTTTTGTTCCTTGTCTGAGTTTCAGGGATGCCTGTGCCCAGCCAGGTATCTGGCAGTCCTTGGCCCTGACTTCCTCCTGAACTTAAGTCATCACTGTAGACTTGTCTGGCTACCCCAGGACATGTCTGACCCTGTCCACCATCATGGGAACTGCTCTTTTCTCTTGGCCTGGGTACCATGAGACTGCCTTGTCAGTGAGATGACCGTCCCCACCTGCTTCCCCCCATCATCTCCACCCCTGACTTGCCTTCCTGAAGAGCTTTTGCTGTTCCAAGACTCTCGACAGTTGGTATTTGCATCAAAGACATGCAAAAGCATCATTCTATAGCTTACAATATAGATGCTGAACTAAATTGTCAAGCACAAGGGATGATTTCTGAGAGTCATTTAGACTTATTTTCAAATGCACAAAAGATATGACTTTCTGACAGGGTGAATGTTCCTGAAAGTTTCTCAAGATCTTGAAAAATGCTTTTTAAACATGATGATTTTTGTATTATACATATTGCCTATACCCTTCCCACAGTGTAAGTCAAGAAACTACAGAAACTGTAAGAGCCTCATAGATCAGAGACAGCATAGCTCTACAACTCACATAACTCACAGGTTGTCCTTTTTGCATTGTTTTCTTTTTCAATTAACAATGCTCAGAAATACAAACAGCACCATTAAAAGGTTAATCCCATCTAAAACTTTAATATTTCCTATCTTAATATAAATGGAGAGCTGATGAATCAAACTAGCATAAGCAAAAACATATATTCACCAACATCAGCAAGTACTGAAGTAAAACAGAGTGAAAACAAATCACTATCAGTTTTTCAATTAAACAGATCTAGAAATTGAGCTCTCTTCTCCCTACCCTCTTGCCATTTTGCACAGTATGAATCAAACCAAAAGGCTAAGAAACTTGACCAAATATGTATCTTAACTAGGTATTTAAGCTCTTCAAAGCAGGCCTAGTGCCCTGAATTTTTCCTCACTAATGAGCTGTTCCATACCATGACAGAAAAACACTACCATCATTCCCCTAACACAGCTGATGAAACACAGCTAGAAGATACTGCCCAGTGTTCCATGACTGATAGGGAACTTTACAGCACAGAGCAACAGGCTACTCTGAATTAATAGCTTGTGGCCTTCTCCTCTTAGCTCCGGCCCTCAGACCTTATGACATACAGTGAAACAAGTGACTGTGGTGAGGTAAGGGAAACACTGAACCAAAGGCTGAGAAAGACTATCACTTACTGTTGTTACCCCGCAATATCAACTGAAATATAAGTCCACCAAAAAGCCTAGAATATCAGCAGATGTAAGGTAACATTTCCCTAACTACAGTTTCTTGTTTTTAAATACATTGCACTTTTCCTCCAAATTCTGAGCAGGCCAAACCATCAAGGATAATTTGCACTGGAAAGGAGAAAACCATTCGTAAGGGCAAATAAGAAGGCTTGGCTTATGCTCGGATGCACATGCCATTAATACATGCAACAGCTCAGTCAACACAGAACATGTAAAGATTTATATCTTCTCATATTAAAAGTATTACATGCATATTTACTTTAGCAAGTGAGCACATCAGTCTAAACTACACAGTATGTTAAATTCAAGTGCTTGAAGGCACACAGTATAAAAGGAACCCTTTTTTGCTTTACTCCAACATATCCTAAAAAAAAAAACTCAGCAAAAATAGTTAGCTAAAACATGTGCTCCATTCAACATTTTCTGAATATTTGAAGTGTGATAATTTTTTTTCCCCTTCAACAGCAATATGAAATACATCTCTGGCATCAGAAAGTTTATCACTGACTGTCTGCTCATACTTTTGCTAAAGCCTTCCAGACTCCTCCTACTGAATTACACAGAGGCTGGAGAAAAAGTAATTCATCTATGTCCATCACCTTCCAAAGTACCTTATTGCAAATGAATGTTTAAGCCATCTATGAATACATTCACAGGGTCAAAGGATAATGATTTAGCAACTAGTTGCCTTTACTAGCAAGTAAAAGACTAGTGTTAAATACAGGAAGTGCATATCTATCCTATTTTCCTTCTCATACAAATTCAGAAAAATTATAATTATTTAGTTAAGAGGTTAGGAGAAAGAGAAGTTCTAGGATAAACATATTTATCACTTTCCCCCATGCTCTTTTGTTCCTTCTGATCCTATTTTTTGAACTTATTTGCTTCTTATCCAACTTTCTTAGGCATTTCTGTCATACATAAGAGAAGTCCTTTTCCTTCCTCTGGTTTGAAGAGGGGGTTGGAGGGGAGCATAATTTACTAGGAAACACTGTATAAAAATTACAATCAGCCACAAGAATCAATATAGGGAGCAAATTTGGAAAGTCAGAGAATCTACCTGCCAGGCTTGAGGTAAGACCAACGTCACTTAAACTTTCTCAAACTTATGAATTATGCCAGTTTTAAATTACAGCAACTGCAAGAATGAAGCTATTCTATAGTCTGAAATAATCTCCAATATTTCAATATAAGAGGTTGCAAATTGTTTTCCTCTTGTAATAATCCTGATGGCAGGGAGTGGAGGATTGACAGTCACAGTGAATGTCTTAGGCAGAAGCTTGTTATATCCCTTCCTTGATTTTCCATCTCCAAAGCAAACAGAACTCCAAATCTTAAAAATGTCTTCATTAGACAATTGGAAAGCACAACACACCATGCTTGGCACTTTATTCTAATAATTTTTTTTCAAGGAAGGTAAAAAACTGCATTCTAACACTGATTTCAAGAGTAAGATTGTTCTCTTTCAATCGATATCCACCCAAACCCCAGATTACCTTAAAAAACTGAGGATATATGAACAATATATTTTCAGCTGTTCTGACAGTCCTTTTCTTTTCCTTGGCACTCCCAATAAAATCATGTGAAGCCAGTTATTCCACTTTCTGTAAGGGATCAGCTGTACCTACTTTATCCCCAAGAGATGTTCCCCTAACATGGTTTCAAAGACCTCCAACAATGCATGTTTTGCAACACTCCAAGAAACTTCTTCTAGAGCTTATGAATCATAAATTTTCTTCAGTATTTACCCTGCTTCTCTTTTCTGTTAATATTTGACCCCTAATTTTCATCCATAATGTGAGAACATTCTGCCCCTTAGTGGAATGAGAGAAGAGCTGCCAGACTGCAAATTATGAAAACAGGTACTTATGACAAGCATATTATTATTCAAAACAAAATTGTTCTACAGAACTGTCAGAAGACAGGAGAAAGTTTCTCAGCTGACCTGGATTTCTTCCCAGATGTCTTCATCCAAAAGAGTGGCTGCAGTATGGTGCTGTAGAGGGGCTATCAGGCAGTGACCTTCAGTAAGGGACTGGTTGCTTGGTAGAGACAAGTACACCTACGAAAAGCAAACAAAAACTGCAGTGCCCATTTTTCAAGTGTTAAAAACCTTCCCATTGCTGAAGCTAAGAAATTCATCATTTGCTAAATTCAAACCATTATCCACTAATTACAGCGAGGTATTAGTAATTCTAGTGTTTTTTGAAAGATCCCATTATCCACCAGTAGCTCAAATGAAATAGTATTATCTAAAGAGTAGTTCCACCAAGGCAGCAATATAAGCCTTATAAACCAATTGGTATCATAACTATTACAAAATCACACTGTTTAGTCCATTCCAATATTTTTTCAATATACGTAAGTATCACCATGCATTTTCAACAAAGTATTTCATCTACATATAGATATATATATGTAAAATGCATACTCTGTGTCATGGTTTATCCTGGCAGCACCACCTAACTGTTCACTCACTCCCTGTCCCACAGTATGACATGGAAGAGAATCAGAAAAAAAAGTAAAATTTCTAGGTTGAGATAAAGACAGTTTAAAAGGACAGAAAATTACATAATCATAATAACAACAACAATAACAACAACTTAGAAAGCAAGTGATGCACAATGTAATTTTCTAACAACTGATTAACAGCCATTTTCCAAGCAGTGGCCCCTGGCCAGCTTTCCCTCTAGTTTATACACTGAATATGGTGTCATATGGTAAAGAATATTCCTTTGGTCAGTTTCGGTCACCTGTCCCCAGCTGTGTCCCCTCTCAACTTCTTGTGCCCCTCCAGCCTTCTCGCTGGCAGAACAGTATGAGAAGTTGAAGAGTCCCTGACCACTACTTAACAACAACTCAAAATGTTAGTGTGTTACCAACATTATAGTCACCCTAAATCCAAACACAGTGCTGTACCAGCTGTTGGGAAGAAAATTACCTATCCCAGCTAAAACCAGGACATTCTGTATAGCTGCTTGCCTATTAGATATATAAACACGAACTATATACATACATATGTACAAAGATTTGTATGAATTTATAATCTCTATTAAAACCAAAAACCACAATGTACCATAATACATGTTTATGCATTTAATTCCTTGGCCTATAAAGAGTTGCTGATCAAATAAAAACATCAATAATAAATGGAAACTTTGGAGAAAAAAATTACAGAAAAGGCTCTACTATGGCATTTCAGATGTTATAAATACAAATATTTATGCACCTTTTAAAAGAACTTACAGAAACAGGAAGGTTTCCAAACCAAACTTCTGTCTATTTCAAAGGATTTTAAGCTTAAAAATGGAATTCTGCATTTAATTTTCTTTGATAACAAGATACAATTCTTGACCAGTTCAAATTTCCTCCAGTGAAGTGTGATTAAGTCTTCCGCAAATCCACCTACAGTCTAATCTCTGCACTGAGATCTTTCATTAAGGCTCCTGTCTTCCACAAGTTCTGATATCACAGATTAACCTCAAAATTCATGACAGATTTATATTTTCTTCTCCCTCACCCTTGACAAATTTGTGGAAGCAACTGGAAGGGCAAGGAAAATAAGATACAAAATCACAAATAATTCCATAGAAGCGATTTCATTCATAATTTCAAGCCCTCTAATATAATTTCTTTTTTTTTATTTCTACATTTTGTTAGATTGCTATTTTCTTACCTTGGTGCCAATTGCAATAATAAGATGTTTAGAAAGTGCACTGCTATCAAAGCAGTATGGGCACTTTTCCATGCGTGCAGCAAGCTGCTGGTGCTCCTGTATTGCTTTTCTTCTTTGTACTTCTTCCTCTTCCCCACTACGCGCTCTTTTGGCTGCTTTGGAAACAAACATGTCATCCAGAGTGTAGTAGTCCCTGTCAGTTTTTTCCATGAGCTGAAAGGATACAAATAAAAATTGCAAATATATATAAACAAGCGAGGAAAAATACTTAGCTCTTTGTAGCATCCTCTGCTGAGAAAAGCATAAAGTATGTAAGCAGCAGCAATTCTTCCCCTCATATGGCATCTGCAGCAGATGCAATCATCAGGTGCATCTCCTGCGAGCAGTCATACACAATCTCAGGCAGCACAGATATTAAAATGTAGATGTGTGACAGCAGTGAGAACATTATATTACTATATTCCATTTCAAGTTAAGGGCTAGGCATTTCAATATTATCTTTACATAACTTCAGCTATCTTTAAATACATGCCCAATTTTTTATATCATATATTATCATATATCTTTCCCTCTCTTTTCTGCTCCTCCTCTCCTATTACAACTACCATTAAATCATCTTTTGTGAAATAACTAGACCATGACTCTGCACCTCATATTCACATTCTGTGAAAATATGCCAACAGTTTTTCTTATCAAATGAACAGTACTAAGCCACTGCGCGAAGGAAACAGTCTTTCCCTTCAATACTAAGTTTTTCTGAGTGCACCTGTTTCTAAATACAAATAACAAACACAACTAGCACATTACCAGAAACAAGGCTGAATGATTTGCAGGTTTTGTGTTTGCTCATTCATTGCTGTATTTTAGTTAAATGTGCCACATGTCAAAGGAAACTCTGAAAATACCGAATCTGATGTGAAGACAGTCTTCAGGATGAGGGGTATCCTACAGGATCTTAATAGTGGAAACCCACACATACTGAGTATGTCTCACCTCTCATCTAAATGATATTTGAAAGGGATGGAGTCTGTAAACATAAACCGGAGGAACTGAAGGAGACGCAAGGAGACAGAGGACATAGTAAGAAGCAACAAAATGAATGAAAAGGAAATTCTGGGGATCATGGGACTCATACCCTAATGGCAGCATATTCACTAAACTTCATAACTCACAAAAGACTCCTACATATATATGTATAAAATTAGGCTTTATAAATATTTTGGGGGGATGACAAACAAATCCCATGACATCTTGCCTAAATCAAGACTTAGCAAGTCTTGATTGCAAAGATTAACTTTTTAAATTACTTGGAAAAGTACTTTTCCATTTTCTGCCTTGACCACTCTGCACAACTTTAAAATTATGTACCATTAATACCCTAAACACTTAAAACTTACAGCTAAAGCAAATGTAAAGAACATTCAGAAGAATTTTTTCAAGTTTTTCTCTTTAAATGAAATCCCAGTGCTGCAATACTTTTATGATACATTTGATTTTTTACCTTGGATAGTTTCAGTCATCTACTTATCAAAATGACAGGGAGAAAAAAAAAACCACTATGCTATACAGATTTCTTGATATTGGAGGTGCTGGTTCTTCAGTCTTGGCATATTTATGTATGAGTACATTTGCTCCAAGAATTGCTAAAGAAATGGTACAAGTGTCTCCACAACAAAGTCAATGTAAGCTCCTAGTGCAGCCTGGATCCCACCCAAGGTATATGTATCAGGCTAGAGCAAATCAGTGGAGAGTCTTAAAAAAAATTTGGCTTTTTCCTGGAAATAATAGGATGTGTAGAAGTGTTCTTCATACAGCTAGAGGCCATGGGATCCAGACAACACTGCACTTCTGGTTTAAGATGTAATATATGTTGATCAACAGACCTAGATGAAGCACATTGGGGAAGGAAATAAAATAAACCTAAGTTTACTTTGGAGAAGTAAAACAACAAAAAAAGTAGGCAGAAATATAGGATTTTGGGGAGAGAAGACATAGTAAATGGATATTCAGAGAAGGAATATTCACAGATCAGGTTCAGATTACCTATACCACAGAGTCTCCACCAGGAACAAAATTATAGATCCTACTGCAATATTAATGAATAACAGAAAATAATAAGGAATGCAATGCAGTTCAAGAAATCAACACCTCAGCTTCAAAGACATTAAGTAAGTGCTTGAAGTAAGCAGGGTCTTAGAAAAAAGTTCAACCTACTTGTGCAATAAAAAAAGCCTAGTCATTAATAATTCAGGCCCAATTGGATCCTCTTAAAGCGCTATCCCCCTCCCTTGGTGAAAAACAGACAAGGACAAAGTGTAAAAACAAGTTACTTTTTTTCCCTTTTTCATACCTTTAAAGAGAAGTTTACAAGACTTTTAGTCAGGTTGTAAATCCAGCACATTAATTCAGAGTGCCATTATATTGCAGTTCTGAGACAAAGAGACCAAGTTACAGATGGTCACCCTACTCCTGAATCTTCATTTCTTGATTCGTTTGATCACATGCTTTAGATTACTTTAAAAGAGTGTTAAGATATATTTTCACTTTTAATAGCAGCCATGAAAGGAATATGAATTTTTTTTCAACTTCCCTATTACCACAGTGTCCTTCCAACACACCTCAAAACAGGAAGCACAGAAAATGAAAACCAGGCAAAAACATCATGCAGCAAGAATTCTATTCTTCTACTGAAATAAGATATATAAGTGGGTAAATCCATTCAGAAATGTTTTCTGTCTTACAAACAAACAAGCAAAGAAACACTAATGACACTTAACTCTGCAATACTGGAACAGTAGCAATGAACATGACTAACATATTCCTGGTCAGTAGCAATAAAAAAAAAATAAAAATTTTGAAGGCCAGAATTCCTCAAATATGATTAACCCTCAAGTCCTACAAATGCCAAATATCAGTGTCAAAAATGAAATAAAATACAATGTAGCTGCTATCATGGCAGATTACAGAGTACTCTTCAACTGCTACTTTAAATACTGGCCTTTTTAATAAAGTTATTCAGGAAGAAAATGGAAATTCTCTTTTAAAACATTTATACTCCTATTTGAACAATAAGGCACCCAATGTGTTCTGCCAATTGCATTACTGGGTTATAACTAAATCTCTTCAAAAAAGTTAAAGGAGAATTGAAAGAACAAAAAGAAAGTGTTCTCCAAAATGCCATTAGGAAAGCAAGTAATCATTTAAAAACTGATTTCTCTCACACATATCTTCTTCGATTCAAAAGACAGAGTTAGTACACATCCAAAGAAGGAATTATGCTAATGTGTTAGAGTTGCTGGAAAGCTGCTGTCCTGCATCACAGATGCAGCACCACACCTGCTAAACATGAAAGTCAATGCATTCTGGAAGTTGGGCATTTAGTTTCCTCACTGTTCTTACATTGCTTAGTATTGTCCTTCCTGCTCAGATGCTGTACAGAGATCAGAAAGAAGCAGGAAGTTGCTTTGATGTATCAGTTTACAGTTGGGTTGTCCTACAGAACATCACTGAATTGTCTAAAATTCCTAAAATAGGAAATTCAGATATCTATAAAGGCAATACACCTGAAGTCCTTCTTTCTATCAGACACCGGCCAAAGCCAAGAGCTGATAAGATGCTCATAAGACAGATCACCTCTACAGTCCCCATTCTTCTTTTTCCTGTTTCACTTACTTTGTTCTGGGCTTATCTGCCATGTTCTTCCATGGTATGCACCTTCTTTTTTCCAGCTTTCCCTTCTCTTTTGGCAAGCACCAATTAACACACAGGCAGCTTTAGGACTCTTAGCACCAGGCAATATGACACTGCCTCCCACAGCTCACAGCGTAATTGTGCAACTGTGACCTTTCTACCATCCAACAGAATCACAGAATCAACTAGGTTGGAAAACACCTCTGAGATCATGGATCCAACCTATGACCGAACACCATCTTCTCAACTAGACCATTACACTGAGACTGGCTGAGTCCAGTCTTTTCTTAAACACCTTCCGTGACGGTGAATCCACCACCTCCTTGGGCAGCCCCTTTCAATGCCAAATCAATTCTTTCTGTGAAGAAGATGTCAAACCTAAACCTCCCTGACGCAGTTTAAGACCGTGCCCTCTTGTCCTACTTTGCCTAGGAGAAGAGTCTGATGCCCACCTGGCTACAACCTCCTTTCAGGTAGTTGTAGAGAGTGATGAGGTCTCCCCTGAGAGAGGCTTCTCCAGGCTAAACAACCCCAGTTCCCTCAGCCGCTCTCCATAGGGCCTATGCTCCCATCCCTTCACCAGCCTCATTGCCTATTTTTGGACACTCTCTAGCACCTCAATGTCCTTCCTAAACTGAGGGGCCTAGAACTGGACACAATACTCAAGGTGCAGCCTCAGCAGTGCCAAGTACAGGGGCAGAATCATTGCCCTGCTCCTGCTGGCCACACTTTTCCTGATACAGGCCAGGATGCCATCGGCCTTCTTGGCCACCTGAGCACACTGCTGGCTCATGTTCAGCATCCTGTCAATCAGTACCCCCAGGTCCCTTTCCTCCTGGCTGCTCTCCAGCCACTCTGGAGTGCTGCAGGGAGTTGTTGTGGCTGAAGTACAGGACCCAGCACTTGTTCTTGTTAAACATCGTACCATTTGATTCAGCCCATTAATCCAGCTTGTCCAGGTCCCTTTGCAAAGCCCTCCTATCCTCTAGCAGATTGACACTCCCCTCCAACTTGGTGTCACCTGCAAATTTGCTAACACTGGACCCAATCCCCTCATCCAGATCATCAGTAAAGATGTTAAACAGGACCGGGCCCAGTACTGATCCCTGGGGGACACCACTGGTTCCTAACCCAGCACAGAGTGCCCCTGTCTAAGCCATGGGCTGCAGCTTTTCCAGGAGTATGCTGTGGGAGATTGTGTCAAAGGCTTTGCTGAAGTCCAGGTAGACCACATCCACAGACTTCCTCTCATCCTCTAGGCAGGTCATCTGGTCATAAAAGGAGATCAGGTTGGTCAGGCAGGACCTACCCCTCCTAAATCTGTGCTGGCTGGGTCTGATCCCCTGTCTGTCCTGTAGGTGCTGTGTGATTGCACTTAGGATGATCTGCTGCATAACCTTGCCAGGCACCGAGGTCAGAATGACAGGCCTGTAGTTTCCCAGATCCTCTTTCCAGCCTTTCTTACGGATGGCCATCACATTTGCCCATTTCCAGTCATCTGCGACCTTCCCAGTGAGCCAGAACTGATGATAAATGACGGAGAACGGCTTGGCAAACTTTTTCCCCAGCTCCCTCATCACCCTAGGATGGGTCCAGTCCCATAGACTTGTAAGGATCCAAGTGGCTCAGCAGGTCACTGACTGCTTCCTCCTGGAATACAAGGGGGCTATTCTGCTCCCCATCCCTGTCTACCAGCTCAGGAGGCCAGTTATCCTAAAGGATGACCTGCCTTATTGTTGAAAACTGAGGCAAAGAAGGTGTTAAGTACCTCAGCCTTTTCCTTATCTTTGGTAACTAACTATATTCCCTCTATGTCTAATAAAGAATGGTCCATTTTCCATAACCAGGATGCACTTTTGGTTTAACCAACAGAACAGCATCACAATTTTGGTTGCCCTGGCCAAGAAAGACCTGTAATACACAAACATTTAAACAACAGTCAGGGAAGGCATCCAAACTTCTCTCAGAAGGCCTCTGGGATCTCATTTGGAAAGCTCAAACACAGTGCAAATGTGGCCAAAACCCAAAAAAAGAAGAGAGATCTCTAACCATTCAACATAGGGCTTTAGAAAGAAATCAGCATCTGACTTCATATACATGAGAATTATTTCAGAGAGGGGAAAAATTACAATGTTGTATTTGCTGATTAAATCCTTTACATGATAATTACCATGAACAATATGATTATATTACATGGATAATTTCATTATATAATATTCTGTTTATAAAATAATTGATGTCCTTTTTAATTTGTTATGTTAGTGAAGCCATCAGGCACCTTGGCACGAGGCTGTTTCCTAAAGCAACTCTTGCAGACCTGTACAAGGTACACTGCAGGGTCAGCCTCGTTTTTTTGCCAACCTGTGTTCAGATCACTGGAACTGGATCTCGCAGTTTAATTTTAAACCAATTCTGCTTTTCTTATTCCACAGTAAAACCCCTGGAGTCTTATACACTGCTGGCTGCCTACACACTACATTTGAAGTGTGCTGGGCGTTGTGTCTCTTATCGCTCCCTCTGCTGCTTTCACTTGCTCTTTGGGTGGCCCTTTGGAAAAAAAAACTATAGTTAAGAATTTAATATCATTGTGATACTGAAAGGAAATGCTAAGAGACAGAACTCCTAGTCATCAGGGATTATACCTGTATAATACCTCAAGTACAATTTTTCCCCCCTCTGCAAATTTGTGGATAAAACAGGAAATTCTATTAAACGCAATTAGCATGGTAACAAAAGACACCTGCATGGTTCCAGTGTTGGCTATTTTCAGCTTTTTTTGTACAGTTATTTTTCTGCTTATTTACTTGTTCCATTTTGTATGCAACTATTGAACTTCTGCTTTTCCTGTCTTCTTGCTAACGCAATCATAGCTGGAGTTACTTCCATATAAGCTAATAAAAGTGCATCTGCTTGGAAAATTTGTGGGAAAAAAAAAGTCTATAGATTGTATAAAATGTATCAGTTTGGGTTTAAATTGTCATGGCAACACTGACGTCTTCAACTTTAATGACAGAGTTAATATTTGTGGAATGTTGTATCATAATATATTTTGGGAAGCTGCAATAAAGGAGAATAAACTATTATTTTAGAATACAAACCTCAGTGACATAAGAATACATCTCATCACATTTAAATTTATTCAGCATTTGGCACCTATTGTTAACAACAAAATCACCTCTGAAAAGTCTTTCTGATCTCAAATATCATTTGCTTAAGGCACATCAAGGCAGAATATTATAATGTAAACTATTACAACTCTGATCTTCCTACTAGCACAGACATCTAAACTTGTAGGTTTAATTCAACATATAATAAACAGGCACTTCCAACACCTATCACCCCAGGGAAATAAACAATATTTTAAATACATAGTATCAAAAGGTTTTAACACACCAATGCAGTGCTTTTCAAGGCCTGTGTCACTGACAGGAAAAGGTTATCAGTCATGTCCATGAGCAAGGTAGTTCAGGAGTACCTCTGAGCAGCGGAGGTCCAGCAATAAAGAGACAACAGAGTACTGCCCAATGGTTTGTTTCTGTTGCTTGATTTTGCTATAATTACCTAATAGGACAGATAAAACCTTATATGCAAGTAAACGAAATGAAGTGTCAACCAAATAGAATACCTTCAGACATAGAATTCTGCTATTAGAAGCGTGATTAGCATTTAACTTTAGTTAACCCTGGCCATAATTTTAATGCCTAGAAAAGACTGTTCTGCACAAGTCTTCATTTGCAACACATCTTGTAATTTTAACGTAATTCCAGAAGAATGCTACATGCTTATGTACTCATTTAATATGGGCTGCATCTACATATTTCTTACTGTTCTCAGGTTTTCTTTCCTAATCCAGCTGTGACTGCTGCTGATTTGTTTCCAAATGCAGGAACAGCTTTAACTTTGTGTCCACTTAATATTCACAGAAAACTGTTTACTGCGTTGAACTGAAATGTAGCAGATCAAAGAACAAGGTGATTGAAATTATTTTCTCTTGGGTTTTCATATTAATTTTTTTACAGCAAAGCATGAACATGATCTCTAAGAAAATGTAAAAAACAACAGAGCTCTGTTAGAGTTCTATCATGTCTATTAAATACTGTACTCCAATGGCTTAACCATGTGAAGAAAGAGGAGAAAGGTTTATTACATAACAGTAGTAGCAGCAAGCATTCTGCATTTTTCACTTTAGCTTCTAAATTTTTTTCTAGACTATTATTTTGGTTTATGGTGATGGAAATGCAAAGCTGTGCAACAGGTAGGTTTGCACAGCAAGTAAAAACGATAAGGCTGAAAGCAATTTTCCATTTTACAGAACCAATGAAAGGCAACATGCAAACCCTTTTTGCAAACCTGTAATACCAGCATATCTCTTGGCTAAATCCATAAAGGAAGGTCAGCATTACTAATAAACTTTTGTATTTTTCACTGCTGAAATTCATGTTAGGGATTACTGTAGAGACTTTTAAATAAAAGGAGTTTATGGGGAAAATTAAAATGGCCTGATGAGCAGCACAAAATAATCATTCTCACTTTCTTTTAGTAAAAGGTAATCAAAAAGAACAGAAATGTCCTAGTAGAATTTATACATACAAATAGAAGGTAATTTCTATTGAGGTAATGTTCTGGAAATCAGTCTCTATACACCCACAAGCATCTACTGACATAAGTGAAAGAATTATATAAGTCTTGACAGCATGAATTCGGGAAAATTGAACTAGTTACTACAGTCAAGAGCTGAAGGAACTACAGGGTACTTAAAGCTATCAGTATTGAAAACCTTAGACTTCACACATATTCTGTACTCTAAAACTGTAATGTAAAAAAGAAAATACAAACAAACAAACACAACAGTTTTCAAATGTTTTGCTGACTTTTTTTAATCCTATAGTCATGCTTCTGTAACAGTAAGAACCCAAACCACTTTCCAAGCTGAATAAAGTTAAAAGCAAAAACACAGTAACTTCAAACAGGGGTTTTTTTTCCTATAGATATGACAGTGAAACGTGAAAGAATCAAACTTTAACGCCTGGGTTTTTTTCCATATATCAAAAAGATTAGTCTTGGGGTTTAAATTTTAGTTTAAAGAAAGCTTTTTTCACCAATGTAAATTAAAAATCTGGGACTGTGGGATAGAGTTAAACCTAGAGGGATTCAGAATTTTAAGGTAAAAAGCAGCTGTAGCTCCCTGTAGAAGATGAATGAAATTACTGAACAGCATTTAAAGGACAGGATCTCCCTTCTCCCATCCTAGATAGGATCTTATCTACAGACTTGCAGCTCTTGTGCTCTTCTGAAACATGACAGATTAATTTTTGTGGATTTTTCCATTTCTCAGATGAAGGCACAAAGAGAAATTAATTCGTGTCAAATTTGTGTACTATGTTATCAAACTAAAACTGACAGAAGAGGTTTGGTTGCTAGACTTCCTGCTGAACATAAAACACCTTGGTGAATCCAATGAATAGAGATGGAAGAATTTTGAAGACTACTTCACTGAGCCCCAGATCTTAATGCAGATACTCTATGTAGTAAAGGTTTATAAAGTACATAAATCTACATCTAGAATATCTGTGATCATACTCAAATTTTTCAGACTGCTGCCAACACTTCAGCGCTAAAGTGATCTTGTTATGCTGTGAATAAGAATGCATTCTACAGACATGGAAAGACATGGAAACCTCAGGATGCCTAGGAGCCTGTTTCTTAATTCAGGATCAAGAAACAATCATCATCCAGGGAAGACCATCATATCTTGTGGTGACAAACCTGGGAATCAACTGTACAGAAACTACCAAAAGCATTTCAGATCTTAACAGAGAAGAACAACTGGCATCTATGATGCTTCTTTTTATGAAAGCCACACAAAAATACCTTTCAAACCTAAATGTGACATTGCATGGGACTGAAGGACTATAGTACCATGAAATAAAATTTGGACATTACAACATTAATTGACAAAACATCTACTTTGAGCACATTCTCCAGTACACTTAGCTAGTAAATAAGTAATACAGCTCAATCTTAAAAGATTATTCCAGAGCTAGGTATCCATTAAAGAAGCTTGTTTTAATAAAATAATGTGATATAGTAAATTTTTGTCAAGTAACAAAAAAAATCCCCACATTACATAGCATTTAACCCAAAGCTCACTGAAGTCTGTAGGAACTTAAGAGCCTTCTAAAACTAAAATAAAGCAGTTGCTTAAGCCAGGAAACACAATACATTCATGTAGCATTATTAAGAAATGTTATCCTTAAAAAGCAAACAAAACAAGGAAAAAAAAAAAAGGCCTTTAGAATGCAACATACTAAACTCAGTTGCTCGCTCACCCAGTGTGATTGCTTTATGTTGCAAAATCAATCTCCAGCAATGGCTAAAACATATGGCAGAAAGCATAAAGGAAGCTCATAGAGATGACTCTTCTGATACACATTTGCAGCTTATCACTGTGGAAATCCTGAGCCAAAAGCCTATCTAGATCTCCCTGTTTAATATTAATACCAATGAAATTGTCTGTATTTCACAAAGTTACTATACGTTTTTTTGCTCCTACTCACAATTAAGGCCTTCTTCACTGAAAAGAAGTCCCAATTCACATCAAACTTTGTTCTGACCACTTCCCATATGACAAACGAAAATTGTTGTTTTCTATTGAACTCTTAGGCCAATTGTTCTAGTCTAGCAACTGCCTTCCCCTACCCACCCCCCCACACCCCAGGCTGAAAAAATGTTGCTTACTTAGGTTTTCTTCAAATGGCCCCATTCTGTGCCTCTGACCACAGCCTGTGCCTACCAGAGTGGGTAACATTCAAGATATGGGTGCAGCTTAGGTGCACTACAGTAGCTTTATACACTTTAAATTGGTCCTAAATTCCCCCTTTTCACAACCTCCAAAATTCTGTTTCTCATTTTAATCACACCAGCACGGAGATGATGCTTGCAGACTCACAATGACTCTCAAATCAAGCATCAACAGCCTCTTGTGGTATATGCACAGTCATGGCTTCACGCAGCTTCAGCAATTACCATAATTTTGCATTCATCAACCCTGACTTTCATCTGAATTTATTGCCTCAATACCTATGATGGGATCTCTTTCTGTTTATTTGAGAGGTCTATAGCATAATCTCTTGTGTCTGAGCTAGACATTTTAATTCCTTTTATACTCATAATGTCTTTCAGACAACATTTAAAATAGAACAGGTAACTCACATTACTAAAATACATACATCTCTCAAGAAACTCTCTGAAGTGAATCCTAGGAATCAGTTCAGGTATGTTTCATAATGGTAGAAAAATTCCAGCTTTGTAGTTTGAAATTCTACAATTTACAGTGACATATATTTTTGACAGTCGTGCATATTTACATAACCATAACCAATTCTCAGATCATAAAGTACCTCTTCCTCTAGATGGTTTACGTATGTGTTGAACAGAAGAAATTAATGATGAATCCACTGGTAACTTCCTTTATAAAAAAAAAAAATACCATTTACTCCTGCCCTCTGTTTTCTTTTTAAAGATTGCCATTATCCTTGCAATCTTCCATTCCTCAGGATGAATAAAGATTACACTCATAAGCTCACAGCTGAGCATGACACACCTGACTTCTCTCACTTCCTCACTTAAGTGAGGATTATTCAGTTTTAGTCACTGGTTATTATTCATCTCAGATTCAATTTTCATTTTAAAATAATGGATTTCTATAAATTTGAACTAAAATTTGTTTTACTGACACTGTTAACTTGAGACAGTTTTTCCACTTATTCCATGTAAATAATGGTTCACACAAAACAATCGCTCTGACCTCATTTACAGAGGGTATTAATGCAAATAGTTCATTAATCTTTCTGGCATGCACTTATCTTTCCTAAATGCTCTAATTATCCCTTGATCGGGTTTTTCAACACCACATTCCTGATGGTTTCTTGCTTTCAATGAATCTAACTCCTAGTTTTTTACCTTTTAGCAAACTCAAAATAATTACTGGAATTCCCTCAAGATAATTTTTTGCTCATTCTCATCAAAGCTGCCTTCTAAGCCTGCTAGCCTCACTCTCTTTTTCATTCTCCTTACTCAGATATGAGAAGTACTTTTTCGATAATGGTTGGGTTCTGATTTTGACTTTTCTTTCAACCTCCAGAAGCTCTTTCTTCTTCACTTCTCTCACCCCTGAATTTATTTTTAAATAAAAACAATCAAACAAAGTTTTATCCTGTTTTGGGAGGGTGTTCACCCCCTTAGAATGATTTTACCAGTGACATACATCTGCAAGCATTTTCCCTTTATGTAGTCCTTTTAAAGTCCCACTTTTCTTCATAATTGCTTCTTTATAGAAGTTAAATGCTACATTTCGTTTTATTCTACTACATGGATACAAAAATTCAGTTCCCAAAGTTCACCCTCATTTGTACAGAATTTGTATTTTCAAAACAGCTACATACTGTAACAGGCCATTTCTGTACCACTCCTAGACTGATCAAGTTTTACCACTGCCCCAGAAATCCTTACGGTGCAAGTAAGTAGGATCCTCAAGGAACTGGCTACAGGTACAAGAATGCTAACCCAAGACGTTACACATACAGGATTTGGTTTTCTGTTTTCTTCAGATTCAATAATTATAGCTCATGCCTTTTAACAACAGATACAGATGATAAATTGGAAGATGAGGAGCCACAGAAAGGAAGTAACAGGGAATATTCAGTCTAATCCCCAATTCACATAGCTATCCATAAACCAGACAGAGATACCAGGTAAGGAGTAGCATTAAAACTTCCAAATTGCTAAATGCTAGGAAAGTACAAGCTGCATCACTGGAAATGTGACCTGTTCTTATTCTCTTTCTCCTATGCAGTCACTGCTGGACAGAGAATACTGGGCTGAGCGCATATCTCATATAGCTGCCCTTGCATTACATGTCTCAGTCATCAAGAACTTTGAAAATGATCAGCATTTCAAAATTGAATAGAAAAAAAAAAGAACAGAACAAAAAATTACAAACAAAAATTATCAGAGCTTTTGCCTTTGAAGGCTTACAAAACTAAGTAATATAGAAACCTCTGATCTCCCTTCAAGTTTGCTAGTCTTTCTTGCATTATTAATGTCAAAATTACAAAATCTAAATCAAAGGCAGCTGAACAACAGTTCAGGGCTCTACGAGTCAAAAGTTATTTTCCAGTTTGAAGTGAAGAAACTTGGAATCAATAAATACACCAATAGACAAATAATATTTTTCACAAAATTTAGAAAGTCCAGAGGCAAGACAAGCAAAATACTGTGTAAATGCACACATTTCTCAGAAAAAAGAGTCTGCATTGTCATTTATTTGCATTTGGAAAAATGCAAGCAAAAAAAAAAATTTCTCTTTTTAAAAGCACTTCCTACTATGTTTTCATAGGGTCACTGCAAACATTTGCTATTACCAAAACTCAGGAAGCTCAAATCAGTCTCATTTTTATTTACACATCCCCAAAAAGAGTCAAGAGCACAAAAAGCAACTCTCTAAACTGTTCAGTGGAAGCAGCCACATGAAAGCACTAAATAAAGAACAAATTGAGCACGTTAATAGTAATTTCAGAACAACATGCTGATATGGATTTACAAACTCACCTTCAATGCCCATTCGTGAGTTAAAAGTTTTTTTTTTAAATCCATTCCACTTATGTTTTAATATAGACGTTCATACACATACCCCCCAAGCACCATTTATCATGAAAGTTCTCTCTCATAACAAGAATACTTAATGGAGACAAAACAACACGGGATGAATAGGGTCCTTGAGAAAATGGCATTTCCCTCTGTTATGCTTTTTATCATATGATGTGGACAGTACAATGTTTGATTGTGTCCTTAGACTTCCATTTACTTTGAAGTGTTTGCATGGCAGATATGCTGGTTAATTAATGCTAACAGTTTGCACCACTGCACAAGTCCTGAAGAAAATTTGTGTTGTGTTTGGGTTTTTTCTGGACAAGGAGGTGAAGAAAGAAATGAAATACTGGCAACAAGTCATGTTTGTTTAACTGGACCCCAAGGGTTTCATTTGTTTTGAGTATGTCAGTGGGAGCGAATGAAAAATTCTACCAGAGGCAGCTGAATGACAAGATGCACAAACCACACTGAGTTCAGATAATCTCTCCAGAACAACTTCCTGCCAGAAGGCTTATGGCATCAGTCTAAATATTTTCTACTGGGCACTATCATGTCTTTTACAATTATTTTAAGTTCCATCTGAAGAAGCCCAATTTTGAAAAATAAAATAAAAAAAAAAACAAAACAAACCCAAAACAAACAAATAAATAAAGACAAACACACACATATACACACAAAAACAAACAAACAAAAAACCAACAAACAAACACACAACAACAACAAACCAAAATCTACTCTTTGGGATCTTGTCTGCCTCTAGATAAATGGAAAAAATAAAATTTTGTCTGTGATGATACTTAATTCCATGCAAACAAACTTTTCAGAACCTGCTCAGTGATGCATAAAATATTGCGGCAGTAACCTAGTAAAAATTGAAGCATGCTAGAGAAATCATGTGTCGTAGCTATTGGAAATCCTCTCTGTCAAACACTTCCATATCAAGTGCAAAAAGTATGACTTATTACTCAACTTGGATGTCAGAAAATAATCATTCCATTTGAGCTGCAGTGTCTGTCTGTAAGCTGGCTGCTCTTAAAAGTGGAATCACTCGTGGAACCATATTGTATAAATCTATGTGGCCTGTAAGCATGAATTATCCCATTATCCAAGACATCCTGATAGAAATTCAGGTAATTTGTTTCATATTTCATTGACTCTTGTAACTTCTAGATCAAAGTGACATTCTAAACACAAAGATAATGGTGCTTTTCTCCATCACTAATTTGGGGAAAACCTGCTTTGTTGGGCATAAGTAACCTATTAATATATGATGCACTTTAAAAGTGTTCACCTCAACCACGTCAAATTCTACAGGCAAAGGAACAGCACAAACACATCTATAAAGGAACTGATCACACCACATTTCCTGATTGTGTGCAGGTTTCCATCACTTTGATGACATTTACGAGGACCACATCACAAAAGACTTGATTACTACTCAAGACAGTAAGAATTCTCAACCAAAAGCAACATACCTAGAGCACTCAAGCCTCATATCCTCCTTGATATTTGTAATAATAACAGCTTTAATTAGAAATACATCCACAACGCATTACCTTTGATGCCATACGCATGAACAGTGAGTTTTGATCCTCTGCTGTCCTCATCTTCTCATTTTTGACTAAATCCTTCAGGTCCATATTATCATCATCCTGAAAATACCGTACTCTCTCTTTATCTACATGGGTAGGGACCTGGAAGCAAACATATTAAAAATAAATATTTACCTAATGAGAAAGATCAGCTGTAAAATTCAGATCCCAGTAATTTCAACAAGTTTAAAGAATCACAAATCAAGCTCAGCACATCTGAAACAACTGGGCTGACTGCTTCACTTTATCTAAGGAAAATAATATCTTCCCCCTTCTTCAACTGCATTAGTATGCCTAAATAAAAATGTAGCCTCTTTCCACAATCGCTATATCCTTTGCATCCTTAAGGTATCAGAGCTACAACATTATCACTCAGGGAAGATGCAGAGTAATTCACTGAAACAGTTAATAAGCTCACAAAAATGAAATATTCTAAAAAGTAGTTTTCATTATTGACAATTCAAAAGTTTTTGTACAGTCACGGTCACTACTGAAACACAGTAATCACAGAGTGTACTGAAAACTTGCATGAATATGGTACCTCTGATGGGAAATGTTGCCATCTTAGACAGATCGCGCTAGAGAACAGATGTCCTTTAGGTTAGGACTTAACTAATCCTGAAGGAGCACAGGGAACGGTCATTAACATACAGCAAGATGGCATTTTCTAAAATGGAAACAACAGGAGGATGACAACAAATTCTTCACTCTCTTATGCTTTTCGCTCCTCCATAGCAGTGCTGCAAAATGATCTGTCCTGCTAATCAAGAACAAGGTTGCTAGAAACATGAGGTACTGTCATCTCTTATCTCAAACAAATCAAAATAGTACTTCATTTACTGTTGGAAGCAATTATCCTAAGAATAAAACACTGCTCCAGCCTCCAAGCTTCTTGTTCCCCAAAGCACTTTGTTACAAAGATTAGGTCATAATTATTATTAACAACAGTAGCCATATTTTTTATTAGAAGAAAAGTAAAATTAGCCCCTGAGACCTGAGTATCTTGGTTAAATCTTTCTTATTTTGGAAATATTCAGCTCTGCAAATCTTCATTATTTACATAACTTTATGGAATATAAACTACTTGGCTAAGAGACTGTGATAACTTGAAAAACCTACTTTTCCATGAGTGTGCATTTAAATAAGCTGTAAAGTGATCCCTAGGGAAATATAATCTGAAAATAAACCTAATATATGCTTAATAAATATGTACTCTAGCACTTAATTACAATCATCTTCTGAAGGGAACATTTTAGCTACCTATTGGCATTCTGATAAGACACTCATTAATTATGGCATCATCAAAGTAAAACTACAAAATCATTTAATAATTACATTTTAATACTTCCATTTGTAAAACTTACCATCTGCCGCTTTCTCCGTCCTCCTTTTGCCTCTTGTGGTTCAGCTGGTCCGGTCACAGGCCATGCCATTCCACTTTCATCTGTTCTGACAAGGACCACTTGTTCATCTTCTTGACGCCTTGAAGCCTGTGTCAGGTTTTAAGGCATATTTTAAAACAGATGGCACAGACAGACCACATTAAATAAATGTTAAAAATACTAAATATTAAATAAAAAATTCTTCACATTCTGTGTGTTCACTATAACTCAAAGCAGACGGCATTACCTTAACAAGGTACTCTTTTTCACATTCAAAAAGTACAGAATATTAAAAATATATTCAGTTAGTTAAGTGCAGAGCTAATAAATACTTTCCAAAGAAACAAGTTTATATTCTTTGTTTTTTTCTCTCAAACTTCATCCCCAGAAGAAATACAATGCATATGAAGACTGAAACAGATAATACTGAACTAATATACCACACCATCTTTATAACAGTGTATTCCTGAAAACCATCTGAAAAGGAGTTTTTCTGTGTTTAATGGATTTTTTCATTTCAAAACTTGGCTAACAAACTAGCCAAAATATTAGGTATTGTTTTTCAACACATTCCATCAGATCAGACTTTTGTTTCCTGTCATTTTTAACACACTATAATACTAAAATTTTTAAAATTTTGATTGTAGGATATGCAAAATAGGAAACACAAAGCGCTCAACACAAGTGTCTGTCTCTATGATGATGAAGAAACAGATA
Source organism: Pyrocephalus nanus (assembly GCA_038380795.1). NCBI lineage: Eukaryota > Metazoa > Chordata > Aves > Passeriformes > Tyrannidae > Pyrocephalus > Pyrocephalus nanus. The sequence goes on from CM076259.1 coordinate 42,461,042, forward strand.
AATAGATGTACATATATTATTTAGGTGAAGCTAAATTGTAGACTGAGGCAGAAATGACCACATTTAAATCATCTGTTTTTGTGCCAAAATATATGGACACAATAACTAGCATTTACCTGACATATGTCAAATAAGTCATTTGCCTTTGGATGACAAACTCATTCAATCTCACATAAACTGTATGTCTTTAATTACAGCTTCTACATACCAAAAGAAACTTGGAAATCATGAGCAGGGTATCTTCTAAACCTAAACCAAGCTGCTGAGGAGCATGTGAGGTGAGAGGCACACACAAGACAGGGCAACAAGGAAAGCTTTCACACACTTACCCTCGATCCTCAGGGTAGAATAGAACTACCAGTTCATGTGCTGGAAGCGCAACTCAGTAGGGCACAAGCAGTACAGATTTCAAAAGCACTGAGGACAAATGCCGAATAAACTAACTAGGAGTGCTCTACTGAATTTTCTACTCATAAATTAAAAAAAAAATAGCCTAATCAGGAATGTGGAAGTCAGTCGCTCCCTTGGCTACAGCAACAAGACAGTGGAGCTTAAGATTCTACGGGAAGTGATGAAGGCAAGAAATAGAACAAAGGAAAAATCCTGGATTATAGAAAAATGGACTTCAGTTTATTCAGGGATCTGCTTGGCTAGATTTCATGAGCGATGGTCATGAATGACAAGGTGCCAAAGAAAGCTGGTTGATCTTCAAAAAAAAACCCCACAGAGGATGAGAAGGGACCATTTGATCTGCTATCCCCTCTTGGCTAAATGGGGAACTTCAAACAAAGCTCAGAAGGCAATCAGGAAGCTTATAGAAGGTGAAATCTGAGTAGTTACCCGGGAGGGCCCCAGAAGCACTTTCCAGGCATTCAGACATAGAATTAGGAAAACCACAGCTGAAGATTAAACTAGCAAGAGATGCAAAAAACTAAAAAGGGATTCTATGAGCATATTGGATATTCGCCTACAAGCAAGGACAACAGGGCTCTGCTGTCGAAAGAGAGGAAAGGCCATGAAAGATGCTGAGACACTCAAATGTCTTTGCCGGTCCTTACCAGCAAAGACTGCCCTTGGGCTTCTCAGGCCCCAGTGCCTACCAGCAGAGCTTGGAGAACAGAAGTATACCTGATAAAAGGATCAACGTGAGGCCTAGTTAAGCAACTTGAAATATGCCAGCTTATGGAGCTAGATGGGATGCATATATCACGTGGGAAAAGAGGTCTCTCCCAATCACATTTGAGGAGTAGCAGTGGATGCTCTTGGAAAAAGTTGAATGTATACAGTCACCTTCAAAAAGGTAAAGAAGAAACACCTGGGGAACAGAATGATCACCTTCACCTCAGTCCCACAAAAAATTTCAGAACCAGTTCTCATGGAAGGCCCTTCATAGGGCCCCCACTTCACAGGGATGTTCTCAAACTTACCTAAAGATATATATACACGCACACACATATGAAGAAAAGGCAGAAATTCTGCACCAGAAAAGTATTTAATTTTCTACAATATTAAGAATAATTAATAAAATAATTTTAAAGCCTGAGAACTTCCTTATTACTCTCCAAAGATGTTTAGGTAAATCAGATGATCAAATTAGAGCACATAATGGGGTCACTCTACATCTGATAATATTAAGACAGCCTTTGTCAAATCTTATCAACAACTTTATTAATCTCAATTTGAAGATATTTTCTACCAGACTGCTCTAACTTGCCATCTTTGACTAAACAAAACTTGTCCCAGAAACCCAAATAAAGCCTGAAAAATCTGTTGATACTGAAGTATGCTAGCTTCAATGGCTTAATTACATTTTCCAAGAAAAATCTACCTTTCCAAGCTGAAGAAGGTAGAAGTTAAGGACCAAAAAGCTGTCTAGTTAAGCCAAAGTTCTCTCTTCAGCTTGGAAGCTGTAGACATAACCACAGATATTGCAGTGAAAACTCAAAAATCCAGATCATTGCTAATTACTTTGAAATGAAACAGAGCTTTGAAAAGGAAAAACACCACCTTGTCCCAAACCTACTATGCCCATGTGGCTGAACAGGGATCCAGCAGCTCTCCCAAGAGGACTGGTCACAATCCCACACAGGGGCAGCAGGTAACAGGACTTGAATGAGTGGAAAGACACGCCTGAGTGAGGATTTCACACAAACAGGACACCTCAGAAATGGTTACTTGTTAGATTATTCACCAACAGACATTACAACAGCAGTGCTTCAACAACCACAAAGAATATCAGATTCCTAAGTCAACCTAAAACCATCTAATTCCTTTTAAAGACATCCACCCCAAGATTTGTCTTCACTAAAATTCTTAAAATAAAGACATTTCAAAACGGAATGTGCAGGCTATTATTTTCCAAAAATCAATGGAATTCACAAGGTGTTCTACATGTCATCTGCCTTTGAAGATGGGCTCCAAAATGCTAGATCCTGATAATACCTGATTTTCTTTTATTCCTCTCATTTCTACATGCCACCACACTAACATAAAGGCAGTAGAAGAGTATTTTCTGGATCTGAACCACAGAATGAGTGGGGAGACAGGAGCATGGTGGGGGGCAGTATATATAATACACTGAATTCTTTGTGTCAGAACTCTACAGCTGGCAAGGTATTTTGTGTTTTATGAGGGTTTGGGGTTTTTTTCCCCCTAACTTCAAAAGACTTCAAAGACTTCTGAGTCCTGACACAAGGCATGTAACACTGACCATAACCTATTTAGAATTAATTTTCCAGAGAAAAGGAAAAGGCAAAAAATTAATATTTAGCTTTAAAATACAAAGTACAAAAAAATAGAAGTTGTCCATCAAAGACAAATTAAAAGGAGCAGGCAAAAGGATAAACTAATTATGGACAGAATGAAAACTAATGTGCAGTCTTATTAGAGACTAATAGTAAATGCATACTGATGAATCCAATGGATCCATGACAGGCACGATTATTCAGAAAATTAAAGATGTTATTAGAGGTAAAGACATCCATCAGAAGTCAGAACCCTGTCTAAACAGAACTGAATTAGAACCACAACATAACCACAGAAATTAATTATATTAACATAAAAAGGTAAGGCAAAAGTTGATTTTTAGGAGGATCTTACTGACAATAACTACTAAAGCTATTTCTAAACACATCAGAAGCAGAAAGCCTTCTGGTAGAAAAAAAAGACGGTCCAATAACTATAGCATTATCAGATGAAATTTAAATAATAAATTCTTATTAATATTAATAAATATTAAATTATTTGCATTCTAAATATAAGGGTTTCTATTCAACAACCTCTAAAAAAAAAGAAAAAAACAGAATAAACTTTATAAATCATCTTTAAACTGAAATATCACCAAAAAGAGGTTTTCAAGCAAGCTGCCATGAAGTAATTATTTTCACTAGGGCTCCCATAAATGAATTCCAATATATAATGTCCACATCCTTCTACATGCATTATATCCTTTAAATAGGTCTCAGTACAAAAATAATGGAAAGTGGCAAATACGATATAAACCCTTAAAAATGTGCCAAAGACTGATTCTGGGAATTCCAGGGCAATGTATCTAACATTTGTAATGGACAAGCTCACACAAGTATAATAAAAACCCAAATTCCTCTACACTTGAACAAATATGGCATATTGTGACATAGCCTTTGCAGGAAAAAGCCATGACTCACAGAAGCAATAGACTTTTCTGAAGGATTTAAAGGAGTGTTGATTCCAATCTAACTGCAAAAGTTACTTAATGCTCTCATTTTATCTGTTGATATTTTCTTTACACATTTATATATTTGCATTCCGAAGAGTATATGACATGGCATATGGTAACTAACACCTATAAGGTGATTGTAATACAATTACTCATTAATAATTATCATCTGATAAAGAATACCTCTATTAATACAAATGCAACATAGGTTTAAAAATATATATTAAAGTACTTGAAATATAATTCATATTGTGAAATGTTAAAGTTGAAACTGGAGAAGAGGCTCAGTCACGATCCCTGAATCTTGTGATGACTGCTAAACTAACAATATATTTTACAGTCCAAAATGAACAATAATGGTGCATATTTCCAAAGTGAGTAAGGAATTGTTTGTTGCCACTAATTAAGGAACACGAATTTTTACTTCAGGCCAACTAAATATGCAAAGTACACAGTTGCTCTCACCAAATGTACAAACCACTATAGAGCGATTAACACCCAACTGAACAAAACAAAGACGGCAAGTCTGGCTTTGAAAGATAAAAGCTTTAAATTAAATACATATATAAATAAAATTCAGTTGTGAAAAAGATTTTTGAACTCTCCAGAGATGTTGCCTGTTCCGCAATCCAGCAGGAGGAAGAGGAAAAGCTCTTCCACACCAGGTGCACAGCTTAATTTGAGACACTGGAGTAGATGAACGAAGGGAGTAATCAGACCAAACATCTCAGATAGGATCTACTCAATTAGGTCTGCTTATTAGCTAAAGGGAACAAAATACATTTTAAGAGTCAGTATATTGTGGGGTAGGAAAGAACTAGGTTAGAAAAAAATAAACTTTTTTTTTTTTAATAACTGAGCCAACAGCTGGATGCTGCATGAACTGAGAGCTGTCTGCAAATGTTTACCAAGAGCTGCACTCAAGTGGTACAAGCCCAGTGTAATGAAGAAATAACAAAACTCAGCAATAATCTTCAGCAAGGAACAAACCTCCACAACCAAATACCTTATATGGACAAATCAGATGCTCCACTAAATACACCACCTGTCTCCTTTCTCTTACAGTCTACAGCCATTGGAAATTGTTTGAATATTGTCTTATTTCTCTTTGGAAAAGTCTGTCCTTATGTTATAATATTAACTAAGTGTCTAGAAGATATCCAGCACTTCTCAGAGTAATGGATGCAGCTATTTCTTCCATCCACTGTCTCCTGCTCCTTTCCATTGCTCCTTCCTCTACCATTTCAGTTACCCGTCTGTTAGGTTCTCGGGTTGCATTCTCACATCACCACCACAGTTATCAGGATGAGTCAATCCATCAGAAGGAGCAGTCTGCCTCCTTCAGTGCTGGCTATTTGTAAGGACACCATGTCTCATCACTGAGGAGTTGATGTAGTCACTACCTGGAATCCCCGTGTATCAAAGATTTAAGCTACCCCTCAGGTTCTGACATTTGTTGTGCATACTGGCACTATAACCTTCAAGGTAATGCTTACAAAACCAGTAGATAGACCATTATCCACAGCAAGACTGAGGTTTGAATCTCACAGCAAGATGAAATGAAAATGGTCAGAAGTCTTTAACAGCAGTCCATTGTATAAAAGTTGTGTCTTTCATCTGAGTTTCTTACAGCAGAAAAAAAAGCTATAAGAGGAAGGAAAGCAAGAACAAACTTCTAACTAGGTTAAAAATTTAGTATTTCAAGAAAGACTCCGTAAACATATTAATAAGAATCACTATTACAACTTCAAAAGGTATTACGCTAATACAGAAATGGGAGTTTAAAAAGGTTTTACAAGATCAGGAAGTCCATCTGCCATATTCAGGATCTTGTGCTTAATACAGTGGAGAGAAGCATTAGAAAATCTAATGCAGGCTGTAACACAGAATTGAACTTGTCTACAGAAGAGTATCTTTACCAGGTAGTTCTTTGTTTTGTGTATAAAACATACGACTAAAAAGCTCCAAAAACTCCAAGCCATGGAAAAGGATTAGGTCTCTATCCTTTCTCTCCCCCAGTCAGTGAGTGACGCATGTTATTAACATATTATGCAAAAACTTAACTTGTTCTTACTGATACAAAATCAGTTGCCCATCAATTCTTTGTTCTTATATTATGAAAAGGGTATTTCAGCAAAACTGTGTATTACTCAAAAAAAACAGCCTGACCTTCTTATTAATGTCTTTTTTATAAAATGTCTCCAGTCATCCCTGCATTCAAAAATCTTTCTATTTACACTCAGTATTTATTTTCCTAGAACATCTCTAAGACAGGGTGATCAGAATATCTTGTGAGTAGAATGGTCACAAACAACAAACCTCAAATCAAATTCAATAAGACTCATCCTGCCAGCCTGAGGAAGTAAGGCTGGAACTAGTAATTTGTAACTTGTAATAAATAAATAAATGTAACTAATAATATGCAGCTTGTAATGAGTCTGTCCAGTGATGCCTCCAGTAATGGGGAAAACTAAAGCAATTAAGTTTAACTTAACAGTAATACTGAATATCAGGAAGCAACATAAGCTTGCAAATACAACTTCAAAAAAAATCTAAAGATGAAGTTTGATATTTTAAATTGTTAGTTACACTTTGAAGTGGTTAGTCACTTAGCTATACTGTCAATTAGCCACTGTAGGCATGAGATGTAGGAAAACTTGGGGGAAAAAAAAAGTAATGACTAGATGGCTCTAGACAGCAGTAAAAATATGCAGAAATTTAACACAGTGTTAGGAGAAAAACAGAGCAAGAAAAAAATGACACAAGTGCTGCATGTCACTTGGATATGGCTGCTGCCTCCGGTGTCAAAGCATACTTCCAACCTCTTGTATTGTCAGTTTGAACTCTGTTACAAAGTTTTATCCACTCTGCCCTTTCATACTTTTTACATATACTGAAACCATAAGCTGTTTTACATCATTTACTGATACAATTTCTCCAATACTTTTTAATTGCAAAAGTCAATTTCCTATAAATTACATTCAGGAAGCTAAACCACTTTGTCTTAATATGTTTTTGTCTTATGAATAACTGTATAATCCTCTCTTACTGACATCAACAAGAGTGTCCAGGAAATACACTCACCAATAACTGCATATACCTACTATTTTTAAAAAGTATGTACTAATGATATTAAAGCTGTTCTGCAGCAGTATAGCCACTTCATTATTCCCTGTTCCAGTTAGACATAGTCAACTCTGCGTGGAAAACACAAACTTTTGCTGAAGAAAGAATGGCACAGCCATCTTGCACACACGATTCAAGTGTGATGGAACACCAGGAATCAGAAATTACGATGAGCTGAAAACATCTGAGAGTAAACAGGCCACAGGCCATCTGTTGCTGTATCTCCTCACCATCTGAAGTTCCAAACAAAATCAGAGATTTTTATTGTGCATTTAGTGAGGATCATTAAACCCCATCTTTCTAGGTTTTATACAACAGTCTAACTATACTTTCCTGCAAAGCAGTTTTAAACAGTTTTTAAAGGATTCTTTATATTTGGTAGGACTATAAGCATTACTTCAACTGTATTTCAGTTTTGCATTGGTTAAGTCAGAATAAAAGGCCACTCAACCATGTGATATTAAAATATGTTACAGGTAAATTTTGACAACCAGATATTTTTATTGCAGAAAAACATCTGTGTTTATAGTCACAATTTCCAAACCTAAAATTAATCCTGGCACACCTGCAATTTTGAATGTTAATTTTCAGGGTGATTTGGTTTTGGTTTTTTTTGGTGTTTGTTTAGCATTGGTTTGGGATTTTTTACAATATAAAAAACCTCACATGAAAAGCACTGATTAGTTTCCTTCTTTCTTTCATCTCCTATTCCAAAGTATTCATTATTATTTAAATTTTACATGTATACACACATATATACAAATACACATGTACACACACCCCACTGTACTTATAGATAACTCTTTTTTCCAAGGAATCATTGTCATCTTTAAGCTATTTGTGAAAAGGTCATTCTTGAAAACAAGGACATTAACTGTGCTGCAAATAGCTTCTCTGGATAAAGATCCAGCACGTTCCATCCTGTGTCTCCTAATGAAGAACTATAAGTAATGGTATGTAAGAGATGCAATTTTTATCATAAATAGGATTTGAGATATAAATCAAACTGTTGTATTCAGTTTCCTTTTTGAAAAATAGTGTTAGCTCTTCAAAAAGAATTTTTAAAAAATCATTTATACTGAAATTCTCCCTCAGTCTGGACTCTAATGCATCTCAGGGAACCAAATTAAATGTCAGACCTTCAATACATCAAAATTTGTGTTCAGACAGGATGTGTTGGAAACCTAATCATCTTTATACTCAAAAAGCATAATTAAATAAAAATAGCAGAAACATTAGAAGTACATGAAGCTCTTAATATTATGAAGGCTTTCACTAAAAGATGAGCCCAACTTATGCCATAAAACTTGCTAAATTAACTTTTTCATACCCTATAAACCTTCTCCACTCGAGATGCACAAGCAATGGACTGGAGACCGTTACTCTTACAGATGCAACAGGTAGCCTAGAAAAGGTTTTCTCTTTTAAAGAAGCATCATATCAGTGAAATGCCTACTGTAAAGTGAAATGCTGTGCCTGCCAAAATTCAAGACTATTGCCCTACAGATCTCTTCTATGCCCAGGAGGTATAACAGAACCACTACATACTCTTCAGTTGAAAAACTTTGAATTTTTTTCTTATTTTTTTTATCTATCCTGAGGAATATATTTGAGAGAGAGAGGGAGTCTTTCTGCTGTACCTTCTGCAACTGGACTTGTCTATCTCGCATCAGCCTTTTTTAGCCATCAGCACGCTTGTAGCAAGCGTGGGTAGAGTCCTTCTCAAATCTTTGTTCGCGAAGCCTAGCCATGATGACGATGATGATATATGTATCAATCACTGTTTTATTCCCTATGTTTTAAATATATTTATTAAATCAAGCATATTAGACCAAGGGCTGACGGACTTCTACAGAAAACTCAGTTATTCAAACGAAGATTTGCTGAAATAATTCATATTTGCCCTACACATTCTCAAAAGCATGACAGAAAAGCCAGTATTTGTTTCTATTTTTCAGAATTGTCTTTTAAATACTCCATGATAGTATATCCTCTACCATGCTATTTTGCCTAAAGTACCACCTTCTAGCTCTCATTCAATTTTGTATTGATTTTGTGTTTTGAATTTTGAATGTAATTCATCATTACTGAGAGCTGTCTCAAGCATTTGCTCAGCTGAGACTGCTTTCTGTTTCCTGCATACTAATGAAGTGCTATGGAATACAGAAACAGACTGCCTTGAGAAGCTTTCTTCTAAACTATACTTCATTTGAGACTGAAAACAGTTTTAAAAGATGCATACTCTTATATACTATATTCATTCACCATCATGTTGTTGGACTAGGTGATCATTTTAAGTCCCTTCCAACTGATACATTGTTCCTCATTTAAATTTTTACCTCCCAATTTTTGTATTACCAAAAACCACTGCAAATTATGTGTCTTGAAGGAGTGTTAATGTTTCATATATATTTTGTTAAATAAAAAGACAAAAAAACACATAAATGAATAAAATATATAAATTAATAAAAGCAAAAATTTCATCAGTTGTGACTGGTACTGACACATGGCAGAGGTGGCATCCTTAAAACTAGTGTACTCAAATTTGGAGTTGTGTAGCACTCTCAGGTAACAGAAATACAAACTGTACTTGAGAGGTAAACTATGAACACATGAGAGTTATTTTTTAAATACTGAAATCTCCACAATTTTCTGCTGCGTCCTTACATTCAATAAGTACTCATTCTCATCATCTATCCTAACTCAGAAACACAGCAGCCTTCTCTTTACACAATTTCAATAGGGCTCAAACTGCAGCCTTGCTTTTCTCAAAACGTCCATGATAAAAAAGCATAAACATCTGAAAATAAGCATCATTCTACGACAAATGAAGTCAAAAGTTTTTTCATTTCCATAAACTCTGCAGGTTCCCTCCTGCTCCGACTTGAAGACAAAACAAACACAATCTACGTTTTAATGAATCATTTTAGAAGGATCTTTGCATGTGCATTCATTGTAGTTGTATACATGTGACTGAAGTATTTAAGTACAATACCCATTAAGACCTCAAATTTCATTAGTAGTTTTTCTTCATTGTAGTTTTTGAAAACTGTACTTCAAAATCATATTTTTGGGGTTGCTTGGGGTAAAATTCCTACCTAAGTCAAAAAAACTACAAAAGTAGTCACTAAGTCACACTGTAAAAGCTAGATTTGCCTTTAGTTTCACTTACAAACAAACAAACAAAACCCCAAAAACTAAAAAACAAACAAACAAACCCCCCCAAAAAATATTTAAGCTAACACTTTACAGTCTCTTAAGTCTGTAGTTTCTTGATCCCTTTGAGGCAGAATAAACCAGCATCACTGCCAAAAGAATTGATCCTGTACCAACCCCAGACATTCATACACCCCCCTACATGAGTCTTCACTCAGTCACACAGTGAACTGAATTGGGAAATTGATCCATGTCCAATTAATCAAAAAGAAAAAACCTTCCTAGGGAGATGAATTCAAAATTGCCTTCACTGCTTCTTGATTTATCTTCCCAGTTTCTCTCAACCAAAACTAAAATAAGGCAAAGCCACATTTCAGGACCTCCCATCATGACATTGAACATGCAGCTCCAAGGAAGCAGAGAGAGACCTGCCTGAAACACGTTTGTTAAATAACACAAGTGGAGGCAAAGCTATCAGACTTTGCAATTAATGGGACATCCATTTGGAAAACCATTTCTGTGAAAACTGCTTCAGGTACCCCACTTGTAATACATCTGTCTGAACTGGGTGGTCAATGCTATGGAAAGGCTGATTCATATAGAATCAAACACCCCTTCACAAATCAGCTTTTCTTCTGTTATGAGATGGTTTCTGAACATCTGGGCTGTTTAGACACACAGAGTGATATAGCTGGCCCTTGATACACAGGAGGACCAAGCACATTCTGCTTGTGATCCAGTAAGTCCAAGAGTTGGAAGCTGTAAAACCAGTAAGATTACCCTTGCACTATCACAAAAACAGGATTTAGGACAGAGTAACTGTCAGCTCTGTTGGACTGCTCATCCTCAAAAGCCATGTAATATAGGCCAGAAGAAGCCAGGAAACAGGCACAGGCAAGGCATATTCATAAATATTTATATTTGGTATTTTTGCAATGACTACATACTATTAGTTTTAAATATGCTTTAATTTAATTAAGATAAAAATCAGATCGTGGTTAAGACCAAGGTTGACCAAAATGGTTATTCTTGATTCAGTTTCTGAGAAACAGGTGTCCACCAACATTTTTGAGGACCACCCATAACACCCTCTCTACTTTCCAATTTTAAAATCTGAATGGATTTTTCCTGTGTAATTACACAACTCCAATCTGCTTTATTCAAGGGTTTTTATATATAAATACATGAAAAACACACCCAAGAACTGCACTGCAATGAAGCAGTCTACCTACACAGAGCTTTTGTAACTTTAAATTCTCGTGAATTCAAAGTCTGAGACCTTACTACTATTGCCACAAGTTAGTCAGCAAGAGGCCACACATTAACTTCCATTTCAGTTTGTCTTCTAAAGACTGGGGAAATACTAGTCAATGTATGAGGTCTGACGTGACGCCTTTTAGAAAAGAAAAAAGTTAGTGGCTTTTCCAACTCAGCTCACTTCAGATGAATTTTCACTGTGGGATTGGGGTCAAAGTAAACACGAACATTAGTTCTTGCCTAAAGTTTCCTCTCCATCATGAGGACAAAACTCATAACTTGAGATATCGACCATGTTTCCTTGCAGCTGTATCAGCGACAAGGTATGGAAAATGCTTACTATCATTTTTCTTGAATACCACCCTTCAAAAGGAGTAACATGTAAAATGCCAGCTTCTGCAGAGACATTAGAGTTATTTAACAGCCAGTACAGTCAACAACACAACACACAGCAGTTTCACTTTTAATGGAAGATACATGTCCTTGCTGAGAAAATTACTACCAGTAAAAAAGTCCTATGGAAGTGGCTAAGGTACAATGGAGACAGTTTTGTTTACCAACAAAAAGCACAATTCCCATTGAACAGTAACTCACCTGAACTCACACTTTTTAATTTTCCTAAGTACACCTGATGTTCTCTAATTCAATTGCTCCCTGTATCATACCATTGTGTTAGTGCAAAAAAAAAGAAAAATATTTTCCCCCTTACCTCTTTGCCAGCCTTTGCTGGAATTGGTCCTTGAATCTCTCTCAACTTGCGAGCATTGTCAAGTTCTGCTTGAAGTTCTGAAGCCAAATCCTTCAAAGAAAGTGATTAGACTCCATTAGTTTAACCATTTTAAACTTTTAAGAGATCTTTATATCAGAATTAACTATTCATTCCATTTTTTTTTGCGTTTTGAAATAATTTTTTAAACTATACAGACACAATAGACTAAATAAGATATGTCAATAGAATTTACACAATTCTTTACTGGATGTAAAATTGAAAAAAAATGTTCAGAATAGAAGAATCTGAAGTATAGAAACATGAACTGCCATAAAAAGAGCAGAAAAAGTACCCTTAAACATTATTACCTTATACTAATAAATGCTTTTTTTTACTAATAAATGCTAAGCATAAATACTACTTTATGTATAGGAAGCTAAATATGGAAGCCCGAACACATTAGATGTATGAACTTTCCAGGTTATCCTACGTGTCCTTTCATTTTTTTTTATATATACACACATACACATTTACACACATACATGCAAGCAGTGGGTCTAGGGAAATATCTCTCAGACATTTTGCTATGCAGTTTCCCCCCACACTGAACGTCCAACTTTTGAACTTTAGACCTTATTTTGAGTATTAAAATGTGAAAAGGTGGAAAATGAGAACTGTTTACAGTCTTGGTGAATTGTTTCTGATGGTCCTGCTCTCTCAACCACCTGTTTATTAAACAAATAGAAGTATTTCAGAATATCTCGGACTGCTAAAAATTGCCAGGTGGCAACCTATCAACCTACATGAAATAGAGCCACTTATACTCTGAGACCCCTTTACCAGTTTCTTTGATTGGACTCCAACAAGCATGCCCATACTTGTCGCCCCAAAATTAAGTAATTTGGTCAACACCAAGCAGGAAGTCAGCACAAAAATAGATTCAGAATTCATTTATCCCACATGGCCAACCTTGAGCTCCAGCCATGCTGTTACATAACCATCTGTTCTGGTGTGTGGGGATGAACTTGTTTAAACAAGCTTCATTTTCAATCTGGTCAGAGGAAGATCAGGAACAATATTTAAAACAGAACAAGACAAGGGTAATTTTTATTATTCATATTGTTGCTATACTCTTCCCGAAGAACACCTGTATATTTTTTGTCAAATTACTCATATCAGTTACTGTCAGGTGGGAAAAAAAAAAACAAAAACAAACATCTGCACCCAAACTTCTGTTTGGGCAATGGTACTGAAGTTAAGCAGAAGGAGAAGAAAAAAAAGTCTATAAATTTTGCTGATCTCTATGAAGGTCTTTTGAAAACTTTCCCCTCCCCAGAACTTTTGCAACTAATGTATAGATAGCTTCAACCATTTTCCCTGGTAGGAAAATGTCTTAAACAATAAATTAATATCTTAAGTGACTACACCAGTCCCTCACAAACCTATCATATAATAACATTCATAAATATATTTTTCTTCAGTAGTGTATTTTTTTAATATTAACTAGGAAAACTACAGATTAAAACATGGAGACATCTATTTAAATCATTAACACTCATATCTTAGTAGGAAATACATTGCTTGAAGTTACTTTTCATTCATGTTTGAAGATTTCAAATGGACAGGATTTCTAGAAAAGGTATAGCTGTTGAAATATTGTAAAGCTGCATACATATATCTATGTCTAAAGATGTGGGAAAAGAATTCATAACATAAAACAGGTTTGAAAAGAAATGTTTATAAAATATGTACAGCATGTCCTAATCCAGCAATAATGCCAAAACATCCTAAAACTTCCCACAAATCAAAGACTCTAATTTAGCAGTTGAACTTACACTTATTTATTACTTCATGCTGCAGATTTTGGTGCAAATACTGTGTCACAACTAAACAAGTGTAGTAAAAATTAATCTTAAAAAAAGATACAAAAACCCACAGTGATAGGATTCACTTCTAAAAACTCAGAAAAAAGTTCCTTAAGAGCAGCTATTCAGAGCAGCACCTAAAAACACGTCTTAAAAACTAAAAGACTACGACCTTTTTATAACTGAATTCCAGACAGTACTACTGAATGGAATTAAAATATTATAGCCATGCTTAGTGTAATAAAAAATATACACTTCTAGAGTTTAGAGTGTTCCAAAAGAGTGAAATTCTTAATCCTTCAGGATCAGCTTACTGAATGAAACAAGCCTCCTAAAGCAACATTAAACATGGAGCTGTTTCTCTCAGCTTCATGGACTCAGTCTCATTCAGGGCAGGCATTTTGTGGATCTGACCACAAAGCACTGTTTGAACCACCACAGTTGTTCTCAGTGCTGAGCTGGATGCAATGGCCTATGCAATTCCTTTCAGTTTTATACCTCCATACCATAATTAATAAGCATGCTTATACAGCAGAGCCATGGACCACATGCATCTACTTGTGACAAAGCCGATGAAAGGAAAAGAGCTCCAGCAACTGTCTACCTTGTAACATAGACAGGGAGCTCTGTAGTTTTCACCTGCTCCCTTTTTAACAAAAAGATATTAAATACTATTAAAAAAGGCAGAGAACAACTGGTTTTGTGTATGCTGCTTATCCTACAAAGCCTGGGGATCTGAATCCTCTACTCTAGTCTATGAATCATTGCATTTAAAGCAAAAGTTACAGTAAAAGCAGTATCTTCAAACCCTAGCAAATTCTGTAGGTTTTTTTTGCTTGAATCAATAACATTTAAAAAAAGAAACTAAAACTATTAAATCGCTGTGAACTCTAAAGAAAAAATGCAGTAAATCATGACAGTTCTTCAAAGACATTACCATGTCTCCCATGAGTTCTGCTTTCACAATCCTCGCTCCCAGTCTGTTCATCTCCTCTTCACTGAGGACCCGAGGCGGCTCATCCTTTGATGATCTGTAAAACACCAGCTGCGTTAAACCCATGGAAAAACACTGCAGTATTCACCTGTGTAATTAAGTATTATTTGCCTGCTATACTGGTACATATGCTCCTAATATCAAAATAATTGGAAATGACATATAAAAATGTATTTGCAGTCAGAAGTTGCCAAGGACTCTGAAGCCAAAGAGCTTGAATAAAATTTTTATGAAGCTTGTTTCCTTTTACTTTTGAGATCAATTAAAATGAAAAGAACTATCTATGACCATTTTCCCAGCATGAAAAAACAGTCAAGAGACAGTAACAGGTAAGCAGGCAAAAAGCAAGGGAAAGAGGAACAGAAAGTTATTTCAACCCATTCTAATTCTGTTTTCTGGCTTTGGCCGTGCTTTTATTTCTCAGCAAAATCACCCTTTTCTGAGTTGTTCTCCCGTTAGCCAAAATGGCTTTCCATCTCTTGAAAACTACTTATTTTCCCATATTTATCTGCTCTCAGTACAATCTCTGCTTCTGAACATGTTATGGCTGATACACAAGAGTTTCCATGAAAAAATTAACTGGTAGCATTTTAAAAATATGAAGTCTCTCTAGGGAAGCCACAGCTAGTAATAAACGGTATTGTATCTTAATTTTAATATTAAAAGGTCAGCATAGGACTTCTTATGATAATAAATAAGGTCTCTAAGAAATATCGCAAAGAGGCAACAGATAAGTTTGGATCTTGTTCTCTAACCCTAGGAAAGACTAAAGGCAACTTATTCTAAATGAAAAATATCTAACACAAAAGAGACATAATAATATAGTTCTGATATTTGTTCCTGCTATTACAGAGAGAATTCACCCTCTACTTGATATGATTAAGCCCCGTCAGATTTGAAGAACAGGAAAACATGAAGATGGTGTCATCTTTAACTGCCAGGTCTCCCCAGTCCTGAGAAAATTACAAAAGTTGCTTTTGTTTGTTTTCAAGGTGCCTAATGCAAATCCCAAAAACTCAGAAAAATTTAACTTAACTTCCCCAGAAACAAAACCCTCAAAGATTACCTTCTCATTTTTCCTTAACCTATATTTTTCAAAACAAGGGAAACTATTTAAATAAAGGGAAGAACAGGTGTTTATTACTTCATATATGCTTTTTTTAAGTGGTGCTAGTGCTTGAATCATCATCTGAACTTTCTGAGACTTCAAAATTGTTTTGATTTGCTTTTTATCTTGTCTCAAATTAAACTTTGAAGTAGTCCCATTATTAAGTGTGACTTCCAGCAAACACTAGCTGATGGACTTTTCCTCTGGGGAGATCCCTTCGACATCCAATCAGCACTTTTAATTAACTTGTGTCATACTACTGTCCAAAACACTTTGATTTATAGGCTGAAGAAACTTCCCCTGTGCTTTAGAAGGGATAAAACTTAAGAGCTATATTTTCAGCATGAGAGATAAAGAACCGAAACAGCAACACCTTTTAATTCAAGCTTTCACCTGAAAGAAGATTTGCTTCTTGTAACTGAGTGACAACACCACTGAAAGAGGGCATGTATTGCAAGTCTTGTAACTATAGAAAGAAAAAGAAAGCAGCAGCTTATAAATTATTCCCATCAGATAACTACTGCACTTATCGAAACCTGAAGTGTTCCAAAAGCCAGAATTTTCTACAAAATTCTACAAAAAAAAAAAAAGGACAATTCTCACTGAATGGAATAGGAAGACAGGTCATTTGGTATTTCAAACACACAAAACCTCTGAAGTTAAGAGTCAGCTTAAAGGAACCTGAAAATAGGTCAACTAGCAAGGGCTATATGGTTTTCCAAGCCTAAGTAATCTCCACTTTACTAATAAATCAGCTCAGTAATTGTATTGGCTAAGAAATACAATTAAAATATCAAAGAAGATGTGCAATTAGGTTTAATAGTACTAAACCAGAAAACACAGGCAAAATATCAGCTAAACAGTTCCTATGCTTATTTCTCTTTTGTGAGGAAAAGAATTATCACTTCTATCTTAATAATTTAATTTTTTGAACTTGAATAAGCAAACCACTTCCGTACACAATTTCATTTCCCAAAATTTCAAGCTCTGTCCAGTTACAATTAGCATTGCACTTACTACATGTGGCAGCCAAAAGCTAAAAGGTACAGTTTTCTGTATTTGTAATTAAAAAAAAAGTGAATCGTCATTACTGAACACAAGGGAAAAAAAAAAAAAAGACTAATAATGCAGCTGCTTCTTTGAAGAAAACAATACTGAAGCAATGGTATTAATAATTACATGTTCTACTAGGTCTGGCTGGGATGGAATCTACATTTTCCATAGCATTGTGGTGGTGAACTTGCCAACTCTCCAACTTGCAAAGCTTAGAGGACCATGGTGGAAAGCTGACAAGGGGGCCTGGGCCGAAATCCTCCCCTCCTTGAGGCTCAACTCTTGCCCATTGAGAAATTCCAAGACATTTGAAGTATTTCACAGAACTCGAGGAACCCTTAAAAGACATACTTTCATACATTTATATACATATATCTTTATACATTTATACACATGTATCCCTATAAAATATCTCTATCTGTGTGTGTGTGTATGAATTGATTTAAATACCCTACAGAAAGTATAATATGAATGTTGTCATCTCAGATCTGTAACTAAGTCACTGTTGTGATTGTAGCAAATCATATTGACTCATTTCATAAATGTTAAATCAGTCAATGATTAAGTACTGCTAAAATCTTCTGATCCATCTTAAATCTGTGAACAAAGCTCAGATTGCTGCTGTATCAGAAGCCATGTAAAAATTTCATCGGTGGTGAACTGATACTTCTACATCATCGTAGTAAGATCACCTTTTGCTAAAATCTCGGACAGTGGTTCTTTAGGTGATCCAAACTGATTACAAATGTAATCCTTTAGATACAAACCGTTCATCAAGTCTGAGATTAAGATTGGACCTAACCACACCTTATCTCCAACAGGAGTTTAGAAGGCAAGGGGGGGGTTCACTCAAACCTCATGACACAATAGGAGGGTCTCCCTTACCCTTTTGTGTCTTCAGTCTCTGTATAAATCATTCTAAATCAATTTTCTCTCAATTTTCTTTTGTATGTTTCACTCGTGTAGTACATAATAGAGTGAACCTTATCACCAAACTTTAAGTCACATTTTTGTAGACTCATATTAAATTCACTTCTGCTAATACCTTTGATGGTCATTCTTTGAGCAACCCTAAACCACTCATTCATGACCAGCAGCCCGTATGACGCTGTGGTCTGGACTTAACTGGTGACAATGTTGGTAACACACCGCTCTTTTGGCTGTTGCTGAACAGTGCTTACTCAGCTTTAAGGCTTCCTCTGGGTCTCACTGTGCACCCCCAGCAAGGAGGGGGTGAGCAAAAGCTTGGGAGGGCCACAGCCAGGACAGCCAACCCAAATCAGCCAAAGGGCTACTCCATGCCAAGTACCATCACACTCAGGAAAAAAAGGCTGAAGAGTGCAGTCTTTAAAAAATAGCTGCTGTTCAAAGACTGGCTGGGCATCAGTGTGCTCATGGGAGGTGGTGGGTGAGTGACTGACTGCCTTTGCATCACGTTGCTGCCCCTACCCTTCACTTGTTACACTGCCTTTATCCAATAAGGAGTTTTTCTCCCTTTTGCTCTTCTGATTCCCTCTGCAGGATGGAGAACAAGCAAGCAGCTGGGTATGTGCTTAGCTGCTTGCTGGGGGCCAACACACCACACACCCAAAGCAACACCCAGCTTCACACGTTCCCCTTCACCCCCCACCCCTGTCCCTATCCCTCTAGACAGGTGGAAAACAACTGTGGAGTGTGGAGACCTTGTACCTGAACAAAGTCATACACAAACCAGACTCAAGAGCAGAGGAGGTCTCATAGGCTTCAGCTCAGATGCACCATGAATCATTCTAATGAGAAGTTTACAAAGTATATTTAACCAGTAAAACCCAGACATTTCAGGGCAGTAACTATTTGGGCAATATATAGGAAAACAAAGACGATCACTAAATTTGAATGTCTCATAATGTCTCATACATCACAGGTTTAATGCTACAAGACCTTTTTTTTCAGAGTAATTAAAACAGGTACAAAATTTTTTTTCTCATTTTCCAGCAAAATAGCACCTAGGCAAACACTAAAGTAAGCAATAAAACAAGAGATGACAAACATTTGTGAATGGGATTTCCCACAGTGTGCAAAAACTGTTCATGCCAGAATTTGGAACTACTCCTGCCATGACATATATTCAAGCTCATGCTTTAAAAAAAAAATTACATTAAGTGAACATCAAGCAAGTAATTTATATTTTTGCTATTAATGAAAATTTAAATTTCATTTGCTTCTATCAAAGTATAGCAAGCTAAATCTGGAAAAAATACTCAATACATATAAATAAAGAACTGTGTAGACTGGGATGCCAGCTGCTGGTAAGTCATGCACTAACTCATTCACGTACATTTTTTCTTTGGAAATACACAGTGAGGTATTTGCAAGTACTACATATAGGAACAATTACAAATAAAATAAATAATCTTAAGGTATCTTCTTATAAGAATCCAACAATTAATTAAAGTAAATTCATAACCCTGATATAACCAGTTTTCTGCACATAACTGATATAAGCATACAAGAAAGAAGGAATTACATTTGATCATATTTCATCAAATGCTGTTTTGAACCAAATCATACCATTCTTCTTACATACTCCAACCAAGAATATTTACTTGTCCAGCTTTCCCAAACAATTAAATAAAACCACCCTGACACTAAAATATTTTTGCACGTGCCTATGTATTATTGGAAAGATCTGAAGGAAAGCATTCACAGTAATAACCACACTAGACAAATCACTGGGAGAACCAGGAGGCTGCTAATACTGAAGAACAGGAGGTCTTGAGCAGAGCAAAAGGTCAGTTCTCTACAACTTACTTTTCTGACCACTTCTTACTACTCTCTGCTGTCTTTCACTAAAGCAAGTCAGGAAAAATTAAATTCCTGCTGCCTATTAGTTTATGTTTCCCTTCCCACTATTAATTCTTCCTCTTCTCCACACAAAATGCATGTTCTAATCAATACTTTCTACTGTTTTTCCCTACTTAAGCATATAAACTTATCTCACAGGTGGAAAACCTATCCCTGTTGTATTAATTATTTCAGGTTTTAGTCAGCATTTTATAACATTTCAAGTGTGTCTTTTATAAATTCGGTGACAGTTAAGATATTGTTTTGCAGGTTTTTTGCCTAAGAGGCCAATTTTACTGCAGTGAGAACTAACATTAGAAACAAGCAGAAAATAACCTAGCATTAGCAATTCTCAAATATGCTGAGGAGACAGGACAAGTAAGGGGTGTTTTTTACTTCTGCAGTGGTCTATTGTAGCTGCCCTTAGCTGGGGGCTAGACTCCTCCAAACTAAAGAGATCTGACAGAATCAGTTCTGATAATGCCACAAAGGAGATAAGAGTTTCTGGTATACTTTGCCATGAAAAATACAGCAAATAAAAGACAAGAAGTTCATCAAATACCTAGAGCATGATGTTTTACTGTCAGATAACGTCTGTTTCTTCTCAGAGATATCGCTTGGGTACTCCTGTTGCAACTTCTCTTTTTCATCACTTGGAGTTCTTTCCCAACTATTGCCATCAGTTTGTTCCCTAGTACCTGATGATTTTTTATCAGATAGTAATTTCTCGTTGTTATCTTCTCTGTGTGTTCTAGTCCACAGGGCAGTATCCTCTCCAGGTTTCTGGAAACGGCTGCTCAAAGAGCTATGAACAGGCAGTTTGGAAGAGGACTGCTCTGACTTGCAGTCTCTAGGTACACTGTAAGATGAATCATCTTCAGAGGGTTTCAAAAATCTGTGTTTCATATTGCTTGAAGATGAACTCTTTTCCTGATTTCGTTTTTCACTGGAGTATTTTTCTCCTTTGGAGCTGTAGCCCCTTAATAGGGAGTCCATGCTACTGTGTCCACATTCTTGGTCTCTTCTTGACATACCTCTTTTGTAATCTTTATCCTCTTGTGCCCATCCCTTGTCACATCTCTCTCTAGTATGGCCCCCAAATGTGTTTCTGCTTCTATCATCTTCATCTCGTATCACCTTTTCAATATGATGTTCTTTCTTCCCTCTCTCGCTTTCTGAACAGTCAGTTTTCCTCCATCTTCCACTTCCATGATAATTTTCCTTTCTGGATGCAGCTTTTTCAGCTTCTTCTAATCGCGACTGAAATACCTCCACTGACTATAAAAGAGAATAAAAAAAGTCATGCCACTTTTAAGACCATGAGGTATTGTGTGATTTTAAATCTGCTGTAGAATCCTATAAATTAAAAAAAAAAAAAATTACCAAAACAAAATACATAAAAGGCTGCATAGCTTTAAACTCTTCGTCACTAGAGAGAAGCTTCAGAGGCTGTTTTTTCCTGCTTTTTTCCTTAGGTCTTACACTACACATTAAGTACATCTATTGGTATGAAGAAAATTTAATTGAAGATCCTCACCCCGTATCTCTCAGCTACAATTTCCTCAAAACTTCGTTTCTCTCTCTCAGCCTGCTCTTTCATCCTTTGGTATGATTTTCGCAGCCAACTTAATCCAGCATCTTCTACCACTGTAACTAAAGTAGAAAACAATGAGAGGTCATAGTTTTAAATCTTAAGCAATTATTCCTATTTAACCTTACTCTGTATGTGACATCAAACCTTCAACTAAACTTAATGTAAAAATTCAAGGGGGGGGGCAAATGAAAAACAGAATTAATATAATAACACATTACATGTTTTCATAAGTTAATGCTGGTTATACCTCAGCAATACTACAGATTTAATTTAAGCTTCTCTACTTTATCACAGAACACAACATGTAGTTTCCAAGACGGGACTAGTATATGAGAAGTTCTGGGTTTTTTTAATTACATTAAGGAGCCTTCTCATTGTTTCCACTTTCTGTGTCCATTCTTTGGCATACCCCTTACACACAAGCAAGTGGATTCCCCTTCCCAGAAAAGGAATGAGTAACCAATTGCTTTCCATGTGAGAAGCTAGCACAGGTCATAACATTCTGAACACACACTCACTGATGCCTGTCACCTCTTACAGGTCGCTGATCTCTGCGACTTCTAAAGTGGGCATGAGGCTAATGGTTTTCAGGACAGACTGTCTACAGGGAAAGGCTCTCAAAAAGCCACAGACCCCACTCTGCCCTGTTGACAGCACACAAGGACCCCTTCTTTTCACCTAATAAATGCTTAATGACATCACAAAAAATGTTTTTCTAACTGCGCTTGCTGGAAATAGGCAGGATAACCCTGGGGTAAGGAAAGCAGTGAAAAGGTTACAGAAGTCGTATTTTTCACAAACTGCATCTGTAATGTATTTCATTTTAATGTGACTCAGTCTTGTGTGGGTGAATATTTTAAAACAGTAATTTGTGTAATGGAATGAAAGGAACCAAATGAGTCGACAACAATTTATCTTGTCTTGGTTAAATCATGTTTTCTTTTAATTAGTTCAGAATGGAGAATTTCTGTAAAAATACTGAAGGTCAAACCACTCAAGATTAAAAACCAGTGAAGAGAAATTCTGCAAAACAACATACAATGATATGAACCCAATATTCACTACTGAATTTCCATTCAAATTTTACTTTATTACATTATTAATGTTATTATTAATAATATATATATTATTCATAATGCATTTACAAAAACCTTAGTAGTAATTTGTTAGCAACACAGAGACCAGAAACTGCAGCAGAAATTTAAGGATATTACGAAAAGTTGCTGTTTACCTTTCTTAACTGAAGCTTCTTCATCCTTCTCTGGTGGCAAACCTGTACCACCATCTTTCCAATAGGGATTAAGTTCTCTCTCAGACAGCATGGCCTAAAACAGAAATAATTTTAATATGTGCGTAGCATATATGCATCTGTTATACACACTGTTTTGGGTATCAAACAAAGAGCAGACACTCTGGTGCAGAAAACAAAAGAGTATAAACCTGCATGGACAGCAAGGGGTTGGGTGGGAGAGTCTGTAAGAATCATACTCTTCCAGGATTAAGCATACATATAAATTGTCATTAACTATATATAATACATGCTGACATTCTGGTGATTTAAGTTCTCCACATTAAATGGTCCTTCAACAGCTTGGAAATAATGCTCATTAAAAAAATTATGTGGAGAAAAAAACAAAAAAGATTAATCCCTTCTCAAAAGACAATAACCAAAGCACCACATACTACACAAGAACAGAACTCCAGGTCAGTCTGGTTCCCAGACACAACTAACTGGAAAACCTAACAGCAACAAACGACTTACTGTAAAATGTGAGGACAAGTAAATATTAGATGGTGATCAGTAACTGTGTTTTCAGATCAGACTAAATTGCATTTAAGGTTGTGAATGAAACAGCCATCAACTGTATGTAAAGAGAATGAATTTAATGACCAAAACGCCTTCCACAGCAAGACCCTGATCCAGTCTTGTACTCACCAACAACAGGGACATGAAAGGCGGCACAACAACTGCTCGGAAGTCTTTCGTCAGGAAAAAACAAGCCTTAGCACTCTAGACTTTAAGACAGCAATTTGAGTAGGCTTTTATCACACAAACCAGTGGTGCTCCTGTCACACACACCATGGAGAAGGTGGCCAAACCAACAATCTGTCACTGTCATTAAGTAAAACATCTCAGGAGCCCTTCAAATATTACAGAACTCAGAATTAACAAAGCTGACTTTCTCCTCACCTAGAATATAGTTTAAAGGCCTTTCTCCACAAGATAAGCTTGGATGTATGAAGCCTTTTCATCCCAAAAAGACCAATTTCATTAAAATAACTATCACTTCATGCATCGGGCATTAGTTTAAATAACAATAACGACATATATTTGAACCAAAAGTAAAATGCAGAAAAAATTTAATATATTAAGTCCTCCTACCTGCTCAAGTTCTTGAGCTTTCTGTCGTTCCAGTGCTTTATCTTTGTGTCTTTCACCTTTGACAGCTGCTACTGACGTTGTTTTCAATGACATGAAGTCTAAATTCATCCATTCTTCTCTCTTTAAAATAAAATGGGAGAAACAGCATTCATAATTCCAACAAAAAGATGGCTCATGTACAAACCATGGCTCATGTGCAACTACTGACAAATGTTTCTGACAATAAACAGTATAGGCTTTACGAATACATATAAAATACTTTAAAAAAAAGGAAATACAATTTTAAAACCCCTAATCTTTCAATTTTTTAATACGCAAGTAAATTGCATAAATGTCTTTCCATAATTTGAAATATATCTTCACAAAATATTTAACACAGTAGTAAACATGCAGATTCTACATACTGCTAATTATTTGCTTCAAGAAACACTGTACATCTCATCTTGTTAATTTTGACCTCCTGATCTTTTATATCTCTTCTAGTGCATATAAATCTGCAATCAGTAACAAAGCATAGTTTATAGCTGGGATATCTAGGCACTAACTGAACCCTCAAATTCAACAATTATACATCTAAAGCCTGTAAACTGTACCCAAGATATCAGGTAGAAAATTGCATTTACAAAACCTGAGCCAGACTAAGAAGATTTTAAAAATGAGGACTACTCTACAGAAAAGTGGCATATAAATTCGTTAACTACTACATTTATACACACAAAACCTGAAGCCTCAAAAGAAGGCAGTGACATATATATTATAAGCAATTACTCTATAAAAAGGCATTTGGAGCAATTCTATGATTCTAGCACAGAATCCAAAATTACAAGATTATATCTATTTTGAAAAATCTCCTTGCAGAAGAGTCTTGCTATCTTCAACAGGGTTCAAGTCTGAGCTGTCAGTCTGAACAGATGCTACATGTCACAGTATCACTCTTATTTAAAAATTATATTAGGCAACACACCAGGGAGTTTCAGGGGTGAAACCCAACATTCCACTTCTCAGATTTCCTCTAAGGGAAAGAACTGAAAAATAATCTATCTTCAAGTGATTCAAAAATACCTATGCCCACATTAGCCAGCAAAAAGCATCAACAAACACGGATGTGCATGGGACCTCTGCAGGTCACCTGGTCTAAACCCTTGCTCAAGCAGGGACATCCAGGGACAGTTGCCCCGGACCATGTCCAGATGGACTGTAAATATATCCAGGGATGGAGATTCCACATTCTCTCCAGGTAATCTGTGCCAGTGCCTGGACACCCTCACAATAAAATGAAGTTTTCTGATGCTCAGCAGGAACCCCCCGTGTTTCAGTTTGTGCTCATTGCTTCTGGTCCTGCCTCTGGCCACCACTGAAAAATGCCTGACTCTGACTCTATAGAGGCTTCAGATCTGTGGTTTGGGGATTTTTATTTTCATTTTTGTTTCTGTCTTGCCTTATTTTTTTAAGCAAGCACTCTGGACTAGCCCAAGACTGGTCACATTGAGCACCTTAGGTGCACTTTGAGAACACATCTTCTAATTTAGTTTAATCCATGTGTTTCAAGACTTCTTCATAACATAAGCTAAAACAAAAAAGTAGGGATGCCTAGGAAATTCCTGTCAAAAGCACACTCTTCATCCAAAACCAGACAAGCCTAGGCCATACACTATACAAAAAAATGCTTTTAAAAAAAGGGGGTTGCAGTATAAATTATCAAGACACACACAATGCATTACTTCATACTTCTCCAAGAAGATACATATAATCCAGAGTCCCTTTTTATTTCTCTTAACAAGATGCACCAATTCAGACTGAGAAACAAGGACCTTTCACATGAGAAAAAAATTTAGACACTAAATTAAAAATCATTTTTACACAACTGAGGATGTTGTGGTATGTGACTACACTTGTTACTAAAATCACTGCAGTTCATTTCAGTATTACTCCATTTTCCAGAATGCTGGGCACAGAATTCACTCAGGAAAATCAGAAGAGACCTTGATGCCATAAATATTATTGCTGAAGAGTTCTACACCTCTCTTCCTTATATCTGTTTAAGCACCACAGAAGCAAAAATTCATTCAGTTGTAGAACACCCACTCATATTATGAAGAAAAAATAGTATATCTAGTCAAGGCCATTAAGCTGACATCTTCAAGAATATCAAGTTGTTAGATGATGAAAACAAATGATGATGAAAGGAATTGGTGCTGGGCAACATTAAGAGCAGTGCTTTCTTAAACACTAAGAACTATTGGGTAGAGAAGTCTTCCCATGAATGAAAAGTAGCATTCACCTAGCTTAGCAAAGACATTTGTCTGTAAAATAGGTTTTATTCAACACACTGCAAAAGAGCTGTCAAGAAACCTAAGCATGTTTCACAGTTACTCATGCTGAGTTTATCTCTGGACTAGTTATCAGCCTGCTCACCTGCAGTGAGGGTTCTTTCACAGCATCTGGTTGCTTGTTGACTTTCCAAGCCTTTTCTGTGTCATCTGACTGTGACACATTTGACTCAACCCATTCAACTGAAGAATCCTAAAAAGAGAGTTTAATGTAAAGAATAATAATAACACCTTAACACATTAGTTGATAAAATGCAATACTAACCAAGTATATTGATAATAAAAAATCCTGAATTGATAACCAAAAATTAATTGTCATTAGCATTACTAAGATAATACTGTTTAACATTTAAAAATACTGGTAATAAAAACAGAATATTGATATTTCCATAGAAGATGGTTCCTTCATTATCAAAAGACTCCATTATACTTCATGAGCACATCACATTCTGTAGCACTACTTCATAGGGGTATTTGCATAACACTGCTAAAGCTAAAACTGTCAAAATAAAACCAAAACCAAAATCAATTGGGATTATGACATTACAAAAGCAAAATAAAAACGCATTATTTCATTATTAAGTATGTTTTACATTAAAAAAAATAAAATCAGTTGCACAGTATAATATAAAGCACTGCACAGGCTATTGCCTCCTCTTTTCACATCCAGCTTCCTACACTTGCGCTTTTGCGCTTGAAGTTCATAGGACTCCATTGACAGTTGCTCTGCTATTTGCATGAGCCTGTCATAGGAATAACAGACTTTGGATAGAAGTTACAGCCAGGACTGTGTTGCATCCTAGGAATCACTGCTGTGGTCTGAAGGGTTTGGATGACTCCCAAGTGAAACACGGGACATTTGTGTCCTAGGTTACTTCCCACACTAATATCATAGTTTGTCTCTGGTATCAGTCCGTAAAAAATAAATCTCATCATATTGCACATTTCTTCACTCAACTAAAGAGACTCCCTGACTCTCTGAAAATTAAAAATCACAGTGCCAGCTGACTCACACCAAAATGCTGGGAAGATGTTTTCCACACTGTGGAAAAACACACTGAAAGCAGCACCAGATTTCTAACGCAGTCCCTCTGCTGTTTTGCCAGAGCACTCCTCAATGTGAAGGCATCTGCTTACAGACTCAAATGCACGTGACTCATATACAATTCCCATGTTGCTGGGGGTGTCCATGGTTGAACATCCATGGAAAAAGGCAGAAGTAACTCATGCTTAAAATCAAAGTATACTTGCAATTTCAGACACATTATTCTACCACATACCAGGGACAAGAGGGTACCTATGAATTTTTCCTCTCTATCCCAGAATAAGGATTTTTTATAAATCCCTTAGTTCCTAATGAGTGAATTCAATGTTATAAAATTCACAAGCATTCACAAAACTGCCTAAGTTAAATTGATTAAATACTCAGTATATTAAAATTGACAAATTTTGCCACATTTTTTTCAAACAGAAAATGGTAAGAATTAGTCTACATTTTACTAACCATGTCTACCCACAGTGACTAAAATGGTTCAAGTTTTAAGACTGTAATTTGAAGTATTTTAAAATTCCTTACTTACCGAAGAACTATCAGGTAAGTCATCCTTCTTTTCAGATTTTTGTTTCTTACTTTTCTTCTTTTCTTTCTTAGCTTTTTTTGAATGCTTTTCCTTTTTCTTTTTTTTCTGCACAGAATGTTCCTACAAGTAAATGTTTGTAAATGAGATCCAGTAAACCAAATCATACACACAGAAATAATCACAACTCACTTAACAAACCACACTGAAAAAAAGTAAACCACACATAGCTATCTTTTACTTTTACTAACTTTCCTTCTGTGGTGGGAGGGATGGGCTGGGGTGGGGTGGTAGAGGCAGAGAGGGCATGCCTCACATCTATAATTGGTTCTTCTTCCCCCTCTCAATATGTTTTTCACTGGAACTAAGGCACTATAACTATACATAGAATATCTACTACGCTACATTTATTTTGATCAAATCTATTTCTTCGGGTATCACTACATCATTAAGACACATCTTTCATTTACTGAAATATCTGCACAGATTGCTACACCAAAAGGATGCGATATTCAGAGGCTCCATTAAGATATCTCCTGTGAATGACCACAAACAAGACTGCTATGAAGCCTTGGATCCTCTAGATTTCTTCCCATGGGACTATGCTTGCCTGGCAGCACTTGCTCTTCTGCATTTGGTAGAAATTAAAGCAGAAATTGAATGACAGAAATTTTTCGTCTTTGCGAGTAAAAGGTTATTTCGACGTTAAAAAAAAAGCTAATATCAAAGCATAAAGAAATCAGAAATTAAAAAGTTTTTAAAGATCATCTTAAAGCCCTCAAAGCCTTCTGTTCACACAAACACGCTGTAAAGCTAACAATCCAATCCAATGATTTACAATTCCATCACCTTTTCCAGTTGTTCCACACCTTCATTCACATCAGCAAGCATCCATGTATCTTCACCTTGTGGATGCTTTAGCAGCTTGCACCTCTCCTTTTCATAATTAATTTTGGCCAAAGATGAACAGAGAAGAAAAATAACCAGTGGGAGTTCAGTAGCATTTCCTTACAAACACACCTCTGCAACCCACACTGACACAACCATATACAGTGTTGAAAACTGTGCTTGAGAACTTTTCCTTTTAGAGGACAGCAATAAAAATACTTTTGTATTACATGTCAAAGGGGACATTCAGCTAGAACATATTACACACCCATCTTCTCAAGCTACAGCCTTGCAGGTCCTCTATCACTGATTTCATCCCATCATCCTAAATAAGAGTGACACAAAGACATTCAGCTTCCATTCTTCATTCAGAGAAGTCTTCTCTTATTTCAACCTTCATGAACTGAATACATGATATGATACAGTGGACTTCTGAGTTTCTAGTTCAAAAAATTCTCTGTATAATAAATCCACTGCAAAGCACAGCTCACCATCTGTTAGTAAGCCTATCTCTGTGCACATTCAACTCTGAAAATATCTCAGCCAGATGAAAAACTTGGAACTGCAGAAATCCACACAAATATTCTAAAGGAGTATACAAGTATAAAAGGATTAGCATTTTGGGCTGCAAAATGTTCCTCCCTTTCTGCTTATGGAGATAAAACTAGAAATACTTTCACTACTGCTTCTGAAAAAAAATAACCATCACTGCAGACAGTTTCAATTCCTGGAAAGGATTTTTATAAGCCACATAAATAAAAGAATAATTTTTTTCAGCTTCTCATGTCCCTCTATTACTTTCAGAAGAAACTTTCAGAAGCAAGTTTACTTAATACAACTTGTCATTAGGAAACTCTTTGCCCCAAAGTGCAATACAGCACACCCTAACTAAAAAGGAGAAAAGTTATTTTACATTATTACATCCCTAATTTTGTGTTAGATAAGTCTTGCAAGTTTGAACGTGCTTTTCGTTTTTTGTTTGTTTGAGGGTTTTCTTTTAAAATAACTAAAATCACAACAAAAACAGAAGGTGGAGTTCGGAATTTTTATCCTGAAACAGCAAGTTCCACCAGAAAGTGTGGTCAAACATAAGCCAAAAGAACACATACAAGTTTTTAAAAGACCAACATTTAAAACAAACAAACAAAAAATCTCAGGAGATTACACAACTAGTTGAAGTTGTTCCTCCTGGTCAGCTGTTAGCTCTCTACATATATGCCTGTGCACTGCACAAGACAGCAACCTCCCTACCACAGGCCAGTTTCTCCCTTTCTGATACAGCCAAGAAGGAAATCTGCAGCTTTTGTCCTGACAGCAAACAGTGCTTGCAGGGGCATGACCAATATACTGTAGGGGTTCAAGGAACAGAAATAAGTGCCAAAAAATAAGATTAAGAGGGTATTTTTTAAAAAAGCACTAATTCACAAGGTGGGACTGCTGTTGTATTTTTTAACATTGATGCTAACACTATTGAAAGTGGCACAACATAAAGAACAAAAAAACTAAAGAAAGCAAAAAAAATATATCAAAATACTACACATCTGTGCCCAAACAAAGCACCCTTCCTTGTCTACTTTCTTACAAACTCCAGGTAATAAACTTTCTAATGCGCTTAAATGCAAGCACAGCAAGGCTGCTACCCACACTTCTTGACTTTAAACAAAGGAATATAGCAAAACAAAAAATAGTATAAATCTGCTCAAATAAAGAGGCCAAGTCTCGGACTTCCATCTCTAGAATGGAGCTGACAGTCTACAAGAGTGAATGCTACCTTTTAAAATATAAAAGGCAAAGATACAGAAAGAATGAGTTAAGAGCACACTGAGTAATTTATTTCAATATATTATTTCAATATCAAAATGATTTTCCAGTTTATAAATAAACAAAACAACAAAAGAATAAGCAGGACTGTAATTCAGTGAGAATGAAACAGTCGTTAAGCATAACACAGGACCACCAAAACCACACAGGACTCAAAAAAATGCAGGTGTGCTTCCTGCTATCCCTCCATGATCCAGAAAGCACACTGGCTAACCCCGGCCACTCTACAGCATCTGGGACAACACCCTTAAAAATTCATGCAGAAATCACTGACTGGTATCTTCTGTTCTAGTCCATACAGATGATGCTGACCCTTTTGTCTTAAAAATACATTCATCTGACTAAAAAAACAATAACTAAACATGGCACATCCATGGACAAGAGAAGGATAATAACCTCAGCTGTGCAACTCCCAAAATGTCTACAAGCAACACAGACCCCAAACCAAAATTTATGACTGGACAGAGATGAAACAGAGGAGATAAAGGGAACCTGAATATGGTTCTAGATGGGAAAAAATAAAAACAAAAACAAACTCCAAGCCCATTTGCTGCAAAACTAAACAGAAATCATGTTGCCAAGATATAGACTGAGAAAAGGACAGGCTTTCTGCACACTCCATTTCACTTTTGGTTGAGAAAGAACTGGAGCTGGAGTCAACAGTTCCCTTCAACCCCTTTAGCAATTCTCAGGCATATAAATCTACACAGCCCTCAAATAAAGGCCAGTCAGGATCATCTTGTCAACATGTCTTCACTGAGTATGCTCTCTGCCTGTCACGGGAGATTTAGCCTCATCCTTCCCTATAATAACCGGCATATTTTAAATAAAATTACTGTTTCCTTCATGCTACCAAAGTTAGTTGCAAATAAGCATTGCATAAAATGAGGTCAATGTGACAAATAAGGTATAAAAGAAGATTTTATTGTTTTTACTATACTTAAAATAAACAGAAAAAGAAAAAGGCAAGCATTTAGGTAATTGAGATACATGATCCTAATGAAAGAGGTGGATCATCATTTTGGCTGAAGAATACATATTTAGAACACAGATTAACTAGAGATCATCATCAGACTACAGAATGTTGTCTCCTGAATACTAAATGAAACAGGATTGGGCAAGATGCAGTGAATCTGTAGTGGCAGATCAACCACCATGCTGTTAAAAAGAAAGACAGAAACAAAAGAATCAGGTGAAAAGTTTTTCTTAGAAGAAGATCCAAAATATAGAAAATTCTTAACAATATATATATGTAAAATAATATTAAAGAAAGAAAGCTGCCTAGAGATTTAAAAATATGAAAGAGGTTATATTTTCACCTCAATTATCATTTTAACCCAAGACTAGAGAGTTAGCAGTGAATTTTTCTATCTGAATCTTTCTATCTCTAAAAACTATCTAGTTCCCTCAAATTACAATATTCATTTTTTATTGTTGGTGATGCTTTCCCCTCACACACACACACACAATTATTTCAAGTGAGGATGAGGAGGGAAATCTGTTTACATTACTCCATTACCTTCAAAACTTAACTTTATATGCTACTTGTCTTTTATAAACATGCAGGGCTTACTAGCATCTCACAAAATGTAGAAAAGCAGGAAAAAAACTAATTAAATCCCACCATATTTACTGTTCTATCTGTGAAAGCCAACTTTAATAGTTGCACATCTGTCAACCCACAGGAATTCAAGCATTTAATTCACATTAAGGTTCATTAATACTTATCATACCACAAAAATATCCAATAACTTACCCTTTCCCCTTTACAAATGAGTACTTGACATGAGGTACATTTTGGGTCATCACTGCAATATTTTTAAGTTTTTTCTCCATAAATACAGGATGCCACATTTCTGAAATATCTCTACTTCAAGAGTAATGCAACAATTATGCAAATGACTGTGCAAGATACACATGAGCAGAGAGGATCATTACAAGCAACAACCTGTCAGGAAGGGCAAGCACCAAGCTACACCACGAACTTCTGTGACACCCTAATAAAGGTGCTTATAGTCTCCTTTGCAACAAGCACAAGGCGAAGCCTAAGGCTGGCAAAGCACTCTGAAAGGTCAGTTGATAAGGTGCTTTTAAAGCAATAATTACTCTACAGCACTATGTTTCAGATATTTGCCATGGTGAACAAAGCCAAGCTATGTAGTTCTTACCACAAGCAGGCAAAAGGGTTTTTGATTTCACAGGTCCATCTGGATGTGGGAGGAAACCTGGCTCAAAGAAAGTGATTTCCGGTTTTCATTAAGCAGGTCATTAAAGCCAGCCTGCACGATTGCTGACAACAGTATCTGCTAAACAAAGAATAAAGGTTGCTCCAAAACAGCCTGTAATACACTGCAGACACAAACACCAAAACCTGTTAAAATTACACCATGCCACGCCAGGAAGAAGCAGAAAAGATCAAAGACACTGCCAACAGCCAAGATTTAGGTCACACAATAAATGGAGGTTGTTACACAACAATCCCCAAGGATGTCCAGAAGGGATGACAGGATGTCACTTAGGAATAAAAAATTCCCTCTCCAGCTCACAGAAACCTTGACCAACACTCTTTCCTGATCCCAGTTCTTTTTACCATTTCATTTCTCAGCAAGGCCAGAGAAAGTTTTCAATACCACTACAAAGACCATGCACTTTTCCATCTTTAACTCTGGTCAATTTCTAGTTCTTCAGACAATAATCACAACCATTCAATAGTCAATTTCTCCATCCAAAAGAAGAAAAATCACCTTTTCTCCACCAGCAACCAGGAGAAACTCTACAGCACAACATCAGATCAATACAGCATGACAAAAACATACAACACAAATAGCAACAGCTAAGCTGCTCTACTGCCTATGTGTCAGTGAAGGGCAGGGCTCTCTGGACTCCCACTCACATGTTCCCACCACCTTACCCACCCAGGCCTACCCTTGCACTGTAGCCACAGGAGAAGCCACTTCAAATCCCACCAAAAGCAGGGTGCAGCTTACTGCAGATCAAGTTTACAAGCTGCCACTCTGGCAAGGTCATCAAGGCTACTAGTTTAAGGACGAGGAATGAAGGCAAAAATGTGTGCTTTGGGGAGAAGTGTGGAAAAAACCTCCTTTCAGCAACATCTTTCTGTTAAAAAAGTTAAAAAAATCCCCAGTCCTTCAGACATCAACATAACGCACCCAAAATACATACAGTGAGCTTTTCTTTCTAATTTCAGGATTACCTCCCACCTTATCATACAACCCCCTCCACTCAATTAATTGTTTTAATAAGCAGCTATCAGAAAGGTTGCTGTGGCATGTATTGCCCTCCCAGCTTCCATCACCCCAAAGCTCAGAGCCAGACAGCCCTGGTTACATGAGTGCTTACCTTGAGGGAACCTGAACATACCCTCCTTGCAGTTCTGATGCTCTTATACCAATTCTCTGTGTGAAAAACACACTTATTTTTGCGAATATTTAAGACTATTTTTCTACTCGCAATATTCCAATTATTGTTACATCCACAAAGCTTTCCCAAGGAGGACAGCAGTGGAGACACAAGAAAGAACTTCCAGACCAACTTGCCAAATCGCAACTGAGTCACAGTGCTGCCTGTACCACCCCCACCTCCAGACACAGCTGTGTCAGCTGGAAACGTCACCGCTCTTTGTCATTTTTACCTGCCAAAAGGCACAGAAGACTGGTCACTGAGAGAACCATCTCTTCAATCATTTAAGCTTCTTGTGATCTATAATCATTGGAGAAAAGTCAGATGTGATTTAAAAAGTTGGCTGTAGGAGATGTCAGCCTTCGGTCAGAAACATCTGGGAGGCAGTAACTGTTTCTGCTGGTACAGACACAACAGATAAGCAGATGCACTAGGGTAGCTACTACTGCTAGGAAACTGTAGATGTGTATTTCATGTTAATGTAGGACCTCTCCACTCCTGTGGCAAAGCAAGCTCTAGAGGAAGGCCTTACAGGATTTAACAATGAAGACATCTGTTTTCATTGCTCACCTTCTAAAATTATCTGTCTGTTAAAGATTTTTTTGCTTGCAAAAATGCAGAGAGAGATGCTTTGTCAAAAGTCTGAAAACTTTTTGTGAAAAGGCAGCATTAGTTTCTCGGGTCTGCTAATATCACAGATTTAAGTGAGTTTATTAATGCTGACATGCTTATTTCTGTCAGCAGAGTCAGGGATGTAACACTTCATAGAGGATTTAAAAGGGAAAGAACAAAAAGGTGGTGCTTAGTATTACAGCACAGAAGCAACCTCCAACAAATAACAGTTCTATAACCTCTTATAATGATATAATGATAGTAGTGTGGCTATTAATTTCTATCTAAGGAGAAAATTCTGATTTTTCCACTGAAAACTGAACTGTAAAATACTGCCAAAGCATTCCATCACCTCAGCAAATACTACACTCAATTTTTTAAAAAAATTAATATTTACTATTATCAAGAGAGTCTTGCAATCTGTCAGTAATCCTTAACAATTAAAAGGCAGGTTTTTCTGCACAAGGAATGGTCAGATCATACCACCCTCAGAGGCCAAATAGTGAAAGACTCAAAGCCTATGGGGAAAAAAAAAATCAAATAACAGAAGAGCAACTCTAAAATACAGAAATATGATAGCACAGATGATGTCTAGGAAAAGTACACATCCCTGTACTTACCAAAACACTCATCAGATTATTTTCTTACTGTAAACTTGTAAACCAAAACAGTAGTGTCATGAACTATCAGGCTCATCAAAACAAGATGCTATTTCTGAAGCTTAATAACAATTTGCATGTCAACACTTAATTATTTGATTACTGATCATTACCATAAACATTACCAGCTGCTGGGTTTCACCAATGCAGTTGGGAGGACAGACTAAACAAATCTTAATCAATGAATTCAGTGACATGCTGGTTCTTCAAAAGAAGTGCAAGTTCAATATTTCATGACAAAAAGCTCTTCGAGGTGAGCTAGTTGAGTATCTCATCTTTGCAGAAACAGAGCTGCTGAAGTACAGTTATGACTGCAAACATCTCAGATTATCAGAAGCAAAGACCTACACAGCTTCCCAAATGTCTTTCCCAAAGTAAAAGGCAGGAGCTTCCAGGACTGCAACCACCAAATAACTGACTTCACTATGTTAGCCAGCTCTGAAAAGTCCATGCACATCTCTTTCTGCCTTTGTAAGCAAGACAGTCAAAGCACCTTACTACAAGTTTTAGTTCTTACTAAAAGGAAAAGAAACAGTTCAAGGGCATACATAAGATGATGAACACAGCAATTCCACGAGCAGCAGCAAAGAAAACCATCTGATCATTAATTTATGTTTCAGTGCTACCCAATGCACCCAGGAGAATCCCCGAAAATCAGAGAATCCAAATTAGCTTAAGGTTGCTTGGAAGTGAAAACATAAACACCATGGAAAAATAACACGGACTCTATAATGCGCATTTCAAGTGTGAAGACAAAAAGTCACATCACGGAAGTTTCTCAATGGTCATAGAGGGACCAAGTATCTCTAATGGTTATATCCTGTAGAAAGCAATGTCATTGTCTCCAGATCCCTTATTACACTCCACAAAAATGGACCTGAAGAACCATAGAACCTAGTATTTCACAAACTTTTCAGTGCAAGTAGCTCACCGTAGCTGCAGTGCAGGCTCCAGGTTGTGCCCTGGGGGGCGGGAAATGGTGAGAGCCCCAGGTGAGAGGTCATGAACTGGTGCCAATCCTTTGCACAGCAAAGGGCACAGGGCCCTGTGAGACCAGCTAGGAGAACAGACACTGGAAGACACAGCAGGAGCCCAGGACTCAGCAGGAATATCCCAGACTATCACATTGCATAGACTTTAAGGGTATAAAAGCCCAGGGGATTGTGTTGTTTGAAGCACCAGCTCAAAATGGTTTTATGTTTTGCACCATCACTAAATTGTTTCAAGGATCCAGACGCCTGAGACTCTACTGTGGGAAATATGGGGTTGAGCCAGTAAGGAAAACAGATCTGACTGTGTGAGTGGGGTGTGTAGGGAGTCAAGTGGGGCACCATCGGCTCACAGGAGCCACCCGTAGGAAGGGGCTCCTGTCCCAGTAGGGAAAGTCTCAGGTGGTGGGAGTGTGGCTGCCAGAGTGGCTCCTGGATGGTCAGACAGGAAAGTTTCCTTAACCCCAACACTGAAGTTTTTCAAGACATGGCTCAACAGAGCAATAGATAATCTCATCTAGACTCCCCACCCCACCAGGGGTTGGACCAAGTGATCTGTCAAGGCCTTTCCAACCAACGCTGTCCTAGGATTCTACGCAAATACAAATGGCACCAACTGAGAAGAAAATGTAAAGGTAAAGCAGGATTAAGTGTCCTATGTAAGTTTTGCTTCCCTTTAAGTGTGTTTCTGAACATCCAAGAGGTTGAACTGAGCAAAGGAGCATTCTTAAACATATCACACAGCAGTTCAAACACAACAATAGCAAACTTTTGCAGGAGAGTATGGTTCACTGTTACTACGTTAAAGGAATTTCCCTTCAACTGCTTGTCAGAAAGGGGGAAATCACTGAAGAGAACTTGTAGAAACAAGAAACAGCTCCACAAATGTACAAGGGAGATGCCCATATGATGTATTCGGTGAAGTCCTCTCTCTGCTTTGTCTTGAGAAAAGACATCACTGACTCGTAAGTTTCAAGCTATTCAGGCCACTGAATAACTTGAAACTTACGTGTCAGTGATGTCCCTTCTATTTTCCCACTACTTTTTTTTGTGAAAATATTTTTGCCCAGTAAGATTTGGTTGCTGCTTACTCTGGCCTTCCTTCTGTAAAAAGCCCATCCTCACAACCTCATACTTTTTCCATAACCTGCCTTTCTCATACGCTTTTCTTTCTATGTAGTTTCTACCTATTGTAGTTTTCTATCCCCCACTCCACAAACTTCAAAATAAATCACGTCACCCAACTGATGTGACGTTTGTGACACCAGCACTCACTCTACCTACAAGTTTAAGCAAGAATCAGCGCAAGTGCCAAACGTGGCACATAGACAGGTTTTGAACGGAATGGATCTGGATCAGCACAAGTCTCCAAGTCGCAGCAAGTCCACCAAAGCACCTATGAGTGGGAGCCTCCTAATTCTTGGCTCTCACTACAGCAACACAGAGCCAAGCAAGTAACACAATGACTCCATGAAAACAGGCTGACACACTTCTTAACACATACACACATACACCCCCCCCCTTCACTTCAACGATCATAGTGTTGTAATGGACAGATATAGACTTCTTAAAAAATACAGGCCAGCAAGACAAGTAGGAGTTGCCTCTTATGTCTCATTTAAGGAAAGGCTGAGACCTGGGGCTGTTCAGCCTAGAGAAGGCCGGGGAGCGAGGCTGGTGTCGTCAGTGTATATAAAAATCTGAAGAGAGATTTTTATCGACGACCGGCCCTGGCTCTTTTCAAAGGTGTAAGCCCAGAAACACGCAGGAAGTGAACCACCACACGAATCAACACCACACGCAACAAAACGTAGGAACTCAGCTTCCCGGCTGCGTCCTGCCGCTCCCGGCGCCGCATCCCGGCTCCCCTTGGTGCACATGGGGCTCTCCCAGGGCACGTCCCCCCAGGGCCGCCCCCGGCACCGCACTGGCCCCGAGCAGCACCCAGCGCCCAGCCTGGGGGACGGACGGAACTGAGCAGCACCAGGGCACGGCCGGGCCGGGCCGGGCCCCCCACCTGGGCCAGCAGCGCCTCCCGCTGTTCCCGCTGTTCCCACTGTTCCCGCTGCTCCCGGCTCCGCTCGCTCTCCAGCCCCGACGCCATCGGCACGGACCGCCGGAAACCGTGCGGCAGCCGTACGGCAGCACCGCCGCGACACTGTCGTGAACGGCGTCCCGGGCAACGGCGGGCGGGGACAGCGGGGACAGAGGGACAGCGGGGACAGAGGGACAGCGGGGACAGAGGGACAGCGGGGACGGCGCCCGCCCTGCCCCGCCGGCCTGCCCGGGGCCGAGCTCCTGTGCCACCAGGCCCTAGCCCCACCGCGCTCGGCAGCGGCCGCCGGGACGCGCTCACCTCATGACGGGGTTGCAGAATATTCTGAGTTGGAAGGGACCCACAAGGATCATCAAGTCCAGCTCCCGGCCCTGCACAGGACCATCCCCAGGAGTCACACCATGTGTCTGAGGGCACTGTCCAAACACTTGAACCCTGTCAATCTTGGTGCTGTGACCACTTCCTTGGGGAGCCTCTTCCAGTGCCCAACCACCCTCTGGGTGAAGAACCTTTCTCTAATATCCAATCTAAACCTCCCCTGAGACAACTTCAGGCCATTCCCTCGGATCCTATCACTGGTCACTACAGAGAAAAGATCAGTGCCTGCCCCTCCTCTTCCCCTGTCTACCCTTTGTAGACAACAATGAGGTCTCTCCTCAACTCTTCTCCAGGCTGAACAGACCAAGTGACCTCAAGCCCCTTCACCATCTTTGTTGCCCTCCTTTGGACACTCTTTAAGAGCTTAATATCTTTTGTACGTTGTGGCACCCAAAACTGCACACAATATTCAAGGTGAGGCCGCACCAGTGCAGAGCAGAATGGGACAATCCCCTCCCTCGACCAGCTGTCGATGCTTTGCCTGGTGCCCCCAGGACACAGTTGGCCCTCCTGGCTGCCAGGGCACTGCTGACTTATGTTCAACTTGCCATCAACCAGGACTCCCAGGTCCCTTTTCGTGGCATTTCTTTCCAGCATCTCATTCCTCAATCCGTAAGGACATCCAGGGTCACTCTGTCCCAGGTGCCCGGGTGAATTCCCCCCACTTCACTCAGAGCTCACTGAAGGGTTCCCACAGCCTCTCAGGCGAAGGTCTCAGCAAGCACCGTGCTGTGGCACAGCACCTTAGCAGAACCCTTTGCTGCTTGACCGACAGGATCACGCAGTCCCAGGATAGGTGTTAAGGAAACTTCCCTGCCTGCCCATTCAGGAGGCAATCCAGCAGGTTTCCCATAGCAGAACCTCAGACATCTCAATCCTTTTAATAATTTAATCATGGTACAAAAACAGCTTGAGCTGGTGCATCCAAGGAGGGGCCCCAAAGAAAGGAGCCCCTGGGCTTTTACACCATCACAATCCCAGCACAATAAAGTCTGGAGTCCTTGGCTCCTGTCATGTTCCTGAGTGTCCGGTCACGTGGCTGCCACCGCAGGTCCCAGTACCCTTTGACAGTTCACAGCCTCTTGCTTTGGGCTCAGGCTCATACCCCCCAGGAGCTCAACCTGCAGCTCACACTGCAGCCAAATGCAAGAGCCATCTGCACTGAATGTATTCCTCCACCACGGGGATACTGACCTCCAGGTTTACCCCTCACACCGGGCCAAAATAACCTCATGCAGATCTCAGCCTGTCACCTGGACCAGCATTAATGAGGGTGAACAAGGGAAATGTGGCCCAAGCGACACTGAGCACTCCAGTGCCACACAGCACCCAGTGCTCCCTGTTGCCATGACCCACCTCCAGACCCACCTTCAGGCAGCCTCTCAGCCCTTTTCTGTCCTGTTTGCTGCCAGTTTGGTGCTGGCGTGTGGCCTCTGTGATGCCAGGGTGGTACTGCTCAGGATATGCCTGCGTGAGCACAGGGAAATTAAAAAATAGTCACGTTCAAGCACTTACAAGTTGCAGTTTGCCAACAGTGTTCGACAAGGCTGCTATACCTCTGGTGAAGCAAATGTTTAACTGAGACATAATTTCTTTGGGATGAGATCAGAGCATTATTAATGTGTCTGACACCAAATGTGTTCACAGTTGCCAAGTAATAACGTTATTTAGGCAAAGGTCTGAGCAAAGTGCTTGGGTAATTTGTTAGCTATTTGCATGGGACAGTATGTTTTCAAAGTGATAACGGTAATTTAATCATCATCTCTGCAGTGGTATTAAATGTGTAAATTGCATTTGCATATTTGTTCAATTTATGCTGACAGTTAACAACATCTCAAGAAAAACCTATTGTAGATCACCACTAGGTATAGAATGATAACTGATAGAGTTTCATAGGCACCATTTGGAAAAGCAGCATGTGAACCCCTTTGGGGAGCCATTTACAAAGCAAACAGATGGATACAGAAGACGTTCCAGCAGGATTGACTGATGCTGCTCTCATTCTTTAGCTAGATGCAGCAAAGTACACTAGTTGAGAGAGGAGAAGCAAGAAAAGCACATGTTCAGCCCAGGAAGGAAAGCCTCTTCTTTGAGTGTGATGTGCTCTTCTCACGAACAAACTGGTTTCTTTCCATTACCACTTGTTCCAGGCAGCCAGCAGAGTATCTCAAGTGGGTACTCCCTAATTCACTCAGCATACAGCAGGCATATGGGCTTAATAGATTTATATTCAATCTAAACAGCAAATTGATAGTCCATGAGCTGAGCCGACTACTTGTGACTGAATAAGTTTAGGAAGTATTTGGAAATAAGAACACAAAGCCTGGAAACTGTGGCAAGGCATGGATATTGACAGCTGTGGACAATTTTTTTTCTCCAATATGGGAGTGAGACAAGGGAATGGGTTTTCAACAACAGAAAGTTACAGGCAAAGAAGAGAACACAAAGAACGGGGTGGGGTGAGCTCTTGCAGTATTTGGTGTTATTCTTTATATCTGTAACCCCACACATCATTAAAAGCTGGTACTGTAAATTTTATTTAGAAACACTTCAATACTCCTTTTTTAGGAAAGGATGATATCATTTAGTCTTGTTTCCTCATCCAAAGAAAAGCATTTTTTCAGAGGAAGCAGGTAAAATGAAAATTTAGTCTTATTTCTTTAGAGATATTAGTATGTCTGAGAGCTCCTTACATGCTTGGAAAACTCCAATGAGCCTAGGGAAGAAGTCCTTGGTATATGACTTTTAATGGTTGTCTGGGCACCTCTGTTCAGTCTTCTCATTCTCAGGGCCAAAATTAAACACGCTAATAAAATTATAAAGCCTTGGAGATAGTGATCTTTGCTGAACTCCTACAGGGAGGCACTGACCTTGCTGAGTGAGTTATTATTTTCCATTTCATGGCACATTTTGCACTTTCTCTGAAAGAAGTTGGTGACTCTCCAACTGATCTGTGTTATAAACCTCCATGCTGCTAACCTTCACTGCTTGCCTTCAGCTCTCAGCTTGATGTTTTATTTTTATATGAAAAAGGTTAGGAAAAAATCTCTCCACTCAGTGTGATCCTGGGCAGTTTTCTTTAAGCAAGAGGCAATATTTCACTAGGAAAAAGGGATTCTTTTACTTTGAGAATACGAAATGTTTTTCCACAATGCCACTGGAGAGAGCTTCTTACCTCAGTTATAACAACATATTCTGAAGTCCTCATACTATGAAGAAAAGTATCCAGTAGAATGCTGGTAAGAGGATACCCCAGTCAAAATGTATTTAGTTCCAGTTAATCCACATTCTGTCCGTTTTTAAAACCACCTGGTTTTCAGTTGCCATTGGAACTGCTGAGCAGTTATTTACATTCAATTCTGAGGGATTACATAGAGTGTGATGGGAATTTTCATTGTCTTGTCTAAGAAGTAAAATGTCAGTACTTGAAGAAATTGCAGGGGAAAAAAACCAACAGAGAATGATGCAATTATGGGGAAAAGTGTATTTCTTTCATAGAAATTTCATTATGTCTCCTTGGGAGAAAATTAAAGCAACTGTGTCTAAATTCAGTGCCATAAAATGATAGAACACCTTGCCCAAAAATCAATGCAGCAGCAATCCCTGGGTTATTGGTTGCTCTTGCCTGAATTGTGCAGTGAGCATCTGAATTGAAAAACCAGACGATTTTCTACTGTCCATCAAAAGAAGTGCTCCTGGCAGCTACAAAAGAGCCCCAGTGACATTGAGGATCCTGACAGCCTGCCTTGGAAAGAAGAGCTCAGCTTGCAATGAAAACAAATGAGGAGGTTGTGGTGGATCGAAGAATGATTCACCCGTTGTTCCATATTCAATAGCAAATTGCATGTTGTCTGCCCCTGAGCAATAGTTATTTTGTTAATTTCTTTGAAAATAGACGATAACTTCAGCTGTAGTTCAGCAGACCAGGAGAATGAGATTTAGAAACATCCATTTACCCTCCCCCCACCCAAGTTTCATGACTGTAATAAAGTGAATCCTTCATCTGGAAAATTCTCTAGTGACAACTTGACAGTTCTGGGTTAGTGGTTGGACTTGATTTTAGAGGTCTTTTCCAACCTAAATGTTTCTATTATTCTACTAATAAATGTTTTGTGAGGAAGCTATTGTATATGTGAAATGATAACTCATTCAGTTAATTACTTTTGGGGCTTTTATGTGTTTGGGGTTGGGGTTTTTTTCCTTTGAGAAGTTGAAAATACTTTCTCAGACAGGAAGCTCAAAGCAGGGATTTGCTGAGTCTGGTAACCTTTAGAGAGAAATGGCTGTCTTTTTCTGATGCCTGCTCATCTTGGAGAGGTCCAGAGTTGCACATGTCAGGGAGCTTCAGCTGCTTTGAAAAATATTTGAAAAAATACTAACTCAGATCACCCAGCTGGGACAGGAATTAAACCCCTGAGGCTTTAGTTTATCAATCCCTGTGCATCAGACCAGTGCAATAGTAACTAAAATATTCTTAGAGTTTCAATGCACTGGAAAGGGATTGGGTTTGGGTTTAAGTGAGATTAAAGCATAATTTTGCCTTTTAAAGGTAGGTTAGCTCCAAAAGCCAGGTTGTAGGGTAGTCCCATAGTCAGTTGTATCAGCCTATTCATTGCAAGAGCAGAAATATCTTAAGCTGATCTTGCAGACACTGTACAGAGTAACCACAGCCTTTGGCTCCAAAGACCTTGGGGCTGTCTTTGCCCTTTTT
Organism: Pyrocephalus nanus; assembly: GCA_038380795.1. Lineage (NCBI taxonomy): Eukaryota > Metazoa > Chordata > Aves > Passeriformes > Tyrannidae > Pyrocephalus > Pyrocephalus nanus. The sequence goes on from CM076259.1 coordinate 42,504,248, forward strand.
CCTGCAGTGCCATAGCTCAGTCCAATGCACACTCACATGGGCAGCACCCAGCTAACTAAAGGGAGATGCAGTAACGCTCCCAGCTGGACACTACCTATCTCCACATGTATTGTAGGAGAGTCTCCTTCTTTCAGTGCAATAGAGAATAAAAAAAATAAATTTAAAAAAAAAAAAAAAACACACAAAAAAACCACAAACAAACAAACAAACAAAACCACACTGAGTGTGTAGTATGTCTTTCTCTAATGAAATGGTAAACAGTCACAGAAAAAAATTGTTGAAACCAATGAGGTCTTGCTCCATGGAAAGGGCTCCAAAGCACTACAGTGCTGTAACAATAATTGTACAGAGAACTTGACTGCCACTGAGAGTGTCCATAGTTGTCTCTTTTGGCAGCAACTTGAACAATTTACTCCTCTCCAATTTTCACCCCACAATTCCTGAAATTGCTTTTCATTTTTCTTTATACTGTACTACTGTGTTAAGTGGGAAGGATGATTTCATATCCAATTCTTGTCTCAGCCCTTGACCGAGAAATAGCTGTAAATACTGAGTAATACACCTGACATACCAAGTCACCATCTTTGTCACTGTTCTTGACAGCAAACCCTCTAAGGAGTGTGGCACTACCAGCTTGTCTTGCTGCTCACCTCATTTTGAAGCATTAGTGGTCCTCTGGGCCCTTGTTGTTGCTAACACACAGGCAACACCAAGCAAGATTGTCTTCAAGCTTATGTCAACATGCTAGATACCACCAAGTCAGAAAACAGACCATACAGTGGGAGGGCATTGGATTTCTTTTGGTACGTTCTTTGGGATCTTCTGCCTGAGTCATTTCAGAATGGGAGAGATCAAGCATAGTATATTTCATAGTCAAGATCCACTTCGCATATGTGGTTTCAAGCCCTCACCTTGCCTGTCGGAAGTATCTTAGGGAGTTGCTGACACAGGCATAATATACACATATCCTGCAGGGTGTCCTGCACAGATGGTGGATTCAGAAAGCAATTGGTCACACAGTAATAATGTCTTATTATAAGGTCTTTATGCCTTATAAAGCCTAGCACTTTTTAGATAGGGTAGATGTGTGACAAGTGATTTGTGACCCTATATTTCCTCCTGTCTGTTCTCCCAGGAGACTACTTGGATTGTCAGCCTGAACAAGTGGATTGACTCAACTGAGAGGATTATATGGGAAGAGCAAAGGCGAGGCAAAAGCTCTGGCCATCCTAACAAATCTCCTACTAGGGATCTTGGAGCAATAAGTCTAACTGTGGTCTGCAAGCTGGCTCCATGTCTTTCAGGTTTTTTAACAGAAATCAGAAAGAACAGGAACAGGGCCAAAAATTTGCAGAATTGGATTTATTTAATCCACACGGTATCAACAAAAAAAGTCAGATCAATCTCAGTAATTCCTCTAACTCAAACCATACAGATAAGCTATTTCTGTGATTAGCATTGCTTCATTAAAAAGAATTGATTCAAATGTTTTTCACTACAGAATACCTTCTAATTTACATACTTGCCACATACAGCCAGAGACCTAACAAAAGTGCATGATAAATAAACATGGGGAGGTGAGAGGGAGGGTAGTGTATTCTTAATACCAGTGCCTTAGAAAGAGAGGTTAGAGATAGTTTCTGATAAAAAACAATAGACAAAACTCGAACCCATGTTCAAAAATGTTCTTCCAATACACTGACCTACAAATCATTCAGGTGAGGAAAGGTTCAGCTTTAGCGAATGACGTGGTAAACCACTGCTTTCACTGAATATGTTTGCAATGCTGAATAAGGTGATATCTCAGCAGGCATTTCAGTTGCTTTTCTTTTAAGGGAATACAGATAATGGGATACACTGGAAGTTTCTTTATCTGAGGCTTAAGTTAGTCTTGATAAGGACACCATGTTACTTTGTGAGGCAGCAGAGGGGAAAGTATTGTAACAGTGTACCTCTGGTCTGCATAATTGTGAAACCAGGTTGAGTCCAAAGGCAGGACTCCTGCATTCCTCTGTCATCTTAGGTACTATGAGAAGTGCTTGTTTAAACAGACAGGAACCTCATAGGATGACCAGCCTCCTCTAGCCTCCACCATGGAGCCTTGCAATAGACACTTGCCCTTAGGCCCACACACGGTGTTACCAGCCACAAGTGAGAGGCCTCTCTTGCTAGTGGCACAGAAGGGCTTAAACCAAACCACCTCCCAGAAACAGATGCTTCCATTAAAAGTTCTGTCTGAGGCCCTCTCTGCAAATCCCAGCTCGCAAAGGGCAGAGTAGATAGAGAGTGCTGATGCTAGAGGAGAGCCCAATTTATTTGTCATTGATTAAAAAAGATACTGAACTGTCTGGAGGAGTAAAAAATATTTCTTATGCTAGTTTCCAGTGTCTTTGCAGTAATTTAACTGCAAGACAATTTAAGAGGAAGCAATCTGAAGGAAAATGGGGAACTCAACGGTTCGACCAGATAAAATATATCCTTGCATTCTGGTAGCCTGGTGAGAGGCAATGATGAATTCTAAATAAAACATACTCTGAGCCTTCCTCGGAATACGGGATGAAAATTGAGGAGAGTGAGATGTGAAGTGAGAAATCAGATGCAGCAGAAATCATTACAGTGGCAAGAAAAATAAATAAATAAATAAATAAATAAAAAAAGATAGGAAGCATTCCTCAAAGAAACTGTTCTCCCTTGAAGGGCATAACCCGTCAATAAAAGGGTCATGCCGGAAACTAGTTCTTATGATAAATTAAAACCAGTATCAGGCTAGTTACCAGATTGGCTGTTTACTAAAGACCTTTATGTTAAAATTTCCTAGTTCGAGATGCCTGTAGAGGTCCAGAGGCAAATAATATGAAGAAATTATTTGAATGGGAAGTATGAGATGTTAGAATTTTCAAGGGACTCAAACATGGACTTACCTGTGAGTCAAGGGATTCTTTCTGTATTGGTATATTAGGAAATCTGATGTGGGTGAGAATTTTGAGGTCATGAGAACAGAGAGAGTGAGTATGTACATAAATAAAGGTGAAAGGCTGGATGGCACACAAAAATAAGTCCTCAGAAGGGGATGTTGTGCACAGAACAGATTTGGAAAGGAAGAAGGGCAAAAACCAAGCAGATTTGTGTTGCTAGATTAGAGAGAACAGAAGAATGTATCAAGATTATACTGTGCAACTAAGCAAGAAACAAGTGGAAAAAAAGAATGAAGAACCTCTGCTCTATTTCTTATCCTTGACTCCTTTAACTAGAAGAATAAGGCAGCGTGAAAGGCTGGGGAGCTTTGAAATTGGAACTAAAGGCAAGATTTGCTTTCCAATAGCAGGAGTGCGGGATTCTCTGTCATTGTTCTAACAGAGCTTTAGATATTGCCAGATTGTAAGTCGAATGATTGCCAAAGAGAGCTGCAGCATATTGTAAAGGACTCAGCCTCCCTGAGACAGATGCTTTAGCAGTTCCTTGGTCACAAATTTATAATTTGAACTCATCCAAGTGTATGAGAAGCCTACCATAAGGGACCAATGTGTGTTTTAGCAGTCAAATATGATGAGAAATGTGTTGCTTCATCTCCTATTCTCCTACATCTCCTACAAAGCATCAAAGATGAACTATCTGAGGAGACAGGATGGCTCAGCAACAGACTATGAACTATTTTTATTGGTAATAATTTCTAAATTCTCTCTAGGCCTTGGAACCACAGTTTTGGTTTTGATCTAGAATCTGAATAAGACATCACATGAGGAAGCACAAAATCATTTACAAAAATACATATTTCACATTAATTTATTCTACTTTTGTTCTATAGTTTTCCTTTTATTTTAAATTTCAGTAGGAATATAAAACAAAGACACAGCCAAAAATAAATACATCTATATAGTTGATTTTTGTGATAGAAGATTGATTTTCTTTTTCAGATAAAGGGCATTAATTTTACAACAAAATTAAGCTTGTCATCATGTTGAAGTGATAATACAGAGCATTTCTGAATTGAAAGGAGAAAATCAATTACTGATACTGCAATGACACATCTCTCCACCTTATTCAGTTGTGGGTCAGATATTTCCTGCCTTTGCTTTCGTAAAATCAAAGGAAAAATTACTGCTCTCATTGAGGTTGCTGTTTTGTAATGGTAAAGCACAGGCATAGCCTGCTTAAGGGGAAGACACAATTTTCACATCAGAGCACTTGCTCTGTGTCCCTGATCCAGTCAGTGCCCAGATGTACCTCCATAGAGCTGCCTATATGGAGGGGCTGCCGATGGGGAGGTCCTCATGCCCGCAGATCTACAAGCACCTCCACTCTCTCTCATGGTACATCAGGCCTGGTGTATCCAGCCTGCTGGCTAAGCCACCTACCCCAGAGCCTGATCCAGAGCTCACAATAGGCAGAGGGGCTACTGTCCATCAGTTCCCAGGAGGCTTTAAGTAAAGTCCTAAAGTAAAATGCTTAGACCACCTTATTTACTGGAAATGAAGGGAAGAAGACATAGACAGGACAAGGAATCCCACAGGATTGCCTCTGGCGATCCTCTTGGGTTATCCTTCAAATCCACAAAATCACATATTTGATGTTATTGGCAAAGTCACAGGTTAGACTTGTTGATGGGGAGGCTCTTGAGAGACATACATACACGACCTATGAGATCTAAAATATGTCCACTTTATTAGGATAGCTCAGGGTTTTTATAGCATCAGTATACAAGGTCTCCTGACAAGAAGCACATAATTGGTTACAGATCACTGACCAGACGTAAACATTCATTACAAATACCTTTATAATTGGTTATTAACAGGTAACAAGGCCATTGTTTACTTTATGGAACTCCACCTTCTTCTTGGCACTGAGTTCCTTTTGTTCTAACAAAGACACCCGCGGCCATCTTGACACCTATAACTTATAGTACTTATAAAACTATATGAAAGTTTATAAAAGTCTATAAAAGTACCTCACACAATATAAATTGCTCACACATTCATCATATTTCTCCCACATAGACTAATTTAAACAAGGCCACCTTTAAAATCGCTTAAAATCATTGCAAAGTTCCTAAGAATATTACAGTATTTGCATACCAGTGGTGGCTTGATGCAAATGCGGAAGGGATACCATGCAAAATTAAGTCAGCCAGATAAAAAATATCCAGAGTTTTGCTGTTGACCTGAGATATAGGCATCAACAGAGATATCTTTTACAGTTGGGTGAGGTGGCTCAGCCTAGAAATTTATATCTTGGGGACAAGAGCACCGTCAGGCACAGGAACAAGCTGTCTGCATTCAGCAAGCGTCTCTGTAGCAAATATCTGGTGAGGAGGCAGGCAAGAAAAGCAAAATTATTCATTTGTGGCCACTTGAGATGTCAGGTATGGCCTTTCAGAGAGTTTGGACAAAGTAGTGCAATTCTGATTCTGCCCCAAGAGGACACATATTAGTTAAGGCAGAGCAAGTTATTTGCATAAGAAATATGCAATACTGATGTTATCAGTGTAATCACTTCATATAAAGTACATTAACACACATAAAAGAGATTTGCAGTGATGAATGAAATGTCTTTCCCTTTTTTCTTCCCAATAAATTATACAAAACCATAGTGACACACAGAAAGGGATAATGACAAGAAATCCTTAATTGTAGCAGCGAGAAGAATACACAAAACAAAGCAAACTGGAGACAGTAGCTATTAATCTTCTTTAGTGTTCCTAAACAAATCTTTATCATTTTCACTTTGCAAACAGAAACTGTTTCTGTGATATTTACAGGCATAACAGAACTGGAGTTCTGAAACTAAAATTTTTATATTCTGGTAAACCTGAAGATTTTGTAATGTATGGAAAATGTTATTACTCTAAATCTCTCATAATCTAACTGTTTGGGATGGCTCTCCATCCACCCAATACTGTCAGGGGAATAGTTTGTAAAATTCAGAACATTTGCTGTATGCAGTGACAGCTGCATGACATTTATTCCTGGCACATGGTTCCCCAAACACGCTCGTTGCCGTTCACTTTATATGGAAAATGTCTCAGCTCTGCTCAGGAGGGACTTACCTGCACAGCTGACTTGCCATGTAATTTTCAGAAGTTCTCTTCATCCTATATGCACACCAGGAGCTCACTATCACTCAGACTGATTGCTGTTTTTCTAGCCTATATTTAATATTTCTGATAGACATTTAATTGTTCCAATAGGATCATAGCATTTAACTGAGCACTATAGGTCTCCACTTTCTGCTGTCATGCTCTATTGATATTAAGTTGTAGTTTCTATTCACCATGCTCTTCCCTATAACCTCTTTTATAATCTCTCTGCTTTTCATCTCTTAGTACATTAAAGCAACTTCCTGACTTCCTACACTGCCTTATAACTCATAGAGACCGAAATATGATTTAGTTACCTTATATCCAGTATCAACATGAGTGTGATGGAAATCAAATCTCTCAATCAAAAGCCAGTAGTAGCAAGACACCCACTTTAATCTTACTAGTGCATATGAAGCACATCTGTATTTGTATTTATACAGACTAGAAGTTTCTTATTCATAATGCTTCTGAGGGGCAGAAGAGGCCTAATCCTGGCATAAGAACAGGACATCACTGTTTGCCCAAGCATGAATACAGAGGAACAAGTATTAAAAGTCAGGAAAATAAAAAGGATAAAAGTGCACCAAGTAATGGGAGTGAGATTATTTCAGAAAGAGGAGATTATTTCAAAACAAGTCCCAAATAAGATTTGGGGCATAAAAGTTAGCACTGTTCTTTCCTCAGAAGGAAAACTGAGTACTCAAGTGGTCTGTAGCTATGTGGGTGAGGTAAATACTTCTAAGTTAAGAGTGCATAAATCTTTCAGGTTTGAGTTTGGGAAAGTACACCAAACTCTGGTTCCTGCTCTGAGACTGAATTGTGCTCAATATCAGGTGGGATGGGGCTTTGAGCAGCCTGATCTAGTGAAGGATGTCCCTGCTTATGACAGGGGTTTGAACTAGATGGTCTTTGAAGGTCCCTTCCAACCCAAACCTTTCTGTGATTACAGTTTCTCCCATTATGACTGGATTTTGCTCCCAAAGCAACTCTGGTATTCCTGTCCCACTGCTAAAAAGCTGAAACAACATTGCTTTCCCTCTGTTTTATCCCATTTGCCTGGGTCTGGCTCTGTGTGCCAGCCCATGGCCATCAGTTAATGCCTCCCTTAAACAGAGACAGTGGTTCTGTTTGCATAAAGAGTAGTGCTGCCAGGACAATGCAACCAGTTTGTAAAGAGATTAGAATCTGTATGGTGTCCCAGACCCTCCCTGCTCTTACCAAAATAAATGAGGAGACAACAAAGAACTCAGCATTTACCTTGTCTATTATAGGCTAGTTTGCAGACTATGCTTTCAGAGTGTGTTTGTGTCCAAACCTTAAGTGTTTACAGGGATGTATTTATCCAGCACAGCAGGCTGGTTTTGTCTGCACAGTAACATACGTGTCTCTATAAAGCGGAAAACCTTGCAAGCATTTCCTGCCACGGGACAGGAGAATATCGAAGACACAATTCTGCAAGCAAGTCCTTCTGACTCAGTCTCTCAGACCACTGAGCTAACAGACTGTGTATGGAGCCCCTGTCTACAAGCTGTTTCATTTACAAGGAATTCTGCGAATCCTGCCCTTTCTGTCTGTATTGGTTTTGCCTGCCAAGGTTTTGGTAGCAGGGGGCTACAGGGGCAACTTCTGTGAGAAGATGTCAGAAGCTCCCCCCATGACCAACAGAACCAATGCCAGCTGGCTACAAGAAGAACCCTCAGCAATTGTAGCAGGGCCTCTGGGATAACAGTCAAGAAGGAAAAAAAGTTATTGCACAGAAGCAAATTGCAGGTAGAGAAGAGAGGAGTGATAATATGTGTAAGCAACAGCCCTGCAAACACTGAAGTCAGTGAAGCAGGAGGAGGAGAAGGTGCTCCAGGCACCAGAGCTGAGGTTCCCCTGCAGCCCGTGTGCAGCCCATGGGGCAGCAGCTGTGCCCCTGCAGCCCACAGAGGTCCACAGGGGAGCAGACACCCACCTGCAGTCTCTGGAGGACCCCATGCTGGAGCAGGTAGATGTCCAAAGGAGGATGTTACCCCCATGGGAAGTTCATTCTGGAGCAGGCTCCTGGCAGGAGCTGTGGCTCCATGGAGTGAGGAGCACACACTGGAGTAGGTTTTCTGGTAGGACTTGTGATCCTACAGGGGACCCACACTAGACCATTTTGTGAAGAACTGTATCCTGTGGGAAGGACTCACAGTGAGAGAAGTCTGTGGAGGATTGTCTCTTGTGGGAGGGCCCCCATGCTGGGACATGGAAAGACGCTGAGTCCTCCTCCCATAAGCAGGAAGAAGCAGCAGAAACAACATGTGATAAACCGACCATTACCTTCATTCCCTGTCCCCCTGTGCCACTGCAGAGAGGAGGCAGAGGATTAGGAATAAATTTAAACCCAGAAAGAAGGGAGGGGTGGCAAGAAGGTGTTTTTAAGATTTAGCTTTACTTTTCATTTTTCTATCCTGTTTTGCCCTTTATGGTAATTGGTGAGTGACCTCTCCCTGATGTTATCTTAACCCATGAGCCTTTAGCTGTATTTTCTCTCCCCTGTCCAGCTGAGGAGGGGCATGATGGAACAGCTTTGGAGGGCACTGGGCATCCAGCCAGAATCAACCCACCACACTGTCATATTGCAACCCTGCACAGCTGAGAGAGAAAATGTCTCTCTCAGTCATCCAATTCCAAACAGAAACAGAAGTACTGCAAGAATAACAACTATATATCTAAATCCCTGTCTGTGCATGCACTGGCAGAGTGATTTTCCTCATAGCACCACGCAGGCCGGGCAACTCCCTGATGAGCTCAGAAGAGCTCAGCTCTCCATGCACATTCCTGTGAGTCCTTCTTTGTGTCACTGCTTAAACAGAAAACATCAAAGCAAAGCAACTCCACAGACCCCTCATACTCATACCCTTCCCTGCTGATAATTTTGAATATGATGTTCTCTTTCGTCCAAAACCTTTACTTCCCAGCTCCTCCAGAGCTTGGGGCCTTGTATTTGACCACCTCTGACTCTGAAATAAAACAAAAGCTGGTCCTAGGGAAGGAGACTTGATCCTGAAAGGAACAGGCTGTCCTGTTAGCAAGTACGTGCTGCACCTTGATTCCTGGCACCATGGAAATAGGGAAGATGGAAATCCAAAAATAACACACATCTAAAATCACAATGAGAAATAGCCTTGCAGTCCTGCTTTGTGTATGGCTATCACTAAGCAGCTCTTCACCTACCTCCTACTCAAATTTCAAAGCTGTGTCCAAGCCTCAGGAGACAGCCCTTTCTCAAGGCATCCTCATCACAGCTTCACAGAACTAAGCTCCTCCTGTGAAGCGTGGTCCACTTCTGTTTTCACCACATGTGATGCTGTAGAAATATATACCAGGAGACCAGAGACCACGCTCCTATCTCAAGAGTTTCTTAGAGCTTATGGCCTCAAACACTGGTTTTTATTTAAAAGTATGCTCTGTCTCTTGTGTTGAAATCATGCCTCTGAGCCTGAGGGTGCAGAGAAGGATATGCAGGACTGTAAATTCAGCTCTTGAGCTCAGTTTGGCACAGACGAATTTTAGGAGAATCTGACTTTCTGTCATTTGCCTGAGATGCAGAGAGCTGAGGGCATGGCTGTCCTGCTAAGGGCAAATAACCCAACACCAAAGCTGGTATCTTCAGCCTCCTTGAAGCTCTGAGATTGTCTTGAGCTTTTCTGCATCAAATAATGACTCAGTCATAATATGAACAGGTGAGAGATCTTGCTCTGTTTAGGCTAGAGAGAAGCATACCATATCAGCAGCCAGGCTTTTATTGCAGGTCTGTCAGACTATCCTTGTGTTCTTCAAACTCTCACTTAAACATTGCCCCTTTGAAGAAGTCTGCAGTGTACCTGAAACAAGGGTGAATTATCCTCAGCTCCAGATGTTTTTTCCTGTACCTCTCAACTACTCTGAATACATAAATTGGTAGAAAAGATCTTGACCTAAACATCTGCATCTCTTTTTCAGATTAATGGTTTTGTCTGCTAAGAATAGACTGATGGACTGCAGGATTAAAGGCTGAATACCTGGCAGATTCTTCTGAACACCACACTGTTCTAAATCTTCATCCTTCTTCAACATTTCCTACCATGCAATAGCTTTTCCAGAAGAAAGAAACTGGAATGCTGTTTGCTAGCGCAGCAATGTGGGAATTCTCTGTCTTGATGGTTTGTAATTCAGCTGTTGCTTTTTCAAAAAGCTTATTATAAACATTTCAATATACTCAGCAAAAATTAGGAGAGACTAGGCAAAGCAAAAGCATAGGAGGGGGTCAAATACCATCTCCTGCCACCTGGACCCTCAGTACATATCTGCATGTGTCCATGGAATAACCCTGAGCTGGGGCAATCTTACCTGTCTCAGGCTTCTTTCCTCCTACAAAATGTGTCTAATGTAATTTTTCTCCTTGAAGCCATCTCAAACAGAATTTTCAGCATAGCCAAGAGATGGGATCTGCAGTTTAAGACAAGTGTCAAACTGCCTTTGCTGCTGAGGAACAAGCCTATGGAACCAAACCCTATGTGAAACAGAGCAGCAGAGGAGCAGCCAGCTGCACTCGCACTGTGCAAACACAGACAGCACACACCTCAGAGCATGTACAAAATAAGGTAGAAAGAAATATAGATACCGACAAGGGGAGCAAGGATCACACAGCTGTGGGACAACCTATTGGTAGCACACTGCTCCAGTATTTTCTAGGCACCACTGCAAAGCAGAGACATAAGAGGCCAAGACAGTATGCACTATTAACCATACAGAAGGCAAGGCAGAAAAGTTAACATAATCCCAGTTGTGAAATTTGCAGAAATATGGACCCAATGACAAAGGAAATTTGTGGGCTGCACATTGAAGCCCCTTCCAGATTGACATAAAACAGGTAAAAACAGACTTAAGCAGTCAGTCCAGTGGCTGAAGCATGTAATTGAAATTTTCAGAATTGAAATTTTTCCATATTGGCTTTTTTTAATGTTTTACTTAAAGTATAAAGCTTTTTTGTATTGTTCTGTGCACATGGAAATGTCTTTTTTTTTTTTCCACATGCAGAACTTCACTACAGACATCCACAATTTCTTCACCACAGATTTCCTTAAAATCATGCTGGAAATTGTTGTGCACAGAAAAATAAAGATCTTGACAGACTTCACTAAAAATAGAGAAACAGTTCTGAAATACTAACAAACACTAAACAGAAAAACAAAACAAAACAAAACAAACACACCACCAAAACAGGCAAATAGCAAACTTAAGACTCCTGTTGCTCAGATAAGACCTAAATATTCTCTCAGAATGATCATTTGGAAGCTTCACCAGAAAAAAGGTTCTCAAGTAGATTTCGATGTTTTGATCAAAGACTGACATATAAGTCTATCAAGAATTCTTCCATCATATTAAAACTTTTGGAGAAGTTCAAAACCAGGGCAAATTGCCTTTCCCACTGCATTCTCCTCTATGCTGCCTTCATGTAGCCTTGGGGAGCAGTATAAGAGCTCATCTTCTGCTCACTGTGCAAAGGCCAGGCCTTCAAGCTCTCAGAAGAGAAGCTGTGGTCCCTGTGCAGCTTTTTGTGGTTCTCAGCGAGCAAAGATATGCAGTCAGCATGTTATCCTGTGCTATTTGCTGCTCTAAACCTCTCCCTGCTAAAGTTGAGCACTTCAAGGGAAATCCAGCTTCTCTGAGGTCTGAAGGAGTTTTTGTCACTGGTGTGGCTGCACCAGGACAGCACTCTTTTAACTCTATGAAGTTAAAAGAAGTCCTCTGTGCTTTGCACGTTTAATTTTCTGTCTGCCCCGGGACAAAAAAAATCACATCGTTTCAGTAGTTTTAAGCCCAGGGATGCTCTAAAGCACTTGCTTTGTCAGGGCAGGACAGTGCAATACTTGGCTCAATGCAGGGTCAGGGATACCTGACCTGGGGTAGCCTTGGTGGTCTCTGGAACAGCAGGCTGGGAATAAAGGGGACAGGGAACCCCAAAACAGCCACATTTGTCTGCATGTGCCCAGAGCCAAACCAAGGGTCATCTTTAGGCCAGAGCAGAAACTCCCACCTCCCTACTTCTGAGTGCACTGAGGCACTTTAAGGATGTCTGAGACATCAGGGAGAACTGCCAAAGGAGAAGCATTTGCATTCACAGCACAGGTCATACCCACATGGAGTTTTGCTTTCTTTTTATCTTCTAGACTGCAAATGAATAAGCATTTAAGCACATTTGTTATTTAAGTAAGGCCAAAAAGGGAACATAATTACTATGAAAACCACTGCACTGTGAAACCTCTAACATTTAAATCCAGCTATTCACCTTAAAGAGTTTCATCTCATTATACTTCTAGGAGTTAAAAAAGGGGAAGTGAGTACTGCAGAGGGCAGCTGTGGTGGCACATAATTCTGTGTTGGAAGAACTCCTCAGTAACCCCTGCAATACATTTTGTTAACACCTACATGCCATCCTCCCTTGTAATTTTCTCCTTTACCACTTGATTCCTCTTCGAGCATCTGAAGAGGCTGCCTGACTTTAATCAAAGAAATGTTTCATAACATTTCCAGAGGATGTCAGAGTACTCTTAACTCCTTTAGCGTCTTTCAAGAGCTGACGTGCTGCTGTGACCATCCTCCAGCACACAGCCCTCAGAAAAGCCAGGAAAACCCTCTTTGGTAAGGAGTTATGTATTGCATGTTCAACCCAGTGTGCCTGTTCAACCAGGGTTGCCCAAGCTGGTGTTCTCCATGCCAGAACCTCCTTCCAGAACCAACATCTGCTGAGACCCATCACCATCAGGCTGCCTGGGACAGGGAGAGTAACACTTTCTGCTCTGAGCTGGGGTGAAATGGATTAGAAATGCTGCTGTGACACAGCTAAAAGTAATACCTCACAGAAAGACAGGTGATATTCAAAGGCTGATAGCAAAATCTGACTCTTCTCTCAGACACTCCAGGTGCTTCACTGCAGAACTGGTGAAAGAGGGAATCTGACCTCTTCATATTAAGTGGCAGTCAATAAATGATGTTAATCAGCCTGGCAGTCAAGAAATGCTGAATGCCACACTGGATATTGCCTAATGCTGCCTCTGCCAGGGAAGCAGAGGGAAGCAGCAGAGTTCTGGAGGAGCCACAGGACTGTGAAAAATAGATCACTCTGTTACATAAAGTCCACATTCGACTGTTCAAGGTTTATGTCTACTTGATGCATTCAAGCCCCAGGTTAGAACATTGCTTAACCCTGTGCCCAGCTCAGAACCAGCTGTGAATTTGGAGGCGGCACCTCTGAGCTATCCCCAGTCAGAACAGGAGTACACTGAGTAATCGAGCACAGCTGCAGAGCTGATTCCTAATTTGTCACACAAGGTCAAGATACGTCAACACTTCAGACTGTTTCAAGCAATGCTTGTGTTCCTTGCCTGTACACTGTATATTCTTACAGAAAATGCACCTACAGGCAAATGTACAAACAGCAGCTGTTGTGTGCTCAGCAGGAGTCCAGGCACCAGCAAACACAGGGCTGTGCAGACACAGAGCTTGAGAGATGTGGTCCGTGGCCCTCCTACTTTATTCTACATGAATGCAATTCACATAATCAGAAGTAATAGGCAGCTCAATTTAGTGAGTCAGTCGCTGCTCAGACACCCCGCAGAGGCTGTCCCTGCCCTCTCTCACCAGGGACACACTGACACTGTGTGGCACTGCGTCCTAGCTCTGGTCCCACAGTCCAGCTCGGAACTGGGTGCTTTGCTGCACTCAGACACGGTGTCCCAGTACTGAAGCCAGCTCAGAGACCGTGATGCAAATACATGCTTCCAGCTGTATCATGTTCCTTGACTGCACGCAAATCAACTGAACATGCCCAAGCAGGCTCATAGCCACAGATGCTTCCATGTAGCCCAAAGGAAAGAAATCAGTTGGGACAGGGCTACATGGACAACACTTGCAGCTCAGGAATGAGATCTTCCCCAAATGCTCTTTGGAAGCAGACAGTGAGCAAGACACACACCAGGTGAATTGTGGTGGCAGCAAACTCCCCTCTTACCACTGTCATTCCCATCAGGCTTTCTCCATTATAAGATGGGAGCCCAGGAGAAATGGTGACTGTGAGCAAACTGCCAGCACAGCAGCCCTTAACCTGCACGTGAGGCAGGCAGGAGTAGGCCAAGGGCACATGGCTGATCTCCAAGTTCCCACATCATTTAGGATGGGCACCTTGGTTTAGATGCCATCATTTGCAGCAACATGAGCTGCCTATACCATAGGTCTTGCTACAACTACAGGTGATAAAGCAACATAACAGGCAGCTTAGCAGCCCTGGTTTTCAGAGGCACCAATAGCCACTAACCCTGCAAAAGCCAACCCAGTATACTTTAATTCTAGAAATGCATCACAGGTGGCACTCCCCTTGGATAGCACAAGAGTTGTGTTAAATAAATTGTCCTAGTCATTGCAGGCCACAGCCAAAGGAGCTGCTGAGTCAGCCACCCCAGCATCAGTTCCTCTCCAGTTCTTTGGTCTTCTGAAATGCAGTAAATAAAACCTGTTCCACTGCCAGCTTTCAGAGGTTGAAAGTACCCTGCAGAAAATCTGCACCAATATTGCTTTCACTTTAATATATTTCCTGTTTTTTCCCCGGGGGGATCTGAGGGTCACCCCACACCACAGAGACCTGTGCTCACAGGAACGCAGGCATTTAGCAGAGCTCGTCAGGGTATTCCAGCTGGGCAACTCACCCCTTAGAGGAGCTTTCAAACAACACTACAATGAAGAGCTATGGAAATCTGGGGAGCGACAGCATGAATCGTGAGTGTTTGAGAGTCAAAGAAGAGAAAATGGTTGTGGTATCCCCACTGACTTTGCAGTTCCCTTTGAGGAAACCATTATTACCACAACCAAGAGAGTAAATTCTAAATTGAAAGAGACCTGTGACCCATCATGGACACGTAAACAGGCAGGATCAAATTTGAGGCAATGTTTTGACTCTTCAGCTAAACTACTTCACATGCAATTCATTCCCTCCTTCCTGGCCCACAGTTTTATACAGCAAACAGCTCTGCTTTTCCTGCCCAGAGCTCCATAGCTGTGGGCTACAGGGAGACCACTACAGCTACACCACCATAAAATGGTGTAAGAGAGGGAAGAACCAGATTCTTTGTCTTTAAAAGCTCAACACTGGCCTTACTGATTTGCATGGCCAGTATTTTCCCACTTAATCCTCCCCACTCTAATTCACACAAGTAAACACTCTGCAGACATAGTATCCAAATTTGACCATTATTTTGTTAAAATATGCACACAGTCACTGTTATTAATTCAAACACAGTCTTTATTCTGCTATTTTTAAAGAGGCAATAGCTGAAGCCTGCGTTAAAAATACCTTTCACACTAAAAAACAAAACACTACAGACAGTGGAGGCAACACCACAGACTACAACTTTTCTAGAATCACACACCAGTTTCCCTGATCATAGTAACTCTTTTGAACCCTCACACAATCCAGGGATTTGCACACTGCTTCCAGTTCCCCTTCACAGAACACATGGTAATAGCGGTGGAAAACAGGACTGAGTTCTTGGGATTCCTTGGAGTCAGCTGGAACCAACACCATATCAACACCTTCCTCTTTCTTTTTAGTACCACCTTTCAGGTGCCAGGGAACCAGCAAATCTTGAGACTGAAAGGAGGTTCGGTTAGTATGAACAGGCAGTCTGGAGTCTGCTCCCACTGGCCTTGCATCACAGCCTTCATCCTTCAAGTCATTAATGAGTTGGTCAAAACATGCTGAGTCTTGGTTGCTGCTTCCAGGCACTTGATCAGTAAGCAGGCTCTGCGTTGTCCCAGTATTGATTTCCTTTTCTTTGCCTTTACTACTATTCTTCTCCTTAAGGTATTTAGACTTCTGGTTTTTGTATTCTTGTTCCATTGCCCAGACATAAATGAGTGCCATTCCACCAGGTCTAAGAAGCCGAGCTAGTTCACGGATAGTAGCCAGTCTCCGTTCCTGGAAAGGAAAAGCAGAAATGTGAAGCTAGTACATAAACAAAAAGTAAGAGAATGGCATCAACTCATCCTTATTGTTCCCCCAAGATACAATCAAAATTAAAAGTAAGGGATATTTTTCCCTGCTCATTTTCATTCATTATACAGTCCATCATTATGTGCAAGCCAAGACATTTTTCTAAAGACAGTTCTCACTGAAACACAACTTCTTCACCAAAAGGGTGGTCAAGCATTAGAAGACGGTGCCCAGGGCAGTGGTGGAGTCATCATCCCCGGAGGTATTTAAAAGACATGTAGATGTGGCAGTTAGTGACATGGTCTAGTGCTGCACTTGGCTGCACTGGATTAGATGATCTAAAGGTCTTTTCCAACTTAAAGGATTTTATTATTCTCTTTTCTTTTGAAAATAGTCCTGTGCAAAGTGTCACAGTCCATCTGAAAATTACACATGCCTCTTCAATAAGGTTATTCATTATTTAAAATCCCAGATTCAAATCTACCAAA
The DNA here is from genome assembly GCA_038380795.1 of Pyrocephalus nanus. Taxonomy (NCBI): domain Eukaryota; kingdom Metazoa; phylum Chordata; class Aves; order Passeriformes; family Tyrannidae; genus Pyrocephalus; species Pyrocephalus nanus. Next base: position 42,520,809 of record CM076259.1, read on the forward strand.
CCTGATGATGCACACCCTAAGTTTGCAGCTGAAGAAGTCAGATTTACAGCTTAAACCCAGGTCCTCTGACCACTCAAACAAACATACGTCAGCCTTCTCCAAAACAGACTTCTTTTGACTTTTTTATACTGGATTTGGAAACATTTACTGCATTTCTGGTATTGAGAGATCTGTGGGGCCCCCTAAGATGGCTTCATGGTCTAGAAGCTTGTTACCATCATGCAGTTCCTGCCAGGAGAACTTTACATAGCCCAGAGATAAAGCAGACTAGTGAGTAGTGTACCTTTCATTCAGAGATTGAAAATGAATGCACAGAGGGAAAAAAACAAAACTACAAGATCTGCCCAAGAGCCAAAGATCTGAACCAGGAAGAAATACAGCTCCTGACTCCCAGAGCCCCCTTTTCCTATGTCATTAATTGTAAGCAGACCAAAATGAAACACAAACATTTAGACCAAAGCACCAGGAGGAGCAAGGGCATCTGACAAGGAGAGAGAGAATGTGAACAGAAAAGACTAAGAAGAAGCAGTAGCATAGCAGCTTAACTCTGCCCTGACAGCTGCTTACACTGAATGCAAACCTTCAACTTCTTCCCATTTTGGTCTTCCCTTTTGCTTTTATTGTAGTATTAGCAGCTCTGCACAGCAGTACAGCAGCACAGTGGAGCACAGGGAGGGGTGACTTACTGCTGTTGAGAAATGGTGTATTACAGCAATAGAGATGCAGGCATCACAGGAGCCACTGCGCATTGGCACCGACAGGGCATCACAGACAAAAGCCTCGAAGTGCTTTTCTCCACAAATATCCACCAGGTTTCTGCTGCGATCACAGCCAACCTAGAACAGAAAGTGTTTCATTAAGCTTTTCATAAGAGGATAATTACAAGACTGGAAAATGATTTTTACTTGATACTTACAGTAATAGAGTCATCACAGTCTCCTACTGAGGGAACACATTTTAGTTTGAAATCAAAACAAGAGCAAGAGTGAGAAAATAGCCTTAAGAGGAATATATGTCTCCCAGGTATAGAAAAGAAGAAAACAACCCTGACGCTTGCTTAAAACAAAGCTGGAAGACTGGATAGCAGACAGCTCATTATACCACCCTGATTTTGAAGCAGCTTAAGATGGCCCAGGTTTCAACCTAACTTTTCTTCAAAACTAATTCAAGGTATCTTGAAATCAGCAAAATGAGAGGTGACCTAACCTCAGTATTTTCTTTCCATTTCAATTGCCATTTGTTAACTTGACAACATTTGAAGCACTAAAGTACTGCACTGACAAAAGCTGATCTACAAGTGCAAAAGACCACCTGGTGACTTTGGAGGCATCACTCAAGTATGTCATACAGCCTCACTGATCACAGCCAGGTTTTCTCATTTCAGTGTAAGTAAGGAAGTGCTCAGATACAATCTTCTTACCCTTCAGTATCATGATCCACAAAAAATTTAAGCACAAAATCATTTTCCAAGGTTCTGTACAGTCCAGGTAAAATGACCCCCAGAAACCATTTCAAAAAACCTCATAAAACATCTGGGTTTTGGCACTTTAAACTTTGCCCAGTGTCCATGTCAAAGACAGTAAAACTTATCATCTTTGAAAAATCAGCATATAGAAGAGGTTTTTTTACATGCTTGCAAAAAACCCAATAAATTCAAACTGATGAATACTCTTTCTAATAGAAAGAAATAGAGTGAGGCATGCACCATCCTCATTTTCACATCAGCCATGCACATTGAATACTCTAATCAAAGCCCTGCTACCAGATTGTATATCAAACTCTGTTTGTATAAGAATATTACATTTATTTTTGTTTCCAATGACCAGCAACAAGTAAATAGCAGAGAACAGGTTCAGTATCCTAAATAATTAGTGCTGACAGTGTTTATTGCATTCAATACTGAAAGAATACTAAACCACCTTTGATGCAAGAAGAGTAACAAACAATTTGCTCTGCTTAATCAACCCAGCAGAGACAACAGTACTGCTAAAATTAAAAACCTCTTTTCAAGTGATTAAAATATATTTATTTTCCATCATAATTTTTCATTTTATTAGTTCAAATAATTTTATCTTTCAGTCTACCATCACAGTTTTGAAGAAAACTAGAATTCTGTTTCAGTCTTATGTCCTGAAAGCTTCCACGGGAGCTGCTTTCTAGTCAGGTCCCTGACTTTTGATCCAAAATAAATGAAACAGTTGTGAAAATGCCAACTTGACAACACAAGATAATCCTCTGCAAAAATAGCCCTATGACAATGTACACATTGTCCTGCCAATTAGCAATAAACAGACCTGAAAAGATCAATCCTAGCATTGCTTTCTTCCCATGTATTCTTAGCCTCTCACATTTACTGAGGCACTGAGTGAATAGGGCTGTTCATGAATAAAAAAAAAAAAAATCCTGTTTACTTGAAAGTAAAAATAAATCCCCATCACTTCACACTGGAAGCCAACTGAAGTGCCTTTAAATTACTCTGGCAACCTGCATGTTAGCGATTGCACACCTCATTACTGGTGCCTTTAACTACTTCTTCAATTAAGACATTAGCTTGCAGAACTTAATAATAAAACTCAAAGGACCGAATTCACTGCTGGCAGAAGGAGAAAGAAGAATACTTGCAGCTTCCACTGACAGCAAGCTTTCCCAGGAAGAATTGCTTTGGCCCTCCGCATCTATAGCGAAAATAGGTTGGATAATGGAACGCAATCCCATGTTCCCAAAATGACCTTGAAAAGGACTACCATGTATGTTGATGAAATCCAGTGAAATCAGAATGAAAAAAAAGGCATGACTGCCAGAATGCAAAGTCCTCATTTGCATCTAAATTATATCAAATATTATGAAGTCAGGCTTACTTGTATTGTCATACTTACTAAAGCCAATGTACATCCACAGCCAAAAGACGCTGTTTCGCAATGAAAATGGAGACCTTGAAATAGATCCCTTTGAATGAGCAGCTGCTCTAAAAGAGGTATATTAGGCTAAAACTTTATGTGGTTTTAAATGTAAACATGATAATAGTTGCTATGCATAGATGCATAAATGGTGAACACAGGGAGTCACCACAGATGCCTGGTGCAGAAGCTAGGCAAATTTAGATTTGTTTTACTAGTATTATCTCTGCATAATATTTTAAAATAGTTATAATCACCACATTCCTGCATTTTCTGGCTTACAAGGGACATGCATTCACTAAAACCCAAAATACATTGGTTTCAGCCACTTAGAAAACAATAAGCTATCAAAAACCAGATAACTTTAGTGGTGCAATGCCAGCTTACAGGTGGAAAATGAGCCTATCTGTGGTTTTTATGAGTACAGAAAACATTTACAGCCAGGGTCAGAGATCCCAAGCTCAGCTTTTCCCAATTCCGTTGCTAACTGATTTCTACATTCTAAAGCATGCAGAAGCTTTGATGTGATGAAGCTTCATTTACAGAAAAGAGTTCAAAAGACTGTTTTAATTAACAAGAGGTTTATTTTTCTCTCTCTAATTAAATATGTGTTCAAACATTTTAAAAAAAATCTCAAAATATAACTGGAAAGCTTTAATTTTTGCCAGTTCATATCTCTAATTTTGATGCTCAGCACAGGATATTTATTGTCCCTGCTGATATCTTCTCCAGAAGAGTGGAGAAAGGTAGATGAATTACTATTAGTTCAATGTCCAAACCCAACGAAATCTAGTACATCTCTTGGTGAGCCAAATTGTACACATTTTTACAGTTCTCTATTTCTTATTATCTATGAGTCTTTTCAATCATTTCTTATACACAGTTTTCCAAATCAAATTACTTGCTGAGTCCCACCAATTTCTCATATATATTTTAAATAGCATGGCTGACTATTCAGCTGAATCTAACTCTTAGTGAGTCCACCTCTCAGCAAGTTGCTCTGCACTTTTTAGTATTTCCCCAAAGGAAGCTGGCTTCTCAGGCTTCTCCGATTTTTCTCCATGCATCCCTTCCGACATTCCTGCTTTTTTGGGAAGTACCACCACCCTTGTCTTCACTGCTTTCAGTGATATGGACAATAGCACACAGGAGCACGAGAACGGCCACTGAAACCTATTTACTGTGCCTGAAATCCACTTGGATTTCAGGCATTGATTTTCATTGTATCTTCATCCAACTCTTATATTAAGCCAGGAAATATTAGTATAGAGGCCTGTAACTCTGTACGTAGAAGCCCAGCAAACACAAAACCTAGGAAAGAGGCAAAGGCATGTCACCATTCTGGCATACCACACCCACTCTGAGCATGCTGGGTAACACAAACCTTGAGACAATAAAAATATCAAAAATGACCAAGATAAAAGAAGAGAAAGGAGTAAGACACAAATGTAACACCTGTGAGCTGTTTGAGTTTGCAGCAGCCCTGTACTGCCTTCCTGGGAATGGATAACACAGGTAGATGCTGTGTTATCTGCTCTTTTGTGTTTCCAGGCACCTTCACCATTTCAGCCAGGAGTAGTTAAATTTTATAAAATCTATTTAACACAATGGTTTGGAATAGATCATTAGGGGGAAAAACACACTAAATAAATAGCTTGCTTTGTAATGGTGCTGCAAATCTGCAAAAGATAAATCCTCTTGGAAGCTTAAATGTAGGTAAAGACAGGTCGAGGTTGCCCACCATTATATTTTTTCTTTCTACATTATCTCATTATAACTAACTCAACCTGGTAGAATTAGTTCATTTGAGTATCTGGAAACCTGATTTATTCAGCGCATTAGAAAGTGATGAAGAAAACAACATCTAATTCTAAAATCCAGCGACTGAATGGAATTATGTGGCTCCTCAGAGAAATACCTCAGCTATAACTAATAGCACGAGAACCTCAAGGAACCAAATTACATTCCAGCAAACACACACACACACACACACACACACACATAGAAAAAGAGACGCCAGCACAACCACAGCAAGGCAGACAAATCTCCTTGCTCCAATTGGTCTGAGTCAGGCTTTTAGCATTCCTTTCACGTAGTGTTTTGGTTTTCCATTGCATATAGCAAGGGTGTCTCTGGAAACAAAGCGCTATGTCTAAGACGCGCAGTTCATTTCTCAATGACAAAGCAACAGAACCAAGCTGAGCAACTCAGCTTTCATTCTGGGTTTATGCTGCTGCTGCCCAGTTCCTTCTGAGCTCTCTTCCCAGATCTCTCATTAATTTAATGACTGCTATCCATTGAGAGAAAAGGGCAGGAAAGGTTCCTCTGTCTTGCCCTTCAGTTGCTAAGATATGGTGAACTTGCTACAGGTATACCTTTACTAATTAGTTCTGTCCTTCCTGCTTTTACTTTCTACTAAGAAAGTACTATTTTCTAACAAGACCTTGGGAGAGAAATCTGTTCTTAATTCGTATGAACCCAGGGCAGCTAAAACCCACCCAATATTATGCAACCATACCACAGCAAATATTAATCCTCTCTCTTCCCCACACTCTGGAAAAATCAAATTCTTATATATTTACAGTGGATTCCAGTTTGGGACAATAATGCAGAAAACAGAGATGTACACCTCGCAGAAAAAGGGTGTCTTACAAGGTCCTGTGAAATATAAACTATATTACCAATTACCTTTCAATGGCACACACTACAGAAATAGGAACGTCTGTATTAAAGCAAATGATTTTGGCTCCTGCATAGCCATAATTTTTTTCCTAGCATCATTGTTCTGTCAAGGAGAGCAATCTCTTTACATATAAAGAAAGAATATCTACCCAATGGCATTTTCAGTTGTTTGCAACTGGATTTCCCACCAGTTTATCCGTTCAATTAAAAAGGCAAACCACAAATTTGAAAGGTTTCAGTGTCTTTCATTCACACCCCAGCCCTGTGAGGATGCTGAACATTCTTTCAGGGATTTACACATCACCACACCTACCTGAACACTGGAAACCGAGAGACAAAGCTAGAGCTCATAAAAATTGATGAGATCCTTATAATAATGTCAACTGGGTCTGGAATGAAACCCTTGCGGTAACGGGGGAATGGTTAAGGCTGAGACATAACATTCCATAAAAGCCCTCCTTACAGATATGAATATTAAGCTTGAAAGCACTTAAATAAAATCTGTTAAAATAATTCTCCCAAATGAGGCTGGGTGGGGAGAGAACTGTGGAAAAACAACCCTAAAGCCATCTCTGAAACTATATTAAATTCAACCTTTCTCCAGTCTTTGTCCTAGCTACATCAGACATGGATTCCATCTCTAACTCAAACATTCTTAATCTGAATTTATTTGTCATGAAATTGCTGCTCTTTATTACTGCTCTCTCACTGTGCCAGAATAATGCAGCCATTACAGCACTGTCACTTTTGCTGAGCCTAGTTGGACTCGTGCATTTCACTGTCACACAAGGATACTCAAATAGATAAGGCTGCATGTAATCATCCAAAGAAACTGAAACAAATACAATAGCACAGGCCAGAGCAGACAGACAGTGCATCAGACAGTGCCTGATGCTTAAAACCATCAAGAGAGCTACCTTACCTTTGATCTACCATTAGCACTGCTACTTAAAGCATAAAAGCATAAAGTAACCTTTAAAGCACATTGCTTGCCTTCAGGAAGTGCGTGCCTCAGGTTTTCAATATTTCTGAGTCAAACACCCCAAGCTACAGAGCTGTGCCAAAAGTGCTCTACCCAACCCCTAAATAATTCCTAATTTCACAGCACGGCTTTATTGCTTCTTTCCCAACAGGATCTAGGCTAAGAGCTCCAATACACTGTGCACAAAAAAGAGATGCAAAACTGATTATGTTTATGCCTGGATTTTATGCATCCAAGTAAAGAAGAGTAAATGAGAGAGAAAACTGATGTTCTACATCTAGAGAGCATTCCCTTTATCCCAGTGATGCATCTGATATATAAAACATATTCTGTAATCTCCCATCCTTAGCTCCACGCCCAACCCATGGTAAATGGAAGTAATAGTATTTGCCAAAAGTTTAAAAAAATCTGTAAACACAATATACACTGGGTTTTCTTTAACCACACTTTAGCTGCCACAGAAGAATAAATCTAGTAGAAAGAAGGAGTTACATCTATCCTCCCTGAGACTTTGTGTTGACTTGCAGATGAAAATTAGCAAATGCAAAGTCTAAAGTCTGTCTCCACCAAGAACAACTACTTGTCACCAGTGGAAAATATAATGTTGAGGGAGGCCAAATGAATGAAACAGTTCTCAGATTCTGTTTTTCAACTGTCTGAACTGCTTCTTTAAAAGTTTCCTCCCTTTCACTGTTATTTTTCATGTTTTGTCTTTCTCCTGCAGACACATAACAAATGAGGCAAATCCAAAACTAATAGAGGAAAGGGGCTGGATTTCCTTTGACTGCCAGCTGAGATGTGATCTTTCTTTCCCTTAGCTGGTTAACTGTGGGCTCCAGAAAACAGAATGGTGCTGGCAATTTCAGAACACAGCACCTTGCAATGATTTCACCTTAAAAGTCTACCACAAACCTCCACAAGTGCCATTTACCAAATTCATTCTAGGACCAGTTGATCTTCATGGTACGCTGATAAAAGTTGCTCTTCTCTAGTTAGGTTTGTTGATTATTTTTTATAGGAGTCAGGAGTGAAAGACTGAAAGGTACTGAACATGAATAATTATATGCAGGCTACAGCAGTCGGGCATAAACATACCTACTTATAAATTGGTTGATGTTATTCTAGCCTATAAGAACAGTAAAGGAAATAAATCCATTACTAATACAGACAGGGTTGTAAATAACAACTGACGTTTTTAGCTGAATATAAATAGCAGGAGATAAACTCCTGAAACAGACAAACAAGTCCAAGTTTTATTATCAATAATGAATGCTTTGCTCTAAATAGAAGTTTTCAAGACAGATGGATTTCAAAGTGTTTCCCAGTACAAGCAAGTGAAAAAAATCAGACAGTTCTGGAACAGGGAAGAGCAGATACTATGATGCACAGTCTTCTGAGATTTTTTTGGGGTTAAAACAACAGGAAGTTTGACTTTATTTCTTCCAAAAAGTCTTTAAAATATTTGCAATAAAAACTATCTCTTGGCTCATATTTCTATGTGCTTCATCTCTTCCCGATAGGAAGGGAGAAGAGTAAAACTGGACTAAGTACATACTGTGAGACAGGGAAAGAGAGAACATGAGCAAGAATGATGTCAGAACTGTCTAAAAGTGAAGAAAAGGGAGTGAGAGAAAGACCAAAACTCTGTACCGAAGTCTAGACTTCCCAGTGAATTTTATGTTGGCATATTGACTGGGCCTATGCACAGAGCCAGAGGTGGGACAGCCAAACATGGCATCATTCACAAATGAGACATGCCACCAGGCCAAAGGGAACTGAAGAGAATACGTGAAAAACAGTGCTGCCCACGGAGATTTCAGAGACATGTAGATTGTGTTACCTGTGCACCAGCCAAGTGAAAAAGTTGGAAGCATTCAAATTGCCCAACCATTTTCCCTTTTAACACGTTTATTCAACAACAAAAGGCTAAACCATCTGTTACAATTTTTCAATCCACTGCATCCATTACTATTTTTTTATTAACACATTTTGAATTGCAAAGCAAAAGTGGCTTTGAAAAAAAGAAAAGGGTAATACACATAATGAATGCATGTGGAAACCTAACACAACTGGTAATTGATCTTGGACCAGGAAACAGCTTTCTGTTCTTGGCATTCTTCCCACAGCTGAACCTCCAACATGCTACAACTACATGACAGAATAAACACTAGAACTAATGAAAGGAACTGACAGTAGCTACTACTTACCATGTACAAATCCTCACTGATGCCTAGATATTTCCCATTACCACAACCAATATCAGCAACTATTGATCCTGTTGGTAGGGACGTGAGAAACTCTACAATTCGGGGCCATGGGCTATGCCTGGTACTGCTGAAGTGTGTGGCAATCTCTTCATACACCTTGTGTACATATTCTTGCTCCAGCTTCGAGGCCTCCATCTCATTGTGGGGAAATGAAGGTTGTACCAGTCTTTGCTGTCCTTTCTGGCTGTCACAGACAGATGGGTAAACTAGATGTAGCAACAGTTAAAGAATATTAATTTTTTTAAGTGCTTCCTTATGGGTTTAGCCTACTTAGTAAAATAAAATGAAAAGTGATATATTAAAATGCAAAAAAAATGCTTCATTCCTCCTTTTACCTTTTAAAAACAGAAATGCAGGTCAAACTGCACAAGTGTTTGATGACCTGAAAACAAGCCCACATGTCCCAGATGCTGTCTGCAGTGATCATTAATCCTGCTATGTTAATGTTTTCAGAACTGAGACTGTGTCCCCAAAGCCAAAGACCATGACATCATTGCATTCAGCCTCTGAAATTCTGTTCTGAGGGCACAAATGGACTTTAGTTCTATGTAATCATTGAGCCACCTGTCTATTATTACCTGTACTGCCCTAAGGCACTCACATGGCTCTATCACTGCAGATCTGTCTGCTTCCCCTTCTCTAATGTACTTACTTTCAAAAAATTACAGGCCCATTCAAAAAAACAATCATACTGAAGTAAACCTGAAGAACAGTAGTTACTTCTGTTCTGTTACATTATTTAAGCATTTGAAGTGTCAACGAAATGCAAGATTCCAGATTACTTGCCTGGCTCTGGAGCAAGCCAACTGCCTTCCTGTATAGAGAAACTCCAGCAACCACATGAAAGCAACCAACTCAAGCCATATAGTATGCCTAACCCTGAGCCTTCCAGGAATGGCTTACAAAGACTGCCAAAACTACCCAAAGAAATAAACAGATTTGCTCAAACCAGAAAAAGCTTATGTATCATTGATAAATAACAATTTTGATTTGAAGACTGCCTCAAGACACTTACTGCAATTGCAAGGGCTTCTCCTCACTTTCCTGAATGTAAATGATGTCCTTGTTTCCCTTCGATTTAATGTTATATCTCCAACATCAGCAGTGATTGTTCCAACTTTTTGCCCAAGCTCAGATGCTTGAATGATATCATATTTTCGGGGTGTGATCCTAAAATAAAGTAATACAAAATAAAGGAATAATTCAATTTGCATCAGAAAAAAATCCAATCCATCTTTGTAAGAAAGCAATTCTTGCACATTAAAACAAATGTGATTACAACATGCTATTTAACATACTGCTGCTTCTCAGTTTTCTACTTATTCAATTTTAGACATAAAAGAGCTGACACAAACTAATGACATTAATTAAAGTGTTGTTTAATTGTAAGTAATTACATTTCCCTTTCCTCCCTCCCTTTTCTTCCATCAAGTTTGATTGTTTATTTGTCTAGGACTTAATTTTTTTTATATATTTATTTTTGTCCTGGTGTTGTCTGGGATAGAGCTAATTTTCTTCCTAATAGCTATGCTAACAGCAACAGTGTTGTCTTTTGGACTTAGTATGAGAATAATGTTGAAAAAACACCGATGGTGTAGCTGTTTCTCAGTAGTGCTTACTCTAAGTAAGGACACCTCCGTTTCCCATGCTCAGCCAGAGAGCACAAGGACAAGAAGCTGGGAGGGAGCCTGGCCAGGACAGCTGACCCAAACTGGGGATATTCCATAACCACAGAGTGTCCTGCTTTGTATACAAACTGGGGGGAGTTGGCTGGGAGGCACCCATTGCTGCATGGGACATGCTGGGCATTAGTCAGTGGGTGGTGAGCAACTGCACTGGGCATCACTTGGTTTTCATTCCTCTCTCTCTCCCTTTCATTACTATTACCAGCATTGTTATTATTATCATTGTGAGTGTCATTATTGTATTTTATTTTGTTTCAATTATTAAACTGTTCTTATCTCAACCCACAGAGTTTACTTTTTCCCTCCAATTCTTCCCATCAGGGTGGGAGGAGTAAGCAAGCAACTGAGTGGTAATTAGTTGCCAGCTGAGGTTAAACCATGACAATGTGACATAAAAATATGTATGGTAAAGATAGAATACACTACTAAAAATGGTGGCTATGGGTACAAAAGCATAGAATTGGTTGAGGTGTACATTAGCAGATTGAAGTTTCTTATTGCAAATGGGCCTCTCAAACGAATTCTGCTTAATAACAGAATTGCTTTTCCATTTATTGACAGCACAAAATGCAAAGAATTAAGCTCTTGGGAGATCTACTAAACTGCTTAAAAGGAGAATTTCTGTTGTAGATCTTTCTTGAGCAAAATCTATTTAGCAAGCAAGCAAACTGGAAATAGAGCTTCTTAAGCTACTTCGGGGTTTGGCATAGGTCTTAGAGGAACACAAAAATATTTTTGCACATACAAAATTAATAAAATTAAAGTGATTTAAAAGTCTCTAATTTTATGATGAGGTTTACATTATGAAGAAGTACCAAAGCCAAGAATTTTTAACAGCTCTACAAATGGATCTCTCTCAAAGTTGAGAAGTGGAAAATGAGAAAGGAAAATGAGAAACATAACATGTGAAGAGAACAGAAACAGCTGCATCTACATGTAACTTCCCATCACTTGCAGATGAGAAAAAGTGGATACTCTTGGAACAAAATGGAAACTCTTCAGGGAAATAGCTCAGCACTTCAGAGCTGTTACTGTCACACTGAGACGCTTCCTGAACTTAGTTATCAAGGAGATTAGTGCAGAAATTTCATGGAAGAAAAAAAACAACCAAGCAAATCATCTCTAAGGAATTGGCCTCCCAGTGAAGCCCCTTCAAAACTGCTGACTTCCAAGTAACTGACTCTCAGCAGGACAAACTCTCAGCATAAAACTGACTTCCATATTGGTTAGCTGAGTTAAACCCTCTTAGGTTGAACAAAAAGGTGTCTGACATTTTTATAAAGGTGAGCATTCAATTTCATCTCAAATTCCTACCAGATCTTTTTTGCAGGTCACATGAAACTGTCAACCAGTGCCTGTACTTAACCAAAAACTACCCAAATGCTGAGAAGACAGCCTGCAGCCTGATCAGCATTCCTGTATTTTGCTGTATGCCAGCTATCCTGTTGCAGGAAAGCTGATCTCTCATGCAGTACCAGGGAAAAAGAGTGCAGGTCCTTTCTGTCTGGAAGTCAGGAAGCAGCATATTGATGCTCCATACAGATGTTGTAAAAAGGAGACATTGAACAGCTCAAAGAATGGAAATCTCCCAAGGCAGCCATGGAAAGGATGGGATCTAAAATCAGCAGATAATGGAGCTATGATGAATTAATCAGCTGAGGATGCCCAAGACTCCCTCGACAGCAGAACTTCAAATCCTGAGTTAGCAGACTTTCTTTTTGGTTTTCTTTTGTACCTGCATCAATAAGATAAGCATAATATTTACAGAAATTAAGTCTTATTTTTCAAGATTCTGGTTTCAACCAAAATAATTTCCTTTTACCTATACTACAAGCAAGAACTCTGGATAAACACTAGGCTAAAAATAGGATTCCCAATGTCAAAAATAAAATGCTCCACACCCTCTTGCTTGGCACAGAGTGGTTTCATTATTGCAGTGTCAGGAGTGGAGTGTTACCAGGTTACCCAACCAAAACCAAAACTCACTGGAAAAAAAAAAAAAACATCACAAATGAATGTCATCAGAAAAGTCAGAATTTTACTTTCACCTATGAGACAAAAAGAGCATACATCTTTTGTCCTCTTTGATGACACTGTATAGTTTACTTCTAAATCATGTTTCTCTTTCAGAGAGAACTGACTAAAAATCCTTTTTCTGTGCACTTTGTTAACAAGATCAAAACTAAAGTCTCTAATTCCTTCCTATATATCTATACACATTGAAAACATTTCCAGAATAATTTCAAAACTGACTCTTTTGCTCTCTAATTTGATTTCTGTGGTATAGATAAAAGGCATCACAACTGATCTTGAACACCTTTTGACATTATGTGTGCAAGTGAAATAACTACACTTTCTTGCTGGATGATTAATCTTGTTGATTGCAATACTATGTTCCACTAGCTTGATGGAAAGGTTACTCCTACTAAGTATCTTGACCCACTACTGCTTTTAAAAATATACAGAAAAACTATTCTAAGGAAAAGTGGGCAAGCAGTGGGACAGGAATCACTTATATGTAAGTAGAAATATCTGGGATCTTCATTTCAAACGTAGTTTGTCATTGGTTCTCAAAAGACAACCATCACTTGAAGGTACAAGTGAGTTAAGCAATAATCTCATTCCAGTTCTTAATAGGCAGGTACACTACCCCAACTTGAATGCCTGCTGGCAAGTACTGCAAGAGCTAGGCATGCATCCTTCTGCCTCCTGGAAGTGTGGCTGCCCAGGGCCAGCTTGGAAGGAGCAAAGCTGGTAGCCTTAGAGAAAGCTGAGGCCTCAGCAAATGCAAGCCCTACTTCCCCTGGGAGCTCTATAAAAATGAACAACGTAAAGGTTATCAGGGAGTTCATATTCATCTTTCTTCATGATACCAATTAACCAGTAAAATTAAAAGGCAGAAAATTTTCTGCCAATAAAAGGATGTGATGTTTAATTTACACAGAATGTAATTAGTGTCTCCAATTGACTGCTGAACCAGTGACAGCTTGGGTCAAACAAAGGAAGAAATGTTTACCATGGGCATTTTTGTCCAATATGAGGGTTTCCATATTTTCCTGAAGTGCATAAATCTTGCCAAGTTTTTAGCCTTTTTACCAATTTCAGCACTCCCATTGTAAGTATTTCCCAGCAGTGCACAATTTAAGAAGCATGTATTTATAGTCTATAATAGGCAAAACTTCAAGACATATTTCAAGAGATCTCTTTCCAGGATCCCAAACCTGCTCAGTACAATGCAATCTTAGTAGCAGCTAAAGTGTCCCTAAAGCAGCTGGGAATAGCTCAGGAAGACCACCCTCCCTCATGCTCTCTGTGTAAGAGAAGTCACTCTCCTAAACCAGCCCCTCTCTCAAGTCTTTGGCATATGTGATCCAATGGGAAAAGCTGTGAGCTGAAAAGAGATAAAGGAAAAGATGAAGGTAATTGCATGAAAATCAATTCTTTGCCAGCTCAGAGTTATTAAGAACTTTCACACTGCTGACATAAGAGAGAGAGAGATTTCCCAGTGAAACTTCACTTGTGACAGCAGCAGTAAACTGCACCTCTGGGACTGCCAATCAGCTGCCTAAATCCCCAAGTTTTACAGTTTAACCTGAGCAGCAAGTGAGCAGAGGAGTGAATTTGTATATTAATTATAAAACTTGACTTGATTTCTTTCAGAGCAATTTTAAATACAGAATGTCATTAACAAAGCAAACAAACGTTTATTATTCTGCTACTATGAGCAATGCAGGGACTTTTACCCATGTGTCCACAGGTATCTGGATTCTCCAGTCATCACCAATAAACTGCATCGGGGCAGCAAAATTGCCACTGTATGGCCATCGGGGTGTTTGAAATCCATCACAATCTAAAAAGAAACAAAACCAGTCACTGTGAATAAGCGTGACTTACAGAGCTTCATATACATGTCAGGTATTCTCAAGTCCTACCTTTGTTTGCCTCTCTAATGTGTTCAACTGAATACTGCTACGGAACAGCTGCATATTTCCTAGGGATGCAAAAGTCTCCAGGTCTCCTGGCCTAAAGATCTCTCCCATTCAGCACCATGTCAGGTATCTCAGGCAGTCCAAAGATATGCATATATAATTAAAATTTTATATATTTATATATATATATTTGTATATAAAATTTTCACAGTAAAAACATTTTTTCTGGGAACACAGCAGCACAGTTCAGTCTCTAGAGTATCTGAGAGTGAGGAAAGGATTACTACTCTGCAACTCAAGGCAACTGCATAAGAGGAAGAGGGGGCTCATTTGCTGTATTAAGACCTGTATCATTTGCTGTATCTAAGACCTAATCAGCTACTGTGTTTTTGTGATGTCTATGCAGAGAGACAAGGTCCTCCCCGCAGGGCTATTCATCCTAGTGTAAAATGTAGAGCTAAGTGATGTGGAATGACCCTATGCCCTCTGGAAATCCATTCTCAGCAGACTGAGCTGAGACAATTAACTCTGTAGATACATAACATTTAGATAAGCAGTATTAGGTGAGAGAAATAATTTCCAACTTGCTCACATTCTTGGAGGTTTGCAGTACAACAAGCACATGTAGTCTCTAAAGATCCTGGCTAACATGCCAACTACCAGACCATCCTTTTATTATTTGCCATCTGGCTTCTAGCCATGGCAATATATGGAGGTAACGCTTTCAGCTTTATTCTAATTTCACAGCCCAGATGGCAGTGGTACATTTTGCTTTTGCTTGGGCTAGGAATGTTATCCTTTTACATTTCCCAAATGAGAGAAACTCTTGCTGTGGAAAATAAGGAGCAGGTCATTTAAGCAAGCCAAACAAGTTACAGAAGACTTACTGAGAAAGAAAAGTGGTCAAAAACGATTCAAGTCAGCAGTTCCTGGTACACTGGAGAATTAGCACCACGAAAGTGCTGCCACCTGATTTGTAACCTACTAAGTATGCAATTTAAAAGCAGACTTACTACAGTATGCCAGATTGAAACAAATTGAGCAGTTCTGCTTCTGCATACAGATGCGTTTAACAAAGAGAAAACAGTGGTGCAATGATCAGTCATTCAGCACAAAAACACAGCAAGACAGAGACTGAATAAGCAAGACTTTTAAACACTACAAATTGCCACTTACAACAATTACTATTTAATGTTGTGCACATTGAAGCAAACCACAAGGGCATTTACATTTTTAGGAAAAAAATTATGTATGCTGTAGTACCACTCACATAGAGTGACACAGCTTCTCCTGTTGGGCTATCTAAATTTAAGGCAAGAAGTGACAAGGGTGGCAAACAGCAGGTTTGAAAGGGGTGGAGAGTTATGGGGGAAGAGGAATAAAGCACAACTATAAGCTCTGATTATGAAACACTTCAATAGCTACAAAATAGATGAATGGCAGCCACTTGCTACTGTACTCCTTCCCTTGCACTTTGCAATTTCTAGGTAACCTCAAAAAAGCATGGGGTGAAAAAGGAGAAAACACAGTGGTTTTACAAATCTGATGGGGAGGCTGTCCCATAAAGCACAAGCAGCACCAACTTTCTGTAAAAAGATGTAGCTGTTTGGCAAGGCAAATAAAACAGAAGATAACTAATCAGGACCAACAGGCAAGGAAAGGAAAAACATGGAAAGAAACGAAATGGGGAGTGAAGTGGTGGGATGAAATGGGTGAGATGATATCTCAGTCTGTCTTTTGCCTCTCTGGCTCACTGTTGCTGGGACAGATGTGAGGGAATAAGATAGTATGGCAAAATAAACTGAACACAAGTATGTCCAGGTTCCTTCCTGGAGGCTCCACTAACACACTGTCCATCATGCCGCATCAGTAGTAGCTACAAAGCTTGGTTTTTGCAGATGATACTCAAGAACTGCATTTTACCCATGAGTCAATGAAGAGACCTCTGCTGGCCCCCCCCCCCCCCCCCCCCACTTCCAGTTCCCATCTCCCTTCAGGGCCCAAAAGAGGTCCTTGTTCCCTTTCACTTCCACATGCCAGGCTCTATATGAAGCAGTGGGAAACAGCACCTCCAGCTCCCTACTTCTGTGCTGCTTTACCTCATGCATCTCCAGTTCCTTTACCCCCACCAACTGCATGGCTCCAGAGCCTCTTCACAAAAGATGCTCTGCAAACCCTGTCCTGTTAACAACCGTGCGTCCAAAACAACAGAGGTTCAGAGTGCTCTATAATAGATAACACACTGGGAGTGAGAGGCCACAAAACTAGCCCTGGTAACTGAATTTTCAGGCAGCAGTGGCACATCCTCCTGGCTAAATTTCAGCTATGCTAAGCCAACAAGAAATACGTGAAACAAAATTTATGATGCTGCAAAATTTGAGGCTGAAAACAGGAGATTATCTCTGTAACATCTGGAAAGTCTAATCCTCACCAGCACAGGATCTGTTTCTGCTCCCGACTTTTCTGGGGAGGGAAAGCTTCTGTACTGTAATCTCACATTGTGTGGCTGCTCCCCATTAAAATGAATTGTATCCTTATGAAAAGCTGTGAGGACATGGGAAGGAAAACATAAATAAAGGACTAATTTACTTGTACATGGGAAACAACATTAAGTAATTAGCAGTAATTAGAAGAGCCAAAAATCCAAATCCTAAACTTACTTTTGCTTATGAAGCAGATTGAGGTCCTCAGCTAGAATATATTAGTTTTGCACTTTTTCTATTATCAACAAATTTGACATTGCAATTGAGACAGAGAATCAAATTTAAAGAACCCACTGTGAACTTGTGAAGAAAATTAGTGCAATTCCTGTGCTTCACTCCTTTATTTAGATGAACTGTACCTGAATGCTCAAAAAAAACCAAGCAAGAGTATTTTATCTATATTTTGTTTACAGTAAAGGAAAAAACATTTAACTCAGAAGGGTTTTTTAAGAACTCTGTTCTTATCTCTGACAAGTCTGTTATGGACTGATGTAGGTAACATTCCCACAGTCCTATATGTGTCTTTATCCTGGCAGAACATTCTGAATTGTCACAGTCAAACACACGTGCACGTAGAATATTAACGTATCTGGTCCTCTTTTTAATTTACTAAGGACTTACAATCAATAAAGCAACTCTGCCACTGCTAAATCAGTCTGCTTCATGACAGCTTTGCTCCACAGGAGCTATTTCCAATTACTATTTTAGTTTTTACCTATTTTCTTTTTTCTCTTAGATGGCGGAGCCAATAAGGATCAAATTTCCAGCTAGCCCATGGTGCATCATCCAAGGATTACATTCACAAAATATAAATAGTGAATGCTTTGATCTTATACAAGTTTTACCATTTTTATTTGTGCTATTGAAAAAGTGTGCCTCTAAACATAGTGATAAAACTTAAGAGAAAAAAATCCAGCTAATAATAATATCTACTTGTGGTTTTAAATAACTTATCACACTGTCAGGTTATTTAAGAGAGAGTGTTCATAACAAGGAAGCACACAAAGCAGTGAACAGCTTTCAAGGATGGCTAAACATCAAAGCAAAGGGACACCACATGGCGAGCATTGTTCCTGTGGCGCAAAATACTGCACAATGCAAAAACCAGAAAATAATCCAGCATAAAAGAAAAAGGGAATAAAGTAGTTTTTTCTTAACTCCTTAGGGAATAAGAAGTGCACACCACTTTCAGTGCAGTGGTGCTGTACTTCATGAAAAACCAGGAGGATGGAGGTGAATGATTGATCTCTCAAATAAGTAAAGATTCAAAGGCAAAACAGAAATAATGCAATAGGGCTATAAGGACAATGTTAATAAGGATTTCACTGCTACAGCGAGGAACGACAACTGTTTTTCTAAGCTTTATCTCTGATACAATTTGTATTTGATGTTAATAGACTAACAGACAAAACATACTGTAAAGCTAAAAAAAGTACAATGTGGAATGCTTCTCAAGTCTCTGACATTATTTACTGAATATTCAGAGAGCAGAGACAGATTATCAGCCTACATAACAGTTTCCCACATGTAAAACAGATGAAAAAGAATGTCTACTTCAAAGACAGCTGAGAGGTTTAAAGCCCACACATGGAGCTTGAACAACACAATGGGGCTCTATGTAGAGACAAGAGCCTGCTGGCTTACACCGGACCGAGGCAATCAATTGGCAATACATAGCGCCTGTCACTGCAAAAACTATGCTAAATTCCAAAATTTGGAATTCAGAAAATGCTGCATTTCAAAAAGAAAGTGAATGGGATTATCTTTCCTGAATAATCTACATCATAGCAAATTTACCTTCCCTGGCCATAGTTCAGAAAATCAGCACAACATTGGCAATCATGACGATGAAATTTCAGTGCTGCCTACCTCAAAAATCTCTCAACACATGTGCAGGCCTCCCCCATATCAGATTTATGCCAAAGCATACTATCTCTTGCTAAGCCTGCTTATCTTCTTAGGCACTATGGTGATGTTAGTCATACGCTTAATATATTCTAGGTTTTCTTTCTTCAGAAATTGTATTCAGTTTTCCATCTATGAAATGCATTACTATCTTCCTGAATTTTTTGTGTCATTTTAAGTTACCTATGCTTTTTTCCTCTTAATTGAAGTCTAACACATGAGAGTTTATGAAATATTCCAATATATGGACAGTACTTCATTCTTTTATACCTGAGGTCTCATTTTGTTACGATTTTCTTGATAAGCCCAAGGAGTAGAGTGCATCCACTGAACAGCATGCCAGTATCTCTCCTAGCTATTACATATGCCATCAACTCCATGACACCAATTCCATTACTCTCTGGCCTCTGTTTACAAGACTCAGGTAATGCACAGGAAGAGAAAAACTATTGCAATTTTCAAGCTAACTGCTGTTGGATGGAGGAGCTTACAACCCTCTACAGGCTTTATCACAGCTAGCTGGAATATATACCACTTTATACCATTCCCCCTTTGTACCCGGGGATTCATCTCTTGAGTTCCACCAACTCCAAGTGACCTGTCATGTCACTAGCTGGATGCCAGCTCCTTGTGGTGGAGCTCTGCCCAGCCTTGGCAAAGGTTGGGATGCTGGTGGTACTTCTGGCACTGTCACACCAACTTTTAATTGCTCCTGTTCCCACTCCAAGATGTCTCACAGCTGCTACAAATTTTTATGCTTCACTTACATGTCTTCTCAAGCTGACTCCTTGGTTCAAAAGCCTTTCCATAAGTCCAGGGTCACTGTTTAGTGTTGACAGCCAGACTAAAAGGACACAACAAGCCTAATCCATTAAGGACAACCCACATAATAAAACATTAACCCACAATCCCATAAAGACAACCAACAATCAAATATATCAGTTCCTACTACCTCTAAAAGTATCAAGTTTCTTTTGTATGTCAGGACATGACCTGTGGGGTCTTTGCATCTTCCTAGGTCATTATCTGTGTTAAAACGCAATGCTGAATATAAGACTTACACATAAAAGACTTTCAATCCCTATACTAAAAGGCAATAGTTGCATAACCACTGCTCCCCCCTCTCTGCCACAAAAGGTATAAATCTCTCCTTTCTGGAAAATGCTATCCAACCCAAGCATAGGACCTTGATGTCCTTTTGTGAATCCAGAGACAAAGACTCAGTCAAGTTCTCAGCAAGATCCAATTTATTCCATTTTGCTCATGTTTCATCTTCATCCTTTAATATATTTGTCTCCCTAGCTCTTGGCTTAAACTCTTTTAGGACACAGAAAGCAAGAGGCTAATGCTGTTAATCTTCACTTAATTTCCTTTCTTGAGTTAGCCTCCTCTGCCGTATTTTCCATTCTTTCAGTCTTCTCCCACATCCATGAGAGCTACTACATACAGGGAATTGCATCCACCTGTAACAGGGCAGAATATGTTCCAAATACATCAAACTGTTCATCTTCTTTTATAAAGGAAAAAAAATGTCTAACTTTTTCTATCACTTGCTCTCTAATGGAGTATAGTTGAATAGAAGACTCTTACACATCCTGACTCTAGTGGCCTCCAGAGAACTCAGTCTGTTCCAAGATGTAATGCCCAATGACGAGAAAGCAGTTCTGCATCCTCAAATACATCTCCTCAGACTTGCACATATTGTATTATTCTGTGTCCTGAAAGCAAATGATCCTTACTTACGTGTGCAGTGTTGTACCAAATGTCTACCAAAAAAACCCTGAAAAAGTCCTTACAAACACAGACACAGCTGTTCTGTAATAAGTGCAACTTTATATGCAAATATTTAGAGGCTTCTGGTATGCACATCTGTCTGTGACATATCTGCAATTCTTTCACACACTAAAAACAAGTTCTCAAGATATTTTCTGTTTAAGTAGAAAAGGAAACACATCAGCATTCAAAAAGCACATCCCACATTTTTAAACCATTGACTGTTTACAAAAATCTGTGGAAACACACACAATTTTCACATTACCAATGTTGCAAATATATGTAAGCAGGACTCCTTTCAACCTTAGTTTTAGTTCCGTACCACACTAGCTGTACATTTATCATCCTGTCATCATCCATTTCAGCCTTTAATTGCAAGTTTTCTACAACAGAAGTGGTGTAAGGAACTATGAATAGAGCCTCCACATAACATAAACCGAAACTGATACAGCACAAACCAGGCTGTGCCTGACTAATATTGCCAAACATGGAATAAAACAGGAGACCAATTTACAGGAAAGACGATCTGAAATATTTACATTCAGAGTGTAGACTCATACTTCGTATACTAGGCACAGCCACAGCAGCTGTTGAATAATGGCCCCAGTCCTTGCAGGTTCAGGGTATTCCAAGGCATGGGTAAAACATGCTGCATGTTCATCATCCTACACAGTGGAAAACCATCTTCCCTCACTCTCTAGAAATGTTGGGATTTTTCATCAAAACTTACTCTCCTTTGCAGGTCTCACTTTCTGCTTGCAATGCTGTAGTACAAGAATTCAAGCTAACTTTAAGTCACAGGGTGGGAATAGTTGAATCAGTTCAAGATTAAGATATCTAAATTTGGACTTATATCTTAAAACAACCCATTAAGAAACTGAAACCTGTGAAACAAGACAACAGATGTGTAGTTCAGCGTAAGCTGAATGACCCTGTAGGATGGATTGACTCGATCCCCATTGGTTACAGAGGGCTCAGGCTTGCAGTGCACATGTACACACCACTTGTAAACACTAAAATTTCAGTGTCTTAATCCTGGACTGAATACCATTGACAAAAAGTTATTAAATAAGGCACCCAAGTATGGATTCAGCAGACGTCTCAACTCTGTTGAAAACAGTTATGCTTTAATTAAAACCTCTTCCTGCACTACTACCCCTAAAATCTCACCCCTACATACTGAGAAAGTAGTATGGAAACAGCGTGGTACTCAATACCTGTAATTCAAAGGGATGAAATTATGAATTTAAGCACTCAATCTGAGTTTGAAACAAAGGTCAACAAGCTCTTCTCATAACTGGACCTTACAGTTGTCCCAGAGATCATTACAGTAACAGAGAACTGTCAGGATACAAGACAAGCAAACTGTGCCTTCCCAAAATAATTCTTGCATCATACCTCCTAAGAGCTGACAAGACGAGGTTTTTAATCTATTGCTATAGAAACTACCATATGGCCTGTTTCTTAATCCTCTACATCTTTACTGTAAAAGAGAAATCTACCAAGGAACAAAGATCTGGGCATGAATTTACAGAAATGGCTTAAATACATTAAGCAAACTCATTTTTTAGCAGTCAAAAGCATATAACTATTTAAAAAAAAAGAAAGGAAACAACATCAAAACTAAACAAAACCCAAAAAATGAACAAAAGTCATCTTCTTAGGTAATGAATGGTCATAAAGGATAATTCAAAACACTGCATGATACAAAAAGCCTTTTTTAAAATCATGTGAAGAAAACAGTTTTACCAATTCACACAATTTCTATGCTTCACCCCAAAGAATTGCCACACATCTGACATATACATATTATTTGAAAGCATGGAAAACAATCATAAAGGAAAAACACATCCTGAAGTTTGGATAGGCAGTATTCCAATGGTGCTGATTTTCATCACGAACTATCATTCTCTCTCCATCTGCTTCATTAGCACAATGAGTGTCTTCACATAATGAAGCCTGAAGTTATACAAAAGGGCTCAACCAGGGCCTCAACATCTGGCCCTGAATTTACAATGGATTGCAGGAACGTGAACTGCAGAGAGATGCAGGCAGTAACAAGAAGAGAAGGAGGAACAAGAACACCTCACAAGGAACTGTGAAGTGTCCAGCTTTCCCTGCTTCTCACGGCACCATCAGCCTTGGTTACTTCCAACCATTCTTTTGCTGCCCCAGCAAGCAGACCAGAGCTTCACCTGCATTGTCCCTGCCTTGCACCAAGAGGTTCCCTCCCAACTTGCTTCTCTGCTAAAAGCAAAACTCTTCCACTGCCTGGAACCGGAATCTTTCTGTCAAGTGTATCGGCATCACAGGTTTGACAGCTCTTTACTGCACACTTGAACTGCTCAAAAGTGCCAATGCATCAGTAAAAATTTCCAGAGACAACTCCACTGAAACAGGAGCTCTGTGGAGAAACTCCTGACAAAACATATCTGGTAAGAAAAACAGAAACAGAACATCACATTATGCAAAATACTCAGATTTGTGAAGATAGTATAAAGGCAGACAGACTTCAAACATCATTTACTACACTTACTGGTATTAGAAAGTCCGGTTCAAAGCCAAGAGAAACAATACACCACAGCAGGAGCTTGACAAGTTAAGCTTGTTTCTTTGCTTATAGGCTGCTTGTGATTATTATTATTGACTGACTACTTGTCATTTATACATGAAATTTGCCACAGTCTTAAAATAGGCTCCTATGACAATAGCGATGGCATCACTGGCTAATGAAATTAGATTTCTTTATTGAATTCCAGAACTGAAGTACAGCTGAAATGCAATAGCTAAAGATAACTTTCTAATGCTCCACTTCAGCCTGTTTGCTGGTAATTTGTGGCAGACATCAAGATTCCATTCCATGCACCAAGTACTGATCTTCTTAAAATAACATGGGGAACAGAAATAACTTCCACTGATAAACCTCTTGAAGAAATTAAAAATTCTTTTAAAAATTAAGAAATTAGTAACTACTCAAACAACAACAGATAGCTTTCTATAAAAAAAATTGAACTGAATTTCAAGAATGACAATCTAAAACCTGACTCAAAAAATCATTTCAGCTGTAAAAATACTAACTGCAATGTAAATTAAAATGCTCTATTAGTTTTCATAGAATGGCTTGGTTTGAAAGGGACCTTCAAGTGCATCTAGTTCTAATCCCCCTGCCTTGGGCCAGGGCACCTTCCACTACACCAGTTTGCTTAAAGCCCCATCCAGACTGGCCTTGAACACTTCTAGGAATGGGGCATTCACAACTTCCTGTGTCTCACCAGTAAAGACATTCTTCCTAATATCTAATCTAAATCTACTCTATTTTAGTATCAAACCATTACCCCTCATCCTGTCAATACACTCCCCTATCTGGAGTCTCCCTCCAGCTTTCTTCTAGGCCCCCTTTTAGTACTGGAAAACTCCCCAGAGCACTCTCTTCTCTTCTTCTAGGCTGAACAATTCCAACTTTCTCAGCCTGCCTTTATAGCAGAGGTGCTCCAGCTTTCTGATCATTTTGACGCTCCTCTACACTCAATCCAACAGATTCTTGTCCTGCTTATGTTGGCAGCCCCAGAGCTGGGTGCAGCACCCCAGGTGGGGTCCCATGAGAGCGGATTAGAGGGGGAGAATCACCTTCCTAGGCCTGCTGCCCACACTGCTTTTGATGGTCTTCTCTTTGATGCTTTTCTTTTATTACAATAACGGTATGTTTTTCACAGAAATAAATATAAACTTCATATATAAACAGTTAATTCGTCTCACCACCATGGAAAAACAGTTCATGTATCATAGTGAAAGGTACATGGAAGGTATGAAGTGGAAAAGAAAAAAGAAAAGGTTTTAGTTTAAAACAAGCAATACTGTATACCATAATACAATGTTTTTCCAAGATTTTTATCTTTTTCCTACTACATGAAAAACAATTAGAAATACGTAGCAATAGGTATGCAATAGCAAGACACTTTTTAGAGAGTATGTTTGCTTCCACTGAAAAATTCAATATCTGTATTTGTGTGTCAAAGTAAAGCCTTAACAGCCAGACGTCTGAGAATTGGAAATGAAATGATGCTGCCTCAGCATACAAAATAAGCACACTATAGAAACAGCAAATAGCCTGGAGACAACAGGTTCTGTTAAAACCAAACCAAGATGGCAAAGGAATTATGCAGAGGTTTTCCTTCATTATTTAGCAGCTGTGACCTCAGAAAATCGTAAACCCTACTGCAGACTTTAAACATTTTTGAAAGTATTTCATTCACAGTAGGATTTTTGTGTGTTTGTGAGAAAACTAACTGGAACTATATGACATTTTTCATAGCCTGTCTATGTATCTTCCATGTGATATTGACCGGATTTAATCTCCAAATTCCTCCTAACTGCAGGCTCTTTTATCTCTGCTTCCACATTCATTATGGATGCACTGCCCATAGGAGTTCAGAAGACAAAGAAAACAGCCTTCCCACAACGATTTCTCAACATTAATGAGTCAAACAAAACACAGGATGCTAAAGAGAGCAACCAACTGACTGGGAAGAAAGAAAAGTGGTATGAACCAGGAGGAGCTGCAGCTCTGCCTTCCCTCTCAGTAGCCAAAATAATAAACCATGTAAAGGAAACAAAACCACTACAGAGACTGGAGGCAACTTCCCACTCTAGCAGACCCAAGAGAAATACCTCACAGCATATTCTGCAGATTGGACATCCCAGAGCAACCAAACTACAGGGCACCTTCCCTCCTCAGCGCTGAACTAGGACTCTAGCCAATCTAGGACTTGCTAGGCTTTGCATAGTAGGGAACAGCCTTATGGAAAGGCACGGGAGATGATAACTTCCTTCTGTGGAGAGGAAGGAAGGCTGGCATAAATCCAACAAAAATGAGGTAAGACAAATCTTTGCAGAGCTACTTGCCCAGTATTGGTCTGGTAGTAAATGCCCAACCTCAGAAAAAGAGACACCTGGAAACTACAATGTCTCACCAATACTGAAGGAGAGAAAATAAAGCCTATTTTTGCACACAAAACTTTGAAATACAGGCCCTTTCATAGCTTAGCTTTGATTTTGTTCTTCCCAAGTAGCTGAGGAGGTAGTAGAGAAAGCAAGACCTCCATGTGCTGTCTTGTTTCTTAACAAATTACTGCCACACAGCTTCTAGAGAACTAATGCCACTATCATTGTTCTGGGAGCAATTCTGACCAAATGCTCTTCTTGTAGCATCTCAATGTGAATCGAGATTGGTTAGCAGATTCCTACAGCATTTGAGAAACAAATGCTTATTGGCATTACTTGCACACAATGGGTGCCTTGCTCTTGTTACCTTTGGCTAAAAGAGGAGTTAGCCTATAAACAACCAAGGGGGCTATATTTTATTGCAGGACAGATTCCCTCTGAATAGTGTACAGGAAAGCTGGGCTTTCAGG
The DNA here is from genome assembly GCA_038380795.1 of Pyrocephalus nanus. NCBI lineage: Eukaryota > Metazoa > Chordata > Aves > Passeriformes > Tyrannidae > Pyrocephalus > Pyrocephalus nanus. The sequence continues at coordinate 42,546,823 of CM076259.1, forward strand.
ATCCTTCCAAAGGTTAAAAAAACTCATCAGGTGGAAATATCAGCAGGATGTGTTGATATCTGCAAACAGAATCCTGTATGCAAATGGGAAAGAGATATCCAGCACAGAAATAAAAACTCAGCAGAGCATATTTGCTGAATATTCACCTTTCCCGAAAGGGGCAGTAAGACCTGTTATAAATATTCCCATGAAGGGCTGCAGGCTTTGTTACTTATATCAGAGGGGATAATCCAACATTCAATTACATCAACAAAAAGTTCTCCCTTGATTTTGATGGGTCTGTATCTCATCCAAGCTCAGTGACAGTACATCATGGTATGACATAGACAGAAACAAACACACAGGATGCATCTATACAGAACAAATGCAAACAGGAGAAACAGATTTATGAAGCCTGATGCATTTAACTTGTGGTGGTCAGGCTATCTTTCATATGGAGAAGCTCCTCAGTAGTTTTCAAAAATGAAATATCACTTAAAATGTAACAAACCAACTAAACTTGGTATACAATTACAAATATAGTCCCTTTGGATTTTAAGCTAAATTATACAGAAACGACAACTCACTATTCTTCAAGAACTGCTGAAATCCATGACTGTAAGAAGGGTACAACTCAAGAAACATGTCTTACAGATCTGAAAAGCACACTATTGAGCTTTAGAAATCCTGCTAGACTCACTTGAACAAACTTTTAAACTCAGCATTGGGTTGCAGTGATTAAAATTAGCATCTTCTATCTGGGTTAGGAGACATTTTGCTCCTGCCAATATAATCTCTTTTTTAAATACCCATCAATTTCACCCACCACAATCATCCTGCTAGCATAGATAGAGAAAAATCTTTGGTATAGCCACTATCAGAGTAATTCAGAGTAACCACAAAATTAGCACAGCAATATCCACTGTCTGCCTACCTTGTTAAAGCTCATACAAGACACAAAACAAGTGCTAACTATCAAAGGCTAGGTACAGCCTAGACTTTCTAAAAGTTTCTCATAAAATCTCTCAAGCAGTTATTACAGAAACAGCTACTGCTATGCTAGCTACAGGTTTCTGTTTGTTAACCAAGACAGACTGGAAACAGATCAACTCATAAGAAGCAAAAGCGCCAGAAAAAGGGTCAATTATCAGACTGAGAGATGAGTAACAGCAGCACGCCTCATTCTCTCAGTTCTAGAACAACCATATTCAAAGGTTCATTAAAAGGTCTCGGGTTTTTCTTTGTAGCATTGTTCTGCTTTCAAGGCTTAGGAGAGTCACAGATTTTCTTTATAGATCAAGGCACATGAGATATTCAGGCTAAAAGATGATGAATGTGTTCAGATGAACGGAAGTTAGGTAGAGGTCAAGGATGATCCTGTGTTTAATAACCCTGACCCAATAAATCTGGCTCAGAACCCTAAAGCTTTCCTTTTGCAGACGTTAGGTTGGGGCCTAGTCAGAGCATCACAGCAATTCTGTGTTTACACCAGCCTCCTGACAGCCCAAGGCTCGGGGATAGGAAGAATAGCAAAGCACTCAAGGAAAAGCAGAAACAAAGAAGTCCTGAGGCTTCCACCTCAGGACTGGATCTGAGGAAAATGGGACAGAACAATATAGACCATAGTGTCATGCCCTTCAAGCAAACTGTGACAGTGCTTTGCTCTCTGCCATGGTGCAGTGGGAGTCCCACGGCAGTCTTGGACAGAACAAGCAGAACTGATGAGGGACTGCTGTTGGTTGGGGTTGAGATGTGCAGCAAGGAAGGGAAAATTCTTTCATGGGTTGGGTATGTTCATAGCACTACTTAGCTCATTGTAGAAATACTGCCTCTGTATTTCTAAAATTTTAATGTATCAAGGCTTATATGACAGCATGTAATATGGCAAATTAGGAAAAGTGGAAAAACAGAAATTTCAATATTGATCAAGCTCCTGCTGTAAACCTGCAAAAGAAAATTTGACACAGGTTTTAAAACTAGGATTTTTTTGAGACAGCTACAAACTTGGCTAGGCTTCTAAGATGAAATACTGTAAAATTACATATCTTTAGAGACACCAAATGGAGGCACTGAAAATAACACCTAACTGAAATAAATTCTCAACAGAAAGACCGATCCCTGTTTTGCAGTACTTTGTTCAAATTCACGGACACAAGATGTGGTTTGCCATTATTTTAATAAAAGATTGCTCAACTAAATTTACACTACTGCCTTTTCTGCCATGACAATTTTTGAATAAAAGAAAGTTGCATTCAATAACACAGCACTGAAATTGATATTAATTAATATTTTCAGTGTATTGGGTCCTATAAAGAAAAGGTGAATGTGGTGATTTATAAAATATCATTACAAGCCCTCAGCACACTCTAGAAGTCTCACTTTATTCTGCAGTTTCCTAGGAGATGCCAAAGAAATGGGTCACAAACAGAAGTGATTAGAGTGAGACCCCCCACTTTTCCTGAAGTATTATGGGACAAGACAAATCACATCTCACTGCTTTGCCCTCAAACTATTTAGTAGTTTTTATAAGCTAGGCAGAAGTACAAAGTAATAATGAGATTTTTCTCCTTCAAATCAAGCTTAATCTGTCTTGTAAACTACTCAAAACACAATGTATTGCACTAACCAGGACAAAATTGCGCCTCTTGACAAAACTGTTTCATGGGTCTGAGATAGGAAAGAGAATCTCACACCTATATTTCTGCCTCATTTCATTCACATGTAAGAACTCTGATTACTACAGGTTATCTGATGCAAGAAAAATACAGTGTTGTGAAGAATCATGCCCTTATTTTCTTCTCAAGACTTTTTGTTCGTATTTAAAATGAACACGCATGCCCTTAACTATTCCTTTTTCAACATAAATCAGGTTTGCAGAAACAAATTAAACTTACAATAATTCCTCTAGCAAAATAACACACAGCGCTTTGTTACAGGATAAACTCATTCATCACTGAGGAAAAGACTGATCCTCAATAATGTGAGTTAGGTTGCAAGGTATCACCGAAGATGGCGGTGGCACAAAGCGCATTTGGAGACATGTCACTGGTGGAGTGCCCTAGGGACCGACTCTGGGACTAACACTGTTTAACATCTTCATTAATGACCTGGATGATGGAGCAGAGTGTACACTCAGCAAGTTTGCAGATGAGATAAAACCAGGAGGAGTGGTTGATATACTAGATGGTTGTGTCATCATTCAGAGGGACCTGGACAGGCTGGAGAACTGTTGCCAATAGGAACCTCACAAAGCTTGACAAAGGGAAGAGTGAAGCCCTGCACCTGGTCAGGAATAACCCCCTGTATTGCTACATGCTGGCAGTTGATCAGCTAAAAAGCATCTTTGCCTGGCATCCTGGCGGACAAGAAGTTGAGCATGAGCCACCAATGTACATTTTCAGAAAAAAAGGCCAACAGCCTCCAGGGTTATATTAATAAAAGCACTGTCACCAGGTCAAAGGATGCGATTCTTCCTCTCTACGCCGGCCTGGTGAGGATTTATCTAGTGTACTCTGTCCAGTACTGGGACTGGACTGAGATTCCCATTACAAGAAAGCTATGGGCCTATTGGAGCAAGTCCAGGACAGGGTCATGAAGATGATTAAGGAGTATCTTTATATGAGGTGATGCTGAGAGAGCTGGGACAGATCAACCTGGAGAAGAGAAGGCTCAGGCTCAGATAAGATGGCTCTTATTAATATGTGTAAATAACTGATATGAGGGAATGAAGAAGAGGGAGACAGATTCTTCCTAGAAATGTCCACCAACAGGACAAGAAATGATGGGCACAATTTAAAACGCATGTCATTTCTCCAGAAAACAAAGAAAGAGTTTGTTTTTTTACTGTGATAGAGGTCAAATACCAGAATGGGTTGCCCACAAAAGTTCTGGAGTCTCCATCTGCAGAGATATTCAAAACAAAAATGGACAGTCTTGGATAACCTCTTTCACTTGACCCTGCTTGAGCAGGGGCTTGGACTAGATGACCTCAGGAGGTCGCTTGCAATCTAAACAATTCTGTGGTCCTGTGAAGATGATATAAGAATTCTGAGAATGTGTGCTGATAACTAAGTCACCAGGCTAGGAAGGTCTTTGTGTTTAGTCCCCTGCTTTACCACAGGCTTCTCTTTCATAAGCCAGAGCATTTATTTTAGTTACTAATTACCACAATCTGCCTAACTCAGATCCTGGAGGGACAAGTGTACAAGCAATTGACAGAAATGCTTTTTCCATGACTTAGTATAGTGAGGCATTCTGCTTCATTGTTTTCCCCTCTGAAGTGTCTGGTTAGCCTACTTCCAAAATAGAATGCAAAATGAGTTGGGTTGCAAGGTTATTTCCTTATGGCACTTTTTATTTAAACCTATGCATTTACTGTTGAGAACAACAAAGAAGGAAAAAGACACATGACTTTACATATGCTTTCCACTAAAATGCAGCTTAGTTTATTCAGGTAGAAAAGAAACCAGTCATCCTACAGAGAGAAGAACAAAGAAAAGAAGAGAAAGACGCCAAAGGTTGATGCTGTATATGCAGCTCCAATTATTTATTAACAGAGTGCATAAATTCTGTACATGGTAAGCTTCAGCGAGAATAGAGAAGGGAACTTTACTCCTAAAATAGCTAACTCACACATTACTGCAACTGATATTTTCATTTTAAAATCAGATGAAGAGCTAAGTGCAGAAAAACACATAAAGAAATCATAAAAAGTTGTAAAAGTACTAGAGAGGAAAGCCATTAAATTATGCAGCATTTCATGGGCCACTAGTTTGTTTTACTACATCTGTGCTTAGATTCTCTGCACCTGAAAAGTGCATTTATGGCCCATTAGGAAAAGGCATTAAAACTTGGGAGATACCTAACAGGCTGTAATCCAATGCCTATGTCTGAAATATGTAGAAATGGCCCAAGTTTGGCTGTCTCGGTGGTTGAAATGTACACATTCCAACTTTTTACAGTATCATAATGCTCCAGGCAGTCCACTTCCTGGAAGGGTTTGTATTTTCCCATGATTAAAATCACTCAGGTTTTGGACATCTCTGAGAGCATCACAAAGGTATGCTTTAATGCAATAATCTAGAAATGCACTGCCTATGATGTTACATCAATGCAGTAACAGAGTATCTGTACCAGCTTCAGCCTTCTAAGTGAAATGGAAAGGATCAGAAAGACTGGGGCTCTGGATTGAGGCAGAATACTAATATAGCTCTTATAAAGTAAACTAAAGTAACCTTTTTTTTTTATCTACAAGTTCAACATAAGAACAGCTGTAAATTGGGGTCATCTAGTGTTGCTGTGCTGCTCTGGATGCTCAGCATACATTAGAAAAATTAAACTTAGGATGGATAAACTGCACAGAAGATTAATTACAACCCTTCTCCTAGAGAAACTCCATGAAAGAAATGGATGTTTACATGTGCCACCTAGCACAGAGGTGTTGGCAGTGTTAAAGACAACATGGCTGTTGAACTGAGGAGAATGTACTACCTCTGAGACAAGGGTAGGCGCAGAAGCCACATGAGGAAGTTCCCCCAGATTGAGAGATTCCAAAACAAAAGTAGTAAGAACTCTACTGCCACTGCGCATACCACCCTCACAACTAATCCATGATGTTCCTACTCTAGAGTGGATGCTTTTGTGAATGGTGGATAAAAACACCCCCAGCCAAACTGAGAGAACTGGCAACACTGACGCCCCATTTTCAAGTGACCAACAACACTGAGGTGCCACTGCCACACAGGATACTGAGAAAGCTATCCTTCCTTAGACTCACCATTAGTCCCAGGAGCTCCACATCCACTACACAACTTGCAAGAAACTAATAAGTCAATGCCAAAGACCAGACTAAAGATTCAAAAAGTGTCAGTGCTCAGAATATACACTCATGTTTCTCTGTCTGCCTGAAGAGTAATAAACAGCAATAATCAAAGTTGTTGTTTTGTAACAGGAGAACAGTACCTGTAAGACAGGTACAGGTGCTAGTTCAGTGTTCTTCCATTTCCCTTTCCACACTTTGTCTACATTATCTACAAATGTTTGGGGCTCATGGATTTAGAGTCTATCTCTGCCCTCACCATGACCAGCTCAGCAGGGCTCAGACTTTGACTGGATCCTCTACAGGTCAAACATCTCCATTAGCCTACTGTAAATGTATGGAATACAATAATAATGGGAGGTTAATGAAGACCAGAGAGAACAGGGGATCACACAGGGGAAAACAGAAGTAGAACATAAATAGGAGTGATATGTTTTCTAAGATGAAAATAAAATGAAGGAAGGTCAATGGAGAACTGGATGCTAAAAAATTTAAAAATAGTGATTTAAAAGTAACTGATATCACTGGCAAATCTTCCACTGACAACACTGAACTGCAGTTACTTATTTAATTAGCATATCCCAATTACCATACATACTTGATATTAAACTTGGGTGAATGTGAACAGATACTATGGAAAATCAAATTAACTAGTATTAAAAAATACAAAAATGAAACTTCTCAGTAAAGCATCAAACCACATGCAAACATTAAGTTTACCTCAGCTCCTAAACTGAGAGATATTATTTCATCCTCAAAAGCAGAATGTGTATCAATATGAGGAGGAATTCCTGTACAAGAAAAAAACAAAAATATCAGTATAATAATAACAACAAAAACAGTAATAGAGTGCTATCTCTGCTAGGAAGCTCTGTTTCTACGGATGTCCATATGGAAAACTGGGACATTCGGTTGAACAAACAAAAGTTACCATAAAACAAAGGAGTTGCCTTCCAATAGAATTGAGCAATTGTCTGATTTACATACCCAGATTAGATGGACACAGTTAACCTAAATGTCCTGTATAATCAGTGGAAATATCTAGAAGACAGTTCAGGGCACTCAAAGGCCTCACTCACCTTCTGATGACTCCGAATACGTTCCCTGCTGCAGGGAGTAGCTAAATGGTTTTGATTTCCTTGTAGGCAGTTTAGCCTTTAGCAGTAGCACTTATGGGACATTTGGCAACTTTGGGCTTTAGATCATCCACAACCATGTATTTCTCCCCCACTCTCTTCAAAGAGGAGTAATCCCAAATCCCTCTATTTGCTAAGCAAATGATTGTGTAAAGCATCTCAGATTCGGAATTAGGACCTACTACCACAAAGGCAGGCATTGTCAGGGTAAAGCCCTGCCTCTGCTTTGCAGTTCCTGGCAGAGCACATATCATTGCTAGGCTAACCCCTGGGTAGGACATCTATTGGTGTGTGCATGAGTAAACACACACTGCTGAGAACTGCCAAAGGTACAGTAATTTTTTGGGGTGGTTATTGTTGTTTCTTTTTTTTTTTTTTTTATTTCAAATCTTCTATTTGGAAAGAAACTGCCAAGTCCTGCAGCTTGTGCTACACATTTTAACATCAAGTACTGAAACAGCAGTGTGTGTGCCACAGCAAAATCTAACCACGTGGTGGGGAACAGCACTCAGCAGTGGCGCAAGGCCAGCAGACAGCTTGGGAGAACTGCAACTACACCTTCCTCTGACTCCATAGCAGGCTCAGACACATAGAGTGATTTCCTATTTGCAAACCGAACCAGTTTTGTTTATTAAAAACTCTACCAATGTCCATTTAGGACACTAAAGAATTCCTGAGTTGAAAACAGTTTTTTCAGTCAGCTCTATAAAGCATCCTTATTACATGCCAGATTTTACTTCCAGATGTAAATTCTAAATTCCATTAGTTTCAGTGAAAGCCATACAAGTGTTTTATGAGGTCAGCATTTAATCCAATAGAAAATCAGCGGGACTTGAAAACCAAGGACTGATACCCATTTGTTACAGCTCATAACTTTGCCTCAGTATAAAGCACTGAGGATCTGCCTTCAGATGCACGCTGCAGTCTGTGTACTTCACTGTGCAGCAGAACATGGACAGCTCTCTGCATTGTCACTCACACAACTCAAGCAAGAACACGCTAATCTTCGTACCTGTTGTTTATACTCCATACATCCAGCACATAGAATGAGTCTCCTAAGTCAGCAGTGTGCCACTGCGGCCAGGAGGGCCAGTAGTATCCTGGGGTGCATCGGGAAGAGTGTGGCCAGTAGACTGAGGGAGGTGATCCTCCCCCTCTGCTTGGCCCTAGTGAGGCCACATCTGGAGTACTGTGTCCAGTTCTGGGCTCCTTAGAACAAGGAAGATAAGAAGCTACTGGAGAGGGTCCAATGGAGGACCACAAGGATGATTAATGGACTGGAGGATCTGTCTTATGAGGAGAGACTACAGGAGCTGGGCCTGTTCAGTCCAGGGAACGGAAGACTGAAAGAGGGTCTCATCAATGGATATAAATATCTCAAAGGCAGGTGCCAACAGGATGGTGCCAGACTCTTTTTGGTGGTGCCCAGTGACAGGATGAGGAGCAATGGCCATAAACTAAAACACAAGGAGTTTCACTTCAACGTGAGGAAGAACTTCTTTACACTGAGGGTGGCAGAGCACTGGAACAAACAGCCCAGGAAAGTCCTGGAATCTCCCTCTCTGGAAACGTTCAAAACCCACCTGGACACATTCCTTTGTCACCTGCTCCAGGTGACCCTGCCAATGCAGGGAGGTTGGACTGAATGATTTCTACGCTAACAATTCTGTAAGCATTCAAAAGTATATGGTAACACCCAAGTATAAATCTACAACTTCAAATGTTATTGGGATCCTGCATGGAAAAATATCCTCATAAAGGAATTCATTTAATGTGTCTTATGTGTGGCCCCTACAGTTTAAATACCCAAAGCCATGAGTCACTCTCTAAAATTTCCAGTGAAAATACAGCTCAGAACAAAAATACTGAAAGTATTAATCTGACTGCACTCTGTGCTCATTCATATCCTAACAAATTGCACTTAAGAAAGGGTATTTTGTTTTGGGCTTGGTTTTTTATTTGTTTGGGTTTTTTTTAAAAAACTGCTTCTATCCCTGACAGAAATCTACAATTCTAAATAATCTCCTCTGGTGTCCCAGGCACAATTATTTGACTGTATCAATTTAACAGATTGTCAGATACACAAAAAAATAGGATCAGCTTTTCAGACCCTTGTTGGGCAGACACTGTAATGGCTGTCAGAAACTAATTCTGAGAGTAAAGCCGTTGTCCTTTCTTCCTAAGGACAAATGAGATATTCAATCTAGAAACCATGCCAGATACTCTGCCTTGATGACTGAGTTTAGCAAAAAGCACAGCATGTGATTTATTCCCTAGAGGTGAGATTAGAAGCATATTTCTCTGCAGATGTCTCCAGTTTGGAAAAGGTTACAGAAATAGAGTAATTCCTTATTTCTAAGGTAAGGGAACCCAGCTTGCATCATACTTATGAGTCCATATATCACATATACTCACATTGTATCATACTTAATAACAGCAAGAGCCACTTCCTGGAGACTGTATGCACATTTTAGGGAGAAAAACAAGTTTGGAGTGAAAAAATGCACTTGACTAAAAAAAAATATGACTATTCCCATAACATTTTATGGTTAATTTTCATGTCATGGGCCTGGACCTTGAAACACCATCATTTGCTTTAACAGTGGTATCAAAAACCTCACTTCTAAAAAAAAGCTTCCAGGCTCAGAAACCAATATTAAGACTTTAGTTTTGATTTTAAGCATTTCTGGTCACAGAGGAAACACACTAAGTAGGTGCTTAAATCCTGTCCCTACACCATGTTACATTTCGATGCTACACTCCTTCTGTTTTTCAGTGAAATTGTACTGGTTTGGCTGGGATGGAGTTCATTTGCTCCACAGTTGCCTGTATGGTGCTATGCTTTGGATTTGTAATGAAAACAGTGTAGAAAATACGTGGATAGCCTAGCTACTTCTGAGGAGTGCTTACACAGCATCAAGGTCCTTTATGGTTCTCATACTTCGCTGCCAGCAAGTTGGCTGGGAGGGGACACAGCTGGGACAACTGACCCAAACTGAACAAAGGAATATTCCATATGACCATATGACATGGTGATCAACAATAAAACATGGTGAAGTTTACCAGGGATGTCACTACTCAGGGACTGGTTGGGCATTGATTGGCTAGTAGTGAGTAACTCTTTGGGCTTTTCTTACATCACTTGTTTTTCTTTATTTCCTTTTTTTTTAACTTACTAAACTGCCTTGCTCTCAACCCATGAGTATTCTCCCTTTTATCTTTCCAATTTTCTCCTCTATCTCAGTGAGGAGGAGTGAGCAAGCAGCTTTGTGCTACTTAGTTACCTAACTTACATTGTGGTTTAAATATGGTAAAGAAGTCAAAGTTTTTGAAAGAAAAATAAACTTACCTTGTCCAGGTTCATACTGATTTACAGTCAGTTGATCAGGTTTATGTTTGATGTATCCCTGCTTTAAGCACTTCTCCAAGAAAAGGTTGCAAATTTCAGGAAGACCTGGTTATAGAAACAGAACTGTAAGCAAAACAGGACAGCTTTTTACATTTTTATCCTTTCTTTTTACAATAAATATAACTGGAAAAGTACACAAGAACACCTTTATATACATGCAAGTCCATCTTGAATAATGATTACTAACACACATGTCAGAACTGGGGGCTTCATGTGCAAGTCCAATATATTTATAAGATCTAAAAATTAGAAAGGCCACTTCTCCAAGACTCCTTACAAATGTAAACTGCAGTACCTCTACACATAAATAAAAGTGCATCAAATCAGAGGTAAAGTTTTCACCAGTTACAGTAAAGAATTTTCAGTCAAGAAGCAAAATTATTATGCAGAGAGTCAGAAGTTGTGCAGAGAGCTCTAAAAAAATTACTCTCTGAAAATTTCTTACTGAATTAGATTAAATATGACCAAAAAAGTCTGCTCAGGATAAGCTGGTCTTGAAACAGGAAGGAAAGCTATAGTCCTTCAGTGAAGCTTTGGTTTACTATTTTACCCAAGGACTTAATTGAAAAATTCTGTTGCAGGTAACACCCTCAAATGTTACCAATAGCCCTTCCATTAATCTATTGATTTTTACTTATAGGTGTTTTCCTGCAAGAAGTATGTATGCTTTTCTAACACATAAAATGGTCTAGCTGAGAGATTAGAAAACAATTTAAATATCAATGCTTTTATGATGGTATAGCTTCACTGTTAAAACCTCAACGTAAGCAGAATCCTTCAGCTGGATGCTGCATCCATCCCAATACACATGCATCACCTTAAACACCTTCAAATTTTACAGGAATTTAACTCCCCTATTTTACTATTTTTAAATCTAACACTATAAGATGACTCACTTGCTTTGCTCTGACTCACAGCTTTCAACTCCAAACAAGAGTTATTAAAACCTTTTCAAAATGGCTTTCAGTCCAAAGGAAATTTTATTTTGGTGTGCATGCAGCAAGCTTCAAGCTAATCGAGATAAATATATACAGCAACATATGTCACATCCCCCAAACAAATTAATATGCAATTTGTAACACATAATTGTTTTATGAAACAAAAAGCTAAAAAAGAATGACAATTACAATCCTAAAAGCCTTACTTGACTGGACCTCAACAAAGGGCAGCAACCTCTGGCTCCAACTGATTGGAAAACAAGCTTAAAGCACTCACAATAATTTGGAATGGATCTCATTCAAAAGCACTGTTTGGTGTATACTTAAGATACAGTGAAAGTTCTCCAACTAGAATCTCACATCCGTACCTCAGTGAGGTTTAAAGGCTTTACATAATGGTTCAAATATCAGTGCAAAATAAGTATGATTTATTAGGGAAGTTCTCACCTCCAGGTAAAGGTTTGTCTTTATCAACATTGTTGTTATCATAGCGAAACTCATATCCAAAATGTTTTACTCTTCTATGCTTTAAGTTCTTCTGGGCTGTAAAAACAAGCAAGTTTAAAGTAAGATTAGACTACATGAAACAGTACAGGAAATTTGCTATGCTTCTCTATTCCTTTTGACCTGTTAAGCCTAAATGCTCTTCAGTTAGCAGTTAAAACAATATCCTACGGATATTCATACAAGATCAAGACCCTTCATATTCATCAATCAACACTTTATATGTTAGCTAAGGTCAACATAACTCCTTGCATTGCTCCAAGGAACAAAATTTAGCCAGAAACTTTGAAGCAAATGCCAAGAATTCATTTATTAAGGGATTTAACTCCACGGAATTCAAGTGAAAGCAAAAAAGGGATTCAGAATGTGTCTCACTGAATAATTTTTTATTTAAAAGAAGACACAGCTCCTCAGTTGGACATCAAATTACAAGGGGAGCCTCCACAGAACTGTCTTATGCTTGGCACAAGACACATAAAAAAGACTTTAGTTGTTTTTGGATGCAGGTATGTTAATCAAGTAAATCCATTCTAAAATATCAATTCAGACCACTTGCCCCCAGGAGTCTATCATTTGGAGTATAAGACCCAGTTTCTAAAATACTAAGAACAAATACACAATCATTTCAGACAACACATTTACCAAGATGCAGACTTCTTTTAAACTGAAACTGCAGGAAAAAACAGCATAAAGGTATAGAAGGTCTGGATTTCTATAGCTGTACTCACCACTTTGAGTATCTTCATCTCCTATCCACTCAATACTTTCCAACATCCTCCTTTCCTCCTCTGGAGAAATAATCTTTTCAATTACTGTTAATCCTGGAGGTAAGCTTGTAGGAACAGCATTTTGTAAGGAAACTAGGGTGTATGAAAAAAATGAGAATACTGTCACTGCTTAGAGAAAATAAAACCATGTGTTCCCTACAGGGATATTTATTTTGTATGAGAATGTAATACAGCTGTAGAAACATTTACTTTAACGATACAACATAGCCCTCATTGTGGTCTTATTTGGTAAATGAATGATCCCTTTCTGTCATGATAAAACAGGATAAGGCTCAAGTTTTGCATCATGCAAAGCACTTCCTAAAAATTTGACTGCATAAGACCAACAAGACTCCACATTACTCAAACACAAAACCACTTGTGATTTTCCCCTCAAAATAACGGTAAACAGAATTTTCTAGTCACTTAAGGGTTCTATCTGAATTTCATTTTAATTTTGTAGAACTTTAGTGATGTAGCATATTAGCAGATTGCTTCTCTAGACAGAGAATACTCTGTAATCAAATATGCACAAATATGGAGTAGTACATTGCAATCCCTAGGCGAGCACAAGCATTGATGATGTAGGGACATTCAGTTTGCTATCCTAATAGCTAAAAAAGCTATTTGCTGCCAGAATGTACAGACCAACACCAGGAATCCCTTTCCTTAGACATTATAAAAGCTCATAGAAAGTGCAACAGTTCTTATAGCAAATAGCTTATAATCAGCAAAAAAAATCCCCACAACTTGGGGAAAGGGAAAAAAAAGCGATCACATTTATTGTGCATATTTTTCTTCCTGGAATTGAGAGAAAGATTGCAAGACTAAGATCATGCAAGAAATCCAATGAACTGTCCAGAGATCCCCAGGCTCCTTAACCGCAAAACATTTACATGCAGTATTGAATGGTCAGGAAATTAATTAAATCCCTTTTTTTTTTTTGCCTCCAAGTAAAAGAGTTGAAATTATAGTATACTATCATGAAATACAAGGAGCAAAGGTAATTTTATGTCCTGAATCTTAGACTCTAGCTTTCATTCTCTGTGTCCACTTACAAAAACTTACAACCCAGGAAGTAAATGCAAAGGGAAGCAATACACAGGAAGCTGGATATATAGGAGAGCAAAAAAGACTATACCTTTTTCCACGAAATTAATATATAGAACAATGTTTTGGCCACAGTCTTCCAATGTTACTTCTTTTCCATTAAGGGCATCAAAGGCCTTCTTGGCTTCTTCTGTTGTCTCATATTTCACAAAAGAATATGGTTTATTTGGTGGCATTAAGAGTGTTTCCACCTCTCCATATTCTTCTGCTATCCTGAGTAGTTGGTGTCTACTCATCCCATTACCAAGACCAGCATTGGCAATAACCAGGCTCTAATTGAAAAGGAATTTTTTAAAAAATAAGAATTAGTGATTACTCTTGGTTCCTTTAAAACTAACACTCTACCAAGAGAGCAGCATTATAAAGAAAAATTAGGCCCATGATCACTCTTTTTTGTAGTCTACATGGGATATTTACATTTCCATGAGCTTGGTATGTGGCTCAGGCAAGCTCTGCTCTCCTAGCACACATTCTGGCAGAAAGGCTTGCAAGTTCTATCAGAAATACCTCCTCAGTTAATATATACTTTGAATCAGCACACATGTGTCAAAGTACCGCAGGCAAACAGCAACGCTGGCACCCATAACTTTGGAGGTTTTTAAAACACAATTTTTCCAGAGATCTGTTATTGCTAACAAAAACGAACAGAAAACCCTTTAAAGACTGATTCCTTTTTTTAAGACAGGTTTTCTCATTTTTGCCAAGAGGTGCCTCCGAGCATAGAAGTTGATATTCCCAGTCCCACCATAAGTCTTTCATACATCAGGTTCACCAAAAACAAGCAGCAACCTCTAAAAACACAGCATCCAGTTCTGCTTCAGCACTTTTATCTGAAAATTCTCTCGCTTGTCTTATAAACAAAAGGGATTTATGTCCTATCCTTAGTTAACATAGGCTACTTAATGCATAATGCCTAATTGCTTAATTCTATGCTTTCATATTAATTTATGTCCAAATCTATCAAGGAGCATGCAGTTTGTGAGGACTGTTGCTGGCTTGCCAAATATTAGAAGAAACAACAAAATAGCACTATTATTCAAGAAATATCTTTTGAAAATACACAGGCCTTTTCAAAACAAATAACAAGTTCTTTTGACATCTGAATAGCTATATGCCATAACTGGATCCTCAACCCAATCATAGTGGTTGAAAGAAGTTCAAGACTCTTTTCAAGGATAAGTGTGACTCCAAACTGCCAGCAACAATTTGTTCAGACTAACTCCATGTAATACCTTTCCAGAAAGATTTCAGACAATCTTTTCCTTAAAAGTCTGTAAATGTTCTAAGACCTTTTCTGAAGGTAGATGGGAAAGTGTTCAATTGTTTCAAATGACAGCATTTCACTTCTCTAAAAAAACAGAAAATGAGGTTTAGCACTGAAGAGAAGGATTATTCAAAAAAAAAGTTAAACAGTGAGTGCTGCTGTATTGCCTATTGCAATGGCTCTTAACATCTGTTCCAAGCACTGCATCAGGCTGTCCATTACTGATCACCTTTTCCAAAGTTTACCTCATTATTAATTATTGCTCTTTTATAGAATGTTATTAATGGAGAGGCCTATATATGTGAAGGACATGCAGAGGCTCAAACCAGTGCTTTCACTTCCTCTGCAAAGACCTCTACTATGCAACTGCTGCAGCACATGCAGTAACTGATGATGTTCTTCTGACTGAGCATTTTGGAGATAATCAGAATTCTGCACAAAGCCTGAAAGTCTTTTCTGTATTCCTGATGCAAATTTACCACTAGCACTATGATACTGTTTCATATATGACTTATTCAAATGTTCTGTCACCAGTAAGGATCTTGCTGGACCACAAAGCTACTCTCTGGATAGATTAGATGGATAATTTGGTACCTCGAACACTTTGAAGGAGAACAAGTCCCAACTTACAGACCCATTTCCCAGCAACATTAGAAAAACACAGTCTTTCTTCCAAAACATTTACAATACATGCAAGATTGCTGAGTCATTTTAACATCTGTCCATGAAGTGTGAAATCCAAGTAAAGACTAAATCAAACTTTGTTACAAAATAGTATAAAGATCTAACTGATGTTTCCATATTTGAATGGGAAGATTTTGCAGGATCAGGATGAGCAAGGATAGAGAAAATGATACTGCTCTACAGTGTTTCAAGCTATTAGTATCCCTTCACAAATAACAAAGGGAAATTAGAAACTTTCTAACTTCTTCCCTCTGTGTCTGCCAGTTTCTGTCACCTTTTGCTACACCAGTATCTGTGAGGTCACCTTCTGATCTGCTGTAACTCTACTGTGGGAGAAAACTACAAATCAAAAAGCTGAGTAGTTTTCTGTTAGGTTAGGGAATAAAGTGGCTTATGATAAAGTTCATTAAGCATCACAAGAAAGCAGAACTGCCTCCTATCTTGTTCCCTTTTGTGCAAGGAAGGAGAAAGATGTCCCCACTTCAACAGCTGCAAGTCAGTCAACCAGTTCAAATCTCACAGCCTTAATTTACCTAGGTGAAGAAAACAAAGTGGAAAAGATTTCCAAAATAGACATGTTTTTAATGGGGAGTTTAGATGATACAAATTACACTTGATAAGAAAAAAAAGTACAGAGACAAGAAAGATACACAAGTTAAAAGCCCAAGAAAAAAAGAAATCACAGAGAAAAAGAGGAAAAGTTTATCTACTTCAATAACATTTCCCATGCTTCCTCCTCCTCCTCAACCCAAGAAACTTCTGTTTCAGGTTAAAAAAACCCTTATCCAAAGGCCATCAAAGTCTCTCCACAGACACTGAACTGCTGAAGTACAGTTCTGCTTTGAAATCAAAGATGCAGAGAAAACTCTCAGTCTCAGGAAGTGCATTTTGGAGAATAGCATTTTAAACAAGGCATACATAAGAACAGAACACAGATAAGCAGCATTTTTAAACTACCACCAAAATCACAACTACCAGTCACCTGTGTGGCACGGGAGATGCACTCAATGCCCTCATGTCTCATCAATGTATGCTGAGCTCTGATCTGCTTCCTCAGTACCTTCTTCTTCATTTTATGGACTTTCGAATGATCTCCACTAGTTTTAGCTTCCATGCTGGTGATCTGGAAAGCAGAAGTAACAAGACATAGTAACAAGTGTCCTGCTTGAAAAATTAAGTACTTCAGTGTTCTCTAGAGTCTCTGTTGTCATCTCTAAGACAGTATCATAAATTTAGATAATTCCAGATTTTATTAATTATTTGGGGCTGATAAAACCAAATCTGCAAAGTACATTCTTCCTCAGTCAATTGCAGAGTTTTCTTCATCTCTGGAGTTCTGCTATTAAACTCTATTTTATTAAGAGGATCTCTCCCAAAATTAAAGATTGTCATGATCCTTGATTTCATTTTCCAATTTTCCTCTTCACTCCTTTATTCACAGTATCACTACACCCATTTGTGGGTTTTAAACCTGTCTGCCTCTCCTGTTTTCACACAGTAGTTTCAGCTAATTTTCTTCTCTCTACAGTCTCTCCAGAGCACAATGTGAGAAAAAAAGATATGTGTGAAACTGCCATGACATTGGTATCATCACAGCTTCTAAGTTATTCTCAGGCCTCACCAAATGCTTGAGTGGGAGATGAACTGTTCATTTTTTGGGTTGTGTTTCCTAATTGCAACCAAGTATGACATTTGGCCAAACTTGCCTTTTTTTTTTTTTTTTTTTTTTTTTTTTTGAGAGAGAGAGAAAAATGTGTTCAATACTTAGATGTCCAAGAACAAGCAACCAGGATGCTCCACACATCATTCAGTGCATCTCCCAAGGCCAGACTTAATGCAAAATACATTCCTGTCATGAGAAGGGAGAGAAAACTGTGTACATATATATGTTAGCTATTGCATTTCACAGCAACACAGTATTTACCAAGCAGAGAGTAACTTAAGGGTCATTGGCCTTCTCCAGATTTTATTGCATCTTTTGCCACTTTTGGTCTACTGCTATATTGAGATCATACAGTACCTTCCTACATCTCTCTGAGCCTACATTCTTTCTCTTTCTCCCTTCCCACTTCTTTCAAATCCAAGGGAGGAGTCCTCATGTAATATAACAAAGCTCCCAAACATTGATGTAGCTTGACTTTGCCTATATCTCTTCCTATAGCATAATCCTTTACCCATTTTTTAGCAGTTTCTTCTCTGCTTTACCAAAAATCCTCCTAACAGTACAGCTGCACAAGCCAACTGCAGTTGTCTGTATTTTTTCCTTCTTTCATTACCATTGATCTGAAAACAATCTTTTTACCTCATCTCCTCTTCATCTCAAAAAATATTTTTGTTATGGTTAGGTCAATCACTTCTATATGTACTTACTTAACTGTGTCAACTGCTCCAACAGTCCCTCATCCACTTGCATGCCTTCTAGATTTCAAGACTGCAGAGCTGCTTCCCAATACGTAAATTGCAGAAATAATCATAATAATATGATGATGTGCCACTAAAAAATGGTGGCAAAGGTAAAAAAAAAAGTCATATTAGTATTTGCTGCAACTTTGCATTGAACAACCTAGCAAAATTTTTCTTTTAAACAAACACCAATATGCTAGTGAAATTGTTATCAAACATTAAAGTGTTGCATTGGAGCTGGGACTGTGTATTCCCTGTGATTGCTGCAGCATTACCATCATCAACCTGCACAACTATTAACTGCACTGAAAGAGAGAAATCTTTTAGGGAATCAGAATGACAAAAGCACTCTGTGGAAATAACAAATTCTAATCCACCAAAATGGAGCAGAATAAATGCTGCCAAAGAAGACTCAGTCTTTTGCCACTCCTTTCCATTTGTTGATTCCTCCTCCTACTCTTCTTCTTCCACTCCCAAACCCAATTTTACAGTGGTCTCGAATGAATTAAAGTACTATCAAGCTACTGGCATGGTAGGCTCCAACAATTCTATCCTGATATGGTTTCAGAGGCCTGCTGTCAAGTTTGAGACAGCACACGCATGGCCATAACAAGTTTGAACCCTGACCTCCTGGCATTGTTAAAGTTTTCACACATATTTGACCACATAAAGATCACATTTACATCCGAGTCTGACAAAAAACAAACTAGTAAATTACTCAGCACCAAGATCCATCCTATCACCATTAGGCACTTGACAGTTCCTAGGCTTTCTCACTCGGAGTGAATTCAAGCACAGCCATGCTAACATGCAAGGGAGGCAAAATGTATAAGAAGAAAAATCTCACAAATGACAAAACTCAAACAGGGCAGATTCCAGGAAAAGGAGGAAGCTACCAAAATCATTATTTCATGTGACTTCAGAAATAGGAAGTGTAGAGGCTGAAAAGATCGATGGGTTATAGAATCAATCTTCATTTCTGTAAAATTATTTTTATTACAGATTTCATAGCGAATGTCTCCCATTTCCCTTCAAAGCAACAATGCTCACTAAGGGCTTTTTGCTCATTTTATACTGATTTTTTTCCCCTTCCCTTCCCAAATCTCTTGGTATTTTCTTAAATAATTATTTTCCCTTCTTGATGGAAGACTGCACATAGGCCACAGCTCATTTTTTGAAAAACACATGCTTGCTTCTAAAAACAAGTAACTCAAAATAGTTCTCTGAGGATTCTTTACTTAATCAACAAATGGGGTTTAACACACAGAGAGAAACGGTCCTCTTAACCTTCATTAGTTAAATAATGATCAAGAAATCTCAAACTTGGTTACACCAAAAAAGGCACAGGGAGACACACACAAAAACCCAAAATAAAAACAAAACAAAACCAAACAAACAAAATCACAAACAAACAAAACCCAAACCAAAACCAACAAAAACCCCCATAACATTAACATACATAAAAGCCAAGGTACCTGAGAGGGGAAAAATAAAAGTCTCATGGAAAGAAGCCCAAAAAGTTTACATCAAGTTCATTTCTCTAAGTGCATCTAACGAGTCACCCTTACCAGGATTCATCTGATTTGCAGGGTCATTCAACAAGCCTACCAACTGTCCAATCATAAGATTTCATAGAATCATTTAGGCTGGAAAAGACCTGTAAGATCGAGTCCAACCATTAACCTGGGACTGCCAAGTCCACCACTAAACCACATAGGTAAGCACCACTATCTACACAATTTGGTCCAAAAGGCTTGGCCTGTCCAACTTTTCTTTCCATACACAGGTGCACAGAGGCCAATAGCTTTATAGACTGTCCATGTGCAGGGTTTTCTGGGGAGGGGGTCATGCAGTCTCAAACTACTTTACAGGAAAGCAGAGGAGAGACACATCTTTGACTTGGTAAGGAGGAGTTAGAGAAAGAAAGTAGAAATATGGTACATGTTAATGCTTTGGAAGCAGGTAAATTTGGTTCAGATGGAAAAGCATGGAGGAGCATGCACATCACCCACACCAGTCAGTCATGCATACCAGCTATGCACGCATACCAGCCATCACCCAGACCAGCTGTCATGCAGCTCCTGCAGAACAGACTCAGCCAGAACAAAAGGATTTCAAACTGAAAGGCTCAGGTCTCTCTCATAACATCTACACCTCTGTGTACTAGAAAACTTCATCTGATCTCTGGGGGAAGCAGTTCTGAGTTTAGTCAGGCCTTTAGTCAGGTCCTCAAACTCCCACATTCTCCAGGCAAAAGGAGAGAAGTCATTGCCACAATATTTAACAAACTAGCACAAAAACTGAAGCTGAAAGACTACTTCCTGTCTTTTCATAACCTCTGAACTAAACAATGGAACAAGGGACAAGATGTGATTCAGCTGCCTAAACAGCACTTAAAATTGGCAGAGATGCCCTGCTCCACAATGCCTGGCCTTTCAGCTGTTACTCAAGAAGCCAAAGACCTTCTTGACGTGCTGTGTCATGCTTGCTAGTATTGCCTCCAGCCCCTGAAGACATCTCAAACAGTACTACCTGCATGGCTGAGACAGCAGAAGCTTCTCAGACAGCTTCAGCTTGGTCTCTGAACTGGGTCTAAATTCTCTGCCTTGTCTGTTGCACCATTACCCGAGGCTCAATTCTGCAGGCACAGAAACCAACAGTCTGCCCTGATTTCTGAGTAAAGGAATCACCCTCCATTGCATGGAAGTGGAAAACTTCATTTGGTAGGATCTCACACCCGTTTTACAAAGGCCAACATAAATACAAAAGAAAAAGGGATAATGCACTGCTGCACGTATTACTTGTCACCTCCTTTCACAAGTATTTTTAAAAAGTAGCTCCTGAAAATACACTGAAGGAGTTTCCCCTTGGAATGAGAGCTCAGGTTACAGCAGGTCACACAGATGGCCTGAAGCTACTACAAAGGTTAACGTAAAGCTTTCATGCAGTGCGGGAACTTTATCTGCTGTAGAGGCCGCTTCTGAAAAAGGGAAATGCAGGTATCTGGGCGGAGCTGAGCGGCAGCCGTCGGCAGAGGGAGCGCCACGATCAGGGATAAGTTTGGCTCTATTACTCAGTTTTGGCTTGTTTTTTGTGCCGCGGACACCTCAACATAAACGTATGCGGATGCTGCATACACACAGACATCAAAATCAGCGGGGCGGGGACGGACGGGACGACAAAAAAAATCAGCAGCTCTGATGGAGAGATTTAAGAGCTCCAGCATTGGCCAAATGCTCCTAAAAGCGCCAGCACATCCCCGCGGCTTCTCCCACCCCACCTGTGCCAGGGACAGCCGGCACACAGACCTCCCATCGACACCCCGCAAACCCGCGGGCGCTGGGCACTCGTACACACAACAACGATAATCGGAATAACCAGAGCAACGTGTCACGGAATCACAGAATGTTACGGGCTTGGAAGGGGCCTTAAAGATCATCTAGTTCCAACACCCCCTTGCCATGGGCAGGGGCACCTCCCACTAGACCAGGCTGTTCAAGGCCTTATCCAACCTGGCCTTGAACACTTCCAGGGATGGGGCACCCACAGCTTCTCTGGGCAACCTGTTCCAGTGCCTCAGCACCCTCACAGCAGTGTCCGTGCACCCCTAAGTAAACACGGGGTGGGGCTGTAAAAGCTGTAAGGCAGACGCGGGCGCTCACTTGGCCTTATCCCCCTTACACCACCTGGTCCAGACGGGGCCGGGCCGCCGCGGGCTCGGCTCCCTGCACAGGGCAGCATGGCAGGGAGGGCAGGGGAGCCCGCGGCAGAGGCCGCCCCGCGGTGCTCGCTGCTCTCCGTCCCCAGCCGGGGCCGGGCGCGGCGGCCCCGGCCTCGCGTGCGCGTTACCTGGCTGGAGGCGGCCATGTCGGGGCGGGCAGCCCGGCCGGCACCGCCCCCAGAGCCGTCATGGCACCGCCCCCCGGCGGGCGGGTCCGCACGGCGATGGGGAGGCGGGGCCGCGGAGGGAATTTAACGCGTGCCAACTTCCGTCCCTCTTGTAATAGGTCAAGGAAGCCGAACTTTGAGGTTTAACATGACCAAGTGCGGAGTCCTGCGCATGGGTCACAGTGATCCCACGCAGAGCTGCAGGCTGCGGGAAGAGTATCTGGAAAGCTGCCCGCAGTAAAACGACATGGGGCTTGACAGAGGCTGAACATGAGCCAGCAGTGTGCCCAGGTGGCCAAGACCACAGTGTCACAGTGGCTTGTATCAGCAGTAGTGTGGCCAGCAGGACTAGGGAAGTGATTGCCCCCCTGTAGTCGGCACTGGTGAGGCCACACCTCGAGTTCTGTGTCCAGCTCTGGGCCCCTCAGTGCAAGAAAGACATTGAGGTGCTAAAGTGTGATCAGAGAAGGGCAGCGGAGCTGGGGAAGGGTCTGGACCCAAGTCTTATAAGGAGTGTCTGAGAGAGCCGGGTTGTTTATCCTGTAGAAAAGGAGGCTCGGGGAGGATTTTACCACTGCTTGCAACTACCTGAAAGGAGGTTGTAGCCAGGTGGGGTTTGGCCTCTTCTCCCGGATAACAAGTGACAGGGCAAGAGGACACAGTCTTAAGCTGTGGCAGGGGAGGTTTGGGTCGGACATTAGGAAGAATTTCTTCACAGAAAGGGTGATTAGACATTGGAATGAACTGCCCAGGGAGGTGTCACCATCCCTGGAAGCGTTTAAAGAAAGATTGGACATGTCATGAAGTGCCATGGTCTAGTTGACACGATAGTGTTCAGCCAAAGGTTGAACTCAATGATCTCAGTGGTCTTTTCCAGTCTAATTGATTCTGTGATTCTTTGACAGCAGCCAGTGTTCTGCACCAAGATTTCCTGATGACCACAGCAGTGTTCTCCTAGGAAAACCCACATGCAGCCACTGCTTGGGGAAGGGACATCAATGTCAAGGGATCTGACATTCACAGCACTGAGAGGAGCAGCTGGAGTGGCAAGGGGAAGGACACTGAGTGGTCCCCTACAACTGCCTGCCATGGACACATGTTTACTGTCACTGTGCCACCTCCTGTTCCTGCTCACTCCATGCTGCCCAGTTCCGCTTGCCAGCAGGGCCTCTTTGTGCTACCTTTTCTCCAAGTAGAACCAACTCCTTGTCATCCTCCTCTCCTTCAATAAGGTCTCTCTCTGAGTCTGCACAGAACAAGTGCAATGCTTTAACCCCACGCGCAGCAGTGTACCATCCCTCAACCCCACACCTGGCTCCGCTCCTTCATTGAGAGCAGGTTGGGGCACAGCCTCATCTAGCACAAGAGATCCAAAACCAGCCAGTGGGAGGCACATCCACACTGCATGTTAAAGACAGCTTACCCCAGGCCAAGATGAACTAAAGGCATCACCCCTCAGGCTGGGGTGCATTAAAGGCAGCTTCCCCCAGGCCAAGGTGTTCCCTCAAAGAGACCATCACCTGGACAAGCCACCAGCACTGATCATGTTACCTCCTTTAGCACACTGCCACACTAGGGGCAGAGGAAGACAAAACTGTGCCCGTTGAGACAAGGCCACGTGAAGACAAGCCTATGACTGTACATAAATATTTCACCTCTCCATCCTTGAGCCGGCTAGCAACCCCAGTAAGGCTGCAGAGTAAACCCACGCAATTGAGTGACCTGCCTTGCTAAAAGGAAGCATCTCACACTGTGAGAAAGAGGTCCCTTAAATCAGAGATTCAGTGTTTAAGCCTTTCCTTCTTTTTTCTTCTTCATAGACTAATGGAGCTTCATACTGTGCCTTAAACATAGCCTTTCCCCCTTCTTTATCCAAAATCCTGAAATTCAGGATTACCTACTTTTTCTGTCTTTACCTGGCAAATATTCTATGTCTAACTGTAGCTTATTACCAAAAGCCTATTTTTTTTTTCTACTTTTTTTTCTCTTTCTCTATTTAAGTACCAAGCTGATTTTTATCTTTTCTCCCTCAGTCTCCTGTGAGTATGTAACCTTTCTCAATAGCAATTATGTGTGGAATTCCTAGGTGGGTGGTATGTAAGGTGATTGATGAGCCTGTAAATCTGTAGACAAAAGCCAGCCCCTCAAGTTTGTCCCAGATCCACACTCTGGAGGAATCTACCCATGGCTGTGCTTACCCAGAAAACAAACAAACCAACCAACCACATGCTTCCCTTGGTGCGTTCCCTGCACCGAGCACACAGATATTTGTGTGCAGGAGGTACAAGTGCACTAAGGATGTGAGGCTGACAGGGCATATCCACCAGCCTGTGAAGGTAGCATTTGGTCAGAAGAGCGGTTCCACTTCTGTCCTTCCTCCACAGTCTGTGGGCATTACATCACTCTCTGTCCTTGACCCACACAGAGGGTAGCAAGGTCTTGTGATAACACACATCTGCTTAAGTTTTCTTATATGTAAAGTGTGAATATTCACTTCCTACCTAGTAAGAATATAGCATAGAACTTGTTAACCTTTGTGAACCCTAAGCATTAGCATCATCTGGTCTTCTTGTGAGCCAAAATGAATGGCAAAGAACAACCAGGCTGCATCAACAGCTGCTGTGTCTATTAAAATATTCTCTGAGGCTCTCAGCCCTGGAAACCTCCCAACCCTGAAAGCTACTGAAAAGATGATCCTAATGAAATCGGTTTGTAATTCATTACCAATTTGTTCTGACAAGTGGAAAATACCTGCCTAAAGGTTGTTTCTCTTAAGTGCCCACATTCCAAATTGTATGGGCTCTCCATTCTTCTACTTGCATGTCCATGCGTGTTCTCTGGGGGAGAACAAATTCCCTGTGGGGTTGGGTTTTTTTAAGTATCTCTGTATGATTAGCACTGGTCAAGAATTTATCATGCATATGGCAACAACATTTCCACTGTAAATGCGTCAAGATTTTGCTTCTATTAGCAACATTCTCATATAAGAAAATTCCATCCTTTAAAGAGAAAACAGTTAAATGCTGGTTAGAAGGGTTTTAATACAAGCTTACTTTAGTCAAATCAGAGCTGTTATTCCCTTCATAATTTCGGCCCTGAAGCACTGTACAGTTTCCTCCCATGCTAGAAAATGTGGGTACAGACTCCTTCAACAGATATCACAGTGCTTATTGACCACAAGTAAAAATACATCTCCATGTGATTAACAACATTAACACTGACTAACCCATGAAATAGTTCACGGAAGTGGGGAGTCAAATACATTTACCTTTGATGTTAATATGATAACTGATTAAAAGTGCTTTGGCAGAAATCTCAATATTTCCTTTTAAAAATCCAGTTTTTATGATTAATACTATTTTGGTTTTAAATGTTCTAGTTTGATATTAAGGTTTAATAGTTCTCTTAAGATAAAGAAGTTTATATCAGAAAATCTTTGGCTCTATTTCTTTTTCATTGATAATGAGGAAATGTCTTCTAAAGAAGAATATCATGCTCCCATTTATTCATAGGTGAAAAATAAAATACTGCTCACTTTTTTCAGGAGCAAATTATAATATTTGCTGTGGTGTTAGCTATTTTATCTTTGCCATATTCCCAGGCATAGTCAAGGTATTTTTCAGTCCCTGGGAATCAACTTCTATGATAACAAGTAAACACACTTTTGTTTCCTTCAACAAACAGGAGGTTACTGGTCCCTATGTGGAAATACAGTTTTACTCCCTTTTATAGCAAACTAAGCCAAGCCATGCTTTAGCCTAATGTGATCATACTGGATTTCCATCGCTTTCAAACTGAATTAAAAGAGAATCACAAGAAGATAGGATTTTCTGAATCAAATCTCTCAATTTAAGAAACTGCAGTTTAAGAATCATGACAAATAGGATATATTTCAGGATAGTAGTTTGTTACAGAAGAAGAAACTTCTTAGCACAAAATCCAGCTCAAAATCATCCACGACTAGTACTGCAGAGGAGTACTGTAGTAAATGATGAGACACAAGATGAATTGTTTTAGGGTAGCATTCATGCAATAGTTAAGCACTTGACAAATATGTGTTGACCTAAATTCAAAATGTGCTACTGCTGCTGCTTGTGATAGTAAACTCTCCATAACAAACCTCTGCAATGCCAAAGGCTTATATTTTTCAGGAAGATAGCAAGGCTGACTCTGTTCCAAATGTCATTTTGATTCTGCATTTGTGCTGTTCAATGCTAAATTTCATATTTCTTTCAAAAAAAAAAAAAAAACACTTAAGAATTTTTTTAGCAATTGCATAAGAATGAAAAGAGAGGAGAAAAATCTAGGTCCTGGTAAAATCAGTAATGAAAAAGCCTCTTGTATTCTCAAGAGACTTAAAATGTCAAGTAATATCAGTATGCTTTCTGATTTCTAGATTTAGGCTATACTCTGTGCCTACCTCTAAACTTTTTTCCAGACTTTGGAGTACATTTTTTCCCCCTTTCCTTTAATGAAATCTGCAGTTTACCTGAAATCTCAAGACTCAGCATACTGGAACTTTAAGTAATTCATTAAATAGCATAAGTCTCATGATAAAATGGTAATATTTGGCAACACTGTGTTTGTGGCACAAATCCATGATTATTGGCAGGTTCTCTGCCTCCTTTAGAAGGTATGATGCTCTTGTAGGACAAGTGTCTTTAGTGTGATGACACAACTTTTGCTGGGTAGGAAGATTCCAGTTCTGTGCTGGGACAGCTACAGATCTTGTCATCTAGAGAACCAAACTGGTCAGTGAATGTTTAGGATTGGATGGAGGTTAGCTAAATTGACGACTTCTGCTATGCATTAATGAAATGCAACCCTGTCTATCAGACCCAGGGAGGAACAGCTTTAACTTCTGTTGGCAGACACACAACAAAGGTGAGCCTATGTTGCTGGGAGCCTATATTGCTGACCATTAATATTGCACTAGGACTGGGAGCACCATCTGTAGGCTTCAATAAATAGAAAATCTTTGATCCTTTTCTGGTGAGTCCTCAGAAAATTCCTCTGAACTTTCAGGCGTAAGACAGAAATTACTGTAATTATGATGTGCATGCTGCAAGTCTGAAGATATTTCATTATACATACTGCCAGTGCAAGGCATCGGCTCTTGTGAGGCTCCTGCAACACACAGACACATATGTCAAAAACTAGATAATTTCTTAATTTGATTAAGGAAGGATTTAAGAGATGTAAATTCCCTAGGCACAACTACTGGAAAGCATAATATCCATGAAGTTCAGATAAAAGTTCCCAGTGAAGCTCCTGCCAGCTTTTTCTGCTCAAATAAAGGTTCTCGGTGAATAGTCTTCAGCCTTCAAAGTCCCACATGCCCCAGTACTAAGCAAACCATACATTGCAGGAAATTGTTTTGTCCTCCATTTTAATTTTCTAATTTTTCTCTGGGCATAAAAAATCTTGGAGACTTGGGGCTTTAAATCTTTCCAAAGCCACACAGGCTTTGAAGAAGAGATCATAATTCTCTGCTGAACAGGAACTGTTGCTTTCACTGCCCATGTGATTCTTACTCTGCAGTTCTGGCAAAGTCTAGGGAAGACCTTTTGCCAATCTAGTACACTTTTCAGGGTGTCAGAAAAGTAATATGAAGTACTGAAAGAAACAATCCAAATCGGTGAACACATGGTTTAGTTTAGCCTTGAAAGCAATGTTGTTAGAAAGACTCAAACAAAATATTTCTGTTTTCTCTGACCTGAAGACTGAAAATTATCAACTCTTCTTCAGAGCCTGCATGTACATTGCAGTCTCACTCTTTATGCCTGTTTTCCATAAAGAAATAGGAGATACAATTTTTTTTTAAATTACTGTTGGACTTATATTCTTCTGGCCCTACAGTCAAAATCTTACACTAACCTGGCAAAGTTCAGTTCTGTCACAAGCAATCAGGATTTGATAGGCACTCAGGAAGCAATGCGACCTTACACAGAGATCCTCTCTGATATCTACACTAGGCAGGCAGCCTGCTTTCCTGCATATCCTTGGAAACCATTATTTCTCACAGTTATAACTTCAGGGCACAAATGTATCGTAAGGACAATAATGGAATATCAGGCACCGATTCTGTCTGTTTCATCAATCAATACATTTTTGGGGAGGTAGTGCTTGCAGTCTGGACACAGTCTGTGAAGTTATTTTTTAAAGACATAGTATTATTTACATACAGAGAATGAAATACTTCATTTCCATCATAAGTGAGATCCTTGGGGCCTCCTGTAAGACTGGAGAGAATATTGTGATGTATTCCTTTAACTGGAACTCCATCCTTTCAGTTTCTTTTAAGCATCATCTCAGGAGGTCTTGTTCACTGTTCCTCGTGCAATAGGCTTACCTTCTCCGTAACAATAGCTGTGCAACTATAAGTTAAAATTTTCTACACAAAAACATGGTTGGATACTTGGGTCACCCCACTTCCTGCTCTTGTAATCTGGTTTTCATTTACTTCCCTGAACCTATATGCATACTTGACATATCTGAAAAACAGAAGTAAGTTTTTCAACTGAATAGGCAAGACCAAAAAAGATGCTTCCTAACTTACTGAATTTTTTTTACAAACACCACTTCTCTGTGACTCAATTTGGCAATCTCGGTGACATTTACATAAATATTTACCCAACTCACCAAGGTTGTGAATCTTCATGAATCATTGTTTGTGAAACACTTTGTAATCCTTGAATGAAATGTTGCACATGCATTCAGAGTATGGATCTGATGAATGGCAGAGGATAAATGAAAAGAATAGATGAAAAATATATCACATCACCTTTTTTTACTAGTTCAATAGTGGTTTAAAAAATTTCTCTTTTACAAATGCAAATCTTTGTTTTCCACACTGATATAATATGGTTAGAATACACCTTGGTGAAGATTAGGACACAGTTACAGCATATTTGAGTGTGTTCGTTTTTATTAAGATAAATAAGCGAGTATTGCTAGCATTTAGTATTTGAAATTCATCACTCTATTTTACTCTTTCTATATAGAAATATCGGTCAGAATTGTTTAAATTAAAATATTATAACATTAAATGCTCTTAACTCAGATGTAGACAAAGTCCTTTCTGGCGAAAAGCTTTGCTTAAAGAGACGGGTGAACTAAATGAGCATACTGGCTGCTTCACTTAGCTGTCATCTCTCCAAAGGCTCTATGAGTAAGCCTGACACACTTCATCTCTCATGTTTTCATCATCTACATGCTTCTGTTAGTGTCTCCTGTGTTAAACTTAATAGCATCCTCAGTCAAAGGAATACAAGTGAGGCAAAGCGTGGGATTGTAAATGGACAAAATAACTAGAAGATTGGTTTAAAAACTTATCATGAAGCTTGTGTGCACACTGCTCTTGTTGCTGTGATATCAGTCCATGAGAACCATATAACTCACCAGTGCAGGACAATCTGTATTTGATGCTTATTCTAAGCAAGGCACAAAGAACTGACAGCTGTTCAATATTTCAAAGTAGAATGTAGATTTGAAATAGATGCTCAGACATAGCAATAAAATAGTTTTTAATGTGGGGAATCAGATTTCTTAAGAAAGAAAATTATAGAAGTTAGAGATTGGAAATATATTTTGTCACCCCATCCTTCTCTTTGGTGCAGCAGAGTGGTTCTTTGCCACATACTTCTATAGTGTTCTGCAACTCAGTTTGTAGGAATGCATTTTGGGGGTGAGGATATCTGCAGGGAAGTCCCCATACACCATCCAATTACACAGCACACTGTCCTAGAAATGGAATCACCACCTACTTGAGTGTGCATGGAGACCAAAGAGAGGAATCTATGACCGAATCACATAATTCAGGGTCATGCCCCCTATCTGGGCACTGCTTGGAATGGGGAGGAACAAGCAACAAACCCCAGATCCCACACAGTAGATCCCAGTGCAGATATATATGATTGTATAGAATAAAAACAAATGGCTCCTACATATGTTGTGCACTGTCAAACATAAAACAGAGATGCTAAATCATGCTAAAACATGACTATCCTCACATGAAAGGCTCCAAAAGAGCAATAATTCTTACCTATAAGCGAATCTACAGATATTTTGTACTCTCTTTGTAGATTCTCATGGATACCCAAGAGAGCCTGTTTCCAAATATTTTATATATTTCAATTATGAGAAGTAAACTATAAAGTTCAAGGTAGATATAGAAAAGTTCGTGGCTATGCTGGCACAGAAGTAAGAACTGTATTGGGAGCACCTGTCCAGCTTCATTCATAGTACAGTCCAGCAGCTGGAATGAGATTTACTATAGACACTGCTCTCTACAGAGCTTGCTATAGTTAGTATACCTCTCACATGATTTCTGCTCCCACTGACAGACTCCAAGACTGCAGATTAAAACCCTGCAATGATTCTTACTGTTTTCTTTTCTTCTTTCTTTTTCTTTCTGTTTTTTTAAAGTTTTCTTCTTTTTTTGTCAGCAAGTACCTTACATCCCAAATGTGTAGAATCACTGAATGGTTTCAGTTAGAAGAGACCTTAAAAGATCATCTAGTTAACCTCAAAGATCATGTAGCTCCCTTCCACTAGACCAGGCTGCTCAGAGACCCATCCAACCTGGCCTTGAACACTTCCAGGAATGGGGCATCGATATCTTCTCGGGACAACCTGTTCCAGTGCCTCACCACCCTCTCAGTGAAGAATTTTTTCCTAATCTAAACCTATTTCTTCTTCAAATCTAAACCTATCCTTGTTCAGTTTAATACCATTACTCCTCATTTTATCACTACACTCCCTGATAAAGAGGTCCTCCCCATCCTTCCTGTACAGCCCTTTTAAGTACTGGGAGGATGCACTAAGGTCTCTCCAGCCCCTTCTCTTCTCTGGGCTAAACAACCCCAACTCTCTCAGCCTAATGGGGCATGATCCATGTGTGCAGAATGGTGATAAACTGTGCTCAGACAAGTGTTCTCCCATCTGCACCTTTACCTGAACATCCCACTTACCTGGACCATATTACACCTTCCAGAAGACATCTGGAATTTTGCTTGATGATGTCCTACATCTAAGGTAATCTGAGCTTGATTCTTCTGTGAGCAAAAACTGTAGCTCAGACTCACTGATGACAGCATTCTTTTGTCACCTGTTTGTTACTGGCTTTGAAAAGGCTCCATTTCACCACATACCAGTGTTTGGTAATTTCTTATGGAGGTCTAACACCAAGATCCCATACAGTTTCATAAAAACATATAAGTTTCCAAATTACAAGAGCTGAGATGCCTTTTCCTATGGAGAGCAAATAGCTGTTTAAATTTAAATCTTACTCCATGTGCTCCAGTAGCCTGGAAAACTAGGAGAAAGGTATAAACCTTTTTAATGCAAAGCTTTTCTCCACAAGCAAAAACATTTTATTATCTCAATTAAAGTAATAAAGAAAAAACACAGCTGGTCTTGCAGTACTTAATCCACTATTGTTCCTTTGATATCAGAAGTCTCATTATACTTAGCACTATGCCTCCATTACAGCTATTTTCTTCTAAATGCACAGCACTGTCACCAGTTGCCTAATATACTATGGTCTCTTAACTCACACTTGGGTTAACAGAGCCAGAAGATCAAACACTAAGAAATATAAAATAAAAACTTTCTGGTGACCCACGGGTCTCTGGAAAACACTTATCAGACTAAAGCCAAGGGTAACCCCAAGTTGACAAGAGTCTCCTCAGAAGAGGCAGGTAAGGAAGATTGAAAACAGCCCTAGAAGTTTTTCATTTATGATGAGAGTATCCTTTCTCATGCTGAGTGAAAACTAGAGAGACTGATACTTTGGACTATAGATTTTGAAAACTGAGGTAAGAAAGACCCTTATGTAAACAGGGGGTTGTTCTTATTCCTTCTTTATCTTTTTGCACTACAACTTTTTTGATTATTTCAAGAGTATTAGGATTGTTACATAAAACATATTTTTTTCTCATGTGTGTTTTGATTAAAAGAATACAAGTGTAGCGAAAATATTTCTGCCACCCCCATGTTCTCACAAAATGAAAAATGTTACTTGTTGAAAACAAAACAAAATAACTCTATATTACCGAAAACATAACTCCCTATGGTGCATTTAGTAATGCTTGGGGGGCACATTGTCTGAGAAAAGTGCTGGGTGGTGTCAAAATATGTTAGGTTCTTCACAAGGGCATAGCACATGTCCATGTTATCAATTTCATTTTTATCAGTAAATTTTGTAACAGCAAGAGCTTTTATCCAAAATAGTGAGGGACTTGACCTTTTGATTTTTCACCAATATCTGAGCAAGGTATGTTGCTATCTGGGTTTTTCACTGCTTCTATCACCTTCTTTCTAATGCTAAATTAATCATGCAGGTGACCTTGCTGGTTTTTATTAAGCACAGCAGGCTGCATGAGCTATTGCTGGAAAAGTGTGACACTGCTCAACTGGTGGGGTCCTACATCTATTTTTTCTAATATGGTTTTCACTGCCACTTCTAAGTACAAGCTGTATTTCTACTGTCATGCATAGTTTCTCTCATTTGCCATAAATTAAAAATAATTATGCTGTTGGAAGTGAAATGTTCAGTAACTGCTTATAATCAAAATACTTAGGGATTTTTATAAAATGCTGGTTTGCCTCAACTTTCCATGAGAACAACAATGCTGAGCATATGAGTCATAGTAACATGGGTAGCTTCCTTCCCAAGATATTGAGTGAACGGGTACATCAAATTGAAATTTGGTAACAGAGGTTTTTAAAAAATCCTGTCAAGTCTGAAATGGCACTTCATGACTACAGTATAGCCACATTCCACTTTGTAATTCCAGAGAAAGGGCAGAAGGACATCTGGAAGCTCCAGACCTGTTGTTTAGATCCCCTAAATTTGCCATAACAGTATGGGAATAAGTTCATAAGTCTTTCCGGCTTACATTTTGAATTTCTCAATATTTGTGAACAAGAGCATGTCATCTGGGAAGGTAAGGCTACTTCTGTAGCAAGGATCTGGCTTTTCATGCTCATGATTCATCTTGCATAATTATGAATGAAATGTCTTACAAATCTCTGTTCCTAAATTTATTTTGGGAAGCGTAACTGAACTCTGCTCCTGAAGCCCCTGAAAAGTTCCCCAGCACGGGATTTACTCTGTTCAGAGAGCTGGGGACCTGCAGTGGCTCCTCTGGCCTAGTGCTAGAGAAGCTTCTGACAGGCACAGGACCTGAGAGCAAGAACGTGTTGGGAGTGGAATTCAATGTGATATAGAAATTAGAAAAATTGCTGCCATGCAGGAGACAGGAGAAAGAAATACTTTTCTCTTTGCATTGATGCATGGAATTAAACTTGTAAGATTAATTCAATGTGCAAAACACGATGCAAATAAGAGCAGATGCAGTAAAGCTGCAGTCTGATACCGACTATTTTAGTTGTTCCTTTGAGCATCAGACTTTGTTTGCTCATGACCACACAGCTATTGTGGAGGCTGCTGGCACTTCCTCTGTTCCTACCATATGATCAGCTCTGCATATCTCAGCATCTGCCAGCCAGGTGCATCAGGCATGCTCATGACAAGTGGAAGAGGGACTACATAGCTCTAGCTAGGAGGAGAATTAACTACCAATCTGCTTTGCCTTAAGACATGAACAGCATTTCCTAGTCATTAAATGTTTAACTCAATGACACTAAGGTTTTCACCATACTTCTTGAATGTGACAGTTGATTGTGAGATCAAAATGACCAAAAAAGGACATTCAGAAGAAATTAAAACATGTTCCTGTAACAGGCATGCAGAAAGCTATTTTCAAGTTAGGCAAAGAAAACACTTTGAAAAGTAGGTTAATTAGCATTTTCAAAGGACTTCTGAAAACCCGAGACTATTGGACAGTGGTGGGACGCCAGTGTGGCCTGAGAGCCTGCTTACAGCTTCAAAGGAACATCTGGACAGATGCATGCAGCAGTAGAGATGAACAAAACAGAGACTATTTGCCTACTGACAGTAGTTACGGTACTGGACAACTTTAAAGGATTCTGTGGATGCTCCAGACAACTGTCATTTTTCTCTTGGGGTGGGGGGAGAGCCATATAAATATACTGACACGCCTGTGATCCTGCTTAGCAGAATTTAAACTTTGAAGATCAAAAGCCTTCAGGATATGCTGCTGGGGAAGAAAGGACGCTGATCTCCTTGACAGATCGGTGGGATGGCATAGGGAGGCAGAATGCTGACTCGCCGGATACTAATCTAGCTCGCCGGGACCTTAACACCTTGGAGGCGTTCCCCGCTTTCTCCTGGGACCTTAACTGTAGTCCTGCGACTGGATTCCCCTGAATAGCGGACAGGTATCGCCTTTCCTCGGCAAGCGTGGGGAGGGCGAGGGGGAAAGGTCTGGAAGTCCAGGCGATGAGAGGTGCATCCTGCGCCGGGGGCCGATGGCAGGCGGCGCAAAGGGACCCAACGCGCCCCCGGGGGCGCGTTGGGTCCCTTTGCGCCGCCTGCCATCGGCCCCCGGCCCCTTCCCCTCCCTGCGGGGCGGGCTCGGGCCCCGCCGCAGCCTCCCCCCGAGCGCTCCCCGGTAGGCGGTACCGCCACCCGCCTTCCTCCGCCTCCTCCTCCTCCTCCTCCTCCTCACCTTCGCCGGGCGCCGCGCCGGGTGACCCAGATCGCGGCGGCGGCGGCATCTCCGTGTCCCTCCCGGCGAGGCAGGACGGCTCGGGACGGCTCGGGAAGGGCGGCCGCGCTGCGCCGCGGGGATGTAGCGGCGCGGAGCGGTGAGTGCGCGGCGGCGGCGGGGCCCGGCGGCGGCCCCGCGGGTCGCTTAGCGACGGGAGGCGGCTCCGGGCATCTCATCGCAGCACCCCTGCGCCGCTTCCCACCCCCCCCACCCCATCCCAACACACACACATCTCCACCCCGCCTTCCCTTCCCCGCCCGGCGGTGGCAGCGAAGTTTTGCCCCTTTTGAATGCGGGAAGCTTCGTGGGAAGACCTTGGGGCGTAAGGAAATTTGGAACCGCTGAGTGGTTTGCGCATTTGGGGGCATTTTTAGTTGAATTTTAATTTTTTGTTAATTTTTTTTTTTTTTTTTTTACTACCCCATCCTTTGTAATTGGGCAGGAGGAGGGTGGCGCTGGGCGGCCGACAGGCGCACGGCTCTGCGGCTCCGCAGTGGGCTCCGCGCCCTGCCTTGCCTTGCCCCGCAGCCTGCCCTGCCCCGCAGCCCATCCTGCGCGGCCCCGCCGGCCTGGCTTGCCCCTCCGCACCTGCCCTGGGGTCTGTGCACCTGAGTCACACCAACATGTGCACATGATAATGATGACTTCTTTTTTTCATGGCATGCTCTTCTTCCCTGCTTCCCCTTCATCCTCCCCGCTTGGTCATTGTGTATTGAAGTTACACTTGCTCCTGAGTTTACTCCAGGATTGATGTCTGTAGTCTTTGATGTTTCCCTTTGTCCTCGCCGTTTCTGCTTTTCTTACAATTTCCTTTAAAATGGTAAAAGACAGTAGCGAAAGTCTGTCAGAATGGGGGCGGCGTGGGGGTGGAGGGCGGGGGGGGGGGGGGTGTCGATGCGGGAGAGGGAAGAACAACACCTTTGTCCCAATTCAGTCAACTCAACAGTCAGATCACAATAAGCTGGGTTTTTTGTGACAAAGGCATTTGAAACAAAGGAGCCATTTTTGAAACTGGAAGAAAATTATTTTGTGGCTTGCATGCTTTAATAAATCCAGGTTTTCATTCTTTTCTGCTTCCCCATGCCCCACCATTCCACCCCCCACTATTGTAATTTATCCTAAAGTGACAAAGAATGGAAGAAATAGCATCTCTAAAATCCTGCATCATCCCTATGCACTACAGCAAGCTTACGGATTGCCTTCTGTTTCAAACATTTCATTGTGCGTGTTTAAAGAATGTTGTTTTGTACCGGTAGTTCAATGAATAGTTGAATCAGTTGAGTGTGCTTGTCATAAAAACATTTTGTCTCCCCAAGAACAGAACACCAAAAGACTCATTATGTATTATAATTTTGTAGGTGTTGCATAGTTATGTCTGTTTAGCAAAGTGCAAGTTCAGATGAGACTTGGTGATTCTTAGGAGAGCCTGCTTTTCTCTGACTGTCTTAAAAAATGTGGGCTACTGCACTGCCAAACCGAACTGGTGGAGTCTAGAAATATCTTTTGACTTGTTAAATTCTCATAATTTGCATATCATTTTAAGCAATCATTTCAACTGAAACAAATGCAAAACTACATTGCTGTAGCAATTGACTTATCAAGGCTAATAGAAGCTCAGAGACAGGAAGCCTACGATTTTCAGGGGTGAAATCATGTGACAGCATCAGATGCTGTATGTGTCACTCTAAAGAGAAAATGGCCAGAAAATAATTCTGTGAAAGTACCAAACAATGGAAAAACTGTACAACAGAATGCATTTGTTAACTTTCCTGCTGGTTCACTGATAATACAGTAAAACATGTTCTGCTAGTGTAAAAACCTGCTACAGCTGAGCATATAACAAAATGCCTACGAATCCTTTGCCTGATCAGCTCTTGAGACAGGACTTCATTAACCATGGGACAGCATCATATTAGCTGCACTGACACATGTGAACCCAAGAATTTCCTGTGATCAAACATCTTTCTGTTGCTCTTGACGAGGAATTACAGCCCCTTGAGCTAAGCTATACTTAAGAGGGGAAACTTCAGGGCTATGTTGCATTAAGTGGCTATTTTGTTATCTATCATCTCCCCTGCACAAACAAATTTGCTGCTGGCTGCAGTGATGGAAGCAGTGAAAACATTGTTGCACTAGTGCTAGTGAATGTAGGGCTCCAGACTGCTGCTAGTATTTAAATAATCTCATATTTTAGAGCTGTGCAGAGAACTTGTACTTGCAGTTAAGCTGTGATCAGCTATACAACAATTAAAAAAAAAAATCTATTCAGTTGTACAGTCAGGGCATAAGAACTATACAGAGTCAGGTGAGCTTTATTTTTCCCAAGGAGTCATCTGAAGTCTTAGCAGCAAATTGCTAGAAGAACAAGCGTGGGTTGCCTGGAGATCAAATCTTGTTGGATTTAATGCCCTCTGGATCATGAGACTGCTTTTTTTTTTTTTTTTTTTTTTTTTTTTTTTTTTTTTAATGAACATCTGCTCAGCCCTCTTGATTGGAAAACTTCTTTTATTTAACATTCCTTTGAAATCCTTTGCTGTTAATGCAGGGCAAAGGACTGTGTCAAATATGTTACTCTCATTCAATGCAAGCTTTGGTAAGTCAGTGTGAAGAGTAAACTCCAGGGTAATGTTTACTGGAATACTGAGAAGGAAGCAAGGTGGTCAGAATCCAAGCAGGAAAGAAGGATAAAGTAGAGAAAAATAAAATGAGAAATGAGCCTGATATAAAGAGATGTGGATAATGTTTATGGTAGTGCAGAACTGTGGCTGTGGTTCAGGCTTGAGATCCTCAGCAACCATCTAACATGATATGAGCTCAGCCACGGAACTGAGCAAGAGTGCTGAGCAGTGCTGTACCTCAGGATTTGCCAAGCCTGAGCCAGAGCTGGAAATGCTGCCTGTTCCTGCCAGGCTGTGGAAAGGGAAGTCTGACAGCAGAGGCTGAGGGAGCAGCTTCACAAGTCACTTCTTATGGTGTGTGGGACTGCATGAGCACTCCTTTTCAAGGCAAAGCAAGAATTTTGGTGGCAAACTGACCTTTTTGACTTTGCCTTGAGACAAACTATGAATATGTTTACACTAGTGATTTGGCTCACATCCAGCTTGAGTATCTGACACATTCCCTGAAAACCTTCTCCATTTGCCTTGTGATGGTTCAGGTCTCAGGGCAGTCTCATTACAAGAGACCCGAACTCTCCAATTGAAACTAAACCAGGACTTC
This sequence comes from Pyrocephalus nanus, assembly GCA_038380795.1. NCBI lineage: Eukaryota > Metazoa > Chordata > Aves > Passeriformes > Tyrannidae > Pyrocephalus > Pyrocephalus nanus. The sequence goes on from CM076259.1 coordinate 42,584,580, forward strand.
CACTTTGGAAGCTTTGGAAGTTCCCATTCAATTACTGAGTCTTGTGTGAAAAACATCGGTTTCTTTAAAGTACCTCTCAGCTGTAATCGAGTGAGCAGTTCTCATCCACTTCAGCATAAAACGAAGAGCCCCACACCACCTTTTTTAGCTTGAAATATTTCTGGCAGTCTGTTCTGGGGTGCTGTGTCCTACTTCCCTGAAAAAACGTGAGCAAAAACTTCTCAGCTTTCTGTTACAGCTGAGAGGCCCTTCAAATAGATAGTTTCTAGCATTACAGTTGGTATAGTACTTACTACATAGGAGTGAATATATATGAGTGAAACTAATCAATTGGGCATGGTGTTTTTTACATGTTCCAATCTGTCTGCAGATCCTTAGGCTGAGCACTCCATCCTGTTTCAGACAGATACAGTCACAGACGTAAAAAGGAGCCTGGGGAATAGGAGAAATACAGGAGATGCAAAGACTGGAATTGAAAACAATTGACAGTATAAGCATGTAAAATTGCAAATTGTTAGAGCAGATTTAGGAAGTGCAATACACTATGGTCCTTATGATGGTGTCTGTAGGAAACTGTGTACCTGTGAGATCTCCCTTCTCTGGTGATATTGTACATAGAGTTACTTCACAGGCATTTTCAGTCAAGTTGTCCCTGCCTTTCTGTTCTTCACCTCACTTCTTTGGCTAGTCTTGGAGCACCTGAGAATAAATAGGAGGAACTCTTCTGGGAGCACATCAACTGCAACCCAGCATTTAGTCCCAGGGACAGGCTGGAGCTACTCCAGCATCTGTATAGGGTGTTTTGTTTTGTTTTGTTTGTCTTTCCCCAACCTATATGGTTTCCATTTCAGGTGCTTGGCAGGATTTTTTGCTTGGCAGAGGCACTTCTATTGATCTGTGCTCTGTACTGATGTAGCTGTACCTTCTGTAGTAGTTGTGTATTTTGCTTTTCTGGGGAAAGATATGCAAATAGAGAGATTAAGGGACAGGACCAAACCCCAGAAAATTATTTATACCAAGTCCTGTTTCCATAGCACTCTGTATCATCCTGCTAACTCAGTCACTGATGTCTGCTGATGGTGCATAAGGAAAGGCAGCTTCTGTAAAGGGGGCTTGTTTAGGACTGTGTGCAGTTGGCTATCAGTTTCACAAACACAGGAATTATTCCTTAGTGTACTTACACGTATCTGCCACGTGCACCCATATTGTATGTCTGTGTCTGCCACAAGTGAAACAATAAGTTTCCTAGGACTCCAAAATCATGACACTGTTGCAGTCAGCATATTAAGCAAGTGATTCTGTGGCCAGTTACAGATTGCGCTGATAATGAACAGAAGTTTTCCACTTATCTTTCTTTCTTCTTTCTCTTTTTAGTCATCTTATATTTTTGAAAAATAAAGACAAATCCCTACCTTTCACTGTCTTCCAGGATGACTTTGGTATTGAGATTTGTCCACGGTGTAGCAATAATTTGTTACTACACTGATAATACTTGCACAATCACATGGTTGTGCAGGTGATATGAATTGGGTCCCTTACTACAAAGCTGTCCTGTGGTCATGGAAACTGTAGTCCTCCTCCATAGCTCTGGTAGGCAGTTATAAGAGCAAGTCTCTTATTCCCTCTCCCACTCTTCTTTCACAAAGCCATATCCATATCAACATTGACTTGGATGTCTGCCATCAAACAGGTTGTGCCTCTGAAATACTAAGATCAATGCGGGGTTTGTTAATTTTGGGCTTGCTAGGCCTTCATGCTGTCAGTGTTAAAGCAGCCTGAGGAGAACAGATGAGCTGAAGGAGGAAAAGAGGAGTTCTTGCTGAACCATGTGAGGAAGGGAGAGGAGTGGGAAAAGGAAAGGAGTGGTGGTACTCCCAGAAGATGATATGGAAAACGGGACATACCATGAGCACAAATTAAAACAAGGCCACGCAATCTGCTCCCAGCTCTTTCATGCAGAATACAACAATATCTTCAAGGATCTGAGACAGTCATGTTCTTCTTTGAACCTCATTTGTCCTGGCCAACATGGTATATCATACAGGTTACTTCCTCAAGAATAAGACCAATTCATGTTAATCAAATATTATGAATATATCTGCTGCAAGTATTCTGGAAACTTGCTTTATTTGTTTTCTTTTAGAATTTTTTCTATCACTTTACACTTATGGGGTAAAGGGTAGGACTTTATAAAAAAAAGTATGCTCACTTTTCTAAGTAGAGACACTGAAGGAAGAAGACTTTGTGTTGCATTGTGTTAAGAATAAGCCCATTATGGCAGTCCTATCAATCATCTTGTCCTACTTTGTATTCTTACTGGCTCTGCTTTGTTGTTCTTCCCCTGGGTGATGTTGTTTCAGGAGAGTTTCCAGTGGTCTTCATGTTTCTTCTTTCTTTTTTCTTTCCACGTTGTCTTCTCCCTTCTTTCCAGTTTGCTGCTATAAAATCTTTGCCAGTATCCTTTTCTGTTTGAGACTGGGCACCTAAAAGAAAGTAAATATTTGGTAGGACCAAGAAAGAAGTGGCAGAGGGAAGGAGAGCACCAGAGCACCTTGCACTTCCTTTGTCACTCACCTTTTCCCTACTTGGTTGAAAAAGTACATTTTGTGCAATTACCACATGGTTCCTGTATCATGCTTCAAAGTGTGCTTCATAGGCCTTGCTCACCAGCTGGTATAAATTCATTGACCTTCAGACCATTCTTCCCACCTTTACCTTTTGCATATCTTCATCACCTTTTTTCTTACTTCGTCATGTTAGAGTGGTTGTTGTGTTGCTTTATCCCTCTTTTCTACAAATGTCCCTGTCACCAAACTCTGTCATAGCTTTCTTTCTCCACTGCTTATAGAAGCAGTGCTTGATTTTGATGCTACTTGGAGTTATCTTAAGCTACTGTAGGATGAAGTGAATCTTAATGCACTTTTACGATTGTTTGCAGCCCTTTTTAATAGAAACTAAAATTTGGTAAAATACTTACGAGTTTTCCAAGTTAAGAGTCAACTGGTAGCTGCTGGTACCTAGGCCTGTCTGGACAACAGATTTGGGAAGATACCATAAAGTGATATGGGGTTTTTTTACCATGTTGCCATTCAAAACTTTTCCTTAATGAAGGCCTTGAACCTGTTTCAACCAAAACATGGAGTTTGCAATATATATTGGAGAAACTTAAGAAACTTTTCTGTTTTCCATGGTAAAATAGATTATATCTTCCCCTTCTCCTCACCGCAGGCATTGGTAAAACCAGAACAATCTACCCTGCACATGTCCTTCTGGGCAGAAAATGCATAAGCAGAGATTCCAGCAAGGTCATATGCCTGGATTTGTCCTGATTTCCTGCCTCCTGGGATGTAGAACATCTCACTGAGCAGCGAACAGGAGACAAAATAGTAGGCCATGAAGTTTGCGAAAAAACTGAAGTGGGATTTTAGGTCCTCCTGTCCGCTGATTAAATATGTTGCTTATTTATTGTGGCCCCTCTGCAGACTGCAGGATTCCAGGCAGCTAACAGCTGGTGCATAACACTTGCTATAGGATGCTCTTGATTTCACAAATGTAATGCTTTGTGACATCTAACTGGCTTACTGCATGGGAGATCATCATTCTTGAATCCTGTCTTAGGGAATAGTTTGTCTGTAAAACCACAGAAGGAAATGCAGAAATTCTCATGTACCCTACTTGCCCTACTCTTACATGACTCTTTCAGAGCTCTGTGGAAAAGTTGTCATTCCCATGCTGAAGTAATTTGGTGCAATGTTGAGAAGATGGCACGACATGGAGTAATTTTTTGTTAGATCAGTATGAATTGTATCTGATCTTCACCAGGTTCCTAGGTAAATAAACTGCTTTATGCTCCTTTAGCCTGAAAGCTGAGTTTGGCCTTAGACCTGACACCTCTGATGTCCTTGTCTTAACTTCTCTTTTTATTTTTGGGGGGGGGGGGGGGGGGGGCTTGGGGAAGGGTGTCAGTTAACAAACTAAATCTCAAAGTCCTTAGTTTTACATGTTTTCAGGGTGATGCTTGGTGTGAGTTTGTATTAATCTGAGTTCACTCTGTTTGATCCAAGCAAATATAATAGTAGATGGAATGGCAGGGAAAAAGATAGAGCAAGCATCTCTGGTGCAATTCCATTGACATTGCAGATCTGTATGTGACCGATTGATAGAATGATGTCCCTTCCCCACAAACTACTGTTTGTTAGCAATTGGTAGGGCTCTAAAGCAAATCTAGGCTTCATTTAATTTTGGTGGCAAGGGAATACATCCTCTTTGCCATTTAGCTTGTACTCTCCACTCATCTCCAGGCAATGAGGTGGAAACCAAGAAGGGAAGGCAAAAGCACATCAGTCATTCACTTTTGGAAATAGTAATTTTGGGTTTTTTCCATGAAGCTTCTGCAGTAATTAGTCTGGGAGCTAACCAGGCAGCATATTTGGTTTTTATGCATCTAGCCTTGTAGGATTTATTCTAAACTTGATGGAATGTTGCTATGAAGTGTAATGTTTTATTTAGAACAGACTTCCTTGCAATTCAAGCTGTTATACAGTGTGTCTGGAAACAGAGCAAGCAGGCCAGAAACTTTGCACTGCAAACTGTGTAGACACATATGATGATGCTGCTGTTCTCCTGGGTGAACTCAGTGGTCAAGTGGAAGTCCATGAGAGGTGGCTAAAAATTATGCCACTTTACAATATATGAAGGAGGGGAGCAGAGGAAGTTGCTGGGGGTTGAAGGCTGTTTTCAAGTATGACACTTCATTTTTAGCTGATATGTCATCTACTCAGTTCTTTTCTGTGTAAAATACACTTTCCTCAATATGTAAGGTGAGCTTGTTAAGAGTGGAAACACTATAGACAGAGATAACGCTTGAATACTTTATTTCTATTGAATTAAGGTGTCTGACAACATTTCTAGAAGTTTACAGTTCTCTGGGGTGTAGAAAGCTTTTTGTGTTTTTTTAACTTCGTATTTACTATTACGAATATAATGTACCCAGCAAAGTCTTCACTGGTAACCTGAAGTGACTTCATATAGTTTTGTCCTCCACAACTTTCAACATTGTAATAGAACAGAGCTAATAGAAATTGGTAAGAGTATTGCCACAGTTCTGAATGCAAAGTGTGTCTGTATGTGTGAACATCTCCTTTATTGACTTTCTGGGATATAGTTTTCTTTGAACAGTCAGGTAGAGAGCCATAGCCTTCTCTTTTAATGGGCAGAGAGTAACAATAAAAGGTGGAGATGCTTCTACAACTCCGAGTTCTGGCTTGATATTATCTTCATTAAAGTGCAGGTTATCACTGAGCAAAAATCTGCAGAGGAATTGTATTGTGTAGGCTGAACTGCGTGGTGTTAGAGGTAACTTGCCACACGAGACTTGATAAGTAAATTTTCTTGAAGCCAAATACAATCCTATGTGACTGTCTCTTACAGGTATTGCAAGACCCTCTTGATCCTTCATTGTTGTTGATCCTTCATTGTTGTATATCGGGGATGCTCTTTACCACTTTAAAGAGGCAGTAATGGTGCTAATGTAGAACTACAAAATTGGAGATTTTCAAGTAGCTTGAGAGAAAGTGGGGGTTTTATGCTCTCCCCAACTCTGCTTTTAAGCTTTTATTCAGGGCTCTTTTTATTGCCTAATTGTGTTGTATGTGCTCATGCTCACTGGACTAAAATTCAGTTAAATTTTACTTCACATCTAGCCTTTCCTTCACTCTCCTAGTGAAATACAGAAATGAAAAATGTCAACTAGTGATGGAGATTAGGAAGGGAAAAAATTTTATTACCTGTGACAGTGTGACTGAAGTCAAGTTAAGTCTTGCTTATTAACATCATCAATCAAGTGTGACATTTTGTTCCAAGACTTTTTTCTAAAGAGTGCTTGACGTTGAATACAGCCTCATCCATGGGCACATGGAAATGAAAATGCCCCTCTGTACTGAGATGAAAAATTAAGCTCATAGAAAACAGGCATCCAATGCTGACCTTTGAGGTGAGTCCTGCCAGTGGCTGCATCCACTGGTGTCAGGCAAAGCCACTTCTGAGCCAACACAAAGTGCTTTTGAACTCCATGGAACTGTGGTTTGAGGCAACCTGTTCCTGGGAACTTTTTCAGCAACAGAGCCATTTCCCAGGATGTGTTCTGAGCTGGAGAAGTCTGAGCAGTGTTCTTGCTATAACATTCAAAGACCTATAAATGTCTATGCTGCAACTGAGATGGTCAAAGTTCCTCTGTTTTTACCAGTTTTTTTAATACACTTGAAGGGACTTTTATACCATCTTTGGGCATGAATGCAAGTTGGAAGATGCAAATAGGTATGTGTCTATTCCATGGATAGCCTTTTAAACAATACTTGCTGGGAATTAGAATGGCTTACCAAACTGGGGTCCTAGAGTTGCTGGGGATTTATTTGTGTTTGGGGGTTTTGTGTGCTACATTGATAGTGGCAGGGCTCTTGGAGACTCTCATTTTTGACTTGTACAACCCTTATAATGATTTGTTTATGGTCAAATTGCATGGTGGAGGCTTCTGATTGGGAGTGGTGGGGAGAGATAAGATAGAGGGAATGATTTTGTTCCATCCTAAAGTAAGCTTGTTTCTTGGGAAACATTGAAAGTATATAGGAATTTAATGAGAAGTTGGTAGGTCTTAAACTGATAAAAGAGCAGGGACTTGGGCACCATGTTTGCTGTATCTCTATAGCATTACAGTACTATGAATACTTGGGTATAACTCAGGTTATCTGAGATCTTCCCATGAAAGTGACCATGGGGGAAGCAGAGAAACAAAGGTTGGAAGAGACATTAGAATATCTCCTGCACAACCTCCAGCCCACATTTGGGTCAGCTCTGAGGTCAGGCTTCTCAGGGCTTCATTCAGCTGAGACTTGGAACCTCAAAGAGTAGACTGCACAGTCTCTCTGGGAAATCTGTTCCACTGCCTGACTGTCCTGTTCAGGAAAAATTTTTGCCTTGTATCCAGGCTGAACTTCTCCTGTTTAAGTTTCTGCCTGTTATTTTTCACCTTCCTATCCTGCACTGTTGTGAAGAGTCCATCTAAGACTTCTTGATCACATCCCTGTAGGCGCTGTAGGTGCTGTTATGTTCCTCCAAAGCTGTCTCCACCTGGGGCTGAACAAGTCCATCTCCCCCACCCTCTGCCCTGCCATCTCATTGGCCTCTGCTTAACTCTCTTCAATTTATTGGTGTCTTTTGTGTATTGCTGGAGCCCCAAACTAGACAGTGTCTAAATATGGCCCAGAGTGCTGAGTAGAGGAAGATAATCTCTTCCTTCAATCTCCTTACTGGCTCTGTTTGTGTTCATGCAGCCTAGAGTGCTGTTGTCTGTCTTTGCATAGTGCTGGCTTGCTGCCAGCTTGCTATCCTCCAGGACCTCAAGGGACATTTCATAATCTGTGTCAGCTATTCTTCCCCTTTCTAATTCTGGTTATCGCAGATTGGTCTTTGAGATACAGAAGCATTAACATTCCCTTCAGGGAAAAAAAAAAAAAAAAAAGAATATACAGAGGCAAAACTCTTTTGGTGGTGACATAAGGCTCAAGCCTATTGTCCCTCACAGATAAATGCATGCAGGTTTTCAAGGTAAATGAAGGATAGGTGGCCACCCAGGATACTACTGGAAAGAAAAGCTTCAACTTGAAATCAACATCATGATGGTGGCATTCAGGAAAACATACTTTGAAACTGTAACAACTAAACTTAAAAATAAATTACTGGACTTTGGAGTTTTTTGGTAATCTAAGGATCCACATAAACAAGGTTCTATATTCAGCCTACTCGTATTAATGGTTCCAACGATTTTTCTCTTCAGCACAGATACTCTTTCTTTGTAACTGGAATATAATCCTTCTGAGTGTTTGCAATATGCCAGGTGAATCATTAGCTTGCAAAACAAATATTGTGAAGGAAACTACCATTGGTTTATATTTTATTCTGAAAATACAGTGATTTATATTAAATAACACAACTTTTCCCTTCAGCTGTATCTGCAGCTTTCTTGAAGACAAAAAAAAGCAAACCCTGAGCTTCAGATAAAGAGGTGACTTTTAAAGCTTATTCTTCATTTCTTTGAGCTTCCAGCAACTGCTAACCTTTCAGATTGATGCATGTTTTACTATACTACCAAAAGGATCTTAGAGTCACAAGAAATTCCAATAGTTAATGTTTATTTAAGGAGAGCTTAATTTATATTTTGAGACAGAGATTGCAATAGTTTTGCTGTTCTAGGTGATTAGAGTAGTACTGCTTATCTTCCAAGAAGAGCTTTGTTTAGTTTTAGGAGGGAAAGCTGCTGTCTGGTTTAAAATAAACTGGATGAAACAACTGGCAATGAATGGGTATGTGGGTGTGGTGTTGGAGGGAGGAGGAAGCTGCTTTGTAGAAGTGGTATAGTACAGGATAAAATCCTGCAAGCTGAGAACTTGAGTGTATGTGAGATCAAAACTGTGTCCTTGCTCCACCATTCTCAATCTAGAGCCTTACATCGTGAATGACTCTCTTCATGCCGAAGAGCAGACTTCAAACATTGAGTCAAGAGTCTTTTGTTGTGGATCTGTGTTGTGCAAGCTACTTCTAGAGAGTTAATGGAAGATAGCTAACAAAGTCAGACCTACTTGTCTTTAGACTTACTTCAGCTGCATGACTTAAAATCAGAAAAGGCTGAAAAACTGACTACAAAAGGAGAAGAGTATCTTGCAGGTTCCTTAGTGAGAAAATATGTGCATAGCATGAAGTTAGAACATTTTCTTAAGTTCTAGAAAAGCAACTACAAGTTCAAGTAAGTAAAACCATGTAAAAATGCAAATTTGGGCTCTGGCTAGTGAATGGATGTTGTTTCTAACAGGTTGCTCCTTGCAGGGCACCTTCTGGCTCTGCGTGTCCTGCTGAGAGTCTGGCACTTTCTGACAGAAGTGATATTTCAGAAGTGCATGAAGTTGCATCTTCAGAATTTTGTATTTCAGTCTCCCCAAATCCAAAACTGCTGTCAAATTCTCAACTTAAGTGTTTAATTGTTGTGTCCTGTCTTTCAGCAACCTCAAAAACATTTATTAACCAGATTATCTCTTACTTTTAGGCATCTTTTTCTCATATGTGTCTTTCTTTCATACAAGTGGACCTTGAAAGTCTTCCTGATCTGCAGACATGCAACTTTCCTAAAGAAAACAGGAGGATGGAAGTCAAGTCCTTCTCCCTGACCAAAAATGGAGGAGTGGGGGAGGGGAGGGATTGTCTGTTTTTTGTTGTCTTTTTTCTAAACACAACTAATACAACTGACTTTTTGAATAAACTCTGAAGTGTTGATTCAAAATGTTATCTTAAGCTATAGCTGCTCTTCCCATTCACTGAGATGCTGGAAGTAAAGTTTTGCTTACGTGAAATCTGTTATGTTTTGTGATAAAGAGACTGGCAGAAATTTGGTTTTGCGGCTTTTTAGGTTTATGAATAGTTGAACTCTAATCAGATGTGAATTGTGGTAACAATCTTTCTAAAGAGTCTAAATGCTGTTTTCTTCACAGAAAATCTTTACTGAATTTCCCCTAGAGGATCACTTACAGTGATATATAGAAATAGGGAATCCTGCCCTCCAGTCCTACTTTTTTTGAAGACGACTGTAAATTCTCAACTTCTGATTTGACTTTCCAGTCTAGCCTGGATGTAAATAACTTAATACCATGTGTATGTGTGTCCACAAAAGTGAACTCTTGCAAGAATTGCAGAGCACAGCACTGATTTTTTGTCTCTACTTAGTAGATTACAGCATTTAGAAAGCCTGTCTACCCCACATGAAAAGTAAACCTTTTACCTTATGAACCAAGACAACAGTGTAGATTCTCTGTGCATCTGCTTGAGCTGGAAGTCTTGCCTCTAGGTCTTGAAACCTTCTGTGAACAGAGTCAGATGGAATTTGATTGCGTTGAGCCCCAGTGGAAACTGCTTTTGAGGCCATGGCCTTCCTATGGCCCTGGTTATTATCTGGGTCTGTGCTATGGGGAACTGGCTGTTGAACATGCAGGGTGAACTATTCCTCTCCGAGCTGAAAGGCTTTGGTATTGGTGTCAGTGGCATCAGCTGTAAAGTTTCTTTCTTGTTGCAGTATATAAAAGAATGCAGAAATTTTAATGTTGTTAAAGTGAACATGCTTCCAAAATGGTGATGTAACTCTTTGTGTAAACCTTTCTCTTTCCCAAGATCCCTTACCTGTACCTTTGGAATGTCTAAGGGATAACTGGAAGCTCATCTATTGGTTGTTAACCCTTTCTTGTAATTGGTTGGTTTGTAAGACCTCCTGAACTCCCACTGGTCACATTGTAATCCACCTAAGAGGTACTTAAGCAGTTACCCAGAACAATAAAACTCTCTCTGCCTGCTCTCCCTGCCTGCTCTCCCAGCCTGCTGCTGGTGTCCTGATCTCTCTGGGGGCCATGGGATGCCGCGGGGTGGGAAGGGGAAGGGGAGAGCACCTTCCCCTCCAGGACTAGGGGTAAAAGGAAAGCCTCTAGACTGGAGTTCCCCTCCCTGTCCACCCTCAACGTTCGTCACTTTCTCATGACTTTCTCTCACACCTTTTCATTAAAAGAGAGACATCAACAGAAATTATTACTGTAATTCCAAGGGTGTGCTTTTAAAGAGATCCAAAATCAGCACTTTTAATCATTTGTCATGCTTGTTTTGTCACTTAGGTTTTTGCTCTTTCTTTTCAACCAGTGACCTTCCTTCAAGTTTAGCTTTCTGGGAAGAAGACAAGAGTGTATGAACAGCTACATTGACTTAAAATACAGTTTTTGAAACAGTCTAATTTTTAATGAGCATTCAAAATGAGTTTATAATTAGCTGTAGCTGGTAACTTTCTCGCAGGGAGAGTATCTGGAGGCTCCATGCCACACTTGGATGAATCAGTTCTGGAGTTCAAGAAAGTTGAACTTCTTTCTCCTTTAAAGCAGTAGTAAAGCAGCATAATTTTCAGCAAGTACCTTGATCAGAATCAAGAGGGAGCTGACACTTTGAGGGGGTTGATCTGACAGCTCCTGGCACTTCTGGTGTGTCCTTTATACTGATGCCCTTATGGGTCAAATATCGTGGTGGAGCTTCCTTTCTTCAAGTTGATGCTAAAACGCCGAGACTCAGCTGTGAGAATCTTTCACAAACTGTATCTTTTAAACAGCAAATTATTAGACTGGAGAAGGGAAGCAGGTTATATGCCCTCCAGTTTTTGCCTATCTCCTGTGCTCCCTGTGCTTGCTGCCATAGAAGACCTCTCAAAATCTCTATCAGAAAGCGTTAGGAGCCTGCCTACTGTGTTCATTAATGAACTAGAGTTTGATGTTAGCATCTCTCTACCCTTGCAAGCAGGTGTCACTGCAGCCAGCACCAATTACAGCTGTATTCAGGGGACAGCAACATGATTCAGCCAGTCAAAAACAATATAAATTAATGAAGCTTTCACAGTTCAGGGATTATATATTTTTAGCAAGCTGTATGTGATGTAATCCAATGAGATAGCTTCATTTTTTTTGAACTTAAATGCTTGTTCTGTTCTTGTCAGCAGGCAGTAACAGAATGTGAAACTTGCAAGTTACAAAGGGGAAAGAATATGAGAACAAGATAGGGCAAGAAGATTTTTATCCCGTCAGAGCTGATAGGTCCTGGAGAAGAAAATAAGTTGGAGGTTCTCTAAATTTATAGCTTTGCTACAAAAGAAGCCAAATTTCTTAAGGCTTTCAGTAGTTTTCAGGATGCTGCATGCAGTGCTAATGGAAAAAGGGGTCTTAAATGATTTCTTCATGGCTTTTACTCAGGCCTTTGTGTGTGGTTTGTATTAGTACAGAGCTTGAAAGTGTGGTCTTGTTCCCTTTAAGTCTTGGATTGAGCTGTCCCAATAGCAGACACATGTAGTAGTACCTGTTTTCTGGCAAGTAAAGAAATTAAAAATGTTTTATTACCTTTTATGGGATATGAAGTACTGTAATCTGAGAAGTCTGCAACTTTTAGTCAAATATCGCTTGTAAGTGAATACTTCATTTCAGAAACATGAAGCAAAGAGGTGGTGAATGGGGAGAGTCTGCAGTACACAGACAGGGTTATATTTACAATGTTTCTTCATGAATTCTTCCGTTTCCTCTCCTCTACTAGGACTAACTGGTAGACATAAAGAATATTAACTGTAGAACACTAGATCTCAGAACTGATGGGCAACTTGATCAACTCTATTTTAAGACCTCATATGTATCATTTAACATAGCTGGTCACTAGGAAAATTGATTACCCAATATCTCTTGTAGTGAATTAAATCAGGATCAGTAATAGCTCTTTGCTTACATTCTACTTTTACCCAAGGTCTCCAAGTGCTGTTGGAAATTCTGGCAAACAGAGGACTTTTAACAGCAGAGTGAACCGAGTGTCTCTTGAAACTGCCACTTGGAAACTGCTGTGAACCAGACAGGTATTTGAAGAACACAAGAAGTGTTTGAAATTGTCTGGATATTTCTTCAAGCTTTCTCTCCTTTTTCTGTATTCTCATTCAAGTTTTTTACTTCTCTGAAAGGAGACATGGGTAGTATAGTCTGCTCAAAGTATGTGCACAGGCTGAAGTGTGAACAAATTATGATTTTTTTTCTTTTTAATTGACATGAGACTTTTTAAACATTCTTTCCCATGTATTTCCATAGATGTTTCTTTCAAGAGCAATTTAGACAACTGAAATATCACTTTTTTTTTCTATTAGTAAACAAGTCTCAATTCTATTTCTACAGCACCGATATCACCTGCAAAGAAGAGGTCATCAGTGATCAATAGATTACAACTCTAGCAACACAAACCAAACCATCACCATGAAGCACTTCCTGAGGTAACTGTTCTATGTTTTTCCAAAAGTGTTAAATTATTCTGATTACTTCTATGCTACAGTGAGTTAAATGTTTTTGCTGTTATAAGTATTACAGAAGGTGTAAACTAGTTTATACTAGATTGCTTTCTGTTCACCTAGATTTCACTATTTAATTAAAGCTATTTTAATTTAAATTTTCTTTTCCAGTTTTTTATAGAAGAAAAGAACGTGTGAACTGTCTTGAGGGATTAGAGCAGTGATGTATCAAATCAGTAGTATCTGATATGTCAGGGGAAAATAGGGGAAATAATAATGTAGAACAGTGCTTGAAAAATTTTGTTGTTTTTTTTCCATTTTCATCTGCTGTCTGGATTTTTTGAGTGCTATTTGTGAAAGCAGAGAAGGGGAGATGCTTGGTGAAGATGTGCAAGTGTTTTTGAAGCTAATCATGCTCAGTTTGGGGGAGAAATGTCAGTTACTTGCTCCTACATATGACTTGCAGTTGTTTCTCCATAAACCAGGGGTAGAACAAAGGACTTGAGAGACAACAGCTATAGGTGCAGAAAGCCCATGCTGTCTTTGTTCTGTAGTCTGTGGAGAGAGTTGAGCACTTCTCAAAATTAATACAGTTTAAGAACCTAATTTGTGTATAAACCAAAAAAATCATAATCTGTCTGGATGAGAGAAACCTTTACAAGGGAGCTAAAACATATGCTTCTGTATAGAGCACCTGCCACTATATTTTTCTCCCTTTTTAAACTGTTTATAACAGTATGGATATCAGCATCATTACCTCTAGGCTGATCATCTGTAATGACTTTGCTGCCAAACCAGACTTGGCTTAAACATTTCTGTGGAGTGTTTGGGTCAGCTTCCTCAGGTATCTTGAGCCAGCTGCAGAAGGATGCTGTAAGCAGGACATATACAGGCCAAAAGTATAAAGCAAATATTTATTTGCTAACATCCGCAAAAGACAGAGAAGACTGAATGAGCTAAAGGTTAGTGTTCTTACCAACCTTACAGGCACCAGCCAGGAGGGAAAGAATTGGTCTTGCAAGTGTCCCATGTCTTGGGTGGTCCCAAGTCTTCTACCAGCTCCATCAGTATGGGTCCAGTGAGCTGACAGTTCACAACTAACCTCGATAACATCCCTATGGTGCTTTTTCCCTTTATAATTTTATATCATCTCATTCTGGAGCCTTCCTCTCAGCAGTCCTGCCTCTATAATTTTTACCTTTCTTTCTCTGTACAGACTTATTCAGCCGCCTGACCTAAGGTCACAAATTGGTGCCATAAGGGATTTGGGTCATGAGTCCTGCACAAAGGGGACTCTACCATCCCATGAGTGGGGCGAGAGCCTCTGGCTGGGGTTGTAGAGGGTGTTACAGCTTGTCCCCATAGTGATCTGGTATTTCCTGAGCATTAAATAATTTTGGTCCCTCCTGATGGAGATGCTGAGCTGCTGCCAACTTCTAAGCTGCCACCTCCCCTCCTGTTAAACTAACTGTTCTGCACGCCTTTGTCTGTCCTGGCCCCTTGGTGATTTTTCCATATTGGAGAAAGTATGCTGTTTTGAATATGTGGGTTCCTGAGGCTGTCTTGAAGAAACTGCCTCCTGCTTCTCTTTATTGTATTTCTGAAGTCAGTGAACCCTAAATGATTTGAGAAATCTTAATGGTGTTGGTTTCTCTTAAGTAGTCCAAGTAGATATTCTGAAAAAATTGCTTATCTAAATAGCACAATCTAGGACCTTTGTTATGGGAAGTCCGGTATTGTAAATGCTGAACAGGAAGCTGGATTAAGGAATGGGGAGGGGGAGAATAGACAACACCTAAAATAGGAAAATACAAATAGGGAAGCTATTTCTATTTACTTACAAGCATCTGGATTTTCTTATTTTGTGTTAATCCTTTGACATGAACTGATAAGAGTACTCTCCTCCTCATAATTTGTCCATATAGAAGAAAAACAGAGATTAAAAAGTAAGCTGGGTCATACTGGGGATAGTGATTTCTGTTATATATGTTGCAGCCTGTGGTTGCAGGTTTGTGTGATGAGGAATAAGGCAGTGAAGGGTGGAGCTGCAGGAACATATACATGTGAGGCAAGTATATTAAGTCTCCCAGCTTGGAAATCAGCTGGAAAATAAACAAGTTAATGTATATTGTGTCCCCTGATGTTTGTCCATTACCACTAACAGCTGCCGCTTGGGAGCTTAAAGTATTCTTAACTGTTTGTGAAGATCAAATGCAGGGCTGAGTGTTGTGTGCTCAGCGGCACAGTGTTTTGCTTGTTGCACAGCATGGAGCAGACACTGGACTAGTTGATGCTGATGGCAGAGATTATCTCTACATTTCAAAGCAGCGAGCTTAATTAAGTCTGCACAAACTGGAAGTTGTTGATTGCAACATGGAAAATGCCATAAAACTGATGAAGAGATGAACAGGACTTTTATCTGTGAAGTTAAAATAACCTCACCTATGCTTTCTAAGTAGCGGCAGTACTTTTCCTGCAGCAACTTCATGCAGCAGGTACTTACCCGGACACTAAAGGAGGACTTTGAATTGTGGCTTTCAAATCCAGCTTGTTGTAAGAGAAAATTCTCACCTGTAGGCAGACTTACCACTCAGCTCTGAGTTAGGTTTGTCAGCTGGAGACCCACTGTAGTCTCTGTTTTTTACTGCAGCTGGTTTTCTATACAAAACACTGCAGTTGTGAATACAGATAATGAGGAAGTAGTGTAATTTGAGTGCTGCATTTGCTGTGCGTACTACTCATCGGTTGGACCTTTGACATGACTTTTATAATCAGCTTGACATCTCCTGTTTCTCTTTTGACAGTCTATTCTGTGTTTAATGTTAGTGAATTGTCTTTTTTCCCTCCCCTCGGACCTTTCAATTTAAGAAGACTTGTTTAGTGTTCTACCATTCTGTGTTCAGTGAGGTTGAAAGACACCTCTGGATATCAAATCCTATCCCCTTGCTCGAAACAAGGTCAGCTATAGCAAGTTTCTTGAGGCTGCATCTAGTCACTTTTTGAGCATCTCCATGGATGGAGTTTCTGCAGCCTCTCTGAACAACATGTTTGTTTTGTTTAGAATCCTAGAATTCTTTAGGTGTGTTATAATCAGGTTCTTTAAAATTATTAGAAATGCCTCTGCCCAAATTAAGGTGAAGAGACCATATGCCAAAGTCAATCATATGGATTTTTATTTAACATTAAATGTGAGGTAGATATAGAAAGAAATAGGAAAAAAGAGAGAGGCACAGTAAAGAAAGAGAGTGACAGAGAGACAGATTAAGTAAAAATATGTGACCACTCCACGGATTTTGCCAGCATTACATTGATCCCCTTGTGGTCTTCTCAGTGGTGAGAGTCACAGACTTGTTGAAATGATGGTTGCAGTCTGGATCTGTCAAGGGAAGCCCATGGTGGTGAGGGAAAAAGCCCCATGTGGTGATGGAAGAAGCCCAACACAGTGAGGGAAGAAACCCAAGTGTGGTTAGGGAGGAAGCCTCTGGTGTTAAGGGAAGTCCTAAGTATTTATTTTGCTTAGGCTAATTAGGAACATCTCTGGTAGCTCCACAAGGACAGGGAGTTTTACACTGGATGATGTAATACTGGATCACTGGGATGGAACATTTTCTTTGACACCTTCTAAGATGTTAGAACTGCCTAATGTTAGTTACATTAGTGCAGTTGAGTCCATTATGGCCCGATATGGTCTGTCGGCAGAGATGAATATCTTCAGGCTACATGTGAACTGTTGCAGTAGTTCCCCAGAGGGGAGTTATCATGGCTAAGTCATTTGTATAAGGACAAAGAAACACTACCTTGCTTTGCAGGACTTGCCTCTTTCCTTACCTTATTCAGCATCCAGCTTGTAGCCTGAGGTGTCAGGTGTGCATGCCCTTAGCACCTGGGCAGTTCCTTCCCACATGGTTGTCTTGCATCTTGATTGTCTGAGCCATCAGCATTCCAGCCTCTCACACTTGTGGATATATTCTTCTCCTGGGGTAACTGGACAATAGTATCACCTTTTCTTATCTCAATCATTTATCTTATCATGGTCCAGATTAATAAGGGTGAGCAGTTTCTTCTTTGCACAGTTTTCTATAGTGAACAAAAGTTTCAGTGATTTTGACAATGTTTAAGCCATTAACCAATTTCAGTCTCTGGAAAGGTTGGAAAGACTTTTAAGATCATTCAAGCCAACCAGTAACCCAGCACTGTCAAGTCCAGCCTGTTCCAATGCTTGACAATTCTTTTGGTGAAGAAATTTTTCATAATTTTCAATCTAAACATTCCCTGGCACAACATGAAGCCATTTCCTATTGTCCTGTCACTTGTGTCTTGGGAGAAGAGAATGACTTCCACCTGGCTACAACCTCCTTTCCCACAGCTGTAGAGAGTGATAAAGTCTTCCCTGAGCCTCCTTTTCTCCAGGCTAAACAACCTCAGCTCCCTCAGACACTCGTCATGGGACTTGTGCTCCAGACCCTTCACCAGCTTTGTTACCCTCCTTTGGACATGCTCCAATGCCTCAATGTCCTTCTTGTCATGAGGGGCCCACAATGAACACAGGATTTGAGGTGTGGCCTCACCAGGGCTGAGTACAGGAGTACAGTCACTGCCCTGGTCCTGCTGGCCACACTGTTCCTGATACAGGCCAGGATGCCACTGGCCTTCTTGGCCACCTGGGCACACTGGCTCATGTTCAGCTGCTGTCAGCCAACACTCCCAGATCATTTTCCACCTGGCAGCTTCCAACCACTCTTCCCGCAGCCTGTAGTGCTGCCTGGAATTGTTGTGAACCAAGCACAGGATCTGATACTTGGTCTTGTTGAACCTTATACAGTTGGCATCAGCCCATTGATCCAGACTGTCTAGATCCCTCTGCAGAACCTTCCTACCCTCTAGAAGAACAACACTCCCACTCAACTGGAAAAGGAGAAGCTTTTATTCAACAGTCAATAGTTGGAATAGCTCTAAACCCTTGAACTTAGACTCTTGTGCTCACAACTCTAATGCAAGGTGATGTCCAAGTGAAAAGTGCTGGTTTAGGTTTCTTTTCTTTCTCAGTTTGCTCTGATATTAATTATTCCTGAAGTCTGAAATATTACTTATGAAATAATAAAACTGTTTCTCAGTTAAAAGCTTAATCTTTCAGTGCTCTTTTTTGTAAAGGGGTTTTGTGGAGTCTGTCAGTGACACTTCTACTTTGACTTTAATTAATCTTAAACATCTAAAATAGTAACAACTTGGAGAGCCAGCTGTAGCAGAAATTTAGATTTTCTTCAGTAAACCCTAGAAACTTGACACCTTCTCTTGATCTACTGCAAAACAGTCTGTAAGCACTAGCAGATTTTAAGCATAAGGTCTGTTACTGGAGTCATATCAGATAAAATGGAAATCAAATCAGCAAACAGCAAGAGAAGCAAAGTGAGGAAAGCTGCTGTTAAAAACTCTTCTTATGTCTTCCTTAGTTGCCACGGTGACTTGCTTTCATGTCTAAATGAGGAGATAAGGTGGATTTCAGTTGTCAAGTCTGCAAAGACACAGAATGAAAACAATTTCTTGTGTTTTAAAGGAGGTAATAGCAGGTCTGCCTATGGCAGAAATGGTGGTTGGTATACATTACTTCTTGGTTGTCCTGTATATACACTGTAAGCTGTGCACATAAACCAAAGATAGTCAAGGTAAATGAGCTCCTAACGGGGTATTATCACTTACTTACTCACCTATTTGGACACCTTATCAGCCATAACTAGTTTGACTTCTCAAACTGTAATCAGAATTCTCAGAAAGGAAATACTCATATAATCCACTCTTTTCTGAGCTGAGTATGTCCTTTAGGAAAAGTGTAAGAATCTTTACTATCCATAGGGCCTGAAATAGGACACATAGGAAAGAAATTGATGTGTAAGTAGATTCAGTGACTTTTTTCATTCTTTTCAACTACTGGATTTGGTGTTGGGGTATTTTTGGTTGGTTTTGGGGGTCTGCTTGCTTCCCTCCCAATTTTAAGTCCAGTAACTAGCATTGAGCATATAGCTGAAGTTTTCATTTTACCCAAAGTATTTGTGTCTGTTACTAACTCTGAAAATAGTAAGGTTATGAAATAATTGTGGGAAAAAATAAGCAGCTTCTATTTTATTAGTTTCAAAACTGTTGCACACTAATTAATCTCTACTTCTCTTTAGGAGGTATTTCATGTTGCATTATACATACATCTTGCTATTTAGGTGAACAGATCACATAGGAAAGAGTTTCATAGAAAAACTAGGCAACTTCGGAAACCTTTGCTTAATTTTGCTTCTGCCAGTTTATCACTGAGAAGGCTCTCTAGAGCCAGTCACTCTTAAATAAAAAGACAGATTTCAGGAAAATGTGATGTCATAATGTCACTGGAGAGAGATGTAAATTCTAATAGCCATCACGTGCTGTTCCTGTCACAATGACTCAACATCAGATGGTTAGTCAAGGGCAAATGTCAAGAACTCCTTGTCCTTATCTTCACACCTTTAGGGTGTTAAACAACATGCTCAGTGTTCTCTGCTTCTTGCTGCCATGTGTTTTCTTTCCCCAGGCAGATCAGCACATGCTGTGGGGAGTAGAAGCACTGTGACTGTAGCAGCAGTACTTTTACTTTTTGACTCTAAATTTCTCCATGTCTTGCAAGGATCCTAACAGTTGTAGAAACCTCTTTCTTCATCCCCTTCCTCCTGGAAGAGAGCTCTACAGAATGTCTGCTGAGCCCCATTATTGCTGATAGAGATCAGTTGCTTAATTGGTTTTGTCATACAGCATCCTTGGCTGTTCATTTGACCTGTGCACGTCACCGTCTTGTTATGCAGTTCTTTCTTTGTTTTACTTGAATAAATGTTCATATACTCTTGAACTGCAACAATGAACATAAATATCTGGGTCTATACAACAACTTGTAATACAGGACAAGAAAGAGTTTGTATTTAAATGGGAAAGAGTAGAGTGTGAGTCTCTGAAGAATGCCTTCATTTCTGTAATATTTCTGGCTTTAAAGCTCACCTCAGGATCTGAAATAATGCCATACATGACCACACAAACTGTTTTCTGTGCTGCAAGGGCAAGCAGAGTGAAAAAACCCACAAGCCAAACAACCAAACAACAAGAAAAACAATAAACAAGAATCACAGAAGAGATTGACTGGAAAGGAGTTTTGGAATTGGACGCTAAAACAAGCCAGAAGTTAATGCCACTGTGCCATAGTCAAACATATGGGTCATGCTGTGGTTTTGTGGGAGTTCTTTTTTATGATACAGTATGGTTTGTTTTATAGCTGCCAGTGTCTCAATTTTGCACACTCTGAAGTGCGTAGTGGTTAGTGTAAAACTTGTCTTAGATAATCACTAGTGTGCTTTTATTACAGGATTTCTGCAAGCAAGAGTTCCCTTTTATAAAGAGCTTGTGTTACTTTTTATGCCTTTCATGTTACAAATGGAAGATTTCAACTAGTGTAAGCCTGAGATGGATGAGTAGTAGAAAACTGAAGGTACCCACAAAGGCTAAGTTTCTTCTAGTCAAAACTAGTGTGTATTTGTTTTATTAGTAATAGCTGATAAGCATACTTTAGTGAATCACAGATGTAGTGCTTCTGTGCTGTAGTGTCATGCTTTTAGTAGATGCATTTTTATTAATCTTTGTGCAAACCACAGCCAAAGCAGAATTTTAGTGGAGAAAGTGGTTGCAACTATATGCTCACAGCACTATCCCATCCCTTTGATTTGCAAATGTGTCACTGTGCCTAAGGCAGAAGCATATAATTAAAATGCACTTAATACCTTTCCTCCTCATCACCCCCCACCCCCCAAAACTTATGCACATCACACAATACAGTACTCAAAACCCTTTTTTCTTAAAGAAATGGGTTCAGTGCTAGAGGAAACTAAGTATAAGCATGAACTTTCTTAAAGGACATGGATTTTATGTGAGCTACCTAGCTCATTAGAAGGAAATCTTACATGGATGGTTGACACGAAGTTAAGTAAGTCTGAGTCTTTCCTCTCATTTTACATATAAATGAGCTGTCTCTGTAGTCGTTAAATAGAGACCTAACCTGTGGAAAGAAAGCAGGCCTAAAGAAAACAACTCTAATGTCTACTACAAAAATATGATGAAAGCTCAGAACTTTGTTTAACCATAGTCCACCTTTCGGTTTGTTTATATTTCTGTACTTTCAGCCTGACTACAGAGCTGAGTTGTGTTGAGGAAGCCAAGAGATGGCTATTTTTCAAATTTTTCAGGGATGGCAGACTAGTCAAACCTGTGAAGGTTGATATCAAACATCTGCTGGAAAAGCAAAATGTCCAGTGTTAGCCTATAGAGTTTTCTAAGCCACTATTAAAGGTGTCAGTTGAAGATACTAGTTGACTTAATACGAGATTGACTCTTTAAGAGATGTACATCCTAAGGCCAGGTTGGATGGGGCTTTGAGCAGCTTGATCTAGTGGAAGGTGTCCGTGCCTATGACATAGGAACGAGATGATCTTTAAGGCCCTTTCCAACCCAAACCATTCTGTGATGATTCTGAGATTCTACTTCTGACTACTGAAAATCTAAAGAATGGCTTGGTTGATGATGGCTTTGTCTCCTGGTAACCAGTCTTCTTAAAACTGAAGGTGATAACCTGCTCTAAAACAGAAATTAACTCCTCACAGAACTGTGTTCTGGCACATCTTGCAGCAGGGATGAGGGAATGTTTTGGTGTCAGCACCTGAAACTTTTTTTTATCTAAAACTAGAATAAATAATGGGACTGATTCCTCATTCTTTAGGTTTCACTTTGTATCTAAAATAGTGGCTTCCTGTTGCATAAAACCAAGTGGGTTTGCCTGCATGCAGGCATTTGGGAGTGTTAAGTGAATTAACTAAAAGTTTGAAGATAAAGTGAATGCTTTTAAAGCATGTTAAATACTTGTGTTGATGCTTTCCATTTAGACATAAAATGTCATTAGTTCCCTCAGCTTAATCCTCCTTCAAAGACAATTAAACTGAAGTTAATATAAAGCAGATTAAACTCCTGTGTGGACATTAACATGCATTAATTCATCTTCCCTTCCTTGAATGTCCTTCTACAGCATGCCCTTCAGGATGATTTTAGGAAGTGATGGAGCTCTTAAAACTTTATTAAATCTATAACTGATTTGAGTATCTGGAATTCAGTAATTTGAAATAAGCACCGCACTTCATTGCAAAGGTTAATAGACTCCAAACAAATAACCGTCCTTCGAAAGCATCAACAGCAGAAAATAATGGGCTAATGGTGAATATGCATACACAAAGGCTTAGAACATAATGGCCCAAATTATTTTTGACTATTTATTGGCAAGCTATCATGTCAAAGCAGTACTGATGTTTCCCCGTAACATAATAATGGAATATAATCACAGAGAGGTTGAGTTTGGAAGAGACCCATTGAAGTCATCTAGTCCATCCCCACTGTTCTAGCAGAACCATCTAGAGCCAGTTACCCAAGACCATGCCCAGATGGCAATGTTCCCACTGTCATATCTTTGCAATTTGTCTTTTATGAGATGTGCCTCTGAACCCAGGAACCATAGGTGAGTCCTCCTCCACCTGGTGCACCTTGTGAATCTGTGCCTTCATAACCATAGAAACAAGAAAGCTAAATTGTTTCCAAATAAGTTTTTTCCCATTAAATGGGTTTGGGGTGTGTTATGTAATTGTGGCAATATGTGGGCTTCAGTAGCAGCTGCAGTGCTAATAAGGTTTAAAATAGAGCATTTCTCATGTATGCAGTCTTTTTCAGGCTTTCATATGATCAGAAGATAGTTGAGCCCAGGAGGGACCTAAGCAGGTCTCTAGTCAAACCTCCTGTTCACAGTAGAGTTAAAACTGACACCAGACTGGCCTGCTCAGGGCTTCTTCCAGTCAAGGCTTAAAAAACTCTAAACAAGTAGACTGCACAGCCTCTCCGGGAAACCTGACTGTCCTCATGGTGAAAAAACTTCTCCTCACAAGACTGATCATCTTGTGATTGTACTTGTGTCCCTTGTCTGTGAAGAGCTCAGCTCTGTCTCCTTCATGATCTTCCTACAGGCACTGGGGGCTGCTGTTAGTTCCCCCTGGAGGTATCTCTACTTCAGGTGGAATAAGCCCAGCTCTCCCAGCCTCTCCTCACAGGATTTGTTCTCCAGTCCTACCATCTCCACTAAAATATATCCTGTTTGTCAAAGTCTGTCTTCTGTTGCTGGGGCTCAAAATTAGAGGCAATAGCTAAATAAGGGATTTCTTGTCTTACTGTCAGTTCTGTACTTTGAGAAACTGTGCAGCATCAGTGCTGTGTAACAGCTGATTTTGGGAAGAACTGGCAAATCTCAGGGCAGGTTCTTAAACACCTTTTCTGCTGAAGTGGAAGGTTTGATTTCCTTAATTATAATTCTTAGGGACCTGACATGAATGATGTCAGGATGTCAAGTTTGTCAGGATAACCAGCCAATCTGATTGGAGCAGCTGGTTGCCAAGGCAAAACTAAGCCAGGGTGTAATGACTCCCTGGATCCTCAGCATCCATTATATCAGAGTGAGCTGTACTCCCTTCTCATGAAGTCCTGTTTCCCCAAAGCATTTGTAGGAACTATACAGCCTTTTATTTTAAGGGGGCAAAGAGTTTTTTATAAGTACTCTTCTGAGAACTCTGGAGTTGACTTATTCTGTCCTTCCAGTTCTGGTGCTTTGTGCGTGAGTTGTTTTGTTGGCTAGGACTAAAAAGCAAGATTTAACATTTACCAGCATAAATGTTTGTAATGTGATTGCTGCTTTTGTTTTAAAGGTGTCCTTAGGTGATGGGAATTTAGGATGAGGAAGTACTTTCTGTTTGGGTGGTGACAGCATTGAAACAAACTCTGCTCCAGACTCTTATTTTCAGGCTTCTTCTTTTGCCAGGATGTTTGTCCAGGTATGCCTGTACTTCTACTGCAAATGCTTGTGGCGCTGCCTGAAATTCGTGGTCAGGAAACTAACAGGTCAATGTGAATTGCAAAGGATCTGTTACAATACCAAACCTGGAGCTGCCAGAACTATGAAAATAGGTAACTGCAAATACTTAGTTCTGCATGCCTTTGTACCTTTCTGCACGTGCTAAAAATAGTATGACATTATTATAAATAAACTGTTAAATGGATCCAGTATAAATTTAGCTTGTCTGACATGATGCTTTCAAATATTGTTCTCTTACAGAGGCATCACTGAAAGGTTCAAAAAGTAAGGTAAGCGAAAGATCTCATCATTCACCTTTTCTATTGTGTCCTGTGGTGTTGGTTTGTTCAGTCTGCTGTTTGCTCATCCCAAAAAATCACTCTAAGATTTGATATGATTTTACATTAAAACAGTTTTCAACTGAAGAGGGTCTTGTGGCTGCAGTAGCAGATGATCTTGCAAAGCCAGGTAGAGTGTCCTATGCTCCAGGGACAGACACACTGTAGCAATGATGGAATCAAGGGCAAAACAGGCCATGGTGGAGATGATAAGAATGATGTTTTGTAATTTGGGGTTTCTTGGGCTTGATTCATCATCCTGTCTTAGAATATCTGTAATCTGCAGTCACTTACCCACTTACAAAAAAAAACAGGTTTTTTGTCTGGAAAGCAACTTTCACAACTTGAAAAGCAACTTTACCAACTTTGTTCTCTCCTTCCGTTTTAAATACATTAATGGAGAAAAGCCTCTGTCACTTCATCCTTTCACTGTGCCACTGGTTGTGCTAACCTAATTTCTTCTCTTAGGCATTTGTGTATATGTTAAATAGCATATTCAGGCTTTAAATTCTCTGCTATAAGAATGAGTGATGTTGAAAAGCTTACCTCAGCATTAACAAAAATGATGTCATGTAGCTCTTAGTTCAGCATAGTGCTTCCAAATATATTTCTAGTACAAACAGAAAGACAGAATGTTATTTAAAAGCTTGCATTTAAGTAACTGTGTATTTTAGAAACAAAGCATCAGAAAGTTCAACCTCTCGAATTTTCAGGCAAAATGTTGGTTTTTGAATACTGAACTTCCAGAGGCATCTCTACAAAGTGCAATGACAAATGAAAGGGAAAATGTTTTGCTGTATTGCCGCAACATGTTGGGAGAGGGAATGTCAAATGAAGGATAGTAGTTCTGGTGGAATTAGGTGGATGGTCTGAAGCTCCTTCTTGATCTGCACTGAGGCTTTTGATCACCTTCGCTGACAGCCGCCACAGAAATGCGATACACTACAAGGGCGTAGCAAAGGGACTCGAGCTCTTACAGGGAGAGTGCTCTGAAACTAGTCAGTAGGGTTGAATAGACTGGAAAGATATGCACATGTATTGAGTTGGGTCTTCTGGGCTCTTAATCTGGAAGCTTTTATGTATCAAGTTTGCCATTGTTAACTTCTATCAAGTAATAGCTTTTATAATAATTAATATGTGTTTAAAACCTCTTTTTAGCGACTGCAAACATCAGTGAATGTTCACCCTGATGCTATTGAAAAAACAATAGATGACATCATGGAGCTGAAAAGGATTAATCCAGATGTAAATCCACAGTAAGTTCATTGTTTCCTTACAAAATAAATGGGAATTATTGGTATCTTCAGTGCCTAGGTCCATGGAGAGCTGGTTTTCCATAGTTATTGTGGCACACCATTTGATGATGAATCCTGTTGTAACTGATACAAACAGTATACTGATTTACATTTTAAAACTGCCTTTAATTATCCAAACACAAGTTTTAATGATACAATGTAACTAATATTAGCAAGAAGAGATTAACAACCCACCATTTAAGTGATAACACTCGCAGCCTCTATCTTAGGGCATAAGGTGTCAAGGTCAGAAATCAGCAGAATAAGTGTTGAAAGCTGTATTATTCAGGCAGTCAGTTTGAGGTTCACTCTTCTTCCCAAGCTTGTAGTTGATATACATAAATCAAAATGGGCATCCATACTTTGATAGCTACCTTTCTCTAAGTGATCAGAGCATCAACAAGGTCTTGCTGCAACAACAAAACCCAAAAGCTAAGTTGGTAAAATATCTCCTTAAAACAATGAGCAATGGGGGCCTGAAAAGTGCAAGGTGATGCCACCTACATAGAAACATTCTCTGCCACTAAATTGCTCCTTATATTAAATTAATCATAGTTCTGCTAAACTTTAGACATCTGCACTGAAGTTTTACGTGTGAGCCATTTATTTTATACTGAACTTTTATGGAGATATTTCATCAAAAGCAGGTTAGACATCATTAAGGAAAATCCAATGCCTTACCTTCTCTTAAACATAAGAAAACATCTGCATCCACACTGTCTTGTTCAGAAGTTCTTGCTTTGCCTTGCATAGTAGAGACTTGAAAGATCCCAGGGTAAGGACAAGGGGACATATGTCATACTGTATGTGTTTCTGCAAATCTGTATGCAGTCATTTTTGTTAATGCAGCATCTTTGTAGAGCTGAACTAGCTCCCCAGGGGTGCTTGCACTGAGCTTTTCTTGAAGGCTGTGGGCTTCTGTGACCCAAAAGGGAGAAGGCAGGACACAGTAATTTTCCTTTGTCAATGCCTCTGAGATAAGTATTTATATGCAGTGTTAGGAGCAAGTAGGTTTAATAACCAGATGGTGACATGTATGGTCTGCACTAACTATGGAAGTAGACATAGAATTATAGAAGGCAAATTAATAATCGTCTGGTTCCCATTCCCCTGCTCCACTTTTGGACTTGCCTCCATCTGGTGGAGCACCTGAAGCTGGGGATGCAAGCTCATTGCTCCTGTGCTCTGAGAACTGCCACAGCCAGCACAAGGATGACAGGGAGGAGGCATGGGGCATCAGCAACTCACCAGGATTCCGGTGCTTGGCAAGGAGAACAAAACCTTAATGAAAAGGAGAGCTGGGAAACTAATTCTACCCCCAAACCCCCACCCAAATAATATTGCATTGAACTTTTGACTGGCTTTAGATAAAGTGGAAACATGGCTTACTTTGAATGTGTTCTGCAACATGTATCTTAAATATATATATATATATATATATATATAAATATAAAATTGCTCTGCTTTGCCACATCCTGTGGCTTGCTGCTTTAAACTATTCTGAGGCTATGGAGTAGCTGAAAACATTATGGCTGTGGTTTAGTGATGCACTACAGGATTTCACATGCAGTCTGTCTGGCATTTCAGCTTTCTTTGAAATGCTGTCTTTCTGTAAAATTATAGGCTATAGCAAGTGAAGCATGTTTAAAAAAAAAAAAAAATTAAAAAAAAAAGGAAAAAGCCCCCAGAATAAACAGATAAACTGCAAAAGAGGGAAAATGCTGCAAACATTTTTCTTAAAGGATTATAGCCTCAAATAGCATAAAATTGCAGCACTAGAAATGGCCTAATGCTGACATCTCTGTTTCTGGAGATTAACCATTTAGAATGGAAAAGACCTTTAAAATCCTTAACAACGCACTGTCAAGTGCACCACTAAGCCATGCCCCTAAGTGCCACTTCTACATGTCTTTTAAATACCTACAGGAATGGTGACTCCACCAGTTCCTTGGGAAGCCTGCTCCAGGGCCTGATAATCTTTTCGGTGAAGAAATGTTTCCTAATATCCAATCTAGTCCTCTCCTGGGGCAAATTGAGGCCGTTTCCTCCTGTCCTGTTACTTGGGAGAAGAGACTGACCCCCACCTGGCTACAACCTCCTTACAGGAAGCTGTAGAGAGCAATGAACTCTCCCCTGAGCCTCCTTTTCTGTGGGCTTAACACCTCCAGCTCCCTCAGCTGCTCCTCATTAGACTTATGCTCCAGCTCCTTCCCCAGCTTTGTTGCCCTTCCCTAGACATGCTCCAGCACCTCAGTGTCTTTACTGTATGAGGGGCCCACTGCTTTACCTTGTTGAACCTCACACAATTGGCCTTGGTCTATCAATCCAGCTTGTACAGATCCCTCTGCAGAGCCTTTTTAGTCTCCAGTAGATCAACATTCCCACCCAACTTGGTGTCATCTGCAAGCTGACTGAGGATAGACTTGATCTCCTCATCCAGATCATTGGTAAAGAAAGATATTAAACAGAACTGGCCTTAAAACTGAGCCCTGGGGAACACCACTAGTGACCAGCCCCCAGGTGGATGGAACTACACTCACCACCACTCTCTGGGCTGTCCAGTGAATTTTTTACCCAGCAAACAGTGCACCCGCCCAAGCCACGTGCAGCCTGTTTCTCCAGGAAAATTCTGTGTAAAGCCACATTAAAGACCTTAGGAAAGTCCAGGTAGACAATATCCACGGCTTTTCCCTCATCTACTACGCAGGTCACCTTGCCATAGAAGATGATCAGTTTAGACAAGCAGGACCTGCTCAAAAGATAAGCAGCGAAAATCCTGCTCAAAAAATTTAACAGTATTATGGAATAAACAGTATGTTTCACTATATCAGATAAGACAGATGAGATATGTGTACAGCTTAAAATCAGTGCAACCTGCATTCTACACAGGAATGAGGGTGCAGACTTACCTATGCTCTCCAAATTCATATTAGATGTTCTGATAACTTCAGAAATTATTAAATATTAAAGGATTTATTCCCATATAGAAGTAAAAATTTCTATGAGCATGGCAGTTGTGTACTGCATAACTTGCATTTCATATTATAGAATCTTATCATAAAGCTGAATAAGCTGCTGCTTGGTGCAGTTTTTTATAGGGATTTGGGGTTTTTTTGGAGGAATGTTTTTTCATGTGTTTTGGTTTTGGGTTTTTTGATGATGCATCAGGAAATGTAAAAGGAAACACAAAATCTGCATTATAATGAAAAGAGCCGTTATGACGGCTCTCAACATGAGACCAAAAAAACCGTGCCTGGCGGCAGATCTTTGAAATTCTGTTACTTCAGGGTTTTAGCTTCTTTATGCTAGCTTTCGTGGCATGGAAACAAAATGAATATTTTTAGCTTTTTGCTGACTTTCCTCTCCCCCTCACCCCTTTTTAAATTAACATCTCTGATCTCAGGGTATTGTTTGAGAAGCTGTCACTTGAATGAGGAGAAAGATTAAGTAATGTGCTTGTTGTAGACATCCGATGCTGATATGTGTAGTTGTAATGGGATCTCAATGTGAAAATCACTGTTCAGGTTTTTTTTAAATCCCCAATTTTATTATCTAAGAAAGGCACTAAATATGACTGCATTTCACAAGACCTTGTTTATTGTAATATTGATTTGTCGGAAATTTTCCCATTGCAATTAAAGTGCTAGACTATCAATTCATGCATATAATGCTACTCATTAATTTAATGGATATGTACATGGTAAATCTACTTCAAGGCTACACATGATTGAGTTGGATTATGTTGCTTCCCCCCCCCTCAGATTGGGAGTATCTCTTCAGGCATGCCTGCTGCAGATTGTGGGGTACAGAAACCTTATTGCAGAGGTCGAAAAGCTGCGCAGAGAGCCGTATGATTCAGAGAATCCGCAACATGAAGAAATGCTTCTGAAGGTGGGTGCTTAAGAGATGCTTAGAGGGCATCCTTTATTCATGTCAGCTCCAAACAGCCTGGTTTATAAACCTCTCAAAAACACTGAGAGGTATTGTCACCTTCCTGCATTGTGTATTTGTTTTAAGATAAGACTATACAGCATTAAAATCAGGTCTGGGTATAACACCTGCCAAGCAAGCAGCTCACTCCCTGGTTGATGAATGGATTTCCCTTGGCTGGACTATATGTGGGCATTGTATACGTAATTCTTATAGTGCAGAGCTGTTATCTCCAGTGAGCTCTGAAAAAATAACCCTATGTCCTACTTCAGTACAGCTTTCTTCAGCTTAAGAGGGGTATTCTTCTTTATTAACAAGAGTAAAAATATTTTCTTCAGTTCCTTGTATCTTTGAAGACAATGGCTATGTATCCCAATGGCAAATATCTAGCTTTTATTGTGTGGAATGGAAGGATTAACATTTATAGTTACCAAATATGTTTTGAAATGAAAACAAAATTAAAATATTCTTTGGAAAACACTGGCAGAGTTATGAAAACCATACCAGTTGGGTTTTACTTCCTTCATGCTTTCAGGAGAGCCTCACACTGGAGCAGATGATAAAAGCATTTTTTTTATCTTGACGCCATAAGCAGAGGAAGAGCTAGGGAGTTCTTATATTAGAAAGGAATTGAGGAAAGAATAAAGAATCTGGAAAATAGTCTAATAGTAAGCCCCAGTAGTTCTTCTGATCCTGTTTCTGACCATATTCCACACTTCAGAGAAATGATAAGAAACATAGAATAAGTGATAGTGAGCTTATTATCTGCAAGCAAAATGCCTTCTTAGAGAATTTTCACAGTTCTTATAAAAACATACCACCTGTTTGGTTGTTGATTGGGGGTTTTTTTCACATATTTCAAACAAAAATATTGAAAACTTAAATGCCACTACATCCAAACCATGCTCTATCTTGCAGTACAGTGCTTTACCAAATTACAGTGAGAGCTTCTGGAAATTTTATGTAGTTAGTCTTCCAGATACTTCAAAAAATCCCAGTAGGCATATTATATAAGCACTGTCAGATGCAAATAACTATTCCTATAAAATGCCTCACATGGTCAGAGTTCGTGTAGGTGTCTGGAAAGCTGCTGTCTTTAAGGTTGGCCCTTTGCTGAGAGGTAGGAGTCTCACCAAGGAGTTGTCAGAATCCAGAGCTGCCCTGAAGGAGTGCCCTAACCATCAAGTAGGCTTGGGCAGATGGACTCCTCCTGTTCAAGTTCTGCCCCAGTGCAATAAAGTGCACATATTTCTGGGGATAGAGTGAATTTTCACTAAAAGGACACACAGATTTACCCACTGAGGAAGCCTGTGCCTTGGATGTGAGCCTACATGGCTTGTTCCTGAAAGTAACACTGGCAGTTAATGAGTGTCTTTGACTCCAAGAAAGCATTCCTTAATACACTGGACATCTACACTGCCCAGAGAGCAAGAAGTGGGAACTGAGGATGACAAAGACCAAGGAGCTGGCTGTGGTCTCTTTCCGAGCCACTCAGCCTGCGAGGGCAAGGTCCTGAGAATCATGACAGCAGTGATGTGTAGTCACATAAGTGCTTTAAAAACATAACTACATGAGCATAAAAGCAGAATGAAAACAACATTTGTCTGAGGAAAGATTAAACAGTGCAGCTTATGCAACATTATGCAAACTCATAATATTGAAAAAAGTATCAGTTTCACCTGTGCATTAGCACTTGTTTACAGCAGGTGTTTTGCTTTTGCAAATGTCAAATGGAAATATGTCCAAGGGTTTAATTCATTTTCCAACCCACACTGTGGAAGAATGGGTCAGCTGGTTTTCATTCCTTCTATGCACTCTGCCAAGGGATCTCTGCAATGGGTAATTCAAGTTCCTAATGACTATCATTTATTCATGTTCACCAGGAGGGCACTTTATGAATGAGAGAGAGGTTAACTTGACATGATTGAACTAATGATTAATACTGTATTTACTGTTGATGGATGAACAAGAAAGATAGCAAATATGGTTTAAACAATGATGCTTTACACAGCCATTGCAAAGTGAAATCATTAAATTTTTAACATTCCTAGGGCACCTAATTTTAAATTCAGTAAGGATTGCTAAAATAAAGCAATTTCTGGTTTTATTGGGGAAATGTGCACACAGGTCTTTCCCTTGAGTAGGCATGTCTTGATACCCTACTCACCAACTCATGATTGATGATTAATACACTTTCTTAATTCTAAATACTGATTTCTTGATATACTTTGGAAAGAGTGAGTGTGAGATATGGCACATGAGGTTTGTATTTGTCAGACAAATTGTCAATTTAGGCTGTTTTTAGGTGCCCAGCAACATAACATTTAGACACTAAAGTCACTGGACCAGTGCAGCTAAGTAGATTTATTCCAAATGGCGATCTGGCTTCTTAAATCATTTTTGCCTTTTTTTAATGTGGGATCAATGAATGATTCTTCCCTTAGTTAAATATGATGGTGGCACAGGCTATTCTTGTATGGATTTTATTTTTTTTGGTGTGTTCTCTGATTTGCTTTTCAGCACTGTGGTAGCCAAGTCAGCACTCTTGATTTATAACTTTTTCAGAGACTCGCAAAAGATGCCAGAGAAAAGATTGCTGCAGAACCTCAGGGACTCGAGGGCTGATTGCCTGCTGCTCTGTCAGTGATTTACAACCAAATCCAGCCCATTCCTGTCTCTGTGCTTAGGGGGGCAGACACCACTTTGATGAACAGAGCGTGTGCAAAACAAGTCTTTTTGTGAGATGTTACAGCAGCTGTCAGTAAGGCCTTGTAGGGCTGAAACATCTGCAATAGTTCAGAGATGTTTGGGATATTCCCCCCACACACAGAGAGGAATTTAATTTAATTTTGTGTGTCAGTTCCTGGGATCGCAGTGCAGTGATATTACATCAGAACTTAGTTTAAAAAGAAAGAAAAAGCCATACTAATGTGTAGAAGTTTAATTATGTTTTACTTGTAATTTTCCTAGTTGTGGAAATGCTTGAAGCCCAATTCACCACTGAAAGCTCGGATTTCAAAGCAATGGTGTGAAATTGGTTTCCAAGGTGACGATCCTAAAACAGACTTTAGAGGGATGGGTCTCCTGGGCTTATATAACTTGGTGTAAGTATGTTCCTCTGGAGATGGGTTTATGTGTGCCTAAAGTCATGAAAAGCAGCATTACTTGCAGATTTTAGCAATAGGAATAACTTATAAAAGTAAGAGGGACTTCATACTAAACAAATGAAAGTATTTATTTTTTAGCCTAATTTTTGGAGGGTTTCTCTTTTCAAAAAATTCTCCTCTCTTTCAGTATTCCTCTTTCAACCTGCTAATACCACTTGCTAAGCCCTTTTTTTAGTTTCTCTGTGACACGGTAAGTTAGCACTCTCTTCCCACAAGAAGGAAACTGCAAAGTATATTTTCACCAGTATCTAGATCTCCTTTAACAAAATACCCTGGAAGTATGTGGGTGAGAGGGTTATGTTACTGCTCAGCTGCCTTCTTTGGGAATTTCTTGTTGAATCCTTAAGCAAAACACTTGAAATGCAACCACTGATGGCAGACTTCTCTAGTTTGACTAGTACTTCAATTTCTGTTGATACTCAAAATGAAGCAGAGAGCTTAAATCACTTCTTCCTTCAAACTCAGGAACACCAGGTGTTAGTACCATACCTGTGCTTGGTAATTTGGGAATTGACTAATGCCTGCTATTTTCTCCAGCCATTGTATTTACTGCAGGTAGTTATGTAATTTAGAAACATTTGGTAAAATAACCTTTCCCTATGAGGGGAAAAAGAAACATTTTCTGCTTTTACAGATTGAAGGACATAAATCATCCACTGTCCGTATGTTGTTCTCTAGCAAAGCTCATTTAAGGATCTGGACTCATGACTCCAGCTTTGAACTTCCATGGGAAACTAATCCCTGCCATGTATTTAATTTCTTAGTCTACTGTGATGACTCTTATCTTGCATAATGAATCTGCCAGATCAAGAAGCCTGAACTGCTTTCTCTTGAGTTCAGCACCTGACATGCTCTAGCAATAAGCAACTGATTTTCCGTAGGATGGGTAGAAAGGGGACTGGTAATGTGCATTCACTAAGCACTTACAGGATTTCACTTGTAGTTTGAGGCTGCTTTAATCTTTTATTTTGGGGGTCTGAGTGGTAGCTTAATGAGTTTGACATGTCAAGCGCTATTTATCCTGTGTAACACACACAGTGACCTTTAAAAGGGTGTGTACGGACAGCTCACTATGTCATAAGGTGCTTTTTTTTTGTTGCACTTCTTTAACAATTAGCCCTAAATACCCTATATATGTCTGCAGGTATTTCGCTGAATGGGACACTGAGATAGCTCAGCAAGTTCTCTCTGATTCTCTTCACCCTAAATACAGGTAATGCTTGAGACCAGAAATAATAACTTGAGAGAGCACTGTGCTGGCTCTGTCTGGAGGAGGGGGCTGGGTTTTCTTGTCTTTTTTGGGTATATGCTTGGGTATTGCCACATGATGTCTATTTTCAAGTAATGATCTTGAAAACTGATCAAGTACAAGAGGTGAACTTGTATATTGAATCTGGGAAATAGTTAAATTTAGTGTTAAATGTTTTCACTTCTAATTTCAAGTGATTTTTGTATTTTTATTTACCTTTCTTTTTCATTTGTTTGTGTTTTTTCATAATTAAGGGAAGTCACTAAGAAGGAACTAAGGTATTTTTTTTTCTTTTCTCTAAGTTTTCTGAGACACTACATGTAAATAAACATCAAACCATATTACAATTTGGTGTGTTATAAACTGAAAATCTGTGTTGCAACACCAAGAGTTCCATATTCTTTTCTTCAAACTTGACTCAAACATAGCTAGTGGTGTAACACTGGGTACATATGAGCATGCTTATACATCAAAAACAAAATTCACCTTGCTTGATGTAGCTGAAGTGACTGAGTTGATAATCATAAGTAGTCTAGGCCAAAAATTTGTTAGCAGAGCTGAAAGGTCCCTTTATTTATAGTCATATACTCTGTCTACCTTGACTAACGATGGTCGCAATCTGGTGAGTTGTCCTGACTATTGAGAGATCAGGTACTTTCAGATGTCAAAAACTGTGTTATGGGCAATTTGCGAATGTGAGATTTACTCCATAATTATTGGAGTGGTTGATGCCTCTTATCCAGTTACATAGAAATCAGTTGCCTTAAAAGACGTTTTTCTTCTGCCAGTAATGTTAGATATCCATATAGCTGGTCCACATCCGAATCCTGTGAAGCTTTTGATCTCTTAAGGGGTTTTTTTTGTGATCAAAGTCTCAGTGGTAATTCTATGACAGAAAGCCCTTGGAACATATTAGTATTCTTCATTTGCATGTTTGATTACCTAGGGCAGTCTTGGAGTGCTGTGTGAGTATATGCAATTTGTATGCCTTGACAGAGCATTCAGCAGAAGGAGAAATGCTGCTTCAGCTGCCCATGGTGATCTTCCTGATGTGGTTGCTTACTAGCTGTGCAGTTTTCTGATGGGATCATGATCAATGAATTTTCTGTCTTAGTTGAACTGTATTGCTTACCCACATCCTATGTGTGCCACCCTTAATCTTCAGTCTTCACCTGGGGTCTTCTAAGTATTGTTATGCCACAGCCTGCAAAGATGGTTAAGATTTTAGAGAATGAGTGAAGAATAAGGTATTCCTGTATGCTAAGCCATTTAGGATGTGAACTTTTGTCCATGTTCATGCCGCCTAGTAACACTCAGGTCAGATGGATATGAACCTATTAGTTTCTTAAATACTTAATGACAGAAATTTTTGTGTACTATATTTACATGAAGCTCAGGGAATTGGTTTTACTGTAATATATATTTGTTGTAGCTCAGGTATAGTCCAAGAACTATGCTTTCACACATAGCTGTCCATAATGAGGGATCTAAAGCTTTCAAACTCTGATTTACTTAACCAAGGCAAAACTGCCACAGCCATGTCAAGGTTATAGCCCACTGGTTAGGATAGGTTCAGTGCCTCCTTTTAGCTGGTTGATTTCTGCTAAACTTCCTCATTTGAAGAGACTCAGACCTGGTTAATGCGATATTGGCAGACTGGTTGGATCACACAGCTTTTTTAAATCATTGAACAGCTGAAATTTAGTCTAAAATCGATCTGTTCCCTAGCTAATTTTATTTTAAGGGAGCTTTCTTCTGTGTCCTTGAAAAAATCCTTGTTATTGTGCCAAATAATAGAAAATGCTGTTCCTCATTTTTGGCTGTTGAGTGGTTTCTAATTTGGATAGTCAGAGGAGTATTTTTCAGGCTTGCTGCCTCAGGTGAATCATGCATCCAGTGATGAGTGTCATGTATATCTCTGAGAACAAATAAAAGCTAAAACCATCTTTGATTAGTTAAATGTAATTTCAACTTTTTGTATAGCTGAAACTTAACTGAGGTGGATCATCTTTGTGGTCAATATAAGAAACAACTGGCTTTTACTGTGAGTATTGACATAGGCACCTATTTTGTAATGGTGAGACAAGTTTATGGGCGATGATACGGAGCCCATTTTAAGTCTGTTCATATCAATCCATGTGGTCAGAAGCACAGTTAAACATACTTAGCCATCTCAATGGAAATAAAAGACAATGTTCAAATGTTATAATATCAAAGAAATTGAAAGAAAATATTTGTCAGTTTGTACTGTATGGCAATATCTTAATTTTAATTATTTTTTTTCTTCAGCCAACTAAGCAAAGCTGAATGGGAGAAGAAAAAGTTTGATAAGGCAATTGGGTAAGTTTAAAGATCTTTTTTAAGTTGCTACAAACACAGCTGGTAACAATGATGCTGCATATTTGAGCAGAAAAATGTGTTCCCTAATTACATTTTAAAGGAAATTTCTGGGAGCATATTAACATCTGTTGTCTTAAACACACCTTGATTTTGATCAAAGATTACCAGAGAAACAGTCTGTTACACTTAGAACAAAATAACCCAAAAATTCTGTAGCAAGGAGAACCTTTCTCTATATGCTGTATATGTAGTGCAGTGATGAACATCTGTTTAATTCTTCTTAAAGCATAATGTGATCAAATGTCACTTCTTGCTGTCAAAGCCAGGTTCTGAAGTGCTTTTAGGAAAATACAATAGGGAAAAAATAGTAATGAAGTTTTTTTTTTCTTAAGAAGTGGGTTTGGTGCAACTGCATTATTCATGAGTATGGAACTGGATGCTCCTCCTGTGTGTCTGAAGATCTGTAATACAACATCTTACTGTCCATATTTCACTTTTTTGTGAAACGTGCCTCTAGGTCCCATGCTGCAGTTGACTTCTAGACTAGTGTTTATAATTTTTTCCTCTTGAAATGCTAGGTTAAAGAAAAGGAAAGTAATTTAGTCTACTTGATAGAGGTAGTTGAAAAAGTACCCAGAGCAGTCTACAGAAGACAGCTGCGTTTAGATGAGAAAAAAACCAAACAACTATCACTGAATATCCAAATATGTTTCCTTTTATCACTAAATGTCAGTGTGAGACTTCATGTGTTTTCTTGGGAAATAATCACTGCCAGAAATGTCAAGTTCTTTATGCACCAGTCTCACAAATTAACTTCCAGATTCTGAGTTCTGTTGTACCTAAATATACTTCACTTGATATCTCTTAGCAGGACAGGAGTTTGCTTTATGAGTCTGGTTTTTCTTGGGTTTGCATACAGTATGCTTTGACTTAGGTTTTTGCCTGTTTTCTGGCCTGTGTATCTAGTTCACTTCTACAAACAAATTGGAGGTGACTCAGCTGGATTTTTTTCACAGGCTTTTTAGCCATATGAATGTCTTTATAGGATGGATTGTTAAAACCTGATGTTCCTGACTGGGTAATGAATTCCAGTGAGGCAGATAGCAAATGGTGGGTCACCCTGTAGCCACAGCCACCGTGTGGAATCCTTGCCCTGTTGCAGAGGTGAATGCAGGAGCTCAGGGGCATCTGTACTTGTTTTTATTTCGTGGGAACTAATCAGTGCTGTTCCACTGAAAAGGCTGGCACAGTGATGAATCTCCTGTTTTCACTGTGTTCATGTATTTCCCGAGGGAAACCTGCTGGTAGAATGTACAAGGCAGCCAGGATAAATGTTTTTCTTGCTTTCCACCCCGGACACACCTTGGAAACTCACAAAGGAAAGAATTAATATACCTCATAAACATACAAAATCTGCAATGTCAGGGTCATCAGTGTTTCTTACAATGTGCTGGAAGAAGGTGAACTCTCTACAAATGTTGCTGCTTTTTCTTACAGCTACTCTTTCGCTATTGTGGGCATAAACATAACAGACCTCGCATACAACCTGCTTGTGAGTGGAGCTCTGAAGACCCATTTCTACAATGTTGCTCCAGAAGCACCAACACTCACTCACTTTCAGCAGACATTCTGTAAGTGGAGGGGGGGTGAAAGGCTGGGGGGTTGGGAAATACGTAATTTGTACTCTGCTAACCCTTTTTGTACTAACCATGGTTTTAAAAAAAAATAAATCATCTGCTGACACAACACAGAGACTGTAGTGCTAGTCTTGCTCTCCTGTCTTTTGGAGACTTGGATTCAGCTTTAAGTTGTGATAAATTCCACTACCAAACCAAGGGGTAAAATAAAACCAAAAAAAACCAAAATCCCAGACAAAACAAAAAGTGCCTGAACATGTGACTTTCCTGATTTTTTAAATAATAAGAAGAAAGTAAAGGGACTTTAAGCACTTTCTGGAACTAGCTTCCCCGTAAATCCAGCTGTCTTATGATACTTGCATCTACATTCAAGTATTAGTCTCCACACTACAGTAGAGTTGCTCCCCTGCCAAAATAATGCTTTCCCAGCTCTTTCCCCTGTATTTGATCATCCCTTCTACAGCAGAGGCCTGCTGTGCACCTTGCACAGTGGGAGTAACACTGTCTAAACTTCAGTAAAGTGTTTGGCACTGTTTCCCACAGCGTTTTCTTGGAGAAACTGTTCATGACTTGGACAGAAAAACTTGAGATTATCAAATGGATCTTAGTGTAGAGAAACATCAGCATACAAACTTTCCTGGAGCAAGGACAATTTGTCCAGAGATTATCTGTTTGTGTCTGATAAATTTCTGTTCTTATGCTGTTAAAGTTTCTCTCCTTTCCCTACGACAGTCATCCTATGTTTTCTTCAAGTTTCCTTCAATCCCAGATAACATTAGGCTTCATTAAATGTCTACGGGCTGCCTGACTGAGCTGGAAACTCAAAATTACATTGACCATCCACTAACCTAGGGGGACATAGTGGTTGTACTGCATGGACCTCCTAAATGCTGAATCCATGTCCCCTCATCTGCACCCTTTTGCTCCCTCAGGCTGTGGGGACCCACGTTAGAAGCTGAGAATTGTGCTTGGTGCACTGGTCTTGGCCTCTGTTGCCTTCTCTGACTGTACAAGAAGTGCGTGAAACTGCATTGCTCCATGGCATGCTCAGCATGGTCACTGCTGAAGTACAGCAGGTGCCTCTTGGAAATCTCCTAGATTTTGGAGGGGGAAGATCTAACAACATTCTTCATTCTATATAGTGGGTGTTTTTTAAAAAGGATTTTACTAGGCTTTTCTTTGAAAGTAACATCTCTGAGGATCAAACTGCCTATGGCTGCTGGAATATATGGAAGAGATTTAAAGATGTACCTAAAGTATCTTTTGAATGAAGTTTCTCAAATTGGTGATGGAGTAAAAAACATGTCTATGGAAATATATATTGAAATTAAAGTTAGAAGCGTGTGTGTTCTAATTGTCACACAATAGAAAAAAAATGGATAAAAGCAATTAAGATTTTTTTTTCAGCACATATTCTCACTTTCTGCAGTACAGAAAACTGACTTGCATATTTTACTGTGTTGTGGTGAACATTTACACTCCTTCAATGGTACTTTTGCTGTAGAAGTTGGGCTCAAGAGACTTGGTCCAGTTCATTGAAGTTCTAATGCTGGATGTAAAGCTTTTCCTGTCAGTGAAACTCTCTGAGGATAAGGCCAGCACAGAACTGAGAGGATAAAGGCCTTAATCAAAGTCCTACTTTAAACCTACTTTGGAATCATGTTTCTTCCTGTAACAGGGGTGTCTTGCCAAAGCTAGTGGTTCTGCATATGACCTTATCATCCATCCTTTCAGGATCATAGGCATAAGTGTAAACAACATTTTCAGCAAGGTCATGCAGACACAAGGTAAAAACGTGCACAAGGAGGAAATGTTAACACAAAAAAATGTGATGGTAACCGTTACTTTACCTGAGAGTAGGCTCTTTCTTTAGTGGAGAGTAAACAATATTCCTATGAGATAATATCTGTGAGGCAGAACTTGAATAGAAACAAAAGGCTGGTGAGGCAGCATCTTTCTCTGCTTTTATACTCACTAGTTTAATGTTTTAATTAGTGAATCCATATGTCAAGACAACTAGTGACTTCTTATGTTTATGGTGAGAAGTTCTGCCAGTGTGCAACATTAATTCAATTTTTGGTCCAAAATATGTTTAATCTTGTCCCTGCTCAGTGTCCTGAAGAGTCAGACCTCAGTGACCAGGACTCTGTGTAGATCATAATTATTAATTGCAGGCTTCTTTTTAG
The DNA here is from genome assembly GCA_038380795.1 of Pyrocephalus nanus. Classification (NCBI taxonomy): domain Eukaryota; kingdom Metazoa; phylum Chordata; class Aves; order Passeriformes; family Tyrannidae; genus Pyrocephalus; species Pyrocephalus nanus. The sequence continues at coordinate 42,624,541 of CM076259.1, forward strand.
TTTTTTATATCATCTTTACATACTGTATTAATCTCTTCTCCCTTTTTATTATTTTGTAGGCTACTTAATGCATGAATTCCACAAATTCTGGATTGATGAGGATCCACTGGACATAATGGAGTTCAATCGTGTCAGAGAGAAATTTTACAAGCGAATCTTGAAACAGCTCCAGAACCCAGAGATGGCTCTGTGCCCTCATTTTGCTGCATCAGAAAGTTTAATCAATATGTAGTTACTCAATTTTCTTTGGAAACATTGTCTCACTCTTGTGTTAGACCACTGCTGTTAGACGATCGCTAGCATACTGAATGACCATGGCAATCGTGTGCATGTTTTTGGCGCAGTATTCATCCATTTTTGTAACATGATCCCCTTATGCTTCTCTGGTTGGGGATTTTTCATTTTAAATGGGTGCTCATATTGCCTCATTATGCAGTGTTACCTTCTGAATTGATGTCCAAATATCAGAGTTTTTCTATTTTTTTAGACTTTCCTCATAATTCAGCATTGACAATTGAATTGTATTTCTCTAGCTGTGTTTTTGTATATGTGGAATAAGTAGCTGGATCTCGTATTGTGAAAGCTTTCTAGCTTCTCGATATGTTTTAAGGCTGGCATAACTACTGGCATTTCAAGCAGAATATATGTTTGGACCTCATCTAGAAGATAATATGTGTAATTTAATCTGATGCAGGCAAACACATTAAAGTCCAGTTTTCTCCATGCAGCCACTATATGCTTAATGCAAAATTAATGAGGCTTATGAGACACAAGTTTCAGTGAGAAGAGTTTGTGCAGAATTACAATCAGCTGCATGAATACCAAATGGTCTTGTGATGCTAATACATTCACAGTGAACTGCAAACACACTCACAACTACCAGATACTGGCAGGGGCCAAAAGTTACAACATCAGGCTGTTCTCACCAACACCACCATGCTGAAGCATGGTCTAAATTCTTGCACATTCCTTTGAATATACAGAAGTTAGCGTTTCGTATCACATGCTGGAAGGCAACGTGATTTGTTCACGTGGTGCTTGGTGAATTCAGGGGGGCAAAAATCTGAATCTTCGGTTTGAACTACTGAAAATGTTGCTTTGGTTGTCAGTTCAGTTCCTAAGATCTGGGAGACGTAATTGATTAGAAGGTTTAGAGCAAAACCTCTCCTCTTGAGTTTCCCAGACTACTTATTAAAAAAAAAAAAATTAAAATGGCAAACTGCCTTTTTTCTAAAACCATAAATGAGTAAAAGTGTTTGACACTAAGATTGTGTAGTATATTGAACAACATCTGCCATGGCATTTCATACCCATGGTATTTTTTACCTTCTAAGCAATCAATTTTAGTATTATATGTTTGTGTAAATCACTTGCATATAGAGATTAAATTGAGTAGTGTCCAACTACTTGTGAATTATATCAATAAATTATACATCATTCTAAATTGAAGCACTGTGGGTTTTATTTTTGAGATATGCAGTAATACAGATGAAAGCTATTTTGCTTTAATGGATCAGGTAAAATGGGATGTAGCAGCTCTGTGGTGTTCCCAAGTCTTAAGTGTGGTCTGAACTTCCTCAGATCAGGTGCTTTATATCATTTTTGTTCCTGCTTGGGCCATGAGTTTATAAGCAAAAAAAATAAAGCAATAGGAATACTTAAATTTCTTGGGAAACTCCTTATTGGATTTAAGCCCTCTAGTTTCTCAGCTGAAATGTAAGATGGGGTTCAGGGCTTCTCCAGGGGGCTGGAAACTTGCACTCATTGTGGAGTTAATCAACAAAATTCTATGTTTCTATATTTATATTTACTTAATTATAATTCTATAATTAGTCTTCTCCAATGAATTTGGAAATATGGAGCATTTGCATATTTTGCATGAAAATACAAGGAATAAAACTCTCTGTGTTTAACTTAACTACCATTGATTTTGGGAAGTTGTTATCTATAGTTGTTAGGCCTTAAGGACATTTTTATGTCACTCCCGAAGCCTCTAAAATAAGTGTCTAGTAACAGTTTTCATAGTTTCAAATCTTAGACTCTCACTTTCGTTCCTTGTCCCACTCTGACTGAAATATCTTCTGCAATTTGTTAGGTTACAATGGTTGATTTTTAATACTCTGCACTGGAGTTCATGGAGTTGGGCAGAGGGGAGGGAGGCACGAAGGTTCCTGCTACCTTTTTACTGGTGTCATCCTCTCAGTTATGCCTTATCTCAAGGTGTCAACCTCAAATAAAATCAGAAAATGTCATCTGGCTCCATATCAGATTGCATCACTATAATCTAACTGCTTTGGGTGATAATGTTTTCCATCTTTCAGGGCAATGGCTTTAATGAAACTAAGTGTGAAATTCCTTTTCCTGTGGAGCCCTTACATGAGGGTGCCTTCAGATCTTATCATCCTGCCCACTTGTGCTTCAGCTTTGTCCTGTAACATTCCTGTTCTCAAAATCCTTGCCAAACCTGGGGCAGAGATGTGAGATGTCCCTGGTGAGTGCCTAACACTGGCTGTGTGCTGCTGAGGGAGGATGTTTGTCTGGCACTATCTTCCCTCCTCCCCAGGAATGCCCCCCACGATGCAAACCTAAGCTTTTCTCTAAGAAATCAGAATTTACACTGCCACTGATACAAATCCAAACTGACCTGTCACCAACTGTCCACGGGGAGGAGAAAACAAAGGAACAGGAGAAAAAAAGGTATAAAAGTTGTTTCAAGAAAGTAGAATCAGTATTTATAGACACTGCAGGGTGCAGAATTTGGTTTAATTAAGAACAAAGAAGATTTGTGTTGGATCCTTTGGAAAGCTTTGCATAGCCTCATGGTTACTGCACTTCACCAGACATCTCCTCTCCCATAGGTTCATGACTGGCCACATGCATTTTGGGAAGCAAATGCTGCCTACCCAGACTGTAAAGCAATTTTATACCTTTCTTTTTTAATAGGTAATTTTTGTCAGGCAAATAATTTACATTGGCAGTGCCATGAAGCCCAGTGTAGTTTTAAACTGTCAAAGCTGTTAATTTACTTTATAAAATACAAGACAGCCCACTGAACCTATGCAGAATGTCTTGCCTTGGGTGGGCAGATGAAAATATAATTGATGAAAATGTGATATGGGGAAGTTGTATGTGATCTAAAATGCAGAAATTATTACCTTGATCTGTTTATACCCAGAAAAAAGGTCCATGTAGTGTTAGAGTTCTTTAATTCTGTGTGCAGAATTATGTAAGGCTGACCTATATTTCTCTGTTACAAATTCAGCCACTTCTTGTAGCACAGCACTTCCTTATCCCAGTTAATGAGTATTTAAATTGTTACCAGGGCTCCTTTAACAATGTAGATGCATACCAACTTGTCTTCGGTAACCTTGGTTCTCCACCAGCATCTGTGAGAATGGACAGGATCTCTTCCTGCGGGTTTGATTACAGCCAGGAGGAGAGGAAATGTTACTCCAGCTTCTGAAACTTTTTGGCTTGTAGCTTTTTTTTTTTTCCTTTGGGAGAGGGAGAAATATTTTAGCTGTGATTTTAACTGTCTCTTTTTGAAGGTACTTCTTGTGCTGGTGGTATTTCTATGTACTATTTTTAGAAGCAAACAAGGTCCACCTTAGCTATGTGATTTGTCTTGGAGAATGGTATCTCCAGGCTGTTTCCTGGAGCAGCCCCAAAGCTGGGTTGAAAAATTTATTGTCAAGTACAGGGTAAAGGGAATTAGTTGGTCCTTTTTAATGGAAAAGCAATCTTTAAAAGCACTTGTACCCACTGTGTGCCCTGTGGGGCACAGCCAAGTGGTGATGACTTAGCAGGCTGAAACACTTTGCTGCAAGCAGGGCATTTTTAGCATGCCCCCGGTTGAAATAAGTGCTGTTAGGTAGAGTAGGATGTATGTGAACAGAGTGCTGATGCTCAGGTTAATGAACCAAGATCTGCTGCTACTGACCCAAAGAATCACTGTTATCATCATTCACATGCTGGCTTCCGTTATGTGAGATCGTCATTTCATCTTTAAATCCCTCCCTTCGTGGATTGTGGTTAGCTTTTTGTGTCATTTTTGTCAGAATGTGACCAGAGGTTTTTGACCCTCCCACAAGGGTGACCAGCATTGCAGCTTTGTACACTAGTGGTGTACTGTAGGTTGTAATCATTCCTGCCTGAGCTCTAGAGGAAATTTCAGTCCACAAATCTGCCACCTGGATGCATCTGACTGAGATAGGAATCAGTTACAGCCTGAAATAGTAACTGGAGTGCAATTCTATAAACGTTAAGTCCATGTGTTTGACAAGTACTGTTGAGGAAACAGGGGAAACTCTATATACAATGTAGGGAAATACGAGAATTCTAAATATATTTCCCTCTGTCCCCCAGTTGGCTCTTAACAAGCTTGACATCATCAACATATGAACGTTTTGGCATCAGAGGAAGACTCCTCTGGAATCATGATTTTCAGAGAATTTTTCTACTTTGAATCTTGTTAACCAGTCTGATTTCCACCTCTCACTCCTCACTTGGAACTTGGTCCAACGCGAGGTCGAATTTTGCACTAATGAATCCTCCAGGCTACACTGAGAAAAACAGTAGGGCTCCCCTCTGTACTCTTGTGTCTGCAGTACAGTGCAGCTAAAGATCACATGAATTATTAAAATAGATGTTTTGCAGAAAACAATCCTGAAACAGATAAGAAAATGAATTATTCATTGTTTTCCTTAGTTTGCGGCAGTGCAGGTTTTCTGTAAGACTTGCCAAAGATCAGACAGGACTCTTCCTACAAGATCCTATAGGAATACAGCAGGACTGGCTTTGTGCTTTCCCCTGTGAGCACTGCACATAGAAATCAGGTCATTACTTATTCTAGTAAAGAAAACTGTTCTTCTCTGTATAGAACTATAATTAGAAAAGAGATTTATCTCTAAAACCTCCAAGCAAGAATTGGGTACAGCAGCTTAGCTCAAAATGAGCTGTGGGGAAGGGCAGAGGGCTGGTGACTTGTGTTGCTGCGTTCTTAAGGACTGGGCTGTGCTGTGCTGGAGGACTGTAAAAACATGTAACCGTAGATGGTGCATTCTCCAAAGAGCTTACAGCCTAACACACTGGTGAGCAGTACGGGGGATTGGAACTAGATGATCTTTGAGGTCCCTTCCAATCCAGGCCATTCTATGATTTTATGATCTCTGATGGATACCACATGTCTGAAAAGAAAGTCTATGATCCTCAGTGGAGGCTAGTTAGGAAGTATCAACAAGATGTAGACATAACCTAGATGTAAAGCCTTGAATGGAGAGCAGGGGCGAAAGTGGAGCCCTCAGTCATGGTCCAAAGACAAGATGAGAGCATTCTCCAAAGCTAGAAAGTGCTTATAGGTGCATCAGGCTTAAGCTGGGGAGAGTTGTTAGGAAATGGTGAACAACCTGGGACTGTAACATGGATCAGGATAGATCCACCCAAAGGGCACGATACAGAAGACCCAAGGGCGCAGTTTGCTGTCTCTCTTTGAAAGGTGTATTTGTAATGCTGATTTGACTCTGGCTGGTCTCACATGTTTCTTTAAGTTGTTATGACTAAGTCATCATCTGCCTCCTCCCTTTCTCCCAGTTTACATCTGCAGTGGCTAGTTGGTTTGAATGTAAGTCAGCTGACGCACAGTTTGCCTCCAATTTCCATGCCTCTGTCGCCACTGACCCTTCACACACATTTGTCAGCAAGCCATTTTGCAGGAGATGCGAGTGTCACCTCTCCACAGCCCTATGGCCAAAAAAGAGCACAAAAAGAATGATGGGAGCAGAGGCCTGAGCAGGCACCAGCTGATCTGGTGGGCCCCCTCCTCCCGCTCTGCCCTGGCCCAGCTTGCAGGGGACCACTGTGACACCAAGGGCAGGATGGTTGCTCTAAGCTTGGCCATCTCAAGGCTGCTGCCTGTAACTGTTTCAACTGCTTTGTGCCTTTCACAAGGGCTGTGGGAAAGGAACATGAGCATATGTCTGCCATTATTCTACCCCTAAAGCACCCTCAACTTCCCACCAGGGAGAATCATTTTCTTCTTTCCTGCAGAATAGAATGGGAGGTTTTTCTTCTTTTTCTTTTTTTTTTTTTTTTTTTTGTCCATGCTTGAGACAGGCCTCAGTGTAAGTCATGCCTCTCTGCTGTGAAGCTGAGCAAATTTATACTGGTTCCAAGTCTGGCCAGGAGAAATCAATCCAGCAACAGCAAAGAAAAGGGCATCCTGAGCCCAGGCGTGAAGTTACAATCCCAGTACAGTTCTCTCCTCCATTTGCTGGATAAAAAGGCAGGTCTGAGAGAGATGTGAACATCACCTATCTACTGAGTGGGTCAGAAAATCTTCCTTGATCGTTGGTATGAGTGCCCTTGTATTAAAAGGTAGACTAAACATTCATATCCTCAGAGAGTATTTAAAAAGCCAGTCAGTGATTTTTTTTCTCATTATGGGAAATATCAGTGCTTTTGGAGCACTAAACTAATTTCTAATTCCAATTGAAATTAGAAAGCTACAGAGAGATGGTGCAGTGCATTTGGGACCCTGCATTTTGGAGCTGTCTGAACTGCAAGTCAGAGAAAGATGCTGGCACTTGAATGTTTTATTCTGTATTCTTAATTTGCACCTATAAATGAAATTTAAGCGTCTCTGTCTAGCAAAAGTATCTTTTGTGATCCTCTTAAGTTTATTATGGATGTCTATAATCACTGCCTATAAGTCTTATATATAACAGTAATTAACTTCTATGCCACAGTTCTATCCCGTTATTTTTCAGGCACAGCAATGACAGCTCCTAGACATTTGAGTGATGGGAATTAGAGACTTCTACATCCCAGAAAGATAATTTTGTTTGGGAATAGAGCATGTGGGAGGCAATGCAGCCTATGGCATTTGGGAGAGGTCACTCTGATGCTACTGAAAATTTAATCAATAATAAGACCCTTTTATCAAGTGCCTAAATTTCAGAGAGCAAGATAAGCACAAGCAAAAATGTTCAGGATGATGAAGGGCCTTGAGGGGAAGCTTTATGAGAAGCAGCTGAGGTCACCTAGTCTGCTGAGCCTGGAGAAAGGAAACTGAGGGGAGACCTCATTGCAGTTACAGCTTCCTTGTGAGGGAAAGAGGAGGGGCAGGCAGTGATCTGTTCTCTGTGGTCACCAGAGACAGGTCCCAAGGGAATGGCATGAAGTTCTGTCAGGGGAGGTTTAGGTTGGATACTGGGAAAAGGTTCTTCATTCAGAGGGTGGCTGGGCGCTGAAAGAGGCTCCCCAGGGAAGTGGTCACAGCACCAAGCCTGACAGAGTCCAAGAAGTGTTTGTACAATACTCTCAGTCACATGGTGTGACTCTTGGGGCTGTTCAGTGCAGAGACAGAAGCTGGGTTGTGGGTCTCTTCCAACTTGCCATATTCTTACCCAGAAAGAAAATAACTCTGAAATACCCATGGCAGCTGGTCTATGGAGTGATGCATTACCTGAATAAGCAGTGGGACTTCTACATCAGCCTTGTACTGTGCCAGAAGTTAATTCCTCAGCTCACTGCTGCTCTTAGGATCAAAGCAGTTGAAATAACCTAATTTTCTTCATATTAAATTAGCAGTAACAAACACTGCAATGGGAAAAATACTCTGGTTTAGAGAGAGCAATATTTTTTTGTTAACAACCCCACCTAATAATAATGTATTGCAGAAAACTGCTGTATTACGACTGAGTCCCAACAGCTGTGTTTCAGCCAGGACAAGGAATGCTTTGCACATCATAAAGAATTCGATCTCACAGAATCCCTGCACATGGACAAATAACACTTATCATATTTGTAAAAATGAGTTCAGGGCAAAATAATTTAGGTTTTAATTATGCTAATGCAAGAGAGAGGCCTGAATTCCCATACTGTCCCGCCTTGCTTCAACCATGAGAAAGTTTTCTCCAAAAGAAAAATAGGATACCCTTTGAGAATGAAATATCTTGGTTTATAGTCATTGAATAAAAATTTTGGGTACAATCTCGCTGTCTTGACTCAGCTACTACAGCAGACACTTCTCTGACATGGCTGAATTTTGTGTTATTCAATATATATGTATACACTGAGGATGGAAGACACTGTCTCATCTAGTTTAAAGCTGTCACATCACCATTCTGCAACACTTGAAATCTGACCCTTAAGTGACATCTGTGCTGGTTTCAGCCGAGATTAGAGTCAATTTTCTTCGTAGTAGTTACTATGGGGCTGTGTTTTGGATCTGTGCTGGAAACAGTGGTGATAACATAGAGATATTTTGTTACTGCTGAGCAGACCTCACACCAACCCACTGGTGAGTAGGCTGGGGGTGGATAGGAAGTTGGAAGGGGACAGAGCTGGGACAAAAGGGGTATTCCAAACTATAAGGCATCATGCTCAGCATATAAAGCTGGGGGAAGAAAGAGGAGGGGAGAATGCTTGGAATGATGGTGTTTGTCTTCCCAAGTAACCATTACATGTGATGGAACCCTGCTTTGCTGGAGGTGGCTGAACACCTGTTTGTCCATGGAAAGTGATGAATTAATTCCTTATTCTGTTATGTTAGTACATGAGGCTTTTGCTTTACTTATTAAACTGTTTTTATCTCAGCCCATGAGTTTTCTCACTTTTACCCTTCTGATTTTCTCCTCCATCCCACTGTTGGGGAGTGAGTGGCTGGGTGGTGCTGAGTTGCCATCTGGGACTAAACCACAACAACATCCAAATATAGAAAGTCAGATTCCCCTGGCAGAGGGGGCAGCTTCCTCTGTTTAATGCCTGGCACATTTTTTAGTTTCTAACAAGTTAAGTATCATACCATTGACACCTTTGGGTTTTGCCTCCTTGCCTGTTTTTTCACCTGCATTCTTATCTGCTCAAAACCGAAGTCTCACTACCCCTTCAAAACTCTTCATCTCACAAGGCTCCCACAACTTAGTCTTCACCACTGATGTCTGACTATACAATTAATTGAAAGTCATAAAAGAAAGAAAATAAAAATACAAAAGACAACTTCAAAGCCACAAACACCAATATTTTTATGGACAGCCTCACATTATGGTGAGTGAAGGGCCATCATGATAGTGAAAGGTCTAGAGGGGAAGCCCTATAAGGAGCGACTGAGGTCACTTGGCTTCTTTCAGCCTGGAGGAGACTGAGGGGAGACCTCATTGCAGTTACAACTTCTGCAAGAGGGGAAGTACAGGAGCAGGCAGTGATCTGTTCTCTGTGGTCACCAGAGACAGGACCCGAGGGAATGGCATGAAGTTCTGTCAGGGGAGGTTTAGGTTGGATATTAGAAAAAGGTTCTTCACCCAGAGGATGGTTGGGCACTGGAAGAAGTGGTCACAGCACCAAGCCTGACAGAGTTCAAGAAGTGTTTGAGCTATGCTCTCAGTCACATGGTGTGATTCTTGGAGCTATTCGGTGCAGTGCCAGGAGCTGGACTTTGATGACCCTTGTAGGTCCCTTCCAGCTCAGACTATTCTATGATTGTGTGATGAATTGCCTTCCCGTTGAGGCCTCAAAGTTATAACCACAGCCGCTCTGGGGTAAAATCAAGACATTTCTGATATTGTTCTAAAAAAACACCCAGAGGTTTTGGACAACCCCGTTCCCCGGTGCCAGGGTCCCTCCCACGCCCTGCGCTGCCACCGTCTTCCGCCGGGCAGAGTCTCCCCGGCACCAGCCGAGGGTGAATCCGGTGCTTCAGCACCCTGGACAGCGCCAGGCAGGGCCGGGCAGTGCAGGGCCAGCAAAGCGCCCAGGGCTACTGGGCCCACTGGGCCTCTATGGCAAATAAACAGCCCTCTCTCCTGGCTCCTTGTAATTCGTGCATCCACCCCCATGTTACAACCCTTTGCTGCTTGTGAGTGCTGGAACAATAGTGGGGATGCTTAGTAACTATCTCCAAGGAAGCCCTATTGATCAAAATAGGTTAATCACACTTGAGTTTCTGGCGGAATTCAGAGTTTGGGAATCAAGTGAAGGCCATGCCCCTTCGGGTGTTTGGAACTGTACTGAGTGATTTTTGCACAGTTTGCCCATCAGAGTTCAAGGCGCAGCTGGACGATGCTCTTGGCCATATTTTTTAGTTTAGATATTGCTGCAAGAAACCAGATGTTGGACTCGATGATCCTTACAGGTTCCCTTCAAATTTGAGATACTCTATGATTCTATTCTCTCATGAGTTGCCTGAATAGAAATTGGCTGTTGTAAGTATCCTCACCTTGGAGAAAGTCTGCCAAAGATCCTGCACTTCAAGGCTTGAGAGATCCCAACAAGATGGCAGCAGCTTGTAGGAAATAAAATCAGTGTAACATTTGTCTTCCCTGAGGCAAGCATTTTCCATGCTCTAGGTCACTTATTGTCGTGGTTTTGCTTTGGCTTAATTTGCTTTCCACCCCCCACACAATTACTACTAGTTGAGAGAAGATTTTTGCAGACAAAAGAGAGATAGGATTTGGGGAAAACAGTATAAACATTTATTACTAGTAAAACAAGAACTACTAATAAATTAAAAACTAAAGAATTATATCTACAACAATTTCTACTCAGGTTAAAGCGTTATATATTTACAGAAATACTCCTCCCCCTTCTTTATACCAGTCCAAGGAGGAGAAGTGGTTTCAGTCTCCATTTTCAGAGTTCCAGCTCTCTCTCTCCAGTAACAAATCTTCGGTAGCAGCAGCATTCTCGTCGCAGCTGGAACCTTTTCTCTCTCTCTCTCTTGCTCTGTGTCAGCTTCCAGGGCTGGGCTTACCTCCCTCCTGGGCTAAGACCGAAGGCTGGGGGTTACCCAGGTCCTGAAGGGTCTTCCTTCCATAGGCTTGCAAGGGGACACTTGCTTACTATGGATCTTCACCACAGGGTTACAGGGAATAATGGTTTAAGAGTTCACCCCTGTTTCCTTATGGAGGTCCCTCCCCATGGGAGAAACAGTCCTTGATAGACTTCTCAGCATGGGTCTAGCACGGATCCACACACACACGGATCCAAACATTTCACATGGGCCGTCTCGCTCCAGCATGAGATTCTTTCTCTTCCTCAAAGTTATAAATCTTCAACAGCAGTATGGATCCACACACACACGGATCCCAAGCTTATCCGAGCCATCTTTGCTCCAGCTTAAGCATCATCCCTTTCAAGGGTCACAAAGTCTTCAACAGGACTCTGCCTCACCTCAGTCCTCATGAAGTCTCAGTTCTCTTGCGTACATCCACAGGCTCCTCCATCAGCCGCAGTGAGGTGAGGTCTCCTTACTCCAACAAATTTTTACAAGTAGCAGGGATTACTTTTCAGTCTTTTCCCTGCTGGAAAGAGAGAGTGAAAAGAGAAGAAGCAGCTCTCCCCCCTTCGAATTTCTTCTCTCTCCTTCGGCTGCCAGCTTCGACCTTGGAAATTCCGTTATCTCTCGGCTGGAATTTCTCTGCAGCGGTTTCTCCTCCAAGTAGTCAGTCTTTTTAAAGTTTTTTTTCTTCACTCTCTTACAAGACAGAAGAGAGGACTTCAGTGCTACACCTGCTTCCCCCCCCGGCCCAAGCCGGGGAGGAGAGAGCCTTGGCCCTCTTCGGGCCTGCTGCTTCTTTACATGGCTGCTACTCCTAATTTCAACTGCGCCACCAGTCTTCTCTGTCGTTTTCTTAAAGATGTAATTAGCAAAGGCGTCACTGGACTTTTGATTGGCCTTTTTGTCCGGAAATTACCTGGACAAAACCATCCTCAGCCCCAGGGATGGGCTGGTGGACAAAACCACGACACTTATACACTTTCTAAATTCCATCAAGGGCAGTGCAGATAGGCCTATTCACATGCTCCCTGTTCATTCCTGTAAGCAAATTACAGCAACCTTTTATTAGCATTTTTCTTCATTGTAAAATGCCGTCCACTGAGCCAGGCTGAGGAGGCTGGGGCCTCTTAAGCACTGAAAGAACCCTTTGTTATTTGCTTTCATGGAAACTTCCCAGGAGATAGTATCCCTCTCCAAGGTAGGACAGTTGTTATAAACTATTTCTGATGGATTCTTAAACTCATTCTTAAGAACCACTGACAGCATCTCTTGATATTGGCAGCCCTGCACCTCTCTATAGTGCAGCATAGTAATCAACTACACAATTCACTAGTTAGACTAAGAAAACTGCTCTGAAATCTCCTTTGCTAGCATTCAAGCCCATTACTTGGTGTGCAAGGATAAGAGTTTATTGCTTTATTTGATATTACATTGTTTATACTTGAAGGCTGTTAAAAATCTTCCTTTGCCTTATTTGGCCCATCCCCATTCCCAGTGAGGTGCTTGGTGTGTGCTGCTGGGACTGCCACTGGTTGCCCCTGGCCTGCCCTGCACAATGGTGGTGGGATGGGTCCTGACTGCCAGGTCCTGTTCTTCTTTCTCTGGGGAGCCCCTGTCCACTGTGGTGTCCTGACAGTGGGTAAAACAAAGAGTAATACCAGAATACCTCCTAAGATTTAGAAGTTTTTTGGGTTAAGCTTCCTATGGAGCCAGCAAGTCTATCCTCATATTTGTAAGGACTCAATGTCTTTTTTTTCCTTCCGCAGATTTGTCAAAACATTTTTAAACATATCCGTTCTGTATTCTTTCAGAACATCTTGTACTTTTGAGTTTTACATATTAGTTTTACCCTGTGAAATGCCTTTTTTCATTTTATATGTTGCTGGATGGACTGAGTGTAAATAGCCAGTTTTTGTGCTCTTATTTGTTATTACTCATATCTTTTCTTCAGTTACCTTTTTTTCAAGTTAAAGAGATCTAGTCTTGGTTTCTTCTCAAGTTGAAATTGTCACAATGTTGTTTATAATTTTATTGTCCCTCTCTGCAGTTTTTCCAACACCAATTATTATTATAACACATTATTATATTATGCAATTTCACTGTTCACTTCCACTCTCTTTGTCTTTCATGAGTTAAAGGCAGAACTCCCCTTTCTGTCCCATGACACTTTGACATTTTTAAAATTTATTGATCAGCTCACTTTTACTGATTGTTTTTGAATTGTAATAGATACCAAAAGCAGAATTTCCCTTTGCAGAAGCTTTGCTGACTTTTTCCACTTAGAAGCATAGATTTATAGAATTGTTTAGATTAGAAAAGACCTTTAAAATCATGAACTCCAAGCATTAACCCAGCACTGCCAAGTCCACCACTAAAGCATGTTGCTGAGTGCCACATCTACACGTATTTTAAATACCTCCAGGGATGGTGATTCCACCACTTCCCTGGGCAACCTGTTTCAATGCTTGACAACCCAAGGCACTTACTCACCTTTGAATTCTGTCTGTTTGACTTTCTATGGTTTGAGGTTTTTTCCAAAATGGAAATGAAACTTCCTGGTCTGTAACTGCCCAGCTGTCCTCTGCAGTCCACTTATAAACTGATACTGTATCTGCCACCTCCTGTTCCTCTGGTACCAATCTGATGTAAGCAATAAGTTACACTCCACAGTAACTTGGCAGGCAATTTCATATCAGAGCTCCTTTAAAATCACTGGGTAAGCGTCATCTGGTCCTGCTGATATATCACTGTTGACGCTATTGGCTTCTGGCCCTTCAGTTGAAATCATTTCTCATCACCTGCAGATAAAAGTTCTAGCATGGGAACTCTCCTAAGCCTTTCCACAGTGAGCACTGCTGCAGATAATTAATATACCTTTCCTATACCAAAATTATATTCTTTGAGCACTCCTGTTCTGTATCTATCATGTGCAGACACTGCAGTTTCCAGGCAGGTTGCCCGCTTCTAGTGTGTTTTATTATTAGTTTTTAATGCATCTGCCCTGATGTTACTCAACACTTTTTCTTGCCCTCCTTATGACTTTTTATTTAACTTTTCTGAGCTCTTTTCAGTTTTGCCAGTATGGATACATTTTCTGTGTTTTGAACAGTACTATTTTATTTATAATTACTCCCTGTGTTTTGATGATTCTTTTTTTTTTAGCCTTCCCATTCCCATAAGGATGGGATATTTTGCTTATCCATCCATAAGGATGTTTGAGTTATGCACACTGTGGTTACTGCCACACCATCATTTTCCAAAGGTAACATTTGATCCTGACCCTGTGTTCTGTCAATGGCTGCACAGGCTCTCCTTCTGTGATTTCTGTCCAGGAAACAATAATTCATGTTGTTAAAAAGTGCAGCATGAATTAGAGCCCAGTTTGACATTTTCCCACTTTGTGGAGGCGGTGTATAGCTGAAGATTTCTGTGGCCACTGTGCTCTCTGCCTTACAGCCTTGCTGCTGTCCTGTAGCATGGATTATCCTAGTTGACATTTTAGTCCTAATTGCACTGTTCCTATTTTTGAAAAGTCAGGCTAGAGGGGCATTATATTTTATTTTCCAACAGTTAGATTATTTTTCTAGAGCTTTCTTTAACGTATGCTGCACTTTCCTTACTGATACTATCTTCTTTGTCTTTCTGATATTTGCATTATCACCATGTCCTAGTGGTTGTCTCCCACTTTGCACTTTTCTCATTGGCCAGTCCTGACTAACAACCAGATGTTCCAATTTACCCAATTTCGCTTTGTACAGTAGTATTTCAAATAAAAAAAAAATAATTTAAAAGATGTTTAACTTTGGTCTTGGTCTGTTTCTGGCTAAATGATCCTTTATTTGTTGAAATTGCTGTTTGTTCTGTTTCCCATCTGAATTTCATTGACTTCCATCCTGTTCTGTATCACAGGATGCACTATGATATAATTTTACGTATAAAAGCTGAGCACTGTAGTTTTAGGGACTAGTGGTTTATGCAGGCAAGCTTTTCCCAAGCCTGAAAGACAGCTGGGAGTTTTTAGTAATTTCAGTGCTCAGCTGAGTACAGCCTCAGCAGAGAAAAGAGCCAAAACTCACAACCAAGACTGCAAAGGGAGTGTGACTCTGGTGCAGCAGGCATAAGGTCCCACTTATTAATCTCACAAGAGACCTTATCTAGCCTCATTAAGACATGGAATTGATTGTATCTCATGGAATAGTTTCAGTTTAATTTTTTTCTTGATAAACAAGTGAAAATGCAGCTGAAGTATCCAGAGGTATCCTAAGTAGGGAAGTCTCCTAGCCTGAAAGAAACCAAAACAAACAAACAAGGCTTAGTGTTTTCAATGCCTATTGGCTCCTGACTTCACTTAGATTTAAACCATTAAAAAAAAAAAAAAAATTAGATTTAAAATTCTACTGGGGTTGTAAAAATAAAGTTGTTGCAAAAGAAGTATAATAAATTCAGTTAATTGTTATTACTTATTTTGTTCCAAGCCCAGCAAGTCTTAGAACCTAGCAATTCAAAAGTATAGTTTCAAATACAGGTATAGATTTAGGGTGTGAGGCTCAGTGTTTCCAAATCTTAGGTTCATTAAGGTGTTTGTTAATATAGATTAATACATATGAGATATAAGACTGCTTACAGTGAAATTCTTCTATTCAAAACTGGGTTGAAGTAAAAAATCTAAAGCTACTTCTGGCATATCTTTTCTACGTGTTGCTGAAAGAGACCTTTGTGGAGGGCAGATCAGAACTGGAGAAACACAAAGGGACAGATCCTTGTCTGCTGTAACCAGGCCCAGCTCCACTGAAGCCCACTAGGGAAATGACTTGCAGCATCCAGAAGCAGGTCCTTCCTAACACGGTAGCAAGTTCAGGTTAATCCTACTGAAACTGGCAGTCACCAGTGAAATTGTGATGCAGATATTAAAAAATTATGTCGCTGCTTTCAGCTATGCCGACAGATGTCTGTCGACAGGAAGCTGAACAGCAAAAAGATTGAATACTGCAGGGAAAAGAGGTACATGCAAAATCCATTCTGGATTATTTATTGCTTAGCATGTCCCACAGTTTTGATTAAAGAATTGGGTCACTCCCACTAGATGTTTTGGAGGATTCATCTAGGCCAGGCTGTCACAGTGATGTGCAAGCCCAAAGATATGCCAAGTACACGAAGAAAGATTTCTATGAGCACAAGGTAGGATCTTCTCCAGGAGCCCTTCTCCCAAGGCACATCTCCACAAGGGGTTAAGTCCCTCTAAGCAACTTAGGTACCTGGGTCACTGTAAATATTGATTCAGTTTGATCTTCAAGTCACCTGAGCCACACTTATTTCAGGCCTTCATACACACAGCAGGAACGGCAGTGCAGAGCAGACATGAACAGGGCATGACATTATTGTGGTAGATTGTGCACATCTTTGGCCATGAGGCTGAGAGATATAAGCCACTGCCTTCTTCCAAAGAGGAGAGAGGTGAAACAAAAGGAAAATAGTCATTTGGAAAAGAGACAGCTCTGACTGTTCTTCTGGGTACACAAGAGGCATATATGCAAAGCCAAAAGATTAACGCACATCCAGGCACACCTTTCTGGACCCTGCCATACAAGCTGTAGTATAAGGAAGCATGGGTCTACATTTATCTAACAACTGCTGCCAAACTATTACTCATTTCCCTCATCCACCAGCTATGGAGAAGAACTGGCAAGCACAAGTGCAATACAACACACAACCAGCACAAGCTGATCATCTCCATTCATTCGGCATATGAATTTATACTTTTTTACACTCCCTCACAGACCAGCCCAGTGTGAGTAGAGATTAGCATTGTCTGATATGCACAATAGAGCCTGCTTGAAAATGCTGTCATCTCTCTTCAGAAACTGACAGCTGAACTGTTAAGCTAAGAGGTCAGAGCTGATTGTCTTGTGCACCAGCTGTATTCGACCCTGGGAAACGTGCCAAAGGCTTTTCCAGCTCAGACCTCTGAGGCACTAAGCTGTGGGTAAGCCATACGCACAAGGGGCAAAGACAGTTCAGCTGTGGAGGTGAAGAGTGATTTAGGAGCCCCAGCAATGGCAACCCAGGGTGTCAGCACCTGTCAGTCTTCTTGATCCCTTGTAGCTCACTGCACCAGCAAAATATAGATAATGATTGTGCCAAGTTCTTCTTGAATTGCAAGGGCATCTACTGCTTCTGGCACACTTCCAAATGCAGTTGTATAAATAGAACTGTGCTGGACTTGCTACGTAGTGAGGAAGTTATTGATGTTTCACTTTTTTTTTTTAGTTTTATTTTGTATCCAGACAAAAATTCTATGTACACACAGGAATGCTGTTTTGATAAGACTGAGAACCCTGGGTTTTGTCTTTCCTTCTTCTTTTTGAATGTCATCTGCTGAACACATACACCAGGTTTATACATTTCACATTACATGTTCACATCTGCTGAACACAGAGCTTACAAGGTGTGCAATTTTTTTTCCACAGAACACTGAATTTTGAGGGAATTTTTGCAAACTAAAAAAGTCAGCAAGAATATGTTTGTAATCAATCCATTTAGAAATGTAGCACACGCAGTTCTTTGATGTCAATCACTTTTTTCTCCCTAGTCGCCTCTCTCTCACTGCATGACAGTTTCCTACCTTGTGACTTGAAGGTAACAGATCACAAGAGTGGTTGGTTATGTCACATGGGATAGAGAGCCTGCCTGGCCTGGAGTCTGGACTACAAAGGAGAAAGGGGGCACAAATCACACAACCTAGAGCAGCCATGACACATCATTCAAAAACAAACTGGACACAGTTGGCTTTCAGGCAGGACATTTGACAGACAAATTTTAGTTTTCCTAGATAAAAACATTTTTCTTGGAAAAAAATACAGAAACTGAAAACACATTTGATGGATAAAAACATTTTTGTAAGCCCCAGAAAATAACTTTCTAATGGTTAACCAAAGTCTCAAATCTCAGTGCCTAAAATTTTTTTAGGTTGGTATCCAGACACATAAAATAGTGGTCTGATTTTTCCCAAAAGCATGTTGAACATCCAAGGTCTCTAGTTTCTGTGGATTGAGATGCTATGGGCTTAGCAATTCCAAATTACCAGGCCTAGAGCCAAACTTCTGAAATCTGAACATCTAAAATTAGGTAGCTACGACCTGATCTAAAGCCCAGTAAAGTGAATGGAAAGACCTCTGATGTACTTCTGTTTCTGGGTGTGGCTAATTCATCTGCACTGACATGTCAGAGTGAAAATTAACTTGTTCAAATCAGGTCAAAGTCATGCACAACCACTGTTTTGCTTGTCGTGGGCAGTTCCTGCTACACAGAGTGCCTTCAAAAAAGTAGGTGGGATGGCAGAGGAAATGGAGTTAGTGCAGTATCACCTTGGCATTCCTCTCCATGAGCATGTGCTGCATTCATGCCCTATGCACACTATGTATAAAACTTCCAGCACGTCAAATGTTGATATACACATATGTCTGTGGGGCCAAACAGCTGGAAAGCAGCTCTGCAGAGGACAGAACAAGAGGCAGTGGCTTCCAACTGAAAGAGAGTAGGTTTAGATCAGATGTTAGGAAGAAATTCTTTACTGTGAGAATGGTGAGGCATTGGGACAAGTTCCCCAGAGAAGTTGTTGCCCCATCCCTGAAAGCAGTAAAGGCCAGGTTGGATGGGGCTCTGAGCAACCTGGTCTAGTAGAAAATGTGCCTACCCACAGCAGGGGGGTTGGAACTAAATGATCTTCAAGGCTCCTTCCAACCCAAACCATTCTATGATTCTTCCTATCTGAAAGTTGCTAGGATCACCCTGAACTGTTGCTGAACCACTTCTGGTTCAGACAGTGAAGCCCACACCTCTAGTTTTTCCTTTGCTAGCCTGTCATGAGCCCAAACATGTCAATTTGCTCATATTGCCCTCTTCTGGGAGTTGCAGCCAGTGAAAGATGAGAATCTTTCATACTGAATCATCAAGTATTCACAGTATTTAAAAATAGATTTTCCATGTCCTTCTCCAGCCATTGCTTGCATGTCTCAGCCAAGCTTATGAACACAAACTGACCATGTGAAATAGTGATAATATCGCAGCATCTGGGCTGCAGAGAGAAGTTAAATCCATTGATGGCAAAAGTTCGTTTCAATGTCTTGGCTTTTTTTGTTTGTTTGTTTGTTTTCCAGAAAATTTGCCATCCCTAGAAATGCTGGAGGCAAGTTTGCTCATTTGCAGCCAAGAGTAAATAAGAGGTAATTTTTTATCATTGCACTGGAATGGGGATTTCTTGACTGGGAAGATGAGTAGCAAAAGCTGCAGTGGGGTGACTGCAAACCCGGATGGGCAGTACAAATGGCACAGGGCAAGGGGACATTTATTAGCAACCTTTAAGTAGCACACACCCTTAGTAAGTGGTGCTACAACAATATTTTCGGTCTTTCCTTAAAGTCTGGCCTGAGTCTCAGCTGTCAACGCCTAACCATCCCAGAGACCAGCCTTCAGTAACTCAGCACAACTCTGCAATGTTGACTGTTCCTTGCAGGCTCTCAGAGGAGAAGGAGGGCTGTATCAGCCACATCTAATTGCCCTCCTACAGGAAGCTATATTTTGTAGAAGATACTGGTTCTCTGAAGCCATTAAAATAGCAGGTGGGGAATGCCTAGGAGGAGTTTGACTACTGATTTCACATCCCAGGGATTGTGGGCCCTTCAAGATGGCTTAAGATTTTTCAGCAGGCGATGACACTATGGCAGCAACCCAGACACAGTCACACCTCAGCCTGCTGGGGCATGGCTGTGCTGTGGCGCCTGCCGTGCTGCGCTGGACCCAAGGGAATGCTGCCCTGGGCAAGGCTCCTGCAGGACTTGGGTGCCAGAGGGCACCTACGCCTCCAGCTGGCCCAGGCCCATCCCTCCAGGCACTGCTCCAAGCATAGCTGGCCAAAAATAGGACTGTGGGAATCCCTGTCAGAAATCCAGCTTCAGAAAACACAGTTACTGACAATGCCTCAGTGGGACAGAGGTTCTCTCTGACATATGTGTCCACAGGTACCAGCTGTGTAAGTCATCCTGGACTGAAAAGTGTCCCAAACAGGTCCGTTCTACAGCATTTTTTTAAATTAAATACAATGGGATTTTTTTAATTAAAATGCAATGGTAGGAACAAGAAAACCACCACACTTGCATATCGCACTGTACAACAGTTATCCTCAGTTCTCTCTGTGAACAGCAGTCAGGCTGGGAGAGGGAAAATGAATACTCCAAAAAAATGGCTTTACATGGACTTTATTTTAACAAAATGTGCAAGTGAAAGCAGAGGTTTCACATTCCTTTCTGCTAAGCGAGTTTATGGCTCTTAAACTGGTAAATACAGGCACTTTCATTACGTACTGCAGTTTTACACCCTCAAGAACCTGACACTGTTGTCAAACAAGCCTGCATGGTGGGCAGGGGGATACGGCACTCACAGTAACCACCGGAGGAGAGAGACGCGTCGAACAGTGCCTAAGCATCTTACATTTGACAGCTGGATCGCTACACAGTAAAATGATTACACCATCACAGACCCATTACAAACATTAACACAGGCAACAGACAGCAGAGAGTAAAAAAAAATGGTTCACGACATCCTCAATTGATTGAAAGCTAATCACCACGGCATGCTGTGGCTGTTACTTTTCTCTGGAGACACAGACTTAAATCACCCCCCAAAGTTTCTGATTGTCTTTCAGTCCTGGTAAGACTTCACAAGGAGCCACATGAGGATTACAGTAATCAGGACAATCATGAAGTTGAGGCAAATTTCTCGTGTGGATCGCTCCATTTTTCGGGAGTAATGAGGAGAGAGCAGAGGCCAGTGGGTGGAGCAAAGGAAAATCTTCAGCGAGTTGCCTGGGTGTGTCCTTGAGCTCAACCTTCAGGGCACGGGCTCTTTTAAGAAAAGAGAAAAATATGTGAAGAACAGATGCATGAAGGTGGCACGTTCAGCAGAGCTATTTATGTTGGTCTAAATAAATGTTGTTTCAGTGGCCAGGAGTCAGCAAGCACCGGGGTGCTAAGAAGTAAAAGCCATCTTTGACAGCTTATCACCCTCTTTGATTTACAGCACTTGACAAGAAGTATTCCAAGTGTCACCCCAAACTACAGTGCTACTGTGGAAATTAGTGCTACTTTGGGCAAGCATTTGCGAATAAATAATGTCCAAGCCCTGCTTAATACCTTCAACAGATATACATTGTAAATATACTACTATTAAGAATTTTAAAATTCCTATATTCGCCTACAGATTTTTTTTTTCTAAAGAAACTGGGTGCAAACTATTCTTTTTTAGAGAAAGACTAATAAATCTGAATTATTTATGTTACCACTAAAAGTACAAGGAGAACCTAAGGTTAGATATTTTAATTTCTGAAGAACTTCACATATTTTGTGACTTAATCCTACAGATGAAATAGTATTTTCTCAGGAACCTTCTGCCTTTCCTGCAATTTCAAGATGCAAAAAATATCATACTTCAAAAATCCCATTCATATTGTACTCAAAAACTTTTCTGTTGGTTATTGTTTTAGTTTACTTTTGACCGTAATTTTTCAATTTTATGTATTTTTGGAGTTCATGCAGAGAAATGAGAATCCTTTATCATGAATATCATGCACTAACCCCATCGGTATGCCACGTAAATAAAATAAAAGCCTTTAAACAAATGAGGCATAAACTCTAGACAAAGAATTTCAGCTACAAAACCAGATTAGGCTGTAACATCTACGGTACAAATGAGAAGCCCTGGGACCATCCTACCATGAAGACAGAGAGTTTAAATTGAAACTGCCTTAGTTTGCAGATTAAATATTAAAAGCCCAGTGCATACAGTTAAACAATTCCTGCATTTTCAAGTTGTTTTATCAGCCTCCTACATTCTTGCATAAAACAGAATCTGACCTGATAAGTAAGCCACTTCTTTTACCTTGAGTAGGTAAATGCAGCCCAGTGGTTCTGCCTCTGGACTTTGGGTCAGTGCAGATATTACTTCCCTTCAAGCTTCTGCCTATCTCCCACTCGGTCTGAGTGCTTTGTCCCTGTGTGGGAGCTAAAGTAGGCTGAGGGTGGAGAGCAACAAGTGTGTTGGCAAGCCAGGTGCTGACATCACCTCCCCCCACCCCCAAATATTTTTAAAGGGCTATGTTGGGCTGCAAATTTGGTCAAGGCTGTTTATGCAGTGGGCTCTGCATAATCAGTGGGCTGATTTGCTTCTTTTTGTTCCTCTGTTGTAGTGCTGTGCTAAGAGCAGGGCTGTGTGAAGCCCTTGGGAGTTAATTGGCTTTGATAGAGAATCTTATACAATCACAGAATGGTTTGTGTTGGAAGAGACCTTAAAAATCATCTAGTTCCAACACCCCTGCCATGGACAGGAACACTTTCCATAAGATCAGATTGCTCAGGGTCCCATCCAACCTGGCCTTGAACACTTCCAGGGGTAATCCACAACTTCTCTGGGAAACATACTCTAGTGTCTCACTACCTTCACTTCTTCCTGACTCTAAACCATCTCTCTTCAACTGGAAGCCATTGCCCCTCGTTCTGTCACTACATGCATTCCTTTGGCCTGGTGGTGTCTTCCCCAGTCTGAGTAAAAGGAAAGAAAGAGATACTTGAAGAGTTCTGTGTGCAGAATTCTTAAGATCGTTTCCCAGATATGAAGATCTGTCTACATATTTACCTTCTTAAGTACAGTACAGCTCTTGCTGTTCCATATGCCTACAGTTTACACAGCTTCTCAGGTTCATAAGCATTTAAAAGAGAGTCAATAGGAGCAAAATATTCTTTGCATTTGAATACAAATTACTGAAATTTAGGATGCTCTGTCCCTGTGAGGGAGCTAAAGTAGGCTGAGGGTGGAGACCAACAACTGTGTTGGCAAGCCAGGACATCACCTCCCCTCTCCCCAGATATTTTTAAAGGGCTATGTTGGTTTATATTTGTTGGTTAGAAAAGTTTGGTTTATATTTGCTGGTTAGAAAAGTTTGGGACTAGGAGGTCTGGAAAGCACAAACCATTGCTTAAAAATACTGCTCATTTCTTGCATGCTCTTCCCTCATCAATTTTCAGTGCTGATATGAATGCTCCACCAGCTTGAGCATACAGACAAGTATTTTTGCCACCCTGCAGCATTTCACCCCGGAAAGCACACTGCTCTGTGGCCTGGAGAGCTGTAACTGCCACATCCCATTATCTTTGCTCAAGGCACTGGTAGGACTTGTTATAAACGTGAACAAAAAGAAATGGGTAATTCCTTCCTTTAAGTTGATACAGCTGAACCAGAGCCTCAGCAGAGAGAGCTGTACTGAAGTGGAAGCACACTTTGCCAGCCCTGCACTGCCATGGGTTTCCCCCTACTTGGAAAATACAGGTATTTCCACTGAAGTCGGAGGGGTCACTTCTGCAACACAGTGCTGCCTGCCAGATAAGTGTGAGGATCCTGATGAGGTTCAAGTGTGTAAGGCTATCCACAATGCTGGCCTTATTCTCACTGCCAAGCACCGCGTGATATATAGCATGCAGATTATTTATTGATTCTGATGCCTCTTGTATATTTATATTCAGGCATGCTAGGACATACTGAAGCTCAGAGTATCCAAGCCTGTTTCACAGTCCCCCTCCATCAGCTCCCAGGTTTCTCGCTTTGCACCCCTGCTGGCACTCACATCACGGTGCGATGCCCCGGTGAGGGAGGCCAGCTGGCTGGAAACCTACCCAATGGAAAACACAACAAAACAAATAGCTGTGGGTAACCAGGGGGGTGGAGGGGAGTGTTGCCTGGGTTTTGCTGGATGATCTCCCTAAATAGTCTCCCCACACAATCAGTGGAGGTAGGAAGGGGCCAGAACAGTAGAAACCTTCCCTTTCATTGGTTTAACTGCCTTGCCCCTGCCCTCCTACACAACCAGGCAGCACATTTAAAAAAGCCAACGTGCTGCGTGGGAGTCCTGTGCTAAAATAAAAAGCAAAGGCTTAACCCATGCCTCATTCGGGAGTTATATGCCTAAGTAGATTCGAAGGGCCTTATCACAATGCATGCACTGCTGGGCCATCCCCTCAAGGAAAACTTGGGCAATCACGTCCCACACTTCTAGGGGATTTGGGAAATTCAGATTCAAAATTTTCTCTGTCAGCCAGAGAGAAGCAAGATGTATGACTGACATGAACCTGCCCTAGTCCATTCCCTCCCCATACGTGTTCTGAAGCAGAAATCTCTGGGTTTCTGATGCAATGGCTAATCTACTTCATCTTGAATCATGTAAATATCAACCAGGAAAAGGGTAAAGCATTTGAATGCCATTGACCCTAATTATTAAATGCTGCACATCAGTGCCCAAATATTACCCTTGGGCTATGGAAACCTTGGGGTTTGTTTTACTCTCTGGCAATGGAAAACTCAAAAAATTTATGCTTTTACCTAGAACCCCTCAGCTGTGGTCCCCATGCCTGTATTTGCACTACTATACTGACAGAGAGCCCCTTCCTGCTCCATCCTAGCTCATCTCCTTCTTTTTGAACATCCTTTATGACAGCCAGAAAACTTTCCTTCTTCAAAGCAAAGAAACAGCGCTATAAATGTCGTTAATCAGCACACACAACAGATACCCTAACTTGTCTCTACAGGCACAGACGTTTCTCTCATTTTTTTGTGTTGTGGGTCCTACAGGAGACCATGGATGAGCACATAGGATCACAGGAATTCATTGGTGAACCAGAGCAAAGGTTCATCTAACCCAATATACAGACCGGTATTTGGGGGGAAATATGGGGAAAGCATTATAGGAACACAGCAAATGTAACAAAATCTTTGCACAAATATCCTCAGGTGTCTGGGGTTCAGTCTATGGGATTGCTAGATTGGGACTACAAACAGGGTTGGGTTTATGGCTCCCTCTTGTTCATACTGTCATGGTGCCCACTCAACACGAGGGTGTGTTCCTGCAGCTGTGGTGGTTCATTCCATGAATAATTCTAGATCAGGCAACTTGTTCATAGTTGAGCTTCTCTGCACAACATCCTACATACTTTCAACACAACGAAAATGATATTGCAAATTAAAATATTCTGTAAAGCAGAA
This sequence comes from Pyrocephalus nanus, assembly GCA_038380795.1. Classification (NCBI taxonomy): domain Eukaryota; kingdom Metazoa; phylum Chordata; class Aves; order Passeriformes; family Tyrannidae; genus Pyrocephalus; species Pyrocephalus nanus. The sequence goes on from CM076259.1 coordinate 42,649,397, forward strand.
AAAGTAACTTTCCTGAACAAATCATCAGTTTTTAAAGCAGCTCATTTGCTAGAACTGAGACCATCTAGCTGAGAAACACTTTTTTAATTGACAGAGCTTGCCCATAGCTTCTTTAGAAGAGCCAAATTATGTTACATTTACTACTGATGTCAACTGACAGAATGTTTGTATATACTACATATGTGTATACACACACACACACAGAGTTGTGAAAAAAAAAGGGCTTAACACTGAACAGGGGGTGCAATAAACACCCCTTAGCAGTGGAATGTGCCTGGACGTTAACTGCCAATCCAATCAGTGTCTGAACATCTGATTTACAAAAGCCATAGATTAAGAGTTGCCAGTGGCTGAACTTCTGTTGTCTCTCCTTACCTTCCAAAAAATCCCCATACACTCCTGCTGTTAATGAACAAAAAGCACAAAGACCTTAAAGGCTGTATCTTTAAAAGGATGGTTTATTTACCCAAGTGATTTAGTGCAGATTAGGAAAGCAGAAAGAAGAAAAAGAGAATTATTAAGTGGTTCTACTTTAAATGCTAATCCAGAGGTTTAGATACCATGTTGAATATTTTTCTCCGTGGCACTTTTTCTTCTTTTTCTGACAGATATGGATGTTCTCAGCTTTCATGTGGCCTATGCCAAAGCTCTCTCTTCATGCCTTGCATACTCAAGGCTCTAGTCTATATTTAAAGCTGCTGTGACTATCTCAGGTTCTTCCCAGCCTACTAAACAAGTATCACAGAATCTTTCAAAGCCATTCTTACACAGTTAGAGCAGATTGTGTTCATTTTTGCTTTTAGCATTACCTTTCTTACTAAGTGCAGTATATTTATTTTTAAAATCTGCTATTAACTCGTTCATTTTTAATTGACACCTACTCTCTAGTGTAATCACAAGTATCTTCTTATTACCCACTTGAAACACTGATGTCTTACCTGTATGAACCCAAGTTTGAAGAAATGTGCAGTGCTTGTAATCACCGTGTGTATTTCACACATTACCATCACATCTTTGTATAGGAACTGAAGACTGCTCAACAGATCTTAAATCTGACGATTTACAGGACTCACAAACAGACCCCATCACTCCATAAGAGGGAACCTGAATATTGCCATGTCTTGTTTTTAGGCTGCTCCAGCAGGATCCTACTTGCCAGGAAGGTGTGAGACCTGTGGCTCTCAGCACAGTGGCTGCATGACTACAGCACAGAGCCTCACACAGAACCTGTCATCACAGACTGCATTAAAAGACTTCGTGAAGAAAAACCAGGCTCTTAACACTTGCAAGTCATCTGCCTGTTGCAGATGTCTGCCATAGGGTCAGCCTCCCCAAACTCCACTGATCACACTGATTACCTTCAAAGGGAGTTTGGGGGCACTGAGAAGGCTGGACTTGGCCAGGTGGCAGAGGTCTATCTTTTTAGCAGATGAACCTACCTAATACCCCAAGAAAGCATTCACACCACCAACAGAGTGAGTAGGATATTATGGGTCAAAGCAAGTATTAAGTGCTTTTTCAATTTGAGAACCAGGTACCTTTCCTGGGGCTGTAGAGAGATGGTACAGTCTATTTAGACATAGGTGGTATTAGCCCAGCTTCCAAATGAAATAGAGTAGATTTAGATTAGATATAAGGAAATTATTCTTCACTGTGAGTGTGGTGAGGCACTGGAACAAGTTGCCCAGAGAAATTGTGCATGCCCCATCCCTGGAAGTGCTTAAGGTCAGGTTGGATGGGGTCCTCAGCAGCCTGGTGTAGTGGAAGGTGTTCTTGCCTGTGGCAGGGAGCAACATGATCTTTGAAGTTCCTTCCAACTCAAACTATTCTATGATTTTATGAAATCACTGAAAATACTGATGAATAAGACTTCCCAATTTTAATTATCACAGAAACCTCTCTTACAATCTTTCATTCATATTTAGCTTTATTTCATGCTGACTTGTTAATGAAACTGATCCTCAAGAATAACTCAATAATGGATGAGTGGCAGGAAGGGAATAACGACTAGTTTTTGGTGTCTGATGGTAATAATCTCCTCCAGTACCAGTATTACATTGTAGCTGGGGAGAAAGAGGTCTTCAACTGTTCATTTATTTGACATAAAATTGACATTTACAGTTCCTTGGAAGCTATTTAGTTTTTTTGCATCCACAGTTGTTCAAGATGAACATGAACAGAAACGTCCAGCATAACAAGGAAAAATTTTTCAGAGAAGATTGCAATAACCAAAGTACGTACCATGAGTCACACAGATGTTTACAATATTCTCAGGCAAATGTGACTCTTGGGGATGGTCATGTGTGTAATAGAAGGGTTAACTTTGTTCATAAAATCTTATGTAGAGAGTCAGAAACTTTTTGTTGTAATTAAACAAGAGGAGTTTTCACAGACAGCTTGCTAATCAAGCAAGTGTCAATAAACAACTGATAAGAACTGCACCTTTTCATCTCTGATGAGTACCAGACGACCACTTACCGAGCCACTACCGAACTCAAGCCACGAGCAAATTTCCATCCAAAAAGCCAGTGCCAGACAGCATTTAACATATACTCAACAGCCTAGAACATGTATAAAGAGGGACACTGACTTCATTTCAGTGTGTACCTTGGCAGGCACTTGCCTCCAGGACACCCAGAGCTGTATTTTGCTTTATTATCGCTTGCTTAATAAATTTATCAATGTTTAATTGGAATTGAGTTGTCAAAATTCTTATACTAATTTATAACAATGTGCAGGGCTAAGAGTTGGACTCAATGATCTTTGTGGGTCTCTTCCAACTCAGCATTCTGTGATTCTGTAATTTCATTGCCAGGTCATAGTCCCTTGTTCTCTGTCAGAGGTAAGACAAGAAGGTAAAAGCAGAGGAGACCTTAGTTTTAATCTTTTATAGGTGTTTGTCTCCAAAGAAATTTAAGTGTCAGGTCAAGACTGAAGAAAACATCAATTTGTCTGCAACAGCAGTGACCCAGTCACCCCAGGTACAATCAAGCAGCGAATATTAGGAGATTAAATATCAGAGGTGGAATTATGCAAAAATGCTGCTGAAAGTTAGACAAAATGGATGTATTTTAAGTCTCAGTTCCTACATTCTTACATCCCACTTGTTTTGAATGGAGCTGAATTCTAGGCCACAGCCTTCATCTTTCACTAGACTTTAAGGAACGTCATTAAAAGTCAGCTTCTTGCAGTGATGCTAAACATCAGACCTTGAAGTTAATGAGTTTCTTCAGGAAGATAACTGAAAGCTAGCAGGGAATTCGTGGCTATGCAATGGACTATGCTGTCACTGCACTCCCTTGTCCAGACAGTATTGGTGGAAGATATGGAGAGGGTTTTGAGCTTAAATACCTGTAAAGCTAATTTCAGCAATGAGGATCAAGGTCACAGAGATGCAGGTTACTGTGGCCACACTCTTCCACATCAGCTTGAAATGTACTGCTGGACAGAGCTGCAGTCTGGACAGACAGGGTGGGCAGGTGCACCATAAATCCCTGTGACTGTGTGCCTCTGCACTAGCAGAGCAGTTGTGACCTTTGCCACATCAGTAAAAGTTCCTTCTTGTGATGGATGCCATTTCTGGGGTTTATGCTTGAACCAGAAGACTTCTGTCCATGGACACAAGGTGTTAATGGAACAGCTAAATCTAGTTAGCATTGGCTCAAAGAAAAAACAATCTGCAAACTAGTAGAGAAATGCATGAGAGGCATTGATGGCAGAAATCAGAAACAAAATTGGTCTTTTTTTAACTGATCTCTGAGTGGAAGAGGAAATTTCTACAGGTGGTAGAGGGAAGACTTTGGTGCAGAGGCACAGGCAGAGAAGTCCAGCTCTCTGTACTCAGGCCTTGATGTTCAGTGCTCTTTCATCAAGAATGACTGATGTCCTTGAACTTATCACCATGCAAAAAGTCTCCTGCCAAGGGGGTTCAACTATCCTGAAACAAAGAGCAACAAGGGTGGCTGTGAACCTACAACCTGTGTTTGCATCCTAGTAACTGGTTGTATAAGAAAAGACAGGGTGCTTATCTAAAAAAAAAAAAAAAAAAAACAAAAAAACAGCAACTTACTTTAAAGTTGCTTCTGAGTGGGAGTTTGGCCACGAGTTTCCACTGATGTCAGGCAGGTTCTCACCTTACTCTGCCACAGAGTGAGGTATCTGTGCATTCACAGCCTGATTTGATCTTTTCCATGGAAAGAAGTGAGTCTTCAATAAACTATGTGCTGGCACCATGTAGAAATACAATTTTTATCTCTGTGAACAACCATATCAGCACTATTGGTATGTGACAAGCTTTCAGCTTAACTCATACAGCTGTTGTGTGAGTTCTTGCATCTCTGGAGTAATTTACAGGGCAGCCTGTAACCCCTCCCCGTGAGGAAGGTTTGACTTTAGTTACTAGGTAGCCAACAGCAGTTGTGCCAAAACACTCTGATGCTTTCAGCCAGAAAAAAACACACAGCGTTTGTGTGGTTTGACAGGGCTATGGGCCAATGAACATCTCTCTGAAATCTCCCAGGCCCAACTGTGCTGCAATGTGCAAACCACATGGCTGCCCTCACCTCTGGTGTGGTGATGGTCCCACCTCCTCTATGGGAGAAGATATTTCATGTTTACCACAGTATCAACAAACACAGATGCCATGGAGCAGGTACTGCATTTCAAGAAAGCAGCACTATTTCTCCTCAGTCACACAATATTCTGCCCAATTACTCGTGACAAAGCAGTGGCAGCCACAGAGAGGTGTTAAACATTCCTGGATGGCTATAAAAATACAAAGGGATATGCTCCAGAAGGATGATCAGGGCTGTTCTGAAGGATAGGGATTACTGAAAAGAGTGCTGCAGTGGAGCAGCCTGTGCATACACCATCTGAAAGGAGTGGAGAGGGGCCACCCTCTCTGTCTGCACCTGGGAAACCAATCCTTTGGCAGCTCTACCTGAGTTTGACAGTCACACCTGAATCCAACAAAGCAGAAACTCTGAAATTCTGGCTAAAGCTTGGTCAAACTGGGCCCTCAAATACTTTGTGAAGCCAAACAGACAAGAAATTCTGGATGATGCTCTACGTGTGAGTATTAGCATTCATTCCCTCACATTCTCACTACTTTACAAATGGCAACAGCAAACTCTTTGACAAAACAGTGCTTCTAGGTTCAACAAACAAACAAAAAAACCAAAACAAAAAACCCAAACAAAACAAACAAACAAACCACCATAGTAGGACATCACCCTTCCGTCGGGAAGATCATCAGGAAGTAACTATCAGCAATGGACAGTTTACATAGTCCAACATCCACATTGAGAAGACAGAGAGCCCATTCCCGCACACATGGAAAAGAACAGGTGTCCTTCCCTAGGGACACTCAGAGCAGCATGTGAACAGAGCCAGCAAACTGAAGTCATAGCCTGGAACCTGTCAGGAGAGGGGGGGAAGATAAAAAAAGCAAACCCAACACGTAGAAAGCACCTGCCCTGCTTCTGGAATTACGGAGCTCAGAGATGGATAGGAAGCAACGTAGTTCCACCCAGGAAGCATGGGGGTCTGCAAATGGGATATGTGGCTTGAGCTCTGAGTCCAGCTCTTGATAGGAAGAGAGAAATCTGTATCTGTATCAGCACTATGAATTTTGTTGAATTTAAACAAAACAAAACATCCAAATGAAAAAAAAAAAAAAGGGGGAGAGGGGGGACACACTTATCTCTATAAATGCTTCATAAATCCTGGTGAGAGCATTGTTTAGAAGTCATCATGAATTAGATACTGAGTTTTACAGTGGCCTGAGTTTCTGGATACCGTAGACAAGAATGCTCAGGCAATGCCTGGAACAGGGGTAAGCCAATCAGCTTTGGCAAGATTTAGAGGTGCTCTACAAATGTAAATGGGTGTAATGGGTGTAATTAACAGATAAACTGCCACTAAACAGTACCTAACATATGTCTCTTCTGGCCAACCACCACCACAAAGACCCTTTGCAGAGAGATGCTGACACTAAATAAATAACATTTCTGTGTTATTTATTGAGACAAATCCAAAGCCAGTATTATTTAGCAAGAAAAGCTCATAAAGGATCTCATTCTTCTCTCACTGAATTTGAGAGAAATCTTGCTATGGGTTTTAATGTGGGCTGAGCTTACCCCTAAGCTCATGGTGGCTCTGCTTTGTGTTTGTTAGGACAAACAGAGCTAATAAGGGCTGGAGTGACATGATGGGGAGGGAAGGCGGGAGCAGATCCTCATTCAGCACTGATTCAGCCTTCATTTTTGAGGTGATTACACATGGCCAAAGAGAGTCAAGAAGTCTCTAATGAATTTCTAATCACAGCAGTCACTGACCCTCTGTGAGTGGAACAAAATTTAAAATTAACCTTGGCTATGCAAATCAGAGTTTTGTATCCAACTAATGGAATGGAAAGAAATTATTCTTTCTCAGAGCAATATACTATAATGAAATAAATGAGAAGAAGTCAAACACAGATACTCTCAGCAGTCCAGCAACCCCCTCCCTCTCCAGGATCCAGATGTTTGATCCAGGCTATGAAATGCAGCTGAAAAATCTTCTGAGACTGTCAGGATCTAATCCAGAAAAACAGTTTGAACAGCCAAATTAGTGTAACAACCCAAACCAGCACCCTGAGTCTGGATTCCCCAGTGCTTCTTCTTTCCTCTTACTTAGTCAAACTCCACATTTGTTATAATTAGACATGTGGAGATTGTTCTCCCAGTCTGTTTTGCTAGACCTACGTTTGGCATCTTTGAAAGAGAAGTGTTAAGAGTGAACACTAACTTTTAACAGGACAACTGGCCAGTAATGTATTGAGAGCAAAGTCTTTACCACTGGATAGCTAAAACACTAAGGTTAAGCTTCCTCTTCTGTTTGTGGGACAAGTCCTCTTCTTGTCTCAGTAACACAGTTTGTGCATCACTAATGAAGAGTTAAATCTGCTTTTTGCTTTCTACAAAATCAATTAACACATCTCGGCATGAGCAGATGGAGGCTTCGCTACCTGAGGGTATACAACTGCAGACAGACAGCAGCAAGTGAGCAGTACACAGACACCTACGCTCATGCCCACAAACCTGAGTGTTATATGGCTAAGGAACAAAAAAAAAAAAAAAAAAAAGGATCCACTCCGTGCTCAGCTATCATACCTTTCCTTGGGAGGATCATACCCTCTATTAACACATTATCTTTCATTCCCTTCCCTGAAACAGAAAACTACTTGTTTTACCCTACCAGGGTTTGATTAGGCAACGTCAAATATCAAATTTGGGCACTACCAAAACAGCTGGCAGCGTGACTCTCTCTTGATCAGGCCATGGGCATAATCCTGCAGCAGCGAACAGCTGACCTGCCACTGCACAAGTCGGTGTTTATGGCAGCTGGAGCCAAGTACCTCACCTTCTCTACCATCACCCTTGGGTGTGCTCCTCAGTGCTACTCGTTTTGCACAGTGCAAAGCTTGCACAGGTGGTTACAAGATGCTGTGCCTGAAAGTGCTGTGTTGAAAGCATTGGCTTAATGCTCTTCTGGCATCTGCCCCTCTGAAATATCTTCCAGTTCTTCTTTATAAAAAACATGTTATCTGTCATCTTCCAGACCTTTCTGCATCACAGGAAATGCTTTCCAGGTAAGTAGTCTGGCTAAAGTAGCATCATGAATGAACTCCTACTCACTGTAGAACATGAGCTGACAGTGTACCTAGGTGTCCAAGAAGGCCAATGGTATCCTGACCTGTATCAGCAATAGTGTGGCCAGCAGGACCAGCTAATATTGTTGTGGGGCGCTCAGTGCAAAAAAGATGTTGAGGTGCTGGAGTCTGTCCAGAGAAGGGCAATGAGCTGGGGAAGGGAAAATAGCACAATTCTTATGAGGAGTGGCTGAGGGAGTTGGGAGTGTTTAGCCTGCAGAAGAGGAGGCTCAAGGGGGACCTTGTCACTCTTTGAAACTCCTTGAAAGAAGGTTGTAGCAAGGAGGGGGTTGGCCTCTTCTCCCAGGTAATAAGTGATAGGACAAAAGGAAATGGCCTCAAGTTGCACCAGGGGAGGTTTAGATCAGATATTAGGAAAAAATTTCTTCATTGAAAGGATTGTCGAGCACTGGAATGGGCTGCCCAGGAAGGTGGTGGAATCAACATCCCTGGAGGTGCTTAAAAGCATGTAGATGTGTCATCAAGGGATGGTGTGACACAGTTTAGTGGTGAACACAGCAGTGCTGGGTTAACAGTTGAACACAAGGACCTTAGAGGTCTTTTGCAACCTAAATGATTCTGTGATTGTAACTCTTCCTTGCAAGGGAGGGTCAGGGATGCAGGTCAGTGCACTCTTTGGCTTGATTCAATAATATTAACGAAGTCAGTACTTTGCCCATATGACCTAGCAACTATCTAACACCTAACAGTTAGTCAGGCTGGATGACCTGTGTCAACCCTGGCTAGAAAAAGAATCTCTTAATCCAGCAGGGATAGCCAGGTAACCACACTCTGATCCTCTGCAGAGCACCTGTGGGGTTCGTTATGCTCTGGAAGAGGCAATCTGTGCCAGGTCAGATAAGAAACTCATTATCCCAGGATACATTAGAGGGATGTTGCTTCATTAGCATGAGCTAAAGTACAGTTTTTCCACCCTGACCCACTGACAAGGGTTGAAGTTGTCGATCATTACCTGGGCAATCAGGGCACGAGAACCTTGCTAGCTTGTGTTGTTTTCTATGTGCAGTCCTCCTTATTATAACAAATTTTTGGTTCTGTGCCAATTATTTTCTGCCAGCTGGTGCCTTGGGTATGACTGGCCTGAAAGAACGGAAGGTGCTTGGGAAATGTCAGCCAAGGAGCAATGGAGAAGTGTGTCTGTGTATACACTCTGAGGGGACAGGATGCACAGGATACTCTGAGCCAAGGAGCCTGATTGCTCCCCCCCCTTCCCCGGAGGCATGACTGTGCATGCCTTTGCCTGCTTACTCTCTCCCAAGGCATTTGACTTGGAAGAAAAAGAAGGTCTTGCCCTGTGAGTGCCCTCAAGAAATACAGCCTATTAAACTTCGTTGTAAGGAAAAGTGGCCAAGCAGAGGCTGATTCAAATTCAGGGAAACTGGTGACAGACAAGTCACAGTGTCTTAAAAAATTCTGTTGAGCTCCAAGTACTTCCAATGAGCTTAGTAGGACTCAGAGACCATGTCTAGTTAGAACAGGGCTGAACACAGCTGGAGACAGATGTAGGGGACAGAGCTTTCTGTGTCCAGACACAAACATTTTTGAACAGGATTGACCCCACCACCAATTTTCACTTGGTCAGGCAGTGGCATCTAAAATAGGATTCACTGATACTACTGGCCAAGGCTGGTGCTTCTGGCTGTACTGGACTAGCCAGGCATAACAGAGCTGTTTTGGAAATGTCAGGGAATTGCATTATTTTGGGCAGAAAACTGCAAATCAAAACACGATTGTATAAATAATTGGTTTTTACCAACTAACCTCAAAATCTCTTCTTCAGCAGAAATTCAGACAATTACAGATTTAAAAATGCAAGTGGCAAGAGCACAAAAAGTCCACCCCAGTTTCAGTATTCAGAGACTAAGATCTAGTCATTTGGGCTGCTTCCCTACCCTGGCAACAGTCCTCTATTCTTCAGTCCATATACAGATTATCTTAATGCAAATACATATTAATTGTTCAAGATATGAATTTCATGAACACCTTTGGCACTTTAGCAGGCCTATGCCTGAAAAAGTAACTGCAATCTCAGTAAGCAATATCGCTGATCCCACCTGCAAATCTAACCTTGGATTTGGGTTGCAACCTCATTAGTGCATGTCTTGTCCAAAACACATCACAGAAGACATGCAGGAGGTGATGAGTTTTCTGACTGACCTTCTGAGTGCACAACAGAGGCAAAAATTGCAGCCATCTGTCTGCAGCATCCCTGATGCCCACCCTGAGTGTCTCAATGACGTACTCAGTACCCACTGAGTCCAGTCCTCATGGAGCAAGGAAATTTGTCCTTCTGAAATCAGACTCAGTGCCCACCAGCTCTGCAATTCTGCCAGATTTACTGCTCTGTATTTTGTGTTCCCTTTCTGTTGTGTTTGATTCAGAAGTTTCAGATTCCCATCACAGGTTACCAGGTTGCACATAACATAGTGAGTGAGGAAAAAGGCATGTTGTATTATTTAATCTCTGTCCCACCAGCTTTACCATAAGCCCAAAAGTATCCCCTGCAGGAGGCAAGCTCTTGGACTGAACAGTGCACAGCTTGCCACACCTGACCTTCATCTTCACATATGGCTAGGCGCAAATCCTCATTTACTGAGCTGCTGAAAATTTAGCTAAGCTCCAGTTCAAAAAAAAAAAAAAAAAAAAAGAGGTGCAACAGGATTCACCCACCCATTAAGTTATCAGGACTGTGTCTCTGCTGCTCCTTCTTTTTCCAACAAAGTGTCCAGGTGTAGAGGGGGGAGCGGAGGGCTTGCTGCCCTCTAAAACCCTGGAGATTCCCTCCCTGCTGTACAGATGGCCCCTGCCTCTGTGCTTCCCACTAGTCCCAAAGGTGCCATCTGTACTAGTAACACTCAGGACACACATTTGGCAGAGCACAAGCATGGCTTCTGCAGTGTGACACTGGGACTCTTCACTGGAGGCAGTCTGGATATGATCATCCCATCTGAAGAGGGAAGAGAGCTACAGGCACGGCAGCTGGGCCAAGCCTTTCCTCAGGGCAAATTATGGCTCTGGTTTGTTTTATTTAGTAGCACAGGCACAGCTGTGCAGGACCAACACCATGCCAGGCTGGTCAGCCTCAGCACAACCTGAACTGCCCTCGTTCCTTGCCCAGCTCTCCAGGCCTCCTCCTCTAGTACACCTTGTTGGACCTTTGGGTGTTTTTGGGCTGAGTACAAAGTACAGTATACAAAGCAAATTGAGCCTGGGACAAGAGCAACAGCAGCAGCAGCAGGTCTTCCATTGATGATGCAGAAGAGGGGCAGGGTTGAGGCAGCCACGGCAAAGGAAGGGGATCCATGCTGTTAACAATGTCACAAGGGAACAGCTGTTCCACTTACAGTCCATGAAATATTTATGAAATAAACTTCTGGAATGTGATAAGAAGGTTTAATAGGATGTCACCTCCTGGAATTAATGAGGCACTAGAAGAATTGTAAGGTCACATCCGGCGACAAAGAGTGGCTGTGAATGAAAGCCACTGCTCTCCTCTGCTGCTTGGATTTGTAGTAGGTGCATAGTTAAGACAGGGCCATTCAGGCACAGGATTAGCCATGACCACATGTACAGTCCTGGGGAAAGAGGTGCCAAACCCAAGCAGGTCTCACCACTCAGAAGGAAAGACAGAGGCTGCCATTCCCTCTCTGGGGAATTCATTAGGGGCTTGAATGACCCTGGCTTCTATACATGCTCACAGGCTAGAAGAACATTCCTTTCCTAAGCTGGACTGTGGATTTGTCCAGCCTCCCATGCTGATGTTTAATATCCACTTCCCAGGGCAGGAGGAGACAAGACTCACAGCTGGGGCAGCCAGAACAGCACAAGATGGAGCATGAGTCGGCTCTGGCACGCTCACAGCCAGGGTGAGGTGGGCAGGTGGGTGCAGTGCAGGTGGGCAGAGAGCACCCCTGGGCTGAGCAGAGACAGGGAAGCACTGCGCTGATGTAGTGCCCATGCTGTGAACACACTATCCCGACAGAGGAAGGTGTGCAGTAACTCCAACGTCATTGCACTGCCCTTTGGAAGCAGCACGCAAATGGGACCCTAGGGAATTACCCAGTACCCACAGAGCCTATGTTATGACACCATGGCGATATAGAAGTCATAACCTAGTTAGGTAGCCAAACTATGGGAATCTTATGGCATTTTCCTGATTATAATGTAGATACACTAATCAATGGATATCTGAGGAGGTAAATCATTAATAGCTACTCTCCTAATTTCAAGTGCTTCTAAAGGGTAGTATGAAAATTAGTGATGGGAGACACACAGGTACTGCACCACAGGAATATCATGGTTTCTACCACGGAAAGGTAATACAAGCAGAGTGGTAGTTTATTTTTCACTATCTTTCCTGAGATCCATTCACTGAGGTGATGCATTTACATGAATTCATCTCATCTGTAAATACTGTACTATTTCTTAGTATTCCTATAAAATGTTCTTGGGCTAATGTGAAAATTTCAGTAGAGAAGAGCTAATTTTTACTCTTCAGGGAGAAACAGCACAGCTGGCAAAATAACCTCCCTCTAGGGTCTAATTTAAACCCCAGGAAATCCAGAGAGACTGATCTGTGCTTTTTAGTTCAAGCAACACTTATTCTGTCCATCTCTTGGACCTCTTACACTCTTGTAAAAATTGGGTGGACCTGCAGTACAAGACATTGCAAAAAGATGGAAAATATTTTCAGGTCTGCTTATTTCATTTGGACAAAAAATTCTTTGAAATAATGTTGGATGCTTTATTGAAAAGAGACAGAAAGAGGAAAGTCTGAAACTATTATTTCTACAAAAAAAAAAAAAAAAAAAGAGTTGTTTGGGGTTTTTGCCATTCAAAAGCCTGTAATTTGTTTATTTGATAGACAGAAAGTTCTTTTCTTTGAATTTTAAAGCTTCTAAGAATCACTAAAGACCAAGCTATATTCCTTCCATTTGATAAAGGCCATGCTGGAAAGCTGTTTGCCGTAAGCAGTTCATGGGCAATGAAACAGTTGCATTGACTCTGTGGAGATCCCTCTGTGGGGTCTCAGCAGTGCAAGCATTTTGTTCCAATACAAACTTGCTCCCTGAGAACAAAAAGACCATGGCCATGGAGCAAGATGCTCTCAGCAAGGAAAGGGTGGCCAGATAAGAAGCCTGGAGTTCATGAAGGATTCATCCTTGTTGCAACTTAAATAAATTTGCTTAAAAATTGCAATCCAAACCCAGTAGTGATCAGACTCACTTGTCAAAGTTATAAACTAGAAAATATTTATATTTTACATATACTTTATGTACTGTAAATTTCTTCTGTAACAATTTCGGAAAGTCAGGTTTTTTGAAGTCTATTTCACAAATAATTTTTTTTTAAAAAAACATACTAATCACAAATTCCCTGCCCTTGCTCTAGGTAGCAACTTTGATTTCCCTGTTGGTACTGTGGTTCTTTTATGATTGTGAATATGTGTCTTTTGTCGTCATTCCTATGGGTAGATAATCTGAAGCCCTTGGTGTTTATGGAGAGGCAAAGGACAGGTTCCGATTACTTATAGAGGGGTTGAAAGCTAATCTTTATAGGTGCAGAATTCCAAGTAGAGTTTGCCTTTTCAATCATTAGTCCTTGCTACAGCAGCATCTGAAGTATTCTTTACAGCTTGCAGATATATATATTCACATCAGCCCTGTTCCAAGGTAGTCTTGAGGCCTGGCAGGTTTCCCAGAACAAGCTGTGAGGTCTCAAACAACCCAGGCACGATGTACAGCCAGAGCCTGCTGTTGGCAACATGGCCAGGGCCACGTCATGCTGCTGCCACTGTGGGTCCGGGGCTTTGAAGTTCCCCCCATAGCTATCCCTGGAATGTGCATCCATCCCTGCCACAGGACACCTGTCATCTCTTGCTTCAGAATCTCATTAGGGACCAGGCTGGGCATTATCTAATCCCAAAAGGACTTGTTTGGATGAATTATTTCTACAGTGAGGATCCTGCAGGATAATATTTCAGCTAAAGATTGGTGCTCTTACTCTTTCAGGCATGGAAACCAAGAGAACACATGCAAAAGGATTAGAAGGATTAGATAACTCTTCAGCAAGGGCATTGGTTAAATAATCCACTGTCACATTCAGACCTTCCCTGACTACCAAGGGGCAACCCCAAAATGGGCACAGCTGATGAAGTGAAAGTAAGCAACCAAAAAATAACACTGCAGGTGGTCTAGGCCTGTAAAAATATCTCTTCACATGGAAGCAAAGTGTTGTAAGATGTTTAAATAAGTGCCTGAATTTTACAGTGGAAGGAGTATGGATGTGCAACTTGCTGGCTGCTTGCAGCCCAGCAGACACTAACAGTTGCATTTCAGTGTTCCATAGGAAGAGACTTACACTTGAGTGTCTTCTGAGAGCTGCACACCTATTTGAAACTGGAGAAGCCAGGACAGGGAAAGAAAAGCTCACCCATGCCAGTGGCTCTTAGATCTCAACCTCTTTTCTGCCTAGTGGCAAAAAAAGTAATAATAAAATAAATGTGCAACTTGGGGGGAGGCTTTGTGGCCATTCCTTGCACCCACAACCTGGCTGGGTGTCAAGCTACCCAGGAGGGAGGAGCCACTCTGCAGCATCCAAACAAGTTTTTAAGTGCATGTTTATCTGTACGTGAGTCAGCTGCTGATTTCAGAATAGCTCTTCTTGATGAGAGTTGAGTGCACTTGAGGAGATTTGCTGAATTAGGCCATAGGCAAATTGTCACGTAGGCATGTTATATTCAAATAGTGATGTCCTTAATGCAAAAATGGATCTATTCTTGTTCTACCCAGTTGAGATTTTGCCACTGACCAATAGAGGGGCTCTCTGTAGCCTAAGAAATATAAGAAAAATGCAAATACAGCTAAAATGTCACCAGTTTCAACTTTAAATTTAGTGAGGACCCTGCTTCTGGAGATATGAGACCCAGGTGCAGAGATCAATATATGGATCCCAAGAGAACCAGGTAGGTTCTGAAGACCTCCAAGTGTGATGCAGTGCTCCCTGTTCAGACCCTGCTCCCTGTTCAGACCCTGGAGCCAAACGTGGTGGTGTGTGATGAGTGTGGGCAATATATAGGAACATACTGTTGGTTGGCTTGAATCATTTGGAGGGATACCTTGGATCTGGGGTGACTTGGTTCTGTCTCAGGCCCTCTTCAGATCCCAGTGATCATTACCACAGCTAGCCTGCGAGGTTTAATTTTGGGATCACTGACCATTTTCCCACAGGTCTTCAATGTCATTCTTTGCTCAGTCTCATTCTGGTGGCAGGTCAGTAAAGGTAGGTGTTGCCCTTTGGGTTACTGCTTTGCCTGTTGTAGCATTCGTACCTGCTGGAAACCTCAAGGAGGATGTTAGAAGTCAATCAAAGTCCTCTCTCTGAGGACTAAGTGCTCCAAAAAGACATATACAGAAAAGGCTCCCAGAAATCTCCACTGAGCCTCAAAATTCCTGCATCCAGGCTGGCCTTGCCAGAATCAGGATGTTGAACTTGCTACCAAAATATTATGATAATGGTTTCTAATTAATTTAGCCTCTGGTGGGTTTTTTTATTAATCTGGTTCTTTTGAATCTATTTTGGTTTGGGGTGTTGTTTTTTTTCTTTTGAATTGCTCTAATATCTGTAATATAACTCAGTATCATGTTCTTTAACACCTCAGTTGCAGAATTGCATGTCCTTCCAGCTGGAGTATTGCTCCATATCAGTACAGTGTAGCCAAAACAGGCCTAATACCTATAGAGGAGATGTGCACTAATCAGGAAAACATCAATAATAAATTGCCTTCAGCCTGGATGCTAAAATAGAATTAAAAACTTCATGCAAGTATTTTGTAACATTTTAATGGGATAGGTAGGCCCAATTTTTCAAAAATATGTAAGTATGAGTGATCATAAAAGGGGCAAAGACAGCTGTAGTTGCACATCAGAGGCATTCAAGTAATAAAAGTTGCCAGAGAGAGGTGAAAAGAAATGCAGGATCATAGGAATAGATGGGACAAAAAAACCTGATCATAAGACAAAAGAAAATAGTAGAAGTGGCATCAGGAAGAGAGATCTTCTGCCCTTGTTTTGAGGGGGTCAATTAGCATAAACAAGTAAAATCAGAAAAGAAAGGGGCCACCTGGGCTCTGAGTTCTCTTAACAATGAGCTCTCAGGACCTCAGTGATTATGATTGACCAAGACCGTAGCCAGCAGTGCAAACCATTATCTCCATGGTATCATGTACTCACAGCTAATTTGGAGTACAACTGTGAGGGACTAAGACTTTTCTCTGTGTAGTGACAGTGCTTAATACTGTATAAGAAATACCCAATTGCAAGCGTGTTGCTAATGAATAACTTTAGCAGACAATTTAGTTTTAGAGTTAAGTTGGTGTGATTTGCCAGTATTTAAACACTGCCATCAGTGGTCTCTAGTAACCTGGCTAATATAATGAAAAATATATTCAGTTACATAAACAGGACTTACCCAAGCTGTAACTGTATCTTGTGTCAGCTATATGTAAGTACAACTTTATTCCCACATTAACAGCTGCAGTGTAGCCAATGGCTACTTATGAACTTAACAGTGATATTGTGGTTGCCCTTTGAATTAGGACCTGGAAACCAGAACATTTGTTTGAAAGGTGAAACACAAATTGCTGGGGTAGGAGGTCTTTTCCCTGGTGGTTTTGCACCTCAGGGCTCCTTTTTTCAAGCACTTACAACTACATTAGATGCATATTCACTTTTCAGTTAAAGTGGAGTATTCCTCTTTGCTAATGAGCTTCCATGTACAAGGAGGACTTCAGAGACATTGTGAAAATCATTAGAAATCACAAGACTTGGCAGGTCTATACCAATTAATAATGCAAGTTCTCAAAGATTTAACCTAGCTGTTCATTGATAATGGGATCCCAAACATGTCAGAACTTTTAATCTGTTTTAACAAGGGCAAGGAATTCAATTAGATCACTGACTTGGTTGCAGTTTTAGCTAAAGTGTTCAAACACAATTAAGGACCCCTCTTTCCTTCCAAGTTCAGCTAAGCCTCAGTCTTTTATGCAGGGAGCTCACTGTTGCCCTGCCTATCAGGCTTATCTGAAAATCTCCTTTTGGTGTATTCTCATCCTCCGCAATCAAGCATAGAAGCTTTTTTCGTGATCAGAATGAGCTCAATGCTGCTAAAGATGTTCTGGGCTTGGTTCCTCCATCAGTATGGCTGTAAACAACTATAGCACATCTCTCTGTGTAATGAAAAAGAGAGGAAGGAACGTGATTTGGAAAAGATACTGTGTCTATTTACAAGGCCAGCACAAGCTATAATTAGGCAATGCTCAACTAGATGTGGAGGAGGTCCCTGAGCTGTAATATAATACTTGTGTGGAATAGAGTAGAAACAAATTTGTAATGCCAGACCAAAAGAACAGATAAAGTATGGAATAAAATTGGGCAGATTAAAAAAAAAAAAAGCAGTCTACACTGGATTTACTACCCACATTTTACGCCAAAACTTCCTTGTAGCCTACTTCTTCTCCATGTCTAAATATTTGCATCCCTGAAAGGGAGAGAGGCAAGAGCATAGACAGAGAAGAGAGCAGTGGCTTTGGGGAAGCTGGGACCCTGATGAGGTGTCCTGCAGCACCGCAGATACTGGTGGGAGCACAAGCACCCTCTGGAGAAGGCAGGACACTGACACAGCCCTCTCAGAGAGGCAGTGAGCAGTAGGACACCACCTCATCTGCCCAGTCCCATCCTCCTCTGCTGGTCCTCATCCCTCCTTTCCAAACAGCAGTATAACACAAGGAGCTGCTCAGTGTCTTGTCAATCAGGTGTGAGTAGCTCCAAAACTCACACAGCAGTTCAGAGGAGAGCAGCCATGGTAACTCCCCTAGGACACCTTAGGGAAGCCCTCCTCCACAGAACTCTGCCTCCAGCTGCACCTCCGGTCACCACTGATGCTCCACTCCCTGGGAAGCCCTTGGTGCAGCCAGTGGAGAATGGGACCTTAAATGCATGTACAGCCAATGTGGCCTGGAGGAGGTCACTCTGACCTGCGTCCAGGGCTCGTGGCTGGCTGGCACTGGTCAAGGACAGGCATGAGCTGAACAACTACATTCCCAAGAGTCAGACACCTGGGTGGATTGGCACAACCCATTAATCCCTCTCAGCTCTGGCAAATAAGAGAGTGGCATTGTCACTGGAGTCAGCAGTCACACACACCTTGTGTTTATTAGTGATTACTAGGCACTTAACAAGTTGCAACTTCTTTTTCAATCTCATTAACTATTTATTTTTACCACTGGATATATAAATATAAAGTATCCCTAAACTTAACTACTGCCTGTATCTGCCAGACCTTCAGGAGGACTTGTGGTACCTTCACTGACCAGGAAGAAGTCTTCAATCACCGAAAGCATATGGAGCAAACCCACATTTGGTAAAAGTGGGAATGAACCACAAAGAAAAGGTATTTGGAGGCTGAATCAACCCCATCTGTTTTATCTTGCTGAATCAACATACTACAAATTTCTGAGCTCCTATTGATTTCTGATTTTAGTGGGGATGGTGTTTATAAGAACGTGACCTATTTACACTTTCCTGGTCTAAGAATAGCATGTTTGGGCTGCTGCTGCCTGCCAGGACTGGCAGCTGTGTCAGAGATCACTATCACACATACTTTAAAGGGTGTTTTCCACTTAAGGAGATCTACAAGATGCCTTTTGCCTTTTTTAGGTTTCACTTATTGATGGGGGGGGGGGGGGGGGGGAATACTAATTTCAAAGTAATTGTGACCTAAAAACAACCTTGCAAGAAGCCATCCATCCTCTCCCTGCAGCTGCACTCAGCAGCAAGCAGCACACCTCTTCATGGTGCTCGGAACTCAGCTCTTGCTGGTTCATTGCAGGCTATACCAGGCCCTAATTTTACACCTGTCTTTCCATTATCCTTTTCTGGGTTTTTCCACTTCATTATAACATGTTTTTTCCAGAGATCAGATACACTCAGGGGTTTCTGGTGACAACTAAATATCTTTGATTTTTTTTTTCTCCTTTTATTTCTAACTTTAATTTTTTTCCTACTTTTAGGATTATATAGCACCTTCTAGGTAAGAGCTGTCAGATTCTCCCCCTGAGAAACACTTGTGTTTTACAAAAAATGAAACTGAAAAGTAACTAATTGCAGGTATTAGGAATTGTGGGGGAGGCAGAGAAAGCATGGAATAAGGCTTGAATTTTTATTTTAAAGAAATCAAAAGAGGAACCTCTGCTCCTTGTCCGTTGAAGGGTGGTGAAGTCCATGCAAGTCTCTGCGTGCATTTCCCAGGGAGCATGAGGGAGACAAAAAAGCATCAGCCAGTGTGCCCCTGGCTCCGTGCCCTACGGAGTGGGGTGGGCTGCAGTGCTGCCCTAGCTTGTGCCACGGCTGTAGCATCCAGGCTGTGTGGCTGGCTGGACTCTTGCCAAGTCACCCAGCCCCAGCAAGCCCTCCTCAGGGCACCAAGGAACGCATGGGCACATCGACTCTCCCTGCACACCGTAGGGACAACTCTGCACAGAGAGCTGAGCAGGAAGGGCAGCAGCCAAGGCTGCTGCAGACTAATCCCCGGGAGGATTTATCACCGGGGCTTGCAAGGTGCAGACAGCCCCTGCGGGAGTGCTAAGCTCTAGCTTTTTGCCGCTACAGGGGCTACAAGCCCCAGGAGGGGCAAGGCCAGGCATGAGGGCTGCAGGGATAAGTGGGCAACAGCTCCCCCAGCGGGTCACAGCATCCTACCCAGCGCCCAGAGCTACCGACAAGGTTGCCCTTTGGTGCTTCTGGGGTGCTGAGTGCTAATTACACTGCACGGTCCGCTCCTCCCCACTTGAGAGCAGCTGACAGGTCTTGGGGGAAAAAACACGTGCTTTGGTGTTCGCTGTTTGAGAGACAAATGGCTCTGTGCTCAAGGAGCACTGGGGAGTAGTGCAAGGGAAATCACAAACGAGTCCCCATGGGGGTCTTCACTGCACGAACACCCATGCTCCTAGCCTGAGAAAGATGCCCTCTGGGGCATTAGACCAGAGCCCAGAGATCCCAGTGCCAGGCCAAGCTGAGTGAAGGGAAAGTGACTGTCATGCCCTGAAAGTCCTCTGTGGGAGAGAAGAGCTATCCTCCCTGCCCAGCCTGGGCAGATCCTTTTCCTCCACTGGTCCTGTGCCAGAGCTGTCTCCCGCCCAGCTCCAGCATCACTGCTTCCCACAAGTTTGCCTGTGAAATATTAGTTGTCCCTTTTCAAGCAGAGGATCAAGCAGGACTCATTCTGGGGTGAGCCTGGGCCCCAGATAATCAAATCTTGTTTGATGTTGGCCAGGTTTTCACCGTGGAACATGGCTGTGAGGCATCTTCTCCACTGCAGTTCCTGAGATGAACACCAAGCCCTTTCCCTTCTGTCCACTCAAACAACTACCCCACCATGCAACCATTTACACTAAGTGCCAAACAGAAATTTAGAGCCAACCTCTCCATTCCCCAAGCCTTCAGAGACCGAGGTTAGGTTTTATCCAGTCCCATGCACATATCTCTCTTGCCTCTGCTTCTGTCCATGGAGTCTACATGTAGCCAAGGACACGCTATGGAAGGGCATGGCTGAAAACTGATCCTGACTAAGAGTCAAAACTTAGATGATTTAAGACCTACAGGCTTTTAGCCTTTGAGACAATGGCAAGAAAGACAGACTGTACGTAAAATATGAAGAGCTCCTCAGCAGAACATGATATTCACTAATGTGATATTTATTTACATTAAAATTAGTGTTATTTATTGATACTTGCCAGTCATAATGGACGTTTTTCAGAAACATGTTTTGATCCATCATTCTTTGTCACTTGATAGCTGTTACTAACTGCTACAGCTTCATGATTTGCTGCTTTAGAATATCATAGATCACTTGAATCACACGTGATTGTCATCTTCCTGACTGAGTACTGTAGATTTGATGAACAAGAGTCCCCTTATCTCCTTGAAAAATACATGCAGATAAGTTCAAATTTTTAATGACTACCTCCAATTTATAGTCTATTAACCATTCCGTAAATAAAAGTGCTTGACAATACCTAAAAAGCAATTTCAGCAAGTGCCTTCCCAAAGGCACTATTATCATATTTTATAACAATGGTAGTGTTTAAAGATCAGACTTCCACCAGAATGCACCTAGCAGTTAAATAACAGTAATATCCTTAAAGAACTAATGCCTATGCTCAACAGTATAAAGAGGTAGCTGAACATATGGGGTTTATTTGCATTTTCTGCAAATAAATGAATGAGAAAGCACAAGAAATCTAGTAATGCTAATAGGGGGAAAATTTTTTCTACTGACACAAGCAAATATAATGTGCTTTATTCAAATTATCCAGCAGAGATAACTTCTGCATTCAAATACCTGGAAAATTGTGTGGCTCACTTGTTTGGTACTGATAATAATGTTCTCCATGTTGGTTTTGTTCTGCTCCATTTGCCTAGTCCTCATCTTCAAGACAGCCTCCTTTGTCCCACCCCAGCATCGGAGCAATCACCACCCTGCTGCTGTGATGCACAATGAAACCAGGGCTGTGGACTGTAGCTTGGTCTGACTTGGCTAGGAAGTTGCTTCTTTTGATCCAAAGAATTGAACAAAATTGCAAACTGCTTCTACTAGGAAGAAAGACTGAGGGGTATATTATTTTTCAAGTATGTAAAGCATTTTTTCCTCCTGAGCATAGTAAGAGACCACCAGGAACGTACATTGTCTCTGACTTTGACTCCCTCCACCCAAAGTTTCATTTTTGGTTTCTTTTTTTTTCTTGTAGTTTCACAGAAGACATCTCTCTGTTCATAGAGCTGAACCTTGGTGGCTTCCCTCTTTCAAATATGCAGCAACTACCACACATTTCCTTCCTCCTGAAGTTTTTCCATCAGACCTTTAGAAAGCATCCTGGACCCCAGGGCCCAAATTAATCGCTTCATCATAGAAGAATAGAATGGTTTGAGTTGTAAGGTACCTTTAAAGGTCTAGTCCAAGCCCTGACCATGAGCAGGGAAATTTTTCACTAGATCAAGTTGCTCAAAACCTTTTCCAACATAACTCTGAACACTTCCATTGATGAGGCATCCACAACTTCCCTCAGCAACCTGTTCCAGTTTCTCACCACCCTTATCACTTTGCCCACATGCAGTATTTTTCCCTATGTCTAACTGAGGGGGCATCCAGTTTTCCTTGTCTCCAAAAAGTGAAGGCAGCTGCCATGGCCAAAAGCTTCTGCATGTTGGTATGGACACTCAACCCCCAGCACACTAAGGATTCCTTCATTTTTGTGTTTGGTGGTTTTTTGAATGCACGAAGTCAAAACGCACAGGGCAGGCTCACATTCATGCCTTGGGTAAGGCACTGGCCTCTCAGAGCAGAATGTGTGTGGGACCAAAAAAAAATTTAAGCATTAACTTTACTACACTGGTTTTGACCTGGCTGGAAGCTACTTTGGTTCCAAAACAAAACAGAGCCAACTCAGGGTGAGGATATGGATAACCAACCAGAGAACTGTCTCACAGGTTGCATACCCCCTGTGTCCTGTCTACAGTGGCAGTGTCCTCTGAGCTACCACACATCTCTGACAGGAAGGAGGTTTGCACTGAGTTATATCTGAACCTAAGCTACCACCTTGCGCTTTGCTTTGAACTTCTTACTTGAAAAGGTAGAGGAAGCCTTTGAAATGAAAACTCTTGCTTTGTTTTTTTTTTTTTTTAATTAGCAATTAATATGGAGCTCAGTGAATGAAAATAATGTCGAAAATTAAGAAAATGCTTCATAGAACTACATTATGCTTATTCTTTTAATGGAAAGGCATGTTTGCTTTATTAGAGCCCATATTGCCTGTTCTACAGTCATGGTCTTAACCAGACTAATTGCTCTTGCTTCTGCAGTTTACAGGAAAGACATAGATGCACGCAATTGTCAATGTAAATTAAAACTCATTTACAGCCTCAGTATCTGCCCTGTGTTCTGCAGCAGCTCAGCTGAGCCACAGACCCACAGCCCCTCCTCTGCCCAAGATTGATGATATTGAGAGAGGAAATAGCTTCCTGCAGGAGTGCTGAAGTGTGGTTGTGCTAATGCCCTTGCTTTGTTTTTAATTTAACCAGGCTATCTCTCTCAACAAGATGACAAGTAAGCACCCCAGGAACTGAGGCAGATATGCATGGACATCTACTGAGTTCACAGTAGCTTCTATTGTGGTAGTCTGGCCTAAAAATTTATCCCCTAGATGGTAAAGGCCTTTGGATCAGATTCCCATGAGCTGAAGAATTACTTGGTATATGCAGAAGGTGCACAACGAATAGAAAGGCAGTTGACCTTCCCCGTACTTGTCCATATAGGAAAGGTGATTTTTATTTGGGAATACAGCAATGACACAGAGTGCTGTTTTGGAACAGCTTATTTGCCTAGAACAGTGATAGCCAATTTGCCCTGTAAGATAAAAGTGTCCAAGAGCTCTCCTCTTCTACCTAAGGGAAAGACTTCCATAGCATCCCTGTTCTCCATATGGGCTTTTCATATCAGAAGCAAAATCCTGCTCAAGAAGCTTAGATCTTACCATGTCTCAATATGATACTTTAGTGACTTCTCATGCAGTAATAATTTCAATGGTACACATTTCTGGCAGAACAAAAATAAGATACCTGCAAAATTTTCTTGGGTTGAAAACATAGGAGAAACTTCTCATTTTCTACCTACACAATAAACATGTTGCTAAAAGAGCTGGATCTCAAATTGAAACATGAATATAACTCTCAGATCATCAAGTCCAGATCTCTCCTCTTGCAGGATTTTCCTTGAAGAAGACCTCCAAGCCAGTTAAATCAATATACAATTGGATTTGACTTTCTTTTCCCTCTTGTTCTAGTTTCAGAACACCAAAGGTCAAAGGTGTGCCATTACTGTGAGTTCTTGCGCAAATAGGAAAGACTCAGGTCCCTGAGTGTTGTCACCACCACGACTACTTTGTGAAGAGCCTGTGGAAGCTTTAAGTTGAGAAACAGAGAGTTGGGTTACTACTGCCAGGTTAAAATATTTAAATATCAGGAGTCAGATTCCCCTAAATCCAAACAATTTTCTTTGAATGGAATCAACTAAGGTGCTCTCTTGACTTAAACTGGTATTATTCCTTTGGATTACATTTTCTCTGCAAGCACAGGGGCTAGAAACTTACTTTTTGTAAAAGGCAAGACCCTCATCTCAAATCTTCAGAACTCTCAGGTCTAAAACGTTGCAAGGTGACTAAAAACATCGCAGGTATAATGCTAAATAAACCTGCCTTCAAATGCTTCTTTGGTTTCCACGTGCACTGACTTGATACCTGGCCTTCTCTTCTCTTCAGTGCTTTTTTGTTTCACATACAGAGGGAAAAACACTGCTTTTTTAGAGGATAGCATGATAACATCCTTGCAAATAGATCCAGAATCTCTTTTCCCCCTTTGAAATGCCTTAGATTATGAGATATTTTCAAGTTTAAAAACTTCTAGGAGAGGAAATTTCTTCAGAAGTGTCCTTTGAGTCAGAGATAAAAGTGATGCCCAGCAGGTATAGGCCAGCAGTAGTCAAAGAGAAGATGAACTCCCAGCAGAAGCTGTGAAATTCACTCCCTCTAGTTCTGCTACTGTAGAAAACTACGTAGCTCTTTATTCCTAATCTTTTTTTTTTTTTTTCCTATCCACTGGCTGTACCAATAAATGAGCAAAAAAATCTGCCTGTGAATCTGAGTTCTTAGCCTAATTATCCTGCTGGTTATGACGTTTTCCGTGAGAACAGAACTTAGACCACCAACCATTTCATGCAGTGACCCAAGCTGCAACAAGAGGTGGCACATCCGGACACCTCTGCAGAAGGTGAAGCACATCCCAGGGCTGTGGGAGCAGGCACCACCTTGCTCCTCAGGAAGGCAGTCTTCGACTTCCAGGTTTAGCTTTGATCTTTTCATACATCAGTGAGCATTTAACATCTTCTGCCTTGGTAAATCTGAGATTTTGGAAAAGTTCATTCAGAGTCTCTGGAATTATACATTTGGATGCAATGCTGTGAAGAGGTACCAGAAGAGATGCTGGTAGTGAAAGGAGTGTTTCTGAGAAACCTGCTTTTATCTTCTGAAAATCTATATTATCATTTCAGCCCATATTCCTCATTTTCCCTAACCTTATGCCATGCCTGCTGGCTCTCACTCCAAGAGACAAGCCAAGCAGAGAAGCACAAACTCAGGTCTATGTCCATGACTTTCTCATGCCACCTCCAGTTTCCTTAGGAAAGTCAAATATGCAGAGGAGAGTGACACAGACACCTGTTCTGGCAGGGCAAATTATAATGCTGTATTCATTGGTGCTACAACATAAAATCAATATTGCACATTAAAGAAACTTTTAATGGACACCAGGGAGGAAATATCATTTATGTCTGGCTAGATAAATCAACTTTTAGACACTACTGCATTCCTAGCACATTTCTAACTCTCAGTCCTTTAAGACTGTTTGAGGAACAGACCACTCATAAGCTGCTTCTATCACTAACTTCAGAAGCATTTACAAAGAGAGCCTGTGTCTTCATGTCCCACTCTAATAATTGGAGAACTTGAGTTTGGAAGATCAAATGACTTTCCCCAGCCAATTAACAGCCCTGTGTTAGATTGTGTCTCCCTGGCTCATCTCCTGGGATGACAGCTATTGGTACGGCTTCTCAGGCCATGGCAGTTCCGTTGTGTTATTTGAGAAGCTGTAATAAAATAGCTCATTTCCATGCTTTCTAAGTAACCTGTACTCCCTTACCCCCACTGTGCCAGTATCGCAGGCAGAAACATAATAAGCCTGCACTCACTCCTGCAAAACCAAACAGCAACCACAACCCCGGTATGCAAAGTGCCTTTAATACACTTCTTCCAAGTTAACTAAATGTTGCTGATGTTCTCTGATAAATAAAAGCCCTATAAACTGTTCCCAGTGGTACAGTAGTGAGCAGGGAGAAGTGTATCTAAAGGCAACTCCTTTACCCTGAAGTTTCAGATGAAGAATGTGCTGAAGCTTCATCATAAATAATTAAATATCTTTCTAAACTATTAATGCAGCTTGTTGATGGCTTCTGTTTTCCTTATGGCGTTTCAAAGATGTTGACTGTAGGCAAGTATAGATCTTTATCTCTGATGAAAAAAGCCTTGAAAGTAGCAGCTGAAAGTGTTTCTCCAGATGGGGACTTTAAACTGAAGTGTGCTGTCTGCAAAGCAGCACTCTTAAGGTTTAAGTTCTCAAGATCAAAGCAAAGCACAGTAAAGTCACTGCAAACAAATCTATTTGGTGTTTGACCAACTGATATCAGCCACTTACAAAAACCAGAAGTTTGAATCCATAAGGCCACCACCAGAAATATGCTAGGCTAGATAGAGATGATCTGCAGCAATACTTGACATTATTTCCAAGCTAACACCATAAGTGGTTATTTAAGGCCCTTCAGTGAAGAGATATCAGGTACAAGACTGAAGTGCCTCACTTTCCTCATTGTTTTCTCCAATTAGGAAGAGCTTATGGGTATCAAGGCAGATGGTACCTAACTGATGAGTACCATTTGGCCATGAGCAGTTTTTGTTGTGAGCCACATGCCCTTGGCACCAAACAACTCCAAGCTGATCCATAGCTAATATTTCTGTGCACTCTGTTTATGATGACAGCCCATTAAGGGCAAGTGTCCCAGTGGCTTGCACTAGCTATTTCTTGTCAAAACAAAAGGGGTTTTATTAAAGAAAATTAGGTGCAGAATCATAAAAAATCTTCTGCTAGCTTGTAAGTAGAGTCCCAGATGTGGGAAAGCACCTCCCAAATCTATGCCTTTGTGCTATCACAGTAAAATAATCACTGTGGTACTGAAGGCAGGGAGCTATTGTTTGTGTTGGTACCTGGTGAGCCAGGATTCCGCCACTGCACACAGCTGAAGGGCACTGGTATCACCTGCTCTGGTGTTTATGTTGAATGGGTTCACAAAAATACCAGTGTAAATGGTCAAACTCATTATTTGCTCCTAGGAATGTGCTCTATCTGTTTCAAAATAAGAAGGGAGTGATTCTGTTGACTCCTGCGGCCTAATCAGAAAGCCAGAGCAAGGTCTGCCTGCAGACATGTCATTGCAACTTGATCTCTAGTCAGTTAGGTAATTTCAAAACAAAAGGCGAATATTGAATGTCAATGGCAGATGGTAAATATCTGTACAAAATAGATAAAGTCAACGTACATTTTTGAGACACATGAATGAAAAGTATAAGCAGATAAAAATGAAATTTTGCTTGACTTTGGAGGAAAAATGTGGCTTTCTGGGCTGTCTTCTACTTTACCTGGGCAGGAATAGCAGAGCAAGGAGCAGTGGCATCAGAGGGGGTGTTCTCTTGCAGCTTGCCCTGAATCACATTCCTCCCTGCATCACTTAGATTCCAAAAGCCTCCACTCAAACAGGGCCTAAGCAGAATAATCAGTCTTTTACCTCTGTAAACAAGGACATGCACAGCTTCCTCCCCACTTCATATAGCACTAGCCTTTGGTGGTGGCATGTTGGAGCAGAGACTTTTTTCTAGTGCCTGGTCTATCTTCTAGAAAGTGCACTTTCAAAGTACTTTCAAACTGCTTTTGTATAACACTATTGGTCTAGATTCTTATCTTGGCAACTTAGCATCAAAACGTCACTGCCTGATCAAAGGGCTGGAATTCACACTACTTTTCTTTGCTTGAAGAAGTAATATTATTAACTAGGTTATTAGAATAAAAACTTAACACTGTATGTATTCACAATATTTTGCTCTTATTAATTAATTTCTGATTGAATACCCTGCCAGAGGATCAGCTGACTACTGAGATAGAGATCAAGGACACAGAAGCTTAATTAGACGGGAAGAAGTCCCAGAAGGACACAACTCTGCTGCCTCTTGATGGTGTGCTGGATCAAAGGCTGCCACGGGCTGGGCAGAGCTGGAACCACGTGAACGTGGCTGCAAACGCAGTTGCAAGGATTTGCTGGCAGCAGGGCTCTCACTGCAAGCATCAGAGCATCGGAGCACAGGAGTGTGTGTGTGTCTTTCATAACAAAGAGGGTCTTTAATCAGCTTTGCATCCCCAAAGTAGGCAGGGTTACATCTCAGCAACAGGATGGTCAGGTGTTCAATAGCACTGTGTCCGGGCTGGTATGTCAGCATACCTGAGGTGTCTCTGCAGGGCACATCCCCAAGCCTGGCTGCCAGGGCTCCTGCTTGAGGGACTCAGAATTGCCCCATCACATCTCAGTGTCCTGGCAAACACTTGTCTGTGCAGTCTGCAGCAGCAGAGGGGGAAGGCAGTGAGACCTGGGGTGGGACCATGCCCATGACCCTCCTTCCTGGAGCACACTGGGCTGTTCAGAGCCCTATCCCACCTGCCAGTCCATGCTGCCAGCAGCCCCTGATAGGGACGCGTCCATTGTGGAGCAAGACCAACCTTGCTATAGCTGATCACAGAAAGGATCATCCATGTTAGCCATCTTTAGTCAATTAAACGAGGAATGTGATTAAAATTCATCCAACAAAAGTATCCATACGACAATTCCTTACGGGGAAAAATTAGATTGGCAGCTGTCATCTGCTCTCTCTTCCCTGTTTTAAAGGAAGAGTGTGAAGGATTTGGTCACAGATCAGCACCTGTCATGTGCTGACTTTAAGGTCTGTCTTGTTTTTCATGCATGGTTGGTATCTCATGGACACAAATCTATCAGCATTTTCTGGAGGATGTGGGGCACAATCCTCAGAACAGCTCTTCTGTGAGGCTAAAGGCTGATTCAGTAATGAGTAACTCAAAATTCAGCATCTCCAAATTATAACCAAAATTGAATATTGGATCATTTTAATGAAATTTCTCTGATCCATTGCTTCTGCTAATTGAATGGTGATTAAATGATCTGGGGCAAATTGAGGTAGTCCCTGTGGAAAACTTCATAGCACTACAAGCAAATTAAAAAACCAAATGCAGGTCTTCTTTAAAACAGTCTTAAATCAGTTTGTTACAAACTTGACTCAAAGTTCTGGCAGCAGCCTGATAATGCTGCTAAAAGACATTTTTACTCTCTTGCAGAAAGGATGATGAGCAGTTCTCCTCATTCAATACTGAGATGAAAGGTTCTTTTCTTTACAAAAAGTTGCTAGCTCTCAGTAGACCATAATCCTCATTTTGGAGTCTTAAGGTTAACAGCCTGGGTTGGGATATTTGTCTTTTGAAATGTCTTTCATGCTTGGATAAATCATTCCCTTCCCTCTATGCAGTACCTCTTTTCCCCAGCAGCCATTCAAAAACGACTGAAACATCTGTGGAGGAACTGTAGATGAAAGACAGCAGATACCTCAAAATTACAAGTTTTTAAAAGACCTACAGAAAACCAATATGTATGTGTGATACAACATCTCATGTTTTACTAGCAACATTTCGTGTCATCCTAGCTTATCGGATCCTCTGAACCACCTCACTGACTCCTCTGGATGACTCACTCCTCCCTCATCCCAAACACTGCAGTCCATCTCAGAGGAAAATACTGATTTTGCAGAGAAGCATTAAGGGATGAAGAGTGTGTGCTCTGCAAATTCGTATCCTGCCCATTAACAAAAATTGACCTTGCTGAAAGAAAGCAGGGCCCAGGCACATGCACAGGCTTGACATTTAAGAAGTTGCCATCACACCAGCATCAGTGTCTGCACTAACCTTTGTAAATGGTTGTTCTTGCACAAAATATGTGCGGATTCCTGACAACTTAACAGTTTGGTGCAGAAATCACACAGCAGAGGGTAGCAAAGGACATTATAAAAGCAACCTGGTGCATGAGTGAGGTGGGCCTGGCACATTAAACCCTGCTCAGTCTCCTCAAACAGTGTCACAACAGGATCGTGATGTGCACCCAGACATGAGGACATGGAGGAATTACTTGGTCATCCCCTACTAATTTCATTTCAGCTATCCAATGGTGCAGCTATTTTCTAGAGCCTTCATTGGGTGAAATGGAGAAAATAAAGGCTGGAAAAGTGTGGCCTGTGCTGGCTGGACTTCCCCAGACAAACTTGAGGAAGACAAGCACAGACCAGCAGCTTGTCCTGGAAGGCAGATCCTTGAGGCCTCAGCCTTAAGGAAAGAAGTGCAGATGTACGGACATGAGCTGTGTCCCACCACCTGCATGCAAGGCCATGAATGAGTCTTGAATGTTTCAGCTTCCTTGTTGACTCCTGGATCCTGCTGATCATCCATGTTACTGAAAGGTCATTTCCCTCCCAGAGGGTCTCTTAGGCGTGAGCAAGTCAGCATCCTCTGAGACCAAACTGGCATGTGGTTCCCACGAAGAGCTGCGCCAGTCTGGGGTCCCACTGACCTCTGCAGCCCCCCAGCGCTCTCCTGAGGTATTCAGGCAGAACTTCATGCTGCCTGCCAGGGCACTGTGAGATGTATACTCAGTTTAGTAAGAAAAAAAAAAATTCTGCTGGTTGACTGTGACTCCTCCTTCATACTTTTTCAGACTCTGCAACTAAAGAACACCCAAAACAATAACCAGCATCTCAGAGTTTTCATTGAGCCTAAGGACAAGGGGAGCTGGAGTACCATGCAAGGGGAGGCAGCCACCAGTTGTAGGCGCAGCGGGATCACCATGGATACCATGTGCTGTGCTGAGATGGCTGAGGGGGTCACACAACACAGTGCCTCCTCCAAATGCTGCCATTCCTGCTTTTCTCAGGCTTTGGTGGACATCCAGGGACATACTGCCACCCTCCCAGCGCCCTGCCTTGGCAGGCTCCCCTCCACATGACTCCAAATTGTGGAGACCAAAGTGTGAGCACCAGCCAAGTTACACGACGTTTCACAGTTTTGCAGAAAAACTTACTGCTACTGCAAGTGTGCCTGAGGCAGCACACCTTGACTGAGGGTTTCTTTTGTTCCCACTACCTTCTCCTTTCTGCTAGACCAACCTGTCAAAGAAGCTAATTGTTGCGTTATTTGAGCAGACAAAAGCAGAGAAATATCTTCATGGGGAAAAAAAAAAAAAAAAAAATTAATAGAAAGCAAAACCAAATATAAAGAGTAATTTAAATTTGGTGGTTTTCTGGTGATTCACAGAACCCTCTACATCTTTGCTGCTGTGATACTGGGAATGCTTTACTCTTTGCAGAAGCAAGACTTCAGCTGTGATTGAACCTGCAGTCTTGGCTAAGGAGCCAGAAAACAACCACTTTTATTTACTGGTGTAAACATAAAGTTGTGCCAGTTACCTGGCTCTGCAGGAATGTGTCTCATACAGTGTTTTGCATCCAGAATTGATGCCTCACAGATTTTATGTAGCAACACTGAACTTCACCATCTGGTTAAGGTCCTCACCAGAATGGAGGGCTGAGGTGAGTCCAAACCCTAACACATGTGCCTCACACTCTGTTGCAAATCCCTTCCAGGAAAGCACACCCTGTGTTTCTCAAAGTGGATTCCAGAAAGTGAGGCTGAACCCAGGATTAACTGCAGTTAAGATGATTTGGGGCCCCACACCCTCACTCTGTCCTTGCGAGCACAGACCGATGCTGCTGGAGGGCCCATGACAGCTCTTTGCAGAGATCAAGGGACCCACCTTTGGCAAACAATGCCCTACTGGAAACTGAGGTCCTGAGAGCACTACTGCAGCTGCAATGCATCTCAGCCAAGGGCTGGGCTCCTACAGATCCTTCCCACTGCCCCAGGGAAAGCCCCACAGCAGCTCCTGCAAGAATTAGGGGTGGGTGAGAGGTGCCCAACACCCTGCCCTGCTTCCCCATGTTTCTGTGCAACCAGAGCAACTATGTGCTTCCTGCCTCCCTTAGACTAAGGAAAACAACTGGAGTAAGAGTAGAATCTCTCTGACAGAGCACAATGTGTGTTGCTGTCCATGAGCTGCTGCAACGCAGAGCTAAGATGACATCTCCTGTCTGCATGCATAAAACCCATAGGTAGTCCTCAGGTTGTTTAGCTAATGCAGACATTCCTCATGTAAGCATGGCCAGACAAACCCTGTAGGAAGAAAGGAATCGTATTCTTTTGCACGCTGATTCCTGTGTCACTAAATTCATAACCTTAATATCGCATTAACACAGCATGTGCTTTTGTGCCGTAATTGCATTCCAGCTGCCTGAACGCTCTTCTTAATTTAGTCATGCTACTTTAGCTTTTTTGTGAGTTACAAATCATTCTTGCTCTCAAAAAACAAATTAATTTACAGATGTTACAAGAGATAGGATTACCCAGCAGGATTTCTTTTTTTTAACGCATGCAATGTATAAACTTTATTAAATGAAAGCAATTTCTTCAGGGAAGTCCAACAGGCGCTTACACTGATGGCAGAGGGAGACAAATTACAAAGGTTTTTGAGCTTCAAGGAGCATCACAGCCTCCTTGCAACTGATTTGAAGGAACTCTGCTGCAAACAGTACAGCAAAGAAGAACGTGAGTTGTAACATGTACCTGTACAGGTTTTTAAATACTCAATAATTTTTCAAGGGCACAGATATTATGCATACACACATTTTATCATCAGAACATGAAGTGTTGTCTTGTTTGAGGTTGGTGGCATCTTTTTTACCCTGAAAAAGCTTTTTCAGTCATTTTGAATTTTGTCATGGTTTTGGTCAAATTTTCAAGGAGAAGGTGTTCTATTGGCCCAACAGTTTGAGGCTAAAACCTAAAACATTCTCTACTTTTCTATAATGATGTGTGTTTGGATGAGTTATCTGGTTCATTAAATAATAATTATGGGTTAAAGCAAAACCAGTCTTTTCTGGACTACTGGCAAGCAGCCATGCCTTTGTGCAGCCTTTTCCTGCCACATTTACTCCAATCCAAATCACCCCCTTGATCATGCATTTACTGAGTTAAATGGTTGTTGGGGAAGGTGCACTTTTGCCTGTCAAGAGTGCTCTTCCTAATTAAAATAACTAGATATGGTGTCAACAGATGGTGCTGAAGAGCAGCGTTATTATCCTGGACTGCTGTAACATCAAGAATATTCCTAAGTAATTGCAACTGCTGTCACTAGCTGCTGTTTACATAAACTTCCAGTGACCTCTACTTCTGGAGGTGTTTCACTGTTTCCAGACATCAGTATGTAATAAATGTTAGTATTTCTATAAAAACATCTTAACATTTCAAATAGACATGAAAATTTCATTTTGTACAATAATAATATGTCACTATAATTTTCTAAGCCATCTTCTTTAATTCCTTCTTTGGAAGTTGCAATGTACTTTCAGTATGTGTTGTCCACTCTTTCTGAGTACTCGGGAGACTCTGATACTATGAGGTACGAGGACAAAACACACCTTTCACCTATAGTCCCAGTGATCTTTCTGCCTTGTTGCCCAAGCTCTCCTCATGGTATTGACAGCCAGGGAGACCAAGAGCTGGTGAAATAAAGTTTATTTTGTATGGGGTGATGTCATGGGTTCAGTAATACTGACTTCAGGCCATACATTTAAGACAAAAATATCACAACTGTTCCCAGCTGGTAGCTTAACAAAAATACATCAGTCTTGAAGAGCATGGAAACCTGGTCTTGGAGGCTGCTTACTCTCGGAGAGATTTGAGAATTCCAACCTTCTCTCTTCACACTTTATATATCCAAGAGCCAGCTCATGAAAAAAAATCAATGCCCCTACTTGTAGAAGAGATTAATTCAATATTGCTTTGAGAATTTAATATCAAGATTTTAAAGAGATGCTGCAACTTAACTAAAACCTACACCTTTTCCCTGGGTTTTTCTGGGATACAGTTAATTTTTCCTAGTAGCTCATGCACTGCTGTGTTTTTTGCTTCTGAACAATCAGATGAAATGTGTTGACCTGTGTTGTACAAGTAGTCAGATTTTCCCTTATGGCTCTTTTCTGTAAAATCTATAACTTTTAGTCTTGAATGCTCTTAGACAAGAGAAAAATTAAACTGTATTTGGAGAGGAGTGAAGGATGCATACTTTGGATACCACTGCACACAAATACTGCTGAATCTGCCATAGGATTCCCATAGCTAAGGAAATCTCTCTGTCTCTTCCATCTCTCACATAAACCTTTTAGCTTGTATAGCCCCTCACTACAGACACCAATGGGACACTATACTTGGCTGGGGTCTCCAGACTTGGCTTGCTTCCACCTAAACCTAGGCACCCAAAACCAAGGGAGAGCCAAATTGCTCCCTTCAAGGACTGCAACGAGAGAACTCAAGAGGGTAAGACTTTAATACCTTGGATGCTGTTTGTCTAATGAGCGTAGGTTTAGGCGTAGCCTCAAGTGAATCTTTAAATTATGTAACATCACAGCTCATCAGATTCTCATCAAGTGTAACACTAAAATTGCCAATAGGCTGCATTTTGGAGAAAGACCAAAACAGTCACAGGTTCCTTCACTTTGCATTTTTAGGAATTTCGATCTGCTTGCTGAAATCAAAATTGTTCATGATTGATCGTGCAGCTTGTGCAGCTTCTCTCTGTCAAACTTCCTAAATTGATTGAAATAGATAGTTTCAAGACAGACATGTATAACACAATACATCTATCCCACAATAATATCCCACAACACATAGTGTGAATGAATGGTGCTGACAAGAACTGATATGCCTGTCCCAGATACCACATCGTATAGAACTATGTGCAACTTATGAAAGGTCAAAAATCTTAAAATAGCTGACGTCCACAAGCCCATCTTCTCCTTCAAACTAGCACAGATAATGTCACCGCTCAATAACTGCCACACTAATTTCTTTTTTTCCAACACACCATGACATTTTGATGCCAGATAATTTTTGATCTCTTGTAACCAAACCTTGGAGGGAGGTTGGATGTCACACATTTTTTATTTGGATTCTTGGGTTTAATGCAAGTGACAGCTGGATTTTTTTTTTTCTCCAGCATATTCCAATATTCCATAAAGATTTGTGTTAAAGACTCATCCATGCACCTTGTCTCTGAGGTACCAGAGGATCTGGCATATGTGATTCATTAACTGAACATTTGTTTCCCCGAGAGCAATACATGTGTCACTTGTGCTCTGAGGCAATGCATCTTTCTTTAACAGTCTGCACCTACTTCCTTCCGATTCCTGGGAAAGACAGCAAGTAGGAGTGATGTATCTGGCCCCATTCCATGCAGTGCAGGTTCAGGGAGCCAGCACCCCACGCTGAGGACTTTGCAAGGTCAGGCTTCAAATACTTCTTGTGCCCAGAGCTTGGACTGCGCCACAGTGCCAGTTTGTGATGCAGAGCTCTTCTGCAAGTCAGCTTTGCCTCCTCTTCACCCAGGTAGGGTGAGAGTAGCAAATTTAAGGCAAGGAAGGGTAGGACACTAGGTGTGCATGACCACCAGCATGTAGCGGGCCAACATCCCAGGCTTGCAGAGGAGCTCCCTGCATACAGCAGGGTCACAGAGAAATGGAAGACACCCTGGGGATGGCAAGGGCATAGAGTCATTGACAGAAGGACTGAGAAAAAATAGCCACTTTGTCCTTGCTGAAAGCTTGCAAGACCTTCCAGGCCTTCTTGGTGACATTAGCACACATCTTTACCTTAGCTACCTACGATGCGCCATGAAAATATTTTGTATGGGGTTAAATCACACCATATAAAATTAAATCACAGTGATTTCACTCTGTGAAACAGAGTTAGTTTTCAGTTCAGACTGTAATTCTGTCAAATCCTGTCACTAAGCTGTCCCAGTGTAGGTGCTGAGGAATCTGAGCTGGATTGCAGCCTCACACTGCTCCCCTCTTCTTGTGGTTCAGTGTAAGTCCTGTCTGTCCCCATTTGATCGAATCAGATTTCAATCTCTTATTAGAGTCAGATTTTAAAAGCCTTGGAAGAACAAATCCATAGTTAATAGGCTGTGCCTGGAACCTTACCCATGCTTTACAAAATTTTGGTTTCAGGGGTCTATATATTGAGAAGGTGAGCTACTGCCTGAGCACTCACACCATGCCACAAGATGATCCTGGGTTTTGAAGACCAGCCAAAGTCTGAGTCAATACACACTTCTATGTATTTTCAGATAAAATCTACATTAGGTTACACTGATCATACCACACAGAGTATAAAATAAATACCATCCCTCCTCTAAAGGAGCATTTTACATGGCAGGGGACTCAAGTGCTCTTCATAAAACATCAGCACCTCTGCACCCTTCCATGCACAAACCACTCAGTGAAAAAGCAATGCACGTTCCTGCAGTATCTGCTGAACCTTTGTTTTGCTATTGCTAACTAAAATCAGGTAACATTTTTCCTAAAATATTTTGCTGGAATAAACTATGCCAGAAGCAAACAAACCTATTCTGCCAATATCTTTATAAAATGTCATATTTTCTTCTAGGCAGAGTTCAGCCATTAAAACAATTATTTGGTTGGTAAAATTAATTATTACAATTTTGAGCAATAAAGAAATTCTAGCTTAAAAAAAAAAAAAAAAAGCAAACCAACTCTTCAGCTGCTGAATACTTTATTTTTTTTTAATTCATACACCTGAAATCCAAAGGCTTATACAAAATATAAAATAAAACCCCAGTATGTTTTTGCTGATGTTAAAAACTGCAGTCTTGTGTTTTTTAATCATTTATTGTAAATATGAAGAAGGGGAGGAAAACTGCCAGTGTATCTACTGAAAGCACTTAACCTTTTCGATACCATGTCATTATTGTTGCAATGAGAGTTGGCTAAGACGATTCAATTTTTTCAAGAAATGTCAATTTTATTCAACTCTTCCAGCAAAAATGTGTCCTGTTTCATGAAGAAATTCACTGAGAGGTGAACTTCAGTTCAAAACTTTTTGCTGTCTCATCCCAAAAAGAAACCCACATTCAATTCTTACTGAACAGAGCAAGGGCCTGCTTTTGCCTCCCCCACCTAGTGGGAATGTAGCAAACAAAAGGCCACTGAGAGAGAAATAGAAGGCACTATAAAAACACATATTCAAACTTCCCTTACTAGCAAAATTCAAAATAAAATACACTTAACCTCCCCAGCTGCAAGAGGGAGTGCAGCAATATGAAGAGATGAACATTTGGGCAGAACATAGGAAGCAAATCCTGCCGTAGAGGAATTAAGTCCACCAGCATGTGGAAGGTGTATGTATGGAATACAGCTTGCAGAACTAGGTCCTGTAAGAAGCTGAATAGCTTTTGCAAGATGCTACTTGAGGGTACTCAGCACCAAGGGGTGGAAACCACAAAGCCCTCTGAAAGCATCGTGCAGATTCAAGTCCCTAATGCAATATAAAACATATTTTGCTCCACTTAGTGACCTGAGAGCTTGCTTTGGCTTAGTTTTTTTCCCAAGCATTTGTTGTTAAGTTAATTAAGCATTTAAAAATAACAGTCTCTAACTTTCCAGAGACTCCACATAAATACTAATCTGTCTTCTTCTAAGGGCCAGATTTTCTGCAAGGGCAAATCAATAATTTCACTGATTGAGGATCTGGTCTTAAAAGTCTATCCAGTGCATTAAAACCAGCGCAGCATGACACATGCTTTGGCAGTAGGACAACTCTCTGGATTAATATTTCAGGGAAATTTGGTGATTAAAAAAGAAGCTCTGTTTGAAATGCTGCCATTTCTTTAATCAGTGCTGACCACCACAGTTTCTCCTCTTGTGAACTGCACAGTTATGGTTGGAGTTTCAGTGTCATTCTCCTCAAGCTTTAGTCCAGCGTTGTCCAAGCCAGTGCTCTCAGGCTGTGGCAAGGCAGTGGGTTCTGCTGTCCGAGTCGGAGTGGAGCAATACAAGATGAAGCCCACCATGATGATAACAAAGGACAGGATATAAAGACCTGAAAACTGGCAGAGGAAAGAAAGAAATGCATTAAATCTTGCCTGGTTGTAAAAACATGTCAGCGCTGCCTTGTTTTAGGAATCTGTAAGCTACCCTTCCTTTTAAAAATTATTTTAATGAGGATTATCACCATGACCTAGATTCAGGTCTGAAAATCAAAATTCAACAGTTCCATTTAGTTAAAGACTTAAGCCTGCTGACTAGTTTTCTTTGTATCTCATCCTCAACATTGTTGGACAGGGAGCTTCCTCAGGTCTACATACAAGAATCTTAACAGAGAGAACAAATGGCTGTAAATATGGTGATCCTGAAGGCCAGGTGTTTACACAAATCAATGCTGAAACACTCTGTCCCTAAGAGAATTTTAATCCAGCCCAGCCAAATACTTGAGGCCCTGGCAAGAAACTAATCTCTCCATCTTACTGAAAGTCATCAGAACAGCTAGTTCTCTGCACAGATCTCTTAACCATCTGTAGGCTTTACTACTGGACCAAAACCAGTTTGCTTCCTACACCCAGCAAGTCCTTGAAAGGAGGGAGACTGGAGCTCCTTTTACAAGATTGACATTTTTGCTTGGTTAAGACTGATGTAAGAGTGTGGACTGCTGAGGTACACCAGGCATTCGATTCATTGTTGATCACTTGCATGTTAAAATTTCAATAATTGCCAAAAGTCATCCACCTTGACACAAAAGTTAATGTTTACATCATAACACCAGATTCAATAATATAAGGTGTAAAGTTATCCACAGCCAGGAATACTTCTTCATCAGATTTGTTAAAATTGTCCATATTGCCTTTGTCAAACCACACTGATTAAACAGTAGGAGGAAGGACATAGAGTATCCTACATCCCACTGTCAATATTCCCTAACCTCCTTAGCTTTCTTAGACATGCTTGAAGAATACACTCTAGTCTATCAAGCAGCAGAGCTGGATGAAGTGAACTGGAGTACCTGGACAATGGACTCTAATCCAAAAAAGACTGAGGCATCTACAATTGAGGCATTGCAATTCCTAGCTGGCAGCCACTTGGCATGGAAGTGTTCACTCTGCACAGGAGGAAGCACCAAGCTCTGAACATACCCCAGTGGAGGCAGCAGCATCACCCATGATCCTACCCCTGACTGACCCATTCCCACAAAATGGGCAGAGCTTGGGTCTGTATCAAATCACCTGCACAAATTCTCCAGCTTAAGGCCCTGAGTGAACATATGCTCTTTTTTTCCCCTTTTGTTTTTGAGGAGAGCTCTGTGTTCTTTTCACGGGATTTTTCTTTTTTTTTTTTTTTTTAATTTTGTTTTCCAATATCACAACAATTTCATTGCTTCTGATATTGATTTCAGTCATACTTTGTGCAGTTTATATCCCCATTCCCACTGTCAAGTCTAAAGACTACTTCAAATGCTAGTAGAGGACTGTAACTCCATCTAGTGTCTAGTTGTGCAGTATACTCCCTTCCATAGGAGTTTATATAACAAAAGCATTTGAAAGCCTTTTTTAATATTTCTCGAGGGATTACAGGTATTTATATAATGAGCTCTTTAGGAAGCACTGCAAAGATTCATTATGGAATGAAAGAAAAAAGTTCAAAACAGGCATGCAAAATTCACATTTCACTTTAAACTGGGGCTGAAAAGTCAAGCACATTATCAAAGTATTGTGATCAAACCAGAACCTTAACAATTCCTGGGCCTGGTCTCTGCAGTAGCCGCTGTTTGTACTGCTTCTGTTTCAGAGCAGGCTCAGACCACAGCAATTCAGAGCTCTTTGTGGCTTGCTCCACTCTGCAGCCCAGCCAAGCCCTCAGCAGCTTG
The DNA here is from genome assembly GCA_038380795.1 of Pyrocephalus nanus. Taxonomy (NCBI): domain Eukaryota; kingdom Metazoa; phylum Chordata; class Aves; order Passeriformes; family Tyrannidae; genus Pyrocephalus; species Pyrocephalus nanus. The sequence goes on from CM076259.1 coordinate 42,688,757, forward strand.
CTGTGAAATATCAGCTGGTCACAGGGAATACAGAGCAATTCCTTGTGTTTTTATTTGTAGATTCCGGTGGCCAGGGTGCTTTTTAATCCAGCAAATGTCCTGCCTGGTTTGTTTGCCCCATAGGTAAAGAAAGTATATGGTTAACTTGGCAATACACTTTTCTGCTGCTGAATATTATGTTAAAAGGCATGTCAAAAGTGGCCTCTCTCAGTTCACAGTGCCCAAGTTATCTCAAATCCTCTGATTACTAAGAACGTAGCATTATTATTGCTCCCCTTTTTGCTACTTCGTTTCTAACCACAGATTCAAGTTTCTATTTCAAAAAATACATTAAATTCCCTGAATACAATCCCAAAGTCTTCTCTAATTCATTTTTTTCTTTTAGCTACTAGAATAACCTGCTGTTAGCAATTATGAGATGGTATGCTCCCAGAAAAACTTCTCCCCAAAATAAGCCAAAAATCCAAAAGAATAAAAGTTTAATATATCCCTTCCAGAGCTCTTCACTATTATGAATATAAATTTATAATCACTTCTCAAGTTAAGCTATCTGGGTGCCAAAATACATGTTTGGAAGTGACTTAGAAAGAATTTAATTGTTAGAATGTAAGTATGGTTTGCTTTCTGCATTCATTTTTAATGGATGCTTCGTAGCTTGGAGCAATTTTGGAACCCAAAACAGGGAGGAAAGCTGAGCTAAGAGACTCTTAAAAAGGAAAATCTAGCTGTTGTCAGACCCTACCATTACCAGACCTCTGTGCTGCCTTCATTTTCAGAAACAAATCTGACCTAAAAGCTTCTGGCTGAAGAGAAAGCAACCACATGGAATAACACAAATTAAGTTCTTCAGCAAAGCTCACAAGCTTCTCACTAAGCCCTTCCAGTGAGTGACTGACTCACTTACTCCAATTGCTTTAACAAGGTAGGTTCTCGCAAATGATGAAAAGTGTAGGGTGGAATGAAATCCTTTTAGCACTGTCATTTAGCTTGAGTAGATACTGCCAAAAATGTTTTAGAGCACAATAAAAGTAACTGCCTTTTGGAGACCATGCAGCATAATATATTTTTTCAGTTCCTTTGTATTATTCAGTTCCTTTTGTATTTTTTCAGTTCTTTTAGTCTCCCCTTAGCGCTAAGAGAGCTTGATTGTTAACCCAAGACATTGGTAATGAACTGATTAAATTTCTAAATAAAAACATTAATTTCTGAAAATCAAAGTGGTCCTCTTTCAGACACCAAATGCCTGCCAGGGCAGGGAGATTCGAACCCTCTCTTTCGACACATGGAGTGATGAACCAGAACTAACATATAGTTCCATACTGAGCTTTCAGCAAGAACACTACCATTTGAATGCCTCAGGAGATAATTTACTATCTCTTAACATTAACTTATTCCTTCAAGTGTGAAATGGTTTGAAAATCACCCTCTGCCTAATGGTGCAATGCTATGTCATTAACTAAGCACAACTTCTTATTCACATCTGCCAACAATGAACAATATAAGCTGTAGAATCGTACAGATGCAAAAAACTGTTCTGGGGCTTTTAAGAACATTATGCTTTATTTATAATTTTGGAGTAGAAGCATAACTGAAAGAATGTGAAAGTGAAAGAATGAATGTACTTACCTTGTAATAGAAAAGGAAAAGCCCGAAGAACAGACTGTAGAGATCTGCAGTCAGAATACCCAGGTTGACTGAGGTTGCGCTGGTAACTTTAATGACAACTGGCATGAAGCTGTACAGCCCAAACATGCACAGGGCAAAGACTGTGAACAATAATGCTGTAAAACAAGACGACAAGTTACTCCTCAGGCACAGAACAATGATTTTAAAGAACACTGATAGTTTTCAGACACTTTAAAAAGATGCATTTTTATCTTTTAGGATAAGATCTCCTAAAAGATATGGTAACATACATGTAAGAAAAACATGGAAACAGTCCTTTTCCAAGACTACCTTGTATTGCAAGAATTACTGCACCTGTACAAGAAAGTTCTCATTCCTTTCTAGATAACATTAAGAGCTGACTGAAGACATTTGGAGCCATATTTCTTGATAACATTTAGCTGTTAAGGTCAAAATGTAATCACAAAATAATTTTTTCCGGTATTTTATTTAGGAAGGAAAAGAGAAAAATGTTCTTGAGATGTTTCAATACCAAACACATTAGTAATGAAATAGGTTTACATTTTAATTATTTCAATTTATTTTAAGAAATTATTTCATGTTATATGTAAAATGCAAAACCTCCTTTAAAGTTCGATCCTGCAAACCTTATCTCTTTGCTGAGCTACAAAGTTTGCAGAAAATATATTTGTGAAATATAATATTAATGCTGCTTAATATTCCAAGAAAGAAAAGGCAAATCCCGGTATTCAAAGTCTAAATCTCATTTTCCAGTGTTCTTTAACATTCACATCATTTTTCCATACACATACCAACTTTCCAGTTCCACTGAATTCTCATTATCTCCTTATGTTCCACAATGGCTCTAGAAATAGAGAAAAGATATAATGCAGTAAAAAAGGGAAATAAAAATAATTTTCAAGTAGAGAATTTAATTACCAAAATATATAAGAAACATCTTGATTTATAATCCCTTAATTTTTTGTTTGAAATTTTACTGAATGACACAAACATCTAACGGGCATGAAAAAAAGACTTGAAAATTAAAGTGCCTGAAAGTTAAGAGCACTGTTATTTAATTCTTATGCCTTTTTCACAGGCTTTTAAATTCCTCAAAGATTTAGTTTTATTTGATACACCATTTGGAGAAATTATTAACTATAATGATAAGAAATGAGTAACATAAAATTCATCAGATAGACTTAAGTGCATGTGGTCTATTACTCTGATGTGGTTATTTGTAAGAGCATACAAGGCTTCATTTTAAACTTGAGTTTAATATGAAAGATCTCCTAACAATTATCTCCTAAAGTTTTCCACAGAGAAAACCCATTAAGAAATACATTCCTCTCAATAGCCCTCAGCATACTGAGAGTTCTCATGAACATAACAAAATCAAAAATACAGCCAAGTATCATGTGTTCAATTGCAGGAGTTCAGTTTTAGAATTGCTGTAATAAGACCAGTGCAAATAAAAAGGATATAAAATGGATGCTGATCAGCAACATAAATCAAGTGGAAGGACTCTCATATAGACCAAATGCAGACGTAACAAAGAATTAATTAATAACAGCATTTCATGGTAAACAAGCAATCATCTGCAGAATATTCTTAATTAGTTTCAAAATAAATATTAGATCCTTACAGCTGTAGACCGCTGACAATAGTCCCAAACAAGCCCACCATTCCTAGAAACTCCACTCTGCTCAGATTTTTCACAATGTATTCCTCACTCACATTAGAAATGGCATACAAAGAAGCACCAAGAAGCACTAAGACATCTCCAATCACCACGTCACTACCTGTACAGAAATATTAATCCACAATTAAGGGTAAGGGTGCAAACACTTTTTAACTTTCCTTAAAAAGACAAGCAAATTTATCTCTCACATCTCTCCCTTTCTAGCACATTCAAGGGTAAGGGGAAAGGAAACACCTCCTGCCTGTGCAGAGGAGTGTCTGAGCACGGACTCTGCTGCCTGCTCACCTCACCCTGCACGGTCTGGAATAAGGAATGAGCTAAACCCAGCATTTACATCTCATCGTGACCAAGACACTGCCGTACCATCTGGTCCTGTCCTACTTCTGCTGACCTTGGGCACTGCAGGGAGTTGAGAAAATTCCTGGTTAGAAATGCTCTCTGCCTTTCATTAATATTGTCTCCACTTTTGCCATAAGGCCTGAATCAAGTCTCACTAGAATCAATATATCGATTTTGGTGGGACCCAGACTCAGCTTCAGGTTTATGACAGGTCTTAAGTGGGCACTGTAGATGGGTGGTACCACATGTCCTGCTGCGATGCATTTATACTGTGCAAATGGGACTCCCTGTGCTACAATCACTTACCAAGTAAATGCTGCTAAAATAGATAAATAGCAGAAGGATCCCTGTTTTTTAAATCCTTGAATTGATTTAAAATTTCCTTCCCTAAGCCAGTTGGCAATCACTAATAAAATATGTCTAAAATATGAGGTTAAGCAGTAGTAAGGATCCCCAGGTCAGCAAATAAAGCACAACTGTCCTAAAGTCTCAGGGAAAGATTTTTCTCCCTCAGGACCAAGATACTTGTAGCACACGGCAGTAAAGCTAAATTTCAGCTTGTTTTTTCTTCCCTACTAAGGCCCCAAAATAACGCCACACAGGCTTATCTCTGCGTTGTCTTATGAAGACAATGCCCTGAAATTTACCTTGTCCCACACTCTCTGTCTGAAAATTCAAGATTCTTATTCAAAATAAGATGACTACAGTATGGGTTGATTTGGGCATCTGTCACAGAGAAGACAAGACCTGCCCTTAACTGCTGCACCCAGCTGAATCCTGGTCCCCAGAGCCCAGCCTTCCTCCCAGAGGCCCCAGGAATCCCAGCATCCTGCCCCATATCCTCTTGCCCATAGTAAATCCCTTCTTTCCAGACTGCAGCCTATGTGCCTTGGGGATACATCAACCACTTCTGTTGGGTCTGCCAAAGATAACTTGGAGAAGTCAGCTTATGTGAGCAACTTTTTATTTAGTATTTGTACTCAAAGAAAACTGCAAATGAGAGAAGACTGAGTACCAGCAGGCTGATACTGCGTATGCAAGACAAGGTTCGCAGGGAGAGGCAACCTCTTCTATTAAACCATCTCACGTGACAGTCAAAGTTAACAAGCTTTCAAGAATGAGACTTCTGTCACATGTAATGGACAGCAGCAAAATCTGAGCTTAACAGAAGTGTTTCTCTTTTAAGGTAGAAGAAATAATTCAAACACACAAGCAAAGACATTCCACAGCTCCCCATAAAATCACCATCTCCTCTTCTTGGACAAGAAATACAAATAGCAGTACGTTCTCTTCTTTTAAAACAGAACTATATCTGCTCCCCCTGCATTTGCTCTTCTTTCTGCTTTAGAAGTTAGCCCACCATAGGAACCATCTCTCTGGTCTTCCCCCCCCACAATAAAGTACTCCTTACCTTCACTGTCCTGCCTCCCTGCCAAAATGTCTGCACCCACCATTGTTCCTACACCAAGCAAACAGACGGCAACAGCAATAAAATGTATCAGCCTGTATCTTGCTCGGAGAATGAACCATGACAAAGCCATCAGCACAGGAATCCCAAAGCAGTCCAGCAGCTGTGTGCACAGAAAAATTGTTTGAGTTAGAAATGCACCCCAAATCTGGACTGCAACATCCTGAAAGCAAGTGTATAGGATATTACTTTCCATCAATTGTTAATGAAACTTTCAGTGGATGGGTTTAGGAGAGGGGTGAGACCTACATTTTACCATGAAAAGCATTTTGCAAGTGATGAAGGAGCTGGAGCAGGGGTCCACTCCCTCCAGGTACTAAAGTGCTGACTTAGAAATTCTTCTAATGATGGATCCAATAAAACTTCTCAGCTTCACAAATGAATTCTATGATGTTGCTCTTAATAAGGATTGCTCCCCACTGCTCCATATGCACAAAGTAAAAATGTAGCAGTTATTAATATAATAAATAATATAGTCCCATAGGGACTATATGAGGACACCATCATGGTGTGTAACGAGATATCTTTATTACCCAGCGCGCCCCCACATATATAGCAGCTTCAAATGCTGGCACGTCACAACATGTGACTATGTCAGCCAATCCCATACAAGCATTCAACTGCCTCTGTGCAATAGAGTACTCAAACTACATTTCCCATAGGGCTTTGCAGCACCTAGTCTAACCACACCCACCGGCCCCGGCGGGGCCAGCACTCACATAAAAATCTGGAACTATTGATGGATACAAGTAATCTGATTTTACATGGAAGTGACTAGGACAAGAATCTGACCCTACAGCTCAATTGGATCATACAAAAAAACAGAACTGGTACATGTGCTGGAAACCATGTGCAAAATGGGTAGAAATAAGATAGGTAGGAAAAACAGCTGTCCTTAAGTCACCTTCCCAATCTCCCAGCTTCCCACAAAAACACAGGTCACCAGTGCATTTTCATCGCTCTGTCAGAGCTGACTCTCAATTAGTCAGAAGCAGGTAACCCACTCTAATTCACCCATGCCCCAGCAGCAGAGATTCACAAGGCACCTGGAGTTTTGGAGCACTTCAGATGTGTTTGCAAACACTGCCCAAGCAGACTGAACATCTGTGGTTCAAGGACATCTGTGCTCCATGACAAGCAGTGACACTGATTTCTCTTTATTATCCCCTCTGTACATGTTCCTATATATCTTTACCTTGCTGTTAGACCCACACATAGAATCACAGAACAGTTTGGGTTGGAAGGGGCCTTAAGGTTCATCTAGTTCCAACCTCCCTGTCATGAGCAGAGACACCTCCCACTCAACCAGGCTGCTCAAAGCCCTGCCCAACCCGGCCTTGAACACTTCCAAGGATCTTCCACCTTTCCTCTTTCAGTACAGAAAGCATCAAGAGTTAGCTGTGCACTGCAGCAAAAGATGGGCATAATGCTCTAGAATAACCAAATAATACCATGATCACTGAGCTAATCATAATTTGTTTAATATTTAATTCAATTAAATAGATTTTGTTTCTGAATTTGTGTAGAGGAAAGAAAACGTCTTTTTCCTAACCTGCCTTAGTAGAGTGCCATGAAACTACATAAGGGAACAGCCTAGAGCAGAACATACAGTTAACTTCCCAAAGACTGCTCACAAAAGACTCTCAAATGTCAGCCCTTAAAACTTGGCCTCCTGAAGTCCCAATGAAGTATAAGGTCCAGGTCAACAGGACTGTGGCATAACCACTGCAATCAAGACAAGAGCCTTTAGTCCTTAATGTCCATTGTCAGCCTCTGCTTGCCTAGGCGTACCACTGCAGTCAACTTCTGTGCTGGCTTCCAGTAGTTCAGCCATTATCCCCAAGGGCTTTAACCAAATTTTTTAACATTATGATGATATGTCTGGTTTTACTTGTTCATAGCTACACGTAGTAAGGTCTCCCAAGCATAGTGTTAAGGGAGGCTATTACAGATTAAATCCTCACAGTGCCTCTAATATTTCCATCTCTTTGTCTTCACTCCTTGGATTGCCTTCAGCTGGTTTATAAAGTCTGTTTGTGAAGTGCAGAAGTACTTGCCTAGGCTGTATTATGAAACATTACAACTACCCAAGTCCCAATATGTGATATCAAGTATTTCATTACAACTTTATACTATGGAAAAGTATCATGCTGTGACTATCTTGTCACAGGTCTTGTTCTCTATCTTACCTTTAGTCTAGACTCAAGAAAAACCTTCTAACATTTCCTTCAAATTCGACTGTTTTGACTAGTATCAAACAACAAGAAATATTAAAAACATAAGAAAGTAAAATTTTTATCCCCCTGGCGGTAGACATCTCTTCTACTAATAAGTAAGCATTCATGTCCCCATTAATTGAAATGTTAGTACACAGCCTTACAACCTCCAAGCAGCTTTTCATCCCAAACAGAAGGAGTGGAAGAAAAACCCTTAAAAAAAAAAATTCTTAATGAGGATGTAGGGGAGTAGTACATAATGAGCTAGAAGTCTTTCAGTTACGCCAGATGGGGAATTGTTGCATCCAGTACAAGAACATATGGTAGAGCTCCAGCATCCTGATTAGACGACTTGCAGCCAGGACACACAGGCACCAAATGATGAAGAACACATTCTGGTAATCTATTTCAGGAGACAATTACCCTCAATTACACACAAATGAAATCAGATTTACAACTACTGGATCTTGCCTTCCCTTCATCTAGGACATTACAGAGCTCTTCTGTACAGGATCAAGATCAAAGAGGTGCAAAGCAGATGTAACATCACAATGAATTGTGTCAATGGAACCAATTAAAAGAATAGTTTATTTATTCAGGTTTTATTATATTTACAGCAGTACTGAGGTACTAACTACTATTGCCAGTAGAGCTTCATCAAATGCTCATCTTATTCAATTCCAGCCTGTATTTTCACAAGTGAGGAAAAAAAAAAAAGATAACCTGGTGATTTGATTTACAAATGTTTTGACTCAAGCCAGGCTTTGGCCACACTGTTTATAGGAGGTTTTAAAGATAGGGTGAGTAAATTATTAAAAGACATTTTAATACATGGTTAATAAATTATCATAGACTGTTGGAGGTCACTGGTTTGCTTATAATTGCCAGCTCCAGACAGCTTTGTAAGCAAGAAAGCTCAACTGACCATCCTGCTTGCTTCCTCACAAGGCTCCCTCAGGGCAGCCTCCAGCTGAGCCCCAGGAGCTCGTCCTGCATTTCCTCCTCTTCCATCAGCTGATATTCTGTCAATAGTTGCCTTAAAAATGCTTCCTTTCAAATTATCTACAGGGCAAATGTTAAATATGTCAAATAGCATGTTAAAAACATGAAACCACAGCTACACAGCTTGTTTTTTGCTATGAAATCATACAACCATAGAATACTCTGAGTTGGAAGGGACCCACAAGGATCGAGTCCAACTTCTGGCGCTGCACAGAACAGCCCCAAGAATCACACCATGTGCCTGAGAGTATCCTCCAAATACTTCTTGAACTCTGTCAGGCTTGGTGCTGTGACCACTTGCCCAGGGAGCCTGTTCCAGAGCTCAGCCACCCTCTGGGTGAAGCACCTTTTCCTAATATCCAACCTAAACCTTCCCTGACTCAGCTTCACACCCTAATATGTGGTCAAACAGCAGCGCAGTCAAGTCCTGTCACAAGACAGGACATCGGCAGCAAGAACTCTCCTGGCACTGCCTCAGCCACAGCCGAACAGGAAGAGTTCAGTTGTGGACCAAAGTCTTTTTCTTTATTTACAGAGAAATGAGAGCTGCCATCACATTGTTATCTCCTAAAAAAATCTCCCAACCCCCTTCTGTGAAATGCTGGTATTTGATAACTAAAGGGAAATCAGTTCTGCTTTTGTGTGCATGTGTGAGAAAATACATGGAAGTTCCTTGCTGAGCTGAGAAAACTTACCTTTGAAGTTATATTTCATAGTGCTGAGCTGATGCTCCAGCCAGTCAGCATTTTAACAGTGTATTTCCCTGTATTTCCCTACATTCCCTGTATTTCAGAAGATGCCATATACCCCTGTGTCACTTTATGCTCCCTGGGCATCCACTCATAGCCAGTGCTGCAGACAGGCCATCAGACTGGGTGCTCTGAACCACAGGTTCTGATGTAGCTGCAAAACTGCTTGCTAATGACAGAATGCCTTGCACTAAAGCAGATCACAGGCTTTCCTTTTTTTTTTTTATTTTTTTTCCCCTACTCCTGTATCTCATTTCTGAGAGAGGTGAAAAACTGGTGACTTCAGAGAATGTGCAAGAAACCTCATGGTGACAGGCAATTAAAACAAAATCGAAATTACTGAACTGGCACAAAGCAGCATCAGTCTGAAGGTAACCAAAAGGAAAAAAAGGCTCAGAAAATGCTTGAGTTTGGCAACTGGACAGGAAAACCTATTATATCTATTCTTTCTTAATTTCTGTGAAAGAAATCATGGGAATAGCTTTACTACTTCTGAGAACTTGGATCAAAGTCCTGGCTTTTTAAGCTGTAAAGTATATGATCAAACAGTGTTTCAATTATCAGCTTAACTTGATCTTGAGACTGAAACATGTTGCTCTTAAAGCTTTGATTTCTTTGGCATTATTTGTCAGGAAATTAAAGGCCTAAGGAGTCCTAACACCTAAGTATGAAGTGGAAATGTGACAGTAACAACCCAACAGGCACCACTGGTCTTTAGGAGTGTAAAGAGAAGTTACTGCACTTTTCAATAGAGAGCCCAAATCACAGGAGTTTATTGCTTTACAGGTAATTCTTTTAAATATTAACCCTCGTTACTTTGACTCTGTAAAACACTGACACCTAAACACTCATTTCCAACTAACAGCCAAATCTGCACTTTACATTGTTTTTTTATTCAGGCCATGACCCCAGCCACAGATCCCCAGCACAGGTACCAGCAGGCATGAACTGGCATGACCTGGACACACTCCCTCCTTGCTTGTGCACCATCCCCTCCCCTGTTCTCACAGCAGCCACAAAGCTGGGCTTGACACAGCTCGTTAACATGTCCAGCCAAAGGTAGGGTTTAGTCCCACTTTGCTCAGTGCCCTGACCAAGTCTGCTCAAGATATCTGGCCATGCAAGCTCAGGAGCATGCAGTTGGAGGCAGGAGGAAAGCACTGACTCCTACAGCAGCTTTTTCTATATAGGGTGACAGAGAAATCCCAGCCTTAACCCTTCTGCTTGTACAGCTATTTCAGAACACAAGATTTATCCTAGTGCAGCAATGCAGCATCAACTACTAGTGTTGCAGAGGATGTCTACTATTAGTTTAGCAGTCTGGCATGGTGACCTCCCTTCAGCCCCTTCCAGAGAGGACCCTGAAGTGCCACAACCAAAAGACACAGGGTTGGTCCCTCACTGCATGGTCAGCAACACCAGATAACTATCAGTATGTCCTCATACGTGGGGTTACATCTCAACACCTCCCGCAGCTTCCAGGAGTAGGCAAGAGATGACCTACCTTGCTTTTGTCAGCAAGAACCCGCACTGAGTGACTGTTATCTGGTCATAAATCTTTACTTTGTGTCAGGAGAAAAAACTGAGTGGCTGTCAGCAAACTCTTAGAAGTGCTTTTATCAAAATAATTAGAGTTCAGCTTAAGAGCTGGCACAGGGCAATAATACCAGCCAATTTTCTTTCCTTCCTGGAAAGGTTATTCATGATACAGGATGCTCTTCTCTGTACTGCAGAGCAAAAATAGATACTGGAAAGTTCTTTTCAGGCTTAAATAGCTTCCATGTCTGTCCTATGAATCTCATTTTAGAAACTAGTCCAATACTGCAATAAAAGCAACAGTTAAAAAAGAGAGATCAGTCCTTACCTGCACACTTGTGAGGGTTGTATATTGGTAGGCTCTTACAATCATGTAATTGGCTTCAACATCAGCCACTCCCAAAAAAATATACTTCCACCACCTCTGTTTCAAAATTTGCCAAAGACTGTCACCACCTGTTAAGAAGAAAGTAGTAATCAATATGTGTTTCTTTCCAACCAAATGTTGCAAAGGAACTTTGCTTTTTAGAAGTGTAAATAATACTGAGATGTTTGACTTTGCCCCTGCTTAAAAAAAATACACTGACATCAAAATGCAGCCTGGGAGGAGACAATGAAAATGGGTGAAAAGCACAGAAATTCTTCCACATGAGGAAAAACCCAACAAAACTGGAGTTGTTTAAACAGTAAATTAACAAGACTAGGAAGACTACTAAATAGCCTCTGGTAACAAAGCTTGCTACAACATAGCCTATTTTCCCTAATATACCATTTGACTTCAAATGAAAAAGCACAAAAATTTAAACAGATATGAAAATAAATGCACATTTAACCAGTGAAATTCATTTCCATATGTTATTAAAAAGCATGAACTTTAAAAACTAGGATGAGTATTGAGTTCTGTAGTTTCAAATTCTGAAAAGAAAATGTAGGGGAAAAAAAAAAAAAAAAAAAAAGATGAACCAGAATCTCCCATCCCATATTTCACATACCAGTCCTAAATGCCAGCGTTGTTGTATAAACCAGAAGCAGCAAAGCATAGTTGATGAAACTCTGAAACATTGGAGTATTCACTTGGTATTTTTCTGCTAGGTACTGGCTTGTAACAGCAGTCCCACAGATAAACAAAGAGAGCATCTGGCCCAGAATTATAGTTTTCAAAATATGCCTGTGAATATAAGACAAAACAGTAAGTTTAGAATTAAACATTCAAGTTTCTAAAAAAATATTTGCTAGTTGTACAGGGAAAATGCCAATTTTTTTTAGATTGGCACTTTGTTCTTTTCCTACTCCCTACCAGTGTTGTTCTGATCTACTGGTAAGCAGGGCTTTGTATACACAGAAGATCTAGTTTAATCTCAGGAGAGCCATGTAAGAAGTGAGGCCAGTCAAACCACCAGTAATGGAGATTGTAATAATTTGCAAGGATCTTCGAGCAGCTCACCTAGTCAGAATCTACCTAATAGGAGGTTCTATTCTTATTAAGACAGCTTTTTGAGTCAAATCCTTTGTCCTCCACTGAATTTCATTCTAACTTTGGAGCCCTGGTGAGACTATTTAGCACCCTGTCCAGCAGCATCTTGCAAACCTCCAGTGATGGGGACTCCACTCCATCCCTGGGGAAGTTTTTCCACTGCTTGTTCTCACCTTAGAAAACAAACAAACAAACAAACCTTTCTTATAATAAGAGTTATTATAATTAATACTTATTTTGGATTTTTTTCAGATATATTCCATCATGTTCTGCTGTAACCAAGGATGGAGTTAAGAATGTATTTTGGGTAAGATGATGTTTGCATTTACAATTCCTTTTAAGTTCAACCCACATCTAGGGAAAAAGCCAAACAAACAACACTCTTTCAGTAGCAATTTTTCATCTAATATAAAATGAACTATTCCAGATGCTCCTAGAGAAACAGGAGCAAGTAACACTGTATCTTACAGCTTGCTGTTTATCCTGCCAATGGAGCTATGCAGATTTGTACTACCCCAGTCTCTGCATACACAATATACAGTGACAGGAGCTCAGCCCTGTGCTGCCCGTACATTTAATTTGTTTACTCTGAAGACCTATGAGAGTTTAACTGTCCACACAATTGATTCACTTGCTCCTACTCAAAGTAATTGAGCAAGGCAAAAAAGGATTCCATTAGGGTTCTGCACATACCCTGCTCACATCTCTCCAACACAATGACTTCTGGCAGGACACTCATGCCTCAGACACACCACCTAAGAGTAACACTGTTTCCCCCAGATGGATGACTTAAACATAGTAAATATCAGCTCACCCTGCTATGCTGCCCAGTTCAGCTGCCAGGCAAGAAAAAAAAACTTTGAAGCTCCATCACTTCTATTATATGTTTTTCATACTGGTCAATGGTCTAATTGTGCTATTTGGTGAACGAATCAAATGATTGTGATACATTCTGTCTAATTATGCTCACTATGTTCCAGCAAGAGGGAAAATCTGCTGCCATTCAAATCTGCTAAAGATTGAGCTGCTTTACTGAAAACAAGAAAGACCCGGCTGCCCTCTTATAGTGGAATAACTCCACTAAGCTGTTCTTCATCTTTCCTAATTATCAAGTTTCTCCAGTTTAAAGTACCGCAGGAATTATTTCCTTGCGTTTCTGTATATGGGAAGAGATGCAGGTCCAGAACCTCCAGAAATGTTTTGCTTTGTGGTTACTACCAAAACAAACACTGCTGTTGAGTTAATGTCTCAGCAGTCCTACAGCATTTACTTCTATAGTACCAAAGGCATCTGACAAAGCAAGCAGGCTTCATTGCACCTCATGACCTTCTCTATTTTAATTCAGGGTTTTTTCTTCGTCCCTGAACACATTCAAAATGTTACCATCAAAAGAGACACATAAGGACATTGTTCACTGACAGGGGAAGGTTATGCTCAAAAAATGTCTTCTGTGAATCCCCAAATGCCACATACCTGGCAGCTTTCTCAGCTGTGCATAAGATAACAGTCTCTTGCTCTGACTGCCCCCTAACACCACATTGAAGCCTCAGCAGGAAGAAGCAGTAGTTTCCCCTAACACCATTTGCCAGAGTGTAAAAATTAATTTCTTCGAATTGAAGTGATGGTGCCATGCTCCTGGCATGATGCGCTGGACTCACCGCCTATCTTAATAGAAAGTGTTTGACCCTCTATAAAGTTTGAGAACAAACTTTAAATACTAAATTTTGCAAGACAATTTCTACTGAGAAAAATGCTTTGAAGACATGAGTTTCCATTCATCTCAGTATTGACATGAGTATCGATGATGGGGATTTTCTTATTAATAATTGATCATATTTTGAAATATATTATTAAATTTTTCATGCCAGAACTTGATCCTCTCTCCTTCTCTTTTTTTTTTTTTTTTTTTTTTTTTTTTTTTTAATGCATTTGAATGGACTAAGTCACTTTGGACTCTCAGATGATGCAAGGTAAGTGGTCTGAAAAGGCCTTTTATTTTTATAGTTTGGGGGGGAGTGTTTTTTAATGATTGGTATCTGGCTACTAAGCAATTACTTCTCCCCTCCCTTCAGCTACCATATCTTAGCTAGCTGTTTCTATGGCTTTGAGCAAAACAAGGAGTCATTTTGGGAGGTTTTGGAGCATGAAAATTTGCCACAATTTGGTCTAAAGTGAACACTGAACAATGTGCAGCTCTCAACATCATGAGAAAGTCAGGTTGGCTTTCCTTGGCTCCACGTGAAATGCAGAATAAAAATACACCAAGATACTAAAATACAATCAGAGTCTATGTCTGTGGAAGTTAAAGAAAATCTAATAAGCCCACAGTTAACAATTTTATTGGCTACTAGCTTACTAAATCCTATAATTTTAATTGATTTTTTTCATTAAAATAGATACACCTTTTCAAAAGTTAATTTTATTTATGCCACCAATTAAACACTAACAGGCAAAGCCTGACAGCACTCTACACACAGAGAGTCTACGTGCACTTAGTTTTAACTACTGAACCCTTCCTAAATCGGGAGGAAGTGACCTTTTAGTGTCAATAATCTCACCTTTTCATGTGAGGAATGGAAAGTTAGTTACTTAAAGGAAAAGTGCAGGTTCAGACAGAACCATATTGCAACATAATTAGCTCCTAGCTCAGGACTCCCAAATATATTTTTAAGAACTAATGTCATCACAAGTTATTGTTTTGCAGTGTTCTGCTTTGAAACTGAGGTCAATTTAATTTAACAGAAGAGATAGACTTCTTTAATTCAAGCACCAGAAATATACTTTCTATTGGTTTTACTCAAAAACAAAACAAACACACCAAAAAAAAAACAAACACCCCCCCCCAAAAAAAACCAACCAAACAAACAAACAAAAACATACAACACTTCGCAAAATTCAGTGAAAGCACTTTGTTTTCTTTCAAATACCATCCACAGATTTAATTGGTGTAGCCCTCTGGTAAAACTAACTACCCTAGGTGAGGTTACTGAACAGTTTCAACAAGTTTCTGTCTTGCCTTTTGGGTCGTTCCTGACAGGCAGAAAGAATGAAAAGAGAGAAACTTGTATAACCAAAAGAGAAAGCCAAGCTTTGCCCCCTGGAATAAGGCTCTGCTTGGCCAGCACACACCTTCACACAATCCAGTTGCCAGACTCTAGCTTACAACGGAGGCACGAGGCTGGTCGGAAAGCCAGTACATCCTTGGCTGACAAAGAGGAAATCTGATGCAATAATTATTAAGAGACCAAGCTTATGGCCTAGAGCTTGGGGATTACTTCCCCGCACCCCCGGCCCAGATGGAAACTGATGCTCTAAGTAGATGTAGCTCTAGAAGGCTGAGGAGGTATTCCTGCTATTGTAAGAGTGCAGGAACGCAGTGCTTCACAAGTACCAGCTTTAGAACACATGCTATGCCTGCACAGCTTGGCAATTTTTTTCCACAAGTTTTCCATGCTTAACCAGTACCTCATATTTCAAGAGATATACCTGAATAGGTCTCTGCCCTAAACCAATTCAAGGAAGAAGGGAAAGAGGATATTAGTCTTTCTGGACTCCACATCTCAGCTCAGCTATTTTGTTTTGTTACCTTCCCTGCCATCTATGACCTGTTCTTCACAACGATGTTGATCGAAGGTTACTGAACACATAGAAGTACAGAAAAAAAAGGGAAACAGAAAAATATTAAGCCAGAATTACTTTTAAAAAAAAGAAAAAAGTGCATGTGTACAGATACGGGAGTGCACTCTGACAACGTCAGACACATCACTCGCTAATTCTACACTCCTCTCAGCTGAAGAGACCCTTGGCGCTCTCGCCCAGCAGCAGCCGCAGGCTGCACTCAGCCGTGCTCCCGCAGCAGCCCCGGCATCAGAGCGCCCCGCACCCACGGCGGTGCCAAAACGCCCCCGAGCCACCTCTGCCGGGGCGCCCGAAGGGTCCGGGCTCTGCCCAGCCCGACCGAGGTGGCTGCTCTGGCCCGGGCACCACGCGGCTGCTCCCGGCGGCACCGATCGGCCTCCGCATCCCGACCGCGTCGTCGGCCAACGTGCCGAGGGGAGAAGAGGGATCTTTCTCCCTTTCTCCCTTCATTCCCTCCCTCCCTCCGGAGGCCGGCGATGCGCGGCTCCACGGGGAGGCCGGGGACTCACCAGGTGCAGAGCTTGGCCCCGAGCAGCGCCAGCAGCCGGCGCGGGGCGGGAGCGGCGGCCCCGGGCGGAGGCTCGGCCACAGCAGCAGCAGCAGCAGCAGCAGCGGCTGCCGCAGCCCCGGGCGGCGATGCCCCGGCAGCCACGGCCGCCTCCTCCATGGCCCGGCGCTGCCCCGGCCCCACGCCCGCCGGGAGCAGGCAAGGAGGGAGGCAGGGAGGGCGGACGCTAGCGAAGCGGCGGAAGGAAGGGAGGGGACGGAGGGAGGGAGGGATGAGCAGCGGTGGCTGGACGGCGGCACACAGCACTCCTGGCAGGGGCCGAGCCCGGCTTTGTGCCCGCCAAGGGGCCGCCCCCGGGAGGGGCATGGGTCGTCCTGGGGCGTGGGGTCGGAGGTCTGCTGCTGCCTGCTCTGGGGGGATGACGCTGTTCGTCTTCCTTTCCCTTAGCAAGCCCCGGCCACGCGGTTTTCTCCATCCGCCTGGCGCAGGTGGGAGCAGCGAAAGGCGGCTCCAGGAGCGCCAAGTTCATGTTCCCGCTCTCCCGCGGGGTTCCGGCAGCAGCCCTAGCGTGGTGCACCCATGCGGGTCCCTGCAGGGCTACTTTGCCCCCGGGTCAGGTGGCCGCAGCAGGCCTGGTGCTCAGGCAGTTCAGGCTCATCTGCCAGTTACAGGAGTCGAAGTTACTCTAAACTCTTAAAGTTTAGCTTCTCACAGATTTGCACACAGCCTTCAGCTCTTCTAACGTTCCAACTCCCTCTACTTTACTGATAATTCTCATGCCTATGGATTTATCTCAGCCTGTTTGTCTTATCTCAGGGCAACTCAGCCGGAGAACCTGGTGATATTTTGCATACTGTGATAGGGTTTTTAATGGCTCTCCACTGTTAATGATGCTGTCACAGGTGGCAGAATTAAACCCCAGAAGTGCCCCCAGGAAGAGTTCAGCTCTTGGAATTGCGTGCTACAGGTAGGCTGCAGCAGCCTCACACTAGAAAGCCACTACCAGGCTGGGGCTTTACTGCACAGCTGCAGAAGGATTCCAGTGCCAGAGGGGTATCTGTGTACTGTGAAGCTATGAAACCAAGTAAAAAGAGTTTAAATGGGCAGGGATACATTTTAATTCATTTTTTTAACAAAGAAAAAAAAATTTAAAAAGCAGCAATAACAATTTTTAAAAGTGCCTTTTGGTAGACTTTGAGGACTAAGTTTATTTCAGAGTATGGTAAACTCTGCTGTCTCAAGAAATTGTTATAGCTTGTGGACAACATTGTCATGAATGCAGAGATATGTGAAAAGTCTAAATATGACTTTGTGTTCAGCTACTCCTGCTTCAGGCTCCTGCTTTACTATGATTCAGGGTTCATCCCAGGTGTGATCGTGGCTGTGCGTTTCTGGATTTTTGTTGGTTCCCAAGTTCGCCTCATGCTGCAGCAAAGGGGCCTGCAGTGTGTGCCAACCAGGCTGACTGGCCCCACAGACCAGATTTGGTGTTATCATTTCCTATTGCCATCTCACGAGTGGAAACATGGGAGTGTGTGCATCTAAGGCTGTGTACCGCGTTCTCTTTCAGAGATAGAAAATTTGTTCCTGGTGCCCTTCGAAAGTAACTGGTTACACTGTAACATGATTTACTGTGTCTTTTCCAGGATGAGTGAAATCCCTGGGAACGACTCTAGACTAGTGGACGTATAACTCTTTTTCAACTTACCAAAAATGTAGACAAAGAACTATTAGCAATACATTTGTAGAGTTCTTTAAAAATTAATCATTCAAAAATTGTATCTAAAATATCAAACTATTTTGAAGTGTGCCTGTAAGGAACTAGCAATCCAAATATTTTTTATAGTTAGAT
This sequence comes from Pyrocephalus nanus, assembly GCA_038380795.1. Classification (NCBI taxonomy): domain Eukaryota; kingdom Metazoa; phylum Chordata; class Aves; order Passeriformes; family Tyrannidae; genus Pyrocephalus; species Pyrocephalus nanus. The sequence goes on from CM076259.1 coordinate 42,706,868, forward strand.
GTCTTCTAGAATGGATGAAGGATAGCTCAAAAGTACGAGTATCACGCTTTTTTTAATTTTTTTGCTGCTTTTCAAAAAAAAAAAAGACTACTTTTGAGCTGAGAACAAATAAGAGAATTAGTACAGTCATAAAAAATGAGAAACAAACATAGATCTCATGTCTTCATCTACCTTCAACTTGGTTTTGTTAAACAGTTTCATTTCAGTGTGTCTTATCAGGCTGTTCCTTATGCTGAGAAAATCATAACGTTGACTAGGTGATAAAAATAGATAACAATGATAATAAGTAAAAACACAGAACATAATTTTTAAGTTGACAACATCTGCTTTAAGTTTCAGGGAGCTTAAAGGGCAAAGTCATTGTACACTTAGACACTTTGCTGTATATCACTGTAACTAAATTATATTTTCTGGATTTGCCTTATCGACAAAAGGAAAGAGAAAAAAATCTCATGAATTGAACTTAAAATCTGAAACTGCAGAAGTGATTTCTTATAAAATGTTTAGCAGGCATAATGTTAGAAGTTTTTTAACTGGAAGTATAATGTGCCACTAGAGGTCCTTCATGGTCAGATTATATTTTCCTCCACAGCGTGTTAGGACTTTTTACTATTTCTCTATCCATGCTACATATGAGAATTACAATCTCTAAATAAATTTATTTTGCTTAAAGTATTACATTCGTAGAATAATAGAGTAATTTTTCCTTGATTAAGCTTTTGAAAATATCAGAAGGGTTTTCCAAATAGCATTTCTTTAATAAAAGCTCTTGTTTTATTAAAAAATAAAATATTATTTATTTTTTACTTCAATAACTGCATGTTTTCACATTTCCTATTTTTCATTGTCTTATAACACCTCCTTAACATAACTGCTTTTCTCTTAAAAAAATAGAGGAAGAAAACAAATATTGAACTAATGAGTGGAATTAGGATAAAAAACAGGAACAATAAAACAATATGTAAGGTAGTTCTTCTCTGCTACTTCATTTTTTTTTTTTTTTCCTATTTAGAAGTTGGTTAAAAATGTCTGAATGCTACTTTGAAGAACTGTTCAGCCTTGGGACTGAGATTAAACGTCTCATTGCAGAACACAATGTCATTTTGGGAAACCAGTAACAAAGATTTGTCATTCACTATTTGGAAATTATTAGGAACTATGAGGCCAAGAAATCCTTGCTGTTCCTGGGATGGCCATGAGCTGATAAGTCCTAATAGCTGTGCAAGAGGCAAGTGGAATCACACAGGGTATCAGCTGGAATCAAGATAGAGATGTGTTAGACTATACAAAGTCCTGGGGAGACTTTTAATGAAAGATAGGGTTTGTTCTGGTTACTCGTATTCAAGACAAATATGCAGAAAGATGCAAAAGGATCTGTAGGAGACCACGGGAGCTTGGCTCATTAGTCTAGCAGAGGACACTGAGATGAAATAGGAATGCTGTCAAAAATACAACTGAGAGCAAACCCTAGAAAGAAATGTTCTAAAATGAAACACAAGGTTAGTACTGGGACAAACATGCATATATGAAATATTATTAGGTTTAAACTGACAATTAGAAGGGTTCCTTACTAACATTTAAAATACAGCTGGGTCTATTAGGACCATCACAGCCTGGAACAGATTTTCCATAGAAGTAGCAGAAACAAGAAATTAACTACCTGGCAGCAAGGCATTAGCTCTGATTGCCAAAAGATTTCTTCCCATATTGTCTCTGTAGGGTAAAAAAAAAAAAAAAAAAAAAAAAAAAAAAAGCATTTGCAGATGAAGGAAATAACCATTTTAAAATTAAAATATTCTACTATTCTATAAAATTAGCCACTAAAAAAATTTAATCTAAGAAACATCACATTAAGCTACCCAATGCAAAACCCACCATATCCTGTGGTGCAGGGGTGGTTCTGCTGTCTCTACCAAGAATGAAATATGAAAAAGGAGGTGTTTTCACATTGTAATGTCAAAAAAGGTATTAACTAAGCAAAAGCAACTAAATAAGGAGTGAGAATTTCATTATGTGGTGAGTTTTATTTATTCAAAAATATCAAGAATACAATTTAGGTACTTGATTGTCATTGAAAATCACGAGAGCCAACAGAAATTGTAAGACAGTCATTTTGGGGGCAATCAATACAAGGCCACACAAGTCTATGCATCTGTATTTCTGGTCTCACACACCATCTACGCTTCCTGTTTTACCTAAGGTGTGACCCTCTGCTTGGAACTCCACCCAGGAAAAAAAAAGGGGGGTTTTGTTGCAAATATAGTGTTTCCAAGGCCTAAGTAAACCTATGTGGATGTTAATTTCAGTAATTATCAGCAAAATCTCGAAGGACTCTGGCTTTTCACCCAGTCCAAACACACCTCCCTCAAATTTTTAATCTTTCAGCACTGACAGCAACATAAATGATAGTGAAAAAGCTAGTGGAACAACTGGAGATTACAGCTCCAAACCATGAGCTCAGTCTCAGAAAGACAGACATAATAAAGCCCAAGGACCATCAAAATTTAAATCTACTTAGGATATATTGAAAGCATGGGGTTTTTTTCAAAACTCTTTGTCCCTGAAATGAAGGAAACTGTTCTTCAATCTTCTGACAAACTTCTTTCTCTTAGGAGAATTGTATTCTCCCAGTGGTTTTATGGAATAGCATTTAACACCTCTGACTGTGCAGCTGCAGCTACGATAAGTCCTCTTTAACAAGCATCTTCTGCTCTTTGGGCTAAACAGAAGAGTTTGGGGTTTTATTAGTTGATGACACTGATGACTACGAAAATAACATTTGAAAAGACCCAGCAAATTGCCTAGAGTTTCATCTGTACAGACTGGGATACAACCCTATCTGAAAGCTTCCCGTATTATTTAGGAATTATAATCTAATAAATATTCCTGAAGTTTGTGAAGACTTTGTGTTTTGTTTTGCAGGGAGAAACTCCTGGTCATGGAAAGGACCTCCTGTTCCAGTGCAAAGACAGAGGCATAATGGGTAAAGAGTGGGGGTGACAAGAGCAGCTCTGATGCAGATCCATTTTGTCAGGATTGAATTCTTCTTGGGAAAGCGCATTTTACCTGTATCTATTTTAAATATAACCAGATTAAGTATTTTAGTCTTTAAATGAAATCACTAAACAGTCTGTTTACTACATTGACACCAATTTTTTTAATCAGAATACCCTGTGACACTGCATACAGACTGATATTACAGGAAAAATACAATCGGTGTAAATTTAATTGCAAAACTTTTCCATTCTGAGGTCCTTCTTAATTAAGACTGTGTATTTGATATTACTTGCTTGTCTGTGATGAGATATTGTCATAGTAATCATGACTAAACTCATCATGGTGGAGGCCAGAATCCTCAGTTCCATGCATGTGTGTGAATTCCAGACTTTGCACTGTGTGGTGTATCTTTAAATCTTACCACTTATATACAGACTAAGGTTGAGAAGAGACTAATCAGGCCCTGACAAAAACAGGTTTAAGGGTAGGAAAGTATTTTACAGGCAAATGAGACCCCTGTCTTCACTCCTAACCCAACAGAAGAGCTAGGACAATCTCCATTTTTTGTTTTCACACTTTATTGGTACTGTCACTTTTCTTTTATACCTTGGTGAAAAAGTTGTTGGTAAGAACATCTAGAGTAGCATTGTGATGATACACAAACAAAATGTGGATTCCAGGCAGAAGACATTTTTCAATTAAATCAGCTAGTATAATTAGAAGACAGTTTTGCCTGACACACAAGCAGTTCATCCAGTTGGATTTGCAGTGTTGCAGACTTGGACTGCATCAATGCAATATTATTAAGATAGGAAACTTCATTTTTATCAAAAAATAGTCATAGAATTGCAGAATAGCTTTAGCTGGAAGGGAGTTCTGGAGGCCACCTAGCCCAACCCCTCTCTTAAAGCAGGGTCAGAGTGAGCAGGTTGTTCAGGGTCATGTCCTGTTAAGCTTGAATATCTCCAAGGCTGAAGATTTCACAGTTCTCTGGGTCCTTGTTCGGGTGTCTAAGTATCCTCATTGTACAACAAATAAATAAATATATAAATCCTTTTATCTAGTCAGAAATTCCCTTGTTGCAAATTGTGATTGTCAGCCTTTGTCCTTCTGCTGCATGCTATCAAGAAGGTAAAAACTGCAAAAAACATCCCCCTTAGCCTTCTCTTTTCCAGATTCCCTCAGATTCTCCTTGGATGTCATATTCTGCAGGCCCCTGACCATCTTTGTGAACTCTGTTGGACACCCTCCTATCCAAACATTTTCTTTGTTGTACTGCAGAGCCCAAACCTGAACACAGCAATGGTTATTAAGGTGATCATAAAGGGTGATTTCAGCAGTTTTAACATGGTTTTGACAAGTCCTTTCTGAAATCTTACTTTTTTTTACTGATCTATTGATTCTTTTATTCTATTATTTTTTGGTTCACATATACATTGAAGGAAGTGTAGATAATTTTTTAAGGTTTTTTTTTTAATAAAAACATTCCTTATGACATTTTAAATCATACTTGGAGGAAAAGTATCCTGTAAAAGCATATTAGGTGTCACAAAAGAAAAAGCAGAAATTGAATATTAACTTTTATGTGGAACTAAAATCAAATCATTTTTTATTCCTTTCTGGTTTTGGCAGTCAAACAAAACACAAATAATACCAGACATTTGAATAAATAAAAATATTCTACATATAAAAAGATACTGTAGAAAAGAGATACCATAGGGTTATATAAACAATGCAGAGGTAAAGAGCTTTAAATTTTTTTTTTCTAAAATTCCTACAGATAGGAAAGCCATGTCATTGAAATTTCCTGCTTGAAGAAATTTTAGCTAAATAATATACTCATGTCTCATATTAATTCCTTCTCAAAAAAAAAAAAAATCTTTCCTCAAGAACAGAGTATTTCAGTATTAAATATTTAAAGTTTGGGTTTTTTTAAATATGTCTGTTCTTTCATCTTCATTGGAGTTTGGGTCTTTGTATTTTTATTCCGAACAGCTCCTAAACACTTTCTTTAAGTGAGCAGAGAGAGGAAAATGTTTTGTTAAAGTAGAATAAAAGTTAAAGAGGTTAGGTGTCAACCAGACCTGTGGAACTGCATTCCACTCTCTGTTTTAATCTTGGCAAGGAACTCATAAGTAAGTTATGCAAGCTGCGCTTTGATTGAAGCACTACTTTAGTTGAACTTTCACCATGTGGGGAGATCCTGGTAGATATTTTGAACCTACAGTTTAATATACCTTTAAACAGAAATTTAGTTGTTCTCATCAATTAGCACAAAGCAAACAATGTTTAATCATGTTTGCTCGTTTGTTTGTTTCAATATATTTTAGTCTTCCTGACATTTGCAGAGCTGAGTTGCCAGGTTAGAGAAATGTTAAGTACCCACTTAACTTCATGTATTGAAGTGCTTTCCTAAAACTTTTTTACTAAGAAATGTAATCAGGTAGTTTTAGTCATTCTTATTCCTTTTCCTATTTCTGTTATGATTCCACTAGGACTAAGATTGATCACAGAATTCTCTTTCTCTGTTATATTGAAACAAAAGTTAATGATAGGGGAATTATTCTTAGACTTCTGTTGGGAGAGGGTTCACAAAAATATGTTTTTATCTGAAAGCTTAGCTGTTTCATGGTAAAGTGTTCTCTACCTCTCAGATTTTTATAGCCTTTATAACGATGTAAGGTAGTGAAAAGTTTGCAAATTAAAACACTGACCAGAATTTTATTTGGTCTTTTTCTTTTGACTTAACTAGTCTTCAGTCCTAAAAACTACAAGTTAGGTCTTTGCACAGGAAATACACAGGCAAAGATTTGGTATCCCACACTGGATACCCATGTAATAGAATACTGTAATTGTTGCTTTGTGTTTCTGTTTGGGTATGATAAATGTAATATCCCAGAAAACTTGTATTACATCTGTGAAAGAAGAAAAAGAGTAGTTGTGCTGATTTACAGGAATCACTTGAAAGATTTTATTACAAACTCACTATTTTATTAAAGCTGTAATTTTTGTTGTGTGCCCCATTTCTTCTGTTTACATTTCTTTTCTGTGTGATGTCTCTTTGGCGTACAATTTTTTCAGGTACTCCCCTGCCCAGCAACCCCTTGATCCGCTGGTATCCCTTAGTCCACCACTGCCACTCAGCCCACTTATACCACTAAACCCCTTATCACCATTGCCCAACCCTCCAAGCCAGTGATATCAGCCATAACTTCAGCAGGCACATCATGACACCTCAGGCTACAGTGACCACTTCCAAGACACCTTTTGATTCTATACCTACTACGAATCAATGTTTGTTCAGTTGTCTCAGCATGTTAAGGATGAACTTCCGTTATCTACATTGCATTAACAGTGAGCTAAAACTTCTTCAAATAGCTGATTATTTTTGCATTACGAAAAGATCGTTGTTCCTCCTGGAGTTGTAAAGAGAACAATGTCTTAGACAATGCATAGTTAAGAAAAAGAACATCCTAAATTTGTAGTCAAAGATGTACTTACTTGTGTTTTGACCCATCTGGAACTGTCACACCTTTCCCACCTTTTCCCGTTGCCGTACAAGTAAATAAGTAAGTAAGTCAGAATTTTACCAAAAGAAAGAATGAAGCATTCTGCTATCTAGAAATCACAAACCAGATTTTTGAGTTAGACCAGAATAAATTCAGAGTTACTACCATGACTGTACGTATACATCTGAACTCCAACTTTGATCTAGCCACACCTTAGGACCATCACAAAGGCTTGCCCAGTCCCCTGAGTCAGAGGATCATGGGTGTGGGAACAGTGACTTTTCATTTGTAGACACTGAAGTTTTAAGGAACCAACTCTATTAGGTGAATGCTCACAAGTCCATGAAGAGATTCATCCCAGAGTTCTGAAGAAGGTAGTGGATATTATGGCAGGACCCCTCTTGTTCATCTGCCGAAGGTCTTGGGAGTCAAGGGAGGTCCCTTCTGACTGGATATTACTCTTATCTGCAAAAAAGTAAATGAAGAAAGATCCAAAGAGCTACAGACCTCTTAGTCTAACCTCAGTTCCTGGAAGAATTATGGAGAAGATTATACTGGGTATAAGTCATTTAAAGAAAAATGCAATCATCAGGCACAGTCAATATGGGTTCACAAAGGAAAATTCCTGTTTAATTAATTTGATATCCTGTTATGATAAGGTCACCTGCCCAGTGGATGAAGGGAAGGCAGTGGCTGTAGTTTTTCTGGATTTTAGCACAGCTTTTGATAATGTCCCCCACAGCATCCTTCTGGACAAGCTGGGAGGTGATGTTGACTCTCTTGAGGGCCAAGACGCCTTGCAAAGGAATCTAGATAGATTGGAGCATTGGGCTGAGAAGTGATTATCGCACTGTATTCAGCACTGGTGCAGCCTCATCTTGAGTACTTTGTACAGTTCCAGGTCCCAGAATTTGAGAAGGATGTGAAAGTCCTTGAATGGGCTCATCTAGTTTGGAGAAAAGGAGTCTGAGTAGCAACCTCATCTCTCTCTACAGCTTCCCGAGGAGAGAAAATCTAGAGGTGGGTGCTGAGCTCTCCTCTGTATTATCCAGTGGCAGGATGTGTAGAAATTCAAAGCTGTTCAAAGCGGTTCAAAGCTGTGCCACAAGAGGTTCATACTGGGCATTCAGAAGCATTTTTTTATCGAGAGAGTGGTCAAACACTGGAACAGGCTTCCCAGAGAGGGGGTGGATGCTCCAAACTTGTCAGTGTTTAAGAGACATTTCAACAATGCCTTTAATAACATGCTTTAGCTTGGTCAGTTCTGAACCGGTCAGGCAGCTGGACTGGATGATCATTCCAACTAAAATAGTCCTACTCTATTCTAAAGTTCCTATAAAAATCCTGGAGGGGGGTGAGGTGGGTGGGGAGGAGAAATGTACTGCTCTTCTGTTAAAAGCTCTCTCTGATATTGTGGGTAAATATTAACTATTTCTTTGGTAATGTTTGACTTTTAAAGAGTAAAGAGCAATTCCCTCTGTATATATCTCGCACTTATTCAGCGTGCCAGACCATAGCATATGTTTTGAGGAAGAAAAGTAGTTCCATTGATTGCTTATTCAGGAAAATCTTTAACATTCATTGTCATACTCTAAATGTTAAGATGTGAGTTCTGCCAAATCAACAGCACACCCAGAGGGCATACACAGAAACATTACAGATAACAGATGTTACAACTTTGTTTTATGGCACAGGTATATTTTAAGAACTGGAAGGATGTTGGACATACTCCAGAGATCTTTCTTTAATTTCTTGGGTTAGCTAAAATCACAAATTCTGTCCCTGCACTTCCACACTTTAAATAAATTTTGTGAGTTGGAGCTTCAGCACTTTTCTGCTGCACTGCATTCATAGTGACCTTTTGTTGGTGGATTAAATGGCTGTTGCAATACAGATAAATAATCATCTGAATAGAGACTCGGGTGCATCCACTCTAGCTTCAGAGTGGTGTACTTTGTGCAGAGTCACTCATCTGCAAATGCTGGAGCTTCTTTCTGTATTGTGAGAGAAACTCATTGGCTTGAGAATTGCTGGAGCTGGTAGCCCAACAGAGGACAGGCTGCCACAGCTCCATTTGCCAGATGCAGTCAGTACTGAGGTGGACTATTGCCTCTATTCCCAGCAGTCCCAGAGATTCTGTACACTATGTGTATCTATATATACACAGCTGATCACACAAACGGAAGCATGAACATCTTAATCTTCCCACCTTTTTGGCAGTTAAGGGTTTTTTTTATTATGAAAGATGTACATATATTAATGTAAAATAAGCCATGGAATGTGTACAGTTCAGGTACTCAGTCTGTCCAGTAACTGACCCTGGACGCTTGGCCTTCCAGTTTACTTTGCATGGCCCCACACAGACCAACATCTACACATACGCACTTCGGATCTCCGCAGTAACTGTCCCTGGATCTTCTTGACTCCCTTGACTCATACTCAGAGGCTGTGACAGGAAGTTTTATGGACTTCTGGCTTGATGGGCAGAAATTGCTTTATTGCTCATGATCCAGGGTTTTTATCTCATTCACTTCCAGCTGGGAGTGGTTAAGCAAATCAAGGCAGAACCCAGCTGTAAGTCACACATCAATCACTCTCTGAGGCCAGCCTGTGAGTTTCAAGTTACCCCTTTTTCACACCCCCACATGGTGAATTGCAAACTGGAGAGCTTAGCTCGCCTCTGTCCTTTCTCTTCTTATTCTCACACTGGCTTGCTACAAGAGACATATACAAACAGATGGGTCTCAGTTGACACCTGACCTCACAGCCTCTCCAGTGATTGGCTTGGACCTCTTGGTCCCTCCAAGAGGAAACTGTCAGATGACTCTGATGTGCCTAGTATCCAGCCTAGACCTATGGCAGCTGCAATATATGGCTTCCCAGCACCTTATCCTTCTTACCAGCTAAACCAACTTGATATTTGCAGGTGTGCACACACTGACGTACAAATCTTCACAGTACACAGTCTTCTCCAAAAGAGCAGCATCCTCCCTCAATCCAAATTTACTTCACCTGCACTTGCTCAAATCACACCTCCCACACGGGCTTTACAAAGATTACTACAACAGGAGTTGCCTTTTACTTATAGCACCAAGTAAGATTTCAGTGTAGAATGTGATGTTTCTGAAGGTGGATCCAGGGTTCCCTGCCACATTTGCCAGTGTGAACAGACTTTCACCTACAACCTCAGAAAAGAAAATGGCCTAGATGGACCCCACACCAGAAAGGTCTCTTATACCTCCTTATCTGCAAAAACAAAACTCAGGAACTTCTCACTCTTGCTGCCTTTAACATTTGTTCTCTATTCTTTCTTCTAAGGTCTGAATTTGCTAGGAACCATTCCAGAGCAGCTCTTAGCTTGAGGATCCACATTCTGCACTAAATTATACCTTTGCAGCCAGCTGAGCTCCTAAATAGAGCAAAATCTTAAGAAAGATACCATAATCTCATCTTTTCTAGTCTGTCCACTTGTTGTGGGAAAGCAGTTTCATGTTGGGAAATTTTGATGATTTTTTTTTTTTTTTTTTTTTGCCAACTACATATGTTTTAACTACTGATTCAGGGGTACTGAGAAACAAGATAAAAATTAAATGCCTGGTTCATTCCAGACACCTTTCCTGCCCCCTTTCTAGTTTCCCCCCCTGCTTGCTTTTGCCAAATGTTACACTCCATCCCTCTAGCAAGGCACCAGGCACCACAGGAGATTGACATCAGTGTGTAGTGGTTTCTTTTCTTGGCACTCCATGTTTCTTATGCTTTTCAACTGCCCAAGTGTGGATTCCTCCCCAGACTGTAATCCCTTTCAGTGTAGTACCTGCTCCTGTGGGGATTCCTTCATGGATGTGATCTTTCTAGTTAGGGGCTGTATTTAGGCAGAAGCATTCTCAGTTTCACCTTAGGTTTCTCCAGCCTTTCACTGCCCTCCAGTGGATAGTGCTGCTTGTCGGCTTTTTCTGCCGCAGCATATAAGGCAGCTTTAAGGAGCTTCCTTTCCTTCAGTGCCGTGTCCTTCAGCAGATATGAAGAGAACAACATGCGAGTGGCAGCATCCAGGATTAGAACACTGAGAAACCCTGAACACCTTTGCCTGATTCCTGTAAAAGCAGGGAGCTTTCCTTTTGAACCCAGACACATTCTAGGGCATAAGAACTTTCTCCAAGACATCTCCACGAGGTGTTAAGGTGAGGGTTTAATGTGTTGATAATAGTCTTCATTTTCATTCCTGGGGTCAGAAGATCTGTCGAGTTCTGGTTGAATTTGAAGTGTGGTGAAGATCAGGTCTTCACTGGTGTAAGGCTTGTCTGTATTTCTTTCTAAACAAGAACAGTTTTGTTTGGGTGACAGTTATATTCCTGACAATAACATGAAATTACTCAGAAGGGGTAGTGGAAGTGAAACCCTCCTGGGAGGATGTTCAGGGAGCTAGTTCTTCAATGCAGTACAGACAAAAAGAAAGAAACCCTCATAATAAGAAACCCTTCTTCACTCTCCACTCTCCTGTTCTCTTCTCCCCTCATACTGCAAACTGCTATCAGTCCCTTTGGTGAGACAATGGGCTGTGCAGAGATTGGGGTCAGTGTGTCATGGTTCCTCTATCAGCAGCAGTCCTTTTAGAGTCATGCCTTGTGGGCCCAGCTCAGGCATGGTTTTTCCTATCCTTCTCCTCCAATCTTGTAAATTTTTTTTCCTATTGTTCTAGTGTTTTCTGCCCTTTTTTCACACACGTCTTCTTAAGAGGTGCTACAAACCCATCTGGTGGCTCAGAGACCCTCTCTAGGGTCTTTCTTTAGCCCCCAGTACCCTTCCATGTCCTTAGTTACAGGATTAGTTAGAGAATACCTCATGGATAATTACACCACTTGTTCTCTGATTTGTTATTGCTTTCCAGTTCTTGCTTCAGTTACTTCTGTATGCTTTTCCATTTCTTCATGATCTTTGGCATAGCTTGGCTATTTTGTGTCCTTGGGCACACCAAAACCATCCCCTACCAGGGATGGAGCCCTGGCTGGCAAAGGCCCCAGCTCTTGCTGTCCTTCAACACAAGGGTACTGACCAGTAACCTGTTTATGTATGTCTACCTCCTTTTATCTCCTCTATCCTGTATTTTTCCACACTTATTCCTCCCCAGTCCAATTTGATCTTTCCTTCCCACTGACTTTGATCCTTCCCCTAAATAGTAAGTCTTATACAACCCCAATCTTCTTTCCAACTTCCCATGATGAGTCCCATGCTCCTGTAGGTGGCAATTCTCTCTGAGTCTATAATGGGATTGATGGGAGGTGTCTTCCACTGACTTGGCTGGGGATATCCTCCTAACCCATGGGACTGGCGGGTCCCCTGTTCCAGTCCTTAAAAAACCCTGCCAGGGACTCAGTCAGCACTAGGTGCAGTTACTGGGGTTTTTAGTCCCCTAAATTTATAAGAATTTATAAGAAATTTTATTCAATATTAAATGGCTCTAAATTTCCATGGACAGAGGGAAGACTTCCTGTCATAACAGCCCTCCCTCTACCTCCAGTTTAAACAAGGTAGGGCTTCAACTGGAAGTGCAGGGTATGACATTCTGGGAGAAAGACCATGGGACCTACTTCCAGTTGCAAAGGCTAAGACCAGCCTTTGCACTAGAAGCAGGGTTGCAGGGCAGCTGTCACTGTTCTTTGAATGAAAGTTACCTCTGATCTACACTGTGCATCCCATGGTCAAGAGGAGATAGGGTGACGTGATAATGTACTCAGTTTGCTTGAGAGGATGGGTAAGTGGATAATGATTCCTGTTGTGCAAACACATCACACACAGATCAGAGCTTCAGCCCCACCAGTCTAGTTTAGACAAGTCCTGTACCAGTAATCCCAGAGGAACAGGTCACTCTTTCTGACTGGTTGACATGCTGCGTCTGTGGATGACAGTTTAGCTTCTGTGCATTGCAGTTCTTGGGCTTCAGCTTCTATGTGGTATGGGATGATGACGTATGGTGAGCACTTCAAAAGGACTATTGTCCTAACAATTTAGTACCTTTCGAATTAAATCACTGACATAAACTGGCAATGGCTCTTCTAATCAGACAGCCCAAGGTCAAACATCTTTGACATCCTCTATCCCTGAGGCCAATTAATAGTTGCCACCACAGTTTCCATATTCCTCCAGCCCCCCATCCAAGTAATGTACAAGAAAAGAAACATTACCTGTGCTACCAGCTCATACTGGATTAATCTAGCCCGTTCAAACCTGGAAAATGTTATCACAGCTCATTTATCTGGGCAATTCTTCCAGATAGATTAAACTCAGTGGAACTTACCATACAGGGAACTTCTTTGTTTAATGTTTACAAATAGTGCAGGTAGACTAGTCTGCCTGTCCTGAATTAGCTCAGCAATTACATTTAGGATGGCAATTAAAAGTAATACACCTCTTAAGAAATCATCAGAGATTGCATATTGGCAAAAGTGGGAATCTGTGAAAAACAGATGACAATGATAGTGGGAAATTAATTGTAGGATTGGGTCCTTCAGAGATGATGAAATGCTTGCAGAAAAAAGCACCTCTCTGATCAACATGCCCAAAGGGTCCATGGCACTAAGCTCAAAAAGCATCCTTTTTTAGTGGAAATCTGTATCATTTCACACACCAGCATTTCCCAAACAGAAAAGAGATGTAGGAGATGGACTTATATCAGAGCAAAGAAGGCATAGAATCCTAGAAGGAATTGTTCCAAGTGACAAATGGAAAAGTGAGGTGTAAGGCTGAAAATTACAAAAACAGAAGGCATGAGAAAGAATATTTCACTTGTTTTAGATAACAGAATAAATTGCTCTTTTGGGTTAGGTTCTTTATCTCACATAAAGGCAATCTAATCCTGCCCAAAGACAGATTCTTGTGCAGTTTAGGCGTTATCCCTGAAATATCAGTGTGAACAAATTCAGGTCAGTATTTTAGTGGAGCACGTTGCATGTTCCTGTATTTTCTTGACACTTTACTGAGTCAGATGTGCTTTTGTAACTATGATTGTCTAAGATGTCATCTTAGATGTCTCAGATGGCAAGACTTTGCAGAACTAGATACCATCCATTGCCCCTGGAATACACAGATGTTTGGGAGGGAAATACATTTTTTCTAGTAGAATGTCTGATCTCGACATAGCAAAGATCAAGGTGGGAGTCATTGCTCTGAGTATAATATAACAAAATAATACTAACATTTTGAGGGAGGAGACAGTTGGCAAACGGGTAAGACAATGATGGGCCAACAGATCAGGGAGATGTTGTTTACTAGTGTGGAACAGGGATAGCTGAAGAGTTGATGAGAGGAAAAGTATAAAAATATTTAATGGCTATAAAACATTTATTGATTAAATACTCAGTCCTTGATTTTTAGTATTCTGAAAAGTTAGGACTTTTTTTTCCCAAGTTTGTCTTTGAAACCGTACTTTAGGTATTTCTGGAAGATCAGGTCTGAGGAGTCAGGAGAATTTTTTTCTTGTCCCAGCTGGGTGTTTCTTTTCTCCACTAACTGCCTCTGTGAGTTCATTCTGCCGTGGAGTAATTTCACTTGCATCACCTCCACAGAGCCATTTTAATGCTTCACAAACAAAGTGGTTCTGTATGTAGATATTTATTTATTTATTTAGATATTTATATCCTTATATAAATCTATATCTTTATATAAATCCATTCATGGATTCTGATGACTCAGCTCTGTAAGTTGCTTTTTTTCCCAGTGTTTATACTGATGTTTTTTTCATGCACATATTTATCCCAACAACACCCTTATCAAACAAGGACATCTTCTAGGAGGTTGTCATTTAAAAAATGTCCTTCCCACCATCATATGAAACCTACCTGGCTTGATGACATCTTAGAGGAAGAAAAGTCATTGCTCATTAGTAGGGAGTATTCCACCTTCAGTACTAGTCTATCAAAAATAAGATAGTTTGCAGCCAAAAAAAAAAAAAAATCAATTCTTTGCATCTATTGAAACTTGTCACGGGATAAAATGAGTAGCTATATCAGCCTACAGACCAATAGCCTAGGTAATTAAAACAGGAATGAATGGCATCTTGCTTCCAGACTGGTCCCTCAGTTCTCCTAGGTTCTTGGGTAGCAGCAGAAGGCACAGTTTCTCAGTCTCAGGCTGTCTTGGGTTGGTAACTAATTATTTTCATCTGTGCTTCTCTAAATTTCTATGTTAGCTTGTGTGCACATTGTTCAGGAGTGATCTATGCAGTCACTAGTAACTTACCCACTTACCAGCGGTTGGGAAAAATCCATGCAGGTCAAAAATGTCACAAGAAATGAGGAATTCTTAGATTGAAACATCTTGGATTTACAGCTTAGTGCAGTTATCTAGCTAGGACTGGAGCACATTTGGAAGTTTTGGGTTGTTTGGCTCTTCTATTATTTCCCAGAATTTAGGTTTGCTTCACCCTGTCTGGGAAGAGGAGATTGAAACTGCCAATGCACAAGTGGTAGAAATTCTCTGAAGGAAAGTAAGGTTCATGTTGCTGCTTTAATCACTCTGCTCTAACCATCAAAGCTCCTCAAAACATACCCTTGTGACAGCTTCTTCTGACTGCTGGTCTGATAACTTTGTGATGGACTACATTCCATCACAGCCCCTGTACTCACTGGTAAATGAACAAAAACTGAATGACTTGGACATAAAATTCACCCACCTTGATCACAACAGACAATACAAATGCAGGCCCCCTAGGTATCATTTATCATATGACACAGAAAAGATCACAAGTGAAGGTATAAGGTTGTGCTTGAGATATGTGAATTTATATACCCCCGCCTTTCTACAATGACAAGCTTAGGTAGACAGACCAGACTGTGGAAGCCTGAAAATATATGCAAACATATTTAGTTCAACTGTAAATGCCAAAGGCAAATTGACTTTGCTCACCTGTCAGGAATGAAATGAGCTGTGTAACTCATTAGAGTGAGGTTCTTCCAGCCCAGATGTGCAAAGGACAGCAATCTGCTGTGCATCTAGGTTAGACAGCACATACTGGAGGCTTTGAAGACCTATGGGTGTTAGCCAGGGTGGCGATCCATGAAGGATGTAGGTATTATATACTGATCAAAGTCCACCGAAAATTTTGCCCTGTTTATATTCAGCAAGCATCAGAGCTACTGATATCATATACCTCAAACCTCTGTTTCACACGCAAGTACTTCTTGTATCTAAGCACCACCTTTTTCACTTAGATCCCCAGGAATCACCTGTAATCGCATCCCATGCAGAACTGCAAGAAATTGACTGATTTTAGCCTTATGAAAGTTCGTGTATCTGAGTTAACATTGTTTTAATTGTTTCTCAAAGGAGCAACTTGTCAAGTACAAACTACATTCAACTTATTTTAAGGCAAAGAGCTGGTGAAAGTACAACGGAGAAATGTGCAGGATTCAGGAGGGAACATTCTTGGAGACACATGCAGATACAGAACCACTAAGTCTTGGGGACTGAATGGCTAGCCCAAAAGGTCCCTGGAGAGTCCAGATTCTTGGAGCAGTTGGCATTTTGCAGCTTCAGCATGTATAGCAAGAAAAAATATCCCTGTGGTAGCTTCTGACTGTGCCTTTTACAGCTTCTGGGCTGCCAGACCAAGTCTCTGCTGGAAGGCTCTGGGGTCATCTGGAACTGTCCCACAGGGCCAGCCACCCATGCATATCCCAGACAAACTCATTTTGGGGCTAGGAGACGAGATCCTGAGCGGTGCATGCAACTCCTCTTTTGACTTCATCCTGCCCTTGGTCAGGTGAGGGGTCAAGGTGCCCTTGATCTCACTACTCCATACCATGGAGCTGCAAAATGTACCCAAGCCTCCTAGAGAAATCTGCTAGTCATGCTGGTAACCAAGTAACAAATTGCAATAACAAAAACAGGCTCACACTATGAGAATACTCACAAGTTGTCCCACAGAGTTAAAAAAAAAAAATGGTTTCAGATATGCCCTTAACCAGCCAAGGGCAGTTAGAGTTTTAGCTGCATTTGTACCTGACACTAACAGAGAGAAAACAGGCTGTGAGGAAAAAAAAATGTCATCCATCTCTCCCTGTCCTTTGCACTATCAGAGTGCTCATTCGTATCAGCATCTACTTGCTGTTGACCTGCTGCCAGCAACAACCTACTTCCCAGCTCTCTCAGGCTACTCTGCTGGGTTCTCAGGCACTCTGCCCATGGTTGCCTCACCCCAGCCCAATCTACAGAAGAAGCTGCTGCAATTCTGTTTACCAGAAGTCCGAAGATTTCCTCTTCTTTTACTCCATTGCCCTTACCAGCCATCTGAAGACTATTAGTGTTTGTTATCCCACGTGGTTCTGAGACTCTAAAAGAAATCTGAGGAATCTATTGCTCAGCAGGTTTACCATAAGATGATACTCAGCTGAAGATCCCAGGGGGACAAAGAGATTTCTCTGACACGGGCATCTCTACTGGCAGAATTGTTCTATTACTGTAGGTAAAGGCACTTTCACCAAGGCCCAATACATGCAGTTTGTTCCACTGGGAAATAAGGAGTGATGTCGCTGTCATTTCCAGTATTATGCCTTTTCTCTAAGCAGTTTGCACGGTTCTCTCTGGGGATACCTGGATTGCTAAATCTCCTTTCCCGTTTTGGCACTTGCCCAGCCCATCATTATCAGCCGGCGCTTGATCCTCTGCGGGTTGGCCTGCCCAGCTCCCATCCCATGGGACAGCTTCCTTTCAGCTCCCTGCCCCTTTCTCACCTGCCGGTCTGGTTCCCCCCCCCCCCCCCCCCCCCCTCGGTGTTCCCTTTCTGTTCACACTTTCCTTTGCAAAAGTCACGCTTTAACAGTCCCTCTCTCACGATTTTCCGTGCCGGCCTGGGTTCCCCCCCCAGCATCCCCCTTCTCCCGGCCCACCCCCGCACCGCGGGGGCAGCTGGCCGCTGGGCGCGGGCTGTATCCCCAAGGCAGGGGGGAGCTGCCCTCCCCGCCCTCCCCGCCCTCCCTGTTCTCCGTGCCGCGGAGGAGGGCCCGTCTCTCCGCGCACATGACGGCGCGCTGGGAGGGCGGCCCCGGCGGGCGGCTCGGCCGCGCCACCGCCCAGCGGGCGGCAGAGGCGGCGGCAGAGGCGTCCTCAGCGCACAGCGGCGGCAGCAGGGCCGGGGCAGCCGGAGGGTCCGGGGCAGCCGGCGGGGCCGGGGCAGCCGGCGCAGCGTGGGCGCGGAGCCGCGGCGGGCGCGGGGCAGCGAGGTGCTGAAGGGACAGCGCCCGCCCCGCCCCTCCACGCCCGGGCCGGCGGCGGGGACCACGGCGCAGAGCGCCCGGAGCGGGGCTAGGGGACCCAAGCCCCGGCCTCCGCCCGCCCGCCGCGCCGATGCCGGGCGTGGGGGCGATCGGGGCGCGGTGCAGGCACCGGCCGCGCAGGAGCCCCAGGAAGAGCCCCAAGGCGGAGCCGGGCCAGGCCGGGGCCGCAATGGACGCGGCGATCTGGATCTACCAGTTCCGGCTGATCGTGCTGGGCGACTCCACCGTGGGCAAGTCCTGCCTCCTGCACCGCTTCACCGAGGGCCGCTTCCCGGGGCCGCTGCACTCCGACCCCACCGTGGGGGTGGACTTCTTCTCCCGGCTGGTGGAGATCGAGCCCGGCAAGAGGGTCAAGCTGCAGCTCTGGGACACGGCGGGGCAGGAGCGGTTCAGGTACAGGACCCGGCCCCCTCCCACCTCCTCCCCAAACCTGCCGGCCCCCGAGCACATCCTGATTCCCTCCCTCGTCGTCCGACACATCTCCGGCCCCAAGGACTTTGCCTTGCCCCCCAGCACATCTCCCTGCACCAATCTGGCTGTGCACCAAACAGTCCTCCACCCCTGCCAGTGGTCCCAGCCCCGTCCCACCATCACATTTGCCCTGCCCACCAGTTCCTTCCCAGGAGCTTCTTCCTTGTTTGCCCTTTCCCTTCACACACATCAGGGAACAGGTGCTCTTTCCCTCTCAGCTCACAGTAGTGGGTAACAAGTGGCCTCCTCCTCTTTCTTCTTTTCTCACTCATCTTTCCCCTGAAGTCCTGGACCTAATGTAGCAATCCCTCCTCCAGGTTTTTTTCCTTCTTTGCAGCAAGAGGCCCCTGCTTAACTCTGCATTTCTTACTTTGTCATCACCTCCGAACTCATCCTCCCCTGCAGTATTTCTCTCTGCCATTAACTCTCCCTCATATGCAATCTGGAGAGACCAGGCCACCTCCCAGCTCTTCCTCCTTCCAGCACAGCAACAGCGCTAGCACCAGTACAGCCATGGCAGTGTGGAAGCTATGGGGCCGCCAGCTACAGTCCCTTAGTAGTGTTTTATCTGCCTTCTGCATCTGCTCCACACTGATGGGTGCCAGGAGCCTCCACTAATACCTCTACCATTTTTACTGTAGCTAAACTAGCTCAAATGATGCACTGAGTATTAAATCCCCTCTCCCCTCTGTCGCAAGCAAGTAACAAAACTACCCTATTTTCCTGCCCCCAAAAGAGTCATGGTCATTCCCCAATTTACAAACTGATACTGTCACTCACTCTTGTGCCTCTGTTGTATCTATAGTGCTTGCAGCTTCAGGCAAGTTGTGTATGGATTTTAGTTTGGACTTGAGTCGTGTGGGGGGCCCATCTATGTGTACCTGATAACAATACACGCTTGTTGTTACTAGGATGCTAGCAGGAGGGTTGAAATGGGCCTCTTTGCTGGCCAGAATCAATTCTTCTGTTCTCTCTCTTCTGTTGCAACAGTTGTACAGACTCACACGCCCAGCTGAAGGGGTGGGATTGCACTGTCTTACCGGAGGACACCAACTTCTTTTTTTTCCATAACAAGCACTACAGTGAAACAACAAACAACTTTCCTGGGCTTACATGATTCAGAATTTCATATATATTCTTGCAGGCAGGCTGCTGAAGGGTTAGCAAAGAAATTAACAGTGATAAGAGCAAGCTCTTAGCATTTTTCGCTCTCCTTGTGCTTTCCAGATGGTAAAGTACTTGTAAATAAGTGACTAAGGATGTACAATCTCTTTATTTTGAATTTGCTGACAAATAGCCAGGATGGACAATGACAAGACACTAGACCGAAAGAAATGCAAATGCAGAGAATTTTGCATACATTTAAAATCAAATGATGGCCATCCTTTAACCCAGGAATGCTCAGGGAATGTACACTGATGAGTCATGCAGTCAGTTGCTTTTAAATTTACCATTAGTATACCTCTGTGTTTTTTCTAATACCCATAAGAACAAACTGAAGAAAGTAGTTGTAAATATTTGTGTTTGTTTTTGTGCTAGGAGTTTCTTGTCAGTTGGTGTGCCAAATATGACAGCGTAGTCTGTTTTACATTTGCTCAGATAAATTCTAAATATTTTACTAAGTTATACACCACAGGTTAAAATGTTGCACATTCTGTTGTCTGCTAATGGAGAACACTACAGATCGCAAGCAAAGATTATCTTGGGAAAAAACTAATTATTCCAAGAAGTTACCTAATTCTGGGGAACACCAAGCAGTTTGCAGTTCTGATTCCCAATTCTGCTTTGGCTCACTTGCACTGGAGTTTTAGAGGAGGTAAAACCTGTCTTTAAAGCTCCCAGGGGTGTTCCCTGCATGTGCACAGAAAACTACTGGCTGCATAATAACCCCCTAATTTTGGTCCCAGGCATTAGGGACATTCCCAGGGGAAAAGTAATACGTGACACACCTGCTGTCACACTCTCTTCAAAGAGGTCACATACTTTCTTGGAGGAATCGTTTGAGAAAAATTTTTAAGTGTCTCCAGTTCATTGATGCTTCTGTATTTGAACTGGATTTCACGCACTGTTTTAGAAATAATCTTTAATATGCACTGTTTGCATTACTTCTCAAATAAAGTAATTCTCACCACTTCAACTGCAAACAGTGGTGGTAGACAGTTCGCTTATTTGGAGCTCAGACAGGGCAGTTACTGATTATATTTACTTTGACATCAGTAAGGCACTGCTAAGCAGAATCTCCTACTGTGTGAGGTGCCACACGGACAACAACAACATAATCATTAACTTGAACACCTTACTAGAACAAGAACCTAAAGACTTGTTTAGTATAAGCTCCAGTCTGTAATGCAGACTAACATGAATGAGGGGTAAACCCTCAGATTCTTTCTATCTTCAGATTAATCATTTAGAGCAATATGCTGGTTTGGCTGTTTATACATCATCTACTTTGCTATGATTTTTGTTTGTTTGTTTGTTTGTTTATTTATTTTCTCCATATTTAAATCCAAGAATACATTTAAAAGATGAAACCTCCAGTGCTATAAAGTGCTTGGTAGTGGTGTTAAAAAGGAGAGTTCATTTTGGTAAGGGCAACATATTGTGGAGATGCTTCCATTATATTAACTTTTATATCCACTTTTTAGTAGACCATGATATTAGATACATTCTGCTTCTAACACATGGCTTGAAAATAAAACATTACTCTTATGCTTTTTCAGTAAGCCATATGTATTTTCAAAATTAATATCATTACACTGTAATCTTTAGTCATAGTATAAAAATAACTCTTCAAAATTAGATAAAGGTTTCAGTGAAAGTTTGGTTCATCTGGTAAAGATCAGTAAGATCATAATGAAAAAGAAACACTGTGACTGATTTAAAGTCTCCCTAAAGCCATAGTCTGATGTAATTAATGCAAAGAATCATGGAATATCCTGAATTGGGAGGGGCCCACAAGGATCATCAAGTTCAACACCTGGCCCTGGACAGGACATCTCTAAGAATCACACCATGCGAGCATTGTCCAAATTCTTCTTGAACTCTGTCAGGTTTGGTGCCATAACCACTTCCCTGAGGAACCTGTTCCAGTGCCCAACCACCCTCTGGATAAAGAATCTTTTCCTTATATCTAACCTAAACCTCCCCTGACTCAGCTTCATGACATTCCCTCGGGTCCTGTCACTGATCACCAGAGTGAAGAGATCAGCACCTGCCCCTTTAATTCCCCTCATGAGGAAGCTGTAGATGAGGTCTGCCCTTACTCTCCTCCAGGATAAAAAAGCTGAGTGACCTCAGCCACTCCTTGTATGGCTTCTCCTCAAGGCCCTTCACCATCTTCGTAGCCCTCCTCTAATAGTGGTACGGTGCCCAAAACTGCACACAATATTCAAGGTGAGGCTGCACTAGAGCAGAGCAGAGAGAGATAATCTCCTCCCTCAACCAGCTGGTGATGCTTTGCCTGATGTCCGCCCAGACACTGTCGGCCCTCCTGGCTGCCAGGGCACTGCTGCTGATTGCCCAGTCCTCTAATTTGTCGAGGTCTCTCAGCAAGGCCTCCCTGCCTTCAAGGGAGTCAACAGCTCCTCCCAATTTAGTATCATTGGCAAACTTACTCAGTGTACCTTCAAGTCCTATGTCCAAGTCACTTATGAAGATGTTGAAGAGCACTGGTTTTAAGAAAGAGCCCTGTGCAACCCCACTAGTGACAAAGCACCAGCCTGGTGTCACCCCATTCACTATTACCCTTTGTGCCTGCCCCATGAGCCAATTGCTCACTCATCACATAGCATGTTTATCCAGCTGTGTGTTGGACATTTTGTCCAGAAGGGTACTTGGAGAGACAGTATGGAAAGCTTTACTGAAATCCAAAAAGATTATATATATCAACTTGGCTTCCCTTGATCAAGTGGATGGGTTACCTTGTTGTAAAAGGAAATTAGCTTTGACAAGCAGGACTTTCCTTATGAGTGCATTGTCCTTCAGGTGCTTTTCAGTAAGTTCAGAAGAATCTTCTTCATTATTTTACCAGGCACTGAATTTAGACTGACAGTCCTGTAATTTCCAGGGTCATCCTTCTTTTCCTTCTTGAAAATTCCGACGTCTGCCAGCATAGAATCATTCATGTTTAATGACATTAATAAGCTGAGCCAAAGTTTGCACAAGCAGCCTTAATTTCAACAAGAATTTAAGATCTGCATAGGGATAATTTGAGAAATGGAAATTTAAACATCCCTCATGAATAAGTGAGACTACGTCAAACCTGACATGTCACCCATGAGGAGCAGCTGGGGGAGCTGGGGTTGTTAATCCTTGAGAAAAGGAGGCTCAGGGAGGATTTTACCACTGTCTGCAACTACCTAAAAGAAGGTTGTAGCCAGGTGGGGTTTGATCTCTTCTCCTAGCTAATACGTGATAGGACAAGGGGAAATGCCCTTATGCCAAGGGAGGTTTAGACTGGATATTGAGAAAAAACTTTTCATGGAAAGCATTGTTCTTTCTAGAACTACCTGAACTATTCTAATGCACTCATTTGTGTTTGCAGACCCTGTACAGTGAAAAAAAAATGGTTAAGAAAAGCAGAAACAAATCCTTATGGCAACTTCCTTTAATACTTCACAAAATGGGATACCCTCATTTATGGTCTTAAACAGATTTGTAAAACTGTGTATTCTTTTTCATATCTAGGCTATTTGAAATCATCTGACGGTAAGGTTCTGTTGTCTTCACATTCAGAGAGTTACTTCATGGACTCTATTGCAGGGAAGGTAGAAAAGATATTTTGAAACATTAGAGCAAACAGTCCCTCCCTGTTATCTAAATAAAACCATTTCAAATGCTGTTTGCTGTGGCTAAATGAATTTATACGCCAAGAAGCATAAGTCTTATCTAGTTGTGCACTTACCTATCTGTAATAGGACTACTACTGCTAATTATACCTCCACGTTCAAATTGTTATAAAAAAATATATGAAATACAATGAACTGAAAGCTGGAGGGAGCTACTGTTATGGAAAGATATATTACTGTGTACAGTTCATCCTGCTTCCAGAATTTTTGAGGCTGCATCCTCTTCATAATCATGAGATAAAATGGAATTAATTCTTGGATAAGTTATGATTTCAAATAATGACTTTTAATAGAGATCATGCATCTCATTTCAGTTGGAGAATGTTTATGTATACACTAGCTGTACATTTATGCTGGTAACAAGTTCTCACATCCACTCCTTGATAGGTTGTCATTTCTTTTAAAATGTCTCTTTTCACCTTCTCTATGCTTCCTTATTGCTCATGATTAGAGACTTACAATAATTAGTTCTTTTATCTTTCTCTCTCAATATGTATTCTGACATTTTTTCTTATTCTAGAGCACGTTAAAAATATTTTCAACTAGAGGAAGGGTTTCCTACTTCCAAAATTCCTTCCAGTGAATATTCTGGAATTTAGGGGGCTCAAAAGTAGAAAATATCTGTTACCAGTCCTCACGCCAAAAAATTATAAATTTATAAATTATTAGCCTCCGTGTGACAGAGATGCTGGAGACAGACATGTCCCTTGCCAGTGCTGGAATAAGTGTGTGTTTGCCCAGATCAGTTACTTTTGGACAGTTTTGTTCAGGGAGTTTCCTTTTTCTACCTATTGACTTCCTCAAGCACAAAGAGCTATGATTATCTATACAAATCTTCTTTTAAAGTATGGTTCTGGAAGGAATACAAAAGTATATACCTCTACATTGGCAAGTTTGGGCTCCAGGTTTCTTGAAATCTAAGTACCTATTTCAGTTTGAAATAATTGCTTAGAACAAAGCAAAGTGCATGTTTGTATGAAACTGAAGGACTCACACTGTAACAACAAAAGGATATATCTTTCATTCTGTGAACATGTTCCACGGTTTGCTAATGAAGTGCACTTTGCAAAATAATTCAGCATTCAAAAGTTGCCCCAGAGAAATTGGATTCAGCAATGTTTAGAAAGTGACTTTTGAATGTAAGAAAAAATCCAATATTTTTGTGTCTAATAGATAAATTAATAAATTCCAATTAGCTTTAAAAAAGCAAAGTTATTTAATGAAACATATAAAAGATAAAAACACATTGCCAAATGGAAAAGTAATCATTTTAACTTATCTTCTTCTTTTTTTTCCCCCCTTCATAGATCAATAACACGCTCTTATTATCGCAATTCTGTGGGCGGCTTATTAGTGTTCGACCTCACAAATCGACGATCTTTTGAACATGTGAAAGACTGGCTAGAAGAAGCAAAAATGCACGTGCAGCCCTTTCAGATTGTGTTCCTATTAGTAGGGCACAAATGTGACTTAGTGTCACAGCGTGAGGTTACAAGAGAAGAAGCTGAAAAGCTGTCATCTGACTGTGGTATGAAATATATAGAAACCTCAGCAAAAGATGCCACAAATGTTGAAGAGTCCTTTACAATTCTTACACGAGACATCTATGAACTTGTAAAAAATGGAGAAATCTCAATACAAGATGGGTGGGAAGGTGTCAAGAGTGGCTTTGTTCCAAATGTTGTACATTCATCAGAAGAAGCTGTAAAGCCCAGAAGACAGTGCATCTGCTGAATTTGTAGCATGCCAAAGAGCCCATGGGGTGTTCAGAAGATGATGCCAACCTAAATAACAGAATAATGGTTTTGAAACAGTATTAGATCATGACATAGCTGAATCATAGAACAGTAATTTGGTTTTGTATCCTTCTGTCTAGGTCATAATTCATAAAAGTTTAAGTGCTTTTATTCCTTTACAGAGTACGATAACTTTATGTGGTCTTCAGGAAAAGAAATTATATATTGCTAAAGGGAAAACTAATGCTATGGCAAGACACTGAGAAAGCGCAATAATCGTCGTGACAACATCCTCGCTTGGGCTTTGTATTTTGAATACTGTTTAAAATTCAAGGCTTGATAGGTGAGGATCAGATGACCTCATTACTTTTGTTCATCCTGCCTTAGCTTTGGACAAGAAAATATTATACCTTATACTTTTTTAATCTGATTCTTTACTCAAGTGCAGGGTTGCTAATGACTCTTAAAGTTTAGAATGCTGTAGAACTTGATAATAAAGACAACTCTAAAGAAAGCAAACTGAAAGATTGCTCCAGTAGCAAATGCTTTTGATATGACTATGAGTACAAGCCTTACTAAAGAAAAAGAATGTTTTAGAAAAGATTATTTATTTGTATACAAAAATAGGGAATAGAAACATTGGAATTTATTATTAAATATTTTCTGAATTGCCAGTGAAACTAAACATAACATCACATATGATCCAGCTGTTATTTGGCTTGTATACAAAACAGATTTCCCAACCACTGGAGTTACATTTCAGCGACCAGATTCTCAGCTGGGTAATTATCATAGTCACAATGATGCCTAAGGAATTATGTTAATTTACACAAAAAGACTCCATATTAGCTTTAAAAAATAAATTTACTTCTAACTAGAAGTAAAAATAAGTTAAGAAGTGCTGCAACCCATGGGGACCCAGGCCTTAAATTTGAATAGGGCAAGGACTGTTTTATTCTTAGCCAGCAAATGTTAAACTGTTTTCTAGAATAGGAAGGTTTTAAACTAAAACTATTATGAATAGAGTGTTTGGAGAGGAAAGAATTTCTACAATGATGTTTGGCTACGGAGGGCAAAGTTAGAGAACCCCTATTCTAAGAAAGTAACCCATAATAGCTTTTAATAACAACAAAAATAGGAGAAATCTGTGAACATGTAGCATTTTACTGAGCTTGAGGTCATCTTCCTACTCCTCTGAATATAACACACACTAGCTTTATGCAAACTAGGTCTAGCACTTAAATACCAAATAAATCTATTTCTATTTTATTGTAGTAGTACAAAAGGTAACTTGATCTTCAGAGTTGATAAGCATCTACAGTTTATCTGGGCATACTCATAACCACTGAATATCAAGACAGTTATATTCATATCAAAGTGTGTTATCATGTACAATTCTCCGTTTTCAAGTCCAGGCAACAAGTCTATGTTTTCAACAAACATATAATTGGTTTTCTCTCGAGTTCCTTTTAGGTTCTTTTACAATGATTTTTTTTAATATTCCATAGTATAGAGATAGGTTGTTTGGTTCCAGTTACTTTATACATTCAGGGCCACTAAAATTATTGACTTTGAAGACAACTGAAAGATTAGGTTTTTCTATAGCCTGAGTTTTATTTGCACTGAGGCACAGTTACACTATCATGGAAGGATACAGAGGCCTTAATATAAGGAATCAGCCTTAATTCATTAGCAATTAAATCAGTTAGTTAATTCTAGTCTCAGCATGCCACAGAGTGATTGCTGTGAGCCTGATTCTCTATTAAAGTGCATGTATTAGTAATTGACACCAAATCAACTTTGATTTGAGGGCATTTTAGGCCCTCTTTACAAAGTAAACGTGACTACAGATGCCAAAAGGTAGTGCAGAATCAGGCTGTGTGCATTTGATACTGATTCCCTTGTGATACTAGGCCCATGTTGTGTATCTCAGATCTTCTCTACATTGTTTAAGAGGGCAGAAGGGGCCAAGGTATAAATCAGTGGCTGGGGAGTCAACAGACCCAAAGTCTACGACTGGTTCTTTGTGTGTCTCTGAGAAAGGCATTTATATTTTCTGTGCCTCACCTTCTGCATCTTAAATATAGAGATGATTGTTCCTCCTCAAATTCACAAAGACTGCTGAGACCCGATCAGACTGTATGATCTTCAGTCTGGACTCTATCCTCTGTGTGCTACCTGTTGTGGTCTGTTTAGAATCATGGGATGTGAATGCTGGTTTCTTCTGACATACCCAAATAACAAAACAAAACAAAAATATTATAAGTGCCAGGTATTGCTCTTACTATGAATTAACATTTCATTACACATTTCATTACATTCGGATTAAATTCTTTTATCTTAAATTTTTCTTCCTGAATCCTCTGGAGGCAATGAGCTTTTCATTCTGTATAAAAACAATCGGGTGTGTTGGGGGGGGGAAAGGACTGGGATAAGAAGAGAATGGAAGGGAGGTATGCACAGAGAAATAAACAATCATCAGAACAGAGCCTTAATCTCTGTTGTCAGTGTTGTACCTGTGGTGTTACGTTTATTACACTGGGAATAGAGCTTTTAACCAGATTCAACTGTGTAAGGAACTGGTATTGTCAATGCAACTAGAAGAGAAGTTCACTGCATTTTAAAGTACTGTGCACATAGCTGTCTTATTTGTAATTCCTAAAAATGTAGATTAACATGTACTTTCTTACATTGTCTGTCTTTATGATATATTAAACCACTACTGTACCTTCTCACTACACATTTGCAGTTAATAGAAATGTCTGATAAATAGACAATTTGCTGAAATTCATGATTTTTTTTTCAGAAGCTTTGCAGTATAGTATGTAAGTAACAGCTTGAATAAGCTGTATAATGGGTTGTAGTTCAGTGCATGTGTATTCTTTTTCCCCCCAAGGAAGGGTGAATACCGATAACAGAATGAAATTCCCAGAAATTACAGAAATTAGATAAATATTATTTTGTAGCCAAATTCAAAAGTAGAAAATATTTAATAAGAAAACACCACAACTTTGCAAATTAAGGTTTGGTCAATCCCAGTTAGGAAATGGAAAAATATGTTAAAGTACCTTGAGAAAGGGTTTTTTTTGATTAACAGGCCTGGCAAATGAATGGATAAAAAGTATTGTTTTGGACTCCTAAAATGTTTAACTTTTATTGCTTTTATTTTAAGCTTGATAAGGAAGAATAAATACCTTCCTCTACTCATTAAAATATTTTACACATGAATTCTTCAGATATTTTGGCTTGCTTATAATTGTATCTGCCTTGTGTAAGAAGCATAAACTATCATTAGGAATCAACCAAGGAAAAGATTTTGAGGTAGCAAATATTCATACTGCTCATTTATGCCTTCGGTATGGAATAGACTTACCAATCTAACTTCAAGCTGGTGACTGTCCTGTGCTCACAGAAAATAACACAGGCTTGACTGAGCACCCAAATACACCGCTGCCCTGTGCTGAGATCCCTTCTGCCTCAGCCGAAATGTTACTGGTACCCAAGTTGCCTTACTTAAAGGTGGATAGATGCACCACAATCACAGATACTTCAGTCTCAGCATTCAAGCTCCTGTATAGAACACATGCTTCATTGCCTTCTTTGTACATAATTAACATCCAGGGAGAGTGGTTTTCCCCTAGCTGTAGACCTCAGCACGTGACATCTCTGCCTTTGCTTTTTACCCAGAGGTGGCACTGCAATCTCAGCAGCCTATATTAAGCCTTGGAGAGAAAGAAAGAAGGCTGAGGGTTTATTCTCTTCGTGAGTATGGAACCATACCGTAAACATGCTGGACTGTTTATGAAATCAGTGAATATTAAAACAAAACTGTCAATAGCAAACATTTGCATTGCTCATTTCTCAGAGTCTCTAGACAATCTTTCAAATAACTGAACAAAATTAAAATTATAAAAGAGGAATCTGTAAAATATAAATCTCCCTAAAAAGCCTAATGGATAGGACTGCACAACAAAATAAACAGATTAAAAATAATAAAAATAAGTCAAGCATAAGTGTAATGAGCCTTTACTCTAGTAGTTAATTGTGCGCAGAAACACCTACATTGCTTAGGTTCCTTAAGGATAATAATGGCATCACTGAATGTATTTAAAACTAGAAGAGTTCAGTGAAAAATTCATCTCCCTGATCCTCGGAGAAAAAATATTACTATCTCACAAATGCACTTATACTTCCTTCCCAGCTCATTTCTAGTGGCAATTCAATGTCTGGGTCTGCTGTTACGATTCATGAGGCTCTCCTCTAAAAACTGACTACCTACATATGGTGTTGTTTTACTCATCAACATTTGCCCCCTCTCTGAGGCAAATACAGCTGTGAAAAAGCTGAATTTTACTTTTGAGCATGGCAGAATTGTTTATCGCATTTCAGTGAATGTGCAATTCTAACGAAAGTAACGTGACCAAAAGTGTGCCAGTTGGGCATAATATGAAGACTGTGAAGTTCTGCAGGTTCCTGAAGACAATTTACCTTGCATAATACTTAATCAATGGGAACATGAAGAAAACTAAGTTGGTTCTGAAAATATAAAAGTATTTCACTAAGCAGGACTTTTAATGTGGAAGAGTCAGTTCTATAGGCGCAGGACTCTACAGAGATATTGTTTTTTCTTCAAGGAGTTGCAGTTCCCACAGACAACCAGTGGAACAGCAAACACACAGCTAAAATGTGTCCAGGAAAAGAGCTTGATAGCACAAATCCACAAAAATATAATATACACACTTGGGAGGCAGGGAATAATTGTTTGTCTGCAAGCACCACCACAGCACTCGCATGTCATCTTCCCCCATGACTGCCCATTGTCCATGGGGGCCAGACAAGAACAGAGAGCAGCAGATTCTTTATGTAATAGCAAGTAAATCTTCCTTTAAATTCAAACTGAGGAATTCAATTGGCATGAAAGCAAATCCAAGCTTCTAGAGTGGACCCCGGTCTTTGAAAGTATTTAAATAATTTCTATTTCAGAAAAAGGCACATTTCAGGACACCACTGTGTAACTGTGCTGGTTTAAAAGTAAACCAGCGGAAGAAATGAGCCCAGCTCAAGAGAGGTTATGAGTCAGAGTTACAATTTTCTAAAGAAAGATTAAAACAAATGCAATGATACAGGGAAAACTGGTTTTAACCCACAGACACATGTATAACCCAGCACTGTGGGACAAGAACAGAACAGTGTTCATCCACCCCTGTGAAGAGATTATTTGTGGGTATAGGAGTACTGTTTGGTTGTTTTACTTGTGTTTTTTTCGTGTTTCTGTTAATACACACATACCTTTTAATAAAGGGCTGTTATTTTTTCCTTTTCCATAATTTGTTTTTTCCTTCAGTTGGAGCCTCCTAATTTTGGATTTATGATTGCTTAGAGAGAGAAGTTTGGGTCTTTTCTCCTAACTCATCCTCAGCACAAGACCCTTGTCTCGTTTGAACTGGGACAGGTGTCAAGGACCTGGAGTTGGCACACAGATGCAGCCTATTGACTCCCCAACTCCAGCAGCTCCCTAAGGATAGGTTAGTTTTGTGGGACAGCTGCAGGAATGTCTGGCTATAGCTATGCTGGCACTATATTTACACTGCAGGCTTCTTCCCCTTTCACTTTCTCCCCTGCATGGTTTCTTTGCAGGAAGGGGCTGTCAGAAGCCATATCTGGCACCATGGTCTGACAGTGAGCAGGGCAATAGTTGAAAATGTTAGTGGTAGTTGCTAAGTATTAAGGTAATAAAACTGAGGGTGGGGATTGTGGAAAATATTCCAGTCATAATCTTAGTAATAAAAACCTTCCAGGGCTGGTGCTGCTCTGCAAGCACTTTCAACAATTGCCCATTTTGGTTAAACTTCCAATGCCAAGCAAATAGTTTACGCTATTTAGTAATAATTTATATTAGTTTGTAATTTTAAAATGATTACTGCTTATTATTCAAAGGGAAAAGCAAAAAGACAATTTTTTCCCATTTCCCTGACATACAGTTTGTATACAGAGCTATGCCAGGACATAAATTTAGAAGATGCAAGTCTCAAATCCAGTCAATCAGACCACTGAAATTTACAGTTCATTTTATTGGGATTTTTCTCTGCCCATTTCTCTGTGGGAAAGAGAGTTTGATTCTCAGGGAAGCTTTTAAAAGACATGCAAAGCTTAAGGAGCACTGAAAAAGAGATACACATGTGAACAAGTGTCAGAAAACCAGAACATGTTTTTTCACATTGTATCCTTTTTACTCTACCATGCTTCATAGATCAACTTCAAGTCCCTGAGTACACAGTGAATGTCCAAAAACCACTAGGAGATCAGATGTAAATCCCTGCAGCAGTTCTCTGCAACCCTGTGCTTGGGCGAGGAACAATAGCCACATTCTGCCTAACACACACCATGTGCTTCTCTACGTCCCAGGAGGAATTTGGCCTCAACAAAAACCCTCCTGTAGGTACTGCCTGCAAACAGTCACTTTGCACCACCTCACATCATTCTCAGTGTCACTCTGGGCAAAAAGTGCAAGGTTTTCCAGAAAGGAAACTGGGAGGGAATAGCACTGTTGTCTAAAAATACATCAGAGAAGAACAAACATCAGGGAGACAGAAGCTATTTAAGCTAAAGGACAATGTTGGCATAAGAACAAAGGGGTCACACTGAGATGCACAGGATAGGTGGTTCTGGTGATGCTAAGATACCAAAATCTTAGTGAAGTTTAAGTGAAAGCAACAGTAATCTTTACTCCCACTTGCAGGCAATTTCTCCAGAATGCCATTGTTATTGATTGAAAGGGTGATGTAAAGCCCAGATAGTAAACACCAGAAGTGTTTGTTTTCTTGTTGAAACAGAAACTAACATAATAGAAGAAGTTTGGTCACTGGTGGTGCTTCTTTTTTCATATATAGGTAGATGTCTGAGTGTCCTTGCCCTTTTAACAGGATTGTCTTCAGAGACTCATGGTATGGTTTGTGCATGAGGTCATCGTGACTGTCCACAGCAGTGATAAATGAGTCTTTCCTACTCAGAGAAAAACCGAAAGTTTTGTTATCCCTACTGAATAGTCTGATGAGAGAGGAGTTTAAAATGGACTAATCAAGTATGAAATTTTTTTTTTTCTTTCATGGACTAAGTGAATATTAGAAGAAACTATGTATGTCCTATCGGTACATGTGTTTTAGGGTATTAGAACAGACCATAGAAATGCATATTTCTCTCTGATGCAACTCATTCAAAGCTAACAGATTTATGCCTGGAATCAATTCACTTCAAGACATCTAGGAGATTATGACAGTATTAATTTCACTGATCATCCAAATCTTAATGGGCTATTCCTTATAAATCACTTTCAAGCCATGGATAGCTCTGGAATTGTCATTCACTCTGTTTTTTACAATCCATGCAAAGAATATAAAATTGTAGGCCAATGTAATACCATATATTAATCAATAATTAATGTCTTAATTACCATCCAAATTTAATAATAATCCATTTGTAATAGAACTAAAGCAAATAAAACAAGATCATGTAACACTGTGTACTGCAAAAGCACCCTGAAGTGGCACTAAAATACTATAAAACCTTGAGGCTCATGGGTGCCTTTACTTCCCAGAAAATAAGTGCTCAGATCTTCATGGAAAAAAAAAATTAAAAAAAATGTACAGTCATTGTGCAAGCCATGCAAAATGAGATGCACATTATTTTTAATATCAGTAAAAAGTACCACTGTTTCCTTGTCTCCCTGCTCCTCAGGTGTTCAAGTTCTCTTTATTCCTTGGTTAGCACTACTCATAACTTCTGCAAAATTCAGGCAGGATACAAGAACTCTCATACTTAGTACAGTCATTGCTGGTCCTTTCAGGCCAACTGGATAAACGTTACAGCAATGGCTACCAGGTACCTAAGAGTACTCAGAAAACAGTACAGCCCTCTGTACTCTTCCATTTTTGTGGCAACATTTGGTAAGTTTGCATGAAAAATGCACATATAGGGAAATCCATCATTTTAAAACATAGCATTTTAAAACACAGCCCAGCTTCATTTAGCTTCGATGATGGTTAAGCAAAATTTGCAATTATAACATTCTAATGATTTGTGTTGTGGTTTTGTACTCTAAGGTTTGTATCAAAGGGACCCAAGCTGAGGTTCTCTATAGTAGCTTATTTTCTGGCTCTATTTATCAAAAGCAGCGTAAAAACATCAAGGAATTGTGGCATTAATAACAAACATATATTAAAAACAAACAAACAACAACAACAAAACAAAACTGAAAGAGCTTGAAAAAACCCACAAAATAACAAATAATTGGAAATGCTTACATTTTTAAAGGGTTTGAGGAAGAGAAGATACATCAGTTCCTGGAGTAGTGGGTCCCAGACATGGCTGCCTCCATATCACAATCTGTAGAATATTTGCCTATATCCAAGCTTCCCTAGTACTTGCCTACCTGTAATGCCATGCAGGGACTGTGGAGAGGAATGGTTGATGCACAAATACACAATGCACACATTTACTGACCATGTTGGAGGCCTCTAAAACTCCTAACTTCAGCACTGTTGTAGAATATATGTGCAATGGACAGTGTGTAATACAATTAGATCTATATTGCATAATTATATACTATACATTCAACTGCATAACTATGTGTATTATATGTGCAATGGATACCATATTTTTAAATATTTAGAGTATAAAATATGTAATGTAACAGCAAAGAAAAAAAATAGACTAACTGGAGCATTCAGAAGCTGGAAACTTTGTCAAAATAGGAGGTTATTCAATACCTCCTTTTCAGTTCTCAGTTAAGAGAAGGCCTTAATATGGCTATTGTAATTTATTAAGTTAATAAGGCTGCAGGCTACATTCGGTCAGCATTATCCAAAACTTCCATGACAGTGTAGAGATTTGTGAAATATTTTGTTTCAGCTTTTCTAACACTTTAGTGCCCTTGTCCTCTATAATATGAATTTATCTTCAAATGGCATGCCCCAGGAAAGGAGAGGAGGTGGTTGCCATCCCTGGTGGCAGGTGGTGAGGCTGTCCATGATAGTGACATGTGACAGGCCAGGTGGAACAAGCAGCATCAGCTGTCAGGGCTCTAAGCCTGTAAGAAAAAGTCAGGAAAATTTTCTTCAAGACACATGAATGGATGAAGACTAAATGTTTTTAATAGAAAGGTGAGATTCTGCCAGGAATTGGACTTTGATGAACCTTGTGTATCCCTTCCAACTCAGAATGTTATGCGATCACATGGTCAGGTTGAAAGGGACTGTAGTGGGTCATCTGGTCCAATGTCCCTCCTCAAGCCACGGTCATTCTAGACCACATTGCACAGGATTGCATCCAGATGGTTCTGGAATATCTCCAGTGAGGGAGATTCCATAACCTCTCTGGGCAACCTGTTCCAGCGCACAGTCACCCACACTAAAGAAGTTCCTCCTCGTGTTCAGGTGCAACTTCCTGTGCTTCAGTTTCTGCTCTTTGCCTCTTGTCCTATCGCTGAGCGACACGGAGAAGAGCCTGGGTGCATCCTCCTGACACGCACCCTTCAGACACTGATACACTTATTGAT
Source organism: Pyrocephalus nanus (assembly GCA_038380795.1). Lineage (NCBI taxonomy): Eukaryota > Metazoa > Chordata > Aves > Passeriformes > Tyrannidae > Pyrocephalus > Pyrocephalus nanus. The sequence goes on from CM076259.1 coordinate 42,741,251, forward strand.
TCTGTAAATAGAAAACTTGTGACAACTGGCAGGGAGAGTGACGGCTTAGCCGGGGATCAGGTGTAGGGCAGTGACTTGGCTTACCAAAATGAGCGGCCGTGCGGTGCTGTGCCCGCGGCGCTCTCCGCTCCCTCCGGCTGGGCGTGTGGGGGGCCGGTGCCGCAGCACCAGCGGGGACAGGGCCGCGCGGTTAGTTAGTCAGTTAGTTAATTAGCTAGAAGTCGAGTTACTTCTGTCCGTATGGCCCACCGCGTTCCGCCGCGCCGGGGCTCCCGTTCGAACCCGCTCGCCAGGGTCGTGCGGGCGGCGGGCCGGCAGGGGGCGCTGCAGGCGGGGCCCGCAGCCCGCTGGGCGGCGGGGCCGCTCCCGGCGCCGCATCATGTGGGCCCGGCCCCTTCCATGGAGCCGCGGCCGCCGAGCGCCGCCCGGGCGGACGCCGCCATGAGGCTCTGAGGGGCGGCTGCGTGCGGAGCGCCCGGCCGGTCCCAGCGCTGACGAGCTCCCCGAGCCTCGCCGCGGGGCAGGCAAGCCCAACGCTGAGGCCGCCGCTGCTGCTGCTGCCGCCGCCGCGGGTCCGGCCGGGCGGGAGGGCGGCCCGGGGCCATGTAAAGCGGCAGCGGCCGGGGGGAGCCGAGCCGAGCTCGGGCAGAGGAGCCGCCGCCGCCGCCGGCCGGGAAGGCCTCGCGGGAGGGATCATGGCGACGTCTAATCTCCTAAAGGTGAGAGCGGGACCCGGGCGGGCCCTGCGGGAGGTCGGGAGGCGGTGGGGCCGGGCGGCCCTGCCGGCGGCGGGGCCGGCCGGGCAGGGCGGCGGGGACAGGGGCAGGGTAGAGCCGGGGTCGGGTCGCGGTGCCGCTGCCCGGAGTTGCCGCTGCCGGGGCCCTCCCGCAGGTGAGCGGCCTTGGGGCCGCCGGCCTCGGCCCGGCCCGGCCCGGCCCGGCCCGGCCGGCGGCTGCGGCTGCTGCCAGCACCCTGCTCCCTCCCCCCGGCTCTCCCTTCCCAAACACGCCTCGTTGGGAAACAGCGTTGCGTCGTGCAGTTAGACAGGGCACGGTGTCTTCCCTTTGTTTATTTAAGAAAACACGGGTGTATGGAAAATGTTTAAGTTAAACAAAAGAGTTGGAAAATGCCTTCGCTTTGGGCAGGTGTCGTTATTGGGGTGGCCACCGTGTTCCAGCTTTTTTGTTAACAGCAGTTTTCCTGCGAAGGAAAACTCCTGGAGGCCTTTCGCTTACGTTAAGTAGCTTTGCTTTTGTAGTCAGATGTTTTCAGGCACTTTCCCGGCGTTTGATGGCAGATGTCAGTCACCCCAAGGAAGATTCCGGTAGGACAGTCGAGTGTTTGAGCTCAGGACTGCCTGTCCTGATATTTGCGGTAGGTATGAGGAGAAGACTGCATGGCCTTTGAGGCCATGCCAGCACAGGGAAGACAGGCCTACTTGAAACAACTATTACTAGTGCCTCCAGTGTTTCTACAGCACCAGTTAACTCCTCTGGTGTGAAAGGCCTTCAAAAGGCTTAACTCAAGCACTTAGCTATTGAAAACACATATAAATATAGGCATAATCATGTGCTCAGCACTATGTATTATTTTTAAAGGTGATCCCGAAGAAGTGCTGCTTGCATTTTAGCAATCTGACCTACTTTGGATGTATAGATTTGGCCTGAATCTCCTGGTTGTACTTATTATTCTGAGACATTGAATGTGAAGAAATGAGAAATAATTAATCACCTTGTTTCTTCCTGGTATCCAAAAAAATGTTTCAGTATTAAAAAGATATATTTTTAAAAAGTCTTCCTTGAAATTGAAATGTAATTGAAATTAATTTTGATTAATTTCTATATATTTTTATATCTAAAAGGCATTAGTTAGATATCTAAGCAGATAAAAATACTGTAAAATCTAAAATTGAGGAATCCAAGAACAGGGGTGAAAAAAATAATGTCCTATTAGAAGAAGTGCCCTGTTTTTTGGAAAAGCATGTGTTTAGAGCAGGGTTCGGGCAGTTTTAGCTACTTGTTAATGTTTTAGACCATTTCATCACTGTACATATGAGGATTTCTGGAAACACTGATGTGTGCTTTGATGAGATGTGGTCACATAGCCCATAGTAGAGAGAAGATGCAGAGGCCTATGAGTTTTGTCAGCATTCCACTTCAGCTATTTTGAAAAAGTAATAAGTGTACAGTAAGTGAAAAGAGTCAAAGCCTTGATTCTGCAAGATGACTCCTGCCAAAATGAAGTCTTTGTGTTGACTAGTCATGTTTCTGCAACTGGCCTTTGCATCACCAGTATTTTATATTGACAACAAGATATATGTGCACGGTGTGTTTTCAGAAAAATGCTGCAGAGATACCTATTCTAAAGCAGGCCTTTCTTGTCACTCAAAGTGTTATTAAGCACAATAACTTACTAATTAGTGAGTTTTCTAATGACAGTATTAAGTATGATTCCTGCATTACAGAAGGAAAAATTCTGTGGAGATTTGGCTTTGTTTATCATGGCAAAATAAACCAGTGTAAGAACTGGAACTAGGTAAGGTCTTTTGTTCCCAAATCCCACTCATGAGAGTGCTCCCCGAGCAGCAAACTGTTGATTCCAGGCTGGTGTTGATTGGCAGTGCCTTGTGCCATCTGAGGCTGTGCAACGTACTTCTGCTTTCATGTTTAACAGGAAAAAAGCGATATCTGGGCACAGTAAATCCCAGGGTAAGAAAGGAGAGGTGTTAAAATCTGTGATGTTTTTCCATATCTCTTCCAAATAAACTTACATAAATTGGGTGTAGACAGGTCCTGGTTTTGCCAGCATGAACAGAAACTAAGCATTTTCTCTTCCTTTCCCCCATCCTCATTCAGCTTTCTGCATAGTTGAGAAAATGAAGTGAAATATTCTTTTCTTATTCTAGTGATAAATCCTAGCTGAATCCAAATCTGACTGGCTGTAGTAATTTTAAAGGGCATCATTTAAACTCCACTAGTGCATAATTTTTTTGTGAATTTATTTCTTTGTCGAGAAGCATATTCTTGGAGAGCCTTCTTTAAATGCAAAATTAGAATGACCAATCATATGCTGAATCCTGGTGAGATACAACAAACTGCAATGTGATGGAAATACTGAAGTACTTAGTAAGAGCCATTACATGGTCAGGGATGCCTGCCTTACCTGTAGCAAAGCTGCTCTCCCTCGTTGAGACGGTGGCTTGCTTTCAGTAGATGGCTGAGCCAGTTCGAGGAGAGTCTCCTAGAGTTTTTTGTCTCAACATACATGTGATTGTGACACTTTCAAAGTGGGATACTTCATTTCAGGGGGTCTGCTGGACTTGTAATTTGTTCCCTTTGCAGTGACAAAGTCTAAATCAATTCACCCATGTGACGTGAAGACACTTGAGTTTTTCTGCAGTTTCTGGAACAGAAAGTATCTCCGCTTATTGCAGCGTAAAGAAAACCTGTAGCTGTATCCATGCCGGCAGATCTGCCAGCAAATGCAGGAGTCTGTCCTTGCAAGATGAACTGCAGCATGATCCTGATATTAGGAGAGAAGCAGCAGAGGAAGCAATAAATTTTCCATGGACTTAAACGAAATGAGAAACGTTATTTACCTTTGCATCAGTTTCAGCTACCACTGACAACTAGAAACATCTGAAATTTTTGAATTCTTCAACTTGAAGTACATGTTTCCAGCTCTGTATTTTAAGTTTTTCTGTATCTTCCTAGCTATTTCCATTTAGGATATCCTTATGAAGCTAGGGAATGTTGCACATTACATAGAAAAGCTTTCCCTGTGGCTACTTCCCTGCTTTGAATAGGAACTTGTTACAGTCATTACACTGATTTTTAGAGCTGCTGGTAGCAGAGATTAATCAGATGGTGTTTATTCCAGTCTATGGTGCCATATTTCCTACTTCATCCCTCTGTGAACTAGCTTTAATATACCTGCTGTCTGAAAACAATGAAGTAGTAAAGGCAAAGATGTTACTCATATGTAGATAAGATGTACAGTAAGACCTAGAGAGTGTTGCCTTTTCTTGCAATACTGTCCAGAGCATCTGGCAGAGATGAGGGCTGAATTTCTATGTGGCCTGAAATATAGAGAGTACACAGCAAAGAGAGCTGAACATCCAAATAGACATTTTCAGGGTAAGGGGGACAGTAACATGGAGGTCTTAGGGTAATGCCTTGCCTTGTTATGTCTATTATGTCTAAGTGCTTATTCATAAAAATAAAGAACAGCAAAAAGTACATTTGAAGAGTAAAGTTGGAGGGCATATTTCAATATAGGGTGTAAAGTAGTATGTACTTCAAGTAAAATTTAGTGTTAAAGTAGAACTTTAAATCTAGATGAACAAATTAATTGAAGTGACTTTTGAAACAAATTATTTCATAAGTGGAGTTATTTTTCAAAACTTTAAATTTTAAACTCTAGAATGGCTACTTAGCCAGGTATGGCTCTCAGTTGTAGCCCATGTTTTCAGGGAAGATTTGATAACGAATAATTTGCTCGTCCAAGGTATGCCTTACTGTCCTGCTTACCTTTCCTTGGGAACTGTGGTTTGAGGCAAGCTAAGAAGGAAAATGCCCAGGAAATAGTGCTTGGAAATTGCCTGTGTGACTTTGGTATCAAGTAAGAATTACCACTGTTTGACCTCCTCTTCTACTGTAAAATTTGTGTTTTCTTATAAAGATAGAATTAATGAATGTGAATGACACACTGTAGGTGTTATTTAATGCACCCTTTCTTCTTGTAATTTCAGTACAAAAGTGTAAGGTCATGGAAGCATGAATCTACCTAGATGGTGTTGAATTGTTTATTGAACTTAGAGTAGTTTAGTTGGGATTTTTCATCCACTGATTTTATTTCATCTTTGGTTTAAATAACGAATAAAGGAGGAAATGTGGGGAAAATTTACTTCTATGTATAGGAAACAAAGTTCTAAACTTCTCTGACATTTCAGGACAAGCTTTGTTTGAGGAATTCCTTTTAAGCAAGCAGATGTTTATTTCAAGTGGATACGCAGTTTTTACAACTGAAGTTGAGTTTTGTGGGTGTTTCTTAGAAAAAAGTAGGTATTCACAGTTTAAATCATATAAACAGTTGTGTTTGCCATCTCCCCACACACACACCATGTTTTACAGTGAAATTAATCCTATTCATGAAGACAGAACGTTCGGGTTTTATCTTCAGCTGTTTTTGTGAAGGGCTGAATTACACTTCTCAAAAACTGCGGAACAGATATTTTTTTACCTCTTCTGGAAAACTTATGGGATCTACTCTGACATTTTATCCCAAAGAAAAACTTAGGAAGTTGTTTTTACTTACTTTATAATGCCCTTTCTGTAACTCTTCAGTAGCTGGTTTTCAAGTTCATTATCCTGCAAAGAGGGACTTAGAACAGAAGTATCTGCAAGTAAAAACTAATAATTTTCACAGGACTGGGGAAGATTAGAGCGACACATCAAAGTTTAGGGAATAATTGTAAAGCTAGCTCTATGTGGGGGAAGTATGTAGTTGATGATTTTCAAAGATTATGTATTCAAATCACCTCTTTCTTTTGTAGTGGGAAAGAATAGGCAAAATTGTCTCTCTGAATTTGAAAAAAAATTTCTTTTTCTATTTTTTATGTTGAAAGATTTGTAGACTTTATCAACAGGGGTTCCTTCCATGAAAGCCATATTCAGTACCTAACAGGATGGTTTGATAATGCTGTGAGGTCTCCAGGTGCTGTTAACTGTAAAAATAGTTACTGTGGTGCCTGTTGCATCTTTATAGCTTGAAGATGTATCTTTTCACTTAAGAGCACCAGGGGATACAGTTGCCAAACAGTGCTTATTCTGAATACTAAGTAACAGTTTTAATTGTAAATTTCCATGCAGAAATTAATCAAAAGAAGATGGTTGAGGGAACGTGGTGTGCTGCTTGTGCTTGTTTATCTGAAGAGATGTTAGTGACAGAACAGGGCACATGTCAGAATTTCAAGTAGTTAGACTGTATCATTTGCTGTATTTGAAGTGAATTGTGTCAAGTGTAGTATCACTGATCAAGACAATTATCTGTTCAAAAGTAAACAGTGCATTGGAACATAACTCTGCTGATAACCAGTAGTCTTTCTGCCACAGAACTCCCAATCAACATAGCTTTTTAATTGCAGGTTTTTCTCTTTAAAATGTGGAGCTGTAAGCAAATAGGATAACGTATGCAGTAGAACTGCTGCTTTTCTTGCAAAGTTGGTGTGGTTTTGGTTTGGTTTTTTTAAATGATAGAAATTAGTCTGTATATTATGGTGAGATTTTTCAGAAAAATCAGAATTATGTGGAAGCACTTCATTTCTTTAGCTTGCCTCTTAGTTTTTATTGAAAGTTTGAAAAGTCCACCTTGGATTAGACTTTTCAGCATGGTGTAAATAATTTTTATCTGCACCATCTGTAGTCTTGGCCCTCAGAATGCCTATGGCCAGTTAACCGACCGGAAGGGAGCCTGTCATACAGTAGCTCCTGTGTTACTCTGTTTCCTTCCTCCCTCTTTACTGCTGATGCCAAATGCATAGTGAGAGAAAAAGGGTACATGGCGGCATCCACAGGTACAATTCCTCATTCCTGGCTGCCAGTTTGATCAGGGTAACTTATTCAGGTTGGGTTTGTAAGTCTGTCTTGTGACTTTTGTAGCATCTATCTTTGCTGCGACAGAGAAGCTGACCCAAGTATCATTCATGTTGTCTGTGTGTAACTCCATTTACATCTGAAGAACACTTGCTAGAACTTGTTTCTTGTAGCTAATGCAGTGAATAAATTAAGTTGGCAGTCTGTTTCTCTTTTGAACAAATAATAGCTCTCACTTTTTAAAATAATACTGTGAAAAGTGTTGTTCAGCTGTGGTGGTGTAGCTCAAACTCTACCTTATGAGGGACACCTCTGAGAAAAAAAATATTTTTTTGTTAACTGTAGAAACTGCAGTCCTTAAAGATAACTTTAAATAAGAAACTGGTTTATTAACAATATTTTTTTTGTTCCTTTTAGAATAAAGGTTCACTTCAGTTTGAAGACAAATGGGATTTCATGCGCCCGATCGTTCTGAAACTTCTTCGTCAGGAGTCTGTCACAAAACAGCAATGGTTTGATCTGTTTTCGTAAGTAATTCTTTAGTATCTTACATCCTTCTACATAATGGGAATATATGTACTACTCCTGATACAGAAGTATCACATAGGATGTAGACTGTGGAAAAACAGAAGAAAAGTACTATTTGAATTTTATTAAGTGATAAGCGTGCCTACATCACTGTAAATATGCAAAAGTAGAGTTTTGCTGAGATTCATGTCTTTGCAAATAGGATGGTGAAAGAACAGCAAAGCTTTTTGACTTCAACTGACCATAGTAAATAAGTTTTGTAGGTGACCACAGTAAATAAATTTTGTACCTACTCACAAACTTATTCTTAGAATTAGAGAGAAAATGTTTACTGCTTTGTCAGTAAGTTCGTTAAAGGCATTTTGCTGAACATTACATTATTCTGATTTGAATGGCTTTCTTCTAAAATAACTGAAGAATGCTACTGAAGTAGCTGGGTGGTGCAGTTTAACTGGTATAATTTGAATAGTTTTGTACCCTAAGAATGATATAGTAATACTTTTCAGACAATGTTTGCATTAATATACTTTCTGAAAACCCTGCTGTTTTCTTCCTTTCAAAAAGCCAGAAGTGGCTTCCTGTTAGGTAATGATTTTTTTTGGTAAAATTCACCATTTGATTTTTGCCAACGTAATGTGGAAATGATTTAGAAAAGATATATTGGGAGTATATCTAAAATAAAATCTTTGTCTCAGTGGAGTTATTTTCCCTCAGATACAGTTGTAGTTTAAATCTGCAGACTCTTCTGCTTTTTAAAATCTGTCACAAAAGTAGTTTTTATTTAAATGCAGTCTTGTTGCAGTCTCTGTCTTTATTGCTCTCTTTGATGAGGATGGCACAGTGTCTCTTTTTTACACCCATCTTACTGCATCCTTCACGCTTTTCTGCCAACTAAAAGTAACAGTAATTTAACATGTAATGGTTGTTAATATCTTAGGATGTGTCCTCTATAGCAGTTGCCAGAAACATGATATAGTCAAGGTAAAAATTCAGTTCTAAGTCGTTGCTTTAATTATTAAAACTAGTTCAATAATTCTGCATTGGGATTGAAACTTTCTGTTTATTATTTTTCTCGTAGCTGAATTATTGAATAGAACTTTACCTTCATGGCTAAAATAAGACTATTGAGGGAAAGGAACCCACTGTCCTAGGTTCATATTTTTGGACAGTGCTTTGTTAAGCTTCTTAATAAAAATTCAAAATCTGTAGGTGTCTTCTACTTGCCCTTTGAGTATAATTATCCAGTATTGCTTTTTTCACTGCCTCTCAGGAAACACTGGCATTCTAAATGCAGTAACACCTTTCCTGCACATGAACGCTGTGGAAGTCTCACCAGTTAGGTAGAGCTCTGTAAATCCTGGGCCTGCACCTTTGATCTGTGTCAAAGGAACTTTTTACCTTGCAAGTTTTGTCTTTTCAGTTAAACTAAAAAAGCTGCTTTTGTGTTGAAATAAGTGCATTCATTTAATAGGAACAAAGTACTAACTTGAGATTATATGGTTGCTTTTCTGCAAAGATGTGGCCTAATTAATGAAAGAAGATGGTAATGAATCAAAAAAAGGCTTCCTAGGCCATGTTGTATATGATATATGGTAGGAGTGTAACTTGCTTTTGTTTGGTCTTCATTGTGGAAAGAGTAGGAATTAAGTTCTATTTGCTCGGCTGTCAGGGAGGAAAAATTGTACTTGAATGTTGATTAGCAGTCAGTAATAGAATTTTGCTTTGCAATGCTGTGTGGTAGCTTTTCTGCAGTCATGTTCCATTTTAAAATGCCACCACTGCCATGAAATGTTTAAGTGATCTTATTAAACTAGTTAAATCATGTTTTAAAGTACCTGATCCCTCAGAGTTCAAGTTTGTTGTGAAGAAGGTATGTTTCTTTCGTCGCACAAGGATGTTTTAGTGTTTGGATTGTGAAACTGTCGGTGAAGGCTGCATGTTAATGAGAGTATTTTAGAATAACATGGGTTGAGTAGTAATGCTGCTACTGGCAAGTGATTTCTATCTTTGTCAAAGAAAAGGTTTAAAAATTGTTCTTAATTCAGTAAGGATTATTGAATAGGTACTGAAAACAGAATTGTCTTGTGTATCTCCTTCTTGACCCCAGCCTTTCTCCTCAATAGGTTGCAGTTACTTGCTTACAGGACTTTTCTTTAAAGCCTCAGTCTCTTCCCCAAGCATGTTTTCTTGCATGTGTCACTGGGATCTAACTGTGTTGTTTGACAGTGTATTAATTTCTTAGATATACTGAAATTATGACTGCTTAAGCCGCATACATTACAACATTTGAGTGGCTGTTACTAAAAGGTGGATAAATTGTTTTCTAGAGATGTACATGCAGTTTGCTTGTGGGATGATAAAGGTCCAGCAAAAATCCATCAGGCTCTGAAGGAAGACATCCTTGATTTTATTAAACAGGCACAAGCAGTAAGTTCTCAATGTTCCATAACTTCTATTCATATTGTTAAAAAAATAAACATATAGTTCTGACTTGTATTGAATCTAAATGAATTACTTTTTTGACTTGTATTGAATCTAAATGAATTACTTTTTTGTTTGAAATTTTGTGATTTTCTGGAGATCGCAGTTACCCTCCAAACTTCTATTGACAAAAGGAAGACAGCCTTGAGCATTTGCTTTGGTTCATTATTTTCTCACAGTGCTTGAATCTGGGGAAGGCAGTGATTTTTGTGTTATATTAAAAAAAACCAGAACACAGTATTACCTTTGTTTATCTAACAGTACTTATGGAATCTTCTTCCACTTGAAAACTTCTTAAGGCAGAATTTTCCATAAGCAATTTCTGGGGAAAAAAAAAAAAATGCTTATGTAGCTTCAGTGCTGTGCTGACATGTTCATGGATGGCTTTAAAATAAGCCATATGTACAGCCTGCCACAAATATCTGTGCTATCGACTCAGCAAGCTTAGCTGTCCAGTTTTATAGGCTTCCCTCTTGACAACTGAATTTGTTAAAAGATTCAAAAGAAATTCTTGTGTTTGTAAAACATGTTGCAAAAATGTTGTCTGTAATAAGGGATTTAGAAGAGGAGGTTGTTGTGATGTTTTAAAAAAATATTAAAAAATCACGACAAATGTTTGTAAAGTTAAAAATGAAAGTCTGTAAAATCTTTCTTTAGTGAAGTGATTTACACCACTAAGGCTTTGCTTGAAGGAAAATAGTTTCTTATAGAGGAATTTGTGTAACCTGGCATATAAATGTTGCCTTTTAAAGTTTCACAGCTTACTTGCTTACAGCATGCATAAATGCTATGCTGAACTGAGGCCTTTGCTATGGTCTGTGTTGGCTGTTATTTGAGAGGCAGGTTTTTAGGCTTTTTGATAGCCATTGTGCATTGTAGCTGTGGTTTCCAGGCTTTATTAAATATATTAAATATACACGTTAACTAGCTGTCTGGGTCCAATGAAAGGCTAGTAGATGCCATTGAATCGAAACTTTTCATTGCATAGAATATAATGTAGTTCTTACAGGTTTATATTTTTTTCTATATGGTTATGCCAGTACACGCCAAAGGTTTTAATATTTTTGACTTGCAGATGGCTTAGAAGGAGGAAAAAAGAAAAGGTTAATTTGGAAAATTTAAACTTTCTGATTACCTGTTTGCTGGTATCTTTCTTTACCCTTTAGAAATGACTGATATGCCATGGGTTAACAACTACTTCCATAAGCTAAATGGCACTTAAATATGCAGACTTTCTTATTCTGATATATCTGTACATTTGAATTTTATATGGGGAGTTATTTTCAGTATAAGCAAAGTCAGCCCATATTTTTGTGCATAAATTTGTTTATAAATTACCTTCTCTTCTCCCCCGCCCCTCTAGAGAGTGCTGAGTCATCAAGATGATACAGCTTTACTGAAGGCATATATAGTGGAGTGGCGCAAGTTCTTCACACAGTGTGATATTTTGCCCAAGCCATTTTGTCAATTAGAGATTACTTTAATGGGCAAGCAGGGCAGCAACAAGAAGTCTAACGTAGAAGACAGTATTGTCCGAAAGGTAAGTGATCAGTATTGAAAGCTTTGTTGCGCTGTTTGCCTACAGTAACAGTATTGAAGGGACTCTGTAGCTGAAAATGAAACCACACCACTCATGTAACATGATGTATCACTTTGCTCCGGTGTGAGAGTCAGAACAACCCTGTAACTTTTTTTTTTTCTCTCTCCACCATAGTTTCACTTGGTTTCTCCAGTTTAGCTTTGACTATTAACAGTTTTTTTCATGTGGTTAAAGCACTTCTCTTTTGGGCTTTGGGTTTGTCTGCATTTTGGTGGGGGGTTTTTGTGGTTTGTTTGTTTGTTTGTTTGTTTGTTTTTTGGGGGTTGATTTTTTTTTAAATTATGAATTGAATCCTGGAATGGCAAGTAGTTGTAAATACACCTACTGTCTGTATATTTGCGAGTAACAAGTGTATCTGTATACATAAGTGAGTAGTTTTTCTGCTCCTGGTTTATATCCCTAGGCCAAAATCTTAACTGGGACATACCTCTGCATTTTATAAATGACCGATTAATTCTCTCATCTTAAGTTAAATATGGCTATTGATATCTCAATTTCCCCTTTTTTCTCCAAACTGTCAGTCATATCAATGAAATGATTGGACATGAAGAATCTTGTGGATATGATCTTTTTACTGTTTCATATTAGACATGGGAAGAAAGTCTAGGGCTTTGAGTATGGAGTGCTCAGTGTTCTGAGTCCCATGAATAGTGGTCCTGGAAATTGCTTTAGTCTTTTATTGTAAGGAAAATGAAACATATCAGTTGTAAAGTGTTAAGTACTTTAGTTTAACATCTTACTTTCTGCAATGAAAAGGAATAATGAATCTGTAGGGAAATGAAATTTCTTTAGCGGTCTTTAATTTAGTATTGAAGATCATTTTAACTGTTTCCTTATCTGCAGGATGGGAAGAGCAAAATAGTTAGAATGCCTTACTTTGGGCAAGGATTTTTTCTTTGCCCTTCTGTTTTGACATCTTGTTCCCCCCCTCCCTTGAAGAAGAGGAAGAGAGAACAGCAGCAAAGAGAGGAATCACCATCTCACGTTACCTTTTTAGATTTCATTGTTTGCTGGAGAAAGCATGTGATCTTATTAGGCTCACCAAAATCTGGAAAACTTGAACTCTTAACTCTGCTTTATGCAGAAGAAAGGAGAACTAAGAAATTTAAAGAAAAAAACAACATTAAGTGGACAGTAGTGAGGAGAATCTGGGAGAAAGAACTGGTTTCTAACAGTTCAGATTTTGGTCAAGACTGAAGCTGAGGGAGTTGTCTTGTCTCTCATATGCAGTCCAGCAAGGACCAGCTCATCATTGGTACATTAAAGCCCAGAGGTTCTAACCTGTCTCATTATTTCATATTCACTCTTAAAGGTCACTTGCTGTTTCTGGCATCATTCTCTGTAGTTTTCTAAGGAAGTGTAATTAAATAAAGCTTTGTTTCTAAGAATGTTGCAATGTAGTAAACATTCTCTTCCAATATGAATGACTTCAGCGTCAGAAATGGAAATTTAGTGGAAATTGAGAGACAGTTATGGAGAAGTTAAGAATAAAGTTTGGTAAACTTAACTCTCTTGAAAGGTTATCCAACTTCTATTAATTGCTTGCTGTGTTAAAATCTAAAATTTACTAGGCAAGAATGGAATAAGATCATCTAATCTTGACTATTAACTTCACCATACAATGGTGTCAAGTCATCATAGCTTTGTTTTTAGCAAGCTTATTCACAGTCATGAGGTAAAGTTTGAATTGCTAAATTTTTTGATTCCAACCTGCTTTCCACTGCCAGTGTAGATGTAATATTATCATGCTTAAATTCCATTAATGTTACTGTCAAATTTGTAGATAGTATGAGCTTTTTTCTACAGCAGTGAAATGGCCTGAGTTGGATAGAAAAAATAACATTATCTTTAAAGCTTTGGCATAATTTCATTAGGTATTCAGTGGCATATAGATAGAGCTAGATCCAGTGACTGAGGAGAAAAAAAATTAACCCCAGTGACTTGAAGTTCAAAGCAAATTAAGATTTTTAGCAAACATGTAGTATGCTTCAAGTATTTACTGCTGAACAGCTAATAGGACTTAGGTGGGCACAAGTATGGTGGTCAGGTGTAATGCAGTGCATTTGCAGCAGCATAAGTAGCAATCACTAGAAATTAATAAATCACACAACAGAATAAAAAGGAACCCATTGAGTGATGGGGATTTTGATAGGAGTCTGCATAACTAATTTTAAAACTTTGCACTGTTTAAATGAGATCTGGAGGTTTTTATAAATCACGTACGCATTATTTGCATACTGAACTTTCTTGTTAGATAAATGCAATGTAAAACCATCGGTCTTTTTTATTCTCATAAGAAAATTAAGAAAAAGCCTGCCAAATAGTGAACTATATTTGGATGTTTGACTCAGAGGTACCCCCTAATACTGCAACTCTGACACATTGCATTGCTGGAAAAGTTACGTGACTAATTACTATGAATTGTAGAAATAATACAGAATTATCGAATTAATATATGCATTAAAGATTGATTTCCCCTAGCTGTCCAGTTACATAAAGTAAGCTTAGAAGATAAGATGAATATTACTTCTATAACAAGTTCAGAGAAAGATGAAATTCTAATGTAGCTGAACTGCTGTATGACCTGGAAATTACATTATAAGTGGCTTGATTTCTGTTTCTGATCTTGCATGTCTTTAGCACAAACTTAGGTCTGCATGTACCTTTCTGACAGGATATTTTTTTTTCTTCCTGATATATAGCTCATGCTAGATACGTGGAATGAATCCATATTTTCCAATATAAAAAATAGACTTCAGGACAGCGCAATGAAGCTAGTTCACGCGGAAAGACTAGGAGAAGCTTTCGACTCTCAGCTCGTTATTGGAGTTCGAGAATCATATGGTATGTCTTGCACAGGCCGATCTGTTACCTTCTCATTTTAGTAAATTAATTTTCTTCATACAAAGTTGGCAGTTGTGGTACGGCTGAAATTATTATCTCAGCATTTGATATTGATTTTTTTTTTTGTTCTTGCTGATACCAATAAATTCTGCGTATAATCTTTAGTTTCTGAGTGATTTACCTGTGTATCAGTTACTGCAAAATGTGTTTACGAAGAGAAAACTTTTTGATCTTTTAGGGTTGCAGATATAACTTTTTCTATACTCTTTTACATGCTGTTTCTGATTCATCAGACAGTTTGAGGAAGAAATGCTAAACAGGCTGCATTTAAGACTTTCAGTCACTTCTTTTGTTGCAGAACAGATCTATGTGTCTGAAATCTCTATGACATTTCACCACTGTCTGCTGCTTTGCAGCCTGTTGAATAAAACTTTTGGCTTCTCTCGGATTGGTTTATAGATGTCCAATCCTAAACTTTTTTCAAGCATTTCCTCTTTAGTGACTATTCATTTCCAACTAGTGCAAAGCACTCCAGTAAGCTGTCTCCATTTTTGTGAAAGAGGAAAAAAAAAAATTAAGACATTGTTATTCTAATAACAGTGTCTAAGAGGAGTTTTTTGATCAGTCAGGTGGAGAACTTTTCACTTTATTAGACATTATGCTGAGCTTTTTTTTTCCTTCTTCCTTACAATTTTCCATTTATATGTGTATTTATGATTACTATGTTTGAATGTCCAAAGTGCTGGGCCTAAGTATGCAGTTTTTTCTAGTTCTCTGTACTTGATCAGATTGTTTTTTGGAGCAAAGACTGGAAAAATTTGGTGATCTTCTGTGATCAGAGTGCATTTATCACATATTTCAAATTGTTCAATGTAACTTTTTGATAAAAGACTCAGTCTCTCATTGAGATTTGCTTATTATTAGCCACATAAATTTCCAAGACTCGAGAGTAAGTTTGGACTTTCTCTTTGCAGTTAACCTTTGTTCTAATCCTGAAGATAAACTTCAGATATATCGGGATAACTTTGAAAAGGCATATTTGGATTCAACAGAGAGATTTTATAGAACGCAGGCTCCTTCTTATTTACAACAAAACGGTGTACAGAATTATATGAAATATGTAAGTAAAAATTCTGTTGTGATTTTGTTCTGAAAATATTAGTGCTTAAAATGATTGCTGTTCTACTTTTGCACAGGCAGATGCTAAACTAAAAGAAGAAGAGAAAAGAGCACTACGATATTTAGAAACAAGACGTGAATGTAACTCTGTAGAAGCAGTGAGTATAATGTGTAGAAAAATTACATATATTTATATAGTATTATTATATTGCAGTTTTTATTTTTCTGTTACAGTATTATTTGGTAGCACTAAATTGAAACAGTTTGTTTTATGGTTTTTAATTTGCATGGGTTTTATGGTAATTAATTTGCAAAAAATATGTATTACTTTCCAATGGTAATCTACAATTTCTGCAGGTGTTTTAATAGTACATGTAGAACAAAAGTTCAAACTGAAGGGCAGGTTTTTATTTAGATTGGTTTTTGTTCTTTTGTTTTGACTCGAGTATGGTTGTTTTTTTTCCTATGTTTGAAAATAAGCCGGTCAGTCTATTTGGCAAAGGGTTTCTCAGTGTTTTTTTAGAATACCTGAAAGAGTTATTGTTCATTGCAAACAAAAGGAGCTATGGAAATTTCATTACAACTGTAATAAATTTCCTTTTAGGCTGAAATATGGCCATTTAATATAAAGGGTGTTTTTCTTTTTTTCCTTCCCCTTCTTCCGTCTTGAGCAGTATTTTACACAGTTCAGATTCTGGAGGAAGATTTAACTGCAATGAATAGTTCATAATTGTCTGTGTTGAAATTAGTTCAGGAAACAGGTTATTTTAAATAAATACCTTTTAAATCTGATTTTTTTTTTCAGTGGATCAAAATGTGCTTTACACCTTTTGTTAAGCTGTGAATCATTCATTCTGCACAGCTATAAATTGTAACCCATATAAAGAGGCTGACAAAAGAGAGATGATCCTGACATGTACATGCAGTTTCTGTTCTAGATCTAGTGCCTTGTTCAAGCCATCCAGCCTGGTCCAAATAGGGTATGCTGGAATGAGAACTATTCTTAGCTCTTGGATGTATGCTTGGAAATGAAGTAGGGTAGTTAGTGTTCCAAAAGTGGGGGCTCCCTTGAGAGGAAAGAGTTGACAGAAATACTAAGCTTATTAGTGGTTTGAGGAGACTTTACCACATTTATGAACCTAAGCATTTTGAAGAAATTTGGTTCCTGTATAGATTCTATTCAAATTGCACATTCTTTTTATGAATCAGTGAATGAAATCATTATTTTATAGAGCTAGTTGTTGAGAACAGGGTAGATCCTGTGTCATGGCAAACTTGAGACACATCACACTTTGGTGTTCAGATGGCTACATGAGCTAATTCTGTGTTTAATGTATTTCAGCTAATGGAGTGCTGCGTCAATGCCCTGGTGACATCTTTTAAAGAGACTATTTTAGCTGAATGCCAAGGCATGATCAAACGAAATGAAACAGAAAGTAAGTGAAGCGTCAAGAACAGTGCAGGATGAACTCAGCATCAACTGCATAAAAATAGATTTATGTGTAGATATATCAAATTACGGTTTTTAATAGATGGTGGCAGTCTTTCATAGAAAAACACTACTGCTCATGAACAATTTTATTCCACAAAAAGCTACCTTCACTGGTTCGTATTTTCTTCTATCACTTTTAAAATCTGTATGTACAATAACCTAATTTGAATGACTAGAAAACAAAAAAAAGAATATTTTGTGTTCTGTTCTCTTTATTTTTTCCTACATTTACTTTCATCATGTTGACCAGCTCTGGTAAATGCTACGAATGTCTTTACCTTCTATTCGAGTACTTCAGATACAGATACAAACACTTCCCCTTCATTTCAACCCCTCTGCCCATTTACACCAGGAAAAAAAGTGAAGCATCTCTTTACAAAGCTCTTTCTCTGAAAGGCAGGGAGAAATTTTTCTTCTGATAATTGGTTCTGGCCTGTAGGTCAAATGAACCAAATCTCTGCAAGTTGTTGATGTGGGTTTATAGCCAGTGGTAGTGTGAGTATTGAAAGTTAGCTCTGCATGCCTTTCTGAAGTTTTCAGAAGTTTTGTTTTTCAACTCTGCTGCCAGAAATTGAGAGGCTAGTGTGATTCAGAAGTCTTGTGTTAGTCCTGTATGATAAAACAAGCTAGATATGTCATTAAAATGTCATAATTCAAGTAGGGAAATGGGAAAAAAAAAAAAAAAAGCTGAAATCACAGGTTAATTTTTCTTTAAAGTCTGGGTATCCTGCAGCCAGGGAATATTTACTAATATCTTAGGAAGTTTTAATTTCTATGAAAATACAAAAAGTGTTTTATGACTTAGAATATTGTAGAAAATACTTCTAAAGCTAACATTTCAGAAAAGATTTGACCTCAAAACTATGTCGTACTGATCTGTTCATCTAGCAGCATGATTTCTGGCAGTAGTCCAGAGCTAAATGTAGAAAGCCACAAAACTTCTTACGAGTATATGTTACAGCCTTTGGGAGAATACAGGAGGCTTATGTAAATACAGAGCTTCAGAAGGGCTCATCTGTAGCAGCCAAAGCATCTTTCTAAAGAAACCTGTTGAAACATTCACACAGTCCTCTCCTGTGGCTGTGTCTGCCCTGTGTATAATGCTTGGTTGCAAAGTACTTCCACTTAGTATGTAAGAACTGTGTGAAATGTTTTAATGAAGGATGCAGGTGCAGATGACTAAAATGTAATTAAAGACTGGAGCTATACATAGTAATATATACATCTGATAGTGCCCTCTGCTGTACTTGGCTTAGGCATGTGACTTTCTGATATGTGCTCCAAAGAATTTAGTGATGTTTTCTTTATTAAGCAGCAGTGACAAAGAAAGGACGCTTTTGCTGGTTTTTTGTTTTTTTTTTTGCTATGAGCTGGGCACTCCTGTTAAACTCTCTCTTGTTATACTAAGTACTTAATATTTACATGCTGCGCGAAGGAAGGAAGGAATAACGTTTCCCAGCTAAAAACTGTCAAATATGACATAGCTTGCAAAGATTTCAGAATTGACTTAGTGTACTTTTGTTTCCTTATAGTAGTGGGGAGGGTAGGCCTAAGTTGTATTCTTGAAGTAAAACAGAAATAAAAAGTACACTTGGCTTTTATGAATTAAGAATAAAAACAGACTAAGTGCCCCAACAACTACAATATGGATTTCTTTACTGTTCAGTGTCGTAATGTATTCTGAGAGAAATTCTAGTGAAATATTCCTTTTGGTTTTGTTACTTTTAAATCTGTCTTGGAAGCATCTGAGATTTTTTTCGATTCCTGCAGTTTTAGGAATGCACCGGGAGCGCACCTTTGTGACCAATTCTTAGGAGAATTTTTTTTTTTTAATTATTCATGCCACCCCTAGTTTACAGGAACAGATGTAGAACCTCTTAATATCTATTTTTATTTCTCTGTTTTCTGCCATCTCTTCCTCCCTCTTACCCTTTTTTAAAGTACAGCTTCAAAGATCCAGTAAAAGTTGAGTGAGCTCTTTGAACTTTATGTAAAACAGTGCTGCCATCACTTACAGTACATCTAAATTGCACTGAGAATGCCTCTGACTCAGGTTTTTTTTTTTTTCTGATTCCTGAAATCCTGTCATTCAGTCCATTTTGAGTTGTCTCTAGTATCATTGCAAGTTCTTATTGAAAGTTGGTTTTAGTTTCCATTCTTTAATTTGCATTTTTACATTCTAAAAGGATTTTTTTCCTTCTATGTGCCTTGCTTTTCTATTTGCTCCTGCAGCAGCTGTTAAGATACAGAAGTTGGCAACATATTTCATTCTAAGTGGTGACAAGATCATTATGTTTGTTGCTGACAGAAGTATTGCTGAGGAGACTTTTCCCCTTTCACAGTAGACACAACATTGGGAAACTAAGTGAATCTATAAAATTTTTTCTATCAAAAAAAGGGTCAGAGTCCATGTTTGATTTGTTCTACTTCATTAAGCAGAGTCCTTTGCCGTGTTGAGTTCAAATCTCTGTGGTCTCTCTACAACAGTCTGGTGACCTTAATCCCACTGTTCTTTGTGGACAGCTTTGTCAGGATGATTATTGATGTTTCAGTACCTTTTTTTTTAAGCAGTGTTGAAATATCTTCACAAAAAGTGGACAAAGCATATAATTTTCTGAAGTTTTTGAACTGGTAACTTTCAGAAAAACTAAATAAACTCTTGGAGAAAAAGAGTTTACTGTTTGCCTTAGTTTTTCTTAATTCAGAATTTTTCATGCTTTTAATTAAAAAAAAAACGTTGTAGGTGGTGTTGGAAGATACACAGATTTAATTTAATTAAAAAATGTCTTGAATCCATACAATTTCCTGCATAAACTCATGTAGGCCTCTACATGAGAGAGAGAGACTCGTTTTTGCCAGGGATTATAAAGCAGGCAGAACCTGGATTTAATTCAAATTGCCACTGATTTTAGTAGGTTTTATTCAAGCTTGTGATACTATATGCATGAGCAAGTATTACATTGCAATAAATATCTGTCTGTGCCTTCAGAAGAATCTCCATGTGAACCAGAATTAGAACAGTACTCAAAACATTTTTCTTTTTAAGGAGTGAATTGAATTATCTATGCTTTACATATTTAATGCTCCACTTGATATATCCCTAGCGGAAATGCAGTATATTTGGATTTTATGCAGGTCTTTGACTGCTAGCTTCATCAGTATTTGTATCTTTCAGAGTTGCATTTAATGTTTTCACTGATGGATAAAGTTCCGAATGGCATAGAGCCTATGCTAAAGGATTTGGAAGAACATATTGTTAGTGCTGGATTGGCAGACATGGTAGCAGCTGCTGAAACTATTACTACTGTAAGTGTATTGGTTTTTAATAAAATAACACTGAACAAACAACTTCGCAGAATTTCAACGTTCTCTATTCGTGGGGCAAACTTGTGAATGGAAATAGTTCTTGAAGATTTTATCTTTAAACTTCAAATTTTAATCCACTGAAAGTTTTAAATGTCTTCAGGGTAGCTTTAAATTCTTAACATTTTCAGTTGTATCTTTAAAAAGTAAATTGAATTTGCAGTAAATAAAAGGTTATAAGTTAAGTGTATGGGATGCTTATATGATAGGATTGTGTTAGCTACTAAATTAAAAAGGCCTAAACAATTTTTCTAGAATTCTAACTTCCTGATGAAATTTGAAATTTGCTTTCAATCTACAAATGGTTTTTCAGTGCGGAAATTATAAGTTTTTTTTCCCCACTTTTCTTTTTCAGCTTTGTATCGTCAGGGTCTAGGAGGCCTAAGTGTCTGCAGATGTGTCTTTTATTTCTCCTTGAAAACTTCTTTCTATTTTAAAAGTTACTGCACAGTATTTGAAAGTTATATATATTTTTGTATATATAACTTTAAAATACTATCCTAAAAGTCTGTGTGTAGGCTTACATGCTGTAAAGATTTTCAGTACAGAGAATAAAGATAAAATGCAGTCATACTATTCAGGCTTTTGAGGATACAACATTTTTACAGATTAGGGATTTACATTGTCAGCTCACACTGAATTCTGTGGAGCCTTGGTCTTTTATTTGATTTTTGCCTCCTTAGGATTCTGAGAAATATGTAGAGCAATTGCTCACACTATTTAATCGGTTTAGTAAGTTGGTTAAAGAAGCTTTTCAAGATGATCCAAGATTTCTTACTGCAAGAGATAAGGTATGTGTTTCTGCTGACTTTTGTTTTCAGTATAAGAATTGTTGTAATTCATATTATGATGTCTCCTAAGTCCTTGTACTCAGTCACTGCTAAAATTAGATGCTGCTCTTACTCTAGTAAAACATTTATGAAACTTTCTACCAGCTGATAAGCTTTTAATATGTTGTAGTCCTGCATAAATTGGCATGTGTTCAGCTTTGTAATGTTGTAGAGCACATTAGAAGATCATCTTTGTGTTGAGAACCCTAATGTCTGATTCAGCAATAATTTGTGTTTAGAATTTACTGCATATTTGTCTCATGACTTCAGACATGCAACCTCCTCCATGTAATCCCTTCCTAACTTCTTTTTTAAAGTAAAGTAGTATTCTAATGGAAAAGAGGAAAACATAAAACATCCGTTAATGGGAAATTGAGTCACACAGTTGGAATTCTCAAATAGAAAATCAGGTCTTCAAGCTTTGGGCTAATAAAAAAAATCAAAATAATTTCATGTTACAGTAGTATAAAGAGAGATAAAAGCTTTATAATTTGTATCAGAGAGAAATTGAGTGAAGCACCAATAATCTGTAATTATTTTTCAGGCATACAAAGCAGTTGTGAATGATGCTACAATATTTAAACTTGAATTGCCATTGAAGCAAAAGGGGTAAGCCATATAAACTTTATGTGAATCAAGGTTTTTAAAATATCTCTTCAAAAGTACCGCTGTGTTTAAAAGGGCTCTGTGTTCTTTGTATTATGGAATTTCAGATTGCTAATTGACCTCTGGTAATACCCTCTTCTCATGGAAGTGGATCAGTGAATAGCAGCAGCCTGTTTAAACTCAAATTTGTTTGGAATAATTGGGAATCTATTCTTTTATACTAATGAGTCAGTCTTAGCTGAAGTTAATAATACCTTCCTGGGCTCTTAATTCCAAAAACCTGTATAACTCTACTGCAACTTCAGGAAAGGTGCTGAGTTAAAATGAGGCAGTAATCTTTATGGCTGATTAAGGTATAATCATCCACAAGTTGTTTTCCACCTCCTCTTGTGTGAGCTGTGAGTGTGACCTGTCCGGCTGTTACATTTTTGTTTCAGTGCAGGATTAACCAGGTTAGTTTAAACACCTTCCAGTAGATTAGGCAGACCTGCGTGACTCAAGAAGAAGGACCATGCTTTCAGTGGCCGCTCTGCTAACTCAGCCAAGAGAAGGTAGCAGTCAGTTAATTGATTGTTAACATTTACCATGTGATGTGCCACTTGAGTACGACTTTGTATATGTTAGATTGTTGGGATTGCTTATATGTAGTTAGTAGTCTGATTTACTATGGAAACAAAGCTTATGTAGCTGGAATGCCAGCTTTCCTTTCCAATTACTTCTTTTCACTGTTGTCAGCATCTTGAAGACTCCTGTTCAGAAATACCTTGGAGCACATGGATTAAATAAGGATTCTGTCTTGTAATAACCAAGAGACTGGTGATCTGCTTGTACTTCCATTGGTCTTTAGGAGGGCAGAAGACAAGACACTAGCCTGCAAGCTGCTTCATTAATTAAAAAAAAAAAAACAAAAACAAGGACAAGTTGTCTGAAAGTGTTAGTTTTGTCTGTACTAATTATTGAGAGGGTGAGAGAATGATCAAGAACACTGGATTCCTGAGCTTGTTTTGGGCCCTTGAGAATAGCAATCAAGTTGGTGCCATCTGACTCTAGGAATAGGGATTGGTCCTTGGCATTTGGTTTTACTCACCAGTCTAGAGACAGGTTCAGAATACGACCTTGTGCATGCATGAATTTTTAAGAACCACAGTGTTTACTGTAGCAGCTTCTATTTTAACTTTAGTCTGCTTTTAATCTCCCAGCTGTTAGTCCACCCTTTATACCTGTCATGAAATAATTGTGTCCTGTGACTGTGTGATAGATGTTTTGAGTTTTGCAGTCTGTGAAGTTTGGTGCAGGAGGCTGTTCTTGAAATTGCATTACAGCACACTGACAAGATGAGTGAAACATTTCACTGCAGCATTTTTAAATCCTTCACTGGAATACTTTTTGCAATGCAATATTTATTTGTTTCAAACTGTAGTTTCAACTTTATCCTTCATTGTTAGACTTCTAAAACTATAAGCAATTAAAATGATCAAGCTGTAGAAGCTCACTAAAGTGTTTGGTAGTATTCTCTCAAGAAGAAAAGGGTTTTATGCCTCATTTTTCATTAGTTTAGCAAGGATATGAATTGACCACCAGGATCCTTGCCAAGGGGATCAGGAAAGAGTGGTCTGTCTTGTTAAGTGTGACTTCTCCAGAATGGCAGGATGGTTTGAAGATGTGTTGTTGTTCTTTTATCTAGTGTTGGATTGAAAACACAGCCTGAATCCAAATGCCCTGAGCTTCTTGCTAATTACTGTGACATGTTGCTAAGAAAAACACCACTAAGCAAAAAACTAACCTCTGAAGAAATTGAAGCAAAGCTTAAGGAAGTGGTATGTTTTTGCCTTACACTTTTCAATTATTCTGAATAATGAATTTGTTTCTTCTATTTCCTTATGTGGGTCAAGGCTTTGATCTTCAAAACAGTTATGCAAGGTGTAATAGTAGGGAAAAGAGTTTATTATGTTAATGAAGTGTGTGTAAGTGTGTATGTGTGTTTAAATCTTGTAAATCATTCAGTGTCTCATATCTCCTGTGTCAGTTCACAGAATTGGTATGCTAAATGCCTATATGAGACTGCAATGTATTACAATAACTAATGTTAGTCTAGAAAATAATACAGGAGATTTTTACATACCAGTGCTGATGTTTTTTTTGATGTAAGAGAATTTCTTGATGTTTGAATAAAGAAGTTGGAGGTGTGATATTATGAAAGATTCATAGCTGATGCCTGTGATAGTATTAACACCGTTACCCTTTAGGCAGTGTCACATTGCCTTTTTCTACTTCACAGTGCCATTAGATCAGCATTCAAAGACTTGTCTGACTGACAATGCAAATAAATATATTAAACTCTATTTTTAACAGCTTTTGGTACTTAAATATGTACAGAATAAAGATGTTTTCATGCGATATCATAAAGCTCACTTAACAAGACGTCTGATATTGGATATATCAGCTGATAGTGAAATTGAGGAGAATATGGTGGAATGGCTCAGAGTAAGTAGCGTGACACCTTTCTTTGGTTGTGCCTCATGCTTGTGGTTAATTAATATTCCCACTCTTGAACTTAAATACCCTTCTTGCTTAGATGAGCAATTAAATTGCAGCCTACTCAGGGCATCTTATGTTTCCCTTTCATCGGAAAACTTTGTGAAATTAAAACAGTTTGACTCTTTTTTAAGGACTAATAGTGGTAGTGATAGATTTAAAAATATTTCACATATGATTATCTTAAAGCTTCATAGATTCCATATGCAAATGAGCAAAATGCACTGTACTTGTTTAGGTATGTAAATAATTTGAGATGCATTCTAATTATGAAATTTTATGTACATTAGACTATTATTTGCATGCCTTAAACATTCCTTCAAATCTCAGAATTCATTAATTCCTTAATGCATGCTTATGTTCTTCAGCACTTGAATTTCTTTAAAAGAATCATCATATGCCCTTAAGGGGTAACTACTTGTGATCCATGCAAAAAAAAAGTCTATTGCATTGCAGATTAACAGTTACTATAAAATGATGGTACCTATGTACTTCTGTGCTCTTAATTTTTTCAAGCTTACTATTTTAAAATTAAAGTTTTTTGTTTGTAGTTGTCTATGTCATTGTTTAGTGTTCTGTTTGTTTATATAGGAAGTGGGAATGCCAGCAGACTATGTAAACAAGCTGGCCAGAATGTTCCAGGATATTAAAGTGTCTGAAGACTTGAACCAGGCCTTCAAAGAAATGCACAAAAATAATAAACTTGCTTTACCAGGTATTGTTTTCAAATTATTTGCTATTCTTCATTTCTCGTAGTGAAAGAATAGTTCTGTTAAATCTTGTTAAAAATTATATCAACTGCAGATTGAATATAGTCTTCGTGGCATCGTGACCCCTAGATTGGAAGTGTCTGTAGACCCTGCTTTCTCTTGCAGCTGATACAGCTGGAGCTGTATCATTCTGTGAGTTGTTGTGAAGTTCCACTGTGAGCAATCTTGTAGATACAGACTTCCTCCTCTTGTAGATAAATTGTAAGCAGGGGCTTGAATCACCATCAACCAGGTGAATGCCTGAAATACCCCCTTCTTTTATGCACTCATCACTCTTTGTGAGGACACCGTGCTGTGCTTCTCCTTTATCTGCCAGTGGGAGAGCTGGACCATGCTATGAAGCACTTAAATTACATTTCTGAGATTAGGTTTGACTGATGAGAGAGGCTGAGAAACATCCAGTATTGGACCTGCCACTGCTGAAAACCTTTGAGTAGATCTAACAAGCATCAGCTATAAAGCTGCATCAGGGCTTAAGGAGCTCTGCAGAAGCAAGCCAAAAAACCAGATTTCAATCAGCGTTGTTGGCAGAAAGCCAGTGGTGCATAAATAGAGCACCTTAATGTTTAAGTAGGTAGACACCCTGCAACTTTCTGAAAATTCAGTCTATCAGTCATACCTGGAGATTCATATAATCCAATATCATCTTACAGCTGACTCTGTGAATATTAAAATTTTAAATGCTGGCGCCTGGTCTCGAAGTTCTGAAAAAGTGTTTGTCTCACTGCCCACGGAATTAGAAGACCTCATCCCAGAAGTCGAAGAATTTTATAAAAAGAATCACAGTGGTAGAAAACTCCATTGGCACCACCTCATGTCCAATGGAATTGTAAGTGCATAGTTTTCAGTGTATCAGTGTCAATGACTGTACTGTCTGTGTCTTTATAATAGTAATGAAGCTTGTGATCCAGAAAGACTTACAAGTAAAATTTTCATCCTCTTCACAGATAACATTTAAGAATGAGGTTGGCCAGTATGACTTGGAGGTAACAACATTTCAGCTAGCTGTGCTGTTTGCATGGAACCAAAGACCCAGAGAGAAGATCAGCTTTGAAAATCTGAAACTGGCAACTGAACTCCCTGATGCAGAACTTAGGAGGACTTTATGGGTATATCCCTTTCTCTTGAAACAGATTGCTTCTTGATTTTTGTACTCTGAAATACTGGATTAGTATTTTGAAAGCACTATCAGATAACACATTGAATCTGAAACATGAACACCTTTTTTGCTAATTAATCAGTTGTAATGTTGGCTCCTTGCACTACTGCTTAGCACACACAGCCTTTACATTAACATGTTCTATCCAGTATAACCTAACAAGCTTTTGGGAACTGCAAGATTTTTTTGACCATATGTTGCCTAAAGCACAGTTATGATTGTGGTTTGTGGAGTGGGACTGGTCTAATTCTAGGAAATTAGTGGCACCTGGTAAATACGTGTTGCTTAAAAATAACTTCAGTGTTTGCTTTATCAGATTTCTAACTATTTAGCTCACAAATAAAGAGAGAAATGACATAAATCAGACTTAACACCGCTTCTGTAGCCGTGAGTTTGTGTATTTTACTATTTTGTGTGGTATTTTGCTTATGCTAACACGTTTCAGAAGGAGATTTGGTAAACTATGTCCCCTCTCTGGTTTTACTGGTATCTTCGTGTTGCCCTCTAGCAGCTCCAAACAATGCTATGTGGTTCTCTCACTACAGTCTGCATAGCAGTGAATTATGTTCTTAAAAAGTAATTGTTTCCATTTAGAAAGTCTGGTGTTTTATTTTCATTCTTTCCCCCCCCTCCCCTTTTCTCTGTAGTCTCTTGTAGCATTTCCAAAGCTGAAACGTCAGGTTTTATTATATGAACCTCAAGTCAATTCACCCAAAGACTTTACAGAAGGAACCCTCTTCTCGGTGAACCAGGAGTTCAGTTTAATGTAAGATGATGTTTGAAAAGTAAAATAACAATGTACTATTTTGTAACTAAAGGAATTCACTTTAACTTAACCTTTGTTCTTGAAATTTTTCAAAATTAAGCTAGACACATGCTTTGCTGCCCTATCCTCACTTAGTTTTGGCTATAGTCATGCTTCAAGTAGGTGGCTGGACTAGATGACCTGCAGCAACCCCTTCAGACAAAATATAATTTCTGTAAAATTAAATTTCCTAAACAGCTAGGGATGAGGTACAAAATTGGAGGCTTTTCTATGTTCCTGTTACCAATGAGCCCATGAAATTTCATGGAAGGACAGCCTGTAATCAGAGCACTAGTGGTGTATTGATTACTAGACACACACAGAATTTCAAAAGCAGAGTGATAAGTTAAAAAAGGAAGTGAAACTGCTTAATAATATATTGTCCTGTCAAAAACTAAGATTTTTGGTGTGGCTCTCACCAGAGTACCTTTATTTCTGTGAGAATTGTGGTGCTTTTAAATCCTTCAGAAAGCAAGGTAATATTAAGAGAGAATATCTAAATGGTATATACTATGTTCAGCATGTTTTGGGTGTCTGCCTGCCTCTATTATCAATGGCTATGATGAGAACTGGCTCCTTGCTAGTAACCTCAGATTTTGTGCCTCATACTCAATAACAACTGGACGTCTGGATCTGTGGAGAAAGAGATAGGTGACAAATCTGCTTCCCCAGGACTCAGTTTCTTGCCCAGGGCCATAATATTTATTCTTGTCCTCAGGATTCTGAGCTTTGGGAAATGATGAGAGGACATGACAGAAGAGACAGGCTGTACAAAAAATTCGTGGGTAGTCACTGAAGAATGCTATCAGCTTTCTTTGTTACAATAGCTGGGTTTTGTCCTTTTCTGCTAGACAGACAATTTTGATGGAATATTAGTTAGTCCAATTCCTGAACTTCATTGTAAAAACTTTCTCCAAACAACCCTACTTTATATAATAAATTGAAATATATTGCTCTGAAATTTTATTCTTTAAAGTGATACTGGTAACTTTTCAACTTTGAACATTAGCAGTTTCAACTGATGGATTTATTTGTAATGCTTACTAGCACTGTTTAGGTTTTATTGTGTGGAGGTGTTGGCATTGAGTTTTGATTTGTCAGCCAGCTGTCTCACTGCTGCAATGCTAATAGCCTATAAATGTCTGATATGTGATGGTATTCCTTGCAGCTGTATTTTAAGTTAAATGGGAATTCCATAATTGAAAGTGGTTTTGTTTTTTTTTTTTTTTTTTTGCTTACTTTCATGCAATACAACTTTTTCAGAAAAAACGCTAAAGTTCAGAAAAGGGGCAAGATAAATTTGATTGGTCGATTGCAACTTACTACAGAGAGAATGCGGGAAGAGGAGAATGAAGGAATAGTCCAGCTAAGAATATTACGAACCCAGGCAAGTAAACCACCAGAGGAATATAAAATTACCCTATTTCTTTTGTTGTATTACCATTACTATAATTAGTTGTATTATCATTACATGCTGTCCACGGTTGGATGTTGATATATGAAATGAGTGCTTTTGAATCCCATTGGAAATTACTTTTGCTATTTCGACTTAGATTCTTTGTAACTACTTGATTTTGCACTTGTAGTTATCAGCCTCCTGTTCTGAAGTACCAGGTCATCATCATCTTTAAAGAGGGCAAAGCAGATATTAAGCAAGTGGTGAAGGCATAACAGTGTTGTGGTGGGTGACAGCAGCAGATTGGTAAAGTTGACTTACACTAGACACCACTATGAACAATCAGTATTGTTGATCTGGAAATCTCTGGTCTGTATGAAGATGAAAATCTCGGAGATTGGGATCACAGTGCAGTAACAGCAGCATGACTCTTCAAGAGGCCTTCTCCTCAGAGGGAAAGTTTAAAAGTGTGTCTAAGCTGTACAGACTGCAGCTTCCTGCTTTGTGGTTGGTTGTCCTTCAGTCAGCTACTCATATCAAATCTTTTGAGTTAACAGTTGTAAAAAAAACTGAGGTTTTTTTCTGGCATCAGAGATGATTACATACAATGGAGTTTCAAAATCCCACTTTACCTTCAAGTTTCAGGTCTGTTCTATCAGTCAGAGTAGATTCCAGGCCATGCTTATTGTGAATTGTATCAATTGACATAACATATGATGTGACCATACTTGAAGCAGAAGGATTAATGCCCAGTTGTGTTTATGAAATAAGAACTCCTTGGGAGTTCCAATTTTAGATTCAGCTTGCATTTCATGAGGTGTTCACAAGGTATATCACAAGTCACCTAGGAAATGATGACTTCTCCTCAGAGAATGAATGAACATTTGGTTTTAGTGAGTAATTCACGCTCTAGGTATAGAATTTAACTGTGCCTTTGACTGGAATTGTCTTGTATCTCTTGCATCTTGCCAGTACTTCATTCTTTTCCTTTATGAAGGAAAGCAGTTCGATACCTACTTAGGCTAAGAAATGCAGCATCTGTCTGATTTATAAGGACAGATTTCCTTGCTGTCTTGCCTTACCAGGAGCTCTCTATTAATGCTGTGTTCATTTTGTCACTTCACTCAGGCATTTAAAAGTGGTTTTTTTTTCCTTCTTGTACCCCACCAGGAGGCTATCATCCAAATAATGAAAATGCGGAAGAAAATTACTCATGCCCAGCTTCAGACTGAACTGGTAGAAATACTGAAAAACATGTTCTTGCCACAAAAGAAAATGATAAAAGAGCAAATTGAATGGCTTATAGAGCACAAATATATCAGAAGAGATGAGTCAGATATCAACACCTTCATATATATGGCATAATTTGAGGACTCTGCAGGATGCTGAGAACATAAATGGAAGGGTGCTTGGACAGACAGCTGCAACAGTTTGTGCTGCAGAAGGACTTGTTTTGACTTTTGTTACGTATTAAAATCCCTGCCTTACCTTAACTGAGGACTATATTTTGCCAATCTCATTCAGCTAGCATGATGGCATTCCCTTCATGTTGCACACTTTTAACAGCATGCTGTTTTGTGGGAAATTTGCATTCATGAAGAGCCCATTGTGAACTTTTTAAAGTAGATTTGATTTACACCCACCAGGAAGAATACAGGTTTGGGTTTTTAGATGACCAGTACTTGCACAAGGAAAAAATATTCAAATATTCATGCACTGAGGAACTGCTATTAGTTTTGTTTTGGGTTTGGTTTTTTTTTTTTTGTTTTGTTTTGTTTGGTTTTGGTTTTCTGGGGTTTTTTTAAATGCAACTAGGACTAGAAGTAGCACTTTCACATTTGTGTTTTGGATCAACAGAGTAATGTACTGTCCACCCTTGATCCCTTTTATGTAATAACATTTGAGAGACACAAACACATGCATCACAACTGATATGTATTTGTTACAGTTAAAACCTGTTGGCTAGAGCAGTGCTTCAATCTAGTAACTGGATTTTAATAATTGACACATTAAGTGACACAAAAGTAATTCCAAGTCATGGGTGATATTTTTCGCTAAACAAGAGATCATTGTTTTTAAGTTGTTTCCTGTAAACAAGTGGATATATATTATTTGTTACCTTATTTGGACAGATGATTTGCTACAATCCTTTTTGAGAAGGTAAAGGTTTCTTGAATGATGCTTCACTTTAAAAGCAGGGAGTGTCTGCTATACTGAACAGAAATACTAAGTGTATTTCCTTGTACATTTAATATTTGTATTCCAAATATTTAGGTATGACTACATATATCTGGATGCATTAAAGAGTAATTGATGCACAATTTCCCCAGGAAGAGAATAACACTTGAAGATCCCTGCACTGTTTCCTCAGTGGTAACTTTTATATACATGCAAGGTTAATCCAATTGGACTAGTCAACATCTTTATATGAAAAAAAAAACGCTCTGCTTTTTATTTTGTAACTGGTAGGGTAGGAAATATAATTCTAATGAAAATGGTAAAAAGCTAAGGAAAAATACCTTGTTTAGTGTATGCGGAGAGAGTGCCAAATACACATCAGGAATTTCAACTTCTTAATGTTACCTCTTCTATTTTCAATCATCTGAAGTAGTTGTTTGGCACTGCCTGCCTCTCTGCTATTCTGAAATGTCCCAGCATGTACTGGACTGATACCATGAATCAAAGGAGCAGAGTGCCTGTCATAGGACAAAAGGTAAGTTGCGCTTTACTCAGTTCTGTATGAATATTTCTTGTATAAATCGCAAATATGCGAATTTTTTTTTTTTAATTAACCAGTTAATTGAACTACAACATCTAAAGGCCTCATCTTCTTTGATGATGAAAGGGGGAGGAGGATACAATTAACTTTAGTCAAAAAAGAAAGCCTTCCAGTAAGTAAGAGGAGTTCTACTTTCACATGGTTGCAGTAAAGTATGCAGTAAGAGTGGTTTAAAAGCAAACTCTCCAAGAATGGCTGTTTGCACCCTTAAACAGGCTGCGTGCTCTATTACTAATGTAAATGCCAGTGTGACTGACTGATAACAGTGTGTACTTGGACATCTGTTAGAGTAAGGGATTTTTGGTAGTGAGGGTTTCATGACCAAGAGACGGAGAGAAATCAAGGCCTGGCCAGTTACATTTGATTGAAATCCTACAGCTTATGTTACATGCTTTTATTGATACTCAAAAGTAGATGCTGTTTAAAAATATTGCATCTTTCATGTTGGCCCTGTGGTGTTGCAATTCAGAATCAAAAGCAAGTGGTGCTCTGTGTAGTTAACCAATGAAATTTTTTGAACATTAGAAAACAAAATTCTAATAAAAAACTTTGTGCTGCAAGACTTCCAGTCTTTGTAACTTAAAAGTAATAAATGCTTACTTGGGATAATTGGGGAAAACATGACAGTCTGAGCACACTCTTCAACGTGAAAAATTTCCACCCTTAACCAGAGAAGAACAGGTGTGAAAGTGTCACACAGAAAGAGCTGCAAAGAGGATAATGCTGATTTTGAAGCCATCGGTTTAGATTTGAGAGAAGTTTAAGAGACTGCATTTCAGGTGCAACTGTTTAGGAAGCTAGAGTATATGCAGAAAGCAACAGGTTGCTAAAAGCTAAGGAGCTACATGTTCCCTCAACTAATATATACAATACAACCTAATGGTTACCTATATAATTCTCAAAACCTGCAGAAATAGAATTGGTAATGTGCCTACGACATGGTCATTTTTCTTTAGATATGTTCTGGAAATGGATGTCAGGTTTTTTATTAAATCTGAGACTCACACCAGCAAATCTGTTAAAGATGCAGAATCACGTTTAGCATCCTTCATCAGGTCACTTTCACCAATTTGCACTTAAAAGTAGTATCACTTGGGGCACAGGGAGATACCTGGGGTAAAGTGTTCTTTTGGGGAGGGTAGAATTCAAAACTATTCTTCACTTGCAATATGGCAACAATGCACTTTTAAGGCTGCAATTTTTAGCTATGATTATATATGTCCAAAGACCTAGCTTAAGGAGGTGCTGCATCTGAAAAACATGTTGCCACACACACTGCCACGGTGAATAGCTAAGGAATGAGATCTGGTATAGAAGAGGGGGGAGGGAAAAAAATCACTCTTAATGGGTTTAATTAAGAAATACTGTTAAATCTTTCTCTGTCCCAACAACTTGATGAGAATCTCAGTTTCAATTCTGAAGTCTTCCATTTTTCCTCTTTCCACAGTTGGTTGTCCCTAGCTTCTATTTTTACTCATTTCTTTCATTTGTTATGACTGTAATGCAATTACATTTCCAAATGACAATGTGACTTTCTCATTTTCGCCTTTTTAAACTTAATATAAATGTTCTGAATGTTCACATCTTGCATTTATTTGCATTGGGATGCCATTGTCCTGTAAAGTGCAAATTTTAAAAATACAATTGGCAAAAAGATTTGATAGTTTTACAGAAAGATTTGCTATCTTAAACTCAAACTGTTTTCTATTTTCATCTAAATGACTGGGATGCTATCTTTGTAATTCTTTGAGGTCATATTTGTGAAATAAACAAAACATGAAAGCTTTCCTGTCATATACACTATATGTAGTCTGGAGTGTTGAGCAAACTTGAGTTCCTGAGTTGTAATAACTATCTACGTATGGTATTTACAATTTTGAATGTGTGCCACTACCAAGATAATAATGCTGTACAATTTTGAATGGTGGTAGTTTCTGTATGGCAGTCCAGCTGAACTATTTTGATGTACTGCTTAATTTTTGAATTTTATTTTTTAAGTTGTATAATTTATTTTCTTGCAAAATAAAAATGTAATATAAAAGACTACTCATTTAGCAAGGTATTTTGGTGTCTCACCCTGCAAAATTTTAGAGTTGAATTCAGGTGCTGCTCCTGAAAGTTGCCACTTTGTTGGAATTTGCCCGATTCCAAGTCTCGAAGTCTGTTACAGTCAAAGTATTTAAACAAAAAAACAAACACAAACAAACAAAAACACCTTCCAATTGTTTTCTTAAAATTTTTCAAGTATTTAGGGTTATACATAAAACTATTTCATCTTCCAAGTTCTATTTAAAGATGAACCTCAGTCTTTCCATTTCAGTATATCAAAGCCTACCATGGCAGAAGTGGCTGAGGGTGCCTGACTTTCTGCTTATGGCATTTTTAAACAGGGTTATGTCTCTGCAAATTACCGGAATGCACTTGGATTGCTAAATATTTTGGTTGATTTGTCTCTGAAATTATTTACACTGTGTGTCACTGAAAATTACTGGTGTTGTCACCAGATAGTTGGGACCTTCAGGTACCTGTTCCTGCAGTAAACAGTGCTGTGGGAACAGCCACTTGCCTGAAGGGAATGCTTTTACTGTAATGGCTTTTCTCTGATTGTCCCTGTCTTTTAATGTGAATCTCTTTTTACATTTCAACCCCATTCTTTTAGTGCACCAGCTAACATCAGTGTTTTGTGCTTTCTGGTACATGCCATGGCTAGTTAAAACAATTTGAATGGAATAAATAGCTCTTTTTTTAGTGTCTGTTCAGTAGTGTGCATGGCAGTTTGCCAGCTCACAGTTGTTGCAGGCAGAACTTTGATAGCAGGTTGCCATTATTTCCAAATGTTTTTCCCTCTGGGAGGGCAACGTGCAGTCTTTTCCCAGGAAAAGACTTTCTCTAGAAGCCAGTTACCACAGGAGTTCCTTAGCTGAATCAATTTCTAGCACTGTGAATGGGTCACAGGTTAGGTAGCATACAAAAGGCTCTAAAACCTGGCTCATTTTTCTGACAAAGTTAAAATGTGGCCTTTTTTCTTATTTTGCTTTACCTGTCAACATGGAATCGTAGAATTGTTTAGGTTGGAAAAGACCTGTAAGGTGCTTAAGCGCAACCTTTAACCCAGCACTGCCAAGTCCACCACTAAACTGTGTCCACCTCCAGGGACGGGGACTCCACCTTCTCCCTGGGGAGCCCATTCCAGTGTCTAATCGCCTTTTCTGTGAAGAAATTCCTCCTGACGTCCAGTCCACGGGGTTCCCGAGGGGCCGGAAGGCCGCGGCTGCGGGAGCCCCGGGCGCTCACACCCCCTCACTCCGCCCCGCCCCCTGACACCGCCACCCGCCTTCCCGCCCAGCCAATGGCAGGGCAGCGTTGGCAACGCCCCCGGCCGCGGGGCCAATAGGAGCTGGACGTGGGCGGGGCGCTGCCGTCTATAGGCGGCGGCGGGGGCGCTGGCGAAGGTGACGGGGGCGCCGGCGGGAACATGGCGGCGGCGGTGCTGGGCGGGCGGCGTCCGGCCGCGGGGCTGCTGCGGGTGAGACGGGCGGCGGCACCGGCCCTTCCCTTCTCCCTCCTTCCCTGTGCAGCCCTGGCTCCGCCGTCGGGCCAGGGAAGGCTCGGCCAAGGTCACGCCGCCTCTGCGGCGGGGTGGGCTGCGCCTCCTCCTCTGACACCCCCGCGGCTCGACGGGAGGAAGCCCCCCCGGCCCGGGAGGGAGGGAGCGGGTCTCGGGGCGGGCAGAGGGCGAAGGCAGAAGGGTGAAGGTGAAGCTGCTGGCGGATTAAGGACAGATTTCCCTTCCCCCGTCCCGCAGCCCCGGCCGGCCCCGCGCAGAGCCCGTCGGGACCTTTATCCGCGTTCCTGAGCAAGGCTTTTTCCACTGTCGGCGCCGGGAGTGCCGCGGCTTCCCGGCGCTTCAGCCCCTTCCTGCGCAGTCCGCTGGCCCCCAGAGCCCCTGTGCCACCCCGCTGCAGCCGCTGGGATGGGCAGAAGCTGTCGGGGGCGGCCTCCAGCCGGGGCGGGGCCAGGAATCGGATAGGATTCATCGAACTAAGCACTGTAAAGACACAGAATTACAGCCGTAGGTTTCGTTTCACAGCTGGGAAGCGGGATGCTGCATGCTCCTGCCAGAAAGGCCTCAGTGCCTGTCAGCGCTGGCTGTGTTGGAGGTGCCTGCCCGGAGCGCTGGGGTGGGGAGCTGTGCTGGGAAGGAAAAGGAAGGTAAAAGCACCGGCGGTGCATCCCATCCGTACTGCCATATGCGAAGTTGAACGTTCCATTTTACCAGCTATAAAAGTGGGGGTTTCCTTTTTTTTTAAGTCTGTAATCAGCACAGAGCATGAACGTTCCTAGCAGACTTGACAGACAATTGCCTTGTTTGTCCAGTTTAGTGCAAAGGTAAATTTCAAGTGTTCTGTAGTGAGGGTATGTTATTTTGTTAGGTTAGGGTTTGTTTTGTTTTTGTTTTTTTTTTTGACACTAACCCTTGAAAACGCTGCTGTTAAAGCCCTGCAGGGATGTAATTATTTTTCAGGTACAACTTCATTTTAAAACTTTCTGCTGGCTTTTACAGCCTGAGCTGGGGAAAACATACAATGAACAAAAAACCCCAAACAAAACAAAAACTGAACAACTAATTCAAAACAGTAGGTAAAAAAGTCAGTATTTGTTTAGTTGAAGGTTGTCAAATGAAGACAAGAAATGGAAACAGGTTACATTTTTGTATTGCAGACACAATACCAGAAGGGATTCTTTTGATTTATAAAAATTATTATATTCTTGTGGTGTCCTTTTAATTAGTATTTATTTTACTGTAATTCAGTAATGACCAGAAATTTCTAGTGTGCTGCTGTGTTGTCTAAGGAAATGGCTAAGAAGTTGGCTTGAACCACTAATGGAAAGGACACCGTTAATGTACGAAACAATATCTATAGATGTAATTTTGCATTTTTGCAGTGCTTTGTTAGGTGGACCTTGTAGCTGGTAAATTAGCCTGCTCAGGTAATACCTTTTCCTTGGTTTTATTTTATTATCGTATTTTGGTGTGACATTTTGAACTCATTATCCTCGTTTTTGTTCATGAAACACCAATGAAATGGAGATAGATGCAAACTGTAGATGCAAACTGTCACTGTTGAAAAAGCAGTGAAGTCAATGATCAGAATGAATGAACCAAAGTGCCAGGAAGCAGACAGAAGGACTAGTGAACTCTTTCAGTATAGCTCCACTCAGGCCTGGTTCAGACATATGCTATAGGTGTACATATAAGACTTGGACAAAACGAATTGGTTGTTATTTTTGAAGGAGTATTTGTTTATTTTTCAGAAAACATTTTATCACAGATGTTACGGTGAGACTGTCCTACACTACCCTTCTTTTAAAAGGCATATTATGATATTTTTCCAGTGTTTCTTAGATATTATCTTTTGAAATAATGACTTCTGTGAAAATGGTACGTTACTGAAACATCATGGCATTGGCTTTCTTGATATGAAATTCTGAGGGCTTTCTTATTTTCAGGCTTTGAAGTGTACAAGCCGTGGCTATGCATCCCAGCGTACTTTAAATGTAAGTATAAAACACTATCTCACGGTAGTAAATAGCTATTTTAAATCTGTTTCTTAATCACTGAAGCTTTAAAAAAAGTTAATGCAAAAAAAGTTTGCATTGAAGACAATACCTTTTGTGCCCAAGTCACACTTTACTGCAAAATCTGGAATAAAAGTCAGATTTCCATTTTTATTTTGATTTGCTAATTGTACATTGTGAGACACGATTAGAAATGTGTCAGCTAACTTAAGGGTAATGTGCCTATCTACCCATAATTGGAAAAGACAGCTTATGTCAGCTAATCCCTTTGAAACTATCTATGTGTTATCCTTCAACTTGCTGCTACAACCTGAAAGATGAGGACAAATATGTCACTATCACTGAAGTCAGTTATGATGGACAAGGAGTTACAATAACAGACAGCCCTTCTTAGTTTTAAACAAATGTAATTTGTCTTTGTTGTTTGTTTTTTCTAGTGGTTTTTTTTGCTTTTCCTATCTAAATTTAAAAAAAAAAAAAAGCAAATCAAAATAAAACAACTTATGGTGAGACCCTGTAAAGCTTTGTGCTTAACTTCTACTGAAACCAGCATGGTTGAAGACAGTCATTACTGCTTCTCCATAGCTGCCTGGGCCAGCCAGGGGTCTGAAATATGCCTCTATTTTTGGTGCCGGATTCTTGTGCTACTCTCACAGGGTTATCAGATAGACATGTGGATGTAACACTAAAGCTGAGAGGCCAAATAAGAGTAAATCTGTTTTGAGGAACTACTAGTGTAGAGCTGAATGTCTTACCATGTCTTAAACTACTGCTTACACTTTATGCTGGGACCTGGGCTTTTGAATATATCCAGGGATGGAGACTCCACACAACCACTCTGAGTAACCTGTGCCAGTGTTCAGTCCCACTCACAGTGAAGAAGTGTCTCCTTGTGTTCAGTGAGAAACTCCTTTGCTGTCCATTTGTGCCCACTGGCCCTGCTCCTGTTGTGGAGCTCCACTTAGAAGAGCTCGGCTCTGTACACTTTGCACTCTTCCTTCTGGTATCAATGAACGTGAATGAGATGCCCCTGAACCTTCTCTTCTCCAGGCTGAGCAGTCCCAGCTCTCTGTCTTTCCTTCTGTGTCAGATGCTCTGGTCTGTTCATCATACTTATGGGTCCTTGTAGGACACTTCAGCATTTCCATGTTCCCCTTTTACTGGGGAGCCCAGCACTGGACAAAGCACTCCAGGTGTGGCCTCTCCAGGGCTGAGCAGAGGGAAGGATCCTCTTCTGTGACCAGCTGACAGTGCTCTGCCTAATGCTGCCCAGGAGAACATCAGGTTTTCTTGCTGAAAGAACCCATTTTTGGCTTGTGTTCAACCTGGTGTTCACCAGGATCCCCAGGTCCTTTTTTTCCAAACTGATTTCCAGCTGGCTGGTCCCCAGCATATCCTGGTATCTGGGGATGTGCCTCCATAGCTGCAGGACTTTGCACTTCTCTTTGATGAACTGCATGAGGTTTGTGACAGCCCATGTCTCAAGCCTGTTGAGGTCCCTCAGGGTGTCAGCACGACCCTCTGGTGTATCATCCACTCCTGCCAGTTTGGTGTCACCAGCAGACCTGCTGAGGGCACACTGCACCATCATCAAGTTAATTAATGAAGATGTTAAACAGGACCCAGTATTGATCCCTGGGGTTCATCACTGGTTACTGGCTTCCAGCCAGACTCTGTACCACTATCACCCACCCTAGCCTGGCCATTCAGCTGTTTTCTATCCACTGTCTCACTGCTTACCCAGCCCATACTTCATTAGCTTCTGTGTGAGGATCTTTCAGGAGACAGTAGTGAAAGCCTCACTGTAGTTTAGGTAGACAGTGAGGTAGACCTCACTGTAGTTTAGGTAGACCCCTCATCTACCAAGCCAGCCATTTCACTGTAGAAGGTTAGCAGTTTGTCTGAGCATGGCTTCCCTTTGGTGACTTCATGCTGATTACTTCTGATGATTTTCTTGTTGTTCACGTTCCTGTAAATGGTTTTCAGGATTAGTTGTTTCCTCACCTTCCCAAGGATCAAGGTGAGGCTGACTGACCTGTAGTTCCTTCAGTCCTCTTTCTTACCCTTCTTGAGGATAAGAGTGATGTTTGGCTTTTCTCTAGTCCTCGCATGATTGCTGTGACCATTCCAAGATTATTGAGAGTGACCTTAGAAACACAACTGCCAACTCCCACAGCACTCAAGGGAGCATCTGAGCAGTGCCCATGGATTTGTGTATGTCCAGTTTGCTTAAATATTCCCTGACTTGTTCTTCTTCCACTAAGGGTACATCTTCTTTGCTCCACCCTTCCCGTGGTCTCTGGGGCCTGGGATTCCTGAAGGTTGGTCTTAATACTGAAGAGTGAGGGGAAGAAGGCATTCAGTACCTCAACCTTTTCCATGTCCTTTGTCACCATGTCGCCTGCCCTATTCAGTAGCAGCCTCATATTTTTCTTTTGCTTCTTAGGTGTTTATGGAAGCCCTTCTTGTTGCCTTTGATGTTCCTTGCCAGATTCAGTTCCTGTTGAGTTTTGGCTTTCATGGCTTCATCCCTGCATGTGCAGACACTCTGCCAGATTCTCTGTCCCTGTTTCCATCTTCTGTATCCGCCCTGGCATTTTTACGTACCGTAGTGCTTGTTGGAATGGACTGCCGTGGGGCTTGGAAGGGGTAATCCTTGAACATTAACCAGCTGATTTCAGTGGCTATAGGACTTTGTCCTGGAGGGATGTACCACACTCTGTGTCCCATACTCCCAACTTCTGCAGGGGGTGTTGGAGGTATAGATGCAACATATACTAAAGAACAGAGTGGGCCAGGGTTTAAAACAACAGTCTGGTCA
Organism: Pyrocephalus nanus; assembly: GCA_038380795.1. NCBI lineage: Eukaryota > Metazoa > Chordata > Aves > Passeriformes > Tyrannidae > Pyrocephalus > Pyrocephalus nanus. The sequence continues at coordinate 42,780,552 of CM076259.1, forward strand.
GCAGTGTTATTAATACCTAACAACACAGGTTTATGACCATCTTGTGCTGGATTTAACAAGGTTAAGCCTTTGGTTACTGCTCGTGGAGTTAAAGCAAGTAATTTCACAAGGGGCACTGATGGGGCTTTTAGCTGACAATCAGGTCGCTTCCTTTTAACTTTTTGTGGTCCATAAATTTGTGAAGTTTTGTTGCTAAGCTCTAAAACTGTGGTATAGGAATGGTAAAAAAGGCATTAGCTACCTATATTACTGCATACCAGTTACTTGGGTGTTTTTGGATCTCATGAACTAAATCTGTAGGTACAGCTGCTGTAATTGGTGGAGTGGCTTTATTAACTCCGTGATAATCTACAGTCATTCGCCATGACCCATCTGATTTTGTCACGGGCCATATGGGGGAGATAAATGGGGAATGAGTGTACCTGACCACTTGTGCCTCAAGTAGTTCTTGGATTGTTGTCTGAATTTCCTCATCCCTGCCTGGAATCTTACACTGTTTAAGGTTAATAATTTGTGTACAGATAGGAGTGTTTGCCTCTTCCTATATCTTCCCTACTTCTATGGCTCGAATGTGCCACGGCGTGGACCCAAATGACCACAGGGTGTCATTAATCTGTAAGTCCATTCCTCTAACAACATCAATCCCAATTATATATTCAAATATTTTTACTACCATTACTCTGTAAGGTTTTGGTGAATTGTCTGCTATTTGTAGCATTATTGTGATCATACGCCCTTGAACTGCCTGTTCTCCAAGGCCCCATACGGTTGCTGGGTCCCCCTTATGTTTGTCAGGTACCCCTGAGTTAGATACTAACAGTGGAATAATGTATGGTTTCCAGGATAAAGGACAGCCTTCTAATAATTTGTTCCTCATTACTGGGTTTAAAGGCTGTTGCATGTAAAGGTCAGGGCTCTGCAGTTCAGTAGCTAATTTCATCGCTTCTCCTTTCAATATCCTGATTGCTTAATGAAGAGTTACCCAGGATGAATCTCCACTCTGCCACAATCCATCATTAGTAAAACAGTCACTAAGACCTTCAGCAGCGAATGAAACTAAAGTCTTACTAGCTCCTGGTGTTTGTTTTAAACACCAAAGAGCATTTTGTACATGTACGTCATTAGTTAACCCTAAAAACTTCATGGCATCAACATCATCTACTATCACAGAGTCTGCCCCTTGCTCCGTTATTTGAACCATCCATATTTGTTCTTGTTCCTCAGGTTGCTGGGAATATTTAGACAAAAGATTTTTAATATCTTCTGGGGAAAAATCAACAACCTCATCCTGTCTCACTCGATTACCCTGACTATCCACCACTGCCTTCTGCCGTACAACAGGGGCTGCCCTGGCTTCATATGCCAACTCATCTGTTGTTAATGGCTTCCCTATACTTTCTATAGAATTGTTCTCATCAGAATCATCACTACTACTCCATATGCTACCATCCCACTTTTCTGGGTCCCAGTGAGGGGAAGTGACTACAGCACACACCCATGGCCCCCGATCACTTCGTGCTATTTTCTTTTGCCTATGCCAAATAGTTCTTATGGCATACTTTTCAGCTAAAGTAACACATTTATCTGCTTCCCTGTTCTTTTCAGCTTGAAGGTCAGGTAAAGCGTGGTGTTGTACTAACTGAGTGGCTCTCACAGCATTCAGCTGCTCTTGCAATTTTTTGTTCTTCTCTAACTCCTTTTGCAATTTTTCTACAGTTAACTTATATGCAGCAAGCAGCACACCCCCTATATGTCTGGCATGTTCCAGGCGACTGCTTGATTTAGTAGTAGGAATTTGTGTGAACTGCTTCCAATACTGCAATACCTCCATCGGGGTCTGCTGTCCCCAGTATTCGGGGGAGGTCTTTGTACATGTTTCCCATTTATTCCATAAGGTATTCCATGGCTCCTGCCCCCATTCTACTAACTCACGGGGAGGAGCAGTGGTTTCCTTGGGTTCATTGCCACCTGTGGCCAACCCTCCTAACCACTTTTTCATCTTAATGTACCAAACGTTCTCACTAACAGGTACAGTTTCAAGCTAAACACAACACCTATATACAAATGCACAAAATGTTGCTCTTACACCACAAATTTATCTAACCTCACATACACATCAAATCTAGGATCTATGTATATACCAGCCACAGAACACACACTCTATAATAGCTCCGAATGAGTCCTCAAAAAAACGTATCTATGAGTAAAACAACAATAAAACCTAGCCCACTGAGTATCATCTAGGCTTTGATTAGCTCTACAATGAATACAATAGAAATTTAGAGTCCGATCTAGCCTTATCTCTTGAATGCCTCTAGGTCCCAGGATGTATTTATTGCAGTTATTGCACATGTCAGCAAATATATATATCTAATGTCAGTTATTACATGTATATATATAAAATATGTATATATATATTATATAATGCTGACATTATACATATAACTATAATGAACAACTACAAAAGGGACAGATCTTAATTCTAGGCCTTAAGTAGTATGATATATTCATAATTAATTGCTCAGAACAACCTCCCATATAAACAAAACCAACCAAAACATATAAAACATGGACATCGGCAGCCCCGGTGCCTGCACAAAACAGAGGGTCAATTGAACCCTATGTTTCACTCCACACACACAGGGATGTAGCTTCACAGGCTGTGCTCTCCACCTGAGAATCTCTCTCCTCACACAACTCACTCGGGGACACAACTCTACAGGCTGTGCACTCCACCTGAAGATCCCCCCACCACTCATGCAGGGACACAGCTTCACTGGCTGAGCACTCCACCAGCAAATGTCCCCACACAATACAGCTTTATTCTGCCACATACCCTGCCAACTACGCCAGTTTTATGTACCAATTCGTTAGGGTACATGTCCAGAATAAAGACAAGTACAACAGTTATTCAAACACTCGAAAATATCTTTTATTGCAGTGAGAGTAAAAAAAACTATTGGCAAAGAGAATCAAAAGCTGAAAAAAAGAATACAAAAAAACTGCTTTATCTATTGACTTCATACAATACTACGAGTGGCCTCTATTACAGTATTAAGTAGTGAAAGGGGTATTAAAGGGATACAATAATAGCTAGTAAAAAGGGAGTTAAAGGGATACAAGAAAAAGGATATAAAATGTTTGCTTTCTCGGTTGCTTCCTATCAATAAACTGTGCTTACCTGCACAGACAAGCCAGGGCTACCAGGATCTGCAGTGGCTGGTCAGTACCCATGCTTAGCAGGTGTCCCCATGGAGCAACACAGTCTCGATGGAAGGATGAATATCACTCGGCCCAGCAGTCCTGATACCCCATTTTATCAGTTCCACATTACACTATGTAGGGCCAGTACGTAGTATAAGGTGATGCTTGAGTGGCAGCCAAACACCGCCTGTTCATTACCTCATGGCAACAGTCTGCGCATGCCCTACTGTAGTATCCCCCTCACACCAGCTATCTTCAATCTTCCCTTTGCTCCAGGACCTTCAAGTTTCTTGCAAACATCATCCATCCCAAGGATGAGCTCGATGCATTCCAACTGTTCTGTCACATAAAGACCAAGCCACCCTCCACCTTGTCTTCTTGATCTGTCTTTCTTGAAGAGACCTTATCCCTCTTGGTAGCACTCCAGCCATGTGAGCCATCCCACCATGGATCTGTGATTCCAAGACTCTAGCCCTGCAGCTGCACACTGATCTCCTTATGTTTATTCCCCATGCTGCATGCATCAATAAAAGTTATTTTAATGCTCTGAAATATTTCCAGGATAAAAGAGAAGCTGTAACATCAGTGCAAGAACAAAAGTGGATACGTTTAAAAAATACTGGTATATGTGCGCAATTCTGAGAGACTGACTTTTACTCCGTGCTTCTCCACTTAGGAGGTGGTAATAGCAAGTGCTGTAAGGACACCAATTGGATCTTTCCAAGGATCTCTTTCATCGCTGCCAGCCACTAAACTTGGTTCCATTGCAATTAAGGGAGCAATTGACAGAGCAGGTATGTGTATATATGGTTTTTTCTGTGACAAAGTGGCTCTGAACTTTATCAGTCTGTGTCTTTTCAATTGCTTGGTAAACAGAATACACTGGAGTTTTTTGCCCCCGTGGCATTCTTAAGTCTATCTTTAAATGCTTAAACAAAATTGACTGTTGGGCTTTGTTTCAGTCTGAATTAGGTGCTGGTTCTGGAAGCAGAATGTTACCTAGGGATTCTCTGCTAATCCACATCTGATTGAACTTGCAAATTGTTTTTCTGGGGTGGGGTTTTAGGACTCACATGAACTGGTGCAAATGCTACTTGTTGATTAAACCAGTAGCCTTTCCTTTCCCTGCCCATTTTTTTACATGGGCATGTATGCTTGAAGAACAGTCTTGTGAGTCTGTTGATGGGTTGAAACGAGCAAAAAAGTCTTTTTAGGGGAGAGGAAGGTTAATTTTCTACAAATTTGGTTTCTTGAAAGAGCATATTACAAGGACTTGAACACAAGGGCTCTTGCAAGAGATGCATCTTCTCTCTCTTGGCAGCTTGCTGGGGCCTTGGCTTGCCCTTAGTTAAACAGACTAAAAAAACTGTCTTTAGACATAATTGTAGCACACATAAGTTTTGTGCATTTAACCACCAACAAAAATTGAGCTTCTTGGGTGACTAGTGAGACTTGGAAATGTTTGCTTTAGTTAGCAAACTGTGGCTTGTTCTACAGGATAACGAGGGAATTCTGTTCTGTGGGGCTCACTGTGTTCCATGAACATGAGGGTAGAGACCTGGGAGGCACCCAGCAGGGGCCTGTGTGCTGTTGGCACATGGATCAAACATGGCAAGTTTCTCTGGTCTTTGATAGAAAACTTCAAATGGAGCCTTTATAAAAGGGAGTTACATCTTCTATGCGAAGGATCCTGAATCAGAACCATATTGTTTTATAGGTATCCCTGCAGAAGAAGTGAAAGAGGCTTATATGGGCAATGTCTTGCAGGCCGGACAAGGACAAGCTCCAGCAAGACAAGCAGTTTTGGGTGCAGGTATTAATTCTCTTGATACTGGGACCAAAGGTTTTCTCTCTTTATGTAGTCTATTCAGCTGTAAGTTAAAGCACAGTTGTGCCCAGCCTTTTGTCCAGACAGTCTGTGTGTACCATTTTAGCCCATGGTGGGTGAAGGGAGTATGTTGTACTCATGTAAGTAGGATGTTACTGCCTACAGTGTTTGTAGAACCTGGAGAAGACAATGTTGGGGACCACAGCACTTCACATTTATGATGGATGCTGCTCTTTGAATCTTTTACAAAACAGACTGTTTTTCTTCACTATATCTTTACTCTCAAGTCTAACTGGATAAGGAGTCATTGAGTTTCCTTGAACTGCAGATAAGTGTATGTTATTACACTCATCTTTCTCTGGAATCTGGAGCTGTCAACTTACAAGGTTCACTCTAATGGTAACTGCAGAATGAGTATTACTAGGGTGCAGGAATTATTTTCTTCTCCCTTCTGTGTAGGGATGGGATTCCATACCTTAGCATGTCTCTAGGAAAGTCTTGAGTCAGGGAAGATGTGTATGCTTTCTTGGCTCTGTTCCTGTACGATTTTGGGCGTCAGTCTCTTCTCCCAGACAACCGGACAGAAGGGCACAGTCTTAAGCTCTGCCAGGGGAAGTTTAGGTTGGATATTAGGAAGAAATTTGTTACAGAGAGAGTAATCAGACATTGGAATGGGCTGCCCAGTGAGGTGGTGGATTCACCATCCCTGGAGGTTTTTAAGATGAGGCCGGATGTGGCACTGAGTGCCATGATCTAGTAACCACAGCGGTGTTGGATCAAGGGTTGGACTTGATCTCAGAGGTCTTTTCCAGCCCAGTTGATTCTATGATTCTGTGAGAAGGAACTGCTTCCATGTGAGGCAAGTCATGAATATGGCTCTTTTCTTTCATAGAATTATAGGGTGGGTTGGGTTGGAAGGGACCTTAAAGATGATCTAGTGCCAAACCTCCTCCTATGGGCAGGGACACCTTCCACTAGACCAGGTTGCTCAGAGCCCCAACCAGCCTGGCCTTGGACATTTCCAGGGATGGAGCATCCACAGCTTCTCTGGGCAGCCTGTTCCAGTGCCTCACCACCCTCAATGTTAAGAATTTCCCCTTGCTATTTTCTCCCTCTCTCTGCTGGTTTGGAGGTGATGTGCTGGTACCAGAGCCATAACACTAGAGAGAGCAAGCCTAGGATCATAGAGGCAATGATGCAGGGGTCTTGAGCCAAGCTGCACACAGCAGAGCCCAAAGCTGCTGTGGTGAGCACTTAGTAACAATAATCATGCAGTAATAACCAGTCCAGTGAATGACACTGACCTTACTCAGTACTGTGTATGTTTAGAGTCCCTGTACTTCAGGAAGCTGCCTTCTTGCTAATTGCTAAATTCTGAAGCTTGCTTATACTTTTTCAGTCTTGGATGCTGCTCAGAGGCAGGGATTGGGATTTCGGGAGGAGGAATAGTTCTGGAGTGACTTCCTTGACCTTCTGTTTTCTGATTCCTTGCTTGCTTGATCTCTTACCACAAGTCTGTTGTTGGAAGGGGAGAAAAACAAGAGTCTCCAAGAAGGATGGTAACTAGGGGTGAGGGTAGATAAATTGCCCTGACAGGGTAAACAGTGCAAGCTGGACATCCTGGGCTTAGATGAAAATTGGTCCCTTATGAAATGTTACACCAGTAAAGTATTAGTCTACCCTTTAAATAATACAGTTGTACAAACAACTTCTTTGCCTCAGGTCTACCAATCGCCACTCCTACTACAACTGTCAATAAAGTCTGTGCTTCAGGAATGAAATCCATCATGATGGCAGCACAAAGCCTGATGTGTGGGAGCCAGGTATGTGAATTTTAGTGCTGTTCTGTGGAAAAAACACACAGTTAATGTTGTAGATCCTGTCCTACCAGTGACTGCTCTTTGATTTGGTATTGTGTTTTGGCTTGGGAAAATAAAGCTAGTTAGAGAGGTTTTGTTTTGTTTTGTTTATGCAACCTTCATTTTATAGTCATTTAAGTGCATTTTGGTTTAAAACAGAAAAAAAGTAAATAATAATTTTCATGTATGTTTTTAGAGCTGAACAAACAAGTAGTGGGTTCTTTTGGAGGGTATTTACATCCTCTGTCTCTCCTGCTGTACCCCCACCCCACCTACCACTCCAGGCCCCAAAATGTAATTAAGGGAATTTTCAAGCTTTCAGTTTTGAAAAACTGAAGAAACTTTTATAGACTTATTTTTTGGTGACCTGACTTTCAGACACTTTAAACACTTAATTGAATTAAATATACATATTCAAGGAATGTTGTTTCCAAGTACACTAAAGAAGTCTCAGCCTTGTTTATTGTTTTAGAAGAAGTGAAATCTGTTGCTGCTGCATAAGGTTTTTCATTGAAAAGCTTGATGGAAGGGGAATTGCTCATCTGTCAATTGTGTTCCAAGATTTTCTATACAATTGGGAAAATAATACTACCACTTGATGGGAGGATAGGAGAATACATCATCTCCAGTAAGCCATTAAATGTTGTGCAGCAAAGAATGTGGGAGAAGTGTGAATGTGAAGAATGACATTTCAATTTTATTTTTAATTCCATACTCAAAGCATTTTGTCAGCATCTTTCCTTCTCTGAAGGGAAAATATTGTCTGTTCAGTATATATTTTTGGCTTATAAAGCAAGTGGCTCATAAGTGAGAAGTACTTTTGTGTGTGTGTGTGTGTGTTTAGAACAGAAGTAAAATATTTAGGTTTTGGTGTCCCTTCTGTGGAAATAACAGTGTAGCTGGAGTTAAGCAACTGCTGAATTGCTTTGGCCTTGCCCTGCAGAGAACAGCACTTTGTCCAGTGCCTGCTGAAGTCGATGGAAGTCTTGTCACAGGACTTTGAACCAGGCCCAGCATGTCTTTGTAAACAGCTACGTTTGGATTTAGTAATTTATATCCAATGACTGCATGAGAGTGGTGGTGCATTTGGTTGGTTTGACAGATGCAGGCCATGAGCTCTGAATAGAACTGGAGTTTTCTGCTGAGTTAATCACACATGCTGTGCTGCCAGTCTCAGCAAAAGCAGAGACTCAGCCACTTATAAGTCCATGAGAGCTATAAATTATGGGGGAGGGTTGGTATTTGTTTTTCCTGGATGTGGACTGCGAGGTATCTGTGGTGTGACAGTTGGTGATGGTTCCCAGTGGACTGAGTCAGTGTACACCATTATATAAACAATTGTGTTGGCTCTCTCTCGAGGCCTTTCACTTTATGGAATTTAAATGCCAGGGACTCTAGTTCCTCTGATCTGTTGCTGCTTCCGTATCTGATCTGCTTTTCCAATTTATCTGTCATTTCAGTTTTGTCTCCAGCCTTCTTTCTTTGCTTTATTACTTCATGTCACTGTTCCTGGATCTAGTTTACAATCTGTTCTGAACCAAACCATTATTTCTCTGAGTCTTAATTTAATGAAACCAAAAAAGCTTTAATCTTCTTCTTATTGCTGTTTTGTGTAAAATGTTTTTGCACTTCTATTACTAGCCCTATTGAACTCTCAAGGACTCACACTGCAGTGTGTGTATTTTCTTACATTTGTGCATATTTCAAATATGCCATTAACACAACCCTGTCTATTCCTGAAATCCTAGGGATTTTTTGGCTATAGCCTGATGAACAGTGGGTATAAATTATGGTCCTGGTAGCTTTGCTGTTGTAGGTTTTTTGTTTGCTTTGTTTCAGCTTGAAAAGTGTACTACCTTATCAATGTACATAATGATTCAAATTCAGCAATCATTAATTACTAATGTGTCCTTTTCTGTGGCCTTTTCAGATGATAAAACCGTAGTATAAGTCATCTCTCTTTACCTAGTAAGATGAAACAATATTGTGTAAAATTGCAGGTACTTGTAAATCTGTTTCTTCATATACCAATATTCTGACTGTCTCTTGTTCCAAAGGGATATGAAGTGGGAATAAAAAAAAGAAATGAGAAACTTCCAGGAGAAAAACCTGTTTAAAGTAAAATTTATAGTTTGATCTCAGAAGCTTTTGACATAAAGGTGCAAGAGATCAAGATGGGTCTTGCAGCTTTCTAAAGCTAGCATACAAGACAGAAGTCCTGTTGTTCTGCCAGCATGGATTAACTGTCTTCAGTTGTTCCGCTGTTTGCTTTTTAAATGCACAAAGGTTTTCTTTCCTCTCTCTCTCTCTAATACTCCTCAGAAAAATAAAAAACTTAAGCTTTTGCTAATACTTGTTGCTACAAGAAGTCATAGAGAGCACACTGCATTACTATTAATTTTAACTTGTTTCCTTTGGGCAGGATGTAATGGTTGCTGGTGGAATGGAGAGCATGTCTAATGTTCCCTATACGATGAGCAGAGGGTCAACACCTTATGGAGGAGTAAAGCTGGAAGACCTGATAGTAAAAGATGGGCTGACAGATGCTTATAACCATATCCATATGGTAAATATTCCTGCACAGTCCTAACATATCAACCGTAAGACCTGATGCAGTTCTGAAGAGCTTGGTTATAATTATTATGGAACTTCTTCATCTTGCAAGCCTTGAAACGTGGAGGAAAAAGTCTTCCATTTCCAGGTTTCCTGTAGTGACTGTAATGGAGGGGCTAGACAGAAGACCAAAACAGAACAGCACAGTCTGTGTTAATATTTACCTGTCTCTGAAGTCCAAATAGCCTAGAGCAGGGATTAAAAGAAACAATAATTTTACTACCGATAGATTGCTGTTGCTCCATCTGTGGGAGGGAGGTCTTCGAGCGTGGCTGCTCTCTCTGTAGGGTTCAGCAGGCTCATGTTTTTTCCCTCCCCCAATGTACATATCTCATATCTTCTGTGGGGAGGTTTGAGTCAGCTGATGTGCTTGCTCATCAGCATGGTAACTTAAATTGGACAAACAAGTACAAACTTGGGATGGTTTTGGAAAACAACTGATACGAAGATAGGCAAGAACAAGCACCGGGGAGAACAGTTCGAAAAGAGAAGAACTGCTTTCAGCTTACAAATATTTCTGACCTTTACCTGTGGTAATTCACAACTGTAGGGCATTATTGATTGATCAGTTAGTGTTCTTGCTGCAGTGCAGGAAAACATGTCATGAAGAATATTCTACTGCCTTCCATACATTTGACACAGACCTTACTGCTCTGTGTGTGTTTTATTCTTTTTGCAATATAGTGCACTCTGCTTAGGCTGTTGGTTGAAATTCATTCCCACATTTCAGCTAAAATGGATTTTGATTGTGAGGATTTTTATAGGAATGTAAATGGTGGCTTTGCTAGTTCCCATATGTGAGGAAAAACTCTAGGAGTTCGTTATAATACAACAAGTTTCAATAGATGGGGACAATATTTTGGAATCTTTTGTCTTTGTTATAGCAGCTCTAGGTTGTTTGGAAAGCCTTAACAGTCTGTATGAGAACTTAAAGTCCTTAGGATGGCTTTAGGAACTTCCCCTTGTCTGTGTTTTAGCAATAAACTGAGCTGCTGGTACTGTGAATACTTTAAATTCTTTAATTGTATAGAAGTGAACTTACTTCTTTTAAGAACTGGAGGAACACAGTACTAAAGGGTTTTGTGTTGATTCATTGAGTTTCCTAGGAAAACGAGAGGTGGAACAAAGCCTGTTTAAGGACAAGTCTTTGACTAAGTGATTTTTTTTTTTTTTTTTGAATTTTGTCACCAAGTATTTAGACAGTGCAGAAATGAATTCTGATTGTATAATTACAGTTGATCTCTACATAAAAAGACTTGTTTCATTCTACTTATTCCATTCCAGTTATTAGACAAAAATAGTTATTAGACATACTTCTATATCTACAGGTTTTAGAGTATCAGATCCCAAAGGCCAGGTAAAGCCCTGTGTGTTGACCTGTTCTGTAACCTTTGGAATAGGCAAGCTAAGAAGGGAGTGAAAATACTAGTAAGAAGAACTGATTATACAGTTCTGTGGCTGAACAATGATCTTTAGTCTCTGAAGGTGTCAGCCTTAAGCACTTTAAAAGTTACTTTTACATGCAGTTTTTTAACTTTAAAAAAAAATAATAATAAAAAAAGCCTTGTAAGGAAAGTTCCTCTATGGCTTTGGTAATCTGAATCCAGAAAACATTTGCTAAATCTGAAGATGGTATTTTAAAACTAAAAGTTACTGTTTGATCATGACTGTGTAAACTAGAAATGGATACCAAATATTAATCATATTCAATTCTGGAAATCTACTGGTTGAGGTTTTTTTCTGTTATTTTTGTGCTTTGCATCCTCAGAAATATCAAACCTAACATACCTGGTTTTCTCCAAGGGCAACTGTGCTGAGAATACTGCAAAGAAGTTCACCATTTCTCGTGAGGAACAAGACACTTACGCCATAGGCTCTTATACCAAGAGCAAAACAGCCTGGGATTCAGGAGTGTTGAAAAATGAAATAGTTCCTGTCACTATCTCAAAAAAAGGTATTATGGAAGGGTGTGGTGAGAGGAATTGTGTTTCTCATTGAAAACTGTGTTACACTGTCTGCATTCAAACTGTTGTTTAAACATGCAGATCTCAGGAATACTAATTTTAGATCAGGTAAGAATTTTCTGTTACACAGACTTTCTGGTGAATAGCGGTCAGTGACGTGGGACCTGGTTTTTGTTTTTCACTTTTTCTTTAATGTTACACACCGTATCGTCTTCCTTTTGTGTGTAAGTGGAAGACTAGCTATTGAATTTAGCTAGTATGGCTTAAGGGCATGTGTGTTGTAATTTGTCTTTAAGATATGTTCTTTGTCCCTTTTGTTCAGCCACCAGGAAGTATAAATGGATTTACTCTGAATAAATTTGATTAAGGAGTAATTTTTTCTTCAGTTTTCGTAAGCACCTCTCTTGATGTGCATTTTACATGCATTTACACTTTTTTTACTGAAATAATAAGTTGTTTAAATAAGCCAGCATTTAATCAAAGTACTGTGTATTTTAAGTATTTTAAGAATGGAGTGTTACACAAAATACTAAACCAAATCTGAATTTCAGGAAAGCCAGATGTGGAAGTGAAAGAAGATGAAGAATACAAACGTGTTGATTTCAGTAAAGTTCCAAAGCTGAAAGCTGTTTTCCAAAAAGAAAACGGTAAATGTTGTTAAATGAACTGCTTAATTTCCTGCCAAGTGCAGGGATACTGTGTTACAGTGCAGAGTACTGTTCACAAAAGCTTCAGGGCCCAACAATAGCCCCTTAATTTTTTAAATGTCTGCTGAGATAAAGAAGTGCATGCAGTGGCTTGGGTTAAAAGATGGCCCAAGAACCTTTCACCAGTGAAAACCTCTGTCTTGGACATTTATTTTAAAAAGACTGAAACAGCTTGGTTTTGATGTAGCTCTTGGCTTGGTCTCTACCAGATGTAAGCTCTTCTTTCAGTGGGAGCTGGAGGGCCTTCACAGCGTTGCCTGTTGCTTCCCTGAATCTGTAAGCGATAAACCTTTCTGTCTAACTCAAAGTTGTCCCTTGTTCACAGCCCTTCCTGAGCTGGAATTCTGTGTTAATGCCAGCAGTGCAGCTGCTATTGGGCATGATCGAAAACAGCACCTGGATAAAGATACAAATACCTGTGACTGTGCTTGTTTAATCAAACTGATTTAAAAAAACAACTTGGTTAACTCAGTGCAACAGGTATCACCACAATGTTGAAACCTTATGTTCAGTGAACAAAGGGAAAACCAGCCCTTAACAGGATATATGTGAGCTGTTTTGCATCACACTTTCACCTCTGTTCAGACAATGTTTTACCTTTTCTAGGAACAGTTACAGCTGCGAATGCCAGCACTCTGAATGATGGAGCAGCTGCTTTGGTGCTGATGACTACAGAGGCAGCCAAGAGACTGAAAGTCAAACCCTTGGCACGGATAGTGGGTATGATTTTCCTTATCTTTGGCTGTAGTCCTGGAAAACACTCACAGGATGCTCTCAGACTGGGAGTCCTGTTTGGCTGGTTATGTGACATTATGGCTGCATCTTCTCCGTACAGTCCCTGAAATTTCAAGTGTTATACCATCAGGCTTTTGATCCTAAATAGAATTTTCTATATGTAATAATACTAAAAATCTGAAAATATTACTGTGTATTACTTAAGGCACTACATTTTTATATGCTTCTATTTCATAGATCATTGAATTCAGACTTTTTCTATCTTGGCAGGGTTTGTTGCTTGCATGAAAGAAAATCACGTATAGTAAAAACAGGAGGTCTTTAAACACCATTTGTTGGTTGTTTTTTTTTTTTTACAGCTTTTGCAGATGCTGCTGTTGATCCTATTGATTTCCCAATTGCACCTGCATATGCTGTTCCTAAGGTAGGAATAGAACAGCGTTTTCTGGAGAGAAAAAAAAAACCCAAACAAACTTCCCTAGCACTGCATTGTTGGTTCATCCCTCAGTGGATCTTCCTGTAATTAGGATTGAAATTGTAATTGTGTTAAAAAGAACAGATGCTAGAATGCAGATCTTTAAAATTAATCTATTTCTCACACTTATTTTGAAAGAAAACACTACTTTTACCAACTTCAGGCTTGTTTACACCTTTGAAGCTTCACGGCTTGTGTGAAACAAGGATAGACTCATTCTGAGAGGAACTGAAGAGAAGTGTGTGGCACGAGGCAATACTGTGTCAGTTTAAATGTACTTACTCTGGCAGCACTCTGTGTGATGGAAATGTATCCTTGGCATAGGCCACTCTCCATTCCTTCTTTTGTGAAAACTCAAGTTTGTGCCTCAGTCCTTCAGTGTTGCTTTTCCCCATCTGACAAAGAGGTTCCAAAATGTGATTTTGAATCAGACTATGGGCAGCCTGAGTCACCTGAATATTTCTTTATAACAGACATGATTACTTCTATAGTTAGCTTCCTAGTTTTTTCCACAGTAGTAATTATTTTTTTATATCTTTAGATTCTAAGTGAGACGGGACTGAAAAAAGAAGATATTGCAATGTGGGAAATTAATGAAGCATTCAGTGTTGTGGTGCTGGCCAATATTAAAATGCTGGGCATTGATCCACAAAAAGTAAATATTAATGGAGGCGCTGTCTCTCTTGGACATCCAATAGGGTAAGTAAAATAAGCACTGGGTTTTGTTCTGCACAGGGGCATTGCTTTATAGGTAAACTGCTAACACATTTACCTTTTTTCTCAAGTTTAATCAAGTAGGAAGGGTAAAAAAACTGAGTACATAGTTAACTCTGCCAGGTGTTAAACTTGAAGGTATCTTGAAAATAAACCATGAAGAGAAAAATGCTATTATCACCTACTTTTTATAAATAATTAATCAAGTAGTTAAGCGAGCAAAATGTACAGGTAACCTTACGAAAATAGCCAAGCTATTTTCCAGGGAAAATCCTTTTATGGTCCAGGGACTTCTATTTTTCTTACATGAGCAAAGTGAAATTCCAGGTCTTGTAAAAGGATTTTTGGCAGTGAACCCAGGTGTCTCCCAGCACCTGATGCAGAAATCCTGCAGGGACAGTCTGGAGGATGGTGGTGGGTCTTGTGTTTGAAGTTCTGTCTTCTGGTTAGAGTTCAATCACTTGTGGTGTTTCCCAACCACTGTCACTTACTCATAACTAAAGTATATACCATTAAACCTCCCCAGGAGCGATCACACTGCACAGTTCAGCACAGATGTGAAGTAACCATGTTGTACATCAGGAGCAATAGAAGCACTTTCATAAAAAGCTCTTATCAAGGCATAATCCTGCAGGATGTGCTGGCATCTCCTCTGCCGTATCAGCTGCCACTGATACAGGAATATGGCCTTTTTTTTGGTCTTAAAAGTTAATTTTGACAGAATGTACGTCTGATTTTAACATTAGACAAAGTAGCACACTGAGCTGTATCAAGTTTTAAGCAAATAAGAAAGTGTTTGAATTTAATCATTATAATCAATTTGGTTGTGGTAGATTTGTTACCTTATTTGAAAGAGCTTTGCTACATGTAGAGATACTTCATGATATATAGGCTGACATTTCTTTTTCCAGAAGAAATTTTATTACATCAGGTTTTTCTTTGTGCATGTATAAGAACGTTTAACTACTGTAGCTAGAGAGGAATAATCTGTATCGCATATACCTGTGGGTGATAGGGTTGGTTTGGTCTTTTCTTCCGTATTATATTCTGCCCACTATCCTGCATGAGTCAGATTAAGAATTTCCTTTAAACTAAGCTCTGTAACTTTTTTTTTTTTTTAATTTTTTTTTTAAATTTAGAATGTCTGGAGCAAGAATTGTTGTTCACATGGCCCATGCATTGAAACAAGGACAATATGGTCTTGCAGGAATCTGCAATGGAGGAGGAGGTGCTTCTGCAATACTGATAGAGAAGCTGTAGCCCAAGTACCATCAGAAACACAGCCTTAAATGCTCTCTTGATCAAAATTATCAGTGGTAGCTGTTACATCTTATTTATCAATTGGTGGATGAATTCTGTAACTGCTATTTCTTAAAGCATCCTTGATTACTGATCCAGATAACTAGGTTTTTATTACTTTGTCAATGCAAGTTTTTGTACAGTACAAATAAGAAAAGTCAAATTATGTCTTGAGATCTGACAATAAAGAATGTAACAGTGGCTTCTCTGTCACTGGTTTCATTTCTGAAAGGCTCATGAAAAGGAATTCTCTAGGTAACTCAAAGAGTGCTGGTACTAGAAATAGCTCTTTTTTACAGTTTTGCTGCTTAATTTTTTTAACTCTAAGTGATTCTAAAATCACTAAGAGATTTTCTTGGAAAAAAAAATTATTCAAAGCTGGGTTTTCTACCATTGTGGACGTTGAACCCAGCTCAAATGCAAATCTGACAGTTCTTTTAACAGGAACTAATCTCCACCCAGTAATTGTCCTAATATTTTTCTCCACAGATAGTTGGACTGGTCTTTACTGGGACCTGTTTTTTCTGGGAAGGAATGCACTTTTAGAGGTAGTAAATGAAGAGTGGACTTTTAACACTACAATCTAAGAAAACTAACATTCATTCCTGCTCTGCCACCTGTTCTCCTAAAAATTACTTGCTGTATGACAGCAGCTTGGAACCGAAGATCCCTTCACAGTGAACTGATAATTCACATCTTGAGTATTTCCAGATCACCTGAACTAAAGAAAAAAATTATGGTGGGTAGTAGCTGTCCCATGGAAGAGCTACATTAGGTCTCAGATAAAGAGCAAATTATTTTAAAATATCACCTAGCACTTGTCAATACTATTAAGCATTTTATGCTTATGACAATTTTTTACTTGCCTGCCCTAGCCCCTCTGACACTTGCTCTTACAATTAGTGTTTAATACTCGACTCTTTGTCTTCAAAAATGACCGATCAACATGATTTTTCTACACAATATCTGCAAAGCTGCTTCATGGACTTAAAAACATTAAGCAGGACACACAAGTTTTTATTAAAACAAAAATATTTATTCAAGCTGTAAATGCTATGCAGTATTTAGTTATTGGATGGGTTTAATATAAACATCTACTGCATAATATTGGTTCCTTAGGAATCCTTGTATTCTATCTGAAACATCGCCCTGTTGCTGTACAGAACTCTTACAACAAAACTTGCATTTTTTAATACCTCAACAATTTGAGAACAGAGGAAGAAATACCAGTAGAGAAAATTCTGCCATTTTGGAGCAACCCATGCTAGTTATTAGTAAAATGCAGGCTGAGCTTCTCCTGCACCCCTCTTGAAGAGAGTTTGTATAATAGCAGTGACAACCTCTACGTTAAACAGAAAAATCAGATGCAATTTTTTTCGTGTCTGGCTAAAAATGTAAGTGATAGATAATAACAAACTTCTCAGCATACAAATGACAGGTAAAAGAATTTACTTTTGCAACAGAACACACTGTCATCCATGTCTGTTGTCGCTCCAGTTTAAGTATTCATACTGGGGTGTAATCCCACACAAAAATACATTGTTTGTAAACAGCTTTTGCATTCAAATTGCATCCTATGCAGCAAATACTGTAAACAGATGAGGCCTATCCAAATTATAGTTCTTGTCTGAAGGACTGGCTGGGAAAAGCTTCATCAGATGAGAAATGCTTTTTGAGGTTTTATTTGCCGTATGTTCAGATACCGGTATTTTTGTTAACTCATTCAAAGCCTTACAACATGGGTTTGACAGTTGTGAGAGAAGAGAGTGTTAGTACAAGCCAGTTAGATCTGAAGATTTAAGTCCCTTTTGGATTCAGCAAGACAATGGGAAGTGGCCAGGGTAGCTTCCCGTGTCTTTGAACGGTGAATGATAAAAAACCACCTTCAAATGCACCACCTCTTCACAGACTCGCTGAGCGGGTCATAGGGGTAAGTAGAGAAAGCAGCAGAACACAGACAACGTGGTGTAACGTGAAATGTACAACCTTTCTTACATTTCATTTACACAGATTTACAATTTTGCAAATTAAATGGCTCTATAATTAGGCAAGTGCTTTTTCAAAAATAAACATATACCAACTCAATGATATTTACACTTAGCAACCTGCTTCAGAAACAGCACAACTTTGCTATAAAGTGAAACTTCAGTGCACTCAAAGTGCAACTCGCCCTTTAGAGTTAACTTCTATTCCCATGCAAAACCTCAGCATCGCTCCACCGAGCTTCAGACGGTCCCAGTTCAACCTCTTTTTGTTCATTCATCATAATGCAAAGACAACAAGAACTTGTCCACATCCATTCCCGCTGGAAAAGAATTGGGCAGCTTCTTTTTCTGTAGGAGAGAGTAAGAGCTGTGTTAAATGCTCAGAAAACCTGGGGGCACCAATGAGCCCGTAAGCATTCCTTTCCTCCTCATCCTTCCATCTCCCTCGCAGAGGTGCCTGCACAAAGCTCACCCCGAGCTCAGGTACCGCGGTGCTCCTACCCTGACCGGGCACCAGTGGCACAGTCGGGGGACAGGAGTGGCTGAGCTCAACTTCAGCGGGAGCCCACCCCAGCTGAGCCAGGCACAGCCCCTGGGCACCGGGTCC
This sequence comes from Pyrocephalus nanus, assembly GCA_038380795.1. NCBI lineage: Eukaryota > Metazoa > Chordata > Aves > Passeriformes > Tyrannidae > Pyrocephalus > Pyrocephalus nanus. The sequence continues at coordinate 42,798,542 of CM076259.1, forward strand.
AGACACTGTAATTCAGGAATATGCTGGAACTAGGCATGGGGAATTGCAAAGTTGCACTGTGTCTCCTTTTTGGTTATATACATCTATCACCTTTTTGTGTCTTTCACTTCTGGAATTTTCCCTTTAAATGCTTACGGCAAGGGCACAGTGCTCCACACTACAGAGACTGGGAACACACAAAATAGACATTACTTTCATGGTGATTAATGAGGATGTAAGAACAGCATGAATTCTAGTAAGGCCTACTTTGAGTTTGGCCTAATTCCTTACATTCCCTAGAATGTAGTTGAAAGTTAGAATTTAGAAACTCATTCGTGTTTTAGGAGAAATAATGTCATTTCCACAGGTATGTATTTAGCGAGTCAGCAGGAATTACCTACGTGCATCTGAAGATTAAGTCTTAAGAAAACTTAGTTCAGATGGGCAAAGTTAGAAAAGCTGACAAATATAAATAGGTTGTCAGGGATTTGCACTAGCATCTCTGAACCATTCCATTACAAATAATACATAGATATCTAATAAATATTTAGATTTTAAATTAAAAAAGGTAAATGCTTGCACTTGCCTTTATTTTCTTCTTTTTTGATGGTGTTGGAGAGCTCTGAAGATCTTTCCTATTTGCAGAACGTGAATTTCTCTCACCCTCGTTCAGGTCCTCTAGTTTCCTTTTCTTTACCGTGCTCCTTAAAGACCTGAACTGGTGAGTGTTGTCCTTCAGGGGGGTGGCAGTGCTAGTCCTCGCGATGGCCGCCCGCGACAGGATCATGAGCGTGTGGGCTGCCATACTGACGCTGTTCTCACTGCCTGTTTCGCTGGCAGGGCTGCAGGCAGGCAGGTCTGGCGTGGCAGGGGGTACCATGATTCTGGGGGTCGTGCTGTCCTCGTTGAAGCGTCGGCAGGTCGGTGTCCGTACGCTGTCTGTGGTATCATCTGCGTGCCTGTCCCCAACTCCAGACGGCGTACGGGGCACTGGCAACTCTCCGTTTTCAACTGTTTTACCAGCTGGGCTTTGCCACTGAATGTCTTGCAACATTTCCACACACTGTTTACTGAACGGGCTTGACAGGCAAATGCCTTGGTTGGAAACTTTAGCTGGTTCTCGCTTTGGCTCCTTCGAGGACAAAGAAACAGGGCCTGAAGATTTGCTATTTCCATTCCCATTGGACAGCGACCCCTGCTTTTTGTTCAGCTCTTGCACCGAAGCAACTGTCTTCTCATTCCATAAGCCAACACTCTGCTGACCATTTGAGAGTTTGGCAGCGTCCTGGTTCTTCTGCTTTTCATCAGTATCCCTTCGTAATTCATTCTCTTTGTTTGCTGTAGTCTTGTGGAAGGGATCCAGTGACATTCCTGCAGTTGCCACCTTCCGGTCGGGCTGCAGCTCCTTTGCAGATGTGCTTCTGTTGCTACCAACTTCTGGCTTACACAGAATTCTGGGCAACGTTTTATCCTTCTCTCTCTTTGGCACCTGTGCCTTAGCAGAGGAGGATGCAGAGTCAACAGCAAATAAAGTATTTTCATTTCTTTCTTTCTGGGATGAACTCTTAGCAGTCTGAATTTGGGTGTTTCCTCCTGGAGTGGGTAGGAGGTTATCAAAGCAAAGCACTCTCCTGTGACTCTCACTTTGTCTTGAATTTGAGCTTGTGCTCTCTACTGGTGCAACAGGTAAGTTCTCCTCCACTTTCCTTCCTACTTCCACACTGGTAAGCTTGTCCCAGTTTCCAGTCCTGAGAATGAGATGAAAACACTTCATCAACACATTTATTCTTACTAGGCAAGTTCGTTTTACTGGCTGGAAAGCCCCACCCATCCCTCAAAACACGTTTAAATCTAAGTATTTTATCAACAGGCAAAGACCAAGAGAAAGGGATGACAACTGCAGAGAGCTCAGAGAAGGCTTTCTTGACAAAAAGGTATGAAACAGAGTCTGTACAAGGAACAATGATGTAGACTGGAGCTCTTCAGTCTGGAAAGACAGGACTGAGGCAAAATGCAACCAAGCTCTGTGAAAACAGTTCTCAAAAGGGAAACTATTTGCTGCATCTTTCAGTCAAAAAATGGGGGGCATTGAGTAAAACTAGTATTGTGTTCAAAACACAACAAGTAGGTCTGGACACTGCATGTAACTAAGCACGTAACTTAGCCTGGAAACTCTTTTACCTTGAGGTATTTGTAGATGCTGGTAGTTGACTTCAAAAAGAAGCTGGGCACATTTATGATAGTACAGTCCATCCCAGAATATTGCTCAAGGCTCTGGAAGTCCTTGGAGCTGAAATTGCTAAGAGGCTGCCAGATTATTCTGGGCAATGTCACCATGTGCGTGCCTTGTACTCTCCCCTATGTATTTGCTGTGGGTGACAGGATACAGAGCAAGACAAAAAACTTCCAATGGGCATCTGGACAACAATGTACACACTCCCTGGGGCTTGGTCTCCACCTGACAGCCAACCACATTCAAGTGGAAAAGCCACCACTGCAGTAGCAATGTCAAAAAAGAAAAATGCTTCTGCTCTGTCAGCTCATGCCACTGCTGTGTCTGTGCCCTCTGCCTGGCTTAGGCTGCATTTTCACGAGAAGCTTCTACATCATTTATCTATGCTAGTGAGACTCTCCCCATGCAGATTAGCCTTTATGCCTCCTAAGAGGAAAAGTCAAATTAATTTTGGGATGCTATCTTTGGCACCTTTGGGATGGTAAAGAAGGTATGGATGGTAGCAGTTTGGTTTAGCTTCATGAAATTCGAGATGAAACAGAGGATGGAGAGTAGAAATGGGAAACTTCATCTCCTTACAGAAAACATTTTCCTCTCTTTGCTATGCAAAATGTATGTCTAGAGATCAATTAAAGTTAATGAAAACTTGAATTATCAAAGTGATAGTATCCAAAATCTTGCTTCTGTGGCTTTTTAAAAATAATTGCTTTTTGCACACATATGTGCTGTATACCTCGGTATATGGTTGGGGTTTTTTAATAAGTTGACTTTACTGTCCCTGTTTTCCTCCACTTTTTCAAGATTTTAACTGAGTTCTGAATAGGTAGATTTTTTTTTTTATGTCTTATTTTCACAAAAAAAGAACATTTCACCTCTAATATTTAAACTGAACTTATCTCCTGCTACACTCTTTTGCTCATTCCAACATCCTTTTGTTTCTGAAGTCCATTAATGATAAGAAGTCACTACTGAAGCCTTGCTTTCTTCTCTCCCTTGCCCAACAGTAAATTAGTACCCACCCCAATCAGCAATTAAGTTATGTTTATCAGTATAAAGATAGCATGCTGTTGTCCTTGCCATCTTTGAATTTTCACTTTTTAAATGACCAAGCAGTGTTCTAATCCACACAGCTGAAACACAGATGCATAATCCAATCTTAACAAACTACTGGATTTGGGTCAGAGAACGGTTAAGGCAATGAGACTACACTATGAAACCATGGGTTACCACTTATCTGAAAAGAACAAGTTTTAGTCATTTAAATCTCCCAGTAAATGTAACAGGCAATTTCTCCTATGTTAGACTCCACCCAAACAATTTTTATTCAACAACTGACACAGGAGAAAATAAACACAAAGCCATACAAAATTAACACAGGAACAGTAACAGGAAAATTACGAGCAGACATCTGTATCAATACTCCTGGCAGACAGGCAGGAGGAAAGGGGTACTGCTTATGCCACTGTTAAAAAAAGCTGCTCTCTTCTCCACCAATATGGAATGAAGAAATTCATGGCAGGAAAAAGAAAGCAAGTTTCAATACCTAACACTACTGACCTTTGTGTTCGAGAATTTGTATGGTTCAAGGGCTCAGCTACACTTGGAACCAGTTTTCCTGAAACAACAGATGAAGTATTAATGAACTACAGTATTCCAAGTAAATAATTTCACAGTTAGTACAACATCATTTCACCTGACAGAGAACCAACCACTAAAGACAAGCCAGCAATAATCAAAACTCTGCAATTTTTTCGTAACTTCAAAGTTTACAGATCAGCAGGTTACCAAAGGTCTCCAACTAAGTGTAGAAAATAAGCTTGCTGTCTACACCTAGGTAATACATAGGCAAAATACAGTCACTAACTGCAGGTACAGGCCTCCCTCAAAGCCATCCCAGCAGCTGACAGAGAAGCAGTGGTATTTATGAAACTTCATTACTCAGAAATGACATGTCTTTAGAACCCTCCCACTTTTCTTCTGCCCTTCTCAAGAATGCACGGTGGGTACCTGTATTAGTCTTGTTTCTTGCTCCAGGAATCTTCTGTGATTTGGGAGGGATGGGAAGTTTTGGGACAGTTCCGTTGCACACTGGATTAGCCACAGGCATGTGCAGAACCTTGAAAGGATCAAAATATTCTATTACAGTTCACCAAAAGACTTCTTATCGCTTCTGCTTTAATTCTGAAAATCTTTATTTGTGATGTGCTACCTGGCAGGCAGGTGCTGAGAACGTATTTCCATTTTGTCCTACTACCGAGAGAGGTATCATTCCCACCATTCCTTGCAAAACTGGTTGCACTGGAGAAGCAATTATAATGGCAGAACCTATAAAAATATAAAAGTGTTAAAATCGTACAGAAACTAAAAGTACTTCAGTGTAAAGAAAAGCTTCAAGACAGGACTCATTAAAATTATGCATGGTCAAACCTGTGGCAAGAAAAGGTCTGGCTTTTTACAAAAGCATCCCTGTCCTTGCTATACAGCATTACTCGAAAACAGGACAACTACCAGTGTTATTTTTAAAGTCTCTTCTTCTTTTTAAGAAATAGTTCAAAATTAAGCTTAAAGCACAATAAACCTATCTTAAGGATTAAACTGTAATTCAAAGTAATGTATAAAACGCAGTAAAAGCGACATCAAACAGCTCATTTGGCTGCCAGGCAGACGAGAATTATAATACAGGGAAATTATCACCGCACATTCATTGAACAAGGGAAGACAATTTTCAGAAGTGAAGAAAACTATTTCTCTCTATCTGAAAAAACAATTAAGGTAATAATTGCATAAAGAAATCTTAGTGACAGAAAAGGCTGGCACTCTTAAGATATTGCACATACTGCTGCACTGGCCTCTGACCACAACAAAATGACTACACACTGAAACTCAAGGATAACTGCAGCAAGTTTTTAGCTTTGGAAAGAAATCTAAATGTGTTGATTACAGTTGATTTATAGTTGATTGTAAAATTCTAAAAAGCACTCGGAATTTTTACTGTTGTAGTAATAAAAATGCTTGTATCAGGAGATTTTATGTCATGGAAAGAAATAACTTTATACTTTCATATTTACCTAAATGTACTTCTAATGCAGACAAGGATTTTGAAAAATGAAACAAAACCAAGGAATTAATTTGGGAAGGGCTAGCTACATCCACCCAGCTATCTAATCTAAGTACGGATACTTAAAACAAGTAGCATTCCATTTATAACAGGAATCCTATTAAAACAAAACCATGTTTTATTTAGCCAAAACAAAAGCACCATATAAACCCCACATTTTCAGTCATTTTCTAATAAGGAGGTTACCTTGTGGGAAGTTTGGGGAGACGGTCTGGTTTGCTGGAAACGTATTACTGGATCTAGGAGGAGTTTGTAACTGTTGTACAGCTGGAGCTTGGGAAGCAAGTGGCATAGAATTGCCAGGCAATACAACTACATTTGATGGTGTTACAGCTGTGCCCAAGGTTGCTGGATCAGTCATACAGGTGGCTATATAAAGGTTGCTTGAATTCCCAAAAGCCGTGCTTGTTGCTGGCATCAACTGTATAAGGCTCCCTTCGTTAGAAAGATGAGTTGAACCTGCAACTGAAAAGCCAGTGCAGTCTTCATTCTGAGTGTTAACTGAGGTGACCACAGGATCTTTAGGTCTAAGCACAAGAAGATTCTGCTCTGTCAAGGCAGCTGAATCCACATTTTTTTCTGTGTCTTCTGAAATTAGACATTTGGACAGGCCTGCAGTTTTGGTTGGGGATTTGGCTGGAGATGACAGTATTATAGTAGGCAAATTTTCTCCTGTGATGCTGGAAACAGCATTATTTAACTCTGTGTCTGATGAAATAAATGGATCATCACTGATGATGATCTTGAGGGACATAATATTAGAAGGATCAACATCCATTGGTTGACTACTAGAAGATACACTGCTTATACTTTTGGCCTCAGTACCTGACTCCTCTGTTGAGGATGCAGTTTCTGGGAGAGGAGAGGGGCATATTTCAGAGGTAGTAAGATTGTTTTCAGTGGATACTACAGAAATTTCTGAACATGCATTACCACCAGAAGAGAAATATAAATTATCGGCATCTACTTTTGTAGAAGAGGAAGGTTCTTGCATTTCCCCTTGTGTACCTTCTGAGCTTGACAGTCCTGAAGGGTTAAAATCCTTCTTACAAGGCTTATCAAGTGCATGCTGATCATTTGAATAAGTTTTGTTAGATGTATCAACAACTTCCAGCTGCAACTCTGCTTTGTCAAGATCCGAAATCTCCCCTGCAGACCCTGCAGCACAGTCTGACTCCGTGCCCTGGTCCTGATGGCCAGAGTGGTGACCAGAGTTCTCCTGTACAACACCAGGTAGGGCAGCTGTATCATTTGTTACAGTCTGTTCTTTTTCTGTATCTGCTGATGGGCTAGAAATGGGTGAATTGTTTTTTCTCAGTGGTACACCGTGGCCAGGGCTCCCATCAGAAGGACTTACAGAAAGTGTTTTTTCAGACAGTGATGTATCTGGTGATAACTGACATTTACTTGGGGAATGAGTTTTGTTTTCACTGGCTGTAGTATCCTCTGCCAATGAAATCAAAGAAACCTGTGGCCTACCAGAATGAACATATTCTAAGCTAGGACTACTTTGAGAATTATGACTTGGTGGGCCTTTTTCAATTTCCATGGTGCTCTCACTTTCAGACACTAATGTAGAGGAGGACTCTTTTGTAACATAAGTGTCTGCGCAGTGTTCATTACATTTGCTGTCAGAACTCTGTCTCTTGTCAGGTTCAGTCAAACCGGGCACAGAGTCAAAAGCAATTTCAAGATCTCCAATATGTTCAGGGGTAATTGTTGTAAGTACTTCAGTCTGCTTCCTTGGTCTACAATTGCCATGCAGCTGTTCATTGGTTGTATTTTTCTTAGCCACATCATCATCATTAATGCTGGTCTTCAAGGCACATGATGCTTCTCCTAACTGAAAATCTTTACAGGATAGTGATTCTCTAGGATTATCACCTGTAAAACAGAGAATAAACTAGTTCCATATTAAAACAGATAAGCCTCTTATAGCATTTTAGAAACAACTTATCAGTTCAATGGAAAACTGTTTCACATCAAACTATGTGGGAATAATGCTACTCATCCTTACTTTCAAGTTGAGTGGAAAATCTATATAGTTACATACACTTGATAATCTGGAAAATCAGTTTGTACGTTAATAATTAAAAGTGCACACATAACATGCAAACAGCTCAGGTCACCAAATCAGATTTCCAAAAGCACAAAAACCATTTCATGATAAAGACCTCTTGGCTCTGCTTCTCATATACGTTCACTAAATATCTGCTGCTGCTGAACTATTGTCAGGAATGGTGTAGACAGACTAAACATACCTGTTGTCCAGAGTAGGACTGGTTTTTGTGTATAAATTAACCGATATAATAGAGAACAGAGATAAAAGATTAATATGGTAAGATGTAAAATGTTATCTTTATGGGTTCCACAATGAATACTGCAAAGTATTTCTGTTCTGAATGAGAAAACAGATTGGCCAATAGTCTGGTTGCATTTAGGAGCTTACCAAGTACAACTTATAAGTACACTGATGGGAATACTATTAAATTTAACAGACTGAAACTTTCCAACAAACTAGGTGTCTGTTATGTGTAAATGTATGTTCATGCAATGTAAGTGTCAGATTAGATATTACCAGTGAAAAAAAGAAATCTTCTGAAATGTACAAATTGTTTGAACATATTTTCATAATGAAAAGTGAACACACTAGAAGAAATCTCAAAGAAAAAATAAAAAACCTACATCTGCTACTTTCTTCTGTTCCTAAAGAACTTTCAAATGTTGCCAGGCTATCCTCACCCACCAGGATTTCATTTTCTACTCCACTCCGACCAGAAATACCAGCAGGTAAATTCTTGTTTACCTTGCTCTTTCCTATTTTCAAAATAAAGCAGGAAAAACAGTTAAATATGTCATTTTACACACAAGCATGATTATTACATTTTAAATGAATTATAGCATAAAAATCTCCTTATAGGTAATGTGAGGATATTCCTGATCAGACAAGCAGAAAAATTTTACAACAGCACAAATATAAACTATCATCCTATAGACCAGCAGAGTCTAAAATAACAGCAATAAAAACAATCACTGAGCCAACGCAAACCCAAAATTTCAGCCACAGGAAAATTTATAGCCATGTATAAATATATCAAACAATCTAATTCTGAATTGAGGGACACCAATGCCACGCAGTCGATTTCTCTTGCAAAAGGGGCCTGCTGAATTACTCTGCTTTGTCAGAGTACTTGTCAAATACTTGGGAAAACTCATCATTCATGGTGCTTCACAGTAACAGTACAATTGAGCATGATGTACCCTACCATAATCAAACCAGTCAAAGAGAGCCTGAAAAGCTGGATCTGATTCTGTCTGCTCTAGAATGTCCTGTATAGCCTCTTCTGACATATGAATTTCACCCTGAGGAAAGACAAGATATACAGAACTGTCAGACAATTCCTTTCATAACTTAAAAAGAAAAACAGACAAGAATAGTTTTCTTTTCAGATTGTTTTTAGTTCTGTTGCTTCATAAAGACTAATGCCGGGAATATTTCTGCCACAAATTGCACATCTATTAAAATATATTAGTGATTGAGGTTTAAGAAACAAGGTTCCCCATAACCCAAACGTCTCGTCAGACACTACACTCTGCACACGCATATTGGAGTATTCTCCACATAACAACCAGCACTGACCAATAAGAAGGACAAAATCTCAGGCTACACTGGAAGCTTATGCTATGGATACTGTGAGCCTCTATGAGCCAACCACTGGTAAAAATAAAAATCCCCAAATTAACCCTAATTTCTTGGGTTTGAATGTATCTAGAAGCCAACACTAAGCAAAAGGAAGTTTAATTTTATCTACCCGTTACATGTTCTATAATTATTACTTCCAACTACTTTTCTGTGGAAGGCAGCTGGAAAGCACAGCTACGTGGGACAGTGCTTTAAGATTCCTGTTTCAAGCTGACTTGTTTAGTAGCAGCCCAGGAATGAGTGGGGGACTCAGTACCTACTCAAGCATTCAAATACGAGATTTCTCCTGACTTCCTGAAGATCCCCTAAGCACTCTACAGCCTTTGATATGGTGGGTGTAAGGGTGGATGTCCCATGTGATATGATTGATTATTTTGTCTAACTAAACCAAGAAGCTGCTTTGGTTTAGTTCTGCTCAGAAAAATGGAATACACCTTTTCAGCTCTGTATTTTGACAACAATTGACCTAAAGTCACCAGGCAACAGAAGAATAGCTTTTAAAAACCAGACACCTCTACTTCATAAACAGGCAACTGCCTCTACTCTCCTGTCCTTCTCATGAGAGCTGTGAAGATTGTAATATCACTCATTAAGAGTCCTTTTTAATTCTGTAATTTCCAGCTTGAGGCTTGCAGGAGGATGAAGGCAGAACACTACAACTGTTTAGGCTGTAGAAGGAGAACGTACATTTCCTCCAAGAGCAAGAAGATACTAAATTTGAAGAAAAAGCATCATTATTTAGGCTCCAAAACCAATTTCTCTTGCTGTACTAGATCCATGCTTATCTTAGAGGAAATCAGAAAATCAGATCAGATCCATCAAACATCTCAGGAGACCACAAGATACTTTAAATTCCTTTATAAGGCTATTGATTAGATCCCCAGACAGAAGCTGATAGCCAATTACTGGCACCAAAGATTCAGTGACAAGCAGGCAGCTGGTGACTGTGGGACAGTGGACTTAAATCCAGTCTGAGTGCAATGTTAACAGATAATTACTGCCAGAAGCAATCCCATTCCCTTGGCTTTTGACCCTACTGCGTGCTTATGCTGCCTTGTACGGGCACTGGGAATGAATTCAGAGCGCTAAACTGGCACAAAATCAGCTCCTGCAGAACACTAATGTCCTGCCAGCTCAGCTCCTAAAACCTGCCCAGCACCACACAACAAGGGAAGAGCTCATGCCTATGCAGGGACAGCTGTGAAGCCATCGGGTGGGCTTAGATGTGTTGGCAGAGACAGATAACAAGGTATCAGACAGAGGTTCAGCACAGCTCCCATAACTGATCATTCTTGCACACGTGGTCTTAAAAAAAATGCGAACAGGGCAATGCACACCCACCTGAAGTCCAAGGATTTCATCAATCGAAGTCTCCTGTTCTGTGGGACCACTGTCTGTCTGTTTAGGGGCCTGAGCAACACTGCCATCACTGCAACACATTAGTCATTAGTTCAGACCTCACAAATTAATCTTAAACTAAGAATACAATAAAATTTAGAGGTTCCTTTTCTTACCTGCCCAGGATTTTGTTAATGTTTTCAGCAAGCTTCTCCTGAAGAGATTTGTTGCTCAAAATTTTTTCTCTGGCATTTTCAATAACCAGTTGCTGGAAAATAGTTTTAAAGCAGTCAAGTTTCTATTTTTATCATCACTGGAAAAGGAGCATGAATTTCCAACTTACTGGTAAAAAAACAATTAAAAAATCAAACAGAGAAGACTTTTATAACAGAGAGACAGCCAATCTGTGGCTACATGACATTGCTATGAAAATCATTGCAAAACATTCCTGTACTTCTGCTCTCCTAAAATACAGGAAGGCTTGTTGTGCCTTCTGGTTTCCATTCTCTAAAGACTTAATGTATTCCAACAGCCTACAGTTATCTTAGCAAAGCTAACAAATCGAGAAAAACAAAACACTACATAGCCATGACAACCTTATGAGATTAATACACAGAAGAGCTAGTTCCAAATACAAACCAACACATTTATCTTCTAAAGGTAACTTCTATAATACCCAACATGAACATGTCAAAGACTAGTTCTCTTCAGTCTGAATTTGCTTCTTAAATGTAAATACTTTCCATAACTATATACTCACTGGGAAGTTACCATCAATTAATTCTTCAAGGGGCTCACTTCCTTTTTCTGTTACTGCTTCATCAGAGTCTTGAGAACCTCTAGTTGCTGAAAGAGGTCCAGATGTTCCAGTACTTTTCCTCTTTTGAGATTCACTGAAACATTGCAGGAAATTTATGATGTATTTTATGAGAACATTGCAAACAATAGACCAAATGGTCAGTAAATCAAGCATTTCTATTGCTTCTTAGCAAACAACAGATTTAGTCAACAGAAAATTAACTACATCTTAAAAATACAATAAAAGCTGATACCTGTTTCATTATATCATATTCATCTATTGTGTCTGACTTCACAGAAGTTACAAACAAATAACTGTAGGTAAACAGCACAATGGCAAACTGAATTCCATGCCCATTATTCAGTATTTCCCCCCTCTCCACTGCATGTTACCTTAAGTGGTGGTACAGGTCCTAATTAACTGGCACTCAAAAAAAAGATTTGGGCATTACCACTGAAAACAAAGACCTCTCAAGGAGCAGCTGTTCTCAAAGAAGAAAACAAATGTTAGGCTGCGAAAGAATTTAGATGATGAATAGGAAATGTGATGTTTTTATATGAGATCACAGTGCAGGCTCTTCTGAAAATATCAATCAGCAGTAGCACTAAAATCATTACATACAAAAAAAGCCATGCAGAAATAGAAAAGACTTGGAAAAGGTATGAATTAGTAAGGGTCTGGAAAAACATTAAGCAAAACCATTGACTGGGATTTAGTCAAAGACAATAAATGGAGCACCAAGAGACCAGTCAACTCATTAAAAAAAAAAAAATATTGGAATTGGAGAATAAAAAATGCAAAACTAGTATAAGAACAGTTTTCCACACCACTTCTAGAGCAAATATGACTTTTTTTGCTGATAGAATTTACTGAAGCCAATAGTTTTGCAATATTAAATGCACATTTTTATCAATATTAAGAATTTTTATAATTGAAAAGGATATTTTGGAAGGAATACTAAGTTTCAGTGCCAAGATTATTTGCCTATGTCTAATACTGGAATAATGTCAAGATTGACTCATACAAGTAGCCTCCTATCAGTCTAATGCTAAAAGGAGTCTAAAGCTCCTTGAATTTCCTTTCCTTTGTGGAACATCACACCCTGGCCACCCTCCGTGGCTTCTAAATCTGAAACACCCCACCATTTAAGAAAATTTACACTAGAGGTTAGAACACTGCATAATTTCTAAACAGTCTTTAAAAACAAGCCAAACCAAACCAAAACCACACTCATGTTTACCTTTTTCGCCTTCCTGGAGAAAGCAAGTTTGAATGAAGCTTCCGTTCTTGTGATGTTGGAACTTGAATGTGTATGAAACCTCCTGCTTTATAAAGGGAAAAATAACATTATTTATTACATTTCAATCAATTCCTGGGAATTCATAAATAATAATTTGGTACTACCATGAAAATGAGGACCATTCATTTTAAACATATCCTGAAATAAATATCCACTTGAGGTGGATCATCCTTATCTGCCAAAGCAAGTGTTTTGGGTAAGGGTGAGAACACAGAACAGAATACTCCCACATTAATGCACTTCTGATCTCTGAACTCGCATTAGCAAGCAAGTATGTAAGCACTATTTCTCTTTTGGGCACTCCTTTTATTTTAATCCCCTGAACCAGCCTGGAGAGCTAGGGGAACAAAGCATAAATTTTCTGAAACTTTTTGGTGGAAGATAATTAGCCCTGGTTTTAGAAGACTTCCATCTATAGCCATCGATTTTTCACAGAAAAAAGTGCGCAACTTACTGTTGATCTTTTCTTGCGTTTGCGACTGGCTCACAAAGAGTGTGTTCGATCTTGTCTGTGGCAGCACGCTTTGATTTACTGCTGGCCTAAGAACTACTTGAGGAGATATAACAGAAGAGGAATTTTGTGGCCCTGACTGATGGGCTACTGACAACAATCCTGAGTTTGCAGGAGCAGACTGCTGAAGCATTCTCTGTCTTTTCATTTCTACAATTCCACTTCTTGTACGTACTGGAAATAAAGACAAGATGAAAATATGATACAGGAATTTAAAAGAGTTGGTGATATTAAAAGACCTAATTAAGAAATGTTTTTGTGCCTCAACTAAATAATGACACAAACAGTAAGCAACACCAACCTTTGTCTTATGTGTTACAGGTCTGAGACAAAATAATTCAAGAAGTACAGTTGATTTACACTGGCACTGTAACCATGCTTGTACCCCTGCCTAAATATTTACAGGAATAAATCACACCAAAATGATATTTTATTACATAATGTGTCACTCATATAATTGACCTTAACTGAAACAGTTAAACCAGTGTAAATCTGCATTTTTTTAACAGACTAAATCTGGTAGATTTAAACAACAGAGCACCAGTTAATTCAGTGAATCTCAGATCCAAGAACAATCATTCTATATATCTCACATTCTCTTTTCCTAGATAGGTTACTCAGTAGAAATACTACAGAGAGAAAAATTTATTTTTAAGTAAAATAACTTTTCCTTGTTCAGAGTTCATGCTTCTGCAATGAAAGATAGAACAAGTATATTTTCATATTTTGATTCGATATATGTTTGTGTGCATAAAAAACGCTTCAGCAGTGTAATATGTTTTTATATTCCCCTTCTAAAGAAATCAAACTGCGTCATAACTGGACTGGTTGTATTTTCAATTCCTCTATGAATCACAAATAAGGAGAACAGATTCAGGACTAAAGCAGCAGTTTTTAAACTTTTTAACTATGTAAACTTTTAATAAGTTTCCTGCAGAGAAAATGCCACATAGAGAATTTAAGCCTCTTGCAAAAAGCTCAGCTTTTCGTATTTTCCTTTCCTGATCATTACAGTAACACACAGACTACGCTGAAGACAACAGATACGCTGAAAGAAACACTGCATAAGAGATCTGTCAAGATTTTAAGAGTAAGGATGCATTACTGATTGCGGCAGCAGTTCCCCATTTTTTGTCCAAACAGATAATTTTAACATCAAACCTCCTGATCCCATGGAATTGAGTCAGTTACTTACTCCTTTGATTAGAAGAAAATCTAAAATCTGAACTCTGCATGCTCCTAAAAAATAAAGCAAGGGACATAAATTAATGGAGCACAACAGGCTCACACAGTGTGACAGTTCCATCACATGGTAAACATCAGTCCGGTCCCAACCACACGTTCCTTCAGAAAGCTTCGATCAACTGATTACTATTTTTATTCTTTCAGACAATGGTAACAGATTCTTTAAATGCAACTTACTGTCATATTTTTGATGAAGTAATCACAAAGGTATCAGATTCTAAACTAGCTATAGTATATTGTTTTACTACAGGAAGACCACACACTCACATTAATGCCCTCCCAGCCCCACCTTAAAATCCTGAAATGGCTCCTCAGCTGTGAACTCTCACCTATCCATCTTTTTCACCATTTCTCAGAAGCAACAGAGAGCCAAATCATTCTCATACAATGATAAGGGGAGTTGATCAACATGGGGACTCGTTCCTAGAGTGGAATTTTACTTCCTTGGTTTCAAAACTATATTACCTGATCTGAGAAAGTGTATAGTCTAATTTTTTCCACAGAGATGACATCATTGCAGGAACTTCATTTGTTGTTTCTAAAATGAACCACAAAAAAAAAAAATTAAGGTGCGTAAAACACTAAACTGTTGGGAAAAAAGTAAAATCACAGGTGAAATAATTATTGAGTGTTTTAGACATCATCCAACTTTACATGTCTAGTCATCTTCTTAATAATCTATTCATTAGAGAGCCCTAACTCCTAATTTAAGAACTTTGAGTGATACAGATGTAGTTCTTAGTTTTAGAAGCCTAGATGAAACTGAGGCAAATACATTAATGATTATAATTCTCAATGGAATTTGCACATGGTGTTGACTACTCAGCAAACACATGCTAACCTAACCCAACTTGCTTCTGGAAATGTAATTCATATTCTCAAGTCACTTTTGTGTCTTTGGAAATTAAAACCTGGCAGACAGGCCTTTAAAATTAATGGCTACTTTATGATGTTACCCAAACAGGTAAAAATATTTGGTCTTATCAAAGCATGGAACACTAAAAGCATAAATGAAAAGATGTATGCAAGAAATTCAATTTATTAAGTTTTTCAAGGTGCCAAGTACAAAGTATTTTGACAGAAGTATGTTTGGGTCTTAGTTCCCATTTCTACCAAACCTAGTGTGAAAGGAAAAAAATGTTCAGAAATGTTTATAGCATTCTAAACTGTAAGTCTAAGAACCAAGCACCACTAAAATCTGATCACATAACACATATCAAAAATCTGTAAGACTTGGCAGCATTCAGAAGCTGAACAACTGTTTTTAAAAACAGCAAATGCTCTAGTTCTGTCTCCAATTTTCACCAAAAATATTAAGTAATTATGAAATTATTTTACTTAGTTTTAAAAACAACACAGGAAATATTTCAAAGCATAGGACTCCTCCTGATTATTTTGTAAAATCATAGAATATCTCAGGTTGAAAGGGATCCATAAGGATCATTGAGTCCAATTTCCTGCTCCTTGCAGGACTACTTAAAACTAAAACATAAGACTAAATGCCTTGCCCAGAGACTCCTTGAACTTAGACAGGCTTAGTGCCATGACCACTTCCCTGGGCAGCCTGTTCCAGTGACTGACCACCTTCTAAGTTAAAAACCTTTTCCTAATGTCCAATCTGAACTTCCCCTGATGCAACTTCATTCCATTTCCTCATGTTGTATCACTGGTCACCAGAGAGAGACCAGCACCTCCCCCTTCCCATTTATAAACAATAAACAGCATAATTTTACAACCATAAACCCATACATTTTGCACAAATTTTTATCTCTTTCTGCTTTATTACATTAGAAGTTCTGCTCAAATTTGAAGTGAAAATATATGCTGGCATATGCAAACTAAGATAATTACTTTTGTTCACCAGATGCAGACCTAAGTGGCTGTTGTCTGTGTAATACAGCAACCTTCAACTTGTAGCTTAGACGGGGACCATATAACCCTTCCTCAAGGAGTTCACAACAGATAAATAAGAAAAATAAAAGAACACCTCATTCTGAAGGCTTACCTTTTGTTTTCATGGCTACATATTCATTAAGAATAGTTGTCAAGTTTTTTCCACACAGCGACTGGAAAAAAAAATACTGATCTTAAACTCTTTACTAATAACTTACACTTCATTTGCTGAGCTACGTTATATTTGAGGAATTCTTTAGAACACCACACCATGCTAACCCTCAACACAAGGAACTGTACTTTATGCTGCTGGTGCTGAGTTGTCCCAAACCAGGTAGAGAGCAATCAATGAAACAAAATGCTATTATGTACACAAAATCCAAAGTGCTCAGTCTCAGTGCACAAGACTGGTATAGCAGTTAGGGCTGTGTGAGCTCCACTCATCTTCGTTATTATGGAATAAACCCATAAAAATTAGATGATGAACAGCTGTAACAGAGTAATGAGTATGCACCATGCTGGAACATACCAGGCATTAAGATGCAAGCGTGAAGAGAATCTCTGTCTAAAGTAATATTTTTTAACAGTCACATAGAATTAACTTTCATATCATGTTTACTTACCCTGTTATTTTAGGTGAAACAAGGAAAATTAAGATTTTAAGGTTACCACTATCACTTGCTGTACTATCCTGTCTTTTTTGCTAATGGGAACTCTACAAGGTATGACAAACACAGTCCTTTACTGCAAGTATTTGAGCTGCAGTGAGAATTTGGTTTTAGACACTATCGTATCATCCCTTTTCTGTGAATACGGGAAAAATGTTTCTACTGAGAAAAGGATGATAATTAAAAACTTTAATAATCTAGATAACCTATTTATATTTGCGTTTTCTAATTTTTGCTGGCCATAGCTTGGTTCTCGATTCCCTACCCTCTCAGTACAGAGGGCTAAACACTTGTAAATGGAATAAATTTAATAATTTGTCTTGAATTGGTGCATCAAGAAGGTCCACCTCGGATCTCAGAAAAGACTTCCATAGATTTTGAATACAAACTCCCAGACCACAAAATTATTTGATACATTGGAAGAATGAAGCAGAAAACATGAAGAAGATGCACATATAAACACTAACAGGTTCATACACAGCAGTATCTAAACCCTGTAATTTACATAGCATACTAAGAATTCCATTTTGTTTATGTTAAAAATGCAAATTATCTAATCACACTCCAGCTCTATACAAATATCTACATATGCAGCTACACCCTGGGTTTATGCACACCCCAAGTTCCACCCTTCACCTCGGACAACAAAGATGATACTGAACAAAGAGGAAGTGGAACACAGATTTTGTCAGCAATATTTGGTAGACTTGGATAAATCTGAGGTACCTTATCTAAATATTTAATATGTACCTGAAATGGAGCATTATTGGCTTCCGTGTCTAGAATAGGAAAGTGATCTCCAGTAAATTACAAGAGCAGCCCAGAAATCAATAAAACCCTCGCGACAACACCCTTCCATAAATCAACCTCAAGGCTGTAATGCAGGCTGAACATAATATGCTGAAACCAATTTGCATATTTCACACCTAAATGTTTCTTAGTAAGATTAAATATTAGAAACCAAGTAACTGCTAATATCACAGGATGGAAAAAAAACCCAAATGAAACCAAAAGACAACGAAACCAAAAAACCAAACTACCCAAAAAAGCAGAGGGGGTGACCTAACCAAACATTTTAAGCAGCATTTGAGAATTAATTTTTACACTGAGAAATCTCCAATATTCTTTTCCATGGATGCAAGACAACACAACTTCCTGCTTTGCAAATACAAACTCACCAGCAAGCAGGCTGGAATAAACCCATCTTCTGTGCAGTGCTCTGCATATTCTTTCAAATCTGAGCTTTCCAAAATAAATTGATGACAGGTAGCTTGAAGATTTTCCTGTTGTAAATATCCTGCAAGAAATCAGACAGAAAATTTTGCTATTTTGTTCATTACTTCTGCTTAATTGGTATCAAAACTGCATACAGCGTTGAAATAATCAGGTAAAAATTTGTGTGTTAGAAAAGGAAAGTGAAGTTATTTTGACAGAACATATGTCTTAAAACATGTTTCTTTAACAGTTAAAACCAGAAAGACAAAAAATACATATTGGAATTACACTGTATTTACAAACTGTTAAAGACTGGAAGTGAGGCAATATGAACAAATTTTGATTGGTCTTTAGCACAGACAAAAAAATAGAAATCCTTGGCTCAGAAGGCTGAGCCAACTAACTCTTGGACTCTTTAACTAACTCTCACATAAGCTGAACCACCCAACTTGATACTTAAATGGAAATATAGAATATTTTGTTAATAAAAGTGGATTGCTATATAACAGTAATCGTCCACACATCCCACTGTTTCAAAATAGGTAAAACCTGTGCAGGTGCTGCAACAGAGTATAAGAATTATTAAAAAAATTGGCATTATACAAAAATGAATAACAGAAAAGGGGGTTTTTTCCCCCACTTACAGTAATTTTAATTTAGGATAGATGTACTAGCTGCAACTTGTGCCCTCTACACACCCTAAGACTCAGTAGTTACCCTAGTAGGAAATATACTAAAAAAGTTCACTTTTCCAAAATTCTATTCCTCATGAAATATGTTCTGCTTTAATCACACTTTTTAACCCTACTTTAATCTTCAAACACCTTAAACATTAAAAGATAGAAACACACCAATCTGAATGAAGGACTCTAGAACAAAGAACCACAGAAGAAAATGGTTCTTCTTTTTTTGCTCCTAGCAGAACATGCAATGTTTTAAAGAAACAGTAAAACACGTGCCTAGTTACAAAATGTAAGGTATATACACATAGGTTGTATTTCAGACACACAAGCCCTTGTTCAGGTCTTCAACAAGCAGGCAAACTTCAAAGTTAAACACAGTTTGGGAATAACCACCGTTACTTTAATCACAGTGTATGAGCTGGCCTATCAGACAGAAAACGTAAGTGGTACCTGTCCTATTTTGTTTTTCAAATACATTTTTCTAGAAAAATCTCAAGCCACAAATTGCTGGAGCTGAAAGTGTATTTTGGGGAAAACACGATTATATCCTAGTCTGGCCAGGCTGGAAGATGGCTAGGTGAAGCTCTGATCTGTGCTGGTACAGCTGCTCTTACAATCAAAGTCATCTGAAAGTTGCAATTTTTCTTTCTTGAACCTACTACTACAGCATCACACAGGATGACCAAATGCTTGAGTGTGGGCACATTTTGCACATACACCAATTTCCTGCTAAATAAAGCATTCCTAAGTTTAAAAATGCCTGAATTAAGATCTCCTGTGCAACTGACCTGAGCTGCTTGTACACACACTGTATAATGACATATGAGTACACAATCCCTGATGTCACCAAAACCAAATTAAAGACACAAAACATACACTATATTCTGCACATACAGAAATATTTTTTTTCTGCCTTAAGAAATGTCTAGCTCATAGAATGCATTCACTCTCTCAATTAGGAAAAGATAAATGTTCTTATGCATTTTTCTGTGCATGAGCCCAGCTTATCATTTTAGTTTTGTTTCTTAAACCAACATTCATCAACCCTTAAAACACCTAGATGGGGTGTCTAGACGGGCAGGGGAAAAAAGAAAAGATGGAAGAAGAGCTGCACCGGGAAGCCTATTTATCCGCCCAAATTCAGAGATGCCTCACAGAAGAGGAATCCCTATTAGAAAACAGAAGTAGTTACACGGAATATCCTGTTCTACAACCTTAGGTTGCTCAGAGGTTTTCTAGACATGATGCATGCTCCATGCCAGACACAACAGACAAGGCAGTCTGATGGATCATCCTCCGTACACATGGTGTTGCCAAGATTGTGTGAGATCTGCACCTCTCTGGTAAGCACACAGGACAAGCACTCTACACGTAAATTTGCAACTTAACCAATTTATTACGGAAAAGTACAATGAGAGATCTCCACTGAATGATTTCTAACCTTCTTTTACAATGCACGGAATTTCTAAAAATCCTCAATTACTTCACAATAATAAAAATATTGCATTTCTTAGCAGCCTCATTTCTCAAGACAGTAGCAAGAACTATTTCAGGTAGCTTTTAAAAATAAATTGTGCTGGAAGAACAACGAAGAAAAGATTCAGCCTCAATGGCTTTGGATTCAAAAAAACTGTGGACAACTGAAAACTGAATCCCACGCTGGCGAGCTGCCAGGAAATCTTGGTAACCTGTGTCATCAAGTACTGATGTGTGGGGATTGAAATATGTGGGTGCC
This sequence comes from Pyrocephalus nanus, assembly GCA_038380795.1. NCBI lineage: Eukaryota > Metazoa > Chordata > Aves > Passeriformes > Tyrannidae > Pyrocephalus > Pyrocephalus nanus. Next base: position 42,818,962 of record CM076259.1, read on the forward strand.
AGAGACTGAAATGGTTAATGATTTACACATTCTAGGATCGTCAGGGAACTTTTGCAGGCTGGGAAGAGGCCCATCCCCCCGCCGGTGCTGCTTGAGGGGTCGAGTCCTGAAAGGCGGGAAGAGCCGTTTTTGCCATGCCCTTCACATGAACTCTGCGTGTCTAGCCTGGGCTGTCCCGCGACACTCTATCCACGGTAAAACTCCCCGCCCTGGGGAGGTACAAGGCGTTCCCACCTGAGCTGGAAGTGTGTAACAACTCCTAACTTCTTTGGGTGCTGGGCTTCCCTCCCCCAAGGAACAAGAACACCACTCCAATTAACAGACGTGGCAGCTGCAACTACCAAGTTTCATTGCTGGACACCGTGGGTGGTGACTATATAAATTTTTCCACCCTTATCCTGTCTTTTCCTTTTCCGTATGCATTTTCCTTAAAGGTTATCTTTATGCCATATCTCCATAGATGATAGAGATGATAACACCCAAAATGGCAACACACCTGTCTACCTTTGAAACAAAACTGTTCTAAAATAAAACCTACATATATATGCTTTCAAACACCGATTATTCATTGTCGTTTTCACTCCAATACACCCCAAGGGATTTATTAATAAGAAGATGGGTAACCCTCCCTTTTCTGGGCGGGACGCAGCAGTGGGTAACATTTATGGTCACTATCCATTTGATTTTACCTTTGGCAGCATACAAATACTAGAAAGCGTAGAGTCATTTTCAAAATTCACTGCTGCCAATGTCCTGAGCACACTTACCCTGTGCCTTCCACAGACTGCGATCACGCCCGAATTCTCAGTGCAGCCTCACCAGGTGAGCGAAACAGGGCGGGAAAGAAAAACTATCTGACTCGTAACGCACCCTTCTCCCCTGGCATTTCGCGTCACCCTTGAATTCCTCTTGTAATCAGGCACTGCTGAAACGCCGCCCACCAGCTCAGTCTGCAGGTGGGCACCGGAGAGGTTTGCTTGGACTGGCAAAGAACCCCGAGCTCCAGGCACGGCCTGGCGGGCTCCCCCTGCCCCTCCGGATCGACCTGCTTTCGCTCTCCGACAGAGCCCGGCCCAGAGGGCGGCAGGGGCCAGCCCGGGGACCGCGGGGCCCGGGATACGCCCCGGCAGCGACGATCCCAGCCTGGGCGAGGGGGAACCAAGCGACGCGAGCGAGGGTCAAGGGCGAAGCCGCCTCGGTCTCCCGCCGCGCCGCGGGCGGCTGACAATGCCCGGCAGAGCCCTCCCGGCGCGGCCGGGGCTCCGCGCCTCGCCCTCCCTCCCTGCCCGGCTCACTCACCCAGCACCAGCCGGGCCACGTCGGACGGCAGCAGCATGGCCCGCGGCGGCGCGGGGCGCGGGCGGCCGTAGCTCCCGGAGCGCTGGGACCGCCCCGCCACCCAGCCGAAGGCGCGGAAACTCCGCCAGCCAGCGCCGTGCCCGGCCCCTTCCGCCGGAACCCGCCGCTGCCGCCGCTCATCCGCTTCCAGGTCCGCCCGCAGCCGCCGCACGTGTGCCGTGCCCCGGGAGCGGCGGCTGCCCAGACCCGGCCGAGGTGAGGGGCCCAGGGTCGGGCGGGGCGGCGGCGGCCCCGGCGGCGGGCGCTGAGGGGCGGCTCATGCGGTGGGGGCGGCCCCGCGAGTGTGGCGGAGCCGGAGCTGTCGGGGAGTGGTTGCAGTGTCCTGGCGTCCCTGTGCTCAGCCAGCACCTCTCTCCCTGCTTTGCTCTATTTGTTTTGTGTGTGCCTTCCTTGCCCTGTGACATTTATATGGAGGGCGGACGTGGTCGTCGCGCAGCGGTTGGAAAACTGTGCAAATAGTAAGAGAAATAGGTGGAGTCAGTCTCGGGAATTTTCGGTTGTTGTTGTTATTGGTGGCTATTGAAATACCACGAAGCTCGAACGAGAGAACTGACTTCTTCCCCTTGGATGCCCAGGCCCTACAACAGACCCATGTTTCCACAGTTCTCGTTCAAGCATTTTGCAGCTCATCCACATTTCAGAAGCCATTAGTGTTTAAAAAGTCAGTTTTTCCTTTCTGTTTCGTTTCCAGCATAAGCAGGAAGTTTGCTGAGGTTTATTTTGCAGCTCATCCGCATTTCAGAAGCCATTAGTGTTTAAAAGTTAATTCTTTTCATTTCCCGCAAAAGCAGGAGGTTTGCTGGGGTTTATTCTGTTCCAGTGCCCAACCACCGGAGGTACAGAGGGTGGTTGGGCACTGGAACAGGCTCCCCAGGGAAGTGGTTACAGCACCAAGCCTGACAGAGCTCAAGAAGCACTTGGAATAACGCTCTCAGGCACATGATGTGAGTCTTGGGGCTGTCCTGTGCAGAGCCAGGAGCTGGACGCGGTGATCCTTGTGGGTCCCTTCCAACTCAGGATATTCTGTGATTTTTTGAAGTTAGTAAAGGAACACTTAATTTAAATTAGGTCTCTTGTACAGTACAGCCAGCCTTCACACTTGAAATGTTTTCTTTTTCATACACATCTATCAGTCGCCAAACCTCTGATCATATTTAGTCCCAGCCTGATCTTATTTGAAGCTGAAAGAAATAAATACAATCTAAGAGAGTAGATATTTGCAGTTTTATTTGTCTAAATCTCTCTGTATTCTTACATAAGTGCTTGAGATGCAGTGCTGTGAGTCATGAATGCCCATTCTCAGTTGCATATTAGAGCCTCAGCAGCAGCATGTGCATAGAGCTACTTCAGCTTGTGTGATCCGTCTTTCCCTTGCTTTAAAGGCATTAAAGAAGAAGCATGGAAGTCATATACAATGTCATGGTTGTCATCTGCAGCAGCATAACTTTATGTAAACCAGAAATGCAAGGTCTAGCTGGTTCCAACCTCTGTTGAAGGAGAAGAGGCATAGTTTTAAGTGGTCACAAAAAGAAAAAGTTATTTTCTCTTATGACTGGTGTTTGGTCATCTTTTGATGTGTTTAGTCCAGAGGGATTTGCCAAATGGTACTGCACACCTATGAAAATGTAGGATGTGAAGAGAGGAAGAGCATTTTCCAAGTGCTACCTTCTCCAGGCAGCATCATGTTAAGATGGCTACCACAAGTTAGTGTTTCTTGCTGGAATGTATTCAGCTTTGTGTTATTTTAATCTTATTATAATGTCGTTCCCTATCATCTGCCCAACTCTGTTAGCAGGCATAAAAAAGAAGGAAGTCAGAGTGATGTGAAGGGGGGTCTTTGCAGTTACTCTTTGACTGTTGTCTGTGAGAGTAGATTATATTCTTGATGTGAAATTGCTTCAGTCTTGTGACCAAGAAGACCATTAATCCAGACACAAATGAGCTTTTCAGTGAAATATATAACACCATGGTTGTGTTCCATACTGGATTTTCAATATTTTGCATTCTCAATTTTTTTACTTGGTTGTGTGTTAAATAATTACTGTTTTATATATTTCTTCTGTTTGCAGATACAAATGACTATTCTTTAAACTGAACCATGAGTCTTGCATTACATGATCTGCTTGTTTGTTGTCGTCGCCTCGAAAATGAGAAAGCTGCGGAGCGAAGGGTAACAAGTTTTCTTTTTGGAGTATGTACCTCAATTAGCAATGAAGGGAATCATTAAATTTCTTTTTCTTGAAATACGTTTTCAGAAGGAAGTTGAAAATTTCAAGAGACTTCTCTGTGATTCTGAAACAGTTCGCCAGCTGGACCGGAATTCTGATTCTAAACAAGGAAAGCAACTCAACTGGGATGCTGTATTTAGGTAGTTCCTTTTTTTTCCTTTGTGAATGGTTGCAATTTTCTTAAATAGAACATCATTCTTTCGTTTGTCAGGCCTATTTTAATGCTTATGTTTCTGCATATAGATTTAAACATCAGCTGGTAAATAAGAAATTCCTTATGTTAGTCCCTAAAGGAAGTAAATTTAAAATAGCCAAAAATACAACACTTGAAGAAAACTGCTAGGAAAGTAATCATTAATTGGGTAGTTGCTTTTCCTTGCAAAAATAATAGTTAGTTTCTTTTATTGACAGTTACCCTTTGCATGTCACTGTCAATGTATAGTTCCTATGCGGATTACAGATAGCTTTGTTGAAGTTTTTTGTGCTGCTGAATTCTTCAAGGAACTGTGGCTTGTGAAGGAAAAAATGATGTGCTGAGGTCTGTAGAGGCCAATCTTTGATACGGTGTGCATCAGATGAACTATAAGATGGGACTGAGCATGAGTGTGATAACTTCTTACAGCAGCTTCAACCACTGTTAAATTTCATGTTAAAAATTGATCTGAAGTATTAGTTTTCATAAAATTAATTTTCATAACATGAAAACTGGTCTGGTCAGCTTTCCATTATATTTTTTAATTTAACAGTATTGCAATAGTTCTTGTTTTATAGGTGTACCAAAAATATTGTAAGAAGTATTTGATGAATTTTATATGTTGCTTTTGAGACAGTCAATAACACATTAGAAATACACAGGAGGAATGCAAAAATAGAAACTCTAAACTGAATACCAAATGGTAGGCCAGAAAATATGTAGCAATTGCCAGTGACAAAGCCAGTGAAAAGTCTAATCTATTCATAGATCTAAAACATAATCCATATATTAACTTTAAATCATGGAGAAATAGGACTTGAAGGTTTTCCTCAATAAAAACAATGATAAGTATTTCTTATTATTTTGCTGTATAATGTTGCAGCATAAATAAAAAGACGGCATTGCTTTTTTTTACTAATTTTAAGTTGTGTGTTTATCATTGTGCAAAATTTATATGAAAGTTTGGTTCCTATTAGAGTTGCTTCTAGATTATCTTCAAAACTTACAGGTCCTTTTATAGACTGTTTCCATCATGCTTGGGCTGTAATATATATCAGTTGGTTTTGGTCTTTGATAGTTAGAGTTGTGAGAAGAACAGGAACTGGCATTTTAGGCTAAATCAGCATTCACCTATTTTACTTCAATCATAAATGAGCAGATCCTTGGTTAATATCTCTTTTATTTTTGAAGTGTCTTGCAGAAATATTTCCAGAAAGAAATTAGAAACCTGCAGCAGACAAAACCAAATGCATCTGCTTCAACCCAAACTACGAGACAGAAAAAGATACAAGAACTTGGAAGCCTGGTCAAATACTTCATCAGATGTGCTAATAAAAGTCAGTTTTTTGTATTATCATATAGAGTTACTGGTTTAATTTGGTACTTTGCTTTCAAGTTTGAATTTTTAGCAGTTACTAGTGTAGGGTTCATCTTGCTCACAGATGTTTACTATTTAAATATCTTAATGTGAGTCAGTCCTTTGTGCTCCTTTTCTGTCCTTGTGGATGTTCACAGTGCCTTTTTCTAGTTATTCAAGTTGTCTATAACTGATATATCCTCTCATAAATAGTTTCTTTCTTAGAAACAATTAGTTTAAGAAGATATTTTCTAACAGAAGTGTTTCAGAACTGTAGGTTTTGGATTGGGTTTTTTTTTTTTTTATTAGATAACCCTTACAAACAATTACAGATTTCTTTGGGTTAATTTGGGTAAATTAAGCAATCTCATGTTTCTTCATGTAGGAGGACCGAGGCTGAAATGTCAGGAACTTCTGATTTACGTCATGGAAATTATGAGAGATCCAACAAGTTGTGCTGCATATGGTTCTGACTGTAGTAACATACTCCTAAAAGATATCCTCTCAGTAAGGAAATACTGGTGTGCGATATACCAGCACCAGTGGTCAGGTAACATTTTTAAACCTACTTAGAAATGTCTTTTCCTGCAACAGAAACGTGGTTAGATGCATTTTAATTTGTTTGAGGTCCTGTGGTGTGAGATACTACGAAAATATGGAGTGAAGCAGTGTCAGCCTTGAAGGCTTACAGTTGAAATAAACAGCAACAAAGATTAGGAATTGATTTTTTTTTTCTTTCTGCACACTGTTTGTCTATTGCTTGCTTAAACGTGTGCTAATTTACAGTCAGGCTTCGTGTGCGTGGTCTGCACAGGGCTTAACACCTTTAGCAAATCCATGGAATGTGTGTGCTGGAGAAAACCTCAGTAAAGCTAATGCTGGTGTGCAGTTGTTTGCAAGTTATTAGGAACTGGCTGGTATAGGTTTGATACAGTCAATGTATTACTTTTAAGTTCTGTTATCTGAGTTTTGATGGCTTATGAAGGTCCTAAAAAAACACTGAGTTGCTGTTCTTATATGCACATGTTGTATGTAAAGAAAAACTATAAAGCTTAAGATGTAAATAGCAAAAAACAGATGTAAAAGTTGAGTAATGATAGAGCATGCAACCTGAACTGAGTGGAAATGCACAGATAGTTTTTAAAAGTTTTTAACTTTTCAGAGGATTGGATCTGACTACAATTTGACAGTTCATTTATTTAGCATGGAGAAGAATGATTATGTATTCTGAATTATCTACTAACCTCTCAACTCACTTTTTTACATTTGTTGATAGTATTTTGAAAAGAAAAAAGGGTATTAGAAGTTTTATAGTCTAGTTTGTTGGATGTTGCGTGTGCAGTTGTGGAGAAAGTTTAGAAGTATTGTATGTAGTGGAGTGCTTTGAAGCCAGAGTTCTGATTTCTGAAAAGCATTTTTTGAGAATAGAAATAAGCCTGCAAAGAACTCGGAAGAGGGGTCTAGGGATACTGGGAGTGAAAAGGGAGGCAAAAAAACCTGCTGAGGGCTGGCAAAGTGGAGAAACAAATGGAATCATTCAAGGTGGGAGATTCCTAGAAGAGTTCAAGGCCAGGTTGGATGGAGCTGTGAGTCACCTGGTCTAGTGAAAAGTGCCCCTGCCCATGGCAGGGGGGTTGGAACTAGCTGATCTTTGTGGTCCCTTCTAACCTAAATCTTTCTGTGATTCTACGTGGTTGGGTAATTAAAGAGCCTGAGGATGAGATCTCCGAAGCTGAAGAAGTTGGTACAATTTGACTGTGGAGATAGAACTGGAAGTTCAAGATTGAAGGGGAAGCTGGAACTGTATGAGAGCACTGCCTGAGACTAGGAATGCTGTCAGCCTCCATGTTGGAATAGAAAGCAAAAACAAAGAGTGAGCAGATAGGGAGGGTGGAGTTCAGAGCAATAAACAGGAAACAAGAACTGGGTACTTCGGTAGAATTGAGCCTAAGTGGGTAGGGAATGAGGCAAGAAGCCAGGAGCCTATGAGGATTTCTGTGTGGTGGTTAGTTTGTTTAGGAACATGGAAGTTAGCTGAGTCTGTGTATGGACAAAAGCTGGAAAGGTTACAGAAGAAATTTTGACATTAGATCGTAAGGGGCGCAGTGTAATTTAGTTACAGGAGTGAGACAGCACTGAAGACCATAAATCTAAAGGAAGACAGGCTTTAATCCATTAAAGGAAACAAGCTGCTTTTATTGAATGAGAGATAAATGAGCTTTGTAAAGGTTACCATAATCTTTTTTAATGATTTTTTAATGCTTGCTTATAACTTTTGGGGTACAATGAGGAAGTCAGATTTCTCTTTATAAAATCAGAGTTCTGGTGCAGTTGAAAGTAAAAGCATAAATTCCAGCTGTTAACCACACAGTGGTGGTTGCTGTATCTTTATTGTATTATTTTTCATCAAGCTTCTTTTAATGCAATTCCCTATTATATATATGTTTATACATATTTTTGGTTTTTTTAATACATTTGCAGAGTTGCTGATCCTGTATGGCCAATTATACCTCAAACCTTCTGGAAATATTAGTAGAGTCTTGGTGGCTAGGGTAATTCACACACTTATGAGGGGGTACTGCTTCCAAACTGACGGGTTGAGTTCTGATATGCTTATCTTCTTTTCAAAAGCAATGCAGTCTGCAAGGTATGTTGCAAGTGCTCCTTTTGTATGCTAGTACCTACTTTTAGAAAATAAATAATTTTAAGTATTTAAGTAATGAGATTGGTATTGAGTAATAACAGGTACTACTTCTTTAGATATATTTTGTTCTGTCTTTGAATGCCAGTGTAATAACTTGTTTAAAAAACTAATAACTTCTGCATTTGTTAGGCAAATAATATTCTGAATGTAGTTACTTGCTAGTATTTACATTTGAACAGTTCTTATGAAAAGAAATAAGATTCTTTCTTTTGGAAGTGTACATGTTTGATTTATGTTACAGACAGGAGAAGAATAGTGCAGGCCTGGATCATATTGTTGGAGCAATGAATATCTTCTGCAATAAGTTTGCTGACAACTGTCGCATACGGATTTGTAAAGTAGGGGAAGAAATTTTGCCTACGTTGCTTTATATATGGACTCACTATAGACCAAAGGATTCTCTGAAGGAATCAATAATTGAGTTATTTCGTCTCCAAGTTCATATTCATCATCCAAAGGGTGCAAAAACTCAGGGAAGAGGTACAATAAAAAGCTCCATTTTTTTTCTTATTGCTGTATGTGATTGTTGAATTTACTGTACCAACTCTGAATTTTGATACTGAGTCTTGGAACCATTGATGGAAGTGATGATTATCTGTCAGTAGTTTTGTGCTATAGGTTAATGTTGAGTGAAAGTGAAAAAGGGTTTCCAAATTTTATGCACCAAGAGAATAATAGTTATGCGAAGTCCTTTAAAACTCAAGGGGGTAGGGATTTATTTTTAGTCAAAAGGCGATTTAATTTACTAAATCAAAACACTAAGTCTCTGTGGAAGGGAATAATTCTTTAGATTGCCACATATTTTGGTATTGTACCCGGTCTATTTAAGACCAGAGATTACTACTCTCAATTAAGTGTGCCTTACACTATAAAATTGCTCAGAGAATATTACTCAGTAATTATGTTTGCCATGGACTATTTTAGTTCTAGCATAATTTTTTTTAAATTTTTTTTGTACTTTGTACAAGTCTATCCATTGCATTTTACTGTATTTTTTCCAATTAGATGAAGAATTGTTTACTAGAAACAATTCCTACCTTAATTACTTGTATGTGCTGATTAAGTTATCTCTTAACTTTTTCACTTTTTAACTGTATCCATTCTCCATTATAGAACTTGGTTTGCAGGCCTATAGGTGTTGAACTTTGTATGCTTTATTCTGATTTTGGCTGAATTTTGCACTGCCTTGGTAAGTTTACATACTGAGTGGGTGATACACATTATGTTTTCATTGTTTTTGCATGTACAGGTGCATATGACTTAACCAAATGGCAAAGTATCTTGCATAACCTGTATGATCTTCTGTTGAATGAAATAAATCTCATCAGTAGTAGAGGAAAGTATTCTTCAGGCTCACGTAATATTGCTGTAAAGCAAAATTTAATTGAGTTAATGGCTGATATTTGTCATCAGGTAACTTTTTTTTTTTAATATAAACTTGACTATGTAATTACTGAGTTTTATGTTTTGCTTTTTAAAGTAATATGACTCAGTTATTCCTCAGAATAATTTATTGAGGTATTCATACCTTTTGTCTGTGTTTTGTTGTGTTTAGTTGTTAATTTTGTACAGCTTAGAAGTGTAGTATACTAGATTTCACTAGAGTCTCTTTCTCTTGTTAGGCTATAAGCAGAGATCTTGTTACAGTAAAGAATAATAAATAATAATTCTGGTTCCCTCTTAAGAGGCTTTATACACAGTAAAAAAATGGACTAGTTTAGGTTGGCATTGCAGTTTTCTTGTAAATACTGACTTTTTTTTTTTCATTTGTGTACTTTTAAATTTTTCTTAATAAAAGGTTTTTACAGAGGATACCGAAGTCCTTGAAATTACCCAGTCATTTGCTGTTACCCAAAGAGAGCCCAGTGAAGACACAGTACCAAACAAGCGCAGGAGGATTGAACTAGGCTGGGGGGTCATTCGAGACAACGTGCAAATATCCCAGAAGGATTTTGATGTCATACCTTGGTAATAACATCTTTACATGAAAAAAGTATCACTCCAGACATCTTTTTATGTTTAACACTCTCCCGAATATGTTGTGCATTCAAGTTGGGTGTCTGCACGTGCTGTAATTATATATCTAAGCACTGAACTTAGATTCTCACAGTATTTGAAAAGCAGTGAGTACTGCTCTTGGTACTTTTGCCTTAGAAACTTTTGATCTTTGATTTCCTAGCAAATAACAAATGAGGCCTGGTAAACTGTGTTGTAGTGTATAAGATATTACTGTCTTTGATTTTTTACCTGTCTTTTGTGCTAGATATTACCATTCTTTATGTAAGCATTGTCTGTGATCCATTTTATGAGTATTAGGAAATTACATGATATTTATTGCTGTCTTACTCTGGCTGTGTCATAGCATAGCAACCATTGACAGTTTGGCCATTTTGGACTAGTTCATGCAGTTTTCTGTAATACCTGCCCTGAAAACTGTTGCAAGGCCTGGCATTTTACCTTGGACTTAGATTAAGGAGTATTTTGCTTGCCATGAACTGGAGGTATAGCTTTATGTCCTGCTGATTGTTGCAGGGGGTCTCTGTAGCAATGAGTGTAGCAAGGAGTCGTTACTATTAAAAGACCACAGATGGACTTTTCCAGAACCTGCCAGTTGTAGCCGTGAGCCCAGGCATGTTCATTGTTTAACTAAAATAGATCACGCTGGATGTTTTTTGCTGTTACTGTGTCTCTCTGTCTTTCTGACTTTTCCTGGAAACTGCTGTACAAGATACCACAGCAGCGTAGCTGCTTATGAATTGGTTCCTGAGCTGGGGTGGCAGGTTTTTGTGTGTGTGTGTGTGTGTGTGTGTGTGTGTTTACTGCTTGTGGTATTGGGGCAAAATGGCTGTTTAGGATCCAGGTGAGAAGTTAACATGCTATTCTGTGTGGAGGTGCCAATGGTCAAGAAATACTGCAAGTACTGTAATTTCAAATCCTGAGTTTGGAAGGGGCCAAGAAGGACCCAACTCCTGGCCCTGCACAGGACAGCCCACCATTGGTTTTGACTCCAGCTGCAACCATTGCTATAAACAAAACTCTTCCAACGTACCATTCCCAGCTAAACATCTTTTCATTTTCCTGTCTGCAGAGATGTTGCTGTAATGTTTTCCTCTTCATATAATTTCACCTTTGAGGTCCTTCTCTGTGTCAGAGTTTATAACAGGCTAGTCCAGAAGGAGAAAAATACATTTTTTGGCCTGAAAATTTGTTTGCTTGTAAGAACTTGGCTTGTAAGAAATCAAAAATCAGTGAAGTCAGTTGTAAGAAATTATTAATGATAGTGAGGCTAGATGTGCAGACTTTACAAGTGAAAATGTAGAAATACTGAATCTGTATATTTTGATAGTAAACAAATCAGCTCAATACTGGAAAGTATAAACATGAAGTGGCAATTGGAGAAGGCTTTGTTAATTTACTCCTGAAAATGCAAATTTCTGTATGTTTGCTGTTAATTGCTTCACTTTCTATTTTCAAGGTTACAGATTACAACTCAATTAATATCAAAGTATCCCATGAGTCTTCCTAGCAATGAGCTACCTCCCTTGCTCAATGTACTTCACCAGTTACTGCCTCAGCAGCGCCGAGGAGAGAGGACCCGATATGTGCTGAAGTGTCTCACAGAGGTAGCTTTGTGCCAAACCCAGAAAACTGATTTGAAAAGCACCCACAAGTTGGAGCTCCAGAGAACCTGGGCAAAGATTTGGACTCTTACCACTCGCAGTGTAAGCTTCCAGCAAATTGAAGTGGAGAGCTTTGGGCTACTTGGAGCTATGATTCAAGGAAACCTTGTCGTGACAGATAAAGAACTGTGGAAGATCTTTTCAGGACCTGCATGCAAGCCTTCAAGGTAAAATGGAAGCAAGGATAGTGTTTTGGGTCTGATTCACATTCCTCTTTAATGTGAAACTAAAACCACTCAATATTATTGCTGTCGTGGCTCTATTTCTATTTAAGAACTGCACACATTTGTCTTTTAAGCATTTAAAGTGACCATAAGTATGTAAGTCTGAAAGCAAGAGGAAGAAGAGGAAAGGCAAGCATCTTCACATTTAAAATGGACTAAAAATTTAAAATCTGACTGGCAGATCTGTTGATTTTTTGAAATAAAAAGGTGTATTTTCTTTTTAATTTTTATTCTGAAATAAATGTTCTGAAACAGTCTTTAAAATAGATCAGAAATGTCTGTAATAGCCAAGAAAAATTAAAATGCAAAGATTTTAATGAAAGTGTTAACCAGCATGCATGCTTATGTACTTGATGCTTTCCTGTGCATGGAGAAATACTGACTTTGCTTTAGAGTGCTGGTCAACAAATACCACATTGTTTCTCACAAATCCTGTTCCATTTTTGTTACAGCTCTTCTGTATGTTGTTTATCATTAGTGATGTCTGCCTATTCCGTGCCAGAAAATTTAGACACAGGAATAGAACATAATATTTCTGAAAGAAATCTGGATTCTGCATTAAGGGAGGCAATAATGAAATGGCTCCTGTCCTGCGATTTGGAGGAAGAGATAGAAGAATGTGCAGAATTGCCTCCTGTGCTCTGCAGGTAAAATCTTCAGGGCATAATTTTACATGTAGGGTCACCCTATAACACAGAAAACTGCGCAGGGAAAAGTGTATTATGTTAATGCAGAATTTTCTTATGTTAATGTTTCCATAGAGTTTATGGGGTTTTTAAGCTTACTGTAGAATGTGATTCTGGGGACCTAATTTAGTTATCTGTCTATATCATTTCAGATACATGATCTATGTGTTAGAAATATTCAGTGTAAACTTAGGCTTTTCTTCAGGAAAACTGTTAATCTGCCTAATGTTTGATGCACTTCAGGAATCATAAGAGCTTGTCTGATTGGAGGGCAGTACAAAAACATTTTCTTTCTTTACAGCGATTTTCCTCATCTCGTATTACAAAAAATTCTTGTAAGTCTTACAATGAAGAACTGTAGAGCTGCTATGAACTTCTTCCAAAATGATGCTAAATGGTATGTTTTTAAATTAATCATTATAGATACTTAAGCTAGGAGTAATGCTGCATGTTTCAGCGATGTGTATGTTCAAGATTTTGGACTATGTCTAGTTTCCTCTTAATGAAACTAAAATGTGTATCAATGCTTCTAATGCAAGATAAGACTTTCCTACTAAAAGGTAAAAATACTAGTTTTAGGGGTTTTATAATGTCTGCTCCAATTGTGTAAACTAGACTGAGGTCAGCGATCTTAACACAAAAAAGATGCTGCCATATGAACTGCAGTAGGAGGTGTGATCTGTTTGCAGGCTTCATGCTTCCTTGCAGTTGAGCTAGAGCTAGTGAAAGTCACATCAAAAATTAAAGGTCAACCAGAGCTTGGAAGCACAAAAAGATAAAATATTTTACTTTGCTTTTGTTTATTTCTTGTATTTAAATAAAACTTTTAAAGACTTGTAAGTTGTGTACTGGCTGCTAAAGTAAAAACTATGTCTCTTCTTCAAGTGAGCAACATGTGCAGAGTAAAGATGAAAACGGTTTTTCTGATATTGAAGAGCTGTACCTGCAGACAACATTTGACGAAATGGATGTTTTCACTAACTTTGCAGTAAATATTGCAGATAAAAACGTGACTGGTTCAAGACTTGCCATCAACCAAAATCTTAGGGAAACACTGGAGAATTGCCTTTTAGCAATGTCAGAGAAGCTTTTAAGCAATTGTGCTCCTAAGGTAAGTTAGAAATTACTGTTACATCCTTATATTTGTGCTCCCAAATGATATATTTTCAAGGCAAATTATTTGCATTATTCACAAAATATCCATAGTTTTCATAAGTATGTGTGAGTATGTAGTAGCTGTATCGAAGTGTAAGCATGTACCAAGTTGCCACATGAACCAGTTACCCTGCTTTTGTGATGTTTCAACTTCTGTGCCCCTGTAATGCTGCAAGTTCTTTCCAGTTTTCAGCCAAATTAGCCTGAGACATAGAGGTCCTAACTAGGTTTTGTAAAAGGAAGCATCTCTATAAAGATGTAATTGTAAAGAAAGGTGCAAATATGGGCTATGTGAAAAAGAGTAGAGCCAGTGCTCAAGGGGACTGATTATCCCCCTTCACTCTTTGCCTTTAGATGGCATGCAGTTTTGGGCCTTTCAGTGCAAAACAGACATGTAATGCCTTCAGTGGAGGCCTCTGAGATGGTGGGAGCTCCAGCACTTGGTCCTATGAGGGAAGACAGCGGAAACTGGAACTTTTTCAGCCTGGAGCAGAACTGACTTTGGGGGACCCTACCAGTTCCCATAAGATTATCTAAAAGACAGAGCCATGCTCTTCATTCACAGTGGTTTATTGCAGGAACGTGAGACAGCAGGCAGAGTCAAGAGAAGCTCATGCTTGTACAAGAAGAATTTTATCTGTGTGAGGACAGACAGTCTGTGGCACAGGTTGCCTCGCCTGAGAGGTTGTGCAGTCTGCCTCCTCTGAGGTTTTCAAGTCCTGACTGGATCAAGCCTTGAGTAACCTATTTTGACCTTAAATTGACCCCGCTGTATGCTGGAGGTTGGACCAGAGACCTGCTGAGTCTGAACTATCCTGTGATCCAGTTCCTGACTTGCTAGTACTGTCTTGTGTCCTTGCAGAAGGTGAGATAGATAAACAGAGTACATGCCAAGTGCTTGGAAGTATTGCCATGATGGAATCTAAAGGAGAGAGGGAATTAAAAGTGGTTTGAAGGATGGGAGCCTAAGGACCAGGGGACATACAGCTAGTATTATAACATGGAGAGCTGAAAGAACTTGTTCAGGAGCTGAGGCAGCTGCGATGCCAAACACTAGGATGCAAATCTTCGTATATGAATTGTTTAAAAATGACTAAATAATTCTGTATTTTGTGGTGATAAACTAATGGTATTTATACTGTGTATTTGATTTAGTCTAAGGTTCTTGCTGCTAAACACCTTGTCCGATGTGTCAGTCTCTTGGTTGGTGTTCTTGGTTGCTATTGCTACACTGGTATATTTAAAGAAGAGGATGCCTGTAAATCAGAGTTGTTCCAGAATGCTAAGGTAAGCAGTAATGCATTGAGAGCTATTAAAAATAAGATAAAGAATTAAATTAAATCTTAAAATTCTGTTCAAATTGACACATTTTCAGAGCACTGATTTCTGCTTAGAAAAGGCAGTTTAGAGAGGTTTAAATGTGTTTCTCTGTGAAAGAGTCACTGAAATTCAGTATACGGGGAGGCAAGTTTTACAGTGCAGATTATTCTAAATGTTGTTACATTTCTGAGTTACACCTTTTGAAAAAATGGAATTATCCTGGACATGTAGACAAAGGCCTACTTATAGGATAACAAGTCCTTTCATTTCTAGGTCTTTTATGCAGGAATTTAAGATAATTTGATGGTTCAAGCCAGTATGAAGACAGCTACTGCTGCTATTATTATTGTTACTGCTATCTGAGGTAGTTTCTTGCTTACAGGAACCCCCCAAACTTACACATTATGGACATATGCTGTATTTTTCTTTTGTGATGAAAATATTAGTGTTTCAAGCACGTCTAGGCCAGGTTTTTGTTGCACATTATGAATATCAAAGCCGTATGAATGAGAATCATATCCTTTTTTCTTTTTGTGTGTGATGTGTATGTGCGAATGTACAAAGGCATTTAACTGAGGTTTTTTAACCATGTTGTGTTTTTACTAGTCTCTCATTCACTATGCTGGAGAAAGCATTTCTCAGTCAAAAAACAAACTAAATGAAGATACCCAGGTCAGCTCTCTGAGGACTTTGATAATGCAGTGTACAAAATGTTTGTGCAATTGCACCAAGGTAAAGTTTATAAAGGAGTTTTTATTTCTTTGTTTGCTAATGAAATCACAAAGTTAAATATCATACATATGGCTCCTGGAGAAAAATTAATTAGCCTATCTGTATATCTTGCTTTCTTACAGAACAGTGCTAATAAGATATTGTCTAATATATTCCTGCGTTTGTTAACATCAAAATTTATGAACGATCTCATAGATATTTGCAAAAATCTCGTAAGTACATTCTGTCTGTTTCTAAATGCAGTGTTCTTCTATGAGAGGATTGTTTTTACAGCACAATAATTTGGAGGCAAACCAAGCAAGATACGTATTATTGAAAAAATCAAAATTCATTGAGATTTATAGAGAATTCCTAACTGGAAACATTTTTCTTTAGCATTTGAACACAGGCTTAGGGGAAAAAAAGAGAGCAGATGGATAACATGTGATCAAGGTTAGCATTCCAGTTCACATTAAAAACCAAAGTTATTCTATTTTTCATTTTTTTAATACTTCATTATAGTAGAAGTATATACAAAAAAAGCTATAACACATGGTGTTTAACTTTAATGCACTTTAAAGGGTTTTTTTTGGTGTTTATTATGTGAGTATTTAACTGTAAATGGCTCACTGGGAAAAGTAGTAGTGTGGCACTTCGCTGTGTTTAGCAAAATTCTTAAAACTTCTCTTTTTGGCACATTGCAGTCAGGCCTAGGTGTGCAAATTCCTTTATTTTTGGAGATGAGGAAGAGCAGAGAGTTTTACCTTCATGTCATCTGGTAGGGAGAGCAGTAATTAGCGTGTCCCCAAAAAAGTCACATGCCTTTTCATTTCTCTGGAATTATGAAGTATAGTGAGAAGTTTGTGGGTCTTGTAGGGAGAACTGTTTAAAAAGAACAGACACAGAGATGAGTATCTGTCTGAGGAAGCTTATATCCTAAAGAGAATAGTTGAGATGGTTCATATGTGTAGATGACAGGTTTACCCCAAAGGATGGAATTCATCAATTTCATGTAACTCTTACTGTCATCACCTACTCCAGTTCACTGAGAAACTGTAGTGTCTCTTGTGCTGCGCCTGCGCTGTTTCTTCTGTCTTTAAAAGCCAGCTTTAAAAGGGTGTGGTGCTTTTGCCAGATGACAGCTACTGGAAAACCAAGTGTACTGGGAGAAGTGGATCTCAGGAATGATCCTGAGGAGAGTATAATGGAAGTAGATAACGAGGTATCTGATGATCTATTCGATAATCGTTCAGTGACTGACATCAGTGATAAACATGAATCTGGTGATATGCAAACTGCAACAGGTGAGTCTTCCCTATGTCCAAAACTACTTGCAAAAGCTTGATTTTACAAATTGCTCTTTGCTTGAAAGAGCAAGATACAACATTGTGCTGTATTAGTAGTTGAAACAGATAGTGGTTGAACCAGGTATTTCCTAAGAAATTAATTCTCATCAGTGTTTTAAAGGTGTTTATGGAGTGTTCTAGCTCATTTAGAAAGGAGAAGTTTATTTTTTATAAGTAGTAAAATGCAAGAAGAGAAGCTAGCTAACTTTTTCAAAGCCAGGCAGAAGTTTTGGCAAAGACGAGACTAGAAAAAGTGTCTGTAGAACACCTGTCTCTCATTAGACTGTGCTACATTTTCTTAAAAGTAGTTCTGTTTAATTTTTCTCCTTTTCCTGATGAGTAATTCTTGACATGATCAGTTTTTTTATATCTCTGGACCTTCAGAGGGGCAGGAGCATGAATTTGTCTGTTTATTTCTGTTAGGAGCTACAAGTACTGATGCTCTCTTTTGTTTTAAATTCTTGCATAAAATGATGTGTATCCTAGTGTTTAACCAGCACTATGTCTCTTTATTGTTGACTGAGAAGGAAATCTGGGTGTTATATTACTGTCACAAACAGCAGCTGGTCTGTTTTCCTGTCATGTTGAATAAGTATCTTTATAAGTATCTTCTCCAGACATCTTATAAATAGTTCTAATAAATAAAGCTATCAGTTGCAGGAACTTAGAGGAATCCAAAATGTGACAGGAAAATTACATTTGTACCTATCTCATTTAGGTGATTAACATAGAATATTAGGATATTAACATAGAAATTGTCGTCATTACAAGTTTGGGGAAGCTTTGAATCTGTACTTTAAAATATATCCTAAGAAACGGTTAATAGAAGAACACAGTTGTGGATGGTTCTACAGAGTTCATTTTAACCTTGATGGAGAAATCAGCTATGTGTATGGGCACAGAAATTTAAAACCTGTGTTAAAATCTTTGTAGAAGTAGGAAACACACTTAAGCTGTTACTGATGCATTAACTGCTCAATAACAAGGAGGACAAGCAACTTGCCAGTTTTGAGAACTTACTAGTTTTGTAAAGACATAAAATGTTGCCGCCTTTTCTGTTGTCCTTGGAGAAACATTTCTTACAGGAAAATCTTATTTTCAGGTGCTTTGAGCCCATTAGCTGAGGAACAGTTGACGAAGCAGGATTTACTTCTCCTTGAAATTGTGAGGTTCTTATGTATTTGTGTAACTACAGTCCAAACTCAGACACTGAGCTTCCGAGCCTCTGACATCCGGCGGAGGCTGTTAATGCTTACTGATGTCAGTGTCTTTGATGGCACTAAACCATTACATCTGCACATGGTGAGTGTGAGCTTTTCTTACAGCAGACTGACCTCTGTAATTGTACTGTTATTACATTTGTAAACTCTTGTCGGTTACATATTGTTTTTCTCCTGTTGTCAGTCCCCTGAGGAGACTTAAAAGGGCTATGTCTAGTGGTTTTGATGTGTGCTGTGGTCAGGGAAAGAGCAGTTAGAATTTGTAAGCAGCCAGAAAATAAAAGAGTTGAGAAGTATAACATTTTGCCTTTATCGTTAATTATTTGGTAAATAACTAGAAACAGTCTCTGTACTATAATAGGATCTGTGTTTTAGTTTACAAAGGAAATATTTTTACTGCCAGAACTAAATATTTCATGATCTGTATTACTGTGTGACAGCCTTTGCATGAAAACATGGCCAATGTAACACACAATAGCTGACAATAGGTATCTTTGCTGCATGATTTTGTGTAAGAGTTACTGAAAAAGTTTCCTGATTTTTCTTTTTGTCTACTTACTTTCTTAAGTAGTATTTTCAATTTATGAAGTATTATTTTTCATTTTGGTTTTGTTTGGGTTTTTTATTTCGTTTGTTTTTTTTATTCCATAGTACTTGGTTCTTTTGAAGGAGCTCCCTACTGAAGAACACCTCTTGCCTGCAATGGATGCAGATATGCTTCTGAAGCCTCTTCCGTAAGAGAGACACTATTCAGCGTGGTTTGCATCTATTTTAGAGGATTTGGTGGCTTTTTAGTGTTTCAAGATTTTCTTCCTTTTTTTCACAGTATTGTATGTTCTTTGTACCGTCGAGATCAAGAAGTTTGTAAAGAAATTCTGAATAATTTGCTCCCAATAGCAGTAGGGTTGGCCCAGTCTGATGCGCATGCTGAGGAGACAGGGAGTGCCAGAGGACAGTTTTTGACAGTTATTGGAGCCTTTTGGTATGTTATCTAATGAAGAAGTCTATTGGACATAAAATTTTTGACTTTGAATTTTTAACTTTGCAATCACTGTGAAGACTGTAGTGCTGTTCTGTGTCTTGCTTTTGGTATACTATGATATCTTTATCCAGAATTTAACTTCCTGGATTTTCTGACATGTTATATCTGTAGTAAAGATTTGTCCTTAAGATAGTATTGAAACAATAAACCCTATAGTGTTGTATATTAACAAAGACTGATTCTACTCTGAATTGCATCAGTAATTATAACAAGTGATAACTTCAGCAAACAAAAATGAATAGTTTGCAATTACTAGTGAAAATGTCACATCCACCCAAATGTGCCTATTGAGTACAAAGTAATCAACTGTGAGCAGCAGAAACTAACGTGCTAGACTGTTTCTCAAAATTGTGGGCAACTTTTTCCTTTATCCAAGTTTTCCTTATTTTAGGCATTTATCTCAAGGAGGGAAGTGCACTGCATCAGTAAGAGTGGCCCTTTTAAACTGCATGAAAGCCCTGCTTGAGGTAATCCCAGATTTTCTGACATTCATTAGCATGCTAAATATTTACAGAAGATATAATTAAAAATAGTGTCTCAAGATCTTTTGCATCTTTCAGTGTATCTATCTAATGTAGATTTTAAATCACAATATTAATTTTCTTCAGGCTGATCCTCATTGCAAGTGGGCAATCCTTAATGTGAGAAATGAAGATCTACCTGTGAATGATGCCTTCCCACATTTCCTTGCAGACAGTCACCATCAAGTTCGCATTCTTGCTGCAAAGTCAATTGTCAGGTGATAATGCAGATGTTTTCTGTTTATGAAAATGATGCTTGATTTCACCTTACTAGGTATAACTTCAGCTTCTGCATTTGATAAGCACAGTATGTAGTAACTCTGTAGACACGTTACGCTAATAATGATTGTTCTTTCTTTTAAAGTTTGTTTCAAGATGTGAAACAGAGAGATTCTTCTGGAATGTCAAAACCTCTTCCCTTGAGGCTCCAGCAGAAGGCTTTTGAGAATGCATATCTCAGAGTTCAGGAAGGAATGAGAAACCTGGTACCAACATCTAGTCATTAGTTTTGCCTAATTTTCATTTTATGAATAAAATTACTTTTAACATGCTTGTGTTTGGTTTTCCAAGAACATTAGTTCTTCTGAACTTCTGGTAATCTGAACTTGTGAAACAGAGTGGTAGTCAGGAAATTCCTTACACACCCAGTCACTCGCTGTTTTACCCACATTAGAAGTTTGTAAATTTTTTCAGACTGCTCTCCTGAATCATACTACTTGTTGTTGCAGCTTTCAGTGCTGTAACACTTAAGAATCATAGAAAAAATGTAACCTTGATAATCTAGACAACATACAAATAATGAATAAGAGGCGATGTAAATTATTGTTTACATAGAATAAAACCAGGTCTGTAAATTCTAGAAAGATCATGTTTCCAGAGGTATTAGAGCAGTGGTTTTCCCAAAATGAAGATATGCTTAAGAAACTAAACTACTCAGAAGAATCTTGAAGTGAAGGAATAGTTTGACTTCACTGCAGTGACTGGAAATACTGTGGTATATTACTGTGGAATTTCTTTAACTAATAATTTTTCTTTTAGTGTCTTTCACTTTTCTTCCATCCTTGCTACCTTGCTAAGTCATCTACATCATCTACATTTTCTACTTTTTTTTCTGTCATGCTGTCATCTCTCTCCCTGACATCTCTCTGCTGCATTTTTTTCTGTTCCCTTTCCCCAATGTCTTGTAGTCTGGGCTTGCTGCTGAGGCCTCATCTCTCTGTCATCGTGTTTTCTCTCAGAACTGCTGCCTCCAGCTCTTTGTCATCTCTTCTCATTTCTGTGTTGCCTTGGCTCCTTGTTCTGTCACCTCAGTTTGGTGTTGTCTCAGCTTCTGCCTTTTCATTGCAGTTTCTTAATACTTTTATTTAAACTCATCGCTTGTCAACACCATGCCTTAACAGGGGAAGAACTGCATTTGAATGGCAAGGCAGTTCTTTCCTATATGCATCAGGGAGTAGCAAAAAGGAGACTTGTCTTGTGCCTCCAGAATTTCTCTGTTAAGTGGGTAGCATTTGTTTAAACTTCTGATATTATAACATGAACTGGAGGGTATAAGGTATCAACAGGTGTGCTGGCATGCTGGAGGCAGTAACTTCTGGTTGAGAAGTGAAGCAGACAGCTGGGGGGAGTAATTTTTAAGCAACTAAAGCAAGATTTTAGGCAGTATTTATGTTAGTGCCCTTAACTTTAAATTATTTATGCTCATTTATTAATTAGGAGAATGCTATAACAGAATATTTGTCTGAGTTCTCCATTATTTCTTATTAAAGGTCAGGGGTGATGCAAGTCCTGAAGAGCTTTTGGACAAACAGCATAATGGAAAAGCAGTTTTACTCATGCTTATAACCATGGTCCTGTGCTGCAGTCCAGTCTGTGAAAAGCAAGCTCTGTTTGCCCTTTGCCAGTCTGTGAAAGAGAATGGATTAGAACCTCACCTGGTGAAAAAGGCGAGTATAAAATTCCATTTTATATTTAGGTTAGGCTAAAATTGGAAGAGTACAAAATGCTTTGTCAGTGTGGAAAGTTGTTAAATTTTGTAAAGGTATGACTAATGTGGTATTTAACTGAATGAATTTTTAATTATATCCAACTACTTACATAGAAATAGGAACATCGTAAAAGCCAATTTTAGTGGTAAATCTTGTACGTTCAGAGCACAGATCTGAAATACAAATAGACTTTTATACATTGAAGATTGCAGATTTCATTTAAAAAAATATTTTTACCCAGTGGAAGCAAATTTTCCAATGTGGAAAATATGTAAAATAAATGCAAAGTATTGGAAGATAGTATGTGTCTATTTTGAAGTTCACAAGGGCATACTGAAATGATTGCTGTTTATATGCCAGCCTTTCATGTCAGTCATTTTTAAGTGCATGTATTCTCTCTTTTTTTATCCTTTCTTTCAATTCACTGCCTTCTGTTTTTACACAAAGTCCCTACTTCACAAAATTCCTTGATGGCACTATTCTAAGATATGGCAATACAAATAATAAAAAAACCCTACTTATGCTAATAGGAGCTCAGTTACACAAATATTCATTAAAAGGTGGAGGGGTACACACAGAGGTGTAATGCTGTCAATTTGCCATGGTATCATGTACTCTGTATGCTATTTTTGCAATCTTAATTCATGTACAGGTTTTGAAGAAAGTATCTGACATTTTTGGCTATGAAAGTATAGAAGAATTCATGACATCACATTTAGACTATTTGGTGATGGAGTGGCTGAAAATAAATGACAGTGGATATAGACTGTCTGCTTTTCCTTATGTTCTTCTGAACTATACTAGCCTTGAAGAATTCTACAGGTAAGTTTGCTATATATGAAAGTACTATTTAGATTTTATTTAAAATTATGACACAGGGTCCCAAATTTCTAAACGTAGGAATGCATCAGGATTTTGTTGTAAGGTAATATTTTGAGAACTTTTGAAATGTATTCTAAGCATCAAGTATATTATATTTATGCTGGTAAATTTTTTTGTGTGTGTGTAGCAATAGCTGAAAAATGATTGTAAGCTTTGTTATAAAGCAGAGGAACAGTATTTGCTATATGATGCTCAGGGTTTTTTAAAAAAGCCAATTCAAGGACATTTTGGAAATCTATTTACTGTCTGTAGGTCTTGTTATAAAGTTCTAGTTCCACACCTGGTGGTTAGAAGTCAATTTGAAGATGTGAAGTCACTTGCTGACAAGATTGAAAAAGACTGGAGACAAGTTCTTGCAGACTGTTTTCCAAAGTTACTTGTGAATATCCTTCCGTATTTTGCCTATCAAAGCCATGGAATGAGTGAAGTAGTGGAGCAAAGAGATACAGCTTCTAAAGTCTACGACATGCTTAAGGATGAAAACTGCTTGGGAAAACAGGTATCCCTTTAAAATTGTAAATTGAGTTCTATAGCGTTTAACAGACCAGAAAGAAACATTTTTGCATTCCATAAATGTAAACAGTTCGTTTATAGATAAAAAGTTATTATTTTAATAAATTCAAACCATCCAGATTTTTACCCCAAGGATTCCAAGTAGCTATTCAATAGAAACTTTCAGGCCATCCAGATTTTTACCCCAAGGATTCCAAGTAGCTATTCAATAGAAACTTTCAGGCAGACAGTTGACTAAATTATAATTTTTTTCAGAATGCAGTAAATTTTTTTTACCATTCATCAAATAACCCTGAGTTCCTCTGTCATATATCTGTCATGTTTCCCTCTTAAAATATTTTGTTAATGGTTAATATATTGTTAAAAGAGCCATCTTTTTCCAGAGGCAGAATAATCAAAACCACTAGTAAAATGAAACATAATTTTTTTTCTATATGCTGTAGGAAAGTAAATTATTCTACCTGTGACTGCCATAGGTAAGAGTTAACCAGGCTTAAATTATGAATGAATTGTATGTCATGGATAAAGGAACAGATAGAGAATCAAGGCAGGAGAAAATAGGTTTTCTCAGAAGGAGAAGAAATATTAAATCATTTTAGCTAAAATATTTTTTTCTTATTAAAATACTATTTTTCTTCTTGTAGCAAATAGACAATTTGTTTCATAATAACTTACCAGAGATTGTGGTTGAACTGCTGATGACTTTACATGAACCACCTGGTACCACGGTAGAAGAAGGAGCTCATCTAAGCAAATATGTAAGGTATGTGTTTGTACATTTTCTAAATGCCATGTGTTTGTATAACATCGTGCATTAAAACATGCCCTTCAGGCATAAGAGGTGGCCTTGAAGTTGAGAATTGAAGTATTTTGTTGTCACTGCTGATGATGTACCATAGTCATGCTTTCTCGCATAGTTATTCACCAGGATCAGGAAGGAGAGCCTCTGTAATTCTTCAGTGAATGATTGTGTGGGCAAGAGAATGCCATTGTATGTTGATGAGCTGGGCTATTACAACAGTGCCAATTTGGATGGACTGCTCTCTCTGTAAAGTTGGTCAGGTTTTGGTCTCCAAATTAAGATGATTCTTTTAATGGTCTTTAACAACTAGAGGTCACTGAGAAGTAAAGTTTCTTAGCAGTTCTTGTAGTGGCAGCTCTTAGGTAAGGAAGTTGGTTAAGGAATGTCAAATAAATTCCTAATGAATAGAAATATTTTAATGCCATAAATATCTCCATTTTTATTAGCTTTTCAGTTAATTCAGGTAATTTCCAGGTTTTTGGGTTAAGATACAAACTATTTGGAAAAACATTGCACTTCCTAAAGTTATCGAAGAAGGTATCTTTATTTTAGAAATATAAACTTGAAGGAAACCAAAGCATTTCTGTGAAAATCTGCCAAAAGTTAAATGGCTGAGAATTTCAAAACTCTTTAAAGAAATTTTTAACTGTGAGTTTATTAATAGACTGTGGTGTCTGCTTTTAAATTAAGTTTTTCTTTCTAAGAAGGGAATTGTGACAAAAAAGTGATGGAACTGGGATTTTGCTCTTTTGTTACTACCATGATGCATTTCTTTTCTTTTTGAGGTCCCAGAAAAGTTGGCAACCTTTTTTTTTATTTTGAGATTCATGATTACTTTTTTTCTCAATTAAATTGTTCCCACAATTACAAAATGCAGAAGCTTTATCCATGACTCGCTATTAGATTTTCCTACAAAGTACCTTAAGAGGCAAATGTGTGGGGTTTTAGCAGTAAGATCTTTCAAAAGAATATAAAAGAAAGCTAAGAAAATACAACTTAGAAAACTGCCATAGAGGGACAATAAGCAGCTACAAAGTAAGGTATGTGTCACTTTTCTGGGTGGTTTTGGTGCTTCTTACTGAAAGCAGAAGAGATTTTCTAGGAATTCATGTGTTTATTTAAAAAGAATTACTATATTTAATACAAAGTGGGTTTTTTTGGGGAATAAAAATATAAATCTCCTTTTTATTCATTTAGAGAACTGGATCCTGCTCCCAATCCTCCTCATTTTCCATCTTCTGTGATTAAGGCAACCTTGGACTATATTAGCAACTGTCATAAAAGCAAATTAAAAAGTATTGTAGCAGTTCTTTCTAAAAGCCCTGTAAGTATGTAATAATTATTTCTTTTTCTGTAGAATGTAGAGTTTTTATTATGGGTACATTTTGTTTTAATTACATATTTTCTTCATTTCTATATGAAGAAGATAAGACCCCTTTCTATTCTTTTATTTGCCTTCAGAAATGGAAGAAGTCATAAGTTCAGGGACATGTGCATTATATAATTATAGTATTTTATCAATTATTGCATTACATGCATTATATAATATGTATTATATAATTGTGTTAATTATATAATTATATGCATTTTATAATATATATAAAGTAGAGAGGGCTATTTTAAGGGTTGGGGAAATCCATGCATACAGGGCACAGTTTAGAATGTGCCGTATTTGTTATACATCTGAAGAACATTCTAAAATAATTACATATGGGCAATTTTATCTAGATACAGCCTACAATTAAAATATAAATGTTTGCTTCCCTTACTGACTGTGAAATTTTATGGTCAGTGATATTTTTCAAACTTGATTTTCGTTTGTTAAAGGCAAATATGAAGACATATGAAATTATACATCCCTTGCAATAAAACCTGAACGTATTACTGTCTTCTAACTTTATTCCTTAGAAATGTAGCTGTTTCAAGTTATGCTGGTTTTTTGCATATGTTGTCAAGAAATTAGTTTGCCTATCCATAAGTAATCTAAAAATGAGAAAAAAACTTTTCTGGACCATGTTTGTCTAAATCTTTTGAATGTAAAAGTTTATATTGCCAGCCAGTGGAATAAGTTTTTTCAAATGTAACACAGCCTTCCAAGTATTTTAAAATGACGGGGATTTTAAATTTACAGTTTTAACAGGTAAAGTCTATAGTGATATATTCTGTGAAATAGTGCATTTTGTATGCATGAACATTATGTTTGAAAGAATATAGGTTGAATCATTACCCAGTGTTTTAATGCTTTGTATTTGATGTTTCTTCTGTTGGTAAAAATTGCTGTACGTGTTTGGTTTTCTGAAAAATATGCATAACATTTCTCATGTTGTGGGGAATAAAAAAAAGAAAATGAGGAGATGTGTGGCTTATTGTCCTTCTTGGAGAATTGGTTTCTGTGTAGGTCTTTTATTTGTTTAAAGCAATAAAAATAATTAAGCTTCTTAGCCCATATCCTCTAACAAAAAATATATATCCTGCTTAAGTTTCTTCTTTATGTAAGGTATATCTGTATTGACATTAGGAATTAATTTTTTACTCCTAATTTATTCATTTTTAGGATTCATTCCAGAAAATCCTTCTAGCCCTTTGTAAGCATGCATCAGATACAAACAACATTTATAAGAAACAGAGAGTTCTCCTAATTTATCACTTGTTTGTTAGTCTCTTACTTAAAGAAATAAAAGATGGTTTAGGTGGAGCCTGGGCTTTTGTACTACGAGATGTAATTTACACCCTGATTCACCACATCAATAGCAGGTAAATACAGTCATTATCTCTTGTTCTTCCTGTCTGTACTTCCTTGTTCTTGCAACCGTGCATTTCAGTATCACCAGCAGATGTAAATTCACTTGTAGAATTAATTAAAATCTGCTGAGATTTCAAATGAAATTACCACTTTTTTATAATTTCAGAATTTAAATATAGAACTCTTATTAATAAGTATGAAATGTTTTGTGCTGTCCTTGTATTTAGATGGTCACTATACTGCCGCATGTAATGGGCTATCAAGTTGTAGAAATAAACAGTGTTGGGAGACTTTGATGACAGAAAGGGTGTTTAGAAATTTAAAGGATATGGGAGAAAAATTCAAAATGTGGTTAAGTGCAAAATAAGCACAGGTCAAATCAAATGTGCATATCGAGTTAATAAAGAGTATTGACATTTACATTTTCACCAGTGGGTACCTTGCAAAACGAGTGAGAATGTTATTCTAGTTTGTCTTAAGATTGAGAAAACTGGTCCTTCGTGAGGCTTAAGATTGAAATGGAGATCCTTTTCTTTCAGATAAGAAGACTAAGTTATTTTCTTACTTCAGGTTTAGCTTTAGATTTCCCAGACACTTACTCACCTAAATATCTTTGAGTTGATGTTCAAGTTGATTTTTTTGCTTATTCGAGGCATTTCATAGCCTGAGATGTTGAAGACGTGTAGATTTTATGGTAAATGCCATTATTATGGGACTTATGCTGCAATCAAGACTGGACTGGGGCAGGGACAGTCCATGCACTGGAGGGCAAGCCTGCCTTTCAGAGAGACCTCATCTAGCTGTAAGAGTGGGACAACAGGTACATTGTGAAACTGAACTAAAGCAACCCTTAAGTCTCTCACCTGGGATAGAATACCACTGTGTCACCCATCCAGCCAGGACCTGAGAGATAGTGACAAACTGGGATAGGTTGAGTGGAAGACCCTGAAGGGGATAGGTAGAGTTGATCTAATTTCTTTTCTCCAATTTTGGGAGGGGAAGACACCTTACAGCAAAGGTAGAGTCAGATTTTTTCCTAGAAGTGTACGGTGAAAGGACAAGGGGTAGCACTCAGCAAGTTGCAATGTGAGAAGTTCTGGTTGGATGTAAGGGAAAGGATTTTTGCAGTGAGAATAGTTAAATACTGAAGCAGGTTGCTCAGGGAAGCTATTGGTTCTCCATCTTCAGGCAGGAAGCTGGACTAGATAATCCCCAGGTGTCCTTTGTAACCTAATATGTAATTTTTTTTTAACTAATGTTGTTTTTAGATAGAGGAGGATTCAGAGAGAATGGTTCCCACTTTGTTCTGTTTCTGTCAATATTGCTCTGGCAAATAATAGTCTAAAAACCTTTTTTGTTTGTTTTTGGATTTTTTCCCACTTTGGTACATATTATTCTACAAGATTTTATTTAATTTTTTGGAGTGATCAGTAAAACTCAGTGTGTTTAAGTTTTTCTGTGTCTCCTGAGCTAAGTCCATAGAGCTGATTGATAAATTTTAAACTTGAGAATTTCGGTTCTTCCTTATTTTATCTTTTTCTTTTCCCTTATTCTTCCCTGTTGTGTAATAGGCTGAAACTTGAGACAGTGACCATTTGTATCTCACTTTGTTTCCCTTGACAGACCTGTTGTTATCAGAGACATATCCATGCGCAGCTTTTCACTCTGTTGTGATCTCCTTCATCACGTTTGCCACACAGCGGTTACATGCTGCAGTGATGCTCTAGAGACACACCTTCATGTTATTGTAGGAACTCTAATACCTCTTGCCATGAACCAGTCTGAGATTCAGGACCAGGTAGTTTTGCATTGCTGCTTATTCCTTATCTGTTAGCTTCTTATTTCATGTTCACAGTTGTTAAAGCTGTATCTATACTCATGTTCAATTTTAATTCCTTTTTTCTATGCTCTGGAGATTGACCTGAAAATTATTATTTAGGATGTGATGGTATGCCTTTAAGTTTTTTAATAAAAGCATCTTCACTTTTGGTACTTCTGTTCTGCCAAATAGCACATTGAGTAGCTCAGCAGTTACTTATAAAGCTCTGTAGACAATTTCGCAGGAAATACGAATGAAAACTTTTGGTATGAGAAGGTGTCTAGAGGACAAAGAGGAAAAGTATGCAGAGAACAGAATCCAATAGTTCAGCTATTTATTTAACAAATAAGCTTAAAAAATAAATGCTGCATGTAGGCCTTAAAAGGGAAACAAAGCAGTTTCTGTTGTGGGACAAGCATTATTTTCCAGAGTATGCCTGTTGCACTCCAGTCCTCATGTTGCCTTCTGGGTTAATCTGGTCCCAGAGTACCATATGCACTTTTGTGGTTGCAGTATAACTCTACATTATCCTCCTCCTTGTACTTCCAATTCAGCTGGAGGGCTCTGCTGATCCTGCTGAAACTAACCTGACAATTTTTTTTCCCAGCCTAGTGATTGTGATCAGATTTACAATATGTCTTTGCAAACAGTTGTCCATGCACAACTGCAAAGGCAGCTTGTCAGGGCACCCCTAGGCAGAAACGAAGCGGGGAGGACAGAAATTTCTCTGAATTGGAACTGATACCAAATATGAAACCCTCTCATATCATACTCCTGCAGGGAAGCCCACCCTCTACTGATCACTTTTCAGTTTCTTCTTTTTGTTTTTGATTCTAATATTAAATGGAGGCTAATTAGTAATTTTTGGGTAAACACAGGTCTTCAAATAAAAATGTCATAATTCAGTTGCATTGATTTTTAACCATAAAAGCAGTGTTTTTGCAAAGAAAGTATGGTACCACTTTGTCAAGCATTTATTCAAGTTGTGAATCTGTTATAAAACAAATTCTGCGAGAGTTCAGTGATTTGGGCTGTAAGTTATGAAATTTGTCTGAATTTCAAATTACCATCACTTCAGTGAGAATAACAAAGTCCTGATAACATCGGAAGAGCTGTTTGGGTGCAGTGTTTTGCTAAAGCATTGCCAATATCTTAGTGAGTGTATTGGCCAGAAATTGAAATCAACTTCATCAAGAAACAGGATAGAACTGCGGGCTGTGATAGTAAAAACTTTGATTTTTGTTCGAAAGGGAGAGTAGCAAAAATGCCTCATCATTTTAAAATATATCTGTCATTTCCCCGAGCCTCTAAACATCTTAAAACTTTTATCAGTGTAAATAAATTATCTCAGCAGTTTAGTTGAACTTGGAGAGCTACATTATAGCTGAATAGGAAATATGGCTTATCGTTTCTTAACATTTCTCTTTAATTTTGGGGGTTTATTTACTTTCTATGTACAGGTCCTAGGCTTGTTGAAGTATCTGGTGATAGATAATAAGGATAATGAAAATCTTTATCACGCAATCAAATGCTTAGATCCTTTTCCTGAACATCCAGCTTTTAAAGATTTGCGAGCAACTCAGCAGAAAATAAAATACAGTAAAGGACCATATTCTCTTTTGGAGGTAATTATATTTTAAAATATATCTCATGGCATAGTGTTTTTGGTAGTGCAAACTTTCAAAAGAAAAAGTATTTCCTGGCTACAGTTGAGAAATATTTAAATTAGACATGGATTCTTTTTATTGCCAGTTTTCAGAGACTGACGTATTTGTAGGTTTCTGTTCATACTTTGCATCTGTTAATATCCACATTGTGGACTGCTGAGAGCCACTTCTTTACCTGAAGCTTTTATATTTGTGTGTTATATGTGCTTAGTACAAAACGTTGTTTTGCAGGAAATTAATCACTTTCTCTCAGTTGGTGTTTGTGATTCACTGCCCTTAACACGGCTTGAAGGACTGTATGATTTACGCAAACAATTGGAACAATACAAAGATCAGATGAAGGATCTCCTGAAAAATTTCCAGGGTACTGATATATGTGTTTTGTTTCTTTTGTATCTCGTTTTAGGTGTTTAGCAAGGTTTTATTTTGTGTCAAGGTTTTTGTATGTTTAACAATGTAACCTTATAGTTTCGCATGCAAGGTAGGATGACATTTGTTATCCATGTAAAATCTGAAGTATCTGTAGCATAGTGTCTTATAAATATTACATGAAGTGTTACGTGGCAGAGACCATAAAAAAGCCTTCCAGCTTTTGGCACGGGGTGTGTATGACTGTGAATGCCCAGGATAACGTATGAGTATATTGTTTTATGGCTGCTTAATGAGTTTTCTTGTTTTATGAATCGCCCTACTCTTTTAAATGTAATGAAGCTACATTTTGTCCAGGTCATAGTGTGTTAGAAAATAAAGCTCTCAGAAGTTTTAAAATGGTAGAATTTAGTTTGGTTGAACCTTGCCACATCCCAGGATGCTGTTTCAGCCGTCAGTCCAGACCCAGTTCCTTCCTATTTTTTTTTTCAGATGCTTGTGGCATACCATTTTATTTTTGTCCTCTGCATCAAGTCTTCATCAGCTTGTGTGCATGAGGGGAAGATAATTAATTGTAAATAAGTGCAGAGTAAATTTGAGGAAGAGTAGTAGCCTGTTATAAGACCATAGTGCAAGTGCATAGTGTCCACACAGCTTGAATATCATTTACAATTTTAGTTTCCAAAGTCTGCTTGAAAAGCATTAGTGAAAGGGCAACAGGCTTGTGTGGAGCAACTTCCATTGGAGGAGAGCCTTGTGAGACTGGAAAAAAGACTGAATAGGAAGGAATGGAGAGAGGTATATGAACTGGGGAATGGTATGATGAAGCTGAGTAGGGAGTACCTATCACTTCTATCACAGTATGACAACAGATTGAATTATCTCGCAGCAGTTACATGACAGAAATCGTGTCATTTTTTCAAAATATATACAGCATGGAACTTACTGCTACTTACTGTGGAGATTAGAAACATAACAGACCTTAAAAAGAATTAGATATATCTTTTAGAGTTTATTAGATACAAAGATGTGCTCAGGCAAAACCTGAGAAGTACTTTCTCTTGCTTTGCTGGAGGCAGGCTGGCAGGCTTGATGGGCCTGTTGCGTGATTTTTGCCTTATACTAAAAGTCTATTAAACACTAAATAATAATAACAACAACAAGAACAACAATAACAATAATGCAACAACAACAACAATAATAATAGTTGTTCTTATTTTCTGAAAAGAAGTAAGCCCGTTATTGATAAAGGCTATACAACTGTATGCTGAAAGCTGACATTTAAGAAATAACTGCTGTAGTTTGGCCACACATGTATTCATTTTTTTAAAGGTGTCAACAAGCATATAGCCCTGCCCCAGGTTTCCATTCCAGTCAACAGAGCAGTGGGATTTTTAAGAGAATACCGCTGGGGTTTTCTTTTATTTGCATTGGCAGATCATAATATTTTTTTCTTAGAACATTTTGTTTGGAATGTTTATTTAAAATAAAGATCTCAGGGCGGCAGCAAATGTGTAAGGAAATGCCCATCATGAGAATTTGTATTTTGGCAGGGTTAATTATACAACTGAAAGCTAGTCAAATTCTGAGAAGTTCCTGACAGAAAATCTATTTTTGAGATATTCCTTGGATTCATATTTAGAACATAATGATATTAGTTTAAGGGCTGTCAGTGGAGTCACACAGTATGATTTCAGTGTTTCAAATAACATTTCTACACCAACTTATGCTAATATTTCATGTAATTAATCATAATTTCTGCGTCAAAATGCTGAAAACAATAGCATTTGTATATTTTGGCTTGGGGGATTCTTTGGCATAGTCACGCATAGAATTATTTTCAAGTTGCGATGAGTAAGATAACTAAATAATTTTTTTGATATATTGTTTAATACCAACTTGCTTCAACATTAAAAATGCATGTTGACATTGGTAGATAAAAGACACTGAAGCAGTGCTTTCTTTCTAATATGCTCACATTACAAATACACTGACATTTTTGGCATTTATTTTTTCTCTCTGAATGATAGAAAAACCAGGAGATTCTGTAGTAGTGAAATTGGTGGTGAGCTTACTGCAGCTGTCCAAGATGGCAGTTAACCATACAGGAGAAAAAGCAGTGCTGGGTAAGTTCATTACTCTCACAGGCTAATTAGGGCTGTCATTACAAAAACCAGGTTGAAACTGTGGCTGTTCTCAGTGTTATTTCCCACTGCTATTTTGCATTACTTGCCAGAGGTAGCCATCAGGATTGTTAAAATGGCTGATATGTCTTCTGTTTTGTTACTGTATTTTAAAGCTTTGACTAATAATTTAAATTGCAATCAGTTTAGACTCTGGTCTGTTCTAAGCGCAATAAAGAGTCATCTGCTTCTTGAAAAATAGGTTGAAAAATAATCCAAAAAATTGAAAAGAACTTATCTGAAAATTTTGTAGGTGTGTCATAGTGGAAATTGAAATAGTTGTTCTCCATCTTAAAGTCTCTTCTGTATAATTAAAATTATTCTCACCATTTACGTTGAGCACCTGGTTAATGTTCGATCCAAAACTAAAATCCAAATCCCCTCTTGCCCAAGTGGAGACTACCTCCACAAAGCTGGTGATTACTGAAGTTAGAATGTCTAAACTAGACAGAAACACCTTTATATGTACACCTGATACATCTTCTCTCTAAAAAATTAATGACTGATAATTACCAATGCTAAAGAACTGAAACTCATGTTGACTTCAGTATAACAGATTCTTTAGCACCTCTGCAAGCTGCAAGTTTCAGCCTTCTCTGCATTGTGTTTCCTTAGATGATTTGTTAAATTTAGTTCAAAGCCCAACCTGTGTATCTTCAGTGTGTTCTTTATTTGTTCTGGTGATTAAAACAATGTAGAAGATGGAAATGTTTTCCACGCGCATGCAGAGTATGAAAGAAGAAGCACATGGAATTAGATTTTGTTTTCTTTCTGATGAACATTAACGTCCCTTCTTAAAAATTAATTTCAAGGTCAATTTTGTTTTGTTTTATGCTTTTCTGTATTTTGTCTGGAAAACAAGTGAGGGACATATAGGTACATAATTTTATGTAAAATCTAGGTTAATTCTTACTGAGTTTACAGTCTGCGGTTTGTGCTTACTCAGGCTACTGTTTGTATTTTCCGTACCCTTAGGGAATGAACATGAGTGATTCTGACCTTTTGCACTTGCCTATTTCTGACAGAAGCAAAAATAAAATCCTTATCTGATATAAACTGGGACATCCAGAGCCATAGGCACTACTAGAAAATTGAGTTTAAAAGCATAACTTTATTATTTGTGAGTCTTTAGCTGCAAAATTTTTTTACATGTAATTTTAACCATAATGCTCCTTAAGTGAGTATTTATAAATGTTTGCAGCTTTTTACCCCATAACAATCTCAGTTCTAAAAGTAGGCTGAGACCTTGTTTTAGTGTTCTTAAGACTACAGAAAGACTGTAAAATTAATTGCATTTGCAGAGGCTGTTGGAAGTTGCTTGGGAGAAATAGGTCCCATGGATTTCTCTGCCATAGCTCTTCAGCGTGCTGAAAATGCACTGGATTCTAGAGCAGCAGACTTATTTGAAGATAAAAAACGTCAGTGGGTCTTCATAATGTTAACACAAATAAATACTGCTTTAACAGATAATTGGTGAGTATGCTTTTTTTATTTAGTTAGCTCAAAGCTTAATCGGAGCCTTAAAGTTGTATGTTGTTCATATCAGCTCAGAGTAACTCTCTGAAAGTGTTACTAACACCTGTTTTAAGTCCAACCATTTGCTACTTCAATGCTCACCTTACTTACCCAGTCCAACTTAGAATGTTTCCTAGAAACTCCCTGGATGGACTCCAGCCAGAGAGTCTCCTCTGTGCTGTAGAGGATAGCAGTGCTGTGGGGGAAATAATCACACTTTGTTTTATAATAAAATATGCAATGGCACATCCTGCTCCAAAATTTTCTGATTTGATACACATGTAGATTGTGGAGTTATTTGCCTTGTATATTTATAAAGGTGATTTTGAAAATCAAATATCTGAATGAAATCAATAATAACGATGTTGTGTATGTTATTTTTTTAAGTATTGATGTTAGAGCTGCTGCTGTTTCCTGTTTGAAAAACATACTAGCCACAGAGTCTGGCAGTGAATTTTGGGAAGTTTATAAAAATAAAGCTGATCCGCTGTTAGTCTATCTACAGCCTTTCAGAACAACTAAAAAAAAGGTACTTCTTCTGATATACCTTACGTGTGTGGCATATGGGGTAGAGAAAAAAAAAAAGATCTTTTTTTAAAAAGTGTGTTTTAAAATATTTTTGAGATAGGCTTTGATGAACATAATACACTCTTTCTCAGAATTCCAGTGTCATTTGATGCAAAAAATTGGTGGAAAATAAGTCAGGAAAGAAGTGCATAATTAACCATAAATCAGATATCTCCTCATTTTGACACTTTTGATTTGTGACCTAAACGTGATGCCTGTTGTGGCCTTGTTGTTGTTACCAGTAAAATTTTATTTTTAGTACTTTCAGATTTTCTTGGAAAACTTTACATGAACAAAAATTTATATTGTTAGCCACTTGAAACATCAGTAGTATTTAATATGTTTTAATCTGTGAAGATTACAGTATAGCTTTTTTAAATGCCTTAGAATTTTTTTATATTTGTAATATGTATATTTTCATTCTAGTTTCTTGTCGTATCTGCTGATGATACAGAGGCTCGTTTAGAAACTTTGGATGACACAAACCTGTGGATTCCTCTGGGAGAAAGTCATGAGACCTGGATCAAGCACCTAACTAGTTCAATATTGGACAGTGGAGGTGTGAAAAATGAAGTTTTACAGTTAATGAAGCCACTGTGTGAGGTGAGCTAAATCATACATATGTGTGCTGTGATGCATTAAAAATGTGATTCCTCATCTTGATACAAATAGTAATTTCTGCTGTTAAATAATTCAGAACCTTCTTAATCATATATTGTAGATACCCATAAAATATTCTCTTAATATGCAAGTTTTTAGACATGATTGTAACATAGATGAACTTTACTACTAGCTTCATAGATGAAGCTACTTTAGCTGAATGCCAGCATAGCCCCATTGAGTGGTTTACATTATTCATATTACATGTTCTTTCTCAAACATTACATGTTTGTTTGAGTAGCTGTCAGTTTGCTTGTAACCTAGAGAAAGAAAGGGTTTTTTTGTTGTCTATTCTTAGCAGCTGCTGTGCATGGTTGTTTTCTAGGTGAAAACAGACTTGTGTCAAACTTTGCTTCCATACTTGATTCACGATATAGTTCTTCATGACTCAGATGAATCTTGGAGAAATCTTTTGTCACTTCATATCCAGAAGTTTTTTACAGCCTGTTGCAAATTTGCCTCGTCTAGTAGATCTACTCCAAATTCAGATTCAGGTAATGCCATAATATTTTTGTTTCAGCTAAAAGTGGGATTCTGGTTGTGAAAAAACTGTCTCCTGACATCAAATGTATGATGTGCGCTTGCAGGTGGACTGAATTCTAGAAGCTTCTGCCCAATTGTTTGATCTTTTTCAGTGTAGATAGTGTTAATTTTGAAGCTGTTCATTGGCAGCATCCAAGCAGCTTCTTCGGCATTACTTTTTTTCCTTGTTCACAACTGGATGATATTTATTACTTGCTGAATTTGGATGTTATGCAATTTTATGTGTTGCAAGACTTGAGTCATGGACTGTCTCCTAAAATGACTAATTGGCAGTTAAATTCCTGTCTTGCTCAAGCAAGAGCAATAAAAAGCAGTTTTAATCTGGATTTTTTCATTGGAGAAGACTAACCCTTGCTTTAGCTTCTGCCAAATACTGATAATAGTCTCCCTGTAGATTCAAAAGACCTGTTCCATTCCAGCAGAATGAAAGGAAGTTGTAACTGAAAGTACTGCAGCAGAGTATAAGAAATGCAGTAAGTTCCTTTAAAAGGAAAGCACCTTCTAATCAAACTATTGGCGTTCTTTCCAATTATATTGTGATTGAAGAAAACGTAAATTAATTCCAATCCCTCAGGATCCAAACTAGGAAAGAGCAGGCAGTTAGACATGAGAGAGTTGAGCGCATCTGAACAGGAGTCTTCCTGTTAATCCATTTTGACATTCAAGTTCTAGAAATTGGCAATTTAAAGCATAAATAGTGTGAACATCATGCCATTCACTGCATTCAGAAATTTTCAGTTGTTCGTCTGATGAAATTATAAAAGGGGAAATAGCAATCTCTTTGAGGCATTGATCATACAGTCCAACAGAATGGACCCTTCCTGTGAGATGCTGTCTCCATTGCCAAGTAGAGCAGCACGTGGGGATAGAGAGCAAACTTCATGGTGTATTAGGAACTGAGAGTCAGGTGTCCCCACAGCATGTCTTCTGAAAGTTAACCATGTGAGAGCTGGTGTTCCTTCTATAAGGTCTTTGGTAGTACTAAGTGTCATTCATTTCTGTTTTTTGAAACACACAAAATGCCCGCATACTACTATTTTAAAATAAGGCTTTTGCATTCTTTAGGGTAAGTTGCTAGTTCTGCATTTTACTGTAACATAATAGTAATCCAACCTTTGGTTATGCTTTCCCTCTTTCTTCCTTCTTGTAATTGATAAATCAAAAATTACCAGAAAAATTGAGAAATTATTAAACAAGTGAATGGAACACAACCTTTAGCCATCCGATTTTATTTTTTTTAATCCAGAAGCAAGACATGGAAATATAAATTCTTTAAATGTGTCTCTATGTGGGAAATAGTGTTTTTTGTGTAAGTATCCACACTATGAAATCTGCAATAAAGCCACTAACAAGTATTTCTGTGACTTTGTAATAATATGGCTCAAGCCTAAGAGAAGAAGTCTGTTGTGGAGATATGTGCAATCATGTGAGTTCGTCTCTGAATTCTTTAAGAAGAAATATAATATATAAATTATTAATACAAAGAAAATTTGATAAAATTGTGGTATAAACTACTGTTATGTCTCTAACATCATGTAAGGAGGAGAAATACATTTTGTGACAAACTGTTAGTTTAATTTTGTAAATGCCATCCAAGGAAGTTTTTAGTTATTTCTTGAGTACAAATTAAACATTTTTATTTTGTAAAAAACATATGTTATGACAAAAGTTCATTATATTCTTTCCTTTGAAATATACATCCCAGAGCAAGAAACCCATAATTTTAGAAGTTTGGATAAAGTGTCTCGACGAACCATGCTTGCTGTTGTTGATTACTTAAGAAGACAAAAGAGGTGAATTATCACTTTCCAAAATGTTGCTTTAATTTAATTATGACTGTTCTAAGATCTGTTGATGCTCTAGATTAAAGAAGAACATGATAGGGAACATGTCAGTTAAAAGAATGAAGATATAGTAGTGACCTTGTCTTTTTTACAGAAGTGATATGACTAGCCTTAAAGGATTCTAACTATGCTGAAGGAGTTTTCTGAAAAGTTTTTGTCTGATAAACTTCTTGTAGTTTGGGTTTTGAAGGGGGTGCTAAAATAAAATTACCCTTTGGAAAGCTTTATAGTTAGATTGGATTTATTTTGTATTAGAGAGAAGGTCTGTTACAGCAGTATTAAAGTCTTTATTTAATCAGATCTGCTTCAGGTACAGTTTTTGATGACAGCTTTTGGCTGGATCTGAATTATCTTGAGGTTGCTATAGCAGCACAGTCTTGTGCTGCTCACTTCACAGCCTTGCTCTACGCAGAAATCTACGCAGACAAGATAAATAGAGACAAACAGCAAGAAAGGTACGTGGCTTGAGGAATGCAGTTTCTTGACATTTCTGGTAAAATGGGTCATGTTCTATGTGTCCCAGTAGTGTTTTGTTATGTGAAAAGTCAAGGAAGCTTTAAAAATATTCCATAGGTGCATGTACGGACATGGAAAATATTTCTACCAATCCTTAAATGTGATCCAAACCACACTGATTTGTAATCAGAAGCTTTTCTTAGTGCTATTGTTTAAATTATAGCCAGAAGTTAATCAAGGAGAGAAAGAAACCCCAGAATGATGATCAGAATTGTGTGTGGATTGAGCTGAATGATCCTTGTAGAGAAGGAGTTTTCTTCTGTAATGGAGAATTATCTTTGTCTTTTGGTCTAGCAAGATCAAAATATGAAACTAGTTTAGAAGCTTTGTTTTTGTTGAAAATAACTCTAAGGTAGTGAAAATATAACAAGAGTAAGATTGTAAGCATATACATTAACTAACTGCTTTTATTCTGTCACAGAAGAAAGAATACTTTGACCATTCACAAAAGCAACTTGATCTAATAAAACACTGGAAATTACAGGGTGTTTTTTTTATCTTTGAAAAAACACCTTGGGGTTAAAATCCCTTGATGTTGATATTCTCAGTTCAGCTGATCATTATTCTAGTGGAGAGCTATTTTGAATAATTTAGGGGTATGACAGGCATGGTCTTGCATTTGTTGTTTGTGCCTCTTACTTTTTAAGTGTTGTTTCAGAATTTCTTCTTTGTATGAAATTTCATTTAACTTTACTGGTTGAAACTTATTCTTTTAGATCTTTTAAAGCAGCCAAGAGTTTGACATTTGAAGAAGAAAGTCAAAAAACAACTTTTAGTACTTTGAATGAAAAAAGTAAAGAAGAAACTGGCTTAAGTTTACAGGTACATGTGGGCTTCATAATCTGAAAGCAAACCTTCTCATCTAATTACTATTAACAGTAGGTTTCATCTATGTTGAAGGCAGGTCTAGTTGAATTCAAGAACAGTGTTTGAAAGTTTTCCTCATGCTTTAATTTGAAGTGAACTTAGTCACCTTCTAGACAAGTTAAATTGAGTATTCGTTCACCTGACACACTAATTAATGGCAAATTTTACATCACAGCAAGCAGATTTTTGTTCCCTGAAAGAACTGACCTCATCTTGATAACCAGCCAAGTATTTTTAAGATTGTTTTATCAGAGATATGTGTTCATTAAAAATGAACAGGTGGTATGGGAAGCTGTACTAATCAAAACCAAAGTACTATTATCTCCTACAAGTTTGTTTGATATATCAAATCTGATCCAGTAGCCTTGTCAGGCTTCTTCTTTGCATTGTTCATTATTCTAGAATTGTGCTTGTGTAACTTTTAAGATCCATCGTTTAGCTGGTATGTCTGATGCTCCTTCAGTACTACTGCCTCTTGCTTTTCAACCAGTCCACTTAAGGCCCATTTCTGGTTTTTTGTTTAATAAATTAGCAGAGTAGGTAGGTAGTCCTGAAGAGAGTTTTGCTAGACTGCATAACTTTTTTTCCTGTGATACAGCAGGCTCAGATACTGCATAAAGGAAAATTTAACAATTATAATGTTGCATGCAAGGTCTTGTATTTACAAACTTACGTGATATATGTAAAACTTACTTGAACTGGTTCCAAAAAAATGTTACTTCATTTTTGTGGTGCATGTTCCTAGGACCTTCTCATGGACATATACAGAAGCATTGGAGAACCTGACAGTCTCTATGGCTGTGGTGGAGGGAGAATGTTACAGCCATTAGCACGGTATAATTTATTAATGTTCTTATGTTCTTTAAAGTCATTGCTTTCATTTGTTAGTAAGGAACTTCAATTGAAAATGTCCTGTTAACTTACAACAGGCTAAGAACATATGAGCATGAAGCGGTATGGGAGAAAGCCCTTGTAACATATGACCTTGAGACAAGCCTCTCTCCATCCACTCGCCAGGCAGGAATAATAGAGGTAATCTTTTTTAGAAGAGGAAATAAATGTAAGAATTGATATCCATCTTACTGAGTCATTCGTATTAAGTCCAAAATTGTTTTAGGACTGAAAGCAATCCTTTTGTTCGTCAAGTCCAGCCCATTGTCATACATAATCCAAACTGTGTAATATAAGACAACTCAATATTTGTCCTGAAAACGTTAAGGTCCCTATTCCTCTTGTCACTCACCCACGTCATAGGTGATGAATTTTGTGAAACACTTAAAAATAAGTATATTTAATTTTTTTAAGATTTTGTCAATCTCCTAAAGTGACAGGATATGAAAAGTAATGTAATTGGGTACTTTTCCTATCTTATTCTTTAAACCTCTCCATTATGGCAACTATCTGACTAAAACTGGTATTTTCAATACAATAAATAAATAGAATTTATGTTTTTTTGAACCTTTAAAAAGTATGTTGCTTTTTTAGCCTAAAAATGTTTACACCAGTTCTGTAATAATGTAGTACAGGTATATCTGTTTCTCTCCTCATTTCATTTTCCTGTGAACATTTTCTTTTATTTTCTTGCCCTGGATTATTTAGTACCATTGCTAAAATTCC
The DNA here is from genome assembly GCA_038380795.1 of Pyrocephalus nanus. Classification (NCBI taxonomy): domain Eukaryota; kingdom Metazoa; phylum Chordata; class Aves; order Passeriformes; family Tyrannidae; genus Pyrocephalus; species Pyrocephalus nanus. Next base: position 42,859,803 of record CM076259.1, read on the forward strand.
CTTGCATTTCTCCTTCATAATGGCTGCATGCATAATCTGGTTAACTGGTCACAATTATAAAGACATTATGGTCTTCAAACAGATAGGTGTTGCAGGAAACCTTTTCAAATCCGGGAAAACGGTTCATTATGTAAAATCAATTTTGACTTACTGTTGGGAATGATGGAATGGAGAAATGTGAACTCCTAGTTAATTTGAAGCAGAGTGTGGAAATCTATTTTAAAAAATGCCAGCCATGGTGGTAGTAATGAAACTGCTTTCCTGGGGGTGCAGATATCAGTAGTGGGATTAGTAGTTTTATTGAAAAGTTTTCATCTTATGTAGTGGTGAGTTTAGAAATACTTATGATTCTGTCATACCTGCAAAGGGTTATTTGTTTGCAAAGATAAAACAAAGTGTTTTCAAAAAACATTTCAGTTTAATAAAGGAGGATAATCAACTTGTATTAATTTTCTTAATTCCAGGCTTTGCAGAATTTTGGTCTTTGCCACACTCTTTCCATGTATTTAAAAGGGCTGGAACATGAAAACACTGAGTGGTGCACAGAACTGCAGGAAATGCGCTACCAGGCAGCATGGAGGAATATGCAATGGGGCCACATCTCTTTTGTCAGGTAAACCAACTTTTGCTAGTTTATTAAGCAAAAGGCAGTGATGTCAGATCCAAGCAAAAAAAGACAAGGTGAGAATCTAGTTTCTGTGAAGCAGGTCACCTAATTTATCTTAATAATTGAATGTAAAAGCAGTCTTTTTCACTTGTCTGGTTTGTATGCACATCGCTTTCCATTTTCCTGGGAAACTGAACATGGGTAATTCTTTTTGATTGTTCATGATTGTAAACTGAATTTTTCAATTTTTGACTTAACTTACCTTAAGTAAAAATGAGGATAGTTTGTAATGTCTAATTTGTAAGGAAATGGGGAAAATATTACTTGATAAGCCCCAAGAGGTTATCAAGACCTAGATAGACAAACACCAGTATTGATTTGTGGCTATTCCCTCATAAGGAGTAATCTCCTCCCTTAATGTATAACTGGATATATGGCAGTAGTTATTTCATGTGACTAGCCAGGATCTGTGTCTGTCCCTTCGTAGTACAGCTGCATCATGGCACAGTTTAGAACGAATACAGAAGAGACACACTACATTTTGACAAAGCAGAAGTTATGTGGTGGGGTCCCCTCCTACATCAACTTTTAGTAATCAGGAGAAGGGAGGATTTTTCACCTAAGACATACAGAGGGGTGTTCTGGGGAACACACTCTTGGTGTGTTCATTCTCTTCTCCTGCACTGTCATGAGATCATTGATAAGACTCATCCGGAGAACTTCACGAACAGCCTGTTGAAGGGCATTTGTTTTGTCACAATCAGAACAAACTTCTTATAGGTGTGCTCTCTTGATCCCTGGGTTAGGGTCTTCATAACCCTCCTAGGCAAACTGAGTAGTCAGCTTTAATACAGGAGCAGAAAAAGAACATGTAAGATGAAAGAGATGGCAGGAGAGAGAAAAGCCAAGACAGCAAAGAAGGGAAAATTAAATTGAACACTATGGGTTTTTCAAACCCTCTGATTTTATTTATTTTTTCTATTTTAAAAATATTTCTGAAAAAACAGTTGACTCTTAGCTGAAGTTGTATATATACTATAATATCTATCAGCATAATACTGAGAGAAATATTGTGATTTAACTTTTATTGTGCAGTTGAGTGTGTGGCATATTTTTGATGGAACTGTGAATATATTCTCTGTATTCCAAATATTTTGACAATTACTGGTTTTATTTTGTTTAAAAAGAACAGCTTGAATTTATGAAATGCGAAATTAATTTGAAATGTAAAGGGTTGCGTCATTATTTTTATCAATCAAAGTAGCAATCCAGCTGCAGAAAATGTACAACTAAAAATATATGTCATAAAGGTAAAATTGATGTCTTTGTAGAGAAATGTACTTTTCCTTTTATTTTATGTTACTTTTGTTTTATTTCTTAGAGATGAAACAGAAAGACCAGGTTACCATGAATCACTGTACGATGCTCTTCAGTCTTTACGAGATAAGGAATTCTCTGCTTTCCATGACAGTCTTAACGATGCCAGGTAACTTTATGCAAATACTGTGCTGTTACAGAGAGAGATGGAGACAATGTGTGTGTTTCTAGTCCCAGGTTATATATGAAAGACTATCAAGGGGTTTTATGGCCTTAAATAAAGTCTTATGCATAGAATAAAATTAATACTTCCAGACCGCAACTTTCTTTCCAAGTTTTTAACTTCAGTTTGTCATCTGTGCGTGTATAATTTGTGTGCTAATTGAAGATACATTTCCTGTTGTATATACCCTTTACTTTGTGTTCCTCTTAAGTGGATTTCAGTGTTGGGTGCTCTTCTTTGGCGGAGCTATCATATAGGCTTTGGGGTTTATATATGCTTACTGTGTTTTCATTTATTGACAACATTTTTTTTTTTCATTTTAATGGTAATACAAAATAACTCCAGACTGAAGAGTTTGGCTGTTTACATTCTGTTCACTGTGTGGAAATTATGTTATGGAAATCTGGAATTACTTGCAGATAGTGGAAAAAAAATTAATTTATCGTTTCTCTGCTAAATCCATAGGGTAAATGAAGTCAAAGAGCTGTGCAAAGGCAGTCTTGAATCTGTTTATTCTTTATACCCAACCCTTTGTAGACTACAGCTAATTGGAGAGTTGGAAAACACAGGTCTGCTGTTCTCCAGGTAGTTTTTTAAGATTGTTTCACATTACTTTTTGAGCTTTCAGAATTTTTAGTAATCAACCATAGCACAATTGTAATGACCTCAACAAATTTCATTCATGAGCGTCTCAAAATTTAATCTTAAGAGATTTTAACTTTACTATGTGAAGACAATTTTAGATTCTCTTTATTTCCAGAATGGATTTATTCACAATGTAGTTTGAATTACTTGATATTATGCCAATACTCTATTTTAAATAATTATTTTCTTTCATTTGTATTGAGTTCCCTAGTATACTCCAGGGTAGCAGTCATATCATATTTTGCTTTACTCAGGTAACTGAGTCATCCTCTTGTAGTTTCTTTTCTAAAAATGTTTTCCATTTCCTTCATGATGCCCATAGCTCTATTGGAAGTTGTTTCAGTTTAAATCACTTTTTTGATGGACTTCTAATACCAGGAAGGTATTTATCTCAGTAGTGCTATAAACTTTGAATTTTCTCTGTCATAGTTGTATCAGTTTGGTAGCTAGCAGTCATCCTGCAGTCATTCAGCCTGTCCAGAACCTTATTGCTTTTTTCAGTTAATGAATTGCCTAAGAGAATAATACATGAAGTGGCAGCCTGCAGTGTAACAGTTTAGAATTTATTCTTGTATTAATCCATATATAACCTATATAATAAAACAGGAGTCTCGGTCTGTGATCTTTTAAGCAGCCCTCTGTTTGAATGTGATTCCCTTTGCTGACGGACCTTTAACACAAGGGTTTTTTGTAATCAATTTTTACAGAGGAGCGGTTCACCTTAGCAATGTTGATCTTCGTGTTGTTAAAACTGGAAGGCTGACAGTTTATTCCACATATAGCAAACATTTGTAGCGTTTTATGGACTATTTCTTGGTTTGGAACTGTACTTTGTGAAATTCCTCAGTAGTTCACTTTAACTCGTCTTGCATTTCACAAATGTTTAATGAGAATTAGTAACTGTTTTTTTTTTTTCTTTTGGTAACAATTGCAGATCTGTTACTACTCAACAACTGAATGAAGTTTATTTGAAATGGCAGAGACAGTCTCAACTTCTCAAGGACAGTGACTTCCATTTCCAGGAACCTATCATGGCTCTGCGCACTGTAATTTTGGAGATCTTGCTTGAGAAGGAGAATGACAATACCAAAAGAGAATGTATTAAAGACATCCTGACCAAACATCTGGTGGAGCTCTCTAGATTGGCAAGAACTGCTAAAAATACACAGGTAACAAATTCCAGGAAAGATCAGGAGAAGATGTTCAGTTTTTTAGTTTGGAAAAGAACTTAATTTTTAAGAACATTAAAGATGAACTGTATTCTATGTTTATTCAATGACTCAGTTAGTTGGAGACTTAAGCTATGTAGAACCTATTCATACTTATAGACGTGTTTTCTGTTTATGATTATTTTTTCAATTTCAGCTTCCAGAAAGAGCTATGTTTCAGATCAAACAACACAATCCAGAGGGATGTGGTGTTTCTGAATGGCAACTAGAAGAAGCTCAGGTTTTCTGGGCTAAAAAAGAAGAGAGTCTTGCACTGAATATACTTAAAACGATGATAAAAAAATTAGATGCAGATTGGTTTCAGGTATGTTTTATGTATAAACTTATGGCAATTAAAGTATTTAAGATCCTAATTCCACTTTCTGAAGTTTTCCCCCAAGAGAAAATTAAAGTGAAGAAATTTTTTCTATTTTCCAATCTAAACCTCCCCTGGCACAACCTGAGGCCATTTCCTGTTGTTCTGTCGCCTGTGACCTGGGAAACTACAACCTCCTTTCAGGCAGTTGTAAGAGAGTGATAAGGTCCCTCCCTCCTGAACCTTCTTTCCTCCAGATTAAAAAACCCCAGCTCCCTCAGCTGTTACTCCTAAGATTTGTCCTCCAGGCCCTTACCCAGCTCTGTTGCCCTTCTGTGGACGTGCCCCGGCACCTCAGTATCTTTTCTTGCACTGAGGGGCCCAAAACTGAACACAGGATTTGAGGTGTGGTCTCACCAGTGCCGAATACAGAGGGACAGTCACTGCCCTGGTCCTGCTGGCCACACTATTGCTGATACAGGCCAGGATGCCATTGGCCTTCTTGGATACCTGGGCACTCTGCTGGCTCGTGTTCAGCCACTGTTGACCAGCACCCCCAGGTCCTCTTCCTCCGGGCAGCTTTGCAGCCGCTCTTCCCTCAGCCTGTAGCACTGCATGGGGCTGTTGTGACCCAAGGGCAGGGCCTGGCACTTGGCCTAGTTGAACCTCATACAGTTGGTCTTGACCAATTAATCCAGCCCGTCCAGGTCTCTCTGGATGATATTGGTAAAATATAGTTGACAAATATTTGGATAAAACTTAATTTTGTGTAGCAGTGTGGTAAAAATGCCTTCCTGTCCTTGCATTTATGTTTAGCTATGATGGCTTTCTTTGAGTACTTTTGGAGGGTAAAAGACATTTGCTTTGAATCCACATACATTATTAAGGAATATCACACTTCAGAAAAGCTGAATAAGTTTGGGCCAAGTTCTCCATACATATCAGGGTAAAATCAAGGGGTGATGGTCTTTTGATTTTTGTGATTTCTCCATTAATCAGTTGATGAGACCCTCCAAAAATTTAATCCTTTCAGTGTTACATTTACCCTCCCTATGTAAGGAGGATTTGTGTTTTCATAGCCTTTGGTATCCTTCAGTATTTCACAGTCAGCGTTGCCATCTTGATCATGTGGTCTTTAATATGTAGACTGTACTAGAAGTATTTTGCAAACTTGTCCTACTCTACAGTTAAAGCTGAGCATCTGATCCAGAGTCAAGTCCTTTGGAAACCTGCTCCATCATCTCCTTGGAGCACTTTTAATCAAGTTTCCATGTAGAGGTCTGTCTGAATAATTTAGTTATCATGATTCCTGAATGTTATCTATGGATTGTACTGTGATACTTCAGACTAAGTGGGGATATTAGATAATGCAATTCCAGAAACATGCTGTGAATTTACATATTTTTTATTACATTTTGTCATTGGTTTACCCTGCTTTCCGTTGTTCAGATTATCAGGTATTTTAAAATACATGCTCTCCTTTAGTCTAACATAGAATGTGAATGTGATTTAAGGTTATTGATTGCCGTAGATGTGGATGGTAAATGACTTGGTAGATGCATTATATGTAATAGGTCTCAGTGATTGAATTCTATTCAGGGTTTAAAACTTTAGAAATTGCCTACCTTGTTTATAAAAGGTGGTGGTTTTTGATGCTTCCCTCTCTTTAATTTTGTTCCCAAAACTTGCTTTTTCAAAGGTTGAGAATGATCATCACCTGAAACTGATGTATACAGAGTGTCTGAGGCTGTGTGGAACCTGGTTAGCAGAAACATGCTTGGAAAACCCTACAGTCATCATGCAGAAATACTTAGAAAAGGTGCATCTGGTCTTTGAAATACTCTGTCTTTGAGATAATGCTGTGCTAAAATATGATGTTAGAATGTCAAGCTGATTTTTCAATACAGGGTTTATTTTTCTGGATTGGAAGTATGGTTCCTTATAAAAACATTAGAGTTTCACGTTGTATTTTATTAACACTGTAATCTTATAAAATGTTCAGAATAGGGCTTTATAGAATTCGCGGTGAAACATCTAATATTGGCTTAGAAATGCAGTGATTACAACTACTAGTCTGTTTTCCTGTTCCACATTCCCAATCCTTCCTTCTCAATATAGATTATTCACTCATCAGGTTTTTAGTGTGGCCCTTGTATTTCACAGAATTAGGGAATCACTTCAGTTGGAAAAGACCTCCAAGATCATCAAGTCCAACCTATGACTGACCACCACCATGTCAACTAGAACATGGCACTCACTGCCACATCCAGTCTTTCCCTGACACTTCCAGGGATGGTGACTCCACCACCTCCCTGGGCAACCCATTCCAATGTCCAGTCACTCTTTCTGTGAAGAAAATTCTTCCTAGCATCCAACCTGAGCCTCCCCTGGCACAGTTTAAGACTATGTCCTCTTGTCCTGTTGCTTGTTATGTGGGAGAAGAGACCAACCCCCACCTGGCTACCTCCTTTAAGGTAGTTGTAGAGAGTGATAAGGTTACCCCTGAAAGTGCTGGAAAGTCTTATTCTAGTGTTTCAAACTACTGCAATTTATTTTTTTTTAACTCTTAGCCAGTTACAGAAACATTTGTATTAATATTTGTCCACTCTGCATTTCTTTATTTCATGCTAATTTGTGAAATTCAGTGTAGTCACTTTTCCCTATTACTGTCTACATGCTTTCATCACTGTGATTTGAATCCATGACTTTCATATATAAGTGGCACTTTTTGGACTGCCTTTCTTTTTTTTTTCCTCACCATCTTGTGATATAAGGCTTTAAAACTATTGTAAAACTTCATGCCTAGTTACTCTGAAAGATAAGTGTAGAAAACGCCTGTATAGTTTTTAAAGCTGTTTCCTACAGGATAATCTTTTTGGCTGTTTGCACTGAAACACTTCTCAAAGGTTAAACTCACTTATGAGAAAAATACTCAGCCTGCTAGATTTCATTTTGTATGCATATGTACTTCATCACAGGCAACATTAAATAATCTATTTGAGCAGGTGACCCTGCTTGAGAGGGGGAGGTTAAATGAGATGACCTCCAAATGTCCCTTCCAGCCTCAACCCCCCCAAAAAAAAACCCAACTTTCTCTGATAATAGAGTTTAATCAAGTATTATGCAGCACTCTTTGTCTGATTATCCATCTTACCATTACTGTTACTTCCCCTTTAGGCTGTGGAAATTGCTGCAAGCCACAGTGGAGAGAGCAGTGATGAGCTGAAGAAAGGAAAGATGAAGGCCTTCCTGTCTTTGGCTCGTTTCTCTGATAATCAGTACCAGCGAATTGAGAATTACATGAAATCCTCAGAGTTTGAAAATAAGCAGGCACTACTCAAGAAGGCCAAGGAGGAGGTCGGCCTCATCAGGGAGCGTAGAGTTCAAACCAATAGGTGAGCATTCAAATGGAGAGGTGGTTACTGTGGAGCTGTCAAAGGCTCCATCTCCACCAACTCTCTGGGCAAGAGGTACAGTATTGTTCAGATCTCTACAGCTGATTTTTTCCTTCTCCACAAAACAGTGGCCAAATCCATAGTGCTTCCTGTGAATAGTTTCTGAACTGTGCCTGAACATGGTCTATGCATGTGCTAGGTATTGTGGGCCAAAACTAAGCGAAGGACTGTTAAAACAGTTAAACAGTATGGATGATCGTGGCCTGGAATTCATGTTTATTCCCTGGATCTGTTCAGTTTATTTGACAAAGAAAAAGTTACAGAGTGAAAATAAATTAACTGAGATTTTTCTCAATTTTGTGAAAGAGTAGAATTCATTTCAATACAGGATCCATATGTATTTAGTAAGAACAATTGCAAGTGGGCAGAAAAGGATGACTTTCAGCTGTTGGAAACCGAAGTCTTTACACAAATGATCTGTAGTGGATATTCACATTTATACCAATATTGAGATTAAATCATTTAAAAGAAGACACTGACTGAAAATTTACTTAGAGCAGTGGGTCTTTGCGCATACACCAAAGGAGTAGCTCCCACAGTTTGATTTCTCAGTTGTTTATTTTGCTGTGCTTGTACATACAAAGCAACTTAAAAAATGTTAAATTAGTAAGTAAGAGAGCTAGGGATGTCGTTGCTATAAGTTCATTAAGAGTTAATTTGTTGTTTAAAGATAATGTCTGTTCACATAGATACACAGTGAAGGTTCAGCGAGAACTTGAACTGGATGAAAGTGCCATACAAGCCCTGACTGAGGATTGTAAACGTTTCCTGTGTAAAGCAGTGGAGAACTATATCAGCTGTTTACTAAGTGGAGAAGAACATGATATGTGGATATTCCGACTCTGTTCTCTGTGGCTTGAAAATCCTGGAGTGGACAGAGTCAATGAAATGATGAAGGTATATGTCTGCTCTGTTTTTTCCTAATGCTTTGACAAATTATCCCATCTTTCGTTTCCTTCTTCTAGGTTTCTAGAAGATGAATTACAGTGCCGTGCAGTATCCTTTCCTATGTAGCTGCTTAACTTTTCCTGCAAAACTTGCTTTTTTCGGTTGTCATTGCTCATCATTTAGTTTTTCATCAGTGAGACCTATATTTCTCAATGCATTTTAATTTAACTTAGTTTAGCATTTTAATTTGAAAAATCTGTGAGATTCAGCATATCTCATGAGCTTTTACTGTGATCACCTTGCTCTTTACATTTCTTGGAAACTACCCATCTTGAACATCTTTAGGTACATTATTCTAGTTTAAATTATATATACTTTTAGTTGAAAAGCTATGAAATGTAGAATAGAAAACATTACTTTTCCTGTGAACGACTTGTAGCATTTAGGAGACATGGGCCGAGATGATGTGATACTCACTGAACTAACGTTTGGTCACACAGCCATGATTACTCTTAGTATAAAAAGAATTTATAGTTTTTGTTTGGTGTTTAGTATACTCTCTAACTGAATTTTCTCTACTACAGAAAAATGCACAGAAGATTCCTTCATACAAGTTTTTGCCTTTGATGTACCAGCTGGCTGCTCGGATGGGAACTAAGATGATGGGTGGTTTAGGATTTCACGAAGTTCTGAATAATGTAATTTATGCTTTTCTTATTTAAAGATATCTTGATTGTCTTAGTAGTGCCTACTTCTAAACAATATCCATCTTCCTCTGTGCATTTGTAGCTAAACAAGTTACGCAGGTGATAAGGATGTATTAAAAATAAGTGATGCAAAATTAGTATAGTGGGGCCTTTTTTCCTTTCTACTTAATTGATTTTCTTGTTGTATAAAAGTAGACTAATGCAGCTATAGGAATGTACTTTGGATGTTTTTTCAGTTGTGGAAATACCATCTGAGTATTACCATTTTATTTCTTCTTAGGAACCTTAGAAGTTCAAAGGAATTAATAATGTTAATTGTCTTTTTTTTTCTTCTGTACAGTTTTCAATAATGGGATCTTTTTGTTTTTGTTGACAGCTAATGTCTAGAATTTCACTGGATCATCCTCATCATACTTTGTTTATAATATTAGCTTTGGCTAATGCTAACAAAGATGAACTCCTCGCAAAGCCAGATGCAATAAGAAGAAATAAGTTAATTAAAAATGCACCGAAAGAAATCTCCCAGCTTGATGTGGTAACTACAAAAAATTCTATTCTATTAATTACAATCAGTCCTTTAATTTTGTTAAAAAATGAAAAAAAAAAACAAAACATGTCAAGTGGCATTTTAGTGCAGAGCTCATCAGCCGACTTTTGTTAAGAAACAGTAGGAGGGAAAAAATACTTTTAATAATAAAAAAACCCCTTTGTGCGTACATTAGTAATTATTATTGAAAGAAGTAATTATGGGGTTGAACAAAATACAGTTAACATTTCCTGCCACAAATAGCCCTGATTACTGCTGAGACTTTTGTGATAAAAGTCCTTGATGTGTCATTCTGTAAAAGGCATTTTAGATGCAAGAAAGACTTGGGTGGGTTTATTGTTATAAAAGTACATCCTGAATGGAGTAAATTCCTTTATACGTTAAAAGCCATGATGATAGGTAATACTGAACTGTAGTTTCATGTTAATGTTGCTATTGCTTAATTTTTGTTGGAACCTGTCTTTGGAATCATCCCTCCCCTAGATTAATGCCCATTCTTTCCCCCATCGTTGTAGGCCTGGCATGGTTGTCATTGCCTTCTTAGCCCCCACAATCATACATTTATTCAGCACATTTTTATGTGGCTTTTTTTCACCTTTCTTTCAAATCTCTAGGTTTTTTGTGGTTCCACCCTTTGGAGTGGGATTATGCTAAAGTCAGTTAAGTGTCTCTGAGTCAGGCACAGAAGGAATGCATAGTCAGGTTCTTGCCTTTTGCATACAGGACTTTTCTTCAGCTGGGAGGACGCAACAGAAGCAGGCAGATGGTGGGAGAACATCCAGACCTACCTGTCCTCTTTTCTGAAGAGGACCTTTTTTCAGGAAACTTTTTTTGAAGGTTTTTTTGCACTTTGCCTGGACGTATTTGCTCCCTCTCCAACCCCAATAATACTTTACATTTTACATAATTCATCATCTCTTAGACAGCACAGAATTTTTCTTATAATTATTTTAGTTCACGTCACAAAGGGCTGTCCATTATTGCAGTTTGCTCTGTTTTCGTAGGACATATCTCAGTTGTACTTTATTGGCTGCATGTTATGATTCATCTTTAATATTACAAGGTGTATTTGCAAGGTCTGATATTTGTATTCCTTTGGGTCTTTTTTAGGACAGAATGGAGGCTGCTAGCACTATAATCAATATCGTAAGAAAAAAGAGAGCTCATATGGTTAGAGACATCGGAGCACTTTGTGATGCTTACATCACATTAGCAAATGTAGATGCTACTCCGTGGAAATCTCAAAGAAGTAAGTCTTGGAAAAATGTTTGTTTTAATAGTGAAGATAGATTTTGTTTTCTCAGATTAAAAATACTGATATTTAGTTAAAAGAGATACGGTGTTAGCACTGTGTCCTATTTTTGGTAGATGAAGAACTTAGTCTGAATTAGAAGTCATAGTAATTACTTGCACTGTAAGGCTCAGACTCTTGAGTATCAAAGTCCAGAAATCTCCATGTCTTGTGGTCATCATCATTAGCTTGACAAAAGTGTACAGTGAGGTTTTGGGTCCCGGAAACAATGTAAGCTGTTTTTTGTCAATTTTGATATATGTTTCTAGTTCTGAATTTAAAACTATCAATTCCTTTTAATTACAGAACAAATAAGTATTCCAGCTGACCAGCCAATTATTAAACTGAAGGACCTGGATGTTGTTGTTCCTACCATGGAAATTAAGGTGACTGAAGTGTTAAAAAATACAGACCATAATATCAAATCACAGAATCAGCTTTGAGCTTTTGTAGTGGCAGTCAGGGCATATATCTTTTCATCCAACTCCCATGTTCTTTATAGGTCAGCCTATCAGAGTACTTCCTTGTGAGGCGGGAGATGCAGGGTAAGATGGTTTCCTTAGGTTTTAGAAGGCCGAGTCTTATATTTGCTGGATAGTGGTTTATTGTATGAAGATGGCTTTGCCACTGTTACCACTGACTAGTCTTTTATTATCAGAAGGGATGATGAAATACCTAAATCACAGAGAGGGTTCGGGAGTCTGCATCTCCTGTTTGGTAAGTGCTAGCTCAGAGACACTTAATGTCCTGAAGGTGTGAGAATTAATAGATATGTTCCTAAATGGCCAGCTTGTTTGTTTTTACCATTCAGTAATGGGGCATGATCCATTCCTATTAGCCTAAGTGGTTGACTGGATGGGTCCATAGGCACTCATTCTTCAATGCCACATGCTCTACCTAGGGAACTTACCAGTTTCAGGAGCGTAAAGTTGCTTTTTGGGCCAGCACCTGAATTTAAACGTTACTAAGCCAGACTTCCTTGTGTTGAAGTCCCTCAGGCTACGTCTATAAAGCTGAGTAAGTCAGGGGACTACTTTATGCAGTTTGACTTCAGAGGCCAGAAATTGCCACCCATGCTAAATAACATTTGTTTGTAGGGCTTCTGTTGGCCCCAGGTGTTGTTCTTCTGTACAATTTGATTGTTCTTTTATTTACCTTTCTTCTTCTCCCATGTAAACTGTCTGAAATGGTTGCAGGTCTGGGATGTAAATTACAGCTAACTGAGTAGGGTTGCTTTATGACACCAGGATATGGAGAATGGCTGAAGATACAGATCCTGTAAATTGCAGCAGGTTTAGGATTGTAGATTGGGCCCATTTTCAGCCTAGTGTAAGCCTAATGCCCCCAGCTGTGTGTGAACATTTTCTTGGGACAGTACTAGCTGGGACAGGCTAACATTGTCACAGCCTGCTTAGTGGAAGTCTGCAGCACCATGTCCCCTCTACCAGTGAGGTGAACAAGGAGGAATCAGAAAAAACTCCTTTGTCAGCATATTTCTGTAGCCTTTGTAGGTATTATCCTTGTAAATGATGGAATACTCATATTAATATTTAGCATATAGTCTGCTAATGCTGTTTGCAAACAACTCATTGCCACTTTCTCTGAGTGAAATGGAGGTAATATTTATATTAATTTCAACTTATTTATAATTTCAGGTGGATCCCACAGGACAATATGAAAATTTGGTCACAATAAGATCTTTCAAGCGAGAATTTCTTTTAGCAGGAGGCATGAATCTGCCTAAAATAATAGATTGTGTAGGATCAGATGGTAAAGAAAGGAGGCAGCTGGTTAAGGTATGTTCTGTCAGTTGTAATGACGTGTCGGAGACTTGGCATGCTGGAATTTTTTTTAAGTTCTGTCAGTTTTCTAATGTATCACTTCTGTACCATGAGCAGACTTTTCACGTTTCAGTGTCAGTTGAGGAATACCTTAATAAAGGAAATTGCAAAGTATTTATAAGTAATATAATCATAGTATAATACAAATAATAAGTAATTATATTAATTTTTTTGTAATTATTTTTCAGCAGTGCATGTTATATCCAGTAGCTTACCTGACAACTACCAGACCTGTGACTTGCCTAGTCATGTCTTAGCTGCTGACCTGGAATGTACAGTAAATAAAAACCATCAAATTTTCTGTTAAATACCTCCTTTTTTCTTCCCCATATTAAAAAAAAAAATAATTTACAATTAAGAGACAATCAAAAGCATAGACATAGAAATACAAATCTCTTAAAAAATTCTCTTTAGACTCATCTGATTTCATTCTCTCTTTGAATGTAAACGTGGAGCAGCTCCTGGGAGAATTCTGTTTTGTTGTTAAGTATGATGTAGTTTCAAAAGTTTTAAAGAGAAGCATAAATCTGCATCCCATAATCAGAACTGCACTGCCAACTGATGCTGCTTCAGCTGTGTGCTGGGTTGCTAAATAGGTTGAATGAAACATCTGTGTTTAAAAAGGGTGCTGTAAGGCATGTAGGTTGATTGAAATCTTAATCAAATAATATCTGCCAGGATAAAAGGAAGAGGTAATGATTTGAGTTAATGATGGTTCTGTTTAAGCAGCTGAGTGCTATTAGAAAACCAAATACAGAGGAAAAAAAAGCAATTGTTAATTACATTTTACTGCTTGTGATTATTATGGAAAAGTAACTTGGGGGTTGTGCAATTTTTTTTAATAATTTTTTTAGTTGCTGAACAAGAAGTTGGATGCTGAAAAGTTTTCTAACTGCTTTTTCTGCTTTTGCTGAAGGGGCGCGATGACCTCAGACAAGATGCTGTCATGCAACAAGTTTTCCAGATGTGCAATACATTGCTCCGGCAAAACACTGAAACACGAAAGAGAAAATTAAATATCCGAAGATACAAGGTAACCCTAAACAGCTGTGGCAGCAGAGAAATAAAGTGCATTTCTCCATTCTCCACTTTTTTAATCCAAAGACAATATAAAAGAATATTTATTTATGTGTTATTAAGATAGTCACTGCTCCTTAAGGTATGGAATAAGCAATACATTTTAATTATTACTATTTAATTTTTTCTGAGTCCTTAAAATAAATTTCTGATGCCCAATGTATATTTAAATACCCTTCAAAGCTTTCTTTATATGAACCCGTAATTGAAAAGAAATTAAGTCATGCAACTAACCTTGAATTGTAAGTTTCTAGTCATTAGACTTGAGCATTCAAGTGTGTTTATGAATTCTCAATTATTTGTCTTGTGATATTCCTTAATAATTAAATTTAGTCTTGCAGTATCCCTTACAGTTGAATGCAAAAGTCCCATCTAGGGTCTATTCATGCAGAATTTGAACTGCAGAACTTTTTTTTGGAATTGGGAATACAGCAGTACATTCTTATTGTGAATGCAGAAAATGTATTTGAAGAGGAACTTTCCCTTCCTCCATCCTTTTTATGTGCTTGGGTTTATAATAATAGCTGTGAAGGTGACCTCTGAATAAGCATTCTTGAAGGATAATCTCTTGTCTTTGTCAAATGGGGAATATGCACTCTGGAATCTCTAAAGGTGCTTATCTGAATTGCTAGTGTGGTTTTAAGAATTCTCAGGCAGAGTTAAAGTCACACTTTTTAAATAATCTTCAATTAAGAGTCAGGATTTTATGTGTGCAAAAATGAATGACATCAGGGAAAAAGAGAATGGATGTCGCATTATGAGATAAAGACTCTTGCCTAAGAGAAGGAAATTGGAGGAAAAAGGCAATAACTGTTTTACTGAGGGCAGGAGATGGTTCTTTCTGGCCAGTGCTACAGCAATTGAGGTAACCTTTACTGCCAGTCATGCAGTGAGCAATTGTTCCCTGGGGTGGGAAGCAGACTAAGACAAGCCTAATGTGTTCACACAGCTGCCATGTGTTTGTGTGAGATTTTACTTACTGTATGCAAGCTGCACAGTGCCTGTGTTATCCCATTCCAACAGAGTGACCTGCTGGCTGTCACAGGTCATCCAGAATGCCTTCACAAACATGCACACTGAGGAGAATTTTTAAGTTGTACTGAAGTATGCTAGGGGAAGGTTCTCTGGGCTAGATAAAAATGGCAAATATTTGGTAGCAATATATACATATACGTGTGTATTTAAAACATGATTCTTGTCAGTTGTATGGTTTGTCCTTTTTTGTCTTTTATAAACAAACACAAATGTGCACCCATGCTCTGCAGGGTGCCTATTCATAGTTTTGTGTGTATAACCCTCCCCCATGCAGCCATGGTTTTGTTTTTACAGGTGGTTCCCCTTTCCCAGAGAAGTGGTGTTCTCGAGTGGTGTTCAGGAACAACTCCCATTGGGGAGTTTCTAGTCAATGTCGAACAAGGAGCTCACAGGAGGTACAGGCCAGGAGATTATTCTGGTTATCAATGTCAAAAAATAATGATGGTGAGTCAGAACAACTTAAAAAAACACACACAAAAAAAATAGCTGGCTTATAATATTTACAGGGGGTTGGGGGCTAGGGGGGAAATTTACAGAAAATTCTATACTATACTTCTAGTATATATAATAATGAATATGATCAGTGGCATGGAATGAACAGATATTCAGACTTTTAGTTAACTTCTGCAGATCACTTCACCACAAGTTTAGAAAATTGCAGACAGATTTGCCTGTTACTTTATATACCCATGATGGTGCAAGAAATTACTTCCTTTAAAATATCTATAGCATTAACAGGATAAAAGTAATTTTGCCTTTGTGCACCTTTTGCATGGGAATGAGTGAGAAGGACTTTCTCACAGTGACATGAAGCTACCAGGTAAGCAAAGGTGCCGGAACAGAGTGCCAAGGATGGAAGTGTCTCCCAATAAGATGCATTTACACGTACATGCCTATAAAATATGTGCACCTGCTGAACCAAAGAAATAGGAGTGTGGGGTTTTTCCACTTTTTTTTAGCCCATGAGTTTTGTGTGAAAATGTAATTGTTCATAAAACAGATAAATAGGTGTATTAGTAATTGCTTTAAAAGAGACAATAATTCATAGCTCAAAAAGAGAAAGGAGTGAGAATAGCATTTGTTGGAGGGAGAGGGTAGAAAGTAGGAATCTGTTCTTTCAAAGGAAGACGTAATTTCCTTCCAAAGCAGTTAATCATGGGTAAAACATTTCATATGTGTTTAAAGGAAGCACAAAAGAAACAACCTGAAGAGAAATACAGAATCTTCTTGCAAGTCTGTGAGAATTTTCAACCTGTGTTTCGGTATTTCTGCATGGAAAAATTCCCGGATCCAGCTGTGTGGTTTGAAAAACGATTGGCGTACACTCGTAGTGTGGCTACGTCTTCTATAGGTATTACATTGTCTTAGTTATATTGGCTTTTTAGCTTATGTAACCAAAAAGTTTATACCATTTCAGAAGCGGTGGCTGTTCTGCTTTTATCACGTGCCACAAAAGGCATAATAGGGGACAACAATTTCCAGCAAGAACACCACCATTATTTTTGTAATTAAGATTTCCGATTTTTTCCTCCCCACCCCCATATGTGCTGCAGTAGAAAGACAGAATGAAATTCTGCATTTGTTTCATATAGTGGTTTGTATTTTTAGGTTCTGGTAGTGTTTTTAAAGTTTCTACCTGACTGTTTATTTCTGTTTTTTCTATTTAACATTCACTCATTTCATGTGTAGCCTCAGATGTTTTAACTGAGTTGAAAAGCTCAATCTTTTACTTTCTTTGTGCTGGCATCATCAACCATGGCTGAAATGGTTATTTAGGCTCCGGCATTTTTCCTTTGTTTTTTTCTGTCCTAATAAAGATGCACTTGGATTGTGGATCTTCTTTGGATGGCTCAGTTCTGTAATGAGACTCTTGAAGACATTTGTTAGTAAATTGTATACATTGCAGTAGATCCCATTTTAGATGCTAACATGTTTATACACTCCCTTTTTTGATGAAAAAAAAAGGAAGTAAATCTACAGTTTAGCAGAATTTTCATGAATGAGTTTAGTAGGAAATACTGCTGCTGATCATCAGCTGAGGAAAACAGTAATGGGCGTAAATTGCACCAAGGGAAAAGTTGTTTGAAGGTTGTCTAATTTAAGGACAGTAAAGCACTGAAATAGGCTTTACATGAAAGATCTGATAATGTGGATCACTGGAGATTTTTAAAACTGACTTAGAAAAAAGTCAGTTGTTGGTTTGTTGCTTTGGGGTTTTTTTAAATAAAACAGTAATAGTAACAAAACCTAATTTTATTACGCACCTCATTTTCATCTTTTTATTTTTTTCAATGCTGCAATATTTGATTAACCTGCCTACGAAGAGAAACGGGCAAGAAGTCTGTGGAGTAGATAAAACAATACACATCTGTATGAAAACAACATTTTTTCAATTGCATTCAGTTAAACTTTTCCGGTTTGTGGAATGGCATTTGCACTTTCCTGGGGTAATATCTATGTATGGGAGAAGAAATATTCTCAGTAGTAATTAGTTTGCACCTGTGTTACAGTGATTTTAATAATCTCTCTTAAGCTTTCTCTGGTTTTTATTACATGTAAATATGGTTTCAGCACTCACCTTTTTGTTTCAGTTGGCTACATTCTTGGACTTGGAGACAGACATGTTCAGAATATCTTGATAGATGAACAAACAGCAGAACTAGTGCATATAGATCTGGGTAAGTGGGACAGGCAAGAAAACAGTAATTTTTCTTTAGTTTAAGTTCTTTTAAAACGTTTATTATCCTTTCATTTAGGGGTTGCCTTTGAGCAAGGTAAAATCCTTCCCACACCAGAGACTGTTCCGTTTAGATTAACCAGGGACATTGTGGATGGAATGGGAATTACTGGCGTGGAAGGAGTCTTCAGAAGGTAAGTGCTCCCGTACTATGTGGGGATAAGGAGGCAGCAGAGTACTTTCAGCATTGTGATTGTTGTTACATGTTAAATAGTTCTGATCCTAGAGGGGAGACTCAGATTTCTGCTGATAACATGAACGATGAAATACCTAAATGCTTACCTTTAACTTATGGGCTCATATTTATTTAACAAATTGCAAGTTCATAATCGCTGCTCAGTGTTTCACATTCGTCACTAGCTAATGGGTTATTGTCACCCACTTGTGGCATTCAGAGAGGGCTTAGCATTTCCAAAGGCTCCACAGCTAACCCCTGATTTAAAATGAGGAAATTTTTTTTCCTTCAGAACTATGTTGTTCTTTCAGAGCTATATGGTATATTCAGAACTGTTAAATATGTTTGAACAAATTTTGGTTTAACTCTAATTTCTGTTTAGTTTTATGTAAGTAAGCTGGAGTTTTTTTCCCCTTTGGATCATATATTTGATACTGCTTTGCAAGTACAAAATATAAATCCTACAATAGATTTGAACTGCAAAACAGAAAAATCCCCCAAAGAGTTGAGTTTCTGCCAATCTCCATCCTATATCCTGTGAATGACCCATGAGAGCCCTAAGAAGCAGGACATTTCTCTCATTCCAGATTTAAGTAATGTTCATGAACGTAGCGCTTGCAAACCCCAAATTTAATGTCTTTAAAAAAGTTTGTAGTCTAAGTGTTGTCTTTCTAAGGCAGCAATTAACGTTAATAAGTAGTTCCTAGTACACCTTTGTCCCATGAAGAGACAGTCACTGCCACTTCTATTCTAACTTTACAGTTTTGTGTTACTTCTAAAACTTTTGCTCCATGATACAGAAAAACATGAATTGCCTGGCCCCAGCTGAAGTAAATACAGCATAAAAGGTACTGATGCAGATTCTGTTTCTGCCTCAGCCAGACTGACTCGTAATGAACAGTACTGGCATAAATGCCATAAACACGTCATTTCAGGATTGAGTGTGAACATGATCAGTTAACTTTGTGGGGAGAGAGGTGTTCTCATCCTGAAGTAGACATGAAGCCTAATCCCTTTCAGTGGATTATCTGTCCCACAGGAAAGCTCTGAATTCCTTACACAAGCTTAGTTTGTTTGGGAGTGAATGTGGGCATGAATAATAACTTCTAAATCAAAACCTATAGCAGAGATTCCAGAGATTGCTTAATGTCTGGTTCTGGATCTGTTCGTTTCAAATAAAGGAACCCTACCAAGGTTCTCCAACATGTTGCAGAGCACGTCTGGCACACAAGTTTTCATTCTGCCATCGTGGCACACCTCAGCAGGCAGTGTTAACTCAGTGGTTAATTCTGTATATAGAGACATCTCAGACAGTGGAACAGGTCATTCCTTTCTCTTCGAGAATATAATCAGCATACTACCCAGTCTCCTTCTGGTCTTACATGTCTAAATTTGTTTGGGTTTTTTTATCCAAATGGAAATAAGAGAGGTTACTCTTATGTTAGAAATTTTAAGTAGAGTTCAAATATCCATTATTTAAATCATGAAAATGCTATTACATTTTACCAAAAAGAACCTAAAATACAGTAAAATGTTTTTAGATGCTGTGAGAAAACAATGGCTGTTATGAGAAATTCTCAAGAAGCTTTGCTGACTATTGTAGAGGTAAGCATTTTTTCATTCTTTTGAACAGTAACCTGCCAGAATGTCTTCAGTTTCTTGTCTTGGTCTTCATATGTATTTTACTACACCAAATATTCATTTAAGGTGAAGGGTTTGTACTGAATTTGAATGTAGTAGTGTTGGCCAGATTTGTTAATTCATGTATTCTTCAGTAAAATTATAACCAGTTAGCATTTTCTATGGGAACTGTTTCCTTCAGGCAGTTTACTCTCTTCAGTATCTAAATGTTTCTAGCCATAGTGCAACATTCCCAGCAGGAGGAGTGCCATTTAAATTGAATCCTCTTTGCATAAGTCACAAAGAAGAGAATGAAACTCATTTTTAGGAGCAAATTGTACTTTGCATTAAACACTAGTGATTCTTTTTAGTGTCTAGCAGTGTATTAAAAAATTACCTATTTACTGCTGAGATGGGACTGAGTGGCAAAACTGAGTTGAAGTATGAACAACACAAATACCTGCAAATGATCAGATGCAGTCTTACTGTTGGATTGCCTACTAAGCAATTTAGCCCAATTCTATTGGTTAAAAAAAACCAAACCAAAACACCTAAACCTCCTAATTTTGTGGTTAGCTATGAGCATTACCAACAGTGCTAGTGCACTGAACTAACTGTAATTAACAGTTTAAATTAAAAACAGGATTATTTTCTGTGTAGGTGCTGCTCTATGATCCTCTTTTCGATTGGACCATGAACCCCCTGAAAGCTTTGTACCTGCAGCAGAGACCAGAGGATGAGGCTGACATGAGCTCCACACTCAGTACTGATCCACAGGAACGTAAAAGAAAAGCCAGGTGCAAGATTTTTTTCTTACTGTTTTCCTGCTGCACTCTTGCCTTGCTTTATTGTTTTCTTATTGAATATTGCTGGTGTTGTTCAGGATCTGTAACTAGAACACTTGTTATTCTTTTTTTTTCTGCCAGCAGTGATGACCAGAGCTTTAACAAAGTGGCTGAGCGTGTTCTGATGAGACTTCAGGAGAAGCTGAAAGGTGTTGAGGAGGGAACAGTGCTCAGTGTAGGAGGGCAAGTGAACCTCCTCATACAGCAGGCCATGGACCCTAAAAATCTGAGCCAACTCTTTCCCGGATGGAAACCCTGGGTGTGACTCCAGAGGATCCATCATTCTTTAAAACAAAAACCCAACTATTTCTATGCAGCGTCTTAACATTTCAAACTGGTATTTCATAAATAAAATTTGTATCAGGAGCAACCATGAAGCCTTATACATATTAGCATTCAGTGAATGGTTTGGGTTTTTTCAGTAACATGTAACTGAGAAAACATTTTTTGTCCAGTTACGTTCACCATACAGTATAAGTCACTAAGCTTTGATGTTCCTTTTGCCCCTCAAGGACTTTGGTTGGGCATACTGGTTGCATTGTATTCTTAAAGCCTGAGATTCATCCCTCTGTGTATATGTTAAATAGCTGGAATCTTGTGTCTAGAAATTCTGTGTGGTAACATGACTGCAGAATGGGTGATCTAAAAACCAGGAGTCATAAAATAACTAGCTAAAGTACATTTCTAAAGGGAAGTTATACTTTAAAATAGTGCCACAGTGAAAGAAAAGAAAACCAGAGGACCTCATGTTTAATGAGCCAAGAGTTCTTGGGTTTGGGGTTTTTTAAGCTTAGTTAAATGGACACGTCTGTATATAGATGTAGACTTTAAGCCAAGTATAGTATAGCTGCTTTTTTTGCCTTGTAAATTGAATTATGTTGGTACTTTATTTTTATAGTAGTCTTAATAGTATAAAACAATTAAAAAGATTTCACTTCTGTCTCTCAGGCTTCCTTGATAAAATAAGTTGACTATACAATGAAACTTAGCACATCAGAAACGCCTCTAAAGCGAACAGTCATTCTGCATCTGGAATAAACACCTGTCAGAAACACTGAAGTTGTATTTCGAGTACAAAAATCTCATTCTGATTGGACGTGCTTTTACAGAGGACGTAAAAAAGAAAAAAATGGATAGTCTGTGAATATGGTTAATCAGAAAATCAATTCAAATAACAGTCTTACTGGTATATTTAATAAATCTTCCTGAATCATCTTTAAAAATAGGAATGAAATTTGGTGTACTCTCACATTATCTTAGTTTAGATTTTATGCATTTTTACAGCAGTATTAGTGAAGAATTCCCATTCTAAACGGCATTTCATGGGTTTTTATTTGTACAGTGTTCCCACAATTTTTAGGCTGTATCTTAATTTCATAAGATAATGTCAGCATGGCAAATGAGCTTTTTGTACATCTCTCCAGGACATTTCTCCAGCAGATGTTTCACCTGAAAAAAGCTGTGTTAGCAGGTAAACCAACTGGAATTGTATACCTTGATGGAACTTTTCCATTATCAGGAATTCTCTTCTGTGACTAGGAATTAGATTAGTTTGGCCAGCTGGTGAGGTACATCCAGTTTAAACAAAATAAGGATGTTGGTCTTCATGAATACTGTCTTGTGGAACCTGTGGATGGCCTGAAACAGCTCTCAGGGAGAGATTGCCTAATGCTAGCACTTACTGATGATACTTAAATATTACAGTTAAATAAAATTGTTCATTTCAGCAGGTAGATTGAAGAGTGAATCCACCACAGGGAAAGCTGCGAACTGTGTAAAGGAAAGTTTAGATTCTCTTCCCACCACATTTGAAAGTCTTCCCTGTATCCTGATTGTGTGAGAAGACCAAAGTTGTGTTCACATAACAGAACACCTGTCCTGCATGTGAGCACCCCTATACTTGGAGCTTTCAGGCATGCATGGTGCATAATGTCAGTAATATCCTTAAGGGTGCACACAGCTTCCCCCATTCTTTCCTCACTTCTGTACATGTGTCCACAAAAAATACGGTGCAAAGGGACTACACCTTTGCCTGCCCCAGAGAGTTCCCACTGCAGCATCAGTTGCTTATGGATCAGCAATTTTGTGTTGTCGAAAGTAAACAAGTGGTGTGGTAGGAGTGAAGCAATTTCCTGAGGTGTAGTTCTGCTTCTCCATCACAGTGAGCACTGTTTTTGTAGGAAGCTGGACAACTATCACATAAAAAGTTCCTTAGTTTGTGATGCTTTGGTAAGCATTATGGAATAGATTTTTGTGGTGGGCAAGATTAATTTCTTAGTCTCTGGGAAAATTCCTTTATGCTGTGTGAGGTGTCAGCATCTAAAGTGACAAAATGTCAGTTCCTTAAGCTGAGTGAAGCCCATACAGTTGTGATTTTGTGCATTATTTAACAATGGATGGTTAAGTAGTGTTTCCACATCCATACATAAGCATATATTTTACCGAAGTACCTAATTACAAAACTTCCATCTGAAAAAAAGATGCAATTTCACCAAGTCTTTTCCGTTTTCACCAGTGCCTCATACGAACACACAGCATTATGCTTCCCACTTCTTATTAATGATTATAGTATTTTTGTACAGTATATCCTTAGTAAAGGGAGAGCAGATTCCTTCTTTTATGTAATTTTTTTTCAACCTAGATACAGATCTGTTAGATTCTCACCAAAGGAGTTAACATTTCCGTACAAAAAACAGCTTTGCCTCCGCATGTACTTTCCCCAGACTACCTGCATCTGTGGTAGAGAGTTCTTTAGATTTCCCACGGAGATAGATTTTTAGTTCAAGAAGACCAAACATTCAGTTGTAGGTGTTTCACAAGCCACTGCAGAGAGAACGATGGCCTTGGAAACTCTATCCAGAAGTGCTCCCTACGGAGTTCATACTATATAAAGTAAACAACTAATAAAGTAGTTGTACTTCGTCTCTCATGACTCATCTGGAATCTCCAGACATCTTCTAGACATTGTGCCCCTGAGCTTACCTTTGAGTAAACACTACTCTTGGATTTGGGCTCATCAAGCCAAAAGAAAATGTGAAATTATATAGTTGTACAGTAGCTGAAGCTTGTGGTATATGTGTTCTACAACATACCTTCCACCCCCACTTTAAGGGAATTTAAGGGAATTTAACTTCAAGTCATTGTTCTATAGAGAGTTCCACTTTGTCCTCAAGTCTCCAGCCCTGCTTTCCCCCTGCCTTCCTTGTGTGGAAGTTGTGGATAACATTTGTCGACGGGAGAGGCTGTGCTCAAATGAGTACTTCCATGGATAGCTCCCAATCCAGATGTTTTCATGGAGGAGAGCCTCTTGGAGTGCAGCTGACCCATGCTCAAGTGGTTGGCACTTCAGGATTAGACCAGTCCTCCGCAGTTAAGATTTGCATTCCATGAAGTTTGCCTAGATACCTGAAATAACTCTTACATTATTTAAATCTTTGAAAGTAACATCACCTTATTAAATTAAAATTTAAATCAGACATAAAAAAAGTGAAGCAGTGTCTAACCAACCTTGTTAGTATCTTTCACTCTGCTTATCTTCACACTGGTTTGCGTTTCTTTTTTCTACCAGACTGTCTGACTGCATCCACAGACCAAGTCCAAGGATGCATCCCTGACTGGGGTACTTTCAGGGTACCATGTACACTTACTGCCCTAGGAGGAGATGTTAGATCAGTTTCTGAAATATCTCTCTGTTGCAGACCAGCCTGCAGTTGTTGCTGTTTTAGGGTGATGCTGAATTCTGAATTGCATGAATAGGGTGTAATATGAGGTTATCTCGGAATGTTCAGGATATTAACCCTGTTGAGCCAAGCAAGTGCTATCCATTGTCCTTCTGGATCTTGTTCCTGGAATGAACTGTCTGACGAACTAAACCTGAGTATTGCTTAGGAAAAAACAACTGGTGCTGCCCAAAGCAGAGCCAATAAATTAGATGATTATTAAGCAGCATGGAGAATCAAGGATCCAGTTTGTTTGATCCATGGCCCTCAAGCATACTTTCCTAGCCCCTTTCTTATTTAGCAGTATAGGAAAAGACTTTATTTAAGAAAAATCCAAGGCAAACTACATGGTTCCTTAGGGCTTAGAGCTAATGCTTCCGACAGGCAAAAGGTATTTAGGTAAATGTTAGAGATGAAAAAGGTTAAAGGTTAAAATTTCTGGTGATAGGCACTAAAAGTATCACTTTGTAACAACTTTTGGGATTTTTTTGGTTTTTTGTTGGTTTGTGTTTTGTTTTGGTGTTGTTTTTTTTTTTTTTTACTTAGTAATTTCTGGTTAATTTTGCTCTAGTGTTTAAAAAAAAATTATTTCTCACAAAATCAGTTTGTTTGCCAGTTTTTTTCCAGACAGCAGGGTAACTCCTAAATTATATCCAATGACTTAAATTATGTCAGTGTAAATGAGAGGAGAATCTGGTTCTTTACATGATTTTGTTTCAGTATTTAGACTTGCCTCACTACCTTAATCAGTTGATAATGTATGTTAACACACTTATACATTGCATAATTTGTAAGTAGATCATAGACACTAAAAGCCCTTGGCTATGTCAAAACAGAGAAACTGATGCCCTATCAGCACACAGTTGTCCTACTGGTATAATTAAAACCAGTTTTAAATCAATTTATTTAAGTCTGTGAAAACCACGGTAGGTGCACACCTCCATGTGACACACATCTCATCATAATTACCTCTTATCTGTTCGCCTTAGTTCTGTCATTTGCACATAAGGTCTTGTAAAGCAATGACAATAAATGAGGTATTGTGTTAAGGTAGACATTATATACAGAAATATAAACACAGACCTTTAAGCCTCTGGTACTCCTCAGCATATACAATGATTACTTAAAGCGAAAGTGTTCTGTCATCATTCAGTTCCAAATTACCAGTTTTACTTCATGTAAAACATGGAAGTCAGCTTGTGGGCCCCCTGTTTGCACTGTTCCCACTGACTTTGTCAACCGCTTTCCTTCTCACTGCTACACTACTTTTTGAGTCTTGGTTCTGATGGTTATAAAGATTATATAGTATCCCTTTTTTTTATTCCAAAAGCCCTTACTGAATATGTCTTTCAGCCACACTTCACTCACTGTTTCCTGACTTCATTACAGCATCTGCAATACAGATCTAGCTTAGGGGTCTTTTTATAGTTTGTTACTGTGGAAGAACTACTCATCGCTTAATTATAGGCATGCTTGAAGCTTTTAAAGTTAAATAATGCATTAAGAAATTGCATGTCTATAAAATTACTTTAAGAAATTAATAAGATGGTATTATTTTTTTTTTTACATTTCTATCCTTTTGCATTTTTCAATTACTCTTTATTAGAAATACGAATGTTTCAGTAAGAAAGTGATTCAGTTGATATACAGCAAGGACTTTAATGGATTTCTTAGCTGAAGGAGGAGGCTGTTACAACATATTCTGTATATAAAATAGGTAATTTACTTTTATTGCTGGCATTTACAATGCATTTAACATATTGAATTAATGAATAACTCATTATTTTGATATTGCTCTTCCAGGTCTCTCTATGAACTAATTAGAATTTATCAAAAATGCTTTGCCATTCACTAAGAAGAAAATTACGGCTTCCCTGTTGTAGAGAGCTCAATTTTTTATGATATGAAAGGGGTTTATCTTTATGGATGAATACAAACCAAGTGTTTTTCCTGAAAGATTCATGAGATCACTCCCACGTACTTATGTGTGGCCTGTGTTGTGTACAAGAAGACACACATTTCCTAATACTGGAAGTGCTGAATAGAAAGTGCTACAAAGGACTGCATTTGCATTTATGAGATTATCTGTTCCTTTTCAAAAAGTACAGTCAGAACGAAAATAAACTTACTTCTAAAATACATTAGGTGCACCTGCAGTTGTGTTACAATGTCAATTAACAAATCCATATGCTGAAATAAAAGACAATAAAACCAGCGAATCCGTAGAGTAATTCAAAAGTGTGGGTGAAGCATGGAGAAATTTTGGCTGCAACAGTTGTACATTTCAAACCAGGTTTTAAGGGACTGTTGAGGCTTTGGGATTCAGCTGATAATTGCCTATGACACTTCACTGTGGAAAAAGAGTCAGTGTCAACCTATATGATAAGAGTGATTAATATTTACTCGTTTTCTCAAAGATGAACACTCCCTTGTGTCTGCAGCAACAACCACAAAACTTTAGCAATAAATACTGAATCATGATTGGCATTGATGAGTCTGGCACAAAATACTTGCCTTTCATAGTACTTTCATCTGAAGTTCTAACTTACTACACAGGTTGTATGTGTATTTTTTTTCTCTAGTAAGTTATGAGAGGGTTCTGTAATGCCTACCTACGTAGTCCTTCCTTGCTTCATGCTAATGCTTACTGAAAGGATCATCTTGTGAAAAATAAATAACTTTTCCACCCTGGCCTCTACACTACAAATTGAACAGAAGTCTAAGCAGTGCCTAACGTTTCAATATCCATACCTATAATTGAATTGAGGCATACTAATGGTATTTTTTCATAAGGTAAAGTTGAATAAGGAGGAGGAGGTTTGGAACAGATACCAAGTAATTATGGAAGAAAAGCAGAAATTTAGTAAAAATGCCAGACAGCTCAGCAACAATTTTTGGCAATTTTAGCTTCCTTCCAGCAATTTCAGGTGTGGTAGCCATAATTCTTATTTAAATACCTCAAAAGCATGAGACATTTATTCAGGACTATGATATTGCAAGTTATTTAAATATCAAAAAACAAGAGGCAAGCAATTTATTCCTAAATTGAAGCAGATGCATTTACCAAGACATTTCAAGTAAAAGAACATGTAATCATTTCATACCATTTTTCAAATCTATCTAATTCAGAAGTCTATGCACCATAGGCTCAGACTTCCCCAGAGCAATTTTACAACAACTAAGATACCAATTGCCCTACAAGGGTTCTTCCTGATGACTACATAGAGAACTTAAACAACTACGCTCCTTGCTGATGGAATAAATCTGATCACTGAAAGTCTGCCATGAGAAACAGGTTCAGCTGAAAACAGAAAAAATTAGGATTGAGTTTGAAAAAAAAGCTGTGTCTTGGTAGGAGCAGACCACCCACAAATCTGTGAGTCAATAACACTGACTAATGATTAGCACTGCAGAGATTGTGAATTTAGGAATCTATTTTTATCCGCTTGACTTGCTTTGGTAAATACATTCAAAATATGCAAATATTCTTAATGCTTTTGAACAGTAGCCATTTTGTGCATCCAGAATGAATACCACAGAAAATATGTACCATGAAATGATAAGTGCAGTACCTAGCCTGATTTTGATTAAAGCATCTGCTACAACACCTAGCAACTCTTTCTGCAAGTAGAAAGGTAATAATCCATAATGCTTGCATCCTACTGAGAAATTAAGTCAGAAAGTATATTACTGTGAATACCGTTTCAGTTACTTGGCAGTACTTGCAGAAACAGGCTCTTGATCAGGTTTAGGTCTTTTACCAGAGAAACTAGAAAACACACAGAACATAATGAGGTTTCTAGCAGACAGACAAAGTTGCTTAAAGAACACATCATCTATCGTCTCCCAGGAACAGGCAAAGGAAGTCAACTTGACCCATAAATATTTCCATATTTTGAAACAGCTTTCAAGTGGCTTATGAGAAATGAGTTCCAGTCCATTATAATTAATTCTAAAAGACAGCTGCCTTCTGTGTGCTTAGTTTCTTCTGTTCTTCCTTCCCTTTAGTTTTGTCTTTACTTTGATGTTTGGCTTTGTTTTCCCTTGGATCATAGTTTCAGTTGTTTTCATCCACACAGTACACCCATAAATGTGGGACCAGAAAACACCGAGGGGCAATCAAAAGTAACTGTTTGATTTAAATTACCATAATAAGCCTTATTTTACAACACCATGCCACAACTACAAAACAGTGAGACGAGCCAGTAGTAGAACAAAACAAGCCACTAGCAGAATGTATCTTACACTGTACTGCGTAACTTCTACAGCCCTTCTCTCCTGAAGGTAAATACCCTTCACTAGAGGAGAAGGATCTTTTCCTCTAAAACTTGCAAGTTCTTTGTTGTAGTGAAATACATGTGCATCCTGCAGAGAAGTGCAAATACACACACATGCAAAACCCGTAGTCTTTGTAATTTACAGTTGGGGAAAAGCGCTGTGAACAGATTTTCCCATGCCCAACCTTAGAGAATTTAAGAACCACAGTCCTTGAAATGGTCCAGTAAATCATATCCACGTAGAAGAAATGGAACACATTGTTAGAAGAAATAGTTTATTTTTATATTAGAATAAGCTAATAGTAAAAGAGCTTTCAGAGAGAAATCCATATCGGTATAAAGCACAGTCCTACATTCATTACTTAGAAAATATGTTGCAATACAGCATATATATCCCTCAGTTTATTTTCCTGGATATAATTACTGAGTAAACCTCAGCTCCTCTTCTCCAGCTTAGACTTAATAGAGCTACTTTGAAAAATAATGTTTTAATACTACCTTTTTTTTTTAGTAAAACCAGGTCATCATATCCTTCCTTGAATTTTTTTCTGGCCATTGGTAACTGCTTGTGACATGTAGAGTATACTATTCCTCCTTCCTTTTAAATAATAATAGATAATAAATGTATAATTGATGAATTACAGTTGGACAAGCAAATATGTAGGACAGGTCCTTACTTATGGAAGAATGACCTCTGTAGGTACATGGCCCTGAAGAAAAAAAAAGGATTTACACAGAAGGGCACAGAAGGAAAAAAGCAGGAATACTGAAAGGCAGAGAAAGAGGGAGCAGGTTTGTGAGTGGCCTCTCCCAAGAGCTGGTCCAGAGAACAGACTTGGGTATCATTAGAGAGCAGAAAGGAGATGAGAGGTGGACCTGAGGCTGAACAGGATACCAGTGGGAGTTCGGAATAATTTTGTGATCATCCTTAGGGATGGCACACACATAATTTCTTATCCAAAGTTAATTCAAACTGTTTTATCTGGTATATAATGACATGGTCTTTAATTTTGTGTTACAGACCTTTTATTTCCACACAAATCCCTTGTGTCACACAAACTAATCAGAGGAGGAATGCATCTTTTCCAAAAAGCTGCAGAAAGGATTCAAACTAACACAAATATTTGCAAAATATTTGATTCCTTGATTCCTTGAAAAGATAAATGGGATACACATTTCTAAGTAAAAGGAGGAAAATAACTACTTAAGAGAAATAAAAATTATTCCTAAAACTAACAATAAAGCTGAGAAGCAAGAACAAAAACTGCTTAAACTGAAAATCAAGAACAGTTCTTGGAAGATGTAAGCACTAGACTAGGAAAAGTATCTAGCAATGAACAAATCTTATCAGTGGCAGAAAAAGCATGAGCTAAAGGGATTAGAGATGTCTAAGTATTATGATTCTGATCCTCATAAAATAGAACATAATTTCTATTATCTCTAGAGAAATACAAAAGATATAGCCTCTGACTAAAGGAACAGCTATCAGTGTTTCTCCTTCAGCAGTATTAATCACAGGCAGTGATTACTGAAGATCTTTCTCCTTCTGATATATAAACACAATTTCTATTACTGCCAATGAGATTCTACATTTTCAGCCAGTGAAGAGCAGCCCTATCAGTGATGACACCTATACAAATCTCATTATTAGAGGGAGAAAAAGAGAACAGGGGTTTATGTCAGGAAAGACACAAGGTCTTCTACTATGTGTAAACATAGCTGCAGCAAAACATGAGACAAATAAATGCAGAAAATGATCCAAAATACTGGATCTGATGTACATAACTCAGTTAGTATTTCTTGTTGCTAATTACTTAAACCTCCTGTCACCTTCCATCTGAGTGAGTACCTGGCCTCAGGGAATATTTCTAGCCAAAAAAAAATTGGTTCATACAAATTTTTCTTCTTTCTTGATTGAAATGCAATTAGAACTCTACCACACCCAAAAATAAAACCAGCTTATCTATAAAACCTCTTACTCTCCAAAAGATACTTGTTTGAGAAAGCTGCAAAGGGAAAACTGATAACTGAAGATCCAGGGCTACCAAAACTTCTTGTTTTGGTCTGTAATTCTGAGCATAGAAAAAGTGGTGCTTTAAAAAATATTTGTACTGCATTAAAAGCTCAAAATTTATAGAAAAATCCCAGGGTTGTCCCCCCACTCACCCTTGTTTATCAAACACAGTACTTCAGCCTGGAGAAGAGGAGACTAAGGGGTGACCTCAATATTGTCTACAGCTTCCTCACAAGGGGAAATGGAGGGGCACTGATCTCTTCAGGTGGTCAGTGATAGGACCCGAGGGAAAGGCCTGAAGTTGTCTCAGGGGAGGTTTAGGCTGAGTATTAGAAAAATGTTCTCCACCCAGAGGGTGGTTGGGTGCTGGAACAGGCTCCCTCGGGAAGTGGTCACAGCACCAAGTCTGACAGAGTTCAGGAAATGTTTGGACTGCGCTCTCAGGCACATGGTGTGACTCTTGAGGCTGTCCTGTGCAGGGCCAAGAGTTGGACTTCGATGATTCTTGTGGGTCCCTTTCAACTAGTAGCTGTCATGAAGATCACAGAATGCAATCCCAATGCCTGAATTATGAAATTACCCTCCATTTTACATTTCTGGGTCCATTTATCTTTCCACAGTGCTTGTTTCCCCCTCATCCTGTCAGGAAGGTGTCTCCATAAGCTGAAAGTCATGTCACAACATGAAAACTGTGTTTCCCGCCAGCTGGGAATGAGCACAGAAACCCACCTTTTTCCTTGAGGAGCAAGCCAGGAGAAGGAGGGGATGACTCATGGCAAACTGGCGCTCCCCAGCAAGCCCAGTCTGCTCCAGGCCAGGGGTGCTGGATGGCTGCTGGGGAGTGACTCTTGGCCATTTTTTTTTAATTTGATATTTGTTTAGTATGGTACTTCTATTACTGAATAGTTTAGGAGTTTAAATTAGCATCTAATTCATGAGCATTCAGGAAGGAGAGCATGAGTGATATTCTCCCTGTCAGAATATCTAATTTCTTCAAGAAAATTATAAGAAGGAAATAATGCTCGCTGACAATAAAGTTGATTTCAATGACAGTTGAAGAAATGCAATTTAATCTCCATATAGATCCATTTTAAAATGGATATGTATGTCCCTTTGTATTTTTATGTAATGTACATAACTTCAGTAAGTAAGCAGAATCTCCGTTCCTTAAACGAGACATTACTACATAACCTAATAAATCCCTTCATTTCTGGATAGCCTAATTGTAGCCAGGCAGATATTGTAGCAGCATGTGTATTACTTTGACTTTCTTTGTCAATAATGTGAAGACTTGATAGATGATCTTATATTCACACTATAGATCCAGATTGAGGGAGTGGGAAATTTTAAATACATCAAAGAAAGAAGAAAATTTCAGTTTTTTAACCCTTATTATCGTGTTGCATATTATCCTGTAATATTTTCTTTATCAAATGCATAAAAACAACCCAAAACAGTACCTGAAGTATTTTTTAGTTTTATTTTTATTTTAAAATAAACCTCTATATACGATTAATGTTGTTAGATAATATAGCAAGATAAAATCAGATAGATAAAAGAAAAGAATTCTTCTACTGATTAAGCCAGGAGATATTGTTTCATAAAAATTTTTGCCTTTTATGTAACAAAGAGTTTCAAAATCCTTCAATAAAGAAGAGGACATAAAGCACAAGAAAAAACACACCCTAGATTTGATGATGATATTGCAACTTGATTTCAAAGACTTTGAAACAGTGATCAAAAAGCTGTGCAAGTAATATAAATTCTGTTTGAAAGCAGGCCCAGCTGTGTTAACACACAAGATAGCTTTTGAAAGGTGCTGAGGCCAGTTTTAAGAGCCAGCCCTTGCCAGAGGCCTTCATCTTCATAGGTACTCCAAATAAGGATTTGTTACAGAAAGCAATTACATGTAATTTAATATTAAATTAAAATGCAAAGCTAAATCCAGACAAGTATTATTCTGACAATATAGGAAGAATACAAATGTATGGACACTATTATACAAATAGGAAGCTATAAATACACAACATTGTTCAGTAGAAGAACAGAGAGGCCCTTGTAATCAGTTCTAGCCTAACTGAAAATACAGGGAATAGTTTCCCTACTGTAAGTGAATTCTGCCTGATAACAGGGAAAAATGCCAGGAGAGATGTCATGGCTCTCAGAACCTGAGATGCCAACCAAGGGAGTACCTGCCAGCTCCACGCCCACAGCAAGTGTTCCTGTGAAGTCAAAACACTAATTTTGTCACTTAGGATTTGTTTTCTTTGATTGTTTTATTTTCCAAGGGAAAATCTGTCTCAAGCAATCAGTAAACAACTGATTCTTCATGATCTAATGATTTTTTCAAGAAGGAAAAGAGGAGAAATTTTATAGGTTTTGATTGAATTCAATACACATTATTTCTTGTGTGACAAAGAGCCTTAGTTTAGTTTTATTCTGTATTCTTTTCAGGCAACAACTTTAAGTCTTTGGGAACTATAAGAATATATTAATTTAATCAGAAAAAAATATTTCCCAAGGAATTGCTGAGTATGGAAAAGGGAGTTTAACCATTTATTAACTTAGGACAATGTAGCATAGTGATCCATTTCAGGAAGTTCAAAATTAATAAGACGGTTAATTAACACAGTTTTGCAGTAAAAGCCAAACTATTTTAAGCAATAAGCTAAGCCACAGAAAATGTCTGGATTTATTCTTACTTATTGCACTGGCTTACATAAGTGACCAGTAGCATTACCACTATTATTACCAGTATCACTATCAGTTTTCTCTTTTTCAGTACAACTGAGAATTCCTTTGGAACAAATCAGAAGCAATTAGGGGACTACAATCTGATAGGATGTAATTTTCAAGGGCCAATTTTATGGGTTCAGTGGGACTTGATGTTGTTTCTGTTGCCCTGAAAATTACAATTTGTCAGCCACATTTATTAGCCTCTTCATACCTGGGCATAAGTTGTTAGAATTGTGCTTGATGGTGTAACACAAGAAATAGACCTAACTGGTAAGGAAGAAAAGCTTCTTCTCCATAACTCTTCCAGTTTTGCATAATTTCTTACTTGCTTTAGGTTTTTAGCTAGTCATGATAAATAATGAAGACATTCAAGGGAATTGATTTAGGGGACAAATTGTTAAGATATCAAGTTCCTAGAAATAGGAAACTGCTTAGTTAGCCTTAAATGTCCTGTGCCTTAAATCCAAAGATATTCAAGCCAATTTTTCATTTGCCTATGCTCAGTTGCTGCTTGTCCCTTATTTTTTTCATTGGAACAGGTAACCTGCAAGACCTTATTTTTTGCTACAGATTTGAATGAACTCGGCAAAAAATCCAATGCCATTTACTCTAATGGGACGAAAGTCTGACCTTTCTATGTGAATATAATTTGTATTCCCCATCAAAAGTGATTTTTAATGGCCTCCTTAACAAGATAATTCACCAACGAAACTTATGACTGCACCTACTAACCTACTTGACAGATCCAGTTAGACAACTATTACACATTAATGCATGCCATCAAAGCAGGGTGTAACTTAATATTAAATTAATGTAGCAAACACATTTGATAGTGGACCATAGGTTCTTGAGAAGGTTGAGGGCGATAACTTATGAGCAGAATTGTCTGGCTTTGGAGTAATACTGACTTGGGACTGGAATGGAGGAAACACCTATTGTTATAGTTCAATTACCAGATTCAAGTAAATGCTTTAATTTGCTAGTGAATGGTACTCAGAGATGTGTGTTCATGAAGGACTTCCTGAAGATTTCATTTGGTTCATGAACAACCATATAATGGAACCTGTCCCTAGAGAAGACCTCATTCCAGTTGGCATCTTACAGTGCACAGATTGCCTGGTTTTGAGTTGACTGGCTCAAGTTTTACAGGGAAACCCCAATTTTCCTGTGTCTCTCTTATTTTGAAATAAAAGATCCCGTTGCTAGTGTGTGACTGGAATGGAACTGTAATGAGGGAAATATATTATCTTGCAAAAGAGTAAATAGCAATAGCCATAGTATTAATTCAGTATACACATAGTATTATTAATAGTCAGGAAAAAGTCACAGTTTTTCTGGATCCTGGATCTTTGGGAATATTTTGATTTGAGACAACATTTTATCACAGAAAACTTACTTTCCTGCATGTAATCAGAATTTGGAAACCATTTCACAAGAAATACTCAGGATTATTCTGCATCTTAAGTATGTAGTATTTGCATTTAAGTTTTGTCAAATATTTATGATAATTATGAAGTTATAACCTAAGTGATCTGTACCACCTTTAAATGTTTGGGGTTTTTTAAAGAGTCACAAGTTAATTTAGCACAAATGAGGTACTTAAAATTTAGAGCTACTTTTCACTTTTCACAGGAAGTTTAGGATCAGTTAGACGGTTAACTACCTTAGGAACATGAGTGAATCTTTCAGGAAATAAAGGAAATACAAAAGTCTAAATACTATGGAATGGTTGTAAAGACATACTACAGTTTGTTGCAGGAGTTAGTTAGTCCACATTAAAGTATCTTTGTTCATAAGGCAGTAGAAAGCAAAATTTATTGGCAGAAATGCAGCTTCTATCAGCAACAAACATTCCTGACATTTTTTAAATAACTCAACTTGCCGAACAACATAAGTAAACTATCTTAAGGACACTTGCCAGAATTAGTTGAATCTCCTCTCTGTAGGATTTTGCTTGAGTGGTTATGTCAGAGGTATGATTTTTTTTGATTCTTCTGTGTCTTAAATAAAACCTTACTGTATAACCCCAGCTCTTCATTTCAATGTTTTGAATTATCTAATCCTGGAGATCACTAACAGTGTACAGTAATACAGACTAGACTACTGCTGAAGAATTTATTTTGCTTATGAAGTTCAAGTCATGCTTTGCCTTCACAACAAAAAATAGACCAAAGTATCTCTACCAGACATCTTTCTTTAAAAGTGTAACAACTTTTATCTGCGTGTTTTTTGGTTTGGTTTGGGATAATATAGTTTGGTTTTTTAACTCATTAAATGAAACAAACTGTACTGACAAAATCACCTTCTTCCTCAGGTAACAGCAGATGGTATTGAGCAGAGGAGCAAAAAAAAAAAAAGTCATCATTTGGAAGCAAAGTGAGTTTTCACTCCAAACTATTTTCAGTGAGAGCAGATTTTTGTGTTAAAATTAATAAAATACTCAGAACTCTTTCTGTTGCAACAGTGAAAAATTTCGTGAGAGTAACATGCAAGACGAAATCAGGCATTGGTCCTGTCAGATATTAGCATGGTAACAACCATTTTGGTTTGGTTTGTTGCGGGTATCACTCATGAGATGGAGTATCTCGACAGTTGGACTGGTGAAACAGCTTGGCTGGGCAGCTTGGGAGATGAAGAGTAGCTGAAAGTGGGATTATTGTTACCCAAAGGTAAGCAAAATCATCTGCTAATGGTAAACAACCTCTCTGAGTCACCTAAGATAAAGGGGAAGTTACAGTCTTAAAAGTATAGCTTGGATTGATTGTCTTTCAGACAGGTTCCAGCCAGGATAATGTATTTTGTGGGTTTTCAGCAGGAAAGTAATCATGTTTCACATGTCCTGTATCAGGAAGACCATTCTGGCATTCTGCTGAGCTGTCTTGAGTCTCTCTACGCTACACTGCAAACCTGTGGTACAGATCCTGACTGATTTTTTTAGAGTTGGGAGTGCGATAGGAATATGTCATGATTGCTCAACAGTGGCCTACAGAGCATGCTGATATTTATGTATAACTTATAAAGTACATTAATATTCCTATTGACTGCTTTAAATTAATTACTTCGATGGTTCATAACTGTACTCAAAACATTTTGTAATTGTCTCATTCCTGTAAAGTGTATATTCAGCTTCTTGAACGAGCAGATCTTGCACTTTCAATCCAGGCATATAATGCCAAATCAGTGCATCCTACTTCTGTCAAATCTTCTGTGTACTGCATGACTATGATATATGGTGATAATTTATAGTAATAATGCATAATATTAATATATAATTTCATAGCTTTATAATCCAACATTCAAATACCTGCAAAACTTCATCAATATTATCAAGGGAGACATAAATATCAATAGAGTCAAAAGTGTCAGTACACAAACGCTACGCTGCCTCTTGGAGACACTGAAGAGCCGCATGTTTTCATCCTTCTGCTATGTGACAAGATAAATGCTTGTTATATGACTGAAATGTAATTCATAGAATAATGAACATCTGGAGGTCATGTAGCCAAGCTTCATCTCCTTGGGGATATCAGTGTAAGATTTTTTTTTCTCTAATCTAATTGGAATTTCCCACATTGCAGCTTGTGTCTGTGGTTTGTAGGCTTTCTGCTGTGTACCTCTGAGAAGTCTGGCTTCATCTTTTCTACACCCTCCCTTTAGAGTTCAGCAGGGTAATCTTTCCTTTACCTTCTCTTTTTAAGGCTGACCTAAGGCTGCTCACTGAGATTCTCCTCATACACCATGTGCCCCAATCCCTTTATCACCTCGTGGTCCATGGTGGATCTGCTCTGCTACATCAACATATTTCTTGTACAGAGGAGTCCAAAACTGAATACAGTACTCCAGCTGCAGTCTCCCAACTACCAAACAGAAGTGAAGGAACATCTGTCCTGACCTGCTGGCCACATCCCTGCTAATACACCTGTTGTTTATCACTGCTCACATGATGGGACTCGATAAGGTCAAGTCCTAGAGATGTCTAAAATTACTTCAGAGACATGTATGTAGCCCTTTTTCCCTTATTCTTACAGAAAAACACAAAATTAGAGCCAGAGCTCTCTGCTGCAATTTTCTTGTTCATGACTCAAACCAGAAGCACTGTGCTCAAAACTCAAGCATTAGTATTCCTATAGCCTATTTAAAATGCTGTAGAAGTATTCGCAGGCAAGAATATTCCGGTGGTTAAATCCTGTGAACCTAAACAATAGTGTATTAATAAAAAATCTTGCCCTTACAGATATAACACGTTTGAAAAACTGCAGTGGTTAAGGAGTTGATAATATCACAGGTTTATATAATGATTCTTTTCCTTATTATAGTTTCTTTGCAAGCTTTTCAAACGTGCTCAAACAGGTGATGTATGTTTTCCCTGTCAGCTCTCCTCCCTAACTAAATAATTTACTTTATAATGTAATAAATGCCGGGCGTATGCTTCCCAGGATGGATGCTTGAATCTAACATTCCATCAGACAAGCTTTGATTACAGGGTTTTTTTAATTATGAATCTACAAGGCGGGCCTGGCACAATTCTGTCATGAAACTAGTGTACTGGTTATCTTGAGGTAAATCTCAAGAAATACAGTCTAAAAATATATGAATTTTTATCTCCTTTATGTTCAACAGATTATGATTTACTATTTCTCATTTCAAGATGAAACTGAGGTGGGGTATTTCCAAATATTAGGACATACATGAAGTAACATAAAAGTAGTGTTCACAGTAGGAAACTACTGCTTAGCTTAAAAGAATCGAAAAATAAGGAACCCTAAGTAAAGGCCCTGCATGACCAACAGTCAGACCCCTTCTATGTAGATTCCAGTGTTTGAAAACATTGGCCCTGGGCTTTAGGAAATACTATTTCAAACAAATAAACCTGTCTCTGTCATTATTCATAAAGCCTTCATGAAAACAGGACAGATTTACTCTCTGTATTTAAAAGCTGAAATTACTACAGGAAAATTCAGTAATGTGCCATGGTAACTGTTTTTTAGAATTACCACCAACAAGAGATTTTTATACCTTTGAACAGCTGCTGTTCTAGAAGTACTGTAGCAGACTCTAGTCTAAAAATACTGTTTAATGTATGTATTAAACTTTACTTGCACAAACAGGTTTTACTGAGTATTTAACAATGCCTGTAACACCAGGCCAATGGTTATCATCCTGTCATCAAACTCAAATAGGTCTGACATACTTTCTGGCCTGGTGGGGATATTGTTAAGATTGCTCTTCGTTGCAATTTAAATTGCATATAGTAGCACCAATGGAAAGAAGAAAGGTTTTTATCTTTGGAAGATATGTAGTTATAAATTGAACCAAATTTTCTCAAAGTACTATGGACTTTTAGTAAAAGTTCCACCATGTCTTCACTGATTTTTTAATTTTGGCAGGAAAATGAATGTATTCATATTTTTCAGGATATTTCTTGCCTGTAAAATATAAAAGCATCTGCAAGGCATTCTGTGACAAACCAGCCTTTGCTTTGAGGGGATGCCTATTTAAAAAGCAAGGATTTTTTTGGCAGAGAAGAATTTAGAATAGTTTCTTTTCCCCTTTTTATGAGGGAAGAAAGGAGGGATTAAATATTCACGTTTATTTATATTGATAATTTACATTTTATCTGATTCTTCTTCCAGTTTGAAAGACTTCTGTTTCAAATCAGTGAAGTTTTCCTACACAGATTCTTCCAAAGAACTATAAAGTACACATCACGACTCCCCCTGTTTTCTTCCATTTTTAAAAATAAAAATGGATAATGGACTTTTGGTTTGAAATGTGCAGAAAACTTTGTTGCTTCAACCATCTGGTATGCTTAATTGTGTTTGATGAGCACACCACTTCCAAAAATACCGGTGAACATAAAATGCACATGCTATAATGGATAATATCAAAAATAGCATCATACCATACAGTAAAAATTACTGTACGCATAAAAGGAAAGAAGAGCCCATACTCAGTTGTGTCAGCTTCAGCAATGGAACCCTCTTCCATAATTTTGATGTAGAAAATTTTATGTCAGACCAGTTGAACACATCTTTGTAGTCTGAAGGTCTAGGACTCATTGTCATGCTAAATAAAAATATAACCACTACATTTATTAGTGTTAGAACCAAAACAAAGAGAATTATGGGTAGAGCAACACACTAAAGAATTTTGTCTTAACTGGCATAATGTAATAAATGACTGATGGATTAACCTCTTTAGAAACCAGAAGTTCTTTCCATATTTAACATACTGAAAAATGTAGCCTTTCTTCCTGTTCTAAAGCAGAAATTTTATGCGAGCAACTTGCAGTGAAGAACTAAGAATTAAGCCAGAATGAGGTTTAGAGGTTTAGAGGACTAAACTTTGTGCACCAAAGCAGTGGTAGGGAGAGTTTGGTATCCAGGAAAGGTATAATCTGAGTGTAGTTGAGCTGGGAGCTCCTCAGGCAGCCACACCAGCCACAGTGAAAATGCAAAGGACAGAAATGGGTGCGTGGGCACTGGTCTTGGCATCGGTGTCTCCTTCCAGGACTGTTTATGCATTTTGAAGTAGACAAACTTGGGTAAAAATCAACAAACGTATGTGGAGCCACATCCAGGACTAGGATTTTTCTTCTGTCCCACCCAAAGGCACGCTTTATTGCAATGGTATGACCAGCTCCTTCTGGCCCCGTGAATTTTGCATTGTTAGTTTCATGGCTGCACAACTTAACTGGAACACCTGAAGACCTCCTGTCCAGTCTGGAGCTGAGGCATTCTCTTGAAAAATGGCTTTAAATCCAACCAAGGAGGACAACTGCCTGCCCAATTGCTTAATATGGACTCTAACACCTACACTATTACATAGAAAGTGCAGCATAGGATTTTCTGTCATATGTATGAATCAAACAGTGAAGTCTCATCTGCTCTCTGATTTCAGTATAAGGTTAGGCAGGATCCAAATTCAGAAAATTTAATAAGATGCCCCTGGAGACTTAGGCACAGGAA
Source organism: Pyrocephalus nanus (assembly GCA_038380795.1). Classification (NCBI taxonomy): domain Eukaryota; kingdom Metazoa; phylum Chordata; class Aves; order Passeriformes; family Tyrannidae; genus Pyrocephalus; species Pyrocephalus nanus. The sequence goes on from CM076259.1 coordinate 42,900,051, forward strand.
AAAATAGTCCTTAACCCAAGTGAAAAAGATGGTGGCATTCCTTAGCTCTACACAAAAGTTAAACCTAGGTGGTCTAAAACTCTGCTAACACATTTCAGATTCCAAGTAGCCTAGAATACTGTAGATGGTATTGCTGAACTAAGACACCTGTATTTCACCTGGCCTGAAATTGCCAAGTACTTTCATATATTCACAGATACAGTCACCAGCAGGAAACAGGTCTTCAGAGTTGGCACTCGAAACATTGTGATTGTGATAGTTACACAGTCTGCTTTAAAGCAGCATTTAATTCTGGTGATTCACAGTCATGATGCTTATAAACATTATAATCTCTCCCCCTCCTCTCCATTTTCCTCTAAAATTGATGAGTATTATATCATGTTTATATAGCATTATATCATTCTGTTGCCTGTCACAGACCACAAAATAATCTCAAAGAAAGACCAGATATGATACCTGTAAATATCCAATATTCCTTTTGTCTAGTAAGAAAATTGTTTATATAAAAGAATGCATCTAAAATTGAGGTAAACTTTATGAAGAAATCATAACACTGTTTTAATGTTACAAATGCTCCTTCAGAATAACTTGCACTGACTCATGACAAGATCTTCGGTGGTGATTGGTTCCTCACAAAACTTTGGTAAATAGGTCCCTGCTGGAACACAAGCAGCACTGTGTTCTTCCTGCTGATGCAGTACATCAAACAAATTCCCTAGACTCTCCCCATTACAGGCTCAGTATCTCTTCGGTGGTGGTCATGGAGCCAAAATTGTGGGAACCAACACTGTAGATCAGAGTGAGTGTGAAAAAGGGTATGAAAATACAAGAAGAATACATAACTAAGAATGTTTGCTAGTGCATAAGTGTCTTAGATTTCACAGCTTAATCCTTATTCTTGCATTTTAAGTGGGTGATTTTCTCCATCCAGTACAGTTACAGATCTTCCCTTAAAGGCTTTTTCCTGTGGCAACTGCATACTGAGTCCCTGTCATCAGGCTGAGGTACAAGTTCCATTCCATCCTGTATTTCAGGTTTGCTGGCTTGGCGTTTGGCATATTCCTGAAATATGTAAACAACATTTAAGAATGCTATAAGCACCAACATGTAATTCATGAAACAAAATTTTCCTCCTCCCTTCCACTCAGAAGCTTACCTTTACTCAGGCTCCTTATGTCATTGTTTACAACTTCTGTACAAGGTGTCTTCATAACACACCTACTAATAGTGCCTCTGAAAACACCCTTTAATGTTTTTGCCTATTATTAATGGTAACTTAAATATTATCATTATTTGTGCCTCTAACTACTTTGTGCAGATAATGCTGTCATATTTGTACACTGAACAGTTCTAAACTTTGTGTCAACCCGTGGCTGCTGAAGCTGACATCTAACTGTAAAGGAGAAAAGGAAAAAAAAAGATTTGCTCTTTCAGAGAAGAGAAACTTCTTTCACTAGAGATTTGCATCTCCTAGGGAAGCAATAACTATAGGGCCAGCTTCACCCCCTACCACTCCACTAGCCATACTTCTGTACTTTCTTTTCCAGGTATGCATTGTTTTGTAATACAATGGAGTATCTCATAATATGTGTGAGAAAGGAAGAAAACTGCATACTGATTATCTCTTACCGAGAGCTATTAGAAACCACACACCAAGTGACACTGATAACAGGGTTGACTGTGGGGATGGGGACAAAAAACATAAAATTGCTGATTCTGTAAAACAATTATTACGTCAGGTTGCCTCTTTAATGATAAGGCAGGTTTTAGCAAAGCTCTTCACACTGATCTCCTGTGAATATGAACCATGTCTGCTATTGATCTAAGTAAGGACTGAATGTGACATTTGTAACATCGGTAGCAGTGGCAGCTGGGGGAAAGTAATTAAGTGATCTATTGTACAAACCTGGAGCACTTTATAATAGTAGCAGTAAAACCTGTGAGGCTGAAGTATTTCTCTTGCCATTAATTGTCCTTCTCTAGCAATTTTTTTTGCTTCTTCATCATTTTCCTGGAAAATTCAGACAGAACAAGTGAATAATAGAGAAATAAGTGAGTTGCTCGAAGCCTGGCTGTCAGTGGAAGTTTTATTAAATGGGCTATTCAAATCTGCAACTTTATTGAAATTACTGGTAGATTGCAAAGGCATGCTTTAAACTGCAGATTTGCTTAAAAATACTGGATTGCTTTTATTGTCACAACTGGTACCTTAGGGCTATCAGTAATAACTTTCATGAATAACTGTACAATTTTGAAAACTCAAATGGATTACTGCTCTACTTTTTTGTCCAAACTACAGGTCTCTTCAAAATCAGGTCTAACATCTATCTCCCAGACATACTCAGTTTTACAGAAGACAAACCCATAGGTGTTGTACTCTTATGCACTGGAACCCAATGTCTTCCTTTTAAAAATAACTCTGCTTGAATTTATGTACTTATTATCAAGTTTTTTAGGTCTATATTTAAGCTTTTAGTATTCCCGTCTGATTTCTTATGAAGAATTACAGTACTCTCAGAACAGAAACTTATTCTGTGTTTTTTAACCTAACAGCACTTTAACTTAAAGCCCAAATGGTGTTTTCAATCACACAATTCTGTCTTACAGGATCCCAGCATCTGATTCTGAGCACGTTACAGAACAGCAACTTTTTGTACATTCAGACAGAATATGCAGTAACTTCTGCTCTAGTCAGGGCCTAAAAAAAAGCTACAGCATAATTAAGTAGTATCTAGGATTCTGGTTGTTTCTTTGACAAGTACCTTAGTCAGTATAGTAAGGCTCTGACTCATGAACACTTCGGCACATACCTAAAGTGAATCCTAAATAAAGATGGTTACTTCAATTAAGGTCTTCCCATCTAATACCAAGAACAAAATGTACTTCCTTAATCCCAGGATCTTGATAGAGTCCATGTAAAATACGTATGTGGAAATTCAAAAGAAGATAATATTAAGATAAATTCTTGTCATGTTTGTTTATCACTTTGAACATGAATTAGTAATGGAACTTACCTTAGCCCATTTTATCTTCTCTAGCAAGTCCTCTAAGTTTCTGCTAACTGGAACATAATGTTTCCAAGGTTTTAATCCAATATAAAAGTGTTCATAGTATTGGGAATCTTGCTTCAATATTAGACTGTCACCCAGCAAGAGGTATGGAAACCTGTAAGCTGCTACAGTGCCATCTACATTCACTTGGTATTTGTACTACAACATGAAGAGGAAAAAAAGTGAAACATTTTGTATCAGAATGGGAACACTGTATGAATGATAATTTTAACAGGCAAGAAGTAATCATGTTTATTAATTCTCATCTTCAACCCTGTTTTAGTGTTAAGTAGGTGTAGTTTCATGTTCTGGATAATATAATGGAAGAAGGATATGTCTTCAACCACAGACTGACAGTCAGGAACCTTTGTGTCACAGGTACTGCCTGATGGGTATTCTACTGAAGTGTTCCAGGATAGAGCAAGGGGTACAGTGGGGAAGGAAATAAAACTAATCTATGCTTAAATTCAAACAGAATAAATTTATTCTGACTTAAAATTACATTATTATGTAGAATAATCTGAAATATGTATTTTTATATAACATAATCTAAAATATTATACTAAAAGTAAACATGAATGCAGTGCTCTGGCAGATGTTCTCAGTATTTCTGACATATCAATGTCTGAAACAGAACTTCAACTGGTATGTATTCTAATGGCTTTATATAGGACTCTGTCCTCTTTACTTTTTATATGTCTGAGGCAGCAGAATTTGTATGCTTAAGTGCAACAAACTTTTAACTTGTTACTCCAAGGACTCTTCCTGACATCTATAATGTACTTGCAGCGTAAACAAGTTGTGTCCATTCTTTTTGTATTTACCCCAATTAAAAGAAACACTGATGGCGAGAAATCAAATTTCTCAATCTGTTCAAAAATAAAAATAAAAGTAAGCCCAGATCTCTCTCTAAGGGTCTTTTTTGGTTTTCTTTACCAGTGTGTCTCATAAGACATTGATTACAGGTGATTTACCTACCCCACATGGACCAGTATTCCCAGTGTAGCGTAATTGTTTTATTTACTGAATGGAATCAACAAAAGTAAGCCTTGTCTTTTCAGCTGGTAAGAACTTGACAGTAAAACTATAATTTGCTTGCTACCTTAAAGAAGTCAAAGAAGCCCATCAGCTGAACCTTTCCCAGCTCTTTTTCTTTTTCTCTGAAGAAGAAATATCCTGTTATTCCAGCATCTAGTAGTTCTGGATTTTCCTTGGATAACTTGACAAGATGGAGACGTTCTTCCCGGCTGTCTCGACCTCTAAATAAAGCTCGCTCAGTTTTGTTTTCCCAGAATGGGCCTATGACAATTGAGAGATACAGTAAAAGCAAACAGTAATGAAATGTTCATTATATGTTTAGTGCAAATAAGGAACTTGGTATGACAGTGGCATTACACTCAGAGACATGGTAAAACAGGCATGGTTTCTCCCAGTGAATCCATAATAACTTATGAATCACAGGGTTAAACTGCCAGTTCGGGTTTGAATTTTGTGATGAGAAATCGAGCCACTTATACAAGGAAAATCAGAGAATTGCTTTTCCACTCGACAATTTTAGATTTAAATAACTTCAACTATCTTGAAAGCTACCAAAGGGATTATAATAAAATATATAAGTATAATACTAATAATTAAAGTAATTCTTCATCCATAAAGCCTGCCACAATAACCAAATTTCTTTAGCAAAACCCACTTCTATTACCCAACAATTTAATTAGGTCCCTGAGGAATCACTTAACAATGCCTTGAAAAGGAAAATAAATGGCTTTGTTGTGTCCTCTAGATACTTAGCAAGAGCCTGAAAGACTTAATCTCTGCTTACTGCCTGTTTTTAAAAACATTAAATATGTCCTTCCTTACCTTTCTGCTGAAAATTTCCTTGACGTGCCTACTAAGTGGAGTACTCTCTTATTGTCTCTTAATTGGAAATGCAGCTGTATTAAATTAGTAAACATAGAATGCCTTAAATTGATAATTTAGTTAAAATATTTAAAACTAATAAAGAAAAGAGAATCTGAGAACTAATTAAATAAAAATAATTAATGTCTCACTCAAGTTTTATTCCTTAGGTGTTGCAAATATGCCATGTGTCTGATCCCTAAGTATTCGTTAATTTCTGGGGGAGAGGAAGACACCTGTAAGTAAAACTGACTCTTTTTTCAAAGCTAGAAAAACAATTCAGAAGATCCAACTCTAAGGTATTTTTTTATACAACAATATTGTCTCATTTGAAAGATCTGTGGCATAATAGCTTACTTCTTTCAGGATACAAATTCATTTTTTTGTAAACAGAACACTGGGCCACAACACCATCAAGAAAAAGAATTACTATTTGATTAGAAACATATTTGAGTGCTTCAGTGAGGAGAAAGGCCTTTTAACCATATTTACTTTACTTTTGACAGGTCACACTAGGTATCTTTTAGTTACCTTTGGGTCAAAATTCACCATTATTACAAACTGTACTTTTTTCAGGTTCTAAATCCCTATTATACACCTCCTTAGTGGCAGTGTTGAAACTGCTACAACCTGTAAAGACCAATCTGCTTGTATTAAGAGGTCTCCTGGGGCACTTGTGAACTGATGCCTTTAACACATTATTTGAATGCAACTTGCTTCTTCGATGGAAATCAGAGATTCTTTCTTTAAATCAATGATCTCTAATTTACCTGTATGTCCTTGAATCGAAAGGAGATCGTTTGTGACCCCACGGAGGGTTTCGAGAGTTGAGTGGGTTACATCATACGTCGGAAGGATGATATCTCTTGAATCCACAGAGCCACACCATGAAATGACAGGTATAGGACCGGGTGTATCATTAGCTTTCCGATACTCAACTGGCCAGTCTCCAACATTAAGATAAAACTCCACATCAGGAAGACGAACCTAAATGTATACCCAAGAAAGGATAATAACACAAAGAGATAAGCCGTTTGTCACTTTTGCATATATTCTTCAGTTCTCTTACATCATGCAGATTCAATAAACCTAATACATAGTTCATAGCTTTAGCTGTGCTTAAAGATATGAATTTCAAGTTTCTGCCCTACTAGCGAGTATGAAAGGAGCACTCAGGAGCCATGGAGTATGAAAGGAGCCAGGAAATGGCTGGCAGTCAGGACTTCGCCCCTGCAGCTTCCCTAGCATTTTCATCACTGCCAAGGCCAGCCCCCACACATTACCCCTTAAATACACTGCTGTCTTGATGGAAAAAACAGAAGTCAAATCTTACTTCAGGAATTATAAATCTGAAGATACAACAACAGATGTGGTGCTGCCATATTTAAATATGTTTAGCCTGCAGGAGAGATGACTGAGAGGGGATCTTACCAATGCTTACAAATAATCTTAAGGGCAGGTGTCAAGAGAGCAACTCTTTCCAGTGGTGCCCAGAGACAGGACAAGGGAAAACAGGCACATGCTGAAACACAGGGAGTTCCATCTGAATATGAAGAAAAACTTCCTGTGAGGGTGACAGAGCACTAGAACAGGCTGCCTAGAGAGGCTGTGGAGTCTCCTTGCCTGAAGATATTCAAAACCTGCCTAGAGTTGATCCTGTGCAACCCGTTCTGGGTGAACCCGCTTTGGCAAGGCAGTTGGACTAGACAATCTCCAGAGATCCCTTCCCAGCCCAACCATTCTGTGATTCTGTGATATTGCCTTAATAGTCTTACATGATCAAAACTGATACCTTTCTTGCCAGTGACAGGAACATTTCATCAGAGAACATTTTGAAGTCTGTGTACTTCCCCAAGGAGCGACGGTAGATGTGATTATCTAGAATAGTGTAATGAACAATAGCACCTCTTGTTTGACTGAACTTTGCTGGGATTTCCTTAAGCATTCGCTGAAGGTCAATGGTGGGAAAAGAAATGAAGTCTTTTGTAATCTGAGGTTCTTGGGGCGGACAAGACATAATGTTCTGCCAGACCTCAGAGTCTTCTTCAGGACAGTCACAATATTCATGATAAACCGGTCCTGGGGAAAACAAAGCACTGTGAGTCTGTATTTCTGATACTCCAACAATCATAATTCCCCAAACATGTACACATATATATGCAGACATTACAGTGGCTTGGCATTTTTTATTCTATGTTTTCTTAAGTTTTCCTGGGAAATCATCCTTCCTGTCATTTCTGGAATTTAGCAGAGACTGTAACTGAGAAAACAGTAATATTCTTCTCTTTTCAGAAATACTAGATTTTGTGTTATCAGGACAAAATTAATTTGCAAAATGAAGCTCCATTATTATGAACCTGCCAAGCACATGGGGGATTCACAACAATTCTAATGGCAATACCTGAGCTACCACAGCTCAGGTATTGCCATTTCAATTACAGCCTAATTCAGAATTTTGATACCCTTACCTTTCAAAATATAAGGAGAACGAGCTACATGCTGATCACCATAAAGTATCTCAATTTTTAAGCCTTTCATGACACTGCCATACATCCGATACCGCATAAGAAATGTACCATCATTTCTATCCAAAGGCAGAGGGGTATAAATTCTGGTGACTTCTTTTGGAGAAAGTGCTTTAATTACCACTTTAAACTGTGTCCTTCCTGAAAAGAGGAAAACAAAATCAGATAAAAGCACCTTAAGCTATTAGAATCACATCTACTTAACAAAGGTGAGAGCAAACTCTTCCGGATTAAGACCATGGAATTTAATTTAACTTTTCACTAGAATTTAATTATACCAAGTTGGTAAGATTGATTTCCAGTGATGAAAGATCATCCTACCTAATTTTCTTGACCATCACATACCTATAAATGGTAAACCTCTAAGTGGAGATAAAAAGTTAAATATTTGATTATAAGATAGAAGGAGAGCTTAAAAGTATTTTGAAGCTAAGATCAGGTTCAATACTAAGTTTTCAAGTTAGTGCCCTGAGGAAATATAATTTCCTCTAGAGTAAGAAAGACAGGAAACTAACTTAAAATAACAGGAGAAAAGAATACTTGCCAGCTTGTGGAAAGGCAGTTGCAGCATGCAGGAGTCAGATACAAATTGTTCAGCTTTGGGCTGTTGCTGACTGTCTTGCACATTTAAAGTCCCAGCTACTGAAAAGCAGGGATAAGAGAGTGATAACAGAGATGTTCCCTGGACACCTGTCTGATCTGTGCTTAAGGATCACCAGCACTTCATCATGAATGCACTATAACTTTTAAACTGGGTATGGGATATTTTATGGACAAGTACGCATAAAAGTAAGACTGTTATATTCCCTTATTCTGTCATAAGTGGTCAACAACAACTTTATACTTCAAAAAAAAAAAAAAGGGAGGGACAGATTATTTGCAAAATGTTATAGTCTAAGCACTGTGAACCAAACAAATACAATGAATGTTACCACCAAGTATAATAATACAGAAATAAATGAAACTGAAAAAATCCAGATAAAATCAACGTGTTACTAAAATTTTGAATGTGTCACAACAGCACTAAATGACTGAGATGTTACAGTTAATTCTACACTTTGCATCCACAAATAAATGCACTGATGTAGTAAGTGCAGGAGTCTTTCAATGATCACTCATGTCTTCCTTAGAGCACTGGATCTTGAAATTGTATTCAAGTAAACTACTGTGCAAGAGCCTCCAGATTAAATTACTCTCCCGAAGAAATAGACATCTCTGCCTCTACATGTCACTGCTAGTCACAACCACCTTTTTCAACTTGCTTCAAAGTAGCTGACTTTAACCAAGCATTCTCCCCCTATGACTATCAGCTAGCATTATTTAGATGAAGAAGCCTTCAAATCCGGAGTATGTCATGAGGCAGGATCACAGAGAAAATAGCTTTCTGGTATTACATCTTTGTCTCTTTCTATCCATTTTATAAAATAGCATTTTCACTGGGTACAGAGATCTACCACAGAAAACGAAGTTTTTAGTTGTCATAAAAATGAGTGAATATTGAGAAATCACAAGTCAGCTACTACTGAATTTCATCTCCTTGTCCTCACCTGCATGAAATAAACACGTGGGTCCTTTTCCCTGCTGGTTATGTCCTCACAACTCTAGAGATATGAAAACTCTCCAAGAAAAAGCTAATCCCACTGAAAGCAAGGGTGAAGAAAGGGGAGACTGACTATTTAATATAAGTACAAATCCTTCACTGAAGGCAACAGGATTTCTGTTTATGATTTACAACACTCATCATGTAGTGGGGCCAAGGCCTTTAAGTACTACTGAAATATTTAATTATGACAGGTTTTTGTTGACTTTTTTTTATTTGGACTAAGGTTATCATGGTACTTTAATTCATGCTTTTTGGTTCTCTCAGTCCAAAGGAATGATAAAAAGAAAAATATGTCCTTGTTGAATCATCACCACTGGTAGTTCTCTGTTATCCTGAAAACATGTCTGGGACAGCATTTTAAGTACAAAATAATTTCCCAATATTGAAGAAATACTAAAATACAGACACCATCAAAATGGGATACTTTAAGAAATCCAAATGCAGATGCTTAATGCATTTTTTTCTCTTAGAGGAGAAGGGAGTCAACTAAGAGGTATATGAACGAGTAACATACACTTTAACAAAGTCACATGTGAGAACACATATCCAGGAGCAAAGAAATACAGGCCATGGTAGGAAATTGTGTGTGACCCTCACAAAACCCCAGGCATCGTGGTCAATGAGACCCGAAGGAGGTCCTGCAGTGCCCGGGGACAAAGATGAGTGTAACTGAGAGGCACTAAATCTGTTTAGCAACAAGAGCTGGAAGAAATGTGCCACTGCTCTTTGAAAGTATTTGGTAAAGCCTGCAAGAATACCTGGGGGGCTTCAAAAATATTTGTTAGCAGAATATGTAGATCATCTGAAGAACAGTTAACTGCTAACTTTATCATGTTCAATGGCACACAAACACATGGTTGGCAGCTGTTAAAACCAGGGGAAAAATTAGCAGAAAAGAAGGATGAGGCAATCCAAGTATCCAAAGAAAAAAAATCTATGCAGTTCATACTAAAACAAAGTTCTGTATTTTCAGCAGTGATTTTCTAACCTTTGGAACAAATTTTTGAGGGAAACAGTGAATTCTGCAGCATTTGGCATCATCCTACAAAGATGAGTCAAAGACTTACAGCCTCTAGGTTGAAATCACAGTGCAGTGTGCAGTGGTGTGTGTCAATTCTGCTGAATAGCCTTGACACTCAGAAGAAAAATCTGGATTTAAAATCTACTAATTCTACTATACAAGTTTCATAATGAATTCCAGTAAGTACTGACCTATTTGACTGAAATTCTAATCTTCAAAAAATGCAATTTAATAGATCTGCACAAACTTTACGAATGGCAAGTCTTGACTGCAGCACTCCTGCTCTGATTGCAGTGCTCCTGTTCGCGCAATTGAGGTGATAATGCAGATTTATTTTGCTATCCCGACAAGGACATTTTGGGATGTATTTAATTTATATTGGAAAGCACTGCCTGAGTAAATATTATTAATTGCAATTCTTGCTGACATTTTACAGATAGAATTTGAATATTTAAAATAATTCAAGAATGGAAGTTTGTAGCCCATGTCTATATGAATACATTAAACAGTGCTCATGCACCGGAATATGATCAACTGTACTTCTAAATTGTCAAAGGATCCTTGGCACTCTCCTAAATAATTCTTGGCATGGCTCAGCAGTTAGCACAGGCCGAGCCAACTGCTCCTCCATGCCAGCAGCACACATGCTTGGTCTTGGTTTGGAGGCTACAGCTGTATGAATGGAGATCACACCATGCCAGATGGCACTGGGACCTGGAAACTTTCCTGGGACACTGAATTTATTAACATAAATATTAACACACATAAACACACTGAGGTCAAAACTAGGCTCTCAGTACCCATGTCCTACCAGTTTATATTGAAGGCTTTAAACTAGCATGAGAATCCAACTGAACTTCACACCTTTTCACCTTTAGCAACCTGCTCGAACCCAAGGCTCTCCCTGCACAGCTGAAATCAGCCTCCACTTCACTGGCAGTGAGTGTGCAGTCTCATTCTTGTGTACAATTACAAAACTGTGCTGAAATCCAGCAACAAGTTGTAACAGCAGCTGGAAAAAGTCCAGACGTGAAGCATCTGTCAGACTGAAGACATAACCTGTATAATATATGTCTCTTTTTCAATTTCACAAGTAGCAGCCTTCAAACTGCAAGACACCAAGAGGCTGTGCATACTTGGTAGATACCCTCTCAGTACCATCTATATGAACAGTAAAGAGAAAAATAAGAAGCTTCTACCCCATACAAATTAACAACACGGGATTTCCACTGGGGCTATATCAGGGTTATCTTCATTATGGAATCTGCGATGCAGAAGTAATTTTTATTCTAAATTTAAACTATTCATACAGAGCCTGTGGAGTTAACTTGCAGTAGCAAGCAGCTGACTGACAGAATACGGCTGGCTTGCAAGAACAAACCCAATTCTCACCCTCAGGAGAAGTGTCATGGGATGGTGTATGCTTGTGCTGAGTAAATAACAGATGAAAATTGCTCCTTAATGGAGCAGCAGTAGGATAACGGAGCCCAGAGGGCCGTGCTGACCGAGACAGAAATTTTAAGCAACTGGTGTCCGTGCACCATTAGAGATAATTGCGTTATCACTTCCCAGCAGAGTACCGTGATCTTACATCCACTCGCCCCAGGAGCACTGGTTTATTTGTAGCTTGCTGGTTCGGTGCTGTAAATCCCACACTGTGTACAGAAGGGTAAGGGTGAGAGGCAGAGCTCCGCGGAGGAGGCACTGGGCTGCACCAGAAGAAAGGAGAGGTCTGACCACGTGCGTGTCCCAGGCGGTGCGGGACCGGGCGCGGGGGGCAGCCCGGGACCAGCGACCGCACAGCGAGGGCTCGAAGCGGGGAAGGAAGAGGGGAAGTGGAAGGCGAAGGCAGCTCCGTACAGCTGCTGCGGGGAAACCGCAGCCCCGGGCAGGGACTCCACCCCGCGCCCCTGCCCTCCCCGAGCACACGTACGGTACCTGGCGGGGAGCGGGAGAAGTTGCGTCCGGCCGCGCTGACCGCCTGGATGTAGAAGTACCGCACGGGCAGGGTGAGCCCCGCGTCCAGCCCGGGGCCCCACGCCAGGCTCCGCTCGGCGCTCACGGGCTCCGCCGGCTCCGCCGCCCGCAGCAGCGGCCAGGCGGCGCCCAGCAGCACCACCAGCAGCGGCGGCAACCCGCCGGCCCCCTTCGCCCCGCCGGCCCCCATCGCCGTCGGCCGCCAAGCCCCGCCGCGCCGCCCTGGCCGCTCCCGCTCCGAACGGGGCGCCGGGGCCTCCTCCGGCCCTGCGCGGCCCCGCTCCCCCTCCCCGCCGACGGCCACCGCCTGCTCCCCGCCCCGCGGGGCGGCCCGATGGGGCCGGGGCCGGACACAGCCGGAGGGAGGTGGGGGTAGGGCCGGGCTTTCCCCAGGCGCCTGAATCCGGCACCGCCTTTCCTCCTCCTCCTCCTCCTCCCCCACGCTGCCCGGGGCGAGCCGCAGGACTCGTGGGCGGGCCGTCTCGCGATGTAGCCCACGGAGATCGGGGGCCGAGAAGTTCCCCCGGCTGAAGGCGTGTGCCAAACCGGGGAGCAGGCGGCGGGAGCGCCGGGCCAGGTTGGGAGCCGTGCACTTTCCAAGAGCCGCGGAAAATACAGAAAAAGCGGTGTGAGAGCGAGGAGCGGGGCTCGGACCCGCTAGGCTGCGTGCGGCTGCGCTGCGCCCAGCGCTCGCCTGTCCCGAGAGGTTTTTCGTTCCCTGACTGTGGGCAATGTGCAGTACACGCTGAAGGGCTCATGATTAGTATGTGTGTGTCATCTTCTCCAACAACACTTTGCCTGTGGTTAGGATACAACTCAGCCGGCAATTGAACAGGTGGTCTGGAATTTAAAAAGGAAAAAAATCGTCTTTCTCCAAAGCTTATTATTACTGTCTGTGCCAGTTTATTTACAGAGATTGCTGTCAAAAGGACAAAAATACCCCAACATAATTTAAAATTCCTCCTTGCTCTTTCCAGTCTCATGCCTTGTCCCAGCACATCTCAGGCACACACCCATGCTTAAGTTCTTCTGAGGTCTGTGGGGGAGATGTTGCTGGTGGCCTCCCCAGCGCAGTAATGTTTGGTAATGGGGAAGGAGAGATTACTGCATTATTCTCTAGAAAATGTAACAACAAAGTAATTTCATAGATTGAATATGTTGGGATACAATTACAGAGAGAAAAACTCCAATGATTTGCCTCCTTAGGTGGTTTTATCATTTATACTAGAAGCATTTGCTGCTACTAGAAAGTATTTCATCGTGTCAGGAGATGGGAGGGCTTGCAAGGCTGTAGGAGAATTAAATCAAGCTTCCAGGCAAGCCTGGATTTTCACATGCAAAGCAATGAGAGCACAAATGAATGCTGCCTGTTTTTGAATAACATGAACTTCAAGTCCCTGTGCATATAGATCATGAAAAACAGGTTCTTGGAAAGGGGAATTATCAAGTCTGGTTTCCTCCTTACTTTTGTCTTGAGTCTTGTCAATTCCCTTTGGATAGCCACAGATTTCCACTGTGTACCAAGTGTGATATTCCCAACAGGCAAGAGAAAACTTGTGCAGTTTAAAACTGGAGTTATGTGTGTGCTCCTTGGCCAGGTAGTACAGCACCAGCTGTGGCTGTCAGTGCAGGGATCAGCAAGGGCAGCTTTCCTCTCCTTCTGCACTAGCTGGGAGCACATTTGAGAAGAAGGTGACTGGGAGCAGTCAGTGTGGATTGACCAAGAGCCAATCATGCTCCATCACTGGGGTTGCAGACAATGCCAAACAGGGGGACTAGTCAGCTTGCTTAAGTGCAGGGCTGCTGAGGGACCTAGGGCAGAGCGAAGGAGTGGTACATGAAATTCAACAGGAATCCTGCACTTGGGTGCCAATGAACACCAAAGGCAGGCTGCTTCCTGGGGAGTGGGACTGAGGAGCACAGCAGCATGGCTGCCAGCAGGACATAACCCTGCCCTGCTTGTGACAAATAGTATTTAGGGCAGCCGAGAGGCCACATCAGCCATCAGGCTGTGGGGACAGGGCAGGGCTGAGGTCAGGCAGGGACATCAATCTGCAGATCAGGATCAGTCCCTGTGAGGGGAACTAGGGCCAGACACAGCTCTGGCATAGCTGCCCGGTCCTGGGGATGTCAGCCTGTGGGTGGGGCCAGGCTTGGTGGGGCCCATGGCTGGCCAGGCAGGCAGTGGAGAGATGGAGACCGATGACCTACAGCATCAGTGGGGCAGGGACTGATGGCTCCAGGCTGGGCTGCAATGGTGTCCTGAGCCATGGGTGGGGCAGACAGAGCCCTAAGGGCTGGGGGAGTCAGGGCCTGTTCATGCCTTTGGGCCCCTGTCCCTGGGAAGGAGCCACCCATGTGATTGTATGGGTTGGGACCAGTTGTTGGGAGCAGCTCTGAGGGAATGGCCCTGGGGGTCCCTGTGGGTACTGAGAGGGATGTGAGCCATCAATGAGTCCTGGCAGCAACAATGGCCAACAGCAGCTTGGGCTGCATGAACAGGGGCAGAGACAGAGGTCAAGGAGGGTCATTATCCCCCTCCACTCAGTACTTGTCAGACCACATCTAGATCCTGCATTCAGCTCTGGGCTCCTCAATGCATGACATCAATAAACTGGATCAAATTCAGAGGAGGCCACTGAGAGGTGGGGCTGGAGCACCTGCCCTGTAAGGAGGGGCTGGGAGAGCCGGGTTTGTTAAGTCTGTTAAGAGATATCTTCAACAAGGGGATGCACCTTACAGAAGCTCCCAGTGCTCCCAGGGAGATCACGAGATAGTGCAGGGCAGAAGGATGAAAGACAACTGGCATGAGTTGAAAGAAGAGATGGTCAGCCTATAACATGTTCATAACATGTCCTATAGCAGCCAGAGAGGCTGTCCAGTCTCCATCCTCAGAGATTTTCAAGCCTCAACTGGATGAAGACTTGGGCAGCCAGCCCTGACCTCAAAGCCAATCTGTTGTGAGCAGGAGGCTGGACCAGAGACCTCTTGAGATCACTCCCACACTGAGTTACCTTTTGATGAAACCATGAGATTTCTGTCTCTTCTCTCAAATGTCATTAAGATGGTAGAAAGCTCAAAGATCATCTGGGGACATGCATGACGTAACAGGTGGGCAGAGGTCTAGACAGAAACACCACCTTAGTTCATAAACCACGTTTCCTTCTGAAACCAGGCTGAGGGACTGTGTCACTGAGCTCATGTACCCCATATACTGGCTGTAGTAATTAAGGCTGAAAGACTGTAATAAGTCTCTCACACCATCACATGGCACGTGGCAGCCAGGTTTCACCCAGACCTAATTACAGCTGAAGGGATTTTCACGTGGAGCCTATCACCTTGTAAAGCTACTCATCAAATACTACCCTTGGCCCCTACATGGAGTATTGGCTCCTGAAGGTAAGCTGTAGGCATATGGCTCTCTACAGGCTTAATATGTGTACTGTAAAGGTTCTACCACTGATGGAAAACTGTTTGTGTGCTGGAGATTCATCAGCTGGTGGAACAGGAGAAGGCAGCCCATCCTTCCTCTGCAGGAGGCAGGACTGAGCCATGCAGCTGATGTGACCGTGGGCTACAGCTGCAAGATGGATGCAGGCTGGTGCTCCGTTCAAAAACCATGGCGTTGTTGGCCATCAGCACCCTGGCAACCATATTAAGATACTGTTTAAATCGTCTATGGCATTCACAGTAAGTGAAAAACAAATACAGTGACAATACGTTTTTTCATCTGAATACAGAATTTATTTAAAACAAATAGTTTTAAATTTGAAAATCCTATAAATTATGAATATTTACAAAATATATTTTTGCCAAAGAAAAAGCTTGGAAGAGTGGTGGTGTCAAAATCTGGCTCTGCTAAACTGAATGGAACTGACTGCTATCCAAAGGGTATTTCTCCCTATGTTTTCATGCAATTGACTGTTAAAAGAGAATACTGTTATTCAGTGTAAATTCTATTTGCAGATCCTCAGCAGGCTGCAGTCTTCCACAACTGATTTACAACCAAAAGCCATTTTACTTGCCTACATTAAATCAAGCCACTTGATTTCCTGTACATACACAACACAGCAAATGAAAAAAAAATCATTTTTTACCAGCAAGGTGAGAACTTAATCCAACCACTGTTGAACAGGTAGAAAATATTTACAAATAAAAATGTTCTAAACCATCCACCTCTAGTCAAGAAAAACTGTATGACCATTTACTTCTCCTGTAAACATTTCTTTTATTATTCTTTACCTTATGTAGGCTTTTTGGATTAATATATTTTGCAGAAATGCACAGCAGCAGAAATTCTGCACAGATACTCAGCTGGTTTTATTGTTTTACTCTACGGAATTCTGTACATAGAAAATAGAGCCATTTACAGAAAAACATAATTTCTCCTTAAAATACCACATTTTACAAAACTGCAATTATACAGTACCCATTTCCTTCCGGCATTACTTATGTCAGCATACTCTTGCATCCTTCTGAAAAAGGCATGTCATAGAGATAAATCCTGACTATAAATACATAGTTTATATTATTGTCCTTCTATGTACAACAAAAGACAAATTACCCCAGCATAAAGTAATACTACTTATTTATCAGTACAGATTTGAACAACAGACCCACTTCTTTAACGAAGTTTACAATATAAAAAAAGATACCTGTTACCTACTATATATTTTCATCTTTTAGTTTCTTGTGGAACAGTCAGTGATAAAAGCATTGCTAGTTTTGTGTAAAACACATTATTTTATTATACCAATATACTGTCCTTCCAGTTACAAAAATACGTCTCTCCTACAGATTTTTTATTGATTTAAAAAGTGTATAAAAATATGGATCATCATTTGAGACCATATGTAAAATTACAAATAAAGTAGAACTAAATTTATAAGTATTTAAGAATACTATCTTCTGGTTTGATAAGACACTTCTGATTTTTCATAAAAATAGATCAAAATTTAGTTAGAAATTTAATGGCCAGAGACAAGTTCTGGCTACTGAGTAATAGTACTAAATTTACTAGTGTACGCTGAAGAAGAGCCACTGGAAAATGTTTACATCCATTCAGTTTGGAGGATAAACAGTACCATGGTCACAGCAGAAACAGTTGAAAAATACCAAAAAGGGACGGTAATTTGGCAAAAGGCAAAAAGCATTTCTTATTGGTTTCATTTACTTTGTAGGTAAAAGGCTGCCAGTCTTTTTACATTTTGCATGGTTTAAAGTGTTGGACTATTAATCCAAATTAATCCAAGTCAAAGGCAGAAATCTGGCCAGACATGTCAACTGTAACCAAAGCTGTGCCAGTTACGAATCTCCTGTGTCTGGAAAGCAGATTTTCATGCTCATTTCTGTTTCTTAACATCCTCAGCAATTTCAGTGAGATTTTCAGTGCTGTGCCCTGTGCTGAGCTGTTTCTCCTGCACTGGCAGCACTTCTGCAACTCAAATTGCTCACTGCTCATGTAATGCTGAAAAGGCCCGGTATGGAATCCACCTCGACTGCACAGCAGAACAAATGCCACTGGGGACATTGCTGCTATGCTTCCCAGGACACAATGTAAAAATTTAACACGTTTCATTTTGTGAGAGTGTTTGTTCAGTGAGATGGATTAGCATTATCGTGCTTGATCTGATAAATGAGGAAAATCAGAGAAACAGCAATTTATCAGCAAAGTAACTTCTTGGTTTTCTGTTAGTTTTGTAAGAAAAAGTAGCTCAAACTAGAATTTATCCATTCCAGCACAGTGTAGCTGGCAGGAGCCTAACCACTGCTTTGCTTGCTGACTCAGAGGAAAGTCATCCCTGGACTTATACTGCCCAAAGCTCCACAGCTGTTTACCTTCTATTATTTTGGGAAGGGATTTTTTAACATTCTTTTTCCCTGCTAGGAGAAACAACAATGGTGAAGCCACATGTTTAATACAAAAGTCAAATGCTTAGGAAATGTAACATACTGACTCCTTTGAAACTAATGAAGTTGTACCAATTTAGAGCAGCACAAGAATGGGCTTAAAGTATTTGACATGTTCTTGCCTGCCCAGAACCTACCGCGCTATCGTGCCATCTTAGTACCATGATCCCTTCACAGCTCTGATTCTTTATCTACCTCATCTAGGTAGTATTCATCATCGGTGGTGGTATCACTGTCTGAGTCCGAATAAGCAGCTGGGTCTTCCCCATAGATATCAGTCAGCTCTCGGGGAGATGAAGCAGCCGATGACATTTTGCTCTCAGCAGAACTTGAGCTCAAAAGCTCAGCCCTGTTTGTAGAAGAGGTCTCTCTATCTCTGAAAGCACCAGGGTTATTAAGAAGACAAGGTCTCCATAATCGCCCTTCTGTGAGTGACTTCTTGATGTTTTCCAGGAAAGCTAATTGTTGTTCTTTGCCAAATATACCAAATTCAACAGATGGATACATCAAATTTCTAGTGCTGTAATATTTTTCATCATCTGATGCCCAGTTTTCATTTTCGTCACACGACAACAGCTCTGAGTAAGATTTAAATCTCTTCCCATGTATGCCGTCTTTTGGTAGAATATTGCTTCCTGAGGCAGAGATATCAAGGGATTCTCGAGCACAAATATTCTCAGAAAGGTGACGCTCACGCTGACTTTTTGCATGACTTAGGTGCAACTGATAGCTATTGAGGTTAGCATTTTCTAAGCTAGCAGACTGAGAGGTATTTTGAAACTGACCAAGCGCTGTCTTGGAAGTCAAGTTTTGCTCTAGACATGTGTCTGCCTGCAAGCAGCTATTTACAGAGGTGTTTGAGTTTGTGTCAGTTAAAAGCGGCAAGGGAGGAGTGCAGGCACGACTGCTAGCTCTTCCTTTCGCATCATCCTTTGGGTCTGATGTAGTAGCACTGGGAGAGATGGGCTGGCTTTTGCTTTCTAACCTGAGATCAAGTGTTTGGGAGTTCTTATTTCTTGTGGTGACTGATTTATCTGGAAATAGGCTTGTGAGTCTTGGCCTATTTTCCACTTTCCCAGTGTTTTTTCTGGGACTAATGGCTTCCTTCTGAGTGTATGAACTTGTAAAAGACCTCCGGCCAGTGTTATTAACAATCAAAGAAGTATCATTATGATTTTCAGTCTTCTTATGCTCAGCTGTTCTTGGTCTTGGCATATTCTTATCAGGGTCCAGACTGTGATTCTGATTTTCGTTGTCCAGCTGCAGGAATGGCTGATGGGAATCCGTTGAAATCAGAGAGTCAAGGGACATGTTGACCTCCAAAGAAGTGGCATTTCCGTTGTTCTGTGAAAAAATGTTACTTATATGTGGTTTGGGAGGTAAATTTTTACTTGAAAATTTTCGACTTGTTTTGTAAACAGCTGCCAGCTTATTTTTAATTGAAGGTCTGTTTTTCCTTTTTTCTATATCTTTGACTTTGTCTCTTGTGAAATCAGAGAGAAGCTTGTTCTCATCTTCTGTATTCTGTGTTATCTTCTCATCTTGCGTAACCCTGAAGACTTTATCTTTAATGTTCAGGCGACCTTCACAGTGCCTCTCTGATTCCTGCAAACCACTATAAACTTTATCCATCTGAATACTCTGTGAGTTTTGCCCTTTTTTAATTTTTGAATTCTTTACCTCATCTTTATCTGTGGTAACTACTTTGTCTAGCTGAAGTAATGGATCAGCACTGGAAGCTGTGCTTACCTCAGATGCTTTGCTCTGAGACTCTGAAAGCACTTTGCTACAAGAGTTTAAATAATTTGCATTTTTTCTTGAACTGTCAGCCCTTAACTGCAGTCCACTGCATTTATTATTATACAGAGGGGGGGGTTGGTGTAGGAAATTTACTCTCTGTTTGACTTGGGTACTATCCCTGTTTATGTCTTCCATGGGACCATGGTCTGTCTTACCACTCCTTCCAAGAGAACTCTTCTCTCCTGAGCGGAGGAGTAAACTGTTCAGATTTTTCTTAGTGTTCACTTTAGGAGGCTGACAGCAGCTTTCAGAGTTTCCCTTCTGTGTAATATTTTTATTTGTTGCAGTAGAATACAAAGGATTCTCTAAACGTCTGCCTGGCTTGGGAGGGGTTGATAAAGTGGACATTAGTGGTGTGGCTCTTTGCAAAATTTCCTTCTTTTCTTTTAGACATATTTCTGCATTTTGGCTGCCTGAAGCATCAGAAATGGCCTTACTGGACTTAGCCACTATTGCAGTGGATTGTGGACCACTAAAAGAAATTTCTTTTGTTACCATGTCAGAAGGCACATTTTCTGCTAATGACAGATCTGCTGAATTATCTTTCCTGCTGACTGACTTCTCAAAGCTAGGGCATAAATGGGAATTCTCTTCTTCACCATCAACAGCAGTTCTTATGTTCTGAGGTGTGACCAGAACTTGGTCTGAAGAATATGAAGGCTCTTCTTTTTCTGAAGTAGTGGGGAAAAAAACATTTGCTAAACTCACATGATCTTCATTTTTCTTGTTTTGTATTCTTGGTGACTGAGCATTTTCTTTGGGACAAGGTAAATCTGCATCCTCTCTATCATCTCTGAAGAGGCTACAAAATGTTCTTGAATGCCTCCGTGGTAATGTGTAATAAATTGAAACTAGTTCATGATACTTGACATGATCTTCATCAACACAAACTGTAAATGTGCTTGTGGTTTTATATTTCTGCAAAAAATTTCCCCCCTCCTTATAATCTGAAAACACGGAGGATTCTCTTCTGCATAGATGTTTACATCTGTCTGTCAGATCAACTGATGTACTACTATTTACTGAATCAATACTTTTGGTTAAAGGACTGAGGTAATTTTTGTTACTTCTACCAGCATTTAATGATGCTGATGTCAAAAAAGAACGTTTTGAGTCTAAAGAAGACACATCTCTTTGATTAGAATAAAAGGCATCAGCTCTATGGAGAGTTTCAGACCTTAAACAATCGTATGTTGTTCTACTTTCCCTAGGTAAAGAGATGGGCATATCTGACATAATACTACCAGCAATGCTAGCTGATTTTCTTGGCAAGGTATAATAAATAACAAGAGGGTCAGGAGATTTGGAGCTGTTTCTACCAGGAGAGCCAGTAATACTGCAGCTACTGCTATGTCTCAGCAAGCTGTCTTGCTTGTGAAGCCTTTCAATACAAGGTGAATTACTCCTTATTTTTCCACTTCCTTCTTCAAGGCAAAAATAACTTAAATTTTTTTCGGAGGCATTGGGGTCTCCATCAAAGCTATGCATATAAATATTTTCAGAATTTCCATTTAGTGGCGAACTAGTAGTGAATTGTCCATTACAGTCCTTAGTGTCTAAAGTGCTTGCATTTTGTGAAATCTGTTTGGTAACACCCATTCTGCTCATTTGAGCTTTATTTTCCCCTTCTGCTTGAGAATCAGTAACTGTGCAATTTACTGAAGAGGTACTTGGTGTTCCTAAGCATTTAGAATTGTCTTTATGAAAAGGTGTTTGTGGAGAGCTTTGTGAGCAGCTAGATGAGCATCCAGAAGGACAGGACAACCTGCCTTGACAGTTTGCAAACTTTTCAATGGATGGTGCAGAAGCAACATTCAGCAGTGAGGACTGTCTCTTCGGAGTAGCTTGGTTAATGGCTTCCACACTCCAATTATCCTGCTTGATGCTCTCTCTTTGTGCTGCATAATGCAGATTATGTTCCCACTCTTTCTGACTTGGAAGAAAAGGTTCCTTCCTGCTCTCATCAGCTAGCAAAATACAGGGAGGCTGATTGAACACACAGTTGGGTGGGCAATCATTTTCCTTCATTTGTACATTTCTTTTATCACCATTTGATGTAAAAATTTTTGCAGTATCTCCTCTAGCAGTGACTTGGGTTTGTCTCTTTGATGTCATCGTGTCAAAGAGAGATACATTTCTTTGCCACATGGCAGAAGCAGGGCTGTTAGAGGAAAAACTCTGGGCGCTGATATAGCTTGTATCTGCTTGTTGAGGAACCGACTGTAACGGCATGTCTTCATCTGGCCCTTTCATACCTTCAGCCTTCTCTAGTTGTGTAAAGTCTGCCTTAGTACTCCTCTGGGTAACGACAGCTGAATTCCTGTTCAGTCCTGTAGGTTTTGTTTGGTCCTTTGAATTAGGAAAAACTGACTCATCACTTCTGATACTAGATGAAGAAACGGAAGAGTTACAACTTAGCCAAGGCTGACAGCCCTCAGTGAATTCTGAGAAAGTTCTGTTTGCATTTCTTGTTCTCCGTTTGACACTTGTATTTTCTGGAGAGTACACGTGAAAATCGTTCTCCAGGCGCTGTGAACCAAAGTTAGCATTCTTTGTATGTGCCCACTGCTGGTCATTTAAATTAGCCATAAGCACTTCAAAGTTAGCTTCAGGGGAAAGAAATGCTTCATCACTGTAACACTGAGGAATATCAGCCCAAGAAGGATAGCTGTCTTTTTTTCCATAAGAATAATTTTTTTGGTTTGCATACAACTTGCCATGAGAAGAGATATCTCTATAGTAGGATCTAGAGAGATTATTTTCTGATTTATATAAAGGATAATTTTCCCAGTTATCAAAGGGCAATGGAGAAGTAGCTTCGTCAGGACAACTAACTCTACTAAAGCAACTACTGCTTGAAATAGATCTTCTGTAGTTGTGCTTTGAATGGTAGCACGTGTATTTCTTTGTTTCTTGCAAAGAGCTGGGATATCTACCATGGTCAGTAGCATGAAACTCCATCAGGGACTGGGTTCTAAACATTTTTTCTGGAACTGACGTTTGTCCAGGTGAGTCTGGTGTGTTGTTCCATACAATAGAAGACAGAGGAATTCTCTTTGGGTTCTGCCGACCAAACCTTGGTACAAAACCATTCTTGCTCTCCCTTGCCAGTGGATGCTGTGAACTAGATGCTGATAGCTGGTCAGAAGATACTGAGGATGGACATCTCCGAAGGGAACATACAGAGTAACTTCTGCCAGCTGTATCCCTGTTCATACAACTCTTGTGCCTAAATCCGCTGTTCTGTGTTACAGAAGGGGGATATAAGCTACCTTCTGAAGACCGTCCAAAAGAAACGGCAGACAGCCTTCTGCGGTGCAGGCGAGGATTTGCATCGACTGGATCACCACATTTGCAATCTTCTTGAAAGGCTGCCTGGTGCCAGTTTATATATGCACTGTGTAATTTCCTTGGTCTGATGAAAATCCTGTGTTCATCTTTGGCCCTTAGTGTTCTCAGTCCATCTAGGAAAAATGTGCTAGGCACGTCACTCCAGTCATTTCTCTGTTGCCCCCTACTAGCAATCTGCGTCGTTGAAGTAGGGAATGCACTGGATTGGATATTTGATGCACTGCTAGTAGATACTGTCCTGTCCAGTGGGTCCTGGACTTGTTCCTGGGCTAGCTGGTCATCCAGATCATTTAGAACTGCACAGGGAAAAAAAAAAAAAGATACTTGGTTCTGTTTTCTTTAATAATCTTCTGACCATTTATGTTAAAAAGTTTCATGTACTACATTAATAATCAGAACTGGTTTTAAAAGGAGTTAGCTTCTCAGCATTCAAAACCCTTCCCAAACCACACATTCTTCTTCCATAGGACGTTTCAGCAGTCACCCATTATGACTACAAGGAAAAAAATGCTCTCCTCTATGACTGATCTTAAAACTGCTCTTTATGTAATTGTTAGTCTTTACACTATTTAAAAGAAAAACAAAACAATTTGAAGTCTGAATTCTTACTCATGTGCTATATATATGTGTATGAGTGTGTATGTAAACTTTCCAAATGTAGTTTGTAGGCAAAAAATCCCTGAAAAGAATTCACTAGGCAAACATGGACCTTTCTATGTGCTCACAAACCACAGTTACAATGTTACTGTAAGAAAACAAAGAACACTGCAAAGCATCAAATAAGCATATTCAGAAGTCTGGCATGTCCACCGTTTCTTTAATTCATAAAAGTCCTCTGCTGCATTGTAGTTTATTACTTTAAAATGAGTAGTGAAAATAGCATTTTCTGGATAAAAAGGGTAATTTAATAGTTAGGAACCTGTGATTCAATCTAGCAACAAATATGTATTTATATACATATACAGACAACCTCATGACCTAAAATTACACATTATACAGCTCAATTAACCAAGATATTCAGTCAGAAGACTGACAGCAATGTATTAAAAGTATTGTCAAAACCAATTATGCCTTTGCTAATTGTATTAATTTTGTATTTTGAAAATAACACACATATGACTGTTTCGTTACAGAATTTCCTAATCCACTTAAATAAGCAAGACTGACTGATCAGTCATTACAGATCTGTGCTTATAGTACAGAATCATTAAGAAAGCATTGTTAGGTATATATAGCTGGAATAAAAGGTGATCCATAGGTACTAAAATTTTCCATTTTTCTAAGTTTTTCTTCAGCACACAAAACAAGACAAAAGGTGCGTTTTTTCTGAATCTTCTATTTGGAGGACATCAGCCAAGCTATGTACAGTTTTTCTGTGTCAGTGGGCGAGTGTACACAGTTATGACAGACACACAAAGAGGTGACCGGCTGAGTTTCAGAAGAACTACTGTCCCCCCTGCAGTGCTCTCCTCTTCCAGTACCACTGACTCACTTACTACTTCCCAATCACGCTTTCAATCTGTGACCTCCTGTACTTTTGGGTGGTAGAAAGTAACATTCATGGACATTTCTTTGCATAGATCTAAGAAAATCTGGAAAGTTTATGGAAAAACACCTCTGTACTCCCAGAGGCTGGGTCTGATCTTGCCTCCTTTCCCAGTGTGAGGAAAAAAAAAAAAACCCAAAAAAGAACTCATGACTATAAGGGTCCCAGAAAACTAATTGAATGCCACAATGCCTCTTGCTTCTGTGGTTTGAGGCTTTACAAGTTATAAAACCAGGCCAATAATTCACTATTATCAAAATTATGCATGCAGGAAACTGGGATGAAATTCTTCTCACGTAATCATGTATCTGCCTCTAAAGAATGCGATATAGGCTCCTGAGAAACAGCAGAGAGAACTATACACTTTTACATGTGTTTCTTCTGAATTGTATCACTACGAGATGAAATGCATTCTAAGAATGATCAGCGACACATCTTGAAGTCAATGTCAGAGTAGCCATTCTGCTGTCAAAGATAGCAAAAAGTAGCCACTCTGCTAGAAAGTAATAAGCCGTATCTTTACAGCCTATGCTTCTGGAGAAAATTCTCTGAAATCAGTCACCACAGTCACTTCTGGTAACAACAGTATCAGAATAAAATAAGGACACACACTTACCACTGAAAAACTCCTTCTCTAGCTGGTCATTCCATTCCTGTGTACTTTTCTCCATCATTTCATTTTGGTTTGTATCAAAAGAATGACCACTCATTTCAGCTGACACTGGGGAATTACACATTTCAGCCTATTAAAAATTAAAAGTTAACATGGTTTTAGTTGAACATGTGGGTTCAGATCACGTTTCACGTCACACTACAAATCCTGTCACAAGTCCTAGAGATCAGCAAACTCTTTGTGGATCTATTAAATACTATATCATTAAAATACACAACTGAGGATTGTAAAGTTGCATGCATTTCAGAGACTTTTACACATGTAATAAGGAGAATTACTCAGCTTGTCCTCATACTGTAGCATATTTTGGATACAAGAGTTATAATGGCCTTATAATAAGGGCATAGTTTACTTATTTTATCCATATGCATCTTTATTGCATTGTACCTTTTTAATGCATTGTATCTCTCAATTTAGTTTTTCTCAGTCTATTGTTCCTTGACCAGCATATTCTGAAATTCACATACCAACCTCCCAATGGAGATTTAATAATTTAATACTACAGCCAATTTTCTTATTGCAAGACAGCACTTAGTATTAGAAGCAGGGAAAATGTCATCCTATTCCCCATCTGTGTTTGGTTTACATGTTAAGCTGGAGAAGTTCTATCCCACTCATATTTCTCTCAGCTCAGGTCTCAGATGGTAGAAGTGCAGACAACTGCTGAACTGCTGATTTATTTCAGCTGAGACTCTTCCTACTTTTTTTAAAAGAAAAACCTTGGTATGTTTTTGTTCTCAATAGTCATAATATTTTACTTATCTAGCTGTAATATAGCTTTATATAATATGTTTATATAATAGGCAGGATTATCTGATAAGATCTTTGTTCAGTCATATATCATTATAGATTATCCCTTTGTTTTTGAAATATGAGAGAAGGGAGGTGGCCAATTTAGCTCCTCTGTGCCTTTGGTTATATACTATATACCTTCTTAGTCCCCTCTGTTGTTATACCACTCAAGTGAAGAGGAAGAAAGACATGTTAGTAATATAGGGTAATAAAGTAATTCAAATAGAAAACATCATCTTAGGAAGAAAATCTGTTATTTCAACAGTGTGCACTTATATTACATCAGAAATAAATGTGTTGTTTAATCCTTAAAATGAGTTTGTGCTTACAAAATGGAACATTTATCCAAAAAATAATTTCCTATTATCAAAATTTACATTTACATAGCAACTCTGTGCATGGAAATGTTGCAGGAGAGGCTCTATCTTACTGCCTGCCCAAGTCAGCTATTCTTTTTCAACCTCGTACAGTGATGTGAAGTAAGCACACCAGATTATTTATTCAGTGTGAATTTTGATCTATTTGTAGTTTGCTTACAGTTGCCAAGATATGTGAGGGTCTTGGCCTAGGAAATGATCCATGTAATTATTCTGTCATTATGAGAGAACTGAAATCTGGCAGAGCTAGACTTAGGACTTAGCTCTGAAAGTTTCAGACTTGTAGAGTTAATGGGCAAACTCATTCTATTACATTCAACAACTTCACAATTCAGACATTTTCCTCAGCATTTAAAACAAGAACTGCAAGAATACTATTTAAATATGTAATATCAAGAGCATAAACCAAGGGGACTAATTTTTTCAAAATCTGTAGTTAAAACTTTGCTAAGAGTAAACTGATAAGCTACTTACCGTTGCCATTTCTTCCACTTTCGAGGACGGGCTAGCAGGACTGTCATATCTGTAGGCAGGAGGATGTAAGTGTTGGCTTTGAAAACGAATGTGACGTAATTTTATCGGGTAGTAAATATCCAGCAGTTTCGCATTTTAACAGCTACTGAGAAGCATCTGAAGAAAACCTCCTCTATGAAGAATTCATCCTTCCCTCCCCTGCCTCACCCCCCAAAAAAATCCTGCTAAAAAAAAATGCTAGGAAAATGTATTGTTCATTTTGGCTTTACCAGCTTGCAAAAGTCAAATCTGTGCAGCCAAAAATGAACTCAACCTACTGACATCTGAATGGCTGCAACAGGCCATAAAGTAGTTACTTCAGTTCAGCATTATGATAAGACAGTATTATTTCTTTTCCCAAACAACAGTAGGTACTACTCATAGCTGAAGTTATAAACTTGTAAACCTGTAAGTGGTTTGCATCTGCAATTCTATTGTTTTTCTCTTCCATTTCACCCTGCTCAGACGCAGAGCTGTGCACTGCCCCTGCAAAGGAGGAGAGACAGACAGCAGATTGTTTTTAGTGTGAACTTTGGAATGTGTTGCTACTCACCCAAAACAGCCTTTATTTACCAATTTTTAACACATGGTAGAAGGCTCGTCTGCTTTCCTAAGGTATATCAGACTGCAAGGGCTTGGCAGAGAACTGGCTAGAGTGTCTGTGAGTAATGCAGTGGTTAGAACAAGACGAGAAGTCCTGAACGTAAAAAGTGCTCTGCTCTACAGGGTGACTTGCAGACATACAAATACAAAATAAACTAAAGAAACAAGAACGGGACTTGACTTCACTGAGTCTATTTGAGTCTGCAAAACTTTTATTTTACAACTAAGCAAACTCAGTCCCTTCAAAAGCCCTGAAGGAGATGTTGCTCAGCCTGTGCTTATTGCCAGTTCTTCCGTGTCTCAGAACTTTTTTTCCCAGGAAGGTAATTCTTGAGAGAAAGTGAAATAGGGAAAGATGGTTCTGCTCAGTCCTGTTTGTCTCAAACTCTTTTTGAATGACCTTGTTCTTAGGCTCTTAAAACCTTCTTGTGCTCAGGTAGACTACTTTATTGTGCTTCTACAGCAAGTATAAACCGGCTTGTTGGCAAGTTCTTTGTGGCCCAGCCTTTCCTCCCGAAGTGCTTTGTCATTTGTTTGCAATGTGCTTGCAGGCAGGGAAGAACAGTTGAAAGGTGCAATTTGTTTTTGCTTCTGTAATTGTGAACTGTAAAACCAGGATTCCTCTCTGACATAGGGTCCAACTGAAACCAAACAAGCCTGTTGACTTCAGTGGGCTTAGGCTCTGGCCAGACAGTCTGAATCTGAAGTTCCTAATTTTTCCTTGTATCACAGAATAAAAATAGCCATTAATTCAGTGGGTAAACTCTCCCTGTGAATGAAGTTCACAGAACTAGAACTCAGAAATCTATGTAGCTCTTCCTTTAATCTTAAATAAAGTTGAACATGTTTTAATGCTTCTACAATAAATTAAGAATTGAAACTTATGTTTCAGAGTTTTTACAATGATTTCCTGCAAACACAGTTCAACAAAATCCCGTGGCTTAGCGAGTTACCTTAATTTTACTCATATGCATAACAAAAATGTAAAAGCTTTGTTAGAAGCTTTCTTCTTCAGCTTTACTGTGTAAAGCCGCTCTACAGCTCTCCCCACTCCCGACAACCTGGTGTTGCCTTAATTGCTCCTTGCAATGAAGCTACATGAAGTAGACATGTTAGTTAGAAATGTCAGTTAGAAATGTCTTCTGATAGTCTAGGCAAAAATTAAATTTTCATTTGCACCTCTGGCACTATTTTAAATTCATGCCTGTCTTTGTTGTCACTGTTCTTTCAGAAATAACTGGTCATTGCATCCTGCTTTATTTTTCTCCCTGCTAACTTATACAGACAAGGTTATTTTAATCTTTTCTCTGTGCCAATCCCTCCACTTCCCAAACTGCATTATTTTTTCTTAAATGCTTTAAGTTTTTCAGCATTTCAAAATATAAACTTTTCTTACTCCCAGAGAAATGTTGCTTAATTTTAGGAAAAAGTAATTCAGTTTCTTTTTTTTTGGTTAGGGATATTGGGCAATGTTTACATTATTTGGTACACACATGCATGCACACATACTTGCAAATATTGTCTATTACTCATAAACAGAAGAAGTTAAATTAATGTTCAATTTCAGAAATATTTACAATCAGAAAAATACTACTCACTATGGAAAACAAGAAATTGTAATTTATACTTTTCCACCTCTATACATATGTATCTTTTTAATGACAACCAAATGTAAGATTATAAGTAAAAGATAACTATCACTACTGGCAACAATAATAAAAATCCATGAATTCAAATCTGCTGCGAATTAGTATTCTCACTGAGGCACCTGTCTTCCCCAGGCTACCTCCAAGTTGTCTAATGTCAGTGTAATCCGTTTTCTCCTATACTATTCTTATCAGTCCTATATAAGAAGACAACTAAACAACAAACACATAATTCACATACTCTGAAAACACAGTTAAACAGCATTTCTTTTCCCGGATGAATCACACTTACATATTAGAAAATAATAAGGATGAATTCAAGAACACCGAACACCTTTGAACCAAAAGTGATCAAACATTTCGCTGCCTTCAGACTACAGTTACAAACCTTTTATTAGCATCTTCTGTGTCTCCATGTAAGCACAGTCTTTCTTGCAGCATCCATAATTTATTCCCACCGTAAAACACCACCGCAGCTGATGAAACTGTCTCTCCGGTACAGAAAGGACCCTCTAACCAGCCATTAATACTTAGCCATTTAAAAGCTTCTGCCAGTTAGGCTTACTTACAGGATTTACAGTGCTGCGTCCTATTGTATTTCACTAGCACTCCAAAATAACTCTACCCGGTGAGAGGCAGATTATTTCAGTGCTTTGCCTATGCATAAAGCAAACCACATGCCACGGCAACACCTAGAAGAGGGTGGGGGAAGTTTTCGACAGAGAGGCGTGACTAGAAAATGTAGCAATCAACGCAGTTACACGTCAGGATTGACTTGTTTATTTTTCAAGTTGTGCTCGGTCAGAAATCAAAGGCATCTGAGCCTGAGATACGACAGATTTTCTGTGGAAATGCTAGATAAAAGCTGATGTAATGAGTTGGCACACTTTGGGGGTTTTTGCCTTCTTAAGAAAGGCTTACATTCTACAGCACAGCCTAGACCTTCTTGTGTTCATTGGCTACCTTACTGTGCACCAGGATTAAAGCACCCTTGAAATCTGATTCTCAGTTACACAAATGCCCCTTTATTCTGCAGGCAAGGCTGTGGCCCAGTGTTGGTGTGTCCCAGCATGAAGGGCATTACTGTGTCACAGTGAGGAGGAAGGAGCAGTGTTAAAACTGCAACTTTTTTTGCTGTGCCATGTTGTTATGTAAAAGAATTGTTACCAGTGAATATCCACAAAGCTAACCTCACAGCCTCTATGCAAACCTCTTCTTAAGTCTCCTGCTTTGATACAAACACTCCACAATGGCAAGCTGCTGTGTTACAAAACCTACATATCAGACTAATCATAATTTCTTTAGAGGCTTACATTCCCTGTCATTGTTTATTACAGCCATTCATGCCACCTGGGAGCCCCAGGCATGGACCAGAATATCAGCCTGAGACTCACAATCAGCTCTTTATAACAAAGATCTTGCATCTTCATGCTCAAGAATTCACAGAAATGCACAGTGCACCTCTATCTGTGATTGCCAGTTCCAAGCATTACCTAAAGAGGCACACAAAAATAGTAAGGCTTCCATTCAGATGTTGCAGACATACAGGATTACACAGAACAAAAGTTAGGAGAGGACAGTCAGCCTAACTAGCCTGACTGTGGCTTACCCCAGACTATGTTCCATCTGAACAGCAGCTTTAACCCTGTGGATGGCAAAGGAGAAGGATGCTCTTCAAATAGCAGCTCCAGAGCTGCATATGAGACCATCTTTGGTCCAGATCCAGCTGACACCAAAGCACTGATGAAGCACAGAAGACTAAAGTGCTGAGAGCTGCCCTGTTAGCTTGGCTGGAGCTAAAGCTGCAGGCCTGCCTTTAGCTGCCTCTGGGCTACAAACGGTGGGAACTGATGCAGCAGAGCTGCCTGGGGCTGGTACTCTCTGCCATGGCTTGGGAAAGCTATACTTTTGTATCACAGCCATAGGGCACCAGATCCCCATGCGCCTTACACCTTGTCCTCTTGAGAGGGAATTTAATAGGATGCAGCCACTGCTAAGTCTAGGGCCTTTCATATACTTTAAGTTGTTATGCAAAACCTGAGCAAAATAGATTTAGCCAAGAGACTTTAACTAATACTTGCCACTTAGTCCTCATTGTTCTGAAACAAAACAGATCTCTCATTACATGACCAAGTAAAATCCCAGTCATCCCAGTGAGGTGAAAGGCAAGAGACTGCAAAAATAATTTAACAAAGATTTCTAAGTAAAACACATAACAATTCATAGACTTTTTTAAAGCTGAAAATAATGTATGTTCTGATTACAGCTCACCGTGGTTGCTTCTGAGTCTGGGTTTTCCTTGATTTTCTGAAGGAGGAAAGCCAAGCAAAAGGTGATCTGAATCCCAGAAAAGAAGCTGAAGTGTTCTTCTGTGCTTGAGGATTTGTGCGGGATGACATTTTTAATTCTTTATGATCTAAAAACATGATAAAAAGTAGATTTGTTTCTTAGTAAAGACAATATTAATATATATTAAAATGTTATATATTCATAAACAATTTTCTTTTGCTTACCTTTTACGCCAGGGAAATCTAGTTTTACTGACATTTTTGGAGAGACTATGTGACCTGCTGGTTTGCAATGACTAACTAGAAGACAGAGAAAGATAAACAGATCTAAAGTTTCAAAAAGCATTAGGGTTTTGGGTGATGCAGGTGAGATAAATGGGCTGATTTTCAGAGAGTAATCAGCACTCAACCATTTAAAAACTGTAGCTGTTTCAAAATATAGGTAAATTAGGCATTTGAAAATTGAGGTACCCACAATCATTAGCACTTTATTTTCACATTTGTAAGAAATATAAATGTGATCACCCAGAATATACAATGGCGTAATAGACTCTAATGCAACTACATAACAGTAATTCACACTCAACTCTCTTCTGTATCATAAAAAAAACAAGACTTCACTCAGGAATAAGGCACTACATTTTTTTTCCATTTAAAGGAATGCAAGCCTGAAACAATACAACAGCTTGAAAATAGCTTATCTGATGATTGTAGGAGAAAGCAAATCCAGAAATTAGAGCAAAGTGCCGCTGATAACAACATGAAGGGGCAGTATTTTGTACCTCGTCCAAAATGAAGCGAATAATTCCTGTCATGTGATTTAAATCCTGTGTGTAATGTATCTCTTTCACTTCAGTGACAATCACTGTGTTTTTTAAAATGCCACATTCTTTACCCCTTTCAGAGTGTAATCTCTTGGTGGCATTGACTCAACAATGCAGGTAACAGCAGGAGAGTCCTAACAGCACTCTGCCATAGCCAGTATGGTTTAGGGATGTAGACACAGCAAGACTTGCAAGTAGAAGCAGTACCTTTTATTTAGCCAACTTATACAGTTGGAAATATCAGACAAGCCTCTGAGGCACACAACCTCTTCTTCAGATCTGAAATGAAAACAGGAGCTTCCAAAGTTAAATACCAGAGAACAATTATACAGAGTTTAGCTAGCTAATGCATCAGTTAGACCATCTCTGAAAGAGAAAACTAGTAGATAGCTGTGGACTAGAGGAGATGTTGAGGAAAAAATGGTCAGGAAAGACAGATCTGTTCTGTGTAGGTTTCACTTTTCTTTTGAAATATATGACTCTGCTTCCAGTTGATATGAAGCTCAAATAGGAAGAGCTCTGTGAAAAACATGCAGAAATGTGAACATATAAAAGCATACATTATGCATGAAAACTATCTGGATGGAAGATGAAAGACAGTACAGAATACCATGCTTGCTATAGAGACATTATATTTCTTGTGCATGTTCATTTTGGATGTCATCAGAATCTGTGAAAGAAATCTCCAGTTGGCCTGCTTCCTGGTCAGGCCAACTTCCCAGGCTTTGACATTTGCCCTGATAATCAGCACTGCCATGCCTAGTGTTACTAGGAAAAGTTTTCCACTGGTACATTTAAACCTCTCTCACCCAAACCCATCTACTTATTCCAAATATCATTTAGATGCTTTTAGATTTTTAAGAAAACTAGGTTAAAACTGAAATGTCTTTTTGTGCTGGTTTTGGCTGGGATAGTTAAATTTTTCCATACTAGCTTGAATGGGGCTATGTTTTGGATTTGTGCTGAGGACAGTGTTGATAATTCAGGGATGTTTTCATTATTGCTGAGCAGAACTTACACAGAGTCAAGGCCTTTTCTGCTTCTTGCACCACCCCACCAGTGGGTGGGCAGGGGGTGCACAAGGAGTTGGGAGGGGACATAGCTAGGACAGGTGACTGCAACTGACCCAAGGGACATTCCAGATCATTCTGGCATCATGCTCAGAATATAACACTGAGGGGAGAAGGAAGGAAGGACTTTCAGAATGATGGCATTTGTCTCCTCAAGTCACTGTTACGTGTGATGGAGCCCTGCTTTCCTGGAGATGGCTGAACAACTGCCTGGCCATGGAGAATAGTGAATGAATTCCTTGTTTTGCGTTGCTTATATGCATGGCTTTTGTTTTATCTATTCAACTGTCTTTATCCTAATTTACAAGTTCTCTCACTTTTAGCCTCCCGCCCATCCTGACAGGGGGTGGGTGAGCGAGCAGCTAGGTGGTGCTTAGTTGCTGGCTGGGGTTAAACTGCAACAGTCCTGTATGATGCCTGATGTGGGGCTCAAAGGATTTGAGATAATGACAGATTTCAGTGGAATGTGCTAAACTGAAGTTATAGCTGTTCTTGCTGTTTAGCTATTAATTGACAGGCTCCTGTGCTTGCCATGGGGCTCGCTTGCCTGACTGTACATTAGAGCATAGTGCTCGTTAGTGGAATGCTAATGTGCCACGGTTATGGTGTACCTCTGAAGGGATTGTGGCCCAAGAATAAGTCCATACTGGAAAAGGTACACCTCGAAGCATCTGTGGCTGTGCCTGAGGTCATGCTGGAGAATCTGAGTGTGTGGCCATGGGTAAGACCATGACAGACCAAGTACTCCCCTGCAGGGACGGCAGCCGTGGGTAAGATCATGTTGAAGGAGGTGTATCTCTGAAGGCACTGTGGCCTATGGAGGAGGCCTCGCTGGAAAACACGCACTTCGAATGGACTGTGGCTGTGGATACGTCCATGACACCGCAAATATACCCAGGAAGAGACTGGCTCCATATGGAGCAGGTACACCCCTGCAGTATGTGGGTAAGTCCAAGACAGAGCAGGGGCAATGGGAAGAGTTCAGTGTAATGCTAAACCAGATGGTCTGGTTCAAAGGAACCAGAGGTGAGGATGGTAATTAAAATATCTTTAAATTGCTGTAAGTCAAGATTTGAGTTGCATGTTATGGGAACATGATCATGAAATAATAGAGGTTTCAATACTCAGGGACTCAAGGAGGGCCATCAATAAAACTTCTACCTTGGACTTCCGCACGGCAGATTTTGGCCTACTCAGAAGACTGGTTTAGAGGGTACCTTGGGAAACAGCCCTTGAAAACAAAGGGGTCCGGAAGGGATGGACATGCTTCAAGAAGCAAGTCTTGAATGCACAGGAGCAGGCTGTCCCAGTGTGCTGAAAGGCGAGCTGGTGGGGAAGATGGCTAGCCTGGCTAAACAGGGAGATTTTGAAGCCACATCCAGGAAAAAAGAGATCTTACCAACTATGGAAAAAAGGGCTGGCTACTCATGAAGAGTTTAGGAATATAGATAGGTCACGAAGAAAGAAAATTAGAGAGGCACAATTTGAACTCAATCCAGCCACTTCTGTTAGGGACAACAAGAAGTGCTTCTACAAATACATCAATAGCAAAAGGGGGGCAAGAAAAACGTCCATTCTTTGTTGGACATGGTGTGGAACAAAGTCACCACAGATGAAGAAAAGGCTGAGGTACTTAACACCTTCTTCGCCTCAGTTTTCAAGACAGGTTGTCCTCAGGACAAGTGGCCTCTGGAGGTGGTAGACAGAGATAAGAAGCTGAATAGCCTCCTGTAATCCAGGATGAAACAGTTAGCAACCCACTGAGCCACTTGGATCCTCACAAGACTATGGGACCAGATGGAATCCATCCTAGGGTGATGAGGGAGCTGGCAGAAGAGCTCTCCATCATTTACCAACAGTCCTGGCTCACTGGGGAGGTCCCAGATGATTGGAAGTTGGTGAATGTCACACCGATCCACAAAAAAGGCTGCAAGGAGGACCTGGGAAACTACAGGTTGGATATTAGGAAGAAATTTTTTATGGAGAGAGTAATCAGACACTGGAATGGGCTAATTCCAGAGAGGTGGTGGAGTCACCGTCCCTGGAGGTTTTTAATATGAGACCGGATGTGGCACTTAGTGCCATGATCCAGTAACTGCCGTGGTAGTGGATCAAGGGTTGGACTTGATGATCTCAGAGATCTTTTCCAACCCAGTTGATTCTATGATTCTATGATACAATAGCAGGAACCCCTTGTTGCTAGCCAGTCTGGGAGCAAGGGTAGGAGTTCATTGCAATGTTAAACCCTTATAACCTGCCCCAAAGGGACCATAGGTGGGGACTGTAATGAAAATACCTTTGAATTCCTGAAGCCTGTGATTTGAGTTGTATGTTACAGGAATTACTATAGTAGGAACCACCCAAACCAGTGCAGGACAAGCCTTGCAAGGAGCAGTGCCAAGTGCAGCAGTGGACAGCCTGAGCTGGCTTTGGTGCTCAGTAAGTTCAGGCAACACACCACCTCTCCTGTCCTGAGCAACCACCATAACAGATGGAGCCCAAAGTCATGAACTAAATGAATTCAGTGGACGCTTTGTGGACATTAGTGGACATTTTATGGACATTTTACAAATGTTTTACAGGGGTGATCCATAGACTAAGGGAATGTCATCTGTATCAAATGATGCGAAGGCAGCGGGGTAGTTAATGAGGATGTACTGAATAGTGTGGGACCTGAGCATGATGTAAATAGTATGGAATGTGCTCATTTTGGCTGGGATAATTAATTTTTTTCCATAGTAGCTTGCATGGGGCTATGTTCTAGATTTGTGTTGAGAACAGTGTTGATAATTCAGGGATGTTTTCATTACTGCTGAGCAGGGCTTACACAGAGTCAAGCCCTTTTCTGCCTCTCACCCCACCCCACCAGCAGGTGGGCAGGGGGTGCACAGGGAGTTGCAAGGGGATACAGCCAGGACAGCTCAGCCCAGCTGACTCAAGGGACATTCCATACCATATGGCATCATGCTCAGCAGTAAAATCTAGAGGAAAAAGAATGAAGTGGGGGACATTCAGAGAGAAGGCATTTATCTCCTCAAGTCACTGTTATGTGTGATGGAGATGGCTGAACACCTGCCTGACTATGGACACTATTGAATGAATTCCTTGTTTTGCTTTGCTCACATGCACAGCTTTTGCTTTATCTATTCAACTGTCCTTATCTCAATCCACTTTTAGCCTTCCAGTTCTCTCCACCATCCCACTGTCGGGGAGAGAGCAAGCAGCTGTGTAATGCCTAGCTGCTGGCTGGGGTTAAACCACAACATTTCTGTACAAAGCAAACATTTTTGATTGGGAAACCACCACTGTATTTACTATAATTACAGCAACTTCATCTTGATTAAGAAAGAAATTTTTAACTGTGAGGACAATATAATCACTGGAGCAGCCTTGCCATGGATGTGGTGGAGTCCCCATCAGTGGAGGTTTACAAGATGTGACTGTAGAGAATTCTAACTAATCTCATCCAGGCTCCCTTTCCAACACAAGGCTGGACCTAATGACCTTCTGATGTCCTTCCAACCTGGGCTGTACAGGTTGGCATCACAGTATCAGGGATTTTCTGTTGTGACTCCCAGCTGTGATTTTAACAGAATCTGCTTGAAGAAACAGTCATTTTGAAAATATATCTTTGAAATATATCATAGATATATCATAAAACTATGATATTAGAAGAAAGTCTACGGTTTCAGAAACTCGTTAGCTATTACACTCTAAAATGCTATAAGACATTGGTTTGATGACTGTTATTACATACATAAGGAAATGGAAAAACGCAACTCACTGGTGTTTTTGCTCTTCTTTAGTTGATGCTCTAATGGTGGTTTTAACATTCTATTGACATCAAGGTAATTCTGAAATTTTTTTCTTTTTATTTCTTCAAACCATTCTCCAGTCACTCCCTGCAGCCCTTTTTCACACTTCCTTCTCTTCAGAAGTTTGCTAGAAAGGGAAAAAAAATCCTTTAAGCCATTTTCGATATTACAGGCACATCATTAGGAACTCTCACTGTTGTTGATCTAAATATTTACAGTATATCTCTACATATAATGACTTTTAAAAAGATACAGTGGGGCATGATACGTTCATAGCAAGCACATAGAAGTTTAAATGACAGGAAAATTCTCCAGCTTAACAAATGACACTATGTGACCAGGTTAAGTGGATGATTCATATGGTTGAATTATTCTCTGCCTTGAAGAAATGTATCCTTTTTCCTTGCAAAAATAAGGTAATAATTCATAAGCACTCTAAAACTAATTGAAAGTAACATTAAGTTCAGCTAATAATCAAATTAAAATAAATAACACCCTAACAAAGCAATTTTTGAAATATTTATTCACTCACTTAAGTAGAAGCAATAACAAGAATATTTTATTTTCAAGAGGAAGATCACCAATGCCCTAACAGTGAGGTGTCCACTACACATTTTCTATGCAAAGGAGAATAATACATTGTGAATTCAGCTAACAGATATTCATGCAACATGTTCAACAAGTTTAACACATTTTCCTCTTTCCTTGCTGCATAGTGATTCTGCCTGCGTTTAATATGTATGGAAGCATCTAATAATGAATATATGAATGTTCTGCCACACTGAGGTGAAGCCTGCACAAGCTACACACATGTGGCTGCCACTGAAGAAGTTATTTAGTAGTAAGTTCAGGTTTTAGACCAAGAAGTCAGAGGAATTAATTGTTTAGCTGGATGTAAAAGAACAAGGTACAGCTGCAAAGGAGTAGGAATAGTGCAATGGGCATGCAAAGTTACTTGTTTTCAAATGACATTACACAAGTGCCTAAAGTACAGATGTAAATGCAGCAAATCCACACCCCAACTGATTCTGATGGCAACAAAACAAGACTTCGTGCACAGCCTGCAGATGTAATACCAACGTTTGAGCAAGGCTTTCATGTAAATCTGCCTCCTTAATCAGTGGTAAAATCCATACCTAGGAATACAGATGTTCTCAGAGAACATAAGTTACTTCACTTATCGATAAAAACTCATCTGAGACAACAATACCTCCCAAAATACACTGAAGATAAAATATCTAGTCTGGAAATGGATATATTTTGATCTGGCATTTATACAGAGTACATTGTCCATACTAGCACCTACTGTTCATCCGGTGGCATCTGATGAACAGGAAGGCTGGAGGGAGATATTTTTGGAAAATGAGTACTTTGAAGATTACACAGCCACATGCACAAGCACTAGCCATTCCAAATAAACTTATTAGAAAGGCAAAAATGTTAATCATCACAGATATTACCACAGCACGGGAGTGACTAAACACTGTAAATGCACTCTGCAGCTTGGAATGCAGCCTAGCAGTGATGTGGAACAAGAGGGGATGAACAATGTGCTCTCAAGAGCCAACTTCATGACCTCACTCCTGTGGCCTTACCAGTAAGGAGCAGTAAAAGTACACAGAGCCAGGCATGAGGTACTCGGGGAGTGGCTGCAGCCACAACGCCCGCCCAGTAAACAAGGCCCCGGGAGTTCTGCTGAAGTCCCTAAAGTGGAGACCATCTGTTATAATCCATTCCCTTCGGGAGGAGACACGCTGGGATCGCCGTTCCCAGTGGGAGCCCGGCGGGGCGGGGTCCTGGCGCCACCCAGCGGCGGCATCCAGGATCACAGCTTGTCCCTGTGCGTGTCCCCGGGCCGGGAAGCGGGCAGGATGGATACACAACCGTCTATTCGCTTCACGTTTACGCACTCCAGAGGCAAAAGGAAAATACGAAACCCCCAAACTTGCTCTAACGTCGACCATATGAGGCATTGCACGAACACGCCTTGCACTGAGAAACGAACTCGAAGTCTTGCGCAAACGCTGACTTTAGTGTTTAAACGCGGTAAAGTCTTTACGAGTACATGCTTGGCATTATCTATAGTCATTATCTGTGAATGTACTGCTTTTGAGTTGTGCTGTCATCCCAAACTCAATATCCCAAATAAATCCTTTAAACTGCTTGTGCATATTTATATTTATGCACATGCACAGGCCCATATATGGAACTCTATATACATAGTTATTTGAGCGACGAATAACATTAATATGATACACAATCTCTAATTGCAATATTGCATGACTATTAAGCATTTCTCCTTCGTGATGACTCCCCAGCCAAACCACATCATTTCCCTATATACCTGCTCTGTCAAGTTTATGTGCCCCCTCATGATACTAATGAACGACAGTTGTGAGCCAGAAGGAAAGCCCGTCTCAAGAAACAATTATAGCAGGAGATGGTATCTGCAGTGAGTATTGCAATGAACTTGCCTCTGAGGCAGCGCTATTGTTACTGGGATTACCAATTATATATTGAGACACTGCTCCGTAGGAGTGTCAAAACACCTAGTGCCCTCTGAGCCAAATGTACTAATCCTGCTTCCCTGTCTGCTCCATCTGTCCTTACTTCTTGTTTGTCTACAGACACGTTTGGACACTTGAAGTCACTTCCTCTTGAGAGAAGACAACATCACTGTGATGGAAAAAGCTTTTGAGGGATTAAAGGCAAGTCCATTCCCAGGATAACTTACAGGAGACTGCTCCACAAACCAGACCAGGCGGCAATCCTAAATGACCTCACAGGCTACACCTCGTTACCTTTTCCCACCTATTATCCTACAAAGCATGATAAACTAATGAATCACTCAGGAGCAATTTCTTTACACTGTTTTTAAAAACATTGCTTCCTTATTGGTACAAGGATGTCCCAGAATTTCTTATAGACGTCTCCAGGGAAAAGTTAACCTGAATGTTTCTATGTACTAGACTTTCATGTGGGTTATCATAAATACTGTCTATAGATGGGTAGCCTCCCCTACCACTTCCTCTTAGGATAATAAGTATGCTACAGTAAGAGGAAAGGTATTTTCTTTACTATCTTCATCCTGAATATAAAGCAGAAGACAGATGTGCAAGGTAGTAGAAAGCAGGTTGCCAAACAGGACAACTGGGGACACCTCTGCTGTTTGCAGGGGACAGAGGACTCAATCCCACTTTTGTCAAAGCAGAAATTATGATTCCTATTGATTTCAGGAAAGCAGGATTCAGCCCTAAAGGACTCTAACCACACACCTCTCAAGAGAACAGATACACAGCACAAGGAATTGCACCAGGTGAAGGATAAGCAGGTGCAATTTGCTCTTTGGATCAAAGCTCACAGTGTTTGAGAAGACAAGGCTGAAAGGACTGCAGATAAAAACAGTGTTGAAAACTTAGATTAAAAATACAGCAGGGCAGATAACTTGCAAAAAGTTACCTAAACCAAGCTTTTATCTTTATTTTGTTTATATTCCTTACTTTATTAGCAAGGAACAGCTAGAGATGTTAAAAAACAGTGCCTGAAGAAGCTATTCTTTCCTAATTTTTTTACCTCAACTTATGCCCTTCCCACTGCTTTATACATTATGCCACACTGGTGAACTGTGCCACTCCACTACTTCTGTGACTAGTTATTTTTCTAGAAAACTCTGGCTGTTGTCACAGTCATGGGTAGCTCTAAAATGCAATGTAGGAATGTTTTTTACTTACAGTTCCTTTTAATGTTATGAAAATAATTTACAGACATACTGTCAAGTTGTCATATTTGGGGGGAAAAAAAGGAAAAAGAAGTATTACTGGCAATGGCAAAGACTACCATAGCTGAAGTAATTTGAAAAAAAACTGTATCTGCCATTTCCTAGAGACAGCAATAACAACAACATTCTGGTTGCCAAGGTGCCAGAGTTAGTCCTACCAGGAAGAAAAATAACAATACATAGAGTCAACATACTCTTTCCGAGCACCTCAGACACACAATAGGTCTGTTTTCTAAGGCAGTCTTTATTCTTAGTAGATGGTATACTTTTACTCATATTAAAGCATCTTTTGTTTATTTTTCTTTCATATTGCTGTCTGTTTGGTTAATGAACCAAGTCAGTCTCATTATTCTATGTAAAACATTATGCACAAGAGGTGAATCACAGAGGAAAAATTACTCCCATGTTTTGGTTGCATATACTACAAGGCAATGTAAAAAGATCTAACTGAA
The DNA here is from genome assembly GCA_038380795.1 of Pyrocephalus nanus. Taxonomy (NCBI): domain Eukaryota; kingdom Metazoa; phylum Chordata; class Aves; order Passeriformes; family Tyrannidae; genus Pyrocephalus; species Pyrocephalus nanus. The sequence goes on from CM076259.1 coordinate 42,941,564, forward strand.
AATACACTTTTTTTTTTTAATATATATTTCTAAAAATTAAGCATTTCTGCAGTCATTCTCTGAAAAATCAAGGTCTCCTCTATGAGGAACAAATGTGTTGGAAAGAACAAACTGTGTTGGAATAATGCTCCAATCTAACCTGCTAGGTCGTTGCCAATCAACCATTCCAATTTAATTTTTCCTTCCACTGAAATACAAGTTTTTTAATCTAAGTCTTCATCTTTTTCATCCTTCTATTGTTTTTGTTATTATGAATTCATTTTATAATGCCCATTAACCCACTAAGTTGCCTTCAGATGTATTTATCTGAGTAACTAAAGATGTGTGTGGGCAAAGAGGATGGGCCACAACAATGAAGAACAAAGAATGTATTGGTTTGGTGTTTGTTACTGATTGTGACCCAAAGACCAATTAATGTAATGGAAGGACTTTCACTATCCTGAACAGGAATTGGGTCAGGGTGTGGGAGGGGGAGTGTCACCTACTGGTGATACCCCAAGACAGAAAGGAGTAACTGGAAGTGCCAAGAAAGATTCACCTGACGGACAGGGTAAACATTTCACAGCTCAGCACTGAACTGTATGGGATATGTTTTCATCCCACTTGGATGGCTGCATCAAGTTGCCAGCTCACAATTATCCCAAAATATTTAGATTCTGGAAATGTGCAAAACCAGTGATGGAAGTCAGAAGAAAGTGAAAAGGGAATTAATCTTCTCTAGGTTTTCCTCCCAGACTGTACATTTAACAGGCAGAAGAACTTTAAACACAAACATACCACTTCTGCACGATATCCTTTCAAGTAGCATGTATGGCTACATAAACAGATAGCTGTAAACAGTAAATATAAATTTTTCCTCAGAACACTCTTCTGACAATAGATATTGGATTCACACATTAAGTCCTGCTGTGTGTGTCAGGGACACAGTCAGGGAATATATGAGTAAAGGCCTTTCTGAAGATCCACCTTATCTGCTCATGGGGAAAAACCCTTCCCTCTCTCTTCTTTTTCATTAAAAAATAGGGAAAAAATTCACAAATCTGACATTATTACACTACTTCTACTGAGCATATTTATTCTTTTAAATTAAAGCTGATCACCTGCTTTGAGATAGCCCAACACAGTGGCAACGTGTACACTGATTACACATAACCTACACAAATAGCAAGACAATCAGCATACATGAAAATCCTCATCAGACAACCACTGTGTGTTGAATACTTCTTCCTGCTCTGTAAGTCATGATGTCTTTTGTGTCTGTAATTCTTTAACTTAAGCACTCTCTGTACAGTGGCCAAAAGATACCTTTGTTTTTTCCCCAAAGCATTAACTTCTCATATTAAACTATATGAAATAAATGTACTGCAGATGATTCACACTAGCTGCTGTTTTCCTTTACCAAGTCTAACACTCCTTTTCCCTTGAAGCTTTTCTCTGCTTCCCTGAGTAAGAGCACAGAATGACACTTTCCTTTAAAAAAAAAAAAAAAGGAAATGTTGTAAGGGCAAAGACAAGGTTAATTCTCATGCCGACCATATAACTCCTCTCTGCTCTGGCAGCTCAGGAATCAGAAGTTCTCAGTAAAGCCCTGAAATCAGAAGCTCATTGACTGTCTTCAGAAAGTTAAGTTTTCAAAGCCCAGAGCTTTGAAAACAGATCACGGGAGCTGAGGGGTGATTAATCACCCTTCTCAAGCTCAAAATGTTACTTTATTAATATTTCTTTAGCAGCTACCCTGGGTTTACAATGAAAATATTATTTCAGCCCTGTTGGAACAAGCAGAGAAGGCACTAAATACATATCCTTTAAAATGTATACATACTTAAAATATGAAAGCTTTCAGTCCTTTGGGCAGCTGGTCAATAAAAGTGAATGAGGTGGAATATTCAGCATATTCTGTGATTCTGTGAATACTGCCAGTAATGCCAAAACTGTTGGTGACCTTCCAGCTCAGTCATGGCTCTGCCATTCCCTCTACAGTGTGTGCAAAACAGGGGAAGGCTCTGAGAATGTTTTACAGATGAGTTAAAATCTCTCTGTGCTGGCTGCAAATGATAGTGAAAAATCAGTGTTGCTTTATTACACTCTCAGTACAAGCTACCTGCCAATATTATAGGGTAATAACAAAACAAATCCATGATGCAATGGAAAGAAAGGCTACCTATCATTTTAAAGTGTGTCATACAGCTTCTGAATGGTAGTAATTAATATCTCTAATGAGATTACTTCATTAATAGGTATTTCCATTACCATTAATACATGCTAATAGGGGCAATGGCTATAATTTTCCATGTAAAGATTCTGATTTCTTTGCAGGGATAGATGTAGTCTCAATCTAAAACCACTGAATGATAGGAGTAAGTTTTGAGCTCCTGAATGTCTGTCCCGGAAATCTTACATGGAAATGCATATGTATACTATGTGTTGCCACATGATGGGTTGAACGGCTGAGGATCAGGTCTCTCAGTAAACCTGAAGCTAATGATTAACAGACATATTTACTCTTCCAGGGCAGAGCTGCAGGTTGATTGTGAGACCTTTTATAAATATTGTTAGCATGCAAAGAGACAGTCATCTATGCAAGTATTTACAGCTCAGCCATGTATTATAAATTTAACTGCCTTACAAAGACATACGATGCAGATGCTATTGCTCATGTTATTTAAAGACTCTCTTTATGCAAAACTTTTCCCAGGAAACAATATAAGAGGGAAAAGAAGGAACAAGACACAGGCCAGGTGAGAACTCTGAATGAGGGGAATTTATTTCAAATTAAGACCACGGTCTCACCTCTACAAGCAGGTTTGCGTATGACAGCCCTTGGGTCTGGACAGAGCCCTAGAACTGAGAGGCTCCAAACAGACTTCGACGTTAAGTTTGTACAGAGCTAAGCTTAAAGCCCAGGGCTCTCAAAATACACCTTTGCAATCTCAGGTAAGTGTGCAGAGTCTCACAACGAGCTGAGTTTACAATTCTGGACAACAGAAGTGAGACAGGTCTGAGTGCATCTGCACACAGTTTATATGTTACTGTAACACTACAAAAGCCTCATTTACATTTCTTTAAATTAAGGAAAGAGGTCACAAGAATTAATATAAGCTTTAAATGTTGACACAGGGAATGTTTCTCATCTGGAAATGTAATGCTTATATACATGTACATAATATATACTTACACAAATTCTTTGCTATAGTAGCTTAGAATCTCACAATTTATCACAGCTCTTCCCCTGGAAATAAAAATATTATAGTATAATAATACTTTAAAATATAATATTTACATGCATATAATTTTATATATACATATAAATATATATTTAACAACATAAAAGCCTATAATGCAGGAAGAAAGAGACTGCAGAGGACCCCACTCACACTGCTGCAGCTTTCCCTGACTGCAGCTTTCTGCACTCAGATCCCTACCTCTAAAAATCCAAAGCCATGGCAAGTGGAAGTACTGTGGTTCTTTGATTATACCAACCACAAAGTAAACTGCATGTAATTTATATGCAATAAAGTGTAAAAAGACTGCACTTTTCATCAATTACTCTTAGGTTTTGTTTTGTGGTTTTGATGTGTTTGGTCACAGTTAATATGGCACCAGTGCATTGACCTATTTATTTTGGATGTATGACTGAGGAAAAGAATATAGTTTCTGGTAGGGGTTTAAAATGTAGGCATTTAAATAGTTTATTACATTTAGCAGCATTCATACAATAATTTAGCTGCAAAGAAGGATTAGAAATACATTTCATCTGAACATTTAGATGCACAAATCCTCGTGAAAAAGTTCCATTTCTCCCTACCTGCTTTAATGAATTTCTTGCATGAAATACATAAGTAGTGAAATTTTTCGGACTGTAAGCTCTGAGAAATTAAATAATTTTTCACTATAAAACAAGTACAGAAAAAACCAAAACAAGGTCAGTCCTTAGTTTATATAGTCCTGTGTTAAATTTGTGGAACAGAGAAGAAAAGGTTCTGTGTGCCCAAAGCTTAAAACTCCATTGGGCCAAACTCCACTTGACTTGAAAACTGGATTCAGAGAGCAGAATGATTTTAAAGGATGATTAAAGTCAGTATACATAAACCACTGACAAAACCTAAATTTTAAAGAAGGAGGCAGACCCACAACATTTTTTAAATGCCATCAAAATAGTATCCAGTGGAAACCCACGAGTATCAGCTGAAGTCTTGACATGCAGCCTGACTAGCTTTGCTCTCAGCCATTAGCCAGTTATCGCCAAGACCCACATCTACAGGAGGTGCAAGTGCTGCATGACAGATGGATAAGAGGGTTGGATTGTACCTCAGGGACCAAATTCAGCAAAACTTCAGCACCTTGGGCTTCACCACAGAAAGCGTGGGCTGCAGTCTTTGACGGGACTACATGACACATATAACCTTAGCACACCACTGGAGCACAGATGTGCCAGTACAGGTGGGGAGATATCCAGCCACTTTGAACATGAATCAGACATGTTTCTGAACCACGCTTTTTTGACTTACTGACGTAACCAATTTATTATTTCTGAAATACATGCAAGGACTCGAAGGTGATGGGACACAGACAGTGAGTAGAATCTGTCAGCATGAGAAGCTGATATTCATCCTTTTCTTACAGCAGTGACAAGCAGTGCATGTTACACTTCAGTGGCAATACCTTCCAGAGGCCAAGTGACCCTACCACACATGCCACTGGCATTATAAGCAACTTTTAATAGACATGTATAAGAAACCTGACCTAAAGTGAGAGTGAGCATACTTTGCTGATGTTTTCAGCATTGCAGACAGTTCTCTTCTCTGGGCGTCTCCATGACTCTCTGCTTGCTTCTTCTTCCACCTAATGCCCATTTCCAATACCCACTAATGCCAATTATTAATTTAATCTCTGCACTTGAATTGTTGAAGAAACAGATGGTGTTGAGAACATAGAGGCATTACTACTGGAAAGGTCAAACATGGGAAGTGTACAGGATTCCTACGAGGTGCATGATTCCTTAACTGGGTCAAAGCTCCATGGAAAACCTAACAAAATTGGACTATTCTGCATTAGTTATTCCAGAGTAAGTCCCCATATTGACTGTCTACTCAGTAGTTAATGCTTGCTTGTACTGCTGTGTCTGACCTATTTATTTTTGAAGCCTGGTCAATTTACCCATATGGACAAAGTCTATTTCATTCTACTTTTACCATTAAGCTTGGACTTAGAAAATGTCTACTGACTGGGCTTAACAGTAAGCGTTGGCCTAAATCTCATCCAGTTTCAACACTGTCTTATTACTGGCAGCCCTAGTGACTTCAGAATTAAGCTAGATAATAATAATAATAATAATAATAATAATAGTGATTTTAATTTTTACATTATTTTGTCAATTGAAAATGCAAACATTAGCCTCAACAGCCTGAAAACCCTGGCACAAGGCCTCTGTTTCAATGAGCATGGGTTAAAGTGTCCTATTTTCTTCCTGCTGTTGTGGGTTTGGCCACTAGGGCCCTGGAGCAGCTTGGGAGGAGCAGAGCCTGTGGCCTTGGAGAACAGTATCGTGAAGACAGCAACAGGCCTCAGCAATGGCAAGCCTTCCTTTCTCTAGGAGATGCTTTTAAAGGGAAGCTGTCCCACCGGCTCTTGCTCTGGTTACATCCCCAGATGCATCCCCAGCTCTGTCTGTGCACAGCCACTGCCTTGATTCCCAAGCTGACATCCCAATCTGGTCAGCTACCCCACCTTTGGCCTGCCCATCCATCATGGGACCATGGCTGACCCTGCCCACTGTCACCAGACCTGACCCTGACATGACTTCATGACTTGATCTTGTCCCTGCATCATCACCACGGCCCTGCCCCATCACCACTGGGCTGTGATGGACCTGGGTACCCTCAACAGGCCTGACCCCGACCCTGGCTCTGACTCAGTCCCCCAGCCTGGCCTTGCCCTGCCACACCACCAGTGGCCAGCTGAGCTGCCTGTCTGTCTTGCTGAGGCGGTGGGAAGGTGGGACAGGCCCTGGGGGCAAGTCCCGGCCCTGCCAGCCCTGTGGGGAGCCACCATGGCCCCAGTCACCAGAAGAAAGAAGAAAGACATTCAGTGCACTACAGACAGGCTCTTTGAAATGTAACACAACCCAAAAGGTGATTGTGGGTCTCCATCTGCCGTCACACACACCATAGGAAGTCCCCTTCTCTCAAACACAAAGAAGTGCAAAGCTTTGAAGGAAAAGATTGACACTGGAATTAGTTCACTATGAAAGGACAAGACCAATGAGCTGGTAGCAATGCTGGTCCGGACCCTGCTCTGTAGATGCAAAACTGGAATTACACCACAGACTTTGGTCTAGTTAGCCCAGATGGACAGGGCTAAAAACCAACAGAGAAGAAGGCACATGCTGTAACCCCTGGCCATTTCTACCTGCTCTTACTCACCCTATGTGAAGCCCCAGTTCCTCCAGGACTCAGAAGACAGGACTACTGAAAAACCACAATGAGGAAAAAACTTGATATGCAACTTAACTAATTGCATTTGGTTACAGTACCTCCACTCAAACAAGGGAAGTCCCAAAATGAGATTATTAGACAATAACTGTTTACCAAACTGTGTAAAGGTTTTTAGATCAGTCTCCCCTGCCATTTTTGCTTCTATTTGCACTTCTTTAGCATTAGTGCTTCAGGGCTGCAAGGACCTGTTTTCCTAAGTGTTGACAAACCACTAAACATGCTGGTGGCACAGTATCAGTGGTAAGTAATAATAGTATCTCCTCCACAAACAAGACACAGTAGAACACTTGCGCCCTGAGACATTCCCGGGTGGAGTATCTCTTATGAAAGAATTTCTTTATTAATGCTTTGTTCAGGGAGGAAGCTCCACTGAAATAACAATATTCCCAAGCAGTGCTGTCCTGGTATCCTGCCTGCTCTCCTCATGTATTTTGGAGTTCATTCTAAATATTCTTTGTAATTATGAGGAGCTGGACCCCAAGTCTAGGTCTCCAACACCAGTAAATTACTCTTAGTCTCCAAGAGGGTAAAGAGGACTACTTCTGTGAATATGACAAAACAAAGGCTGCAATGGCATACCCCCCAAATTGTAAGCAAGACAATACAACTGAAGCACCTAATATGAGTATGCTCAAATACTTAAAGCTGAGTATGTCTGCACTTCTGCAACGAATGCCTTCCCAAGCTTATAAGGATGGAAAAAGATGAAAAGATACATTTCCCATGGAGCGTTTTATTCCCACCTTCTATTGCCAGACCCATGAGAGCAAATGTCGACCAAGAGAATACAGTAAGGAATTATATGCAACAAATGAACTCAGTAGATGATCTCCAGTGAGGCATTGAGAACAGTTGTGTTCCTGTAAAAAATAAGTATATCCAAAAGATTTATTGTAAAGACTGTTTAGAACAGTGTAAGCAGAGGATTCATCTTTCCCACAAGAATCATATGTTGTTAATGGGTCAGCAAGAGTGAAGCACTGAGTGGTGCTGACTGTACCTCCCAATTAATTTCATATGCTTTTCAAGTTTTAATTTGAGGATAAATTAAAACAAACTTCTGCTTTGCTGCCACCTATTCCTGTTGTAATCTGTAAAATAAATCTACTAAATAAATAAATTTAAAAAAAAAGGCAAAAAACAACTGGAAAAGAGCAAAACAAATGAATGCAAATGGAATAAGTGCTCTTCTCTCCCAGAAGTTCGATTCTCCCTTTTTTTTTTCAGTTCCTATTCAAAGACAGTGGCTGGGGCCCAAGATATGCTCTAGAGCTAGTAATTAATTTTTTTGCCATTCTTCCTATTGAAAAAAAGAAAGAAATCCTCACACAATACAGGCATAGTTAGTTTTCGAAACATGATCCAGAAGGTAAAACTGCTATTCAGGGAAGTAGGTTCATTTCCCCATTCAGTGGCCCAGTCTCTCAGATATTTTCAATGTCCTGTTTGAAAGTGAAGATAAGAGTATTTCCCTTTTTCTCAATGATTAATAAACAAAACTAGCACAAGGCTATTGTATGTAGTCGTAATAGGAACATTATATGAAACAGACAAATCTCCTAAATAAAAGCTATTAAAGAATACAGAGCTCTTGTGCGCTTTTAAATACATGCTGTATCTCCCAATTGTCCATTTCTTGGACAACCTGCAACTGTACTAGTTGTTCCCACTGTTCCAATGCCACATCCTCCTACCTGCTGCCTCTTTTAAGTTGCTGGCTCCTCTCAGCTGCTTTCTGTGGGTCCTGGTGCTATTCCAACAGTGGAGGTGCATCTCAACACCCAGTGCTCAGACACTGTGAGGCATCAGAGCCCCAAAGCTGGCTAGAAGGGCACCTGCTGGGGCATTGCCCGCCTCTCCACACTGCAGAGGGAGGAGCTGCCTTGGAGATGAAAGGCAGTAGCTCCACCTCTGTATCCCTTAGCTTCATGCCCTAATGCTGCTAAGCCTTCCTACAGGGACTGCCAGTTCCTCTGCTACTTGTCAGGCTCTGAAGTGCTGTCCTGAACAGATGGGAAGAAGCCAGCCTCCCTTCACCCTACCCATTAGCTTCTTGGATAAAGGACAGAAAAGAGATGCACCTACAGGTTTGTTTAGCATTTGGGATCTGGGGCTCCCTATGCAAATATTAGCTGTCAATCCTTTTTTTATTTCTGTCCCCAGCAGCTGCAGGACAGCGTTTAAAAGGATGAGCTGGGTGCACTCTGAAGTTTTGAAACCATAAGTCAAATAATATCTGGAATGTTTTTATATTGTGATTTTCGGGTCTCCTTCATTATATATGGAAAGCTGACCCGTGGTATTAATAACTGTGCCTGCAGCAAGCATTCACTGTGTTCTTATGGAAACTGAATTGTTAAGAAGTCATCTGAACATGCAGTCATTACTGCACTTTGATCATGCTGTATTCCTCCATATCTTCTCCGGGGCATCTAACTGGTTGAAATATTTGTGAGAAGGAACCTCCTTCCACAGACATCTGCAAAATCACCAGTTTCATTAAACAGGCTTACTAAACTAGCATTTCATGACTTGAGTTGGACTTCTGCCTTGATGTTGCAATTAATATTATGGAACAATGATATATATTGAAATATATTGATATATTTATATATATCAATGATATATTGATATAGAGACCCTAAACTCCATCTCACTCCCACATTAACTCTTATGATAAATAAGATTTTCTCCGAATTTGTATTATGAATGAGATGGATTGGATGAATGAAGAATACTGAAGCCATGTTAAACCCAAGTCCAAAACTAACATTTTCTTTTAAATTAAATACGTGATTAATAAGTTCCTGAATTATTTTCAGTGTATATAGCAGTGAACAGCCATGTGAGTTATATCAAAGCTGACTGTTGCTGCTTCTCTGAACCTGTTTCGAGGAAGGTGTCAGATATGGCTGGTTTGCTGCAGCTGTTCAAAGGTACTGCTGAGAGGAGCCACGAGAGGGCAGTGGAAAGAAAACAAGCCAAAAAATGTCCTGTCAGTCCTGGGAACCTGCAGCCTAGGGCACATCGGGAGCTCGGCTCCCTGCCAGTGGCAAGAACAAATAAAGGTCCAACAGGACACACAGTTCATTTCTGTATAAAAGTGAATACAACACTGAGAGGTCTTCCAGGCCAGGTTTAGAGGTCTGAAGCCTGTCAAGGGAGCCAAGAAAAGGCCAATAGTACCCAGAGAATGTGCTGGGGCATCGGGAGGAACAGAGAGGGACAGCACTAAGTGGGGCTGAGAATTACACAAAGGCACACAATTGACCACCTAACTCACAAATTCCCACTCCACACAAAGGCTACAGAGAGAAAGGGAGATAACAGGGGTTGTATAAAGCAACTAGCCTTTTCCTAGAAAATATCCCCGATATGCATTTGATTTCACAAAGGCTGTCTTGGTGAAGAGAGACACACCGGGTTTACCCAGTTTCCAGAGTAGGTAAGCAATAAGAAAAGAAAAACTATGTATATTTATCTCAAAACAAGTACAAGCTCAATACATTTGAGAAGGAATTTGAGGAGGTCAGTATTTCATGCTGCACGGCAATACACTTGTGTTTATGTAAAAATCAACTCCCCCGAACTAGGCTGTCATGTGTTGAACACAATAAACCACACAGAATGCCTGGATCCCTCTTTTGATCTTATTTCATCTTTCGAAATTAGCTGGTGTTAATATTTTTCTATAGAACAAATGCAGCTTGTTAAAAAAAAAAAAAAGTCTGTTATTGCTTTTTTGATTCCAGAGTTACATCTGGGAATGGATTTCAATTTTTCATTGATCTTTTAAGAGACTGGAAGACAGCTGTGTGCTTGCCCGTATGACATCAAACAGCATGGACAAGATCAGTGCAGTCATCAGAATTTGACTTGTGGTCTGCCAGCAAATGCTTCATTCCCTCTGTCAGTCCAGTCTAGATCATTCTATACATGGACCTATATTGTAAATACAGATGATCACTGAACAAACTTGACCAGTGAGCCTGATGTTTGTTATTGACTTGCTCCTTGGCTCTGCCCAGCTCCAACTAGCTCTTTCCAAAACCATACTCAAGAGCAGTTCAAAGGACAACTCACTTCAGTAACTTTGTGCAAACAAAAGCAGTATTAATGGCACTACTCTTTCCATTCCACAGCATTTCCTATATGCCTCATTTGATTGATGGCATAAATCAAAATCACACTTTTAAAATATCCCAGGATTGGGCTGCCAAAGTGCTCAGGCATTATTTTAAATTTTTTAAACTGAAAACAGTCTACCAAGTTAATTATCAAAATAATAGTAATAAGAATGACATGGAGGAAGGCATATGGGACAAAGAGGAACAAATACAATTTTGTTTAGAGCCTCTGAAGCTCACTGTGGTCATATACAAACTGCAGGATTTGGCCCTCCAGGGTGATCACTGTTATTACTTTGATTATAGTAGCACAGGGCAACACCACACAGACTGGAACCTGTCTGCTCCTGATGTGAGTCCCCTGGCCTGAAGAGCTTACAGTCTAAATAAGACCAGGTAGACAAGTGGAGTGAGAAAGAAAGTACTTTTATTAGGCCCAAGAGAGATTAAGAAACTAGCCCAAGGACACATACAAAGCCTTTGACAGATCCAGGGTTTAACCTAGATTTTCAGTATGGCGCCTTGGTCATAAACACTTTGCCTATCTTCTGCTCCCCTTGTGAATGCCTCTTCAGCTGAGATTTAAATAGACTACATCTCAGTAAAGCATCGCCAGAAACATCCTGTTATACCATGTTTATTTTGACAGCTTTTGCATAGAGAACACTTTCTATTGACAAAGTCCTAAGCACACAGGTGGAGAAACAAAATTTGGGGGCAGGTGAAACCCTTGAGTTCAAGCACAGGCTATTGCTTCACAAGACTCTGTACAGCATGGAAAGCCTCAATGTATTTGCTCCAGCTTTAGTCTCACACAGAGTTTTAAACTATCCAGCTATTAATTCCCCCTATCCAGCAAAATATTCCTCCTTTTTTAGGGGGGTCATAATGGGACACATGGAACAGAAATTAATCAGAGAAAGAAAAGTAATACCAAATTATGGAAGAAAGAAATCGCCAAACTTAGTCCAGGTTCATATGCCGCAAAAAACTAAGACAAGTTTAAGATATAAGTCAGTGTTGACACATAATGTTTAACCATGCCCATCATAAAATGCACTTAACTGAAATAAAAAATACACAGTACAAAAATCCACTTGACAGAACTGTTACTCATTAACATTCCTTTTACATCTTACATGAAAGAATTTCTTGTGAAAAGTGCCACTTGCGAATCTGAGAGGACACTGCCTTTCACTTCACAAGATACCAAGTCTCACCTGGGGGAAGAATTATAACCTTTAATGATAAACGGCTCATTTTCCATAATAAATTCTACTAATTCCTTGACCTTTGCTCTCACTATTCACACAAATACCTTTGATGATTTCACACATGGGAGATACGGGCTAGAAGCAAGGTCAAGATTGCTCTATATCTTCAGATACAGCACAGGGCATTCAATTAAGTCACTTTCAGCAGTCTTGTGAATGGTCTTTCAGTCAGGTGAGTGCCTGGCTTGGTTTCCAAAAGCTGCCCCGCTCGGCTCTGGGATCTGCTCGAGAGCCACAGAGCCGCCACGTTTCTCTGCAAGGTCCGGCACAACTTCCCCGTCGCTGTGGTCTCCCGGGTACCGGTGTTTAGCCCACACCCCCTGCCAGCGGCACGGCGAAGAACAGAAGCCGCCTCCTCCTCCTCCCGGGGGAAGGAGAGGTGCCATGGGAAGCCGCAGCCGTGACTCAGAGCCGTCTCTGTCACAACACGCGTTTCCCAAACGTCCCGCAGCCGCCGGCGCTGGCAGGAGGCACTGGCGCTCCCCGGTGTCCCGGCAGGACCACCGCTTCTCACCGGGAGCGCAGCCCTCCGTGCCGCGCAGCACCGCCGCCCCTGCAGCGCCCTGGCCGGCGCAGACCCTTCGCGGGGGGGACCCTCCCTTCGGCCGCCCCTGTTCCCGCTCTTCCCGTCGGGGCTGGAGCCGCGCCCCCCGCAGACCCCGCTCCGCGCCTCCAGCTCCGCTCGGGCGCGACGGGCACAGACGAGGCGGGGTCGGAACTCGATTACCTGACTCTGTCCTTCTCTGCCCGCCGGAGCTCCGCGTCCCTCTGCAGCACCTGGAAAATGGCCCTGGCTTCCTCCTCGTTCAGAAAACTGAGATCTGGCCCCTGGGGCGCTGCGGTCATGGCTTTGCTTATCGGCGGGCGGGCGGGCGGCGGCGGGCGGGCGGCGGTGACCCCCGCGGAGCGCGGGGCCGCACCAGCATGGCCGAGCCCCGGCAGGACCGCACACGCCGGCACCCGCCGGGCGCGCTTCCCCCTCGGACGGCGGGAGCGGCAGCCGCTCCGTACCGCCCCGGCGCGGATGGGCAACACCCTCCGGAGCCACCGCAGCGCAGCCCGGTGGGGCGGGGCGGGGCGGGGCGGGACGGGGCAGGGCAGGGCAGGGCAGGGAGGGGAGGTGGTATCTCTGTCGGGGCCGGTGCTGGACGTGGAACGGGAGTTGGAGTCGCTGGTCGCCCCCTGTCCGTGTCGTACACCGGGCGGCCCAAGTTGAGTCGGGTGTAGCGCTGTGCGGTCGGCACGGTGTTTGCCCTGCCCCTGCAGGCGGGTGCCGTTCCCCTCGTGGCGGTCACGGCGCGGTTCAAACCGGGCAGCCTCGCCACGCCTGTTCCCTGCTCGCCGGGCACCGGAGCACAGCCTCCCGGACGCCCCTCCGCTGCAGAAAGTACCTGTCCATAGTCTTGCGGAGTGGATACAAAGAGGCAGCTTTTCCACGAGGGAAGAACGGGACAGTGTTTTCAATTTACTGTCCTTTAAGGTTTTCCCGAGAAAATAGTAGATAACATAAGTTCCTGATCTGGGCGTTATAGTCACATCTGGGAAGTAATTTCAGTCTGATCCCATTCTAAAGGCTCTAATGCAACTCAGCTTTGTGCTGATGGGAGCACCACACACTGCCGTGTCTCCCCAAAGTATGTGTCTATCTAGTATGCTGCACTAGTTGAATAGTTTGTAAAATGTCCTTTGAAACTTTTCCGTCGAAGAAGGGCTTTATTCAGGACTGAACTGCAAACGGAGAAAGAAAATTGTGGTAAAAGAAAACACAGCTTCTGTTATGGCAAAGCACATCAGTGGAAACCAGCTCAGTGTGCAATGAGACTGGGGCTGAGGTGCATGCAGCCACCTTCCCACCCTGCAGCAGGCTGATGTGGGGCTGTGGGAGAATGCTTCCCCACTAGAAAGCTGAGTGGTGCAAGTGGAAATAAGGACCTTAGAGCACAGTGGGAATAACAGGTTGCAGGAAGCTTCTTGTTTTGGTGTAGCTTCTGGCATCACTAGTCTGGTCCAAAGAGGAACTTATGTGATTCCTGGTGACCAAACAACAAAAACAAGGCTATGAGAACAACTGATGCAAATGTAATGAAAACTATGAAGAATTATGATGTGAAAAGGAGGTGTCTCCCACAGAAAAAAAGACAGTGAATTTTTAATAGTGCATAGGAGATGCTTCTGGGCAAAGTCCAAGCATGTTGTTTCTAAAGGTGCAAGAGCCACAGCTGTCCCTGGTCCACTAAGAGAACTTCTCTCTAAGGGTTAACATCCTGTCCTCCCCATTCTGTTGTGGTGAGCATAACAGAGTGACTGTTTCACCAGCAGAAGTTGAATGTATGGAGTTCTCCTGGGGACTCTGCTAGGCAGTGATTTAGACATCACTCTCCCTTTCTGACTGGCGCATGCAGGATACGGGAAGCAGTTGCATCATGCTGGATCTCCTCCCAGAGCTGAGGGGCAATGTGATAACATTTTTTTCTCTACATCCCTTGCAGTAAAACTCATCAGTGCCCACACTTACCTTAAAAACAACATTCCAACTCATTGATGAAGTTGTGCTTTTTTTTAATTTCTTGTGCAAACATCTAAGATGTCCCTGCTTGATGCAGTAGACTGGACTATGTGACCTTTAAAAGTCCCTTCCAAACCAAAAATATCTATGATGAAAAATATATATGTACAGACAGAATATATAGGAAGGATGTGCATTTTCTTTCTAGCTTGCAAAGGAAGTTATTTATTACAGTTCTTAAAAATAAAGGGTGTCATTCACCCATAAATTTGGTGACTATCTATAATTGTATTTATCCTGCATGTAGGTCAAGAATGGAATTGTATCTCTAAATCTCTGTCATCCTTTTCCTTAATTTCTAGCAATCTGATTAATTGGTGCTTTTTTCTCTACCATCAAAATGTCTGTTATTTTTAGTACAGAGAAAATCAGGGGCAAGACGTTAATTTCATGTATAATCAATGTGTAGTCTTTCAGGTATTAAGAATGAAATCAGTTTTTCATTCCATACAGAATGCATACAGAAGCAACAGAATGGTTTAGAAGAGTGACAAGTACATAGACTACTGGCTTTAGAGAGATGCTGCCAGACATCATGGCAGTTATCATTTCAATGACTTTTATCCAGAATATTTAGAGATTTGGGTGCAGCCATCTTGTATGGTAAGAAGACCTTCATTTTCCATCTTGCATGGTAAGAAAAGGTAAGAAAACCTTTGTTTTACACAGCATCTTTGGTATGTCATATCAGCATTATAAAATGTGTGTTGGACTGTAACTAGAAAGAGCTGCTATCTGTGGAGTCTTCTACCAGAAATTTATTTTGTGAAGAATAACTGCTTTTCCAAATGTCCCTTCATTACTCCATCTCACTTTAAAGTTTATGTGTTTTATATGGATCATGATGGCAAGAAAACACTGCCTGTATTCCAGTAGAGTCTCTAGTGCCTTATGTGCTTTAATTTCTATTGCATAAACCTTAGATAAGATACATGCTCTAAATTTTTTTTTCCGTGTCTTTTAGTTATCAGCTGTTCCAGGAAGATAACAGAAGTGTTTTCCTGTAAATAAGTAGCATTTCTTGTGTTTAGGAACCTGAAACAGAGCACCAAAATAGCGTAGGAGAGGCTGCAGACATGAGATGTCATTAGTAATGTTAATTGCCAATGCCACTAAAGAGGATGCTGACACACATACCTTAATTATAGGGCAAATGCTTCAAAAATTGCATTTTACAAATACTGCATTACTAAAGGGTGGTGTTAATTCTACTTACTCTCAGTGGAGGAATTCAAAGTGTAGGACTCCAGAAAGCCAGAGGGACTGTTTCTAAAAGTTGATCTGTAACTAGTGAATTGAGGGGAATGCGCAGGAGGGTTGCTTAAATCTTGTAGCAGTTGGCCTTGAGGCTTGTATCAGCCTTGCGGCTTGGAAGAACTGTAAGGTCTTGTCTGTTCCTGTTCAACTAATTACTGTGTAAATTGTCACACAGATTAGTGAAGGCTAGTTTAATTAACTCCCTGCGTTAAGTAAGAATGGCTTCATGACAAGGCAAAGAATAAATATGAAGCGTCTTTCATTTAAAATGTATTAAATCTGCTTATTGTGTTTGAAACAAATATTTCTAACATTATCCTAGGTCAAAAATAGTTGTATCACACTACTTGTAGAGACAAAAGCAGTGTCTCTTCTCTGTTTAAGAGGCCCATTGTTTATATCTCAGTTTATTCTAATAGTCATGATTTATTTATGTGTATTAAGTTAACACCTGGAGATCCATCTGAGTTTCAGGGGATGTGGAGGCTTGCAGTGTATGGTTCCCACTGCCGCAGGTCAACATTTCCACTGAGCAGTGAGTATCCTCCAGGATTTGTCACTGGGTCCTCAACCCCCACTTCAAAAGGACTTTGGACTTTCATTTAGGTATTTTAGCTGTGAAGTGGTACACTTTGAAGATTGCCTGGACATCAACATCCCAACGCTGCTTGTGTTTTTATAGCTGTTTGCGTGCTATGCAGCCTCTTATGAGGCAAGGAGGGAGCAAGGACCAGGCTGAGCAGGTTGTGAAGCGTAGGCCGTTGCTGTCCACCCTGTAAATGCCACAGGCGGCAGATCTGCTCCCACAGGGACAGCCAGTCTTCAAGCTACACTGCATTCACAAGTCACATCTTGCAGCCTGCATGGCTGCAGATTGTTCCTTTTCACAATTTCCTCAAGCACTTCCTCTTGCTGAGTCTCTCATTCACCTCCTTCTCTTTTCCTCCCCATCCACCTCCTTCTCTTTTCCTCCCCATCCCTTGAGCTGCTTGGGCTGTTCCCCCACTTTTAGGCTGTCCTACTGACATGGCACATTTCCTCACCTTATGAGTACTGATTGCTGCTGCTGCCTCTTATCTAGCGCCCTCCTATCCCATACATTGTCAGTATGACTCCTTATTTTTTTCCAGTCCAGGGTTGTTTTTGTCAAAATAGGCTTGTTGATCCCTTTGAATGGCAAAAGGGCATCATAGCAAAATACAGTCTGTTTTTCGTCTACCAGAAGAAAGGTAAGAATGATATCCCAGAAACATATTAGCATTGCATAGCAGCTAGGAAAAGTGGTCATGAGAGACATCTCTTGAAATGGTGGCTGCAGGCTGGCCATCACACTTCATGACACTCCTGTCTGCTTATTTGATGATGCTTTGGACAATGACTCCATGATACCATTTTGTTTTGCTTTTTCCTTATGACTGGCTGTCTGTCCTTCTTACTCTCTTACTTTTAGGATTTGAATAATCACTAATTTCATTTTTATACTCATTGGGACCACACTTTCTTTGGACTGGAGAGAAGAGAATGTTGTGAGTAGGATCCCTCACAGGGCAAGATAGGTTGGGATTTTAGGGTGTTGCTGCAGATGGCTGCGGCCTGAAGAGGCATATGAAAAAGATAGTTACCTGTACATCTCTGGAGTACAAAAACACTGCTTGGAATGGGACGGGGAACATGCTTGGTTGAAATTATGCCAGATTTCTGCTTTATTATAGGTCTAACGTCCTGACTGTCAGAGCCACAGGTTGGCTAGTACTGCGTATAACAACTGCTCTCTTGGCAGAAACTAGGTAGCCTTCTCTTCCTCCTTAACTAATATGTGCATAAACATAATCACCAGAGGCCAATACCTGGGACATGGCAGAATTATGCATTTAATATATTAAAGTTATATGCCAGTGCCTGCAACCTATTAAGACAGGGTTGAGTAAAGGTACAAAGAACCATGCATGACTAAACAATAAGGAAGAGATGCCATTAGAAACAAGAAGGCAACCTTCAAAACACTGAAGTCATATTCAAATGAAGAAAATAGAAAAATTCATAAATCCTGGCTGATAACGTATAAAAATAAAATAAGCAGACAAAAAAAAAAAAAAAAAAAAAAAAAAAAAAAAAAGAGAGAGAGAGAGCTGGGAGGAGCAACTTGCTGAAGATCTCTAAACCAGGACTAAACTCTTCTTCAACACATCTCATCAGAGAATCTGTAGGGCTGATCAGTGACTGATATATAAAAGAAACACTATGGAAAGTCAGTGTGGCTTCCAAAAATGGAAGTCCTACTTTACAGCCCTCTTTTTGAAAGGTGTCAGCAAGTATTTGGACAAAGACAGCCAAGTTGATCTGATCTGCTTGAACTTTTGAAGACTTTTGACAGGATCATCATCAACAACTTCTAAGGAAACTTAGTAGTCATGAGATTAAATAAAAGGTCATTTTATGGATAAATAACAGGTTAGGACTTGGGAAACAGAGGGTAAGAGTAGAGGTTACTTATTGCAGTGGAAGAAGGTCACTGGTAACAACTGGTCACAACTACCTGGTAAGCACAGAGTTTCCCAGAGCTGTGTGCTGGGATCTGTGTTATTCATTACACCTCTTGGCTGACCTGGAAAAGAAGAGAGCAGTGAGATGAGAAAGTTTGCTGGTGTGGTGGGAAGGTTTGTGATGTGAAGATACTCAGGGTAATAAGGACAAAGGCAACTGTGAGGGACCGCAAGAGGCTTTTTTAAGAAAGAATGACTAGGAAATATGTGTGGAAAGAATCCTAGCTTAAGATATAAGCAGTCTTCACATGTAAGTAATTACCATTTGGAAGCAAAGTCCTTGTGATATGCATAACTTGTGGAAAACATGAGAAAAGGAAACCAAATATTAGAAGTTATTAGGAAAGAAAAAAATCCATAGATTTCTTACAGTTTGTATACAAATACGGAATTCTGTATGGAATATAGGTTATATTATTTATTCATATACAATATGAACATAGATTTCTGACTATATAATCTGAATATATTTTAATATACACTCTCCATACAGATGACAGAATTGGAATATGGAATTCTATATATTCTATATTTTTATATGGCATAGAAATGGTGGAAAGGAATTTACTTTGGCATTTCTTCAAGTAAAACAATGAGAGGCCATCAATGGAGTTAGTAGAAGCTGATTTCACTGCAAACAAAAGGAGATGAACTTGTCCTTATCAAAGGATTTGAAGTAAAAGGCTTCCAGGGAAGACCATAGAAGGAGTTGAGAGATTCATTACCGATTATTTATTAAAGAAACCATTTAGGAAAAATCCTGAGCTGAAAATAGACACACTTTGAGAGAGCTTCATGGACACTTGTCCTGTTCTCGTTCTTCCTTCAGCATTTGCTTATGGACACTTGTGGCAGCAAGATACTGAGCTGAGCTTGATGGATGTGTGATCTGAACCAGTATGAGTCTTTGCATGTTCTAATGAACATACTTGGGAACATGTATGTGAAACCTGGGGAAATGGGCTCATGACAGGGTACTGTCATCTTTGGATGGGCTGTGAATTGGAGTAGCTGGGCATTCTTTGATAAAAATAATGCCTTAGTGTAAGGGATCTCTGGGATATCAATTATCACACAACTATATCCATAAATGTAGTCATGAATTGTGTATTATATGGCTGCGGAGGGCTTCTTGTCTTAGATAAGACATTCCTGAGGATTTATCTTCTTTTATGCCTTCTGGGCAGCTCTAATATGATCATGTCCAGCTACATGAGATCCTGTTGGAGTGGCTGTCCTCAAATAATTTCTGGATATTACAAGTACTACTAAAAGTTATATCCTTGGGAGCCAATAGATCCTCTGTTGTCACCAGACGTTCTTCACTGTCGGAATCTTAAAAATGTTGTGATTCATGAACAACAGCTAAAAGAGAAGTGTCAAAGTTGAAGCAGAGTGGTGTCAAAATATGAGGGCATAGAGAGGGATAGATGAAGCTGCTCTGTATGATGGGTCAATTTTATAGGATTGGGGGTAGACCTGTTCAAATGACCTGTGAATTTTTGCTTTCAGGAATTAGGTTCAAACTAAAAACTCCTTTAGTTGTACCTTAATTCTTTATCAGGCCAGCTTTCATGTTTATGGTAGACTCAGGTTTATGTGAAGCAGCACATGAGGAACATAGGCAAAGTATGCAAGGTCAGGTCCAAGCTAACATGAGAATAGACATAAGTATGGACATAAGTATAGACATAGCTCAAGGGTCCCCGTACTTCCGTCTGCTTGTGTTGTTATATAAAAGCTAGGCCAAATCTGACTGCTGCATCTGTCCTGGTTTGGACTGGAGTAGATAGTTAATTTTCTTCCTAGTAGCTGGTATAGTTTGCTAAGACACTGATGTTTTTAGTTGTTGCTAAGTAATGTTTATAGTAAGTCAAGGACTTTTCAGCTTCTCATGCCCTGCCAGCAAGATGGCTGGCATAAGAAGTTGGAAGAGGATACAGCCAGGACAGCTGACCCCAGCTGACCAAATGGATATTCCATACCGTATGACATTATGCTCAGTATGTAAGTTAGGGGAAAAGCCAGTCAGAGCCTGCTGCTTGGAATTGGCTGGGCATTGGTTGGTGAGTGGGGAGCAGTTTCATTGTGCATCGTTTGTTTTGTATATTCTAATTCCTATTCTTCTTATTATAATTACCATTATCATTATTCTTATTGTCTTCATTTTCTGTCCCATTAAACTGTCTTTATCTCAACCATGAGTTTTCTCACTTTTACTCTTCTGATTCTCTCCCCCATCCCTGTGGGAATAAGTGACCGTGTTTTTCTTTATGAAAAAACAACCCTAATACAATTTAAGAGCAGCCAGCATGGCTTTAGCACAGATATGTGGCTGCCTTCAGTGATGAGATGAGTGCTTTGGGGATGAGAAGTGAGCAGTTGTTATTGGTTAGTTTGATTTTAGCAAGACTATCAAGACCATGTTTGGTTTGATCCTTGTAACCACATTTGAGAGATATGGACAGGATGGGTGGACTGTGAGGTTGATGAAAAAAAAAAGATTGGACCATCAGGTAGTGAGTGACCTGGACATATATAGTGACCCTGGTAGTATTTAACTTCTTCACTAGTGACTGGAATGATGACATGGAATGCATCCTCACTTTATTAGCAGGTGACGTTAAATTGTGGGGAAAAGATGGCATGCTGGAGGGAAAGGCAGCTATTCAGAGGGATCTCATGAGGCTAGAGAAATAGCCTGACAGAAATGTCTAGAAATTCAAAAAGGCAATTAAAAAAAAAAAAAGGCAAGTAAAGCTTATCTAAAGCTCTATCTGGGCATGAAAAATACTATGCCACTGTACAATCTGACAGGCTAGAATGCAGTTTTTAGGAAAGGACCTGGGGTTTATGAGGAACAATGCAAACATGAGCCAGCAATATCCCCTTACAGCAACAAAGGCTAACTACATATTGGGCAGCATTAGTAAGAGTGTAGCCAGCAGGCTGGGGAAAGCAACTTTCTTGTGAACTCAAGAGGCTGCATCTGGAATATTGTGTCCAGTTTTGGACTCCCAAATACAAGAAACATTAGCATACAGGGACAAGTCCAGAGGAGAGGATTTAATTGTTGTGTACAACTTCCTAGGGGGTGGTTACAGAGAGATAGATCTCCTTGGAGGTCTAACACAAAAGGACAAGTATCAATGGACATAAATTGCATGAAAAGTTCTTAATCACCATTATTTAAAAAAATCAAAAATTATTTGGGTTGAAAGGGACCTTTAAAGATCATCTGGTCCAACACTCCCTGCCATGGACAGGGACATCTTTCACCAAATCAAGTTGATAAAAGCTTTGCCCTGCCCAACTTTGAACACTTCCAATGATGGGATCATGGTTGATCCAACACTGTCACAGGTTGTCTGGGAAGGTTGCAGATACACAAAACTTGACTGGGGAAGGCACCGAGCATCTAACATGGGAGTTAGCCCTGCTTTGAGAGGGGATTCATCCTGACAAGCTCCCAGAGTCCATATAGATTACTTTATGCTTCTGTGATTCCAAGTGGTTTATAGCATGTATGTCACACTTAAATCTTCAAAACAAAAATTTGCAGAGACACATAATGCTTCTGTGTACTGACTGAAAGATGTAAGTGTAACGCATTGTGAGGAGTTTGTTTCATGGAAAAAGATTATCAGAAATAGTAACTAACAGCAACAGTGATTGGTGTCCTTAGATTCTCACAATTTCCAGTTCAGAATTGAGAAGAAAAGTAGTAAATTTTACAAAAGTTATTCCTTCAAATTTTGTTTAATTAAGAAAATTTAAATAAATGAAACACAATTAAAAAATCTCGCACTCTATTAATAAAATTGAAAAAAACTTAATTGCACAAAAACTTAATGATATCTTTAGTTAAATTGTTTCAGCTAAAACCATATCATGGTCTGTTTAAACTCATAAGCAAGTACAATTATTAATGCCCCAGAGAAAACTCTGGGTTTATTTACATGCCCTATTTTGGAGAACAAGGTACATCCAACTAGCTAAATCAGAATGCCTCTGTGAATATGCCAGAGGAAATTAATATACATTGTGGAGCAAAAATGCATTGCATTCCTGATAAGTCTAGAACTTAATTTTATCACAGACAATTCTGTGATAATTTTTAGCATTTAACTCCAAGAGTGCTTTTATTGCAAGAGGATCACCAGTCTAAGGCAGAATCCTTAACTTTATTTGGTTTGCATTGATACCCCTAAGTAGAGCAGTAGCCAATTCACATCCTTCTTTTTAAATATCAGCTGCTATTGATGCCAGCTATGATTATAGTATGTCAGAAGAATATATTTTTGACTAAAAATATTTTACCTTTGCTTTGTTTATAGCAAGCAAGTTCCACCTGGAAGATCAAGTAAAAGACACATTTGTGCTTCAGTTCAACTAGCTTATCCCTTTCTACATAATTGATGATGAGTCTAAATATCTTTATCTGCCAAAGAAAGTATTCGTTTTACTAAATGTAAGCACCTGTAGTGCAGACAGCTCCCTTTAAATGAGTTTGCCTAATTACCTTTATTTTCAATGAAGACCAAATGCTTATAGCGCACAATTTATCTCATTCTAAAGTAGACAACTAAAATAGGTCAGATGAATCATCCCTTAGAAGAAGCTCTTTCTCTCCATTAAATATAAAGGGAGTCTGGCATGACTACCTCTGAACTGTACACTGCATATGTCTAAAGTTAGGTGAGAGGAATCCCATCCCACCTGTTTGTACACTTAATAAAAGAAGACTACCAGTACAGTATAAAATTGAACAAACTGTCCTCAGGCTTTGAAACGAGTTGTTTTAATCTTGAGCAATTCAGTTCTTAATTTAGGGTTTGATTTAACTCTCATTGAAGTCAACAGCTGTATGTTTTAAGGGGAATTTAATGAAGCTTGTCAATTATTTTTGTTTGCTCTCTCATCAAGGATACTCAATTAAATTCAATGAGAAATGAATGCCCAATGCTTAATGAAAAAGGATATTCTATAAATATGGGCTAATATGAACAGGATTTTTTTGTAAATTAGTTTTTTTATCATCCATCTTTTAAAAGAAATATGTGACCACTATAGATAATTCCTTAGTGACAAATGTCTTTAATAGTTCTAATTCAAGTAACACCAGGAAGTAGAGATGTTGTTTCCTTCCACAGGATTATTAACTCTTTAATAATATGTGTAATATATTAAATAAAGTCCAGCAGGATGCTATTGCTCTGCTGAAGCTCTGTTTAAGTATGACTCTCAAACTTGCTTTGCACTGTCAGTTTTACAGAGCTCCTCAGTGCTGGACCCCAGATAACAACAGGCTTATTGAACTTTTTACACCAGAGTGCGATGGAGTTGTAGTTGGAAAGTCTGATAAAAACTTTCAGGCCCTGCTATAGGTGATGGAAAGGAATGGCTATCCAAATGAAACCACTGAAAATTTACTAGGTAGCCTGGAGGTAGTCTAGTCCTGATCTTAATGGGGGGAACTGAGGAAACAGTGTGCATGCACTTACATGACTATGACAAGGACATGTAACACAGGAGCCTTTGCAGGCACTAATGGGAGAGAGGAAGCCAGAAGATTTGTTCTTTCTTTCCTCTTTGCTGAATTAATTCTAAATATCTCACTGGCTTCACAGTTCATTTATTTGCATGTGCAACTGGTACAGAGGTCTTGAAGGCGTAGAGGGGGAATTCTGTGAAATGAACGAGTTAGCACCTGAGTGAGATTTACAAACTCTAGAGTTAAACTCTCCGATTCTATTATCTAATTCAGTTTCTATTTCTACCTGTAAATCTGCTTCAGAGTAACAGAGGTTTGAGATTCTGAAGCCAGAATATTACCAGAAGCTGCATGAACAGTGTGAGAGAGAAGGCTGTTTTTCCTTGGCTCTATGCTGAGAACTGTGTGTTACAGGTTTCCCAGACAACCCCTGTTTAACAACTCTGGTGCAAAGGCAGAAGAGGTCAGCTTGGAAGGATTTTTTTAAACATACTAAAAACTGAAGCAGCAACTCTGCATATTAGTAACAGGATTAAATGAAAAGAACTGTATCAGTACAGAGTGGCTGAAGGCAAAGGACTCTCTCCAGTGCATGTGGTAGTAAAGGAAGAGGATTTTATTAGGTGGGGAAATAGAAGCACTTCAAAATGTTAGAAACAAACAATGATGCAAAAATGGATACTTTTATTCACCCTGTCCCATTCCTGTGGCATGAGATTTTCTGCAAACAAGCAGCTCTCCTGTAAACCAGCTCTAGTGTGCCATTCTTAGCTTTCATCCACACAGCATCCTGGCTACCCTTATTGTGGCACCAAATCCAGCCACTTATGAATAGTCAGTCTGTGTAAGCATGTAAGGGAGAACTGTGTGCTCTGCAGAGCTCTTTAGTGGGGAGCACTGAAGATGATAGCCTGTAACGTTAGTAGGGTAACTTCAGCCCCTTTGGTGCTCTGCTTCTGGGTTAATCTGTGCGTGAATTGTTCTAATTGTGTTAACCTGTATTTAAAAACATTTGGTGCAGACTAACTAAAACTCTGGTCCCTGAAGGGATGCAGAATTAAGAAGTTTTTCCTGTTACAATTGAATTAACTACATTAGTAGTTTTCTTGCAAATGAACACTTTGTCAATGAATCATGCAGACTTTGTATTTCACACTGAGAAGAGGATGAAGTTTCTGTGCATTAAAAACTGACTGTGCTATGTAATCCATTTTTTTTTTACAATGAATAATGGAAAACTGAGAAATTGTATCAATAATCCAGAGGAAAGGCATTAGAGGCTACACATATATATATATATATATATATATAAAAGTATACATATCTCAATTATAGTTCTATCCAAGAATACAATAATGTAATATTGATATAACTGCAGCATTTTCTAGTAACTTTTGGCACAGTGACATGCTGACGAATTTATATACATTCAGTTTTTCCTGCAACACCATCCATAAATTTTGCCTTATACAGGTCTATTTCATCAGACAAAGGAATCACACACAGGCTTTATAACACTATAAAGACAGGATGAGTTTCACTTCTTTAATTACTAGCACAAGAGTGCTAGTAAAAGTTTTTGCTGGCACAGAGCTGTCAAAACAACTTAATCAGTTTTAACTTGTTTTATTCACCAACTCACATAAACTACATAAAAGCCTCCCTCTTAAGAGCAAAAGAAAAATACAGAACCAAGATGGCAAAGTCTTATTAATGGTTGGGATTTAAAAGCAAAGGGATTTGTGAGATGTGTATGTTCAGTAAACAATCACATTTATCTACTTGTCTGGATTTGATGTTGGAAATGTTGCCACAGGATTGGCATGGCAACAGCCATTACCAAATCAGTGAAATTGCACAATAATTATTTTGTGCCATGTATAGAATGGAAATTCTATCTACTCTCATGGGCTAATTTGCAAGGACTTGCCTACCCTGCAGGTCCTTTGATACCAGATCTATTGCAGTATAGAGATCCTTATATAGTGGTGCTGGTGTTGTGCACAAAATTAGATTTGTTACCTGTTGTGCAACAACATAGTTACACACTCGAGACACTGATTATTTATTTCAGAGTTGCACAAGCCTCGGTGCTTGGTGATATTCCACAAATCAAGAGCACCAACTATAAAAACTTATCACTATTTACACTTTTTAGCAAACAAAGGCATTAATGTTCATTTGCTACAGGTTACATAGTTCTCTTATTATTAGTAGTCTATCTTCTATTGGTTAATGACTCTCTTGCTACTCATTTTAATTAGTCTGTATGCTCAGTCTTTATTGTCTCTTGAAGTGGTGGGCCCTGAGTTGTGGTCACAATCTCCCCCTGCTGGAATTATCTTTTTCTCAGTTGGATCTGATTCCTGCACAGTTGCTGATTTGGCTTTATTAGTTTCTTCCGTATCTTGGGAGTTCTGCCAAATATCCTTGTGGCTCATAAACTCTGCATTCCCTGTGCTCAGTATCAGTGGTACATCCTTCTTCCCAAGCTTTGGTAACTCCCCCTAGGTCTGAGATCATTGAAGCGTGTCAAGCCCTCAACCTAGCAATGCAGTTCTACAACAAGTAATTTGTTTTTCTAACACCCAGGCATCACTTACAGCTTGTTAGCTGCTATCTGTTTTATGGATTAAATCTCTTTTCCTTTTGATAAGCTGGAAAGTGCACAAAGATCAAACATTAAAGAATATCCTTTCTTAAGAAAAATTTTATATATTCCACATTTTGCAACACTGGGACACCTGAGAGCCTGTTTTGGGGATCAGTTGCTGCCCCAGGAAATAGAAAATGGCACTGGTAGGATTGACTACCTTAACCTGGCAGAGTTGACTGCCAGGTTAATAATACAAGTGTAATAGCACATTGAAAAGCAACAAGTTGCATTACCTGGGTGACACTCTGTTACTCAACAACAACAGCAGCTGCCAGCAGCAATGGAAGTAAGTAGTTGTATGGCTCCCAGCGGGACAAATAATTAATCTGGAGGGAGTTAGGAGCTGCCTATCACCCTAAACTTCTTTTCCCTGTATGGCAGCCTCTGGTGATGATAGCTACTTTTTGTATGATCTTAAAAATCATGATCTTGTTAGGAGGTGGACCTGCTGTCTGAGGAATGGGGATGAGAAGAACGGTAATGAAAGCAGGCAGTTTCTAAGGAGGAACTGAGTCCTGCTACCCAGAAGAGCAAAAGTTTTTCCCCTCTCCTTAATTTCCTTGGCACCTTAATGTTTGGCAGAAGATGGCCAAAAAGGAGGCAGAAACAATTCTGTGTCCTTTCAATTAGGCCTTATCGTGGATGATTAGATCAGAGTAGCAAAACTACTTTTTCATTCCAACAGCTTCTCGTTCAAGATGAGAAGCAAATCAGTTCTTCCTCCATGTCCTGATGGTGACAGTTGTACCTGTTTCCCATCAGCCCTGGTGACAAAAAACAGATCTGTATCCCTTCAGGACAACAAAAAAGACTTTATTAGCCAAGGCAAAAGTAGTTTGTATGCTGTAGTGGGTGACCCTGAGGTCCTATCCAGTCCCTTGCTCAATCCTCCCAAGAGGGATGAGGAACAGCAAAAGCTAAAAACTCATGGATTGAGATAAAGACAGTTTAATAGGTGAAGAAAAAGCTGCATATGCAAGCAAAGCAAAATAAGGAACTAATTCACTACTTCCTGCTGGCAGCAGGTGTCCAACCACTTCTTGTAAAGCAGGACCTCAGCACACATAACCGTTGCTTGGGATGACAAATGCTTTAACCACATAATCCCATAGGTTTCATAGCTGAGCACAATGTCGTACGGCATGGAAAAATCCCTTCAGTCAGTCTGGGTTGTCTGTCCTGGTTGTATCCCCTCCCAGCTTCCTGTGCACCCCCAGACTATTTACTGGTGAGGCCGAGTGGGATAAAGAAAAGAACAAGCAACCCTGAGGCTGTGGAAACACTGCTCAGCAACATTCAAAACACTGTTGTGTTACTAACAGTCTCAGTCACAAATGCAAAACGGAGTAGGCTATGGAGAAAGTTAACTCCATCCCAGCCAGACCCAATACAAGGGCTGATCATGTTCTGCTGCTACAAAAGCCACTGCAATAGGAGGTGAGCAGCTGTGCTGGCAGAAGCACCTATAGAGGAGCCTCATGTGTCTGGTGATGGTTTGTCCCAATGTCAGCCTTACAAATCAATTAAAAATGCATACCTTGTTGGATGTCTAACTGATGCTTATCTGGGGGAGAAACATACTGTTACAGCCCATGTTTTCTCTTTTCCTCAATCAGAATACATTATAATTGTATCTGTGTATATGTTCTGTCTGCATTGAAAATTCAACCCATCAAGCACTACAGACTGATGGACCCAGGCTAGGTTGCACTGCTGGGAAAGCTGGCAGGGAAGCACAAGGATTAGGGTATGTGCCCAACTCGGGCAATGGCCTCCCAGGCAGGGCTGACACGGAGCTGCTGGGGCCAGGACCAGGAGTGGCTCCACGACAGGGGTGTAGCGAGGGGTGTGGCCCCAGGCATGGCTCCAGAGGTGAGGTAGGCATGAAGAGAAGAGGTCCAGGGTGGGGTGGGAGAGCAGCATGTGAACTGGCAAAATGCCCAGGTCCTGGCTTGGTGCCCAGAAAATAATAAAAGAGGGAACCAGGAAAGGACCTACCAAATGACCTTCTTACCTGGGAAACCTAATTATGGCTCCAGCATGGGCTGTGGTGATACCTTGCTGGTGCACAAGAGGGTGGAAGCAACAGCAAGGGCTGAGGGTAGAACAAAACAGGCTAGGAGGAAGGCAAATGTGTGGAGAGATTGAGTAAAATATTAGGAAAATGCCAACTAAGCATAGAGTCTGATGTTAAAGCAAAATTTTAAATCGGAACCTGCAGCATCCAGACCCAACAATCACCAGCATCAGTGACTAGGAGGGAGCGTAGGAGAAACTGGTGAATAGGATGATGAGACGGCTGCAGATACCACTCGCACAGAAAGGCAGTGCCTCATGTGACAAAGCCTACCAGTGTGTAGTTGACCCAGCAACATATTTGCAATAACTTTGAACTGGGAAAATACTTTTGACTGGGTCACTGATTTGTGTCATGAAGGTAAAGTATTCTTGGCCTAGTTGTGTGAGGCTTCAGCTTCACTCTAGTGGATGAACAGAGCGGAGTGACTCTTAAAATAGGGAGGAGGAATTGATTTGATTGTGTGAGAATCAAACAGCATGACTGTATGAGAGCAACTGGGAGATTAGAAAGAGCACTGCAGAGCTCTAGTACTGTGCTCTGAAGGGAAACCCAAAAGAAGAAGCAAACCTTAGTCACTGGCTTGCAGCCATCTTCAAATCTTCTACCGTATTTTTAATTCACATTACTTAATGATATATAATTCTCTGTTATTGCTGACTTAGTATTATATATTTCTCATTTAATAAAAAATATTATATGTCAAAATTGTTTTCCTGCTTGTATTCCACTACAAGGATAAACCAGTAAAATCTGGTACTTGTAATTCTATATGGATGAAAAATTCTGAACTCAGACCTATCATCTGGAAAAAGAGCTTAGGCTTCTGAATGGAGAAGCTACCCTCCTGCAGTTGTGTATTGTTATTGTAGTTAGGAAACAGGATTTGGGGTAGATGATTTGCACAACCAGGATATGCAGAGGTAAAACTGGTGTGTTTCTTCCAGTTAAAATGATCCAACAAAATATCCTGAATACTCTCTAATGGCTTAAGGGTAAAAGCAGTCTATATGTACTGAAGTATTTGCAAACCTGGCTGAGTAACTTGTTAAATGAAGATCCACTTAACCATACACCTTTTGTCAATAATTTGTTAGTAACTTCATGAAAGAAGATCTTATTCCAGTGCAAAGTGACTATAAATTTGAAGCACTGTTAATAACAATACTAGTGTATTATGTTCATATGATGATAACCTAAACTATTCTTGGAGCCATTGAGGATTTTTCTTATCTTTTGTCTATGCTTCAGTCCCCTGAATATCACTGTTATTTTCCACCCACTCCTCCTAAGTTGTCTTCCTGATAAAAAGATAAACCCTGCATTTCCAGTGTAGCTACATATATTTTTACTGCAAGATTTCAAGATTATTTGAATGCATTTGTTCAATGTTTTTTGAGTCAAATTGCTGGTGAGGTTTTTTTTCCATAATGTTTATGTGTATCTGTAGGAAGAGTTTGTTTCTCTCTCACAATTGAAGAGAGAAATGAAGAAGCCTTTGAAGAATACTAATGAAAACAATTTATCTAGAAAAATGGGATATCAGTGCAGGTATCCATTTAAACATTTGTGAATGATGACACTTCAACACCTGTAGAACTTCTATATAACAACCTACATATCCTAGTATGTAGCAATACTATGGATATTATAAGTGGCAATAAGATAACAAATTACTGGGGTATCTTAAAAATACAACTTTATTGCTCTAATTGGAAGCTTTTGGAAGACTAAAATGACAAATTACTAAATAAGATAATTGTAAAATTATTTTAAAACAAACCAGCATATGCTATCTGGTTTGAAGGATCCATTTTCTAATAGAGCAAAATTTGGTTTTGTTTATTTTGAAACTCGGGAGAAGAGGGGATTGCATATGTCACCAGTCTTCATCTCCTTATACATCCCAAAATCAGACCTTGAGTCAGAAGATAGGTCTGTAAAGGCATGCAGATGTATATGACATAAACAACTTTTGTGTCTGTACCGTGTGCTGAAAAATTGTTAATGCTGAATTCTATATCAGAAACTACTTTAATACTGATGTCTTGATGACTGTTGATAGAAGCCAGCTATCTTTTGGAGACTATCGAGTCTGTACTTTCCTGACTTACTCCTAAAGTCCTTATTATAATAGCAAAAGGAAAGTGTTAAATGCTCCTAGGTTTTGTTCCTCTAACGTCATAATATGGTCTCCCTCCTTTTTTTTTTTTTTTCTTCTTTTTCTTTTCCTAATTATTTCTGTATTTTACATGCTGCAGAGGCAAAATGATGCAGCTAAGTGATCAGGGTAATAAACTGTGAACTTATGTTGAAATAATGGTCTCCTGAAGAAAATCTTGACTTAAATCCAAGACATTTATTTTTTAGAAATCTAAACCATTATTGGAGCAAAATTTACACCTGGGTAATGTTGATCCTAGACCACAGAATGTGCAAGAAAATCAAGCTTCAAGGTTTCCAGGGCAGCTTCTCTCTCTCTGACAGGAAAAAGTAGACCCAACGCAAGAATGTCAAATGACACTATTGAGATACTTCAAATGTAATACACTGAGAATGCTACTTGCACATTTAAGCTGCTAAAGACAACAGAAATGGTGATGAATTTACAGTGGAGCCCCTTAAAAATCTGCATCTCATAGTAAACTATCTGTTCACAAGAGTTTTAATGCTCTGAGTACAGCCACTTCCTGGCATCTATAAGAACTGCAGAAGCGTCTGTGGATCTCTCCTCCTTCACACTCCCCTGCAACGTGGTGCCCATCTGCTGAAGAGTAAGGGAAATGCACTGAATGTAAGCATCCCATCACTATGTGGGCAAGCAGGATTTGAAGCCATTTACTGCAAGCAATCATTTGCCTGAACTCTTTGGAGAAATGCTTTGCACAGTAGAGATATGATTTCATAGTTCATAATACAGTTAGCCTGTAATTCCTTTTGAAAATACAATTTACCGTGTCTATCACAGGATTTACAGAGGCTTTTCTGTCATGTCTAGAAGGAGCGTGTTTTTCAGTGGTTGGTTTGGTTTTCATTACATTTTTTTAAATTTGAATTGATGCTCATGTCCTTCATGCATTACAATGTATCTCCAAGGTCTTTATTTTGTAAAGCACATTTTTCCAATCCATACTGGCCAAGAACTGACACAGAATGTGTTCATCCTGCACAGGGATTTTGGGGGGCCTAAGAAAATGCAGTTACCTGCTTCAACCTGTAGCAGTTGCCTTGCTTGCCTCACAATCTTGAGGACTGTGAACAGCTTTTAAATATCTATCTGTGACACTAATATGTCTTTCCTGCTGCATTTGTTGCCCATTGAACCCCTCCCTGGAACCGCAGTAATTGGATTCATTGCAGAAAGGCATCCATGAACAGGAAGTTTCTCTTTAATATTACTGCAAGGAATGGGGTGGAGTGATTCGAATGAAGATGCAAAATAGCTGTTTTCAAGAGCGAGGATCAAAGAGAAGGAGATTAATGGGTGGTTTTGGTTGTTATTGCTTTTGAAAGGTGTCTGAAGGTAAAACAAAGCAAGACACACACACACAAAAATTGTTGTTAGTAAGCTAAAGCTAGTGGTCTGGATTCTTAGTCCGCTCACACTGCATTGTTTTAAACAATGCTACATTACGGAAAATAAATATTTTTATTCTTGTTTGTAAGAACATAAATAACAATGCCTTTTTCATGTCAACTAAATTTAAACTGAAATCTCTCATTGTGTATCCTGGGCTTTTTCCTCTGTTCTTTGGTTTCTTTTCAAGCATGTCTTTTTTGAGCAAGACTTGTCTCTTCCTATCTTTGTATCTCATTCAGCAGCATAGTATGCCATATTATGCTGATATATATTGTGACATTTTTTGTGGCACAACAAAAAATAAGCACAGATTTACAATTAAACAGAATAACAATAATAAATTGTAGGAAAAACACAAGCTTTTTGTCGATCTAGATTCGAATCTATATTGTTTTTCTTTTAACCTGTTGATACTGTCTCAAGCACTGAGATAATGCCAGATGAAAGGAGATGCTTTTGCCATGATGTGCTTCTGTGAACACTCAATGTGATTAGATGTTCTTCTTACAGTTTTATTCATTCCTAAAAGGAGCTACTTTCTTCCCACGTCTGGAATACTGCAATCAAAGTAAAACCTAAGCCTCATGGACATCTACAGCAAATCTCTCCAAGTTTTAGCAGTATTCGAATTACTGTGTTTAAAAGGAAGCAAGTGTTCTAGGGCTTCTTCTCAGAAAGGCTAAGCTACTCAGATGTTCTCTTTATGTACCCTTTCTGTGCAGTGGAAGTGCTACTGTTTTCCTGATGTCACAAAGCTGTTGAAGGACTGGATGCTTTGGAAACCCCAAACTACCTGATACAGATTGATATGAATGAATGAATGCAGTTTGCTTCTCTGCCAGGTGAGGAAACGCAGAGGATAGCATGTTTCTTTGACATTTACTGAATTACGCAGCAATATAAATTCTTCACAGACTGTTCACAGTCTAGGGTAGAAAGCTGATTACTGTTACCATTAAAGCTCTGCATGTCGTCATCCAGCTGGACAACACGCACACATACAACAGAAGGGTATACAGCTATAGTGCTGGAGCTTTTACTTTCAGTTTCTTCTCTTTGTGCCTCATGGGATAATTTCTAGCTAAATAGACAGTGAATGCCTAAATAAGAATCTTATGATAGAAATAGTTTCTTCATAACCCCCAAATTTTATGGGTAGTAAATAATAAACTCAGTGCCCATCACTGGTACATATACAGTTGGAACAGTTTCCCTCATGTATAATGTCACCTTTATGTACATTGAATTGTAATTGCTGTTTTATTACCTAGTTATTTATTACATAGTTATTCTACAGCCTTCACAGGAAATCCTTTGACACAATAGCCAACATACTGTGGAATGGTGAGGTGAGAGTTCAGAGAGACAGTGAGGCAGGCAAGAACAGTGTCCTTCTCACTGACAGTGCACAGTCGCACAGTGCCTGAGGAGGGCAAGCAGAGCAGGTCCTGTGGTGGTTACCTAGCACAGCCACATGCTAGTGATTGCCAGACACACAAGTCTCTCATGATCTAAGGTCCAAGGCCAAGCCAGAGAGTCAACTCAGGGTATCAGAGTTTGTGTCCAGATCAGTGAGATTCATGGCCAGGCACAGGCATACTCACAATGTAGCTCAGACAAAGACCAGTAGTAAGGCTCTGCCTCCTCCCTCCTGACTTCATTTTCAGATCACTTCTGAATATGCTGACAATCGTGGGCCAGGAAAGACCCTACAGATTGCCAGTGGTGCTTTCCCTTTACTCTTCAAAATATTTATTTATGCAAGAGACTTATAAATATAGTTTAAATATTGTTGAGGCATATTTGATTTGTTCCTTCGTGAGTAAAATAGAAGACTGCCAAGTAACATCTGCATAGATGAGTGCTGACAATTGCACGGTTATCCACGTGCCCCCTGGAAGCCATGAACCTGATCTCTGCAGTGGGAAATCTATGCTGCTCAACTCTACTGAGTGGCAGAGCCTGTTAGCTTAGACTGAGAGACTATGGCTGTCAAGGTCTTGAATTTGACAGGAACCAATCTTCTGTAGAGCTGTTTAGAGCTTTTATGGGGTTTTTGTTTGTTTTCATGAGTTGTTAAACTTGTCTAATTTAAATCTGAAACAGAGATGCTAAATTCATTACAGAATACTGAACGTTTAGTGAACTGAATCAAAAAAGGAGCCACTGGAAGAATTGTTAGATTTGTTTAGGCTTTAACTTTACCTGTGAATCAACAACATTTGCTGAAACAACTTGTTTCCTGGGTGTTATTAATGATGGTAAAGTGATTTAAAGGATTGCTAAATGAAGTGAAACACTAATGTGCTTTAACGCTAATCTGCTGAGAGGCTCGGTGAAGCTTTTGAGGTCCATGTCTTCACATGCCTCTTATTGAGTCTTTACATTGGTGAACATAAAACTCTTTAGGGAGAGATAGGGGACAGTCAGTTCCAGCTTGTAGGCTCTTATATGTCCTGTCAACATGTCATACTCCCATTACATCAAGTGGAAATGTAGTCAATACAGCTAATGGACTCTAGAGGGGGATTGAGATGATGAAACGAGACATCTCTTTCAAAATGAGCCTAATAGCTCTACAGTTTCCAGTGGGATTAAACATGAGCATTCAGTGCTCTAGGGTATAGCAGCATCTGCACAAGACCGGCAGATAGAACATGGGGCATATGGGAGATCTGTGCCCTTCAGGAGAAGTGGCTGGAGTCAGGCAGGATGCCTTACAGCATCTCAGATGGAAACAATGCAACTGAACCAAACCCCACCATTTGGATGCCTCTGTGTTTGTATCCTATGTTTGTATCCTAGAGCTGAGTCCCGCACCTGTGATTTGATTGCTAAGAAATTTTAAATCACTATTCACTAATTCACTGATCACTAAATCACTACTAACAAAAGTAGCCAGAATTTCCCATGAAAAATGTTATTTTTCTTTACAATGTTTCCAGTGTTGCTTTTCCCCATGTTCTTACAACCAGCAGTAGTACAGAAATGTTACTGTTAGATTTAGAAATCCAGCTATTCGGGTACTTGGCTGTACTTCATCCATCATGAACTGACCTTTGGGAGGGAACTGTAGATAAATCTGCACAGCTTCACCACCACAGTGTTTCCCAGAAAGAAACTCTTCTACCCTTTCCTTGCATTAGTGAGCCCACATTTCTTCTCTCAAATTGGTCTTATGACCCATTACCACTAAATATCAGTCTAACAAGTCTAAACATTTGAACCAAATTTAATTTCTACAGCCAGAAACATGCAGATAGATAGGGCAGGCTGGGTGGCTTCCAGCCACAAAAAAGGTGTTATTAAATCATTAGAACTAGGACAGAAATGTACACTTCAGAGTTGAGCAATACACCTAGTGAATAAACTACAGAATCAAAATAATAAACTGTGACTCTTTCTCCAAATGCAAGACTAATCAAGCATATAAACACAAGGATAATAAGGCATAAATGCCTGCTGCCTAAAGGTGCCATGACATTTTTTACATATCTGACAAACCAAATAC
The DNA here is from genome assembly GCA_038380795.1 of Pyrocephalus nanus. Classification (NCBI taxonomy): domain Eukaryota; kingdom Metazoa; phylum Chordata; class Aves; order Passeriformes; family Tyrannidae; genus Pyrocephalus; species Pyrocephalus nanus. The sequence goes on from CM076259.1 coordinate 42,977,143, forward strand.
ATTTTATTATGCTTATAGTCTGGGAAAAACAATACATTACTGTCTCCTGAAATGACTCTGAAATACAGAAAATGCCTTTTTTTTCTATGAAGTCCTTTTATAATTAAAGGACAGCATTTAAGTGTGTCATTTTTATATTAAGCTTCGGTAGCACTATGGTATAAACCACTCTGTTTGGGAAATGGCGTTCTTCCAAAATGTGTGATCATCTGAAAGGTTAGCTCATCTTTTGTAATTTGATTTGTCAGCTTGGTCTCTGAGTCAGGAAATCAGCTCAGTTGCGAAAGAACTGTCAAGCGTGTTCAAAATTAAATGCATATTTATGGAGTTCCCTGAACTGGAATAACAGCCTGTGTCTTGGGACTGTACACAGATCCTGTCCATCACCAAAAAGGAGTCTTGATTATTTAATGGTTCTTTTTAGGGAGTATCTGTTATGATCACAGTTTGTTACTCATTTTTATTTCTCCAGGTCTGTCACGGCCCCTAGTGGCTCAGATACACCCAGAGAGCACCATGGGTCTGGCACCAAAAGCCCTGAGAAGTGTGAAGTGCTGCAGGGCAAACTGTGGGAAGGGGTGAAGTGATGGGGCCTGCGAAGCCTGGGTGTGTTTGACAGCTCTGTGAGGAAAAACAAGTTCCAGCAAATCCTATCATATATTTCTTGCAAGATTGGTCATGTTTATAATTTTCAATAAAAACATTTCTTGTTGACTTAGAGGAAAAATGCTACGATTTTGTGTTTGTTAATTAACCTCCATCTCATGTCTTTATTAAAAGAAATCTACATATCATAACATTTTGAAGAGGCAGATGATTTAAAGACTGAAAGTTTGACATGTAAGTAATTAATTTTTAAAATTACTTTCTGTCTTATAGATTGTTATCATGTCTGACAATCTTAGTGAAAGCTTAGTTCTTGTTGGTCAGAGCTTACATCACAAGTTTCCCAATTTTCAGGTAGGCTTTCACTGTAAAAAAGTTCATTCTAAGAGTCCTGCAGACTAAATCATGAATATTAGAATCACCACCAGCAGTCTTCTAGAACACAAGAAGTCCTCTGGCATTGCAGAAGAAATGTGTTTATGCAATCTTAGTTATGCCATCTTTAGTGTTGTTCCTAAAGCATTCTGATATATCATAAAGTACCATCCAGTGCTTCCTGACCAACAACATCAATAATCTTTAGTGTTTCTAGAGATTTGACATGTTGGTTTTGCCTCTGATTTTGAAGAAACTTGGTTAATTTTCCCCCGTTGTTGTTTTTCACATACATTGCGTGTTTTTGAAATACCATGGCACAAAGTTTAATTTTACTGTATAAACTTAAAATTGTCCTTTGCAGGGTAGTTTTCATTCAAGCATTTAGTGAGTTGTTTGCTGTCATTTTGATCAATAATTGGCATTTAGTCAAAATCCTGGTAATCAAGAAACAGCAAAGCATGTTTCTTGATTACTCTCTCCTTCCCCACTTTTTCCAGTCTGTTTCACCCCAGGTTTTAGGAGGTTAACAGGCTTACAACCTGCATCTCCTAAAAGAATCCCAATCTAGAAATTCTTTAAGGACAATTTTAAGAATTTAAAATTTAAGGATTTAAAATTTCTTTCACAGCAATGTGAAAGCTGTTTCCACAGTGGTGGCTATTGAAGAGGGCTGTATGTCTCTCCATGAAGACATCACTGACCTTTGGTAGGCTCAGGCTGGAAAAATAAGCAGATGCTTTCTAATATTATTTATATGTAATAGTAGGATTTTTCAAAATATGAAACAATTTACCAATGTGAAAGGAAAATACTTAATTCTAACATTTTCTGTGGTAGGAACATTTAAATCTGGCAGGTAAACTTTCAGAATTAACACTACGTTGACTAAGTATGTCTGTGTTGCTGAAGTTGCAGCTCTTCCAAGTAGTTTGTTCCAAGAGTTTTAAAGCCAGACCATACATTCATGTTTAGAGTAATAGTGTGAGTACTTTTTCTCCAGAACAAAATACATTTTGGATTGTCTACCTAAAATCAAATTCCTGTGATTTATATAATTGGTAAAAGCATTTTCTTTTTATAAACTCCCCAAGAAGAGCCCATAATGTCATTTGCAAATTTGTTTCCTTTTTCATTGTTGGGAAACAGCACTTCATTGCTAATTGGAAAGTGCAAGCTCTCAATTACACCACAAAATATTCTTGGTCATAACTTGCACAAGATTTATTCATCACAACTTACCCATTTGCTCAGAGCAGGAATTACTGAAACAGAGTGTTTCTACTGTGTTTTTAAAAGTCCAGTTTAACTTTCAACTTTAAAAATATAATTTCTTGGGTGGTAGCCCTTTTATTATAGGGCTACCCAATATAGGAAACCCAGTTCTATTGGTTACTTAATTTTTTTTCCAAATCAATTTTTTTTTATATTCTTCTGCATTGCAAACACCTACTGTGACTCTTTTTTAGAGCTGCTTGGGTAAGCATAGGAGTGCAGAAATTTCTCTTTTACACTGAGAGCACTGATATTTTTCAGCCTGCAGCTTTCAGACTAATACTTCTAGGCTGAACTGAAATGGAGTCCTGAGCTGATAGGGGCAGGGGTTGGGAGAGAACCCCAGGGAGGCTTGGCAGGGACAGTAAGGTCCAAAAGTTGGCCTGACGTCTACCCTAAATCTTCTCTGAACATTACTGATCATCCTGCCTAATAACGCTAATTTAAAGTGATTTTTCTTTTTCCAAGTAGGATTACCAATTTTCTATGTCATACTGTACTTCCTTTAGATACATAAAGTTTCATAATAATTTTTTACAGGAGCATTCCTTCTATTAAAAATAACTCACAAATCTGACTGCCATTTTCATTTTTTCACCCAAATATTCTGAAGTTCCATTGTAGTACTGCAAATAGTACTGAAGATCCATCCTTTCCTTGTGGGTATCTCATTCAGAGACACTCAAGAACAATATCCAGATGCAAATTCTCACATGCTTTCTCTCAAATCTTCTGAAGCATAGCAAGTAAACCTTGGAAAATAAGGGGAAGGGTGTCAAGACCCTCTTGGTTGAGGAAATTCTCCTAGTACATGGCTGTTTCACTGAGAAAGGATTTAGTGGTGTTTCATTGACAACTGGTATTTGTGGGGTCACTCCCTTTGGTTTAGTGATTACTTTTTTGTGTAGGTGATCAAGTTTATGTGGAAAAAATAAAAGAAAACAGGTTAGCACAAAACAATCAAGGATTTAATAGGAATGCCAAAGTTTAACTTGAACACACATAGTGATTTTTCTTTGAATTATTATTATCAAGTAAAATCAATCCTTAGATATCTTACATTCCTGAAGAGATTTGCAGTGGAAATGTTCAAGTGGGGTACATGGTATGTGAACAAGAGTTTATGCACTTGCACGAGGCACCAGAAGAAATGGCACAGCAGGAGTGAAGGGAGTGATGCATGTGCAGCAGGTCAAGAGATTACGACCAACCACAAAATACAAGAAAGAATATAGGTAAAAGTGGGAAATTGGCAAGATTTGGGTGTAGGACCAACTGTACTAAATCCTTGGCATGAGGAAAGCTCCACAATGTAGATACAGAACAACAGCACTGTGATACAACTCAGCTTGGCCCTGAGGTTTTCTCAAGAGAGAATATGAAGGATACCAAAGATTGTGCACCACTGTCAACATTCAGGATGAACCCAGAAAAAGTGATGAGGGCTTGATGAGGGCAGAACAAGGGCTGACTACTCCGCGAGAGCTGCAAGTTAAGCCTGGCAATACAGCCCCTGAGGGAGCAGGGCGTGCTCATGGGTGGCAGCTACGGTCAACCAAAAGTCCAGTTCATCAGAAAACATCTGTGGTGATGAGGCAGGCTGAAGGTCAAGCTGGAAAAATCAGTTCCCCGGTCAGGATGAGGTCTGGTGGCCATAATCAGGGGTAGGCACAGTCACTGATGACTGGGCATGTCCTCCATCACAAAGCAGGTCTGAGGTCAAGCCAGGAAGTCAGTCTGCAGCTCAGAGCCCCTACCAGTGGGGTCCATGGCCAAGGGCAGGCATGGCTGTGGCTGAGCTGGGGACCAACATGACATATGACATAACTCAGGCATGGCCTGAAGGATGCAGAGTGGAGCTGTGCCAAGGTGTAGAAGGATGTCTGAGGTGAGGCTGGTCAGGGCCATTAAGGTCTATGAGTGCCCTCAGGGCCCTGACCTTGATAGTTGGTGCCCCTTGTCCTCCTCACCATAAATAACCCTTCCCAGACACATAGATGTTTGTGCTTAAGAGTAGGAAAGACTGAGTACGCATGAGAGTGAAATCTATGGAGAATGACTGCTACTAAACCAGGTCTTGTTTAAAGTAAAAAAATGTTGCCTTCTTCTCTATGGTCTTAGGTAGCCTCGCTACTTTTGCTGTTATTGCCATATTCCCTTCATTTCTCCAAACTGCAAGAAAACAACTGTGCTTGAATGATTTGTCATCTCTTTCCTTCTCTCTCTCTTTCAGAAGGACCTCTGATTTTGCCAGTTTTAGGGATAGTACTATTAAAATATACTTGAAATATACTTGCACATTATAAATAAATCTAACATCACATGGTATAATTTGTTCCTGTATAAAAGGGAAATTTTACAAATCCCCGTTTTTTTCTCAGGCAAGCCCGTCAGGGTGAGAGGACAGCAGAAAAAATAGGAAGGTGGTTCCTGGGCCCTTGCAGGCTTCCAGACCTCCAGCATAGGGCCAAGAGGCTCTCCCTCCAGCATTTTACCTTCTACTGTGGAACACGGGACAGGGCACTTTTGACTTTCTTATTTTCCTTTCCTGGTATATGGACCCCTTGGCTAACAAGCATACTAATTATTAAAAAGCATCAGGAACATATAAGTATAATTAACAGTGGGTTTTATGACAGCAGCATAAAAAGTTGTTTTAGAAACAGGGCAGCAAGATATTTTTTCCATATATTTTTTTCATTGAGGATTTATGTCTGTAGTGACTCACAGACCACTGCTGCTGTTCTGCTATGAGAGAGATGAGCCCTGTAGGCAAAACATAGACCAGGTGAGCAAAGACAGCATGTTCAAACACAACACTTTTACCTGTATGTTTGCTTCTAAAAAGATAAAACTTATCCCAGTCCTGCAAAAGCAGGAATTCTATGCAGGAGGGTTTTTGCTTGTTTGTTTTTCTATTACAGGCAGACAGATAAAACGCTTAAAGTGGCAGCTGAGCCCTGCGACAGTCTGACTTTGTTCTGTATGTCAAGTTAATGTGCTGTAACTGTGGGAAAGACGTGCCACCCCCCTGAAGCGCATCCTTCGGGTGGAACAGCATCTCCTGCAAACAGCTCTTTATCAGGTAGTCCTGGACAAAACCATTTCTGTTTCAAGAAAAAAACCATCAGTATCCTTCCTTAATCATCTGAATAGCAATAAACCCTTAGAGAAAACCATTGCATTCAAAGCTGTACCTTGGAGGAGAGATCTCATTGTGGCATACTTAAGGGAGATTTTTCCAGCCTTTCCTGAAATTAGGAAAGTAATGTATTTTAAAGGGAAAACAACCATTTCTATAATCATAGGTTTCCCTAATCTCAGGGAGGAGGGAAAACATCTTTCAGTGATACACTCAACATATGTATAGCAAAAGTGGAGCTAATTAAGAGACACTCCCTTTTCCCTTGGCTTTCTGGAATTCCAAACCCTCATCAGAGACAGTAATTATTTTGGGAGTCTTTCACTGCTCCCCTCATTAACGTGTTTACTTCCTTCTTATACCATTGCATAAATATGTTTGTAATTTTCTCTTCCTGATGTGGCACAATAATTTCACAGCCTGTTTTTGTTTTTAATTCTGTGTGCTGACAAAGTGCTAAAACTGACTTGGCAAATTGTTTCTGGCCGCTGAACAACTGCAGAGCGATGCAGACCTTCCTGTAGGGAGGGGTTAAGATGGTGCACATAAAGAAACGTAATATAAATTTACAGGTTGATTAAATCTAGTTCCTTTGAGAAGTATGTGCCTCTTATAAAGACCAGCCTTACACCACCCAGCGTAAAACAACTCTGTCCAATTGCAGTTTTCCCTGCAATATTTTGCCAACCCTTTTCACAGTTCAAGGCTCTGAGCCAAGGCCATTAAGCTTGACTACAGCTGTATTGTGAAGGGTCAAGGCACACATCAGAGCTTGAATCCAGCATCTTAAACACAAGGTCCACTGTATGACTTTGAATTGTGTTTTGATTTTTTGAAATGTGTCAGTTTTTCCCTGTAATGAATTAGCAAATAATGCATTAACAGACTTGCCGCAGAACCCTTCCTCCTGATTCCAGCTCTAGAGTGCTCCATCCAGCCCTGGGGTCCTCACTATATAAAAGACATGGACCTGTTGCAATGAGTTCAGAGGAGGCCATGAAGATGATAAGATATAGCACCTCTCCTATGAAGACAGGCTGAGAGAGCTGGGTTTGTTCAGCCTGGAGAAGAGAAGGCATCAGGGAGACCTTTTAACAGTTCTCCTGTACCTTAAAGGGGGCTTATGACACCAAGCTGAGTGGTGTGGCTGACACTCCTGAAGGACAGGATGCCATTCAGTGGGACCTGGACAAGCTTGAGAAGTGGGTCCACGAGAATCTTGTAAGGTTTAATGAGACCGAGTGCAAGGTGCTGCACCTGGGTCAGAGTAACCCGCAGCATCACTATAAGCTGGTGGATGAGTAGATTGAGAGCACGCCTCCTGAGAAGGACTTGGGGTTGGTGGTGGATCAGAGACTGGACATGAGCCAACAATGTGTCCTTGCAGCCCAGAAAGCAAATTGTATCCTGGGCTGCATCAAAAGCAGTGTGGCCGGCAGGTCAAGGGAGGGAATTCTGACCCTCTGCTATGGTGAAATCCCACCTATGCTGCATCCAGCTCTGAGGTCCTCAGTGCAGAAAGGACATCAACTTGCTGGAGCAAGTCCAGGGCAGGGCCACAAAGATGATTAGAGGGATGGAGCACCTCTTCTATGAAGAAAGGCTGAGAGAATTGGGATTTTTAAGCCTGGAGAAGGCCGTGGGGTGACTTAATTGCAGTCTTCCAGTACCCGAAGGGAATATACAAGAAAGATGGAGAGAGACTATTTACAAGGGTGTGCAGTGTCAGGACAAAAGGGAATGGTTTTAAACTGTAAGGGAGGAGGTGTAGATTAGGTATTAGGAAGAACCTTTACTGTGAGGATGGTGAGGCACTGAAACAGGTTGCCCAAAGAAGCCGTGGATGCCCCATCCCTGGAAGTGTTCAAGGCCAGGTTGGATGGGGCTTGGAACACCCTGGTCCAGTGGAAGGTGTCCCTGCCCCTGCCACGGGAGTTGGACTAGACGATCTTTTAAGGTCCCTTCCAAGCCAAACCATTCTACGACTCCACAACTTCTTATTAAAAAAAAAAAAAAAAAAAAAAAAAAAAAAAAAAAAAAAAAAAGCGAGAGCAACCAGCTGCTCATTTTTGGGGTTATATTACACGAAATGTAATTTTTTTCCCCCACTCCTACAGGCTCCACTGACACACGGGCAGCGACCACCCGACCCTTCCGGGCCGTGCGGGCCCCGCCCCCGGCGGCGCGGGGCGAGTGACGCGCTGTGCGCGCGCCATCCCCGCGTGGCGGCAGCGGCGGGGGCAGCATGGGGCGGGCCGGCGGCAGCGGCGGGGCGGCGGCGATGGACGCGGTGCGCAGCTTCGAGCGCTGGAAGAAGAAGTACACCCGGCGCACGAAGAGGCTTCGGCTGCAGCGCAAGGAGAGGAACCGGCCCGAGTGGCAGGTGGAGCGGGAGAACATCGCACGCCTGGTGCAGCGCTACCCCGAGGTACGGCCGGTCCGGTGCGGTGCGGGGAGCGAGGGGCTCCGTGTGCGGGGTGGGGGCGGGCGGGCACGGCAGTCCTGCGGAAAAGCGGCTGCCTTTCTCGTGTGGCGCGTCTCGGGGTAGAGCTGGGAGAAGGAGGGATGGTGTCTGTGTGCGGGTCCTGGGCAAGCGTGGGGAAGCCCCGCTGGTGGGCAGGCTGGTCCTCTGGTTGTCGGCGGGGCCGGTGAGTCACAGGTGTGTAGGGTGATACCGCTGCGTGGCGGGCAGGAAGGCTTTTTACCTCCACGAGGCACGGATGATGCTCCATTCTTTTCCCTTTTTTTCCCCAGGCAGAGGAGGAGAGGGCAGGGGTTCTGGTGGAGGTGACTGGCTGTGGAGCCAGGCGGAGTGGGACCCTCGTGGGAGAGTGAGTGGTTAGGAGTGCAGCGAGAAGGACGAGGAGGCTGAAGCAGGTGGTGGGAATGGTTTGTGTGCAGTGGCATTTGGCCCTTCTAACCAGGCAGCGTGCCTGTGTGCATGTTGGAGATGGGACATGTTTGTCTCCAAAGAAGATGCCCAGCAGGCAAACATCACAGTAGGGGAGTGTGTTGTTTAACCTCAAGTCAGGAAATAGGTTTTTGAATATGAGAGCTGAAGTCAGTGGTGTTGATTTTGTCGTCCAGATTCCCTTTGAATTGCTGTGAGAGACAGTTGGCTTTTGAATGGTACTCATATGTGGAAAGTACTGTAATTGTGGATAACGGGTTAGATGTGCTATGCCTGTAGTGCTGCTCTACCTCCTGCCAAACTTTTGCTGAGTTGGTAGCTGCTGCTGGGGAGGAGCAAGGCAGTTCTGCTTGGTTACAGAGCACTCGGCATAGCTGGTGGCAATCACTTTTTGGTGGTTGTAATTGATTGAGCAGAAAGTAATGACGAGAGGCGTAGAAGAAACGTGTAGGTTACCGTGAAGATGTCACGTTAGCTCCTTTGGTTAAAATTCAGCAAGTTAGTATTCTTAAGCTTCACTTGCTTTAACTGAAAGCAAATGGTATGCTTCCAAAGATGGTCATATTACTGTTTTACAGATTATTTTTCAGGGGAAAAAAAAGTGTTATAATTCATTGGCTTTTTATTTTTTGATAAGAAAATAAGGATTTTAAGTACATAAGTGATTAGTACACTTATTAGTACACTTAGTAAAGTGATTTAAGTGTTGTGCTTAAATTTTGAATTAACTTGTTTTGGCAATATCTTTCTACTCACTGTAGAAAGAGTCAGCTTTCATGGTTACAGCTGGAATTGTTTGAAGCTTGTATTTTTCCGAGTGGAATGACCGCTGGTAGGTGTGTGTCTTTATGGAATGAGAAACTTACATTACTATAGTACTGTTGGTCTGTTTCTATAACCTAGACTTGAGGTGATTGTCTCTGCATGGTCTCTGGAGAGTCCATGTATGAGCAAGAGGGAGAAACTGAGTTAAAGCAGCTGTATTCAGAGTTTGTAAACTCTCTAAACAGCTCCCTGGTAGTGGGCTTATTGTTTATAAACCAAATTGCAGTATATATACAATAGATTGCTCTGTATTTCTGTGTATTTGAATACAGACAGGGAGTTGTGTAATGAAATTAATTTTGCGTGTTGTCAGGCCTTAATAGTTTCTACATTTAATAATAATGTGCATTTAGTAGATAATGCTGTATGCAAAGGAGGCTGCTGTGTTCCCCTAGGGTACTATGGCAATATCTAACTATTCTTTCTGCTCTATCTTTTATTTTGGAATCCCCTCACTACACTTCATACTCTGAGCAGTATTCTCATAGATAAAGTGAATGCAGGGGATGGCTTTTCCTCTAATGTAGTAGATACATGTGAGCAGAAGCTGAAGTGGTATGTTGCTCCTGTGCACTGAAATGAATATTATGTGGACATATTGAGACATAGGAGGAGGATCACCAGAATCATCAACTGCAGGAAATGCTGGCTTTTTAGCTTTTTTTTTTTTTTTTAATCTATGAGACTGGTTGGCTAAACATGACCCTTATTAATAGAATCATAGAATTGTTTAAGTTGGAAAAGACCTCTTAAGATCATTGAGTCCAACTGTTAACCTACCACTGCCACTAAACTGAGTCTCCAAGTGCCACATTCATGTGTTTTTTTAACACTTCCAGGGCTGGCAATTCCATTTCTTCCCCAGGAGGTCTATTCCAATGCCTGACCCTGTCATGTATCCTGATGATGATGATAATGAAAAAGCCTAATTGCTTAGAAGGAGCCAGCAAGAATGCACAAAGTAAAAGGTTTGTTTTGGACATTCAATCTCAGAGATGAAGCAACAGAAATATTTTCAAAAATATCTCTGGGAAGCTGGGTCCCAGAAGCTGGCTGGGAAGATCCTCCACTCGATGCTGCCTCTGCCACTTTGTTCTCCCCATACCCAGCATATTTGTTCTCCATGCACAGTTTTGCCATATTTGTGGTGTGTGTGTATTAAATCCCTACACACAACCCTGTCTGTTACCTTAGTTCTTATGGGGAATACTTGCTTTGCAATCTGTTGTACCACTTATTTTGCAGGAAAGTGTCCCTGGCTGGTAGTGGGGTATGACTGTGTTGCTCACAGATGTATATTAACAGGAGAGCAATTCAGAAGGAACACACAAGCAGTGAGGGGATGATAAAGCTCCTCTTTTCCATAGCGAGATCAGTATTCCTTTGTTATCCTCATAAATTTTAGGGTGGTACGTCTGGATTAGGGTGGGTAGATTATAATTCTCAGACTATTTAGTTTGGTTAGTCCCCACTCAGATTTTCTGCAATAGCCTGTTCCCATACTCCTAGCATTAACTATTTTGTGTCATACTTACATGCAGTCACTTTTCCCTGAAGCACATCCTATACCTTTGACACTTGCATTCAATTTCCACTCATTCTACATAGATTTGTGTTTATACTGGCTTTATGGTCACTTCTGTCAGTTGTTTCACTGGATACCTGCATTTATTTGCTGTATATATGGCTATGTGAAAGTGTAGAGATGCTTCTGTGTCACTAATGTGACTGCACGTGCATCTGTTTCTGGGCATGGGTGGTAATTCTGTGTCTCTGTGGACCTTGGGGCAGCATAAGTAAGGATTGGGTAGTGGGAGGTTGTGTTTGTTTGTATTTTTAGAGGATGAAGAAAAGAGGCTGATAGTGATCAGGCATGCATCCATCAGAATTAAGACAAGGTAAACATATGTTAGTATTAGGATAGTGCTGGGGACTTCTGGTGTCAGCCCTTCTGGGATTCTGCTATCCTCTAGCTCCAGGAGTCTCCTGCCTGTGAATATTCAGGTGTTTTCATTTCCACTTGGTCTCCAGTGTTTCTTCTGCATTACCCTGGATGTGGTTCAAATGGAAGTGATGACTGTGAGGAAGCACATTGTGCTTGGATCTAAAGGGGTCTCCAGTGAGTTCTGCATGAGGTAGATCCCTTCTTAGGAAAAAGGGAGCCAGAAAGCTCCTTGGTAAACTCCTCTCTGTGAAGTGCACTGGCTGGGGTCTCTGTCATGCAGGCTGTGGGTGGATGAAGTCTGTGTGCTTTTGTTGTGCATGTGGCATGGAACTGGGGTAGCGTGGCTGATGGATGCATGAAGATCCACCTTGCCCTCTTGTCTGTAATTTCCTGTGTGAGAATGACTGCAGTGGGTAAATAAGACAAAATTAATAATGAAGAAGTAACCAATATACTTTGTTACTGTTTGGTTTTTGTTTGTTTTTGTTTGTTTGTTTGTTTTTAATTTGTTGACGTGATGGCAGATGTGCGGCAGCATAGATGCAAAATGTGAAATTTAGTTTCAATGGGTCCAAATCATGGGACCATTTTCCATGTTGTGTGTTCATAGATGGTCTGTTGTCTATTGATCCAGTGACTTCATTGCCTAACTATCAGGCCATTCATGGACATAGTCCTCTGCATCAAGTTGTGCTCTAGAAAAGTATTAATAGCCTGACTGATGGGCTGGCAAGCTGTTTGTGAAAAATTCTTTCTAGTGCACTTTATGGCAATTAGTTGAGTTAGATCAGAATGGCATTTGAAGTATTTGAAAAGAGCTGGCTGCTCTCAAAAGTGTGGATTCCCAGCAGATTAGCAGAGGTAGTAACTTCTAGCAGGGAAAGAAGCTAAGTAGAAGCTGGCGGTATTTTCCACTGGAGCATGTAGATATAAAATAGATCTATCAGAAAATCTGCCTCTAACACCAGATCTTCTTATGCCTGCCATTTGGACTTGATTTAAAAATAAACCAATATTTTTGGAGTTTAAGGGTACTACTGCATATCCTTCTTCTGCTTCTGATGGTTTGTAGGGCAGAGAAATAATACAGGAAGCTTTGTGACATGGCCTCTCTTAACCTTCCTTGCTCTTTTAATACTGTTCTCACTTCTTTTCCTTGGACATCTTTAAAAGAGCTAGGCTTATGCATGTAATGATTTCTAAATTGATTTAGAGAAGTTTAAGATGGAGGAGCAGAACAATATTTGTCTTTTTTGATTAATAAATCTGTTCTTACTGGGTTGTCTAGAGTTAAAAAGAAGTTGAGTAGTGAAATACTTTAAGCGTCCCTAATTACTTAGAACAATTTCACATTGGTGTAACAGCCCGTTGATATTTTGCAAACCTACTAAAATCTATCCCTTCAGTTGCACATAATTGATTGAGTGAATTCTTTTTTGATGTCAGAAAGATCCTTTTCTCTCCTCTAGGCATACTGTTTTCCTCTTCAAAGTTTGTCGGTTGAAATTAAACCGAAGCTGTATACGTCACTGAGTTGAAATTAAACCGAAGCTGTATACGTCACTGAGTTGTGATTATTTAGCATGCAAAATAGTAAGACTGGGAATTAGCCAAGTATTGAATGTGGTATATAGTATCTTCAAAATTATCAACTGAATTTGGAAATATTTTTTAAAGTTTCCAATTTGTGCAAGTCAAAAAAAGACTCTTAAAATGGTGATTTCTGAGGAAGTTTTTCCCTTCTCCCAAATAACATTTGACAAAAGATTAATTGCTCTACTAGGGTACAGTGAAAGCTTGAAATCTATCTTGCAGGAACTATGTCTTGAAATATGTCGAAACCAGGTTTTAGTAAGGGTGTTAGTACCTTTTATCTATTTTTATCTTTTATTATAGGGATTAAATTCAAATATTAAATTACTTGTCTTGATTTTACTAGAGAGAACTAGTCTGAAAAGAATGGTGTCATGATTTAGGTGCTTTAAACAGTTATAACCCTTCAGTTTTCTGTAATAGACAGAGTCCTGTAGAAGGGTCAGTACTTCAAGTAGATACAAAGCTGATCTGACAGCTTGGTTGCTCTTCATCTCGGGCCTTCTTTGAAATTGTTATCACAAGATGTGAAGAAGATCTGATGACCATTTTTCTTGGTTCCTGTGTTGGGAGATTTCTGTTCAGCAGTCTGTTAGAATGAAATGATGCCTGTTAGAAATGCAGGAATTGTGTAAGCTTTGAGTTTGACTTTCGGAAATCTCAGTTTATGAGTTCTAGTCTGTATGCATTCAAAGCTATGTAGTCTGCCTTCCTCTTCTTCAGCTCAGGCTTTATAGACTCAGTAATCTATTTTATTTTCCTTGAGTTCCGTGTTTTTTTTCAGCCCTGCTACTATTAGTTGTGAACTTTGCCAGTCAAAGCTGTTCACATCTTTTAATTACCACCTAACTGCTAGAGCAGTTACAAATATTATATTTTTCTCAAGATCTCTACTTGACATCTCAACATCTTTCTAAATCACTGAGCCAATTCATGGACTGAAAAACGTGCTATTGGGGTTTGTGTGTGTATGTAATAAACATCTCTCAAGTATGGATGCATACAGAGAAGTAAATTAGCACAATGAAGTACTTTTTTAGTATCTTTTTTTTTTTTTTACCTTGTGGGACAGCTCTAAAAAATTAAGTACATCAAGTGCTAGAGGTTGGTGAATCTGGTGGGCTTCAGGACACTGAAGCTTGTGCTTCCCCTGTCTCAGTCAGGTAGATGCAATACTGCTGCAGTTCTAGGTGCCCAAATCTGCCCAGCAGAGAGGGTGAGTGGGTATTCCCAGTAGGTTCACCTGTGTGCACACATGTCCAGCCACAGCTGAACACAGACAGAGAAGTATTGGCACACACACAAAGTGCTTGCACACAGTAAACAACTCGGGCAGCATGTGCTGTTCCTCTCTGTCTGATGAGGATTAAGATCCACTGGTGAAATATATACTCACAACTGGCATTAACTACTCAGCCCCGGAGCTGGTCTCAGGCCCCAGTTTCCCCAGGTGCTGCCACTTGCATCCTCCAGCCTCTGAGGTTTGCAGCTCCCTTCCAGTGACCGGCACTCAGCTCAAGTGCTGCTGCCCACTCATCCCACTTGAGGGTTGCTAGTGATCTCTCACTCAGGCTTACAACAGACAGTGTGCCCACAAAGAAGGTCAATGGAGGGAATGTAAGAGTAATTATTTTTATTGTTATTACTGTTAATAAAATAAATTATATTATGTAAAAATGTTTAGTAAGATTGTAGGGCAGGCTGTGGTGATGAGGTACAGGGCTCAGTCAGGGAAGTGTGTACTGACCAGCCAGCTGTCACCCAGACCAGCCCCTTTTTACCCCCTTTTCCCCTGTTTTCTCATGTGTGTTCCTCCCCAGTGCACCTCGATCCCTTCTTTTCCCTGTCTTTGATCCTTACCCTACACATCTCATAACAAGTCTTACACATTCCTACAGTCCCCTTAAAACACCCCCTAAGAGGTTGTCCAATGTCCTCAAATGCTCCCCCCCCTACACCCTCTAAGCCTTGTGCACCTGCAGGCACTGATCCCTGCCATTCTGCAGGGCCTTCTGGCGAGGGGGCAGCCCCACTAGTGCCTTGGTGGGGTTCACCCAGGAACCCTGGGCTGACCCCTCTCCTCCAATGGTCCCAGGGAACACCTGAGTCAGGGTGCTGTAACTCCGTGCAGTGATGATGTCAGTGAGGCACCTTCCCATCAGTGTTGCAGTGGTTCTTACGAAGTCTTCGAGTTCACAGCCGTTAATCTTTAATCACATAACCTAATAGTAAATATGTGCAAAAAAATCCTGACACTAGCACGGTAGAGTCAAAGTGGAGGACTGGAGTGGTAGAGAGGTATCTTTCGTATCTGGAGCTATTTCCTGAAGTGTTTGTTTACCAGGCCTTTACCCTGCAGAACCCTTACCTGCTTTATTGATGTCCAGTCTCATACAGCAACTGGAATACACTTCATCCTCATTGCTTCTAGAGAACTGAAAATATAGACGTGAAAAGGACAGCTGAGCTCTAGTAAGGTTGAGATGAGAGACCTCCTGAGGTTCTCTTCAGTCTAAATTGTTCTGTGGTTTCCAGATGATCTGAGGTTTAAATTGTGCTATTAACCTGTGTTACTTAAGTATATCTTACTGCTTACTGAACAGCTTATGATAGAACAGTGGTTTGGCTTAGGTCAAACTAGTATAGATTGCCTGACTAGCTAACTTGGATCAGGTCATAATGAACTACTACATATTTATGTAAACGCCAACTTAAAGAATGCTATTTAATTTCTCTGTTATGATTAGATTGTAAGCACTGATCAAAATGATTTTGTTTCAGATAAATGCAAGTGAAATCCAAAGATTTTCAGATTTTCCTTTGTCAAAAAAAACCCTAAAAGGTGAGTATGGAAATTTTCTTTGGAAAATAATGTAAGTAAAAGAGAATGTTTGTTTTATTTATCTGCTTCTGAACTTTTTTTTTCTTTAAATTAAGTTTTATATAAGTGTTGCCATGTACAGCATTTTCTAAACATAGGAATACAGTTTGGGCCAGACAAAAATAAATTTTTTTTTCTTTCTTTTTTTATTCTTCTTCCCCTCCCACACTCCCTCTTCTCTTCCCACACTGCAAATATTAGGACTGCAGGAAGCTCAGTATCGCGTGGTAACAGAGATTCAGAGGCAAACCATAGGTTTGGCTTTACAAGGTAAAGATGTACTTGGAGCTGCAAAGACTGGATCAGGCAAAACCTTGGCTTTTATTGTTCCAGTAAGTAATTTACATCCTTCCTCAGACCAAGTTATTCATGAAGTATTGATGTCAGACAGCTTAGGTTAATAGATCCTGAGAGAAAAGTTACAATTCAGCTGATCTAAGTGTTCTAAGAAAGCCAAGATACTAATTTAATAAAGCTCTTTGAGATTCTGAAAGAAGCTTATTTTTGGTACTAGGAATATACTGAGACTTAGAAGTTTCATTTTAATCCTTACATGGGTAGATCCTGTGTGATTTAAGAAGTGCTTTGTTTTTCTCTTGAATGTTTCCTGGTACAACTTGAGTTGTTATTTTAAAATTTGAAAACTAAGTGTATGAAGTAGAATGATGAATTTTCTTCAGTTCCTTAGACTTTTTTTTTAAATGAGTGGTTTTCACTCCTTTAAAATGTAAGAATTTGGACCTTATATAGGAAACTTAACCTTAGTGATTGTGGACTTCCATTTCCTTGTCTTTTGTGAACTCCTCTGAAATCACTTCTGGGTGCAAGTGGAAAAACTGGATGAAAACCCTTGTCATGGATATACATGTTTGATAGTTTTACTCAAAACATCATGAACTGAATTTTATTTTTTCACGCTAAAAATATAATTGAGATGTTTGCTAAGAGTGCACATGTAAGTGGATACAAATCCCATCATGTTATTTTTAGATAAAGGGAAAAATGTTTTGGTTATGGAGTTACTTTGTTTTAAACATTAATTGCATTTTTCTAAGCATAAGTTTATTTGGAGCCTATTTTATCACTAACTATGGGAGCAGTAGAGAGTCCTTTGAATACCCGCTGTAGTTGAGAAGATTTATGCTTTATGCTGTTTTTTTTTTTTTTAAAGTATTTTTTACCAGTGAAGAATAAAAAATGTAGGAGAGTTCAAAAGATAGTCTTGTGAATTTGAGAAACAAAAGTGAGATTGCTCAGTTGCTTAATCTAAGAGTAGAAGTACTTCGTTGTACAAATCTTTTTTTAAAACAGTGTCAGAGAAGAAGAGTGCTAAGAGAGGATCTGAAGAGATGAAAAATGGAAAAAAAAGTAACTGTACAAGGATGTGTAATGGCTTTCAGTATTTCAGAAGGCTTCAGATATTCATACTTATAAAGTCTTTGTGTTAGGATTAGCTGACTAAGTGTTTCTGCAGTGTGAATTCCTAAGAGGAGGAATAATCTTGGTCTCAGCTGCAACTTTAATTGGAATGCTCTGTGTGTAATGTGGATAGTACTGCTTCAAACCTATAGCCAGAATTAAAGCTTCAATAACTAATGTTCTTGCAGTTGCTTATTCTGTTTCTGGTTCCCACAAAACCTTATAAGCAGGGAAATTTCTCATGTTTTTCCACACTAATTTCAATTATCCTGTAAATGATTAAGGCCTAATTTCCACAAATTAGCAGGGTGGGATTCATTGTGCAGTAAAGTATTTATGATTTACCACCCATTACCGTCTGTCAGAGGTTAGTACTGGAGAGCTTTGCTACCGCAGGTATCATTACCATTAATTAAAATTTATATATACTCAACCTACATGAAGTGGACACTGATGTTTCTTCATGTCATTACTTTAGTTAACATGGCTTTGTCTTTTTTTTAATGACACTTTTTGTTACAAACTTCTTGTTACACATTTTCCTCCTGAGATTTTTTTTTATAGTGTTAATGTGTTAATTGTTTTCAGGCTTTAGAACTCCTGTATCGCCAACAGTGGACTTCTGCTGATGGACTGGGAGTTCTGATAATATCGCCGACCCGGGAACTGGCGTATCAAACCTTCAAGGTTCTGCGTAAAGTGGGAAAGAATCATGAGTTCTCAGCTGGTCTTATCATCGGGGGAAAGGTGTGTCCTCTCTTGGCATTCGTTGTATGGAAGCAGAGTTGAGTAGTTTATTAAGTGCTACTTTAGGAAGGAAGCCCTGGGATCAAAAACTCAGGGAAGAGAGCAGTTAATGGGAACATATCAGCGACCTACTCATTTTCCAGTGTGTATTCTGTGTCTTCTGAAGCTTTTGCATATTTACAGTCTTCCCAGGTTCCATGAGAAATGGACCTTCCTGCCAAGCCTTCCAGGACTATCCTCTTAATTTAGATTATTCTGAAATAACGTTTTGCTCAGGCCACAAGTATGAGCATGCTGAAGAAATGATGTATCTGTGGAAAGTGGAGAGGCTGCTCCTTAACTGTTCTTTCTAAAAATTATCAGTAGGTTAAGCTGATTTGACCATGTCTGGTACTGGGCTTCTAGTATGAACAACTAGAGCTAAGCTGGTTTAACTCCTTTTCAGGATCTGAAAGAAGAGTCTGAGAGAATACACCACATAAATATGCTAATTTGCACTCCAGGACGGCTTCTACAACACATGGATGAAACTTCCTATTTCTATGCATCTGATCTGCAAATGTTGAGTAAGTTTTTTAAGTACTTAGAAGTATTTGGGAATATTTTGTAACAGTTCATAATTGTATGGAGCACTTTCTTGGGTAAAAAGTTTATTCTTGTCTTGGTATGTAGATGAAATGGCATTTAAGCTCACACATGTCCAAATTAAATTAGAAAACAGCAAAGCCACTTTCTTGTTTGTACTTTCTCTGAAGCCGTTGCTGAGCATGCTTTCCTTAGGTTAATAAGAATGAGTAGGTGACTTAGTAAGGAACCCAAACACAAATGTAATGTCTCTCATAATCCTTTATATCTTTAGATCCTTTATATAGCCAGATTTTCCTTTCTGGCTATAGCTCTTGTGTTTTTCCTGACATGATCATTAACTATCTATAATGAATATTCATTGCAGTGTGTGTATTTTGGACCAGTTCTAGAAAACATTTTTCTTTGTATTTTAAAACAGATTTCTGCTCCTTTTATTATTTTGTTAGCATTGTTAACACTGTTTATTTTCATCCTTCCAACCTGAACAAAAATTTTCAGTGTAATGAAAAAGTTTGCCTGCCACTGAGAACTGCATAATCATTAGCATAGCTTCAGGAACATAGAAGCAATTAAGAAACTAATGAAGCTGATAAAATGTGAAATTATGCTTGCTACACTTAGTACAATTCATGGCAGTTAGACAAAAATTGCATGAAATGTAGCCTCTTTTCTTAAGGCTTTGTCTCTGGGCTGCTTGGTTTATATCCTGTATTTCAATGGTAAATTTAACTTAGGTAAAGGAGAGTTTGTTTTGCTCTGTCATGAATAATACTGCACTGTTTTATGTTCTGTGCTTTTATTTCAATAATAGGACAGGGAGTCTGTTTACAAATTGCTGAACTGTTTACTTGAAATGCTGAACTTCTTGCTTCAGTGTGCGAAAATGAGGGCTCTAGTGCATAGATTGTGGGAAATGCTATGATTTCTATTGCAGGTTATTTTAAAAACATTTTATGAAATACATGAATATCTACAGAGAATCCTGTCATATACAGTATTTAAGTTAATCTCTGCAGTTTAAGTACAGATAGAATTTTGTACTATATTGATTTAATTTTTTTTCTTAATAATGAAATCTAAAATCAGATTTTCTCAACTTTATCCCTCAATCAAGTTCTTGATGAAGCTGATAGAATTCTAGACATGGGGTTTGCTGATACAATGAATGCAATCATAGAAAATCTACCTAAGAAACGCCAGACTTTACTTTTTTCTGCAACACAAACAAAATCAGTGAAGGATCTTGCACGTCTGAGTCTGAAAGATCCAGAATATGTTTGGGTTCATGAGAAGGCCAAATTCAGGTATGTTGGGCAATTTTTTTTTTTTCTGAGGGGTTAAACCGATAGAGGTTCTACTTAACTGCTTCTCTGACTGTCAGTTTCCTGAATGAAAAGTTGTGTTGTGCATCCTCCTTCTTTCTGCAGTATCTGCTGTGTGTTTCCCTGAAAGCAAGAAGTTTCCAGATAAGAGGGGACTAGTTCTGACTGAATCATTACAGGGAGGCCGAACTTGTGCTTGTCTTGTGTCTCCTCAGGCAGCTTCTCAAACGGGACATTTTTTTCCTTGTGAGGAAGCCCCAGAATGGATTATAGCCTGAATGGAGTATTGTCCTAGCACAGCACTCAGTTCTGAAATGCTCCTTTTTTGTTATTTGGCTTCCTTGCCTCCTGCATGTGCATACTTGCTATGCAGAACCACCACATCTGTTGCACAAACACAGTTTGTCTGTGTGCCGTTTATAAACCTGGCTTTCCAAGGAAATGCTGTGCTAGCGGGAAAACGCAGAATGGCAGTCCTGTTTGTGTGTTCAGTGTTAGGTGCCCAGAAGAAAGCATGTGGTGGTAGTGCACGTGCATTAAGTCTTGTGGCTTCCTGGCGTGCTGCGCATTCTCTGTAGGTTTAAGACTCTTCCCTGTGCGCACAAAATAAATTTGTCGTGCCTTACAGTTTGGAGCAGGATGGGAGGCCCTTGCTAGGAACGAAGTATGTGGTCTGCCACGCTCAAAAAACTTAGTGTATCGCTAAATGAAAAAATATACACGTTGCTTTTTGGCACGGTTTTTTCTTTTGAAATTGAAATGAAGCATGTTATTTATTTTGCAGTTCTGTAGGCTCGATCATCTGAGTGTCAAATTGCTTATGAACATGGTTGATTATTTTTCTGCTCTTCTATGGAATATGCATATATTTCCATATATAAGATGCAGGAGAAAGGTGAAGCATAGTGATAAAAATGGCTTTCCCAAGAGCAAACAAGAAATCATCAGGAAAATGCACGGCAGAACCACATTGAATCTTGAGGGAGTTTACTTATTTGATTTGATTATATCTGTGTTGTACTGCAAATACCTTCTTTTAGTCAGTGGTACTGTCAAGGTATCTGAAGTAATCATGATTGCCAGAGAAATATCTGTGGTTAATATCTTCTTAGCAGAAGGGGATATATAAACCTAATTTTGTAGTCTTCATTTTGAGGGCTGACTATACATCTGTTTCACAGATCTCAAGTTTTGTGAAGTCTGTTTTAAAGTACATTTAATTTTTTTAAATATTTGGGAGAATGCAATTAGATAACAAACTGAAACAGAAAGAAGGAAAGTATTAATTCGTTTTAGAATTTACTGCCTTAGTAGTAATAGGTTACTGCCTTATGAAAACAATTTCCTGTGAAAGACTTTATAACTGAAAAGTGCTATGGCATAATTGAACTTGAATAGTAGAATAAAAACTGGAGGAGTCTCTTGTAATTTCATCCTCCCAAGTGACCATCTTTAGAAAAGTAATTTTGAATACCTTTAGTCTGTTTGGAGTGAAGCAGAGGGACTGTAGGAGATGAGCATTTAGATGTGTTTCAAGGGCAAATTTGCCAAAGAATTTTTTGTTGTTTTATTAAGAGCTGAAATGTGAGTTAAGATGACAATTCAGAGCTTTAGAAAGTTACCTTGCATGTCACTGTAATCAGTAGAAGTACATCAATGCTCTTTTTTTGTGCATGATTACAGTCTGCTTTGACATTGCTTTAAGCAGAAATGATGCTTTAATAGGACTAATAGACAAAATTGCATTTAAGTCAAGGCAATTTGAATGTCACTGCTTAGACATGGAAAGAGTTTGTCTTGCTAGTAGTAAATGAATTTAGAAGTAATGTCAAAAGTCATCTGTGCCTCCTCACTGGCTTTTAGGAAGGAAATTGATTCATCTTTCAAGAATAACTTTCAAGTGGAGCTGCTAAGACCTGTTCCGCAGAGTGGGGGAACTTTGCAGCCTGACTCCTTTTCTTTTCTGAATATCTATAAGGCACTCTTGACTTAAAAGAAAGGTCAAGCATCTCTGTAGATGTATCTAAATATACTTTTTTGATGTGGTTTTGTTTCTTTTTTTTTAGTACCCCAGCAACTTTGGATCAGAATTATGTTGTCTGTGAACTTCAGCAAAAAGTAAACATGTTATACTCTTTCCTGAGAACTCATTTGAAAAAGAAGAGCATTGTGTTTTTTGCAAGCTGTAAAGAGGTATGGCTTTTTCTTTCCCCTCCCCCCATAGCATTTTAAAACTAATAGCATTAAGATATTAATGTAGATTTCAAGGCACTAGAGAGGTGAGATTTTAGACTAGTTTGCAACAGGAAATTGGAGGAACAAAACGACACCTACTCCTGTAGACATGTCATGAAGGGCCTGCCTTCTGGATGTTCGGCAATCCAGGCTCAGTGGAAAAAGTTTCTGGAGATTCAGCCTCTTTTGTGCTCTGCTTTTAAAAATGAATGCTAAAATTATTGTCAGTTGGTCAGTTGGTTTTGTCTCATGACAGATTTTGTAGTTAGCTTACACAGCATTTCAGGAGTTGTACCTGGTTTCTTTACAAGCTTTCAAGTCTGTCCATTTGAAAAATTTTGATTGTGAAATAGTACAGCAATAGGTTTTTCTTACGTAGGAAGTAATCCTTCAAATCCTTGTTTAAATGTCCTGGGACCGTTCTGTTGAAGCTACTTTTATGTGTTTGTGTGGCACAGGTATTTATAACGAGTGCATATATCAAGTATTTTACAACATACTATAGTATAGTAAATATTCATTGCAGTTCTTCTACTTGTGTAAGAGGTTACAATATTTTTGTTTTTCTGCAGTTGACTGATGAGAAGAGTGAAGTGGTAGGCCTAGTTGTATGGAAATTCTCTGAGCTGCAGCTGTTCCTGCAATATACACAGTTTCTCTAACTATTTTCTTAAAAAAATACTACACAGCTGCCTGCTTTAAAATGATGTTACATGACAGGTACTGTATGTGAGAGTAAACAGGCTGATTTTGTAGGAGAAGCTGTTGAAGCTTGAAATAGTAAACTGAGACTGTAGACTGCTCTGAGTTCAAGTATAGAACAGAACACCCCCCCCCCCCCAGTATTGTCTCAAAGCAGTGCTTCTGGTGGACTTCTGGTACTTTGGTCCCTTGCATACAGCCTAACTAGTCACGTCCCAAGTTGTTCTTGCTGTTAGCTGCTCTGTTTCTTTTTGGTAATGTTATCAAAAGGCATGCCAATCTTCTTCCACAGCTGGTTTCTTCCTCTTTTATCTTTTTTAATGCCTGGGTGTGTTGACAAAGTCTCAAAATAGCATCTCTTGTCTATGAAGTAGAGAAAAGTTTATTTATTTTGATATACTAAGTCAGTTGCTATATACTGTATATGATCTCAACTATGTGTGGTAATTTCCCCCCCCCTCTCCCTATCTGTTGGGTAGGTCCAATATCTGTTCAGAGTTTTCTGTAAGCTTCAGCCTGGTCTTCCTGTACTGGCACTCCATGGCAAGCAGCAGCAGATGAAGAGAATGGAAGTCTACACTTGCTTTGTTCGGAAAAAGGCAGCGGTACTTTTCGCTACAGATATTGCAGCTCGTGGTCTGGGTATGTACCCACTGAAGGCAGTAGGTTTTGACAAAGTGATGACCTAACCCTGCTGAGGCTTAATCAGACTTCATACTCCGAAGACTTCTATACTGCTGAAATGTCACCAGTGAGGATGTAATTTGTGTGTGGTTGGTTGGTTTTAGAGTGTGGGTATAAATGTGAAATACAGCATAGCTACAGACTAGGTCAGGAAGTAACACAAATTTAGTCCCGTGCAAAGCATGCTGCTGCTGGGTGAACTACAACAGTTAGAAAACACTTATTAATAATATCATTCACAGTCAGTGTTGACTTCTTTGTCAGTCTTGGTCGTCTCCCTCCCCTCCCTGCATCTTTGAGAGGGACTGTGGTATTTCTGCATGTAACAGCTGAAGTGCTGTCTCACCACACCTGACTTCAAATCCCAGTTTTGTAGGGTATTAATTGTATGAGTGAAAAGTGGGTCAGATATTGTTATTTAGTTGTTAAACATAGTGGCGTTTTATCATCTGTGTGACACAAAACATGTCTGTTCTTGTCGAGTGTGAAATTATGTTCCATTCATTGCACTCTCATAATTTAGGAAATGAAGACATAATTAATTTTAACTTCTTTTGTTGAAGAGAAGGATTGTTTATGTATGCTAATACATGCAATTGTTTGTTGTTTTTTTTTTATTTCAGAGGTTTCACCCAATGACTGTAGATGGGTCCAAATGATGGTTCTTAAAGGAATTAATGCTTCAAAATAATATGTTGCTATTGAATAGGAGGTTTTTCAGTACGCTGAGCTTAAATATTCACATATTCTTTTTCTTTACACAGATTTTCCAGCAGTGAACTGGGTCATTCAGTTTGATTGTCCAGAAGATGCAAACACGTACATCCACAGAGTGGGAAGAACAGCCAGGTTTGTTTTCACTTTTCATTAGTGTTGTAATGTTTAAAACTAGATTGCTGTAGGGAGAGATAATTTGCTAAAGATTCACTTGAAAAAACTCAAGATATAAATTGGAAACAAAGAAAAAGGCTGTTATCACTAAAATCCCCTTTTGATTAGTTAAGAACAATGATTTAACTTAATAATTTGTTAGCTTCAGAGACTTGCTACAGCAGACAAAAAACATCCCTAGTTGTTTCATCTGATCAGGGAAGATTAATAGTGAGGAAACAGAAAACCTTTTTTACTTGGCAGGATTACCTCAAAGGCTGAGTTGAGCATATTTGTGAGTGGAAAAGCTTGTTTTGCCACTGACATTTATAGTTAAATAAGGTTTTAGACTGTGGATCTAATTCCTTAGTGTCATTGAAGACTCTTCAAAAGAATGGAAATATTTCTTCCTTATTTTAATTTGGGGAGGGAGGAAGGAATTAAATAATGTTA
The DNA here is from genome assembly GCA_038380795.1 of Pyrocephalus nanus. Taxonomy (NCBI): domain Eukaryota; kingdom Metazoa; phylum Chordata; class Aves; order Passeriformes; family Tyrannidae; genus Pyrocephalus; species Pyrocephalus nanus. The sequence continues at coordinate 43,001,716 of CM076259.1, forward strand.
ATTACAGGTTAAATTTTTAATTTTCAAAGTCTTTTGTTGGATTACATTCTTAGGCATAGCTTTAGTTAAAATATTTGTGACTAAGTCTTTATGATGGAAGAGACTTGTCCAGCTACGCTGTTGAAAACCAGGTCCTTGATCTCTGAATTAGATTCTTAAGAGACACAGGAGCTGTCACTGCACATAATTCAGTAGATCAAAAACTTTAAGCGATTACCTGAAGGATGAAATGCAAGACCTGGCGTTATATCTTGTCTATAATTTAATTTGTTTGTAGTAGGGTTTGCAATATTGGCAGTTGTCAAACCTAATGACAGAGCAGTTGCTTAGAGTATGACTTGAACATTATAGGAATTTGAGATTTTTGTTCATGGATCAGAAGGCTATACATTTTGATGACCATACCAGCTCTTTTTCAAAATGTGGAAGTTCTGTGTTTCATTGTACTTGGTAACATTTCGGCCCCATTCTGTCGTGTGCTTTCCATTTTGTGGTCTACCTGCCATGGTAGAAGGGAATGTTAAGTTTTCATATACTTTTGAAAAAAAAAAACTATCAATGAACAAAATCACTGAATGTGTGTATAATTAGATGAAACACGTAGCTATTTTGCTAAACTAAAATTTAGATGTAATCTTATGCACTCCAATTGAGAGAAAAGCATGCAACCTTAGTTAAAATTCTGTGGTCTTTTTTTCTTCTTTTTTTTTTTTTTTTTTAATCCTATGTGGCTTCCACAGAAGGCTTGTAATTTTTTCTTTATGGCATATTGTCATCATATGAAAGAAAACCGTATATTTGGCACTGTTTCATTGTCAGCTTCTAGGAGACTTGTTGAGCTCTTCCTGAGCCGTGTCACTGAGTTAAAGCACCTCTTGAGTTGTAATCCTGAGGCCTTTTCCCAGTTCTCATTAGGAGCTCAGAAGAGCTATTGTAAGTAGTTTAGTGCAAGGAAACAGCTCTGAAGAGCTACAAAGACAACTATCTCCCCTTTTTCATAATCCTTTTATTCAAGTGTTACTCTGAGGAGGATGATAGCCTAGCAACCTTAAGAGCCTGTCTTCAGTGGCCTCTTAAACACAGTCCTCTATGATTCCTCAAGGAACAGACTTAGACAGAAAATTGGGGCAGAGATTCTGTCTCATGGGCCATGGGCTGTGCTGGATGCCTCACCAGGCTGTGGTTTACACTTCCTTTTACGTGAATTTTTGAGTAGCCAGACCTTACAGAAACTGGGAGTACATCAAAGCAAGTTGTTTGAGCTGGCAGGATGGTGACTGATAGTGAAACAAATTCCTTTTGTAGGAAAAGCTTTATGGGTATTTTCTGTTTCTTAATCGATACAAATGCCAAGGCAGGTTCTACCTATACTGGGTATTCATTTTGAAGAAACATACAGACTTTCTCCGTCTTTAAGGTAAAGCAGTCCTGGAAAGAGGAAAGAAATTCGTTCAGGAAACCTAATGTCATGAAATAAATCTTTGAAAATAAAGCAAGGCAGATGCCCAATAATTTTAAGTGAATACTGTGTACTAAGTAAATATGCTAATGCAGTTTTAGATGTGGATAATTGAGAATGTACTTCTCAGTGAAATCTAAGTGTTAGTAGGAAGCTTCAGTTGTTTTCAATAGCTGCAGTTAGTAAGAGAAGCATGCGTTTCTTGTAGAAACTTGATAAAAACTGCAGTTTAGTAGTCCTTATTAATGAGGTTAGAGATAATTACAAATTTTTATGGGTTATGAGAGTGTATAATTGCATAGAATGAAAGCTAAATTAAATATCTCAGCTAATTTAGAGGCTGTGCTAAACTGTAATTAAAGCTGAGATGCCAATACTGTTTACTTTTAAAATAAAAATATTTTGTGATACAAAGGTAAATATGAAAGTCAGGAGAAAAACTGTTGGGGATGGGGCTGAAAAACCTTTGACTAACAATCATGGATATGTTTCCAGATCTGTTTTACAGTTTTGCAAAGCTTGATCTAAGATGAAAGATAATGGTTTATTTTTAAGTGTATCAGACCACTGTGTTCCCTAAGTAGCATTTCACTTGCAGTTTATGTTATTCAGTAGGGTAAAATACAACTCCTGCATTTTTGATTTATGGTAAAGTAAAATCAATAAAATCTGGGTGTTGTCCAGTAATGCTTTTACTTTTTAGTACAGTTGACATATATTGAGTGGTGTTTTGTTTTTTTTTTTTTTTTACTGTAAAGTTGATAGGTATGCTAGAATTAGAGTGCTTGGAAGCTGTTTCTTCCAACTGCTTTGAAGTATTTATTTAAAGTCTTTACTGGTTCAGTAAAATTCTAAAACACTGACAATATCATTGGCAGTGCCATATATATTTCTGACTATATTTTTACCACACATTCTCTTTCAAAAGTCTGTGATTTAAAATACTAGATCAAAGTGTTTTCCTGTTGGTTTTAGTTTCAAAAATTCTAAACAAAAGCTGCTTGTAGCAATAGCCTGCAAAACTAATTTCTTCCATTTTTAAATTTTTTAATAATGCTTTCTATTTTGTAACCTATGAAGCCAATAGTTGAAGGTATTCTTTGGTCAATTTTGTGAAACAAGTTACAGTGCCACTAGGGGACAGCAGAAGATAATAATTTTTGAAGCACATTGATGCTCACTTTTTTCTTTAACTGTTTTTTCAATCATAATTCCAAGTTCTATGGCATGAGGAAAACATATAGGGATATATTTCTTTCAGACATGATTGCACAGATGAGACAAGACACCAAAAAGTCTATTTTGTCTTTTTATTCATGTGTAAATATCTTCTAGTTTGGATGTACCTAAATCCTGGCATGTATCAGTAATTAATTTCTTTCCTGGCATTTTGTTCCTCCCTCCACTTAATTTTTAATTTTTTTTTACTTCAGAGGAGACTATTAAAAAGTGCTACTTGAATGATTTTTCTGTCAGGAATCTTCTTTAAATACACCAGCAGTGGAATGTTAAACGGAATAAATCTCTTTGCTCTGTAATTTTTATCTGTGGTATGTCCAGAGCTATATGTAATATTTAGGTCTGACTGGCTCAGACTTCTGATGGAATGTAATCCATGGTAGTTGGTTAGGTTTCCTAGGTGCTTAAACTGATGTAGGAAAGTAATTGTAATTTTGTTGTTGTCATTAACCATAGTGTGCATACAGGCATGCAAGTTCTGTCTGGCTCTGCTATGCTTTTTTTCCTTATAGTAAATTATGCTCTGAAAGCAAATGGAATAATAAAAGTCCATCTTCCCAAAGCAATATCCTCTGTTACCTGCCATCCTTGTACTGGCTGGTATGGTGATTAGAGCCAAAGAGGTATGAATAAAGGCTTCTAAGATCTGTGGGTTTTTTGATGCCTTGGGAGTACTGGTGAACACACGCACATGTCAAATTACAGAAAGGTTAAAGGAGCAGGTCATAGAATGATCTTATTCTGTCATGAAGTATAATGCTTTGAAGCTCATTAATGCTCATTGGGGCTCTCTTTAAGTAATTGCACATTATATGTGTGAAAGTGAGACTAATAAGCCTTTAGAGTAATGTGTCAATAAAGCACTTAAAAGTGCAAGTGACTTAATGGTGCCTTTTTTGATGGTGGAACCTTGATTATTTTTTTTTTTCTAATTGGGAAAAATATCCCAGGGATACGTGTCTTGGGTCCTGAATAAACAGCACAGCCAAGATGACAGCTCTTTGTTTGGCTGTAATTTTTTTTTTTTTTTTCAATTTTAAGACCCACTGAAGCACTTTAACTGTTGTTTCTTTAAAAAGAAATGCAGCATTAAGACCATCTCATGTTATATTGCAGTCAAGTCATCATCCTAACTCAAGTTAAGTAAAAATAGCTGCTAGTGGAGGTCACAAGAAATTGTTGACACCACATTTAAGTTGCATTTCACATTATTAAATTCTCTAAATTTAAACGCTGTATCCTAGCTACATTCTTGACAGTGGCCTGTGATGCTGCAGTTACACTGACTGGCACCGTGTTATCTGTTAGAATTCTTTTAATAGTGGAATGGTATGAATGTTCCTGTACACTGAACAATTAAGTGGCAAAGATTATTACCTGCTGACATGAAGCTATGCTGTAAGCTGCAATAAAAAAAGAATAAGCATGTGTATTTTAACTCAGTAGAGTGGGCACAGCTGCAGTGGAAAACAGATTGCTTCTAGTCTAGGCTGTAGGATCCAACAACTTCCCAAGGCCTTTTTGAATTCAGTGTATTCTAAGACTAGCAGGACAAGGTTGGTGAGCAAATGCTTGTTCTTGTCCATCATTTCTTGTGACTAGGTCTGGCAAACAGGGACACTGACCCAGTATGACCGAATGAAGGGGACTGTGGTTTTGTGGTACAAATAAAACCCAGTTGGTTCTTGGAACTTGGCAATAGGTATAAGTGGGCTACTGTCTGGACAGCAGAAGTAAAAGGATATTAAGTGATTAGAGGAAAAGAAGAAACAAACTATGAAGCAATCTCTGACTTAATAGCAATATTTACTGATAATTTTTGGGGGATACTGAACTAAGGTCTATGCAATGGAGAAACAGAAGTGAACAAACTATTAGAAGTGACCTAAAGCAAAACCAAAAACTGAAGCCAATTCACATTTTGTTGTTTGTTTAAAATACTCTGTGGGATGTCAGACTGTTCACAACCCATGGGGAAGAGCTCTTTTCCCTGGCTGAATCAAGGACCCAGCAGTGAATGCCGTCTGTCAGCTGTGTTTGCTTAGCTGTGAATAGCAAACACACTTTCTGGGCTCTTGTAATTTTTTTGGGTCTGCTTTGGTAGGACTTGCTGTAGATGGTACAGCACTGTTTCAGTTCCCAGCGCACACAGATATCTTGTTAAAGGTTAGTTGTTTTAAATAAAAATATTTATTACAAAAAGAGGCAATTGATCCTGTAGATGGGATAGAAATTCCAATATGCACTTTTTTTTTATGCTCATTTTTCATTTACAAAAAAATAGAATAACAAATTACTATATTATGAAAGAAACATGGCAGTGTAGAAGATATGATAAATAGTAGATAAAACTTTTCTTGTTCTTGTGCTTGGAAAAATAATGTTTTCTGGGTTTGAAGCTTAGGTTTCAACAGTCCTCCTCATGTCAGAAGGCCCAGAAGGTAATGTAATTGGAAACAAAATTTTTATCTGAATTGAGCCCACTATTGGAGACCTAAAACTGTTGCTTTTCTTCAGAAATATGTTTAGAAATGGTAGGTTACCTAGTCAGATTTAATAGTTGAATTTTAAAACAAAATATGAATTATTGTATTTCTGTGGAAGGCCTTAGGGGGTAGATATGGATATTAGTTTCTCTTTATTGAAGGAGAGTGTGTGGGTGAACAGATTTATTTGTATGAATATCAGATTGAAACAGATCTATTCAGAATAAAAGTGTACATTTTGATATGTTTTGGATATATTTCTATAGATGTCTTATGTTGTTCCTTCATATTAAAAGAGTACAACACAAATGCCTGCATTAATGAAATTTTTCCTTCACTGCTTTAGTTATTTTATATAAAAAAAAAGGAAAATAATTTAAAAATTAAATATAAATTACGTGCTAGAAATAATAGGACTTGACTCAAACTTTTTTTTCTAATCCATCATATATTACACACGATTGCTAGATTATTAGCTAACAATTCACTACTATGGTTTTTAAGTCTTTGCAGAGGTAAATCTTTACTCTGGAAACTGGAGTCCGTGCTTTTTGTATTTTACTCATCAATTTTTCCACATGATGGAATTGTCTTGTTCTGGATTCTTTATGGAAACTAAAATTATATGCAAAGTCTGAAAGAACATGATTGTTCAAAATCAAGTAGTCCAGAATATTTCTGTTTAGAGAAGAGTGAATGGTGTGTAGTGGACAGATGATCATGTTTTATGGTGGATAACTTGGCTTCACAGTCGATGTAACTATTGAATAGTTTTGTATCAATTGTTTGGCAACCATGTACAAAGGGTCTAGCAGAAGAGCATTGGAAGAAGAGAGAAAATACATTATTAGAGTGTATTAAGATGCACATTGGTTTTGATGCTGTCTCAAATGCTTAACTTACTGACCTTAATGTTTTAAGGAGAGCAGTCTCTTGCTTGCTTTTGGTAAATCTCCAGATTTGATCTGGGTGAGAAAGACAGTTGAGAAGTTGATTGTGGCTTCCTTGGTGCCTGATTTCCTTTCTCTGAAGGGATATACTGTGGAGAGTTTCTGCAATGCCAGAAGGTGGCTCGTTGGCTTGGAAAGCAAGACTTTTAGGGATGAGCTTTGATTTGAGCTTACAAGTTTTGCAGGGATACCTTTACTTCCTTCTGTGTCTTTTGACAGATGAGATGACAGCAGATGTTGATGCTATCTGTACTGGCCCAGTTAGGCTAAAATTAGATCTTTAATCAAGTCAATTTGGTAAAGTCCTATTTAAGTTGCAGATTAAAAAAACCCCACAAAATACTTGTGGTTTGTGGGTGGTGTTTTTTGTTTTTTTTTTTTTTTTTTTTTTGGTTTTTTTTTTGTTTGTTTTTTTTTTTTTTGTTTTTTTTTTTTTTTTTTTTTTTTTGTTTTTTTTTTTTTTTTTTTTTTTTTTTTTTTTGTTTTTTGGTTTTTTTTTTTTGAGTATGGTGGTAGATATGTGACCTCCAGAGTATAAAAAATTTTATACTTACAGTTTCCTGCATGTTTGTGTGTGGTAAATATCTTCAGAAACATTATCACTTCATTTATATTGCGTTTTCTGTAATGAGAAATATTCCAGTTCTGGAAACTGTTATGTAAGTATCTTTGTCTCTGCAACCCTCCTCCCCCAAATTTTATGATTATCTCCTCATCTCAGTTTTCTTCTTTGCCAGTTTTTAAAATAGATTATTTTTTCTTGCCAAACGAAGGCGGAATACTGCCTTTAACTCTCTTGAAATTTGGCATCAACTTATGTCTTCTGAAATACAGATGTTAGGGAAACATGTTGTAATGAATCTGTTCAAGACAACATGTATAACATTTCCTGTAAGGTCTGCATACCCATGCAGGTTATCCTTACAGTTCCCCTTCCATGCCTTTTTTCTTACTTGGTGTCTGCCTTAGAGCAAAACACTGGTGCTTGATGACCATTAGTCAGTTGGTTCCTATTCCTATTTTATTCTGGTATCACTGTAACTCTTACGTCACTGACAGTTAAAATGTGGTGCATTTGACTGATCTGTACGTTACAGTGGTTGTGGCAAGGATGTAGAATTACTCCGAATGTAGCTGGAACAAGCTCAACTGTAGCTGTGTGGCAAGGGGAAACTGATTAATAATCGCAGTACATTTTTATTTATTATTTATCTATTTTATCTATTGCCTTTGTGATAATGGTAGTATTGTTTGCTTTAATAGTATTGCAGGGGTGGATGCAGCTGTTTACTGGATCTGATCAAGGGTGGATTAAGGTAGTTTAGATTAGGCAACAACTGAGTGTCGATTTGGCCTGTATGAAAAGCATTTTTTTCTCATCCTGTCTTCACTGGATTGTTGCCATGATACTTCTTCATGCTTGATACCAGCTGTTGGCTCACTCGTTTTTAGCAGAAGTTTAAGATAGATTCTGTAATGATGAGTAAACTATCCTCTTGATTTTAGTGCTTTATTTGACTTTGTTGGTATGAAGTAAAACTATTTGGCAACACTTTATGTTGCTTTGCTATGGAAATGGTGTTCTTAACATTTTAAGACTGTTTTTCTTTACTTCTAATTAGCTAGTACTAAATTGTCCTAAATAGTTTATCCCACTTCCTTCTTGTCCTGCTTTTGGTGCTTGCCCTTGATTGTAAGCATCTTTCTTTTTCTCATCTGCAGTCAGTTTAAATGTAACATTCCTACCCTTTACTTTATAGTGCTAAGCTTCCTCGCTTGTAAGTCAAGATTGAGTTGCAGAGAAATTACTTGCCTTTTTCATAAGTATTGAAGCCAGAAGATGCTAGAAAATAAGGCAGATATGAACTAGAAGTATGTGAATTTTTTTTCCCCCAAAGGCTTTCTTCAAGTAAGATGCAATTTTCCATAGAACTGGAATGAATTGTGTCTTGTATCCTAGAGACTGTTAAAATCACAATGCAAAGATGAGTCCCTGCTCTAGTTTCTTGGTCACCTTGAGGAGATGACAAGATAAGTAATATTATCAATTACTACACAGTCCAAGAACGTTTGATTACTTTGAGGTCTCTAATGTGCTTTTCTTCAGCAGAGTCGAAGTGCATACTTAGTGAATAATAAATCACCAGAGTGAATTAGCATTTTAGGACAGATGTTTGGTTTTGATGTGATGGTGTTAATTTTAGCTTGAAGGATGCAGTTGGCAAGAGTGGAGGGAACTTCTCCTAATGTCTTCTCATCTGCAGAAGGAGTAGTCCTGCTGAAGAATTACAGTAGCTTAGATTGATTCTTCACTGCTTTATTATCTGTAAAGGTTTAAAGGGTTTATCTGTCTGCTGAAAGTAATTACGGAAATGTTATTCTGTTTGCTTTAGTGGAAAATTTTATTCCTGTAGGATATTGAGGAATGTTCTTTTCTCCTATGTTTAAGGCATTGTGATGAAAAGAAATTTTGGGCAGATCTATGTTTTCTTTTCCTTATTGTTTATGCCAGTTTTTAGTAGCTTGTGCTTTCCTAAGCTTGCCAATATAAAAGCTTTGAGTATGAAAGACATTGAGAGAGCACTTTCAAAAACTTAAATTTTCCACCGCAGTCTCCCTTTTTAAGATTATCTTTAACACCATAGTTTTCTCATTAGCACATTACAAGGTGGTTCTTTTCTTTTTTCAGAAATAAGATAATACTCTACTGAACTACAACTGCTTTTTTTATAGGCTGCATTTTGCTTTCTTTACCTAAATGTCCATTGAGGATAATGAACAGATACAAACCTTCCCAGATTGTACTTCAGATTGTTTTGTTTTTAGCTTTATTAATTCTGTAATGTGTTAATTTTCATGTTTAGCTCTGAAGAACAGTATTATTATTAAACTGTCTGTTTTAAATCACGCGCTTAGGATAAAAATTGGCAAAGATTGTTCCTCCTTAGCTTCAAATACATTTAAACTATTGGCATTTAAAAGAGAATGTTTCCAAAATATGTAAGAAAAAGGATTTCACTGCATCAATAGCTACCAGATGTCTTTCAGTCCCTTGGAATTTCTGAAGGCATAGCTCTGAGAAATATTTCTATGTTTTTGATTTTTTTATTTCTTTCTTAGTAGGTGTTTGAAAACCTGTCACTTTTTTGTCTGTTTTCATGTGATTGTTTCTTTACTTAGCTACCGTACTACTTTGTCTATATAAAGGCTTTGCAAGTTTTAATGTAAACAGTGAAATAGTTGTTTTCCATAGATACCAGATAAAATGCTTGTTTTCTTTTTGTGAATTATCTATGAGATGTGCCTTTAGGATTGTACTTACTGAAAAGACAACTGACTCAGCATATAATGAGTTTAGCACTAATAACACAAGACCAATTTTTAAGGGTCAGAATGAAGGTTTATGTGATCCTGCATCCTGTTTTCAGAGTGCCCTTGTGGATACTGCAGGAAAGCTATAAAAGCAAAACAAATGTAGAATGAAATTTCCTGTACTGTATCATTCCAGAGTTAGAGTTTGTGGCTTGTAGAGAGGATATCTGCACTCTCTGACCCTTGATGAGTATTTCTTCTGTGATTTGAATGACAGTGGCCCTTCACAGTGTGTTCCACACTGAATAAAAGAGATATGATAATGAAACAATTTAAGAATGCTAAGTCAGACACACTGCAGTAAGAAATGCCACAAGCAACAAAACTAACAAATCACTTCATGCCTTTGGCTAACTTCAAGGAGTCTGAACAAATCATCCCTTTTAGAGGTTTATATTGTACAGTCAAGACTTTTCTTCTTGACAAATGGTGAAGATTGTTGAGAGACTAAACAGACATTCTTTCCATATATCAGATCATTCACAAAGCTTTTGTTGGAATCCTTTCCTTTCGCATCATCTGCTTTGAGGAGAAGAGCAGAACTGTGTGTTATTCTGTACTCTAAAGCGGTGAGACTGGTATTGGCAGCAGTATTATCTCTGTGTTACTGTCTGGTAGATAAAAGAGAATATTTTCATCCTTCTTTCTAACGGTGTTATGAGAGCTAAGGTTCTTTTGATGAATAATTATCTCTCTTAGTATTACAATCATCAGTTTTTACAATAAAATGCAAAGTCGCCTGAGGTTCAGTGGCTTTTCAGGATTTCATCACTTGTTCGGGTAGTGGCTGTGTCTGACAGGCATTGTGGATATATCATGTGGAATTTGATTGGGTTGAAATATACAGAGCTGTCTTAAAAGGTGTACTTGGTCTATGTAAGCCACACATTCCCAACCAACCAACATATTATTGTATAAAGGGCACAAATGTTCATGGGTTATTTGATCAGCAGTGACTTACCTCCTCTTGTGCTGTTGGAAAAGATAATAAATTGCCTTAAACAAATTGCATATGTGTTGCTTTAGAACCCTTTTTTTAGAAAGATTTTACAAGCTGATATTTCTGCATTAAGAACATTTTAGATCTACTGATGAAATAGATCAAGTCAGTACAGTTTTTTGTATGGTACCAAAGTAGTCTTATCAATGCATGTATAACCAGCAAATTTATATGATGTTGGTATGTGACAGAAACTCTCCTCTGGTATCAATTTTATTTCCTAATCTAGAATGTAAGGGTTAAAATTTCATGATTAAAACATCTACTAAACATTTGTAAATTATCTTAAAAAGTTGGTTTCCAAATCCTTCATGTACAGAGAGAGCAATGGGGGAAAAAAATCCCAGGCATCCAAGAGCATTTTGTTGTGATTTTTCAAATTCATCAAATGAAAGCAGAAAGCTGTAATAAAAGCTGTCAGACTGTTTTAACTGCAGATTTTGTTGCTACTTGCATTGCTTACTGTGCTGTGACAGATAGTGTTTGTAGTTTTCAAACAATTCTGTGGTACTGTTTTTGCCAACTGTTTATGCTTGGAGAAACGTGGGCTCCCTATATTCCACCTAAAATGACTTTTTTAGTTAGTGGTATGATTCTTGTTCGATGTGCCTGAGAACGTCCTTCTGCTCTCCCGGGCCTCTTTAGAAAAGGGAGCTTAAAGCTGCTCTACGTGGTAACTTACCACTCTTGTTTTGCTTTGTCCTACACATTGCTCTCATCTATCAGATTCTTTCTAATTTTGGCGTATTTCTGAAATTTAGTTGGATTTTTTTTTCTAACGAAGGACTTTGTGCAATGTTGTCCTATCAATTTGTACTCTTACAATAAAGGAAGAAACATAAATATGCAAATATAAATGAGGAAACAGTGTATGTGTTACAGTAGATATAGGCTTTGATAATGTGGGCAAACTCATCATTACTGCTTCTTCAGTAGAACTTATAACTGTTGTGTCATTTCTTTACTAATGCTATCAGGTATTTTTTTCTACATGAGCGTCCTTAAGTCACTGAATTTGCCAAAATTAGGAACTGAAATTTTCTTACACAAGAGGAAAGTGAACAAGAAGATGCTTTGAGAATAAAGTAGCAGAATTTTTATGTCTTTGCCAACCATGTATCTTGAATAATTGCCAGCTCATTTACATTTGATACAGCTGTTAAGTGCACTGAAGAATGAATTCTAGATCTGTTCTTACCGGATCAGTCTGATTGTATCTTTTCTTTTGCACCTGGAAACTGCTTCTGTAAATGAAAGAGCTTCTGTTTGTATGCTTTTCTTTCGGTGATGCCTCTGTGACCTGTTAGAAGAGTAGCTTTTATTGAACATGCAAGGAGGAGTTGTTCTTTTCCCTTCTTTGGCTTGCAATATGTGAAAAGGAGAATCAGTTTTTACCGATGTTAAGCCTTGCCTATTAGTAAAGGGTGGATGGAAGTAGCTGGATCTTCTAGTATTGTAAGCTTTGATCAAGTGCCATTTGGTTGCCACTGATATTTCAAATTGAGGGAAGAAAAGATCCACTGATCTGAATCGATGTCATAAGCCCAGATGTTTAGGACTCTAGGTGTAGTTTTGAAGTCAGCTCAAGTGGAGATAAGTGGCAAGTCACTTAACTGATTTGTATATTTTCCTTTTTTTAAGTGAGGATTTTTGTCAGTTCTTTGGACTGCTTGTAAGGAAGCAAATGTAAATTCTCACTGGTTATTGAAAACATCAAGAAAAAATGTAATTTTTGCATGTTTGCTTGAGGTTTCTTTTTTTTTCTCCCCTGTCTGATCAGATACAAAGAAGGTGGTGAAGCTTTGTTAGTATTGCTGCCCTCAGAAGAAAAAGGCATGGTGGAACAACTGGCCCAGAGGAAAGTACCTATCAGTGAAATCAAGTAAGTGACTAATGTCCTGTCTGTTATTCAGCCTTCTTTCTACAAGAATAATGTGTGATGTCTATGACAATCTTGATAAAGTGCTTGAATTGCCTGGAGCTGGACAAACCAGGGAAATCAGTTAGTTTTGATAGTGTTGTAGAAGGAAAAGACAGGTTTCCTATTCCATTGCCGTTCCCAAAGGCAGGATGAGCTGCACAAATCATTCTTATCAGATGCCAATTTATATATTCACAATTTTCCCAAAGAGATCTTGTCTATACTCAATAGTTCCTACCACTAACATTTTTTTCTTCTGTTGTCTGATAAGCTTTGTAAGTATATTAAATTAAGTATTTCTTTTCTCCTGTGCCAAGAATATATGGAAAACGATGGATTATCTTACTCTTTGCAGGTACTTTTTATGTAATTGAACATTATCGTGCTCTTTCTCTTCTTTTCTTTTGCAGATTAAACAATTATGTCCTTACTCTGTCCCTCCTTTTTTTTTTTTTAATACTTGCTATTATTTTTGTTTCTCTTACCTGTCTTTTGTTTAGTTCTAGACTATTTCTCCAATTTGTCATGACCTTTCTAAATTAGCTGGTTGAAGGAGAGCAAATATAGTGGCTGAATGGTCATTTTACATACTAGAGAGAGTATTCCAATGAAAACCTGTAAAAATGTATGCTCTCTATACAAATAGAACTGACTTTGAAGGAGTTGCAGAGGCGTATAAGGATACCATGTAAAAATAAAAAAGCATATTTCCGTTTTATATTAAATACAGAGTAATGGAAATGTAGGAAAGACAAAACGAGTATATAAAAATATTGGAAAAAAAGACAACCACTAAAAGAATCAATGGTTGTTTCTTATTTAGCAGCTGTGAGGTTTGAAGGAGTTCGTTGTTCTTTGAGTCTGATGTTAAATTGAAAGAGGAAAGATAATGTGAAGAAAACATGGAAGAAGAATTGAAAACAAGCCAGAAAATGGGGTATGAGCCTGACTCCATTTTGAATACTTTCCTAGTTCAGATCACACCATGCCAAAAATCATAGAGTAGAGATGGAAGAAATCAGAGAAGGATGATGAAGTAGAATGGTAAGTTTCTGTACAAATGAGTATGAGCAAAACTAGGACTGTTTTGCTTTGAAATGCTGTGGCTTGAATATGAAGATACAGGTATCTAAGCTAAGAAGATAATTAACTGTTGAAGAAAGTATCAGTAGAACAATTGTATTTGAGAAGAATTCAAATTAGGGTGCAACTTTAGGTGGTTATTAAACCTCATTTCTCAAATCATTACATCCGCTAAAAATTAGTGAGTTATTATTTCTACAGAGAATAGAAACAATGCAAATAGCATTTGTCAGAGTTGAGGTTTAATTTTATTTTTTAAACATTTTTGATGTATAGGATGTACCATTTCAGAGGCAGTCCTGAACTGCACTTGTGAATACTGTTTGTATGTAACAAACTGAGTACACAGCAACCATTGAAGAAAATCCACCTTTTCTGGTCAAACACATGTATTGAATCCATGTAGAACATGCACGAACTTCAGACATAAGACAACTTTTGCTAAAACAGCGAAATAAGGACTAGAATGCAGTCAAACAACTACCAGAAGTCTAAGTGTCCTTAAAGGTTTCATTTACATTGCTGTTTAAAAAAAGCCCTAGCATACAGCAACAAAAAAACCAAATAAAACCCCACCAACTGAATGTGGGAAATATCACTAAAGAAACTGAAGTTTTCCCTTAAGCATCATAGTGCTTTGAAAGGATCTGTTGTATAACCACTGCAGCAAATTGTCTCTTTTTCCAAACTTCCTATTTTTCCTTCTTAAAATGGTATTCAAATAATTTATCTTATTTTTATATTCAGTAAATGAATGTCTGATCTTATGCATAACATAAATATTTCCCCTTTCTTTGTCAGCTAAGCTTTTAACTTCTCAAGTAATGTTTTAATTGTCTGAATAGCTTATCATAGGAAATGCTAGAAAAGCCTCTTTAGCCTGTATTTATCTATGTAAATACAAATAGGCATTTTTGTACCAGGATAATAATCTAATTTTAATAGGGCAAATATTCCCCCCCTTAAATGCATATTCTGTTTATAATTCAGGTTAGATGTCTCTGTGGAGAGACATTTGTGGCTGCATCTCTTAACATATTCTTGCTAACCTGATGTGACTTCACTGAAAAACACTCTGCTTTTTTTTAACACCACTCCAAAAATTCATTCTTGTACCAAGCTGCAAGGGCATATGTATAATAAATACATTTAAGGAACATTCTTAATTGGAGTACAGTTATTAGAAAAGTCAAGGCTTTTGGTTGATAATATATTTTAACAGCGTGCTCCAAGATGCAGTTTTTCAATCTGCAAAACAAACCTTAATAGTATTTGTAACATCACAATGAAGGGAAATGCTTTTACTTGGAATTATCTGCCCAGTGTGGTTAAGATTTAAAAGATTTAGCATCATACTTGGAAGAGGCTAACTAAAATCTTTAAAAAATGTACATGCAATTACTTGTGGATTGCAAACCAATTTAATTCTAAAAGTTTTTAACTACAGATTTTTTCAGGTCATTCACTTCTAGGTAGTTTTGCAGTTAGTACAACCCTGGTGTGTTTTGCCAGTTTATAAATTGTTGAAGAAGTTGCATCAACCCTTGGATCACGTTCCAGGTCTTCTGTTGAAGTCTCTGGTGTTGTTTGTGCTTATTCATCTAACTAGAGATTCTCAAGAATTCTGTCTTGGAAGTTAGAAGATAATGAGCATTGCTCACTGCCAACTCTTCATGTTTCTGAAGTTCATTCTAAAAGCTTTTTCTGTAAAGTTTGTTTACAAAACATCCTCGTCAGTTGCACTGTTTGTTTTGCTGTTCTTGTTAAGCTCTTGTCTGGTGTAGTGGTCACAGGAACTCTGTTACTTTCCTTGTTTTATATTTTTTGATTTGCAAACAGCTCTGAGTATATCTTTGTTTCATTTGGAGAGAGCTTTTAAAACAGTTGGATAATTTGAAGGGAGAAATAGGAAGAACTTTATTTTCCTGAATACCTATTCAAAAGACTGGGGTTTATGCTCTTTTCTTAATTTTCAGTTTTAAATCTAAGCTCCCTGTAGAGGTTGTTAGTACGCCAATTCTTTCTAGTCAGCACGAGCTGCCAATTTACAGTGACTGCTTTCAACAATATGTAACTTTTTTGTTGTTCAAACAAATGGAAAATGAAGAATATGCTGCAATAAACACTGTATTTTAGAGCATTCAAATATGGCAGAAAGATACTTTGAAAGTATTAAATAGTATGAGCCTTTTTTAAGGAGTCTGTAATTTCAAAGTTGTTATGTGCAAGCTGTAAACTGAAATTATTTTTGATAATATCTGGAAGTTACTTTGTCACATCCAATTTTGTTGAGTAGTAAGACAAGAACTGCTTCTCCAGGGGCTATCATAACAAATTTTGTGTCTAAAAAATTTTACAAGAGGAAGTACAAGTATGTACATATCCATGATGTAATATTGCTTTCTTTAATATTCTGACCAAAAAAGTGATTAAAAAAAAAAAAAAAAAGGCCAGCAAAAACAACAACAAAGCACCTTTTTTTTTTTTTTTCTGACATTGGAGAATACTTGGATACATATTGCACATGATTGTAGTATTAAAACTAGGGGGGATATTAAAACTTGCTGCCTTACAATTATCACTGTTGCTGTAGGACAGTACATTGGTGTCCCTAACCAGTGTGGTTATGCACCTGTCCATGGCCTGCTGGTGTGAGGCTGGCAACTCTGAGCAGCCTTTCTTGGGTCCCGGCTGCTTCTCTCTCCAGCCTTCTAGGTTGTGTAGTGTAACCGTAGGGAGCCACATTCCAGACTGAGAGCACAGAGCAAAACCTGCTGCCTCTTGGAAGCTAGGTGGAATATGGAAACTGTTTTGCTGCATCATGGCAGTGTGGTCTTTCTGGTGGTTGTTGAGCTTTTTTGTTTAAATTCTGCCTTGGAGAAGGGTAGGGAAAAGTGAATATCTAGTTGAAAAAGTGTTTGTATCCTGGTATTAAAACCAGGGAAAATAAGAGGAAGTCAAACTACATATCAACCAGGAAATTTGGAGAGTGCGCTCCGATCAGTTTGTATGACCAAACAAATTGGGTTTGTGTTCACCTCATGGCACAGTCAGTTGTGGCTATTTATGCAACTGCTAGCAAACAGCAGTTTCAAAAGTTATACTGCTCTTTGAAGGTAAAATGTATGATCACAGAGTTAAAAAGAAACAACAAAACAACCTACTTAAAATGACGGGCAGTGTAATAAGATCCCTTTCTAGTCTTTGCATGGTTAGTTCTAGCTCACTAGTTCTTAGCTATTCAGGCAAGCTTATAAATTACAATAATTCTCCTAAGTGTTTAGCTCTTAGGTTTGTCTCTCCCAATAGTCACATGCATATGATTTATTATGAAGAGTTTTATTTGTTCAGAAAGAAATAACATGCAGACTCACTGAAGCCAAAATCCAATTTAACAATGACCAGCTTTCTCACTTTTTGAATTCCAGTGTGAGAGGAAGATGACAGTGGGTGACTGTCATAATACAGTATTGAGAGGAGACAATCCAGTATTTCTACTCTTTTTTAATATTCAGTGTTGCAAATTTACACATTCTATTAACAAACACAAACTCAAAATGTGCCTGGGACACCGTATTTATGGTTAACATTGCTTAGATTTATACCACATTATTTTGACATGCTTTGAAGTATTTTGCGTTATTCTTGTCTTTTTCAAACCTGTTTCTCTCAAATTTCAACCAAATTACTCAAAAATTTATGTGAAGGCAACAAAATGTTCCTACATTTTGTCTACATTTTCTTACATTATTGTCCAATTTGCAGGAGTCTCAGTGACATATAGTCTCTTATAAGTAATGAATCTTATTTCTACAGTAATTAATTCCTACAATATGGAAGTCATAGAAAATAATGAATAATAGTGGGTCCAGGTAAGAACTGGAATTGGGTGTGCATTTTGAGTGTGACAGTGATAACAGTGAGTAGTTGGCGCACTCAGCTACTCCCTGAGTACAGCTACACGGACAGTTTGCATTGCTACAAGTTTTCATGGAGACTGTTTCCCTAGTTTATGAGAATGTACAACTGCCAGATGCTTTGCTGACACCAAATATGACATCTGCTGCTTCTTTCCCATTCTTAAACTTGCTCTAGTGCTGCTGCAGGGGATAATCAGACTGATGAGTCATGTTTTGCTGCTGACTAAGCTATTTTAGCCATTATGTGTTTGCTCATTTTCTTTATGTCCTTACAAGTAGGGGGTTTTTTTTGGTGTCAAGAGAAAGGTAATTGTTTAACTTCTTCTCTTTTTCCCGCCCCCTCTTTGAATATGAGCACTATATTTAACTGACCTGTCTCATAGGACTTTTTTATATCTGTCTCTGATGAATTCTTAAGAATACATACAATTACGAGTCCAAGTGCTTTTACTTTCTCTAGTTGCTGTGGAGCAAATTTCTTTTGACCAGCTGATTTCTCTGGTACCTGTTATCCTGTGATTTGTGATTCTGATGTGAGCTTGGACTGTCCTATAGTTGTTGTTAGCTGTCTGATTGCAGCTGCCACTTTGAGTGAAGACAAGGGAAAAAAAAGCACTGGCTAATTTAAGGGCCTTGAGGTCATATCTTAATAGATTTCCTATAACTTAGCAGCAATCCAACACCCCTCTGGACTGTCTTACTACTGATGTTCATGTTAATTTTTTTTTTTTTGGTTACTCATGCTATCCCTTCTTTACTTTTTGTAGCATTATATTTCGAAGATTTGTTGGTCAGTTTGTCCTCCACTCAGTTTTTCATGCCTCTTCTTTTCTTATGTCTTTACATTTTTAGAGACAATTATAGGCTGGCTGGAAATTGGAACTCAGTTTTTTTGATCTTTCATGAAAACTATAGCTAAACAGAGCTTGTGTACACTGCAGTTTTCCCTTGGATGTATCTGAACTGAGTTAAGAAATTAAAATCATGAGGGAATCAAGTATGATATCTATGCTTTTCATATTTAGTAAGAATAATAGACAATCATAATCATGTTATAAAAAGACTGTTAAATGTTCCTTTGCATATTATTTTCATCAGTCATATTTTTTAGACCAACTTACTGCCATGTGAAGAGGTATGATTTTTTTTTTCTTTTTTTTTTTCCCCCGTGATTTCCTTCAACTGAGGCTATGTTTTGATATACAGCATGGCGTGACATGGCACACAGCAGCCAGAGTCAGATTAAGAAATGTGGTAGTTGTGCATCTTTGACCTCTGCTTGAGGGGTAACCTCCTACCAGGTTTGGTAGGTCATGTGATACACTTGCGTGGCACTCGCAGATCAAAACCAGAAGTAGGTGAGAAAAGATCTGGGCAAATAAAACTGCAAT
Organism: Pyrocephalus nanus; assembly: GCA_038380795.1. Classification (NCBI taxonomy): domain Eukaryota; kingdom Metazoa; phylum Chordata; class Aves; order Passeriformes; family Tyrannidae; genus Pyrocephalus; species Pyrocephalus nanus. The sequence goes on from CM076259.1 coordinate 43,020,537, forward strand.
AATGTGGGTATCACTGGAATAAGTGTAAAAATCTAGAATCTGGGAGAAGACCTGCATATCTTTTTATTAGAATTAATGGCATTTTCTGTTGTACAGTCACTGTTCTTCATTTACTTGATCAAAGTCTTGGGAAGCTCTTCAACCTGTTTAATCTCAGTGTTCTTTATTATTGTTCACCTGGCTGTTCTTTCTAAGAATACTTAAATTTAAGTATTTCCAGCATAGTAGATCTTACTTAAGCTTTTAAAAATGCTGACAGTTTCCTTATGAAGACTTTGATCTTGGTTTAAAGTAGTACTATAATTCATTATGCTGCTTCTGTATTTTTTCAGTGTTTTTATAAAATCAACAAGTTCTTTTCTGCTGATTTCTGCTTTGCTTTGGAAGAAGATTCACCACCTTCAGTGAAAACTGTGTCTGAATAAAAAGTCTGAGCTGCCATATGTTTTTTCTGTATTATCTGTTTGATGAGTGTGTGCTTCATGCTTAATATGGTTCCATTCTCTGCTGTTTCAGAGTGGTAATAACTTCATGCATTTTAAAGCAATGCAAAAAATATTCACATACCCCCGAGAACTTAATAGGTCCTTATTTTGGCATGTTGTAATAATTAAAGCTAACTTTTCTTTCTTTTTTTTTTTTTTTAATTAGAATTAATCCTGAAAAACTTACAGACATCCAAAAGAGGATGCAAGCTTTCTTAGCTCAAGATCAAGAGTTAAAAGACAAAGCTCAAAGGGTAAGTCATCTACTGCACTCTAGTTCTTGGAGCAAGCTAGTTGAATAAAACTGTTTGAATAACTGACCAGCTCATATATGCCCTAGAAGCAGTATTTGGAACTGCTGCAATTGTTCTGATTTTTAAGCTTTATAACACAATGCCAGTAGAAACAATAACCATGTATTAGCAGTTGGTGGAAAGTATGCCTGTATAGACTGTGTAAGTTGAGATGGGCTCACTGTGGGCTCATGATGGTAACACCTGAAGAGCCACATGACCTATTGCTGTTGTGCCAAAGTTAAGGCATTTTTGCGGATATACTTATTTGAGAGTCTTGGGTATGAAAGTAATTTCTGATTTAGTAGTCACTGCTTCTCAGCTGTTTTGTTCCAGTACAAGAAAGACATGGACATACCAGAAACAAGACCAGTGGTGAACCACCAGAGGTGATTGAGCACTTGGAGTATCTCGTGTGTTAGGAGATTAGCATAAATTAGATGCAACCAGAGTCTTTTGAGTGATGCCCCGTGACAGGAGAGAAAGCAATGGACACAAATTCATATACAAAAACCTCCACTTAAACTCAAGGGAAAACCATTTGTTGTGAGAGTGGTTGAACACTAGAACAGGTTGCATAGTGAGACTGTGCAGACTCTAAATATTGGATATCAAAAAACTGGGTTCCTTCTTGAGCAGCCTTCTCTAGCTAACTTTAGTTTGAGCAGAGGTTTGGACTAGGTACTGTCCAAAGGTTCCTCTCAACTTACAACTACTCCGAGAGGACCTCTCTTGGGTAGCTGGTATAGAACATTTCAAAATAATAATAATAAAAAAAGGTTACTGAAAAGTGGCAGATCTCATTACTTGACTCCAAAGTTAAAAACACGAATCCATGTAGTCCTCACATGCCCACCTTCTTGGTCAGTTTATTTACTGTCATGCCTCCTGAATATGTATGATGATTTTTTCCTTCTCGGTGGTAAATTCCAATGCATTGAATAAAGCATTTTAACTTTGCTTAGGATTTAAATGAGAAGCAAAATAGCTTAGAATAACTCTTCCAGGTAAGGTGGAGAAGTGTGTGAATGGGACTGTGAATGAGATTTCTTTGCTATGCTAATTAATGTTGGGAGACTCCATAGACAATATGTGAACGTCACCAAGATTTTTATCAGGTTTCAGAAAGACAGGAAAACTTCAAATAACTACATAGGCTCCTGGACTAGAATGAGCTGGTTGTAAAAGACATTTTCCCCAGAAGATGGGCATTATGCTGCCTCTTGCCATAACTAAACATGTTTGCTGATCTTTCTCTGGTTTTACAACATTTTTAAGCCATGAACTTTTTGAGAAAGAGCGTACTACTTTTATTGAAGCACTGCAACATGCTGGTTTTCTGAGCTTGGTTGGTTTGTTGGTTGCTTTTTTTGAGATATGTATATGTTGATCCTATGAATTCTGTAGTTGTACCAAGTCTCTTCCAAACGATACAAAATCAGAAGTTCAAATTGAGATTCAGGGAAACACAATTGGAAGAATAATGGGAAAATCTTTCATGCCATTTTTTGTTATGTATATATATATGCAGGTCAAATTGAAAGAGCACTACCAAAGGCCAAGTGGTGAGAATTCTGGAAGTGCCAAAACCTGAGAAATAAAAGGTTGCAGAGATTCTGGATTAGTGTTGATAACTTTGTTATTTGTATGAGCTACTGTGGGGATTGATGACATCTGAAGGTATTCTGGTAAAGCTGAATGGTAGGGTAAAATGAAAAGTGGATCTTGAACACTTAAAGAGAAAGTAAAGTGTTTTAACTTTTCTGTTGAACTGGCATGTAAAATGAGTCAAGTTGAAATATTTAAAACTCTTGAGATTCATTTCTCCTAGCTTTAGATATCTTCTGTGGGTTAGTCTGCCTGACCTTTCATTTTATAGCTCGTAGAGAAGAATAAGCACTTCTACGATGCCTCCTGACACAGATACCTTAAAAACCCTTTGGGATGGGTAAATGGTGGTTTCTTTGCACTGCAGAGGTAGCCTGTGTGATGTGACCTAGCTGGGACACCTGCAGTAGGGACACTTAAGTGGGACAGAGGAATGTCATTCTTACTTTCCCAAACAAGGAGTTTTAAATCAAAGTGCCTGAGGAAGTCAGCTGGGAGCTCTGTGAATAAAATGTTCAGTGTTCAAGGGACTGCTTTTAAAAACTATTTTTGGAGTTCAGGTATCCCAGGTTTTTGTAGTGCACAAAGAATTACGTGTAGCAATGTGGAATGTCAGCGTAAGCCTCATCTGAGCACTGCATAAACCAGAGGTACTGGTGACTTACCATGATTATGTTCAATTGCCACGGGAAGTTGAAGTTACACCACTTTGTATCAGAAGTGACAGAGCAGCTGCATGGGGGAGAATGAGAGTAGGAGGAAGCTAGCATCATCTTACTTGGAATGAAAACACTAACCTCTGTTTCTGGCTTTGACTTTCTAAGATCTCTTGAAAGACAGAAAAAAATCATTCTGAATTGAGCAAAAGAAAATAATGATAAAGTTTCAAAATAGAACAAGAGTAAAATCAAACACAGACTTAGTATTACAGATAAAAACTTAAATTAAAAAAAATTAATTGCCATATAATTACCCTTTCAGGCAATTTTTGTTGCAGTTTTTAATTTATGGATAGGAGAGTAGTGTCATTCTTGCAGAGAAACTATATGCGTTCAGTTTTTTTAAAAAAACTTGAAGTGTGGGCAATTGGTTTATCACAGAAGTGTCCCTCCTTAATAAAGTGTAAGTATGAATGTTCAGACATACTATGCAAATGTGCCTCAGTAGTCTGACTTATGAATGTGAAAAACCCAATAAAATTAATGCAAATGAAATCCTGACCTTGGATCCTTATCTGGAATGCTGGATTTCTCAAAGGCATGCGTCTTGTGCTGTCTAACCTGTCTGTTGCAAGCTGCCAAATTTTTGACATTTGTAATGTAAGAAATAAATTTCCTACTGGAATGGATCTGATAGCAGTGAAACAGCACAGCTATGCACAGAAGTTCATATAGGATGTAGTCTACTGTGTGGAGGGCATCAGGTCCAAGTCATTGTGTCCTCTAAGCTTATTGATTTACTTCAAGGTGCTTTTACTTCTTTTCTTTAAAAAAAAGAGGAAAAACCAAAATTCTTGATTATTAATTGCTTCAATAAACTTCATGTTTCACATGGTAGGACATGTTCCTCTGCTCTTGCCTGGAAAGACAGCATGAATCATACTGGGGCTTCTTTGAAACCTTTGCAGTTCTTCTCACGAACTGATGCTGCCTTTTGGCATTTCTTGTAATTTTAATATTTAATATGTCAGTTCCGTCTGTTTTGAAAAACAGTTTAGAAAAAGAATCTGTTTTTCTTGCTAGTTTGAATGTTACTGTGGCACTGAAGGGACATCTGTCCTTTGAATTCTTCATCACACCCAGAGGGACATGCAGGATGTTACATCCCAAGATTCCAGTCACACCTTGCTTCTTTTGAATTTTGTCGAAACAGCACATTGGTTGAACTGTGTACATTTTAATACTTATCCAAGAAATAGATCAAAAAATCAAAATTTAAGTGTGGTAAATTCATAGAGCGTTGTACTTTTTCCTTACATATTTCTAGCACTTGTACAATAATCTCTGGTGGTTTTGGGGACCTGTAGCTCCTATTCTAATAAAGCTGTAATATGTTTCTGATGCCTAATTTTACCATTTTCCATAATAGTATAAGTTAATGTACATAATATTTTTGCAATGTTCAGTTTAAAAAAAAAGCTTTGAAAGTGATATCAAAAGAGCAGATACAGCAGGGGACAACAGCACTTGATAAAAGAGCAGGAAACTAGTTGAGACTGACAGAACTTGTTCTCCCTCATCTCCAGTGTGTGTGCACAGACTGACCAAGTCTTAGGAGAACTGAATAAAATCCAGTTGAGATGACAGTATTTTAGACAGAGGTTGAAGTGAACATACTGAAATCAAACAAAAAAAATCAAAGAAAATCACTTCATTTCTCTTCTTGTAAAGTAAAACAACTCATCTGTGCATTTATTTGGTTATAGAGCTCGATATATGTGCAAAAGTTGTGTTCTTTCTGCCTTTTATCATTTGTTAGTTTCTAGACAGCGTATACCAAATATATACTATTAAAGTAAGTGGATGGCTTTATGGGTTATTCAACAGAAAATGAGTTTTCAACTCTCATGAAAGTAGTGGCAAGTAGTGACTCATGTAGATCTTGAGATCTGCAAATCTCAGATTAACAGGAAGGATACTTCTTGTTTAATCTGCTCTTTTCCATGTGTCACTGCAGAGAAAAAAGAGGCTTTCATTGATTTTTGTTACTTACTAGACAACAAAAGATAAATGACATCTGTCAAATTGGAAGCCTTTTCCTAAACATTCTAGTTATCTTTGTAAAAATGATTAATAATTTAATGTGAGCAAAGAAGTGTTTTATTCTACCCTTCAATCTTGGTATCAGCTGAATGGACTGAGCTCACACTTTCCATAGCTAAAATTATTTGAAAGACAGGAAAGGAAACTTTCTTTACCCAGAAAACTTAGCACTTGGATAAATAAACAAATGAAAATTTAGTTCTGTATTGAAGTATTAGGCAGCTTGAAAAGTACATCTTAGCTCTACATATCTTACAATTAATAGTTTTTATTCCAGTTTACTGAGGAGAAAATAAAGAATTTATTACATTGCTTAATTTACTGATTCATCTTTTCATCTTTGGAAGTGTTTTTTTCTCTTAGAAGCATTTAGAGAGTCCCTATAAGAAATCAGTGCTCCTGACTGTTGGGTCTTTCCTCCTCTATCTGAGATGAACAAGAAATAGATTTTTTTTTTCTTTTTTTTTTTTAATTCTGCATGAATTATTAATGCATTAATTTTCTCTTAATAGATGCCTGTACATAGCAGAACAAGGGTGTGATTATAGTATGCTTTAATATAACCCTTATTAACAAGCCTAACTTATTATTATGAGTGTTTGATGGTTTAAGCATCATGGTAGGAGTTTTGGCACGTGTTAGAAATTAGGGTATGAACAAGGGAAATCCAAGAACCTTTTCTGATACTTAAAATATTCCGGTATTTGTGAGGCTTATGATAGGTAGAAATTGACTATGTAAAAGAAACATGAAAAGAATAAGAATCTTTCATTTTGGGAAGGATGGAGGGGGAAATACAAGATTAAGTTATTTTGTTATGCAGTGCTTCTAGCTGTGTTGGTGAAAGTCTGAGATTAATTGAAACTTCAACCTTGGACTGGTCTTAGTAGATGTGAAATTCACTTGGATAGTGAATTTATGTTGGTCAACTGAGTTGCATTCATTGACTGTGTGCATGTGATGAGCTGATGGTAAATGCAAGATAATAATAAGGTAATAGCTGCCTATCTTAGTAGGCCACAGTGAAAGGCAGCTATATTGAGTTAAATCAGTTTCTATCTTTCTAAGATTAAGCCAGGACACTTCAGATTGATAGCAACAGAGTCAATTCTTTCTCCCAGAAGAGCTGGGAGAAAAAATAAAATTGAATAAGTGATATTTCTTTCTGAGTAATTCGTTGTATTTTCTTTCTAAGTATAGATAACATGACATCCTGTTGGGAAATTCGGCCAATTAATGTGCATGTAATGGAATTTGAGTATTTGAAGTTGCATTGCTTCTGGAGTAGTGATAGATTTTGGCTGATGGGTATTGTGTAAAAGAATATTGGTCTGAAACCGGTGTTAGACCACCTAATAATGAAATTCCATTTTGTGTTTAGAGCAACAGTGTAATGTTTGTTTCTTGTGTTGGTAATTGAATGGTTTCTTTTTTTGTTGAATAATTTTATTTTTCTTTCAGTGTTTTGTATCCTACTTGCGTTCAGTTTATTTAATGAAGAACAAGGAAGTATTTGATGTTTTCAAATTGCCTCTAGCAGAATATGCCCTGTAAGTATGGCCAACTTGGAATATGAAAAGTGTATAGTGAAAAATTTTGCAGTATATAATAGCTTGAAATACCTGTTTTGACTGTGTTAGCAGACAGAATTTGACAGTCTTATGATATATTTAGTTTCACATTTATGCCACCCTTTCAAAGGACATTTTAAATAGAATTTATGTGTAAAAACAGTATATTGCTATAGAGAGAAATAACTGTCCTGTTTCTGGCCAGGGTTAATTCTAGCGGGGTTAATTTTTTGCAGTAGCCTGGAGAGGACATGGCCAGGACAGGGAGATTTTTCTGTACCACCTCAGCTCATTGCTGGGGATGCGGTGAAGGGACTCTGTTGCTTGGAGAAGGGATTCATTACGGTTGAGGGAGTAAGAGAGGGAGGGGGGAGGCCGTCCAGTTTTGTCACTTATTGCCAGCTTCGTGGTGAGCATTTTTGCATGCCAGTCTCTGTCTTTTGTACACTTTTGTTATATATGCTGTTGCTGTTACTGTTTGTTTTCTTGTCTCATTGCAGTTTCCAGTAAATTGGTTTTACCTCAACTCATAATCTTTACCTTTTGTGCCTCCAATTCTCCTCTCCAGGAGGGAGGAGTACTTCTGAAGTACAAGGATAGAGAACCATGTTTTGGTTTTCTCCCCTGAGATTTGCCCTTCAGCCTCATAGCTAAATGCCAACCTGTAAAATGTATTATTTAAACAGAAATTGGAGTATCCAAAGGTGATATATTGCAGTCTCATTTTGATTGTAATTGAGACATTGCTCCTTGGCCATAAATTACTTTTCAGAAGATTCAGTGTGTTTAGTAAAGATTAAACATCTGCACTAGACTGAATAGCATCTATTTTGCTATGTCTATTTTTGTGCATATATGTGAATCATTCCACATTTTGTATGGGAGGGAAATTAATCTTGACAGGTTGACTTTCCAGATGACAGCCACCTGAAATTGTTTTAAGATGTGAAGTTTTCAAAATCTCATGGGACATAGCGTAGTCATAAGGGAGCAGTAAGGTGTTCAGAGGTACATGGTAAATTAATTTGATGTCTGTGGAATTTCATACAGAGAAGGCTAAAGTTTTCAAACTTGTCAGCACATGACATAATGAACTAAAATGTGACAAATCGCTAGACTGAGGAACACCTGGTCTTTCTGTGCTGTGCTGCCATTACCAGGATGATGTTTTTTAAGATACAGAAGCCTATTATAAAAGATGCTTTTTAACTTCATGGGCTGAGAAATTTTGAAAAAGGAGAACTAGCATAAACTTGAAAGATTTCACTGTGCATTGCCTGCCCTTTCTTCACCTGTGTCATTTGTCAGCATCTTTAAAATCTTACTGTAGGTCTTACTGTGCTGAATGTAAGGGATAGTGGCAGAAGATTAGGGCTGAGGGGGATGACCACGCAAATTTAACCAGTGCAAGAAACCATCTGGCAGATGGTGGTAATGCTGAATTTTCGGAATCCCAGTGCCTCCTTTTGGATTTCAGCATGGCTTGGCATCTAGTATCTGATATTGATGTAGACGGAGTAGTCTGCAGTTCTGTTCTTTTTGGGTCTCAGTGCCAAGATTTGGTCCTTCATCAAAATGATTTCTAGTCCCAGCTTTGCAAAGCTACTAATAAGTCATTCCTATATTAAAACGCAGGAAACCAGTTAGCTGTTTGGAGAGAGCAGGAGAGGTTTAGTCAAGGTTATGAAATATATGGAAGTGTAATCAAAAGGGCAGAAGATAAATCTAGGAGATAATTCTGAGATTCTGTTTTAGTTTCTTGGCCCTTTTCTTTCCTTCTCTCCGGACTGTTAGTCAACCTAAATATACCTTGCAGTTCCCTGGCTTTCAGTTCAGTGCTCATCCCCTGATACATGGATCAGTCAGCTTAATTTATATGAAAGTCCCTCAAAGTCTGGTATGTTTGAATTCTTCATTTAGAAGCAATCTTGGTTTACATTCTGCAAAACAAACTTATGGCAAAACTTGGAATGATAATCCTTTCTTCCCTTTACCTTCCTGTGGATTTTCCAAAAAGTATTTCAGCATTTCTGTCTAGATTTACTGCAAGCTTGATATGTGTTACTCCACTAAAAATCCTGCAGAGAAAATAGACTACTTAATGCCCCTGTCAGGTTTGCATTTCAGGCTGTTTTCCACTTTCCCCATTGGTCTCTTGCCTGGCATGTCTGTGCACTAAGATTCCCTTAAGCTCTTGTTGATTAAACCTGCAGAAAAGCAATAGTCTTTTTCACGTTTATATGTTTTACATGTATATATATAAAAATATGTAGAAAACAATATGTATAAAAAATTAAATGTGTGTGCGTGTCTATATGTGCATATAGACATATACACACGTATGTGTACTAGTGATCAAGCACCTTTAAGCTATGCTACATTATTATTCTCTCCAGTATACTCTCATTACAAATTGCTATCAAGAATAATTTGCTGCAGGAAGACTTGCACAGGCCTTGCGTTACCATAGGCAGCCTTTAAGTTTGGTGAAGGAGAAACTACGCTTGCATAAAAGAGAAATTTGTCTTTTTTACTTCAAAGGACAGCTTTGAAAACATAAGAAAATGTAAACAAACAACAGGGTGAAAAGGAATAATTACTTAGTCTGGCCTCCTGGATAGGAGACAAGGTGAAGAGGAGGCAGTGTTGTGAAATATTTTACTTCTCAGGCACTTTATTTTGTTAAGTACTAACATATATATACACACCATTCTTCATCGGCAGATCTTAACAGTGCACTGGATGGACGGGTTAGTCTCTGAGGGATTGCCAAGGAATATAATTTCCTCTGTGAATTTCATCATGTCTTCCAGGACGAATGCAGCATACTTTTCTCTGTGTATCCCTGTATTGGTACACAGAGAATAAATAAAGCAGGTTGAAGCCAAGTTACTGGGAAAATGCCCGATATACGCAACTTGGTACCCAGATAGTTTTGCAAGTGTTGCTTGCAGATCAGTGTGACAAAGCTGCACTGAAATGGGTGATACCAGAACACAACGATCCATCTTTACTTCTCATGCTGTTACCTAGTTAATCTAAGCCTCATATGGTATTACTCATATGGACCTCAGCATTCCCTGCAGTCATTTGTAGAGTTTGGGCATTTCTCAGTCAACTCCCCCTCAACCACCTGGAGATCTAGCTGTCCTTTCCTGAGCTGCTGTAACTACTTCTGTAAACTTCTGCCATACAGCTCTCTGAACAAGCTGCATTCTCCTCTTTCAAAGTCCAGGGTCATTATTCTCTTAGTCATCATCCTCATTTATTTTAGGATCTTGAGCTACCTTTTCTCATTCTGCAGCCAAGCTTGCTATTAACCTTCACTCACCTTAGAAGTAAATGTATTTGCATATGCGTGATAGCAGTTCCAGTAGAGTGCCTCTCAGAGTTGGCTAAGCCAGCTAACTTGGAGAAAGGATTTTTAATGCACTCCAGAAATCCTTGTTGCTTGTTCTGTGCTGTTTTGCCCTTTGAGCAGGTGTCAGGGTGGCTCAGGTACCAAAAACACCAGGGCTTGCAACTGCAATGTGGAGGTTCCTTTTGCTTCTGTAAGGAAGACTACATCTTGGTCTTCTAAGTGATTAGATTGAAACCATAACATCCTCTTTGCTGGCCTTCTTTTTGGGCCTGACCCATAAGCTCTTGAATAGGCATCAGAGCTCCTTAATGGAGAGGAATAAAGCTGGCTGGTAAAGTAAATAGCACAGCAAAGGCAATTTCTCTGTTCATTTTGGCTATTAATCAGACCATCTGGAAAGCCTGTTAGTTCAGATTTGTGTCACTTCAGTTGATGCAAATTCTCCTGTTTTCAAATGGTTGCTCATCCTATCTTCTGAAAACATTTAAAATATTAAACGTGGATATAACATATATTGCAAGGCAAGTAATCCCTATTTCTTCTGTTGAAATAGCTTCTGTGAGTATTTAACCTTTTTCATGCTATTTTAAATCTTTGTCTGAACCTGTTCTACAGTAAAAGTAATCGCAGGGCTGTGTTTTTATTTTCAAATAATTCTGAAGAAGTTCACTAGTGGAATATGTCTTATATTTAGTAAATGTAGTAACTTAATATTAGAATGAATCACTAACGTGTAAAATTGTTGTGCAGCAGTTCAGCAGAAGTGACCTCAGACTCTTTACAGCTGGCTCATATTTAAAAAGGACTAGCAATCTTCTTGGTCCCAATTAGGAGCATTTGTGACACTTAAAAATGTGAAGACTGGCCTGGTCTTACGTTTCTGGTTTAATTTGTCTTGTGCAAGGATTTTTTTGGGAGTGTCTAAGATTCAGTTTTTAAGGAGTTAAGAGAGATGTCCAGCTTTTCTCTAATCCAAATAGGGTCGTAGCGAATTTACCATGTTAATGTAAATGCACTCAAGGTCTCTGTATAAGCACAATTAACAAACCATAGAAAGGGCAGTACTTTAAATCTGTTGCACTGTTTATTTAAATTAATTTAAAAAATGTTTATTAATGTTTGATCTTCCTTATTCAATAGAAAAAAAAGTGGTACTTGCCTTAAAGCCATACAGGGTTATTTCTTTGCAGGTTTACTCTTTTAACGTATTTCCCGAAAATCCTTGTGAACTTATGTACTTGGGTACTTAAAGGAGGTACTTGAGCATTATATACCATTTGTTTAGTTATGTCTAAGCATTCCCTAATTAATGTTAGAGAATGCTGATGTCTGGCCACCTCAGTTTCAGTTATGAGTAGAAATGTCAGCTGAACTGTGATTTATAGTAGCAAAATAATCCTCTGGTTTCAGTATTGCTTTTAGAAGCTGATTTAAAATGTCTTTCTGGAGGAGCTTGCCCTCAAGAAGTCATTGCGTTTCACACCAGAGTATGAAACAGGATTGTTACTTGGTTTGTCAGCCAAATTTGTGTCACCATTTAAAGGCTGCCATAGTTGGAGGACAACAATGTTGTGTTAGTGTATTTTTAGTGTTGTCTGTCAGGATTTAGGAAATCTCATTAAACTTACCTGGTTTTTGTCTGTATTTATTAGAAAACCTTGCACCCTTTTTATTCCAGATGGGTGTGTGAAACACTAGCGCTAAAATCAAAAAAACAGCTGTAACTTAGAGTAGTATTGTGGTCTGAGTGGTATCTAATGAATTATTGAAAACTATTACTGCTCTTTCTAGTTTATGAAAAGAAAAGCCAGTTTATGTATTGAGTTTTTTTAGTATGAATGAACTATAGATTTGGCAAATGATTAAGAAATAATTTCTAAAGAAACCCTCAAAGCTTACAATATGAGGAAGCTTTTAGCAGTAGTAGAACGTGTTTGTCCCAGGTTGTTCTCCATTTGGAAAACACTGTGAAAAAGAATCAGTAATGAGGCAAAATGTTGAGATTTCTTTGAGAAGTTATGTAATTAAAAGTATTTGGGGATTATTTGCACTCACTTTGTCTAAGCTTATCTACTATTACTTTCTTACCAAGTAAAATTGACCTTAACGCCTTCTGTCTCCCTTATGTCTGAGGTCTGTATTCTTTTGGTTCAGAAGTAATTTGAATTCCAATTGCATTGGTCTTTTTTGGTAGGGTTGCTAAGCAGCATAGAAAAATTTGCCAGCACTAACTGACAAGTGATTTTATTTAGTTAATAAAGTAAGACATGAGTGCAGTGCAGGAGTATGGCAAGTGGAATTTCGTATTTGAATGAAAAAAACCCTGTGGTGAAGTCTCGTCCGCATCACGGGCTGCTCTTTCGGTCTGTTTTGTAACTTTTGCTGTGGAGAGCTTCACCTTGTCAAACCCTAATCTTTGATGCAGCTCTGGAGGTGTAGAAGAAAAGCTCTGATAGAATTGGAGTTTTCAGCTCTGTGTACATTGTGCCTGACTACAGGAGAAAGAGAAGCGAACACTGATTGCATAGTTTATGTAGAATAATGTTGTGAAATCGGGAAGAGCAAAAAAGCGTTTCCCTTGCAAAGGGTTTGCCTCTTGCAACTTTGATCCCCTTGCTTAAGAGATTGAATGTAGCAATCTCTTGATGTGTGTTTTACTGTACCTGGTATTAAGGCCCAATTTCAGTTTTTGAACGGCCTCCAGCTGCTGCAGTGAAGCATTACATCTACTTTGTTTGGTTATTTCCATTACACTTAGTCAAGTAGGCCAAACATAATTTCATTGCAAAGGTAGGTAGTGTTTGCTGTCAAACACTAAAACAAGTTGAAGATTGTTTCTCCAATTTCAGTTCCCAAAGGTGTTGTGTTATCCTCTCAGCAGTGCACTGTCAGTAAATGTGCAAAATACACTGCGTAAAAACTTCCTTTGATCTTTTCTCATAAAACTGTTTTCTTTGTTACTGCTGTTAATTCCATGTGGAATAAGAGTGCTGTGTTATCAGAAATACTAAACCAAGATTTTTACATTAGAAATAAACTTTATTTGTTGAAAGACTTGTTCCTGATCCAAACTGTCTGTGTTGCTTGTTGGGTGCATGCCCACTTTTCAGTTGGCTTTTTTTTTTTTTGTCATTGTTACTTAAGCAGGGTATTTCATATTCCTTCCTCTCCCCATGTTCACTTATATTTTTCAAGTTGGATTTTGGTAAATGTGTTGATGAAAATGAATTATCATAATTGAAATTTAATTACTCAAGCCATCAATGACTGATTCTAATTTGTTCAAATTTTGTGTATCTACCTTTTAAATAAATTTATTTGTTGAATTCCATGCCTTAGGTCACTTGGTCTTGCAATGGCACCTCGTGTGAGGTTTCTTCAAAGAGTTCGGAAACAGCTGTGTGCAAATGAGGCAGCCAGTGGGACAGATCACTCAGATGAGACAGAGAAAAATGAAAATACCCTCTCCTCAATAAACAAGGAAGGAGTGGAGAAATGTGGAACTAATTTCAGTGGAAAAACATCTGTTAACAAAACAAAGGAAAATGAGAGAAAGAAAGAAACAGAGGAATGTTCTGCTTCCAGTGAAGGTGCTGAGGAGAGCGGTGAGTCTGAGGATGAATTGAAAGAACTATCTGAAGAGGAAGAGGCAGCAAAAGAAGGTCCTGTACCAAGTAGGGTACCAAACTCAGACTCTGTGCAGTTCTTTGAAGATGATGATGACGATGATGATGATGATGATGATGATACTAAAGGTCTTGATTTGCTGACAGTGAAACAACGGGATGTTTTTGGTGTGGAAAGTAAAGATAATCCAGCACCGGTAAGTGCACTTTACAGTAAGGCTCATGGATCATAATGATTTTATATTGGGCATGCTCCCAGAAGGAGGAGAAAGAGAAAATTCTGCCCTTAGTAGAATACTCACTTGAAGTCAGATGTGTTGTGCATGTGTATCAGAGGTCATAAATACTCTCAGAAAGATAAGTGGTGTGACTTACACTTTTATCATTTTATGCAGCTAGTTAGCATAAAATATTTGATTTGCTATCCTGGATAGCATTGTACTTGCTTTAGTTTGTGAATAATAGGAGTTGAATACCTGGGAAATTTTGACAGTTTTAATTCTTATCACTTACTAATTCACTTGTACCTCTCTAAATAGCTGCCACTTTCAGTCATAATTTTGATGCTGAACTGCAGTTTATAGCACTGGGAACAGAATTGCAATACATAATGAGCCACTTCCCGGTAGAAATCATAATAAAATGATCTTTAAAAAATGTAACTTTCAAACATTTTTACTTTCAAAAGGACTTTTGCTATCAAGAATTGAGCCAGTATCAGAGAGAGTGCAAAGCATGGTTATAAAGGCTTATTGAAAGTATTCATGTAAATCTTTCATTTCCTTGGAGAGTAGCTTTATAGTTCGGATATCTCTGTCCTTGTTCTCTGTCCTATTTCTGTTCTGAGAAATGTTGCTTTCATTTAATCTTTAAATACAGTGTTAGAGTAGGGGTGGGTTTGTGTGTTTTTTTTTTTTTAATTATTATTATTTCTATAGAGCAGATTTGGTACATGCATATTGTGATTTTTGTTTTTCTTTTGGTGTACCCTTTGCTATCTCACAGCTGTATTTCTGTAGTAAAAAGGTACAAGTGAAATAGTCATCTGGTTCAGCAAGAGGTTTTTCTGAACTTTATATGCATGCAAGGGGACCCTCCTGTTAAGCAAAGTATTTATTTTTCCAACTGTGTTTTTTTGTTTGTTTGTTTGTTTGTTTTTGTGCTGTTACTTAGCACAGGGCACTTTATCCTAATCAGCCCACTAGCTGCATTTATAAGCAGCATCTTTCCTTTAGTATGTAGTGAAGTGTATGAACTAGTTTTATCAGCTGTCTTTGTGAAAGATGAGCAGTTGCACAGTAATCTGACCACTGCCTGCACTCTCCTCTCTGTTGTGAGGAGACTGCTGCAAGGTTGCCATCTTGTCTGAGAACTATGGAAACAGGAATGCTCCTGGAATTAACTTCCCGTTCCTGTTATTCTAAGCCTGAGTAGTTCTACCCAGGCACAATCACTGCCTGGTAGTAGCTTATATTTATTAATAAATTTGAGTTTCATGTAGGAAAGAAATTGCTATTTTAAAAACAAAGTGAAGTAAAAGATCTCTGCCTTATTTAAAGAATGGTATCCCCACAGCTTATTGCTTCTACAGTTTTGCATGCTGAAATACACAGACAACTTGATGCTGGTTTCGTATGTTGCACAGTTTTGTTCAGGAAATGGTAAAAGAATTAATGAAAGAAATTTTATGAAAAATTCGAGTGATTAGAAAGTAATTTGTAGCATCACTGGATAACCTTTTAACAGTTTTCCAGCATTAAACATTTATAGGTTAGTTTATTTCAGGCAAGTCAGACATTATTTTCTGTGATTCAGTGTTGATGAACTGCAGTGAGTGTTAGTGGTTTGTACTTGGTGTGCAAGTGTGGAAGACCTTGTATCACCTGAAGCCTCTTGTACTTGGGAGCATAATATAGAAATGTTTAGTTACTCTTCTAAGCAGCTCTGACCAAAAAAGTGAGAAGTTTGAAGATCTGTATCATTAAGAACTTAAATTATATTTAAATCATCTTCTGAAGAAATGCTTATGGTAATGAAATACGTAATTTTTAGAAAGTAGAAATGCAGACCATGCTCTACTTAACTATGGGAAATAGTCTTGATCAATGCATACAGAAGTGTGGGGTTTATTACCATAGTTACTGTGAAAATTGTTGATAAATTGTGGAATGCTTTAAATGCAAGTATTCTATTTTTAGTAGGAATAAGAGAATATAGGCTTCTATCACTAGCCATATTAGCTTCTAATGTTTTGTTATACAAATGCACATAGTAGAAATTGCATAGAAAAACTCAGGCATTTTGCATTTTTTATTTCACATGTATATCTCAACAGCTTTTTTTGTGGATGTTGAAACCAAATTGGTAATGTGCAACACTTTTTATATTTTTCCCCATTTGTATATTTTCTGGATAGAAGTTTTAAGTATAAACATACAGTGTATATTCTGCTACATTACTTAGAAGGGTTTTTAAAAAAAATTATTCCGTGTGTTAAGTAAGATAGGAGTTCTGTGCAAACATTGGTGTGTGGTCATCTAATTGGAGGATTATGAGTATGCCCACAAAGATTGAATTCAGTTTGCCTTTATGCTTTTAATACGTGTGATTGATTTGGCAGTTTCACTATTCTTGTGTTAGGCTTCTTTTGACAGCAAAATAGTCCTGCTTGCTTTGACCATTGAGCTCCAGGATACGTTTTATAAATGGAAACATTATGTTCAGTTTTAATTTTTGAGTAGCGCTTGTTAGAGGCACCATTGCTTTCTCATCCTTGTGTCTACCCTGGTCCCTCCAGTGGAAGAAGGAGCAAGAGGAGGTGTTAGGCTGGCTCTGAGTATTCTGTGTGGTGTCATAGTGCCCTGGCCTTTGATTACAAGGCGGAGTTGGCTCATCCATTTTTGTAACAAGTGAAAGGAATTAGTCAGAAGGAGCAGGGGTTATTTAAACTGATGATGGAGTAGAAGGGGATTTGTGGGATTTTCATAGAGCTTTTTTTTTGTTGTTGTTGAATGTATGTGGTGCCCAAACTAACAGTGAAGGACAGATAATAATGCAAAGTGGGACACATCCAATGTTAGTCATTCTAACAGTGTGACTTTTGGCCCAGTTCTGCTCTTTCTTACTGTGGCCCTTGGCCACATGTATACTCTGTCTCCATCATTTTGTGACAACAGATAAAAAAGTGTTTTCTGCATTGCTGTATAAAAGGAGAAGCCTTGGATAAGGTGAAAGACCTTGGCAGATGTTGCAATTTTGTTATGAGCTTTTGAGCTCATTTTTTAAGAGGTACTCACTGGCTGTTCAATTTATGAATTTTACTTAGATATGTCAGGATTTTTAGCTGGTGATATAACTCATGGGACTTATTTAGAAGTACAATGTTCTTGTGCATAAAAAGAAGGTCAGCTATATGCATAGAGCCATTAGCAGATAGGCAGTATTTAGCTGTTGTGTTAACATTATGGAAATTATTCTTTTAAAGTGCATTTAACAGTATTAGCTGTATTGATGTTGCAAAGGCTATAAGTACTCCCTGGTTACAAACTTTGTTTCTAATGCTAATTTTATGAAATTGGTTGTTGCATTTGGCAATTCAAAGGCTATACTTGTTAAATTTTAAGCATTGTTTATTTTGAGAACTAAGATTAGGCCTATAATATTGTTTCTTGGTTTTGTCAACTTGTCAGAAATATTGCTTACTGTCAGACTTCTCTTCTGCTCTTAAATTCTCTGTTTCAGCCTGGAAAAAAATTACTGAGTTCCTAAGATTGCTCTGACTTCCTCTCTGTGCCCCCATTCCTTACATAAAACTTTCAAGGTGTTTCAAGCTGGCTTCTTGGAACACTGTAACAAGCAAAAACATACAAAGGACTGCCATAAGTAGTACTGGCAGATTCCTTGGAGTTAATCTGGACTCTTGAAGAGCCTGCTGTTTGAATACTGTGGCTATGGTGGGAAATTATTTTATGTGCCATGATTCTGTCTCAGCTACCTGGCTTGCCCTGCAATCCAGTAATATTACACACAATGACATTTTCTTACACTTCTCAAACACATAAACACTGTAAACTAACATATTATGACCTGGATATGTACATGTTTATAAAAGGAGGAAAGAAGAAACAAAGGTAAATCTCCCTAACTAGAGATGATGGGTGAGTCTATACCAAGAAGCAGAGAGCGGTAGCTCTTTGTAATGTGGACTTTGCACAGTAAATGGATCAAAGAAACATATGCACCAAAGTGAGGACATAGTCCCCTAGAATTTTCTTATGTGATGTTGAGAAGAAAGCTTGTTACGCTCCATAGAAATCAAAATCCATTTTCAGAGATGTGATTTGTCTAGATTGCTTCTCCTACATTGGCTTTTCCTTCTGAATGGCATTTCCCTCCTCCTGATACATGTTACAAGAGAGGTTTTTGCCAATCTTATGTTTATATAATGCTTTTTTGGTGTGAAGCATCTTCTAATTCTTCTCACCACCTCTAGCTATTATTCTTATGCATTCATATTAATACATTTTAAACAGGTAACTTTGTCTCCTTGAAGGTTTTGAGGGGATAGTAAGATAGAAAATACCCAAAGGAGGGAAGAAACAGCAAGGGAACAAGCTGGCTGGCTCTGGTAGCAGTGTTTCCCTTAGGGGTAGCCTTCTTTGCTGCTGCTGTGGCAGTGTGTTGTGTCCCAGAGAGAAAAGCTGCTCTGGGCAGCCTGCTAGCTCTAAAGAGAGCATTTTTTCTTGGAGATATGTTGCAAAGCTGGCATTCTGACAGAGAAGTTATTTATTTTTAAGTTAAATGAAAGTCAATACTGTGTTGCCTTAAAATCTCCTTCTTCCTAAAGAATGCAAGTGCTTTAGTCTCTCAGCCTAGTAACAGAGTGCTTATGTATTTCTAGTTGAATTACAGCAAGTAATGACTTACATGAAGAACAAAATATTGGCATACAAGTGATCTAGGCCTACATTTGGATATTAGCTGAAGTACTTCAAGATTCCAGTGTTATGAAAAATTATCTTTTATCAGCCATGAATGGAAATGAAACCTGCTGATGCTACCTCAAGCCTCTTTATGCAGAGCAGCCAAAACAGAACACATTTTACAAGGTGGATGGAAGATTTTAAAGAAACCACATCTTCTTTCATTGAAACTTCAGTAACTTAATAGATAACAAAACTTGTTTTTTAAGGATGTTTATGATGGTCGGTTTTACATTGGATGCAATTTTAAAAAGCCTTGTTAATCTGGAGTGCTTTTGTAAGCTACACTAAGGACAGATCAAAACCATTTCTTTGTGTTCTTGGACAACTTTTGCTCTTTGAATTTGCACAGAAGTTTATTCCCTGGGCTTTATTACTTTCTAATAGAACATTCATGACTTGCTTGCTAGATTAGGCTTTTCAGACAGTCCTTTGTAAAAACCCATAATCCACATTAAATTCCAGATTTGTAGGTTAGTTACATCTTTCTTCATTGTCTTCGTAGTCATTCTTCATTGTTTTCTCAGGTTAGATGCCTTAGCACCCTTCTGTCAGCTCCACATCCATCTTCAAATTTCTCTCCAAAGATTTCTGTTTCAATAGCACTTTTGACAGCTTACTAAGAATTTCTGTAGTTTATGAAAATTTCACTCTAAATAGTTAGGTTTCTATTATAAGACAGTTTTCCAGATATTTGTGCAAATGCCTGTGATGTTTAGGTTAATTAAAAAATCTATAGGATTAAAAGTCTCTGAGTTACCGGTAAACTATGCATTTCAAATAAATGGCTGCTATATATCTCTTAATGTATATGTGCTTAAAATAGTCATCCTAAATACTTTTAATCCAGTTAAAAATGTGGATAAAAAGTATAATTTGTGAATTTTATCTGGATATCTGCCCTTAAAATAGGTATTAGCCTTCTGTATCGTAAGCTATGGAGTACATGACTCTGATGTGCTGGGCTTTGCTCCTGTGGAAAATTTTACATTTCAATGGTGCTTTGAAACCATTATAAGGGATGGTATTTTTGATGCCCACAGTCCATCCTGTTGCCATTTGTTGCTGCCTTAAATAGGAATTGGGTGTAGAAAGATGGCAGATGTGTAGGGAACATGCTTTAAATATTTTTGTTATAATTCTTTGAAAAATGGCTTTTTCTTTGAGCTAGGAAAGGCTTCCCTGGGTCAGATGGGAGTTGTTCACAGGTCAGGTGGTTTTCCAGCTGTCTGCAATGTGCTGATTGCCTTCTAGAGCAAGGGATGTTGACAAGTTGGAAGCCACTGTAGCACACTCCTGAACTAATCAGTGCCACCTTTCTTTTTTAGTTACTGAAGCTGTAGGTTAAAAAAATCCTTAATTCCATGTGCCACCTGAAGCACCTCAAAAGTTGTCTTCACTCTGCTGAATGTGCTGATGTACCACATTATTTACTGTCCTAATGAGTGGAAGCTATTTTACAGTGTTTCTGTGGTTAACTTCACTGAAGTGCTTTGAAACTTGTTTTTAACAGTCCAAGTTTTGAACCTGTTCATTAGTGGAGATCTTTCTGGGAGATTGATGGTTCATGCTGTGCAGAGTGCTGTGAGCAGGCTGGACTATGACTTACATGCTCAGGTTTCAGTGTCTGGTGCAAATTCAGGTTGCAGTGAGGTGAGTGCTTTGTCTCGCAATTGAGTAGACCTGAAATGACTGAGAGAGATGTGTGGTCTTGTATCTCAAGAAATATTAGAGTGCAGCATGATTTAAAATGATTCACTGAAATCCTATTAATTAAATACTTCCAGTAGGTTACTCAAGCCTGAACTAATACCCTCAGTTTTAATCGTTCTTAATCACTGATTTATAGCCTTGTTTAATATATTGCAGCTGTTTCATAGATGAGGGTGAATGAACCAAATACTCTGCATTAAAACTGCCTAGTTGTAATCAATATTCTCTGAATCCATAGGATTTGTAAATTCTCTGCCACTGTTCCCTTTAAAATTATTGGTGCCTGAGTACTTGCTGAGTGATGACATTGGAAGTATGTGTAACTATGACATAGTTTTGGACAAGTGATATTCTAGAAGTTGAGTGCTAAAATTGTGAAATGCCACTAGAAATTATATAACACTAATTTTTAAAGGAAATGCTGCTTCCTGAAATATTAATAATGCAGACCAACTAGCAGATCATATCTGGAGTCTTCCGATTACCTGTCAGCACAGTGTATAGTTAAAATTATGAGAGTTATTCTTTGCTGTAATAGTGAATATCTTCTCTGATACAGACATCTGCTTCTGTAAGCATTGCTTAACAAACTACCCGTGTACATTTTAAACAATATTTTGGGGCAGATTTCTAAATTTGTGTCAGAGCTTTGTAATTTTTGGCTGGAGTAGTTTGATAATTATGGAAATAAAATTTGTGATTTTGGTAATGATTCGTCAGCTATTAGCCAAAGTGAATCCCTGGGTAATTCATTACAGTGCCACTAATATGCTACAGATTGTAATGTAGTGACTCTTTTAAAAAGGAAAAATTTGTTTAATATGGTGTTTCTGATTATCAGCCTGCTGACTGGCCAGGAGCTAGGCCAGTGATCACAGGAAGTCTGCTTGGTTGCATGGAGCTGATGCTCATTGTTCCCATGAGATTTTGGTTTGTCCCCAGCTGTGAGGAATTGTAGTGTTGGCAGGGCCAGCTGGGATGGAGTCTCTTACCTTCTGCGGGCTGGTCTCTCTAACATCCATCTTGGAGAAAGCAACAGCTGTTGCCGCTAGGGATAGAAATCTCTTAAAGAAGCTTTGCTTTGAATGAGCGAAAGGAAATCAAAACAATTAAAACTACAGCCGCTAGCTTCATTTCGGTAAAAAATAAATGAAGAATAAATGTCTTTGGATCAGCGTGGTGGGGAAGTCTTAGAGGTGTTCTCATCCTGGCAAATATGCCTGAAAAAAATGGGGTGCATTAGTAAATCCCTCATGGAAGCATTACTGATGGGTGTATTTGAGTGGGGAAAATGAAATGACACAGGTAACTTTTTGAGGAGCTAAATGACAGTATATTTTTTCTCAGATTTGTCCCCTATGTGATCAAGACCACAGAGCATTCTTTAAAACTGTCTTTCATGTTATTTTTCTGTGGTAGTAGTGACTGTGCTTCTTGCAGAGAGATTGCGCAGGTAGGCAGCTGGAGAAGAAAAGCCAATGTGGTTTTTAAAATTAGTTTTATCTGCTAGCAGAGTGGAAGAGGAGTGTGTCTGAGGTACTTGTGCAATGCAGATCTTGCTATGAGTGTTCTGGGAAGGGAGCACAGACCGATATCTATCTGAAATAATAGCTAGTACTGACGCTGTTCATTTTAAACTGGAATTGCTGAAAGTACCTTTCTTGTTTCCATAATCTCCACACTGAGCAAAATTAATATTAGTTGATGTTTTGTTTGCATTTTCTCTGAGTCGGTGGTAGAGTCGCAAAACACCAGCTCTGCAGTGGCAGCTTTCCCCCAGGTTCACAACAGAGAGACCGGGTCTTGCAGAGCATAAAATGACAGCATGTATTTCTATCATCATAAGTCTCTTGTAATGCATATACCTCTTAGTTTTGGGGAAATACTATTTTTGCAATCACACTCTTCCCCTGTATATACATACAGTTCTAGTCTGAGTTTTGTTGGTCTGTATTTGTGGGTAATATTCTTGCATTTGGCTACTTCAGATCTCATTAATGCAGAGCATGGAGTCCTTCTGGTGAGATCACAAATCCCAGTGTTAGTCCCAAGTTGTATTGGTCTTTTTTTGTTTGGTTTGGGTTTTTTTTGGTTTGGTTTGTTTTTTGTTTTTTTTTGTTTTTTGTTTTTTTTTTTTAATGGAAGGCAATAGAAGAGCAAGCTGATAATACTAAATTGCAAATTAACAGCTGCATTGAGCCTTTCCATCTGAGGCTTGTTTACATTAAGATACTCAAAATACCCAAACGTACTTCAGCTATCGCTGTTTTCAGGCTTGTAATGCAGTAAGCGCATGTTCTGCTGGATTCTGTTGTATTACAACCACAGGAAGTCATTGATCTGGGTTTGCAGAGATGAGTAAATTCTCAGTTTGCTTGTGTATTTTGAGAATAGCATGCTGACCTAGAATTACATAATCTCAGCTAAAGAATAAGTTTCTGTGAACTGTTGCTATAATTTCCTGTGATGTCTTGTTGGTATGATATTGAGCATGGGAAGAGGGAAACTTCTAAAAATTTATGTGAAAATTTATGTCCTGGCTCATGGATGGGTACTGTATTTGCAAGAGAAGTTTTCATTGTGTTTTCTTATGTCCTATTTCCTGAGGTTTTCCCTTCAGGTTGGAATTTGAGACTCAGTTGAATTGTAGATGGGAAGTATATTTGCAGAATAAATTTAAAATTGTGAGTCTTTGTTTTCATGGTGTTTTAATTGGCATTTGTGGAGCAATGTTACAGTCTCAGATAAAATACTAGGTGTTTTAATTTTTTATTTAACAGCTGTGGGTTATGGTAGTTTGTTACTTCCTCTAGCTGTTATGCCAATAGTTTACCCAACAATGTTGTCTGAGAAGTACAAATAAGTTCTTGTTTGTCGATTCATTTTTATGGTGGTCACAAAAAAGTGAAGCTTTTTAAAAGTAAGTATACCATCTGGAATATATTTACCAGAATGATGTGGTAGCAGGAAAATAATGATCAGCAGCAAAAATCAAGAGGTGCTATCAAGGAGAGAATCTGGTGGGTCCGTGATTGTTGATACAAAGTATATTTTGGTTATTGACTGAAAAGAAATATTCATCTTATCTCCATCTTTGGGACACAAATTTTGAATGGGAATTTCTAGTACATATAGCTCTTAGACCAGTTTAGAAGCAGTGCTCAAAGAAGAGGGCACATTGTGAAGTAAAGCTTTGTAAGTAGCTGTGACAGAAGCTATTTGGTGTGATGTCAAGAGAGGATTGAAGGGAGAAAGGAGAATAAGGTGAGATACCAGAGCTGATAGTGGTAGTTTTGTATGGATGTGACAAATCCATGAGGTGTCTTTTGAACCTGATCCTTGGGGAGCCCACAGGATACTGTCTGCAAGTTCCTGTCTCTCTTACATCATGTTTCATAAAAACTTATACCACCTCTTTTGCATTTATTTTTGAATACTTAATAGTGTGTTGCTCACTACCATGTTTCTGATTATTGACTACTCAACTAATAATTCGTTTCCTTTCCTATAGCTCTTTAGTGCTACAGTAGTTGCATTTTATATATGTAAAGGGAAGTGGTCATCTGGTCTGACCTCCTTGGATATTATAACCCAGTTATTTTGCTCTGTCACTCCTGTATTGACTACAAAAACTGAATTTTACATAATTGCATCTTTCAAAAGGCATCCTTTCTGGATCTGGAGAGATCCACCACTACTAATTACTTTTTCCAGTGATTTAACTCATTTGTTCATGTTGTATTGAAGAGATGGGTATGATATTGAAGAATAAAGACAAGGGGGGACTTAATAAGAGGACAGCAGTGGAGAATAAGATACTCCAGCAAATATTCCTTTGGCCTGCCAGAGAGACTTATTTTAGCACACAGAAAAATGTGAGAAGAAAATGTGATACTGTTATGGAGGAAGTGAATGACATGATATAAATTGAAAATGCAATGCGCAAATGCAAATTAAGGCAGCTTCTAGCTTATGGGCAGTTTGTTACTGAATGTTAGCAAGAGTTGCAAGTAATTTGGAAGGCATCCCATAGTTCCTTAGGTATGTAAGGGATGGTGTGGGAGTTGAAGGTTGTATATTTTGACTGAATGAACTTGAGTCAAATTTCTGTGCCTTGCTGGTTCAAGTGTTATAATTATCTTAATAAGGCAAGCCTTAAAGGAAAGAGAAAAGTTCTTTATACCACATCTGCAGGTAGTTTTTCTCTCTTTGGTTGCAAGATCAGCATTTACTGTAAGCCAAGGTGATGTTATGTTTTCATTAGCCAATTTAGTTCTTGCGGCTCTACTTTCACAGTCCTTTTTAACATGGGAAATTTAAAACATAAATTACTTTAACTTCTCTACATTTTCAAGAAGTATTTTATTCTTTTTAGTACGGATGAATTTTTCAGTGAGTCATTGAAGATAATCAATCTTGAAATTTCTCGATTACTGCTGATCTTCTTTTATGCTTGGAAAAATAACATTCATATTTTATTTTTCCTTTGGACACTTTTTAAGCACTTATGAGCAATAAGAGTCTTCTAAAACATTTCATGATGTAATGTAGAACAGCTGCTAGTGATTAAAACAAAGACAGTTATAATGGAATATTTACTGGATAAGTCGAAAAGAGCCTAACCAGTAAATAGTCTTATGAGAAACATTAAGTTCTTCCAGTGGAAAAACACTGGAGAATTGAAATGTAATTTTAGGTTGCGTCTTTTATCAAGTGTGAGCATCTTATTGAAACATAGCTGTTGGCATCTTGTTTTCAATTTTTTCTTTAGTTGCTGGGATAATAGTTGAAAGGAATTTCAAATTATGCTGTTGTACATACCTACCTGAGTGTAGGGTAAGTGTTGTGGACTTTGAAATTAATAGACCTGTCCAGGCATCCACACTGTGCTAGTGTTGGGGTCTGTCATAACTGATGTAGGTGAAAACTGATCTTGCTTGTCATGCTTCTGTGGGTCTTTAGCTAGACAAATTTCTTGCCTGTGTGTTGGTACAGGCATTTCTGATTTCTGGTGCTGAAACTTCTGGACTGTAATATCTGCAGGGCCAGACAATTCTTTAGATATTTTCCTGAAAAAAAAAGATGTGGAGTAAATTGGAGCAGATCTCATTCTACATTATGATTTTTTGCCTGTCTGAACCTTAGAAGGGAGTATAGAAAAGGGTATGTTCTCTACTGGTGTGAGATGTTGGCTACCAAGTTGGTAGAGCAACTGATATATATCAGTGAGATATGAAGAATCTCTGAGAAGATGCTATCCCTCCCCTCATAGTGAAGGAAAAGGAACTGAGGGAGGAAGCTCTTCAGAGTGATTGAGTTTTGCTAGGTTGAGTCAGGTGACAAGAAATAATTTTTTTTTCAGTTGCTTGTTTGAGGCTGTGGCTGTGTCCTGGTGAGTGGATGGGCTGTGGAGAGCTGTGCTGTTGTGGCTACAGGCGGCTGCTGCAGTGAGAGCTTCTGCAGGCAGGGCAGGGGGCTTTGTCCAGCTGCTTCCTCAGGGCCTGGAAGAGCTCAGACTGGCTCTTGGCCTCTGCCACGAAAGGGGTTGAGCTACCCTGACGGTAGATGTATGTGCTTCCCTGTGTCTCACCTCTTTCTGCTGTTTTAGCTTTCTTCAGGACCAGAATGCTGCAGCATTCCTCCTCTCCCAAAGGAGTGGCTTCGCTGGGTGATTCCTGATGGGTTTTATGGCAGGGCTGAAGGTACTCACCCAGTTAGATAAAGGGGCATTAACGGCAAAGAGTTTAGCATTTGAACTGGAGGAATATGTAATTCTACTGCTGCATTCTGTCTCTCAAGTCTGAAGGTAACGGGGAAGGCATGTGAAATAATTAGTGAAAGCAATTTTTATGCACATATCTGTGTCAAAGATTTTACAACTAAAGAATTATTAGCTGCTCTTCTCATTATTCATCTGAAAAATGCAGTGCTACTAAAAGACATATTTCCAACTAAATTTGTTCTCATTTTTGCTGCAAGAAGGCTCAAGTCTACATTATCTTTATCAAAGGAAGATAAAATATAAATTAATATGATAGTTCTGTACATATTCAAGAGGTTAATGTTTATATTAAATATTCAAACTTTTAATTCTGGGTTGTTGATTTTAATTCTGGGTTGTTGATTTTCATGGTTTAACCCCAAGTGGTAACTAAGGACCATGTAGCTTCTTGCATGCTCCACCCTAGTGGGACATGGGAGAGAATCAGAAGAGTAAAAGTGAAAAAACTCCTGTTTTGAGTTGAAGACAGTTTAATAAGTAAAGCAAAAGCTGCACATGCAAGCAAAACAAACCAAGGAGTTTATTAACCACTTCCCATGGATGGGCAGGTATTCAACCATCCCTGGGAAAGCCAAGTTTTCCATAACACATAACAGTGACTTGGGAAGACAAGCACCATCACTCCAAACATCCCCCCCTTCCTTCTACTCCCCTCAGCTTCATGTACTGAGCATGATACCATATGGTCTGAAATGTCACTTGGGTCATTTGGGGTCAGCTGTCTTGACTATGTCCCTTCCCCAACACCTTGTGCACCCCCAGCTCACTCACTGGTGGGGTGGGTGAGAGGCAGAAAAAGCCTTGGTTCTATGTAAGCCCTGCTCAGCAGTAGCAAAAACATCCCTGTGTTATCAACACTGTTTCCGGCACAAATCCGAAAAATAACCCCATGCTAGCTACTATGGATAAAATTAATGCTACCCTAGTCAAAACCAGAACACTAGTCTAATACTGTTGCCACAAAATCACTGAAATAGTGAGTATTTAATTTCGAAATACCCCAGCTACTAAATTTGTTTCAGGAGTGAACTCAAATTTCATATTCTTAATTCTCTTTGGCACTTTTCATCAATTCCTGTAGAATTTCATCCTACTTGAAATGTGGGCATTTGTGATTCACAGGAAAAATGCCATATGTTGATGAAAGCCATAAATATATTTGTAAAGAGGTGCTAAGCTCTCAAAGCTCAATACTGCCTTTACAGATGCCAGTGATCAGGGTTTACCTGGGGAGTGTTTAATGAGGTGGCTCAACGTAATAACAAGCCAGTTGTTTATATATAGGTGACATGGAGTTTTTCACAAGTATAACTATTTGGGCATGATGACATTAATATATGGTGACTCAGGTTCTTCAGTCACAAGAGATTATATAGCAGTTAAGGAAAATAAGGTGATGGGAGAAAACCAGATTGTTTCTAACTATGTACCTGTTACTTGTTTGTTTTCCTAAATTTGGTTTGTTTACTCTGAACAAATGCTATGAGCTCAATTTTAATGCTCTGTAAAAACCATCTTTTTTTTGTTTACACATAAGTTACTTAAAATTCATTGAGCAGTCCTGTGTACTTCAATGCCTCATGTTTGTGAGCTGGGTCTTTGCATTTGCAAAATGATGGAGAACTGTTGAAGGTGAAACTTTAGGTCTAATAATAAATACAATGTGAATTTGAGCAGTGCATTCAGGCTTTTTAAACTTACCTTTTCCTTTTTCATTTTTTTTTTATATCTTAAAAAGGAAAGGCTCTAGCTGTTATCTTTGGAGTTCTCTGAAAATGGACGTTTTATCCTGCCTACATCAGTGAATTATAACTGAGTTTCACTGTCTTGAGACAGACTTCTGCTGTTCTCTTATGTTCAGAAAAGGGACTGAAATCTTATCAACAAGAGCAGTTTAAGGCTATCTATCATCTGCCTTTTCCATCTGTCCTTTATGGGATCCTGCTGGAATGTATAGCTACTGCCTAAAAGGGCTTGGTACAAAATAGAAATTCAGTGTTTGTGCAGTGGTACCTGGGGCATCTGAATGTCAAACGCTGATGAAATTGCATTCTTCTCCTATTTTAATAGAATTGCAAGGATAATATAGTTGAATTTTATAGTTGTCATAAGGATAAGGTCAGCAAGTAGATCAGAGATGAATTGGAATTGACCCTGTTTTCTTTTCACTTGAGTAAATTTACTGATTTACTAAGGTACCAACCACTCAGGATTCAGTGTATGACTAAGCTGTGTGACAGGCTGGGGTTGTCTTAAACTTCTCTTTAAAAATAGATATGTATCTTATGTGCATAAAATATTTAACCCTTATGTTTCATGTATACAAAATGTATAAAATGTATAAAGGTACATTATATTCTATAAAATAAAATGTTTTTCATATGTATGTAATTCATATATATGTGTGTATATATATGAAAAAGATGCTACCCAAATATTTCTGCCTTTAGCATCTTTCCTAAGAAAGATGTTGAATCCCTGAACTCAGCACATTTTATACAGGGTTAGTGTGAGTGGCAAGAGTCTGATGATTAAGATTTTAATTTTTGTGGTATTTCTTACAGTCTCACCTAGGAGTACCAACTCTTTAATAGGAATTTTTTGATGTTTTGTGATTGCCTGGCAGATACCCTGTTTTGGAAGGCAGTTGGCAAAGGCCACAGGGAAGCAGGGTATACTCCTCTCTCGGGCAGTTTTGCTATTGAAGATATTTCATATAAAGGTTATAGGACAAACTGATTTTTTACAGGAGGTGTGCCTCACTTCATGTTCCCTTCTCTCTTACTTCCTCTGTGTTGTTTTTCTTTTTGTTAGTGCTGACTCTGTCACAAATATGGGAGTTATTTGAGTTATTGAATTGGAAGAGAGAATTTCTAAGAAGTCGGTTTTCTTTGTACAGAAAGATAAATTTGGTGCCACTCTTGTATTTAATCTGAAATGCTGGTCATCAGATTTTCGGGAAAGAGAATGAGTTGATACCATCTTGAACTCATTTTTATTTATAGTTAAGGCTGGATGCAAAGATTTCCTGTTAATTCCAGGGAACAGTGGTAGTTGTTTCTGAACCCCGCTTAGAAGAAGCGGTCAAGAAGCAGCAGAAGGCACCGAACTATTCTTTAGCATTAGCTCTAATTACTCACAGGGAGGGAAGGGATTTGAGCTTTTTGATTTGGTTTTGTTTTAGGCAAATATCAGAGAAGATATTGCTCAACCAAAAGGTATATACAGTCATAATATAAAAGGGTATATAGAAATAGTAGACATAAAGAGGGAAGGTACACATATGCAAACAGAAATGGGAGTTCTGTGGCAATTAGAATTCTTTAGTTCTTCTGGGACATGAGCTAATTTAAAATGTGCTGATTATTAATACTCCACCTTTTTGTTGTATTCTTACTTTGTGTTGGATATGCTAATGGCAGTTAAGACAGTGAAACCGACTTTCTATCAGAAAGCTGCTGCAGTTGTTAGACATTATTTTGTGAACATCTGTCACTTTTAATATTGAGTTGGCAACCGCCCAAACTGTTAATGAATAAATGAATTTGAAGATCTAAATGGGCTGTGCTTGTATTGGAAAGCTTTGGTGGCTAGCTGCATACACAACAGAGAGCACTTCTAAATATTGGGTCTAGATTAATTAGGTTATTCTGATATATGGGTTGTTGATGAAAGCACTTAAAACTTTAGTTGAAAGAATCTTCAAATAAACAAACAACAACAACAAGCCCTACCCTGCAAGAACTCCCTCTTGAGCTTTGTTGAGAAGTATTGCTAATCCCAGCTGTGTAGTCAGAGTAATGTGCCAGCTGTCCCAGACCTGGATTTGACAGCTGACTAGTATAGGCAAAGCAATGAGTCATAGACAACCGCAGAGATGATTTTTGATGCTGTCTGGGGCATGTGGGAGGGAAGGGAAGGTGCATAAAATATTATTTTTTGTATTGGTTGCTCAGCACAGAATGAGGAAACACTGAGACAGCAGTAGTATCCTATATTCTCCACAAAGGCTTTGCCAAACTTAGCGCATCAAAGTGCTGCATTGAAAAAGTGTGATTTTTTTGGGAGATGAACTACTCAGTTCTTGAAGATATAAAAGAGTTTTGTGGGGTTTTTTCCCAATCTATTCAAGGCATTCAGATATATGTGTTAAGGTGGATGAAACTTTTTGGGTAGATTCAGAGGTGAAAAAAGGTAACTGCTTCAGAAGGAAAGTTTGCTTAAGGAAGTGTCAGAGACTTTTCTGCATGGCCTGGGGCAGGTTAGCAAATCCTTCTGGCCGTTTTGCAAATCATTTCATATACACAGTGATACTTCAATCGTTATTTCTCTAAGTGCATTCACAGATGATTAGAGAGATGGAGCACCTCTCCTGCAAGGAAGAGCTGGAGTTGTTCAGCCTGGAAAAGAGAAGACTTCATAGTTGCCTAATTCTGACCTTCTAGTACCTGAACGGAGCCTACAGGAAAGATGGAGAGGGACTATTTACAAGAGCATGTAGTGATAGGACAAGGGGGAATGGATTAAAACTAAAAGAAAATAGGTTTAGATTAGATATTAGGAAAAAAAATTTAGTATAAGGTTGGTGAGGCACTGGAACAGGTTGCCCAGAGAAGGTGTGGATGCCCCATCCCTGGAAGTATTTAACGCCCAGTTATATGGGGCTCTGAGCAACCTGGTCTAGTGAAATGTGTCCCTGCCCATGGCAGGGGGATTGGAGCTAAATGATCTTTAAAGTCCCTTCCAACCCAAGTCATTCTGTGATTCAATGAAAACCTCATGCTTGACTTGCAGAACAGTATTATGGTTAGAAATTAAGTACTGTAAGTCTGGAATTAAATATGTAAAATGTATAGTAGTACAGAAGGCCAGTGGCATCCTGGCCTGTATCAGCAATAGTGTGGCCAGCAGGACCAAGGCAGTGACCATCCCTCTGTACTCAGCACTGGTGAGGCCACACCTCAAATCCTGTGTTCAGTTTTGGGCCCCTCAGTGCAAGAAAGCCATTGAGGTGCTGGAGTGTGTCCAAAGAAGGGCAGTGAAGCTGGTGAAGAATCTGGAGTGTGAGTCTGGTGAGGAGCAGCTGAGGGAGCTGGGGTTGTTTAGCCTGGAGGAAAGGAGTCTTAGGGGGCACCTTATCATTCTCTACAACTGCCTGAAAGGAGGTTGTAGCCAGATGGGGATTGGTCTCTTCTCCCGGGTAACAAATGATGGGACAAGAGGAAACAACCTAAAGTTGCATCAGGGGAGGTTTAGATTGGATATTAGGAAAAGTTTCTTCCCAGAAAGGGTTGTCAAACACTGAAGCAGGCTGCCCAGGGAAGTGATGGAATCCCCATCCCTAGAGGTATTTAAAAGACATGTAGATGTGGCACTCAGGGACATGGTTTAGTGGACCTAACAGTACTGGGTTAATGGTTGAACTCAATGATCTTAAAGATCTTTCTTTTCAAACCTAAATGATTTTATGGTTCTGTGGTTCTATAAATCAGCTCAGTGACACAGGCTTTAGTATTGCAACTTACTTGGGAAATGAAAATAATACCTTGACCATGGCAACTAGAATATTCATGAATTGGAAAACAAATCTGGTCATACATGTATGTTTAAGTGGTGAGGCTGTCAGACTGCTGTATGTGAATTGACTTTGGCTAGCATCCCTAGTACTCAAGCAAGATATGCTCATGCATGGGTAGTTTGGAAATCTGCCAGCTCCTCTCTCTAAACAGCATCAGCTCCCCCAGAAACACAACTCAGAAAGTGTTCATTCTTTTTGCTTGGACTTGCATCTTAATCTCATTCAGCTCATCTGACCTGTGCCCCATGCTTTTGAAATAGAGTTGATACTTGCATCTGAAACAGGAAAGTCTAAAGGTAATATGTAAAGTACATTTGTATAACCAAACATTTGATGATTCTCATCTCAGAAATGTTTCTCAATGGCCATCAGTCGGCTTGCAGTACCTATTGGTGCATTTCCTTGCATTCTCTTTAGTGTGAAGATGTACTTCAAATAACCCTAAAGTTTTAAAGCACTTTGCTTGTCCAGATTTTTAGCAAATAATTGAATTTGTAATTTTGTACTTTATGAAGACTCCATGAGTATACTTGCCTTGGCAGTATGTCCCAAGAGATTCTTTATTATTTCTCGAATGACAATCTAAGTGCTGCGCTCAACCACCCTAATGAGTGAGCTGAGCATGTGACTGGGGAACAGAGCTGTTGCTGACAACCTGTTCCCTTTAGATTTGGTTAGGACAGTAAATAAAAGGTACATAATTTGCATAAGCCTATTAAGTGGTATTCTCAAGGGGAATATCAATAATTTCCAATGCTGTTTTCAGTGCTGACAGTTGATCCATTTACAAATTAGATATAGAAAAGTGTTCCAGTGAAAGGATAAGGTAGAGCGGCTTGTGGCTATGACACAGCAGTGTCAGGAAAATGCAGAAGGTGTGAGTCCTCCTGTGAGCCCTGAGTACCCAGTCTCATATATTGGTGGAGTGAATGGAAAAACAAGCTATACTAGTACTGTTGTTTGAAGAGTAAGGTCATTTCAAATATTCAATACAGGTGAAAAGAGATTAATGAGCACAGTATAAATTACATTTGAATATCTATTTTAACTTGAGTGTATACAGATGCTTGTTTTTCTGCATAAAACAAGCCAAAATTGATCACAATGAAATTGAACATATGTTATTTCCACTGGCTTGTTTAAAATCTGTTTCACAACAAACATGAACAAGTTAAATTTGAATGGAGAAGAAATGCTTTTGTGCTTTATGGTGTCCCTTTGAGTGGCAGATTGAAAAAGTTCATTACATCATCCTTGTAAAATAGAAAGCTTCTGTATTCTGTCTATTTAAAAAGGGAGTTGTAGAGTAATTTAACTTGGTAAAGGTCTATGAAAAGGCAGAAGTAAACTTTCCTTTAAATCTTTATAGCATTGTTTTCAGTTTCTCATTTAGGTGTTCCCTATACAAGGCCTCACAAGAGGGCAACACAGTGGTTAGGTAGGCCAAAGTTTGGGTGTGTCTGTGTCTCCCAAAAATAAAAATAATTTGTTAATAAGCACAGTTACGAAACATATATCAAAATCCTCCCTTTTTTTCTGAGATGGAAAATTTTTGTGGCTTGGATCATGGTGATGCCAGTGTGTTCTCCAAGTACAGCTTTGTCTAGGGTGTCTCAGAAGCAAATGTTTGGTCTTTGTTTTCTTTTAACACAAATGTGTAATAGGATTTGCAGTAGTTTTTAAAAATGTTGGGTGGTGTAGAAAAATGAGGTCTAGAGACACAAAGAGAAAAGATTTGTGCTGTATTAAACCCCTTCATTATTCTAAAAAAAATATTTGTCATAGCTTAAAAAGCAGATTTTAATTTGCAGAATAGTAAAAATGTTATTCAAAGTCAACATTGGATTGCGTTCCTAGGGTTTGAAATTATTATTTTATTAATGCTGTGTAATTAAAATGACAAATGGAAAATTAGGACTTGGCATTTGGGAATAGTTTTATTGATATAATCCATGGTATATTTTGCATACTTATTCAGCCTGCAAGTATGCATAACTTCTTAGACTTTTGGCCATTTGTTGAAACTTAAATTAGTGAAAGCTTTATCAAAAGATGCTGTGGAAGAGCTAGTGGTAGGTATTAACTTTGTGGTAATGATTCAAACTATAATCATCTCCGGTATTTTCACACATTGTGAAATATTTGCATAGAGGTCACAGAAATATTTTAGCAAGTACAATGTACGTTGAATACTTTCTAATTTGAAAATGTGGTGCTTTTATGCCTAGAATTATTGAGAATTATTTTCAGGTTATTGTTGCAGCAGTTTTCACTTCTGTGCCAATGAAACTGGCAGCTTTGATTGAGTGTTGCACTGCAGTCAACAGGATTGTAGTTTGTCATTTGAGACTGTTTTGATTTCGGCATGGAAATTCTTGCAGCAGGAGGAGCTCTAGGCTCTGACAGTGTTCCAGCCTAGCTAAGGTTTGCCTGCTGTTCTGTGTCTTAAATGGCAGGATTGTTAGGATAAAGGCTGGCATTCATTTAAGCACTTGCTTGATCTCTACAGGAATTCTCAGACCCGCACAGTATCAAGGTAAAATATTTTTAAAAGTGAGTATTTTGAGAACAATCAACTCGGCGAACAATCAATCACTGGAGCAATGTTCCCCACTGCTGAATGTTTTCAAGAGGTATCTGGACAGCGTGCTAGATAATCTCATGTTGACTGCCCTTCCTGTGAGAAGCTGGATCAGATGGTGTTTTGCGGTCCTTCCTGATTCTATTTTGATATGGTTATGTGGCAAATTGGTAGTAAACACCTGATGGACAGGTATGTACACTAAGGAGCATCGCAAAGTATAGTCAGGGCTCCCAGGCATCAGCTGTTCAGCGCAGTGACTACACCTTGCAACACAGCCACCACTGCTGGGTGCCTCACATGTTCAGCAGTCAGCTCCTGATGTCTGGTGTGGCACTTCAGGGTGAAGCACTACACTTTGATAAGACAAAAACCTTATGGTTTACTCTGCAAAAATTCTAGAGCTGACGATTGAACAGCTTTATACATTAATGTGGCATGAACATGACAGGCAACACAGCCAACCTCAAATTGTCCTAAGCTGAGACATGCTGTCCACAGTCATTAGGGGTCTGATAAGAAAAAATGAGTAAGCCTGACACATGGACTTGCTCTAGAGTTGCTTAATCCATCATCTCCTGTACTGCAGTGATGCAGCCAAAAAGCAAATATTACTGTTGATTTCAGAAGAGTTCTGGGATGGATTTTAGAATTACTGAGTTCCTCCTTTTTACCTTGACTTTATGTCCAGCTGCAAGTAGAAACTGAAACTGGTGCAGACAACTGTGCATACTGGTTTAGATGCAGGTGCAAATTACTGAATTGAGATTGTAGACTTAAAAGTTAAGTAAAAGGGACCAGAGTTTTACTTCTTCAAGTTGCCATTTTTCCTATATGGAAATGGATTGATACTGTGCTGTCTTCAGGAGACAGGGATGGTGACAAGTATATTGGGGGGGGGGGGGGGAGGGTGGGCGGAAGAAGTTGCAAAACCCTTCAGAATTACTAAACTGCCTCTAAAGTAGAAAATGTTGTATTTTTAAAAGTGCTTTTTATTATGAAAACAGCAAAAGAACTTATTTTTCTTTCAAAGAGGTTAAAGATTTACAGGAATAGTTAAATTTCAAAATTGTTGTGAAGCTGGTTAAGTAAAAGGATCTTTAAGGTGATTTATCACTTTTAAAAAGAGAGTCTTCATCCCTGTGCATGCTTTATTCTTTTTGATTATAACGCTTTGAAATATTTGTGCGCAAATGAGTTTAAAACAAAAGGGATTTTCTTTGGTTTTTCCTGAGATTGTATGGATTTCAGCACCAAGATGGAATGATTTGCATGTTCATTACAGCACATACACTTGCTAGTGACACACTCTAGAAGGGTGGTTGGGAAAACCTGAAGTACTCATGATCAAATCTGTGAAGTTAATTTTGCTGACTCATTTACTTGAAGGAATGAGGTATCATTAAAACATGGGACTGATGACGTGTGGTAAATCTTCCCTTTCTTGGTCTTAAACAGCGTAACTTACTCTGCCACCATTTTCTTTATTCCTTAAAACAGTTAGAACAAATTTTCCTCAGTCATGGTGTGCTGATTCAGCACAGGACTTACCTGTCCCTGTGTTGAGTCAACAAACCAAGAACCAAGTCAAGAGCCTTATACTGTGCTTACCTTTGAAGGCAAATTGTGCTTTATAAGTGCTGCTGTACTTGTTCTGAGGAGGTTTTCAAGTGGTACTTCAGTGTTTTAAAGGGGCACTTAAAGCTACTACATAGAACCACACAGGTTTGATTGTATTTTCAAAGCATTTAGTGAAGTCTCTATTCCTTTAAACAATGTCTTTATTTTAATAGAAATTAAGTGGTAGAGCCAGGGTCGGTCTTTAGAAAAATTCCCAGAGCCTCAAATTCATTGTAGACCGAGAACTAGTCTTAAAACGCTATCCTCATTTTTAAACCTTCTCCTATCCCCAGTGATGAACCTAGAGACATGAATTAGGCAGTTTATTTAAATTGCCTTCATCTATTTAAGAAGCAGCAGAATACCCTTTTGTCTAAACGAAAGCAAATACTAGTTTGCGCCCCCTAAACCTGTGTCGCTACAAGCAAGTTGCTGCCTGCATGGCATAATACATGTTTAATTTGGGACCTTTTTCACTCATAAAAATATTGAAAATGTAGCTGATATTAAATTGAATGGTTGGAAGTTTAATTGTACAAAACAAAACTGAAAATTAGGTATGATGTTTTCTTAATTAGATGAAAACATGATTCCATTATGAGAAAATGGTTTTTAAAAAAGTTATTGATATCTAAGAAGATTATAAGATGAAAGAAAAACTGTGGATCTTCTTGTGTAGATTCTTGGTTTTCCCTCTTCAGCCTGGAGTTTTTAATGAGTTTAAAAGAAAAATAGGTTCTTTATCTTGTTCTTGCTGTTAATTTTGTCAAGAGGAGATGATTTGCACTGAAATAAGTATATATACACACACATTATAAAAGCTAAGGGATCTTTCTGTTGGTCAAGACCTGATGTGTAGCTCAAGTGTTTTATTCAGTCTGCAGATTGACTGCATAGTTTGTGTTTTGCTTTCTTAGAAGTAACAGCAGAAAACCTGCCATTCTTATACTGAATCCTTACATCAATCATTTGGTGATTGTCATCTCAGTTTAAAAAGCTGAGTG
The DNA here is from genome assembly GCA_038380795.1 of Pyrocephalus nanus. Lineage (NCBI taxonomy): Eukaryota > Metazoa > Chordata > Aves > Passeriformes > Tyrannidae > Pyrocephalus > Pyrocephalus nanus. The sequence continues at coordinate 43,057,503 of CM076259.1, forward strand.
AGCATTGGCTTCAGTACTGAGGTGTCAAAGTTGCCCACGTCTTGCATGGGGAATGAGACTTAACCTGGCTGATTTTCACCTCATATTTCTCTGCAGTTAAAGTTCCTGTCTCTTCACACAGGAGGTCCAGTTTGGGCTTCATAGGTCCCCCCATCATGTGTGCAAGCCAAGTCCCTTCAGATGGTGTGGGACAGGGGTGAGAGAAGTGGTGTGACCCCACTGCGCTGTGGGACCTGGTGGGGAGCCATCTCAGCCCTCTCACCAAGTGCTCTGGCCTCTTTGGTGTCCCTTGTGCAAGAAACATCAGTTGTTGCCTCTTTTTGTTGCCCTTGTTTATTGGGAAAGAGGTCTGAACTAGTGCCTTCTGTTTGAAATAGTGACAAGCATTTTCACTGATAGGGGCAGAGCAAGGTTATGACGTACTGTCATGTGTTTCATGAATATATGACTTGAAGTATGTTTATTGTATAGGCTAGAGTGATATTGATTTTATAAATAGATTCTAAAGGCTGGTGCTTGCTTAACTATTTACCATTACAGCATGCTCATGTGTAATCAGATTAAGCTTCAAAATATGCAATTTGAATTATTTTTTTCTGACTATATGACGTTTTATATAGACAAAGTATAAATGGTAGAAGTCTGACAAAGCATGCTCTGCCCATAGAAAACACACAAAGAGTTTTAGTAATCTGAAATGCTCTTCTCTCTTTGCATTAGGAAAAATGACAACTTTAAGCATCCAGTCCTTGAGAACATTTTTAAGCATTTATGCTGACTCTCTACCTATTCCAGGATTGCTTTGTTTTCTTGGGAATTGTCTACCATGTCAGGATCCTGCTTAATAGAGATCTAATAAGGGCATGTCCTAACATAGTTTGCTTAATTCCAGATATATCACTATCAACCTTTCTGGCAGGGCACCCTGGTAACACAGATGTGTCTCACTCAGGTATGAATAAATTCCATCTCTAGTGTATTGCCTTTGCTTCTTCAAAATCCTCAGATCCTGTTTTATTTAGTGTCTACTGTTGGATACTTCAGCAGACATGTAGATAAGGGTGAATTTTGTGATGAGCCAAGTGATTATGGATTAGTTTCATGGGAACTAATGTTGCAGTTGGAAGAATAATCTTTGTCAACAGGTTGCAAGGCTTTTTTTTGGTGTGTGCATGAATTTGGCTAGCAAATACTGTGTGATGCTGTCACTGGTCTACAGCCCTTAAATGATTGTTTCCACTAAAATATAGATCACTATGTTAACACTTTCTCCCATATGTGACAGCACGTAGGCAGGCTGTGTTCTGCAAAATACTGTATACCAAGCTGGCACTGTGAGGGGACAAGTGGGGACGTATGAACTGGTAAGACACTTAAAATCTGTGAAATCTGTTGTTTCCTTTCTTCCTGATAGAGTGGAAGAACAGGATAATCTATGTGGCTGCAGAGGGAAGCAGTGTAATGCAGTAAGAGTGGATCTGTAGAGCAAACACCATGTCTACACTACACAGGTGTGGGGTTTGATGTTGGGGATGATCCTGTCTGTTATGGTGGACTGACTGCCCATAGGCAGTCAAAGCATGTAAGGTACACTCATGTAAGGGCATCTGAAAGTCTTGTTTCATCCAATAGGAATCCATTTTATGTGCTCTGAGACTGCTCTAGTGTGCCCACCAAAACATTATAGATAGGAATGATCAGATACACTCTATAACGCTAATGGTCTATTTTGTGGCTTAGTTTAAATGATACCTTTATAGCACATATTTTTTGTTGAATAACTTTCCTTTCTGCTTATTACTGATGTTTATTCAGCACAAAATGCCCGTGATCTACCATATCAATTTACTTTCATTCTTAGTATGAGTATAAATTAGATGAGTATGTGTATATGCATATCCACAAATGTGTGCGCACATACTTACGGTGAACAGTCTGTATTGTATGTCAGTAGTTTCTTACAGTTGGTTTCCTCTGACCCAGTAGAATACTGATAGTGATTAAGGCAGGCATTCAGGATGGAAGGGTGTCCCAGTATTAATGATTAACAGCATATGCTTGGTAATGTCTTTCTTGCACTGAAATGGACTGTGACTGTTGTCCTCTTCAGCTCGGTGCTGCATTTTTCAGGACCAGGCTGTCTTCCCTTCCCTGCAAATGAGGAGTGCATTGTGCTTAGACAGGCTTTTGGGGGAAATCTCTTCATGACTTACTGCTCTCATTAGTCCTTGCCTTATGATATTACTTCAAACAGTGGGATATAGTGTCTTCTAAATGTACTGTTCTCCCTTACAAGGTCAGTGTCTTTTCACTGCCTGTTTATGCGGTTAGTAATGCAGGTCTCATTTTTGATATTAAGATGTTACTGTGATGTGACTTCTACTTTAAAGGAGACAGGGACTTATAATTGTTTGCTCTAATTTACTTATGAATCGTCAAATGCAAAATTTGAATACCCAAAGCTCCTATTAGATATTCAGTTGAAATTCTGTTCTTCAAAGCTCTTAAAACAAAAGACTGGGATCAAAATGAAAAATGGTTTCACAGCATGCTCAACTCCAATCAGTGCATCCAGAAGTGGAGCTTACAGTGTACAGTTAACCTTGAACATAATACCAGTGTATTTCATGGAATTTAGGCATCCACAGCAATATGAAACCACGCTACTTCTCCAGCTGCACGTGTGACTTTCGAAGACTGAAGATGACACTGTCTGGTGGTATCAGTCAAATAGGAGTCATCTGCAAAGTTGGCTAGTAATGGGATTCTGAGAGCTAAGCAGTTGGTTTTCAGTATTTTACTTGAGGATTTGTTAGGATCAAGTAAAACTATCAGGTTGGGTCAAGCATTTGATCTTCTACTCAGGACTGTTTGTCAGTGCTGATGATAGGGGAAAAAACAGGGAAAGTTTCTGTAGTCAGTACCTCCAGATGGCATAGGAATTGCAGTAATAAGAATTTGGAGACTTCCTTAAGGTCTCCTTTAGCACTAAAATCTGCCACAGCTTTTACAGGGAAGATAGAGCAGATGATGCCACTTACCTAGTCCTTGAAATATGGGTACATCACTGGAGGGAAGGGAGAAATTAAGTCTCTAGTTCTGGACAGTGACACAAAATTTTAAATGTTATTAGCTATCTGATACAGTTTAGAAAATAGCATAGTTTGAATTGAATAGTTCTACAAATTAAATTTATTGTACAAAAAGGTATATTTCTAGAATACAGCTAGAAGGCAAGAAGATTCTAGTATCAGATCTGTGTTGAAACAATATTGGGTTTGTCAAGTCTTTGTATCCTTATCTCTCTTCCTGAATGTAACTATTATTTCTACTCTGCAAGGTCACGCTGAATCTTCTGTGCAACCAGGATATTTGTCACTTTACAGTCCTTCAAAGTTTTTTCCTTCATCTCTCTTTTTTTAACTCCTTCCTATATTTGTTTGAAGTTCCATGGATTTGCAGCATATTTGTTATGAACTGTTGAAATCTAAGAGTTTTATCGTGGAAACTTTTTTTTAGGAATACATTCTTGGAATGGACTCGGATCTCAGGGTTCAGGTTTCTCTAATTGCATGTAGAAGCAACATCATCTCTTTTTTTCTTTTTCTTTTTTTTTTTTTTTCCCTCCCCTTCCCCCTCCTCCCTATTTTTCCCAGTTTCATCTTGGAACAGGCTTAGGCTTCTTGCCCAAATTATTGTTTGGGAAGGCATACTTTTATTTCTCTAATGATTAAAAATGTCTTGTGCTTTACAATTTACTGATTTTTATTTGATATTTAATTTATAGCTACCTGTTCCTCTGCAGACTTCATTTTAAAATCTAAATAACTTAAATATCTGATTTACTCTTGATATTTTAGGGGCATATTGTTTGATTCTGTGTCATGTAAAGAAGCGTTTTTTAGAGGGTTTATTATATTACACACTCTCATCCCTGTGGTATATTTAACGTGTGAGATTGGTTTATGGTTGCTCTGTACTGAAGTTGCTCCATACTTCTGATTATCTATCTTGCTTTGTTCTCTATCTCTTGTAAAGTGGCCATGTCCCTGAGGCAAGATGATCAGAGCAGATGTAGCTATCACAATCAGTGTATCATGAATAAACATATTGTTTAGTGTTCTGTTTTGTTCTTGATTTATTTCCTTTTTTATTGCACTTAAGTGATTAACTCATGTTTGAAAAATTATGCACAGTAATTTGAGGTCTGTAAGTGGGTGATATAGGTAGTGTAAAATTCATGAGTGTACGGATAATGCTGTGTAATCATTTTTCTGCATTATTTTGTGTTTTCTGTAATGCAGTACATCATTCTATTATCAAGTTGTTCAGTATCACTCTGATTTTTCTCAGTAAGTTTGTTGTTGACAGATTTTGTAACCTCCCTTATTCACCCTTGTTTCAAAATTTCTTGGGAATGTGTGGAACGATAAAAATCATAGCTGAAATTCTTGGAAGTTTCTGTTAACAGCCTTCCCATTTTGTGAAAAATGTCCTTCAGTCTTACATAAATTAACACTTTATCAATGTATAAGGGGGTCTGCCCTCTTATCCTGCAGTTTTTCATCCCTTTTTGTTTTTTTCCAGGTCTTTCCAGGCTGTGGCTTCCTCCCTGATACTCTTCCTCATCTTATATAATTATAACCTAGTCTTTGTGCAAAGGCAAGTAATTTGAATTCTGAAAACAGCAGTGCCAAGACTGATATTTCAGTTGCCAGAGTGATAAATGTGGGTAGTGGGCAGCTGAGAAGTTAGCCAGTGGGATACAGGCGCTGACTTCTCTTAGGGAAGCAGCTGCTGGAGGGATGCGCGGCTATGCCAGGAAGAGCTGGGCTGTACTGAGCCTCTTGGTAGGAGTTTGCTGAGCAGGACTGGAGGCAAATAATCATAGCTGGAGGGAGATAATCCTGAGAGCAGCTGAGGGCCTAGAGATGGGCGGCAACCAGCCAGGCAGGTTTAGATTCTTTAGATGTGTTTGCCGTTCCTCTCCTCACCTTGTACAATTTTCACTTTTTTGCTCTTTTCTATTACAAAAAAGCTGATAGGAGTTGGCTTTGTCAGCAGCTCCCTCCTCCCTCCAACTGTTCAGATTACCATACCTTTCCACGGACAATTTTTGGCTTTTTCTTTTCTCTCTTCTGTTATGCTTAGGGAGTCTCAAATCACACAGTGGCAGCTGCTGGTGTTATTTCAGGAGGTTCATTCATAGGCTACTTCTGCTGTCGGTTGCTTGTGCCGCCTTCAGGCCTTTTTAGGCTGCGCTTAAGGGACATGTAACCTCCTCATCAGTCTTGCTCTTAAGCTTGCAGTAACACCTCCATGCTATGTTCATACAGCTAGATGGCTGGTAGCTAAATTACACTAGTGTCTCTTCCTCAACCTAAGCAGTGAATTTCCATGTGGCACTGTATCAAAAGCTTTATTGAACAACAGGTTTTTCTGCACGTGTGTTCTTAAAACAGTTTCTTTGATGACTGCAAAAATAGGTTTGGTCTGGCATCTTTGGTCAACCCCTGCTGAATCTTGTCCTGTTTTATATTTTTATGTCCTTTGTTACTGTTTACACCAAATGGTGTTCCAGATCATTTCCATCCCACTGAGTCACCTGGTGGTAGTTGCTCTATTTTCCTTGGGCTCCATTTGTTACTGTGCTGTATTGTTCTGAAAGCACATTCAGATATTCTGTAATCCTTTACTCTTCCTGCGTAACAACTCCACTACTATTGTTTATATGCAGTCCTAAGAATCGGTTTTATTTTAGTCCCGTTAGCCAACTTGTATGATGACTTTTTCTTGGTTGTGTCCCTGTTTCAGTTCCTTGTAGAGTTCCCAGTAAGTTGCCTTGTAATAGTTATTTATTCCGGTAATTCTATATCCTACGGGATTGGGTTTGCTTAGATGTATATTATAATTTCATGTTTGTTGATAAACAGTCTTTTCTAATGAAGGTGATCTGTCCTCCAGCTGGTCTCCAGTTGCTTAGTTTCTCAGCCTCCCCTTCAGGGCTTTAATTTTTCTTGCACAGAGTATCCAAGGCAGTAGATGCCAGAGCTTATGGCACTAATACTCCATATCTGGGAAGTGTAAGTCCGGAGGGACATGTTCCTGGAGAAAATGAAATGCCATCTTCAGGGACCTCAGACTGCAGTTGAATCTTGTCTGCTGTTACTCCGAGTGGGTAGTATTTGTAGTTCCCAAAAAACTATGTTCCCAAAATGCAAACTGATAGTTTTTACTTCTGTTTTTACTTGGGTCTTATTTCTTTAGCATGTTACAACAGGGGTATGCTCTGCTTTTCCTATCAGCTTTCTGTAGTGCCCGGGGGACAGAAAATGAAATTTCTTCCTGTGTGTTTCAGATCAGACATTACTGACCATTAATGGCCGAGGATGGCAATAAAAAAACCCAAACCATGAGAAAAGAACATTCAGTAGGAAAGTTACAATCTGTTAGCTTTCATAATAGATGAATAAATTTTTTCACATAGGGACCAAATAGCATAATAATCACAAACTCTGTAGGAATTTTGGGCTGGTTTTGTTGATTACTTACTTATTGAAAAGTTGATTCAGTGTCATACCCCTGTTTTCTGTCCTTGAATTTCACTTTAGTCTCCTGAATATTAGGTTGGTTTTTTTAGTAGTTTGATAACACTGTGTTTTGTTAAAAATTGTACTAAATAGTCCGCTTTTATTTTTTTACATTATTTTGTTAATTATTTTTGTATTACATCTGAGTGACAATGATAGTTACATTAAAATGGTCCAAAATTGGGAGCTTTTCCCAGACCATCCAAATAAATCCATAGGAAAGCGATCATTGTAGTTGCTGTAAACAAGCAAGCATCTTTGTCATTGGCTGTACACACACATTCAAATCTGCTTTTAACAGATCATGAATCTCTGTGTTGCAAATGAATGTAGAAATTTTGAATTTTCAGTTTATCTCTGCTGGTGTGTCTCCTTATACTCCAAGTATTCCTTTCTCAACTGATGTGCCTTTAACCTTTGGTGTACCTTTCACATTTGTTTGCTCATTTGTTTACTTGTTTGTTTACCTCCAGCTTATCATATTTTTTTAATAACCTTACTCTGTATAAAACAGTCTTTCAGTAAATCCTACTTTACAGTTTAGCTCTGTATTACTGTGTTGCTTCTGAAAAAAGGTGGTTTTTTTCTTCTTTTCCCCCTCTTCTTGCCAAATTTCCTGCCTATGGAAGTTGATTGGTCTCTTCTGAGCTAATGCTGTGATTCAAATCACGGTTCTACTGCTCTGTGGTGCTGCATCTTAGTTTTGTTCCCTTTCTGATTGGACCTTATTATTAAATCTTTTTTATTTCCTTTTTGTTTTTAATCTCTCCTTTCAGTTTGTACTTTTTCCTAGTTTCACTGGGATAAACTCTTGTGTAAAATAATTTTAAAAAGTCACGATTCTAAGAAACAGTAAAACTATAAGTAGTATATATAGAAGTAGTAAACAAGCAACCACATGAAATGCTTTGGGGTAAATGGATATTTAGAGAATGCAAAGGAATTTCAGAAGATGCCTGCTTGGATTAATGTTTTTTGTTTGGATTGGTTTTGGATGCCTTTTATTCTCAGAGCTTGCTATTTGTCTGCTGAGCTTTTTATTTACTGTGTTATGTAACCCCCATTTGCTGAAATTTGCATTTCTGCCTACATGAATATATTATTTTTCAGAAACATTTTGGGTCAATGAAAAGCTTTATTAAAATTTCTATTTATTTAGGAAATATGTTGCTGGAGGCTCCAAAAGAAACAATACCCTACAGTTTTTAAGCTTTGGCATTTCTGAAGTATTTATTTCTTTAACAAATATTTGTAGAGAAGTGGAATAATAGGATATAAAATTTACAGTCAGAATAAAAGTTGCTTTACAGATATAATTTGAAAGGAATCGAAGGTATTAGAGTAAATAGCTCTACTATCACAACCTTCATTAAATGATTCACAAGAAAGACATTAATGGATTTTTAAGCATAAAACTTCCCTCGTTTAGAGGTTAGCAGTTTGCATTTGAAAAAACAGACTGATATAAAGGCTTAACACATGCAGCTTCCTTTTTAGCTGCTTATTAAAACAACTGATAAAATGTTTTCTATGAGATCTATGGCTTGCTTTCATCTCTCTTAGCCATGTATTTCACTAATGTAGAGTGATATTTTAGCAGAGTGTTTTGGTAATGGCTCAGCTGTAAGGTGGTGTCTGATCTGGAAATAAAGGTTGTGCATTTGATGTTCTGTTTTCTTACATAGCACAGCACCCAGGACAGAACTAATGAGGACTTGTGAACTGTAAAGAAGGTTGGGGCACAAAGGAGATGTGCTGCTTAACAGCAGTGCTCACCCAGTGGCACAATAAATGAGTGTTTTCTTTGCAGACTGCAGCTGCTGCCAAATAACACCGGAGAAACTGTAGGCGATGAGCACTTACTGTAATTGCAACAATGACAACGAGGAAGCAACAGGATAAAAATAAACACCTCATATTTCACTGTAGCAATGGAGATTTTTGCGTCATAGAAGCAATGGGAATCTTCTGTCTGCACATACTTTGGGATGAGTCCAGTAGAATCTAGTGAAGCATTTCAGCTCCAAAATACATTTAAGTTGCTGGTTCCTGAGTTTTGTTCTGTGGACCAAGACTAATCCTTGAGGTTTATGGATTGAAGCAAACTGAAGACTAAGTGATGTTGAAGGAAGTAGAGAGGCAAGATAATGAAAAGGATAGAGTGTCCATCTTGAATCCTTTATATTAACACTTCTTCTTCAATGTGATGTAAAAGTCTTGCATTTGAAGGCAAGGGACCGCTAAAAATCTATTTCCTTTAATAACTAAATCAAGAAAGCATAACATGATTTGTGGATGTTAATAACGCACATTTTAAAATAGTTTACACACAATCCTGATTAAATGTGATTTATTTTGTTTAGCATAGATTATAAAATCTCAAAGACTGGGACTTCATTGCGCTTAACATACTACATATATGTTGTAGCAGATCTGCCAGTTTAAGGTGGGAAAACAGGTGGACACAAAAGACAGATGGGGAAACACAAGCTGATGGAGACAATTATGAGTGTTGTAATAAGCTGCAGTTGCTGTTTACCGTCTGCCCAAGTACAGAGAGAAATTTTGTAAAATCATTTTTTATTGTATTGCACTATTTTCTCCTTCTGCCTTAAGGATGTAGCAGTGCATGCCCATATATAATTAAATACCTGAGTGGTGTTGGTTGGTAAAGTTTATTATGGTAACAGAGAATTGTTCCTCAGCTCTCATCTGTGTTCAGCCCCCATATTTGTGAGTGCCTGGGACAGTTGGTAAGGGAACATCAGTGAATATTGATCTTTAATAATAATAATAATAATCCAGTAATATTTGTTTCAGTCTTACAATGAAGTATATTCTTGCAGCATTACAGTTTAGACTGATGGTTTTTAGGTTTTTTTACTCTGACTACTAAGCTGACAGTATTTCATACAGAGCAGAAGTACTAAGGACGTAAGCAAGAGCACTTCTGTCTTATATGGCGTTCCCAAGTTTTGCCTCAATTGGTGTATTCACGTGAATTTGTTTTAAATCTGTCCTGTGTTTTGGTTTTCGTTGCCCAAATCATCCTTTAAGCCCTGATAGGCCAACTCAATTCACCTAAGGAATATGTTTGATTCCCCAGCCTCATAGAGTCCAGAAAAGTTAAATAATGGGACTGTTATATCACTGTTTCCTAAAAAACCTTTTCCTCTCAGATTTGGAAACATGCTGACCAGTTTGCTATTATATTTAGGGTCAAGCTGTACTGTGGTGACTAATGCAACTGGATATATAGCGGGATGCTGAAAATGCATTTTAAAGAGAAAGGTGGGTGAAGGAACTACTGTTAATTGTTAACATGTAATTTGGGAAGGCTGGTGAAGCTTATTTTTACACAATTATTATCTTACCTAGTGATTTCCTTGGCTTTTTTGGACCTTGTAGTAGTAGGATTCACATCTGAGGGGCTTTAATGGGGTTTAATGTAAAAGTCTTACTATATCTGGAGCACTAGAGGAGCTTCTGACTAGTGCCCTGTCCTGGATAATCGGGTATATAGATTATATACCAGATATATAGACCACATTGGGTAAATAATTCATAATATTATGTGTATGAATATGTCCAATCCCTGCTAGGTTTTCTGTCATCTGCACCTGTAATGCAAAAAGTTGTATAAGGTAGATAATAAATATTGGTGTTGGTTTCTTGCAGCTTAGTGTAACTTTTGTCTTCGAAGATTTCTGAAGTCAAAATATCATATGAATCTTTTATGTGGGACACTTTAAGCTGACACAAAGTTTCTCAACAAGAATTGATTGGGAGTAGATTAATGAGGTACATCTCCTTATGAGGGCAAGGTTAGTGTGGGGAGAGTCTGAAAGGTGGAAGAATAGCAAGGATTTAAGATACTTGTGTGGAAAGACTGATGCTGGTAAGTTGTGCCATTTGAAAAACAACTGGTGGTGTGGTACAGTATCATGATACCTTTTTGTGGTGGGGATGCACTAGCAGAGGGCATGTAAAAGTATGAAGGTTTCTAGGGAAGAGAAAGGAGCCTGTTGCATTTTGGGGGAGTTCAAGTGAAAATTGATAGAGTACATCTTGAAGAGTTGGTAAGACAGACCGTAAGGATAATCTCAGATTTCTCTGGAGTAGGCCAGTCATCCAAAGTTAATCCTGTAGTGGAGAAGGGAGGTAATGCTTTAGGTTAGATACGAAGAAGAGGGTTACAGAGAATGTGGTAAAACACTCAGATAGGTTGCCCAGAGAGGTGGTAGAGGAACCATTCTTAGAAGCTTTCAAGATCAGGTTGGATGGGGCTCTGAGCAACCCGATGTAGTGGAAAGTGTCCCTGCTCATTGCAGGTGGCCTTTTAAGGTCACTTCCAACCAAAACTATTCTATGATTCTAGGATTCTGTGATTTCAGGAGTTGATTCAAATCCCCTGATATTTTACCCCCTGCTCAAAATCACCCTCTTTATTTGCAGAGGTAGTAAGGAGAGAATAGTTTTCCTTTGCTTCCTTGTGTGCTTCACTGCTCTTCCTGTTTGCTTTGTGCCTGCTCTGTTTGACAGTTTCTCATATTCTGCACTTCAGGTAAGAAAAGTGCTAAATCTAAAATACAGCCCTCCTCTCTGCAGAATTCCTGCTACCTGCTCCATAGAGTGTTTGGAAGGAAAAAATAAATCTGTATGATTTATTTACCTAGTGCATAGTTTATATTTGTACTGTGTTACAAATTGCGCCTGCATCTTCTAAGTAAAAATGGGTTCTTTGCAGCTGAAAACATTGAACAGTGACTGTCTGCTGAGTTATTAAGAGTGAATGGGCCAACCCACTAACGAAGCAGTTTGCTGCATAGTTGTTAAACCTCTGCTACAGAAAAGCTTTGGCAAAAATGATCGATGAGTCATTGTCCCTTTGGATGTGGAAGTGACACGATTGCAGTTTTTTTATGGGATCTGATCTGAAATCTCGTGGTAATGTTTTGGACTGATATGACTATGTAATGGCAGAATTCGCAGCTGTCGTGTAGGTACCTGCAGGTCAGTAATCTGCTCACCACTATGGTTTTGTCTTGGATTATGTCAGTAAGACTTCTTTATGGCTGGAGGTGCAGTGTGCCCTGAAGCTGGAATGTAGTAATGATGAAAATTGCTTTGTGTTGGGTATCTTAAAATTCTAAGAAGGTTTTTTTTTTCAAGTTCGTCTTCGAAAGAAAAATATCGCTTTTACATTCATTTTATTTCCCTCTATTTCCTATCTTTCTAGAAATGCCATAGTTTTCCAGATAAGATTTTTGGAAGGTTCAAAAGGAGTCTCATGTCTGATTCCCTTTAAAATTACTTGTCAAACCACCCAAGTGGTTGAGAAGCATGCTAACTTTCCAGAATTTTGACATCCTTATGATAACTTTTGTAAATCACATACCAGAAAACAAACTCATGGTGGCTCCTTTGAAAAACCAAATGTTACAGTTTTGCAAGTGAAGGACTAAATAGCCCCAAATTTCAAAAGGTAAAGAAAATTGAGTCTGTCTGAACCACAGTCCTTGAAAATTAGCATTCATAAAACTATGAACAAGTAAAACCTGACTAAGCAAAGGTTCATGGAAAAGAAATTTATTTGTGCTGTGGGAAGTCTGCTTGTATTATCAATTTGAATATTCAAAGTCAAGATTTTTTTAATGGGAAATAGCTGCTACCACTTTAATTTTTTTTTTCTCTAGAGGAAGAGAACTACTTCCTTTTTTTTTTTTTTTTTTTAAATTTTATCTACTGGTTGATTTTTTTTTAAAAATAAGAGTATGAATTTTTCCTTGCATGTATTTTATTTTAAGCAGTGAGAATGGAACTCGTCAAAAGACAAATTTTATTAAAGCACTGTAAATAAGTGAGCAGACGCATTCTAATGTTAATAATCTGTTTTGCGTAAATGTAGCTATAAAATCTATTAAAAAATACTTGCTGTTGGACTGGCTCTGTGTAATCTGTAGTTTTGATTACTGAACATTCCAGTTTTTATCCTAGCTAAAATATCGATCTCTTTGCACTGATGGCCCGTAGCTGACTCATTAGTTTTCCCATAGCTGTACTAAATACTGAAACCTACTGATGTTCTAAGCAGCAAAGTAAATAAATAAGATAATAAATTATGGCAGTTATCTTCTGCCAGCTGCTAAAGGGATAGAAAAAGTATTATGGTTATGTCCTTGGAAGAAGCTGGCTGGTTCAATGTAGTGTCAGCTTCTTATCATGCTTCTTGTATTCTCCTGATTATTAACTACTGAAGACCCTGAGCAGCTTTTTTTCATTTATAAACAAATCAGTCAAATATCCTTACTTTGAGGAAAGTTTCATGCAAGACAAAGTGTAAGAGATCCACACTAGACTGAAATGGAAGATATTTTATCCATAAGGTCTCTCAAACTCTGCCTGTCTGTGTTAGCCTAAATTTGGATATGCTTTTTTATGTTTTTCCTCAGAACAGTTGAAAAAGAGAGATAAAAAAAATCTTACCCACATTTCTGTAAATGGCTACAGGAATAAAATCTATTGAATGCATGATAAAAAGTTACTGCACCATAAAAAGCTGTATTGTTCAAGCATAGAAGTACTGTAAAAAATGCTTGTGAAAGCATTTCAGGCTTTTTTCCCCTACCAGAGTATGAGTAAGTCATAGTATTTTCTCTCTTTTGGGAAAAATCAAAGCAATATCTATGCAGCAATACAATGGGATAACCTCAGTTTCTGTAGATTCAGTAGGAAAAATTACTTCAATGAGTTTTCTTCCAATTATATATGAACTGTCATCATCTTGGAAATAAATCTATGCATGAAATACTGTAAGCATGATCTCAGAGTAATATACTTTTTGTTTTTAAATTGTGTGGCTTGTGCAGAAGGTAAATTTGCCTGTTTTTATAAACAGGTCTGCTTGCAACAACCATACCCTATTGCATTATCACAGTTCCAGGACCTGACAAAACACTTGCTCTGGAGAAGAGGGATCTAAATTACTTTTATTTCCTTATTTGGTTCCATATTGGATTACTGTTTTGAATAGAAAAAGATCAATAGCAATGCAGTGAACGTGGATGTCTTCCTACTCAACAGAGTTCATTATGTAGAATACTTTTTGTTGCTGAAAAGTTTTAAGAGGAGGTTTTTGTTCAGTCTCGAATAAGATGTGTCAATGTAGATGCACATTTTTAAAATCCATTTTCCCCATTGGCAGTTGATCTGCTATTGTCCTTGATTTTCTTGTTTTTCCTAACTTCTGCTATGCTGTTAAAACTCTCCAGCTGCCTTGGCATTGTGGAATCATGCACTTTTTGGGTAAGTGAAGTGGTATTTGGGTTTCTTCCAGCTGTGATCAATGAGTGGCTCCTGGCACAGTGTGAAAATACTCTCAATCTAAATGGGAAATAGTTCTCACAGTCCTAGAAATCTTGACTTTCAGACACATTATTCTTAACTGAACAAATGTCATCTGCCATACATGACCCGTGCATTCTCTGAAACTGCTTCAGAAACTATTGTTTTTTGAAAGAGATGAGTGTTTCCCTTATTTCTTAAGCTACCTATCTAGATTTATTTTTAATGGAGACCTGTCAGCAAACCCCCTCTTTTTTTTAAGTACTGATGACAGATTCATAATCCTAAACCTATTTTTATTTCTATTTCTCTCATCCATTTCAGTTTCCTTTTTAAACTCTTGATTTTTCTCTATACCAGTTTGCTTGAAGTAGTGTGTGTGAAGTTGCTCCAGCTGAGCAAGGTGTGTTTTTCCATCTTGCTGAAGTGAGAATGAGCATGGGGCAGATTGGGGTGATTGTATTGCAGTGGCCCAGTTGTGCTAGCTGTTGCTGTGTCCACAGTGTATTACCAGCTTCAGGCTGGTTTTTTTTTTTTTGGTGTGCCTGGTGGCTCCAGCTTTCTTCTTCACTTAAGGCAATATAGCAATTTGTGTGTGTGCCCAAGAGCTTAGTCAAGGCTCAAATGGAGTAGTTCTTTGGTGGTAGAGAAGTGAAGTCCAGCCAAGATATGTCTGTCAACAGTTTCTTAATGAAGGGAAATTTCTCAGGAGACCATGTCCTGTGAGTTACAAGGATGAGAATGAGCCTGAAAATGAGCAACTTGCAGCATGTTTGTCAGTGCTTGTAAAAACGTTTCAGGAATGGGAATGTGTTGTTTAGTTTGTATTACTATAAGTGGATTGGTCCAGCTATTGACTTATGTAAGCGGTCTGTCCTATGACAGACTTCCCTAAAATGCACTGTGCTCCCAGTAGGAAGACTAGAGACATCTCTTTGGATGGCAGAAGAATCTTCCATCATTGATTGCTGAACTTTGTCTTGTGAATGGTCTGACACTTAGAGCTCAAAGCACAATGCCGCTCATCACCTTGCTTGTGCCTTGGCTCCAGTGTTGGCCTTGGTGTTATGATGGGGAGAGATGGGGATGACTGATCAGTGCCACATGTCTTCCCTTTGGTGGGTTCAGAGTGTTCTTTGGTAAAATCAGTGATGCATTCCCTTCAGCTCTGGTTTAGGAAAATTCATTGTTATATTTTTAAGGATTTTCAGTAAGCACAAGAGAGGTCCAGGTCTAAGCTGCATATTTTGGTGAATAGCTAATGACATTTGTTCACATGGTATTTAGACTAACTTTTCTGTCTGTGCAGAATACGAAATCCACATTTATTCAAAACTAGTATAGCTAAATTTAAAGGGAGTAAAAGAGTGTATAATGGTATACAAAGTTACTTTATGATGATGAAATAACTATAACAAGTAGATTATGTTTATTTCTTAATGTCTCTAAATCCAGTGTGTTCCTCTAGAAATAATTACTAATTTGAATTCAGCTTGACTTTCTTCCAAGGATCATCTTTAAAATATGAGTATTGTGGCTTAGATATGATAAACAGAACATAAGTTTTCCTAAAGTTGGTATCAAAGTTGTAAATGCAGCTGAGGAGGAGATCAGCATTGGAGTGCAATTAGTTGCCTGCCATAAACTTTAAGACATTGTGTATCATGAATGACAGATGTTTGTTCCACTTTCAAAACAACAGTTATAAATTAATTCACCTTGACTTGGCCTGAAAAACTAGGAATGCACAAGGGTACCATGTGAGATCACACCACTACCTTCTTCAGTTGCATTAATCCTTGATGGCTTCTACTGGCAGTGGCTTTCCAAAGAGGTCTTGGGGTGTGTGTTTGTTTCTTCTATGGCAGCATGAGCAGTGGAGTTCACAGTCGTCCTGTGACAGAAAGTACCCAGTTCCTTTCCTTGTTTTTGCTTCAGTTTGAGCAGTTGTTTCAAATTTTAAATTCTGAATAGCTCTTGCACTTTCTGCTCTTGAATTTCATCTTAATCTGTCTTGTTTTCAAGGCAGTCTCGTTCTTTTGAGTAGTCCATTGCTCATTCTCTTGAGTTGGGGACAGCTCCCATCTTTGTGCCATTGGAGCATTTTTGCCAGAGCAGAGATCATGGATCTGGCTGAGGAGAATCACTAGTGCCCCAGTAATTTATCTTTCAACATAGATCATTGTAGTCACCACTTGTAGCTGTTCTAATCCTTGACCTCTCTTAACTCTCCTTGACCTTTTATTTAAACGTCAGCTAATACTTTTTAGTATGGATTACATTAAATGCTCCACTGAAATTTAAATTAATTAGTCCTGTTTTATTGGCTTTGTCTAAAGAGTCAAGAAGACATTTTTTTGCAAGTGTGCTTTTGGCATCCTTGTGCTATATGGTATTTCTTATTCCAATTTCCATTCCATTTTTGTACTCCATCATTCCTCTACAACTTGCTTTTCTGCTTCGCATCCTGTCGAGTTCAGTCTGAGGGCCTGTCATGGTCTGGAGTATCCTGGGTCATATTTCCTTGCCCTTCACTGTTTTTTTGTAAATATTGCTATATTCACTTCTAAATCAAATGTTACTTCCAGTAAGAAAGATTTATTAAAAAAAAAAAAAAAAAAAGTAAAATCACACTCAACTGATAGAAGATTTTATGTGTTAATATTTTCAGAATTCCTTGATGGGGATTACCTGATCGTTTAATGTCTGAATTGGAGGGCCTCTGAAGGGGGAAGGGAGGAGAATGTGCCATCTATGTTAACCTGAAGAGGAGATAAAACTCTCTTAAAGACAGTGATGGCTCTCACGCTAATCTACTGCTGAAAAATGTATACTGCTCAAATGAACAAAAATCATCTGCAGTTTTTGCTATTTCTGGTCACAGCCTGTGCAGAATATTGATGTGGAGTGGTAATTAAATGGGCATAGGTTGTGATTTTAGCTTGTGCAAAAGGAGGGGAAGAGAAAGTTGAGATGTGTTTCTCTTTGCAGAGTAATGGTTTTGTTACTTTCTGATGGCAGATCAGGAGAATATAGAGAACAAAGTATTTTGAGATGCTTCAGCCTTGGCTGCTGTTGTGTTCTTGGGGCCAGGCCTCTGGCTTTTGAGTGAGAAGGGGAAGGTCACACTGCTCACACATGGTAAAATATATTCAACCTTAAAGAAAAACAGCATGAAGAGTTTCGTCTTGTCATCTCACCTTTTGATCTAAGATTTTTCTGCAGACTATTTTTAAGCCATAATTTTAACAGTGTTATGACATTCATTTCAGCTTTGGCTGCCTTAATGATTATGCAGAAAATTCTTTTTTTCCCCTTAAAATAACTGTGTCCTAACTCCTATAAAATACAGTCACATTAAACAAAATGATCTTTATTTAACTAAAAAAGGCCAAATTAATCAGTTCATTAAATGTCAGCTCAGCATTGATTGTATAATCCAGTGATTACGTTTCTCTGAATATTTCAATTTAACTGTCTCACAGTAAGATATTAAGTGCAGCCTGTGAGAGGAGAAGCAATTCTGGCGGTTCTGGAAACTGAAAAATTATAAGGTCCAGAACACAGCATGTTCTCAGCACACCTGAAGGACTTAAGGGTTCTTTTCATCTTTGAGGGAAGGGCAGCCCTTCCTTCCCCTCCACTTCCTACTTGTCTCCCCTCACTCCCATTGTGAGTGTGGGCCTTGTTTTCCTAGCTCCTCAGCCACACCCTGATGTGTTATGGGGTTTGGGTTTGGGTTGATTTGGGGGTTTTTTTGGAAGTAACAAACAAAAGGTGGCTATGTTTTAAGTAATATCAAAGGCATGTGTATGCTCTTCTAATCTGCCAAGTTTTGCTGGAAATAGCATCTTCATAGTAGCCTTTTCTTGCTCACAAAAATGGAAGCTCTGGAGTTGGGGGGATAAATAGCGGTCAACAAAATCATGGCATTTGCTTGTTAAATTGATGTTGTATGAAGAACACTTGTTCATTTACTAAGATGTAGTCCTCAGCTTAGGATAACAACAAGCAGTTCATCTAATTCTCTTAGCTGTAGAAGTGCTGGGGAATTTGTTGGTTACTGTGCATTTCTGTTGGATTTCAAAGGAAAATTGTGTTGTAATGGTGCATACCTTGTAATGGAAGGGAGGAGCGGAATGAAAGCATCTTATGTCTTGATCTGGCACTGCAGTTACTAGTGGTATTAATCATCGTCTACTTCTTTTATATTTACAGTCTGAGGCAGTCTGATTTTTTAGGATATCTTGGCTTGAACATGTTTCTTTTGGAAAATATTTTTCTACCAACCCTGGCCACAAGAATAAACAAAAGCTACGTTAATCTTTTTGGGTTTGAATTACAGTATTTTGGAATGTTATATCTTCATTTAGTCAGGCATACTCAATTGTAACGCAATTTACTTTTATCCTAGAAATATATGAATATGTCACTGTTCTCTACTACACCTTTTATTTAAATAAATGCATGAGAGGTCATGGTCTGGTGTTGGTAAAGGCCTAATGCTTTAGAAAGGGATGTCATTGCTGCTTATGCTCACAGATAATGGAGATTTTCAGGCTAATGGAATAATGTACTGAAAAGTTCTGTATTGCAGTGCATTAATTAGTTATCTTTCACAGTGAGAGAGACATTGTCTAATTACTATAACTCAGAAATTTCTTAAATGGTTTGTTCATATTAGATCTTATAATAATAAATGTAGGGTTTGGGCTTTTCAGTGTGGTTTGTTTGGTTGTGTTTTTTGTCTTATTTCTTATATTATTATACTTAAAGATTTAGAAAATGAGCTGCAGTGGTTTTGCAGATGAATGACAAAACCTCTTTATTGGCATATACAAATAGAGTTGTGTGTACAATTAGGTAATTTATAGTCTATGAATCAAGTGATTGTTTTGTGGGCTGAGGGAGCTCAGCTCTTCACCAAAGCATTATTAAAAACTTCCTGTTCTGTGGAGGAGTAGGAAATACATAATATAAAAAAAAATAAAATAAAAAAAGCAGAGGGAGAGGGAAAGATAGGGAAGTAAAAAGACATGAAAAACTGATAGGGCAGTGCTCTCATTCATGGTTCTTCCTGGTGTTCTGGGATTTTATATTAGGGTAAAACATTAACATTCTATTATTCAATATAGAAAATGAAAGCATGAAAGTTTTCTCATGACTGTATGAATAAAAGCACTTTTAAAAAAAAATTATATTCAGGATTTGGTTTAAATTTGTAGCAATTAAATGCTGCTGTGAGGATATATGAATAGTCTTACAGGAGTAGGAACAGTACCCAGGCATTTCCAAAGTGCCTGTAAAGAAACAAGAGGAAATAGTTAAAGCAGAAGTAAACATCCTAAAATTAGTGGGGAGGCATGGGGATGTGTGGAATAAAAAAAAATCCCTTCTCCTAAATTCATAGTTGGAAGTGCAGATGGAATACTGATGGAATCCCCAACGTCCTGTGAAAACAGTTTGTGTTGAAAATGCTGTGTCTGTAGCATTGTTTAAATGGTTATGATTTTTAAGTTGTAATTGACAGTTGTATCTGTGGCTTGCTCTTTGATATGAATGGCACAACTGTCATGGTAAAAGCTGTCCTCAGGTATACAGATGCTATGCAAGTTGATGGGATAGTGTCTATGAATTTAAGTTTCCTAGTTAACATTTAATTTAAAAGTAAAATCTTAGAATACTTCACCAAAGTAAAATTAGCCCAACTTGTATTACATGAAAAGTAAAACAACACCACATGCTAAGAAAAGAAGCTTGTTTTCCTTGGAAAGTTCAGGGGAGTTCTTTAGTGAAAGCAGCTTTGCCGTGCTGCTGCTCAGTGGCTTTGTGTTGTTCTGAAGTTCACGACAGTGCAAAGCAACCCATGACTCATGAGCAGTCAGCAAAAATAAGGAAGGACAGAAAAAGCTGCCACTGCAAAGAGGCAGACTGGAAGTTAAAATAGAGACCACCTAGCTGTCACAAGTCATGAGAAAGCATCCATGCATCTCCTTGTGGTCATGCCTCATCCTAGGATTTTTGCCTCTCTGATCCTTTTATACTCAACGGGAATACAGTTGGCTGCTGGAGTCAAATTGTATTATCAAGAGGAAGCTTGTTGATGTTTAGAGTTGTGTAGGTGCTTGAAGAAATACGGACAGGACTTCAAAGCCTGTCCATTCTCCTGATGCTTTCTGCCCTGTCCTTAATCATTATGTATAAGGGGTGCAGTTTGTAACTCACTGCTTCTTCTCTAGTTAGATATTTGTCAGGAGGAGTGAACACTTCCCTCTCCTCTAAATGCATCTCCATTGTAGGTAATCGAAGCGTCATGGTCTGAGTTTGGGAGGTCTATGGGATTAAGAGGTAATGCTTTATGGGTAGGCTGCTTAATGGTTGGAAGATACTTAGTATTCTGAAAGTTCCTATGACCTTTATTCTGAAAGGTGCCTGCCAGATGAAAGCAATCTCTGTGTGTGCTTTCCATGGCATGAAGAGGAAGATAACCCTTCTCTTTGTCTAAGGTTTGGTAGCTTCAATCTGCAAGCCTGTGTCTTCTGCGGGGAATGACATCTGAGTCTGAACTCGGTGGCTTAACAAGGGTTCAACATGCTTGGTGGTAGTGCAAATGTGATAATACTTGCTTCTGTTGTGGGCAGTTTCTTGAGGAAATACAAAACAAGTCGTTGAAATTGAGTCCCACATCGATTTTTGTTTCTCCGAGGCAGTTGCTGTTGAATTCTTGGTAAAGTAATGTAATAACTTTGGGAGAGACTGGAAAATACATTCAGGTACAGAACCATTCTTCCTAGGAATTGTAGGATATAAGCAGGAGGGACATAAAAAAGCCCACAAAACTGCTAGGAATTCAGTAATGCTTATTTTAGCTAACAGAACTGGAAAATTGATTCTAACTTTTTTTCTACGGATATTTTACCCTGCCACAATAATGTAGCCCTGTCTTCAGGCAACTTTTGTAGAGAATGTACTTGTGCTTGTTTTCAAGAGTGTGTTGAGTTGAAATTAAAAAGGAAATTATAGTCAGAAACAACGTAACTTTACACTGATGATTTGTAACCTCCAAAGGTCAAATCAGATGTTTTGTCATCATTATGGTAAGAGACTGTAAGTGCTTTGATCCTGAGTTACTGAGGGTTACATATTCAAGTCTATCTAATGACTTTAAAATTGCATTAATAAGAAAATTATTCTGTATTAGAATAGCAGAATTTACTAACATTCATGTTTCTGTTGGTGTCATTTCAGAAAAATATTATAACTGAGAAATAGTAAATCTTATGTCTCAAACTTGTATCTTCGTTTAGAAAACCTTTGTCTTTGATTCAGTTTAAGAGTATCAGATGTTTTAAGCCAGAAAACAAAAGCCTGCTCCTTCTTGAGAAAAACAGAAAAGAACTTGCATATTAGCTGTGTTATTGATTCTATATCAAAATGTTTGGATTTTCTTTGCTTCTAAGAGCTAGTTTTTATTGTTACTCATTAAATAATCCAGCAAGCCATCTGGCACGTACAAAAGGAAAAAAGAATTTAGGCTTTTGATTACTAACAATAGAAAATCCCCCAACCCTGCAGCTGAGCCTATGTTTTATGCAATTTTTATAAACTTTAGTGACTCTCAACTTCCAATGCTCAACTGTTCTATACCATTTTAAAGAGTTTGGTTATTGCTCTCATCTTCTTTGATCAGTTTAACTATTGCCACATCTGTATAGAAGAAAAGATGAGATGTGAGGGCCTGTTTGTTGGTCATAGGGCAGAGTGTTTGCAGTGGTGAGCAGCAGGTAACTGACAGGGAGCTGTGTGTGCACTGGCTGGTGCTTGAACTGGTGTTACCAACCGGAGTTCAAATGCAGAATCCCTTTGATACCTTAACAGCAACATGAAAACCTGTGCCTAAATCATGCGTGCTATTTTATTTGGATCGATGGCTTATTTGATGGAATATTCATCTTTAGAAATGGATTTACTGTGGTAGATAGTAGTTGAGCAGGATTTGGAATGAGCCGCTCCATGTGGACAGCTGCTATGCCCTCTCAGCTCACTTTAAAGTGCCCAGGCCCATGGCTTGCTCTGGCATTAGGGGGAAGGTCTGACTCTCAGCAGAAATGCTCCATTCACCTTATAGCTGCTTATGTGATAGTACTTTGTCCTGCAAAGCCTGTGACCCCCAGATTCCAGCTGTTAACTGAGCAGAAGTTGTCATTGCTCCTGCCACAGTTGTATTCTTTGAAATACCTGAGGTAAACAGGTGGAGGGGATCTTTTGGCAGCCTCCAGTAGCTGGTGGTGCCTGCTGCTATGGTGAACTCATTGTGAAGAGAGAAAGCCATGGAGAATATCAACCTGCTGCTTATCAATTGTCAGGTATCTCCTGTTACAAAAGATGAAAATGGGAAATGAATAAGCAGAATGGCTCGAAAACACAGGGAACCAGGGGTTGGCACTGAAAATTAGGGAAGCCTGAGGTCTGATATCCAATGGTGTTGCACTTCCTATAATGGATGAATCAGACTCCTGCTAGATGGGAAATTGATGTTTCAGTGTAGCTGTTCAATTGTGGGGTCAAAGCAAAGACAGGCAGTGGTGTTAGAAATTTGGGTGAGGGGGTCACAGGGGTGCCATGGGTAATGGAGGACATATGGAGGTAGAGAGGTGACAGAAGAGAGAAACATTAGGATTATATAGAGATGCCAGAAAAACATGAGAGAGGTCCCCAGGAGAGAACCAAATCAGCATTTATGAGACCCCGTGGTAGTCCCAGGACCCTATACCCTCCGTGGCTGACTTGTCCTACTCTTATCCTAGATAATGTAGCTTCTGTCTTGGGACAGGGAAGTCATGTCAGAAACCACTGCCCTAACGCACCAAAGGTCCCTTCTGAGCTGCACTTCTGCTGCTGAACACTGAAGCCATGTAGTTTGGACAAGTTGTGGCTACATCTGTGATGAAAATGTTTGGATATAGGAGCCCATCTATGGCAGTCAGTCAGGAGACAGTATCTGAAACTGAAGGAGCCTTGAAAGTCGTCTTTGAAGTGTGCTCAGTTTAGTAAATCACTGAAAGTGTCCTAATAAAAAACACAGTGTAATTGTCTAGGGAGTGTGTAATTTTTTATTCGCATGCTGCAATTTTTATTCACTGTAGGTTTTTTAAAATTCTAATTCCTTACCTTTCTTTAATGCTGCATATTATAAATCTGCCAAATGCACACACTAATCTTACACTGCTTTTTAGGTGTATAGTAAGGGAATTTAGATTCCCATTTGTCCCTTCTTGTCGTCTTGTTTCTCTTCTTTGTCCTATCCCATTTTTTCCCATGCAACTTTGCAGCATCAAATTCAGAGAAGGGCGGGCAAACAAGGTACAGCTGGAAATTTTGCCTATGTGTGCATGCAAAGACAGCTCATTGGATATTTGAGCTCCTTAGCTACGAAAACCTTCTTAACACAAGAGGTATAAACAGCTGAAATTCACTGCTAAATATAATTTTGCAAAATACGAATGTATTAATTTGAAACTTAGAGTATTTTATTTTTACATTAGAATGTTATGCTGGTACCAATACTACTGGCAGCGCAGAAATTAAAGAATTTTAAAAAACCAAAAACCCAAAATCAACTGGTGAAAGAACATGCTGTGATAGTGAATAATATTGTAACACCACATATTGTAACATATTGGAGTACACCTCTCTTTAAATTCTTCCTTTGGACAATTCCTGTTGTTCTACTAAGCAGTCCATATTTTGAGGTGAGGATTTTATGCTTATGCAGATTCTCAAACAATTTGTGTTTGTAGGATAAGCAGCAGTCATGAGGGAGTAGTGCAGCTTTCTGAGCAGTTATAGATGTACCTAACTAGTAGTGGCTGCACAGTGCAACAAAAATCGTTTGACAACACTGATGACAAAAGTGCTGCTGCAGTTACTATTTTCTATAATAGATATGGTCATTACTTGATCACACAGCGCAGTAGTTGTCACAAGCCATTATTCCTGTTAGGAGCACTGTAATTTTTCTCTTTTATAGTTCATATTTCAGTGCATTAGTGTGCTGACCATGATGACAGTGACTTTCTGACTTATTTTTTTTTTGCTTTCTTTTATGGTGGATTTGCTGTGGAACATGAAACTGATTAAAATGACCCAAATAAAAAAATAAAACTGAGAAAAAAGTTCAGTTTTTCCTTTTTTTCTCTTATTGCTTTGACTGCTTTCTGTTATTTATTAGAAGTGTAGACAGCTTAGTGACTGTTTTGCAGGCACTTTTTTCTGAGTAGTGGAGAAATTGCAGCCTTTATGGGATGACGAATGAGTTGTGAGTCTCCACATATTCCTGTGGACTACCTTTTGCTATAAAGTACTTTCTGCAATGGCAGTTACTGCTTAAAACGTACTCTATATCTATTGTGTCCTGAACACGTACGGCCTTTGTTCTTGAAAGGAAAGTTCTCTGAAGAAGAGCTGGGGCTTGGGAATCTCCACATTCTTTAGTTCCATGATGTTGCCACCAGATGGTTGCCTCGGTGAAACCTGTGTTGGCCATATGTGGATTCCACATCTTTGTGGACTTACTCATTAATTTCTCTGGTGTCTTGACCACTTTGTTTCACTACAACTTTTTTTCTGTGCTGCTTATAACTTTTGTGAATTTTAAATGTTATTTAATGCTAAATTTGGTAAACATCTCCTGGCACTGATGTTCTGAAACCTGATGGGTCTGTAAGGGATGAAAGTTACGAAATAGGAATGTTCTTGCATGGCCACTTGTGGCCTTCACTGACACAGAAATAACTCAAGCTGGTGTACTGCCGTGCCTGGGGAGAACATGATGACAAGTGAGATGAAAGTGGTGTCTGATCTCTTGTAGCAAATGGCTTCAAGTCAATTATACTATATTTCTTGTCTGGTGAGGCTTGCTAATAGCACAAGCTAGTGAATCTAGTGTCCTTGTCCCAAAAAGGTTAGTGAGATGTCCCTAGTCAGGTGTGTCCTGGTGCTGGCAGGATTTAAGTTATGCTGAATTTTTATCAGAGTAAATGAGTTTCTCATGATATGGCCTGCCTAAAACACTTTTATGAAAAGATCTGCAAGCTAATTTTTACTGGGTATTAATCTTATTGATTTTAATACATCTAATTTTAATACATCTTAATACATTTTAATACATCTAATTACTTTTAAGGAAGTTTGAAGTGTATACCCTGTGACTAGGAAAAAACCCATAAGAAATCTCATTTTCTTTTATACAGACTGCATCAAAATCAAAGATGAAGAAGAAAACAACTAAAACCCAAGAAGCCAAAAAAATTTTGAAGAAGAAATTTAAAGTTAACACAAAAATAGTCTTTACTGAAGATGGAGAGGTAAGATCAATTAAAAATACCTGTATTTTGGTGGGAAATGAATTTGTAGTTTCTGTGAAGTCAAAACTATACTTTGTATCTGTATAAAAAGATAAGCTTTTAAAAAATACTTGTTTTTCGTAATTGGCTTAAATATTGCAGAAGTTTTAAGCTTCCATTTAGAATTCAGTTCCCTCAGGAAAAAGAGGAATATTGAGCACTGACCTCTTTTCCTCTTTGTATGTGTAAGATACCTGGATGAGAGCTGTAAGTGGATGTACAGAACCGTATCTCTTTTCTGCCTGTTATCTTCAATTTCAGGTGGAACCAAGACCCGTTTTTCTCCTTAAAGAAATGTAAAACAATTTTCCTGTAGCTATTTGCTAAAACTCCCCCAGGTCTTCATTTAATGTACTGGAATTAAAAGAAGACCCTGTGGGTTTTTTTTCCCAGCATTCAGTATTTCTAGATTAAAAGTTTTGTTACGAAGGCTATGGAAGTACCAAATTTTGACCTACTGGTGCTTGGAAATTTGCCAGTTATTTAATTGGGTCTTTTAATAGACCCTGGAAAAATGTATTGATTTGATACTGAAAGGAACTATTGTGGATGTAGTCCCTCTAGGGTTTCCCTGTGTCTCTAACCTCACTAGCAAGTATCCACGCTCCATAAACTTTTCTAACATTTGATTTCACAGCTTCAGATGCTGAGTATGTTGTTTTTCCATTTCCAGCATTAAGATAAAAATAATTTCTCTTTTTTTTATTCTACTTTAGAATAATTTCAGCAAGTCATAACCTGAAAGAGAGGTCATCTTCACAAGTATATAATTTGCTTTCATGAATAAATACAATAAAGCATTTTATATTGCAGGTGAAGGAAGTGTAGCCATATACATAATTACTGACATCAGATAGAATTTAAAAGGTTTTAGAGGTTGCCCTGTTGACTGGAAATTATAATTTCAGATATTTTT
The DNA here is from genome assembly GCA_038380795.1 of Pyrocephalus nanus. Taxonomy (NCBI): domain Eukaryota; kingdom Metazoa; phylum Chordata; class Aves; order Passeriformes; family Tyrannidae; genus Pyrocephalus; species Pyrocephalus nanus. The sequence continues at coordinate 43,083,758 of CM076259.1, forward strand.
AGATATTCAGAAGCTGTTGTCTCATCCTAAAATTCATATGCAAATGTTTTATGTATCTATGCAATGAAGCAAAGAGGAGTAGGGATAGAGGAAGAAAAATTATCACAAAGATTATAGTTTGAAAACCAGCACAATAGAAAAGGGGTGACTTATTAAAGGAAACAAAAGTTTGGCATCTAAAGATGTTGTTTTAGCTTTTTTTTTTTTTCTGAGCTGTGTAAAGCTGTGCTTTGAAATTTTACTGTTCTATTCCATATACTTCTCTTCTATAAAATAAACGTGCTTTAAGAAATGTATCTTTCTAGAAAATACAATTACTCAAACTCAATTTTGTGAAAGGAAGTGGAAACAGTAGCTTGGGTTTGTCAGTACCTGGTAAATAACACCCTGTGTGCATTAGGGAGTCCTAACTGTTTGGTTTTGCATTTGTACTGAAAGGAATCCTATATTTTCTGCCACAGTTTCTTTTTAAGAGTTATTACCCTACTAATCCATAAACAAGAATGATTTTGCACAGACTATCCCTCAAAAATGTGTGCTCAAGGTATAAGCTATTACGTCACAAGATAGATGGGGGTATTTTGCTTAATGTATAGTCTTTGTCTTAACTTCGGAGTTTCAGATATTTAAGGGAATCTGGATGTGTTCAGTATATCCTCCATCAAACATTTAATCAGCATGAATCATCGAACATTTCTAATACAAAAATCAAAAAAACCCTCCATGCCTGTTCTCCTTGTTTTCTGTGAAACATGAACCTGGAGTCAGGGTTTTTTTTGTGTATGGTGATAAAGGCTTACCACATTTGTGTCTCAGTTAATATATTGGAATATTTGTTGTTTACATGGAAGGTACTGTTTAGATTTACTCCTGTTCTTTTCTGTTGATGTATTTTGGAGAGTCGTTTCTTGAAAGAAAACATATTTTTTCTCCCAAAACAATTAGCAGGATTAGAAAATATTTGTTCCATTCAGCAAAGAAAAAAAATTAGGGGAAGAAGTTAATGTGAATCTATTAAACAGGAGTGTGATGTAGTGGAGACACTATTTTCAAATACCAATTTTGGACTGAATGTGATGTTAAATAAGGTATTTGAGTTTCTGTTGTCCAAAAGTTTTGTTAATCTCTTTCTTCTGCAAATGGCCTTTTTATTTAGTCTAGAAAAATAATGTATTGGAATATTAAGGGCATCAAAAGTGTGATGTGGAAAAAAAAGATTCTAACCGTTATTTTCTTGTTGATATGTCTAATTCAGTTAGTGCAGCAGTGGCCACCTGTGCAAAAATCCAGTTTGGCAAAAGCAGATGAGGAAGATGATGCCACTGGTATCAACTTAGATAAAGCAAAAGAGATACTGCGTGAAGAAGACAAATTTGACAAAGAAGAATACAGGAAGAAAGTAAAGGAAAAACATAGGGTAAGTTGATTTGTACCTCAGTTACTGAAGTGCAGAAATACTGGGTTGTGGATTGCTCACTGTGGAAAAATACTTAAATACATTGTAAAATAAGCGTAGTACAAGTTCATTTAAATTCATATTTTTTCAGGAATTTATTGCACACAGGAAGACTGTTTTGATGTAAGTAGCTGGATAGCACAAAGCCTTATTCAATACTAGTTGTTGGTAACAACTAGTGGAGTTTTATTTAAAACTTTAAAATGTTAAAAGTTTAGTAGGAGTATCTTTTTTTTTTTTTTTAAGCAGTGTTCAGTGAAAGGATTTGTTTCACAAAAAGAAAGTATTGTTTGGCATATGTGCTCTAACAAATGAAAGTGTGTCTCTGAAATGTCTTCAGACTACCACTTGCTCAACATTCATTATTACATTTCAGCTAGGCAGAAGTACTGACTTTTTTTTTATTGGTTTTAATAGGGCTATCAGAATTTATATAGTGAATTACTCAAATAATGTCATATAATTTTAGCTGTAACTTGAAAACATTATTATCTGCAGTCTGACTTCTCTCTGGCATTTAAAACCCTTTAAGTTGCAGACCATAAGTTTTCAAAATTCCTTCTGTATTATTTGTTATGAACCAAAACAGTTTTCTGACCTTGTTATGTAATTATCATATGGAAGACAGCTGTCGTTCCCTATGTGAGATGGGTATGGAATTCTCCAGATAACAGATAAATGTGAGATCCCAGGACTATATTTTCTGCCACATAGTTAAAGGCCTGATTTATACTCAAAGCATCAAATTTCCAAAGCATTGAAAAGCATTGTTTTATTGCCCTGCTCTGCAAATGCTGATTTTATCCAGTTTGAGTTGATTATTAGTAGTTAGTGATAAATCTTTTATATTTGTATTTGAAAAAGGTTTGTATTTGAAGAAAGGAATTTGGAAGGGATTTCTGAAGGCTTCAAATTGCCTTTTGGCATTGACATATTCCAGTTAAAGTCAAAGCATACTTAACGTGTTTAATTTGAAAATCTTCTCCTGTACTTCTGTTACAGACCTTTGACAAATAGAAAAAAAATCTCACCTCTTCTTTAGCAATGTGTTGCATTTGAAAGTGGGCACAAAGAAATCATGTTTTCTGTGCTAGAGGTGAAATCATAGTCAAGTTTACAGAAAGTAATGCTGTCAGGTGTCAAGAATGCAGCTTAATAAATAAATAAGGAGGGAGTGATTCTATGACTTTGCAATCAACCTGTTACTCACTAGCAAATTTATAAACTGAGTGACACTGTATGTTTAACATCAGACTTCAATGATAAAATAGTTCATCACTTGGTCTGTTAAGACACCTTCATTGTTACGGTGCCAAGGAGAACAAGTGATGGTAATCAGATATTTACTTGCATCCAAAAAAATATTTAATCTGTGGAGAAAATATAAAAAGAGAATGCGTCTTTTCAAAAGTGAGGCAAAATGAACAGGACTGGCCACATCAATGTCATGTAATGTAATTATGGAAAGCGTCACATGTCAAGTTTCATGTAGCCTACCTTACTGTGAGAGTGTTTTTCACGCTGTACCTAATTATTCCTTTATGTGATTAAATAAAAGAAATGAATGATAGTATGTAAAAAAAGAAGGAAATATTAAAAAAAAAAAAAGGACTTTTGATTGAGGTCCTTTGAAATGATTGTCTAATATTTAGGGCTGCCAGTCAGTTATTACATGCACAGTCAGATTTCTTATTTGAGGCTTTACAATTTGAGGTGAGGAATACTTCATATGGTAGTTATCCATTATGTCTGGGATTCTTGACAGTTGGCTGTTGCTGCTTAGGAAATAGCTGTAATAGTAATTATTGGGAAAATAAGGCTGAGCCCTACTCTTTTGTCTCATTCATGCAGAGACGAGTACTACCTCCTTTCTTTGGGGTCGTGTTAAGCTGGTCTAGTGATTAAAAGATCCCTTCTTCCAGTGATCCATGAAGAAGTTACGTTGCCATTAGGTGGAACAGATACTAATCTTTTTTTTCTTATTAGAAAATGTGTAATTAGTAAAATTCACACTATAGGAAGGAGTTCTGTGGCATAATACAGAAGTCAGAGACATTGTTTTAGCCATTTCAGCCAGTGTTTTTTCACTAATAGGTTTTTGTAATTTATTGAATTGTTGATGGGACAAGTCATCAGTCCTTCATTAACAAAAGAGTGCTGGGGGAAAATTCTAACTGCCTCAGAGCCACTTTCATAGTGACTTCCCAGTAGTATTTGAAAGTTCTCCCACCTCATAAGGCTTCCCTTCCTGAAAGATAAGAATCACTCAGCAAGAGATACTAGTTGAGTTTGACTCTTTGACTTGATTTCAATGATGTGAAGAGCTACCGCAGTCTGTGTATCATGACTGTACTGCAAAAGCCTGATCAGATGTCTTTTCATTGTCTGAATTTGCTAGTAAAAGTTTGGTTACATAAATAAGCCTGAGAGGCAAGTGGTGTAAACTGTTTCTTAACTTCATTGGACTGAGAGGGTGAAATGTAGAAGACAAATTTTCAGTTGTATTACCAACAAAGGATATGAGAGCAACAAATATACTGGGAGACTTTTTTTTCATGACTTCAGATTTTCTGTAAGTGCAGATGTCTTAGTGCCCCTTCTTGTGTGATTGAAAGAGGAGCTTTTCAAAGTCACAAACATCTTATACATCCCCTCACTGGCATTCAGCAGTACCTGTTATATGAAGTCTTAAATTCATCGCTTGTGACTGTCATTCCTTCTTTTAAAATCCTCCATGCTACACCATGAGCCAAAATACATCATGGTATAGCACAAACTCTGTTGTCTGACCTGTCCTTTCTTTAGTAATGTTAATTATTTTATTCCCATCTTTCTTTAAATTTCCTTCCTGCAAGTAGATGTCAAATGGACAAAGATCTACAGCAGTATGTTCTAACAGCAGATGTGACAACTCTCTGTTACTTGGTTTCCCACCTCAGTTGCTGAATTCTCCTACTACTCTTTTTCCTGATGCTGGTGTCGTTTCCTGGTGTGTATATTTGGCAGTTGTTCTTTATTACTTTAAATTGGGTTTTTTTGAATTTTATTTAAATTATTAGATAAGTAGATTAGCAGACCACTAGAGAGAAATTTGGTTTTGTTCTGACCAAATGTAGAAGTCTGGTACATGGTTAGCTAGATCAGTAATCAAAAAGTCCCTTGAAGCTGGAAGTGTGTGCTAATACCTGAAGTCTCTACATTGGCTTTAAAGTGGTGACTTAGAATAAAAAAATAATTTACAGAATGCTACATAAGCAGATGTTATTTTGTCCAGCTTCTTTATATCTTGCACGTGGGTTCAGATTGTAATTTAGATTGTGAGTGGATGTAGAAAAAGCAGTGTTTTTATAAAGCTTGTAATTTTATAAGTAATTTTCAGTTGAGAATCCCTCTCTTATGGTTTCTTCAGTATAATCTTGAAGATTAGAAGTCTCTGAGTCAAAAAAGGGAACATCTTAAAATTGAAACTTACACAAAATAAGTTTTTTTTTTATTTTTTTGTGAATGTGGCCTGTAAGCTTAGTGTGAACTTTCCTTGTGAAATTGTTTCTGATGAAGAACAAAAGTATTCGTGAAGTATCCACAGGCCATTGCTTTTAAATCAATTTTATTTATGTTATTTAAATGATCACAGTTTTCTGTATGATCAGAAAAATGTTTTGGTGCATTCATGAGATGCTTGGATGAGTTGTGCGTTGCAGTGCCTTAAGGCTTGTGGCAACTTGCAAAGCATCTGCACTATAATTAGGTTTCCTTCATGAGTTTCACATTTTGTTATCCTTTCCTTCCTCTGCAAACGTGGAAAAATTGAAAATCAGATGGATAAAAATAAATAAAAATCTGAGGTATAATTGTGGTGTAATTAATGCTTATTGAAGTTTTGGAAACAAAGTAAATTTTACTAGTTGATTGCAAAGAAAGGACAGTGACACTGATCAAGATGATGTGAAAAGAATCTGCATTAATGGCTATTTATTGACAGCCCAGTGAGAGGCACAGATTTGAGCTCCTTTGAAATGTGAAAAATGTTATAAACAACAACATAGGGAGAAGTGAACAAACATTCAGAACATGTTTTTGTACTACATTTTTCAAGTTTTTAACTGAAAATGCACTGTTGTTAAGAGGAAAACAGTGGCAGAGAGGGATTCATCTCACTTCTTAACAGCCTCTTTATACTAACTCAGGTTCAGACACATGCCCATTGGTACTGAAGGAAAAATGAATAGCAGCCTTATTTCTTACCTCTCTTTCCCATAGCATAAGATATGCTGTGAATGTCAGATAGTCAATATGATAAGATGGCAAGAAGTGGTTTTTTGTTTTAAATTTCATTTTATTTGGGCCGTATTAGTAGCAAACAAGCTGAGACTGTCTTCATGGGCCTGATACTGCAAGGTGCATTAGTTTTGTTCCTTCCTGGGAGATATTAAACAAGTGTGTTTATAGAGGCATGACTCAGACTTTAGATGACGGGGTGGCCATTCAGAGGATCCTCTTCTGTAAGCATTGTACCACAAGTCTGTATTTTAAATGTAATATATATTTTACATTTTTGAGACTCCTTGCAGAATCTTCCCATGATACTGATGTTGGGGGGAGGAACCTGGAGATATTTCGTGTCCCCTAAGTAATGGTCCTGATTTGTACTGTCTGAAGTGTGCAGTTATGTGCTCTCATAGTTTTGCTTATGCTGTTCTTAATTCAGTAGAAAATAAAGAGCTATTTTAGAAACTCTATTGAAACAGAATACTTCCATCTGGTTTGTCTCCTGTGCCCTAAATGCATTTGTTAGTGGCAGAGTGGATGGTTTTAATGAGGAGGATACACTGTGAGGCTTCACCCTTTGTGTTTTGCTCTCCCAAATATTATTATTTAATTAACCGTTTCCAAGGCCAAAAGAAGAAATTCTTGATACTAGACTTTATGTAAAGACTATCATAAAATAAGTAACTTGCAGTTTCAGGAAGAGTGTGCTTACCCCATTGAATTTATTCAATAACTTTCTGATTAAAATTCATTCTTGAAAATGGAAGATTGGTGACTGGTAAGGGAAACCAAATCCCTTGGCTTTCAGCTCAGGAGATTTCTTCCACAGGCCTGTTTAATGAAGTGTGCTGCTGTTCCAGGTTGCAGACTGAGTCTTGTAAGGCTGTGCATGTATTGCATGGATGGGACTCAAAATACACGTGTGGGTATCCACAGAGTCAAGAGAGACAGAAAAGAGAAGCACTCACATAAACATGAACAGTGCAGGCACAAACTTAGTTCTTCTTGTTGGCTGATCCGGGCTCATGTTTACTAGCAGAACTATCAAGATCCTCACTCCTTTGATTGATAACCACACTCACCAATTCCTTAAATAGTGGAGTGGGCCCTAAATATGTCCAATTTCCTGCTCACATCATTGGGCCCTTATGCAGTTGCTGACCTTGACCTTGGGTTTTTCCATATGCTGCTCTTTCTGCATGGTCTCATAGCGCCTTTCAAATATTCCTTTTTAAGTTTGCATTTTTCCATGGGGCTGATAAACATAGATAACCTGATTTCTCTTTTTCTTATCACTTACAGAGTTCTGTGTGGACCTTCTCAAGGCTGTACATGTGTGGTTCTGTTAGTGTTCATCTGTCATTGACTTATGAGTTCACATCTCTTGTTGCTGTCTGCCTTACTGCTCATTAAGATTGGGGATTTTGTATTCGTTTTATTACCTTTTCTCCTTCTTGTCTTTATCTCTCTCCTAACAGGATATCATTACAACCCAAATTTTTACATCCAAAGTATCCTTACCACCCTTGCAGAATTAAACATGGAGTTCAAAAGAAGCATTTTCTGATCATTTTTCCATCAGTATATAGGGGGTAGAGCAGGAGAGAGACTATAATTTTATTAATTGTATATTAGTTCACATACAGTTCTTTAGAATCTGGAAAAGATCCTTCAGGAAAGAATGATGAAGTTACAGTACTAGGGATGATATAACGGCCTCAATACTAAGTTTAGACCTGATATTTAAAAAGCATGAAGATTAGGGGGGCATTAAGGAAAAGAAAAGGTACTATACATCTACGCAAAATATCAAACATGCTTGAAGAGGATACTTGGAGAACTCTGGTTACCTCATGATGACTTAAGAGCTGTATGAATTCTATCGTTTCAAGAAAAGATGCACTTGATGTAACAATTTGAAAAAAGAGACACAAGTTTACTTCTCAAGGAAGACTCCTTTTCCTTTGCAGCCTGCTGTTGGCCAAAGGTTATAACCGAACTTTGAGTTTATTTTTAAAAGTATTAATACTGGTAATTTTAACAAGCAGGAGAAGAACACTGTGACCAAATCAGTAAAGATGTCAGCTGATATTTATAGTGGATTATTTTTCCTTTATGTATCTTGTGCCACACTGCATTCCTTGGGGTTTACTTCCTGATCTAATGCTGTAGTCTTTATCTCTGTTTGACCTCTGGCTCCTGCCACAATCCTCCCTCTGTGCCTTGGCTGAGCTACCTCATGGTTGGCTGAACCATGGCCCAGATGGGAATGCTCTTGGAGGAGAGCACCCTGTGACTTATGCCTTCCTTTGGCAGCCCCATTCCAACTGGAGCTCTAGGCTCCACCTCACTCCCAATCCTGCTTTTGCAAGTGATTTCTGTTGATGACAGGGTAGTTAAGCATGTTTGGTTTATAGTTTAATAAACTCATACCAAAAGTACTTGTAGTGTATTTTAATAAATCATTGAATACCATACGCCGTGGTTCAAGAAACAAAAAAGACCCCAGGGGTTTTCTTTATTTTGTAAAATCATTGCTTCTGATTTAAAAAAAAAAAAAAAAATCAAATAAGAAGAAGAAAAATAAATGCTTTATAATACAAACCATTCAGTATGCTGGAAGAGAAATGCTCCAGTGCAAAACAGTATTTGTAGTTTGAAATCAATCGTTAGATTAATTCTGAACAGAGATTGCATCGTATTTCAAAGGAAATAATCTGAATGGGGAAAAAATCCGGTGCTGTATTATGCTCTTTATTAAGTAAAGCACTTGAATAGTCCTGGATTTTGAGGGGGAATTTGTCAGATTTCGGTGTAATTGTACAGTTGGCTTACTGTGGTGCTGAGTGAGGACAATAAAATTCTCTCATATAAAGAGTGTGTGAGTGTAAGAACAAAATATAAGGGGAAGGAGGTTGCTGCTGAGAGAAGCGTTTAGCTGAACGGCAAAGAAAAGTATGGATGGTGAGATTTGTAAAATAAATCAAGAGAGTATTAATTACTTTGTTAGGAAGCCTATCTGAGCCATTTCGTAGCTTTTGTGTGTAGGCAATGCTGTTGTTATGCTCCAAATGCAGAGCTATTAAGATAAGGGGAATGGACACTGAGAAGTGCTTTGACAGGTATTCCATTTCAGCCTTAAGAGCAACATCCATCTGGTCTTACTGTGCTGCTGGTGGAGGCAAGGGTTTGCTTGTTGTTTGCTATCTTTTCAACAGCTGCATGAGCTACACTTATAGCTTGAAGTGTCCTTGAATGTTTTCTAAGAGTTTTGAAGCACAATCAGAGTTCTTGGCCTGATCTCATTGATATGAAAAATAAGAAAATGAGATAACTGTGAGTATGTTGTTTGTGTACAGCCTAATCAGATGAACACCAGGAAAATGCAGCTGTGGGTAGGAGCTGAAGTAGTGCAGACTTAACCTTAAAGTAAGCCTTTACCAGCCTTAGTGCTGTAAAGGAGCTTCTATACCTGGCTGATTGATTGTCCTGGCAGAGGATGTAATGGAACGACTGTCCAAAATGCTGACCTGTACATGTCAGGGCTCTTAGAGGCAACCTTGGTTTGCTTGCTGAGGACCTGGGTGCTGCGGGGTACCTTTATCTGCATGAGCAGGCACAGAGATAGGTGCAGGGTTTTTCTGCCAGCTCTCAGAGCTGGTGTATGAGAGCTGAGTGTTTACTTACAGGTGTCTGCATAAAGACAGCTTAGGAGTCTAAGCTTAGGAGTCTACCTGTCTAGATAATGAATTTTCTACTAATAAATGGTATCATCCCTTCAAAACCAAAAGCAGCCACAAAATCAGATGGAGTGCATCTTCATTGGCCTTATTCCTCTACTTTTGTCTAGAAAATATTAGCGTGTTTTGCAGTGCAACTTCCACTGATTTTTGTCATTAAGATTTTACTTCACAGCTTTAAATGTAGCTTTTAAACAGTTAACTAATAAACATGATATAATTCTGTTGAAAATGTATTTTGAGTTGAATTAGTGTTACCTTTACCTCTTACTATATGTGTTGCTGTACATGTATATAGGGTAGAATGGAAGGGTCTGTGAATTCATTTGAAAGAGTGCCTTTAACTTCTCCAGCTTCAATCTCACCACTCTCACAGTAAAGAATTTCTTCCTAATATGTAATCTAAACCTACTCTCTTTCATTTTAAAACCATTCCCCCTTGTCCTGCCACTTGTAAAAGGTTCCTTTCCAGCTCTGTTACTGAAAGGCCGCAATTAGATCTCTCCAGAGCCTTCTGTTTTCCAGACTGAACAACCCCAACTCTCTCAGCCTGTCTTCATAGGAGAGGTGCCTCATCCCTCTAATCATCTTGGTGGCCTCCTCTGGACTCACTCCAACAGGTCCTCATCCTTCCTGTCCTGGGGGCCCCAGATCTGGATACAGCACTTCAGGTGGGGTCTCACAAGGGCAGAGTAGAGGGGCAGAATCACCTCCTTCGGCCCGCTGGCCACCCTGCTTTTGATGTAGTCCAGGATATAATTGGCTTTCACAGCTGTGAGCACACACTGCCAGCTCATGTCCACCCTCTCGTCCCCATATATATGTTTAAATCAAATGGACTACTTATCAACTTGAAAAATAATAATTCTATCCTTAAAACATATTCAGTATGTTCAGACCTAAATGAGAAAGGAATAATTACCAATTTTGTCCACTGGTTTCCTATGTTGGTTTTGTTCTATGTCCTTTTAAGGGTCAGTTTCTGCTAGCTTCTGTTTTCCTCATTTAAATGAGAATTACTTTTTTTCCCAGCTGCATTTAAGACTTTTTTCAGTGCTTGTTTAATGTTCAAGATTGTCCCTGTGCTGTTTTTCACGTTCTTTTGATGCCACACTCTTCCTATGTTATCTTAAATAGGTCATTACTAGACCTGTGTGTTTCAGTTTCTCTGCCTATTAAGTAAACATCAACTCTACAGATTAGGTTTACATTGTTATGTTTATATAATTTTTTGCTTGAAGAGATTATTTTATAGATTTCTAAAACCAAATGTTAAGATATTTAAAACAACTGCACAAATCAAACACAACATAATCAAAAAGCTTTGCCTTTTTTCCCTGAAGGTATTAAGATTTGTTTATTTAATAGTAACCAATTTTGTACTTACTTTCTAGATTTTTTAAAAATAACGTTCAAAGAAACACTAATAAGTTGATTCCATTTTATCTTTTATTTGGGAATGTTGGTAAGTTTTGGTGGTTGGAGCAGTGCTTGCATATAGATGGCTTGGTAATCTCTGTAACAAGAGAAACATTAAACTCCATAGCAATATAAATGTAGTAATAGCCATGAGCATGTAAACAGCACAAACTTGGTGTGAAATCTGAGAGAAGACAAAAGTGGGAAACCGCAGTGATATTTATTAGGTCAATTTTCAGAGCACATTCGTGCTTTAAAATTTGGGTGTAAACCAGCTCTTGGCTACGACAATGCCAATATATGAGAGCTAGTATGAACTTTTGAACAGCTCTTTGTGTATTTTTCTGCAGCACAACTGACCGACCTTAACTGAAATAATAAGAGAGAAATCTGAAATAATAAGAGAGAGTGGCATACCAGGAAATGGTATCAGGTACCGATATCAACCAAGATGCGTTTGCAAATGACAGTCAGATTTTTCCAGGCAGTAGAGCAATTTGTTCCAGGCCTTAACCAACAGTAAAGATCTGTTGTGTGGTAGACCATTACCTCAGCTGTTAAATAGAAAAGGTTGGTAGCTCCAAATTATGTCATCAGTGTGTAAAGGAACAGTTATTAAAAACCTAGTGTTAAAATGTTTTATCAAAATCTGCAGGAGTTCTTGAGTATTTAAATAAAAAGCCTTCAGAGGACTCAGATGAGAATGAAATAGATTTGCCACAGGCTTTTTTAGTGCTCTCGCGGCTAAATATGCTATAAGATGCATTAGTTGTGTTGAGTGAAACTATTATTTGCCTTTAGGTACCAAATAGAAGAGGTCAGTGAAATTTTAAGGTGGAAAAACTGAAGCATATCATCAACTGAAAAATTTATTTAATTTAAATCTAGACAATTATGACCTGTGCACAAATTAATTAAAAGAAAGAGACTTTAATTGTATAAATTGTTTACAAATTAAAAAGCTTTAAGAAAAATTACTGTATGAAACAAAGCTGTTCAGAGTAGATGGAAATAAGCTCTAACTTTTTTTATTATTTCAGTAAACCCTCTGGACAAAGTAAAATGAACTCTTAATCAACTGTAGAAAGAAGAGAGTCAAAGGAAGAGGGTATTTCCTTTGGGGAGAAAGAACTTTCACCTTTGGAAATTGCTGTACTTTATTTTTTATGACTAAAAACCTTTAAACTGTCTATTTATGCTTCTTTCACACAATCACATAGAGCTCACAGTACGTGAGCTCTACTAGCTACAGAGAGCTGCCATGCTACTACTCACTATTTTTTTTATCTCAAGTTGAGAACATGGAATGTAAATGTTAGATTATTTAAGTGTGTTGGAGTCTTTGGAGTCCTAAGGAGAAGTAAAAGGGGTTTGAGTTTTTGCTTTAAAATACAACGTGAAAGGAGGAGGAAGTTGAGTGTGAAAAGAGGCTAGTGGGAGACTTCACAGTTAAGAACAGTGAGTGGTTTTCCATATATTAAACATTGCTCTATTCATAGTTTTGGCTCCTTTTAGGCAGAGCTAGTTCTGTTGTCAGTTCTAGAGAAGGAAAGGTACAAGGTTTCAAGAACTGTAACTCTTTAAAGCCAAATGATTTAGCCACATTACAAAATGATGACTAAAAATTTTCATCCCTTTGATTACTGAGGTTATAACCATCCTTGTTAAGTAGGTGTGTAAGTGAGGAGAAAAAAGATAATTTGCAGTAAATTTTAAAAGCTCACCAAGAAGGTCTCTGAGCTGTGTAATACCATTAATGAAAAACTACATGGTAGGAATATAATACTAACCAGTGTGGGTTTGTGGAAAGTAGTTATGTAGTGAAAGGTGTTTATTTTTTTTTTTTTTTTATGAGAGCAGAATCTGGTTTGGAAATACAGCTGTGGAATACATTGAAATTTCTACAGTGCTTTTTACTTAAGTGTTTTGATTAGTAAATTAACATGGCACAAATTAAATGGACCAAAACCTCAGTAATTGGAACATCCCAAGCTAGTGGCTTCTGACTAAGTAGATGTTTCTTGTGGGCCCATTGGGAAGTGTATTATTTCAAGGTTTTTTTAGTGGCATGGAAGAAAGCTTTCATGTTAAGTTAGGCTCAAACAAACAAAACTGTGTTGTAAGATAAGCAGAAATGCAAATTTCTAGGAAGAAGAAATTTAGAATAGAATTTTAGGGCTGGGAGCCCTTTCCTTAGAGACATAGACCTTGAAAAAGATTTGGGTGATGTGATAGTTGATCAAGTCAACATGAATTATAGCAGTGGGATTTTTCTGACAGGATCAAAGGGGCTGGCAGAATTATTGAATATACAAACAGAAGTGACAGGCAGGGTTGGGGGGATGGCAAGATCTTGGATATGTCTGTTCCTGAAATATTTAGGAAAGTAGACCTATATGCTGGGAGACATCTGGAGTTGATTTTCTTCACCTTGTGAAAGAGAAAGGCATGATGAGTATGTGCCTACATAAGGATCTAAACTTTGATAGCAGGGGTTCATTTAAACTGGTCGAGAGACCAGTTAAACAGTTTAGATGAAGTCTAAAAGTCAAAGATAAGTAGGCTCAGACTACTAACGGCAGCACATTTGGAAAGATTATGGTGCAGTATTGAGTACAAAAGCAAAAATTGATACTTGACTTCACTAACGTAGCTAAAAAACGTTTAACTAGATTGTGTTTTAGAGCTCTAGCTGACAGCCTCATCATCCTGATTATGAAGTTATTCTATAAGTGTGTCAGTCTGTAAGATATATAATTAAGTATCCATATCTTGAAACGTAGTCTTTTGTTTTCCTGCCCTAGTGAATTGAAATATATGAAAAATCTATTTAATCTTTAATTATGGGCTATTTTGCAAGTAATGATTTATAGAGATACAATAGTGATAAAATCTGACACTTAATTGTGTTACACTTACGATATTCCAAGAAAATCCAGACTTTTCTGTTATTTTTCCCATGTGTGAAAGCTAATATTGGAGAGTTAAGTAATTACATATAGTTACAGCCTTATGCATAAATGAACAGATCCTGTTCATGTGAAATAAATCAATATCAATCGTTTGACAGGTTGAACTTTGCCTTATTTGATTATTTCTTAGAGCTGTCTTACAGTATGTTGCCCACATGTGTTCCGCCTGTTCTCATGTTTCTTCCTGGCAGTAGCAATGTATGAGAATGAAGGTCATTGTAGTCAAAATACTGACCTGAGTCTTTGGAGATCTGTGTTTCTGGCTGTGCTCTAGCAATTCCTTGTAACCTAAAGCAAGGCAGTTGATTTATGGGTTTTATGTAGTCATATAAAAGGATGTCTTTATTATTTGGGGGGTATTACCTTGTCACAGTAGAATATACAGTTGTCCTCTGGGTAACAGGAAATAAAATCCTGACTGGGGAAAAACATTTAAGCATTTGCTCAGCACACTGTGTGTACTTACCTGTGTGCTTGAAGCTGTGCATAAATTTAAGAGGTGCCTTAATGGTATTGTTTTCCTGAATTGAAGCCCAAGTTAAAGCCTGATGGCTGTTCCTATACTTGCAAGTGAAGTAGCCCACTAAGGGCAGGACTGGAGTGAAAGAGAGTTGGTGTTAAGAACCAGATTGCATGCTATGTGGTGGTGGTGAGGTTGCACTGTATCAGCTCATATCGGATGCTTTGCACTAAATCACTTTGAGGGAAGTCATTCCTCTACTCAGTATTTGAGGTATTCTGCACACAACCACTGCCCTCAGTACAGGAGGGTGTTGACAAACTAAAGTGAGTTAATTTGAGGTCACCAAGAGGCCGGCTCTGTGAGGAGAGGCAGGAGGAGCTGGGCTTTTTCACTCTGAAGCAGAGATGACTTTGGGGTGACCTGACAGTACACCCCAATGCCTATGGAGAGGTCATGAGAATACACAGATAGAGCAGGTCTGTTCACAGCAGTGCAGAACAAGAGGGCAAGAGACAGTGGCTGTAAGTGAAAGAGATTCAGCATGGATGTAAGGGGAGCTTTTTCTGTATGAGGACACTCAGGCCGTGGCACAGGCTGGCCAGAGATGGTACACAGTCTCCACCCTTGGGCTTTTGATGTGGCTGAATGAGAGTCCCTGTGCAACCTGACCTCACCTCAGAGCTGACCCTGCTGTGAGCAGGAGGCTAGACCAGAGACCCCCTGATGTTCTTCCCAGTCAGAATGATCCTATGAGCCTGTGTGTGTCCAGCATTGTTTGGAGTATATTAGTGCGAAACAGCAGAAGCAGGCCTGATTAGGACACACTGAAATACATTCCTAACTCCAGCTCAGTGCCAACATACTGGCACCCTATGCAAAATCTGCTTTTCTTTTTCATTGGCAAGGAACAAAATCCTCTCTTTCCCTCTTTGGGGGGAAAAAAAAAAAAAAGGAGGAAAAAAGTCTTGACAGCATCTCCTGCTGATTGCTTCCTGTCTTGTTTCTCTCTTGTGCTCCTGATTTCAGTCTCTGCACCTATTAACTTTAAAATCTTTTTGTGTCTTGACTATTCTTTAGAGACTAAAGTATATTATGCTGTCTGGCGTAACTTCCTGTGTCCTTATGTCAATCTTCTGCTTTCATAACTGTCTTCTCAGTACTGTGTTATAAATCCCTTGAGCAGGGACTTTGACTTCTGCTATATTTGCTTAAGCCTGTAGCTGTAGTTGACACTGACTTTTCATACACCATAGAATTTTTTTATTCAAAATTTTCTGGACTGTCCAAGTCAAAAGCTGCTTTATCCTGCTTTGTAATAGTTGGTGTGTTAATTTCTGGCACTATTCTCCTTCAGGTTTTCAGTGGTTACATTTAAGAATGATCATGGTTTTAGCAGAAAAAGGAGAGAACCCTGATAGTGACCCCAAAGAGTGATGAATGTGCAACTAAAACATTTGAAGTAGAAAACTTAAGTAAAAAATAAGAAAAGCATTATGAGAAATGAATCCAGTTTTGACTTGGAAGAGAAGGAATCATAAAATGGATGCCCATCTTATGACTATGATGCACAGGTCTAGTTCATTCAAGAGACTTCTTGTGGAGCAGACAGTACTTGGTTCCGATGGCTTTTTTTGGCCCCATAATGGTGCCCTTGTGGCCTTAAATTTAATATTATTTTTTATTGCTTTTTCATACTTTAGCAAATCTCAAGTAATAAGACAGCTGTGTTGTATCTGTGTACAGTGGCAGGGTTTTTGTTTTGTTTCATAGCATGCATTTAAGACCCTGGCAGGTAACTGTGAGTGTATTGAGATGTTTGTGCCAGGTAGCTTTGCACACAGCATTAGATGACTGTTTTGTATTGATTTGGAGAGAAGATATTGACTTACTTAGAAAGGGACTTTGAAAATAAGCTAACGCTTCTGTAGTTTGGGCAACTGGGAGAATAAAAAATGGCATGTACCCAAAAAACATCTCAAAACCCCCTGATTTTAGATAGATATTTCGAAAATCTTGGTGACTGTGTTCTCCTTTTCCCAGGTATGCACTCAAACACTGCTTTTCTAAACAGCTTTGTGGGGTACCTAGCTATGTGTTTTGGCAGCGTCACTGTGATGAAATTGCACCAGGACTGCTGAAGCTGTAGCTTTGTCATTGCTTCCACGAGTCAGCTGAAATGTGATTGGTCTTCAGCCTTCTCTGTGCTGAGATGTTGTCCCTGGACTGATATTTATGTCTCCTATTATATGGACTCTACTCTAAATGTGCTGATGCCAGGAATGGCCTCTACTGCTTAAAGAAACTTAGTTGTATTCCAGAAACATTTTTGTCCTAGCATCAAAAAGTTTCAATGCCCATGTCATCAGCATCACTAAGACAAAAAAAAAAAAAAGGGAGCAGAGTGCTTTTCCAGAAGACATGTGCTCTCCCCTGAATCTATATACTTTTCTCTTGAAATAAACAATTTAAAGGATATTCAATTGGAGCGACCTGACAGAGTCTAAATAAGAGGTAATATCTCAGTTGGTTTAAAGATAAACAAAAGAAGCAGCAATGAATGCAGTTTGAATTAAATATCTTGGCCGCTTCTGTATGTCACAAATCTGGCAGGCAGCTTTGAATGAGTTTTATCATTGTTTTTAGCTCATTTTCCCATAGCAGAATCTCTTTGGTGGAGGGAACTGTTACCTTTTCTGAATTGATGCAATTACTAAGCAAATGCTTCTGTAGAGTGTTTGTTAGTAATGGAGATGTTTTAGGTTGCCTGCCCATTGCTTTAGCCCTCCTGAAGTTAGAAATTTTTTTTGTTTGCTTGGTTACATGGATTTGACTTCATATTATTCCACTGAGAAATAAGAAAAGTTGGATCTCTTGGTGTCATTTTAACTACCTTATTTTACAGATAAATACTAAATTTATTGAATTAACTTAGCTGAATTATTCCTTTAAGATTAACAAGTCTTGGTAAAGATAAAATACGAGTTTGAGTCATTCTTGATGTTTTATTATTTCCTTTAAGAGTAAGAAGAATGAATAATATCTCAATCAGATCATTAATTTATTGTTTTTCATGAGTAACATGTAGTCTGAATACCACCAGTTTAACATGTAAGCATTAAAAATATCTAGATGGCTCAACTTTAATCTTAAAAGATTAAAAGAAAAAAATTGTAACAGAGGTGTTTGCTTTAAAACTGTGCACCTTGTTTGTTTTAGGAGAAGAGGCTAAAAGAAAAAGCAGCAAGGAGAGAAGCCAGGAATAAGAACACACAGGTAAGGACTTTTGTTGTTTTGATCAAGCTACTGGTTGTGGGTTTGAAACGATTTTTAAATTATTTAATTCCTTTGTTTAATAAGCAGTGTTGTGGTTAATGCCTCTTTAAAGGCACTGCTTGTCTTTTTTTCTCCCTTGCTCTGATGTGGTTGTAATAACTTGCCGTGGAGGGATACTAAGAAAGCATGGATGTATGTGTTTTGTATGGAACCCTTTCGGAATTTTAGCCTCTTTATTCTGTGTGTCAGGTAAATTGCAATTTCAGCTGTAGTGCTGATGCCATTATTTTCTCTGAATACTTGGGTCATGTTTATAACTTGCAGACAGTGACATTTTTTGTGTGTCAAATCTTACTTAAACCTTTTTCTGCTGAACCTTATATTTAAACAGCAAATATTTACATTGAAGTTTGTTCCTTCCCTTTGTTACCACAAATAAAACCTTTTCTATCCTTTTCTTCATAAATAAAACCTTTTCTATCCTTTTCTTCATATGTGTGTTGCTCAATTACTAAAGGCTATTCTAGTATTTCATATTGTTTGATTTGCAATAATCTGAGATTTCTTTCAGCTGCAATGATTTTCTGGATATGGACAGAGTAACATGTAATTTCTCACATGCATCTCCTTTTACTACACATGAATACTTACAGTTTGTTCTTGGTGTTTAGCAAATATCTTACTCCCTTGAGAAAATCAATAATGTTCTTTGTCCAATTTTTGCAAGCTGGCTGTGCTCTGGGATGCTGAAGTATAGAAAGTTGTTTCATTGTGTAGCTATGAGGCAGAAAGTAATTACAGTTTAAGATGAAACGCCTAGTTATACCAAGTTTGAAGTATGATTCTGTCTTCAAAGATGGCCAGCTGTGAGTGCTGTTGGCATCATGACTCCCCAGTCAAGCAATAGAAATTTTCTGCCTGTAATTGAATGTATAGAATGCATTGAGCAAGCGCTTTAGATTTATGGAATGAATAATCAACAAACATCTTAATAAAGGGAGAAAATATTGATCAAATCAGGCTATGTCACATTTGTAAATGCTGCTTGTTAATTTTGCCTCTTTTTAAGGAATAAAAAACTCCTAATGTCGTGTTATTCTGCAGCTGGAAAAAAAAACCCATTTCTTTCTGATGTGCTTGCTGATGTACATCTATCCTATTCTTGGCCAAGCAAATGAATCTCTCAGTCCTGTCGGAAAGTGAATAGAGTTGATCCCTGTTAAGGAATGATCTGTCTTTGTGGGGGACTGTGTGTCCATGGGTACAGTATGAGTTAAATGTGGAACCTCAGCCCCAAAGCTACATAAGACAAACCCACAATTTTGTGCACCTTTGCATCTCTTCTGTGCAATACTTGCACTTGAAAAGCTGATTACGAGTCCTGGTCTACTGTGAGATTGGCATATGCTTTCTGTGAGGGTACCAGCTGTGCAAACCTGCTATTGCTTTGACTTCATTTTACTGTTGAAGTGCTTAGCTCCCTCTCTGCAAGAAGGTGCCAGCCTCAGGACTTGACACATCTCCTTGATTAAAAACTGTTGGGCTTTTTCTCTTGTTTAGAGGCTATTTTTGCCAGAATTGTGTGCTGCCGAGTCCTGTCGTTTTCAGTGGGGCTCATTTCAGGGAAAATGCTTCTGCTGGGAAAAGCTGCCAGCTTGGACCCGGGCCTTTCACGCCTGGAAGTGGAAGGGAGCAGTAGACAGTAGATAAAGGTGCCAGTTTCTGTCTGCTGGGTGTCTGAGGAATTAATTAAGAACACTCCCTGCTTCACAGAATCTTAGAGATGAAGCCATAGTAGCTGAAACTTTCCAAAGTCTGTATGTGATATGAAGCTGATATCAAGGAGCTCCTATGAGATACCCAGGCAAGAAAAAAAAAAAAAAGGAAACAGTAAAACACAGAAACAAACTATTGGAGCTGAAACTAGCTTAGAAAATATATACTCCCTAAATCAGGAGTTCAAAATCGTTAGGATTTTCACTGGTACTTTCATAATATGGCTTGTGGCCCACTTACTCTACCACACACAACTCCTTTGGCAATAAGAACAAAAAAAAACCAGAAAAGGTATTTTTAGCCATATTAATGCAGTTTAACATCTGGGAAAAAAGGCTGGATCAAGAATTATGTGCAGCCAGTCACTACAAAGTAGCTGTGGTCATAATTTGTTGTTCCATGTCTATCTGCTTTATTCCCCTTGGTTTTTTTTCTTAACTGTCTCTCTCAGGTTACAATCGTCTTGGGGTTACAAAGTATTGCTTACTACCTTTCACTAGTACACAGCCCACTGGGTCTGACGTGACCAAACCAGCAATTTATTTTCCCATTCTTAGTATTAAATAATAATTCTTTAGTTACGACTTTTGCATCTCTGCTTCAGTGTAGTCCTTGTTGTCCTGTTGTTGGTTGTGTCCTGTTGCTGACTGGACAGGCCTGGTGTGTTAATCTGAGTACATGCTGGGCTTTTTTCCAAAATAAAAAAGGAGTTTATTTAAAACTAAAATTTTATGTTTTACAGTTTGTTTATTTTCACCATTTAAACCATACATTTGTGGGATTTAATCTTAGTCTTAATTTAATTTTAGATTCTTGGATTGTGATACTTTTAGTTTTAGGATTTCTCTGTGCTGTACATGTTCATGTATTTCCTGTGCCAGGAATGTTGACTCCTTGACATTTTTCATTTACTCTTCCTACATTTTTTTTAACTTATGAGCTACCCTTTTTAATAAACACTTCCCTTCAGTTTAATTCCCCGGTATTGTTTTGGGTATGGAGAATATCTCAAATGATTTTACTTCTTTTTCTTTAATTTCCAAGTTTTCACGTCTTGCATGAATGCACTTTTTTTTTTGCCTGTGTACCAACAAAAAAGAAAAATCATAGAGGAAAAGGACCTTCTGCATTTTCTTCTGGTGCTGCAGGATTAATTGCAGAGAAGGTTTTGCTCAGCCTTTGCTGCACTGGGATGGGGCAGGCTTGCTGCAACTGGAATTGAATAACCAAATTCTGGCATGCTCTGCTGAATGTGCTTGAGCTGGAGATTAGATGAGTAGGTAGCTGCAGTGTTATTGACTCCACCTTGGATAAATCTCTGTGCAATAAATAAACTGGGTAAGAAGTGAAGGCTCTTAAAGGATGCTTTGGAGAAAGTATTTCTTGGAATTTATAACCATTAATTATATTTTAGTAGAAAAGGCTGTGAAAAGAGATAAAAGAAGTTTTTTCTTAATATTTCTATTGAAGAAAAACTAGAAATTTAGGGGTAGGGGGATTTTTTTTTATTAAAAGATATTTGTCTCCCATTTTAGAAGAATTTGATAAGATATTTACAATTGCAGTATTAAAGATGAAACAAGAACATATTTAGTCTTCACTCTAGTAATAAAATTTCAGTCCTCAGGCCCTGAAACAAATTTTTTTTGCTGTTTACTTGATGATAGTCTAGGAAAGATTAGGAAACTATTTAGTCTTTTGATCAACAAATAAAGCGTTGAGCAGCATGCAGCAGCAACAGGGACAGCTCCTCTGAGGAAGGAGCCAGTGAAGCCAGACCTGGTCCCAGGCAGGATGTCTCTGCATCGAGCAGTGCTGCACTCCTGGCTTTGCATTTCTTTTTCTAGAATCTGTTACATACTGATTTCTTAGTCTACATAAAGGACTTCTAGGTTTCAACCAGCATTTAGAGGTCCTAGCCCTGCAAGCAGCTGTTGACTGGAATGAAGCTGAACAGGGCTGTGTTTCTCCATTGGTGAGTTTAGTGTTTTGCTATCCTGATGCCCTAGAGCACTACTGATATATTAAGAATTATAAAGTAAGGAAGGTTTTGGTTTCTTTTAAAGATAAATGTTTCTGTAGGAAGGGAATTTTCTGGGAGCAGCTAAACAGGTTTGTGTTTAAGGTCAGGAAGCAGAGTAGGAGTCAGGAGAAGATGCTGTTCCCTGCCCAAGCACTGAAGTGCTTTGTGATCCTCAACTGTCAGCTCCCAGCATCATGCAAGAAATGATAACTAGCCTGTAAAAGAAGGCATTGGTATCTGCTAGATATAGTTTGGAAACCATCTGTAAACTGTGCCAGGAGGTAAAACTTGCTCAGTCATGACAGTTTGGTGCACTGATTCAGGCCTTGGCAATCCCGTAGCAGTTAGTTTGAACACCACACTGGCATCCAAAGCAAAACAGAAAAACCTGAAAAAGGGGTTTTTTTCTACCAGAGCAGAAGCTGTTTATCCAAGGTCCATAAGAAAAATGTAGCCTGTTGAAAACTTAGGGAAATCCAGCTTGAACACATATGCCTTACTGAGGGGTTTTTCTGTTTTTATTGGACAAAGTTGAAGATGGGTATTTTTATCAATCTGAAAAAATGACTTCTGGAAAAAATCCAAGTGCTCCGTTGTCAGGGGCACTTTTTAATAGGAAATGCTGAATAATTGTAGAGCATTGAAAGATTGACAGCAACAGCAGGATAATAAGTATGCTTTAAGTTCTCTCATGTCCTTTCTTTCTCTCGTCTTCTCTCCCTAATGTATTTTTCTATTCCCACAGGAAGTAGTACTTGTGTATGAGATTTTACAAAATATACACTTTATATATATGTATTTAAGATTTTTAGAGTCATAATGAAGTTAGGAATCTTTCTACTGTTATAAAAGGATTTATGTGACCACGTCTACGAAATACACGAGGGTGAGCAGGAGGCATATGCTTAAAGATATGGCAGATTCAGGCATTGATATCTGCCTTTATCACATCACTGTAGCATTCTGTTATCTGCACTTTGTGCCAACTCTCTGTTGAGATTGTAACCAGGAAAATACTTAAAACCACCATTTTATTTTAATCTCTAGCATCCTCCAGTGGATTTGAGATTCCCTTGCCAAATGCAGCTCAAGAAATCTTTGCACTGTGGGGGAAAATTTGAACAAGAACGGGACAGTCAGATACCTTGGTAGCTGTGGCTAATAATCCACTGGGAGAAATATACACTTTAAAATATGATGAAAACTCTGCATCCACTGTGTATCATTCCTGTGGTTATTGGATTTGCATTACCTGACAGCGCTGCTTCTGCCTTGAATTTCCTTTTTCTTGAGATCTAGCCTGCAGCCTGGTGTTTAGGCTGGAAATGCTAGATTCAGTGTGGATATGAGCAATAATTTCAGTGTGGAAAAGAGATTTACAGGAGTGAAGGAGGAATTTGGTCTGCATCTCCCGTGAATACTGGTTCCCAAATCCCTTTGATTAGGGTTCATGAAATGTTCTTGGAGAAAGTCTTGCGATGCCCTGAATACTGATGGTTAGTGGTGAAGGTGCATTGGTTCTTCATCACCTTTCATAATCCTCCCATGGATGGTGTTGAGGAGTCATTGCTTTAGCTCTCTTTATTCTGGAGCTGGAGCAGGGTTTCAGAGCCTAAAGGTCTGGAGGATGTAGAGATTCTGGAGTTTGTTTTTCATAGAAGACCTGAGGAGAGGGTTGTGTTTTCCTGATACAGCCTTGGATCAGGCTACATCTTATCACTGCTGTTTGATAACTGCAGAGGCCTAAAAATTGTTCTTCATTAGTATTTATTCTGTATTCTGAAAATCACACCGAACAGCAAAAAATGAGGCAATGATACTTCCATTCACCTGCAAAATCTTCTGGTATCTCTATTGTGGGAAGCTTACAGCTGAAATTACCACACAAATTTGATCTCTTTGAATAAGTCAAGTATCTTGCTTAAAACAATTTCACTAACCTTGGTTTAGAAGTAGTTCTGGTCTGTTAACTGTTGCATCCTGTATGCATATCCAAAAGCTGTGAGTAGCTTTATTTATTCAGTGCAAGTTTGTGTTTGTAATGTTTTGAATTTCCTTGAAAAGCTCTGTGAATAAACAGAGTAATTTGGGATATCAACATTTTAACCTATGAAGTTAGTAATTTTAAACAGGTTTCTCCAGGCAGAATCATGATTTCAAGGTCAAGTTGTTAAATGAATGGAAAATGAATTGCTGATTCTGAACTACTTGTATTTTGAACCAATATATTCTACAATATTTAAGTTAATATTTGAAAATGGGTATTATGTGCCTCTGTGGAAATGTTACTTGTGTTTTGCTTTTTGAAAATATCATGTTGATGATTCCAGTTAATATAACAATTAAATTGCTTTCTGTAAAGCTTTTATAAGTCCTGCCTTTTCTGCAATTGAGAATTTATATGATTAAATCAGTATTTGTGTCATGACCCCAAACAAGTAGCAAACAAGTATTCTGATGGATTGATTTGCCAATTATGCATACTTTTATGAACCTTTTCATTGCAGCCACCAGCACACTGAGGATTTTAAATACATTTATCAGATTAACCATTTAAACTAATTGGCCTCTGCTATAGCAATTGAATTTTTTGAGTATTATATTCACAACTGTTAATCATACGTGGTATGTGATGACAGTTTTTACCAGTCACTGAAGGGATTTCTCCACAGGCCTTTCAGAAACATAGCAGTGGGGCCATGGACCTTGCACATACTCTTTTTTCCTTGACAGTCTGCTGGGATGAGGTGGATGCACAGTGGATCAATAAAAGTGCACCTTCATTACAGTATCTGATATATCTATCCTGTGCTTTGTTTTGTGTTTGGTTTCACATTTGTGGTAAAGAGAGAAAATCTCTTTTTTCTTCAAACTTTTGTTGTTTTGTTTTTTTTCTTCAAACTTTAGGGTTGCAGTTCTAGGGGAGCTATTGATGCAAGACATAATAAGGATTTGTAAGAAGAGAGTAACAGTATTTTTGGTATAGCAGGGAGCTCAAAGGTTATTGTCTTACTTGATTGCAAACGATTTTCTTAAATTTCTACGGCAACACTGATGAAATTTCTCCAGTAGACTCCGGAAGACTACACTGTTTAATTCATTATTCTTTAGGAAACCTATAATGTCCTTGTAAGTTTGATGCTATTGGAGCAGAAGCTTTGGAGCCATCTTAGATTTCAACTGCTGAGCTCCAGAGCTTTGAGCATGTTAAAGACCACAGAATTTTGTTTATTTCAGAATTAATAATATTTTGACATTTTGAGGGGAGGAAAAAGGCCCTCCATTGTTTTTTTTATTAATAACTTAGACTATGAAAATGGCAAGATTGCAAATTGAGATAAGTATGCGTTTCACTTGAATTACGTGGTTTCTTCCTCTTGAATTATGTGGGTTTGTAATAATTTATTTGTATCATATAGTTACAAATAACTTGTTGATAGTTGTAGAATTGGGGAGTGCTTTAGCACCATTATCCCCATGCTCTTGAAAGGGGCTCAGCAAATAACTGAGGGGCTACTTCAGTTGCTGCTTCATCTCTGTCTCTCCTTTGAACAAGGGAGGTAAATATTACTCTACTTCATTTTTCCTCTTTGCCTGTCTCTGTGGATATTAGGAGCAGGATCCCACCGTCAGGTTCCTCCCTGCATATGGCAGTGTAGTAGAGCACAGGGAAAGCAATTTAAGTGCTCCATAAGTCTTGCACAGGTGCCTTTCTGAGGCTAATGATTAAACCCCAGTTGATAAGGTTATTCTGTTTGAATACACACTTCATCAATTCAGGCAGCATGCTCTTTATTCAATACATGTATCTGGAAAAAGAATAGGTATGCAAGAAACCAGACAAGAACGCTCTGTGCATTGCAAAGTGCAAGCACGTATATTCAAGGGCAAAGACCTTTCCAGCTGAGCTTCAGATTTCCATTTCAGCATTGATGGAATGTTTTCATTCTAACTTTGTATCACCATGTTCTGTAAACTTAAATAGGGGAAGAAGAGAGCGCTGGGACTTAGCTTTGTGATTACTGTCCATCAATATGAAAGCACTTAATTTTTGAATACTGTTTCTTGTAAATATGACAAATGTACAGTTTAAACATAACTAGCCACTACAGTTTGGCTTGAAATTTATATGTAAATTAGTGGCATCATTTCTTCTTGGCTTCCAAAATTTCTTGTTCAGTTTCTTCACTGATTTAACAACCCCCTCAACAGTCCCTGTGTGAGCAAAAGACGAATGATTGCTTTGTTCCTTCCTGACTCTGACCAAGGAATAAGAGGCAATAGACAGTGTTGGAGCAGCACTTGCAACTGTATAAATAAAAGGAAAAAAAACCCAAACAAACCTTGTTTTAAAGTGTTACAAACCTTTCTTTAGGCATTGTCATCTTAGCAAACAGGCCACTATATGAATTGTAATGATATTTCACTTGTTTATCTGCACTATACTTCCAGTCAACAGTGTTTACTTAATATTCAGTATTCGAAATTTCTCTCCCTCTAAAGAACAAAATTTAAAGCTCTTACTCCAAGCTTATTTGCTGTGTTCCATACATGTTTAGAGCAACAAGCTGTTTTTTTAAGTGTGCTATTATTTTTCTCTTTGCCTCATTGTAGTGCTTTGATGCCATAATCAACACTGTACAGAATAATTCCCTTCTGGAGATCTTTACTCTCTTTTCGGCCTCTGCCCATAATCCTGGAGAAGTGGGAAATCCCAAACAATCCAGACGTAATCATCTAAGGCTTGCAGCAGCTTGCATACAAAGCTTTTATTTAGGAAGTGGAAATTCTCTGTGGATTTGTAGGTCTTTTTCTGATCTGTTGTGAAAAGCAGGTGTATCACATGCCTCAATTCTATCTGTATAAATATGATACAGATGATTCTATTGAATAAATAAGCTGTATCAGACTATTCAAACTTGTTTACTTTGCACCTTGGTTTGTTCTGGTATTATTCTGAGTCACTTCACAGCTTTCCTTACGTGTTTGAAACTTTCTTAGGTTATAAAATTCAGATGCAGTAACTCTGTTTTGCTCCATATCTCCAGTCTTACCTTCTTAAGGATGAGTTAATTGGCTGATGAGCAGGGGTAATCTTTCAGATGTGTTTTGATGATGCTGACATCCTCATGCAGCAATTAACAGTATTTAGTTTTAAATTAAGCAGTTCTGTTTTCTCAGCATGTCCCCCTGTTTTTATTCTCGGGATGTGTTGCTTGCACAGTATTGTGCATAGTCTGCTATAGCTACTCTCAGCAGCCGTAATTGCTACTAGTGATGAAAATTGATCTGTGCAATCAGAAAACCATTAGCTGCATTCTGACTGATAATGCTGAAGTTGCCAACATTTAAAAATTCTTCTAAAGGCTTTTTTTTTTTCAGAGTGCTCTGGGATCGTGCAGTCACTGAGATTCCAGTGGCTGAATCTTACGTGAGCATTGAAAGAGAATGAAAAAGCTCTTAATGGCTCTCTCAAATATATTTTTTTCCAGAGAGTTTTTAAGGATTTAGTGTTTTATCAGTCCTCCTTTGCCAAATATACTAGATCAGGAGTAATGCAGTATCCCTTGTTTTACCACAGTGTGCAGATATTGTAATAGGTTTTCTGTTCCTTCACACTATCAACTGCATTGTTAAACCAAGGAGTTTGTTAATAGAAAATGCCAAACTAGTAACTAAATATGGTTATTCAACAGACTGTGTGGGGATTCTGGCAAGCCCATACTTCCCCCAAATGAAGCGCCACCTTCTGTTTGGAATCCATTAGGACTTGGGTTTTTCTGTGTTGCCTCCTGCAACATTTCTTTTCCTTAAGGCCTAATGTTTCCTTTTGCTCTTTTTTTTTTTTTTTTTTTTCCCCCTCTGGTTTTCTATGAAACTTTTTCTGGATTTTTAAGTTTCTTATCTCATCCTGTTTCCTTATCCCCTTTTCTGTTTCTTCTGAAGGAGTTAAATTCAGGCTACTACCGTTTCTGTTTCTACCTTCTGCTGTGTGGAAACTAAGAGCAGAAGCAATGGGGAACAGCAGGAAGAAAGGTAATAGCATCATCTAGAAGCCAAGCTTTGGGAAATGTGCTTACTATTTTTAGGGAAAAGTTTTGTGTCTGGCTTTTTGTTTGTTTTGTTTTCTTCTTTCTGTAAGGTCTAATTTTTCTGACATTCTTTCAAATAAATATATATTGTTCTGGGCTGGGCATTCTAGTACTGCGGAATAAACGTTTATTTTTCCAGTCGCACCATTCCTCCATTGCTGGGAGAGCTGAAAGAAATTCACTCTTTAATTACTCCTTGCACACATTTATTTTCTCACAAGAAACCTTTTAGTAAAAGAACATCAATAAGGGTTCAAAGCTAATTACATGTAAGCTAAGAAAAGCCAGAATTAAGGTTGTCAGTGCTTGTCCCATGCTGTATAAATAAAGTGATGCAGGTGGTTGAGAAATTACTCCCTTTCTCCTTGTCTGCTTGCCTGCACTTTGAGCTGAGCGAGGTACTCAACTCAGAGGTTGCTTATTGTATAGTAAGGAGTGAAGGAGACTGTACATTTTCCAGCTATTCAGAGTTTTCATTTGCTTGGTGCATTTTGCTTTGGTGTGAGTGCCATCTCTAAAATAAATGGATAAAAAATCCTTTGACAAACAATAGCTTCCATAACTGGGAGCTGGACTGTTGCTAGCATCTTTGTTTATAACATTTACTGATTTATTTTTTTTTTAATCTCCTCTGTCACACTTTCCCCCTGCCCCCCCCAACTTCTTTGTCTTTTGACAGTATATCCCAGAATACTCAAGTTCTATTCTTTGCTTGCATTTATTCTGTGAAAAGGAGCTGGGTCTAGGAAACCCAAGTTCTTTTCTGAACTAGAAATTGTGATACGTAGACTGTCTTTTACGCTGTGCTAGAACTAGCATGGACTTACATGATGCCTGGTTGGTTTGTTGTTGTGGGGGTTCTGTGGTGTGGGGTTGGTTTTTTGTTTGCTTTTTAATTTTTTTCTGGGAAGTGTAAATCCAGGGGGCCTCGGTGTACTTATGAACTATGTGCTGTTGTAGTCACCCTCAGCTTAGAAAGGATCCAGTAGAAAGAAGTCAGAAAACATGAGAAAAAACTCAGAAAAGCATGATGTAAATAGAGAAAGAAGATGGGAGGGGAGATAACAAGACATTTCCTAACCAGCTGAAGTAAGAAAGTAAAGCTCTCTATTCTTCACAGGGACAAGTCCCCTAAGTAAAATCATTCTGAAATAAAGCTTATGCTGCCCTTCATGACACAGTTGGGATTTTGCCCATCAAAAGGATTGAGCTAAGTTTCTTCTTCTCTCCCCCACCCCATGCGAGAAGACTTGGGCATATATTGACTGACTGTATTCATCCAGTTCCTTGGAAGATCATGAAGCTTGTCCACTTCCAAACATGTAAAGGACAAGGACACAATCAGTGTGAGTTTACAACAGGCAAACCATACTTCACAACCTGATTGCCTTCTCTAATGAAGTGACTGCAAAGTGGTTTGTGTGGAGGGTAGTGCATGCAATTTACCTTGACTAAGACTTTTGGCCCTGCATCCTGCAAATTTCTCATTTGGAAGATGGGAAGGTATGGAATGAAAGAGCAGTCTATTTGTTGAAGGTCATGAAGTCCAACAGGAGAAGTGCTCATGCCAGCTGAGGGCACAGTGGCAGACCAGGGGTTATGGTGATGTGAAGCTTAGTGTGATTCAAGTATAAATAAGGCAAAAAGGATTTTGTTGAAAGACGCATTGCTAGCATAATGAGGAAAGTTAGTGTGTTGCTTTTCTGCCTCCAGGGCTATATTCAGAATCCTGTCTTTGGCTCTGGGTTCTCTGGTTCAGGGTGGATGTGGAGAAGGTGGTTGGGGTCCGGTGAAGTTTACCAAGGTAGTCTGAAATCTAGAGCACGTACTCTATAAGGCAGTGGTAAAGGAGCTGGATTTGTTCCGTGTGGTGAAGAGGAGCTAAGGGACAATATAAAAGTGTGTTTGAAGGGAAGTTAGAGTGGAGACAAGGGGTTCTTTTGCTAGTGGCAAATGATGTAAATTTGCCAAAATTTTTGACTTCAAATCGGACGTTAGGGACAAACTTGTTTACAGGAAGGGTAATGCTGATGTGAAAAAAATGACTCAGAGAGGTTGAACCTTTCTGCTTGGAGGTTTTCAAGGCGTAGATGGGCAAAGCCTCAGCTGAACTGATCTAGTGTTTGTGGTAGTACCGCTTTGTGTGGGCAGTTTGCCTAGAGATCCTCAAATACCTTTGCACCTGCCTTTCCATCTCCTCTCTGAACAGCATGTACTGAATTTTGGTTCCTGCCTCCAGTCTTTATACTTCTAGAATTAGGCCTTAGAGAATTCAGTCAGTAGGAGGTAAGCAGATAGTAGCTAAATCTGGCACTGAAAAAATGACTGTGTCATGTGCTTGTTCTTACAGAACTTGTCTTAGCACTACATTGCTACATACAATATTTTCTTGCTTTAAATTGTTGCATTTTTCCCAGTTAAATTATGCTTACATAAATGCTTGTGGCGGGTTGACCCTAGCTGCATGCCAGCTGCCCACCAAAGCTTCTCTAGCACTCACAGCCTCAGCATGGACAGGGGCGAGAAAAAATAATAAAAGGCTCCTGGATTGAGATAAGGACAGAGAGAGATCACTCAGCAATTTTGTCATGGGCAAAACAGATTAAACTTCAGGAAAAATAAATTCAATTCCTTGCCAATCAAATCAGAGTAGGATAAGGAGAAAATAAAAACATCTCCCCGCCCCTTCATTCTGCCTGGGCTTAACTTCACTCCTGAGTTCTCTATCCTGAGCAGCACAGGGTGGCACAGGTAATGTTGTTGTGGTCAGTTCATCACATGTTGACTCTGCTGCTCCTTCCTCCTCAGTGAAAGGACTCCTGATGCTCTTCTCCTGCCCCAGAATGGTGTCCCTCCCATGGGAGACAGTCCTTCATGAACTTCTCCAACTTGAGTCTTTCCCACAGGCTGCAGTTCTTCACAAACTGCTCCATCCATCCAATGTGGATACAGTGTTTCAGGAACAGAGTGCTCCAATGTGGGTTCCCAATGGGGAACATAGGTCCTGCCAGTAAACCTGTCCCAGCATGGGTTCCTTCCTCTCTCCTTGGGGCCATAGGTCCTGCCAGGAGCCTTCTCGAGTGTGGGCTTCCCATAGGGTCACAGCCTCCTTCAGGCACCCATCTGCTCTGGCCTGGGGTCTTCCACAGGCTGCAGGTGAATCTCTGCATCCCTGTGGACCTCCTTGGGCTGCAGGGGAACAGCTGCCCCACCATGGTCTGCACCACGGGCTGCGGGGGAATCTCTACTCCAACACTTGGAGCACGTCCTTCCCCTCCTTACTGACCTTGATGTCTGCAGGGCTTTTTCTCTCACATTTTCTCACTTCTCTCTTCAGCTGCAGTTTCAGTTTTTCTTCCTTCTCCTTAACGATGTTGTCTGAAAGGCACTAGCGTCGGTGCTGATGGGCTCACCCTTGGCCAGTGGTGGGTCTGTCTTGGAGCTGGCTGGCATGGTCTCTGTCCCACAGGGGGAAGCTTCTAGTTGCTTCTTACAGAAGGCCCTGCTGTAACTCTCCCTGCTACCAAAGCCCCAAAGCCTTGCCACACAAACCCAGTACGAGGTCCCAGTTGACAGATGTAAAGCAAAGCGCGAGCTATAATTAGAAGAGGTAAAAATACAGATTGGGAAGCTGTCTGATCTTACAAGCAACAAATTTTTGCTGAATTTTGTCAGTTATGTTTGCTGTATTTGTCAGGTCAGGCTGTGTCTCAGACAGAGGTCATAGCAAAGCAAAAGGTGTCATACTGAAAACCATGCATTTAAAATTTTTTTTGAAGTCCATCAAAAGTGGCCATGTCTTTAAAATTGGGTAATATGGCCAGAATGTTTGGATTTGTTGCGTGGTAGAAGGGCCAAAACCACTGTTAGAGCCTCAAGACAGGAAGACAAATTATTTATGAACTTTGAAGATAGCTGAGCAGAAATGTTCAACTGCATGAGGCACTGAATAATTGGTGAAAATACTTTTGATGTCATAGTATTTCATCACTAAAAAAATTTTATAGTGAGTGTTTTTGTGGGGAAATTCCATCCAGTACCCTCTGTTGCTAATGGATGATGGAAAAGACAGGTTTCTGTATTTGATTTCCCTTTTACAGAGTTGTCATATGGACACAGGTCAGGAATTAACTGGAGGTCATACTTTACAGGATGCAGGCTTTCCTGTACAAACATGTTTGTTCTCTAAAGGCTAGATAGCCATTGCTCTTCTGAGAGTGGTTGAAAGCACTTTATGGGTAGTCAGTGAGGGATCATTGCAAGTTCATGCTCTCGTTCACCCTATACTGTTTTCAGTGTCTACATTCTCATAATTGGTATTGCCAGTGATACTGAAAATGTTCAGGAAACACCTAAACAGACAGAGTGAGAGATTTGTGCAGATAACATTAGTGACTTCTGATCCACCATCTAAGAGATGGATTCTGTTAATTAGCTCTCCTTAAAAAGGAGTTGATATACTTAATTCATTATTACAAATCCATGAGATGAGTTTTCCAGTTGCTAAAGAAAATCTGCTCCATTGTTTGTTCTGATAGACCTTTGAAAGTTAATTCTCTGTATAATGCATTGCATTATTATAAGGCATTGCATTTCAAACCCAGTCGTCACTTGAAATTGTTTTCAGATTTTTTACAGAGTCTATAATTTTACAGATCACTAAAAAAGGAGAGTATTTTTTAATTATGTCTGATGTTGGACAGAGAGGATTTGGCCATGGTGAAAGGTTGATGTTGTAAATAAATTGTCCTGTAGTTTTTTAATTTTTTTAGTGTATATCATCTAGACTCAAAGCAAACTGCAGCTATTTTCAATGTGTGGTGTTACATCCAAAATAATCACGAGAGAATAGTTTGAAACACGCAGCAAGAAATTGAAATTTTCAAGTTTAGCTTTGTTTGTTTGTTTGTTTGATATACTGTCTTTGTGGTGATTTTGAGTAGCAGTTTTACCTTGTCCCTCTGCATACTGATCTCTAAAATGACCTTTGGTAGTAAGACTCCTAGCATCTTTGAAGTTAACTTAACATAATGCCATCCTTAGAAAGGCACTTTTAGCTTGAGTGTTTTTCAGATATTTGAGTCACAAGCTCAAAACTAGAGTGAAATAGTGTTATAAACAGTATTAAAAAGAATGAGCTACTTGTCCTGATATGTGTTTCATTATCAAAAAAAAATCGTACAGCATCTATTCAGAACATTTTACTCTCTTGCTTGTTCTTAATTATTGGCAGCTTCAAACATCAGTTAGATCTAAAGCTGCTAGAGCTATTCATTTGTAACCCTCGTCATTCAGTGGAAACATTTTCAGTCAGTTTTTGCTTTTAGACAGCTATAAAATGCTGAAGATGTCAGCACAGAAGTCTGAAGTCATCAACCATGACTTTTCTGTTGTTATAATACATGCATTTTAAGTATGATATTTGTAAGCAAAGATAACAAGTTGCCTATTGGAAAATTTTGTCAAAGGCTGATGATAAACTACTTGTATTGCAATAGCAACAACCATCTAACTTATTGAAGGAGCAGGAAATACCCTCTGAAAGGCTATTCCACGCATGCTGATGTTGACAAGCTAATAAATTGTTATCCAGTATTTTAGACTATCTAAATTGTGCTGACCTTGTGACTGTAATACTGGGTGCTGTATGTTTTTCCTCACTGCAGTCTGATCAGGATTTAGTTCTGTTCACATGTGCAGGAAAGAGAAGGAGGACATACTGAGTGAATTCCTTAGACTTTGTTTCTGACTTTGGGCTGGAGCAGAGATTTGAGCCACTTTCCCCAAATGTCATGCTAGTTGCTTGCTCGCTTGACAGTCCTTCCTTTCTCTTATCTGAAAGGCTTTTAAAAAGGAAAAAAAAAAGTAAAGATGGGATTAAAAAGAAATTGAAATGCACATGTGATGTGATATGATGGTGGTACAAGCATTTCTTCCAGTAACTGTAGGCTAAGTTACCACTGCTCTCTGGATCTGTTACTGGTAACATCGTCTTCCTTTTGAGAGGTATTTCCAAAGGTGTTTTTCAGGCCATGTTGTTACATAGAGGGTATCAGAATTTCAACAGCTTTCTCAATTATTTGCGATGAACCATACTAACTTTCAAAAGTGTGTAGATTACAATTAAAAATGCAGATATGGATATATGAATTATGAGGGCTTCTTGAAAACAATAAATATTTTTGTAAATGTGTGAAATCCTTTCCAGGTATAACACTGTACAGCCTTCTTAGCTTTTCATTAATTGATTGCCAGTGTTTTTATGGCACTAATCCCTGAATTATGGCAGTAAGGTTTGCACATCACAGTGTCAGTCGTAGAAAAAACATGGTACTCAACCTCCATAATAGTCTCATTTGGAGAGCTGAATTGCAAACACGTAGAAAATGCTACTGCAGTGCTTGAAACAAATAGTCTCAAGGCTTTGGATACACAGGGGCAGCTTCTGTAGTACATATGAAGGAGAGGGTAGAGGGCTGTAACTTCTGCTTACTGTTTTGCCTGAAACATTCTGAACTCTTCCTGTAGAAGAGGATTCTTCAGGGAAGTCATACTGCCTGAAATTGTGGTGCTTTCTTATTGTTTGTGAAGCATGCTTCTGAGTTATCTTTTCTAGGAATGGTTTTTAAAAGGCAGTGGGACATTACATAGGAATATTCTTTAATCATCAGGCAATATCTAGTAGTTGAGGAACAGCTGGAAGTTTTTTTATTTTTGGCCATTCTGTATCAATTTTGTAAGTTTATTAATCTATTGGTTATCCTGTCTTACGGCTTTGAAAGTTACTTAAAATGAAAAATTCTGTCTTAACACACAATTGGAGCTGAAACCTTGACTTTATGGAAGCTCTTTAAATGCATTTTTAAAAGGAAAACTTGAATGTAGTTTTCCATTTTTTCTGTATCTGATAACAGCCTTCAGTTTTACAGAAGTACTAGTTTGAACTGTAGCAGGCTGCTTTTTTTCCATAATAAAGTCTTTATGTATTATACCTTCTTTTAGGGTAACTTACTACTAATCATGCAACTGTCCCTGAATAAAAATGTTGTCAAGTGGTTAGAGAAGCTATGCAAAACTGTATCAGTAAACTGCATTTAAAAGAATCACTATGAGATGGGTTTGTTTAACTTCCATGATTGGGTCATTAAGTTAATACTCAAATTAAAACCAAGCTATTTGTTTGTCTTTTACATTAATATAGCAATGAGAAATTTCAGTGTTAATTTTGTTTGTGACTTTCAGCTTTTTCTGGAAACAGACATTGGAATATAATGCTGAGAAGGACTTCAGGTCTGTTAGAGATACCTCATGGGTACATTTTGCTCTTGGGCTCAGGTTTCAACCAGTCATCAGATTTGTTTCTTTCCCTCTGAATTATTAGGATTGGGGGTTTCTTTTTATTTTGCTCTGTAATAAGAGGTACAGCATCCTTTGAAAATGTCCCTCTACAAATTTCTAGTTTTCATGAGAACTAGGAAAAATGTTCCTGAGGTGTTTTATAGTTGTAGTGTTTAGTACTTGTGCAGGTTTCTTTTGTGAATTTTTTACAAAGTGTTTTAGTGTTTGGCAGCAAGGTTTTTACGGAGTGGTTGCCTGCCCGTTCCATTCCTGTCTTAGTTGAATTTTTGATGCTATCTGGGTTTTGTTTTCAAACAATTTAATTGTTTCTACATAGTAAGGATAAAGATTCTGTCATGTAGTGTCACTTCTGACATGGTAGTGGTTGTAGATATTCTTGCTCTGGATGTGCTACTCACTGTTTGGGTGGTATCAGAGTTTAAACAAAAATAACCAGTTGCCTCAGA
This sequence comes from Pyrocephalus nanus, assembly GCA_038380795.1. Lineage (NCBI taxonomy): Eukaryota > Metazoa > Chordata > Aves > Passeriformes > Tyrannidae > Pyrocephalus > Pyrocephalus nanus. The sequence continues at coordinate 43,119,046 of CM076259.1, forward strand.
TTTTCTGTACTCTAATTTCAGTTACTTGGAACCATACTCGGAGCAAGTGTTTTAACCTCTTTTCCTATTATATATGTTATCAGACAAGAAAAAAGGTGAAATGGTTAATCCCTAGATTAATTTTTGTGTATTTCTTGTTGATGTTAAAAACCTGAGCACTCTAAAATGATTTGTTTCTTCTGTTGTTGTGACTTTTCTGGTTTAAATTCATCTCTAGTTGAAAAGAATGCAAAACCATCAGGTCTGCAGAGTAGCTACTTTGTGGAAAAAAAGAGAAAACGTAATTGTAAAACGAGCAGCTTGATGCAGATGTATTTAGTTGAAGGTGTTGATGTAGCCTCCAGTCATCCAAATGCTGTCCTGAATATTTTTTAATAAATTAGACTTTTTTTTGCATGTGTCCTTGTGGCAGCTACATTAATCATAACTGCACTAGACCAGTTGCATGGTAGCAACACTTTTTAATTTATTTTTCTTAAATGGGGTGTTCTTAAAAATCTCTACTCTGAAGCATATTTCTTAGAGTATTGCAATATTATAAATGAAATGTTACATTAACTGATTCTTGTAGCTTCCTTTTCACTGAGACTCCGGACTTTCTAGCATAGAAGGTTTTATCTGCCACCATCTGAGCAGTCAATTAGGTCATGCGGTGGCTGACTGAAGATGAACATTTCTTAAGATGAAGTAAAATACCCTTCTATTTTAAATATATTTTTTGAGTCTTAAATTGTAGACCATTTAATAGGGATGGCTTAGAATGCAGACAGAAATATTTGAGCAACCTCCTGTATATAGGGTGCTTTCAAAGAAAGAATGGTTGGAAGCACAGCCTATCTCAGATATTCCAGATGGGTTTTGTAATTCAAATGTATTGTTTTCTTCTTATCTCTCAGCAAGGAGACTAAAGGACAAAAGTGACCTTGTGATTTTTTTTCTTATTCAACACATTTGCAAGTAGCCTACCATTTGTCAGATTGTACATTGATTTCTAGGAATATAGCTAACTGTTTTCTTTCAACAAGTCAATGTAAATATTGCTTCCATTGAAGTGGCACCTTTATTTTATGCAACTGGCTCATGTGTTTAAGAAAAATGTGCTAAACTTAAACAGCTTGTAACAAAGCCATGAGAAATTTTTTTGGTCCTAAAGATGCCTGCTAGCCTTTTTTAGGTAACTGTGAATAAGTGCGCACTCTGCTATTTAACATTTATAATTAGGATTTATTTTAAAAGCCTGTACTTATTCAGGTAATTAGCTGAGAACAATTGAGCCTAGTCTTCTTTTGAGCATCATCAAAGCCAGGATTAAAGGTAGGGCACTATAGATAACTACTTTTTTTTTTTAATTTTACATTCAAAAACAAAACTACTTGAATAGTCACAGAGCAAAAGGAATTAAATTCTAAGCTTCTCTGTGAGCTGTAACCTTGTATACTCAAATACAAGTGCTTTGTCTTGACTAGATTTTAGAAGTTGTTTAGATTGTAAAATTGATCAGCTGCGTGTAATATCTAATAGTTGATATGCCCATTTTAGCACTTTAAAACATCATTGACATCCTGAAATTCTGTGAGAAACTAATAGCGTTTGGATTTAGGATACAGTCTTCTGCAGATTAGCTTCGTCTAGGAAAACAATGGGCACATGACTGTCATGTTTTGGAACACATGACGGCGTTTTATGCTTTCATTTAGAGCAGATTAAAGCAAATATGCCTGTTTCTCTTGGGCCAGTCCTAACTGGAACTTGTCTGCTTTCTGCTCATATCTTACCTTGTGAATGTTGATTACTGTTGGAGAGATGTCAGTTCATTTAATTAAGAATGAGTTGGTAGATACTGAGCTAATCTTGTGACATAAAATTGCTGCTGACCATCTCCAAAGAAGTGCTGGGCTGTGCAATAGTGTCAAGAATGCTCACCAGTTCCTGAAGGTAACTGGAGCAGTTGCATATTTTTCTGCATTCAGCCATAGGGCATCCCATCTTACTGTGGTTCTGGGCAGCTTCAGATTGGGTAAAACTTTCTATGAAAGAAAGATATTTTGTTTGTTGAAAATCAGAAGGCTGATTTAAATTAGAATGGATAATAAACATAGTTTTGTTTCTTATGTATGAGTTCCCTGACATAATCAGTCTTTCAGCCCTTCTAGTGTAGCCTATCGGATTTTCTTTTGTATACTTTCATTATTTTTTATAACTACCTGACTGTAGAAAAACATTGAATTGGTGTAGCTATGCAAATGTTCTCTAAAGAGCTGAAATATGGTGTACTAATTAATTGCTCTTATTAACAGATTAAGCAGAAAGTAGTTGAATTTAAAAGAATAATAGAACAGGTAATTAAAAGCAATAAAGAAAACTTGAAAATGTCATATACCAATGTTAACAAATTAGTAATGATGATTTTAGAGAGGTTAGTAAACACCCATAGAACTACAAAGCATGAAAGGGCTCTGTTTATGTGCAGCTCACTTTTTCTTAGCCATTTATTTTTCATTAACATCAGGAAAATTGGTCAGTGGGCGGAAGGGATGTCAGGCATCCATATGACATCTGTGAGATAAGCTGTTCATGGGCCATCACTTTTGAAACAGTGTGAACATCTCTTGACCCTCTTTATCTAATACTTGATATTATTCTAACAATCCCAGCCTGTGTGTGCATATCTGCACTGAGCAGTTGCATTTAGTTCTCTGTTTTTGAAAGTCAGAAAAACAATTAACATTGTCTGTCTCACAAAAGTGTGTGACCCGCTGAAAAATCATATTGTGGAATCATGGAATGGCTTGGGTTGGATAAGCCCTTCAAGATCATCCAGTTCCAACCCCCCTGCCATAGACAGGAACACCTTTCACTAGTCCGGGTCCTCAGAGCCCCATCCAGCCTGGCTTTCTGGGCTGCAAGTACACATTGTGAAAGAATGCAAATGCATATGTAATATTCTTCTCTATGAATTGTGTATATATATGTGTGTGTGTATGTATATATTTATATTTGAGTCACAATGTCAGTGAGGTACAGGGAGTTGAACATTAACACAGGATAACACTATTGCTGTGCTCAAATCACCATTCAGATTAAAAAAATATCAGCATCCTTCCAGTTTGGAAAGGTTCCAGAATTAGCTGCTGTCAACTACATTTTGTGCAAGTGTGCCATGATGAGCCTTATATTATTCCTCTAGAATGCCAGTTCTGCCCATCTGTACAGTTATTCTGTTTAGGCCATTCATTTAACTCTGCTACACCTTTGAAGAAACTGGGATTTAAGACTGGTCAGGTGAAACCTCTTCAGACTTATTACAACATATGCGACACAATGATTCTTGCCATTCTTCCTATATTGGAAAGAAAATAAAGGTCATAAATAAGGTACCTGCAAGTGGAGTACTTTGGAAAACCTCCATTCCAGTTTTGTCTTTATTCTACCTCAGCTTAACGAGCCACATTTGTTCAAATTCAGAGGTGTCAGTGGAGCAGCAGCAAGAATGTTTTGGTGCAGTAGTTCTTCTGTGTCTTGTAGTCACTGACTCTGTTTAGCATGCAGGAGGTTTATTGTTTTTCACTTCTCATTCTTTCCAAAAGCTATGGAATATGATTTGGTGCATCTTCATTTCCAAATAAGTGTTCTTTAACACAGTGAAAGTGACTGCAGCATGCATTATGTGAACCATATCAAAAGCATTGCATAGGTGGAAAAGGTGAGGAGAAATAGGAAAATAACAAATTTGACAAACTACTTGTCCAAAATTCTCTCCAGGAAAATTCTAGATTGATGTTCTAAGTATTTCATATTTCCAAAATAAAATTAATTGATCTTGAAAGAACAGTACAGTGCAGGTCTGTGATAAAATGGATTTAACATTTTATTAATGAAGCACAAACAACAAACTAGAACAAAAATAGCTTTCCAATATTTGTGTTTCTTCTTATATTAATTATTTTATGGTAGTTCTCATTTTATCAGCATACATCCTTATAGCATTTTACCTCCTCTTATTTGTGCTGTTTATTTATATCTGGCATTTCATCAGGCTGTGCTCACAATCTCTTTGTTATAGAAAATATGCAATCAAGAAATACTATGAAAAGACTCATCTTTCAGGTTATTTTCTACACAAAATCTTGGCTTCTTGGAAACTTGTCATAAATGCTGTAGATTTTGTTTGTGACTGTCGTCTGTTCAAGAGGCTTGTTTGCACAACTCAATACACACACAAAAGATTTTGGAATTTCCTTGTAGCAGTTCATGCCCATGATACTGGTACAGATAAAAGATACAGATACTGGTCTGAAAAGCAAGCGGTGTTTATGTGTATTGAAAAGCATATGTAAAATCAGAATTTTCTTCTAGTACAGATCGCTGCAGGGAAATAAACAAAAGGCGGTTTAAAGCACATTTTGTGCTGAATTAATACTGAAATTTTAACAGGTGCTGCATTCTACCTATCTGATTTTCAGGAAATGGAGTGAAATTGCTCAGATAAATCTGAAGTTCTTAGTTTCTTCTCTTGCATAACTAAGTAGGTTTTTCTGCAGCAGGAAAATAGCTTTCTGCTCTTCCAGTAAAGCTGAAAGAGACAGTTACTTTCAGCTTCTACTTAATAGTAGCTAGCAAGTAAATCTATGTTTGTGCATTTGATTGATATCAAAGAGGAAACAATGTAGAATCTGTAAATATGAATATGATTCCAAGGAATTTTGATTTGGACTGTTTTGAAAAGTTATTTATTTAGGTCCAAATGTGAATGGTATAGTACTAGCCTCTATTAATAAAAACTATTTCTTGGAAATGTAGAAAGAGTAACCTTTGACGAAAAGTATTAAAATGGTAATAAACCCCTGCCAAACCAACAAACCAAGCACAAAACCACCCCTCTTGTCTGTGCCACAATGTTAGCATATCATTCTCGTAGGTTTCCTGAAGCTCAGAATACTGAATCCTTTAAGCTGGGCTGTCCTTGTTTGAGAAGTACTAATTGATTTTGGTAATCTAGTGTGATAGTTAATTCTAGTTTCATTTATTGCTTGAGACTAACTTGAAGCATTTTATTTTATGAGGGGACAACACTTGATAAATTTACTGCAAAACCCAGTAGTTTTTTGTTGAATGAGTGGTCTTTTATTCTCACAAGGCTGAGATTCTGGATTTAACAGGCAAGGGTAATTGCAGAAAAAATGTGGTGGGGAAGACCCGGCGATGTTGGTGGGCTTAACCTGCCTAAGAGGGTTTCTTGCACGTGTGACCTTTTGCTTGGCAGTTTCTGCCTTCACAGTGGTGGTGGCTGAGATGAACCCAAATTAGCTATGGGTTACACCACAAGCAATGGCACAATCCAGAATCAAGGCTACGTGGCATCCATACACAGGACAGCAAACTGATAGCTTACAGGGCTGCTGCCGTGTCCTTCTACTGTCTCTACTGTTTTGGGAAACAAAGCTCCCTTGAGAGAGAGGAGACCTCTTGGGCAGTCAGGACTTCAGCCTTCTGAGCTTCATCTGGGTGCATCTTTGTGTTTCATATTTGTGACAGTGGGGACTTAGGAAGATTCTTTAAATGTGATGTTGCTTTGGGTCTGGCTGAGATGGAGTTTATTTCCCCACAGTAGCCCTCACAGTGCTGTGCTTTGCATTGGCAGCTAGAAGGGTGTTGATAACATACCAGTGTTTTGGCTACTGCTGAGCACAGCATCAGCACTGTAACATTCCTCCCTCAATCGAGGGCGAGATCCTGGGAGGGGACCCAAGTAGGCCAGCTAACCCAAACTGACCAAGGGATATTCCATACCACATGATGTCAGCTCAGATATGAAAGCTAAGGAAAGGAGCAGGAAGGGGGGCATTAATTGTCTCCAATGGCTGCCTGTGAGGAACTGTCACACATGCTGAAGCCCTGCTTCTCAAAGGTGGCCAACCATCGCTGCTCATGGGAAGTGGAGAATAAATCGTGTTATTTTTTGCTTCACTTTTGCGCGTGCAAGCTTCCACTTTGCTTGTGCTTTAATAAACTGCCTTATCCCAACCCACGAGTTGTTTTCCATCTTACTCTCTCCCCTGTCCAGCTGGGAAGGGAAGTGATAGAGTGGCTGGGTGGGCATCTGGCATCCAGCCAAGGTCAACCCCCCACAGATGTATTAGGTGGGAAAATACAGAGAAAGTGAGACCTCATGTTCTTAGTGGTGAGAGATCCTTAGTACCAAAATACAGGAATTGGAGAATCCAAGGGTTAGTCTGATGTATCAGAGTTGTCCAAGAATCTCTTTGGGTTTATTTTTTGGTAATTTATTTCCTGGCAAAAAAAAACCCCACACAAATCCATTCCCTGTATCACCCATTGATCTCATTTATCAGATTCTTGTCACTGGAAGTAGTATTTGGGATGCTGAAATTGACTGCCAGTGAGGTGTCTGAATCTCTCAAAGACATTGATCATGTTCAGCAGTTGTGCCTCCTCATCACAACTGTGAAGATATGGAACAGTGACTTGAATGATGAAGTCCATTTAAAAAAAGGCATCTACAAATAACTTTATCTTTTTTTTTTTTTTTTTGCTTATGCATATGTATAAAGCATTCTGTACTTATTTAATAAAAATAGACTTAATACAAAAGCAAGTTTAATTAAAACTCATAACTGGAGATGTCAGAATGCTGATCACAGGTCTGAATGTACTCCTTTCTAAATTTAGTTATATATTCTGAATTTCATGATGGATATTATGTACTCAGTGCTTTGGGAAGTCATGCATAATGTAACAAGGATATTCACTTAACAGTACCTCTAGCAAATGTTCTCTGTGCTAATGTTGTATGTCAAGTAGAATGTGATATAACAAATGATTTATTTATTTTCAATAGATCATTAAATTTTATCCTCAAAATTTTGTGAAACTGCAAGGACTTAAAAAGGGAGTGTAAGCCATTTAAGTTACGTGCATGAGGAGATAGCTTTGTGGATGCAAACAGATCACAACTGGATTTTATAATCAGGCCTCTCTGCTGAGACAGAAATAATTTTAGTGGCTCTGTAAAGCTGAAATCCTAAACTTGTCAGTGGTAAAGAGCTGTAGTCCTGAAGAAAGCAAAAATATTATTGTAAAGATAAAATGTTCCCCTTGCAAAGGTACGTGACTGTGCAAAGGGGACCAGCCACTTAGGGCTCACATTTCTCAAAGAGAGGAATACTCCTGTGACTCTGGAATTATTATAACATGTAACATTGTTTCAAAGTCAGTTCTTTTTTTTGGTCTTTGTAACATAACAGATGAAGAAGCTTTCTAAGAAAAAAAAAAGGCTTGGTTTTTGTCTGTTGTTCTAAGTACTAGGCCAAGAATCGAAGAATTATGCAAATTAAATAATTGTATGACAGGTAGTACAGAAAGTAGCAATTGAATATAATTTTTATGTATGGGGTGTGTTATGGTTGCTGCCTTAAGATTTTTGTCAAGATTGAAATGCTAAAGACTAGGGACTGCTAATTGATCCTTGAGGATGGGTCTCTACAAGGTACTAATGTGGCCACAGGAAACCTCATCTTTCCCAGCAGCTGAGAAAATAGGTTTAGACATTTCTGCCAGTGGTAGAACACCATGATATGGCAATATGGGCCAGTATGTCTACCCTTAAGCCAGAAGATCCTGTTTTCAGTTTGCTGTTTCTGTTTCCAGTACTTAATAATGTACAACAAACGGTAATTGCAAGCAGATTGTGTAACAACGCCAGAAAGTCAGTAGAGCAATTGAGCTGTTTGCAGTGAAGGACATAATGAGCAGTAAAGTTAGGCTAAAATTACTTTTCCTGACAGCTTCTAAGCATGCTATGATTTATTTTTAAATCAATGAGATTAATATTTATCCTTCTTGTTCTCCCTTTCTTTCACATTTTCTATATATGTGCAAGTATTTAAGGGAGTGGGAGGGCAGAGGGGGGAAACCATCTTATACTTATTAATAAAGTGATAGGTATATATATCAGCAACTCAATAAAAATAACAAAAAAGTTGTTAAAATACGTATTTTAATTTGTTAGATACCTTTTACTTTGGGGGACTTTAAAACAATGGATTGGGTATTAAGGAATGAGCTATGAAAAAAGTTAGTATAAAAATCCAAAAGGAAATTATTCAAGAAATAAAGTTGCTGATTAAGTTTCAGATAGGGATGTGATTTAGAGAACAATCATTAATAGGGAAAATGAACTGTTTTTTCATAACAAGTTGTATCCTTTCCTGGTTTTGAAATGCTTTATTCATTTGATATATTTGGTAAGTTGAATTCAAGGTGCAGTTAAAGGTTTAAAAATGTATTAGGATTTGAGGAACTTGTTGTCTTTGTTTACTCTAACCATCCTCTTTTAGTCTGTGAGTATAAATTAGGTTGGAGGCTGTTAGCCATACCAAGAATAAGCTAGGGTGCTCAGAAGTAGTAAATTTTGTTAGCAATGCAGAATGTATACACAAATGTTGAATTTACAATACAGCACCTGCTTGGATAACCTAATTTTTGTTCCATGCGTCTGCTGTATTTAAGATGGAATAAGAGTCAGGCTTGACACTAATCATGGTAAAAAAATTAACAGCAAACACTTGGCAACTACATGATGGCACTTTTATCATTTGCTAAGGGAAAAGGAAAAACTGAGACTTAAAATAATTGGCATAAAATAGTAACACATTTTGTGTGAAGTCCAGTGTAAAACAGTTGTGCCTCAGAATACTGAAATAAACACAAAAGTAGCAGTGATTTCTTGTGTAAAACACTGTGAGAATTAAAGGTTTCCTGACTTCAATGGGGTTTATAATTACTGATTCAAATCACTGATTTAAATTGATCCACCCTGATGTTGCTATCTCTGATTCCTTGAGAAGCAGATGTAAAAAGCAGCATTGCTTTGGTACACTATGAGGAGTCCAAGTTTGTACCTGCCTGTGCCATGTAATGACATTATGCCTAGCCATACCCAAGTTTGATCATTCAGTCAGTTTTACTCAAGTGTAATTTTCAGGGAGTTCGATAGAGCCATGTTTCACAAAAGCTGTTCCCACAGGAGCTAAATGCCAAGGTAATCAATCATACAGTGCACTGTATCCAGTTGTTATGGATATAATACATTATTTATGCAGCATAAAGATTTTTTAGATATTGTTGAAATAAACAGGCAAGCAAATGAATGACTATTAAGTTATAATATGTCATTAGTTGAAAATTGCGATTTTCTAGGTTAAAATTTGTAAAGATTCCTTCAATGCTTGCAGAATGTTTGAGACTGATTTGTGGCAAGTATGGACTTCCAGGGAGCAGCAAGAAGTCAGTTAGAAATCAATAATATGCTAATTACATCTACAAATGAGTATTTGTATACCACTAGTATTTCAGTTGCTAAATCTGAAAGTTGTTACTCAGTCACTGGAAATAGGATAAAACATTTTGGCAGCAGTACAAAACCCAAAGGCTCTTTGATATAGCACAGTTTGGGTTCTTCAGCAAGCTTTTCCATATGATATAATTAGGCATAGATTTAGGCTTTTGATGGCAAATTGTCTCAACTTTCAATTTTCCTCTCGCTGCATTGTTTCAAATATTTTGGTTTTGTGCTGAGAATGAGATGATAGTTGTCTTCGCTAGATTCATTTAATAAACTGTGATGTTTTCTTGAGAAGACCTAAAAGACTGATAGAAAACAGAATAGGTTGGTTTGCAGGAAAATTTGCAGTCATACCTGTAGAATGGTTTTCAGACTGTGACTGTTTCAAACAGTCCCTGCCTGAAGAGTTATGGAGTTCAGGGACTGTCAGGGACACAGGAACAGCACTGCTGTTACTTATCATGCTTTGATAGTATTTTATTACTGTTACCTACCTACTTTTTGAGCCGCTGTAACCTTGTGTAGACTTTGGCAAAACATGTGAAGAGGTGCCTTCAGGTGTTTTGCCATGTGTTTCCTAGTTCTGTTTGCTGTTGATTTAATTCCTCTATACCCATGACTAGCTGTTCTCCCTCTTTGCTGTTTTTTAATGTGTCCTTCTCAATCGGCTTCAGTGCCATTCTCACGCCTTCTTACTCTTCCCCTTTCCTACTCTTTCCCATTTTTAAAATAGCTTCAGAAAGATCTTTTCTCCTCCATGGTTGCCTTTGTCATCACTGCCATCTCCATCAGATCTTCTCTTGGTAGTCTTCCTCTCTGAGGCCTTCTCACTTCTGCCTTATGGTTCTTCCATTTGTCTTTGATTCCTGCTTCCACGCTGGCCTTCCATACTTTTCAAGCTGCCACATTTCTTCATGCCCTTCTGTTTATTTGCAACAAAGACATGTTTCAGTTCTCCTCCATAGACATCATCCATCATGTTCTTTAGCAACTGCTGTCTGGTTTTCCTCTTGGACAGCTCCTTTTCCCTGAGAGCCCTGACATTATTCAGCCTTCCTCTCACTTGTTGATTGGTCACTTGGCCTTTCCATATCCACTCCGGTTTTTCAGGGGTTTGCTAATGTAACTACCCTCTCTTCTGATGTCTCTCCTCTCTCCTAGGTCCTCTTTCATAATTTCAGGAATCTTATAGTCTTCAGTCTCCTTCTGTGACAATGTTTTGCACAGCTTTTTGCGTTCTTTTCTCCTTTTATCTGTGGAGAAAAATACAAATTCATGTCTGTACTGATGAGTCTTATTTCAGTCTCTTTACTTCAGCTCCACCTTTCCACCTAAATTAAAATCTTAGTTGACATTTTGTGGATTAGGCAATTCTCAAGAAAAAAAGTTCAACCTTCTTTGCTGCTATCTTTAACAGTCAGTGTGGGTATCACCGCTTTCTCTCACTTTAGCATATGCCTTAGTAGTGCCATGAGCACTGTCTGGTGCTTATCTAAATCCTTCCTAATTCTCTACTTGTCCTTTCATTTACCACAGATGATAAATGTACTCTCTCTTTCCTGAAGATAGCTGTCCTGTAACACTAACTCTCAGCAATTATCCTTAATGTTGATGGTTTGGTTTGTTGGGTGTTTTGTTTTGGTGTTGGGTTTTTTTTCTTTTGAGTTGCTGTATGTTATTTTAGACTTGAAAATTCGTTTCTTTCAATTAGTTGCCCTAATAGATCTTGCCTCATAAATCTTTCATGTTCTTCCCACTTGTCATTTCTAAGACATGCCTGTCATATTTGTTCGTGTAGATAAAACTGTTATCAGGGGATATTATAATTATCTGTTAGCTGGTGGATGGCTGCCAGTCTACCTCAGAAGCTTTTTTTAGTTTCTTCATTCAGGTTCCCCTTTGCAGCAATGTCTGTGGAAATACAAGGGGGCAGGTCTCCTGCTGTGCCATTCCCATTGCTCATAATCTTCCCGAGGCTGCCTGCTTCCTTGTCTGTAAGGCTTGATTGATCTGTTCTCTTGTGTCTTCTACTTAACTGTTATGCTTTTTGTGGCAGGAATTGTCTTCTGCAACATTTTGTAGAAGGGCATTCGTGGCTTAGGAATGTGAATTCAACAACTATTTAAAAATAAAATAAATAAATGACCCTGCAAGTGTTCAGCATCAGCCAGGTGCTCTCTGATTTACTTACTTACTTACTGGTTACTTGTTTGAAAATTTGAAGAAATGTGAAACTATTGGTGCTGCTACATAGATCTGGAATTAAGGCAGACAAGGTCTTGTTCTCACAGCAAGTAATTAAGTCAGTGCTGTGAGCAGCAATGCCTCTTCTGGATTTCTTTTTCTCAGTTCATGTAGAAGCAACAGTAGCAATTAAAATAACTTTCACTGCCTGGAATGAATTTGATTCATATTTTTCTCCCCTTAAATATGCTATTTTGCATGTATATTTTGTACAAGCATTTAGGGGATGTGACTTAGCACAGTGAAAACATGAAAATCTTGTCGTAGGACAAGAACTTAATGCCAGTGTTGCTCTTTGTTGTGTACTGAATACAAATCAATTGTTCAAGAAAAGAGCAGAACTAAGCAGTTTACAGAATTACGTGACTTACGAGGTTTCCCTCCTGATTATTTCATGTCAGTGCTGCTGTTGATCTGTTCCTTCCTGCAGAATACACATTACTAAGCCAAGAGTGATCTCTGCTCCCAGTCTCCACTGTGACTAGAGGTGGTGGTGGTGGGACACTGTTGTGTCACAGCAGGGGAATGCAGTTCCCTCGAGCTTGTTCAAAAGTGCCAGAAAGCAATACAGAGAAAGTGCTCTTGTGTGGGCACCGTCTCTGTGGACATATGCTGAGGTTCCTTGGAGAAGACTGATACGTTGAAATGTTTGAACACAGAGACTACTTTGGAGAATCACTCTCTGTATTTGAGCTGACAGCCATGACTGCTGTGAACCTAAAAGTGGAAAGAATGGAGGAGTGTAAATAGACAGTCCAAGGATTATGCATTGAGAATATAAATTTAAAAACAGCCTTCTGCACTGTGGTTTTCTGGCTGGTGGGGTTTGTTCGTTTGTTTGTTTCTTGTTTGGTTTTGGGTTTGTTTTTCTCCCCCCCATCTTTTTTTTTTCCCTTTTTTTTTTTTTTTATCCTTATTGAGAGGACCTTAATATTTTGGACAATTATGCTGGCAGATTTAATTCTACCAGACTTTTTTACGCATTTCTTGAGTCACAGCAAATAAGCCCCTTTTTTTCCCCGTACTACTAGCTGACTTGCAAGCCAAATATCTGACAACCTAGCATTAGAAAGATTTAAAAATAAAAATGGCGTAGACTTTCCTGGTCTGAGGCCTTTGCATTATTAAATGCTTTAAATCAATTCTCAGATGGGATTTAGTGTGCATGGTAGCATCTCTGTCTACCTACTAGCATGCCATGTATGGGAACCTTTATACTATATAACCTGTGTATACTATATAAAATATATATACGCTATAACCTGTATAGACTATATAACCTATGACTATACACACACACACACACTATATAATCTATATATATGCACTAGACATGGAGGTACTACTCTGTTAACCCGAATGCCAGAGACTTTGTTTATGATACTAGAGATCCTAAGTTGGATCTGCTATGGCAAATAAATCCACTGTGTGCTCATGCCCCTATTTCATTATGCTGGAACTATTAGCACTCCTGTGAAATCTGTGGGCAAGCAGTCTTTAAAGTCAAGATTATATGCAGTAGGTTAAAACCTTCTGCTTGCCAGAATTTCTTGTATTTCAGTGTGTGTTTTGCTTCTGGTGCTATGCACCTAGTAACTTAGTTTCTTTTAAGTTGTATTCTCATGACTGTAAAATTAATTACATGTAAGGTAATAGGATAATTGTTTTATCCTGATATTAGCCTGCCCTTATTGTTAAAGGCATGTTGCTAATTGTGGCAAGTAACAACTGGAAGAAAATTTCTTTACATATAGTAAATGTAATATAGTAAATTGTCTTTACATATAGAATACAATAAGTATTCTGCATGGGTTTTATAGGAACAAATTAAAAAAGGAGATGCATAAGGTCTAGTACTGAGACATATCCATTATAATTCAAATGCAGGTAAGAGCAAATATATTATAAAAAAGGCTTTGAGTATATTTAGGACTTCTCAGCATGTCATTTCGGGGTAGATGAGTTTGTAATTGTAAATTTACCAAATTATGTTACCTTTCTCTACATGCATTCATTCTGTTGCTATTAATTCTAGTATGGACTCTTAAGTACTTTATAGAGATCAAATTTTACAGATAAAATATATTCTTACAGCTATGAAAATGATAGAAGCTTTACTAATATTAAAAAGCCAGAAGCAAATGTGTGGAAATTTCTACAGGTTTTGTGTTTTCAGTAATGCTGAACTTTGCTTGTGGCAGGAGCCATTTCCAGCACAAATTGCTTTGCTATAGTTACACAGAGATTTGAGTGTCAGAATATATACATCAATGTCTGCTAGTTTGGAACACAGGCTTACCTATTCACTGACCATAAAATGTGGGGCATTTAGGAGTGCCAAGAAAGAAAATTAAGTATTCTCATGTGCATTATGTGAGACCACTGGTAAAAGTAAGGTTCTGCTGGCTAAACTAGGCTTACTGTATTATTTAAAATGTCAGATTGCTTGAAAAGAAATAAAGAATGCCTGGATGAAATTGAACCTTGGTGTTACTGCAAGTGATTGGGAAGGGTGAATGATTTGAAGCTGACGCTAAGAGTTATGTGTCCCTTCCACTGAAAACCAAGTGGTGTGAAAACCAAGAACTATGACTGACCCCTTTTAGAGCCCAGAGATTAGTGAGATCATCTTAGTGCAAAGACTGTGTCTGTGTGACTAACCTGGAACCTTGGTTTCTCCAGTTTTTGTCTATCAATCAGCCTTTCTGGCCAGGCCCATGGAACACTGATGCACCTTAGATAGTAATGGAGTGTGGTTGACCAGTTTTCGCATGGCTTAGGCAGCTCCTTGGATGTCAGATCAGCACTTGGTTTGCTCCACTGCCTCACAGTCAGTTTTCAGTATCGTCTAAGGCTTTGGTCTTGAACTTCAAAGCAACTGTTGGATCAAACACCCCAGCAACATCAAAGTTTGTATTTCATTTGTGAACTGCCAAAATCGCAGTATTCCTTTGGGCAGTGTAGGTGCTATCAGAGCAGATATGCATCAGCTGGGAACAGTGTTGTGGGTTGGAGGTACAAGCTATGAAAAAAAACCCCACAAACCTGCGAGGTGATCAGGGAAATACAGAATAAGATGTTTTAAAGGAAATGCTACAAACACCCTCTGTTTATAAATATGTTCCATTATAAACATAATGCAGAAACAGCTTCTGTTTTCATCTAAAAAATAATTGTCAAAAAGAAGAAAATTGAGAAAATGTGCAATGCTGTCAGATCTTACAAAATACTATATTTTAAAATATCCTTTTATATGAACCATAATATGCTAAACTTCTAAAAGTTGTGTACTTGTGGTAGGGTAACCTCCTGCAGTATTTAAAACTTAACTTTTCTTATCATTAAAATCACAAGCACCACCTACTGGGAGAGACCATATTGGCAAAAACTGAAGGGTGACACAATTCAGAAAGGACTGAATATTGTATGAGTGTGACTCTTGATGGACTCAAGTCTTATCAAATTCTAAACAAACCTTGAAAGTTTTATTTTCATCTAATCGGAAATATTCTCCCAGTGTGCTTTGTAAAGTACTATGCACAGAACTAATAGTGCCTAAGCAGTTATTTCTTCCCCCTCAACCTTGTTTGGAGAAACTGATAAATTGCTTAAAGGGTTGAACATAAAAATTGCAATCCTAGACAATTTAATTGGAGTAAAAAACCCCTATTAAATTAGATTAAACTAAATACCATAATAAATATGTATTTTGTAAATTAAATCTGGGCAAATACAACTGTTTCTTTATGTACCTGCAGGTTTTCATGGTGGTTTTTTTCAGTTGTCCCTTTTTTTCCGATGACAGTAGATAACTGCCACCTGAAAGCCTAATGCCTGGTAGAAATAAGACATCATTCTGTTCTTTTGGACATTTGAGTCCCTTAGGTGTCTGAGGTACATCAATTTCTTTGTTTTCAGTATCTCGCAGCCTGCCTAACACATTTACCTGAGCTCCACCAGCCATTCAGTCTTCTTTAGGAGAACAGGAAGTTGTCATTACATCTTGTAACAAATAAAAGTGGAGTTGAATTGGAGGTATTCTGTTGAGAAACGTAACAAAAGCTCTAGAGGAAACTGCCCTGTTTGCCTCATTGGGTTTATGTTTCCAAAATGACTGCAGTAAGGTAGAGTATAGACATTGTTGATTTGGTAGAATGGGGAAGGTTGAAAGCAACAAGGTTTCCAAAACCTCCAGCACAGAAATTTTGCTGAATTTTCCTAAAATGTTGAGTTTGCATAAGAAGAATCTCTTTAGGCCTCAAAGGAAGACTATGTGAATGCAAAAATGTTTTCATCTCAATGTCATGTTCAAACTGGAAGTCTTTGTGCAGAGCTTCTGGGGAACTGGATTACAAAATACATGGGCTGAAGATAGAAAGAGCTTGTCACCCTTGAGCAGAATGAAAACAGCAAGATGATTGCCAGCAAATCCGGGTCTCCTGACCAGTCTGATTTGAGGTCTGAGAAGGTTTCCTTCCACAGTTGAACTTGGTAAAAATTCACACTCCGAAGTCTTTGTTACGTTGTCACTAGCCTTAGACACAAAGTACAGGCAATTGAAATCTGCTCTTCGGTAATCTCTTATTTGATAGCATTTTCCTTAAGAAGGGTCGCATCCTGAGTCTGTAAATTGCATCCTATCTGTATCTGAGGAACTTTTATATGTGTCATTTTGAACAATGATTTTACTTCTTTTCTCCAGCTCTTGTGATGAGTAATATGAAGTCACAAGATTTCTTCTTCCTGACTGGCTGATATAAATTTGAAGCGAGAGAGGAAAAATAATGAGTTTCTGTTGTTCAGCTGTGGATGATAAATGTTCCTGTTGAAGTTCTTAACAATTTCAGGGTCTTACAAATATTTTAATGAATATGTAACCAATGATACTATAAGATAAACAACTTCATGATTCCTGATAAATGAAAGAGGCATCTTTGCCATTATTTCTTCTGCTATAACAAGCATTATGTTTAACACATCTCTGCATATTTTCAGCTGGAAAAAATTAATATGAATATGTAATGGCAGTGAAGGTTTGATCTGCATGTGTGTAATTGTCTTTTACGTGTGCATATATAAATGACAAAACTTAGGAAACAATGCAGTCTCAACACTTCACTGACATAACTGAGAACGTGAATGAACAGCCCAAGTCTTAGAAGATGACTGCCAATAAATGTTAGTATTACAGACCTCTGTTGCATGATGTCGCACATACATATTAAAAAATACTTCATTCCATACAACAGCTTTGAATGCTACTTTTTCAATTCTTTTTAAATGTAAGACTGGCATGCACCAGTTGTATTCAAAGAATGGATGCAATGGGAAGGACAAGTAAAGAGCAAATATTTAATGTTTAAAGAACTTGAAAGAAGCTATAATTTAATGCAGAGTGCTTTTCAGTTATGGAAATTAATTAGCAAAAAGGTGACCTTCAGAACAGTTTTCTGTGGAGTTAGTAGTGCACTGTAACTGTTGGACTAAAAGATGAGCTTGGAGATTTTTTTTGTTTAAAAAAAAAAAAAAATCTTTGTTGTGAAGTAGAACCTGAAGTTCCTGATAATCAGTGTGCTTCCTGGTAGGTGGTTTTACCTTAGGAAGCTTACAGTGCTGCAGAGTCTGAGGATACTTTTTAGTGTTTTTATACACTCAGCTATATAATTACCTTTACTAGTATTTCAGAGTGGTAATGAACAAAATATGTGTTCAGTATGTTTTCCCTCTACCTTCTGGTTGCAGATTTGGCTTTTAGCCATTTCTTCTGCTTGCTTTCAGTGCACTGCAAAGTGTCACTGGTCAAGCAAGAATGGACTCTTGCAGTGGTGACTGATCTTACCCCTCACCAGCTCATTGCCTTTCAGTCACTCTATATGCAGATATAAAAGGGACCATTGATAAGGTTTCTCTCTGGCTTTTTGTGATTTTTTTTTTTTAAATTATTGTTTATATTTTTTTATTGTGGGGAGGTATGTGCACATAAACACTGTTCTTTTAAAATCAACTGAGAGAAATGGTGAAAGATCAGAACAAAAATTAACTTTAATATATAATGATGTGAAGGTATTTATAGAATGAAAGATCATTTAAATGGGTACTGTTTTAGAAACTCAGCTATGTGCATGTTGATTAGATATATAAACAAAAGGTAGCAATGTCTTTAATTATAGTTTCTTTGCATTTGTTTGTGCTTTTTGTCATAAATATGCATGAATCTAGGGTTCACACTGCTTAGAAATGCCTGCGTGCTTTCTGTTTGCATTTCTGTGTGCATATACAATTACATATGCCCTCCAGTCTGTCTGTTTTTTTTCGTGCCTATTAGCAAAAACTTAAAAAAGTGGTACCATCAGTTCAGGACTGAGTGGAGCAGAACTTTTACCTGCAAAATCAGTCAGCACTTTTTTTTTATATTATCCAACACTTTTATGGAGCAGCACCTTCTGTGCTCTCTTCATTAAAGAATTGATGAGGGACTACTGTACCCTGGGGAAAATTGCCAATACCAGCCACCCATCCTGAGACATGCTGTGGGGACAGAGGGAAGCTGGACTGCAGATAGAGGGATGAGGGGAACTGGGAGGAAGCCTGAAGAACGTGCATCTCATGTGGAGGATGGTTGAAACTCCCTTAGAGCAGTTAATTCAGCTTAAGCAGCGTTTTGGTTTTTAACTGCAAGGACACCCTGATGTGTTTTAAATCAGAGTAATTAATGAAATTCACCTTACAGCAGTGATTAATGTGTCCATAAGTGAGTATGTCTTTGCCAGTGTGTTTCCGAGAGACAGTAAAGCTGCATATTACTTAGACACTTGCTCTCAGATGGCTGTTGATTAGTTGCTGCACAAATCTCTCCTAGATTTGGTAGATTCAACATGACAATATTGGAAGGTAGAATTTAAATGTAAATTCTTGGGCTTTCTTTTTTCAATAATGTTTCTTCAACCTGTAACAAAAAGCCTTGGAGGAGAGCACTGATGATGGCAGAAATTACTCTATTTTCCTGCCTATAATAGTGGTGGTTGAGGGCAGTGGTCTTTGTTACAACCTCCCTATTTATTGGTGGGTTTGTGGCAAGTAACATGGACTTGCTTGCTTGTCTTGAAACTTTCCATTTGTCACCTGACAGGCTGAAGAGGAAACAGTGGCCTTTCTTGCTCACAGTGGAAGTGAAGAAGAGTTTGATCCAAGTACTCTTCCAGATCCTGATAAATACAAAGATTCTGATGAAGAGCAAGATTCGGAAAGTGAAGAGCAAGATTCAGAAAGTGAAGACAGCAATAGGTATGTACCATCTTCCATGATCATTTTGAAATGTTTATGGTTTTATACATTGTTTAGTTTAGATGTTAGTAACCCTGAGATTAGCTCAGTTGGTTGGAGCGTGGTGCTAATAACACCAAGGTTGTGGGCTCAATCCCTGCATGAACCATTCACTTAGGAGCTGGACTCAATGATCCTTGTGGGTCCCTTCCAGAATATCCTGTGATTCTCTGAACTCATCTTAGAATCATCCTCTTTCTCTTTTAGTATTTAAGTTTTAGTTTGTGTGTTAGGTGCTGAGCAGAAATCTGAGCTAAAGGGTATTTCTCTTTCGTGAATCTATATGAGAAAGATTTTTGAGTCAGTGTTGAAGGGATCTCAGTGAGACTGTTTCACCTGCAAAAATCTTGACTAATTCCCTGGAGGTTTTGTAGGTTTCTGTGGTGGGTTGACCCTGTCTGGACACCTGGTGTCCACCAAAGCTGCTCTATCACTGCCCTCCTCAGCTGGACAGCACAGGTCACAGCCTCTTTCAGGAATCCATCTGCTCTGGCCTGGGGTCCTCCATTTCGGGCTTCAGGTGAATCTCTGCTCCACCGCAGACTTCATGGGCTGCAGAGGCACAGCTGCCTCACCATGGTCTTCACCACAGCTGCAGGGGAATCTCTGCTCTGGTGTCTAGAGCATGTCCTTCCCCTCCTTCTTCACTGATATTGATGTCTGCGGGGCTTTTTCTCTCACATTTTCTCACTTCTCTCTCTGTCTGCCGTTGCTGTTGCGTAGGGTTTTTTTCTCCTCTTCTTAACTGTGTTATCTCAGAGGCACTTACCACCATCACTGGTGGGCTTGGCTTTGGCCAGTGGCAGGTCTATCCTTGAGCTGCCTGACATTGACTGTGTTGGACGCACAGAGAAGGTTCTGGCAGCTTCTCACAGAAGCCAACCCTGTAGCCCCTCACTACCAAAACCTTGCCATACAAAGCTAATACAGTTTCAGAAATATATTTTTCTACTGTCACATTAAAGACTGTGTATGAAAGGAAAAACGTTGAAGTCATTTGAGGATTTCAATGAGTCCTTTGCACCTGGGCTGTATTAAATAAATTCGTGCATGGTGAAACTTGATAAGTTCTGTGATTCAGTGTTGCTCAGACTCTTCAACATTCACATGAAGTGGAATCGGAGTTATTAGTAAATATATAATAAAATTATGTTGTTAAAATGTTCTTCTTAATTTAAAACTGTTTTTAATTGTGTAAATCAAAAGATTTTGTTTCTTGTATTTTAACAGAAAAGCACAGGGTGGGGATGAGGTTCTATAGTTGATGGCAACATATTGCAGTTCGGAAGAACATACTGCAGGAAGATGGAAGGATACTGCATGAAGTTCTGTGTGGTTTTTGTCATTGGCTTCACTGTAATAAGAAATCCATTTGTGTATTTCTGACAAACAGCTTATCATATAACAGATTCAGAAAGGTGATCTTGAAACTTAAATGGGAGTATAGAATTTTATTTTGCTCTGCTCTAGATGCCTAAGTTCATAAAGCTCTTGCTTTTCACATCTGAATTGGCTAAGTTCTAGTGTCTAGGTTGTCCCTATCCGTCTGTCACTTAATGTTTTGGAGGCAGTATGCACACCTGGGTGTGGACATGGATTTCAAGACTGGATAGCCCCAAGTTAACAGGTTCGTGGCCATGTCCTCTGGATCCCATACACCAGTGTGGGTCAGTAGAATGACAAGGATGGGGAAATGCATTGTTTTTTCTGAGCAGCAGTAAATTGCTCCTTCTTGGTGCAAGGGGGAGTATGCATTCATACATCATGTTCGGTATTGATCCCTTCCTCAGAATGTCAGCTAGACTCAGGATTAGCTAACCTTTAAGAATAAAAGTTGACAAGAAATGGACAGATATTTGGCAGTGGTAATAAGTGCAGATTTTTTTTGGAATCAGTGGCTGATCTCGTCAAGGTTTGGCCAACATGTCTCAAGAACTGGCATCACTTGAAGCTTCACAACCAGCTTCTGTTAGCTTCAGAACACAGTCCTGGTCTCAGTTGTTTGCCCTGACTTATGGTTGACTTTTTGATAGTGGGAAAGGTCCTTCCTTTACTGCCTCCAAGGGGGGTTTTAAAGGGTTTTGTTAATTTCTCCATCTTTACACACTCGGACTGAATACTTTCCTCCTTTTCAGTTTTATCTGTGTTTGCTGGAGGACTGGGGCAATGGAGAGTAAGTGTTTTCAGCCTTTGTAAAGAAGGCAAGAGGACAGAAATTTGGAAAGTAAGTCAAATTGCTTCAAGTTCTCCAGCATTTAAGCTGAACAGGAGTTAACAAGGACCCATAGAGCAGTTGCAAACAGCCCTTGCTAGCCCTGAAATCCAGAACTTTCTAGAGGCCACATCGGTTTAAGCATTGTTCCAATGGAAAAGTACTGCTGATAAACTTTCAACTTCAAAGACAACACCTTTGAGTTTATTATCAACAGTGATGTCCAGCAACAGAGACACTGGTATTTGTATTATATTATAGCCAGAGACAGGCTGGGACTGGATCTGTCAGTCATTGCTAAGAATAGTAATTAAATTGAAGTGAGTGGTGAGAACAGCCAGGGCAGGTATGCAAAAGGAAGAGAGGGAAAAGCGGTGGGATGCTCATTAGGACAGGACAATGTGCAGATAGATAGATTTGGAAAAAGTCAGGGTCCAGGATCAGATTACATTTCCAGGAGTGTCTGAATGGAGTGTGTTGGAATTCAGAGCCATTGATGGCTCTGATGTGCAGTGCAGCGTGTGATGTTTAATCCTGTGCTGGCTACGGCCTGCCCAGGGAACATCAGTCATGTTGTTACAGGCTAAATGGATTTGGCCAGGGTACGGGTATAACTATTGGCATGTGATTGTCCACAACTGCTGTGACTTTGGGTGGTGCCAACTAACGCTCTTCTGGCAATGTCTCAGCGTATTTCGATGTGGTAGGAAAGGCCAAGAACTGTTTTCAGTCGGCAGTGTTGATAAAGCCACATTTCTTCAAGGCATGTAGTGGTTTGTTCTCTAGCTCCAAAGTCAGCTTTGATGCTCAGTGTAGGTATGTCTGGAGACTTGTGAGGCACTGTGAGCACCCCTTAGAAGGCTTTTGAGAAAGCAGAGATGCAGCTGGAAGAGGAAGATACAGTGAAGGAAATTAATTTAGGTCTGGAAAAAAAGATGGAAGTCAAGAAAACCAAGGGAATTTGAATAACCAGTAAGCTTATAAAGGAAAGTGGTAGCTGAAGAGGCTGGTGGTGAGCATAAGGCCGTGGAGAGGTGTTATTTGATTTTGTATGGGGAAGGAAAGAGGTGGAAGGGATGTACGCAGGCAAGGAGGAGGGAGAATGATGGGGATCTGGTGGATCAAGAAGAATGAGTAAGAGAGCAAACAAGAAATCTTGCTGCCAGTGGGAAGGGTTAAATGACATTCATGCCTCATACACCTCTTTTAGAGCGGCCGTTGAATGTATGATGAGTTGCTCTTGAGGCTGGGAAATACTGACCTACTGATTTTAACAAAACTAAATCAGCCAAGAGTACCAGACATTGAAATTAAGCTTTCATAATAGAAAACACAGCTCTATTTTATATTTCCAAGATCCAGAGCTCTTGCTCAAAGGGTTGGATTAAAATTAGAAATATGTTGGGCTACACTACCTGTGACTTGCTTTAAGGAGGAAAAAAAAAAGATAATTCAGAGCAAGTATGTGAGACCTACAGTGTCTTCCTTCAAGAGTCTTTAAAAATAAACCATCTGTCCATGGTTTAAGAAGTCAAAAACATTGTTAATCTCTTCTTCCTTCTCCCCCAGCATTTTTTTTTAACTGGGAAAGCTATACAAATCATGGGTTAAATTTGCCTTTGCATAAAATTCCCTTCCAGTCATACCTCTCAGAGCAGAGCAATTAATTACTCCAAGCATATAATATGAGATTAACTTTTGTATATCTAGCAACAGTCATCATATTTGGTTTAAGGCTATCAATGTAAATTATTAATGAGGTGAAAAATTTAAGAATATAGAACAGGGTGAAGGAAAAGCAGCTGGATTCCTTAAATATTCATTTTGCAGTTGAATTGAGGTTCTGGTATTTCTAATTCCTCAACCTCTTTAAATAAAAATGTTGAGGAAGAACAAAGACCCTCATCATTACCTTCTTTAAATCTTTAATAGGTGTGACTGATCACATTAACTCTTAGATCAGCATGGAAAAGATCTTGGACGTGAGGGGAAAGGAACAGTGTCTTAGTTCTGGTACTGTTTTGTTTGTGAGTTTGATAGGCACCAGCTGACAGGTGTGCAAGTTAGTGTTCAGTGCTGCCTGCTTGTGCGCCTCTATTTATGAAATATATAGGTAAACTGCAGTTTCTTGTACCTTTGTATACCTCAGGATGCTGAGGTTGACCTACTGAGTTTTACATGATTCTTGATGAGGTTGCTATTGCATTGTCTTTTTGAGATGATTCATCTGCAAATATATGGTGCTCCTTCTAACATGGATTATTCAGTTTATAGCAGTGACTTTATGAAGGCCAGAACTTCATGTTGTGATGGCCAGAAAAACACCATAGGACAGACATTATAAAAGGACTGTGTTTAAGACCTTGATCATTCTGGTTAGCTGCAAAATTGGACATTGTGATATTGAATTGCTCTTGATAGAGACAGGATATTCTTATGCTCTGGAAGTCTTTATAAAAGTCTTTATCCTAGTTACATTCTAGCTGACTATATGAAGTGGACTCAGTGGTAGTGAAATTTGGTAATTTATGCTCTGCAGGCCAGACTATAGTCTTCCTTTGTTCCTGTAAACTTGTCAGGTACAGAAATTACCTTTAAAAAAAAAAAAAAGTAGTATGTCATCAGCAAGTGTCTACATGAATGAAAGAGAAATGGAATGAGTAAGTACTGAAAGTCTGCAGTTCAGAAATTAGCTGCCAACAATTGGAGGACGATAATGGTCACAGAAAAGAAAAGGAGAGGAACAGGTTTGAGGAATGTCAGTGTCCTGTTCCTCTATTGAAGCTGAGGAGTGAACAGGTGCAGGAGTTAGATAGGTGGTTAGCAGCATCTCCAAAGGCAGCTACATTTCAGAGAATGTTAAGCCTCTGACAGAGACACACAGTAAATCAAAGAGGCTTGATTAAAACCATGGTCATCCCCAGTTGGAAGACTTTCAGCTCAGAACTTTCAACTCAGAAACAGTGATATTTGATCCATATGATAATCAAGATCCATATGATAACCATATAAGGCAGGTTGGATGGGGCTTTGAGCAACCTGGTCGAATGGAAGGTGCTCCTTCCTGCCTATGGCAGGGGAGTTGGAACACGATGATCTTTAAGGTCCATTTCAACCAAAGCATTCTATGATTCTATTATCAACCCCTGAATGATTTTAATTTTCAGATTGTTGTATCAAGATAAGCTAAAATTGCGTAGCCCAAATTGAATAGAAACTTCAGTGTTCCAGAAGGGAATCATGCACTGCTGCTTTATAGCCAGCAATATCTGTGATGGAAACGGAGATGGTAAGTGCTGTTACAGCTTCAGAGATCTGATTCAAGTCCACCATCACTAGAGCTTTAGAAAGTAAAAGTGACCTCAGAACAGAAGTGAGATGTTGATGGTTGAGTTGAGTGCCTTTTGCCATCAGATCTTATGTATACTTCCCACAGAATAATAAGAAACGCTAAGCATACTGTCTTGCTGGTCTGATTTCCAGTTAATTTTTTTTCCTCTTACAGATTATTTCTTCTTCCAGTATTTCAGCTCTAAGACAGATTTGACTTTTGCTTTTAATTGTATTGCAGTGGTATTTCATTACAAGTAGATTATTCATCCCTTTTATTGCAATGGTTCTTTATGTATTTAATTTTAGAGGTGTTTTTGTTTATATCAGTGGAATGGGGCGTAAAGGAATCGTAGAATCATTTAAGTTGGAAATCATTGAGTCATTGGATCATTGAGTCCAACTGTTAACCCAGCACTTCCAAATCCACCACTAAACCATGTCCCTGAGTGCCACATCTACACGTCTTCTCAATACCTCCAGGGGTGGGGACTCCACCACCTCCCTGGACAGCCTGTTCTGGTGCTTGACAACAAGCCTTTCAGTCAAGAAATATTTCCTAATACCCAGTCTAAACCTCTCCTGGTGCAACTTGAGGCCACTTCCTCTTGTCTTGTTGCTTTGTACCTGGGAGAAGAGACCAACCCCCACCTGGCTACAACCTCCTTTCAGGCAGTTGTAGAGAGTGATGAGGTCCCCCCTGAGCCTCCTTTCCTTCATGTGAAACACCCCCAGCTCCCTCAGCTGCTCCTCATACTTGTGCTCCGGACCCTTCACCAGCTTTGCTGCCCTTCTCTGGACATGCTCCAGTCCCTCAATGTCTTTCTTGTAGTGAGGGGCCCAAAACTGAACACGGGATTCAAGGTGTGGCCTCGCCAGTGCCGAGTACAGGGGGACGAATGATCACTGCCCTGGTCCTGCTGGCCACACTGTTCCTGATGCAGGCCAGGATGTCACTGGCCTTCTTGGCCACCTGGGCACTGTTGGCTCATGTTCAGCTGCTGTTGACCAGGACCCTCAGGTCCTTTTCCTCTGGGCAGCTTTCCAGACTATCTTCCCCCACCTGCAGCACTGCCTGGGGTTGTTGTGACCCAAATGTGGGACCCAGCACTTGGCCTTGTTGAACTTTATACAGGTGGCCTCAGCCCATCAATCCAGCCTGTCCAGATCCAGAAAATAACACAGCACAGTACATTTTTATTATTGTTTCTATGGGCTGTAGCATTCTGACAGCAAGTAAGAAGCTGCACTGGGCTTTATGGAAGGGACTGCAGTAATTAATCTTCATTAGGATTGCTGCCATGGCTGTGTGAATTAAAATTTATTACATGGAAAAAGTTTTGGGCACAGCATGTTTGATTAGCAAAATGCCAATATTTATGGGATAAATTATTCCTAACTTTTCTGAACTGTATTTTATTAGCAGATTCATTCATTATTCCTGTACGTTTCTTTGGGAAAGAGCTTGTGTGCTTTATTGCAGCCTGAAAACTTGACTCGTGGCCTGTAATTCAGTGGCAAGGGTGGTTTGTTTCCAGAGCGGTGCTGGTAAAACTAGGCTCCAAAGCATTCTCTGATAAATGTTAAGTGAAGCAGAGCCTGTCTAGGCATCTTGCAGTACCACGTTGTTTCAACAACAGCAACTTGGCTCTGTGGCTGCACATTTCAAATGGCTGATTCTTAAGCACTTAAAATCTAAACTTTGCAGCTTGCCAAGACATAGCTTGAAGCCCAGAAGCGAGCTAAATACTAACAATTAAAAGCTTTTTTTTTTTTTTCCTGGTATTACCTCAAAACACACTTGTGAGATTATTTTTTGGTAGTTACATTAAGATTTTCTTGGTGTATAGCTATCGGGGTTGTAGTTAGATCCCCTGTTTCCCAGATACCATTCATATATGCTGGCACTGTTTTAAGGGACAGGATTCATAAACCATGCCATATTGTTTGAGTAATAAACGTTACCTATCAAATGATAGCATCTTACTTTGTTGTTACAGCTGTGCAAATGGTGACCGCAGAAATTACTGTGCCTGTTGATAAGTTGGTTGTTGGTACCTCCTCACCTGTGTAAATCCTTCCATCAGGCAGCCTCAGACAGCATGGATCGTTCACATGGCTGAAAAGCTAAATTGCACCAGATGGTAAAAGGAAGGAATTGTAAACCAGCTGCACATACCACTTTTAAAGTGTTATAAATAGAAGACAAAAATATGCACTTGCTTTGGTTTGAATCTGAATTGTGGGGTTGCTTTCTAACTGAGTTGTTCTGCTAGAAAATAGTTCACCTTAAAATAACTTTATTTTATTTTGGCTATTTGTGGATACCAGCTGGTAGTGCATCAGTTTGTATGTTTGTGAGGAACAAGGGCAATTTATGTCCCTCGGAAGTGACCAACGATAAAAAGATTGGCTCTGCAGAGTGGGCTGAGAGGCGTTCAGTTAATGGAGACTGAGGCAGAATTCAACAGTAAGTGCAGAAGTCATCTGCACTTTGTACACTCAGTCCTTTCATGTGCAGACCTGAGAACTATGCCTATTACATCTCCTCCAAAGAGTTTCTGTCAAAACAGCCAAGGAGAAGCACACCAATAGAGTGCAGGATGTCCCTGGGCATCACAATGCCACACGTTTTCCATCTTCCTTTTAAAATTGCCACTTTCACCTTTGTCAAACCTACGTCTCTGACATGCTCCTCTAGAGTAGTACAGCCCCTCTCCACACCACTCAGACCACTGCTGGTAAAAATCCATCCTGCAGGAACAGGATATGGGGTTGGACTTGCTGATCTTCAAAGGTCCCATTCAGTGCAAATCATTCTATGGACAGACAGTCTGTCTTCCTTCTGCATGGCAAAATTAGGAACATCTTAATCATGTTTCATTTGATTCTCTGCTTACCTTCCTATTTTGCCCTTATTAAATACTGTTTTACTTCTAATTTATGAGCATCATGAAAACACAAGTCTTTAACCCTCTTCATTGCTTGGTGGCTTTGCTGCTGCTGCTTTCTGTGTTATACACTCCGCTTTATTCACCTCTCCAGCTCACAGCCCAGTAGGGGTCAAATTAGTGTGAAAATACTCCTACTAACATGTGGGTGAATCTTTAGTTTGTACTACAAATCGAGTACCACAATCCCTCAGTAATAGTAAGAAGCAGCTTGACTCAGCATAATTATCCCACAAAATTTACGATGAAAATTGGTCATAATTGTGTTGATGTGCTTTTGTCTGTGGAAAAAATGAGAAAACTCACAGTTAAGTTCCTTCTAAATGTGTTTTATATTTAAACTTTATACCTTACAGATGTCTAGGCCTATGGGCCTCTGAAGCTCTAAAAGCGATTATAATTTTTGGTATTTAGTCTGCTGTTTCATAGCTTGTAAGGTTTCTGCATTGTTTTAATTGTTAAGATATTTTGAACTAATGTCTTAGATGAAGCATTAGTCAATTATGAATGCAAACTGGGCTTCTGAGTCTCTTCAAAGGCTGGAAGTAATTGGCTCTTTTGCAAAGAAGGTAAAATGCTTTTATTTAATGAGGCCCTCCTTATGCTTTTAAAGTGAACCCCTATAGTCTGTCTTGATCAAAGCGAACACTATGAAACTCTGGCCCAGACCCACACTGTCCACTTGGAAAAGTGAGAATTCTTAGTGCTTTAGTGTTTTTTCATATACTGTCAGTATTGCTTCAGCATTTATGGAATATCTTAAGCACTACAGAGAGAAATGCAAGAGTCCTTTCCCCAGAAAAGGAATATAATATTGGTAGCAAGCCCTGAAAAGCCACCCCCATGCAAATGGCAGCTCAAAGCCAGTAAAGCATTACCTAGACACTTAAGCAATTGTAAAAATTATGGGCATTAAGAAAATCCTTGCTGAAACTTTTTTTTTCAAGTAAACTGAATTTTGTGGCTTGAAATTTGCTGAATTTTAGTTGAAAATCTGAATTTACCCAACTATTTTAGAAAAGCCTAAACTCAGTCTTTGAAGTTCCATTTATTATTTTTGGTATATTTGAAAAAAATACAAACTTGGAAAAAATGAGATTGCAACTTTGTTTCAGTTACCTTGTTTGGAGGGAATGGTTTGGGGTGCGAGGGGTTGCATTTTGGGTTTTTTTTAGGTATGACTTTTACCCTACAACATAGGACAACCAGTTCTCTATAACCTGGTACACAGATATTATACCTTAGAATAGATTTTATTAGATTACTTTATTCTTAGATGATTTATAGCAGTTTTTCTATGTTTTGGACAAAAACCACATGAAGATACATGAAAGCTCAGTCTTTCCTCCCATTGTTGTCATGTGGTATTAAAACTGATAGGCAGCTGTTTTGTCCAGATTGAGGGCTGCAAAAGGCAATTCATTCAAGTCCTAAGAAAAGCAGCAGAAGAAATAGGAATTCACCAGGGAAAATTACTGTGTTTGAGCTTTTCCTCTCTCTTTCATGGCAGAGTGGTGGTTAATAGCTTCCAAATTTCCTTGGAAGGAGGGGAAAAAGTGGTTGAACAAGATGGTCCCAAATCAAAACTGTATTAAATGTAGGATCCTACAATGAAATGACAGTTCTCATGTTTTTATTTTTGTCGCATACTTATTTTAGACAAGATCTTGAATGCATGTCAAGGTCCACTGACACATTGCCAAATCAGTTTTGTCAAGTTGTCTGTTCCTGTATTAGGCAGCAAATATTAGATAACAGTGATAGTGATATCTTGATACACTGTAATCAATTAAGACAGCAAAACATCCACTGCCACCTCGTCCTGAGAGCAGTTCCAGTTTAGACACTGAGTTCATCAGCTTCCATTGCTTCACCCTTCAGAATTGTAATTTTGTTTGCTCTTATCTTGACATAAATTTGCCTTGTTTAAAGGAATTGTTAGATTACATGATGATATTGATTACCACAGTTGTTAAAAAGACTAATTGATTTGTTTCTGCAGTGAACTTGAGGAGAAGGGTGGAAGAAAGAAGAGAAGCTATAGCAACAGTACCACAGCAGAAGAAATGCCGCTGAAAAGAAAGAAGGTAAAATTCAGCCAAGAGGAGGACCCCTATTTGCCACTAGATACTGGACTTTCTCTGGCAGAGGATGAAGAGCTTGTTCTGCGTCTGCTCAAGAGTCACAGCTAATTATTTTTCTGCGCATTTTCTTCCCTGGGACATCTCCACAATTTTGTCAGTAGTTTACGCAAAATGAATTTGGCATCTGGGCAGCTGGGTACCAGTGGATGTAGATAAATGAGTTCCACGTACAATGGGATTGCCTTAGATTGATTCATAGATTATAGACAATATTTAATTTGATTTATAAGGGTTTCTAAATGAACTTTTCAACCTCAATCCCCAGATGTCATTTTGCAGTAACACATTTATAATTTAAAATCTCCAAGTTTTGAAGCAATTATCTTCTTTTCTTTTAATCTTGCTTTAAATGAAAACAGGATGTTTTTTTCTTAACTCTGTCAGGTTTGTTGTTATTTTGGAAGATATATGTGTACTAAAATTATTAAAGAAAAATACTGTTGGCAGCTCAAATCATATTACTTTAAAATAAAATGTGTACTTTCTTCTGTGTATCATGCACATATTTTAAAAATATTTTAATAAAAATTTCTGGAGCCTTGATATAAACTTACAGTGCCTCTTTCAGCTTTGTTATGAAGCATATATTTAACCTCCAGTTATCATTTCTGTTGTGATTTTGTCACTGGTGTTAGGCAATTCAGAAAAACACTTTTAGAAGCTAAAACTGAGTCTTGCATTTGAATCCCTTTTGAATGACAGCACGGTGATGTCACAAAATGGTAGAGTGTAACACTGCCTGATGAAATTGGTTGCAAAGTAGATTTTGTGGCAGACTTATAATTGGAAGTGAGCAACCTTTTGTTTGTTATGACCAAATACAGTGAAGAAAAATGATTTATAGTTCAGCATATTTTTAAGTTTCTCCCATCAGACTCTGGTTGGTTCCTGCAGACTTTGTGCATGCTTACCCGTAACTGCTGCATCTTGAGGGACAGCAGTAAGACACATGCAGTGTGAGTCCTTGCCCGGGGAAGGGAAGAAGCAGACATTCTCTCTGAAGAAAAATTATTAATATGATACCAAATTCTTAGTTATATAAGTGGATTTTTTTTCTACTGCCTGCACCCAAATGAGCCAAATTCATGTCTTCTTGCTTGCATTCTTGACTACCCTCTCAAGAAGACTGGCACATTGCTCAGAAAAAAAAAAGGATGGAAAACCCTTGCAGGCAGTATGGAGAACGGTTGAAAACTGCTGATAGTTTTACACATCTCTGAAACAACCTTAGCAGAGAAAAGGCTCTTGTGTCAGAAAACAAAGGAGAGCAGGAAAATCCAGTGTTTGCTGTCATAAGGTTTTGGCAGCAAAGAGGCATGTAAAGTGATGATTGTGTCTTTCCCGCAGACCTGTGTCCTAATGAACTTTGCACAGGGAAAATGTAGAGTAAAACATTAAGTAGATACAAATGAATGAGGGTTTTCCTCTTTTGCTTCCCTTCAGCAAATCATAAAGTAAACATTGTCTTGAAGTTGTATGTGTTTGGGGTCCCATATGAACATTTTAAATGCTCCTTTTTTGTCAGTGTCACTTTTTTTTTTCCTCCTGCCCTCTCCCCACCAAGAAACCCATCAGAACCAGTTTAGTAGAAGCCTTTCCTCCTCTCCCTCTACCTTATGCTTTCTTTTAGCTCTAATCTAAAACTGAAAATATACAGCAAATTCTTGTGTCCAAATGCTACTTCCACTGTTCTGCCAGCAGGCAGAGCATCATAAAAACAATATTACAGGCAGAACACATCTGCCATCTGCTCCTTCTTGACAATGTGGAACGAGAAGAAATGACTGAGTTTCACAAACAGCTAAACGTGTAAGAGGGGACCTGCTTAGCAGCTGATGCGATGTTTGTTTAGTCTACAGTGCCACAGCGGGCCTGGAAAACACTGTGGTTTGGGAATAGCATCACTATGAATCTGTTAATGAAGAAGGATCCGCTGTGGTGCTGTTGCGAGTGGTGCACGTGTCCCATGCTCCAGGATGGGAACGCTGCAGTGAATGTGATGAACAGTCTCAACAAAGGCCTCTGTGCTGGAATAGCAGAGGTCCTGCTCCTGCAGTCGTGGAGAAAGGCAGCAAACTGCAGTGCAAGGAGCACCTCCAGCAGAAAGCTGTTCAAAGATGACTTAGATATGGATGATAACACATATGGTGGTGTGTGCATCTTAGAGGTATTCGTAGATTCATAGTGTACTTGGTGGTGGTCTGTTGTCTTGTATATCACCTCATGTCTATCAACTCAAAGCTTTGCTCTGAGAAGAGTGAACACAGTTTGTTGGGGAAAGCAAGTAAAAACCCAAAGATTTACTGTTTCTTACTAGATTTGTATGCTGGGGTGTGAGAAAAACGTTCTTACCCACAGAGCAATAAGACTAAAAATTAAATTATGTATATTGGAATGATTGTGCTGCATTTCTGATCTTGTGTTATTTTCATTGTATGCATAAAAATTTTTCAGGTGCTTTTACTTTTGCATTTTGAGATTGTGAAGTTTCTAATGTATTTGTGTTGTCTGATATACAGTCATTGTTTCTCAAATTTTTATGAAGTTTGCCTATCTGGTTCAAATGTGTCTGCCCTTGAGGGTATGGTGTGTATCTAGAGCGTGGCTCCCACAAGAATCGAACCATGTGAAGAAGAAGAGGGAAGGGGCTTAAGGCAGATTCGCCATGCCATGAGTGTATCTAAGAACAAGCAACTGTTGCATGTGCTGTGATGCTGGGTTATCCTTCCCATCAGCTGTAGATCTGCTTTAAGAGGCTCCTCACCAGCCTGGCTTCTAGCAGTGCTTTCCTGGTGTAAGAAAAAAAAAGCCAACACACAAAACAAATATCAGTCTTAGAGCTGACTTGACTGAGGGGTGTTTTCTAGGGAACCTGTCTCTATTCACACCTCTCAACCTGCCATGTCTGTCCAGGCAGGTGGAGTGGGACCAGCTTGGGATACCATCCATCATCTGTCTCCTTTTCTCTGTGTCACAGGTATAGCATGTGCCACTGTAGCATCAGAACAAATCCCAAGCTTTTGCAAGTTTGTACTTTATAAGCATTATAGTCCTGGCTTTAAACAGGAGAAATGGGAGCATGGAAATGATTGGGCTTGCCTGTAATCAAAGACCTCACTGATGACTTCAAGTAGTTGAATCCACAACTTCAAAGTCAATTGTGTTTTAGCAAGAGCAGCCTCCCTCTTGGCATCTGAACCTCCTTCTGTGCAAGACCCTAACTTTCAGGTGTTGTGTTGCTGGGATGAGTTTCTGGCTTCTTCACCACTGTAGGTTGCAGCCTACAAAAAGTCCCCTTTGGAAATGCCTTCAGGAGAGAAAGAAAGGTCTGAGTATGATGGTGAGTATTTTCCAAGGCTATTGACCAGGAGATAGTCTTAAATTGCCAAGCAGGGAATGTTGTTTTACAAAATGAATTTTCAGATTAATTTGCATTTATACTTTTTATTAATAGTGGTTGATTTTCTTCTGCTACTAGAATAGTTGTAGTGTGTTGATTTATATCTAGGTGACATGGTAAGACTAAATGTAGTACATTTAGTTAATTTTCAAATTATGCACTGGACATTTATATAATGGCAAAGTTTAGTGGGCTTTTATTCAGAATCAATTTTTCTCTTTGTTGTGTACAAAATAATGGAGACATTTTTTTGCCAGATAATTTATTACAATTTGTTTGAAGCCTCTTTGGATGAAAACTGTAAGTCAGGTAAAAGTCATGATAGCGTTGAAGAGTTTGGGGGTTTTTTAGATGATTTAGACTGACACTTAAATGTGCTAGTTACTGAAGATGTCCAACTTGCAATATTTTCATGAGCCATATAAAATGTGTCATTGCAGAGATACTGTTTTGCCTCAGCACCATAGAAATTTTTGTTCAGTGTTCACTTTGTGAAAACCTTACTGATGCAGCACATCAAATTCTGTAAAGAGTATAAGAAATTTAGGCTCTACCTTAAGGGGTTGCAAGTTAATATTAAACATTTTAATGGGTATTTTTCTTTAAATATTATATGACTAGAAATAAAAAATCATTTTTATTCCTCCTGCAACTGACTGAGTCCAGCTAGAGCATTGACTGGTGTGTCTGCTGTCTGGCCATACTCATAAAGAGAGAGATATGCCTGAAGCAAAACATTAAAAAACAGAGAACTGTGGTAGAGAACATTCAATTCAGGCTATAAAAAATAGTACAAGATCTGAAGATACTGAAGTGACCCTGTGGGTTCCTATAATCCTGGACACATATGACAAAACTGATATAAAATACAAGAAGGAAATGTCTCTTAGTAAAGGTTGCTAATGGGTATTTTTCTTTATTGTGCTGCTCTCTAGTTTGACCTGATTGATGCTTATATCCTGTGAGAGATTGAGTATGCCTTACAGCAGGGATGCTGAGCTATGGTAGGCTGCAGCTGCTGCAGAAATGGCCACTGTGGCTCAGGATGTTGCTGCTTTTATGTGGGACGTAACTGCCCTGCAGCCGTAACCCTCCTCTGGCTAATAACCTGAGGTTTAAATTAAACTGGTTGGTTCTGTCCTGGAACAGATGATTCCTTATGCCATCTGGTTTGGTAACTGGGCAGTGTTAGGATCTGGTTATTAAAATTATTAGAAATGCCTCTGCCTGAATTAAGGTGCAAACCAGACCAGATGCCAAAGTCAGTAGTAATGGGGTTTATTTAATGGTAAATGTGAGACAGAGAAAGAGAAATAAATAGGGAAAAGGAGGTGGGGGAAAGAGAGTGACAGAGATTAAAGTAGGAGATGTATCGTCGCTGTGGAACCTGCAGAATCCTGTTGGTACTCTTCTTCTGGTCTTCTTGGCGGTGAGGATCCCGTAAAACACAGAGTCCAGTGGATTAATACACATTCAGGAGATGCCCAGTCACCACCCCTGTGGGCAGGGGGTGGGGGTGGTGGGGGAAAGCTTTGCAGTCTCTTTTGACAGGCTCTGGATTTGTTGCATCATTTGGATCGTGTGCAGTCCTCTGGTGATGGAAGGCCTCAGGACTGAGTGTCTGTGGGGTGCTTTGCAGGTTTTGATGGTTTATGAGCCCTTCTCAGCTGCCTCTCACGTGAATATCCCATGGGTATGTGATCTTCCCAGAGCAGAGGGGAAAGGGGAGTAGGAGGGAGGGGGTTTACTCCTTTGGTTTGGTGTGGAGAGATTTCACCATAACATGCCCAAACCCCTTCTCCCCTGCCAGCTGCTTAGCACAGCTAGGGCAGATTCCTAACACAGATGCATTCTTCCCCGAGCCTTGTTTACTTCTCCTCAGACCTGAGATGATTAGGCAGTAGTCTTATCTCAAGTCCCTAGTCAGTCCAAACTCCAGTCAGGAAGAGGGGCTGTGCTTCAGTGATCCCAGGCAGACAGTTGCTTCCTTGCAGTTTGACAAAAAGTCTTTCTATGATTTTAACAGTGTTTAAGACATTAAAAATTCAGTCCATCACAGGCAGAAGGCTGGTGGCAGGCAGCTGAAGGACAGTAATACTTTCTCATGCAGCAGCCACTTTTGTTGTTAATTTGATAGGGACCTTGAGCAGAACAGAGCCAAACCTTGCACCCAATGTGCTTCAAGCTAGAAGATGCAGAACACATCTGAATGCCAAGAGACATACAATTTCAAATAAACTGTTTTAGTAAGATAAGACTATTACCTTCACTTTTGAACCACATTTCATTAAATTTCATTGTTATATTGTTCTCTGGGTTTTTTTGCAGATCCTCTTAATTTAGGTTTCATCCTTTCAAATTAATGTTTTATTCTCAGAAGGATCTGCAAGTTTTATCTATAAAAGGTGGAATGAGATGCCAGAGAAATGCACTGTTGTCATCTTTGTAAATCATAAAAAATGCCATCAAGTTAGTCTATACCAGTTGGACATTTTATAACGAAGTAGTGGACACTTTTATAATGAAATGCTCCCCAAACTTCAAAGGCAAATGAGTCAGTCAAGAACATCAAGGAATTAGAAAGCCTAATGCAGAAGAAAATTCTTTTTGGGCCTGTTAGGAGTTATTGCTATGATTAAATCAGTAGAGAGAAGTTGGTCTGTTCCAAGAATGCCTTGTTCATTGCCTATTTTTGTCCATGTCTGGCCAGAAGCCATTTTTCACAAAGAAAACTATTCATCAGATTCAGTCATGTAAAAATGATTGCTTAAATTACACTGGGCTATCAGCTAGCGGCTTTACCCAGGAGTGAAATCTCTTGGGTCAATGCTATCTGTAAGTTTTGCACATCGTCTGAGATGTGCTTTGTCTATAAAATATAGATAAGTTTAATTAAACTAAATTAGTTTTGTTGAGCAGTTTTTGAAATCCTTTCGAGCTGAGAAGTAGCTGTGCTGAGATTTCAGTTGCATTAAGAGGAAACTAATGAGCATTGTTCTCCTAATCACATATGGGATCCTGGAGAAAGATAATATTCCTGGCTATGGCCTCTCTGGGGCTACAGAAGTCTTCTCTGTCATGCACAGCTTGTCCCTCTGATGCTAAACTTAAACTGTTAAAAAAAAGCCATGTGTAAGTACAGGCTGTAAATTGAACTTGCTGTTACTAGTGTTGATGTGCTTGAGCTTATCACATTTAAGGTGAAACGGAATTTAGGTAATTTTTTTTGCAAGTCCATCATACATACATTGTGCTGCATTTTCTAAGGAAGCAAACAGTTCCTCTGAGCTGCCTGCTTAGTGACCATACTCATGCGATTCTTCTCCACCAACTGCGTTTGATCATACTGAAATGCAACTTGTTTTTATTGTGTGAGCTCAGTGAAAGCTAATGAATATGGCTTAAGAACTAATTTGAGTTTGCTACTCACAATAAATGTCTTTACAAATCACACTTCAGCGGGTTATAGGCCTTTTATGCCTGAGTACAGTTCTTATTTATTTGGAGATGTTACTGGTCCTTTGTGGAAAGCACTGGAATTTGGTTTTTAGAGAACTTTGTGTTCCCTTCTTAAAGCAGATACTAATATGAATCATTTTCTCTAGCAGTGAGGTGAGTCTGTTCCAGTACACTCCCAATTGCTCTCAGAAACTGGCACTCTAACTTGTCTATAAAAGGCCAGCTCAGGTGGGAATATGCTGCCGCAAGACCCCTGCAATGGGGTCTCCTCTTGCTACCACCAGAAAGCAGATGATCAACCAGTTGGGAGATTTGATTTCCCATGTGAGTGTTACCCTGTGCCAGTTTCCCAATAATTTAGGGTATTTTTTTCTTGAACAAATTTAGAGTGTCTTTGCAAACTTAACCTGATTTGGTTTGGGTGAAATGATCATTAGTAGGTGCAGACAAATGCTTGGAACTAAGTAAAGGGTTTGATGTCATCCTGCACGATATCACACACTCAAATGACTGCAAGTCAGCTTGCAGATGGATGCTGTTCCCTGAAGGGAAACCAGATGTCTTACTCACAAATCCCAGCCCATGGTAAATGGCACAGTTCCTACATGGACGCTGCTAAGCGTTTGTGGTCCTGACCAGTGGGGACGGTTGTTTGATGGAGAGCTGGGTCATGGTCAAGAAACAGAATAATAAATAAGCAGTGAGGGTATGGTGAGCAGTAAGCATCCTCTTTCACTCTAACACTGTCTGGAATGCACAGAGCAGTGCACATGAGCCCTTTGCATCCCCCAAGAGATAAAGAATTATATTTCCCTTTATCTGACTATTTTTAGAGTTTTCCTTTATAAATCTCTCCATCCTACATCAGGAAAATAAGAGCATCCAATAGAACATCGTAGGGGAGCTAGCAAGCTTGTCTTTGGCACTCTCTTGCCAAAACCTTCCCTCTTCTGTCACAGAGGAGAAGCAGTCCCAGACAGAAGCACAGGGCTCTGGCTGATGTCCCTTGGCAAACCTGTGTGCTGCAGCAAAAGGCACTGATGAGGTGACGTGAGGATGTCAGCTGTCAGGAGCTGGGCCAGGCTTTCTTTCAAGCCTCTCACTGACATTTTTTTTAAACTCTCTACTTTTGTTTTCTTGTTCTTATGCCTAGCAGAAAGCCAGTAAAGTGGATTGCAAGGGACAAGCGTGCAGGGGAAGCCCAGTGTGCAGGGGAAAAGCTTCACTGCTGCCTTCCCTCAGACTAAGCTCTTGTCCAGCTTCTGCTCAGTGGCTGTGACTGCTGGGATAGATGGCCCTTGATCCATGCAGCTGTTCAAATAGTCATCTTTTTAAAGATGAGTTCTCCAGCGTAAGAAATAAAGTGCACTGGGTAGGATTAAGTGCTTGCATTTCTTAAATATATGTAAGAACACGGTAATCTAGTTCCTTGTCTAGTGACTAATTAAGCCCATTTACTCTTTCTGTCGCATTGTAAATGCTGATACATTTTTTTGCAAACTGATTTGCTTCTTCAGCATCTAATTTCAGCATAAACAATACCAATTCTGTTAGTGATGCAGAATTCCCTGGCTAAAAGAACAGCTCTTCTCCATAAACTTGCTAAATAAAATCAAGGGAGGGTAAAATTCCCCATTCAGCTCTATTTTTTTTTTCTTGCCAAGCATCTGAGGTTGTAGTTTCTATCCTCTATTTCATGTGGAAGCAAAGGACAGGAGTGCAGTTCTTGGCCAGCTTCAGCCTGCTGCAAAATCCCTCTGCTTAGGGCTGAGCAGCTGCCACGATCCCACCATGGTGGGACCTTAATAGTAGCCCTGCTCTGCCAAGGAAGGGCACCAGGTGCTACCAGTGGTGTTTGCAGCAGTAAGGGCTCTGCACAGAGACAAGCGGCACAGGAAAATAATAAACTCTGGGAGACCCTTGGCAGACCAAGGAGTAAGAAAACACCAAGGAGATTGAAGCTGGAAGGGGTGGGACATTGGAGTGGGAGGTGGCCACTGCCTTCTCCTGCCTGGCCCTGACTGGGCCCCTCAGAAATGGCGTGGGTAGGTTTGGCCGTGTGGACATTTCTCTCCTGGCCATCAGTGACTGCCTGTCCTGGAGAGGCTGTAGCTGTGGGTGCAGCCATGGGGGACAGGCACGTGCAGTTGTCCCACAGGGCTGCCGTGATGACCAATGCCAATGCAGTCCTTTAGTCTTTTTTGAAATACGATGAAATCCTCTCCATCTGCTTGACAAGTGTGATTGGCCAACTATGCTATTTTGCAAGATAGCTTAATAGAAGCTCTTTCATTATATTACCTACTCAGAATTATTTTGAATGTTCAAAATACAACTCCCTCTGTGGTAATATAAGATCTTAGACATTTAACAACAATTCCACTCACATTTCTGTTAGATAATATTCAATATCTCACCTAAATATTCTCCTGTATTGTAAATAGTCCTCATTTTCCCCATCTATTCCTGACTGCCTGCACAAGCATTCAAATTTTCTTTCTGTCTGTCAAGTCATAAAGCATTAAGAGGGGTAGTTTTTCTCCACTAAGTGGAAATATGAGCTTGTCTATTTAGCTCTGCAGAGATGTTAGCATCCATTCTGTGTTCAGCTAATGTATGTGGCTGCAGCATTAACTGGCTTCTGCAGGAAAGAGTAATGTCACAAAATCACATGCTGAGTGTTTTATTAGGGAAATACAAAGCTCAGTGTTTGATCCCCTATGGTAAGTTATCTCAAATACTCCCCTCCCCTGTTCTCAGCCCTCTACCTCCCCATTTTCTAATCTGCTGTGTGTTACTGAGCATTACTGCCCATTTGACAGGCAACACCTGCTCTGGAGCAGCCCAACAAAATGCCTGTGGTCCTCCCTTGTGAGGGGCTGGCAGTGGTCCAAGAGCTGACAGGGAGCTTGTGTTGTCCCATCAGCCCCTGGCTGTCCAAGCTCTACCCCACATTTGGTAGTGGTCTCCATACCACCAGTTCACTCCTGCAAGATGTCTCATCTTCTGCCACAGCCTCCCTGCAAGAACCTCCATGGACTAGAAGGGCAGTCAGACCAAATGGGCAGGCTGTCCACTCTCTCCACCACCTATTTACCACTGCCCTGGCTCTTCTTGACTCTTTGATTTTGTTCCCTGAGCAACTACCATGTCCCCCTCCAAGCGCAGCCCTCAAAGGATGGCTGGGGCCATCCCCCTCGGAGGATGGCTGGGGCCATTCAGGGCCGAGGATGACACTGCAAACCTCTGCATTGCTCCTGTGTGTGTGTGTGCATGTGAGGATGACCTTTTCTGAAATGTGGGGTTGCTGACTCCTGGGTCAGGGTTGTGTATTCTGCTTTCACCAGAGGCAAAGTTTCGCTCACCTTAGTCCCTGCATGCTTCAGTGTCAGGGTCAGTCTCCAGGGAGCAGCTCATGGTCCATCTGCAAAGTGTTAATTTGCTGTCTATGAAGAATGTCTTTTGTTTTCTCCGTGTTGATTTATAGCTACATAAAACTTTGCAGATTCATCATGGTTCATGTGTGTTTGAAGTGAGAAACATGTCACCTCTTCACTGCCAGCCCTCGCTGTTGCCCATTATACGTCATCTGAAAAGTGTGTAAGATTCAGTGAAGCAGCAGCTAATGAGTAGAGGAGCAGATGTGCTCCCTAACATGCAGTGTCCCCTCCAGCAAGACCCCTGTCCTTGAGTGACTTCTGGTTTACTGTGAGAACTATTGAGAGAACATCCTGATTTTTTTTTTTTGCAACTCCAGAGTGCATCCCTGATGCAACCCATTCTCTCTGGACAAGCGGTGCCCTACATGGATGCTGAGGCTTTCGGACAAGCATCAAGAAAATTATATGCATTCTAAAGAGGCTGATGAGCCTTTCTTAAGCACAGCGTAAGAAAGATCACTGAATGGAAATGAGCAATGACTGACTTGGAGAAAGAAGAGAAAATTTTATATTTTATGGAATATATTGCACTGAGTTGCCACATCATTAAGAAAACCATGTTCATTATGAAATTAACGGATGATTACCCTATGAAGGGTATTATTATATGAACACTGATGAAAATCTGTCTCTCATGACTCATTTCAATTAAAAATAGGTGTTTCAGCTGCTATTTGCCAGTCTGGGATTCAGCTGTGGCTAGTGTTAGTGCACAATCTCTGCTGAGGGTTTTAAGGATCCTGTGATCAGGGCTGTTGACCGCAAGTGATGCTGAGCTAGCAACAGAGCTGGAAAGAGAACAAAAGCCTTGATGCAATGGCCTTTTGGGTGCACATCCTGCAGGTGCCTCTGGCTTTTGTTCCAAAAGAAGACATCACGTTGTTGTGTGCCTTGAGGGAGAGTCTGCTGGTAATTCCCTCTTGTGCACCTCAGTGCCTGGAGAAGTGCTGGCATCAGCCTACTACCCTTGTTTGAAAACAGCAGGATGAAGGAGGACCTCTCTGTGTATTTAAATAGTGTTTAAACTACCGCTTGAAGCATCTGAAAGGCACTGGGTCGGCTCTGAAATGTCTGGCACTTTCTGTGCCTCAAGGTCAGCAATAAAATTCCTGCTGATTTGTTAAGAGCGGAGGTGGCCTCAGGGCTGATGTTGCTGAAAAAAAAAGCCTCACTTTTGACCCCAACTCCATAGAAATGATCCCCCAGCTTGTGACCTGTCAGCCATGCTCATGCAAGGAGGCACTTATTGGTTGGAACTGCCTTCAAGGACCTATATTTAGCCAAAACACTGTGAAAAAACAGCCAGCGAGGCTTTAGGGAACTGCTTTTGTTTTCTTGGCAGTGCTTCAGTTGTATCAGCAGTGGCGGGCAGGCACAGGTTGAGGGGAGAGCAGGATTTCAGTTTTCATGATAAGAATTTTATTTTATAAACCAAATTCTACTTGAATAACACTTCTCAGTTTAATGTATTGATCTGAGCAGCGGCAACATCCAGGTTGTGATAGGCTGTACAAGAGCTATTGGAAAGGGAACCATTTGCTGTGTAAATTGATGCATTAGGAGGTAAGTGTGCTCAGGTCAAGCTGTGTGCTGAAATGCTTTGAAGTTTCTTATTGCATCGAAAGAATTCAGCAAGATACAACCAATGACCAAAAACACCTGTAAATTAGCAGGGACACCACTGATTGCTTTCTCATCATTTATTGGTGGCTTGTCAAAGCTATTTTCTGAATTTGGTGGAAAAATGGTTTTTAAAGGAGGGAAAAGTACTTGGTTGTTTTCTCGCACACTTTGACCATAACTGTACATGTCAAAATGCAGCTGCAAAGGTGACTGGTTAAGTTTACCAGCCTGTACCTTTCATTTAGAAACAGTTTCTGTATCTGTTATTCTTTCAGGAATTTGCACTTGATAAATATGCAATTCAAGCTCAAAAGTAATTACATGGAGTCATGAAGGTGTTATAACTCATTGTAATGTTTGAGAAGCTATTCAAAGGTGACTTATATTCAGGAGAAAAAACAGAAAGTTCCTT
This sequence comes from Pyrocephalus nanus, assembly GCA_038380795.1. NCBI lineage: Eukaryota > Metazoa > Chordata > Aves > Passeriformes > Tyrannidae > Pyrocephalus > Pyrocephalus nanus. The sequence continues at coordinate 43,160,948 of CM076259.1, forward strand.
TGTTTATGAGGCAGATTTGATCATGGTCTGAAAACATTCATGACAGGACCTTTCTCTGGAGCTACTGTAGGCAATAGCAGCCTCCATTAGCATTGAATGTAGCACCTGAGCTCACTCCAAGTTCATTTTGTTTTCCCTCCTGGAGCAAACAACAGGTTTGTCATTGAAGATGGTGCCTGGCAAGACAAGGATGCAGAAACTCTTGGAATGAGACAAGAGACTGATTTTGCATCTGCAAAACCTGAGCTCAGATGTGAAAAACTTATCCTAATCCCCACTTTGGTGTTGGTCTTAATTTTTATTTATTAAACATAAGAGAGGCTCTGCCAAATAGAACACATAGATCAGTCAGGCTGTTTCTGGGCCCATCCTTCATCTAGAAGAAAGGTGCAGGGCATGCAGTATCAGTGGCCATGTCTCTGGAGGTGTATTTCCAGCCTCTGAGGAGTAGACTGGGAGGAAGGGCATTTGGAAAGATTTATAAGGGAACAAACTCTGCTTTCCTGGGCCAAGAGACTTCTGCGTTGTTTCTTCTCCATCCAGAAGTATGGCTGTAGCTACCAGCATCACTCCAATGGAGCTGTGTCAGTTTAGGCCAACTGTGGGTTTTTCTGCTCAATGGATTAAAGTGAAATATGAGCAAAAACCTGGAGTCTTTAGTGCAGGAAATGAAGGGACTGGAAATCAAAACAGGATGGCATTGCTGGGGGGCAGGCAGAGATTGGGAAACTACCCTGTACTGAATGCTGGGCTTTGCATACTCCAAAGCCCTCTGGTTCCTAGTGATCTGTGATGTTACTGCCCTGCCTGTGCACTTGCTGCTTCTCCTCAGCATGTGTTCAAACACTTGACACTAATGATCGTTTATAGCAAGCAGTAATGCAAATGTGTTCTTACCAGCAACACGAGAAATCTGCTGTTGTCTCAGCTTTTCTTCTGGTTTGACAAGTGTTTTGTAGCAGGCGATAACAGTCCCTGACACAGCCAAGACACTCTTGTGGTGTTTTGTACCTCTGTCAGTTTAGCTGAGCTGACTCGTGATCCATTTTTGGGGTTGTTGAGAAATTTTTCCAGGATTTTCCTTTAGTGGTAGATATTTTTATGGAGCAACAACAGCTTGTCTGATCCCTAATCGTGTATCCTGGATGGTGTCACTCTGAGAGCAAGGCTCTTCTATGCTGGAGCTCATGCCTGCTTCCCAGGCATCCCCAGCATCATGTAGCAAAACTTGAGGTGCTCCTAGTTATGGAACAGTCCCGAGTGAGTCTCAAAATGAAGTATAAATGCAGCACACCTGACTTCAGGCAGTTTCAGGTGCTGCTCAGATGGCCATGAAATACATGGGAATTCTAAAGAAGTGAACATTAATAGCTATTCTCTTATCAGAATTATGGTTTAGCCAAGGGCTTGTGGGCAGATGCAAAGTCTTGCCATTTTGTTGGTTTTTTTCTGATATTGTGTACAGATCTCTTTGGCACCAAGGTAGTGCTGGAAGAGAGCTCCTAAGAAAAAGAGACAGCTTTGCCATGTAGTGCATAGCTTGAAGCTCAGAACAGTGATTATCTACATTAATGGTTTTGCTGCTCTTAATATGAGTGTCATTTCTCTGCAACAGTAAGCACCAGAAAGAAGTTTGCAACTGTTCAAAAAATGTTGTTTGAATGTATACAACTGGTATTGTTTGGTTTTGGGACTTCTTCAGGACTGATAACATTTATTTAATGACTGCTCCCATTAAAATTGCCATATTGATTTATTTGCCAGGAAAACAAATTGGTGGATATTTCATATCATACAGTTGTATTGATCTTCTAGAAGCTGGTGGGATGAAGGCTTTCATCACTGGACAGCACATTAACACTTTAATTGATATATTCTGAAAGCTAATTAGAGGCCAGCTGGATTCCTTGTGGGAATAATATTTATTTTTGATGTTGACAGAGTGCTTCAAAGCACAAGTCATATGGTGTGATTTAACAGTGATTAAAACTTGGCTACAGACATAGACAACTTGAGGAAACTGCCAAGCAGCTGAGACCAGAAAGAGTGAAGACCTAGATGTGTATAATCACTTTGTGCTCTGTCACATGTACACTATCTATCAGTCAGTGAAATATCTGGAGAAAGTTGCAGCACTTTAATTATTCACTGTCAATCGCCCTTTGCATGCATGTGCCATGTGCAGTCTTGTCTAGAAACTCATTGCAGAAGGGGTTATTAAATCCCACAGATAAGTACAGGTGAATCAGGAAGCCTGAACTCTTCCACTCATAGTATCTTACAGTGTAGCTTCTCTGATATCATCACATTTCTCACCTTATAAAATAAAATGTCAACTTTTTCCCCATAACTCATATATACCATCTCCTGTGCATATGCTTTGCACTGCTAACAGGGGAGAAAAAGAGGGAATGACAAAGGGACGCTGTTGCCACAAAAACTCTCTGGTGAGCACACACAGGGCCTGGGACGATTGGCTCAGGTGTAGCCATCTGCATCTTATCAAATGGATCCCACCACTGATTTTGTGCTATCTGACCTTTTATATATCTGCCTCCCAATTTGCTATGAAGAATCTTTCCAGATTTCCTCCGGTGATTTGGATGACTCTGGAAAAGAATTCCCTGTATTTTCAGTTTATTATGTTTGAGTTTTTATTATATTTCTCTAGAGGGGAAGTGGTCATGATGACAAGGTTAAAGGATTTCTTTGAAAATTGCAGGAAGGCTTTACCCACAGCATGTCCTTTCTCTGGCAAAGAGGAAAGGCGAGCATCCCTGCCTTCTCCTTGTGTGCTTCTGCAAGGTCTGCTTTCAGTCTCTCCTCCACAGGCCAAACCATTTTCTTTTTATTACTATGGAAGGCTGTGACTGTTTTTCAATTTTCTTTCATTTGTGTCAGGTATGAGCTCTATCTGTTTTTCTGTAATTGATTCCTGTTCTCATTTCTCTCCTCCTGCCTTTGTGCTCTGCAGAGCTCTGTCAATGTTTGCAGCCATTGGAGCTCTGCCTGTACATCAGCTGCCTCTGCCCAGATGCCAGCACCTTCCTGCAGCATCCTGGCCACTACCCGTGCTTCCTCTACTCCCATGTGACCCACCTGTGCTGTGAACCACACTGGCATTTGCTGGGATTTCTTCATTTGATTTTATGGCATCGTGCCTTGCTTCTGTGCTGCAGGCAAATGGCACATGTGTGCTTAGGGCAGACTGAAGTGTTTGCAAGTGTCTCTGACACAGGATGAGTTCCTCAGTTTCCAGTCAGCTCATCTGCAGCTTCTCTGTAGCAGGCAGCTCCAGTTTCCCAGGGTTCTCAATCTCTTACTGCTCTGGTAAGGTCACTCCCTGCTGCTGAATAGGCACAAAAGAAATTGCTTGCTGCCTCCTACAAGCTTGGTTACCTTCTTAGGAGCTGAGCTTATCTTCATTTTGGTGTTGCTTCTGCTGTAGCCCTCTTAATTTTGGCAGATCCCAGCTGTGCCTCCAGGAGCTACTGTTGGAGAGAAAGTCTGAAAGAACAGCGTTGTCCTGCAGGGGACATCACTGACCACTGGTGTTGGTCTCCTTCTCTGGCAGGGAGCTGCAGCCTCCCCTTGAGACATTGCTTCTTACTTTCTGCTAATACTTAACCTCTTCTCCCTCTCACATGTAATCTTAACACCCTTGACAACTGAGCAGCTGCAAGATGAGAGAGAATCTCCTCAACATTTACAGAAAGGTTTTGTTTCTGCTCAACTGCAAAAAACCATCAAGAAAAGATTCTGGTTCTGTTAGTCTGGGCAAGGAATTTGTTTGTGAAATTAAATTCATGTTTTCTCCTGGCAATACTCTCTTTTGATAAATCTTCATGAAGCCAATATTATCATCGCTTTCCCAGTGGCTTCCCATTTTATCATGAGCACAGACTTAAAGCAAATGACCTCCAGCTTTGATAAGTTCTTGGTTTGTGGACTTTCCTGTGGACTTTCCTCCTTTTCAGCCTGGAGATGATCATGCTCCTCAGCCTCAGCACAGCAGTGACAACACTCAGTGCCTTTCCAAATTCCTCTGAGACCTGGGGCTCCTCTTACACCTATAGTTTCTGAGCTGGAGTACGTTACCAGTGACATTCCCAAATGGCTCCATCTTGCTTGGACAATGGCACTTGCAGGAAGCCTCTGCTAGAGGAGGCCCTGGAGATGAGCAGGGTCCCCCAACCAGTTCTGGCAAAATATCCTTTGGTGCTACAGGGCTCTGTTCCTGGAGGGAGGGCAGGTGTGACCAAATCATGCCTCCATCTCCCTTGCTGGAAATGGCTTGAGGAATTTCTACAGCTCCGGAGCTCCTAGGCATCACCAGACGCAGTACCCTGGGGGCTGGGAGTCTGCTCATGGAAGTGTAAAGCTTAATAAATCAGATGTCTATGGCTACCAGTGAGCCACAGATACACAGAGCCTGGTGTAAAGCAAACATGTTTGTGAAAGCCTGTTTGCAGTGAACGATGGGGCAGACAGGTGACTGCAATAAATCCCGTGATGCCTGCAGGTTTGCTGATGTGATTGCAAGCCTGCTTCAGGATCTCCAGGCCGGCTTCAAGCACTAGATAATGGGATACCATCAACCTGAAATGGCTGTTAGAAATATCACAGAAGAGCCAGAATTAAATTCTTCACCTTGCAACAGGTAAAACAGATTATAAAGTAACTGTGCTTAGTAAAGCTGTTATCTGCAAGCAGCCTTTCTGTGCATGAGGGTGGCGTTTCAGTGTGCTGCTTTCCACCTGACCTGGGCCGTGGTTTGATGGCAAACTTAGAAAGCATGAGCCTTGCTGGACCATGGGAGCATGCAGGTACATACAGGCTGTAGTTCTGGTGAGAGGTAGGAGCTAAAATTCTTTCTGGATCTGGGCCTACCTCCTTCACCAGGATGAGTGGAAGTGTTTCTCATGTCTGATAAAGGCCTGGGATATGGTGTCTTGATTAAAGTGATAGGATATCACCCTTGGTAATTCCACTTACTAGCTGCACCCAAGGCATGGGAGTGGTGGACACAATCACAGACTCTTTCAGTTTGGTCTCTGCAGTGCTGTGAGTTGGAAGAGGTGGAAGGGGTTTGGGGGAGCAGTTGCAGATACACACTTCATTGGGAAATGATTCTTTTTCCCTTTGAATTGGCATGTTGAGCCTCTACCTTGTCTTCTGTAAGGAGAGAGAGGGAAGCATGTTTACTCATTTCTTTCTTTCCTCCTTGAAGCTTTCCATGAGAAATGTTGTTGGGGCAGGTTTGTAGGCAGAACTGCCAAGACATAGAACAGTTTCTCGGTCCTGGGGAAAGAAAACAAAGCAAAATCAAATGTTATGTCATATCAGTACTGCCAGGAGGACATAAAGCTGTCACAGGACATCTGCAGAGGGGCAGTGTGACTGTTTTTTGCAGGGCTCCCCACCTGATCTGGTGACCTGCCTTGTCCTGGGTTTATGAGGTTGTGGCTGGGATTCCTGCACCATGTGTGCCCATGTGCTGTGCAAGGCATGCCCAGGGGTCGCTGTACCTGCAGCACATCAGATCCGCTATATGCCCAAGGGCTGTGGGTCCATGCAGGTAGGTGTACCAGGGCTACCATACCACCCTGAAAACTCAGCTTAGCTGGCATCTGAGAACATCATCTTGCTGCAGAACGTTCACTTACTTTAGTAGGTGACATCATGGTGTTTTTCCTTTCCTGACTATGAAGAGTTTCACCACCGTCCTGGTGACACAGCACCTGACTGTGCTAGTTCTCCACTGAAAATATTTCTACCTTAGACAATTTTTTTTTTTTTTTTTTAATAGTGTCTCCTATACCTTACTTTGGGACTTATGGCTCTGGAGAGGGAAAGACTTTTATTTTACGAGAATGCAAATCGTCTAAAAAATGAAAGAACTGCTGTTCCTGACAGAGGTTTGGTTCTGTGATGCAGAACATAGTTGCTTTGATGCAACATCATAGTTTTGCATGTTTTCTCCCTCACACTGATTATTTTTACACATATTTAACAGAGGCTGAAAGTAACATTTTGGGGTGTTTACTGTCATGAAAGGAACCAGAGTCAGTGACAATGATGTTGGTATTGATTACTAGTTGCCAGTGCTCTTTAAACAACAGACACTATGACTACTCTGGCATATTTTTAATTAACAGTGGTTGATTAATTAGAACATTTTAAACCCCATAATATCATTGGTATGGTTTTGTTCAGAGAATGAGAACAGTTAAGGCAATTCAATTATAATTTGGATTTAAAAATACCTTGCATATTTTTAATGTTCTGTTTGAACAAGAGCAATAAATATGTATCCCTATGAAAATCCATTTTCTTGCCCAGGGTATAAATGTCCAGTATGAAATCTTTGAGTGAGCAATATGGTTTCCCTTGGACAGAGTGTCTCAGTCTAAGTGTTGTATAACTCATGCTCTGCTCCTGGTGTGGTGGCATAGAAATTGTTCCTTGTATATAGCTTTATATAACTGCTGTATATAACCTGCTATAGCTTAACTGCAGCAATTTAAAAGCAATGACAATTTATTCCCAAGTGTGGTCCCTGATCAAAGTTGCGAGTCCCCATTTTAGGTGTTAAATATTTATTCAAAGTGCAGATCATACATTTCTGGTCCTGTGCAGGGAATTTATAATAAAGCACCATTCCTCGCTGAACACCAAAATGTCTTCTATTCCAGCTGTTTCCTTTTTTTTTTTTTTTTTTATAACAAGGTAATTGAAAATAAAATAGAATTAGACAGTCCTTTTGCCAGCAAAACTTTAGCTAGCTCTTACTTCTGCTGCATAAGTGTGCACTGTAAGGTGCTGGGGTGTGTACTTCCTCGCCATGCTGCGTCTCTTGATGCCTCTCCTGGGGTTGTTGGTTGATAGTGCTGTGAGTTTGGTCATTTCTCCTGGTCATGGCAGTGCTCTCTGCCTGCTTTGTCCAGTGATAGTACCTTGATGCCCTCGCCAAGGACAAATGCTCCTTTGTGTGCCTGGACAAGAAGTGACCAGCACAGGGGATGCAAACACAACAGGCAAAGTGAGCAGACACCTTCCCTACCCAGTGTAAAAATAATGAGAGGGAAGGATGAGAGATAGGCATCCCCAGTGGGAAACTTCACCCAGTCTGAGATACCTGTCCAAAGTAGGAATCTGGAGGTGTTTCACTCTCCATTTGCTAAAGGTAGAGCCAGGACAAGCAGGTGACTAAATTTAGATAGGTGAAGTTAGCTGAGCTGAGTCAGTCTGAGCAAGTGTCAAGGACGCACAGGATGGCTCTGCAAAGCTGGAAAGAATAATGCAGGACTTTTAGCTTTGGATTTGTAGTTCAACATTCACCTGGAGGAAGATTGCCATTTACTGATCAACCCATACTATTTTCTACAGTGCTGACCCAGTGTTCTGGCTCAGGTGAAGTTTTGCCTTGCACCTTCTGGCAAAACTGGGAACACTGTCTACTGCTGTAGAAAATTACTGAGTTTGGCAGATGGAGTCCATTTTCATAGTCCATAACTTTCTCTCTTCTAAAAGTCTTATTCTTTATAATTTCAGCACAATAATACTGAAATATATTGTTTGCTTCATGTGCATGCAGTGGCTATTTCCCAAAAAATGTCCTTGATTTATCTTTTTTTTCTTCTTACACACATGACATTGAGTCAGGGAAAGGGAATTACCTGACTTTGAGGTCAATAAAAGATCAATTAGCTGGGTGTTGACAAATCAAAGAACTGGCAACTCTTGTTCCATGCACTTGTGAACAAATCACAGAATAATTTAGGTTAAAAGGGGCCTCTGGAGATCATCTAGTACCATACACTTCTTGAAGTGGTTCCAGTTAGATTAGGTTGCTCAATCCAGTTGAGTTTCAAACATCTCCAAGGATGGAGATCACACAGCCTCACTGGGCAACCTGTTCCAGGAATGGCAGCAGGCAGAAGCATGCATAGAGAGAGGTGAGAAACACCTTGTAATAAGAGGACAGGACCAGTGGTTCAGTGGGCAATGACCTCAGCTCTCCAGGATAATAGTCACCATAAATATTTTACATGTCTGGTTCCTAGTGACACAAAACACTCAATTTCATCCAGGAGCATTTCCATATGCTATTGAACTAACAAGAAGGTATGGCAATTTTTAAGCTGTAGGCAGCCTTATTTAGAAGTGAATTTCAAATATTTAACCACTGCATAGTCTCTACTAAATTGAGGTCTCAAGTTTGCACAACTAAGGGTGAGGGTCATACTCTGTATCTGATGAAATTAATGCCAGCTCTGAGTCCAAGGATCAAACCCTGAATGACTCTGTAGGAGCAATTTATTATCACAGGAGTGAAACATCATCTTCTTTCTTGTGTAGCAGAGGTTAGGACAGAAACTCATTGACCTTCTCCAGGAGGAGAACTGGGGCACATTGAGATTCTGATCACTGTCATGTTGTTGGAATTTGATGATAAGTCCTTTGAAATGACATTGGAGCAGAGAAGCAATAAGCAACCTGAGAATGAAGCCCATAATCTCTCTGTCCCCATGTTGTACATGTTTTCCCTGTAGACTAATTTAAGAACAAAATCTTAATTTGTTTGAGAAAACCAAAAGTGGCTGCTGTAGTTAATTTATCTGGGGACACACTGATGCTGATGAGGTGGGGGAGGATGTTATCTCTGTCCTTTCACAAAGGGACAGATAACACCGAAATGTATGCAACAGCCAAACTGTGGCGCGTAGGTTAAGAATGAGATGGCTTTTTGATTCCTGCAAAGCATAATGAAGAGCAGCCCTCTAGGATGACTGGTGATGGGGAGCAATGGGAATTGAAGGTTACATGTACTTTCATCCACGTGTTCCCACTGCATCTGCTTGCGACATTAACCACCACTCTGCATCTTCAGAGCAGAGCTGCCAGGACCAGACACCCATCCTGGTTAATGTAAATGCTTGACAGGAAGGCTGTGGTTCACTTAACCATTTCATTCTATAGCTGAATTTATGCATAAGGACTTAACAGATTTCTTTCTCTACTTTTTGGACACAACAGTGCCCAAGTTTTTAGAGCATTACTGCAATGGTGCAAATGTGACCTGTTCTGATGAGCCAGGCTGCCTCCGTAATAGCCAAAGGAGATGGATGAGGCAGAATTTACTTGGTTTCCCTTACAGAAGCAGAAGAAAAGACTCCAGGGTATTCAGTTGTGTCTTGTCAACTTCTGTTTGCCCTGCTAGGAACTTTTTGGTTTCTGTTGGTGCTTTGCCTTACTGTCCTTTGGGTATTAAGAGAGTAGAAGGGTGCAAGCTCATAAGCATATTGCACTAAAAATGTACTTCAGACAATGGGGCTTAACACAGCTCTTTACTGTGTTGGTGGTTAAATAGAAGTATTCAGACATTTAGGAAAAATAGTGTCAAAGACTATTTCAGAAGAGGTACTGTCAGAGCAGTATTCTCAGGTGGTAGGAGCCTCTTGTTGAGAAAAGCCCTACTCCAGCAAGCCAGGGGAAGATCAGCAAGTTCCTCAGCTGCCTGAGCATTGCTTCTGGTTCTCCTGGAGACCTCTACATCCAGGGTTGCCACCAAATCTTGTGGCCCCAGGCTGGGTTTGAGTGGTCCCCTCTGTAGTTAATAGTGAATAAGCTTCCCTGGTGGTACTTGTGGAGTTGTGCCCCTGAGCCTAGTCTTCTCTGAGCAAAACCTGAGAGCCAGTGCTAGGGTGAAATGGAGCAAGGCTGCAGTGTCAGTGTGCCACCTCTTGTTGGCTTAATTAAGCATCTGGATGAAAATGTTTGAAGTGTCTCAGTGACCTGGGCAAATAGCTGTCTGCCACAGCTATCTCAAAAATTGCCTTTGTAAATGGGACTCAGGAGCCTTAGCTAGAGGGACATGTTTGAAAGTGGTATCTTTCATGTCTCATGAGTGAGAAAGCAACAGGACCATTTGTAGAGTTGGAAGGAAACATAATCCAAATATAGAGTAGTCACCTTTCCCTTTCTGGTCCCAGTTTACCTTCTGTTCTCTGTCCAGGCTGTCTAAGCTGTGCATGCTTAAAGATCAAAGTTGGGTTTTGTTTATTTGTTTGATGAGGACCTCGCTCGGAGGTACATGCTCTTAGTCTGAGGTTTCCCAGTGCTAAGGTAGTAAGGATCCCCCTTCAGCTTTTGGTTACCAACACACACACTGGTTTTTCTACTTAAGCGCCAAAAGAGGCGATAGTGGTTACTCTTATTCTCTGGTTTATATGGAGAGGAAACTTGTTCATTTAATTGGATTTACTATATCCTTAAGACTGTGCATATAGAAGAGAAGATACTTGTCTGAGAAAAGGCCCAGCCCCCCACATTCCACCCTCTGCTCCAGATAAAATTATGTTAGCCTGATGGCTAACATAAATGCATAACTATACAGTTAATTACAGCTCATGACCAGAGAAATGGGTAACCCTTGGTAGCTCAGAATCAACCACTGGCTTCCTTGCTTATTTTGCTCCCAAAGGAAAAAGAAAGAAGTAGCAAAAATACTGTCCTCTAACCTGTGGTCCAGTGTTTGCTCTTACTCTGTCCATTGGATAGCATATTGCATCACGTCAAAAGAGCAGTGGATGGTGACTGGAATGGACACACTCAAGGTGTCAGTAGAAAACAATCCTGCAAAGCCCACTTTGTTCTTGCCTTGTTAGCTATAAGAAGAAAAGAAATTATCACAAAATGCCTTTTTTCCCTTTCTCAATTATTTTAGAACACCTAAACAGTAAGCCAAGTCACATCGCACACAGTCTGTCTGGAGCACACAGGCTCCAGGAAAGGAATTGCCCCAGAAGATATCCTCCTTATGATCAAAAGTCCAGCAGAGGAGGGCAGCAAATTCTCCACATACTAAAAAACAGGATGAAGAGTAGAACTGCAGAAATATTCAAAGTCTATTGTACTGCAACATCTCCTTATCTATTAATGCAACTTGAATGTAGCCTGTCAGCTTGCTTTAGCTCTGCAGTGAATCTTTTTGTCGTTCTAAATCTGTAAATAATGAAGGCTATCTATTAGGAAAGTACCAAAGGTCTTTTTTAACCCACTTCATAAAGGAGTCCTGCAGGCTAGCATTTGGAAAGAGTCTGGGCTGCTGTAACTCGTTTGAGCCCTAATGTGATAAAATTAAGAGCTATGGGATGTGAATCTTAAGTTCAATCTCAGCGTTGGCACAAATCAGACAATGAAAGTATCTGTCTGATTAGGCAGTTAAACAAGGAGGGATGACTCAAAATATCCTTTCCATTTCAATAGCTCCTGTGAAATTAGGGACCCTTTGAAGACCGTTTCAAACTGTCTTTTGCTTTAATGCACCTCTATTTAATTGAAATCCTATGAAAGAGGATGAAGGCAGTTGTAACCTGAGGAGTCTGGAGTGCATTCCAGTGTCACACTGAGACTTTAAAATGGCTGAGGAATTAGGAGTGACAGACTAGTCCCCTGAGCAACTGGTTTTTATACCCCATCCTTCTGCTTTCCAAGTCCTGCTGCGTATCTCCTGTCTGGTGTGATGTGTTTTGTGTGTTAGCAAATCCTCTAAGTCAGACGTAAGACTGAAGTGGAGCTCAGGGTCTTATCCTGAAGTGCCGGGCAGGGGGTGCAAGATAAACTCAACTCCTTATTTCTCCTGCTTCAACCTTTTAGTGAAATCAGATATGCCTCTGTGATTGCCTTTACCAGAGTGCTCAGTCGGTATGGGAGGATACAGGCGTGCCCTCTCCTGCCTCCCACAGGCTGTGCTCTCTGCTTCTGCTGTGGCTGCAGGGATCAAGCACTTTGCTCCAATGTCCCCTGTACCTTTGGTGCTGCAGAGAAGCTGCCTGGTATGCCAAATGCAAATATAAAGGGAGATGATCCCCAGCTGACTGTCAGCCACAATGCTCAAACCTCCGAGCACTCAAACCGGCAGCGCAAATCTTGCTGCCCCTCAGGAAGGGTGATGTGCTGGTAGCAGGCAAAGTAAAGGCAGAAAGTGCTTTGCAAAAGAGATCCCTAGGTTGCTTATAAATGTGTCTCTCCTTATTCCTCTTTGTTACATGGAGTTATTTGTCCTGTTTTGGGTATGGAATAAATTGCTTGTATTCTCCTGCTTTATACATTGTGTTCTAAACATCTTGTTCTAGATGCTTTAGGCTTCCAATAGTTTCTGGCGAGCTGAACAAATATAATGAGTAAAAAATGCCATAAAATCCCAAACAAATTTTTCAACCAGCTCCATTATGTTGTTTGTGCTCGGCTAGGATATATTACTGTGTTGGGATATATTATTGTGCAAGTATATTGTGCTCTTTGAACAGAGTTGAGTCAGTGCTGCTTCATGGCAGAGCTTTGCACAGGATTGGCAGAGGCTGGTGTGCCAGGGCAGGGTCAATTCTTTTGTCCAGTTTGAGTCTTACTTTACTGAATTTTCTGGCAGTACAGCCACTGTATTCCTGGAAGATCTAGAAAACATCTGCAGCTCTTGAGCAAGACCTGCAGTAGACTCAGCTGTAGACACTTGATTGTAGCTGAATTGAATAAACTAGATCAGGCAGGATGAAGAGAAAATAGAGATAACCTCTGAATGCAAGTGAACAAACAGAGCATGAAATCTTTCAGAAACAGAGGTCCTCAGAGGATGAGCAGAAAAATAAAGAATTTGGGAGATTCACAATCAATGTAAGACTGCATTTTGTCCCAGTTAGATCCTAAATAAACACTCAAATGTTGGAATGATGTTATGTGAACTGAATTTAGAATCTGTCTAATGAGTTTTTTTGCCCAGTGAAGTTCTTTCTTTAAACCACAAGGCTCCCATAGGAGGTTATCTGCTGGTTGTTTTTTTTTTTTTTCCCTTCAGACCTTTAGGAATTATAAGGTACAAAAATGTATTCACAGTTTTTGTATTGATTATTGATCAATACTTTGTCTCTGTAAATGCAAACATTCTTGATTTCAGTATATGTTACAGCACCTACCCTAGCTTTTCAGTAAGAACAATTGTTTACACTGCCTTAGAAATAACCAGCTGACATGTTTTTTTAATATAAGTGTTTAATCATTGCAGAGTGTCCAAGGATAGAAAGAAGAAAGATTCTAAAGTAATCTACAGACAAAAATAGTTAAGGATTTGTTACCACATTTTTACTAGAACTCATGAGGTTAAATGAATGAATAAACTTGAATGAATAACTCCACAAACTCAGCTTAAATTAATCAGTCAAACCAGTATTTTCACTTCCTGTTTTGATCTAGATACTGTATCACTTACTCCACTGAGTCTTTGTAAAGTTACCTGGCATTTTATCAAAGTTAGGATATGCGAGGCGAAGTTCACTGTCTGTTATTTATTTATAAAGAAACAAAAATGTGCTAGTCCCCTCATAGAACAAATAAATAAATAAATTTAATAGGATAACAAATACAAACAGTATCAACCTATTCCCTGTCCTTGAAAGTGTATACTGTAATCTAGACATGTGAAGAGGGATGAGAGCACTACACATCATGGAAAAAAGGCAAAAAAAGACAAGTCTTATAATGACAAGTAGGTATGGTTCTGTAGTTCTGTTATGTATATAAGCTTTCATAGGCTTAAGTTCTCAAGGTGATGCAGGAAGGAAGTGGGTTTTGAGAAAGCATGTGGCTAAGGAGAGATTATTAAGACTTTTTGTCTTTTGATTCTTCCAATATCACTTGGTATTTTGACTGGAATGCAGATCTATTTGTTGAAGATGCCTTTACTTAAGAATCAGCTTTCTGATTATCTATGCTAGCCAGAAAGTCCTATAACCATGCATTTCATGTTTGTCTAGTGGGTCTTTGGGTCTCTAAACATCAGTGCAGTAGATCCATTCATGGCTGCAGTGTGCCTTGGGGAACTTCCTGTGTTGTTGAGTCCTGTCTGCTTCTGCCCAGCCAGCATGGACACAATTAATCCTATGTGAGATGGATAAAAGTTAGTATTTCATTTTCCCAAAATTTTGATGTGAGACAGAAACTGATGGAAACCAGGGTGGCAACAACTAGCTTGCCTTGGGCTATGTGACTAGTGAGCCACTGACAGCTATGCTAATTAATCTGGGGGAAAAGTACTTGCATACACTGTATGCAACACTGTGTAGAAGCTACAGCCCAAGGGGTGAACCACAAAGTGTAGGAGCCAAGCTGTCCTCTGCAGCCCTGCGTAATATTGACTGGTCAGAGTGACTGGTCTCTCTGCCCTAGGTCCTTGGTGCTGGACTGGTCCGCACCAGTCCACAGGGCTGATTCTCTCAGGTGTGGTGTTTGTGATCTGTGAAGCAGAAATCACTGTCCAAAAAAGGACTAGTGCACCATGATGTGGAGTGTTTTGTGGATTTAGTTGCTATGTCTCGGCAGTTGATTCCAGAGCCCGAGGTAAGAGTCCTGGGGAAGATGGAAGCATGGATGGGCAGCAGCAGGAGGCAGCATGCTGAACAGGCAGTAGCTTTGCCACTTAACAAATGTCCCTTCAGATGAGGATGTGTTTTAAAGTGTTGCCTTGTCTGGGACTCATATCTTTTCTCAGAGCTAAGGGAAGCACATTCATCAGTCTGGATTTACAGTTGGTAGCATTTCCTGAAGGCTGGTGCTGTGAAAAAAAAGGAGCAGGGATCAATTTTTTACTTTATTTTACAATCCAGTGGGTAGGATGAGAGAGATGCTCCTTCTGTCATGCAGAAGACCAAGGCCAAACTTTTCCTTTCATGATGCAATTCGGTCTATTTATCTTCATCATCAATAAGGGATTTTTGCCTTGTGCATGACAAAACTGATGGAATGAGAGAGCATGCAAGTGAATGCCAGTAACACTCATGTTTTCACTTGAAAGGTTTGGATTCCAATCTTGGCTATATGAACAATTTATACATTAATGTAATGGCTGCTTGACATAAACCACCCTGAATATGTCCCTCTCAGCAAGCCTGGCAGCTGGGCCCTTGTAGATAAGGCTTTTCCACTGAGAGATAGGGAATAGATTTTACTTCCCCTTGTTTGGAATAGCTTTACAGATCGAAAAAGGATAGTGATATTTTCTATTTAAAAAATCCTTATGCAATTAAGTATTATGGATGAAGTTTCATGTTTCTGTATTATGGCACTTATCCAGTGTATTGTTAAAGGATGTGAATTCACACTGGGCAGCAAGGATGGTGGGGGCAGCCCACTGGAACATGACAGTTTATGTGCTATAGCAGCCACTGAACAGGCAGCAGGCATGGATTTTAATAGTTTTATTTTTTTCTGGTGCGGCATGTTTTTTTATTACATTTCTAACATAGGTAGATTCACCATGGAAGCTACAATTGTGATTCCTTTTGTTTTGCAACCACCTAAATAGATAGATAAATTCCTTCTTTGAAGTTTTCAGTATAACAGCAACAACTTTTGTTGTTTTTGTTGTTTACTCACCTTGATAAGAAAACAATTTCTAAGTCCCCTGAAACCATCTCAGTGGTTAGATGTTTGAAAATAAATGTTTCTGCATAGAAGAGGAATCCTCCAAAGTATCAAGCACAATTAAAGTATTTGAGTTTAATTTCTTTAAAAAATAAGTTGAGAACTCAGTCAATCATTCTTTTGACAGTGTTGTTTATGTTGATTAGCACTGTGCCCTACTCCACATGTGTTGCCACCATAAATCAAAGAGGACTCTGTGTGTGGCTCTGTTCAGAAGATGACACACTTTCACCCCACTGAGGGTTGGGGACATTTTTTTTCACCAAGGAGCACCGTGATCAGAGAAGGAGCAGTGAGGAAGTGACCAAACATGGTACCAAGTCAAATGTTCTGAAAAATTATGTTCAAGCCCTCTCTTTTTAATGTTTTGGTGTAGAAGTAGTCCTCTACCTAAGCAAAGCCACTTCTCTGTTTTCCGTCTACCAGTTCAGCAACTCTATGGATGTCCCTGGCTCAACAGACTGCAAACCAGCATATTGCACTTGGCCTCACTCATTCATATGGCCACCATTCTCCAGCTTTGTCCACTGCAGCCTAATTTTTGCTGAAGCTGCACCTGTCCTGGTCTGGAAAATCACCAGTAGATTCCCAAGGCTCCTCTCTTCTTGTGCCTCCATGAGTACATTTTCTTCCTAGAGATTTCCCCTTCTATTTTTGGATGGAAGAAGTACAGTCCCTCATGCCAGTGGGCTTATGCCAGTTTTAGTTTGAAGGAAACAAGGAACAAGTTTTGTTCCCAAACACCCATAAACATGCTTCTGTTCATTTGTCTGTCTCTGATGTATTTTTCTGTCACTTGAAACTCTGTGACATGGGGACACAATTGTTTAGCAAATTGTTATCTTATGTGATTATAATATTTGGTACTGTTATTTGAGGGCTATGACATGAGTCAAAACAGTTGTGTATGACACATACGACAGGGCTTGATTCCACCTTATAGAAATGATGGATTATCATCCTAAATAAGTAGAAACATTTCACCCCAGTTTTGATCCTGAATCTATTTTACTTACTGATGACTGTGGCTTTGCTGTCATTTTACGAAGTCTCACTTCTACGTGTTGTTCACTGTCTATTATTACCCTTATTTCCCTTCAGAGTAAAAAGACACTGCTCTCTCCTTTATTCTGCTGCTTTGGCTGTAGGAAGTTGTTTCTAGAGAAGTGGGGGCCCAAACGGAATCCTCTCTTTTAACATCTGGCAATGCTAATGGTGCTACTGGTAATGGTCCTTAGTCAATAGTTGGGATACAGTGTTTGAATTCCTAAACCCTGGATTGCATATGCACTTTTCCTACTGCAGAGTGCTTGGATGTTAGGCTAAAACCATTTTTTCACCTGTTCTTCCTTCATCCTAGATACACTTCCACCTCCCCAGCCCCACAGCAGCTGTTTGTTTTGTCTCTTGAATGTTGAAATCATGATTTGTTCCAACTGAGATTATCTGTTCTCTGGGGTATTTATTGAATATGCTTCTCTAAAGCCCTTGTTTGTCCTTGGCAGCAGTGCTTTCCTCTCACCTCTTTGCCTTGCTCTGAAGTTGATGATGTTGCACTGTAAGGTTGACCTTGACACACTGTTCTCAAATTTTAGAAAAGCTACAAAGGTCCCAGCTTCTGTGTTTTGAGGCTACAGCAAATGCCTAAAAGGGTGTCTTTTACTGGCACAGACACTGAGGAAAAATGCTTTCTGCTTGTCTGTATTTATTGTCTCAAATGCAAGTAGAGAGTACTGCAGTTTCACTATATAGCCATCAGTACAAGTTTTGCAATAAGCCCCTCAATTTTCCCATAAACTACCCCTCATATGTTTTCCCCATCACTATTTTTTTAAATAGATCATTAAATTCCTCTCAGATAGACTCTTGTGATGTTACAGGTTGGGACTCTTCTGCTTTACTGCACTGCTTCATAATGTATGGGCAGAAATACCATTTACTGAATAGAAGATGAAATGAAGCAGAGGCTCTGCCATCCCATCATACGTTGTGGAACCTACTGAACACCCCTTAACACTGTTTCAATGAAGGGAAAAAAATACCCAAATGTATTTTGGGTGGTTTGAATTCAGTTCAAGCAGAGAGAAAAATCAGAGCTGTGATGAAGACAGCAAACTGCCAAGCTTTATGGGTCTGGTGGATACCAGCAGGCATTGTCCATTAGCCTATATATATTTCATCTGAAGGGGAAAAAACAGGAAGAAAGAACATTGTGAATTTGAAGATCAAATCCACTATTGAAGGGTTTTGTACCCTTCTCAAAGGTCCACAATTGGGGTCCTTGTAACAGTTATGTGTTTGAGATGCATCAAGGCAGTCTGACATCCAGGTGAAATTCTTTTGACAAATCTAGACACATGCAGGTGAAGAAAGTTAATGAAACAAAATCTCCCACAATAAAATTAAGAAACTTATTAACTCAGAAGCTTTGGGGAAATACTTTCAAACTAGATGGACAACTGATAAGAACCTTATCAAATTTTCATAGATACAATTAATTCCTTCCATTTAGAAACACTTCAATCAGAAGCTTCCAATTAGGTAGCATACTATATCATTGAAGTGCCATTAACACTCCAAACCACTGCTACTGACATTAGAGATCTAACAAGGAATGAGTAAACAGCTTGATTTGAAATGAAAGCAGCTTACCTAAGACAAGTCTTTTTGCCAGATGCTGAGGTGAACACTTTTCTGCTTTCTTTTCTTTCTAATGTAGATCATTGCTACAGTGGCACATCGAAGTGCTTTGCAGTGCTAGCAGGTGGTAAGCTCACCTGCAGGCTGGGGCTGCTGAGCTCTTTTGGGACCCCACTAGCCACTGGCTGATGAGAAGCCTGTGCCAAGGCTGGCCTAGATTTACTTGCATAGTGTTGCATCCTGCAGCACAGTGTCACCCTTCCTGCCTTGCCAGCACTGTCCTTCTGAAGCCTTCCATCTTTTTAGAGGTGCTTGAACCATCAGATTCTTCCTATTATTCTTCTTTTAAAAATACAAAAGTGACTCCTCTGATTTTATACCAGCTCCATGGGCAGAGTTATTCCTCACTGTTGGTCTGTGCTTCACACGTGCATGTGGCATGTTGTGTATTTGGAGTACTCAAAATAATTTTTATTTAAGGGATTCCTGTACTTTTCCTTGCATATAAGGCATGTAGAAACAAAGACCTCAGCCAAAGAGTTGCTGAAAGACGTATCTTTTGGAAGCTGATGGAAGTGGTGGTCTTTTCTCAACTGAAGTAGAGATATTGTGTGTTTAGGGAATTGAAAATGCAATATTGTCAAATGGTTTTAAAGCTTATTATTAACCAGCTGTGTGAATAAGGGGGAAGGGGACATCGGGCAATAGTCCAAGTAAGTGGTGGCTTGAACAAGATACCCCATTGGGATGCATTCTGCTATTTCACATCTGGGAAGTGCTGACCGTGTCTGAATCACTGCTGATCACCTGAGTAGTTCTTGTCAAATGTGTGGGGTTTAGCTGTGGTAATTTCCTTCACAGTGACTGGCATGGAGCTGTGTTTGGGATTTGTGCTGAACACAGGGTTGATAATAGAGAGATGTTTTTGTTATTGCTGAGCAGGGCTTAAAAAGAGCCAAGGCCTTTTCTGCTTTTTGTACTTGCATGCTGGCAAGGGGCTTGAGGGTGGATGGGTGGCTGGGAGGAGACACAGCCAGGACAGGTGACTCAATGTGACCAAAGGGATATTCCATATCATATGGCATCATGCTTAGCATATAGAGTGAGGGGAAGAAGGAGAAAGTGGGACATAGCATGATGGCGTTTGTCTTCTCAAATAATCCTTATGAATGATGGATCCCTGCTTCCCTGAGGATAGCTGAACACCTAGTTGCTCATGGGAAACAGTGAAATAATTCCTTGTTTTGCTTTGCTTGCATGTGCGGCTTTCGCTTTCCCTAATAAACTGCCTTTATCTCAACCCACAAATTCTCTGGCTTTTACCCTTACAATTCTCTCCCCAGTCCTGCTGGTGGGGCACTGAATGAGTGGCTGCCTGAGGCTTGGCTGATGGCTAGGTCTAAACCACAATATTGACCTACATAGAAAGCATGGGGATCACAGGAAGCCTCTGGCGCAGCCAGAGTTTGAAACTTGAATGTACTTGAGCTGACTTTTGGAAGCCTGGATTGCTTGCCTGCCCCTCTAAGATCCATCCTGGTGCCAGCAGGACTTTACCAAATGTACTTGGAGGCAAATCCATGCTTGAAATGTGGTATCATTAGTGGCTCAGAAATTGATGGAAACTCTGCAGTGAATGGCAATGCTGAAATTTGGTACTCTGAAGATCTAAACTTAGATTGAAACTTTGGAGAAGTTGCTGAATGAGCCTTCTAGTAGCTCTTTCAGGATAACAGATCAAGTGTTTTTAATGAGTTTTGTTTCCATATACCTAGAGATAGCATTCTCCATCCTGGATTAATGACTTACGAATACAGAGGGTATTTGTAATTTACAGAAGAGGAGTCTCACCGTCCCTTAATGATTCTAGTGATTCTTTTTTTCCTCAAACTACCTCAAACAACCAAAAGGATTTTTCTTTGAAAAACCTTTTGCTTCCAATGATGAGACTCTGTATGTTGAGTTTCAGCTGTGATTGAATTTGTACTACAGCCAAGTTATAAAACCTCAAAAATAGGATTTATAATGGAAATTCTAAGTGCAATCTTAACTGTAACAGCCAGCTTGATACTCAATAGTACTATTAACATCCTTCAAACCCAATGTTCAGGATGAGTCATACTGATCTAATTCTTTACATAACCCTTTTTTTTTACAAGACAGGCCTAGTCTTGTAATTTCTAGCCGTGTGCCTGTGGATACTGGCACTGGATTCTTTTAGTTTGAGGGGATAAACAACACAGCTGATATCAGTGCTGGGGAAAAAGACAGTGTTTCCAGCAGAGCTGTGCCATCTACATTTATTTATTTGGTTAAATTCAGGCAACTTTCATTAGTCTCAATTGTTAACTTGATGTTGTGATTATATAATGCCTATGTAACCTTCTAGTTCTGATCTTCTAGTTCTTAGACAACCATATAGCATTTAACATTACAATAAATAGAAAGTCTTAGGAAGATGTGAGAGTGAGTATAGGAGAATTGTAACTCCTTCTTTCTACCTGTTCTTTGTAATAAAGAGATGAAGAATAACTGGCATGATTGTCTGCCTCAGTGATGAATTCCACATGCACTGTCCTCAGCAGTTCTGTGCTGCTATAAATGCATAAGGTGATCCTAAAAAGGGAAGGCAAGTATCAGGGATGAGAATTATGGTAATGAAGTCACTTTGCTTGTCCTGGACCCTGCAGCAGAAGATCTGGATGACCTTGCTGGCCAGCATATAAAAATTCTGATTTGTGAGAATTAGAGAAGTTTTGGAAGTTATATAGCTTTCACAGGTGAACAAAACTTAGGTTTTTGTGTAAACAGCATAAAGGCAGCATCTGAAACAGCTAACAGTTGGGGAGGAGAAGGGCCAAACTGACAGTATGTCCTAGAGTGGAATTGGTGCGTGAAAAATGGGCTTGAGTCCCCAGATTCCCTCAAGGCAGGCCTTTGCCTCCCTCTTGCCTTTGCTTCCTTGTGCCAGGGAAAGAATGAAATATTTAACTGCATATATGAAGTAGAACTAATTGCTCAGGTGAGATCGAGGGGCTGCCTGGGGCTGTTGGCTGTGCTGTCCTTGCCCCATTAGCAGAGGGTGAAGGGAAAGAGGAGGTGCCAATAATGGGCCAAGCTGTCAGCAGCAGGCACAAAGTACAGGGCATCTGAACTTTCCTCTCCAAAGAAACATTGATTTACTGGGACTCGCAAAAGTAAATCAATCAAAGTCCAGAGGAAATCTGGCAGTATAGACATTTAGTTCAGTCCTGCTGTAGCATCGGCAGGTATCCCCATTCCCTTTTACTGTATTTTTCCTTTTCACAGAATCACAGACTCACAGAATCAACTAGGTTGGAGAAGACCTTTGAGATCACTGAGTCCAACCTTTAACCTAACACCACCTTGTCTACTAGATCATGGCACTAAGCGCCACATCCAGTCTCTTCTTAAATACTGCCAGAGATGGCGACTCCACCACCTCCCTGGGCAGCCTATTCCAATGCCAAATCCCTCCCTTCTTCCTAATATCTATGCTAAACCTCCCCTGGCATAGTTTAAGACTGTGCCCTCTTGTCCTACAGCTGGTTGCCTGGGAGAAGAGAATGACACACCCTGACTACAACCTCCTTTCAGGTAGTTGTTGAGAGTGATGAGGTCTCCCATGAAGCTTCTTTGCTCCAGGCTGAACAAACACTACCTCCTTCAGCCACCCCTCACAGGACTTGTGCTCCAGTCCCTTCACCAGCCTTGTTGCCCTTCTTTGGTCTCCAGCACCTCAGTGTCCTTCCTAAACTGAGGGGCCCAGAGCTGGACACAGCATTCAAGGTGTGGCCTCACCAGTGCCGAGTATGGGGGCAGAATCATTGCCCTGGTCCTGCTGGCCACACTGTTCCTGATCCAGGCCAGGATGCCATTGGCCTTCTTGGCCACCTGGGCACACTGCTGGCTCATGTTCAGCTTCCTGTCCATCCAAACTCCCAGGTCCCTTTCTGCCTGGCTGCTCTCCAGCCACTCTGTGCCCAGCCTGTAGCGCTCCAGGGGGTTGTTGTGGCCAAAGTGAAGGACCCAGCACTTGGCCTTGATGAATCTCATACCTCTGGATCTGGCCCACCTATGCAGCCTATCCAGGTCCCTCTGCAGAGCCCTCCTGCATTCCAGCAGATTGACACTTCCCCCATCTTGGTGTCATCTGCAAATTTGCTTATGATGGACTCAATCCCTTCGTCCAGATCATCAATAAAGATGTTAAACAGGACTGGGCCCAGCACTGATCCCTGGGGGACACCACTGGTGACCGGCCACCAACTGGATGCAGCCCCGTTCACCAGCACTCTCTGGGCCCGGCCCTCCAGCCAGTTCTTAAAGTTTTCCTAAGGAGCAAAAGTTTCCTTGCAGCCCATTCTGCCTTAACCTGCCATTAAGCAGTTCATATGGATGAAGCATTACACTAATTATATCTGCTGCAGCTGAGCTTCTCCTCCCACCCATGGACTCTCCGGTACCTGGCCTGCATGTGCAGTGCAAATTCAAGTACAGGTGACACTTTGGGCATGCCAAGAGCAGACAGCAAGCTGCCTCTGCATCGAAGCAGCATCTGTCCTCAGCAGGGTTTGACTGCTGCTTTTTAAGTCCTTAATTTCCCCAAACTATTTCTGACAGATCAGTAAATGTAAATAAGTAAAGCAAGCATCTTGTGAACAGGTTTATGTTTTCTTTAATGAGACACTTTGCTGTAAATTTTTAGGAGTCTAAAAATTGCAGAAGGTTGAAAGCTATAAGATCACTTCTGTAAATAGCCAGAGAATAGCCAGGAAATAAAATGTTCATATTCTCTCTGCCTCTTCAAAACTGAGGCATAACTGGTGTTTCAAGTCCTTGTGGAATTGAATTTCTTTTGACATAATCAATTGGGAGATTTTAATTTCTTTCTTTAATAGGTCATATTATCATAATTTAAATTACTGTTCTCCCATAGTTTAAATATACTTCCAAATTTATCCCTGTGATCTTTTCAGCAACTTTTTCAAATCTGAAGTGTCAAGCCCTCTGGGGAAAAGGGGATCACTAGCATAAAATTTGATTGGTGCAGTAAGATTGCCACTTGAATTTCTATTACATGGTCAAATTATTAGCTGGTCTTTTGTTTGTTTAAGCTGTGTCTCTGGGAGTGTATAAACTGCTGCTTTTGAAATTCTGAGCATAAGAAAAACGTTACCTTCTACTTTAAAAAATAATCTGTCAACTGTTGGAATGATTTGTGATGATGGAATGACATTATGATTTGACAGAGAAACAGTCACCACCAAGAAAAACTACTTTTATATATTTTTGGGAAATCTTTGTAAACTGTATGATTAATCAAGATTTGAAAGTCATATTTTAAGTTTCTTGGGTATTTTAGGAAAGACTTAACCCCTCCCAAACAAGCCTTCCTCATTTCCCATGGGGACAACATTTTTGCAGCTATCCTACCCACCTTGATGTTTGCATCTTCCCATGTCTATGACAAATTTTTAATCTCTTGATTGCTCTTAGACAAACTCAGAAGGGGGAGAGTCAGCTCATGGGCCTCTGAGGAGCTCTGCAGAGATGGAGGATTCATGAGCCAGGGAACCCTGGGCAAGATGTGGGCCAGGGGCAGCCATCACCATCCTATGGGGTTGTAGGTGGCACATAGGCTCTGTGTAGGAAGAGAGATGTGGCTGCTCTGCATGGGGAAAAGATCTTGTGGACCAAAACAAAGAACACTGGTACTGGGACTTGATCTGGTTTAACAAAGGTGTTAAGGGGAACATGGAATTCTCTGTTTAGGTGGTGTCAGATCAGCATCTGGCAGGGACCACTGACTCCTGCTTCGTTTGCACATATTGAAGTTTCCTTACTGAACCTGACCAATGAAAAATGAAGCATGCTTGCCTTTTGGAGCCTTATCTCAGCTGGATGTTTTTGAATTGACAGGGTATTCTGGTTGTGTTGAGACTACAAAATGCATTGTCCTTAGAAGGAAAACAACATGTATAAATTTTAGCCATCAGTTTTTGAGGATTAAAAGAAAGAACATGAATATTAAAATTGCATAAGCTATGTCTTCAACAGGAGAGCAACCAGAAGACTTCAGTGTACAGGATGACCACATATCCCTACTTTACCCTCTCCCTATCAACATTTTGTGAGACAAGCTTACACCAAGTGTTGGTGTATTCACTGCACTTCATATCCATAAGTGATTAATTTTGGCTTATCACTTTGGTGCAGCCACAGAATCTGTCATGTATTTTGGGAAGAAAAGGTCTGTGTTCTGTTTGCAATGGAGTCTGTATGACCGGAGGTGGAGCTTATGCAGGAGGAGTCATGTTTTGCTGCATGTATTTGTTGTTTGGCAGATGTCCAAGTGATTTGGAGATAGTACTATGTTTTTGGAGAATCATACTTTGGATAAACTGTTGTTTTGGCCCTAAAAAGGCCAAAAAAGACCATCTTTCTGAGTTGAGTTTCACACTGATTAGCTGCCTTCTTGGCATCAGTCCCCTGGGGCCTGACACAGTGTTAGGGGCCACTTTGTGGAGCATAGAGGAGAAACGCTGGATATTTCTTCTCCTGCCAGTGGCTCTTTCCTGACTCCTCTTTGCCTATGACTGTCACAGTGAGGGCACCAGAGTTACTGCAGCTTATACTCTCTCATATATCCTCTTTCAAGTTTCTTGATTATAGGTAGTTAAATGTAATTACTGTGGATTTTGTAGCACTCTGGGACAAGATAAAGGAGAATGAAAACCAGTGAGGCAAGTGGCTCTTTCTCTGCTGTTCAGGGAAGACTTTAAGGTATTTTTTAAAGGATAATTTATGAAAACTCTAATCAGATTATGTAGCTCTTCCTTGCTATCTCAACATCATCCTCCTGAGAACACTACCAATAGGGCTTGCTAATAAATTTCTGAAGATCTCTTAACAGTATTACTCTTTCTGCATCTGGGAAAAAGTTTTCTAAAGTGAATAAATTTATGTTTGTCCTAATGAAAAATCTGTTATTAATTTTGGACTGGTTTTTTAGTTTATCAAAATTATAACATATTGTCATACTCTTCTGCTGAACATTTCATTTTTCTTTCAGCTTTCATCACTTCTTTGTGGTTTCCAGCTTTATTAAACTCAGCTAGAAGTCACCTGACTGAACTACCCTTTGCTTACCATATTGAAAATTTTACTCCCTAAGATTTACAATGGAAATTTATATTATTGAGAAAATAAAAACAGAAGAGAAAAGAAATCACATGTCCCAACAGCAAAGTCCTGGTGGTTTGCCTGAAAGAAGAGGGAAGGCACAGAGTTGTCGAGCTGCAGCCACTGTGGCCTGAAAGAGAACACTGAGTCTGATTCAACACTGGCTGAGAGGAAAGAGAAATTTCCACTCACCTTATCATGGAATGAATCAGGATCCTTTGGCAAGTAACCCTTTTCCATATAGGAAGTACCAGGGAGAGAGAGAGAGAGGAAGAGAGAGGGAGAAATCCCTGCTGTTCTATGACCTTAGAGCTCTTAATTAAGATTTTTCTGGTGTGTTCTCTAAAAAACGTTTACAATTTATAAGAAAAAAATTCGATTAATTTATTTGTGATTACCAGCCTCATCAACTAACTTGCTCTGCACTTGTCTCTGATTACCACCACATCATTTAGAAACTCAACTTATTGTTTTATTTATATCAGTCGGAAGCACCACTAATAATTAAAAAAAAAATTGTACCATCTCTGACAGAAGTCTTTTAGTGGGAGTTTAAGATAATTATTCAAAAATAAAGTGATGAATTTATTCCAGTGGGAAGATGAGAGACCGAATAATTCATTACTAATTCCGTGATGCCATAATACTGTGCAGCACTTTATAAAAAAAAAATGAAACCATCAGTTACAAAGAACTAATGCCTCTGAAGAGGCAACATACAGATGGAGATGAGCAGAAAGGCACCATGGTGAGCCTCAGGTCTTGTACATATCCCCTTTTTCCCTTTCTTTTTTCTTCTCTCTCTTTCTTTCTCTGGCCCTCCCTAATTTTGAGTCCACACCATTTTGGAATGGACAATTTAGATTAATAACTGAACTAGAAGAAAAGGCTTTGCAAGAGACCTAAAGGGATGGAGGAATGCAGATGTAACAGTGAAGTTGAGACTCAGGACATGCTGGTAGCAGTAGAGGATAAGATTAGAGTGACCTGAGAAGGAGGGAAGGCAATATGAATTGTACAGGCAGAAACTGTGTGAGGACTGGACAGTCAGGTCATCACCACAATTTTTGCTGTCTTTGATGCATAAATAGGATGCAAAGGATGAAAGAGAAGTCAGAGGCACTAAACAAGCAAGGTGCATGTTACCACCTCATAGACAAGAATAATCCCAGATCCTTTCTCAGATTAATGCTCTTATTCATGGACCTGTACTCAGTATCTGTCAAGTAACACATTCCTGTGAGGGAAAGACAGGTAAATCCCCACTGGAATACCTGCAGTTTGCTTCTAGTGGAGAAGAGCAAATAATGGTCCCAGTTCTTCATCAAGGGAAGCTCTGGCAGAGGGGAGGGAAAGGGTAACCAGACTGTGACAGCAAATATTATTTTAACATTAAATTGAAATTATTTTCCTGTTTGTACTCTGATTCCAAACAGGATACCTTAAGAGTCTTTTTGTATCAACCCATCTTACTGGATTTATTTGTTTTGTGAACTTCAGCATAAATACAACACAATATATCGATTCAAAACATTTCCACTGTGAAGGAGAATAGTGAGTGTATGATGAAGAGATGTTAAGTGATGAAAAACAAGGTCACAGTGGCTGTTTTATTCTGTTCTCTATAGGTTCTTGTATTTCACTGGTCTCCTAGAGCACCTGGAAATAAGGCAGCAGCACATGGTGAGGCCTCAGTAATCTCTGGTGGATGAAGTTTGCTCTGTTTGCTTTGTTTCTCAATCAGTTTGCAGTGTAGAAATTATGTATGCTGCAGGCCACACAAGAGACTCTGTTCCGGAAAGACCTCTGGGGATCAGCACAGCCCTAAGCAGATGTTTGGGCACTATGGCAACTGGCCAGGCACCTGATATTACTTCTTTATTGACTTGTCTGTGGTGACATGCCTATGATGAAAAGCATTTGGGCAGCTCAGCAAGGTGGCATGGCCTGAGGAGGCAGATATGTGTTCTTCTAACATACGCAATAAGGGATGAAAACAGGATAACTATGACAGGTACTCTTGAGGGTTTGGTTTGGTTTGGTTTTGTTGGGGGTTTTTTTGTGTTTTTGTGGTTTTGGTTGGTTGGTTGGTTGGTTGGTTTGTTGTTTTTTTTTTTTTGGCGTGTGTGTGTGGGGGGGTGGTGTTGGTGTTTGTTTTTTGGGTTTTATTGTTTTTGTTGGTTTTCATTGGTTTGGTTTTTTTGGGGGTGGATGAGGAGTTGGGGTTTTTTTTGGGGGGTGGAGGGAGGAGCTTTTTTGGGGTTTGATTGTTTTTGTGGTTCCCCCTGCCCCTCAAATACAAGGCCAGCCCCACCTGTTCTATTGGTGGCATTATCTCCTTGGTAAAACAAGAAATGATGCCCATGTCAGAGCTTGCCAGGAGCGCAAGGAAGTATTCTATCTGCAGTTTCCATAAGTTAGCCATCATTGTTCATGATGAAATACGACATGCAAAGTCATATTCCAGAAATGCAGAGGACACTGAAAAAATTTAGTTCTGAGCACGCATCCGTGTGTAGTGGAGCATCAGGGAAAAGGCAGAGCTTGCAGCAGGGACATGGTCTTTCCAAAACAGCTCAGCTATCACACTGGATACCTGGTAGTGTTAAGTTTAAGAGTTCTCCAGTAACAAATCTGCTGTGTATATAGACAGACAAAAATGTCCTCGATCCTGTATGCTGCAGATACCCTCTTTCACTGATGATCTGTGTCTGTCCATCGTCTGTCCCCCTCACCCCCCTGTCCCCAGTTTGCATAGAAAACCTGTGGCAGAAAAGTCAGTGCAGGTTTCTGTGGAGAGAAGCTTGTAGAAACAAGGGAATAAGATTTAGTAGGCATCTCTCTCTCTTATTAAATTTTATGATTTTTCTTTTAGCATAGGAGTTGAAGAGAACTTGGTGGGGTTTTTTCCACTACCAAGGTTGTAATTTGAATTTCTGAGCTACTTGCAGGTCAATAAAAAAAAAATTGTGTGTAACTACAGGCCTCTGCAGAGCAACCTGGGATGCACAGACCTACAGAGGCAACTGTGCAGGGGCCCTGAGAGCCTGGTGGCACAGAGGCTTGCAGGCATCAGCTGCTGCCATTCCTTGAGAAGATGCAATTATGCAGGGACAAAGAACCCTCCAAGAAAACAATCAGGCCCAGGAGTTTTTGAGCTGATCTTGTTTGAAAACTTGGCTACGCACATGCGTATGATCACTGAAACCAAAAGGATTTCTACATAATTTCTTTCGCTGCAGGCCAGGGCTTATGGACAGAAAGCCGTGCCTAAAAATAAACCCACACCACATTAATCCTAGATCTTGTTTTTTTGAGGAGTTTAAACTGTTTCTCATATGCATCCAGTGACAAGCTTTGGAAATAGTCAAGAGACTCCAGGCTGCCTGCTCCTCTGGGCAGAGGAAGTCACAACAAATAAGAAGTGATGTTGGCCAGGGAGAAACTGCTGTTCTAAAAAAGGATTTACTGATGTTATGGGTTTGACCCAATCTCCATACACCTATCTCTGGACTTTGTGCTAGTCATTGTCCTCTTTGTTACCACTGCCTGGTGATGACACCTATTAACCTTCTCAAAACAAAAGTGCCAATACACTGGAAGACATCACCAGGCTGGAAGAGCTCTAGTTTATGAAGAACAGTCATGTCTGCACAAATAAAAGTTTGTATTGGCTGTGCTTCCCATGAGGAAATGAAGAAATGATCATAGCTGCCCAATAAGATGACCTCTTCTCCTAGGGGTAAGGATTGGCTAAGGACACTTCTCACAGATTGCTACAGTGGCATGAAAATTCATGATCTTATGGGAAAAGCAAACAGAATCACCCTGCTCATGGGTAGTTGAAATAAAAAGACGAGTGAGAAGGCAAACCAGAAAAGATGAGGCTGTAAATGCTGGCACTGGAATTAAGATAAGTGATCTTGGCTTTGACGTTATAAGATGTGACTGGGAATGGGGGAAAAAAGATATTCCTACTTGTAACCCACACAAGGTACAGGACTGATGTATCAAAGCACATAATGCTATCTGAGTTGTTTTGGATGCCCAGTCCCAAGGAAGCTGATGTTGCCTGACAAGTGTTTGTCAGGAACATGCCTTGGGCAAAAATGAAGCATACAGAGTCATGCCAAAAGCCTCTCATGTTGCAGAAAAAGTGGGGGGAAAAGTGGCATCACACCAGAGAATGAGTGTCTCTGCTGTAGAGTCTCATTGGAGAATCTAGCTGACGACCAAGGCTGTCCTGGAACAACTTTGACACAGTCCTTGCTGCATGAAAATCCTACAATTCCATGGCTGAAAAGAGAGACCCTGTGATCAGCAATGTTAAATGCTGACAAAAGAGCCACAGAAACTAAAGGGAAAACTAACTCTTCTGCTTTTAATACATTATTTAGGAATCTTGAGATGTGCTGTTTCAGCATGTGATGATTACAGAAAGTCTTGCTGAATTATTCCATGGAACTGAATTTGCAGTGATGTTACAGCTTATTCCTCCACTGATGTGTCAACACTATATGACTGTTTTTAAAGGGCTCAGAGGAATTCCTGGTATGCAAATACAAGTGAGAGTGCTGTTTTTTTGCATGTCATGGCTACTGAGAGAGGCACAGAGAACAGTACCATCCACCTTCCATGTGCCTGCAGAGTAGCTCTGGGCCTTGGAGCATTGATCTTTCATGGCTCCTCTGCAGCAAAAACATATTCTTCCCTAAGAAACCACTTTGCTTAGTGGGATGGAAATCATTGTTTAAGGAAGTTTATATTCATTGAAGGGCTGCCTCATTTAATAGTCTTCTGTCATTAGGCTTGTGACATTATTGTAGAGACTTTCAGTGCTATGTGCAGATGAAAATACAACTGAGGAGATGTAAGAATTAACACTTTTAATGACGTTTTTCAGGAGTAAACAGAATTAAATTTTCCAGTGGAAATTATCAACTCCAAAGACACTATCTAAGTGGGTGCCTAGGGGTATATACAGCTGTTTTGTCAATCAAGGGCAGAAGGGTTATTATACCTTCCTATTTAGTTAATGGTATTCTTGTTCTTGCCTTCTGATGTGGAGTATATATTGAAATTTTATCCGTCCTGGACCAAACTTTATTGCTGTGTTGTGCATCATTAGTGCCAGATCAGCTTTCTGTCACAGTGAGAACTCACCTATGGCTCTGAAGCCCTCTTGAGGCTATGGGATCATGGTAGTAATAACAATGGAGTCATTGTCTGTGTCCTGGAGGGAATGTGGCAGATTCCTTCCTGCTCCCTGATGAGACCGCTTCTCCTTTAGAGCAGCAGGGGAAAGACCATATCAGATGAAGCCAACCTTTTTTTAATTAGCTAATTGATTATTTCAAGGAGATGTGTCCCTGCACTTAGTCCAGTGCAGATGTATAGGAGAACTGGCTTGTTAGCATTAAGAAAGTGGAGGTTCTCTTCTGTCCCTTTCCTCTCACACCTTTGAACATGCATTTGCATGTTGTTGTCTTTCCTTTGTCATTTCATATCTGTTCTTTATTCTATGGTGCTCTGCTTATGATCTGCTTTTGGGTGTGCACATGGTCATGGAACATGGTATGTTCTGTGTCTAGAGCATCTGAGACCCTGCACTGTTTCCCTAACATGAATGTATCACAACTGGGTTAATCCCCTGGGATTTGATAAGCACATCAATCAGCAATTTTGTGCAAATTGACACCTTACTTATCTATTGTTTCCAGATATATTCTGGTAGAGGTAGAAAGTTGTCTTCCTTAAAGCAAAAGGGAAAGAAAGAAAGGGGAACCTGTCATTAGTGGAGTTCTGCAGGGCTCCATCTTAGGCCCCGTGCTCTTCAACATCTTCATAAATGACTTGGATGCAGGATTGGAAGGGACATTAAGTTTGCAGATGACACAAAAGTGGGAGGAACTGTTGACTCCCTTGAAGGCAGGGAGGCCCTGCAGAGAGACCTCAATAAATCAGAGCACTGAGCAATCACCAACCATATGAAGTTCAACAAGGGAAAGTGCCGGATTCTGCACCTGGGATGGGGCAACCCTGGATGTTTGTACAGACTGGGGAGTGAGATGCTGGAAAGCAGTGCTGTGGAAAGGGACCCGGGGGTCCTGGTCAATGGCAAGTTGAATCTGAGTCAGCAGTGCCCTGGCAGCCAGGAGGGTCAATTGTGTCCTGGGGGTATCAGGCAAAGCATCACCAGCTGGTAAAGGGAGGGGATTGTCCTGTTCTGCTCTGCACTGGGGAGGCCTCACCTTGAATATTGTGTGCAGTTTTGGGTGCCACAATATAAGAAAGATATTAAGCTAGTAGAAAGTGTCCAAGGGAGGGCAATGAATATGGTGAAGCTGTATGAGGAGCAGCTGAGATAATTTTGTCTGTTCAGCCTGGAGAAGAGGAGACTGAGGATAGACCTCATCATGGTC
The DNA here is from genome assembly GCA_038380795.1 of Pyrocephalus nanus. NCBI lineage: Eukaryota > Metazoa > Chordata > Aves > Passeriformes > Tyrannidae > Pyrocephalus > Pyrocephalus nanus. The sequence continues at coordinate 43,192,693 of CM076259.1, forward strand.
TACAACTTCCTCACAAGGGGATATGGAGGGGCAGGCACTGATCTTTTGTCTGTGGTGGCCAGTGACAGAATCTGAGGAAATAAAATGAAGTTGTCTGGGGAGAGGTTTAGGTTGGATATTACCCAGAGGGAGCTGGGCACTGGAACAGGTTCCCTAGGGAAGCGGTCACAGCACCAAGTCTGACAAGAGTTCAAGAAGCATTTGGACAATACTCTTGGGCGTATGGTGTGACTCTTGGAGATAGTCCTGTGCAGGGCTTGATGGTCCCTTCCAACTCAGCATATTCTGTGATTTCTCAAGGACTGCTGTCTTCTCACCTCTGCAAGCACTGCCCTCATAAATCCCCTCAACCCACACACCTCCCTCCAACCCAACCCTCCGACCATGAGAAGAATGAGCTCAATGAGTCCTTATTTTCTAACAGGTGTATTCAGCCAGGTCCCTGAAATGAGCCATCCCACAGCTCTGCATCATTTCCTACCCTACCTAAAAACCACCATGGTGCTCAGGGCTGCCTGCGTCTACTTTTTCCAGAGTCTGGAGAGGGAAAAGGATCGAGCATCACTTGGGAAAAGACCTGGCAGAGTCCGTGGAAACTTCCTTTCTTAACCATTACAGCCAGAAGCCGGTAAGCCGCAGAGATGTCATGTCTGGCAGCTGCAGAGAACATGCAAGAAGCAATGTGCTTTCCCTGTTGCAGTACCTGCCTGTTCTCCCTGCACTCCCAATTCTCTGCCTCTTCCTGCACCATGTCTGTCCTGTAGCTGAACTGGGCAGTGAGGTCTAAAGCCCTTCCCTCCCATGGGGTGCAATGGTGCCTAGGGCAGTGCCCCTCTGGCAAGCTTCTAGTTGTCCTCAACCCTTACTGATTCCTGTTGTAGAGAAGAAAAACATCTAGAAGCTCAAAGGCATAAAATAAAATATATTTCCCTCCTTTAAATATAGAGTGATCAACCTACTTATAAAGGTGAAAAACATTGGGTCATTACATCCACATAAAAGAGCACCATGTGTGAGCGAGAAGTTGGCCGTGGCAGCTGCCACCCAGCAGTGAGACCTGCAGGCAGGTCTTTCTCAGCTGTAAATCATCTGGGCACAGGTGGTTGCATCTGTTGCTGGCTCACTGAAACTGCCTAGTCTCTACATGAATGCCAGAGCCTTGCTGCTGTTCAAGTGACTGATGGTTCCCTAATTTGTAGGTCTGAGAGTGACCCTATGCAAGAACCTGCAGATACAAGTAAAGAAGGAGCACAGGGAGCCCTGTCAGCTCACTGGGGACAACAAGTGCAGGCAGCTGACAGCCGGAGCTGATGTATGGTCTTGTTGCTCACCTCATGGATTTAGGGAATTATTAAGTAAATGACAGTGGCTGTTGGTGAAATCAGCAAATTTTGCAAGGTGCTTTGGTGCTTGGAAGCTCACAGGCTTCCTCCCTCATTATGGTTTGTGGTGGTGAGTGAGAATGGAGGGGGTTGTGTTACCAGCATCAACAGAGTGGATCGCCCTGGGGACCATATGGCTGCATATAGGGAGCACCCCAGGTGAGTAACGAGGGGAATCATGGGTCTTCAGGTACAAGCATAAAATGAGAGGATATATGACATTTGGACTTTTCTCCTTCCTCCACATTTACAACCAGTTACCTCTGTGTAAGTTTTTCAAGTGTGTAAGTTTTTCCAGTTTTTCCACTGGAAAACAAAGAAGCTTTTTGGTGCTGAATGCACCAAAATTGAGCTGAATGCACCAAAAAAAACTGGGATAAAATGATGATAGAGGAATGCTTGGCCCAAGAGATGAGAGCCTGGCTCTTTGAGAGCCTGGCTCTTTGCTTTACAGAGGAGGATCCAAGCAAGAATCTGCATGGCTTTGTGTGGGTGTTGAGGCATGGTAGAGGGATTCCTGCGCTGAGATCATTACCAGCAGGTAGCAATCTTTCTGTCTCCTAATTTCTCAATCAGTAAATGCAAAATTGTTTTTGTTTTAACACAAAACTTAGTTGAGAATTTGTAGGGTTTTTCTCCTATAGGTATGGAAGAGCTATTCTTTGTACCTGATTACTGGGAAATGTGTGCATCTTACAAGCAGTTTGATATGTTGCAAGTACAAATATTTATTGTAAAGGCAGGCAACAAATCAGCTTTTAATCAGTTATGAGATCAACTCCTACTTGATGCTTGTGATGTTGAGGTGTTTTGGTATCTTGAGCTGATTCCTGATTCTTAAAGTTCTCCTCCCTGCTTGATTATTAAAGATAGCAGAATGCATAATTTATGGCTTTTCATATTCATGTTTATATTTTTGGTTTATGGTAGGCAAAATCCTTTGCCATTTTAGTGGAATATATGCCCACCCACTACTCTGTTATTGAATAAGGATTAACCTGATAAATACATATAGTTATCACAACTAACCTTCTAGAAGGAAGTTCTTTCTGAGACAGTCTCCCTGCTGGTAGTTCTACAAGGCTGGCTTCAGCCTCTTTGGACATTGGATATCTCTTCCTCTTGGCACAATTCTTCTTTCCTTACTGCTAGTATTGTTGTGTCTGTAGGCTAAAAAGTAGGAGTACCTTTTGAAACTGAACACTCTGTGAGGTTGCTTTTAAAAGCTTTCCTCTGCTTTTTGTTGGTTTGGTTTGGGTTTTTTTTGTGATTTTTTGTGGTTTCTTCTCCCCCTCCCCACTCCCCCAAGGAAATCCCCTTGTGATCCTTCTTGTCCATTTTTTATTCAAAATTAAAATTTTCCTAAGTTAATAATCGATTTTAACTATTCTCATTATCCACAGGGAACTGTTTTTCCATCCCTAAATTAATAAACATTACAGGGATCTTGTTGTTGTTGTGAAAACTGGCCTGATGACACCTACTTTCATAGAAGTTTCATTTGTATCATAATTTCCTCTTTTTCTCATGGCTTTTGCTGACTGTTACAATATCTTGTGTCCCTGTTCCTAAGTCTCCCTTCTCTTTAGCAATATGTGAGAAAAAAATCTGTTGCAAGACACCATTTTTTTTCCTCTTTAATGGTATTTTGGAACCATAAGATCATGCACTGAATTTTTACTGGTGAAGGAGCCAGGCTTCTCTAAAGAATATTTCCAAGAGATTTGACACCTGTTGCAATCATTATTACTGTGGTGTTGTGCATGTTGATCAAACTTCTGGCTTCCATGTCCAAAGGAAAATAATTCCTCTTTGATTCAAGTATGATATGCTCTGTTTCGTTCAGATTTGTCCCCACTGGAGCAATTTGGTTTCAGAAGCTCTTTGTGAAGCTGGTCACTGAAGTGCTGTTTTTGTAGTAAAGTAGATGTGCTGTGAGTGTATTTGACACTCTCATCCCAGTAGTGTCCTTTCTCAGTTCTTTTATGGTGTTGGTATTTTTGTCACTTTCACATGGGTTGAATCTGGCCTGATTCCCTAATTTCCCAAAAGGTGGACAAGATTGCTTTGCTACATATTAAACTGCTATCTGCTATAGTCTACTCCTAGCTCATGCTGTCTGCAGTTTAGGAGGAGTGTTTCTATGCTTTATTGTGCTGCTTTTGTGTGCTTCTAGCTGCTAGAACATCACCAGGTGACCTCACCCCTTGCCAGCTTTGTCAGTATTTCTGGACTTCTTGTAACTTGACCTTATGGAATAACTCATGTGGAGGATACAGCAAAGAGCTCTGTCTTCTTAACAGGTAGGTGGAAGAGGCTAACACTTTCTGTCCAGACTGCCAGATCTGATATTTCAGGGGTATTTCTGCAGAGTTGCCTATAGTGCATGACCATAATTTTCCTTTTTCTCTGGTATGGCCAGAGAGACCTGATCAATTAAGAGGTGGATGTCCTTTAACGGCATGTACTGTATGTGCTACACTTTCAGGACATTCTACTCTACTGCTACGCACAATGCTGCTTTTCATGGCACACCCTGTACCTGCTTCAAAATGTCCTGCATTCCTGCACTGTTTGCTTCTCACTCAGTGCTGCAGGTGGCTACCAGCCAGCTGTCTTTTTTATGGGTTCTATTCCTCAAGAATTTTTCTAATATTATATTTTATCAATATTTTCACTTTTATTCCTCTGAATTTGCTGTCTTTATTATCTATCCTTCATCAAGTTGTTCCTTGCTGTTGAGCCTCCAGGCTCAAAAATGAGGCATCACAATGAGCAAGAAATCAGGCAAAGAGGGCAAGAGACCTGCATGGGTAAGCAAAGAACTCCTGTCACTATTCAAACATAAACAGGAAGTGGAAGCAAGGTTGGCCACTTAGAATGAATATAGAGAGGTTGTCAGAGTAAGTAGAAATGAGACGAGGCCAAGGCCCATCTGGAATTAAATCTGGCCAAGGATGTCAAGGACAACAAGAAGGATGTCTTCAAATACATCAATAACAAAAGGAAAACAAGGCATAAAATCATCCCATTACTAAATGGAGAGACGACCTTGGTAACAGAAGACACAGAGAAGGCAGAGTTACTGGATACCTTCTTTGAATTGGTCTTTACTGACAAGGCAAGACCTCGGGAATCTCTGGCCTAGGAGAGCCAGGTAATTGAATACTGGAAGAGAGATTTTCCCTTGGTCAAGGAGAGCTGGGTTAGAGAACATCTAGGCAAACTTGACATCCACAAGTCCATGGGCTCAGACAGGATGCATCCATGAGTGCTGACAGAGCTAATGGACACCACAGCTGTGCTGCTCACCATCATCTTGAGTAGGGAGATTGGACCAGATGACCACTGCGGTCCCTTCCAACCTTACCCATTATGCAATTCTATGTGTATTAAGAAAAAATCTGAAAGACATTATTCCACAAATTACTTGAAATCTTGTACTTGTGTGTGTTAGCTGCTGGATGGTAGCAGCCCAAAAGTACATTCTCATCTCATGACATGTCAAGGTAAATGCTAGACCCCATTTTTTCCTTTAGTGGCAGCAACCAGTCTCCCATACCTCCCATTTGCTGAGAATGGGACTATCTGCAAATGTTTCTGGTGCTGGGGCAATGCAGGTGTGAGTGTCGACAGAGGTGAACAGATAATTTCAAGCTCGTTTGTTTTGGTTATTTGTTTAGTTTGATTTTGTTTGTTTGTTTGCTTTTGTAATTTTTTTCCCCAAATGTGACCTTTCCAAAGACTTTCAAGAGAGGTCTTCCCTCAGTTCAGTAGGGTCTCTGAGCACCCTTCTTCTCCTACTTTCTCTTAGTTAGTTTGCTATGCTTGCTGCCGTCTCCACCTCTAATTTCATCACCTGTGGCACTCTCCTTCCACTGCCCTGGGCTGCGCTGACAGGCAGGGTGTCTTAGCTCCTGGCCTTGGGAAAGCTGCATGCTCCTGCCTGACTATGCTGAGCATGCTGCCACAGGAGCAACTTTACCTGCTCCTTATTTCGCCCTGTCTTGCATATTTAATTGCTTTTACTAGTGTCAAAATTAATGGAGGGTCTCTGGTGGCCAGTCCCTGTTGAGCAGAGACAACCATCAGCCAACCCTTTGTCTCCGCCCCTTGGTGACCTGGTGACTGCTGAGAGTGTTTAATGCTCACGGGCTGCCTGATTGACAAAGGACTCTGTGGCGTTCCTTCTGAAAAAATTAACGGGGCCATAGGGTTTTTTTTCTGCTTTCAATCTTTGACTACTCATAAAATCAGAAATGTTTCCCAAAAGGCAAAGTATGAAGGGTTTTTATGGAGGGGGAACAGAGCTGTTGTTTTCAGCATGAACAGATTATGAGGTTCCTAAATGCTTTGAAAGTGTCTGTCTTCAGGTTTCATAAAAGTAAGCAAAAGCTGAGGTAGGGATAAGCGCAATCACGCAAGAGTTTGTAAGGGAAAGCTAGAACTTGTTTCACTTGGGAAAACTGTGAAATGCCTTTTCAAACGGGTTAGATATTTTTTTCCTTCCTTCTGCATTTTGGAAAAGGTTGCAGGGAAAAGCTGTGATCAAGCTATCTGTCTCTGTGGTATGCAGAGAGATAACATGTTTTGCAGACATTTGCAAGGCCTCCTTGGGCCAGAGAATGTGGGGGAGAGAAACAGAGAGGATAAAGGGAGACCTTAGGGGGTGGGAACTCCCCTTTTTCCCCTGAAGATCCGATGCAAACTGCATCATAAAAAAGGTGGTCCTTGTATCTGAAATAAACCTTTTTTTTAATCCTTCCACTCCCTTGGCATTCTTGGGAAGAATACCTGCATATTTTTACCTTACAGTTGACCTTCATGCTTTCTTCCACTCCACCCCCTAAAAGACTGCCAAGACTACTAACTTTTGATTTTAATTTAGGAGTCTTGATTAACTTCCTGGTTATTGATAACTGTTTGGAACACAAACAGGTTTTCAACTGTTGATAGTCAAATCTGGTTTTAAGTTTAAGGCTTTTCAGTTTTTCAAACAAAGCCATAGAAAATTGGAGGAAAAAATACGTCTATCAACTACTTCACACAAGATGGCTTCCCCATGTTGACCACAGAGCTACAAATAACTTTAAGGATAGAAAACTGTACTGCAATGCTTTAAGCCTCACATGCAAACTATGCAGAGCAAGACTAGGCCATATTCTTCTCAATTTCTAAAAATGTATAGCTATTAATAACTCTCCCTGCATTTGGCCCCACTTCCAAAGAGCATATATGATGTTTGTAATTTTATCCAAAGTCTAGTCATGTTATTGCCGGAGGCTAGGATCTAAGTTATAAATAATTAAGATTTTAAAAGGTTTTGAATTGGCTTCAAATTTGGTAAATAATCTAACCAGCACTTCGTTAAAAATGCTTTATTTGTTTTTATTCTAGGTCTGTTCATGTCCTACATACTGATATCTAAGTCAATTGAAGAGTTCTCAAAGGAAATAAAAAAATCACAGCTGTGATTCCATTAGCAAGAATATATCCATTGCAGACAACATTTGCAGTTCTGTATATAGAGTTTTTAGGCTCTGATTTATTTGTAAGACCTTAGGAAGTAACTCAGTCATCATTTGTAGCTTGATGAAGATCTCTGGCTAGCGCAGCATTTAGCTTAAGTACTACATCTTACACTGACATAACTAGGCTAGCATTTCAGATGTAGGAGCAGCTACTTGCCCTAGTTTTGCACTTAAAGTACACCATAAGCACAAGAATGATTCTTAAGTGGGTTTAACAGCCCCTATTGAAAGTTTGATTTGATCTAGGTTGGTAGTTTGGAAGTACCTGTCCTATCTACACAGGTTATTCCTGCTGCAAGGTACATAGACCTTGTGCTTAATGAATAGAAAATTAATGGGTGATGCCAATTCCTCTTGATATCAGAGGAAGATGAAGGGCTTTGCCCTGGTGCGTGACTCTGGATAAGATGAAGGACAAAGAAGAAATAACAAAAGTTAATAAAAAGGCAGCAAAATTAATAAGGAATGTAATACTTCAGAGGCTTTCCAACTAGAGAGACTTTTAAAAGGTAATCAAAACTTACGAAGAGAAAGGTTACATGTTGGACAAATCTAAAATATTCATACCATCTTCAGAAAGAACTGGGTGACCTTGAGGACTGCAGTAATGGAAAGAGACTGAAATTTAACGGTACAAAATGAAAGGTCAGGTACTCACTAACTAATAACAAAACCTTTATTACAAATTGATATCTTATCATTTGTAAATGACAGAGGAGGAAAAGCTTCTGCAGGCACTAGTAGATCAGAGTGGCTGTAAGTATCCAAAATTTATGTGTCTATCTATGACAAGACTACTCAACTAGGTTAGCTGTCTGCAGTGTTGGTAGGAAAATATTAATGCCATTACATAAGGAATGCTAGAAATACGGATCCCCACCCTAGCATCCCAGGCTGCATTAGGCAAAGTGCTGCCAGCAGGACAGGGAAGGTCCTTCCCTCCTGCTCAGCCTTGGCAGACGCCTGGAGTTCTGTGTCCAGTCCTAGGCTTTCCAGTACAAAAGAGACATATTGGACACAGTGGAGCAATGTAGGGCCATGAAGATGATTAAAGCCCTGGAATGTCTGACATATGAGGAATGGTGGAGAGGGCTGGGACTGTTCAGCTTGAGAATCAGAACGCTCAGGGGGATTTATTCAATGTGTATTATACCTGATCAGGGGAGTAAAGAAGATGGACCCAGGCTTTTCTCAGTGGTCTCCTAGTGATGGGACAAGAGGCAATGGGCACAAACTGAAACACAAAATTCCATTTAAAAGTGAGAAGAAACTTCTTTTACTGCCATGGTGAGTGAGCCTTGAAACAGATTGCCCAGAGAGGTTATGGAGTCTCCATCCTTGGAGATATTCAAAATCAACCCAGGCATCACTCTGAGCAACCTAGTTTAGGTGACCTTGCTTTGAGCAGGGATTGGACTAGATGATCTCCAGAAGGGCATGCCCACCTCAGTTATCTCTGTTTGTGTGATCCATAGGAGGTAGATTCAGAGTGCAGAGAGGGGTCACAGGGAAGAGAGGGGACCTAGAGTGCCAATCCCGCTTGGTAGGCTGAAACTTCTATCTAAAAAACATATGCAATATAGGGAGAGGGATGTAAGCACCACAGAGAGAGGGGAACTATTTATTGCAAAAGATCACACAATAACAACTGGGTTTATGCTTGTCATAAATAACTGGAAAGTTGAAGTCAAAAGAGGTAATTTAGACATCAGAGTAATCACATTTGCTAACAACCTTCCAGACAGCAGAGACAAAAGAAAAAAACCCAAGGTAGCACAATTGTTAGAATTTTTTTTATAACAGCTTATAGAAATCATTGGAAAAGAAATGCTATGATGCAATATCTCCATGAAGATGGGGTCCTTCAATCCAAAACATTCAAATATAGAGGTCTCATTTGGGCTACTCCAGTTTCTGTCTCCTTGAGGAACAAGTGAACTCTAAGAAGTAAAGTTATTGATCTCTGCAACTCACATCTGTATGACATTATTAAAAAAGGATTATGAGGATGAAGAGAGAATAAGGAACTCAAATGTGTAAGAACACCTTCTATTGTTAAACTGTTTGAGCCATGATAGAGATTTAAGCAAAATCAGTCGTAGTTATAGTAACATTGCTGTTGCAGTGGAACTCAATGGGGTGAGAGACCTGGAGACATTGCTTTGAAAATATAAAATGTTTAATTTTCCTTTAAACTGAGCCTTTCTTATCTTTCTTTAGAGTCCCATTGAATACATTAGAATGCAAGAAGTATGTTATAAGGATAAGCTACCATTTGGGTTTTTTTCTGTATACTGTTGCCTGGTTCTGAAAAGGGTTTTCTAGAACTTCTCCTTTCACATTCTCCCAGAAAATTGTTTGGTTCCAAAGCTCCAAGTCAAATGGACCAAAATGCATTTGAATAACTCCTTTGAGGATACATCTGCAGTTCTACAATGTACAGATGGTTCAAGCTATGTGGACAATTGGACATGAGAGAAATCCTATAAAATTGATAGTAATTACACTTAACACAATTATTAATTCCAATTACTTTCTTCACAATAGATAATTACTATAATTTATATTGAAACATCTGTGGGGAAAGAGAAGGCAAAGAGAAGCTCTGTAGAACAATTTTGTTAAGCTGTAAAATAAATATGTAGATAAATAGCTCCAGTCCAAGGTGCTTGAGTACTGATCAATGCCCAGGGAGTCTGCAACATTGAGAGCTTCCTCTTCCTGGTAGTGGATATGTTGTTTATAGCCCTTGCTTCACAGTTCTCAGTGACAAGTTTGATGAGTACTGTTGCTCCTGGTTGATTTGATCATGTGGCTTTGGCTCCTGTGTTGCTGCTTTTGCACTTCTCATTTTAGAACAAGAAAATATCTTACTTGTCAGGGTTGTCTATTGTACAGCCTTTTGGGTACCTGCTGATGAAATATCCTCTGTCACCTGAGACAGCCTTGGCATTGCTGCAAGCCCTGTGACACAAAGGTGCTGGAGAGCTGCTGAGACAGGCTCACTGTCCCTGTTGGGAGCTGCTCATTCACCCTCATGCAGGCACAACTCAGTCCTAGGCATTTTCCAGCCTGGCTCTTGATGACGGGTTCCTCAGCTGAGTGTGCTTGGGCCACACGAGGCATTTCTTCCTTGGTCTTTTGATGCTTTCAGAGTCATCCGTTGGCCAAATGCAGGAATGGCAACAGTGGCTTTTGCCACCTCTCAAATAGTCTGGGAAGAGCCTTGCACATCTGCAAGATCTTCAGCTGTATATTGCACCACGTGGGCAAAAGCTGCTAGCAGGCATCACAGGCAGTTTGGCAGGATGTCTGACATTGAGCCTCATCTCCTTTCCAGTTCATTTACCTTGTTGGGCCTACCAGAGTGGGGTGGTGCTCCTGCCCAGGGAACACTGGGTTTCCACTGCAGCTGAGCTTCAGTCTTCCCTGTTTCTTTGATGACTCAAGCTTCTGCCAGCAAGTTACATTATGTTTTCTGTCACACTGCAAAAAGGAAGTACACGTGCGGTGTTATGAAGCTTTTGCCAGCTTGTAGGCAAGTGCTAAGGATGTGCAGTCAGTCATATCAGCTGTGATGCTGATGTCTTCCAGTTGTATTTGCAGACCTACCCAGATACTGATGCTTTATCATAGCTTTGTTCTCTACTGTCAGAAGCATTGCACTGCAAATTTTCCAGCTTAGCTGGCATGTGTGATGCAAATCTTCACTTGTGTGGCTGCAAAATTACTCAGTATCTCTGAAATTGCTTATTAGCTCATGCTGGGAGATGATGCAAGATATCAGCAGGTCTGAGTGCGCATCGAACCTTGGGGTGAATAGCAACTCAGAAAAATTTGGCAATGTGAATTTTGCTGCAGGTAGATAACACAGGCCTGATATCCAGCAGCTGAATACATGCTTACTAGATAGCATTAATTCCTCTTGCAGAATGGTTTTGCTCTGTGTCCTGCTTGAGTCCCTTCAAGAGGCAGCACTGCAGGAAAAAGCAGCCACCTGAGCCAGCTGTTCTGTGAGCTGAGGACTGAGCTTATTTTCCAGAGGAAACTCCTTGATGTATTGACTGGTCTGAGTGTGATGCTAGCAGCACTGCAGGTATGTAAAAGGGAATACCCCCCTATTTTCCCCCATGGAGAAATGGTAATTTTTCTGAATGTGTCTGGGACCACTTGTGCAGCTCTTCCTTCAGACTTGAAAAAGTCAGCAGAAGGATTACTGTGGGTAATGAGAAGGAAAAACTAAAGGAGCTTCTCTTGTTAAGCTTAGCTAAATGGAGGCTGGAGGCGATACAACTGCTGTCTATGAAAATGCTAATGTGAATAATAGGGATTTTCTGAAAAGAGACAAAATTATATGAGAACTGAAGGTATATAAATGGGCCTGGAGCAAAATCAAGCTAAGAAAAGGAAAGGTGTCTCCCCATCATTACAGCAGTCAAGTCCTGGAGGAGCCTTCCTACCAAAGTACAACACTTGCTTCCGAAATGGAGCTTGGTGTGGTTAGAAAAATCTTTATACAGTATGATGCTAGTGGCAGACTTCTGTCACCAGGAATTCTATTCCTCTAGTATATCTGTTTCTTAAAGTTGCTTTGAAGTGCCAGTTATTTTCTTCTCCAAGAGAAGGTAGCCACCTTGAGAAAACATGGCACGCACACAAAGCATGTGTCAGCAAAGTGTCAGGGGTCCATCAGCCTTTTTGTGAGCGTGTTCAGTGTCTTGCTGAGGTCTCTGCTGAGCCAGGCACTTAATTGTAGTACATACACATATTATAGACGAAAATAAAATTACTCGGGGAAACAAAAACAAGTTAGCAAGCAACCAACAGAAAATCAGTGCATTAAAATCTAGTCCTTTGTCCTCAGGGACTAGTACTGTCACAGTCTCCAGGGCTGTGTGTTACGCTTTCTCTTGGGAAGCGCAGTAGCAAAGCGGCATTCTATGAATCATGACATGCTGTGAAATATGGGTTTAAATTTCACGGAAGAGAGGTCTGTTGCAAAAGTCTTGTTTGTTCTAGGTTTGCTCTTTGCTTCTTCCATTGTCTAGAGGAAGTTGGATATGGGAATATTAATATTTTATGTCTATTCACAGACAGGTCTTTTTTCACTCAGGTCCCGGCTAGCAGATGTTCCTTATCTCTTGCCTTTTATAGGGTTGCTATTACCCTCCAGCTGTCCCTTTTTCCTTTGGTTGAGGATCCATTAGCAGTTACCTAAACAAGGAGAATTTTCTTTCACATCTTGTTGCATTTTTTAAAAGAATTTGATCATCCGTCAGACCTCAAGGATTCTCCACAGGTTATATTTGGATGGATTTGTGGCTGATGGTCAAGTCTTATGAAGCTGACTTTTCCTGTTCCTGCCTCCTTTAACATGCTCTTATCCCCTGTCATTTCCTATTATCTCAAAATATAAAGAAGGCCTGTCTGCCACCTTTAACTCCTTTCTGAGACTATTTTCAGAATTCCTGCTGTGGTTATTAACCTAGCAAGGCACCCTCAGTGTTTTTTTAACTGTATGTACCTTATGTATGCTGATGGTATCATGAGTGAAAAGGAACTGTCTGATTCTTTCAAGTTAATGTTGGAACAATGATGACTGGTTTTTTTTTTTCTTTTCTTTTTTCTTTCTCTCTCTCTCTTTTTGTTGTTGTTGTTTGCTTTGTTTTGTTTTGTTTGTTTTGGTTTGCTTTTGTTAGTGAGCAGCTAGGACTTTAGGGTACCAAAAACTTTCAGATATTCTGCTTTTTTATTCTGATAAATTCACTTCAAAAATATTTATATGTAAGAGAAAACACTTCAAAATTCAAAGCTTATAGAGCCCTGCATGGTTTTCTTTTTGGACTTGTTCTGTAGCAGTTCTCTCCAGAGGATCCACATTTTCTGAGTAAGACAGGAATATTACCTTATGCCTGAAGCCTGCCTCAAGTCAATGAAAGGTTGTAAATTGACTGCAGTGGATACTGGGTCTAGACATCTCTCACAGTTCTCCAGCAGGTTAAGCAAGTGTAGTTAAGTATTTTTCTTGGTCGTGTACTTTTATTTCGAATAATATTTTATTTTACACCTTTTGAATTAAAAGGGCACAAGAAAATATTCTGGAGATAGGAGATTAGGTGAAGGCAGCTGATTGTCCAGGTTGGATGCAGACATGGTCTGTCCTCTTAATTTCCCTATAAAAATGAATTTGGCATGCTTTATTAGTAAGAAGTCAATGAAATAGTTTGGATATCACAGAAGGTTAAGCACATGTAATTCCAGCAAATCAAACCAGGGCCTGAAGTGTTAACATCCAGTAAGGGAGCCCACTCTGTAAAAATGATAATTCCCCATTGTAGCTATGGTATTCTGGATCCCTTCTTTCAGACTTTTTTTTACATTCCCTGCTGTAATTGTCAAAATTAAATGTCATAAAGTATTATGTTCTAGAATTAGATGAGTAATCATCTTTAAATGTTCAGTGAACACCAGTCTGTATCAAACTTACTTCTGTGACAAGGCATTGTTCTCCAATTGCTCCAGTTTTTGTTCTGTCATAATCAGCTATATGAGCAGTGGCCTTAAGCAAAACTCTGAGACCTCTCTGTTCTCTGGCAACCAGTGTTCACGTGCCCCTTCTCCTACTGCACACGTAACCTCGGCGCAGAAGGACCCTCTTGCATGCCCGAGGCTGCTGGAGTCTAGAGTGTCCCATGGGGAAGACACAAGCAAGTCAACAGAGTAGTTGAGCAGACTGCACTCGCAGAGGATTAAGAGTCAGGAGGGTGGAATCAAATGGCATTTCATTTGTGAAAAACCTTCTAGCTGTTTGATCTCTCTGAGAAAACTTAAGCCCTGTACAGTCCTGTACCATTCCATAGCCCTGTTAATTACACTTTGGAGCAAGAAAGTAGACTGAGATTGTAGTAGTGCTAGCAGTGTTTCAACGTACAGCAAATTTCATCTTGTGAGTGGGAACATTCACATAGCTCCAATAAAAGGAAGACCATATCTAAACTGCCTCTTGTCTGCACCTATTGATTGTTTTTGCTGTTGCTTAACAAAGGACCTGCCATCTGGATGCCTTTCAAATGGTCAAGGAGAGAAGGGGTTGCTATCATTTTTAAACAACTCATGCAAAAATGTTTGGATGATGCTCTGCTATCCTTAGTGCTCCCTGTGGGTTATCTCAGTCCTTCTTTGTACCAGGCCTTTTCGGTGTTTTCAGTGGCACTTCCCACAGGTTAACAAAGCAATGGCCATGCTGCCTCAGGACAAAGTCCATCTTGCCCAGAACGCTGTCTCCACCAAGCAGTGCATGCTTGTATGAAGAAGGTAAGAATGATCACTGCCCTAAAGTAATACCTATGATCCCAGCACTCATCACTTTAGGGACTTTATGGGTAAGAGGTCCCATTCATACTGCTGTGTTTAATGGCCATGAATGATCTTCCTGCAATTTATCTAAACACTTCTCAAAGTTGCTCAACCCTTCAGCCTTCTCAGTGTTCTGCAGCAGTGAATTCCACAGTGACATATCGCAGAAAAAGGCTTTGATTTTGCTTCTTATGGAATTGAGGTGAGGTGGGTTATGATTCATAGTTCACTAACAGCTGCGTTTGGGGACCCAGCCTGACACAGCCTATTTTCACACCTCTCCAATGACCATTGTCTATCACTGCAGCAACTTGTCCAACATGAGCTCTGTCCACCAAGCTGGGTGCAGACATACCCACTTACTTCCTTCAGGAACAGGTGGAGCCACAAGCCAGGTTTTCATGTGGGGAAGGAGTAATCAGGTTGATACTCAGCCTGAATTAGGTGAAATTAAAATGTCTTGTGGACAAAAATAGAAAATAAGTTATATAAGAGAGGGAGCAACTGAGAGTCAGTTTCTCTGTTGAAGCCAAAATCACTGAATGGGAGGCAAAATGAGCCCTTGGCTCTTCTTGATGTAGAACTGAATATGTCCCATCCATTTTTCTAACCTGTCCTTATCTACAAAACTGTGACTTTTTTTTTTTTTTTTTTTTTTTTTTTTTTTTTTTTTTTTTTTTTAGATGCATGCAATGCTGCAGTGATCCTGGCTGCACCCTACAAGTTTCAGCCCTTGCAATGTGCTCTGCCTGGGGAAAGAAGCAGCTGCTTCCCCACTCAGCTGTGCTTTCCTCAGGGGACTTACTAATATTTATGCTCTTGAATCTTCCTGGCTTTCAGTTTGGTTCCAGATGAAGTTCAAGGGATTTATTTTCAATGTAAAATACTTTGCATCCTGGTGGTGAACCTGCTTCTCTCCATCTGATGCTGAGGGATCTAAGGTAACTGACTTTATGGATGGAAAAGGGATGGTATTTCTGGTGAGGACCTCATCACCAAAATTTTCACTCTTTTTTTGTTTTTCCCCGAACAGACTCTATTTTGTTTACTTTTGAATTTCATCTGTTTTTCTGTGGGAGACCCTGGAGTTATGTCTGTGTTAGGAAATCAAACGTGCCTGGGACTGTCCCAACACGGGGTGGTCTATGTCCATGGCATTAAATTCTCACCCCTCCAGCACAGAGTGGTCAGTTGTTGACTGTACTTTGTAGACTGTACCAAGGAATATCTGGGAGGCTTCTAGATGACCTAGAGCAAAACTGTGTCAGCAACCACAGTAACAAATTAACAGTCCAAGTGATTCAGTTCCAGTGGCTGGGAACATTTCCTGGCAGTACTTAGTAGGGATGACTGACTGCCAGAAATTAGGGTATGGTTTTCAGAAGAGCTAATGATTTTGAGTTCATGGTAAGATATTGCTGAAAATGTTGCTATTTCTTATTATTGACTTGGAGACACTTGGGGAGATCTTTTGCACAAATAGACAGCCTTGGGTAAGAGAGGTATGATTCCCTGGACAAGAATTGCGGTTCTTGGGAATTTGCTCTGGGTGATTGCAAAAGAGGTGGGAGATGATTATTTCAGGATGCTGACATATCTGTGATACCTCAGTGGTTGCTTGGCTGCACCGCTGGGATCCAGCAAGGAGTACTGGATCACCATGAGCAAAGGCTAGTTCTAAAAGACTGGGGTGTCACTGAAGCAAGAAGGTCCAAGTGACCTGGAAGAACTATTTCAGAAAAGGCGGTGAGGTGGAACCAGGCTGTGTCTCTGTGGCATATGGCTAGCACTCTTTCTGAGAGCTTAGCTCATTTAAGTCCAATACGTAGGCTGATGGATCACAATTGGATTTAACTCTCTAGGATTAAAAGTTCAGAACAAAATGACATAGAAAAAATTAGAGATCAGGACAGACTGTTTCAGTTTATTTCAAGCATCCATCAGGAGTTTTTGTTGGTGCTGTTATTATTCTTTAATAAATGTTACCTGGGATTTTGCGCTCCAGGGGGATATTTCCAGGGGATATTTCCAGCTCCATTCAGATTTAGAAGGGCAAGACTGAGGGAGCTCTGGCTATTGAGGGAATGAGGGAAGATGATATAAAAGTGATCATTTGGATGTGCAGGTGTTTGGCAAAAGAGAGCTTTAAAGATTAAATTCTACAGGGAAATAAACCAGCAGCCAGCACAACTCAATGCCTCGTGCTCCTGACAGTGGTCTCTGCCTCCAGCAGCAGATTCCCAGTAGCTTTGTACGCAACAAGCAGTTATATGGTAATAATTCCAAAGTTTCTTTAAAAAGAAAAGATTTCTAATGCCTAAGGGCAAGAACTGACTTGTCTTGTGGGTTTCATTAGTAACTAATACATTTTGGTTCTATGTAACATAAAGTAAATCCCAGAAATTTAGGTTAAAGCCTGACTTTTATTAGTCCAGACGTTATAAAAAACCGTTGAGTACCAAAGGCCTTTCTCTTCCCTAAACTTTTGGAAGAACTGGGGTATGTTCTCTGTTTTAGGAGAGACATGATGTCTTTCGAGATTTTATTAATCTGGGGTTTGCTTCATAACAAATTTTGATACTATCTAGGGAATCTTAAATACTGCCATACTGTGTTTTCCTGAACACCACTGCACCCTGAATCTCAAACACATATCTGGGTGACATTTCTAAAAACCACTACAGATACATAAATTGGGAAAAACAAAGTTATGCTGAGCGTAGTCTTACTTTTGCTGGCTAAAGGTCAGAGAGAAAATGTTATTAGGAAGAGCTCAAAAGGGTCATTCATCTTCTGTATATTGCAGCAGCTCAATATTGCAGCAGGATAAAAACCACTTGAAAATCTCTGGACACAGCTTTAGGAGTTCCAGAACATATTGATAATCGAGATAATTAAAATGATATTCTGTGAGTCATGCCAGATTAGGGAAAATCTTGATTGAGAATTGATGGGCCACCACTAGTTACTGGTTTTTATTGTACTGTATCTGGGCCAGCCTCTGGGAGTCAATTTGACAGCTTGTTTGTGACTTAAGAGAGTCAGAAGCAGCCTTAGATTTTTAGTTCTCTGGAAGTGACATGTGGTTCAGTGTGATCTGATTTTTTTTTTCCTTTTGTTTTTCCTGTCCTTGGTTGGCTGGTAAAAAAATGAAGAGAAGATCATCTAATGACTGAGCAAATAGAAATTTCTTATATTCAGGTGTATTCAATTGTGGTTTTAGGCCTGGGAATGTTCCTCATTCATATATCTATTTATTGCAGCTGTGAGGATCATCAGACAATGCTCAATTGTTTTGCAAAGATATGGACACAGCAGTGGCATGTAGCAAATTGTTGAATTATGAACTGGGTTTTTACAGAAACACATAGCACAGTTTACAAAACTCCAAAGGGAAAACTTTATTAGGTAGAATTCACATACTCCTTTTGGAATCTGAGCAGTACAACTATCACAGAATGATAAAACACATTTAAGAAAAAGTAGGCTTTCCTTGGAACCTTGCTTTTATCTCTCCTTTTGGGAAGAGGCACAGCTCATATCAAAATATTAAAACTGCTGTCCTTTTTAAAGGAACTGGGTTTTAATTGCAGGTCTCAACATGAATGCACTCAGTACACGTATGCAGCCTGTGGGAGTAGAGCAGCAGTATTTGCATTGATTTCAAAGATTCTCTGCACCAGAGTTAAAAAATTTGCAGAATGATTTGGGCAGTTGCCTGTCAAAACTCATGTTTGACAGTTCTTCTCTCAGCAGCACAAACAGAAGTCAAGGGAAGACAGAACTGTAACAGATTACTTTGTGCCAAGTTATTGAATGCTTGGTCTTTTATATATCTTTTTGTGTGTGAGTGTGTTTAACACTGTATAAAGGAATGAGAAATGAGGTAAACATCACATAGCATTTCAGATCTGCATGTGGAGATTTATGTTCAAATTGTAGAAGTGGTAGGTCAGAGACTGCTGTTTACAGCAGTGCTTGATTAGAGGGAAAGACTTTTTTTCAGAAATCATCCAACAAAATGGAGCTCTGCGGTACTGTCATTCCTTGAAGTGAGGAATCAACCCTAATCCTTTCAGACCAAACTGACAGCAATTTACAAAATGCAGCCTTGTTAGTGTGATGCTTGCAAAGTTTTCTTCCTTTCATCTGTTCAGTAAGCTTTAGATTTTCATTTTTCTATAACTTGCATTTGATTCTGGGGCTTCAGCTTACATCAGTCACAGCCTTTCAAACTCTGTGTCTTTAGTCCCCTTTTGATGATTTGTACTGAAGGCCTTGTATCAGCAATAGAGTGGCCTGCAGGACTAGGGCAGTGATTGTCCCCCTGTACTCAGCACTAGTGAGGCCATACCTTGACTTCCATGTCCAGTTTTGAGCCACTCACTACAGGAAAGAGATTGAGGTGCTGGAGCATGTCCAGAGAAGGGAAACAGAGCTGGGGAAATGTCTGGAGCACAAGTCTTACGATGAATGGCTGAGGGAGATGGGGGTGTTTCACCTGGAAAAAAGAAGACTTGGGGGGAACCTTATTGCTCTTTACAGCAATCCGAAGTAGTTGTAGCCAGGTAGGAGTTGGTCTCTTCTCCCAGGTGGCAAAAGACAGGACAAGAACAAATGGCCTCAAATTGCACTTATCGAGCACTGGAACAGGCTGGCCATGGAAGTGGTGGAGTCATCACATGTGGAGGTTTTTAAAAGACATATAAATGTGGCACTTGGAGACATGGTTTAGTAGTTGACCCAAGAGTGTTAGATTTATGGTTGGACTCAATGATCTTAAAGATCTTTTCCAACCTAAATTATTCTATGATTCTATGATCACTTGAAAGTGTGACAAGAATGAGTCTCTCTTCTCAGCTAGATGAGATTAATGAAGCAGTGTTAATTAGCTATGGTCCATATTCTGCAGCACTCTGTGAATGCTGCCTTTTTCATATGCACGGAAGTGGCAGAATAGAGCCCTGCCTTGAGGGCAATTTGTGAAGCCTGGTTTAGAGATTTAACCACACAGCTGCAGTTCAAACCAGTGACAACTGCACCCCTAAGCTTTCAAACCCTGCTCATTGCTCTGAAAAAGACAATCTAGACACTTCCGACTCTGAAGTGAATAACAACAGAGATGTTTGGCACTTCTAAAGCAGTTAACATCTGCTCATATATTAGTTAATTAACAGAGCAATATTAATCTTTGGAGAAGATCTGAAAAATAAAAGGAGATGGCACTGCTGACACAAGACTTGCTCAGGCTGCACACTGATGCTCACTGAGCTCCATTTTTAAGCCTCCCGTTGACTTCATTCCATCTGGCTAAGGGCCCAACTGTGACTTGCCCACATTAGTCACACTTTGCCTGGTTTTAGATAAGATTCAGTTTGTCTTGACCCCTTCTAACATTGTGGAAGTAGGATTACAGTCTGTTCCACCTCACACCAATACTTACCTATGTTGGTTGGTCTTGCATATGTGTATTTGACAACCTGTTCCCCTCAATTGTTCAGAATGAGTTAGAAATTATGGGACTTCAGCTATTAATCATTGTAGGGTAAATGCCATGAACTCTATTAGCAGTAGTATCTGTACAGCTCTTTGAATACTAAACATTTTTCTCTAACAAAGATTCTGTTTGAAAGGGACAGTGTATTGTCACCATCTTACTGAGATACACGAGTTGAATTTCAGAACCAGATTCAAACACATACATTCAGATGTTGGCATGTCTGGAGGGTATCTAAGCTCCTGTTACCGTTGATGGAGATCTAGTTCATCAACTCCCTAGAGCCTGGAGAGGAGTTGCCTTCACCTTAAGGTGGATATCTAGTGGCTCCTCAGTGAATCACAGAATGTCTGAGGTTGAACAGTCCTCTAAAGGCCATCTAGTCCTACCCTCCTACTCAAGTAGGGCCACCTAAACCCAGTTTCCCCACGACCATGTGAGATGGCTTTTGTATGTCTTCAAGGATGGAAACTATACAACCTCCCTGGACAATTTATGCAAGTGCTTGCTCACCTTCATGGTCAAAATGGGTTTCATTATTTGTGAAGAATACCGTGTGAATACCAGGACTCAGAGAAAGTGTGACAGGACACTTCAGCTGCACCTTCAGCTGCTCTGCATGGCATGATGCAGCAACAAAGGTCTGCAAGTAGAGTACAATCATAATTATGAGCCAGCTCTGGAGGTGTGCTTTAGGAATTACCTTGATTAAGGATCAGTAAATGAAGGACCTTTGTATCACATGCTCTTGGGCAGGGCAGATAAAGCCACAGAATGGTTTTAGCAGAGCTAAAAATTGAACTCACTTCTCCAAAAGGCCACTTTCCTTAGTGTTTTAGTCAGTGCACCATTCCTCCTCTTTATTCCCCTGGATAGTATAGCAAAAATGTCTGTACATGTTCATTCTGTAAACCAAAAGTTATGTCACTTACTGGGTGATGGAGAATAAAACATTGATAAGGCACAGAGGCCTAACTTAGGCAATTGGTATCGAATTGTTCAATAAAACACACACAGATAGAGCAGACTGCAAATATCACTGTACTGACATAACATGCCCAATGGGCCCAGTGATTGAAATGGCAACCAAGCTATAGAGAACACACCTGCCCAGAGTTTAGAGAGAGAAATGAACAACGGTGAGCAGCTAATACTCAATAAAGACAAATGTTAGAGAGGCTATTTAGATAAGAGAAAAGGGAAAAATGTCTCCTTTGCTGAGAGATGTCTTGATTGCATTAGATTTGGAAAGGCACTTCATGATCATTAAGAAGCTTCTTGTTTTAATATACAAGAGGAAACACAGAAATAAGAGAGAGGTCTTTGAATCTTACTGCAAGAATTACCAGAGCAGTTACAGTGATTAAGGTAGTTTTAAACAAAATAAATTCAGCTGCCTCAGAATTCTGAAATTAGCCTGGACCTAGAAATAGGTGAGAAAAATACAAAAATGTATATTTTCCTCAGTGGTTTTAATTTTTGCATCTGGGCACCAATATAATTTAGAATCATAGAATCATTAATGTTAGAAAGCACCTTTAAGATCATTCATTCCAACTGTCAACCCTGCACCATCACCATGTTCACCATTAAACCATGGCCTCAAATGCCACGTGTTTTTCTGTACACCTCCAGAGACTTGCCTGGGCAGTCTGTTCCAATGTGTCACAACCCTTTCTGTGAAAAAACATTTCCTAATATCTAATTCTAACTAATCTATACCTACCCTAGTGCAACCTGAGGCCATTTCCTCTTGTCTTGTCAAATTTTGTGTGCTAAAATAGGGAGGGAAAATGGACAGTGCAGTTATCTCTGTCTTAACTGGACTCAAGTGATGCTGAAAAGTCAGTGGGCAAACCTTTCCTCCGTTTTATGTCCTCTTGTTGAGGCCGCACAGAAAAGCACCTGATCCTTTACCAGAAAACAAAACAAAACATTTTCCTGCTGTTGCATGATACACCTGAATAAATTGTGTTGCTACCTAAATCCAGCTTAGAAGCTGGCATTTCTGTGCTAGGTTCTAGTTATAGGCAAATCACGTACTATAGATGTGCTTCAACACAGTGTGTTGGAGGATTGGCAAACAGATTTTTTTAATTTTTTTTTTTTTTGCTGTGCTGGGGCAATATGAGTGAGTGAGCTCAGCAAAACCATGCTCAGTTATTTTTATGCTTACTCTGTGGTATTTTTCTGGAACAGCACTTTATAGGTGTAGCAAACTACGGCTCTTGTACTGGTATTTTGGTTGTTTATTTACTGATGATAGTGTTTAGCTAATTTTGCTCTCTGCAGTACTGGATCCGATAACTGCAATGATCCAGAGAGTGATCTGTGCACAGCCCATGGTTCATGGTTCTTTTTCTGGGTCATGGTACTTTACAGTGTGTGATTTGAACAGCACAGGCCATAGTGAAAATGCTATGTAAGAGCTTCCACTTATATGGAGTGATTTCTATTTTTTCTCTACAGCTGACTGCTGAAATTAATGCTACGGTAAGTGACTACAGATGCTTCAGGACATCACAAGGTCCCTTTGGTTTAATTTATTGGGAAGCTGAGTGAACCTCTGGCCCGAAATGGTAATATCTGTCTAGTGAGAATCAAATACATGACATTGCACTGCATCTGATGGTCAGTGCATGACACACCTATTCCAGCCAGCTCTGTCCTTTTGTGCTGTGGAACCGGGCGATCCTCCCTCAGCTCATCCCAGAGCTGCAGTCTTATGCGTATCAACCCATTATTAACTCAGTAGGTCAAATTTAATTCAAATGTACAATTCTCTTTCATTGGGCACCAATACTAGTAATGCGACAGCCTTAAAGCCTCGAAAGTGTTGTTTAGGACCAATGCATTTTCAGAAAAGAATACTTTCAGGACAAGAAAAACACTCTGAATGCATATCTCATCCCTCCCTGATGCCTCCTGTTGCCTCCTGTTGCTTATATTGTGGAAAGTCCGTTTTGCTCAGTCCTGGATTTCTGTCTGACTTCCCAAGACCACTGCTAGCTTTGGAACTTCTGTCCTCTTTAGATGTTCCTGTCTGGTCCTGAAGGAGGGATGGAAATCTATGGGGAATGACAAAAATGTTTGTTCTGACCAAGTCTCACAACTGTTCAAAGAAGCTTTTCTTTTAAATATATGAAACCATTTTTATGTAGCATATAAATAGATTGCATTACTGTATTAGCAGAACATATTCATTACCAGATAAAATGTTATTTCTCTGACACCAAGGACCCTCTCTCTCTCCAAACCTAATGTGTTCCTTCCCCTCTCTTGCCCCAGCCAGACTTTCAGACCCCAAGGACATGCTGCTGCTGCTGCCTCCACTTCTCCTGCCCCAGCAGGGCTGGGACGAGGTCACAGGAATGCCATCTTGGTGAGGAAAAAGGGTGCCTCTGGTTCTGGTAACAGTTGGACTGAGAAGGCATTTAGGTGGCCCTGATGAAGTGCAATGGAGAACGTCTCTGAGTTAGGGACACTTGCAGAGTATGTCAGTGTGCCTGAATGCTTCCAATTTTGCCTGAAATGAAGACTTCAGCCATATGTTCAGTAGCACTGCTTGGCTGTTGATTAAGTTTTTTTGTCATTAGGTTTCTAATTGCTGCTTCTTCCCTTTTTTTTGGTCATTTGCAGCAGGTATTTGCTTTTTTATGACCCTATTGCACATGTGCTCAAGCATTCTGGCTTGTGCAGAGACATTTTTTGCAATTGCTTATTCTGTGATTCTTCCTTACAGAGCTGCAAGTTCACATTAACATCAATGAGTATCCTGACATATTTGCATTTTGTGATTTAAATGTGAATGAACAGATCCTTTTACTGATGTGCTCAGAGACATCAGTGAGAGGTGTGGTGTAGCAACTTGGGTGATGAAGATTTGTTATGACATCCTTCCTAAATTATTGAATCCATCTTGTTTTATGCTAATTAGATCTCTCTGTTTGGTGATAAAACCAGACCTGGCAGAAAATGGGAACTTAATTGCTTTCATGAAACATTTAGACAACAATAGACCTATGAACAATTAGTTACTTAGATTTACAATGCACAAGACTTGCAATCTCGTTGATTTTTAAGTAGTTGTAAATTTAGTGAATAAATGAGCAATAATTTATTTTTTTGATATATTTGGATTTAAATATATTTGGATTTAAATAATTTTTTGCAGTATGTTTGGGATTTTTACAGTTAAAAAGTGCTTTGGATTATCTTTATTATGAAGATCATTACCTAATATGAAAATAACAATGCGTGCTTTAATGAATCAAAATGGATTAAATTATTGAGAAGGTTGTGTGGGATTTTATTTGATCCAATTTCATTGAATATTTTCCTCAATGATCTTTAAGAGAGAGGAAGCTGCATGATAATTAAAGTAATAGCGAATAAATGGAGATAATAAATGTTACAAAGGGATCTAGACTGTGCTGAAAATTTGAACAGAGAATAACAAACTGAAATAAAACTTAAGACATGCTAAGTAGTAACTACAGAGGCCAAGGATCTGCAAGAGCAGAAACTATATGTAAGTAGGTTGACAAATCTATATAAATTGATGATTGCTGTAGAGATGGGTACACAGAAAAGATTAAAAGGGCAATTTTCCTGCCCTGCTTTGTGATGGGAGAAGCTGGGGTCGAGGCTGTTGTATTCTTATGTGTTGGTTCATGTGAAATCTATGTCACAGTTCAGAAAGTGGCTTTACAAGGATAACGTGACAGCCGTGCATCTTGCCTGCTGACACATTTCTGCAAACAGGTTCTGCTCAAATGCTCCAGAGGCACTGTATTTTGATACAAGCCTTGCATACAGGGTGCCTTGGGAGGGAGAGCAGGCATTTACCTGTAAAGGTTTGAAAGGTGTGAGCTGAAATGATCAAATACAACACTAGCAAGACCAAATTCCATCCTGCCAGATTCAGCTCAGTTGTTTCAAGAGCAATATAAGGAGCAGATGAAAAAGAGATTCAAACTAAAACCTCAAATCCAAATGCTCCACATCTGTTTGGATTCATGTACAGACTATGTGCTTGCTTTTGTTGTAAGGAAAGAAGCTACTCTCTGGATGTGAACACCTCCCGGGTGGTGGCAAAGATCTCTTTTTGGTGTTTCCCTGCTGTATAGTCCCAAGGTCTCTTTAATTGGGTAGTGTTGGGTTTTATCCCTTTTTTCTGCGCTCACTTCACATGGCCACTTCTCTTCCACCCCTCTGGTCAGCCAAGATCAGCTCAGCAGAAATGCAAACCTACTTTTCAGGGGAATTTGAGTGAGCACATTGGCCATGTGGCAGTGTAGGATATTAGGTCTAGGCCTGACCCGGACCACTAATGAGAATTCGCAGAGGAGAAGCTCTTTTTCTACCCTGTATCAACAAAGTGTTATTGCATATTTTTTGACTTTGATTTCAAAATCAATGAAGTAGGATGTTTCTGATATTACTGTAATCAAGCTATGAGGGTAAACTGGTATTTCTTGTTTGCATCTCTTTTTACCCGTCACTCTACAGGCATGGTACCACATCTGCCTAGTGCTGCAGTTCAGCTACAGAAGGTATCGGGGAGGACAAGACTCAGAGCTGTTCCAAATTCCCATCAATGCAGTGGAGGTGTTTCTTTGCTATGCACAAACACGTAAGGCTTTATTTTAATTTTTAAAACTCTTTCTTTAAACAGAAGTAAAAAGATAATTATGATATGATTCACAGTAGCAGTTGGTCCCATTATCTTTGGGTGGGTGGGGAGAAAAAAGAAGCTGAGATAAGGGATGGTTGTCCCATTTTGAGCTCCTGGCCCATTACTCAGGTGTGGCAGGTACTGTGTGACCCTGTGTGATCCCTTTCAGTGCTTGCTATGGTCTTGAAGTCCAATACCAGACACAAGTGCTTCAGCCTGCCTTGCAGGCAGGGCTGCCTTTAGTAGCTGCTGGCAACCTGTGGTTTGAACATGGGCAGCAAGAGTCTCTGGTGTTCCAAGGCAGAGCCAGGGCCTGGCCATGCTGGCTGATGAACAGATGCAACTGCTTGTCACTCTTTTGAACCCCAATGTCAGTGTCTATTTTAGGCTCTATAATGATTGGATCAAATGTAACCTTTATTTCTGTACGTCTGACAAATCAAGGCAATATTCTCACTTATTCCGAGGCTGACAGTTGTCCTCTACTGCTTCCCAGAGTGAGTTCCTGTACTTATTAGGAGCAGTTTATATAAGAGTAATAAAAAGTGCAATGTAAAAACTTGCAGCATATAAAAGACCTTTTTACATTATTTTATTTCGTCCTGGGAGAACAGTGTCTCCCAGAAAGTTGCTCAGAGACTGACTGTGCCCTCATGCCCTGCTGTCATTGCACGTAGATCTAATTAAATTAAAGGTTCAGATTAACCAACACAAAGGTCTCTTCTTTAGGGCTCAGTCCCACGCTTTCTGTTGTATCTCATTCCATCAATTTATTCAGTGTCATGTCTCATTACTCTGCATCACTCACTACTCTCTGAACAATGAGACTCAAGTCGTTCCTGCAGTGCCCTGGCACTGCCACCACAAACAGCACTCGAGGGCATCAGGAGCTCACTCCCAGGACTGTAATGGCACCTCGGCAAAAAATTCAGATCAGGACTGCTTGCTGGGGCTATGTGAGGGAATTTGCTAATACACTTCTCTTGGAAGGCATTTATTGCAGGACAGAGCTGGAAGTGTGAGAACATTGTGTAATGCTTCTTTTTTTTCTCTATAATAAGCTGACTGAGCTAAAACTTTACTACCCTGGAAAATGCTCTCTGAAACCTAAAACCATGAACTTTGAGCTAAGGCTGAAAGAACTGTGTTGGACAGAAGGAATTAGAGAGTTACTGAAGTGAGACCCAATAATCTCCAAATATGTAAATCAGAACTGCACTGAAGGCAGTCAAATGTAATCCATATCCATTACAAAGATGAAGTAATTACCTTAAATTCTAACAAGGGAGATTTAACTTAAACATTAGACTACATTTGCTACCCGTGCAGCAAGCTGAACTCTGGAGTAGACTGCTGGGGAGCCTGGGGCTTCTTCATCACTGGAGGCTTTTAGCACTGGAGGCACTGGAGAACAGACAAGCATATGCCAGGTTGGCAGAGATAGAGCCAGTCCTGCCTTGTGCATCGTGATGAGCTGAATGACCTCTAAATCTCTTCCAGTCTGGTTTTCTTCAGATCCCAGGAAAATTCTGAAAATATTTATTGTTGTCTAATAAGCACAACAGCAAAACCTGTTCCTTAGTGATTTGTCTGTGATGCTTTTACTGCAACTTGTACTTTCAGGTTTGTGCTTCTTTACTTTTATAGGTGAGAGAGAAGGTGGGCAAAGATAGATGGTGAAGTACATTTTACTGAGTTGTGTAGTCTCTTGGTTACTTGTCTAACTAACAGTGAAACATCAATATAGGTTCCAACTCTGTCATTTCTCTCAATCAGAAATTAAAATTGCTTCTGCCAGCTGGGTCCCTTCCTTTTGACTGATAAAACACCACTGAGCTGCTCTTTGTTTCTCTTTGCTGGCCAGCCCAGAGATACAGCTCATTGAAATTCTCTGAGTGATTATTTTGTGAGAAATGCTATAGAATTGCAAGTCATTGTTGCTGGTTAAACAAATACCTTTCAGCAAGTAATGATATCTGTTGGCTATCCAGTATCTCTTAGGTTGCATCATCTTCTTTCCAGTAAAAACAAATGAGTTTTTTACAGTTCTTTTTCCTTCTGATGACTTCTTAGTAATGTCTTCTGTTGTTTGCCAGGTGCTGAAGCTGACTAAATTATTTACTGGGAATACATAATCTGAGGAATGTGCCAGCTCCTATTTGAAAATAGTTTTGGATCAGCAGGGATTTCTGCAAATGTGGCTGGTATTTATAAGTTGTTGGTAGATAGTCTGGAGGAACCTGCTGATGTCGGGTAAAACTCAACAATTCATTATTCATATCATATAACTAAGTTGTTACACCACAGAGTTTCTATTGCCTGACTACAGAACTGAAAGGTTTTAAATGGATAAACGGTGAATAACAAATGAAGAGTATAAGCAAAATCCCATTTGTGCACACATTTGCAGGCACACATATACCTTCATCCTTTAACAACCGTTCTGCATTCATGTGCCAGCTGCCCTGGTTCTGAGCCAGAGGAACAGGGCCCATCTCCCCCTTTCAGATTCCTTCCTACTCCCTCTTGGCCTCTGAGAGGCTGATGAAGCTGAAATGCACATGGCAGGCTTCACAGCATGTTAGTCCCTCTTCTACCATGGGTAAATGTATCAGGGTATCAAGAATGCTTCAGAGCCTACAAAAAGTGCTCATGTTGTTTCCCAGCCATTTAGAGTAATTTTCCTCTGTTTGCTCAAAATATCTGCATGGACCCAGAAAATGTCACAGATGCCGTATCTCTGGAAGTTCAAGGCCATATTGGAAAGTGTCCCCTGTACATGGCAGAGAAGTTGGAAATAGATGGTCTTTAACCAACCCAAAACCATTCTATGATTCTGTGTGACAGAGGGTCTAGGATAGAGCCACAGGTTTCAGAAGCAGCAGCTGGTCACCACTGGGACACTCTGCAAAGCTGACAGTGATGTTGGTGACTGGACTACTGAAGCCTGCTTTTGGTGGCTGAGGGATAATAAGGTATGCATCCTACAGTGTGTCTTGGAAATTCACAAGCTCAGAGCCTGCTTAAGCAGATTCTTGCCAGCTCCTGCAAGAAAGCAGCCAGCAAAACTTTGATCAGCACTTGCTAGTCAAAATCCATTTACTCACAACCAAGAACCACTGATATCTCAGCTGAGCTTTTAGAAATCTCCTTGTCCCCTGGCTAACTCTGAACACTGGATGCTGCTCCATTCAGCATCTGTTACATCCTCCTGGTAACTCTGCTTCTTCAGTATCTTCTGGTTTCCTAGTGCTTAGACTTTGATTGATATCACCAAAATGTGTACCTTTTTATACTTATTTCTAATACAGTCTGCATTTTTACACTAGTATTTGTAATACTTCTATTACAAGCCATCATTGTCCTTTCTCTCTAAGACATGCAGGAATCTTTGTCTTTGCCACAGTGCAAAAACTTCAATTTTCTTGCTGTCTGCACAATTGATTTCTCACAATTCATATCCTCTAGTTGTTATGGAAAATTTGAAGCTTTCAGTACCTTTGCATATTTGAAGATACTGCAAGTTTTTCAAGACTTTCATGAGGGAGGACAGGGTTCTCTCATTTTTTCCTAGTTTCTCTGGGTTATCTTTATTTCTGAAAGAAATATGACTGTGTTTTCTGGATTATCAGATGAAACTATACCTTTTATCTATTATTGTATTTGTTTATATCTTGTTTTTAATTATAGAGTTATTTGGTTTGCTACATTTGGAAATAGCTTAAATTTCTCAGTAATTTTTTGTACTGATGATACCATCACACTGATTATACCATCACTGAAGAAGCAATCAGAGCAAAGAATACCCTGGCATCATTGAACTGAAGGTCACTTAGGATATTCTGCCATAGAAAATCAAATCCTCCCTTGGCAAGCTTTACAAGATTAGGAAAATATTGGAAGGTGTTTTGGTCTTTTTTTGTCCTAGGATTGAAGTGAAAAGTTGGCCATGTGCTAGCATCCCCTGACCATCGAAAAGTGCAAGCATCAGCACGACTGCCCCTACTTGTTAATCTTGTCTGTGTAGAAAGGCCTTGATTTTTACTTTTGCAAACATGCATATTTTTCCCTATAACCAGAGATGTATCACACATGGAACAACAGCTTCGGGCACTGTGAGGAACTTTTATGCCATTCTACTCCATATAGGCTATCCCAGAACAGTGCCAGGAGCTGTCCCTGTGAGGGGAACTGAGGGCTGGAATACTTCAGACCAAAGAGGACATGGTCTCTGGTCTCCATTGCTCTAATTGCTGAGCTATTTTCCTGTAGGGAATGCCATTGCTTTGATCTAGTTTGGGTCTGTAAGTTGTTATACCTGATCTTCCATACATACCTCAGTCAGGGTACAAGGATGGAGTCTCATCTCTGAAGACAAATACCATAACTTGTCCTCTGCAAGATTCCCTTTTGATAGTTTAGCCATCCAGCATGTCAGGTGCTGGGTTTCATGGTAGTCCCTTGGAGTCTCCTCCATCTCCTCCATTGGTGCTTTGGACCTCAGGGCTATGTTTTCCACTCCTGACTGCAGATGCCTCATATTTAGGAGTGACAAACAGGAATGTGGCAGTGAAAAAGTCCTGTGGAAACAGCCCTTAGCACTTATATGAGTGTAGCTAATTATTGAGGGGTTTGTGTTTTTTTTTCATGCAGTTTAATAAAACATGTTATAATTTCTATGTTTGTTTCCATATTAATCTGTGCATGTTCAGTTTCTATTTTGAATCCACTTCCCCAAACTCAGTAGGAAGTGGAGCCAGCTTTCTCCCAGCCACACTGAATTTCAAATGTTTCCATATGATTTGTCACTGCTCATCAGAATGATTCAGATTTAAAAAAAAAAATGTTCATGATGGCTGTTTCCTGCAAGTGGCCTACGTGAACATGAATGGAAGGAAGATCTTAAATCCTGGAAATAAAATTGTAATTATGAAATTGGGGAAAAAATGGCAAATTGCTCTAACTGGTGATGCACTCTCAGTCTAAAATAACCTGGTGTGAGGGAACTTTCAGCCTTGCTGGAACATAGCTACCCTGGTGGACTGGGCCACTGGCATTAGGCACATGTAACTAACAAATTAAACTGAATGTTAGGTGACCATGTTTGCAGACTTAGGTGCTGTCATATCATCTGATTTCATCATGAAACAAATGGCTTTGAAATCAGATGCCCTATTCAAGGATCGGCACTCAGAAGTGTGTTGATTTCTATCCTTAAGCTTGCCGTTTGAGTACTTTATTGGATTAGAACCATAATTTTTTAGGAAACAGAGGAGAAAAAGTTCAGGTTATGACAAGTTTGTAAGTGAGAAGGGAAAGGTGAGGTGACATTTGCAGTGGGAATGCTGTGCTTATTAACACTGCCTCTCTGATTGTAATCTGTAAATCTAAAACTGGGGATGCCATGACTAGACTCTGTTGTTCTTTCCCTTTTTGAAGGAACGTGTTGGTGATAAAAGCAAGCAAGCAGCTAAAATCACAGGAGCAGGCAGCTGAATATGAATGTGCTGCTTTCGGTGGGTGATTTTGATGGGCTCTAATCAATACTGTCAGCTTGTCACTATTCCCTTATGTAGATACAAGGCAAAGTGCTGCCATTCCAGGTTGATTTCTGCCATTGGTAGGGAATTTGATCTATTTTACTTCTTCTGCCAATTAGGATTTTGACTTTCATGTGCTGGGCAATCCTGTCTTCACGTATTTCCAAGAAATGATTCTCTGCTTTGGGTTGTAACATAATTCTTAACACTTGGGGGAATTGTAGCACTCTGTAAGCTATTAGGCTTACATTTCCCTCTGTAATGCGCTAAACAATAGCCACAAAAACAGAATCACTGTTTTTCCTTCATGCTTTTAGTTTCCTAGCTATCCAGATTTTACCCAGCTCAGTGCACATAGCTGTATTTAATTTAAATACAATGCAAATGCAGAGGCACATAAAAGATCAGCAGAATTAATTACGTTCAGAGTGCTGGGAGAGTCATTGGGAAGCTTCTCATCAGCATCTCCAACCCACTCTGCTCAGTCTGTAAGCTCTGGATGACATCTGACTCAAGCACTCCTTTAATTTATAACACTGGCAATTAAATGGCAATTCTCCAGCCTCTGCCCTAGGGAATAGAGCCATAATAGGCTTTAGAGGTAAAGTTACTATATTGCTGGATGAATTTTGTGTAAAGCGCTAATGTTATCATGTTGATGCCCTTCAGCAAATACAGTTATTCAATAAATTAAACATTTTTATTATATTCTCCTTGACATTTAATAGCATACTTTAATAAGTTAATGGATGTATGCAAATTTTTTGTGCTGGCACCTAGTAATCTGTAGTTCTAATTTGCAGGTGTTACTTGCTGATTTTGTGATGAGCTAATAAAATTAATTGATCAGTCCAACATGTTGGATATAAATACTTATTTGATTTCTATTATCATTTATTTTAATTGCTGATAAACCAGAGCTGAAGCAACATTTGGTTTTAGTGTAGAAAGTAGCAATTATACAATTGTTTTATTGGTGCTTTGAGCAGTGGTCACTGTTGTTCTTTATGAGTTTGTAGTTTAGCTAGTTCCCTGGGACCAATTCACCCATTACTCTCAAAGTCCTTTAAAATTTAGTAGACTGAAACATATAGCAGAACTGTGACATGAGTCTGCAGCTGATAATGGAAGAGGAAGAATGTAGGACAGAGGGATAGTCCTAAGGGAGTATGTCAAGATATGCCAAGGTGTTTAACAGAACAGGAACCTTGGCGCAAAATTATGTATATTTATTTGAGAGGAAGGTTGGAGATGTGAAAAGAAAGTAGCAGCTGGGACCCTATTCTTCATTGCTTTATCAAGATAAGAGCGTGAGAAAACAATGGTGTTTGGTAAAAGAGTACTGGTTCCTTTTGTATGGCAGAAGACAAGCTGGAAGGGGAAAAAGCTTCTACTGCTGCCCTGTGGTTCTGTGCTGGAGAGAACAGGTTTAGGTCCTCTGCATGAAGCCCACTGCTAGTGTTTGCCGCAGGCAAGCACTGCATATTACTTCACTGCTTTATTTAGGCTGTTTTTGCTTTGCAGTCAGATTGCAAGTTGCTTTGGATTGCACTGCAGTGATGGGGTTTTTGCTGATTTTGTTCGAAAGATACCAGCTCTAAAATTGGTATCTGCCACTTAACTCATGTAGCTCAGACACTTCACTGCATTGTTGCTGGGGGTCAACTGGTTGGGTAAGCTGTCTCCAGAATGCTCTGTCCCCTGGTACTGGTGTGTTGTGCAGCATGGAATATCGATGAGATTGAATCATACTTTATAACGGCTGAAGCAAGAATGTGAAAAAAAGAGGGTTAAGGGTTTTTCCTCTGTGCTTTTTGTGTCCTTTGATCTGGCACATAACTGATAGAAGATCCTTGACAGAGTCAGAGGGGCTACTTTTTAGACAGTGGACTCCTGCAGTCTGGATACATTTGCTGCTGGAATTGGCTAGTGTGTGGTCTTGACTCACATTTCTTTGGCCTCTTTCTGTTCAATTCCCGTTCACTTTACTTTGATCACACTACATTTTTCTTGTTCAAATTATAATGTATTGAACCTCTCTTGTGCCAGCCCTGAGCCACACCTGCTTAAACCCACTGCTGTGAGAAGGTGCCAATGCCTTTAATAAAGATTTCCTGTCCTAGGAATCTGAGGAGAAGTCTGCTTCATCCTGGGATTCAGCCTTCCTTGCTAGATTTAAATGGCAGTAGCTCCTGTTAGAGCTAAGCAAATGGAATCAGTGCCAAATGATCTTTCTGAGGATTTATCAATTTCTGTTTTATTTTTAACTATTGATTTTTGCAATCAAATCTCACATGTTGCCTTTTGCCCAGTCAGCACTGCCCCACAATTAAGCCTTTCATGAAAATTCATTGTTGCAATGCCAGAAAGTGAATTACAGGTTTTTAATTTGAAGTCAAGCATTTTTGTGATATAACCATCCTGGTCAAATTAATTCTTCCTGTTGGAGACAGCAAGAGTGGGTGCCAACATTT
This sequence comes from Pyrocephalus nanus, assembly GCA_038380795.1. Classification (NCBI taxonomy): domain Eukaryota; kingdom Metazoa; phylum Chordata; class Aves; order Passeriformes; family Tyrannidae; genus Pyrocephalus; species Pyrocephalus nanus. Next base: position 43,226,150 of record CM076259.1, read on the forward strand.
TAAGTCTATTCCAATTTGCTTTAATTGGTTGAATAATTATTTTTCTACAACTAATCAATCTCCATACCATAATTACAATTATCAAATAATGGAAAGACTCTTTAGAAATTTTGTAAAGCAAGATCTTGTTAAGATTCTGTTAACGAAAAATCTCTGAACTATTTCAATTTATTTTCATTTCACCTCAAAGGAATTTTTTTTTCACCCTCCTAAGTCAAAGGGCAAAATGCACAAAAGCAATTGGCAAAGATAGATATCTTCAGGATGATTCATAACATCCAGAGAAAAGCATATTCTTGTCTAATTCAAAACATTCTCCAGTGTGTTTTTGTTCTGGAGTAAGTGCAGGCTTGTATACTGCGACTGCAGCTGGCAAGGCAAAAGAAGGAGAAACTTGCTGGTTAGAGGAGGAGGTGCTCAAGCCAGAGAGAAATAGGCACCTGAGACCAGTTTCAAGCAGTGTGAGGAGTTGAAAACATAAGTCATCCATGAGAACACCAAATCTGATAGATTTCATTCCTTGGACCATTGCTTTCATGTCCGGACAGATCTGAGCACTGACCTCAGGCTTTAATGGCCTCACCAAGAAAACATTGAAAATAAAAACCTTAAGAGCTGGTGTTCAGCATTCTGTTTGGTGCAGTGACATCCCCCACAGACAAACAGGGACACTGACACCTCTTGGATCCGCTGTGGCAGAGGGACTCAGATCAAAGGCTTTGCATTTTTCACATTTGCTTTGTGTTTACGACTTGTCACATGACAGCAGAGCTTCTGGGTGGTCATGTAACACCAGGAACTTCCCAGAGGTGGGTATGACCAACCAGGTAATGGGAGTAGTACAGAAGATGTGACAAGGGGTAAGACAGCAGAGCATTAGCCAGGCATTTTCACAGACCCACAGCACAAGGGCTGCAAAGAAGAGGGTAATAGCTTATTTTTGGCCTCAGACTGGGTATCATGTGACTGAGCTTCTAAATGACCTTGGTGTGAAGTCATATAGTGGATCAACCAACCCTCTTGTAAAATGAACCCAGCTGACTGAATAGGTGCGTATTACAAGGATTTGTTCTGTTGCCTTCAGAATATGAGGGAGGCCCACTAAAGAAAAAATCAGGTGATATGAAGTGGATAATGCTAGTGTTTTCTGCATGATAATACTAACAGTCCAGATCATATTTCTGCCAGCACCATCTCTGTTTGACATAAATATTTAAGATATAGACAGAGAAAAATCTTGCCCATTTCATTTGTCTCACAGCCAGCACCTTAGCTCAGAGCTTCTGCCCTTATGGCTTGATCATCCTGCAATATATTTGTTAAAAGCTAGATCCCAGTCCGCATTTTTTGCTACTGCAAAAGTATATTATTTTCCCCATTTCCCCATGGATGCTGTACTTCCAAAAGTGTCCCAGCAAAACAGCAATTAACATCAGCACAGTCTGACTAATACGTGCCAAAAAATTGCCAGAAAGATAACCTGCATCCAAATGGGTAGATAATAAACCTGTCACCATGGTAATCCTAAGCTCAAAACAAGAGTTTTCTTAGTCACAGTCATGAAGACTAGAAAGACAATCTTAAAAATCGCATCATCTGCATGGTGGAACAGAAGGAGAAAAGAGCAGTTAAATGAAGTTCTGCCTGTGGAGCAGCAAAGCCAGTTATCCATAACAATCTCATTGCCTGCGAGATGCAAAAGCAGGATTTGTGTTGGTGTGAAATAATAACAAACAAGATGGGAGTGAAGGCAGAGTCTGGAAAAGACAAATCTTGCCAGACTGTAACTATGAAGTGGAATTAGGGGAAAAGATGAATGGGAGAAAACAAAAATCATCTGTGAAGCCAGCAGCAAACAATGGCCACAGATAACTGCAAATGCTGGAAATTAACTTCAATGCAATTACTGAAGTAAATTAAGTGATAGTTGTCAATGGACTGAGAGCTTTTCCAGAGAGGGAATGAGAGGAAAAATCTTGGAAATAAAATTGAACTTTTCACCTGCATGCTTTCAAGTACAAGGTTTGGGTGTTTCTTCAGAGCTTTGCATCTGGATTTGGCCCCTTATTTGGGCACTGGCCAACCCTGCTGCTTGGAGAAATAGTGATGCATTTGGGCTGGGGAGCTGTACAGATGTTTCACATCTCTGTCAGTTCTCTTTGCAGTGGGTTTTAATGTAAAATGTGAAAATGCAAGAGATGTTCATAAACAGTATGGCCTTGTGGCAGCATGTTGCCCCAACGGCTACCTTCAAGCAGTAGTGATGGTGGAGATTCCAGTCATTTTTCCAGGCTGGCATGCACTTGGGACCCAGAAACCTCTGCTAGTCATCATGCATGTCTAAGCATCCTCACGTGATGCCAGCTCCTTCTGGTTTCAGCACAAATTGAAACAACATGAAAATAATTAGTACACGAAATTCTTCATAATTTGTGTAGATGCCTACTACAGCAAGGGCATTTGGCTTCTTGATTTAAGCTGTCTTGCTCCACATTGCTTAGACCTCCCTAACCCAAACTATGGCTCAGCTTGCTGTGTCTCCTGGGAGGTGTGACGGGGATCTCTTCCAGCTGTGTGGTGGGCAGAAGGATCCCATGGTTGTCAGCAGTGCTCTGGTTCCGGGACATGACATGGTCCCTTGCCTGATCATATGGGAGGAGAATCCACGGAGGCTGCAGTCTCTGTGTCTGTGCTCTGCTCACACCTTGTGACCGCCTTTTTGCTTTGAGACACATGCCTTTTCCCTGTGTTTTCTGCACAGACCCATGCTGTCTGCCTTAGTTTCCTGGTGTTTACAATTTGGTTTGACCTATCCAATAAATCCTAAGTGGATTTATTTACTGCCTACCAGCAGTGCCTCTTTCCATGTCCTGCCTGTAGCAGAAGCAATCCCCAGAAGGTACTAATACTATTAATCTCTCCTCAAGAGAAATTAAAAAGTCCCAAAACCTTTCCTTGACTGTAATCCTTTTGTTGTCTTTCTGTCATTCAATTCACTTTCTGGGTGATTTTTTTGAGCTAGAGCTGACTAGAGTTGAAAGTAGTATGTAATGAAAAGATGCTCCTTTGGTTTATTTAACCAATAGGTTACAGAGGCCATCAAGCATATATCTTATTTTCACTGATGGTGAGAACTGCATAACCAAATTAAAAAAAGGTCTACTAAGTAATCATAACATTTTTTACCTTGTGTTGCAGCTAGGCTATTAACCAGCCAGGAATCTGTCCTCCTGTATCTCAGGTGATTTGAAATACGGTAGAAAACAAGCTTCCAGTACTGCTAATAGTGCGTAACATTTTAACAGCTGCTGTGCTTCATCATAAATCTAGGTACTTGGGGAACAAGGCAAGTGTGTACAGTGAAATCACATAAGCACTGTTTGTTTTTTTAAAATATTTTCAGGTTTAGAGAGCTGAAATGTGCTGGTGCTGAGGATTAAAAAAAGAAAAAGGTATCGTGGCTTAAAAAAGTTACTTTGCAAAGCAGTATTTCAGTTTTGCTTTCAAGAAGTTGCTGTGCAGACTACAGAGAGGAAAGTCTGCTTCTGCCAGACCTACTCATCCAAACCAAGCAATCACCTGTTGTCAGAGCCAAGGAGGAAATGTGCAATTTCTCATGGCAGTGGTCAGTTAAGGGAAAGTGCTAGAGACAGCCTGGCTTTAGTGGGAGGGAACATTGATCCCCAGTACCAGGCTGTGGTCTCCTGCTTGGCCAGACTTGAGAAGGTTTTCCTGTCCTTCTCTAGCCTTGTTTACTATAGTGGGACTATACTAACCTTCATCTTGCTCATCTCCCATTCTGCTGCACGTGGACACTGATACATAGCTGCTATGTTTTATGGGGACAAAACACTGATCCTTGTCCCTCCTGAGTCAGTCAGTAGACCTTCCATGATGAGTCCTCAGCAGCCAGTGTGTGTGGTGCATGCTGAAGAGGAAAACCAGGCTTCTTCAAGTTTATTTGCTCTCATTGTATTGCTCCAAGGCAGTACAGCAGAGGATCAGTCCCTTTCCAAACTATGCTGGCAGTAGGAATGTAATTACTCTTGCCTCCAGTGCAGAAAAGCTTCTAAAAGCTCTTCAATTTCTGGGAACAATGATCTCTGTATCTCTCTAGACTAATGACTAATGCATTTCCTCCTGCATCCCTGTCACTTGATTCAGTCATTTCTCTCTCCTAGAATGTGTGTGTTTCCCACCATAAGCACACCAGTGATCCAGGACTAGGGAGCCCTCGCCTGGCACAGGCTGCAGAGGCATGCCCAGGCTGTCTAAAGTCCTGGAGAGACTTGCTCAAAACCACTCACTTCTGGGATAAAGCTAAGTTTTTCTTCTTGGAAATTTAACTAAAAGAGGGACATATCCTTGTCTGAGGAAATCTCAGAGCAAAGTTGGACTTGAGCTTTGCAGTGGTTGAAAAAGTACAGTAGTTGAAAAAGTACAGGTTTTAATGCATAAGAAAATTGATTTTCTTGATGACCTGTTTTCTCAGAAAAATTCAGGGTAAACCCATAAAATCCTCAGTATTTTGTGCATCTAATCACATTATCACATTGCTCATCTGCAAATCTCATTTTGATCAGGTTATATTGTCTTTTTCAGTATCTCGCTGCTGACATCTGCTCCACGCAGATTTGCTTGGACTCTTAGCAGCCTTCTTGTGTTGTCCTTCAGAGTTTTTATTTCATGTAATCATACCATGGCTTGCATTGGAAGGGACCATAAAGAGTACCTATTTCCAAACCTCCTGCCATAGGCAAGGACACCTTTTATTAGACCAGGTTGCTTAGAGCCCCATTCAACCTGGCTTTGAACCCTTCCAGAGATGGGACATCCACAGCTTCTCTACGAAAACTGTTCCAGTGCCTCTTTATTCTCCCAGTAAAGAATTTCTTCCTAATTCCTGATCTAAACCTACCCTCATTTATTTTAAAGTCATTCCCCCTTGTCCTGTCACTACATACCCTGCTAAAAAGTCTCTCTCAATTATTTTTGTAGGCTCCCTTCAGGTACGGTAGGTGACAATTAGGTTATCCCAAAGTCTTCTCTTTTCCAGGCTGCACAATCCCAATTGCCTTACCCTTTCCTCCATCTCTCTAAACATTTTGGTGGCCTTCTCTGGACTCACTCCATAAAACAGGCTCACGTCTCTCCTGTGCTGAGGACCCCAGAGCTGGGCACAGCTCTCCAGGTGGAGTCTCACCAGAGCAGAGTAGAGAATCCCCTCCCTTGACCTGCTGGCCACATTGCTTTTGCTGTAGCCCAAGACACAATTGCCTTTCTGGGCTGCAAGCACATGCTGCTGGCTCATGCTCAGCTTCTCATCCACCAGCACTCCCAAGTCCTTCTTGGCACTAATTTCAAACAATGATCTTGGAATTAAATGCCGGTAATGATGTTCTGATAACCTAATTGCACCATGGGACGTATGCAGATGTAGACAGAAGCCCAGATGTAGACAGAAGGTCAGTACTGATTTTTCCTAAGTCATGTATCTATTGGACTTGTCCTAGGAGCAGATACTATTACAGGTTTGCTGGAGGAGGTGATTTGTTAAGATGTGGAGCCTTGTGTGCCTTTCCCAGAAATAATGACTTTATAACCATGACATTAAATGTGCCAAAAAAGTTTATTAACACAATCACCTTCTGACTGAGCAGTTATGCTTTATGAATAGAGAGCAAAAAAATAATATTTTTTGTCTTGAAACAGTTTTTATTACATGTTAATGAAAGCTGCAACCAGCCCTCTCCCTGCCCCTGTATGGGAGATGTATTGTCTGCCTGACAAGCTGCAGTGATGTCTGTGAACAAATTGGCTGTAGCTCTGTGCTTGGGTCAAGAAGCTTGGGAACAGGCAGGTAAGTATGCAGGCATCAAAAGCTTCACAGTATTCCTGGGCATCATCCACCCCACAAATGTAAAACATATGTAGTTCTATCCATGAGAAACAGAGTAAACTGTCTAATACTGCTGCTAATTTTCTCTACATGAGACCAGGTAACTGACTGGATTAAAAAAAAAAGCTGTACACAGTACAATCAATTTGCTATGTAACTGATATTTGTTTTATAGGGCATCTCGTACATATGAGAGAAACTAGGGGAATTTGCAATCCGTTACATGTAGAAAATGATCTCTTGGAACAGGCCCACAAATTGAAATCCGATATGAAATATCTCACATGGAAAATCTGACCTTCTCATATAGTGTTTCTTTCTGCTCCATCATACTCTGTGATCTCCTAGGTCTTCTCAGACTGTGAGTGCTCCCAGGGATGAAAACCTGCATAGCAGAGTGGTAAATAAGTAAGTTTTTGAATTTTCAAACATGGCAACCTACTTTCAGCTGCTTGGCCTAGCACAAAGGAAAATAGAGAGTGAAAAATTCAGCATCCCCAAACTGTTTCTTACCTGCTTTTTCTCTCTCTTTACCTGTGTGCAAATAAAACACGGTTGTCCTGCAACCAGCAGAAGTGTGCAGGTGCCAGCCAGTGCACTCCTGCTCAGGGAAATGGACCTTAATCACAAGCTGTTTGCTAATTAGGAGGAATTTTCTTCTCAGCTGAATTAAGTATTCCACGTAAGCACAGGCACAGTATAGTGTTATCACCTAGTGCTCATGCAAGTGTGGGCAGTGTCCTGCTGGTTCTGATGGTCACTGGGAGCACAGTGATTTCTCTGCAGACCCTTACAGCATCCCAAGCTGAGAGGCTCAGATGTCCCGTATGGCTTCTAAATCTTGGCTCCTAGACTCCTAAATAGTACTGAGACTGATTTTCTCCAATTTTTTTTCCTTTTGCTTTGACCACAATCAACTGCTTTTCCAGGTCACAGAGAGCACCTGGAAGTTGTTGGCTTTGTGCAGGTTGCCTTGATCTTAACATTTTTCTTAGAAACTTCACTCTATTTTCACACTCTCTCTTATAATTTTTGCTAGTTTTTTCTTTTGGCAGACATTAGCAATTGTTGTTTTATCTCATGCTTCTGTTCCTCCAAGTTTTCCTTGTCAAAGGATCTGTAACAGGACTTTTCTCCCCTCAAGGAGTTGTATCTTTGTAAGATCAAGCAGTGAAGCTTTCATGGTGCAGAATTCTGCCTAGGATATTCTCAAGAGATTGAGACCTGCTTTACCTGTTTCCATAAGATGGCATATGTGCTCATCAAACTCACCCTCTTCATTTTTCAAAGGAAAATTTTTCATTTACACTCTGAGCATGATTTTCCAGCGTATTGGTCTGTTTCACAGAATCTGCTTCTTACATCATTTGCTTTAAATGCTGTGGAAGAAGCTTGTGGAAGGTTTTTTTCCTCCGTTATTTCTCCCATTTCAATATAACCTTTTACTTCCCTTTTGAGAGTTATGATGTCCTTCACAATTTCAAAGTACTGATTCAGATCAGTATTTTGGAATCATTCATACTGCTTTTGCTCAGTCCTTGCAGAGGTGCTGTGATTTCTGCAGTAATATGAACATAGATCTTGACAGGCAGGTCACCAAACAATATTTCAGAAGTTTGTACTCCTAACTATTTTTTATTAATGACACTTACAGTGAAAGTTTGGTCTGATGATTCCTTTTTCTGAGATATGATTAAAACCAATTGGTTTTGTGTTTGTATTTTGCATTTTATTTTGCTTGCATTTGTTGCTCAGTTATACCTTTTACTCCTACTTCTTCTGAGAACTGAACCTGACTTGAGAACAACTTATGGATGGCCACAAACTGCAATCTCAGCAAATTTGCTATTTGACACAAAACTGTCTCCTCACTCTTCTGAAAATCACTTATTTGCCTCAGGTCTTGCAAACAATCAGCTCTATTAATGCCTTGCACTTATCTGTGTCTCTGCCTGTCTCTTGTTCCAAGTCACTGTATATCACTTGCTCCAATATTTGGTGTGTTTGCAATGCCCACGGGAATGAAAAAGCCAAAGACATAATAAACTAAATAGTTTCCTAATTAACACATTTAATCTTAGAACACCCAGCATTTTAGCTTGAGGGGGAGAAAGGAGGAGAAAAGTGCTATTCTTGAAAATGCTCTTTTTGTGTTTATCTTGAAGGCACAATTAAATACCTCTGGAAGGTTGCTCTAACTTACACCTCTAGCCCTCTGCAATAGTTTGAAGTGTGTCTTGCTGTACTTATATACCTTTCAGTCACAGCTCCTTCCCTTTCACACTGCACTCTGTTGCTTTCTTTGCAGCCATTTAAGACTGAGTACTATTGTCTTTGCTGCTGAAGCACAGCAAGACTTTGAAACAGTCTCCATGACAATCAGAGATATGCAGCCTGGATCCTAATGGGGGTGATACTGTGACTGCATCCTGCAGAGCAAGGTACGTCTATGCTGGTGCTGGAGGATAAGGGTTAAAAACTGCTGGTTCCTCCCTCCTTTTACGACCGCACGTAGTGGTACAGAAAACCTCTTTGCTATATGCTGCCAAATATCCCCTTTTCTGGAGATGTTCCCCAGGGGCTGATTTTATCTGGTGTGAGGTTTAGAAAGGGATGAGAAATATTAACAGCTGAAAGGTTATAATACCATAAAAATAGAGTTGAAAGTGCAGTGAATAGAGATCAAAACAGAATACAGTATCTGGCTGTGAGATTTTGAACAATATCAAAAAAGGAGTTTATTCCTGCTTTTTATCTTACTTGTTGTTACCTACAGAGCTGAATTCTTGAAACATCAGTTCTTGCTTATTATGGCAGTATGTTGTGCTCTGTTCAGTGTCTTCATGTAAAATGAAGTTTTAAAATACAAGATGTGCTAGCATTATGTACATCAATCATTCATGCAGAACAAAGTATTAAGATGCTATGATTTATAAGGTACTATATGACAGTAGACTGTTTTTTTCTTGGCCTTAAGATGTAAAAATAAGGACAGATGTTATGGAATAAAAATTACCATGAATCCTCTCTGATGAGAAGGATGTAACATTTTTTTCTGATTGCCCATGTTAATGTCTTTGCCTATTGTTTAAATGTGATAAAACAGCTTTAGACCGATGCTGTTTTAGTCATTATAAATTTCCCTCTTCAAGGCAACATTAGTTTGAGATTCTTTTATTATCAGCTTCTTTGTATCACATTTGAGCCAAGAAGCATAATCAAAAAGTATCCTGAATACTGAAATACTGGACATTTGTATGTCAGATTTTAATGGACCATGTACAGCCAGCCATCTAAAGTTAGTGAAGGTGAGAACTATATAGCATGGCATATGGTGAATAAAATTGATAATATTGGAACAGTAATGAGGGCTATGTGATGCTTATGTATCTATTAATATCTTTACCCACATACACCCCCATGTATTCTAAATATATGTACAGTAGCTCTAACTTTCAGCAAGTAAAATGAGAATTCATAATGCAGTAGAATGGAAAGAACATGAAAATGAAAACAAAGGCAAAGCCACAGTAAAAATGAAGCACTCAGGAGGAACAAAAGAAAAAAAGATACCTATTAAAATTCGTTCTATAAATGGAGGGTTGTGAATGTAGGGAGCTATTTCCAGTGAGAAAATATTTCAGGGAAGCTTCTTGGGTTTTTTTGTGGCAGAAATCACTGATCCTTCATGTGTACTGTGACTACAAAGGTTGTGCCTTGAGACGTAGTAAGATAAGATAATGTTTGGGCATTTTAGGATGAACAAAAAGCATTTTCTTCAGCTTTCTTAATATGCCTTACTGATGCCCTACCTTTATGTCTATTTTGACCTTGGCTCTATCTAGATGCTTTGGTCATCTTTCTAGTGTGCCAGCCCTTATGTTTAGTGTCTTGACCAAACACTCCATAGGCTTCCTCTTTATGTGTATTTTCCCTTTTACCCCAGCGCATTCTCTGAGAGATTTTATTATTACGAGGGTTCATTCATTTCTTTTCACCAGACTCCCATTCCTTATTTCATTAGGAACATAATTTTACCTGCAAATTCTGCATTTTCTTTCATGATGGAAATAGGTTGGAAGTGAATTTCAATTAGGTATATGTGAGAAATATCCAGAAAAATCTCTTGAGAGCTTGAAATAATACCAGTGCAGAAACTGCTGTTAGTACTTGTTGCTAGGAGGGAAAAAGGACCTGTGGAAGTAGGTCCTGGTGGGAGTGAGGTCTGATCTCCACGTTATAGGATAGTATCTCAAACAAAGAATATGCACATCTGGCTCAAAGCCAAGAGAGCTGACTGGGAACAAGGCCAGGGCAATCAGAGGTAGAGCCAGGACACTAAGAATTGAGCCCAAGGTACAACCAAAAGAGTGAGGGAAATAGGAAGACTCAGCACCCCACGTCTGACATGGATCTCTAGCCAAGCCCAAGTTGTGTAGGTATTTTATCTGCTACACCTATTGTGAAATTGGTTCAGAGATAAAAGTCCTCTAGGTCTCTCCTGCAAACCCTTTCTTGATGGCTTTTTGTTCCTGTTGATGTCATTCTTTAATTGTTTGCTGATTGCACCTTTTCAATGCTAGTATCATGTCCTTGGTCACCACTCACCCTATTAATTTCAAATTTAATCACTCTTTGGGCACCAGCCTCTTCAGTGCTCTTGTTTGTGCTGTGTTGCTTTAACCTCCACTGTGGTCTGTGAAAATCTCACTAGAAATGAAGCAGAATTTCCACATGTTTCACCTCAGTCTTGCAGAGAATGATTCTTGCTTCTCTGTGTTGCTGCATCTTTGTACACACACACACACACACACACACACACACAAAATACACAATACCTTTTCAACCACTATATTCCTTAAAAGCTTGAAAGTAACTTGCCGGGTTTTAACCTCATAGTCCTTATGAAGTTTCTGATATCAATGAAACTTCCTCTAAAAGAAATCATCTCCCAAGCTAATTTTCCTTTCTCTTGTGTTGTTGCCCTTTATGGCATTTTTCCAAGGTGATTCTTGTTTTGTTATTTTTGGCCTTTGTTACTAATTATTCTAATCCCTCTTTCCTTTGTCTCTGGCATCCCTGTTTTTCTTGTCTCTTCTCAATTTAGAATCACCAGTGAATTTCATTAACACGTTGTTTACTCCTCTTTCTAGCCCATTCCAACACATAATATTCTGTGATTCTGTGATTACTAAAAGTATTAAAAAGGCAAGACCCAAGACTGATCCTTTAATATTTACCTGTCGTCTCTTTAAACTGGTATTCTTCTCTTTGTCTAATAGCCTCGTTTTGGTACTTCATTCTAGACTTAAAACCAAATGAGATTTTTTTTTTTTTTTTTGCACAAGCAGGTTCAGAGGAGCTTTTTAAGTACTTTTTGTGAAAATTAGAAGGCAGCCTTCCATTTTCATGCTCTCCAGTTTTGTGTCAATGTAGCTGCCTGCCTTTGAGGGAGAGGAAGATCAGACCAATTGTTCAAAAAATATGGCTTAAATCCAAGAGTATTATCTTTATTCTGTTCCATTCATCCATTACCATCAATTCAGTAATTCCATAAAAGAAGTGTTAGCTTTGTCAGGCAAAATCTATTCTTTATAAATCCTGCCTCTTATTGCTCATCATTGCATTATTTTCTGCAAATGAAGTAACTATTTCTTAAGACCTTTTCTATTGTTTTAATTTCCACCCCTAGGGTTAGAAGCTAAATGTAAAGCGATGTAATTACTAAGAGCTTTCTTCTTCCTTTTATGAATGCTAAGACAGTGCCACATTTGCTTTTCTGTTCAGCATTGGTAAAAGAAGGACAGATAAAGGTGCAAGTGTCTCCTTTCCCTCTTTATCTCCACACACCTGTGGTGTGCAATTCTAGCCACTTGATGGTGCAGGAGATGTGGCGCAGTGTGGCCATCATTGCTGCTTCTAAATCTCTTGACTTTGCAAAATAATTTATGATGAACATTATAGCAGCTTTCAGAGAATCCCTGAAGAACGACTTGTGTCATATGTTTGTTTTCTTAGTGTTTTTGGTTTCAGTTTGACATGGCCAATTCATTTTTGTCAGGGAAGTATCAAAGGTCCCCAAAGGATGAATACCAGAGTATGAATATCTTATGCCTTTGTGCCTGTATCAGAAGATGCAGATAGAGATGATCAGAGTATACTTAGTTTAACAGTGCTAAAATTGCCCCATAATTTCTTCTTGACATATTCTGAAGTGGTATCCAAGTTTTGAAATGTAAATTAATCAATGCTTCTGACGGTATTTTGAATCTTATTACGACAGGAGCAATACAACTGGTTTTTAAGTTCCTCTGCTACCCTGGGTATTTGGCCACTACCAGACATGAGCAAATACAACTGACCGTGAAGCAAGGCAGACTAGAACACTGGATTTAAAAAAATATTAGAAAATATCCTTTTTGTGTGTTTTTGTTCACAGTCTTTCAAACTACATATGTTTATTTCCATTTACATCTATGTATATCTATATATATATCTACATCTATTTCTCTGAACTTATCTGCTTATTAATTAAAATCAATACAACATGTCCACCTCCCTGTCACTGTGTCTATTTCCTCATTCTGCAGTCAAGTCCCAAATATAAGGGAGGGTTTTTTTGCTGGTAAATATGCACGATCAAAGGAAGATCAAAGCAAAATCCGAGTTCAGGGTGTGTAATTTTTGGCTGATCAGACACAGATATTTTCCCCTGTGTTGAAATGAAGGTCAGAGTAAGTTAACTAACTGCCTTTAACATTTCCTTTGCACTATCAATTGGCAGTTCAAAGAGCTCCTCCCAAATCAGAAATAAATTCTCTTTGCTACCCAGGCATATTAACCACAGGCATCCTTCCAAAATAATCTTACAGGCAGAAATAGAGAGGCATACAGAAACCTCAGTCTGACAGTCTGCTTGGGAGTTTTTTCTGGTCCATTTCTGTCCACTTAGCGAACATCCAGCTAAGCAGATCGAACTGTGGAATAGGAGGGCAAATGCAACAAGAGCAGAAGTTGCTTGCACTGCTTCTGTGTTTTTGCATGCATGGTTTTCTCTAAAGAGGTAGTTGGATCATAAGAAAAGCTGGAGAGAGGTGATTCAGATATCAGTGTTATGAACCATGCAGCAGGCAGATTATATGGCCCTCACATTTGGTATTAAGACATGATATTAAACACTCCCCCCTACTAATGTTGTTAGCATTAACAGTTATAGCCCTGGCTATACCTCTTATGCAAATAAAAATTTGATTTTTCCTTTGATCTTACTAAGTTTCTTAGAGCCAAACAGATGTCAGTAATCCTAATACTGTAAAGGAATATGTATTTTATCATTAGGAAGAAACGTATCTTGGTCAGCAAATACATTGAGGTTAAACTTCCAAAGAGGTTATAAACATCAATACATAAAACAGGGCATTTTTTATGTATAACAGCAGCTTGTAAAATAAACATTTGGAAGTAACTTACAAATTATCTTCAGAAGTGGAAACAAAAGTGGTAAAAATATTTCGGGCTCCACAAATATGAACACTGATTCAACCAATTAAGAAAACATCTAGAGGATTGTCAGTAAATATAGAGTCTTTGAAGTTGCTTTAAATGTAGATAACTGAGATCACATGCGTACATGTGTAAGGAGAGACGCCAAAAATTTTTTAGGGAAAATCAGGCAGCATGGTTTCCTGACATGTTATATTTCCTACTAAATCCCACCAAACCACTTAAATCTAACAGAGGCTGGTGACTAGAACACGGATAAAATGTTTCAGGTAAAATTACTACCAGAACATAGACCAAAGCATTACCAGGATAGTTAACATTACTCCCAGAACAAGTAAGGTGAAAATCCTGTAGGGTGGTATATAGTAAATGACCCACACCTAAAACTTCCTTGAAATGTTGGTCAGAACAGAACTGGTGATTGTTCAATCATTTGTTCCTCTGGTGTAGCTGGAGGTGGTGCTCGGGCTCTGTTCTGAATGGGTGGGTCTCACACTGAGATACCTGAAACCAAGTTTATCTCCAGCGAGGGCAGACTTGGAGAGGACAAAAAAGGATCCCTCCACCTCACTCTGCCATGAGGTATGATCTGAATTGCCTTTCCATCATGAAGAAGAACTTGTTCACAGTATATTCTGTGGACATCCAAAATGAGTTCATGTATATTTCCTAAACAGTTTTCTTCAGATTCACTGGGGGAGCAGACAGAGAAGGAGGGTTCCTGTGCTGTCAGGAGCATTCCTAAGACTTACTGGCAGAAAAATAAGGCCTCACCCACAATTAGAAAAACCTCATAACCTAAGTAAATGTATTTATTGACACACAGTGAGTGTGTTTTGTAATTCCATTATCAACAATCACCTGTTGAATTTCTGACATTTGCAGACAGAAAAAGCAATGAAGTTGCCTGTCCTGTTCCTGTCACCTCTGCATCACAGTCAAGCATAGATTTTGACACTTCAAAGAGAGTGTTTTTTGTATCTTCCAATACCTAAAGGTAAAAGGTTTTACAAAGAAAGCTGTATGAGAAGAATATATTTAAATTAGAGGAGAAAATTATATTTAAATTAGAGGAGAAGATTCATGCTGTCTGCTATGTGTGTTTCAAGAACACACTTGAAGAAGAACAGAACTTCTGTTCTGCTTTGGTTTAAATCTATAAAGATTTAAAGGATTAGAAACACAGCCAGAGCCAACCAAAACTCCAAGAGGACACTTCGGTACAGGTCTTAAATTTTCCAATGGAAATAAGAGACAGAATATTTTGCTTGTAAAATACAGGCACTAAATGAAAGTGATTGGGTCCTACCACTTAATAAATTACCATTCATCTGCTGAGGCTTAGTAAATATGTGGGTGCATGCTCTTAGCTCTCCCTGGCTGTAAGATAAAAAAATGTGTTAACTTAAACCACCTTCAAAGAGCCAAAGTTGGTGTATGCTGGATTTCAGTTCAGCAATGAGCATGTGTATGCTCAGTAACAAGTGGTACCTGTTAAAGTGATATGAACTGTTCACAGATCTCAGATTATGCAGCGATAGGTGTACTAGAAGGTAAAGAGACAGAAAACTTTGACTAGGCTAAAAACTGTGTAGCTCTATTGATCTGATGCCAACTGAAGACGGAGTCTACTGCACTTAGAGAACAGATACCTACTTTGGCTTGTTAAATAAAATTAAAAAAGTTCAGAGAAGTAGAAATTACCCAATGTTTTTCTGGCTTTTGTTCTAAGACTCAGCAAAGTTGGTGAGGAGCAAATATTGAACACTTGGACAGAAACAGTTAGTAAGAGATTCTCAGCACAGGCAGAAAAAAAGAGTTTCAAACTTTGCCATCTTGGCTCATCTTGCTCAGGTGGAGAAAATGAGAATGGAAGAGGGTGAATGTGTGGCCATCCTTCACAAGGACTTCTGGATAGCTTTCCATGCCTACTGAGAGAGTAATCTGTAAGGTTAACAAAAGAACCCTGATGATGAAATGCTCAGTTGGTTTGCTAACAGAAACCAGAGATGGCAAATGGGACAGAGGGATGGAGAGAGACAGTGGGATAAGAGTGACAAGTGGCAATATGTTGAGCCTGTTCTGTTTTTGCTATATATAGGAGATAGCAGTTATCTTACAGAAGGAAATGTAGAACAAGATGTGCGAATTTGGAGATGATGTGGAACTGACAACCTGAGAAATACCATCCGTAAAGGAAGTAAGTCGAAGATGCTGAGAAATCTGCCTTATGCGTAGGATATGAGGAATGAGCAGGCAGTGCAAAGCGAAGATGGAGAAACCAGAATATGGTGGCACAAACTGTGTTCATTTGCTCATTTGAAATCTTGATACTGTTGCAGGGCAACGACTGAGAAGCTGGGAAGAAGAAGGAAGAAAGTCCAGGCCAGAATAGATCACCAGGGCACATTGCAAAGAGCTAAAAATAAGAGAAATACCTTAATTTTCAGATAATAAAGAAAGTTTCTAGATTTGAAGAACAAGCTTAAGAACATTCTTGGATTCCTTAGTCACTTATGCAGAAATATGCCAAATGGTTTTTCCGTGGTGGCAATTGTAATTAAAAGTGCAAGAGCAGTACTGCACTGGAGGCTCAGCAGCACCCCAGGCAGCTGGCATCAATACCTGACAAGAAGCTAAGAACATATTTCAGCTAGCCACAATGAGAATCTGAAGTTGTGTAGCTAATGATTTCAATGCTTCTTCTTGAATTTTAGGACATTTTTCACCTACAACAGCCCATATGTAAAACAGCCTGCATGTATTATTCAGCTATAGAAATAGTTAGTATTCCTTGAGTATGTATATGCCATTTGTAGGAACTGTGTGCCCCGGCATAATTTATTCTGACTCCACTGTCTTGAAATCACAGACCTTATTACTCTACAGCTCAACAAATCTGAAGTGTATCCAAGGCTTCAGATACAAAATTTTCAGAGTGGGGAGAATATCAATGGAGCATGTATGTGATCCAGTAATGGACACATGATACACCCAGCCTACAAAGTTCACCCATTCGTATTATAGGGACTTGGGCTCAGACACAGGGCATGGAAACTCCCAGGGAGATTCAGCAGTGGC
Organism: Pyrocephalus nanus; assembly: GCA_038380795.1. Lineage (NCBI taxonomy): Eukaryota > Metazoa > Chordata > Aves > Passeriformes > Tyrannidae > Pyrocephalus > Pyrocephalus nanus. The sequence goes on from CM076259.1 coordinate 43,242,633, forward strand.
ACTGAAAAGGAGGAGGGAAGAAGTCAATCCAGCTTCCTACTGAAGATGCTAGAAAGAAGGTGAGTGAGTCTTGCAGCAAGAAGAGTATTAATGACTGAGTTGTGATAAGGCAAAAGGAGAGCATCGACCTAGATAGAAAGAAGAGGCAATGAATCTTCTGTAAGGCTTTTTTCATAAAATATTGACTATGCTTGTTTGGATGCTGTCCAGCCATCCTCACAAGTGAGTGCTCTCCATTGACACTCCCATGACACTCATATTCTGTGCCTCCTACTCAGCTTTTCTCAGAAAAGTCATGGCAAAATGAGACTGAAAACCAAAAAATCTACCATATCCTGAGATGAGAGGAGCAGTGCCAGGATCAATACAGCATGAAAAAAACCATTGAACATGGCCTAACCAATGAAGTCTCTATAGCCTTCATTGCAACTCTTCTCTGTGGTTTTGGATCATCTCTGGAAACGAAGAAACAATTTCCTTGTTGCTACAAGCAATACTCATCAAAAGCTATTTTAATGCAGAAAAACGAAAGTGCCAAGGAGGTTCTGAGGAGCAAATTATGTGAACCCTAATCACAGGTACAAATAAGGGAATTGTTGCTCTTATCACTGTGGATTTGGGGTCCTTACATGTTCCCATAATCCTTAGTGTTTCATGGGCAAAAATGCTACCAAGCAGTATTTTTAGTACAACATCACAAATGGCTCTTTTTTGTCCAGAGAAGTTTTATGGTTTATGTTTCATGTTTTACAGAAGTTCTGTCTAGGTTTATCCCATTTGTTGTCCTCAGAAAGCTCTCCCAAGATTCTGCTCCCCAGTAATGTCGCTAACAAATCAGAGACATGCCACACTTTCTGCTCAATTAAGAACATAAAACCAACCCTCATGCATGCAATGTCTAGCTTTTTGCTGAGACTAGTGCTGAGCATTTCATACAGATGTTCAGGAAAGACTACAAAGACAGCTACAGAATAGGGTCTTCATGAAAGGCATTCCCTCCCAGTCTTTCTTATTCAGTGACACATAATCATTGCCCAATAGCATTTGGATTTATTCAGTTTTTTTTTTTTCTTTTAAAGGAGGAAAGTTGCAGCAATCCATGTGTGTTCTCTTCAACAGAAATGTGGGCTTTTTTTGGACTCTCTGTCACAAAATGAAATCTTTCAGGAGTGAGAAATCTTGAAACACTGAGTGGCATGTTTACTGCCCATCCTGTTCTTTCTTCCCCGTAACTCTCCTTGGGACCCTGTCACCAGCTAAGTGTTCTCCATCTCTGAAATATTAAATAACAAAATGGAGATGTGAAATGAGGAGGATGCTGCTCCAGAGACCTGGCTAAATGGAGAGGAGCAGGGCCATAAAAGCTAACATGGCAGGGCAGGTAGGTTGGGTGCAAAATATTTACATCTTTATAACCTCCTTTAGGTTTGGATGGCCTACCAATTTATGCTGGAAGCATTGCCTTTATGCTCCATATGTACATCATAGATGCTGCAATCCAGGGACTGCTCTTCTTCTACCATTGACCCTTTCTGTGCCCTTAGCTAATTTGCTTTACCTCACTGGTTCTTTAAAAAAACTGGTTTTGCAGAGTATGATCCTTCTTTAATGTCTCAGTATCATGAAGCTGACTTAGTGTGGACTTCTAATGTCATGACATAATTAATGATCATAAAATGTAACTAGCTTAGAAGGATCAAGCTGTTTTCTTATAGCCTTTACATTTTTCATTTCATGATGGTCTGAGAGATTTCCCTGGTTTTGGAGAAAATAGAAATGGGTTTGTAATGTCACGGCTGGAATATGTTTTAGAAAAATTTAAACTTACAAAAAAAGCTTTTAATATCACTTCATGTTCCTGTAGTCTGCCAGTCTTATACAAATCTAGTTCTGTCCAATTTTTTCCTACAAAACAACCTATTAAAAGATGTTTTTGCTGCTCCTCTGCACTACTTATTGTTTGCACACAAAGATTATTTGTAGACTGCTCTTTTTTTAGCCGATTTAATTTTTTTAAAAACTCTAGTTGATTGTATAAGAAAAAGAGAACAATGTACCTTTGCAAATTCCTTTAACCTGTTATACAGAATGATATTAGGCTGGGGTCTACGAAGTTCTGTAATCCATACATTTGCTTCTCATTATTATTCTAACTTTGGTTGCTTATATTATCTTTCCAAAGCTACTGTTTTATTTGCCTTTTAGCAAGGGAGACTTCACCTTTCCAAAGTATCTCATCCACATTTTTACTAGGTTTCTGTTCTAATGCAGCCCATTATTTTCAAAGGCTTTCAACAAGCAGAAGAATATCACTGTGCTCAGAGTGGACATCTGAACTGGTCAGGAAAATGATCGATAGGGTTATATTTGTCCATTTTCAGAGACTTTGCAGGATGGATTTATAGTATAAGAAAATCTCCAAGCTCACCTATGCCTCAGGCATTCAGCATTCACCAAGGCACTGAAACTCTTCTCCTTGTTCATGTGCTCATGTTCTCCTGTCTTTCATATAAATGCATTGTTACACATCTCTACAAAGAAGAGAATACAACAAGACAAGCTGTAGCCAGTAGTCACAGTGATGAGATTATTTTGAACGGCCTTTAAAGATTCTTGTGTTAATGACTGGCAAATAGTTAGGTCTTCTTAAAAGCCTGGTTCCAATACAATGTTATGGCAACTGAGAAACATAATGGTTTCCCAAATAAGCTCTTACAAGACAGGACTTGTGGTATCTCAGATACACAGAGCTCACCTATCTTTACTTCTAAAAGAATGTACAAATTGTGCAAGCTTGTAGTCCCTTGTTAATTATACTCCGTGTTTAGCAGCTCTATCTCAAAGCTCTCTCCAAACATTAAGACTCCTAGTGCTTCTTTTATGTAGGCATTATTATCCCTGTTATTATCATTATCACATTTTCCATTTTATAGGTGGTAAATGAGCAAAATCACACTGTGAGTCAGTAGCTGAACTGGGAATAGAATATTGTAGTCCTGACTTTGTCCCTTGCTTTAATTACTCACTATTATGATTGTTATTTGTGCGTTGAAGTGACTTTGTTCAGTGTAAGACATCAATAAATGAACAGGCTTCTTTTGATTTGCAAGATTTTTGTTTGTAAGCTTTCATACTGATATTTTTCTGCTGTTGGTCTCATTTTAAGTAGCTAATGAGAAATGCTGCCATCTTCCAATTAAATAGCATCAATAAATTTTAATACGATACAATTTACATCATAAACTGGAACAGGTCAAATGAAGCTTAGTCTATCAAGCAAGGAAGTATTCAGGTATTTAGGTTGTGTCCTAATTTAGTCATAGTAAAAACCATTATGGAAATCTATGGAGAAATGTACTTCCATAAAGTAGCTTGTTTTTAAATGACAGTTGTTATCATTTAGTCTTTTAATGTGAAAATACCATATGCAATTAATAAATTAAGTTATAGACACTGTTCTTTTTTTTTTTTTTTAATAAGAAAAAATTTTGGTTGATTTGAAACACACAAATGTGTTCAGTTGAAACTTAATGACAACTTTGGGAACTGGACAGGTAATTTCATTTTCTCCTTTTCCAGGAGTGTTTTAATCTGAAAAGGCAATCTAACTGCTTCATTATTTTAAATAGTAGAAATAGTAGAATAAAAATATAAAAAATATATATAAAAAAAAATTTTCATGAGTGGTTATGCAGAAGACCATGAAGTGCAGTCCTGTGAGAAACTGAAGATGCCCTGACAAGCAAAACCAAGGTCCTCTCATAAAACATCATTGTGATTACTGAAATAGTGGATTCCCTTCTTCTTTTCCTTTTACTTATCTTTTTCATTTCCCTCCTCTTTTAAAAAACAAGAAATTTATTTCTGAAGAATAAAGTAATAAACAATAAATAGAAATAATAAATAACACGATTTCTTTTTGAAGAAATCTTTGTCATTCCTTTAACTACTCTGTAAAAATCTTGTCCTCTGCCAGTGGTCTGCTAGCTTGCAGGTGTATAAGTCAGTTCTTGGTGAATCACTGTAGAAATCCATACTACCTTAAAAGTCTATCTTTCCAAGGAAATAGATCCCTCAGATAAAAGTACAAAGCCTACTTTGCTCCCTTCTACTTGTCCCAGTTATAAAACAAAAAATGCTTATTGGTTTCAAAAAACAAGATCACTTTCAAGGTGATTTGAATGCTGTGTCTGTGGATGCAGCAGTCATTCATGTACGCAGTCTTTATACATCTGACAACTGTGGAAAAGAAAACCTAGTTGTACAATTTGTCTCATTAGTTTTCTGTACTAACAAGGATGCAATTCCCAACATTTGTTCTGTGCCATGTTGGCCCTTTACAGTCTGATCTTTAATTCATTCTTTAATGACCTATTCATTTGCTCATAAACCAGACCTCCAGATCTCCTAATCACTTCATTAGACAAGTTACAGTGTGTTTCCCTTCCCTTGCCTTGCCTTCCCTTCCCTAACCTTCCCTTCCCAAATCTTCCCAAACCTTCCCTTCTCAAACCTTCCCTTCCCAAACCTTCCAAACCTTTCCTTTCTTTTTCCTCTCTGTTATTCTTTTCCTAAAAAAGACTTCATGTAATATAGCTTCTTATTCTATCTCAGCTGTGTTTCTACATTTTCCCTCATTAGGAAGACATCCTGTTCTCCTAGTACATGTCCCTGAGAGTTTATGCCATTCTTTAACACACACTTTGTGGTAAATGTACAACTCTTTCTCAGACTTCTGGAGTACATATCACAGGCTGGAAATGACATAGGATTGAAAGTGGCAGGTGCTATCAATCTGTCTATCCATGAATCTATTTATTTATCTATCTACCTATCTGAGAAATACTGTAACATTTCACTGTTTTTTCCATGGTATCACAGTTTATAGAATTTTAAAATGTGTATTCTTATAAGAATTATTACGTGTTTCTCTGACTAGAGCAGCTGAAACTGCATGTAGTATTATGTCTATGCTGGCCTGTGATTGAAATGACAAATGAGGTTTTTATGTTGTATAATTTTCCATTATGTAATTCCAGTTTCCTGCAATCTCTCTTCTCACTGTTATGCACTGCTCCCAAAATAATAGGTATTTATGATTGTCACCTATACACTGTACCTCCTATGTTCTACCTGCCCTTAGTTCAATAAAATGCATTCTCATACTCACTTTGCCCACTTTTTTCTTGTTCAGTAAACTCAGTCTTCCCTTTGCTTTCCAAGCTTTTATTTTTCACACTGATGCTACCCTAATGTGACCCTAAAGGTGGTGAGAGGTGGGTTAGCCGAACTGTACTCCTGGGCCCCTCAAAGAAAACAAAAATATTTGTATCACAGCAATGATTTAAAGACCTAATTTTAACTTCTGAGCTGTGAAGGTCAGAAGAAGGAGGAAACAGTGCTAACAGGAAAGAATACATAGGATTCCTTGCCATAGTCTTATCTAAGTATACAGAGAAAAGTTATGGTATCAATACTTTCTTAGAGTGCAAAACACCTAATCAGCCTCCTGCTATCATCCAAGGACATTGCTACATCCAAATACGTTCTCGTAGGGCTTAAAAAAATGCTGGTCAATTTTGTTGAGTGTTTATTGCATTCATATTTTCTCCTTACTTCCATCTGCTGCAGTTGGTTTTATTTTATTTTGGAGAGAGCTTTATGTTCTCTCAGAGCATCTCTTGATAAAAATCAGATAATTCCGTTGCTTTCCCAAAGTGTTTTCAGTCTAATTTCAGACATGACATGGTGAAGAGCATAATAAAACTTAGCAGAAAGAGACAGAGAGAAAACCAAAGAGTTCAGTAATAAGAGATTACATGGTTTTCCAGTAGAGTCTAATACACACAGAAGTGAAGCAAGTTTAAAATGAAACCACAGCAAACAACTGCTTTCTTGCTGATATCACTGGGAAAATAAGCACTTCTAAAACTATGTTATTTTTGTACAAATGGATTATTCACAAGCACATCCTACATGGTATCAGGAAAATGCTAGAAGTAATGAAAGGAAAACCTTAAACTCATTTGTTTGTCAGAGCCTTTTCTTTTTTAGAAGATGATCATACAGCTCATTAGATGGAAGGTTCTTGCCATGGAAGAGACAATCTTTTTGCAGCTGAGGCAGCCCCACTTGCCACATGTGTTTTTGGGAAAGAGGGTAAGAAATGCCTGTGAGGGGCTGTTGATCCAATCCAACAGGCAATCAGCAAAATGCTTAGTTTGACCTTTCCTATGGGCAGCTACTTGTATCCTAAGTTGGATTTGACTACAGGGTGCAGTAACTCATAGAATAAGACCTTCCTATTTCTGATCCTAGTTTAGAAAACATGAGCATAAAGACATTTTGTGCTTATGAAGTTTGGGGATGATACTCTAATTAAAAATTAATATACTCCTCCCCCCCCCAAATTAGAGCCTTAGAAGAAAAAAGCTGAAGTGCTCTAAAACTAGTAAAAATTGGTTTTATTATCAATTACAATTTCTAAAATTAACTCAAATTTCTTTAAGAGAAGCAGTTAACATCCTGGCTACAAACAGTGTGACAGACAAGAGAACAGGGCTGTCCACAAAGACTTTCAGCTATGCAACAATACAAGAAAAATGTATTTCCAGCAGCTGGTGTCAGGATTTCTTTTACTAATGCAATAAATAAAACCAGGGGTCTCCTGGGTGTTTAGGGCCCAGGAGATAACAGCAGAGCAGAATAATAATGAGTGCTGCTAACTTCTTTCATCACACAGTAGTTGATAAAAAAAAAAAAAAAAAAAAAAAAAAAAAAAAAAAAAAGAATTATAAAAGGCCCTGGGCAAAATTTGAGCTATGTACTTCACTGATGAACAGTGCAGTGAGCTGGAGTTATCTGAGCATGGATATTTTCTAGTAGAGCTGGAGGTAAATGACTTTGTCATCCATTACACTTTCCCAGCCTTCTTAGATTTCCTCACTGGAAGGAAGCCAGGACGTTATGGGGAGCGGGAGGATTGTTATGTGCATGGAATGAACAAGAAAATCTCCTGTCTCAGGATGAGCCACACACTGCCTGGAGCTGAAAGACACAAATTCAAGCCTGTTCTCTAGCAGCCTCCTGCCTGCAGACAGCAGCCACCACCCCTTAGTCCACAGTGCTTCTCTTCTGACAATTAAGACTGTAATCCTATGTGTCCCTTTCATATTGTTGCTGTTCTAGTGTAAATATATTCTAGTGTGTAAATACACAGATGGATCACATGAGTATCTGTGAGGACTGCTTTCTCCCTGGCCCATGGGATAACCCATGGAAGATGTGGCTGTTTCTCTCCCTCGGAATTTTCCCTCTTATCACTCACTGCTGGGATGGGAAAGTGCCCTGGATCACAGAAAAGGGATGCAGGCTGGAGGCTGCACAAGCCTGCCATCTGACCCTTCAGTCAGAGTTGGACAGAACAAGTGGTTTATCCCACATTAAAAGCTGCAGTGAGTGTTGTGTAGAATTAGCTCTGAAATGCATTCATAGAGGAAACAGGCGAGGGTCTGTTAACATGAAATCAGATTTAAGTTGTGGATCATTATGCTTAAATCTCAGTCCAGTCTAACTAAGCAGTACAAATCTTTTTTTCTCTCTCAGTAATACCCACTGGTATCCATTTTATGTTTCACCAACCACTAGCCATGTTCTCTATTTGAAAATATAAATAAAGTCTACTCCTCTGAATTCTCTGAAAACTCTGCTAACTATTAAGAAGAGCAAAAAGATTAAATCTGAAAGGTCATTATGCTGCTCCTGCCTTTCTAAAATATATTGGCTAATGAAAAAAAAAATAGCATTTTTAATGTATAGTTACAGTCCTTCTGTTCTTCCTTTGCAATAATTTTACACAGATCTGCTACACATTAGTAGATGTATGTATGTTGCAGATTTAGAATTCTGCTGAAAATCTGTGTACTTGGCCAGGCATGCTTAATTTTGTCTATTTATCTCTTCATAGTCTGGACCCATACTCTACTCCTGGTACCATTTAACACCCTGGTAAATTTAGCAAAAGCCTAGTAACCTTCCTCAGTCAGCATCACATGTGTCTTTTTTTTTTTTTTTTTTTTAATTCTCAGCATTCCATGTGGGAGTTTTCTTCTTTATCAGAACAAGAAAGGAACATTTTTCTAAAGTAAGAATAGAAATTGAATATGTAAAATTGTCCTTAAGCTTCATAAGGAATCATCTCCTGAAACTGAAGTGATTGTGAGTCCATATGACCCAGACTACCTTCTTCTAGAAGGTGTGGGAGAAAAAAAGTAAAAGAATACCTGCTTCTAATCTGGGTAGCCTGAGAGGCAGATTTGTCAGCCAGAGTAAAGGTATCCCAACTCAGAATCTCCAAAGGACACTTCTGGTATCTTTGTACAACAAACATTTTAATGTGCAGGATCTCAGCTGACCTAACAGTGCATATGAAAGAAACTTTTCTAAATTTTGTTTATGAAATCCATTCTGTCCACTACATTTTCAAAGCATGTTTAAATCACTGGGCTTCACCTGTAGTAGTGGGAGTATGTGGAGTCCTAAAAGACTTCTACACAGATGGCTTTAATTCCATAGGGAGATACTTCATTAATACATGGGTTATAGGCATTCATCAAGTGTTTGGTTTGTCTGACAAATGATGACATCAATCTTGGTGAAAAAGGGATCATGCAGCATTCTATATGCAATCAAGTGCTAAATTTAAACAGTGGTGGGGCAATACCTTTTTTTTTTCAAGAAGGGCCATTAATAGCCAAGGGCTGGAACCATCAAACCTTTACTTAAATGAATAGTTTTTGCTCATACAGGTTATCTCATTAGGCAACTGCCTTAGCGAGAAAGGGCCTTGTAATACAGGGACTGAGGAATTAGTATCTGAAGGAACAATTTCTCTAACTATAGACTAAAAAAAAAATCCATGTACGAAAATCCATTTTGGGGGGGGATTCACAAATACATATGCCAGCTGCATCTTAATAAAGTGAATCCAGAGAAAACTGGGAGTTATCAAGGCTGTAATGAGTTCAAACATTGTTGTAAAATTCAAAAACTATCCCCTTGAAACAATATCCTCTATCACACAGTGACCAATCCTACTTGAGCAAGAAACCTAATTCTCATTAATGTCATACTGCATTTATAGTACAGTGAAAATCACTACAACTAATGACTGATTTATTCTTGAAAAAGGGACCTTTAAAGATATCATGTCCTTTATTTTCATGCCAGAAAAAGGAAGGGTTTTCCATGACCTCACCATTTACTGGAGATGTTTGGGGGGCAGTTGCATTTTTATATTCTAATCTAATTATAACAGTTAATCAGTGCAAAGGAATAATGCACAATAACAATACAGATTTTTTTTTTTCCCCTGATTTCTGAAACTCCCTATATTCTGACCAGGGGTATTTGAATCCGTATAGTTTGTTTGGCTGGCAACCAGTATGAACCAGAATGCCAACCTATGTGTAATCACAGTAGAATTATTTCCCCTTAGTCCACAGTGCTTCTCTTCTGACAATTAAGAATTGTAAAATTAGTTGACAGAAAGAGCAAGAATAAATTCTGTTTTTCATTTATTTTAGCTAAAGCAGAAATATTGCAAAACTGTACATGAACACAGAGAGAAAAAGGGCTGGGACAGTGGGGAAAGAGTTAAACATTTGCTGAGGTCTCTACCTTTGTCCACTTCCTGGACCCATCTTTCACTCTACACTTTAGGAAAAACCTTATACTTGGAATAATTATCATACTAATACACAAGACATAGTGTCACTATTTGCTAATCCTAAAAGCAAGGAATAACGTGAGCATCATTTTGAAATTAAGAAGTAAAACATATATGAATCATTCTGGACATTTCAGCCTAGTGGTCTGGATGAGTAGGAACAGTGGCAGGAGAGATAGGAAGAAGCAGCTTGGGACACAAGAAAGGCAAGTGGTCAGATGGCAAAGGACAGCAGGTAAAATTAATACATAAAGGCTTTTATATTTATGTAGGTCAATTTAACTTTCAGTAGCTTTGTGTTGCCTCATCCAGTAAAACCTGAAAACACAGTAATAAATTCTAGTGCAATAAATAAGTAGTCCTATCTATTAAATTTTGAAATAATGAATTAGTTTGAAGTTTATTCAATCCACAATTTGGTTATTTCTGCTGTAAATAGGGCTAACATCCTAAAATATCTTCATAATCATATTACGTCTGCTAATGCTGTTTCCTGTGCAAAAGGCCATTCTTATGCTATTGTTTGGGTTTTTTAAAAAAATTATTTCTTATCATCTGGTAACTTCTGAATGATAATCTCAGATCACCTGCTGCAACTTCACAAACTCACACATGCTTTGGGATTAAACAGTATCCTTTTCCCAACTTCAGTTTAGGTTTAAGGATTTGGTGGATCCTGGTCAGGGAGAGCAGCACTGCTGGTTTATACCTTGGTTGCTTCTGGGTGGGATCAGGAGTGCTCTCCAGTGGCACAGGCCATGATGAGTGGCCCCCACACCCCTCACCCTGTTTTTCAGCTTCCCATTCAGCTGCTGCTTTGCAAAGAATAGTGAGAGGAAAGAGGGAATGGCTTGATGATTGATTTGCTGTTTCAGCCTGTAATAGTTGTTTTCTTCACTAAAGCAGAGAGCAGCGAGCACAGAGCACCCATTAATGCAGACCTCAGATGTGCATGCTGGAGAAAGGTATGGAGGAAGAAAAGGGTGCAGGCAGAATGTCAGTGGGCATATGGAGATGCGGCTGGTATGCAAAAGGGGGTGCGTATGTGTACAAGGAAAGCTGGGCTGAGAATCACAGAATCATATAATTGGGTTGGAAGGGACCTTTAAAGGTTGTCCAGTGCATGAGGGAGGTGTATTTTGGGCAATGACATTGGGTATGCACCTGAGAAAGCTGAATGAGAGGAGCAGTGGGCAAATGAGTGGGCAAAGGCTTGTCTCTCGGTTTTGGACTGAACTTCTTTCCTCGCTACGCAGCACTCCTCTAAAGCAACACAATTGATTTGGGGAGGTGAAAGACTAATCGAACCCCTGTTCCTCTAGCTTTAGAGTAAGTATTAAGTTGGAGTCCCTTTGTAAATGATTGGGACTATCCCAACTGGGTTTCAAGTACTCCATTCCCCGTGGTGTAAATCTTTCACCAGAACAATCACAGTGTCAGGCTGAATTTCACAAGCTGCAGTGCATTTATTAGAGACAAAAACAGTACAGAAGATATCTGCCTTGAAACGACAAAATGCTTAAATGCACAGCTTATCAGCTCCTGCCCACCTCTGCAACAGGTTCTTGGCTATCAGGGTCAGCAGATCTAACCGATTTTTGTTCTTGACTGAAGATTTTTTCAACTCATGTCTGAGTTCATCTGGTACAGATTTTCCTCCAGGCTTTTCAGGTGGCTTCAGGCCACCAGCAAGGATGGACACTTTCCATTTTTCCTTAAAGTCCTGTTACTCACGTCAGAGCTTTATAGGAACTGTGCTCCCAGCACCTGGGGTTAGTCTAGAGCACACAACATAGGACCCATGCTACCTCCTGGCCATCAGATCTGGTCCCATGTTGCAGAGACTACCACATCAGTTTGCTCCTTTTGGAAATGTGAAGAGCTCCATCCTAATGGTAATTACTTTTTCTGTCCTGTTACCTCCCCTGAAAGTACTTTTCAAATAATACACTTTCCTCTCTTTAGAAATCATCTCATTTTTAGCTTAAATGTGTTAATGCGCAGCTCATACCCATTTGCTTTTGAAGAAAATGCCCGTGATGCACTTAGCCGCGGTAAGGCAAGTTTTCACACATATTCCCAATAAGAGCCCCTGGCATTGCTTCGCTCCCACGGATTGACACCTGCCTCACAGGGAAGGACGGGTGCTCCGAGTGTGCGAAGGGACGGCGTTTCGGTACGGATGGGAGCTCGGCATTCGGGGTGTGGTACCGCTGCGAACGCGGGTTGTGGGTGGGTGCACACGGCAGCCGGGAAGTGAAGGCACCGGGGGCAGCCGTGGGTGACTTGGGGTGGGCGCTCCGGCCGTGGCGTGGATGGGGACACGGGACAAGGAGCTGGTTGCAGTCGGTGGATATGGCGGTACGTCTGGGTGTTTTGGGAAAGGGAATATGGGCCGTCCCAGCGTCCGGGCACACAAATAGCGCGGGGGGCAGAGGTAGGCAGGGAGGGGTGGTGCGGCGCTGGACTGCCGTGGGGACCGGGGCGACGAGCGGCGCCGGCTGCGCTTGCGGCAGCGCAGGGACACGGAGGGTGCGGGCGGCGGCCCCGGGGTGGAGGGGGGGTGTGGAGTGGTGGTGGCGGTGCCGGCGTGCCCGGGGGGCGCGGGTGGCCGGCGGGGGGCCGGGCGGTGCCGCGGACGCGGGGCCGTGCGGGGCGGCGGCCGGCGGGCCGGGCCGCCTGACGTCACGGCCGGGGCGGCTGCAGCTGCGGGCGGCGCTCCCCGAAGCGGCGGCGGCGGCGGCTCCGCTCCTGCGCTGGCTCCGCTCCTGCCCTCACTCCGCGCTGCCGCAGCCCCTGCGCCCGCCCGCTCCCTCGCCGCGCAGGTAAGGGGGAACGGGGGCGGGGGGCTCCGGGGCGGGCGCCGGCACCGCGGGACAGCACCCACTCGGCTCCGGCAGCCTGTCCCCGCCGCGGCGCGGGGCTCTGGCTCCCTCGCTCCCTTCCCGCGGGCAACTAGTTGGGGGAGCGGTCGGGCGGTGCTGCCCGGGATGCCGAGGAATTCGCGAAGTCGGAGCGGCGGCGCGGTGCCCCGTGCCCGCGCCGTCCCGTCCCCCTGCGCCGCGACCGGAGAGGGGCCGTGGCGGGGCGCAGGGCGGAGGCTGCCGCAGCCGGGTTTGGGGCGGGGGTAGCTGCGCAGGGTGGGTGCCACGGGGCGCTGATGTGTCCGGCTCCCGTTGCAGGCTGCTCGGGTACTTCAGAGCGAGCGGGAGGCTGAGCCGGCAGCATCCCGAGCATTTCCAGCGAGCGCCAACCAGCAGCCCGGCACGGCAGCGACTGAAATTTAGGCGTCTTCAGAGGGTGGAGGAAGATCCTCATCTTCCGTAGCCTCCTCAATGAGTGCCAAGCTCTCCAAGGAGTTGAGGCTGTCGCTGCCGCCTTGTCTTCTGAACAGGACATCTACCACCTTAAATACCAGCACCACCTGCATCACGCAAGTGGGTCAGCTCTTCCAGTCCTTCTCATCCACCCTGGTTTTAATTGTCTTAGTCACCCTCATCTTCTGCCTGATCCTCCTCTCCCTCACCACCTTCCACATCCACAAGAGGAAGATGAAGAAGCGGAAAATGCAAAAGGCTCAGGAGGAGTATGAACGGGACCACTGTGCCCGCAGCAGCAATAGCAGCAGCCAGCACCCTGGGACAGTGGTGCAGGGAGAGGCAGCCCAAGGAAGAGACAGCCGACTGGGAAGACCCCTCCAGGACTTGGAGATCCAGCGCTTCTCTCCCTCAGCAGCCCCTGGCTCTCAGCAAGCACAGGCTTGTTTGGACATAGCTGGTGCAGGGCTCCTGCAGACGGAGATTTTATCATGATGGTTTCTGGGGGAGACCTTGTGAAGGCGCTGATTGGTGTTTGTAAATACCTGAGTGATTATTCTAGTCCCTGAAGAAGAGGAAAACATTGCTAATTCAAATGAACGAACAAGCCCATGATCCAAGTGCATGACAGATCACATTGCATTTCTCATTGACTGTGTGAGGAAAGGATGCATCTTTTAACTGGAGAAGGAGCTGCTCACAACTACTAAATATCAAGTCATCCACCTGCAGCAGAGGGCCAGGGGTAGGATGTCCCTTTTCCCTGGACATTATTGCCCCAAGGAGTGGGATGTTCCTGCTCTTGGGATTCCCGCTGCACCCCATGTCACTGTTGCATGGTGTTGGCTGGGGTGTGGGTTAGTGTTGTGGGGGGAGAGGCAGGTCTAGTGGGTGCCTTAGGACCCTCCTGTCCCCTCGGAGCAGACTGGAAGTACACTGTGGTCTCTCCTTTTGTGCTGGAATCTATGTCCCTGTCCCGCCCCTCTCCTTTGCAGGACTGGATATTATTTTGTGTAGAAATGGCCACCCCTAGTTGGACTTAACTGAAAGCACCCTCTGGCCCCACATACCCGTGTCCCGAGCTGCAGCACTGATTGACCCATTATCTGGGGGATGGGATGGAGTCAGCTGTCAGCATAGAGTGATGCTTGAGCTTTCTGCTCCCTTCAGCTCTGTTCATCTTCAAATGCCTCCCCTTCCCCATCCCTATCTGCATCCCGTGAAACCTGAAACCCAAACCCAGTGCCATTCTATGTGGAAGGGAGAGGTAATGCGTGGTAACTTGCCTGTCCTCTCCCAGGGGAGGTTGTCTTTGTACCTCCTGTTGGTCCTGAAGCAATCCAGTTCTGCACCAGGCACCCTGCACTGAACACCTGCGTTTACAGCTTTGCCTCCCAGTAAGGAATCCTGCAGCAGTACTCATCTCGCTTCTGCTTTTTTAGGCTGATGTGTATTTTTAACCCTAATCTTGTAGACAATTAGGGACAGACAACACTTAATTTTCTCCTGTTTTCCCTCTTAGGGATCAAACCATGCAGTTGTGCAAAAATGTCTACTCCTAAACCTTGGTAAATATTTATTTTAGAGGTGGCTTGTGTAGCTTATCCCTAGCAGGCACTGAGAGTTTTTTTGTCTGTGGATGGTGGATGTGAGTGGCTGCTGGTACTGTGTGTGTTGGAGGAAGCAGTGTCGGTTACAGAAAATGCGGCTTTGCTTAGTGATTAAATCAGTGACCATTACTTGAAGGTGCCTTAACAGAGTGCCATATCCAAACTTTGAAACACTGAGTGTGATATCGTAGCAGAGGCAGCCCTCTACTGTGCATACTAACATCTAAAGATTACAGCAGAGAAAAAGTGATCCTGAGGGATTTAATATTTTTTTTTCCCCTTTCTGTCCCAGCACTAAAAGTGATTTGAGGACATAGTAATAGTCCACAGAATATTCTGTATCCTTTGTATTTCTTCTATGCTGTTCTCTGCCTCCCGGGTTGGGGAGAGACTAGAGAAAGCCCAGACACATGGCCCAGGAGGTCTGGGGCCCTAATCTGGGAGTGAATGCCGTTGACTAATTTAAAATAGATAAAGCGAGTGGCAGAAGTGCTCCATAATCCTCTAATAGCCCCAAAAATGCAGAGTTTTCAGGGCAGTGTTTCTATTACCCCGTTTTATCCCTTTCCAATCTTTCCTGGTCTGACGGGAAATTGCTGTTGAGTTTGGACCCATGCCTCCAGTGCTTTAGACAAGTACTGTATCATCCAGCTCAAGGTGCTGCTCCACCCCCTGAGGTTAGTGGGGCCAGCATATCGTATCTGCGACCAAGTGGTGTTTGCCATTGCTGTTTGATAGGAGTCATGGCTGACTCTTGCTGCCAGTTGGTGGGATTGGATGCCAATGGCTTTTTCGTTGTTGCTGGGCAAGGAAATTGTCTTTGTTTTGTTTCCCCTGATAAAGGATGCATGAACTTTTGTGTTTAACCTCCTTATGCAACTGCAGCACAATATTGCACCACAGGGAATAGATTTAGGACAGTGAAGAGTGTTCAGTGAATGGTAATGGAGCTCCTTGACCATTGATCTCCACTAAATAGAGAGATATTACTTTCCCCTTTGTTTTGTGCCTTTAAAAAAAATCCCCACAAACCAACAGTGTATAATTTCGAGTTTTATAAAAGCAATAAGATGTTCCAAATCACTCCAGTGCATTTCTGGTTGATGATTCCACTTCTTTAGTGTCTGAAGTCAGATACTCTTCCCTCTGCCTTACGCACTCAAGGCATGCAATAATTTCCCAGAAGTGTACTGCTTGTCACATCTCATTGCATTTATAAAATTGCCCTATTTTTGAAGAAAAAAATGAAGGATGGAGAGATAGATATATATATATATCTTTATATATATTATGGATATACAGGTTTATGTATTATTTATATAATCTCATGACACTAAAAGTGGTTGCAAAAGTGTGACTAAAGTTAAAATGTTACCATGTAAAACTCTATCCTGTTAATTAGCTTTGATTTAATATTTTAATATCTCTGTATTTATGTAAATCTGTGTAAATTATATGGTCTATTAGTAAAATTTCATACTGGCTTTAATTTTTGCAGAACTGTGAGCTTCTTGTGGTGTCATTTAAGGTTTTTTATTTCTAGAGTTAAATTAGACAAGATATGAGAAGTTATAAATTCCTATTATCACACAGAATTACTGCAATAAGGTTCATGCGTACTCCCAATACACAGTCCTGTCTTGAGGTATTGCAGGCTTATGAGGTTTAATTGAATGGTCTCAGGAGATCTAGCTGATACAAGCAGGACACGTAGGTTTTCATTTTCATGAAACAATAAGCAATCTAGGGAATAGATGTGGATTTTTAAAACAGAGTTTATGCTTGGAGGTTCTGTCAAATCAATTGCTTCAAAACCCTACAGCTACAGCTAAACTCCTGCACTTAGCATTCAGTATTAATAAGGCTGATGCTTCTTTCCCCTCCCCCTCCTACTTAAACTAGAAAAGAGTAGAAAATTGTTCATATTTCTAAAGCATACATTTTCAGCTAACTGTGAAACTGCCCAAAGGGTTTTGAAAATACATATTTTATGCAAGTGTAATATCTATGTATCTGTATCCATATATTTAAATATTTTTGTGTAACCTTTTCTACGATATTTGATAGAGATGCTGGGTAAATGCTTGTACCATTCTCGAACATGAGGAAGGATTTGTACCCTCTCGATGCGGACATTCTTTTTCCTGTGAATTTGCACTGGTTTCGACAAGTGACAATGATGACTGGGCTGCTGAGCGCTGACTGCTGGAAGCACAGACAGTCTTTCCTCTGCTAAGGGGCACATCCTCCAGCTGGATTTTCCTGGTTCTGAATTGGAACTGCTTGCCCACTAGCATCCTGCATGTGTAAGAATAAGAAGTGCCGTGGTGTTCAACAGTTCCTGTCTGGTCCAGCGGTCATTTTGTGGAAGAAGCACGACAGGAGTGACTTGTTTTGTAGAGCCTAGTGAGAACAGAGATGATGGGCAATGTGCTGGCTGTGCTGGGTCTGGTTTGGACAATCAGCAATGCCTTGTCCTGCATTCCTGTCCTCAGAGCCTGCTACTGCCCTGGGGATTTGTACAGCTCCTGCTGGTATCAGCAGGAGTGGCTTGCACTGACTGCCAAGGAACTGGTGTCCCATCTGTAGTCCACATGGAGGGTGACAGCTCTCCACACCACCACCCCGACCCTGCTCTGCACCTGTCCTAGCAACCTCCACAGGGATGGAAACCACTGCATCCCATGAGGGCTAGGGTGCTTCAGCCTGGTGGCACTGGGGAACCCACACTGCTACTCTTAGCTCTGCTTCTATGGACTGAGGAAATTGAGGTTTCTACGTGGATCCTATGCGGATCATGGACAGGGAATGTCATTTCATTAAAATGTATCATTCTGGCATTTTTTTCCGAGGGGGTTTGTCTACTGCAAATGTGGTTTCAGATGAAATTTGCGAGCTCTCCATCCAGACATGTTTTAACTTTTGATACATCTCTCTAAAATGTATATCTATAAATTTATAGATATATATCTTAAAAGAAATGCTGGACGAAAAGAAAAGAACAGAGACTCCACATTATAGATGAAACTGTCATATGACAGTATTTTTTTCCTTTTATTTAGAATTAATTTTAGAGGTTTTATCTTTGGTGTAAATAGCAACTTACTCCGTGATTAATGTTTTCCATAGCATTTCTGAGTAATTGCTATCTTGTTTCTGGAAAGCTGTGTCCAGTGTTATGAAGCAACTGTGCTTTTCTTCTTCTGTTGTTATGAATATGAGTGCAATTTTTATGTAGGGAGGAAAAAGAACATGATTTGACTCTTTAGATAGGACTGAATTATTTTAAATGCAGTTATAGGACTTGGTTGCTTTTTTTCTTTCTAGTGGTTATTCTCTCTGCACGTTTGTATTTTTTCTATGCGTACTTGAAACCGTCCATTTTAATAAGTATGCAAGATATGAAAGGAAACATGAAAAATTACGTGGGAAATATAATTTTTCCTCTTTTGTGTAAATAGCAAAATTTATAATGACTTAGATACCATTTCTTTGTATTTATCATCTCTATACAAATTGGCATGACTCATATACAAACCTTTAATATCACTTTCATTTATGTTAAAAGTTAGAACTACTTTTGTCCAGGACTGACTTTCTCATCTCTTTCTGGTACTGAACATTTTTTCCCTGAAACCAAGTTTTCCATCTGATTGCTAAATAAATTTTTAGTAGAACAGAGCTTCCTTCTGTTTTTAGTCTTTTACATGTAGGTCTCTCGTCTGAATCCAGCCAAACTCAGTAGTGTAGAAAATGTGTTATGACCTTGCAGAACTGGATGGTGAATGAGCTTGAGGAGAGACGTGACTGACAAGCAAACAGGTGAAATGCCTGACAATGTTAATAGTTATGTTTCTTGTTTGGAGTTGTGGAAGCGAAGCCTCCTCATCCACTGAATGGACCTGGGTTAAAGGTGATCCATTCCAGCTGCGGCAGAGACAAATATCAGTGTCCTTGCTGATACTGTTGCTCTAAACCATCATTTCCTATATGACATCTGCTCTTATTTCTGTAAGTTATATATAATGTATTTCTTATTCAAATTTAAGGTTTTCATTGCTTCATCAATACTATATGTTCTCTGTGGATAACTAGAAGGATTAATTTTCCAACCCTTTTAACCCAATACCTCTACAAGCATCAATTTTGTATGAGTTAGGAAATAAATAAACATTTGGATCAGAACACTGTAAAAATTGCCTTTATTTATATTATCTGGTGTTCCAGTTGGATTTTCCTTGTTGTTTTCTTCCTTGAAATGGAGCAATGTAATCTGTTCATTATTTTACTTTTCTAAAGAGGACAAAGACTTTAAAGCAGTCACTGCAAAAAACACATATACAAACAGGAAGATTTTACAATTTACAGCAGAATAAAATCATATAGGTTTTCTTTTTTTGTTGTTGTTGCTTCACAGTCTTTGTCCTCTCTTTTTCAGACCCTCTCAATCAACCAAAATTTTCACCTAAAATCTTCTGAAAGAACTCACATAAACCAGACAGATTGCTTTGCTTTTTTGGTTTTAGCTTTTCTTACTACACAATCAATGACAAAGTACAGGTTAAAACATTTCAAACAGTATCCTAGGGGATTATGAGTACTGTAAATAAGGGGCAAGTATAGAAAGTTATAAGGAGAAAATATTATCTCTATAATACAGCAACAGCAGCAAGAGCTGGAGGATGAAGTTATGATTCTAAAGGAGTTCCTTTACATTTTATTCCTGGCTCTGTCACTCACACGTGAGGCTCTCAGCTTCCTAGCTATTTATGTAATAAGTGACATATAACTTATCTAATAAACAAAGGCCTGGAATCTGCAAATATATGATCCTGAAATTAATAAATTAAGCATCCTATACATAAAAAAATTCTGATAGCATAATACAAATTAAAAGAGTCCTTATGCTATAATCAGCTGCCTTGGATTGTTCAAGTGCTTACACTTGGCAGCAAGATCCAAGTGGCACACTGCACAGCTGGGAGACGGATGGCTGGGCAAGGTGCTTGAACAGTCACACCGAAAGGCTCAATTTAATTTTTAATTTGAAGTGAAATACATGTTACGGAGGAGAGCCAAGACGACCAATGTTTATTTTACCATTTCATCACACATAACACTTTTTTTTTTTTTCTCTGTGCAGAAAAAAAGCCTAGTACGGTTTTAAGCAGAGCACTGACTAAGGTAATAAGAATAGAGGAAAAAAAAAACCTCTTGGGGGCAAACCCATATCTAATGAAATTTATGACACAACCTCCCTGAATTCAGTGGGGTCTGGAGTGTGCTCAGCAGGATACCAGATCTTGCTCTCTGCTGTCTGTCCATCCCTTGCCAGTGTCATCAGAGTCTTGACTTCTGCAGTTAGCATTTCTAGGTCACATGGATTTCTCTTGTCTTTTGACTCACAGTCCATACCCAGCTGTTGTGGGAGACAGTGAAGGATCACCTGCGGGTTACCTAGATATGAAATGCTTTTGCTCACTTTTCTTTAGCTTTTGTTTTGTCCTCCTATTGTCTCTTAATTTGACTTTCCACTAGACAGCCTGTCTGATTAGTCTTTCCATGGGATGGGCTATGTTTTCCAGGCTTGTCTCTTCCTTCCAGCCTATCTCTGATACTAGGAAATTCCTCACTGTAAGTGATCAGTTGCTTTGGTTTCTGCTAAGGTTCTGCAGGACTTTGCTGTCCTCTTGGTCTAGCATTGTCACACATTTACCCCCAGTCCAACCGCTCTGCAGCAAGACAGAAGCTTTTGAGAAAGTGCTGGACTTCAAATAACCTGAGAAATACCGGTACACTTCCCAACATGGTCCACTGGCTCTGGAACAGCATCCTCATTAAGCTGCTAGCCCAAGACCACAGGCTGAAACTGCTGAGAAATCACCATTTTTTCATATCAAGAATACCACTGTAAGGAAAAAAATATCAGTTACTAAAGAAGGGGGAATAAATATCTGAGAGGATATAGTGATAATATGGGTATTAATGTACAGATATATGTAAAACCTGTGAGACAGACAAGGTCAACTGAATGTCTAGTAATGGCCAACCACCTGGTCCACATTTTCTTCCTTTGAATCAGATTATCACAATACATGCTTGTGGCCTTTGCTGCTCAGCTAGATAAATTAGTGAGTGAGCCTGTGCTTGTTTATGAACTCTAGCTACACTGTTAAAAGTCTATTTGTTTTCATTATAGAAATACTGTTTCTATTAAATCATCCTTTTGACAAGCCTCAGCAATAGCATAGGGGAGCCTTCACTTCCAGCACATATGTTAGAGCTTGTTCAATCTGGCAAATGAGATGTGTAAAGGAGGACAACTGTCCAGATGATCATGTGGGGTCACTGCAAAAATCTGTAAACAATGATTGCATTTGAACAGAAAGCAAGAAACATAATAAGTCCTGACATGACCATGACTTTTTACTTGTTTACAGTGAAGCAAGGTCAGAATATCTCTGCTCGCCACTTGTGTTATTTTGGATTTATGTACTGCTAGAAATGAGCTAACTATGAGCCATTACCAATCTGACAGAGCTCCTCTGAAGCCAGCTCCTCCTGAGATAAAGGTATGAGGATGAACCTGGTAGAACAGTGGAAAAGGTAGCTGAAATGTGACAGGGGGTAGGTGTTAGCAGGACTGCATAGCACTGTAGCCATACTGCAGCTACAAGGGCAGATTCCTTAGGCCTGTGTACTTGCAAGTGAGAAAACATAACAGCACTACACAACTCGTGGTATCAGATCTGGAGGTAATGTCTTTTGTAAATGAAAACATTTTACAGCTTACAGTGAAGCTCTTGAGATTGCTATGCTACTATTAGACCTTCCAGAAAATTTCTTCTAATGTTCTGGAAAACAGAAACTCAAAATATGTCAAAATAAAGTGAGCAACAGGATGCTGTAATCCATGTGAGAAAGCTATGCTTCTGAAAGGCACCAGGCTGACAAATCTTTATGTGTTCATAGCCTAGGGACTTCACTACCAGAGAGCTGATGTGCACCAGTTGCTGCAGTGGGGGGCCAGGAGGGGGAATTCAGATTCCTTCCGACTGATGGAGTTGGGTGAGCTTGTGATGGCATGAGCTGTCAATAGCAAAATGAAGAGAAAATGCTCACCTCCCATCATGTAAGGCACAGGAAAAAAACCAGCTTTTGGAAACACAAATATTTTACTGGGTTAGAATAGATGATTTGGTAAGGAATATCTCTGGGATTTACTTCATAGTACCTTGGCCTGAGTAAGTTCTCAGCTTGAGGAGGTTTGTATTTGCCTCCCTGTCTCCTGCCCTCTGCCACCACTCTTCGAGACCACTTTACCTTTGCTAACTTACTTTACTCTGAAGAAAGTTATGGTACACCTGCACAGATACATAGCAAATGAGCTAGTGAATCACAAGGGAGCAACAACCACTGGGAGTGCCATAGAGTAGGCATCCAGCAGCATGGGAAAGGGTGCAGCGGCATTAAACTTCAGTACAGTTTTGTGAGGAAAGGCTTATGGGTCCTATTTAGTGTATCTAGTGTTTAGATCCCAGTCATGGACATCTGGTATTAAAATAAAGATAGCTATCTGTGGCTGTGGAGCTTCACCTGGCTCTTGGGCTCTGTCACATAATACTGCCAGAGTGCCCAAATATCCCCTTGCTCCCTGTATGACCAGCTCCACACAACGTCTGCGGCTCCCACTGCTAACCTGGTTGGCTTTTACATGGTTAGTATGGAGCTGCATGGGCTAGGGTGAATTGACCAGTGCAAACAAATCCCAGTTTTCCCTCCCTTCCTCTCCTTGACCCCCCAGCCCAGTACCGCACCAATTTTGTAAGGAGTCAACAACATTTAGCTCTCTGCTCTTCCATCAAACATAGTTGAAATTAGCCAATGGATGCAGAAACTGTTGGGGGAAGACAAGTGACAGGCAGCTGAGCGGAGAATATGCCTGAACAGTAATGCAGGCATTAATGAAAATAGTTATTTTTCACATCTCATGAATTGTAAGTAAATTTCAAGACTTTTTTGGTGCCTGACTCATAGTTTTGAAATGTTTGGATTTGACAGTGCTGCTCAACAATGTCTTTGAAGCCCATCTGTGCTGTTTACATGCTCTTTCTTCAACTCCCAGGCATTGTCTGTTTCCTTCAGTTTTCCAGGTTGTAATATTTTGAAGCAATAAAATAAGGGTTTGTTTGATAATTGTGATGTTTGTGTGAAAGTTGTTCAGAAGGTGAATCATAAATTTCTAGGCCTAAAAGGGGATCTGGAGGCATATAGTTATAAAATTATCTACAGTCTGCCACAAACAGAATTTTAATCTAGTAATTCATGTCTCCTGCCTGACAGGTCCAATGGTACAGAAGCATTCATTTTTTAGGAGGAGTCATAGCTGATTTCCAGCTTGCAAGTGCTGGTGAATCCAGTTCATACTTTCCTAAGTTTTTTCAGTGATTACAAAAGTAGCCTAAAAATAAAGGATTTGTCCCTTCAAGGCAATAATTTTTAATACACAGAATGAAGTTAGCATATGCAGTTGTTATTAGGACACTGTTAAAAACAGACATCTGGCAAGGAAGGTAAGCCATCTGTGAAAATACAGTTCCTATTACATATAATAACCCAAACAATGCCTCAGTTACAAATCCACAGCACTGGGAGTGTAAACAAAACAGTGTCCTGGGGGAAAAATACAAGAAAGTGTTACGTGTGCAACCATGTACCTAGTCATAAGGTGTCAGCTGAAATAAACAATGTGCTTGTGGTCACTATGGAAATTTGCCTTGCAGAAACAACCCCTATTTTTATGGCTTTACCCTTCCCTCCTTCACTATTTGCCCCTTATTCCAATGCCTCTTTAGCAAAAATTTCTTCTGTTGAGCCTCTAAATACTCCTCTGCTTGGATGGCTGCATCTGAAAGTTCCTTGGTGAGCTGCATGCAAAGGCAGAGGCCTTTGTATGGTCCACAGATTTTTTGTTTAAATAAATATATACGAACACACACATAAATATATAAAAATATATGTATATAAATAAATAACTATATGTGTGTGTGTGTGTGTGTATGTGTATCATCTGTATATAGATTCTCTCACATAGATTTTGACCTGATGACTCCTCTTGAAGCCCAACATTCATCTTTCAAGGTAATGAGCTTTTCAGAGAAGTTTGGGCTTATTTGTCCTTTGCTTACTGCTTTCATTTGTGTCCTCAAAAAAAGAATCAGCAGTCACTGAAACTTCTGGATATTTATTAGAGTAAAAGCAAGTGGCATCAAAACAGTTCTCTTTCAGCCTAATCTCAGAAGTAATCTTCATTTTGGTTTGTCCTAAGAGAAAGATAATAGCATTCATGCTTATGAATTAGTATTTCCTAGGGTATCCAGATGGAAACAAGGCAATGTACTGAAACAAGTTGGCATTTTTCTTTCAGTTGATAAATAATTTAAAAAACAGGCACAGGATAGTGCAGAAAACATGCCTTCTAGTGAGAATCTAAAACACTCAGTCTGTTCTGCTTACCCAAGAAAAAGCTAAAAAGGTGATTTGTGCACAATCCTCCATGGGAAAGATGTTTTTCATGGGGAGTAATTGGTAGAATTGAATAAAATATCCTGATGTGACAGTGCAGAAGCTGATGCTGTATAATATGGATAGTAGAGATAATTAACTGAGCTGTAGTAGATTTTCATAATTCAAACTGTTTAAATCCACATGCTATTCTAAAATGCCATGCTTTTAAAGAAGTTATAGGGTTGATGAGAAGATTTTTGGTTAATGAAATTTCTCAGATGGAATTCTACAAGAGATTAAACAAGATGATTATATCACTTTCCTTTAGCTTTCAGTATATTGATCTACAAAATACATTTTTCACCACGAAATATATTTTTGTGTCGAGGACAATACTTATTTTGCAGAGAATTGCACAGAAACTGACAATTAAAAGAAAACAATTTTGGTATTTTTATTACAAGAGTAGCATTTTCCAGAGGTGAGGATTTCTCTTTGCTTTCTCACAGCCTACCTTCACTACTTTATGACACATTCAACTGATAGAGGACTTTCAATACAATTGACAAAAGCTGCCAGTGGCATGACAGTATAGGCTGTCTCAAACAGTACTTCAGTCTCCTCACCTACATACTTCACTTCAAGAGATGAACCAAAAGATTAAAAAATTTGTAAAGAAGGCAATTTGGGGAAAGAGAATATCACTGAATTAACTCATTTCAACTATAATTAAGGTTGGTGATAAGCTAAAAATATTGCGGGAAGTGCAAACAACTTTTCCACAGATTGAAGACCAAAATTTACAGATTATTGGGTAGGAACAGGATAGTAGTGTTCTAAAAAGTCCTCTAGTGTCACTCTGTGCTCTTGGAAATCTCCCAGAGCAGCAGGATATCTATGTATACAGCTTGAAGTTTTAATGCAAAGTTGTTACCACAATTGTCTGAGCCCAAGGAGTCTTCACTCCTCCTTGGCGTGTTTGTTGTACAGAGAAAAAAAGGTATTACCCAACATCATACTAGAAAAAAAATGGCCACCTGTCCTATAAAAGTAGACTTGTTAGTATATATAGATTTATGAGAATGAACTTCAGTAGTCTGAAGAAAGGCATTAAGTACTCTTGCGATGTTTGCTCCATCATCAAACCTCATGGATGTACAGAAATTGCTTCCTAACTCCTGAGCAATGCAGGTCAGATTCGAACAGCTAAAGCACTTGCATGCTGGAGGAAAGGAAAAAGTTACTATTAGAGTCAAAGCTTTTTTGCAGTGGGGGTGTAGTGAAAAGTGTAAAGGGAGCTGTGAAATGAACAACGAAAGAGAAAATGTCTGGGGAACATCTTCCAGGCTTTGCTTTTACTGATGATCTCTCTGAGCCACTGACAGTGTCTCATGGCTGTGGGAAGAAAGAAGGAGCAGCAACCTCTGGGTATTGGGAAACATAACACATCAGCTTGATCCTTAATGTCTCCAGGGTTAAGCAGCAACCAGGTGTGGGAATTTGGGTGTGCCTTTGGGACCATTGGCTGCTTTAGCCACGTAAATCCTTCGCTGGATGTAGCCCAACTAATGCACTAGGGAGAAAAGCCCCAAAGTTGTAGTGTCCAGGTCTTGTATTGGATCTAGCTTTATATATCTCGACAGCATTTGATCTGGTGAAAACCCTCTCCATCCCCACCCAGATCTGTGTTATGGTGGATGCACTTACTCAAAGAACTGTTTATATCCTTACATAACCTCATACCCTGTTTCAGATTCCCTTGCAAAGCAGATGTAGTTACTCCCCGTGGTTTTGTCTTGCTCTGCCTCCTTTTTAGATTAAAATCTATAACAAGTTTATAATAATGTGGTTTGCTATCTGTAAAATTTAAACTATAAGCTCCTTGGGGTAGTGACTTCATTTACACGTACCAGGCACACAAATGGTGCTGTATAAACACAGAGGATATGACACCAATTAATAAAAGCTCATTACATTTCTAAGGGGACAAGTGAGGGGTTTTCATGGAATCAAAGAACGGCTTGGTTGGAAGGGACCTCTAACTTTTTTTTAAAGCCCTCCTCACCAGCTTGACAAGCCTATGACCAAAGATGC
This sequence comes from Pyrocephalus nanus, assembly GCA_038380795.1. Taxonomy (NCBI): domain Eukaryota; kingdom Metazoa; phylum Chordata; class Aves; order Passeriformes; family Tyrannidae; genus Pyrocephalus; species Pyrocephalus nanus. The sequence goes on from CM076259.1 coordinate 43,268,888, forward strand.
TCCTCCCCTTCTCTAACAGAGGGATCACAGCAACCCGCAGGACCAGGTTTTTTAAAGTGAGTCCTGTGGCCTAAGTAGCTGAACCTGTGGTTGCTTTAATACTAACCATTTACTCTGAGGACTGTCTTCTATGTAATGCAAAGTGAGAAGATCATTCTAAGTGTATGAAATTGTTCATGACATTAATTTAGTCCCAGATGTGTTGAATTGTTCTAATATGCTAGGCTGAGAAGCTGAAGCCACCGAAAATGAGTATGATGTGTGTTAATGTGCTTGATTATAAAAGAATTAGACCACTTGTTGAAATATTGTCAGCTGAGTTTAATTTTCAGTGGATTTATTGAGCATGAAACTCATGTATGATGATATATTGCTGTTAACCTCATGGATGAGGTTATATTGTCCTAGATTTTGCTTTTCCAGCAGCATTGTGTTTGCACTACAATATTACCTGTACATGTGATATTTTTTGCTCACTGGAAACAGCAAAACATGAAAATGTCATCGTCCAGGGGACAGTGATGTGCTCTTTCAAAGGTTCCTTTCTATAATGAGAGTGACCTCAATTTCTGTCACTACTCATAAATGACAGTGCTTACAAGCTGTACGTCTGCTGCAGAGCTGCCAGCAGTGGCAAAACTATCTGAACTCAGATGTAAAAACTCGTGAGTTTTGGTGACATTGTTCTATGAATCCAAGGCACAAAGTAATGGTGACATTGGTCTGTGAATCATCAATAAATGTAAAAAACACTGCACATTTTAGTGTGAACTGAAGGCAGATGATAACCTGCACAGCTCAGGAGACTGAAGTTTGTGGTCAGTTCACTTGGCTGCTGCACCTTGTACCTGCTCTGTGGTAACCAGCTGCCAGCACATCTGATATTCTGGTATTGTGCAAGGAGACTTGTTTCTGTGGGTGAAGAAAAAGATCAGATATTCTGCTTAAGGCCAGTTTGGGATTAAAGGTTTCTCATTTATCTCTGAGACGCCCCTACCATCAAGTCATTTGCTTGCACTGTTGACCTGGTCTTGAAGCAGATGTGGAAGTCTGGCACCATCAAGTCCTTGAGCCCTGGTACTGTTGTATTCAGCCTCTTGTTTTAGCACTGCTCATCTGGCAGAATGGTGAGATGTGTGAGAATGGGTGCTGTAAAAGCTGTTGGGCTGGATGCAATTTCCCAAGCTATCTGGTGTAGTTAATAAGAAGAATTTAAAGGTAAAATCAAATATTTAACTCAAGTAGGAATCCTGAGAAACTTGATGACTGGACACTGCTTGTGCCTGGGACTCACAAGCTTGGGCTTCTCCTCAAATTGGAAGAAATCCATCAGCCTTGGGTGGTGGAAGAGAATCCTGAGATGTTGGCCAGCTGAGTTCAAATCCTCCTCTCAGCCTATTGTAATTTTAACCCTCCAGCCAGAAAAATAACTATCATGTTTACACTATGCTGGGATGGGTTTTTCTTAGCTTTTTTTGACTGATCACTCCTTATTTTGCATGTATTAATTTAATATTTTCTGAACTGGAGTGGAAATTCAAGCAGAATGTTTTATTGTTCGAGGGAGTCCTGCTCTCTTTTCAGTGCTACTTCTTCTGAGAGTTAATGGATTATGTTAGATAGGTAGAACGCAGAGGATTTTATCCACCTGTGCAGAAAGGAAGCACTGGTAAAATGTCTCTTACAAAATGTCTTTTGGTAACTTTACATGGAGAAGACAGTTATTAGAATAGCTCCAATAAGGCAGAGATAAAGTGAAAAATGAGGGACACTATCAGGTTTGTGAGAGGTTGCTGGAGATATTCTTCAGATATAGTGGTTCTTGAGACATCTGAGAGGTCTGAAACTGGACTGATGGGCTTTGTCTTTATGATTCATTACTGCTATACTAACCCACGTTAGAACTTCTAATGCTTATCTGCACTCTATAAGAACTACCAGGTTTCTCCTTTGATGAATATTTGGCCTTTTTTAATCCTTTTTGTCTCTCTCTAATGCATTTGACGTTGATCATAGCTATAAACAGGATTTAAGTCCAAGGGGAACTGATCTCTTGTGACTTCATGCATACTGTGTCCTGCACTCATGAATAAACTGATTAGCAGATTGGGGTCAGAGCAGATGACCAAATGGACAACAAGCTTGTTCTAACAAACAAGTTGTAATTAAGACCAGAAGCTAATGCAATAATATATTGCTAAATACAAGTATTTTACTCTAATTTTGATGACAGTTTTTCTGTTTCACTGAACAGTGTTCACAAAGCTTCTTACAAACAAGCTTTTAAGTGCTTCACGTAGAATTTGGGCATGCCAAAATGATCTGCTTATTTCAAAGGATCCAACATACCAAGGCTTTTTCTTCCTAACTGCCCATGCAATGCTTCAGATTACTTATTGGAGAAGGCAGGCATATAGAATATTAATAAGAAATAGCATGATTTTTTATTAAATTAAACTGACAATTTAAAATTCAAATACTTTGAATTAGCTTATTTTTTGAATTCTAAGCAATTGATGGAGGAAACACATATTCAAGGTGATTTGTAGATAATTTTTATAGGAAAAGTAATCTAAAGGACAAGAACTTGAATCGCTGCATTTCAGTACAATGTTGATGCAGATACTGTTCTGGATGGTCATAAAATGAACTTATTTATGAAGACAAGCTGTAAAATTATGACAATGTAACTGCCAAATTTAAAATCTGAGTGATAAATTCACTTGTTTCAGGCATTTAAAAAATTGTTTTGAAAGGACAACTGTAATGAATGCTTATAGAGTTTTTTTGTATGCATGGGTATTCCATATATGATAGAGAATTATAACCATGAAACAACAGAAAACAGACCTGGAAGAAATATCATCTACTCATCAAGCCTGTGTCCCTGTCTTTTGCTGTACTGGAATGAGAGACCTGTCTTTCATTGGTGAGCAGTTCATTAATCACTGCTCATTTATCATCACACTTGGCTAGTCTCATATCTTGTATAAATTATTCAATAATTAACATGAGTAAACCTCAGTGCTTCATAGAAATTGGAGGTGTATTTTCATGTGCCTTTTTCAAGGACAGTGCAACATTCCCTATTTGCAAGTGGCACTCAGCTTTGACAGAAGTGTCCCTAGGGAACTGAAACCAATTTGAGAGCTAAAGTGTTCCAGGCTCTTGTCAGAGCGGGTCAACACAGATGTAAGATTTTCCTATTGTAGTCTAGGGTCGGTGCAGCTCCTGATAGCCTGGAGGGGTTTAAAAATTATTTCTCATTTCAGTTGCTGAATATTTGAAGTCTGGACCACCTAAAAAGTGGTGTAGATTTTGCATGGCTTTGGAGAGGAAGGAGAACTGGTTTATCATCCATCCTTGCAGATAATAAGGGATGGGAACTGACATTTGGGAGGAAGACTGATGTCTCCACAGCCATAGACAGTAAGACTTTGCAGATTTCAGGGGACTGAAAATTAAATTTGTGTTGCTTTAATGGGTAATGCTAAAGGTGTAAAGATTCTCATTGTAAATGGAATTTCTCTGATCAGGTGTAATGCCTCAGTCTGTACACAACACACACAGAATGCATGTGTAGTTTCTTAATATGTCATATGGTAGATTCTAAAAGCATGAAGTGAGCCTGGAGACCTAGTTTAGCAGCTCTTCACAAATCCTTACTTCTTGACTTTTTCTCTGCAGATCAGTGGGTTTTTATCACTTCCTGATCACGCTGCATAGGTTCCATTGGGACTATACTAGATGCTCTGCAATACGTGCTCCTAATCCTGTACAGTACCTTTACCTGAAACTTGCCTTGTTTCCATGTCACCTTCAGGCCACAAAGAGCTTTCAGTCTTGAGTTCCCTCTAACTCTTGCTCTGTTACTACCAAGAATATTCCCAACCAACCCTCTGTCTACATCCTTCAGGGGAAGAACCTTGAGAAAGGGCAGTTCTTCTGAAAAACCCCAGTTCTCATGGCCTATATTTGTTTTGTCACATTTGATTATTGTATAACACCACAATCCTTGTTGCAGCAAGTTCATAATCTAAGCCGACAAAAGAGCTAAAAGGTGGACAGAGGCACAGGACATGGAATTAGGAAGTCATCTGCCCAAGGTCTCACAAATGTTTAGTTCTACAAGTGGGAATAAAAGAATAACATCCTGTGCTCTCTATCCCAATGTGTAGGTGATGCTAACTGACTGCCAAGTTTTTTGCAGATAACTAAACATCAAGTACATTTTAAAACGGATTTATCCACTGGAAAATAGTTTCCCAGACCCCTCAAGTTCTTATACTTCCCCCAGTCCAGACTTTTTCTTTTTATCATTGTGCAAGATCTAGTCTACCTATCACAAGCACACAAAAACAAGCGCACAATGCCTAAAGAGAATACTTACACACATTGGTGCCTCCTCCCTAAGGAAGTGCTGCAGTGAGATGTCTGTTCAGATTGCTTTTGAATAAAGTTTTGTTTGTAGTTAATGGAAGGAGATAACCATCAGAAGGATGATTCAGGGTCAGACTGGAGACAACTTAGGTAAATGTCACAACTTAAGAGACGTGAATTTGGGCTCTATCATAAGAAGAGTGCTTTGGATCTCTCCACAGTGAAAAGAGAGGTGACCACTTCCAAAAGGTAATAGATACTTATCACAATAGGGTGTAAAAGACTGGTAGATATGAAATATATTCATTGGCATTCTATAAAAATAAAAGGAAAAAAATTGAAGACTGAAGACATCTTTTTTTTCTTTGCCTCTTCAGTTGCTGTCCCTCAGTAGTAGTATAAGACAAAATGAAACTACCAACCAGTTCAGATCCACTTGGGCATAAAAAGCTTTGTGAACTGGTTGGAGCATTCATCTACTCAAAGGATTCTATACGGTTTCCCTTTGTTTTTGTGAAATGTTTAGCATTGTCATTGGATTTAAATGCTGATAAAACTGCTCCTGAAGCCTTCAGCATGTTGGCTGCAAACCAGAACAAGTAATGTCTTTTTGTTTCAAAAAATGGCTGTCTTTCAATGATAAACATAGCCAAAGGGGAACATTTTGGTAAAAGTATTTAAAAAACCCCAAAGTGCATTGTTTCCAATTAGTTGAAATCTGCTTTAATGGGAAAAAGTGATTTTTTTTCACACAAGTTTTCTTCAAGTTGTCATCTTTCTTTGTGATTTACGGGGGTGTTTTGAAGGTCCCCCTCTATTCTTGGCTGACCATTTAGAGTTTGAGTCAAAATGCTGGCAAGCATTTTGAGCACGTTCAGGTCAACAGAGATAGAAGGATTTGGAGAGTGCTCTGGATTTGCCCTATCTGAGTTTGGCTGTTGACCAGTATGTCCTGGAGCTAGAGAATGCTGAGCATCTCCAGGCACAAGAGCTTGTGCGACCTGGATAAGAAGGGGTGAAGAGGAGGAAACTTTAGGAACATTTGTGGCTGAGGAGAAAACCTGTTTTATATGTAGAAGAGAAAGGAAGATGGTGAGTGATGGGAAGAAGAGGATTATTTGAGCAGGGATGACAGAGTGTGGCAGCACAGCGCTCATGGACTGAAACAGAAGCAGAAGTGAGAGAATGGCACCATCCCACTTATAGGGCAGGAGGGAGAGCAGGGCAGGTGAAAGGAGGTCTTTACCTTTCCATCCAAGACAGAGGGCTACTGACTCCCAAGGCTCTCTCCCACTTCAACATGCCACCAGTGCCTCCCTTACTGGAGCAGTCAGTCAAGCTAGAGCCTGTGCTCCTGCTGAGTGTGCACGAAGGCACATCCAGTGGCAGACTGTGAGTGAGCTCCAGGCCATTCTGGTAGAGGAGAGCCCAAGTCCTCCACGAACAGTAAGGCTTTTGCTCAACCAACCTGTGTAGAACAGGCATAGCACAGCTAAGACTCCTTTCATTTATTTTTTCTCTGTTTACCTCAAGCGCAGCTCTTCCGAAGTAGAAGTCAGAACCTGAGCATTTAATTCTATAGTCCATTTGATGTGATGAAAATATCTGCCCAGTTGTTTATTTTTCTGTGTTTTCAGCTAGGTAAGTTCCCTGATCTGACCCCCTGTGCACTCACACAACACCCTGTGCTGGCACAAGTGAGAACCTGGTTGGGGCCAGAGAGGAGAAGGTAGAACTATCCCTTTAAATAACAGCCCATATTTAGGTCAGCTCAAATCAGTTATGAGGCCAGGGCTGGATCTTTAAGGACTCACTGTCAGTTCCATGGATGTTGACTTCCAAGTGTTAAACTACTGTCCCCAAGCACTACATATTCCAGTTTTGTCACACACATTGTGGGGTTACACATCCCTATATAAGGAAAATGTCAGGCTTAGTTGATCAATGTTTGTAAAATGCCAGATGCTAGAGAAATCTGGAGTAAGAGGCATCATCTCAGCTTAGCTTTGAATAAGATGCCTAGCAAAGCATCCAATTCCTGTATATTGTATCACTTCAGCTTTTCAAGCAACCCACGCACTGTGTGTCAGGTTATACTTTACAATGACACTAATGTCAGAAATATTCAAAAGAACCTCTGGGAGGTAGGTGCAGGCTCTCAAACTCCTTTGCAATTACTTGATCCCCCAAGTTTACAACCTGATTTTTTTGTGTTCCTGATGTGCTGAACACAATGGGTTTGCAACTGAACAGCACAGCTTATGTGTAGAAGCTACGGCAGTAACAGTCCAAAATAATAGTCAAAATAAACTCCTGATGTTCCTGATGGCCTGCAGACAATGACACATCACAGAGTGCTAATATACAGTATGTAAAGTAGGGAAAGTAGAGCCCTTCCTTGTTCCTATTTTCCATTTTCCTCAAGAGGGGAAAATTATATGGATTTTCATATCTTACATCTGAAACACTGGGGTCACATTTTTTGTGGCAATGGTTTAATGCAGTTCCTCTTAGGGATGAGATCACATTGCTTGACAAAGGGAAGGTGAGGAGCTGCAGTTGTTGACTATACTGTGAGATATTGTGATGATGATTATGTACTAAAAGTACAAAAGTGATTAGATTACATAAGATACAATTTTTTTAATAATGAAATGCTATAATGGAAGGAAAGCTGCATTTGTTCCTATTTAATTTTTTGTGTGTGTGTGTGTGCATGTTGATCTCAGACTCTGGACGACTTGGATTGTGAAGAGAAAGTGATTATTGACATGTAAAAGGCAGTATGTCAAACTGGTGCAACTATGGAACAGTAATAGAGTAAATTATATCATGATCCTTGAGATTTCTCCTATTGCAGGCAAACATGCCATTTTTTCTCTTTTGTAAGCATGTCAAGCTCAGTCATTTGTTGGTGAAAGCAAGGGAGAGAAATAGAAAAAACTGTAGCGTAGCTGACTGTTCCATTGTTCATTAAACCATCACTCATATTTTAATTATTAAAATGCTTGATCACAGGAGTTTGGGAAACATGTCAAAACAAAAATGACAGGTAAAAGAAAAACTAAACAAAAAGCAAAATCACAGGCTTGTATTTTTTGCAATACCACAGAATGTCTGTGAGGTTTTTGATCAACTACTTTCTTGCAGTTAAAATTTCTTAGCTCTAAGCTAAGAAAAATGAAAGGAGCAATTTTATATTATATTTACAAGGAGCAGATTTATTGAATACTTAGACATGCTAAAGAAAATCACTTAGCTAATCTAATCAATGTACTGTATGATCCTTTATCATTGTCTAAGACCGCTGATGGAAGAATAGTTGAAATATAAATCCAGTAGCACAGATTCAGGAAAGAAAATCAAGGAGTTGTTCATGGCCTTCTGTTAGTCCCAACTGTTGCCTGGTAACTGTCTAAAAATTAACTGTGCATCACCTGGCTTCTAAGGACCGTGGCATCACTAGGAAACCTGGCATCTGCTATGTCTTACAATGGAAAGCAGAACTTCGTGACTATTACAACTGTTTTGTCATAATCAGGGAAGTTACTCAGCTACCCAGCTGATATGCTTATGGTAAAGTAATCTAAAATATTGTATAAATTACAAAACAAACTTGTTTTGAAGTATGGAAATTTCACACAATCATTTTTGGATATTACGATGTGACATTCCATTCTTTCTTTAGGTGGTGTAGGTAATGTCTTTAATTTCTTTCCTAATGTCTGCACCTACTGAGCTTCACCCAAGCTTTGCATGAAACTAGAACCTGAGAAAAAAGTGCTTTGACAGAAGGTGTGGCATGGATAGTCCTGAAATGGAAGGCAGGTATACTGAGTTCACCAGATGTACCATGATCAGATTTGTAAAAGAAACTTTCCAGGTTGTTTGATGCTCTGTTTTGAACAGATTTTTGGGTCGGTTTGAACCCGCCGTCCCCATGACAGTGCTGAGAAGAGTGTGAAGATTTAGGTAGTTATGGATGAAAGTACATAACTTCAGTATTGAACTGGATGAAACTTGTGTTCTGCAAATCATAGAATCCTTTAGAATGGAAAATAACCTCAAGATTACTAAGGCCCACTGTAAACTATTTTATTTAATTGAACAATTAACCTGGGACTGCAAGCTGCTCCCCTCTTTTATGCTTTTGGCCAATGAACACTGAAGGCCCTGCTGCAAAACTTATTTTCAGTCCAATGGAAAATATGAAGTGATTTTTTTTTTAAATTGTTCACTTACAGATGCTTTGTGAGGTTACTATGTAATATTCATCCTAAAATAAATTTTCCTTGCTTACAGTGCTTTCCTTTGCAGAACCTCAGTGTCCTGCACACACTAGTTAATTTTCACAGTACTCTTATGGGTGCATTGTTTTATTGTCTTAATTTCACGAAAGAGAGAAGAGAAACACAGAGAAATGAAATGACCTAGACAAGGTTGCTTTGCTAATTAAGATTAAAACTTTATTTCAGAAAAAAAGATAAGCACATACAGGGTAAGTGAAGCAAAGTGAAAGTAAGCTTACCTTTGCTTATCTTGATTTGCTAACACAGAACTGCCTGAAAACTCTTGAAATTTGCTTTAGGTAAGCTTCTGAAGGGGGAGCAGAATCAGAGAGTGCTGACTTCCTCACTACAAATTTTATTCCATTCTCCTGATACTGGAAAGATCTTTACTGCACTTCCTGTACTGCACATGATCTGATTGGAGTCAGCAGCCTACAGGAAAATTGGTTAAATCTAAAGGTGTGCCCTATGTCACAGTGTCCTTGGGCATGATGGAGGGAGAGGGAGTCCCAGTAACCCACTGAGGACATCAGTCCTCTGGGCTGTCACAGGAACTCTCAGCCCCAGGAACTGAGGAACATCCAAGGGGAGAAGCTCTCCAGAGCACTTTTCAGACTGATAGGCTCACTGCCTATGGGATGGGTATGAGACATTGTGGGATGCTGGGGAAGTACATTTTGGGGTGGTACAAGACCTTTTATGAGCTATTCAGGGAGGACATCACAGTGGGGAATGGGAAGGATAAAGGGAGTCTGGGAATGAATGAATGTGCAAAAGTAAAGGGAGAAGGGATAAAAGGGATTGTGTGTGAACAGTGGCTTCTCAGTTCACTTATCTGGCTATGCCGTGTACCTGGTCAGCACAGCCTAACCTGACCTCTCATTACAGTCCATTTATTGACTATTTTCTTGTTAGAAGGAGTGTGTATTCTGTGCACACGTGTGTGCATGGGGGTCTCTCTCTTGCCAGTTGTCAGATGGACCATGAGGCAGACTGTCTGTGATGCCATCACTGGGAGTGAGTGAGGGATGTATGGTTGTGTGGAATTGCTAGTGAATATCTAGCTGGACCAGCTGGTGAGGAGGTGGTGTGATTTGAGAGCCTGGGGGGGTGCATGTCCCAAAGTGAGACAGTGTGAGGAGTTTCACATTGGAGGGACCAAGGCGTGCAGGACACCCAGCAAATATGTTATGAAGTCTGAGTAGCTTGTGTGCATGTCTGTGCAGGAGGCAATGGAGAGCACAATAATTTGTGTGTGTCTAAGCCCAGCTACAGAGATGATCCACACTTGTGTGTGTTTGTGCAAGGAGGGTTGTAACATCTGCTGGAATTGGCTGCAGAGTCAGGGGCTCATACATCCAGGTGCCAGGAACTGAGGAGACTAGAACCGAGGGGCTGCTACTGGGCAGACTGAATGACTGAGTACAATTTCTGGAGGGATCTGCCTCATGCATATTTATGCATTTTTTCCAACTAAAAGACCTTCACCTTGAGCCGACAGAGAGGGGAACTGCATAAGGCTGTTGCATGTGTCTCTATGTGACTGGTGATGTATATTTACCTACGTGTTATAGAGTGTGTGTGTGCCTGTGGGAATACACACTCAGACACCCTACTATCTACACTTGGGGACATAGAGCTGCAGCAGCCTCACCTCCACTGAGCTCCTTGATTCAGTAACCTCTGACAATAAATATGTATATGTTTATAGATACCTATATATGCATATGAGTGTATATGTGCATATGTGTTAGCCACAGTTTTGCTTGTGAGTATTCCTGCCACTCAGTTACATTTTGCAGGTGGGAAGAAGGGAGAAAAATGCAAATTAGGGGCATCTGGGAAAGCCAGTCTCTACTGACATCAAGGACCTCCATACACAGCTGAGCTGTCTTTTATCCAAAAAGGTGGCATCAAAGGACGTAGGTAGTAATTTGTTTCAAGAAGGTCGAGCACATGTGGTCTTTCAGAAAGCTAAAAAAGCCTCATTCTGCAGTAATAGGAGCCAATCTTTTATATGACTTATAAAGGTTTCCAAACACTATTTTCTAGCATCCTAAGTGACACTCGTAAAATACTTGGAGAGGAAAAACCTTAATCCGCAATCTTTTTCTAGCATTCAAACCTTTAAGAGTGAACGTATTTATGGTTTCAAGCTTACTCTTCATTTGCAAGGCAGGGATTATGTTGGAAACAAAATGAAGATAAATTTTTTTCTCAAGAGAGAAATGAAAATCCAAATTGAGGTCAAAACCCAAAAATCATTACTGTCTTGAAGTTGGGAAGGCTGTGTGTATCAGTACAAGCTGTTTTTTTAGGGATGCTTTGCACAAATCCACTGATGACCATCTATGTGATAGACAAATTACATCCCACTGAATTTGATTACAGCTTTCCGTTTCTCTTTTGGAATGACTGCCCCACTGCTTTCACATGAGTGAACTAAAGGACTAGAAAAGACAAACGGCTAAGGGGAAAATAACAAAGCAATAGGAATGGTGACAGTAAATTGATGCAGGGAGTGAAGAAGGGTCATTCCCCATCGCTATGTCAGCTGCTATGGAGACTGACATGAGAGAGTTCTAGAAAAAAAGAGGACTTGGTCATTTCATTCCAATTCTGTACTATGGGTTAAATTTTTGTTTATTAAGTAAAGCCCCAAGCTTACATCCCCTTTAGGATATCTGTGTGTTGCTACAGTCCATATAGTACATAGAGTAATGCTTCTATAACACAAGAGCTTCTGAAAATAAGAGTGAGACTTGTTATGAAACCAATGCAGCTGAAAAGGCTTCTGTTAGAAAAAGACAACCTTAGGGAAGGGTATCCCAAGGTCACACACCAAATCCTTGCACTGAGCTGTTAGAAAATATTTGATTTGCAATAAACTGTGTAAAGCAGATGTACAGCATAGGTCTATGGAGCCACACCGTGGTGCCCCACAGCACCCCATGATGACCATGCTGCAAAAGCTGCAGGGTGGATGCAGAGCCATGCCATGCCAGGACATTGTCTCTGCTTGTGAGCTGTAAAAGTTGCCTTTCGGGCCTGACTCAGATCCTTGGGAGTATGCCCACTGCATGGCACAGGCATTGCTGGGAATATCCAGCATAGCCATAACGTGCCACCAGATAGTTTCCTGGTCATCAGCTGGTGGAATTGTAATAAGCCAGGGAGACCTGTAAAGTCAGTGGTTGCATTAGCTTCGTGGCAATGGGACATCTTTGAAATTTAGTCTTATTATTAAAATTTTGATGGTTTCCTCTTGCTCTGTCAACACATGAATAAATTACTGATTCATTTTACAAGTCTCACTTTCCATTTTCAGTGTTAATATTACCCATCACTAACTCCTGGCAAGTTATTGTAGAACTCTGATGAAACTTGTCTGGTATTTAATGGACGGTAAAGTGGTGAATCAAGGCCAAAGTTCCTGCACTAACTTTTTAAATTCTAACTGGCATTTATGGCCACCTGGTGTGGAGAAGCAGCCTCTGCCCAAGGGCAGCTGAGTTTGACTGTGAATGGCAAATTTAAAAGCATCTGATGTAAACCTTTTGGAACTGTTTGTTTTTTTGAAACAGGAAAGATGCCATTTTCCTACACAAGCTTTTCAAAACAGCTGTAAAAAATTTGGGCCTACTCAAGGCAAAGTTGTGATGCCATGATTGCATGGGATAATTTTCTGAGACAGTCATTTACCTACAAGCCATATGTCACAGCTCAGGAGACATGAGGCAGTTGTATGTTGGAAGAACCCACTGTTTCATCTGCCAAGTTTGTTTTAAATGTGTATAGCATAAATAAGCTTGAAGTCCAGCAGGATTGCCCCAGTCAGTGTGGCAAAGCAGATGAGTGTTTAATTTCTTACAGAAGCAATTGATGGAAAACGACCCCAGCAGACTAAGGGATTTTATCAGATCTTGGCCACAAAAATGTTGATGATTTCTGTTTAATACCCTGATCTCTTAGCCACACTGTCAACCTACAGATCATTTTGGTTACCTTGAACTTGTCCCCGAGTTCCCCTGCCAGCAATGACTTAAACTGGTGCAGGTTTTCTTTCCAAAGCTTATTCCTAGTATTTCAGTGATATACAGCCAAAACCGGATTGATTTACGGACAGTGGACACCTAGGTGACACCTGGATTTAGGCAGCATCTTGTGTTCATGGCAGTATCTGAGAGAAGAAAAACAGGAGTGTGAGGTGATTTTGATAATGATGTGAAGAGAAAATCATGTCCTTATTCTCATTTGACATTTGGTAGTAAATCCTGTTTACTATATGTCATCTAGGTCATATACTTTTTGTCACAGAAATGGTCTTTATTTTGGATATAATACTGAGTAGAACATATTGCTGATGGTATGATTTCAACTGTGTATGTTTAAACATTCTGTGAGTTTGCCACTCATATGGGGGAACGTCAAGGCTCAGGGTTGATTTGATATTGGCAACCGATATAATTTCTGTCTGAAAAAATGAACATGTCAGCAATGATCCATTCTTTGTCATGTCTCTCTCCTGTAGACCTTATGCCCGTTTATGAAATAGAAGGCCTTGTGCTCAAGCCAGTCTATTATTGTGAGAGTTAATATGTCTAAGATCAACAAAAGAAATTACAAGAATAGTGGCAAAAACTGGGTGCAAATGCAGCTTTTAGTAAGCCCTGTTGTTTCAGATTGTGTTACCCTCTTAAAAGAAGACAATATGGCCATGGAGATTCTCAAAACTGAGACATTTATTTCATGAACCTTTCCCTGGGGGCTTGCCCTTGGGCTAAATTAATCAGAACAGCTACGGTGAGGGCTGAGCTACAGCCAATTGCACTCAAATTGTATCTATCAATGGCTGACTGCCAAGATGAGAGCAATATCTTTGGAGACTGGTCCTGGGTTCTAGGTCTGTGTGAAAAATAGTAATAGGAAGATGAAGTGGAGAATGTGCATATTAAGTTCTCAGATGACAAAGATATGTGAAAGTGCATGGAAATTGGAAATGGAATTTGGAATTCGTAAAACGGAGAAAAGTTCTTAGAACAGATGAAGGTTCTGTATTCAGAAAGCACTACTCTGCTGCATAAAAACTGAATAGGAAAAACACAGGTTAAGTACGACTTCCACTGAAAGGGACTTAAATTTTGCAGTGATATATAAGATAACCACAAGTCAATGTTTTTAGGCTATGACTATACAAAAAGCAAGCATTGTACTGGGACATAAACAGGGATGCCTGAAAATAACCTTTCTATTCAGAACGGATATAGTGTTTAGGTCGGGGTGCTGCATTTTGAGAAAGATGTGGAAAAACTGCAAAAGACTTCTGAATGGTGTGGCCCAAGAGTGATAAATGAACAAATTGTGATTGTTTATTCCAGAAAAAAAGGTAATGAGAGGATATGACAGCAGTCCTCAACTATGGAAAATACAGTTGTAGAGAAGACAAAGAATATAGTGTTGTCTTCTATCTTCTCTCAGTGGCAGTGGGCTTTAGTTTCAGAGAGAGGAACTGAAATAAAGAAGAACTCCCAAAGGCCTATTCTATAGCGAGAATTACTCCCACTTTAAGCAATGGGGGGCCTGCTGATAATGTCTGGTACAAACCCAGAGCAGAGTCATGGAAAATCCTTATTTCCACCAGTGGCACTCACTCCCGTTAATAACTCTTGGAGTCAGGGCTACCTCACAGTACAGACAACTAATTTTGGCAATCTTGGACTTTTTTTCCTTTCAATTTTAAGCCATTTCAATTCGGGGAAAATGACCTATGAAACACTTGGCTATGCTGACAATGACCATGGTAGCTTGATGCGATTCTAAATGACCATGAATACTGAAGCAAGGTTTTCTCAGAGGACAGCCAACTCACCCTTAATTGCAGTGAAGGTAATGTTGTTGTTCTCATGCCAGCAGAACATGTCCTACATTCTCCACTGAAGTGATGGATCCAAGGTAATGAATAGCTTGTCATGCCTGGCAGATATGGCAGCCTTAGGCTACACTATGGAGGGATGATGTAATCCAAAATACTGTGTTGTATGTGGAGCTGACAGTATACTGAGCTGTAACAAAGCCATCTTAAATGCCAAGTCTCCATGGAAATCAAGGGTTTTTTTGTGAAATCACATTGATCTGATTTTTATCTGCTAAGTTAGGGCAAATCCTGACTTCATTAGTTAACTTTAGGTGATCTGTTCCTTTTAATGTAGAAGTTAACTCAGAAAGGATAAATAAGTACCAGTTAATCTCACACGGGAGTATGTAACAACACAAGGGACTGTGGTTAGCTGGGGAATTTGCAGTCAGCAGCTCTAGATGGCTAGATATCAGAAGTCTTAGCAAGTCAGCCCTTCCTCTAAGTCTGATCTCAAATATTTTACAGTTCCTTTCAGCTTTTTTTGCTTTCCCTGCTAGCAACTGTCATATGATACTGCTGGGGAAATATGTCAGGGTAATTCATCCTTAAGGCAACAGCATTTTGGGTACAGCCTAAATAGCGAGAAACAGCAAAAAGATCCCAAGTCCTTTATTTTTATTTATTTATATGACCAGGAGAACAATATTATTACATTAATTTTCTTCTCCTTACCTCCCTTCTCCATTAATTTTAGGACTATTTCAAAGTCTGAACTTCATTTCAAGCTCAGCTTTAACTGGTTCAATCATAAAGATGAATAATGTGCAATGATTAATGCTAAGCATTTGTTCAGGTACTACTCTGAATGCTTGCCTGAAATCCTAAGATTTCCAAAAATTTCAGCTATGCATTGCTGTTAAAGGGCCTGCTAGATGCAGGATATACTATGCTCAGTATATCACAGCTGCCTGTACATAGTGACTTCCAGAGACTTCACTGGGATTAGCCACGTAGTTGAATTGGAGCTGAAATATGTCACTAGATTTGCAGCATTGTGGATTTTTTTCCCCTCTATTTCCTCAAATCTACTTTGGTATCCTTAGATCTCAAAAACATTGAGTACCTGTGCCGAGACATGGTAGGGATTGACGCAGAGTCTTTCTGGAGAGACAGGAAGACAGGGATAGAGAAAGCCCTCCAGATTGTGCTTCTCACCCCCAACTTGACTAGACATGTTTTTGCAAAGGTGAATTTTGTTTGCCTCAAAGCCCTGTCTGCAAATCAAGCTCAAGGAATTACGCTAATTCAACAGAAATTAAAATCTCTTTCCTATCGCTGAGATTACACATCTGGCAGCAGCAGTAGCAAAGCTTATGGAGTGGTGAAGTTAATTCAGTGAGAATCAGGCCCAAGTATCCAAAAATCAATTGCTCTATGTGTTCATCCTCCTCTTGCTTTTAAAATCTACTTTTTTCCTCTTAATATAAGTCATCAGGATGCTGTGTGCAATATGTTTACACTGCCTTCCAGAAGTGTGGCTGCAGATCATGGTTGCCTGTCAGAGATACCTCTACTCTATTAAACTGGGTAACTCCAGTCTCATAGTTACAACAGAACCATCCCCAGCCTTTAAATACATATCAAGGGTCCTGGCTTCCCCTGCACACCTTTTTTGATGTATATGGAAATTACTGCTGACCTGAAAAATTGATAATAAACTTGGAAATGGTAGAGAATAAATATGGCAGTACTGTAGCTCTCAACAAATTGTTACAGGCATGAAATGTCCCAGAAAATACCACTGACCCTACAAAACTATGAACTTCTATTTAAAAACTGCAGCAGTTCTCTGTTATTCCTTCATTACTACATGAGACTGTGAAACACTGTCTTTGGATCAGTCTGCTTCTTTTACAGATCTGAAAAGTGTGCCTGGGAGTAGCCATTAGGATAGGTATCAAATGGATGCTGCATCTTCCTGGAGAATTTTCTGGCACTCAGTGGCTCCATCTAGAAGTGCACTGTGTCTCTTAAGGAAAAAATACAGAGTAGGAAGAGAATAAACGTGGTAGAAAACATAACCAAGCTTCAGTGAAGGAAAGATGTACAGGGTCAGAAAGCCTTGTCCCTTCCCAAACAGCATTTAATGACCTTTTCAAATGCTGAGCTCCCTACCAGACTGACCTAGCAGCAGCAGTGACTTCATGGGTGACTACATGCAAATTGCTTAGTTGATATTCAGACATTCAAGGTCCTTATTTAACCTCTTTAGAAATTAAAGGATATTCTGGCCCTATGAACAGCTGCTGTCTTCAGCATATCTCCTTAAAGTGAATAAATGTCTCAATTGCTCCTTTTTTATTTCTGTGTCTATACTTCACTGGTTAATTCCAGATTATAACTGCATATTTTTCTGAGGTTTTATCAGTTTCTTGAACTTTACTGAGCTCTGAATAACCATAGCTAGTTGAATTTAAATAGTCCAATTAATTTTGCATAGTAGCTGAGTGCAAATGAAGGTCATTCTTGGATCATTATTTTAGCCTGCAGTAGGGCCTAGTATGAGTGGAAAGTGGTGTAGTGGCTTGAAGAAAATCCATTTCCGCTTTCTGGACTGTGAGTTTGTTGCAGATTTCCTGAGACGCAGAGTAGTAGTGTCTGACCCAGAAGGAGCTCATCTTATTTCAGTCTCTGGCTGTTGTGTCAGTTGGTGCACAGAAAATGCTCACATTACATATAGTGCACTGAGTACAAGGTATGGTTAGCTATGCACTTTTTCTGGTTTACAGAAGATTTCAATGAAGGCATAAGTCAAACAAAATATGAAATCCCTCGAATGGAAATCTAAAAGGAGTGTGTTGCATGTGCTTTTATACAAACACCTACAACAAGCTTTTTAAAGTTATTTCCTTATAGTGGGCATCCCTTCCTATGTCCTTACAGCTAGTTATTGGGGATGAAACGGTTGATGGTTTGGCTGCAAACAATAATGGCCTCACCAGCATCTCCTTTATGAACAATGTCCAGCTGCCAATCAGTGACAGCAGCTTGCTTCTGTAAGTGGACAAATTGTGTGGAATGTCTCTAAATTTCTGGTTGGCCAAACCATGAGTCAGGTCATTGAGTTGGACTGTAGTCTTTACAAGAAGGTGTGTTTCCCCCTTGACAATCTAAAAGTGCTTGGAATCAGCAGTTGCTTTACCACATATAGTCTGTACTTTGACTGTTAATAAGTACTGTGAACATATCTTTTTAAACATCATTAATCTACATGTGAAATTTATATTTTTACTAGCTGCTTCGAAACTTGAAACTACGTGGGAATCAATCTGTTGTCTTGCACTTCGCTGATTTTTATTGCATAGACTTTTTATAGAGTGAAAGAACTTTTTGGTTTTTTTAAGGTTTTTTTCAAATATAAGCAAATGCTTTCTTTAATAAACAACAAGATTCACATCACATAGCTAATCTGCATGCACTGTTTATTTTGTGTGTGTAGGCATAACTGTCTATTCATTATTTTAAGGACGTGTTAAGACAGTCAAATGAGATGAAAACATGTTTGGGTTTTTTTAATGGAAATACACATATAAAAATCTCATTTTAAAAATGGAATCAGTATTCCTACAGTCTATAAATCAACATTTAAGAAAATGTGCTCTGCAAATATTCCCCCTTCTGCTCACAGTTTGGAAATAACAAGTATTTTTTGACTTCCAGGTTGTTGTAGAAATTTTAATTACAGGCTAAATAGTACTGTTTAACTATTTATATGACACTGCAGGCACAACTCTGATCCCAATGTTATCCATGGAATAAGAACCATTGACTCTGGTAGTTAATGATTTCAATCTTATGCAAGTACAACTAAAAAAGGAGTGATCTTGTAATCTATGTCTACCTTAAAATTTCATTTTGAAAACTCCCATAGCAATTTATTTGTAATAACACTTCACAGAGTTTGGCTCTGATTTAGTATCTAGAGATAGCTATCTTGAAATTGCTAGTATTTGTCACAATTGTTTTTAAATTTGAAACTATGTTAATACTCAGTGTTTTAGGCAGCCATGTAAACACCATCTGGGCAAAATATTTGTAATTATTTACAAACAAAAAAAGTATCAGGGAAGCTTTTTCACAGCACCAAGCTGGTGCACTAATCTAGCAGAATGTGTCCCCCCGGTCCTATCCATATGCTGGTTGCTCTTAGGTCAGTGACATCCACTGCAGTTCCCAGCTGTTTTGTTTGTGCGTGCAATTATTTTGGTTTCATGAACAAATGAAGAAGGCTGAAAGACTGTGCCAAAATGTATGAAGGGAAATGCCTGGTCACTCCTAAATCAATGTTCTCCTCTGGGGCACTGACAGATTTTTACTGTCTAGGCAGCACATAGTTTAATTACATGTTTACTTTTGGAGTGGCAAAGGGTCTCCTCCACCTGAACTGATATCTGATGGCTATCTGGGTGGAAGGGGTTCAGAAATAAGCCAAATGCTGTATTTGCAAAGTCTCTAGAAGGCCGTGGGGCCATGTGTCACCAAAAGAGAAGGATTTATCTGCATCACATATACTGCCTAGAGTTTGTTCTCAAAAGTCAGAGTCAGAAGAATATCCCTACGGGCACCTTTAAGTACATGTCACTGAGTGGCCATGACAGTATACTTATAAAATTTTACCTGTGATAGTCTGGGCATTCCATCTAGAAGGAAGACCTAGGATTTGCAATGCTTTACAGGTGCTTAAAAAAACCAACCTTCTCCTAGAGTTGTTAATGATAACAGGGAAAAGCATCTACATGCCAAGGCACAAGTTCCAACCCACTGTGGTACAGGTAAATCATCCAGCTGCGTATGTCCAGAAATTAATTGTGCTGAGCATTTCCAGGAGCAGAAGGGCCAATGTCCCAGCTGCTGGCCTGACTGCTTCTGCCAAACTGGCCCTGGATCCAGTGGGACATACCAAGTGGCAGGAGGACCACAGGTCCAGGAGGGCTGAGGAAGGCCTGCAGCAGTCTGTCTTGTTGATCCAGTGTGTAGCCCTTCACATCCTGAGTTGGTTTTTTTTCCACTCTTGGTGTTGCCAGAGGTAAGGAGATGTTTGAAGTCCTACCATCCCGTGCTGGTGTCCTTGTTCCAAGCTGCCACTCAAGGAAGGGCAGCTGGAGCCTTTGGCTGCAAAATCATTACTGAATGATACAACTGCCTGCGGTAATTTCCTGGTGCCGTGGGCCCCATCCAAAGCCAGCAGCAGTCGGTGATCAGAGCCCTGGAGTGAATCATGCACCATCTGTTCTCGTGGGCCGACTGTTTGTGTATGGAAACTGTTGGGTAAATGTGTAGCCACAGCACAGGAAGGCAAATCCCCCTCACTTGCATGGAGAGGGGCAAGTGTCTGTGCCTTCTTCATGGGTCTGAATAGATAGGGCAGGGTATGATGGGGCTTGTATTGCTACCCCGAAGGTTCACAGGTGGCATAGGCTGCTCACTCTGCTGAATGTGAAGGGATGCATTTGTGGTTCTGGCAGGGGGCATTGGTGTTTCTCTCTGAACCCTCATAACAAACAGGAGGGAGATAAGACAGAGCCCAAACCACTTCTGGGCCTATTCTCAGAGTGAGTTGGATGAAGTAGCTAGGTAAGGAGGAAAGTCTCATTTTCTTCAGTGCAGAAAAGGAGCAGGAGTAAAGGAAGGGGTGTTTGGTCTCTGACCTCAACCTGCTATCTGCTGAACTCACTTTCCAACCATGAAATGGCTGTGAGGGGGTCCCTTCGTGTTGGATCTTTTTTTTGACACAGGAGGTAGTACGACGAGGAAGACTTCAAGGTAAAAATTGAGGATGAAGGGGCCTGCAGCCACCTCTATGCTGAGAAGGCTGTGGCAGTCAAGCATGAGCCAGAGCAGTGTCAAAAGGTGGTGTGTACTGCCAGGGTCTGTACTGGAGAGATGCACAGCTACAGAGGATGAGTTGCATGGCCCGGTTGTGCTTCTGCACAAATATGACCAAAGAAATTACTTTTGTGGTCCAAAGTGGAATCTGAAGCCTCTCCAGTTAGGAGGTGAACAAGTACACCTGCAAATCTGGGAGGGTCTGCCAGCAAACACAATCAAAGCTGCTCTAAGTACTTTGCTGCTTTTAAATACTATGTTTGTAATGGGTTCATATCCACTTAGAGTAATAACGGTTTCCTCTTATTCCCACTGAACCACAGGTAGGTCACTAAAGGTAAATGCAAATATACGAACAATTTTCAGTCCTACTTCACAATAAGCATTGAATCATAGAACCATTAAGGTTAAAAAAGACCTCCAAAAAGATCCAGTCCAATGTTTACTCAGCACTGCCCAATCTATCACCAAACCACGTCCCTGAGTGCCAACATCTAGTGTCTTTTAAATACATCTAGTAATCCTGATTTCATCAGTTCCCTGGGCAGTGCCTTCCAGTGCTTGACAACAAGTCTTTCAGTCAAGAATTATTTCCTAATATCCCATCTAAACCTCTCCTGACAACTTGAGGCCATTTCCTCCTGTTCTATCACTTATTACGTGGGAGAAGAGACTTCCACCTTGCTACAGCTTCTTTTCAGAGAGCTGTAGAGAGCAATAATATCTTCCTGAGCCTCCCTGCACTCCAAACCTTTCCTCAGCTCTATTTCCCGTGTCTGGACATGCTTTGGTGCCTCAATATCTTTCTTGTAAGTAAGGACCCGTAAACTGAACACGGGATTTGAGGTGCAGCCTCACCAGTGCTGAGTGCTGAGGGGGGGCAATCATTGCCCTGGTCCTGCTGGCCACACTGTTGCTGATACAAGCCAGGATGCTGTTGGCCTTGTTGACCCCCTGGGAACACTACTGGATCATGATCAGGTGCTTACTAATACAAATGCAGTGGGGGATTAGGGAATAGAAGGGCAGTGACTGGACCTGCAGTCTGCTGTGTCTCATCATGAACAGAAGGACAGGCTGCCTGGGAACAGTCTGTTTAAACTGAGGTGAAGCATGTTCCCATTGTCCTCTTGGGAGTTTCTCAGCTTCTAATTGAGTGCACAATTCTTAGCTTGTGAAAGATGGAGAACTTCAGCCGCTGGGCTTCTGTCACTAAACTATTAAAAATAAATATACTGCAGAGGAGACAGACCATTAGGGAAAGAGCTAATTGTTTATTCTTGCACTGGTTTCTTTCTTTTTTGCAAGGTTGATTTCTGTCTGGCTATAGACAGTAATTGTAGAACAATTGGAAACAGTAGTACAGAATAATCAAAATACAGTGTAGAAGACCAATTATGTCCTTATCTAAAAACGACTGCTTTATTCAACTTCATTTTGAATCATTTCAGAAAGAGAGGTTACAGATTTTCCTATTGGAAATTATTCTTCAGTTGGGAAAATTTCATCATTAGGAATATTTTCCTAATTTTTTTCTGAAGTCTTGTTTGCTTAATATCTCCCTATTTTTTCAGATGCCTTCTCTAATCAATTTCTCATGCTTTTTTTTGTTCAAAACCTTTAGAAACTTGCAATGATACTTGCAATAATGGTGAGGGTAAATTTGACAATTCACATCCCTTAAGCACTGCTCAACTGGTAGCACTTGCATTTAGCTTTGTTTGTGGTTTTTTTTCCTCATTTATCAAAACTCTGATAAACCATCAACTTCAACAATGATAGGTAATGCCAGTGCTTTGTCTTTAAATAACAAATTGCATATTTAAAATGGAAATCTATTGTGTTGAATGTCATGGGAGAAACCGATAGCTATGCTTCAGAATATATGCATTGATCAGCCATTCCTAACAGCAGGTTTTGCATTAGAAAATTTAATTACTAAATTAAACATGCCATAAACTCCCAGAGCTGTTCATAAATACAGTACTATTTCAGAAATATATCATCAATAGATTTTCATAATTTCATGAGTCAGCCAATACCTGCTATCGATAACAGATGTTTAAAGGTTACTGCTTTCTCATAGGTTTAGCTCTCACCTGTCCTCTTTTCCAGAACTAAGTGAAAACAATTATAGGAATTGGGGCTGTAGAAATCTGGCTTAATGTGGAGATTGTAAAAGGTGGGAAAAAAAAGGTTAGGCAGAGATTCCCTGTACTATTACAAGGACTGGGTTTGTAAGCCAGCATTTGCACTTTCGATAAAATTTTACTTCTTTCTTAATTTTAATCTATGAACTGAAACTTATATTCCTAATTTTTTTTCCATCAGTACAACTTTCTACAACCTGTCAACTCCCCAGTCTAAGTGAGAAGGTCATTATTCAATGAGAAGAAACCACTGGCAACAGAAAGAGGGTTCTGTCCTTCAATCCTTGTCTAATTTTCATCTTAGTGGGCCTCCTTAGAAGCCTTAATGAATAATGCAAGATCTAGCAAGCAGATAATAATACTGCACAGGCAGCAAACAAGAACTGAAAAGACTAATCAAACAAAATGGAATATTTTTTATGTGGTACCTAATTCAGCTGTGAAATTCACAAATGCAATGAATTTCAAAAGGGATGGAGTAAATTCAGAGGGAAAGTCCATTCAGGCTATAAAATGCAGCCCAGCGGTAGAGTTCCTCTGCGGAAGGCAGAGTGCCAAGAGACTTGGAGAGAAAAGCAGATGTCTACCTTTCATTAATATTATTTGTTTCTGAATTCAGCTGTTTGGGTTGTTCAAGCTGATTGCATGCCACTGAATCAAAATGAAGTGTGGTCTGAACTGGGTGCTGAATGAAGCAGTGGGCAGTGACACACCACCTCCAAAGCAAACGGCTTTAAGGCAGCAAGGTTGCCAAGGCTGGCCCAGGTAGATTTGTATAGCTGGTTCACTTCAGATGGGAGGCCTAAGGTCAAAGACACAAAGTCAGAGGCCTTGTCCCTTCCACCCCTCTATTCCCTCTTCCTTGTTTCAGGTTCCTTTACCTCATAATTAATTCTTTGAATTAGATCCTTATAAAGAACAATGTTGTTTGTGTGCTTCCCTCAAATCACACAAACAGCGGCTGCAATGTGTACAGCCAGATAAGAGCACATACCATGCAAAAGCAGGTTTTCTTGTCACGGCTGTGGTACTGAGACTGTCTTGTATTAGGGGCTGGAATCTGTCTGGTCTTCTTTCGTTTTTTTTTTTTTCATTACGTAGACAATATCTCAAGTTTACTGGGATGAAGTCCCAAGGTGCTGAATATCAAACTTCGATCATATAATCTGGCACAAGTTAAGTTTCTTGTCAAGTTGTTGCTTTCTTTCTTGGCTAAAGCAATGGCTTAGGAGAATCTTGATGAAATCTCCACCTTCTACATTGGTATTTCCCTATCCACCTGCTCACTCCAGTTACAGAGAAATGCCAGTGTGCTCTGTACCATCCCTTCAGCTCCTGCTTCTCAGAATTACAGACTCTGGGATGTTAAAGAGCTGTGTGGAGAACAGCATGGTGCAGCAGCTCCTCCTCACTGCCTGCTCTTCTGCAGTGGTTCTTGGCATTCACACATTTTGGGAGCAGATGTGTTGCTGATGCCAGGAACAGATGCAGGAGATTAGCCAGAGTAGATGCTGCTCTATGAATCCCACAACAACCAATAGGCACCTACATGCAATGGCAGGAGAGTGATGAAGAGCTGTCCATCAGAATCCAAATTCTGGCAGAGTCACATTCCTGATGAGTCAGTCCTCTAGAGTAGCCTGAAGAGGTTTTCGATCTCTGTATTGTTTTCCCTATAAGCAGACCACAGTAAAGATTTTGCTGCATGACAGAGAAGCCAGGTGTCTCACAAGCAGCAGTAAAATAATTTATTATTTATTGAGTACAGGCATCACACCAATAACCAGTGGAAATGAGACTAGGAATAATCTTTCTTTCTTTCTTTTCTTTCTTTCTTTCTTTCTTTCTTTCTTTCTTTCTTTCTTTCTTTCTTTCTTTCTTTCTTTCTTTCTTTCTTTTCTTTCTTTTCTTTCTTTCTTTCTTTTTTCTTTCTTTCTTTCTTTCTTTCTTTCTTTCTTTCTTTCTTTCTTTCTTTCTTTCTTTCTTTTCTTTCTTTTCTTTCTTTCTTTCTTTCTTTTTTCTTTCTTTCTTTCTTTCTTTCTTTCTTTCTTTCTTTCTTTCTTTCTTTCTTTCTTTCTTTTCTTTCTTTTCTTTCTTTCTTTCTTTTTTCTTTCTTTTCTTTCTTTCTTTCTTTCTTTCTTTCTTTCTTTCTTTCTTTCTTTCTTTCTTTCTTTCTTTCTTTCTTTCTTTCTTTCTTTTTCTTTCTTTCTTTTTCTTCCTTTCTTTCTTTCTTTCTTCCTTTCTTCCTTTCTTCCTTTCTTCCTTTATTTTCATTTAATTATTATAAATCTTGTTATTCTTTCAATGTATGAGTAGAGCTGAAGCCTAGCTTTGACACTTCCCCTCCCACTCTGCCCTTTTTTCTCCAAAATGTTTCTTTAGTCTGAGATATTTCAAGAGATCAGAGAAAAATTTGAGTTGTTTTTTGGATTTTTTTTCGAGACAAATATGAAAATAGAGAAATATTTTTTAAAAAATTTTTTTTCCAGCTTCAGTAATTGTTGTTGCAGAAATACTGTAGTCTGTGAAGCTCAGCAGAGAAAGACCAGAAGGAGAACTCTTCCCAAGGGTGTTAATAATCTCTGATCCCATCCAAGCGTTGATCCCATTGCTGGGACTGCCTATTGGCTTGCTAGTTTGTGTTTTTGTGGAGGGCAGGTTCTTTCATGTAAACTTCTGTTTAGGGAAATTCGAGAAAGGCTATTAACCTTTTCCATGGCTGTTTAATATTACATCATGAGGGACAAATTCTCCAAAGTGTGTAGGAATCCAGAGCTGCAGACCCTGTGCATTTTCAAGAGCATGTAGCTCTTTTTAAGTATCACCATAAACTTGTAGGACATGAAATTGGTGTATTGGAATCAAACAAATTACACTAAGAAATTCTCTCTGAGTTTTAGGTATTAAACACCTTGAAAAATTTAACTCCAAGAAATTTCTTGGTGGGATTAAATCCAAATACATAGATGATACATTAATTTCAAAATAAATCCCCTAAAGACCTCAGAACTCTCTTCACTTTGCTTTCTTCCTGCCTCAAAAGTGATCTATACAGAGCTAATGACATTGCATTTCTTTATATAGCCACGACTGCTTCTGAGAAAAAAAAAAAAAAAAAGAGTATAAATTCAACTATGTTCTATGTATGACCATTCATATAATGTAAGGTACTTGAGTCTTCAAACAATGTTGAATGAGGTTTCCTGTTTTTTGGCAGAGTACAGAAAGCATGAAGAACCTCCTTGTGAACTGGAATTAAATACAGGAATATTGAAAGGAACACAGGATGAAATATAAACTCGGCAATTACTTCTACATATCTTTATTGGTGTGCTATGACAGTTGATGAATGCCTATTTAAAAAAAACATTTCACAGCTGCTTCCAAATATGACCCAAGCTGTTACACTGGTTTTATTCACCGAGACTCTTTTTTTTTGTCAGCAGTAACCACTGAGAAAATTCTCAGACAATATGAAGGTTCTTTAGAAAAATCTGTGCTGGGATAATTTCTCAGACTGCTTTTTCACTGAAGCAAGAAACATATTTTCAAAAGAGCTAGATGGGGAAACACAGTCTCAAAATCATCACCCTAAGGGCTGGAGTCACAGTTGAAAATGAAGTGATTCGAGTCAGAACTAGGAATTCTGTTTTAAAGATGATCGTTTTCCGTACATTTCTATCACTGACTCTTAGATATCCAGTGTTTCCTGGAGCACAGGAGACTTCTATCCCCTTTTACTGCCTAATAGCAAAACAGAGATTTCCTCAATCCCCAAAGATATTTCTGCTCCTATCCTTCATCAACTGCAAAGTCAGCAAAGCTGAAAATAATGGGTGGGTTAACTCCACAGCAAAAAGCTAAGCTCACTTTTTAACCCACAAAGACTTATGATTTGTTTTGGTGTTAGAATTTGGAACCTGTTTATGTCAGAGGTATGGAGCTAGGATGGAATTAGCTTCATTTCCTGATATCATTTAGGATTATCTCTGAAGCCAGTCTATATAGAAAAACTCAGTTCAGCTTCATCCACTTGTAGAGAGCCAGCACAGGGAAATACAGTTACAGGAAAATAGGATTGCATGAAAGCATTATGGAAATCCCACTAATGTCACAAGAATAAGTGCTTTGAATATAATGTGAAGTGATTAAAGGTTGTCCTTCACACTTGTGAGATCATCACATACTACTTTCAGTGTCCAAGAAAAGATTTGCCACCACATGAGAAGCAGGATTCCTGGTCAAGTGCCATACCACTCCTGCAGGCACATAGCATGTCTACAGCTCCAGAAATGCCAAGTCACAGAACATTTCATCGTATTTCTTTGTATTGCAATGAAAACCAAAATCAGATTTACTGTAGGTATTGTTGCCACAAACTTGCAGATGCTATTTCTCTGAAGTAAGCATGAAATATAAATTTCTAAGCTATAGGACCTTGTTAAACTCTCTAGTAAGTTATTCTGTCTAATTCTGTCTAAATATTTTGTCTAAATTCTGTCTAGCAAGTTATGCAATGACATTTATTTATTTAATAATTTAAACTCTTCTTTAGTCATTCTTCTACTGCAAAAGAATAATCCCTCTAGCAATTAGAACATCCTGGTATTTATTTTTTCTAAAAGTCCAAGAAAACTGATAGACACAATTGTATTTGAATTTTCTGCTCTGCATTCGGAAGCAGGAATCAGTCAAAAACAAGCTTGAAAAATGTTTAGCTTAGAAGTCTCTACAGTTTTAATAGTTTTTGTCTGGGATCCTTAAATTGTTCTTGAACAGAATAGCCTGGATATTGTAATAAATTGGAGCCCTGTTTGCCTCCAAGTTTTAATTCTATCTAATCCTTTTTTCTTTGACTTTTGAGGGAGAGGATAGTAAAGAGTTTAAAGAAAAAACAACACACCAGGAAAACATGGATGATTTGCCAAGATTTTTTTACAGCTCACAGACTTAAAGCCAAGACTATCTCTGTTTCATAATCTCAGTGGATTATGAATTTTGCATGTAGCATACAACTCTCATGGCTATGAAAAACATTACAACTTAGGGAAACAATCAAGAGCTCCACTGTATTCAGTCACAGATATATGGCAAGTAAGTAAAAGCTAGACTATAGCATTATACATGAAAAAAGAAAATAACTCTTCTTTCCTTTTACCCTATTACTTTCTCTTTTTTTTTTTTTCTGAAGGTCTGCACACTGTTCATATCTCAGAAAAATATCCTGAATTATATGTGAATACAATAATTCAGTTCAGCAATGTCAAGTTTTCTCTGAAACACACCAAATTTTTTTGAACTGTTAGTTTACTCAGCAGCTTTAAAATCTTGGCTTATTTGCATATTTTATTTTGTTCTTATTTTATAAGAACAAGTTTGTTCTTATAAATCATGCCTTTAATACTTAGACATATTTGAACTGTCTAGGAAAGTGCAGGAGATAAATTATCTGCCAGCAAGAGTGAGGGGGAATAAAATGAATGAACTTGCAGGAAGAAAGAAACAGAGGAACCAAGACAGGGAGAACTGAGGAAGGGGAGCAGGGGCTGGAACAGCTTACTGTACTAAGACTTGATTAGGTCCAGGGTATGTTAGGGCTGAGAACAGGCCTCTGCTCTCTGGCATGGCAGAGGCTGAGTGAAAACACTGGTGGCAGAACCTCATGGTGTGGTTATCTTCTCCCAGGGAGGCAGGTCTGAAAAAAAATAGCAAACCTGGCTTCTTCAGGTCCTGGATGGCTGGTGAATGGAAGGAAATTCCTCTCTGTGAGCCTGGGCATTGATCTCACCCATGTCACAGTGGTGATTCCTTTATGCTATGTGTGTTACTATTTCTCTGTCATCAAAGAGTGTAGGAGAGTGTAGGAGAGCCTTATGTAATTTTTCTTTCTTCTTAACATTCCCTATCACATGGCTGTAGAGTAAACCAGTAATTTTAACCTTTCTGATTTGTGGAAAAATTAACAATTTTCTGGGAAATATGAGGACCCTGTTCAAGGACTCTGTATGAACTGATGATAGGTTGCCTTTACTTAGCTCTTTTCTTACACCCCCTAGAAATAGTCCCTGGACCTCCAAAGGAGCTATAGAACAAAGACTGCAAAACCAACTTGTAGGTTTTCAGGTGAAGGTTTTCTTGATTTTATAACCAAAAACTTAGTAAAAAGAGCCTGAATATCTGATTGTGAGTGGTCATTATTGCCCGGTCTGTAAATAATCACTGCTAAAGCAAGTAGGAGAAAGGCACTGAAAAGAGGGTAGAAGCAGAGAGGAGCAAACTATTCTAACAAAAAACAAAAGGCAAAATACTGCTTTTTACATAGGGAGTCTCTGAGTTTGTTATGCTCCCAGTTCCATTAACAGAGCTGCCAGCTCAGTCGGCAACAGAAGAAATAAACTCTGATGAGTATCATGGTAAAGGAAGAATCCCTCTTGTCTCTTCCTGGTGCTTTGATTGCCATGGGAAAAGATTCACAGAGTCAGATTCAAGGACCTTCTCTCAGGCAGCTGCTGCTGCCTCTCAGTGCTATTCCCAGGTTTGCTGGTGGGCTGCTCTTCTGCCATTTGCCCCTAAGGTTCATCCACAGAAGTTTCCAGTGAGCTGTTTGGCTAATCACCCAGGCTGTATGGTCCCCTGAGACATCCACAGGGAAGTATCCAGGGACCTGATTACTTTCTGGTGCTGATTGCAATTCTGATCAGCTCCCAAAACCAGAAGAAAAATGCATCTCTAATTTGAATTCAAGCTGTGTGAGCAGCTAAATCTCTGAGTGCTAAAAGAAATCTGCTCTTTAAAAGTCTCACATCCAAAGCTGGTAGTTAATAATGACACAGAACAATAATTAAAAGGGGGGAAAAAGTGTTTACAGAGCTTAATTAGATGACAACAAAAAGCATGCCTAGCCTGTTCTCCCTTTCCCCCTCAGGTATCTTACCAAGTGGAAAGAAAATCTGTCATCTAAAAATGTGCAGGTTTAATATCTGAATTAAATTTTTTTTTCTAAATAATAGAAGTAAAACTTCCTTTGAAATAACTGAAATTTCATTCTATGCTATTCGTAAGTCTTGGCTCAGGAGGGTCAGACAAAAGTCATGTCACTCTGTACCAGCCTTATTTCTTATATCCTTTTTTTGTCCCTGGTGCTGTCAGACAGGATAATAGGCTGTGTGGACCTTTGAGTCTGACACAGAAGGGCTCTTATGCTATAACAGAACAATAGAATGGTAGAATCATGGAATGGTTTGATTTGGAAGGGACTTTAAAGATTATCTAGTTCCAACCTCCCTGCCATGGGCAGGGGCACCTTTCACTAGACCAGGTTGCTCAGAGCCCCATCCAACCTGTCCTTGAAGACTTCCAGGGATGGAGCTCCCACAGTTTCTCTGGGCAACCCATTCCAGTGCCTCACCACCCTCCCAGTAAAGAATTTCTTCCTAATATCTAATCTAAGCCTACTCCCTTTAAGTTTAAATTATCATGTTCTTGAGATCTATTTCCTCCTCATTTGGCATGATGCAAAATAATTCTGTTTTCTTCAAATGACTTAGTTATTGATCCCAGGAAAGAGAGGGACAATGTGTTTCAAATTCTGGAAACACCTACACCGTTCTCATAGGAAAGCAGTCCCCGCTGAAGCTAAACCCACATGTATTCTGTAACTGGACTTTCCATATGAAGTACAAGCAGTTTCCCAGAAAGGCAAAATTCTGCCTTGCCAGATTGCACCATGTGCACACTCACGATAGCCCGACCAACAGGACACTAAGCAGGATTAAATGTTTTCCTCTTCAACAGAATACTTCCAAACTGAATAGACAGCTCTCAGTAATTACAGGCTAGAGCATATTAGCCCCTGTGGTGAGGACTGCAGTCAGGCAGTGCTTCACAGTGGATTATTTGCTCAGAAACTCAGCTATTTCCTGAAAGCATTCTACTATAGCACTTTACACCAGCCTGAATCTGTCCCTTAATCTCTTAAGTCAGTGCAAGAACGTAGTCCTTAAATGGCATAAATTTGTTAAATATACTGATTCTAATTTACTGTTCATTGAGAATCTGTCTGGGTCTGCAGTTGCTCCGCAAACAGATCATCATGATTGTTTGTGCTCTGGGTTGCAGTTTCAGAGGCTCTGATTCGGAACACTTGTCTCCTGAGTTTTGAACACTGCTCTTTTCATAGCAGTGAGAAGAGAATCCCATGAGTTGCAAAACACTTTCTTTACTCTCCCTGGTTTGACTGGTTGGCCTATTCCCTGAATGTCTGGTTTTTTTCCTAAGTGGAAACAGACTTATTTCTAAAAATAATAATAAAAATACCCCAAAGCACACAAAGAACCTTGAACACTTAAATCCTGAAAATTTACAAACTTAGCATCAAACTGAATCACCTTGTGCAAGAAAATGAATATATCTAAAGACTAAACTGACATTTTTTTCATTAATGTCATCACAGTTCCTGGTGTTATAGAGACAGTAATATCCGGGTATGTCATTCTGTGGGCATTAGTTTGGTATGGACAGTCCCATTTCTGTTCTCTCAAATGCAGCCACCAAAGGGATGAAGAAAACAATGCACTTCACTGCTCATCTGTTTGCAGGCTTGTTGAAGCATAGCACCCAGGTTAAGCTCCAGCGCTCAACTCGTTACATTCCCTTGTAAATATTATGTGAAACAAAGGTTATGTGAACATTTATCTGTAGACCCATCTGTTACTGAAATGGACAATAATTAACTGGACAGGTTGGATCACAGTGAGTTGAACAGATCCTGATCCCAGTTACACCACAGAGGGGTTGAGACTGCCCTCCTTTCCCTAAAGACCAGCTGCAGTATCACTGGAAAGATGCAGTCACACTGAAGCACAAGTTGAAGTCTATTAATGACAGTTCTGCTCCCTGTAGCTTTACTTTCTGATTTGTCTCATATGCCTAGTGTTGAAGATGGTTTCAGAGGTATGTGAAGAAAACAGTCAAATTTTCTCTTTTATTCTTTATTCTCTAGATACAGAAAATGAATACATGGCACAGTTGTACTTTGAAAAAATTATTCTCTGTGTTTGATTATGAAAGCAACAAAAAGACCCTGTTGCATAGGCTTAACAGTTTCACTGTCGTCAAAACAGGGAGACTTGGCACATGTACATGTTTTGCATTGGGAACTACTCCAGCTTGCAAGTGATGCTTAAAATAGGTTTTACATTTATCATTACTTGCATATTCTGGCTAGGACAAATCACTTCAGCCTCTTTGTGTCTTTAGTCTGTCATCAGCATTATCTACCCCAAGAGCTCTCAAACACTCCTGTTACACACAATTTATCTGCCAGCTAGGCCTAAGTTTTCAGGGATGTGTCTTTGTCTCCCTGTACTTCAGTGTGCTATAGAAACAATAATGCAGTATTCACAGATCAGAGAGAGGAAATAACTTGCAGTGCCTTAAACTGCATTCTGTCCTCTGGACTGATGTTTTCCTGAGACTGGACACTTTCTGCATGTCACAGCTCTCAGACAAAGCAGTGGTCCTAAACACCTTTACTACCCTGGCTATGGTGGAGAGCATTGCTTTGGTAGTAGCATGCAAGGCTGGAGGCATACTGCTAGAATGGGTTACATATTCAGTATTTTTATGTTCAATACTTTGTCTTTCTAATGATGTAAATGCAGTTGTTCCTTGTGGAAAATAATATCTATCATAAGCAGTGAATTTGGATCTTTACCTACAGAAAACCAATAGTGGATTTCAATACAAAATCTTTCTACTTTTATTGAATGCTTTATGCATTCGAGTCAGCTTTTTTAAAGGGATATACTCAAATACCAGACAATTACATATTTTTCTCTGGTTATTTGTTGTTCTTTTCAGTGGTACAAATTTTTTAATATGCTGAGCAACAGCACACTGAAAGCTGAGTCAGCTTTATTTTAAAGCAAGATGAAATTGTCCAGACTGAAACTTCACTGTTGTTTTTTTTTTTTTAGAACCAACAATACTAATAACCATATTGGAAGTATTATAGTAAAAAATGTGTTGTGAGAAATGAGGCCAGATGGAACTCCAGCTGCCTTGTTAAAAAAAGAAAACATTAGAATCCAATTAAAATATCCTTTGGGTTATGTTTCATGAAAAGTTTTGCAATATTTAATTTCAGACCTATACAACTACTAACACTTTAAATTTAAGCTTAACTCTTCAAGTTATCTTTGTGTTTGGTTTTAAGTAACAGAAGTAAGAACATCTTTCTCTATCTGGGCTGCTCCTAATTGCTTTCAACCACAGCAGCAGGGTGAAAATCCTTGCTGGATCATGAGTTTAGAGTGTGTCCACTCAGTAGCACAGTAGAAGATGCAATAGTCTTCAGATGCTTTTGAGCATGAGTGTTTCAGTTTCCTGTGTGGTGTTGGATCTTGCGTAGTCATGGTCATACAGTTTTTTGATGGACATTTTCCACTGAAGATTCTGATTCAATAACGTGAAAATTCTCTGTGGAAATAGATTGTTTTCAAATTACTTTCCTGATTTCCAAATGGCTTAAAATATTGTTATTGTATTCTATTTCATGCACATACTACGATCAAAACTGAAATGATTAATTTTTAATCTGATCAAAATAAATTGTTTTGCTTCATCCAAATCTACATTTTTAGAAAACATTTGGTTTGAAATTTTAAATCTTCATACAACTTTCCAACTTAAATCTAAGATGGACTTAGGAAATCTTGGAAAATCTTGACTTCCCTCCCAGCATTTTGAAGGCAGACTAGTCATCTGAAGACACATCCCATATTTGTCCCATGGCAAATCACTCTCAGGGTTTTAAGTTGCCCTTTTTTTTGTAACTGAAACACAGATTCACTGTCCAGTTTAATTATCTGAGGATTATGCACTGGGGTTAAAATGTTCAAGCCTGGCTGTTTATAGAAAGGGACATGTAAAACCACACTTAGCACTTAAGTAGGTGGCCTCATTTTCTGAAGTACCAACTATTTATCCAGAAGCCATGTTTATTTAATGTTAGGCTCTCAAGTGCAGTGTTCCACCATTAGCTCTTTGAATTTCATTATATCAGAAGAAACAGCCTACTGCAGTTTTTATGCTATATATACATGGAAATCACCCCCAGAGCTATAGTCTACACAAAAGAGAGGAAAAGACAGAAACAAACCCACCATGTAGATTTTATGACTTCATGATGCTTGAGCTGTCTCCTTGTTCAGACCGCGAAACACAGAATGTGATGCTCTGTCTTTGACTAATCATTGCTTGTGATCACGGAAAGAATGCAGAAGTTACTATCAACTTCATACAGGGAATATGAAAAATTAATGGAAAAAAAGACAGAAAAGCTTCCTGACAGGAAGGCTATACATATTCTTATCAAGCACAAGGTTGTTCAAAATACTGAAAACCTGAGGATTTTGGCAGAAAAATTAACAAAACCCTCTTCAGTCAAGCCTGCTGTCTTGAAATTACATATCCTGTGGGAAGTTCCATTTCTAGATAAGTCAGTTTTGATTTACTGTGTTTCTGATATTGATGATAGCTGGTTTATTATTTACCATAAAAATTATGATGCTATCACCTTTATAAAACACCAGCAGTGCAAGAAGCAAGCATTCTTATAAAAAATACCCTTTCTTGTAGCTATATTGTAAGGCTTAATTACTTAATGCCTCTGACACTTGACTGAAAAGTGCCACACAGCTGATTATTATGAGCAGTTCTTACACACAACAGTCACAGTTTGCTTTCTTTTCCTATGGTTCTAATATAGTGGAATGCATTTTCTTCCCACCAAAAAAAAGAAAAAAGAAAAAAAGAAAAAGAAGAATTTTCTTCAGTTTCAACACTGCTTAGTAGTTTATATACAGCTAAAAATAGCAATGCTTACAGTAGTAAAAAATACTGCTGTAGTGTGAAGCCATGGAAAACTTATACGATGCAAAGCACATTTAGGTGACTGTCTTTTGTAGCTACCTTTAACAGTTTTTTTGCAAGGGAAGAAGATAGAGAAAAGGCAAAAGGTGTCAGTGAAAAGGGAATGTGTCAGCAGGGGCTGACACAGAGCTTAATTTCCCAGAGCTGTCTAACTCTCTTTGTCTTGCACCACAACTATTGTGGGTGAGCATTCTAACTCTGCCACACAGATAGATCTTTAGAAGCAATCGTATATTACCATGCCATCATCTCTCAGCTCATTATTGCTTTATCTTTCAGCTGTAGTGCCAGTCCTTCAT
Organism: Pyrocephalus nanus; assembly: GCA_038380795.1. Classification (NCBI taxonomy): domain Eukaryota; kingdom Metazoa; phylum Chordata; class Aves; order Passeriformes; family Tyrannidae; genus Pyrocephalus; species Pyrocephalus nanus. Next base: position 43,303,683 of record CM076259.1, read on the forward strand.
TTTCCTTTGGGTTCCTGGGCAGACAAAGGAACAAGGAGAATACTGATTCTGGGAAATGTTGAAGCTGAAAAGTTCAGAAGTTCATTCAGAAAGGTATAAGAATATCATGTAGATGCCTTGGTATTTGTCCTGGCTATTCCTGCTGCTGTTGCTCGCCTGTGTCTCATACCGAAGAAAGACAAAAAGATTTAAAAAAAAAAATCAAAAAAGACAATTTCGGAGTTGATGTCACAGATGAGCAAAATATAATACATGAAAAGGCCAAATTTGCTAGGAGGTGCCAAGAACAAGGGCAAACAGCTGAAGCTTTTATTACTGCAGATCACAGTTTTGCTGAACGTTGCATACACAGAATGTTAAAAGAAGAATTAATAAGACACAGAACGTTTTTTGGCAAAAGAGACACACAGTTCATCAGCAGAGCTTACGCTTAGGCCCAGATCACTCGCTAGCAGCGGCTTGAGCAAAAGTGATGCTGACCTACATACTGGCAGCACAGAAGAGATTGCAGCGGACCAGTGAAGAATAGGAACACAAACATGAAAAGAGCAGCTGCAAGCACTTTTAATACCAGAAGCAGTGCTCAGTGAGTAAGGAAAATAGCTAAGAAAAAAGCTAAGAAAATTTAACAGGAGACAAGATAGAAACGTTGTGGGAGTCATGGCAAAGAACCATGCCCCACAGGCCATGAAATACCTTTGAAGACTCAGAATATGAGAGATGTCACAAAGGACATGTTCTCAGAGCAGCTCAGGAGGCAGGCAAATGATCATTAGCTCCTGTTTCTATTCTGCAAATTGAAAGGACAACAGTTCTTTAGAAATGTACATTGAATTATCAAAATCTTGCATTTGAAATGGGGACATTTGACAGCAATCACTACAGTTCCACTAAAAGATAAGAGTGATAAGGTTTGAGATCAATACATGGGAAGACCACATGGGATGTAAAGTATGGCTTAGAACACTTACAGAATAAATTTTCCACTTCTCTGGGAGCCTCAGAAAAGGATGCAAAGCTCTTTTCCATGTTATTTTGTGGTGCTGATTCTTGCATTGTGCCTGGAAGAAATTCTCACTTGGCATCCATCTGGCATATTTTTACCCCCTCGGAATCTTGAAATGAAGCTATGTTAAAATTTGACAAGAAATCATCATTCAAAGACCCTTGACCTTTTCTTCTACCCTGAAAGTGCATAAACAAGTTCAACAGAAGACTTAATCTTTTCCCCAGGTTTGCATATTGATAAGGAAAGATATCATATGGCTGGAAATGTGACAGTCATCTGACCCTCTCAAAACATGTCCTGTTTCCCTCTATTAACCACACTGGTTTTTAAGGAGATTAATAGGTTTTCAAATCAGTATATGCCAGATTGTTGGGAAGGAATTTGTTTGTCCTGATTCAGCGGACCGATTCTTTTTGTGATATATTTCACCACATTCAGCAATCAAATTTGTCTCAGGGCTGAAGAACCTCTTCATGAGCTGAAATGGAAACAAACTGGACAGGTCAGAATATGAGCAAATATCAGAAATAGTCCTAACTATAATGCAAAGACCTAATTGAAAAATTCAGTGTAAAAAAATTGCTATGGGTTTCTAGTCTGTAAATATATCTATATGAATTTATCACCTACTTCTCTGATCCATGGCTTTAGTTAGTGTTGGATATAAGATTATGATCTGGGAAAAGAAGAAATTAATGGTTTCATTTATTACTTTGACTGTCATTAATTACCACTGACACTGATACTGTGTCCATTCATGTCACTTTGCAGATTCCATTTTCTAGTATTCCTGTGGCCTGAAGGATTGACCAGAAGCCTGGACCTGCAGCCTGGACTGTGGGTGTACAGGTGCAAGAGCACTCCAAAGGCTGTGCAGAGGCTCTGCCGGGGACAGCAGGCTAGAATTTTTCTTCCCTGTACTGAGAACGTAGTGGTATATGGTCTGTTCCTCAAACTCCACCAAAGGACAGTCAGGCAAGTCAAAGTACTTTCCATGTCAGTCCAGTAGGAGACCACCACTAGGCATGCTCACATATGCCCCTTATTGATCCGGGATGGTTTCATGACGATAGGTAAATGTTGTGAAAGCAGCTAAAGTTACTCTGACTGCTTGTGTCCCTGTTTTGGGAAGAATGGTGCAAGCTATCTCCTGTCAGTAGACCCAGTAGCTGTGCCAAATGCAGTTTACCCAGGCGTGTTAACTGTGTGTTACAAGGGCTTGCATGTTGAAAGAGTAGAAACCATTACTACTGTGGAGCATTTAATTTGTCTCGTAAAGAATTTATTATATGTTGCAACTGAAGGGAATCAATTCTAATCGTGATCATTAAACAAACTCTCTGTAAAGGTGATCTAGAAACCATTCTGGAGCACCAAGCTCATGCTGCCATGGCACACAACAACTACTGGGAGCTCACATTTTTGTTTTCTGCAAAAAAATAGGAATCAAACAAATGAGAAACATAATAGAATTTTTAAATTAAAAAAAAAAAGCCCAACAGAATCCACTTTCCAAATGCTTGAATGTTGATGAAAACACTGCTTTTTGGTTTAGTTTCCCGAGGAAATGGATTTATTTAGTCACACTCTGTGCATTGTGCTACATTGAGAGTGCACATGGAAAGTTTTTTTCTAAAGATTTTGAGTGTGCTGGCTACATTCAATTACAAAGGGTTGGAAATTTCAAAGTGTTCAGTATTGGTGAATTAATACAAAACATATTTTAAGGTCATACCTAGCCATCAAGTATGTTTTTACAAGTTTTTATGTCAGTATTTGCAAATATTTTAATGTTGTTGTTAGTGCATGGTGCTCCACAAACCATTAGCCCAATAAAGTCATAAGCCTAGCACAAAATTAAAGTTAAAATATACAGAATATCAGAAACAAACAAATGATGACAAGACAGTCATAAAAAGAAAACAACTGCATGTACATAGTTTGAAATAAAAATTAGTTTTAAGGAAAACAGAATGCACCTCAGAAGTCAAGGGATTTTATATTTATTGTTGTGGTTGGCAATGCCTTTTCAGGGTGTGTTCCTGTAACTTTAGAAGATTCTCAAAGAATTAACTCTAAATGTGATGTCAAATGGATACAAAATGTATTATTTCTCAGCTTAGATAATGATAACATCAAAAGCAAAAGGCAAAATTGGAATTAAAAAGGACTTTGTTTGTGAGTGAATTTCCTAGGAAGCTAATGCTGCCACATTATTTATTCATAATGTTTTCTAACTGGATGACGTTATATTTAGAATACGCTTTCTCTTTTTTTTTCTTCCAGAGGAGTTTGTAATTTAATAAACCTCTTTTATCCCATTTGTTTTTGAATTCTGACCTTTACTACTCAACATAACAAGACTTTGATGGCTTGCATTAGGGGGTAAACCTAACTGCTAAGCTGCAATGCAAGTTTTTCATGCTGTGGAAGCTCTTCCAGGCAACAGACAATTTGTCAAAGTTAAAGAGCACTGTAATGTGAATCTCACTTGTGCGATTGTTCAATTTTAAACAGAGTTTGGCCTCAGCAGGTTGTTTCGACAGATTTTTCCATTTCTAATTCTGCTACTTGGAACAAACTATATAGAAAATCTCTTAAAATTGAATTAAATTGTCTGAGTGTTGAAGAATGCTTCAGTGCAACTAAGAAATTTCACAATAGTAATATCATTTATTATTTGTAGTATAGCATTGCCTACAGGTCCTGACACAGTTTGGAGTAGCACTGCATGAAGACTTCTTCAAGGCCAAACTACAAAGTTAGTTCTCTCAAAAATCTTAAGATATAAAACATTTATAAAAAAGAGAGAAAATAAATACTTCATCTTTTTTACTTATAGGAATCTGAGGCAAGCAAAGAAGCAAGATAAATAAATCTAAAAATATTGGACACGCAGTGATCTGTGGGTATTTATTTCATGTGTTTAAGGTCAAATAAAAGGAGCAGTTGCAAGTTACACAGGCTAGAAGACATGACCTTTCTTACCCTACCCTCTGTTACCCTTGATTGCCTTCCCCAGCCTCCCAAACTGCTCTCCCTTCAGATCAGTTGGTACCTTCTTGTTTCACTGCTCCTGAAGTGGTTTCTGCCAAAATAACCTGATTTACCTTAAACACCATTGTGCATGTTTATAAAACATATCCTTCTGATGGGTTGAGCAGAGGCAGTAACTCTACATGCAGTTAAGCTGCTTTAAGGTAATTGTAACCTCCACAGAGAAAGCTGATGAGCAGCTCGAGACTGGGTGAGAGCAGTTCTCTTTCCAGATACTCACAGCTAAACCAGCATGTCTTGCCAGTGCCAAACATGCATGAACATGGGCTGTCTCTCAAAGCAGGAAGGAGCTAGAGAAGGTATTCAGAAAATGGGACGCCAGGTTGATTGGTCAGGAGTCCGAGTATACAATGCAATTAAAGTCCGAATGGACTTAAAGAGCATTCATATATTGTCAAGTAAAGTAGTGAGATGAAGAGCAAATAATAATGAAGACAAGGGCTGCAAAAGCAGAGAATAATTTGAGAAAGGTTTTTAGCAGCTAAACCTCTGATGGAAGCACCAGAGACTGAGTAGAATATGCATGAACTGCAGATCTGATATGCAGAGTGTGTCCTGGAGTTCAAGTCCTGATATGAAATTCCTTGCACCTCCTCAGATACAGAATGATTAGGATGTTTTTTCCATTCAAGATGGATGTAAGCATTGCTCTGGAGGCCAAATTTTGTCTCCAAAGTAGGGAACTGTCTGTATTTACTTCTTCCAGGCCTAACTGTACTTTTCAGTAACTTTTAAGTTTGCATCTCTTTTTCAGCCTAGTGAATCTGATTTTGTAATCCACTTTGTACTTTCCTACCTTTCAGTGTGTCACTGCTCCTCCAGTTTAAAGAGAAACACATTGTGCCTTTGGTTTTAATTTTGTGAAATTTTTATTAGCAAGATCTTATCCCTCTTCTCCATTCCCTCATTCCCTGTGAGTTTACCCTCTGATCCTCTGAATTTGTTTATCCAGGCGTTTGAACCTGCAGATCAGGAATTCTTGAAAGCAGGTTTATTGAGTGATAAGTTATCACAGTTTGAAAACATCTGCAGAGGTATTTGACACCCAGATACCACTTGTACAGTGGCTAGCTACTCTACCGCAGTGCTTTTAGAATGTGTCATAATGAAGCAGATTCTCAGAGCTGGAGAGCTCTGAAGATCTTGCTGCTCTAAGTCTCTCAAGTTGAATGCTCCGAAGTCAGAGATGTGTGCAGTCAGGAGTCATTTCCACAAAGCTTGTCAACATCAGTCTCCTGCTCTGGCTTCCTAGATCAAATGCTCTCATTTGACTAGCCTGAAGGAAGGAATTGTTCAGGAATAATGCAAAAGAAAAAATAAGAAATAGGAATAAGAAGTATGAAGTTTTTCCATTTGTCTTCCTCCCAAAACCCAAGCACACAAGATGAATGGCAAAGATACCTAGACAAGAACCACAAACTTATTTATTTTATGGCTCCTGTAAGGGAGAAATAAGGAAGCTCTTTGTCATCCCCGTCACCTAGCTCTTTAACATTCTGGTCCTGCCAGCACTTAGAAATTTATTCATAGCCTAGAATATCTTGTCCAAAATTTAAACTCACAGTGAATGATTTAGCCGAAAACCTCTATTTAACAAATTTTTTTAAAACAAAACAATTCTTAAGACTTTAATTAAATAGAACTGAGATTAAATTACAAAAAGAATCTCATTTCCTCTTCATGAGACATGGTGGCACTTGTAAAGTGTAACCCAGCACTGCTTCATGTGAGCATTGTTCAGGGTACATGCAGAGCATTGGTATGAGGATATTAAATACAATCAGGAGGCCTCACAATATTTTATGGATAAAGAATTAAATTTAAACATAAAAGTTGTAGTTAAACTGGGATTTCAGCTGATTGTTATGCAGTATAGCAATCCGATAATTGCAAAAATATTTAAGGAAATGAATATACTTTTAACTTAAGAAAAACCTCTTTCTGATACACTGCAAAGTTCTGTGTTATTTCCCCCTTTTATTCTCTGTTCTTTCCAGTACTTTTTTTTTTAGAAATGGAAAACCCCCACTAATAGGGTTTCTGGAATCAAATAGAGTCAAGTCTTGTGGGACACCGAGGGTTATACTAAGGACACCTACTATACACGAGTCATTTAATCACTAAAATTAGTTCTTCCCATGATCTGTATCAAGATTTGGTGATCCCAGGTATAACTGGCTTAAAAGGTTGGTTGACCTGTAAGAGCAGGGTGTGTATCTGGTCTCTAGTCTAGGCCTAGTTCATGGTCTGAGCATCACTTTCTGGCCAGACAGGTACTGCAGAGCTGGTTGTCCCAGTGGTTTGGGTCAAATCAAAGTGATTCTTTTTTCTTCCTTTCTTTCCTCACTGAAATTAAAAACTAGAGTAGGTGAATAATATCTTGAGTGTAACCAAAATACTTGTCTTCCCCTCAGTGAAATGTTTAAATGTTTTATTTTAGATTTCCTATGTTAACTTTTTTTTTTCTTTTTTTTTTTTTTTTACTATTCTGCCTGGATAACTTTCAGGCTTAATCACAGAGCTATTACATTTGGAATATTGGAATACCTGAGGAAAAAGCTTGTCGCAAATTCATTTGTTTTGATTTTCTTAGTTACAGCCGTTAAGATTTCATTTGTCCAGATCTAGTCTCAAGCACATTGTCTATTCTAGCTTTTAATGACTCAAGAGTCAAGATTTCCAGCCATTGGTATCTGTCATATCAAAAACCAGAGGCACATAAAATAAGAGTGGTAGCAGAAACGAACTGAAGAGGAATCCTCTAACTGAGCCTTGCTGATTTCAGTGACATTCAGGGTGTCCAACACATTTTTCAAGAGCTGCAAACTGCAGTCTTCTGGCAGTCACATGTCTATATCTATGTGCACCTGACACAGGATGTGCACAGACACCATGGGACCTCCCATTCTTGGGAGGAGAGTTGTGCTGCCAATGCACAGTTCATTGCATGGTCTCTGGATACACTTTGTGAACTCCTGAGGAAGTCATGTACCCTCTTGCAACTCTCATTTCTCCCATTAGCCTCTGTCCTTTTCTCATCACATGCACAAGTGTGCTGTGAGCCAAGGTAATCGTCTGCCAGCTCTTCACCCAGACCTGCTGGTGCCAAACTCCATATGGTCTACAGGAGGATGAGGGGTGCTGCAGCTGAGCATCCCAAGCCCATATCTAGGGGACTGAGAAGTGTTCCTTCAGATCAGTAGGAAGAAACTACGTTGCAAGCTACTGTATAACTGAGGAGAAAGGCTGGTCCTAAAAGAGAAGGGGGAGTCCTACAAGAGATGGGGACTGAAGCTAGGGTCCAGGTGCTGTCCCTCCCTGTAGGAACACAGCTCTTTTCAGACATCTCTGACACACCATTTGCAGCCTCTTTCCTTGGGTTCTTTCCAATGTAAAATGCAGACACAGCCATATTTAACTTAATAAATCTCACATGTTCTGGATATAAAGCCAGTTTCAAAAGTCTCAACTTATTAATATCCCTAAAACCTTCTAAGATCTTTAGTTGTAAGTTATCCTCTGTGCTATTATTAATTTTTGATGCTTGCTCTTCCAGATATTTAATCCAAACCTGGAAGCATGGGAAAATAAAGCAAAATAATTTTTCACTGTAACCTTATGAACCTATTTGACTATTTGTGAAGGTCAGGTTAAAAATACCCGGCCTTTTCAGACAGTATGCACCCAGGGGAAAGCCTTTCATTCAGTACATTTTCAGAGACAAGTCCTTGTATTTAACTGTTTTCTTCTCTGAATTTATCCCTAGTCCCTTAATTTTCTTTGTCCAGACTTTCATGGTTGCCCCTTAAATACAGCTCTGCTGAAGATTTTTTTTCTAGTTGCTAGCCCCTGGCATTCGTATGGGGAAAGAGAATTCATTAAGCACACACAGTGGTATGCAGAAGTCATGCTTAGGGATTAATTGTAGCTCCTGGGTGTGAGAGGAAAAACTGCTAGACTCATCCAAAACCAGGTGACAGCAGTGTCAGTGCCAAGAAGGATGTCCAGACTACACAGGTGGCAAAGACTGGGTATGTGAGAAACACTTAAACTCTGCAGGTCATTGGTATTGAGGGCTTTTCTGGGGTAGAGCTGGGTGGGAGCAACAGCAGTGCCAACAGGTGAATGTGTCAGCAATGCCATGTGAGGTCAAGAATACCCAGATAAATGAGTCAAAAATAATAAGTTTGGTCCCTGATGTGGCAGAAATGTCACTAATGGGAGAAAGAGCTCCAGATGCAGGTTGTGAAACTGGAGTAAGGCTGGAGTCTGAGAAGAGAGATATGAGGAGCAAAAGGAGGGCCAAGAACCAAGAAGTATCAGGTTGGATAGGTATCTGAGCAAGGTGTCCCTGCCCATAGCAGATAGATTGGAGCTAGATGATCTTTAAGGTCTCTTACAACCCAAAGCATTCTATGATTCTGTGATCATTAAAGGGTTTTTGTAACCCAAATGATTTTATGATTCCACAATTCTATGAAAGGAATGACAAGATGTGCAAATCCCATCATAGATGCCATCTGGGGGATGTGCAGGGCAGCCCCATATTTGCTGATGGTGGCTGAAGCAACACAGACACCCAAATCTGCTGTCCTGACCGTGTGTGAGGGTTGGGCTGCAACTGGGGTAGGAGTGGGTGGGCACTTTCCCTGGCTGGTGAGTGGACAGAGAAACATGGATAAACACATCAGCCATCCTGGTATTGCTGCACTGGTGCTTGTTTCAGGCCTGACAGCATACACAACTTCTTGTCTTTTCATAGCGCCTTCCCTTCACAATTTCTCCTCACACACATGAAAACGGCTTTTCTTTCACACCCTAATGTATCGCACTTTAACTTCCTGGATGCCTTTTTATCATCATCAAAAGGCTGAAAATTCCTTCTCCCTTTTCTTTTCCCCTTTGCCTGGTAGCAGATGTTTCTGAATACGTAAGAAACTACCTGCAGGTATCGGGTTAGATTTTTATTTAACGAAATAAAGAGGTGAAGTACAAATGCAGTCCTGTCACTGCAATGCCTTAAACAGTGAAACAAAACTTGGAGTTTGAGTACAGGAAGCTCAGTCTTTGAACACCTCTGAAGTACTGTAAATCTTTTAATATGGTTGCAGAAAAGAGTTAAAAGAGGTTAATTCCTTCTATGTTTTATGGATCTGTTTCAAGAACAATGTTACTTTTTTACCTTCAGCTCAAGGAAGTTTTGTAAGAAAAAATGTTCTCTGACAGTCTTTTTTTACAGCACTAAAAATTTAGTGGTACAAATTACTAGACTTTCTGGAGTAAAGTCCAAAGGCTAACTGAAATGTGCTGATTTTGCTATAATATCCTGCTTCCTTCAAGACAAAGCTGGCAAACATACACAAAAGAGCAGAGAAAATAGTCATAACATGAGAATTATGGCAGCTTTCTTCCCTTGTGCTGTTTCTTTAAAATTTTGCTGTTGGAGAAATACAGGTTTTGCAGCCTCTTTTACTTGTACCTCTTGCTAAGGTCAAGTGTTGAACTGCTTAGCCACTTCTTTTAGCTTCCTCTGGTCCAAGGCTCACAGCAGTTTGGCAGAAGGTGCAATGTTAGCTGGCAAAGGCATCATTCTTCCCTTTTTTTCCAACAGCGAGTAGCTGGAGAGACGTGACAGGAAGAAGAAACAAAATGAAGGGAAAAAAGGAATCACAGCAATATACATTGAAGAGACTTCAGATGGTCAGCTAATCTGTCCTACTATCCTAATGTCACTCAAATAGTCTTAGGTCATCAGATACTTTCACTAAATATTGAGCCACCCCCTGATCGCTCCACCCTGCACCATCCCCCAGGAATTGCTTTGCTTTTATTTATCTCAGATTTTCTGTGTTTAGCTTTTATTTTTGCCAGACTGAATCTCACCTTCATTTCTATTTGTATTCCTAACCTCCTGAAATCCTGCTAGAATACTTAGTTATATTGTTTTTCACATATCTAGTAACCTCCCAGTTCAGACTCCTTTATACACATGATTAACCAGGTAGTCAAAGATGTTAAATTCAACAGAATTTATTGTTAAATAAACTGTTGTTGGGACACTCCAAGCACCTCAGCTGGATCCCTTACAGTTAACTCTTGTGCTTTGTTTTGGATTTTTTGTTAGATTTCATGTACTGTGGCACAGAAAACTCATCCTCAGTGTCCAGATTTAAGTGTTGCCACTTCAAGATAGCTGGGAAGAAATTTGAGAGGGTCCATAAAGGGGAATCAAGATACTAAGGAACCTAAAGTGTAACAACCCCAAGGAGAGGTTGTGGTATTTAGTCTGTACTGCTGAACATGCTACAGTACAATCAGATGTCCAGTTAGGTGCTCAGGCTTCCCATACTCCATATAGCCACAGAGTCACAGAGTAACTGAGGTTGCAAGGTGGCTCAGATCTCCAGTTCAAACTCTTGCTCACAGCAGTGTCAGTTTGAGCTCAGACTAAGCTGCTCAGGACTTCATCCTTTTGGGTCTTGAAAACTTTCAAGCTCTGGAGATATATACATGTTACACTTAGGGACATGGTTTAGTGGTGAGCACAGCAGTGTTGGGTTAATGGTTGGACTTGATGATATTAGGGGTCCTTTCCAACATAAGTTATTCTATGATTCAACGATTCTATTTCCCACTGACATTTAGTTTAACAGTTGAGATGTAGATATAGGTGGGAAAATAAAAGGAAAGAACCCCTCCTGCTGTTTGAAATGCAGCCCTGCCATGAGACGTCGCAGAAAAGAGGATTCATCACCATCCCTGGTAACTCATGTGCAGAGTGATAGGATGGAAGCAGAAAGCACTTTTATCTCATAACCACCTGAATTATTTTCAATTTTTTTAGTTGTAATGCTGCAGACATCCCTGTTCAGTCATAATGTGTTTACTGACAAAGAGAACAGTATTTCGTTTTGGTCTTTGATGAGAGTAAGGTCTAAATCTGTAAAATGAAGATCATTCACTTGCAGCATTTCCTTCACTTGGAATGACTGAATGGAAATGAAATAATTTATGCACTCATCAGCATTCCTCATGTCTACACTTGTGGCAAATACTGTCAGCTGCATTTAAACATATTTACTTACTCGTTCATTTAGGAGTCCTCAGGCTGCAGAATAACATAAATAATTTTCTCCTGTCATTTAAGGTGCTCCTTTAATTTTTGCCTAATTGACTTAATTAAGATTGTTGCCATAAAATTATTATCACATTATTTTGGAAAGCAAAATCAGAGCAGAGTAGGTTTGCCTAGAGACATGTACTTCAGGGCCCTGAGCGTGCTAGTGGGTCTTGGTGGTGCTGATCCCCTCCACAGGGTTCCCCTGCCAAGGGCCCAGGACCTCATGTGAGCTCCCCAGGACCATCAGTCCCTGTCCCAGCGATTGCTGCACCAGGGCTGGTCTCCAGATCCCACAGTCCTGCCCTACCCAGCCATGTGCTCCACCGAGTCTTACCCACCCACATGCCCATGTTCTGGTCTGGCCTTAGCCCATCCCTGTCCCCCAGGAGGTGATCCCTTGACCTGATGGTGACCCACAGATTGACTTCCTAGCTTGATCTTGGACGTCTCTCGTCACCACAAACTGGAAACCTAATTCAGAGCAGTTTTTCGGTTTAAGATCAGATCAGAATAGTGAGCAGAACACCTCTAGATTACAGCATCTGCTCTCCTAACAATAATGGCAAATGACAGGCACGAAAATTTTGAGGGTACATGTGCTTCTGTGCTCTGTAAACTAAGGCATAACTAAAATGGATGGCATTTTGCATGCAGTTTGAAAGTGAGGAAACATTGGGTTTTCAGAGGACAAGCAGACTGGGTGCCAGGGTGTCAGCAGATGTGCAGCTGAGCAGAGTGACCAGCTGAGGTGTTCTCACAGAATCATAGAATATGGGGAGTTGGAAGGGACCCACAAGGATCATCAAGTCCAACTCGCAACCACACACAGGAGATAGAGGTTTACATCCCACAGACTGGGGATGTAAACCTCTGTTTACAGCCCTGGCTGCCACCTCCACACCCAACCCCAGGGCCAACAACCTTCATCCAAGGCCTCAGAGCCCAGCTCTTGGTGGTGTAGTCACAGCTCAGGATTCTGTGGGCATTGCACAATCGTCAGGAGGAGCCATAGGACATCTCCAAAACAGAGGCAAGAAAAGACACAAAGCTAGAGGTACAAACAGAGTCTGCTCTACAAACATAGGTAGCGCAATTAGGATGAGATCACTAACAGCTCAAGGGTCATGAGAAAAAAAAAAACATTGTGAGAAGGTATAAAATCTTCAAGAAGAAAAAAGGAAGGGGAAAGAGGGAGCTCAACACCTTTTTGAGGATGCAACCCGGGGCTAAGGAGATCAGCTCTTTTCCCTTGAGGTGGTGCCTGTGCAGCAGCAAAGGTGCTGGGTGCTGTAAGGGGGTTGAGAGCTGACTGGGTAGCTTGTTTAGTGCCAGTTATCCTATATGTGGATGTGCTTTGATCTTTTAGCTCTTTGTATGCTCCTTGCAGAATCCCTTTCACACAACTAAAGATGCCCAACAAAGAGGGATGGAAAGAGGATGAGAGGTGATTTTGTTGCTATTTGTCCCTTTATTTTTCATTTAAATGTGCTAAGAAATATTTTAAAAATTAGGAAACTGATTTATCCTAATATCTGATCTCCTGTAGGAGGGACCAAATGTTTAATGCAACTTCAACTCAGCCAACAAAAAGTGTATGACAGTGCATGCCCACTCCTGCCTTTCTGCCCAGTTCAGGAGCAGGACAGCAAAGCCCAGGTTGTCTCTCAGTTAATGTGCTGATGTATTCTCATTAATGTCACTGCCCTGCCATGAGGTCAATTAGTCTGTAGAGAGTACTTCTGATGGGATGTCACAGAACTGTGGCAGGGACACTGCTAGTAGTATCTTTGTCTCTTGGAGGAGGAACTCAAGCAAAGAGGAAAGAGGAAAGAGAAAAGGATACGTCTGGACACTTTTCAGTGTTTCTTGTTTGGCTTTATGCCTTGAAATGGACAGAAGAAGAAAAAAAAAAGAATTCAGAACATTTTAATTTATGGGCCAAACAAAAGGTTCTTTTAATTAAAATTTAGGAGCCTATTTCAACAAGAGATGTTTGGAAAGCAGCCCGGGAGAAAGAAGACATTATGCTATGACAAAATAAACCTCAGAAAGTCAAAATGCATTGGTAAAATGAATCTAAAATAAAGTGAGGAGGAAATTGGGGAGCAACAGAGAAGACACTAAGAAGCTATGCTGAATACAAAAGGTTTAATCCCAAGAGAACTGTATGAAATCACACAAGGAGAACAAGTCAGATCTCCAGCTGCTCTGGGACAGCTTCCAGGGACAAGCCCTGTCTTTGGAAACCCTCTCATCCATGGCAAAATATTAGTCCATTTTTGCTCACAAATATACTGTTTGCTTTGACTCAGCTCTCTGGGAAGGGACAGGATGCTTCTTAGCAGGAGAGGGGCCCAGAAAAAGGGTGTTTCAGGCAGAATTCCTCCCTGTTGTAAAACTTATAGGGTAGGATAACAGATGAAGGTTCAGACTGTGCCTGTGACACAACGCTGTTCAAGATATTTTGTGTGTCTCTTTTGCGCTCCCAGCATAGCTATAAGTAGAAACAACACAAACACCAGGATTTAGGAACAGATCAATGGAAAACAATCAATTTTTGGTTAAAGCAACATTTTGTTAGTTGCTTGAAGGTTTCCAGGTAACTGAAACCCCTTGGGACAATTCCCATCTGCTTTTCTCTATCATCGACCTTCCTTTTTCTGTGCTCAGCTAAATACTATCTTGCCCTGCCAGAACTCAGTCATGATGGAGTTAAAAAAGAGGCAATATTTCTATAATTGACTACTTCATTCTCTTTTTAATATCCTTGACAGTCACCTTTCTGGTACTAAAGCAACCCAGCCTACTTACCTTCTTTTCTGACTTCATTAATGGACTACCTTCATACTTGTGTTGAAAGGCCATTTCTGCATCCCTTGTCAGTTACCACCAGACACTCACCTGATGTAAGCATCCTTTTATCGCTGATGGCTTTAAGTATGTTTTTGCATACATTTATCTCTGCTATCCTTTGCTTTGCAAGCAGTCATAGTGCATTAAAGTAGCCTCCAGCATCCCACTCCAATGCCTTCATAACCTCTTCTTTCCCACTAGACCCATAGTAACTTCACACTGACTACTGGTGTGCTTCAACCACCTGGCCACAGACACAATCAATTCCTATTTCTATTTACCAGTACTTTTCTGCATCCTCCATTGACTCTTGTTGCTGGTTCTAAGTGCCTTGGAGATATCTTTACATTCTATATTTGTATACTATCTGGCAATATGAGCTCTTGATTCATTGCTAGGCTCTTTGGGAATATAACAAGATTAACTGGAATAATCACAAGGAAGAGGACTGGGTTATGTGGAAACCTGTTTGGCATATTGGTATAATTTCATAGACTGACTTATGACTACAATGCATTTTCTCAGGAAAGATAAAACATGAACACTTGGGATATGTATCAACAGCTTCCCAGTGAGGGAGTTTTCTTCCAGCTGAGGTTGATATGTGAGCTGATGTGAGGTGACATTTCACTCAGTAGCTGAGTAAAATGTTGCCTCTGGGCAGATGGTATTGCATTCCAGTGCTCCCAGTAATGAAACAGGGACTAAGAAAGAAGGAAATAGTTTTTGCATTTACTGCAATATATTTACTCACAAATCTGGTGAAAAGGAAAGGAAAGGAAAGGAAAGGAAAGGAAAGGAAAGGAAAGGAAAGGAAAGGAAAGGAAAGGAAAGGAAAGGAAAGGAAAGGAAAGAGGAAAGGAGCCATTATGGATATCTAGTCTGAGCTCCTGCATGACACATTGAAACAACAGTGGGTCTCTGCATCTCTTAGAAAGCTGTTCAAATCTTTTGTGACATCTCTGCTGAACACAGGCATGAGTCCTGACTCAAGGGCAGCAGCTTCTCACTGTGCTTACTCAGAAGTGGTCAGGTTATTACTAATGGTTTGGTCCATACTTACTGAACCTTTTAAATGTTGTTCCTAGTTTACTCCAGCCTGGGAAGACTTACGTGTACACAAAGGCAGCATGAAGCCAGAGGAGTGAATAAAGCCTACACAGTGGATGATGCCCCACTTTTGTGACAACATTTAAACTTAAGAACACAAAAGAGCACGAGAAAGTTAACTGTCTGAGATTATTCTCACAGATTACTTATCGTCCTGTATACCATATAGTTCAGTTCACCCTAGACATTTAAGTGTGGGATTCATTTACTTAAACCATAGTGGTTAATGCCACCACTGTTGCCCCAGGGATCCAAGACGTCAGCATGGGGCTGGCAGGTAAGATACAGGACATCAGGGGGGCCTTACCTTTCAGGGGTAGCAGCTGGATGTCAGATGGGTACTCCCCAGTACTTAAGAAGATGCTCAATACCTATGTGAGGATAACCTTTATGCCTCTTCTTTCTGAATAATTTTCTAGGCTCTTCTATTGTCTAAGACATCTGCTGTCTGTTAGGGTGCACATGCAGTTTTCTAAATTTTACTGTTTCTCTATTGAATTGCATCCTTGCGTTAATTCAGTTGAGGATTAGTAGTACTCAATGTCTAGCACTAACAGAACTGAGGAATTCCTGGGTATGGCAGACTTTCAGGGGGTTAGTAATTCAGTGATACTAAATAATGCACTTGCAGATCTAACAGGAATGATCTATCTCACCAGACTTCAGGTGTCTCCATCTGAACTAGCTACTAGCTACCTGATGTCCATTTTATAGTCATCGGAGGACTATCAAATAGGACTATCTGGAGCAACTCATGCTTACCTTTCTCCATCAAGAATTGCTCGTTCAGAGACTAAGAAAGAGCTCTGTGTGACTATCTGAAGTAGAGATTTCTACACTATTCTACAGCTATCTATGTATGACCAGATTAATCTCATCCTTTTTGCTTCCAGAATGAAACACCAACCAAGTGGGCTTTAATATTTTATAAATTTATTTTACATAGAGAAATGCAGTTAGACTACCTCTGGATGTTCATATATTCCTACAGACTTAAACCAACTTTGCTTATTTTTGGCTAATGTATCTTGAAACACTTTAAAATCACCTTGTTTTAAGAAACTCACAAGCATCCTCTAGCAGGTCTCCTTTGGTCTCCTTAGAGACATTAAAAAAAAAAACTGCAACCCAGTTTTAGTTTCAGAACAGAACTTCAGTCATTAGGCTTCAGATTCGAACACTGAATTCTTAATCCCTTCAGAAATTCAGAGGGATCAACTTGATGAGCTAGGGTAAATACTGCCACTGGGTTGCAGTACTCTTTATCAGAAAGCATATTGTTCACATTTGCCTAAGTTCCTCTTCTTATTCATTCAGAATACCTGCCATTTCTTCAGTTTTAGTATCCTATGTGAGTTCCTGCAGTTTAGGAGTACAGTTTCAGGACATGTCCTTGATACAGGGCAGATATGTTCATTGCTGACCATTGTGCTCCACATAGGTACTGCAGCATAACACAGCATGTTGCAGTGTGCATTTTCAACAATAACACCATGACCAAAGTTGTATAAAATGCAAGTTTTCATAATTTCATTTGATTCTGTGCAACCCTAATGTATTAATCACAGAGGAGTCCAAGAGTTTATGGCACTTTCTCATTTCTTATAATTCATAAGAGCCCTAATACATTTCTCCCTGGCATGGTGGCAAACAGTAAAACTGCAAATCTGTCATACTTAATCAGTGAGAAATATTAGGACTTATTTGTGTTAAAGAAGAGCTGCTTGGGTAGATTTTACTCAATTTTATGATATATAGTACTAAACTACTGCTGAAATCAATTCCTAGGAATAAAACCTTAAATAGTATAAAGAAATCAATATGAATCCTCAGTCCCAGACCTTTCACAGAATTAGGAGATGTAAGGTGATCATTGCATACAAATTCATTTTTCTGACTGCCAGGCTACTAAATATAAGTATCTAGCTGCTTAAACATTCTCTCACATACACACACTTGCATATGGTGTTTTACATAAGCAAAGGTATAGTTTTTTAATGGATTAATTCCTGCTGCATTCTGCATCACATAAGCATATAGTGTCTGCCTTGTGGAAGTTAAAATGCACAAACTCTCTAGTTATTATGTTTTTGGAACTAGGAAAATGGAAAAGCAAAATTCAGAACTGGTGCAGATGAGCACAACTTCCCTGATTTCTATTTCGCTTGTGTGTCTTGTTTCTGTATATAGCAGGGCTGAGTTCCACCTTTATAAAAAACAAGTGTTTGAAAATTAGATGGTGTGAAATTCTGGAGAAATCCGTGTCAACTATAAATCACCCCCTTCAACCTGCCAGTGATTTCAGTGGAGCCAGGATTTATGCCTGCATTGCTCCCCAGCTGCATGGTGAGAGTGAGTCATTCACACAGGCTCTGCAGGACCATGCTGGGGTCGGGAAGCAGCATGGCTGGGGACTGTGTCCTTTCTCTCCAGAGAACAGATCCGTGCTCCCATCAGGGCTAGTTTGCTTCAACAGCAGAGAAGCAAGGCTTCTGCTGCTGCCACAGCTAAAACCTGCACCTCAAGCCACACATACCTGGATATTTATCCAAATACCAGATGGGAGACCTGACTCTTAGAACGTGTTCTCCCAGCCATACTGGAGTCTCTGTCTCACTCATGATAACTGTGCTGGAACACAGCAACAAAACAAACCCAAAGAATATTTCCATCCATAATGTTATGTGACTCTGGTTTTCTACATAAACTGGCATTGCAATCTTGAGCATGGAAAACAGCACTTTTCCTTGTGAGTATGATGCTTCAAAACTGTGGCTCTGCTGGTCACAATTTAGCCCATAAAAAATTAAAGTAGATAGGGATGTTGAATGATAAATTAACTGCACTGAGACTCAGTACATCTTTTCACCAGAGGAACAGAATGGCAGCATTAGAAAGATTTACTCCACTCTCTGTATTTTAGCTGAAACAAGCTGCAAATGGCCTTTTGGAAACCTGTTTCTCTTTCCACTTGTGTTTGCAGTCTCAAGATATTTGGCTCATGAATTCATCCCTCAAGCTATATTATTCTGCTGTGGTTTGTTCACCATATTCAAAGGTCCTTATTTTTTACCACTCTGTGGACATTGTAGCCTTTCGTACATACACAAAGTAACAAACTAATAAGTATTTACTGGTATTCCCGAAAAACATGACTCGAGTAAGGTAATGGAGAAGAATGAGAGTTGTGGAAGGGAAGGCTGCTCGCCTTCTGCTCCGGCATGTGACTGTTGCACAAAGCAGCATTCACTGGAATGGGGCTATAAACCCTAAAGATTCCAAATGAATCAATTTCTAAGCATCTTATTTCTTTTTTTTTTTTTTTTTTTTTTTTTTTTTTTTTTTTTTTTTAGTTCAAGTGAATTAGTAAATTTGTGAATCAGGGAGAGTAAAAACCATAAATCAGTGGTATAACCTTTTGAGCTTTATCTTTCCCCTCTAGTGTGATTTCACCCCACCCTCTATTCTCTACCCTGCCTTTGCTGTAGGGTTTGTTCTGGCTTAATTCTTCTCTTTCATAAATACACTTTATTTCAAAACAGGAACAGAAAGCTCCTAAGATCTTGCACTTCCAAAATTACCATGACCTCAGAGATGGAATCACTTTAAATGATGCACACCAAAGCTAGCCTCATGAGTAGAAATGAAATATTTAACATCTGAGGAAGCTTCCATTTTAGCTGTTCATCTTTTCAGTGTGACGTTTCTACCCAGCTTCCACACACATACCTCATTTCAATTACAGACTTAAAAGAAGTCAGACCTAGTGTAACTCTTCATAGTAGTGAGGTGAAAGGTTTCAGAGTTTTATATTTATCTGAGCATATGTAACAAAGCTTACAAGCTCAGTATTTGCAAATATATCCCCATTGTTTAAAGATATTTTATTTCTGGGTCTGAGTCAGTTGAAAAAAGAATCTGTTTTTCATGATTTTCTGTTGGCATCTGTAATACTTTTTGACTAGTGGGAATCTCAACATAAAATTTCATAGTAGGTTTTTATGTGTGAATGCATGTGTATAACACAAAAGAGTTTTAAGAAAACACTGTAATACATAAAAAGAACAGATTCATTGCCAATTCAATATTAACAAGACTAAAATATTTAGTTATTGTATTTCAGAAAGTGGAGAATTTTCCATTACCTTGTAAATGAGCTTTCGAGCTTTTTCCTACGCATTACTTAACACTCTCAGTGTAAGCTGACACAGGACCATCTCTGCAAGCTTGGGGACAGACGGTAAAATTTCTAGACATCTACAATAAAAGTGAATGAATAGAAAAAAATTACTTTCTCACCTCTCAGCGTTAGTTTTAAAAAACCCTAAACAAACAACAAAACCAAAAACGCTGTGGAAAGTTGTTAGATGTTTTCACAAGTTTCCATATGGCAGCTCCAATAACTTCATACATTACTTGGACACAGGAATGGGAGGGATATGAAGCAACCCTGCAGATGACACAAAACTTGGAAGATCTGGGGACTCCCTTGAAGGCAGGGAGGCCCTGCAAGGGACTGGGCAATCACCAACCATATGAAGTTCAAAAAGGGAAAGTGCTGGATTCTGCAACCCATGATGTACATACAGACTGGGAAGTGAGATGCTGGAAAGCAGTGCTGTGGAAAGGGACCTGGGGGTCCCAGTCAACAGCAAGTTGAATATGAGTCAGCAGTGCCCTGGTAGCCAGGAGGGCCAGTCATGTCCTTGGGGGCATCAGTAAAAAGCATTGCCAGCTGGTCGAGGAAAGGAATTGTCCTGCTCTGAAACCAAGGGCAACCAAGATGTTGAAGGGCCTTAAGGGGAAGCTGTATGAGGAGCAACTGAGGTCACTTGATCTGTTTAGCCTGGTGAAGACTGAGGGGAGACCTCATCACAGTCTACAACTTCCTCATTTGGGGAAGAGGCGGGGCAGGCACTGATCTCTTCTCTGTGGTGACCAGAGACAAGACCACAGGGAATGGCCTAAAGATGTGTCAGGGGAGGAATAGGTTGGATATCAGAAAAAAGTTTCTTCACCCAGAGGGTGGTTGGGCACCAGAACAGGCTCCCCAGGGAAGTGGTCACAGCACCTGTGAACCTGACAGAGTTCAAGAGGTGTTTGGACAATACGCGCAGCACATGCTGTGACTCCTGGGGATGGCCCTGTGCAGGGCCAGGAGTTGGACTTGATGATCCTTGTGGGTCCCTTCCAACTCCCCATATTTTGTGATTCTGTAGGTCCAGCTAGAACAGAAAGGGTCCCATTGCATTATGCTGCCCCTGCATACCATGGTTAGAATAGAGGAATAAAGAAAAATGCCAGTGAGGATTATAACGTCCGAGGGGGGAAGGGGAAGGGAGGGATGGGTCAAACTGTTTTTAAGATAAGAATCACCCCCACATTTTTGGTCATTGCAAGAAGCAAAACTGAATATCAATTTCTTGTTGGAATATTGACCTAGTTTCTTCACATCATTCTCAAATTGTCAGTGGGTTGAAAGAAGAATATTCCTCTGGGTGCAAGGGGATTTGAAAATACAAATGACCACGTGTGCTGTCAGGAGTGAGAAAAGACCCAGAGACAAAAGTGTTATAAGCATTTGAGAAAAGTTACAAACACCACCAAATTCAGACTGTTTCACAGATTGACAGATGGTGGGATTTTGTTCCCTTAGTCTTCTAAGAAGAATATCTACTAAAGACATGTTAGTGCCATGACCTGGAGGTGTCTAAACCATCCTTATGCCAGTGTGGGACTCATGACCAGGCCACGTCAGCCACGGTTCTATCTAACCAAGTCTTGAACACCTCCAAGAATGGAGATGTTTATCACACCTCTGGACACCTTTTTCCTTTGCTAAACAATCCCTCCACTGAGCCTTATGCTAAAATCCACTCTGAACCTCTCACACTGCAGTGTGTGACTTTTGTTCCTTGTTACTTCATCAACTTCTACAGAGAAAAAATTACTACTGTCATCTTTATAACCGCATTTTGAATTGTCAGGTGCCATGGTATTTTTCTTTAGCCTTCTCTTCTCCAGGCTAAGGTTGTCTCCTGCAACATCTGCTTGGAATTCATTCACTCTAAGTTCTTGGCCATTGGCCATTTTGGTAGCACCTTTCTGGACCCTTTCCACTTTCTCTTCATCCCTCTTGAACAGGACTCAGTATTCCATTGCCAAGTAGTTGGGAATAAAATAGTAATTTCCCTGGATCTGCTGGTTGTGCTTCTCCTCATATTTTATCTTTAATCTAGATATATACATCTGAGCTGCTTCTCTTCATTGTGTTGATAGAGAACTGGAGAGAAAGAAGCCTCTGTAAGCATGATTCACCTCATATTTATGTACATATATAATACAAGTCAAATAAATCATGTGCTGGTAGTGCTTTTTAACTTTCTATCAGAATGGGAACTAACCCTGCTGATGAAACCTACAGTGGAAATGTCTAACACTGAATAAAATGAATCCCACCTGAGATGGGTTGGAGCAGTCTTTCATTAACTAGTAAATAAGAATAACAGTGGACAGGTAATTATCAAAAGCTCCTCAGGAGAAAATAAATATTTTATCATTTCAATATGATGAAGTCTTGATGTTGTTTTCTATGTGTAGGGACAGATTTTCAAAGATATTCAAACATCTAAATATGCGTATAGACATCTACTGCAAATCACAAAAGGACAATTTGACAAGGTATTGAAACACAGTAATGATCTGGGTTCCTAACTCATCTCCAGGCTTTGTAAATCTCACTATCTATTTCAGTTCCTTTGCAAATCTGTTTTTAATACTCTTTTGATCATGGACTTCTAAGTTGCTTAGTTACTTTTAGAAATCAGACCCAGCAGGCCTGCATTTCTAGAGTGTGGGTCAGAAAAGGATGTGATTATATTTGGTACATCAGTTTCCAAATTCTGCCTGGGCAATATCAGCTTACTGTGATAAAACCCCCATAAACCCCACAAACACTGTGTTCTCTACTCACCTGTAAATTATGCCATCAGAATATGTATCTAGATGCAAATAAGTCTTGATGGTAATGCGTTTGCACTGCAGTTCCTTTCAAAGTCTGATTGTCTTTAATTCCCCATACCAGATGCAATTCCTGCAAAGGATTGACAAAACAGTTGCAATTAAAAAGACACTCTCCAAAAAGATTAGGATGAAAAATCAATCTTCCCTGACTGTCATCTCTAATTCCCAGCTCGCAGGTGGGCCTCTATGTAATTTTACATCCATATCACACACACAAACACACACACACACACACACACACACACACACACACACACACACACACAGGGTTTCTATATCAGCATTGATTATTCATGATGATGAAAATATCATTTCCAGAATGCTACGAGACTCAACATTTCTTTCACAATAAACTAAAAAATAAGTCCCGTGATGCCTTAAAATACCTATTTGCAGAGGACTGTCTGTGTTTGAAAATAATTACAAGAATGAACCCCAGATGGTCCAGCTGTCAAGGTATAGTGGTGTTTGTTTGGCTTAATTAACACGAATTGTGGCAGAGAGAAATCAGATACTCACAAAGCTGAACAAAGCACATATTCAGTGACATGTCTGTTCTTTTCTGGGCTATGCGAGTTGCATACTTTGAACTTGATAGAGAGAGAAAATAAACCTCTGTGAGCAGGAAAACAAGCAGTAGAACACATAAAGGCTGTGTTGAGCGTCATATCTTCTGATTATACATCTATATAGTGTGTATAGCTCTGAATATTTATAAATATGAATCATAAGCATATTCATCAGTATATCCATTAATGTATATATTCATGAAATACACAGCAACCTAGAAAAAAACCCAAACTACAATAGATAAGTTGAGAGTAAAAGCCAGGACAGCCTTTGTAAATCCAAACAGTGTTATCTTACACTGCCAGAATTATAATTGTCTACTTGTTACTGCTGCCTCTGCTGCCTCCTTACAAAGCTCAGTTGAAGAAGCTCCACGGCCAAGTGTACCCAGCTCTAGTGTGGTTACTCTGAGAACAGCATGCTGCTCCTGCTGTCCACTCCTCTGCCTTTTCCCAACACCCAGCTTCCTCACTGAATGCTTGACAGTGGCTTATTCTGGCAGTCTAAACCTGAACCATCCTGCTGGATGTGCTGCAGCATGGGATGTCTCACTGATTCTAGAGGGCCTTCCTGAGCACAGCTGAGACCACATTTTCAGGCTGAATGGTTAAAAAGCAAGCAAGACTTCAGCATGGACTGAGCAGTGCCCTTCTCATTTATCACAAAGGTACCCAATGGCAAGGGAGTCATTTTAATGGGGCACAGGGAGTGCTGTAACAAGAGGGTCCTGAAATGCTCCTTGGTGTTGTCAGAAGGCTAGTGCAGTGCCTGCCATAATAATTAATAATCAGAGAGAAGTAAAAATATTGTTTATATTGATGAACCTACCATATAGAATTATGAAAACCCCACCAACCTCCAAACAGTAAAAATAAATCCTCAGATACAATGCAGCTCTCCTCAATTCCTGGATATACTCGTGGGAAAAGGCTCAGTTTAGTCTGGCATGCATTCCTCTGGGGTTGTTTTGTTTGTTTGTTTGTTTGTTTTGTTGTTTTGTTTGTTTGTTTTTGTTTTTTTTTAATCCACCATGTATTTCTATCATATATCTGGAAAACTTTTTGTGAGTTTGCATACTTTCATGGATTTTAGCACGCTAATTTTGATAACCTATAAATATTTTGGGAAGCCACCCTCCATGGTGGCTTTTAACTATCAGAAGCTGCAGCCATCCAGTCACTTATCACATGACTGAAGATCACCAAAACAAACCATGCATCCCACCTGTGTCTTCTCATCTACCAATCTGTAATGATGGTGGTCCTTGTAGTACCAGGCTGAAGCTTCTGAGCTCCTTTGATTTGTTTATCTGAAGTTTTTCTATGCCTCTACAACAGATTTGCAGCATGGCTCTTTTGGACACCAATCCGACTGGTGACAGAATTTGGCTTATGCTGCTGCCAGTCTCTTCAGAGGTGTTGCACCCAGGTTGGACATCACACACTCTCTTCATCACACAAGATCTGATGAACTGAGAGAACTACAGGTTTATAGATGCTTAGCCCAGAAATCTTTGTGGGACTAGAGGGGAGAGAGAGGACCAGTCCAGTATGGGGATTTAAGAGATAAAATGTGCAGAAAAGTGTTACTGTATGTAGAGCTGGGAAGATAATAGAATCACAGAATGGTTTGCATTGAAAAGGATCTTCAAAGATCATCTAGTTTAACCCCCTGCCATGGGCAGAGACGCCTTTGACTAGATTAAGTTGATCAGACTACATACAACATGACTTTGACACTTGAAATGGATAGGGCATCCATAACTCATCTGGGTAATCTGTTCCAGTATCTCATCATCCTCATTGTAAAAAATTTTTTTCCTTATGTTCAATCTAAATCTATCCTCTTTCAGTTTAAAACCATCACCCCTTCTCCTGTCACTACAGTCCTTGGTAAAAAGGTTTTTTTCCTTCTTATAAGCCCCTCTTATAATTTGGAAGGCCTTAATATGATCTCTGTGGAGCCTTCCCTTTTCAAGGCTGAACAATTCCAACTCTCTCAGCCCTTCTTCATAGGAGAGGTGTTCCATCTCTCTGATCATTTTTATGTCTCTCCTCTGGACCTGCTCCAGCAGGTCTGTGTCTTTCCTGTGCTGAGGACTCCAGAGCTGGATGCAGCACTCCAGGTAGGGTCTCACAAGAGCAGAATAGAGGGATGCTTGCCATGCTGCTTTGTGATGCAGCCTAGGATACAGCTGGCTTTCTGGGCTGCAAGTGCATATTCCTGGCTCATGTCCAGCTTTTCATCTGCCAGCATCCCCAAATCCTTCTTGGCAGGACTGCTCTCAATCCATTCATCCTCTAGTCTGTGTTGATATTGGGTACTGCCCTGAACCATGAGCAGGACATTGCATTTGGCCTTTTGGAATTTCATGAGATCTGTATGGGCCCACTCAAGAAGTCTATCAAGGCACCTCTGGATGGCATCCCTTTCCTCTAACATATCAGCTGCACCACTCAACTTTGTGTCATCTGCAGACTTTCTCAGGGTGCTCTCAATCCCACATATCTATGTCATATTAAAGAGTACTGGATCCTTGAGGGTCACCGCTTGTTACTGGT
This sequence comes from Pyrocephalus nanus, assembly GCA_038380795.1. NCBI lineage: Eukaryota > Metazoa > Chordata > Aves > Passeriformes > Tyrannidae > Pyrocephalus > Pyrocephalus nanus. The sequence continues at coordinate 43,328,986 of CM076259.1, forward strand.
GTCACTTGGACACTGATCCATAGACTATAACTCTTTGGGCATGGACATCCAGCCAATTCCTTATCCTCCTAAGAGTCCATCCATCAAACCCACACCTTGCTAATTTAAAGATAAGAGTGTTGTGGTGGCCTTTATCAAAGGCCTTACAAAAGGTCAGACAAATGGCACTTGTAGCTCTTCCCTTATTCACTGATGAAGTTGCTCCATCATAGAAAGCCACTGAAATAGTCCAGGGGCTAACTCTTGAGATAGATGCATCATTAATGACACATGAGAACAAGTGCAAACTCAACATTTTCAAATAAACCTTGAAAACGTAGAAAGGTGAGAACTTCTGAGTAGAGGTGAACATTTTGCAGTCAGTCAATAGCCTGAAAATAAGTAATTTGAAGAATTTATAATGACATTATTAAAGTCCTTATTAGGAAGTGATTAAGAGGTCAAAAAGAAAAAAGGACAATGGGATAATTAATGCTATAGAAAGAAGAAGTTGGAAAAAAATTGAACTTTCAACAAAATTAAAAGGTAGGAGTCTCAAGACCACTTAAAGGAAATACTTCACAGAACCAATTGTGGAACTTCTCATCAAAGGAAGTTGAGAGCAAGAACTAATTAGGATGTTTCTGTGGGTGTCAGAATTACTGTAATTAATTATGTACATTCTAGAGGGAACATTAAACCACATGCTTCAAAGCTAATTATCAACTCTCGTTCACCTCAGACAAGAAGAGGATTGGGAGGAGAAACAGATTACCCAATACATGACTGCTGCAATATCATAATGTCTTACTGTAAAACCTCTTGTCTGTCAGAGATAGAGCACAATGCACAGACCTTAGATTCAACTTTACAAGGCAGCCTCTGTTTTGCACAGCAGTTGCCTGGCCACAACCTTCTGAGACACTGATTATTCAAGTCCTATTTGCATTGAATGTTGAGGACATGAGAGGATTAGGACTGTCTAGCAGCACTGGAGCATGAGTGACAAGAATATTGTCTTTTCCTGGATGTACACAAGGAGTTTATTTTGTTTCTTATCAGCTGTGACTGGGTCATGTAAAAATGTCCCAAGACAGCCCAATCTAAAGTTTTAAGCCTTTGATGCTCAACAGATTTCCTTGCTTTCCAATATCCCTTTTTCTGACATTAGCAATACAGATAACATATCATTCCAGTTATGATGCCTGCCTTTTCACTTCTCTCCATTCTAAAGCTGTATGGTGTGATGCCCCATTTGTCAAAGGACACTGTTTATGAACATTATCAGACATAAACTTGAAAAGGCTAATGATGCCCTTAAGTCTATGGAGGGGGCCTTTGAAATCAATGTGTGACTGAGGTGGGACAAACAAGGATAAACTGTAGTTTTTTTAAGGTTTTGCTAGTAGCAAAGTTAACTTGTAAGGGTGATGGAACCGGAACAAGTTTTCCAGGGAAGCTGTGGATGTCTAATCCCTGGGAGTGTTCAAGGACAGGCTGGATGAGGCTCTGAGCAACCTGGTCTAGTGGAAGGTGTCTCTGCCCACAGGAGGGTGGTTGGAACTAGATGATCTTTACGGTCCCTTCTAATTCAAACCATTCTAGGATATGATTCTATGATATGGTAATAATCAAAGAAACATTCTGGGTTTTCTTCAATTTCATTTTGTGGTTATTCAAATAATTATACACCCTGGCTTCATATTAATTTATAAATTGCAACTAGGATAGACAGCAGTTGAAGGATAATTGGGTAGTTTACATAAATTAGATCCCTTAGGTATATCCAGGACAAAGTCAGGATATTCAAGCAGAAGAAGAGATGTGAAAAAATTACAGAAAGAGTTGGAATTAACTGAAAGTCAATCCACTTAGTCACTCTGAGAGCATGTAGCTTACTAAAACATACAACAGACCTAAAGGGCAGTAATCTATTTTTGGATTTTGATCTGACTGCGATCAAATTACTATGGAGCATGTATTCTTTGCATTATCTCTATTATCTCTTTTAATAATAGGTTGGTGAATAATTGTAGGTGGGTTGTCATATTTTGGAAGAAAAATTCCTTCTGAATTCCACCTCCACCATGCAATTTTCTCCACAGGCTGTTTCTGCACTGAGCTATTTGAGCTTAACATAAAATCTTATTTTTTTTAATTTATTTTGTGTTTTCCACAACCCTTTTTGCATGCTGATTTCTAATAAGTTTCTCGAGGTTTGCATTGCCCTTCCACAGAATAAGCATGTGCAAGGTTATGTCAGGTTATAAAACTAGATACTTTCAAAGACTAGACAGGGTATCCTTTCCTTGCCAAAGCTGATGACAGGGGTTTGAGACATGACATCTGGGAGTAGGAGACATATGAAATGTTATTTGAGGTGGCTGCAAATAAAGAACATATTTGGACAAGTTAACATTGTGTTCCTTAATCTTACTGACTTTAGCCAGGGACAGAAGTAACTAGGACGTAAGAGATCAAATCTATTAGTAAAAAGAGGGAGCTGCTCTGCTGTTGTTTAGTATTTCTATTTAGGAAAGCAATTTATTTTAAAATAAGATGTATTTTTATTAGCAATGTTTCTCCTGCACAGTGAGGGAGCTAGTAGTTAACAAGCCTGGATAGTGTGATTCTCTTCTACACAGCAATGGAAAAAAACCTTTGCTTTCAGTACCTTGGAGACAGGAGGAGAATGAAAAAGAATAGCTCCCTCTCCAGTCAGCAAGTATGAGGCTGTGGCGGAGAACAGTTTTTTAGATGGTTGTCTGCTTAAGTGACTGTGTAAGTTCAGAGATATTACAATGATGGATGGTTTATAAATGCCCAGGTAGGTAGATAGATATGACAACCAGAACAGTTCTAGGTTTAACCTGAAATGAGACACTCCATCACCATGTCATCTTTGGAAAGTCAGTTGACCTTCTTGTTCCTGAATCAGACCAGCTGTAAGAGCTGATAAAAAGCTGATTTTCTATTAAACTAAAAGCTTGATCCAAACTTACGGCTTTCCAGGGAAGTCTTTTAGTTGATTCAGGTAGATCTGGGCTCAGGTCTTAAATACTTCACATCAGCTGAACAAGCCTTCCTTGCTGTGCCTCATCTTGCCCTTCTGCCTTCCTTCTGGCTCCCCATAGGGCAATCACTGAACATTAACTCCTAGAGACAGCTGAAAGGCTTGAGAATCTGGGCTCTCACCTCCCTTCTTCTACTCCTCAGTTTCTTCTTCTTGTACATGTGGCTTTGTTGTCAGGAGTTTAATATTTCAGTGTTTTATAAGTATATTGAGGGACAATGCAATTTATCCTACAGTGACGAAACTGACAGCACAGTAACTAAGAAGAGAATAAATGCTAAGAGTGAGAGCAGCTTGCAGTGAATGACTGACTATTTTTGATAAGTAAATGGCTCTGCTGGTAACAGGATCCACAGTATTTAAAAACTGTGGATTAAAAAGGAGATGCCAGAAACAAATACGAACTAATCATGTCTTCATTAGTGTAAGAACATTACCTGGGCTGTTAATCTACAACATACAGTCAAGCTCTGACGGTATCTTGCAACAAATGGGTGACCATCAAGAGAAGCTTATTATCTGCACATAGATAAATTGGTTGGCAAATTCAGAACCTCCATGCTTATTAGATGAATGGAAAGTGAATTTCATTGTCATTGTTACTGTAGCAAGACAAAGCACAACCCCCCCCCCCTCCAGAATTAGATATCTAGCTCACAAAAATTTGAATGAATAATGATGCCTGGCATTACTATTTTGTAAGGATCCTGGAAAGCTTTAGAGGCATGAGTGCGTGAATGTCTTTGTCATGTAAGTAATAGTTTTACCCATTTTACAACTGAGTGAACCATGATAAGAAAGCCAAGGAAATGGCATCTCTGTGACAGGGCTGAGAACAGCCTTCCAGAGAAGCAAGTTCTCAGGTAGGGAAGGATGAAGACAAGGCGGGTGACAGAATCAGAACCTGGAACTCTTGTTCCAGCTGACCAGTATTGAATTAATCCCATCTGAGATCAGACCCAAATTCATCCATACATCTCTATTAGCCATGCAAATCTGTGAGAAAAGGGGTAATGATAATCAGCTCAAACAGTAACCCTTGCAATTCAGTTACCAATCTGTGTTCTTGAGCTGTGTTTGGGCATCATGATATTCAAGTGTCGCTTGTGTGCCAGAGCTGCATCACACAGCTGACAAGCAGAGGTGTTTGTCTGTTAAGATGCTGCCGTGCATCTCTAAAAATATCAGACTGCCCAGGGAGGCTGTAAATGTTCCATCCCTTGACACACTCAAAGTCAGGCTGAACAGGGCTCTCAGAAACCTGATCTAGCTGAAGATGTTCCTGCTCATTGAAGGGGTGCTGGATTAGCTGACCTTTAAAGGTCCCTTTCAACACAACCTATTATATGATTCTATGGTTCTGTGCAGATCCCTGGCTTTTGGAATATCCTGGGAGGTGTAAACCATCAGAGATTCCTGAGCCCAATGACAGTGAGTCCTCCGAAAACCTCTCCTCCTTCTAAAGGGCACACTGTCAGCTCTCAGCTATGAACTGTTCCTCCTATCTCAGCTCTTCAAAGTGTGCAACATGTCTTGTGGCTCTCAGCCAGGGAAGATTTTGGGATGCAGCTTGTAGGATCAGGAAGGGTGGCCAGTCTGCTTCTGGTAGAGCATTAACATAATGCCTACTATCTTCACTGAAGATTTTGTCTTCTATTTGATTAGCAGGAGGACTATGAAGAGGATTCCCACAGTCAATGGTTATTCTGCTTATATTATGATATCTTATCTGTCTGTTCTATTTCTCTCCCTCTTAAGTGATGAGAAGAAAAATCAATCTGCTGAAAATACAGAGGGAAAACAGAACTCCTTTTCTCCAACAAATCAGACATTCCTAGTAGCAGCATTGTGTGGCTTTTAATTTCACCAAAGGAGAGGCAGTAATTATTTATAGTTTATCACAACTGGGGAAAGGTTTCCTGAGGTACAAACTAATTATGTTTTTAAATAAACTGATTGCCCATGTAATAAATGATCACATTTTCTAATCATTGGGAGATTTATGTTACTTTATTCAATCATCTGTGTGTAAAATTGAAACCATAGTAAATCAACTGGAAAAAAATTCTAGATTAAATTGAGAGCTCTGCCACTACTAGGCATTATGAAATGAATCACATAGGACAGAATAGGCTGTATACATACATTTTCCTCATACATACAGTTTCATACATTCAAAGAATAGTTGTAATTGACAACCAAAGCAGAATTTATATTCATTTAAGGTCAAGTCTTAGCCTGTGCTGCACAAATTTGACATGTATTAAAGGACAAAGGCAAAGATAGTCCTGTTGGCTACAGGGTATCTCAGTCACAATCATTTGTTTAAGGACAGTAATTAGAATAAATTCAAAAATGTAGAATAGGTGACTGTGTATAACATTTCATTTATGACAGGCAACAAGTGACATGATCTTATCATTAAATTAGTCATCATCATAGACTTTTCATATTGATCTATAAAATGAAATGCCATGGAGAGCATATTTTTCATTGTTACGCCAACACGTTTTTTTCATAATGTACTTAATTAAAATAAGCCTGGTAACTGGAACATGCAATCATAGTAATAGCATCAATAATGTTTAATTTATGCGTTATGTGCACAAAAACCTTTTGGTGCTTGAAACAACAATGACCTGAAAACACAATTTACCCTTAGCAAGGCAGCATGCAGTGCAGCAAAGCATCTGTAGAGCGAGGAAAAAAACCAAGATATGGACTGCTGAACAGCACTGGAATGAAGCAGTATGGAGATATATTGCGAATAGCAGAAACATGGGCAGAGATCTACTACAGTAGGGGCAGATCCTCAAATGGTCAATGAAGCCCTTTGCAGTCCTTAGCTAGACAGTCCAGAGCAGAGAGGGGCTGGTAACATTTGCAGGAGGGCATGCCAGTTTCTTTTCTCTTCCGCATTCAGAATGAATCACACTGCAAGAAAATCAGTGGGAACCTGGGAGCTTTTGACAGAGTCACCTCTTATATGCGACTATCTATAGAAAATGTCAGTCTAGCTTTTCCTGAATTATTCTGGGGAAGAAATATAAGCATGGAGTGACTGCACATGAAGGAGCGCTGGGAGATCTGGAAAGAGGAGAAAGCTCCAGTAGAGACCTGGTGATGAGCTGGGTCAAGGCATAGAAATGCAGTGCATGAGTAGCCATCCAGTATCTCTGTGCTCTGGACACAGGACCCACCCCAGTGCGTTACAGCAGAAATGAAGAGGCTGAATTCACCACTAAACTTTCAGATTCCTGGAGGTGTATGCCTCTCAAATCCCATACCCAGTTATCAGTATGTCTTTGATTATATGAGCAGGACATTCTGTTCATGTACCAGAGAGATTCTGATTGGACTTGGAGCATTGGCACACTTTCAAATTTCCCATGAAACTGGATTGCCGGACACTGGCAATAGCTATTTGAAGGTCTTTTTGAAGAGCTAATGGACTAAACTTCCTCCTTGGTCTGATTCAAAGTGAAGTGAAGTGGATATCCCCTTGCTGAGCCAAAGCTAAACCAGTACGTTCCCAACCACGGCAGGGACCAGTATGGCAGGGCACATGGGAAGACTTGGAGATTGAGTGAAAATACAGGGCTGGAGTATTGACTGAAGAAGTGAAGAAACTGAGGAGGTAAGAAGAGCCCTGGGTGACTGAGCCATGAGAGATTTCTCTGAGCAGCGCAGTTCTCTGACAAGGGAGAGAAGATACCAGATCCCTTCCTGGGAATGATCTTTCCATCATCCTCCCTCACATACTTGCTCTGAGACAAAGCAGTGGGACGCCATCAAAAAGTGCTGCCACCTGCCCGCTCAGTGCTGTTCCTTAGATGCCTGAGGAAGATGTTGGTAGTAAGATGGGACCAAGTGGGACAGTTTCTCACTCTAGGGTGCGTGACATTAGCCCTGTAGCTCTTGCCTGTAAGCAGACTTTGCTCATAGGATAAAGATGGATGGAGAAAGGACAACAACTCAGTAAGAAGTCCTGCCTCCTCTCTGATTTTAAAAGGCAAAGATCAGGTTCAAATATAAGCAGATTATTACAAAAACTGTTCTCAGTACTCAAGCCAGAAATGTGGGACAGTGATGTTAAGCCTTATTGCACTGAAGGAGTTGCTCTTTCCACTCACACACATGAACTAAATGGCTAATAAGCAACAGTTTTATTAAAGACAAGAAATTAATTAGACCAATAAATAAGTCAATAGTAACTAATTCCCAGAGCATTATTGTAACAGCAGCAGTTTTCTCTCTTCCTCTCATGGCTCTATGCCAGCTCATGTGGGACTGTCACTTGTGTTGGCTGTCATGGTTTTGCCTCCTGTGCTGGGCTCTCAAATGGGTTACTGACACTGCTGGCAGAGGACAAGAGCATAGTGGGCTTGAGGGGGAGAGTGTCAGGAACAGCTTCCAGATGAGGCTACCAATCTTGTGCAGATGGACTGGGGGGACCCAAACCTTCATAGCCCATCCTGACTTCAGATTGGTCCTGCCAAGGCTGGATTGACAAGCAAAGGGGCTCCACGAGCTCAACCTGAGCCCTGGGCACCAACTGCACTGTTTTGGTGGTAATACATTCCCTGGCTTTGTCCTCCATGCTCTTATCAGCTCTCCCTAAGAGAAATCTTCTATAGACAGGCCACCAGCTGGGTGCAGGATGCATGTCACTTGGCCTCCAGGTTCAAGGTTGTGTCCTGGCTCTGTGTTTAGCAGCAGACATGTAACTACAGAGTGCCAAGAAAACTCACATGGAGGTCCAGGTTTCATTAAAAACCTGCTTATATTCAGACAAATCTGGGTTTTGTGCAAACCTGTCTAAGTTTCCAGCTCAGGCTCCAGCCAAAGTAACATTTGTTAGATAGAAGGTACAGTGTTAACTACATATACTCTAATTATACTAAATTTCCAGACATACTGAAATAATCAAAAAGCACAAGAAATTTCTTGATGTGCATCACATTATTTCTATAATACTGCATTTGCAAGGCAGAACGTTCCAGGAGAGAGAAAATTACTGCAGTTTCAAAGCACACACTTAATTTCTGGGAGTGAGGAAAAGGTCTTATATTAGTTAAAGTGTCACCTCTCAATCAGTGGAAACTTGTATTCTGTGCACAAGGATAATTTGAATAGACAGAATGAAGTGTCTTTGGTCAATTATTTCCATTCCAAGGAAATCCTTTTGGGTAAGGATAGTGAGAAGTATTTAAATGAGCTTGCTTGATGGTCACTAGAGGTACAAATTCATCTTGCTGTCAAAAAATTCAATAGCACTGTACTCAGTGATGCTGACATACAAGGCTGCAGTCTGACAGGCTTTTGTAGGTGTAATCCTACAAAACTTCGTCTCATCTCTTCCCCCCTCCGATCTGTGAGATGGTTTTGAGATAACCCTTCAGTAGTTTAAACATCAAGAAGTAGCTCTAGTAAAACAGACTAGAAGGGCACCCACTTGATGTGTGAAGGCAATTGTGTCCATATATGGGCGAGAAAGAAGGCAATGAGGGAGGGAGTAATAGGTATCTGGAGATTACTAACTTCTTAAACCACTGCTGCTGCACCCACCTGAATCCATGCGTGATGGTTCAGACCTGGCTCCCTTCCAAATGCCTGAACTCGCAGTAACAACCCCTTCCCCCTCCCTTCTTCCCTTAGGAAAAGGGAAAAAAACTATAAAAATTGAAGAACTTGAAACCAACTGAATTATATCAAAATATATATTTTTTCATATATTACACTTATATACAATCAAAATACCATGTACACAACAAAGGGATGCCAAGGGATCCCCGAAGGGAAAGGGGAAAAAGGGGGGAAAAGGGACAAAAAGGGACAAAAACAGAACAGATACGCACAATCAAACTCAAGAACTAGCAAAATAAAGAACTAGCAAAACGAAATCTCACCACATCCCTCAGAAAAACAAGATTGCCAGACACGGCCAGCACTCTCCAACCTCCAGCGTGGCAGATCAGTGGTCGCTGCAGGCCTCAGCCTCTAGATAAGGGAGACCAACGCAAGGACCCACTGCTCCCAAACCTCACTGGAAGAGAAGAGAGAGAGAGGTCTCTAATCTCCATCTTATTTATACCCTGGTTTATGTAAAAATCATATGGAATACTGGGAACATGGCTACTTCCATGGTTACGAGCTGGTTACCAGGAAGGCCTAGACTAAAACCATCACAGCATGGTCCAATGACGTTCCAGTCAGCCAGGTAGGGACAGATGCTTGAATTTTTGGTTTCCAGTCCTGAGAGTAGCTTGAGTTGACTGTGATGAGTATTTAGCAATCATCTGTTGATGTGGTAGGTTATCTATTCAATCTGTTGGGTTGAATGTATAAATTGCAATATTCATTTTAAAACACATTCTTGAAGAAACTGACACTACTGTTTTCCAAAAACTGAGCAATCATTTATGAGAAAGAATCGGGGGAAGGACAACAGGGTAGATATCCTGGTGGGAGTCTGTTATAGACCAACCCAACCAGAATGAAGAAGCAGACAAAATATTCCGTAAGCAGCTGGAAGAAGTCTTAGGATTGCTAGACCTTGGATGAGGAATGGACATGGATGTTGTCTGCCTGGACTTTAGTAAAGCCTTTGACACCATTTCCCACAGCATTCTACTGGAGAAACTGGCTGCTCATGGTTTGGATGAGTATACTCTTCACTGAGTATAAAACTGTCTGGATGGCCAGGCCCGGAGAGTGGTGGTGAGCGGAGTTACATGCAGCTGGCAGCTGGTCACTAGTGTTGTTACCCAGGGCTCTGAGGTATTTGGGCCAGCCCTGAATAATGTCTTCATCAATGATTTGGATGAGAGGATTGAGTGCACCCTCAGTCAGTTTGCAGGGACACTGAGCTGATCTGCTGAAGGGTAGGAAGGCTCTACTGGAAAGCCTGGATTGATGGGTCAAGGCCAATTGTATGAGGTTCAACAAGGCAAAGTACCAGGTCCTTCACTTGGGTCAACAACCCCATGAAGCACTACAGGCTGGGGGAAGAAAGTCTGGAAAGCTGCACAGCAGGAAAGGATCTGGGTATGTTGGTTGACAGTGGCTGAACATGAGCCTGCAGTGTGCCCAGGTGGCCAAGAATGCACGGTGTGAGAATAGCCTACCAAAACCTGTGAGAGTCTGAATAAATGTCTGGATTATTGTATTTTACAGAAAGTGTCTATGGCATGAAACAGACATCATTAAACACCAAAAAGAACAAGTAACAAAGCAGCGGAATGTCTGAGAACATAAATTATAAATGTTTAAGAATGGAGTATTCATATTGGTACAGTAGAGAAAATTATACTGTCGGCAGTGGCATATTGATAGTCTATCACAGACTTTTGCCTGATCATCATCTAGAGAGTCCCTGGGAAATCCACCTTTGACTTGCATGTGATGATGCATGTAAACTTAAAGTGGGAAGACAGTGACTGAAATATTGAAGAAAAGAAATAGACTTTTGTCCACCAGCACAATGTGAACAAGTAATACCAGATTTTTGTCTGATGAATGTATTCCAAAAGAAATGCTTTTGGGAAGTATGATATGAAATTTTTGACTGGAATCACCCAACAACTATTGAGGGTGGAAATTAATTTTGCTGAACTTTAGCTATCTACATGCTAAGCCAAAGCTAGTCTTTTCCTCTCAGTAAGTATCTGCAGAAGTGTTAGCTGAGATAGTGCCTATTGACAGCCCTGATGGGCAGCTGGTGACCAGGCACACTTCATCAGCAGGATTCTGATCTTACATTGAAGACACTTCTCTAAACAACAAATATCTTGCTCCTCCATCATTGAAGGCATTCCTATAAAGTACAGCATTCCCAAAACATTAGAGAAGGCAAGAAACAGCCAACATGAACATCCCTGAATAGCACAATGTGCTTAGACTTCAGCAAAAAAAATCTTTGCAAATTCGGTTTGTGCAGTGTTTTCCCAGATCCAGACACTGCTTGGTTATTCAGAGATTTTGGCTCCTCAGCCTCTGGGTAATAAATTATATACTACAGTAATTCCTTCCTGCAGTCCTTCAGGTGCTTTTCTCCAATCTTCTGTTGATTCAGGCATCTCAGTGCTTCACAAGAAATTCTTCCACTTCAGTGCTACTATTTCTCTCCATAAAGAGAAATACGGAGTAATCTGGAAGGAAAAGGAGAATGCTAAAAGACTAATCCAGAAAAACATTTTGAGGAGCTGACAGTAAGTCACTATAACAAAAGCAAAGTAAAGCAAGCATACATTGACCTACCCCCTGGTTGAAGGTGGCTAAAGAACAAGAATGTCCCTCCCTTTAGAACCACGGGCTTTTAAAATATTTTTTTTTAAGTTATAATGTATAAGTGGCAAATATAGCATTTGTCATTATTAGAGAAGCCTTAGGAAGCCTAGGCCTGGGTCACCTGAGTGACCCTGAGAGCAGACCCTCACAGCAGTGAGTGCTGCAGGTGCAGAGAGCAGAGGGAGTGCTCCTGGAGCCTGCTCAGATCTGTCTGCCAGTGGTCCCCACTTTCCCCAGCTACTAAAGACCAATTGTTTAGTTTTCTAGCCCAAGACACAAGGGCAGGATTATTAGACAGATATTTGATTAAATTAATAGAATAATCAAACAGACACAGGTAGGTGAAAACAAACTGTTCTCTGCTGTACACAGTTTGGAGTAAGCGAAGTAAGCAGTAAATAGGTTGTGCCAGAAAGCCAGTGCTTGGGGCTACTCTGTGCTACTTGAGCCACCACAACTAATATCATTAGTACAACAATAACTATGTGCTACTTGCCAAAAAATACTCATTTTCTAGAGTCCACCAGTGGAAGTGATTTGCTTATTTATCATCTATTCATTTTCTACATGTATTCTTTTCCTGGACTTGGTAGTATTAGCTGATCAGGTTACCAGCTTCACATGCTCGTCCCTACTAACTCACACTGATGTTAGCTCAGTTGGCTAGAGCATGATGCTAATAGCACCAATGTTGTGGGTTTGAGTCCTATATGGGACATCCACTTAAGAGTTGAACTTGATGATCCTTCTAGGTCCCTTCCAACTCAGAATATTCCATGACTCTGTAGCTCTTCAGGACCTCCACCTCCCTGCAGCCGATACCTCAAAGACAGTCAGTGCAGAAGTAAAAAGTTGCCTCTCACAAGTCATACTCTCCCAGGTCCAAAGAGCATTACAGTTGTCACTAAAAGGTGCAGAGAAGTCATAAGTCCCATGCATGTGTTGTTGTTACCCTGCAATCCATCTCTGCTTTTTGTATTGTCCTATGAGAAATAGTCTGGGCTTGACTTTGAGAATATGTATCTGGGCAAGGATGTGCAAGAAATAATGTTCTGGAAAATGAGTTCCCTGAAAATAGAGCTGAAGACCGAGGGTGTCTGGCATTCGCTTTGGCATCCTGCACCTGCTCTTGGCAGACATGCTGCTGTGTTTCAGAAATCATCACTAAACACTGATCAAAGCTCAACTGCACATTAAAGTCCCTATGTACCCTCCTATTTTCTGTGCAACTTGAGTTGAAGTGCAATGGTTTTGGCTAGGATAGAGTTTAATTTCTTCACAGTATCTGGTATGGGGCTGTGTTTCAGTTTTATGCTGGAAAAAATGTTGATAACCCATGGATGTTTTAGTTATTGCTGAGCAGGGCTTACACAGAACAAAGGCCTTTTCTGCCCCTTACCCCACCCCACCAGAGCATGGGCTGGGGGTGCACAAGGAGTTGGTAGGGGATACAGACAGGACAGCTGAGCCCAGCTGACCAAAGGGATGTCCCAGACCACATGGCACCATGCTCAGCAATAAAACTGGAAGGGAGGTTGATCAGTGGGGCCAACTGCTAGGGGACTGGCAGGGCATTGGTCAGTTGGTGGGGAGTAACTGTTTTCATTTGCATCAGTTGTTTTTCTTGGGGTTTATTTCTCTTTGCTATTTTATTTCTCAGAATATTTATTTTTATTATTATTATTTTTATTATTAATATTACTGTGACTATTATATTTAAATTAATAAACTGTTCCTATCTCACTCCATGAGTTTTCTCACTTTTACCATTCCAATTCTCTTCCAATCATCCTGCTGGGCAGGCAGTGAGCAAGTGGCTGTGTGGTGCTTAGCTGACAGCTGGCATTAAACCACAACCTTAAGTCGCCTGATTCATGCATTTTCTTTTACACTTTCATATAATTAGTAATCTTTGAAAAGTAGAAGAATATTAGTAGCAGGTGAGAGCTTCTTTGTAATGGTACTGAGATCAAATCATCCTGTAAATTAAAATATGTATTTTCCTTCGAATCTCCTATTCCTCAGCAGTGACATTAATTATAGTTTTTCTTATCTATCTTAGTGTCTCTCTGTTATTCCCTTTTAATACCCTGTTTCTCATTTTCTCTGCCTTGCCCATCAAATAAAGGATACATAGGCAATTACTGGGATTTTCAAGGCAAATTTGGCATCCTCTTTATTTACGTTGATTCCAATGACAATCAATTCTGACAGTGTTTTCAAGAACAGTGTTTGTTAGCTGAATAAATGTGGGTTGACAGTGTTAACAGAGAATTTCCATTTTGTCTAAACCCACTGAAAATCCATTTTTATTCAGTATTGAACATCATTTATCTATACAAAACCACAGAGAATAAAAAACACCTGGAATCTAAAGTATTTCTCTGTACACTATCTTTTGCATTCATCTAGGCAGTGGAAGTTCCCGCACAGTTTGCTGCTGACTGTGGTGACTGACTGATACGTCTCAGGTAACCAGTGTCTATGTGACCTACAATTTTTCTTGCTCTATTGGAAAACCCAACCAGACAGCGAAATCACTATTTCCAAAGACAACTGCAATAGCTCAGTCTTCCTTGTCCACGGGCAATTAATAAACAGCAGACTGGTGGTGGATCAAACGCTTCCATCACAAAAAAGCATGTCAGAAATGATGATGTGGATGGGAAACTGGTATATTTTGACTGTGTACATCCAGGTCCTTGCTGGCTGTTAGGTAAGAGTTGGGACTGGGCTGTGGGAGGGAGGATGTTTCGTGTATAATGGCCTGGCAGGCTTGTGGTCCTATGCTATGAAGCCACAGGGATTATTCTTTTGTTACTTCCCTTGAGCCATTAATAAGGACACCCTCGGAAGAAGCTAGGACTGAGAGGGTTAGCAGCACAGGTGTAAGGAAGGTACATGTCTCAGAGTCTCTTCTACACCTGCTCTGCCCCTGCCTCAGTGTCATCAGAGCCTGATGCTCTCTGGTCTCCCTCACCACTTCCCGCTCCCTTTCTTCTCCCATGGTGTGCACACCTTGCTCCTGCACCCCTGGCACCAGCCAGCCTGACTTGGGGTAGAGGCAGAACATGTGTTCCTTTGTGTACAGGCTCAGACTACCCTCAAGCAACCCTCTGCCACTACCCCACTGGCTGGTTGGGGAAGTAGTGAGGACTCCCTGCTATTCCCATTTTTCCATGTCTTCAGTGCTCACCCCAAACTTTTCACAAGCAGCTGGAACAGGACCCAGTGGAGCAGGAGTGGGACAGTCCCATTTCTAGGGCTCCATTTCTTTCTTTCTCCTGTGCTCCTTGCAGGCTAACAGGGCTGGGGGATGGACTCAGCCCCAGCTCATGGCCACCCATATTGCAGAGCTGTCCCATACTGCCCAGGGTAGTCTGACCTTAGACACAGCCTAGAGTTAGCATGGACTATGGAGGGCCCTGGGTTCAGAGTTTGGATGTGGCCACCACAAGGTGGTGGTGTTAGAGGTCAGATGCATGGACGTGAGCAATGCTGCACCAGCCGGTCTCCGGGCCAGAGCTTGGTCCCTGAGACATGTAGGTTGTCAAAGGGAGAGCTGCCCAAGGTCAGACACATTTGATAAAGTCATGGGCAGATCAGAGCTGGTAAGATAGGGAAAGGGCAGGGTAAAACATTGTTAAGGGCTGTGCCTGTCCTTTCACTGGCCTTTGTACATATGGCTCAGTGATTCTAGTGGATGAAAATAAGGTAAAAAGGATGGACTCCTTTTGCAGTTATCTTTCATAATTTCTTATAGGTGCAACCCACAGAAGTCTGAGAAAGGACCATCCCTCAGCTCTGCACTTGAGACTTGTGGTGGGTGTTTATCCCTCGAGGCTGTCCACATGCTGTTCCAACTGCACAAGGCATGGCCTTTTACTCCTGCGGAAGCATCTCTAGTGAATTCACTGCCCTGTGACAGGGGATGATGCATACCTACATAGATTGGATTAGACTGAAATGTCAAATGCACACGTGTCCTCGCTTTCCCCACTGGGGAAGCAGGCAGATGAGGCTTTCTGATGTTTTTGCTATAAAAACAGAAAGAAATTCAACAAAATGGCTGTGAGGTGAAGATGCTTCACAATTACAAATGTCCAAGAGTGAACTTGGTTTCACAGGACAGATATAGCCCTTATCACAAACAAAGAAGCCCTAAAGAATGACTGAACACACACATGAGACTGAAGGAAATATATGTGAGATGCTCCTCCTAAATGCCATGCTCTAAAGATAAACTCCAGGTACCTTGGATACAGCCCTTTCCAGTGGCTGCATTATATGATCCTGCATCACAGTATACCGTCACAAACAGCTGGTGAATCGAACTCAGGCTCATTTCAGCAGTCCTCAGCACAGCTCGTGTGGGAGAGATTGAATTTCCCCCCCAAAACTGCTTGCTGCAGCACCAGTAGGACAGTTGATGACTGTACATCTAATCCAGGATGGGTAAAATATCACTGGCAGAAGTGGTGACCCAGCAGGAAGGATGCTCAACTAATGCAAAAAGACCTTATTCTATAATCACATTTGCTGGCATAAATCAGGCATATCTTCATTGTTGCAAATGAGGTTATTCGACAAGAAATCCTGCAGGGACATGACCAATGTTGCCTGTGATTCCACTTTTTTTAAAGTAGTATAAGAAGATGGTATCCTAGGTGTCAATTGTACTACAAGTTTGTTTCTGCCGGAACAAAGACATCTGTGGAAGAGCTCTTGACACTTTTAAGCCTGTGCATGAATCACTGCACATATCACAGATCAGCAGGAGAAAAAAAACAAACATATATTCTCTTCAAATATTTCCCTCTGCAAATTGTCAAGTCACATTTTTACTTTTAAATACTTCTCAGTATCTCCAAGGTAAAAAAAGACCACCAAACAAAACCCAAACCCAAACCCTAGAAGTATAAACCAAAGTCTAGAAGCATTTCCTAAGCTTGATTAGTTTCATGTCTGTATCCCTCCACCAGCAAACCACCAGAAGCTGCCTCCTAGAATTAGATGCTATGCAGTGATGGAGGAAGGTAGGGCAAAATTTCTAGTTACTGCTTGCCTTCACCTCTAACTATCCATTTGTCTGTCCCAGCTTTTTGACAAATTATAGGTAAATGTGTGGCCTATCCTATCAACCTCATAATAGCAAATATGATTCATCCCACTGAAGGGATGCTCTCAGTCCTGAGACCAAGCAGTACCCTGGCCTGAAATTTGGTTTGTGCGTTGAACAGAATTGTGTCTTTTTTAATTGGTTCTTAGTATAAGGAAGCACATGGGCACTGAAGAGAGAAAAGCTATACACTTGTTTTCATAACTCCTCCTTACCCAGATATGGAAGACCCCTCAGAAAAGGAAGATAAGAAAAGTAATAATTTTTTTCTGCAAAGGGCATGTCAGTGACTAGGTGGCTTTAACCACATAGAAGTCCCTTTTTAAAAGGAATCATATTGAAGTCATTTATACGAAAAGCTTAACAATACTTTTATGTCCTCTGATCCTCAGAAACCTCCATCGGATTCTTATGGTATAACAACCCATAAAACCTTGTAATACTTTAAATTATTGACACAGGTGAACTCCCTTTCAAATAG
The DNA here is from genome assembly GCA_038380795.1 of Pyrocephalus nanus. Classification (NCBI taxonomy): domain Eukaryota; kingdom Metazoa; phylum Chordata; class Aves; order Passeriformes; family Tyrannidae; genus Pyrocephalus; species Pyrocephalus nanus. Next base: position 43,345,927 of record CM076259.1, read on the forward strand.
GTTTTGAAAGCTGTATTAGAGACACCATTGTCTTGTCTCAATCACAGACATCAAGGGCAGAATTGTGGACTGAATCAACTGCTACTCAGTTATGCCTCTTTTTGATGCAAAACAGAGAAAGTGCAAGGCATGAAGAGTTTAAGAATTAAGTGGGATCAGACTTCATATGGTTCTGTTTTCTGAGACCATCTGGTTAGCAGCATGTATTAAGAGAGCAAGACAGCTGCTCCAAGTTAAGCAGTAAAGTTGATGAATGTGGATTAAACCCACCAAGAGTTTAGTATTTGATGATATCAGCCCAGGGAGACACTACACATGCCCTGGTAAACAACTTAATATCATGACCTGAAATACTCTCCATGCATTAACTTCTAGAATTGGATCTTTTATATAATATCTTACAGTTTTGTCCAGGCCATCTGGAATACAAGCTGCCAAAAGCCATAAGAAGTTTGCTGCTAGCTTGCTTCAATACCCAGAGTTGTGGGTTTTTTAAAGGACAAGAGAAATGCAAATAACAAGGTGTCAAAATATTGGAGGAGAATTTCACTAAAACTTCAGCCTGGAAACAGGTGGTCTATTTTTATTACATTTTAACAGATTGAAGTACACATGTTGGAGCAAGAAGAACTGTCTTGCCATTTCTCTTCATTGTAAGCAGAATTATCTTTCTTTAAGATACATCATCATCCTTCTTCACCATAACCTGCTGGAGCCCAACAGGCTTAAATTTTGTCTGCTGAATACAGAAGTGCAATTCAGCGAAGGGAGTAAGCTCATGCTTTCCTGAAGCATACCGGGTTAAGTTGTGCACTTCTATTTAGGCATGCTCAGAAATGTTTCGCTGAATTTTGGCCACAGTTCCCTCCTTCACAAAGCTGTTTTTACTTTTCTGAGTTACAGACCTCACAAAGGCAAGAGGCCAGTTAGCAAGCACCTGACGCAGAGTGAAAAGTCATTATTACCAACTGTGTGACACAACTTTGTAACTGCTTACCTGGAAATACCAACAGAACAGCTGGCTGAGATTGCGACCCTGTTGGTCCAGCTGCCCACCCATCTGACTGCAGCTGCTGGTCTGCACTTGGCTAACCTGAAGCTTGAGGGAATCCAGGACATGGAAGTTTGTACCCAATCAGTACTGACATGGGTGAAGAGGTTTTAGAAATCAAAGGAGATATTGCACTCTGTTTTGTTTATATGCAGTGTGTGAAAAACTACAGATATTTTTTCTATGTTTACCCTTTTTTTTGTTTTCTGCTCAGGTGACAAATTGAAATTTTTTTGCCCTATGCTTCATGAACGATTCTGTAGATGGCTGGAAACAAAATAGAATTTATCACAAACAATGCTCCATGAAATTAAACCAGATTCAGACAGAATGAAATGTTTCTTATTTCTATTTGAGAGTTTTTTGGTTTTACCTTTGTAATTTCCATTTAACTGGAATCATTAACTCTACTGAGGGAAAAGTCTGTGTTTATAACTCAGCATTTCCTTTGTTTCACTCAAGTTTGAAATGCCAGGTGATGATGCTTGGTATCATAAAATAATTTGTTTAATTTTTGAATGCATTCTTAGTTGTTGCACCTTCAATACCTTTTCTGTCAGGAAATGCAAAATGACATGTCTATTATCAAGACAAGCATCGACATATGCCAATATTACACTCTTGGAGGCCTTTTCTTTACCATGGATGTAGCCATGAAGCTTTTCCTTGCTCTTACCAGAGCCATTCCTGGAAGCAGTTATATTGCTCTGGACTTGATTCCTGGAAATCAATCCTGCTTCTTTGAATGCTTTCAGTTACAGAACCAATGAATATTTGTAGATAAGACTGGATACACCAAATGTATTGCCAGTCACCGTGTTACTACTTTCTTCTAGACAAGGAAACAGAAACACCCCAAGTCTTCTGGGACATGGTAGGAAGCAGGCAATGCTCAGGCTCTTTCCTCACCTGAATTACATTCAGAAGCAGGCAGCTCACTGTGGGACTGGGACCACAGTCTGACTAAACATGAAAAAGGCAAACTATGGGAATTGCAAGACAGACAAGTACTGATTCACTCCTGAAAACTTAAAAGTTTTCAAACAGTCAAGGGCAGCCTCAGCTTGAGATTTTTCATATCACTATGGTAAAAACAAGAAACAGGAGAAAAAAGGAGACTATGTCTCATCTGAACAACAAAAGGGAGCACAGATGACACATTCTTGCCCATTTGTAGATGACAAATGAACTCTCTACAACAGCTAAAGAGTTTTCTTCTCTGTTTATGAGCAGTATCTAAATTTGCATTATTGTCACATACTGAGAGCAGAGATGTACGTTGACTTTCTCATGGGTAAAAGCTGAGGCTCTTTCCTCAAAAAGAAAAAAATAATGTAGGGGGTCCCCTTGAAATCCACATGCACTTTGTGATTTGACAATTGGTAGCAAATTCTACATGAGGGTAGCAAGAACAGATAAGAATTTTGAGCACAAAGAATGTAAGAAGACTGTCAGGAGCTCAGTGATCTGTGCAGAAGGCAAAAATAAAACTTCTCATATCAGAGAAACAGAATTTCTTAACACAGTGCTCTCCAACTTCCTAATGGAGATTTCTCTATTCAATTCAGGAACACTTCTACAAACAAGTAAATCTGTATAAATATTCCATACTGTGTATAATTTGAGTTAAACTTCCAGGTTGATCATAACTGTTGTGCCAACCAGTACCAGAGGAAGCTGGACTGGACATCATGGATGGCTCTTTGAGTCATTTAGTGCTTATTTGGCAAGGCTAGCTTCTGCTCTAATGGTTGCACTGGCGTATACATTCCAGAACAGAGACAAAATCAATTTGTTTTCACAGAATTTTCAGCAATTTCCTAGGGTTAGAGCTGTGTTTATTCGTGATCTTTCTGATACTGAAAGAATTTAGAGCGCATTCCAACAATGTAAGCAAACACTTATGTTAGCTCTTAACTCAATGGACTGATATAATTTGGAATCTCACTATATCTGTGAATACATGAGTGGGATTTTAAGATACAATATATGATTACTACTGTCAAAAAACTGAACTGCAACGTTGAAAAAAAATTTATTATGAAGCTTCAGCCAAAAAGCTAAAAATGTATTTTTATAGTAGTGACTATTGGACAGATTTTTTGACATGTGGTCTGATCTGTCATTCTTTGTTCTGATCTTGCTCACTGATTTAGCAAAATGTGCAAACCTCTCTTCAAGACATTAAGGTGAAGAGGGAGGAAATCTGGAACAAAACCAAAGAAGTTACCAAGAACAGAAAAGAGGGACAGTTTCCCTTAGCAAAAGGAATCTGGCCCAAAGATAAATGTTTTAGATCTTCTGAAAAAAGCAAAGGTACTTCAACTCCAATTACCTTCAGCAAGACTTAAGCACTTGTAACACTCAAGAGAACTATGCTGGTCCTTGGAGGGCTTCATATTTGCATTTTCAATTCTGTTAACCTTGCTGATACCTGTTGATCACACACCACATTTTACATGCTGCATGTCAGCATCTGTTCTTCCAACAGTACAAGTGCGCCTAATTACAAAATATTGAACTATCTCACACTGTGAGGAGTATCTCATTGCCTCATATATTTTTATCTTGTTTCTTCGAGACATGTCTTCTTGGAGATTGGGTACTGCAAAAGGAAAATAGTTTCCTTTCAGTAGTTGGTCGCAGCTGAGGTCTGAGGACAGAGAAGCAGCTGTTTCCACCTTGTGTTTGATGCCTGGAGAAGTATGGGGCTCCCTGCATCAGGAATCTTCATGATGCAACAGAGCTAAGTCTGAAAATGAGAACATATTAAGTACACTGTAGAGTGAAAAGGCTGCAATTCTCCATTTGCCAAGTCCTGTTTCTCTGCTAAGGAAACAAATAATAGCAATGTCCTAAGAGAGGACAAGGAAGAAGAACAGCAATGTAAGCATTATCTTATGCTGATTTTCAGTCTGATTCAAAAGTAAAAGTTCAGATTATCAGGCAGTCTAAGAGGATCTCTGAATATAAGAGTAGATTTAAAGAGCTTCAAGTTTCCCAGCTTGAAGGCTGTTTAGCAAAATTGAAGATGGCACAAACTTAGTGATTAATGGAAATATTAAATGCATGAAAGGATAATGTATTCATATTCTGAACAGCATTACACTACCAATCAGTTTTTTTGTTATAATGTGCTCCAATTATTCTGTGCTACTAATGCAAATACAATTTGATCCGTTGAATCAATAAGAGAATTTCATTATTACAGCTTCTTGTTCAGTTTTGGAGAGCCTGGAAACAACGAGGTCTTGATTATCCTCTGTGTAAATGTTGACAAACGTTACATATATTACCTAATACGCTACTGGAAGACATTGAGATTTTACAGGGAATCTGATGAGCCACTATAGAACAGAACAGAACAGAACAGAATAGAATAGAATAGAATAGCTCACTGTAGGCATTGAGTTATGAACATTACAGTGTTGGCTGATTTCAAGGAGTATCCTGTCATCTTTCTTTACTCACAGGCTGTGTCTTCAATGCCTTGGAATGAGCCTGTGCAGAAGAAGAATTGGTGCTGAGCAGTGGGGCACCCATGTTGCCCACATTTGAAGGCCATTTCCCTCAGACTAGAACCAGTCGGTCCCAGGGTTGAACACCCATCAGAGACATTGGTGAATTCAGGGGAAATATTTCCTGGTCCTGTTTCATCCAGAGGTACTCCTGTTTGTCCTCTCAAAATCCTTTCCATAAGGTGAACCAAGCACAGTGAAGGGGAACTATTGACTCTGGTTTAAATAGCACTCCTGATTTGATCTAAAATGCCACTGCCAGTGCAACAGCATCGCAATTGTTATGATTTTGAGGGATTTCTTCCAAAGACAGCTACATTTAATATCCTTAATATTTTTCTCACTCTTTTTCTCACTGTAATTGCTTGTAGCATCAGGCATTCCAATTTTTTTTTCTATATTCATCTGATAGTACAAAACCTGCATTCTAATCAGTGAGCTCAGCTATGGTGAAAAGCTGGAAAAAAAAAAAAAAAGAGGACGTGACAGCTCATTATAAGACTTCATACCCACCGTTCTTTTAATGTTTCAGAGAGCACAATAAAACTGGTCAACATTTTTTGCTTACAAATACTTTTTGATGGAAAAATGAAAAGACACTGAAAGATGAATCAATGCCATAGGAAACTCTTGACAATCAGCTGGCTGTCTGCAACCATGGCTGATGGTAAAAAGGATGAACTTAAAAGAATAGAGCTGCTTGAAATAAAAGCCAAAAAAGTAACACATTTTTCTTTTGGCACAATGTCTGACAGTAACCAAACAACTCCAGTCTAGAGCAGGAAAACTACAAAGAGGAAAGCAGAGAGCTAGAGATGATGACAGTGTTACAGATCATGCTCAGAAGAGCCTGGCTGTTATACTGTTCTCTCATCACCACAGCCACAAGAGCTTGCAGGAGCTGATCAACAGCTGCTGCCTCAGAGATATTATCTGCAGGGGAAAAAACACTCACAATTTTTCCTAAATATTATACTTTAGCATTTTTTTTAAATGCCAACATAGATGTTTTTTCATAATTAAATTCTTGTTCCGCTTCTGTCCCCTCAATTTGCTATTAAAAACATAATTCATATTTTTCAGTACGTTTTATGCAAAGTCTCAGGTATATTTGGATAATTTATAAATAATTCTGGTATGATTAGCCCAATGAATGCAGAGATCATTATCCAGAAAGAAGAAGCATATTAGACTTTTGATTTTTAATAAAGCAATTTTCAGAAACTTATACAATTAGGAAGAAAAATCAAATATAACGTAGTAGATTTTACTTTCTAGTTCTAGGTTAGTTTTTCAACTCCATAGGATCTGAGTTAAATCTGTGTGTGAGAGCTGGTCTTTAAATCTTGCTTTTTGTTTTAAATGAAACATATACAATCATGTAATTTTCTATTCACATTTTATTATCCCCACTGTAGGACTGAACATGTGAGCAGAAATGCAAAGAACACTTTAAAACACGTACCTGGAGAGTCTTCTCTTATTTTCTTGCTGGACAAAGACGTCACAGTAAGGAACAGCACTAACAAGCCACCACAGCTCACTGTATACTGAGAAGACACCACACAGCTCATTGCACAAGGCAGAAACTCTTGTGGTTTCTAACAACTCTGCACTAAAGTGACACCACTAGCTGTCCTTGCTGCAACTGTGAGTCTGGTCACTCTTCACCATTTTGACTCTCTTTAATACACACTGAAGATGGCTTCAAGCAGAATTTGTCATCCTGAGTCTCCTCTCAGCTGTGAGAGTCAGTCAGGCTGAGAAGAGTTCAGAAGTAGTGGGCTGGAAATGTGGGGCCCTACTTATGTCCTTAACTGGAAGATAGACAGCCCATTCTTGAGTCATTATGAGATGGTTGTTGACTCCCCTGGAGGCGATTGTCCGCAGCCTCCCAATTTGGCACTATGACCTTTCCCTCAGCCCCACAGGGAGAAGGTGGGAGGTGGGATGGTGGGACAGGATGGAGGAGTCCTTGTGAGTGAGTCACTTACCTACGTTCCCACCTCCAAGACTGCAGTTTCCTAGATGGGAAAGACACTAATTTAATCTGATAGCATAGAGCTGTTTTAATAATTGGTTCAGTGGTGGGATGGAGTGTGGCGTGGAGCCAGTGCCTGTAGTTTGGTGGATTGAGTGGGTGAAGGAGGAGAGTTTGTGGGCAACTGCCCATAGGAGCATGGCTGGCTCCACCACCCTCCTTGGTCTGGATGTGCAGAAGGTCACCTCATCAGTCAGTCCCATGGGATAGCACCAGCCTAGACCAGTGCCTTCATGCCCTGTCCAGGTGAGCTCAAGAAGCAGAAACAACAGGACATCATTGCCATGCCAGCCCTTAGGCTTTAGCAGGAGTCAGGGGCAGCCCTCAAGCCTACAAGGTATTCTGGACACATGGAGCATTCCATAACACTGTGGATTCAAATTCGACAGTACGCTTCCTTCTGGAATGACACAAACCATGTCCCTCTGGCAGCGAAGCTCACTCTCACTGAGGTGGCCTCATGTGCAGGTGTAACAGTGTCCAGCCTCAGCACAGGCTGTGAAAGGTAATGGCCAAGAGGGCATTCCCTGGGACCAGGTTGCACATTCTTCCAAAGCTGTCCCTTCCTGCCCATGAGAGGGCAAGGGCTCTGAACTGTTCCCCTCACCTTACAAGGCACTTAGCCCAAAAGAAATCTTGGAGAAACATGAACAGAGCTGTTGTCAATTACAGGCCACATGATGCTGAGCAGAGCCCTGAGCCAAGCATCATAACTTGAAGCATTGACAACATCCCAGCGAGAAGTGCTCAGTAGAGTGTTTCTGAGGAAAACAGTGTCTCCTGCTGAGATAAAGTTTCTGAAATATTTCAGAATGAATACAAGAAGCATATATCTGTATGTGTATTCATCAAAGATGCTGCGAGCACAACAGAACCTGAGCTGCCCCATACATTTTATCATATTATTCAAAACAAGAAATGCATGCAAAGGTTCTCTGACAGACAGGAATAACTGCTAAAGACAACTAACTTTTAGAGAGAAAACAGATTCCCTGGAAGAGGCTGTTGTTGACTATTTAGTTAGGGAGGATTTTTACACCAATTAAATTCTGTAGATGGACAGATCTACTGTCCTATGTCTTGTGAACTTCACCCTCACCCTGCTATTGCAATAGGAACCACTTCAACTGAAAATTCCCCCCTCTATCTCCCAGGCATTAACTCCTGAAAAGTACCAGTGAACATAATAGTGAGAGGCCACCAGAAACCTTGGTGCTCCCAGGCACAGCATCTTTCCCAGCTCCCCCCACTCCCACACTGTGTCTGGTTCTGAAGTGATGGAGATCCTGTGAGAAATACATTACAGGCTCACCACAGCTTGTTGCCTCAAAACATTTGGAAACAACTTCCCTGGCAGCTTGGCAGGGATATAAGGGAAACATAAATGAAGTATAAAATTTTTTATCCCGGTAATATTACTCCATGTACTGCTTGTGAGATGCAATAGTCTTATCAGACTCTGCAGCATCCTCCTCCATCTCATGGCTACATCCCACCTATGGCTGCTATGGCTGCTGATCAAAGGGAAATAGGATTCCAGCTGATTGAAAAAAGCCAGGTAGACAGACAGCTCTGGTGATGGCTGATGGACAGTGTGTCTTGATTATCTCTTTATTTTTTAAATCTTGAAGCTTTTTTTTTTTTTTTTTGCATTTGTAAATATTCAGTTTAGAAAACATCTGTAACTCAGGGTGATAGGAGTGGGGAAAACTGACTATAAAGAACATGGTTATTCCTAGGAATATATTTCTCCATCACTGATGCAGGTGAGAAATTGGAGCTGCTGTGACTCATCAGTTTTCCTGTTCATGGTGTCAGGTATGAGTGTCACTCTCTATTTGGAGATATCCTTAGAGGGGTTGATAAAAAAAACATGAAGCACAAAAACAAGTCAACAAAGAAGAAAGTCCTAAACCACGGAAATGTGGGAAAGGAGCTGCTAACAAAAATAAAAATTAACACTGAGTTTTCTGGAAGGAATTGCCATAGAGCTGATTTAGTGGTATCAGGGTGGAAACTGGGGATTCAAGCTGAGCTTTTTGAGAGACCATAGTACATAAGAAGCAGAAATCTTATTAAAATGTAATGGGACTTTGGAAAACAATATGCTCCTTTTAAATTTCAGCCATCAGCACAAACTAGATTCATTTCAAGGGCAAGATCTGTACCAGTTATAAGTCAGAGAAAGTCTATTAGAAATTAATAGCTTTAAACTAGGGCAGTTGTCCACCGGGGTGTATAAGTACCACTGGATTTGCACTGCTTACTTGAGCATGATTCCAATCTGTGCACCAATTTTAAAGGTGTATCCTTTACCTATTCCTTCAAATTATTAATTAAAGTGATACAAAAATGAAGAAGCAAAATCTATGTGCCTGGGACAAGAAAGAACATCTTGGTTTGTTCTGCATTTGTGAGATACCTAGCACATGGGAGCTGTACTAGCCTAAGATTAAGAATTTGAGAAATGTCACAATATATAAAATACATAAAATACAAAAAATATAGATGAAGACTCTAGAAGCCTATTTGTACATTCAACTTTACCTAGAGTCCTATCTCCAAAACTTTTACCAAGCCATTTTCTCAGAAATTTTGCAAGGCACAAAAAGACGGCAGATTTCAGGAGGGGCTGCAGGTAGTAACTATCAACTACACCAATAAAAATCAGTAGTGAGACATCATTCCTTCCTGATTACACCAACAGCCTAAGGGCTTCAGCCTTTTGAAAACTGTTATCAGCAGCTGAAGAGAAAGCAAGTAGTATGAAATAAGGAAATAAAGAAAATGACAGATATCCACTCTACAAGTAGGCTGTGTTTATGTCTCTCTTCTGCCCTGATGAGACATCTGGCATATGAAAACGCACCTGCACAGACAGTCCAGACCACAGAACAGCAAGTAGCCTCAAGAAGTCTGCAGTGATGAGTTTCTCATTTTCTTGGACCCAGCAATTTGATAATGGGTGACTATGTTGATTAGCTTTGAGCACTGTACATCCCTGCAATGCCTATCACAGCTAGGGATACCAGATACATTCCCAGCACCCCAGGCACTCCTCCTTACCAGAAGCTGGTTTTGATCTTCACAGCCACATCCATATCTTTACACAGCTGCTCCTTCACACACCTCTGGTATGATCTGCTTATACTCAGCACCAAATGTCAGGGTTATTTTTGGGGAATTCAGATGGAAAAATAAAACTCATTCAGGTCAGAATGTCATTATACATTGACTAACAATGCAGTGTCATAGGTCTTAGAGTATGCAGATCCAATACTGAAGGTGGAGTCTGCTAGCTAAGCTAGAAAATGCATAGGTAAAAATTCTCTCTTCCAATTTTTTTTAGATAGTTTCTTTAAAACACATTGCTTAAAAACACTTATAATGAGAATTACCAATACAATTTGGTTTTCTGCCTATTCCATATAGTCATTCTTTAAAAGGATCTACCCATGTAGATTTGCAAAACTCAAACACCTCTGCAGCCCAAGGGTAGCATAATTAGCTGACTGCATTGGATAATTCAATTTCATTTGCATATTTTTAATCCACTAGGATGAAAAATGAAAACCAGGAGAGTGCATGCTTCTGCATGCCCATCACTCCATTTGTGTTTCATGAATTGGCAGTGTGAGATTTATACAAACAAAATAGAAGTTCTAGATTCTTAGGTTATGCATACAAATAACTCAAAGGCAGGTTTCCAGAGGATGTGGCCAGACTCTTTCCAGTGGTTCCCAGTGACAGGACAAGGGGTAACAGGCAGAAAATGAAACACAGAAGTTCTACCTGAAGATGAGGATAAACTTATTCATTTCAAGGGCAACAAAGCTCTGAAAGAGGTTGTCCAGAGAGGTTATGGAGCATCATCCTCTGGAGGTGTTGAAAATCCGCCTGAACACGATCTTGTGCAACCTACTCTGGGTGAACCTGCTTTGGGGAGGGGTTGGACTAGATGATCTGCAGAGGTTCCTTCCAACCTCAACCATTCTGTGATTCTGTGACTCTATTTCAGCCTCTTATGTGTTAATATGCTAGATCGTAGTACTAATTTAGCCTATGAGAGAGAACTGATTTGAGGGATGATATGACAGTGGTGGTAGAATACTTTCATAGGAGTTGAGATTTATCCACTTTATCCAGTTGCTATGTCTTTAGTTTTTGCCAGCACTTAAAACTCCAGAAAGGCCCCCTTTTATCACTTCTCTCACTTCATTTTATCAGGAAGCCTAAAAATGGACAATTTCCTCAGATCTGCAGTCAGGTGTATTGTAGAGAGGAAACATGGAAGCACCTCTTCGACATATACAACAGCATGTTTCATGTATCCCCCCCCAGGGGCCAGGGAGATGGTCTAAAGTAACCCTTTCAGGTCAAGCACTTGTTATAATATCAGTCACACAGAATCATAGCTTGTTTGGCTTGGAAAGGCCCTTAGAGATCATCTGGTTCCAGCCCCTCTGCCACAGGCAGGGACACTTTTCACTATACCAGGATGCTCAAAATCCCATCCGACCTGACCTTGAACCCTTCTATGGATAGGGCATCCACAACTTCTCTGTAAACTTGTTCCAGTGCCTCATACCCCTCACAGTGAAAAATTTTCTTCCTAATACCTAACCTAAATCTAGCCTCTTTCATTTTGAAACCATTTCCCCTTGTCCTATCACTATATGCTCTTGTCAAAAGTCCTTCTCCAGCTCTCTTGTAGGCTGCCTTTAGGTACTGGAAGGCTGCCAGGTCTACCCAGAGACTTCTCCAGGCTAAACAACCCCAATTCTCTCAGCCTGTCTTTACAGGAGAGGTGCTACATCCTTCTTATTATCTTCATGGCCCTCCTCTGGACATGCTTTAACAGGTCCATGTCTTTCCTGTGCTGGGGACCCCAGAACTGAATGCAGCACTTCAGGTGAGATCTCATGAGAGCAGAGAAGAGGGGCAGAATCACATCCCTTGACCTGCTGGCCACACTGTTTTTGATGCAGCCCAGGATGTGACTGGCCTTCTGGGCTGTGAGTGCTCATTCCCAAGTCATGCTGAGCTCTTCATCCACCGACATCCCCAAGTCCTTCTCCTCAGGGCTGCCCTCAATCAATTTCACACACAGTCTGAATATGTGTTTGGGATTGCCTTGACCCACATTGCACTTGGCCTTGTTGAAGATCACCAAATTTGTCAGGCACAGTCTGCCCTTAATGAAGCCATGTTGGCTGTCACCAATCACCTCACTTTCCATGTGCCTCAGTATACATAATATAGGTAACTATTGTATAGCTATACCTCTTCTTCCTGCAGCCTTTCTCCCTTTCTTTTTGCTCCACATGTTCTGGTTATAATCGAGATTAAACAGAATGCTTACAGGAACATAAATGAACTAGGACATGCAGTCAATTGGAATTGTTTTTTCATGCTCTTTTATGAATAGCTGCTGAGCAGTCAGGGAAAAGTGAATATAAGCCCTTGATACAGTTCATTGCTCTCTGCGTGAGTTGTGTGAAATTTACACTCTCAATGCAGTTATGTGACTGAGGCTTTTTACACCTCCTGTCCCTTTTTCAAGTGATGGACTGGCAAGAAAAGGCAGTGCCATATATTAGGGTGGCCACGAAAAGGGTACGTGCGTGATGTATTGCGGTGCTGTAGAGCAGCTAATGTTCTGCTGCTCCTTGTACTACACAGCAGCTTTGCAATGACTAGCGTAGATCACAGGAGAGTGCAAGATGGCTCTCTTCTTCCAGTTATATAATTAGATCCATTGCTCATCTGTCATACCAAAGTGCTGTAGCAACAGACACTCGTCCATCTGTGACACTGCTCTGCCTGCTTCTCCATCAGGAACACTGACAGGTCTGCGTGTTGCCATGTGCCCTGGTAGCAGGAGCTCAGAACTCTGGCTTAGGGCTACGTCACTTTGGATTCTACCCACTCATCATCAGAGATGCTGTCCCTGATTCTGACAGCAACAGGGGGCACAGACAGCAAGTATAAACCTGTACAGAAGCATCTTCTCTGCATATCTCATTCTTTTTCCTACATCTTTTGTGTCTTGCTATCTCTTTTAGCGTGCTTTTCTTACACTGGATGGTCCCTGGGGGCATGAATCTGTCATTATTATTTAGCTTTCCTTGTGCAATTTAGAGCTATAATAAACCGTAAAGAAGGTCACTGTAATCAGCATACTGCAGTAGAAGCATTACAGAGAAACGGGGTCTGTCCTAAAAGGTAGGAAACATCCTGAGCCTCAGAGACAAGAACTCAGTCCTGATTAACTGGCAAAATCTTCATTTATCTCTAGCAGCAATCCTGTCAACTACCAGGTCCAATGCATTGCATTATCAGAACGTTATGCTTCACTTTACTCTTTCATAGCAATTCTCTGCCAGGACACATGGCACTGTGTCCTATAGCAGGGATGTTTTATCCAAACTTATGATGTCTAGCTTCCAAAAACGAAAGTAAGGTGTTTTTCAATTATTGTAAATATTCCTGCCCAAGTGGGACAAAATGTAGAACTGTAGCAAATGTTCAAAGGCAGATAATCTTAAGAAACAAAAATTAGATCCCCACATATCAGTTAAAATACTTCATTTCTGTCCCAGGCTGTTTGTTTATGGGTTTTATTTATACCTCATGGCTGTATCAAAAGCCTTTGTGACATTAGTGAAGGCACAGCAAGTCTCCAGATTATGGTCATGACCTGCTTCCTGAACCTGTCTGGTTAAAAATGTACCTGATGCTGTTGGAGAGGCTGAGAAAGGCTGTTTCCCTTCCCAGCATACACAGCTGATGAGTTGTGCCTCGCTTTGCTTGGTGTCAGCTGGAGCTGGTTGGGACAAGCACCAGAGGGTGTTTGCAAAAAGTCCCATTGTGAAAGGGCCTTAAGATTTTGTAGCTGCTTCCAGCCTTTCCAGCAGGCTGAGCAGTTGCAGCTGCGAGTGGCAGCAATCACTGCTTGCAAAGGGGGAGGTGGGGACATGTGACACCTCCATCTTCATATCCTCCAGCTCCATCACTTCCCTTAGATGACCTGAACTATCCTCAGTTCTCACTTCAGAAACAGCAGTCTCTGCTACTCTTGATAATATTTCAGACATCTCTAATCACACAAAACGAGCATCAAGCATTTTTCAGCTGCGCTTTCTGGTGGTGCTCTAAAATCATCTAAGCAAGGTGTCTCCAGCAAAAGCAGGCAGGGAGATCCCATGGCTATCAGGCCTTTTTACAGGCAGATGGAAGACGAATTTACTGCTTAACTTCTGTGGGTTACATTCAGCCACATGATTTGGATGAGGTTCTCCTGTCTGATATATGTCATAGAAATCATGCCTTCAGCTGATGCCTTGTCACCAGAGCAAAAAAAAATAGTATCAAATGTCTCCAGGAAAAGTGGTTCTTAAGGAAGAAACTGCATGTTTTCACCCCATATGATATGTTCAAAGACCTCATCTTCTCATATTAAGACCTCATTTTCACATTCTGGTCTTGTTATTGAAAAGGTTGTTAATGTTCTCAGCCCCAGCTCCACCTCTTCTCTTGAGAAGGTGAGCAGTGCTTTCCCTAGGGAAGAAAAACCAATAGAAAAGGGGCAAGACACAGTCTTGTAATAACCTTTCATGCTTATCAGCCTTCAGCTGGGTCTCCCCAGTGATCTCCTGGCACCACCTCTCTTAGATCTCCTAGATCTCATGTCTCTTTAGAGGTTTCTCTTCTTGTATTTTATGTTGTCCAGAGTCTCAGGAGACTATTTTGTCTAACACCCCATCTGAACAAGGCCAGCTTTGAAATTAGATGCACCTTAAAAGCTTGATCAGAGCATATACTGCCAAGTTGTGAGTATCTTCAACAGTGAAAACTTCACAACTTCTCTGGACAGTTTGGTCCAGTGTTTGACCAGCCTGCTTGAGAGTTTTTACACTTAATATCCAGTGTTATTGGTGTTACACTGCCATAAATCAACACGTAGATCAGGCTTTTTGTTGCCCCTCTCCTTTCACGTATACAGGTTCAGTGTAGGGATGAAAGGTTGCCTTTACACAGGAGTCTCATTTGCTTCACCTCTCTTCTTATTCCCTTTTATCTCTTTGGGAGTACTTTTACTGATTAGTTAATTTGCCATCATTGCTGGCCATATCTAGTAAGAGTAGGCTGATGTTATCCAGTGGTGGGGATGGGATAGGCTGCTAAGAAAATCGCAGAGTGACTCAGAGTAGGAGGGACCTCATGGGTCTCTGGTCCAATCTCCTGCTCACAGCAGCTACAAAAGTGTTGAGCAAGCCTTCTGTCACTTTCTCCAGAGCACTGGTAGAGGACTAGTCTCAGGACAGACCCATGTAGTGCTCCTAAGCTCAGCCTGAGACAAAGGTCCAGCTGTGTTGCTCCAGCTGGTATTGGGGACCACGTGTTGTGGTATGTTGCCACTGCTACTGAACATGTGTATTCTGTCCTCTGCAGAACTCCCAGCCTCTTCCCATGCACCTTTCTGCAATGACTGATTTGTTGCTGTTTCCATTCAGTGTGTCCTGGGCCTCCAGCTATCCAGGACTCTTAAAACTTGTCAAATGTTTTGCTGGTACTCCCTCATGAGCTGTCATCTGGAGAAAAGAGCATCTTAAGATGAGGAATAGCTGAAGTTTTCTGATAAAAAAAGTCTACCTGGACACCCTTACCCAACAGCAGCAGCTAGGACATACCACATCCACCCACAGAGCTCCCACGAGTCTTCAAAGAGCCCATAAGACTGGGAGGATCTAGAAGAAAAGCCCAAAGCAGCTGTAAAAATTCTTGACACTGTCGGCTGATCCTGTTTGCTGTGCTTTGGGGTGTGCAGAGACCATGCTGCGAGTTGTGATTCCAATGTTGGTGAGTGTAGCTGTCAGTAATAGAAGTTCATTACCTTATTTTTTGGAGTGTCTATTTGCAACGAGATGGCAACCTTTTCTGTGACATAGGAGAGGACTTACCAGATCATTGCAATGGTTGGGGGCACCCCACCACTTCCCAGAGGCTTGCAACAAGCCATTTCTCAGTACTAGAATTTCAACAAACTTTGCCAAAACCACACACACTTGTGAGGTTTTGGAGAAGTTTTTTCTTTTGCCTTAAAAAATAATTAGAGTACCTCTGTTTTTCATGGCCTACATCTTGCCCCTGCTGCCTGGCAGGGATCCCCAGGACACAAGGCAGGATTGCAGGGCCTCATACCTGCCCACGAATCACCTTCCCTGTGAATGAGGCAGCCTCATCCATCTGGTGTCCTCTGCTTCACAGTACCTAAGGGCTTTGTTGTTTAGAGAGAGCATCACAAGAGTTCAGGAAAGTTTAGGGACACGATGGCATTGAGACCATGATTTGAGCAAAGAGAGGTGAACACGACTGGTTTATGGAGAGAAAGGCTGGGATGTGACTCTACCATCCTTTACACAACCAGGCACAGGCAGAACGTGTTGTTCACTGATAACCACGACCACTCCTCTGCACTGCTCATCCCTATCACCACCCCAAAACAGTAGCAATGGGCAAATTGGAAGGCCCTTACCCATGGCTGGAGATTAGAAGTATTTCCTTAGAATATACTTTTTTAATAGTTTTCAGTGTGTGCTATGAAAGTGATGTGAATAAGGCTAATGTTTAATGATAATTCTGAGCTGTCTATACAGGAAAATATAAAATTTTCAGTCAAATATGGAAAATGAAGTCAACATTTTATCTGCAGCCTCTGCAACTTTAGCTGAGGTAAGATAACATGCTATAATTCTGAATCATTGATTGAAAACTTGTTCACCACAAAGTATCATCACTGTGCTCAATTTTTCCACATTCACATTCGTGCTGACACAGTTCCCATGAAATGTTAATCTTGTCTACTCACTAGCACAGAGCAGTTAGGAAGCCTGTGGGGTTTTTTGAGGGTATATATTCAGTACACCAATATAGCTGCATCAGTGGAAAGCCCCAGCAAATGTACTTCTTGACTGGTGTAATTCAGCAGGCTCTTGTTAGAAGTTGTAATTAACTACCATGCAGAGCAAAACGAAAAAGTCTATGAGGCTGCTGCTGGAGATAAGACATTTGGGAAAAAAGGCAAAATGTGACATGGTGTGTAAGCAAAATATTACTAGAAAAAAATGTTCCATAGCTCGTATAACAGCTTCCTAGACAGAGTCCTGTCGACAGACAATGTGCCAAAATCAATTAGAAACTTATGAAAATTTAATCCAAGTTTATCGTAAATAATTCCACCCTAGACAAAGCTACATTTCAAAAAATTTTTACTGCTTCTCATTTAAATTAAGTGATTACTGCCCAGAGCGCAAAGTTTGTTGTCATAAATTAATCTAAATACTGTCCAGGGATCAGTTTGGGTTAAGGTCTTTGCTTGTTAGGATTCCTGTTCCTGAAATAAGATGAAGTTTTAGCACTGTAACAAAACCTTTCCAGTCTAATGCATGTACTGCCCTCAGAGTAGGGACTAGGCCTCGGGTCTTTTCCTGTTCAAGCAAGTACCAAATCCTCAGCTAAAATATTAAATATTGGATTACAAGTCTCTTATTCTTCTATGAAGCACTGACTAAGTTTAGCTGAAGGTCACCTCCCAATGGCCAGCCAGGTCTGCAGGGACTTGGGTGCTCTGTGTGCCATGGATGGGGAAGGTTGCAGAGTCTTTCACATAAGACTTTTTTTTTATGCACCAGTGATTGCTCTTTTCATACACCAGTGTGAAAACCTGAACATATCCAGGTATGTTTTCTGCATGAATACAGCAAATCTTACAAGGGACTTAGGTTTCCAGAGGGTAGAGTTCCTTGGGCTTTTTTGAAACCAAGAAGACCAGTTATCTACATATGAACAAGACAGTCATTGTAATGATCATATCTGTCCATACCTATGCTGGCTGTGGACTGACATGCCTAAATTTATATTTACCTGCAGCATTTCAAAGACATGGCATGCATGCAGATGGCTTTTGTGTTGTGTGTCTGAGCATGGCCTCCGGTATTTGATGTGCCCAAAAGAGTATAGGTTTTAACGTTTAGACTGGGATTGGAGGTTCTGGAAAGTAATTCTAGAAAGCATTCAGTGATGTCAGAATACATAAACTGCACAGCATTTTTTGATAGAAAGAGTGAATCACATTCTTGGCAGAGTAAAGAGGGAAGTAATGATTAAGGCTGGAAAGATGGTTTTTACCTTTATACAGAAATTTTCTACAATAGGTCTAGAATAAGGTGAACTTATGGAATACTTATACGACAAGAATCATGAGATGTTGCTGAGTGTCAAAACACCCCAAAAAACTGTGGAGATTGAAAGAAATATAATTCCATGGGAGATGTAAAGAGCACCATCATTTTAGCTCAGAAAAGAGTTTAAGGTGATCTCAAGAGGAATATTAACTGGGAATAGAAGTTTTCTTTAACTCATAATTATGGACAATGGTATAACTAGAAATAATGATTCAAAGCAAGGCTAGACAAATTTACATGAGAAATAAGGTGCAAATATATTTTAGGGAGACTATAAACTACTGAAGCAAACTACAGAAGAAAATGGTTTGTTCTGCATCTCCTAATGTTTCCAAATGCTTTTCTGAAGTTTGCTTAAGTAAAACATAAATTATGAGACTCATCACAGAGATAACTGGGGGAAATTAAGTGATTGGTGTTCTGGTTATTTCTAGTACTGAGGCTCTGGATTTTACCTTTTTTGTTAATTATGGATGCAGTAGTTTTACCTTTTAAGTGAAAAGTTTATCAGTATTCTTGCAAGGCATTCACTGGGTCTGTAAACACAATGAATCAACTGGGTATTGATATGGCAGGTAGTGGTTTGATTAGAAATGCAAAATATCCAAACATCCGTGTGATTAATGAAGCAGCTGAGACACAAGTGATTCCACATTAGTGGGGCAGGTGTTTGGTCTAAGAGAGCAAGTAGGGTGTTGTTTCAGAGAGAGTAAAATCAACAGCATTGCAGGAGCTCCTCCCAGTGTGAACAGCTGCAGGAATATACTCCCACTGGTAAAGGTCAGATCGATTCAGTGCCTGTCATAATTTCTTGCAAATAAAACACCTACTGACAAAAAATAAATAAATAAGTTCTAAAATTAACGCAGTATGAATGAATGAGTACTCCAGCAAACATCAATGCCTCAGTTGTATAGGCAGCTAAACAATTATATTTATGTTAAGAAGAATAACTCCAAAAATCTGAGAAATCTTCACATTTCACACTGATCTCCCCCATTCCAGCCTCATCTTGTGCTTGGGACTTTTCACCCTCAACAGGGACAAGTAGAGCAGCCCCACAGCAGCTGTTTGGCACTAAATGGCTAATATTTAGATGTTCCAGATGCCCGAGTTGGGGTGGCATCCTCTCCTTGCCCATATCAAAGCAAACCCTGGACACATGACCACCAGAGTACACATTTGAGTTTCTCCAAAACCCATTCTCTGTGCAACTCAAGCTACCCTACAACATGCACAGTATGCCAGTGAAATTGTCCAAACCTTTTACCCAGAGACTGTAAGAAACAAAAATCAGGAGATGAGACAAGCCACCTTCTGTCCAGCCATCCGTGGGTGCCACAGGTCCAGGAGCAGGAAATGAAGATCCATGTTAATCTTAAATGGAGCTGACAACCTGTTCTCAGTGAGAGCTTTCAATCCACTGCTCTTTTGAGGGTAAACTAAATTGTATCATCAAAGGCAACTATAATCCTGCATGCAGGGGGTTATGCTACTCAATTCAGAAGCAAATTCAGATGAGCTTTCCTGGGAACTTAATTTGACAAACATTTATATATGTGGGAGCAGAACTAGCCTATTTCAGATCATCTTATATGCACTGACTGGGTGATATCCAGTAGACTTTAAGTACTTTCAGATATTTTCTTGCTGCTATTTATGGCACATTGATATGAGGATGCCACTCTACCTATTGCCCCATTTGCAGCATAAAATATCAAGCAGGGGAATTAATATACAGGAAGTCCAGGCAATGGACTCCCATTGGCATACAGCCAATGAAACCTTTGCACGGGGATTTGACTTCCCCTGAGCTGATGATGAATGGTTCTGTGAATTTGGTTTGGTCTTATCGCTTCCTCAGTGCTGCTAAAGGTGAAGACAAGCAAAGGAAGGAAATTAAAACCTTTCTCCTTAAGGGATTTGGTTAACCACATCCATCTGGTAGATTTTTATTGTCATGGAGAATAAAAAGAAAAACAGATGAACTGCACTGGAAGGTATTAGCAAATTCTTCACTCCCATTCTCCCAAGAGAAAGCCCTTTCTGAACATCCACCTTGCGTTTATATTTCACTTCCCCTTTCCTCCTTCTTTTCTGAATTTCTCCAGATAACAGAATGTAATTGTTCCTCCCTTGTTTCCCAAGGTTCTTGATGTTTGATGTCATTTCTCGTCTTCAAACTAGCCTGAGAATCTCCCTCCTTGCCATGAATCCTCTCTAAAAACAATCCACCTGACTTATACTTTCAGTCCCTTCTGGCATGCCATGGGGCAATTATTATCCTCCTATCTAAAAGGAACATCGCTCAGTCTCTTTTATTGTTTTGAAAAAGGTCAGGCTGCCTCCCAGCACCAACTCCTTCAGCAGCATCCGATCATCCAGGTGCTTCTCTGCATAATGAACTTGGGGCTCTGGAGAATGGGCATCTGACATGCTTGTTGTTTTCTTGTGCTTTGAAGGTGAAGTCAGCACTTAGGTTGTCTCAGTGGGCTGAAAGTCTTCAAAAAAGGTGAGATTTGTTCTGACTAAATCACTCTGTTTAGGGATGAGAATTTACCATCAGTCTTGATGAGTTTCCTCTAAAAGTTGTGCTTCCTGATTGTACTAGTCTCCTGGAATTGGAATTATGTCATGGAAAATCTAGAAGGCATTGAAAAAATGCCCTTTTTTGTGTCATACATGCATTTCCATGATGCTCCATCCTGTGCCAGAACAGGCACATACTCAATATGATTTTGTTGGACTCCATCTTATTCTCACCTATTCCAACTCCCAAGTCTGTCAGCTCTACAGCTATGTTTTGGGAGTGTGGTTTGAGTGGCTAGAGCAGCCAAATCCAGGAATATGCTTCATATTCCTGCCTCTCCCTCCTGTAGCCCTACCTCTCCCTCTCTGTCTGCTGTTAGGCAGGGGAAGGCAGTGCCCCTCAGTATTTGCAGGATGCTACAGCATCCCAAAGCACTTCAGGGACACTGTGAAGTAGGGATGCCTGAAGCCTCAGAGATATGATACTAGGAAAAAGCTTTTTCTGTCCTTCTTTTTTTCTTTAAGTTACAAACAGATGAAAGGGACTCTGTGATTGCAAGTAGGTGCAATCTGTAGTTTGTGGATTTATTTCCAATAATGAAGTATCAGTGGGATGCTAAAGCTTCTGCAAACACTACTGCAGCACTATTGCATCAATAATTGCTCTTCTAATCTGCATGACGCCTGTAAAAACTTGATTTCTGCTAAAATCACCATGTGGTATGCAAATATATTTCTCTGCTTGTACTATCCAAGGTTTAATCCTTGGGCCTCTTTGTAGAAGAACACTGAAGATGTGGGCAGCTGATCTGCCAGTGGAGAACAAGGAAGCTCTGATTAAGCAAGTAAAATATATGCATTGTGTCTGGAAAGGAGCTGTGTTGGCACATTTTCTCTGCAGAGCCCTCTGGTCTACCTTTGGGCTAACTTTGTTTGACTGTTCAGCAGTGGACCCAAAAGGGTGTGTCATACTTGACCCAGAGCTCTGGTCTCTTCTGCTCTGCAAACTTGAGGCCCTGCAGTTCCCAAAGCTGGCAGACCCAATGCAGTTTGCAACTTAGCCACTGTCTGCCCTGCTACCTTGCCACTCTGACCAGGTTCTCAAGCCATGGCTGGAGACTGAAGGCAATCAGGTCAAGTCAGCCTTCTAAAGAGGAATTTCACAAAAGAATTTGCCTTTTTCTCTCAGGGGTCAGGGTGGCAGTTTGTGCATTGTTGCAGTCCCCAAGGCTCCTGGGGAGCTGAGCTGCAGTGGAGCCTGGCATCAGCCAGGGAACAGCCCAAAGGCTGAGACAGCTTAATCCAGCACTTGCTTGAGGAGGAGAAGCAAAAATTACAGATCTAGTGAGATACCAGTGTGAGTCAAGTATTTCCCTCAGCTTCTTGGAGATGTGTATTTTTTTTTTTTTTTTAACTACCATTCAAAAATTCCCTAAAATGAATTTAATGCACTTCAAAAAACTGTTTTACCTATTTTATCAAATTTATAATGTCAAGTTTAAACTTCTTATATTTACATTTTGCAGATTATCTGTGATTTGTTACAGTGGTCTAGGTCTCCAACAGAGAAGTCTTCATTGATTTTATTAGGAGAACTTAATGAGGAAGGTTACTTGTGCAAGGAGCTGAGGGATCTAGTAGATAGGGATGGATGAAGTGGTGGCAAATGACCCTCAGGAGAAAGGACCAGGAAGCAAATCAGTAGCTTAGATGCTGGAATCCATGAAATACCACAGAATATGCCAAGCTTCAAGGGAAGGATCATCAGGTCCATCTCCTGGCCCCGCACAGGCCCATGCCCAAGAGTCACCCTGTGTCATGAATTTTCTCCCTATAGAGGCAAGTAGCATCTCTGAATTATTCCCATGTCACTTGACCTTGCTTCCACTGGGCATACACCTTCCTTTTTCGCCTTATTTCCAAGAAAAGATTCCTGTTCATCCAAGGTGGCCTTCTTCCTCACCTGCTTAACTTCTGACATTGGGGAATTGCCTGTTCCTGTGTCCTTAGGAGGTGGTGATTAAAAAGTGACCAGCCCTGATGAACCCCAGCACCTACAGAAACAACATCCCAGGGGACCTTACTTACTAATTCCCTGAGCAGCCTGAAGTCTGCCCTCCTCATGTCCAGAGTTGAGGTTTTAATATGAGAGGGAGTAGAGCCATGTGCAATGGTAAGGAGCTGGGCTGGAAAATAAGTCAGTCACTGGAGTTAGCAAATGGAAGAAGCATGTCTGCAAGTCAAGGAAGGAAAAAGAAGAATAAGTTTCTTTCAACGGAACTCACATTTTGAGAGGTGTGATGATGAGACAGACAGGCAATGGAAATACCTCAACACCAATTAGATTGAAAGACAATTAGAAAACAGCTGTGGATCAGACTTTAAAGATTGTTAATTGTTGTAGTTTCAGGAAAAAAACTAGACAGGAGGTGGACAGTAATTAATGGAAATTGCAAGGAAAAGCCCAGGAAATCAAATGTTAACAGCCTCCACAATGAAACAAAATGAGTAAATCGTAATTATCATTATTAAAATTAGTATCAGGGGAATTAATAATTGTTAGTTAATTGTCAACAGTGCCATCCTAACTTTCTCCTAGTGCATTTGCATGTTTTCTGCCTCTTACTTGGTCTCATTAGTTTGAAGAGATGCTGTCATCCTAAAATCCAAGCTTTAAAAAAAATTAGAAGCCGTTGCTCTTCCCCTTCTACCAATTATGACTTTGCAGTTATGTACTGCTATTTACAAAATGTTTTCTCCTCCTCATGTACAAAAGTTGCAAAAGGAAAACAAACTACTGTGGAACACTGACAGTCATTAAAAACTATGCCACCAAATATTCAAAGTAAACAAAGTGGAAAATCTATTTCTGGTCTCTACCAGGACTCAAAATTAGAGACCCCAAATGAATACAGTACCTGATCAGAGCTGTTCTTTCAGATAAATGTCATGCAGAGTTGAAGACAAGAATCAGAGCTTCAGCTATGTCTCCCTCATGTTTCTTAAGAGAGTTGTACTTCACAGGAAAAATTATCTGAGTTTCTTATTAGTGGGGAATAGACCCTGGTTAAACACAGGGATTGCTCTATCAGGTACCTTGTATTGAATTTAAAGTGAAAATTGAACCTTCCTTAAGATTATGCTATGATTCTAGGAAATTATGTTACTGGTGATCTTTGAACGACTGTTATTTTAGGGATGGACCCATTACGTACAAGTCATACATAATTTGACGGATGGCCTACAATATGCCATCTGTTATTGGTGTCTGTCATCCTTTACTTCTGGTCACAGTTTTCATTACTTTTACTTCTATAATATCCATTTATGTATGTACTTTACTACCATGTAAAGACAGAATAAACTTTTTTGAAGATTTGTTCAATTTTCTAAGACCATTCTGCAGTGGAGAAATAGTTTTGGCTAATACCATGTTCTAAGTTGTCCAAAGGTAAAAAAACCCACAAATTCCAGCTATATACTGTATTAAATGTTTATACATTCCATCAAAAGTATTATAAAGCTTGAAGCTAGAGGTTGTATCCTTTTATTAAATGAGCTACTAGGTTTGGAAAAGCTATATTGATCTGTCTAATAAAAGATACTTATTTTAACTACACAGTAGTTTCAATTACAAAGCTGTGGGAAGTTGCCAGTGTCAGCAGGTCTGAAATGAGCACTGACATGGTGATATCAGGATCTGTCTGTCCATGCCTCTCTGTTCCCTTGCTAGTTAGCAAAAGCACCCAACTGCTCCCATCCTTAGCCCCCTGGCTGTGGACACAACATCATCCTCAAAACATGGTCAGGACTGCAGCTTTGGGCAGCTGTCCTGCTCCAGCTGCCATCAGCAAACACGGGGCTGCCTGGCATGTCCCTCAGACAGCAACTATCATGAGATTTGCACATCTCATCATCTCTTTCCTGGTTCTTGGCCTTATTTTTGCCACTTTTGCCTCTTTTCCTAGACCCTAACCTCCTGCCAATTTACACAACCTGTTTCTGAAGGAATAGGTCCTGCAAATCATGGAGGCAGTGCCTGCAATCTGTAAAGCATCTGAAAGAGGAAACATACAAATATGTTCTTAAAAACCTCTTCCTCCAGTGAGGATAAAGATCTATTATAATAATAATAAAAAGCACCAACAACAATCCCCAGGATCACAGAGATGTATTAAAGAGATCTGAACTCTGAGATCAGGTATGGTAGAAGTCAGCTACACTTTAAATAAAGTGAACCTATAAGAGCGAAAGAGGCTATTTAAACACTGTTTATAAATACACTGTGTTTATATGTTCCTCCTTCTGCATAGGAGTGCCCTAACATTTGGTATGTGCCAAATCTGTGGTTCTGTGAAAATCCTCTTTGCTGTTGAACTTTACAGTCCTGAGACCCTTTTGTAAGGCCCCCTGGCTGCCTCATCAGCCCAGACTAGCCCCATGGGCCAGTACCCCGCAAAGGGACTGGAACACCTGGAAAGAATCAGGTAAAGCATTATGTACAGGATCCAACTGAACAGGACTCTATCTGCCCTGGAGAGAGCACAGGAATTTCCCCCGGCTGTACCAGTTGAACACCCTAACCTCAGTCTGAAACAGCTTGCAAGGTCTGCAGCCCCGTAGTGAGCCCAGCCCTTGGGCCACCCTGAGGTTAGCAGCCGCTGTTTGTAGAGGAGCAGAGTTCCCATCTCACCCCCAATTCCCAGCTCAGTTTGAAGCCTCTGGGCCTCTAATTCACTGGAGTCTTATAAATAATACCCTGAGTCTCAAGGGCTTTTGCATTTCTGAAGCCCTTGTATTCAGGAAGGATGCTCTTCTTTTCCTCTGCGACAGGGAGGGTGGCTGGCTGTCCTCTAGGTCATGACAGACTGTCACTTCCACTTAGATGCCACAGAAGACGGGCTGCTGGCTAGCAGGCGCCTGGCTGCAGAGCCGCTGCGAGGGCTGCTCCAGGGTCTCTTAGGATTGTAAAGCAGCTGCCATGACCCACTGTGTTTTTTGAGTAATTAAACATTTACACAAGTTTGTTTTGTAAACTGAGAGCTTTGAAAGCGTCAGAGTTTGGTTCAGCTGTGAAAGCCTCAAGGGCCATTTTTTTATCGGAGCTGTTGTCAGAGGTATCGTGTCAAACCCCGCTCCCAGGGTGACAGCAGGAGGCACAGGAGCCTGCCACGCACCTGCCACAGGCACAGGAAACCTGATGTCTGTCTGTCTGAGGAGCTACTATACATTCTCAACATTTTATCCTCATTCATTCATTTCAGTCACTGGTTCTGCACTTGCAGACTTCCTTGAAATACCTGTGGAAAAAGCATATTGCATGAGGAAGGTGTAAAGCCTTTCAGGAAAAATAGGGATCCTCTTAGTTTTGCCAATGAGAACACTTTCACTGTTTCCAAAATCTTTTCCAGTTTTACCCAGATTTTTGAGTTCTGGTCACCATTAGAAAATAAAGTGCCAAAAAAACATAGCAGTAGTATTTTTGTCTTCTCCTTCCACCCATCCAACAGTGGCAGTGCACGGGAGGTAGGATCTAGGTGAGAGCTTGTTCCTACAAGCTTTCAAATATTGTGAAGCCTGGGATTTTTTTGGCCATTAGACCTTAAAAGCAGCTTCCTTTGTCTAAGTCTACATTGTGTTTGATTCACCAGCTTGCCAAAATGACTGTCTTTGCTTCCATCTCCAGCTGAACACTGTGCACAGGAATTCAGAACTGCTGAATTTAATCTCAGCATATATCAGCTTTTAAAAACATGGACACTTGGGATACCTGTCTCTAATTTAAAAAAAAATAACCTAGTTATTTATAGCCAACATCTTGCTTCTGGGAGGACTCATCGTCCCTGTTCTTAGCGTCATGTAATCAGGCTCTGTCTAAAGATTACAAAAAGTACAGCCTGTAACCTTTCTGCACTGACAAACTAGCATTGCAACATGCTGGCTACAGGAAATGTGGGATTGCAAGGGACTTCCAGATTTATCAGGCTCCATCTCTTGATATCCCATGCTACCACACTATAAAATGCTCTTCTGAATTGCACCTTAAAAGTAACTTCGGTTTTTGCTCACATTGTTCCCACTGCTTTCGGGAAAGAATTCTTTTGTGTGTAAACAGTTTAATTTTTTTCTGAAATTATTCATGGCTGTACTCATTTTTTCTTTTGCTAGCACTGCCCTGAAGCTTATCTCCTGGTAGATATCTACCCCCTGATGTTACACATAAATCCAAACTGTTTTTCTTCTGTCTTTACTTTCCTGCTTAAACAAGCCAAATTCTTCCTGACATCTCTTGTATGAGCATCTCTACATTCCCCACTTCTCCTGGGTGTATAACCTGGAATTGTGCTAGGTTAAATTTATCTCTTTGGAACATGAAAACCAATATGCATATAGGAAACAAAGTGCATATGGCTCTTACAATGCTGAAACTATTTGTCATTTGCAATTATATTATATTGCCCCTCTGGACAATGTTTTAGCACTACAAAGTTGATCTTTTTCTACAGGAATAGCATCTGTTACACCAACACACTTGTGTATGTGATGAGGAGTCCAAAATAACCACCTGCCTGGTTTTACCTTTATTTCCTTGCTGTCAGAGTCTCCTTGCTGTGGAGAGACTCTGCACTAGGTTCCCATGTCCTCTCCAGAGGTATTTAAAAGACATGTATATGTGGCACTTGGGGATGTGGTTTAGTGGTTGGCTGGGCAGTGCTGGGCTAAGGGTTGGACTTAATGATCTTAAACGTCCTTTCCAACCTAAGTGACTCTGTGATTCTATTTAAAAGCCAAAGGGGTTCAAGCATCTGGGGAGTCTTACCTATCGGGCCCCCAGGCAAAAATATATTTACCTGGAGAGAAGGTGTTGAAGATAGGCAGTATGATTTCTTCTGAGGAAGGAATTAGCTCAGAACAAAGCCTGGAGATTGGTGTAAATAATGTGCTTAACTCTGGAGGAGCTGGCTACCTGTATTCTTCTTGTGGGGATGTTCTTCTGAGCAGACGAGCTCGAACTTGCTCTACTCTGTGGTCTACCTTTATATTTTTAAGACAGTGTTTTGTAACTAATTTTTTTAGTGTGTCATTTTCTGGCCAACCTAAATCCATGGAGGAAGTTTTATTTCTGATGTAGGCAAGGGGGCTAAATATTGCCACCGCAGGCAGCTTTAAAATATTTTGGTTTTATGCTTGTTGTATGTTCTGATTGTATGGAAAGAGAATAGTAATATTTTACATGTAGCAAAGATACTTCTTTTCCACCACTGCTGTCTACATCAAACTATTTCTGCCTCTACTCCCCTGCTTCTCTGTTCCTGGTGGCCTTATAATTTGCCATGTTCATTAAGAGTCCATTAAAATCAATGGACCACTAAAGCCTGCCTGGTAAGTCTGGCAGCAGCCAATAGATTAACTTCAAGGTCTGGCCAAACACATTAGAAACAGTTTCTTGCTGACCACAACCACTCTGACTGAGACTTGTGCCTGAAAATGAAATACTGTAATCTCTATAGCTGTCAGCTGGCCTGCTGTTATATGTGCTAAGGCTTCCCCTGCTGTGAAGTAAGCTAGATTTACAGTGATTGTTTATGCAGCACCATACTATATTTAGCTATTAATCACATGGTGACATACTCTTTTCCATTTAGCTAACTGGAATAGAACACCTCGTATATAAAGCTCAACCTTGCATTCATCTTTTCCAATTTGAATTGCCTGGTCTTGATACAATAAAATTAAATTCTAGACTTTTAAACAACTTGCTGGTACCAAGGTCTGTCTGATGGAAAAGGCAAATGCAAACAATTTTCCAGCTGTTGGCTACATATACTTCAAATAACCCTGCATACACTTCCACTCATACCTCTGTTCACAGGATTAGTACTCCTGACATGAGTAGAACTGCTCCCAGGGGTTAAGATAACGCACCTTCAGAAGCATTTGTAGGTTCTCAGCCATAGAAGATATTCGCTATGTGTCATTTTAACATTTTATTAATGACACTTCACTCTTCTTATGAACTAAGCTTCCTGCGTATAAGTAGAATCCTGACATCCTCACAAATGCAGTTCAAGATGTCTAAAAGCAAAGCATGTTTCAGTTCAGCAAAGCCTGTTCAAGTGAGTTGACTAGGGCTTCCAGTAGGCCTGAAGAGAGTGATGCCTGTCGAAATGCCAAACGATTCTGGCTCTTGGAGCAAAACCTCCTTCAGGAAATGGCTACATGGCTTAGTCTAGGCAGCTAGCATATTGAGAATGAAAGCTAGCAGGAAGAATTCCCTCCTGTCTCACAAATGAATATTATTTCAGAAAATAACAGCCTACTGCACAAGACAAAATAATAACACTGTAGAGAGCTTGGTTCATTTTTATAGGACAAACTAACTCTTCAGTAGATTTTTTTTTTTCCATTTTACATGAGCCTTTCTTTGGTTTTCTCAGCACAGGAGAAAACTGACTGATGGGGATAGGGTCATAATGCTTTTTCAATTTTAACTCAGAACTAGTTATTCACCTAAAAAAAGTAAAATCATCTCAAACTGATTTTTAAGCATTTCACTGAAAAGTAATACATATAAAAGCATGGGATAGAGTTGAGATAAATATGAATAAGTAGCAGCATAGTGGAGCCACAGAATAGCTTATAGCATGACTAGAAGCAATATTTGATCATTTCTGAAAAGCTATTTCTTAAGTTAATCACACAGGCTTTTGGGTACAAGTCTTATTGCTGTTTGGCAAGGATTTAGGTATAGCCTTTATTTTTATTACTCATATCTTACTGAAAATAATTAAAATAGACTATAAAATCAACTATCTGAACTCATGTTCAGTTAGATGGAAGCAGATGAAATAGTAATTTTTTTTTTCTAGAAATTTGCAGGTTGGAACTAATTAATACAAAAAAATTATTGCAAGAAACATACTGTAGTATTAACCTCTAGCTTGGACTTTTTCTTTTTTTTCGGGATGTTAATAGGTTATTGGTAGCTTCAGATAAGTTAACTGCTATTCTAATTTTTACAGTGACACAAATGTAGCACCTTTTCTCAGTTTAATCATCTTAATTCCTGTCTTTTATCCCCACCCACCAGGGGGTCTCAATTGAGAAATGTGCATTTTGCATCTAATAGTAGCTATTTAATAAAGTATTAACTTGCAGCTGCTGGTTGCTGGTTAAAGTCAGCACCCTGAGGAATAGTGAAGGCCTTCATCTCCCTTTGGCTTACACAGGACATATATAGATGTTCCCTTATATGGCTGATTGATGTGTAAAAGGGATGGTATTGCACTTGAAGTGTTTATAACATCCTGACCAGTCCTGTAATGACAATCAAAGTTCTTCCACTTGGTTTTCTGAGAGTTTATGCATGGAGCCACGCATATTTCAATATGCTCTCCAGGAATTCCAAGATAATTTGTTCCAGAAGAAATTGCATGATTTTATTGGTGTTTTATTTTCTTCCTAGATGTGTATGAGGAGCTTACAGTTGGCATTTGCATTTTGTTTTTTCAGTGTGGAGCTGTAAATTAGTCCCAGATGCCTTGCAGCTTGGGCACAGAGACTCATGAACTTTTGTAAACCTTTTGATGTTCTCTGTCTGCGATTAAAAGACTATAATAAATCTACCCACAAAGAAGATGCTAAAAAGCAGAAGCTGACAGCTTCTTAAGAACAACCTTATCATCTCTCTAAAAATATGGGCTTATATCAAACAGACAAACATGTGTTTGCTATAATTTCCCAGATTATCAGATTATATATAGGGAAATTTACATGGTATTATACAGAAACACTCTCATCTTTCACAACACCCAATAGAGATGCTTTTTCACATATGCTGGAATTAATTGTAGTATCATAAAATTGTGGTCAAAACTGAGCAAACTATGAAGAACTTTAAATGGGTATGAGACATATCTGAGTATAATGATGAATAAAGATAATTTGGGAAATGTCTAGATTTAGAGGCCTAAATAAGGTCTTCCTCCTCACTTGTTCTGAAACATCTTCTAAACAACACCTTCAGAAAAGGCCAGAGGACAACCCAGGGAACTACAAGCCAGTCAGATCCTCTTTGGTCCCTGGAAAGGTCACGCAGCACGTCTTCTCGGAGCACATTTCTGGGTGCAGAAAGGACAAGAAGGTGACTGATAGCAGTCAGCATGGATTTACCAATGGTCAGTCATACCTGGCCAACCTGATTTCCATCTATGATGAAATGACTGTGTTTCAGGTTGAGGGGAGAAGCCAGATGATCCCTATTGCTGCAGTCAGTCAGGTGGAAGAAGAAATTATGACCCACAGTCTTTGTAATCTGTTACTCTCCATATCCTTCATTTACATATAAATTGGTGCCCCCCTCTCCTGTTTATGAGCCAGGTTACCTAAAGCCAGGTTCCTCAAGGCCACGTTCCCTCTGTCCCCACTTGAGAGCTGGATTTTCATGGGAAATGTGTCCTGAGAGCATGCTTTAGAGATAGGTCCCTATGAGGCTGTCACAATCCCCTCTGATACTTTCTTTCAAGTTATACTGACACATTTAGGTGAAAGAAAATCCTCACTTTAAGAAAGTATTAGAGACCTGCCCAGAATTTCATCTCATTTATTTTGGGGCTTTCCTTTCTTTCCCTGTACATCCATTAGCTATTAAATGAAAAAAATCCCATCAGCTCCATCAGTGGAGGACACAGTCCCCAGTACTGCATCAAGAGATCTGTAGGGAGCAATACCTGTTTCTCAGCTGTTATTTAATGTTTTCATTCTTGATGTAAAATACCACATAATCCATGTTCAAGGACCTTTTTTGTTGTGTGGACTCAAACCCTCAGTAAAGTCAAAGTGCTCACAGCACATTCAGGGGCTTAGAAGGATAAAGGCAGATTACAGGTTTAGGTTTTCTGATCCCACATATAGTGACAGTGTGCTAGTGTGCTGTGCAAGGCAGTTCACAGCATGTTGCCCATCTGGCCTCCGTTTCCTCTAACTTACGTTACTACCTTTTATTTCAATGAAGCAGGAGACTGGTGACCATCCTTTTCCTTCACCATTCTCTCTTTTCTATACATGTGCCTCTCTGCAGCAACAGCCTCTTAGAAAATATGTGATATGTGTGAATTTACCCCAGTTCTGCTGCTCTGTGTGGTCATGTTGACACTGGCATGATTGTGCTGAAACAGGGCTGATTTTACCAGCGTACTGACAGCGAAGTGCAAAGTGCCACCCATGAGAGGATCAATCGGGTCATTCATACCCACAAAATCTGTTGAAATGAATTGAAAACCTCACAAACATTAAGAGACTTGCTTGCCTAAACATTTGTTGAGTATGGGCTTAAATCAGGAAGCAAAGGCAGGAAGTCTCAGGACACAACTCAGGAAATTTAAGACCTACAGATCCTAGAAACGTCCCGTCTCTTTGGTAGCTTAGTTCTGATTCATCACCTTGTGTTTTGTACTTCATGTAAGAAGTGATGGCCATTTTGAGCATTTATTAGGTAAAGAATTCTTTCCTATTTGTGACTTTTATTTGGTTTGTTTGCTGCAATATTTTTTTCTTCTGTCATACAATTTTTCACAACTTTCTTTTCTATTCATATCTAGTTCTTTCCATCTTTCTGAAGAGGATTTGTCCCTTACTTTTTTATCAGAGATTTTTTATCATTTCCATTGCTCACAGTTGGAATCTCTTAAATTTTTTCTGGTTTATCAATGTCCTCCTGTAGTCAAGTGCTTAGGAGTGCATACAGCTATCCAACTGTAAACTTTCCCAAAGACATATAAAGAAGAATATTTCTCTGCCCTTAAAAATGATACTCCATAGTATAATAAGCTGAAAGACTTTGTCTTCTGCAGCAGAAATCACAGTGCATACTCATACTTAGCATGTTTAATTTGTTATCTACTATCAACTCCAAAATTACTAATAACTTACTAATTCCCAGAACCCTCTAGGACTTTACCCTTTAGATATAAGCATCAGCCTCATTAATGCCATTATAATTTATTCATCAATCTTTAATGTTCTGTTAAATTCCTCTCTACGTTCAAAGTCAGAATTAAATATGTGTATGAACCATGTTCTGACTGAGTAGACGCCCTGCAGGAACTGAAGAATTCGACATTTAGCTGATGAATGGCAGCCAGTCCCTTGCAGCAAGCTCAGTTATCAGTTAGATTATGAATTTTAGAGAGTGGAAATTATTGGCTGTTTTTCTTTACTGTGATCTTTCATCACTGATGTCAAAGGGAGTTGTGCATCTGGTGTCAGTGAATTGATATCAGGAATTCGTATTATCTTTTAGCTTCAGTAATGAACCTTATTTACTATAGCAGGAGATGCAGTAGGACATGTTGTTTGGAATCATTAAATCTGCTTGGGCTGGTAGCATAACATACATGTTATTGTTCAACCTCAGCTTCTTAGGCTGGGTAGGAAAAATCCATTGACTCTCCAGCTCCTCTGTTAAGACCAAGGTAAGAGGGCATTATAATTAATTCAGGGCTAAAATCTACCCAAGTAGTAAAGTCTTAGATTGTTCTGATTTTGTTAGGAAGTACTTCCGCACATAAGCTGGAAACAGTCCTTTAGCTACTGCATGCTGAAGTCAGTGGCTCTGCCCACCAAGGACTGGGGAACAGGAGCATAAGCACTGTAGAAGTTGAAAGATTCTGACTACTGCATCTCAGGGCAGCTTGGATTTCCTGGCCAAACTTCACAGGGACCTGCTAATCCTCCTTTTGCCCTTTTGTCTAGAGACCACATTCAACAGTCACCTCCAGCAAGGAGGAGATATTGGGAAAGATGAGATATGGGAAGAGCCTTGCCAGCATTCCCCTATGATCCATCTCCAACTGCTGCAGAGAGAGCTACCACAACATCAGGGGCTGTCAGCACACGCTGCTGCAGAGCAGTGGCAGGTTGCAGTTCCCCAGAGGAAGAAGTTTCCCCTCTGAAACAAGGACATGCTGCCCTGGGTGAGAGGGGACTGCAGAGATGAGAGGTCTGCCACTTCCAGTGATGTAATTTCTGAAGTGCTGAAAGAAAGCAATTGCTAACAATTTTCTGGAAGAGAAACAGCATGCGAGTTATTGATTGATTCTTACTGTCAGGTAATCTGAGCACAAACTTTCTGTGAGGAAAGGCCAAAGTGTCAAATACACATTTCACCATTTTTGAGAACATCTACATCAAGCTGATGACAGGCAGAATTAGAGTCCCCTCATTTCATGTAATATATGCTTCCAAAGTTCAATAGGATTGTCATATAATTCAAGTCTTTGCTTCAATCATTATTCATAACTTCTGTTAGCACTGGAGTTGGGAAAATGATGAAAATATTATTCATAGAATGTATTAGTCCATAAATTCCATGAATCTCATTGAATAAATTATTCACCTATTATTACCTCCCTCTTCCCCCTCACTCTTCCTCCTTTTCCCCAGGGATTTTCAGCTGACTGCCCATAAGGAGGAACAGGCCCAGATGCAGGTGTTGGCTCAAGGTGAAGATGTTGCAGGTGGCCTGGATGACCCAGGTGGATGGACGTGAACATGCAAAGCACAGTGTGCGTGGCTCCTTCATTTCACTTTACGTATGGCACCCCAAAAGATATTTCTGTATAAAAGCCAAAAATGACACCAGATCACATCCTGAATCATATTTAAATAAATGCACTTTCTTCAGAGGCAGATTGTGCCTGAGGTGGCCCTGCTTGTAACTCCCCAGTGATGGATGTGGCAGCAGCAGCTTCTGCTTGGTGTGCGCAGCTGAGCTGTGCTCTTGCTGCTTCTGTGAAGGCATCGTGCAGGACAGGGTCAGTGCTTTTCCAAATTTGTTGTGGCAGTACTGGAAGCTGTGCTCTCTTATAAATGGCAACTATTAAGAAAATTTTATAAGCTCAAGGCTTAAAATTTAGACTATTTGAAGTTATTGGTATTAAAGCTGAATTCTTCATCTCCTCCAATGATGGAAGATTTAGGACAGGACTGCACTCTGCAGTCCCATGTGGAAGTATTTTGTAGTTATGGGTTTCACATGTTTGCAGCCATGAAGGTACTTGCAACAGTAACCTGTCCATACCTGCTGAAGTGTGGGAAAAGAGAGAAACCTGAGAGCCACCTGTACCTTATGGAATAGAGTATGGGGTCTGATCAAGAGGGCACTGACCTGAATCTACCATTACCATCTACCACAGGCCAATTCTATGGTCAGGTCCCAGCACTGCTCTTCCTCTTCATCTTGACTGTCTAGGTGGCAGGAGCTTTGTGTAGATGCTTCTTCATAGCACCTTGTACAAGGTGACATACTGACAGTTGCACCTGTAAGTTCTGCTCCCTCTCACAGCTCAAAAGGAATTTTCCCTAATTTTTCCTAAGCCTGTATATCTACAGGGCAAGTGCTTGCAACCCAGGCTCCCTTTGGAGCTCAGTGGGTTCTTACCTGATGAGAGAAATTGGAAAGCTTGGGGCCTCCTTTTATCCTGTCCAAAAGGTACAGACAGGACAATTGCATCCCCGTGGCACCTGTTTTTCTCTATTGGCTGCATGGAGACCAAATCAGAAACCCTCACCTACTCCTGCTCTGTGGATATGAAATGTTGATCCCATAAAACCCCATGAGTGTATGGCCTCTCTGGCCCCAGTGTTGGTCTGAGCCATATGTGTCCATGGGAGTATGCCCACACTGCAGGGGACCAGGGCAAGGTGACCCAAAGCATTTCTCTTGAGGGACTAACTCCATTTAGTCAAGGCTACCAGTGATCTACCCTGAAGACTTTGGTGCTTGCAAATGAACCTTTTTTACATATTTGCTGCAGTCATTACCACTGAGATGGAACTGTCTTCACAGAAAAAGTCCTTAGTGCTCAGCTCAGCATCCCTGTTTTCCATACTCTGTCTGAAGTGTGTAACAGATGACAGCTGCCCAGGAGCTTTCTCTGTCTCCATGTAATCACCACTAGGTACAAGCATCTGTTGAACACCATGGATGTCAGGCTTGCAGAAGCTATGCTGTGTCTGGAGCACCAACCTGCAGCAGTTATGTGTTGCCTTTATTGCTCCCCCGATCATTTGCAATTTACTTTTCAAAGTCTGTTCTACAACAAGTGATGATCACTTTGCCTTAGCTCTCTGTAGCCTGGTCTGTTCCCCTGCCCCTTGCCTATGATTAGGGCATCCTCCTTATGCCATTTCCCTCGGCATGGTGAGAAGTGAACATAACTGTTACCTCAAGGCACTGAGTGATTTATCTGAGGGGAAAATATTGCCAAGGCCATTTTCACCATCCAACTTGAAAAACGTTTTTTTTCCAAAGGCTTAGTTATCCATTATCCAACTGTCACAAACATTTCCATTATGCCCTTCTGCCTATGGCTGCTCTCAGGCTTTGGGTCATCTGTCTCTCCTCAATTCTTGGTTTGCACAGGATGCTTCAGAAACTCCCATAATTTCTAATGCTGAGCACTAGTTCAGGTCAGTGGAGGAGGGGGGAAGCAGTGTGCACATTCATAGACACATAGGCACGTGTTTAACTTGTAGTCTTATAAATGGAAGCGGCAATCCTCATGTAAGTGCTTCACAGAAACAGAGTTGTAGGGCAAAAGCAAGGAGAAGTGTGAGTTAGGAGGCTGTAGAGATGATGCAGCATCCCAGGTCCTCTGTAACACAGAGTAGCCTACCTGTTCTTCCCTGACAGGAGATTTGTCCCAAGCAAAAAGTGAAAACAGACCCCCATGAGTTGCAAATCAAAGCAGAGACCCTTGTCTTTCAAACTGTGACTTTGACTAAAATGAAATGGGCAGAATACACTCAATAGACATAAACTCCTGTGAGATTTCCCTTCCAGACACTGCAAATTTACAAAGAGTTGTTGCTGGCTGCAAATTCAAAATCAACTTTGTAGCTAGTCCCGCAAAGCTCTAGTTGCACAGTGTGCACAGTTACATGCACAACACCTCCTCATAGGCCACCTGGTCACCAGCATTCTACCCCTCTCCTGGAAAAGGGGATTCCCCTACTCTCACACTCCCTCCTGTGAGAAGCGGGTGCTGCCCCATACCCACACCAGTGACAAAGACTCCCCTGGGCTCAGACCCAGGCACTGCTGGAGTGCATCTCCACTGTAGCATCCCATGCTGTCACCCCCCTAGAACAGAATAGGATAGACTCTTGGATAGTTGATTTGGATAGTTGGAAGGGACCTACAATAATCATCCAGTCCAAATGCCTGACCACTTCAGGACTGGCAAAAATTTAAAGTATGTTATCAAAGGCATTATCCAAATGCCTCTTAAACACTGACAGGTTTGGGGCATTCACCACCTCACTGGGAATCCTGTTGCAGTGTCTGAATACTCTCTTGGCAAAGAAGTGCTTCTTAATGTCCAGTACGAAGCTGTTCTGGCACAGCTTTGAACCACTCCCACACATTTTGTCACTAAATACCAGGGACAAGAGCTCAGCACCTCCCTCTTCACTTCCCCTCCTCAGGAAGCTGTAGAGAGCAATGAGGTGACCTCTCAGCCTCCTTTTGTCCAAACTAGACAAGCCCCAAGTCCTGAGCTCCTCCTCAAAGAACATTCCTTCCAGGCCTTCCAGTAGCCTTGTTGCCCTCCTCTGGATGCATTCAAGGGCTTTCACATCTATCTTAAATTTTGGGACATGGAAGTGCACATGGTACTTGAGGTGAGGCTGCAGGAATGCTGAATACAGTGGGACAATCCTGTCTTTTGCCTGGCTAGTGGTGTTGTGCCTGGTGCACTCCAGGGTGCAGTCTGCCCTCCTGTCTTCCATGACTCACGGCAGACTCACACTGAGCTGCTGCTGACCAGAACCCTCAGATCTCCCTCTGTAGGGTTGTTCTCCAGCCACTTGTCTCCCAGTTTATAGTTGTGTCTCACATTACTCCATCCTAGGTGCAGGATCCAGCATTTGAACTTTTTAAATTAATCATGGCTAGAAAAGTATCATCAAGATTTGGCAAGCTCAGTCAGTTCATGTGTTTTCTATTCTCTTGAACTCTCCCTCTCCCTTTAACCCCCATTCTTTCAGAATAGGCTGATTTTCACAGGGTATTTTTGTAGTGTGCATGTGTGTGAGTGTTTTGTATGTGTGCATATGTTTGCTTTTCTGTAATGACTGCTGTAAACACAATATTAAAGAACCAGGATTACCATTTAGACATATACTGCTAGGAGTCTGACTGCAAACACACATGATCTGCATTTCTTGTCAGTCCTGTTATGTTTTCTTAGTCTTATTCCCAAACATGTGCCTTCATATACTTTGTTCCTTTCAAGATTATTTTTAAGTAAATTCCCAAATGCAAATTATTGGGATGAAATTGAATAGGTAGCAACAGCAAACTAGTCAATTCTCAATTAACAGTGTTAGGAGAAAATGCTGGGTGGCTTTGTGGCTTGATTTGTATAAATGGGTCATGGAGTGGCTTCTCTGTAGGTCTCTGAAGAAAAAGGCATTTGCTTCACAGCCTATTGCTCCTCTCCCAGTTTCAAATCAAGCAGAACACAATTCAAAAGGCAGTTTTTGAGCTTATCCTATTCTTAGATGATATCGTACAGTTTGACACAATTTATATTTAAAAGGGGATGGATATCTCCTATTCGCATAAGTGAACACTGTGGAGTGTAAGTGGCTTTCTGCAGCAGATGCGTGTCTAAATCCCATGTGCATTGTGACCAGCTAGGTAAGGCAGGTGGCACAGCAGATGACTGCTGCTGCCTGTTATTATCAGTTGCACTGGATAAGTTTTCTGAAGCACGTTCACACTGAAGCTGAGACCTTCCTCCACCTTCCTCTCTCTCCCATTTTATTTCCACCTGTTTCACTGTTCTGTCGGAAAAACCTCCAGCCCTAACCCCAGCCCCGCTCCTGGAAGACATTAATTGTCCATGGATGGTCTGGAAGCAGCACAGCAAATGCTGAGAAGCATAGTTGGCATGGGGGGCTCAGAGGTGGTGAAGGTGCTGTGGTGCCATAGAGTCATAGGACTGTTAAGTTGGAAAAGACCTCTAAAACTACTGAGTCCAACTATTAACCCAGCACTGCTAGGTCCACCCCATGTCCCCAAGTGCCACATCTTCTAAATAACTCCCAGGATTGTGACTCAACCATTTCCCTGGGCAGCC
The DNA here is from genome assembly GCA_038380795.1 of Pyrocephalus nanus. Taxonomy (NCBI): domain Eukaryota; kingdom Metazoa; phylum Chordata; class Aves; order Passeriformes; family Tyrannidae; genus Pyrocephalus; species Pyrocephalus nanus. Next base: position 43,384,458 of record CM076259.1, read on the forward strand.
CATTCCAATGCTTGACAACCTTTTCCATGAAGAAATTTTCCCTAGTATCCAATCTGAACCTTCCCTGGTGCAATTTGAGGCCATTTCCTCTTGTCCTATTTCTTTTAGATGGGAGAAGAGACTGATGTCCACCTCACTACAACCTCCTTTCTGGTAGTTGTAGAGAGCAATAAGGTCACCTCTGGGCCTTCTTTTCTCCAAGCTAACCATTTCCATTGTCGTTCTCTGGACATGCTTCAGAACCTCACTGCTTTTCTGGTAGTGAGGGGCCCAAAACTGAACACAGGATTTGAGGTGTGGCCTCACCAGTGCTGAGTACAGGCAAAGAATCACTTCCATGGACCTGCTGAACACACTATTGCTGATACAGGCCAGGATGTCACTGGCCGCCTTTGCCACCTGGGCACACTGCTGGCTCATGTTCAGCTGCTGTCAACCAATACCCCCAGCTCCTTTATCACCAGGCAGCTTCCCAGCCACCGCCCTAAGCCTATAGTGCTTCCTGGGGTTGTGATCCAAGTGCAGGATCCAGCACTTATCTGTGCTGAACTTTATATAACTGGCTTCAGCCCACCAATCCAGCCTGTCCAGATCCCTCAGTAGAGCCTTCGTGCCCTCTAGCAGATCAAGACTCCTGCCCGACTTGGTATCATTTGCAAATTTACTGAGTATACACTTTCTCTTCTAGTCCAGACCAACAATACAGGTGTTAAGAAGAACTCACCCCACATCCATCTTTGCACAGAGCCTGTGGCTCCTTTACCTCTTTCTCCTCTTCCTTTATAAAAATTTTCTTCAGCTATGAGATAATCTGAGTGCAATTCCTCTGCTGAAGTCAAGCCCTTTATTTCATACAGTCAGGGACAGCTCAGGCAAGAAAGAGAGTTTCAGCTGTTAATTGTTTTCCCTTTCTTCCACTGCAGCAGGAAAATCCTATCAAAAGAAAGTTAATTATTTAAATGTGTCCTCCATTTGAATTGCTTATTCAGAGCTGTTTCTTACACCTCAGTCACCCCTGAGGCTTTTCCTGCTTTGAGTAAACCTGCCGAGGTTTTATGTTATTTAACAAATAATGCTGCAGCTGACCACAAATTTATTAAATATCTACTGGAGACAAAGCAGCCCCTGCATTACAATACAATTTTACTCTGCACTGACTTCAAAATGTATTGTGCTGGAGATAATCGCATGGAGGCAATTACAGAAACTGAAGAGGATCAAACAGAGTAATAGGGATATAAAAGGAAACCTGCATTCTTTATATGCTATTCCCTATGCATGTGAATGCTTCCCTTTTATCTTATTTTTTAAAAAGTTTCAAATTACATAGTAATTACAAATTCAAAAGGATTTTTTTCACACAAAATGATCTGGTCTTAGCCACTCTCCTGTGTAACACTGGAGCAGCTTCCCAAGGCTTGCAGTTAATTTAACTATCTCAGCAAACATAGGACAGGTCTGTCCAGAACAATACGTAGTTCTTTTTGGGCTCAGGTCTTAACCCTGAGCCTTCTTCAAGGATCAAAATAGGTGATCACAGTGGATCCTTCTGGTTTTATTTTCTAAGACAAGACATAAATAAAATATCTCAGGCAGAAAGCTGATTGGTCTGAATATTACTAAAGTATTATAAATTAAACAACTAATCAACTGACTGAGAGTGCAGTGAAGTGTCAGCATAATTACGTAAGTTAGTTATCATTTATAGCTACCCTAGAAGATTCGTCCTACCACCTAGGATGAAAAATCAGTGCTAGTGATTATGGCATGACTTTGGGAGGTGCGAAACAGTGGAGCAGTGCCCAAGGAGCGTATGTAGTGGCAGCTGCAAAAACACTGCGTGAGGAAAGGTGATTAATAGGCACAGGAAGAGCCTTCAGCTTAGATCTGAATCAATTCTGCTTAAAATCTGTAGCAAGTGGTGAAGTCTGTGGAGCATACAGGACTGCAGTTCCTTGTAGAGCTTGCATATGGAGACTTCCAAGGTTGTGTGTTTGCACATTGTTGGAATTTGGTTCAACTGGATGATCAGAGCAGAAAGGCAACCACAGACATCATTCAATTGTGAACCTCTTCAAGGAGAATTCCACTGCAAAATCACCTTGAAATGAGAGGTTTTTCCATTTGCTTCAACGGGCCAAAGTCCATTTATCATGGGCACTGAGAGCCATTGAAAGGGAGAAAGGCTGCCAATGCACCCTGTCCGGAGCAGGCTCATGCATGAAAGCAGTGCCAGTGGAGAGGGGAAGGTAGTAGGTGATGTTTAAGAGTCCCTAAGTCATCCAATTAAATTCATCCCTGTGTGCTGCATTTGTAGTTAAATACTTCCAAAACCAGCTGTTCTGAAAATGCTGCCAAATAGCTTCTTGGTAACTTCTTTAAGACTGCAATTCTTTGTTTTGTGTGTGGACTTACAAGAAGTATTTCTCTCACAATTATGCTGCTATTTATAAGAATATTTACCTGAACTGTTTTATACTATATGAGATAAAAGTCATCATAACAAAATGCCAATCTTGCACCTTGCAACTTTTACCTTGCTTGTTTGTCAACAAGGACACTACATAGCTAGAGCCTCTTCAAGCTCACATCAAGTCTTGAGACTCACTTCCACAGCCTTTGAGATGCCTAAAAAGTTAAACTTGGCCCATCTTTTTTCTTTAGCTCTTAGTCAGATTCAAGGATCAATTTTTTGGAGTATCATGTTCCATGAAATTGAAACGGCCAAGGAGGTTCTGTTCAGGAAGTCTCTGCCTCTGTCTATCTTGGAAGCACATTCATATGTCATATGTGCCAACCGACTGATCTATTAGAAAACATCATTAACAGAAAATAACATTTCAAGAGAGAGAACCCATTGTTTATCATACCTGCATACTGTGTAACAGACAAATTAATCACTGAAACAAAACAAAAATTTGAATGACATGCTAACATTAATTTCACAAATAGGTGTCTCATGATCCATTTTGAATGATGTTTTTGTGCTTTTGATAACATGAAAAATGGATGTCTTTTATGTCTTCTATGATAAAGGATAGTATCTCTTGAAAAATCATTGAGGATTTACAGATTTGCATATGGTAAACAGTACAGCAGACATCAATACAGAATAAAGATCCTTCCCTGTGTTCAGCTCCCCTTGCACTTCCTGAAGAGAATGTCCCACCAGCTGCTGTGATCCACAATGCCCTTGCAAGCGTCAGAGATGTCTTCTGTTCGGCAGATGAAATCTTCTGTTTCATAGTTCCCTGAAGTAAAGTGTGTGAAAGAAAAAAGGAGGAGAAAGATAAAGAGAAGCCAAGACTTTCAATTTTCGTTTGTGTTCTGCTGATTTATTTTCCCTGTTTCTAATATTTCTTCCATTGCTAGGAACTGGCTCTAACTGCTATGTTACTTCCTGGGAATAATGATCAAACCAGCAGACACACTTGTACAAGAGAGATTTGGTATCTTCACTCATTGTAAACATCTGTGTTGGTCTGGATATGTATTCCTATGCATCAAAGCCTTCTGGATGGAACTGAGTTTGAACATATAAGAGTATTTCATTATAATAATACCATCAGTCATTAATTAGCAATGTATTTTTCTCCTTAAAGAAAGGCATCAGAAATATGTCATAAGCTTTTGCCAGCTTATGGTCTTCATCCAGGGTCTTATTCAGTGTGATTTCATTTGCAGGGTGTCTGGGGTTCCTTCATCATCACCAATAAATTATAGTTATGTTGTAAAGAACAAATTGTCAAATGTATCTTTTGTCACAGAAATCTTGACAGTTAGCAGGCAGCTGTGCACCAAGATCCTTCCTGACAGCCTAATATTGCCACTTTGTTCTTCCATGTGTTACCTCCTAATTTATACGTAAGTCATTTGTTTGAGACAGACCCTTGTGGTACCTGTTTTTATACAGTATTTAACACAAAGAGGTGATGGTCTCACTGAAGAGAGAAGCACTACACCTTGCTGTGACTAGAAAAAGGGGCAAGAAAATTAATTTGTACTGTTTTGCTGGGATTTCATCTGTCTGACTTTCCAATGACTCACTTCATTAGGAAATGAGACACTACGAATAAACACACACAGGTGAACCTCTGGATTACTACAGGGCGGGTTAGCAGCTAGGTATGTACCAAGGGTGCTTACTGGCTCTGGATCATAGCAGCTATGATCTGTAGATTGTGTCTACATAGGTGCCAATGATAGGGCAAATGTACATCATCAGTGGTGGCACTGAAAAGGGGGAATTAGTGCACACCTGCAACATATTCTGAATTAGGTAAATCCTGAACACAGCAAAATGGTGGTGAAAGGTGTAGATCAGCTAGTTAGGGCAATGTGACTTACATGCCAAATTCATCTGGTGACTAGCATCACACTTCCTCTCAGGAAGGCAGGCTTCAGTGTATTTTCCAGACTTGATTAATAATTTATTTGGCATCTGGAAGTCACAGCAAAACAGCTCATATGGAAAGGGAGGATGTAAATTGTCTGCCTCTTCCAGGCACCACCGGGTTATTATTCACAGCTAAAATACTATTTGTAAAATATTTGTGTATTTAATATTTTAAAGAGCATCTCTGGCACTGGGGTTGATTTCAGCATTCTCGAGGCGAAGGGGGCTGGGTATCTGCTAAAGATACAGTCATCTGGAAGATGTGCTTTCATCGCCAAACGAGCCAGCCAGAAGAGGATTTTAATATGCGAGGAAGCAGGCACTAGAATAAGGAGAGATTAATTTGAGCTTAGTACCTTTTGAACGAAAGTTGTCATCCATGGAAGACAAGGGGAACCTTTCCAAGCTGGGTCTGCAGTCACACACAGAGGACACAGTCTGCCTACCCTAAAAAGGGGATTGCTGGAGCTCAGGTCAGAGCACATTAAATGGAAGATAGCTGCTTACAGATTTTTCAGCTGTACAGGCGATATATTTCTGTCTTTCTGCAGCTATCACTCAATGATGACCTCAACCTGGTTGTGACAGCTTCCCTGATCATCTTCTAGGAATTCACCTGCTAATATAACACAGTATTTTAATGTACTTATAGCGCCATGCTACTTACTTGCTGTATGCTATCTGCAGTATTTTTTTCTCAGAGTTGTAATTCTATTTACCAACCGTGAGAGACTGAAGCGTTAATAGTTAATGACTCAAACGATCATCCATTTGCAAAAGCAGCAGGGTGCTTTGCTAAGGCGGGGTTTGCACACCACCACCCCCCACCACCCCTCCCCACCAACTGAAGGGGAGAAGTAGCGATTTTTGTGTGTGGTTGTGAAACCTCTGATCCGAATAAGACAGAGGGGGTGAACACCCCACACCGGAGGCTACAAGCTGGGTTTTGAGCTTCCGTGTGGAGGCAGGATAATGCTTTTTATCATGCCGATGTCCTCCCTTTTGCAACTGCCTCAGTTGTAAAACTCCCCTCTCCATGCCAGGGGAGGTATTAGGACATTCACACGCAGGCCTGAAGGTATTCATCCCTTCTGATGGGGCATAACTGGCTCAACTCCTCTGACATGAGAGGAAGCTGTCAAGTCTTAGAAGGTGTTAAAAGACAATCAAAGACCCCTAGACTCATTTCTGGGACCTTCCACTAGAGGCTTGCCCAGTGTTGCAAGCCTTGCCCGAGAGAGGTACCTGGGTGTTCCCACGCAAACCTAAGTGTTGGACTTTGTGTTTCACAGGCTTCCCACAACCCTGATGCATCAAGAATGCGACCATCACTTCAACCAATGGACATCTAAATTGCAACAATCAAGACTCATCGCTGGATCCACGGGTGGTGGTAGCTTTCCACTCTTATCCTTTCTCTTCTTTTTGTTAAATATTTTCTTAAGCTATACCTTTATACTTTTATATTAACCAACACAGCTACATACCTCCTTTCCATTGCAACCAAATTATTCCAAAATAAACACTACATATACATATATTTAGTTCTAAACACTGATCATTGTGTTGTTTCACTCTAATCCACCCCAAGGGAACTATTAACAAGAACCTGAGTTACCCTCACTTTCAGAGGCGGGCCATAACACCAACCACAGATTCTTAGGAGCTGCTAACAGGTCTCATTGTCTTATCAAGGGGTTTTTAATAGAGGAGGACATCTAATCAACTGAAAAGGGAAAGGAAACTGCTAAATGCTGAGTCACATTCGAGGTGTTTTTTTTTTCCTTTTTAAGAGATTGAAGTTGCTGTATCTGAAAAGCTGTAGCTGCTGTGCTCATTCTTGGCTTTCATAACCACAACATTCAACGAGTTCCCAGGTTTATATACTAAATCTACAACTTAATTTGCAACCGTAACAGAAACAAAATATTATCTTCTCTTTACTTGACTCCAGCATATGGACCAGACTCTTATTGCTATTGTTAACCACTTTCAGGGAGTAACATATCCTGTGTTTAACCCAGACCAGCATTCCCCTGAGTTACATTCTGCACAGATATAATCCAAGATAATGAAGAAAAATTTGGCTGTGGTGGAAGGATGGGCTAGATGATCTCCCAGATTCTCTGAGAAGACTCAGTGTGCAAGAGTCGTGGCTGGGGATAGTGCTAATACAAATGACCGAGTGCCCAAACAGATGGCTATTCTGTACCTTGCAGTGGCACTCTCAAGAATGTGAATTACAAATGCCTAAAAAAGCATCTGGACCCCAGGCAGTACCCCAGAAATAAGGATGACAAAGATGGGAAAGGAAGGGAATAGGAGATGAGTAGTGAATTTGTGGAAAGGCAAAACTTACCAAGCAATCTGGTTGCTGTTCATTTACCCACTCTGCTCTCCTGGCTAATTTGACAGCCCAAATGAAATTGTTGGTGAGGAAAGCAGTGCAAGCATGCACAATGTGCTGTGATTAGAAAGGGCATTGCTGGGGAGAGGAGCATCAGATCAGCCAAGCAGAAGTTTTCAGTGTATTCCCTCTGCCTTTTCTCCTGAGAGGTACTTGCCTTTTATTGTCAGCTCCGTTGCTTTCAGTCTTATTGTTGCAGCTTGCACCTCTTCTCTAAAACGTAAAATGCAGTCTGTTTCAGTGCAATGAAGGCAAAGGGAGCTGATGTTCCTTTTGCTCCTAGGAGGATAAAAATGCCACAGCACTGATTCTGCATGGCAGGGAGGGGACAATCCAGTTCTCAATAACCAAAATAAGTCATACAGTTACTATAATAGCAAGCAGGGCTTGCTTGGTAGCAGACCCAGAACAGTTTGGTTGCATGTTACTCCTCGTGTGCAATTAGGGATCCTAATCAATGGCCAGGATTTGGTGGCCCTGACACAAAGGGGTCCCATGTGCTGTCGAAGGTCAGTTCATCTCCTTGTTTCATTTTAGGAGTCCTATCACCCGTTTATGTTGTCTCCTCCTTAGTAATAATATCTGGGCTTGCAACAGAGCAATTGAGGTTTCCTGCACTTTTTCCCTCCTGGTGCACTGGCTGGGCACAGATGTGAATTAATCTCATGAAAGATTCTGCTGTTTCTGAGGGGACAAAAAGGAACTAACCCTGAAAAACGGGCAACCTGCGAGAGTGCACAAACACATTCGATAGAGTGCACCAAGCACTGTCTGGATGGTTAGTGAGGAAACCAGGTGGAATTTGTTTAGATTAACACTGAAAAGCACAAGATTGAAAAAAACACAGCTTGTCCCTGTTCTGTTGAGGCTCCAAATTCCTCTCATTTTGGTGGCAGGAGAGCAACAGCTTAGTAAAGAAGATCAAGATTTGCATATTTAACCCCTTCAGCCTGGTGAAGGATGAGCTATATTCCAAAGCAGCTTTTAGGAGCTGCAGTCACAGCAGTGATTGTATGCATATAAATCCCCAATAAATATTTTCCAGGACGAATGGCACAGTTCAGAAGTTGCGCAGAAGGACGACATCCTGAAAAGCACTAAGAAGCAAGCAAGCAAGCAGATACAGCAGAAAATGCAATTACAGTATTATAGTAAAGACAGCTTTGAGGAGAGACCTTACAAGCCAGGGTTACTTTAGTCTGCAGTAAGGGAAGATTAATAATGAACATAGATTGTTCAAATGAATCATATCATAATGGATGCCCTGAATGTCTTGTGATGGATGACTAGACAGAAGTTAGTGCCACGAACACTGGTGATTGAACTGGCATACAAAACAGGTAGGAAGGAGGTTTCGGTCAGAGAAGGGCACAGGCAGCATCTGTCAGTAGGAGGGCAAAACCCACCTCCTGGAGAACAGCCATATCCTCCAACCTGTGATACGGGGGAGAAAACCAATGAATAGGGAACAGTCAATGCTCGCACAAGGGCAGCCATGTCAGGCTGCACAGACCCTGATGGATGTGTTCAGGAGCAATCTTTATCACCTGCAGCTTCAGTGTGGATAGCTGCAGTTATATTGGATTAGGAGTTTGCATGAAACTGCTTTTCTGCCCTGCAGTCTGCTCAACCCAAACAACATTTTGAATTTGCAGTTAGGGTAGAAGCCTGAGTATTTCACACTGATTCACTACAGATAAGACATAAGACTCTTAATAGGTGCTTTGTATATAGTATCATTTTCCTGATACAGCAGTGACTCTTCAATTTACTGGCTAAGGTAGCAGAGTTTGGCACCTGATAAATGCCACATCTGCCTCCGTGGAAGAGCCATCAATAAGTAAATTCAGTGCATGCTATTGAAACATTGCTAGGTGGTGAACAAATGCCATACAGGGCTGGCTGACTGGACCAGAGCAGCCATAGAGTTTCAGAGACTGCCCTCTCTAACCACATACACCTACCAGCCCTGCTGGGGCCAGCTGTCTGTCATGTCTCTCTTCCCCAGGCCATGAAAAATTTAGCTGACCCATTGGAAAAAAAATGTCAGAGCCTGGGAAACTGGTAAAAGCTACAAAAAAAAGAGAAGGAAAAAAAAAAAAAAGCATAGCAAGTATTTTTCCTGCTCTGATGATAGGCATAATCTGTAAGAAAATCCAAATCAAACAAAACAAAAAAAAAAAACCAACACAACAACAACAACAACAAAAAAAAAAAAAAAAAACAAAAAAAAAACAAAAAAAAAAAAAAAAACAAACAGAGAGACAGAGCCTCTCATTACCCTCCTTGCTGGATAGATGCAAAACTAATTTAAAAAGCAGCAGGAGAAAGGGTGTGACGCAAAATCTCACTGCAAATAGTATACCCCCCTCCTTCTATTTTTGCCAGAATTTGTACACGTTTTCAGGTCCTACCCAGCCGAAGCTGAAGTGGAGATACTCAAATAAGCTGCTAGACCTGGGACCAATGTTTCTGCAAGGGGGAGGGGAGGGGAGGGGAGGGGAGGGGAGAGGAGGGGAAGGGAGGGGAGGGGAGGGGAGGGGAGGGGAGGGGAGGGGAGGGGAGGGGAGGGGAGGGGAGGGGAGGGGAGGGGAGGGGAGGCAAGGCAAGGAATTACTATACTAAAGACATGGGAATTGTGTGTTACACAGTGTCATAGATATACCAGTAAATAGCATGATTATAAGCTAGCTATTATTCTAATAGGCTTTACGATTATCAGCAAAATTTTACCAGTTAAGTGTCCATTCCTCTGTTAAAAACTGCCCAGGAGGTGCATGACCTTAGTCCTCTATTAAGTGTGAAGTAAACACATTCCTTCAAATTAATTCTTAGTCTGATGCAGCCCTTGCTTCAGGCATTAACTCTTTGTCATGTTTTCTGTATTGAATTTATGAAACAAAAGAGCAGCTGGAAATAAATGAAAAGTCTGAAAACTTTGCTCTGAAAAGCAACTCTACCAGACAACTCACTCCTGAATTCAGCAGATCTGCATCTATGTCAGTCAGATTTTCTCGAGTGATAAAAACAAGCTTTCACTCACAGAAGAGCTGACACAGCCCATAAAAATGTTTGCATAATGCAGAAGAAGAATTTGTTAATTATGTTTCTGCTGTGATTAAGACTGTAGTAGGAGCTGACCACTCAAATATTATCCTCCAAATAATCAAGGTCTGAGCCTGCACTCTCAGGTCAGGAAAGGGGCCACGCTGCCTGCTGTCCCATAAGTACTATTGTCTTGTATCCTCTGGTGGCAGGGCCAGGCCAGCACATCCAAAATGGAGGACCAGGGAGGGAGAAAGGCCACAATAAATACCTGTAATTTGGGCTTGGATGTTGTAAACATAGGCAAAGTAGTAAATGCTCTGAGCACCTGGCTTGATGCATGCAGTCTGAGCCTTGTGTGTAATTAAGAGCACCTTTTTACTCTGTATGTATCAGGGCTATGCAGCAGCACAGGAGTTGCTTTCCAGGCAGCACTCGGAGCCACTATCTTTTCCACAGCAGCAAACAGGTCCCTTTTCCTCAGGGGAATAGACAGTAGCGCTGGGAAGGACAAACATGCAGCAAACTGTCTGACACAGATCATAAGTCTTTATTTGTCTTCAGCTCTCCTTGGCAGAGCAGGTGGATTTCGCATCTTTAAAAGCCCTTTGCTTCAGTTATCATTTATAACCCTGGATATGTTTACAGGTTTCCTTACTCCTTCCGTGCATTCTTATATTGAATTTATTCCTATGCTTCTTCCCTTCTTTCCTTCCACTCTTCTCCACATCTTCCCCTCCAGCAAGCTTGTCCTGAGGAGATACCCTGGGGAAAAACTCTTATCTGATCTTATGAGAATGTTTCTAAGGTATGCACACTCTCTACAAGTATAAGGGTGCCTAGGTACTATTTTATTTGGTTTTGAAGCTTAGAACTGGGTTTCCACATCCTCTTTTGGAATTCTAATATGTAGTCTGAATTTCAAGGTTGTATATCTTGCAAATCTTTATAGATCTCACTTAGATCTGAAATAAAGCCCCCAGAAGTGTGGTCAGGGAGACTAGGCTAGACTAGACTAGACTAGACTAGACTACACTCGACTCGTTTAGGTTGAAAAATACCTTTAGGATCATTAAGCCCAACCATTAACCCAGCATTCCCAAGTCCCACTAAACCATGTCCCTGAGTGCCACATCTATGTGTCTTTTAAGTACCTCCTGGGACAGGGACCCAACCTTTCTCTGGGCAGCCTTTTTCCAATGCTTGACAAAACCCTTTGAAGAAATTTTCCCTAATATCCAGTCTAAACCTCCCCTGGTACAACTTGAGGCTGTTTCCCCTTGTCATGTCATTTGTTACATGGGAGAAGTGGCAGACCCCCACCTGGCTACAATCTCCTTTCAGGTAGGTGCAGAAAGTGATAAGGTGCCCCCTGAGCCTCCTTTCCTCCAGGCTAAACAAGCCCAGCTTGCTGAGCCACTCCTTATAACACTTGTGCTACAGACCCTTCCCCGGCTCTGTTGCCCTTCTCTGGACACACTCCAGCACCTTGTTGTCTTTCTGGTAGTGAGGGGCCCAAAACTGAACACAGGATTTGAGGTGTGGCCTCACCAGTGCTGAGTACAGGGGGGTGATCACTGCCCTGATTCCTCACTATTGCTGATACAGGCCAGGATGTTCAATAGAGGTGTGAGATGAGATTTTTACCTCAAATTAATTTCTAGGTTTGTACTGTTTAACTGTAGCAGCATAATACTGCAGTAGGGCCTCCGTGAGCCTCACAGCTATAAAAAACCCAGATGATATCTATTGGTATTGCTGTAGAGCCCGAGTAGCATTTTAGGATTTAAGGAGATATGTGATACCACAGATATGTCCTTTCTGCCTTAGAAAGAGATATGGACAATGAAGTGCTGGAGCCCCCTTCCAAGGATGGGAAGGGTTAGGGATACAAGGCTCAGGAACATGCTGATGCTCCTTTGCTGGCCTTGGGGTTTGACTGCAACTATTTGGCAGCACTTTATACTGAAAAAGATGAAAACCTCAGATTTCAGGAGACAGGCTTCCTGTCGAGAGAGGTGGTGGAGCGTGGCTGAACACATATACAAGTCTTGCCTTGAGGAAGTGCTGCCTAGCTTTCAGTATCAGAGGAGAGACCCTCTTTTAGCTGTGGGAGAGCTGCACACCAAGTAATTCTCTGGGAACAGTCTCTGTAAGCACTTTGGGGTATTCAGACAAAAGGGAAAGAAGAGATACAAGAGATGAGAAAGGTCACTGAGTGTATGAAAACCATGCTTTTTGACACATAGGATTTTGCATGTCCCAGAAACCGACAATGTCTAATGAGGCAACCCAAAGGCTGAGTAGGGGACTGAAGCTGTCCTCGAACTATTAATTACCTGTCAGTGGGGAAGATTCTCTCAGCTCCATAAAACCATAACTGTCCTTTATTTCATATGGCAGTAAGGCTGAGCTGAATACTCTGGTTGCTGAAGCACTTTATTTGGTTTTGTTGCTTTTATATTGTCAAGACTTTATTTCTGCTCAGCAACATATGCTCCTCACCGTGTTGCATGCTGTACTAATCAAGCTTTTATTATGTATTTTTAGATTGTCCCCACAGTGTGCAGAGGTCTGTGTGGCTTTTTTAGCCCAGCATATCAATAGAGTTTATTGCCGATGCTCCTGGTAGAGGTACTGCATCTACTTATCCGTCCCTTGGAAAAATTAAATTGTTGCAATGTGAGTGCAAGGTTCAAGGTCCACTGCATAGGAAAAGAGAATTGATTACTCCCAATGAACAGAGGCTTGCAGCTCTTAAGAGCATTATACGATAAATATGTTGGCACATACTATGCATTTGGCATGCTAAGTAGTTTACTGAACTAGTCCCCCCAGCATATTGTAATGAAATGCTGACACTTTGGCATCTTATTGGATAACTGCATTCAGTGTCATTGGTTACAAATGACAGATGTTAAGGAAGGCATACAAAGTACTCTGTAAGGTGGTAACTCCACAACTTTCTTCTCTGTGTTGCTACACTCTTGGAATTTATCAATAATGAGCATATGATTTCCTCCAGTTTGGCATCTAGAAACTTCTGCCTCTAAGCTCCCACTGAAGAAAAAAAAAAAAAAAAGGCATGCAGAATATTTTTCCCAAAGATCTTGGCTTTATCTGGCAAAGGGATGTCATTGGCATCCCATGTTAGGCAAGGTGTGTCTCTGCCTCTCACTTGGGTCCTGCTTTGCTGCCTGGTGCACAGGGCAATGTGGCCAAAGAAATGTGGAGCCACAAGGGCCAATCCTAGCTCTAGCAATCTCTGAGACATGGACAACACTTGCACAGGACCTGGGACTGGTCATACCTTTCCACTGCTTTTCTCTCTCTCTTTTTTTTCTGAGCCTGAGAAGGTTTATCTACGATAACAGGATAAAACAAACAAACAAACAAACAAAACAAACACCTTTAATCACAGGTGGGATATTTTTTTATCTGCAGTAATTTCACAGTGGAAGTAATCAAACTATACAGAGAATTTTGCTATCTTATATCCTCACCTGCTCCTAATCCTACCATTACCTGAGGTATCTTCCTTGAATAATGTTTTTCTTTTGTTCACTGCATCACGACTATAAACATATAAATAGGTAGCCCCTCACCCTCCCAGGATCGTAGTTCCCTTTGCTCAAGAGAAGGCTGGAGACACGGCCCTGATTCTTTATATTGCTGGTGCCATCCAGCGTTGAAAGATTGGAAGTGGCACCACAAAGGCACACACTTTGGAAGTCACAGGCGGCCGATGCCTCTAGGGCACGTCTTGCAGCAAGGACCTCACTGCTGCCTGCTGTGACCATGCCCTGTCCGAAGACCAAAATCTGAAACTAGCTTCAACTTTCTCTGATGGAACTAGGCACTTCCAGTTGTATATAGTTCTTCCTCTGAGATGTTTTCTCTTCCTGATTAGTACTAAGAGGCAAAAGAAACACATCTGACCTAGGAGAGGAGCATGAGCATCTCTAAGCTCAGTACTGCCCACTCCCCAGATCCCAAATCTAACTGTTCCCCACCTTCCTTTTCCTTTGTTCCATATGGGCCTTAGCTCTTCCAGTGGCCATCATATGCTCCCAAATGCCAGGAACTGTGGCAGACATGCTATTCCACAGCGTTTGACTGGCCGATTGCCCTGTGACAGGCCAGACCTCACCTTCACTCACTATTTGTCAAAGGATTCCTGCTGCTCATACAGAGTCATAGGATCGTAGAATATCCTAATTTGGGAGGGATTTCATGTGCCTGAGAATACTGTTCAAATGCTTCTTGAGCTCTGTCAGGCTTGGTGCTGTGACCACTTCCCTGGGGAGCCGGTTCCAGTGCCCAGTCACCCTTTGGGTGAAAAACCTTTTCCAAAAACCCCACCCAGCACATGGATCAGTTGTCCCAAGTTAGCTGCAGAAGGGAACATCTATGTTGTGGGTTCTGGACCACTGTAAGTGGTTTATTCTTGGTTTGCCAGGGCAACATAAGGTCTCATCCATCCACTCATACTTTGCAGTCACAATTTGGCCACAGATCCCCACTCTGCCACTTATCCAAGATCTCTTTCCTCGGCCTTCACAGAATAAATCCAGAATTGAAATTACTGAAGGAAGACATTGTTTCGTCCTGTGTCTGCTTTGCTCTGTTACATAGTGGTGACAGAAGTTAGAGTGGCTCTTTTGCTGTGTTTTCTTATACCTTTTACCTTTTTCGTTTAAACTGATTTTGACACAAGCTTGTCCCAACAGTAATTTGCTGCACTGCCACTAGGCAGTCTAACAGCATGCATAAGCCTAGATTGACCATCCCAAACCCTGGCAAAATGAACAGCCATGGGTTCCAAGAGATGGTTTTGACGGAAATGCCTTATATACAGTTTGTTAATGTATGAACAGTAGCATAAACTCTTAGCTGCAGAAAGGACTTTTCCAGTCAGTCTGTAAGTGCTTTGCATAACCAGGTAAATAAACAAGTCCTAGACACCCTAAAATGCTGTAGATATTTTCCCCTTGTCAGGCCAAGTAATTTCAGACAATCAATAGGGGATATAGGAAAGGTCACCAACTGCCTTAATATATCTCATCAAAAAACAACAGACAAACAGCAGTGGCTCCCTCTGAGAAGAGAAAGGTATGGTCTTTAATGGAATAAACTCAAGATTACAAAGATACAGTGAACAAATATTTAAGCATTAACATTACAAACTAAGGAAATATTGTAGAAAAGGAGGATATTCAAAACATTGATCTTTTTTTCTCAGTTTCTTACAGCTACAGAGGTCTCTATTTTTTTTTTTTTTTTTTTGACATATGGAAAGGAGTTTTGGAGGAAAACATGTACTGATCTAACCTGATGGATGAACTTGTAAAGTAATAGCTTTAAATGCATTGTAAACAGCCCTGAGGAGAAGGATTTTGGGTTGCTAGTTGACCAGAAAATCAGCATGACCCAGCAGTGTATACTTGCAGCCCAGAAAACCTGGGCTGCATCAGAAGGAGTGTGACCAGCAGGCTGAAGAAGCTGATTCTCCCCCTTATGAGACCCCACTAGGAGTTCTGGGACCCCCAGCATAAAAAGAACATGGACCTTCTCAAGTGAGACCAGAGATGGACACGAAAATGATCAGAATGAATAGAACTCCTATCTTATAGTAAAAGGCTGAGAGAGCTGATGCTGTTTAGCCTGGAGAAGAAAGGGCTTCAGGGAGACCTGCTAGCAGCCTTCTGATACCTAAAGGGGGCTTACAAGAGAGCTGGAGAGGTACTTTTTGCGAAGACATGAAGTGATAGGACAAAGGGCAATGGCTCTAACCTGAAACAGCGTGGGTTTAGACTACACATTAGAATGAAATTATTCACTGCCTAGGTGGTAAGGCACTAGAACAAATTGCCCAGAAAAGTTGTGGATGCCCCATCTCTGGAATTGTTCAAGGCCAGGTTGGATGGGGCTTTGAGCAACCTGATCTAGTGGAATGTGTCCCTGTTCCATGGCAGAAATGTTGGAACTAGATGATCTTTAAGGTCCCTTCCAATCCAAACCATTCTATGATTTATGAGCTAAAACCAGCAGACCAGGACTGCTCAATATATCTTTTTGTTACCTTGTTAAACATCTGGATTTTAATAAAAAACATGGTAGCAATAGCCAAAGCCTTTAACAACTCTACAGCTATGAAAACAGAAGTTAGTGAGGGTAAATATGGCCAAACAGCTGGCTTTACTTTAGGAACCTAAATAGGATTTTCCCGCTTTCCCTTCATTTACAACATTATATAAGTAAACAAGTAATTAACAGCAAATTACTGGAATAGACCTGCAAAGCACCTGAGGATAAATTGCTCTAAGTGACAAATAACCTTCACAGAGACACATTAAATTAACTGAGGTGATTGGGTAACTCTGACATAAGAGAAGGGTGTGCTAGACTGCAACTGTTGCTTGTGACAAACAGGTTCTTACCCTGCTGTCCTACGACTGTACCTTAGACTGAGGTGCAGACAGAAGAGGGGTTTTCAGCTGAAGCACTGATGATATTTGAATAAGGTGCTTGTATGAAACTTCTGAAGTTTTAATATGAGGAAAGTGGTGGTCCTTACTGAGTAACTGGTAAGTCACTTGCTGTCCTTTGCCAGCACAAGCACGTTTGCTTTTGGCAACCTGCAGGAGGTAGACAGTGCTACATAATGTTGCCCTGCAGAAAAACTCACTGAGCTTTTAGGCTCACAAAATGTTGCACTTGCTCAGTTTGAAACTACTGGGTAGCTCGGCATGTTCCAAGCTACCTATGGACCAGCTGTGTGGCTCTGATTAACACCATCTGGCAGGACCAGAGCTGGGCAATCCCAGCAGTAATCATTTATTCTCTCCTTCAGGGAAAACTGGTGTGCAGTCACTTAAGACTAAGCACGGAGAAATATTAACTGTGCTGTAAATCCCAATGACAAAAGGAATGCTTGTCCAAGTAAAATAACATAAACATAGCCTGTGTGCCCTCAAAGTGACCTGCTCTTTGAAAAGGTATTGGTTTTTGTCATCAGAAAAAGATCATCACTGAAAACACCCTAAGGGAAGGAAAAGGATCATTGGTCAATGGTAAGTGTAGAGATAAAATAATTCAGATTATAACAGGGGAAGAAGAGGTTCACTTTTCTCCTGATCTATTCTAATATGCCAAAATGATTTAACAGAGGCTTTAGTTACATGAAGTACTTAAGACCTTATTTCTCTGCCTTAAGAAAGAAAGATAGATGAGGAGATGCAGCCAGGGGAGCTTGCCACACTAAGAAAATAACCTTTGCTAAAATACTTGAGAGAACAGAGCTACAGTTTGAACTCTGCCCATTGAAAATTAAAGGTTAAAGGTTTATTGCCCATTAAAGGTTATTGCACATGATAATTACATGGTAAGAAAACAGAAGAACTTACGTTGATATTCACAGGGCTAAAAAATGGCTTGCAGAATTAGAACTTGAGAGTAAGTTTTATGAGAGTGAGGAAAAATCTATATGGCTATAGACTAGGCATAGCTCTTTGGTCTCTGGATGTGTAAATAAGTTGCACCCTCTGTTTATCAGATTAATATCTCAATTTGGCATAGGCATTTTGCTGATTTCATTCTGAGTATTTTGCAAAGCTTTAGGTAGTGCTGTAAAGCACAATACCAATGAGGAATCAGGAGAGAAAATACTGACAACTAAATAAGCTTCAGAACGAACTATGAAGAGTTGGCAGGACAGATTGCACAAGATTTTTCAGGAACAGCACCTAAGTTGCTCTGTTTGAGCTCTTCTATTGCTTAAGAAGTGCCTTAGTGCACACAAGTGTATGTTCTACTGCATTACCTGCACGTGCTGGCAATCTTTCAAAAGCAAGGTGCCACAAATGAGATTCAGGGATGTTTAGCTCCAGCCTCTAACCTTATGCAAAGAAGGCAAGAGACTCTAGAATTAAAATGCGTCTTCTGTGCCTGCCATGTGACTCTCACACAAACTACTGGTACAGCTGTGCTGTGGGGCAATTGAAAACCTGTAATTTCCTCCTGCAGATGATGCCCCTGGGACAATTTACAGAGCAAGCATCTGCAGTTGCTTTGGCTTGCTTTCAGCATTTTGAACCAAACCCTGTCATTCTTTAGCACACATCCATTTTGTGCAGTACTGGGAGTGCAGTGTCTGGTGGCCTGAGGCAGAATTCCTAATTTGTCCAAAAACATTCAGCATAAGCGCCATGTGATAATTAATCAGTGATCATTAAAACAAGAGTTACTCATGATGTCTCTGATGTTTATTAAACCCTTTTCTTGGTATTTTAATCACAGTATTGCCTTGGTAGGATTTCCCTTTATTTAAAACAAATGTTGTGCCTTCCGCAATGTTTTAGGGTGGGTTTTTTTCCAGATTCCTTAGAGTCATTCCTAATGATTCTTTTCCTCTCTTAATAGTTTAGTAAAATAATCGTGAAAGCAGCACCATGAATAAAATAGTATCTAGATCAGGAACCTCATACATATCAGATGGAAATGTTTGGGTTGGCTTAAGCTTCGGTACAGACATTAAGCAGCATTACTACACCAGAACGTTCACTCCCCAGAAAATGCAACAGGACTAAGACCCACTGATTAGGATGTAAAACGGGAAAATAAAAGAAAGGGAGAAGAAAAACAAAATCTGCCACCTTATAGAGAAAAAAAAGGAATTGATTTTCCAAAAGTGCAAACTCATAATTTAAAGCAAAGTGATTTTGAAGTCTTTGCTTATATCAAATCAAGAAGGATTTGGGGTTTTTATGAGGAAAAGGAAGTGTTACCCTGCTGCATGTTTCAATGTTTTGAACTTTATGATTCTATGAATTTGAAAGTTCATTTTCAAGAGGCATACGAGGATTTGGTTCTGAGAATAGTGTTTTCTAGACCCAACTCCTGACTGGTGAGGACAGGGATTATTAAGATGTCTGTGGTGCATGGAGCAAGAGCTGAGTTATTCAAAAGAGCAGAGGGTAAACTTATTTCTGTCCTGTCAAACTCTCAAATTTCCTTTGGGAGGTTCAGTGTTCACACAAGAGAAAGCAAACACTGATATGAGTTAATACCTTTCCATCACTAAGCCAAAGCAGTTGCTCTCCATCAAGGGATAAAAAATAGCCACAAGACCAACTTTAGCTCATGACCTGTCATGTCATGCTAATACTCTTTAAGTTTCTAACATGGCATTGCAAAGTAAGGTGTTAACTGCAGTGGCAAGCTAAGGGGAATATTTAGATACATATCAAAACATATATATACTGTCTTCACATAAACTTTCACTTTTACCAATTCTTTTTTATTCCCAAGCCTTCTCTGATCTAGCTTTTCTTTATGCACTACAGCATCTGAATGTTACAGGCTAATCTCACATGTATGTCTCTCACATACATCATAGCAGCCTCAGCACGTTTTGACATTATATTAGTATTACTTTACAGCTTAAAGCTTACATTTGGTTGCTACTCAAAGCAATCTTCCTGGGTAAGCCCAAGCACTGTAACTTCACAAAAATGCCATGAATTTAAGATGGATATTTTTCTAACAAGTAAAATCACTTTAATATTTTCTTGGTAAAGAGCTAGCTCTGCATATTCACAGTTCATTCACTTACACTGAATGATATGAGCCTTGCAAGCAGCTGGTTTCTTCTACTTGTACTTCTGCAGAGATGAAAACCTTTTAAGGGGTAACATATACGATGACCCCATTTCAAGAAACTCTGTTATTTCAGTCAGCTAATCTATATTCGCTGTGCGCTAGTTTTGACTGGGATAGAGGTAATTTTTTAAGCTGCCCTTATCTGAACCCAGGAGTTTTCTTCACTTATACTCTTCTCGTTCTCTCCCCCATCCCGGTGCTTAGTAAAACCCATACAGTCCTTTTTGACTTCTAGTGTGGGGCTAGAAGGGTTCAAGATTATGGCAGATTGAAATGTGCTAGCCTGAAGTTATGGCTGATCTTGATGTTTAGCTATTAATTGATGGGTTCCTATGCTTGCCATGGGGCTTGCTTGACTGACTGTATGATTGTAGTGAGCCCAGTGCTCATTAGTGGCTGATTTTTGCTTTCACTGCTCGCTGTAGTACTATGCTGCTCACTATCAGCGGGAACCACCCCAATTAGTGCAGGACAATCCTTGCAAGGAGTAGTGCAAGTGCAGCAGTGACCAGCCCAAGCTGCCTTTCGTGCCCAGTAACTCCATGCAACACACCACTTCTGTCCTGAGCTACCAACATAACAGATGGAGCCCGAAGTCAAGGACTAAATTAACTCAGTGGACATTTGTAGACATTTTACATGCCTTGACATGCAGGGGTGGTCCACAGAGTGGGGGAATGATATCTGTGTATCAAAGGATGGGAAGGCAGCAGGGTTTTTACCGAGGATGTGTTGGATAGTGTGGGACCTGAGCATGACATAAATGGTATAGAATAAGTGATAGAGAATGTGCTGATTTTGGCTGGGGTAGAGTACAGGGCTATGTTTTGGATTTGTGTTGGAAACATAGTTGATGGTACTGGGATGTTTCAGTCACTGCTGAGCAGGGCTTAGAGTAAAGTCAGGGCATTTTCTGCCTCTCATCCCACCCCACCATTAAGGAATATGGGAGTGCACAATGAATTGGGAGGACACACAGCTGGGACAGCTGACCCCAGCTGACCAATCCCATACGCATTGTGCTCAGCATATAAAGCTGGGGGAAGGTGGAGGAAGAGGGGCACGTTTGGAGTAATGGTATTTGTCTCCCCTAGTCACCATTATGTGTGGTGGAGTCTTGCTTTCCTGGAGATGGCTGCACACCTGCCAGCTATAGGAAGTGGTGGATTAATTCCTCACTTTGCTTTGCTCACATGCATGGTTTTTGCTTTACCTATTAAACTGACTTGATCTCAACCCACGAGCTTTCTCAGTTTTCCAGTTCTCTGTCCAATCCTAATGGGGGGAGAGTGAGCGAGTGGTTTTGTGGGGCTTTGTTGCTGTCTGGGGTTAAACCATAACGCGTTGCCACATAAATCATTCCCCACAGTATTGCTCTTGCACTAAGATGAAGTGGCAGTTTCTAACAAGATCAGGAGAAAGGATATCAAACTACTATAACCTCTTTTAGCTCAAGAGGCTGGGACTTTTTGCTAAGTGCTTACTTTAGTTCATCACTAGGACTAAATAATTTTGCTACTTGAAAACCCCAGCAGAAGAGTTCTTTGTACTTGACCCTTGCCACATACACATGCACAAAAAGATTATTTAGGCAAGAATGATTTAAGTAAATGCAAATTACATAAAACTGACAGGTCATTCAGCCGAAATGCTCATGCCCTAGTCTTAAAATTTGGTACAGTGATGAAATAACTTTAATGTGATAAGGCAAATGTCAGTTTAATGTTAAGAGACAATAGTCTTCTAGATAGTGTAGTTTATGTTACAGAACCAGGCTTTGTATTTGCTTTTTATAAAGAAACAGGCAAAACATACCTAGTGGTATCTGCTGCTCTGTTTGAAGAATCCCTTGATGCAAAGAGCTTATTTAAAATGATGTATTGTAAATCTGATATCCTTGGTTCTCAGCAGGATTTAGGGCTTCAAACACTGAAAACTCCACAGGGGTATTTTACTTCTCCAGTGTCTTCTTTTGATGAGCTGGTTGGTTGGTTTCTTTAAAAAAAAAAAAAAAGGATTAAATACAAGGTTTAGAAAAATTTAAACCCTAAAAGGTAAACCGAGAGCAAGTGCTTCAATAGAGTAATATAGACATACGTTCAAAGAGAACGTGATAATGCTCTGGTTTTGCTTCAAGCTCAGCATTCTTCCTTTCTCACACTTGCAGCTGTATAAAGTAGAAAATACAGAAAAAAAAGGTAACACTGGCAGCTTTTCAACTCTGTTTCTTATGAAGTGTTTTCAGTGACAGACTGGCAGCTCCTCTATGCTCTTCCTAAGGAGCCTAGAGATGCCTTTTCTCTGAGTTTGGCTGGCAGGCACAGCAGATCCCATTCTGGCAGAAGGTATCAGAAGCAGTGGTTGTTCTGCTGGAAGGCACCTGTGACTCCTGGGACCAGGAGTGAGTCTCGGCAGCCAGGTCTGCATGTGCCTTCCACCACCTGGAGGCCTTGGGCTGGGCACTGGCTACCCTACATGTGGGTATGAAACTTGAAGGTGCAGTGGAGAACTCCAGGCTGGAGGTAAAGCCTGAGGAGCACAGG
Organism: Pyrocephalus nanus; assembly: GCA_038380795.1. Classification (NCBI taxonomy): domain Eukaryota; kingdom Metazoa; phylum Chordata; class Aves; order Passeriformes; family Tyrannidae; genus Pyrocephalus; species Pyrocephalus nanus. The sequence continues at coordinate 43,406,509 of CM076259.1, forward strand.
AGACCCAACAATCCAGCCCAAGCTGTCGGCACTCTGGAGTGAAGCATGAGCTAAGCTGTGGGCTGTGGGAGCCTGGCTGTTCAGCAGGGCTGGATAAGGCTGCAACGAGGAAGATGCTCACTGTTCAACAGCTCAACATCTGTGTTACTGTGTGAGGGGGAAAGTGTTGGCAGGCTGTGCTTGCCCAGGGACTGCAGTCCCTTTGACCCTGCTTACACGTCTCCTTGGCTCACTGGTGTGCCTCTTCCCAATCATCTAAGACAGCAGTCTCTTTGCTATGCTGAGCCTTTGTCCCATTGCTCTTCCTCTTGCTCTGAACATGGTTTCCATGGGTAGCGTGCTCCTCCTGGACAGACAAGGTCCAGCTGCCGTTACGCTCTGCTGAATTTACAAATGCCTCAGATTTAGTTCACCTGCTATTCTCCCTCATGTAGTGGCGCAATTTCTTTTATTATTTTCTGAGTTGCATAAGAGGAAATGAAGTAAAAGTTTGTGCTGCAGTGGCTGGGGCATGAACTGTGGGTGAGGAGGCAAGGCCTGGACAAACATTATGTCTTCTATCTTTTTAGCAGGAGGCTAAGTTGAGTTTTCCACAGTCACAGTGCTGGAGCTTGATCTGACCAAATGCAATGCTAACTTCAGTTGGCACTGGGTCCCCTGTGGAGCATCCCAGGTACTCTGTCACCCACTGCAGGTGAGGATGAGCTGGGTTAGCTGATGATTCGGTCCAGGGTTGTCAGTCAGGATTTTGAGGGATGTGCAGAGGAGGCCGCAGACCAGAGCTCCTTGCAGCAGCCTCTGAATACCCTCTGAGCAGACCTGAGCTTACTGTCCTCCTGATGGCAGCCTTGCACATCGGCTGGCACTGTTCCACCATACTGGGCAGTGGGGCATGGAGCTCTGGCTTTCAGCCCCATGTGCAAGGACAAAAGATCACAGGTGAGATCTAGAGCATCCATGGAGCCAGGGAGAGGACCAGGAACCCTTGCCAGGAGGAGATCGAAGGAAAATTTTGTGATTTTATCATGTTACCATTCAACAAGAATCAAGAAATACTCATTTAAGTCACATATGACCCTTGAAAATAGACTTAGTATCTTAATACTAAGTCCAAGAAGAAACACAATAAAATTGCAACTTAATAAATGCTTGATTTATAAGATTTCTTTGTGGTAATATAATTATGTATCAGTACTACTAATAATAAGCAGTAGAAATGTCACTCTGTATTACTTACAGTACCATAATTGGGAATTGTGCCTTTAAAGTTATGTATTCATAAGGTAGTTAAGGTGTTAGAAGCTTTTTAGATGTCTGTTTTGCTTAACTGATAAACATAATTAGTATCTCAGTCCACTAGCTCCCAAGCCTCCAGTCAAAAGGAGAAGTGTTAGACTTGGGCAGTAGCTGCTCTCAGCCTTGGGAAGGACAGGAGGCAAGGAGACAGGATTTAGACACACAGTAGACATTCCCTCTGCAAAAACAAAAAGGGCTTTTAGTAGGTTTAGGGAGCTATAAAACCTTCACATCCCTATGTGGTTTCTTAGGGCGTGTGGCCACACATACCCCATAACATGGAGAGAACAGGGGTGACAGGAGCTGCTCAGTACAGTTAAAGGGATGTGATAGGGACAGACATTTCTGAAAGAGGGAACAGTGCCATAGTAAGGCCATACCTTCCCCTCTGCCTTTTCCTCCAACACAAAAATGTCCAGGTGTGGAGCGGAGAGCACATGAGGTGGTGGTTAAGCCATGATGTTTGCAGTGCAGTGCTCCACAGACTGTGACCTTGGTGTTTGACCAGCCATTTCCCCCTCCACTTCAACGGGAAACTCCTTTTCCATTCCCTCCCAGCACAAAGTCTCCTACAGTGGTCAGATTTTCTTTGGACTAACTTTTTTTCTTTTAAATGAACCTGGTGAAGACAAAGACTGACCATGCCACATACTGTTGCTCAGTATGTTGTCCATCCTTGGAGTCATTGAACACTCAGTTGGCCATGGCTGAAGCCAGTCACACTCAGCTGTTGGAGGCCATCAGGGCAGTCTGGGGTGGGGCTGAGTTCTTCAGCTCTGTTCACCCACCCATCCGTGTTTTAATGCAGAGCTGCTACAGAGCACTAAAGTGTCACAAGTATTGCAGGATGTAGGTCAAGGTGTGCCAGGACAGGCTGACAGACTGGAAAATGGCTGAGCCTTGGCCACCACTTATTTCAAGGCCCTTCTTTGTAATTAGGTGTGGGTTGAGGAGGAGGAAAAAGAAGGGAGGATGTGAATTTATATTCTGTCAGAATTCACCCAAGAGGAAACTAAATTCTTCCAATCTCATCCTAGACAGACAAGTTTAGTTTTACTAATACATCAAAACTTTCACTTTTTGCTTTGTGATCTGTTCCCAGCAAAACATAAAGCCATAAATCACAGAGCAGTGGGATGACTGATTAAACTTAATAAAGGGAAATGGTAGAAGGAGAAGGTAAATTATACAGATGAGCTACAAAAGCACTCTGCCAGCCTACATACACAGACAAAACATACAACTTCCAGTTCTCTCTGCACCATTGCAGCTCAGTCCTGTTATTTGCCACACTCCTATAATCACTGCTGCTCAAACATCCTGGTGATGCACACCAAGTGCTGCTGGTTCTTTTGCTCAGAAGAAACCTTTCTGTTCTGTGGAGGAGGGAGAAATCTTAATTACATTCCTAGTGCTCATTAGTGTAGGTCTCTGCTCAGTGTGTGACAGGTTGCATGGTGGACACAGCACCTATCCCAAAAGTGATATTGCTGAAGTCAGGAAGGAGATGATGTGGTCCTGGAGACCTGGTACCAGCAGCACCCATTTGTTTGCAGGAGCTAATCAGAGGGGTCACCAGAGTTCCCTCCCTTGCAGCTCCTGCACCATCTCTGGCAGCAGCTGGGAATAAAAACCTCTGTCTGCAAACTCAGTCATCATCTTCTCAGCTCCTCAAGGCTGACTGTCTACACCCAAGGCCCCAGAGCCCAGCTCTGGTACAACCCTCGAGGCTGTGGCTTAGGCTGCAGCAGGTGTTAGAGTTATCAGGAAGCCTTAGGACATCTGCAGAATAGAGCCAAGAAAGTCCACAAAGTTGACACTACAGGAATATAGAGTTGTTGAGGTGACAGCACTACCAGCTCAAGGCTTTGTGAGAAAAGCCCCATTATGGGAAAGTATAAAACTCTCAAGAAACAAACAAGTGAAAAAAGGAAACTGAGCTCCATCAAGGATGTGCCCAGGGGCTGCAGAGACCAGCTTTTCCCCTGAGGAGGTGCCTGTGCAGCAGCAAAGGTACTGGGTGCTGTATGGGAGTTGGGAGCTCCCTGTGCTCAAATGGGTAGCTTGTTTAGCCCCAGTTATCCTGTATGTGTTCACTAGTAAATAGAAGCTTTGTGCTTTAGAACTGTGTGTGTCCTACTTGGAACACCTCCTGCAAGTGCTGAAGGGTGCCCGAACAGAGTGACACCAAGGGTGAGGCTCAGATCTCACTTCCTGTGGGGCTTCTGTACTAAGCACCACAAACCAGATACAAACAAGGCTACTCACAGGGGGAAAGACAGACTCTCCATCCACAGCAAAGTTTAGGGTCTGAGTCATGCAGCAGGAGCCTAACCACAGCAGCTGGTGAACTGCACGGGTGAAAGTGCTCCAGGGGAAGCAGAAAAGGCATTTACAGTCTGCCAGGAGAGCACTGAAGTCAGGACTCATTAAGGTCGTTGGCAGTGGGCTTTGTGGAAAGAAAGTTACAGCTGCATTGACTATTAAAACTCGAAAAAGGAAGGCTTGGAGAGAAAATTGTAGGTCTAGAAAAGGGAAAGACCGATTTTAAATAAAAAATTGAATTGCTGAAGGAATTGAAGCAGAAACACACATACCTCTGCAGCAGAGGTCCTCATTCACATCAGTGGGGGAGCAAGCCCAGGCAGGATGTGATAGATGGCTTACAAGAGCTAATATAGAACAGAAACTTGAGATCTGGATCCAGTTTGGCAACACTCTCTGAGAGACTCATAGAGACTCAGCAGCATGGAGCTGAAGCTTTGGTTTGCCAGAGGATGATGAAGTCTTTGGAAGCGCTGTGCAGGCTGTGGCTGCAGTTCTCCAAGATGGATTCCAGAGGGATATTGACCCCTGGGCAGGGGAAGGAACTAGGTGGTCTGGTCCATGGCTGGCTGATAAGCAGCCACCAGGTTATTCCGTTCTCTCTCACCTCTGCTCAGCAAAGGGCTGGATCCTTGCCCTCTGCATGTCCCCAGTCACCACTGGCACAGAGCCATGGCAGCAGGTTTGACCCAGATCTGAGTCAGAGCCTGGAACAAGCCAGAGCTGTGTGATGGCTGCTAGTACCTTGTGTGGATACTGCTATGCAGGGGTGGTGGGACTTGCAGGAGCCCCAGGAACAGCTGTGAGTGATCATAACCCCACCTCAGAGCTGTCAAATCTCATCCCAGTATCAGCAGCCCTGGAGGAAGAAGCTGTGGGAGAACACCAGGGTCTGCTGCAGAGAACTGCTGTGAGCCCGGGTAGCACAGGTAGGGACAGCCCCTGCCTGCAACAGTCTATGGTGTAAGGAGACAAGACAAATTAAAGACAACAAGGCATTGTGATTATCGAGATTTTGCAAATAGAGAATTGAAGCTGTTTGGATACATGTAGGTGTAGTGGTTTGACCCTGGCCAGATGCCAGGATACCCACTAAGCCACTCCATCACTCTCCCTCTGCAAGAGAGGCAGAGGAGAGAGAAGAAAAAAAAAAAAAGCAAACAGCTAAAGAATTCATGAGTAGAGATAAGAATTGGGAGAAGTCACTTACTGATTAACTTCCATGAGCAAAACAGACTCAAAGTGGGAATAGAACTTAAATTTATTACTAACAGGACAAGACTTCAAGAATGAGAAATAAAACAGACTTAAAAGCACCTTCCTCCCACCCCTCCATCCTCCCATGTTCTCCCTCCTCCCCCTCAGTGGCGCAGGGGGACGGGGAAGGAGAGCTGTAGTCACTTGTTGTTTCCCATGGGGTGCAGCCGAGTCTCTGCACTCCAGTGATCCTCCATGGGCTGCAGGGGGACAGTCTGCTTCACCATGGTCTTCACCACAAGCTACAGGGGGGGCCACATCTCTGAGTCCTTCCCGTGTTCCTGTGGGGATCCCTCACATGGGAGACAGTTTTTGACGGATCTCTCCAAAATGAGTCCTTCATCCCTTGGGCAGCAGTTCTTCCCAATCTGCTGTCCCGTGGGTCACTTCTCCACGGGGGTGCAGTCCTTCCTGGATGATCTGTACCAACATGGGTACCCCAGAGGGCCATGAGTCCTACCCAGGAAAAACTTGCTCCAGCGTGGGTTTCCCTCTCCACAGGGCACAGGTCTTCTGCAGGACCCTTCTCCTTCTTGGGCCTCCCACAGGGTCACAGGTGGCAACATTTCTCAAAGGATCCAGAACCCATATTCTGATGATCAAGTGCCTGATCCAATACGTGCTCCAAAATGCTTCCCTGAAATTACTTGCTCAAGGTTACAAAGAAAGTTTGCACCAACAGTAGGTAGCTGTCCCCTACTCCTGGGTCATGGCACTTAGACCACAAGGCTACCCTTCCTTATGGGGAACAGCCTCTCTGCACCACTTGTATCCAGCTGAGCACAAATCATTTGTATTCACATTCTAAATGGCCACTAAAAAGGGGAGTGAATACCAAAGCAAAAGGACAATTTTTGTTTGAGCTAGCACCGATGAATACTTCTTTGCAGAATTTGCCAAGCTCTACTATTGATTAACAAAAATTAAATTATAACATTCAGTTCACATTTATTCTGCTATGGTTGCTGGAGTGTTTCTAAGTGGGCAAATGTCCCTGTGATCGTGTCATTTGGCTCTCATAATGCCGCAGGCTGAACAAGGGTATAAATATGCAAAAGCTGCTCCAGTTCACTGTTGCGTGGATACAAAGCAGATGGATAGATGAACGAAACTCCTTCTTAGAAAGCGAGTGCCCCTGTCAATACAGATTGCACCCATCTGTCTCAGTTCTGCACCCGGCTTGGGGAAAAAGATGGTGAACATCATATTTAAACCATATCCCCTTTTTCTGAACAGAGTGATAGGATTAACAGCTTGGTGCACTATTTTCCTTCCTGCAGTGGCACATTCTGAGTCTCACTGGATGATGATCTCCTCTGGTACACAGAGAGACACTCTGCCCCCTCTTGCCTATATCCTTCTCCTAAAAAAAATGGGTACAGCCAACATTTGTGCCATGTCACTACCATGGACCACATCCACAGGGAGGTGTCTGGGCCAAGTCTGCACCATCCAGCCACTTTGTAAGGGTCCAGCAGTCTCTTCCACTAGATGCTGATGGCATTGTTGGTCCAGTTGACCATCCCTATTCAAGCAGTGGGGCCAGACCTTCCTCTAAACTCCTGCTGCACAAAGCACCCATCCAGAAATGGCAGCAGAGACCAGGACTTGGTGCTCAGAGCAGTGCCCCACTGGCAAGTGACTGGAGATTGTCTGGGTTGTGTTCCCCCACTGCTGAATTGACTCACATTATCTCTCACTGCTGTGTGAGCAGCAGAAACAGCATGTCCCAGCATCCAGTATTTCCCTCTCAATCCCAGCCACCCAAGCTGGGCTCTTTGGTGTCTGATTAGACAGAAAAATCTCCTTGTTTTTTCCCTCCATGTGAAACCAAGCTTCTCCAGCTATTTCCACAATATATGTTCTGACATTTCATATTATTTAATTATTTAATGTATCTGCTTTCCTGTCCAGTGTGGTTGAAACTAGTGGGAGAAAAATAGAGAGAGAGCGCAATGACAATCCCATAAACCTCACTTCCTGAGAAAACAAAGCCAAGAAACAGTGAATAGTCTGTCCAAATAGACAGCCAAACCCAGTCATAGTCTTAGTGTGGATTCACTGACCTTGTCTCCTACACCTCCTCTCCCCATCCTGTAATGAAAAGAAAACACAAGCAAAACTAGTACAATGACCCCAAAATAAAAGCCAAATGCATTCTGAAAATACAGAAATTTGGCCAAGATAGATGATGAATTTTTTTCACCGTAGATCCCATACTAATGCAGGTCACACTCTGATGGAATAATCAGGATGAGCATCCTGAGAGAACTCTGCCAGCAGGAACCAGAGCAGGATGTGCTCCCATGGTCAGCTCAGCTCCAGAATTCAGGCACTGCCTCCCCAGCAATCAGCAGGAACTCAGGGCACATATCCAGCTCAGTTTCAGCTCTAAGCACATGCTCCCTGGTCTGGTGTCTTCACTGGCATCCCCCATCCTGCAGATCTGACCAAGAAGGACTTAACGAAGCATGTTCACAAAACTGTGAAGCTCAAGAAAAGAAGTGAGCATTAAGTTATTTTTTCCACCGAGGCCAACTGCCACTTCTGGGGAAAAAATAATTGACCTTCTTGTGTAGTTCTCACTTTCAGTAAACAAATTAGAAAAATAAATCTTCAGCTTTGACTGTTTATTTACTAATGTTTATAGAATCACAGAATCATTAAGGTTGGAAAAAACCTACAGGATGATCAAAGCTAACCTTTGACCAAATACCACCAAACCATATCACGAAGTGCCACATCCACTAGTTTTTTGAACACTTAGCAGTGGTGGCACAACAGCTTTACTGAGAAGCCTGTTCCAATCCTTAACCATTCTTTTAATGAAGAAATTTTTCTGAATATCCAACCTGAACCTCCCTTGGCACAATGTGAGGCTATTTCCTCTTCTCCTATCACGGGTTGCCTAGGAGAAGAGGCTGACCCCCACCTTGCTACAACCTCCTTTCAGATGGCTGTAGAGGGTAATAAAGTGTCCCTTGGGCCTCCTTTTCTCCAAGCTAAACTCCGGCTCCCTCAACTGCTCCCCATATGACTTAATCACTAAACCCTTCCACAGTTCTGTTGCCCTCTGGACATACTCCAGCACCCACCTCAATGTCTTTCTCGTAGTGAGGGGCCCAAAACTGAACATGGTCATTGCCCAGGTCCTGCTGGCCACACTATTGCTGATACAGGCCAGGATGCCATTGACCTTCTTGCCCACCTGGGCACACTGCTGGCTCATATTCAGCAGCTGTCGACCAGCACCTCCAGGTCCTTTTCCTCTGGGCAGCCACTCTTCCTGCAGCCTGTAGCACTGCATGGGGGTTTTGTGACCCAAGAGCAGGACCTGGAACTTGGCCTTGTTGAGCTGCATACAATTTGCCTTGACCAATCAATCCAGGTCCCTCTGCAGAGCCTTCCTACCCTCCAGCAGATCAACACTCCTACCCAACTTGGTGTTGTTTGCAAACTAACTGAGGGTACACTCAATCCTCTAGTCTAGATCATCTATAAAGATATTAAAAAGGACTGGCCCCAATACTGAGCCCTGGGGAACACCACTTGTGACTCGTCACCACTCATCTGGTTTCTTTCCTTGCCTACATGCAAACATGGTAAGTTCCGGTTCTTAACTCGCAGAGCACTTGATGACACCACACAGACCATCAGAGATCCAAGACCCACAGCTGTGAAATGCTGAGTTCAACTATGTGGGTGCTTCCCCTCTTACAAGGAAAAGGAGATCTGCGCCTGGGAGCTGGCTTGCCTGAAACCTGCCATCAAGAATCAAATCACTTCAAGGCAGGTAATTAATTATGGCTCCTTCCCAAAGGCAGGTCATCATTATCATATTCTAGAGTTACAGTTTTCCCTTAATCATCTTTTCTGCAGAAGATATGGAGAACTTCTGCGGAATAAGCACTTTCAGTAACTATTGGCTTCAGTTTAAAGCAATGAATGCTCAAATCACTGGTATTGAGCTGTTTATGAACAGACAGAAAGCCATAAGAGATGTTACTATAATAAATATTCATCAGGTGCCTGTAGAATAAGAGTATAAATATGCAAAATTGCTCCACTTCATGGTTATATTAGAAGGCATAGGGGAGCACAAATCCTTTTCTTTACATTGCTTCTGAGGGGATCTCTTTTTAAAATTCAGTTATTTTATTTAATCTCCAGCTTTCAATTCAGCAGCTCACAAGGGATGCAGGACCATGGCCTGTGTGGCAGCAGGTCTGGCTCTGCCATTGGCACAGAGAACCAGGTGTCAGCTGCTTCCCTGACCCCCTTCTCAGAAGGCAGCTCTGCCCTAGGGGGCACACAGTGGGATGCTGGCATGGGCATGTGTCACCCCAGAGAAAATCCAGCTGCTGGAGGAGGGGCAGAGCCAGCAGAGCTAAAAGTCCAGTGTTGTCCTACCTTGATACTTGGTGTGGGCTTCAGAACTGGGCATCTGCCATGCCTGACATCACACAGATCTCTGCAGAGCTCACCTTTTTCTTCCTAAGCATTAAAAATGTGGAAACTACTGAAGGGCAAATGTGCTTTTAGTGAATAGGGAGTGCCATGGCTGTGTAATGCTGCAGACAGCTACAGAGGTGGTCTTTCTCTCTGGGTTTCTTTTCCTTCTCCCTGCCTCCATATATCTTTGTTATACAGAATAATCACAACTGTTTCTACTTCTCATACCTCCATAAACTTAACCATATGCAGCTATTCCCAATCATTCTGTAAAATGTGAGGGAAGATGTAAACCACATCCCCGCTGTGGGCACAGGGGAAGAAAGTGGGACTGAGCAGGGCACCCTGGTCTGCACAACATGGCCCAGTCCTGTTGCAATTTGCTATCATCTGCTTGCACTGATCACTGTTCAGTCACTGCACCCTCAAAGAACCATTTGTAACCCTGAAGTCCTGCAAGAGGACAAAGATACTGGCAGTATCACTTCTCCATTAGGGAGCACTTTGTGCTCTCAAGTCCAGCTAATCTCAAAAATTAACTAAGACTGTCCTCTACCTACTGCTTGTGTTAACAGAAGACATTAACTGACCTTGCAGCTTTTCTTCGGAAATTCAACTATTACTCACTTTAAATCTCCCTGCAACATGCATTTGCTGTCTTTCTGGAAATCTTGCTTGTATGGAATAGCACTACTGCTATGAACTCTGCAGAGCCAGGAAATATCAATTTAATTTATACTGTTTCATTTCTACCCTAGGTGGGGTCATTTTGTGATCAGCAAATATCTTTTTCTGCTTCCTAAAATATGGTTCCAGGAATGCAGTCAGTGTTCAAAACCCTAATTTGACAGCTGGACCCTGCAGTGTCATCTTCCTTTTCCAAAGGAAGTCCAGAAAATATCCTGTAAAAAAGGAAGGCAGACATAACATTTGAAATGTGCCCATGCTGCAGACAGATGTGTCAGTGCTTTGGAGAAGCAGCTGGTCAATTTTTTAGGCTAGTGCCTGTAATATGATTCCCAAAAGACCATACATCATCGAAGGACAATTTTTTTATTTTAAAATGCAGACATAGAGCAAAACTAGAATCACAAAATAATTTAGACTGCAGTGCATCTCTGCTAGTCATGGAGTGCCGTGTCCACTCAAAGAAGAGACAACTTCAAAACAGCATTAGGTGGCTCAGGGCTTTCCGAGTTTGATTTTTCAGTGAATAATTCTTGTCTCTTCTGTTCTCTGACCCTGAAATTACTATTCCATATCTTGCCTAATGTCTCTGCAGGCACAGAAGCACTGCACAGGTCTATGGACTTCAGCACTCTCCCTCCCCTCCATCTGCAGCATCTGCATTGTCACATCTCAGCAATTTCAGCTCCTCTCCCTTTCCCTCCCTCTCTCCCTATTCTCTCTTCTCTGTGCTTTCTGGGGACTAAAGGGAGCTTAAAAACCTGACCAAAACACTGTCTGAGGCTGAGGTGAGTAGGGAGTAGCACTTGAGAGTTACAAGGTGGGAAGGGGAGACAAAGACAAAAAATAAAATAAAATAAAGTAAAAAATAAAAGGCAGCCTATCTGAGGAGAAGTATTACTATGGCTCCATGACAGTTTGAGTAATCAAAATCCGTTCAGTCCGACTCCGGAGTCGGACCGCAGCATCCCCCCTGGCCACGAGCTGTGAGAGGATGCGCTGGGACAGGAGCTCCTCCGGCCGTCAGCAGTACTCACACAGCCCGCTAGACGGTGCCGTCCTAAAGGCGTAAAACGCCCTGTCAGACTCCAGCGCTGCCTTTTTTTTTTTTTTTTTTTTTTTTTTAATATGAAAATGCCCTGCATGTGCAGAGGGGACTCACTGCTCTGCTGCGGGAGCAGTGCCCAGGTCCGCAGGTGGATCCACCTTGCCAGCACTCTGCCCGGAGACCCCTGCCTGGACACCCACCCATGACACATATCCAGTCACAGGGACTACTGCAGAAGTGTCACTGCAGGTGCAGGGATCCCGGGGTGCCCCAGCAGCAACACCAGTCCCATGCAACAGAGTATGGATACAGCCAGGTGCATCCATCCTTGCAGAGAGGAAAATCACACAAAGACCCCAACAAGATGAGCAAAATTTCCAAGAAGTGCTGATGTATTTCCTCACCCAGGAATCAGTCCAGCACAATCAGTCCCAAAGCTGGCAGACCAAAAACCCCTTGGAGAGTGCAGAGTTCAGCCCTTTGTGCAGTCCAGCCCTTGACCCAGGGGAAGCCAGTACCTGCAGCTTCAGGAAATAAGCATCCTGTCCGTTTGCTATGTACCTCCTGGCATCTTATCCCATCTCTCCCTTGATAATTGAAATGAAGGGCTCTCCCTCCTCATATAGGGTTTCACTCCAGGGTAAGGAAAGGGTTTCACATCATCCTGACAGCATCTTGGAGCTCCAAGCACATGAAACATTGTTATCAGCCACTCCATATCAGGTATTTCCCACTTTGCACCAACAGGCACTTATGCTTTTACATGGAGTGAAGGTACTTTCTTGCATTTTTATAAGTATGCAATTCCCAGAAATAACTATTATGCTCTATACCACATGCCCATCCCAGTTACTGTGACTAACTCTCTTGTTCTAAACTCCTGGGTATTTGGTTGCTTTTTTGTTTGATTGTTTATTTTTAACATGCCACAAGCAAACAGAGGTAGAAACACAATGACCCTAGGAGTTAGAATATGAGGTTCAATCTCCAATTCAAATCTTCACAGTACTTCAAGAGAATACCCCTTTTAACTATTTTCCAGTCCAGATTAAAATGTCACCCCATATCCGAGGAGGAGCCAGCACAGCCCAGAGCTTTTGCTCAGACAAGGCACAGCAACCTATCACAGTTCCCAGATGGGACACGGATAAGGCTCTTTCCTGACTTCAGCCAATGTGTTCCTCTTGTTTTCCCATTCTTTCCCTCTAATTTTCCTTGGTCTTTGTGCAGCCAAACCAGGATATTCCAAGATGCTGTGCAAACCAACCTTACAAGGAATGGTATTACAGGGCACATGGCTCTCAAGGCAGAGGAGGAAGAAAACCTTTTTACTTAGCTGAGGAGCTATCAGTTCAGATCCCCTCGTAAAGACAATTCAAAGTGAACTTGGATTTTGCCCCAAGTTCTGCCATAGTAGTGAGCTCAGAGACCATTAATAGGAGACCACCTCATCATCAGCCCCAAATCTGCTTTTCAGGGAAACCCTTTTGCAAATTGGGTCATACTCACTAATAGTCTGGTGATGACCAACACTGTGCTGTTGCAAATGAAGCGTTCACCAAAAACAGTTCAACCAGCGTTATTGCCAGGTCCAAACAGAAGATCAGGGCCTGAGGCTTTGTCTAAAATCAAAACTTTCTGTAATGTAGTGGAATTCAATTAACAAACCAAATTAATCAAACTAGTGTAAATGCCTGAGCAGGCCATCTAAATCTTCTGTGCCTTAAGGCTTATTTACAGACAGTTTTGTGCTGCACTGACCATTCTTGTATAGCTCCTTTATATCAACGCAACTCATTTGAGGAGAGACCTCATTATATCACACCAGGGGATGCCCTGATTTAGCTAGAGTGATTTCCAAACACAGCTAATGAAAACAATACAAGCACTGTGTGTGAATTCAAACAACTACCCAACTGATTTAAGCTAAACTAGGTTTAGACAAAGTTAAGCTGTCCCTACAATATTGTATTAGTCGTAAATCACTGCATATGCTTTCACCTTCTCCAGCCAAGGAACAAATGGTCTCATTAACAAGTGAGACTGTAGGACAAGATGTGCATTAGCTCTGAGCTGCCATGAGTAGGCTCTGAACACAGCTAATGCATTAACTTAAGAGGAGTGTCATCAGTGCAACGTGTTTACAGCACAAGCATACTGAGAACAAGGCCAGTTCTGCATGTCTCCTGATTTTAAATCATCCACGTACTCAAACCACTTGCAGCTCATCACTGAAAGGCATTATCATCAAGCAGCAGCACCTCTTATCTTTCCTCCCCTGGGGCATTGCTCCACCATCACATGCTAACAGCCATAAGCCACTTCATCCAGCACAACCAGGTAGGAAGATTAATGCAGAACCATGTCTGCTTTAATGTACTCAGCTTCTCACAGCACAGTCACAAACTAAATATGCCTGAGGGGTTTTGGCACCAAAGCGATGAGATTGTCTTCTTAACCATCACATGACTTCATGCCTTAGGGAGAGGCCTGCCTACAGTGAAGGGCTGCATAGCTGAGCTGCTTCTGGAGAAATTGGGAACTACATAAAATCTGTGTCTGTGGAACAGTTTGTTGACTTTTGTTTAATTAGCTTGAGTACCAGAGATCAGGCCTTTGCTCCTGGCTCTGTCACCAGCCCTCTGTATGGTCCTAATCCCCTCCTGTGACTTGGCTTCTCTTCTGCCTTTGTCTCTCCTGTACGTGGAAGTCACAAATGTTTTGGGGCAGGAACCAACACCTCATCCTAGGAGGTTTTCAAACCTAAGCTGGATGAAGCCCTGAGCAGCCTGGTCTGACCTCAGAGCCAACCTGCTGTGAGCAGGCGATTGGAGTGTGGACCTCCTGAGCTCCCTCCCAACCTGAGCTATCCTGTGGTGCTGTGATTCACAGCACATGGAGCCAGTGTGGGTTTGGGAGAAAGGGGACAGAAAAGGCTTCAAGGAACAAATGTTTTTGGTTGCCAGATGATCCTTACTACAAAAGGAAAACGTGTCTTTCTATTCCTAAATACATAGAATTCATCAAATTACATGGGAAAGTCTACCCAGACATTCAACAAAGTGTTTATCTCAGGGAGTGCTTTGGGAAGCAATAGTAAATGAACAACAAATTCTGTCTTCTGTGATTTCAGGCCAAAACTTTCAACCTTTACTATTAGAGATTTAACTTGTCTGTACAAAACCAGAAAAATTAAACTACAGCTATTTCAGCTAAGAGTACCTTAGGCCATGGAAGTTTGAAATTAGACCAATATAAATTAAACCATTGTGAAGGTCCAAGGTCACCTCCTGTACAAAGCCTCCTCCTTAACAGGATCAATTCATTTCCGCTGAAGACTCAGAAGAATAGTATCAGTAACCACAGCAACACTAAAACGTAAGTATAATTTTTAGCTCTGTGATGTAGGCTGCAAAAAATAAGAGAACACATTTTGAAATTTCTCATCACAACCTACTTTATTTTTTCATGGGTTTATTTTAATAACAAAACACATATCTGGGATTTTTTAAATAATTCTTAAAATTTTCATTGGCAGATGACTGGTTTGCATTCATTGTAACTCACAGTGAGGAAGTCAATGAAGCTTCAGCTCTTCTGCCTCTCACTGCACTCATTTCAGCACTGAGGAGATAAGTTTGTTCCCTGCCCCCATCTTTTCTGGGCCCAAAGCAGAGTTTGAAACCCGTGTTGCAAGTTGTGGAAGAGACCCAAACAGTATTTCTGCATCGCACCACTCAGCCCAGTGGGTCTCAAATATCCAAATCAGTGGCTTCCTGCCACTCCTCCTGCTGCTGGAGAGCAGCCTAGGTCCATGCATAAGTGCTTGTCCTGTGGGCCCTGTGACATCAGAATATGTTCAGTCAGACCTCAGCACCAGGTGCTGGACTCTGCAGTTAGTTTTGTGGTTGGGCTTGATAATCTTAAAGGTCTTTTGCAACCTAAATGAGTCTGGATTTTACGGAAAGTTTCTTTTTTAGCCAAAGACATTAAAAAAAAAGATAAATAAAATAAACACTGGTCTTCGCAGTGCAGAATCACTTTCACTGAAAGACTTCATAGGGCCAAAACTGGAAAAGAAGAAATTGAATGAAATCCTGTGAGGTCCTTACACACTACTGCTTTTATGCAACTGAAAGATATTTGTTTTATTTACTACATGTCACTCTAGAAGGAAATGCTCTTACAATAAAGTACAGCTATGACCTTCCTCAAAATACTTATCTGATACTTTTCCACATCCAGCAAGAGATTTAATAACTCCCACAAACATTCAAAAGTCTTTGAACATCTCTATATCCATATCTTCATTTTTACCTATCTTTAAGTGAGTTATTAATCCATGAGCAAATGGGTTCTTTAATCCTTGGCAACTTCTTATCTTTGAAAAGTCTTATTGTTGGATCTTCCTGAAAGCATTCTGGAAACCCAAGTACGTGAAACAGATTGTCTTAACTCCCATGGTAATTTGGTAAGGATGGCCTTACTTCAATCTTGAACCACAGTAAGTTGATTGTGGGGGTTTTTTTGGTCTTCCTACAGATGCTGTTGAGAGGGATCATGAATTTGTTCTAACTTGCAGTATTTTCAGGCAAATCTTATGTCACCTGTGAACACTCCAACCTGTCATCTGTTTCTTTTCAAATATAATCACATTTATATTGTTGTTGTTGGTTTTGTTTGTTTTGTGTTTTGTTTGTTTTGTTTTTTTTTTTTAATTGAATACTGTGGCTTTGACAGTAGGATTTTAAACCAAGGCCGGAGCACAGCTCCAGATTCAGTGGAGAGATGCAGCTCCAACTGCCTTTTCTGTGAATAGCTCCTCTATGGTGCAGTCTACAAATGTATTCCAGGTATTGCCTTGCAGTCATACTCAGGTACTAAATTTATATGAAGCAACTCACACATCTCATTCTTATTGGGTTTTCTGCATCATTGTAGTCATTCTATCCGTCCATCCTGGGGTAAAGTACAGTCTTAACACTGCACTTTTGCTATTGAGATCTGGAGTTTTTGTGAGTGGTAAATTTGTGTTTTCAGCCAATCACTTAAACTATTTATCTAATTTGACTGCTTGTCTTCCTTAACATACAGTAGCACTATTAGAGTTGGGCAGCCACTTTTTTTTTTTTTTTTTTTTTTTTTTTTTTTTTTTTGTGTGTGTGTGTGTGTGTAATATTTTTTCCTAGTTATTACAGTATCACAATTATTATTGTTTTCCTTTCTGGTTCTGAGGTGTCTACTATGGCAACTTTCAAATTTAAAAGCAAACATACCTATTCCCTGATTCCAGCTTTTAGACTTCTTGTATTTCAATGGAAGCAAACGCCCTTTCATACAGTTACCTCTGTGTGCATGTGTGTGTGTGTGTGTGTGTGTGTGTGTGTGTGTGTGCATGGTCACATGCTCATACAGCTTGTTTAAATAGAAATTTTTTTCTTCCAGACTATTCTTCACTGTTTCTTTCCTGGGTTATCAGTCTCTACACTACATTCATCTGCAGCTCTTATTTTTCATTCCATTCATGCCAAAGGACATGCCTTTCAGATGCCATAGCTCTTGGCTTTCTCACTTTATTAATCTCCCATACACCTTACACCTTTTTTCAGTTTGAATGCTATTTTCCATTTCTACCATTTCCAATGTAGAACCCACATTTTCAAAAGCTTTTCATTGGTGTGAACTCTGCGTTATTTCTTTTCCTCATTTCTTAAATCAAAACCTGAGACTGGAGATTGATTTTCAGTCTTTCTGTGCTGCCATGGGGCCCTGGGAACAAAGACTGCCATGGGAAAAGGGAGACCACTGTGCAGATACTCCCTAAAAGTTTATGTAGAGATCTACAATATCTCCTACTGTTGTGTCCAGCTGGCATCACAAACCTAGTTATCTAAACACTTGGCAACCAAAATATCTTTTGTTTTAACTTGCCTCTTCCAATCCCTGGGGAGAAATTTCCCATAGCAATTCCAAAAGGAGTATCTCCAGTGCAGAGTTCTCACTTGGCAGAAGAGATCTACTAACAGGATAATTTCCTTCTCTGACAGCTTTCTATCTTTCTGCCATTAAAGTATTTTCTCCTGCAACAGTCTCTGTATCTGGCCTAGAGGTGAGATTTTTCTATTATGTGCCTCAAAGTCTTGATGATGAACCTTTTTCTTAATTCCTAGTTTTAGTTTTTCACTAAAATAAATTTCTTTAGTTTTCCTCTCAGCCTCACTAGAGAGAAGTTGGTACTGAACTGAGCCCTTTTTTCCCAAATGGAAGACTTCTCTCCTCTTATAAACTGGGATCCTCCATGGGGATTTAAACCTGCAGTACAATGAAAGTCAAACTATATCAATTATTTGTTATCCTGCAGAAGACTGTTCACCTACCTGAACAAAGAGAATATGACAAAGCCCTAGAAATGTTTATCAGATTTGAGAGATTGTGTAACAGCGAGAGGTGGTGAACAGTGGGTAGATAGCATTTATACTGTGAATATGTGAATCATAAGCTTCTTCAAACTAGAGTTTAACACCGGAAACTTATACCAAAAGTACCGTCTGCTTGTCTTCAGAAGCAGGGAGGGGGTTTTCTTCAAACAGACAGCTACAGAACCTTTTATTTCACCAAAGAAATGTCAGGGGAGAGAAGGGAAGGGGCACAATTATTGAAAAAAAATTGTGAAAATTAATAGAAAAAACGTATTTTGAACTTAACAGGCAGACAGACCCAGTATCTTGTCAAGATGCTGTCAAGATATGTCGAGTTTGGGAAGTTCATCCCCACAACCAAAGTCTCTGATAACCACAAATCTGCAGCAGTGTCTCTGGTGGGTGCCTGATAGCAAAGCTCTCATCACCCCCACGCAGTGCTGGGACTTGTACTCATGCACCAGTGCAGGACATCAGGCTTAGTGGGAGGCTTTGCGCTGAATTTGGCAGCTGGTGTCTGGCTCCCAATCAGCCTGTACAAAAGGTATCTCTAGAAACAATTTATTCTCTCTTTGTGGTACTGACTCCTTGGAATGAAAAAAAAAAAAAGTTCTATTTACAAATAGAAAATTGCTGAAAATTATGTGGGAATGGCAATTACACTCCTTCTGATTGTGGCCCAAAGCAGGGAGGCCCAATTTTTCTCCAAGAATCCCTGTCTGCCACTTTGGGGAAACATTGAAGCCCTGGACTGACTTGATCAAAGCCTTCCTACGCTGTCAAACTTTCTAATAATTCATGAGGTGTAAGAGACTCAAACCTGTCACAAAGTATGCTGTAATTGTACACTTTTTTAAAGATGTTAACTATATTCTTTATATCAGCACTTAGGCATATCCTTTAATTGCTTAGCAGCTGCCAGTTTACTGCTTAAAACATGATTTAATCCAGTGAGTCAATGAATCAATTCCTGAACATGTGCTTCCAAGGGATGCGCTCATTAAAAAGTCTGACAAACCATTTCTGTGACCTCTTCATTCACATCAGGATGCAAATTCCACAAGTAAGCTGAAACTTTAGGTCCACTTAAGTGATGCACTCTGAGTAACAGCAGACAAATCCACTAAATCATCTCCTAATCTCTTAATATCCATGTCTCGTCCATTGAATCTCAATATAAAGTATCTCAAAATCTTCCAAATCTGATCAACCCTTTCAATTTCTGTTCACTCAGGAGACAGCAGAGTCTATTCATACCTGAGGGCAAGAACGTTGCCACATCTGCTCCTCCTCCAAGCTGTTTTGCACCAAATAGGCCCATCAGCCATCACCTCAGGCATTCAAGGGAATGGCATATAATGGGAATGCTGAAGCTTTCACTGTTATAGGAACAGTGCCTATCTACAGGCTTTGAGATGGGCAGCAAGCTGGCCAAGTCCTGAGCTGTCTGGAGCTGGCCTATAATCAAAGGAGAAAAAAGCTCTCTCACCAAAAGCTGAGCCTGCCATTGGAAAGATGAAGTTCCCATCAGCTACTAGCAGCAACGGGGAAAGAAAAAGAGGCTTTGAAAAGACGCAGTGTCTGATGGAGCTCTCAGATTTGCACTTCAAAATAACAAGGCTAAATAACAGGCTATATGCCCTTCTGTGTAAGAGATACTTTTTGGAGTCATAGGTGGTGAGTTTCTTCCTCATCTCATTAAAGAAAATCTTAAGCTTTGTATATGAGATTGTATCACAAGTAGCCTTAATCAGCTTCATATCACAACTCTATTCTCTGATCTTAATAACACACAGTTTGTAAATACAATCCTCCTGTTGCTTCTGTTTTGAGATAATCAAACTTCTTTCAGACATTTGGAAAACTGAATTACTTTTATTGTTGATCATAACTGAGTTTTGTCACTAGAACTGGGATGTGAGAAGAAAGTGGGCAAAAAATATTGCAAACATACCGATCAAAAGGGAACTAGTTCTCTGCCATAGGTAGAATTTTACATATTCATTGAAAAGAAGCTGAGAAATAATTCTACAATAAAAGGCTTCTTGGCATCAGATAAAGGGAACAAATATAAAAACAAACCTTGAAATCCCAAGTATGTATATTTAAATTCTTGCTGGTGTTGCTTGCCAGAGCCATGTTTAATATTCAAGGTCAAAAGAAAACTTGTACAGAAAATCTCTATCTAAGCCAAGATTTCTCATTAATCTGATTGAAAAAACAGCTTGGGAAAGAAGGAGCTTGCTTTTTTCCTCCTAAACATAAGATCAGTACATTTAACGGTCAATGTTTCTGGAGTTTTAGCTCAACTGAATGAAAGGAATTGATTTTTAGGGCTTGGGAGTCGGCACATTGGTTAAATCCAACAATTTTTGTCAAGGACTCAAGGTGTATACTTAAAAAATAAGATGTCTCAAATGATTCATCAGCTTTGAAGGACACTGGCCAGTACTTCTGTTATGTTTTATTATTTAAAATAACAGCCCTGGATTTGTAAAAGGGAACCCAAAGTGGAAAATCAAGGTTATTGATTCCATCAAAGAGAAGCTGTAGGCTCATATGACTGAAAATCAAGGTCCTTTGAGGAGATTCAAACTGCACTCTAATGTCAGGGATGATGATCAAAATACAATCCATTACACTATTGAAATGGAAAATAATTGTTGAAATCATGCTCAGAGGAGAGTTGAGATAGAAGAAAAAAAATTGCAAGTTTTCTGCATTTTGTCAAACTGTTTTCACTGTTAAACAGTCTCCAGAGATGCTGAAGTCCAAACATACCTCTCCACTAGCACCTTTAAAACTATGATAATTTCATTTAAAGTCCTTGAATACAAGTTATTGATACAAGCAATGAGGCACAATTAAGACAACTGCAGAAAGAATGGCAGTGATTGATAACATTATGCACAGGGGTACTTGTCAGTCTCAGATTCAGCTCTGGATGAAATGACTAAGATAATAGGCTGAGTAACCTGCTACACTATGTAGAAACTAGTAACCAAACCACTCAGTGCACAGATAGAAAGACACAGAACTTTAAATACCTTTCCAGGTCTTTCAATTCATTAAGACAATTTTAAACATCAGGCCTATTACTGAAGCCTCAATTTAAATGACAATAGGCCTTTACTTAAAATCACAGCAGATGAAGCAATTTTCTAAGTACAGGGCAAAAGGCTCCTGAGGTGTTGCAAATGTTCCTACAGATTTCAGACTTTGGAGGTATTCATGTCACATAACTTCAGCTGTCTAGAAGTCTGGTATACAGCCTCAGTTAAAGATTAAGTTCCCTCTCTGGTCAAGGGGGAAGTGAATCACCCTTTGAAATGTCTTCCTCTGCCTCTCTGGCCATTGATGGAGGTTATTTCAAAAGTTTAACCTGAACCTTACTTCTAGATGACTGGAGTTAGGTGAAGTCTGCCAGCCATGACTTCAGTGCCCCACAGATACAGACCCCACACAGGTATTGGAGGTGTGAAGAAAATGTCCCAGGTGATGTGGTGTCCTGGTGACATTGATTTCTCCCTCATATTTGCAGTATATGAAGGGAGTCTGTCACTAATCAGTCAGCATTTTGGGGTACCTCATCTCCTATATTTGGCGCTTCTCATAACACTATGTTGCCAATACTGACTTTTCAGCTGTAAGCAGCACATGTGCAAAAAACAGATGGAATTAACTGGATAATGGAAATACTGGATTTAGAAATAACTCTTTGTTAGAAGAAGCCAAGTTTCAGAGTTAATAATATAGAGGGAAATCAACACAGCAAGAGAGATGAAATATACAATCAGTGAAGTCATGTTGCTCAAAACAGTGCTTTGATAACTTCTACTTCTTAACTACTGTCATAAACAAATCAATAGATGTCAGTCAATTTATCATTCTCTGTGGTTAGAGATTAATTCCTGGGAAGTGACTACAATATCTTAGCATGATTACACAGTATTAAAAAATTATTCCATGTGAAATAATGCTCCTCATCAGCACTGCCAACAACTCTGAACGTTGTTTTGCCCAAGTAGAGATTAAAAGTGCAGGTCTATGTTCCATTATTTTGGCCGCATTTGTTCAAATGTAAGGATATACTTTACAGTCGTAACAGTGTTTAGTTAGTGAAAGTGCCTTGTGGGTTTTTCAGCTGATACCTCTGTCTCAAGGTATGGTTACCAAAGGAGATAAGGGTAGCTAACCCAGAGTAGGCAGCAGCTGCAGAGTACACATGCACATTTAGGCATATGCTGAGAGAAGTCTACGTGTGACTTGGGCACTGAGGGCCCACTGCGGTCAGTGGAGATTTAGAGCTGAGTTCAGATTAGGTGTTTGGTGCTGTCTGATGTGTCTGGTTCCTTGCTGCTGCTACATGGGTCATTATTCTCCTGTGGGTTCCTGTGGCATGTGTATCAGCCCACAGGGATGTCTTGGATACTCAAGGACATCTTGATCAGCACTAGGCTCCTATATGCAGACAACTGAATTGAATTCTGAGGAAGCACAACCAGCAGACCCCAGAGAACAATTCAATTCACCCTGATGTATTTGCCTACTGCTTGGCTCAGTTCTCCATACACAAGGATTTAGTGCTCTTTGGGATGCCATGAGACACCCAAGACATCCACGCATGGCTGGCAACATTCCCCATAGCCTATGAGGGACCATGGCCTGCTGGAGGACAGGCAACTAAAATGGCACTGTGTGCTGTCAGCCAACCAGGCATGCAGGTCTCTAGTGACTGACCACTGAGCAGCTCTCTCCAACCCATGGATGTCTCAGCTGGGATGCCATTACCTGCAATGGGATCCTTGGCACTGCAGCTCTGTCTCCTACACTGAGGTTCCGTCATTTCCAACTGAGTCCTACCCTGAATGCTGGACAATTGTGTCTTGTCTTCTATTGTCTTGCAGAAGAAGCTGGAGAGGCATCTGGGGAGTTTTATCTCTCAGGGGATTAGCAATACTCATGTGTCCAAAAGGCCTGGAGAAATTCTCTTTTCCACTCTTCTGGGAGAAGTTGAGGGTGCCTGCAGCTCTCAAGCAGAGGACCCTTAAGGAAACTCCTGATGTCACCTCTTCTCCCCTGACCTACCCTCCTTTCCCATAGCACATTAATGAGATGAATCTTCAATACTCCAGTTGAATCTCACCTGAAAGGCATCTTCCTCTTAGTCCACATGCTGCAAAATCAAGGTGACAAGGAGGAACAGCAAAATAGAAGGAGGGAAGGGGAAGCATGTTGAGGAGTTGTTTGAGAGATTGATGACTCCACTAAATTCACTTTTGCTGCAATCCCACTCCCTGTAATAAACTGCAGAAACAAACTCACCCCAATGCCCTGGTGCTCTCATAAATTGTCTCCTAATGGCCTAAACCAAAGACTATAGAAATCAATGAATAATCATGCCACGACTTTAATGATCTTGAAATGACCTTGGCATAATTTCTTCTGCTTCCTATTTTTTCTTCTCTATTTTCCCTCTGCTACAAAGTTTTGCAGCTTCAAATATGCTGTGAATTATGGCAACCAGCTACAGAAGTCTGATTCTTCAGGCGTCTATATTATGTTCTGCCAGATAATCCATCTGTGCAAATCATTCTGAAAACAGGAGTTTAGCTCTGCTGAAATTAAGCTGAGAGAAAACAGAAAGGAACTACCCCTTGAAATGTAGATGTGCTACTGAATTTTAAAAAGATGTGGCCACGATCTTGGTTAATCTGTTCCATCTGCGATACTCTCCTATAAATAATACTGTTTTCTCTGGGTTTGCATGTCTTCATAAATCTGGTGCAAGTTGACCGTGTTCAATTTTAGCTACAAAAGCTAAAATCCTTTATTAATCCATTGAACCAGCTCCAAGTGACACTTTCTCTTCTTATTTCAAAATTAGAGTGGCTGGACCAGGGTTATATCTGAGTAAAAAGGTAAGTCACTTTCCGTGTTTCTCCTACCGTGGGGGGGCATTATAGCTGATGCATCCAGTCAAAATGCATCCAGCTAATTTGTATTATCCAGGCAACCAAGAGGTGTGATAATGGCTTTGAATTGGTACAGCTGGGAACTTCCTATGAGTTAGCCAAACCAAGATGAAAAGTGCTGCCCTTTTTCTCCAACTTCCTGTGTTGAAACACTTTTCAACAAAGACAACAAGAGAACAACAAGAGAAACAGGGGGAAAAAAAGAAAAGAAAAGAAAAAAAAAAAAAAAAAAAAACCAAAACACCAAACCAACCAACCAACCAACAAACCCACAACAACCCAGAATCAGAAAAAAATATTCTGTTTTTCCTTAGCATAATATTTATACTTCCATACATCCATAATTCCCATTTACAGACACAATATACAGACAGGAAGATGAAGCACTGCTTAGCAAAGGATAAAGCTAGAGAGATGGGTTGGGATGAAGAGAAATCAAATTCATTAAAAAATACAAAAATCATCTCATGAGTGAATAAACTGAAGGTGACCGAGCAGGAAACCTGTGGAAGATACTCAGAACCGGCTCAGAGCAGGTGAGGCGTCAGCTGAGACCTGCTCATCCCCACTGTCCTTAAGAACATATTGGATAAACAAGTTTCAGGGATGGCATAGTTACAGTTCATTTTTCCTTGCATAAAAGGACAAGTAGGTGACCCGTAAGGAGCCATCCAGCCCTGGTTTTCCCAGCTATAATTCTCAGCTACGTAGGAAACTGGAACAAGAAAAGGGGCCAGTGTGTCCAATATCACATGTGGGTTCCCATCCCATAATTAGGAGTATAGCATAAAGGTGTGAAAGATTTCTTTGGCTGAAAGCTGTTAAATATTACAGTCGACTTACAGTGAAAGGCAGGAGTAGAAAGCAAGCTCTGTTGCACTGATTTCTAAGCACATAGCAATGGTCATCTCCTGTGACCAGGCTGAGATTCTGCAGACTTCAGAACTAAGGTTTGGTGCAGAAATAACCTGCTGGATTTCCTTCTCTGCTGTACCCAGATAAATATTGAGCAATTTCACTGACTTCAAAAGAGGTTGAAGATAGAGTGTTACCTGTATTAGACAGAAGTCCACTAGAGTAATTTCCTTGGTTTTGAAGGACCATGGGATCAGGCCTTTGTACTCAGGAATTCCTGAGCCAGAAACAGGCCAGGAGAGTTAAACTCAGATTTTATCCCCAGGATATTGCATATAATACATTTACAGCACCCTAGACACCTGGAATGCAAGTCTCATTCTCTTAACACTGAAGAACTGACCTTTTACTGTCCCCTGTAAAAAAAGATATTGAATAATTTATTAAATTATTGTTATTAGGGTTGTCAAACAGACAAATTCTCAGCAAATGACTGAGAATTATTTTTTTCACCTTTGC
This sequence comes from Pyrocephalus nanus, assembly GCA_038380795.1. NCBI lineage: Eukaryota > Metazoa > Chordata > Aves > Passeriformes > Tyrannidae > Pyrocephalus > Pyrocephalus nanus. The sequence continues at coordinate 43,431,342 of CM076259.1, forward strand.
ATCCTATTTTGTTCCAGCTATGCAGCATGTGCCCTCGCATACCAACTAGATGGGGATCTGCTGCATGGTGTAGCAGCAGTGAAGTGTTGCTTTGTTTAAGGAACACTACTCAGTGGAGGGACCAGGACTTTGCATGGTACTTAATGACCTTCCTTTATTTTGAGCTCTCAGCTTTACCTGGCTGGTTTGGGGAGACAATGAAGAGGGCAGTGAGTGTTTCTCTGCTTCATCTCAAAAAAAGCCTGAGCGGGTTTGCTGGAAGGCTTAGCTGAAGGGGTTGAGGACTTTTTATCCTCCAAGATGCCCATTTATCTCAGTCCTCTCAAGCTGAAGTAATTATAGAAATGACTAGGTTTCTGATCCCAGTTCTGCTATTAGTGGGAATTTATCTGCATTCCAAAAGCTGACAGCTTCAACCAGCAGGCTGGGACAAAAGGCAAATGGGCAGCACAAGATGACCATCATGGCTATCCTACTACCAGTACCTGAGATGGCTGGCCATAGCTAGCCCACGTTTGCCCTGGATGACCCTTACTTCTGAGGCTGTTTGATAGACAGTTTTTCAGACAGACCACAACCATGACAGTCCCTCCAGAAAGGACTCTTTGAAAAAAAAAAAATGTATCCTATACATAATCTTGTGGACTACAAATTCATGTTACTTAGGCTTTATAAGTAAACAGAGAACATCCACCACTAAATTACCATTCTTCATCAACTCCTGAGCTGCCAGTGCTTTACAGATTGCAACTCAGTAGGTGACATGATATTGTTCATTAAGTTTGGTAGGAAATGACACTACATTTTTCACAGTGCTTGAATGTGATTTGTCCACAGCACAAGTACATGGTGAACACTGCAATTGCCATTTCTCACTAATTATGTGGAAAAATCCAGCAAGGGAAAGAGAAACTCCTGCAATAGTTTTTTAGCTAACAAGAAAAGGAAAAGGACATGAAAGGTAAATGTACATTTCCACAAATAAATAGAATATTTTCTCGATCCATAAAAAAGCAGAACTATAACCAGAAAATTGGGTTTTGCCCTCAAGGGCTTTGAAGAAAGAAAAGGGAAGGTTAGATTCATGGCAAAGTGCAGGGTACTGAGTCAGTGCACAGAGCGTGAGGAAACATGCCCGAGGCACGGCTGCTGAGGCAAAGCTGCTGGTTCATAAGGCTGATTGAACAGGACAACAAACAACGATGTGTTCAGGTGCTCTGGTTCCTACAACGGGTTATGCGGGCAAAGGCTTTTATGGGGTTGCATTCAGAAGATTACACCAGAGATGTCAGTAGTTCCGGTTCAGAAAGAAGATTAAAAATAACATTAATTAGGGTTTTAGCTATGTTGTTAACGTTGTGCCCGTAATTTCAAGGACAAAACGTTCAGACTGAATTTTCCCTCTCTTACCTATTGTTTCTACAAATTAGTTCTGGGTATCACCGCAAGTAATGACCACAGGAGCATTCAGAGGTGTTAAATGCAAGAAGAGTCCAGCCTTGCTGCTGGAATTGACCCACCGGGAAAGGAGTTCAGCTAATGGAACAGCTATGTTTCATAACAGGGGAAAAAATACTTGTATTTCATTTTTAGGGCTCACCCATTTTCCATTTCTTTTTCACAATCCTGTTAGTCAAAAAACCTAAATGCATAATAAATGATAGCACGATTTTTGAAAATGTTATTGTACATACCAATTTTTGACATCTTTAAGGGAGATATTTTGCAGATGAGTGATAAGCACTGGTTTTATGCACCAATAGTTAGTGGGAAGAAAACATCCTGACATCGTTGGCCTCAACCACCAGTGTCCCCTTCAAGGCACTGAACTCTCCTAAATTCATTTGGAGTTTATCTGAATGGTCTTTCGGGTCTAGGAAGCAGGATGCAGTATAAATTGGACTCAGAGCAAGCCCATGCAAGACCCCAACTAACAGCAGGTCTAATTCTGACATATATAAACCAAAATGTCTGCAACAGCCTGACAACAGTCATCCGCAAAAACATAAGGAAAAACATATTTTTCTGGGCTTTCCTAATTACTCTCAGGAAAGAAAATCCCAATCCTGGACCAATTTTAAAGTAAGATGAGCACTTGCCATAGGCAATCTCACTAGTGAGTCAGGAAGGCAAACATCTTGATACTGCTCTTTAATGCCTCCTCAGATTTGCACAGAACTACAGAATTGTTCCTTGAGTCCCTCATCCTCAGCCCTTCTCCTCTGACCTTGCTAAAATACATTGATTGCCTGTATTTGCCTTTTTCCTCCGCCCTCTGAATTTGCCTAAGGTCTGAGAGTGGGCTCTCCACCCTCAGTCTTGGCTGATGTCTCTGGTTTTGGCTGCCTGGCTGTTATCTGAACTGCCCATTTCCAGCTCAAAGCCCAGTGCCAGGAATCATGTGAGGAGTCTGGCCTTTAGTGCAAATTAATTCAATTTCTAACTCTTGCCATGGAGGAACAAAGTATGGAGACATGAGCAGGCAGTTGGGAGGGAGGGCAAGAAGAAAAAATTAATTGCTGTTTTAAAGAAAAAAGCAGTAGCTTGGAGTAGAGAGGTTCGGCTGTGGGGTGTGGGAATCTAAGTCACAACTTTTCAACAACTGATTCTGGTAAGTTTGTTAACATCTTTACAATTCTTAACCCCACCCCACTCCCTTGAGCTGCTGCCCTTCAAAATAATCACTTTAAAAAAGCTACTAGCAGATAGTCCCTGATGAGTATGAGGGATAAGCAACCTGTGCACAGTGACCATGGAAGTTGATAGGCAGAGCACACATGGCACATAGAGAGCTGGAGCTCAGGGCTGTGACATCTTGAGGGATAGGAGAGATAAGGACTTTGGATCTCTATTCCTCCATCCCATGCTTTACCCTGAGCCAAGATGCTTCAAACATTTGATTAGTGGTATCTTGCTCTGGCTCCTGCAATTCTCTGCTGGCACATCTGACCTTTAATTTGGAAAGGAAACATTCAGCCTGGCCTTCTACCTTGGAAAGGATGTTGACACCTGCCACATATTTTCACTTGGAAGGGCGAGTGATTCCTGGTCTCAGTGATACAGTAGATAGCTGGGGTGACCCATGGGACAAACTATATGGATATTTTGGGAACAGTAATTCCTAACTAAAAGCTCAGCTGGGAAGGGCTTTCCATGCTTGTGAGTTTGCAGTTAGTTTGGTATTTATTTAGCAGCTAGTATATGTGAGTTCCTCTGATACTAAACAAACTCCAGCACACTCAGGGCTTTAAATATTCCTCTCTCAGAGCATGGCATTGCCTTTGACCTTGAGGAAGCTGGAGTATGCCTGGCTATAGGACAAGCCCAGAATGTCCTTCAGAAGAGGACAGCATCTTCCATCACACACTACCCCAGCAGCAGCGAGGACCCAGGAGGCTCATGCCAGGGTCGTAAAGGTCTTTCAGGGGACGTTGTCCACGGACCAGGCACTGTACAGGCACAGTCCTGGAGCAAATATGTTGTCACTTGGCACAACCAAGTGCTGTGGTTTTTAAGCTGACTGAGACTTATGTAGGAGCTATGGCATATGGCACACCACAGGCTGTGCCTACATGGTCAGGGACAGCCTTGGTATAGCAGGGATGGACAGCCCACTGTATTCTTCTAGTCAGGCTTTGTGCTAAAAGTACTGCAGAAGAGAGTAACAGGACTCCTTATATGCAGAAACAGATGCTTTTTGGATGGTAGTACACTGTCTAAACTTTTAAGAGGGCCTTATAAATGCTTTTACTTATGTCAAACAAAGTAACAAAGAGTAACAATGGGTAGGAACAAGAGGCTTACTCACTCCTACAGCAATTGAAAAATTCACATGCCTTGCAATAGAGTAATACATGCACTTGATGACATGGTTATTTTTCTCCTATCATTTACTTTGGGGAGGATGGCTTATATGCATCCTCTACATTATTATGTATTATATTATTACATCTCCATGCTTTTTGAGTGTCATTTATGCTGAGTCAGAGTAGGAGAAGAAATGGCAGAGACTCACTAAATACAGTGCTCCAAATAATCAACAGTGCTTAAGTAGTGCCAGTAGCCACATTTTCTGAGGTTCTCACGGTCTTTTCCCAATGTATGCTTCATCTCAGAGCATTTCTCTAATATTTTCTAAACTCACATAACAGAGAAATAATTGGAATACAGATAGTGACTCTCATTTGCTTATCCATTACAGTACATCTGTACAAGGAAGTAAAACAGCTCAGGAACTCTTATCTGGCCAAATGGCTCAGCACAGTCTGTATCCATGCAGCTACCCTCCTCCATCCATGCACTAAAACAGAGTTGCCTCATCCATACCACTGCCTGCAGAGAGCAGAATTATAGAATCATAGAATCATTTAGGTTGGAAAAGGCCTTTAAGATCATCGAGTCAGACTGTTAACTAAGCACTGCCAAGAACACCACTAAACCACATCCCTAATAATCCTACACTGTCCTAAATTAGGCTTTGTCTGACACATCAACAGCTAGCCCAGGTCAAAACAATGTGGGAAGTGTTCTATGAACTCGGCACAAATTGAGGTGATGGTGGGACAGTCATTCTTGAGTACCCTGAGCTGCCATTTGGGAGCACCCGCTTCCTAGACAGAGCTGTGGATGAAGCCAGGTAGCAGCAACTCTCCACAGTGACTCTTGGAGTTGTCAGTTGCAGATAGCAGTGCCACCAAAAGTGACAGCAGTTGAGGACACTTTATCAAAAAGTGACACACATCAGAGCTTCTGTGATCAACGCCATCTGATAGGTTATAGCAACAGTTTTCTGCAAAGAGTGCATGTGCAGAATTAACAGAAACATGACCCTGGCTGGTTTGCAAGTTACTGCAATTAGCCTGGGACAACTTTGTATTAGTTTAATGCAAAACCCATTAGCAGTTGCATTAGAAGTGAACAGAGATCTTCCTGTAGCCACTGGTGTGTATCCTCTGTGACCAGTCATTTTCCCCTTATATGTCAATACCATCATTCAGTGCTTTCTCTGGACAGAAAACACATCAACACTTCATAAAGTCTGGCACAAAATTGCTGAGCAGAGGGGAAAAATAACCCTCTATCAAAATCTTTCCTGGTAAAACCACATTCATCAAATATGAAGAAAAATTTGGCAAGGTAAAACAATTTTTCAAGGTATCTGTTAAGTACTGCACTTCTTGAGAATCAAAAGTAAAAAATAGCACAAGCAACAGGTGCAAAACATCACCCAGTAGGGGTTAGTAATGCCACCCTTCCTGATACTACATGGATGTCAGGGCCCAGTGAAACAGAAAAATGACATTTTAAAATATACCTCATTTGGTTGCTACCCAATTAATTATATGAGGAGTTCACAGATGAATATGCAGAAAGTATTTAAATTTATATTTATAGATATATACATATGTGCGTGTATAAAACCTCCCACAAGCAATAGCGGGAGCTCTTAAAAATACATGAGCACATGTAAGGTATCTTTACTCCAGCACCAGCTGGAGTTATTGCAGTTTACAATAACAGAATTAAAAAAAAAAAAAAAAAAAAAAGAGTGTCAAAATTCACAAAAGGCTCAGTTTCCTCTGCATCCCCCACAACAGAGCAGTGAAGTATGAGTGCTATGAGGCCAGGAACAAATAACGAGAAGTTGCTCCAAGAAGCCACTCTTTTAGCTGAACTGGGCACCTCCAGAGTAAAGATTTTGTGACAGCATCTGCTCAGTGTAAAATGCTGCTTGATGTGCAAAGATCAGTGGAGTTGCCAACAACACAGAACTAATTTTCAGAGGTTTTATCAGCTTTCTAGCACACATCATGTTATCCCACTGTCAGAAAGCCTGAACTGGGAGACCACAGGAAAAGAGAGGAATCATTTTCCACCAATATGTTATTGCTCCTAGATTAATTTTGGTATCTTCATAGGTATTACCTAGAAACCACCAGTAATCACTTACATTTTTCACCTTTTTTATAAATACAAACATAAACAACATAAACATTCTGTCTCAGATGGGATATGTTCACATAAAATTTCATTTTCAGGTGCTGCATTTTACAGTCATAAACTATACTCCAAAAGTACACAAGGAGCTTTACAGCATGTCACTTGTGAGCTTCCTTAAACTCTTCCTTGCAGGCTTGTGGAGAAAAACCGTGACAATAAGTTTGAACACGAATCAGAATCCATTTCAAGACAAGCAAATGTGATGGTGAGACTCACTGAAGAACTTTATTCAGCGAGCAACCTGAAAGCTTTGTAGGTAAACAAAAAAGAAAAAACCTCACGTAATTCTGGGTGATTTTAGGGTAATTGGAAAAGTAGAGACTAAAATACACCAAAATTAGGGGTGACCCCAGAGACAACAGCTTCCCTCTCAGGCTCCTTGGAGGGCTAGTAGACAGTTCCGGTACATGCATGAACAGTCTGACCAGCACTGGGTGTCAGTGGCATGCAACGGAGCAGTGGGGAAACCCTGTGAGTCATTACAGCTTCCCCAAAGTCATGACACCAGGTTTCATAGCTCAGATGGGGTACTATGCTGGCACACTGAAGCTGCCAGTGATACTTAAGCAATCTAGTTTTAAACCTGTTCAGATACCCTACTATTAGCTACAGTGAAGACATGGTCTTAATCCAGTAAGAGATAAATTGGGTATCTTACAAATTTTTGTCCTATATGGATGAGAAGCAATTGAGCAGAAGGCTGCATATTTACTTGTTTTAAACTTTAACCTTCTTCCAGACACAAACTCTCCCTCAGCCCAACAATAAATCACATTAAAGAAGGAAATATTTATCTACTCTCAAATAAAATGAGTGTTAATCCCAGGGTATGACATAATTTAAATCAAATTTAATTAATCCTCAAAATAAGAACTGATATGGGAAGAAATGTGACATCTAAGCAAGGACCTGGCATTTTCCTAATACAGAAGATTGTCACCTGTGAAAAATGGCAGATTAATCATACTGATTAAGTGTGATGCAAATATACTTGCAGTAATACTAGAAGATCTGAAAATGTCTTCACAGAAAATGAGGCAAGAACAGCAAGTTTCATTCAGGCTTGCTGCAAGCTCTGTTCAGATGACAGGGTACAAACTTAACCTACTGCAAACCATTACCTGCTGCAACTATAGCCTTCAGCAACAAACTTGGAGAAGCAGACAAAGAGGCTCTGCTCATGCAGCAATAGGCCTAAAGGCAGTTCTGGTACATGTTATGCCAAGTTTTTGGCAAGATGCCTATAAATTGTTATAAAGATGGCAAAGCCAAGACCAAGCTGCAAGGTTCCAATCTTTGGTTAGCAATGGCCCTTGTAGGAGGAGGTAAGACTAAATTCAAGTCCTGGCTGATGTCAGGTCTCTTAAGTCCCACTGCTACCTACGATAAAGCAGCAAATATGAGACCAAGGGATTCTCTTTGAGTAAAACCTAGAGGAGGCAAATACAGTAGCCTTGTGATTTCTTTTTAATACTCTCTTGATTCCCTCTAACATGGCATAGATTGTCCCAGGAACACCTAGCTCTGTCTCTAACAGCTTATGGCTCTAAGAAGCAGCCTGAGTATTTGTTTTTGGGATTTGTTTTCTCCCTGGTAAGGGTTCAGTCCTCTGCTCAACAAACAGGCACAGTTTGGTTCTTTGCCAATCAAAAATTACTCAAGTATTCAAAGTGAACATAAACCTTATGCAGAACATCTAGGTGCCAGAACCCTGAACATGATTGGTAGCAGGCGCAAAACCCACCAATGGACATGAACTAAAATCAAAGGTGTTGATTGCCATTAAGAAATTCCCTGCCATACCCAATAAGAGGATCCTACAGTATCACATGAATCTGTAACACCATTTCTCCTATCCCAGGAACAAGGCAGATCTATGGCCCAGACTCTTCCCACTTCCTCACCTCTTGCCGAGTTAGTAACTGTGCTAACTTTGTTTCATTACCAAACTGTGCTTCTCCCTAGGCCAGGATGTTTCTGGAATATGGCAGAACCTCCACCATTAGCTGCTGAGCTCTTCCATATATGATCAATAAACAACTTGCTGAAGCCCATAGCCCTTTGGAGCTGAGGATACTTGTTAGCCAGAGCATGTTGTGGCACACATCTGAGCTGTATTGCTCTTGGGGCTGCTGGCGCAGTGAGCAGCATGGACTCTTAGCACTTCCCAGAATAGTACTCCTAAGAAGTGTTCATTTTCATTTGAACAGTTGCTGCATGCTGTGAGGCAGACGAGCCTCCCCCATGCTGTGCATGTTTATGTATAAATGTAAATCTTTCTTACCTTTCATCTGTGAAAGCTGAAACTTCACCAAATGTCCTTATTTACTGAAAACCCACATGCAGGAGATTTTCAGAAGAGCAGCTTTCCATACGGCATTATGTACATTCCTCTAGACCTGTGCTAATTTAATTCTGGGTTGTAATAAACAATTGCAGTATTATTTTGACTTGAACCAGGGAGGCTATCAAAATATATTGTAGTTAATATGTTCTATACACAGGGAAATGCAGGAATACTTTTTGGGACTTCAAGACATTTAGAAGATTAATCATCCACTTGTAGGGAAGGTCTACCGTGGGGCAAGTATATTTGGGTTAGGAAAGAATTTCTGAGCTGCCTTTTCACCTCTGCCTAAGATGCCACCATTTCAAATCATGTTTTGGCTAAGTAATTTTGACAAATTGCACACAGAGCAATCATGCCAAACAAGTATCAAATTCTGTAATAGGACATACTGAAACATCAAACCGGAGACAATTATGCCTCTCTAAGCTGTTAATCTTTTCACAGCTCTACTTTTAAATAGATGGTCAGATTTCACCCCACAACAGTGTGCCCAAACAATAACAAATCTTCTGTTAACACAGAATCAACCCTACTTAGTGTCACTCTGCCTTAAGTTCACACTGCCTAGTAGTTTGCAGTGCTCAAACAAATTCAGACCAGATAGAGCAAACACCAAGTAAAAGCAATAGCAGTAACCTGACATCTGACACGAAGAAAAGACAACCAGTGTCAGGGCATTTTCCACATCCTACCTCTCAAATGCTAAGCAGGGAGCCATGGTTTCAGTTTGTTTATAATATAGCTTCTGACAGTTCTTCTAGAGAGAAGCTGTCCTTTAACACAGGCCACCTACAATACGATCAACTCTAAATTTTGAGAAGCACTAATGACATGCTTAGTAATTGCTATGAGGTATTACTTGGAAGAAGCCAAAATCAGAGATATTGACTATAGAATTGCTCTATATTGATCCAAAGTTGTACAGTTTACAGTATGCATCCTTGTGTTTGTGCAGTTTATGTCACAAGACCCAAAAAGCCTTCCCTCATCCCACTGTCCTCTGGGGAAGAAGCAGATGCAAATGATTTTCCCACACGGAGAAAATTTTCAAGAACTGAAAAAAAAAGATATTTCAGTTCATTTTTGATGATTGGGGTTTTTTTCGTCATACAGTTTCAGTAGAAAAGTCACTTTCAAATGAGAAAAGAGGAATTTTCTACACGTAAATCTTGAAATCTCTCATTTCATCTCTTGAAAACCAGTGGTTGTTCAGGTCACATGCCTTTGACTGTGGCATCATCTATTTTCTCTTGTTCTCAATTAGGTTCTGTGGAGGGGACAGAGGCCCTCTTTTTATTCCCTTTACAGTATCTAGAATATGTCCTTTATCTACTGCTACTGCTAAGTGTAACAATAATACAAACGATAAATAATAAGTGAATACCTGGAAAAACCAGGTTGTTTATGCCAACAAGTCCTGAACAATGTAAAGCCTTATAAAGCAAAACCAGTACCCAAAAGACCAGGGAGAAACTTAGAAGCAGTTAGTACATCACAATGAGTCAGCAGTGCCCTGGCAGCCAGGAGGGCCAATCACATCCTGGGGGGCATCAGGCAAAGCATCACCAGCCAGTTGAGGGAGGGGATTGTCCTGCTCTGCTCTGCACTGGGGCAGCCTCACCTTGAATATTGTGTGCAGTTTTGGGCACCACAACATAAGAAAGATATTAAGCTCTTAGAGAGCATCCAAAGGAGGGCAATGAAGATGGTGAAGGGCCTTGAGGGGAAGCCGTATGAGGAGTGGCTGAGGTCACTTGGTCTGTTCAGCCTGGAGAAGAGGAGACTGAGGGGAGACCTCATTATTGTCTACAACTTCCATAGGAGGGGAAATAGAGGGGCAGGTACTGATCTCTTCCCTGGTAACCAGGGACAAGACCTGAGGAAATGGCCTGAAGTTGTATCAGACGAGGTTTAGGTTGGATATTAGGTTCTTCACCCAGAGGGTGGTTGGGCACTGGAACAGGCTCCTCAGGGAAGTGGTCACACCACCAAGTCTGACAGAGTTCAAGAAGTGTTTGAACAATGTTCTCAGACACATGGTGTGACTCTTGGAGACATCTTGTACAGGGCTAAGAGTTGGACTTGATGGTCCTAAAGGGTCCTTCCAACTCCCCATATTTTGTGATTCTGTGATTCTGTGATTCTGTGATTCTGTGATTCTGTGAATAAATTGATTCTGATTTGCCAATAATTTAATTTTAAAACTATATCAAGTAGCAGTAACAATAGTAAGAGAATACTGCAGGAGAGATTTGTTAATGAGTAACAATATGAATTCAAAGCACTATGGTGTGAGTGGAAAATCTTACATATTCTTAGACAATGTCATAAAGCAGAAGGTATCCAATCAAAATGTTGATTTGTCTTTAATTTCAGAATCATAAACCCGAAGAATTCTCTTTATGTTTTTAATCTATATATCAGGTCACATGCCATCTCTGGAACTCACCCAGTATCTGCATCAAAACAACAGATCAAAAAGCTCAGTCCTGTGCGCTCTCACCCGGGGATCTGGAGGTGCAAGGCCAGTCCGTACCTGAAAATCTAATTCAGCTCTGTCTTCATAGAGAAGAGAATGTTCTATTTTTCCTCTCAGAAGATTTTGAACCCATAACATCAAAGCAGCAGGAGCTAAATATGATGTTTCTAGAAGAAGAAACAGTGGCAGCAGCACATGAAGTAAATTTTCTATCTTCAGTCTTGGTTTCTATCTTTGAAACTGTGATGATTTGTCTAAACCAATGACAGTAATGTAAAACTCAGAATCCAAGGTTACATGTGCATTATGGTCATTATTAGTACCATAATGCTATTGAAATCAAGGTATGATCAAAGTAGTATGGATTTACCACAAACACTCTTTGCAAATACTCATGCATTCTCCCACAGTTCTAACATCAGTCTGGTCATTTGTATTTTCTTTTTATTTCCTCTGACCTCAGACAATTCATTCTACTTGGAGTTCATTCTGTTATTCTCACAAAACTGTTCTGAGTTTCTTATAGATTGATTGACAGATGAACAATTAGAAGATTCAGAAACAATTATCCTCCATCATAAGATGTACTACAGTAATAAGGAATTTTTTTAAGGAACTATTATTTAAGCTGTTTATAAAAATAGAACTGAAGAGAGTAATATTTCTGAACACTGAATGACAATGGAGCATATTTTTAGATCAACTTGCTTTTTAGATATATGCAAAAAATCCTCTCAGTATTTCTCCTTCACATGTTAACTTGAAAATTTACTCCACAACTTCAAGAATGAAGGCAATACCTTCTCAAACCTGCAAGAGGGATAATAAAAGAGCACTTATGGCATCTTGTTACTGAAAGTGTCTTTTTTAAAGCATGGTAGACATCAAGAAACAGCCAGCACTGTTTTGCTGATGTGATGCTTGCTGAGTTTGATACCGTCCTACCAGGCCTTGTGGCTCACTGGTATCCAGGCTCAGCTTTACAGTAAGTATAGCCTGAAGCAAGGAATTTGGAGCTGCATGTACTGCTTTTGCTTCAGTGGTGATGCAATGGAAGAGAGCTTTTCCTCTGATTATGTTTCCCACCCACTGTCTTAAAAGATAAGCTGAAGTTCATGCAGAGTATGTTTAATGCCATGCAGTCTCTCTTCCACCATGTGCTTAGTTTCAAGTTCCTTATTATGAGAACTACGTGAACCAGATGAAAGGAGTCAAAAGAGGAACAAAGAGGATGACTTGAAAATAAACTGTTTAAAGAAATAGCGACTGGTTTAGCCTTTAGAAGACAAGAAGCAACACGAAAAATAAGGGTAAAAGGTACAACAAAAAGGAAAGGAATAAAATGCACTCCATCCTTGTCCTAAGAATGAGACAGAGCAAAATGGCTTTAAGTGTAGGTTAGATATTAGGGATGTTGTTTCCAGGTAGTTCCTAACACCTATCTGTAGACAACTGAAGAAAGATAAACATCTTGTTTTCCTCTAGCAGAAAGTTAGAAACCTAAAGTTTTAGTAGATATATATCTGTAGACATGTACAATTAGAGATTTAATCCCATGATGACTATTTGAAAGCCATTTCCCAGGGAAATTATTCAGTAAATAAACAGTACAGGCCAGTCAGTACTGGCGAATTTTGCCTACAAAGTATTTGGTGCCTCCATCAACGGGGAATTTTCAAGAAGTAGAATAAACACATTCAGGCCTAATTTACATGGAGATGATCCTGCTGTGGAGTATAATGATGGGTCAAATAATGTTTCTTCTCATTGTATTTTCTATGATTTCTATGATTCTGCTTATAATCATAAAATCATAGAATGATTTGGATTGGAAGGGATCTTAAAGATCATCTAGTTTCAATCCCCCTGTAATGGGCAGGGACATGTTTCACTAGACAAGTTTGCTCAGAGCTGCATCAACCTTGGCCTCAAACACTTTCAGGGCTGGGGCATTCACAACTTCTCTAGGCAACCTGTTCCAGCGTCTCACCAGCATCTCAGCAGAGGACATAGAAATGTGGCCAGGAATGGGGGAAATAGGCTCAAGGAACTCAAAGACTGGAGCAGAGTGAAGGTGAGCATCTAAAGTCATTATTGCCTTGCAACTAAACTACAGACTGGAAACTGGAAACTATTCTGTTGGTTAAAAAATCAGTACTGAAATCAAAGTGAAACAAAGTCTAAGAACATGGATGCTCAGTCACAACTATCACAGCATTTCTATTTCAAATACAATGAATAAATAAATACTGAGATGATTCAATGCTTGCTTGCTTTCAGGACTTTGTTCAAAAAAAGAGGGCAGAAAAAATTGTATAAATGGAAGGAATAAAGAAAGTAGAGATTCTCATCTCCAAGGAGATGAGGTATAAAGAACAGCTATCATTAGGAGAAAAGATATTACTATTATCTTATTAATGATATGCAAGCCCACTAAAAAAATGGTAGCGTGTTGTTAACGCTGTTAACAGCTTTTGGGCAAATTGCACAGTGAATTCTTACTGCAACCAATAAACATTTTCTTCATTTGTGGTAACTGTTGCATTCACTTCTGAGCCATCATGAAACAGAACTATATACATAATAACACCACTCCCCTTCCAGGAAGAAAAGAAAAAAAGCACCAGCATTGATTTTTTTTGCATCAGTAGCATCAAACTTCTCCAAAATGAAGGAAATCAAAATGGTATCACCTCACCTTACAAAAGCACCCACAGTACAGAGCTATAAAACTTACAATAAAAAATACCAACAAGTGAAACAGCAGAATATGACTAAGCATCATATTGGCTGCAGAAGAACAGAAAAGAGTTTGTTCCTCCGTAATGCTCTGCAAATTTTTGCCAGCTGTGAAGAAAATAAAACATTTGAGTATCTGAAAATTATCTCCCAAGTTCTCTTTCATTTGAATTTTCAGCATTCACAATATTTTCAGATAAAGAAAATTTCAGAGTGAAAATTTCTTACTAAACAAGGAATCAAAAAGCGAACTATAGACGGAAACACAAATTATTTTACTTAATGAAGATTCTGTAAAATGTATAAATCCAAAAATTCTCAATGTTTTAGGGTTTTTGATTCAGAATATGAAACACTGTAGCAACTACTTTTGTTTGAATTTTCATTGCTTCAAAATACAAATACACAATAGTAAATACGGGGAATGAAGGCATTTTACACTCCCATATCCTACTCTCTTTATTCCCTAAACCACAGCAACAGTCACAATAGATGAATATATGGGGTAAATAAAGACATTCCTAAAACGGGGACAAAATTGTTTATCTTAAGCTACTACTGGGTTTTGCCCTCTGCCCATGTTCTCTGCAGCCTAAAGGGGATTATATGTGTGAAGAATCCCTCAGTACCAACCTCCTTCCTCTGGCTGTACAATGTCTGCTTTCCAATAGGCTGCTGCTTGAGGTGACTTCTACCCTTCCTGGTCTCCAGAGGCCAACATGTAAGCATCTGCTAACTGAAAGCCTATTTAATATTCCTGTCAGTCAGACTTTTTCAAACATCAAATTCATGCTTTCTTGTGTTCTGCAGTGAATAAGATTCCCATGCTAGTTTTCAATCATACCTCTGGATATGCTGACAATGGATAATTCTCCTTCTTGCTGACACTCTGGAAATTTTGAGAACAGCAAGTGCGACCCCTGCACTGACCCACTTCAGGAATGCCCCAAGTGATGTCTCCCAGCTGCAGAAAGTAGGTTTGCATCCGCTTGATTCACTCTCTGGCAGGCACAACAAGGGAATTTCTTCACTGCTTCCCCCCACCCCCAGCATTACTGACTCTTTTTGTGGCCCTAAAGTGCCTTAGGAGTTTGCTTGGCTTTATCATGATGCAGAAGAAGGTGATAATGGAGTCAGGAATCTGTCCATGCTTGACTGTGTCCAAGGATGTGGGAAGCAATCTTTTTCTTTTTTTTTAGCTTAACTCAAAAAAAAAAAAAAAAAAAAAGTGACTTATCAAAGGCAGATTTCTGCCTCCTGCTTATTCTTTTGATCACTTCCCAGGCTGTGTCTCCCACAGTGATGTAAGGTTGCAGAAGCACAGACCTGTACAAGTCAAAGGGTGTCAGAGCCTTCTCAGTCAGCAGGCGAATAAACAACATAGTAAGAATGCTCACACTGAGACATGTGTCTCAGTCTAGCCCAAGAACTCTTCCTGACAGTGATCAGCTGAAGACGTTTTCTGCCAAACATAAGAATTAAACAAACGTGTAATGGCTCCAGCAGGGCTGGAACTTGGGGCTGTCTTAGGGACTTGCTGAAATAGAGATCTCTACATTTTAGCTTTTAACAGCACTAGATGGATTTTTATTCCATTAACATATCCACTTTCTTTCTGAAAACATGTATAGTTTTGGGGAATTTCTCGGGTTTGTCTCTCTGAAAACTGACATCTGACAATTTTATCTGATTCTGCCCAACTCCTCTGTTAAGAAAGAATGGGTACTTTATTCATGGGGTTTCTGCCACTCATGATTTACAGATCCTTCACATACCCTTTATGGCTGTGCCCTATTCAGGCTAAAGAATCTGTTTATTTAGCCACACCTCATGGGATAGCTGTCCCCTATCCCTGATCATCCATAATACTCTTGTCTAGTTCTACTGTATCTCTTTTGAAATATGAAGACAAGAGCTGCTTGGGGCATTTAAAAACTTGAGCACCATAAACATGGCATAATGATGCTTTATGTTTCCTTTTTTTTCTTAGTATGTATTTCTTTCAGCCCCAGCTGAACACTGACATTTTCATTACAATTCCAATATCCTTCACCCCACACAAAGTCAATGGTTCTTCATTGCTGGAATTTAGTTTTTATGACCCTGAGAAATCCAACATCAAAGGGAAATTTTTCCACTTTTTTCCCCAAGCCTTTTTCCCCATCACATACAAATATGTTGATCAGCACAGGCACACGGGCAATACATATTCTGTGTTGAAAAATACATTATTAATCTGCAACAAGAAATTATTACAGGAAGAAAATCCTCATTTTCAGAAAGGATAAAATGACTGTACAGTTTGCCAAAATTGTCCTCAGGAGGAAAAAGAGTAGGTCTAAACTCCTGATGGACATCCTCTTTAAAAGCTCAGCAAATAATGTATTCAGCATTGGCAATTATTGCAATAGCTCCTTTTATTCAAGGGTACCAAAATGTGTATGGGTCTGCTCTCACAGATGTGCTGATTCAAGGCTATAACAGCAAATGTCTGTAGAAAGAAGTAATGCTTAATTGGTTAAAAAAAAAAAAAAAAAGAAATGCTGCCTGTTGATCAGATCTGCCAAGTAAATAAATGCCAATTGTTCTTGGTATAAGCTATTTATTTTAAATTGAAATGTAAAAGTGAATGGCTTTTTTGAATATACAAGACTTTGCAAAACCAAATCATGCCTAAAGAGTAAGTAACATAATACAATTCACATTAAAAACTTCAATGGGTTCCTGGCAGTGATGATCAGAAAATTTGGGATTATGTGCATTAGGTAGGTCTGGAATACAGTAATATTTTATGAATTGAGTAATTTTGTCTAGTATATGACTAAAGAGTCTGAGATTTATGTTAACATTACGTATAGTTTATGTAGAACATGTCTGAATAAACTGACAACTGTCATCCAAATAATTTCTATTGCATGTTTGACTTGTGTAGTTATAATAGTTAGGAGTAAAATGCAGTACAACTCAGTCTGTGTCTGTCGTGGGCTGCCAGAAAAATGAGAAAGGCTTTGGTCTTTGAGTATACATAGAGAAAAATGGGACAAAATGGTTTTTCATCCTCCAAAGAACCCAGGAATGACAAGGGATCCAATTTAAAAAGAAAACAGAATGTACAGTGGGACTGGATAAAGAAATGATGATTAATGAGCAGTTTCAGATTACATGTAATCACAGAAAAATAGGTCTGTAACAGACCTTGATTAGTCACCTAGTCCATCCTCCAGTTTCAATGCCAGATCAATAGTGCTTACTATTTGCCCAGTCCATACTAAAAGACATCCAGTAACAGAGACACTATTACACCCTCTGTGATTTAAAGCTGTGCCTCACTAATGTTACCATTAGAAAAGCTTTTCCTCCTTGATGCAATTTAAGTCCATTACATCTTACCCTACCTACCAAGAATAGATTATTCCCTTTTTCTTTGCAATGGTCTTTTAAGTATACAAAGACTCTTAGTGTGTCTGCCTTCTGCCTTCTGCCTTCTTTCCTCTAGCCTGAACAACTCCAGCTCCTTCTATCTTCCCAGTTCTGTGTTCATCCTTGTTGCCACCTGCCTGACTCCTGATAGTTCACATTCTTCTTGAGCTATGGTGCACAAAAACAGTCATTCCACTAATGTGCTACCAATACTGCATAGAGCTCACAGATTGCTTCCCACACGTACATCTTCCTGGAATGTTTACTATTTTTGCCATGAAAACACATTGCTGACTCATGTTCCGCTAGTAACTTGTGGTAGACTTCATATTCCTTTCTGATAGATTAATTTTTCACCAGTATTTCCTTTCCTGAATTTGTGGAATTTGTTACACCTGCCCAGGCTCAACAGCTTGTGTTCATGCTCCCAACCTAAGCCTTGTGTTTTCTAGACCAGTTTTCTAAATGGCAAGATCCTAACCCTCTCCTCCAGCATGCCTGCAATTCCTCACAGAACTGAACAGAACAGGACTTAGATTCCTAGAGGATCCTAGCTAGTAAACCCATTTTGACACCAGCTGTTGATACCTACTCGATAGGCACAGTTATCAGCTAGTTAACCTCCAGCTCTGCTCCAGCTCCACACAGAACTAAATTTCCGTAGCTTTTTATCAGAATACCAAGGTTGCAGTACAAGACAATGGAACACTACATTTCTGTATGACTCAGTTGCTGTGGTAACACAAATTAACAAAATGCACATTGTTGTAGCAGTTTTGTCATATAAGCATGTAGGCTTTTCTATGCAAATAATGGCAGAAGCTGCACAAGATTCTCAAATGAGAAAGTATCTGCACAAAATGTGATGTCTGAAAAGGTAAAATAATGCCAGGTAGAGGATAAACAAAGAGCTGAGAAATCATCTAGACATTTCAAGAACGTCAGTTTAGAACCAAGGACCATTACTGTGGTTAAATGGAAGAAAAGGATAAGCGTCTACCTGTAAAGGATACTCAAATGACTGAAGCAGAAAGCCAGCAAGAAATGGACTTCATGTTCAAGACCTTCAAGTAAAGCAGCAGTTATTCAAGAAGACAAAAGCAGCAGGCACTAATACTATGACATTCTGCTGAAATCTGTTATCTGCTCTGGCATATTTGATAATCTCAAGCAGAAGCTGGATCAAGAGAGTTTGGGCGGGATTTACCTAAGAAGAGGGTTGTTGTGGATAGAGGCACAAAATGCAGGTTTCCCAGACCAAGAGGGTGAGGAGTAGGTTCAATTATAGGGGCTGGACAGCTCTCTGGACAACTGCAGGAATACAAGGGGTATTCTCTATGTCTGAAGCAGAAAATATTCAAGTCCTGAAAAACAGCTTTTGCTCGTAAGGGGAGAGAGGAAATGGCAGATTAAATGCACAGCACAATTGAGAAGGTAAAGAAATTCTGAAAAGATGTGCATTTTTTTAATACTAAAAAATGATAACTGATGCAAAGCTGCAAAAGAAAGTTTGACTTGACAGAGATTCATAAAGAAGACAGAAGGGAAATAAGGTTAATATGTATAGGACCAGTTTTACAGAAAAAGTATTGTTTATATACTTTTGCTATTCTGCATTGTTAAGTTGTAGTTATACCAATACAGATTCTGGAAACAAAGGAGGTTCTGGTTTCCAAAGAGGGCAGCAGGTCCATTTTTCCTTTTCTAGCTTTTAAGTACTGATTATCCTCCAGTGTGTTCTCATTCACTAACAACTTTTTTTCCCATTAGCTCACCAGGAAAGTGTTATGAAACTTGTGGAAGTCCCAAAGAAGCTACGGAAATTCTGAGCTTCATCAAAACCTGAAGAACAGTGATGTGGGAGTGACTGGGGACATACTATGGGGAAGGAAGAGAGAGATGAGGGAAGTTCTGGAGGAATATGAATCCCCAGCCTCTACTGTCCTACCCTGAGAAAGTCTTTTAACACTTACAACCCCTTCTTCCAAGGTACCACTGCTGTATTTCCATTTTGTGGTCATGGAAAAGAAAAATCCTGGATTCTGACTACCAAGTACCTACTTTAATTGGGAAGTACATTGCTTCCTAAGGCAATGGGGAAGAAATAAGGTCTTACCAATGAGCAGTGCAATGACATCAAGCATCTCACTTCATTTTGAGTAAACCTCACATTTGAGCAGATGTAACTCATGTTTATGGGTAGCATATTTTAAGATACTGTAGGATCACAATCTTTTCAGAACAGGTAAGGTCAAAAAGATGTTTTACAGAAACTTATCAAGAACTATAGTATAACAAGAAAAAACATAATCTGAAACTCTTGTGACTTTAAGTAGTTTCAAAATCAATTCCATATTATTCTGTTCTTTCTTATTCTGATAATTGAGAATAATTTTCTCCAGCACTGCAGTGCTTTTAACTGACTCATATGTTCCTCAATCACCAGCAAAGGCTTCCATAATAAGCAGCAAAGTAGCACTGCAAGTGTCTAATTCTTCAGTCTTGCTTTCACCAATTTCCTCTATTAAATTAATATTCATAGTCACATTTGGACACCACTCTGGCTTGAAACAGAATCAGCATGTGGGACTGAGGGAACAAGCATTTTATCTTTTTTTTGTTGTTGTTAAGTAGAGGCCTCAAATTCCTTCTGCACACGTAACTAAACAGGGGAGAGAAGTGGCCTCTTGCATTGAGAACTGAACCCTCCAAACTCATACCCAGGATGGGAAGAGATACACTGAAAAATTCAACATACCTTATAATAAATGAGTCAAATGAACAAATCATGCCATTACTCTATAGACTGTATCAGCTCTAAGAGGGAGGGTTTATTGAAACATATATAGCAGCACAGCCCTGTGCCTCCACAGTATTTTGTCCAGGCAAATCTATCACATTTTATTGGAAAAATAACCACTGCAAAGTGGCCCTTCTGTGTAGGATTTGTGTAAACTAGATGCAGAATTTAAAACATCTAGCCCATTTTCTGCTAGGTACCGGAAGAAGTTTTGCTAAACTCCAATAGTAGAACAGGAGTGGATAATAGTTATATATATCCACACTTGTAGCCTGTGAGTAGCAATAGCTGTATGTCTTATCTTGTATACGATACGCTCCGTCAGCTACAAGCCGTAATCACAACACCAGACTTTCATTCATATCTTCTAAGCAGCTCCTGGCGCTAAGCCGCCTCGGCAGGAGCACAGAAGGCAGGGTGGGATGGTGAGAGGTAGATTGCTTCATCTGCATAAAAGTAACTGCGGGGTGGGGGGAAACATCTCGCAATTAGAACACGGGACGGAAATTAAGGTCTCTACCAACTCTGCCATAGACGGAGTTGAGTATCCCTGCCAAAAAAACTCTCCGACAGCATTTCTCCAGCTGCAAAGCAGGGGCAGTGGGGCACAGGGGCTCCCGCAGAGTGAGCGCCTCTGAGCACCGGGAGGTGTTCTCCGATGGCGGCGGGACCTTTGCCGGGCCGGAGGACCAGCTGCCCAGGCCGCGCCACCCCGGCCCTCCCCGCTGGCCCCAGCCGGTAACGTTGCGGTGTTCTGGGAGGGGGTCACCACGGCGGCCTTCGGGAACCCTCGGCAGGAATCCACGGCGCTGGGAGGGAGCCGCGTCCCTCGCCTGCCCACCCCCCGCGGCCGCTGCGGAGGCCGGCCCGGGCCGGGCGGTTCCCCAGCCGGGTTTCGCGGTGCCCCGGCAGCAGGTGCCCTCTCCCGCTCCGGCTCTGCCCGGCGGGCAGCAGGGAGAGGCGGCCCGGCGGCGGCCAGCGGGGCCCCGCGCAGCGCCTCCCGCAGCACGGCGGGGATGCGGGCGGCGGTGGCGGCGCGGCGGCGGGCGAGGTGAAGGCGACCTTGCAGCCGCTGCTCCCGCCCGCGGCGGCGGCTGCCGGCGGGCTGCAGGTGGGTGGGTGGCCGCCCGCGGGGGCGCGGGTGCTCGGCGGCCGCGGGCGGGCCCCGGCGATGGCGGCGGGGGGAGCGCCGGGCCGCGGCCGCCCCGCTCCGCGCCCCCGCCCCGGCGCCGCCCACCGCTGGGGCCGGGCCGGCGCGTGTGTCCGCACGGGGCCGCGGCTCCGGCCCTGCCCCCGGCGCCTCCCCGAGGTCGCCCGGCGGAGGTCGCCCGGGCGGCGGAGGCCGCGGCGCGGCGGCGCTTCCCGGGCAGGGAGGAGACAGCTCCGGCCCTGTGCCCCGGGGGGCCGGCGAGATCGCCCCGAGCCTCAGCAGGCCCCGTCCCTCCGGGAAGTTCTCCCCGAGCTGGTCGCTGCCGACCCCGGCGGAGCCGCGGGCCGAGCCGGCGGGGCGGCCGTGCCCCTTCCCCAGCGCCGGGCTGGCCCGCCCGCCGGGCTGCGCCGTCCCGGGGACCCGCGGGCACCGGGAGCCTGAGAAGGAATTAAAAGTTATTTCAGGTACTCTTACTTCCCCTGCCGTCTCCCTGCTTCTAACTTTTGGGGTTAGTTTTGTGGGTTTTCTTTTAATAACTCTATGAGAAAGTGTAAGTTTATTCCCTGCGCTTTGAGTGAGAGAAACGGCTGCATAAGTTGGCTTGCTCTATTTAACAGAACCGTAATAAGTGTTGGCTTCACCATTCTCAGATCTGGCTGTGGCTTTTAAGTTTTAATCTGTCTTAAAAATTAATTTTCAGTCACCTGTGTGTTTTGGACCTAATCCTACAGGCATGTCTGAGTAACGCCGGGCATGTAGGGTTGTATTTGTGGAGCGGTGACGTTATTTTATAATGCCCCCGGGGGAGGAAACTCCGCTGGGCTGTGCTTTGCAGCACCTTCTACAGCCGGATCTGGCCCTGTCTGACACTCCCGTGCCAGGTTCTGGTTTGGTAGCTCTGACAGGGCCAAATAGCCCTTAAGCGATGGTGTTGCCGAAAGTTGGGTTAAGTAAGCCTATCCTGCTGAACAGTAGACCACACTTCTTGAACAACAGATGTATTGAAATGTTGTGTTTACTGTGTCTTGTCCTCTTGATCTGTGTTTGCAAAGCAGAGACATAATTCATAATTGCGGCTCTTAGGGTTATGCAATTAACGACGTATTTAAGATAGCAGTAGCATAGTCTTTTGATCTGGAAGGAAAATAAACCATTCAAGTATGTCTGGGTTTTTAAACTGGCAGGGTATTTCCTCTTCCACTGTCTCCTTACCACGAACCATTTGCCCATATAGCATGCCTGCAAGTTGAAAATAAGACTTCTTCCGAGATTGTGTTAGATATATTTTAGTGAAATAAATTTTCTATCTGGTGATGCTCGAGAGTGTAATCTGTCATGAATGGATATGAATTCAAGCATGTTTTTATTTTAAAGAGAATTTGTTATGTCAGTTTAAAACATTTGCAACTATTTTAAGGAAGTAGGGGAGAATTTTTCTTTCTCTCTCTGTTCCCCCTTCCTTTTTATTAATTAGACTGTTTAGTCTTGAGAATTCAAAAACTTCCTTTCTTTTTGTCTTTTCCAAATAGAGGTAGTTGAAACATATCCAGGTATTTAATTTCTCTACAAACCTTGCCATAGTTATTACACCTTTATTACTACCCTGGACTTGCACAGGGCAGCAGTTACTCGGTGGTGTTATAATTAACATTACCATTTGCTATCTTTTTAAAAAGGCAGTTATTATTTACGAGGTCCTGATAGGCAGAACTCCACCAGCAATATATTTACACATCTGCGAATCACAACACATTTTTAAAAATGTTGTCTAATAATGTAAATGCAGAAAAGTGGAATTTATTGAAGGTATGCAGTTTAAAAACAACCCCATACTCCCAACCTGACAGAGCATGAAGGGATTATCCAGACTTGACTCATCTGTGTAGATTGTGCATTTCAGGCTGACTGCTGAGTTGAGCAACACTCCTCTGGAGTGATTTCACTACCTGCTTCTCTGGGTAGTACAAACCTTTAAAACATTATTGGTGTTCCAGAGCTGTTCATATTTTTAAAGAAAACCAGTCTTGCAGTCTGTAAGACTTGGAAAGATTGGAGATTCAGTTTGATATTTGGTGAAACCTATTTACTGTTCAATTTCACATAGGTAAATTGAAAACCTTATGAGATTTTATTTTGTGAGATCTTATACATCTAACATGCAGTTGAAAATACTCTTCAAAAAATCTGGAAAAAAACTCAATTCAGTGTGAAGTGAAATGAGGAACTTGTTTTGGTTCAGGTCAGTTTTTGTTGTACTCAGAAATGGCTAGGGCTAAGCAACTCCATTCAGTAGAAAGGAGTTTTGTGACTTAGTTTGACTTCTTTTATTACAGAAATCATGAAATCTTGTTTGGTATTTTCTGCATCAGATCCACAACTTCTATTTAGAACCAGTAATTAAAAAGCAAAGCAAACCAACCAAACAAAAAACAACACCAAAAATAGCTGCCCTTGCAAATTTAGTGTCTACATAGTTTTTTCCTTGTTGCACTTTATTTTTTAATTAAAACAGATCATAGTCTGGATTTTCTAGCCTCAGCTTGCAATCATCAATCTCTTTATAGTCTGTATTTTAAATAATTCTTAAAAACTGAAGTGCTTCATGGAGAGTAACAGTAGTAAGAAAGTGGGAGTGAGGGTTATCATAACTAAGAGGAAGGGTAGCAAATGTGTCATGTAAGACTTCTCCTTTTCCTCTTCTGTAAATATTATTCTGCTGCTTTTACTATTCTGTGAAGCAGTGTCC
Organism: Pyrocephalus nanus; assembly: GCA_038380795.1. Taxonomy (NCBI): domain Eukaryota; kingdom Metazoa; phylum Chordata; class Aves; order Passeriformes; family Tyrannidae; genus Pyrocephalus; species Pyrocephalus nanus. The sequence goes on from CM076259.1 coordinate 43,455,026, forward strand.
CACATGTAGCTAGGTAGCCATGGATAAGATTTTTTTTTTCATTTATTCAAGAGATATTTCATCATTCACTCATTTACATAGTGTTTGTTGCCATGGCATCTAGCTGGCGGCCTTATTAGTGATCAAGGTGATTACACTTTGTTTTTTTGACTTGTGGTACTGAAAACTGTATCTGAGGTACTGTGAGAAACAGATGTTGTACCAAGACTGCAGGGAGTTGTTTCTTTGAAGGGACTGAAATGTTTTTGTCCTCAGATTGAAGTTGTTGTATAGCGATTCTTTATATCTCTTATTATGTAATGTTTAAAATGCCTCATGTCTCCAAGCTTGCTAAATATTTACAATAAATGTACCACTTCTGCCATATGTTTGAAGCAAGAAACCCATTAATTGAACAAGCCCATATTTTTATGCTTGAAAGAATTGACTCTTCATCTTAATTACTAAATTATATGTTAAAAGTAGAATATAACAAGAACAGAGGTGAGGTGGTGTAATAAGCAGCAGTCATTTCTTTTACCTCCTGGTCTCAAACTGCAGTTATTTCAGTTAACAAATAGATAGAAAATCAATTGTAATCTGCTCATAATTGCCTTCTTGGTAGAGTTATGAGGCATTTCACCTGCTCTTATCTCTTCCCCATGCCCTCCTCGTCTCCCTTTTTTCTTCCTTTTTTTCTTCATTATTTTTTTCTCACTATCTGTATTTTTTTCCTCTATATGCCTTGTGGAATAGGCAGATCTCCAGAGTTAGAGGAGATTTTTCACTGTAAAGCTCTGTGTCTTTAAATGTGTTTGTGTAACAGCTTGAGGCTCTGTCAAAAAGCATGTTCATTACCAGGTTGTGTAGTGATGAGCACAAACTGATGGAGGATTTCATAACCTTGGGGCTTTCTGCTTAAATGAACTAGGCATTTCTCTTTTACCTATCAGGACTGATTACTTCAGGTTAGATCGCATTTCTTGTGTAAAAGGCTGAGCTTGCGCTACCAAAAATCCAAATTGTGTTTTGCTTAGTACAAAGTGCTGAGGTTGATACTTGACACTGACTTTTGCATTCATGCAAAAATAATACCCAGTTAAGGAATTATTTTAGGTTTTTTGTAAACTCAAGCTCCATTCATTCTTGAGTCATAGCTGCAGAATGAGAATGTTTTGAAAGTGTACCTTAATTTTAAGACTTGTGCTTCAGCTGTCCTGACTGGAAAGGTCCAGACAAGGCGTTTTCAAAGTTTGCCCTGGGGAGTAACGAAGCTCATCCTCTGCAACTGTGAGATTCATCATTCTTCCAGGCTTACCTCACAGCATGTGCCAGACTACCTCTCCTGTCGGCTTGGCCATTTTAAGGTTGTATTTGCTTGATTTATGATACCAGTGTGACACTTTAAAATTGGACATACGTCATCCTCCTGCCTGGGAGGGTAGATGTCTGTTTATAAATTTATAAGTACTTGTGTGTATGGGTGGATAAATACAGAATAGAATGCTAGACCATCCCAGGACCTGCTGTCCTTTGAATGTAGAAACTTCATATGCACTAACAAATGTAGCTCCCAATACCTCTGTTTTAGACCAAAATGGTTTGTTTCTAAATTCTTTCAGGATAAAGAAGTCCTTTGCATAAAATTTCTGCAGGATTATACAGACTATTTAAAATGTATTGCATCTTAAAATTATAGTTTTTTGAGGGTGGATAGTGAGGAGCTTTATTCAGGAGGGAGGATTTTACTTTTGTAGGAAACTAGTATTTTGAGAAAAAAGTAGAGAGAGAAGAGAGAGAGGCAAAGCAAGACATTCAAGTGGTTCAGAGTGCAGGAAAGTTTAATGGGCGTTATTAATCCTCCCAGTGAAAGAAATACAGTAATTTCTTTTGGTATGAAAAGAATGTCTTGGGAGGTGGTTCAAAGTTGCAGAGGAGTGCCAGAGACTGGAGAATCAGTGAAGCTGGAGGTGTTCAGTAAATGTGACACAGGTTATTGCAAATACCTGAAAGGCACTCTGCTTGCTACAGGTAGGTAAAGCTCAGAGGCTGGTAAGCATCTTAAAGAGTAAAGTCCTTGAGCCTTTTGCTAATTGGCAAAAACTTATATGGTAATTCCTAAATGACCATTTGTGTGAGCCATGCTCCCTTATGAGCTGTAAAAACTAATGTGTTAAGTTGTGAAATCAGTGAATCAGTCCCATCAAACTCTGAAGTTTTGTGATGAACTGAAAATTTCTCTTTTGCTATGACTTAGATCTTTCATTTTAGGATTAATGAAATTTGGTGGTTTGGCAGAGATTGTCTGGAAAAGGGACAGATTGCATTTCCTTAAGCAGAAGCTACTTCCCTTTAACAGAAGCTACTTCCCTTGTCTCCTTTTGTTCTTTAAACTGTAAATGTAAGTAGCTGGTATCTAATTCTTCATCTCTGTGCTTTACCAGTTGCCATTATAGTTGATGCCCTGACTCTCAACAGGCCTCTTCAATCGTTTGTCATCTATATAGCTGATCTTTGAATCCCTGAGTTATCTAATCTTTCCAGATTCAATGCATGGCCTCATTCTTGATGAGAGACAGTTCTCTTATAAAAAGTGCCATAAACACTTTCATGGAGATATCCACTTTATCTTAGTGGAGAGTCCTAGAGCATCACAGTTTGCAGCAACATCCCCTAAGGCCTTTCCACCTTAAAACTTCCAACTAATTTGAAAATGTCAGATGATTTTTCTTCAGCAGTAATTCCAATACAAGCTATTTGTTATGTCAGATACACCTCTGGAAGTGGTTTGTTCTGGCTAGGGAAGGGCTGTGATGTACAAGTGCACCTGGGTTCACAAGTCTGTGTAGCAGCTGCTTCTGGGATTTGTGCTGCCATTCTTGCTGGGCTGCCAACTGGACTTTTGCCGCTCTTGCCAACCTGTGAATTGGACTCATTAGAGTTTCTGGAACTGTCACTGTTGGGATTACAGTCTGGGTTTCTTGAAGTTGCTGTTGAACTACAGCCCATGCTTACTGATGAAAGATTAAAATCAGAGTTTTCTACTTCAACTGCTGTTTCCCCAGCCACTTGTTCACTTGTCTTTTAGTAGCTTTTTACTGTAGCTGTTGTTTGGAAGGAAATAACATCTGGTATCATGTATACATTGATGTGACTTTCATCTGGTTCCAGCAAAAGACAGCATGGCTCATAAATGTGTTTATTTAGGTAGTGCCTGCTTGCTGGAGTTTGACTTTACTGCCAGGACTCATTCAAAATAGTGACTTTCATGTTAGCTCTTTGCCCTGTTCACTGAATTGGGTGTTGCTTATAAGTGAAAACCACCCTTGGTAAAAACCACCCTTGCCTGATAAATTAGGAGAAACTAAACTACAGATCTCACAGATACTTCATGTGCATTTGCATTGTAGAATTATGCAGCCAGTCTTTTTCAGGACTGAGAATAATTGTCCTTTGGCTTTGATAAGTATAACAGTGTTGATACTGTGCATGGTCTCTCCGTAAGGTTTTGTTCAATATTTGGTGATGGTCTTCCATCTGCTTTGTTTCATAAAACTGGCAGCTCCAGAGTTTTGTGAGGCTGTGGTAGCAATCTGTAGTCCACACGGGACATCTTGCTAAATTTTGGATGCTTGTATGTTACAAATCAGCTTCCTTTTGTTAGATATAGCTGTTGCAAGAGACTTCTTAAGACTGGTCTTTCTTTCCTCCTACTTCTGTGAGCAGTTTGATTTGTTCATCTGCGGCTTGGATAAACTCATCGGTATGCCTGTGGGAGCTCTGATGAGAAAATGTTTGTAGCAGGCAGACTGAAAACAGATGCCTCCAGTGGGCATTGAAAATAGGGTTTAGTTCATCTGCTGACATGTAATCCTTTTGTGGAAAGTAAAGCCTCATCCCTTGATAAGTGCAAGATGATGTTGCAGAAATAGGTAATAAGGCCAAATAGGCTGTATTAGCAAGAGTGTAGCCATTGTGTCAAGCAGAGTGATCATTTACCTCTTTTTGGCCCTAAAGAGATTGCATTTGGAGCACTGTGTCCAGTTTTGGTCTCTGAAGGATGGGAGAAGACACTGACTTACTAAGCAAGTCTAGTGGATGGCTACCAGGATGATTAGAGTGCTAAAGTACATTATGTACAAAGAGAGACACTGAGAGAGCTGAATTTGTTCAGCATTATTTAAGAGAAGACTAAGGGAGATCTTACTGCTGTCTTCAGCTGGTTAATTTGAGGATATGGAGAAGACAAAGTACTCTGGAGGCATGTAGCAAAAGGGAGAGAGACAGCAGTTGCAAGTTACAGCAAAGAAATTGTGGCTGGAGATTAAAACAAATGTGACTATGAGGATAAATATTAAATAAATAATAAATATTGGGGCAGGTGTTTGGGGAGACTGTGGAGTCTCCAGCCTTGAAGATACTCAGAAGTTGACTTGGAAAAGACATGGAGCAACCTACTGTAGTTGACCCTGTGTTAAGTGGGGGCTTGTTGGACTAGCTGACTTCCAGAGATCCTTTCCAAACCAAATTATTTAATACCAAATATTAATAGCATCACCAGTTCTGAATGAAGTATTCCCATTTGCATCTATTGTTATCAGATCTAACTTTATGACAAGATAGGACTCTAAAAAGCAAAGTGTGAGCTCTGGGGGCCCAAAAGGGCTCACAGTGTTAGCCTTAATGAAGAAATCTGTGAATGAGTTCACAGGTCTAAAATCTAGCTGGTTTTCCAACTAAATATAAGAAAATTTGGTCTGCGATATTAATTTCTGCTTTAAAAGTTGCAGACTTCTGAGCTCAGAATGAAATTACTCTGAGACTGTGAAGACCTAGAAAACTCATGTGAAATCACTAATATGGTTCATCTCTTTTTGATATATTAGGTTATTAAACAGAAGTGAGGAAGCTGTTTTATTAATGTGTAAAATATTGGGATTTCAAAGCCTGGAGTATGTAGCTCAGGGGACTTTTGACGGTCTCTCCTGAGTTCAGGAATACTGTAAATCTGAAGAAAAGCTATCCTTAAATGACAGGAAGTAACATAGACTTCTGTGTAGCTATTTGCATTCTATTTCTTTTTGAACTTGGATTTGCAGCTACAGTAACCCACTTTGTATAAGGTCTGGCTATTGTTGCTACTTGTCAGGTCTGTTAAAAGCTTCCCCTGAAAGTAAGGAACAATTATGTACTAAGTATGTCTCGACCAACTGCATGATCATCTCTGTCTTCTCAGATTCTTAACTTACTAAATCCGGGTAAAAAATTGAATCTTAACGTGTTCTCTGACTCTTTCATCCCTGTAGAGAGTAAATGGCAAGGTTGAAAGTCTTGCAGAAAATCCACTGCTGGCAGCTATCTCGCAGAAGGCTCCAGTCCAAAAGAACAACTGCAGCCGTGTGGTACAGGCACAGGAATTGTCTCTCAAATAAGCATAACACTGTGAAGCCATTTAGGGCAACACAGAGTCCAACTAACACCTTGAACTCTGTCCAGGAACCCTGGAGATTATGGAGCTCTATTGCCAGCAGCATGGCCTGAAACACAACCTGGCCATGTCTCTAGACAGTTTGAGAGGCCTATTTTCCTCTGACGAGCCTTTCAGACTCTTAATAATAGTCTGTGGCACAGATAAAAGACGTTGACTAGCTAAGTCTCTTAAACTTGTATTTAAATGAAGAGAATACTTTTTTTTTTTTTTTTTTCACATAACCACGTTAGTTTTGTTAGAGGATTTTCTTCTACAGGACAAATTTGAATAAAAGTACTTTGCTAAGCATGATGGTGTACATTATGTACAGTTGTAGGCATTGTTTGGCTGCCCAGTATTGTCACAGGGAAAGTTAATTAGTTCAAATTTTCATGCTCAGAAAGCATCCAGACAGCATGACTCTTTCTGGAAGTGGGAGAAGATCAAATTTAACATGTATGTGTTGATGGAAAATCTTTTTTTTTCCTTTTTTTTTTTCCCCCGGTATGCTTTGCATCTCAGTGTCTGCTTCAATTAATAAATAATAAAATTTAAAAATAAGTTAAACAGAGTGGGCTCTAGTTATAATCTTAAAATAAGCACTGCTCCCCCATTTGATACAGAAATGGCCAGCACATTCTCACTCCCCTCTTGTTCCATCTTACTGCATGGAAGGGGGTTTCAGTGCTTCCTGGCTTACAAACCCCTGAATACTTTCTGGTAGAGCTGGAAGGCCCAGCATCGAAGTAGCAAAGCTGCAGGTTGAATTTCCTTGGGTTTCTTTGGCAGTGTGTGTAAAACAGGGTGGGCTCTTTGGTGTCTATAGACTGGAATTTGAAAAACTTGAGGGTGGTTTTTTGTTGTTTCTTTTAAGGATTTTTAGTTTGGGTAATTTTCTTGATAACTGAAGATGTTTTTTACTCTTGCATCCCTAAAAAGGACAGAAATAAACACAAGATATTAAGCAGAGTTTTAAAGAAAGTAAAAAAACCCAACCCTATTAGACCTTCCTCATGGTGCTAGTGGCAGCTGTTGTATTTTTCCCTTATATTTACATTTTTAAATATGATGAAAAGGTGGGGGGTTTTGCACAGAAAGTGGTAGCTGAGGGCTTTGTCCTAAAGAAAGACTTCACTAAATGGGGTGGGTCTTAGCAGTAGCTGTATCAGAACAGGCATTTACTGCTATGAATACAGGCAGAGTTGCAAAATTGAACCTTAACCAGGCAAACTGCAGAAATGATCCTATTGCTTATGTGCCTAGCAGAGGAAAATATTTCCCTGGCACATTTGATGCCATATTCTTGTGTGTCTGTTCGCCCAAAACCCCAAAATTTCTGGCCACGACTTACTGCCCTTGGAAGCAAGACTTCCACGATCAAGTCTGAGTTTGTGCTCTGGTATATGTGTGCAGGTGTGGTTATAGTGGCTTGTATGTTTGTGCTGGGTTTTAGCCGCGCTTGAGTTGGAGCATCCACTTAAAAATGGGTAAATCCTTGAGGCTGTGATGTGTCATTGTGGCCAAGGCAGACTGCAATGTCCTGGACTGTGTTACAAAGATCGATGCAGCAGGTCAAGGGAGGAATCCTCCCCCTCTGCTCAGCACTGGTGAGACAAACCTGGAGTATGTTCCAGTGCCGGGCTCCTCAGTACAAGAAAACATGGACAAACTAGAGTGAGTTTAGTAAAGGAACAGGAAGATGATAAAGGGACTGGAGCATCTCTCCTAGGAGGAAAGGCTGAGAGAACTGGGACTGTTCCACCTGGAGATGAGAAGGCTCATGGGTTTCTTTTCAATGCGTACAAATACCCAAAGGGTGTGTGCAAAGTGAACAGAGCCAAGGTCTTTTCAGTGGTGCCCATAGACAGGACCAGAGGCAATGGGCTGTTCCCTCTGAACATCAGGAAATGCATTTTTACTGTGAGGATGACCAAGCACTGGCACAGGCTGCCCAGAGAGGTTGCGGAATCTTTATCCTTGGAGATGTTCAGATGCTGTCTGAACAGGATCTGGGCAACTGGCTCTTGGTGGTCCTGCTGGAGCAGAGGATTTGGACTAGATGACCTTCAGAGGTCTTATCCCAACCTCAGTGGTTCTGTGATAATGTGGAAGGAGCATAGTAAGGGGATCCGTGCCTACAATGAATATCTGAAGTTACAATGCTGAGACAATGACTTTTTCACCATCCTCTTAGGTAAAAAAACAAACAAACAAAAACCAACCAACCAAACAAAAAAACACCACAAAACCCAACCAACCAACCAAAAAACAAACAAAAAACCCCCAATCAAAACTATTTACTTTCAAAATGAAAGTCTGCTTCAGAAAATATATTTCATTTCAGGAGCTACTTCTCAGGGTGGTACTGAGCGGTGATGCCAGTGTTTTTGCTGTTGCAGATTGCTGCTTTATGCTTTTTAGTAGTTGGCTGGTGTGGCTCAAGCCTGTTGGGCTCCTAATGCAGGCAAATTGTGCAGCTGCGGGCGGGCACCTTGTCATCTCATGATGAACAGCTCATGTTCGCTGCCTTTGTCTACTCACAGACAAGGAAACACTGGATCTGTTTTTAACCATGGTTAGCAAGAAAGTAGTCACTGCTTATGATAAAACTTAGGGGTTTAATCTTCCGTTCAAATCATTAGAGGACATCAGGATAAATGTTGCGGGTTTAGCGCAAGTTTTGCAAGCAGTCAATACTACTGATCTAGTGGGATTACACTAGAAATTGTGGACATTCTGATCTTCTTTTAAGATGATACCCTTCTGAAAAATACATCTTTGCCTTTTTAAATTTTAAGGATGACTAGAGAGAGATCAGTCGTGTTTCAAAGAGTTCTCTTCACCACTTTGCCTTAATGCATTTGAAAGTGCATATTTTTCTACAAACATTTACATTGCATTTGAAAATACAGTTGACCCTTATTGTAAAATACGGCTTTTTTAAAGGATGGTTATTCTCTAGGCAAAACAGTAGTCATCTTTATCATAATATCAGTCCTTTTTCTGAATTAATGACCACTTTTTACTGGCCATTTAATTTGCTCTTCTGTGTGGTTGAAGGGTGGTGGTGGTTGTTTGTTTGTTTTTGTGAATGTGTGTAGATGCAGTCTGGAGCACCACTTACCATTCCTCCAAGCTAGGTAAACTTCTTTCAAGTGTTCTACTTAGGATAATTTGCATCTCTTCACATACTAACTGGAAAAGAATTTCTGTTGTATTTCCACCTTGTAATTTTAAAGATAAGGATCTCCCTTGCAGCTCTCAAGTTCAGTGGTAAATGTAGCATATTTTGCAATGGCACACTGGTGAGTTGTATGCTGTAGCACACAGCCTTCATTTCTATTTTATAAATGCAATGGTACGTGATTGTTTTAACTTGTACAGTGTATTCTTGCAAATGCATCATTTATTATTGCAGGCTTAGCATAAAGTTCTACAATGAGAGATAATTAAATACTTTAATGGGACAAGTTGTCTTTCTAATTGCTGCAATAATACCACTTGAGTTACAGAATGACCATTTTGTATGGTGGCATAAAATAGTTTATTTTTAAATAAGCCTTTGTTTTCAGTGTGTTTGAAACAACAAGAGTTGGCTTGGAACTAGGAGGTTTTTTTGCGGGGTGGAGGGGAGCGAGGGGAGACTTTTTTCCTTCTTTTAATAGTGCTTCCTTTATATCTTTAGACCATGCTGGCTGAATTTCACAAGTGCTCCAGCTCTTCCTCAGGTTTTTCTGATCCTTCCATGCATGCTTTTCATACCAAACTGAGCAGTGTATGGGGGGGATGCTCTGTTTTCCACCCCTCACGCAAACTGAGGGGTTCACCCTGGTCCATGTCTCTCTACAGCATCCCATCACCTTGGTGTGTGCCATTCGGAAATCTTCTACCACAGAGTTCCCAAGATCATCACCTCCAGGCAATTCAGGATTTTGTGCTGTCCTGCCGTTTAATCAAGTGGCATTAGGGACCTGATGAGCACTGTACAAAATATCCAAAACCTGGCAGCCACAAAAATAGGATTTTATAGCTTATTCATCTTGCAAGACCAGAAATTTGAAGGAGCTGTTGTGTTTGCTCTGTATTTTGGTGACCAGATTTAACTTACTGACCCTTTGTATTTCTGGTATGGTAATAGAAAATTGTTGAACTAGTTATTGGATTTAGAGGTTTTAGCACAAGAAGTACAACTTGTCATGTATTTCTGTGCTGTAATACCTTCTAGTGATACTCTTATAGCTTTTCACAGATTTGAGGGGAGAGCTACACTGTTTTATACTAAGGTGTCTTTGGTGAGCTCATCATTCCCAGAAGGAAGCCTCATGTACTAGTTAAACCTTAATATGAATGCTCTTTTATCATCACAAGTGTGATATAATAGGACTGTCTGACACTTTGTATACCTTGGACAGCCCAGCATATTTTAAGGAAGAGCTGAGAAGATGCTTCCAGAACAGGAAGCTGTACACACGGTAGAATTAGGAAATGTCTTCTTAATTCATGCAACTACAGCTTGCTAGAATATTTGCAGTAAATTAAACAATATAACATTAGGTCTTCAGATTGTATCTGTTCTTACTTTGGTCAAAATGCTGCAGCATAGTGTTTTCATGATCATTAATCTGCAACTGAAGTTTAGCCCTGGTTCCTTGAAGATGAGGACTTGGGGTGTGGGGGATTGAGGAGGGACATGGGACAGGACAGTATTCTCATTGTTACTGTAGAAGTCACAGAGGGGGCAGATCTTTGCGAGTGAATGTCTTACAACATTATTTTTAAGGCAGATTTCTAAGCCAGATCATAGACTTGCCCTAGATGTGATTGTAGAGCCCTAAGTATACCAATTCTCTGCTACAGAGTTCTGTTTATTATAGATGTCTGTAAAGGGTATCGTGTCCTCTGCAAAGCAAGCATCTCTGGTGTTGCAAAAGAAATATCTGCCTCTGATCAGGGAGATACTCAACAAATGACTAGCCAAGTGATCCCCATTGCATTTATGGGTAGTTCTTGGACATAGGTGAACTGGACTGGTTTCCTATTTTGCTTACAGAAGTTTTAATATGCTTAACGTTATCCAATACTGGCAACTGAGGTAGTCTAAATACCACAGCAGGGACTGATTAGCTTTTTCAGATCACTGCTTTTATTCGCTGTTTGCAAAGAGGCTTAATCCAGTGCTGGAGATCAGGCATCCCACTGTGCTCGTGGGTAGCTTTCTCTCACTCTTTGTGTTCACAGTGGCAGAAATTAGTGAGGAGTCTCCTCCTGCCTCCGACTTAAAAGCCCCTAAAATTGGGGTGTTAGTGGTTGTTTTTAGGTGTGTTTAATGAATAGTGCAGAGAAACGATAGTTGAGGTTTCTTCTTTGAAGCTTAATATCTGGGCACATGATAAATGCATCAGTGTAATAGCATGATGGTATGTAATTTCTTTTACTATGTTAAATTGCTTTAATATCCACATAAAGCTTGAGAAGTTACTCAAAACAGTTCTAACAAACCTGTTCGCATTGTTTTTTTGTTTTATATCACAGTAGATATTTCCCAGCAGTTAGCCTGTCCTCGCAAGCAGAGGAGGACAGCTGCCTCTGTCATTCTCAGTATTGCTTTTAGTCATGTAATGATGCTGAAGTTTAGTAAATATGCTTTTCTAGTAGTCATTCAGATGAACACTTGCAAATGTGGAATTCCTTCCTTCTGTGTGTTGACCTGTCTTCACTGAAGTTATCAGCAGTGGCAGCTTCTTACTTGAAAGTCCACAGTCCTCAACTTTTTTTTTTTTTTTTTTCCTAGGATCAAACCTTGCTAGTTTTATATTGCTAAATATCTGTCAGGCAATGACAATGTTGGGCAGTGAGGGAAGATGTGGACTGGAGTTTGTGTTTCTATGTGGCTTACTTCAATTAAAAATAGAGACAATAAAAAGTTGGCTATAGTCTGGCTCTAGACTTTTGTTCAAATATTCTGTCATTGTGAAGAGATGGAAAGATCTTGGCATCTAGAACAGATCTGTGGGGGAAAAAAAAGGAAAGAAGTTCTGTTGCAAACAAATATGAGTGACTAGAGAACAAAAGAATGGTTCATAGTTCCTTTCTATCAAGTGGTCTAATGTTTCTTCTGCTTAAAAATATTAATTATTCCACACATTAATATTATGTGGTTTTAGTTTAGTCACTTTCACCTTCCATTGAAATTATGCACAGGTCCTCTAAGAGCTGTGTGTAAATGCAAGTTTGTTTCAATTACTGACTAATGTACAAAAGTGTCAGAAAATTCAGAAAGCTGTTTCTGAATACATTTCAGTACTTAGTGTGGGCTCCTTTCATACCTCCTTGTGCTTTATACCCCTATGATTAATTTTGCTAACAAGAAAAAGGGACTACAATAGTTACTGATAGATTTATTTCTCTTTAATATTTTTCCTGACAAAGAACTTTTTGTTTCCACAATAGAGGGGATTATATTCCTTAAGACTGATATATTTTAATAGAAACTCACAATTTTTACTACTTAAAAAATAATTCTTTTCTTTGTTTCGTGAATTAGAAACAATGAGGAGAAGCTGAAGTCTGCCCAAGCCAGGTGTTTCTTGTTGGCAGCCTGCTCCCTAATGACTCTGGCTCTCATACAGCAGCTGCCTGCTAGTCTCTTTTGTATGGCCTATTGTTGCTGCACACCCCTCGTTAATACACATGCTGCCCGGGGCAGACCCTGAGAATGACATCAACTTGCTTATCTTAGAAACCTCCGAACCTGATGCAGGGTGGGGAGGTTGCCTTGCATCTGCCCGGCCAACTAATTGTGAGCTCTCCGGGTCGTGATTGGCTCCGCGGCTGCTCAGTAATAGGTTAAGCAAAGACATCGCGGGTCCATCTGTTCGTCCATTCATTGTTCTGCTTGCTTGCCTGAAGTCTGCAGCTGAAATCGTGTTAAGGAGTTGCTTCTGGAACAGCTACGAGAAACCAATGTCTGTGTGTTTTCCAGCGAACGTAAGTATATGGGCTTCTCTCTGCACAAATGGGATGTTTCACCTTTCAGGTGTTTCAGTGTTACCAGTTTGCATTTGGACAATGAGCTAGCATGTGTGCCAGCTGAGATTTGCACACTCTGGGTGTCTCTTGGAAAAAGAGGGAAAGAAAACCAGTTAAGACTTAAGACTATTAAAGAGCAATGATATCTCCCAGTGTGTTCTATTAAGGAACTTTGAAAAGCATTGGTAATGGTGCATTTCCCAGAATTTGAAAATGGTAGGCAGTAGCCATCAACAGAACAAATTCTCTCTGGCCCAGTGGGGAGATGGAGAGGTTTCAACTTTATAGATATTAACCCTTTTTTGCAAATAAGCTATTATTTACATTGTAACTAGTTGAAAAAAGCTTGTAAGAAAAAAAATCGAACACCTTTTCCATTATACCATACAATAGATGAAATGTCCTGTGTTTGTGAAAATAGGAAGAGCTCCGTTGCGGGCTATCTGAAGATACTGTAGTGTAAGATAGAGCATTAGAATGCTCTCAGATGTTCCAGTCAAAGGTTTTGTGCTTTGAAAACTAGATATCAGTGTGTCAGATCTAGCCTGGCTTTTTTTTTATAAAGTTTCTAATCTGTTTTGGTTTATGTTTTGACTTCAGATGTTAGGCTGAAGAACAAACACAGTGTACTTCATGAGCCTGTGTTCCAAGGATCCTGTAAAGAAAAGAAAAAAAAAAAAAAAAAAACAAAACAACAAACCAAAAAAACCAAAATCAAAACAAAGACCTTCATATATCAGTTGGGAGGGAAAGAGAGCATATAAAAGGGTTAAAAAGAGGTTTGCATTTCTACCACATGCCCTATTGTGTGAACATATGCATGAGTCTATTGAAAGTTTTCAGAAGATGGGCAGGCCACCAGTTGCTGGTCTCCTGCAGTTCCAGTAGACATCTGTTGCCCCAGAGCATTAACCAATCTGTTCAATGGGACATCCCTCCTTTGTTGGATAGAATGATGCAGACAACAGCACTCGCTGAAATACAATGGTAATTAAATACATAGAAACTACAGCAGTAGGTATTTATTACATATTCATTATTTTATTTGCATTGTTGCAGTATCTTTTGGATACATTCTTTTTTTTTTCCTTTTCTGAGCAACTCTGCACTTCTGTTTGTGCAAGTAATGAGTGTTGCACCAAACTGATTTCAGTATTTTCCATTTCATATATAGAAGACTTAGAAAAAGTCTGCTATGTGAAAATATGTTGAAGTGTTTCCTTGTAGAATGTATCTTAAGAAACTTTTTGATGGTCTTTTGAGAATACACAATTTCTCTTATACTGTGCCACATGACACACTGTTTTACTCCTTGTTATTTTCCTTTGTGAACTAAATTTGCATTAAATTGCTTCTCTTATGCTCAATTGTAAGTGGAAAAAATTCTGAATATGCAGTAAAAGATTAGATGATCTACTTGCCTTTGAGAAATCACATTCCTTTGAGAAATATTTCTGGTTTGTGTGAAGGTGAATCAATGGGCTGCTTGTTGAGGGTTAGTGGAAAATAGTGGTGACTTCTAAGAAATGAGAAAAGATTACACTTCTACAATGTAATAGCACAGTGCTTGCCTGGATTATTACATTTATACTCGATAAATGTCTTTGAGACAGTATTTTAGGCCTTTAACAGTGAAAATAATGTGAGATACTGTACTTTTAAACAGGCTACAGTTTAAAGCTTATGTTGTCATAGCTATGTCTAAACTGGGAGTTAGCCATTTTACTGACTTTTTCATAAATAAAATTTCATAGAATTCTTTTACTTAACTGTGAGCATAACCAAAAGTGGAAGATTTCCTTGACGGGAATTTTTTTTGTTACTTTGTTTGTTTGGCTCTTGTTTGACTCAGAATTCATAGTAGATGCTTTTCTTAGCTATATTGCATTGATAAGAAAGCATACTTTAAAACCATATGTGTGTAGTGAGAGTTCATTCTAAATAAGGAGCTCTTAGCTGATGTTATTCCTTGGATAAGTGTGACCTTTTCTAGTTTTCACAAGCTTCAGTGTCCTGTATAGAGGTACACTAGTGTTTATTTAGAATACAAATTCATTCAAAATGACTAGCTGGCACGTTGCTGTTCACTAACCAGATCAAGATAAAATAATTGGCAGCATTCAACAGTGACATCTGATTTTCATGGTTCTAATCAATGAATCTCATAAAGGACATCATGATGTGAGCTCCAAAGTGTAGTGTTTCTAAGAGATGCTACTGACCATGAATATGATGTACAAAGTTCACAGGCATTGTAAAAATTTTCCTGAAAATAATTGCAATTTGCGTGCAGGGTTTAGGCCAAATGCCAGGAATAGTGTACTGCTTATGCAAAACTATTTTAAAAATCTTTAGCTTTGGGTTTAGAGTAAAAACATAATTTTAACTAGCCTTTTAAAGTAATAGTATAGTGACTGTATTCTGCATATGGGAGATGTTAAAGCTGCTGCTTTTATTATTCTATTCTTTAAATAGTTACTGAAAAACAGTAGAGTTCTGTGCAAAATAAACAATTGTATATTGGAGCATGATGGAGATTGACAGGAGACTAAAAGCAGATAGATGTGAGGCTGATTATGTATATTTTCTAACAATGGACCAAGCTCAGTCTATGGTCATTTTTCATACGCAGTTGATGTGCAAATCATCTAAAGTACGTTTCATATAATGCCTGATCTTCAGACACATTCATATGCTAGTGACTTCTTTGAATCCCACTGGAGGGTGTTATGCTTGTAGTTGCTGTAAAGAACTTAAACTTCAAGAAAGAAGCGATTGGAGAATGACTTAAGTATTATTTTAACTAACAGTAAAAAAAAAAAATCCTCTTTCTAATCTATGCACTTCAGACTTTCATTATTTGATGCTGTTAATATGCAACCTCCTCTTCCCCCCCCTTCCAAAAAACCCCCTCCCTCCACTTTTAGTTCAATACTAAAATGACATTTCACAGTACACGGATTTAGGCAGTGACCCATTATCTCCCTGTATTCTGCAGCAGCGGTACATGAGCCAGCTCAACTTTTCAGTCCAGCTTAAAAGTGTTGCCCATTAACTAGACTTCCTCGAGTCAGAGCAGATTGTGGGGTTGGTGGAACAATGATGTCGGGGCTTCCAGATTGGTTTGGCAGCTGCATTGTTCTCGGAGGGGAAACCAGACGCACTTAAGTCCCGCTCTCTTTCATGGGCTTTTGTTCATACCAAATTATTCTTTCGCTGTGCTAGTATTCATGATGGTATGTTAAAGGAGCGCATCCTAGCAACTGGAGGCCAGTTGCTAAGCAGCCTGGCTTCCAATAGGGGCTGCTTGTTTGCGATTTGTTTTAATTTTTTTTTTTTTTTTTGTGGTGTCAGTTCTGTGAAGGCCACAGTGTTGGTTTTTTTTAACTGTATCCTTTTATTGGGATATTGTGATTTGTTACTAGCTCTGTACTATCGAGTGTATTATCTTAGTTAATAAATCACCATGAGAAAAGGTTAATTTCCTAAATTCTTGTTGTATTTAATCTGTGGTGTTGCTTGAAATCCTAAAGCTTTGAGATAAGAGAAGGCAATATTCATTAATACGCTGCCTGAGAATTACAGTCCTACTGCTTTTTAACAAGATAAAATCTAAATAAAACTTTGTGTTTTTTTCTATCAGTCTTGCCTGGATTAAGGCATTGGAGATAAAAATATTGATGATAGATAGATTTATTTATTTTAACTAGCTAAAGTAAGTTTTGTGCCTCATAACCAAAATGCTCCACCAGAGCAGTCATGTCTTGGCAGTCAGTGCCTATAGAGTGTGCTTTTACTGAACCATGGATTTGATTGTTTGTTTGATTCTCTCTAATCTTAAGCCTGGATAAATTTTTCTGGTGCACACTCTAAAATCATTATCCTAAGAAGAGCAGAGTACAGTGTATTTTAAAAATACTGGGTCATTTTTGAATGCTCACCTCTAAGGGGATGGGAGGGTTAATGTTTTTTGGTTTTTCATAAGACGTACCTGTAATTTGTATTAGTATAGGTCAAGAGATTCTGTTGGATATGTTCTTTGTCAGTATGTCCTCCTTGATGAAATTACTGTCTGTAGTGTATCTATCAAGTTCAAATGAAGTCCTTTCCCTCTATATCTTGTTTTATATTCTGCCTTGCAAGGTGGAAGTGTGAAAAAACACTTTGTTTCATAGTCTTTCCTTAATTTAAATTCTTCTTTTTCATGGTAACCCTGCAGTACAATTGGTCCATATGGTCCATTTTTATTTATGAGAAATAATTTATCTTCTACTTTATTGGAGCAGTTCACAAATATTCCTGCTTGAAAGAACATAGTAAGGGAAGGACATAGCAATCTGCCTTTAAGTGTAGGTTGTGGAAGTAATCTTTGTGATGAACTGGGTGGCTAACTTTTGAACAATTACTGTTATGCAAAATTCCTCCAGAAAAACTGATATGGCAAGTGTATGAAGTCCACAAAACTGCAGTTTGTGTTCTTCTATTCTTCCTAAATGATTCCTATGTATATATGTATAGTTTTGATTCAGCAAAAGGCTTGTCCATATCCAAGAGTTGAAATCAGCTTTTAATTTTGTTGGCTTGATAAATGATCTGTTCCAATCAGTGCAAAGACTTCCATTGGCTTTATTGGCCGTTAGATCTATCCATGTCCCTAAATACTGTGTGTACTAGCACTCTGTTGAGAGCAATTAGTCTTTCTTGACTTAAGTATAACTTTATAAGGGAATTCAGAAGTAGTTTGAGTGTATTAACTTGAACAGATAGTGTCTTTCAGGGCCAGTAAGTTTTTATTTAATCATGTTTTCTGTTACTAATAAGCCAGATAATCTAGTGTTATGCTAATTTCTTTCTATCCAACATAGTTTAAGATATTTAGTTGAAAAAGCTTTTCTAGTACTTGTATTTTATAGTTGCATTTTTTTTTCATTGTTACAATATAGACTTAAGCTAGAAGAAATATCTCATTGTTTTTAAATCATGACAGACTCCTGTGTTTGTGCTACAGTAGGTAAACTCGCAGTGCTTGGTTTCGTATTCTTTCATAAATCCGTTTCTAGAATTGTGTAAGTGAAAACATTTGATAAACTCAGAATGGTTAGTTATTTATCCACTTAGCTATGGATGTGCCTTCGGAAAAGTTTTTCCCACAAAAAGTTTTCCATGTTTAAAGAAAGAAAAAGGTCCTGTTTCTCTGCTGGGAGAGAATAAATGCAGTTCTGAGGACGCAGCAAGGAAGTACAAAACAAGTAAAGCATGTAACCAGTTGCAACATTTTTGTTTTCTCTTTAGGAATACGGAACACTTTATATTCAGGAATACAAGAAAAACAACAAGGTGGAGTCAAGTACATGCAGCAGCTTCATGGGCTTGAAGGATCATCTGGGGCATGACTTAGGCCACCTTTATGTGGGGAGCACTGGCACACAAATAAATGCAATTGTACCTTGGTCAATGGTGGAGAAGCCAACAATGGATAAGGTTAATTCTAGGAAAGAAGATGTAGAAAAGGAGGCATCTGAAGAGACTTCTGGAAGCTCCAGCTGTGACTCTGAAGAAAGCACAAATTCTGATAATGATTCAGAGAGACTGAATAATTCTGCATCGGAGTCACATTTATTGCCTAAAACTCACCGAGAGCTGTGCCGATCTCCTTGCTTAGAGCCTCATATACTAAAAAGAAATGAAATCTTGCAAGACTTTAGGATAGAAGAGGCTCAGATAGTACCTAAGGAAGTCAAAAAGCCCCCTGATGTGGTGAAAGAATATCAAACCAAACTGGAGTTTGCACTTAAGTTGGGTTACTCTGAAGAGCAGGTTCAACTTGTACTCAATAAACTTGGTACTGATGCTTTAATAAATGATATTTTGGGAGAACTTGTCAAACTTGGGAATAAAACTGAGACTGATCAGACTGTAACTAATGCTAACACTAGTGTAATACGTGAAGCGTCTTCCCTAGAGTCTCAGAGGTCAGAGTCTCCACTGCAGGAGGATGTGACAGAGGATGGTGACAACCTGAGGCCAATAGTTATTGATGGCAGCAATGTTGCAATGAGGTATGTGACCATGAAGGTTTTGCTTTTCTATTTAAATGGAAACGGAATGGCCTTGCCCCATTCAAGCACTGATGTTTGATATGACAGCCTAAAACTGTATGCAGGTTCTCTTGCAAGCATCTTTATCAACCACACAGTATGCCAATCTCATAATCAGGCTGGAGATCTGTAGGGCTACCTTTGTTTATACTCACTGTTACAACAATCTTATGTTAGTATCAGTCTCCCTTTGTAGGTAGCTATCAAATCTCTCCTTCCCACCAGTCTAGTCCCTAATTAATTTTTGGTAGGGACCATTGCTACAGGCACAATTGCTGTGGGCAGTTGCTGTATCCAGTTACATACAGAAAGCTAAAGCAAATGTAAGGTTCCTTGAGATTATAAAATAGTGATGTAGAATTAAGCAGGATAAGGGATACTTCTCCTTGGTAGGCTAATGTGTGAGAACTGATCTGTCCATAAAATTGGTCTTGATTATCAGTTTTTAGTTAGGTTTTATTGCCATTAATTGTTGAGATTAGTGTGCTTTAGACTTTCACTTATGTGCCCCCAGATGACACGTTTGCCTACAGCATTACCAATCTTGATCCCAGTCATTTAGGTGCATATCAAGAACCTTGCCTGTGAAGGTGAGTGGTTCGTACTTCATCCATGATTAAAGAGAGAAGGAAACAGCAGAGAGACATGCTAAGAGGTTAGGTGTTTATAGCAATATAAATTATTAAATGATAAATTGATTAGTAACTATTTGAGTAACTCATAAGGATTATCTTATTACTAGCACCATGGTTTTAAAGGTCAGTATTAATCTTCTGATGACTTGATGTGGTTTTCATTAGTTTAGGAATAATAGACATTTCTTAATGCAAGACACTTCTGGGCTAAGAAACCCCATGCCATTCCAGTTGTTTGTTGTGTTTGGTTTGGTTTTTGTTTTTTTGTTTTTTTTTTAAACTTCTAATCAAGTCAATTCCCTTTAAATGAGGCTTTTAAAAATTAAATTTAAATATACCTCTTATTTACACCACTATAGTGTGGTTTGTTTATTTAAGCTGATGAGTCAGCCCATAAAGCAAGGATATTAATTTTATATTAGGGGGTGTTTCTGTGAGTTCTTTCTACTGGATGTGTCATTCCTTATCTTTTTGTTCAAGTTAAGGTGTAAAGGAAGTAAGTCCAGTTGAACAAACACTATTCTGATATTCAACCAAGAAGATACTCAGAGACTTCTAAAGTGGGTTTGTATTGTATTTCACATAAATCCAAAACAGCTGTGTAAGTGTTAGCTAGTTAGTGCAGCTTAGTCTTGGTGGGTGGACTTAGGTTCAACTTCTCCTACAAACTGCATTGAACACATTCCAGAATTAGCTCCATATCTGTCAGTTTTCCTTAATGTTCATTCAGCTATTAGTGTAAATATTTAGGACCTGCCTTCCTATGCTCAATTTACTTTCTTGACCACCTACATCAAATAAGCCAAATACGAATGCAAACTATGCATGCTACAGAGCCCTAAACCAGATTGAATCTATTAATAGAACAGTTCTCTATCCAAGAACCAAATTTAACAGGTCTTTACTTGTTTTCTACCAAATGCAATCACAGAATCATTCAGTTTGGAAGGGACCTCTGGAGATCCCCTATGCAGAGCAGTATCAGTTCAAGCTCATGTCAGTTTGGTTTCAAATGTCTCCAGGGATGGAGATTCAGCATATTCTCTGGGTCAGTGTTTGAATGTCCTCATGTAAGCAAGTTCTCTTTATTTATGTTTAAACACTGGACACCAGTGAGAAGTCAGTTTCTATCGTCTTTATTCCTTTCTGTCAGGTATTTATAGACATGGGTAAAATCTCCCCAAGCCTTCTCTTCTCCAAGCTGCACAGTCCCAGATCTCCCAGCCTCTCCTGATATGACAAAGTGCTACACACCCTTGATTAACTTTGTTGTCCTTCATTGGCCTTTCTCCAGTACCGTCCATGTCTCTTATACTGGGGAGCCCAGAATGGAACCCAGCACTCCTGCTGTGTCTTACCAAGGCTGAGAGGAGGGGGAAGGATCACCTCCCTTGACCTGCTGGCAACACTTTTCCTAATGCAGCCCAGGAGACTATTGGTCTTCTGTGCTGCAAGTGCACCTTGCTGGCTCATGATCAGCTTGGTATTCACCAGAACCACAATGCTCTTCACTTCAGCATTGCTTTCCAGTTGGTCGGCTCCCAGCCTGTATTGATGGCTATTGTCAGTCCTCACCAGGTGCAGGGTTGGCATGTCCTTCTGTTGAACTTGCAGAGCTACCTGTTGGCCCATTTCTGTATCCTGGCCAGGGTCCCTCAGAATGGGACTACATCCCTCTGGTGTACTCCCCCACTTACACACTTGGTGATAGTGAACTCTGTCCTGTTATCTAGGTCGTGAAGGAAGATGTTAAGCAATGCTTTCTCCAGTGTCAGTCCCTAGAGTACACCAATACTGATTGACCTTCAGGTGGACTTTATGCCACTAATCATAACCCTTTGAGTGCAGCAGTACAGTCAGATTTCAGTCCACCTCTCTGTCTTCTTGTTTTGCCCCTACTTCATTAGTCAGTGAGGCTGTTAGAAGAGACTGTCAGAAGCTTTGTTAAAGCCACAGTAAACAGCATCCACTGCTCTCATCATCCACTGAGCCAGTCATCTCACCATAAAAGGCTATGAGGCTGGTCGAGCATGGTTTTTTTTCGTAAATCCATGTTGACTGTTTCCAGTCACCTTCGTCCAATCTACGTACAGAAAGGACTTACAGGAAGATTTGCTTCATCACCTCTGTAGGGATCAAGGTGAGGCTGACCAACTTTGTAGTTCCCTGAATTATTCCTTTTTTGTGTTCCTGGAAAATGGAAGGGATATCTTCCCTCTTCTAGACTTTAGAACATCCCCAATCACCAGAACCTTTCAAAAATTGCCAGGTTTTGATATTTGCAATGTCATTGGCCAGCTCCCTCAACACCCTTGAGTGTATCACATCAGGGCCCAGCAGCTTGGTAATATCACATTTCAGTGTTCCCAAAAGTCTGCTGAGGGAAAGTCTTGTCCTGTGACCTTTGCCCAACTTCCTGCACAGTGTGGTGGGCCAGTCTTGAGCTTGGCCTGGGTGATCCTTGAAAATCAACCAGCTCTCTTGTGCACTCTTCTCTCCATGGGATTTTCCTGAACAGGCCAAAATCTGCTCTCCCGAAGTCTGGCATTGTGATCCTGCTTTTTGCCTTGCTTTTTCTTCACAGGATTCTGCCATTCAAGGTCACTGCAGCCAAGGCTGCCCCTGACTTTCACATCTTGGACTCATTCTTCCTTACTTCTAAGCATGAGGGTCAAGGAGGTTCCTTTGTTGGGTTCTCAGTCACCCATGTTAAGAAGTTACTCGCAATGCACTTTAGAAGCTTCCTGGATTGTTCATGCCTTGCTTTGTTGGTCAGAACTAAAGCATCTTTGCCAACTAGCTGCTTGGCCAAGTGCATCCCACCTTTTTCTAGAAATCAGTCCTTGATTATGGAAGCCAGTCCCATGTGTGTAAAAGATGAGTCCCAGCTGCTGACACCAGCTGTGCAACCAGTTGTTTACCCACAGGATCTGTCCTTTCCCCTTCAAGAAAGTAGATAAATAGTAAATAGGCATTTTAAATACGGGGAAGATTTTGGCTTTTACATGTGAAAGAGCAGTGTTCAAAGAAGTGAGGGAGATTCACTTGCAGTTCAATCTTGATGAGATTTCTGTCTCTGAATGTCCAGGTCCTGTTATGAGTAACTAAAAATTGTCAGAGTCTTTTCTTTCCTCTTTGTTCTTCCAAGCTGTAGCTGATGAGTTCACTTTGGAATTGCTAAAGGGAAATGGGCCCTAAGAAAGACTGTAGATAGTTGGAGAAATGTTCTTGGAAGCTTTCTTATATGTTCTCAGAGGAATGGTTAGACTGTGATCTATATTCTTACTCCCATACTGTTGTAATACACATACTTGATTATTCTAAGTAAGAACTACTAATTTTCATTTAAAAGATGTATTTGATGGAGAAGGGAATTTTTGTAGAGAGGGTTGAGGTGACTGATTCCAATAATACAAGTAGGATGAGACAGCTATCCTCTTCTGGAAGGATTAAACATTGTGCTGCCCTGTGTCTCCATTGCATGACTAATTAAGGATGTGGTTTCACAAAACATCCAGTGAGTGACACAGTGACTTATTTTCAGCCTTTCCTCTATCCCACTACCAGCGATGCTTTCCTACCTGCATCTCATCTAGTGACTACATGGCTGCAAAATTAGTTGATTCAGCTTCCCAGTTCAGAGGGGCGAACCAGAAATGATTATTTTCCATTAGACATGTAAACATAACCTGATGTTTTTGTCAGTGGGAGATCAACTATGTCTGACTCAAAGGATGAAGGGTATATCTGATTATGTGATTGGATATTCATATTTGTGTAACTGGTTGCATCTAGTCAATTGATGATGGGTGGATTTGTGAATTTCTTGAGAGCAGCACAGAATGAGGCTTGGGGCAGAATAACTTCCTCTGGCCAGCCAGAGCCAGCATGTATGCTGGTCTGTCTGATGACTACTCCTGTTCCAGACAAGCTGCTTTAGCAAACTGTAGGTTAAGAAAAAGCTAGCACTCCCAAATTTTCTGTCTTTTAGTAATGCTTGGAAAGCTTTTCTTATACTTTGAGATGGCATTGCTTGTCATTTGTGCCTTGAACTGAAATTGAGTGATCAAATGTGTCTGTGTATTTCAAGTTTGAAGCTCCAATATGGTCTAAAAATATGAATATGTTAAAGTTTTAAAAACAAAGCCCCTCTTTCAGCGGAATAGCAGAAAGGGGGCTTTTGCAGGCTATGACTTGAAGAATTGCTGTTTAGTTTCTATAGGATACTAAACTCTGGTCTGGTTTTTTCATTATTCTGGCTTTCTTAGTCTTGACTTAATCCTTTTCCAGAAGAGGAAAGATGCCTGCACATTTGAGTCTCACACACACAAAGTCATTTGTTAGAATGCCCTTACAGATGAGACTGATTTTCCATGTGTGGGTGCATAAACTTAAAATCAGACCTGAACAGCAAATTAAATAATCCCCTAGAGCTACTGTGGAACTTCTGATAGACTCTTCCCACAGCAAGGAGTGAGGCTGTACTAAGGAACAGGACCCAGGATTCAGTCGTGCCATACCTGAGCACTGACCTATGTCAGCTTTCCAGGGAACTGTGTAGCACTAACCCAGCTTTATAAGGTGAGTTGGTTTCTTGCATGTAGATGATGATGTTGTAATGCAAAATCTTCATTTAGAGCCTTAATCCACGTGAGTCAGAAAGGCATTTGTCCTCCATAAAAATGCACTCAGGACCTTATTTAGTGTAAGCTGCACAACACAGGTAGTAGATGGGACACATTTCAGTCAATAGTAGTTTGTATCCTTGTGTGATGAGATTTTAGCTAACCTAAATTTACCCTTTACATAACTGAGGTAAGCAGTCTTACAGTACACTGTCAGCTCTTCATCGTCATTGTCACCTCTACCTCTGTCTGTTCTCCAGTACGTTTTTGGACCTGCTCTTTATGCATCACCAGCTTCCTCAGCTGAGCCTCCACAGTTTAAGACGGAGGTAGGTCCTGTTTCTCCATGAAGCAGCAGAGACAAAGTTTTGAGGTTCTCTTTTGCCCCTTGGTTTAAGACTTCCTTTCACTGCTAGGTTGAGAGTGAAGGAGTTGCTTCTGAAGAGAGAAATATACTGCAACATATTTGCACAGTCCTTTGTCTTTGCTTGTCCTTTTCAAGGATAAGATTGGGATGCTGAAAATGGCCTAAAATTGGTTATTTCTATGATACTTCTCTTTCCTGGAATCAAAGTCAGGCTTTTGCCACCAAGAAGTAAGGAATAAGAAACAGAGTTGTTATTTACAAATAATGTGGGAAAATTATAACTATTTAAATAATTCACTTTTGTCCCATATGGCTACCCTGAGTACCTTCATACTTTCTTTGCTAAAAGTGAAAAGAGTGTTTCCAATTTATATAAAACTTTATGTTGAAAACATATAGGCAAAAAAGAAGTCTGCTGTGCTTACAGAGAGTGCAACATGAGGATAACACTGATAAGCAAATAATTGGATATTTTACTTGCTGTATTATTATTTTTAGCCAACCACTTTCAGAATTTTATAGGCAAAAGAATCAAAGTATTTTGATCATGTGCTGTCTTGATTTGCAGATCAAAATCAATTAAGCTTGTTTTGAGCAATTACATCTTCTGAAAACTGCGCCCTTTGGATTCCCGGTCCAGGAAGGTGATGCACTTCGGTTTCCCTTTTTGGAAACCCCTGGCCTGTGTATTTAAATAGTCCTTGATTGTATATCATCACACAAGGGAAATGCACCACAAGATAACTACTGCACATAATCTTTGTTTGAGAGAGGAAGATGCTGATTTGGGAAGGGTTTTTTTGGTTAAATACAATCCCACTTTAGGACAGGTATCTTACAATTTTCTTACAGCTTTCATGCCTAGCCCTCCATCCAGCTGTGGATGTTCTAGGTGCTTGGCGGCATCAGAAACATACACGCAGGCCTGACAGTCATGTCTCAGACCCCAGTGCCATTCAGGAGTGGCAGTCAGCTGGAGGAGGTGTTACTAAGGTGCCTAACCAGCATTAGATATCTCTGTTCAGGCAACTGAGTCACGCCCCCATGTATTAACCATGAGGCAGGTCATTTGGCTGTAGTAAAAGCTTCACTGATACCCTGCCCACAGAGAAGTTTTTCCACAACTGCAAATTGTGTCAACCAAAGGATGGCTCGATTGTCTTGTCTATGCCACATGGAGTTTTCATGTGTAAATTTAATTGCTTATGTATTTTAACAAACTAATAGTTTAGCTGCATTAGCTCCTCCCCAGACTGTGCGTTGCTGAGTTTGGTAAACATGGTTGTATCTTGATACGTTGATTCAGACATCTTCCAGTAGCACTGTCTGTCTATCTTTTTAGATTATTTTGAGAAGTCCTTGTAAGGAATAGTTAAAAACATTTTTCCAACAAGTAACAATCATGTGGATAGTAGTTTGTTGCTGGCAGCTTTGAGTATAGCTCCTCTTTGCCTGTTTTGACCTCTGACTACTGAGTGTGTGACTCTGGCTCGGTCAGACACCCGCATGCAGGTCTGACTAGGGACAGTGCTTACTGTACCCCATAGAGTGCCCTGGCATTAGAAGCCCTACAGCTGCCAAGGTTTTTTTTCCTTCTAAGACCTCAAAGCATTGAAGTAATTTGCCACGGGCTAAAAAAAAAAAACCAAAACCCAAAACATTTGGGAACTGTTTGCGTCGGCACCAAAATATATACATAAGGAACAAATGCAGCACTGATAGAAGGGCTCAGGTTACTGAGAAATGCTCTGGGACAAATGATTTCTGTGATTAGGAAGTTAGTA
Organism: Pyrocephalus nanus; assembly: GCA_038380795.1. Classification (NCBI taxonomy): domain Eukaryota; kingdom Metazoa; phylum Chordata; class Aves; order Passeriformes; family Tyrannidae; genus Pyrocephalus; species Pyrocephalus nanus. The sequence goes on from CM076259.1 coordinate 43,481,013, forward strand.
GAGCTTAAAAAAGTTAAAAAAAGGATGAGGCTAGTTACAAAGTCAGGCTGCCAGGGTTATGAGTCACTGATATAATACAGTGTGGAAATTCTTCTCTGTTTGTGCTATGGATTGAACACTGTTTTCCTCCTATGGTATGATGGAAGATAACTGTTTGGTAGCTCTGTAATACCTCATACTGGGCAGGTCTGTGTTTGAATTTTGTTCTTGGTTTTAGTCAATATGCTTTCACATGGGAAGTGCCTTGATGTGTGCAGATTTCAATTGCATAAAAACCTGTATGCATATTGCAACAAGGCACTATTGTAGACCTCAGCTCTTGTCATCAGTGTGTATGTTTGCTGTAGCCTTCAAAATGTGAGCTCTGTGTTGGTTTGAATATTGCATTAGAGCACACCAGAAGTCTTGCAAGTATTCTAAGCAGTCAGTCTTTTAGGAGTGCGTACCAGAAGTCTTTTCAAGACAGTCACTAGAAAATCCAGTAGAAGATCTAGGGTCTGGGAAGGTAACAGAGAAAATGAAAATGTTGTCATCAGATGTTTCACCACTTTCTAATAACTCTCATAGCCTAAAATATGATTGATTGATTTTTGCCCAGGAGGTGTTTTTTTTCATTTAAAAATAAAACTACAACTATCAACAGGCCAAATATAAAAGTGATGTTTAAAAGAATCATTCGTATGTACTATGAAAGAGAAATAGGTGCTTCTGAAGGAATATACTTTACCTTCCAACTAAGAGTTGTAGATTAAACATAAGCAGCAAGCAGAACCAAAGTAGTATACACCAATGTCTCACCCAGGGCTACAGGTGTCAACCTGACTGGTCTGAGTTTTCACATACTTCTAATAATTGGGAAGAGGTTTTTAAAAGAATTTTTCTTAGCAAAGAAGGACAAACATTTCTCCTTTTTTTTTTTACAACTGAGCAGAAGGAAGTCAGAAGCGGCAGCATGATTCCAGTCTTTTCACCACATGATGTATCATAAAGCTGATGAAGCAAAAAAAATCACAAAATGAAGAGCATCAAATCTGCATGACAACAAACTAAAAGAACAAATTTTAATTGCACATCTCTTTCACAGACTTTTTCACTAATCATTTAAATTTCTTGGAATTTGTATCCATTCAGCTATCAGCTTAGGCATGTGTCTGAAAAGGAGCAGAAAAAAAGTGAAGATTTATACAAGTTATAAATTCACTTGCTCAGCAGTGCAAAATAGCTAGTATGTATGGTAATGCATTCCGCATTTCTGTTTCATAGAGTTTAAGTATATTTAAAATTTATATTTTGGATGAAAGAATTTTAATAATCTGTATTAGGCTAGAAAAAACTAAGGAACTGAACTGCCTGGCCCTCCCTCTGCTTTCAAAAGTGAGGCCTGAATTACAACAAGATGAAAAGCAATAGGCAAGAGCATCCATTTCTTTCAGATTCCGGGACTTCATTCCAGAAATGGTTTTTCAGACTTATGGAAAGAAGCATAGTGTTACTAAAATGTAGTCTAACTCACCTTTTGTTCGGTGTCAGGAGTGAAAAGTGGTTTTATCCATTTGAAACCATGGAGATTGTTTAGAGTAATAATAGCACAGTGATTCCAGTGGAATTTAGTAGCTGGAACAAGCCCTTCCTGGCTGTTTTAAAATAATTCTCAATATGTTTGTGGTTGCACACCACCTGCTGATAGCATGAGCAGTAATGTCCTGTATCAGGCTTAGCAAAGGAGGCCTTTTGGCTGTCCAGTGGGCACTGAATGCACACCAGGTGTTCTGATTTTGTGTTGTTGAGGGGAGATGTAATTAGACCTTCTGTGGCTGAAATACTGTTGGCCATTTTTGCTGTGTGTATGTGCACGTGCTTTTTAAGCATGACACATCTGTGTGTGACTCCCAGTAAGTCCTGAAATACACAAATATACCACTCTTTCAGACAAACAAGCACAAGAATAGTCATATGGTATAAATGCCTAGAAAAAGTATTTCTCTGTGTTTTATTATTACAGTGGCACTACCATTTAATGGTAATTACATTACCATGTAATACTGCATTGCACGATATTATCATACAAAACAGGGAATGCCTGTAACCATACCATACATAAGGCCTGAAACCATAGCTAGACAGGACATTGAGTGACATAGTTGTATTGTTCCTGACAGCCTTCCTAGTGTAGGCACAGAAGATGGATTTAAAACTATCCTTGGAGTACCCCATGCCAGCTAAAACCAACAAATTTGATTATCGTGGCTGGCAACAATTGCAATGTCTTAGTATATAATTAATTTTCCAGGTACTCTCTCCAGTATCATTAGAGGAGGAAACAGTACAGGTCCTCGCTTAAATCCAGTTATTGGTAGTGGGCTTTATTTTTTTCCCTTTTTCCTGTCTTTCTTTTTTTTTTTTTTTTTTTTTTTTTTAAAACTTATTTATTTCTTTTGTTTGGGATCTGTGACCTTCAACACAGCCTCTGCTGAGGATGCTGCTTTGTGAGAGGTGTTAGCCATGACTCATTCTCTCTCAACACCTCCTTCACAGGCTTCTGGAATCTGAACATTGTTTCAAAATTTTTCTCACTTTTACTTTGGCACTTTATCCATTGCACAATTACTCAAGCTCCCTCAGTACCAAGAAACATGCAGAAGTGCTGTGTTTTAGAAAGCTGGAAATAATAGTTACTTAAAATTTCCCTACTGAGAGGGGGGAAAGTGTTTTTAAGTAACTTTCTGGTGGTTTTATATACCTCAAAACATGCAAGTAGAAGGAGCTTTTAAAATTCCTGTTGCTATCCATCATGATATTGTCCCCTTCACAAATCATGGGGAAAGAATTGTCTTCTACCCTTTTGGAAAGCAGGTTGTGGCATACCTGCTATACACGACAAGCCAGCCAAGTGAAAGGTAATAGTTTATTTCCCTGCCCCTGTATTTCTTCTGCTATACAGAGCTGGGGGGTTGGGAGAGACCTCACAAAAGTTGCTTGTCTCCTCCTGTGCATGGAGAGCCCAGAATGGCCCCAGAGGAGCTGTCTAACTTGTTCTACAAAGTGCCCAGTGAGAAGATCCCAAAATCTATAGCCAGACTGTCTCACAGATCAGGTTGAAAGTTTTTACTAACATAATGCTTAACGGTTCCTTATGCTGTTTAAGGACTTCTCTGTCCTTATCCAGCGGGACTATGGTGGGTTGACTGTGGCTCCCCACTTCCTAGCAGAATGAGGGAGAGAAAACGAGAGGAACAGAAGCAAGAAAACCCGTGGGTCAAAATAATGACAGGGAGATCACTCACCAAGTGATTTTTTATGTCAGACAGACATTTCCTTTATAGCCAGTTAACATAAATATTTAATTCTGAATCAGGTATTATGAAACAAAAGAGGCAAACATTAAAATATTTAGGGGAGAAGAACATCTCTCCTTCTCCCAGGCTCTCTTCACTCCAAATATGTGTCCTCCATGCTACCTCATCACCGCCTTACTCAGACACCTCTCACAGCTTGTCGTAGCTGCAGATGACAGTCAGTCCCTTTGAAACAGCTGTGAGCAGTGCAGGGGATTGGGGTCAGGCTGTCATTTTTTCTGTGCTGCTCCTTCCTTCTTGCACTTTTACTGTTCTCCACAGTCTGCAAGTCCCTCTGGGGGTGTACCTGCTCCTCTTGAAGCACCTCCTCCTCCTCGAGCCTACGTGTTCCCTCATTCCCTTCTCCTTCATTGTGGAGCCAGCTTGAGCTGGGCATGCCCAGCGTGGGACAGACCCAACCTTTTCTCATAGCAACCACCTTGCAGCCCCCTGCTCCCAGAACTTTTCTGTGGAAACCAAATCATTGATTGCTGTCCTCTATTGTAATTAACTTCTATATATTGAGGATTGTTTTGTTCCTCCACAAGCTGCTGCTTTTCCGCCAGATTAACTAAATGTACTTCCTTCAGCCTTTCCCCATAGGTCTCACTTCACTTTGTTTTGGATTCTTTCCATTTCATTTGTGTCTTTTATAATATGTCCTGCCCAAAACTGGATGTAAAAGCTGAGCAAAGACTTGTCTGCCTTAGAAAATGACATAATTGCGTCTCTTGCCTTACTTCAGACAGTTATTGCACAACAGACGCACATACTTTGTTTTGCTTGTGTCTGATCGGTTTCTGTTTAACTCTCTCTCCACGGCTTTTTTAATACACGTTAATTTCTCCTTCTCAAGTGCAGTACTAAGCAAATTCTTAGTTTTGTCATGTTGATTTTGGACAGTCTCTCCAGACTGCCTAATTTGTCCTGCAAAGTGCCTGCAGGACATCCCCTTGGGCTTGGAGACCTTCTCCTCTCTCTTTCCCTCTTCCCATGGGGGCTCACGGAGCTCTTCCAGCAGGCATCTGCTGTCTCTTCCCCTGCTGCCATGTGCTCAGTACTCAACTGCTAGCATTTCCTAAACACATTGCACTCCCCTGTTGGGATTTCAGGCCTTTTGGTTTCCCTCATCAAGTCTTGGAGCTTCCTGTTATACCCCATACTTTTCATTGGGCTATGAGGATTTTTAACACGCCCTACTTATATTTTTCCTTACTTGTCAAATCTGTGGACAGATGATGAAAATGTTTGGCAGATTTATTAGCCCTCTCCCACACCATGGAGCGAGTGATGGCCGTGTTTGAGCAAGGCTGACTGACACCCAGCTGCCTTTAGGAACCATGGAGCAAGTGAAGAGCATGGCTTTGAGATCTGCATTTTGTTGAGCTCCATTTATGGTCATAGAAAAATAAAGTCATCTAATAAAGAATTTGAATGTGTGTTTCAGCCACGGGAACAAAGAAGTATTTTCTTGTCGAGGAATCAAATTGGCAGTAGACTGGTTTTTGGAAAGAGGCCACAAGGATGTTACTGTGTTTGTGCCAGCGTGGAGGAAAGAACAGTCAAGACCTGATGCTCTTATAACAGGTAAGCTCTGTTCCATCTTCACTGGTTGTTTGATGCTTTGCACAGCTTGAGTGCTACTGCTCAAATGAACAAATGTTTAGACATAAAAGGTTCTAATAGAATATCTTGGGGGTAGTAACTTCATTGTGATCTTTAGGAAGGAAAAAGACAAAGCAATGCCCTTTCCAAGTCCTCCTTTTCTGCTCATCTGATCAAGTTTCCATTAACGTTGCTACTTAACTTCTTGAAGAATGTAATTGCCATTTTTTAAGTCTGCTATACCCGTGCATCATTAGTAGTGAAAAGGTTTGAAGTGAGTCATTTTCTTGGTGATCTTTATTGTGGTGAGCAGATTCTGCCAGGCTGGCCTGTCTGCTAGTCACCTGCAGTGAGTCACTGCCTGTGCTTTGGTTTATGGGAATTATCCTGACAGAAACGGAATGGTTTTCTCTTCATTGTTACTATTAACAAGTGAGACAAATTTTAAATATTTTAATTTTGAATGTGTTTATCAAGGAAAAAAAAATGATGTAGAGGTATTTATTTCTTGATGCAACTAACAGGTTCTTTGTGAAGGCTTGGAGAGGCATTCTCCATCTGCCCTAGAGGTGAAACTGAGGGGAATTTAGGGGTTAAAAACCCCCTAGAATTTAAGGAGGGAAAGGTGTTTTTTTTGAAGGGAGGCCCAACATGGCTACCTTTAAAGAGGTGAAAGCTTTTGAGAGTAGTAGATCTAGATTCTAAAAGAATATGGAAACATGTTTTGATTGCCATGTGCATTTTCAGATATCTGGAAAGACTTTCATTCTCTTTGCTTGATTGCTACTAGAATATATCACATTAATGCAAGAAAATATTTAGAAAGTTGCAGTTCTCCCATCCTCACAAGCAGTGTGGAGCCTTTCTTTTGAAGCCATTCTCTTTCACTGTACTAGTGTTTGAGGTATGGGAAGAACATTGGCTAAGTATATTAAAATTTGAGTACTTGGAAATAAACTGTGACATCAGCTAGAAGTATGCATGGGGCTGGAAGCCCCAAAAGGAGTTTCAAGAAAGTAGTAATGCATAGAATTGACCTGTTGTCTAACGATGAGAAATCAGTTTTCCATGTGTCATCACAGACCCTGAAAATGGGAGGAAGATCAAAGCAGGTTATTGTATTTTCTGTAAAACAGAGGTTCTTCAGTTGTCTTGTCAGAATGCAGGGAGCCCGTGTGCTACCACTCTTGTGAAATACATTGTGCTGACACTCTGTTTCCAGAGATACGCACCTGAAACATGCGGCCACCTGGAATTTTGAAAAAGCCCTAGATGTGAGGAGGGCTCTAGACTGTCAGTATTCATGAGAAACCTCTTGGACTAAACAACAGCCACATCTTTGTTATTAGTACCTGCCAGTCATCATGTGGCAGATTTTTTTATTCTTTCTTAGTGGGGGAAAAAAACACCTTCCTTCACACTCTCATTCATAATTTACCACATTGTGGAGTGGTAAATACAAAAAGGTTATATTTAATTTAAAATCTTTTGCTTTTTCTACTAAGCAGATAAATGCTTGTATTAAATATATTGCCTATATGTGATATTAATGCTGTATTTCTTTCTGTTGAAGCCTTTTTTTTTCCCAGATGGAACATGTTCCCTGTCAAGTTTCTTATGCTACAAAACAGTTGAGTTATTTGAGATCTTAACCATTATTAAGAGCCATGAGTCATATTCTTCTGCTGGTTTAGATGTTGCCTAGTTTTTTTGTGTGTTTTCCTTTCATAGCTTGTCTGGTCTGAGTGATAGGTAGGAGAATCAACGTAAGGGGTAGGTGCCTCAGTCCTAGGTACAACCTTCTTGGTAGCCTGGGGTCCACCTTCAAAGCTTCTTGGGGACCTCCAGGTTCCACACAGACAAAGAGAAAATGCTTTTGGATATGTGACTGACAGATTGTGCAGGACAAGAAGGAATTACGTAAAATACTAAATATTCTTATTTAGCAGGATTAAAGAGAAATCTGTTTGGCTTTGATAATGGTAAACCATTATCAAGGAAAGATACAATCTGAACTATTACTGATGTTAACAAAAAAAAAACCCAAAGCCAAACCACCACCACTTTTGCTGTTGGTTACAAAATTACATCAGACGTCTTTTTGGGGAATGCTGTTAGTATTTGTGAAGAGCCTGAGTGCTTGTACTAAATGTGGGTTTTCTAGTCCTTATGGGTAGCAATCCCTTCTTTTAATGGGCTGAGACTTTTATGACACAGTCCTATTAATGTGAGCTACTGGAATTCTTTCAAAACCTGTTTCTTGCTGGGTACCACAAATAGATGAAAAAGGTCTGTCTTTATCAAGGAGCTTAGTTATGGGAAACCCATGGCTTGGGTATAGTCCTTCTATTCACTGAAACATTCAGTGATATTTAAAACCACTCCTTCAACCAGAGGAGTTTTTCACGTTTTTTTTTTTGTAAGTAGTATTTCTTTTGAACCAGAGGAACATGAATGAAGTCTCCTTGTGTTAGAGAACTAGTGTGGAGCAGGAGGTTTTGATTTGCTTGTGGGTTTTTTTGGAAGTGTTTCCAGCTGACTGCTGACCCTAACTTCAGATACCATATATTGGGCACCTTCTGCTGGACTATAACCATTTTAAGACATTTTCAGTCCTAAATGTCTGGATTTTCTTCCTCAAGTTTTTAGAGATTAAACAAACATATTTTTCTTTTCTTCCTTGTTTAACTTTTGATTGTTATTCCTTGTAGATCAAGAAATCTTACGTAAATTAGAAAAGGAGAAGATTCTTGTGTTCACACCATCCCGGCGAGTGCAAGGGAGAAGGGTGGTGTGCTACGATGACCGATTTATAGTGAAGTTGGCCTTTGAGTCAGATGGCATCATTGTTTCTAATGATAATTACAGGGATCTAGCTAATGAAAAGCCAGAATGGAAGAAGTTCATAGATGAGCGCTTGTTGATGTATTCATTTGTTAATGACAAGTAAGTCATTCTGTCTTTATATGTGCCACTAAAATAATTGAGGAAAGGACTGTTTGAAGATTTGTATCATTTTTTTAATCTTACACCCAAATCATTAGGTACCTGTAGAAAAACAGGAGGAATAGTCAATCATAGATTTGTTCTTCTAATTAAAAGTACTCAAAACTCTGTTTTTATAGTGATATCGTTATGTCTTTTTATGCTGTTTTTTTCTCTTTTGATGTATGCCTATGTATATTTGATGTATGCTGTGGTATAATATTTCAAATCTCTTGATATACGGAGCCAGCATTTCTGAGTGCCTGTGGTTACACTTTTAAGTTCTAGAGTCATAGGAAACCCCATGCTGGAATGAACCTCAGGAGGTTTGTAGTTCGATCATCTGATTAGATCCATCTATAGTAACTTTGTACCCTGGCGTACACATCAACTGCAGTTACAGCAGGTGGCTTCTTGTGATGGGAGGGACTGCGAGCAGACGGTTGTATGTGAGTGCCCAAACACTGATGCAAGAGTCCTGAGCAGTCAGCATAGTTTTGTGAAGTTAGTTGTAGCACTCTAAGAAAACGCTGCCTGTATTGCTGCCCTTACTCTTGATTTAGGGATGTGCTGTGTGCAGCCCTGCTTTGCCACTGAGCTACACTAAAAGTGTCTGAAGCAGACTGTTTCTATGACTTACCTCTCAGGCAGTGCCTGCAGCAGAAAGATGGCCTGCCAAAACTGCTCTCAAGGTACCCAGGCTTAAAAATTACAAGATAGCAGATTATGTGTAGGACACAGCCATGAGGTTCTTGGTCATTGCATAAAGAGTATGGAAAGGCTTGTTTGCTTCAATAATACTTCTTTCTTTTTTTTATAGATTTATGCCTCCTGATGATCCTCTTGGCCGCCATGGTCCAAGTCTGGACAATTTTCTTAGGAAGAAGCCTATTGTGCCAGAACATAAGAAGCAACCGTGTCCCTATGGTAATTTGATTTAACCCATCAATCTGTTGTACTGATGGGACTGGGAACCAAGCTCCTGCTTTATTTTAACACTGCCAAAAATAAAAACTCTAACATTGGTTTTAACACTGTTGTCTTAGCCTAAGAGTGGTTGAATGCTGAGCTGATGGTGGAAACTGAAGTGATTTTTTTTCATGTGCTAGTTAGAGAACATGTCTATCTACGGAGCAACTTTGTTAGTTATTCATAGGAATAAATCCAAAACAACACCTAAATCCTACAGGCTCCAGAAGCCCTTTTCTAATGTGATAAGGCAGTGAGGTTTTCTTCTAGAAAATTTAGTGAACTGTCTGAAGTTTAGCTACTGAGCAACCCTACGGGCATCTTGACTGAGCTGAAACCTGCTGGTCTTATGACTCTGTGGGACTTCCCTCTTAAGTTTTCTGCCCATGTATCACCCTGGCCCAATACAGCAGGTGCGTACAGACACACTGACAGTGTCACATTCAGCTCAAAATGTGGCTGGTAGTGTTGGTCTGCATTCCTAGAGCACTTGCTGCAGCATGCTACTACTGCCTCTTCTTTCTCTGCAATACAAGGGAGATCTTTGATCATGCCCCATTGTCACACAAAACCATTTGCAAGACCTTTCAAATCAACAGTAAAACTTTAAAATAAGAGGCATTTCTATTATTTGATGTTTATATGATGTTGATATTTATTATTATTTCTATTATATTCAATTCAAACAGATTTTATTTAAAGGGGTTTTTTTAATCTGATTATGTTTGTATTAATAGGGAAGAAATGTACCTATGGACACAAATGCAAATACTATCATCCAGAAAGAGGAAATCAGCCTCAGCGATCTGTAGCTGATGAACTTCGTGCCATGTCTAGAAGCACAGCTGCCAAAACTACAAGTGAAGGAGGACTGGTAAAAAGCAATAGTGTTCCCTGTAGCACTAAAAATGATAGCACTTCTGAGCTGAAGCGTGCTGCTCCAAAGAGGCAATCGGATCCTAGTATAAGGACTCAAGTCTATCAAGACTTGGAGGAAAAGCTTCCCACCAAAAACAAATTGGAAACCAGGTCTGTACCTTCTTTAGTTAGTATACCAAGTTCCTCTGCTGGAAAACCCCAAAGTACTGCACCTTTAACTAACGGCCTTCCATCCGGAGTTCACTTCCCACCTCAGGATCAAAGATCACAGGGCCAGTATCCTACAGTGATGATGGCAACCAAAAATCATGGAACGCCAATGCCTTATGACCAGTATCCAAAATGTGAGTCTCCGGTGGATGTAGGGTATTACTCTATGCTGAGTGCATATTCAAATCTAAGTATATCTGGTCCACGTAGTCCCGAAAGGCGCTTCTCCTTGGACACAGATTATAGGATTAGCTCTGTAGCTTCCGACTGCAGCAGCGAAGGGAGCGTTAGCTGTGGCAGTAGTGACTCCTACGTGGGTTACAGCGATCGCTCTTACATGAGTTCGCCTGACCCACAGCTGGAGGAGAACTTGAAGTGCCAACATATGCACCCACACGGCCGCCTTAACACTCAGCCCTTCCTACAGAGCTACCACGAGCCTCTCACGCGAGTGCAAAGCTATAGTCACGAAGAACCAAAGCATCACCACAAATCTCCAATTCCATACATGGCTGTGCATCTGCAGCATCCGACAGTCGGTGCTCGGTCCAGTTGTCCAAATGACTACTCCACATCTCAGAGTTCGCCGCATTCAAAGACCATGCACCTGGGGAGAGCCCTTGTGTCCACGAGAATAGACAGCATTTCAGACTCACGCTTGTATGATAATTCTCCTCTAAGACACAGAAAGCCTTATTCTGGCCAAGATGGGCTCGGGGGCTGGGATAGGCAGAGTTACGGGATGGATGCATATGGCTACCGCCAAACCTACTCCTTGCCGAGTAACCCCACACAGCCGTGTTACGAGCAGTTTGCCTTCCAAAGCCTCCCTGAACAGCAGGACCAGACTTGGCGTGTACCTTACTGTGGAATCCCTCAAGACCCTGCAAGGCACCAAGACACCCGCGAGAAGGTTTACATTAACCTCTGCAACATCTTCCCCCCTGATCTTGTCAGGATCGTCATGAAGAAGAACCCTCACGTGACGGACGCTCAGCAGCTCGCTGCAGCCATCTTAGTGGAAAAATCTCAGCTAGGTTATTGAGAGATGATGCATCTTTGTGGTGTCTAGTAGTTTTCAGCTCAGCTCTAAGGCTGAGGGAGGTTTGCTACAATAGCATTTGTGATCTCCTTCTCAGCAAGGAGGTTATATAGTAATCCGTTTATGTGAAATACTGTATCATGGAGTCTGTGTGTATAGCCCCATGCATTGGAAGTACCAGATATGTTTTGTGTTCTAGTTTGAAAATTTTTAAATGGCTATTTTCACAGCTGGAGGATGTTCCAGTTTAAATTAATATATATATATATATATAAATAATCTGTGGTCTCTGGTTATAATCTTTGGTGCATCAGGGGTTTATATGCAGCACTTTCTATCCTTGTTACGTGTTGTTGGGATTTTTGGTTTAGTTTTTTAACTTGCTGGATGCTTGTCCTTGGGCTGTGAGGTATTAAAACAACCTACAGAAAGAGGATTTTTCCTACTTCTGGCAAGCAATTTTCAAGCGAAGTTTGTGAACTTTTTACAACACCATAAGTATGTCTGATGTATGTTTGTTTGGGTTTGTGAGCTTTTTTTGTGCTGTAATCATCTCTTTATAGAAAACAAAGATTTACTACAGCACTGACTTCAATTTTTTTAACAAATAATTAAGTTACCAGTTAACAGTGAAATGGGTAACAATATATTGGTAATTTATAGTATGGCACTTTTCATTATTTTCTTTGTTTTGTTTAAATAGTTACATATTTTGTTGATGCAGTAGATTAGTAAGATCAGATGCAAACAGAGGAGAAAAAAATATTTTTTTTTTACTAATTTATGGGTATGGTAAAAGCCTTATTGCCTGATTTTCAAAGTTAATGAGAATTTGCATCCCCCCTTGAAGGTAAGAGAAGCTGCAAATGCTCAGAACTGCCCCAAATCAGGCCACCCTATATCAGTTCCCCTGTGTTGTTACCCAGCTCTATGTATTTCTGGTCAGTAAAAGGGGACCTGAAATCATAGGGTCATGTTTAGTTGTTTTAGATGTTTTTTGTTTGTATTGCTGCATAACTGTACTGGATAAAATATGGTTTTTCATAAAATATTTACCTGTTTTTAAATGAATTTAATTATCTCAATGCAAGTTTTGTATTTAAGATACTGTTTGATTTTTCTTGCTATTTATCAAGGCTGGCCTGAAAAGGTTTTGTGTGTTCAGGATATGCAACATTTATTAACTGCACTATGGTAATGATATTGTAGCTCAAAATAATAACTTAAACTTTTTTTTTTCCTTTCTGTTTCACTTGGGGAGGGTTGTGGGGAGAGAAGATACCATATCCGTTCCTGAAGTTAGTTTTTCACCTTTTGCATCATGTAGGCCTGATTCTTGCCACAAATAGTGTAGTTTTAGAAATGGACAAACCAAGTCTGTTTTAGCATTAGTAAGGGATATTTCTGGTTTTAAATCATGGGTTTTACTAGCACCTCATCATAACCTTACATATATATATATATAAATAAAATAAGATATTGCAATTGATGTCAGATGTACTTACATGACATGATCAGTTGCTGCCAGTTTTAGGTTTCCATCCACTATAACAATGTTCAGTATTAAAAAAAAGTCACTAGTTTACACTATTACAGCTGATAGTTTTGATACACTTGCTGAAATTTTAAGTAAGGCCCTGAAGAACCAGAAAGTACCTTTTACTGTTGATACAAATTGTATCTTTTTAAGTGAGAACTATTTTGATTTTTAGATTTAGTAGAAACACAAATGTATAATTATAACTAGTCTTTTGGGCAACATTTTATCCCTTATTTAAAAATTAGAGATTTCAGACATAGGATAGACTTAGGCAAGTAACAGTAGATATTCGTTTAGGTGTCTGTCTCAATTCCACACGTAAAAAAGAAAAAGAAAACTATTGGCATCTTCCTTCTAAAATCTTTGTAGTGGGAACTCACTAAAATAAAGGTAAAATGCTGCCTGAAAATGATGTCCAAGCACCTTTGAATACGAAGACGTTTTCACTACTTGTGCGACACCATGTGTTGCAGCAAGTAGAGTTTGGGTATACAGTAAATGCTTCTAAAGAGCATTGTGCTATAGAAATATCCAATAATCTGAACCATGTTCAGCAAACCAATTCAGGACGTAGTGCTCCTGCAGCTCCCACTGCTGGTGTTCTGCAGGTTCTGCCATTGCCCGTCCCTGCGGCAATACCGGAGGGGCTCTCCACCATCTGTCCTGTGTTGTCTGTTTAGGGAGAAGACCTCTTCACCTCTGGCAACAGTTTTTCCCTGGATTTGGTTGGTCACCATCTGTAGAGCATGTTTTAAAGTAGAGATCGGTGCAGCGCTGATGCTGAGGTTTGGACTGGGAAATGGGTCTCATCTTAGTTGTACACTAAGATTTTTTTAGATTGAATTACACTGAAGTACTACACCATAGTGTAGATACAGCTGTTTTAATAATGAAATTATTATATTTGTGTCTGAAATGGGTTTCCACCTTTGTTTTTTATGTAGGGATTTACTTCTGCCAAAAGTTCAATTCCTTTAAGCATGAACAAAAACGTGCATATAATAGAAGTGTTTTGTCTTTTTCCCTATCGTGGGAGCATCAGAATGCTTCCTACCACGTACATGTGGCAGTCTGGCCTAGAGCACTGGACCAGCAGGCTTCGCCACGTTGTGATAATGGTTCAAGGAGGCGCGTGGGACCGTGTGTGCTGTGCCTGGACCTGAGCTGTCAGTACCGATCGCCTCTGCGTACGCTCAATGCAGTACTGAATCCCCAAAATTGTGTTGATTGCTAGAGAATTCTTGTAATAGATTCTGTACTTTGTGCTCAAGCACTGAAAAATACGTTAAAAATGTAAGAGTAGGAGTGATTTGGTGGGTTTAATGTTGTGCTAGTTCCCCTTAGATTCTCTTATGTTGGATAAAGCAAATTTACTATGGACAAAATATACTTCCTTTTGTTTTGCTAACAGATCGAGGAGTTGCGTGTGAATTCCTCCATGATGAGGAGATCAGTCCTCTTTTAAAGAGGACACCAGTAACAAACATGGACGCAATTATACTGGTCAAGTACTACCTTTGTCTGTATCATTGCACTGATGCAAATAACTGACCTGTAATGTCCCATGATACTTAAATAGTAAAGGTAGTTCAGTGATACTGTCTTTGCGCCAGCTGAGTTGCAGAGGTGCAGTGAAGGATTAAGTACCTTCAAGTTAGGGTGGTCCCTCTGCTAAGAAGAGGGCAACACGTTCCCTTGTCTTCAGTACTTGAGAGTTGTTTTGATACTTAGCAGAAACTCTGTATTTTTAGATAAAATCCTAAGCTGTTGTAGCTACATCAGTAATAGTATATAGATACACGGTATTTTGAATACACATACATTACACGTCTGCCTACAACTGTTTTCTATACAACAACTTGTTGCCAATATTTAGAGTTTTTAAATATGTCCTGTAGATAATTAACTTTGAGCTAAACATGCCTAGGCTATGGCATGGCCTAGGCAATCACTTTGTTGTCTTTTGTTTTTTAAAATATGTGTGTGGACTCACATATATATATCTATTTGTATATTTACACACATATATTTGGCAAGTGGGTTTAAGATACTGCTAATGGTCTGAAGATCATATCTTTTCAGGTGTCCCATTTTATTTGGTATGTTTGAGTTGTAGCTTGGTCCTCCAGTGCAGAATAGCTCTGGGGAGAGCCAAAAGCCTGATGTGTTCATGTGACACCCCAAAAAGAAGGCATGCCAGTCTGGTGAAGCCCTCAAAGGAGACTTTTGCAGCCTTCAAGGATATTGGACTGTTGTTGAGCTGTTGAACTTCTGCTGGGAAAGTTGTGGCTCATGGAGAACACCTTTCCAAAAATATCAAAGCCGTTGCTGTAAACCAGAGTACCTCACTTGGAACGGGAAGCTGGGGGCGTTTGCCCAGCAAGGAGAGCACCAGAGGACTAAATGCCTTGGGTGAGAGATACCACAGCATCTTGCCACAGTAAGACACTACCAAAATATTTATCATTTTTATCAGTTAATGAGTTTGACCGAGGTATTTTCAATGTGTAAAGCTTGAAAAATGAGACACAATGCTTTCCTGCTCTCTGGAGCATTTAGAAAAATACCCAAATGACTTTTCATTGCTACTGAAAATTTAAAATACTGTGCAATTAAAGAGACCATTTTTTTTTTTATAAAAATAACTTAGAAATTATTTATTTTTATTTACTGTGTGACTTGATAATTTATTCCTGGCATTATGAGGCCATGGTGGAGTGCTGTTTGTTGTGGTTTTTTTATTGTAGGAACTAAAACTGCTGAAAAGAAAAACCAATAGATTTAAAATCAAAACCCTATGGCCTTGTTTTGTTTTTTATAAAAGGGCTGAGGTTTTATAAATGTAAAATCATGTGTTTTATATACTTCATAAATTTTAGAGAGGCATAGTTTAAGAATTTTCTTCAAATTAAATATGTATGGGCACATTGTTTAATCATCTGTATGAAATGGTTGTTCCAGATAACCTTTCGCTCAGTAACATGAGAGATGTTCAGACTTCATCTTCAGATGTTCTAGAATACGTTTCATACATCTTAAGGTTTCATCAGAAACTGATGATCTAGGCACCTAATCCCATGGGAAATGTCAGGCACCTAATCCCATGGGAAATGTCCCTTCGGTGTGAAACATCCTACTGTATGCTGGGTTTTTCTTCTTCTGCAGTAAAGGGTAATATACTGATACACATGGACTATAAGGAAGTGTTTATAAAGGCACTACCGAGTACAGTGTGTGGTTCATAGTTAAGAGCGTGCTTTAAATAATTTATCAGCTTTCATTTGCTGGTCTTAAGGGGTTGTCATAACTTGCACTTGAAGTGTTTATTACTCTGTCTACCCTTTAACATAAATGATTGCAATAGTTCTCATTCCCTCTCACACTAAATAGCCCTTGGAGGGCCCAGTCTCCTGAACACAGACACCTGACTTTCAACAGAAGTACTTACATGGGCCAAATCTATTGACATTAGAGAAGAACTGAGTAAAACTGGCGTGTGTGTAAGTGCAAGAGGGCTGGGGCCTTGAGGAGCACAGCTGGAGAGCCACCTCCTCCCAAACAGAGGTGAGATCTCCCTGGTGCTGACAGGTCACTCGGCCAGGATTGCCCTTTGTAATTGTCGGGAACAACTACAAACCCAATTTCCTGAACTGTTTAAGCACATCTATTCTCAGTGTTTCAAAGTATAACAATCTACTCTTAGCCTTATAAAACAAAACCTCTCTGCTTTTTCTAGAACAGTCCATTTTCTTTTGGTCTCAGATGAAGTCTAATTTACCATGTTAGTTTGGCTGGTTGGTTAATTTCTATTAAAATATCAGTTTCATTAAGAATGCCATTCAGATAAAAACTGTTTTCCCAGCATACTAGAGTATCCTGCAAGGAAACAAATGCAGATACAGCAGCAATAATTGTGTTTTGTAGTTCTTTTCCCACTCATTATCTCTGTACTTGTGTTGAGTAGGTGAGATTTTAATACTGTCCTGAAGTCCACTCTGGCAAAACCAATAGTTAAAATTAATGTTTGGGCTACTTGATAAAGCAGTTGTCAAACTGGCTCTTTGTTCCTTCACTGGTTGTTCCGTATTATTTCTGTGATGTGACTATTCACATCTTAAAAACCACCTTTAAACCATACAAAAAACCCTGTACATGGATTCTGCTTTTAGAGAAAAAAAAATAAAGATTCATTTTCCTCACTGATGGGCTGTTTTTGTTTAATTAAAAAAAAAAAATGTCTAGAGCAGTTAGCAGTGAGTTATAGCTAGCTTTGTGTTCCTATCTGCACAACAAAACTGCTCACTTTGAGTAAATTAGAAACGTATCAAACATAGAATCATAGAAAGGTTTGGGTTGGAAGGGACCTTAAAGATTATCGAGTTCCAACCCCTCTGCCATGGGCAGGGACACCTTTCACTAGACAAGGTTGTTCAGGACCCCATCCAGCCTGGCCTTGAACACTTTCGGGGACGGGATGGGAATCCACAACTTCGCTGGATAACCTGTTCCAGCGCTTCACAACCCTCTGAGTAAAGAATTTCTTCCTAATGTCTAATCTAAACCTATACTCTTTTAGTTTAATAGCATTGCCCTTTGTCCCATCACTATCTGCCCCTATAAAAAGTCCTCTCTCTCCCTTTTATAAGCCCCTTTGAGGTGCTGGAAGGTGCTATGAGCTCTTCCCAGAGCCTTCTTGTCTCCAGGCTGAATAACCCCAGCTCTCTCAGCCTGACTTAACAGGAGAGGTGCTCCAGCCTGCTGATCATTTTTGTGACCCTCTTACAGGTCAATGTCTTTCTTGTGTTGGCAACCCCAGGGCTGGATGCAGTGCTCCAGGTGGGGTCTTGCAAGAGCTGAGGGGCAGAATCTCCACCCTGGACCATCTGGCCACACTTCTGATGCAGCCCAGGATACACAATTGGCTTTCTGGGCTGTGAACACACATTGTTGACTCATGTTCAGCTTTTCATCCATGAGAAACCCCAAGTCTTCTTCACAGGGCTGCTCTTGATGAGGTCTCCCAGTCTGTACTTATGTCTAGGATTGCTCTGACCCAGGTGCAACACCTTGCACTTGGACTTGGTGAACTTCCCTGTGGATGGCATCCTATCCTTCAGGTATGTCACCTGCACCACCCAACTTTGTGTCATCTGCAAACTTGCTGAGGGTGCACTCAACCCCTTCATCTGTGTCACTGATGAACATATGGAAGAGCATCAGTTCCAAGATCAGAGCTATGAGGGACACCGCTCATCACTAGCCTCCACCTAGACATTGAGGCAGTGACTGCAAGCCCTTGGCTGCATCCATCCAGCCAATTCCTTATCCACTGAATAGTCCATCCACCAAATCCATGTCTAATTTGGAGATAAGGATGTTGATATGTGGGACCATATATAAACATATGATTATAGGTTATCAGTTCATTTTTCATGTGGTAATTCATATTTAATAGGATCTTTCCCTTCATTTCATTTACCAAGAAAACTAAAACTCTGTATTTGCAGGTGGCAAGTGTGAGGACTCAGCTGAGGAACAGACAATGGGATTGGGTGGATGCCCAACCACAACCATCAGCTCATTGCCCCTGTAAAGAGTGAGAGATAGCAGGGCCTGGAGCGCATCCAGTGCTTGGATCATAAGCCCGGTACAAGATCTAATGAACAGGCTACAACCTTTCTCTGTTACTTAGTTATTTAGTACACTAAAGTTACTTATTTTCTAACAAATATTTGCCACTTCCCTGGTTGCACTGCTCACTTCCCTGTTTGACTGTCAAACCGTAGGATGCTCCATCTCTTGAGCTATGGGATGCTGGGTGACCATCATGCTCTCCTCTCCTGGAAGAGGGCCAAGGATGCCTGGAGCCCAGCTTCCAGATGCAAGTGGTTGGAAAGATCCACCCACTCTGTTCCACACAGGGTGTTCATCAGTGCCATTGTTAAAAGAGGGAAGAGCAGTAGAAGTGATCTTGACTGATGAACTGCTTTAAGTATCAGTATTTCCACCTATAACTCTCCTCTCCAGGGAGACCTCACAAACACTACCAGAATTACACTCATTCCTTATTTTTTGAGGAAACTGGCAATCTGGATAATTCAGAAGAGCTGCAAAGCCACTAGTGTGATTTGGTATGGCCCTAGACAGTCTGGTTTCTTCATGGGTGGTTTGCTCACGCAGGTTGGATTTCATTTTCGGAGATTGCTTCACAAATGCCAAATCCAGCCCTTTTTTACTCAAAACACTGAGCTGCTGGTGTTTGTGTAATGTAGTTTGGTCTCTCTGGATGGTGGTCATACCACTGCCCGAGGCTTCTCCTCCATAGCTCTAATTTCTCCCTTGGGCTGATCAAGGACACTGAGTTTTCCCAGTTCAGTCAAGTGTCTGAGTCCCATGAGGATCTGCCTGCATCACACAGGGCAGGCCTGGAGAGCCTGGCACCAGGTTACAAATTTCTCTTGGGTAGCTTTAACAAAATTCATGTCAACCTGGCAGGGCTCACAGCAGCCTCTGATGCAGGTTGAAGTGTTGTGACATTGGAGATGAAAGGGCTCTGTCAGTCATCCTAGAGCTGAAACCTGAACTTGGCAACCTGCATGACCTTGTCTAGAGGAGCTACAGGAGAGGCTGTTGAACAAAGACACAGGGATGCTCCTTGCAAGGTCATTTCCAAGCAGGACAAACTGTCACTTTGGCTCTTCTGGGCAGCATCCTCCAGCCTCACAGAATCTTTGAACTCACTCTGTGCTAAAGAAATGGAAAGGAGATTTAGAGATTTTGTGCCACAGTGCATGAACTACTCCCTTTGCTTTGACTGTAGTGAAAAAGCTGTCAAGGAACTGGGGACATTATGAGCTCATGCATTGAAGCATCCTGCTCTCCAACAGAGGACCTCTGTTAAGTAATCTCGGGACCCACTCCTCACACACCTCCCATGGCAGAACCAGCAGCAGAAGTGTTGAAAATTATTGAATCTTCCTCCACCAACTGGTTTTGTCACACACCCCGTTCATTGAGTTCCCAATCACACAGTAGGCTCCCAGGAAGGAGCTGCTGCCCTGCATTTCTCTGCCCATCCCTGGGGACACGTCCAACCCGCAAGCCTGTTCAAAGAGAGCTTGAGAGAAGCTCCAGGCTGAGGAAGACCTGCCTAAATCCAGCCTGTGGGAGACCCAGGAGACCAGTACTCATTGGAGTCCCACAGGGCAGTACCGGGGGAGGTTGAGGAGCAGGGGTACCCCTCTCCCTCCACAGCCAGCAGCTGGGTGCTGGGACCTACGTGTGAGCACCGTGGTACCAGTGTGGAAGATGTTCCTGGTATCACTCTGCCTAATGGTCTCCATAGCAACATCCAAGCTTTTTTTTTTTTTCCTAGCTCAGAGCTGAACTTGCCAAGAGCAGCAGGTAGATATGATGGGAAATCCAACGCTGCTATTAATTTACATGAGCTGGGTGAAGCATAAGCAAGGGGAGTGTGGGGATAAGGAGCTGGCAATGTTCACCAGGCAGGTTCCTTACACTGGTGGGGCTCACCTTACACAGATCCCCGTTTGCACCCTGGAACCAGACATGGCAGCGGTGGTTTGGGTGACCCAACATTCCAGCCCTTGGGAAGAAGCCGGAAAAGGGGAAAATTACATTGGGGTCAGGCCAGCGTGGCTGGGAGGAGGGAGAAGGAATTTGGTTTTCATCCACCTGTACAAAGCTTTCAGGCATTCACAATCCTGGATTTTAACTTATGTTTTACCACTCTCAGAAACAGAAATTCTACTTTTCTAGGAGAAAAAAAAATGAACTGAATTCAGTAGCAGAACTCCCCACCTCAGGCAGTCAGCTTTCCTACCTGACCTCCTGCTGCAGCCACCTCACAGAGCAGAGCAGCACCTTGTGCTCCAGCAGTTGCTGGTGACTGGCATGAGCCACGTTTGCAGACTGACTATAACCACAAATCAGCTGGGGCTCAAACATCATTTAACACCGCGATTTCTGTGGGGTGCAGACCGTGGTGACCCTCAGCACTAACCTGCCCACAGTATTTGCAGGCTGAGGCTCTCTGCCCTGCTCTTGTCATGGTCAGCATGGTCGAGGAAATGCTCCAGAAACTGCAGAGAGCCGTGATGTTTGCTTGTTTATTTATTTATTACCAGATTAAATGAGCTTCCCTTGGCTCCTTCCACAACAAAATGATTTAATTAATGCTGAAACTCTGCGCACACTCTGCTGTTTGTGATTGGCATGTGCTATACATCTACAGAATTATTTCAGAAAAAGGAAAATGTCAGCATGACAAAAATGCCACATGCTTCCAGGAAATGGGACTGCTACCCTATTCTAAGTCTGGATCAGACTTTAAATGAGAGTTAACTTGTTCACCCCACCCTTTTGACATTCAAAACTAATTTAATAGGATACCACCCCGCAGCTGAGGGTCAGCAAGTGCTGCCATAGGATTCTGCTGAGTTGTGAAGGTGAGCAGGCTTTCATTCACTAACTTGTCAGTGCACATCAACTACGGAAAGCAAAGCAGCAATAGAACTTCAGTCATGCCATTACAAAAACTGGAAAAAAACCCAAAATGGCTGTAGATTTACACTGCCCTCTGCAGTCAGGGCAGCAAGGTGACTGAGGCCAGAGACCTAGGGTGTCTGCACACCAGGGACTGCGTGCCTGCCTGGCTCTGGCCAGCTGCAGCCTGGCTACTTTCAAATCCAGACCCTGCTGCCATCACAAATGCAAAGAACACTTGTAAAATTAGAGGAAAGATCCATGACAAATTTCCACAAGGACAAACAAAACTGCTGGCCAGACACTGAGTGTGGAAATGGCATGGGGGAGAGAGAGACAGGGAAGGACACCACCACTTTCAAGTGACAATCAAGTTGCTTCCTGCCTTACAGATCAGGCACTGTTCTTTGATTCTGAGTATTCACAGGCATGACTGAATTCACGCTTTCCTTCCCTGCAGGACAGCACTTTCCATCATACAACTCAGCTACAACACTTCAGACAGATCTTTGCCTACAGGCAAATACCACTCCACTATTCCAACAACATCCTCACCCGGTCAAAAGGTTACTGAGAAACCTCCTGTATCTGACCACAGGCACGACTGCCACCCCGCAGGGAAGACTGTGACCATTTCCAGCCATTAAGGCTCATATAGAGTGGCTGCTGCAGCAGAGGAGGAGCTGTCCCCAGGCTGGGTCCTTCAGTAGCTGCCAGTGGAGAGCTGTCACCCCTTCCCAAACCAGCTCCTGCCAGCTCCCAGCAGCAGGTGTGAACTTGCACATTTCAGCTAACAAGCTGCCACTGTTATAGCTAGATCAGAGCAGCTTGAACAAATCAGCAGTGCTACAAATGCTAAAATCGGCAGTGAGAGTGAGCCCAAAGCTTTCATTACATCAAAATCACTATTTTCATGTTTCTGTTTTTAAATCTGGCTGCTAAAGGTACAGGATTACACTTCATCTTGCTCAATTCCCCCTTTCCAGGACATGCACCAGAGAACTTCAACACTGACAAGAGAAGCCAAAAGGCATTGTGGGCAGACAACAGGAAGGACAGCACAAGAATAGGTAAAATTCTCAGGAACATTTTGTGGTTGTACTGAAGATGCGTTTGCATGAAAGGGTCTTATTACCTTTCCCTGTTGGTACCTGAAGCAAACACAGTCCTAAAGAAGGCTGCTCCACGTGGCAGCTATTGCAGAAACAGGTCAAAATCTTGCTAGACATAAAGCTCACGGAGCCCACTGTGCCTTGGTCCCCTGAGCACCAGGAACTTCTCTAACTGCCGGCATGAGTCACATGGGGAGAGGGAGGCTGCAGAAACAATGTCAGAAGAATCATTCAAGTGCTGAGCAAGTTGGTCCCGAGACCACAGTGTTGTCCAACATGTGCAAAGCAGCCCCTGAAATTCCACAGCTCCGGGTTTTATGTTCCTCTTGGCATCCTAAACCCATACCTTGCTCTCCAAGGGCTGAGCCAGGGTCTTGCTTCAACTGGTGGTGTCCTGGTGTACCCATCAGAGGCAGGGGACGCTTCCTTCTGGACAGGCCCTGACTCTGCAGGGGTTTCAGCAGGAGGCTGGCAATGACCCATAGCCTACCCTACCCACCCACAGTCCTGAGGAACAGGGGACAGGGCTCCCAACCCACACAGCCTCCCCTCCACTGGCCAAGCTGGAGGGCTGTTCCCAGCAACACCCAGCTTCCCAGATGCTTGCACAGCACCGAGGCAGCTCCCTCCTTGGGCAGTTATCAGCTAATGATTTTGGGCACATACTGTAAGGCTTTGGCAGCTGTTGTTTCAGATTCAAGTCCTCCGACAGATCTACCCACACAGTTCCCAGTGCAGGAGGCCACTGAGCAAGAATGCACTGTGAGGAATATGAGGCACATTGTGAGGAATATACTGAGGTTTTCTACATTCCCAGAGGGTGCTAGCTGAATTTAGGAATAATCTGGATGCCCATCTACTCAATTACCAGCTTCCTTAATTACCAGGTAATTTTTCCTTCATGAGCAACCCATTCTTTGCAAATAAAACCTCCCATTGGCTTACGTGGTCACAGCACAAGTCATTTACCTGCAAACTCCACTTTGGATTGGTGCAACACAATGAATTAAACTTCCCAGAGAAGCAAAAGAAAACTCAGTAGCACCACTGGTCATCAAAATGAATAGTGATTCTGTGGATTAACGTTAAAACCCATTTATTTAGGCTCTTGTGCAGGGCGCGCGGTCCGACGCGGTTACGCATACACAGTGTGCACATCCTGACAGCGTACAAAAGGGCAAGGAGCAAGGGGTGCTTACACTGCACATGTATGTACAGACAGAGTAAACGGGGAGGCTTACATTAGAAAATTACCTGACACTGTTCGTGTATCATCAAGGCTATTAGAAATTGTGTAGAAAACCAATAAAACTTGGAAAGTATCTACTATTATTACACTTTACCCAGGCTGGATATAGAGTCAGGCTTCCCATACTGCAACACTTCGTGAGCAAAGCCTACAGGATCCCTTAAGCACTTTGAAAGGTCACATCACTGTTCACTCTAGCACATCCCATTACATGTTAAAGATTAACACATTAGTATTGTTTCCTGTTTTCCTGGGAAGAACAACAGCTTAAATACTTCAAAAAGCTAATTTTCTCCTGGGAAAAGACAATAAGGAAGGATTTAGAGACCGGAGAGAACAAAACACTTATGAAATGTTGTAATAACACTTCCTGGTCCTTCCAAAAACTCTTCACGGACCAGGCAGCACCTAATTTAAAGCGCTGTACATTGTCCAGATTTACAGAAGTGCAAGAGCAGGCCTTGGCAGACCCCAGGTCTTCTGCTGATCTTTACCTTGCTCCTATCCTAAGGGCTGCAAGAGATCGTACTTTTGTAACCTGCATAGAAAGACACAGAGAGATCAAATAGATTTAGCAAAAGAATACTGAACAAAAACAGTAGATAGAAATATGCAGCAATGTCACATGAGCCATAGTTCACTCCCTCTAACTATTCCGTATTTAATTTCTGACTTTTCTGACTATTCCGACATTTTTTTCTTAAGATGTCAGTAGAATGAGAGAGCATGAGTAACAGAGTGATTTAAGAAACACATGATTCTTGTGGCCAAGGCCCCAGGGACACCCAGAACCTGTCTTTGTTGACTTTACACTTGGCGAGCAGGTCCAACTCTCTTTAAGGACTCTTCTATGCCAAATTTTTGCACGTACCAGTCCAGTTTCAATATAAAATTTTAGTATTATAAAGAACCCAACTGAAAATCCACCCAGCAAATAGTTCTAAAGGACCAATTTGCTGTTGCAGGTAACACAGACACAGCTGAGTACAACATAGGTAACAGACTGTGCTAAAACTGCTCCCAAAGATGGCTAAAGGAAGATGCCTTGTGCCCAAATACACCAAATACAGGACTTATTTGTAGAACATTCAATCACAGCCAGTATGATTTCAGAGATCTTTTCCTTTTAGCACAGTAGATGTGCCATTTGCTGTGTAAGCTCTAGGGTTTAGTTTATTCAGTTTGTTGCCTTGCATGAGCCTTTTGAAGAACAGGTGATGACAGCATAAAGAACCTCTCAAATTGATTTCTCTCCTAAAGTTTAAAGTTCTCTAGTGGAGATCTTTACAATGAGTCAAAACTTACTTAAGTGAAGATACATTTCAAAACTGTGTATTTTCCATGTTGATTCTTACAATTCATTATCCATTTGCTACAATTCATTGTTCATTTTTACAATTCATTGTTGAAGTGGCTTAAAAATTGCTTTCTTTTTGGAGAATTACTTCCTTAAATATAGTAATAACCAGTATTTTTTGTTCAGCCTTCTTATAGCATGAACCTCTCATTCTGTTTTAGAGGATAAAAACTTCAGTTCTAAGTATTAATATATCAGAATTTTATTTAAAAGGAATCAAGAAAAATACTTAATGACCAGATTCTCTGTCATTAGTAAGCAGGGGGAATGAGTAGCTATTCAAAAGTAAGAAGCCTTCAGTAGAACGTTTTTTACATTTATGAATGCAGCTACAACATGTAATGTGTAGGAATATTACATGAAATTCACACCACGGCCTGTTTCCCACACAAATGATTTTCTGGCACAGAAGGTTAGTGAGAACTTCCAGGACTTGAGTATAAGCAAATAAGATCTGTGGTTAAGACTCTGGTGTTTTAAAAGTCTGACAGCAATTCCTGGACAGGGGTGGGGACAAGAAATAGGTTTCTGTCAGTGAGTGAAACTGCAGGCTGTGAGAGCACCACTGAAACCAATGAAGTGTTTCCTGGTACTAAAAGGACGCCAGAAACAACTGGCTTTCACAGGAAGCTAAAATCAACCATGCAGGTAAATAGACCTGATTTTGAGATCAAACACAAAACTGAACCACAATCACTCTCTGCCTGCTATAATATTCTATTAAATCATATTTTAAATACAGTTTTAAAAAGTATAATATCTAAAACTATTTAAGATCAAAGTTTATTTTATATATTTATATATATATATTATATATTATTATTTATATTATTATATAAATATTTATATAAGTATTAAAGTGTATTTCACTTAATTACAGCCATTACAAGGACTGATGCCACATTCTGTATTAGAAATCTCCAGTTTAACCATGCTATATATGCATTTTTTAATATGTATGTTTGTATATATATATATATACACACACACACATACAAATTATCAAGCTCAGTTAAACACAAAGCAAATCATAATACCTTTCCCTCAGAAAACAGTTTCAGCCATTAAGCTTCAGACTGCAAAGCTAGTTACAGTGTCATAGGCAAAACACAATTTTACAGAATCACTGGAGAGGAAAAAAAGCATTTTTACTTTTAAATTGGTAGAATAAGCCACAATAGAAGCAATTAAAGGAAATATGGCTGAAGAATGAAGTACACAATATTTTCTTCTTTAGTGCTCTCTAAATAATTCAGTAAATGCAAATAAATAAAAAGCCTGGTAAATTTTACCAAATTACTTTTCTATCATGAATTTAGTTTGAGAAGTCCAGCATGCCGCATGTAGCTGTCTGCCTCTAGTTTTCACCTTGTAGTCTAAGTATTCTGCTAATGCAACATATTTTTTTGCTAAGTCTTAAGGTTTAAACCTCCCCCCACAATGTTTTTAAACAATTACGTAACATGGCCCTTCCCTGTCTTGATTTGCATTCTCATACTGAAACAAACTTATTTAATTGCATTAAAGATCTCAGTGATCTAAACTGAAATCTGTTCTTGATGAAACACATGGCATGACACATTAGTAAGAAAAAGAAACAAGAAAAAAACAAAACAAAACAAAACAAGCAAAAAACCAAGCAAAACACCAAAGACAAGGCCAAATCCAGCAGTAAAGCAGAAAAGAGAGTTGAGAAGAAGTAGATCGAGAGCAGGAGAAACACATACAAAAGGCCCATCTCAAAGGATACAAATGTAACTGGTAGAAAGCAGGTTCTCCAGATTTTATTTTCATGGCCCCTTGTTAAAATGACCCGAGACAGATATGAGACTTTTTCCCCCACACACACCTGCCACTGCTTCTTAAAGGCAAGACGGGCTGAAGGACCATGGGATACCCGACTCCTCCTCTCAGGTATCTGCACTTATGCTGTAGAGGAGTTCAGTTTTTACCAGGGTGACCTGTAAACCCAGGCAGGCATATAACCATAACTCTCTTAAATAAGGCTCCACAGAACAAACCAACTATTTTATGGGGGTTTTTTTTCAGTTGTTCTCCCGCCCCGCCCCAGTATTTTTACATCCAGCACACCTGTTGTGTGGAAAAGCAAAGCCACAGCACCACGCAGTTGTGCCTGACAACTCTGCTGTTTGGACAGGCACTACCATCCTGCTCCAGTGCTTTCTCTTGCCTAGTCCAGGCAGACGGATGAGCTACACAGCGACAGCACAGAATTTCTCTTCCACGTGCTCCCTTGTATGTTTGAGTAGGGCTGGGCTCAAAGTTGAACCTCGTGGGTATAAACACTATAATTCAGATTCTGCATTAACAAACTTGTTTCCTGAGATTCTGTTCTCCAGAAAGCTACCAGAAATTATTAACTAGTCAATACAGTTATTTATTCTATAAGGTGGCATATGCCATGTGTGAACTGATAAGAAGACATGTAGTCAAAATCAATCCAAAGATTATTCCAAGAAGAAGCAGTAATTGCTTTAAATTTAAAGATGAGTTCACTGGCTTTGTTGAAAACAACACCAAGATCCTAAATGCAAAAGAGGAAGAGCTGTGTTTCCAAATGCTATGAAATACAGCAATTAGCACAGAGCAGCAAGATGGATGCCCAAAACACTGCTCACAAGAGAAGAGATCCAAGAATTCAGAAAGTGAATTTAACTGAAGAAAAACTATTAAAGACAGGAAAGAAAGAGCAGAAGTGCCAATTATTGGTATGAAAATTTCTTACCATTTTTAGAAATTTTTCTGATGTGTGAACAAGGTTGTGGTCCTGTCCCAAATCCCTAAACCTAAATGAATTTGTTCCCAGCAATAAAGGTGGCGGCAGGATCGGCTGGTCTGTGTATTCTGGATGTTATTTCTCACCTTATTTTGCTGGAGATCAAAGTGCACTTGGCAGAAAAGTTTTGAGACTCCGTCCCAATGCAAATTAATCTCTTTCTGACAACACAACTGGAATTACCATATTCACAAATATTATTAATTAATCAGAAGTGCTATTTGAATAAAAGTAAAGTGTGGCAACTTCAACTCCTCAGTATAAAGTATTTTAAGAAAACATTTGACACAGTAGTCAGCGATTCACTGGAAGTGCAGCTTAGTAGAACCTTATTGAAGCTAGAGATTAAGAAGTTAAATACTGTATCAAGTTTAATGAAGAAATCAAGGGTGAATAAGAAGTGTGAAAGCTGAGGCCATAGGGAGCTGTAGATTGGATACAAGATCCCGCAGAGTTCAGCATATGCAGTCACGGAGCCTGTCGTGCGATTACTGTTTCACATGGGAACATGGGGGTTTTGTATTGCTGGAACAAGCAGTGGGGCAGCCAGAACAGTGCAGGGACACAGAAAGCTCTTGACAAAGCACAAACGTGCTAAGGTAAAATTACCAGAATGCAGAGAATGTCTTCTGCTGAAATTTGACAAGTTATAATACAGAAGCCAGTCTGGGAACACACGGCACAGCCTTAAGAACTCCAAGACCTTTTGGTTCTGGGCAGCAGGCTTTCTAACAGCCTTCAGACAATGGCACCTCCTCCTCCTCTGTAAATAAGGTAGCTTAAAAGTAAACAAACAAACAAAAGAAACCAAACAAGCAGGAAAAGCAATGCAATTGTCCTACCTCTGAGCTTGATCTCTTTTCACCTGATCCACTTATCCAGAGCACAGGAAACATTAACTGTTATGCACACGTGCATTAGGAATATTTACACCAAGCAGGCCTCCTCCTTTGATGTGCATTTCCATCTGCCCTCGTTTCTTCTGCTGCCTAAAGCCTACTGCTGTGAAAAGAAACACTCTGACACATTATTTACAAAAGCCAATATAAACACCTCATGGAATACCAGCAATTCAAAATGCTCAATTTCCTTTTGCTAACTTTGTCTTTCCTGAGCTATAAGCTATGTGGGCATAAGCTGTCTCTTCCTGAATATCTAGAATATTGCAGGCACTGCTGCAGATACTGTGGTCCCTTCTTGTGAAGAAATTTGATGGTTTGGTGGGAAACTCTTTTGGGCTTGGTGAGCCCACTTCATTCACACTGAACGAAACATACACATTTGACGTGGCGGCAATCTTCTTGCACGGAAGGAAGAGAAAGCAAAACGAACCAAAGTTGCTCTAATTGCACTCCAAAGCAGCAGTTTATCAACTCAGACAGTAAAACGAACACAAGTGACAAACTCCATGAATCAAAACATAATCAAATAACTAGCCTATGCCTTTAGATATAGACTCAGCTCAGTGAAGTGAAAAGTAAAACTCGTTCCAACAAATTAGCTGCTGAGTTGGCTAAACAAATTATTGGTCACACAGATGCTGCAGTAGTACACCAAAAATGAGTCTTTAACAAAAGTGAATAAGTGGGCCAGTAAGGGATTCTGGCACACAACATTTGTGCTTCCCTCTTATAGCCCTCTACCAATAATGTCGCCCCTTCCAGACCTAAGTTGCTCCTTGCTGCTGCCTGGGTCCGCAAACTGGGAAAAAGACCAGTCATAGGACTCACGTGCCTGCAGACCAACTGGCTGGGGAGGAAAGACACTGCCCTGTGCTGCTTGGGAATAGGAGCAGAGGGACACACTGTCTGGCAGGTGCTCACAGTGGCCAGCCAGAACCATCTCCAGAGCCACCCACCCAGCTGGCAGCCAGCAGGGCACCTCGGCTGGGAGGCAGGGGCTCTCCATCTCCAAGCACAAACGGCAGAATGTGCTCTCAGGGGGGTCAAAGAAATCACCACAGTTTGCATGCTGATCCACTGACACCTACTAAATTTTCCAGGAAAATCCTATCACCCAGCCAAGATAAATTAAATCATGTGTATGAGAAAACTTCCATTAATAAGGGAACTTTGCTGTTTTGTAAGGAAGCTTTCAATTTTCTTATGGTGATATTTTTACTCAGAAAGTACAATTACGAACACTAGTATCAGCTACCCTACTGGGATACCTCATCTTTGTTAAAATCCCTGATTCTTGAAACTAAAACAATGTCTTGGGCAGAACAGCTTTTTAGATTATCCACATGAACAGACAAAGAAAATAATTGCATAAGAGTTCCTTTTCAAGAGCAAAAGGTTTTAACTAATCATTTTAATCTCCATTATTTTCATTAAAAACTTAGAAAACATATCTGAGGTACTTTGCTCTCAGAAGTTTGAAATATTTAATTTAGAACAAACCTCCTTTAGCCCCAGTGGTGCTTAAGGCAGTTAACATGAACAGCCCTAGAGAATACGTTTTCAGAAGCAAAAGCACAATGAGGCTTTTCAAACTGGTACAAGCAACAGAAAATGCAGATTTTGATGTGCAGAAGGGAATACCTCAAGAAGACAGAATATCTTCCTTCACAATGAGGCATTCTGCTTAATTGTATTAGTCTGGCCTGTAAAGAGGGGCACTATTTTGCATCCTTTTCTTTCCACCTCAAGAGCATATTTTTAAAAAAATAACCTCCTCAAGCACTTACCTCCCCTTTCAAGCACAATGTTCTGAAATTACATACCTATGCAGAAGCTCTCTAACAAGTCATAAACCTCAAATCTAATGCTTCACCAAGAGGGGCTCCAAGAAGAGAGAACTATCAAACTAGAAATATGCACAGTTAAAAGCATGAAGTAAATGTTTTAATTCCTCATAGAAATTCTGCCCTATGGAGTAACAAAAAGGGTCATATGCTTGTACTGAGTGCAAGGCCAAACAAATACAAGAGAGAATAGACTGTCACCTTAGAGGAGGTCTAATTTATGCAAAAACTGCTTAGCAGATTATTTGTATACTCACTTACATAGGACTGTTCCAAGTTATTAGACAGAGGAGAAAGCCCATTAACTCACCCTTATCCAAAACATATGGCCACACATGTATTTGATAGCACTGCCCACTGTAATGCGCAGTTATCAAAAAAACACTTCAAGGTTTCTCAATGCTTAAGATATTGACCCATTAAACTAAATTTCACTTAACCTGGGGCTAAGCAATATGTAGGCAGTGATTGAAAGTTCTTACATTTCCCACAGAGTTCTTATATGGCCAAATTACCCTCTGTTCTCAAGAGAGCAAATTCGCTCTGATGATTCACATCCTGTTTTGAATTGACAAACACCAGTGCTTCCTCCCAACTGTATGTGGTAATTTCTTAAGCAAAATTCCATTCTCTAGGGATATAATTTGATTTTTTCCCCATTCTGACCAGAGTGTGAAACAAAAGATAATCAAAATTTGTACACTTCTCTGGAAAACACTACTGGAGTGTGCTCAGTAAAGCTGTCAGAAATAAAGGCATTAAATAACAACAATGGACCTCAGAGAAATTAACTTTATCTCTTTATTGTTAACCAATGAATGTTATCCAAAATAGTAGATGTAATTGTAGCTTAATTGTACAACACAAAACATGATGCTAAAGGAAAAAGCAATGTGGAAAATTACTTCACCAAGTAATCATTAAATGTATTCTTAGTATTTCTGCACCAGTAAGTGTTCCCAACTGCTGGTGACAGCAGCTATTACCACTTTGTTCACTGTGAAAATCTGTATTACAAATGGTTGTTCCTGGTTGTTTAGATTTAGAAAAAAAAAAAAAAAATCACACAGCTTTATAAATGGATCTAATTCATTTAGCCCTACCCTACTTATTGTAGATTTATGAACAGTAAACTTCACTGGTGTTTTTCCCCAACACTGAAACTGATGTATCAGTGTTAGTGCACACTTTCCAGGGAAAAATGAAAACTCACTGGAAGCACAGTATTTCACCTGCTATGGCAAACTGTTCGAACACTTCTTAAATTTGCTTAAGCTTCGGTGTATGAAGCCTATGAAACAAAAACTGTTCTTACAATGCACTGCAAGTTGAAACACCAACTTCCACCAAGCAGCATTTTGAAGCATGTGCACAGCATCTGCACATCAGTCTTCACGGTGAAGCAGATATGTTTAGCCCCACAAACCAAAAATATATTAATGTATCTTTATTTAACTTTCATGATGTCACCCCACATAGCCAAATTTTTACTCCACAAAATAAAAAAAAATTAGTTGGACTGTTCGTAAGAAATTTAAACCTATTGTGCATGAAAAAAAATGTTTAATAAAATGGCAAATTTTAATAGATAAGTGTAAATTTATGAGTGCATAATATCAAACAGAAAAAAAGCTGAACCATCCTCAGAGAAAGTTAGGTTCTTCTATTGTAGGTATTTACTAGGGAACTCTAACTTAAGGGATAAATGCAGTCCACATTAAATGTAAAGTTGTTATTAAAGTTCAATTTATAAGCAAATTTCTCAAAAAAGCAGGTCTCCTTTTCAAGAGGGAAAGGACTTAGTGATCTGACATCAGATATGACAATTACAATACTAGCTTCACTGAAAACTGAAGCTACAACACTTCTACTCCAATTCTGGGAACTTTCATTTTGTATTTGGAAACCCAAACTGACTGACATGTACATTCTACACCCCTCCCAGAAAATAGTATACCAGTGACAGGTTACAGCTTTAAAACACACCAGATGTTTTTACAATATAAACTCAACAGAAGGCAGTTAGACAGTATTTAGCTCTATAAATCCATCCTAATGTAAAACAAAAATCCTAGGAGTAAAGACTCCTAGCAATCTATGATATCACTGTGTAGTGATAGTCAATTTAAACAGTTTTTTCATGGTGTTTGAAGGACCAGTCATCATGTACATAGTAGTGAGGTAGGATACTGTCCCCTCCCTGGGACTGATGTTTTCATATGCTCCCTTGCCAGAAAGGTCCAGGTCTCCCTACTGCAAATAAAATAATTACAAGCAAATAGCACATCAAGCTTTTTTTTTTTTTTTTATTTTTTCCCACTTTGCTGCATTAGAACACTTTACACATCTAAAAGAATTACCTAGGAAAGCAATACTTACTCAAGCCTATCAGCAGCCATGTGCTGCACACAGGCAGTGTTCCATATAAAAACATTTCCTGGAACTACCACCTGCCATCCAGACCTTTGTGAACAGGTAGGCAAAGAAAACCATCAATGATGACAGGACATGAAACACCAAAGAATTTCACTTGGGAGAAAAAAAAAAACAAAACAAACCAAAAAAGAAACACAAAAACAAAACAAAAAAAACCCAACCAAAACAAAGTCAGCAAACATCAAACTCTTAATGGTGTAGCTACATTGAAAACTAATTTCAAACTTCATACTGAAATAGTACCTATCCAGTTTAGGTTCAGTTCCATTCTTCTTTCTATTTCTTAAAGTTAAGCAATATATACACTTGTCAGTCATTATATACTTCGCATCTGTTTCCAAAGGGGAGGGGGGGGAAAAAGGCAGTGAAACTAAAAACATGATGGGGAAAAACTGCTATTAACCTCCACACCCTCCCCCCCCTCAAAACTTAGGGTTGACAGACTGCCTTACTGTTGAATAGCTTCCCTAAAAATTTGTCTTCTAGTCACTGTAGTCAACCTGGTATTAAGTGCTTTGGCAAAGTGGGGTGCAATCCATCAAATCTGCAAAGGCCTGCTTTTTTTTTCTCTGTTGGTGGTTCAGCTTTACGAGGAACATATATGCAAAGTAACAGCTCTCACATTGCTTCAAACTCATCAATACGCTGCTTTGTATTGCCTTGTCGGATTTGTCGGAGAGTCTTGTACTTATCGCGGCCTGCTTTAACATTCTCAGCATGAAGGACATCATTTTGTGTTTTCTTGGTTTCATCTCTGGCTTGAGCCAACTCAGAACTTAAAGCCTGTTGAACAAAATATTTATATTTAAGTGCTTTGACTAATCTTTTAATGATTCTGGAGTTTCTGGTAACAACTACTCTGCAATTTGGATAAGAATTTCTTGAATGCCAACCTATGAAATGCTTGTTATGCTGTTCAGTAACTCAAGTTGTGAGGTCTATCAGAAAGAATGCAGAAGGAAAGATAAGGAGAGCATAGGATTCTTTCCTTACTTAAGTGTGAGCATCAAACTAAAAAAAAAAAAGTCAACACCAAAGCCTCATACACCATAACATCCAAGAAGAAAGGGATCAGCAGGATAAAGCAGGAAAATCACCTTATTTTTAAGATTTTGCTTGACTAAAGACAGCTCTTCTATTTCTCCCTGATCCTATTCAGCGACAACCAAGCAGGAAGAACATTACACACACACACACTATTAAGATACTGCTAACAGAAAAAGTACCAGCTTTCCATTTCTTCTGTTCTCTTCCCAAACAGACATTTCATAACCAGGAAAAGGGTTAACACTAACATAAAACATTACTTTGAGGGGTAAGACTTTCCAGGAGGAAACACTCCATTTCAGGGAAATAAGATTAATCCAAAATGGGCATAATTGAGTTTTTGCATTTGCAACATCTGTGAATGACTGCAAACACACGCAAATAATATTAAGCAAGCATCTGTTCATACCAACTCATGAGTTTGGGTATTGAGAAAGGAAAGCATTATAATATTCAATGTCCTGGACATTATTTAATTATTAGACACGTTTACTGGCCAATGCAACAACATACCAACACTTTTAGGCTATCAAGCACAATCTTACATCCGACCTTTCCACCTATTCCACTTCTAGAACACTACGAATGATGTTTGTTGGTAAATTAGTAATACACCTAGTAAATCATAAAACGGCTATTTCCTTGGCACACCGTAACTTTAACGAGATTTTTAACAAAAAAGAATGAAAACCCAACGTCTGAATTATGTTGATGCAACTATGAATCTTCATTACCTGGAGCTGTTTCTTAACACGTTCGTTTTTCTGTGTTTCTGTTACCCGTTCTTCTTCACTCCTGTGATTCATAACACCATCAGAAGACAGTTCGGCACTGGCTTCAGCATTGTTCTCATCATGCTCATCATGTTCATTCTCTGTTGGAGGAATAACTGGTGGGGGAGGGGGTGGAGGAGGAGCAGACATCACAGATTTCAATTCTTCTTTGGTCTTTTCCAAGTCCTCTTGGGCTGCAAAAGCCTAAATATAGTAAACAGTACTTAGCACCTTCTAACATTCTTTAACAATAGTCAGCAAAATAAAAATAAATATTTGAGATGTTCTCAGACACATGGAAATTATTCTTTATAACTAACATGACTAGCTTACACACTGAAAATTGTCAAATAGAGATACAGGGTTAAAAAAATATATGACTCAAAATCAGCTGTACCAGAGTCAAGCTATTTCCAGAAGTAGACAAGAAAAGAGTGAAAGAATAGAGCAGTCATACTGACTGCTTTCCAACTTTCTTAGCATCCTGAAATTTAAGGCTCAGAGATGTCCTAAATCAAAGGTGATGTCTTCAAATTTCATACTCAACCAGAAATTATGAAATTTTTTTCAATCACTTTTTGAACCTGTGCACACAGTAAGTATTCCCATTACATAATTAATTGCAGATTTTGTGAAGAAATACTATTTTACATTATTGTCCAGTTGCATTTTATGTGCCTTCGATATTGTTTTGGTTCATCCTTCCACCACAACTCATGATTTTATACACCTCCTTCCTGTTTCTTCTCTAACGTGAACCTCCAATCTATTACATCACCATACAAAAGAAGGTCATTTCTGATCTATGACCACACCTTTGCGATGGGAATTTCCCCCCCTTCACAGCTATGCAATAACAAGACATGACTTAAATAGAAGTACAGGCTGTCTTCAGTAGACTGGAGAACAAAAACCTTTAAGAAAGACTTCTCTGAAGCCTAAGGGAAAGAGAGAGATTCAACCACATGGACTTCCAGTGGGATTTCCGCACTCATCTCCCTTAGTTTCTTTGAAGTTCTGACTTCACACAGCATGGGCTCATTACTTTGTGCTGCCATTCTGAAGCTTCCTCTTCTTTCTTTTTCTTGGCCTCTTCTAGAAGTGCAATCTTGGCTGTGAATTCAGCAATTTCTGCTGCCTGAAACAAACAACAAAACAAAGTAGAAGTTTACATTTGATATCATTTTGGCTTTGCAGTGGAAGAAAGCCGAGCCCTTGCTATGAACCTGGCTTGAAAGGAGTTAGTTACTATCCATTACTTCTCTGGTAAAAATAGAAATTTTAGGCATACATGAGAGAGGGAATCAGAGTACTCTTGCCTGACGGAAATAAGTCCAGAAAAAAAATATTTACCTTCTGCACTTCCAAAGCTTGCCGGGAAACTGCAAGCTGTAGTTACAAATTAGCATTTCAGCTGTTTCAGTCTAAAACAACTTAATGATCCCATCATTAAGATTATGATTCTGGATCATAATCTCAGCACTACTAAACTAAATCTTGCCTTCAGAATTCTGTGCTATATTTACAGGAGATCAAAAGCTGGTTTATAGCTGAGAAATCATTTCTTCTACTATTTGCATGACTTTCTTGATTATTATGCACAAATTACAAGTAGTCGAGCACAGAACGGGAGAAGATTCTGCAAGCGCTGGAAATGGGATGGAAAAAACAACAACAAAAAAAACCCCAACCACAACAAACCACAGTGTCACCAACTCTCCACCACCACCAAGCTTCAGAACAGACCTGTGTTAGAGAATAGGCTTCCCAGAGGACTGCAGAAGGAAGCTACTCTTGTTCTCAGCTGGATAAGCTTGACACTACTAGAAAGAGAATGTAATGCTGACAGTCCAAAAGGACTTAATTTAATTTCCTGAAGCTCCAGAGTTTTATTTTTGTCTTGCAAAGTAGTGGTAAATCTAATGCAGTTTTCTAAAGCAGTTCCCAACAACAATCTGCAATGGTATCTCACATATTTACCTGTTTCAATGCACTTCTTCATTTGACAGAAGCAAGAATAAAATGTAAATTTTCAACTACCTTTTACCATTTTTTTTTTTTAATAGAGTTAAAGTCTCTTACTAGTTGCTCCTGGTTCTTCATTTGATCAGCTGCCTGCTTGGCTAGAGCAGCTTTAGCTGATTCAGCTGCTCGACGCTCCTTTTCCAGGCGCTCTGCTTCCTCTTTTGCACGCTTTCGTTCTTGATCCAATTCTAGAGCTCTTCTAGTCTGTTCCTCTAGCTCTGCCAAGAGGAAAGTTTGTAGGCAAGGTATCACTACCAAGCTCTTCCTCATATGTAACACAGATAACAGTTGTAACACGCTTAAAATAAAGTAACCTACAATACTAACAAAGATTTACAAGGCTGACTCAAGCTAAGAAAAGCTGTTGAGCACATTACCTGAAGCTTTGTTACATGTCTGATTTCCCCACCCCAGCTTATTTTGGACATATACTTCATCTCACCAGACAGTTCTTACAGCCCAGTGTTTCAGAAAATTTTCACCTCACTGATAAAACTAAACACCAAAATATATGTACATATGCATGAACATACACCCTCACTCTTACTAGTAAGGAGATTTCATGCACATTAAATCACACTCTCTTGTAGTGAGCAAAAAACTCTTCTACTGTACTGAAATGCCTGACAGATTCCTTAATTGAAGCTGAATATTTAGGCATGTGCCTTCAGCAAAATGACCCAAGACCAATTGCAAGGGTCAGAAAAATTCTCTGTACAAAAGAGGACGACAGTTTTAAATCAAGGGAGGGGTAATAGTTGTGTAGGTGCCTGGTTACCAAAGTATTGAAATCTAAAGGGCAGAACCATTCGTGAAATAGGAGGAAGTAATAATCTACCAGTACTGCAAGGTAAGATTTAAACAGACAAATTACACTCCTACTCTGATGTGAAAAATTAAGTGACTATAAAAGAAGTCTTTCTAAAGCTCTTTGCTGATTTTAATGCTAAGTTTTCCACTATGTTTTTGGCTAGGCATAGCTGCCATAGACTCCTTCACCTGAAAAGCTTAATAATGACTTATTTTTTGGAACAATCCATTTGCCCTTCACCATATGGTTTAATACTAGAAAAGCATCTCCCCAGGTATGCTGACATATGCTTCATCTTTGCACTTGTAGTTTTAAGTAGGTCTCAGGTAACCATTATTCATCAGTTGTTTTCCCAGGCTTCCTGCTACTTCAGTTATAAAATCAAATGAACAGCATCACAAGTATGTGGGGTTCTGCAAATGGAGTACTTAGAAAATTAAATAAAACATGTTACTATTTGAAAACACCGCTCAAACAAACCTTTCCACAAAGATGGAGAACACTAAAATACCACATTAACTACAGAACAGACACCATTTATATAAAGACTTTTCCATATGTGACCAGAAGGCTAAAAAGATCAGCAACACATGAACATTACGTATTGCATCAGAAATGGGGCTATATTGCTTACAGAAGTTATGAGAAAATGTATACTGTCAAACCTCCAGAATCACCCTGACGCTCTTTTGTCCTGGGCCAAATAGCTCTCCCTTAAACACACAGTTAGTGTGTTACCTGTCTGGATGTGTCCAACCTGTTTTGCCTTGAAAGACTGAAAAATGCAGTGGAAGAGCTGGAGAGCAGTGCCAGGTATATGTAACTTATTTGCATAGATTTAGTCAGTGATTCTCTCTATCATGCCTGAAGCCAACAGTTAAGAAAAGAAAGGAACAACAAAACTTTTATGAATGCAAACCAAACCTGAAGCAAAAAAACCTAAAACAACATGAAGAGGAGGGACTTGGAAGTCGTGGAAGTAGGGACTCTACAGGGTGATTAAACACAAAGAACTGTCATTGGTGAAACATGTTTCGACACTAAAGCCCGACAAGATTTTAATTTTCAATTTCTCAGATCTTACAAGGGAATAGGAAAATGAAGGAAAAAGGAATTTCCAAGCTACAAGCTCAATTCAACAAAACCCTAGAGGAATTTACTTTGAATCTTCATCTCTAATTTCTCTGCTCCCTCCAACTCCAGGTTTTCAGCACTTTAAGCCTTTCATAATCCTGAGTTGAACTGTGTATCCATTAATTTCCTTTTTACTAAAACTGGAATTTTTATTATATTAGAAATTGGTTTTATTTAAAAAGATACATACAAATGCATGCACACCATCATCTGAACACTAAAAAATATCTTTTACATCAAATATTGCTATTATTAGAAAAATAAACTTTTAAACCCCCCATAAAATAACAAAAAACCCTCCAACATACAAAGAATTGTGGAACTGAGCTACCCTACTAAACACCATCATCAGATTTAAGAAATCCATGACCAGTAAGAGCTCACCTTTCTGAGCCTTCATTGTTTGTTCCTCAATTTGTCTTAAGCGTTCCATTAGTTCTTCCTTTTCACGCTCTATTCTTTCCTTCTCCTTTTCTGCTATCTCCCTTTTCTTCTTCTCATTTTCTAACTGTGCCCTGAAAAAAAAATTGTAAAAAGGGTTTTTTGCCCTCAAGCATATTAAACTCTACTCTTTGGATGCTGGTAGCCTATTTTTCAGTTTACTCAGCTAGAAGAGAAGCACATGACTTTAAACGTTTCAAATTCAGCTTCTGTTTCAAAATACCGTACAGAACAACACTTTATGAACAGAACTGATCAGCAACATTGGTTATGGTTCAAGCACATAAATCTACCATTATATCTGCATTTTAGGCATGATGTTCAATCTGGGCTAGAAATGGCAACAGTATTTTTTAAATACACAAAAGGTAAGCCATGCCATTCTTCACTGAACTTGCTTTAAAAGGCTCACCTGTAGAGTGTGAAAGTCCCTAAGGATCAAGCAAAAGAGACAAAAGACTGTTTCACAAAAAAACATAATGAGAAACAACAGTACTGCTACTATTACTGTGCTGGAAGTTCAAAAAAGATACGGCTTTCTATTAAGACAGGTGAGCAATGACAATCCACAAACCCCCTTACACACTGCAGAAAGAAAAGCAGCTTTCCCTTTTCTAGAATTCTAAGAACCCTGATACTTCGATAACTCCTTAAAAGGGCAGGAGAATTTGTTCTGTTTCGTGGAAGTTTGTTAATTACCTTTCCAATTGTTTCTGATGTTTCTCTTCTCTAGCTTGGGCCTTCATCTGTTGCACTTCAATTGTATCAGGTTTCCTCCTCCTCATGTACAATTCATGATTTCCCATACAAAGTGCCAAAATTCGCTTGTTAATTCTCAGACGGGGTGCATAAAAAACAAAATCCTAGCAAAAATAATTGCAGTATATCCCTTAATCTAAAAAAAATACATTTGTGACAAGACTCAAAGTATTACTTCATGCTTGCACTGGTTAAGTGAAAATTTACTAGTATTTTGACATTTTGAGCAAGGGAACATCATAATCTATAAATCTTGTAAGATAAATTCAAGATTACACCTGGAATATTTTAAGTAGAAATTAGCTGGTTTACATAATTCATTTAAAATTCTAAAAACATTAAAACTATTCTCTATTCTGAAGAGATCTGACCTAGAGAGCCTCCTAAAATGTGCTGCTGTAAAACACACAAAAAAAAAAACAAAGGAGAGAGGGGGGCAGAGAATTTAGCATCTTACATTGTGTCTTTTAAATACATTACAAAGTGTAAGTTGACTTAAAAAGAGCCCGATAACTTAAGAGTATCAACCAGAAAAGAGAGAAAATAAACATACCATATTATCAACCAGAACAAAAAGACAGAAAATAAAAACGCTCTATTTCAAAATCAAAATTTCCTTGAGATTACTGACTATTCCACCAGTAAGAATAATAATTGTCACAAAATATTTACTCATGCCATAATGCCAGAGCAAGTCCCTGCAGGCTTAAATGTCTTTGTATCCATATACAAAGGGATACTATTCTACACACTACTTACAGGGGCCTTTTTGTCAATTGGCTTTATGACAAATTTTTTGTCGTTAAAAGAGATGTTTCTTATTTCGCTCCAAGGAAAACCAATCTTGGGTGTCAGCCTTCGAAGAGAAGAAGCTCTCATTAGAACCAGCAAGGCTGTTCACTTTATATATATATATATATATCTCCAATAAGGTCTATTCCCATACCATTTTCACTGTTACACTTAGTTACATTTAGAATGTTACCATTACAACGTTATGTTCACATTAAAACATTAACAACAGTTCATTTTGGTAGACATTTTTTTAAAACATGTTATTCCATCAAATTAATTACATAATGAATAAATCACATGGCACTGTAACAAAAGGAATTTTGATTTGTGACTTATTCTACTTCTATCAGCTAGATGCTAAGCATCACAATCATGTACTGATTCTTTATAAGCTATTGATGATTTTATTTTCAGCAAAGAGGGTAACTACTTAAATTTAGGAAATTGACATTTTAAATAGTGAAATTTAAGTAGATTTCAGCAATGCTGTACTTAAGTTTAGGTCAGATTTAAGGTGTGTTCTTTCGTTTCCAAAACTTATTTCCTTTGCATCTTAAGCAAAATAAATTATGTTCAGAAATTGTTACAATGTTATGCATCAACTGCAACACCTGTACATATTTTTCTGCTATCTGCACAGAAAGATTTTTCAATTCATATTATCTTAATTCTAAGCAAGAGAAAATATTTAAGTATTTGATTGTTAACTATCAGGAGCTAAAGATTACCGAAAACTGCCTCATCATTCACAATCTGATCTGAACATTTTCTGAGTATTTCCTTCTTTCAGGAGTTACATTGCCATCTAATGGCAATTAAGGCTTACAAAATTTTGTTACAGAGTATATACATCAAAAGTTGACAGCAGCTGCTATCTGGAGTCTGACACATCACATTTCACTTCAACCACTGTGAATGGACTGTTAACACCAGATACTACTACTAAGCATTTGTAAAAAGAATAAAATAAGAAGTCTGTTGTTCTATTTCCAAATTCTTCAAATTTTGTACATTTCAGCTTTATACCTCTTTGGGTAGGATAGATTATTTGATCTCCTTATCAGGACATGAGATTGACCTATTTTCTTTGATGTCCAAAAGGTTTCACTAGACACCAAGGTTTTTCATGCTCTAACATCTGTAATTCCAGTCCTGGCTCTTACAAAATGTTTCTCATTAAATATGTTGCTCAGCTTCAACATGTACTTTTCATCCTGACTGAAGGGGAAGTCTTGAGTGAAAAGTACAGAAAGAAACCATACAAATATGATCTAGTTGTCATAAATCCATATTAAGCAATGTAAATTTAAGTTTCCACAGAACTGCTCTTCCTTTGCCTTCTTTTGCATCCCTATTTATTTTTTAAAATTCAAATATTCTGGCAGTTAACATCTATCTCTCTTTTTTTGTTTTTTACATAGATTAGAAGGTCTTTGAGAGCCTGTTTTGCCAGATCTTATTGAACACACAGTAAGGTGGGGGTTGTATGATCTCAGATAGCATCTCCTAGAACAGAACTGGAAAATGAGTATTAGCCACTTACTTATCATCATGCTCATAAATATTCAGACCCAAAGCATCAACTCCCAGCCACAGTTCAGTTCCTTTCTTATTCTTTATTTCAAAATAGTTGACTCCATACATTTCCAAGTCTTGTGCTATCTTAAGGTATTCCATCATAGAATCTTCCCTGATGAAAGAAGAAAAATTGGTATAGTGTAGACAACAAACCATAAGTATATTGTAAGAATAAGGGAACTGCAGAATAACCAGTTGGTGTAAAATTTATTTATGAATTAAATACCTCTTTGAAATTCACATGTAGTTTGACTCAGATACTCATTAAGAGCTCTTACACCCTAATCTCCAAGTAGAGTCCAATCACTGTGCTTTGTCTTTCCATCGCATGAGCTAACGAAACCCTAAATGTATTTTAGAGGCAGGAAAATGTGGACAAAGGCAGTTGACAACCCTACCAGAAAGTAGTTAGGTAAACCAGTAACTTCACTGGAAATTCATCCCTTATTGAAGCTTTTATGCAAGTTTTTCATAACCACCTACCCTGGTCAGAATAAATGAAAGCTATTTTCCAAACAAATATACCACCACCTAAAATACATCCTAATAATAATAAAAGGTCTTTATTTTTATATTATTACCTTAACATTCCCCTGTGCTCCTCATGCCAGTTCTGTATCCTTTCTTCCCACTGTTCT
This sequence comes from Pyrocephalus nanus, assembly GCA_038380795.1. NCBI lineage: Eukaryota > Metazoa > Chordata > Aves > Passeriformes > Tyrannidae > Pyrocephalus > Pyrocephalus nanus. The sequence goes on from CM076259.1 coordinate 43,523,781, forward strand.
TTTGTCAGTTTGTGCTGTTCTAACACCCTGTGAATACAAGTTGTTGCTATTAAATGACACTGACAACCAATTTAACCTCTTAAAGTTACAAAAGTACATTTAGTTACAAAGCATAACATATGCTTTAATTGAATAAACTTAAAGATGACTTCCTATACACTGCTCATCTTTTTAACACAAGACACAAACTTTGTATTTGAACAAATACACTTTTAAAACAGTGTGAAAGTCACTTCTTTCTTCCTGATATTCTACATTCTTTGTAATATAAAACTCACTCCATGGCACATCTCAGCTAGCAGTAAAGTCATAAAAAGTAACGTTTGGAACACTTGAAAATGCACACCTATAGAATACTCCCACAACAGAGCTGCAAATTAATCTCTAGCTATGCAAAGACTTTTTGTTTCAAATGACAACAAAATGGAAGCCTGAGTGTAACAAACTAGAAGACAAGTTAGAAAAAAAACCAAAACACCACAACCAATAGCAAAGCAACTTCAGAAAGCTATTTGAGGTTTGTCTACATCTGCAATTATGGAATTATATTTTGGCCTACCAAAATTTTCAGTGTAGTACTGGGGTAAAAAAAAAAATCAAATGCATACGATAACTTTATTATGTTTTTATTCCACACACTCAGCATTTCAAGCATTCCTGGAGAAATTATTTTAAAAGACAATTAGAAAATCACTTGAACGTTTGCCTACTGAAAAGGAGCTTAAGTATTTGAATTTCTATTGTACCCAAGCACTCTTGTGTTCACAGACTGTCATCATAACTGAGCAAAAGCCAGGATTTGTAAACATACTCAGTAATGACAGTTTTACTGGTTCTACATCTCCCTGCCTTCCTAGTAAAAGGTATTTTCCAGGAAAAAGTATAGATTTCACTGTCATAAACCATAAGCAAACAGCCAAACCCAAGCTTTTCACCAGGATTTTTAAAAAAGATTTTCAGAAATACTTCTTTCAATACTTCACCACAATCTTTGAAATGTCTTTTTGTTTGCTAGAAAATTCTCAAGCTTAGTTATGCTAATAAGTGAGGTTTTAGTTTTCAAATCAAAGAGACAAAGTGTATGACTTAAAGAAACCTCAAATTACCCCACGTCACTCATTTCTTTGACGATTTATGTTACATATTTAGTAACTACACATTTGCCCACAATACATCACTATGTATTCATCTAAGCTAACAAAATTGTCTAACTTTGTACATTTGTGCTGCAATGCTTCCCTTCGTGGCAAACACACCAAGGGCATGGTTTCAGCTGCATTAAAGAAACAGGACTGTACTCTTGGTGCTTACTTTCCCTAACCAATTAGATGAGTGACTGATACAAAAGAGTTTATATTCAACAGCAACAATTTAGTTTCTAAATCTTCTGTTCAGGCTAGCACTTTCCTGCAATGTATTTTATTTGCAGTACAGTTTACAATTACTTTCAGAAAATAATTACCGTTTAAATGTACAAAAAAACCATTAAAATTAACAAAAGGAGAGAATACCAAATGGATCTCAGTTGCTTCTATATTGGAGTATTCTGATTTTAGTTTAGCAGAAGCAGGCCTCCAGTAACATTAACCTATTTTGGAGTATTTTGGAATGTGTTCAACTAAATCTCTGCAGGAGTTGTGGACAGGACAGGAAATACGTCTCAAGAAACCCGTGGCTGTGACACTTCCTTGTTATTTAAAGTCTAAATTAGGATCTCCAAATTTTACTAGCAAAACATGAAATCCTAAGAAAGCCAACATTAAATGCACGTTATCACTTAATATTTTATTTCTAAGAAATGTGCAATAATTAAGTTTCTATGCAGCAGTTGGTGCAAAATCAGTCTCACTCACCGCTGGGGGAGAAGTCTGTCATTGGCTAGGTAGCCTAGTTTATGGATCTCCTTACTGTAATCTGCATACTTGGACTGGACAGCATAAGAAGCCAGAAGAACTGCAGTTTCCGGTGGGCAATATATTTCATCATTTAAGATCGATTCTTTGACTTGCAGGAAGAAAAGTCTCTGAGTTATTTCCTGAATTAATTCTTCAGATACATCCTCTGGAAAAAACTTGGCCCTGAACTTGAACTGCAAAGGATTTTCTTTTCGTACATCTTGCTGTGTTACCTGAGGGAGAGGAATAGAGAAAAAAAAATAAAAAGAGCACTAAAAGGTATATTAAATATTATTGAGTTGTACTGAACTCTTTAGCTACTCTAAACTGAAACACAGTGCTTCCTAGCAAGCCTACTGTGGAACTCACTAAAGGTTCACACGGAACAATCAAGTACATCAATTTGGATAAACTACGCAATCTTGAAATATTACTTAAGGGCTGTTAACCATATTTTTTTGTAGGCTGGTGTGAAAGTGTATTTATCGTAATAAAAATTGGGAAAAAAAGAAGCTGTATTAGTGCCATTAAAAAATAAAAACTATATCCACAGATGATATTCAGGAAGTAATAAATTAGGGTCTAACAACATTTCTTTAGGAAGAAATACAGCACATTTTGTCAATCTCAGTGTAAAGCTGCATTCTTTTAAAAGTCTTTGAACTACCGAACTAAATACATGTGCTTTGCTCCTGTGAAAAAAACATAATTCCTTTAATTGTGTTATTTTTCTAGAATCGATAAGCTTTATAAATGTGATTTCTGTGAAGAGATCAGATGCGGTCTTTCAAAGGTGTGACCATTCAAATTCACAAATACAATTTAAAGTAAAATTTAAAGTAAAAAGCTGAGAGATACAACGTGCTTAGTGCTGTTTGGAAAAAAAACCAAACTAACAATAACAAAAATTATCCTACAGTCTGCCTAACAGATACTCAAAGTTTAGAAGCCTGCTGTTCGTGCCTTGTTTAAAAGATCTATATATATACAAATTCCTGAAGCCCAAATTGCTCTGGTACACACGCCCAAACTGTAAAACATTTATTCTATTATGTTTTGCTACAAGAGAACAAGACAATCACATGAATCAGTTTTCCTAATGCATGCATCACCATGGTACTGTAAATACTGAAAACTATTTCCTTCTCAAATTAAATACTGATGTAGCTTTGCATATTCTTTTATAACTAAACAAATTTAACACTGTATTTTGTCATTTAAAGCAAACGAAAAGCAATTTTTCATTTGCTTTAAATTTGAAGTCAGCTATATCTCACCTCCAGCACTAAAGCAGCAAACCTTGTAAAGTATATTTCAAACTGTACACGTGGCTCAATATTAGGGAATTGTTACCTTTTTATTTAGCTTCAGCCAAGTTGAGTAGCCTTTGCTGTCCACATACTGTAGCCCAAAAAACCAGACTTCACGAAGACCAACAGTTTTCACCACCTAAAGATAAATGAGCCATAATCATCAGTAATCACTACAATTTTTTAAATGGTAATTAACCTACACAAATCAATCTGAAACTGAAATGTAGCCAAGCCTTACAAGAAAAAAAAAAAAAAAAAAAGATAAAATAGTAGCAAAACATCAGGTTCATTGAACCCGAGAGCTCTGCATAAATGTTTTGAAACATCACTGTGTTTCGAAACTATCAAGTGGAGCGTGCAGCTTACTGCGTCCATCAGCACCTGAGGAACTGAAGGTAATAAACAGGGCCCTGAGATTGGAAAGCACATCTGGGAAGCGATCTGCAGACCTACAGAGAAGTAAGTCCACTTACAGAAGACAACTGGAGAACTGAGAAAAAAGAATAACATTTGTGGACAGACATGAGGATGAATCAGCTCCTTCAAGTATTTTTACAAGCTTCTAAGAGAGTTGCTGGTAAAAGGGATAAGGATGATCCAGTTAATAAACCATATGTGACTTTCCTATAAGATTTCTGATGACATTCATCACCACAAGCTAATAAAGAAATAAAATTATCCTTGAATAGAGGGAAGGTTGATTTATGGATACACTAGTTAAAAAGAAAGAAAAAAAAACCCTAAATGTTTTCATAACAGACTTATAGTGTAATTACTACTGAAGTCCCCCAGGAATTCCAAAAAGGGTGAAACTGATGTGACAAAATCTGCTGTAGAAAACCTTCCATAAAGATCTGTGAATGAACAGTAAAAACACAAACCTCAGTAAAAGATGGTATTTAATAAAAACAAAATACTATACATAAAAGAAAACAATTTAAATTATGGGAACAAAGTTCTAGTTGTAAAGTAAAAAGGCAATAAAGCTGTTACACAACTATACATGTGTATGGTATTCCCAAATCTCTAATACTACATAAGGACTTAAAAAAAGGATGCTGCAGCACTGGAAATGTTTCAGAAGCATTGAAAAGAACAACCATACTTGGAAAATTTTCTGCATAGCTAAGATGAGAACTAGGGCTACTGACAGAGAAACAAGGAAAGGAAAAATATGATCCAGACCTATAAAACTTGCATGGCATGTAGAAGGGTAATAGAGAATGATTATTCATTATTTCTCATAATATAAGAATTAAGAGAATCAACAGAAATCATGACATTGCAGGCTCAAAGCAAACAAAAAGAAGCACTTTTACTACAGAGTGCAATGAAACTGTGGAACTATTTTACAAGTCTCGCACAGCAAAAGCACATGTGGATTCAATAAACAATTAATCTGAAAGGTCCAGCAAAGATTATTAAATGACTGTAAACTCTGGCTCCAAAAGATCCCGTATGGCAGTACTTACGTATATTCTCAGGTTGGACCATGCTGGCAAGCTGCTTTACTGAAGGCTGTTTTATGGAAGCATTCAGATGCATGTGAAGTAAATAGAATTTTACACATAGATCCTCCTCCATTTTAAAGTAGTACTATCGGCTTGCAAAATTAAGATTTTGAAAATTAGAAAATATGTCATAAGATAGCTGTGCAAACTTACTTCTGCTGCCTTGCATATTTGCATTATCACTTAACAATCATTCAACTGTGCACCTTTTTTCCTCCTCTACCCTTTGACAGCCAAGCTCCAAAGCACTAAGTGGACAATGTTCACGGATCTAACCTGATTGATGTCTTTAGTGAGCACAGTTACTTCCCTTAGAATTCCCACACCATTTACTTTAGAACATAGACATTAAGTGAATGTTACTAATACCACAGTAGCTATGGGTCCTAGTAACATAGGTTAAATTTGGTGTCCCAACACTGAAATTTCAGACCTGCTGCTTCTTTTGACACACCTCCTATTTAATGTTGATCAAACTACCTATGGTTTTATCAAATGACTGAGAATGCTCTTTACTTTGCAGCTGTCCAAGTTGAGCCTCTGTACCTTATCAGCTCTCTGAGCCGCAAAGAGCTGCAGATGCTCAACAGCTCTGCCCATAAGGCAAAAGGAGACGTGCTTATGCTCACATCAAAACATTTTGCTCTCACCCACTAACTACAGTCCTTCACTGAGATGCACACTGCACATTATTTAAATACAGGCAACTCGGATACAGCAATGCAGAGTCACATGTGATGGCAAATCAACACCAAAAACAGCTTGCATATTAGCCTGTTACTTCAGACTCCACAAATAAGGAAAAAGCATTGCCTATATGGCCTCTCAGCCCAAAGGAAAGAGAAACACTTCCTGGCACTTTGTACCAAACTAATATATGTACTTCTGCACTGCAGTAGCATGATACAATAAGTACAGAATGAGAAACTTCACAGTTTCATTCTCGCTCAAACATGTCATTAAGTAGCTGAAGATGCAAGTTTTCATCACATCCTACAACTTGACTATTAATAGGCAAAAAAAAAAACTTCTTGAAGAAGAAAAGCAATCTGAACAATATACATTTTGGCAAATCAAAATATACACAACTTAATAGGGATTTCATTCAGTCACCTTCCAAAAGGCTGTAAGGAAGGCTTCTGAGACACCTGGAAAGGACAGTGGGGTATAATTCAAAATAGAAAAGAAAACCCTCCCATTCTTTCTGAATGGCAACCACAGTAAACCAGAGCTACTAATGCTCAGTGCTACCACAACACAACCCCAGCAATACCACCAGTGTGTGGAAACAAACCCATCACAGGGTTCTTCCTCTCCTACGAAAATTATAGATGCTTAACTGGTTGACTACAGGAGGACAGGTCCTCTCTTGCCTATTCTGACTGCTGACAGGATAGATAGAAAGACCAATAATAAAAATGTTAAAATACCTTCTGAAATGCAAGTAATAATAATAAAAAAAAAAAAGTTTGTGCAATAAATCAGAAGTTTGCCAAGTCTGAAAATGGAAAAGAGAAAGCCACAGATGTTAAATGCTTCATTCTTGTCTGCTAGCAGATGAAGATGGTGAAAACGCACATGGAATGGGAAACAAATCAACAACTCCAGAAAATACCAATTAAAAGCTTAAAAGAACACTGACTGAAAAAAGGACAAATCGTTCATGAGAAACATAGAGGAGCACTAAATAACAGCTAAATTCATGGAGAGGTTATTTTCTGCAATCAATAATCAACAAGTCTGCTGTCATGTTCACCACTTCTGAATAAGCCAATCCCTTCAATAACAGTGCTATTGAATTCTCTTTCTACAGAGAAACAGGATAACTTTTGTCTGAAAATTTCACGACTGTTTTGCAACACAGTTCAGCTCTTCATGTTGCTCTGCAGAACTCACAGATGAATTTAAGATCAAGCTGAAAATGCTTCTTTCCTCACACACAACTATGCTGGTTGTTTTTTCTTGACCTAACATTTTTTCTATTTAAACTTCCAGAGGTAAGAGCTGGTGAGATGTCGAACACCACACAGTGAACTGAGTAACAAAGAAGAGAGCATGAAAACAAATTCAGGGCTGTATCTTTGTTCACTGTTTGTGAATGCCCCAATTTGGATGAACCTGATTACCTGGACACAAGATGTTACATGGCACAATGTCACCCCACCCAATACTGCATGGCATAAGATAGCAAAGGTTGGCAAAAGACAAGGAACACCTTGAGCCTTCTACATCACAGAATACCATACTTTTATTTGATGGTGATGTTGGTTAGACAAAAAGCAAGACAGCACCTTTTTTTCAAGAATTCTTTGTAAGAATCATGAAGTCTATTCCTACCTAGAGGCTGAAGACATACTACTATTGATACTGGAGAATGGGATAGGCAATATAAGTGTTAAGAGTCAGACAGTCATTTCAAATGAAAATTGCAAATGAAACTTCATTCATCTAAAGAAAAACCTCAGTGTTACAAACAATAAACATTCTCCTGTTTTCAAGTTCTATACTTAGAATTCTATCAACTCTAAAAGGTCACCTGAAAGTTTAAATTCTCTTAAAGAACTGTTCAGTGCATTACTTTCTCTTAGTACTCATCGGTACATACTTCAAGCATCAAAAGTGGAGAGAAACAGCAGTTCTAGACATAACTGTTCATCTAGTTGAACTGTTTTTCAAGAGTAATTTCAGATAGTTCTGCATTTTTTAAACAAAACATATTTATTGGTATATTGGGGAAACAAAACAACACACTGACAAGCTTCTATTCTTAATGTTTTCTATAACACTTCACAATCTAGATCAAAAAATTGTTTTGAGAATCTGATGGCTAGCATCACATGAGCGCAAGAACAATCCTGTTTTAAGAAATCATTCATTTTGATGATTGATGTACATGACTGATGTACAACAGAGACACTATCAAGTGAGAATGAGCAGTTCTGATAGGTCTGTAATCTATAAGCAAATTAATGTCATTACTTTGCATTATTGGGGTTTTTTTGCTTTTCTTTGTTAATCTAAATTTCAAACTGGTTCATAGGACAACATTATTTAGATCTAACATTTGGGAAGTGAAAAACAATCTACAGCTTTCCATTGTTGGGGGGAAAAAAAGTTAGCTTTCATTAATGAAGTTACTGTTACATTCATATTTCTAATATATGCAATTCTAACAACTATACTGCAGTAGCAACAATAACATTATTAGACATAAGAAATACTATTCCATTTCAAAACAGTTCTATACATGATTCAGCTGAAGCCTCACTGGTAACCTATTTACAGAGCGGTCTTTCAATTCAATACATTTCATGAGAAGTAATGAGGAAATTCACACTAACTCAGAGCACAACCAGATAACATAAGAAAAACATAATCCGTACATGAATACACTTTCACTTTTTCAAACTATGCCTCAATACCCACAATACTTGTATGTGTTTGTACTCAGATATATATACAGAGACAAGTTACCTGATCAAAGAGCTGCTTGCCTGTTGTATTGGGCTGGATGGCAAATTCCAACTCTGCATCCATTGTGGTTACTCTGACATTAATCTACAGAAAATAAGGAAATATTTAAATAATACTGTCACAGTGTAATGCTTCTACATCCTGTGATAAGCCTGTAAGAAACAACATATGGTAAGTAAATTCAACAATGTTAATGGTCTTGTGAACACACAGAACACAGCAGTTAGAGAAACAGAAAATTCGAATTTGAAAAAAAAAATCTCATCTTTTATTTAGTATAAAAGCATACTCAGGGTAGTATTTACCACTAGGTTTGAAGGTCAAATGAGAGAACAAAGTTCAAAATTAATTTAATGGGACAGCTGACATTACTGAACACTTAAAGAACGTTGGGACATTCAGCTATTAGGTATCACTGTTCAGAGGGCTTCCCAAATGTGTGCAAAAGTTTCTAGTAACATACATATCATTTTAAGGTATTTATTCCTGGCAATATAAGAAGACAAGCAGCCTCCTGCTTGTCATTTCTAAAATTAAGCAATTCAGCAGTGTTAAAGTATATGGGACTGGAGCTTTCACACCTCAGGACAGTCTAACAGCAAAGTTTTCATCTGTAGTCAAACTACAGAAGTTAATTCCCCTTAATATTGATCCCCTTCCCTTCCCTTACTACAAAACTGAAGAAACGCCACCATTCAATGAAATGTGTCTTTCTCCTGAAAGGGAGGAACGTTTTCCAGATGTCTACTAACAATCACTGTTTTTATTTGCTATAAAACAAGAAGTCAAATATTGCAGGAGATACCTGGAAGCCTACCTTACCTGGAATAGTCTGTTCCAATTTCTCTGAAACTGGCACACACAGAAGTGAGAATTTTTATTAAATAGTACGAAGTACTAAATACATAGTACTGTCTTATCAATGTTAGAATGGTTCTCTGTGCCTACTGTCAGGGTATCACATTTTATTTATCTTTAGTGCCTAGCAATATAAAGTGTTAGAGATCAAACACATTTCACTATAAATGCAAAAAAAAAAAAAACGAACTTGCAAACTTATTTAAGGCGCAGAGATAATATTCTTATTTCTCATTACTGTAAAAAGGGAACTGGAATAAATTAGGACTTGTATTACAGGTTCTTACACTACTTGATCTATGCATACGTGAACCATTTCCATAAACTATTTCCCTAATTTTACCACCAGGTGGAATACTTTGAGAGGCAAGTGTGGGGAAAAGAAGACAAGACAGAACATGAAAGGGAGAGCTAAGATGTGAAAAAGAAAACTGGATAACAGTTTGTCCTCATGAAACAGATTAAGGTTGTTAACTCCTTCCTTTAGGTAAACAACCTTGTGCATGAGCAGGATACACAAGACAAGAGTAGCAGGAGTCTGGAGACCTCTAGGTTTTAGACTTGCAAGCAGGGACGGTAGTAGGGGCTTAGCAAACTTTTTTCTGTCTGCAAACACTGATAAGGAATAAGAGTTGAAGGCTTTGGAATAAATGATAGTAAAGTTTTATTGCCAAAAAAATTAGAGGGTGTGTGTCAGGAAGAGGGAAAAAGAGATGTTTTTTGTAGATAGTCTCACTCTACCCTTTTCAAGAACAGGAAAAAAATTCCTTACAGAACAGAATAACTCATTTTAAATGGAAGGTCTAACTCACTGCCAGATGCACTATTTTCAGTGTGAGGAACTGCCTCTTAATTACAAGAACTTAATTTTTCTAAATCACTTTTTCAATTTAAAAAATTAAGCCTGTTTCTGGGCAGCTACAAGTAAGCAAAGTTACAAAGAATAAGGCCAAAAAGTAACTTTACTAAATGCCAAAGCGCCCTGTTATATAACAGCACCATTGCCAAAATAAGAAGCGTCACAGGAGATCTACAAAGCACAGCAAGTTCAACTAATTGCAGCAGCAGGCAGCACAAACTTCTTATATAAATATCCTTATAACAAGTCTCATCTTCTAATGCAGGAATTATTACCTGAGAGTTTATCCTTCACAAGAACTAAAATACTCAAACAATAAAATAATAGATGTAATACAGAGTCAAACTCTGTAGATTCTGTTTGTTTCTGGATGTTACTGCCTCAAAAAAATCTGAGTGCTCTAAGAGTACGCAGCTTCTGCACCTGCAATTGGTACAAATGCACATCAGGACTACCTGGCCACTTAAACACATCACAGTAACTGCTTAAGTCTTCAGCAATCCTGTTTTTCTTTGAACTTCCAATTAACAGATCACCTAATTAATATTTAATAATTTGATAATAATAATTAACAGTTTGTTTAATAATTATTATTTACGTTTTCAGTTTTAATAAGAAAGACAAATTAAATAATGGCAATATTAAAATGCAGTATGAATTATTTAAGAAGAGAGAAATTTAACACTACACTTGATCATTTTCCTTCTGAAGGCATTTTGACTGACTTAGATTTTTGGCATACAAATACCATGCTTTTACAACCTTGTAACACTGTTTCACAGTCTCAGTTTTCTGTGCATGGAAAATAAGAAGGTTACTTTTGTCAAAACCTGCGACTGAGCCCCAGAGGTTTACTTATCTAATTTAAACCTTGATCACACAGCACCCTCTCAACAAAAATCAAATCTCTGGTCAGTTGCATGTCTGTAAAATAAAGCTAATGAACTACATTAATAAGAGTCATGGGAGGAGTTTCCACATTATAAATAAGGCAGGGAATTTGAGAAAACACAGCCAAGAGAATGAAGGCCTAAGAACTTCAGCAATGGATTGTCACTCATATAACCTGCTGTTGGTACCCAGCTACTTGGAAGCAATTCTGTTTATGTGACATTGGTGACAGGGGGAAATTATCTGAACCACAAATTATGAAGACAAGCACTAATCTGAACCAACTTTACCACAAACACAGGAACCGGAAGGAGCTCTTGTTATGGTGACGAGGGAAATGTGTAAAGGTTTCCTGTAGCAAGCGTTGGAAAGCTACTACTATTCATACCACAAGATCCATCCAACTCCTGCTTTTCAAACTTGCTCTCACCAGGATCACACATCTCTGTAACAGATTGTGACAGTTGTCTTCTCTACCCTACAGGATCACAGAATAGCTTGGGTTGGAAGGAACCTTTAAAGGCCATCTACTTCAACCCCCCTGCAATGAGCAGCACATCAGCTCGCTCAGAGCCCCATCCAACCTGCTCTTGAAGTTTCCAGGAACGGGGCATCTGCCACCTCTCTGGGCAACTGTTCAGTGTTTCACCTCCCCCATCATAAAAAAATTTCTTCCTTATATCTAGTTTGAATCATCCTTAAAGTTTAAAACCACTACCCTTGTCCTATTGCAACAGGCCCTGCTAAAAAGTTTGTCCCCACCTTTCTTGTAAGCCCCCTATAAGTACTGAAAGACCACAATAAGGTCTCCCTACCTCCCTTCTCCAGTCTGAACAACCCTAACTCTCTCAGCCTTTCCTCATAGGAGAGGTGCTCCATTACAACAACCATTTTTGTGATCCTCCTCTGGACCTGCTTCAACAGCACCATGTCTTTCTTGTTCTGGGGACCCAAGAGATGCACACTGCACTCCAGGTGGGGTCTCACCAGAGCAGAGTAGAGCAAAATCCCCTCCCTCGACCTGCTGGGCATGCTGCTTTTGATGCAGTCCCGGATACAAATGGCTTTCTGGGCGGCAACCACACATTGCTGGCTAATGTCCAGTATCCCCAAGTGCTTCTCACCAGGGCTGCTCTCAATCTCTTCATCCCCCAGCCTGTATTCATACCAGGGGTCATCCCAACCCTGGTGCAGCACTTTGCATTTGTTCTTGTTGAACCTCATGAAGTTCACACTGGCCCACTTCTCAAGCTCGTTCAGGTCCTTGCCATCAGAACTACCAGTCTGAGTTTATCTGTATTTTACCAGACTTGCTTCAGAATGGTTAAACACTGCCAAAGGAAAGGAAGAACATATACATAACTATGTACAGATGAATCTTTGGGAAGGGAACAACTGATGTTCTGATAACAAATGTTGCTAATGGGTTATGAGGACATTTGCCACAGCTCATAAAACAGTACTCATAAAAAAACAATTCTACAGCAAATTATCTATTAAATAATTTATCAAAACCAATAAAGACTATAGTCAATGAACATATCTGGAATAACAAACATCTATGTACACTTAATAAAAACATGCATTTCTTATGGGAATTATGTTTTTGTTGTATTCTTTCACTTTTAAGGACTTGAAAAAATATTACTACACTTTTTTGTAGTACCTAACTAACCCTAATGGGATATTATAGCATCACCACATTAACCTTTAAACCGCTCCTCAAACACAGACCCAGTCCATAGAACATGCACAAAAACTGACTGTTAGCTCAATAGCCTAATACTTTCTATTACTGTACTTCAGCCATAGAATGCAGATAATAGTCGTGGCACTTCAGCTTTCATCAGGAAGTCCAAAACTGAGGAGGTACCAGTATTTAGTAAGAAAGCCATTTAAAATAACATGAAAAACGTTTCCAGAGGTTTTGCTTTGGTTTAATAAATGCAGTATGAATTAGTCATATGTAAAAGCCACAGAAGCCAGTTCAATTCATATTTATAAGAAAACCGCATATAGCAAAAAAAATTTGTTCAAAGAGTTTCCTCTCACTAGTTCAGCCAATTACTCTCTCCAGTTTGCATTTTAAATCATTTGTGTTAAGGAATAGCAGTATATTAGTCCCACTGCTTCACACACTGCACAAACATATACAGCACGCTCTCCATACCAACCTCAAAGAAGACATAGGAAGAGATGAAAGAAAAAACTTTATGAAGATAAGGTAAAAGGGTAAGGATTAAGCAGCATTAGGAACAGAAGGCTACAGAATAATGACAAACAGATTTTACTAATAGACAAATCAGAAGAAAGCAGTCCTCCAAGCTGACATCAGTTGTCTATTTATGATGCAGAAATAAATCATATATTCAAACCATTATTCAAATACTGCACAACACGGTCTCAAAGATTTTCCTGTAAAACACCACTCTAGTAAAAAAAAATAATTTATATACTACTTCAACCACTTTACAGAAATCAACTTGATCTCGAAAATATTAATTCAAATTTTAAACACCCATCTTATTCCAGATTCTGATATTTATGCCTTCTGAATACACAATATTGTAAAATGTTGAATAAGTCTAAAAAGGAATCCTTTTTAATCTTAGTAACTTTGACATCTGCCCCTGTTACTCCCCAGTGTAATGCTTTCTCTTTCATGCCTTGCATTCCTGTACAAAAGTGCTGCAAACTGCCATCAAAAACAGATGATAATTTAACTCCTCTTACACCATATAAATGTAACTAATATTTCAGTCAATTAAACATAATCTTCTCAGCCTATGAAATGATTAACAGTTATGTAACCCATGATGTCTAATTTTAGCTTCTATGTTTCTATTTTCGGTGAAGATCTGTGAGAACGGCATACAGCCGAAAAACATTTTCTTTTTTTTTTAGGAAGAAAGCACTGGAAAACAACAGTCAACAAATATTCTGTTCTTCAGCATGCAGAGAACTACGCACACTGAGAACAGACCTATAACAGCTCAAATTTTGATTACAGTTGTAAAGACCTATTCAAACAAGGAAGCCACCAATTTTTTTAGATGGATCACAACAGATGCTAAACAAAACAATTTCACACTGCTGGGTAGAACTGAGAATATTAAGTCTCAGAACTATTTGGTCTTAGAAGCAAAGGAGATGCTGAGCAAACAGCTTGAAAAACTGGAAAGTCACTTTGTTACAAACACAGCCAAAATGAACAAACAGACTTTTCTACGAAGCAGTCAAACAAGAAAATGTTTCAATACTGTATATTTTTCAGACACATTACCTTAATAACTCAGGACAATACATTAAAGTAGCTTTTACCCTTGCAAAACAGCCTTTTCACTCAAGATATTTAGCCTACTAGCCTCTGAGAAAGAAAATCTCAAACACATAAAAACAATGACCTTTTACTACCACGTATAGGATCATTCACAGTAGCATGAAACTTCAGACTGAGACTTCCAGGAAGAAGAAAAGATTTTTGCTATAAAATTGAAATACGCCAAGACCCTTTACTGGTCTTCATTTACCTAATTTTGTTTGGAATACTACATAACTTTTCAAATGAAACCAAAATCTATTTTATTGTTTTTTCTGTGATTTAGTGTGTGCTAATTTCATTTAAACTGATCTATGCCTTAATTATTTGTTATTTGCATAACAAAAAAAAAATTAATTCCATAAACATGGGGCGAATAGGTTACAAGACCACCAGACTTTTCTGAAAGCTATCAATTGGATCATTAGAACAGAATCTGGGAAAAAAAATCTAAATAGGTCACAGTAATACAGAAAAGAGATAAAATAACAACTGTCAAAAACCTCACCAGTTATGTTAACTGAGTTTTCTTAGTTCTTACCCATGATTATTTCATTAGTTTTCAGGTTAAAAGATTTCCAACAATAAAGCTACAGAACATTGACAGTCTTCTTGCAACAGCTCTCAAAAATAAGCAACGAAGAGTTAAAACAAAAATAGTTTCCTGACTAGAAGTACATTTGGTTATTGTGGATTGTCTGTAAAGACAACTCCCAAGAGTTACAGTAAAATATACACAGCAGGAGACCTTCTACAGTCCAGTACTATCAAATCCAAGCAGAACAGCAAGAACTCTTCAAAGAACAACGTCAGATTCCTTAAACATAACCAATGACCAGGATCTTTCAGTCTCCAAAGAAGGCCAAAAAAAAAAAAAACAACCAAAAAAAAAAAGGGAAGGGAGAGAGCTCTAAAGCATCTACCACTTAAGAAACAACAAGAACAAAATCTGAGGTTTGATTTTTATATGTAAAATTACTTAACCTTTGGCATGTGTGCTGCCTCTGCATTCACTGATTACCAATTATAATTACAACAACCTGCAGTTTACAGAAAGACACTGAGAAATGTAATCAATTTATTTTCATTTTTAATAACTCCTTTCACTTGGCTTCTCTCTAAGATCTCACATGCATCTCTATCGTCAAAAGACATATGAGAACTCTTCATAAAAAGTCCCTCATAAAAGAAAAAAATTATCCTTGGCATGAGCCCAGCTTCTTTCCCAAGATCTGGTAGCTAATTTCCATTATTAGAGTGGATTGTGTGCTCTTTCAACACCCCTGCAATCTCAGTTCTAAAGATATTGCTTCCTTGTGAACAACCCTAAAACTCTATTTCCTTCAATTTTCTCTGGTCCTTAAAATAGAGAACCCCGTCTGCCTAAATTTCACGGTTCCAATCCTAGAATTTAAAATAAAGTTACCTCATTCAGGCTTTTTTTTTTTTTCTCTAGTCATCACTTCTGTGGCTTCACGGCTCTATAGCTGCATGGAGCTGCAGGCCTCAGAAATCACATGAGCTCAGAGTGACTTTTTGCCTCATTCTTAAAACATGGTTTTCCAGCTGAGAAGCTCCATCAAAAGCACTACTCAATTCTCACAGCCAGCACTCAAACAGATCAGAAAACAGCATGCTGCTAATTCACTTTCCTGTCCTTTATAGTGCAGCCTTCTGTAAGAAGGAGACAACTTCAGCAAGTGCTAAGATATTGTCCCTCATCCATTACGGGCAAAGGAAGAAATTACAGAAAAAAGGTATGGCCAGTTGGTCAGCAAACCAACCACAGAGCTCAGAACAGAACTTCTGGCCCTTGCACACTCCCATGTTCACGTTATCCATCAAGCTGTACCAGTTCCAAATAATGGCAAATAAGGCAACACAGACTATTAACACAGGTAATTTCTGATTAATAGCAAAACCATTTTATACATCTATGTATAACTATGTATGTGGTACACACGTACATAAACACATTTATTCTGGTAAAAGATCTGCCTGCTCCCAATCTACTACTGGAATGAAACATCTGTAAACAAAGAAAGCCTGAAGGCTATTACATAAACTGAGTTGAGTAGAAAGAATCTGACAATTCGGTTCCCTTCCTGAACGTTTTGCTCACTGCACAGAAGAGGAAGAGACAACCAAAACTCATTTAACACATGGCAGATAAAATCCTAAGCAACCAGACAGACAGAAAAAGAACCAAACTGCTGAATATTTATCTCCTCAAAGACTTCTAGAATTACTATCAAAACAGAAGTTGGATAGAAAGCTGATGAACCCTTATCTTAGCTGAAGTGAGAGGAATAGGGAACCACAAACATTGGTTTTTTTCCTCCCTTCAAAACTTACTTTCTATGTGCTCCCCCCTACCATGGTAAAACTACAATCTAACTTAGTGTAGACACTTCACACATGTTCTGTCTTCCCCTACCAAATCCTGTAGCAAACCCTTCCACCAATTCTCAGAGACACTGAGTCAGGTTTAAATTATGCCTCCATTAACCACTGTATGTTAGCTCATCTCAAAGTCAGCAATTCCTGAAAAGTCATTCCTCCTGCCAGCCAAATGGGTTCCAAGCACTGCTCCCATTCCTAGGTGTGTTCCCCCCAACTTGTGCTACAAAGCTCTCTTCACCTTTTTTCCACATGTTGGTACTAAACTATCTCAACTTCAATTGTGCACTATCAGATCTTATGAAATCTAGAAAGAGCAGAGTCAAAACAACAAAAAGAACTGTTATAAGATCACTACTCTGAAATGTGAAAACTCACTTAGATTTTAGATGGGTAACAAACAGCTACTTACTGGTTTCGGCATTTTTCTTGTTTTCTGCTGACTCCTGTCCACTTAAATCTTCTACAAACTCTTTGTCCCCTTCTGCCAAAAACAAAATTAAAAGGGATGTTTTTAAATTAATCAAAACTGAGTTCGTGTATATCACAGCAAATAATACATATTCCAAAGCAAGTTAAAAAAAAGTGCTCTACATGTACAAAAGACACTTTTCAAAAGATGACAAATAAAAAGCTACTTAGCCAGTACCAGAATCTACAGGTCTCCAGGTAGTAACATCCTTTTTATTTTCTGTAGAGCATTAATGCACTAATGCGCAAGAGTTCCTCAAGGGCTAGAAATTCTTTTTAAAACTTCTTTTATCAGACATCATCTACTTTTAAAAATCTCTAACACTGTTTACAAGGAAGTAAAAGTTTGAAATATCATGAAGAAAAAAAAAACCCTAACAATTTTAAAGCATCAAAACTGTATTTCATGTCTATAAAATCACCCATTTCTCTAAGCAAAGAAATGATACGGTCATTTTTCCCCAAACGAAAAGAAGTGCAATCTGCTCTGCTTGAAATAGAACCTTTTTCTTTTTTTTTTTTTTTTTAAGCAGAAAGGCTGTAAGTTATGTCTACGTAGTAATGAAAGTATTCACTATTGTGTTCTGTTCCAAAAAAGTTTCTATGCCTTGAAAAAATATGCTTGCAATGGTATTGGTAGATAGCATCCTGCCTCCCTTTCACTTCATTCTAACTCAGAAAGAACAAGAAGCTAGTCAGCTCCTTGCACAAATTTACAGTAATAACACCTTCTTGCACACATTTTCAGTAATGGCTTTCATGAATCATACCTGTTGCTGGTTTGCAAAGAGTATCAAAGGTGGCACTGCCTACAAAAATAATATAAACTGGAATTACAATTACACTAAGAAAAATGAGTATGACATACTACTCAGAATAATCTGAGATTTCATTATTATAACTCCATGGCTGCAACAGATTAATAGAATTTTCAGAATTGCTTAAAAGAAAAAAAAAAAAAAGGATAAAAGCAGAACACTTACGACTAATCCAGTTATCAAAACCAAACTTTTGTATAAATGATCTTTCAAGCACAAATAAAAATAAAAATAAGAAGTATTTTTATATGTAAATTACAAAAGAAGTTAACTTTCCTTGCTTCTTGGCAATTAAAAAAATACAGTAAATATCAGAAACATTTGCACAGCAATGTAAGGTGCACTAGCACTTCATTTTTATTTCTTTTTCTAATCTGTAGAGGTACGTTTGAAAAGAGGGACTGAAAAAAGAGATGACGGATGGAAAGAGAATTTAAGAAGTGTCAATACTGTCGGCTGGTAAAGAAATTTAATATTAAGATTAAGGATTACAGAAAAAGAAATCTAATGGCATAATGCAGATGCAGGGCAAAATTTTGTTTAACAAAAAAATCAGTCTGAAAAAATTAAAACAGTATCTTTAAGTTATATTAACTACGCTATAACTAATGCAGCCCAACTATAAAGGTATAATACTACATTTGTTTAGCATAAAGACAGTTACATTCCAGTACATTTTTTTTTTAATTCCAGAAGATATTCTAAAGAACTGGACAGTATCAGTAATGTCCCAAACGCAGGCTCACGGCCCAATATGCAACATCAATTTACACACTGAGATGAGATACCTCCATTTCTTTATCCTAGTCTCTGCAAAGCAGGGAGCTGGATGCTAACCCACAAAAGGCTGGCACCACGATCATCAAAACTTCACATTTATACATTGCAGCCAACAAAGGAATCACGGTTTATTGGCTTCAAGCTACATCGCTGTTACTGATTAGCATTCTACCTTCTACTGGTTAAATCATTCTCTCTCCTCTCATGCACATTAGTCTGCATGCTCAGTCACTCTCTTCTCTTGAGTTGATGGGTTTCGTGAGTTGGTGGGCGCTGAGTCATGGTCGCAATCTCACCCCTGCTGGAATTATCTTTTTCCCAGTTGGAGCTGATTCCTGCACAGTTGCTGAGTTGGCTTTCTTAGTTTCTTCCTTATCTTGGGAGTTCTGCCAAATGTCCTTGTGGCTTGTGAATTCTGCATTCCCTGTGCCCACTATCAGCGGTACATCCTTCTCCCCAGGCTTTGTTAACCTTCCCCTGGGTCTGAGATCACTGAAGCATGTCAAGCCCTCAGCCTTAACAAGGCAATTCTACTGACAAGAAATTTATCTTTCTAACACCTGGACATCAGCAGTAAGACTACTATTCCAAGATACTTTTAAATGTATCTTTGAAAAATATGAATACAGATTTCCTCAATTCCTTGCCCTCCTTTTTTTTTAAACCACAAAAGCTTTCAGGGAGGAGAAAAAAAATCAGGTGCTGACAATTCTGGTTTTTGATAAAAAAATTCCATTTCACAGAATAGACTGCCTACTCTTCTCCCCCCTTTCCCTAATGTACTCCTTGAAAAAATTCAAAGGAGTAATAAAAAGCAAAACAAGCCTAGCTCTAATATCTGCTAAAGTTCATAGGATTCTGAGCTGTAGTTTACCTTTCTGACAGTAGAAGTTCATTGCTTGAAAAACTGAGGGCAGATTGAAGCCCTAGAGTTACACTCAGTTAATTAACTATGCAAAAGCTAAATTAGATTCTCATCCACCATTTTGTAAGCGTGCCAACTCAACAGTACCAAAAGGAATAGAAAGTAGCACGCTATTTGTGTGTGTCTTTAGTTACACTAGCACTGAAAAAAAGGGGTATGGCAAGATGACGGATAAGGAAGTCCAGTCTCCAGGAGAGGAATGACAGCATATGGCGCAAGACTGAGATCTCTGTTATCAGCTGATCACTTTCTGAGGTCCTTCTACGAGAGAACATGTCTATCACTTTCTACAGTGGCTGTCATTCCCTCATACATTTTATCATTACAAATTCTTCCATGAATATGTCCCAAATTTTTTCTTTGGGTTTTACCCAAAGCCATTGCTGTAATACTACCAACAAACCATAAATTCCTTATTTGAAAATATCTTTTAAAACCTTAGGGTAATTTTTAAAATCAGAAACACAATTACAAAGTTTTATAGGTTAATTCTATGTCAAACCACAATTGGTAGACACGTGTTTGCATGCAAGAGAACAAAGCTATTGGTAAAAAGCAAGAATCCTCTTGTACAAAACTCAATAAAAATGAAGTCTCACTGTGAGCCCCACAGATTCACAGATCTTATGGGCGAGATATTATCACAATATATGAGCAACAGATTAAAAAAAAAAAAAAATCTATGCAAAACAGATAGAAGCCCAGGTATTTTTTTTAAATGCTGTAGTATCTTTCAGTAGAGTAAAGAAAAAAAATCCCTATAATTTCTTTAAAAATTTAAAAAAAAATTTAAAAAGGAAATTAATAAATTTATAGCCAACTATGCTGAACCTGTTTCTATTTTATATATAATGCAAAAAAACAGCCTGTGTCTATATGCTTTTATATGCTCAAAATCTTGTGCGATTTCAAAACAGTCCAATCACACACACTGCAACTATTATAAATATATAAAAATCAAGAAGTTTGCAGATCCTAAAACTGTGCAAAAATTGAAATCAAATAAGCACTGATAAAACAAAAAGCACCCTATCTATCCCAATTATTGGCACCAGCTAACATTAAAAACAAAACACATCTTAAAAAAAAAACAAAACAAAACAAAAAAAAAAAAAAACCACACACACACAAAAAAAAAAAAACACCAACAAAACACATTTGGCCAAAAGAAACCAAAAATCAGCCAGGCAAAATATTGCCCATCTCCACTATTATTACTGGAGTGGGAGTTCACTTTTGCTACTAATGCATTTCAGATAAATATATATTTAGCAGATGCAATCATATCAGTTTTACTTAATTTTTAACTTTAAAGCAACTAATTACCTGTAACACTCATGTGAAATGGCATTGCAAATGGGGGGGGGGGGGGGGGGAAGTCAATACAAATTAGAAATTATATTCCTGTTGCCTCCAGCATTCTGAAACCAGTTTGTGACTTATTTCGGCATTTCAATTCCTAAAGGTGCCTCTTCCAAGTCAGGATTAGCAGGGTTGTGACTATGCAGACTTCCTACCGCTACAACACTCAAGACCTTCCAGAGCATATGCAGTAATCTGGACTCTGGACCGACAAAAACCAAAGTATCAGCAGGCTCCACATCACAAACAGACCAAAAAAAATCATCCAGAACATCAAGAATTCTCTTGAAATAAAGAACTGTGATGTCAATTCATTTCACTACAAGAGACTTAGGATTTTTAAATCAGTATCATCCATGTTTCCAGTTATGCCACAGAAGCCAACAAAAAAAGCAATTGTTGAAGGATGACAAAGAAAGCATTCTTCAGAAAATGATGGTGTATAAAAAGCTTGATGCCAAAATTCTGTCAAATAATTTATGCAGCAGCTGTTTTCAAAAGAAACATTCATACACACAGCTATGGGTCTGAGGTCAGGTGAGGATGGGATAGGAGACAGAAAGCTTGAGCAGGATGCTTGGCTGGTGGAGAAGCAGCACTTAAAAGCAGAGTCCCTATCTGACAGCTTAGGGCCTTCTCTCAGAAGCAGTTCCCCCAGTAGCATCCCTCCTAAACTCAAGCAAGAGGTTCATTATCTGTTTTCCTAAATAGAGACAGCAGGGATCACAGAACTTTAGCCACAGCAATATAACTCACTCATTTACTTACAGGAACTTATTTAAAATTAATACACTTTCTCTTTTCGAAGTCTTTTTACCACTCCATTTTTTGTGGTACCTAAAGGTTTCAGATCTTTGGGGAAGCAGCAATAGGCAACTTAGAGGCCACTGTACCTGACTAACTGGTCTCAGATTTCTACAGAAACACCTCTGCACTCCAAAGCACTCTGTGAATGCCTGCAGGGCAATCATCTTTCACACTAACAGCTCCCTAATGACACACTTGCTGCAGTCCAATAAAGCAGTTCATTTGCCACAGACTTTACTTCTGCATACATCTTTTTCAGACGGACATAGAGATCGCCCACACAGTTGTCTGCAATATAAGCAAACCACGGGGGAACTAAAACAAGACATTTATCTCATAGAGAGGGGGGAAAAAAAAAAAAAAAAAAAAAAAAAAAAAAAACCAAAAAAAACCAAAAAAAACCAAGACAATTAAAGAGCTGAATTCCATAGCTAATATGTAATAATTGAGATTTGACCAGTGCTAGATATCACATGCAGAGTTTTACATACCAACTTTTTTTTTGAGTACTGTTATCTTTTCCTTCCTAAACCCACCATTTCCCTCAATGCTCCCTTCCCTGAAATACCCAAGATAGGCTTACTGTCCCTGAAAAATAACTGCAGTATAACTAGTGCAATTGTTACACATTCAATGTTTTTATAGGAAAACACATTTTGAAAAGTGAGGTACTACTTCTAAACTGGAGTTCCTGACAACCTCAGAAGCACAAACAAAAATTTAGCAGTTCCCAACACAGTAGTTCAATTAAAAGCAACACAGACCAGTCAAAGAATATTCGTGCAATATTTGTGCTTGCAGTTAGTGAATTGGTACATTTTAGACATGCTCTACAGTTTATGTACAGTAAATATTTATTAAGTTTAATCTTATTTATTAAATATTTAATATTATACATAAATATATGTATTATTTTATCATAATATTATATTAGGTATTTCATTTATTTAACCCATTTATTAAGTATTAATCTTCACTTCAAGTACCCACAACTCTAAGATTCTGAAGAGTCCTACAACGACAGGATGGCAAATCTTACCACATATATCCCAAGCATCAACAAAAATGGAAATTAAGAATGGAAACTGATGTTTCTAAGTGAAATAAGCCTTTCTCTAAAAATACAGTTGGCAAAGAAATATGACGTAACTGAAATGCTGGGTATAATGCCACCTCAAAGCCAAGTACTATATTTTCTGAATGACACTGTTGAGACTCTTAGAACTAGTTCCATAAAATAAAGGAAACTTATGAATGTGAACTGACCACTCGCATCATTTTCCATATACAGTAACTAGAGTTATTAAATTCAAATGTTCTAGTGTAACGATTATTAACTCCCTTTTTGAGCTACTGTAATATTTCTTCTTCCTTGTACCACATGACTTGAATGTTTCACTTCACAGAGTGATTTATAAATGTCTAAAGCAGAAAGGAAAAAAAAATTTCATTCAAAGTACACCTAAGAATTAGCCTACTGGTAAAGTTAGTCCACAAATGCAGCTCTTCAGTGTTGAAAGAGTTCACCTAGGCCTGCCTCAGCTCTGGAGTAAACTCGCTGAGCATGCAAGATACACGGAGTGCTGCTTTAATGGGTCAGTATCTTTCAACAATCAGTACTTTCTTCAGAAGTTTGTATAAAGCTTTGTTTACATTTACAAACTTGAAAATCCTCCCTTTCCTCTACTCCCACAGACTCCTAATGCAATACAAAGTGATAGGACAGCTTTGATGTACTTAGCACGTCCAACAGAAAGACATAATGCCTTAAACAACTTTCCTCTTCACCTCTGCCAACAGAAGTGCCCCTTCTCAAAAAGAAGAGAGACTGCTAAAGAAGAAAGGCCGCATTCCTAGCAAAGGCTAAAGAAATTTTCTTTACAAGGAACTGCCTTCTAATGTTATAACCTCTACACTTCTTACCCCCCTCTAATTTTGTTCCTTGTAGGTGGATCCATATCCTCACTCTCTTTACAGCTTTGCCCAATGTTCTGTGAAAGTTTTCTTCTGGCAGTTCTACCACCATCAAGTCCTGCAAAGCTCTCTACTGCAATGGCAGAAACAGTCAGACCAGAACTCTACAAACACTTTTATACTTTTTCTTTCAGTCAGCACTCAAGGAAAACTCTCTGGACAGCTCCTGACATGTCACACCATGTCATTTTCCATGCATTTTCTAAAGCTGTTTGTTATGCTTTTGCTCTCCAGTCTCCCAACCTAATAGAAGAGCCGTGCCGCTTCAGGACAAAGCCTGGAAACATGCCACTGCCTTGCAATTCCCATTTGCTGGGATGCTGCTTATCTGGGAACACTGCACTGACTTGCAGTTTATTTTTCTCACAGTCCCTCTTACGCTAAATCAATAGATCAATAGAGGTGAGTCATATAATCCAATAAACAGTTACCACTTGCCCCATCCTTAACGATTAAAAAAACCACTTGATCACAGTAGCCGTGAGGTTCCTGTGCTGCATCCCCAGGTCCTCCCTCGTGGCACACACACGTTGCCCGGCAGCGCGGTGCCAACGCGCTGTCTCAGAGCTGACAGCAACAACGCCAGCTCCACAATCTTCCGAGCGCATCAGGGGCCCTGCACGCAGACGCATCCCCCAAAACACTCCCGTGGCACAAACACAACGGCAGGCATCTCTGATGAAAGCGAAACGAGAGCGAGATGCAGGGGCACGTCTGAAGCCTGACACAAACCAGTCTCAATGGCAGAATTAATTAAAAACTCAGAACTGCCACTCCCATGACTCAGTTTAAAAAAACTGAATCTTTCTAAAAGCCTGTACCAAAAAGAGGAACATGAAATACTTGTCTAGGGTGTTACATAGACTGGAAAAGACAGCTTAATAGCACCTTACAACTGAAGTGATTAGTTGTGTTGGCATAGAGTCCAAAGATGGGGGTTTTTTTCCACGTTCAAATTAGGAAAACTGACAAAAGAGAAGCGAATTCCACCAAGCTGAAACTAAAACCTCTTATCTGCGCTAAACTTTAAGAGACAAAGTTAATTACAAATACCCACGACTTGTACAACACATTAATCCATTCAAAAACAATGCACAAAGGCTCATTCAGGGCCCCTGCGCCCATTACGTCGGTCAGTACTTAAGGACTCTTAAAAACGCACATTTGTCGAAAACAATAGACAGCAACAGATGCTCCACAGCACTTGTTTATGAAGTAATTCCTTATTATTCCCCCGCACCGCCGCAGTCAGCTGGCCCGGCCCGGCTGCCACATGTCTCCTGCGGTGTACCCTCGGCTCCGCGCCGCCGGGGACATCAATAATGCACGGGGGCTGCGCGGGCACGCGGGGCGCGCTCCCGGCACGGCCGAGTCACCCGGGGGTGGCCGCCCGGGCCCCGCTCCCGGGCGGAGGCGGCGGGCACTCCGCACACGGGCGGCGCGGTGCCGCCAACGTGCCGCTGCAACAAGTCGCCTGGTGCCCCTTCGCCCACCCAGGGCTGCTGCGGGCGGGTTCCCGCCCCCGCTCCCGCGCTGCCTGCCCGCGGCCCCGCCAGCAGCCGCCCGCACCGCCCGCTCCCCACCTCACCTGGGGCTCCGTTCCCTCGGCGGCGCCGGGCGAAGAGGGGGGACGAGCCCCCCGGTGCGTGTGGCGCGGCGCTGTCCGCTGCTGGCGGGGCGGGGCGGTGTGTCCCCCCCCGGCGCCCCCTCGCCGCGGGGCAGGAGGCGCTGCGGGGCCGCCCCGCGCTGCTCGGCGGGGCCGGGGCGCGGAGCACGGCGGGCGCTGTGACAGCTCCGCAATATGGCGGCAGCCGCCGCCGTTCGGATTTTCCCCCCTATCAGATGTGGCTGCTGCTCCCGCAGTGCGCACGCGTGGCGCGGCCGGGCATGCGCGGTGGGCGGCGCGAAGCCGCCTGCCCGGAGGGGCGGCGGCCGTGCGGGGCTCCCGTGCTGGGCGGGGAGGGACGCGGGGAGTGCCTCCTGTGCCGGGCACGGTGAGGGCGGGACACGGGGCTCCCGTGAGGGCACGGCAGCGAGCGTCAGCCCTGCGAGGCGGCGATCCCTCCGCACTGGGCTCTGCGGCGCTCGGGGACCCCGCGGCACCCGCCCGAGCGCAGCCCTGGGCCGTGTGGTGTGTGTGCCTGTTGCCCGCTGCTCCAGCGGCACAGCTGCCCTCCTGGAGCTCCCTGCTCGCCTGAGTGAGGAAGGGGTGAGGAGAAGGGGCTCTCCCGTTAACGCAGCTGGGCGGCGGGAAAGGAAACTTCGGTGAAGCCAGAGCCACGGAAGAGACGGTCGGCAGCGTGGGTGTTTCCCGTCCGAAGCCCGCCAGAAATAGTGCCGCCTTTTTGGCAGCGTGCGCTAAGGGGGCGCGGTGGGAGGACGGGTGTTTCGCCAGATAGAAAGGCACGGAACTGGCGATGTCACCAGTGCTGGGGTGCAGCGGACAGGAGCGGGGCTCGGCGTGTGCTGAGCCAGGGGCTGGGTCGAGCTGTGACGACTCTAGAGGGATACCTTCAGGGTAAGAGCACGGAACGCAGTTTGAGTGGAGAGCACTGACCCTCCTCCATCTCATCGCTCTCTCCTTTTTCCATCGCTCCCTTGTGCGAAACAGTCGTGCTAGGGGATGGGATCACACTTTTTTTTTTTTTTTTATGAACATATTTTCATTTTTTTTTGTATACAGTCCTAGTGGGGACAGAGAAGAAAACAGTAGTAAGGAAAATCCTTCTGAAGGACAGAGAGGTTGAGGCAATCCCAGCCCCCACTGTGTTTTCTCAGTTTATTTTTGTTTGCAAGAAATGAAGGTGCTGCTTGAGCTCAGTGGCAACCCAACAAGGGAGGCCAAACAGCAAAGCTCAGTGCAAAGGGATCCATCCACTTGAGCTACCAACTCTGAGTCATGCTGCTGCTATTAATACACCTTGCCCTCTGGCTGTCTGATAAAGAAAGGTTGGGGGAAGAACTATAAGGAATTTTCAATTTAAAACTGCTTCCAAAAAAATAAAAAGAACATTCTAGGATGAATTTGAGGTGGGGAGAAAGGGAAGAAGAGGAGAGCAGCCTGGCAGACAAGGAATAATCTCCCAGAGAATCTGTGGGAGCCTCACTGACTATTTTTTTTGATTATTTGGACAAAACAATTCCAATAATTTAGATGAGTACATAATACAAACCATGGTGAAATTATATTGGATTATATAAGCTTGAATTTAATTACCTCTAGAGACATTGAATGAGTTTCAGCTATGATGATTTTATGCATTATGTTGTATATTTGCAACAGGCATTTCTCTCACAGTCATCATCACAGAACCTGAACATCTCAGTCTGTTAAAGGTATGTTCAATTTCTTGCCATGGACTAAAATTTCATTGCTAATTTTGTTTATGTCGTTTTGTTTCAAGGAAGAAGTGATAATGGATAATTCCTCCTTCTTTCTGTTCTTCATTGTCAATAACATCCTGGCACGAAATAGAATATTTTGCAGTATGTTACACTTCTAAGTGTAACTTAAGTGTACCTTGCAGCCTCTGCAGTTACACAGTTTCACTGACCAGCCACCATCAGTGTGCAGTGTACTGTTCCCTGTTCAGGCAGCCTTTTCCTGCAGGTCAGAATAAGGGAAATAAAAAACACAAACAAACCCCTGGGAAAACAAACCCTGTTTCACTCAGTCACCTAAACGAATTAACTATGATTCACTGCAGTGCACAGATAAAATGTGTTTGCTTTAGTTGACCGAACTAAAGGCTTGCTTTTCTTCCAAAACAGTCTGTTCAAAACTGGCTCAGATATAGGACTATTCCACTAGGGCCCAGTTTCTTTACTAGTGTTGATAGCATGAGGAATAAAGTTCCTTTCAGTTCCTGCATTATCACCGCAGGATATGCTTTATCTCTTATCCTGTTACATGAAGAATATTATTGCTCAAAAATGTCAAGATAAATAATAGCCTTATCTTTCTTGTCAACAGTATAATGTGGTTTCCTTCTCACCTTGCTTCCTTAACAAGGTGTAAAATTGCAGTTTGTATGATAAAGCGGGGCAGTAAAAACAGAAGTGTAGTTAGAGATCGTGTTCTTTGTAGCCATGAAAATGAAACTACAGAAAGAGCTACAGGCAATAAAGAGAGCTTTCAGATACCCATATCAACTTAAATTACACAGTTCTTTAAGAGGCAGGTTATAAAGATAAAGGTAATGATAAGAATGCCTTAACTGCAAGACATAAAAGTTTATCTTCCAGCAGTAATGCCAAAACACAGCTCTTCATTAAAAACCAGATTTTAAACTTTCATTGCCCGATATGAGAAATCAATCCTAGAATCCCTTTTGAAAGTAAAGATTTCTGGGTAAATGCTTCTCCAGTGCACCTGTGAAAGCGTAAAGCAGTCAGTAAAGACCCAGTCTTCACGATGTGTTAGAATCTACTTTTAATAAAGGGTCATTTACTAGACAAGGCATTTTGGAAAGGAAAACTAAGAAGAAAAGTCACCATGAGGACTTTCTGATTTTTTTTTTTAAACTTTAAATGGTATGCTTTACTTTATCCTCCAATTCAATTAAGACTTATGCCATCAGCTAGGATAGAAGTGTAGTTCTGCTCATACCATATCCCTAACATGGAAAGCTATATGTGGACTTAGTCTACCAGCCTGGAAGCTAGCCACTCTGGGAATATTTATGTATATGACTCAACCCACACGTACTCAGCTATTAATATATTTACAGAAACTGACCTTACATTGTCTAAAATTATTGCAGTGTAATTTTACTGTTACTAATTGTATGGTGCAAAACCAAATTGTTTTTTCTTTTGTTAATATTTGAATAACAATAAGGGATATGTTGCCTTAATTGTTAATTGTATTTATTTTTCAAAAAAAGTATGTTAGATTGCCTTTTAAAATCTGCAGTAGGAACAAAGGGAATTTAAAGAATTTTGTGGTCATTAGATGAATCCAATTCACAGATATTTTAAATATTTGGTGAAGTTACAAGTCATAGTTTTATGTCTGTTGTTAAATTCATCTGTCATTTAAAATGTAATGTATCTAATTCCAAAAATTATTTTTCATGCATGGTATTTAAAGACCAGATTTCAATAAAAATAAAAGGCTTCCAGTAGCAGCACTGAGCATTCCCAATTGCCTTTATTGCCTGTGTATATACAGTCTCAGCTTTGATCAAGTTCAAAAGGGAAAATATGGTATGACCCTGAGGGATTTGTCTTTTTCCTTTCTGAAATACCGCTGGTGTGTGAAGCTTACTTAGGTGTCCTCCAGGGCCGTGATCTTGCACTTTGGCCGCACCTCCACAAGCCTCAGCTCCAGTGAAGAAGTCAGGGAGTCCAAGTCCAGCACTCTTTGGTTGGATGATTGGATAGCACAAGTGTTTTGATGGAGGAGGACAGACCTAGTGTGCAAAAAGAAGGAGGATTCTGCCTCCTCTATGGAGACATGCAGGAAACAAAGCACCTGAAAGCCTGACCAAAGCACCTGGCAAACAGCAGTCAGGATCGTCTACTGAAGCGCAGCGCTGGCAGGTGGCTCCGTGTCAGGCTGTTCTACCTGCTCATTTAATAACCCAGCTGGAGAGGCTTAGCCTCTAACATCGACACTGAAACCTGGCTGGCCAGCAGACACCTTTGCCATTGCAAATCTGAAGGGTTGTTTGCAAAAATCTTTTCCTGCCACCCCATCAATTCCTGCCTGTGGAAGATTAAAGGGGAACATTGTTTCTCTTGATGACCGTGCCCATTAGAAGCCCAGGGCTGGGCTGAGTGAGAAGCCCAAAGGCTTTTACCACTGATCATCTCTCACACAGGAAAACTTCTTCCAGTGACACATTTTTGGGTATTTAGTCTCTAGTACTACAGCAAAGATAACACAGTGGTGTCAGCCTCGCTCGGGGCCAAATTTTAGTACCTTTTCTGCTCAAAACAGAAAGTAATAGAAGCACGTGTAGAGGAGTGTGTTTTTTTAAGTGCCAAATATAGATCTCAGCAATTCATTCTAAGTGAATCAGTATTTGCATCTCTGTGGTAATAAGGGACCCACAAGGATCATCAAGTCTAAATCTAAAGTGAATGACCCATATAGGGGATTGAACATGTGACCCTGGCATTATTAGCACCAAGTTTTAACCAACTGAGCTAATCTCAATGACCATTATAATTTTATGATTTTTTTCTGTAAGTTGGTAATTGCAGAAGAGGCAAGTTAACAAATAAAGCTGCTTGCAATTAAAACTGGGGCAAGCTGTCTGATCTCCTGTGTCCAAGATGGGACAAATCAGCTCATGTCACTGCTCTTGTGTCACGTCACCCAAACATGCCTTCTCTGATACATAAGGTTGTCATCTAACAGCTGACATTTAGCTGCAGTTCCTGCTTCTGTCCACTTAATGTTTTTATCTTATTCACAGTTATAATTATTATGACAAGTACAAGTTGTTCCACTGTGTCAACATTGCTTTTTTAGTGACAGTGTTTATTTTGGTTGTAATGTGGCTGTTGTTGAGTGCTGCCCATAGCATTGGAAATCAAAGCAATTCATAACCATGGAGATATCCCTTCAGTGAAATAATGTAAAGCATTTACAACTAAATAAAGTAGTATGTAAGATATTAAGCACAGTAAAGGGCACGAATCCAGACAACAACTTTTTTGATTGAACTATTTCTGTGGGCAAAAAAAAAGGAATATGGTTACCAAGGAATTGGATGCAAGTGTTTGAAAACTTGAAAAGTGTGTACAACTGTTAGAACCAAAGTAGACATTTTTTGATGGTTTTGGTTTTGGTTTTGTTTCTCCTAAGGTGCATGTACACTGTTCTGAGATACAGCCATACAACTTTGTGAATAAGTAAAATAATAATAAAGAGTAGAGCTTTTTACTAGGATTCCATCACTGAAGTATTTTTAGGTCCTGAACCGTTCTAATTTTATTGCATTTACTTGCCTCTTTAACAACAAGCAGAAATAAGCACAACTGTAGAAGGAGCGTCTAGAACTTTTCAACTATATTCTTAAGACTTTGTAATCTCTTAGTTCTACCAAAATGGATATGTCAAAACCTCAAAACAGAAGTACATATTTTCCCATAATTCTAGCCTTTTTTTAAGACGTGAATTTCTTGGAATATTTATATATATGGGGGAGGGGGGAAGAGTGAAAATTGATATAGACTGTTCAGAACTGTATTTTCTGGATATGGGAAATTTTTGATGGTATGCCAGTAGCATCAGAAAGATGAAAAAATGCCTGCAGAACTAAAGGAAACACCTCATCACCTCTTTAAAATGGATATTCCAAAACAGTCTGCCCAACCCATTTTATGAAGTAAATGTTTTAGTTAGAAGAAAACAGATGGCAATTTTTGCAAAGTTATTTTCAGCTAAACCTTAATCATGACGCTCTACTTAAAAAAAAAATAGCAAAAACTCCAAAATGTCTCATCATAAACGTTATGTAAAGAGGTAGAGACTGAATACAATTCCTTTCTTTTTTTTCTTTTTTCTTTTTTTTTTGACTTATTTCAGAGTTAATCTGTTAGTACTGAGTAAAGGCCTTAAGTCCACAGACATTCTAAACTTCTGAAGGAATCCAGAAATAAAAAGGCTGAGCTGATATTAGCAAAAGCATGTGTCATTAAAAACAGATACAGCTCTATTGCTGAAGTGGATACCCCCACAAGTTGATTTTTTTTCCTCATGTCACAAGCATAGCAAGTGAGGAATGTATCAAGACACTTCATTTGATTAACTAGAATAGTATCAAATCTTTATCATCAGCACACCTACAAAGATGTAATTTGGAATCTTGAAGGTAATTTAGCCCTAAGAGTGCACATGCTTTTGCAGCAGCTATGCTGCAATCAAACCTTATCAGAATAAATCACCTTCCATTGAAGTTCATCAAAGAGAAACAAGGCAGGAAAAGGAGAAAGGTGAGATAAGGATGCTAAGATCTTCAGTGTGCTGTGTCTCCAAGTATATTTTTTAAGACTGCTTCTTTTTCATTTTCACTGTATATGAAGTCTGAAAGATTTAAGAGTATTTATTTGCTTTAGAAAAAAAAAAACTTAAAAGACGCAGTCTTTGGCTATCCTTAAGGATACCTCAAAGGCAGTTGAAGAACCAGGTGGGCTATAATATTACAAGTACCAAAACAATGACATATGATTAAATTGAAATGGGAAATTAGTCCCCTTAAGGATCTAAATTCTGCTAGTGGTTTTCTATTACCTGGTGAACAGAGGCTGAGAGGATGGTGCATAAGGGCAGATTTGATACTTCAGATGCTGCTGAAGTTGAAATTCCAAAATAGTTGAGTTGCTCCATGAAACCACTGGCTGAGGTTGTTTATGCTGGGAAACAGCTCTGTGACTGTCTGACTTGGTGCAGCTGTAATTCTTTCCTGTGGCTGAGGCAAACTTGAGAGTTCTGCCTGGTGTGGATTACCTGTGGACCAAGAAGTTACAAGATTGCTCAGTCAATCCTTCCCAGCTGGTGACACCTCAGTCGTCTTTTTCTTCTTTCAGATTGTTATTTACATGAAATTTCTAGGACATTAAGTTCTTCCAAGGCTCCTGCCTTTGTTGTATTTGGTTGAAGTTGGCTCACAGGTTTTAAAAGTTATCAAGTAAACTTGCAGAGGAACCTAGTTTGATGACAAAATAGTTATAAAACTCAGATCCACTATGAAGTCAGAAGAAATACCAATCCGAGTCATTTATCTTGTTAAACAATGAAAAAAAAATTTTTTTATATCCAGAACTAATGTTCAGACTAGACTGCTGATAACACATTATTAATTAGGATATGTGGCATTAAATGCTACTTGCAGCCCACATTGAAACCAGCAAGTTTGTTTACTACCTTTTCCATCTCAAAGTTCAAAATTTTGTTACATCCCAAACTTGAATTCTGGCAGTAGGTTGAACACCTGTCTGCTACATTCATCTCTATAGCTCAGTTGTTCGTCTTTTAAGTACATGAGATGAAGCATCCCTCCTGTGAAGACCTCTGGTTTGCTCACTTTCTGCTTCTTTTAAACAAAATATGTTTCTTGTGCCCACTTAACAGATCAAGAGGAGAGTTACTCTGGTTGCCCTGCTGATTGCTCATTATCTTCTATATGGAATTTCTTCTACATAGAGCCAATCAAAACCATTGTGGCTTTGCACAAAAATGGAAGTTTGGTAGCTTGAAGATCTGCCTTTTCTTGCTTCTGTACATAATTTCCTATCATTTAGGTACAGATGAGATTGTTCCCCCCCCTCATTGCTTTAGCTGTGCCCAGCAAACTTAATTTCTGTTGGTAATCTACAAAAGACTGGGGAAATTTCATCAGTGTTTGTGTACATCAATGTTTGTACACAATGGCAAAGTAAGTTTACACAAGGTAGAGAAGATAAAAAAATTAATCATGTGCATTATATGTTCACAATCTTGTTTCCAGAAAAAGACAGAGCTATCAATGTAGGCAGTACAGTACATGGCTATGATCAACAGAATGTTAAAGAAAACATCTGGTTCTTGCAGTCTAGAAGCCTATAGGATTAGAAGACATTTGGATACAGAGTTAGGAGATATTTGCAGGAACTGAAGGGGAATGGAAAAAAGGCCTCTAACTGAATTAGAACTTTTTGCTTTAGAAATTAAATAAATTAGAAGAGATTCAAATATGCAGGCCTGAGGCTTAGGAGAGGAAAAAAACCAAACCACTAACCAAACCAAACCAAAATCAGCCCTCTTCTGAGCACTGTAGAGGATTGGAAAACCAAGAGGGGGGTGAGTGCTCCATTGGCACGCTGTGCATAGATCAGGAGCTGAACAAAAATGAGCAGGCTTGAAACCTTCTTCTGAAAGGTTATGCTTTGTTAATAAGTTAAGACACTGAGAAAAAACACAGTATAAATTTGAAACTGTGATGTTATTGCATTAATGTGTGAAAAGCCTGGGCAAACTAACTCAGCGTAAATGTGCTCAAGGCTACCAGTAATCTGAATCTGAAACCTCCCTTCAAGCCTGGGGTTGCAGCAGCTCCTAACAGGGAAAGATCTGTAAAAAATAATCTTCCTGGGGCAACAAGTATTATTTGTGTCTTTACATGTGATCTCCTATGAAAAAGCACAAAATCACTAACAAGTGACTAATGAAAAGCAACAGCTAGAAGGATGGTCAGTAAGAAAGGACAGCACAGGACTCCGATCAACTAACTCAAACTGCATGGTAAAGCTTCAACATACAACAGCCTAAACTGAGGCAGATGGTCAATCCATGGGACTTGACTTTAAGTGCCAATGGACAAAGTACTACCTAAGGAGGTAACTAGCTGTCACCTGCCCTAAGAAATCAGAGGGCAAGTCTTAAGTTATGACTACTGTCTTTTAGGGAAAGTGTAATTGCTGCCCCATTTCCCTTCCTTTACTTTCCTCCTTTCTAAGTTCTGTTTTATTAAGCTGTTTGTAAATGGGAGGTACAGTATTATTTAGGCCCCTTTTTTGTAAATATTCCCTGTAAATTCTGCATCAAGGTCTAGCAAAAGGACTGCGAACATAAAAATAGCATAGAGAATGTGGTTTGTGAGCTTTAATTTTCTTAGTCTTGTAGTACAAGAGGAAGCAGACTCTGTAGCTGACAACTCATATATTTGAAACCAAGTGTTGTCTTTTCATCAAAGAACAAAATAGACTGTGAAACTCACTGCTTTAGGATGTTATTAAAGTCAAAATGCACAGCAGGAGTCTAAGAGGAAGAAAAAATATTCTCTTGTCCCAAATTACTGTATTTCTGGATACTCTTATTATTCATACAAGAGGATTAAAAAAAAAAAAAACCAAACAAACCAGCTTGAAACACAAAGTTTAAACAAGTTAGTAATTAGGATGAAATCTCCATCACCCCAATTCTGTCAAAAATATGTTTGGGTTTCTTTTGGTTTTGCATCTTCTCAGAAGCTATGGGAATTGACAACAGTTACAGATACACAACTGGACTAAATGAATCTAATGCTGTATGGCAAGTTATATGCTTCAGTGAGATCAACATTTTCTTAGAAATATAACTAGGTTTAGCCCACTGAGAGAGCATGTCAGTGATCAAACTGTACATGCCTTGAGGAAAAAACAGGGGAAGGAATCTCTAAGGTTTAATTCTGTAAAGCATAGTTTCAAAGAGACTGCTGAAAAGCAAGTAATTGCTCCAAACTACCTTTCTCTGAAAGGTCAATTTTTAGTTTCCTTTAGGAGAATGTATCCTTTAGGAGAATGAAGAAATACATGTTACACAACTGTTCAGAAAATCCTTAATTACCACAGGAAGTCTGTTCTTTTAGGCAACTCAGGCTTTTGGGAAATTCATGAAATTCACTATGAAAATGGTGAGCTGGATTCCTGTTTATCATTCCGCTTAGCAATTAAAATTTCTAACTTAAAAATGCGATCATCAACTATTAAGATATCTTCGAAAGCACTGCCATTCCCTGTGGAAGGGTCTGCCATGGTTCCTCCCAAAATTCTCTACTGTTCACTGTATTTGCAAAGGTTACTTTTGATATTCAATCTCCCACATATCCAAAATTGGATGGCAATAGTCCTGCTATACAAATGTATGGAAGAGGAGAGTCCAGCTCTCACTGTAACCTGCTTATCTTTCAAAGAGTAGCATAGTCACAATATTATTGCCAGTTGTAGCAGAGCAGAACACATTTTTGCTTATGTGTCTTTTTCATTAGTAGTTCAGCGATACCACTGAAACACCACATCCTGGAAAATACAGGGAGGTTATATTATTAAGGTGGTTTTACAAGCAAAATTAAGATATGCCTGAAGGCTGCTTAAGGGCTTTTAACCCAGATATTGTGAATAAAACCAGCAGCAGCACTGCCACCTGCACTGATGTGTAGGTGCATTCTGTAACCAGTTCTTCATTTTGTTACATGAAAACTACTCCTGAAACTTCTTCATCAAGACTAGAGCCTTCAGAGCAATGCTTTATAGACGTTTCAGGCCACCTTCAAGATGCTAGGATAACCAGATGTCATTTGCTTCACATTACGTTTTCAAAATCCCCGGAAGAGATTTTTAATTGCTAGCCTTTTTTCTTCATCAGTTTAAGATTCTCAACCTGATAATCTGTATCTTAATATATTCAGAAATCGGTTCCAAAAATATCCATGTAGCACCTAGTAATCTATTGCTCGAAAGCTCACTACATTCTATTGCATTAAATTAAAATACAGAGTAAAGTTAATCTCACAAGGCCTATGAGTCTTATTAGTAGTACTAGTCATTTTAGTCAAGGCATTGCTATGCATTTTGGTTTGCAGAACTGGTGATCTAAGTTTTTTCAGATTCAGGGAAACCTAAACCACTGGACTATCATTTTTCCTACGCAGTACGCAAAGCCACAAAGAAATCTGTGGGACAAGAAAGAAAATTCAGCAAACCAAGCAAAGATTGATTACAAGATACTGTTTACCCTAAATTAAGCTGTGACCATTAAATTTCTTTACACAAGATGTCAGAGCTCTAGCAAAAATCTGGGAAAAGAATACAGGATTTTCCCCAGATTTTTTTTCTTGTGAAGCAGAGGAACTTGAGACATCGGTATTGCAGAGAAGGATGTGGGTAATTCTGGTTCCATATTTGGTCTGAGTGGGTGTATGTCAGCTGCCTTTTGAGGGATGCTACATACTCTTCCTGCAGAATAGATGCACCCTGTCAGACATAAACCCAGCTGTGCAGCATCAAGCCACCTGCTAGAGCATGGGAATCTGAGAGTCTCAGAGAACCTCAGAGGATGGTTCACAGTAAGTCGGCTCAGCCTTGGGTACCAGTCTGTATCAGTATAGAGACAGGATGCCCATGGGCTGCCCATGAGCATTTCTGCAGGTGTCACGTGGGCTGACACCTGCATGAGGGTCAGACACACCTCCAGCGTGGTGCTGGAGGGTGGGTGCTGTTCTAACTGCTAACTTCTGTTGTACTTCTATTAAAATATCATACACTTAAATAAACCTTGTGTTCGAGTTGAAATATTTTTGCTTCAGCAAAATTTGCATGTTTTGTAATAAAACAGATGTAAAAATCCGAATATTTTTCCTTGGTCTTTCATGCAGTAAAACTAGTCTTTTGAATACAACTATTCATATGTTCGCTGTGCCAGGAACATCTTTCATACACACCCTCTAAACTATTAACCCAAGATGGATAGCTACAAAAGGAAACAAGTTCAGTCTAATTAATTGGATGGCCCAGCTAACACATGGCAAAGACACAAGGAGGCCTGCAATGACTGCAACAATGGTGGCCCAGGGAACAGCCCACACCACCCTGCCTTCCCTTAAAAAACAAAGAGTAATTTCTGGTTAAGCATTTGCTTCTCCATTATATAACTGAAGAGTTTCAAATTTCTCCCCCCAGAACAAGACAGCAGTCTACAGATAAAAGCTATCAAGTGCAAAACACGCCAGTCCTGAAATCCCAACTGCAAGCAAGTCAATGAGATCAAGATGTTACAAGGGAACTTTAAAAGACAATTACTTTTAAGATTGCTAAAAGAAGTATCATGATTAATCACAGAGGGCATAAAAGCTAGAGATGGACTTTCCTTTACTTGTCTTTGCACAGGTCTCTGAATCGTGACGGTAAGCCCAGCTCTGAGCTGGTGCAACACAGCAGGACTATGCTAACTTCACAGCTATGTGTGTTTAAATCACAGAATTTGGCCTGTTTTAAGACTTGAGAGCTGCGTGATTCTGTTACCCTTGTTTCTATGTAAAAAACAGAATTATATAAAAGAGCAGTAGAGTAGAGCACTACCTCAGCAGTTTGGAACGACAGTGGAACCGCTATGGGTTGCTAACTCGTGCCCACAGCTTGGCTGAGAGCCCTCGGAGCAGTGCGAGATAAACCTACTATATGATACATACACGCCAGCAGAGTGCTCTGCCTTGAAATAAGAGCCGACAGGCGAAGCCAGTGGAATACATTGGGAGCATTGTTTTATTGCTGCTTTACTGCTGAGATTGCTGAACAGTCATGAAAATGCCTGGCGCTGCTGCTGCACAGTTCCAGCAGGACGTGACCTGCTGCGGGACATGGCTGCACACTGCGTCTCTCTGGTGTGCAGCAGCAGCTCATGGAAATGCTGAAGAAATGGAAATATCAGATGAGTTCTCTCTATGCAACTGAGTTTACAGCAGTTGCACTATTGCCAGGTAAACTAGCACAATTTTAAAAGTAAATCAGAATTTCTACACCAGCAGGAGTGTGTCAGCTGCACTAAACCCACATGGAAGCTGGTCCCAGGGAAGCAGAGCGGGCCATTGGCTCCTCACTCCAGCCCTGCTGGCCCACACTGCAATGTGGGCCCCACGGCCCTGGGTCACTTTATTCATTTCCCATGCTTAAAGGTTCTTGACTGCACACAGCAATCTTGGATTACAAAGGAGCAGAGGCTACATCTCAACTGTTTCAAGTTCTGCCAAGAAAAAAAGGGGACTTGGGTCAAGCCCAAGCTAGCCAAGCACAGAATTGTCAAACCAAGGCTTTCAACAAATCACTTCCCAGAAAGTCATGAGACTAGCATTAAAAAGTAAAACTCATGAGAACTTAATAATAGTTTGGGGTTGTCTTTATTTCCTTTCCTCGTTCTTCTATTCAGGTTTCTCTTCAAGCCTGGGAAAAGAACTTCCTTGCTTGGGTTTAGATTTTCAATTGCCAGCTGATTGCCAGATTTTGAAAAGACATAAGAGAAGGAAATAAGTACAATATTTTAAAAATTACAAAATTTAACAACTTTGAAAACTACTGTTCACATTCCTGATGTGCTATATGTTTTCCTGGTGTGTCAGAGAGAAGGATCCTCATTTATAACTCCAGTTACACTGAAGAGCAGCATAACTAATAAGCTTACTACAGCCTGGATTCCCACGAAGTCCCAAATGTGCAACTACTTACTTGTAAGCTTCTAGCTGGTTTTGCAATCTCTTTTATATTGTTAAGATATAACAGAAATGATCCCTCACATGCATAAATGTTTGCAGCATCACATGGTGTGATTTTTGGGGCGGTCCTGTGCAGGGCCTGGAGTTGGACTTCGATGATCCTTGTGGGTCCCTTCCAACTCAGGATATTCTATGGTTCTATGATTCTGTGATTCTAACCTTGTCCTTCTCCACATGTACATGGAGGTATCTAATTTGGCCTCTTACAAAACTGCCAGCGTATACCTTAAGAAGCTGAGTCCCAGCATTGCTTTATACACTGAATAGCATTATTTATCTTTCAGTCATATCACTTATGACTTCCAATGACTGGGAACAACAGCAGCAAAATTTATTTGAAATTATAGCCTTTGACCAGAGAACATTTTGACTTATATGGATTTTATTCAGCCTCTTGTCAGTTATCCACATTTTAACTTTTTATTCTAAAAATCTTTCCGTTTCCTACTTTTAGATGTAAAAATCTGATGAACATTGTTTCTTCCCTACACTGCTGGGATGTGCAGCACGTTCAGGGCTGTGAGCAAGACGGAAGCCATGCTCTCTATGCCTCTTGGTGGGCACACAAACCTCCTGCCTCACTACCTTTGTGTATCATACTTTCTCTAAGAATCTTATACTAAAGCCTTTCTCATGTGTAATTGAGCTGCTTCCCATTACAAACCAATAGTCTACTACTAAGAGTAAATGCATTCCTTTGTAGACAAAATGTATTTTTCAAAGGTAGTAAAGACCAGCATGCAGCACCTCATACATCACTCATCCACTCACTACTGACAGTACAGCATGTCTTGCAGCACCTACAACAATCAACATCCTTGCTCACTGGAGAGATTTTTTACACTTCATTGCTTATGTTCTTACAAAACAATCATATGAACTTCTGGGAAGATAGCAAAAATGTGTTACTGATAGTTCATACCAGCATTACTCAGAGAAGTGGGCACCAGTAGACAAAAGGAGTGGATATCAGGCTGTAATTCATTGTCAGCACCAATCTTGTGCCACTGGAAATGCTTTTTTCTTTCACTGGAGACACTAATTAATGTTGTTCTTTTCCTTTTTTTTTTTCCTGTTAGTTTTTGCGAAAATCACCTCTATGAATCCACACCACACCTGACTCATGAACACTAGAAAAGCAAAAGGGAGAGAGAGGCAGAGAGGAGAAGGACTGTGTCAGCTTCACCTTGTATTTCTATAAAGTCATGGTACTTCATGCTATGGCTCAATGATCACAGTTGTTTTGTAAGAACATATGCAATGAAGTGGTTTGGGCTGGAAGGTACCTCAAAGTTCATGAAGTTCCAGCCCACCTGCCTTGGGCAGGGACACCTTCCACTGGACCAGATTTCCCAGGGCCCCATCCAACTTGGCCTTGAACAATCCCAGAGCTGGGGTATCTACAGCTTCTCTGGGAAACCTGTTCCAGTGTTTCACCACCCTCTGACTAAAGAACTTTCTTCCTGACATCCAATCTTAATCTCTCTTTCAGTTTGAAGCCATTCCCCCATGCCCTATCACTATATTCCCCTGTCAAAAGTCCTCCTCCAGCTCTCTTGTAGCCCCCTTCAGGTACTGGAAGGCTGCAATGAAGTGTCCCTGGAGCCTTCTCCAGGGTGAATAACCCCAACACTCTCAGTCTCTCTTCATAGGAGAGGTGCTCCATCTTCATGGCCTTCCTCTGGACTCACTCCAACAGGTCTAGCTCATGAAGCTCGACAGAAACAGAATGATGAAGCTGAGGACAGAAGGTCATGTGAATACCCATGCATTATCTTGCTGAAACTGTTCGCCATCTAGTGGTTTGTTGGCCTCCTACAAACACAAAATTAAAAACAGTAAAGAATTGGAGTATATAATATCAGAAGGAAAAAAATGTTTGTATTATACCTCTTCCTCAATGTGCAAGAACCTATTAAAAAAATATGAAAAAATATGAAGTACCTCTCGCAAAGTGTTTACCATTAGAACGAACATCCCATGGAGACAAGCAACAAAAACCTGCTCACAATCAAGGTGAGATTCAGAGAGAGGTTGGGTACACACCGTTGGTAATTTTTCTCTCCTTTATTTCACTATTTTCCTCTTATTGCATCAAGATGTCCTGATCTAATTTGCTCCACCATTTTCTTCAAGCTTGCCCACCCAAAAACGTACATTATAAACAAACTGCAAGGGAATTAGGAGGGCTCTGTGTTTTGGGATGGGAGTTCCCAGGGAGCAGCATAAGATGGCTACTCTGCAACAGAAGGTGTGCCAGGAGCCAAGCACAACACTGAGGTGGGTAAAATCAGTCACCTCAACAACAAGGAGCCGGGATGCAGAACAGCAGCCCAGGGCCAAGATTAGGTTGAGAGACAGTGGTCAGGGTCAGACATAGCCCAGTGGTCACCCAGCAGGGCCGCAGTGGCAGGGCAGGTCCGAGACCAAGCCAGGATGCCGAGTCAGCAAGTCTGGATCAGGGCCAGACTCATGGAGATGTGAGATGGTGCAAACACAGCTGCTGGCATAGGCAAGGGCCAGCGAAAGCCTCAGCTTGAAAGTGGCTCTCAAGGGAAAGGAGAGGCAGGCCCTCACTATGGCTTTTCTCACAACTGCTCTTATCAGCGGAGGAGCTGACCTTGGATTCTGCCAACTAAACTTCTGCAAAGCGGTAATGTGCTCGGGGCCATGGCAGTCAGAGGGGTGGAACAGAGTATCCAACACAGGGGTAAAGCAGGTTGATGGCCTTCTTCATCAAAATAGTATAAGGATGAAAATCCCACTTGAAAGTGGATCGAAGCAAAGTTCAAAGAGCTTAAGTTGTTCAGTTTGGGCAAATCAAGAACTCTTGCTGTTAATGATGGCTTCATTAATGAGAAGCATCAAAGGACATCTAAATTATTAACTGATCACACTGATTTAAAGCTCACTGATTTGAGGCTAATTTGTACATGAAAAAAGATCAAATACAATCTTGGGATGTATCAGGGCCATACATTTCTATTAGAGACACTGTACAAGACCTGAATTGAATGTACTAACTAATCACCAATGTTTAACAACAGGGAATTCAAATTAACATATGCACAAATGGCTCAGTGGGAGAACCAGGAGAACAGTGAGAGTTTCCTGTCTTATGGAAGGAGACTAGAAATAACAGTGGCTAAAATAAAAGGAAAGAGACTAGTAATAACAGAGGTGAAAATAAAAGTGCTAGAGGGGGTACAACAAATGATCTTAACTTCAGAAAGAAGAAAAACTAAATTTATAAGCAGCCCTGGTCAGGAAAGAATCAGCATAAATAATCCTATATTAAGAACTAAACTAATAAAAGAAATTGTTTGAAAATTGATAAATAATTTGGCATTCTCCACTTCCAAGGAATGAGATTTTGGGACTGTTTTTCAGTGCAGTTAATACCAGCAAGGAAACTTTAGGAAATAGATATTTAGTTTAAAATTTATTTATTTACTTGAGTTGCACATGACAGCAAAGAGGTCACATGCAACATTAGAAGGTCGAAAGGGTCCCCTTCAGACTTATTTCCTGCATTAACCAATGATTTGTAACAAGCAGCCTCCTGGTTGAAGTCAGACTGGATTATCTGATGGGCTCTTTGGGTTTTAAAATATTAGAAGTCCAGCTAGAGCTGTATGTATTTAGCTATGGGATTATGTATATATGACCCCGTGCTGTAGTAACAGCATTGAAATAAACTGTATTATTTGTGGCCGCATTCTCCTGTGTTGCAAAAGAAACCAACAAAAAAGAGCTCATTGTGGGTGAGGAGATACCAGTAAAGTAGCTGAGGATCCAGCCCTCAGAGTATTTATTTTGGTGACTTCTCTATGATATATTTGCATATTTTAACTGCATTTATACTGACATATGATTTAGTAAGCATATTGAGTGCACTTATTTCAGTTATATTTAAAAATATTATTCTGTGAGTGGTATATTGAACAAATGCATTTATTTTGCTAGTCATCAAAGAATAACTGAAAGCTATTCTTCCTGTATTGTACAGAGTGGCAACCTGTGTAAAGTTACTGCAGTCTCTGTGACAGATAAAATTTCTAAGGAAATTACCTAGAAAATGTGGTCAGCCTCATGTCAGCTGAAATGTAGAGATTTACTGTGTGTGTAGGTAATTGCAATGCTTTTAAAATCCAATGCTAAATCTAGATGGGGAGAGACATATATTTGTTTTTGTGGAAAGAATACTGTAATGTAAAGGATCATGGCATGAAACAAATTCGGTTTTACAACATAGGTGTTGTAAAAGCTACTTTGACATAGCAATAATTGAAATAAAGTGTAAAGGACGAGATGCGGACTATCTAAAATCTCACATTGGTCATACCTGTAATGGCTAAAGGGAATCCCTCTAACAACATCGAGTCTAGCTTCGAGGCTAGCAGCAATATACTTAAGGCAGAGAAGACTGAAACATTCAAGCCACTAGGCCAGGCAGTTTGTAGGCTCT
The DNA here is from genome assembly GCA_038380795.1 of Pyrocephalus nanus. Classification (NCBI taxonomy): domain Eukaryota; kingdom Metazoa; phylum Chordata; class Aves; order Passeriformes; family Tyrannidae; genus Pyrocephalus; species Pyrocephalus nanus. The sequence continues at coordinate 43,566,920 of CM076259.1, forward strand.
TGACATTACCACCAGAACCTTCTCCTCTCCTTAAAGAAAATGCACTGGTTAAAGTTATATAGTATAATGTTATCTCCCTCTTCGATCTTACTCTAATGGAACAAAATCACAAGGCATCAGGAATGATCTTAGCAACCTCAAGAGCATCAGAGGTAAACACCATCCCCCTTTCTCCCCCTATTTATTTGCACTCCTGTTTGAATTATTTATTTCAAAGTACAGCCTCCATTTCTTCTCATTCACCCAGAACCCAGTCTGGGTGTGGTAGAGTGAAGGATTTCTACATAACCATCTAATCAAAACTAGTAGAGAGACAAATTAAACCTAAATGTGCAGTCTGTAATTGCTCAGGATATCTCAAAATTTCCTATTGCACATACTCATCTTTGAGCTATTCACCATGTGCACCTCCTGCTAGATCCTCTGACAGTGCTGCTGTCTCCTTGCCGACACCCAGGGTTTTAGGAGTTGGATCTTCTGTCACAAGAAATAGTAATGATGAACTGGGAATTTCTCTGTGGCCCTCCCTGGACAGCCCTGTTGGACAGCTCAGACTCCCCAGTTGCCAGCTCCATCCACTTCCCTGGGAGTTCCATAACACTGTGAGCTGTTTCAATGCGGTTCCCGGTCTCGGCGACCACCTGCCCAGCCTGGAGCTGGAGCCCAGTCCCTCGCAGGTCGGGCCCCCCCACAGGGGCACTGGGGATGTGGTGAAGGCTCTTTGGGTGACACCCCCACCGTGTGTGCCGCGGACCCCGCAGCGCCCTGCCCCTGACACGACAAGAAAGCCCTCATGGACCCAACCAGGCGGTGGGCCAGCACACGTTGGGTGCCGCGAAGTCACCTCCCGGTGCAGACCAGGGTTAAGGTTTGGAGCCGGGAAGCACCGCAGGCCCAGAGGACTCCGCGCCCTCAGCGTGGAGCCCGCCCCGCCCCTGCGCGCGGCCGGCGTAACCCCGCGGTCACGCGGGCGGGGCGGGGCGGGCCGCGCGCTGCGCGACCGGCCGCGAGAGTCGCCGCAGCGCCGTCGCGCGTGAGCGGCGGGACTTTGCCCCCGCCCCGTCCCGTCTCGCCCGCCGAGCCCCGCGCTCCCGTCCCGCCGCCATGGCCGCCCCGGGGCCGGCGCGGCTCCTCCGCGCCGCCGCCGCCGCCTCCGCCCGCCGCTGGCTCTTCTCTGCCAGCTCGCCGGCAGCCGCGATGAGGCCGCGCTGCGGCGGCGCCGTCGCTGCCGTGAGGGCAGCGCGGCCGTTCAGCCTCTCTGCCCGGGCGGTGCTCAGGTAAGGAGTCGCGGCCGTGAGGCACCTGGCGAGCTCCCCGGAGGAGCTGGACCGGGCCAGGCCTCGGCGCTGAGGTCACCCGGGGCCAGCGGCTGCCCGTGGCCAGAGGCACGGGCCGCCCGAGCCGGGCTGGCTCGTGGTGACCTTCCCGCAGTGCCCCAGGACGGGTCCCGGCCCCGCCGCCCCTCACGGCCCGTCCTGCCCTCGCCATCCGCCGGACCTTCCTGTGCCCCGCAGGGCTGTGCCGGGACTGCGGGTCGGCCCGGGGGAGGCAGGGGTCGGTGTGACCCGGAACGCCGTTGGAATGGCTTGTGGTGTTACGGAACGGTAAACCAGGGCTCCTGGTGCTCAGGCTAGTTCTCTAAAAGGTTGTGACCTGAGCAAAGTTGCTTTTTCGTGCAGTGCAATGTTTGCTTTTTTTTTTTCCCCTCTTTTTTTTTTTTTTTTTTTTAATTTCCTGTGGAAGCCTGACTAGACTAGTGGTAAACATACAGCATATATCAGAGAGCCCAATACTGAAGGTCTCTTCAGTCTTCGGGATAGTTTTCCACTACTCAATAGCACTTTATGCATCTTTCTCTAAGGAAAGACTGGATTTGGCACTCAGTGCCATGATCTTGTTGACACTGTGGTGTTCAGTCACAGGTTGGACTCGATGATCTCAGAGGTCTTTGCCAACCTAATTGATTCTGTGGTCTGAGCATGCAGAACCCCTCCTGTCCTCACCAGTATGTAAGAGTAGGTGTTTCAAAGCGTGTTTCATCTGTGGGGGTTTAATATTCCAGAGTCCTTAACTGCAGTTTTGTGACATGTAGTCATAGACTGTTTATGCACAGCCGTCAGGCCCGTGGTTTGTATGTTTGAAGACAGGTCATAGTCTGTAGCAAATTTTCAGTATTTTAAATGCAGAAGTTTTAAAAGTTTGGTTTACTTGGTTGTCAGAAAAATTTCCTTGACTCGGAACAGGACCTGCAATCACCTGCCCAGCATCAGGGGTGTACACTGGTCTTTTCAGGAGGGTTGGGATAGTACCCTCACCATCAAAGCTGTTTCAGTAGTTTGCTTTTAAACTCTCCTGTAGGTGCTCTTTGACTTTGTTCCAGCAGCTACTTTTCATATGGAGAGACAAACTTAACAGTATAGTCTAGGACTCTCATATGAAATGGGTGAGTTGTTAGTCACATCTCTTCTCTGAGTGACCCTGCTGATGATCAGTTGATTTTGAAGTCTCTTGATTTGCAATTTTTAATTAAAAAAAAAAAAAGGCACATTTGTAAAATACTGTCAGTTTTTTAAAAGATGTTAAAATTATTGAACAGGGTAAAAATGGGGGAAAAGGAACAATAAAAAGGGAAAGCATTACCTTACTTAATAGTAAGGCAAGACCTGTAATCCCTCAGGTCTTTCACAAACAGGCTGAATACAGAATGGAATTTATTCACACTCATTATGCAAGTGCACCAGCAAAAAAAGCTTATGCAAGCAAGTATGTTGTTTATATACTCCATGTCATAACCTGGCTGAGTGCGTCGGGAGAAAAGGAAAATCTTTGGATATTACTGTTTTCTCAATTTATATGCGAGTTATTTTCTTTAGTCCTGTCGTCTCTGGCATTTATTATTTGAGCCCCAGTTCCTGACCTTTATATAGTCAGCCAGTGTTATTCCAGTAAAAAGATACATCATTGTTTGTGTAGGTAAAATTAGCTATATTTGTGTCTGGGGGGATGAAAACATCATACAAAACATTACCTTAAGTGATTCTTGTGAGCAGAGGTTCCCAGGGGTTTCAGTGAAGCATCAGGCATTATACTTTGATTTCTATTTTCTCTTTTGTTCCATTTTTATCTGTTACCCTTCTTTTTCAGGATGAACAGGAGCTATCTCAGAATTCTTTTATACCAGTTTGGATAGCTGTACAGTGTTTTTGGTGCACAGCATAATTATTGCATACTTTAAAGATTAGTTCAGGTTTATAACTTTATATTTTAATTGAGGCCTGCTTAATAGTTTATCCATGAAACTCTTTAGGTGTTTAGGGCTGTTGAATTTTCTTTGGATTAGGATTTGTTGTTTATTAAAAGATCTGGAAATAACAGAGTTGGTCTTGCCATGTGCAACACCAGGCTACAGTTGTTACCTTTATGTTTTGTTTGAAAGAATGTAAGAGATGATTCCTAACTTGGAAGTAATATCTGAGATGTAAAAGCATACTTCTTTTAAAGAGGAAGAGGTAACTGTCAGGATTCTTGCAGTATTTACTCTTTTTTGCACGGGAGAGACAATGAACAGCATTTACAGTTTTGTGGTGCTCTTCTGTGCATTTGCAGTATGCTTAATATAGAGTATATATAGAGTATCCTAGTGAAGCTTGACAAAAAAGCTGATAGTGCTGTGGCAACCCTATTAAGAAATTGTGTTTTTCATCTGTTTTATCTGAGAATGAATTGGAATATTTATGCTTCACACAGGTAACACAAACTATGTTTTGTTCTTCCTGATGATCCTGAGGCTACTCATACTTGCATTGACCTGACACGTTTCATATTAACTGCCTGTGACTAGTTCACATCATGTTGGTATTTACTTGGTTCTTTTTCTTCATGTAAACCATGTCTGGGTAGACAAAAGCCGTGTTACTTGAAATCTATAAAGCTTAAGAGGTGTGAAATTTATTTTTTTTAATGGTATGCCCAATCATTGAAAAGATTTGTTCAGTGTTTTGAATGTCTGACTAGTCTTATTATTACATACACACACTTCTGTGTATGTAATAATAATTACACTCATTAAATCCTCACTGATTTTTTTTTTAAATTAAACGTTTTGGCTATGTGAAAAGTGGTAAAGGTGGTAATAGCAGAAAACCAGATCCTACTGCAAGACTGTAGAAAGCTGTATCTAATGTTACACAAATAAATAAATTTTAGTTTCAGTTATAAATCAGGTGGATTTAGGTCCTGTAGAAAGATTAATTGCTGTATCAGTCATCAACAAAAGCCCATGAGTTTAGAAGAAGTGATACTTCTGTTTGTCCCCTTGCTGCATGGCACACCCATCAGGCAAGCATAGCCGTGGTACAGATCCACATCTGGCTGAAGCAAATGTAAGACTGTAAGATTGCTCCACTGCTGTTTCCTCATTTTTGCTGTGGGCAGTGGCACTTTTGTCAGTTTTGCTTCCTAGTCCAGCTGGGACTACTTTGTTTTTATGGTTAATTTTCATCTAGATTAGTAAAACAAGCTGACTTGGTTTAATATTGGTGTAGAGATGATGGCAGGGTGACTCGAAGTGGGGATCAGCCAAACCCACATTTTTACACCAGAAAGAGATTGCTTTAATCTGATCGGGAAGCTTAGATTGTGTCATTGCATCATAAAGTTGCAGTAACATGACTGTTCTTAGCCGCTGTAATTTTTGTCAGAGAGTCAGATCTCACTGTGCCAGTTCTGACATCCATGCGGCCATTGACCTATGAGGGTTACTTTCGGCCAGTTTTGTTTCCAAGCTCAGTTTACCACGTGACAGTGTGAGCGCTGGAGAGAGAAGGAACAAAGGAGCAGGACTGTTCTTGTGACACTGTGGTGTTGTACCAGATTAAAGTGTAATCACGAGTGAAGACAGTTTCAAGTGTGTTTTGAAAACTGGGAGGGAGTTGACTTGTCATGTACGAAAGTTCCAGTGGACAGACAGACATCCTGCTGTTTGGTCCGTGTTACTTGCAATCACCTCATCCTATAGAAGAGTAAAGGGTATATTTAGGATATTGGAATAAATATTTAGTACTTGCCATGTATTGAGGATGCCCAGAAATGCACTTTATCTCCTGTCAGGATTGTGTTTGTCATCTTGACAGAAATATTTCATCAAAGGAGAGTGTACTTTGACCTCTGAAGGGGCTTTTTGAAGCCATTTTAAATTACACTGTCAGTGGTTTACTTTGGGTCTCAGAATGTGACCCTTTCCAGATGCAGTCTAAACCCAGGAGTCTTAAACTCCCAGTGGAGGAGGTGAATTTTGTACTAGTTTATCTAAGTGGGTGCTTGTTTCCTTGGTTCTGCTGTGGGAGGTGTTAGCATAGCAGAGGAACAAAACAAAAAGCTGAGTGTTAACTTAAACCTCCACAGGACGGTTTGCCAGAGGTGGTCCTTGGACCAGGTGACTGTGCAACATTAATTACATTTTGTAAAGATGTATATTTAAGATCTGAATTTTATTATAGTGCATGCTTCAATTGCATTGCAGATCAGCAAGGTCAACCCTTCATTATCAATTATAGTTTTGGAATTAATTTCTTGTTAATAATAGCTTGTGGATGCCTTCTGGAGGATGGACTGAGGGATGATAGGAAAAGAAGTGAGCATGACATCATAATGAATCATGGCACACACTGCTGCCAACTGATCTTACAGTTGTGGCAAGTATATAAAGTCTACAGCAACAAACATTTGTTGTTTCTCATAACAAGCTAGGACTCACGTTGCTAAAAACACATTTGCTTTTGCAGCCAGTTATAAAAGTAATTTGTTCACTGATGTTTCAGCATGGCCACTTTCAAATTTTTGCTTTAATATTCAGCTCTTCAGGTCAGAGTTTTCCAGGTGATGACTTGATTTTCAAGCTTGTGTATTTTGCAAATGATAGATCACTCAAGACCCACAGTTCCTAAAAGCGAGTACAGGTAATAAGAAGCATGTGTTTCAAAGTATGGATTTCACATGGAAACATAAATTTTTTGCATTACTTTTTGTTTGTTCTATTTGTATCTCTCATCTCTTGGCAGATTTCTTTACTGTCCATCCTATAAGCTTTTCTTGTTTTGCTCACTTACCATAGGAAACAAAATAGTCTATTTAAAATCGAACAAACTATTTCATTAGTATATTTAAAGCCTTCGTTTAATTAGCATGTGAAATAATTTAATACAGAATGCAAAAAAAATTTTTTTTCATATTAAAAGCTTTAGTTTTAAGATATTTTTATGCAGACTGAAAGAGAGATTTTTCTTAAATAATTGTCTGAAAAGCGAAGCAGAAAAATACAAAGCTTCTTTCTTTGAAAACATGTAAAAACTTTGAACTTCACTAAAATTAATATTTACAAGTTGAACTCCTAAGAGAACCTGTGCTTAAAAACATCGCAATGTTTTTTGAGTATTTCCTGTTTTGGCAGGAGAGGAGAATGAAATTTTGGAACTAATAAAGTAAAATAGCTAAAACTCTTAAGAAGAAATGGGAAAACTTACAATTTATCCTAAGTGATGAGAACAATAAAAATGTCAAGAGTCCACAGAAAGGTGGAGAGAGAAACATTTAAAATTAACTCTTTTATTTGTTAAAAATACAAGTATGATGCCTAAAATAAAATAGCTCTGATGCTCTTTGGTGAAAGACAAAGCATCAGGATCCCATATAGCTTTTAGTGACAAAACACAAACCAAAGTTTATTTTGTTGTGGTTTTTTGTTATTTTATTTTTCATGGTCTTTGTTCGATGGGCACCAGTAAATGCCTGTACCTGTAACAGCTTTTAAAAGCCAGTAACTTAAGTTTCTCAGCTCTTAGAGTGGATTGTCATTATTAGTTTAGTAGTATTCAATCCATGCTAAAGATCTAAAAAGTTCTAGAATTCTTTAATTCTAGTATATAATTTTCTTTTTCAGCTCAGAAGATAAAATAACCGTTCATTTCATAAATCGCGATGGTGACAAACTAACAGCCAAGGGAAAACCTGGGGATTCACTGCTGGATGTTGTTGTTGATAATAATCTAGACATAGATGGTTTTGGTAAGTAGATTCACTGAATACTATATTCACTGTCTAAAAATTGCTTTCCAGTTTATGTGTAAGCATTGATAGTATCATTTAGGTTGGAAAAGACCATTAAGATCAACTGTAAATAAATATTTATTACTTTATATATAAAACCTACCTGTGCTTTACTTGGATTTTCTCCTCTTTTTTTTTTTTTTTTTTTCTTCTGCAGGTGCATAGAATATTTTAGTTCAAGTTTAAAAAAAAAATGTTTGGGTGATCTTAGCTTGAGTATTAAAGGAGGGGAATGAGAACAGAGTACTGTCAAGGTGGAATCTGAAAGATGCCATCTGCACACTCTTCTGAGCTGAAAGGTCCTGGAGGCAACACAAAACTGGTGTATTTCTAAAAGTGTCTGGTTACTTCTGTAGTGCCATACTGTCTCAATTTATTATCGGGCTTTTTGTAGCACAGTTTGCTGTAGTATTTGAGTGCAAAGACAAATAAACAACCAAATCCATGTCAGCAGGGAAGAGCAAGAAGTTCAATTCTTATTAAAGAACTGGAATAAAAGAGACCAAAGCCCTCATGAAATTCTAACTTGGTAAAAGTTCTGTTTAAAATCAAAATAGGAGGAAGCTATAACTTCCCCCTATTTTTCCAAACTTTTGTACTTTCCATCGTTAGCATCATAAAATGCTTTAGATTGGAAGGGACTTTGAAGTTTGTTTAGTTCCAATCCCCCTCCAATGGACACCCTCCTGGTAGACCACGTTGCGCAAAGGTAGTTGTAGGATTCTGCCCATACAAAGCAGTGGTACTAGGAAATGAGAATTAAGTACCTTGGGAGAGTTATTTATATAATTATGAGCTGAAGAATTAATAGGACTAAAGCAGTAAGTGGAAGTACAATTTTCAGGACTGAACGTGTAATAGGAAGCAACCGGAGGAAAAAAAAAGCAGACTGTTATAGCACAGTTTGAAATCTGAGGTGTGTTTTAGGTAAGTGCAAATAAGTTTTACTGCTAGTAATGAAATCTTTGATATGATTTAAAATCTTGCACCTAATATCTGAGACAACTCATGTCTAGAGCTGCATACCTCTGGGGAAGAAGAATTGTCTCTTAAGAGAGACATTTTTAAAACTTTATAATGCATTGGTTTAATTAGCTGTATCTGTCACTTACTAAATGACTCATAGGCTTATGGCTGGTCTGCTTGTATCCTACAGTAAATGTTCTCTGTGTAAATATCAGCCGTGTTAAGGTATTGTGGTGAAGTGGAAAAAATAATGTTTCAGTAAACAGATGCCAAACTGAAGAAAAAATGTGGAATACTGTAGCAATCTTTAATTAAACATATGCTAGTCCCATTTCAGTAACCACTTGCTAATGAAACATCATACTAGGGTGGAGAAATAATGCATGGTTTGTGTTTAGAGAAAAATTGAGGGCAAAGTGAAACATAAATCTTGCCTATTTGCTTCTATCACTAGGGGGCATCCCATGTGCAGTAATAATAATAGAAATATCTTTGTATAAAGGCTTATAAAACTATTGAGTGATTTGGCTGCACTCAATTTGTTTGTTACTGCTAGCTTTACAGTTGTGGAAAGACCTTCCACTGTCAAAAGAGACTGGTCAGTGTTCTTTCCTTCCCCTCTTGTTCCTTCCCTCACCTTCCCAACATTCAAGATCCTTAGACTGATGATGAGACAAATTTTGTATTTGGCACTTTATTTGAACTCTACTTTTTCACGTGCCTTTGAAGACGTGATGTATTTTAAAAATCAAATGTTCTAGTACAGTGTCATGCTCACTTTGAATATATGCTGTTGATACTGTTACTGCATGTAACAGCAGTTCTTATCTGATGATAAATTCCACTGTTTCCATAGCAGTGGTTATGCATACAATCTTGCTTCCCTTATTTCAGTAGGAGTACAAAGGTGATGGGGTCACTGTATTCTCGGTTCTGCATTCCCTGGAAATGAGTAAATAAATGAGAATTGGCTAATGTGTTACCTGCTTCTCTCCTATCCGTTTAAACTGGAGCCTGGGGTTTTGTGTGCCCCAATCCCAACCTCCACAGTATTCAGCCTTTCCCCCCGTTGAACTTGCATTTTTCCTTTTTCAGCAATGTGGAGAACTTGATGTCAGCCCAACACAGTGACAAATTTATTAGTGTTCAAACTTTTACTGTCCTGTGGTGACCTCATTGCTGTACCATGTAGGTGTTGTTGATGCTTGTTCTGCTCAACCCTAGCAAATTATTAGATCCTTAACTTGAATTGAATTGCCTTGTAATAATACATGTAGGCCTCTTTAGCACAAATAAAACCATCTATCTGGCCTAACTACTTTTGTTGCTGTGAATTAGTGTTCTGTTGAGTAAGAAGAAATAGCAAGTAAAAATTCCCTCTTTCATATACTTCTGAGGAATTTCTTTTGTGTAGCAGGTATCTTCTGTTAAACTTCTGGAGGAAACCTTCTCAAAACCATGGAAAAAAGAGAGATAAGGATCAGCCTTGGAAATAAATCAAGTAGTGTTGATTGACAGTGTTGTGTGCTTTTGCATTCTTATAGTAGACAACCTTCCTTTAAAGACTGGAAAGGGAATTAGTTAAATGCTATAAATTAGTTAAAATATTTAAGTAAATCTTAATGCTATAGGAACTGTAGAAATACTATTGACAGTTGAATGCAGAGTAGATACATGAATGTGGGAATATATAAAACATTAATTTTACTAATCAACAGTGACTTCTTGTATGAGACAAACACTTACATATGTAGGATTTCTTCTGAAATTCTGCTGCAATTTGAAACTAGGATTTTGTTACCTTGATTTATTTTGTTCCATAGGTGCATGTGAAGGAACGCTAGCCTGTTCAACTTGTCATTTAATATTTGAAGACCACATATTTGAGAAACTAGATGCAATTACTGACGAAGAGATGGACATGCTGGACCTGGCATATGGCCTCACAGAAACGTAAGGCAACATAGTGCTTCACTACATCAAAGAATGGAGAGAAGGGTTTGCAGATGGGCAGTCTAATATTCTTGGAGCACCTTAATCAGCTTTTAACGAGTAGCTGGATTCTGTTACACAAAATGGGAGTGCCAAGTTCAGATATTGTCTATCTTAGTTCATACTAAAAATATGTCAGTATTGCTTTTGTAACTGACAAGTGTCAGTTGCCAGTATTGTCTTCAGAGGTGTCTGGTGCAGAAATGTTAGATACTAAAGTATGACTGAAAACCCAATTCCTTCAACAAAAGCTTTGCTGCTGCTGTCCTGTGTGTGAATTTTCTTGTACTTTTTTCTCTTCCCTTCTGTTTACTGTCTCTGTTAGTCTGTAGCTAGTTAATGTGTTTTATGAATGTGTTTGCATTAGTATTTTAGGTTTTGGTCAGATCTTCTTTTCACAGAATCACAGAAGGGTTGAGGTTGGAGGGGACCTCTTGAGGTCAACTGGCCCAACCCCCTGCTCAAGCAGGGCCACCTAGATCCGATGCCCAGGACCATGTCCAGATGGCTTTTGAATATCTCCAAGGATGGAGACTCTACAACCTCTCTGGTATTTATGTACATTGTTAACATCCTTCCTTCAAGCCTTCTCTAGCACAGTGTCCCATATGTCAGTGTACCTACTTGTCATGCTTTGACACAGAGTGCTCTTGGTGCACACAGGCCAGATTCCCTTTTGGGAGAAACTGACTCTAAACTACGCTCTGACTGCTGATAGGCATTAGGATTAGACTAGTGGTAGTCTAAAGTAACCCTCTCTTCTGCATCACCCCCACCATCACATGTCTTGTAATTAGGATGTCACATCCTCATCACAGACCCATTCCAAATGGGCTGTTCCACCTGCTGATGTACAAGTAGCCTTTATCATAAACCATGCCCCTGTGAACAGTAGGCAGCTGTGCCTTAAAAGATTTCATGAACCCTTTTCTTCATCCTTTGATGAAACAGCTCAATGAAGTTTTTGAGAATCTTTCCAGTGATGTCAGAGGCTTTATACCTGGCCTGTATAGCATAGAGTTCTTTTATATCTCTGCAGATTAAGTTAATTCACTCTGAATTAACTCGTCTATCTCCCAATTATTGGGAATCCCATACTCATCATGTCTATATAAGAATACACGTTCTCACTTCAGACAAATCTGAACTTCTGTGGGAGGTTGTAAAGGCAAAGAAGTGAACCCACAAGATATTTGTTGCAGCTGCTTTTGTTTTATTCTTCTTCCTGTCTCACAAAAACCCATTTTTGGTTTTGAGAAGATCATAAGCCTATTAAATGTGAATTTACTTCACCCTTACCATCTACCATCATTCTGAATTTTTAGGTTCAGGGCCAAAATAATTCCTACATAGCTCTGAAGGCAAATGATATTTTAAAAATTTGTTCTTTGGCTATCTTTTAAATGTTTAAATCAAGAGATTTTACTGAAGAACTGAGAAATAGTAGAAAGCCAGAGCTCTTTGTTGAAATATTTCTATTTTCTCTCTAAGTTCTTCATACCAAATTAAGTTTTAGACCCTCTGAACACGCTTGGTACTTCTGTTAGGTGTTCCTATGAGCAGGGACCTTTCAAATGTGTGAGAGGATGACTCTTACGGAATGTGGAGCTTTAAGTAACTGATATTTACTGCAGGTTACCTGGGCTCCTGTGCTGGTACAAACTTGTGTAGTGGAGAGGCACTTCTATGCTCTGTCTTAGGTTTAAGGATAAAAGCTTGTACTTATGAGTGACTCTGTAGTTGGGGAAGTTTCAGCTAGCAACTGCCATGAAAGTCATGTTTTTTTAAATGAATTAATTAGAAAAGTTAAATAGTTTTGATTAACTGCAGAACAGTTGAGATGGTTAAAAGTAGTAAGATAAGGAGAATGCAAACCCCGGCAAGTTAAATGTGTAAGAAGAATGCTGAAGCAAAAAAGAAGCTCGTAAAAAGTTGGAAAAAATATTTTTGTTTCTAACCTATCAGAAGCAGGAAACTTTGTCTACATGAAGAGCTGATGGGTGATGTAGAAGGTGCACTTAAAATTTCTTTTGAATTGTTGTCTCTAGTGATGTTATGGGATGCCCATGCACTGGAAGGTTTCTTTGCAGAAGGCCTCCTGGAGTATTCTGTGATCTTGTCTCAAACTGACATATCCATGGAAGTATTACAGCAGATAAATGAGTAGTAACAAATGGTAATGGCGAGGTAGCATCCGCCCAGGAGTTCTACAGGAATTCAATCTGGCATTTCTGAATTGCTGTCTGCAAGACTTAATTAGTCGGTTTAAAACTGCTTCCACTGCAAAGGCATGGGAAGGCAGCAACCCAGCTTTTAAACTGAGATCATTGAAACTGAAGAACATACTGAATTTCCATACTGGACATTTTAACCAGATAGTCCATACTATCTACTATGGGTAAGGAAAGAATTCAGCAGAGCTTTTGTACGGAGATGAAGCAGATATTGGGGTTCTTCAGATAGGTCACTGAGTGTGAAGAAAGATCTTGCAGTTCATGTAATTTATTTAGGTCTAGAAATCCTTTACTAAGTCTTGAGTTGCAACAGGGTAAGAGCAAAGGCCCTGTAAAGGATAATTAATTGGTTAAGAAAAATCATCTTTTAACAAGGTAGAAGTATTGGGCTGTCTGGTAATAGTATGTGATCAACAGTGTGATCTAAAATTGATAGGTGCTACGTTTTAATTAGCGTGTTTGTGGAAGACGTGGGAAAACAGAGTGAAGCATAAGGTTTGTGTATAGTGTGTGTTACTCTATGGTAATATCAAAAATTGTTGGTGAAGACATGTGAAGGTCTTGTGCTATTGAGCAATAGGAAGTGATGTTTGGAGTTAAAAGGTGCAGATAAATGCATGTGGAGGCGTGGACAGAAGAGTGGTAACTTCCAGATTCTTGAAGTAGGCTGTCTGCTGGCTAGTGTCTTTCCAGAGGCTGGTGCTACAGAACATTGCCCATCCTTGCTGATGTTTTCAATATTCTATACTTAAGTACCGAGACATGGACATTGAAATAAAGGTATTCCAGCAATAAAAGCAGCTTCTGATATCTGCAGAATTTTGTTGTTGTATTAAATACTTTGATTTTAATTGCTTGCATGCAGCATCTTTTTTTTTGTTTGTAATGGATAGTAGGTAGGAAAAAAAAGGATGGCATCTCCTCGGGTGCTTTGAGTGTTTTATTTTTTTATCCTTCCCCTTCTTACGTTTCTTGTCTTTTCACTTCTACTTTTCTGGCTTAATGACCCAATCTTAAGCTTTTTAGTTTGAAAACATTGGACCTTGGATGGGGAGGTTACACTGTGCTTTTTTTCTGAGGCTTTCATTCAGATTTGTTGCCGCCATCTCTTCAGAGTTGCTAAATGGCACCTGGTCAATTTATTAGTGACCCACTGAAAATGGAAGGGTCATCCTTATTACATGTTGTCTCAGTAAGCAGGAAGTACTTGGAATGTGACTTTGCAGTGTGCTGAGCTCTGATGCTGAACATAAATCATTGTTACTGTCACACAGACCCTTGTGTTGGCACACGCTGTTCACTACTGGGCTTGATTAAGACCATGCACAAGAGTGGCTGTTTCTGATTCATGGTGTGTTTGGGATGGCTGAGTGTTGGAGGCATAAGGGGGTAAAAATGCTGTCTAGTGGGCTAGAACTAACTACAATGTCATATTTCCCTACAGATCACGTTTAGGCTGCCAAATCTGCTTGAAGAAATCAATGAATGATATGACTGTTCGAGTACCAGAAGCTGTCGCTGATGCTAGACAATCAGTAGATATGAGTAAAAACTCCTAAAAGAAAATACCTTGGGGGTTTTAAAGAAGCTTAATTATTTTTATAACTTATTTTTAAATGTGTAATTAAATATGGAAACTTACATAATTGTGAGTTATTTTATATGACTATCAATATTAGATTAATGCTATTTTAATTTTCTTTATAGAACCTCTTATATTTTTACGCTTAAAATGCAATAATACTTCTTGTAAGTAATCATTGGATTATAAACATTAGCGAGTGTATTACAGATTTCATATAAAATTATTCTGCTGAAACATTTAATGGCATTTGGAAACTGGACCACTTCTATAAGACTTCTAAGAAAAACTTTCAGTATTTCTTGGTTTCGGACCTGATGTGTAAGAGAACAAAACTTGTGAGACTGCATGGGGTCTTTTTGAAGTGTTGTCATTAAAGATGGTGTGCTCAGAGTTAATTCACCTTCTCAGTAAACATGATACTTCCGCAGCAAATAGTGGACTTTCAAAGTAGGACTTTTCCAAACTTTGGAATCTTATTAAGATGTGTCAAATTTTGTCTTGCAAAATACTGCTAAACCCATGATTTCTAGGGGCCATGTTATGGCTTAACCCAGGAAGCACCTAAACAACACTCAGCTGTTTGCTTGCACCCCACTGCTGCCTGACCCCCCCCCCGCCCCCCAAAGCAGGGTGGGGGATAGACTTGGGGGGAAAAAAAAAGTAAAATTCCTGTGTTGATACAAAGACAGTGTAATAAGACAGAAACAGAAGGGAAGACAACAACAATAATGATAAAAGAGTTACAATGTACAAAACAAGTGATGGACAGTTCAATTGCTCAACACCTGCTGACTGATGCCCAGCCATTTCCTGAGCAGTGACCCCTGGCCAGCTCTCCCCCCAGCTTAATATTTGGAGCATGACACCATCTGATCTGGGACAACACTTTGATCAGCTGGAGTCAGTTGTCCTGTCTGTATCCCCTCCCAACTTCTTATGCTCCCCAGCTCACTCACTGGTGGAGTGGGGTGAGGAGCTAAAAAGTCCCTGATTTAGTTGTTGCGAAGCCATGTTTACACTAAAACACTAGCATGTTATCAACGTTATTTTCATTATAAATCTGAACACAGCACTGTACCAGTTACTGGGAAAAAAATTAATTCTTCCAGGACAGGCTGATGCAGAATGTTAGCACCTGCAACTTAACTGTTGCCCAAATCAGATGTTAGTAAACCTCAACAGTTTTTACACTTGACTGCACCAAAAATAAAAGGATACACATGGCTTAGAAGAGTAAATTCTTAGAGCTGTATCATGGAAGAACATAACCACCGGATTTGCAAATTTACCCTTTGTAAATTCTTGCTGTTCTCTGAAGATGACTGAGTTGCAATTGAAGAGGGCAATGCTTGTCAATGTAAGATTTATTATCTCTTTCTCAGTTTTGGACTTATGCAGGAGGCAATCTGATGTCAGGTAGGGTGCTCAGCTTGAAGAGGTTCCTAGTTTCTGGGCCTTGCTCTCAGGATCATTTCAGTAATGGCTGATGTGAAATGACCAAGTATATTTATTCCATAAAAATGGACTTGGTTCCCCAGAAGGAAGAAGGAGAACCCAGGGTGAGATGACATGTGGACTGATGATGGAGAGCTTTCAGTTGAATATTGTTTTACTCTTTCTAAAGTAGCCCAAAATAAAGTAATGTCTCTAAGACTATTATTCTCTCCAGCTTTGTGTAAATACTTAATTGAACAACCAAGAGTTGTTACCCTTATAAGATAATTTTGGTATTTTGGGCATATTTATATACATTTATATACATATAAACAATGTTTATTTACATTTGAATGATCTATTGCATTCATTAATGCTTTATTTGAACTGATAATGATATCTGGACATCTTTTCTTTCATTATTACATATATATGGGAGAGGGGAGGAAATTATTTTTACAGTGTGGAATATTGGGATTATTTTGAGCTTCATAAAGAGGAAAAAAGTCCCTCTTTTTTAATAAAAATTAATATTTTGTAAAATTGTATTGAAAATAGATGTGGGTCAGATTTTTGATTTCCTCTCTGAGTTACCTTGTTTCCTTGTGTTACCTTTGGGCTTTGCCCTAATGCAAGACGCAGTAATTGTGATCTGTTCAGAACTTAATCAGGTAGGGTTTTCAGAATACACTTGTGATCTCATCTAATTCAAACTGTGACTTCAGAGCTGAAATTTCCAGACTGTTTGAAAGGCAGATCAAGGTCAGGGAGAAGCATAGGTATAAATGGAAGAAATGTTCTGAAGACGCTGCTGTCTTCCTCTTAAGCTGCTGTGACCCTAAATGTAGTTTAGAGGTCACATTCACACAGTCAGGCACTGAGGTAAATCGTACTTTATATTGCCTTTGTACTGAGCTCGTTTGTATACAGTAGTCATTATTAAATCTAGACTTTTTTTTCCTTTTTACGAGACACAGCTCATTAGCTTCCAGGAGAGGGGACCTGGGTCATAACCAGATGCACCATGTGTTCTTAACATCAGAAATTTGAGGTTTCAGTATAGTTGTGAGTTTTAGGGGTAGGTATTGCTATTTATTGAGTTTTAGGGTCGCCATTAGGGGGTTTTTTTGGATTTTTGGCGGAAAATTTTGTTGGCTTGTTTGAGGTGTTTTTAATACAGCACCAGGCACTTGTGGGAATCTTGAAGTGCTTAACACTGTGTAAAACAAATGTGAAACAGGTCTCATGATGGTTTTCTTTCTAAGACAAGGTTGCTTCATTGCGCATTTCCTGTGATAGCTCCTCATTACAAAGACTTTGACTCCTGTAGTGTGCCTGTGGAAGGAATTATTACTCAGCACAGCAAGGCAAAAAAGGACACTTTGAAGTTCGTTTTGAATTCTAGAGGTATCCCATATTGCATGCAAATGGAAATCTCAGAGGGCAAAGGAACTGATTTGTAGTCCCCAAAATGCACAGCTCAGAGATACTAGTTTATTGTTAAAATGATTTGCAAATAAATCTTATTTTTGACCTCTTTCTGACACACCTCGTTTGCATGGATTTTTTTCCTTCTTGTTCAAGCCATTGAATGTATTTCTGGGTGAAAAGTGGAACTTAACAGTTAATGGTGCACATTCCAGTGTAAGCATGAATTCTTGTGCAATGACACACAATTATACCATCAAAACTACTTGAATACATACTTATTTCCTTGTCCAAATAAAAATTACAGGTAACTTGCTTTCTAAAACCATTTCCTTTCTCTGTTAGAACATCAAGTCGGTGGGTCTCTTCTGTCCCCATCAAAAATTACGAGCACATCAAAACCTACTTTGATGCCTTTGCTTCTGTTAGTTCACAACAGATGCTCAAAGCCTGGAGCTGAAACAGACCTTTAATTCAGAAGCAGTGAATTAGGGGAGCAGTGGACTGCACTGTCTTCTGTTACTTGGGGTTAAAAAGGTCCTTTGGATTTGGTTGGGTTTGTGAGGAAGCCAGGCCAAACCATCCTTCTGCCTTCCCAAGGATGGGGCAGAGCTTGTCTGTGGCTCTAGGTCATGTCCCTTCCCTCCACCCCCTTAAACCGCAGTCCGGCAGAAGCCAGCAGGCCCCACCTCTGTGACATTTGGTGTGTTTGTGTGATGTCTGAAGGGGAAAGAAGGCTGTGCCTTGCATTGCCGCATCACTACATCCAGATATGTCAGAAGTTCCCATCGTCTGGACTGCAAGCTGTCATGAGACAGAAGGGCAAGTTCTCCAGGCAGTTTCTGGCTTCTCAGACAGGAAAACTAAATCTTAAAAGTTCACCGTTTTTGGCTACAGGCATCAAAGGATGTAAGGCATCTGTGTCCAAACTCAAATTGTATCCCAGTTAGAGGCAAGCTGAAAATGCTTGCGGTGAAAGTGGCAGTGCTTGCCCTGCTCACAGGTCTGGGCTAGGCCATGGAGGGATTCTCTGCAGCGTGTGTTTTGCCCTCACAGTGTACAAAGATAGTATACAAATGATAGTATACAAAGATAGGGGAGACAAAAGAAAAATCCTCATTCCTTGGGAGAAAAAAAGGAGAAATAAATCTTTAAAGGAGGAGAAGAGATGCTCAAGCTGTCACTGAGATATCAAACAGTAAAAAGCCTTGGGAAGAGTCTGCAGATGCTCTAGATGATTTCTCAAATGATCTGAAAAGATGCACAAGGGGAATGGGAATTTCCTGCATCAGGAGGTGGGGGCTGTTGTCTCTGGGTGGCCACGTAGATCGGCATGCTGCTGTGGGCTGCAGTGCCTTGGTGCTCTTTCTCTCCCTGTTTAGCTGCTGGGAGAGCAACAAGAAGTGTCATTTGTCCATAAAAAAACAGGCATTAAAAGGAACCCTGAGGTTTACTTTCTAAACTGCTTGCTTTTTTATGAAGTTAATTTTTTTTAATGTGAACTAATCCAAATTTCAAAATGTTATAAAAGTCATTTCTAGCCAGCAGTGATTTAGCATTTGCAACTGGGGCACGCTCTTCATCTAAAAGCTGTTGCCTCACTGTGCTCGGCGAAGCATCTTTGGAACCACTCTCCACGGTTCTGGAAGCTCCCTTGACCTCATCCCAGTCGTACAAACGTTACTCTGAGCATTTACACTCCCCGTGTGCTCCTGTGTGCCAGGTAACTTTAGTCTAGGCAGCGTGATCCCCTCTGTGCCTACCCCTTTCCTTAGCGCAGAGCTTTCTCCCCCGAGCAGCCACTAGGGCGCATCCCTTGCATCTTCTAGAGATGAGAAAGGATAAAAACGGGTTTTAAAAGGCTTGGTGCGACCTTCCTTAGGTCTGCTCAGGTACAGCGGAGCTTTCCCGTTTCTGGGAAAGAGCACGTCCGTGCCAGAAATCTCTGGGCCGGTGCTGACTCCAGGCGGTAAATCCCTGCAGCACAGCACTAGTGGGAATTAAAATTTGCGTCTGGGAGCATCGCATTCTCTAATTCGCGTATGTTAAAGCAGCCGTGTGTGTGAGCCCAGCTCAGGTACCGCCCTCGATGCAGCTGCTTGCTGTGGAGCCGCCTTGGATGCCTATTGCTGTGAAAGAAAGGCGGCCTTTGGTGTTACAGTGGAAAAGAGCTATTGCTGCGCCAGGCCGGGCTGCCACAGCTCCGGGTACCCGCGCCCAGCCCGCGGCAAGGCTGAGCATGTGGTCCTGCAGACGGACAGATGCACAGACTCACGGGCATCGGTGAAATGCAGACAGAAAACACGGCTCCAGCCATCTGTCCCGTAAGCTCCCAGCCCTGCAGGCAACACCCTACGTCTGGGAGCTGACAGGGAGCCTCTGTCGTTGGCCGTGGGACTATTGGTGGATCCCCACGACAGTCCTGGGAACAGCCTCGTAAGAGGCCCAGCTGGCTCCGGTGAGGTTATGGGGGTTCCCCTACCTGTCATGGTTCCTCTGTTCGTGGCAATGAGGTGTCAATGCCCTAACACTGTTCAGTGTGGGACATTTGTGCTCCTGGTTTCTTCAGCACTGCAGCAGGCAAGAGAGGATGCATTACACGAGAAGTGATAACACATGGGATGCTGGTGCCATGTAAGGAAACTCCTCCAGGTACTCCAGGGAAGTCTGCGGGCACCTGTGGCTTCTGTACCTGGGTTGCAGCTATGGCTGAATTGGTTGTCTTCTCACTGGCAGCAATCTGCCACTGGCAGCTGGTAGGCTGAAATCTCAGCCTACCTGGAGAAGTGTGTGCCATTCTCACTGAAAAAAATGCCAGGCCATAGGTGGTGTTCCTCTTTCAGGCTGTGTTTCATCAAAAATGGCTCTCCTTAAGGATCCAGTTTTGGATCAAAGAAATACCCAAATAAGTTGTATGTGCTTACTCAATCCAAATGCATCTGAGCAGGTTCAGAGGCGGGTTAGCAGCCTTGTTTTCATTTTACTCTTCCTCGAGTAACAGCCCTGCTTTGCATAGGTAAGGCAGCACTACCTTTCGATCTGGTGAGTGCTCACAGGTTTTACTGGTAATGGTTTGGAAGAACAAGGGCATTGCCTTCCTAGAAAACTCTGACTGGAAGGGAGAAAGAGAGAGAGAGAGAGGGAGAGCTGACACAAGATCACAGTGATGCAGCTGCAGCTTCTCGGATCCAGGAGAGAGGCAGACATATACCACCCAGGGAGCAAGCAGTGGGTTTTGGCTGCAGATAAAGGTGGAAGGTGTCATCTCAGAGGAATGTTTAACAACGGATGAAAATAACTGTAAAAGCAAACAAATGGTGTCTCAGAGACAAGGCATATGGTAGCTCAGAGTGACGGGGAAGCTCGTTCAGGCTGTGGTTCAGTTCCATGGACTGATGACTGTCGGGAGGAAGCACAGCAGGGGATGGCTGGAGCAGGAGAATCTCTGCTTCAGATATCAGCTTCTTTTTTTTTTCTTCCAGCCTAATTGTTATGATCATCACAGCCATTGATTTCTGTCAGAAAATTAGGAACAACACATTCTGTCCTGGTGTGGGGAAGAAAAAACAGTGTCTCTTGTCTTGAAGTTTCCTGCACTTCAGGGCTGTTCTTCAAGGAGAAAGGCAGCACAGGATTCTCTGAGGCAGGGGTTTGGGGAAGCAGAACAGAGCTGCCCCAAGGGTGAATGTTGTCCTGGCAGGAAAGCTCAAGAGACTGGGATCTCCCTCTTCTGAGTGATGTATACAGAAAATGTATTTCCAACTCGAACAGCCTGTGTCTGAGCACTGAATGTGAGCTTCACATTAAAAATTATCCTAATTAAATATATAATTGCTGGTCTTTATTCTCTACTATTTGGCATTTTATCAAGTGTTTGCCTTTGGATAAGAAGGGTGGAAAAGGTCCAGCTTCTGAGTTGCCCATCATAGTACTTACTTTTGGAGGTAAAAATGCTAAAGAAGGCACAAGGCATCAGAGACCTTTACAGCAGCACACAGAAATGAAGCAGGAAAACCAATTACTGGGGAACAGGAGTTAAATCTTAGAATAAAGGTACAGAGTAACTGCCAGATATTTGCTATGGTATTTCACTGTTTATATAACTGGTTAATTAGTACTGTCAACTACCCAGCACTGGGCTGCTCCTGTTTTACCATAAAGCCACCATATATAATACATTTAATCCATATCCACTTCCTTCCAGCTTCCATAATGGCTCTAGATCATGGGAATTTTGTAACATTAACCTTCCTCTGAGGGTCGTGTGCCAGAAATTCTTACTCCCTGGGAAAATAATTTCCCCAAATGATTTTGTTAATGAGTGAAAAATCAGCTCCAAGCCTGAGGTGAGCATGAGCTGCAGTGTAACCAGCGCAAGCGCAGCTGCCCCAGAAATTGACGTACTGCCCGATGCAGTAGTTCGTGGTTTCTGCAGTGAGATGTTATTTCCCAGACCATGTTATTTTTTTTGCTCCTTCAAATCTGGAGTGCAATCAAAAATACACAGGAAGGTTCTTTAGCGGTAAACTTGTGATCACCTTCAAGCTTGGAAGGAGACCTGAGTTATTTAAGGAGTTCATTCCTGGCAGCAAATTTGGGTGGATGCTGCTCTGACAGCAGGTCTGCATCTGTAAACAATTGGCCCAAATCCACTGAGGGAAGAAAAAGACCCTTTAGCCAATCCTTGCCACTTGTTCCTCACCTCTCCAAAACAAACAGACTGGCATGTTTTGGTTTAGCAAAAATGTTGAAACAAATTACATTTGATACAAGCCACAGTACTATTTCATAAGTGAAAACCACAATATTCCTTCCAGAGCATGCTGAATATTTAGAAATAAAAATAAACCACCTGGCCAGGCCCCACTGGTGCACGCACTGAGCTTCCAGCCCTCTCTGCTGTTACTTCCTACGCTGCTTCTCCCGGAGAGCTCCTGATTTATTGACTGTTTCCCTCCCACTCCATTGCTTGCAGCTTCTCATGACTTCCACTCACTCAGTGGGTACATCTGTTCAGGTTTTTTTCTGCTCAGGTTATGTTCTTTTTATGGTGTTTCTTTGTCAGGGAGAAATCAGGTATCCTGCAAAAATTTCGTTTATACCACACAAGTCAATATTACATTGAAAGCACCCTCTGCTCATTTCAATAATGATGAAATTCTTCAGGTTTCTCATACTTTTCAAGTAACCATGATGCCTGGAATCCTGGTAGGGTAACATTCTGGTAGAATATAAGCCCTCCAGGAGCTACCAAAGGAAACAGAGAAGGGGTGCATGAGCAGCTCCTGGCTCCAGTGCTGCATCCTTGTGCTTCAGCACTGCCTGTGACCCTTCTTCCATTCCCCAGGAGCTGTAGGGGGAACCCAGGGCTTGACCCTGGCATAATGCTGCTTGGTACATAAGGCCATAGAGGAACAACCAGAATGAATTTGTGCATGAGGCATGTTCTCAGAGCCCTGCAATGCCGGAAAACCTCACGTTTCTATTGCACTGGCTTTCACCAAAGCTCCTGCTGCAAAGCTCTGGAGCCGTGTTGGATGGCTGAGCGCACAGCAAGGGGCAATTTAATTAGTGACTACATACAAAACTCATGTCTGAACAGCTCCATCCAGGGCTGCATCCTCTGTACGCTGCCTCTGCCAGGCATGGCTCTCTTCCAGTGCTATTAACTTTGATGTGCTTCTTAAAAACCTTATCATACTTGCTTCTGAAGAGATGAAGCAGCAGAAATCTGGAGCCTGCTTCTCCATTTCCTCCCAGGTTATTCACGGCTCTGATGCCATCTGTAATGTCAAAGTGCTCTTTTTCTAACTTCATAGCCTTGGTATTAGGGCTTTTGACAAAAATCCCCATTGCTAACAACTTCTCAAGATCCTGGCTGGGAGCTTTTTGATTTCCAAACTGAATTTCAGGCTACATTATTTTCACAATTTTCTCATTGAAAATGTCAAATAAACTGCTGAATAAAATAATTATATTTTTCTTGATAAAAAGTGTGAAATTTCAATATTTTTATTTTTGTGTTGCTCTTCATACAGTGAAAGACATGGAGAAAATCAATTCTGCTGGTTTACACATGATACCATTTAATTCTGGTAAGCTTGTTCATAATATTTTCCAAATCTGAATACTGAAATTATCTCACTACAGCACAGGCTCTAAAATATCTTTTCTAGCATTGTGATGTTTTCCAGAATGACAGACAGAGGGCTATAAACCCCAGATATTTGGCTGGGGAGTCACACAATCTCAGAACGGTTTGAGTTGGAAGGCACCTTCAGAGAGCACCCACTCGAGTCCCCTGTGTACTTGTTTAGGCAACTGCATAAACTTTCCTTAATTTCCCAAGACAAATGATAGCATCTGAGTTTTTATGTACTTTGTGCAGACTTGCAGGAAAACAATAAGACCCATCTATCCCCCCAAGATAATATATTTCCTCCTCCTTCTGGGTATATCTTGAAAAATGTTGAATAACTACAACCTAATTGAAAGGCCAGACCTTAAAATAACTTTTCTTAGAACTACCGTTTTTCCCCCACAACCTCGCTGGCCCTCCAGGCACCTCCCAGCCATTCCAATCTCATCAGCAGAAGCAAGATACCTCGTGTCCCACAAACACCTAATGGAGACAGATCTTGCCAAAGCACATGCAAACAAGCTGATATAGCTTTACAATTCGTCCTCATGATAGAAACACCAAAAGCCATGGGTGAAGGTAGGATTAGAGAGATTTTTAATTGGCCCTGGCCTTTCATCCAAGGATTTTTTTTTGTGATTCACCTTCATCATGAGCAAGGATATGTTTTAGTTGTCTGCATGTAGGGAGTTTGGTATGGCGCACCTCTGCCCCCAAGGCCGTGTACCCCCTCCCTGCCTTCACTGCCCTGCCTTGCCTGGCCCCTTGTGGGAGGCTCCAGCTCAGGGAGAGCACAAGGACACACTGACAGCTCTGTGACCACCAAGGTACCTACATAAGATAAGTATGTATGTCCCTGCAAAATCTTCTCTTTGACAAAGTCCATATGAGAGAGGATGAGGGGTGATCAGAGGAGCTTTATGGTTCATTTCTTTTCATATAGTCTCTGGAGGCAGGCACCTTGTGGGTTTTATTGTTTTTTAGGGTTTTTTTGGGGGGTATTGATCAAGGGTGACAGTCATCTTAGGTCTAGACCATTACCTCACAAGAGATCTTTCTGCTCGTTGGGTGTTTGCTATGCCTGTGCGTGTTTGTTTTAGGGTAGTTTAATATCTTATATTTGATGGAGCTCTATGCTCAAAATATTTATTAATCCCAGTTTTATCAGGGACTATAAAACCAAGTGCCTTAATGCATACTCTCTGCCTAATCCTTGTAGTTCAAATGGAATTTGAAGCTCAAATTGACTCCTAATCTCTTCTTTTTTACAGTGTGCATTTTCAATCGATTTGTGAGTTGAGTGTCTGTGTGCTGTTTTCTTGTTTTCCAGGTTAGGAGAGTCCCCTGCACAACAGAGAATCTCTCTGTCTTAGGAAATTTGGAAGGTGTCCTGAGAGTTTATACATACAACAGTGTTGGAAATAGAAATGTGGCATTTACTTATTGGGCCAAATATCAAGAAGCAAGCAGGGAGTTAAAAGGATAATACAGCAAGTGTATTATTTAAATGAATTTAGTTGGTAATGCTGATGAGTGGTGAGGACATTATTGGAAAGCTTTTGTTACAGGGAAGGATAAAAATAGAACTAATATCTCCCACAGGCAATTACTTTTAAAAATCACAGCTTGTTCCCTGTCTCAGAAGCTCAGTGGGACGATGGAGCTCTTGTGTGGGAACAGAAAGGACAAATAAGAGAAAACTCAAGCCTTATTTTGTGCCAGGTTTGTACCTGTGAATTTCTACCCACCCTACCACATTTTGCTCTTACCTCTACAAGACCAAGAGTAGGCCATCCCTAGGCAGCTCAAGGGTTTCAAAGGGCATCTGCACACACAGGAGCCCCCTCAGTAGTCCAAAGCAGGGGTTATGTGGTGGGTGACAGCAGCAGGACTTCTGCCAACAGCACCTCTGGCTTCAGGCAGCCTCTGGGATGTGCAATGCACAGACCCCCTAAGTTGCTCTCTGGAGGCACCTGTTCTAAGTGTATGGTGAACAGAGAACATCAGAGGCTTAACTTCACATGCTCTGGATTAGGCTTTGGAAATTTGAGTCCCCACCAAGGGAGCCTCAGTGTCATAGCACCACTTGGCTGAACTTGGAAGTACCTCCATCCACCTGGCAGGCAGGTGGTGGTACTAAATCAGTGTTCAAGGCACTTTTTGCAAGGGGGGGGGGTGCTGAAGAAGGCACTCATTCATCATGAAGAATAGCTCAGGGTGGGAGATGACACCTCTGGACAATGCTTCAGCTGTAGAGGAAACCCAGCACCAATCTAACACTAATTCTTGGATAGATTAAACCTCACCCAGGCCTTGGATGAGTGGGTCATCTCCTTCAGTTAACAGCATCAAATTCAGGCCCAAGTAGGCATAAGGTTGACATCAATCATGACTTCTTGTCCTACATGTAAGCATCATCACTGAAGTCTTTTCCCTTTAGTGAATGACTAGTCCCCATGGACTATGTTAGAAAAAACTAGATCTCTGCTACATGGGGGAACATCAGCTCTGTCCTGCACATGGCAGCTGACTAGTGTCAGCCCAGGTTTAATTTAAAAAGGGGTTTAAGAAATTCTGACAGCCACAAAATCAGCAGAGCTAGGACAGGGGCACCCAACCTCCCTGCTTGCTGCCCCTGAACCCCTGAGCTGCTTCCTGAGGGTTTAATAAGCACAGAAACAATTTGGGCTGCAGAGGATCCCACAGCCAGCCCTTGAGGGTGAAATGTGCTCTTGGTCTGAAAGAATAGCAGCTCAATTTTTCTTTAGCTTATGACAGAGATTCCCTCAGTGAACTCTCCAGACAAAAGCTAGTGCAGATTTTCTGTAGGAAAGGATCTGAGAAATATAAATCAATTGGTTTGACGCAGTTAGTTAAGGGCATGTTACAGGAGTGTTTGATGCTTTCCCTGGAATTTTCTTCTCTTAGAAAATAAGACTTTTGGCAGTAGCAAGGGCTGGCAGGCAAAGGAGTAAGTGGTTGTACCTCCATTGCTGGCTGTTTCCTCTGGCACAGCCATACCGCATTGAGTAAAGTACCAGTTCTTCCTCCTTCCTCTTTCCCTTCTCCAAAAAGCACATAATCCTGTGTGGAAAGCTATGGAGTACACCTTGCAATGGAAATGTCTTTCTTGACATCATTCAACAGCATCTAAGCAAAAGAGCTTTGAAATAGAACAGTGCACCATCTCAAGAAGGGATTATTAAGAAATAGCATGCCCATTTCTGCAGCATGATAGAATGAGTTCCTCCTCACTGATGTCCGAGCACAGCCTCACAGCATGAGGAAATGTTCATTTTTGTCACGTCACACTGGAGTCCAAAACTATGTAATAAACTGCTCTAAAGTAAATACAGTTTCAGAGAAAAACACAGGCTGGATCCAGTTGTGCAGATCCTTCAGCTGCAAGGCAGCTTTGCCTTGAGCCAGCTCACAAATCAAGGCCACAGACATTATTCCCGAGAGCCCCTATGACTCTGTGGGATATGTGTGATGGCTGGCATGGGTGCCTTGTGCCCCCAACTCAGCATGCTGAGTTCAGTTGAGACCTCTCACATCACTTCCTCTGGAGCAGGAACTTATTGGGAGCTTACAGGGGTGCAGGAACAATGGAGGGACTTGAAAACACCCCAGGAGACAACCATGAGTGCCGTGTACATGTGTGCTCAGTGTGAGATGAGCTACCCCTCCTCCCGAGCTGGGCTGTGGTCATTTGTCCCTCATGGTAATGAGAAAAAACTCCACCAATAATCATTCCTAGAGCAATATGTTGAATATAGAGCTCTGACCTTTGTGGTTTAGAGCATTACAAGATCAGCTTGCTTTGCTTTCCTTGTCTGAGCTAATTTCTCTGACACAGAGAGATTCTCACTCTTCTTGCTCCATTAGATGCTGTTCAGCATGTCACTGGCTGCTGAGGGTGCACACTAATGGTCATTGTAAAAGCATTTTCTCAGTGGCCTAATTAAGTTCATTTGACTAGAGAGAAATAATAAATAAAGCCTGAGCCACTGTTCTGGTGAAAAGTTCCCCATAATGTCCATGAGAGGGAGAGTAATGATGGTTCTGGGTGCAGAGCGGGTCTCTCTGGCTGATCCGAGCCAGCTCTCCTGCTCTGCAAGCACACACATGCTGGCCAGGATCCATACCCTCTCCTACTCAAACTTTTCCCAATTCAAACAACAATAGAAATCTGGAAAAAACACGAAGCACTTCATTCAGAAAAATCTATTGTAAAAATACTTCTTGTCTGTCTATTCTCTCTCATTACTATTTTCTTACTCTGAGAATTGCCTTAATAAAAGGAGATGAAGGAGGCAGTAGGGTTTGATGCCAAGCAGCATGGCATACTTACAGGGAATAGGCGAAATGTGGCATGGACAAACAGCTACCTTTTTGTTTTGCTAGAGAACTGTCACCAGCAGATGGAAGGCCTCACGGCTGTCTGCACGGGAAGGGGCTCCACAAGATACTTTCCTTCCCTGCTTGCCTCTGAATCTCAAGACCACGTAGAAACTGGAACTGAGAAAACGCTTTTACAGACAATGCTAAGATAAAAGCGATGTGAGTCCAGGATTCAGGCTGGGTGTGGGCTCTTTGGGTGCCCATCCAGGGTTAGGGGTGTACACACAGGTGTCCACATGTGAGCTAAGTGCTGATTTCCCATGGTAGCTGCTGGGGCTACAGTCTCTGTGGTCAGAGGAGTCCAGAGAATGAATCCACTCCCTCTAAAGCAAGCACAGGGAAAGCATCTGGCTGCCAAACCATAGATGCCTAGTGCCATACTGGAGCCTGCAGACCTTACTTGGTCTCCAGGTGCTGTCCCAGGGGCTCGGGGACCCTGCACGTCCTCTGTGGCATCTTCCAGCCCTGCGCAGATTCATCTACCATCCTAGGACATTTCAAATAAATTATGCTTGGGCAAGGTATCTCACCTGCCAAACCCTTCTTCACACCAATAGGAAAATCTGAATTCATAAGGACCTGATAACACTGTAGTTATAACAAGACATCAGGAAGCTGATGTTCAGCCATGAGGGGCTGTAGGATATTCAGGGCAGGATAGCTGTCTGGATCACAGCACAGGAGGACTCTGACCATCTCAGACTCTGAAGTCAGGTCTTTTTCTCCAGATATATTCTAGCCAGATATTTTTTCAGTTAAATATGGCACTTTGCATCCCACGTCCTGCCCTTTGTCATGGCCTCATCTCCAGATTCAGACTGAGCTGGTTGGTGTAGCGTTGTGTGATTGCTGACAGCTCTCTCCCTTGCTCAGCCACCCCACATCCTCTTCCCAGCAGCTCACTAGGGCTGCAAAGCCTTAAAGGTTTCTCAACAAAAAGAGAAACTGTAGGAAATCACATAAAATCAAATGGAATCTTTAATTCCACTGACGATATTGATTTTCTAACTTTTTTATTGACATTTGTAAATGTATGTCATAAACTGAAGCGAGATCTGATGTAGAATTTCATTTTTCTTTTTTTCATCTAAAATATCAGAAGAAAATGTGGATTTTCATGGATAAATGGAGCAAGGCTTCAGCACTTCTTGAAGAGAAACAATGACAAAAAAAATGGATGTGTATTTATGAAATGTTTCAATATAACTAAAACCCTTTTCTTCCAACAGAAAAATATTTTGACCAAAAATCTAAATCTCCACCCAGCTTTTTTTGATCTATAGCATCACCCACAAAGGGCATACTGTAACAGCTGAAGACAAGCTCAGTAACCAGCACAAGCCCCCTATCTCCCTTTCTGCTTGCAAAGGGCAGCTCTTTAGTCAATACTGCAGCAGTAATGATAATTGCCAAGAATTTGCATTTCTGCTTATCCTAAAGCTTCCTATTTCAAAGCAGAGACTTCAGAGAACTAATTAGCGCAGAGGTTCATTAAATCTAAAAAACGCTCTCACTAAGTAGATGGAGCATCCAGACCCTTAACCCATTTCCCAAAGGCAAATGCCTTTCTGCCTCCTAAGGCTTTGCCAAGAGCAATCTGAATCCCTGAAGCTGCACAAGTATAGGGAAGGCCAGTTTATACCATCTCTCAGCTTTTTGCCTCAGTACTGGGAGGCCTGGGCGCTGTCCCAGGGCCATCATGGGGCTATGAGGCAACACCAACCCAGTGCTGCAGCAGTGTGGGGCAGGACCCCCAGCACAGCCTGGCCACGAGGGCAAGGGGGCAGTGGGTTCAGTTCATCCCTCCCTGCTGTAATAAGCGACCTGCCTGTGCTCCGGCACATGGTGGTGGTGCCAAAAATGTCGTAGAGAGCCAAGATCAGCCTGCAGCCAATGTGTGTCTGCAGAGAGAGAGAAAACCAAAGGGACATTATAGCAGCTCTGTGCTCCCATTCTTTCTCAGAACCTAAAGAAATGGCTGTGGCTTTGTGTGGAAGTTAATTAATGATAGTAAATAATATTCCTTTGTGCTAGGAGTGAATAGCGCCCTTTATGCGGGGATCTCAGTGTGCTTAATGCTCTGTATTTAATCCAGCTTCACAGCAAAAGCTAGCTGAATTATTCATTGCAAATAAATTATCTGAAGAATACAGTCCTTTTTTCACTGCCTGTGAGCCCAGCCTGCTTTCTTTGATGCCCTTTTCCATAGCCAGCAGTGTCTTTACAACAGTTTGGGCAACCGACCCACAGTGCGCACTCGTTGTGCTGTTTGCTAATTGTGAGAGTGTGTGTGCACGTGTCAGAGAGGCAGCAGGAGGAGGGAGACAGCCTCCAGGTCCTGCTAGTGGTCTGAGTAAACCTTTGAATGGGAAAGGAGGCAATAAGCAATGCTGAGCATGTTCCTCATCTGCCCACATAGATGAATACACACACATGCATATGTATATGGAGCTTTTCATATGCACCATGCTGGTGGTTCACACAGTGCCCAGACTCCAGTTAGGACCAATTGCATGTGGTAAATCCACAAATAAGGAACTGAGATGACATCCTTCTAAACTGATTTTGGTATGAGGCTCAGTGTTACATACAGAACACATACACTTCTTGATATTCAGGCAAATTAAAATCTCTCCCAAATACTCTCAGCCAGCAAAAAGCTCTGCACTGAAAAGTGGAGAGACGTGATTACTCAAAGCGAGTGTGAACTCCATTGCTTCAGGAAAGTAACAGGTGGGATGTGACTCAGCTTCTTGAGGAGGACAAGGTCCTGCAGTACATAGATTCAGGCCTATCAGCACCTGGATCCCAGGGCTTTTTTGATGCCCTGTGCCTGGGGACACTGTGGCTGTGATTTTAGCCAGCCCTTCATCAACACTTTGTTGCAGGTGGCAGGTTTGACACAAAGGCCCAGAATGATTTTCTCATGCAGGCAGAGCTCAGCCATGAACTCGCCACTACCAGCAGGTTTAAGATGCCAAAAGCTGACATGGGCCCAAAAAGCTTTTTGCCTAATTCACCTACACAGAAAAGCGCAGGCATCACTGTGCAAGGAGGCAGAGATGGCCCTCCTCTCCCATGTCCCCACTGGCTGTCCCCAAGGAGGGAGAAGGGAGGCAGAGCCAGCCCCGAAGCCGCAAGGAAGTTCTTCCCATATGGATGGTCCCACTACCAAGCAGATGCCCTGTCCTCACCTTCCCACCTCCATAAAGAGTTGCTGCTCTGGGCAATTTTGCCAAGAGTATTGGTTACTTTAGTATTTGATGTGTGTTCCTGTTTGTGATCTGAGGAACACTGGGGAGCCCCTCAAGGACAGCCCTCGGTGGGAAATGTTAGGAGCTGTACTGGATACGGATATTCCCCAATAAAGAGGTGAAATGCTGCACACATGGCAATGTGTCACTAAATCTCTAGGTTAAGTCTCATGGTAAATGAATGCATGACTGAAAATTATCTTTTTAACATAAAATTTTTGCTCTCTGCTTTTTGTTGTTGTTTTGTCTCTTTATTTCTTTTAAATAGTAAAATCATCTTTATAAGAAGGGCTTGGTATTTTATTTAAAAAGATCATTCTATACAATTTTTTTACCTTTGGAAATAGCTAAACTGAGAGAAAAAGAAATCTTAGGTGCATGTTTTTGTCAGTTCCTTTTCATCAATAACACCCATGTAAAAAAATCCAAAATCGGCAAGGAAACAGACTGAATCTGTAGCAGCTGGGCTGGCATTTTGTAATCACATCTGTCAAGAAGAAAATAAATGAAAGCAATCCAGCCTCCTGCATCAATCCTGATGTGTTATCTGCCCTTCAAGCACCCAGTAAGAAAAGCACACAGACATCTTGTCTGAGTTCAGTGAGGATGTGATACTCAAGAGATGACAAGAGCAAGGTTTCTCCATCCCAGGAATGAACTTTCGTGGTGGGCTGACCCTGTCTGAGTGCCAGATGCCCACCAAAGTCCTTCCATCACTCCCCTACACAACTGGACAGAGAAGAGAAAATATAACAAAAGGCTCATGAGCTGAGATAAGGATGGGGAGAGATCACAAACCAATTATTGTCACAGGCAAAACAGACTCAACTTGGGAATAGTAATTGAATTTATTACCAATCAAAATCTCCCACCCCACCCTCCTCCCCCAATTCTACCTCCCCCCGCTGCGGAGCAGGGAGATGGGGAATGGGGGTTATGGTCAGTTCATCACAGGTTGTTTCTGAGGCTCCAGTGTGGGGTCCCTCTCACAGGCTGCAGTTCTTCAACAGCTGCAACCTGGGCTCCTTACCACAGCCTGCAGTCCTTCAAGAACAGCCTGCTCCAGGATGGGCTCCTCTCTTCACGGGTCTGCAGGTCCCTGCCAGGATCCTGCTCCAGCATGGGCCTCCCACGGGGTCACAGCCTGTTCTGGGCATCCACCCACTCCAGCATGGGCTCCTCCACAGGCTGCAGGTGGATCTCTGCACTCCTGTGCTCCTCCTTGGGCTGCAGGGGAATCTCTGCTCTGGCACCTGGAGCACCTCTTTGCCCTCCTCCACTGACCTTGGTGTCTGCAGAGCTGTTCTCTCTCATATTCTCGCTCCATTCTTCTCTGAGCTCAGTTACCTATGTGCAGTAACTTTTTCTTTTCCTTCTTAAATATGTTATCACAGAGGTGTTCCTACCATCTCTGATGGGATCAGCCTTGGCCAGCAGGGCATCTGTCATGGAACTGGTTGGTATTTGCTCTGTTGAACATGGGGAAAGCTCCTGACATCTTCTCACGGAAGCCAACCCTGTAGTCTCCCCTCCACTTCCAAAACCTGACCATGCAAATCCAATACACTGGGGTTTTTTGGGTTTTGTTGTTTTTTTTTTTTTTTTTTTTAGAAAACAATCCATAAGATATTTTTGAACTGTTTGTCTTGCAAACAAGCAGCAAAAGGTCTCCTGGGATGCTTCAAGGACAGAGAAGCAGATCAATATTCATTCCAGACCTGAATCCAGGTTCCAAGTGTCCCTGACCACCTCTGTCCCCATTCTGCTCCAGAGGACTGTCCTTTCCCTGTTCCTCCTCAGAAGGTATTTCACATCCCAGCTGATGACACAGCCCTGAAGAGGAGAGAGGTGTTGTCCCCTGCATTTGAAAGTTTGGCAGCCAATCCCACTTTCTTCCATTTATTGCAATATACCCCAATAAAATAAACTTGTTGTAAAATAAATAGGTTTTGGGGCCTGATTCTGCATCAGTCACAGAAGAAAATCAGATTTGAGAGCACCCATCGTTTCATGAGAGCCTAAGCATTCCTAACAGAAAGCTAAGTCTGGGGACTATATTAAGGCTATAAATACCTTCTAGTGATGAGCCCGGACTAACAACCTGTTTTACAATGGGACCCACTCTGCATCTGCATCGTGTGAGTCTCCTCACCCCAACGCAGGGCTGAAATTTTGTTCACAGAGATGTGTTTTCAGAATTATGGCTTTTATGAGTTTTTTGAATGTGAGAAAAGTGAAGTATTTACATAATAAAAATTCTTGGCAAAGTTGGAACCTCTAGTTTCTGTGTAATAAACCAATTACTGTGTTGTTGAATTTACACACTTCAGACAAGTGGACTGTAAACTCATATCCCAAAGTAAAAAAAATGCAAGAAATTCAGACTTTTGCTTTGCCAAACATTTTATTAGACAAATTCTTCTTCTTTTTTTTTTTTTTTTTTTTTAAATTAAATCTAGGCAGGATGCATAAGTATTGAATACTTTTTATTATTTCTTACACAATGAAAGAGTACTTTTGAAGTCTTTATAAAATAATAGATAGATATCTGTAATGTAAATTAAAATTGTAAATGGAAACTTCATAGGAATCATCTTTTTTTCAGCAATGCAGGAACATCTGGTATAGTTCCTGATGTATTTAGAAAATAGACACATAGGCTCCTGTCCAGTGAGGAATTTAGGTGCAGAAGCACTCTTATTTCATTTCTCTGGGAGTATTTACACATTTAAGCTAAGCCCAAGCCCAGGCACTCTGCTGAAGGTGACCTTCCAGACTCCTCATGCTATCTCTGTATGAAAAGCATGATGTCATTTAGATGCTGCACATTTCTGCAAGTATTTAGATATTTCGCAGAGGAATAGCAATGCCACCAAAGTATTCAGGTAGGTCTGAGCAATGAAGAGCATATTTCAGTAACAACCCTCTGTGGAAACCAAGTCCTGCCTGGAAAGGTGACTTTGGAGCATGAACTTCCTTGACTGCCTGGTCACCTCGGGTTTCTCAAGTCAAAGGCACTTGTGGGCGTGGTGTCAGATATCCCTTTCCCAATTAGATGTGCCAATAAAGCATCTAAGCGCAGCCCTCCCTCCTTCCTACCACCCCTACCCAGTCAGGCCCCCAGCTCTGCTAGGGGAACTTTCAGTGATGCTTTCAGTGGTGTTTTAGATAAAACTGGTTTGTTCAGATAAAACATTTAAGTAGTAGCATTAACCAAGCTGCTATTGCTTACTGTGAGGTCAGGGTCCACCTGAGCTGCTGCCTGTAGCGACTGAACCCTTGGTGGCTTTGGCCGGATCTGGGGAGATCATCACCCTCCTGCACTAAGTCCTTTCAAAGCATTTTATACTATATCCCCTGTGCAAGCTATCCACGGGGCACTTGAATTTTAAACTCTCTCTTCTTGATCAAAACTGTGCACTGACTCTGTTCTAAGGCAGTCCCTTGCACACAGTGCTTGCACACAGTGAACAGCACAGGTGACAGGTACTGCTCCTCTCCAGCTCGGCGGGATTCGTGTCTGCTAGTGAAATCTGTACTCACACATGGAAAATGGGTGTCTCTGCTACCTGGCATTACCTACTCCGTCTGCCCATGAACTGGCCTCCCTCAGGCCCCAGTTTCCCCAGGTGCCGGCACTGGCACCCTCCAGCCTCTGAGGTGCGTGATCCCATCCCAGTTGCTGGCACTCGGCTCAAGTGCTGCTGCCCACTCATCTGGCTTGAAGGTTGCTGGTGGTCTCTCACATGTGCTCAGAATAGAGTGTGTGCCCACACAGAAGGTTAACTGAGAGAATATAAGAGTAATTACTATTAGTAATAAGTAATTAATTGCATCATTACATACAAATATTTAGAAAGACTGTAGGGCAGGCGGTGGTGATGAGTTACAGGGCTCAGTCAGAGTAGTGTGTACTGACCAGCTGTCTCTTGTCACCTAGACAAGTCCCTTTTTATCCCCTTTTCCCTCTATTGTCTCATGCTTGTTCCTCCCCAGTCCACCTTGATCCCTCCTTTCCCCTGCCTTTGATCCTTACCCTAAACGTCCCATAACAACTCCTGCACATTTCTACAGCCCCTTTAAAACATCCCCTAAGAGGTTGTCCAATGTCCTCAAACACTTCCCCCCTCAACCTCCTGTGTCTTGTGTCCCTGCAAGCACTGATCCCTGCAGGGTCTTCTGGGGAGACAGCAGCCCCACTAGTACCTTGGTCGGGGAACCCCAAGCTGACCACACTCCTCTGACAGTCCAAGGGATAAGGTTGGGGCTCTCCTGGGACAGGTGGGGTGACTGGGAACTCACAGCCAGCATTGCCCTCTGGTCCCTGGGGGGATCCTCTTCAATCCAGGCTTTAACCAGCAACCAGGTCCTTCATCAGCACTTACTGTCAGGGCTCATTGTCTAAACTCTGAGCTGGGATGGTGTGCACATTAGCAGCACAGTCCTGTCCCTTCCCTTCCTGGCTGGCAGACTACCTAGCCCCCACTGCTTGTCCCAGTCCTTGGGGCAGCAGGGAATCCTATGGAATTTCTCCAGAGCCAGGAGGAGAAGGAGGAAGAGGAGGAAAGCCTTGCCTTCAATGGTCACATCAGAATTACTGCTGCGCCAGAGAGCAGATTTGTAGCATGTTGACGGAAATAGTTTGTGACAAGAGAATCAAGTGCAGAGAAATAATTTCTGTACTGAAAACACCTTTCCAATGTAGGGTCACAGAATGGCTAAATTCTGAAATATTTAACTTAATGCAACTGGCAGCAGCTACCAAGTACTTGTCCTCGAGGAACTGCTGACATTTGCAGTGAAGCCGCAATGAAACCGACAAAATAGGGCCTGGAGCAAACCTAGCATTGAGGAAAAATAATTGCAGACTGCATTGTACGTATTTGTAAGACACAAATGATGTCCAAAACCTTTAGGCCTTGTGTGGCAACCATGTCCTGACAGAAATATTCAACACCTTTAACCAAAGGGTCTCCCCCTTTGGACACAAGTGGGTCAATTAGTTTAGCTTGACAGTGGCCTCAATACAGAGACATCAGTAACTAATCTCAGGAGTAAGTGAAATCATGCAAGCATGTCTGTGAATGAGAGAGCTGGCTCCCTTTCCGCGATGTTTATGTAGGGCTCTGCTTAGCCGGCAGACATCAGGCTCCACTGCCTCTTACACTTGGCAGGAGCGAAGGACTCTTCCATGGGGAAGTGGGCTTGCACAAATGCCAAAGACGAGGCTCAGTGCAGCTGCAGCTGCTTGCTCAGGCTCTTCCCACATTAGCCCTTGATGAAGGAGAAGCACCTACTGTGGATGACGCCTTGAGTCTCCCTCTAGATGATACCTCAGAACACTGTGAGTGCATGAGGATGTCCAGTGGTGTCACTGAGCCTAGTTCCTTAAGCATACTCAGTTTTTCTGGACACAGGAGGTGGGGAGGTATTAAATACTGAGAAAAAAAACATGTATCATAGCGTCTGCTCCTAATATATAAGCTTATTGGATAACCTGAAGATTGGGTGTAAGACTATAGGTTATTTTTGTTTCTCAGACATTTTCTGGGGTATTTAAGAAATTGTCATAATCTGTCTCAAAAAATTTTATTTATTTGTCTGACTTAGCTACTTTTAGCAAAATTTCTCTGGCTGTGATGAACATTGCTATCCCTCCTCTGGACATGAGCTACATGTCTTTGACACAAGCCTTTGACACTATCTCCTGAAGCATTCTCCTGGAGCAAACTGGCTTCTCATGGCTTGGACAGGTGAAATCTTCACAGAATGAAAAACTGGCTGTATGTCTGAGCCAAGATAGTGGAGGGGAAAAAAATCCAACTGGTGGCCAGTCACAAGAGATGTTCCACAGAGGAAGGCAGCTGGAAGGCTGCCCAGTGGAAAAGAACCTGGGGGATGCTGGTTGACAGTGTCTGAACGTGAGCCAGCAGCATGCCCAGGTGTCCAAGAAGGCCAATGGCATCCTGGATTGTGCCGGCACTGTTGCCCAGTTCCCCCACGTCCAGTACCCAACCATTTGCTGGGTGCTGTGCAAACACGAACAACCACCAGCCTGCCCCAGCAAACCACGGTATTTAGAGAAAAGACTAGTGGTGAAAAACAGGGAACAGAGGAGACAAATAACTTTACCAAATGTCACGCAGCAGATCAGAAACAGAGCTGGAAATGAGATGTCGACCACCAGGTCCTGGGACCACATATGTCCCTAAAACAAAAAAGGAGCTGGAACAGCAGGTCTTAACAGAAATCCAGTGATTTAGAGTCATGGATAGAAAGACACCTTCAGTTTAAAGGCCATGCTTTATTACCAAGACCTATAATCTACTTCACTTGAACTCTGTAAACTAGCTTAAATAAGAATTAGATGGTACATGCCTTTCCTTTTCCTGGATTGGGCTGTTCTGGAGAGATACAATTTACAGGGATGAAGGAATAGCATTTATGACCTCAGTGAAGAAGAATGGAAAAGCACACAAAAAAACCCTTAATAAACCCAAACAGTGATATTTCAGACACAGAAGTCTTGTACCAAGGCTGAAAAAAGACAAAGACTTTCAATGCAGGTTGAGAATAAATTGCTCTAAATTTATATTATATTAATCTCTGAAGTTATCTGAAAGGAATGATGGTTAGTACTTGTGAAACAGAGACAGGGTGATCATTAACAATGAGAACATGAACCCCTGTGGGATAGAAAGTCCAAATGAGCAAGGTAATTTTTCAGTTTGCTTCATTTTATGTCCTTGACAGCAGTGGATGAGGAGTCACTCCCATGTTTCTTCCTTAACTCAGTCATCTTTTTATTCTATTGTTTTTCTGCAAGATTTTGCTACTTCATGAAAGAAGAAAACATTTGGGAAACATCTCACCTACCATTTGTCACAAAAACTTGGGCACTTCCTCCAAAGCAGCCACCACAGTTTATAGAGGCAGACATAACCTGGGTCCATTTGCTGGCAGGACTTGTGACCCTGTAAGGGACCCTCCCAGACTGTTCCTGAAGGATTGAACCCCATGGAAGGGACCCACGCTGGAGCAATTCATGAAGAACTGGAGCCTGTAGGAAGGACTCACATTGGAGAAGTTTGTGGAGAACTGTCTCCCGTGAGAGGGATCACAGGCTGAAGCAGGGGAAGAGTGTGAGGAGCCTCCTCCTGAGGAGGAAGGAGCAGCAGAGACAACTTGTGATGAACTGACTGCAGCCCCCATTCCCCATCCCCATGTGCTGCTGACAGGAAGCAGGTAGAGAAAATTTGAAGTGAAGTTGAGCCCAGTAAAAAGGGAGGGATGGGAGGAAAGTCTTAAGAATTAGATTTTTATTTATCATTACCCTACTCTGATTTGTTTAGTAATAAACTAATTTCCCCAAGCTGAGTCTGTTTTGCCTATGGCAGTAATTGGTGAGTGTCTCAACCCACAAGCCTTTTGCTGTAATTTCTCTCCCCTGCCTAGCTGAGGAGGGGAGTGATAGAGCAGCTTTGGTGGGCATCCATACAGGGTAACCCACCACAAAGGTCAGCAACAAAGACATAAAAAAAGTTACAAAACTTTTATTTAATATTACTTGGACCCAAGATCCCATTCCAGCCCACCAGGGTGCCCAGGGGAGGAGAGCAACTGGGACCCCTGTACATCAAATGTTGGCTTCCCAACAATAACATACCCAAAGCTGCTGCTTCCTACAATGTTTAGAGTTGCATCTGATACTCTGAAAACATTCACTGCAATTCATTTTGGATCTTAACAGCATTTAATTCCTTCACTGAGGCATTGCAGACAGTGATCTTCTCCATTAGCACTTTCTTTTGTTCTTGTCACAGAACATGCCTCGTGCAGCAGCAGGGTGTATATCTTGTGAGACAGAAGTGCATTTTAAATTGTGCTGGGTCTACATCCAACTTGTTCACCATATATTTAAAGCTGAAAGCACTCTAGCATTAGCTACAGCTCAAAAGCAGACACATAATTTGTTTCACGTCGAAGCACACTTGGATATACCCTTACCTCAGAATAGCAGAGATAAATGACTTGCTGGAAGATACCATTTGTAGGAAAGAACATTTATTTTGCAGAGACTAGAGAATTTTTAAAGCTTTATTATTGTTGCAATGAATCAGTATTTGCTACTTGATGTAATTTTGGCAGCACAGCAGTACACTTTTTACCATTTCAAACAGTAATTCAGAGTTGCTGTTTTATTTCAAAACAGCATCTTTTCTCATTTGTTTTGAAGGAGGTGCATATGTAGGGCCATTAGACAGGTCTCAAAATGCATATGAAGTATTTTACCTATGGAAGGTGACTATTACAGATAAGATTCTGTGTAGTACTGTTTTCTTTAAAATAGCTGAATGTGAAAAAGAACAAATTGCAGTCAAGTCTTTGAGCCTGCACACAGTTATACATGCTGGTACTGTTCTAAGGACATGATGGCTTATTGCATTATGTGGGGCTCCACAAATGCAGCTCTGCTTACAACATTTGCAGGATTAGAACCCAAAATAATAGCCCTCTGATTCTATATTTTCAAGCAAAGGTATTTTCTAACCTTGTTGACAGACTTTCCTCCCTCTTCTTCGTCTGCTGGAGAGTATCCGTTCTGTTTCACATAGAGCTAAAAGCCTGTTATGCTGATAATACTTGGAAGCAGCTTAATGCAGTGGACAGTGTTTACATTTTTCACACGTGTGAGTGACTTAGGAGCATCAGCACCATTAGGACAGCATAGTTAAGCACAACAGGATATGAAACTCCAGCATGGGCCAGTATTAACCTTAGCTGGGGAGGGCTTTTGAAAACAGAAAGCTAAGGAAACAATCAGCGCAATTTCAGAAGCACTGTATGCATGCACACACATTCAGATGTGTTTGGTTTATCCCTGCCATTCTTACTTTCTCTATAATGCTGCTAATATTAAAGAATAAAACTTGATTTCATCCTGTGACTTGCTCCCCCCCTTTGCTTGCTCCCAACTGTAATATCTATTATGCCAAAAGACCTCTCTTCACCTCATATTGTTAATTGCATCCCATTAGTTGAAAGCACCCTCCTACCTCCAGATGAAGAAAAAAAGGGTAGGAATTCTTGTTTGAATATTACTACAATTTACAGAATTCCACAGGATGATGGCATGCAGTATGAATTATGCCACCCAAAGCAGAAGAAAAATGCTTCAATCCCTCCTCATGCAAAATTTGCAGTGGCATCACTGGGACTTTTGCTTCAGCAATAGCTTGTGGAACTGACAGATAAAAAAAAATTACGCAGAATATAAATTGAATTTATGACATAACAAATAATATTTAATAGATAGCATTGAATGCATACACATCAATACCAGTGCTGTAACAACAAAACAGAACTTGTAAAATTAGCAGCAGTTTTTTGCAAGTACAAAAATACACATTTTATTCAGAACATATATAATAGCAAAATTTAACAGGATATATTATACAAACTCAAAGCATTTAGATAATGCATCACTTTAATATATTATATGACGTATGACAAAGACAGTGAGGTCATCGAGTGCACCCTCAGCAAGTTTGCAGATGACATGATGCTGAGAGGTGCAGTTGACACAACAGAAGGACGGGATGCCACCCAGAGGGACCTGGACAAGCTCAAGAAGTGGATCCATTGGAATCTCATGAGGTTCAACAAGTCTAAGTGCAAAGTCCTGCACCTTGCCCTGTGTCAGGACAATCCCAGATATGGGTACAGACTGGGAGAAGAACTCCTTGAGAGCAGCCCTATGGAGAAGACCCTGGGGGTGCTGGTAGAGGAGAGGCTGGACATGAGCCAGCAATGTGCACTCTCAGCCCAGAAAGCCAATTGTGTCCTGGGCTGCACCAAAAGCAGTGTGGCCAGCAGGGCAAGGGAGGGGATTCTGACCCTCTACTTCACTCTGGTGAGACTCCAGCTGGAGTGCTGCATCCAACTCTGGAGTCCCCAGCACAAGAAAGATGTGGACCAGTTGGAGAGGTCCACAGGAGGGCCACGAAGAACATTGGAGGAAAGGAACACCTCTTCTATGAGGAAATGCTGAGAGAGTTGGGGTTGTTAAGCCTGGAGAATAGGCTGCTTCAGAAGACCTCACTTCAGCCTTCCAGTACCTCAAGGGGGCTTATAAAAAGGAGGGAGGTTATTTTTTTTTTATATGGGAAGACAGTGACAGGACAAGGGGCAATGGTTTTAAATTGAAAGAGAGCAGGTTTAGATTAGATGTTAAGAAAAAATTCTTTCCTGTGAGGGTGGGGAAGCACTAGAACAGGTTGCCCCAAGAAGCTGTGGATGCCCCATCCCTGTAAGTGTTAAAGGCTGGGTTGAATGGGGCTTTGAGAAACCTCATCCAGTGGAAGGTGTTCCTGCCCATGGCAGTGGGGTTGGAACTAGATGATCTTCAAGGTCCCTTCCAATCAAAACCATTCTATGATTCTGTGTTTTAGATGCTGCATAATAAAATTACGTGTGTTCTGCTTGCAATAATACATAATGCCATTTACAGCAACGTTAAGAAAATATCCACAACTTAAACATGAACAGAACAGCCAACGAAGCACAATAAATGAAACAGAGTTGCAGGGTGTTAGTTACAAGCTTCTGCATTTCCCTTTACATATTTTTGAGCTTCCTTTTGTCTTTCTTTTGCAGTGTGAAAGGAATAACTACACCTATCAAACATACCACATAAACATACAGAAAACAATACACTTACTCCTTTGAGGACAATGAAGGGAATATTCATCAGTTTCAGAACAGTAGTAAAATACCACAGTCATGGAATCTATGCTGACTTCGCACACTACATCAAAAGCACAAAGGACTGAGACTCACATCTGCAAGGCTCAACACTCGAGTGGTCAAGGGGAGAGGCCCAGCAGGCACCCCACTGCCCTGGCAGGGTCAGAGAACAGGGCACTGGCCTCAGTTACCTCCCAGGCCCCTTCCAGACTTTCAGGAGACTTCTTTTTGCTTGCTTTTCAGAAATTTTTATTATTCTTACAATGTTCTTGCAAAGCTTTATGTCAGAACATTACTCAAACAGTTTCCTAAAAAAAAGAAAACCAGTGAGTCTGGGGACTGCTCAATTAAATTTGAACAACCTGGATGTTAAACTTAAAATGAACACACATTAACACCAAAGGCATTTTCTTTATGGTGTTTATTTTACGCATTAATATTTCTCTGCAAAAAAGCTTTGGTCAGTCTCTTTAAACTTTGGACTGCTGCAATGTTTTTCTAGACTTCCTCTTTGCTCATGAACACTGTCTCTTCCTGTGACTTTCAGAGGCAATGGCTGAATTTTAGGCTTAATCAAATAGCCATCAACTCCATCAGTAGGTTTCAGGGAGGCTGGCCTGCTGTTGGGCTCCACCAAGCCCCTCTCAGCCACAGTGTCAGTAGGTTGTGGAGATGGTGGCACCTTGGTGGGTGCAACCAAATAGTCACCAGCCACAGCAGCATCAGCATCTTCGTGTTTCTTTAGCAACTGAAAAGTGCTGTTGAAAGGGCAGGAGATTTCATTTAGAGTAAACAGAGTCTGGTCTGAAAACTGTGAGAAAGCACTGTCCAGAGAGCAAATTGACGACACAGATGGAGATGTCCCCGAAGAAGACTGGCTAGAACAGCTAAATCCTGAGCAAATATTTAATCCCTCAGGCGTTGGAGGCAGGAGACCATGGGGCAGGTCTTTCCTTTCAACGTTTTGGTTTGTGTTGTCACTTTTACCAACATTAATCCCCACAATTAAGCTCTGATTGCTAAGCTTTTGTCTTTCCATCTGCAATGATCGAAGCTGACAGAGATAGTCTTCATCTTCATGAGATAGGACAGCATCACAGCTGGCTTTGCGTGTTGCCTTCTCACAACCATCATCAGTGTGGACAAAACTGGAGGTGAGGAGGGCAACTGCAGGCTCGGAGGAGCGTCTGTGTCTCCTCAAAGTTTTGAGAGCACCCGAGGTAGCTGCTGAGGAGAAACGCAGTGCGCTGGAGCACAGAGACTCATTCTGTGAGTTTTCTTGTGATGAAAACTTCAGGTGCATGCCAACAGAAAGTGTCAACGGCTTTGATTTGGTCTTGCTTTGGATTTCATCCACCTCTGTCTGCTCCGAATCACCATCACTCAGGGTGAAGACAGACTCTCTGCTCCTGTTATCTTGATCGCGGGTTTTAATCCAGTCACTAGAAGAAGAGTCAGCTTCATCATTTGCCTCATTTTCCAGGCTGTCATAGGAAGAGTCATTCTGATGGAGAGAAGCAACATCTGCAAAGACAAACCAAGTGTTAACACATCAGTGACTGAACCACCCTATTGACAAGCAGCTTCCTTTTTTTAATTTTTTTTTTGGCAAGTATCCTTTACTTTCAGGAGCATTTGCCCTTTAAACATTCTTCAAGAGGAAATACCGATAATTTCAGAAAAAAATACTGTCTAATTTTGAAACGGAAAAGCTCAAGTGAGTGCTGAGCTGCAGTTCAGTCAAGAAATACAGGATAATGGCACAATTAAGGGTTAGGGGTTTTTTTTGTTGTGGTGGTTTCCTTGGTTTGTTTTTTTTTTTTTTAAGTGGGGAACTTTAGTAGTAGATAATCTAGCTGTAAACAATTATTTACATACATACATGTATTTAACTGGTTATTATTGGATTTTTCTTTTCATTATTGAATATTGAAAACAACATTTAACCTTTCTTTCCCTCTTTTAGACAACTGAAGAAAACAGAGCATACTTCATATTTCCATGGTCTTCCAGAAAACACTTTTCTTCCAGAAAATATATGTTTAAGAGCAACATGGTGAAGTTTTAGCCTCAGTTTAAACAGTCACCTCATTTCCACTGAACACGGCACACCTGGGTCCTATCCTGTATCTGTGATAATTGGAATTACATTAAATCTCTTTTGCTCTGGGCCACTCTGAGCTGACTTATCTCACATTTGCAGCAGACACA
This sequence comes from Pyrocephalus nanus, assembly GCA_038380795.1. Classification (NCBI taxonomy): domain Eukaryota; kingdom Metazoa; phylum Chordata; class Aves; order Passeriformes; family Tyrannidae; genus Pyrocephalus; species Pyrocephalus nanus. The sequence continues at coordinate 43,610,417 of CM076259.1, forward strand.
GTTCACACACGGGCAGTTACCACACCTCAGTGCGTGCCTGAAAACTTGTTCAGCTGCCATAGCCTACTGTGGGTCTGAGCAATCAGTCCCAGCACATCCCAGCGCAGCAGATCCCATGTGCTTCACTCCTGGGGGAGGAGGCAAGCCAAATTTCACTGGATTTCATCAAATCTCACATGGAGCATGAGGAGTGTAGAGAAGCCCCACTGAGTCAGCCTGGCATGCCAATGCAAGTGCAATTACCACTTCCAGTATAGGCCAGCTGTGATAAAATCTATTTTATAAAAAATAGATTTAGAAATACTTTAAGGAGAGACACAAAACTCCAGTCAAAATCAAGGCTATCACAGAGTTGGAGAGGAAAAGAGCACTAAGAATAATATGGAATGTTCTGTCAACTAGTCTGTCAGACAATATCAGTCACCAGTTCCATGATTTTTCTGTGCTAGTAGCAAAATCTGGATGTCCCATTGAAATTATGAAGATCTCTCTTTTTTCATAGTGAAGAATAGACACTTTCAATCCTAATATAATGGTGTGACATGACAGCTGCATTATAACCATTGTTGATCACTGACTTCATGATATTCTGAAGGCTGAGGCAAAAATTCTAGACTTAGGATGAAGCTTTCTGCAGATTTTTTTCCTTTTTTTAAATTCGTTTCCCCTTCCTCCTTTTTTTACCATAGTGGCTCAGATGACTGGTACAGGAGCAAGAGATTCTTTGTGAGAGCATTCTGTGATATGGCTCAGGTCTTTGGTAAGTTGAATCAGTTTTTATGACCAATACTGTGGGCAGAGGAAAGAGAACAGGAGTATCTGGAAACACTGCATGAAAAGGGAACAGCATTCTTCCATGCAGTAGACTGATCTTTTCTCTGGGTAAATTTAGCTGTCTTAAGGGGATCAAAACATCAATCTGTATTACCTGAGCTGTTCTCTCTATTACATGTCATCAGTATTTCTCCAAAGAGGGAGGTAATTTCATCTCCAAAAATCCTGCAGCAATTCTCAATGAGGAACTGTACCAGACTGGAAATCTGCAACAAAGCAATGGGAGAGAGATGTCTTGTCAGATCTTCCATTATTGCACTCAGGGCAAGCTCACCATACAGATGAGGAACAGGAGCAAACTGTATTCCATGATGGCAGGCAGGAACTACTCTCTCAGTCCCCTGGGCTCAGATAAAATGTCCTGGTATGCATCATTTTATACATCTTTTCCATTTCTACTCTGTACTGTTCCAAGGTCACCGCAACCACAGAGCTTCTTGATGAGAGAAGCACTTCACTAATACACTGGGTGTTGATTTATGATCTCCCTCCTTCTCTTACAGGCAGATTATGAGAATGGATAGATGAAAGTTTCTGGAGCCCTGATAAGACGACAAGTCCTGATCTGAAGAGGTATTCCGTGTTTTCATGTTTGTAACCAACAGCCTGGTTGAACAGGAAGAAGGTTGGTTTATTTTTTTACTACATTTAAATGTCTCTTACCTTTTTTATAAATTCACTTTCTATATCAGGAGTGGAGGAAACAGGAGGCCAGAGCAGGCTAGGTGCAATGCAGATAGCCAGATTAAATGCATTCATCTGGTTCTCTTCAGATCTCATTTCTATACCATGCAGCACTCCAAAGATGTAACGTAGGAGAACAACATTAGCTCTGGGGAGCTGCTCTAATAACCTGAAAACATACACAAATGTAATTCTTCAAGTTAGTGACCATTTTCCATAGATACACACAAGTCAAGGCAATGGAATTACAGAAACAGGGTAACATGGTCCACTAATTAAAGCTGGGAGTGTGTCAAAGAGATGTTCTTGCTCAGCTGCTTTCCCTCACTGTGTCTCTGAACAGTTTTCTGGAGCAACAGAAAACACCGCAACACGTAATTAAAATTATCCTCTGTCAAACTAATGAACCAAGTACAATGTATGCTATGAAACTGTACTTCACCTAATCTCCCTGATAATTTGCTATTCACTTAACCAAAGTGTTCAGCTGTCTCTCCATGCCATCTAGTTGCCTTAAGCATATATGTGTGTAAGTACGTGTGAGGTCAGCTGGCGTACCAAGCTCTGCTTCCCGTGACATAAACTTTGCCTACTTTCTGTTTTATACCGTCTGCAAAGGTGGAGGTTTCCCTTGTCACTCTGCTCCAGCATTTACACACAATTTCATCTTGGCTTCAGAATGGTCACTGAAATTTGAGATGAATCAGGGGAAATATATGAGGAACTGATTTCATCTTCCCTTTCATCCAGGACTCCAAAGTTCCCTGCAGGTGGTTTTGGATTTGATATCAGACAGAAATTCAGGTCTTGGACAGTGTATTTACAAATAATATAAGTTGGTTTTGTTTTCTTCATGAAAGGGTATTTAATTTATTTACTGGTATCCACAAAAGGCAAAAAAGTGGGAGAAAAGAGTCAGAAAACTGTCTCATACAGGCAATCATTCAAGTTCATATATAAGTTTGAATTTTCTGTCATATACACAGATATTATTAGCATCTTTTTTTTTTTTAAATTAATTGTAAGTTGAATATTTGTGATTCTGCATTCTGGGATATACATTTACAGGAAAAGAATGCAGAGAATATAAAGCAACTCTACCTTTGTATGCTTTTTATCTTCTCTTCATTGTTTCCTTGATCCAGCACAGAGACCCACTTATCACACAGCTGGGATGACAAAATGCTGCCTGGGATGTTGCGAAGAAAATCCTTTTCAAGAGAAAAGAATAATAAAACACGTGAACAGTTGTTCTGGAGCATGTGAGGGAGTAGGAGTAAGACATGCACATAGAAGACATGCACATCCACATCTGTGGGATGGCGCTCGCTGACAAGCATATTGTTACACACAGCAACCAAAACCAGAAGAAAACCATCTGAGATATGGAAGTACTTTAGATTATGCCTAAACTGATTATTTTCTTGCCCCGTCCTTACCCTTCCCTATCAAAATAGAGGTATTTGGAAGCTTCATCTGATACTGTTGAACTAAAAAATCTGCAGTGAGACCAGTTACTTTGTTGTTGCATAATGTCTGTCTTCACTTATCCCCTAACTTCATCTGTAGTCCCTATTTCTTCTCCTAAGCTCAAATGCATCCAGACCTTAAGCACTCCAAGACATCCCTACCTTCTCTCCCCTAATCAATCTCTTTTGATAATGGAGTACTTACACTAGTCATGAATAGTCATGCTACTTCTCTTTCCTAATACCTCAGCCACGGGGAAGGAAACTGTTGCAGCTTAGGAAGAAGTCCAAATCCTAGCTTCCCAAACAAGCTAGGGTAAGGGAAGCTATGATGCTTTTTTTGCACAAGGAACATTGTTTTTTACATACAAGATTGTAAGAAAAGATAGTGCATAAAAAAATAATCCAAATATTTATGGCAACACTATAAACTCACCAGGGTCTGTAGTGTAGGGTATTACTGACATGTAAGGAAACAGGTCTGCACACGTGCCTTTTTAGTATTTCATATGCAGAGATAAAGAGAGTATCAGAACCAAGTTGTAACAGAGACCTCAGAAAAACCGGCATGGAAACAAGCTGACTAGTCCTCTTCTTCATCCTAAGTAAGTGGTAAACCCACTGGGAGATTCTCACAATGTTATTGTGCCAGCCCATTCTTCTTAATTCAGTCCACCAATTCCTCTTTAGGCCTGCCCCTGGAAAAAAGCCCTACTTGCTTGTACATGGGATCTGTGCTGCTCTCACCCAAAAAGGGAGAAAGGAACATTCTTCACATACCTTAAACAAAGATGCTGTCACAAATATGGATTCACAGGCTAAGTCCACCTCAGAGCCTGAATCAAGCTTCTCCTTGAGCTCTTTGAAGGTTTTTGCACTTCCAGAGCGTCTGAAAATACCCTTGGTGGAAGGGCCTTCTTGGTAAAGAAGGGAAAGCATGTCCTAAAGAAATTAAAAGCAGACAGGATTTCTCATAAATATATTTTATTGTCCAGTGCCATTAAAATGTAGTTTTGCCACTTCTACCCCAGCTGAAAACCTCTGAGTCCTAAAAAAGCTCAGAAATAAAACACAAGTCAAGGTTAACCCTCCAAATCATGCCAAACTGCACAGCAAAGCTGTGATTTGGGGCTCTCATTTTGGAAAATCTCATAAATACTGTGCTACCACTGCTGAGCACTAGCTTCCTGCATGATTTTCCAGGACCTGTGCAAGTTTCAGCCAAGCCATTTAAATATATAAACAATGTGGTATGGGAAAAGGAAAGGGGTCTAACTCAAAGCTTGCATCTAACAGTGGCCTCAGACAGACACAACTTTGCATGAAGACATGAGACCTTCACTGCTCATCATTGTAGTCAGTATCATCGCTGACCAGAGATTGACTTCCGTTCCCTTGCTGATGTCTGAAAGAAATTGGATTTTTATCTAAGCTGGAAAGCACTTTTTTAATGTCTATCTGCACTTCTTCAGCAGATCAGAGTCAGGTTTTTACTCCCTTTGCTGCTTGTGAGTGGTATTTTACTCTGCAAGCAGCTCAGGGCTGTCACCTTGCCTCACCTCTGAGGTAAGGTGTTCCCTCTTGGGAGGTCACCCAGAGAGGGCTAAAGCTCAGCCTTACAGCTCTCCTAAAACCAATGAGGCTGCAAAGGACTAAACAAGTGGGCAGTTTACCACATGAGATACTTAAAAGGAAAGGGAAGGGAAAATAAACAGTTTCCTGCCTAGCTTTTAAAATAACAGGAGGGACTTATTTCTTCTGTTAAATAAGAGAGGAAAACAAGCAGAAAAGGAAATGCTGAAACTTCTTCTGAGGTAATATGTTCATGATATTTGCCAGATGCTTAGTTCTCTGCAGTCTCCTGTGGGTCATCTCTCTGACATGCTGGCCACCTCTTGCAGGTCTGCTCCAGGCAATACAGAATTTGTCACGTTTATCTCTTTCAAAGAAGAAACACATGCAGATAGTCTCTGGGATTATGTGTATACACACATAATCTGAGTCTGAGGGCCAAGTTATCAAAAGAGATGGCAAGAAAAGGGACACTGGGGAGAGCCCATCACCATAAAACTGAATTACTGAACAGTAACGGCTAAGAAGTGGGGTTTGGGGACTTTCCTAGCCTGGGCTGTAAGGTTGATTTCTTGATATCCAGCAGTGCAAATAAGTCTAATGAAAACTATTATTTTTACTTTTCCTCTTTAATGTTTCTTTTTCAACTCTTGCAGATGTTGAAGGCCGAGAATTCATGTAAGTGCAGATGCTCTGGAGAAGCACTTTCATGGCAGCAGGACTCATGGCAGCATTTTCATTTTCTTTGCAGTAATTTAGAGCTCTGCCGTCAAAAACAGGCTGAGTCCCACACCACAGGATATTAGCACATGAACAAATGCTTTGAAAATATGTTTTGAACAAAATATCTACAAGATAAAAATGGGAAGTCCCTGTTAAACTAGCAAACCCAGACAAAATTACATGAATGAAGGTAATGGTGTAAGACAATTTGGCATGGCCATGGCTAAAAGAGAGCCCCTTCAGCAGTGAAAGCAAGCTCTGAAGCAGATATTAAACATGCCTGCAGCATTCATCCCTGGTATTTTCCTTCTCTTGCAGGTAAATCCCACACAGTCCCCCAGTATTCCATTCTCCAGAGATGCTGCATGAATTCAGAAGTAAATTATATTTTGTGGCATAAACACAATGCTTAAGATTCAAAGAACGATGCCTACCAAGCCATGTTTCTATTCTTAGTAACTCTGGGGATTTTTTCAGATAAAAATTTACTAATATTTATGTTTTGGAGAAATTTCTAATATGCAGCATTGACTCACCTCTTAAACAGAGAGCATGTGGGAATCAGGTGATCGTATTCTTACAGAGTTTATCTCTGGAGGGCTTATTTAGATAATTTAAATGATGAAAATACTCATTTCTCCTTCAAAAGGAAATAACAAACCCACACTATTAAAAGACCTGAAAAGTCCTAGTATGATTCACTATTCAGGCAGTGATAAAGCAGCATATCAAGCATAAGCTTTGGAGACAAAACATCTCTTCCTGTAAACTGATGTAACCCCACTGAAATCAGTGGGGTTCTGTCAACTTCTTCCAGCCAAAAGTCAGGCTGTTAGAATGAAGGGGGCTCACTCCCACTCTGAAAATACTTAAACTGCTGCACAGACAACAGGGCAGCCCTTAGTCCCGACCAAAAATGCCACATATCTGCCTTATATATGCCTAGGAATGGGCTCTAGAAGACCTTTTTCATGTTCCTAGACTGGTTTTGAGAGCACCCACAGCACTAGAGCTCTCTCAAGACAGAATGAAAAGATGCTTCTGCAGCCTCCACATTCCCACCTGTTTTTGCAGTGGTGTTGTCGGATCAAAAACGAGGACTCAGAGTGCTTGCCTGTCCTGGAATGCCTTCAAGAAAGGCTCTGAAACTGTCTAGTTACGGGCAGGTGGCATTTTTATGCATGCGTGGGCTGTCTATATGGGACAGTAGATTACATATTTGTGGATTTAGGGATTTTACAGAGATCTTGGGAGTGGTTTAAAAAGTATGTGTGAATGTGGTATTTATTTACACTGCGTAAGTGAGGATTAGGGAACCGGCCTTACAGCATGGGCTACAAAGAAGGAATAGCCCAGAGCAGCAGACTGATCACATACATTTCTCAAGCTGTTATTAACTAAGCCTGACCACAGCATATGTTAAAAACTGAAGTTCTTGCTGAGAACCACAAATGAGGTTTCCTCCTGGAAGCCTTTCTGGTTTCTTTGCTTGGGTACTTTTAAATGTCTCATATACAAACACGTTTTCATTTACTACACAAAGAAATTCCACCACTGTAAGACCCAACCCTGAGCCTGGGACTCACCAAGAGGGGTTTGGGCAGGTTGTCATCCTCACAGATGGTTGTTAGCAAGAGGCCAAAGAGCTTCCCAGGAGCAGCAGATGTTGTGGAGAGGGGTGCATTGTCCAAATGAGAGCCTGGGCCACGCCAAAAAGCCCAATTTATGATAGATCTTTTCCTTTTAAATGACTTTTGGCTTAAGTCTGGGGAAAGAGAAAGGTGTTTATTAGAAGAAATGCATTTCAATTCTAGTTCCAGTATTTGGTTTTTGGTGGTTGCTATGGTTTCAAAGGAAAAAATGTAATGAACTCAAACAACTCCTTGGCATCCAGCTAAGCCTAATCCACCATGAATATACCTGTGTGCGCATGTGTGCTTGTGGAGAATGTGTTGCCTTACTCATGTCCTGAAGAGGATACAGGATCTGCACTGTGCTGCTGGACTACAGCATCAGCACTTACCACTAAGTGCAGGAGGGCAAACCTCAGCCTGCTGACTTCTATTCACACAGAGCTGGACTCTGCTGTATAACTCATTTTCCACCCACACAAGCAAAACCAAAGACCTTATTTGGAAAAGGAGGTTTCCTCTGTCCTCATCTTGGCTTGCTGACCAGAGGCATCCTAGTGTTCCTGGCAATGCAGGAGAGCACCCATTCTCCCCACAGGTAACACCAGGGAAACAACTAATGGGTGAGATGTTTTCAGACCATGAAAAGCCACTGCCTTTGCTCTCTTATCTGCAACACAAGAGTATCGTTAGTCTTCTCATTCCAAGCATTTGCTGACCGTGGCCCAGTGACAGTGCCTGACCTTTAATCAACGCCTTCCAGATGGCATTTCAGCATGCTGCCGACACACTGATGGGCTCCATTTGTCCTAATCTTAGCGTATTTCACAAGATATCAAAAGACCACAACTACTCAAAGCTCTTATTCTCTTATTTGCCATGTACAGAGAAGGAAATACTGGTATTGGGATACAAAAAGGGTTTTTTCAGATGACCTTTCTCAACATCAGACAGTGTAAACTCTTCTTAACAGCATGGGCTACTGCTAAGTGGGGAAGTGGGGACTGCTTATGATACAAATGTTAACTGGGAAAGACTTATTCTGATATTATTTTTCCCTTTCAAGGCGTTTTCAAAGCCAATCAGCATTGACTTAGTTGCTTGCCTACCCTATATGCTTTTCTATTAGATGGTTCTTCCACCTGGTCAAACATTTTACTTTCTGCTGTTGTGGAGGGCAGAGGCAAGGCTTGCAGAATTAAGGATTGTGACATAATACCAGGTTTTTCTCTCCAGTACTTTATTCTCTCTTACACTTCACTACAATTGTTTTTTTAGCTCAAAGAGTGATTTTCGTTATACGTCATTCCATTCCAGATCATGCTCCTTTTGGGAATGGGTGGAAATCTTTTCATTAGACGCTTACAGGATGAAAAGTTACAGTTTAATTCAAAATGTGAACATATGAATGAGAAAGCGTGATGAAAAATTCTTTTCATAAAAAGTAATGAGGATATACATTTTAAGCAGCCCAAAGCTTCAAGAAATGTAAGTCTGGCAGTATCTAAGGCTTTACTTGACACAAATAATCTGTAACTTTCAAAATTACATTTTTTTCTTTCAGATGAGCTGGATATCAGCACACAAATAAGGTTTGCTTCACTTGGAGTTCCAGTCATACAACAGCAAATACATACTGGTGTTTTTTTCCTGTCAACTCTGTAGGTCTCAGTGGAAGTAAAAATTAAGAAAATATGCTTTTTTGGAGAACAAGGAATAGCAGAAGTGAATAAATAAGGGGTCTTAAAATTGGGAACTCTTCTTAATCTTTTACTGTTTGCTCCCCTCTTAAAAGCCATGTCTCAAACTGACAGTGTGAGCAAGGGGTAATTGCAACTAAGTGCAGCTCTCTCCAGGGACAGGAAGGAAATCTTAACCAGTGCTCTTCAGTATACCAGGGCAGAAACCAAAAACTGATGTACAGCAATGAAATGCCATGTCACTTAAAAAACTAACATTCACTGAACAACAGGAAAACTCATCCCTTTAATATTACCTTTTTAAAAGGGTTGAGAAGTCTTAAGCTAAAAAGCAGAAGAGAAGGGGTGGATGTACACTTCCTTTCCTTGAACCTGTGCAAAGCTGCAATACAAGGAGAAGCCCAGGCTTCTGTCAGCCAAGACAGCACCAATTATTGCTCTGCAGAAGTACTTCCATACAAGAACCTCAGGACCCTGCTCTGGTGGATTATTCTAGGCCAGATTCAGAAAAAAAGCAACACTACTTTGATGGAAAACTCAGAGCTCACAGCAGCCATCTCTTCTGCTCATATGAAGGGAATTTCCACTCATAGGTAGTGTCCCAGTCATGGAAGTGGCATTTCCTCTTCTTGAATAATCAGAAACTTCTAAATAAAACTTAAGATCTGTTTAACAGTGTAGCATCCTTTCCGATCAAACCCCTAACTGTCAAAAAGTTTTCAAAGACCTCCTTTCTGTATTGAGGCTTATTGGTTGAATCTTTACTTTCTAACAGACAATTAAATAATAACTTGGATTACAGAATAGCCACTGGCAGCAGTTGGTTCTTTCAATACTTTAGACATGTGCTCATGAGCATTACTTAATGGCTATGTTTAACTGGTAGGTGACCATTCCTGTTACATACTGAAAGGTTACACAGGAGAGGTGACAGAAACACTCCAGTTTTTCCCCACATTAAATGCTCTGTACTTTTTTTAACCATCCTTCCAGGACAGCTGATGCGACTACACCACCACACAGTTACTTATTTGACGTGACGGCCCGGTGTCAGTCATGTCTGCCTGTCAACACCGACACTGCTGCCTAACCATGGTGCATCCTGGTGCAGCTGGGCAGCCACTCCTTGCTGCCTCCAGAAGGCACAGCATCTCCAGCACAGTGGTATCAATGCAGGGAAGTGATGGGAGGGAGGATAGCACAGCATGTGGCAGTGAAATGCGGGATTACAGATGCCATTCTCTGTAATTTTTCCCTGTATGTGGCATTGTGCCTAGTGGTTAACCAACAACAAACACAGAGATTTTGGCTTGCTGATCTGAAGGTGAGCCCTAAGCCAGATCACAGCCTTGGCTTGCATACAGGTACCTTTTGCCATTTTCCAAAACCGAAATAGGTGAGGAGGAGTTAGGAGGAGCATAAAAACCAGTGCTGTATGTGAGATAGCCTGCTTTTCAAGCAGTCAGACTATACATCACTTTAAGAGGTTCTGTCTAATGAAAGAAGGAAAGGTGAATGGACTAAAAGCCTTCCTCCCATTTAGAGCAATTCCTGTGCATGACATGCAGGCTGCCCCAGGCTTCTGCTGCCCCAAGCTAGCCTCACCTCCCCTCCTGCAGCTTGCACAGCCCTGATGACAACACATCTGCATTTGAACTCTAAAGGCCTGATTTGCATTTCTATTTTCTCTTGCCAGTCAACATCAGCTGCCAAAGCAGGATCTGTAAACCTAATTACACCCCTTTGCTAGATTGCCTCATTCTTGAAACATGCCATGAAGTAATATGTGATACAAATTACTGTGAAGGAGGGGGAGGGTGAAGGCATGCGGAAAGGAAATTAATATATATAAAATATAATCAATTTTCAGAATAATTTATAATAGACATTAGTATAGTTCACTATATTTAATTTCTAAAAACATTACAAATTGATCCTATTCATATATTGTGGGAGATCTTAGCAATTGGGGAGTGCAGAGGGTAACAGCATGCGTGTTATTTTTTTATGATACAGTCATTAACAGTGAAGCAGGGCAGAGTTCCTAACTGAGCTGAGTATGCCAGTGAGTTAAGCACAATTAAAACACACCATGGGATGTATCCTTTCCCTAGGTCTAATGCCTCAATCCAGTAAAGATCTCCTTATTTCTTTTATTACGAGCAGTGCTCAGTCATTGTGTTGTTGACAACAGAGTGCAAAATAGAGAGCAGGTGCTCATATTTTTGTAGCATCAAGGCAGAAGAAAATGCTACTTTCTTCAATTTGTTCAAAGAGTACTGAAATAAAGAAGTTCTATTTGCTCACTTCATCTAAGAACTCAAGGACATGTCTAGACTTTGCCACTTGAGGGTCCCAGTGAGGTAGGTGTATAGTCCTAAGTACCTTATTGAGATAAAGGATGCTGCCAAATGTTGCACGGGAATTCTGTGCCGAAGTCAAGCCTTGACTCCTGAACCATAAAACCACTCTGCCTTGCTACAGAGCACAGCAAGGGCTGCAGAGAGAAGCTCGGCTAATAGGCTTACAAAAAATTGCAGGGGAGAGATTTTGTCTTTCTTTGGTTTGTTTTTAGAACAATCATTTGACAGGCAGCTTGTCAAAATGTAACTTACAAGGATGACACATACACAACAGCAGGCTGAAATCAGGGAGAGCTACATTGCAGAATCCCCTGTGCAGCTGGAAGGTACAACTGCGTGCTCCTCTTCCCTTTCCACTACCCCCCATGCTGGTACATTTGCTTTCCGTAGCAGAGCCAGGGAGGTAGCCAGGCTGTGGGTGAATGTTGCTGGGGTGAGCAAGGCAACGTACCGTTCAGCTGCTGGCACACGGCCACTTGGCTTGGCTTCAGCACAAACTGGCACTGCAGCTCCTGGGGCAGCTGCTCTGTCAGGAAAGACTCCTGAAGCTGCCTGGGGCAGGCACAGTGCTTTGATCCATGGGGCATTGCGTCGCGAATGTGGCTCATTTTAATTCCAAAGGGATATTCATGTCCTGTTCAAAGAGAAATCATAATAATCTGTGTTGGATTGACCGGAGACTTGCAAAACTCCATCTGCCCTGGATGGAGGCAGATTTTGCTTGCTGGCCTGCACCACTTTCTCTTTCAGTAATCTTAAGAATTGATACTTTTCTCCATATTTACACAGGCACAAATCATACACTGGCAGATAGGGAGTTACTGTGTTGGTGCAGTTAATCAGATGTAAAAGTAAAATCAGACCTATTACAGCTGTATCACATAAAAGCCCATAAGAAAAATACAGATGTTTACTATTTCTACTGCTTTTCTTGTAGTACTGAAAGTTTGGGTATTGATTGCTTGTATCATTCTGGAGAGAAATGAGATTTGGGGAGTGGTCATTTTTGCCAAGCATTGCCCCACAAAAAATCCAGAGTGAAAGTGATCTTCCCTCCTTCTCTGTGTTAAGTGCACCAGCCATCAACTCAGTCAAATGAGACACAATTATGGTTCTCGTCTGAGGCTGAAACAGGAAGGAAACGTTAATCACAAGGCTAATGCAAATGAGCTACACTTGGCTTTAACCAGCATCTTTGGGGACTACACAGACGCAATTCATTTCTAGAGGAGCTTTCAAAAATGCCACCGGAAAGATGTTTTTCAGACTTCTCTAAAGACCTGGCAGATGAAATATATTAAATATGGATGCAATGCTATGATGTTTTAGTTAGCTTACAGATAGACTTGAGCACTGAGATTGGAAGAGATGTTATTTGAGATTGCAGGTAGTATGAAGCTTTGGCACAGTCAAAACTCTGCTCCTGATGTCTACCTATCATAAAATCCGGCCTTATCTAATAAACCTTTGCATAAATATCATGAACAGCATCACTTTCATACTCCAAGGATTCTTCTTTTCCAAGGACTGTAATTTGAATTTGCAGTGAAAGTCGGTCAATTAGAAAGGCCTTTACCATTTCTGAATTCTCTGATTCTATGTTTAGAGCTGTGGCTGTGATTTATTCTGAAGAAGATACACAATAATGGTCAGAAAGCCAAAGTCTGGTATTTTTTAAAGGCAAAGCAGTTTGCACTGTCTATAAGGTGCACAAGGTAGACCTTTTATAAATATTAATGTTGTCTGACCCCAGAAAAGCATTTGTAACTAAGGCTGCTTTGAGAAGGAATGCTAAGATTTACTGGGGTTAGATCTGCAAGAGGTAAAACCAGGAAATTCAAAAGTTTTTCTTGTTCTAATCATCTGCAAACTCTTATAGCACAAGTAATGCTGAGCTTCTACAGGGAAAGGTTATTAATAATGGGAAGGGATTTGTTCTTAGTGAATCATGGGCCAAAATCAAATCATTCCATCCAATCACTTCTGAACTTTGGGTTGGTTTCTGTGGACAAAATGTTTTGAAAACCATTTTAGAAAGAGAATAAGCACTAATTTTCTCCTAATCAGAGGGGAGCTGTCAGCCAGCACAAAAAATAGGGGATTAAAACGGACCTCTTGAATCAGTTAACTTGAGTTAACAACAGAACATTTCTCAAAAGTCTGCTGGGTTTTACTGAGGAGGGAAATAAACAATGCTATGGAGGTGTAGGAAAGCTAGACAGCCTCGAGGTTGATGTCGCCAGGAGGTGGTGAGTGGAGAGGCCAACTCTCCAGAAAGACTGGGGCTCACGCAGCAAAACTGGGGCAGAAGTAAATGACCTTTTCCAACCTCTTAGTGACACAAGTTCTTCAAAGCAAAGGATCAGCATCTGACTAGCTCCCCAAATAAGCAACCTTGTGTGACAGGGAAGTAACAGAAAAAACAGGAAAAACAAAAGAGGAAACTGCATTTCAGTCTCCCTGTATTTCTTGCTTCCTTCAGCACTAAAAGTTGAGTGAATACCGAAAAAAACAATGTCAAGAACTTACCAATAAGAGGGTAAGGAGCATGTTCTCTTCCTGAAATCACCCACAGCTTGTAATCTTTTTCAGAGCCCTTTAAAAGCAAAATTAAGAATAAGTTTGCCAGCCATTAAGGACAGGTTCATGTAAGGTTTCTCACAATATAAGGACAATCTGCACCTTGTCAGCAGCGTTTACTTTCCAGTGCCAAAGCTTGCCACCAGCAAAGTTTCTGAATTGTGTCTGTCATGTGCAATCTGGTTATGTGACCAGGATTCAGCTCTGAGCATTGAGAGGTGCTAGAGCTGAGGGTAAGGGGGGAGGTTTCTCTCAATTCTTTCAATGCTCCTGGAAGCAGAGGGATGGATGTCCCAGCCCACTTTGCCCTGCAGCACTGAGCAGCTACCAGCACCAAGGAGAGATGGGTCTGATCCCCCAGAGGGATTACAGCTAAGCAGCACAAGGAAGAGGATGCCTGCTGCAAGGCATGGGGCAGACAGCAGGCAGTCCCTGTTAGCTGAGATCACCTTTCAGCTCCATCCTGAGTACCACGGAAATCATACCCTCTGGGATGTGCTCTGGCATACAGGGTTCCCCAAGCCTCACATCTGAGAACTCTGTTCCACCATTGCTCCAGCTTCTCTACATCCCCTGCAAGAAGGAGGAGGTCAGGCTTGTGAGCCTGTGACCCACGCTGGAAGGCAGGGCAGGAGCACCTTCACCCAAGACCTGGGCCTACTCTGATGATGCCAAGGCAAGGATGGCACCCATGGAGCTCCTGGCACTCAACACTGCCCCAAAAGCTCCTTGTAGGGCTGCTGTCAGCCCTTTTGTGCAGCCCTTTTGTGTGGAAATGCTTGGGAGCACTGGAAGGTGTTTTAGACTGCCGAGCCCTCTTTAAAATGTACAGTGGAGAGAATAAATTTACATCAAAGGAGACAATTTTCAAAAGACTCGAGAATGTGATCATCTTTGCAAAAAGCTGAGTAAAACCTCTGATTTGAAAGCAAATTCAAAATATTGCCTTTAGCATAAATATACAAGTCAATGTTGCAGTTTAATTGAAGAAAGGGAATAATAATTTTTTCAGATATGATGGTGAGACAATAGAAGTAAAAAGAATGACATTTAATATAAACCACACTCAGGACAAAAGGAAATAGCAAGTGGATAAATACACTGCGTTAAAAGTGATCTATTTTACCTTAAATTACTTTTCAGTGATACTGCTCAATCAGGATAATTAAAATCTAAAAGTTTTCTGTCTACAAAAGGTGATAAATACCTCATGACAGTATCTATTTATCCCTAAAGTTAAATCCTACCTCTTTTTAAACAATTTGCCTACTCTCCTGCATTGTCTGGACCTTCACCCAGTGTCCCCAAGGCTCTTGAGACTCTTCCTACTTGCTGCACGCACCTGGTGTAATGCTGATACATCCAATAAAGCCTTTGCAGTTTGCTTTCTGACTGACAGAGCTTTTTGGCCCATATTAGCACTGCTGTTAAGTTAGCTAGCAGGGGGCAGAAGGAAAATAAATAGGCTTTGGAGACATCTCTGATGCCTCAGGGCAAGCAGCCAGGACCAAATAAATACAGCTGAGGAGCACAGGAAAGGGTATTTGCTTTTCCTTTTACACATATATATGAAAGGGTTTGTTGCTGTGAAGGGGAAGCAGGGGAAGGGAAAGAGCAAGTAAAGGCAAACTGCTCATCTCCTGGCTTTAAATGCTGTCCTTCATGGGCCTTATGAGGCCATTTGTCAGTATAAATATGACTGTCCCAGAAAAGTCAGCAAGTGTAATTACAGAGCTGGGAAACCCAGGGCCCTTCTTTGTGCCCCACTTGATAATTTGGAACAGATGATCAATGCCATTTTACACAAGCTAGTTGTCATTTTACCAGAGAAACCACAGAGGAAAAAACTCTGATGTGTTAAACCAGAGCGAACTCAGCCAAAGTAATAGGCCCATTAATCACACAATATGTGAAATGTAGTTTTTATAATTGCCATTGAAAAGTCATAAAGCTTCTTTCAAGTGGTCCTCTCTAGACATAAATAAAAAACCTTACATAACGAGAAGCTTCCTCAGGATCAGAGCAATCCTATGAGGGGTTTGGGTGTTTGATTGATACCTAGGCTACAGCTTAATTTATTTAGCTTGTTTGATTTTATTGCTAATCTTATGATATCCCTATAATGGAAAAAGGCTTTATGTAATAAAGAAGCAGTGAAAAAATGTAGCATATTACTTGGGCAAATAATTCTGCAGGCAAGATTTTACATCTTTCAGATGGCTTTGCTTCTTTTTCCACTTGAAATAAAAATGTGAAGAGAAGGAAAGGGTTGATTGTAATACATACAAAAGAACACAACGCTGAAACCTAACCAGCTCCTCCTCCTGCTTATCTCAGAGTATTCTCTTTGAATACTATCATTTTCTGTTTTTTCTGTACACAAAATGAGGAAGTTCAAATGACACCTGTAAAATGGGTAAAAATGAAGCACATCACAATAAAGACTTGCAGTTGTAATGTAGCATAGTGCCCTGATTTTTGGTGCCGAAAATCTGCAATTAAAATCCTAATTTTAACTCACATCTTATCCTTTTCACCTTGCAACCCCCTCCATGAACTCCAGAGCTTCCTTAATTGGATAGACTACTGGATTCTGAGTGCAGGCCAGAGCTCCAGCCCTGGTGTAAATGGGATGTCTGAGCCATAACAAGGTGGGTAGACAAAAATTGCTGTGCTTGAGAAATGCCAAGCTAGTAGAATAGACCCCTGCATTAAAAGCCTCTATAAATTAGGGATAAGGGATTATAGGGAATGCTAATTCTGAGGTTACTTCAACTTTTGCTGTGAATATCCAGAAGCCCTAGGGAAGCAGAATAGTGGCATTTTGCTCATATTTACCTCTTCAGACCCAGGGCTGTGGTGAGGAAAGGCTTGTCAAATTCCATGCAATGAGATCAACATATGCACAAAGAGTAAGACATTTAAAAAAATCTTATTACCCAAACAGCAGACTGGCAGGCCAGTTAAAAAGCTGTCATCCAGGAGCTTCTGTATGATCACTGGTGTTGGTTTGAGCCACATTGTGAAACAGAATAAGGGAGCCAGAATTCTTGTCCTTGGCACTGATTCATTATTACACTTGAAGCACTACCTGGTCTGGTTTAGAGCAAAGGAAGCCAGCTGAGGCAGTACTTGATATTGTAAGGATTGCTGCATCTATTTGGTACTACCCTGCATTACCATAAGTCCAGTAAAAGCCTTTTTCCAAAACAGTTTCAGGACATTGCTTAAATTGGATGCATTCAGATTCCGTGCAATCACTTAGTTACGTTCTTGTCTCACATAACTCTAAAGGTCCATGGATATTTAGAGTACCTGATTCGGACACTTGAGAGCAGTGCTTGTACTTGCCATCTGGGGACACAGCTGATCATGCATGTTTGCACATTTTGAAACCAACTAACAGACAGGTCAGTAGGTTTCCTGTTCACACTGAAGCATGCAAAAGGAGCTCTATCAAACTCTCAGTTCTTATGTCAGGATGTCTCCTCTTAGGCTTCAGCAAAACAGATTTAAAAGCAACTTGAAACATGAGTGATCCCTTACAGGGATGAGAGACGTACTCAAAACTTTTAAGGCACTTATTAATCTCTGGAGGTCTATATATTAGCAAGGCACTTCTGCTGCACTTCAATAACCCTGAATTGCTATATTAAAGGATTTAATTAATGTTCATATCCTAAAACTTGGAAAAAGTGCAAGGGAAGATCTGATTGTTATAAGTGACTACAAAAAAAGACTCATTAAAACTGGTGCAAGGACTTACATTAATTCCCAGTTGCTGCAGGGCCATCAGAATTACATCGTTTGCTGTATCAACATTGGTTACACTTAGGGTTTTTGACTGTGAACAGAAAAAAGGAGAAGGGGAAAATGGAATTAAAAATTTGGATTTGCAAAGAGTATCTGAAGTGCAGTAGCTCTGCATAATTCATTGTTGGAAAAAATTGAGAATATCCTGTTAAAATTTTACTTGTTAAATAAATTATACTACATAGATAAAGGTCCTGTCTGAGATCAAGGTTTGAATTCCTCTGCTTTGTCACATACTTTCTGTATTTGCTCCATGCTTCCCTAGCAGCTCTGTCAGTGCCATGATTACTGAGGACATGACTTCCACATTAAAATATGCAAAAAGACAGAACTACTAACTGCACTTTAGACACTGCATAAGGGAATCACAATGGTTTGATTAATTTAAAAGCACACAAGTTTCCTTTGAAAAAATTGAACATTTCAGTGATTTTTTTCAGTGAAATATCAATTGTTAATAATTTCTGTCCTTTTCAACAGAAGTGCTCCCTGGCAAGAAAATAGTGTGCACAGGCTGTTCACCTCTACCACCTTTGCCACATTCTATATAGATTTCTCAGAGTTGGATCTGGCTTAGTACCAGAAGCACTTCCTCTTGGTAATCTTTCATCCAGTTAAAATGCTACCTCTCCAGCAGCCTCCAGAATCTGCTGATTGGCAGTATGGAAAAGCATGGAGCAGCAGAGACACCACTTTCAAAACAATTATGGTGACTGGCATGGAGTGCCAAGCTTTGGTTGGTGAAAGTGCTGCTTTCCACAGGGCAGTCTTTCCAGAGTGAGATTTCAGCATTTGCTGCCTGGAGCCAGTACTCCTCCCGTACTGCTGTGCAATGCTCTGTGCCTCAGCTCCATGGGTTGCCCTTATGCACCAAACACACTAGGACTGACTCTACCCTCAGCCCTGCTGGAATGCGGCAGCACCACTGCCATCACCTTGCAGAGGCAAAAACAGTGGTGAAAGTGTGTCCAGAGTGGTTTTTGCTTGTACCATCGTACCCATGCTGGTCTCACTCCCAAGCTAACAGGCAACTCCCACACAAAAAGCACAAGTCACTAAGCCCTCTTTGGAGGCTTGGCTCCACCACCAACACTACACAGTTTTTGGACTGCAGCTGGTTCCTGGCCAGACTAAAGTCTTGGCAGAACAAAGGCATGCCCACTGCAACAAACCACCCAGGCGTATCTGATGGCCCAAACAAGGGGAGGTGGCAGATCTGGGATGTAGATGTTCATTGCCAGTCCCAAGACAGTTTGCAATACCCTGATACCTTCTGTAGCATATCAATTTTATGCCGGCCATAAGGTGTTCAGGTGAAACAACCCCCTGACATTCTGCATTTAGAAAAGATCTGAGCTGTACATTTGTGTAAGTTCCTGACGGTAACAAGCTGCCATGGCAATGAAAGGAAAGTAGTGAGAATACGGTATATCTTGCTTCAGGACATATCTGAACGCTCATACCATAAAAAATTTAACATTTGCCTGCAGCAATGACATCTGGCTCTCAGGAGTAGGTCAGAAAATTTGCATAAGTTTTGCTCTTGGCAAGAATATAATAAAATGGTTTGTGCCTTGTGTTCAGCCTCCCTTACTGTCCAAAACCAAAATAATTCTTGGGCATCTCCAGACGCTATAGCAGGAACCACGCTGCAATAAGAACTATTTGCATCACAGAATTTCTATCTGTTCCTCCTCTGTTTTATTACTGATAAAATCCAGACTATAGAGTGTCATTTCTAGGACTGTTAGGATCCAGAGACAATGTCTGACACATGAGCTAATTACTGCTAAGGAGAAAAGGCATTTAAAAAAACCCCAACAAACTCTGGTACAAGACTTCAACCCCTGAGAGCATATATGATTTACAGACTTTTACACCTGAGCAGACCTTGATCAGTAGTCTTGCATTTGAACTATCACAATTTTTGGTATTGTTTATTAATTTTTGTCTTAGCAACCTGGCAATTTTATCATTGTTTAATTATTATTTTCTGAAAAAAAGGCAGACTCCTTTATGCTTTCATCTATGTAAATACAGAATTCTAAGTGGCAATTCACCGCTGGGCAAAGATCTTCAGTGAAATCTGACTTCTGTCAAAATTTCTCATTCCCTTGCACATGCTCCTTGGGGTTCTGAGCTTGAAATACAGATGTTACAAGAAAGAAAAGACAAATGTAGAAGAAACAAAGGAAGAATGGGTGGATTATCACTGAATGCTAGGGTATCCCTATGGAATTGGCTACATATAAGAACTTAGTTTAAATTGGTTAAAACTTACTTAGTCAAAAAGGTGCAAATCACCCTGTGGACGACCTTTTTTTACTATTTATACTTTGCCTATAAATTTACCAGCATCAATTAGTTGACAAAAAACACGCTTAATGCAATTTCAGGGTGTTTTTACACACTGCTTTCCTGACTTAAGATCACTATAAAGCACAAAACACACTGCAGCTTTGCAGAATTGAATGAAGGCAGTTGTAGGTTTAGATAAGTTTTACAAGCAAAAAAAAGGGTACATTGTGCTGGCATTTCTGAAGATGCTTATGCATAAGTTCCGCTGGAGGTGTTTCTTGGGACTTCACACTGTACAGTCTTTAGTTTGTATGCCAGAACCAGTATTTCTTACCAAGCACACTGTCTTTAAAACGGAAGTCACGTATTAAACACAGGGAACAAACATGTCAGGGCTGCGTATGCCAAGTCTTTTCAAGGGGCTGAATCCCTAAAGTAGATTGCAAATCAAAGGAACCCTTTCAATATCCAAAGCATTTGCAGGTCACTAGCACTCATGGGTGATATGGATTTGGACACCTATTTAACTCAAGAGCACTTACATATGCACAAGTTCCCACGTCTTTTGCAATTATCGTCACAGGAATCCTTTTAGGATTGTCTTTTTCCTTCTCTTCTCTTATTTGTCTGACAAAGAAAGTACAAAACAAGTAAATTTTTAATATTGCAAATATAAATAGCAAGACATATATTTAAATAGCAATCATGCAGTAACTGGTTAAGAATCAGACTGTTTGCAGATGCACTGCACTAGAAAGACCTCCAAAGAAAAGATAGCATCCAGCAGCAGTATCTGGAAGGGATGCCAATTGTGGTCCCTTAGTAATGCCTTTGTTGCATTGAAGTTCATTGTAGAAATCAGAGTAATCAGCAGAGAAAGTGAATAGAAAAAAATCAAGCTAAAACTGCCCATCGTTGTGATGTCTCAGTCTGCACTAAAAGCTCCTACTGGAATCAGTCACATCAGTACAGATTAGTTCAAAGGACTGAACAGGAGAAGAGTGAACTGGAAATCATCCCAGCAAGAATGATTTAAAAAATCCAGAAACTCTGAAGAACCAGATCAAGACAGAAACCTCAACCAGAAGAGCTGGTGACCAGAAAGCAGAGCTATCACTGTCTGTCCAAACACTGAACGAATTAAGACAGCTCTATTTACAGAAACCCTCCCACCATACCCTCCAGCTTGTGGTATGTTCTGTAAGACCAAAATATAGCCGGCCACGAGCAGCAGACAGGTTAGAGCAGAGGTCCTGAGCTGGGCTTGCTTAGATGCCAACAAAATGGAAAGAGCTCCAGGCTCAACCAGAGCAACAGTGGCAGAGGCTTCTGATGCTGCAAGGGGAAGGAATAATGTGTATCAGGAATTGCTCTGGTTTTGTGTTGAGCACAGGGAAGCGATTCCCTCCTTGCACAGCGATTGTTGCATAAAAGGCATACACCATTTTCTGCAGGAAGAAGACAAGGTATTTTTTTCCTTGAAAGAGCTTATCTATCATGATGGCATAGGCACCACAGCTTGGGTATCACTGTCTAGACTGGACTCTTTTCAATGTCTTTAAAGACCACATAAAAAAGTACCTCTGCAAACAAGAGAGCCATGTTTCCTTTTGTTCTGCAGACCTGAAAATTAAAACAAAGCAGGGACAAATCAGCCATCATTCTAATGCCAAAATAGTCCTCGTACAAACCTCAGTGGAATGGACTGTTTCTTGGTTGCAATTTTATAAAAACCTACAAAACTAAAAGATTTATCCAGATTTGAATGAAAAGTCTGCTTCCCTGCAAAGTCAACTGAAAAGCCTGCCCATGGAGACCAAAGGCCCCAGTTAGCAGTTTTTGTCATAGAATTCAAAGTTTTTCCAATTAATTCAGTAGGAAAAGTATTGAGTTCTTAAACTAGTGTCCAAATAGAAGAGAAGGGTACTTTAAAATAAGAGGTTAATTCAAAAGTTTAAAGGTATTTCATCAGGTATACAGACTTCTTTCCACTTTCACTATTCTAATTATCTTCTTGTTTATTAGTTGTTTTATCAGCACATCACAAAGCACACATAAGCCCATTGTGCTTAGTACAGTTAAACTTTGGACATTCTAAGGCTTATCTCATTTATCTTTATCTCATTTATACACTTTCAAGGATACAAAGCTGTCCAGTTAAATGTAGCTAATAATAGGACTGTTCAAGGAAACTAACCTAATTTTGCTTCAACTTTCTTCATTTAAATCCTGTCCCAGATGGAGTAACTGCTATTCCCACTGCTGCTTTTGTAAATCAAGTTTCTTCAAATTTTCAGAGAAGGCATTTAGGGAACCACAAACCATCTGAATGATGCTGTGAGGGGAATGCTACAAATTTTGTCTGTTTCAGTTATATTGGCATCTTTGAACCCACCCATGGCATTTTAGATTTTTTGGTGTACCTCTAGACATAAAATAATTTCACTGCTATAAAATCTCTGACTCTTTTTTTATTTAAGCTATTACTTTCCTATTCAACTACTTTCTGATATCTATAAAGGATCACATACTGTCTCTAGATCAAAGCTCATGTTTATTGGCAAGAGTTCAACTGAAAATCAATAGAAAATTTCATCTCTGTTTCAGGGCTATTAAAGTGTAAAAACCATAAACAGCACAACCAACTCAATAGAGTGCAGTTTGTACACAGCATTCTCTTTGGGTAAGGACAATGTGATACAGAAATTAAACTGGATACTTCAGCTTTTGCTCTATGTTGATAAAGAAGAAAATGCATTTTCCAAGACTCAGGCAAATTACCGTGGCTAAGCAGCTGGGATTTCAGGGGGATGTGCCCTCCCTCCTCCAAAGTGACGACAGAGCCCTCCTGCTGAGACTAAAATTAGCCTAATCACTGAAATTACCTCTACAGGCCTTATGTGTGCTACAGTCAATGCGAAGACAGTCTAAAAATCTTTCTATTAAAATTCAGAGATTCTGCCTTAAGAGGAATTTTGACATTTTCTCTGGCACAATTAAATTGATCAGAGAAATAGGACAAGGTCAGTATTTCACTGTATGTTTTTTGCTATTTCCAATACCTGCTCTTCTGATTAAAACTGTCTCTTTGATTCTTTCATTAGCTTGTCTGTTTAATATTTGTAGCTCATCTTATTAATTAGCCAAGGTGTTCATCAAGTTACACCAAAAAAAAAAAAAAAAGATAATTTCCACTGAGCAAGTTTGCAGCACAGACAGTGCTTTGCCAAGTTACATATTTTCTTAATTTTTAAAATGATAAGCAAGTACCCCTGCTCCATTTGGAGGGAGAAAGAAGATGAGGTGTGGAGGATGACTTGCTCACAGCAGTAGAAGGAATTGGTTTAACAATCAGCAAATTGCTGCTCCCCACATTCACTGGTGCTGAAATGAATTTGTGATAGTCTCATTACCTGCCAGCCTAAAAACATTTAAGTAACTTGAAATAAAACATATCTCAATTCTTACCTGAAATTTGCCACACAGTTTGTGGTGGGCCAGCCCAAAACAAAGGACCTCTCTGGATCTGTGCTGCCTTCACAGACTTCTTCTGTACAAAATGCTGTCCACATCTCACAGAGACGTGCTTGGCACTTCAGTTTGAAATGAGAGTGTGACCTGCAGGCAGAAAATCATAGGTAAGTCACACAGATGAAAACATACCAAGGCAGATTAAACAACCAGAGATTTTTCTTCCTTCAGGCACACGTGAAGCTTGCACTGGAGCTGATAGAAGCAGCTCTTCTGCTTCAGTTAAAGAAAACAATGTTTTATTGGGTTACATATAAAAACGTATCAATTTCTCATTTGAATGGGATCAACAGATCTATTATTTGTGAAATAAACAGATTGCTTGTGGCATCCCTGGGAATCGCCCTTCTTAGGGGAAAACTTTTGTTCATGCCTAGAGTTCTCCAAATCTCGCCATGAGGCAAAGATTGCCACTTGTACTTGAGTCTTCTTTCAGTGACTTTAATGCTATTGAGGACTTTATAATAGAGTTCTATTGCTTAGCCCCAGGGTCAAAAACTATGATGAGTTTAAGTAGTGACAACTAGGACAGGACAAATGAAGCAATCCTGAAGACAGAACAAGCAGAAACTGCTATTTGTGTTAACTACAGAACAGGTCACCATACAGTCTCCACGAACTGGCTGCATGGTAGTTTTAGGTCCATTTTACTTGGAGAATGAGCCAGAACTTTGTGCATTCTCAAAATATTCACTCATCTCTAAGGAAGATACACAATTTCCCCACTTTTTAAAAATTTGGACCTTCCTGTGTTTTATCCTACTAAACAATAAATGTCAATATTACACAATTTCACATTTTAATTTCAACTCTTTTCTTCCACCTATTTTCTCATTATAAGTCTCCTTCCTTTGTAGGACTGGTGGGTGCTAGTGCTATGTGAGAAACAAGTAAAAACTCAAAGTCAATGCAGCTCTGTAGCACTGCAACAGCCACTGACTTTAAGCCTTGCAGTTGGAACTACCTGAACTATGGTTGTCCTGAGCCATCAGGGAAAGGCTGGAGCAAAAGTGTTCCCTCCCTGAAACCGAGAGGACATGCAAGCAAGAGCATGTCAGGTCACCACTGTGTTGCAAATATGATGGGGACACTGCCGGGCACTGTGGTGATTAGGGCTCTATAAATAAATATGCCAAGTAAGCAGTTTTCTATGGCTTTGATACATGTGGGCCACCTTCTCTGAGATTAGTCTCATTTACAAGGTATTTGACTTAGAACAGACTGAACTAAAACAGCTGGAATCACGAAAGTACTTGAACCTTGTGGCTTTCAAGAGGACATCGTGAACTTGCAGTACCCTGACTGGTCTGAGGTTTCCAGCTGACATTGTACTAACACGTGTGGTGAGATGGTGTGCAGCAATGCTCGCAGTGTTGGGCAAGAAAGGACTATCAGTGTATATCAAACCTGGTAAAAAAATGCACTTCCATTTGATTGTCATAAAATACTGTAAAATACCATCTCAAGTTCCTGTATTTTTTAAACTAAGAGCTAAACACCCTGTTCAGCTAAACTAAGACCATGGTGTTTCCTGATCAGTTGAACACTTCACCTCTCTTCACTCTATTATGTTCTGCTGCCCAATCAAAGAGAAACCTAAAGTACAGGAGAACGTTTCAGCATGCTTGTTCAAAATTAGTTTATGATGCAACAAGTAAGGTCTATCAAGAATACAAAAATAACTGTATTCTGACTGACCACAGAATGAACTGTGAAAATGTAGATTTACAAAAAAATACAGCTGTGAATTCTAATGTAGATGTTAATTAATGGAGGTTTGGTCTTACTCCACCGAATCAACCTGTTGACCCTCCCTTTCTCCTTAACTTTTTTTCCCATTACCCAATACAGTGAACACTCTAAGTGCTGTTTCACTTTTTTAACATTTACAGTTCATAAAGCCAGATCCCTACAGTGCCAGTAGCAGGTGTCAGCAGGGTGCTGGCAGAAGCACAAGGATGTTCTCCAATCATGCTTGATGTATATTCTTGCCCTGTTTGCCATGCATAGCCACAGCTTTCAGCTATTATCAGTATTCAAGTGGCCTGGTTTCCACAGGCACTGAAACAGTAGCTTCCATTAACATCTAAAGAGCCTGAAGTATATTTTTATCCCTATCTGCCACGTCCTTTATGCAGTCCATGGGTTCTCAGCATTTGTGAAATGTGGGCCTTCTACTGAAGTGCCAAAGCATTACCTCTAGAAATGAATATATCATTGCTGGCTAAGAAAGCAGCATGACAGAACGTTTTAAAAATGGCCAGAGTAAAATCTAATTAATATTATATACATTTTTAAGGAAGTCCCTAGCAAATGTTACCATAAACATCAGGCAGATCCCAAGTCCACTGAAATCAAGAGAAAAATCATGAACATCAGTGGTGCAGGTATTGATTCACTCCATGCAGGGCACTTGCAGTTCCTCTTGCTTGCAATTGGATACTTTGCAACCGATAACAGATGGAAGATTAACTTCTCACTGGATTTGCTAATCTCCTTAATAGGACCCTCTGACAAAAGCATTAATGGATCTACTGTGAGATTGCTACCAGAATTCTATGTATGCACTTAACCATTAATTTCTATGTCCAGACATGATGGGAAAATAACCTTAAAAGGCATGTTTATATACACGGGTGCACATTACAAAGGAGAAAGAGGAAATCATTTCTCTGTGCCTTTCACACAAAAATTTATGTGAGAAACCTTCATCATTTAATTGACAGATCCTTGAAGTATCTACTCTGCAAAACAAAAACACATGCTCTCTGTAAGAAATGTAATCAATATATAGAAGAGAGTATATAGTATTTTAAATACTTAACTTTGGTTTAGTGTGAAAAACTCTTTCAATCAATTCATTTGCGACTTAATCCCCACATGAAGGCAGTGAAGGACAGGGCAGCAGAGGACCACAGCATGTGAGTATTATTCTTATTTTTAATAAGGTGGTATAATGCACAATCATAAAACATAACAGTCTAAATTTCAGAAACTATTAGAAAGTAGCAAAAAATGAACCTAGAGGCCCCTTGTCCAAAGTCATACATGGACCAGTTGTAGAGAGGACTTACCCCTCACAAATTTCCTTGGGAGCAATGCCAATTGGCTGCCTTTAAGCAGGAACTCAGTGCTATACAGTAGTTTACTCAGCAAGCTCAGAAGACACAAGATACTTGTTGCTCTCTTTAGGAAAAACTTGTACCTGTTTGCTAATCATACGAAGCCTAATTATGCATGAGCTCCCTTTGTACAGTGACTGGCTACCTGCAGCTGAGCTGACACCAGCATAGCACCCAGCTGTACCAAAGATACAGTAGGGGTTCATATGCCTTAAGCCAAAAAACTACTGAAGACAAAGGAGTATTACAAATTTTTAGCACCTTCACAAGGAATAATTCTGAAGTTAAGTCATATTCAACCATATCAATAACTCTGCCCTGGTCTGACTGCTTTGACTCTGCACCAGGCTATTAAAAAGTCAATAGCAATCAACAGTCACAACCACATAGCAGTACACACACTCAGGTCTTCCTTCTAGGAACCAGCACTGGTAAGACAGCTTTAAAAATGCTGATTTTTAAGTAGTATTCATTAGTGACAGCTTTGATGCTTTAATTGCTGACAGGGCAGCTGTAAAGAGAACATCCCAATTAGATCTTCAAAACACATGAAGTAATATCACTCAAAATACTCTTTTTACCATTTCTAGCACAGACTTGCCCCCCCACACCTTTTCACATGCAAAAGCACAATTTGTTCTCTTCTACCTTTTTCAAACATTGCAGTCTCTGCTCCACATTAAATCACATGCTGTAAGAGCTGTTATTACTCCCTGGGGACCAGGTTTTTGTGCGGTTACACCAAGTAGTGCTTTCCTATGCAAATAGTCCCACTGGGACCCAGTCAAACCTTCAGTAACGTGCAGCTCAGCCTGGGGCTGTAACACAGCTTCTGCTCAGCATGCTGACCAGGGTGGGAGGGATTTACCCCTTGTGACTTCAGTCTTCTACAATTTAGGAGCTAACCTAGTGGACAAAGACCACTGGATAGCCAGTGTACAGAGTGAGAGACCCCCAAGAACCTGATTCCCCTCACCCACTATCAACACTGTTTCAGCTCCAGGTGAGTTTGCTGCCGTTAGGTGCAGCCTCAGTGACTGTAAGACTGTAAGAGAAACCTAGAAACCTGGGTAAGCTGCAAATAATTCACATTTTAAAGCTGAAATTAGGTGAGGTGAATTCCACTCTAAACAAGCAACAAACATAAATCAATACAGTAACAATGTTGTTATTGCTACTGCTGGTAGAATAGCAAGGTTTCCCCTAAATATCCTTACGTTCACCACCCACCCGTAGTGGAACATGTTTTGTGTAAAACATCCTCTGTGTTGTCACACCACATCAAGTGAGGGAGTTCGGCTGGGGGGGTTATGTTTACCATGTGTGATTCAAAAAGACACGGCTCAGATTTCGACAGAAAACACAGATTTCTTTTGGCTTTTCCCAGAAGCCCCTGAAACTATTGCTTAAGCGAAATGACACATTGCAAAAGCCCAGGATTCACATTGAGACTGCCCACCCTGTGAAACCACAACACAGTGCCTAACAGAGAGTGAAGCTACATCAGGATTTTTTATTATTATTTCCCTATAACCCATAACAACAAGTGAAAGCACCCTCTAAAATTGCCTTAAACCACAAATGCCGCATGAAGCTGGCATGCTAGACACAGCTTGTAAATGTGATTTAATTGTGAATGGTAGAGTGAATAATCAGAGCTCAGCAGTAAGCCTGATTACACATGAACACTACCCAGACTGCCTAGCATCGCTTCCCCTTCCCCACACTCCTTCTGGCACAGGACAAACTGCAGAGACATACACTGTAATGCCATCTGCAATCTCTATTTTTATACAGCTGCTCATCACTGGTGTGTATCCAAAGCAGCTTCCAGGTAAGGGTTAAGACCTCTAACCCCTCTGCGACCCACCACTGGGGTTACACATACCCCATGGGATTGAGGATGCCCTGCCTGAAACATGACAAGTTGAAGGTAGCACAGTATACACAGCCAAGCACTCCCAGAGCGGAGAAGATTGCACAATGCAAGCAATAATCAAAGAACATCTGATACTTCCTTAAAATGTTGCATCCTGGAATTCCTCTATGGCTATAGGCCATACTCACTTGGACTTGGCAACAACCAGAATGTCTGTGAAGAGAAAAAGGTGTCGCTCCTGGGTCTGCAGACTTGTCTTCAGCTGCACATGTCCATCCAGGATGAACGTTCGGTTGTCGCATATGAAAGACTGCACAAGAGGCCATGCCTCTGGGCTGATGGGGGACAAGCAGCCTTCCCTGAAAGAGGAAATAAAATAAATGGGATAAAGAAAAGCAAATCAGCCAGTTGCCTGTAAATCGAGAACCAGGCAATGAATCCCCATATCTGCTACCAAAAGGCAGTTTATTCACATTTATTTCACATTTCAGTGAAAGGTGAAAGGGACGGAGAGGATAATTCAGCAGTCAGATTCTGACACAAAATCTATTAGAGACTGTCTTCACAGAATCTTTTACAGCCTAACCACATGTCTAGCATTTAGCAAAGGACAATAATTTAGACATTTTATCTTTTTGTATTTGCTTCCCTTTGTATTGAAGTCTTAGACAAAATACTTCACCTTCTGTGGGCTCTCCAAAAAGAGAGGAGACATATGCATGATGAACAAGTAACTGCACAACCACCTTGGTCAGAATAGGACTCATACTCAGGGTTAAAAGTGATTTATAGAAAGTGTTCAGAACCAAGGACAAACATAAGGTGTAACTGAACCTTGCGAGAGACAGACCATGTACTAGATGCAATATGAGACAAGGCTACTCAGCCTTTCTCTCTCCCAGCACACAACCCACAGACTCTGAAGTAAGCTCCTGCTGCAGGTTTTGGTTGTGTGACCAGAGCTACGCTCATCTGAGGCTGCTGGGTAATCCAAACCCAGGTCTATGGAGAAAAAATCAGCCTCTCTCCTGGAAGACACTGATCTTTTCTAAGGAGGTATCGCACAGTTTATAGCCCAAGGTGGAGACATGATTCTCTCAACCTCTCCTATTCTGCATAAAGTAGTGGAATAGTTAGTGAAGCAGAAATAGAGTTTCCCCAGCACAATGGTCAGCTCACTCACCCAGGCAGGATATCCCTCATTTTTGAGTCTGGCTCTAACAAATGACTATTTATAAGGAGCCGAATCTAACGCATGTAAGGGTCTGAGAGGATGACACTCCTTCTCTAGGGCTCACTAGATGCTTGTTGCAGGTCAGACTCTCCCTTTGAAAGCCAGAGGCATGGCTTCCATTTCTCACAGGAAAGTGAGAGAACTGAACCTGGGTCTCCTACACTCTGGTGTACCTTAAATAATGAATTTCTGGATTAAAACCAGGACTTATCAGCATCTTTACTCATGATTTTAAAATCCCACTTTCCAATTATTTGCTTTCCCTACAGATGCCTCCAAGTGAACCATTTCCCTCTGGTAGAATGGATCAGTTCAATTTTTATTCAAATGTATTATTTTTTCTTGTTAAAAAATATTAAGCTAACACTTGGCAGGATCAACTTGGCAAGGACAGGCTAAAGTGAACAGCTTTGCAATTCTAGTTTATTCCTGGCCCAAATGGAATGGATGACAAACACCTAATGACTTTGCTGGGAGAAGAAATGGAGCTTATCCAGTGAAAGTCACAAAATGAAATAGGAGGGAAATGAAAGAAAACAAGAGTGAGCAGAGAAAAACCTTCAAAGAAGGTCATAAGCCTTCTTGTACCTCTCTCAGAGCCTACTTGACTCACGACCCTCCTCTCCTTGATACCTGTGGCTGGATTATGCAGGAAATTATTTAGGAAATCCTGACAGCTGGGAGAGAAAGGATAAGCTCTGAGATTGGCCTACATTAGCAGGACACACTTTCACTGATGTGTAAGGAGCTGGTGAGGATCTCTGCCTGCTGGGGAGAGCCTTGTTTGGCCTTGGATTCCCCTTTCTGGCTGGGAATCTGAATTTTTGAAAGAATTCATCAACTTATTTTGTCTTAAACTATGTCTTAATCATGTCTTTCATTACCTACCTCTTCAGGGGAGAGAGAAAGAAGCAGAAGGGGTGTCCAGGAGTGTGGAGGTTAAAGCAGAGAGAGGACTTTTGGTTCAGCACAACAGTGATACATGCTGTGTAGCCAGCAACAGGAATTAGGGGAACAACAAGCACCTCTTCTACTCTTCCACTTCCATAGGATGGGAATTTGCCAATTCACCAGTTCACTGGTGAGTGTTGGGTAACTAGGACTCCATTTCATTAACTCCCTAGCAGCACTTGGCACAGAAACTTAAGCAGAAGTCAGGAATGATGATGAATCGATCTGTGTGAAAGCCATACATGGTCCTTACCTCAAAGATTAAGCGGGAATATACTCACTTGTATTTGAACCCCATACCAACAACAGTTAGGGAAACCCCCTCCATGTTACACTGCTGTAACCAAATTAGCAGAAGCATTCTTAAAATCATAGGGTCAGGCTTTTATGTCTCCATATAGGCAACTCTGTTTGATTATTCCTGTTTGTGTATTTTCTACACCCTGATTTGTAAGCCCAGGAACCTCTCAAATTAAACTAAATTAAGTCTTTGTCATATAGATATGCAAATGAAGGTGTAGTAGGTTTAGTAATGCCAGTAGGGTCAAGCAAATTGAACTGCGTTTTGACCCAGTGCCTTTCAAGCACATCTGTCATTTCAATTCTAATAAGCACTCTTACATACTCTAATATTATGGTTTACATTGAAAAAAAAATTTTCTTCCCTAGAAACAAATTAGAAAAAAAATCAAAGCCATTAATTCATTCAGAATCTTTTAAGGCCTCAGGAACAAGAAATATGGAGGAAATTCATGTCAGCAGTGCCAAAAATGTCGTTTGGAAAGCATGCTTTTGATCCTCTCAATTAATGCTCCATAGTTACAAGACATGAATGAAACCAAGTGTTGTTACATTGAAGAAAATGCAGATCAGCAATATCCTTGGGCATAGGGATTCATGTTAGAGAGATATATCTGCAGTTCAGTTTTTAATGGTTCAATGATTTTTCTGGCCACTAAATGGGTCTAGTTTTGAAAAAGTGCTAAGTATACAAATACGGATTCTTTGAAAATTCCTTTTAATAGGGTTAGGCAAAACACTGTACTTAGGCCAATGTGATTTCTGATATAAATAAAAAATAAGTCAGTGATGTAGGGCTCGCTCTGCCTTCGCTGTATTTCCCTAAAAGTCACTTTATGATTAACACACGTAAAAATCACACAAAGTAACATCTTTCCAATCTGGCAGGAAAAAAAAGCCATCACCCAGGTTTTTTAAGAAGGAGCTGTGAACTGATTCCTGAATAACGGCGATAGATGGAGATCCTGCAGAGTCAGCAATCAGTCATGTTCCATTTTGTGTAGAAGCAAGGCTGACACTGATGTTTTGATGGCATTGCCATTGTAAAATGCTAGTCTTAAGTGGACATTTTTTCCTAAAATACTATTTTGGAAGTGTGAAATTTCTATGTGGGATTTTAACGAAGGAGAAACTTTTGTAATTTGAGGATATCTACAAGATATTCATGACTTACTAAGAAAAAAACTAAAATCACTGTACTGGCTGAAATTAGTTGAAAGATAATTGAAGATTTCTCTCCTGGGGTTTCCAGATCATAATTTTTTACACCTGTTATTTTTCAAATTAATAAAAATAGGCAATTTGTGCCTATTCAAAAAAACTGATTTAAAAGAACTCTTCAGTTTTGTAGGTGATATATATGAAACTAAATTCCACACAAGTCATCCAAACACTGAAAAATACATTCCAGCTGCATTCAGTGGGAAAGCAAACACATCAATGCTCACTTCATCGATCCTGTATTTACCAGAAGCTATAAAGCACAAAAAATACTTCTTTTTTCCCCCGCAGAGATTCCTTGGGGTTTCCAGTAAAACTGATCCCTGAATGGCATGACCTAGAAAATGTTTATTCTTGGTGTTAAGAGAGATGTCAGCTTTATTATCTGTTTGTAGTGAAAACAATGAAAGAAATTATACTTTCCTAGGGAGAGTTTAACAGCCTATGTTAAGTGGTTACTAAATCCATGATCCAAATGTCATTTATGCCAATGGGAAGCTTCCCCTGATTTCAGTTGATGATTACTTCAGCCTATCTATGATTTAGATTAAGCTATAAGATGCCTCAGGGGAACAATCTGTTCCAAGGTGGCTAAGCTGGAATGAGCTATTGCAGGTATCTCAGCTGTAAGACATCCCTCTCAGAGACTGCTCCATGCTCCATTCTAAACCTCACTCCACTGTTTTATTTATTGTTCTCTGCTAGAACTTCTCTCTGCAGATGATATCACTGCAGTCACAGAAGTTGATTTCCTCTTATGATGCAGCACCAACACTCCACACGACTGATACCTATTGAAATAAAATGCCATTTTGCTTTTTAACCTCTGAAGTCCTTCACAAGAGGTAGGTGAAAAATGTAGTAAAATGGCAGCTATTAAAAGGCTGAAACCTGAGTCAGCCCAACCACGTGAGAGGCTGCCCCTGGTCTGTCAAACACATATACCTAATACCTTTCCAAATTCCTCTTACAGTGAACAACTTAGCCTTTGTTAATTTCACACATATGTTCTGTAAGCAAAACTAGTGCATGCCTCCAGCAGTGCTAAAGCCTGAGTAAGGACCAGAAGCTCTTTCCAATTTTCATAGAATCAATCATAGAATCATAGAATATCCTGAGTTGAAAGGGACTCATGAGGATAATCAAATAATAGAGTCATAGAATAGTTTGGGTTGGAATTGACGTTTAAAGGCCATCTAGTCTCATTCCCCTACAATGAGCAGGGACATCTTCAAATGCATCAGATTGCTCAGAGCACTGACCAACCTGACCTTGAATCTTTCCAGGCATAGGGCTCTTAACGTCTCTCAAGGTAACCTTTCTTATAGGCCACCTTTAGGTACTGGAAGGCTGCTCTAAGGTCTTCCTGGAACCTTCTCTTCTCCACTCTGAGCAGTTCCAGTTCTCTCAGCCTTTCCTCACAGGAGAGGTGTTTCAGTCTAATCATCTTCATGGCTCTCCTTTGGACCCAGTCCAACAGGTTCATGTCCTTTCTGTGCAGAGGACCCCAGAGCTGCACACAGAACTTCATATGGAGTCTCACCGGAGCAGAGCAGAGGGGCAGAGTCACCTCTCTCGACATGCTGGCCACATGGCCATACTTTTGATGCCCCTCAGGACACAGTTGGTCCTCCTGGCTGCCAGGGCACTGCTGACTCATATTCAACTTGCCATCAACCAAGACCCCCAGGTCCCTTTCCACAGTTCTGCTCTCCAGCCTCTCATTCCCTAGTCTGTACATACGTCTGCAGTTGCCCCATTCCAGGTGCAGAATCCAGCACTTTCCCTCACTGAACTTCATATGGTTGGTGATTGCCCAGTCCTCTAATTTGTTGAGGTCTCTCTGCAGGGCCTCCCTGCCTTCGAGGGAATCAACAGCTTCTCCTAATTTAGTGTCATTGTCAAACTTACTCAGTGTACCTTCAAGTCCTGCCTCCAACTCATTTATGATGATGTTGAAGAGAATGTGCCGACACACATAGAGCTTGCAGCATAAATCTAACCCTGTCTTGGCTACAGGCTAGAGAGGCCACCAAACAGAACCCCTGCCCATCCTCCTCACTGTATTCAGAGACAATAGAACTTATTTTCTATATCTCAAAGGCCAGATTAGTTTTGGATGGCTCTAAAAAACGTGCAATGTGTCTTTTAGAAATAATAAAGTCAATGAATTTTCAACCTCAGTGTCCCTCAGTAAAGCATTTACTTTACCATCACTGAGTCACAGCTTTAGGCTAGTGCAACCCACTGAGAGAGGCAGGAGCTATTCACATCCTTTCAAGGCTAGTGAAAACAGCAGCTATCTGTACAATAAGAAACATCTACAGTTAAGCCCACGTTACGGATTTTTGCCAAAATGGATTATCAGTCAGAGACAACGTGTGATTTGTGACCATTAGAGACATCCCCAAAAGCAAGCCTGATCTAGAAGGTAAGTTCCTCCATTTTCTTAATAGAGCTTATATTGGAAAACAGGTAACAATATTTGCACTTTTTTTCTGTGCCTCCTACTCAGACCCTTAAGCTCCTAGAAGTTCTGTAAGAAGGAACTTCAATAACAGCTTAATAGATGCTTGCTTCATATATTTGCTAATGAGGCAGGCCCTGCTACTTAGAGCTTGGAAGCTGAGATGGTTTACAGCTGGAAATCCTTTAACACATAAGACACATTACCCCTATTGCGTGGCTGGAGAGTGTTTTGCATTCAAGATACTTAACTAAATAAAGTATTGAGAAAATTCTTTAACTAACCAAAAGCAAAGAGCTCCAATTTGGCGTGCAAGACTCACCAAATAAGATGAGAAAAGATGAAAAAACCAAACAAACCTCTAACACAGCAGTGAATACTGATCTGCCTTGAAGGGCAACTTATAGTGCACCTAAGTGCAATGTTAAGATTGTCAGGATTTGACACATTCATCATAAATGATAGTTTGGATGTGACTTGCACTATAGTCTAGCCAACTTGACAAAATCATCATAGATTTTGACAAAATCATCACACAAAACAGATCATCACGTTCTGTACACAAAAAGAGTGAAAAACAAAATGAAAGAAGAGCTTTCCTTGTTCACTGAAAACAACTGCCCATGCTTGGGACTTAACACAAGACAAGGGAGATGGTCCTGTTCATTCTCCCAATTAATTTAGCCTCTACCATGCTCCAGCTTCTTAAAACATATGGCTTAAAGAGTCACTCCCCATGTTAGAAGGGCTGTGAAGAGAAAGGAGGCTACAACTGCATTACATACACACAGCAGATCTACCTCCAAAATTTATCAGCAAGGGACTTCATCTTTGAAAAACAGCTGAGGAACAAGCAAAGCCCTGTGCAGGTTCTTAATCATTTGCTCAGACCAGCTGTGGATGGAAAAGGGCAGAAATGGAGATACTACATGGTTCTGCACATTAATGCTATCTAGCTGGAGATATTCTTGTGACATGGCTTGGCACAGACTCACAAACCATCTATAGATGGAGTAAGGAGCTTAAAACACGGATGCCAACAGTCATGCCTGTTTCCTGTGACTTGCTCAGTCCAGCCTGGTCCATCTCCACTACCTGTTCAGCATGACCATGCAAAGCCCCATTGGCTTCAGGGATGAGCATTCACAGCTCCTTTCCACATAAACAAGGCAACATGCAGACAACGCTCACCCACACAGAGCAATCTGCAGCTCAGAGCCCTACTTAGACTGGCAGATATTTATATATACGTATATATAAAGATCCTCTGCATTTTTAAAGGTGCTAACTACTCCTTTCTGTCACTGCCTCCCAGTCATGGCCAGTGAGTGCCCTCAGCGAGTCACCCACATACTCAGGATCTGCCCATTTCAAATCCTCATCATCCAGAATATGCATTTCATCTGAGTTTATATGGCACTTTATTGTAATAAATAATAATTATACCTGGAGGGTGGAAGTAAGCAAAAAAAGTATGAGCTTGGAGTGTAGGAGTGTGTTCCAGGAAGGTGGTAGGTAAGATTTGGGCCAACACAAAGTTAGTATGCAACTGTAAACTTATACTGACTATTTATAGAGGAGACTTGAATAGACAAGCATAAAACTCTCTTAATCACATGGGCTGCCAACCCATTTCTGAAAACCTGCTGTAAATTGATCCCTGCTATGCCAAGGGAGCTTCGTTCTGAGGATGCTGGGCATGTTTGCTTGCTGTTATCTATGGTAAATCTTATGCAGTTGAAGCAGCACTTTGTGAAAACAGTGCAGCATTCCAGAAATAGAAAGTCTATTTTCTGCAGCACTCTGCTAAAGTCCCCTAGGCCATCACTGTTGTGCATACAGTAGCTCTTGTACCATGAAGTAAGTGAGATATGCTTGGTTTTTCAAAGAGAATTACTTACTAACTTTTAAAATGCTTCTACTTTATAAGTGTTCTTTACTGGTTGCAACTTCTTATTTCCAAGTAACATATTTGAACAAATCTGAGGCTGTCACCCCTTACCCCTACATTTTTCCTTATAGGCTGTGGATCTCACAGAGACCCCTCTGCCCTGGAGCATGAGTCAGCCTCAGTTCACAGCCTCTAGTGCAGAGCTATCCTCACTCTGTGCAAGTAGCTCAACCTCAGAAAGCTGCACCAGAAAATACTGCACCAAAGACCAAGCAGTGAGTCCCAGTAGGGTCACAGAGACTGCGGACCGAAATGTGTTGCAACCCTCTCTCCAGCACTGGCAGGGCAAGCACAAGCCTGGACAATGGAAGGAAGATGAATATTAATTAGGAGCAAGTTTTACTCAGGTAAATAGACAAATTTACATTTTAGGGCAGAAATCAGTTTATATATATTTTATATATCACTTATATTTAGGAAATTGGATACCACTCCTCTGTTTCTAAAACCCAATGTACTCATTCTAATGCAATATATGTTGAAAAAAATATTCCAACAATAATAGGATTCTAAAAATTGTTTTGTATAATCTCTTCATGATGTCAAACTCTTATTAAACATAATAAAAATTATTATTATATTATGAATAACATGATTAACACTAAATGTTCCAGGTGCTGAGGCACGTCACTGTATTACTTTTCTGTAATCTGGCAGTAAAACCACATAGCTGTAGAGTAAAATGCATCGTTAAAACAAAATCCTCACACATTTCAGGATGGAAGCTTGGCAGCTTAACTGAAAACAAGCTCCACTTAAATAATTTTTACATAGCCAAAAGGACAATATTCTCTGCAGAGCAAATATGCACTACAGCGTGGAGGCTGGAGACAGGAAACACGCTTGTGGTTTGGTTTGCTTCCAAGGCTTTTTGTTTTATTTTAACAAACAGCTGCAAGGTGTTTACTCTGAAAATTTAGCACAAGGCAAAATTTTCTATTGGTATAAATTAGCACCACACATTTTGGTCATATTTTGCCTGTTCCCACCAGAAAATAAATTAGTGCAAGTTATTTAAATCCTATTGAAAAGCTCTTGCAGTGTGGGTGTCCTCCACTCCTGCTATACAGCTCTGACAGCAATCAACAAGTTCAAGGGGTTTTGGTTCAAGTCCCCCTGAGCAGGGGAGAGGTTTAGGAAAGGACATGCAGAAGTCAATGAAAGTTTTTTTGCCTTTGGAATAATTGATCCTCTGTTCACCATTGCAGCTCCCCCTCATTTTTACTGACTGACATAGCAGCACCACCTTGAGTTACTCAGTTTCCCAGTTGCACCAGGGAAATGCATTCCAGGCACTGTCTACCCAAACAGAGATTTCATTGTTCAA
This sequence comes from Pyrocephalus nanus, assembly GCA_038380795.1. Taxonomy (NCBI): domain Eukaryota; kingdom Metazoa; phylum Chordata; class Aves; order Passeriformes; family Tyrannidae; genus Pyrocephalus; species Pyrocephalus nanus. Next base: position 43,648,067 of record CM076259.1, read on the forward strand.
GCAAACAAAAATACTCAAAAAAAAAGTCACCAAAAAAGTGACCAGGGGGGTGGAGGTGGGGGGGAGGGAGAAAAATAATAAAGAAAAAAAAAAAAAAGGAAAAAAGTAGGATAAGCAAAGGGCAAAGAAAAGGCCCAAACTTAACACCCCAGCCCTGCAGTTCTGCACTATGGTCATCTGGGCTTTTTGGAGCTTCTCATGCCTACAAGAAGTCTGGAGGCACAGGCTACTTTTGCTACTTTCAACACAGCTTCTTCCTACCCATTCTGTGGAGGGATACAGGGAGCACTCTGGGATCTCAGGTTCACTCATGTCCCAGTAGAAGGATCAAGTATTATTTTGGTAGGCTGAAAGGATAAGGTTTCTGTCCTACCTTAATTTTTTTGAGAAGTAGTAATTGCGATTGGGACATTTAATCCCACTTAATTAAAATCGAGACATTTAAAAGCCTGTCTCAACTCCATTGATTTTGACTTACCTCATGAATGAAGCTAACCTTTTATTCAAAAGGGGTTTTCATATATCTTCTTGCAAACCGTATTACAAGAGTTCAGCATAGGTCATATAATAGGCCAAGAACTCTGGGCCACCAAAAATAGCTAGGACGTGCTGCAGATCTCTACGGAAACAAGTCATTTCAAGCTGATGTGCACAAGAGCTGAAAAGATTGGTGTGGGCATCTTTAGAAATCCCTTCAGGACCATTCTGTACGGCTGTTAATGAGCCTGCATGTATCTGCCTGCCCTATCATCTGCAGCTACCTGTCACACAGGCTATAGATGGGCAAGAAGAAGGCACTTGTGTGACTACATCCTTTAAACCAGGAAATGGCATTTTCTAGGTGACTGCCTGGGTTTACTGCCTGTCAGTCACCTCGTTCATCTATCAGATAATACCACTACAAGTGGGGCTGCTCACAGTCTCTCCAAGTCTCACTGCTCAGTTGTCCTGCCCCTTTAGACTCTGATTTTCCCATTCCTCAAGCAGTAATTTAGCTAGGCTCTTCTTCTCCTGGGCTCGTGTCATCTAGGTGGTCAGCAGTTAGGCAACAAATTTTAATCAAAAATACATTCAAAACAGTGCAAGACTTCAAATCTATGGCCAGGTAAAGCAAATCTGGAATCCACTAGCTGCTGTTTCTTAACTGCCCTTTTTCAGGAGAAAACTTGCTGCTTATAAACAAAGTAATCATACACAAAGTGACCTAGAAATATCTGCAGGTACCGCCTTTAAAAGATAAGCTCCTTCACCATGCTTTATCCTTCCACAAACTACAGCTGTCATTGGAGCCACTGCTGACCAGCACTGCCTATATCCCCAAAACATAACAGCAGCTTGGGAAGAGTATAGAGAGGAAGTTCAGTTGTGTAGGAATGGTGTGAGGAAGGCCAAGGCAAAGCTGGAACAATAAACAGTGCTGATAAACTGGTAACAGCAGATGAGGAGAAGGCTGAAGTACTCAACAAACCTTTTGCCTCAGTCTTCAATGGCGGTCTTCGATGGTTCTCTTCCCACACCTCTCAAGTGGATGGACAGCAGGATGGGAACTGGGGGAGAAAACAGATTCTCACTCTAAGAGAAGATCAGGCTCATGACCACCTGAGGAACCTGGATGTACATAAATCTATGGAACCTGATGAGATGCACCCCAGATTCTTGAGGGAATTGATTGATGTAGTTTCCAAGCTATTCATCATGACATTCAAAAAGTCATGACAGTCAGGAGAAGTCCCAGGTGAGTGGAAGAAGGGAAATATTGCACCCTTTTTTAAAAAGGGTAGAAAAGAGGGACTCTGGGAACTAACAACCTGTCAAACTGGGGAGATCATGGAATAGATCCTCCTAGAGGTTATTCCAAGGCACTCTGAGAACATAGAGGTGATTTGAGACAGCCAACACGGCTTCACCAAGGGCGAGCCCTGCCTGACCAACCTAGCGGCCTTCTATGATGGAGTGATTACAGCAGTGGTCAAGGGAAGAGCTATGGATGTAATCTAACTGAAAGGACAGATCACAGAGTACTCTGAGTTGGAAGGAACCCACAAGGATCATCCCACAACAACTCACAACCTTGCTGTCATTGGCACCATGCTCTAACCGGCTGAGCTAATCTCAGGGTCAGCAAACTTGTGTAAAGCCTTTGACATGGTCCTCTACAGCATCCTTCTCTGTAAATTGAAGTGATGGATTTGATGGATGGACTGTCAGATGGATTAGAAATTGGTTGGATGGTCACATCCAGAAGGTAGTGGGCAACGGCTCAGAGTTGCAATGGACATCAGTGACACGTGATGTTTTTCAGGGGTCTATATTGGACCCAGTGTTATTTAATATCTTCATTAATGGCACAGACAAAGGAATCAAGTGCACCCTCAGCAAATTTGCAGATGACACCAAGATGAGTAGTTTGGTTGACAAACCTGAAGGAGGGAATACCATCTAGAGGGACCTGGACAAGCTTGAGAAGTGGGCTCCAGTGGAGCTCTGAGGTCCAGCTCTGAGCTCATCCAGCTCTGAGGTCCTCTGCACAGGAAGGACACGGACCAGTTGAAGCAAGTCCATAGGAGGGCTACCAAGATGATTAGAGGGATGCAGCATCTCTCCTACAAGAGAGAATTGGAATTGCTCATCCTAGAAAAGAGAAGACTGGGGTGACCTCATTGCAGCCTTCTAGTACCTGAAGCAAGCTACAAGAAAGATGGAGAGAGACTATGTACAAGGGCATGTAGTGACAGGACAAAGGGGAGCGGCTTCCAACTGGCAGAGGGCAGGTTTCAATTAGATATTAGGAAGAAATTATTCCCTAGGAGGGAGGTAAGGCACCGGAACAGGTTGCCCAGAGAAGCTGTGGATGCCCTATCCCTGGAAGCATTCAAGGCTGAGTTGGATTGAGGCCTGAGCAAGCTGGTCTAGTGGAAGATGTCCCTGTCCATGGCAGGAAAGTTGGAACTAAATGATCATCAAGTGCCCTTCCAACACAAGCCATCCTATGATTCTGTGATTCTATGAACTGTGGGACACTGTGGGATGAACTTCACAAAGCCCCATTACAGACATAAAGAGAGGATCTGCTCAGCCCTTGTACTGGCTTAAGTTTTTAAGGATCACTTCTTTAAGAGGGATGACCAATATGGGTGCCATATGGAAGACAGCACTGTCACTTCACCTGTCCCAGCTGTAACAGGAACAAATCTGGCTTTGCTTTGCCTCAAGGGCTTTAAACTATATTTTAATACTAATACTACAGCACAGGAATTATCCTATTACAGCGAAGAGATTACTTGATACACCTGCTGTTGCCAGCTATTGCAAGCATAATGACCCCTATTCCTTATGAATAGCCATGCAGCCACATGCACCTGTTTTGCTCTCTGTTAACTATCTGCCTTACCTATTCAACAAGTTTTTCACACAGCTACTCGGGCATGTTGGTCAAAGGTTCCTATTCCACCAGTGATCTGAGCTGGGGAAAAAAAGCTATTAGAGGATTTCCCATATCCCTACACCTTAGGATGGTAGTTACCTTTTCAGTGCTGCCAGCACTCATGCTGTACTGGGATGTGCGAAAGCACAACTCCAGGTGTTTGGGGAGCTCTCTGGTCAGCAGGAGAGTGTCCAAAGAACAGAGGTACTTGAGAGGTCAGGAAGCCTCTGAAACAGTGTTTTTTAAATCATGGGTTTAGATTCAGGTACTGAAATTATTACCACGTCTTGCCCTTGAGGCTTATTATCCTTTATTGGATCTAGCCTCCGGTACTTAAACACTTTAGACATGGGCACAGAAGAAATCTTAAGACAGACTGTTACTCCCATGATATGATTACAACTCTTCAGCAGCAGCTTGGTACACAAGGAAGCAGCTGGACCAAGGGAAGCAATATGTATCAGTCCAGGGAGAGTGTTCAATGCCTATTTAATGCTGACCCTTGTCAGAGGTGAGAGCACCAGAGGCTGCATATCAGCCTTCACATCATTAGAGCCTTTCTGCTTGTTTACACAAGATAAATGATTAGAGCAGTCTGAACGAGTTGGTCTGTGATTTCCTCAGGTATGTCGCTGCCCAAACTGCTTGGCCAGACTGTCATTTGGCAGAGATTTTGTTGTCTAAAATCAGGGATACACAATGGTTGGACAACAGCTGCATTCTGCCAGACCTCAAGGCCTAATCCAGAAAGTCGTTAAAACAGTCTGCAGCCAAAAGCACATGTGGACATAGAGACATCTGGACAAGCAGAGCCCTGCACTCATCCTGATGAGCAGTGCCTCTCACTGTCTTCATATTAAAACTGTCACAAACTCTATCCAAACGGAATCAGTTTAAAGCACTAGTGTTAAACTGTTAGTCGCTAACTGAAAAATTAATCCTTTATTTAAACTTCAGTACCCTGCTTCCAAGGCTTCCTTCTGGTTACTTATAGTCCTTTCCTTTTAATAAAAAAACCAGCATATCTCTGGGAGTTGCAACTCATTTCGATCTCCAGATGTACAAATATTGCTATAAGCCAGTTTTCTATGTCGTAAATGAAGAACTGAGGGGTTTTGTCAAAAACAAACATATACACACATACACACACTCAAAACAAAACAAACACAGCAGAGGGACAGGAATGCCAATTTCTAAGTTAAAAGGCCATCTGAGGCCTCAGAAAGTTCACTTTGTTCCCTGTTAACAGTTAATAAAATTTATCCCAGCTATTATTATGTAAAAATAAGTTTTGTGTTCAAGCACATGTCTTAGGAAAATAATACTACAGTGTCATAATTAGATTAAATCAAGCATGAATTAGAAATACTATAAAAAATGACAACTTGTACATTAAAAAGGAAGGGCAAATTGATACAGAATAACGATTTAAAAAAAACCCAACATAATTTTTCTACAAATTCATATATCCTTACCTTATGCAGGGAAACGACATACTGAGGGGAGAAATCCAGGAAATTTCTCATGCAGAGATTTCTGCCTATTCTAAGCATAAAGTGTTAAAACATCAAAACATTTTATGAAATGAAAAAATTCATTAAAAATCCTGATCAACTGTTTTGAGGGTGAATTAAATCTAAACTTAGACACAGAAGCAAAGAACTTTTCACTAGCTTTGTTGACTGAGTCTTTAGGAACAGGATTTCCCCTCCTTATTGATGACTAGCTGGAGCTTTGTGGAAAAAGCTATCATAAACCAAGATAAAATGAGTAGTGACTGTATTTAATCCCTCACACTGGGAAACTCTATTTTGTGGGATTTTGTCCTTTTTCTTACTTTGATTCATAAAACAGCTCCTCTGTATTTTTGAGTGTACTGAGTCTCTCTGACAAAAGACTCTAAGATGAGGGGTGGAGGACACAGGGCTGTCCCAGAGGTGCTGCCACTTTGATTTTCACCTTGGGGGACCACTCTGACAACAGTGACAGCCCTTGTGTTTCCCAAAAACCCCAAGCCCTGCGGCTTCAGGAAGACTTGTCTTGCAAGGACTTCCTTCCATGACATGCCTCTTCGTAAGGGTGAATGAAGGTGCCGTAGAGGCCTCATCCCTTGCGACCACACCTTTTGGGTGGCTGAGGGCACAGGAGGAGGCTTTAGAGATGACATTTCAATTGTGCAGGTGAGTGCCCAGCATTACCCTTGCTATCCCAGTAGCCCTCTCACAATCCTTGGTGTGGCAGACGAGGTCCACACCCGGGAACAGCCCCCTAGGCAGGGCATGGCCTTGACTGCCCCAAACAGTGGGAATCTGCCCCTTCTGCCCAAGGCACCAGTGTAAAGTGAACGTTTTACCCAATTGCCTGCTCCCCTCACCTCTCTTCTGCAGCTTCAAGGGACCCCCCTCCCACCCAAACTATGGCATCTGCATTTGGAATGGGAGCAGGCTGGGATGGCACCTGTCCATGCTAACTCCCACTCTTGGTTCTGAGTCCCCCCCCTTCCTGCTGCTGGCTGCTCCAGAGGCAAAGCCCCACTGATCACACCTGTACGGCACACATGGAAACTGGCACACAGGGACACCAGCACACACACACAGCATGACAGCCTTTGCCCCTCAGAGCCCCTCAAAATCAGCCACGAGGCATCACCCGTCCTGCACCATCCCCGGGCTGTGCCCTGCAGCAGGGTGACCCTAAGCCATGCCCTGTGAGCCACCAGCGGTGGCACCATCGGCTGGCCCAGCGGTGGCGGCCCTGGCCAAGGGTGCCGCTCCTCTGCCTGACGGACAGGTGGTGACCCTGGCAGAGAGAAGGGAGCCCTCAGCCATTCATGCTGATTCTGATCTCACTCCAGCAAACTCTGCCATGGTGCCTGTGGGGCTGTGTGAGAGCAACACCCACCTCAGCATGGACAGACAAGGGAAGTGGGGGGTGAGCCCCTTCCTCATGAAGGCCTGGTCCTGCACCAGCCGGTAAAAACGGCTGTGGCGCGAGGCACAGGGGCGCGCGCTCCTTGTCCGCCCCTCCGCGCCGCACTGAGCTGGTGCTCAGCTTCACCAAACAAACACACCCCACGGAGATTACACCGTGAGGCAAAATTATTCACTGTCGTGGACGTGACTAAAGGATGAGCAAAATTATTACAACTGAAATACCTACTTAACAAGCTAGTTGCTTTTATTCCCTTCCTTCCTGCAATCAGTTTTGCCTGAAACACCAAATACCCATCCTCCCTGTAAAAAAGAGACAGTTAAAGCCCTCTGGCAATTTACATTTATTAAAAGTCTCTATTTTTGTCTTCTTCTAGTCACATAGCTTGGATCATCCACATATCTTCTGACTAAAACCCTGAAAACACAATGTCCAAGACTCTGGGAACACTCTGTATTTGACTAGCGCCAAGTGGAATGTATTACTAGATTACACATATGATCTTCGTTATCTGGGATATTTAGCCTTTGGCACAGGACTCCTGGAAGACAACATGCCAGAATCACTTACTGTGCACTGGGAGAAGGAAGAGCAGTCTCACTGTGAATGGCATAAAACCGCTTCTGTAGCAAAGGGCAGAAAACACCTTGGAAACTTCTGAAATCTTCAGCTTTTACCTTCTACTTTTTCAACCATAAAAGCCACATAATAAAATTGGGTAGGGATGACATTTTAGGACCTTCGTTTTAGGGTTCTTTAGAAATTTGTTCATAAAACCTTTTAAAAAATATACTTCAGTGTTTTTTTAAACAGCCCCTGCTTCCAGCTTACACCAAAATAACATCATAAACATGCTTCATGGTGTAAAAAAAGAGTTGTTTCATTTTTAGTATTTTAACACCTTTACTGTGTGGAGACACAGATCTATAAATGGTCATGCAGATTCAGAAATTGTGAAATTATATTAATAAGTTTCAGCATGTAAAAATATCACTTTCAATGATCTGGTCAGGTGCAATAGCAAAGGGGAAGCTGACACTGACTGCAGCACATAGTTTGGCTGTCCCTGTGAAATATCTGAGATGCAAGCAGAAGTCTGACGATACAGCCCAAAAACTTGGGTTTTGTCACAAGTGAAAATTGTTTTGAAGGACAGCAGAACAAAGGCTGAAAATCTGACTTGAAACAAGTCTTTATTATTCTGTATCAACTACTTTATTATTCTGTATCAGCGAGATGACAATACCTGATGCTTTAAAGGGAGGCCTCAGACATTTCTATTTCAAGCCTGTCATTTGTTTTGCACTGAACCATATCATTAAGTTGTGCGGGTTTCATTAAAGGACACCAAGAAAAAGGAAAACTAAGACTGCAGAACAGGTCTAGGGCCAAGTATAACTAACCCAAATCCTTTGCTGATTTCATACACATTAATGGAGTTAACAATCAAATTAATTTTTCCTGTATCTGAGTATCAGCAAAAAAAAATACCAAAAGCTTACTTTTCCAGTGTATTTCTAAAATAACTTTGCTCAAAGTGCTTCCAAAGAGGACATCTGATGATGTGGAACAGTCCTTACATGCCTATTCATCACTATTTTGTGATGAAAAAGAAGCTGTGCAGAAAAAAAGGAAGAGAAACAAGAACAGGAAGCAATGGGATAGTCTCTGTATTTTCACCTCTTGGTGAAAATATATATCCACTATAATATCTGTACTATTTACTATGTTCCTCTGCTGCCTGCATGTACAAGTCAAGTGATGTAGGAATCACAGCATGATTGGACACCTGTGCATCAATATGCTGCACAGCCACACCCACAATTCTTCTGCAGGCCAAATATCTTGTATCTCTCTTGATATGGCTGACGTGGCAAGGCAAAGATTTGTAAGGATGGCTGAACTTTCATTAAACCAAATGCTATAGCTGGAGAAAACAAATACAAGATTTTAAGCACAGTTCTCTTTCAGAACCGGATAAGAGGACAAAGGCACAAAACAAGCATCTGCTATTTCCAGCTAGATCGTCTTGCCTTGGTCACATCCTCATGACAGATACAACGACATCACCACTAAAAAACCTTAATCCTCTGAAAGCTAAATAGCCATCTCCAGATGTCACAATGGTTTCTTTGAATAAATAGCATTAATAAACTTTAAAACGCCCCAAAGTAAGTCTGTCCAAAGTAGGTGCCAATACATTTTATGAAAATGCTCTGTATATAAACTAGGGACACCTGACATATAAAGTGGTATAAAAATACAAACTGACTTGGCTTCTAAGTATTTCCTGCCCCTTTAAACTTTGCACTTGTTCATTAATTTCAACAAATATTGAGGTGAGCCAGCTGCTGAGGTGAGAGCATTCAAATAAATCCCTCACAGATGTTTGTTAACTTCAGATAGGAGCTTTATTATCTACAAGTCATTAATCAACCATTAACAAGTAAGTGTTATGGAGTCCCAGTATTAAGGTTCACTGCCAGAGAAGAATAATGGATTTTGCAGACTGACTGTGTCTACAAGAAGGAGAACTCAGAGCTGAGACAGGTCTGAGGTAAAACATTTGGAGGAGATTAGAAAACATGAGAAGTCATTTTGTTGCTCTTCAGCTCTCCTTCAGAGAAAGCACTTCACAAGAGTTAAGCATTTACACAACAAACTGAGTGGAAAGATCAAACTCATCCATCAGTTCAGTGATGAAGAGGAATGTGCTTTGTACAGCCAAAGAGGGAAGTCAGGCACAGGTGAGAATTGCTGCTCCTGTGAACAATAATAAACACCATCCAAAGTGTCACCCTTTAACTCAAAGACTCTGAAGCTACAAAATCACCTGCTCTGATTTTAGGATCCTCAGACTTCACCCCATACCTCTCACAAAGGCCACAGACTTCAATTCACACCAGCAGGAGCAGCTAAATTGTTGCATGTCACAGACAGAGGACGGACATGATTGAGGCAGCATCCAACAGTTGTTAAAACAGCAGGGTCGGTCAGGTAGGTAAAGCATTGCTCTTACTGTAGAACAAGGCAACATGTTCCTCTCTTCAGTCCTCTTCACCACAAAGTTTTTGCCAACTGCCCTTACAAGAAAAGTCCTTTCACAAACCAGAAATAATTCTGATCAGGGCTATACAGGCAAGACATATTTACACTTCAGAAAGCATAAAGTTCTTAGGTGAAAACATACATATTAAGTGTGTGTCTCTCCAGCTATTTCCAATTTCTGATACTTATGTAGCAGGCAATAAAACAAATTAAAAAGCAGAACTGAAGAAAAATGTTAATGTCTGAACCTCAGCAGGCAAATGAAATTTGCCTCTCCTATTTTGCAACTCTTATTTTTTTCACAGAGTACTTTCACAGGTTTCTGAAATACTGTGGAGTTCTACATGATATCAAACCAGGTACTAGTTAGATCAAACACAAACAACTTTCCAAAGCTCTGACTTCTTCCATACTGACTACTTAACACACCACAGAGTAGGAAAAAATATTCCTTACAAAGCCATACTCTAATTTCCCTCAATATCATTTCTCCATAAAGAGCAATACACAGCTGGAAGCATTAACAGCCTGCCAGATGGTTCACTTCTCGATAAACACATTTTGTAAGTTGAAAGTCTAATGAACTGTAGTGCAGGGAGACAAAAGTTATGTGTGCAGAGTGGTTCAAATGGCAGGTCAGGGCTGGGGCTGGACAGGGGACTTGCTCCATAGAAACTCCCATTTCTATGGCAGCTTTACATTGGTGGAGGTAGGAGAAATGGCTGATTCTGGCAGAGGACAAAGACGAAAAATGCTGAATGATTAACACCCACATACTCAGCCCCACAAGTGCTAATACTGGACAGGAGGAGGCTTGATCACCAGATCCTGGCCCACAGCATTGTCCTGAGTCAGCAGGTGCTTCCAGAGCCCCGGAGAGCCAGTACCAGGAAGCAGGCAATGACAGAAGAAACTTAGCTCAAATTAAATTGCACAATTCCACAGTAAACAATCTTGAGTTATGCCTGGCACTGCATAAGCGTACAAGGCAAAAATCAGGGAACATCTTCTGCCCATGCCACCTCCCCAGGAGGCAGTCACAGCCATTCACTAACTATTTACAACTGACCATCCCAAATGCCACATGCCCAGCTGCAAATTGCAGAGTAGCTTTGCCCACCCAGTTGGGTACAAACAGCTTAGTGTGGCAGCACTGCGGAAACCCAGGAGAGCTCTTTCACATCTTTCAGCAAGCTTTATGGCTGTGCAGCTATCGAGCAGCACAAATCGTGTTCGACAGCCTGGTGTGGACATTAACTCAAAAAGATCTCAAGTTTGGGGCTGAGAAGGTACAAAACAGTACAGCAAGCAAAACATGCTGACTTACCTTGAGGCCGATCGAGATCTGCTAAGTGCTTTGACAAAGATCAAAGACGGGGCAGACTGGCGTCTCTGGGCCAAACTCTTCATTTTCTGATTGGAAAGAGAAACAAAATGAAACCACAGGTGAGATCTGAAACAGTGACTGCATGCATACTGCCTGGTCACAGCCAGACTCCCATTTCAGACCATGGGAAAAAGGCTGAGTTATTGCCATCAGCAACCCTAGAGGGGGAAAATGGCTGTAAAATATCACCTTTTGAGAAAAATAGGAGCATGACAAGAAAGATACAGAAAAGCTGATGATTAATGTCTATAAACAGATACCTGTGGTACACTGCGCACATGAAATAAACACCTAGAGCTGGTCCTCAACTGCTTTTTGTCCCTTAATAATTTATTGTACTTTAAATTTATCAGTTATCCAGAGAGGGGCTTAAATTTCAAGTGTTTCATACATTTCTGTGTAAGATCTGACATCTACCATAAATTAAGGTTTGGAGTCTATCTATCTAACTTTATGTGCTATATTGGGCTACCTTTTTTCTTTCCAAATCTTCAGAGATGAGTGCATTTTCCTTCCCTGATAATCTAGCTGGAGCATTATATCTTGCCTCTCAGTAGTCAATCCTGACCGTTTTTTCATTCCTGAGTATGTATGGGAAAAATAGGATAGTGGGAGGCAGTTAGCACAGAACTAGGAGGGGACTGAGAAAAAGGAGACACTCTAAGACAGGGAAAGCAGCATGGAAAAAAAGACAAAGCACAAGGAAGAGATGCAAATGTCAGTAGCTAACAAGGGAGCATGGATTTCCATTCAGTAAAGTTGAACACTACAATAAAAATACTGATCAAACAAACAATACTGCTTTCCCCAGAGGTAAAAAATTTCAAAAGCACCCACAGGAGGCAATACTACACATTTCCCTGAACACAAATGTATTCACTGCATCGTATTCACTCTCCCTCCTGCAGACAGAAGCAGGACTGAGTAGTCCTGGCCCTGACCCTGGAGCTGCTCTCTTGAACGGGTTGTGCAGCCTGCTGCCAAGGTGCCTGACCTGTCCCCTCACTGACCCTCCACCAGAAGGGTGATTGTTACCTTATTTAGCTCAAATACTTTTCAGAATAAACTGGTGAACATAAGAATTGGGGTTAAACTCCTCCTGAGATGCCAAAAGGGCAGTATCCAATGCCGCAGTGGTCCCTTACTCTGGTCAGCCCCGCAAACCAGGTGAACCTTTGACAGTCATGAAGTCTCTGTTCTCAGTTAACCACAAAGCATGACTTTCTTCCTTCATACTAAAAATAACCACTGACTATCTGGACAAATATGTCAGAACAGTGAGAACAACTGATTCTTCTGCCAATATATGTGCTGGATGTGGCACACATTTTGTTTGGGCAGGTGCACAGCGTGCTCCCCTTGGAGAAATTGAACTCTGTAGTACTAAGTATTTTACTTACTTTTGACAAGGACATTTCTTTCATTCACTGCAGTGCATCTGTTATTGTGTAATTTTTTTTGGTTCTCCCTTTATTTATGTAGACCATGCTTGTTTGTTTTGTCAGATACTCAGTTATAGCTATTGTGCAGCAATTGTTATAAATTCAATCATGTAATTTCAATTCACCTTTAAAAATTATCCCCTTCTCCCTGTTCTATCAAAGATTAACCTTCTCAAGACTGATAAATTAAGTCTGGAAATATTTAGCTGTCTCAGATCAGACTATAACTGCATAACAGCAGATTACTAACAAAAGAGATGCCCATTTTTTATAGACTTGAAAAAAACAAACAAATAAATAAGCTAATTTTTTCTAGTGAATGAAATCAGTTTGTCTTACTGCTAGCAAATCTGAAAAGCTGTTAGCAGTTTTAAAAGTAGCATAGCTGCAAATATGAAGGCAAAAGAAACGTGTGTAACAATGCAGTCTAACATCCTACAGAAGATCAGACACATATCTCACACAACCAGCAGATTCTAGGAGTTTATATAAAGCATCAACCCCCAGTGGGAAATGTATTGTAATTTACTTATTATTGGGCAGGTGGCTCTTAGGGGGATAAAAACATGGAACATGTCAGGTCCTGCAAATGCAATGAAAGTTTGTATATTTTCAAAGAGATCTTAATGCCTTTGACTTCTGAAGTCTGAAAAGAAAGCAGCATTTTAAAATCTATGGCAATTATAGCAATTCTTTCCATGCTTGGGTTAGCAGTGCTGAATAGTGCCTGTGGCAGAGAGATTCTAGTCTTGACTTAAATGTCTGAAGACGAAGGTAAAGTCTAGGACTACAGCAAGTTTAATAAGAGCTCAAATAACTGGCAGAGATAAATCTGTTGGAAGGGATTCCAGGCGGTCTGTGATCAGCCTCTCTCAGTTTGCTGAGTGCAAGACCCATTTGAGCAGGCTGCTCTGGGCCACCTCTAGTCCAGGTCTGTATTACCTCCAAGGACGAGATTCCACAGGCTCTTTGGAAAAAATCTTAGTACAGTTATTAAGCAAATCTGAGGAGGGAAAAAAAAAAAAAAAAAAAAAAAAAAAAAAAAAAAAAAGACCCTCAAAATATTAAAGGGATCACTGATGAGAAAAAAAAAATTCACTGCAAAACTGAAGTGAGTCAGGTCAGCTGTATGCAAATAAAAACATTACACAAAGACATTGACTACAGCCAGAAAGGGGTGATTTGTTTTTATTTTGCTATGCACAGAGTTTGGGAAGAGAAAATAAGTGACCATCATGACGATATGATTTACTTTGAGAAGGAAGAGAATAAATTCATATTTGGCTAAGTTGGACCGAGATGCCTGCTCTCCTCAATTTCACTGCCTCTACATGTGCAAGGATGGCAATGTGGAGGAGATACAACCTGAACAGCTGTAGCAAGTGCAGATGTTTGGGAGCAAAAGTAGATGCAAGGACCAATTATCTAAGTATGGGACACAGAAGCATTTCTCAACATATGTCGCACATCATTACCTCTCATTTTTTCATGTAAATATTAGAAAGCTCAACACCAACAGAAATCCTCATACTTGCTGGCTGAGTCACACCCATGTGAAATGTATCATAAAATCAGTATCTATAATGAATGTTTACAGTGTGCTAAACACAAAGATGATAATCTTGTATCAGACAGGACAAACTAGAGTTATTTTTGTCTTACTCACATTCAAAAGGTTGAGTTCCTGCCCCCTTCCCTCTGATTCAGGTTTAACTTCATAGTTTCTGCATTTTTGGTGGTGGTTGTCCTGACTGCTTTTTAACAGAAACAAAAACATTTTGCACTTTCAGTTGTTGGACTGGCAGTAGTATTTGGTAATTTCTGGTATAAACAGACACAGGCCAATAGATTTCAAAAGAATGAATTTACACCAGATATTGATCACACCTACACTCTGAAACACTGTTCCATAAACTGTGATGAGCAGATCAGCCCACCATGCTGAGGACAATAAGCTTGCAAACCATCACTGAAAATATGCTCTCTCTCCTCAAGAATCAGAACACCCTAGGGATTACAGCAAAACTTGCGTAAGTACCTCACAAGTCATCACACGGAGGAAAAATCTATTCCTGACTGCCAGTATTCTGCCTTGCAGGTGAAGTGGATAATGGTGCTATACGGAATTTACATAAAATAATATGTTGCCAAGTTATGATATTGATTTCTATTCTGTGAAAACGGTAGCAGAGAGCAGCCTCTGCATGGAGAGATCAAAAGAACTGGAACTGTCTTGCATGTTACATGTATCACTTAACTATATCACGCTTATAAAGAGAACTGCAGACAGTGAATTAAAAAACACATTAAAAAATTAATGGTACTTACTATTAATTTTGTGATGGCAAGTAACTGAAATAACACATATACAGTGTATGTAATATTTTCAAGTATCTAGATGAGTTAAAATCTATGCAATAAGCGGATACCCTGCAGCAGCTACTGCAACCATAGAGGAGATTGGAGCAGGCAGGCTAAGGCAGGGATTGTGTGCTGTGATTCCCCAGGTGCACACTGCCCACATTGCCAGGTTTAGATGCCTGACCCATACAATGGTCAGGCATGTGCAGGAGGATTCCTCTCTCTCAGCCTCTGACTCACACACCTGAGCTATTTGCCCTGTGCTCCAAGAGAGAGAAAAAGACACATTTAGGATGCAGTTCACCTTGTCTGAGAACTTTTCCTTCACTGACTGTAAAAGAAAACTAAGGTGACCAAGAAAATTGAGCTAATCATCTCAATTCTCTTCTAGCTATCTGAGCAAAGGACAGGGAACAAGCAAACTTGTGAGCTCAGTAACACAGGGAAAAATTGTCTTCTTGTATTGGTTTAAGCTTACAATGAGAAAATGATATTACCTGATGTCTATTTAGGAGACTCATACAAAATAGTTGAAAAATTATTTAGTTCCTGACTGACAGGTAAACATTGCAGAAATGCCTCTTCAGCAATGTGCAGATAACCTGATTAAAGACTCCTTAGACACTAAAGGATTTCAGGTCCCTGATTTACAGGCTCACTCCAGAAGTGGGTCAAGGCTGGGACATCTGCCTGGGTCATTTAACTGGGTGACAGGGACAGCCCTCAAATGTGCCAGTGTCTTGAGCTAAGTCTCAAATGGCTAAGCTCTCCCTTTCACTGACTTATTTTTCTAATGAAAGGAAGACTGATTTTAACAAAGCCCACTCTTTAAAAAAAGTATCTAAGTTAATGACTGAGTGATTTCATCTATGCAAACTCTGCTCCTGTTGTCTGAGCAACAAACCATATCTGTGGCATGCATTTCTGGTTTCGCTAGACATGAACCAAAGCACAGAACACAAATCCTTACCAAAAACTGTCAGGCAAAGTTCAGCTAACAGCCTCACAACCAAAAAAATCAAAACAACCCTCAGCATATATTCCAGGACAGCTGGGCATCACTCTTTCCCCTGTATCATGGGGCCATGTATGAGAGGCAATAAATAATTTTTTCCTACATACTATAATCCAGTATTTGTTAGACTCACAGAGTAGGGTCATCTAAAAGTACCAAAAATAAGAAGAATGTCTTATAATTTGGTAAAGCAAGAAATAGACCTATACTGACCTATAACATTCTTGGGCCCTCATAAACAGGGGGAGAAGATGACTGCATTTGAACTGCTGGCTCAGGCAGCTGAGATGTAGGTCCCACAGAGAGATCATTTACCATAAAGCCAGAGCAGGTGACAAAACTATGTGCTTTTGTTTATGCTGGCAGAATAGTTTTACTTACAAGGACTTTCCTAAAAAGAAAGCCATTTTTGGATGGATGATTGAGGAAAAAATAATTGCAGGGTCACAGGAGGAAAGAGTGGAAGCAAAAGCACATCGTCGTGGAACAGCAGCTGCTAGAGAGCAAAGCAAAGATGAAGACGGGAGGCCATCTCACAGTAGAAAGAAAAATGGATGAAAGAAACTAAGAGCAAGACGTTCTGCAACTACTTCTCAAAGGATACACATCTTTGGAAGCACTGATACGCACGTCTTCAAAAGATCTCATCCATCTACATCGCAAGATGGAGATGTGGAAGACCAGCAAAAATGTATTCGAGGTAAGCATTGAACGTTTTGCTTGTGGGTCCTATGGTCAGCTCACTGTGCTCAGACCACTGACTCTGTGGTGGTTTTGATGAAGCCCAAAGTTTCCTTTCAATCCTGACGCAAAGCAGGAAGGTTAACACATGGACACAATTCTGCCCCAGTTTCTGTACAGCAAGGCTTTCTCAGGAGCAGTTTACAGATGACAGAGAGAGGAGATTTCCCCCATTCGATATGGATACTTC
Organism: Pyrocephalus nanus; assembly: GCA_038380795.1. Classification (NCBI taxonomy): domain Eukaryota; kingdom Metazoa; phylum Chordata; class Aves; order Passeriformes; family Tyrannidae; genus Pyrocephalus; species Pyrocephalus nanus. Next base: position 43,664,606 of record CM076259.1, read on the forward strand.
AAGAAAAATTAGGTAAACAGGCAATATTTGATAAAAAATTTGATAACAAATAAATTTGATATCTGCAGTTCTTGAGTATTAGATCCCACATCACCTGTCAAGCCCCTCTCTTTCCTACTGCCACTATGAGGGACAAAAAACCCCCAAGGCTTGGAAAATCAAGAACTAGAACACATTGTTTTATGCATAATCTTCATTTCTCTCATGGACAGACAGGAGAAGGAGTACTAACACTATTTCATAATTAAAGCAGTATCAGGAGGCACATCACAATAGTAAGTTATTGTAATCCAGCACAGCCCACAAAGGTGATTTTAACCTAAGAACCAACTAGGCGCATGATTTCATTAAATTAGGGTTCCTTTCAGTCCTCATCAGAGATAAAACCGCTGCAGGATATATCTGTGGAATGACAGGAATTGTCCATCACTTCACTAAAGAGTGTCAGAAGTGTTCCTGGACATCTAAGATTTCCAACGATCAGGTGTGATTTTGGAAGCAACCCACCAGATCCTTAGCCAGGATCATAGTAAACAGGATAGAGTCTTGCAGGAAGAAGAAACCTCTGCTTAACAAGCTTTATGTTAAAAAACATATATATAGGGGCATAAGATCAGCTAACATGAGATCAAGGTATCATCAAATACAATGGAAAAGACATACTTTTTTTGCAGAGTGAGATAAGTAAAGGGATGAAGATTATGTCTGACTAGCATTACCCTTACAATGCCAAGAATTTGCCTGAATTTTATCCATTTAGCACCCTGTTGGGGGACACTATAACTCTCCTTTCCCTGCCGGTAAACTGTTGCTGTATTTGTGTTTAGAATCACAAAGAAACATACTCTTATGGTGATGGAAAACCTTATTTCAAGTCTCAATCCATAAATACTAATTTGCTAGGTGTGCAAAATCGTTATTTTTTGCACATGTTGTAGGAGCAAATACTAAAAATTGCTGAGCCCCCAAAACATTTTAAGAAGTTACTTGAAAACATCAAGGAGGCAGCAAAAATCCTAAGAGTGACTCCTATGTTGCCAGATACTGTTTTGTGTAAAGGCTTGGTTGGAATCTAGCCCCTCTAAGAAGAGAGAAGTGAAACACCAGGAACTTATAAATATGGTTAAATGAGCACAGCTGCTACTGCTGACATGGCTACACTGGCATAAAAGACATCTCTGCTGCATAGTTTGTTTTGATAAATTTGTAGAAATAAGCTCTATCTGTATAATCACTTTTACTCATGTTACTTCAATCCACTTCAGCGTTGTATCAGTTTACTGGTATTGGTTACTAAGTTAAACAGTCAATACAAAACTTCTCTGCAGGTCAATCACACATACTCCAGTGTCTCCAGTAAGTCCCGTGAAGGAGGGAATCTAGTCCAGAAATTTCCAAAAGCATTAACTAAAACACTGCACTTCAATGTCACCTTTTAGCAGGGTGCCTTGAGTGCATTGTAAGCATTTAATAGAGAGAACCTCCCACTGCCTGTGAGGTAGGTTAGCAGTGCAAACCATTTTGCATGCCAAGAAAAGGAAAAGAAATGGTTCCAGGAAATTAGTTTAAATAGTCATACAAAATACATGAAAAAAACCCTAGACATTTTCTGTCTCTCTTTTGGTTCTATGGTGTGATCAAGCACGTGATCTTTCAGCTTCATTTTGACAGCCAAGCAGCAGATGAAGTAGGAGTTCAAAAACCAGAGAACAATGTAGCAAATCTCAGCTAACTTGACAAAGGTGTACTCAGGATAATAAAAAGGCAGATAGGTTCAGTAGTCGCTTAGTGTCACATATTTGGGGATATTTTTTTGCCAGAAAGTAAAATAATTGATGTAAATACATATTTGCAACCAAATTGCTGTATTATCAGTATCAAAACTGATTTCTTGCCATCACATTCTTCCAATTAACTGTATGCAACCAATACAAACAATGTAAGTTCCCTGGTAGCAAGAAAGACTTTCCGTATTGCAAAAAAACTTGATGCAGAAGACAAAAGAGAGGTATATAGAGAGTCCATGGGACCCAAGTAGTAAAAGAAATATTTGAACTGTCTCTGAGATCCAGCTTAAGGCAAAATTAGGTATCTTCATCCACAGAGAGGCACAAAGAGGTGGTGTGCTAGTAGTCTCAAGGGAGCACCACGACCGTGGACAAGCAGCTGAGCAGTTGGCTGGATGTTGGTGGCTGCCTGTGTCGGCTGTGCATGGTGTGCAAAGCTGCCATATGCTGCATGGCCCAGCCAGGGTCTCAAGCTGCTTCTCCACAGGAGGATCTCCATCTGTACCCCTGTTGCATGTGCCTCCAAGCTGAGGAATTCCAAAAGGGCTGCCAAGATCCGTAAAAAGTAATATCCCCGCTCTCTTGTCAGCACTGGCAAAAACAAGGTCTGCATTCCTTTGACTGTGGGCTCTTTGGAGCAGGAATAGGAAACACAAGTGCTACCATTAATATTTGTCCTCAGAATGCTGAATTATGAAGTAGAACTTGTAAGAAAAAAGTGTTCATCTTCACAGCACTTGAACATAACTTCTCATTTCAGGCGGGTGCCTAGCATCAGGGCTCTGCCAGGTTGGAAGGTACATGGTACTCTGTCTTCAGCAAAAATGAAAGAAATGGTTGATAAAAATCAAAGCCGTACATTTAACCATCTAAAATTAGATCACAGTACTTGCAGAGGGTGAGTATCAACTGTACCATTTTGCCCACCTGGGCAACAGAAGGTACTCCACCACTCTGTGTAGGTGTATCACACACCCACTTCAAAAACCAATCAGGTATTAACTGCAGTGTAGTAGAAGTCTTGGCCAAACTCTCTCCAAGTAACCGTCTCACCCCTGACAGCAGCTGTCATAAGAAGAGGTCCCCAGGGCTGCAGTCAGGCTGTAGCACTATGTGTCTTGGTGGGACACGGCACACATGGACACAACCCATGGAAACACAGCATCACTTCCCAACCTTAAGAGTCACATCAGCAGGAGAGGGATCAGGATTCCTTCCTGCACCACTGTGCCATAGCCAGCAAAGTCCCAAAGACTGCTTAGCCACAGGACTGGGCACAACCTCATCCTCTAATACCACGCATCCTAAATTCACCAGGTAGACAGATTTACTAAAGGACACTGTAGCCTGGCCAGTCATTCTAATCCTACCAGCCTATTTGGCAGTCCTCTGAGGTGTACCTCTAAAGACAAGGCAGTGCATAGATTTAAATGCCATTGTGAGGCAACATTGGTAAGGCAGGAAAGCACCAGCTCTTCTTTGGATAGAAAAACACTACAGCACTTGCTAAATCAAAGAGAAAACAAAGAATTCCTGTTTTATACAGTGGGAAGAAGGTGGTTATTACAGCTTGGTCATTACAGCTAAGTATAAGGCAGAAACAAGTGCTTGGCTGTACACAGAAGGGAGCGTTTTGCACTCAATCGTGTCAGATGCTGAAAAGTGACATCAAACAGATTTTGCAACCAGTTTTGAAGATGGGATGAAGCTCTTCTGCCATCATTTATGTTATACTTAGTGCAAGGCGCTTCTTCAGGAAGCCTCTTATATGTCTCTTGCACAAAGCACGTGTGAGAGCAGCCAGCAAACATCCTCATCTCTAGCAAACCCTTCCCTTGCTCTCTCCAGGCACACACGCAGCAGATCCCTCTTAGATCGCCTGGATAATCATTCTGCAAACCTTTCCCCAGCAAAACCTCCAGACATCCATCCAGCAAAGCTCCCTATAGGTCTCCCTAGGACATCCATGCAGCAAATACCCTTATCGCCCCAGCACATCCATGCAGCAACATCCCCCGCGCCCGATCACCGGGAAATCCATGCAGCAAAGCCCCCTGGCTCCACCGAACACCATCCAGCAAACCCTTCCCGAGCTCCCCGGGACAGCTGTGCAGCGGCGCTCCTCACCTACCCCGGACATCCAGGCAGCAGCCTCCCTTTGCCGCCGGGACATGCATGCAGCAACCCCGCTGAGGTCCTGGAGGTTATCGACCCGGGAGAGCCCGCGAGCCCCACGGGGCAGCGCCGCACCTCCAGTTCCCCGGGGCACCCGTGCACAAGCCCTTCCCGCCGACAGCCCCGGCTCCGCCGGCAGCTCCCCCGGCAGTCCCGGTCCCGCCGGCGGCGTGCAGGACCCGGGGGAGATGGCGCGGCGATGGAGCGCCCGATGGGGCCGCGCTGCCCCGCAGTGTCCCCCGCGGGGGGCTCCGGGGCCGTGGCGAGGGCCGGGCAGCGCTTTCCCGTGCGGTCTCCGGGGGCGGCCTCACCTTCTTGCTGTCGGCGGCGGCGGCGAAGCCCCTGCCCTCGCCGCTCACCGAGGACGAGCGGCCCGGGCCGAGGTGCTCCTGTTGCGGGGACATCACGTCCATGCAGCCCCGCGCCGCCGCGCTCCCGGGAGCCGCGGGGACACCCGCACCATGGACAGGGCGCGCCGCGCCGGGACACGCCCCCCAGGGCGGGACACGCCCCCTTTTGGACACGCCCTCGTGGGAAACGCCCTCACCGACCACGCCCCCCCCCGCGGTCCCCGCTCTGCACAGGCGGGGTCTGCAGGCAGCGGGGGAGGGAGTACGGCGCATGCGCGGCCGGCGGGCGCGGGGGGTCGCGAGCGAACGGCGCTGTGGTGGGGGGGCGCGCGCTGGTGCCGCGCCTGCGCGTGCGGCTGAGGCGGGAGGTGCGAGGGGGTCGCGGGAGCTGCGGGGTCCCGGGAATGGGGCGGTGCAGGGTCAGGGCACCGGGGAGCTGCTGCAGGGCCCCGGGGTACTGAGGGCGTTGCACTGTCCCAGGGCTGTCATCCCCTCCCCGCAAGTCACCACACCGCTCTCCCTAGAGCCCTCCCGCGGGGGAGTCCCCACCTGAGGGCATTCAGCGGATTATTGCGGGTGTGCATGTGGGTGTCCCACGGCAGCACAGGCTCACAGCCCATTGGGACAGCCCAGGGCATGCCGTCGTGCTCCAGAAAGCCGTGAGCAACAAGGAGGAACCACTAATTACACTAATGGACGGCGCTGGCTCAAGAACAAATGGGTGCAAATAGGCTATAAATAAATCTGAGCTGGAGAAGGAGAGAAAGCGTACTGATCGTACTGATCCTGAGAGGAGGAGGTTGTGGAGGATCCCTGCCAGGCAGGAGCAGAAGGTGTACGTGCGTGAATGGTGGTGGTTTGATACAGCTGTCGTGTTCGTATATCCCCATTAAGTATGGTGTCTTCAACAGCAAGGGACTATTCCTAGTCACCCAGGAGGTTCTTTCTAACCCTGTCTTTCTATACTTCGTGAGCGACAGTTTTATCTCCAGCCTTTCCAGCTGTTACAGACTCTATGTGCATTTTCTCCCACATTGATCACAAAAAAAAAAGCATGAAAAAGAGATCCTGCCATCTCATGTGTAGTTTTTCATAACTACCGCTTTTCTTCTCTGAGAAGAGTTTTTGCATCCCTGTGGTGAATTGGAGTGGGAGTTGTTTCAGCTTTAACAAGGTTTTACTTTTCATCTGGAGAACCCAGGCTGGTTCTCCTCCTGGAGGCAGAAACTGATGTGCTGCTTCCATAACTTGGTGGTAGTGGCTCTTGCCACATATGACTGAAATAGCAGTAAATAATGAATTTGGTTCCATGTTACGTAGCCACCCTGGGCAGGTTATTTAGGCTCAGCATATCCATGTGATAGTGCTTCAGTGATCTCTTTGTTGAGATTGATGTGGGCATCTGCCCTCTGTTTGCACCATCATTTCTGCAAATCAGTGGAATCATGTAAGTAAGGGAAAGATGAAATATTAAAAGCAGGGATGCAGTGTGAGTAGTTCTGCCTCCTCAGAGGAGTTTTGTGGATCTGTTTTGGCTTTTCCTCCTTACTCTGTCTGACCAATTAAAAATTCAGAGAGATCTCTGACCACCAGTAGATAGCTCCCGTGTGTCTGATCTTAGAAAACTCAGCAGTCTGCCCCAATATCCCTGGGAAAGAGCAATGGATGGTTAGGGTAGAGGTTTGTATGCACTGTGTATGTTAACATGTCATGAATTTCACTATTTCCTCTTTGTTGCATTTTTAAAGTCTTTCAGCTGAAGTGTAAAACCTTGAAATGATACATTCTTGGTATCTGCCCTAATTTACAGACAGATGGCCATTCATCACTGAGGCAAAACAGCGTATAAAAAAGCCTTCTGAATTTTTAAAGAACGAGTCTCTGAACAACCACTATGTCAGCTGATTTTTGCACCTCTGGGCCTTGGCACAGGCTGGGTGTCAGGCTGGCCCCGGGTGCCCATCCCTACATGTGGTGCAGACCTTGTCTCAGTGCTCTCACAGCTCCTCCCATCCCCTTGGTTGTGCCCCTGTTTCTCCTTCTTCCCCTCCTTCCACCACAGTGCAAGTTCCTCGAGGGGCTAGCAGCAAGTGGAGAGCAAGCAGCATCCTAGGCTTCCCCTGGCACGGCACCCAGCTCTGTAAAGTGGGGAGGCAAGTCCAATTACTGCTGCAAGCACCCAAGCCAGTGGGATGCTATCCTCAGATAGGTCTTCAAATTTCTGTGAGAGGGCTAAGAAAAGATCCATTAGGGTAGAAAGGAAACAGTATGAAATTTCTATTCAAAGCCCAGAATATATTTAGCAATTTGGCAGCCTCTTTTCCAAAAGCATTTGCAAGTGATGATATTCTCAGTGACATTTTGGAAACAGGGCTGTATGTATATGTTTATTTTGCAAAGGAAATGTTACATAAGCTTTCCAAAATACTCGCACGTGCTTAGGAGTGTTCTTTTATCTACTACCTTAAGCACATTTGCTACATTCTTCATTAAATACTAACTCTTTGACCTACTTGAAGAGACAAATAGATTAAAGTCTTGCCATTTGGTGACCAAGACTGGAGAAGCTGCTTCTCTTTGAAGCAAAAATATGTTTAAAAATGCAAACATACAGCCAGCATGTTTTTGTTAGCTTCAGTTCTCCCCTGGTAACATGTTTCCATACCTTTCCTTAACCTGCTCTGCTGGAAAAATGGACGGGAATTTTAGCACCGGAGATGTGAACTGGCAGGAGTGACTGGGAGAGAGCAGGGTTTTACAAGCCTTGCTTCCCCTCGCTGCAGGACAAATGACAAGGAGGGAGCATGCAGAGTACAGTAGCAATGTACAAGCAGCCTGGAGCACCTTGCCTGTAAAGAGGCCTCTGTTGTGACACAAGCAGTGAGTACCTTATGGTGATTAATCTCAAAGGGTAAAAACAAGTAAACCCAAATGGGAAACAGGAAAAATAGGTTTTCCCAAAAGATGGGTTAGAGATGAACCAACACTTTCTTTCTCGCAGACCAGGACTTTGTTAATTGATTTCTGTCTGGATTTTGAGAGATCTTTGAAAATTGGGAAGTGATCAAGGCTGAGGACAGGATGTCATTGCAGCCTGTGCAGAATCCCCAGAACTGCCTCTGCCTGACATTTAACCTGCCTCTGTGCAGGGATTCCCAATGGGATAACTACCAGCTCTCCCTCACTGCTTGTCCAGGGATGCAGAAATTCCGGCATGGGCTGGTGTGGGGCCAGGCCAACCATGTGGCTGCTGCTGCTGCCCAAGCTGCCCCAGGTCCTGCCACCCCACAGCTCACAGCAGGTACACTGTGACATTGGCTATAGGGCAACTACTAATGCCATCAGGGTTTTGACATCTGCTTGGGCACTTCCAACCCATGCTGATCTGAACAATGAAAAGATGAGGTATGTAATTGCGCCAAATCAACCTTAAACTGCTCCATCATCACCACTAGCTAAAATCCTGCTTGAGCCCTGCCCCCAAGAAAAGACATACAAGGCTCAGGAAGTAACATGCATGTTCATAGAAAGATTTTCTCTCTGTTGCCTTGGCCACAGTGTTGTGTGAAGAAAAATACCAGAGAGACAGGAGGGAATTGGGACAGAGAAATATATGGGTGTTGTAGGAAAATCATGCTTGTACACAAGACAGAGGAGAATTATTCATGGGCAAACACATCCAGGTGGAAATGTGACCCCTGTAAATCTGCCACATTAGGGAAACCCAGAGTGAACTGTTAGCAAATGCAAGATACACAGGCTGCCTCTACCCCCAGTTTTTATGGGCTTTCCAAGCACGTTAGCACTAGCAGACATTCCCTTCCAAGACAATTATGATATCTAAGGAACTATGCGAGGCTAAAAATGAATGAACAGTACTTAACTTGAACTAAAAAAATATGATTCTACCAAATCTGCCCCCAAAGGGTGCATTTGCCTGAACACTGATTTTATGAACCTCACAAATGCCCCGTGCAATTAAAGACATGAAGTTGATCTGAATTAGAAACTCCAGAGGCAGTTGTATTTCAACGAGATCTGATGCAACAAATCTCTAATATCTCAGTACCTAGAATCTCATGCTTCTCGTGCGTTGTGGACAGCTAAAAATAGGACCATATCCTGGACAGATTGGAGTTACTCACATGGAAAAAAGCTGAGCTGAAAGGAAAGCTTGGAGAAGGAAAACAGGATGGATGGAATGGATGCTGGAACTCAACACAGGAGCTCTTAGTGGCAGGCATTTATCCTGCAGTGTGACTGCTTCATTGCTCCTCTTCACAGTGTTTACTGCTTCTCCTTTCCAAAAAAGTTGTGGTAAGCTGACAGCATCCTCCATGCTCTCTGATTTCAGAGAGTCTGGGCAGAAGGTGGTCCAGCTACCAAGTCCTACCCCTCTGTTTGGATAGCAACCTGCTAATAGAGCTGTTTAACGCTATGAGAGTAGCTGCTAAGTGGAATTCATGAATGTCCTGGGATTCAGGCTATAGCACTTATTAATGCTTTGTGCAGATAGGTTCACATTAACAGGAATTGCCTCCTTCAGTCCCTTCCCATGCTATAAAGTTTGCAAGGCCTTTGGAGCCAGATGCTCTGCCTCAGAGACTTCATAAGCACTGAGAAACACCTCACTTGGGTAGTTCTGCCAAAGTTTATCAAATGAACAAAGATCTACCCACTCTCTCTGTCCCAGAAATACAGATGGTCCCTTGTGAATGTGGAGTCCAAGTTTGCAGCAGGTGACTTGTTTCCAGTGGCAGGGACAAGTGTGCACATTGAATGAGCACCCCAGCTGACAACTCTGCTGAAGAAACAGGCACAGCACAAGTACTGGAAGAGTCCGAGTGCTGCGTGCTCCACATGGGATCACCTCTGTGGCCGTCTAGAGCCATCCTGCCATGGCTACACCTGCTGCCCAATTATGAGGGAAGATCTTTATGTCTCAGGCTTACAGATGAACCTATCAATGATCCTACAAATTCTTAACATCCCCTTCAGCCTTATTACATATGCTCTGTGAAATTCCGTCCAGTGCATCAAAGGGAAGTTTGCCTTTGAAGGGCTGCATGCTTCCTGCATGCAAGCATTGCTCTGATTTAATTAAGTTTGATTTTATAATCAGTGGAGTTAAACCAGTATGATGCTTGTGAGCAAATATGACTGGTGTAAGCATCTCAATGTCTATATGGCCCAATATCAACACCTCTCATAAGCAGGTGACATTTGAATTTTTCTTACATTCACATTTTCGCTGCTTTTCCTATATCTTGCTTCTTATTTTTATGCATTATTTCTTTTGTTCACATGAATAGTCTCATAAGATTGTTTATATTTGGTTTCTCTGCACTGAAGATTTTCTTACAGTCCTTGTCCAGCATTCAGTCTTTCAATTGCAAATTGCAAGGCAAAGTTGAAAGTCAGTAACTGGATATTCATCCATGAGGAACCTCACATAGGAGCTAAGTATTAGACATGAAAGGATAGCATTTCATTTAAGATAAGGCCTAATCTCTTCCCTTTGTGAGCAACATTTCTGAACTTAATCTGAGCACTTGCACCTGGAGTGGTTTTACTTTGCTCTCAGTTAGGTGGGTAGTGGTGGGAATACACAGAACTGAAGCTGCAGCATATCCTGAGTACAAAAGGCAGGTGCCTTTAAGAGAAGGGAGGTGGACTTCAGGAAACATCTACTAAGTGTTCAGATATGTGCAGAACACACATATCTTCGGTATAAGCTTGAGCCTTATAGGATCTCACTGTACCCATCATACTTCTTGACTCTTGGAAAACCCATGGTCCACAGCACGCATACTGATGCTCAGCATCAGGGTTGGTTTCTATTCTTATTCAACATATTCTTGAGAAAAGACATTATATGACCTAAGTTTGGTGAGGGGGTGTTTTCAGATGCTTGTCCCAAAATTAGAGTTGAGAAGCATGGTTATCAGCATACAGATCATAAATAACCTGTTCTGGTTTTTGTGTTAGAGCCAGGTGTTGCCGACAGACTCCCTGGAGCTCCACAAAGCATTGGCCACATTCACAGCCAAATTCCCACTTCAGTGGTTTGAGGCACAGAGTGATAAATTAGGTAACATGAGTCAGGCTGGCATATAAGTGACCAGTGAGAATTATACTTTCATAACAGGAACGTTTATAATAACTAGAATGGGAAGTTACTGAGGTAGTACTAAGAATAGAGCATCTTTGTTTTATGGCTGATGGGACTTAAATTTATTGGAAGGAGAAAGTGGACTGTTGACATTGGCTCTTCAGGAAACATGAAGGAAACTCCCATGAACAGGGGACCCTTTCGAGTGTAATATACACTCATCTATAAAAGTTATCACATTATCATCCTTGCTCTGGATTCAGTTCAGGCATCACTTTATCTGTCTCTCTAATTCATAACCTAGACAGTTTTTACTGTGAGTGTGTTTAAGAACCCTGAGGGCTGTATTTTTTTGTCAGTTTGTGTTTTTAGCATAATGATGGATTGTATTGTACTTCTGATCCCACCCTAGATTTGCTATTTTCCATTCACCATAGATAACTCCCTTTTCCTAATAGATGTGGGTCTGTCAACTGTGAATGACAGACATTAGAAAAATGATGGGCAAGCTTTTTAGTTGTCCTTTCATAACACTGCAAAATTTTTCACCAAAAGACTAGGATGTTTTCAAAAGTGACTCAGATGAATAAAAAATGAGCTAGACATCCTCCTACTGACTGGGGATACAAGAGGAAACAGCTCTCTTTTTCTTGTACAGCATTGAATTACTCCATATAAACTGATATCTATCTATCTATCTATCTATCTATCTATCTATCTATCTATCTATCTATCTATCTATCTATCTATATATCTATATATCTATATATCTTCAGCTTCTGTAAGCCAAGGTAGAAGCCCAGATTTCACTGCATTCCATGGAGCAAGGACTTGGCCCTCCTGCCTGTCTCAGCCATAACAGCACCGCTAGCATTTTACAGATTAAATGGCCTGTTATATGAGTGTGGTGGGTTGACCCTGGTTGGATGCCAAGTGCCCACCAAAGCTGCTCCATTACTCTCCTCCATCGCTAATGGGCTCATCCTTGGCCAGTGGCAGGTCCATCTTGAAGCCAGCTGGCATTGGCTCTGTCAGACATGGGGGAAGATTCTGGCAGCCACCCCTGTAGCACCTATCCTCCCCCTCCAAAAAAACCACCCTTGACACAGAAACCCAATACAATCAGGGCTGAAATTCCTGGATCTTCTGTCTGATATGGACAGTGAGGACTGTCAACCTCCAAATGGAGTTTGACTGTCACTGCAGTTTAAGGGGATGTAATTTCTGGAAAGGGGCAGCCAGCAGCAGCAAGGCAGAGGAGTTCTCGAGGTCCCTGCCAGGCTCCTGCCACAATCACTCTGCCTCTCAAGTGCTACTTCCAGCATCCTAACATCTTAGGGACAAAAGCAATGGTTTTGGAGTGTTCCTGACTCCAAAATGGTAATTTAAAGAAGCAGATTTAGGAAGGACCTCTGAAGACCATCTAACCTCATCATCAGGCAGCTTTACCTGGATCTTTCCTCAAGGCCTTTTGGATAACTTGTTCTTAGAAATGAAGGGTGATGGGAATATGTGGCCTCCCTTGTGAGCCTGTCTTTGCATTGTCCCCACAACTGGGAACTGTTTTCCCTGATAGCTGACTGAAACCATCTCCTCCTCAGTTAAGCTTATGGCAACTTGTCCTAAGTCCAGGGGATATGAACAGAGTTTATTTTTTCCTCCTTAGAGCTACCTTCTACATATTTGGACACTATGTCCCCACAACCTTTATTTCCAGACTAAACAATACCAAATCCTTCAGCTTTCCTTGCAGTCAATGATTCCTGGTCCTCTGACCCGTCTTGTTTTCTGAATTCTTTCCATTTGGTACATTTCCTTTCTAAATCATGATTTCTAAAGCAGGATATGTTTTGTTTGTAAGGATGATGTGCACATGTTTCTCTTCCTTTCACACCCCACTTTCGACCCAAATATTTCTCTGCTTTTTTATTAACTGAAGAAAGGTGTAACTGTGGAGAGAGATATGGAGAGGTTGGCAGTACAGCCTTAATATTTTACAAAAACATTTTATATTTACAGAAAGGTTATCGCTACTGAGGTGCATACATTTAGATGAGAAGCTAAGCTGTAGGGCAATTCTGGGTTGAATTATTTTAGGATTTGAACTTGAGAGGAAAAAAAAGGGTCATTACTATTATCATAGAATGGTTTGGGTTGGAAGGGACTTTAAAGGTCATCTAGTTTCAACATCTCTGACTAAATCCCAGATCTTTCAAAACAAAAAATGTTTCATAAACCTTGTTAAAAATTAAATTTCTTGGATCATAAAGAAGGAAAAAAAACTAATTGTGGGGGGGAGGTTAAAGGATTTGGGAAAAAAAATTCCTTCAATATGCTGGAAGACTGAAAAAGTTCATTATCATGAATGCCAAGGTTTTGGGGCAGAGGAGCAGCAGAGAGGACTGGAGGAGTTGGAAGAGGGGCAGAGCTGGCAGCTGCGGAGCTGTTGATTCATGAAATGCCACATGGAGCAAAAGTGGACAAGGAGGTGAAAGGGCTACAGCCCTTTGTGGGCATAGCTCTTTGTGCCTGACCATCAGCAGCACGGGCTTTGCTGGGTTGGTGTCACGGAGATCATCACCTGTGCACAGCTCATCAGGAACCTGCACAGAGAGGACAGGATGCCTAAGGGCCACTTTGCTAGGCCGACAACCCCTCGTGAGCAGGGCAGGGAGCAACATCACCTTGGCAAAGAAATAACTGGATCTTCCCTCAGCCTAAAAATAGCAATTAAATATTGTGTACACATTATATTATAACTGCTACAAGGATAGAGTGGGAGAAAAAAAAAAACACAATTATTGTGAGACATGTTCAAATTCCTTCACTGAAAGCCATTATTTTTCTTAAAGGAGCATGACTCTTTCCCCAAGGTGCTTTTAAATGTTGCACTTAGATGATCTAGTTCTCATGGGGGGTTTCCTTTCAAGCAAACTCTCAGGCATGGGGTTGGAATGCAGCAGTGCCACAGATTACAATATTTTGCCCCCAACCTGAATACAAGAACACCTTATAATTATTTTAAAGTAATTGGGATATAAGCTAATGGCAGGCCTGAGGAGAAAATAAAATATATGGCATGGATAATCACTGTTAGATGCTACTGGACTATCTTCTTGGGACATGAGACAGTATGCAAGCCTACCAGCTTCACATTTTATGTATTTGCAGTTAGCAAAACATCATTGGCTGTGAGGATGTGTACTTGGTCATGAAAAAAAACCCCAAATCAAAACAAACATAAAAAACCAACAACCCACCCCCACCAAACAGCCTCAAATAATGTCAAGAAGAGCACTGGTATTTATTAAAAAGAAACCTGAAATTGTTATCACAGGACTATCATGTTGATTCTGCTGCCGTTCAAGGTTCACAGATTAATTCTGCACTGAAGAGATTTGCTCTTACAGGTCAGTGGAAACTGTTGATCCTGAGAGGCCTGTCAAGAAAAATGAGTGAATTATGTGGTATGGCCAAGTCATGTGCTTACCAGGCCAATTTCAGTAACCAAGGCAGCAAAAAACCCATTTCAATGAACTGAAATTAAAATGTGTAAAAATGTACAGTCTAGGTTTTACAGGATTTTCAGTGTTCTGCAGTATGACATAATGACACATATTTTTATGTCCTCGGGACAAGTCTGCTGGTTTCAAAAGGTTGAGCTGACACTGATGTCACATGATCCACTTATTCTACAATATATTCTGGCTTTGCTCTTTATTTAATGCTTTGCAATTTTCTTTGGATATTATAATTTTACAGTTGCCTCACTGGATCCATGAGGAAAAGAAAAAGCTGCCAAAGGAAGGTTATTTCACACACAAAGTTTCAGCGGCCCAGGCCTTTCCTAGCTTACCTTTCCTTCTCCACCTGAATGCAAATCCAACAAAAATGGTCCAGGAAACCTCTACCTCTGCATTCACATGCAAGACGCTTGTAAATCATATTTCTTTAGCAGGGGTTTATAATCTGATGTTAATGAAGCTTTGGTGTCTGAGAAGGAGTTGGTAACAAAGAAGAGGTTGATGAATTGTTGCAAACCTCCAGTGTCATCAGTGGAAACCCTTGGAATTACATCAGTACAAGAGCTCTCACAGTCTCTTTAGTTCAAAAGTTTCTATTGGCAGAATAATAAAAATTCCCCACTGCATCTTACGAATAGTTTACACTGCAAATTCCAGAGCCCTGGCTGCTCCGCAGCATGGGTCCCAAAGCACCACAGCCGTGCTGCTTCATGCCTGCTGCTAGCCCCTTCAGACCACTCCATCAATGTGAAGGGCTCCATACCCCACGTGAAAGACACCATTCCTTTAAGACCCCTTTCCAGAGCTGTATGAGTGGGAGGAGACCGGGGCACAGATGCAAAGCTGTGCTACAGCTTTGCAGGACTTCACGGGGACATGTGGTGGGTGCTTTGCTAAGTGATGTGGTGGCTTGCAGGGCATCGGAGCTGCTCCTGTGCCTCCCAGGTCTGGACCTCAAGGATTAATGTCAACTCTTTAAGTTGCATCATAAAAGCCCATCTCTTAAACCCCAGCTCCCCACAATGTCCAATAGATTTGCAGACTCATTAACTTTCTAAATAACCAGGATATGCCACAATATTGCAGGCCCCACCTGTCTCTCCCCCTTTCAAACCCTCTGAAAACAGAGAGCTGCTGATGGTGTTTCACCCCAATACTTGGGGATAACAAATTATTTGCTCTTCCAGAGAGTCACACCAGAAAGCTAATGGTCATTACTGAAAGCTCCTTCTTTTACTCAGGGCTTTGAATAGTATAAAGTCTGAAAGTAAAATAAATACTGTGTTAGGGAATGATAGTACCCTGCTGCTGAATTAATATCTAAATGTTACTGTGAAAAGATTTCTATTATAAAAATTATTTTTTTTTTCTGGCCTATGTATTGATCAATGTGGATTGGGTATCATTTTGCCTATTAGCTGTTGGTGTTACCAAGTGGAAATGATCCCAAGCTGTAGCTTTCTTGGCTCTCACACCACTCAGCTCTCTGCATAAAGCACTGTAATTTTACACATCCCAGATTGTAGCATTTTATCAGCTGCAGTGAGCATTTTCATATTGACCAGTAATGTTCATTTATGAGTGGGACCAGAGAGTTACTGGAATAAAATACTCCCACAACACTCTAGATTATTTCATAGGATGGTTATAAATGTAAAATGACAAATGAAGTGCATCTCAGTAGAATTATTTGTGGCTGATACGAAGTCACTGGTGTTTTAGCTGCCCTGCTAGAAGGAAGAAAAGGATGGTGGTGCCCAAAAACCTCCAAGGACTTTGCTTTTGCTTGATCTCAAAGTCAAAATTTTCTTGCCTCATAATCTTTCTACAGTTACCTACAGCAAGGAATATTTTCCCAGGCACAAAAAAAAAAAAGAATTGTTTTTCCTTATTTCAACCCTGTTTGTTACTTGTTCATCTTTCTGAATAACTGCTAGCATTAGTCATTTGTTCTCTATGGTGCTCACGTCCTGCCTGTGCCAGGAGGACTTTGAGGATAGCTGGCAGCAGAAAGCAGGCTGTAAGCCAGATACTTCATTCTGAGCAGTATATTGCCCCAATCTGCAGGTTGGCTACCACTGATCCTGGCTGTTAGACCCTGCTTTTCTGTAGGAATGAATTGAAGGCCGGTCACCCATGAGACTGTTCTACTAGATGTTTTGTTACGCTTTATAGCTCTATGTTTGTAGCTCTCCAACCAGTTTTCAATCCATGCGACAATGTTCATTTCCAGGCCAGTTTTGATTATTTTTCTTTGGTGTGAGATACCCTATCATTTACTTTGCTGAAATCCCAGAATATTTCCTTTGCGTCATTGCTTTTGTCCAGTAATGGTAAAACTCCATCATAAAATGTAATCAAGACTGTCTGGCAAGATCTTTTATTTAGGAACACATGTGGCTTACTGCACATAGTTCCACTACCCTCTTGATGTTTCATGATTATATTTTCAATCTTAACGTTGTATTAATGTGGAGGGAAGGGGGACACACACACAGATTTGTTTCATACATGGCCAATCATTTTTTACACATTTACACATATCCTATAATGCAGAGCACATATGCAAGGGAGATATGTTATTTTTCTATGTGGTTTAGGCTGTTTGTTTATTTTGTCATTAGTTCTCAGTGAGAAGGTCATCCTTTCCCCCAGATGTTTATTACTTTCCAAACCAAGAAAGATTTCTCTCATAACTCGCATTGCAGACCTAATACTTGTAAAATGCATGAGCCATGCCAACACAGTAATGGTTTCAAGAACTTTCTATACACAGAGCTGTGGTTTACCACCACACCATGTCTTATCACAATTTAGCAGAGAGCCATAGCTTTTGATTAGTAAACCAAGTCTTGGCCAATTTGAAAACACAATGCATGGGTATCGAGAAGCAGGAATATGTGTGTGTGTGTGTGTGTGTGTGTGTGTGTGTGTGTGTGTGTGTATTTGGGAGAGATTGATGCACTGGTTTCTTTCAGGTTTTCAGTTTACTTCCATTTTTTACATTATTATCACATATTCCCAATAAGGAGAAAAAGGGTGATAATCAGAAAACATTTGGTTGTTGAAAAATTGGAAAAAACTAGTCCTAATTTGTCAGTTCTATTTTCAGTCTTAACCTTTATACCTCTCTGGTTCTTTCTCAGGTGTATATATACTTCTGATATATATATATGCAAAGTGCATAAGCATGAAGGTTCCCGGGGTTTAAATATGTTATCTCTACTCAATAATTTTCTTTTTGCAGAATTTTTGATTACTGTGGGGGTACTCAGATACTTCTGCATAGGTTACTACTGACTGCTAGGAGAGAAGGCTTCCATATAAACTCATATATACATTATATAGAACTGACAAGGGACAAGTAAATACATTATAGTTTCACATATCTATGAGCCAGGAGGTGTATATATGTATACGTGTTTTGCCTTTGCAAATTTTACAAATATGTTTCCAAGAGGAGATTAAATATATATATTCAGTATACAATGTAAAAATTAGCTGGTTGTTTGGAAGGAGGTGGTTCATATTTCTGATATGTCTGAAGTTGAATTTCTTCAAATAGAGTCTCTATTTTTGCCTTGATAGCATGAAAACGCTGTTGGGGATTGCTAGTGAGATTTATTTTGCTGGTTGAAAGCTGAGTAGGCATCTCTGAGCAGCAGGTGGTAAGGACAAGAGATAGGTTGAATTAAATCACCATAATGAACAGAGTTTGATTTAAGGAGAAAGAAATTTTTTTAATGACATTAAATTCCACTTGTGACTTTGTCCTCAGCATAGACAAGCTGTAACTACTTTATGCTGAGCAAAATATAAATCTTTTGGTCTGGTACCACAATAACTAAGATGTCAGGGGTAATGTTACTTGATTTAGAGTTTGTGGCATCCACTTGACAAGGAGCGGTGAGAGCCACACTGTAGAGCACTGCAGCAATAATCCCACCAAATTTTGGGACAGAAGCTGTTTCTTTCTTTTCCTCATTGTGGGATTTGCACTACAGACAAGTCCCAAACAAGTCTTTTACATCAGTTGTCCTGAGGGCAAGGTCAGCAGCTATCTGAAATTCAGCATTTTTGTAAGTTTGGCCTAGAAGTATTTTCAACTGAGTGCTGTACTTTTAAAGAAGCCAAATGTCACACTGATCAACAGCCCAAGTGCCTGGACAGACAGCCTTTGGGTTTGGCTGAGATGTGCAGTGAATCACCTGTGAGAGGGCTGTGACTTTTCAACATCTTGGAAATGGGGAATTCAGACCCTATCTCTAAATTAAGTAATCCTCTGGGAAACTGCTGAGTCAGCCGCTAAATTAACTCAAAACTGTTTTCTGTTCTGAAATCATAGCACTAATTTAAATTAATTCAGCTCACAGTGGTACAGTTGGAAGCAGCAGAATGGGAAACAGTGGTACCCAGATGAAAATGAAGGGGCAATTGCTTGGGGAGGGAAGTAATTGGGGAGAATCAGGCTCAAGTCTGATGGAAACCTATCTTACTAAAATTATGGAAAACATTAAAAAACCAGCTCAAAATGTCAAGGTTTAATATGTTTTGGATTTTGAACATACTTTAGTTAAAAAACTTACTAAAATACTGTTTAACTAATAAAATTCAGCTGCAGGGGTAGAAGCTGTGAAAATCCATGCACTTTCTGATGCATTGTCTTGGTTCGTATTGAGAAAGAACCAAAACATCAAGTATTCTGATAAAGTATCTCACAAGCACTGCAATAGACCAGAGTTTCATCTGTCCTTTGCACCCTCACAACAACACAGTGGTCACCATTCCCAGAGACCTCCAGGAACAGTCTGAACAAGGAATGTTGTGGGTCAGCTCCTTCCCACCTTAAGGATGGCTACTGGGGGAAATAATCTCACAAAGAAACAATCAGAATATATTTCTACAAATCTGATACTCAAGAAATTTGCTTTTATTAGATAAGACTGTGACTCAAACAAAAAAGAAAAAACAAACTGTAAATTTCACCTCCTTTCACAAGCTTTCTGCTGATAAAACTAGCTTTGAAGATTATTATTATTGACTGTCTAGCTTCTCATGTAAAAACAAAGAATTCTAAGGGAGAGTTTCCTTCCCATCTGTTGAAACTGTGAATGAAAGAATATGGAATGAATACGCAAATGCAGAAAAGAAAATAGATAGTATTTGTGTGTAAGACTGAAACATATTATCCAGTTGTTTATGAATTCTGTCATCCACGGGCAAGATGATTGCAAATGGCATCTCTGACTGTGCGTGTCTGTAGTGAGCTTCCCACTTCCCATCATCAGAAAAGACAGGAACACTTCCCTTGTCCTGTCTAGCTATGACTGCTCCCTAGCATGATGTGATCATATATTTATCATCTTCTCTCCATTGGTCAAAACTCAGTATCACGCTATAGCAACTCAGGCTTTCTGTACCAAAATAGTGGCAAATCAACAAGTTTTTACCTTGATCATCATAAAACAGTAGCAGCATTTTCTTTTCCCCCATGACATAACTGGGAAATCTCCCTTAGAGTAAATCAAAGGCACTATAATCTGTTCTGCGTGTCCTGGAGGCCTTGCTTCTATGGATTTCTGGCTTTGCGTGTTCCTCAGTGCCTCACATATACACACAGTCATATGCACAGAAACTTGCCTGGTTGGATTCATTATTTTCCTGCCCACTGCCTGCTCCAGTTTCCTCCTGCAGTTTTCAGACAAAGGCTCTAGTCACTTGTGGGGCAGCTTGGCCCCAGTGTGCAAGCCCCTGACCCACCCTCTCAGCAAGCCCTCACATGTTCCCCCTGCTGAACTTCTCCACAGGCAGCTGCAACGTGAGCCAAGCAGGTAGTCTCTGCTTCCAGACAGAAAGAGAGCATGCATTCCACCCTCATACAGCTGCAGAGACGGGAGATGTCTGCAGTCATAAAATCCAAACTGTGATCTTCATAAACCCATGCAACTCTGTCTCCACAGGACAGATGAGTGCTCTCTGGCACAAGCAGGAGAGCAGCCCCACCAGGAAACAGCTACTGCAGTCCCCAGGTAAGGCTGAGCATCTTGAAAATCAAACCTTTGGACACTGTGTTTTTTGTGCTGGACTCGTGGGCTGGATGGACATTATTATTTACTGCATTGTTCGTGGCCAGAAAGGATCCCTGGCAGTAATGACCGTGACTTCTGCTTTGAAACTGAGGGTAATTGCCATTTGCTTACAGCACCCACGGCGTTGTACTGCAGTCGTAGCAGCTCCAGGGAATCAGCAAGTCCACATTGCTTGCCAAGAAATCATTTCAGTCTTGTTGCCCAGAGCCCAGCTTTGCACAGCCCGTCCAGGCAACTGGTTTGCATGAAGACCCCATCAGCTGATGGTGTGTTGAAATCCCTCGAATGCCTGTCCCTGAGCTTGGAGGAAAACCAGGAGGAGACCTCCTCCTCTCACTGCACCTTTGCTGGCTATGGCAACAGCAGAGGATTGGCCGCAGTTTCCCGACTCTGTTGCATACGAGGTCACTGCTGGCATGGGATTTTGTGGCTTGGCCTCTGAATTCAGGGTTTATCTGGAGATGTTTCTGAATTATGTGGAGAATACTGAAGCAATAAGTAAGTGTAAGTGAAGACACTTGCAAAAGAGGCCAGATAAGGCAAATCAGTCCTGTTTCTTGTCCCCACTAAAATCCATCCCTGCGTTGGTGTGTCAAGTAGAGATGAACATTTCCTAAGTAAGAAATCATATGTTGATCTGGCTAACAAATTCCCAGAGCCATTCTGTGAAGTGCCTCAGACTCTAAATCTGATATCAATTCTCTTTTCTCACCCTACATCCTGCTTTTTTTTATATCCACAGTAAATCATTCCTACCTTTCACACAATGTGTCATGGCATGAGCCCCCACCTTGGGAGCATAACGAGGTTGCCCCTCACCATTTCAATTCCCTTGGGCATCTCTTATTACCTACCTCTAGTAAGAGGCTATCCAAGTACTGGCGCTTTTACATCCCTGCAAATTACCGCATATTTCTTGATAAAGCCATCTGCTGACTCAAAAGGCTATCACTTACTGCATGCAGTTACTTCTCCATGCAAAGGGTCCAGTTCCTCTGTTGTGCAATCTGTCCATTTGACCTTCTGACGGCAAAAAGGAGACACTTGCTATTTCCTCATCATGCAAGAGGCAATCAGCTCTTATATGGGGTAATAACTTGGCAGAAATAATGTGCAGTCTTTTCCTATTCTTAGAACAAAACAGTAGAATGTAACTCCACTCTGAAAACATTAAAGATTGTCACAGCACTGTCTGCACATGTACTCCCTGTAGCCTTTTGAGAGGCTTACACTTACAAAAAAAGGTGAGAATTACAGCTTCACTGTGGAATTGTACTGCTTGACATCAGTTGATGATAATCAAACAGAGCAACTACCTGCATGCTGGATTAGATAAGTAATATGTAAACTTAGGCACTTGGTTTGAAACTGTTCCCAGTTAACTTCCAGCAAGAGTCACCTCTGCTGTTTCCTTAAGTTATTCATACTTTGCCCCTTAAAGTGGCTTCCAATGCTGCCTTTCCAGTTTGTCCTGCCAGGCTGGGCTGGATGGACTGCAGATGGAGAGCCTCTGATGCAGCAACACCATGGCTCACACTCTCTGTCCTATAGGTTTCATGTCCATAGCCAGATCCAGCACCACGGGGCATGAGATTCAGAGTGCCCAGCCTGTGGTCCCGCCAGTCCCTCTGGTATCTCCGAGACAGCCCTCACACACTTTCTCCCCGGTACTTTTCCACTTGCTCACTGATGTATCTAACCTTATTTCTGAGGTTTGCTAAATATAAAGCCAGCCATAGGCTTCAGCAAGCAAACCACAGAACCCAAACAAAAGAAAACTCATTCCTCATTTCCCTGGCCAGACGCAAACAGTATCTACAACACTTCCCCAATTTAAACATGTGAGATTTTCCTGCCAGCCACTGCAAAAAAAACCTGCCCAAATCATCCTATCTGGGACATGGTAGTCAAGCTGAGATGCAGCACCACACATCTCTCTGATCTTGTGCCCCTGTCATCCATCTTGGGCACCTAGACGCTAGACATCAGCCCCTTGCTATCTCAGTTATCCAAGGAGTTGCTACTAAAATCTTTTTGACCTGTTGAATATGGGTTTTAGCACTGTGCTCTGGATTTACGACTGATGTGAGGGCAGAGCTGTTTCTGGTTGGTCCTGTGGCACTGTGCCATCTTCTTGATCAGCACCCACTGTCCTGGTGCACCTGCACAGGCCCAGGCAGCTTCTGCCAGAGAGTTCTTGTCATTTGGGATCAAAAGAATAAGCCCAGTGTATCCTTTGATTACCTTAGAAGAGTAAAATTTCCTTGCTTATAGGTAGCATATTTTTTTGAAATGTGATTTTCTGCAAATAGATTTGCTACTTGCAATATGGAAAGACTCAGATCAGCAACCCCAACAAACCACTTATAAAAGTGAAGTGACTCTAAAACATTGTGCATGAGTTCATTTTTAAAAACAAGTCTTAGATTTCTGTGGAAATCCACTCCTTTTATGCAATTTCCTTTTTGCTACAGCCCTCAGGATAAGATGGAGTGACAAACCATAGGCTGTTTCTATTCTAGGGTAACCTGTAAGAAATAACTGTTAGGTTCAGCAAAACAACAGCAGCCTTTGGAGACAGAGACCATCAGCAGTACTGCTCTTCTGTTCTCTTTGTCCTTTCCATGGGCACTCAGGCCTACAGAAGCCAATGGCTTCTTTCCTCTTCTTTCACGCAAAACTTTTTTCCTCCTTCTTTCTTCACCCTCACATATTTACCTTTTGCCAGTCTGTTTCCCTCCTTGCTGTGGTGCTTTTGCACTGATCAACATGTCTGGTTTTATTCACTCATCATTCCCTCAGGACACTGCTGCTCCAGTGGCTCAGCATTTCTGGCTGTTCCAGAAAGCTGCCCCTTCCTTGTCCAACCCTCTCGTCGCTTTTCTGCTTGCCTTGGAAAGTGCTCGCATCCTGCCCAGATGCTGAGGGTTCCTCAACCATATTCCACCATATGGTACCACATCCCTCCGCTTTATCTCATGGAAAATATCAAGATAATCAGACCTGCCTTGTTGTGATTCATGTAACCATCTGTCTGGGCTTCCCACTATTCAAGTGCTCTAATACCCAGTCTGCTAGCTAGCCAGAATATAAGTGGGCTTTTACTTTCCAAATTTCTTAATCTAAACAAACATGAAAGGCCAAATTCTGCTCTGGCCTCCATTTGCACAAATCCCATTTGTGACATTAAATGGAGCTGTTTGAATCAGTGAGAGCATGGAGTTTGGCCCAGAGTTTTCCAGCTGATTTATGGTGTACATCTGGCTCCGCTTAATCAAGGAGAGCCTGGCCTGAGCACAGTTTTAAAACAACACTGATATACACAATACTCAGCTACAGCCACAGCCTGGCTGTGTTCAGCACCAGGAACTGATGACCCAACTCTGTCCCTCCTGCCTTACTTTTACATGTCTCTTGAGCTTTCAGACACTGCCTGTCTGGTGAAGTGGGACCCTGCCTTAAGTAAACTCCCTGAAATGGAGATGACGAACTTTTAAAAAAAGCTTGGCTCTGGCCTATTTAACTGCTACCAGGACTGCTTCTGTAAAGCACTTTTCACCAAGGACTATCACATGTGTCTTCAGCCATAGAGAGAAAGCTGGAAGGCAGACTGGTCACCTCCCAGTTCTGCTTAATACCCAAGGTATTGTTTGCAGTTAAGTTGGCCACAGCCAATTTGGCCACAGGATCTTGGGCAGACCTAGTCTCCAGAAATGTATGCTGCAGCATAAGTGCTCCTGAAATCCCTTTTCCCAAAGGCATCAGCCATGCAGAGCTTCAATCCTCTGCTCCAGGAACCAGTGCTACAATGGGGGTCCAGCTCTCACAACGTAGCTCTGCCAGCACCATAGCGCGTCATCTTCCCTAGGGACCCCAGAAATCCCTGGGGTCCATTCCCTGGCCTCATCTGGATAGCCACTGAAGGAGTTCAAACCAGGTTTGCAGGAAGTGTTCAAAGGAGACATGGATAGGGATGCAGGTGGCAATGCCCCTTGAGTACCTAAAAGTCCATTATAAAGAAACGGGGCACCTTCCCGGTATGTATGACCAGCACTGACAGGTGTACTTGAATTAGAGAAGGGCAATGAGATCTTTTCCAGTCATTTTAGGAGTCTGTTAAAACAGATTTTAAATCCTCCAGGATGTAGCCCTCAAAAAATCATGTTGTGTTTTTCCGACCAGTCTCTGTCTGCTTCATACCACTGGCCAAGTGAAAGCCCAACAGCATCCAGTCAGTCCAATTCCTTGTGGAAATACGTAAAAGTGAAAAGAGGCATGTTTGAGACTGAAATATGTGTATTTTCTTCATTTGAAAAACAAATTACTCCTATAGTTCCTTATAGCTTTTGTGACATGCCCGACATATGCAAGATTTTAAGGCCACAGTTCTTGAAACCCAGTGAACATCAGGGAATCTCAGCTTGCTTTTAAGAATTTAAAAAAGCTCCTTTTCCTCGACTTTTCAGAAAAAAAAATCTTTATTTTGAAACAAAGGAACCTGTAGTGTAGAGGTTCCAAAATCAGTCAAAAAGCAAATAAAAGTCATCTGAACCTGTTAATTTTAAAATCTCAGGATTTCTGAATGCCAGGAATTGGTGACACAAAATTTCCATATAGACAATAAAATGAGTCTTCTAATCAGTCAGCATGATAGAAAGTCTTTTGGATGCTACCCACAGGATTTGTTATTTTTATAACTCTTGGCTGGTTAAAGTTATTTTAAATTATTCCCTCTCATTACAGTTTGATGTTAATTAGCATATAGCTGAAAAAAGAAAATGTGTTAAATCTAAAACCAGCAAGAAGCAGAAAAGAAAAAAAGACCTAGGTTTTCCAAAAGCAATGCCATCACAGCCATGTTGGACCTCCTAATCATTTCATGCACAAATTGATCTGAAAGTGGTGTCAAGAACCTACACTTTCACCTTTTTGCCTCAAGCCAAGAAGGTCTCCAGAACTCCTCAAAGAGGGCTACAGCTCAGGGATGTTCAAAGTGATGCATTATAACCAATTTTTCAAGGACTCTTAGACAGTAGTTGGAGCTTTGTAGGGTATTTCTGCAGAGTCTTCCCTAAGGCGAAGCTTAGAGAGAAGATGTGAGAGCAAAGGGGGAAAACTTAGTTCTGCTGTGTGTACAAGCAGGAGACCGGGTTCCCACAGAAGCAGACTGACTCCTCTGCTCATCAACTTCTCCTTTCTGAGTTCAATCTGCGTCTGGTCCCAGTTCCTTAGGATAGAGAGGAGCAGGCTGGAAGGCACTTCAACTCTACATTTGCATCCTTTGCCATCCTCCCAGGCTAGAACATCCTTCCACTTCCAAGTATCTTCCTCAAGAGGACTGGCAGCCACAAAAAAAAAAAAAAAAGGTCTAATAATAAAGATGACTTGCTTAATATTTTCCGCATTAATGACTTTGCCTCTTCTCTGGCCTTAAGCCATTTTTTAATCCCTTTCAGCATTTTACTGCCTATTCTATGCCATACTTTCTGACCTTGCAAATCAATCTGTCATGCAGTGCAGTATTAAATACAACCCTTACAGCTGGAGGAGTGCCTACTGTTTCCCCCTTGTCCACTAATTCAGTAAGTAAATTCATCAGGTATGACCCACATCACTCGTTGGGGACAGACAGTAACTCACATGAGAGCCTTTCACAAGGCTGAAAAACAGAAGCCTGCAGCCCAAATGCTTTACTAAAGACAGTCCAATTCTTCAGTCATCATCTGTGACCCAGTCCTGCTCTCCAGCATGAAGCAACAGTAAAATTAATGTCAGTGAGGTGATGCGTGAGTGGTTCTGGCATAGATGGGAAGAGATTTGGCTCTGCTGTTTACAATGTAAGATTATATTTGCTTTTAACATTCTCACACCTGGGGAGCTTCCCATCTTCCTTGTCAGAAAAAGCCTCACACGGCACAGTTGGTGAGGCAGGGTGCTGAGTCCAGAGCTGAGTCGGCTGCAGCCGTCCAACCGTTCAAACCAGAAGGTGTGAAAGCAGAGGGCTGGAAAGTGCCTTGGAGATCACACAGTCCAAACCTCACACTGAGACAGGCTGCAAGACATCCAGACTGTCCCTGACAGATGTTTCTCCGACCTTGTCTTAAAAAAATTTTAATTATCCTTATAATTAGAAAGTTGTAAAATTAAATGTCTCAGGCTGCAAATTTAGCTGATTACCTCTTGTGTGCCAGTCTGGTCCCAAGGGAGGTAATGTAACAATGGATAAGACGAGCTCTGAGTGCTCACTGGTATTTTATAGGGGTTCAGGGTCAAAATCCAGGCCAAAGTAAGGATTTCCTTACTGCCTTACTAGTGAAACTGTTATTGACACAGTCACATTTTTTTTCGGAGGATGAAAAGAGATGGAAAGATAAATTAACATCTCAGAGCATGAAGGTGAGAACTGCTGTTCCATTCATCTCTCCCCATCCACCTAGGAGAGGAGTGTGCTTTCTAGCCTGCCCTGGGCATATCCCTTGTATATTCCGTGCTCATCACTATCCAATATGATGTCATTGTTGAGAAAGAAAAAATGTGAATTTCAAACAACAACATTCAGCTTTTTATCCATTTTTACTCCAAAACACATGATGAGCAAAATGATGCTTTCACAAAACATTTCCACTATTGATGACGTCAATTCTTGGAGAAAAATTGATTTTTCTGACAGTCCCTGCTCTCATTCCTCCCCCTTGCAAACCTAGGAACTGGCTCAGGACTCTGACTACGTTTCCTCTCTAACCTCAAAGCATCCTGAAGTTCTCTTCTCGATTTTCTCACAGTTTTTTCGACATGTGAACACCAAAACTCCCATCCTTGTACAAGGGTAGTTATTGGCCTCTGACCCAAAAGAAGTTTGACCAGAAATCAGTAGTTTCACAAAGCTCTATTAATGGAAATATTAAATAATATGTCAGATGGAGCAGGTTTCAAACTCCTACGAGACACTAACATGATGTAATATCTCCTTGGAAACACTGCAGTGTGGGGGTTTGGCAGTATGTGTCAGCGATACTACAGATTGTATAGTGTGGGACTACTGTAGCTGCTGGCCACTGCAACTGTGCACTGAAACTCTTTCAAGGCTTTCGGTGCCCTGTCTGTTAAAGTTTATCTATGCAGAGACAGATTTTTAAAGCTAAAAACTGTGATCTGTGTTTCTGTTATTTTTAGACTCAAGCAGCCAAGACACAAAAGGCACTTAGTCCCAAATCGTGGATGTTTTCAAAAGGGTTTCTGCACATTCTGATGTTTTTCACTAAACATCAATAGGGACAGCCATGCACTGGAAGCTAAGGATGTCTTTTGATGAATCATGACCCACATTTAATATTTAGCTTGAATAAACTGGCTTTCTAATACCAAAGATACTTATGGGGAAAATTGTGTTTAGACACTAAAGAAAAACTTTACCTTCTGGTTGCATTGGCATGAATACCCCATTTTTATCATATTTCCTTTTTAAGGTTGGATAAAGCCACAGATGCATTTGTACACAGCAAAATGAGATAATCTAAGATGAATATGTCAAGCCAGATTGCAGAAAGAGGTGATATTTAGAGTGGATGAAGGAACACTCAATATGAGATGCTAGTAACCTGGAACATTACGTTCCAGATTACATTAAAAAAAAGGCAAAACAAGTTCTTTTTCCCTTCTTTCTGATAAATCACTTTCTGGCAAGTCTTGGGAATTAACCTATGATCTCATGTCCCCTTCTCACCCTCTCCCCATCGCAGCAAGCAAAGATTTCTCAGAAAGCTTCCCCAGTCCAGTCTGCTGCTCTCCACAGCTCCAGCTCAGAAACTGCTCAAGCACACGTAGCTCCACACGGATAATAGAGGTGCAGCAAATTGGCTCCTGGGTGTGCTCCCAAGACTGAGCTTTTTGGAAGCAATAGAAAGCTCTCCTTTGGTGAGGGGAAGCCCCACTCCCTGGGATGTAGTCTTCCCCAGTGGGAGATCAGCTGGGCTGGGCTGTCATTCACGCGATGCTGGATGCGAACCCTGCACTGAGGCTCTTGGAGTAGGTTACTTTCTGTGCAGCAAAACCATACCTGAGAAGCTCCAGCAGGGCCTGCACAGGGTCAGGGTGGGATACAGGGTTCAGACTCACCATGCAGCTTGCAATTGCAACGTGCCCTGCAGTCTGCCATCCTGCTTTTGCACAGATACATGTGTCTTTAATCCTGTTATAGAATCACAGAAATCTTTGGGTTGAAAGGAACCTCGAAGATCATCTAGTCCCAACCCCCCTTGCCATGGGCAGGGACACCTTCCACTAGACCAGGTTGCTCAGAGCCCCATCCAACCTGGCCTCGAACACTTCCAGGAATGGGACATTCACAGCTTCTCTGGGAAACCTGTTCCCCTGCTTCACCATACTCACAGGAAAGAACTTCTTCCAACATCTAATCTAAACCTACTCCCTTTCAGTTTGAAGCAATTCCCCCTTGTCCTATCACTACTTGCTCTTGTAAAAAGTCTGTCTCCATCTTTCTTGTAGGTTCCCTTCAGGTTGTAGCCTCCCTGGAAGGTTGCAATGAGGTCACCCTGAAGCCTTCCCTTCTAGAGGCTGAACAACCCCAGTTCTCTCAGCCTTTCCTCATAGGAGAGGTGCTTCTTCCCTCTTATCATCTTGGTGGCCTATGCATGGTGAGTAATTCCCTTGGATTTGTATGCATGGGACTAATTTGGATGTGATTGTCTGTAGGAATGAGTCTTATGTGTCATTATTATTATTAACATAAACATATGCTCAGCATCAACATAAAGCTGTTCCAGCCACAACCACTGAAATACAGCCACTCTGTCCTGTTTCCTTGCTGGGTTAAAAAAAGAAGCTAAATCACTCTGCATGCAAGCAGCTAAAACTGGAGAGAGTGTGAAAGTTTTCCATGTATCACATTTTCTTGTTTATTGTCCTGGGGAGGCTAGAGTGCTTATGATACTCAATAGCACAGGTGACAGCAAGGCACAACAGTCTGTCTGGCACTATCTTTCCGGTCTAACACACATGCAGAGGCTATTTATTTCTATATACTTCTACATGTTATTAATGTGATTTTTCAGAATGAGGGCACTGCAGAATAATAGCTTCTGTCCCTGCAGGGTGGAACACAGATCAGTAAAGAGGGAAAACATAATCCTGCATTAAGGGATGAATTTCATCCACCCAGCATGGCGGTGCGAACTTCCCCAGCCATAGCATCCTCCAGAACTGCTCAACCCTGACCTGGAGAATACCCCTCTGGGGCTGAGAAACTGGATGGTATTCTGGTTTTCAACTCCCTTTTGTTGTAGTGAAATATTTCCAGTAATAATAGGAGCTGTTCAATGTGTGGCTCAAACATTTGCTGAATGACAGCAGCACTGGGATTTTGCAGCTTAGAAAATTCCTTGTTCACCCTTATGCGATGTGTGAGATCATGGAAAGACAGAGCAATTCACCTTCTGCCTGCCAAACACTTAATCACCATATAAAAATTTTACAGCATCCCTTGGTAGATATATATTAGCACCATTTAACTACTTGCAGATATTTTTCAGAGAAAGCAAATTAGAAGTATGAAAAAACAAGAGATAAGCAGGGCAGTCATCTTAGCGGGAGGAAGCCACAAAAGGAGGGCAAGTGAGTCTTGGGAAACAATTCTCCTCAAATGGGCAAAGAACTGGCCTTTTAGGTAAGCACATGCTCACTTTTTATCTTATCACCACTTACAGTAACTATCACCGCTTACAGTAACATGCATGATTTTGGGGCAGTAACAGGAGAGTACATTTCCCTGGCTAATCTGCACGCCATTAGGTAGGTCCTCAAGTGTCTCTTGCCGTTGATAGCAGGGTTGAACAAACACATCAGAGTCCATTCTTGTGGCTGTCTTCCTCCCTGGTCGCAGGAGGAGCAGCAGGCAGAAGTCAGGGATGAAGAAGCTCTGTGTGGCAGCTTCACAGGTTCCTGTTCAGGAGGTGACCCTGGGACGACGGAGGGACTGTGAACATAGCTCAGGAGGTTGGTGGCTTGAGGCCAGCGTCACGGGTGGCTGCAATGGGAAAGCAGAGAAGTACTGGTATGATTAGGTGGATCAGCTGTCCAGGCATACATACAGCATTGCACCACGGGCTGGGAAAAATGCCCATGTAGTAATGAGTACAGAAACATGGCAATTAGCTTGTAAGCGCTTTGTATTAGGACCATCTGTGCCATGCTCATACAGTACCTGCTGCACTGGGGCCCTTAGCCTGCCTGGCTGAAATGCTCCTGCAGGACAAACACCCGGAGCAAGGAGCTCACACTTTTCCTGCTATCACTGCATGTCTTTTTGGAGAAAGCAGGGAAAACGATTATTTTTCAAAAGAACATTGTGTTATAACAGCTCAGCGTTATAAGCAGTTGTAACTGCTCAGAGCAGGTCGGTCCTGAACTTAGTAACACTCTCCAGACAAAGAGCACAGCAGAAACATATGCAGGTTTTTGGACAGGAAGGGAGAAGATGGGCTGAAGACAATTCTGTGGAAGATTCAAGTACATTTCCAGGAAAAGCTAAATGATTCATCACACTTCTAATAGCAGTTATAGCCCTAATTGCGAAAGCAGTAGCACAGCACAAGCGATCAGACTAATTAAGAAGGAGCAGAATGACATCAATTCTGAAAATCAGAGAGGCGAGAAGAGTTTCGGTGCAGTATCTTCAGGGGACATGCTGAAACTTTCCAGCATAAAATCACCAAATGAGAATTTACAGCTCAAAACCATGAAAGAACACTAAGGAAAGGGGTCCTGAGAACCACCAGGGTCCAGTCCAGCACCAGGGGAGCTGCTCATGCCCTCCTCCCAAGACTAGACATTCTATTCACTGTACCTTATAGTCTAACAGTTAATGGTAGAAAAGATTGCAAAAATTGAAAACAAATATGTGCCTGGGAAAAAGTTCATCTACTTGCTTTTTTTATTTGTAAGACAGTCCACAATTATGGGGAGAGGACATGTGCAACTAGTTTTGTATCTGTCAGGAAAAAATGCCATCTGCTATCTGCCAAATTTACTTGATCATTCAACCTACAAAAAATGAAATAGCAGTGATTTTGAGACAGAATAATAAGACAAGTGTCTAACAGGGTGTGTGATACAACTGGAGATATATATTATAAGGTTAACTGGGTTACATGAATGTGCTGCAGGGTCAGCAGGGCCACCTGGCATTTTACCATCCTGTATAGAGACTGTAGGATTTTCTTTTCAAAAATCCAGCTGTGCTTTAAAAATCCAACATAAATTAAGAAAGTTATGAAATTACTGTGTATGGTATATCTAACTACGCTTTAGGATCCATTTTACGCAGAGGTACCATTTATTACTGGTCTCACTGGATAAGTCCATGGTTCCAATGAAATCTTGATTAAATCTCTAAGAGGCTTCAGTGAAGCTTACAGTTAATGCCTTTTCCTACTGAGTTCTCAGAAGTCTCATTTCTGAGTGCAGACCAGAAGCTGAGAGAAGAAAGGTCCAGTGAATTAGGTCAAACTTGAGTCTTGAGTATTTCCCTGCACTCAGTTCCCTCCTCTGTGAGAGATTTTTCAGTTTCTTGTGAAAATGATTCAGGGTCTGTGTCCCCATCTCTCAAATGAGGCTAATGCTTCCTCACTGAAACAGGCAAGTATGTAGAGGACAGCAGAGGTCACATCCAAAATGGAGGCAAGGGAAAGAACTTTAGGTCCAGGCTACGTCCCAAATAGCTCAAAAAGGATGGACAAAATCCCACATGCAATGAAACCACCACAAACAGAGGGGCTGGGCAGCAGAGAGAGTCCTTTCTTGCAGATTCATCTGAGCTGTAATGAAACTTCCAGAGGAAAGATGCAGTGACATCACTGGGAAAAACTATGCTAGGTTGTCTCCTGTCCCCTTCCAGACCATGATTACTTCTGTAGTATACAGCTTGCTGGTGTACCTGGTTTAGTCTTCAGTCTCCAAGGTCTCTTCATGCCTGTAGCAGAGACCTATGTAATTTTAAACAGTGGAGTGATACCAAATATTGTCAAGAGTATCAAACCCTCCAACCAACATGTGCTGCAAAGTTCAATTCAACCCTGAGCACGCATAACCTTAGTACAGCATCCAGAGTCCAGACTGAAAATCACCTGTATGGCTTCAGGAACAAAAGAAAAGCATTAATGAAATAAAAAAAAAACATGCATAATAAGAAACTGATCAAAGCCAGTACCCTGTGGAAGTCATAGTGGATTGAGCTGACGGGTGCATACACCAGCTGTTCCCCAGAAAGTTTTTCAGAAAGTCAGGTAGATTCTGCTTATTCTTCTCTGGGAAGGAGCTCCCCAGCCATCAACCTAAGCAAAGAATAACATGACAGGAGAGCAAGATCTTCATGCTGCTGATCTGTGAGCATTTGGAAATAGCTACCATGCCTTTTGTGGTGTGCAGGTGTGCAAATATTGAATGCTGCTGTCCTGTAGACTCATCCTGACCAGAAAGAACAATGTGAGTCTCCTCCTTCCGTAGAGATAATCTGTGTATGTGACACTCTGCTCACTGTGAGCACCTTGCAGGAGCCTGTGACAGGGAAGGCATGTCACATTTGGCCAAGGTTTCCTTCCAGGACTGACCCATGTTCTGAAACATGGCCTCTCCTAAGCAGCTGGATATAGGGGGTCAGGCAGATTTTGGTTACCCAAGCAACTC
Source organism: Pyrocephalus nanus (assembly GCA_038380795.1). Classification (NCBI taxonomy): domain Eukaryota; kingdom Metazoa; phylum Chordata; class Aves; order Passeriformes; family Tyrannidae; genus Pyrocephalus; species Pyrocephalus nanus. Next base: position 43,697,342 of record CM076259.1, read on the forward strand.
ACGTGTTATGATTCCTAAACAACTGAGATGTTGGAAGGCTAAGGACACTGGAGGGAAATGATTATGGAAAATAGAAATAGTTTTCCAGCCATACAGACACACTGTGGTAAGATCTGCTTATTGACATGTTTTCAACTCCTCATCATTTTCTGGATGGCCAACAGATTACCAAATATCAGACCAGATATTTTATTTTCCTGCTTGCCCTTATTAAATTCAGACACCAGCAAAAGAAGAACCTGCCTGGGAAGAGTATAAGGGGTGGCTGTGTTCTGCACTCTGACATGGCACAGTGCCCCTTGGGTGTGCTGCCTGCAGTCAGCCCTTCACAGCTTACAATTGTCTCATTAGCTCATGGAGCTGCAAAACGCCAGCTGAGATTGTAAAATAGAATGATGAAGATTACTGAAGGTCAGGGCATCAGGTCTTGATGCAACACCACTCAGCATTACTCCAGGGACACCAACACAGCAGCTCAGTTCACTGGACACCAGTGATAGCTGCTTGCAGACCATCCTCATCATCACATTCTGAGATTTTATTAATGTTTGCCTGGAAACTGTTCTAACTGGTGAAGTACCATGCTTGGATCTCACATACCAGGATGATTTTCAGCCCCCAGTGCTGAACAGTTTCCCCTGCAGATCCGTGCCTGTAACCCCAATAACCTTCATTTAGCTTCACAGCTCCTGACCTGAATCAGTTCCCCAGTCATTTAATTTGAGGCTCATGATTAATTATGTAGGTAGCTCATGTTAATCAGCAATTTGTTAACTGTCAAAATGTCCCCACCTCCTAAAAGACTGTGTTTCTCTAGAGTGAGGTGTCCTCACAAGAAGGAGCACAACATGGTCAGACAGAGCAGTAGTTTTGTGTCAGCAGCTGTCAGGTATTTCAAGTTCGGAAAAATTAGTCCAAATTCTCTTTTTCCTCTTTGCCTCCTCTGGACTGTGTTTGCAAAGGTTAGCTGCCACTCACAGGATATAACATTAACAAAAATTCTGCCAGTTACTTGAGATACTCTATCGAATCATTGTCAAGGCAGCTTTTTTTGCAAACACGAGTCACATCGGAAGTCAGCCTCAAAGTAGCAGCCACTGTGATAAGCAGGACAAATCAAATCAGTTGATCTGACTCACATGGTCTATCCATCAACTTAGCAGTGATCTGTCTTTTCTGATAGCCAAGCTACTTGCCTGCACACCTTTCATAGGCAAATTTAGAGCAAAGTGCAGGCCAAGAGGCCTGCAGCCCCATACAGAAGCACTAAGCAGCCCCATGCAGAAGCAAAAGGAATAAGTCACAGGACATAAGAAAATGTCATAAAAGATAATAAAAATGATCCTGCGTAGTTGACTTCTGACCTTGGATGAGTAAAGCAACTATTGGCCTGAGCAAAGACCACTCAGCTCTGAATATTCAGCCCATCACAGTGTGACAGCTGACAAGATAAACAAAGAGACTGCAAGCCCCTTCAAATAAAAATGGATCATAGCACTCACTTTTTGCAGCACTTCCAAATACCCTAAACCAGTGTAATCAGAACAAGATAACCAAACCACACCTACGTTGGTATGGCTGTGCATCCCTAAGCAGTCCCTACATGACTCTAGTAGCCCAAGGCAAAAAAGTCTCTGGACTCCTTCCCCAGAAAGCCAGACCTGGGCAAGAAAGAGACACTGGTCTCCCTTCTAATGGCTCCATCCTGGCCTCGTGAGCTCCCCTCTTTCCTGCTCCACCCAGTGTGTCGGCCAGCCAGGCATGGAGTGGTGCCAGTTATCCAAAAGCAGCCACTGAACACAACTGGGAGCAAAAGGGCTATGTGTTTACTGAGGACATAGTTGATTTGCATGAGTCATTAGGTCCTTTTTGTTCTTCCTTATCCCTGCCCATTGACCAGGTATACCAGTCTCTGTCAAAATATTTTATGTCCGAAGTTGGTTTGACAGGTTCATGCCCGTTCAGTGTTTTGGAGGTGGTCTTGTTTGCTATGGAAATTATGCCTTTGCATGTCAGCATGTGTATAAAGTACACAGTTGACACTTTGGCAGTCCTAATTTAAAGATTGTCTTGATTTGTTAAAATTATCCTAGAAAGCAACAGTCCAGTTTGTCCCCATAGGATCCAGGCTCAAGGCCTGTCTTTCACAGATTATGAAAGCAGATTATTAGCAGCCACAGAGCCTGTTTGGAGGTGTCTTCTGGAACTTCATGAACCTTGATGTGGGCATTGAGAAGATATTGAAGAAAACAGAAGCCACAGAAACTGAGGAATCCTTCGGTAGCCTGGAATGAGACATGGGAAGAACGGAAATATGAGGGGATACAATTTGCAGAAACAGCTATTAGACACAAGTTAGGAAGCTGCAAGGAGAGAAACCCATCTGTCATGGGCTGCCACTTGTTCAGCCACCATCAGTCTCTGAATGAGTGAACTGACAAGGTACAATGTTCCACTACAAAAATTTGAATCATTCTTATAAAAACAGGGCTAAATAATGATGCTTTGAACTCATTTCTGGAGCTGAGAAGTGTGACTTAGTAACAGATATGCTCATTGCTAAGGCTTTTATGATGAAAATATGATGATTTTGGGGAATCGATTTATCTAGGATGCTTGTTGTGCTTTCAGATTCAGACAAATAATCACAGTTTGAAGTGTGACTGCTTCTTGGCTACCAAAAGAGAATTGAATCTGAAAGTTTTTTAACACTCACACCAGCTGGCTCCAAAAAACTCGTGCCATTCCCCAAGAGTCTTCATCTAGCTCTGGAGCTAAGCAACATACTGATTTTGGAATAGCACAACCCAAGGGAGATTTGAAAATCAGCATAAAAGTTTAAATTCCTTTTGATTATTTTTCTTGGTGATGAATTAATCTTTAATAGAAGATATTAACTCATAATTTTCTGCAACATTAACCCAATAGCAGGATTTGAAAATCATAGTTCTTCCCTTCCCTGAGTGATTCATTCTGAATTAAAACATTCACCCCTTAGTACAGCTGGTCCTTTATTCTTACGTGAAGGTCAATGTTAAAGCTAAATTAGGAGAAGAAGCAAGGACTGTCATATTTGTAATTGATTCAATATCTATGAGGAACATCAGTACTCTGGAGTTTTAAGGTTCACAATTGTTTTGGAAATTGTGTTCTTTCTAGGCAATGTGCCATCACTAAGAACTCTTTTGTACCACGAGTTCCTCATCATTCATTTCACTGATGAGATGTTTTGGGATGAATCATGCATTGCTAGAGTTCATTTTGAGGTTTGTCTTGTAATCATCCCAGTGTGAAACATCCAGTTCTACCGTGAAAAATGAGTCTGGTGGACTGAGACATGGAGGTGACAAGCAGCCATATCACTTGATGAAGAAAGTGGAAATCTTGTAATTTCAGTAGTTGGCATCATCACTTTTGAGAAGGCTTTACACCTGGAAAACACCTGTTGAAGCTACTAAACCCCAGGTACTGCAGTTTCCCCACTGGAATCAATGGCAATGCACCACTAAACCAATGTCTTACACTTTTAAGCCCCTTTCTATTAAAGGGAACAGGCAAAGCCAGCTAGTAAACATTTGGAAGAATTGTCCCTGTTGGTATATTAATCTTCAGGAACAAGAAAAACAACAGATGTGATCAACATTTAATTAGGAACACTTATCTCAAACTAAAAGGTGTTTAATTTTTTTTATCTGAAAAAAAGGCAAGTCCCCTGTACTTCAGGCAGGGTTGTCCAAAGAAGGGCTTACCCTGTGCTTGTGTCATCCTCTGCAAGAAAATCTCATGTGAAAAACAGACCAGAGTGGTTGTAGATGCCCCATCCCTGGAAACATCGAAGGTGAAGTTGAATGGGGCTCTGAGCAATTTGATCTACTTGAAGATGTGCCTGCTTATAGCAGGTGGATTGGACTAGCTGACCTTTAAAGGTTCCTTCCAACCCAAATTATTCTATGATTAAAAACAAAACCCAAAGGAGGTATGAAAAGCTTGAGTCTTTGATAGTGATAGGGTGGGTCCCTTTGAGCAGTGACAGTTCAACATCACACATACAGAGACTTGTAGGCTTTTTTTTAAGAACCTAGTAGCAGCTTAAAAAAATAAGAAGTTTCTAAGTGAAACTTGCAGCCTTTTCCCACTGGTGTTAATTGGTCAGGCAGTCTATGGACCAGTGTGTAATGGAATAATTAGGGAAAAAAAATCACATTTCCCACACAAAGTATGTGTGATGTCACCACTGCAGCATGGAAATATTACAAGTAGTAGAGTAAATTTTGCCACAGACAGAAGTGGACTTTATTTCTACTAACACCCATTGTGCCGTGTTACCAAGCTGTGTATAAGCCTAAATAGAAAACCTGGCAGCTATTAATAGCCAAACAGTCTTTCCTTCTCTGCTCCTCCTCATTCTTCTCTCTCACAGCAAGGGATGGGGCCAGGGTGTCCCTCTTGTCACAGATTGCTCTGACTCAGCCATAGCACGAAGCCACAGCTTTACCCTGTACCTTGATTTTCTCGGCAACACTCTCTGTTTGAGAAGTCACTGGAAAATAAACAGCCTCACCAAACAGAGACCACGTGCCTGTGTGCCTCTATACGGACGGGTAGGCTGATGGTCTCCCTTTGCATAGTAGCAGTGTTTATACTCAGGATAAGGAACTGCCAGCTTCCTCAGCGACAGTGTGCAGACACCATCCTTCAGTCATGTGCTCACTTAGCACAAGCAGTAATGTAGAGATGTTTCTCAAGCACCGTGCAAGCCTCACTGCCCTTGTTGCAAATGTGAATTTTGTCCAGGTTATCATTCCTGTCCTTCACCCCACCCTTGGGCCAGCTGAGGGCAGGGTTAGTCAGGTCCTGGCGTGAGCTGCTGACAGCCTCATCAGCAAAGTGACACCCGTGGATATCACTCACACTCAGTTACATGTTTTCCTTCCTCAATAAGCTTTATGCCTCTGTAAGATGTTGCAGGAAACTTCATCCAAAGCTGCCAGCTTGGAATAGCACTTCTGGGGCACTGGCCCTCTCACCAAACATCCTCCTTCCCCCTGGGCAGAGACAGGCTGAGAAGTGCTTAATGCTTGGTGACAGCAATTTAACACTGGTGCAGCCAGGGCTGACTTGCTGTGGCTTATCAGCTTCAGTGCTTTAGCAAGGAGGAGACAACTTGGGAAGCCCCCATAAATCATGCACTCACAGCCCACCTGATCTGAGTAACCTCCGGGTGCCCATGGGCAGGGAAGAGAAGATAGTCATCACCTAAACTGCAGGTAAGCAAGTTTGGTTTTATGACCTTATATTCTGAGGCAAGATGTGGCCTAAGAAATAAATGCTGGAAAGTGCTGGTGAGAGAGGGTAATGAAAAAGTTGGTAAACAAAACCACTGTGGCACAGAGTATATCTTATTGTTTCGTATGTTTCTCCTGTTGCTTTTTCTCATCATGTGCAATCATAATAGGCCATGCTCTTCCCAATTGAATTAATCAGCATTTGCACTTACTGTGAGTAGAGCTCAGGATAAGCAGACACTCTAAAATATGTCCTTATTAACCTTTGTAGTCTTCTCTGTGCCTGTTAAAGTTAATGGCAAATTAATATGTATTATTTTGTTCTATTTAATATTTTTTTTACATATCATTTCAGTTTCTGTTCTGTTCTACCAGCAGAGATGGGAAAATAAGACAGCAGTTCTGTCCTTCACTTTGCAAGAAAAAGGATAGAAGCTAGAGGTCTGTGGGAATAACTAAATGCCATGTTTAAAAAAGTCACCTACTTTCTCTTGATTTGTACTAAATAGATTTGTTAGAAATACAAGTGAATACTCACAAAGGCATTATCAATTTAAAAATTACTGCATCTCTGCTTGGAAAGTACTTACTGTCCCTTACTACAAATAAAGCTGTAGCTTAGTATAAATGAAAGCAAAGCAGAAGTAGAATTCTCTGTTATTTTTTGCTTTTGCTTCCCCCATCCCAGTTTGTACATTCATACAGCCTTCTCTATCTCTTGGCAGCCATCTACTGCCTCTTTGTATTTACAATTACTCTCCCTCTTCAGAAGTTTGTTGTACAGTTGCAGCAGAGGGGAAAACATTTTCATTTTTTAAGGAAATGAGATCAGGAGGTGGGATGAAGATAGATACCTCTCCCACACTTGTAAGCCAACTGAATGTAAACTGAAAGGTAAAACATAAATGAAAAGAGCTTACTTTTTTGTCTTACTATGATTTCTAGCGAGTTCATTGCTTGCCATTTGTTCCTGTGCACCTTCATCACCTTATTTTTGTTAATTACTAATGACCATGCACCTACAGAAAGGGAGAGGAAGAGGAGGTGGCTGGGGGGGGGGGGGGGGGGGCAGCAGTCCCCCTGGGGCCAGAGGTGGCTGTGTGGCCCGGTGGTGCAGGCTGCCACGTGCCCTGCTCCCAGCCCCAGCTGTCCAAACACGTGGAGCTGCTGCCCAGCCACAGGCCAGCTCTAAGTGTCATAAAAGTTATGAATAACAGGTTCTTGTTCCCTGCCTTCTGGTGTTTGACCCTTTGCCCCTCTCAGGAGTGAGGTCCCCAGCTGGAGCGCCTTGCCTCTTTTGCCATCTTACAGTGGGCACACACATTTCCATACCTCTCCTTTGTGACTAGGAGTGCCAGAGGGGGGTCCTTCCCATTCACAGCCTGCAGCAGCATATCCACAGAGATCTTGCAGGAGCAAAGAAAACCCTAATTTATCCTCTCTCCCCTGTGCACTCTGCTATGTGTATTTGACTTCTCTTGAGTTTGGGGTACAGTCCTTCAGAAGCAAAGTATACATACATATATATATACATATATTACAACAGAAATGCTGGAAGAGCCTCTTTCATGGCCCTTGGAACAATTCTAAAGTGTCTTATAATAAGTATGTTTTCCAAATCTTCTGTAAGCTTAGCTTTCAGTTATGCTATAAGACTTGCCTGAATTCAAATTATTATTACGTTCAGAAAAAAAAAAAAAAAGACCAATATTTGGTGAACCCATAATAAATTCAGGGTGGATGGATACCAAGAGCAGAATAGTCTATTCTTAGAATTATTTAAATGGGATTTAAATAGAGTTCCTCACAGAGGTTGTGCAAAGAGATAATGGGAGGATTACATGTCTAATGTACCAAGCTATTTTGGGGTCTGGATGTGTTCTTTCTCTGAAAATTAATTTTTTTCCCCCAGTTCTACCAAAAAAAACAAAACAAAACAAAAAAAAACAACAAAAAAAAAAACAACAAACAAACAAAAAAAAGTGAACCTTATTTTAATCAAATGCTTAGTTTATTCAAATATCTATAAGTTGCTTTGGAGGGAGGTCACACTGGGGGCTGATTCCAGGAAACCAAACCACAACTTTCAACTTGTGCATCAATTTTCAGGGTTCTTGGCGAGGCAGATATGAAGCCCTATCCTCTTCCAGAAAGTACCACAAGAGTTTCTTTTTGGGACAAGTCCTCCATGCTCTGAAGGATTCTCTAGGGGAAGAGTAGCAGACAAGCACTTTCACAAACTTCCACATGCACCATCAGGTCAGCAGTGTAATGCTGAGGAATAATGCCCACCTATGGGATTTTGAGTCAAGTGACTTTGCTCTTAAAATTACTCTTGTTCCTGCTGCTGGTTACTTGGCCTTTGTCCCCTCCAGTGGCCCTTATGCTGGATGCACACACCTATATCCCAGTGCTCTCATGCAAAAAAAACCCCTCTTGCAGCCTCCCAAGCAAGCACTGTAGAGTCAGCTCCTCACGGGTTATCCAAAATTGACTGTATGTACACTCCCTGTATTGCTCAAAAGCTTTTATGAAGCAGTAGACCCTGGGGAGCACTGTTGGCCAGCAATCCACCATTCATTTCTCTTGCCCCACCAGCCTGACTATTTATGAGGTGGCATATGATTTGATGGTACTGGTTCCACATGTAGTGCTGATGTCATGTGTTTTAGATTTTAAATGCCAGTTTCATTTTGTAGTGCATAATAATTTGTTTCTTTGGCAGTCCATAAAGAATTGCACTGAGTCTTGGCATGCCTGGCTGCAACAACGAGGAAAGGGAAGCAGGAGGGCTTAATGTGCACTAGGGGTTGTACCAAGAGTGGTACAGTTTATGTTCTCTGCCAAAAACATCATCTGACATCACGATACATCTATGCATGCCTGGAACACTTGCTGCTCCAAGTACTTTGCCAGCAATGATCAACAAAGTCTGGCAGTATCTGGGCAATGCATGTTTGATGTTAAGACCCACCCAGCAAGGTCTGATGTAAAGACAGGAAAGTGAGGCAAAGCATCCTGCTAAGGTTACAGAACTCACGTGCAAGAGAGAACTTGCACAACTCCCATAGCTTCAGTAGAACCATCCTTCCTCTTCCAGATACAGACATCATCTGATTTTGGCCATATCTCCTCTAAAGACTGTTCTGGTTAGGAGCAGCTCACACGCTCAAGCCTCTATCCAATTTTTTTTTTCTGTCCTCAAGGGAATTTATCTATCAAACTTCCTACCTAGTTTTGAGCTAGTTTCCAGTGCTGAATGAGAGAAGTACATTTGGGAAACAGATGCTTGAAGAAAGAGATATTCTGGATAAAGAAGTAGAAAATCAATAATTTTTTTTTTCTGCCTAAAACACTGATGAACAGAACTTACACCTCTAAGGGAATAATAACAGGAACCAGCAAGGCATGCAATACCCACTGCAGTAAATAAAGGTATTGCCATCAGATACACAAATGTATGAAATTTAATGTGCATTTACATAGGAAAAAAAGTCCTTCCGGTAATTTCTGCTGCTCACAGAGGTGTCTGTGCCCTGCTGGAGCTTCCCAAACACTGGGATGAATGCTGCTTGCCAGGAGATGGGTGCTAGCAGAGTCCCACATCATTGCACCGGAGGTGTGTGAGGTATTTCTGAAAGAACTGTAACTTCAGAGTACTGTAAGAAAATTCATTCAAAGGGGGATCACTTTCTGGCCACCAGAGTGTAAAGAGCACCTGACTAGTGCACTGCTAGCAATATACATACTGGACCTACAGCAGGTGAGTCTAGAGTTTCTCTTGTCTTTGCTATCTGTTTTGCCCAGGTAAAATAATCTAACCTAGTGAAAACACACCTTGCCTGCACAGGCTGTGTATGAATTATCATTACTATCTCAGCTCCAGGTAAGACTTTCCTTCATAACTGGCAGAGACTAGCTATGGCTGAAAGTGGCATCTGCTATTTAGTGGCATCTACTTAGCATAGTATTGTAAGTGCACCACACTACACTGCACTATATTGCTTGTTATTGCATTTACATGAATGCAGCTCTATCAAAATTGAAGTTCTCGCTGATGTCCTAATAGCTCATCCTAGCATCCAAGTCTGACTCAGATAAATTCTGAGGAAAAGCTTAGAGAGAAAAATTAATCACCATGAAAACTGACAAGAGGAAGAGGAATTCTTAGAGGAATTATTTGCACAACCCAGTTACTGAAATAAACCAATGCTCCCAATGCAAACTCCCATGGATCTGGGTACTTCATGGGATGTCTCTTGGAGACACACAGCTGTCACTGCTGCCTGCAGACAGGACCCAGATTCCCCAGGGACAAGCAGAATAGGACAGCCATCCCAAAGCCCACACTGGGCCACTCCTCACCTGGGAGCATGTGGTTGCATGGCACGGTTTGACCCCAGACTCATGTACACTTTGGAACCAATTCTGCATCACGGGCTGACGAACCCAGTGAGACCCTGCATGGGCTGCATCAAGTGCTCCCATAAACCCCAAATTTAGTTGCTGATAAGGTTGGCCTCTGCCAGGCTGCAAAGAGCTGCCTGCTGCTAACTGCAGGGTGAGGAGCTCTGCAAGTAGAGGCATGGAGCAAAATCACAATGTATCAGGTCAAGCCCGTACTTATTGCTGCATATTGCTCTATATTTTGACTTCAATTTCCCATTCCTCTCTATGCCCTTGTTTGCTCTCTGACCTAAAGTGGCTTTCCCTACTGAGACAAACAAAGGGAAAGCTAATACCATCTTTATATGGATGGACATAGAGAAAAAAAGCCTTGAGGAAACCAGAGATTTCTTTAGGAGTGGCACAGCAAAATAAGACAATACAGGTCCAGAGTAATTGTTACAGGTGCAGTATGACAATATTGATCTGTCAGACCATTAAAAAAAAGCTATCTGGGAGAGCAGAGATGAGGTGGGAAGACCTCAGCCCCTTTTTGAGCTTTGAGGTGGTCTGTCCACATTTCTTTTCATCCTTTTTGTCTGTAGGTCTAAGAAAAAGATACTCTCTTCCAATATATTCCCCTGCACTCTGAGGATCTTCTGGTAATTATGTTCTCAGCCAAAGGACTCTAATAACAGAGTGTAATAAGCACAGCACTCATGCCTTGGCAGGTTGACTAGATAAGGGTATACACATTATGACAGAGTTTTAACATTATTACTGACCTGGCCAGAAGCTCAGTAAGAGCTGAACATCATATTCTCATAACATATTGAACCTCTTCTCTAGACCAGAGAACTCTCAATAAATTTCAGAAGGCAGCAATCACTTAGATGCACTTTGGACTCCTCACTCTGCCACTGCTCCTTAGAAGAGTCCCAAGGGAATGTATTTGCAATACACTGACTTCAGATTTCCCCTGTCAGAAAGCATTTATCAAAACAGAGAGGTCAAAGATCTCCATTACCCACACTAGAGATGTCAAGTCCACCACAAAGGGGTCAGGACACAAGCAACACATATGCACACACATTAATGAACTGCAAGAGAAAGGTGTTTTGCAAATACTTTAAAAATTAGTGTAGAGATTTCAACATACAGCCTGCTTAATTTCCAAGCAATGGGAATTGTCTTATGACTGAACTATGTGTTAATCTTGCTCAAGCTCCTGATATATTTTGCAGAATTTGAGCCTCCTATTATTTTAAATTAAACGTCTCCTCTGTTAATTCAGTTATTCCTTTGGACATGAGACTTGAGTCATTGAAATGCATGTGACCTGCTTGTAGATATCTGTGAATCCTGCACAGCCTGGAAAAACAGCTGTGACCAGTAGAACTTCAGAACAAGAAGTAAAGAGAGTTATCATTCCAAGAGGGTTGGAAAGAAACATGGTGTCACTGTTGGCAGAGAAACTCAGAGAACAATAAATAATTTAGCTTTTTTTTTTTTTTTTTTTCTGTTAAGAGCATACATGTGTTCTGGTGCAATTTAGGAAAATATTTATATTGAAGACACTACAGCACCTTATATCATCTTTCCAGTTCTGTAATTTTTAATAAAATCAAACATACTTATTTACTTAGGTAGACATATTTATTAGCTACAATTACAATGGCCCCAGTGGAGAAGAAAGATGCTGTATTGATCCTAGAAACATTGCTTTCTGGACCACATGGAGTATTTTTTTAGAGATATATTCTCTGGGAATCTGTGGGCTCTGTCTCCTGCTAGTTCATCCCATTTGCCTGAGGAGAGACACCATTGCTCCCAGTGTATTCTTCTAATCTGTTTAGTTAAATATTTCCAGCAATGTACAAGCCTGTGCCATTAGAAACTGGCTCTGCACATCTAGCCCAAATTGCCTGCAATGACTTTCAAGGCATCAGAACTTCTTGTCCCATCTCCTGTGGACATGAATGCCCTTTCAGCCTGAGAAGCTTCTTCTAAGCAAAATGATCATGGCATTTCCCAGCACTTCCCTGTCTGAGAGCAATCAGAGGTGCAAGTTTCGGTAGGGTGTTAGTAATGCGCTGTTTCTCTCCACTCCAGTCCATGGAAAACCAGCCAGTCAGCACAGTCCACTGTCCACAGTGGTGTCACTGCACTGTCTTGCCCATCACAATCTCCTTCACAAAGCCCTGTGCCACAGGGGAGTGCAGTGAAAAGGTCATTGGGCTCCTCCTGCTCCGTCACTTGCACCAAACGTGCGGCTGCACAACCAAGCTCTGCTGTGACCCCGGAAAACAGTAGCCATGAGGAGGGTGGGGTGCAGGGTGTAATTTCGAGTGTGCTCATGGAACTTCAAAGAAAAATGTGGAGGAAGAATGTTCAAAGAAATAGGTGAACTATTAAGACTTGAAAGTTAGGTTAAAGTTGGTTAGTTCTCCATGTGCCCCAGGCAAAGCCCATCAGTAAAACAGGCCTCCTGAGCTGGACAAAAGCAGCAGCTCCTTTCCTCTAAATCTGGCTGCAGAGGCTGCATAAAGCATTCAACCAGGGCAAGCTGCTGGTCAACGTGGTTTTATCAGCAGCTGGAAATAGTTTGTACTCAGAAGATTCATCACAATGACAGCGTATCATAAAATGTGAAGTTAAAAGGAATGTAATCTCACAACTCATCAAAGAGAAAAATTTGTTGTGTGTGTGGGGTTTTGTTCTTGGTTTTGTTTTTTTTTTTAAGGCAAAAAGAAAGATTATCCCTTAAAATCTTTCTAGCCCAAACCAGTCTTAAGTGGAAAAGTCTGACTTTGGCTCAATACCTTTTTGTGACCATGCTTAAAACTTTTGCAGTGATTGCTGTCTTGGAACCCCTCATCCTCTGCTTACTGTAAATATTAACTCTTCATGGCTTGCAGTATTCTTATCTGAGCTAAACACAGCAAGGGAGATTTGTGAACTGATAAAAAGTTAGCTTTCTCTTTAGTAAAGGCAACTTTGAGACAATTACTCAAGTAATACTGAGATAATAATTTAAATATAAATTTCCGAGCTAACCATCTAGTGCCATAGGGATCAAGGCAAACTCCTCTCTCTGCCTCAGGTGGGTGGGGTGTGGGTACCTGCAGCACCACACCATCACAGCAGGGCAAGAAGCATGTAATGTGTATTTTGGATTTCTAAGGATGTGACACCTTTGTCGGAGACTGGGCATCTGAAGGAGTCCCAGATGCTTAGGCCCATTTTACGTCACTATTTCATGCAAAGCTGCTTGAACACATCACCATCTCCCCCTGCCCACAGCCGCTGTCACAGCTGAGTGTCTTTCATGTGAAATTAAACATGAAAGGTGGGCAGACCTCGTGGAGCCCTTGACATAGCTCCAGGATATGCTGTCTGCCTGGGATCCCTTTTTCGGCCATAGTCATCTGCTCTGTCATTATTTTAGAAAGGGATTGTTCTGACAGGACACAGGGAGAATTGTGTGAGGGGGTAGATGAGTAGTGTTTGTATAGTAAGGAAGGTGTTGCAGCTTTTTCCTAAAGGCAGAATAGCTTTTAATCATATAATCTCCTTTTAAAATTTATATCATAGACAGATCCTTCAAAAGAAAATTTCTGTCTCCTGCTCTAGCTGGGGCAGCTGGAGAATCATGTTTAGGATTTCCCTTACATCTGAGGATCTTCATTTCTCATGCTAAGTGAGGATGATACTGTAATCAAATATTTCTTCATGAAAAAATCTCTCTGCTGTGAGCACAGCTGTGTCCTTCCTGCTCCAGAGGGCCCCGGGGTCCCTCCCCAGGACCCTTGCTTTCCTCTATGAGCAAGGGTGGAGAGTGCAGGCAGGGCTGGAGATGCGGGGGGGGGGGGGGGGTGTGCACCATGCTGACCCTGATGGGGAGGGGATGAAGGCAGTGCTGACAAAGCATCGTTACTTGTAACTGAGTTACCAGCACACGATTTATGACTAGGCTGAATTTAGCGCTACCTATGTAACTGAAATAAAACCCATGAAAGAGAATTGTGGCTTGAGTCAGTGGCCATAAATCAACCAATCCCCAGATCTCTGGGATGTCGGGGAGTGAGAAATGCATGTACTTGTGAGTGCTCCTGGGCTCAACATAGTGGGCTCCTTGGAAAGTAGGTAGCATTTCATTTGATTTGTCCAAATAATAATAATACAGCACAGTGTAAATATTTTCAGTTTTACTTTCTTAAAGATGCCATGTCTCCACTCTCTCCCCTATTCACTGTTTTCTCTTTTCCTGTTCATAATGTGCTCCTAGCATTTTGGTTTCATATTAGTAGGAAGTAACATTTAGCCCCCTGCTCCAAATTGCCTCACAAATTAAAATGAAATACGTAACACTGCTCAGACATAGCCACATCAGGAAAGAAATCTGGCAAGGCTGAAAAACAGAAATCTCCATGATGAATTAGACCAGAAAACTTATATTTTCATAACTTGGGTGCCAATGGGTAGACCTTTAAATTCACACTAATATTGTAATTCATACTAAGAGTACTTAAATTGGTTTTCTGGGATGCTCCAAAGACGCTTTTCTGGGTCACATATTCAGATGTTTAAATCTCATTTTGGAAGTTTAGTTTTAGGCACCTGTTTTTGCCATGTCAGGAGTGGGTCACTGGTAAGCTGCCAGCTACATGGGTAGTTGGTTCTCAACCAGCAATGGAGCTGGGATGCCACCTCACCATTTCTGGCAGAGTACAGAGTCACTACTCAGTGCCCTCTGACTTTGTTCCTTCATTCAGCTCCCATCTAAAAATGAACATGCCCTTCCCACTCCCATTCCCTGCAGCAGTGTCCCTGTCTGGGGAGTGGGCTGTGGAGATCCTGCTAAGCCAGGTCACTGCCCCCAGCCCCAGCCCCATGAGTGAAGGCCAGGCTTTTTCTCCCATCCCTTTTATAGGCTGGTGCCACTGCTACCCCACATCTCTCTTCTGGGATACACCCACAGCGCCAGCCGCTGAGTTAAAAATACTTCCCTGCCCCTCATTATTCACCTCACCAGGCCAAGGCAGGACTTTGATCTAAACCGAAAGGCATTCCCAGGGATGTGGTTACATGAAACACATTCTATAAAGGCTCTTCACCGTTAGGATTTATCTTCGCTTAGTAAGTTTACACGTGATGAGGGCACTCTAGGAACACAGCAAGCCTGTAGTAAGGACCATGTTTGATTTAATAAACCTAAAAACCATAACCAAAATGGGGCTATTCCTTGTCTTCTTCCTTGGTTGTTTTCTGGTGAGAACATGCCGACCTTGATGTTTGTTTTCACTCAAAACAGCTTATGCTTACCCAGCACACAAAATATATGTGGCCTGGGACAATTTCTCTGCTCCACAAGCGCTGTGTGCTCCTGTTCATGTTGTAGAATGGGAGAAACTAGCTCTTTTTACTGTTTGGCATTTTGGTAACCTGTGGGCTTTGGGTGAAGGATTTTGCTGGATCCCCAAATTGTCCTTTGTTCAACATGGGAGATGTATTTCTGGGCAACTGTGGGTGACTTCATCACCTCCTCCCTGTTTCTGTGTGTCAGTTTGTATCAGACAAAAATATGATAAGGCCTTCTTTCAGTAATTATTGTATCAGTGATACAATCAACCAATCATGTTCATGAAACAAGGAAAGGGAGATTTTTAAAATAGCTTAGGTTAAGTTTATGTGGTTATTAGAGCTGGAGCCTTGTTTCTTTTGGGCAGGTTCGTTAGGGCTTTATGCCACTTGCTTAGGTCAGTTCTGTGTGAGGGTCTTGCCTAAGGTGTTTGGTTCAAAGCCTACTTTTTCAGTGGTGGCAGTTATGGGTATGCCAAAAATTTTGGAAGAGCTGGGGGGGGGGGGGAGGTGTGGATTGATTTTGGCTGGTTGGTTGCAGGGGGAGTTGTTTTGTTGTTGTTGTTGTTTTTTTCTTTTTCTGCCATTCAAACAGCTTAGGGTTTTTTATTTTCTTGAGTGTTTTTGGAACAGGTTAGGGAGTTGAAGAGATGCAACCAGTTTCCATAGAAAAAGTTGCATCAGCTGACACTGCTGGCCATAACAGGCACCAAGCTGTGGTTCATCTCAGCCAGAGGTTTTTCTGCACAGACATCAGCAGCTAGCACTGATTATACACAGGGAAGAAATAAAGACATACTAGCTCTGATTCCTGTTCCACCAACACGACTATAAATCTGAAGGCTCTCCATTAAAGTCAGCAGTATCATGCAGGTATGAGAAGTGACTCGCTGCAGCCAGCCACGCTTAACTTGCTGTAACCCCAGCAGCTCTTTTTCATGCGCGTGTCATTGCTTCGCCCATTAAACCTTGCCGGGTGAATGGAGAGAAGTTTTACTCCGAGAAGGGTGCTAATGAAGCACAGCTTTGAGAACTTTCCCCTCGCACCCCAGGCGATCAGAGCATCCTGCAGAAACTGCTCAGGGGCTGCCCCCTGTCCCTGGCACAGCTTTTGGCAGGCAGCTCAGCTGCGTGGGGCAGTGCTGAGGA
Organism: Pyrocephalus nanus; assembly: GCA_038380795.1. Classification (NCBI taxonomy): domain Eukaryota; kingdom Metazoa; phylum Chordata; class Aves; order Passeriformes; family Tyrannidae; genus Pyrocephalus; species Pyrocephalus nanus. Next base: position 43,713,523 of record CM076259.1, read on the forward strand.
AGCAGAGAAACAAGGTACAGGAGGTGCAAAACAGGCTGTCAGGAGACCACCCTGAGCCAGAGCTGCTGTCTGACCCCAAGCTGCCATCAAGAATTAAATAAAGCAGCCCTGACACATTTATAAGTAGAAGAAAAGCTCTTTAAGGCCAAGACCAGCAAAGAGGTTCCTACTGCCCACCACTTGCCTGATTTGAAGGCCACTAGTGCTGTTCCTCCTCCTGCTGTTCCTCCTCCTCCTTCCCACTGCTTGTGCTTGCACTGGTCAAGTGTTGTCCACACCAAGAGAAAAGACATCAGCCTGAGTGCTCCCTACCTCACACTTTGCAGTTAGCTGCCTATGGGCAGGGTTCAAATCTCTCAGGCTGCAGGGGGTCACTAAATATAGAATTTGCATATTTTGGAGGAATGAAATGAGCCTTGGGATGCAGGAGGCATGGTGGCATCTTGCCCTCTGATTACAGAAATCTTAACCAGAAAAATATTTTTCCAACTGGAATCCTCTAGTGAATTAACTTCATGTCTAATTACAGGATGATGTGGGGGAGCTTTCTGGCAAATTTACTTTTTCCCAGAACTGTGTTTTTAAAATAACCTATCATCACAATGCTGACAGATTGGAAGACAAAAGGAGAAAAAAAAAAAAAAAAAAGGAAAAAAATCAAGGTCTGTCATTGCTCTGCCACTCTTGACATCCCAAGCAGAAGGACTCAGGGAGAATGAGTTTGTAAAATGCTACAGAAGTCAAGAGGTTTTGGTCTGTTTCAGGCAGATGATAGTATGGGGAACACTCAATCAGCAGTCATTTCTCCAAGACCTGCATGACTCCAGCCCACAGGCCCAAGCAGAAGTAAAGAGAATGCAGGAATCAGGATTGGTACCTTTATTCCTAAGCCAAAGAAGAGTCACTGGTACATGGAAATGCAAAACCAAATGGTACATGGAGCTTCCAAGGCCAATACCTGTCTTAGAGTCAAAAGATAGAAACATCCTTTTATTTCATCGCAGTCTACATGTGGAAATAATATACCTACTGAGGCTGATGTCAACAAAAACGATTTCAGGTAACTCCTTGGGGCTGCATGTGAAGAATGGTATTTCTCCTCAAGAATAAAAGCACGAGAATCTGTTTCCGAGTTAACATACCACACAAAATGAGCCGAAAGTCATAAGGACAGTGAAAGAGCCTTTCAGCCTGGAGATGGGAGCCCTGACCAGCAAAGACCTACAAACAGCCCAGTGCAGCACTCTGGCCCTAAGCTGCAGTACAGGGAAGTATTGCTTCCTGTTGCTTATGGGGTTTATTATCAAATATTCTTTACATCTGCTGGAGAAGATAGGTAACTTCCTGCATTTTGCAATGAGGTTGCCCTTGCCCAGAATCATCTCATCTACATTTAAGCACTTAATTTGGACACCTAATATTAGATGTTTAATTGCTTTAAAGTTCCTCTACAGAAGTCCTCCCTACACATCTTTCATGTTGGTGAGGCAGCCAGAGTGGGAACCATTCCTGGGAGTGTCCCAACAGGTACCTGAACACCTTTTTCAGGTGTTCAGAAAGGTCTATGCTGTATCCCTCTCTACCTGGAGCACTCCTACGTCTCACAGCTTCTAGGATTGAATGGTGTAGAGAGTGATTTTGTGAACTGGTCCCAGCCACGAAGCTAAGTAATGTTAAGTATTGTATTGGCAAGGTCCAGACCATCAAAAGCTGTTTCTTACCTGCTCCTGCTCATGAAGAAACATCTGAGGGCCCATTCCAAACTGTAGGACATTGAACGAGAACTAGGAGTTACACTAACCTGTGAGAAGGCTGCAGCATCCTTCTGCAGCCCTGGGAGAGAGAGCACAGGGCAGGGAGTGGCAGCCACTTCTGCACAGAAGTCAATGAGACCCGAATACATGTTCTTTAAAGGTACTTTCTGCTTTTTGTTTTGTTAGCAGCCTGCTCTCAGCCCTCTTGCTATATGAAATGCACAGTTGTGGTCTTTAGGTACATGTCATTTGCAAGATATGTTGTCCTTCTCTCTAGAGAACATCACGGTAACCCCTTTGCAATTTAGAGCCCGTGTCATACGGGTACGTGGCACCACAAGACATAAACCACAGCTACTGCAGAGCCTGCACAGATTCCTTACAATATGTGTAATGGAAACAGGTGAAATTTAAACAGTACACTTAAGTATTTTTCTAGTCCCCATTAGCGTTTTGTAACTCTCCTTTATTTAAATAATAAATTTCTGACACTTAAAAGAAGCTAAACAACTGTGTTTGAAAGCTTTAACATAAAACAGCCTCAAGTCTGCTCTTTCTCTTGAGGAAATTGTTCAAATCACTATTAAAATGTCTTTGTTGAGAATGTAAAAATGTTTGGATTAAATGTTATATTTACTTTCTAAAAATGGATGAAAAGCACTAAATGGTGTCCAAATATACAAACACCTGGAAAATGCACACGTACATGAAAGCAGGTAAGAAACAACTGATGCAACAAGTGTTTGGAAAGAAGTTAGTCCCAGGGTCATCCAGGAAAGAATGCTTCCCAAAATTCTGAACTTCAGCCGCTTTAGCTAATATGGCACAACCAGCACAAGCCAGAGCATGTTAACAAGCACAAGGGAAATCAAGATTTTTTTAAGGTTATATTGTGTGATGCCCTTGCTTAAAGTGTTATATCCTGAGAAGACGATTGAAATAGTTGTGAATCCCCTTGGATCCATTAAAAATCCCAAAACTTTAGTAATTTCTTATACCCTTGTTTCGCTAAGTAAGGGGACAGCTCCTGGATATTAATAGGGCTGATGATGGTGGATAGAAATTATTTTGTCTACATGATTTTCCCTGGTATTTCTGTATTCCTTACTGTGTGCTTGGAGACCTCAAGGAGGAGGTGGGTATTCCATCATTTTGTGCAAGTGGTATGAGGTGTTAGCAAAGCTGTCTTACTTTGGTTGTTTATCTCTCCCTTGTAAAAACAGCTACAGCCTCATCCTTCTGGCTGTATGCTGGAACCTGCCTTAGAGCCAAGATTTATTAAAGAGTAACATCTGCTTGAATAAAAGAATGTGTTGGGTTAACTGATGGCCCAAAGTCCAGCCCTACTGAAGCTGCTGTTCAGCCCCATGGATTAGAGCCTAGCACCCCTGCACTCAGCACAAAAGTCCCCATGAAATCCTCTGCAGCACATGGACTTATAGACATCTCTGAACATCATAGAGTTAAATGCACTCCTTCATCCAGACACTTAATTATTTCCATTTTCCAAGTCAGGCTGCACATGTTTAGCTTAGGTGATTTGTCAATTTAATTTTGGAGCTGAGGGCAGAAGGCAGGGTGGTGACAGCTGAGAGCATGCTGGCACAAGCCCCAGCAGTGCAGAAGTCCTGGTGCAGCAGCAGGGACGGAGGGTCGCTCCCTGGCTCTCTGTCACACTCTGGAGAGGCACCCACAGTGCGCAGCAAAAGGCTCTGTGGTTGTGTTTTACACCCTCGTGCTGATGTTAAGCAGACTTGACATCAGTACAAAATGTCCCTGCGATATGGGATTTTTCAAGCTGTACCAGAGCTAGATCTTTATTTTCAACGTCTGTTTTCAGTCTCTCCCTGAATGCAAGGGCAAATCTGACAACCTAGCTGTGTCAGATATGTGTGAAGTCACTGGACTGGGTGCATGCATCTTTCCTTCCCAAGTTAGTTATCCTAGCTGCTGAGAAAACCAGAGATCGAGTCAAATACAAAGCAGAAACGGTCCTTCCTATTGCTATACTTGGTTTTGGTCCATTGGTGACAACGTACACCATGTAAAATTCCATAGGAGCCTGTGTCACCCTCAGTCAGGTGGGGGAAGAAAAGTAAATAAAGGATATCTTTCAAGGAACAGGATTTGCCTTAAAAACAAAGCAGGATTGATAGCTCCTATAGCACAGTCACAGTATTATACTCTGCTTTCTGTTGGCTACATTTGCCAAGTGAAACACAACAAACCCCTAGCAATTTTTGCATTGCTGAGAAGATGGAGACAGACAATATTACCAGTGAAACCATTAGCACTCCAGTTGACAAATTATAGGAACCATTTTCTATAGTATCTTCCTGGCAAAATCTTGAAACTTGGTTTCCTCTTTGCTGGAAGAACTCTTGCCTTTGTTCATCACCACCCACTCAAAACAATGTCCACTTCAAAGTTACAGCAGATTACCCAGATGAGTTTTGAACCCTTCCAAGGATTGAGATGTCACTGCCTTTCTGAGCCTCTGTTCTCATCTTTATCTTTGTTCAGAAGATTTTCTGCTTATGCAGAAGAAATTACCTGTTTAGCTATTTGTCTTCATTGGCTCTTGCCTTTCTCTGTTCACCTTCAGGAAAAGACTAGCTACATTTTCTCTGCAACTCCCATTAGGTAGCTGGCAATGCAGTTATGTCCCCTTCAAGCTTTTCTTCCGATGGCCAAACAAACTCAGTTCCCTCAGCCTTTCCTCTCAGCCATGTGCTCCAGTCTCCAACCAGCTTGGTATCCCCTTCTGGACTCACTTGTATGTGTCCATGTCTCTCTTACACTGGGAAGCCCAGAAATGGATCCAGCACTCCAGATGTGTCACACTGGGGCTGAATAGGGGGGAAAGATCACCTCCCCCAACCTGCTGTCAAGGCTTTGCCTAATGCAGCCCAAGATGCCATTGGATTTCTTTGCTACAAGGGCACACTGCTGGCCCATGTTCAATATTTTGTCCCCAGGATCCCCATGTACTTCTCTGCAAAGCTGCTTGACAGTCAGAGGACCCCCAGTCCACACTGTGATAGAGGGTTATTCCCTTCCAGCCACAGACTTTCCATTTGTCTTTACTGACTTCTACGAGAGCTCTGCCACTCCCTGTCTCGGGGCTGTTGAGATCTCTGAAATCTCCAACAACAGAGACCTCTGCTACAATACATTCAGATACACAGCACAGGGGCAGGGTGGACATTGTGGTGGGATTTTGTTTCTAATTCATTTTGCTTTGCCAGGGGAAGTGGGGGGGAAATCAGCTGTCATGAATTTACTTGCTGTCTTTCAGGGATGGAGTATGCACTGCTGTTCTTAAGGAGCAGGTAGACTATGCTCAAACTCTCAGGCCACCTCTATCAGTCTTGTAGTCACAGTTTCCACACTGACATAACTATCACTTCAGGCACCAACTTTCTCTCCTATTTTAGCATGGTTTTAAACCTTGAGAGAGAACTGCACCTGCATGTATAAATGTGAGGCATATTTTGTTTCAGTATTAAAAAAAACAAATTTATCCTTTTGGATATTAAAGCAGATCTAGATCCTGGTAGAAACTGCTCTGAATATGTTAGACTGGGATTGTCCCCACTGTACTGGCCACCTGTCAGTGGGAAACGTTACCATCTGTAATTCAAACATATATGTGCACGCATTTCCCACGGCCAGAGTCTGCTTGTAAAGGATGAACCTCTGTGCCTGTAACAGGTATTCTGTCCCCTCACTTTTCACCCACAACATCCTCAGAGGCAGTGGAGAATATGTCCATTTCTGGGCTGGCCTTGAGTCACCAGCCATGGGACATGGGAACAGCCTCCAGAAAACTAATCTTCGTTCACAGCAAAATCCTCTCTTTGTTACCACATTACAAATTGTTTTTGTGGTCACATCCAGAGGGTAGTGGTCAACAGCTCAATTTCCAGATGGAAATCAGTGACAAGTGGTGTCCCTCAGAGGTCCATATTGGACCAGACATTTTAATGTCTTCATCAGTGACATAGACGGTGGGACCAAGTGCACCCTCAGCAAGTTTTCAGACAACACCAAGCTTAGTGATGCAGTTGACACACCTGAAGGATGAGATGCTATTCAAAAGGACCTGAACAAGCTCGAGACGTGGGTCCATGAGAACCTCATGAGATTTAACAAAACCAAGTTCAAGGTGCTGCACCTGGGTCAGGGCAACCCCTGGTATCAATATGGGCTGGGGAATGAGGGGATTGAGACAAGCCCTGCCGAGAAAGATACTCCATGTATTTTCGTGCTGGGAAGATTTATAACACAGTGGATAAGCTGGACAGCTTATGGGAGAGAGAAAATTCCCTGCTCCAAGAGCTTTCCAAGCAAGTGAAAACTATAAAGCACCTTAATCTTCTTACATCTTGTGGTGCCTTTTAAGGGCTATTCAAAGTCCACAATCAAGGAGCTGATTTTTATCTGAGGAGCTGGCACAACCTCACTGGCTGGAGTGACATGAGCTTTCTTTGGCCTTGTGAGCTTCAGGAGAAAATAGCTTTTCCCAACAGCCCTGTCTATCATCTGCCCAGTCCCGCTGTGATATGAGACAGTACACGCAGAACCATCTTTGTAGTGCCAGAAGAACCATTGTTAGTTTCCCTGCTGACATTTTGGGACATGACACCTTCACAGGGTGGATCACAATGGGGTTTCCCAAGGAGCTGCAGGAGGTGCTTTGTTTCAGCCAAAGCACCATCGAAGCAGAGTAACAAACCCAGCCTCCAGCAGGGCTGGGCAAGGCTTTAATCAGCCATTTATCCAGCTTATTAAAGTGACTGAGTAGCAGCAGATTTGCTGGATCTCCCTCCCTGCCCCCCCCCCAAATGTGAGCAATGTGCATTTCCCAAGCCCCCAAGAGCTTGGCAGCCACACCAGTGCTCCCCTGCGCTGTGAAAACCTGAGGGCTGGTACAGAGCCTGGTAGCATATAAACAGTGTTTTAAGGTGAAGCACAATACATGGGGCTGGCTCTGGCACACAGTAGTGCTAAAACAGTTTAAGGCTGGAGAGAAACTCTGGGTGGACTGGACATAGGGAGTGAGAAAAGGGGAGATAGGACATTAATTTAAATGTAAAAAGCTAGCCTATATGAAAGTTGACTTTGCAAAATCTGTCTGCTTATTTTGCACTCCCCTGATATTTCCTGTCCTTCCCCAGGCACAGGGTAAATTAGTCATTCAGATTCTGTGAGTTTTTTGAGCAAGATTAAAAAATAAATGACAACTCACCTCCTTCTATGAAGTTGGGTTATTTGAGAAGCAGTGCTGTTTGTGTTTGGCATAAGTCCCTCCGTGGGAATGATGGAGGAGGAGAGAGGAGAAATTATTGACCAAAATGTTAAAGTTCCTAAGCTCATCACACTGGAGCTTCCTGGGGATGTCTCAGGGCTTTCAGCATGGGGAAAATGGATGAACCTCACCAGCTGAAAATCAGGAATGACAACAATAAATCACATATAAAGTCAGCAACAAGATTTTTATTTTGGGTGATCCTTCTTTCTAAACCCTCTGATCAGCAGCAAAACCAAAAAAGTTCAGATTTCTGGTGTGACTAATAAAACATCGATTTGAGCCACTTCAAAATCTAGGAAAATTAAAGTGAACTTTCTGGTGTTCAGATGTAGTTTTCCTCACTTCCAAGCACAAACAACTTGGCTTAAAAAGGAGAATATATTATATTTAAAAAAAAAAATCAAAGTAGATAGTTTAACAGGGTGCTAATAACTTTAAAGGAACTATTTCACTGTCTGTCTTCTCAGCTATGGCAAAAGGAGGGCTTGGACCAGATGCCGTAAATAGGAGTTGTGCGTTACTCAGATTTGATCCCGGTTGTATAAACCTCCTTGCACATCTGCCCCAGAAAGTCCCTCTGAAACCCCTCAGTAAGCCTCAGAGACCAAAAGCATCAGTGGCATGGCACAGCAGTGCTTTACAACATCCCTCTAGAGACACCTTCCAAAATTCAGTGATGCTGTGCTCACTGCTGCTGAGGCGGCAGGAGTTCATGCAAACAGATGCTGTAATCCAGCACAACACAAATATTGGCACAAGCTCGGAGAACTTCTTCATGTTTATTTATCACAAACTGCAGTGAAACCTTTCCCAAAGGCTCCTGCCAGCTCCGGGCGGCAGAGCCAGTGTGCACAGCATGGGTTGCTGGAGTGTACAACCCTCCACCTCCTCAGTCACAGAGCTTCTAGCTGAGATCCTCCTCAAGGAGCACAGGATGAGCATATCCCAGGTGTTCATCAGAAGCTGCCAAACATTGCTGGGGACAGCTCCAGGGTCACAGATTAGTACCATATCAGGGTGTGCCCTAAATATGTGTAGGTGCTCGGGCCTTTCCCCGGCCTCTTTGTTTTAGTGTATTTACAGGTCTATTATTATATACAGGTCTATTAAACCACTTTGTGAATGATATCCTGGAACATTTAGTTAGAAATGTGCTTACCAGGGAAATGCAAGTGCCATTTATCATGCCAGCCATGATTGTGTCATTGCCAGCATCCTTCCTACTTGCTGTTGCTAGCTAGCCTGGTCATCCCCTTTTCCATATTTTTGAGTTTTCTGAGGCATGGGATATCTTCTTACATGACTTACTTTTCTTCTTATGTCATCTTCTCAAGTCTTCTCTGTGCAAAAATAATGAGTAATTATCTTTTTCAAAGTCTAGACACACTTCAACTGTAAAGCTGGTCAGAAAAAAAGAAGAGTGCCTTGTTTTGTGGGAGCAGCTCTCTTTCTCTCACCTGCCAGGAAGAAACTGAATTTCACATGCATACACATATTTGTTTGACACAGAATTATCAGGCTTTGCTTTGCCTTTATTTTCTTGCTATACAATTTGCTTCAGATGCTGACAGAACTCTTTTGGGATAAGAAGGCTTTCAGATGCAGAAAACAAAATCTTTATATTTTAAAAAAGTAGTTTTGTGTGTCTCTTCCCCTGCCAACATATTTTTAATAGTGTAGCAAAAACTTATTCCAAATATGCTCATCCCACTTTGCAAATCTTGTGCAGTCAAATAACTGGCAGCTGTTGAGCCAACTGTTTCCCATTTCAAAAAAAAAAAAAAAAAAAAGCCCAAAATTTATTTATAAAAGAAAATGTCCAGTCAGACATTCTTCCCTTTCTGTTCCACAGATGCCTGTTTAAATAAAACCTCCTTGCATTACTCATCTATGGAGCCCTCTCTGCTCTGCTCAAGGTTTAATTACAACCTTGTCAGAAGTGAGACATAGTAAATAACAACACATGGATCTGGGTAATGAGGTTTATTTAGATCCTACACATTTCGAGCCCTTGCCCTCTGTCATTATCTCCTGCACTCACTTCTCAGCTTCCTCCCAGACCCCTGTGTCCCTCCCACAGACAGGTCGTAGCTGCCCTGGGTTGCTCAGCAGAAATCCAGGTCATGTCATGCTGTGCCACTGCTACTGGCCTTGGGTGTCAGCAGCCAAGGACCCTGGGCACCCCTGGCACTCATCTCTACACATTCTCCTGATCTCCAGGATCTTCCCCCACTTACAAGATCTTCCCCCCAATGTTCTTCTTTCTGAGATCACATCTAAACAGGGAACCTTCTATTTTGGGGTTGGCTCTTCTATCCAGAACCCCAAGCCCACGATTTTCCCAACTAAATGTCCATATGCAGAAGCCCAGCATATGATCAGCCACCTAGGTGGTGGCTCTGTCTCATGACTCTTTATTAACTGGAACAGTCAGGTTGTGCTGCTTTTTCTTTAGATCTTGTATTGCCAAGGTTTGCAAGAAGATCATCTCAATCATAGCTGGCAATGAATAAGTTTCTGCTTCAGCATTCAAGAGTTCAATTTTGTATAGTCACGTGCTCACACATATGTACCCAATGATCTGCTGCCTGTGTTCATAGTTTAAGCTATTTTTTTGCCTACAAGAACTTTCAATAACATGTTCTTCCAGAGAATGGAAATTAGCTACAACTACTTTTGTTCACTTTAATTTCATTCCCTGTGATGAAATTGCTCGTATCAGCTACTGACATTTTCTATGGATGATACGCACATTGATATGTCAAGTACCAGTGTAAGCAAGATGCAAAAGCAACACTTTCAAAAACAAACACTTTCTGTGTTAGAAAATATGTTACACAAGTTTCCATTCCAATGTTAATCTACAGCAGATTGCATGAGGAGATAGATGAGGTACTATACTGAAGGGAAGTGCATGAAAAATATGTAGGAAAAATTAAGGGTTTATGCTTTGGACATATTTTTCCAAGAGCATCAGTCTGCATGAACATCTTCAGTGCAAGGTTTAGCTTGAACACAGTTCAGAAGTGCTGAGACATTTGAGATGACTTGAGAGAAGATGCTGTAGATGATGCAAGAGGTATGGGCCTCTTACTATAGCACCTATAGGAAATGGAAGCTATTAGCAATGCTTGTCTGAGAAAGGCTCAGCTTTAATCAGCTGTCTGTGGTAGTAGGTTTGGAAATGACATCCAACTCAAGTCAAAGAAGAATACCAGGCAGAAGCCAGAAAAGCCAGTGGTGTCTCCAACAAGCACAGCTGAAAGCTGGGGTTAAAGTCAAGAAACTGGAAAACAATTGGCCTGCCAGATGCTGGGTGAAGGACTTGATTGTCAGGCAGACACTGAGAAAAGCTGGCAGACTGTGTTATCCAAATGAAGGAGTAATTTTCATTTGTTAAATTCAGCTTGTTTCCCGGCAATTGAATACATTCCCACTCACCCAGTGTGAGGTTCATTCCCATTCTTTCAGGGATGCCTGTTGCACACAGTCCTAAGGCTCTTGTTTCACTGCCAAGCTGCTTGTTCAGCTTTGCTGTGGCTGTTACACTGCATGCCCAGACACATGCTAAGACCCAACATGATGGCACTTGTGAAAAATGTTTTTAAAAACAAAGGGATTCATTAGAGGATGCAGAGGCGTGAGAACAGCAACCCCCTCCTGGGGTTCAAAAAAGGACCTGACTGATCCTGAAAGCATCAGCTAAGACTTTACTACTTCAGGATCAGCATCTCCCAGGACAAAATACGGGATGTAAGATTTTCATCTTTTGTAGGACAAAATGCATCTTGGATCTTCTTGCTGTCTCTTGTGCACATAAACAGATGCAGAGTAATCTCTGGTTTTATCAGACTACAGGCCATTAATGTTTTTTTGCCAGGCAGGCTTATGAATGATTAGAAGGTTGTTCAGCCAATGCCTTTTCCCCCTCACATTCCAGTCTCTTCCAAACACAGCACCTCGGAGCACAACAGCAAGGGCACAGTAGCTCTGCCCTCAACATACAGTCAGTAATGCATGCCAGTCCTGATACCTCTGTAGAGCAACATATAAGGTGGGAGTGCAGCATACTTGCATGCACTGGAAGATATGGATGTGGTCATGTATGCTAGAGAAAGGAGAAAAAACATCCGGGGTTTGACATAAAAAAAGCATGTGCTCTGGTCTTGACTTGCAGGTATCTGGATATGCTTCTGTGCTGACATGTTCCTGCTATGCAAAGAACTATGTCTGGCACAGAAGTAGCAGCTGATTGCCCACTATTGCATCCAGCCCCAGTGTCAGCATGCATGCTGATACCTTCTCTATCAACTGAGTGACTTTTCTAAAGGAATAGTCCTGGCATCACAAATTAAATTATTCACATAACTACTAGAAAAGAGAGAAGTCTGGGACATGATTCCTTGCAACGAGTAAACCCAACCTGGCCATTTAAAGCTGAGAGCCACGAGACAGAGAAGACTTCCTCCTGCTGTGGAAGAACTGCAGCAGGTAAGCAAGCACTGTCCTAAGAAACTGAAACATTCGTTTCTACTTTCTAAGATTTTGTGAGGTTTCATAATTAATAATAGAAATAAAAAGAAGAGAGTGAGATAAAGGAAATATGTGGATGAAATTTGTGACATACACAATAAGGCTGATATTTTGGTGTACGCATGTCAAATGTGGTTGAAAATTATTTCAATGTAATAACATTTTATATTTCAAGTACCATTCAGATAGAAATATTCATAATCTTCTATAGTGGTGATTCAGGTGAGAATTAGTTTTTTATGACTGCAAAAAGATTTAAGTTCTATTACTCTCACAATGAACTAGAGCATATGTCACACGAATTCTCACATACACCATCCTGTCCCCAGGCAAAAATGTGAACTTTGAATTTTTACTAGGGACACATCTAGCAGAAATTAGAAGCTTAAATTTTTCGAGCTGTCTTTGCAGTTCTTTGGTTCATTGAAATTTGAAAAATTCCAAAAAATTACAGTCCAGCCAAGGTCAGTTGTAACAAAGCATGTTATGTTTGACCTGTGCAGTGCTCATTGCAAAGTGCTCACTTCACTTAATGTTAGTCTTTCCCACAAAACATTTGAAGGTGAAAGTGTGTCCTTAATCTTAGTTCTCTTGATGTATGTTTATAGTGGCCTGTGTACAGCAGCACTTGTCTGCATCTGCATTTATGAAGAAAAAGATTTAAGGGCATGTAAGGGTAGGAAAAACAAGTTTTAAGCTAAAAATAATTGTTGTTATATGTAAAATGTCTCCCATGACTTTAAGGACTTCTATTTAATCCTGATTCACATGTTCATAGATGGAAGTTACCTTGGATGTGTGCTTAGAAGAGTGTTATCAAGTAGGAAGATGTTTCCCATAGACAGACTGGGCAAATTAAGTGTGCTGCTGGCTGCTACAGAAATGGTGAGAGGAAATTCCTTGCTGTGTGTGACAAACTTTAGCCAGACTAGAAAGCTCAGTAGCTTTCCACCACCCCAGAGGTTTTCTGCTGGATGCGTGTAGGTCATGCTTTACACAGGCACCAGCCAAATGCTGCCCTGACAGAGGCAGCCATGAAACCCAGTTGGAGAAAATTCCACAGAGTCGTTTCTGTCTGTGCCAGCCAACACAAGAAAACTGACATATGGTTGCTCTGGACTCTGCACACAGGTCAGCTGTGGGAAATATATGGATGGGACATCAGAGGAGCCAAGCCAGGTGGGAGTGCTGAGACTGGGGTGGGAGTCGTTACAGTCAAAAGGTGTTGCCGTATGTCTTTTGGAGGCTAAATGAAAAGATGGTCCTACAAAGACAGTCTTTTCCTTACCCTTGTCTTTCTTTTATGTTTGTATGCACAGTCTTTAAATATTTTGTAACTGTTCTTTTTCACTTGGTCTCCATCCATCCATCCATCCATCCATCCATCCATCCATCCATCCATCCATCCATCCATCCATCCATCCATCCATCCATCCTTCCGTCCATCCACACAACCTCCCAAAAAAAAAGATTCCCTTCCCCATGCCAACATTTTTCTCTTTTGCAAAACTGTAGGTAGGAATGAGCTGCGAGGCATAGATGTTCTCTCTCATTCTGCCTGTTCTTGCTTTCATTGAGGCACCTTTGGTTTCTTGATTGGCAAAATTTCAGGATGGCCAAGACTAGAAAGCCTAGATTGAAAGACATAGTACCTCAGCCCTTCAGATGGGTCCATTACCCCATAACTCAGGGAGAACATTGCACACTCATCACTTTCCCTTGGATAGATTGCCTGGTTTGTGCTGAGTGCCTGGGAACATGCCCAGGCTGTCTACCCTGTTAAGTTGGCAGCACAATCCCAGCATCATTTTGGAGCAGAACAGCTAACCCACCCCAGCCAGTCACTGGACACAGCTCAGGCAGGATTCACAATAAGCCATGACAGTGCAAGCATCCTGTTGCTTCAGTGCTGTCCTCAGAGCCAGCACTGTGCACATCCCACGTGCCAGCACAGACACAGGCCCTGGGGTCAGAGGACAACCTGTCTGCTCCATGACTACCCTTGTAGGAAAAGCTGTCATTGCGAGGAGGCACTAGAGGAGCATCTGTGAGGTTTGGGATCAATGCAGGCTGACAGGAGGCAGGCAACCCCTCTGGGGAATGCTGATGGCACATGTTTGAGAAGAACATGGAAGTGATGTTTGTGTTTCAGGCAGGGTTGCTGAAGAGCTCAGTGCTGGAAATACAGGCCTCAGCAGCTAAATGGCTGCAGCACAGCAGGTGACTTTGCTAGAGAGGAGCCTGCACCTGCACACCTTGCTCCAAGGCTGGCAGTGGTGGGTTTGTTCCCGCTCCATTTACTCAACATTCAAATGCGTGGTGGGAGCAGCAAGCATCAGGCACAGCCAGCCCTTGGCATCCCAGGCTTTGCAGAACTGTTATAGTGAGTGAACCCGATTGTCTGGGTCACTTGTTCATTGATTTTCTTTAGGGAAAGATGATTTACAAAATGAGAAAAGCATCCTAAAGTGAGTGCTTCTTTTGCACTCATCATCACAGGCTGAAGCTCCAGACACGGTGCTATGCCAGAACCTGACAATGCAATAGTAGGAGTCATAAAAATAGCACAAAGGCATGAACTACCTGCTCTCAAACCTCTTTTTAAATGATTAATTTAATTTCTGATAACACATTTCTCACCTCCATTTCACTATTTCTTAGCTGTCTTGTTATGCAATAAAATGTTATTTCCTTTGGCTATTTGCTGTAAAAATTACGCTAAAAACAGATTGTGAATGAAGAACAACATGTGCCAGTTCTGTCAAAAAAAGGAGACTCAACTCGCAGTTTGGCAGTCACAGGAGGAGCTTGGGACTGTGACAAGGAGGGGGTCAAGCCCAAAATAGACCCTGGTCTGAGTAAATGTGTGGTGATGCCTCTGGGCCAGGCAGCTTGAGCATCTCTTTCTGCCTGCAGACCATCTGCTTGCCTTAAACCTGCAGTGTTCCAATTTGTACATGTTTGCAGGGAGGGAGAGAGGAAGGAAGGAATGGCTAGTGGCTGTGTTACTGTATGGACAGAATAGTTTCTGCATGGACAGAATAGTTTCTGCAGTAGCACCACTGCTCTTTCAGATAAGTACTGTTACAGAGAAAGCCTTCCCTCTTCAACAGCATCAGACAAATGTTTTCTTGCATGCTCTCATTCTTTCTGAAAACCCTTCTAATGACCTCTCACATAGCTTTCCCTGTACCTGTAAGCTCTTACAAACCTGTCCTCCCAATGCCTCTTCCAATTCTTTCCTGGTACCCTAAATTACTGTTTGTCAGCATTGCATGGTTGAGGTTGCCCACTTCCAGGGTCTCCAGTGAGCTTTGCATTCGTGTTCTAATCTCCATGAGCCTTTAGCATATTTGATGGTTCCTCTGTGCGTGCTTTAATGGCTCTGGGCTCTTCTGAGGCTCCTCTCATCTCTCTGCAGGTTTATGTTGAACTTTATCTCATCCATCATCTTTCAGCCTTTGTCCCTCTCTTTTCCAATTTGACTTCTTCAACCTAATCTAAACAGTAAAAGTTCTTTGGAGCAGGACTTCTTTGGACAAATTCCTGAGTCACTGTGGCATCATTTTGATGCAGCACCTATTGTACACACATCAGGCAATGCTCTGCAAAGGTAGCAAGGACCAGAACTTCTGTGTGTGCTCTGAATGGGGCTTTATTCCCTGCTTCCTGAGTCCTGGCTTCACATTACAAAGACAGCCCAACCCACATCACATGAGCAGCATGACTTGACTCTACGTTACCTGTCTAATGAAGCAGGGCAACACTTTATGCCTCTGCAGATACTTCAGTCACTACCAGGACCTCTTGAGATGGCACATGATCTAAAAAACTTGTACAAAAGGCTTGTATCTCTACAGGACAATGAAGGCAAGGCCAGCTGACCAAAACTAGCCATTTGCAAACTACTCTTGATAAATAGCTAGGGTTGATACAGACAGGCAAGTTCCTGTTCTCAGGGGTGTTCCTTGGCCCTTTTCATTTCCTAGGAGACTTTCTTTACTATTGTTCATTACAAAGATATCCAGCCTGCCCATGTCCTTCCCCAGCTCCCCATTGTTTCCTATTGCAGGAGAACATCTTTCAACTCCCTCTCATCTTCATGCTTTTGTCTCAAAAGCATTTTTTTCCCATGTGAACAACCTTACTTTCCATTCTACATCCACCAAGTTATATTCTCCTATCTCCCTTTTCCAGGCCTCTACTATACCCCTATTTTCCATGTCTTCATGAATATTTATAGCACTGCTCTAGGCGTAGTCACTAGCACGTGCTTTCACCTGCTGCACAAGCATACCATAGGCACAGGTGCTCGCATTCGTGAGCAGCTTGGTGGGAACCTTGGAAAGGTGCAAACTCTGAAGGTTTGGAGAAGGCCTGCAAGCTTTTCTGGCCAACAGCTCAATCTTCGTTTATTGCAAATTCAAGGCTGTTTCCGATGCTCTGTTGCAGGGATGAACCTTGCCTTGGGCATTATCTGCTATTAAATTTACAATTGGATGTGAACACAGTTGACCCAACAGTCAGCACTCCCGCAGAGATGGCAATGCCCTTCGTAGACGTGTCATACTGGTGCTTCAGAGACACAAGTATGAGACTCTGTCGCTGGTGGGTCCCAACGAATCCCATCACCCAGCCTTGCGAACCAGGCACGACCTTCACACTGACCTTCTCTGCTCCACATAGCAATAAGGCACTACCCTTCAGAGCAGTTTAGCATCAAATTAATAAACCAGACCTGAGTTTTTAAGGGCTTCCTTGTAAAATTTCATCTATTACAGACAGAATAAAGTGTTACAACCCCAGGCAGTCTGCATTGGCTCTCCACGAGCCACACAGTATGCTGTCAGGCCCAGGCACTGTGCTCACACCAGTGTTCTCCTGGCTGGAAGACCTGCTACTCCTCCTTGCAACGGCTGAGGCACCGTGATTCATAGCAGTTTCTTCAAGGTGTTCAGTTAAAATCCCACAACACCCAAACAGATTGGGCTTTCTCTAAATGATTTATTATTCCAACCAAAAACACTGAACAAGACGCAATATCTAAAAGTGGTTGTGAGAAAAATATGTTTCCTTACAGACTTTAATTTCTTTATGATAAAAAAGAGAGGCCACAGTGTAAAAGAAGACTAGCACTCCCATTGTATTGTCTACTATGACCCCAACATTCAGGAGCAGGTCCATAGATTTAAAGAGAATTGTATGTCAGTGGTAAAATAATCACAGAATAATGAAAATAACTTAAAAATTAAATGTATGGCATTTAGACAAAGTTCTGAGGTAGAAACCAACAAAACTAGCCCTATCCAAATTTTTAAAAATTGGTTTGTACACTGGTATGAAAAATTTAAAAATAAAAAAAAAAAAGAATACCATCTGTAACACTCAACTCTTCATCCCACTTGAAATCCATAGTTCAGAAGCCTGTGGGTTGTGGGGCTTGGAACTGGGCTCATCTTGAGGAGACTTCTCAAATATTTCCGTGGTTTTACTTACTCAATCAATGCTGTCATTTGTGATGGAGTTGTTGGCTTCTGTGATTGCTACTGTGCTTCCTCTGGGTTAATGTCCCTGCATACCCTCCTTGGCTGATGACAAAGTTTATAGCCAATTCATTGTAGTTATTCAGCCATTTCTAGTGAATCAGTGTTATAGATGGGATAAAAACTCCTGATATCCACCCATAATACTGTCAAGGAACAGCTATGCTCCATTATGAACCCAAATAGCTGAAATAACAGTGGCTTCTGTGGCACAACTCTCTAAATCAAAATGATATGTTAATGAAGAAATGTTGCTGGCTGTTTTTCCCAAAGGTTTATGTTAATGTGAAAAAAGGTGGAAGGTTATAGGGCCTAGAACAAGCTGAAAAGGAGACCTCCAGGGCTGAGAGAAGACTGACAGACACTTCAAACTAAGAGCAAATAAATGGCTAGTTGCTGTTTGATTTCTCTGTTCAGAGAAACAGAGCTTCATTAGTTTCCATAAGTAAATAGAATTATTTAACATTAAACCTCATGGTGGGGTCATTTTGTTCTTTTAAGAGAAATAATCTTTAACAGACCAGAATTTGTCTAAACATTTGTGTCATAAGGAGGATCATGCTGGTCAGCACTATTTATCTAAACATACTTCATTCACAACTGCCCAAATTCACTGTTCCTTTCATAGGTCACTATTTCACGGAAGAGTGGGTAAAGCACCCAACTTCTATTCAGAAACCATCTCAGTCATTCTCAACCATCATCACCCCAGGAGCAAACCCAGAACCCACAGCCAGAGCTGATATCTGTGCTTTGTACTTGAAAATTATAGTAGGTTGCTTTCTTTGGGGTCCCTGGGAAAATCTTGCATTGTTATGCTCCCAATCTTGCATTGTGAGTTCATTAAATGGGCTTTGGTTTGAGGGCAGCCAATGAAAGATGAAAACGTCCACATGGGAATTTGTTTGGCACATATCTTTGGAGGATTTGAGTAAAGTATTCACAGTCATATCCCAGAGTGGAAGACCTGCATTGATTTTTTTTTTTTCCCTCTCCTCATCCATTTAATCGATTGAAATTCATAGCTGTATAATGTTCTTTAGGTTGCATTTCACTTTCTTTGTTCACCTTATGGCCCTCTTGACACAGTGCAAGCTCATTTTGAGCACAGTCGTCATTAAATACAAGCACCATCTATTTTACTGGAGCCCATATTTCTTTCACAACCTCAGAGAATTGCTGAAGAAATTATTGCTAACAGATACAGCCACAGAGACCATCTCTGGGGTACCTTTCTGAGCATGGCTCCTTGGAAGGTTCCTGTTAACCACCTGCTGCTCAGGACCAGGTCTGGAACTCATCACCACTCCTGTCCACTTCTCAAACTTGTTCTTTTTGTTCTCTATAACTTGTTTTTAATAAGGCATAGTTAGAAAATTACTTGGTTTATACTCTTAGGGGCTGCCAAAGATTTGAGAAAATCAAGAGGGAAAATTTGATTTTGCCCCAAGGCAATGTCTCTATAAACCCCTCCCCAAAAAAACACATACTGACAGCCCACTCCAGGGAGATTTATGTTTTTTCAAATGAAATTTAAAAAAGGCTTATGGTGTGAAATAAAGGGCAATGTGGTCCTCTCACACCTATCCTTTCCTTCCCTGTCAGGCTGTGGAGCACAGGAGAGTAGAGTGACGGGTACATTGGCCATCAGTGATGGACAGTGTCCACCCAGTGGAGAATCACCATGGGGATTCACTCCTCTGGTATAGATACCTCCCCCTCTGACTTGGTTTCCTCTTGTTTAATATTTCTGAAGAAATAGATTTGAACAGTAAAAATCTGGTATCGTATCTTAACCAAAGTTCTGCAACATTTTTATGACAGAGCACATCAATGTGCTGATAGGAAAGGCATGGAACATTTGGGGATGATTGATCATCCCCAAATAAATCTTCCAGTGTATTTGCCTTCCCTAAATAAGAGAAGTGCTGTGGATGCTACATTTCAGCAAAAGTACTAGGAGGGGTGATTTCAGGGCCGCTGCTTAGTGCTTAGTCTCGTCTGTGGTTAAGCTGCCTTTGGTGTCCTTGTGTCTCTCCCTGGCCAGTATTATTGCACAGGAAACCTCTGAGCAAACATCTGTCTTTGGTGGTTCTTCAGTGTCAATTCACTGAGATTACCTTTTCCAAGGAAACGAAGAAAAATCACAGGAACAGTAAATACTGGAAAAGACAAGCTAATTCCAGAGTAGCCTGAAGTAACTGCAGCAAGAGCAGTGACAGTGGCAATTCTTGGGTGGGGTAGGTAAAGGCCATTTACTTGAAGCAGCTGTCAGAAAACAAAAAGAGGGATAAACATGATCCAGCAGCACAGCCACTGCATAGTTTTATTTTAAAGTTAAAACAATGTTATTTTAACACTTTGTGATTAGCATGATCACAGTTACTGTGGGATATTTTCTCTAACAGCTGCAGCAGAAATCTAGGAACTGAAAGAAACCTGGGTAAGGGAGCTCCTGAAGTAGAAGTTTGTTTCCCACTATGAACATATGAAATATAGTACACTAGCATATTGTTATTATAATTTTTAAAGACTATTTTGAATCTTCTCTGACTTCTCTGAGTGCTCTTTTATGCCACTGTAGGGATTATTGTGCTAATAAAAAAGCTTGACATTCTTGTTGGAGTCCTTGAGTAGGAGATTTCTGCTTCTAATTGTTTTCTTATTGTTGGCTTTGAACTTCACATCTTTTGTGCTGATATGTGCCTTGAAAGCCCTTCTCAGGGAATATAGTATTACTAATGTGAGATGTTGATCAGCCCCCATGGCAGGATGTTTATATACAGAGGAATGTTTTGATCTGTGCCTGTAGCCTGAGTCTGGATTTTGCCTGGGTTAATTCAGATGCTGTTTTGTTTGATTCTGACAGACTGCCTTCGCTGTTTCTTGGGTTTACTCCATAGGTTTAATGTCTTTGATTTATCAGTGGCCATGAGAATCATATTTTTCCTCATTTTTACAGATTGTATGGTGAGTGCTATGTTGTCAGGATTCCTGTTCAATATGTAGACAGTTTTAAATTTATGAGCAGCACTGTTGCCCTTGCTCTGTTGAATTAATAGCAGATGCCCCTGAATTTGGTGTGTTTATATAGTATTTTTAACTTTTGATTAAATACAGTGCAGTCCTTGGGACATGTGCAATACTTGTATTTGAGTGTTACCAAGCAACATCACATGATTTTTGTATCTGTGATAGTCACAAAGGACTGTGAGGTGCTGGCTCAAAAGCAAACTTGCTGCTGCTGTACTCAGGAAAAAAAAAAAAAAAAAAAAAAAGTTAAATTATTCCAGATTTACCATGCTGGCTTGAATCCACAATTAGGCTGGTCTGATCTGGTCTCTCCTGTCCAGCACCAGCTGAGAGCTGCAGAGAAAAACTGAAACAAATAAACTAACAAAATCTGAGAGATATGTAGGCAATTTACAATATGATTTACAAGATCAGAGAACTCTTTGCTGACTTACAGGGATGGCCTGGGGCAGAAAACTGTCATTACCTTTATTAAACTTTTAGAGGGGCAGATTGAAAGGAGTTCGAGTGAGGTGTGTGGCAGTTTGAGCGGGGTTGACATAACCCTGGAAGGGTATGGGGCATTCCCATCCTTGGCAGAGGAGGAGAGGAAGGGCTGGGAAAGGGTCATTTGGGCAGCACTGGAAGATGTAAAAGAAGCTAGTGGATGCTGATCCTCCCATGGCTTCACACCTGCCTGTCACTGAGGACATGCTGCTCTCTGTCAGCTAGGGTTAATTAGCACTTTGATGATAAATGGGTGTCCCAATGGATAGGCAGAGGACTTCAGTGTACCACAAGAACTGCTACTGTTGCTGATCTCAGAACAGGACTAGATGAAAGCTTTTCAAAATACTCATCTTGCTTATCCTAGACATGCAGGAGGATAGAAGATGAGATACAGGAGAACGCTTCAGTATTGTCTCCTCAACCTAAGTGCACAGTTTGTAAAGGGTGATCAGAAAAACCTGGTCTGTGCCCCTGGGACCTGCTCACTTGCTTAATTCCCTAATGACAAGCTAATTTCTCATGTACTCCTGGCTGTGGAGGATGCCCCACTAAGATGATTACTGCCCAGCAACTTGATCTCTCTTGAGAAGAATTCTCAACTCACTCTCCCCATGAGCTTAGGAGGACCTAGAATTCACATCTCTTTCATCTCCCTGTCCTGATTCCCCAGATCCTGCCATCCATCTCTTAAAAAAATCTCCCCACATACATGCTGGACCAGCAAAAACACAATTATTTTTAAGGGCACTTGTAAGATTTTTCTTGTAAGATCTTTGGGAGGGAGATGCCCAAAGTAGGGTACACAATCTTAGTCCAGAAAGGGATCTGATTATGGGTTTAAGCAGTCCAGTAATTTGTCAAAGGAACCAGTTCTGTGCTTACTCCACATTGCTGGAGTAACCACAACCATTCATTGTTGACTCCATCCAGAGTGTTCAGTGTCTAGCAGGATCAGCTCTACACATTTGTTACAAGTATGTCAGCAAACCAGAGTCTGCCTCCAGACATTTAAGAAGAGAGTTTGAACCACCAGGGACTCTCCATGGCCCTCTGAGTCACAGTTCCCATGAGCTGATCAGAAACGATTCAGAACCAAGCCGGGTACAGAGATCTTCATCAGTTAATATTTGTGGAGCATCTACAAGAATCACCAGGTTCTCATAAAACCCTTGTGAAGATGCAGCATGGTCCCGGAAGGTCTTTCATCACAATTTACACCCCAAAGGCAATAAATTCCGTCCTTTACATCAGTAGTGGAGCAACTCCTTCTGAATATAAATTAACGGTGGTTTTTTTTCACAGAATATTTGAAACTCCTCTAAGCTGTCTGTATGCTGGTGCTGATAGTGTGATTTTACAAATGGCCTCTGTTGCGGTGAAGATAAGCCAGGCACATGCTGTTGCTGCCCATTCTATTCCAGTAAACCACCTTCAGTTCTCTCAACCTCTGAAATAAGAGTTGTCAAACAGTTTTCTGTTCTGACAAGATTTTAGGAGTCTTCTGGACAGTAGGAGTGACTCCTATGAGGGCAAACACATTCCAACATTTTCTGAGTTCCTACTGGGTTTTTAGGGATTTTTACGAGGTCTCCCAACAGTGTATGGATTATAGCAACTAAGCACCTAATTTTGACAGAATGCCTGCATTCCACTTTCTTTCCTCTTTTCCATCATTAAGGCATCCTGGACACAGACCCATAAAGATAAAGCTTGTGATGTAGTGTTTTCTAATATCAATTTAATAAGCCTTAGATCAAAAAATCCCAAACAATAACTTAAAGATAAAATCAGCATTTTCAAAGGCACATGTTTATCTGCTGTAAATCCATCTGACCCTACTTTGCCCAGCAAATATATATGTGTGTAGCAATTAACAGCCTTACACACAGAAACAGACACAGAAACCCAGTGGAAGAAGTTAGATCAAGCCACTAGTGCCTGCATTTTTCTCTACAGGAAAATCATTTAATACCACTAGTTAGAGGTTTCCAGCAGAGATGAATGACACAGTCCATGCTGAGTCGGGAAGACTGGGAAATGTCTCTATGAACAACTTTTATGTATTAATGCCACACATACAGCATTGAAAGAGAGTATGTGTGTGCATATAACATCTGCTTCTCAGCACCATTACATCAAGTGGCATCATCCAGCCATTAGTCCAAGTGTTAATCCGTGTTCCAGTAGAAATCAGACAACACCTGGGATGAGAGAAATCCTTTGGGAACAATAAACGGGAAAAAAAAGTGCTTTACCTTCAAAATGTGTTTTAAGGTAAGATTTTTCAAATGTATCTAATGGCAGAAGCAAGTATCAACCATGAAATTTAAAACACTCATCAGGTAGGTTTGTGGGAAACAGGTGCCAGGTTGGCTTTGGAATTTATACAGAGGAAGACAAATCATGCCTTAGAGAGTGCCCTTTGAGGTAGATAGGATGGATGGAGGGAGAAGGGGTCAGACAGGTCGCTAAGGCAGGAGCTGCAAGCTCCCAGCAGCAGAGGTCCAGGTGGCAAAAAGAATTTATTTGGCTTACACTTGGACAATACACTTCCCAATCACAAGCCTGGTATCCACAGGTACTCCCATAAGCAGCCTGGAAGCAACCTGGCCTGCAGAGTGCCTGGGTTGGAGGAGTACTAGGATGGAGTAGAGCACAGGCTCCACAGGACACAGCAAAGATGAAGCCAATACAGGGAAGGAAGGGACAGTGGGAAAGAGCCCACTGTTTTCTTTAGTTGAATTTCATTTTCTTGTCAGGACAAAGTCCTGGTATAGAAAAGTTTTGTTCAATAGAAAACACTGAAGAATATTTTATTCTACTGGCTGTGTGCCACCTGTAATCCCAGTTGTCGTTTTACAATGCCAGCATACAGCCTACATTGCTGTTTTCATCGAGGGCTTCAGGTGTCAGACTGGTACCTGAGGATTAGTTAGATTTGCCCCAGGTTTCACCCTTTTTCACTTGTGCTAATTCAGATGTGCTTGGCATACCTCCTTTCATTAAAAGATTAATTCCCCACTTCATAGCCCTCACTTCCTGAGTGAGATTAGAAAAATGGATATTTTTAACAAGAAGTATTTCTTTTTTCAGTACCTTTTCACCTTTTCTAGGGATGATAAATATTGCTATGAGGTTTATAGTGAGAATAAACCTTAATAAATAAAAATACCTGTATTTTATGTGGGGATGTGAATAATAATGGTACCTGACCACAACAATGGCAATAGGACGAGCTATTTCAAGAGCACTGAAACCTGGACACTTTCTATGGTCACTTCCCATTCTACTTCCCCATCATCTGCTATTAATCCGTAATCTGCATGAAGGATGTCAAAGGATAAATACCTGTATTTTCCCTTTAGTATTTGTTTTGAACCTGTTACCTATGAATCTGCCCCATTCCTATTTAAATCTGATCCAGTTAAGCAGCTCTGCAAACTCCTGGGGAAAAAAAAAAGTCAAAAAAAATTGACTACTCATTTAAAGTCATAAAATCATTTCAGTCAGAAAAGACATTTGAGATGATTGAGTCTAACCATTAACCCATCTCTAAACCATGTCCCCAAGTACCACATCTACCTGCCTTTTAAATAATACCTCCAGGGGTGGTGACTCTATCACTTCTTGGGCAGCCTGTTCCAGTGCTTGCCAACCCTTTCCATGAAGAAATTATTCCTAACTTGTAAAGTACTTTCTGTTTTGAAAAGTCTTGATATTTAGAAACTGGAAAGTTACCATTAAGACTTTGAGTTTGCTTCCAATCCTTCAACAAGCACCCAGTCTGAAAAGGACCTTTCTCCAGACCCACAGCATCATAACTTTTTTCATAGCATTCAGTGTGGAACTTCTTCAGAAGCTTTTTGCAAATCCACACTTGCTATACCCAAGTATGAGTGCACCCTTGGTTCACATGCTTCCTCTACCACCCTTCCAGAATACCACTGGGTGTTCACTTCTTCACAGAAGCTGTTTAGCTTCTCCCAAGAGAAAACGTTAACCCATTTGTTCAGTGAGCCTGTCCTGCATCAGTGTTTTCCACCTTACCAGGGCTGGAAGTCAGAGCCACTGATTGATAGTGCCTTTTTTGGAAGACCATTGTGGATAGAAGTTTCACTGGAGATGCACAAGATCTCTTGCACAGCGGCTCTTTGTAGTGAAAACTCACACACCTGGGCCCACAGTCCCCTAATTTTTCCCAAGAGCTCTTCAGCACTCTCAAGTCAATGCCATCCAATTCTCATGACTTGATATGATGTAGCTTACTTGTTTAGACCACTACACTCTGCATCTTAATCTCTACCTGATCTAGCTCTGCTGACCTATTTGCAAAGAATCTGCCCAAAGTCTTTTATGGTGAAGACTGATGTAAAGAATTCACTGATCTTTGCTACTCTGGCTTCATTATGTGTAATTTTCCTTTTAACTTGGTGATCATCAAGTGCCTCCACTAGTTTCCTGACTGTATTCCTGCTTTTGAGCTACTTGAAGAGCTTTTTGTTATCCCCCTTTTCAAGGCACACTTATTTCTTCTCTTGCTCTCTTATTTTTCTGTTTACATTTGAACTGCCACATTTTATTTCTGTTCCCTCTTTTGGGTAATGTCTTCTAGTCTTTTCCCTTTCATAGCTTTCTTTCTGATTCCAGTTGAGCCCCACACAGTCTTCATTGAATAGCTTCGTTATCTTTTTACGATAAGGTGTATGATGGTAGGTTTAGGAGTACAAACTGCATGCAGGATGGGCTGGCCATTTGTTTTTTAACAATCATGTTACCTTCTAGATGCCCCAACCTCCTCCATTGTCATGCTATATCCTCACTGAACAGTGCGTTACACCTCCACATTCTCAGTCCTACTCCCTGGCTCATCAGGCCCTGTACAGAGCAACATACTCACACCTGAAGCTGGAACTGTTGTGAACCAGAAAACTGAGACAGGCACAGTTGCTTGAATGCTTCCACCTGAAATCTGTGACATTTTGAGATTTTTTTATGGTTTATTTTCAAAAAACGTGCTTTTGTGTCTGTTTCAGGTTCAAGTATGGTAAAAACAATTACAAATCTTAAAAACTAAAACACTGAAACATTAGAAAGACTACAAGAAGAGTTTTTGCATTATTCCTTGGCCCTCCTCAGCACTTTTTACTTGGAAGGTGACATCATCAGTTGAAAGAAAAATTGATTCTCCATATGTGTGAATGAGGATTTTTTTCTCTTATTAATATTCTTTAGCTGTGTAACTTTTCCTCTTGCGAATATACACAGGTAATAAAAGAGATGTGATAATGTATGCTTACTGTTTTAACATTCTAAGGAATTTTTTTACTGCATTTTAGAAATTCAGTTACTGTGCTTGATTTGTTGCTGCATGATTAGCAAAGAATTGCCAGAAAACGTTGGTGTAATAAGGAAACTGAATTCAAAAAAATATGTATGGTTTACAGGCAAGACACAATGAGGAATCTGATTAGTTCATGATTTATTTTATGCTTTTAAAGGTAAATGAATTCAAAGTATTTAGAGAGTGTTTTGCGTCCCAGATGTCCTGTTAGGATTTAATATGGTCTTCTTACTTTCTGGAATAGTCCTAAAGAAAGAAGTGATATATCACAACTGTAAGTGAAGGAATGCTGCATAATATAAACAAATTATCAGGAAAATGGGACCAGCGTTACTTGTCTAATAAATTATTTTTTGGCAAATATTTCACAAACATTAATTTTAATGTCTACATCCTCTGTTTTTATTTCCTAGTGTTACAGTTTTATGATTGTGACCTCAACAAGGATCTCGTTTGATTGTCACCCACAGTTGTTTGGCTCCAGTCTCTTATCTGTCAAAAGTAAGCCTGTGCCTGGATGTGGGAAGAATAAAGGGATAAGCCAGACCACTTTGTGAAAAGCTGTGCAAAGGAATAGCCATGATTTTTTACCTCTGACTGAATTTTAAGAGAATGCTATTTCAATTTAACCCCCAGGAGGGAGTGCCAGTGTATCTAACTTCAGATTAGATATTAGAAAATAATAATAATTAAAAAAAAAAAAAAGGTTCAGTTTAAGATTATATATTAGAAAAACATTTTCACTAAAAAAGTAATTAGGCATTGGAATAAGCTGCTCAGGGAGGTGATAGAGTCAGTGTCTCTGGAAGTGTTTAGGGGCATCTGGATGTGGCTTAGGTGTGATCATGGTGGTTCTGGGTTGACAGTTGGACTAAACAATCTTCGAGGTCTCTTCCAGCCTTGAGGATTCTGTGATTCTGTAACTTGAGCCATGTTGCTCAGCTGTCAGCCTTAGAGAGCTACTGATGGTCCCTCATGAATCAGTCAGGAGGAACAGGCCTACAAAGCAGGGAGGGTGATTCACCCTCTGAAGGTGCCCATTTCTGTCCAATGACTGTGAAGGGAGGTCATATAACAAACTTCAGATTCAGCCAACTCTTGGACTTCTGTCTTTAATTGAAATGGATTCCACCCAAAATGTTATCTGCAGTGCACATGCACATGCTGGCACAGTTTGCATCATGAGGAAAAAATCATATGCCACAGAGATGACAGAGCTTCACAAAACCAGCAAATCATGCAGTATAGTACATGGTATTTTTTTGTATCCCACAATAGAGTCTTGGCAGGTAGACAGATGAATATAGGCAGGTGGGCCACAGGAAAAGTACAGAGCTGCCCCTTGTCACATCTGGCCTTAACCAACAGGTTCCCTGTAAATAGCACATGAAGTGTGCAATAGAGCTGGCGGAGAAATCCAGCATCCTCTAGATAAAACCCATAAGCAAAGGCTTATGGTGTCAGATGCCTCAATTTTCCTTTCCCATTTCAGTTTTTTTCCTCATATGTTGTGAAGTTTCTCAGAGCTGCCAGCTACAGTATGCCAAAAAAGTCCTAATTTTGTTAAAAGAAAATGTCTTTATTTGTGCCAAGAAAACTGCATTTTCAGCAGCACTGAAAAACTTGGCCTTGGGACCAACTGATGAAAATACCTTCTTCTTCTTACCACATCTGTCCAAGTTCTAGCAAATTATTTCAGGGCTCCAAAGATTTGGATGTTCTAGGATGAGTGATATAGAGACGCTAATTAACACGCACATTTAAAACAATTATTTTCAGCCCTCTTTGCAATAGCAGCAGAATTATATTCTTTCCAAAGACAACTCTGGATCACATTTTTTTTTGTTATAACATATAGCATAAAAAAACTATGCATTTAAGAAAATAATCAGGCTTAGTTGTACAAGACTTATGGATTTTAAAAGGATTGCTATAAAAATATTATTTAGTGTTTGAATGAAAGGTACTTGTTGGTCTGCCTATCTTTTTGAAGAAAAGGCAATCTTAGAACTTTTTCTCATGAGTGGGTTTTACAGTAATGCAGCCAGCTGGTATATGTCAGTTGTAATCTATACTCAATGCACTTTTGTTTAATCAGGCTCCATTCCCATTCTCCGGGATGCTCTAGAGGCTCAGGTATCTACTGAGACTGTGCTTCAGGACCATCCTAACCTAGAAGGCCCTAAGCAGTATCTGCCTGAATGCAAAATCAATATGTACATGCATAGAGTGCTTTTACATCTCAAACACCTCAAAATTTTGTGGTGTTTGTGATGCATGGGAACTCATACAGGATTTCAGGGCATGGATAAATCCTTTGCCGTAAAACCAGTGGGTTAGACTTGCTGTAATTTTTGATCAGTTTTGGGCCCCCAGTTAAAGAAGGATATTGCAAAACTGCAAAGGGTCTGTTTGAGTACTACCAAGATGATAAGGGAGCTAGAGCATATGACCTACAAACAAAGGTTGAAAACTCTGGTCTTGTTTCATCTGGTAAAAGAGAGACTAAGAGGGTCTAATAGCCCCCTTTGAATGGGGCACTGGCAAGAAGGATGGACAAATGGTTTTTGGTAGTGACAGATGTCTAAAAGGGATAAGGCTACAGATTGTTGCTGGGTAAGTACAGGCTGAGTATTAGGAAAAATTCATCCACCTGGAGGATAGTGCAAAACTGGAACCAGATACAGGAGACTTGAAATCCCCATCTCTGGAGTTTTACCAGATTTTGCTAGGCAAAGCCACAGGTCTAGCGTTGTTGACGGTGCCACTAAGAGTGGGAGGCTGGAGTGGAGACCTGCTGGGGTCCTTCCCACCAGTATGTCTGTGAATTTGTGAAATTAATTGCACAACCTGTATGCAATAGATCTTCTTTCAGCCTGGGGGCTCAGGATTAAGGCTCCAGGGCATCAGTGCTCTGCTTGAACCTGGTGGTGTCTAGTCTGTCTTCACCCCTGTTTTAACCTGCTTCAGTTTGCAAGGGCAGTCACTCAAATCATTAGTGAGATTAGCATTCAATCCTTACCTCCTGAGAGCATCCTTGGCAGCGTAGGAAAAGTGTACACGAATTTACATACAAGCAAGCTCATGCCAAGGATCTGCTTTAATCTTCCGACAGTTGCTGGCCTGGCTGCAAGGGAGACCTGACTCTCCCCATTGCTCTTCCAGTGACTGTCTCACAAAGAATACATCTGGGATGGGATGTTAGGTTGGGATTTTAGTTCTTCTTTGGAAAGGGCTTGAAACTGTGGCTTTTGAATCATGCACAGAAACTATTTGCCATCCATACTTCATAATAAGGTTATACTCACCAAAGCATTTTCAGCTGAAACAAGTTCCTCCAGGAAACCTCAATCCTGAAGGAAATTAGGACAATAAATGTGTATTTCTCAATATTTTCTAGGCAGATCTGCTAGTCAGTAAGCATGCTGGCATCTGGAAGCTTGCAAGATTTATGAATGCACGTTATCTCCACGAGCAACAATGATAACAGTGACCATAAATCCCTTCACGCGATTAATATACCACAGAGTGCTCTCTGCAGTTCAGCATGCTCAGCAGAGCAGTGAAGGAAGATGAAGATTAGAAGTATTACTTTCCACTCATCACTGGCAAATTATCATAAAAAGCTACCCCTACAGCAACAACAAAAACCCCAGATGATTAAGTATTTGCCTAGAGACATGTATACAGTCTTATTATTTAGCTTAATTATCTCAGAAATGTGACAAGTCAAAAGTATTGTCTCAGATACAGTTACTATGAGATTTCATTTCCTTACAATAAAGATTTTTACAAGTCTGAATTATTTTCTCTAATACGTTTTATTAGTTTTGAATAGAATTTGAAAAGAGAAATACAAATCTCATTCACCATTTAAAGTTGATTGTATTTGTTTTACACAGGGGGCTGGAATCCTGAATGCATTCCAGCTAAATATTTAACTTCTGTCTGCTTAAAATCTACTCTGAAGACAGAATCAGTGAATGTGTCCATCTGCCTTCCCTGATCTGTGGTTCCCCCGTGCTGTGACCATCTCAGAGGCAACTGCATTTCCCCTAGCTGCAAAACTGGTCCAAGAACACTTCACACAGGGGGGATGAAACAGGCTCTTGTCTTGACAGGCAGCATAGATAGCAACAGATTCTGTTAAAAATATCCTGAGATAGGCTGTTTAAAGACCTTATTTTCAGTTGCTGATGACTTTTTCTAAGTTTCCAACTTCTTTTCATCCTTGAATCTCTCCATTCTTCCTTGATTTCATTTGGAAACTTCCAACCAAAACACAGTGTTTAAAAAGGGCTAAGGAATTTCCCCTTCCCCCCCATATTCAAACGTTTCACACTGCAGCTTTAGCACTCTCCTATGTTGCAGCAGACCCCTGATGTTTGGAAATGAGGCTGCCCTGTGCTGTGACTGAAAAAACTCCCACAACTGATGGAGTCAGGAACCTCCATCATGGTGAAAACCACCATTCAGTCTGGCAGAATTTAACAGTTAAATTCCTCCAAAGCTCCAGATTTGCTGTAAGTGATGTTGCTGAGGTTGAGCAAGACCTCTGTGGTCACCCCAGCACCCACCACAGGTCAATCTGCCGTGGCTGCCACTCCAAAACCAGGAGAGGTGAATGAAATAAACCATTTCCACCACAGCTGGAGCACAACCCAGCCACCCAGTTCCCCACACTGTAGTCCTGGTATAAAAGCCGGAGTGAAACTCGGGGCTGCACTCCTTCCAGGGCTGTGCTATTCCTGCAGGGAGGTCAGAAGCAGATTCCTACCTCCAACCTCTAAGCCACATGGCTTCACTCGGATGGTAAACTGTGCTAGACAGTTATTCTGATGTTTCCTAATTTTGCAGTGTTTAACCTCGTACTCTTAATTTCTTCTTAATATAGCTCCTAGTACATGGTTCTTCTAGGGTCATGATCATGATAGCAGTATAAGTGTCCATAGTTGTGGGAGCATTTTAATCCTGGGCTATCATTTCTTGCATGCACTGGACCATATAAAAATAGAGAGTACATCTACTGTAAGACTCTTCTGGCTCTCCCCATCTGTCACACAGTCACTGAAGAAGGAACATTTGAGGCCAATCCACAGTATGGGATATTTGAGACACAACATCTGAGAGCCCAGAGGAAAACTGGACGCGTAATGCCAACCAACTGAATGCAAGGGAGCAATACCCTGTTTTGTCTCTCCATCCCTCTGGCCCATATATATTCCATAGCAGAAATCTTAACATTTCCTCTATGCATCACAAGGATAAACACATAGCCTTCTACCAGCTTTTCCTGGGTTGTCACCCAGCAGTAATAATGGAAACAGTGCACTGAAGCAAACGTGTGATCATGGTTTGATTTGGTAAATGAACTGGAGGTAGCAAAGTCGTCTGAAAGCTCAAATGCCATTTTAAAAAAGTCACTACAAATCCATTCAATTTAAACAGTGTATTTTGTTTGATCTGAAACAAGTTGCTTCATTTTGGTTTGGATCATTTTTAATGAATGCAGAGATGCAATGAGAAAAGGGAGGCGGATGGGTGCAACATTAGCCTCAAATTCTAACCTCATCCCCAGTGCTGCATTCCAAGCTGGGTTTGACTTACTGCCTGCCAGTTTCCCTGGGGATCTTGAGAAACTCTGCAAGGGGTTTTTCTCTTTCTACTTTTGAAGTCTTCCACTTCATGTTTGAAATATTCAAATTATTTGTTGGATTTGCCAGGTGAGTACTCTGAACATAAGACTGTCTCTCATACAGCAGATACTTAATAGTCTGGCACAACATTGACTAAACTCTCAGAATAGCATAGCTTTGTCCGTTAGCTGAGGGACTAAAATACCTTTTTGCAGTGCTGGAATCATTGGTTGAAACCCTAGTTCCAAAAGGGGCAGCAAAGGACCTTTCAGTCCACTTCTAGCTAAAGGCTAATGAGCAGTATCTCCTGCGTGGTTTGTACAGGGAGGGTGGCTGTCCTTACAAGACCTGCATTAGTTGAACCTATCCCTGGAGAGAATTTAGCAGCACTTGTCTAGGCATCCCCTACAGGGTAGGGTAAGGCAGTCTAAAGGCTCTAAATCCCTTTTCCTGACAGTAAAGGGCTGGATGGACTTATATCCCTAAAATTGAAATAACATCATAGTGAATGAGATACAAAGGCTACATGTGGAGTCAAAATAAATAGAGTATTGGATACCTCCCAAGAGACAGGCCCTCGGGGGCAGCTCTCAGGCCCACACGGGTTCTATATGCTGCAATGAAGCCTTTTGCCTCCAAGCATGGGCCCCAGCTGGCTGAAGGTACAACACCCTCCATAGTCACGGGGACAGTACTGCTCACAGTAAGGAGGGAGGTCACAGCTTGAGTTTGTAGCTGGGACACTGCCGTCCTCAGCTTGGCATGCTGATATGGAAGGGGTTAGGTTAGTATGTGAGCTGTCGTGCCAGAGGATTAAAAACAGGGAGTAAGTGCCATTTCCACAAGAGGGGCTTGAAACCCCAGCAGGGTAGAGAGAATGAAGCATCTAACTTCAGGTGCAAAGCTAAATCCACAGGGGCAGTGACTGAAAGATATGTGAGAGTTATGCTCACAGTGACAGACAGTTGGGTCAATGTATTTCGGCATCACAAGGTTCCCTTTTGGGCA
The DNA here is from genome assembly GCA_038380795.1 of Pyrocephalus nanus. Classification (NCBI taxonomy): domain Eukaryota; kingdom Metazoa; phylum Chordata; class Aves; order Passeriformes; family Tyrannidae; genus Pyrocephalus; species Pyrocephalus nanus. The sequence continues at coordinate 43,746,174 of CM076259.1, forward strand.
CAGTCACGTCACTCACCAGGACCTAGTCTAACCTGTCAATTACTACTACTACTACTACTACTACTACTACTACTACTACTAGAGAGCTCCATCATATAATGAAATGGCCACGCTTGTGTTTCTGCCTTGCCTTCAATAACCAAACCATTTCAATCATCATTAGCTGAAGCAGTTCTGCACAGTATTTTGCTGCTCTCTGGAGATGTACCTCGAATTCCACTTAAGTCCATCTATAGATACCCAACTGCCTTCTTATTGAGTTAACCTTAAATCCTTAGGCAGCCTTTAGACACTAAGGTAGCCAGGCAGTAATGGTTCAATAAGCTTTTAAATATATAAATAAAAATTACTCCAAAGACTGCATATGCTTGCTATTTTGCTGAGAATAAACTAAATTTTCAGCTCCAACATAATGGATTTGTTTAAATTAAAGAGCTCTGGTCTTTCCGGTTTGTGATTGTTTTCTTTTAAGATACAAGCCAAGTGAGTATTAAATGAGCCCACTGTGGAGAGAAGAGGAAAAAGTGGAAATATAATTTATTTACATAGTGAATGCTCCATACAAGGTTCATAAAAACAAAGCATATTATGAAAAGTGAATTAAAACTCATTTGCTTCCAGACTCAGAGAGTCTGATGAGCTAATTAGGCAATGTTTTCTCAAATTCAACCCCTGAAGTCTCCAGAGAAGGTGAATAGCTGAGGGACACACTTTCAGACTACCTGCTCATTATATTGTTCCCCTTCACAGCATGGCTCTGCAGCCTGAATGGCACAAGAGCAGTAACAGCCACTTTCCCTCTTCGAGATCCTCCCAGGAAAAGTAAGCTGCCTTGCAATCATCTGGTGTGTCTTGCAGTGGTCTGGTGTGTGCCATCACTGACCACAGGATGAAGCCAGAGCTGCTCAGCTGTGTTTCATAGGCTTTCTCTGTCCAACAGGCAGTGGCACTTCCCCTTTACTTCCTGGGTTAGGGGTTCGCAGCAGGAGGATCTGTTTGACATTCCCAGTGACTGGGATGTGCATCAGTACGCCAAAAGTGAAGTGAAGATAAGCAGGGATCATTAACAGCATCATGGCAATGCAAGCAGTTATCTGCAGCAGATTAAATCCCATCAGTGTCCTATGTACAATCTATAAGTTTCTGCTGAATAGGATTTGGTGTCTCCTTACTAAAAACAATGTTAAAGAATCCTGCTGACTTCCAACAATGCCTACCACTGGGACGAGCTTCTCTGGCAGTACAAACTGGGACAGTGCCTGGATAAACTTCATTCTAGGATTTCAGAAGAGACAAGTTTTGGATGCCACATTACTTTCTGTGAGACCGTCCCCACTGTACCCAATGCTGTAAATTTCTTTATAATGTGTGTTTATCTAACCTTATGTTTTTCCTAATCCACGTGTCAGATCCTGAGCTACTTAGATTTGTTTTCTTCAGTCTTGTACTCCACCAGTTCCAAGCACATGGCAGGAAAAGACCAGGGCTTACAAACACCGCCTTCAGCTTAGTCGTCTTCCATTGTTTTTTCCAAGTATTTTACTATAAAATCTTTCTTTTTTTGATGGATCAAACTATTTAAATCCTAACTTCACCATTTCTTTGAAATATAGGTCTGATTTCATCCATGAGCCCTTCACATGAAAAGATGCACTGTATTTCATGATGTTGGTCAAACTCACACCAAACTTTAAAACCTGGAAAAAAATCTATGAATTAACTGAAATAAACTATTCTAAGGGGTGTCCTTAAATTAAGGCTGAATTTCAGATTTAGTCAATTTTTAAGTGCCTTTTGGCAATACTTCAGAAAAAAATTATCAATAAATGGAAGCAGGTTCTATGTTTCACAGAAATGTAATTTTGAGACTTTCAATATGCAGGTCTAGCTTTAGCCTGAAGACACTGAAAGGGCACAGTTTCCTTGTACACCTAGTGCAACTAGCAGTCAGAGGGGAGTTGGTGAACTGAGAGTATCCTATGGTCTTCTGAAACAAAACCAACCACAATGGCTCTGAAATGTTTTTAAAGGTCAAGGGACTCTGACTTTTTTCTCTGTGCCTTTCTCAGGCTATTGTCAATAATAGTACAGTTGTTTCAGAGCTCTGTAATTCTTATTTGTGCTTTAAAAGCAAGAAACAGTCCTTAAATGGTAGGAACAAAGTAAGAGTAATTTTCAAACTTCACATAACACATAGTAACATACTGGTATTTTTATGAATCATGGGTCAAATATGCTTCCACTCAGAGAATGATTTTATATTCCAGTGGGTACACTTTTCATTCTGTGGTGTGTCAAAAGTAATTGTTCTCTAAGCTCCAAAGCACTCTAGCACACTCTCTCCAACCATGTGCAAAATGGAATCTCAGAAATTATTGTGAAATTAACTGTTTCAAGAAAAATTAGTCTCCAGCTACCCAAACTCTTCAGATTGCAAATCCAGCTTTGTTCTAATACAACGAAATTGATTTCCTTTCATAAAGGCTTCTAGAAAAGGATCTCATATGTCAGTGGTTGGATATACTTAATTCAATAAATGTAAATATGAAAAGAATTTTTATGCAAAGCTTTTGTTGGCTTGTCGCACTGGTGCATTAAAAATTGGCAGTTGCACCAGTTTCCTCTTTAAGAACTATTTTCTCAATTTAGATGTGATTTTACAGTCCTGTAAGATATTAGAAAATAAAAGGAACCATTACATCCTTTTCTATCATAACACGGAACTCCCAGTGAAAAATAACCTCTCTTGCCTTTACTTTGGTATTAGGAAAAAATAAGAAGATAATTTAGGCTGACTTCAGATATGAAAGAAAATCCTCAGAATCTACAAACCTTTTCCTAAACACCTCTGATTTTATTAATTCTCAGTGTTGTCACAGAAACCCCACCAAACAGCTTTTTTTCATGAGCTCTTTTGTCATTTATGCTCTTCGACATAAAGATGTGGGAAGAGGGGGAATCTGTTCTCCTAACTCTCTACTAAAACTTCTTATACAAAACTGAATGTCAGCTCTGGCTTGGTAATATGCCACAGAAGAAAACATTTGAGTTTTCTTATATCTATTCCAACAACACCCAGGAAATAAGGAGAAATGTCGTAATTAAAACCCATCCCCTCATTTTGCAATGAGAGCTCCATTTCCCTATGGGTTTTTTAAGATAAATTGGACCTGTTCCAACTTATTTCTTTTATCTAATATCTAGGAGGTATGCACTTAAAAAGCTAGGAAGCGTACATAAAAGCATACTTAAAAAGCTAGGAAACCTACATAACATAGGATACACAGCAGTGCCCCTGTGTATACACCAAAAAGGAGATGACTGGTTCAGTGAAAGCAGGGAGAGGGGTGGATTTATTATTTTTCATGTCTTCAGCAAGGCATTCAGTGCTGTCTCCCATAACATCCTTGTAGACAAACTGATGAGTTAAAGACAACACAAGTGGACTGTGAAGTGGATTGAAAACTGGCTGGACTACTGCACTCTAAGGGTTGTGATCAGAAGTGTGAAGCCCAGCTGGAGGTCAGCAACTATCTATGTATCTCAGAGATTTGATACTGGGGCCAACATTGTTTAACAGTTTCATTAATTACTTTGATGATGGCACAGAGCACACTCTCAGCAAGTTTGCAAATACGAAATTGGAAGGAGTGGTTGATGCAGAAGATGTTTGTGCTGCCATTCAGAGGGACCTGGACAGGTTGGAGAAATAGGCATGTGGGAATCTTGTGACATTCCACAAAGGGAGAAGCAAAGGGGAGAAAAAGTCTCAAACCTGTGGAGGAATAACTCCAGGCACCAGTACTGATTGGAAAGATCTTGGTGGACAAGGACCAGGTGGACAACATGTCCACTTTTTTTGTGGACAGCTATGGACTGTTCAGCCTGGAGAAAAGGATGCTTACGGGAAACTTTGTGTGTATCCAATGAGAGGATGTAAAGAAGATGGGCCAGTGTTTTTTCAGCAGTGCCCAGTGAGAGGACAGGAGGCAATAGGCACAAACTGAAATACAGGACATCCTGCTTAAATATAAGAAAGCATTTTTTTACCATGAAGATGATCAACCACTGGCATGGCTGCCCAAGGAGCTTATGGAGTCTCTGGATTGGTCATGGCCCTGGGGAACCCACTCTGAGCAACAGTTTGGAATGGGCAATCTCCTGATGTGCCTTCCAGGCTCAGCTACCCCGTGATTCATTTGTGTGTTGATTTCCTCTCAGAGAGTATGACCCCATTACTCCAGGCAATATTCTCAGGAGCAAGTTAACATGTAGGCATTTTGGACAAACAGAAGAGCAAAGTTCTGGACAAAACCACAAAGCAAGTCTATTGATAGTGTAGATGTACCATAATTTAAACCCATTTAAAATATAGACAAGGCATGGCTCAACACACTGATCTCTGCACCTCAAACTGTAAAGAAATTAAGAATAAATAAATGTATAACGTTCCTAAAAGCATTTGATTTTCTATTTTGCACAGCAGAGCTCCCTCTATGCTTAAGTACAGTGAAGTAGGAAAGCATCTATCTCCCACCAAAGCTCCTCTGCAAATCAAATGAAAGGCAGAGGCACCTTTCTTCCATCAGATCTCCAAGGCAGTTCACTTCCTTGGGAAACTCTCAGAAACGTCTGTGTGTCTGTCCTGACTAGACAGAGAGCAGAGAATAACCAGCTCTGATAGAGGTGCCCACACTGGAGGTGTCCACACAGATGACCTTCACCAGTACTGACTATAATCTGAGATGCCCCTCCCCATATAAGTAGCTTCTAAGCAGCTCCCAGCACAGCTTTCAGGCTCTGCATGCAGGTTTGTCCCACAGAAGAGCTTTGAACTCCAGGAGGCAGCAAGGACCATGCAGGGCATGCTCATCTAGAAAGTCCCTCTCTTAGGAGGGGCGTCACTGTGTCTAGGAGGTAGACAAACGTACTCTGGTGATAAGGGTGAAAATTTTGAATTAAACTTCTACTTACATCCTAACCTAATTTTTGATCCAGAAAAAGTCTACTTCAGTGTCACAACATGAATCTACTTCAATTAAAACAATCACTGAATCACATGGGCTCTCCAAGCTTGCACATGTTAGATACTAGAGAGTTAATTCCAACAAGAATGATAAGCCAACAAGGCTGTACAAAGACTGTAAAGACAACAAAACCATCAAAGTCTGGAAAAGGCTGAGCAAAATGCAAAAGCTTTCCAACTGTCATGATCTTTAAAATATCTCCATTCTGTAATACTTAGTTGGCTTTGCATTTCTGGGGGAGAGTCAGCATGAAATCACATTTCATACTGAGACTAGCAAGTGACAGTCCCTCCCATATTCCTGTCAGCAAGGAATAAATTGGATTAGTCTCAGACAGCTTATGGAGTTCTGAAGATGTAAACATATGCCAATAAGAAGTAACATAACTCTCCAGTTTAAACAAAGTAATGCACAAAGGAAGCCAGCAAGAGCCATACCAAACTTGTGTTAGTCATAATAGGCAGCTGCAGAACATGGGATGCCAGCAGATTTACCCAACCCCTGGTGACCATTAAAAATGTTATAAATAAGAAGGGCAAACTTGTTTTGCTGAACCTATAAATGACATATAACGTCATATGCTAGATCTTGGAAGGAAGATATGGGGGAATAAAATTCTAATGCGAGTCACCACTTTGAATCTGATCCGTAGTGACTGCAACTTGCTGTGATGCAATGACCAGGCAGTAACACATGAGTGACTGTGTTGTGTCTTCACTTTGTTTTTCAGCTGATATGGACATATAGAAGAGAAACAGCCGTCCTGGTTACTGGTGGCTGTTATTGGGAACTGGAATAAAAGCTTGACACTGGAAGACTGATCTGTGCTCTCACCTCTCACACAGGTCGAAATTGGATTACACTGGACAAGGAGTGAAGGAATAAGATAATCTACTCCTGCTGCTCACAGTGGACTAAGGACACTGTTTTACAAGTTCCAAATTCAGCACCAAACAAATAATTCCTCCTGGCACCCCTAATCAAGAGTAATGTTAAAATAGATGCTACTGAATCAATAGTTTCTCCTCATTCACACCAGTGTTAGTAGAGGGTACTGACATGCAAGTACTTTATGCTGTATAACTAAGATTTAAGTTTTTTTAAACTTGCTACCTACTCCTCCATCCATTGCAAGTGGACAGGTTTTTCAGCCCTTTATGGGTGACCTGTATGGGAAATCAACTCTGAAGAGTCTGAATAATCTGTGGGAGTAGTCCTAGAGGATAGAACAGCTGGGTGGTATTATTTGCTCCTAGCTGTGGACCATATGTTGAGCAGAGTCTATCTACACAAATATAATTCACTCCTCCCATTAGCAGCTGGGAAGAAATTGAGCTATATAGAAATGAACCACACCTTCATGAATCTGCATGAAATCCACTATATTTATGTTCCTAGATGACATTCAAAGGGAATTATTTTGCATAAAGGCAAAAAAAAAATCTGTCAGAGTATGAATGCACATAAGTTAGTATTTTGATCCCATTCTCACTTGTTTCACCAACTTTTTGATGCCAGAGTGTTCTGTAATGATAATGCAGGGAGATCTAACACATTTTGGTTTGGTTGGCATCACCAATTAAGAAGCTTTCAAGACTACTACAGCGATAGTGCTGTGCCTGTCTGAGCCAGCATGACAGCTATTAAGATTTCTGGAATGGCTTGTACCCAGCCTTTTACATTAGAGCAATTTCCTATGAGGCAGAGAAAATGCTACCCAGAACATCAACAGCATCCTTAGACCTCGAGAACAAAAAGTTCCATGGAATGAGCTGCTAAATAAAAGTCTCTGGTTTTGTTAACAAACTAAGCTGAAAAATACATTTAGAGCAACAGCAATACCACCAGGTAGGAGGCTGTGTCTACGGCACTACAGTAAATACTCCAGTCTTTTCTAGCCTTTCTTCTCCATCTATCCTAGCGTTCATCTGAACAGTGTGTATTTTCAAACAAGCTTATAGTAAGATGGATGTGGATTAATGGTCCTTGCAGATCTCTGTCAGACAGTGAAATGCAGTTTTCTTTAGCAAACCTTCTCTTCGTTAGCAAGTATCTTCCCCTGACAGCCCAATGATATTTTAAAACACTGAATGCCACTCTGCTAGAGATGGTAAACAATAGCCCCCATCAATAAGAGCACCTGATAATTATTAATGTATAGTGTCAATTTAAGAAAAACAATCCATTTACATATATGATAGGCAGAGTATATAATAGAGTCAAAGAAGAGAAGGATATATCACAAGTGGTGTTCCCTGGGACTCAGTATTGGAGCTAGTTTTGTTTATCTTGAAAGGCTGCTCAAGATAACAAAAGCATCCTTAGACCTTGAGAACAAAAAGCTCCATAAAACAAGATGCTGAATAAATAGTTTTCTGGTTTTGTCCATCAATAATCTGCATGAGGGAATCAAGTGCCCCCTCAGTCAGTTTGCAGGTGACACGAAGATGAGTGAGCGTGTTTATCTGCTGGAGGGCAGGAAGGCTCTGTGGAGGGATCTAGCCAAGATAATTGTATGATATTCAACAAGACCAAGTGCTGGGTCCCTCAGTTGGGGTGCACCAATCCCACACAGCGCTACAGGCCTGGAGAAGAGTGGCTGGAATGCTGCCCAGAGGAAAACGACCTGGAAGTGCTGGTCGACAGTGGCTGAACATGAGCCAGCAGTGTGCCCAGCTGTCCAAGAAGGCCAATGACATCCTGGCCTGTATCAGCAATAGTGTTTGCAGCAGGACTGCTGCAGTGATATTTCCCCTGCATTTGGCACTGGTGAGGCCACAGTTTTGGTCCCCTCAATACCAGAAGGACATTGAGGTGCTGGAGTGTGTTCAGAGAAGGGCAACAGAGCTGAGAAACAGCTGAGGGAGAGGGGGTTGTTTATCCTGGAGAAAAGGATGCTCAGGGGGGACCTAATCATTCTCTGCAACTACCTGTAAGAAGGTTGTAGTGGGGGTCAGTCTCTTCTCCCAGGTAAGAAGCAACAGGATAAGAGGATATGATCTCAAGTTGCACCAGGGAAGGTCTAGATTAAATATTAGAGAAAATTCTTCAATGAAAGGGTTGACAAGCACTGGAACAGGCTGCCCAGGGAGGTGGTGGATTCAGCATCCCTGGAGGTAATTAAAAGACATGCAGATGCAGCAATTAGGGACATGGTTTAGAGGTGGACTGGGCAGTGCTGGGTTAACAATTGGACTCAGTGATCTTAAAGGTCCTTTCTAACCAAAATGTTTTTATGATTCTATGATTCTGTGTTTGGAGATAGGGGCAGGGGGAAGAGAGAAAGAAGGAAAACCATTATTTATGGATTCCTGGAATAAAGAGCAAACAGCAGCAACCGTATCTGCTGAAAACAAATGAGGAATTGACATCTACGGTACATTTTTGATCTGCTGCTCTGGATAAAATCGTACAATAAAGACAGACATTCCAGTGCTGGCTGATGAAAACTGACAACAGAAATTTTGGTAGAGCAGTTCTGGCACAGCTATGTTTTGTACTCTTCAGGTAGGATTCAGCTCAAAGACTAACATGGCTAAATTTAGAAGTGTACATGCGCACTAGCTATCTGCTCCCTTTGTTGTCAGTGGAGATATAATCAGATGGGTCATAGAACCCAGAGAGATATTCAGCTCACCATAAAATAGATAGGGACCTGCATGGCTATCTGGACTCCACTGACTGTACTGGCCAGGGCTTGACTCTTCCCTACAGAAAAGCATCTTGTGCTGCTCTTAACTATCCCACCTCTAGCAGTTGTCCCAGCAGACAAGTGTCTTTTATTTACAGGTCCTCTGTAATTTCTACCAGGCCTATGCAACTCTGTGGGATACCTCAGAGCACCTAAATCATCAATAGACACACAAATTTAATCAACTGAATTCCATCCTAGAGCTCCACTGCTGAGATATGAGGGTCAGACCCAGAATCCCATAGACAGAAAGGTAATTAATGTTTTTAAAAAAACACGAAAAACAAATGTCTTCTTATTCTTACTCTACTATTATGTATGCTTCAGCCCACATTTCTGGATATCTACCTTCATGTTTTTCAAGAATTCCACAGAACTTTAATTATAAGTCATATTAAAAACAGTACTATATTTATTAAAGTATCACACATGGAAGAGGTTAATAACCAACAGGGCATTTTTATTTCTGCTTCAAATATAGTTATATTTGTTCCTTAAATAAGAAAATGCAAATGTACTTTCATGCAAATGTAACCTTTGTTCTTGTAAAAAATGAATGAAAAAGGTGTCAACAACAGTTGGCTTTATCATAAATTTTATGGCATCTAGAAGTTGTGCAGAAGGAAAGCTGAAGAGTTTTGTTCCAAAATTACCAAGGAAAGAAAAAAAAATACAAAATCTATTTCTACCTTTCATCATGCAAGTTGTTAGTAAATGCTGCTAGGCTTCATAGTGGTGGCATAGAAACATTTTCAGGGAGCACACTAGAAAGTAGCAAATCTGACAAAGATAGTGACATGTTTCTTCTGTTCCACTCAGACAGGAAAAAGATTGTCAATTAGCACCTTCTTTAATGTCATTTGGAATGCCGATGCTTAAGCCATAGCCTACGTTTCATCAAAAGCTTCAGCTATTTTCAAAGATCTCTAGAACTGGCCCCAAGAAAATAAATGTACCAAAACTAATAGGTAGGTCAGGCTGAGGAATTTAAACTCACTATGATTAAATCATTGCAATTTTTTATTGCTACTTCATAGGATTTTATTGTGCTTGACACACAATAATATTCTGAAAATCTTAATGTCGGTCAGTAGGTAATCAGAGACCCGGTACATTTTTCACAGGGAAGTAAAAGAGCAGCTGTGGATAACCTGGCTGTAGCCCAGCTGCAGGTGGAAGGTAGGCAGAAGGAGAGGCCTAGGCTTTTGGCATGTGGTAAAATTGCAGGCTTAAGGAAGAAACACTGAAAACCATTCATACGTGGAACAAAATGAAAGGAAACCCGCATAAGGGGATATCAATAAGTTATTTGAGTTGGTAAGTCCTAGTTGGTGCTTATGCAGTGTTTACCTTATGGAAATGTCTATGCAAATTCACTTCAACACTTTGGATGGCTTGGTACCCCATCAGAGGAGATGAGGAGTATAGAGAGAGAGCCACAGTAATTCTATTTTAAGCCTACATTTGAGCAGCAGCAGAAATCCAGAATAGCTCAAGCAGAGCATAGCTATGAGAACCTGCAGAGAGGGCAGAAGGTCAGCAATATCTGATGAAATGCCAGCTACACATGAATTGCTTCATTGATTTTAAGGTCAGAAATAAATTTACAGTCCAGACTGATTCAGAATTTCACCAAACAACTTCCACTGGGAACAATTATTTACAAGGGTACAGAATTCAATTTATGTGGCCATTGAAAAAATACTGTGAGTCACTAAAATAGAGATAATAACTGAAGCTGTGTGTGCAAATGATGGCATCTAGAATTAGTTTGAACATAGGAAAGAATGGACTGAAAATACAGACCAGAAATGACTGATAGAAAGCATAAATAAACATTAAAATGATTTAGCAACCTCTTAATCATAGATCTATTATAGCATGGATACTTACAAAGAGAGAGTTGTTAGCATTTGTACACTTATAATCTGGCAAAAAACTACCCTTTTGACAAAAAAAGGAAGTACATTATGAACAGCAAATTGTTTACTAGGGAGCCTTAAACGGACAACACATTGTTTTTCAAATTACATGCTTACATGTAAATTGTTCTACCAAAAAAGACCAGAGGTTCATCTGGTTCAGCTGCCTGTTTCTGGCATCAGGACACATAAAAACATGCCTCATAATGCACCTGGACTGCTGTGCAAAGCTGTCACAGGGAGAAAATCTCAAGCGCCGACTGAGCTGGCAAACACATTTTGCCTTCAAGTAGGAATCCAGTTCAATTCCTCCAGCACTCTTTAGTTCACTTGATGCCTTATATTCTATTTAAGCCTAGACTGGAATCTCTTAAAATCTGGAATCTCTTCTCGTTTAATGCCTGTGCCAGTCCAGGGAGGGTTTAAGTTTGCCTCTGGGACAGAGCAGGACAAATGAAGCCATTGTCACTGTGCACAGCACTTTGTCAGCATTTCACCACCTGACTTGGAAGGCCATCTACCATCATGGGATTAGACAAACATATCACTGGTTAGGACAGTGCATGTGGTCTCTCTCAGTTCTCCATTAGGCCAGACCTTTTCAACGGCGGGTAACACTTGGGCTTTTAACCCAGGTTCCTACCATACAAGCAAGGTCATCTAATATTTCATAAAGAGCTGCTCAAAACATTTTTGATTGCTTTTAGGTTGTTTTCTGCTGAAAGCTGCGCTTGGAAGTGGGGCATTTAAATGAAATATTCCCATGAGATCTTTCAACAGAAAAACGGCTGCAGGTTTTGTTTAGACAAAGATAAACACCACACTGTGAGGTTTTTCTTTTAAGTGAGTTGTTTTGATGCATTTCAATTTGATTGTTTTCTGTAATAAATCAGTGAGCTAATAATGGGTTCTACAGGACATAGCATTTAATGTTAAATAAGCAGCACTGTGTTTAACAATGGAAAGCATTATTAAAGGCAAACCATAGTATCATAGAATTATTAAGGTTGGAAAATACCTCTAAGATCATTGAGTACAACCATTAACCTAACACTTCCAGGTCCACCACTAAGCTCCAGACCTACCAACTTAGGGTCCTCCCCTGAACAGCAGCTGGTTGAATGGTGTTTGTCCTGTACTGGGTGTGCAGATGTAGACTAATAAGTGCTGAGTAGAGGGGGATAATGACTGCTCTTGACCTCTGGCATGTTCCTGTTCATACAGCCCAAGCTGCCATTAGATATTGCTGTTGATGGGACTTGCTGCTGTTTTGTCCCCAGTGTGCTAATTCTAATGTTCTCGCCACATGATATTTTCTGCCACATGTTGCAGTGAAGTGAGAGCTGTGCTTCCTGTGTATGAGTACCAGTGGATGCCAGAGGCACACTTGCATTACATGTCCATGCACAAGGAGAAGCTCACACACTAGATGTGTCAGAGGCAGCTGCCCAGGGAGGCACGGGAGGCTGCAGAGATCCATAATGCTGGAAGCACAATGCAAACTGAACCCCTCTCCAGGACCTCCCTCTCTGGCCAAGCTGAGCATGGTAGCACCATGTGGAGCATGTGTGGAACCAGTGAATAGAGCATCAATGATACAAGTTCTGTGTGCTGGCACATGGGCTCTGCTGCTCATTCCCAACAGGATCTCTTCTAGCCTCTGATTTGGAAGAGTGGAGCCATTTAAGCACGCACAGCAGCGACTGGACTGAGCAAGGAAGGGTTTGTTTCCTCCAACTTCAGCCACATGAAAGTTAGGAGTTTATTTTAAGTTGTCTGTAGGGATCCTGCTATGCTAATGGAGAGAGAAAACCAGAGAAGGAACTGAATTTGTCCTTCCTGCTCTGTTTCAGGATAGGTTGGATCACCCCTTGGAAGTGCCTGTCTCTCTCCAGTGATTAGAGGAGACCAAACATGCTTAGATTCTCCCCCAGATGGCTAAATTTGGATGAGGATGACAGTTCTTCAGCCTGTGTAGGAATAGTATATTTTCAATGAATGAGGTGTTTTACTATCACTGCAGAAATCGGAGCTCTGGTGGGATCAAGGGAAACCCTTTGTCTCAACAGCGCTGCTGTCTTTCATTCACGTTCCTCCCTCTTAGTCCTCAAGCAGTCTATTTAGTTTGCAAACTTTTTGAAGCGAGGACCTGGCTCCTCTTTGCTGGTAAAGCAGCTGGCACATGGTTAGTCCTGTACAAACAAACAATAATAGTGCTTTTTGGAAGCAGATGTTTGGAACCTGTTCTCAGATGGAAATGGCTCCGTTTAATTTAATGGAACACAAATAATGTGTTGCATGCAATTATCTCCATATGAATCTTGGACTCATTAATTAAAAGGGGACTTGGGGAATTCATTGCACACTATGTCAGCCTGGCCTCACAGGTAGATGTTTTCCATACAAATGACTATGGGTGTCAATCCTGGTCTTACTAACGTAACATCCATTGTGAAAATGTCACTGAATGCAGAGGGAGGCAGATTTGGTTCTCCCCTCAGACGAATGACTGTGAGGATTCTCTTTTTCCTTTAATATGAGTACAAATTATATAAACTATAGAAATATTATTAGGCTAGTGAGTATGTCTCTAGATAAGGATAATTTTCTTAGCTATTTTAAAAATCTTTGAAGATTGCATATCAGTACTTGAATGCTGCTGATGTTTCTCTCACTTCATAGAGAGATGATACAGCTCCTGAGCTGCAGTGGTGATCATCAATCAGGGCAGCTCTCAGACAGCAGAAAAGCAAAGATGTGATACAGGTGGTACTCGTTCTGCTCATCCCATATTTCATCATGGATTTTAAAATGCTGACTAATATGCTAGCTGCTGAACTGGAAATGATCCTCCCTTTGGTCACCCATATAGACCAAACAGGTTTTTATTGCAATCAGACTCTCTAGAGACAATGTCAGAAGATTGTTTAACCTACTGGAATTTAGTAAAAAGGGATGAACTATGTGCTTTGAACATGGCAGAAGATATTTGAGAAAAAAATACACTATGTATTTATATGCACACTCTAAAATATATAAATATAGAATTTCAACGTAACAGACCTTTCCTTTCAGCTGAAATCAACACTTAAACTTCCATCATCCCCAGCAGCCTTTCACAGATTTATATATCAGACCTGTGGGTCCTTAACTTACGAATCACTTCTGTTTACAACTGCATTGACTTATTAGTCATTAACAGCAGCATAAGTCACAGAGGAATCAGAGCTAGCTTCAATTTTCTGCTATGATTACCTACAGATTGAGAGCTTTAGATGGAAAAATATGTGCAGAAACAGTGCTGCTGAAATGTCTTCAAATTCACAATTTCTGTGAAGAAACCTTGATAATGTTTGTATAGCCTGACAGTTTACACTTGATTTGCTTAGTGGAGAGATCTGAATTCTAATCTCAGCCATCACAGGTTCCAGTCAAAACAGGCTCATCCCAGAAAAAAAAAAATTTTGAAGAAACCAAATTTGTTTCTGCAATCTCATTTATTTAGCACCATATTGTGTGCTAGGATCAAATGTTTTCAATATAGATGGAAATGCTCCAATATATTATTACTGTAAACAGTTGCACCTCTTGATATTACACAGTGCTTATTCTTTTTTTTCATTCAGAGTATAGCACATTTCATTAAAATATTAAGGGAAAACCATGTGACTTACAGAGAAGAATGTTTCAAAACCATGCAAAATTATTTTAATATTTTATGGTTTGTATAATAAGGTAAGTTCAAAATTCTGCAGATCCAAGCTTAGAACAAAAACAAATACTACAGTGAGAAAATGGATGGGAATTGTGCATTCTGACCAGCTCTATTAATAGTTCTGAAGTTCTCAGTAAGCTCAGGCTGTAGGTCATAAAGCTGGGATTGTCACCATATGGAATTTGAAAGAAAAAGGAGCCTAAATATTAGAAACTATTAACTAACTGGAAAGTTCATTACACTGGAACAGCATGTGAGAAAAACTTATGGCAGATCTTGCTCTTGTAGCACTGAATATATAGTTGGATAAAAGCTCTTAGAAAGCTCTGCTACAGACAAGACAATCTGATAGATTAATCCATCATAACAAAACATTTTCATCTCTACTATCTGTCCCAGTCAGTGAAAATTAGATACTGTGTTTTATCAGGAAGACTACGTTTGATCTAACTGCTGCAGAGCCTTTTGGAGTTTCATAATTTCAGCTTTCAAAACTACTTAAGCTAATTCAAGAAATTTCCCAAACCTGAATGTTGCCTTTCATCTTTCAGAGGAAATAATTCTGAGCGCTGCTCGAGCAGCATTTTCAGCTCTGTGAGTTTAAACTCATTGCAGTAATTGGAAATGCAAAATTTTTAAAGTCAGCCTAGTGTGCTGCTTGAAGCTTTACTCTCTGGGGTATGTTTCCACGTACACTCTTTCGCAGACACAGTCAGTGCCAAATTCTCCAGCCCTACCACGTGCTGCAAGGGTAGCACTTGTAACAGTAAAAATGGTATGACTGCTCTTCTGGATTTCTGGTTTCTACTAACACTTCTTTAAGCAGTTGTTTACCTCCATCCCAGTAGCAAAGCTATTTGATACACAAAGTATTTTCTCAATGAAATTTTAGGGATAATCATTCATTCTTTTGTTCCATCCAGTTCATATTTTTCCAGTTTCTATGGTGAAAACCATGTGATATCAATAGTAAATTCCTTGCCAAAATTAAAATATATTCCATTATCAATTTTTCTGGAACTCAACATGATTGCATTGTACTGCAAGAAATGAAAACTTGACTTTCTAAAAACGAGAAAGTGTCAGAGGCCCCCAAATCACTTAATTTTCCATGGTTGGTTAGAAGATTCCATTCCCTGAAAACTATGATCTGGCCATTGCCTTCCACAGTTTTTTTATCTCCTTGTTGCATTGCAATATTATAGTCATGATGTCAACAATGTAGTTGATGAGGCATGTAAATAAACAATGTGCTGGATGTGACTCTGAGGATTTGGAAGATCAGAGTCAGCACACAAGCTACACATCTGAGATAACCTCAGCCACACTAGCTCTAAGAAACAAAGCAAAACTACTCTCACTCTAGCACACTACCTCTCACAGGTTTCCAGAGTAATAAACCTGAAAACAAGATCCCACATGGGTCTCTAAGGTACACTGCAGCCTGCACTTACTTCTACATCAAGTCTCCAGCTGAAAATTCATGTCTTCAGCACAATAGAATTTAGTAAGGCAAGAATAAAAACTTCCCTGTACAGGGGGAAAAAGCACTGTACCTGCTCAGAAGACATCAATGAATACTGAGGTGCACTTGCACTGAAACTAAAGGTAGTCCCCAGTCCCCCTGTCTGCAACTTGCAGGACAGAGCATATTTCTTTGACCGTGTCTTCTCTAAAAAGAGCCACACCTATGCATATCAACATATCCTCTTTAGGCACTCAAAATTAAGCTACCACCTGGAAAATTTTCTTCAATGGAAAGAAACAGAAAAAGCACACTACAATTAGTTAATGTCAAAATATTCAGTGCTAGAAAGTGCTGTGATGTTGAGAAATTAGCTTAGCATAGCATATTATAGCAAAGAAGGCAAGGCAGGGCAGTGTTTGGCTGATTTCAACCCAATTCAGAGAAATTATCCAGCTCAGATCCTCCCTACGTACACCTACAATCTCTTTATTTTCACTTTCTATCTTAAACTGTCATGCATAAACTACAACAGGAGAGTGAATTCATTAAGGAAACAAACTGCCCTTCTTACTATGCCTTGCCTATGTCAATGACAATGGCATGAGTTTTAATGCTACATTTATGAAGTACTGACAATTTCTTTAAATCGAAGTACTGGTAAAATACAAATACACCTGCATTAAAAAATAGATTCCTTGTTTATGTGAAGGAAGATTATCATTTATCTGTTCAACTGCATCCGCCTTGAATTCTAGGAAAATGAAAGCTTTCAGATTAAATATTACCACATTTACCACTGAAGCTGTTGTCTTTGTAAAATGTCATTTTTCACAGGTCAGGTTAGTTTCATACCAGCTGAGATATTTGCTTAAAGAGCTATACTCTTACAGAAATCACAGCACTGAAAAGTTCCCAGTACGTGGGCTGGTGTAAGAAGCCTGTTACCATAGACAGCTCAGTGGTACTCCTGACATTTTTTAATAGCTGCTAAGAACAGGATTCCTAAAGCCATTTCCTTCAGTTCCCTGTTAGGGAAGGCAGGGAACTGATGACAGTGATACAGAAAGCCATGAGAAGTCGCTTTCAACTCTGTTTTAATTGGACTCCATGGGCAGCGGCAGCAGCAGCATGGGCAACAGTAAAAAAAAGGTAAGAAAATATCCAGTATTATGGTAACGTTCAGCAAAACACAAAAAGGTCTGCTAAGATTGCCAGAGAAATAAAGATGAGATGTAAGGGAACGCAATGTGAGCAGGATGCTGAGCTGAGAGCCTAGAGATATGGCTTTCCTCTAGGACAGCCTGTGAGCTCAACAAAATTCGCTTCACTCTCCTGTGTCTTGGACCTCTTCCCTGCAAATGAATTTAAGTGACCATTTCTGTAAAGCACTTTCAACCTAGTAAAAAACAAAATTAGGTAAGAACTAGACATTAGTAAGTTATTACTCATCCACAGCAAATTTGCGATTCAATTTTCATGGGTCACATCCTCACATCTTAGGTGTATCATTTGTTTGAAGTTCCTGTTGTCCCTCTTTGACCCCATTTCTTCATCACAGTCACATAATGTGGCTCTCGCAGCTCTGTAATGGATCAGGCTCCTTGCACAAGGCAAGGCGAAGCAGATATGTGACTGACCATCATAGCGAGATTCCAGAGGGAAAATTCAAAATATGGGACAAGAATGAGATGAAGGGGAAATAAATAAGGCAGGAATTACAGCACAGGGTATGAAGAACATAGTACAAGGATCCAGATGAACTTTAAATGGAGACTAGGAATATGGCAGGGGAGAAATTCAGTCCAGAGGAAGCAACTCTTCATCAATTCAAAGTCACTGTGGTTGGCCAAAGGAAGCAAACTTTCCTCCATTCAGCAGCCTCACTAATTTTAATGGGATATGTAAAGTTGGTATAGCTGTAGGCCCTGAGCTCTCCTTGAATTATTTATTATCTCTAATAGTCTGTAAGGAGCAGACTGTACCATCTCATAGCGGTGCTCCACAAAGATCAAAGTCTTTAGAAAGAATCCACCTACAGGGCTGAGGATTTTGGAAGGCAAGTCTAACCCACTTAGCACTCTGGGTGTTACATGAAAGCCTTCTTTGTCAGAGTAGGTGAGAGGAACAAGGGGGATTTTATTGTCTAGTAACAGCCACTATGGGAAGCTGAAATACTAAGATTAACCGTAACTTTGGGTTTAACAATTAACAGCAGGACTTTTTCACTTGTATGACTTGTGTGCTTTGAAGCATGAGCACTGCAGATAACCACGCAATGCATTGAAAAGCACAACACACAAAAGAATTAGGAAAATAAAATGCCCTTTGAGCAATGGAAAGGCTGGAGTGACTCAAGAAGCAAAATCACAGCCTTGTGCCATCAGATAGCCAGTTCAGCAAAAGGAAAGTAATGGGTATGAAAGCAAGCACAGTTTTTAACCACATCAAGTGGAGCATTGTGTAAAAAGTACTGTGTGTCCCTTGGTACGTTTCGTAGATTTACTCAGCTACAGAGAAGAAAAACTCACTCAAAACCTCTTAATCAAAGGAAGTCAAGGTACAGCTTTTGGGGGCCTTTCAAACCCTAAAATGCTCATGAAATGTTGACTATAAAGCCCATAGAAATGAGTGATCACTTATCTTTTGATTGGAAAGGATCATCTCTCAGTTATGCTGACACTTTATATCCACAGTGTTGGTTTTCCTGATGACAGTGACATCTCCTTGTCACTTTTTCTAGTGGAGAAAGCAGACGCATTCCACCCAGCTCTGCTCTGCAAACTAGCTAGCTTCATACAGGGACCCTCTCCTAATGAAACAATTATTTAACCATGGAAGGCAATTAGAAGAGGCAAACTCTCTGTTTCAAGTTGCTTAGCAAAGAAAAACTGCAAATTGACTTCCCTGCACAGAAATCTCAGGTAGAGTTAGTTAATTAATTCTAGTTAAAAACAGCCCATTTCCCAGAAAGAAGGGCACGGGCTGAGGATTCGACTATTATTGTCAAGAACAATTGCTGATATCTGCTACTTAGCAGCTCCTTAAAAAAATATTATAATTCATACTGCAGGAAGAAAAGTGTTCTGGTAGTCACTTTGATTTAAGTGGCACGCACTCAATTTTTTATGCTGCCAGTACTAAGTGCTGCCTAAAATTTCTAAAAATATATCTCTCACCTTCCTAACTCATGGGAAAAAAAATCTATATTAGGCTTCATTTTGACACAGAAAATAAAGCTGATTATAGAAAAGGTTACTCCATTGGAACGGCTGCTCCAGAAGAAGTGCTTGTGCATTGACTATAGTTCACATAGCAAATGTCTTGACCACTAAACATGGCTCAAAGCCAAATACTGTTATGCACTAAATCAGTTTTGAGAATGAAGTAAAAAGACATGAATGACCATTGAGAGGAGTTTAGAACACTTCCTGAGGTGTCAAAATGGCCAACATCCCAATGAAAAATAAGGCTAATTAGCAAACCAGATAGAGGAAAAGAAAGAATAAGAAAACAGAAAGTAAAACAGGGATCATGGTAGCAATGCAAATAAGCATATTCACATTAAAACCCAGAAATTTAAAAAATTAGAAAGGAAAATGAAGTCAGAAATACACTTCCATGGCCTTCAGACTTATGAATAACGTTCTGGGTTTTAAGCATCTCAAGAACAATACAAACTTTTAAAATAATTAAATTCTTCCAGTGTATATATACATTAGTCTTGGGCAATTATGAAAAGTAGGCAGAAGTGGTCAATAAATATTTCCATTTTTCTTTGGGTACAAAAATACACTGATATCAAATGATGACAAAATATTTTTATTTCAACAGAGCAACAAGTGACAGTTAATAAAGTTAAACATTTATTTAAGCATATCTGTCTAAACTAAATGAGAGTTTGAAGAAGCCAGCCCAGGAGTTCTCCAGCTTATTCATGCTGAGATTTTTGAGTCAGTCCTTAAGAAATGTGGATGTTAAAAGACCTAGTGCCTTTTAAAAAGCCTTGACATTCAGAGCAATAGTGTTTGGCTAGTGTGACTTGTGCTCTTACAAGCTTGTTAGTTTGACATTGATCCCCAGAAAAGTAGGAATGTGGGTGACATACACTCAGTTAATACAGAACGACAGAAATTAATGCAATCTTTGAATATCGGTGTGGATTTATGGAAAACAGATTTGGTGTAACAGCTGAATGAAATTTTTTCATTAATTTAAATATTTGGATGATAAAAAGACTAGTGTTGATCTAATAACAGCAAACTTAAGTAAACAAATTGACTTAAGACTGCATGACATTTTAAACAAAATATAACCACACAATATCAACATGGCATGTATTATGTGGACTAAAGGCTGCCAAACTGACAAAATCTCTCAATTTTCCAAAAAGGATATTTTAGAGAGATTTGATCATCATTTTTCCATATTTCAGAAAGTGTCATAATGGAATTCTTTGACAGTTACTTCTATTTTTCTTCCTTATGCTGATAAAACACAAGTAATAAGGGTCCAATAGGTGGAAGTGGAAGTTAAATGCATGAGCAATTACCCACAGGAATGGCTTCCTAGGGCTTACAGTGGAGTCCTCCTCTATGCATATTTTGAAAATTTCCAAAAATGTTGCTCTAGATCAGGCATACATGAAGTCAGCAAAATATTATCACTTGTGGTATGAAAAAACTTGGACTAAAGGATAGCCCCATTTGGCCTTAATTTATACATTGTTGATGTCAGGAGTAAACCTGAACAGTGTGTGTGGATCCCTAAACAGAAATACAGATAAGGGAAAAATTGTCTAAAATAATTTTGCTGCTGGGTTCAGTGAAGGCAAGATTAAGCAACTGATAATCTATCTGCCCTGATCATCAGGTATGCTGCATTGCCATGAGTTCCAGCAAGAAAAGGTGTGGATTCATCAGACAGCTTCCTGCATTTGTACATAGTCCCTGATGTCCCCTGGGCTCTCCAGGAGGGCAGGTCTCACAGAGAATTAGCCTGGATCAGACAGCATCAATTACTAGAACAGGTTGCCCTGAGAAGCTGTGGATATGCCATCCCTGGAAGTGTTCAAAGCCAGGTTGGATGGATTTCTGAGCAACCTGGTCTAGTGGAAGGTGTCCCCACCCACAGCAAGGGGGTTGGAACTAGACAGTCTTTAGGAATCCTTTCAAAACAAAGCATCCTATCATTCTATGATTCTATGAATAATATCTTTAAGTTGCAACAGAACTGTCTGTCTTTCACTTTTGAAGTAATAAAATATATATGCAGATAAATACATGCATTTTTACACAAGTAGAGCATTAAAAAGGAGCATGAACAAAATCAGTGCTAAAAAGGCACATTCTCACCTACAAGACAGATAATGATATTAACAGGGAGGATTCTCAACAGGACAAGAAAAGAAATCATTTCTGCTTGAATACAGGAGTCATCAGGGACAAAGCTGAGTTGACGGACAGTCAGACCACATGAAATGTAACCTTGTGCCCAGAGCTATGCAAAACCCATTTGTTCTTTATTTCATTTGAACCCCTAAGTGGGATATAAGAAATGCTAAGTCCAGTGCTAAATAGAATTCAAAATATATCCTTGCTTCATTCAAAGAAATTGTCAAATGTATTTCATCTTGCAACAGCTAGCATATTACTGTGAAAATGAAAAGACTTGTTATCTCCTGGTGGCAGAACACACCTCAGACTGCATTTTATGTGGCTGAAAGCCCTGTCATTGCAGTGAGAGCTGCACATATGGAACAAAGCACAGGTTTTTCACTCCTGAAAAAAAATTAAATCTCTTAAAGATAAAGGAAAGAACAGTATTGTGACTATTGCCTGACATTCAGAAAGGGGGCCTATCTTTCCTTTTTTCCGTATGAATCCATATTAGCAGCAAAATTATTCCAGTGTGAAGTCATGGGAGAAAGCAGTGAGACCCACATATGAGAAGACAGAATTAGCCTATTTTAGTGAAGTAATCATGTACAAGGCAAGTGAAATATGAGAAAAAGAATTAATAGCAATTATTATCTCCAAGGCACTGTGCTAACAATGGCATCAGTTCTAACAGCTGGTTATGTTTCGTGGCTTCTACTGAAGTAGGGGAATTCTGTCTCTACTTGGGCTTTTATTTGCTTCACAGGCTTAATGGGAGCAGGCCATATTAACTACAAATAAATAATTAGATTTCTTTTCTTCTGCATGCCCATTTTAGGTTGTTATTGAGCTTTAGCCTGGAGAAAAACCTCAAAATAAAAACTTCTGAAAAGTATTTGCTTATGGCTGTCACTGAAGTAAAACCAGTGTGGGGAGATACTTTAGGATTCTTATGCCTAGGTTTAGGTAAAACATCCAGAGGTGAATGTAACAACCATATAATAATGCTTTCACAGCATTTTCCAGCTGTATTTATAGTGTATGACTTCCTAAGAATCACAGACTCACGGAGTAGGTGAGGTTGGAAGGGATGTCTGCAGGCCACCTTGTCCAAGCCCACGTTCAGAGCAGGGTCACCTACAGCAGGTTGCTCAGGTCCATGTCCACTTGGGTTGCTTTCCAGCCAGCTGGCCACCAAGTTAATTCTTTGTCTGCTGTTAATAGATAAACACAGTTCCACTTACTTCACCAACACCTACTGTGCTCTAGAGTTTGGCTATAATTTCAAATTATAGAGGATGCATAATGATCTCTTGGTTTTCTATTGCTGTTCATGCAAATGGACATGTTACTGCAGGAAAAGCAAGTCTAGATTAAGTACTCAGACATCATTAACACTGATCAGATAAAACGGATAGCTTTTCTTTAATGAAGAAATATTGTACTG
The DNA here is from genome assembly GCA_038380795.1 of Pyrocephalus nanus. NCBI lineage: Eukaryota > Metazoa > Chordata > Aves > Passeriformes > Tyrannidae > Pyrocephalus > Pyrocephalus nanus. Next base: position 43,768,819 of record CM076259.1, read on the forward strand.
AATTACATTGAAGCTTATTTTAAATGAATGCCTCATTAAGTGTGAAATGGAGAAATATTTATCAGCCTGCATAACAAATGATGCAATGTAGAAGCAGACTGGCTTGATACTATTATTGTTTTTACTGTGATGGAACCTCATGCAAGTACAGTGGAGGAGGTCAGCAGAGAGAGGACAACAGATAAGGAACTGAAGGATCAAGAAAACTCAGAGGCAATGTTACTCACCGAGTCCCACAGCCACAAAACTGAAAGCTGAATCCAAATCTCCCAAATTCAAATCTATTCATGTCTCTGAAGCTACACATTAAACAAGTCCCACTGGAACAATTTTCTGCAGATTCTGTCAGTGTGTTGCACTGAAAACACCCACAAGGAGGGCTAGATTTCAGTTCTGTTCCAGTGGAAACAAGCTAGAAATCTGTTTACATTTGCCACAATTCATCTGTCGTGCTCCAAAGGCAGATTCTGATTCCCAGATATCCCAGGAAACTGGGGCCCATGACCCTAATGCAGCCTCCTGTATTTTGCTGTAGGAGCTCTGCTGAACCAACCAACCTGACACATCTGCTGAAGTGCCATTACCTTTTGTGGAAAACTAAAGGAAAAATGAGATCAAGTAAAATCAAAGACCTGTCTTACAATGGGATGGTTCACTCCTTGGAGGTGCCTAGTTCTCTCCAGAACAGGGAATGAGAAAGCCTTGATGACTAGCTTAAACCATATCATACCTATCAGGTGGCTAGATGATGGAAGAGATGAACCCAACAGTATGTATAAAATACAGAGATCTCCTAGTGATTGCCAGATATTAATATAATTATGAACTGAACTTTCAGGCTTATATCAGCTGGAAAACAGTGTAAAAAAATCCTTGAAATGACAGATTAAAAGATAAAGGCAAAAGAGGAACAGCCTCATTGTTTTCTCATACCCATTTAAAGCAATTAAAAAGAATGTTTTGATCACTTCTCTTTCAGATTAACTATCCTTCTATTTTGGAGATATTTTTTTTCCTGGATCAAGAAGATGATAGGAAAATTACCTTGAATGAATGCAGTATAAACTTCATAGGAGCAGTTAAATAAAGCATAATTTTTCACTTAAGTTCAGTAAGTTACTGTAATTACAGATTACTCTTTTTCAATAGCACTTCTCTCATATATGGCATGAAAGTCTGATCTTGAAGAAACAAATCAAATATCAATTCTCAGAAGCCCCACCTCCGTGTGCTACTCTTCATCTCTTCTGAAAGACTTGTTCTGCCATCATCTCTGCACATGACCAGGAGAACCCATAAAGGTCACCAAAACTTCATGATAAATTCCTGTATGTCATATTATAGCCTTGGGCATTCTTGTTGAATTTAGTAAATTTTAACATGTGTGCTCTGAACAACACAAGTACTCACGTAAATTTGGAAATATCTACCAGTTTAAACCCATTAAGACCTTATTTAACTAACCAATATTATTGCCTTCCGTGATTATTTGATTACAGGATTCCAGTGATCTTCTTCATGTTTGTTCAAAAGACTTGTTCTTCCTCAGGTACTGCCATCTGTCAGTCCTTAAACCAAAATAAAAGCTAAACAAAAAGCAAAAAAAATTGCTAGTAGTAAAGCATTTTTCTGGTCATGTTCCCTTAGTCATGATGCACACACTTTTCAAGTATCAGGCAAATGTCACAGCTCTGGACCACCTTTGAAAAACTAAGCTTTGGGGGTTTGGAGTTTTCTTTTAAATACTCTGTAACCCTCTTTTTCATGGAAAAATCATTTATATGGTCTTGTGGATTGCACATGATGAGTTTTTGACAATGGAAGAAGAAAGGGTGCAGAGAAGAAGCTGTCAGCTTGCAATACTATGTCGTGTCAAGTCAGAAGTTACAGGATTTATGAAAAAGAATACTTTGTCACACCAGGGGGAATGCTAGTCCTCTAATAAATATGCTCAGAGTAGTAAACTGATGTCAGGTTGCTGGGAGAAGGTGCATTACCTGCTTGAGTGTTTCCTCTGGTAGAAAAGGAGACCAGGGTATGGATCTGCATCTTCTCCTTGTACTAATGTTTTAACTCAGCTTTCAGCCTGAAGTGAAAAGACAAGTTAACTGCCGATATCCTCAAAAAACAATGTAATCAAAGGCAGAATTGTTCACTGTTGTAAACAGAACAAAAATAATCCTGTTCACGCCAACAGGCATGTAAACCAGTGTCAGTTGGGATTTGGTAGGATAAGAGCTAGGACGTGTAACAGTCTGGTAGGTAGATGGGAAAAGCATACTGAGAAATGTACAGGGTCAGACAGCACAGCCTGAGCTCTGCTGTTGCATACCCTACCCATGGCCTTCTGAATGTCAAAAGGCACTAGGAAGAACCAGAAACAAGCAGTCATTCTGCCTGGTAAGATACAGCATAAAGAAAGGTCAGGATGTCGGGATGAGCAGAGCTGAAGCCAGACTCACCAGTGCAGCCACAGCACTTGATCTCCAGCTGCGTTCCTGAGACATGGCACAGCCTGCAGCTGACCCGAGCCAAGACACCAAAACATATCTTGGAAGGACCAGGTCATGAGTAAAATTCTGGGAAGTGCTTGAAGTGGTAAGAATGCCTGTATTAGGAGAGTCATGAGAGGGTAGAAGAGACTAAAAGGTGAAAATCATTTGGTTTAGATCATGAAGTTGATTTTTAAATGCATGATTTGCTATGCACAGTCTTTATCTGTCACATGAACACAGAGACTGACACAGTGGAAAAAATCAGTCCAATTTAATTAACTACTTGATGCTTCAGAGAAAACAGAATGATGAAATAGTCTTTCTAGGTCCTGTCACTGGCCTATGCATTGAAGCATAAAGATTACTAAATTTTTTTTAACTCATCCAATTTGTTTGTGGATGGCTTAATCTTCGATATTATTCTTGATATCTTCTCTTGGCTCTAAAAAATTTACAGAAATTAACAAAATTTAGTGTATTCCAAAACATAATCTACGTTTTGCCTTTCACTTGAAAAACATTGCTCTCTACTGTGCTTGCCCTCCTTGGCAACAAAGAAAACTGGCGAATGGATGTTGAAATATTGGTGAGGGCTACTCAGGTCTTCCTCCACAAATTACAGAAAACTACTTTATTTTTCTGGTGGCTGCAATCCAGTACCAGGAAAAATATCCTATTAATCTTCAAGTGATACATAAAATATTTTCAAATTGTGTAGCACCCCATAAGCATGCTTTTCTAGATATTGTAAGTGGCTAGTGGACTTTAATGCCTCATTTTGGAGATATCTAAAGATGAATCTCTTTTGGAAAGCAATGACTTCTCCCCTCTATAAACTAGATGCTGTATGTGTTTGAAGAACACAAATGACAGACTCAAAATTGATAACAACTTTAAAATAAATACACAATTAAAAAAAAAAGATTACAGCTACACTTCTAAGGTACTGAAGCACATTAATTCTCTCCACTTTACTGTTTCCTGGGTGTCGCTTACCAACAGATCTGCTTGTAGAAGATTGGAAAAGTATTCCTTAAAACAAGCAGTGTCATGTGCTTCAGCACAAAGCAGCACCCAGCATCCTCTGGAGATGATTCTTCCCAGGAAAGCCTCCCACTGTGCTAGGCTCCTCTGAAACAGCTTATTATTTGCTGAGACCACCTAGGAATATGGACAAGGACTTGAAAATTTGATTCATAGCCTATTCAAATAAATAGCAATTTCAACTTATTCCTATAGGCTCTGCCTCAGCACATTTAGCAATCAGCTTTTAGTTATTAGCTTGACTCGTAGCTAAATTATTTACTTAATAGAATTCCTGCACACTGAATCCTTCTGCAGCCTGCGCCGATCTTGCAGGCCTGGCCTTCCTGGGCATCATCTACATATAACACGAACAGAAATAATTTTGGGACTACTTTGAATAAATGAACCTGCCACTAGAAATCTGGCATCCCCTTTGCTCTTGTCAGTCTTCTTGATTCCATTTTAAAAGATAAGTTGTTGATGCCATTGACAGCTTTATTATTGCTAAGTGACAGACAGCATGTGTCAGAAAATCAAAAGAAAGCACAGCAAGAATATGAAAAGGTTGAAAGCAACAGAGACAACATTACTGTTGCCATGGTACAGATCAGCATCTAGCAAAGCCAGCAGGGCAGTAGCAGTGACAGCCAGTGCTCCGGCGTTTTCCTTGTCTCAGATAATTCTAATGAAGCACCTGGAAAGAGGCAGAAATCATCCTGCAGAGCAAGGAATCAGCAAGAACCAGGCTGGCAGCTTATTCTGAAAAGTCAAAGCTGATGAGGAAGAAATGCTGAAGTCCTTCCTGAGGGGCAGGGACAGCCACTTAGTTACTTATCTCAAGGGCTGCCCATCACATGTTTTGGCAGTGGCTCTGATAAGCTACTGAATAATATTTTATCGCTTGCCAATTCTTGACCGGTGCATAGAGCACATTGAAAGAATAAGCCATTAATCACATCAAAAAAGAAACAAACACACTTGCTGTTTGTGACTCCAAAGGCCATAGGTGAAAAGCAAGTCAAAAGCAGCTTGTTTTCCACTTTCTGAGCTTTCCAAAATTCTCAGTTTCAATTTTTCTGAAAGTTTTGCCTGCTTCAGGACATAAATATGGCAGAAAGCAAAGGACATAACTGATTTAATGTCAGTGGGAAATTAAACCCCTATAAAAAGTTGTATCATGAGTTACTCCTTACAGTTACTTTTATTTCCTATTATTTTGCCTTTTGTTTATTTCTTGTTACCCCATCTCAGAAGTATTTCTTTCTATGGAGGGACATAGCAGAGTCATCCATCTGCAATGGCCTCACCAGCTAAACAAAGAAGAATTATTATAGGAACAGGTAAATCTTTTTATGCTTGTTACTGAGTCTCCCTGTACTCAGGGACCTGTACTGATCATGGCAGAACACCAACCTTCCTGCAAACAAAGCTGTACTCAGAATGACTCTGTTTGAAGAACTGAGTAAACCGCTTCAACCAAACTACTTGATTCCAACACAATAATGGAGTAGCCTTTAAATTCATTTCTATGGGAATAACACATGGAGATGTTTTATGCATTCTAATTATAATTTTTTATAAAAGCTTTCACCAGAAAAAATGCATCAGCTCACTGGCAGAAACAGCACAAGGCACTTCCCAATACCTCGTGAAGGCACAGAGGACAAACCCAGCCAGGTTCACAGCACTGTATTAGTTCAAACCCATTGCAAGGGACCAGAGAGAAGACAATGCTTGTATTTCTTCCTCCTCATCTTTGACCTCACCTACCTTTTCCTGTTATTAATATCACACTGGTGTGTCATAAGGAGTCGTGACACTGTGAAGCAGATCAGTCTGAGAAAACCAACATGCTGGGCAAGACACAATCTCCAGTTTTAGAAGTGCAGAAGCAAGAATAGCCTGATCCACCTGAAGACCATCTCCAGTCTCTGCCTTTCAGGGTGATGAAGCACTGCTGGCAAAGGCAAAGGCCATTAAATGCTCCATAGAGCACCCCACACTCTCAGAGTGGGACAAGGGGCAATAGGACTTTTTAGCCTCCCATCTCAGTGCTGCGGAAAGTGTGGTAGGACAGCCTTGTACACCTGTACAACACAGGGCAGGGTGTACCACAGCCAAGTCTCTTCCATCAGCCAGAAATTTTGTAGTGCAGAGGTGTTCAAACATTACTTGCCCTTTAGTTTGTCCTTTTGTGTCTCCTCTTAATACTTTCCTGACTACAAATATTGGGCCAAAATGCATTCTATTTTGCAGGCAATGCCTCTTCTTTGATGCTAAATGAAATTATACCTGGCAAAATGGAGCAGAAACTGATCATTTGTCTGTAACCTGCCCCCATATGAAAGTTTCTCCCCATCCATAACATTTTTTGAGGAGTGCCAATAAGTAAATTTCCCATAAAGGCCCATGTAACATGACTCAGGGTCCTTCACGTCTTCTTTCCAAATTCTGTCCCAGCTCCCAGTGTTCTGCAATGACATCAGGAACACAGACGAGGCTCTGGATATATATGTTATTGCAAAGCAGTTAATCTGCTTAGGGACCACAGAAGTTCTGATTAGCACAGAGAAGGAAGGAAACTTTTGTAACAATAGAAATAGGGGATCATCACTTTCACTGACATTTACAGAAGCAGCACATGAAAATACAGAGCAGTTTGGACTGGCAGTTCAGTGTGTTTCTTCCATATTCTCTTTAGTGTTATTCACAGGCTTTGCAATCAAATGAATGGGGATCTTATTTCTATTCTGTCATCAGATTGCTTCCACAGAGGAAGAGCTGGCTTTGAGAACCCAGGCCAGACTAAAGAGTTATTTGGATTCAAATCCTTCCCCTCACAAGAATTTCCTAATCTTCAACTCAAGAATGATTTTTGAATCTACCTGCCATGATGCCATTATCAGAACTCCGCAGCTTTGAAAATATCCCTTGGGGTCAGCCAGTTGGAGGCATAGTGTGCTGAACATTCTCAGAATCTGCTAAATATAGCTCCGGTGTTTGACTGAGTATTAGTAAATCACTAACCCACAGAAGGATGAAATGTTCTTTTTAATCTGAAATACAAAGAAAGCATATAAACGTGTCGTTTTTTCCAAACAGTGGACATTGGCTGCCCAGGGAGGTGTTGCAGTCACCATCACTACGTGATGTGGTCTAGTTGACATGGGGTTCAAAGATTTGATTCAATGATCTTGGAGGTCTTTTCAAACCTAAATGATTCTGCATGATTCTATGAACTGTAACTTGTGATATATCAAGAGTTTCGGTCCAATTTTGGAGCACCACATCCAGGTTTGGGCACTGAACATGAAGAAATAGTCAATGCTGGGAAACTAGAAAAGAGTGGACTGGAAGAAACTCTGTTCTTGTGGTCATAGTGAAGCACTGGAAGAGGACAGATGAGAAGAATGTGGAGTCTCTACAATCAAAGTGTTCAAGAAAATGTTGAATAATTAGGAATCACAAATTATATAGACACAAATTAATCCTGTCTGAGGAAAGAAAGATAAGCTAAACAGACTCTCAAGGTGCCTTTTTTTTATTTCTTTAAAATGCCAGGGGTTTATGACAGTCCACATACAGGTTAAGGAAAAGTCCTTCAGCATTTTAGTCAAGACAGGTTGCATAGTGTGGGGAGGAAAAACTATTTAAACAGGCTCATTTTTTCTATATAAACAAACCAAGAAAATGGCAGAGTCTACTTAACATCATCAGGTCCCAGTCCAAAATAGTTTGTAACCTGCATCTTTGAGGATTTGTCTGTATTTCACAGACAGAGACAGTTTCACTGAGCTCTTTCTCTAACCCAGGTATTTCAGCTGAGAAGTAGGATAAAGGGGGTCATTTTCATCTTCAGTATTAACAATGTGTATTTAAAGCTTTTTACCCTTTCAGCTGAAGTAGGACCAATTCAGACTGCTCAGCAGTCTGTCATCAGTTGCTTCCAGCTTTCTTTCTGCTCACGGAGATAAATGCCACACACTCTTCACAGATTAATTTCCTTCTTCCTCATCAAATAAAAGCTATCTTTCTTTTCATTCTTAACTCTTTAATTAATATTCTGATATCTAGGCATCAGTATCTCACCCCTCTCTATTAGACATGCCATTACTACACCATTTGATTGCTGTCTCAAGGGATTATGGCACTGCTGCACACAGGAGACAACAGGAGGCAACTGACGGCCTAGGAGCACATCGACTTCAAGCCATTAAGGGAAGAGTGTTGCTAGAAATTATAGGCATCCATCTGCCCTTGGACAGATCAAGGACTAGATTTCCTAGAAGCTGTTCTCCCAGAAACTCTCTCAAAATCCGACCCAGCAATCCAGTAAGTGTAAGAGCATGCAAGCCAGCAACACGCCGATGAGCCAGCTCTCAGACTCAGTAATGACTCAATTCAAAATTATTTATGCCAGATGCATATAACATCAGCACAAAATCAAATCCCCATAAATCTGGAGAAAAGGATTCCAGGCAGGTTTTTTTTATGACATGTATTTGCTAATACCAGAGGGGAGAAAAATTTACAAACCTTGCTCAAGATATTGTTTCTACTATTGTGTAACAGAGATCTTCTAAAATTGGTGGATTGATAATTGACCTCGCAGATTACAGGACATTAACACCTACAGGCAAATGCCTTTTTGATATCCCAAAATCCTTCCTTAGTGATCCTATTCATTTCATCCAGTATGCTTCAGCTCATTCTGTGCAGGGTGAGCAACAACTTCATCCCTCCTGGGAGCAACATGGCACTAGTCTCTGACTCCTCAGCCTTCCCAACACTTTTTCTGGAGGAAGAGTCCACAATGGAAAGCTGTATCTAGTCTCTGGGGCTGCTCACCTTATAAGCCTCTTGCTTGGCAAAATGGCAGCTCTGATTTTAACCTTGACTTCTGAAGCAGTACCCAGTTACCGCATATTTAGTACTTGTTAGTGCTTCTTTAGTGATAACATGGCTCTAGAAAAAAACTCATAGCAATACAAGCTTAATTCCTTAGTGTGAATCCAAAATGTCTCTATAGAATTTTTTTGACTTCTCCAATTCACTTGATTTATATATTTTCTGGCAAATTGATGCCCCCTCTCTGGATAATACAGGTCCAAGTCAGTATCTTGTTATGGGAGGATCCATTAGCCTGGTTAGGCCAGTATTTACAGCTGTAATATGTTCACATAGTTCTTAAATGGAGCCCCTACCATGCAGCATGGCATGTCATGTAGTGAATATATTTCCAAGTACTAGAGAAGATGTGACTGATGGGCTACCGAGAAAGCTGGCAGGAGGTTGCAGGCTTCTGAAGATACAGATGATCCCTCCTGCAGGCTGGATCAAACCTGTAGACTGCCAGAGGGGCTCTACTTCCTCTTGAACCCTTCACTGGGCACCTCCTGGTCATCAGTCCTTCTTCTGCAATGGCTTTCAATGTGACTGCCCAGGGAAAGTGCCTTTCCCCTTACAGTCCCTGACTTACTCCTGAGCACTAAGGAACTGTCCTGTGTGAATGTCCTCTTCAGAAACTGTATGTGCTGGCTCGTGGCATACACACAATGGCATCACCTCTTGTTACAACAACTAAAGATTTGAACCTAACAGTTCAGCTAAACCATGACTTTAAAAGTATTTCCATGTATTGATGTTTTGTGGCCTTCCCTAATTGATGTCAAAAGTAAAGGAATTGCAATACAGGAATCAGAATCAAATTTAAAAAAAAAAAAAAAAAAAAAGTTGCAAGCCTCAGAACCAGATAAATTGTCTCAAAATAAAAAAATATGAAAATTAAGCTACATTCAGCAGAAGAAAATCTGCATATTTCTGTCCTAGGCATTTCCAACAGAACTGAACTAAGGGAAACCTATGTTAGAGTTAAGCCATGCTTGGGTAACAGGAGATATAATAAATAGCAGACATGGTAGCAGAAGCAATAATGTTTTTATACTGCCGTCTGGAAAAGCTTATTAGTATTTTTTCCATTTTGCAATTTTCCCCATAGCAGCGTTAAAGAATGACACATACTCTACCTGTAGGGTTTATGAGAAAGGGACTGCATGCTTTCTACATGAGAAGATATTCATAGTCTTTGCACCATCAAATCAGCAGTTTCCCAACTTCATATAACTTGTTGACCCAAGCAAATACGTGTTCTGGACAGCATACTTGCCAAATGCTGGTCACTGGGCTGTTAGTGCCCATTGTTTCCTGCCAAACAAAACTGAAGTATGTGCTTTTTTAATGAAATTGCAGAGAAAGACATGTTAGAGCTTTCCATTAAGAAAAAAATGGAGACTCTAGATGAAATCACAGCTCTTTATTCAAGCAGTATCACAATCAACTTGATAATGTTTCAGTTTTTCTATTACTAACAGCTGTGGATGCAGAGTAAGTCCAAACTTCATGTAATATGGTCTTTTTTTTTTTTTTTGTCTAACATTTCATATGTAAATTGTGTCCAAAAGGCATTACAGAAGTAAATATGCAGCCACAGGGGAAAATAGCAGAGTCCAAGAGAAGTGAAAAAGAACGGCAAAGAACTGGACACTGAAGAGAAAATAGATACAGCCTTGGAGAGAGTCACTACAGAGGATCACAGTCAGACAACAGCTAGGAAACAGCCCCTGCATAAAAGTGAAGGAAAAGGTTCATTTAAGTTTAGCAGGATCCCCAAAACTATGGTCTGACCTTGTATCATTACCAAACACTTCTTGAAAGGTATTTCACTGGGAATGAGGGCTGCTCTCAGCAGATCAAGCTGTCAGGACATCCTTGAACAAGGTTCCTGATGAAGCAGAGAAAAATTAAAGGGAAATACCTTTCCGCATAATCCATCTAACATAAACTAATAAAGGCAAGTGAACCATACATGTATTTTTGCAGCAGTAAGTGAAATTAATTAAGCAGCTGTGAACCCAGAACTGTCTTGAGTCAACTGCTATCTGTGTGTTCTGGTTTTGCCATATGCTTAAACAAATTAGATGAGATAGTAACAGAACAAAACAGTCTAAATTTACTATGACTGTCATTAGAAACACATGACGAACTGCTAGTAAATAGGTATTTCAAAAACAGCAGAGCAAAACTAATTGGATTCATTCAGCTATTGTGCAATGCTACATATAATTTAAGCATAAAAGGAAAATTCCTTAGCTAATTTTTATGATTTACATAGATATCAGTATATTTGGCAAAATATTCAATATCATTAACTGCTGCACATTCATAAGGAAGTTGTTCCTGTCTTCCTCTTAACACAGAATAAATTAGAGAAATATACCATACACATTTAAATGCACCTGTCTTTAAAATCTCAAAAGAAGAAAAGAAAATTTAGAAGAAGGGATTGATTTAATTTATTTATACATGTTAAAGATACACACTTTCACTGCAAAGTAAGTGTTTTAGAAAAAGTCTTCCCATATCTAGTCCAGACAATGATATATGCATTGCAGTAATAACACAGATGCTACAGGGCTTTGGCTTTATATACATTTAGATTTCTGGATCTTAAAATTAATACTCTTTGAGTAATCATAATGCAATTACTTAAACAAGATTACTTGATTAGAATGGCATGTTAATATAAGAATCTTGTCATTTAGATTTTGCTCTCAACTATCTTCCCTTTTTCCCTGGGTAATCATCATTACAGTAATGACAGCGATAAAGGCCCATATGTTTCTTTGTCTCAAGCACTGCTGATTGAGGGAGCGTGGTGCAAGTTAATGCATAATGAGCTTCACAGCACACTGTGCCAGATAAAGATGCCTACACAGAATTATGTGAGAGCAGCAGTGGCCCCCAAAAGCAGGGCACCCAGTTTATGGAAGGCTGCCAGGTGAGATGGGGGTACAGTTTAGCAGGCAGTAGGAGGGGACACACTTCACACAGACTGTGCCATGCAGTTGCTTCATGATAACCACAGATACCTACATTCATTAAGATGAAAGTGGTTAATGCTGTCTGATGGGGTATTAATGTGCAATGTGCAGGAATCATATTATGCAGATGTCCCATTTTTTGAAAGCTGGCAGCTTCTCAAATGGAGGTCATTCGTGTCTGTAACCCACCTCTTGTCCAGGGGCTCATTTTCCACTGGTGCACCTGTGCTGATGCCATTCTCTCGGGTCAGCAAGATAGCCATTCCAGAGGCCCAACTTCAAGCGCAGGTGAGCTCCCAAAGTATGGAAACTCAGTACACATTCCTGACCTGCACCTGTGGCTTCTGTCACATGGACCACAGTAAAGAGCACAGATTGAGGGCAAGGTTTATGAGATCTGGTATCGCATAATAGGAAAATCTTTGCAAAGCCTTTGTCATCCAGAAAAGTAAAGAATGTTTTCATGACTGTATTTCAGCACTTCTGCAGCAATGCAAACAAACAAGTATCTTTTTGCTCTTATTGTCCACCCACAGTGGGCCCTGTCATACAGCAGTACAAGCTGCTCACCCACCTTCATTGCCTTGCTGTGCCCCTTGCAATGTAAGAAAACAGAAGGTGGTTGGCTTTTTCTTTTAAAGGCTAATCTTCATGTATCACTTTTTGATGCTGGATGTCCCTTGTGTTGTACACCGTAATTTCTACCTAAGTAATATAAATTTAATCCAGACTGTTTAGCAGAAAGATCCTGTGCATGGGTGGCAATGGCCATGTGAGTGTATCCACATGCTGTGCTGTCCTGTATGCTGCAACAACTACACAATATATCCCCTGCTAATATTACCAAGACACCTTGGAAGCAAAAATACCTTCATGTCACTGCCCTCATGCTTAAATTTTTCCCATGAGGAATGACTAAAAATTGTGCCTATGAGAAACAAAGAGAAAATAAAGAAGACTGGGAGAAAGAACCATTACAATGTTAGATGAACTAAATTGCTTCTGGCACTTCAAATACTTTATTAGGTTCAATGTGTTAATGGGAAAATCAGGGGCTAAACATTGCTTTTCATGAATTTCATTCATGTAGAGAGACACTCAGATGAAAGTGACTTGGCCTTGGTTTCTTCAGAGGTAGGTGCTGAGCATCATTGTTTCTCGTAAACCTGAATCTCTGCTATGGATGCTTCATCCTTTTGTAAACCAGTCCCATACTGGCCATAGAACATCTTTATTTGCACCTGAATATGGGTGCTTTGATATGTAACAAATAATCAGATTGTTTTTTCCCAGTGTTCAAAAGAAGAAAGGTAAAGAATATCACCAGAGTTCAAAGTATCACTGGTTTGATCCACATCTCAGTGGTTGATCTGGGAGAGACTTTCTCTTCCAAAGAGAAGCTGGCCTCATTAATGCTGACATTAATCCTTGACAGCAGAAAGGAAGGACTGGTTCCTTAATTTAAAGCAGATTTATTGATTGCATTCATAAACAAGAAGGAAGAGCTGGGGTTTCTGCATGACCTTTATCCTCCCTCTTCATTAAAAATAAAGAAAAAAAAAAAAAGGCAAAATAAAACAATTCTGTTGACCTCAGCAGTTCAAAGCTTGTAGGCTAGGGTGCTTCTCTGCAACCACCCAGCCCATCTCCCTTCTGCAAAATCTACGATTGATTGTTAATGGTATTGATGGATTGACCTTGATTTTCTCTTTCCAAGTGAAACCTTATATGCTGGCTGGAAAACATTCCAATAGCTTGTTTAATTGTGCAAGGAATAGCTTTGGGGTGGAGGCTGCACTCCTTGCCAACACCAATTGCCTTGTGGAAAGCTTTCTGGCTTGGGAAGCACTGAATGCTTCAACACCCATCACAGCTTTTCCTCTTCTTTCTTAAAAGACATTTAATCTACAGTTGGGCAGGTACTTTAAGTGCAGTGGGAGATCTTGCTGGGAAATGGGAGAAGACCTCCTTATGAAAAAACCCCGAAAGCCTGTAAGAGTCTGTTCTAAAGGTTGCAGATGATAAACCTCTATTTTTGGCACGACAGAGGGAAGTCAAGTCCAGCACTAGCAGAGTTTGCTAGTTCACATCTCAGCTGACCTCTCTCAACAATATAAACTCAAAGCATATTTGTTGTTTCTGGAAGAATTATGTCTGACAGAAGAGCCGACTCTTGAAAATTTAGGGTATCTATTCATTACAATAGATGTCAAAAGCTTTAATCATGAGCACTCAGCCAAAGCCTTCTTTCTGACAAAAAGCATTTTCTTTAATGATGCAGATAAAGATGACAGACTCGACTGATAGTTGTTGTTCAGTTTCAAGCTGTTAATATTTACCTTTGTTTTTACAAAATAATCCTGAATTCACAGCACTTCACAGTTTTTGTGTAATGAAAATTACAGAGATTTGAATTTAAAGGCTTTTTTTCCCAATAGTTCTTCATCTTAAAGGGAATATCCTTGTGATATTTTGAAGTGATCTGATGAAGGCTAGCCCTTCAATTCTTTCTACAGTATGAACAGAAAGCGTAGCTCAAGATAGCATCACTTTATTCAGTTTTGCCCCTCTATTCCTGCTTAAACTTATAGAAAAAAGGGCTATATTTCTACATGCTATAAGTCAGATCTGTAGTAAAGCAAGAGAGAAGAGAGTGTCACAGAGTGGGTCAGATATCCTCATAAAAGCGCTTTAATTTCCAGGGCACCCCTTTGGCTGTCTAAGCCTTGTGATTTTTCTGTAGAAACCACTGATGTGTATAGACATTAGCAGTGCTTTCATTGTCTTGTTGCTTTAAGCATAAAACATTTAAGGCAACAGAAGACAAAATTTAAGAGTAATTTTTCCATAGGAATGCACGACTGGAAAGGATGTCCAGGGTCACTGGGTCTGCCTTGCTCTGCAGTAAGTGTTCCATAAAGACCTTCATGAAGTGAATTCATTTCACCTTTAAATTTGCTAGGTATTTTAGCTCCATTGTTCTTGTTCCAGTCTTCTTCCCATTACAGCAAAAAATATTCTTCTCATTTCCCGCTTAAACATTTTCTTGTAGCAGGATAAGGAGTAGGTTGGCAAGTGAAGAGGTAGGAGAGGGTCTGTTAAACCTTGGTAAGGTGGGCTAAGGCTTTCCTTTCTCTTGAAGAGCACAGGAGGAAAACAGAAAAAAACTCCCCATATATATACAAAGCCTTCCCCAGCACACAGAAATCAATGTCTTCCATCACCTTATCCAGATCCAAAATTCCCCATCACGCTATGGCCAGGTCACCCAGTCACGTAACTTAAAAACATAGAAAAACACTAGCCTATTATCTGACTGAAAGTTTCCCCTAAAACTTTTTTAGCCCTACCTCCCACAACCCCACAAGAAGTGGCCAGCCCTCCCCCCACCTCCCCTGACCCACTACAGAATGTCAGCACTTCCCCTGAGGTCTCCTGGTGCCCATCTTTGCCTGATCTTCTGTGGCATCTACTCTGCAATTACGGCAAAACTGAATTATTGCCTAAAGGATTTTAATAATTTTATCTCTGTGACTGAGAATTTTCAAAGCAAGACTAGGTCATGTCCTCCTCTCCTTTCAGCCACCTCCAGTTAAATTATGGAAAGCAATGATGCCCACTTTCCAACTTCAGTTCACTAGAAGAAACTAAGATCTTTTATTTCTCTCAAAGAACATCTCCTCTATTCCATCTATTGTGCAAACAACCCTTCCCTGTCTCTGCTCCTCTGCAATTAACTCCTTGAGCATTCACAGCAGAGAGTAACACTTCAGGGAGCACTTGTTGGAGAGATTATATCCAATGGAAACATCTTGCTTTATTCATCCTGGGAACAAAATGGTGTATTTCAAGGCTATAACACAGTTATTGCTCATACTGGTCACATGGTTGCTGCTAATTACATCCAGCACTTAACAACACAGCTCTTTTTCTTTAGTCAGGTCTTTCTTAGTGATGAATTCCTACATTGCTGCAAAAGATACTTTTCTATTACCTCTTAGCTAAACAGTTCTGTGCTATGTATTATTGCCCTTTTTCCCCTCTTTTCTATTACTGCACTTCTGAAGAATATCCTCTTTTTCCTGTTTGACATATAGAGGACTGTTTGAAGTCAGTCACTTCCAGCTC
The DNA here is from genome assembly GCA_038380795.1 of Pyrocephalus nanus. Taxonomy (NCBI): domain Eukaryota; kingdom Metazoa; phylum Chordata; class Aves; order Passeriformes; family Tyrannidae; genus Pyrocephalus; species Pyrocephalus nanus. Next base: position 43,784,348 of record CM076259.1, read on the forward strand.
TGCCTTTTCGTAGCCTCCAGCCACTCCAACACCCAGTGATTCTGCAGACCATAGGCCTGCACATCTTGTACCCGGAGGCTGCTGCAGACTTGGAGGTGAGAGAAATTAACAGATCTCTCTCACACACTTTCTTACTTGGCACTTTCACGTTTCTAATTTAACTTCTATCGTCTGTTCTCTGCCAAACAAGAAAGGTGATTGCATTGACACAGGCCATCTGTATACTGTAAGGTGTAAGAATGAAAAATCTTTTTCTGCCATCACAGAAAACATTCCAAGGGAGTTAGGTGTGCTTTAGGTATTAGAGTTAAACTTGTCTTTGAACAAGCATACATTTGGGGTTTTCTGTTACCTCACAAAAGTTCCCTTCAGTTTTGTCCTAATACTGTGCAACTACATTTTAAAAGAGGCTTTGGGATAACAGGTATATTTATCTTAATCCTAATAATAAACACAATAAAAATATTTTCTCTGCTTACAAATATCTCCCGTCTGAAATTACTGAAAGTCCCTTGCTGACATCAGCTCTGAGGAATTCCTGATGCTAGTTAGATTTACATCATTCACTATTCAAAGTAGGGGAATTTAGCTAGAATTACACCAATATAACAACCCAAAAACTTTCAGGCTAATTATTTGCAAGCTCAGTACTATATACTTAATTCCAGGAACTGTCATTTTCTCAGTTTGTATTTATTTGCATTCTGATTTATCTCTTTATACTTACTTCAAGACTTCACTTTTGTAAATATGAACACATAAAAATAAAATTGTTGTTAGCAATGTTTTCTTAAATGACCTGAAGAGTTTATTTTGAGAGAAGTAAAAGTGTTTGGGCAAGAGGACTGTAGACCTAGGATGACATTTAAGGTGGCATAGAGATAAGTGTTCGAAGGATGGAAAGAACATCACCAGAAACTAAGTGAAAAACAAAAACCAAATGCACTATAAAGAAAATAAGGCAGATAGAACTGAAATAAACCTGAGAGGCCAGGGCAGCTTTTGTACATCTCTTTCAGACACCTCACTTCAGTGCTAAAATAACCCAAAGACTGTCTCTGCAGATGCCATCGAAGCCAGTTGTAATGAAACACAAGCACCACTGGCCCTGAGAGAGATTTGGGTGGGCACCAATATTACACACCAGTATCTGCAGCACTTCTGATTATAAAAGGATTTATTTCATGACACACTCATACCAGGCTTCCCCACATGCAACCATTTTGAAGAGAAGGAATGAAGACTCTGCTAGAATGGCATAACATATACATACACCGTGATTCTTAAGTTGTTTGGCTTCATAATGGTAAAGCCTAGAAGTAAGAAAGGGAAACCAAGTGCTGAGAGATATTTTCAAAGATGATAAATACTCAAGCACGTAGTGATTGAATGAAAGAGTTAACCATTATTAAAACCAAAACATTTTTTAGAATGCTTATTGTTATATGCCATTTTGAAAGGTGCCAAGAAAAAAAATGGTTTTCAAAAATGGAAGAATTCTTATTACTTGAGTAGTATGCCTAGAACATAACATGTTTGACTGAAGTAACGTGATATTACAGTATTTTAGAAGAAAGGTGAGTTCATGTTATTAATTAACTTGTAATTCTTTCCAAAGCTCCTAATCCACTTTAATGTGATACACATCAACAAAGACTAAACCTGACTTTACTATCTGACAAGGAATGCATAAAAGAAACTATATTGTCTTCTGCTGTGTCATTCTGCAAAATACAGGTCTAAAAGAATTGAATTCATCAAAATATGCAGCAGGATACACCTAAGAAAGAATGAGCCCATTCAGATATGATATAGCAAATCCACTGAGTGATTAATTTGGGCAAAGAGAACTAAGTTTTACTTCATTTATATGACAAATTTCTGAGGAAATATTGGCAATTGCAGTTAAATATACCTATCACACTGTATTAAAAGACTACCTAAACTCCACAAACAACAAAATCAAATATGTTTGTGAACCTAATGTCTGGAAAATACTTTGTTACAGCAAACCCCACATATTCCCTTACAAATGGTGAATCAAATCTGAGATACTTGTGGAATCTTACTCAAATGAAAAAGTAACTGCTCATTCATATGGCAATTCACACATGAAGCAGTTTGAACTAAACAAAACATTTAAGACCAAAAATTATAAAAAATAACAAATGCCTGAAAATTGTAAAGAGAATATGAAGATAATTGTTTTACAAGCATTGAAAATAACTAGCTCAAGATACTTCTCGAAAAGGGAGTTCATAGTATTCAGTGATGCTGATGAATAAAAGTATGAGACAACTTAGTCATATGCAAGTGTTTACTCAGATTTTGGAAAAGGTAACATTATGGCAATTCTCCACTAGCCAGAATTATCCCTAACAGTGTTATCAACAGTAACCCACGGGCTTCATATGTTCTGCTATTTTTAATCTTGATCTCAAAACACTAAACTCTCTATTTCAAGATCATGAAAAAAATGTGCAAAGTATGCTTGAGCTTCAACAGAAATTATTTTCAAGGATTATGTTTGAAAAATTAAAATGTTTCCTATTACTGAAGAAACTTTGATAATAAGAGAGAATTTTCACAAGAGTGCTGACAGTAATTATGGAACATGGAGGTATTAAGCAACTTGTTCAGTTTATTTATGTCATGACAAGTTTAACCATATTTTTATTGGGAAAAAAGCCCAAACAAACAAAAAAAATCAGAAAAAAAATCTCATGAGGATACAGTTCATGAATCCTGATAAAGTTACATTTACAGTATTATAAATGCAGAATTTTGTCCACTTGACTATAAAGAAATGTACAGGTGGAGAAGATGAAGTATTAGCTGAATTCATTTTGTAAGAATTTGAAAGGATCGATATGGGAGAACAAATAAAAACTCTTAATTGTGAAATACCAAGTGGCAACATCAAAATTAATTCCTAACAGCCTAGAAATTCTTGTACATCAAATTTTTACCACTGGTAATGTGAAAGTTTTTGAGTCTATGTGTTTCTCTGAGAAGTTGTTCTTACTTAATATAAGTAAATGTCTTACAGAGTAAATGAGTGTGACACCTGTAACTCTCAAAGCAGCCATATTCAGTTACAGGATTATGTAGGCCCACAGAAGAAGAATAACTTTCCATTTTTCATTTGTAGATAATGAAGTCAGTTACATGGAACCACTCATAATCACATTTCAATCTATGGTTCCTTGGGTTTTATGAAATCAATTTCTTTTGATCATCTGAATTTACAGGCTCCTGTACCTTCTGGAAAGGTAGTCTCAAAATTTAAACAAATCCTCAAGTTACTTTTGTTTGAACTATTCCTGTTATACCTGGTCAGGAATCACTCTACAGTCCCTACTTGGATTTTAAAACAACTTTTTCATTCAGTGGCTAAATGAAGTGGGTGAAACAGATGGTAGACTATATGAGGAAAACACAAAAATAGCAAGATGTAGAAGCGTTCACATTGGGATTGTGGAGGAAGCATATGTCTCCAAATCCAAGAACCAAGTCAGAAGGCTCTACCTTATCCCTGCCAAAACTTTCCAGTTGGATGGGTGGGACCGCAAGTTCTCTTGTGCACTGTGTTTTGGTTCATACTCTGAGTAGCACAGTGCAAGAGCTCAGTATCTTCCTCAAGCCCATTTCAGACCAGAGAGTAGGCCCCTCATGCTGTCATTTCAACTTCCTTTAAATGCCGGTAGACAGAGTTGTAACTGTGCGAAGTTGCAGATGTACAACTTCTGCGGGTGTGTCAGAGTCTGAAACGGAGGTAAGTCGTGCCCCAGCTTCTAAGCAGGACACTCTAAATAAGCAAAGCTTTTCATATGGATTTGAAAGCAGTAAAGCATCTGGCTTGGTCCAAAGCTAGAGGAGGTCCATCAGAAAGACCCATAAAGCCCACGGAAAGCCAATTGCCAATTTCAGTGAGATTTGGATCAGGCTTTTATTGCATTACTTAGAGCTCTGGAATCCACAGGGGCAAAGAAGCCCTGCACACAAATCCTTAAAAAAGGAAATAAAAAGGGAACGCCCTGTGATTTCTCATTCCAATTACAAATTTTGAAGCTAAGGCAAATAGTCAAAATAAATAAGTGTTTTCACAGCTGCTTGTGATAGCTTAAAATACATAAAACTTGAGTTATAAGTTATTTTTCTATTTTAGAAATGCATCATAACTTCCGCCCCCACATGCATTTGCTCAGAGAGCCTGCTAAAAGAATTTGCCAAGGAAGGGAGTGCAGTGCCATCTGCTAACAGTCAAATAAGACTGGAACAAGCTTAACCCACTTCTTTAAAAAAATCTTATCTTCATATTGCCATCAATTTATGCTCATCCTCTGACTTGATGTACCTGTTTTCAGTTTCTGAAGGAATCCTGAGATCACGAATATCAGGGAGAATAATAACTTAGGCAACAACATTTGGATTTGGCAGAGCTAGGTTAATGGTTGGACTAAATGATTCTGTGAAGTCAGAGAGGAAGAACACTAAGTGGGCAACAAAATATGTCTCCTCATAACTACAGGATTGCATTTACATTTTCTTACTTACCGTTGAAGTACATTTTACAGCCTGCCAGTTTTCAGTGTTGCAAGTCTCTGCGTTCCTCCTGCTTCCTTTTAGAAGTGATTCTGTAACCTAACAGTTCTCATTTCCACCAAGCATTTCTTCAAATCATGTGAGCATTTAGGATGACCTCTGACTTACATATCTAATTTGTTGCTTACTTCAGAGAAGTTTTGAGTATTCTGTATTATATAGCTGACTCTCAGAGGAAGGAAAGCTTCCCTCGTTGCCAAAGATAATAAGACACTGGGCTCTGAATTTACCTATCCAGCATTTCTAAACAAGGTTCCAGTGTGGAGCTACACTAGTAATCAGACCTTTCTTTTTCATAGTGGGAACCATCTCACCCATCATGAACAGCATCCCAACTGTTCTGAGTACTGCTGATTTAATGGTTCTGGTTAGTGAGAAGAAATCATGGGACTTCTGCTGCATAAAATGAAGACTCCAGCAAGCTACACAGCCCAAGGCTACAATCAGATTCCTTCAAAGAAGGAATATATACACATATATTTTATATATAAAAATATATATATATATAAAATATACTTGTCAGATAAACAAAGGAAACTGGAAAGATCTCCATTGTGTTTTGGTCAAGAAGAGTCAGAGGAGAAAGTGGGAACAAAACCAGACCCCTAAATATACAGCTGAGATAAGGTATCCCCAAAACAACCATGCAAAGCAGTAAAGATGCATCTCCTTGGGGCCAAGATTAAATACATCATCTTCTGCATTTTTCTGCAATATATCTTATAAGCAGATATTTCATTAGTACAATTAAGTATGGCAATTCTAATTCCTAAACATTTATATTATGGTATTACATTTTAATAAAGCCACATCAGGTATTGTCTGGTTATTTCTTATTTACATCCACTTTCTTTCCATAGTGCAGAAGCAGAAAAATTTTCCCAAACTAGTTTAAAAAATTGAGGGGAGAGAAGAGTTTATTTCCCTCACTGTAATTCAAACATCAGAGCTCACTGTCAGTCATTTGAGATGATCTGGGAAATCAGTCTGCTCAATAGCAACCTGCTTTTGTTTTTTACTTCACAATTTTAAATTTTGACAATGATACAGTCTGAAAAGATTCATAAACTTTTATTCTGAATTGTTGATATCCACACAGTTTATATTATATTCTCACATTTTCCTCACTAAATGATTACATGGGTGATCCAGACTAGATGGAATAGTACTAGAGGTCAGAAAGATGAGACAAGGAACAAAAAGGCTCCTCAAATCTTTCTATTTTGACTTTTGAAATTTAGCATACTCTGTTCAACTGCTGGGCTTCCAGCAAAAGCTTATAAGCAAACAATGGGTGCTGCACCCTTTCAGACTTGATTAGCCAACTCGTGTCATGTTCATGGATGAGCCTTAGAAACAAAAGGCCTGAAGTGTCAGCATTGCCTGAAGAACAGGAAAACACTTCGCTATGTACATCATGTGATGTATTGGGATATGTTCCTGTTGTTTTCAGAACCATTATTCTTTCCGGTATTCCTCTAGCTGAAAGCAAGAATTACAAGCCTAAAATTTCAAATGTTCTTAGTAATTTTGTGCCCCGTATTTTGGAAGTCATCTGGATGACCTTAGCAAAAAATAAGACACTCAAAAGCTAAAGAGTGGGTTTTTTTCACAAAATTATGTGTCTAGAAGAACAGAACTGCTTGGACTCCAGTTGGTATAAGTGACTATTTGGATCACAGCTTCTTTGCCAAAGCGTGCACAGTCCCCTCACTTAGCTTCAGGGGCAGAGGGGAGGGCCAAGTAAGCATTTGGGTACAAAGTTTTAGAGATGTCAAGTCTTGTACTGTAGCCTTGAACATGTGTCAGACATTTGTTATGTTCTGAATCAAAAAGGGGACCAAAAAGGGGAACTGGGCTGAAATTTTATGTGTCATTATTTCTTCACCAGAGACTGATGTAGGACCACATCCTGGGGTTGCTAGATCAAGAGATGTGGGATTATTGGATTTAAAGGTAACAGAAATGCTTTCCAAATTAAAGGTTTGTAAATCTTCTTTTCCTTTAAAAAGGTCACTTATCAACCCTACTGATTTTAGTGTTGTTCTTAGCTTGGCATATCGTAAAGGAGAAAAGAATGAAAAGCAGAAATTCACACAAACAACAGTTCTTGTGATGATAGCTGCAATACTGTGTATTTCTTAACTGCATTTGCTGGGGAAAGGGCAGGGGTTGAGGAGAGGATCAGAAAACTTTTCTATGCTAAGCACACGGAAGATCTGTCTCAACCCAAGGTGTCAGTAGCAGTAGTTATGGAGTGAAAAAAACAGAGTGGTGACAATTGGACAGGACAAGACAGTAGGAACTTGTGATTTTTAAAGGTACTCTCAAGGATAAAAAAGCCAAACCACTAAATCCTTTAAAACTGCCTCACATCCAGAAAGTAGCAAGAGTTTTTACAAAGGTTTTCAAAAAAGATTTGAGGAACTATAAGCAAATAACCTCAACATTACACTGAGGAAATTGGTAGCAACTCTTCTAAGGAATAGCATTAGCAGGTATAGTGAGGGGAAGATCAACACAGTCTTCACAGGGGTCAACCATCACAAATCTGTTGAAATTCTCTGATTATACTTTAGTAAATGTGTGGACAAAGAAGATGCATTTGATATACTTCCATTTCTGAAACACATTTGGCCGGGCTTACTATGAGATACTCCTATAAAAGCAAACTAAAACAGACAAGAGGAAATCTCCTCTAGCCATGGCAACATGACTGGAAAACAAAGGGCAGGAATATTTACTCAGTTTTCATGATGTGGCAAGTCACTATGAAGCTCTGGACTCTGTGGTTTAGGGCCACACTGGTCACCATGTCTCTAAAGAGACAGATAATATGTGTAAGGGTCACCAGTGTTTGTTAACAATAAAAACTGTGCAAGGTAATACAGCTGCCAGCTGACTGCAGAAACGCAGAAGGGTCTTACCACTAAGAGACTGAGGGAGAAAATGACAGATCAAGTTTGGTACAATTAAATCTAAAATTACACAAAGGAGGAAAATCATAACTAAGAGACATTTTTCCATGGTTAATATAGCTCATGTCATATCCCAGGGGTTGTGTCACAGTAATTTCCAACCCCTGTGTGTGGTAAAAACATCTGTGAAAATTATAAACACCCACCCTGAAATGGGAATCTTGAGTCAAGCAAAATTACCTTTTGGAAGTGAATGATCCTTCTTGAAAAAAAGCCAGAGGCCTGTAGATGCAAGTGGAGGAAGAACTTGAATCACTTTAGAAAAAAAAAATCAGTAAGAGCAAGTGTTTTGTGGCATACTATGTACCAGAGCTGCAATCTGATCATTATATCCACTCAGTCCTCTGAAACACTGGATATCCTATTATTTCACAAATAATCAGTTAGTATCATTCTTAACAGTGTGAATTTCTCCTAAATAAAATTAGAATGTTTAATAATGAACTGTCTTATTTTCTCTTGTGTGTCTCTAGTGGAAAGCAGTATCTTAATTTGACACTTTAGGATGCCACAAGTAAAACTTGAGCAAAATATGTAAGAATAGGGGTGACTAAATATATCTCCTCTTTACTACCAAATAAGCACACAAAAATCTGATTCATATATATATTAATTGTAGAAGCTGCCAGAATTTTGACTAGACAAGATGCTCCTAACGCCATATATCTCAGTGTTTCAGAGAAGCAGAAGGACAGGAAGGACCACTAGAGCACCACAGAGTTCCTGCAGAGGCCAGTGCTCTCAGGTGATGTTAACAGCAACTGACTTTCTCCAGGGAGAAGAGAATCTGCTGATAGGGTAAAGACAGCCTTCCAGCTTGTATTTCCCTACATGCTTCAGGAAAGTCTTCAGGTGAGATGTGCTGAAGAACCAGGGGATGCTACATGCGTACTAGAAGATACCTTTGAGACTTGTTGCTGCCTGAAATTTGCAATGGAGGGTGGAAATGGTTTATCGGTTGTCATGCGAGGGAGAATTTAAATAAGTTTAACAACAGAAGGAAAGTGTGCATGCCAGCGGCAAGGATATAAAAAATTTAAATGGCCAGCTGTTTTTCTTGATTTCATGGTCTTCTCTTTCAGCTTTTAGACATATCTGTCAGTCCCCTGGAAAAGGCTGCCTCATGGAGGGAAGGCTGCCACTATGCACTTCAGACCCTTCAGAATCCTCTGATAAACTTCAAAAAGAACAGAAATGACCAAAAAGCTGCTTGCCAAAATCTGGACAGGAGAGTGTCTACCCTGTCTAATCAGCTAACTGAAACAGAAAAAGTAAGGCCTATAAACTCAGCACCCTATAAACTCAAAATTCCAACATGAAACAACATCATCAAATCTCCTTTGAGGAGCTTGGGTCTTTTCTGAGCAGTCACGTTGGCAAAGCACTACCTGCAAGATGCAAGCCCCAAAGCCCTCTCAGAATTGCACTTATGGGAAGCTGGCTTTGGAAGTACAGTCTTTGTTTTAGAGGGAATTGGTAAATTTTTTTCCTCAGTCTGACTAAATTCCCGCAAAAGCCTTTTCCTCAAGAACACCATGGCAGGAGTAAAGTGTGTATTGGAGCACATAAGAGACATGGGTTTTAGAAAACAGGTCTCTTGTTCACCATTTTATTCTTTTTACTTTTTGACAGCTTTATTTCAAAAAAATACAGATTTTTCAGCAATCTTACTTCTCTCTCTGTTAGGGGTAATCAAAACATGAAGCTGAGGTAATAGGTGTTACATGGAGAAATTCAGAGCAGATACCACACCATCTAAAATCCCTTGTGCAGTTCTTTATTCTTTACTTTGGACCTTTTTCCTAATTGCAGATTGTATTTCAGTCTTTAGAGGTTTGACAGGTAATACATATTTTTAATATGTGTCCATGGCAACACTTATTTTGTTCTAATACTGTATATGTCATGCTGGCAACAAATTGACAGTGCCTAAACTAATTCAAAAAAATAATAATTACACCTTTCCACACTGTCAACAAAGAAATCACTATCAACATCCTCAGCCTTAGCTAATTACTCAGTCCGTTCCTGTGCTTAATTTTGGTCTAAAACTAACCTATTGCAGGAAACATCTAAGTGACTGTAAAGTCTTGTAATGCATTGTTGCACTAAAGAGTCAACAAAATAAATATGTAGTGAAGAAAGAAATTAAGTGACTATGAGACCAGAGGACTTTACCAAGGATCTCAGATTCACATTTCAAAAACAGAATCAAATGACTTTTAGTGAAAGTAGTGTGGCTGCATTCAGCCTCCTCACACATTAATACAGTTGGAATAAATTCCTCCTCAGTGCTTTATAGGTTAATATTTACTTTCTTGAGCTATTTCTGTGATAGCAGTGGGATTTGAAATGCCCCTAGCCATGGCCTTATTCTCATCTAAACAAAGGATAATTACGTATGCTGATAGCAGAATGTGTTTCCTTCATTCACTGCCTTCTTTTTTGGATCCTGCTCAATCCTTGCATGGCCTAATGCTCTCCTCCAGGTTAACTCTGCCAAGAAAGGATTTTGTTGTACACAATATATACAGTACTAATATACTGCTAATGCTTCTAAGTCCTGCCTAAATACATGCTATCTCCCACATTCCTTTAGGAGCATGTTTTAGGTTTTTCCTGGAAAGCATGCCAGCACTGTTCCCAGGAGCAGAGTGATTTCCTTGCCAGGTGAAGACAGAGATGATATTCTGCTTCTTGTTAGGAAGATTAAGTACAAATTAGCAGATCACTGGCAGAGCAGTTCAGTGAAAATTAATTAATTCATGTCCTACTCCAGATGGACATTGTTGCCAATGCTGACTTCTAAAACTGGACTACTCTAGAAAATATCCGTAATGCATAACCCTTCCTCCTCAATGGAAACTGGATATCTTATTAAGTATATCCTATCAGTGTTAGACTTCTGCACCTTTGGCCTCTCACACATCAGGCCAGGTAGAAAGGTCTCTAGCATTATGTTGAAAAGCATATTAATCTTTACTTAGATATTAATGAGATTGTAGACATCTGATGTGTAATTCCAGCCCTTGCCTCCAAGATAAACACGTGTAAAGCAGTTCAGTCATCAAGATGAGATGAATAAAGATTCTGACTTATTCTATCTGCCACACACCTGTCATACTAGTCCCATTTCCTACACTTTATTAATGAGTGCACCATTGGAAAATCTGTTATCAATGTTCTTATTATGCAAAGGTCACAGACTGCATTAGCATTTGCAATACAGTGTTTTTTTCTAGAGGTTGTGCAAGTCAGTCACTTGCCAGACAAGCTACCATACAAAGAACCCATCAGCTTTCTCACATTCACTCCTGCCCAGGCTCAGAGCAGAAAGAAGTCAAGTATCTCATGAGCACCAAGAAGTCAGTATTATCTATACTGCTCGCACTTTTTCTGCGACACTCATTTTCTACAAAAATGAGATGTGGAGATCTGAAAAACAGCACAGTTGAAATTATCTAGCTGTCAGCATGTCTCAACAAGTTTCTATATGTTTGTTTTCAGGATGTGATTTTGTGCCTGCCACTAAGTTCTCAAACAAATGTCAGCCTTGTTCCCAAAGCAGCAGAAACTCTACTCAGAAGACAAATGGGAGGGAACACACAACAGCTTTTTTTTTAAAGTTAAAATTCTTTATAGAACTTAGATCAAAGGATGATGACATTCAGATCTTGATAATGAACATGACATTTTCACAGTTACATTATCTTCTCTAAATGTCAGAACAGAGTACTCCAGTCACAATATATCAGTGCACTCAGAAAGGATCTGCTCTTCCATTCCCTCATAGCCATTTCATACCAGTTTGACTTCATTTACATTAAGAGAATTGTAAAATAAGAAATAAATTTTTTAAAATGTTTAAAAAAGGAATACAGCAGAGGGATGGAGCAAATAATGATTTCTGAATTTCCATAGGAAACATTTCTCTAAGTAAAATATCTTGGACAGTTGTAAAGACAATTATATTTGAGGAAGAAATCAACTCAGCCGTTCTCTAATATTTCAGACAGTACAATGTCTGGGGCTGTTCTCAGATGTAAACTAAAACTGACACTTTCCCTGGTGCTTTGTGCCTCTATAAATGACCCTGAAAATTTGAACCAGACTTGCAGAAGGAAAGCTACAAACTGGTAAGCAGAAAATGGAAAGAGCAAACCAAAAAAAAAAAGAAAAAAAAAATCCCCAAAATATTCATTCGACCCCTTCAGCCCTTCAACCCACTCAGTTAAAAAACTTTAGCCTTTTAGCTCAGAATACTTGTTTAAAAATATCAGACAAACATAGGTTCATGGACAGTGAGAGGAACTATACTGCTAAGACCATCTCTCATACCACTTTTTGGTGCACGTGCAGAACCCCTTAGTGAAGCTAACACAATCTCTGTTTCCTTACCTATATTTATTTTTGGCACATCACACTATTAGATCCAGAACCTGTAGTACAAGAACAAGGAATAAGAAGGGAGGACTAAAACTTTGGATTTCTGCTTGTTCCCACACTCGCCCCCCATACTGTCATAACAGTAACTCTCATAATGATGCTTTTTACATGAGTACCTTTTCAAAGGTATAACTGACTAATTAACTAAATATGTAACTTTGACAAACCTGTGTGTCTGCACACAGTGAGTGAAAAATCAAATTTGTGTAATTTGGCACATGAGAAAGCAGAGAAAATGACAAGGGTGTGACAGAGTAACCAACTGAATATGAGCTGGGAGTGATTTCATTTTAGTTGAGGGCACCTTAATTTTAGCTGAGAGCAAAACACAACCTCACAGTGCATTAAGAGACAACACATAGTTGAAGTGGTGAAGTGGTAATAATTCAGAACATAGCATGTTGTCTGTTACTCAGGTCTTACAGAAAAACGTTCAGAAAGCTGTTCAAATGACTGTGGCACGTTCAGATATAGCTTTGTCGAAGAATTAAAAGTATGATCTATTCCGTTCTCCTAATAAGAGGCAAACACAGAGCTTGCTCAGTCTGTAGATATCTATACAGCAGAGAAACTCCTGAAAGTAGATAGATCTTGAAGTTCACAAAGACATCATGAGATTCAATATGTAGATATGGAAACAGGAGACTTTGGCCTAAAAATAAGTGGAAACTATTAACAAGGAATTTAAAGGCTTTCTTATAAATGTGATGTTTTCTTTAATTTACAGTATTTAAAACAAACCTAGGTGCAGTTCTAAAAGCTTATAACACTCATGGCAATTAAAAAGTAGCACAAAAGACCGTGAAGAATTGTAAAAGTTTGGGGGTTTTTGTAAATAACTTGTTTATTTAATTCAGCACATGTTTAAATCATGTTTACGTAATTGGTAATAAAAGTTACATGATGTAATAATTATTGCAAGGTATTTCAAAACTACAGTATTTTGGCTAAATGTGTTGACCTAGAACATATTTGGGACAGTTTAACTTCCAGTTGACTACTCTCTCAAAGCCATTGGCTTCTCACCCCTTCAAGAAAATCACACATCGCAAGCATATTTCCACAACTGCTCAAATGTGTTTTCTCTATTGAGGATAACCACTAGCAATAGAAATTAAGTGGTCATATAATGTACAGAGAAAAAGTAACAAGAAAATGTCCATTCTCAGATGGGACAAATGGAGCAAAGAAGAAGAGGAAGAAGCTCCAACCGTTAATCCTGGTCCAATAAAAAACTTCACCTATCCAACAACTGGATGCACTTCAGCAGGGTGCACAGCTATGAGGGTGCAGGCACACTGAGATCTCACCACCAGAAAAGTAAAAACTGTGAGCAGTATCTTCTCCTTGCTTCCATAAATAATGTGAATTGCTTTTGTACAACGAGCCTGATCTGTTCAAATTAGTTCTGCTTGGAACAAACCATAGTTCTGGTAGACAATGTCTTATATTAGCATAGTATTGAGATAAAAGCATTAGCTGCTTTTTATCTTGGAAAATACCATAATTTTTGGCCTTCACATTCTTTTCTTTACAAATATTAAGTTACTCATATCTGCAATGCAACGTAGAGTGATGGACACAGAAATAAAAATACAGAAATAAAAAGAACTGTTAAGTGCAATATTTATTAAAATGCTTTAATAAATATTTTCTGACATAGCCATTTAGATCTTAATGGTATTATTTTGAGGTGTTTGGATCACTGGCAAGTAAGTATCCTCACATAGTTTCAGCATTCTCTTCGGAAACCCCTTCTTCATCACTTGTTAGTAAAAAGGAGACAGGAACATACAATGCCTTCCAAGCTTAAAGATGAGCTTTAAATGCATAAAGAGGGGGTTTTTTTCTCACACACTTTCTATTTCCCACACTTTTCATTTCTCTCATAATTTTTTAAGATATCCATTTCAGCACCCTGGGAGGAACCACCGCTCATACTGAATGGCAAAACTGCAGATCTAGTTTAGTTTGCAAAACCAGTTTGATCACTGCACAGCCACCAATAACCTTGACTGCATATAGCTACGTATATATTCAGTAAAACTCACTTCTTAGACTGTCTTCATCATTGATTCTGACACTCAAACAGCTCATTACCAAATTTATAATTTTGATCCAAATGTTTTGTTCTAAATTCTCAAGTATACAGGGAATGCTTTCAAGATGTAACATATTAAGATTGTAGGAGTAGTGAGACCACAGACCCACTGAGAAGGCTACTATAAGATCCCTCACCTATGCTCACGAAACCTGTGCTCTTCACAACTCTAATGGGGACAGCTATAGCTAAACTGCTGGAGGCAAATCCCCTGCTGCCTTACAGACAGGCAATTTTACATCAACAGGACAAAACCCTGCTCCCAGTGGATTGTCTGCTACAGGATTGATCTGACAATATTTTGTATATCTTTGTGCATTGCTCACTTTTTTAAAGGGCAGTTAGTTCCTGAGTGGCTGGTAGCCTCTGGCAGACTCAGTATTTCGAGAACTTTTTCACCTTCATGCAATAAGAAGTATGCTACTCCACTTGGAATTAATTTCTTTATGCTTCTATAGTTACTACTTAATATGGCCTGCCTGATATTACAAGGGTTTATACAGAGTCTTCTGTTTATTTATTTTTTCTTCCTGAACCTTCTCTCTCCTCCTTGTGTTCATTTTTCACCATCAATAAAACTGTTTCATATGAGTTATGTAAGATGAAAAAAGATATCACAGAGAATAAAAATATGGTAAATCTCTTCGTAGAAAAAGAAAAATTAATCCAAAACTTTTGGGCAATAACAGTGATCTTCTCCTTACCCAGTCCAGTCCTGGGTGCCTGATATTGTGACAGTAAAGGTAATTTCCTTCTTCCTATTTTTAAATGAAAAATCCATGCTAAACATTAGATTAGATTAGGTTAGATTCGATTCGATTAGATTAGATTAGATTAGATTAGATTTCTCTAGCTGCTAAATTTCTTATGTGTATTTATAAGTGGAAGTATGCATTTATGAAAATCCATCCCCTTGCGTGTTTTTGTCTCTCCTGCAATGAGTTGAGTGCTGGAAGCCACAGTGTATGGCAACATAATGGTGTTCAAAATAGCTCCGAGAGGAAAGGGGCAATTGTTTCAAACAGATTCTGTCTTTTGTTTCTCCACAGAGATGTAGTGGATTGCCTTCTTTTCCGAGCTTTTTAAAAATAAAGCTATTAGAGAAAAAAAAAAAAAAGTGGATTAATTCTCAATGCTTGTCCCTCCTAACCTATTCTACCTCCCAGTTTCTTCAGAGAGGTCTTCTCTGGGGCCTTATGCACAGCAGTATTCTTGGGGTATGCACTGCACTGTCCTGAACTATGAGAGCATACTGAGTAGCTTCTATGCAAGCCCTATCAGCTCTGACAGCCAGTACTAGCATGTTGTTGGACTCGTGCATGCTCTCCGCATCTCTCCAGCACAGCAGGCCAGCCTTCATGCTCAGTTCAAGCAGCAGAGCTCCCACCAGGAAGATTATGATGGTGGAAATGCTGAGAGATGCTTTCTGACCTTCTCCATATAGACAAAGCAAGATACTTACTCCAGCCCTCCCTTGTCCCTTAGGCTGAAAATATCCATCTGCTTCAGCTCTGTCACACATGGGAAAGCAGTGCTCACTGCACACTTGTCATCCTGTAATTTACAAATCAGCAGACTCACGAAGGGCCAGAGGAAAAGGAAACCTGTGAAGGTAGTGCTATTAATGCTTTGTGGCTCTGTAGGACACTGGGTTACCCCCTCTGTGTCTGGTTTTGGCTGCTGTGCATGTATCTCATCATCTTGTCAGTGCAATGAAGGGAAAGATTTTCTAAGGAAATATTCCTAACTCCAGTTCCTCTAACTTTTTAGTTTAACGTAGTGAAAAGGTTTCTTTCTCCAAAGCTGCCTCTATGGACACTTCAATTTTGCTGAAAGGACTAAGTTAATGTTGAAGTGCAATCTTGGAAACAAATGCTCCATCACAGGACCTCACACATAAACTCTCACACATGGGCCCTCTGCCTTTCTTTCCATTGTCCTCAATGTGAGTAGAAGTAGCAAACCTGGGTGTAACAAGAACAGAAGTGAATCAGATTGGGTAGTACACCTGCAGCCCAACTTGTGGCACCATAAACAGCCAGCTGAGACAGCCATGTGGGCACAGGCAGGGAAATCTACATCACACAGAACATAATGGCTTGAATTACCCAGGCCCACAAGAGCTGTGGCTACAGAGCTGTGCCCAAGCTAAAGGCCAAATGAGTAGACTTAACTTCCACAGCCAGCCATGCACCTCCCACATAATGGATGGAACTTTTGACAGAATTCAGCCTTTCTACCTTAATTTCTCTGTCTTGCTCTATTTCATACATTTGTTTCTTATTTTTCTAATTTCTTTCGAAAATTCAGGTAATTTTAAAAGTTACACAGAAAGAGCTGGAGTACTTCCTAATACATCAAGTTAAGCAAAACAATAATATTCCTAACTAGTGAAGAGAAATTCAAGAAATTAAAGTTCATAATGATAGCTCATTTTAAAAAACAATATGGATTACATCCAATATAACTCAAATTAATCCTTACCCAGGTTCTTTCACACAAAAACAATCTTTACTTCAACTAGATCAGGACCAGATACAAAGCTTTGTTATTTTTGGTAGTGATCAGAGTAACCGTATCAGTAAAAAAACAGCTTTAGTAATTTAAATGGCATTTCAAGCATTTTTAGAAGAACATTTTATTTTTTACATTATTGAAAATTCATTAGTTATTAATTTTGCATTGTTTGAGGAAAGCTTTAAGAGTAGTTGTATAAGATTGTAACACAATAGATTAATTAGATGGTGTTGTCAAAGTATAAACACATTCTAATATTTGTCTTTGCACTGTATTATTTTAAATTCACATGGCTTTACAGAAAGGCTTTCAAATGTGTGAGATGCCACAATACATTTACATAGCCACAGATAAACATCAAGACCTCTATGAATCCACCAGTAACCTTTTTTTATATGTTAGCATTTTTCAAGGTTGCAGAGAGCCTCACAGACATGAAGCAATTTCATCCAACATTATTTTCCCACAGTCCTAACTCCTCCTTTGCTGGAATATTGTCTTTAAAACTCTTTCATCAAAAACAGTCATATTATTGGTTCAGGTAGGGTATGTACTGGAGTGAAAATAGCTCTATTAGCAGTTGAGAGTTACACCATGGAGGGAAATGCTACAAAAACAAGACAGAAGCCTTTAAAATACAGTGAAGGGGAAGAAGGAGCAAAAAGATAAAAGTGAAGAAAGCACAGCAGCAGACCAGATTTTCTCAGTGACTTGCAACTGTAAACAAAAGGCACTGAATATTAAAAGGACCTAAGTGTTAGTACAGAAAGTCACGTTCTCCATCTGATTCCCATGGAACCTTCCTACTGATATCAATGGCTAAGAACTTAGTGCTTTGGGGAATTCACTGGCCTGGTTTAATAGTTCTGGCTGCATGAATTATGTTTTGCATAATCAAATTGTGGCATTCGTTATCACAACATGCCAGAGACATTATATGCATAAATAGGTTTAAAATAATTAAACAGATTTATGCAGAGAAGATCTATCAATGACTATTAAACATTATTATTGTTTAACCTACTGATTCCAGAAGCTAAAAGGACAAACCAGGAAAAGGTGCAATGTGTACCTCTGATATTTCTCTATGCACCCACTATTTACCTCTACTTGATGGAATCGCAGATTGGGATAGGTTGGAAGGGACCTCTGGAGGTATCTACTCCAACATACCTGCTCAAAGCAATGTCACCTAGAACAGGTTGTGCACATCTGGGTTTTGAATATATTCAAGGAGGATGACTTTACAGTCTCTGAGCAACCTTTTCTAATGTTTGACCACCTTTACAGTAAGAAAGCTTTTTGTTACGTTCAAACAGAACTCCCCATTTTTCCACCTATGCACATTACTTCTTGTCCCATCACTGGATACCACTGAGAAGCCTCTGCTCCACCATCCTTATTCCCTCCCATCGGATATAAACACTGATTAAGACCCCTGAGTCTTCTCCAGGATAAAAAGTCCTAACTCTCTAAGCCCCTCCTCATATGGAAGATGCTTCAAGTGCTTAACCATCTTCATGGCCCTTTTTCCAGTCTGCCCGTCATATTCTTGTACTCTTCCTTCTTTTCTTCCTAACTTGTTTTTCCAATCCACTGCAGCTGTCCCATCATGCTGCCACGGTCACAGTGAGATTTAACCCTGCAGGTAGATGCAGTTTTGTAACTCCCCCTGTTTGCTCCCCACAGAGGTTGCTCTAGCATACAGGCACTTCAGAGAGGTACTTGGTCATGCTGATTTAGTGCCTTAGTTCAGTCTTTGATCTGATCCTGAAAAAAGGCCGTTTTGGTTCAACCCAGACACTCGCTCACTCTCTCCTGCTGGTGGAATAGGGGAGAGAATCAGAAGGGCAAAAGTGAGAAAACGCATAGGTTGAGATAAAAACAGTTTCATAGTTAAAAATTAATAACAATATTAATCATAATTGTGAGGGGCGAAACAAACAAACAAACAAACAAACAAAAATAAATCCCAAGACAGACAAGTGATGCAAATGAAAACAGTTCCTCACCACCTACTGACCGAAGCCCTACCAGTCCCAGAGAACTGACCCCTCTGGCCAAACTCCCGCCCCAGTTTTACAGCTGACCATGACATCATATGGTCTGGGACATCCCTTTGGTCAGTTGGGGTCAGCTGTCCTGGCTGCATCCTTTCCCAACTCCTCGTGCACCCCCTGATCACTCACTGGTGGGGTGCAGTGAGGTGAGAGGCAAAGTGAAGGGAAAGAAGGAGCAGAAAGGCTTTTGCTCTGTGTAAGGTCAGCTGAGCAATAACAAAAACATCCCTGTGTTATCAACACTGTTTCCAGCATAAATCCAAAACACAGCCCCATATCAGCTATTATGAAGAAATTTAACTCTATCCCATCCAAAACCAGTACAGCTACTCTTACAAACTGGTGCTGTGAGTTTTTCCCTTTTGCTCAATGTTGTAGGTAGTTGCCATAAAATCATAGGCAATTGGTAGAGAAAAAACGTTAAAAGGTTATGGTCCAACATCTTGCCCTAAACTAGGGTCAAATATTGTTCCTGAGAAATGTGGTTTTAATATATTCTTAAGGTGTGCAGTAGTTTCAAATACTAATTATCTCATTAAGTGCTTATCTCTCCTTAACATTTGAACTTTTCCACAGTATTTAACCTAACTAGTCTCTGCTTAAGCTAAAGTCTAAATTTTCACTCTTATTTGTGTTCCTTTCATTTTCTTTTCATTGGCTGTGCTTTCCTGTCCCCTGACAAGTCTGGCTGCTTTCCCTGGCACACCATCCAACTAGTCCATCTTTTTCTTCATGTTCTTCCCCAAAACTGGCATTATAGAGCAGTGAGACCTGCCAAACAGAGAAAGTACACTATGGGTCTTTCAGATGATACTTGCCTTGTTCACAATAACGTACTAGTTTGGACTCTCATTTACTTTGTGATTTCTAAACTGCATAATTTCAAAATCTTTCACAGAAAGACACAGGCACAGTTATAAAGAGGCACAGTTTACATCTTAGTTGAGGACATCCACAATGTAATGCCTGATAGAAGAAAGTGGTACTAATGGTCTTGGGACATGACAACACCTGGAAAAGGCTGTTGTCTGGAGAACAGGTAGGTCACAGAGGAGACATGGCACAGGCAGGAGAGGACATGTTACTTCTATATAGCAAAGTATTTGTCTTTCCCAGAAACCTATTCATCATTAAGCACCCAACTCAGAAGACTTCCCGCCTTTCTCTGAAGTGAATCACTTTGCATGAACATAGTGTCCAATACCTATTATCTTCCATGTTATTGTTGAAGATCAAGCCCACAAGAGCCACCCCAGTAAGTGAAATCTGTATGTCCTCATGTGTTTGTCACAAATCGGTGCAAACAACTTTTCAATACAAATAACCTGGTTTTTTCCATGACTCCTTACCGATGGGGCAGCTCCTCTGTTTCTTTCAAAATGTGTTCAGTCACTCTACTTTCTCTGGCCAAAACTCCCACTAATTCAGGCTAAGAGCAATGTGAAGCAGAGGTCCTGTATCTCTCACTCAGTAGTATGCACTTTCCCAAATGGGAGAAACCAAAGGGACTCCAGTGATAGTGGACCAAGGGTTCGACTTGATGATCTGAGGTCCTTTCCAAACCATCTGATTCTATGATTCTGTGATACTAAAGCAGGTTCACACTAGAAGATGGGTGAAAGCTGCACTCCTGACTCCAAGGGTTTCTAAGCACCAAAACTGACCAAAACCAAGTATGTAGCAACATTTCTTGAACTTTGCTTAAAAAGGTTTTCAAGTTGCTTTTTTTATGAAGTAGATCAAGTTTATAAGATCAGAGGGAAAGATGAATATTTAAAAGTATACATATTTAGCTCCATCGGAGCTGTCAAAAGCTTGTGTTTCTACATGTGTATGGGCATAGGAAGCGTTTCAATAAAGTGCTAATGCCATTGTCTTCTACTGGTCTTCTGGAAGTGCAATACTTCTCGAAACCAGACATGTCTAAGCTATTTTTAACACAGCAGATTAATTACATTAAATTAGGTCACCTTGTCTTTTAATGATCATTTTCATTTTCTCCTTTGATGCAGCACAGAACTCGAACTTTCCTTCTGAGCAAAAGCTCAGATGAGTATTAGCATTATAGTCAGAGTAAGAATAAAAGACATAAATAAAGGGGAATAGCAGATACATTTGGATTCTGAAGGGAATTATGAATATTACAAAGATACTGTACTATTCAGGCCTGGAACTTGGAACTGAGCAGCTCTGTTCCTCCTAACGATTAGGTAGGTGACTGAGGTAAGATGTTCACAAATTTAGGTAATCTTGGAGGGAAATCCTTCTATGAAATTAGATTCTCTGTTCCAAGGAAGAGTTATTACAGATTGTCAAAGTCTTGCTATTTATCAGCCACCTGCAGATTTCTCTGCTGTGGACAAAAAAAAAAAAAAAAACCCACCTAATTTTAAAGTATTACAGTGGATACTTTATCCGAAGGAGAAAACAAACAGTGATATCCATTAGTCTTTAAATCCCCTTGTTTACTGCACCACTAGACTTTATGTAATGTTGTTTTTCTTCCTGAAATGCGTCTGCCAGTGACATGAAATGATCACAATGTAATATCCTAAATGTTTTCATCGTGTGTAATTATTTATTTTCATGCCATTCTGAAATCCTAGGCAGATTGCCGGCTTGATGATCATGTTTTCCCCCACAAAATACTTAATAGACAAGAGACAAAAGCCTTAGAAGGATCAGAAATAGAAATGTTTACATAACCTGCCACTTGAATCATCTGAAAGCAAATGTTATATCTTATTAGAAAAACACAAACAAGCTTTTTGTGTCCATGGCTTTTTATTAATTGTTTGCCATAAACCTTCCTCAACTAATTACTGTAATAATTACAAATAGAAAACACAGTGAAACAAAGAAACAAAGAAAGTAAAAGCCAAGTTGTCTGAACTAATTTTTACTATCTTTGCAAAACCTGGCAAAAAGCTAATATGTAATTCCAGCTAATGTTATATATTTAATTGAATGCTTCTAGAACTGCAGTTATATTAATCCAAATTACAGCAATTTGCAAATAAATTTACAGTATAGGTCCTAGTTTTTAAACTCAAAAGAGAAAAATCAGTAATAGTGTCACAATCCCTTTTATTTTGGGGGGAAAAAAAAAGCCATAATGTGAATATTTTTTTTAATAATGTGCTTTAAATTCTCATACCAGAACAACAATTCTGAAGCCTGCCATCAGAGTGGATAAAAACACATGATTTGTGGAGCATGAAGATGGTCTCTTTGATACAGCAGACTGAAAAATGCTCTTTTAGCTACTCTGCTAAAAGAAAGATACACTGTAAGTATGCTCCCTGTGGTCAGATTATTTTACCATTTGGGTTGGATTAATTCAACTTTGAAAAGTCAGCTGCTGGATGAGCATAAAATGAAACCTTTCCTTTTTTTCCTAGGGATTGAGATTTCAGGCGCCCTTGGCACTTCTGCACACTGCATCAAAATTTTGTTTGTAGTAACCAGTTGCACTTTGGTCTTTTCTCAGTCACGCTTGAAAGCATTAATAAATCCCAAACTCAGGACATGGCTAATGGGCATGGACAGAATGCAAAAGAACTTGTATAGACTGCAGAAAAAGCTCTTCCAGACACATTATTAGATAGCAGAATCATTTGGGCAGAATTCATCTCAGCAAAAGTTTGTAAGGTAGATGTCCCAATCTCAGCTGCCTCTCTAGCCCTCTTATAGTCAGCAGAGAAAAGCAGGAACTTTTAAGTGTGATTCATCAGTCTTGCTTTAAACATATCCCTGAGAGTGCAAAGACTGCTTTTCTAAAAGTGCCTTCTCTTAACTAATACAAGAGGGTGGTCAGTTGAATCGTGTCCAGGTTGCACAGATTTAGGAATCCACATGCTTAAAACCTGACCTTTGAGGTGACATAGCACATGCCTATTACAGTTGCAGACATAATAATTCTTCATCACAAAGAGCTGGTATTCTCCACTTCTCTGCGTCCCATGTCATTCTTGTCATCTTATTCATAACTAATGGTTGGGCAAGCCAGTTTAAACATAAGTAGGACTATAAAAGGGCTGAGACTGCACTCATGGAGCATTTGCAGGGAACCAGCCCCATTTGGAAAACATTATTCTGCATGCTCATTTGTGCCCAGAATTCTTCTGGTCCCGGCTTTCTTCAGAGCTGGGTGACAAGGGGGAGAAAAGTAAGCCAGACACAACATGCTTTCAAATCTTTCCTTGTGATGTCTTCAAGAATCTTCCAGAAAGAACCCAGTGAAGTCTCGCTGCTATTTTGCCATCTTCATTTCTTCCCAGTCTTACCAAAGTCACAATTATAATGGAAAGCAACATTAGCTTTACAGTATTCTGTATAAGCTTTGGAACTCCTTTTGAAGCCGTACCTTTCAATAATACTACAGGAAGACTGGAAAATACAATGCTCTTATTAGCTTCAAAAATTATTAAAACTTAGAGGCTCTCATCAGTCCTAAGAAGAGTTTCTACTGCTACATCAGCAGAAAACAAAAAACAAGGTAAGTAAAACTAGGTAATGTTTTCAGTAGACTATTTTGGGCAGGGATGAATACATTTTTTATTAAGCTTTCTCCCCTTAAGTCCTTTCTTCTCACCTACACCATCACAAACACCATAGATCTTTTCTTTTACATTCTCAAGTAGTCTCCCTCCAAGTCCTCATCCAGAAGCTGTGGAGCCAACCTGTCTTACCTGATGATATTCCCCAACTGCAAACTCCATGCAAAACCCCATCTGAGATAGATGTTTTTTCAAAAGCACCTGAAAAAAAAAAAAAAACAAACCACAAAAAAAACCCACACCACAGACAACTACACTTTCAAACCAATGTGTAGGCTCTTTCCTGGACTCATTAGCAAGTCCAGGATAAGAACAATTTGATATGGGATTGTAAACATGTGTCCAGGACTCTTAGACCTATGACCTGCTTGGAAAGACTGAAAACAACTGACCACGGATGAACTGATCAACTTTGTCTGGAATGTGACTTAGCTCCACTTTGTAAATACATGGAAATGTACTCTGACGGATTTCTAGCATTTCTGAGTCTATCCTAGAATTTTCCATTATTTTAACTGAAGTCTGCTTGAAAACTTTGGATTTGTTTTTCTCCTTGTTCCAGTCCCTGCTCTACCACTCCAATCTGGCTGTGTATGTTGTTCAGTTTAGAAGAACAGGTTTCACATTTTCCATTTAGGACTCCAGTGATTCCTGGAATACAGGCAACTTTCAGGGAAGAGCTTCCATGCATTGTTTCAGCCTGACAAGTGTGACTTAAAAAATGGAGAAAATAACATGGAGAGAAAATCCAGCAAAGCCTTCCCTTCACAGAAGACAGACACTGGAAAATGCTCAGGTTTTTTTACCCCTTGATCACGAATACGTCATAAATTTTCATTTTATATTCTCTAAAATGCTACAAACTTGAGGCACATTTTAAGTATTCACACAAAAGTTCTTGTCTGAATTAAATAATGGGCCAGAACAACTACCATATTGCTCTTCATGATTCTCCACTGCATTCTACCAGCAAGCCAACAGCCTATACTGGAAAGATTGTATCTTCATGTAAAAGAAGATATTTCCCATTCTTCATTCAAACATTGTCATCTTTGCTAAAGTCAACGTATTAGCCCATATGTTAATTGGAATGTTTACCCAACCAGGCAGTACACCAAAGCTCAAAATGTATTTTAGTGATGATATCAAACAGATGATGTATAACTACTTAGTCACTGCTAACACAAATGCACTAGTCACAAATGCCTTTAAACTATATATTAAAAACTAATCACACACCTGAAATAAGTATGCATATGTTAAAATTTTATTGTATGTATACTTAATTATCTTGTGCCACAGCTGAAATTAACTCTCCAAATCACAGTATTAGTAATACTGTGATAATACTGTAATATTAACTCTGTATTAAACCTTTATTAGATTCTTGGAGTCATAATCCATCAGCATGGAAACAAAAGCAAAAATATATTGGTCCATACAAAGAGACAATTACAGATGTGGCCATAAGTGGGTGTTTAGAGCAAACATATAAAAATAGGACAGTATGGAATGGTTCTTCCTTCAAAAAGTCTCTTGTTGTAAGTACTTAAAGACTAAAAGAGCTATAATAGATCATGTGTGCACCATCCTTTTTAACTACTTTTTAACTACTGGCCTAATTCATGGACCATAAAACTGACTGATCATATTTTAATACATTTATAATCCTGCAGGCAGTAGTTTTTAGTGTTAAATTATGGATTGTTTTCAAAAGTCCTTCTTGCTAATGTAAGTCTGTCATTTCATCCTTTCATCAGGTGCCTTCTGGTTCTTTCATTTCTTAGAAGGAATGAACAACTATGCCTGTCCATGTTCTTGCAGAATACTCTATCCTATACTCTGTTCATCAGTGACAGCCATCCTAAGAGTTACAACCCATGTAAGCCTTTTCTTACAGAAATTTCTGCATATTTTGAATCATTCACAGTGATTTTTTTCCTTCAAACACAAAGAACAAACGTGTATTCTCCTGAAAGTGATTTGGAGCAATTTTTATGTGTGATTATCAACTTCAATTTTATGCTCAGTATTATATGAATGTACTAAAAAATAGCCTTTTCACTGATAAAAGTGATTAACCACACATTTCAATTATTCCAGGAAAAAAAAAAAATCAGAAAAACGGGTAAGTACATGAAACATGAAGCAGACAGCTATACCAGCCAAAGTAAACAAAAAAACTTCCTGTTTGTTACATTTACTTGTAGTTTGAAAGGAAGATAATTTCTGGGAACAGTAGGCAGAAGAGGCATACAATCATATCCTTCCACAGAACCACAAATATAGTGTTTCTTGGATTCTTAATATTATACCTTGTATAGATTGAAAATTATAACATTCACAGTCCTGAGAATGTGCCCCATTCACTTAGCAGTCACTTCAAATTTAGATTCTCCATTTGTCACTGATTTCATTCCTTTTTCTTTATGCATGAATAACACAGAAATCTTCAGACGCAGAGTACCTTCCAGTAAAATACTTTATCTTTCCTAGAATAAGCAGAATTAATTTGATAGTAATTACAATGACAGGTATTGGAATGGATGTGCCACAGGGTGGTAATCCTGTTCTTTCTAAACAGCATCACTTTTATTGGTAAAGCAACATAATTCAGAACCAATAGTGTGTGATATTTTTCATCCTAATAGTTTTTCCAACTTCACTGTCTTCAGTTTTGGAGAAAACAATACAAAATAGCCAAAGTAGACAAGGGGAACTGATGGACAAGTAACTAACTAGCTCGAGATCATACAAGGAGTTAGTGGGGGAATATGGTACTAAACTGTCATTTCAGCGGTCTCAATATCCAAGCTCATAATCATCACACAAAGCCTTATGAACTGCAGAAATAATCCATACTCTCCGTTCATCAATACCCATTTTCAATGCATTATGAATTCTAACTAGTATGTCCTCTAAATGCCTTCTTAGGAAATCAACAATTTTCTTATGTATTGGTTATAAAAGACAAAGCTAGTGGTTGTGTCTCACAGAGAGATCCAGTAAGGGACACCAAATCTGAGCAGTTCAGGAGGATGCTGGGAGGTTTACACAGACACACATGGGAAATCATATTTACAACACTCTGCTGTGAAGGGAATATCATTGCATATTTGCACCTTGAAACTGTTGAAACTTTGCGTACAGGCACTGAAAGAATACTGCTGATCTTTTCACTTTTATCTCACGTAGGTGATTAAAAAAAATCTTCTCATAAATTTGTTTCTCAACAAAAACATAATTTGATGGGAGTACTCTTTATCACAGGAAAAGATCATTGCATTTATACTGCCTTCCAGTATGGCCTACAGTGCACACCTGTTGCCTTAGAAATACCCCACAGGAGAATAGAGAGAAGAAATGTCCATTTCAGGTGAAACAATCTGACTACCCATAACCTTTGCATACAAAGTCTCAGTGTAGGTGATGAAGCAAATCTTCCTTCAGCCCATTTTCCATATGCACTCTCTATGGATACAAGAGGCCATGCCTGTTTTCCAAAGTGGTTATGCTCTTGCTAAGCCTTTGGCTCCGCCGCCTCCACTTGTGACAGGCAAATCTTCATCTTTGTCTCTCAATAATATACATATTACAGCGAGGGATGCAGATGCAATATGCACATAACTACCTTGGATTCAAACAGTTCTGACAGCATCAACAGGAGAAGATGACATCGCGAGCCTCAGTGTGCACTGTAAAGTTTACCAAGGAGCCTGGTTCCCCAGGTTACCATGTCTTCACTCTCTTGCAAAACAACTCCGTAAAACATAGCTGGAGCAGTTCTTTCTATGCATGAGCAGAAATACGGTGGTCAAAACTACAGGCAGCCTTTGCAGCACAGTGCATTTTGTTATTTTCTGCAATGTTACATTCCACAGACTATGGAATCGCCATAAATATTGCCTCTCATCTCATTTGGTTTCTGAAAGCAGTGGCACAGAGAACCATTCTGGGTTTTTTCCTGGAAAGTTTATAGTAATTCTGGACTACACAAGCATGTATGCAGCTGAAATATCGGCTTCCGAAAAGCTTACCATTTGTCAGTGTTGGGTTCACATGTTATTCAAATACTACTAGTCTCCTGAAGGCTCTATGAACCTTTACTATTTTCGAAGCCACGTTTTAAAATTGCTTAAGCAGTAAAGGGTGACCTTACAGTTACCTTATATGATAGGGTAAAAAGAAATAACAAGCCTGCTCACCATGTTCCTCTTAGCTATGTGTTTAGACCCTAAAAGCCTAGACTTCCCATGCCCCCTCCTTCCCCCATTATACTAACTAAGCAATAATTTATGCTCCAAAAATTTAGACAGGAAAGAGTATTTCATCAATAATTTCAGAAAGGATTTTTGCTATGACACTAAGCTTCTTAAAGATCTAAAGAACAAAAGAGAAAGCTTGGTTTGTCTAGAGACAGAATTTCATCTTCAGTGAGACTAAAAGTGGCTGATCTGCAAAAAAATTTCAACCTCTTTTACACCTCTTCATACACACAAATGTAATTGAAAGACCCCCAAACTTCAGTGCCCACACAGAGGTTTCAGTCAGATCCCACAGGACACAGCAATCTCTCTATTTGATACCCATTTCTGCACTGGGGCCCAAATCTGTGTATTGCTAAAGACATACTGAGTTCCAGAGGTTGAAAGCTGAGTTCAGAAAAAGATTTTCTGTTTGTTTAACAAGTCTTTCTTTCCAGAGATCCCTATTTATACTATGTAGTCAAGGTGCACTGTAGTCTTTTCAAGAGCAAATTAAAATTGGGAATACACACACCTCACTACTGGACCTGGTGCTTCAACAGTCTCTCTTCTGTCAGGTTTTCAGATTCAGCAGCTGAGCACAATGGAGAAGGCTAACTCTGACTGCTACTTTCCTACACAACAAAAATGGAGGGAATTTAGGCAAAAAGTACTGTCTTATGCTTACAGTAAAAAGCTCGTGGGAGATTTTTAAAGGATGAAAGCTTGATTCGAGCATTAAAGGTATCTTATTAAAAGTCACAATAATACTTTCAACTAAACATTCTTATCCCTATGAATTTTCATGTCATATTTTTACTATTAACATACCTGAAAACAGACTCAGCAGATTTCCTACATTATGCCTAAGAGAAAAAAAAAAGATTCTCTAGAGAAAAGAATCAGTGTGAGTTCAGTATCAATGCCACAGAAGTACCTAGGACCAAAACTGTACACCATTACAATTACAGATTTTTTTGTTTGTTTTAACCAACAGGGTGTATGATAAGAAAGTAACTGGCATACTTTGCAAATAATTTCATTCATAGAAAATTAGATAAATAATAGCTACTGAACATATGCACCAAATAACCACTACTAAATGGTTATTGGGTACTGGTACCACTAAGCCCATGTAAGAACAGCCACTGACTGCATTGTCAAATGCAAGGGTCGAAGCCTCTCAGTATAAATTAGGAGGGAACTAAGTGGTTACTCAACAGCAACCTCTACATCCAACTCACTGCATGGCTCCAGAAACACTAGTGCCGACACAAGGAAAGGGTGAACACACACCTGGGACAAGAAAAAAGCAACACCTACCCTTTCAGCAACAGTACTGATTTAGGTCATCTTTAACTGGTCATAAAAAGTCATTTTAGCCACAGTGATAAAAGCAATGTATTAACTGAAGATGAATAAGCAATACCTTTCAATTTTTATTTGAGTGACTGTCGCCATTTACTATAGCTGTAAAAAATAACTATTTATAATGACAGAAACTTCACTGAAGAAAATACCAGCTGTAGTATTAGAGTAGAAATTTTGCACATTGGGTAATTCTAGAAATCAAAATCATGTACGTTCTGGCTAACAAGAAACCTGATGATCTTGAAATTTAATCTCTTTCATAGTGTAAGTAACCTAAACCTGTGACACTTCAGAAAATAATTATAAGTATTATGAGTCAGAAACTGTGGGTGAGCAGATTAAGTGCATTTCCCTCAGGTATCAGTGTCTCTCTTTTAGACCACCACAGTCTTGAAATTACTTGTCTAACATGTAAACCTCCAGTTGTTAATGCCATGTAATTAATGGAATCATACTTCAATACATCTGCACAACCACACAAAGGTTTCAGTCAGATCCCACAGGACACAGCAATCTCTTTATTTTCTGAATTGTGGCATTTGGCCCCACCTGCAGTAATGTAACAGGTATCCTTCCTTTTCCATGCACACGTGTAAGCCCTCACACAGCATTTAGGGGAAAACCCTTTTTCTGCTTAGCATGGCCTACTATAGGGAAAAAAAAAAGGTCCAGTAGTGATGGCATACCAAATAACCAAGACACACATTTGGAGACTCCATAATCTTAAAAAAAAAAAAAAAAACCCACAAACAAACAAAAAACACCCACACACCAAAACAACAAAAAAAACCACCACACCCAACCAACAACAAACAAAAAACAAATCCACACCTGGCCAGTTTCAGTGCATTTAGTAACTGAACTTTGAAAGCAGAAGTTGTTGCTTAGAAAAGACAAGATAGAGACAATGAGAAAGGAGGATGCATTGTGCACTCGAAGAAATAAAAGCTGCCTGGAAGGAATATCAAGAAAATATGGAATCATGGAATAGAATCACAGAACCTTTTAGATGGGAAAAAACCTCCAAGATCATCAACTTGGCTACAACCTCCTTTCAGGTAGCTGCAGAGAGCAATAAGGTGTCTCCTGAGCATCCTTTTCTCCAGGATAAACAATCCCAGCTCCCTCAGCCACTCCTCATAAAACCTGTGCTCCAGATCTTTTCCCAGCTTTGTTGCCCTTCTCTGGACACACTCCATCACCTCGATGTCTTCCCTGTCATGAGGGGCCCATAACTGAACACGGATTTGAGGTGTGGTCTCACCAGGGCCGAGTATAGAGGGACAATCACTGCCCTGGTCCTGCTGGCCACACTGTTGCTGATACAGGCCAGGATGCCATTGGCCTTCCTGGCCACCTGGGCACACTGCTGGCTCAAGTTCAGCTGCTGTCGACCAGCAACCCCCAGGTCCTTTTCCTCCGAGCAGCTTTTCAGCTGCTCTTCCCCAAGCCCTGTAGCGCTGCGTGGGGTCGTTGTGATCCAACACGTGTTTTCAAGCTGCATTTGACCACGATTTTAAAACATAAGTGCAGCGTTCACACTGAAGACACCCCTCTGTTCAGCAGCATCTTTCTCACGCAGTTTTTACCACGTCCAAAGCTGGGTGCCGTGGCTGAGGCCCGCCCAGGCTAAGCCCATGCTGCCACCTCGTGGGGACTCACACGAGACACACCGGCATCCACACAGCCTGCCCTTCAAACAGCACCGGATAAAAATGAAGAAACGTCGGTAATGTTTAAAATTACATTCAGAACTCTAATCAAGACAAACCTTCCTATCATTTCCCTTTTCCTGCTACAGCCACAACAGGTCTGCCATCAACCGCCCCACATTTTACCCCTCGGCTGTTCCTCGTTATGTTCTTAAGAAACTGTTTATGAGTTAAATTTTATGTGGGAATTAACACAGAAGAAGGAAGATTAAGACAAAACTTTGTGTGCATAAGCCTTTCCTCAACTCGGAAGTAGAAGAAGCAATTTCCAAAGCTAAGTACGTGTTGAAAAAAGACCTTCATTGCAAAAACTGGTTGGAGAATCTGAGAGGAAAGATGACAGGTATTAACGGAACAAGGAGAAGGAGGTTTAGCTCTTATAGGACAGAGAGAGATGCTTCATTTGTTCCCTTCTGAGGAAAATTATTTACAAGCTGAATCAGTTTGAGAATAAGGTCTGGAAAGTTCCAGCCCTCACAAATAAAGCAGGCACATTCAAGTGTAGATAAACAAAACCAATGCAAGTTTGTCTGATTTATGTGTTTTACCAAAAAGTAGGTGAGGACCTAGCTCCATAAAATTGTGTCATTTTTAAACTTTAGTCCTATTTTCTTCATGCTTTCTTTCCCGTTATGCCTGGAATTCTTCTCCAGCATTTTCAGCAGACAGGACTCTCCTCCTCTGGCTCTTTTCTCCGCAGTTACTGTTTGCTTTGGCCACACCAACTGCAGTACTCCCTGCTATTAAGAAAACCTCGAGCAGGGTTTGTGTAACCTGTCGAACTCTACCTTGTTATCTGAGTCAATAAACATGTAATAAACACTCAGTACATTTAAAATTATAGGTGCAGAGTAGATCCTAGTGTTACTGTCTAAAAAGTACAAAAGCATGAATAAACTGGGTTTTGTTAGTAAACTTGATAATTGGAAAGCTGGTCTAGTTCATGAGATGGCAAGGGTCTAAAATTTGCAGTGTGTCTAAATATAGGATCACTGCCTGAAGTGTAGCAACAATTTATACAGCAAGATAAAGTATTTCTATTTCTTTATTCTAGTCTGTGCAAAGCAGAAAGCAAAGCCCACAAAAGGCTGGGAATCATAAAAACTTCGCTGTTACTGATTAGCATTCTACCTTCTACTGGTTAAATCATTTTCTCTCTTCTCAGGCCCATTAGTCTGCATGCTCAGTCACTCTCTTGAGTTGGTGGATTTTGTGAGTTGGTGGGCGCTGAGTCATGGTCGCAATCTCCCCCTACTGGAATTATGTTTTTTCCAGCTGGAGCTGATTCCTGCACAGTTGCTGAGTTGGCTTATTAGTTTCTTCCTTATTTTGGGAGTTCTGCCAAATGTCCTTGTGGCTTGTGAATTCTGCATTCCCAGTGCCCACTTGTCAGTGGTACATCCTTCTCCCCAAGCTCTGTTAACTTGCCCCTGGGTCTGAGATCATTGAAGCATGTCAAGAATAAGGCAGTTCTACTGACAAGAAATTTATCTTTCTAACACCTGGACATCAACAGGGGAAAATCCATGTATTTCTAGTTTTAAAACTTAGCTGTTTTTTACTAGGTGAATAAACAGATAGCTGGAGAGTACCGTGCTACAGCAACTGAAACACAAGAGATAAAACACTGAAAAAACATCTCTTACTTATTCTGCAAGTAATGGAAATGCACATAAAATAAAGTAAGCCCAAAGCATGAACTTAATGGCTTCTAGCCCAGCGTGCTGGTTTTGGCTGGGGTAGAGTTTTTTCCTTCACCACTGTGGCCGGCATGGGGCTGTTTTGGATTTGTGCTGAACTGAGTGTTGGTAATATGGAGATGTTTTTGTTATGGCTGAGCAGTCCTTAGAGAGAGTTGAAGCCTTTTGTGCTTTTTGTACTGCCACGCCGGCGAGGAGGCTGGCGGTGCATTGGAAGTTCGGAGGAGACACAACAAGACCAGGTGACCCCAACGGACCAAAGGGATGTTTCACACCGTGTGACATCGTGCTCAGTATAGAAAGTGGAGGAAAGAAGGACAAAGAGGGGGTTGTTTGGACTGCTGGCATTTGTAAAGTAAACATTGCGTGTCAGGGGGTCCTGCTCTCCTGCAGACGGCTGAACACCTGCCTGCCCACGGGAACCACTGAATTAATTCCCCGCCTTGCTTTGCTTGTGCGCACGTGTTTTGCTTTCCCAGTTAAACTGCGTATAAACGCAAGAGTTTTCTGGCTTTTACCCTCACGGTTTTCTACCCGATCCCTTTGACAGTGGAGTGAGCGAGTGAGTGAGCCGCTGCGTTACACTTGGTTGGTGGCCGCAGTTACATGCCCGCACCCGAGGAACTCGCTCCTTTTAAGGAGCGCCCTCAGCTCCCCGGCCCAGCGCGGAGGGAGCGGGCCGGGCCGCGCCCGCGGCAACAGCCGCGCCGCCCCACCCGCCCGGCCCTGATTGGCTGCGGCGGCGCTGAAAAGGGCCCTGATTGGCTGCGGCGGCGCTGAAAAGGGCCCTGATTGGCTGCGGCGGCGCTGAAAAGGGCCCTGATTGGCTGCGGCGGCGCTGAAAAGGGCCCTGATTGGCTGCGGCGGCGCTGAAAAGGGCCCTGATTGGCTGCGGCGGCGCTGAAAAGGGCCCTGATTGGCTGCGGCGGCGCTGAAAAGGGCCCCGATTGGGCGGCTGCTTTGGCGCGCGAGGGGCTTCGTCACGCCGCGTGTTCGCCGTCGGCGCTCGGCCGGGCTCGGCTGGGAGCGTCTCTGCGCGGTACGTCTCGCTCCGCCACCCGCCCGGGGCAGGGCGCAAAAAAAAACAAAAAAAAAAAAAAAAAAAGGGGGAAGGGGAAAAAAAAAAAGCGATAAGGGCGGGAAAGGAGGAAAAGAGGGTAAGACGGTAGGACAGTAGGAAAGGGGAGGTGAAGACGGCGAAGGTGCTCGGGTGTGAGTAAATCTAGAAGGGCAACCCAAGTGGCCGGATAGCAGCAGTCCCTGGGGAAAAGAGCTGGGGTTAGCAGACGCGGTGGATTGCGGGCAGGGCGCGGTTTGCACCGTGGAGATGCTGCGGTAAGAAGTCACCCTTCGGGGCATACGTGCTCGGGGAAGGAGGTTTGAACACCAGGAGTGGTAAGGTTGGGGTGGAGGAGCTGGGTAGTGCGAGGCAGACCACTCTTCTGTTGCGGTGTTGCGTTTAAAAGATCTCCTCCTCAAGGAAAAACTAGTGTATGTATGCCTTTATGATTGTTGTGTCCATCTCTTTCCTTTTGCACCTTGCAAAGTGATGTAGATCCGTAATGTTGGCTCAAATGATGAACTGGGTTATGTTATAGAGAATTTGTCGCTTTTTTCCCCCCCCGAAGTCAGACGCCATGAATAGAAAGAAAGAATTCTGCTTGTTGGATGACAGTAATACAGAACTTAAGAGAAGAAAAATGAAAGCTGTGAGGTATGTGAGTTTTTGAGAATAGTGACTTTAAAAGTTCTGATAGTACATTTGTCAGAAAATAGAATTGAGAAAATGTAGAAAATAATGGTTGTATTCTGCAGAATTGGAAGTGAAACCATTTTTTTTTTTATGTATGTGAGTAAACTACACAGGTTGTGAAAAGTTGTGGCATTTGTAGTAGGTTCACGGGAAAAAAAAAAAAAACACGTTTTAGTTGCAACTTGTTGAATAACGACTTATTAGGCTACTAATGCATCGTACTGATCTGAATGTATTTTTACAAGTAATTTAATCGCTGTTAATCTATTCAGTATCTTTTTAGTTAAATAATTAGAATTATTGTAATTAAAGCTGATTATATAATAATTTATTATCAGTGCTTCTAGTTATTTGAAATACCACATACAGAGAAGCTATAGTACTACTTTTATGTATGATGAATTCCATATCATAGAACTAAAGTACCTCTCCACTTAAGACGATAAAAAAATTTTTATTGTGTGATGTGTGTGTGTTTGGTTTAACTGCACTTTCTTCATAACGCCTCTTGGTAAAAGTGGGCAAGCTTAGTTCTAAGAGAGCTGAAAATCAAAATTCTCTTCTCATTGATATCCCTGATGATCTTAAACCTTTACTTTTACCTCTGAAGGCAATCTCCTAAGCTACTAGAAGAGGATTTTACAGAACCGAATCAGACAAACAGTGACTTGTGCCGTATGTCGAAAGCTCTGAATGTGGCAGGTGAGGCTTTTGGAGCTTTTATTTTCAGCAGGTTTTTTGTATGCACTGTTCACTATTATTTTGCATTTTACGTGGTCTATTAAGGGCAGAAGATGTGCTGCCACATTTGAAAAACACGTTGTTTATTTAATGTATTTCAGGTAGTTAAAAAGAACAATCAATACCTTTTGCTTCCTCTCCTGCTATTTTTCTGGACAAAGCTCTTGACAAGTTTATTCTTAAACGAACCTATTTTTTGTGGGATTTTCTACATGAGTAGCTTTTTTCCAAAATTTTTTTGAATACGTAGTATTTGTGTGCTTTATGAAACAATTTTTTTCCTATACCTTATGTACACTTTTTAAATGTGTGGTTTCTTTTTGCCTCCTTTGTGCTCAACCTGTCCTGAATGTAGCAGCAACATAATACAGCTAATGATGCAGATAATACCCTAATCATTGCATGCAACTCAGACTTGTAATTCTCAGATAATTTCTGTATCTATATATCTGGACTTTTATTCCTAGCTTTTAAATTCTGTCAGTAAAAAAGTCAGTGCTCTTATTCCTGTTGACTTGATGAATGCTATCTAGAAGACTACTCCTGTGATCGTGTATTTATATTACCTCATGGATTAGGATACCCTACAGGAGTTTTCTGTGCTTGCTTTAACAGCATTGCATGGTGATGTGAAGCATGAAGACACTGATTTTTTTTGCTTCTCTTCTACAGAAGTAAGTTGATCTAAAGCTTTCTGTTCAGTAGTCACTGTGGCGATTTGAAATAGTGATGTTACAGGATCTTGAGTGTGATTAAAGTAAGCTCGGGTGCCCTCTGAGCAAAGAGCCTGCACTCTGACCACCTACTTGCCCAGCATTTCTCGTTATACAGTGGTGTTGTGTAGTGCACATGGGACGTCAAAAGCCTGGCTTTAGGAAGGGTTTTTTTCCACATTTCTAATTAGTGCCCCATGTCGCCATCTCTGTTCCACCCTCTTGTCCACACACGATGTACGAGAAAGCAGCTGATGCATATGAACACTTCATCAGCTCCCACATAAAGATTTCTTTTAAAGAAAATACAGTTTCTCTCTGCCCAGGAATAAGTGAGTTATGAATGTATTTCTATTTCTACATTGAATAAAATGTAGAGTGATTCTGTGTTAGAAATAAAATGCATGTGCGTCTATGTGATGACGTGCTAATGCCATTTGTTTCACAGAAATCTGTATTTTGGACAAACATAAAGTGCTTTTTTAAAAATTTATGCAAAAGCTAGAGTGTGGCCAGACTTTTTGCTTTAGGAAATTCAGATTTAGCATTTATTGCAAAATACAGATGAGTCAAATCTCTGGCATTTAAGCCCTGCAGTTAAACTTTATTGCAAAAGTCATTTGTAGAGTCTGGTTCAGTAATGCAGTATTACAAATTTTGCATAATAGTGGGTAAAATACTAAGAGCAAACAGGAAATCGAGATTCCTTTTACTAGGAGTGCTTTTTATTTATTACAAAGGTGCACTTATGACTGCAGAACTTCTGCTTGGAAGCTCTTTCCTTAGATCTCCCCTTGCACAATTTAATAGCTCTTGTTTTGAAGATTGGCCTAAGTGAAATAGGGGGCAGGGATGGGTACTGAAGGATAAAGCAGGTTTATAGAACATTTTTGCCTGGGATTTGGCTGTAACCCTGTATTTGAACTTGCTGCCTTTTTCTCTTTGAATCTAGACCAGAACTTACTTTAAATTTGGGCTTTGTGGTGGCAACTCAGAAACAGCAGCAAGGTAAACCTTTATTAAACTTTTTTTTGATGTATTTAGCTGTCAGACTGGGAGACAACTTGACCAAGTAAGCATTTCCCGACGGTTTTGTTGGGCTCAATTTTTTTTGTGTGTGTGTGTGTTCTTTAAACTTTACTAATGTGTACTCAGCACGGTTGTCTAATACTGTGGGAGCACATTGAGTACAAATACGGTTTCATTGAGAGGCAATAAGAAACAAATTGGTTTGGCTTGAAAACGTGTGAAAACTTTAAGCACCGTGGTAAATCGTTGATAAGTGTTCAGCGGGAGAGAAATGCCGGGCATTGGTAGCAATGACTGTACCATTAAAACGCCTCCTTCCCCCGCCCCCTACTAATGCCACTGCACCTTCTGCTTAGATAACCAGTCACAACTATAAAAAGATCGATGCCAGCGGTGCTTTGTTGTGGTGTCATGTCTAAAGTACATTCACTTGCTTATTTGTCGAGTCGATGTGAAAGAAGTCTTAAACCGGGTGTCTTTCCCTCCACTGCTGTTGCTGGGGAGACTAATGTTTGTACTATAGAGGATAGTCCCAAATAATGCTTTCAGATCTGTTACGTAAAGGACCTGTTCTGAAAGGAAGATGTAGGAAGTTTTATCTTCTGAGTTAGACACACGAAACGTGCATTGCTAACCTTGCTCAAAGTGGAATAGAAACTCAGGATTTCATATATGGCTGTTGATCTCTGCAGCAGTGCTCCCAAGATCTTAGCCTGTCAGAAGGAACAAAATGAACCCAGGAAGAACACCACAATGCTTCCTTCCTGGAATGAGGCTGCTTTTATGTTTTTGTGCAAGTCTTGGGTGATCATACAACTGAATTTAATAGCCTTCCTAAGAGGTTGCCAGTAGATGGTTTTGATATCATATTGTGTATTCCAAAGATTTTAACAGCACAATCACTATCTGAGAAGAAAAGGTTTGGGCAACAAATGAGAAATTAATCCAGGAATGTCAATAGACGTGCATTTACTCTCACTGAGGATAAGAATCGCTACTAACTATTAAAGTTTTGTTTAGCCTTGCATAAA
This sequence comes from Pyrocephalus nanus, assembly GCA_038380795.1. Lineage (NCBI taxonomy): Eukaryota > Metazoa > Chordata > Aves > Passeriformes > Tyrannidae > Pyrocephalus > Pyrocephalus nanus. Next base: position 43,821,908 of record CM076259.1, read on the forward strand.
ATTGTAAAATGAAAAATAGTTACTTTCAAGAGGATTCTAGTAGCAAATTTTTTGAAGACTGGGATATCTGCTGCATATCAGTATGAGTTTCATAAACTGTTTCAAAAACAGGTGTGAATGTATTTAATGACAAATTTTGAAATACTCATGTATGTAAAGTATTTATAGAAAGTTTGATTTTTTTTTTAAATGCACAGTTTTTTCCTTAAAGGATTTTGGTTTGCAGGCCCTTCAGTCACAATACTGAAGTGAAAACCGTTCATCGCCTGTTTTCTTCAAATGACGTGCCAAGGGATGAACCAGCTCTAACTCCATCAACTGACATGGTGAGTTAACACAGAATTTCCTTATGTTCTCACTTGGTTTTGTGCATGCATGGTTAATACTGCACTTCTTAAAGCATGAACTTCTGCCACCTTTAATAGTTAATGTGCTGTTATTCCATCTTATCATTGAACTGATGTGCAGCTACAGTGTTAAAATAACTTGACAAAATGAGTATAGCTCAAATCTCTGAATGGGATCCTAGCTGAAGAGTGTTAGTTGTATTCAGCTGGCTGCGAAAATATGCGTTTTGAATGTGGCTTTTCTTATGACGTCCCATCCTTTACAATATTGGGTTTGGGACTTCTTTTTTAGCTTTTGAGATGACTGCATGGCTCATGCCTACCTCCTTAGAGCAGTATTTCAGGACAAAAAGGTGGTTGAATGAAGGGATCTTTTAAAACATCCTATTCAATTTCCTAACCTGATCTTTCTGAATGAGGTTTGTGAAGTTTTAGGCCAGGGGAGCTAATGTTGTGGATATTTTAAAATTACAAGAGTAAACAGGAAAGGAATGATATATCCAATGCCAGTCGTGTTTTCTTCTGTGGAGGTTGTCCTCTACACTGATCTTGAAAGAATCATAACTTGCAGATGTCTGTCATGGTTTCTTAGGTGGTTTTGTTATAGTGCCCATTAAAGTTTGAAAACGGTTGTCTTGCATCAGCATAGTAATGGGTGCTTACTGTGTTTTTGGTTTTGGTTTGGTTTTTTTTCCCCAAATGATACTCCTTAACATTTTACTTTTTTCTAGACTGCAGTGTTCCCATTCTTCAGTCTTCCATGTTTTCTGCCCTCTGTATTATAACTTTATTTTGCATTTCCTTTATGTACTTGCCATTTTGTGCGTGAGTACACAAGTAAATTGTGTATTTAGAACAAAGCTCTAGAATCTGTTCTGTAAATACTATAGTGTAAATATTCTCAGTGAAATTCAAGTGAACTAAGTATTTGGGGCTTGTTGGCCACTATAGACTTGCTCAGAGTATTAACACGCATCAGTCACCCACAGATGCCTCTATGAGAATGGCAAATGGTTACAGATCATCTTGTCTTTTAGTCATACAAGCAACTTTGTGTTCATTAGCAAATCTTTCCTGAGGAGAACGCTGGACAAGATATTGAGGAAGCTTTGTGCATAGCTGTTTGTAATCTTGGCCACTTCCATGAAGCAGACAAGGTGGGTGAAAATCAAATCATGAAATATTAAATCATATCCTTTATTGAAGGATTTTGTTAAGAGGAGGCACACTTCAACATGCCATTTAAATGTGCTTTTACTGCTTTTGTTTTGGTATCTCTTTTGTCCTTCAACTGTTCATGCTATTTCTGTGAATATACAGCCTTAAACTCCAAGCTTCAGCCTGGAGGAGTAGTCTGTAAAGGAGTACACAAGGTAATTTAAAGTTGATAGGTCAATACAAATATTTAGCAGAACCATATGAAGCCAGTCTTTAAATACTAAGTCTGTATTTCCTCGGATCAGGGTAAAATTTAGCATTTGGGTTTGCTCTAGCAACTATGCTAACTTTCTACTTCTGCTGTGCTTCTTTCTGGATTTAAAGGCAGAAAAGAAATTATATGGGCAACAGGAGTAAAAAAGGTAACAGACAGAAAATACAAAAACATGTAAAATCAAGTAATACATTTTTAGCACAGTATAAAACATAGGAAGAATCCTGAAATACCAGATAATGCTGTTACTAGGTTTGGAGTAACTTTTGAACTTCATCAATGATAATTATTTAAACTTTAACTCAAATGTGCTGTAGAAAAACTTGCACTTCTGTCTTTGTCATTTATTTATATTTTATTTATATTGTAAGAGACATGGGTATATATAAGTATTTAATGATTCAAAAGCTTAGTTCTAGGAATCTTGTTTTAAAAGCCTGTTCTCCATTCCCTTTCTAACTTACTCTGTTGCAGTAGCCAGTCTGTCTGTTAAGCAAAACGATGTTGAATTCCTATTGATATACTAATAGAATCTTGTAAAAATGTACCATTTCAGCGGCTTTAGTGTATATAACTCATGAGTACAACAGTGGTCTTGAAACAGCTTTTCAGCAAAGATTGGAATTGCCAAAGCAGTGTTGCATATTTTTTTCCATAGTCCCTTCATGAAATGTAACTATAGTGACAAAACTGATGTTTAGCCAGAGGAGGAGTTTTTTATTTTATTTCCACTTTATGCTCGCAGCGAGCTTTAAAAAACAGTAGAAATCTCAGCATGCTGGTTATTTGTGTTTGGTGCTATGCTTGAATGTCAAGTAAGGAAAGTGAGGCAGTGGGCCCAAGATCTGCCTGTTTCTTGCCTCACATAGACCTAAGAGGTTCAGTTGAGGAGGTTCCAAACAGTGCCAGGTGACTTGAAACTAGAGAAAACAAAGAGCTGTAATGGGCTGTAAGTGGTTTAAGTGTCACTCTTTCTGTGGAGTATTGATCACTATCTTACTGTTCATTGCTTCTGTTCTGAATTTTAAAAAAAGTCGTGTGAGAATAAAGTCATGAATAATGAAATAATAAATGCATGTTTATTCATACCAAACAAAATAGATTCTGGAATGCTTGGAGCTGAAAGTGAAGCACGAAAGAGACAAAGTTACAGAAGCTGCAGATAAAACTCTTGATGAACTTATTACTCTCCTCTCAAGGTAGTAATTTAGTTTTGTAGTTTGGCACGGGTGAGCTACTTTTATCAAGAACCTGTTTCTAATTCAGGTAGAAGAATTCTTAACAAAATTTTAGTCTCTTGTAGTATCATTTCATAAAACCTGTGTTCAAGTTTTGCACAGTGTTTTTTGCCCTTTCATTGTGGTGTCTTGAAGGTGATTTGCATGGTTGGAAAACACTAACTTATGCAGCCTCTACTCTTTAGGAAAAAATAATCATAATGTTAATTTTCTTTAAAAGCTCCATTTTGAGGAATTTTTTTAATACCATCATTAGTGGAGGATCAGTTTAACAGCAGGAATAACTTCAGTTTTTTCATTTAACTTTCTGCAAATTTTCAAGCTGATAGAAACCCAGGGATACTTCATTTCCTTATTTTCAAAAGTATTTGTATTTTCAGATTTAAGGGAGAGAGAGAGAGATGTCAAAGCTTAGGTTATTAAGAAGAGCCTCTGAGTGGGGGATCTGGCTGAATGTGTTTGGAAATATCAGGAGGCTTAAATGGGAGAGTGCTTCTAACATTTGATAAAAAATATTTCTCTAAAAAAGTGACTTTTCAGTGTAAACTCTTTTGTGGTTCCTCCAGTTATGGAGAGTGTGTCCCATGCTTCTGCTTGGGAAGATGATCTGGTATGTGAGATGTATCCGCTCTGTGGTATGATTGGTAGTTGTGTATTACAATTTGTTTGAATCTGTACAGCTGAATGCATATTAAATTCTGAAAAGTAATGTTTTTAATACAGGAGAAGGAAATTGTTTGCAGAATTGATGGAGAACATCAACAGCTACAGTGCTGGTATTGCAAAAGCCAAAGAAGTCATTGAAGAGAAAAAAAAGCGCTTGATTCGTGCCATTAGGACTGCAAAGGAAGTAAAATTCTCACATTTTCAAAGAAACTGTTGTGATCTCGCTAAGGTACTTACATTCTTGTACTGTAAAATAATTTATCTTCAAGGAATACATTCAAAATTGTTTTGAAAGTTTCTGTGATCCTGGTTTGCTGACTTCAATACTGATGTTTTTGTAGTATTGTATTCTTTTTACACATCTGGTGACTGATGTGATGCAAACAAGGTGGTTCTTGCCTTGTGAAGAGTTTGCTGTCTGAAAAAACAGATGGAGGAGGAAGACAGGAACACTGTGACACAGTACTGATCAGTTAAAGGGTCATGTTTTCATCACTTCAGAAGTCTCTCAAATCTTTTCCATTCCTGAGCTCTGAAACCTTCTCACAGAACTACTCCAGAATTAATAGCCACACTCTCCTGATCCTCTTGGTCCCAGGCCTTTACTTTCATTCTTCCTCCCCATCATATCTCCTGTTCATAGAAGCCTGTGCTACCTGCCATGCTGTATCAGACCAGAGATCCATCCTGTGAAGTCTCCTGTCTCTGACAACAGAGAGGGAAAAAAATGCTGGGGGAAGCATCTAAGAAAACTGGGCATTTAGTGAGTACAGGAAGTTGAAGGTTAACAATTTTAGAATCACCAGGATACATCAGGGTCATTACACTGAATAGACATTACCACCTTCTGTCCTAAGCTTGCGTAGTACCTTCTTGAACATCTTTTGTAAAGCTTGTGGCAGCGAGCATGGGTGTGTACATATGTACATTATATGTATGTGTTCATATGTGGCAGTGAGATCCACATTTTACTATTTAAAATGAGGTGTACGCAAAATAGCTCCCTCTGTTCTTTCAAAATGTGCCACCTAGTTATTTTGTTTGGAGCCTTTATAGCTCTTGTGTTGAGAGAAGGAATGAATAATTGGTCTCATCATTTTTTTTTGAAAGTGTGCCTTTTGAAGTCATGTGCCCTGCATCCATTCATCATTTTCCATATGAAGAAACTGATCTGACGAAGTCTAATCCCTTCTTTTTTTTTTTTTTTTCCTGTCATTTGCTTCCATCTTACCCAGTGTGATCTTTTTGGAACTGGTACCCACCACTGTCTTCTTACTTAGAAATCACTTTCTTCCTGTTTGAAACAAAAGGGGTGTCTGATTTCTGCTTCTGCTTACATGCTAGCATTACAGAATAACAGCCATTAGTTCTTAGCAAGGTAAGAACTATTTGAGAGTTGTCTATCAGCTAAAGTGTTTGGTTTTTTTTCTGTAAAATTTAAGGTGTCATGTTCTGGCTTTGTCATGGTGTACATCATGGGAATCTGTGTAACCTGTTTTCTGTATAATGAAACCTAAGATTGTATTTCTTAATTTCAGGTTATTTATGACTTAAAGTTGCCAGTTGAGGCTGAGCTCTCAAGAGTGAAGAGTTTGAAGGAAAAAATATTTTCAAGGTAAATGACTGAAGTAGGAGATATTGGGATGCACTAGTTATGTTAATTACAAAAAATATTCATGTTACAGCTAAACAGAAATTGAGCTTCTTCACTTGGAGTTTACTGAAAAACTACTACTTCAGACATCAGTATAAACTCCTCACTAACTATACAATAGCCTTCATTTGAGGCATCAGGGAGAAAGCACATATGATTTTCTGCAACGTAAACAAATAAATGTGCATTTTAAAACTTCTTGACAGATTTCTGCCACTTTAAAAAAACTTTCTCCTTCCATTACAAGTAAAAATAAATTGGGGGAATAACGGCTTTTTTTTTTTTTTTTTAAGTACTCAGTTTCTGACCTTTAGGAAACATTTATATGCTCTTTTTGGGGTACTGATGTCTGAAGAAATCTCTGAAAAATTCCAGTTGCCACGCAGACCTCACTGGAAGTGACAGATATTTCTGTTCCAGCACTGAGTAAGAAAATAGGTCATGGCTGTGGTACACCTGACCTTAGGCAGCTTTTGATCATAAGGCTGGTCAGAGTGCTGCAGTAAAGGCCACATTTGCAAACAGTGAAGGAGGGACAGAACAAAGATTGTGCTAGTTTGGAACATCTTTGGGATCCTGTTATATGTCAGGACATGGAATCACTTTGGGGAGTAGAGTGAGGGTGTGCCATCAGATTCTGACTGGCACAGGGAAATGTAGTTCAAAGCTGATTACTTGTATGCATGAGCAATTACTGTACAATCCTGGAATCATTTAGGTTGGAAAAGACACATAAGATCACTGAGTCCAACCATTAACCTAACCACTACCCGAGTTTACCTTTACTGTGTTGCTGAGTATAAGGTCTACATGTCTTTTAAATCACAGAATGGTTTGGGTTGGAAGGGGCCTTTAAAGGTCGTGTAGTCCAAACCTCCAGCAAGCAAAGACATCCTCAATGAGATCAGGTTGCTCAGAGCCCCATCCAACTAGACCTTGAACCTTTCCAGGGATGTGGCATCTACCACCTCTCTGGGCAACCTGTTGTTCCAGTGTTTACCCACTTGTGCTGTAAAAAAAATTTACGTCTAGTATGAATCTATGTTCTCTTAGTTTAAAACAGTTACCCTTGTCTGACTGCAACAGCCCCTATCAGAAAATCTGTGTGATTCCTTGTAGAAAGTGCTATCAGGTCTTCCCCAGTGCCCTCTCCTCTTCAGGCTGAAGATCCCCAGCTCTGCAAGCCAAATGCCTCTAGGGATGGTGACTCAACCACTTCCCTGGGCACCTTTGTCCAATGCTAGACAAAAATTAGGATGACTTCTGTCACATCAATTGAGTTCTTCAGTTAGCATATGGATAAAGAAGTCTTGAAAATTGTCTTCTACCAAACTTAGGCCCTACCTACCAAGTCACTACTTTAAAGACAATGTCATCGATGAATCAGAATTTCACAGGAGCCTATTGCAATGCACAAGGGCAGCCTCTCCCAACTTGGGAGAAAACTAAAATGTTGTAGAACCAGAAGTAGGTGCATTCCTGAAGGGGTGGTGAGAGAGAAGCACAGGTGGATGTTCAGTACTGTTTACAATTCAGTTCTCATAAACTGTCAGTTTTTAAAACTGGACGGCCAAGCTAAGGATTTGAGTGAAGTTATATTTACAGTTCTATTAGCCTAAATGTAAAGGCTTTGCCACTTTTCACTGATAAAGAAAATAGTTAATAGTGTAACAATAAAGAGAAACATATTTTGGACTTTAGTTACAGTTTCATTCAGGAAGAAAAGAAAATTCTTTCTCTCTGTGCAGAATAATTATTGAACCAAACTGAGTATAAGTATGAAAACAGTAAGTGAATGTTGCAGTACTTAGTGCGTGAGGGAGAATGCAAAAGGCAAGAGAATTTTGAAGAATGAATGTGAAGATAAATGAGCAGCCAAATCTGTTGTTCACAGGAGTGGAAGAAATAAAACAGACTATGTAATTAATCTCCTTCTGTGCTGAAAAATACCATATCTCAAACTGTCGAGTGATTTAGGTATTCATGTCACCTTCTATAATACTTATTCTCTTCTCTTGAGCCTGTCCCTGAACAGTGATGAGATTATATCCTCGCTAGAAAACTTGAGCAAGATTAAATGGGGAATGACAGAGAAGTAAGTATTTTTCTTATAAAAGAGGATAGGTACGGTAACTTACCTGTTCTTCTACTGGTCAAGTATTTATTGGAGATTAAATTAAAAAATTGTATATGCTTATGGAATTCTAAGAGTATACTGAATCAAAATGAAACTTTATATGCTTAGGTCAGCGTTCCATTTAGTCCAATTTGTGTTTCAGTTCTGCCACTTTGGTTTTGGTGTTTCACCCAAGTATATTTTGCTGTATCACTTAAGTTATCCAGATTTTTTTTTTATGCTGAGTGCTCTTCAACTTTGCTTGGCATGTAATGATAGAATCATAGAATCACTTAAGTTGGTAAAGACCCTTAAGATGATGGAGTCCACCTGTAAACCTAACAATGCCAAGGCAACTGCTAAACTGTGTCCTTAAGTGTCACGTTCTACATGTTCATAATATGTGTAATAGAGATGTTTATCACTTTAACATATGAAAATTCTTTCATATAAATGTAAACAAATCTCTAAAATTAACAGCAAATACTGAAATTGTAATATCTTCAGTTTACAGTCTAAATTGCTTTTATTTTATTAGTCCCCTTTATTTTTTTTTGTCTTTGACAAAAACTTGAGAAAATAGAACAATTGCTGTGAGAGCAGTTGTAGATAAAACTGATTATGTTAAGAAAGGCTTATTGCATACTGTAATATTTGAAAGTTCTACAGATCAGGATGAAGAGGGTATACCGTTAACTTTTTTCAAATAGTTTCTACTTGTACTTGTGCTTTCTGATCATCTAAGCAGGGCTAGCTCGTCCACTTGAACTGTGCCCAACAGTGTGTGCTGTGTCTGTGCCAATTCTTTTTAGGTTTCAGAAAGCATGTCACTGTTTGTGTCTTGGTATTCAAAAACCTAAAATGGTTTATTCTTAGCTCTTATGAGGTGTTTTCTTAACATAGCGATGTGTTCTTGATAAAACTTCTGCTTTGACTCGTGCTTTTCCGGAAACAGACTGAATTATATTAATTTGTCTTTAAATAAATTTTTTCTCAAATACAGCGAAGATAATGGACAAGACACGTTTATCCTCGATGACCAAGAAGAAGTGCCTGATGTCATAATAGAGGAAATACTTGAAGATGACTTGGAAGGCAAGTTTTTTCATACCTGATGCTTTCAATGTTCCACTGCCAAGCATGATGTTATTTTTGTGTCTTGTATTACATTGTGTGTTTGTAGTTACATTTGGCTCATACAAATGCTTTAATGATGTCTATTTCAGTTCCTTTGAGCTAGCACTTTTTTTTTTTTTTTGTCCTCCTGTTGAGCTTAGTGAAAATTTTCTCACAGGTTCTCTCAGAGGGGTCATGAGTTCCAGTATCTGCCTTGATGATTTTTTTTTTTTTTGACTTGTGGTTGTTGCAGTCCCCCTCAGAGTTTCTGATATTGGCTCCAGGAGAATTCTTTTCTGTCAGTTGCCTCAGCTTACTGAATCTTCTCCCAGGCCATTGTCCTACTTTAGCCGTCAGTAACAATTAGGTTCCTCAGCTTGTCAGGTTTTCCCTGGACTGTACTAGTTAGAGTGTAGCTAACAGGTCCATGGAGGGATCTTTCCCCTTTGTTAGGCTCTTGGGAGACTGAATCTGGAGTACTGTGCCCAATATTGGATCCTGCAGTACTGAAAAATCACTTTCCTACTAGAGTGAGTTCAGCAGAGCCTACCAAGCTGATGTCCAGGAAGTGCTCGGGGTCTTAGAGGTCTTTTCGAACTGTAGTGATTTTATGATTCTACATGTAAGATGAGATAGGTGACTCATCACATCATCAGAGATGGTGACCATGTGTGATCCAGAGCAGCTTGTGCACCAGTTGGTGAAATCGTTCAAGTCATTCAGGCGTTTTATTCAGATACCATCTTATCTAGTGGAAATGCCCAGGAGTGATCTTGCATCTGTTCTGAAGGATGCATTTCCTAAACTTGGAAGCACAGTCCTACATACCTGCTCAGAGTGTTTCAGGTGCCACACTCTTTATAGTCCTTCATACTCTTTATATTTCTTTGCCTGTGATCTGTTAGAGTTCAGAGATGAGTGCAGAGGTGGCATTGCTTGAGGATGCTACAGATCTGTGTTTCTGGTGTGCTCTGATCAGTCATGCAGCTGACATGGAATTTAGATGATGTCCACCCTTTGCAGGAAGCTTTGTGGTGTAAAATACTCCTATAAGAATTGGGTTGCTGGCTTCTAAAACCCTCTGACCCATTAACAACCTTTGAGTAGCTCTAGAAAGAGAAACCTGCCTTTTGTATCCCCAGTGGATGGAGGTACCTCCAGTACAAAGGATTTGGATGCTTAGTTACAAGTACTGCCTTACATAGGGTCATCTCTTCGATAGCTTTAGACCATTCCTTGATCTTCATGCATTAACACTGATAAACTGTACAAAAGTCTGTATACCTGTTCTTAAAGGTAGGAGTCTTAATCTCTAATTTGCTTTCTAGAAGCTTCCTAATTCTCTGTTGGAATACAGACTCTGAATTACCTACTTAAATTCAGGCTACCAGTTTGTGAGCAGTGACACAAGCCTTTTGTTTTGCAGGGTAGTATGAGGGAGGTAGTTCAAAAGAGCATTTTCATCAGAAAGCAAACATGGTAATAGTTTGAAACAAGTGTGAGCAGACTTGTCAGATTAAAATCTATTTGAGGTACTGTTGTTATGATTAATGCAAGATCAACCAAATCATATATCTGATAGTATCTGTTGGAGTCACTTGGAGGGTGTTTGATAACTTTTTATGTCTTGCTCAGGTTTGACAGAATTGGTGTTGGTAAGCTATGTTATAAATCCAAGCCATTTCTATATTCGGAGATACTCACTGAGGAAAGAAGCTTTGGCTTTGGAGAAGAAATTGGAAAACTTCTGTTGTAATAAGAGTTCATATCTCTTACCTTCAGACACTTTGGAACTAGGTAAATGGTTAATTTTTAAAAGTCTTCGTGGCTTAAAATGCTACCCAGCAATATGCATTCCTTAGTATCATGCTCCTTTTTTCTCTCCTCTCCCCTGCCCCTTTATATAGTAAAGCAGTTCTTATATGTTCTGGAATCTACAGTTAATTGTTTTATAGAAGCATTGTACAGGTGATTTGATAAAGTAGGCTTTTATTAAAACCTATAAATAAAACCAGTAGAATTAAAGAAGACTCCAGTTCTCAAACCTCAGCAGACTGAGTGCGTTGAGTAACAAGAGCAGTTGAAACACCTGGCTGCAAACTTCATGTTTTCCAGCATTAGGTGATAATGGTTAACTGATAGCTTTTTCAGTTTGTAATGATGAGCCTAGTTCTTTAATTATCTCGGTAAATCAGCTTTCTATCATTCAAGAAACATCCCCTTCTTAGTGGATAGATGATTTTTTTTTTTAAATTCACTGAACAGAAATCATTCTAGAGGTAAAAATAAAATGTAATAATACATTGCTAAATTACTAAAATTATTTTCTAACGCACATGTTGATAATATTGCCCACTTCTAGACTGTGTTTAGAAAACTGATTAAAAGTATGTAATAACCTTATATATTAATGGGTTTTTGCCACTTTACTAAGAGGTAAAGAAAATTTGCCAGAAATGACTCCTTAATACAAGCCAAACACTTCCTAGCGTTACAGACACTGTAAATGAAGGTGGGGAGAATTTCTAGTGGCTGTTGAGACCAGGGTTTTAGTATCTGTCTGTGTTTTAACAACAGCACTTCTACTTTACTATGTGTGTGGAGGATGGGAACAATGGAACACTATGCATAACTGTAATAATAGTTCTGGTGTGAAATACTTAATTCTGAATTTAGCTGTTTTTATTTGCTTCCATATAGGTGCTAGAATTTTTATTAAGAGCAAGGAAACTGGAATGTGGTGCCGTGGAACTATCACTGAACTAACTCCCCTAGAAAGTAAAAATCAGAGGAAGCCTTGTGGTCCAATAAGATACAAAGTGTGTGATGTTGCATTGCTGAAAGTATTCCTGATTGATGTTGGAAGCTCTGTAGTTCTGACTTTCTCAGGGTATGTTTCCAGAGAGAGAATTTTGTCTGCAGTTGTTGTCCTTAACTGTTGTTACTCAAGAAGATCTCTACTGAGAAAGTCCTTCCTCAGCTTCACACAGATAACCAGATACCCAAATGACATTAATATTCTCTACATGCATATTTTCCACAGAAAAAGTGGCAGTGTATTTAAGTACACAAGTGTACAAGCCTTCATAGATTGAAATATTTAACTTGTGTTGTAAAAGAGAGCACGTGAGTCCTCAATGCTTAAAAAAGAAAAAAAAAATTATTTCATTGAGACTTTCTAGTTTGTTTCATTGACATAACATTATGCCAAGTACTGCAATAATGACCTCCGTTTTAAGTCTGGTGTTTGGTTTGGGGCTTTTCAGGTGTTGGGTTTGGTTTTTTAACATAGTACTGCATTTATTCCCATTGACAATAGGTATGATTCCAGTGAAAGGTCTGATCCTGCCGCTCTGCAGACCGTTGAAACAGATGACATTTGTCTGTTTGTAAGGAAGTCTGATCAGCGTATTGAGGCAGAACTTGAAGCTATTCCTCCTTTAGCAGTACGGTGTTCACTGAAGGATGTTGTTCCCAAAAATACAGTAAGTACAAGCCACTTGAAGTATTTCAGGAGCCTTTTTCCTTAAGATTTATACTAAAGAACTTAAATGTGTAATTTAAAATTACCTTATTTCACTTGAAACAGAATTAAATTTAGGAGTACAGATGTAAATAGATGCGTTGCATTGCTTTCATTGGGAAGGAAACAAGCTTATGGCAGTCTGTCTTAAAAAGCCTCTAGGTTTACAAATACATATTTGTATTTGCTTAAATATCACTACTCTTAATTTAGACATGTTTTGTCAAAAATAAAAACAAATTTCAAAACTGATACTTTTATTTCATATCTATCTCATAATGTTATGCAAGTAGTAATTTTCAGAAATCACCCAGAGAGGGAATGGCTTCAGAATTTTTAAGAAGATCTTTTCAGGGATTGTCTTTTTCTTAATTAAAATTTTTTGCCACATACTTAAAAGGGTTTGTTCTCTTCCAGTATAATAACAAGTAAAGTACTGTCAGTTTTTATTTTATTACAAAGAAAAGGATATCTATTGCAGCATTATTTTCTTCAGTATTCACTTTTTATTAGGTTTCCTTTATTTTTGCCACATTCACATGGGAATGAATTATGTCCAATACAGCCATGTAGTTCTGACAGTATCACTGCTGGTCAGTTTTTTTGTTGTTCGGTTTGTTTTTTGGTTGGTTGGTTGGTTTTTTTTACCAGTGTGATGTTGACTGAAATAACTTTAAATAGGAAAGATCTGGAACAAGTTTCACAAGTGTGGGTAAAATGCCTTCCTTATATGTGCTTTCATTTTCTTCGCACCTAAAAGTCACAGATTTGTGGTATCAAATGAGAAATGCATTGACTTGATCCCAGAGAAATAAATTCTGACAGGCTTTGGGGTAGACAAAACATCATACAAGATGCTGTGGAGAGGAGGAGTGTGTAAATTGCCCAAACTATGTTATAAATTTATGTAAAGACGTAAGATAATAGACTTGCACAGGAATTGGGAGAGCAGAAATAAAAGTCATGGAATGAAAGAGTGTAAGACAACTAGTTAATCTATCAGAACAATCAGAGGGGATGGAAACTCGAATCTTAGGAAGAAACATGCTGGAAACTGCATCCTTTTGATGTGACTCAGTTTCATACAGTTAAATACACTTATTAATCCATCATAAAGAATTCTATTTAGTGCTGTCCTGACTACAGACTAGACAGTCTCGTGTTCAGTGTTTCATCTGTGCCTTCTTACTTTTACTTTATTTTTAGTTACCATTTATATTTTTTGTTTTAATATTTTCTGACATGTATATAACTTTTTCTAACACAGGGTGAAGGTTGGGGAGAGGAAGCAAAGAAAAAATTTTTAGAACTGGTAAATAATAAAATTGTTTCCATGATCGTATTTAGAGAAGAGGATGGTGTTCTCATTGTGGATTTGAGAAAACCTCCATTCAGTGAAACAAGCAGTAACATACCAGTGTCTCTCAAGGATGCATTAGTTTTCTTAGATTTGGCAAGGTACGTGTTTTCCTTTAGTTTATCCACCTCTGCCATAATTGATAATGGAATAATGATGCTTGCAAAGTGAAGCACGCAGAGAAAGGTCATTGTTTATATTTGAGCATAACTAGTTATGGTGGCTGAAGCAGTGGGAGATAATTTTTTACTGCACTTATATTCCTCAGTTAATTGCTTTTTCTTTTGAGGAAAAGGAAATCTGAAAGAAAATGGTTTGTCGGTGTGTAGCAGAATCTCATCTTCTACTTTATTTTCTTTTACAATGTAAAATATACATTACTGTATTCCAAATAAATACTTTTTGGAGCCAGCTGCTATATATTGTTCTTCATATGTTACATTTGTGATGGGAGGAGATAATGAACCGTACTAACTGCAAGAAGGAAAGTTTAAGCTACAAACATGAAACAAGTTACTTTTATAAGACCATTTTGCAGAGGTTTTTTTATGAATATAAAAGAGTTCCTTCTCAGTTAATTTTAACTGAATTTATTTGAGATTTCATTTCGTTTACTTAGGTTTAGACTACAGCTTCCCAGTCAATTAGAAAATAATACTATCTTGCACTACAGTCCACCTAACATTCCAAAAGAAGGAGAAGAAGTCTTTGTTGTAGTTTGTCACATTAATAGTCCAAGTGATTTCTACCTCCATTTGGTAAGTATAGAAATAAAGTCTTTTTTAAATAAAACTCTCAACAAACACTATCATATTGAGTTGCTTCAGTCCACACCAAATAAGCTGTAACTTCCACTGTGTTCTGTCACGTGTTACCAGTGTTAGGATTCTTAGAATTAACAGATAATTCCTACAATCCTCATTTGGTCCTAGGTTAATTCCAGTAGTTTTTAAAATCCCAGGAGGTTGACATTTTTTGCCAGTTATGTTATATGGTTAATTCCTACGTGTGCATGTAGTGTTTTACAGTTAAAAATGATGATTGAACAGAGCAATACTCAGCAGTTGTTAGGCTCTTTAATTCACTTCATTTATTCAGAACCATTTCTTGGTTCTGTGAGGAAGATAAGAAGGTACACTACTAGAAAAAAATTACCCCTTTAAAGAGCAAAAATGCCGTGAAAGAAGAACATCAGATGTGTATATATGTTTTGGGGTTTTTGTTTAATTTCAGAGAGAGAACCTGGAATCTTTTCCAGAGAAAATTCAGGAATTAAATAAACATGATTATGGAGAAAACTCAGAAATTTTCTGCCCAGTTGAAGGCCAAGCTTGTATTGCAAAACAAGAGGATGGGAATTGGTACAGAGCACAGATTATTGGTGAGGTTTTGATTCTTTCACTCTTAAAGCTGGGTTGCAAAATCAGATGCGCTGCTAGATCAGAGTCACATACTGGATATAAATAGTAACAAAGAACCATTATTTTTCCTCTGCATTCTGGTGCTAACAGGTCCATTAAGTCAGCAGTATTAATCGCAATTCTTTTGCTATTAATAGACTGGTTATTCATCTGCTCTTTTTTAAATAAAAAGGAGCAGTATACTTCATTTTCTAGAGATTATTGAAATTCTGTGATATGGTTATTTTAGTATTTCCCTTACTATTACAGTTTGATCTACAGATTTGGCTATTACAGCCAGCCCACGAGTGTATGTAGTGTTGGTTAATAATTCTCTGTAGTAATTCCAAAGGGGATTGAGGGGGGATGTGCCTGTGCTGAGCTCTGTGTTGTATGTATGGGCAGTGTAGCATGTTTGTATGCTTAGGTGTCTACTGGGCATGTGTTTAGTGTCCCAGTGTCATATAAAGTGGTTAGGGGACCAAAATGCCAACACCTTCATTTCAGGAACCTGAAAGGGCTGGCCCTTAAAGAAAACTTTATAGTGAACTGTTATACTGTGTGAATGATTACATGGTGGGAAATACCAGTTTTGCTCTGAAATTCTGGTGCTTTTAACTTGCATGAGATGACTTTTTCTTTGTTCTATTAACTTGGGTTGTTTTTCTTGAAGGGCTGCCAAGTTGTCAAGAAGTTACGGTAAAATATGTCGACTACGGCAACACTGCTAATTTACCTCGTAAAGACATACGCAGAGTAAAAGAGGAGTTTCTGAGCTTTCCAGTAAAGGTAAATAAGTGCTTGCCTGAATTAAGCACTCAAAATTATTAGAATCTCAGTGAGTGAAAAGGGAAATAGAGGGTTGTTCACATTCTGAAATAAATAATATAAATAGTTAAGCATCTTCCTTTTTGTCAGGGTTTATGATGTGACTGACTTAATATGTTTTGGGTGTACACCTTTGCTTTTTAAATAAAATAATTTTTAAGGATTTAGAGTTCTTTGAAACATGAATTAGGATAGGAAAGTCAAGCATTCAGAAGGTAAGAGTATCAGAAAAGAGGTTGCTTCTGCAGCATTATCCCATAGCAAGTAAGCGTTGATAAAGCAAAGAGAAGTAAGCTCTTTCTATTTCAGCAAGAATTTATCTGAATTTGAGGTTCATGCTCAGCTACTGGGAAGAGAGGGATCATTTTAAATTAAAGCACATAGTGGTAATGTGGAACCAGAAATCAAGGTCACGCAGTCTTGTATGAATGCAAAGCAAAGTTTGTGATTTGGTTGTGATGACATAGTCCTGATACATTTGTGATATTGGATGCATAATTTTGGGTTATTCCTCAGGCAGTCAGGTGTAGGCTGGCTTGTATTGAGCCTTTTAAAGGGACAAATGAGTGGAACAGAGAAGCCAAGAGAAGATTTGAAGAAATTACTGAAGATAAAGTTATGCTGTGTTCGGTTATTGGTAAGTTATCAAGAGTGTATTCATTTCTTTACATATTATCAAGTTGACTTAAATACAGAAACGTACATTTTCATATTTAAAGTAGTATTTGTTTGAAATGCTTATGTTCATACATGCTGGAGGTAGCCTGGAATGAGTATATCTAAACGTGAACTAGTTGGAGGAGATATAACAACTTCTGACAAAAGCTCTATTTGTCTTCTCCTAAAGACCACACCAGCATTAAATGATAGAAGTATTCTGGTGCATTCAGATGGGCTTGTTTCCATAAGTATTAGCTATTCTTGACACTTTCTGATTTCATTGGTAGCTGGAAGTGTGAATGCCGCCCCCCCTAAAACATTGCCACCCCCCACCCCCAAAAAAAAAATTTCAGATAACACATACATGCCTTAGTAGGATTTTTCTTAATCCTGTTTATTGTTCACATGCCGCTCATTACTTTTCAGCCCCTATGGAATGGTGGTTTGGAACTCATGGAATAAATGGAATTAAATGTAGAAGTTGGTTTCTTTGTACAACAGTATTTTGTAGTGATTATTGTATTTTCAGTGATATTTAGATATGTGCAGAGCTAAGCCTCTACATATTGTTGATGTTCAGAATTAATTATTTTATATATCAAATGTAATTTTACAAAATTCTGTCTTCTAGTACCATTTATTGCACCTCTAAAATGACAAGTAGTTTTTATACTGTCATTGGTTGGCGCTGACTATATTTATATTATTAATTCACAGAAATTTTAGATAACAGCATCTTATCTGTTGAACTCTTCAATTCCTCTGCTGATAATGGGAGAAAGTTAAGTATTAACTGCCAGCTAGTTGAAGAAGACCTAGCCTCCTACATACCTGGGTAAATACACTGTACATAACTTAAAGTATTTGGAAATACTGAATTTGTGTATCGGAATTACTGGCTTCTGTATGTCACCTCCAGTGGCTGGAATTTACCACATTTGTGATAAATGAATTTACAAATCACATTCATCAGCTGGTATAAGTTAAGAGTGTAACTCTGCAGCTTGGTAGTTGAATTCTCAAACTAAGTCTCGACTAGCATAATGTGTTGAAGTTGTAATTGATTGAAAAGTTGGAGATTAAATGTTTTCATCATACTTGTAGTGTCTTTAAGTGCCAGATCTTCCCAAAGTGTTCATTGCTAAGGTTCCCATTCCCCTGTAGTAAGAAAAGAAATACGTGTGTGTAGACTGCTCCTAAGATAAGTCATCTCTTTGGAAGGTCTGTTACTAAAAAAACTTGGATAACCAGCTATGATAGCAACAGAAAGAGTTGGGAAGTGTGCTGGGGATAATGAGGCTCATAAGGATATAACATGTCTGTATTTAATTTGCTGGCTTTCTATAGAGATAATCCCTGACCTGTACTGTATTCATGAAAATCTACAGTTATTCTTTCATTAATAATGTTTGAATACTGACGGAAATAGATTATTCAACAGGAAGTTTTTATTCCAAGAGGAAATTCCTGTATTTGCTTTTTTCAGGAGGAAGCATATAAGTGGATTTTCATCTCTTAGCTCAGAAATACAACTAAATTGTAGTAACACTGAATTCTTGTACTTGTCATGGCCACAATTTGTAGTAGGATTTCTGTAAAGTTAAGCAGCTTTATTTTTAAACCTAAACAGCTGAGTTGTTTTGTCACTGTCACTAAGGTATTTTGTTGTGGTGCATCTATAGTTAGATAGCTGCTTCCAGCCTTCAGTCAAGGATATATCATTTTAACATAAGTTACTTTGTAACGCTGATAACTTGACTAATACTGATTTTTTTTTTTTTTTTTTGGTCACTCACTTCTCCTTTAGTTCAACTGGGGAGAAAATGAAAAAAAACAGGAGCAAGAAAACTCATGGGTCAAAATGAAGGCAGAGAAATTGCTTACCAAGTACTGTTGCAGGCACAACAGACTTAATTTAACTTAGCTATTACTTTGGTACACAAAAAGACAAACATCTATAGCACCTACCCTCCCCCTTCCCCTGGATCAAGTTTACTCCAAGCACCTCTCTTTCCCCCCCTACACTCAGGTTACACTGAGTCTCTTCAGGGAGGCAGTGAGCAGTGCAGGGGGTTGGTTTCAGGGCACAGGAGTTTTTCAGTGTTGCCCCTTCCTTCTTTTCATCCTGTGCTTCAGCATGGATCCTCTACAGGCCTCTGTCCCTCAGGAGTGGGCCTCTTACCTTGCAAAAAAACCTTCTGTTCTTATGATCTTGGGGTTCCCTAGGTTGTCTCTTCAGTTCCTCTTCTCTCTCTCCTTTGTGTTTTCTGCCCTTCATAAAATTAGCAGTGCCATCAGCTTCACTGGAGGAAGGGCTCAGCCATGCCCTGGGGAGGGGATGTCGCAGAGCTGCATCTGCCATGGAGCAGCACATGGCCTCTCCTGTCACAGGTCACCCCTTCAGCCTCTGTTCCCAGCTACCAACACAGTGCCAAGTGCACCAAGTGTTTTAGTTGGAATTATGTTCCTGTTGGGGAGCAGGGGCAAAGGGGTGTCTGGTGGGGGCTTCTGGCTTGCTTTGTTTTCCAGTATGTGTGGGTATCTAGCTGTTCAGAGATCATTTGTCACTCTTTCTCACTGAATTTCCCCTTTGTAAAGATGAATGTCTGCAAAAAGGCAAGACTGGATAACGTAAACTTACTTTAGGTCATTTAGAGTCACACTTGTGGCATATAACACATACCACACATTGTGTTATGACTACCTTTAGTGTTTAATGCTGTTGAGGGATACCCAAGTCTCCTCTGAACTAGCATAATAAAAGCAGGAGAACACAGTGCTGGGCTAAAACTGACTTAGTGACAGGCAAACATCAGTAATCCTCCTCTTGTGTTGGGATAGGAGGTAGACCATACAGAATTCCAGAATGAGACCTTGGAGTCTGAAATCCATTACAAATTGATGGCTTTTTTCCTGATGGAACTGCGATTATAATGCCATTGTGGAGTTAATAGAGAGGGGGTTGTAAGGCATGTAACGTGTATTCCATTTGGGAGAACTCTCCCTGGCAGATAGTCTCTCTCCATGCCATAATTCAGACTAGTTGTTCACAAGGTAAGCATATTTCTGAGCTATGTGAGCATTTCTTTCCTGGTTCTACAAGTTAACTGTTTTACCCAGCAGTTTCCAAATATCTGCATCAGAAAGGTTTGTATAAACAGTTGTACTTATGTAGTGGATGATTCAGTACTTAAATACTAAGGAATTTTCTCTCTGACAAAGCACTTCACTTTATTCTCCTGAAGAATACGGGTGGTTAGGTCTCTGAAAAGAGAAAATAATTTGCTCCCAGAGGCCCAGAAATGGCCAGCAGTTAAACTCAGGCTTGCTGTCACCTTCAGTCTGTGATGTTTGCAAGAAACCAGTTCTTTAGCATTAAAGGATGTTTCTTCAGACATTCTTTACAATCTGTTACAATCTCTAGGTGGCACAGTCCATGCAGACTTGTACTGAGGTGGGCTGTGGCTCAAAAGACACACCAGGTAACTCTTGATTGCTGCTGGGCTTTATTTTATCCAGTCTGCACAATTTAAACAGGTTTTCGTTAATGTGTTGCCATGCCTGTACTTCATCTAACACTTAGTACTTAGGAAAGTGCTAGCACCAGTTAATGTATTTGTATTCTTAGGGAATGCTAGAAAGGTAAATGTTCTGCTAATGTTAATATTCTTCTGAAAGGAATATTTACACGTTGTAGGAGTTGAATGTTGCAGCTTTTACTTGGGCAACATTGCTTTAGAGAAAGCATGATCCCTTTTAAGGCAGACACAAACATTGGGGATCAGCTTTCACTGGCAGCCTGGAATGCATAGTGTTTCCCTGACATAAAAATGTGCAACAAAAACTTCCAAAGGAGAAAAAAAAAGTGTTACTATCATGAGAGTTTCATAAGTATCTTTTATAAATGTTCATGTTTTGTTGAGATTTTTTTCTGCTTTTTAAAGTTACGATTCCTGTCATGTCAAAGTGGGATTATTGAGCACTTTTCACTTTAAAATGTTTTTAAACTTTCTATTCCTATTATTTTGTGCTCTTTACAGGTACACTAAAAGTACTGCAGTAGGGCTCAATGAAATATGGGATGATCCTCTAGAAGAAAGTCCTAAAAGCTCAGAAGTTTTAAATCCTATAGACATGGAACCTGTGGATAAAGGACTTTTCAGATTGGTTTCTAACAAAGACATACATGGGAGAATTAGTCACGTTGTGTCTCCTAGTAAAATTTTTGTACAGTTGCTGTCATCGGAAGGTATACTGAAAAGGTACTTAATTTCAAAGAACTCTTCTTAAGATGTTCTTACTACAGAGTGGTGAGGTATAGTTAGAACAATGAATTGTGCTGCTATGTTGAGGAAAGTATGGGAACAAAAGACAGGTTGGCACTTATTGTAGTTTATTAATACTTCTGATTCCAAATTAAGTACATGATCTGGTTCCTGTTTCAAATCAGTTTTAATGTAGTAAGTATTGGGGCCAATGCAACACTGTCCAGAAAGATTGAATCTTTTTGTTCTTTTCTCTTTCCCGTTCCTTCATTAGAAGTCTGGTCAAATAATACCAGTATCCTAAGTCATAAAACTACTATAGTAGTAGTCATTTTTTTCATCGTGATTCCAGTAAACTGTTGGGAAGTTTGAAGAATTTCTAGACACAGTGTATCAGCCTTCTTTTGATAGATATTTAGGTAACATTGAAGTAGTAGTGCCTACTGTTTGAAGACAGTTAAATGGACACATCGTGGCTTATTGTAAGTTACTTATTTTCTTTTTAATTTTTATTTAACTACCTAGAGTTCCATTTAATTAGTCATGAGACTAAATGAGCGCCACACTCTTGAGCTGTCAAGGGAAAACACTGAATCTTTCAAATAGTGCTATATAATGTGGTCAGGATCACTCAGATTAATTCCATGGTTTAGGAAAACATGATGGTTTTACGGAATATTTACCAGGGTATATGTGGTTTGTAGCTCCCATTTCATGTATTTCTGTGTCATGAAGAAAAACTACAATAACTGTGTGTCTGTTAAACAGCTACTAAAACTCTACTGTTGTATGCTAGTTAAGCAGTGATTGACTCAATAAGCCCTTTATTCACTCTGTAAAACTTTGCCACTAGAAAAGTGTCTTTCGAATGTTAGTTTACAGGAGGAGATGGCTTCCATCTACAAAGAATCCCAGCCACAGTCTGTGAAGTGGAAAAGTGGCATGCACTGTGCTGTTTACGTACGTGATGTGGGACAGTGGCAAAGAGGTCAAATAAGCAGGATTGTCTCCGAAACAAGTGCAGAGGTAAACCTCTTAGCATAACAGGGTTCATGCTTTATAATTTCTAAACTTGTAAGCGTTCATTGATTAAGATAAGGTCAAGTCTTTGCTTCTTACTTCTGTGTTAATATTTTCTCATATGGTCTCTTGCTTTTCTGGAGAATTAAGTTGTACATTTCTGCACATGAGTTGACAATCTCATCAAAGCTCAAATGCCTTTAGCAGGGAACCTGGTAGTTGAGGAAGGCTCAGGAGGTTGACTTCCTGTATGTTTACACTAAATTTTGGAACATGGTGCAGATTCCCAAGCTATAGTCTTAAAAATTTAGATTGGATTCCAGAAGGTGTGTGAAACTGAAGGTCACAGTAATTCAAACTTAACAATCCTTGTTAAAAGACAGTGCTAGTTGAACAGTGCAACCCCACAGAAACACATGTAGTCATGCTGTTGCTTGAACCCTAAACTGATGGTGGTGCACTTTGCCATGTAGGTATAACATCTTCCACAGTAGTCTCTCACACAGTGCTTCTTTAAATGTATTTTGTTGCACCAATTTGAAAATAATGAACATCGGAAAAGGCATTTTGGGACTAGATAGTTACTTGCTTCAAAAGTTGGAGTGGCTTTGTACTCACACAGATAATCTGGGACTGAGTTACCACTAGTTCTCTCCACCATCAATGGGTTATGCCCTGGGGTCTTCTTAACAGGAAGCAGAAGTGGGACTTCCTATACTTCTGGTTTGCGTCATCTGCTTTCGGAGCCTAAGAGCCCTCAAACAGCTATTTAACCACATCAGACTAAAAAGCTGAGGTTGGAGGGGAGCTATTTCAGCAATTTTTGGTTTAAAGAAAGGTTCATTTAAGCCCTTTTAAGCACATTTGTGGGGTTTGTCTCCTTGCCGATGCTGTGGTAGTCATTTGTATTGAGTGATGAACTACTTGACTCTAAAAGCCATTTCTTGAATCTTGGTAATGATTAACTTTTTTTTAACCTCTTCAGGCATGCACTGAATTATCATTCCTTACAGATAACACTGAGAGTGTTCATCTGTTTGATTTTGTTTCTTGCCTGTAATAGGTAATACTTTATGATTCTGGAGCTGAAAAAAATGTGGAGATCAGCTGTCTAAGAAAACTTGAGGAAAATATGAAGATAATTAGGAAATTAGCAATAGAATGTTCGTTGACAGATATAAGGTAAGCTTTCCCTTACACTGATGTGCAGCATAAGAAACCAATAATGACATAATTTATTTTATCAGTGTGTTAGCACTGATTATCTAAGATTTGGATGTGGTTTCCCTTTTGAATAAAGAAAAAACGAGGTGGTGGCTGTGATCTTGTTTTATGAAGATTTGGGTTTTTTTCTAAGGGTTGTACTACATACCAGTAAAGCGGAAACTGTGCTATAGAAATACATAGTATTTATAGGATGCATTATAAAATAGTGAACACATTTATTTCACTGCATTTTTTTTTTTCCTTGGCTCAGAATTTGAGATGAATCAAATCATATGAAACTGCACAGAAAGTCTATTCTAGACTGTTCAGACAGATGTCATACTTCTGGAACTCATGATCCTCCTCACTTAAAAATTTTGGGGTTATATTTTTTTAATCCTTCCTGTTATAAAGATCCAGAAATGAATAATCATTTAATTTTACTGTTCATTAGTGGAGATTGGTTTTTTTTTTCCTGAGAGTTCAGGAAGTTTAAAAAAAAAAAATCAAATTCTTGATAAAGGGGAGGGTTTGTGGTTACATTCAGGAGATGCCGACTTCCCTTGTACTAGAGGTTATCATTTGTTCTGTGTTAGACCAACAGGTGGAAGCGCACAGTGGACAGCAACAGTGTGTGAGTTCTTATCCTATTTCCTCACCGGAGTACAAGTGAAAATAATCATACAGGTTTGTAATCAAAACCAGTAGTATTTATTAAATTTCTGCCAAGCTGTCTGTTAATTCAGTTTTTTTCTGAATATTTTACTGTTAAAAGTCCTCAATGGAACTTGGTTAGATAGCTGGTTGCTGTAGGGAAAAAGGTGCATTTTCTTCTTTCTGCCCTACTTGTGTTATTCACCAGAGCATTGGAGCAGTTTGGTTACCCACTGTGGAAAGAACTTAGTCTTAGATATAGTTAGTAACTGGAGAATAATATCTGTATCTTTGGGATCACTGGATGCTGTCCATCTTTATGGACAGACAAGCAAGATGCTCAGGTTCTTGGTGAGAATGATTTCAGCAGTTACCCTATTAGTTTTCATGAAAGACGGAAAGAATCCAGTGCTGTATGAACATCATTAGTAGTTGATTTTTTTCCCCTATTAAAAAAAAAAAAAATAATTTAAAGGGTTTGATTTGATCAGTGTCTGTTAGAGCTTTACAATATGTAAGAAAATAAAAGCAGTGGAGTGAAGTTACTTGCGAGTGGTTTTAAAGCTCTTGCTGGAGGAAAGCAAGTGTCTGGCAGTCAGTTCTAATAAAACAAGGGACAAAAGCAAGGTTTTACTCTTTTTTTTTTTTTTAATGTCATGTTCAGAGTAGTTGGTAAAATAATGGGAACTGTCACGTGGATTAAATAAAATTTGTCTTCTGATGTGGGTGTCAGTTGTTTGAGGATGTCTGATTTGCAATCAGTACCAATAAAGCTAAAAATATGCCAGTAGTTTGGAGGAAGTGCATATTGTAATATGTTGTTTGGTTCTCTTCATTTTTTCCAGGAAACTGATGGGGCATGTGCATTGCCTGTGAAAATTCTTTGCAAAGATGAAACAGGAAAAATGATCGATACTTCTGAATACCTTATTAAACAGGGTTTGGCTCTTAGAAACAGGAGGTTTGGATACTTTTTATGTTCTTTCAGACTCTGATATTCACATTGGGATAAGCTAATAAATAATTTTAAAATTTGGATTGTCCTCTACAGCATATGTAGCAACAGAACTCCGTCTTCAGTGAACTTATTTAAGCATAATATTAGTTGTATCCATTGCACATTTCAGTTCTCTAAGTTGGTAGACAAGATGTTTGACAGTATTTTAACAAGCCTTTGTCACCTTTGTGTGTTTGGGTTTTTACTTCTATTATTTTATCCTTTGGCACTTCTCAAGTTCTTTGTCAGTTAATATATTGTTGTGACTTGATTGAATCTGCTAGAACTGATACAGCTGGTGTGGCAGGCTCAGTCTCCAAGGGACATCTGAAAGTACGCGTAGAGCAAGAGAACACACGACTGGATGGTTATAACTCCAAAACTGCAAGTGCAAGAAACAGAGCCGTTCCAGAGGAGCACATCACTGTTTCAGAGAGTGAGCAAAAATCATTCAAAACACATTCAGGAGTGGATGAAACATATAAATCTCCTGCTGTACCTGAAGCAAAAATTTTTCAAGCCATAGTGAGTTGCATTGGAGGTGATGGAACTATTTACATAATACCGAAATCATCTGGTAAGTTTATGTATAGGAAAGTATGTTTGTCCATGAATCTGAGCACTTTGGTATATCAGAATATACCAGATCCATGTTCTAGTATACGTGTTCTGTATCAGAACACAGTTCTAGAAGACTCCTGTTGGGAGGGCTGCTCTTAGGAAGGTGATGTGTCCTTTGGCATGAGGGGTGAGGGGCAGGTGCTCCTCTCCCATGGGTAGAGTTCTGCAGCTGCCTGGCAGAGGAAGGCCAAATCTCCAGGAGGTGTCGCTCTGTCCTTAAGTCAGCTCTCCTGTCCTCCCACCATCCCAAGAAATCCAAAAAACCCAAGCGTTTGGATGGGCAGTTTACTTGCCTTTCTTCTCTAGGCAATATTGGGTAAGGCAGCAGGTGCTTTATTTTATGCTGTTGAAATTGTGATACATTTTACTAATAAAGTAAATGAAGTAACTTACTTAAAGTAACCAAGATACAGTCGTAAAGATTCTTACAAATTAACCTGCTTCTCATATATTACTCGATATTTTTCCTTCAGTTTGAGCTCAGTACCCAAGTTCCTTGGGCTCTTTACTTGTGTTGTGATAGACTCTGTACCTCATAATATTTTCTGGTGGAAATTGATTCATTTTCATCTGACAGATGCAGTGTCACTCCTCATTAGCACAATAATATATTATCACACTTTAGAAAAACGTTTACATACGAGAACATTAATTTATGTTTTTTTGCTCCACAAGTATACTTAACTACTAGATCATACCATAAAACTTTGAAATTCAAAGTACGGGAACCCCACTTACAGAGGACTGAATTGTTCCTGTAGTTAGTGCTGTAGACTGTACCCACAGCAAAAGAGGTCCTGCTGGTCACCTGCTTTATGTTGTTTCATGGCATCCTACCACTGTCTCTGGGAATCTGTCTTGTTTGTGCTTTGTTAGGGCCCTTGTATTAGTCCTGCCAAGGTGCTAGTTACAAAATTTATAGACCCTTCTTCTCTGAGATTAGAATCCAGAATAAAGGGCTTCAGAATTAGAAATGCAGTTTAGTTTTAAGTAGCAAGTTGTCAACACTTAATAGATGTTGAACGTACGTATTGTATCAGTGTTGAAAAATATGTTTTGTAGCAGCATGTGTATTTTATGTTTATATATATCTTCATCTGAATCTGCTGGGTGTTAGTGATGAAAATACTTTGTATGAATATATTACAGACTTTTCTGATTTTTTTTTTATTTCCCTCTCACCTAAGAAATTGCACTAAGCAGTTTGATGACTGAAATACAAAATACCTTCAAAGGCCTTGGTCTTCTGATACCCTACTGCTGGAAAAAGGGAGAAGCTTGTGTTGTAAGAGGATCAGATACCATGTGGTATCGAGGTCAAGTTATAGAAGTCTGTGGTAGTACTCTCCAGGTAAGTTTGATTATGGGTGGGGTGGGAGGGGGATGTATGAATATATGCATATGTATGTTAAAAAAGGTAAATAATCCAATCCCCTAAACTAAACTTAAGATCCCACACTTTTTCATTCAGCTGACTTGACAATGCAGGTGCTCATTCTGCTTAAAAGTGTGATTACTTTCCTGAATTTCACGTTCATTTTAAAGATGAATTCTGTGTACCTATTTAAGTTGTCACCATTTTTCCCATAGTTTTCCTAGTAATGTTAAGTTTCCTTGAGTAAAAAGCTACCCTTTGGTCACCTGTAAGGTTTTAGGTTTTTTCTTCTTTTATTTTTCTTACCGTATGCAGAATGCTTCGAAAACAATTAAGTCCAGCATCTCCCTGCCCTGTCCCCACCCAGAAAGTAGTGGCTCTGTTTTGAATTCTTTCTGCTGCCCAGGTATAGAGCTACTTTTTCTCAGTAGCTGGCAATCTTACCTAACCTTTTGAATCTGCTCATGGTTTTTTGAATGTAGGTTTGCAAAGTCTTGATGCTATCCTAGTTCACAAATTCCTGCAAGAGAAGTTTAGAAACTGGACTTTTAATCTGCCATACCGGTTTTTTAATGCTTTCCTTCATTTACACTTTGTCACATCATTGTCACCTAGTTACCATAACACCATTTTTTTTTCTCTAAAAAAGGGGATGCTATAAAGGAACGCTTCCTCTTAGTAAAATTTACTGAAATTATTCCTGTATTTTTAAGTTAAGCTTTGCATTTCATATAGGTACGGTACATAGACCATGGTTACATAGAGAGCATTCCTCAGTGTCATCTGTATCCAACTACATTTTATACTGGCATTCCTCCATTTTGCATCCCATGTCAGCTCTACAAGACATTACCGGTGAGTCATGGCAAATTTGTGTTAGTAGGTAGCTACTCACATCAATGCACTGTTTAGTCATAGAAAGTTTTGAACTAGTTGCTGGTACTTTTTCTTGCCTACAAAGCTTCAGAGAAGACCTGATGAGGATTGTTTCAGCAAGGCAGCCTTCTGTCAGGAACAGGCAGGTGGCTTTATGAAGGGACCGTGCTTCAAAAGCAGCTGTCATGGGAGTTAAAACCTTTGTGAGACAGAACACTGCAGTAGTTGGCAGGGTGATACTCTAAGTGGCAGTTTTTGTAATAGCAATAAAAAGTAAGGCTTAGATTTCTTAATGCAGAATGGCCAGAAAATCATAGATCCTAAAGTCCTGAAAAAGTGTTTCTGTCATTCTGAACTCTGTTGTGTAGGAAACAATCTAAGCTAATACAGGTGAATTGTTTAAGGGGATTTTGTTAGTAAGTAATTGGTATGTAAATAACATCTTCACATATCATCACACCTTGCTTGATTTGTATGGTGCATTTAGTAAATTTGAATTACTGAAATTACTAGCTTACTTTTAAACTTACTTCCAAAGAAAGCCTTTTTATTGCTGGAAGTTAAAGGCTGCAGCTCCAGCGAGGCCAGGGGGCTTGCAGTATCTGTCCCCCTAGTGCAGACCTTAGACTGCAGGAAGTGCCTGGACTTATGTCCTGGGGCAAGGACAGGCAGCAGACCTGCCTGCAAAAGGTTTGCCCATGTAGGGGATGTCACAGGGCAACTGCTGAGCCTCACACCATCCACTCACTATTTGCTGCTGCTGTTTCATGTTGGCCCCGGAGATAGAGCTGGGAGCAGTCTGAGGAGTATCGAGAAAGGTTGCAGATCCCAAGAGCAGTAGTGAGGTCTGTGGAGCCCCGGTAGTTTTCTCATCAGTCCTGCCAGTGAAAGGGTTGGGATTTGAAAGGGGCAGTTCAGTCTGGTGAGTTAAATCTTTATGGGATTGGTGCCACAGCCAGGGGTTTGGCTGCTTGCTCAGTGAAGTTTTAATGCACCAAGTAGAAGATAATACTTAAATGGTTGTAGAAAAATCAGACTAATGATGTGTGTTTTCAGATAAGTTTGTTTAGTGATAGTCATGTGTTTTCACCTGTCTTAGGAAGAATATTACTTATCGGCATCTTAATGTGTGGGTTTCTTGCTTTTCTCCAAATAGATTGGAAATTTTTGGCAACAGGATGCAGTAGGTTGCCTTCAAGAACTACTTACAAACGAAGAGGTTGAAATACATGTTGAGGTAGCTTGCTTTATTCATAGATATTTTTCAGGGTTTTTTTTTCCCCTTTTAACTGACATTAAGAATAATATATGAAGGAGCATAGTAGTAAATGTATTTTTTTTACAAAAACGAAACTAAACTTGTTGCTCCTGTGACTTGACCTTTATTACGGTTTTCAGGCCTTAAATGTGTCCTTTAGAGGTAGTCACACTTTTTCATCCTGTTTATATTCTGTGTTGTCATTCTGACAAGTAACCTAGCTAGCAACAGCATAAATTCTTCTAAATTCTATTTTAAGTGATTAAATTTTTATATAGCTAAGTAAGGACATGTTTGAATTTTTATCTTAACATAGGGAAACATCTTTATTGCCTGAAAACAAGCAATTTCAGATAGTTTAACTTTTAATGATAAATTGTGAAAGAGAAGGGTTTGGATGAGCAAACATGGGGTAATATTTCAATGTTAGAATGAGTAGCTGATGCTGCCATTCCAGAGATAGATATATTCCCATTTGTGTCATAACTTACGTTAGTAACCATCCTTAGTTGTTTAGTATTTCAGTGAATGAATGTGGTGCATGTCAGCATGAGAGGTTTGAATTTCCTGGTCACTGTTTCTAAAACCTCAGTCACACTATTACTATCATATACCTGTTTTGTCTTGTGTAAACAGAAATTACCGGATAACCCACAGGACAAATTGTCCATTAGCCTGTATTTTGGCGGGATTTCGCTTTCATCCTTCATGGCACACCAGAAGTACTGCGTTGCTGAAGGTTTTCAGGATATACAAAAGGTGGTGAGACTTGTGTGTGTGCATCTATTTCACTGTTGTTATTCTAACATTGAAAGGATTATTCGGTTTGTTGTGACCTCTGGGGATTGATCTGTACTGTTTTTGTGATGTAAACAGCAATAAGACAAGTACGCAGGTCTGCAGCATAAGAAGTGTAGATACAACATGTTGATAAGGTTGTATGGAATAGTGGGGTTGCCAAGAGTTTGTTCCTCCATAATGAAAAGAGATTTTTGCATTCCTACTTAAAGTCCAGTTAGTTTTTGTGTTCCTCTGAAACCTAAAATGCCAGGAATAGGTTAATGTTTTTATCACTTGAAGGGATTAGTGTTATTCATAGAAATATATCCAAGGATGGAGATAATCCAAAGTAAATTGAATCGGGTATTTCTGCATAAACCCAGTGATTTCTAAGAGAACTACCTAGGTTCTTTATTCCAAATGTCTGGGATATTTCTTTGGGGAAGGATTGAATTTTTTACCTATCTTCATTGTCTTAAATCCTACATAGGTAACTTCTCTGTATTTTATTTACATTTTTTTCTTGGAATCTAAGGATCAGGTTTATCTAAATTGCGAAGACTCTTACTTCATTTTTCTTAGTTCTGTTTCAAGCCTGCCAGTGTATTTTTCTTTCCAACATACGTCTTTTCTTCAGAAGATAACTTTTCAGAAGCGTACACTGCTGTCGCTGCAGAAATTGCACATTTTTGTTGTGCTTCCTATTGAAGTATGGGAGAACAGGAGCTGCATTTGTGACCTGTGATCCAGCTAACCTGTGTGCATCATTTAATGCACCAAGGTTTATTTTTTTGTGAACCAAACACATTAATGACATGTAGAATTTCAGACTGTAAAAGCATGGTTCTAAAAGAGGACACTATGCTACTGAGAAAATATGTATCTGTACTTTATCTGTTGCCTTTTTAAAAGAGTGATAATTGTGGTGGCTAAGGAGTCCATTTATTCTTTGCCTCCCTCTTAAAGGATAACTTGCTCTGACAAACTGCAAGAACACAGGGGCATGGCATTTAGGGTTATCTGTGCTAATTAATTGCTATAATTTTAGGTTTTCTTTATAATTTATTTTCTCTGAAGGGAATACATTTTTAAATTAACAGCAATCTAGTTACCATGTCAGTATGTTCAGATAATTTCAAAGATATATTCTTTGTTTTAAAACTGTTAATTAGTTCTCTTTTAGCTAAAGCTTTTTAAAAAATAACCTCATAAGTGTTGAAAGGAAAAGTTGATTAATATTTTTTTCCATCAAGGACATGCTGTTTATTATTATACACATTCTTAGGTGACTCCTTTGAATCCAGAGTCATATCAAAGCTAGTTTCCATTTTGTTACTAAATGTGATGCTCAGCTGAAGTCTGTCTTGGTCTAGGGGCTCCTTGCAGGAGACACTTGTGTTTCGCGTTCATACAAGTTGCCACCACTACCTGTGCCAGGAAATCCCTTTCCTGTCAGAGTTACCCATTTGGTGTCCCCTAAGGAGGTAAGTCTTGTAGACATCTCACATATGTAGCAGTCCCATCAAGCTGGTGAACAGAGCTTACAGTTTTAGAGCATTATAAAGGTTGCAAAATGGTCCTGATGGTTGTGCAGAGCAGGATCTGAATGAACTCTTACTTGAAATACCTGCATGGGTGGGGGCAGAGAAATACAAACCATTTCTCTAAAAAAGAGCTTTGAGAGTTACAATGTTTCTTTTTGGTACTTACCCTGTATAATAAAAATGAGGTCCTTGGATTTTAATCTGGCAGAACAATACTGATTTTTGTGTAAGCCCTCACAATTTTCTGGAGTTCTAGTAGTCTCCTAGGCAAAAAGCAGAATGTAATGTGTGTTGATCAAATACAAGATTCCCATGTGGACTTTAAATTTTAAATGATGCAATAGAGAAGAAAGGGGGGTGAGGATGTGCTGAACCTTTAAAAGATGGGAACAAGTAATCTATTAATAATTGTTGATCACCAATGGCATTTGAAGTTTCTAAGTCATTTTGCAAAAATAGTAACATGAGGGTCTTTTCTTTGAGTAGGTTTATATTTGCTTTGATCCTTCTGAGAACTGTACAAAGCAGCCTGCCATAGACATAGAGAGAGCTTACAGGAGTGACTCAGAGCGCCTTGATGAGGCCCTGAAGTGGTGCAATAAAATTGTGGAGTGTCTTCCTCTTCTAACAAACTTTGAAAAAGGTATGTTAATGTGTTTATTTTCCTGTTGTTTCATGTGGATGTACCAAATGCCTGAATTTCTTTTTGAAGAATAGGAATATTTCTATTTCTATTTATCTTTAAATAAAACTTTCTGAGAGTAAAGAATAACACTGCACTATAATCATATAATACACTATAATCATGTTTTTACTTTTAAATTGATGCTTTTGTGTCATTCTGATCCACTGAAGAATGATGGACAGAACTCAGTTTTGATGACATTTGGTAGTAATAGAACTTTTCCCTTGAAAACTTGTCATCATTGCCATGTGAGGTAGAGAAGCATGACTTAAATTGCATACTAGTGATTGTGAATTGAAGTTCAGAGAGAATTGGGGGATGCATAGAACAAAATCATAGCATGAATTTAAGAAGGAAAAGGAAACTTAATCTCTATCACACAAAGTGGATTTTCAAGTTCAGTTTGTACTGCGTTGAGTATTCTGGGGTGTTTTGTGGTAATTCTTTTTTTTTTTTTTTAATTTTTACAGAACTGCCTTGCCTTGCAGAATATGTGGATGGCTTATGGTACAGGGCAAAGCTCCTCTCTGTTATACAGCTTGTCCCTGTTCAGATTCTGGTTCAGTTTGTTGACTACGGTACTTATTTAGTTGCCCCAACAAACAGGTAAATATGTAAGAAAAAAATGCATGTCAAATGTCTGTGTGTATGTATATATACATGGGTATTATTTTATATGTAGTTATAAATAATTTTACATCTATTATTTCTTTCTGTGTAACTACATATATGTTGTTTATAATTCAGCATTGGATTTCAGTTGCGGAGACAGCGAGCTGGCTGGTTAAATAATTTCTGTCTGCAGAGCGTGGGGTTGTGCACCTGCTTCTGTCTCAGGTGGTTCTGAAAAGCCCATTATTATAAGATCAGATTTCTCTATTATCTCCAGTTACTTAACCTGTGAGTAGGCTCAGGAGTATAATCTGCTTCTGCACCCAAGAAGCTTACTCAAAACGAGGTGCACAAACAAATCCTCTGATCCTGTGCGAAGTGCAGTCTGCAGAGAAGATAGCTGGGAAATAAGAGATAGGAGAGTATCTGAGTGGGACACACCCTGCTCTGCTTGGTGCTGAGCAACACTAAGAACTGTGCTCCCGTGCTGGCACAGATGTCAGTTCAGTGTATCAAACACACCAGGCTTTCAGGGTCCCCTAAGCTTGTCTGAATTTCTCATATATACATATATATACACACACTATATGTATATGTGTTGATAGTACTATAGTACATTTATATAGTACTATATACATTTATATAGTGCATATGTACATATTTTTAATATGTACTGCTTACTCACACTGACTTGCTCTTTAGCTCATTGGGGAATCTCCACGTCCTTGCTGAAGATGAGACAGAATGGTATTTGAACAATTTCCTGCTTCACATACTATTAGGATTGTGGGAGATAGGGTTTTATTTCAGGGTTGCATTTCCTGCTCTGCTTCCCCATTCCTTTGCTTCTGGGATAGAGAGAGAGAAGAATGGGAAGACAGTAATACAGACCCAAGGTACCTATTTCCAGTAGTGTGTCTAGAGCACATTCAGGCACGAAGCACTTTGCACTGCAAAGGTTTGTGGAGCCTGCACTGTGATGATTTGTACTTGGATTCCTGTGCTCAGATGTTTCTTAGGCCCTGGAGACTCCTCCCCAAGCGCTGTGGTTGGGAAGCAGTTTGTGCCTGGTGGGCCAAGAGGTCTGTAGGATGCTGAATTGCTTTGTTAAGGCCTGGGCCTGCCTGCCAGAGGAATTGTTCAGTCTGACTCTTGGCATGTTACCACAGAGTGGGGGGTCTGATCCCAGTTTCTGCCCAGTAAACCTACTGCATGAACTGTTCAGCAGCCCATCCTTACATCCTTACTGAGAGTGGAGCTTAACAGGTGGATTGTTGTGGGCAAACACTTCTCATTTTTGTTGTAGATTGCGTCACATACCTTACTGTCTCCTGAAGTACCCCGCTCAGGCAGTCCGGGTTCTGTTGGCTGGATTTAAACCTGCTCTAGATGACACAAACATGAAAAGAATTCCTTATTCCCCTGAGTGGAGCCTCAATGCACTGTGGGCTATGGTGGACTGTGTGGAAGGAAAACGTCTCTCTGCTTCCATACTTGTGAGAATCACTTTTTTTTTCTTTCCCTCCTAGTTCTTGCTCAATCTAAAACTCTTACTAGCACTCTAATTTTTAAGTATTTATTTTGCTGTGTACCCTCGTAATTTAAAACTGAGACCCATTTACTTTGGAGGAAGGCTAAATGAAAAAAGGAAATAATGTGGTGCTCTTCCTAATCCTGCAATCAGAAAGTTTTTGAGCGTTCCTGCTGTTTTAACACCAGTTTTCTTTACTTAAAAATGAAGTA
Organism: Pyrocephalus nanus; assembly: GCA_038380795.1. Taxonomy (NCBI): domain Eukaryota; kingdom Metazoa; phylum Chordata; class Aves; order Passeriformes; family Tyrannidae; genus Pyrocephalus; species Pyrocephalus nanus. The sequence continues at coordinate 43,855,881 of CM076259.1, forward strand.
CTCTTTGTATACTCACAGTTCCACTTAAGCAATAAGTATAGCCAGTAAAATAACTTTCAATATTGGTTGGCTTGAGATTTAAATCCGTTACTGTCAACTCTGTCAATTTGCAGACTCTTTCACCAGAGATCACCATTTGTTTGTATGGAGATGACAAAAAACTGGTTCATATGAAGCTGATAGAAATGGGACTTGCAGACTTTGATGAGTGACATGTAAGTACAGTGACTTATGAACTACAAATTCATACTGTTCTGGAAGGATGAAGTTTAAAGCAAAGTATAAACTGGCAGTAATGTTGATAACTAGAATTTCTTTTTAAAAAAAAAATCCCTTCTGTCCCCTTCCACTCTATTAATGAAGTATTTAATATAAAACCAAAAGCTGTTAAAAAAATTTTCATACCATTACTGAAACCCACAGTTACAGGTTTAAGAACTAGCAGGTACAAAGAAACAGGAGACAGAGACCTAAGGTGATACAGCATAAAGAGCCATTGCTGCCAGTAACTGAGGAGGGTAATTTGCAGATGTGTGACAGTGCACTTTGCCCATATAATAAAAATTAATCCTATTTTAGATGTTTGATCTCAATGGCAGGTGCCAGTGGTTACTCAGGCAAACATCCATGAATAACATATTGATGTCCATATACCTGGTCAAACATGGAATATTTTTAATTAAGAGCTTTACACTGTGTTATCCATAGAGAATAGCAGAGACTTGGGATTTTTAGATTTCTTGACTGACTCTCTCGTATCTAGTATTTTCCCCCCTCCCATTTAATAAGCACTCTTCTAATAGATGTTTACAGATGATGTTCCAAACACTTTTTGATCTTGAAATAGTGAAAATTTATATTCACATCTCAGTCTTTTTGACCATGGAGCCCCAGGTATTGTTCTGTAATACCCTTCTCACAGGAGTAGATGGAACTAATGTATAGTGGTAAAGAAATAGATAAAAAGCTGATGCTGGGCACAGTTGTTCTAGTATCTTGTTAGAAGACTTGGAGGGAAGATGATACTTTTATTATTGTGACGTAACTTCTCTTTGTGTTTCAGGTTTTTCTGATGACAGACATCTTCAGCACCAGTCTAGGATAGGGAGCTAACAGTTGGGGTGGAGGGGTATTACTGTAGTTGTTCACTATGTTTGCATTGTTGCTCTTTTCTGTTTGTGTTGTTACACCTCCTTCACTTCAGAGTTTAGGGAATAAAGTTTGTTCAGCATGCATCTGTGAAAGCTTGTTTTCCTTCACTGCTACAGTGTGTAAGGTTTCTTTGGATGCCTCTATTGTGCTAAATCCCCTACACATAAACCTCAGCCCCTTTCAGTCTCCCCAAGGAAGGTTCTGTTCTAGATCATGGAGGAATGAAGACTCCACAACCTCTCCAGGAAACCACTTGCAGTGCCCAGTTACCCTCACAGTAGAAAAGCCTCTTGCTGTTCAGAGAGAGCCTCCTGTGCTCCAGTCTGTGCTCATACACACAAACCCTTGCACCACATCTCTTCCCTCAGGCTCCCATGAAAGCAAGGGGTACAAAGCTGACCTTAGCAGTGGTGCCCAGGTGTGCTGTGAGGGCAGCTTGCCAGGCTAGACAAGCCCTTCTCACTGCTTCCGCATGAGTACAAAATGGCATGGACACAGTTAAGGACAGAGCTTGCTTTCACTAAGAAGAGAAGGGAGGGGGAGCAGAAGGGACAAAACAGAGAAAGTAAATACCTTCTACTGTGCAAGGGAATTGATATTTTTTTGGCATCCACAGAAAAGGAATTGGAACAACCAGCCTGGCAGCAACCCTTTGCTAGAGTAAGTATTTTAAAAGACAAGTCAGCTTAAAAACACCTGTGAGGTGGAAGAAGTGGATGAGATGACCTTTATTAATTTTCTGGTGTTTCTGAGTAGCTTGGGAGAATTAACTTGTCCCCCAGTCTCAACCTGTCCTAGCCTTATGAATATAGATGAGCAGTTTATAGAACAGATTTTGTGGTCTGCCAATGCTGTTGCCTCCTAACTGAGAAATGAAGAAAAAAATGGTATTACAAAGGAAAACAAATAGCCTACAGCTGACTGAAAAGGAGTGCTGCCATTCATTTACTCTTAAGTCAAGCGGTAAGTACACTGACACCCAGACTCTTAAATCTGGCCACCTGCTGTATTTTCACCACAGCAGGGGTTAAAACAGCATGACTTGGATTGAGGAATCTTCTCTTAGATGTCTTAAATAAGGTAATCTGCAGCTGTTAATTTCTACTGACAGCTGATTTAAAAAAAACAGCCTTTAAACCACACCTGCCAGAATACAGAATCAATAAACTGCTCCTTAAAAGTGGGAATGGGGAACAAAATAAGCAAAAGCTCTGATGTTGTAGCACCCACTTAAAAATAAATTTATTTTGTAAAAACTATAAAACAGTATATACACAACAAGCGTAAAGGGGTTTCACTTCTTGTTTACAGAAATGTACATTATTTTTGCTGATGTCTTAACATTTCAGCAGTTTTGATGTTGTCTACAGCTTAGTGTCCATGATAATATTCCCATCCTTGTCCTTCACTCTGACTCTCCCAGAGCCATACTTTGTTTCCTGCTGTCCATTCATGTACACAGTCTTGACAGAACCATCTGGGTATTCCCGTCTCTTGAACTGTGCTGTGTGTAGTTCTCTCTGGCCATTATTGAACTCTATAGTTTTGCTTCCATCTCTGCATTAAAGGAGGGGGAAAAAAAAAAAAACCAAAAACAAACAATACTTTGTAAGGATCAGACATAGGCTTAAGATTAATCTTAGAACAGCAGTTGTGCAAGCCTAAATGAAGGAAGAATTTTAAACAATACACTATTTGTGGAAAAATCTGTTAAATATCATTGCAGCTGGTTCATACTCAAAAACCTCTTTCTGCAAAACTGACATGACTTTTTTATACTTGTGAGCCTCTACTGCACTTTCTCTGCACTAAATGCATTGCTGCAACAATCCAAGCAAAAGTTTAAAACTCGATGTTTTGAGCACTATCAGTTATCAGCTGTCAGTCAGACCCACTTTCCAGTCACGTTCTCCTGTGTTTTCTAGAATTATGTTCAAATCAGAGAAGTCTCCCAGGTCATGACAATACACTCAGGCATTCAGTCTTTGTCTCCTCCAGACTACCAAAAGAAAACCCCAAAACTCAAGCAGGTGTACATGTTCCCAGTACAGTACATTCCAATGTAAACTGGTAGATCTAGATCTGTCACCATAGAGTGCCCCCTGTCCCATCCCCAGACCAGGGGACCCAAGAAGGGAAGGCTTACGGCTGAACACGAACAATGGTACCATCTGGAAGGATACTTTCTTCTTGTCCATCTGTAAATAAGTTCTTAATAGTTTGATCAGGGAAGGTAATTTCCTTCTTGCCATCAGGGTAATGCTTCTCTGAAATGCATTTTGAGACAAGATGCTTATTACACAAATACATATTATGGGCACTAATTCTGACAGTTGGGTTGGATGTTTTCCTTACCTATTTGTCCATTTGAAAACTGCAAGACCTCTAAGCCATCAGAGTATGTAGTATGTGTAGTCTTAGCATCAGCATAATAATAAATCTGCAGAAAACAATTCAGATTTATTGTAACTAGTGAGAAATTTTAAATATGTTTGTACATGTATTTAATAAGTGTTTATATATATTTAAAAAATACTTATTGAAAAAACCTGAAGATGCAGGATACATACCACTGTTTGATCAGGCATAACCTGCTTCACATCCCCATTGAAGAATGTTATAGTGACAGTCTTTCCATCAGAACCCACTCTTTTCCACGTTCCATTGGGAAAAAATACGAGGTGACAGCCATTTTTCAAAACTTGCTCAACCTAATGAAAACATTGCAGAGAGATCAGTATTGAGCCATCACACTTCATGTTGTCATTCATCGTGCACAACTGCTGTCCTGCTGAATTTCAGAGTGCCAAGCTCTTTATTTTACCTTTCCATCAGGATAAGCAGTTTCTCTCTCTATCTCTTCACTGTCCACATATGCAGGACCAGATGGTAGTGACACATGAGCTTCATTAGGAGAGATGTCCTAAGATGACAAAAAAATAAATCAAGCTTTGTATACTTTTTTTTTTTTCCTAGGCTGACAGGTATTTTTGGAAACGAGGAAGACAAGTGTGAGAAGGCATAAACACAACCTGGAGTTTAAGCAACTCCTAGTATAATTCAAGTGGAAAAACAGACAGACTCAGCAATAATTGGTTGTCCATGGTCAGTTGTAGTCTGGACTAAAGTGGAATTCAGTGGTGTGTTGTAGCATGGTGCTCAGATTCCTTAAGATATCCACATTAAGGTATGAAACAAAGTTCCATAAAGCCTGAATGTTACCTACAGCAATTAATGTAAGAATTAATTCAACTATTTACAAGATCCTTGCACAGTTGCCCTACATGGAGCATATGACCACCCATCTTTTTTAACACTCTTAATGGGTAAAACCTTCTGCAAAATTCAAAAGAGCAGGAGATTATTGGTTTCTTTTCTTTCCTGAGCCAAAGAATAAAGCATCTACTAGACATAGGTAAAACACTCTTTATTGACGAGCCATTTTCTGCTATGACAGTAAAAGTTGAAGAACATAAGAAGGTGAGTCAATCGCCTTATCAGTCACCCTCCAGACACTCATTTAAGTACAAGTAACGTCTTCTTCTAGACGTTTTCCTCCCCCTTAAAAATCAAATCAAGACACAGGACTTACTACCATGAAAGTCTTAGAAGAATCTTCTAGTGCTATCATTGTCTCAGAACTGCTTCTGTCATTAGCAGGTCCTGATGCAGGTGTTCTAGAAAGTTTTCCTTTGGACACAGAAATTAAAGTATGGTTTGAGTGTTACAATTATATTTGAGGTCCAGTTGTACAGGACACCTACATTTCTTAAGTGCAGCAAAAACTGAGAGCAGCATATTTATTAAAAGAATCAGCATGTGCTGCTAAAAGAATCAGTCACTGCCATCGCTTCTTGTGTCAGCAAGAACCTACAACTGAAGAATCATTGCAATAGGCATAAACGCACTTTATCTCCTATTTCATCTCTGTAGATTTACAAAGGGTTCCCTCCCTTCATCCCAGGAATTTAGACAACGTTATTAGTTATGCCTTGTAATGAATAATGTAAGATTAATACAACCTTTTTAACAGGAACTGATCAGCATACTTCTCCCATGTCTCTCCTGTCACATTACCAAAATAAAAACACCTCCAGCTCTGGAACATACTCCTCTAACGTATAACACGATGGTTGTTTGAGCTGTCAGAAGTGTCAAAAAATACCCTGCAGTTACTTTCCATATGTGATTATTCGTTAGGAAGGCAAACAGGCTTTGCTCCTAACTGTGAACAAGGAACACCTGCTACAGCATTGCCCAAATGATTATAGATTCGGACCACAGAAGATTCAGAAGAGACACAGCAGTTCCCATGCTCTCAACACGGGTGGTGAGGCACTGGAACAGGTTGCCCAGAGAAGCTGTGGATATCCCATCCCTGGGAGTGTTCAAGGCCAGATTGGACAAGGCCCTGTGCAACCTGGTCTAGTGGAAGGTGTCCCTGCCCATGGCCGGATGGTGGAACTTTGAGGTCCCTTCCAGCCCAAACTGTTCTACGATTCTGAGATCTAATCAACACCTGCAGCTTGGAGAACACAAATGATGAATGCCATTTTGGATTACAGAAAACAGCTTCTGCTATGCTCCAGACCACCAAATAGGACCAGAAGCATTCTCACTCTGAGATTGGTCTCATCACAGCTTTCTCCAGAATCCCACCCTACAAGTTATTTATCCATATGCACAAGCCCGTTACAACTATCACTGTCTACTTCTGAGATGGTGATGCACTCCACAAAGCAAAAATTCACATTAGTTTTATTTTAAAGACTTAGCAGAATTCTCTGATCAGAAAAAAAATTTTACCTTTTGCCTGTGAATAACTTTTGCCATTCATTTTGCTGCACTTCTGTGCTGGAAGAAGCAGAGATGCAGTTTGACTTTTGGGCCCTCTATTTGGTAGACACTAAAAGAAAGGGAGTAGCTGTGGTTTATGTGACTTATAACTGTTCATACAGCATCAACAAAATTTATTGACCAAATGACACAAAAGGTACTGGAAGCTTTTCTCACCAACTATGCAATTTTGAGACTTGGTCAGCAGAAAGGCTTGAGTGATGTAGCCCGAGCTGCACTTTGGAACTCTTCCTCCATCTGCTCCCTCACTACCAACAACTACAGAGAGTTGATTTGGTGCAAGCAATCCAGATTAACAGTTACAGTTTCAAAACTTAATATAACTGCTTTAGACAGTTGTGAACTCCCTGCTTTTTGTGGTTGATCCTTAAGGGGCAGAAGGTCACAGGTTAGACCCCACCAATGATTTTTCTCTTATGACTGCATTTGAATTTCTAAGATGAGTTCCTCAACAAAAGGGATGTTGCACATTGTGAACGTTCACATCTGGAGAGAATGTGACATTAACAAAATTCTCTCTCTGTCACCACTGCTGTAGTCCCCACACTAGTAAATTAAACAGCTAAGTTGTAGCTATTGGTATCCAAGCACATAACACAAAACCCATGAGTATTCACACACATATATGTAAAACAACAAGATCAATAACATACAGATTCTGCTCTTTTTAGAGGTACTGCAGAGTTTTCTATTTTCCTCTTGCTTCCAGCAGCTTCTATTTTCTTCCAGGCTTCTAGACGGAACTTCTCCATAATTCTGACTTCCTCTTTTAGCTCCAAGTTCTCATTTACTAAAGCTTCTATTTGATCTTTCAGGCGCCGATGGGTAGTTGACCATTTTGCCTCTTTTCGCTTTAAATCTTCCTGTAACTCCACAATCTGTTGTTTTAAAGCCTTAGAAAGATGCACATTTATAAATTAAAGAGCTTTCCTTTTTTAATATATTAAAATATTTTTTAAAATTTCTAACAGAAATACGAGCATACAAAAGAAGGCACACAAGTGGCAAAAAAGTAAGGTTTACTTAGTAGTGCACAGGGTGAAAATTAGGAGTTTTCTTCCCTGGAAGAGATTTACTTTAGACTACCAACTTTATAAGCTCAACTTCTATCACAGGAATTGTTTTTATTGCTCTCTTGGCATCCTTTACACTTTATAGATTGGCCAATACAAATACACTTGAGACTGAAACATGAAATCCTTAAGGCTACCCTTGACAGGGCCTTTCAAAAATCTTGGCACAGGAAAACAGGGAGGACACGGTCACACAAAACACACGTAAATCTGTACAGCCAGTTCAGGCTTTTGAAGTAAGGAAAATGTGTGGGGAAGGACAAGGGAAATCCCTGTGTGGTGTTTAATGTGACTTAATAATCCGTACATCTCGTACATGATACATCCTGACAATGAAGGAACAAACAGATCTTGTTTCTTACATCTCTGATACCAGAGGATAAAAAATGTAACTCTGAAAATTGTAGATTACTACATCGACTGTACAACAGTTAAACAGAATAAAATTCCTATGCAGTTCTAGTTTGCATTTTGATCCACTACCACGAAGAAAAACTTACAACTTAATATTTTAACTTTGGTAATTTTGTTTCAAAGTAGAAGATCATTCTATCACAGTCTTAAGTAAGATTTAAGTAAGGAAATGTGACAAAAAGATTTGCTTGTTAGGAGTTTTTGCCTTAAAACCATCAAACAACCTTGTGAAGACTGTAGTTTGCTTCCTCAATTAGAATGATTTAGATTGGAAAAAACCTTTAAGATCATGGAATCCAACTGTAAACCCAGCACTCCCAAGTCCACCCGTAATCCATGTCTGCTACTAGTTCCCATCTTGAAATCACTTGTAAACTTTCAACTAAGTTAAAACACAGTTGTTGACTGCCTTTAATTAAATTTCCATGTTCCTGTGTGGACTAAAAGAATAATACGTTCTTATACCTGAATTTCATCACGTTCTTTCCTATCTGGAATTGCTCTAGCTTCTGTGGCATATTTTTCAAAAACTTTCCGCTCCTTTTGCAGTTTTTTCATTTCCTTTTTTTTATATTCTTCTATTTCAGCCAGTTCTTGGGCTTTCTGCTGCTCAAAGTCTGCAATTTCCTTCCTATAATTATGAAACAAAGTTGTTTTAGCCCAAATCTACTTCAAATCTGGGTTTTAAGAAAAAAAATGAAGACTCAGTATTTTGTGGTTGTTGATTCCAACCCAATATCTATTACCCCCAGGAAGACTTACCTATAAATGGTATTACTTATTTAAGGAGTAAGAATTGTCACACAGTTAGTGTTTGAAGTCCAACAATTTATATTTTTATATCTTCTTGTCACAAAAGTTATCCTGAATTTAGAAAAGGTTTGGCTAAAATCTTCCATTCCCCTAAAAGTACCAGGGAAAAGAAGCTGCTAATAGCAGGAGATCACAAATCAAACATCAGCCAAAGACACGATACTGTTTCCAAACAAAAGTGGCTGTGTTATGAACAGGTGTGGCACGTTTAAGTCATCAGAGGCAATTATTCTACTCTATATGTTGCTTATAAATGCCCCAGTAAAAATTAAAAGATTCTCAGTTTGTACAAATATCCAATCCAAAGCAAAAGCATCAATCATGTCAGTGTGAAGATCAGTTCTGCAAGACCAATTTAGGACTGTGTTATCCCTCAGATAACAAAAGTACACAAATTCTCCCAAGTATAACATTGAATGAAAGCATATTATCCTAGCAGGGGTTCTTAATACTATAACTTCTGTGTAAGTTTCTTGACCAATCTCCACTGTAAACTGATACACATGAATTGTTTAGCTGTGCTGTTGGTAACTAACTGGACATCATGACAGTCTGCAACATACTATGTAAGTGAATGCACCAAGATGTTTCATTTAAAAATTACCTGATATTTGCCAAGGCCTGCTCTCTTTCTTCACGGAGTTTACTTAGAGTTGTGTTTTCAGCTCGGAATCTTTCTATTTCAGCTTCCAGTTCAGTGAGTCTCTCTCTCAGTAGCTGGGATGGACCAGTGTTTCCTGTCAAAGCACAGCCAGATGCACGTTATCTAAGCAGCATCCGTAAGACTGAAGAAAACAATTATCACACACCAGCTTAAAAATTGTAAAAAAAAAAAATAAAATAGTATTTCAGGGACAGTAGTAATACTGTGAACTCTTCTACTATTCAAATAACACAAGTTAACATCTTAAAGCATTCTGTACTACTTACTGAAGTACCTCAAATATTGAGTATCATGCCTGTAGTACTTTTAAGTATTGAATACAGCGGTCATCTTCACAGAACTAAACATGTATTTGGAACTGGAATGTGAAGGGCTTCACGTCAAACCAGAGAAATAAAACGAAGGCATAAGGGTACAATGAATATATATGGTAAATGTCTATGTACGTGTTCATACTATATATATATATATATATATATGTACCAGGTACATGTACACAGTATGAAGGCATATCAAATAGGAAAGTTCATGGTTACAAGTTTTTTCAAGTTTTACTTACAACAAAGTCTGTTCACACTCAACACTGATGTGAAACCTCTTGCAGAAACTGATAAATAGGGAAGTTTTTTGTGGGCTTTTTTGCCATCCCAGTTTGCTGTTCAGTCACTACTTAACAAGCACAGGATTTTAATAGTATGAATATGCAACAGAAGAGCCTAAATATTGATGTTGCAGTGTAGGTAGTTGTCTTGTTCATCCTTAAATGCTCTGAAATTCTGTAAAAAAAAAACCCTACCCCTCTTCCTGCAAACATCTATCAGGCACCTTTAAACAACCCTACACAATCCATTCTCCAAAAAACAGTAAGTAAAAGTAGTAGCTTTCATATGAATCATAGAATATCCTGAATTGGAAGGGACCTGCAAGGATCATTGAATCCAACTCCTGGCCCTCCACAGGACAATCCGAAAAATCACACCATGTGCCTGAGAGCACTGTCCAAACATTTCTTGAACTCTGTCAGGCTTGGTGCTGTGAACCATTTCCATGCAGAGCCTGTTCCAGTGCCCCACAACCCTCTGGGTGAAGAACCTTTTCCCAGTATCCAACCTAAACCCCCCCAACACAACTTCAGGCCATTCCCTTGGGCTCTATCTGCCTGCCCCTCCTCTTCCCCTCATGAAGAAGTTGTAGACCGTGATGAGGTCTCCCCTCAGTCTCCTCCAGGCTGAACACACCAAGTGCTCTCAGCCGCTCCTCATACGGCTTCCCCTCAAGGCCCTTCACCACCTTCATTGCCCTCTTTTGGACACTCTTTAATAGCTTAATATCTTTCTTATATTGCAGTGCCCAAAACTGCACACAATATTCAAGGTGAGGCTGCCCCAGTGCAGAGCAGAGAGGGAAAATCCCCTCCCTCAACCGGCTGGTGATGCTTTGCCTGATACCCCCAGGACACAGTTGGCCCTCCTGGCTGCCAGGGCACTGCTGACTCATATTCAACTTGCCATCAGCCACGACCCCCAGGTCCATTTCCGTGGCACTGCTTTCCAGCATCTCACTCCCCAGTCTGTACAAACATCCAGGGTTGCCCCATACCAGGTGCAGAATCCAGCACTTTGCCTTGTTAAACTTTATATGGTTGGTGATTGCCCAGTCCTCTAATTTGTCAAGGTCTCTTCTCAGGCCCTCCCTGTCTTCGAGGGAATCAACAGTTCCTGACAATTTAGTATTTAGTATCATTAGCAAATTTACTCAGCGTACCTTCAAGTCCTATGTCCAAGTAATTTATGAAGATATTGAAGAGCACGGGGCCTAAGATGGAGCCCTGCAGAACCCCACTGGTGAGAGGTCTCTGGTCTGATGTTACCCCACTCATTATGACCCTCTGTGCTCAGCCCCTGAGCCAATTGCTCGCTCACCACATGATGTGTTTATCCAGCTGTGCTGGACATTTTGTCCAGAAGGATACTGGGAGAGATGCTATCAAAAGCTTTTCTGAAGTCCAAAAAGATTACATCAACTGGCTTATCATAAAAACCTAAACAAAATCCTAAACATTCACTGGAGCAGAGTTTGAAACCAAGATCACAACCTTACAGACAGAAGATTTAAATAGGAGGCTGTGCTTTCATTCTTTCACTGAACAACTCAATTTTTTATGGTAGCAGAAACACAACAGCTTCAATAGGAAGTTTTAGAGGCAGTCCTCCACAGACTGTAATTATAGAAATGAAATCAATCTGGACAAAGCAGAAAAATGAATCCACATTTTCCATATTCCACATGAACTCTCTAGATACTAGATTACTCTTTGATAATATGGACAGGGCTGCCACTTCCTTGTATTTTATAAGAGGAACAAGCTAACTCAGCAGTGCATAGCATTAACCTACTGTAGTGTAAATGCACAGTGTAGTGGAAAGGGAGGTACCAATTCATTTTTGGCTTGTCTTTCATACTTTCCTTGACTCAGAAACGGCGATCAAGCAGCTCCAGATCAAGTTACTTCAATGAGCTGATCCAACAAAAAACTAGCCTCCAGAGAGGAAAAAAAGAAAAACCAAATAATAAAATAAATATGAAATGTTTTCACCAACTATAGTCATTCTGCAATCTGCATAACTGTCAGACCTGGCATCAGACGTGCAACCAGAGGAGATGTAGAGAATAGGGCCATTCCCTGCAGCAGAAGTCTGTACTTACACCCTCTGGTGTAACGTCAGGTTGCAGCTTAAGCGCTAGAAGGAAAGAGTTGTAATATATGTCCTCTTCAACATTTCCTACCAGTTGCTGTTCTCTCACCTCCTGGATCCTGTTCCACATTCAATTTGGTTTCACGTTCCAAGCGACAGCCTGCCTTCTGTTTCGGTTTCAGTGAAGGAAAGAGTTTCATCATCAGGTTTGATACAGGAGGTCCATTTGAATCACTGTCCACTGCAGACTCTTTGGACATTTCATCTGCTTTTTTTGAGGCAACTTTTCTCTTTATTGCTTTATCTGGGACAGGTGAATCATTCTTTCTGGGAAAGTCCATCTGTGAAGGTATTTTAGTGTATTTTTCAGGTAAATCACTGCTAACATAATTTTCATCAAGATCACTCCATGTTCTTTCATCATCAAATTCAAAGTTACTCCTCCTTATACAGGACACACTCCTGTGATCGTCTGTAGCTCTTCTAATCTTTTGCTTTGAGAGTGCACTGCAATCTTTGTCTGACAAGCCAAGGTCAGCATCTCCATTTATGCTTTCTTTGCTGATGTCTGTAACAGAACTTCCACAATCCAAAAATTCTGGATCACTTTCTCTATGGCTCACAAAGGACATCTTAGCATCCTGGCTCTCATGCTTCAGTGTGGTCTCAAATCTACTCTCAGAATCTGTACTAGTATCACTGTTGCCCTCACCCTTATCTTCATTTACAATCCAGTGATTACTTTTTAAAGCAGGAGCTGTTTTCACGGAAGAAGCTGAAAACATTACATTGTCTGTTTTATTCAATGGATCCTTCATTCTAAAATCTGCTCCTGAATTTGAGACTGAGTGCGTAACTAGGCTATTATGTATATTTTCCTGTGCCATGCAGTCTGCCTTTTCATTTTTCTCATTTGTGAGTTCTACAGCCAGCGCTTTTACTTGCTGCTGTTTTGCCTTTATAGGGGTAGAAGACATTCTACGGCCTTTCAAAGTTTGCAGATCTCGATCCAAGACCCTTTGCACAAATGAGGAATTACTTGAGAAAGATAATTCATCTGCGGCTTGTTCTAGAAACAAAAACTCATCTAATTCTAGAGTCTCTTTTTCTTTTTCTTTTTCCCAGTTCTCCAGCTTATTCTGAAATGAAATTTCAAAAGACAGTTCCGAATCTTTTCCAGGGTGACCTACAGGAGGCTTATAATTAGAAAAGGCGCTGTCCAGCTCCTGAGACAACTGAGACTTTTCTGTGCCGGGCAATTTGGGTTTGATTTTGCCAGTGTTAGACTTAGCAAATTCTACTCTGTTCTCTTTATTTTCTGTTTTGTTAATTATTTCTGATGTGCAATAATCTCTCATCTGTCCATCATAATTTTTTCCTGATTGCATTTTTGTTTCTAATGGCAAGATATTTTCTCCATTGTGATTCCTGAGTACCACTGTCTTCTGAATAGGGCAGTGTTTTGCTTTATTGGGGTGGTTGTACTTTTTACATGGTGCAAATGGATTTTCAGAAACCAGTTCTTTGCCAGGAGGCATAGTTTTCTTCTGTGTTTGTGATCTGTCCACTTTGATAACATTTCTGTCATCTGAAGCCCTTTGTTGAAGTTTTGAGGTGTTTTCTCCAAGTTTTGTCATTTTAGATTTGCCTTTAGTGAATCTTGTTAAGCCTTCTCCTCTTTTCAGGAAGGGTCTTTTGGTCACTGGTTTTTGAACAGCTGATTCATTTGCCTCCTAAAAATGAGTAAAGAAAAGTAAACCACAAAATGTTAAAAAGCTCCTCAGACACTATGAACATTTCATCAAATAAACCCCACATTAGAGTAGGAATTCAGATGGTACATTTCTACTGGATTTCTAATGACTTTGGAATATTTGGACTTACAATAGTGGAATATTTGACACTTACTGTTTTATTCTTAGGAATGCAACATGTTAGCTTTCAATACCAGCATGTACCCTGTACATTTTTAAAGCACCTATCACATCATGACACCAAACATAAAGAAGAATAAAGTTTTAATAAATATTAATAAATAACCTGCAACTTCTGGTTTTGCTCCAGACGCTGCTCTTCTAGTTGTATCTGTTCTTCCAAGAATTCTTCAAAAGTCTGTTTCTTCTCATGTATCGCAGCTTTAATAGGTCTAGTGTAATTAAAAAAAAAAAAAACATAAAATAAGCCTATAATAACTCTTATAATTCCTTACAAAATAAATATGTTTAACATATTCAAAGACCTAAGGTGTAATTGTATAAAAGATGACAAATCATGAGGTGTTTCAGTCCTTAGGTTAATCTGAGAAATGCATTTTAACACTACGTGTTTATCGTTTGAGAAATAGTTTATCAAACCCCTGTGATGGTTAATACACATATATAAAATATATTGTATGCAGCTTTTCGTTGTCTTTCACTGCTTTTCCTAATGACCCTTTCTTTTGGCCAAATCACCCAACTTGCACTCGTAGTTTAGTCAAGCTCTACAGTCTCACCTTCCCACTCAGGAACGCTACTGAGATCATGTTCCCTATCTCCCCCTTTGATACTCCTTCTCCTTCACAGCAGTACTGGGTCTGGCTGGGATGCAGTGAGCTGTTTTCATAGCAGCCCATATGATGCTGTGTTTTGGGGTTGTCACTACTACATATTGATAACATATGAGCTTCAAAACAAAGCCAACTACTACTGTTATTCTATAAATTCCATATACAAATCTTTTACCATACTGTAGTGCATTGACCTGGGTGGATGCCAGGCACCCAACAAAGCCACTATCACTCCTCTCTGCAACTGGACAGGGCAGAGAAAAAATAACGAAGGGTTCATGAGTGCAGATAAGGTCTAGGGGAGATCACTCATCAAATACTGTCAAGGGTAAAACAGACTCAAAGTGGGGATATTAGTTAAATTTATTACCAACGGAATCAGAACAGGATACTGAGAAAATAAATCTTAAAAACACCTTCCTCGCCCCCTCCCTACTTCCCAAGTTCTACCTCCTTCCCCCCAGCAACACAGGGAGACGGGGAATGGGAGTTATGGTCAGTTCATCACAGATTGTTTCTGCTACGGCTCAGAGAGAGAAACCCTTCCCCTGCTCCCTGTGGGGTCCTTCCCACAGGAGACAGTCCTTCACAAACTTCTCCAGTGTGAGTCCCACGAGCACTTCTTCACAAACTGCAGCCACGCGGGTCACTTTTCCACAGGGTGCCATCCTTCAGGCACAGCCTGCTCCAGCGTGGGTCCCCTAAAGGGTCACAAGTCCTACCAGGAAACCTGCTCTAGCACAGGTTCCTCTCTCTACAAGTCAGCAGGTCCCTGACAGGACCCTGCTCCAGCATGGGCCTCCCACAGGATCACACCCTCCTCTAGGCATCCACCTGCTCCAGCATGGGTCTCCTCCACAGGCTGCAGGTGGATCTCTGCACCCCTGTGGACCTCCATGGGCTGCAGGGGCACAGCTGCCTCACCATGGTCTGCACCATGGGCTGCAGGGGAACCTCAGCTCTGGTGCCTGGAGCACCTCCTGCCCCTCCTTCTCCACTTCTCCAATTGAATCCTTGGTTGAGAAAGCTACACAAATTGAGAGTATCAGAGTCTTCTAATCAGGACTCAGAATTCAATAAAACTCGTGTTATTTGATAAGAAGTGCATAATCATGGTCTGAATTACCTTTCCTCTATATTAGTCCGCAAATGTTCACCTCCGCTGGAATTTTCAGAGAGATCTGCACTTCCCACACATGAAGAATCAATGTGATTATCTTCACTCTCCATTAATAGTTCCATCTTTTTTTCTGGACACCACATGTTTTTTCCTATGCAAGTGAGAGAATTTTCTTTTTGTCTCAACAAACAAATCAGTTTTCAGCACATACTTTAAGCAGCATTCAAGTCAGATGAAAACCAGAAGGGAGCTTCATGGCAATGTCATCTTAATTCCTACACAAAATAGTCCTAAGATTTCCTCAAATTAATTCTTATTTGAATTTGCACTTTCTTTTTATGGAAACATTCTGTTATGCATTAAAAAAATTCCACAGACTTTAAATAATCCATTCTTATTGGTTATCTTCTTTCCTATTGTTAATGTATGGCTTAAAAAAATTACGGAACAAATTTTGATGTCTGCTGTACTGAAGAGCTCTCTTATCAAGCTTCTGTTTCCCACATATGTATGCATAAATTGAGAAGAATTTGAGTTTTGTCTCATACTGCTTTTAACAAAGCTCCCATGAACAACGATGGAACACTCTGAGGTCTGTAAGCTGTCAGTAAACCAACCAACAAATCAAGTAAACCAACAAAAATCAGAAAATCTTCAAAATAAGCAGTATAAAATTATGCTCAGTAACTACAAGGGGAAAATAACCCACCACAAATTTATCTTTCCATAAATGACTAACCAGTAATGTATTTGTCTTCCTTGTTGTTCAAACAATTTGGCCTTTTCATAGGCGCGCATAGACCTTGCTTTTCACAGGCAGACACTTCCGAAAGACTGTTCTTCAAAGATGAGTTGCATTCTTTGTTGTTTAACTTTTGTAAAGAATCACTGTCTTGTGTATGTGAAGAAACGATTGGAGCATCAGTTCTGTCTTCAAAGATATTCTGACATCCAGATGATGGTAACTGGTGTAAAGTTGTTAAGCCTGCTGGATGCCCAGGTCTTTGCTTTTGACTTTCAGCTGTTAGAGTATAGCCTTGAAGTTAGAAGGAAAAAAATGGCTGTGACATTGCATTTGTATTACAACACTACTGTTCCACAGGAGAAAAGAAATGGCAGCGAGGAGCAAGATTGATCACCCAGCCTCCATTCTTACATTACTGATCAAGAATAAGTGATTAGGCAATCTTGATTTTGTTCTCCTAAAATAAGCCCTAAATTAATTGTCTCCAAAAATTATTTAAATCAGGTTGGATTGATACTGCCAAGAGAAAAAAATACTGCTGCTCAATTCTAAAAGCTTTTTCCAGCCAAGAACTGTCCCCTTTCTGAGCACACAGAAAACAAGACTGGAAAACTGATATAGACTACAAGTGTTTCTTTTTAAACACAGATCAGCTTTCTAGTCTAGTTCAGTTCATCACCTGAACACGATGTGTGTGAACACAAACACTGGGGGACCACTTCATTTGGCTACACTGCAAGTTTAAAGCAATCAAAAGTACTGTGAGAAACAGCTAATCAGAAAGGAAAGTAACTTGTTTTACACTTTATAATTAATATGAGTACTTCAAAACAAGGGCTCCCATCATAGTGCATGTTGATCAAGTTACAATTGCAGTTGGCATTTTATAAAAACATGACGGTATTCCTTCCACGGCAGCACTCAATTTTCAGGCACTGAAGCAACGCAGCACTTATCTTTGACTAATCAAGTAGTTTAAGATGAAGAACACAGAATACACTTCAAGATTTTAACTGGAAAATTAGATTACATTTTTCAGTTTATTCAAAGTACATCATGTGCTTTTTTTCTCAACTTACCAAGAGCTGCTGTCTGGCCAGATACCATGCTTAGTAGCTTCTGCTGCTCTTCCATTAGCCATTGAAGTTGCTCCATCTGTTGTTTCTTGAGCTGTTCCTGTTTCTGTCGTTGCAATTCCTTCAGCTTTTCAAACAAAAAAATAAATGTATTAGAGGCTAAGTTTATTTAGAATGTGCCACAAGATTAGCAGCATCAAGACAGCAGGTATTTATTGTTTTAAAGATGCTCCATTAGGCCAGTGTAACATAGAGAAAATTAAGAATGTTTCTATCTGAGAATACAAATGCTATTTCCAGTTTACCCAATTAACAGTGCCACTAGTCTTTAACTGACCAAACTGCAAAAAATAGACATCAGAACATTCATTTCTACTGCATGGGAAAAACATTTCAATCCTGCTCTTTCAATGTTAACTTCTATTATGCTGTGTTTTTATTTAAGTATTAAATACTTTATATTAATTAAAGCTTTAGAAAAAGTGGATTTTTTTTTTTTCTCTCTCTCCAAGGTCTCAGCTACGGTGAACAATATTGATGCAAAGGAACAAGAGAGGGGAAAGAGCACTGAACAACATTAAGACTCATGAAGCTACCTGGAAAAAAAGAATTAAAATGCTGACTAAATTCAGTAATCCAGTCTTCATTTTCTCATGCAGCAGGAGTCCCTGGCCCTGCCTCAATACCAGCTTCAAGGGTCATATAAAGGCAGGGCATTTTGTACCCTACCAAACCACAGCAATGGATAGTGGGCCTCCGTCTCCATCTTTGTATCTCCCACACATATATATGTGCTAGTTCCAGCTCCTCCAAAGGAAAGGCCTGATGAATTCCTTCCACAGATCAACAACTGGACCACAGCTGTCATTCAACAGGTATGAAAAATTTCCCTTGAATTTCCCCTGTAGTCCCAGTATAAACAGAAGGCACTATGCAAGTAGAAGTTGTGACCTAGTGATCAAGATCCAAAGATCACCTCTCATCTCCAACCCCTTCACTTAATAAATTAATCATACTTCTACCTGTTCTGATAATAATATCCTCAGAAAACCAAACTGAAAAGATCTCATGCTGTGACTAGCATAAGATTATTTTTTTTGTTATAGATTGTCAATGACTGTCCAAGACAAGAGACTTAAAAACTGCACTTAAGATACCAATTAACCAGCTAACATTTGTCCTTTAGCCACTGACCGATACTGCTGACAATATATAAAAAGTGAATAAATATTTTCCTATCATGTAAAATACAGGACAAAACTTTTATTGCACCAGGAAAGTTGTGGAATTCTACTCTAGAGACACACATCCTCGCTCTCTCTCTCCAGTCGAGTGAACAGACACAGAGATTAGTGCTGATGCAGCTGCTGGCAGAGTGGACAAGGAAGTGAGAGAGTTCTTAATCCTTAATCGTAAGATCTATTAAAGTGCTGCTGAACACTTTTAGCTAACACAATTTGCATCTAGTAATTGGGAAGAGCTATGAGTCAACTTACAGACACTTACAGTGGATTAACTGACATTCTTGCATGAGAAAAAAAAAGGTAAGTAATATCACAGCATTATAATTCCAGATCTTTTTGTCCTGATGTCTTGGATACTGTAGCACATTCAACACTAACATCTCTCTTCATTTAAACGGAACCAGGTATATCAGTGCTCACACCTACTTTGAGAACTAACAAAAGATGTTGCTATAGATACAAGAACATACAACTTCACCACGCTGTGAATACCTGTGGTGAAATACTACCACTGTAATGACCAGCACCCCATTTCCACAGCTTCAAGTGAAGAAGCAATGGGACATTGTAAAACTGTGTGCACCTTTCCAAGTAAAATGATTTTGAGAACCATTCAGCTTTAAACTGGAACCTGTGCCCCCTGGAAACAATTGCAGTTAGATTCTCAGTAACTGCACATCACAAGGAGGACACCAACTTTTATGTCCATGCAACAGTAACTTTGGACTCACTCTTTAAGCTTGATGTGGTCTATATATTGCAAGGAGTTTGCTTACTTCCAGATATGACAAATCCTTCGCAGGAAAAAACTACACCTTAATGGATGCACGGCAAGGAATTCTAGAACTTTTACCTGTTCAAGCCTTTGTAGGAGTGGGTCGCTGCAACTGGATTTTTTCTGACCATCCACTTCACCACAGACAAAGCCTGGTATAGAGCTTTCCACATTACATGCTGCTGCTGGAAAAGATGTTCCAGTGGCGTATTGCTGAAGTGTATGAGGGCTGCCAGACTCTTCACACAGGGAGTCATCACTTACGGAGCAGCTGTCTGAAAGATGCAGCACTTCGGCAGGTAAAGCTGTGATTTTTTCAGGTCCAGGTAACAAATTTTCTTTCTTGTAGTTCAAACCAGTAAAACCAGGATTTAATAAGACTCCAGCACGGGAACTATTGAACATCCAATGGGCAATGAACTTTTGTTCACCACTCGGACTTTCAACAGTTGGCATCTTGTAAACAGTACTTCACTTTTTCTTTGCTGATCAGCATTAACATAACAATATGACGTTATGCAGGGTTAGGACAGAATAACTTTCAAAGTTCCAGGTACTTGGTATGGACGGTTATCCACTTTTAGCATCTAAAAATTAAGCAGATAAACAAAATAAGAAATCTACAATAACAGATTCACAGTAAGTTACCCTCTTATAACCAATCTGGTGTATTTATAAAAATACGTCACAATCAATAGAAAAAATTTGGACAAGAAGTAACAAAGACTTTCTGTGCAGAAAATCAACAGAATACAAATCTTAATAGTCTTACTTATTTGAGTGCAGTTAATATATTTCAAATATTACAATGCTGTGTATAATTTTCTCTTCAGCAGTATAGAGAAGGATTCAGAATTTCTTTTAAACACTTGCAAAAGAAGACAGATGATGAGTTGAAAGATTTTGCCCACAGGACCTTCATATTAATCCAAAGTTTCAAATATGTCCGTCTAAATACAAGCATTTTACTACATATATTTCAATTCAACTCTATCATTTTTGTGTATTTTCTCATGGAAACTCTACAACCTTGCTGTCTGTTAGTTTCTTTATCCCAAAAACCTTTTTTTTTTTTAATCCATCCAAAAGAAAGTCCGAAGACTGCAACACATCCTAAAAGTGCCATAAATCATGAATGAATTCAGGTAGTGAGGAGACTCAAAGTGATTTCCTCACTTAGGAAGAAAAAGAGACAGAACTGCTGTTGATGACAGTGTGGCAGCAGGAGCCGGGCCAGTCTGCCCTGATATCTCAAACTAGTCCCAGGGAAATAGCTCTCTGCCTGTGCATATGGTATGCCAGGGGGAACACAGAGAAAAGAAGGGGACACGGGGACAAAAGACAGTCAACCACAGCAGCCCTGGCTCAACAGTCCTGCTGATCAGGAAATAACTTCATAAAGCTTCCTCGTTCCCAAGAGATCAGTTCATGTCAGCTCTCACTTAATTTTCCCACTGTAAAAAGGGCTATGCTTCCAACCACAGTTTGAAAGCACGACTGGGAGAAACAGCGCAATTCCCTTACTGAGATGTTTTCCGACTGCCTTCTGTTTTGAGACGCTACGGGAAGTTTTCTCAGTGAGGTGCAGATTCCTGCAGAGGCAAATTCAAGCCCTCAAGGTCCACGGTCTGTTTTACCCGTCACCTTTCGGACACCCCCTGGAGGCCGCCTGCCAGTCTAAACCTTCCCGGGAAGTCCACGGTAGCAGCACCTTTCGGAGGTGCCAACCGGAGGAGCCGACAGGGATCGGGCCGAGCCGCACCGGGAAGGAGAGGAGGGACAAAGGAATCCCCGCAAAGGTCGACGATGGGGAGGCAAGCACAACCATGTTCCTCAGCCGAGCCGAGGGGTCGGGCTCGGCGCCCTCCTCTCCTCACGGACACAGATACCGCCCTCACACAGGACGCCTTAAGTGCTCCCGCAGTGCCCGCTGCTCCCCCGGCCCCGAAGCATCCGCACCGCGACAGCTCCGACCCGCAGCCCCTCGCAGATAGCGGGGTGGCAGCCCCAGTCCCAGTCCCGGCCCCGCTCCTCACGGCGGTGCCGCGGCCGCGCCGTCCCGGCCGCCAGCCCTCTCCTTCGATTACAAACCTGCCGCCATCGCACAGCCTCCCGGCGCCACAGGCGGGCACCGCCCCGGCGCGCGGCGCGGTGGGAGCTGTAGTTCGAGAGCTGCGGATCTGCCCGGTGGCCGGGCCCAGAAGGCAGGGGATTGGGACTACAGCTCCCGAGAGCCCCCGCGGCGAAGAGGCCGTTAATAGGCATCAGCAGCGAAAGCTCTGTCCGGTTTCTGCCCGGGGCTGTCGGGGCGGGAAGCGGCCGCGGGATTCGCTCCGGAGCTGGGAGTGCTCCTGGCTCCCGAAGGCGCTCCACAGGTCCGAGTGGCTCCCGGACCCTCCCCGATGACGGCCCTCAGCGGGGCGGAGCGGGGTGTAACTTGAGCCAGCGCCGCTCTGCTGCTGGGGTGAGGCTGCCGCGGTGAGACTTCCAGCGTGAGGGTTTCACCGTGTTGTTCCTGCGGCCACTCACACCTTTTAAACTTGAAATAGCGGCAGGAACGCAAAGATAAGTGGGCAAAAAGCGACCCCCCGGCTCCCCGACGTTTTGTGCTTTACGCATGCTCTCACTGAGCGAAATTAGTGTTTTCCTCTAAACTCCAGACAGGGATAGAGCATCACGCTCCGAAATCCTGGGGTGTGTCGCCGGCTGTGTCCTGGTTCCGCAGCTGTTGAGGGCAGGTACAAAAAAAACCTAGCTCTGGGTTGTACAGAGCCTCATCCTGTGAATTTGGAGAGGCCTAGGATGAATTTGGAGAGGCCAAGTATTCTAGAGCATCAGCTTTGTCCAGTTATCTCACAAACAAAATTACTAGGCCTTAAGACACTGTGGAAAATTTACATCATCAAGTAGGTTTTTCAGAAATATAAACAGAGTAAAGGTCTTTACCAGTGACACTGATACAAACCCTCTGGATGAGATATGGATGTGGTGTACTGGGATCCAAACATTCATTAGTAAAAAGAATTTATGACCTGAATGTTTTGATTTACAAGCATATGTTCTCTTCATGCTAGTTACTAGCAGTGCATCTGCATTAGCTTGGAGCAGCGATGCTATTTTAAGTCAAATCAAGAGCTGCCTTATGTTAAGTTCTCAAAATGGTTTTGAAGTTTGCCTTTCAGAGAAAACTGAACTGGGTACTGTGCTTCAAATAAGCTTAATGGCGGCATTGTTTTTGGCTTTGTTCTGTCTGAACCCACCCAGTCATAAGATCGGCTAGCTTGCATTTAACACTCATTTACCAGTGCTGGGCTCTGAAACTCAAGAAAGCCCCATGACATGGTGAGGAGCTCATATACTGTATTAAGAAGTCAGTGTTCTGTGCAGTGTTCTCATTTACCCAATGATTATCATTCTAACCAGCTTTTAAAATAACTTTACACTTATAAGCATCCAGGAAAACAAATATACATTGATAATACATTTTAATCACTTAAACCAGATGCTGTCATTTTCTTGTCACAAATTCTACTCATGTTTAAATAAAACTTTCCCAGCCTCTCATATCTGAGCACAGTTTGTCACAAATGACATGAAGATGATTTTCATTTGAGTTGTTTTACAGACAATTTAGATTGACTCTGCTGAGAAGAGCAGCACTCCCCCTACTTTCATCTCCCACCTGCCTCCCCATCACTTCCACTGCTACAATACTTCTTTCTGTAAATATTGGCTGTAGATTAGAGGGTAAATTCTATCAGAAAACAGATCTGGATTAATACCAGCCTCTCAGTTTGGGGGGTTTTGTTGTTGTTAGGGGTGTGGGTTATGTTTGCTGCACTGGGTTTAGTCTGGATCACTTTTCCAAAGTTGTTTTTAAATGTTGTGCTGCAACAGGGTTGGTTTTTTTTAGTATTTGTAGTCACTGAGTGGAAACATGAAAAGCATTTTACATTCTTGAAAAGGAAAGTTATTTTATAATGGTTCAGTGTGAAAGGGGAACTGAAGGAGAGGTTGTTCCAGTCAAAATTAAGGTAATTCCACATTACTAACAGCGGGTATTAGCAGCAAGAGATCAAGACAAGAGTTTGCACTTAGTTCAAGCCATGATTTTACTGAAAATGTAGGTCACACTAAATTTTCCATGTAATTAAACAAAATTAATAGAACTGATTAAGAGATGTTCTGGATGGATTTGATTAGCATGCGGATAAAGTAGGATTTGTTTTGGAACTTCCTAGATTTGCAAAGAATATGAGAGACTAGTCAGGTGGATAGTGGGAACGAAAATTTTCATAGCCAAAAAAAGTATCTTCTCTCTTTTAACAAGAGGGCAATGGCAATCCTTGAAAACTGTGTGTTCATTATTAAAGTGAAATTCTTACATTCAAGAGAAAAGCAGGCTGAAAGAATCCACGAAAAAAAGAGTGCAGTAGTTCATTTTGTGCTTAATCATGAGGTGAGGACCAGATTTATTTCTGAGATCTCAGTAGGAAAATACCAAGTGGTGCGGGTGTTGTAGAGTGTTAATCTTGTCTTCATGTAGAGAAATAGGAACTGTAGAGATTACATCTACATATTCCATTTACATTTTTAATGCATGTGACTCTGCAGCACTGAAATGTCATACAAAAAATGAAGAGCTATATTCTCCCTCCACAAAAAAAACAGGGAGGTTTTTTCCCTGGCTAAAATTGCTATGCTGTTTTTCTTTTCTCATTGTCAGAGAGGGGAAATTCTTAATACGAAAATGCATCACAGAATTTGATTTTGGTTATGTTATTGTTAACGCAAGGATTTGATTACAGAGTGAGGAAAAGATGTTTGTAGAGTCAGAAGTCGGTGATATTGCAGGGTTTTTTAATTTAAATATGGATTTTTATTTTGAATATACATTGAAAATGCGGCATGGATAGGTCAACAAGCCTGTTTGCACGATATACACAGCAATCAGTGGGCTGTGTCAGTACTGGCACATTACATGTCTAGGGATGCTGTGGCTGGCTGGTGTGCCTTGACACACACCTAAACGAGTGAACCCCTTTGGTCCTCAGGCCTGAATGTTTGTATCCAGCCTGCCTAATGGGAATGGTCATGATGATGTTCTGTCTCCCAAACCATACCCAGACACTGGGAGGATATGAATTGGCAGAAGTTTGAAGTATGATGAGGAACATGCTAATGCTTTAACACTATGAGCATTCACATGCCAGTGACTGGGAGTTATCTAACATTATCTAACTTAGCACTGGAGGCATAATGTTACTTCTCATTGCTTCTGCTGCTCGAAAGTGACATTTATTTACTCCTTCCCATAGCTAACAATTGTGGCAAGCTCCTAAATATTACGATATTAGAGCACTTACCTCTAATCCACCTTGGGGAGATAGTAATGTTCTTATTACGTATTCATAAGTTATGGAAGACAGATATTATACCAAGTAAATAATGTTTTGGTTGCATATGTGGAAGGCGTGTCATCTTCAGAAAGTAAAAATGCCACAAAGCAAAATTAAAACAGCAATTCCAACCTTACTGTTATTGAAGGCAATGAGAAAAGAACTGAGTCCAAAGTAGGACTCAGGTAAAATAAAATAAAAATTAAAGATATATTTTGATATGTTTAAGTTGATATTTCTGTAAATTAAAAAAAAAAAAAAAAAAAAGCAACCCATTTCCCCATCTGCTTCAGTGACTTCTGGAGATTACTGTCATTATCTTAATTATGTAGTGGAAGATAAAATAATAAAATTATTCTTTCCTAATTTTCTGTATTCTGTGTGTATGAATTTATAACGCTGCCTTTTTTTTTTTTTTTAATCTTTATCATTTACCTTGGAAATTGATTTTCCACTTTTCCATCTGAGTGTATACCTACCTGGCTTCTTAATACCCGCAAAGCTTCTGTCAACTCAACAGGCATTAGTATGGTTGATGCATTGTGATTTTTTGATTGGGGATTTTTTGATTGTTTATGATCATAATTTTTTTCTTTCCTTGGTTCACACAGGTTTTTGCAATCCAGTCCAATTTGTTGTTTTCAGAAGTTCTAAGCATCTCTTTTTCATGAAAACCCTTGGGAGAGCTGAAAAATCAAGATAACTGAGACTGCTTTTTGTTGATTTGGAAGCAGTATTGTTATAACTGTTTCTAATTATTGAGTTAAAGGAACGAAACCGGTTCCAGCACTCTGAAATCTATTACCAAAGTGCAGCTTTCACTTTTAGAATGGCTGTTCAGTCATAGGGTAGGTATTTAGTTACTCTGTGGGAATGTACTAACAGTTAGACTTGGTCTAAAAGTCCTGATGCCAGAGGATATGACTACACATATATATCATAATATGAAGTCAGCAATAAGGGAGGAATTAGCCTCAGGCTGCACAGGTAGCTGGCCAAGCTATTAAAAATTAACATGCAACCAGGCAGCGAAAATAAATTTATTGTGTTGCTTCCGTGTAATTAAAAGAACCAATAAACATCTTCATATCAGTGTTTTCAATCGTATGGTTTTGTAATTCCTACAGCACGCCTTGAAATGCAGACATTTTTCTCCTGCACTGTTTTTCTTATCGATCATAGGTCAATTTGCGAATACATAGGTCAGTTTTGTTAGGAGGAATGAGTTCTCCCTTATTTTCCTGCTGTTACTCTGTATTCTCATTTTATGCTGAAGAAAAACTGACTCATTAATTTTATTTTATACTGGACCAAACACTGAAGCCTAATAACCAAATCAGACTAACAGTGATTTATTTTTATTTAATGGCTTTTCCCAGGCGTTTAGTGAACACATTACATCTTCTAAATTAAGGAAAAGAGCTTTGTACTTGGCGATCTGAGGAAATATAGTTGGAGATAGTGCAATGGCTCGCACTGAGGCAGGACCAGTCTGTACAGAACACAGTCTACACTTGTTTGTCCATCCTTTGAAAATACTCAGAAGCAGGAGATTCCACAGTACCATAGGTAATACATGATACTGCCCTTGCCAATGGAGAATGCTCCTAGCAGTAATAGAGAAATGTTCTAAGGGTTTACTAGGGAAAACTGTGAAATCTCTTTCATAGATGTTTTCATGAGAATTGAAGCAAACACCTGCTAAGGGTGGAGTAGATGATACACTTGATCTTGTAGAGGAAGTTGCCAAGAGGGATATCCTGACATCCTTCTGTTTCCAAGGTGTTTTGAATTGTTTTCATATGTGTAAGACACTGGCTGTTTTAAGTAAAAATACAAAGGAAATATTTGTACTACACTTTCTATTTGAGAAGAGCTAGGATATGGGCTTCTTAGGAACTAGAAGGACTTAATATAGACAATGATGAACTAGCTTCTAAATCTGCTATTTAGTCTTTGCATGGCCAACTGCTGCATTACTAGAGTTACCTTAGATAGTAAGTGCTGGCAAAAATATGGAGAATTTATTTTTCCTACTGCTGTCACTGTTGCAACAATACCCCGTACAGCTATGTGTGGAAGGTATACATTCATGCTAAAGGCTAATTTTAGTTTGAATGATGTGTGTTCTTTAAAGACTTGTTTCTGAAATACAATACATTAACACTCTGCCTTTAGCAAAGGCGGTGGAATAAGCAAATAGGGTGTGGTTTATTTGCTTTTGTTACAAGACTTTTTTTTTTCCCCGTCCTGCATGTTACATAAAAAAAAAAGCTGTGCTTGCCAATTACTTTACCATAATACTATGAAATTGAAAACAGTTTTTTCTCCTAGTGAGAAACCCTACTAATGCCACTGTAGGACCTTGTCCTCAGGTGTCTGTGTGCATCTTCCTTGTGCGTTTCCCCAAAACACCATCCACCCGAGGGCAGAGGATAGCTTTGGTTCCACAAGTCCAAGTGCAAGACTGGGAGATGAACTGAGTGCAGCCCCGTGAGGAAGGAGTTGTGGATGAGGGGTGGGACATGAGCCAACAGTGTGCACTTGCATTCCAGAAGGCCAAACACATCCTGGGGCTGCATCATAAGTGGTGTGGCCAGCAGGTTGAGGGAGGGAATTCTGCCCTCATAAGACCCCACCTGGAGTGATGGGTCCTCTGCACAGGGAGGACATGGACCCGTTGGAGCGAGGCCAGAGGCAGTCACAAAGATGCTCAGAGGGCTGGGGCCCTTCCCTCTGAATACAGGCCGAGAGTTCAGCCTGGAGAGGAGAGGGCTCCGGGGAGAGTTCACAGCACCTAAAGGGGAAATAAAGAGAAGAGTGACTTTTTTACACGGGTAGATGGGGTAAAGGAGGAATGGTTTAAAACTAAAGAGGAGAGATTTAAATTAGACATTAGGAAGAAATTCTTTGCTGTGAAGGCGGTGAGGCGCTGGAACAGGCTGCCTGGGGAAGCTGTAGATGCCCCACTCCTGGAAATATTCAAGGCCAAGCTGGATGGAGCTCTGGTCATACCGGAAGCTCTCCCCCCCTCCCACAGCGGGAGCCGTTGGATCCGGACGATCCCTCGGGTCCCGTCCAGCCCCGCCCCTCGGGCGCTCCCGTTCCCGCCCCACGGGGGGCGCCAGGGCCTGGGGGTGCGGGGCCCCGCCCCCGTGCGTCACGGGCTCCCAGGGCGACGATTGGCTGTGGCGGCCGAGGCCCCGCCCTCCCCCCTCGCGGCACGGGATGTCGCGGCCGCTCTGCGTCGTTGTCGCTTGAAACGCGGCCCAAAATGGCGGCGGCGGCGGGCGGGAGCGGGGCCCAGGCGGCGGCCAGGGTGGAGGGCGCGCACGGGGAGGAGGAGACGGCGGCGGCCGCGGCGGCCGAGGATGAGGAGGACGGGGAGGAAGACGGCAGCGGGATGCGCAAAGCGGCGGGTGCCGGCGGGGAGGCTCGCGGCGGCGGCGGAGAGAGCGAAGAGGAGGAGGAGGAGGACATAGACGATGACGAGGACGTGTTCGAGGTGGAGAAGATCCTTGACGTGAAGACCGAGGGGGTGAGTGCGCGGATCTCGGGCACTGGGGCGGGAACCGCGCGGAAACGGCGATCCCGTTATAATTGTAATCCAAAACTCGTAATGCGCAGCTTTTGCAAGGAAGCTTTTTGCCCCTTACTCCAGATGCAGTCTCCTCAGCCAAAGGTGTACCGTTACTACGTTTGTTTTTTATTTTTGTCTCCATTGTTGAATTGCTCTTGGCTCTTACGGCTAAACTGCGGTAGTGTTTTTATGGGAAATGTTTGAGAGCAGACATGGGCAGGATTGAATATAAAGGCGAATTTAGAGGTGGTTTTAAGGTATGTTCAGTGCGACCGTGTTCACTGGGTTACGAAACGTGTGAAGACCTCTTAAAATAAGAGAGAATTTTTTCAATTAAAATAACTAGCTGTAGTATCTTTGCATTGTTTAAACAGAAATAGCAGACCTTCATTTCTTTCTTTGAAAGCAACCTAGACTGGTTGAAGTTCTTTAAAAATTTGCTGAACCTCAAATAGAAAAAAAAATAATTAACAAAGGGTGTTTTTTTTAAGATTTTGTGTCTGAAAAAAATCTTAATTTAAGTAATTTATTATTTTTATTTTAGGCTTGTGAGGTACACGATGCTATGAAATTCTGCCTGTTTTGTCTAAAACATCAGAGTTTTGAAACCCTTAGGTTAGAGAACCTTCAGATCAGTAATTTCTCAGATGTTTTTGGTGTTACTGTGATATACGTGGTGTACCTTGTCTGAAATAAGTTGATGCTTAAGAACGTTATGCTTTTGGGATAAAACAATATTTATAGCTTTGGCTGTATGAATTTTGGTCAGCATAAGTTAGGCTTGAAAACAAGAGGATTCCTTTTTTTTTTCATTCCCTTTGTCCTCCTCCCAGCGAGGAAACCTAAAATCAGTAGGTTTAGGTGGTAGTGAGGCATGTGATTCCACAGACTTTTAAAGAGTACCAGAATACGGCAGGTGCCATCTCCTGAAAATGTCCTTGGCATGTGCTGGTGAAAAGGTGTCTTGCTCTTCCAAGCAGAAGGTTCTGAGCTGGGTCATTGCAACAAGGTTCACCCGGCACATGTTGATTGTGGCTTTGTGGTATGAGCTCCAAATGCATCAGGTCCTCTCTGCACTGCTCTGCAGTGGGCCTGTGCTACTGTGCATCAGAAGTACAGGACAAGGCAGTAACTCACTCCCGTTCTAACTTCCAAAACGGCTGGGAAAAGCTGTGTGTTACCTTTTGGTGGAGTATGTATCACACAGCCTGCTTTGTAGTGGTTACCAGCTTGCAGATTCCCAAGTCTGAAGTCTAGGCAGGTAGACTGGGTTGGCCATTGCCCAGTTCAGCATCAGTGTGTTCCTGTGTCACAGTGGCAGGAGTGTGGGAGCCGCAGAGCACCGCATGGAAATATGCTCTTTTCAGGCACAGTCCTGATTTTGCTGGACCTGACAGTAGTGGTAGGATGAGAGGCTGCGCTCCTGGGCTGGGATTGGGCTGGGGAGTTAGACCTGTGGATAAATGAAACATTAACGTGGCCTACATAAGAGAACAAGCAATGAAAGTTTGGAAATGTATTGTCTTGGTATGTCTAGAAAGCTTTTCATACTGCACCACAGTTATACGAAAACAAGGGGCTCTGGAGCAAGCTGTGATGTTCAGTGGAAATGAGGAACTTTACCTGCTGTTTAATGGCATGGTGGTACCCCTTTCCGTAGGAGTTGTTCTAGCCCATCACTAGTTCACATAGAAGCCACAGCAGTATAAAAATGCTTGGAAGTGTTCTATTATTATTTTTAAGTGAAATAGAGGGGGAAAATTACAATATTGAGTAAAATAATGTTGACGGGCGAGTGTAAGACGGCCTGTGTATCTTTAGTATGGTAATTAATATCTTCTCTTCATTTAAGCTGCATTTTTGTGTCACTCTCCATGTATGGGATGTAGAATCATTCAACTGCCAAATAGTCTTATGTTTCTGTTAGACTTCATCATATCAAGCTTTCTCAATTAATTGAAGAAGTTCTACCTCATTTTGTACCTGAGTTGCAAGGGTGTAACAGTAACTGCAGCTCACAGAAGTCCTGCATCTGAAATGAATAATCCTGTGCCCTGGGATTAGAGGTGAGAGTTCAGCTAGCTAGGAAGAAGATTTGAAGGAAAGAAGGTGGGAGTACCAACAGACAAGTAACTGAACATGAGTCAGCAGTTCTTGCAGCAAAGAAGGCCAACAGCATCCGAGAATGTAGCAGAAGATTGAGGGCAAGGATGCTTCCTCTCTAATCAAAGCACCTGCTTTACTATGTCAAGTTCTGAGCACCCCAGGGCAGAAGAAACATGGACATACCAGAGAGGAGGATTGTGAAAACAGTTGGAAACTAAAAGCTGGGTTTGCTTTGCCATATAAGAAGAGAAGAATCGAGGGAGATCATGGTGGTATCTGTATCTGTTTAATGGGAGGATGTAGAGAGGACAGTGTCAGATCCTTCTCAGAGGTGCACAGTGAAAGGATGAGAGAGATGGTGGACACAAGCTGGAATATGGGGAAATCTGAATAGATACACTGACTGGGCAGATTTCTGAGCAGCCTGATCTAGTTAGTTCTGCTTTGACAGGGCATTTTACTTATTAGTTCTGGAGATCTCTATTATAAACTAACTTACTCTGTAATAAGAAAGTTACTTGTTCCTTATTTTCATTATTAGCCACTTTAGAAGAAAGAAAGAGACAGGTGAACTTGATTTTCAAAACTTATTTGCTAAATCAAGAGTGTAGGGTTGAGCTAACTTTTAAGTAATTAACTGGTGTGTCTGAATATAGGCTATTTATTTATATGTCTGTGAAGCAAAATACAGAAGACTGTAAGTAGAGCTGATTGCCGAAGTTAAACAGCGTGTATATGCACTTGGTCAAAGGTTACTGATACTCAGGCAAAAATGTATGGGTATATGGATATGCATTTACCATTAAGTGCCAAATGGTGGTTCTTTCTTCCTCCAGACTTAGTTAGCAGTGTAAGGTCTTTCAGAGCATTATCACTCCGTGTTTGAAAGAAAGCGGTACTACTGTTTTGCCTCTCCAAAGGCACTTTCCTCAGTACATTTGCTAATAAATTTATTTTTAATGTTAAAATACTTTCTAATCTAGGAGAAAAAATACATAGAGACTAAAAGGTGCAATTTTATTCCTCGATGAAGTTAAATACTGTTGAAAAAAATTGGGACCAATTTTTTTGTATGTAATCTTTGACCAAAATGTTTGTAATTAACTCCACTGAGATGTACACACTCAGATTTTTATCTGTGTTTCATTTGATCTTATTGGTGGTTTGTTCTTTTCCCTAATTATTGAAGTTTCAGTTTATAAAAAATGGAATTGATTACAAATATAAATTATGAATTCCAATATAGAACTAGGTGAATGGTCTTAATTCATAAGAAATCTTACGGTTTTATATCAAATTCTTCAGCAAACAGGAGCAATTCAAATATATATAATGAAATATATATAGAATAAATATTAAAACTTTAAAAATAGTAGTTTCATAAGTGTCAGACAATCCATTTTGATAAAATGACCAGGAATTTATGATGTGCATTATAGCTGTGGTTCTAAACAATGTTAGATATTACAAGAATTTTGGATAAAACTGCTCCAACTATAGAAACACTTTACAGCCATCTTAGTTCAGTATGTGAATGCAGATGGAAATAATTCTGGGAATTCTTATCTCAGTATTGGGTTGAACTCCCATCATATGGCTTTCCATATACACAAAATGATATATCCACAAAGATCCCCAAGGATTGAGTAACTGATGCAATATTGTTCTGTATTGTATTAAGTGTGATGTTTTTTTCTTACAGGGTAAAGTTCTCTATAAAGTACGGTGGAAAGGTTATACCTCTGATGACGATACTTGGGAACCAGAGGCTCATTTGGAAGACTGCAAAGAAGTACTGCTTGAATTCAGGAAAAAAATTGTGGACAATAAGCCTAAACCTGTTAAAAAAGACATACAGGTGTGTTTCGCCTTTCGCCTATCTTACACTGAAGATGTACTCACTCTCTAGGCTCTGCTAATAGGAGGATGGAGAAGGGAAGATGTTTGGAATGTGGAATTAAGAAGACTTAAGGAATCTCTTTCATCTAAAATTATTCTGTTTCTTGTCAAACTTAATGTTGTCACTGTTCTCTGGTAGGGATTTTTGTTAACTGACAAGTTTGCCTGTGGACTCTGAATCCATCCAAAGTTTATTTCCATTTTTAATGGGACTACATAAAGGATGTATGGCCATTTTAATTTGGTTTTGACAATGTAAATAACCCCTTTTCCCTACCCACATGGGTATTGTCTTGTTAGTGAAGCTGAGTGGACTGCTACGGTCACTCTCCTGCTTTCTGTAGCAGATCAATGAATTTTTACATGTTGTCATTTAAGTTTGGTAGGAAAGGATTACAGAAAAATTAGTGGCAAGAAAGCACTGTATGTCTTTTTCCTTTCTCCTTTTTAATTGCACAGTCAGTTTGAAAAAGAACTGCAAGGATCTTTTTTGAAAAAGGATGCCCTGCTTCTGGGAAACTTATAGGTAAATTTTACAGGATCAGATTAAATATTTTTGTTGTAAAATGGGTCAGATTTAGTTCTGTTCTGGAATCTAGTTATTTGGTGTATAATTGATTGTACTTGACTTGTTTATGTGTTCATTCTTATCCAAGCAGTTAGTAATGTAACTTGGTCAAGTAAGCTAGAGTTGTATTTAGACATTTTGCAGTTCGGCAGTGAGGAATGATCTTGGCAGTGACCAAAAGATTAGAGTGCTTAAAATTTACTTTTCCCAAACATGACTGCTACCAGTTTTGTAGACTGTGCACCAATATGGTAGTTTATTGGGGAAAGAAATATTTTTTTTCTTTATCTTTTAGAAACTGTCTCTAAATGATGATATATTTGAAGCAGAATCTGACAGTGACCGGCAAAGTGAAACAAAAGATGATGTTTCACCAAAGAAGAAAAAGAAGAAGTCAAAGGATGTAGAAGACAGAAGTCCAGATGACCTGAAGAAGAAAAAGTCAAAGTCAACAAAACTCAAAGAAAAACCCAGAACAGAACGTGAAAATTCCTCAGATGCTTTGGTTTTTGATTCAAAACCAAAAAAAAGGACTTTAGAAACCAAGGAGGACTCAAAGGACCCAAAGAAACAAAGGAAAGAAGATACTAAAGAAACCAAGAAAAGAAAAGGTGAAGTTAAAGACTTAAAAATAAAAGCTAAAGAAGATTATAAAGAAAATAAAAGATCACTGAGGGAGAAGCATGGAGATGTTCAGTTTGACTCAGAATCAGGTACTCTAGATGAGACATTTTCTCAAGGAACTGATAATGAAAACTCAGACTTAAATTCTGAAAATAAAGATGAGAAGCAAAAGGTGATAAGCGGAGAAGAGAGACCGGAACAAGAAAGCAATGAAAAAGATGCCAGTGCTGATAGGCAGCTTGATGGATCAGCAAGTAATGAAGATGATAGTATTGATGTTAAGGTTAAAAGAAAGAAGAAAAATAATCAGAAAGAAGACATTAGAGAGGAAGGTGGAAAAATGGAAATTCAGGATACCTATTCAGAGAAAAAAAGCATGTACAAAAAACAAACAGGTCAAGAAAAAGTACCGGGAGAGTTGGAGAAAGTGTCACCCGCTCCTTCGCCAGTGCAGAAGGGTGTGAAATTGAGTGCTGATGAAAGGATGTGCAAGACCATTGATTCACCCGGGGAGGTAAGCAATATTAAAGTATTAGAGTGGGTGCTGAGGATAAAATCAATCAACTTTGAGGTACAGGTACCTCGAACAGTGACTGTTCAGGATGGCAAAGACAGAAGTACCAATTGGAAGGGTATTGAGCTGCATGAAGCTAAAGAAATGCTCACTGCACAATGCATAAGAGAGACTGGAGAATTTCTGGATTTGGAATGCTATAAAGGGGGAATACTTTAGGAGAGAAGGGTGTTTTTAAATAGGAAAGGATAAATTTCTCCTGCTTATTGCATGTTCTTAGAATGAAATCTACTGTTCTTCCAAAGCATGCTGCTGTTCTTAGCTTTGTTCCTGCCCACCTTCAACAGTTGCCTGAGTTTGACTTTTTTCTGCTTGTGTAGTAAAAGATACAATCTCGATCAGTAATCCGTTCAGCACTGCACAAAGAAGTGCACTTTTGGGCTGAAACGCACACTTGATCTCTCTCAGACACCGGCCATTCCATTATAGCTTACGTGCAATAGCACCTAGCTGAGAACTGGAGTGCTTAAATCACTTCTAAAACCAAGAGTCCCAGATAATTGTGCAGCAATCTTGTCGTGTCAGAATTCCTGGAGTGCTTGTAGAAAGTGCTTCGTTTCATGACACAGTTTCATAAGAATTAGAAATGTTTTACCTGTTGTAAGAAATGAGCTTAGCAAATAGAATACTATTTGTTTTTCCTTATTTAATACAATAATGTTTGAAGGAAAGCAGTGTTGTAAAGGTGAAAGAAAAAATTCGATGAAAAAAATAATTTTTTTTAATGTTTCTGGGAATATAACTTCTTTCAGCTGCTTCAGACTGTTCTAATACAAATTGCAGTTCATAAAACATTGGCAGCTCAGAGAAACCTTGTTCTGATTTAAGAGGATTGCAGCCAAAACATCTTGATACTTAGTGCATTATATCCCTCTTCTGAGGTCATAATTCTGTGATGGAAAGTTTCTTCTGTTGGTTCAGCAGTGGTCCTCTGCTTACAATTGTGTGTATGGAGTAGGTCACCTTTAACATAAGGAAGTTCATTTGGGGACAGAGAATTCCATGGCATAATCTCAGAGTAGAGATACACAGAAGAGTGTTTTTGCAGGGTCTTAGTGGTGAAAGCTCTTGAAAACAAGCAAGTACTGTGGGGCATAGCCCAGTTTCAGAAGGTAATTTAATTACCTGAAATGGTATGGCCCTTTATTGCCCAAGTATTTTACTCACTGTTCAAGGTTATAGCATTTGTATCAGAGAAGATAATCAGATCAATCTTTGGAATTCTGTTCTGTTCTATTTACCAGTAGTATAAAAATCCTATCACCCTGCACATAACATCAGATGAAAGTGGGTTTGCTTATGGCTCTTCAGCCAGCACTCTCAGTGGGTTGTCTTTGTGCTTTTCTCGTGGTCCTGCTCCATGGAAGGTCATGTTTCCAGGATTAGCAGCTGTCTGTGTTACCAGTTAATCATGTCAGGGATCAGAAGCTGAGGTTTTGTGGAGGAAAGGGAGATGGTGAGAAAGAAAATTAAGTTTCTCAGGCCTGCTAATACATTATGATACATGAAACTAATGTATTGTGACTAAGTTTTTTCCTATGTCAGAGAAACGGTTGCATTTAGTGATAAATTCAGTCTATAGTTCTTGTGAGGACTTCTTTTGGGGCAGTTCTTCAGAAATCCAGTGCTATTCCAGGTTAGTGTTGGAGGCCGATACAAAGCTATGCCAAGGGGCCTTGTCCTACCTACTCTGCACTTGAATTTGCTGTCTGAATGGAGAGAGATGATTACAGGAGGAGAAAGGCAAACTTTGGTACAGGCAGTTGAACTCTATTTTGACAAACTTGATTATCTACAATAATTTTTTTCTGTGATGTTGGGTATTGCTAAGCTTGAACTTCTGTGTGGATGAGTTTGGTTGGATTTTTCTGGAGTGTCTTTTTCACAAATTACTGTCGCTGTAACATTCTGTATGTCTAAAGTGGAAAATTTGGAACCTTTTGTGTCCAAATTTCAAGTTTTCTCAGTTGCTGTCATAACTGCTTTGAATATGGTGATATAAAATTGTTAAATAGTTTGAAATAATTACATTTTATTCAGGTTCAGTATTTGAAACAAATGAAAATTCATAATTTTGAATTTCCTTCAGAATAATGTTTTTGTCATATGTGCATCTTGTGCCATAAAGCAACCTTGCATGGCTGTGATGCAGTAAAAATATTAATTGAAGTTGTTCTGTGCTGGATATAACACCTATTCTCTTAGGGAAGAAGCCTTCACAGACTTAACTTCTGACTATTAAATTATTTTTTTAGGAATGTCCACAAGTCCGTTACATACAGGTTTCAGTAGTATTAATTGTAAATATATTTTATTGTTGAAGTTGTGTAAGAAGTTTATTTTCCATATTTACTCTTCCACTGAAATTTGATGTCTGTTCTCAGTATCAGGAGAAAGAAGTAAAGAAAATGGAAAGTAAAGACAAATCTCAAAGAAAAGAGTCTGAAAAAGAAGAAAAAATTAGAAAAGAACAGAAGAGCCTAAAAAGTAAGTTCTAACTGCTTAAAAGAGAGAAGGTAACAACCCTTCAAGACATTCTCCTCTTACTTCTACAAGGGTGGATATTGTATGGTTTTGTAACACACACGCCAGAAACAAGGAATTCCGTTTTTATTTTACAACGCAAAAGTCTTTTCACTAGAACTGAATTATTTGATACACAAAGAAAAATGTCTAGGTTGTATTTGTTTTCTTTATAGTAAAATGGAATGTAAGTGTTACTGCTCTTGATCTCAGAAAAACTAGATTACTTTATTCAGGATAATTTCCTTCATTACTCTGGTGAGGATGAACTGAGGAAAACTGGGTAAGTCCACCTTTAATAAAAGCAGTAATAGCAGGTTAAGCTGCTGATCATTGAAGCAATGGCAAGCAGTGGTTTGGAAATTTTAGAAGGTATTTGTTACTTATTTTCACTTTTTTTTTTTTTTCATCCATAAAATCAAATACATGATAGATGGCAAGCAACAAGTCCTGAGTTTGGGTATGGACATGCAGTTAGAATGGCTGACACTAGAAGAATTCCAGAAGCATCTTGATGGAGAAGATGAGGATCATGTATCAATGGCACCAATATCAAGCAGTGAGTATTTGCCGGGAGAAAGGAATGTTTCTTAGCTAACATTTCAAAGAAAAATACCCTATAACTGTGTTGAATTTCTTTTCTAGCTCTCCTGAGGGATGCTGTTAAAAGTGGAGATTACATGACAGTGAAAATGGCACTTTCTTCAAATGAAGAATATAATCTGGATCAGGAGGTAATTTTTCAGCAATAGAAGTATTGGAAGGGAGCAGGAGGGAAGAGTACAAATTTTGATTTGTTTGAAAAGTTTTCCCCTTTTGTGTTGTAGCAGATTTCCATCTCACCCTGGTAAAAAAGCACAAGGTGACAAACGGGAGTACAGAAACTTCAGTATTTGTTATCCATGTCTTCCAAATTAAAAATTGATTTTGATAGAACCATCGCAATAGCTGGATTTGCCCACTGGGTTAAACTGAATATTAAATGTGGAACTTGGCATGCTGAAAGGAATAATAACCATTAGGTCGAGTGGCTAAAATATGTAAAACATTTTATGTGGAGAAGAAAAAAATGTAAAAAAAAAAATCCACACACACCCCCCAAAAAAACACCAAACAAACAAACAAAACCAAACCAAACAAACACCAAAAAACCACACGAAAACCTGGAAGTTTGGTCTGGCACACTGGGACCACTGCACTCCATAATTAGTTTTCTTCCAGTTTGTCGTCATCTGGTTTTTGCCATCATCTGGGTTTTCTTTCAAGGATCTATTTTCCTGTCAAATAGTACTGTAGTTCCATTTTTTTAGTATTAAAATCTCTAATACCAGTATTTTCACTGGTGACCTTGTGTGTTTGTATTGTGTAGCATTTTGAGAACTCTACATTATGCTAAGGCTTCTGTAGTATAGTAGAAAACATGACAAATGAACTACTGAGGCAAGCATGTGTTCTTTGAATTGCAGTGTCTGGTGGACAATGCAGGAAGGAGTGAGGAGACTGGCCACTCACAGAAGTGTCTTTGTACTTACACTCTAGTAAAATCAAGAAACTCTGTAGTGGTAGCAACTGATTTGAGTCATAGTGGTTTTTTTCCAGTGGCTGCTGATTTTTATTCCCCACTGTCTTGCTGTCATGCCCACCCTCAAATACCTTACTGCCTGGCTTCCTGGTTCATTCTGGTGTTCCTCCTCCTTTTTCTGGTCCCCAGAATGTTAGGAGTTTTGCAGATGATGGAGCTCAGACTGAGACCTCTGGAGCAGAGAAGTGGGAGGTGATAGTTTGTCAGTATCTGGCAACCATGCGTGTGTGAATTCTTCTGCCAGGGAGGGAAATCCTTGTGAAACCTCTTGACACGCTTGCAGTTCTTGTCTTGCAGCTTTGGTTTTTCTTGAAGTATTTGATTTTTTTAATTTTTTTTTTTAATGGCAATGATTCTGCTTACAGGATGCAAGCGGAATGACCCTGGTAATGCTTGCTGCTGCTGGTGGGCATGATGACCTTCTGCGCATCCTAATCAGGAAAGGAGCTAAAGTCAATTGCAGACAGAAAAATGGAACAACGGCTTTGATACATGCTGTTGAAAAGGTTGGTTTGTTTATCATCATATTTGTGGTTCTTGGCTCTTTTACTTGTGTTTAAGTAAAGGTGGGACACAATTTTTTTCCTTTCATTGATGCCTAGAAGTAGTTAGCAAGATACAGCAGGGTGACCCTAAATGCATGATCTCAACAGCTGTGGTTACTGTGGTTACTGTAGTGTAAATAAGTTCTGCTCAGAAACCTTACCCTGAGTAGGGAATATCATAGGAGGAAAAGGGGAGGCAAAGGATATCTCTCAACTGTAGTCTGTCATGGGAGTTGAAGTTCTTGTGTTAGAATTGCTTGTTATGTTCTCTGGCTGTAAAGGATCCAAACTGGGAAGGCTTAGAGAGAAGATCTCTGATTAAGCAGGGTTTACTATTTAAAAGTTGGGCAGTGGACACAGTGGCAAGGTCTTCTCAAACTAAGACTAGCTAACCTAGTAAAATCATAGTAAGTTAGAGATGCACGGTTGGGCTCCTCTGTTTGGGTTGGTTTGTGTGCTTTCCCACATACAGTATATAGAAGGCCAAAAGGGAGCTTGATTCCAGTTTGGTGACTACTGCAAACACACTGCTTTCTTCCTGTGATGTTCATTATTGCAAGGTTTAGAAAAAAGTAAGAATTGTAAATATTTACAGTTATCCTACTTGCCTGGGTCTGAATTGTTTTTTATTAGCCGTGGGAGAGAAAGGTGTTCATTGTGTAATGACTCATGTTTTGAATTTTAGGGGTGGATTTTAAGTAAATGTCATTTTATATCCTGAAACAAAACCAGAATATTTTTTACTTACTTGTCTTTTGGCTTTGGGTTGGTTTTCTTTTCAGAATTTTTTAACAACAGTGGCTATTCTTCTGGAAGCTGGGGCGTATGTGAACACGCGGCAGAGCAGTGGTGAAACTGCCTTAATGAAGGTAAATTCAGTGTTTGTCCTGACACAGTTTACTTGTAAATACTTTTCGGCAAACTAATAAAACATTAAAACGTATTTGTAGAGTTCAATGAGGGAACATACTACATTGGAAATAACAATACTATTCATAGTTACTCTAAGCAGTGGTTTTTTTTAATTCTTCTTTTTTTAAATGTCCTGTAATATCTGAATAAATGCAGATGCTGTCAAGCATGCAGTGCTAACTGTGGCTTATCATCTTCTTCTGTTATTTGGCTCAAAGAAGTGCAGATTTGGTCTTTAAACTGAGATAATCAGGTTGTCAGCAGGAAGAGAAAAATTCCAGAAAGGAAAATTTTTCCCTTGGGTGTTGCTGTGATGGACACTTGTCGTTTCATTGCAGGCCAGAAATAAAATTGCTGGTTTTCAGTCTCCTTCCCACTGCCTGTTCTGCACCTTTTCCTCCTGTCACAAAGGAAATTTTTTTTTTTTATTTTGTTGTAATGGGAAAATTCTAAGACTCTTAAAACATTCTGTTCTCTTAGTAATTTTTTCTTTATATTAAATAATTTTGCCAAAGTTCCCCTTTGGGAACTTGCTGTATTTATATTTCGGCTATTTATACAGTTTGTTTGCAGGTGAGTTACAAAAGGTTTTGTGTTCAGACAGTGTGGTGGTGTTTCTCTTCTACTGTCTGTGAGGCTTAAGAACTGTGGGGATTTCACATTTGCTCTAAAGAGAACAACATCACACTTGTGGTTTCCTCAGTCACTTCACTCTTCGTAATTTGGCTACCTCCATGAACCTCAGTTTTGACCTTCATTGTTTTGAAATTTTTTGTTGGTATTTGATGCACAGCTGGACATACTTTGTAACTGGCAGCTACAGTGACTTACTGTGGATATTTGTTTTGCTATACAAGGAATAGGATCTTCACTTCCAGTAACTTACTGGAACAGCTTTAGCCCCGTGTGGATAATCATATCAATGTGTTTATTACACTCTGATATTAGGAGTTGGATCATACTTTTTAACTGAGTGGGGAAAAAGAAGTCTTGGCACCTAAATCCTTTCTGTGAGGTGGTGTGGGATTTTTGTGGGGTTTTTTTGGTTTGAGGGAGGCAGATGGGTTGGTTTATTAATGCAAGATTATGGATTGAAGGCACAGATAAAAGTTCAGGGTGGAAACAAATTTCAGAAGTTAACTTCTGAAAGGCCTTACAAAGATATAAAGTTGTATCGCTTGTGCCTTTCCCTAAGTTGTCTGAGTGAAGTGTTTGAAAACAAGAGACCAAGAGCATGTGCTTGCATTCTTCAAAGTAACACTTTTTTTAGATTTCCCTGTGCTTTTGTCAAGTCTTTGGTTGATGTGCCCTGAAATCCTTGGTGTAAGCAACAGTGAACAGCCTTGGACACTTCAGCAGTGGATAACAGTGACTGTCTAACAGAGTTAAGTAAAGATCTGGGGCAAATTATGTTAATTTACTGCACACCCAAAATACCATTTGAACTGAGGTGCCTAGAAGCAGGCACTTGGAAGTGTGACTTTAGTCATTCCAAATAGTTCTGCAGAAACATATTTATTCAGGCATACAATTGCAAGGAAATGTACAGTTACTGAATTCTAGCAGATTACATGTTTTCACAGAAGTTTTGGGGTTTGCTTTATCTTTTTTTTTTTTTTTTTTTTTCCCTAATTATGACTACTTGGTAATCCTGAGCATTGCTGCTTGTGTGGGATCAGGTGTGTAGTATGACCTGGATAAAGATAAAATAATTACGGAGTGTGTTCCCGAGTTTCTGGTTCTGTTACCAACCACCTAAACTTGTCTTCTGGATTGTAACTAATTTTGAATTTTTATTAAATTCTGTAGTTCTGCTTCTTATCACGTTATGCTGTGTTCTGACAGGGATTTGTCATTGTTTTCTATCCTTCCACCTTCTCCCTTTCTACACAGGCTTGTAAAAGAGGGAATTCTGATATCGTGCGGCTTATGATTGAAAGCGGAGCAGACTGTAACATTTTGTCAAAGCATCACAACAATGCGATGTATTTTGCCAAACAGTGTAATAACATACTGGTGTATGAACAGCTCAGGACCCATTTGGAAACGTGAGTAAACGACTTTGAAGTTGGTAACACTAGACATGTTGTAATTTTGGTTGAAGTTAACGAGGAAGAGGAGGAAAATTTCAGAAAAGAAAACAGATCTGATTAGGGCAGAAAGCTAACTAATAAATCACGTGAAATTAAAATTATGTGAGCTACCAGAATCAGCATACACTTGCTCAAACACTGAGTAGGAAGATGGAAAGGAGGAAAAGGTAGTTACTAGAAGATTCCTTAAACTAGCAATCATGAAAACTAAAAAGTGTATAAGCAGTGGACAGTTGAGTGTAAACTCGTAGTAGGGCATGCCAAATAAAATACCTTGCTGGAAAGCATAGGAAGAAATCAAACGAACACCAAACAAAACCACTGAAAAAAAAAGCTGCTCACTGCCCCCACCTCCCCAGCCTCCCCAAAAAAACCAAGAAAGCCTAACTTGGCTATTTTCTTGCTGCTTTTGCACTGTGATATTTGTAGAGTTTAACTGGAGACTGCATTTTTGCAATAGTATTGACAGTAAAATTATACAGGGACTTGTTTATTTTTACATTGTACTTGCAGTCAGGTTGATAAATCAGCCAGGTTTCTCTTTAGCCACCAGGTAGAAAGTGATGTTTAAGGGATGTCTTTCTACATAAAAAACCTTCAAAATATGTGGCAAGGTGGAATTTTTTTTAATCTGCTGCAGTGCATTTGTGTTACTGTTTTATTTTTGTGGACCCAATAAATGAATTTCACAAACAGACTGCTGATACTTTAGTAACAAAGCATTGGAACCTGCTGATAAAGTATTTTAGTAAAAAAGCAGTGGAATCTGGGGTTCATCGATGCATAAATGCTAATGATGAAGGAATTCACTCCTGAAAATCAGGAATCTAAAAAGGTGGTCAGGCTTTTTTTTTTTTTTTTTTTTTTTTTTTTTTTTTTGGTGTCAGCTCTCACTATGTCTATGCCTGGTGAAATAATTTACTAGGTGAAGTGCAGACCTCACTTGTTTGGTCTTGCAGGCTCTCAAAAGTAGCAGAAGATACCATCAGGAATTACTTTGAAGCTCGTCTTGCTTTGCTGGAGCCAGTCTTTCCAATTGCATGTCATCGTCTCTGTGAAGGGCCAGACTTCTCCACGGATTTTCACTATAAACCCCCACAAAATGTGCCAGAAGGTAGGAGACTCGTTGTTGTGGTGGGCTTTTTGTTTGTTTAAAAAAGGTAAACCAATGCATTTCAAGTATGTCTTTAGAGTCTACTCTGCAAAATTATTTTTGTAACACATTGCAGTAAATTACGTGAAGGATGCTCTGATCGTGAAGTTTTTTTTTAATTTCCACATACTCGGCTTCTTTCTGTTCATAGCTTACATTATAAGTGACAGGCATTATAGGAAAGGAGTCGTTTACCTTCATTCTTTCAGGAATTCAGATACTATACTCTCTTGCTTGGCTTAGATTTTTTTATGTATTAAAATGAGGCATTTGTGGGTATTTAAAGTTGCTGCTTATTGAATTTCAGTGCAGTTCATAAGGATCTATAATTGGCTGGGCTCCGTTTTCTGTTCTCTTGACTGGACCCAAACCACATTAAATTCCGTAACTCTCTGTAGGTAAACCTGAAGCCACAGAGGTGAACTGTGCTGAGGATTGCTGTTTCAATTCTGCATTCCTTTCTAGTAGCCACATGAAATCATTTCTGCTGTCAAAAGACCTTAGCTTAGTGACCAAGTCAGTTGTTTTCTGGATCCACTGGCTCAGGAAATAGGATTTTTGCATGTTGCTTTGAAAATCCATTGGGGTTTTGTATATTCCATATAATGGTGTTTTTTTAATATATACATATATTTGTACCAAACTGTCTTCAAGGGTTCAGTGTTGGCAGTTGTAAATAATGGATCTCATTTCAAATTGATGTGACTGAATTGCTTTTCTCTTTCAGGATCTGGAATTCTTCTCTTTGTTTTCCATACAAATTTCTTTGGTAAAGAAGTCGTTGCTCGGCTGTGTGGACCATGCTGTGTACAAGCTGTGGTTTTAAACGACAAATTCCAGCTCCCTGTATTTTTGGTAAATCTTTTTGTATAACTGACTGTAAAACTACTTTAAAATTCTTTATGGATCTTCATAGAGCAGCCTGGGAAGTCTGAGTGCTGCAGTTTGGATTTTGAGTACTGTGATGAAGCATTTTTTTATCGTCATATGGGTTTTTTTAAAATGAAACTTAATTTTCTTTGTATATGGAGAGGACTGCAAGCCTTGCTCATACTAGATTCTGTAAAAATTTATGACTTTAAAGGCTGGACAGCCTGCTTCTAGGTTTGAGCAGTAGATTGGATTAAATGCCCTTGAGAGGTCTCCTCCAACCTCAACCCGTGTGTTTCGGGACTTCAGAAGTGTGGGTTTGAACGGGCTGGTGAGAGTTCTGAATTTAAAGCTGTGCCACTCTCAAATTCACCGAAGTATCTCACATTTTTGACCCAAATAAATTCTTAAATATTTTTTAACAACCTACCTCATAGTTCTAATGATTAATTTCTGAGGTTTTTTCAATCTGTTAAAAGCACTCTGCACAATTTGAAGTCCTCTTTGTTTTCTCAGTGGTTGCACCAAAGATTCTTTGCAGGATACACAACGTTCTTTCAAAAAAATGCACTGTGAAAATGTTGTGTTTCTATGAGTCCTCCTCTCACAATACTCTTTTAGCCATATCCTGCCATTAACTTTGTCCATTTTTTTTTTTCCTTTCAGGATAGTCACTTTATTTATTCCTTCAGTCCTAATGTAGGTCATAACAAGCTTTTCATACGGTTGGCAGAAGCTCCTACTGCCAAGGTACACAATGTTCTCAAAATTAAATGTGCATGTTAATTAGTTGTACAGTA
The DNA here is from genome assembly GCA_038380795.1 of Pyrocephalus nanus. Lineage (NCBI taxonomy): Eukaryota > Metazoa > Chordata > Aves > Passeriformes > Tyrannidae > Pyrocephalus > Pyrocephalus nanus. The sequence continues at coordinate 43,900,286 of CM076259.1, forward strand.
ATTTTTCCAGTCTAAATCCTTGTAGTTGTGTGTTGCAAATGTAAAACTAAGGATTTTCCACTGCCTCCTCATCCCACTTCCCATCAGTTACAGTTCCATCCTGTGACATTGCCAGAACTCAGGAATATTGCCAAGGGTTAGCTCTGTTGTAATTAAATGTTTTATGCTGCAGTCAGAGGATAAACTAATGTTACACCTAAAAATTTTCCCCATCTGTATTGTGAATTTAATGATTGAAAGATACATGGAGTGTCCTTTTTTTTTTGCATACAGATGTTTTTGCTTGTGTGTTGGAAGTATTTACCAGGGTGTGCACTCAGCTTTTAAATAGTCTGTACAGTCTGTTGCATTTACAGGTGGCTTGAGTAGTACTCCCCCCCTACCTGTTGCAAATTTACATGAGTAAATTTTCCAGATTTTCAGATTTAAAAGTTACACTCTTAAATTTGTTTTATTGTGCTTTTTGAGTTTTCTTAAGGGGGAAAAGGTGTATTCAGATGGAAGTATATATCTGTCTAGTTCAGATTTTGGGCTGACTTGTTCAGACACCTCTGTTCGACTCGAATCTATTTACAAGCCCTTGATAGTTCAGCAGGGCTACTATAAACTGATTTTATTAAAGACTTTGTAAGTTATTTTTTTTTCCTTTCTCAGTCACTAGCAATTTCTTGTGCTGTTCCTACATTATAAGTGCTTAACACAGTAGTTACAGATGAACAACGCTGAAATGAAACCTTTGTTTGCTTTTGCAGTTAAAGCTGCTAATAGGAGCGTACAGAGTGCAGTTGCAGTGACCTCCAAGCTGCGAGCCTGTGGAGTGGACTGACACTTTTGGATATACTTCTGATTCCTCTGTTCAGAGACTGACCAAGCAGTTTGGAACTTTTTAGCACCATTCTCTTAAGACTCGGTTCCCAGGTCACTGTTGCTCACTGCAGTCACGTAGGAAAGTGTGTTGGAGAGCAGTTGAATGTCCTGCAGCAGTGGGACAGGGTTGTCAGCTTTTGTACTTTGTACAGATGTAGATGTAAGTATTTGTGCTGATACATATAATTTTGTTTTTCTTTAACTTGTGGAGTCCAGACTGCATATTTCAGCTTTTCCACAATGTGGAATGGTGCATATAAGAACTATTTAAGGTAACTACATGAAATGTCTTTTTTTAATAGAAAGATCTTTTTAATTTGTAAACTAAAGTTTTCTACTTACTCTAACGTTTCTATGTGAAATGCAGAACTGTCATATTCTTGGAAATTACACTTTAAAATGACTGCATTTGATTTAATTTTGAATTGCTGAGGGCTGTGTTCTGGTTTAAAACTGTTCCTGCCTCCCAATGAGACAGCAGTTGTGCTTAGAGTGATTCTCTTTGTTTACGCCTGCAGACTTAACCCTGTTAGTTCAAAGACATCTGAACAGGCTCAAGTCAAGAGAGAGTTGCAGTCAGGTTCCTGGTTGTATCAGTGTTTAAAGCTACTTTTTTATTAGAGAAGCAGCTAGTAGTTTTACAGACATCTTACCTTTGAGGTCTTAGTCAGGTGACATCTGGAGAAACAAAGCTGAAAATAGCGAGCTGAAAACAGCAAACCAGAAAACATGTGACTACCTTCAGTGTGGAGGCAGTGCTTTTTGTAGACAAGAAGATACATAGAGAATTTCAGGTGTTCTCAGCCTGACAGATGAGAACATGTATTGTTCTTTAATTCAGAAATTCAGTTCCTCAGTGCAAAGAGCTGCTATTTTTTTTTTAATTATTATTATTTAAATGACCCATTTTATCAGATGACAGCAGTTTTGTAATGGTCTTCTGCTGTAAAATACAAATGTTAATACTTCTGCATGGAGTATAGAATATTTCTCTTTGTAAATTAATTAACCAACATCTTGAAAAGTAGGGAAAAAAGAAAACAAGAAACCTAACCAGATTGTGCCTTTGCTGTTCTAGTTGCCATGTGTAGTTTACATGCCACTATGTGCCTATATTATTAGCAAAACTATTGTGCATAAATTCTTAACGTATTTGAGTGCTCATCATCACAATGATGCAGATGTATGAACTACCCTTCAAAGAACTGTGATTCCTTAATATTAAGTTCAGTTAACGAGTTTTTAATTTTTGGTTTTGAAAGTTTTAATCTTTCCTATTTAGGAGATGCCAAATGAGTAAGGAACAAAGGACACTTGCAATTTTGTGGAATGTCACATTAAGCTATATAAAACTAGAACAGCAACATGACGTAGAAATACTCATTTCTGTTTTGATTTGGAATAGTTGCTTATCTTTTTGCAGACAGTATTGATAAGATGCTAACAAGTTTGGGTTTTGTACAGACTTGGTACCTCCACCTCTGTGAAATATGGTAGATACCTCACTTTGCCAAGGTTGAACACCTGAAATGCATGAAAAGCTGTCTGAGGATCAGGTGTGTCACTGCCCTAGAACTTGGGACTTTGTAGTTGTAGTTGTAATTTTAGTCACTGTGCATAACCCTGGATGAGGAGTAAGGAAAGGGGACACTCGTGTTCCCTTATGCTGGAGTGACAGTTTTCACGTTCGTGGCTCCCCTCCCTTGGTTACTCTGGCACTCCACATGGAGTAGCACAGCGTGTGTGCTCCTCTGTTGGGGAAAAGGTGGAGCCCTTCAAAGCGGGGATAAGAGGTTTTTGAACAAATGTCCATATGATGTAGATGCTATTTAGAAACTGTTGTACAGTCTAACCTAAAAATGTCTAGTAATGCTCCAAGAGTTGATATAGCAAGCAGTTTGTCAAAGGCCATAGATTTGGGAGGTTTGCTTTGTCTTTTCTCTTGAAGCACGGAAGAGGGAGGGAGGGAGGGAGTTCTACAGGACATGGGAATAAAATTTGGTTTTGGGATGCTTTTAAGGGATGGATATTTTGCAGCTATCTTTCTCTTTTAGTTGGCACTATAAATTCAGAATCCCTACTGAATATGCATAAAAGGCATATGAAAAGCTGTTTGAAGCATGTTTTTGTCTGGTTTTTTTAATCCCATGGTTAAAAAGTGTTTTGGTGGACAAAGGCTGAAGAGAAAGTAGCTACAATAAAAAACAATTTTTTAGGCAACATGGAGAAATGCTTTGAAGTACTTGCTCAGTTTCTTCTTGCTGTATCATCAGCTACAGTTTTTATGAACTGCAATGGCAGTAAATGGTTCTGAACACGCAGGGTTCATTATCTTCCCCTGTTTCATCACCAGCACTTGTGTTCCTGGCGTCTCTCACAGGTCCTGAGGATTGGTGGGCGATGGCAGTTTTGTCACAGGTCTTCTGTGCTTTCTGCACACATTTTTCAAAAACAAGATGGGTTCTGAGCAGTCTGAATTTAAGAAAGCTGTTCCAGCATGTCGAGGAGACAGCACAGAATGCAGCTCCCATCTTAGCTAGTTAGGATTGCTCCCACTGCATGAGGACTGTCCCAGAATGTTCTGCCCGTCTGTACTTGATCTAATTCTGTTAGTGTCATTTGCCTTCCCATACAGCACTGGAAAACAGCTGTTGTAATGTCTTCTTCCTTAGGTCAGTCTGTCAGAGTGGTGGCAGCCCAGGAGCACGGGAGCAGTGATGACCCTGCATGGTGCATTCCTTTAGCACTGTTTAGTTTTGCTGGAGTCTGTAATGGAGTCTTGCTTTTTAAGAAAGCAAAAGAACCATAAGGGCCACATGGCTACTGGTGCAGCCATGGGCATGCACTGGGGAAGATATTTTTCACCTTGTGAATGTCTTAAAAAGACTGAGTGAAGGACAAATACAAGTTTGGAAAAAATCCTAAAAATAGCCAAAAGACACTACAGATGACAAATTTGTGGAGGACTGAGGCAGCAGGAAAAATTAAGGTTTAAAAAGGATCTTTTATTTTGAGGGAGAAAAGCTCAGTTAGGCCTGTTACAGCAGTTGCATGTCTTACACTGAACACAATTATCCATAAGGGAGAAGAGCTGCTCTCCCAGATCCAAGCAGTAACAGCAGAGCCCCAGCCTGTAAAGGCTGTGCTGACATATGGAGTTTGATTTTTTTTTAAAAAGGCTTTACAAAGCTGGGTGAGACAATCCGTCTGCAAAAGCTTGCACGGGACATTTAAAAGCTTTGGAAGGTCCCTTAGTTCTTTCTATGAAGAGCAGGATCAAGATCCCTAAAACCACAAGAGATCCCCACAGACCAGGTCCCCTGCATGCGCCCTTCCTGAAACAAAATGATTCCCAGAAACCCCCCAATGTTCCACAGTGCAGGGAGTCCAAGTCAGTACAGCAACACCGTAGTGACCTGCACTGTTTTTATAAGCAGTATGATGCAACACTTCTATACACTGAAACTACCATGCACCACTAAGATGAGTCTGGCTCCATCTTCCCTACCCCTTCTCTTACACAGCTGCATTAAGAATATCTCCTAGCCCCCGCCACCTCCTGTTCTCCAGCCAGAACAAATCCTGCTGCCCAGCCCTATGGCTCCTGTGCTGCAAACTTCTGGTCATCCCAGTGGCCTCCACAGGACTTGTTCCCAATATATCTTGTCTTCAGGAGCCCAGAACGGGTCACAGTGTACAGTGTTGCAGCTGCAGTCTCAGACATGCTGAACAGAGAGGACAGATTGCTCTCCTGGCCCTTGCTCAGCTGTGCTCTTCTAATGGAGCCAGAGTGTGGTTGGACACCTCCATCTTCACTTGTCCTTTAGGGCCCCAGATCAGCCTCTGCAAAGCTGCTTCGCAAACAATCTGTGCCCAGGATAAAAACCTGTATTAATTCATTCCCGCTGCAGACTTTGCATTTGCTTTTTTTGAACTGGGTGAGGTTCCTCTCCAGCCTTCAATTCATGTTTGCTACCTTGTTGATTTCAGGAAATAGAAAGTAAACATCCTGTTATTTAAACAGTTTTACAATAGCTACAGAAACACTGAAAAAATTCCTGATGATGCATTACAGGCCAATATTCATCACATCACATAAAAATTAATTTTTCATTATTCATTCATGTTTTTTCATCTTTTTATTGGGCTACATTAAGACAGCAGGCAGTTGTAGCATAACTAAATTCCACCTCAGCTGGACAGAGCTCAACTGAAAGCTTACTGCAGCTGTGATCTCCCCTGTGGTTAATAACCTCAATGTTATTTCCTTCCAGTTCTTTTCAGCTGGCACTGGCTTGGATCATTCTTCTCTTGGTAATTAACACTTCTGTATTCTTATAAATTACTGCAGCATAAATCCAATCCACACTACTGTTTTTTTCTTTAACCTCCACCCCTTTCCTATTTTTTGTCATATATTTTAGGGCCTGAAGTATTTTCTCATTCATTTAACTCTTAAGGCTTTTTTTTAGTCCAAAAGCAATAATTGAAATCAAGCAGCAGTCTTTTAATATTTCATTTACTCTTGATTCTTTTTGTAGCATGTACAACCTTTAATCCTGTTTCCTTAGAACTATTTCTAGAAAGAGAATCTGCTTCCAGTGTAGTCTACATAGGGTATCGTTACCTCAGTTACACATCGGAGCTGGCCAACAACAGCTTTCCTATGAAATGCTGGACTTGGCTTCTCCCTGGGTACCACCGTCTGTGCCAGAGGCTGAAGACAGTAATGTCACAAAAGCTGTAACTCCTCATACAGGAAGAAGTCTCTGGAACCTCACAAACAGACATTGTATTCACGTTTGTCCAATGTGTCTTCTCCAAGCTGGGATGTTGGTGGGGATGCACCATCGCCAAGGCTGGGTCCCTTCCTATCACTTTAAACAGCCCTTTTTCCTCAGGTCTCACAGGACAGGCCAGTCTGTAAGCAGAAGGAAAACAGCTTTAAGTGAGAGTGATCAGTTCACCCCTCTCCACCATTCAGGCAGGTGTGACAGATTTAATTACTATTTTATTAGATAACAGCATTATTCATGTGCCCAAGAGCACAGAGAGCAATTAAGAAAAAACTAGTAGTTTAAGTACAAAAATAATACAAAGAGCCCAGTAATCGAACACAAAGGAAACTGGTACCATCACAACAGTCACTAGCAGGTGACAACACAATTCTCACCCCCAATGGTCCTTGTAACTCCAAGGTGAAGAGCAGCATTTTGCACATCATCACTGTACAGCAGAAAGCCACCTTCAGTTCTCAGGGTGCGCAGCCACCAGTGGCTTTCATTGAAACCTAATGAAGTCAACGGAGAGGAACATTTCAGGAAGTTAAGTACGATTCAGGCTGAGGAGTTATGAGAGAACTTAAGTGATAACTTCCTCGAAAATGCGCTTTTGTAATCAAAGTACAGCACATGAGACAGCAAGTAATAGAGCAATGCATTAACAAATAAAATTGGATAAGGAGCTGGGAAATGCCAGCACTTTCCCAGACAGCTCTCCCCAGAAGTTACCTGGAATTCTCTGTGTTCAGGAAACCCAGCAGCAGGCAGGCTGGGCCAACACTTTGATCTCCCAGTGCATGTCCTGGTATAACAGGACTGTGCACACACTTATTTCAGAGCTGAAGAAAGGAATGCAGTTGCAGTGACACACAGAGGCCAGCTCCTGTCTCTGCAAATAATGCTCAGCAACAAGTTCAGGAAGATCCAGCTGAGGTCACTGACTTGGCTCACCCTTCCAGTCTTGTGCATCTTTTTCAGTTTGCATTGCACGCTCTGTCCCAAATACAGTGTTATCCATTCACATTTTTATCTGTCTTCCCTCAATTTTTAACACTATTTCATAGGCTATTAGGCTTTGTCAACCAGGTTCACACTGCAGTCTGAGGTGCACACACACAAGTGCATAATGGGGAAAGAGGAAGAAAGGATTTTATCACTCCATTGAGACAAGGAGTTGTTATCTAGCCAGTCAAAGAAACACTTATATCTCCAAGGAACCTTGGCCATCCGCTTTTCCCTTCACAGGAAGGAAACTGGAAGTTGAGGACAGAGAAATTCTGAGATGCCTGGGAAACCTGCCAAACACAGAGGCTCCCAAATGTTTCTCTTGCACAGGAACACTTGATACATAGGAACAAGCAAGACTGAATTCCCAACAGCTACATGGTCAAGACAAAATGTCCCAAACAAAATGTCCCCTGAATAAAAAAAATCTTTTGAGTCAGACTCTGAAAAAAATAAGTGTTTTTCCTGTTACTACTGCTTTTCTGATTAAGAGTTTTAGCTGCTTATCTTTTTTAGATTTTGTGAGTAAATGCTTGTAGTTTGCTTATTTCCATAGCCTGGCTTATATTACACATTATTGTGTGATTATTTTTATCCTGATTTTACTACAACTAGAAAATAATAGGCGACTCCTTTCTAACGGGCAAGGCCAAACTACAAACTGAGGTGCACAACAGTTTTTCTCACCTCCTCGGTGCCCCTCCCAGTATCAGAAAGGTACTCGAGTCCAGGTTAGACAACACAGACTGAAGATAAGTCACATGCGTTAGGCCTGACGGGATGCAACCACGAATGCCACAGGACCTGCCTGTTGGCATTGCGAAGCCACTCCATTGCTGACAGGGCATAGCAACTGTGAGAGGTGCGAGGACCTGGGGAAACCAAGTGTCACTCCTGTTTTTGAGAGGGGCAGGAAGGAGGACTCAGGAAACTACAGGCCCTGGGGAGGTGATGAACCAACTATTCCAGGAAACCATTTCTAGACCAAGAGGGACAAGAAGGTGGCAGCAGTCAGCATGGATTTACAAAGAGGTAATTTGTAAATTCTTAAGGATCCTAACCTGCTAGCCTCTGTGATGAGGTGACCAGTTCAGTGGACGTGGGGAGAGCAGTTGATATTGTTTGCCTTGACTTCAGGAAAGCTTTTGACACTGCCCTGATATCTCCATTGACAAACAGATAAAAACTTCAGGCTCACTAAGTGGACCGTGAGGTGGACTGAAAACTGGCTGAACAGCCAGACCCAGAAAGGTTGTGGTCAATGGCACAACGTCCCGGGGGCCAGTGAGTAGCAGAGTATCCCTGTACTGAGGCCATCCAGTGATACCTCAGCAGGTGGAGAAATAGGTCCACAGGATCTCATGAAATTCAACAGAGGGAAATGAAAAATCCTGCACCTGTGGAGGAATAATCCCAGGCACCAGGACAGGCTGAAGGCCAATTAGCTGGTAAGTAGCTTTGCAGGTAAGGATCTGGTGGTCCTGGTGAACACCAACTCCAAGAACCGCAAGAGCAAAGACCATGACCTGGCCACAAAGGTGGTCAGTGCATCCTGCACTGCACTACAAAGACAGCTGCCAGCTTACAGAGATGATCAAGTAGTTTGACCGCCCTGCCATGGACTTTTTACACATAATTGAAAAACAGATCTGAGTCCTTCTACTAGGCCAAACAGAGAAGAGAACTAACCCAAATTCATCTTTCTTCACCAGTAGAACTTGCACATCTTCGTCGAATCCCATTAGTGTTTAAAACTGGTATTTTGGAATTTCAAAACTATCAGAACTACTGAACCAAGCTGCATAAAACTCCCTTTAAAGCCTTCTTATCTGTCAGTCCCATCGAGATGCTGCCAACAGCCAGGGCAGATGGCACCACAAAGCTGTGTGTACTCTGAACTCTACCCTAGGTTTTACAGAGCACATGGACACAGCCTTCCTAACCGAGCCTACTGGCTCATGCCAAGGACTGTTCAGAATCAGAAACTACTATATTGGTCATACAAGCAAACTAGATTCTGAGTGCAGTGTATCAGTAACACCCAGTAGCTCAGACACAGCATCGTATTAATGCTGCACTATGAGTTTTGGATGTAAGACACATTATGACTAGCCAGAGTTTGAGTTGACCTCTAGAGGCTGTGTACATATACTTCAAGTCCTTTGAAAACATGTTAACACATAGCAGGAATTATGCAAGGAACTACATTACCTGAAATAAAGTATTAGTTGAAGTGTGGAAGCAGAACTACTCTACATCAAATCACAAATCTGAACAAAAAGAGGGCTCCTAATTTCAGTAACTGCTGAAAAAAGCCACATATCCTAATACGTACCTTGTACTAAAACTTGGTTTACGATTTCCTTTTGTGTGCTTAAGATGCACAAGGATTCCGTACAAGCCAGTCTTCATCTGCATTTTAAGGTTCTAATAGTAACCTAAAAAACAAGGAGACAGTAAATAACTATGAAACTTCAAACAAATTAGAAAATACAGCAGCTTATCTTTTCAAACACCCATAAATAATAGAATTATAGAAAAATCCATTTATTCTCTACCCACTCTTACCACTTGTTACTACACAGATTTTTCCCCCAATTTTAATTCAATTTTTACTGCCTTAGCAGTTAAACAGCTGTTCTAAAAACATTAACAAGTTCCTAGATTTTCATACTTGTGCTTGGAGTAGATTAAGTGCAGTTCTGCTCCAAAGAGTCCTGAGTCATTTCTCTTAGGAAGTTTTCTAAAACACACATACTTCATGTGACAGAAGACATACTACATGTTGTCTTCTAGGCCTGCCAATGCACTTGGCCAAAGTGACATTCCATCTTTGCCACATTAGCGCCACTACAATAATCAGGATCCCTGCACACAACACTGAGTCATTGAGAACTAACTGCTCTCACTGCAGCCGCCTCCTCCTTCCACAGCCTCCTGTCAGCTCAGTTACCAACACATTTATAAGGGGCAAAGCTGTATATCAAAATAATACAACTAAACTGGAGTGAAATGTCCCACTATGTAATAGAACAGAACTGCATACAAGTGTCATTAAAATACATTTTAATACTCCAAGCATTTGATACAAAAGTTTAAGACTTCTTTTATTTTACAACTTCTCCAATAGATCTGCTTGTATTTGCACTAAGTGCAGTTGGAAGAACCAACAGCTAGTCCTAATGGTATTTTATTCCTATTCCATTCAACAAATCATAATTAAAATTACTGTAATTCCATTAAAAATGCTGTAATGAGTCTTAATAAGGGTATGCATCTTGAACTCTGTGTGCCTCCTCACAGAATCATGTGCAAATAATTATCCAAAGTGTTTAAAATTCAACAGCTCCATGCCCCAGCCATTCAGGCTTCAGAACAGCTCTCACCTATACACACACATTCCCTCCTCCCCCAGTTAAAATCACCTCTTCTTCATAAATACCTCCAACTTAAAATAACATGTGAGCACAGCAAGATTTTATAGGCCTTAACACAATCCACTACTCAGGCACAGAAACGTGTTGTGGAGCCCAGGAGCCCTAATGAAATGCCTGCAGAGAGGTGCCTGGAAAGATCCCCAGTGCAAAGAGGTGAAGAACTTCGTATGTTCTCAGATAAAGATTTCTTAATTTACCAACATCCTGTGGTCCTGTTTGATCATAAAACTTAGCACATCCTGCAAAGTATTTGTTACAGAAAGAATTCCTTTGGAAAGCCACACACAGGTAGCACCTTTCAGGCTATCTCCAATAACAGCCCCCAGAAAGCAACTCAGAAGTAACATACGTGTAAATTACAACAGCCACAAACATTTACAAGAAAAGTAACATTTACCTTATCAGACACAGCTGAAAACAGGCTGAGACTCGCAGCTCAGAATAAATGCAAAGTTGGCACAACTTGTGAGTCCTATTAAAAGTGCTGTTAATTTATCTTTTTTTCCATTTGATTCCTTTTCATCTACCCCAACTCCCACTCCCATGGTGCAGCTTGCTATCTATCAAATTTCAAAAGTCCTGTTATGTATTCTGTACTGGACATTCATTAAGATGGATACCTTATTCCTAAAGCAGGAATTACACTAACCCTTTCTAACTACAGATATAATTTTGCAAGTCCCAGGATTAAAATCACTTGGCAGGTCAAACGCAATAATGGCCAGTGATAAATTGTCTGTCACAGGGTCCAGGCTGTAATTGTCATCTGGACAAGCATTTAGTGACCTGGAACATTACCTTCACATGATGAAATAGATGCAGCTATTGATAGCTATGTACCCATCTTAAAGGGAAGCTGTAATTACAAACTGCACATCTTTCAGTCTCCATTTTAACATGAAAAAACCACAATAATTAGTTTTCCTCACCATCAACAAAGCTAAAGCAACCATAGGCTTAACACAGTCTTTCCAGTTTCTGTAACAGCCTGTGTATATTACCTGCTCTTGGCCACCTAGACTTACTGAAGAGAAAGCAGTGAACCATATTCTTGGCAACTAGTAGATATTAGTAAAAGTTGTAGGCACATAGATCTGGTATGTTTATGAAGACAGGCCCTGAAAACAGCCAGTAAGACTGCTGGTGGCGTTACAATATGTGTGGGTTTAACTGGGTCTGTGCCTGTGCGCTGTTTCTTCAGGATTCTCTCTCTACAAAAACTTAAGAGCATATTAACCTATATAAACCCTACTGTTTATGATTAACAGCAATGACTTTGTTAAACCTGAACATATCCTCACAGCCAGTGATGAAAAATGGATTTCTAAGAGTAAGCAGGAACACAGTAAAAAGTTATTTTCAAAGTAACAGACTCTGAATTTTGATTCTTATGATAAAACTTCTCTTTAAATTAAAGCTCAGACTGGGAATGGTGCCAAGCAAAATGAATCTGAAATAGTCTAAAAGGCTAACAGCATGATACACATACTTATTCTGAAGAGAACAGATGCATCACACATGAACTGAGTGATACTGTGCATATATTGGTCCATCATCAAGGAAAACTGAAAACCCACTCCTAAGTTCTCTACCTCAATAACAAATATTCAGCATCACAGGATACCTGCACTACTGTCTTTCCAATAGAGAACAGCTGTGCAGGACAAGCTCCAAGCTGACAGCACTGCACACACTGAGCAGGGACAGCTGTGACACTGCAACACCCAAGGACAGTTTACATTTATCTTGCACATTCATGTTGGGCAGCTTCATTGGCTTGACTGACACAACAGGCTTTGAGATTTGTTTGGGTTGGAGGTTTTTTGGGGGTTTGTTTCTTTAATTAACAGGATTTTTGGTGGCCACTATAACAAAGGGCTTCCCCCCTAAATTACCCTGCATTTCCCCCTTTATTTTAGGTCTGCTTTAAAAATTATCTAACAACACACAACAGCAGCGTGGGTAAATTTTGACTTCCACTCAAGTGACCATATGGCATTTTGCACCAGCAGGCATAAAGTAACATTTTGAGAGTAGCAGAACCACTATTCATCACACAGAAAGGAAGAACTCCAATGCTGAGCTGTTCTCAGGAAAACACACAATCCCTTGTGTCCACTTATTTGGGGTTTCCAAAGGGAACCCAAGACGATCCGCAGAGCTGTGTTCATGTTTGCTTTTGTTCAGGTTTACCTATCAAAAGGCAACAGATAACAATGTTGGCTGCTGACATACTAACAGAAGATACAGTGCTACAAACATTCTTAAATGGTCAAGCAATCTTATCCTCCCCATTCATCATCTAGTTTTCCCTTAAATCTGGCCAAACCTGCTCATCTTGAGTAGCCCCTGCTAAGGACAATAAAACCATCAGAGAATAAATCGTCACCTGGCATCACTCCATAGCTGCCAGGGATTATAGGAGACAAACTGCAATGTACTTTTCCCCAATCTCATGTTTGCCAAATTCTCCCTGTAGGAGCATATATTTGCAAAATAGTAGAAGCAAGTAAGCATTTAAGGGAAAAAAAATTGTTATAAAATTTAGGCTCAAAAGGAGTATTAAGTTCCTAGAAATAAAAGGGCAAAGACTACTTTCAACTGAGCCAGCAAGGCATTCAAGTCCCTTGACAAGATTATTAAAAATATTTTAAATCTATTTCACAACTTCCAATTTATAAGGTGTAGGGTACCTGAAGTTAGCATGTTACACAGAATGAGCAATGTGAATGTAGTAATATTCCTCTTCTGGAATTAAATTTCAAAAAAGAACAAAGAGTGGCACTTTCTAGCAGCCTGTCAATAAACCCATGCCAGTGACAATACTGTAATCCAGCGATATTTGTTTTTTCTGTTTTGCCTGGACTGCAATACTTCACCATATAGAAGCTGGACTATTTCTTCAGTATTTAGGGAATGATGACCATGTCTGAAAATATTTAAACATAAAGGACAAAGATTTCACCTGAGCAGCTTCAGTGAGGTCTGAATTCAAAGACACTGGCATTTGTAAGTGCTTTGTAAACTTAATAAAAATTGCTCATTTACAAGTTATGATGTTCCTAGATGCCATGCATTTAAAACAAAAGGAGGATCCCTTTTTTCTGTAATAAAAGATCCCTCATGATTTCTAAGAAGTTTGGATTTGAGCAGCAGAAGGGAATGAAGTCTTTAACTTCTTAACATCACTGAGACTTCTACCACGCAGTGTAATTAAAGTGTTATATAAATATATATGTATACATTATATTTTTTGCAAATTTTTGCACACTGCCAGGCTGCAGTCAAAGTCGCTAAGACAATCCTGCATGACAGAGCAACTCAATCCCGTATTTTTTAATACGGCCCCCTCCCCTATACTGTTGACATTCCTATATCGAGGAAACTTCAGCACCAGAACAGCTGGCTAATCACTGATTTTCCTAATTAACCATCCTAACTATGATGTTATTAATGCAGCAAAAATATCTTCAAATGTTCAGATTTCTACTTTCAATGATTGTGTTCATGTTGAGCAGTTTGGAAAAAACCTCCAAGGAACGGTATGGTTTTCTCCATTCAGTACTCACATGCCCTGTTACATGAATGTGAAGTTCTGAGCATTTTGTGATGCTATCCATTGTCACAAACAGCTGAAAAGTACAAAACTGTTGAAGAAACAAGGGAGTAACCCTTAACCCTCATCATCTTTCACCTAAAAATAATGACGTATAGATGTGACTTCACAAAGAAAACTCAAGAAACCTGACAGATCAAAACCATCTGAAACTGCTGCATCACTCGGCATTGGAAGCTACAGTTAAAATTTCATGAGCTTGTTTTGCCAGAGTTCTGTAAGCTCTGAGGTCACCTGTCAGAGACTTACAGAATTTGAAACAAATTTAGAAAAGTCTGCTTGTAAACAAGTTAAGCCAGCACAGCTAGCAAAGACTTAAGTAGTATCAGTATAGCTCTACTACTTTAACAGAAGTCAGGATACCATGGTGCTACACACTGTGCAAACAAGTTTACAATTATGCAATCTGAGATAAGAGAACTAAGATTTTTAAATGCATTTAAATATGCACAGTTCTATTAATATCAATTTAATTTTATTTCAAAATATTGTTTTAAAGTAGCAAACATTAGTATGGGCAAAGCCTGATACAGTTTTCTCAGATTTTAAAGACTATAGAACAGCAGCATATATTTGTATTATATAAAAATACTTAGATACAGTTGAATGTGATGACCTCACTAGTTTGAGGACATTTTGCGTCTTCCAAAAACTAATGGGGAATCTAGTTTCACAGGAAATTCTCTAGACTGTGTATAGTCCAATTGTCTCTAATTTAAAATTTAATTTTAAAATTCCTCAGGAATTGCGAAACTCACTGATACACAGCTTCTGAAGTGTTGCTTGGCACAATTTCACACAATGCTCCCCATTCCCTCCTGTAGGGTTCCTTACCTGTCAGTTTTGCAGCAGGTGGCAGGTTAGGCCAGTGTCCTAACCTTCTCTTCCAAAATAATGACAGCAGAACTTATTATCTTTGTGAGGCTAAAATCTCTGAAGCTTTAAGACTGTGCTGGGAGAAGGGTAGGGCAAGATGTGGTCATGCAGTCCTTATTATCAGCAACTCAAGATTCACTCAAAGAGCTTTCATCTTTGCTGTGCTTCGTTTGAAAATGTAAAATTTATCAATACTACTCAATACATACATCTATATTGAAATGAAATCTAGTAAGGAAGCAAGCATTCAAATAGCTAAGCATGTAAGAGGGTTTAACACATAAAGTTTAATAAAGTCAAAACTTTATTTTGATGACAGAATCAATCACAGAAGGGTTAAAGCTGGGACCTCTGGAGATTCTCTGGTCTAAATCCTTGGCTCAGGCAGGGCCACCTAGAGCCAATGCCCAGAACCATGTCTCCAAGAATGGAGACTCTACAAGCTCTCTGGGCAGCCTGTGCAGGTGCTCGGTCGCCCTCACAGTAAAGACGTGTTTCCTGATGCTCAGAAGGAACTCCCTGTTTTTGTACCTAAAAGATTTGGTACTTCATTATAGGCAATTAAGTAACCTCCTTCCCGTGCTAACTCTACTGGGTGATAACTTCTAACTCAGATTACATCATAAGTGCAGAACACCAATTTCTAGCTTCCGCCACAATAAAGTTATATTTGGTAGGAAACAGAAAGTGTTACTTTAGATATGAAATATACAGGAAATGGAATCTTATTTCAAGACAAAGACAAGGGAACAGCAGTAACCATAATAAACTGCAGGGCATCCTGGAAATGCTCTGTCGCATATTGGCCCACTGACTTACCTGTTTACAAACAAAACCACACAGCAGTGTTGAACAGAGAACCATTTCTCACAAAAATTTGTCTTGAGAAGAAAGCATTTAGAGATCTGTTTCAATATGACATAACTAGTCCTTGCAATAAACCAAGCCTGCATTTGCCCAGTCTAAGCAGATTACTATTCAGACCAGGGCTAAACGTTGAGTGTAATGCCACCAAGGAACCTGTGAAAAGTTTCAAGACAGGGTAAGTGGCGAAGTCCTCAACCGCATAAAACTGAAGAGCAAAGATTCTCTACTTGCTACTACTGTACAAGCTCCATTGTCTGGCAAGCTGCGACTTAAACTTGGTTTTTTGTCCTTTTCTTGCACAACTGGACATACTGCTGATGCTGCACTAAAGCAGGATTTATCCAGCTTGCTAGTACTATCTCATGTTCCTTATATTTTATTGGAAGTCACTACTACCTGCAAGATAAAATTATTCTTCCTACCCAAAATGAAATAGCTTCCTGAGTGAGTATCAAACATTTTAAAAAAAGCATTAAGCCTTAGGTCTCATACACAGAGCAAAGGAAGCACCTACTAACATGTAACAAAGAGGACTGAAAAGCACTGTACTAGCAATAATTTCAAGTTAGAATAACGGATCAGGCATTTCAGTGAGTGTTAAGAATGCTATTAACCCTTCTGCCATATATCCCCCATAAAAGACACTCCAGTTGGGTACCATTTTCTTCCCTTTAGAGCAGAGTATAAAGGCCTCAATGATGAAACCCCTTTGCACAGGACTAAGCCAAGACCATATGGTAAGAAACAGGTAATTTCCTTTTGTTATCATCTCATATGCAAAGGCAGTCAGTTGACATTATATTCAAGACTAAATATTTTCAATCAAAGAGACTGATTCTTGGTACTATTCTTCATAATTGCTCATTCAGATTTCAAGACGGAAACTCATACTACAATTCTCACATTAAAAATATTAATTTTAAAATAAGTTATCAGAATTATTTCAGATGACAAATCTGCAAGTATCAACACATTAATGAGACAATGGTTACAAACACAGACTACAACACAAAAGCTGTTACTTCAGTTACCTGTTTGTGACTTTTGATGTACACAAGGAAAAAACATCCATTCCAACACACAACAAACATTATTTGCAATTTCTTGAGAAAGAAACTCCACCATAAGCAAGCAGCAGCTTCTCCAAAGCAGTCCACATTTCAAACTGAAGTTCTGCATATCAATGCATCCATTTTTTTGAAACATTAACAGAATATCTACCTGTTATAAGATCCTTTCACACTACTTTTCATAGATCACCTTCAGAGGTCAGTTTGTTCTCACATTCTGCTCAAAGACCTTCTTGCAACTTTATTTCCATCTTATTTAACAACTTATTTTGGTCAAATTACATTCATTCTGAGCTCTGCAAAATCTCACATCTGATCAGCATCTGACTGCTTGGTATGCTCTCACAGGATATGCTTATGCATAAAGTTTGAGTGATTCAAGTTTACACCAAGCTGTGTAAGCTAAAATAAAGCAGATATACACATAGTTGAAAGGTGATCCTTACAACATGAAGGGAGCAGTTTTCATATCTTTATTACAAAATTAGGGAATAAGAATTATCCAACAATTCAGTTTCTGTAGCGTACCTTGAATTATTAATTTGTATCACTGACAGTAAAAATATAAACAGTTTGTATTTTTTGAAAATTCTCTACGATATTTCTTAAGTCTCTACTCAAGCTTGCTCAGATCAATGCCTAATGGAGAATATCACATTTCTAATTAAAGAAAAGTAGTATTTCGAAGTGCGCTGCAATGCCTGAAAAGGTGTAAACTAAGACAACTGTAGCTGGCAAGAGCTAATGCTGATTTAAGCACCTCCTGACTATACCACTCCGAACCCCCAACTGTGGTGGCTGTCCCTGTGTAACTGGTATTTGCTTTGCAGGAAAGATGAATACTTTGAAAAGCATCCTTGTAGCCATAAAGGAGCATGTGAAGCAACTGCTGAAACAACCAAAGGCACTACCATATTCCAAGTTCTGGGAAGGCTGTGACAGTCATGCAGCTGTGCACACACCCACTCATCAGACAAGCTACCTAAAACACTAACTCTTCAACCATTCAGATTTATCATTACGGCAAGATAGTTATGTTCTTCATAAACTTGAATCCTGATAACTCTATTCTTGTTCTGTCACAATCAAGGCAAAGATGACATTTTCCTGCAGTAAGAGCAGGACCAGATTTGGGCAGCACCTGTCTTTATTCAGGAGCTCTCTAAACTTGTAATGGAAGTCCTCTATCGGAAGCATCGGTACGGAAGTTATACATATTTGGACTCCAGCCCTTTCCCAGCACAGTTTTGTCTTGTATATTTAGACCTTTCCCTGCATGTCACTAACGTAGTTTCACCTCTTTTCCTTTAAGGTCATGTAGACAAAACCTAAAAATATAAGAAAATAAAGCCAACTCTCCAATAACATAACTCTTCTCCACATCTTAATGAAACACAGGCTTTCAGACTTACTTTGACCATTACAGCACGTATTTTATTTGAATGCTTACACTGAACTAGTTTTATTTATAGCAGAACTCTGAAACAACATATAAGAATTTTAGATGAAGTTTCTAAGAGTCATATTTGGAATTTTTAATTCTATGAGAGTTTCTGAATTTTCAGATGCTGCAAATTGAAAGATGAGGTCAAACCACATCT
The DNA here is from genome assembly GCA_038380795.1 of Pyrocephalus nanus. Classification (NCBI taxonomy): domain Eukaryota; kingdom Metazoa; phylum Chordata; class Aves; order Passeriformes; family Tyrannidae; genus Pyrocephalus; species Pyrocephalus nanus. The sequence goes on from CM076259.1 coordinate 43,918,406, forward strand.
TCCTGTTTTTCTTCAATATTAGCTCCCCATCTGTAAATCTATGAAGAGCACTTATCTACTTTTACTTTTCCGTATTACTATTTCCATATACCTGTGAGTTTAGAAAGGATAATTACTAAGTTCTCATGTATTTTGTTACCTAATTATTGTGTTTATTTACACAAAAGAGAAACTTTGAAGTTTAATTAATCCAGATGAAAGTCCTTTTTTTTTGTCCCCTTAGGAAGAGATAATTCTTTTTAACGACACAACAGATCAAGAATACAAAAATGATATTCATATACTTATAAAACACATATGGAGAGATATGTAACAACCTCCCAAATCACATAAAGAACTGTTTTTACTGTGCATCTCACATCTGATGTTTTTCTTTAGCCCACTTCCATCGAGTTCAGTGTTAGAACTCTCAGACAAAACTTCATACAGCTCTTATCTTCCACATCATAAAGAAAATTTAATGCTTTTACAAGAGAAGGAAACCTGGAATACACAATAAGAAACAAATCCTTAAATGGAATGGTTTAGGTTTAGGATAACCAGAGCAGGCCAGTAACAAGCTTCAAGGATTAATGATTTGGCCCAATCCTATAGTCAGTATGTCACCTTACATCCTCATATCCCTTTTAAAGCCTTGCAGATATTTGCAGAATTTTCACCATAATCATAACAGAACTTTAGGGTTGAGGCACAACATCTGCAATGTCTAATCAGTGAAAGATCGAGAAATCAAATAAGACCTTTAGTAAAATACAGTTTTTCCACCTCTTTAATGAAACACCACTTGGCTTCCTCCACATTGGCAGTTTTGAATATACAAGGTTGTTTTAAAGTTTTTGATTTTTTTTAAAAAACTATCATATAAAGAAGATTCTACAATACCAGTTTTCCCAACTGATGCCTCAAGAATGAAGCAACATAAATTAATCAATCCTTTACCTCCTCCTCCCTCAAATATCTAGATGAACACTTTCAAAACTGTGAGTACTTCTATGACTACCCACAGCAATAAAGCAGAAATGCAAATATAGTATCGAGGTTCTGGGCAAAACACTGGTGTGCTCAAGATCAGTTTTTATCCAGCTAGGCCTAAAATTAGCACAACATACTACTAGTAACTACCAACACTTGAATTACCCTGTTTGTGATATTCATATTACATGCCATCATCTCCATTAAAGTATGTGTAGCTAAATTGCTAATTCTATTTTTGAGATGCTAGCAATTAATTAATACTTGTAACTAGATAAAATAAGACAAATTATATTTCTTATTAAAGCTCTGTAACAAAGTTTCACATAATGGTCCCAAAGAATAAAAAATGCATGCCCAGTAACATAATGCAACTCAAAACAAGAGCATGATTTCTCCACAGATTTGTGCTTTCTCCAGCCCCCCAGGGGACTGGCTTACTCTAACTTAGTTAAAAAGTTTCATTTTAAAAACTATGAAACTCGAACTGATTTTTTTTTTAAGGTTTAATACAACTTGGGGCGTTAGAGCATTTGGAATTAATTTACTGTCTTATACACATGCTTGGGATTAAAATCAGATGGAAATCAAACAGATTTTTTTTATCTTTAATATAAATAATGGAGAGTGACCTAAGCAGGAAAAAGTCTAGAGTAATCATGCAGGAAGTATACCAAGTGGTTTTATTCTTCTGAATCAGCTGCCATTTTAGAAGCAGAAAGAGGCATACCTTCTATTTACTCTCATAATAAACACTTTTTTATTACTTGCTACTTTTCCCCATATGCAATAGGAAGAGTGTATTTTGCTCAAAACATGCAGAGTGAACACAAAACAGAAAGGAAGCTTAGCAATGAAAAATTCTCCTAAACAAGTTACATATTACAAAACAAATGCTCTAGAACCCCTGTTCTACACTCTCTTGCATTCATCAACGTGACTGAAATACGAAACTGTACACAATTGTGATGCAAGAATGATGGTGAACTTGCATTAAGTGGTATTACAAAAACTACACAAAGACTAACGTGGCAATGATAAATTGACACATATCCCAAAATGGTTCTAAAAGCATAGCCATCCCAACTGGCAAGTTGACATAATTTTCACTTTTCAACCAGCAATTCAATATATGACAGTTCTTTCATACATTTTCTTTAAAAACTCTAAACATTCCGGTTTTGAAATGCAGTAATCCCACTCTTCACACACTAAAGCAGAAACTTTATTTGCATTATTTGGCACAGCTCTGGTTCTGAAAATGTCAGATGTGGAACTGCTACTGATACAGTGCTGAAGTTCTAGAAGCACAATGTTCCAAACTGGAACAAAACTGAAGATGAACCACTGTTTCATTATTACAGTTTTCCTTCTGTGCCTTCTGGAAAAGGCTTCTGATTTGAAGTTGATTAGAACTGGAGCTGCGGCTTACCTTTCACATGCTCTTTCCCTTAAAAGCGAAACATAATATATGGAACAATACAGTGCTATTGTGTCAAAGAATGAAGAATGTTAGCATTTTAAAAGACAGTATTTCCCATCTTTTTAACTGCAGTTTACATATTTTCTTCCAAGAAAAACTACATGTGAATAGTCTTGCTTCTTTAAAGCAACTGTGTATAGCATCTTTCCTGGAGAAATCACGGAGAATACTATTTTCCATATTTTACTGGCTTGCATGTAACCTTCTTGGCAACTGCAGAAAGTGAACAGACAGGTCAAGCTCACACAAAAAAATTTGGCTCAACATTTTAGTGTACATTTTTACTCTTAGACTAATTATCACTCAGGATGTAAAACATAACCACGTTATTAATATAGCTAAAGTCCTTAATATGCTTATTTATTTGTTCTAAGATATATATTTCTTAAAAGTACTGAAGATCCTTCCAAAGTCACTTCATGAGAACATACATAAAATTACATTCTGTGTCTACAGCACAAACTAAGCTACCTCTGCACAGTTATGAAGAGTCCTGCTCTACTGCCCACTCCTTGATCTTCTTTCCTTGCACACTGATATGAGAAGAATCGTAACTCCCACTGGGTCTCCTTTACCCCGCTCACTGCCTGGGCACAGGGATGCAAGGGGACACAGAGCAGGCAAGAAGCAGGACTGAGCAGAAAGGAGGGCAAAGGGCTATTCATATCTGCAGCAAATGCATGTACTGAAGTATTTGAAATATGCACAAAAGTATTTCCGATTTCCCATTAGCATACAAATATTTAAAACCTTTGGAAGCAGTCTGAAAGACTAATTCCAGCTGGCAATTCAAAGACTGCTTTCTACAGTACTGTGATAGCTGGTTTATGCAGCAGGGGTTTCTCACGCAATTTTACACTAGATAAAAATACTTAAAGCTTAGTAACAGCACTGCAGAATAAATCCTTTTAGAGCAAAGAATGAACAGTAATGGAACTTTTTTTAAAAAAAGAAACACATTAAAATGCCCAGAAAATCAGGAGCAAACAGATGCAGAAAGAATTACAACAAATCCTTGTGGTTTTTACATATTTTTAGATTTATTACATTTCCTCTTCCACCTTGCTTAAGCATTTAAAAAGGGAAGACCTGTTTTGCACTGAGATATTCTGGGTCTGGGGTTTTTTTGGGAGAGGTTTTTTGGCCAGGCAAGGATTTTTTTCTTTCAACGATTCACTGATAATAAAATTGCATTCCCTGTCACACAAATAAAAAAAATCGATCGCAGTGAAATTAAGGCAAAAAATTAATGAAAATATCTTAATCCCACCCCATCATTACTAATAAATATGTACTATTTTATTTTTCTTTACCACAGTCTTCTGTTTGGTGCTTCTTTGTCTGACACAGATGTGAGACTGGAGTTTCACTGGTTTGATGAGAGGCTACCAATCTTAAAATCAGCCGTTTCATACTTACGATAACATGATGTGTGTATGCTGTATACAGCTGCTGTATTCAGCCACAAAACCAAGCCCTACAGAACAACTTCATAACAACATAGAAGAAACACAGCCAACTGCAGTGACCCCACTCTAAGCCCAAAAAATATTAAGTATTTTTAGAACAAGATTTAATTTCAGTTTTTCTGCTATTCCTTGGCCATTTCCTCAACAATAGACTCAGTTTAAAAAATCCAAGCATGAATGTACCTGGTATTTCCACCTTTTTCCATTAAAAATTAGTTGGTTCGTGGTTTTCATGTAGAACAAGATTTCAAGTTACTTTTGTGAATCTGCTGTAGATATAAAATTGAACCACACTTCTCCCATTTTATTACATTACTTTATTCCCTCTCTCCCATTTTTTTTTTTTTCAATTTACATACAGGACCCTTCACACTTATTCCTGTTCCAGGATCTACACAGTATTTTTTCACTTAAAGGCAAGAACAGTATCTTTATTCTCACTGCAATTCTTTCAAGTCAAGCACTTAATGTCCCGCATACAATTAGCATGTCAATTCAATCAAATTATACAGCTATGCTTTACTCTACAGAAATTGAGATATAAAAGCACACTAGTAAAACTAGGAACAATGGAAGCGCTAGACAAACCGTTTACCAAAACAAATGGAAAAACCTTTTCAACACATGTATGTAGTAACACAGTCAAGTTCTTTTTGAATCCCATACCTCTCATTATGAGCGTTTTGTTCTCTACTCGAGGGACCACACAAATCACTTAAGTTTTTACTCGCATTTACAAAATTGGGGTTTTTTTTCTTTTAATGTGACTTGGGTATATAATAATCGTTATATGAAAGCAGGTGTTCTTCTAATGGTTTTACCTGCAAGTATGCTACGCTTATCTCTGAATTAAAACTTTTTTGAGTAGTTCCTTTAATTAAGGAAAAACAGTTGCTATTCCAAACTCTTTTCTGAAGAAATCCATCTTACTGCTTTTAAGAGTCAGTCTGATGTCATTCATAAGAATTCCTCCAAATTCCTATCTTATATAAATTTTCACAGCATTTTAAGGAAGTTCAAGATGGAAAAGACCTATTAAATCTATCCCACTAAAAACTAACACATTAAGGGTATGTTTCCATGCATTTAAAATCATCAAAAGCATTGTTTTCATGAAAATTTAATGTTCTGTTTTACCTATTTAGACATAGATAATAAATTTCAGTATTTCATGGAGTACTGTGAAAACACATCTGAAATGCCTACAACTCTTATTTTTTAAAAAAAATTGTATGGAAAAAAACACTAAACTATTAAAAAACACCAAACCGGTGAGACCACCTACTATTTCAGTTTATCCCAAAAGGCAACAAAACCCCAATTCATGGGAAAAATTATACCTGACATTAGGTATTCCTACTTTTTACTCAACTCCTTTGTTTCTAAGTTCTCACAGTTCAATACATGAATTTTTAAGAAAGCAAATGCTTTTGGGTTACTACAGTCCAACATTTTTCACTAAACTAGCACTAAATAGAATCATCTAAAGTAGTAATGTCCAATCTCTCTATATCCCATAGACCACACTCACTCCCCGTCCTTACTGTTCACGAATCAGGGGAGTTTGGACGGATATTCCCTTGTGCTACAAAAGTGAGCTAACAGCCCAAAGAAAGTATCAAATCCCAAGATAATTCTACAGTGAATGACAGCACAGTGCCATTATTAATAATTTCAGGGCTCCTGAGAAGACAAATTTCCCCTAGCCTTGGGCACAAGCACAAGCTAACAAAAGATGCTTGGATGCAGACTCTAAAACCACCTAAGGATATGCACCACTTCAAGTCTTGGGAATGGGATTTAGAATAATCCCTTCACATTTGTTGTTCAGTGTAAACTGATTCCAGTCACTACCCAGCCTTCCTTGCCATTTATACAGTTCAATTACAGTTTATTTTGACTTCTGAAGGGAAAAATTATGATCCAACTTGTTGTAAATACATATAAAGTACTCAAAATATTAGTTTCTGCAACATGCTTAAGTAAAATGAACTTCATGCCATCAGAGCACACCATTCATCTGCTGAACATCTCAGCTCCAAGAGCATTTTTTTTCTTTAAAAGGCCTAATGGGTTTTGGTTTTAACTTGAGAATCTGCTTTTAGATGGGTTATTTCAACATTTTTGAGCTAAGTTACCTCAAGGGAGATTGTGACTGTTTAGCAGAGTGTAGTTCATCAACGTCACTGCGTTTTCAAAGAATATGCAATTAAAGATTATTCTACATCTGACATCAAAGTGGAAAAGGGAGAAAATTAGTTTGGTATGACATTTTAAAAAACAAGAGCATATTTTAGATCAGAATGCTCCTCAAAGGTGGCATGCTATAAAATCCTAAGGGATTATGGTTAAAATTAAATTAATGCAATATTTAGCTCATAGTCTTCTGCCTTCTTTTCTAGTAAGAATCTCCAGTTTATGGTGTCTTTATGTACAACTGGGTAAAACATAGATGGACAATAAATGAAACAAGGACAGGAATTTTCTTTCTAGGCAATCCATAGTAATTTGTATTTTTCTTAGGAAATAAATACAGTAAAGTATATTTGAATCACCACCAAGTTTCCTAAGATATCAACATGCTATATCTGATGAGCACACTGGACAGAACTACAAAGACAGTAACTCAAAACCAAAATGATTTTTTTATTACTGAAGTGCCCAATAGCTCCCTTTCAAATGACTCAAATGACAAATGTAAATGCAGTTAGACAAGCCAGATTTTGGTAGTGGCATGTTTTCTTTAACTTAAATGGAATCGTAGAGCTTTGTTATTTTTCAGTATTCGAATTGTATCTCACATGAAAATTAAGCAGTTAAGACTGAAATTTCAGGAATATTGTAAAAGCTCAAGAGGTACGTTACAAAACCAAGTGCATTGTTGTTGTAGATTTCATATACATTCCATACCTATTTGTTTTAGCACAGCGTACAGCAAAGAGTATCAGGACTCCACTGTGCCTTCTGCTCAAGCAGAGCAAAGGTACTTAAAAACTTAAGTACATGTGTACACAGAAAAAATTTTAAACTCATCAACCAGATGAGGAACAAGAAAAATTAATCACTTCTGTGCAAAGGCAAAACCTTTGAGAAACAACACCGCTTAGGAAACAAACTGAGATCGTTCCTTTTTTTAAGGAAATTAGGTGTTCATTGTACAGCTAGAATTAGTTACTAGCACATTTGGCAAAATGAGAAGCCCTCCCCTTAGAGTTGAGCTGTGCGCAATCAACACGGCCAGGCAGCCCTAAGAGAACTTTTATTAAGAGCTGAATTTGGCAGTGTGTCATCGGCTACATCTCCATGAAATCTTTAGTGTGCTCAAAGTCAACATTTCAGGATTTGTTAGGACTTGGTTCACAGATACTTAAGAGATGAGATGATTTCTCATGCAGTAAAGACAACTGACAAATCCACTGCTACCATGCAGAGGTTTACAGGAAGGATAGCTCACAACTGTGGAATCACTAATATTAACTAAAATCTTCAGTAACTTTCAAATACATATATACCTCCACTTGCTAGCAAAAATGCAGTACAACAAACATGCATTTAAAATAGCATGAAGCTGCAAAGAAAGAATGAACCACTTTCATAGTGGTTTAATGTATGTTTAATGTATTTCTGAAACATACTCAAGACACTACAAGGAGGAGCTTATATATAATAAAAAAATACACAGAAGTTAGCTAAAAGGCCTGAATGACACAGCCTTTTCCTCTGAAAAAAAATGAACAAATCTCTTGAGTCTAGTCAAATTATATTTAAAACATATTCCTTGTACAACTTTATAGTTTAGAACTACCAATTCACACCAATGCTTTCTGAATTCCCAAAAAAAGTCAAGGACATGGCCAGAAAAGACGAGAAAAAAATAATCTCATATTGGGACACCTTACTAGACATCAACGTAAACTGCATTTTCAACTGAATGCAGGATACCAAAGCAGAGAGCTTAAGTAGTTGCTACATGCAAACACTGGTTTACACTAGTGAGAGAACAAAAAATTTTCCAAAAGTTGAGTTTTAGGACTAGTGTGCTAAGTAAAACCAGTTGCAGTTTTGGTTGTGGTTTAGTTTAAGAATGAGTGACATAATGTGATACATAGATCAAGTAGGGGAAAGAATATTTCAGACTCTGAGCATAACTTGCTATTGTATTATACAAACTATGAAGTGTAGCACGGATCTCAAATCAAGCAAAAAAAATGGTAACATTAAAGAGCAAAAGGCTTAGCAGTTACAGATATCACAAGTGAGGACCTACACATAACTCCTGTATTCTATGAAAACAATAGCTATCTTAAGTCCTATAACACTGACAATTTAAGTAACAGTGTCCTTCCAAAATTCCAGCAATGCTGCAATTTTCTTGTTACCCATTTGCTCAGTATTAAAGCCACCAACACTATCACTGCTACATTAACAAGTAACACATACATGCCCTCTCTGCTATGTGCACCCCATGCTCAGCACCCTCATATCATTATAATTAGGGTACCAGGTTATCTAAAATCAGTTTTTAATCAATTTAGTATCAGTATTCATGCAGATAAAATTAAGTCATTTCTACCTGTGAAAATGCGAGTGAACTGATTAAAAACAGTTCTTACATCCCTACTTACTTGCCATTACAGGAATAGAACCAATAGGTCTTTTCCATCATCTTCCATGACTGAGAAAATCAGAATCATAATAAGCTTCCTAAATGTCTCAATCAGCAAGTCTATCCTGAGTTGGGTATTTTTCAAATTCATCATTCTGTAAAACCTTTATGAAGAATACTCACGCAATCCTTCTAAATGCATATTACTCAACTATAAACAATCACTTATTTTCACTAAAAAACATATATTTGCTTCCTTATTAAATAGTTATTCATTGATAACAGATGTGTTTCTGTTCAAACCAACCACTGGGGAAAATGTATACTTTTTAATCATGAGGCACTACACAGTGCAAGGCTTCAAAACCAGCTTGCAGCAATGTCTCCTTCCTCACAATGGCAAGATACTTAAACCATCACCAGAACACAGATGTCACAACAAATTTTCTTCTGCATAAGTATAGTTTAGGTAAATTCATTCGTTATGAGTAAAGCATACATGCAGATTCCTTTCCAAAGTTTCTTTTTTTCCTTCCCAGGTTAAATTTTCTAAACATTTGTTTAACAGATATACTCTGTTGATAAGTCTATTGTGACTAAGTCTGCAATGGTGCACTGAGATGCAAATACACAGAATCCTTGAGAACACTTTGTATAAAATTTTATGCTCTTCCAAACTCAAACAAAAGCAGCTGTGTTATAAGTTTTTCATAGTATGTACTGCACCATGCAGTTTAGCTAAACAGAGTCACTATCAAGAATGGAACTTTCCTGACACATAGTAGAAACTACGTAAGAATGAAAATGATGCCACTTATAATTAAGCATAAAATTATTCTCACTCAGTATTAGTAATAACATTCCCAAAATACTTTCCAGTGATTTTTTTTATTGTTATCAGATATCTGCACATTTTACAGCATAGTCACACATTGTATTTTGCTAGTCACAAACACATTGCCTTACATAATGATCCGCATCATTTCTGCTCTATACTACAAAGCCTATGACTGAATACAAAAAAAGTTTTACAAAAGAAACTGTTTTAAAGACTACAATAACAATAGAACCGTTTCCAGATAACAGCTAAAATTATAAAGGCATATACTGTATAGTTTTACTGGAATTTCTAAAACAGTAAGGAATGAATTCAGATTTAGTATCTGCGACGCTTGTTAGGTCCTTCAAAGTTGCCCCCTGGGTTTCCTCTACCAAAGCCACCAGGTCCACCACTCACGGCGCCTACACCACTCATTGGCGGCTGAGGAGTTTCAGAGCCCGTCCTACTAACCAGAGGTGAACCCATCTGTGATGGACCTCCTTGAGGGAATCTCTCATTATGCTAATATAAGTCCATTTGGAATACGCCAAATATGAGTTACAACAAAAACCACAAGTGATGTTGTCATGGAGTTCAGCAGATAGTCCAGCAGAATCAGGATCACACATAGAAGGAAGAAAGGAGCAATTCAATTAGTTATTATGGGAAAAGAGCTGGAAATTAAAGAGTGCTAATGTTATGCTCCAACTTTGTAAAGTAAATTAAAAATTAAAAGCAATACTTAAGATAACTCTGGTGCTAAAAGTAACTTCATCCTTACAAGCACATCTGAAGCAATATATATTCTCTATGTAACAGAGGAGACAGCAAACAGTTTTATACCTGAGCCCTATTCTGCCTTAAATACCAACTACAATGCTTCTCCTTTTAGTAAAATGAGACACAGAAACATTGTCAAACTGAGGGCGGGGGGGTGGGGTGGGGGGGGTGGTGTTGTCAGCTTTTTTATTTCCAGATAGAGCATATTTATTCTTTTAATAGCAATATAACATGAAGATTTCTATACCCACATATCTGTGGATACTTCAAGTCCATGCTACCTGGAGTCAGTCTTTTACACAGCACTTAAGAAATCTTTAGTTAAGACTTTTAAAACCCTGTCCAGATAAAATTACATTAGTCACAAAATGCATGACTGGACTATGCTTAATTTAAAACAGCTTCATATGTATCTAAAGCTCTTCTGAAATATCAATCTAGGATAAAAATTCAGTTAATATTCCACATTTATTTTCCTTAGCTCTGTGCCTAATATTAATAAAGGTATATATGCTTACGCAAATTTATTTGCTTAGCACTTAAGACCTAAAACAGAAAACATGCATCTGAGCACTTACAGTTCAGTATTTATATAAGTGTTTAAAAATAGAACCCTACATGGTGAAATTTAAACTCAACATAACATAAACCATTAAAAGCATAGATACATGGTACAATCAGATCTGGAAATAACTCATCATTCACCTGTTGGGGACAGTTAAGCTTTCAGAAGAAATTCCTTCTGTAGAGAGATCTGCATTAACTGCCCAGGTATTCAGAGTTCAACAAGGACATTCAAGACCAGCACTTTATTTGTATGTCTGAATCAGAAAAGAATTCTTCTGAAAGCCCAGCTCCAGAAAAAGCATCAGAGCTCTGCAGTTCTGAAGTCTGCTAGTTCACATAGGTATTACTAAAAAACAGCATTAAATCTAAAGATAAAACTATATGCAACTTATATCATGGTTGTATATACCTCTTTGACATTGAATAAGAGAAATGTTACTTCAAGAGCTGCATAAAGAACTACTACTGACCAAAGAACCTTTAAATCTGCAGCACTGGATAAATCTGTTTTAAAATTAACTCAGGCCAGCTTGTTAGAAATGGATATGAATTTCAACAAATAACTTATCACGTACTCCTGATCATTTTTACCATTTGACTTTTGGGCAAAAAGTAAAGTCCTCTTTCCAACAAGGAAACTTCTCTCCAGCTAATGAGAAAACTTCAGTAATTAACAACTTACAATAAAGTACATGGGGGAAGCTTCTTTGAAAATGTTATATTCAAAGACAATCTATGTTTCAAAAGACTGCAGTGGAACAAAAAGATTACTACGACTTTCCTTTTAAGACTTCAGAAAAACATTTAATTTAAAAAATTTAATTTTTATTTCTAGTCTATAAAACATGGTCTCCATATCCCTCACAGGAAATTAACTGTTACAGTGTTTTAGTAGAGAGCTCTCACAGGATCTTTTAAGTGTCTTTCCAACAGCAACAGTACAATAAGACTATGCCTTTCTGTAGGGGCCTGCCCTCCAAATTAAAAACCTATGAAGACCAAAATTAAGCAAAAAATAAAACCTAATTTGTCCTTCAGAAGCATGCAGAAGAAAATGGAAGTAAAGAAATATTTTTTTAAAACATGCATTTTCAAGTGTCAGTATATTCTCTACATTTCCATACCTGGAATGACTTTTTGTAGAAAAACAACAGTTTAAGTTAGATACCATGATATATGATACCATGTTCTTTTCTGTACACCTCTTTTTCAGTGTCTGTATAATCACAAGAGAATGTTCTAGAGGTGACCAATAACACAGTGGTCTACAGTAAAAGCATCTCCAAAACCAGTATTTTGTGAATAGCATCTTCCCTACTTTGTGAGCAATTACACAACTGATAAAATGAGCTGGCTCCTACAACATGAAGTGAGACCCTCTCCTTTTTAATTTGTAAAGACCAGACTCATCATGCATTTAGTGCAAAGTCAAAATCTCATTTTTCCTCTAAGGAATAAAATTTTTTGTTTAAACTTCATTATACAGATTGCTCAATCACAGACAGATACTGTTGAGAAGGCATATAGAAAAAGATGCAGCTACAAAATGCTTCTGTGTTCCAATAAAACTATAACAGAATCACTGTTAATACTATATATTCCTTTATATCACACCACCAGTAACCCAAATATCTATTAACAGAATAGTACTGAAAAAATATGTAAAAATCAGATTTTAAAGTGATATAGTTGTTTCTCTACATTAAGACATTACAGCTAGGAAAAGTAACTGGCTATGAGAACAAAGCAAAAATGGCTAGTGCTTTAACTGCAACCCAATGGCCTATTGCTCTTGATTAAAAATTCCAGATGCATACAAGATGTTCCCTACCACCCATGGCAATTGGGCAATACTATTTTTCCTGTATTGATACGAGAGTTATCCCCAACAGCTGTTGCCATATTGATTTTCTTCAGTGGTGTAATTACTGTCACAATCTCATGCATTTTACAGTGTTAGAAAAGAAATAGAGAGAACACTAAAGTTGCTCCAGAAAATTAAATAGTTTACACAAAGATATCTTCACACTACATAGCTTTCAACATTTAACCATTCATCAAACCCCCTAAAAGCTAATTCATAGAATTTAGTTTTACAAAAGAAAAGAACAGCAAAAGTTTAAATTTACAGATTACCGTTCCTAAGGTAAGTAGAATTTTCATAGTAAGGTCAAAAAAATATTGCCCTTGTGTGTTGTAAATTATTTGTATGAACAAGTTTTCTCAATTACTTTTAACAGATTCAAAATCTGTAAGGTTCTTATTCAGCGTGAAAATACCTTTGGTAACAAAAATGGGCCATGAGACATGACAGCTATTCAAAGTAATTAAATTTGTGATACGTTACCACTGTTCCATTATCTGGCATCATTGGTGTTCCCATATTTGCAGCTCCTTCTGGTCCCATGGAAGGACCAGGACCCATTGCAGGGCCAGGTAAAGTTCCTCTGTTGTTCATATTCATACCCATCATTGGAGGAGGGCCTTGGTTACCAGCAGGTGCTGGGCTAAACGCATCTATGCAAAACAATCTATACTTAGAGCTGTCCTATCTTAATTTTACAAGAACAAACAAACAATTTACAATATTTTAAAAGCCAAATGTACAAGACTTCAAATACTTGAAATAAAAAAAAAAATATATTCTTTGAGACTGTACATTTATCTCAATCATCTGCTTTTAAACAGATTCTCAATAATCCCTATTATTTTGCGTTACATAATTTGCCTCGTGTTTGAAAATCCCAGCCTTTATAGCTTTACAGGTGTACAATTTCCGTGCAGGAACAGAAGCATTCATATAGCATATATGTGCAGTATTACACACCACAAATGGGCAAAAATCTCAGGTCATTTTACAGATACTGGCAGCTATAAGGCAACTTTGTTCTTTAGGGATCACAACACATGAAAAGTACATTTGCAAGTACTCTTCTATCATTATTATGTTAATTGTATATAGTGTACAGTAAAAGTAATACCAGAGATGGTACTCAGCTTCACAATAAACTATGAGTAATACAGCATAAACAAAATCTTGCAATTAGCTGTAATTTATTATGGGAAGAATAGCAGAAATCTATGGGAAATTTTGCTAGAACTGAAAGTGACAGAACAGTCTCCTCCAAAATTCTAATTCAAAGTAAGAGGTAGAAAAAAAGCTTGAAAACACATTTTGAGGAGATCATTTAGCTATATAATATTGCACCAGGCAACACCACTCTGCCAGTACTCATTAACATACTCAACACGTAGGTAAAAACGCCTTCATAACATTTTCTCCTGATGTTATAAGAAAGAAAAAGTCTGATTATATAGCTCACATCTGCCATTATGAAATATCATCAACTTCAAGACTGATGATGATGCATTCTCCTTCCTCCCTCCCCCCAAATAATCCATTCTTTTCAATGAAAATCCATTTTCATGGAAGTGTGCATCCAAAACTTGATAACGGAAGAAGACGTACCTTTGGAATCTAGCCTACACTTAAAAGTATACACCGTAAGAATATAAAGAAGTCTGATATTTTGCTAGACTACTAAGCTTGTTATTTTAAAAATAAACTCTCTCACTTGTCATCACGACTATCCTTCAGTAATGAATATACAAATGTACATCATTGTAGGCAGGTCATTCAGCACAGAGTACTATGGCTATCTGCAGGGATGCAAAATTACATCTGTATTACCTGCCTTGAGTACACATAACACAACAGTCAGTGAAACCATGGCATGCAAGATATTGCTGCTGAAACTGAAGACCTGCGTTTGATCATTATGCCAACTGCAAGCTGTTTAGCAAAAACAATCCACGCAACACAGCAGCACCTGTAAAGTGCTGAACAAGTTTACCAGAGGAGAGAAAAATCCTGTAATTTTGAAAAGCAGAACTCCTTTGAGTATAGTAATAAGAAACTCCCAGACCTCTCCCTACAACACTAACTCGAAACATAGGTATGCTCAAGTTGGATGCTTCTTACCTACCCACACACGTGATTAGTTCATGAAGTAGATAGAAGATTATGCTATAATGCAAGAGAATTACCCCAAAATTGGTTTTTAGTATCATCCATTCAGCAGCTAAGTAGAGAAGAAAAAGCCAATATAAGAAGAAACCTTTCTTTTCGGAAGCTCTTCCTACTCTGCAGGACTATCATGATTGGCAATGATCAGCACAGGCAGTAGTGCCACTACCTAAATGCTAAATTACTTGTTATTGGCTTATCAGCCTAATTAAACTGAGCCACCTGGCCACACACAGGTAGCATCACTTATCTGTTAACTGCAACAAAGTTCTCATGCTCTGTATCATACAAATGCACCCATGGTGCTTCTAGAGTGACATCCAGCAACCTATACTAAGACACCTATAATATTAATCCTGTTTCAGAGAGTCAGCTCTAACAGGAGGAAAATTCCAGAGTATAATACAAGGAGAGAATGGTGCCTAGCACACTTTCAGCAAGAGGCCACTATACCATTTTAGGTTTAACTCAGTGGTCCTCCAAAATCCTCCTAGCTCCAAAAGAGACGCTAAAACCTAACAACTTGATTGCCCGTTCTTTTTGGTGGGACACTGATGTTAGCAGTTAAAATTTACAGGACCAGGCTTAGTAACAGATGGAAAGCTGTCACCAGTGTTCGTGCAACAATGCACAGACACTAAAAAACAAAAAAGTCTTTTTCTGCAAACTGGAGGGCTGAAAAAGTACATTATAAATGCCTGAACTGCACATACCAAAATCTGCCACAGCTGGCAACACACTAGTCAATAATACCCATCAATGCAGACATAGTTCCCCAAAAAAGTTCTTTTTTTCCATATTGAAGTTTATAAGCTGCACTTAGCACTACAGATCCAGCTAAGTGCTATGATGAGGTATACAGATTCTCCCAGAACTTGTCACAGAAAACTGCAAGAAGGAGCAGTTCTGCACAAGTCAGCCCAATACTTATTAAACCTGTCACAGAGGTACTGTTTTCTAATAATATAATGCAGATATTTCCATTACTGAAGATATTCCACGTCTCTACCATCCCACATGATGAAAAGTTGCAAATGGCACAGGCAAAGGTCAGCTAAAAATAAAGTTACAATTCTGACAGCAATGCTGAGAATGGATGCTAAGGTCAATAACTAAAGATCTACTATTTAAAGGTCTACTGTAAGGTTTTGGGATCAAGATTATTTTGGTTCTACTTGTGGAGTTACTAAAATACTGGAGAAAAAACAAAATCTCTATAGTGAGCTAACCTAAAATCCAGACAATATGGTTATGTATTTGCTATGGATATTTTAAAATAGCTGCTCAGAGTTACATTAACTTCTTTTGGAACTACATAACTTATTTCTAAAAGTATTAGGTTTAAAAGCTAGAAAACAAGACCAAGAACATCACTGTTAAACATTAAAACCTGGAAGGAATTGCAGTAAATACACTGGCTGTAAAAAGTGTATCTTGTGGATCGGGACAACAGGCACAGTATCAATATTTATGAAGTCTCTTAGTTAAACGAAATTTTCAAGTATGCTGCAATGATATGCAAAGGTACAACTATAAAATAAAAAATTTAGTCACAATTTATTCTTCAGTTCATTTTTTATAACTTCACAATGTCTTCCTTTAGATTTATTTTTCAGGCTTTTCATCATCCACAAAAGAAAAAGCCTGTTTCTATATTGCAGCTATAAATGTGTCTCAATTAATAAATGCAAGGAAATGGTGAATAATGTATTTAAAAAGCTGAACCAAGCAGATTCATTAGTCTGTAAGATCCCATTACTCAAAAAGGTCAAGCAACAATGTTTACTAAGTTTCATACGTAACTTCAAGTTTTAATACAGAAAAATAGTTCTATTACTTTTCCTTTAATTATCATCTTAATTTATTTTAAATTAACATTAGGAAGTTTCTGATAGATAAATATTGATGGTTAATACAGTTTAGTGAAATTTGGTATTTCTGAAGAAACACTCTAAGTTTCAGTCTTGTTTAAAAGCAGATATACTGGATAAGTAAAATTCCAAACGGTTTCAGTCTGCATATATGGAGCAAGCACTAATTACCATACTTTTCTAGATTTCACAGTAACAGTTCTTAGCAGTGACAATATTTAAAGTCACAAGAACGAACTGAGAATATTTGCAAATACAGATTTGCAGTAAATTAGTAGAACACCAACCACATTATTCATTAACCTCATCAAGAACTTGCCAATTTTGATCTCTCCATCATTTCACTGCATACAATCACAGCACCAACTTCTCTGAATAGACAGTCCCTCCAAATGAATGCCAAATATTTTTAGAACATAAAATTCCTCTTTTGCATCAGATAATTTTGAAAGCATCACCTTTCCCTGATTTTTGTTTTTCTTAACTTGCACATCTTATTTTTTTCCCATGTATAGACAAAGCAATAAAATAAAGATACATCTGGGGGAGGGGAGGAACCTGTTTGGAAGCAAAATATGTGAGATTTTTTATTTCCTAATATTGCTTACTCCTTTTTACCAGTAGTTGTCACTGTTAATAGTGCTTGAGTAACATGTACAGTCCCAAAGAAAAAAAAATTACATTACAGAAGCCTTTTTCCTTCAGATCCCTACCTCCCATGTTAATTGCTCCACGAGGACCCATATCACCCATTCTCATTTCCTGTTCTCTCTGAAAGTAAACATAGTTTTCATGATCAACCTATCATTCTTAGAACTTAAAACATTCCCATTTACTCCATAAAAATAAAAGTGTTAAAATTTTCAAAAGTTTCCATTGATTAAAAATAGTACAAGGAACAAAGTTAACTATACTCTCTTGTTTTTATAATATCAAATGGATTAGTAAGTTCAATGTAACAATGTTGTACATTTTTGCATGTTAAAGATTAAATATCACAAGTTTCATTTATCATATGCAGCAGTCTAAAGCTCCCAAATAATTATGTGATCAATTTCAAAAAAAAAAAAAAAAAAAAATCCATCTTCACGCAGTGTTTTTTACTAAAAAGAAGTATATTTACATTTTAACTGTAAATAGAGAGGTCTTATTACAGTATTGCCTAAAGGCCGTGGTTCAATATAGTCAATCTGGCTTCATGATTCAAAAATGCTTGTGCTGACTGGAAACCAAGCTCTGATGTGTTATATTATGGTATATAAACTCAATCTGCCAGCTCGTCTTTCTTCCAATAGTTTTGACTTAACCTGGTGGTAGAACATGTTCTGATAAATAATATTACGCTATTGATACGTTAGTTCAGATACTGACCATCCTTCTGAAACCAGCATACAACTGCAGTATATTAACAGAAACTATAACATGCATTTATACTAAACAGTCAAAGTGATCCAGATTTAACTGATGTTCAGTCACCCAACAGCAAAAAAGAGTTCTGACATTGCTAATCATGAACCACGGCCTGCTGTGAAACAATACTCAAAGGATAGTACCCAGAGTGGCAAAAAATCATCACTTAAAGGAAAACAAATTATACTATCAGAGATAATTTCAAGGATTTTAGTATTACTCTTTACATCAAAAGGATTAAATAGAAACAAATTCACAGTTCAAAACAAAAGCTGAAGAAACTTTTCTCCTTAATTAAAAATTTTGTCCTTAATATTTTACAAGAATGATAACGTGTATTCTGCTCAAGTGAACACACGTGTGCTAAGAATAAGCATATGCAAAACAATTTACCTCATTTTGGAAATCATTCCACTTACGATTTAAGAGCATAAGTACAGATGCACTTTGAAAACAAATCCAAATACTAGGCAACAAATCAATATATAATCAACTTTTACATGGAAATATTAATCAAACCAAAATACATTCACAGGATTTTTACAGGTTCACAAAACTTCACTTTGGTCAATCGTATTTGGGATGCCAAACCTGAGTCTTCTATCTCCACACACTTCAAGCGGCAGACACCATTATTTGACAGAATAGAATCAATAATTTTGAAAAAAATACCCTGTTACAGGAAACTGCCATAAGATAAATGACAAAAAGCTCTCAAATGTATTTAACATAAGAAGATTACACACTATTTTCAGAAGAATATGGCTTAGTGTGGAGAGGAAAAATAAGGCCTGGTAACTAAAAGACAGATGCAGGTGCTAGGGTATAGCTACAAAAGGCCATTGATGGAACACTAAGGAGGATCTCTTCTTTTGACCCTAGAACCCACTTAAAAATTTGTAACAGAGCAGGCAACTTACACTGGCACTGTAAGTAAAGTCATCAGTCCCACTGGGATCAATCAAACCATAAACTGATAGCAATGTCACAAAATTAGATACAACTTTGTTGATATTAGTCTGCTTGTGCACCTCAGCCCTGACATGAGGAAGCAAAAAGAAAGTGGTATATCATCCCTAATGTCAATCCCTAGCCCAAACTGACAGAAAGCCACCATGGCTATCAATTTCCATTAGTTAGACTGTGTGTGCACACACGGGCATATGTGCAAGTGTGACAGGACATGCCACAAAAAGATGACTCTTTAGTCATCTTTTAGTGAGATACTCTTTAGCTGCAAGGCAAAGTAACAGATTTTGCATTAGTGCACATAACTTACTTGATTCATCTCAGGTTCAATTGCAAGTTGCTTAGTGTTTGGTCTTCTTTTAATGTGACAAGTGCCATATAAGGCAGGGCCAAGTACAACACTGGCTAGCTAAGGATAAATAGAGCTGTAAAGCTGCACTAGTTTGCTCTGTAAAGCTTTAATGTACACTTTCCTTAAAAAGCACATTACCTCCTAGCAATAAACCATTTTTTTTCTCAGCCTGAAATGCTACCAGTCTTCAGTTAACCACAAGTACAGCAAGACAGGTAGAACTTGCAATTTTTACTTTTTTTAGTCTAGTCTAACATTTGTAACAAAACCCATTAATTATTTGCCTTTTTTTTAGCTTTAACTTCGGTGTTGAATTACTATAGTATAAAAAGTATTTCAGCAATAGAATCAAGATCCATAAATGTGCCTTATGATCTCTACTGCCCATTAGTTTATCAATGTGCCTGCAAGAATTACTATTTTTATTCCTACTGTTGCACGTTCATGACTTATCATGTTCCCTTGAATTCCCTGTCAGAGAAAATATCCGATTTCAAATGTTAACCAATAGTATGTATCAGTAAGGTCATTAAATGATCAACATATTAGCAACTTGTATTTGCAGGAGTCCAGATGATAAAAATTCAGTCCTATCACACACAGATCATGTCCTAGACAGCTCTTTACTATGTCATCATAAACACGTTATTGCAGGTAAGTTAGGTCAACTAGTCCATGGGGTTTGCCCAAAATATGGCAGAGAAAGGAGTACCAACAGGCAGTTTGACAGAGTAGTCAAACCAGTACTGGTTGGTAATTCCAGCCCACCTGAGAGCTTCACTTTTGGATTATCAAGTCCTTTGCAGAACTCAACAATGAGAGTGTTACCTTCTCAGAGCTTCTTTTCCTCACTATATGGCTGCCCATTCTTCTGTTGAGTAGCAGCTGCTTCGGTACCTTCCCAAAAGCCACCCAGAACCACCCATAAGAAGGAGTTAAAACTGAGCAGCAAGAGAGCAGGGCTAAACTCTTAATAGAGAAATATGTGGGTGATTAAGAACCTCTGAAGCCACCTGGTACCTGGGAAAACAACTTAAACTGGAAGAGAACAAGAAAAATGGATGATATGCAATACAGGGGGAAAAGGAAGCCATAGGACAAACAATATGTAGTAAAGTGTACGGTAATCTTTGAGAAGATCAGAAAACACAACAAAAAGTCCAGTTGTAAAAGCACTGTTTACACAGCTCAAAAGAAAGCTTTCCAAATTACTTCTGTTGCAGGATTCTTATAGAATACTTCAAAACTCACTAACGCAAACAACACTTAAGAAGGTCTGATTCATCTGAGGAATTTGCTTTTAGAAAAATTGCTATGATGGAAAATACAGAATCATACTTGCTAATTGCTTTAGATACAAGCATTAAAAAATTTATTTCCTCACAATTCCAACTCATTTTAATGTCAGTTGTAAAAAGGGCATCTACACCAAAATACTGAATTCAGTTTTCAAATTATACATTTTATATTTAATATAGCATGGATTCTCCCCCTTTTACAAGTATTAGAAACCAGCTTTCTCGAGTATTTGAGGTGTATCATGCGCAGTGTTCTTACACCTTAAACACCACTGATACAGCAGTCTAAGTACACAGAGAACTGCCAAGATGATCCTTCTGTTTTTTAAATGTATTAGGCTATTTTTAAATTCATTCTAAAAAACCGTGAAACCAAATGTTTTAAAAAGAAACCCAAGAATTGATATAGGAGAATGTATCAGATGCAAATCCCTTCTCATAGCAGAAGGAAAAACACAAATAGTCATAATGACCTTTTTTTAATAGACAAAGCAGTACTACTTTTTTCCTGAGAAACAGGCTTTGTAACTGCAGCACCCCAGAGAAAATTAAAAACCTTGTCTCCAAATGATGCAATAGTCATGGTAACAAAGCTATAAAAAAATTATTATACTAAATAAATATGGTATGGAATATTTTACAACAGCAAAAAGCAAGATACCAATGAAATATTAAGATGACACATCATACAGTTTACAAGTGCTTGTGGCCAGGAGATACACTTCTCAATTAACATGGGATTATTTACTCCCCTTTCAGCTAAGGAATGGTGACCACAGTACTGCCAAGACATGGCATGAAAAAAATGCCTTAGCAGAAAAAGAATATTTACCCTATAAACTTGCACACAGTAGTTTAATTAGCACTTTATCTAGCTTGTATATGTAGAGCCAAATGTAATTCACAGTGCTGTTGATTCTCACTTGTTTTCATTAACATGGAAACCCAATTTATGTCTTTATCAGACTTTCTATCTGTCAAAACAGGTATGACATTTCTGCACCTCTAACTAGAATTTCTTACTCCCTTATAGTGTGGTTTATTTTATTAAGTTCTTTCTAGAAAAGAAAAATTATTTCTAAAGACCTCATCAGGAGGTAATTGTACTTTACTGAAAGATACCTGTATTTTAATGACATAAATCATACAAGTTACTAAAATTGCTAGTTGGAAATCAAAACTATAATTTGGGGGGTAGTTTTGATTGTGTATTATTTGTCTTTTCCTCAGTATGTCTAATTCACTCCAATGACTAATTCACTGGAAGTTAAGCTGCTAGCAAGAAGTTAAAGCAATAAAAGCCTTCTCCTCTTCCATCCACCCTTCTTGTCACCTTCCCCTCTTTGACTTGTTCCTCAATTAAGATCCGCATGTAAGATACAAAAGTTACAAAATCCCCAAACAGTTTGTTTTATTCCACCACATGCAGTAGCAGTAATTTTAAATTAAAAACAATGATCTTTCAAAATCCAAGATTTCTGTGTATTCCTGAGCACTGCAGTCTACATGCAGAGCTGATCCCTCCTCTGAGCTGGGCATCACACTAGATGATTCCAGAAATGTTTTCCAGCCTTAAGTACTCAAAAACTCTATGAACTGAGTGATAGCTCCCACCCAGGAGTTTGGAAAAACATAAGCTCGCAGAAAACTACACAAATACATTAAACTAGATAACAACTAAAGTAAATGTAGCTATAAAACATATAGCATACAGTAAACTATAGAGCTCTGTTTTTAAATAGGAAGCCTAATAAAAAGAATTTTCACTACGTTTAATAGCTGTCAACTATTGAATCAGAGTTCAACCTCCGAGAAAAACATCTTAAGAGGGCTAGAGGAGATAAAGGAAATTTACTCCTTAGTGACTCAAGTCATGAAAAGAACTGATGGAGATGACTCACTAAGTTCCAACATAAGCATAAAAAAACCTATCAGTAAAACCATGAATACACATTGCATGAAATACATGCAGATACATATATTCCAGTAAATGATACAAACTGGAAAAACATCCCCAATGGCAGTAACAACTACAATCAGAGCTGTTGACAGTAAGAAAAAAAAAAAATCTGATTTTCCCTTACAGAAAAAAAATATAAATATTAGTCCAGTGCATTAATTACTATTTCCATTATTTCAATAAAATTGCAAAGGAAGCATCAATTTTATTAAGATAGTGAAATTTCTCTTAAAACTAATTAACAGCAAAAGTATAGGAATGTATTTGGGAAAAACCTCCATGCATTACGTCTTCACTTTCTGCTTTCAGTTCTGAGTACAAAAGGTCATCTACATCTGTGAGGCCTCATTTTCCTTCTGCATCAGTTGCTGAGTATATTTCTCAGCATCTAAATCCCACAGAAAAAAAACCTCCAACCAAACAAGTGTCATTAAAGTACTCAAAAATATTTACTATTCTAAGCTGAAGTTATTTTTCAAAAATACAAAAAAAATTATACCTTGAACCATGTTTTAAAATCACAGGTGTATTTTAATAAAAAATAATACTAAATTCATATTAAGGTGCAAAACAGCCACCATAACATATTAAAAACATCAGTCAATATACCTAGTCAATTACACAGATTAATAATGAAATGGGAGTACTCCATTATTTAACTCCACTAACTACCGAAACGCCTCTCAGCTCATCACCTAACACTAACACTGTAAGACAGGGATGGATTGCAGTTTTGTGTGTGACAGAGAGCACACACACACTCAACACTCCTATTTTACAGATTTGGAAGAAATGGTTTTCAAAAAGTTACGTATTCTCTCACATCCACCTTAAGACCAGCCATTTCTGATCTTTACAAATTGGAAGATGGTTCAGGATCTTTGTTCAGGCAAAGCTAGCTTCCACTTGCCAAAACACACAACCTGCTGGGTTGGTTTTTTTTTCACAGTATGGTGTTGAACAACTGTGAACCTTCCCGTAAGCTTTGGTTTTGCCATTCTCCTACAGCTGGATGCAAAACCCAATCTGAAGCAAACCTGACTTTCTTTCAATACATTAATCCTCATGTGATGTTTAAGTCAGGTCTATACTGACATTTTTGGAAAAGGAAGCAGTTAATATTACTCATATTACAAAGACCTTTAGGGGACACCTCACTAACCAGCAACATTCAATAATCTCCTGAAAAAAATACTATTTAATACACAACAGCCAGCCACTAGGCTAATATTTTAGAGGTAAGCCCACCTAGTGGCCCCTCAAATTTGTAAGCATCAAGGCAACTAAAAGATTCCAGAAACTGAAACACATTTTTACTAAACAGTATAATGTAAATCGCATTGTACAAGCTGGCATTCATCTATAGCAGTTGCCAAGTCCTATTAACACAATCTGATTACAAGTGTTGAAAATATTAAAGAATGAATAATAATTACATTACTATTACTCTCAAAATATGTTACTGCAAGAAATACTTTTTCTTAAGATTAGTTTCAATGTGATTTGTAAAGTTTTTAAGTTTTCCTCAAAATCTAAACTGAAGGACAGCCAAGCCTCTCTTCGTGAGAGATAATCCAGATCCCTAATAATCCTCGTGGCCTCTGCTGGACCCTTTGCGGTAGCAACTTGTCTTCCTTGAATTCTGTAGACCAGAACTGAGCACAGCACTCCAGGTGTGGCCTCACTAAGGTCAAGTACAACTCAAAAATTTCAGTCAGCTGCAAGTGGCAAATACCTTAGAGTGAAACTCATCTGCAGTGAAAAGTCACTCTCACTAAACTGTTCCAAAACTGTGAGGTTTGTTTCTTGGTTTTTTTTAAGTTTAAGTTTAGAGTAGAAAGGAAACTAGATCAGGAAAACAGTCCAAAATACCTGCAACTCTCAAACTGTTACACTTGAGAACTGCAATCTTGTACAGTAAATAGACAAAAGCCATTAATTAGAATAAAAGCACAAATAATTGTACTTTTATTCAAAAGCTTATGTGCCTTTTAAAGACTTTTTATAACATAAGCTGCAGTGGCTTTGTTTTATACAGAACTCATACTTTCAGAATGCTGTATTACAAGTCAAAAATTCAAATTACAATCCAACTTGTTAATAAAAAAGAAAATAGTCTAAATTAAGTCAAGATTTATCACAGAACCTATTTGTTTAATTATAGAACTTGGTCCCATATTGAAATTTGTTTCTTTCCTGCTTCATTATTTTGTCTTGCAGTTACTTGTTCCTTCTCTGAACTTTAATGCTGCATTTAAACCACTGCATTAATAGATCATTATTTCTGAGCTTTTCTCCCACCTCTCCCATTTCCATTTGCTGTAATACAGTAAAATATTGTATATACAATGTCTACAAAATAGAACTGACTAAAAAAGTGTCTCATTTTCTCATAACCTGCGGAAAATGTTATCCATCACACAAAAAGATTAAATGTATACAGAAGGCAAAATCAGACCCCAAACAAACTGCATATATTCAGTAGCTAGGAACAAAATGCATGTATTTTAATGCCATGCCTCTATTCAATCACCTTTACATCATTTACATCCAGGTAATGGAAAATCCTACCATGTCCCCTCACTGCTTATGAAGCACTCTCTGGGGATGTAACTGCAAAGAAGAATGCTTTTTCCAAATGCCTTTGCTGTTGATTATTTGAGAGAAAACAGAAACAGATATTCTGTCAAATTTCCCCTTTGATATAACAGCTAACACTCACAAGAAAGTTCAAAATCTGCTTCTCAAATATTTTAAGGTAAAATTCAGAAATAATTTTTCACAAGACAAAGGTGCTTAGAAGGTAACCACTTTTAACAGATCTGGAAATCCTTTGAAAAATAAGAGATAAGAATATACTAATTTTTTTAATAGCAACTTTCTCATTACAACATTCTGTCAATTAATCTGGTTCTACTGGAGTTAAGAGCCACCTTAGATCCATGGAACCAATACAGGAAAACAATTTCTCCCATTTCTATTAGCTTCATTTTTTTCAATGACAGTAAAGAAATTAAAAACATAAATTAAATACAGATCAAGAACTGAACATAAGTATTTTTTCAAAGGCACTTCGCTGTTTACTTACCCACAAAACTACTCTCTGGAAGAAATGTCCATCATATCACCAAGTTCACAACTAAGACATGTAATGCAATTACACTACATCCACAATATATTCACATCTTCACAGGCATATTAGAGAATTTTATGCTGCATCTTAGAATTATTCTGGTTTTATTTGAGCTAAAGAAATGTCATGAAAACAGGTAAGTATCAAAACAGACCTCCATGGGAGCACAGAATATACCTTACTTTCACAGAATAGACTGCAAATGATTTAAGATGCACTCCACAATTTACCCTGGTGTGTGTGCTCTTGAAGGGCTGCTTAACTGATAGCAAAGACTGGGCTAACTGTACCATCATGCACAAATGCACTAAAATACTTAAATGAAAATCAGGTGTTATAAAACAATGCTGCATTTTAGATTTCCCAAATATAAAGTTTTCCTTGCACAAAAAACAAATCTATACAAATATTAAAATAGAGTGAACACTGGATTGATTCAAAACAACAACCTTCCCCAAATGATTCAAAGAAGAGATGTAATGAAAGTCCTCAATGTTTACTTAGAAGAAAAATTAATCACCTAAGAATATCCTTTATCATGAAGTGTTTATGTAAAAATCTAACTGCTTCCTAATTGAAGTGTCAACAATAACACTGCAAAATCAACTTTAAACACTTTAAAAGCAGCACTACTTACAGTCACAGTGCACTAAATCTGTCTCTTTGCCAGACTTTTGTATTAACAATTTTTCCTCACCAAGCAGATACTAGAGATGCTGACTAAATTATAACAACAACAAAAAAAAAAAAAAAAAACCAGTCCACTTGTAGTTGCTATCCTGTAACTCATCTGAGTTCCCAAGTAATGAGAACATGCAAGTATCTGTCAAAAGGAAGCTGAAAACCGAAGTTTTTCAATGCTACAAAGAGGTCCTGTAGGAGAAACTTCTAACAAGCAAACAGTGTCTTTTATATATGTTACAGATGTTGCTTACAACCAGAATAGTTCAGTTTAAGATTTTTCCAATAAATTTTTGGCCTGTCCACAAATACAGCACATAAAACATAGAAAAACATGAACAGAGAAGCATCAATGAAAATTTCTGGCATGAAACCAGGCTCCATAATTTTCCAGCTAGTAATTTTTATGACCTGTAGGCCAGTTACTGTAAAACTGGAGCAACACAAGGTAGACTTGAATGCAGATAGATCTTTGTTCATTTATTCATTTGAAAAAATGAAGATCTGACTGAGGAAAACAATACACTGTACTGGGCAATTTGCGTATTTGCATCAAAGTTTAAGAAACTGGCTATCTAAACAAATCCAAAATGATTAAGAAACATTGCTTTCTAGTTAAATATCCTGACCCAAGTCCATACACAGTAACTCTTCAGCTACAGTGCCTGTTTTCATCAAAAAAAGACTAGTATTTTATTTATGTAGTATAGACCCAAAGGTCAGAATCATGTTAGGGACACAATGGGAATCACAATCAATAGAGACAAACAAAAATAGCTGGTTCTTACCCAAACATAAAAGTTCCCCTATAGGTAAACAAATGTTTAACTATAAACAAATTCAGATACGGTGGGGGGAAATGAACACAAAGACTCGGTAAGTAAATAATACTTAGTGTTATAAAAACCAGCATCATATACAGAAGCCTGAAGAACCTAATTTCATGTCTTTTTTGGATCTTTTATGTTAATTATATTTAGAAGAGACAACTACCAGCTATCCTGCCACAAGAAGATACACAAAACTGCGTTCAGGAACTCTACTAAAAGCAGTGTGCTTTGTGCCATGTATAAAACAAAACTAATACAAACACTTGTTTCATCCTTCACAACTCTAGGCCTAAATTAGTGAGCCAGTAGGCATTGCAGGAAATCATAATGGTGACAAATTTTTTTAGTAGGGCCTGTTGTGACAAGACAAGGGGTAATGGTTTTAAAAGTGAGTAGTTCAGACTAGATGTAAGGAAGCAATTTTTTTACAATGAGGGCAATGAAACACTGGAACAGTTGCCCAGACAGATGGTGGATGTTCCATCCCTGGAAACATTACAGATCAGGTTGGATGTGGCTCTGAGCAACCTGACCTAATTGAAGATGCAAGTGGGGTGAACTAGATGGCCTTCAAAAGTTTCTCCCAAACCAAACCTATGTTTCTAAGATAATGTTCAAGAAAAGTCATTTTTAAATGGCAAACCTTAAATATATTTAATTGACTCTTTAAGTGTTAGTTTCTATAGAACTCTGCATCTGAAAAGTTACAAAACAGCTCTACCAAAACTAATCTTTTTACCAAAAAACACTATGTATTAAAAATGCTAATAAATCCAACACCTAATCTCTGGAAAATTAAAGTGTACTTGATGTACCAGATTTAAAATCCATTTTCCTCATGGAAGACACAAGACAAGCACTACCTCTGGTAATGAGATAAACCTACTCTCATAAAAAGGTGTGTGAAACATTCAGGAGAAAAATTATAAATATATTAATAAAAAAAACCTTTAGCCTGGTGCCAATAGACAGGCAACTGCACTAAGGCAAGTTAATTTCTATTCTCAGTTTGCTGCATTACCACTATTAAAATTTTCTGCTCTGTGAAAGCTACTGAAGCAAAATGCGAGAGGCAAAGCAAAAGGTCACACTAAAAAAAACCTTAGAATAATTTATTAAAGAAAGAAAAAAAAAAAAAAAAACAAAAAAAAACCACCAAAACCAAAACCCACTACTACTAGGAAGGCACTGTCTGTAACCAAATCTATAAATAAGCTTTCCTCACACTATACAACAGACCCTTTAACAGGTTTCCTCACACCAAAAAATACTATTTCACTTATTGCTTCTTGGGTGTTTTTCTCTTTCTTTAAACACAGACCCTTTGAATAAAGACAAGCTTTTCTAACTGGAGGAACTTATTTTGGCTGCAAGTCTTAATGCCACCAAGTAAGATCTGATGATTTAGACAGGTGAGTGAGTCCAAAATAGGTAACAAGTAGACAATTGAAACTGAAAGTTAGTTTCTTCTTAGTCTGGGTAAATACGTGTACAAACTCCAAGTCAAACTTAACTCCAGTAGCTGAGGAAGAAAAAATGAAAGTTATTAAGGCAAACGTTAATTTTATCTTCTTCAAAATATATATGGCATTTATCAAACACATTACAAAAGCCTTATTCTTACTTGTCAGAATATAAAAAACTGAAGAACTCCATATTTGAGGAACTTAGGGTTGGATAAGCAGATTTTTTTTTTAAATTGTAAGCAGTAACAATTTTTGGAAATAATATTAGAATATAGACTTATTAAATCTGCTCAATAGATTTTATCTTTTATGATAAAGTTGTTACGCAACAGGAAAAGCTAAGTACGCAAACAGAGTATACTACAAACAAGCATACCAGATGCATTTGAAGTCTTTCTATTAATAATTGAACAAAAATGGCATCTGCTAAAGTTGAGGCCTCATTAAACATCAAGACTGACAAAGACAGATGACATTTTGCCATTACATATGAACCATATGAAAGGCTTTTAGTTTCTTGATCATCAGTCTTACTGAGGGAAAATAAAGTTATAAACAAAACCAGATAATCCAGAGAACATGGAAGAAAATCCCTTATCAATTACTGTAGAAGAGAACAAATCTGGAAATGCTTAAAAGCATACCACAACACCTAATTTCATGCTAGAGATTTATGCACATTTAATAGCAAATGAAAGTACAAAAATTACTTATGAAGTCACTTGTTCTATTAGCAAGTTCACATGAAATATACATTACTATTTTCTAAAGTGCTTTGTGCAAACATTAGAAAATTACTGCAACAGAGTAAAAGATTAGTCTCCTAAATATAACACCAAAAAAATTTATCACATCGCCTAGATACTCACAATTCACACACACAGAAATACAAAATTATAAATTAAGTACTGTAACAATTTTTTGCTCCATTACTGAAAAAATTACTTTAAGCAGCATCCTTGAGACACAAAAACTTAATCCAGAAAGTCAATTATGAACCATCCTAAAATGGTCATAGAATACTTACAACCAAAAGACATCTTACTCCATATATAGCTTCAGTTTATGTATAAAAGCACTTAATTTTTTCATAGCATAGCTACAAAAAGATGGCTGAAGTTCTGCATTGATTTTCATGCAATGTCTTTGCATACTAAAACCAGATGCCAGTTAAAATAATTTTTTCTACCTGACAACGTAATTAAAAGCTGAAAATAACATATTTAGTTTCTGAAAATAATACAAGTTTAATATTTTAAGGCCTGTTAAGAAAGTATTATTCTTGCCTAAAGTAACAAATCTAGTATCTGAAGCACAAAGGAACAGAAGGAATGCATGATTTAAGAATTGCTCCACTGGTGTATATCATTGTACTCCTGCAAAAATAAAAATAATTTAGTGCTACTGCCAAAACTAGGACCACCCACAAACCCACAAACTGCATATTTATAAACTGCTTGTTCAAAAGCCTATGGCATGTTGCTTTATGCATAGGAAGAAATTTGATCACTGAAGTAAAATCACTGCCAAGAAAAGCAGGAATGTTTTGTCAGGGTGGCATATTTTAGTTCTACGTTTAATGATCTGCCTTTCTCCAAGCTCATTTTACCTTAAAAGGCTTTTAAAGTGTCAAGCATGAGCTACTGCTTCCACAAGTATGTATGCTGGATTGCAACAAGGAGGTAATTCACGTCTCCCAACCATGCTCTACAGAAGAGCTTTTATAAAGCAGCAAGAAACAGAGACTTTATTTATACAACCTCACAAAACGTCATCAGCATCAGCTTCAATACGTACACTAGGCTGTCAAGATAAAATAACCAACATTTATTATTAGAAAACAGATCAAATTTGAAAAGATCCTTGAAAATTTTTTATTAATTGCACTAGGCATCTTGCCTTAGTTTAGAGTACGGTAGGAAATGATCCTGTGAAAACTGAAACTGCTTACACTACTGGAACTTTTGAGAATACTACTATCAGAAGATGGGATAAAAATACAGTTCTATTCACTTGAGAGGCACAAAGTGCAAAAAACTACTCCTGAATTACAAAAGTCCAAGGAAATCTGACAGTCTTGTTTCAAACATGTTTAATGCTTGACTTGCACATGAACTTAGAGGTGAGGGATAAGACATGCCCCAGTAGGCTCCATAAGGTAAGAAATGAAAAGCTACATTTATAAATGCTCCAAAGAAGGACAAAATTCTTAGAACAAAAACTAAATATGTTGGGCATATGAAGCTATGAACTTCACTCTTGTTTTGCAATGTGCTTCTTTACTCCCTTGCTCTCATCTGTCTTACAGCTTTTGATACAAGTCCACTGCAATCTCCACTGTTGCAGCAATCTCCACTGCTTTAGTGGCTGCCACTTTATGCCGATACTTACACAACATACTTGAGCAGCAGTGCTCCTGCAAGAAAAACTGAAGGAGAGCAAAACAACATCTACAAATTATTCCTGAAAAGACTAGTAGACTAAAAAAAAAAAGTATTTAATATACAAAGTCTTACATGAAAGAACACGAAGCATTCAGAAGTTTAAACTCATTTCACAGGAAACAGTTCCTTCCTTAATGCAAGTTACACTTGAAAAAAAGAGGAGTTTCCATGGAGGGAGGAGGGCAAGGACATCAAAAAATCTCAACTCCCTCTTTAGACCATCAGTAAGAAGTTGCTATCGCAGCAATTGTTTTATTAACCTATTTCACAGAATTAAATCTGTGCACCACAAAACTAAGACTACAACTCCTAAGTATTTTAGTCTCTCTTGCAGATAGATGAAAACTATTTTAATATACTAAATCCAAATCACTCTAAGTTGGTGACATGAATAAAAGTATTTCTTGGAACTGGAATTATTTGGTGAAGAGGCTCCAACTGAGATTTAACAGTGTAAATCTAAGCAAGCGATTCACAACTGGTTAGTAACCATTGCATGTTTGAATAATTAATGTATTACTAGCACTCAGAAGTACTTTTTTAAAAAAATACTTGTGCTGTTGAAAAATAAAATATTGCTTCCAATCACCATCAGCAAGATCCTCTTTCAGACAGAGGAATGTATGCAAAATAAAAATTAGCAAAATACTACAGGAAAACAAGTTTCCCAAATAAGGTAGTGTGAAATCAGAACACATATATATCGAGATATAACAACAGATTTTAACTAACCAACTTTTAGAAAGTGAGGGAAAAACTCTAAGCAATATGTAAGTGTTTACCAATAACTTATCTAGTAGAGATCACAGAACTAGATTAGTAAATTGTTTAGGCATCACTAGGCTGTCCATTAGATTAACAATTAATGCAATCAAATTTCTAACGTACATCACCAGAAACAAGAATGCTTCAGGAAAGGAAATCCCCCCCCCAGAAAATATTTTTATCATCTGTAACTAAACAAAGTAACTGGTCACTACATTAAACTTGATTACAAGATGCTTTTCAAAAGTAGTTATACTTAAAAGAATCAAAGTTTAATGACTTAGGGAAAAGATACAGATAGAAACTTTCAACAAGAAAGCCTAACACTGCAACCTTATATGAGAGGTTCCAATTCTGGTTGTCATTGCACTTACCATTTATCTTCCTCTTTTAGACTGAACAGTAAAAATGGATAGGATATAAGTGAAGGAAGCTTACTTTTGAAAGCTTTTAAGAAACAAAAACAAGGATTAGAAACAATTATTATTGTCCTTCTAAATACATGGTTGGCAGAAGACTTTAATATGTTATAAGGATTATGCCAAAAGAGTTTATCAAGACCTGATATGGTAAAAAACTATTCACCAGTATAAAAAATTGCAAATTCTTATCAACAGTCAACTTTTAAACTCTTAAAATAGAGAATAACTTTTTCAGTATATGTACAATGGTAATCTGAGACTAGAAGTAAGTACCAGATAGAATCTGTTCCCAGCAAACAAGTATTAGCAAGAACAAATAAAAACAAATCAGTTGTATAAGAAATTCTAAATTGAAAACAGACTTGATGTATCATTTTGCAGTCTTCAGATATAGTTCACAATTTTTGTCTGCTGCAAAATGCAAAGGCTTTTTCAGGTCCCACTCACACTACGTAAGTACAGTTATCTAAAAAAATGTTGTAACAAACACCTATAAAATGACAGGCGTGCTTAGTCACAGAGCTGCCCTGATTAGAAACTGCTGCTACAGAAAGTAAGTAAACACATCATTTTCAATTTTGTTTCATTCTTTTTTTAAGTTTCAAAGAACATCAGAAGTAAAATATACGTCAAAACATGACCAAGATACTACTCTAGATAAAAGGTTTCTGTCATGTATTACTGTATATCCCACTTCATATGACATTTAAAAACAACACCTCTACTACATATAACTTTCAGCACTTTCAGTAGGGCTGTTACTGCAGATACAATATATATTCTTGCAGTGCATAATTAGCTCTAGATGAACCCAGCTCAGTGGGGATGCTACGTTCTTCCACCTTTGCCTTTCCCCTTCAAAAAACTCAACATATAAAAGTCACAAAAATTGTGCACAGTGATTGAAATGCTTTCCATTTGAACCACTCCTCTTCCCTTCTTACCCTACATTTTTGCCAAGTCCAGCACACTAACTTGGAGCAGTTTCTGTTTACACACAGTTTGGAAGTTAAAAATGTCAACATTTTTAATAAGCAACGAGGATGGCCAAACTGTGGCAAGCAATTCAAGCACAGAGACTAAATAACATTTTCTCAAGACAGATATAAGAAGAAAAGCAGTAAAGGCTGCAGTGGCCAACGTTATCTGGTTTTCCCCAGCACTCCAAGCTGCAGAATATAGGCTACAACCTCCTAACAGCAATGGAATCTGAGGGAGCTACTGCTATCCCAAGCCTGTGGGTTGGCTCCCCAGCTTCCTACTAGTGCAGTTCCCTGCAGTGAGAAGCACGGGCTTCACACAACAGGCACAGGAGGATTTGGACAGGTAGCTTAGAGGGTCAGAAAGTAAGGCGACCCTAAAAGATGCTACATTAAGATATTAAGGTGAAATGAAATTTCACATCTGGCAATACAGAAGTCACAGTCAGTAAGTACTATTTCTAAATTACATCAGGCAACTGTTATATGCTATTTACTAAAGTATGTTTAATAATATTTGGAACCTGCTAGTAAAATCAAAGTAACTATATTGCTTTCTCCCAGTCTTTACTAAAAACACTAAGAGGCAGAGGATGGGGAAAAATGTCCTGCCAAGAGCAGGAAATCATTTATTTTCTAGCATCTCTTAGGATGTCTCAGAACATATATAATAAATTCTTTGCAACCATACAGAAAATTTTATGGTATAGAACATAAAATAGGTATTTCTTCCACAAAAACAGAAAGTAGCTGAAAAATTAGCAGCTCATTTTTGATTCTCGTATCAAGTTGTACGTGTGAAGGGGAGCAAATTTCCCTCTTGCAGACTACAGTTGTTAAAGTAACAGAAAAGAGCATTGTGTGAATCACTTATTCATTGCTTCCTCACTAAGAACAGCTGTAACAGCAAAAAGTAGCCTACTCATATGAAACTAAAGCATTCGCAACACAGGTTGTGTTCCTTTAACTGATTTGGTTGGTAGAAAGAAAGCATATTACTTCACCAAAACAGACCATCATGAAAATTTAGAAACTGACTCCTCTGATACCACCATTTTGCTAGTCCTGCAGAGGCAGAGCATACTACTAATACACTAAATATACTAAACTACTAATATAAATAATGTAGATATTATAGGAGAGGACAAATTTCTCCCCATCTTTATAATCTTTCAGTCTCCTTTAGTAAAGATTTTTATTTTTTCCTCATCTAGTTTTACAGTAGGTTCAAAAGGAAGAGTGATTTTAGGCTCCATATGAAATTAACACTACCCATTTTGTTTCTGGAGTATATTATTTTTCTAATAAGCAAAAACTAAAACAAGCAATTCAAACAAGCTTAACAGCATGAACTGGTTTAAAATTTAAACCTTCAGACAGACTAAGGCACCTCCTCATGGAAACATCATTGATTTCCATCCCCTTTCCCAAATAAAAAAAAGAGAAGTTATCTAAGCAGCTTAAGGTAACTGAAGTGTTACATCATCAGCTTGTAGGAAAAATGACAGTGATGTCATTAAGTGATGTCATCATACAAGAGAATAACTACACTACTGAATATGAACCACTTCTCTCAGAAGAATGATGGAATTCTAAATTAAAAAGGGTAAATATGAAGATGGCAATTCAATAGCTAATACAACAAATAATACAATAAAAAAATTATTCTGCAATTTGGACTTTCATCATAAAATTTGACTTACGTTGTCCATGAAATTTGGCTTAAATCCTCCCTCCTGCTGACGTCGTAATTCCTCCTGTTCCCTCTGACGTAGCATCTCTTCTTCACGACGTCTGTGTTCTTCTTCATGTCTAGAATATTTTTCAAAAATTATGTCAACTTAGTATCTTGACCTGTGCATGCTTGTACTCAGTCTCAGGACATAAGATCAAGCATATAAACAAAATTGACCTT
The DNA here is from genome assembly GCA_038380795.1 of Pyrocephalus nanus. NCBI lineage: Eukaryota > Metazoa > Chordata > Aves > Passeriformes > Tyrannidae > Pyrocephalus > Pyrocephalus nanus. Next base: position 43,953,626 of record CM076259.1, read on the forward strand.
TTTTTTTTTTTACAGCGTAAGGCATTGATCTATTCCACTTGATAAGCCTGAATATTACTGAAGTATTTTTAAATTTTTTAAACGGGAATCCAGGTAATTGCAATACCATTACATACTATATGTAGTCATTCGGGTACATACTGGTAAGCAGGTTAGAACTTTTTAACAAGTCACTATGGATTAAAACATTTCAATACTGCAAAAAGATACAGTTTTAACTCTGAGATGTGTTTGTGTTGTTCTTTTTTCTTAACATTTATTGTGATATTTAACATAAAAAGTATAAACTTTATCAGCATGATGATACTATGTCTTGAATATTTGATACTATATTGTCTTGAATTTTAGCAGAGATATGAAAACAAATATTTGCAATATGGCAGAACATAACGTGAAATTACCCTCCAAAATCCCATGGCAGACTTTAAAACTGCAGTGCTACAGTTCTATTTCAGGATCATCTGCCCATAAATCTTAGAAGCATGTTCACATCTATTACAGCTATGCTGCAGTGACAAGGTTAAAATAAATATGAAAAAAAGCTATGTTAAGACATTTCTACACTATTTAGAAATCTCAGAAATTTTCAACAGAACTAGTGGAGCTGATACAAATGAAAAAAATTGAGCAAAACTTGAAACTGTTGTTTTACATCAGCATTATATTAACATTATCATAAATAGCACATATTATGCTTTTGAAAAGCCAATTTTTAGCAGCAGAAACATTTATTCAGTATCAATAGCAAGCTCGACAAGCTGAAGTATCTAAATTCATGCAGGCCTACAGTGGCTGCATGCCACACCTTCACACAGTAGAAGACAAAAATACCTCAATTGTATCTGCTTGCGTTTTTGAAGTTCTTGATTTCGAAGTTCTTCCAAACGCCTCAATTCTTCTTGACGACGCATGAGATCTGCCGGGATGAAAAGTGTATTTAAATATAAAAGCTGTCAATCAATAGTGTGACAACATAAAAACTGCTATTATTGTCAGATTACAGTTCTAACATTCAAATTTTAAACAAATTCATCAATGCATTTAACTTGTTCTTCCCATAAAGCTACAAAAAAACACACTGGATCTTTGCCTCACAGCGGCAGAAATGCACAGGATGGGCAAAGCCTCCACAGCAGGTCATGACAACAGAAGTCCTCAAAGAAAAGCAGAAAAACCTCCCAATCCCTTACATCATATCCTGGTTTTACATCTGAGGCAGGGCACTAATTTTCTCACAATGCTGCATACTGCTGAAGTCACACCACCAAGTACACTACACCTAGTACACTAAGAGTAAAAGAAATATGGACTTACTTATACTTTCTACTACCTGTTGCAGATCACAATACATGGCATGCATCACAAAATGAATTTCAGTGCATGAAATCCAAATCTCCACGGAGATTTATCACATGACTCTATAGCAACTTAGAAATTACTAGTATTTTAACTCCCACCAGAAAGGAAGAGCCATAGCCTCTTTAAAAGCACTTAAAATGCTCTTAAATAGCAGGGCACAAATCAGAGTTATTACTTTTGCTGACCAGTCACATTATTGATTCCTGCCTGGAAATTTATGCTTTCTTTAAAGAATACTAATTCTACCTTTTGTTAGGAAGCAGTTGTCTTTTCTGATTTCAGACTATATTGGCCACAAGACATTATTTATAGACACCACCAGGAATATTGCACCCATACAAACTATTATATGCACATTTCTCTACACGTTTCTTTGCTATACTAATTAAATAATCTTTTTAGCTATGCAAATCACTTTCCTCAAAATTGCATCAACATAAATTAGAACTTAAAATTTTACTCTGATATCCCAAAACTACAATGACCAGTACATATTGCCCAAATATCATGTATTTGTTTTCATTTCTAGCAAAGATTATCAGATTTTTACTCTCACAACATCCTTATTGACATTAGAAGTCCTTTCTCAAACACATTTTGTAGGATTGCTTTTTCAATCTCTTCTGCAAAATTAACACATTTCACAGCTGAATAGAATATGACTACATTGAAGATTCACTCAAAACACAAAGTCTGAGGACCACTTCTTTCCAACAGTGCTTACCATAAAAATCCTGGCCACTGTTATCCTGATCCTTCAGGAATTTCACAAGCACACTATTTTTCCTTTTAAATAACCTTCAGAATATTTCGGAGTGCAAGTGTACTCTTCTTTTAAAATGAACCTTTAGGTTGCTTCAGAGTATTAGAGATTAAGGACTAACCCATTCTATACTCAACACTGTCCACTGCAGAAAAAGATGTTTCCTTTTCAGTTCTTTGTTCTTTCAATTTTATGTAGCATTCCCTATTTCTGGTGCACACTGGCACAGGATTTCTCTCTGGCACAGATACTTTCTCTCCATTAGTAATGGCTACAAATTTATCATTTACTGCCCTTTGCTCTTAAGGTGTAGCACACTACTTTTCCCACTGTTGTCTTAATTTTTTTCCATTGCATAGTTGTGATTATTGCCTTTGCTGAAATTGTTAGTATTTTAAAGTTCAACATAGCAATTCATGATTCAGTAGCATTTGACAACAGCAGAATCTTGGCACAAAGCCTTATGAGCCAAGGGAAAATACTGATATACAGGTTTGGGCTGTACCCAAGAGACACTCATATTAAAAGCTCTGCAATTATGGTAATTCTTTACTGACTTGTGTTGGACACGGGCTCTTTCTCTGAACTGAAAAAATGTGCAGTAAGGCAACTGTGGGAAAAAAAAAAACAAAAAGCCTCTGCACTTTCTTGTGTTTCTAAAAGGACAACATCTTCATTTTATCCTCATCCTTCCACATAGCAGATGGAAGAAGGTAAAAGTGTACTCACACCTCAGAAGTTGATCCTACAAGTTGGAATACCAACTCCACAAAGACTTTTAAGCAGTTTTAGCTGCTGATTTTTTCAGGTTCTAAAGATGGAAAATAAATGCCAAGCATCCAGTAATTGATATAAAAGTTAAGCTTCTGCTTAAATTCAGTCACGCTTTCCAGTATTTTCATAATCTACTTAACCATCATTATGAGAGAATATTTATAAAAGTTTGACACATAGCATCAGTATGTAGATCAGAAATATCATGTAATTTACTTACACATGGAAACACGTATTCTGCTTTACAAATTACTTCTGACTCAGTCTGTCAAAACATGACACTCAAAACTGAAAAATTACATATATCAGAAGAATGAAATCTACCTTCAGTATTAATACCACACCACAAAAATGTGAATACTTGAACCAACACATTCCACAGTTCAAGTCCTACTAACTCTCATAAAGTCATTTCTACAAAACCTTCACCTGCAGGAGTGTATGAACCAGTAAGCTCATCCTTTCATCATGAATTCTTAGAAAATTAAAGAGCATGAGTTCTAGAACTAGACCATTAACACTGTCAAATACTAGCATTTAGGTAAGTCAGTGGTAAATTTACCCAACCTGTACCTTCAGCACTGAACCATCTTAGGAAATATCAATCACACATACAGACAAAATTAAAAATATATGTCTAATTGAAAAGGGAGGGCTGTATGGTGTATTATAGGCATTGCTGTTATATCCTATTAACATGCACATTCCTCACCTTTAAGATACGCCTATGCTTACATACAAACTAAACGCTTTAACATTTTTTCTTGGAAAATAAACCAAGAAACAATGTGATAGTTGTTATTTCAGGTGCTGCAAAACTATTTACGATGTTACTACGGTCTGTATAAGATCTGATGCTTTCTATGTTATTATATATATAAATTATGGTTTTAGTAATTATGCTCTGTATAAGACCTTATAAAAACAGCACAGCTTCACACTGAAAGCATGTGTGCCTAGTCAGGAAAGACAGGCTAAATAAAGTTTTTCCTAATGACAACTTTCAGTTGCAGTAGTTTTAAGAATACTATATAAAAATGAAGTACGTTCCTTTAAAACTCCTTCCAAGTTATGGAAATGTTTTAAAGCTTATTTTAGAAGACTCTGCATTTACATGCAATATATTCAAGCATTCAGGTTCTCTAATTCCACCAATCTAGTGAATACTCTAAACTACCTCATATACTTTTAACGTGTCTTCAAGTAAGCAGGAAAGAAATTAAAACAAACCAGTCCCACATAGGGAAGTCATAGTATTGACAAAAATGTCTGGTTTTAAGTGTAAGCTTTAAGTAAAGGCAAGTAACTGCAGCAGACAACTTCTGCCAGTTAACTGAGTTTAGGTTTTGAAATGCATCACTACTTAGAATCTCATCAAGGTCACATTAGTTTGAAATGACAAAGCATTCTTATTCAGTCTATCAAGCTACTTGTTGTACTGTCTTATGATCTAACACTCTCAGGGATTAGAATTTTTTTAGGTAGCCATGATCTCCCTTTAGATTTAAAAACCAAAAACCTTAAGTACTTGCCCTGCTACTGTTTTTCTCTGCCCAAGAAACACAAGCTTCACCCTGCTCCATTCGTAAAGACAAGGCTTGAAAGCAATTGGCTAGAGAACTTTTTGTCTCCAACTAGGAGAAGACAAGATGTTCAAACAATTACAAAAAAGGGATACATAAAATTTGAAGAACGACAGAAATTCATGGCAACTGTGTGCTATTTTGAGTTGCTACTCAAAATAGAGTAACAGTCTTCTCAGCTGGGTTTCAAAGGAAAAAAAATAACATTAGCTACTGGAACATTTAATATCATACTAGAGGCGTACAAAACAGTTACAAGCTATCATTTTTTTTTTCCTGCACATGACCAACAAATAGTATTCAGTCCTATCTAGTACCACAAGAAACATAAAAAATGGAAAATATTCTTTACTGATGAGTGTGAAGCTACCATCCAATTACTTTACATGAACTACTTAACTAGACAAATTTAGGCGAAGAAAACAGACCTAGACAATCACCCCTTTCTCAGTTTTTTAACTCATTTCTGCAAATCATTGAGGAATATGTGCAAGGAGAAATATTATCTCCATTTTCTCAGTTAAATGCATTTAATTAAAGAGTGGCTGGCAAAATCTCCAAGTATAACACACAGCATAACATGCTACACAAAAAAAAAAAAAAAAAAATCTGTGACAAAACACATTTAATACTAGTAGATTACCCAGTATTACCTTGCCTCATTAGCATTAACTGATGCTCATGTCTAGCTGCTTCCATTTCTGCCTCTAGTTTCTCTTTGGCTTCTCTAATGTTCCTGTCGACCTGTTCACGTTGTTGCTTTTCCATCTCATCAAGAGCCTTCCACCGTGACGCATACTCAAACTCAAATGTTCCAGGCTGAGCAAAACGTGGAGGCTGTTCTCTTTCCCTAATAGAAATTTTGCAGGTAAAATGTACAGAAGGACACAGATCAACAGCCGCAACAGCCAGAGAATGTATAAACAATCACGTCAAGTGCAGATTTGACTTTACATCAACCTGACAGATGACTCTTCCAAACCAGACAAAGCTTAATTCAGCTGTTAAGTCAAGTAACAAAGTAACAGAGATAGTTTTCCAAAAATTGTCCAAATAAAGATCTGTTCCATTTATTTAAGATAAAAATTCATATTTACATCAGTACAAAATACTAAGTTGCAACAGCAGATTAACTGTGTTCAGCCTTCTAAAGCAAGCAGTCAATTCATAAAACCAGTTATTTAGATAACTATCAAAGCTTACTAGACAGCTCAGAATATTAGCCAGAATCTGTACACATTAAAAGGTGTTAACATTTTATTTCCCATTCTAACACTAATACTGTACCTAACAGTCAAAAATTTTTAGGAAGTGGTATTCTACAGCCTTACCAGAATAAACACTTTAGCTTCAAGCAACACGATTTTTAATGGCAAATTACAATACTAAAAATAAGTATTTTCAGATTAGGTGACTTCTACCTCATGATCAAGACTCACTTTCTCATGTCATGCTCAAAGTTTTATCTGAACTGTGGAAGCTGCAAAGATGTATCCTCCACTGACTTTGCAAACAGTTAAGCGGCTGTTCAGAGAACATAAAGATCAGTGCATACACAAATCTCTGCAGGATTAGACCACACCCCTAATCCATAAAAGACTACACCTTGTCTGACAACAAGCTCCCACTGACTGCAGTGTAGGCCAAGAATCTCTATACTTTAAAAACATACAGAATGTAAAACCAACAGGCCAAGTCTCAATTTTACTATGATTAGGAAATTCTGGGAAGGCCCTCTTTAATCCTTTGACACAAAACAGTATGACATACAAAACACTACTTCCTGCTACTCAAAACCCAAAATAAAAATTAGCGTATATTTATCAAGGTAACTTAGTACATAAATCATGTTTATAAAATAAAGGTAATCACAACTTACTTGTGGTACTGTTGTGTTTTTTGCATTAGCTTCTCTGGGAGTCCATCTTCATCATCAAATTGCTCCATTGGTTCTACAACAACGGGTCGAGGTGTTCTGGAAAACATTTTCAATGTAATAACTGAATCATATGTCAATCAGGTAAAGTTATTTTAGTATTTTGAGGAAACATTCCAGAAAGCTAATACGTACTCCATAATTCCTGTATCTTGCCTTAAATCACAGAATTTCAATGAATCCCGATTTTAAGAATTACCTTTGAAAATAATTGTTTCTATGCCCAAAACCAGCTGTTAAGCCCAGAAACCACAACTTACTTGACATAGTTCTCTTTGCTATGAAGGAAAGATTTTGTTAAAATATCAAAACCATAGACTAACAATTACAACATACTTAGGAAGGAACTACCTTTTCATTTCCATCAGTGAGGCAACATAGGGGCCATGCTTATACTGGGAAAGCCTCAAATTCAAAACAGCATAACACAACCTAATCTAATCTTTCTACAGACCTTTAGAACTTAGTTCTGAAAGTTTCTCTGCAATTGAAAACAGCTTGGTCATTTAGCATTAATATTCCAGTGATAATTAGAAAGACATTTCTGCTTAAGTTATTTAAAACCCATTCTTTGAACAACCCTACACTCACAAATCAGAATCCTAATTTACCTTTGAAAATCACATCCTTGAAATGTAGTAACCAGAGGCAAGTATTAGCCAGTACTGACAGAGATAGCAATATAAGAATCCTGAACTGTGTAAAAAGCTCTCTGCATCAGTACTGGGAGCAGAGCCCAGAAAACATAGTTTAAACTGCTAGAAACACTGTTTACAAAACACCAGCACTCATTTGTAACGTTCCACACCTTTATCTCACTTTGCAGATCATAACCCACCACTCTGGGCATCAAGTCTAGATTAAAAAGATGAAGTCTGGAATCACAGGGCACAGCTCAGCAACTGTTCCATCTGATGCTATCTGCATGGCAATTGATGACAGTTCTGCCTTTTAAATGCAACTGAACTGTGGCGCTAACAAGTTATGATTCAAAACAATTTTAAATCTGTAGATCAATGTTTCAAATGTCTAGTTGTAATCCATTTAACCTATGAATTTAAAGATATTCTTCTGATTGGGAGAAAAGTTTTCAGCTAATAAATGTGAAATTTTAGACTCTGAAGCCAAACATAAAAATATCACTGCAGCAGATTCATGCTAATTATCTTTGCAACTGTGCTTAAGCAAGACAAAGATCAAATGCTTTTTATTCATTCAGGCCACAGTTAGATGGTCAATTCAACTAATCTATCCAGCTGGTAAAACACGAATACTATCCCTCATCACATCCTGGCTTATTTTTCCCTGCCACATCTTTCATGCCAAAAATAACACTCATGTAACACTGGACTAGATTAGTTCCCTTGTTTGGCTCACCACACTTCCATTCAAATACTAATGCCAAGAAAACCCAGGGGTAAGAACAAATTGCTGGCACCTCCTGATAACAGCAAAGACCTATTCAGATTGAATTTACTATGTAACTACCAAATCAGTTTAGTGGCACACGAGATTTATAAGATTATCACAAAAAATAGGAGTTCCAGACCCTTTACCCACCTGCAATCTCCTCCTGATAACATTTTCTCTTGCACCTGACATTAGCAAGCACCATCATGTGCTTAAACAGACCAAAACAAACCCAAGAAAAACTGAATGCTTTTCTGCTGTTTTAGCAAGCCAAAGAGGCTTATGGAAATATCATGAAGTTCCAAAGCTGATAAAAGATCAACAGCACAGCCAAGGCAAGAAAATAACTGCAAGCTCCCCAATTCAATGGAAGCAACTTTCCAGACTCTGAAATCACAGCCTTATTTTCCCAAATGAGAATCAGAAAAATAAAAACTAAAAAAAAAAATCATGACTGTTCATCATTTCACAGTCTTTCAGAAAGCATTTGAAAATGTCACTGTGAATGTGCTGAAGTACAGCACTGAACAACCCTCTTCAGCACATACAGAAATAAGAGATGCAAGAGAAGTTCTGCAATTTGCAAGTTTGCTCGCCCTTGAAATAGAAGTTTTCCTGAGATCATTGTTATAAACCTCTGCAGAATCTCAGTCTTCATTTAAAAACAACAACAAAAAAAACTGGCCTTACAAGACACCAATAAAATTTTGAGATAGAAACACTTTCCTCGTCTATGAAAAGATCAGCAATGTTGTGCACTGTTTTGTTAAGAAACAAAGAAATATTATTTTGTCACATTGTTACTGGGATCAGGAAGACTGCAATCAATGAAAATAAAGTCTCACTAGAAAATGCCATTCTATGTAGAGAATATTGCATGTAAGCAAGAAAATGCTAAATTTTGCTCTCAGATTCTCATATGGTAATAAGAAATCTTATCAACACTAAGCAGAGAAAGATGGTTTTCTTAAAAAAAAAAATCAAAAGTATTTGGAGTATTCATGTAAAACACCCTAATTTCTCATCTCATGGCTTTCATAATTATCTAAAAAAAAATAAAATAAGAACTAGGAAATGCCCATGAATGCAGCTTTCATTCACACCAGAAAGATACACACAGATTCAAAGAACAGCCTGGGAACTTACGTTGTTAGTAAGAATGCCCCATCACTGCATCTTTCTAGAGCTTTTCGTGCTGGAGGTTTTGCTGCAAACTCTACGAAACCTTTTCCTGTAGCTCTGCCACGATCATCTACTACAACAACCGCTCTTTCCACTGGCCCGAATTGAGAGAACGCTTGTTCCAGCAGCTCATTAGAAACCACAGGTGAAAGATTCTTGACAGTTAAGGCAGCTCCATGTGTAGCAAATCGAATTCGAAGCGGTCTGCTCTTCAAAATAGTACCATCAAGTTCTGCCTTCGCTATTTCAGCCAGGGTCCTAGATTCCTTTATCAAGATATAAAATATTTCATAAATTTTAATTTCAAAGACAACAGATGCCACTTTCAAGTGTCCCCCCTCGAGAAGTAGCAAAGTTGTTTTCTTTGACTTGATCACACTGGCATCAGAGTTATCCAACTTTTTTTCCCCACTAATCAAAAAAAAACCAAAACACCAAAGTTCCTGTCCTCTGATTAAAAAAAAAAAAAAAAAAAAGGCGTTCATCATCCACTATGATTTATTCTAAAAAATGACACGCACACTAATTTTTGTTGCACATTTGAGGACTTAACAAATTTCCATTATGACAGTGCTGCCCCATAAAGGCTTTGAGTAGAGTTGAACATCCGATGCTTTTTCGTATTTACCTACTCAGGTATTTATATTCTGCATCCCTAGCTCCACATAGCAGGAAACAGTATTTTCAAAGATAACACTACAGCATCTAAGGTAGTTTTGGTTGGCTTCTTGTTTTGCCTTTTCGTAAGTGAAAATATCACACTTGCTCTCAATAGATGTCCAATTCAAATTTCATCAACAAATGATGAAATCCCCTTCTTTCCTCATTTCTTCTCACCTTTACAGGCTTTCTGCACCCACATCCATGAGATGGTGTGCATGAACAACTGCTTTTTCTCTTACCCGAGATTGATACCTGCAGTCCCTTAAAGAAATTATTCTTATATCTTTCTCCACAGTTCAACTGACTAGGTAAGCTAATATATATATATACGCATATATATACATTCCCTAAACATAATGGAAAAGGGAAGCTCACATAAAAGCTCTAGCTAAACTATATTACATACAAAACTGAGTAATGGCATGTAAATATATCACACTTCCTCCGGAAAATTGCTATTTCAGGCTGGGGAACTCTCAAGGTAAAAGATGCATGGCAGAATGCCACAAGCATTTTAAGATGACAAACAAAAATTAAAAAATTGCTATCCAGTAAAATATATGAAAAAATCATATGTAGAGACACCCAAGAAACTCTAAACCTATTCCCAGAATGATATAAATCGGTGCATTCTAGACACGGCAGTCATGAAAACCAATACTGCATATTAAATTGACATTTAAATACAATCTCATAAACTTTCCGGATGATTTCTTTTTTCGCATGCTCAACTCGAGAATGTTTGATCATATATTGTATTACCCCTACAAATCCAGTCTCATCTGGGCACAAGTAATTTAAACAAACCAAGTTCCCCGTTCTTTGCAATTCCGTGATTGTATGTTCCGTTTTCACGACGTGTGAGCAGCGGTATTTCGAAACAATTCTGCCCAGTGCCGACGGGTGAGGCGGGGTTCGAAACGCCAGGGGCCAGCAGGGCTGCTCAGAAAGCAAGGCTCTGGCTTGGATGTAACAGGAGAGGGGGGATAAGGAAGAAGAGGCGGAGGGACCAGCGCTAGCAGCGAGCAGAGAGAATGGGAGGCAGACTGCCATTTTTTTATACCCGCCGAAAAAGAAGGGAAGGGGGCGGGGGGCAATGGACCGAAGCGTCCCGCTTGCAGAGGCAGCCCCTGGGCCACCACAGGGGCTCGCCCGGATCCTTACCAGGCGGATGAAGCCGAAGCCACGGTCCCGATTGATGAAGACCTCGCTGGGCTCCCCGTAGCGCTCGAAGAGGCGCTTGAAATCCTCCTCGGTAATATCAGTAGGCAGATTCCCCACGAACAGCCGGCAGCGCTGAGTGTAGCTCTTCTCGCCAGGTTTGAGAAAGCTCTTGATATCGATGGTGAACCCACCCTCCTGCTCCTCATCTCCGCCACCTTCTTTGCTCGGCGCCAGCGCCATGGCCGCCGCCGTCGCCTCACTCTCCGCTTCTAGGCCCCGCAATCCTTTCAGATTGCCGCCGCCGCCGCCACCCCCCACCATGCCCAGCGGCGCCGCTGGGGAGCTGTTCTCGATCCGCACTTGCTTCAAGTTCCTATTCGCGGCCATATCCGCTCCTTCCCCGCCGCTTCTCCCTGGGATGACGCGGATCCCAGCTCGGCAGCCACCGCCTCCGACCCTCAGCCGATTCAAAATGGCGCCGCCGCCAGCCCCGGCGAGTTGTAACGTCCCCGCAGAAGCCCCGCCCAGCGGCGCCGCTCCCGCTCAGGGCCGTGGCGGTGCGGCTGCCGCCCATGGCGCCCGCGGCTCCTCCTCTCTCGGCTCCGGCACACGGAGCTCCGTATTTGCCTCCACAGAGGCAGGTGTGTGCCAGGGGCTGCGCTGCCCGAGGTGGATAACCCGCCCGGAGGTTCTCTCGGTGCGTGACCCGCCCGCACGGAGAGCCGGCGTAGCCATGTTGCGTTAGAGCAGTGGTCTCTTCAGCCCATCCTCAGGCAGAGGAGCCCCTCGATGGGGTCTCTCCCGAGGGAGAGGCAGGTGCGGTGCCCCGGCGGGGGGTCTGGTCGCTGAGAAGGAGGGAAGCAGGCGTGACACGACAGATGCTGAGGCGGCTGCAGGGACTGCCGTGGGAATCACAGAATTACGGAACCACTTAGGTTGGAAAACACCTCTGAGGTCGTCGAGTCCAACCTCTTAGAGAACACCAACTTGCCAACTGGACCATGGCACTAAGTGCCACGTCCAGTCTTTTCTTAAACACTTGCAGGAATGATGACTCCACCACATCCCCTCGGCAGTCCATTCCAATGTCTAATTGCTCTTTCTATGAAGAAATTCCTCTTAATGTCCAAACTAAACCTCCCCTGGCACAGCTGAAGACTGTGTCCTCTCATCCTGTCACTAGTTGTGTGGGAGAAGAGACTGACCCCACCTGGCTACAAACCTCCTTTCAGGCAGTCATAGAGAGCAATAAGATTACTCCCGAGCCTTCTTTTTCTCAAGGCTAAACCCTCAGCTGCTCCTTATAGTATATGCACTCCAGACTCTTCACCAGCTCTGTTGCCTTCTCTAGACATGCTTCAGCACCTCAGTATCTTCTTGTGAGAGACCCAGAATTAGACACAAGACTCAAGGTGTGGCCTCACCAGTGCCAATTACAGGGGGACAATCACTTCCCTGGTTCTGCTGGCCACATTATTTCTGATCAAGAGCAGGAAGGACCACCCGGGCACTGCGGTGGAGCATGGGAGGACCTGCAGATGCACAAGACAGGAAAAATGTACACTGAGGCAGATGAAGGAGACAAATCTCAGTGAAGAGAGGCCTTGTTACATCTGCTGCTTCTGGAACAATTTCCTACAGGGCAACAGCTTTCATTATAAAGGGGATGACTTTCTTCTGAGGGGTCTGAAGTCAAACGTTTCCTTCCTCGAGCACCCCTTCTTTTAGCAAAGACTGCATGTATCTCTCATCTGCAGCATAAGACTATAGTTGGCTCTCCTACTCACCTGTGGGATGCCCAGTTGCCTGGTTTGATCTGTGTGCTTCAACCAGTAGTTCAACTGAAGCATAGTTTCTCAAAGAGCTCATTAGTTTGCTGGTTGCCTCATAGAAAGCCTGATAATCCATTCTTGGCTCAGTAATTATAACACAGTAGCCTAAGCACTTTAGGTGCCTATGTAGCTCGGCATCACACAGGGGAACTCCTGGACGGTTGAACAAGACTTAAGGAGAAAATAAGCATATTATTTGTTTCATTAAAAGAACAATAGCACTGAAAAAGTCAAGACCATCTCAATTATGTTAATAGTTACTTCAGCTAGTGCATGGCATGTAGTGTTCTTTGGAAAAAGCAATATTAAGCATGATATTCAAGAACAAGTTAATTCTACAACAGGCATGAATCTGTTGCTCAGTGGTTTCCTTGTCTGTTGGGGAATATTTAAATTCCTCTGTCTTGTTTTTCCATTTGAGGTACAAAAAAGATCTCAGTTCTTTTCCTGCTGTCTCTAATCTTGTACCAGGACCCTGAGAAAACACAAGTTCCCAGCTTTATCAGCCCACCTCTTCCTGAAGTAGACTCAGATGTAGGCCATCAAGCTAAACCCAGATTTAAAGCTCTGAAAATTAGTAGAGGAATGATATCTACTCATAGCAAAGGCAGGAAGTCAGGCAGTGTAGGAACATGAGGGAGCTATTAATAGTCCCTAAAGCTTAATCATCTTGACTGTCCAAAGAGCTATGATTTGTAGTATATTTAGGATTCAATAACAAGGGTTAAGACAGAAAAGAACTAACTTACAACCAAGCAGTAACTTTGTAAAATGGGTAAACATGTAAAGGGAGTGAAACATACGTTAGAAATTATGTGACTGTACGTTGTAGATGTATACTCATCAGTAGATGAGAAAAGGGAGATGTGAAGTAGTCTGCTTGATAAGTTTTAGCCAGTGCCATGTAATAAAATTGTCATGGTTTTCAAACACAGGTTTCCAAATCAGGTTAGTAATAAAAGCTGTAACCATCTAAATATACAACCATAATTTCATGTGTATTATAAAAAAGTCAATAGGAGGAGCAAGGAATGTTTACAAATTCCACACTATTCTTACCTTTCCTTGGCTGAAGCCATGTCTCAATAGAAAATGATAGTGCAGTAAAATAGAGCAATAAAATTCCCCAGAAACAAGAAAATCATTGATGTATCTGAAAATATATATATTTTATTGTGTGGTCATGAATTCATACATTATCTTCATTGGTCAGATTTGCAATATAACCACAATGCACCTACATGCCCTGTTTAAACTTTTTAGTGGAGGAGCTATTTGCACATGCCTCGCAGTCAAACATTTAAGGGTAATGTACAAAAAGAACACAATATCTGCTATGCTCAGTCACTTCCTCTTGTTCATTTACATATCACTTCACATTTTACTTATTCATCAGAACAGCCCCAGACAGTTCATCTCCCTTACTGCCCAGAGTCTTTGTGGCTTGATGATTGCTACACCTTGCCACTCCCACAAGTTGACGAGTAAACAATTTGAAAGTAGACAAAATGTAACCCTTGAAGTTCTTGTTCCAATGCTTTCCTTCTGTTGTAAACATCCACTGACATTTTTATGACTTAACTAATTCCAATTCATATAATGGGAAGAGTTCTGCTAGACTGTTCCAGTCACTCTCTGTAAGTTTGGTATTGTTATATTTAATATTTTTAATGCAGTTGAACTACATGAAAGTAATTGCAGAAGAGTGGGGGAGTAACAATTGTGATCACATGGTCATTTGTTTTCTCTGTAATCCAAGCAGAAAACAGGAGTAGAATTGTGAAAAACACCAATATTTTTCATTTTTTGTGCTACAAAGTTCTGCTGGGTGTATGCTAAAGTGTTCATGCTGTCAAGAGATTTGGGTGTTTTGCCAAAACACACACCATCTAGCCATGTGCCATAAGAGATACAGCCAGAAGCAATTGACCTAGCTGTTCATTTTCTGTATCATAACATTACTTTTCTGCCAAATATCAGCATCCTGCTGAAAATCAGGGAGGCAACAGATCTCTAAGAGAAAGTCATGACAGCTTTTTATGCTGCAAACTTGTAAATGCTACACATCTTGATCTGCAGATAAAAATCCCAAACTATTTGTATTTACCCTTGAACAACTTCATACTGATTGCCTGGATGCCAACACTGCAGTCCTGACAGCTCTGTTAGTGCTGAAGCTGGCTTCTCAAAAGGCTATTGAAGCTTACTGCTCAACACAACTCTGGAATCCCAAGTTTATTTCTTGTTACTTCCTAAAATCTGCCATAAGTCACAGTTGGAATCAATACTTGTAATTCAAGCTACAGTGGTAGATCATGACAGAATGTATCACGGAGCATCAGAACTGAGAGGTAAATTAGAGGTATGGAAGAGGTCGATCCATGTGAGAGGAGAAGGGAAACAAGGGAAAGCACAAAATTCTGCACTGAAAAGGAAGGGAATGGGATAGGTAGTGATTGATGGCCTGAGACTGGGATCCTATTCTGAAGTGCAAAGCCAGGGAACTGAGGTACACCTCTGTGCATGACCTGATGGAGGTGAGAGCTGCTGCTGTTCTTCATCTCTTGCCATTAAAGGCAGTGTTTGCCTTCAGCTTTGCTCATGGCCAGATCGGGACAAATTAAGCTTGGTAGGTAGGTTGGTATTGGTGTCCACTACTGAGCTTGTCTTACAAGGTTCACTTGGCTAAGAATATTAAGAAGACTAGCTGTCATAGCTGTGCCAGAGCCTGATGGTATAAACATAACGGTGTGGAGGAACATTGCTTAATGCAATCTGAAATAGTGATGCATACCTTGTAATCATCTGAGGATGACCTCATTATGTTACTAATAGAGTACTAGGAGTGGTTACGACCGTCGTTACAGTGCCATCTGGTGACAAACACTGGAATTATCACTAGAATTTTAATAGAATAATCCAAACGAAAATAAAGATGAAAAACCTACAATAATATTATCTTGTTGGTCCCAGATGGACAGCACGGCTTCGGTTTTCTATTTTTAAACTTGGCAAGAAAGACTCCTTTCTCTGTTCTCCTTTCTTAATAGTATAATTCAACCACATACAGTCATTGTTTTTACATAGATTGACTTGTATACGAACCACATTTACAAAATCTATAAATCCTAACTTTATATGGTTAGTAGCCACCTAATTGCATGCCATATTAATAGATTTTTTTAATGTGAATTAAGACCAATATTTCAGAATTAACCATGTATGTGTAATCAGGATAATTCTTTAAAACAACATTGGTCTCAAGGAAACAAGGACTGAAAATACATGAAAACAGATTTATCTGTGAAGGCGTACTTGCCAGATGGACATTTAAGCTCGACAAAAGATACCTGACTTTTCTAAAGCTACTTTCTCCACTATTATAACCAATGCATACAATGCGCTCCTTTATCAATATTTTTCAGCATATTGTCTTTGCCTATTCTGTACAAGAGTACAGTTAAATACTAGGGCAAGCAGGAAGTTAAAGCCCTAAAGCATTCCACAAATATATTCAGCCCTTAATTTATCTCTAAACAATCATTTGACATGCTCTCAGCACATCAGGCAATAGAGCTTCACTTGGGGATTCAGTAGGATGTGGTAGATGGCCAATGGTTGGGGTTTTTGTTGTCTTTTACTCCAAATCATCTCTCTTACAATCTGTAGTGGAATATATCTCTTCATTTGATTATTTGTATCCTCGCTGATTAGCTAATGTATTCTGTAAGTTTTCTTACACGATTCTTCTTTGTGCAGTAATTTCTTCTTTTGATTTTCCTTCCAAATTTGAACATAAGGCTATTTCTCTGTGAACTGACTCACTCTTTCACAATCCACTGGGGCTGAAATTGTTCTGTAATCTGAAGAGTGACTATGATCTAGAAAGGTATGAAACATTCCTTTGTGGTCTTTATTTTTGCTTTCCAGTTCTAGGATTGGGTTTTGGGTTTGGCAAGGAAAGAAGTTTAAACTGAAAAAGGAGTATGTGAACTCAGTTTTCAATAATACATGTAATACTGTTACTTAAACCTCTTTGGTCTCACTCATATCTGTCAATCATTCTTACAGCTAGACAAGAAACAGTATTTATAATCTTTGAGCATTTTCTACAGGTCAAAATATTTTACCATCCTGAAAACTCAGTAACTTAAAATTTTACCTAATCAAAAATTATGAAATAATGAACAAGTTAGGTGAATTGAAACATTGTTTTGACGCACTTTTTAATATTTAACTTCAGGTAGAATGTGGTTTGTCTGTAGTATAGCACACAGAAATTCCAGAACTGCCATAACTGAGAAGCCTCAAGGCCTATCTCATTCATTGTACTATCTCTGACAGGTTGTGGATATCAAATATTTTTAGAGAAAAGTGTTGACCTGTCTAGGAAGTAGATGTAAGTAGTAGATGTAAGTATTAGATGTACAATATTACTGTAAAAAAAAAAAAAATCAATTATCTCAGTGTTGATAAGTTAAAATTGATGTATTGATATCAGAAAATCAAGTTTAATTTCATATTATGTAACCTGGCATTACGTTGTTTTTAACTTGTTATAATTGCTATTTGGTATTTGTTGGTTCAGATGTATGTCTAAATTATACTACACATAGATCAGATTTTAACATTTCCTGGATATTTATTATTTTTGCAAAACTCTGAGAATCTAGGTTTTGTGAGTGTGGCTATGCCCAGCAGCAGCACTTACACTGGTCTGTAGAGCCTCTGCTCCATTCTTCCCCCGACATTTCTTATTGCCCCTGTTTTATTTCGTACTGCAGGGGTTTTTTAACACGTTACTCTGCTGCTTATATAGCCACATGTCAGTGGAATGGGGGAACTAATCCAGCTAAAAGAATAAAGGAAGAAGGAGAAGAGGAGCAAGTGAAAGGTTATTTAGCAAGCATTGGTAGTTAATAAATGTGGTATTACCATTCCATCCTCATCTCAAACAGCACCTGTTAGAGGCTTCCTTTCATCTGAAGGGAGAGCAGAAACACTCCTTAAAGTACTGTCTCCATCCATATTTGGAATTTGGAGGTATCCATCTTCATGAGCATGACAAAGAATCTGTCCCTGTGACACCCTCACCTGAGGAATTTGAGGAGATTCTGCTGCAGTTTAAAATGTTTCTATCCCTATGTCAGCCATCTTTTGTGCAAGTCTTGCCAGCTTTCGGGTACACTGCCCATCGAAGTGGATTTGACCTAAAATGGTAGGCTGAACTCGAGTAAATGAGACAGGAGCACATATTTCTTGCTCGCAGCTCATTTTAGGATTAAGGTAAAATTATCTTGTCAAGAAAGGCAGCTCAGCTACCAGGTAGGCAGCTGAGAAATGTAACACACTGAATAATGATAGTAAAATTAACAAAACTTTTAGCCTAGTGAAAACTTTAATGTAGACCCACTTTTTCCCCCCCAATGTTGTAGTCTGGTAATAGTCTGGTATAGCCCATTTTCTCTCTTTTCAGACCAGAATAAAGAAGGCCATAGGCTCCCCAGTTATTCTCTCAAGCAAGCTCTTATCTCAAAGTAAATGAAAGGGCAGTTTAGCTCATTCAGCAAACGAATACAATAAACTGCTCTACATGCCTGCAGGTCAGGCAGCCTTGCAGTGATAGCATGGTCTCAAAGAAAACCTATTGCACTTCAAGACAACCCTCCTGTAGCCAGCCAGCTTCTATTCCTGTTGGAATCCCATTGAAGCCTAGTGGCATGGAACTGTTGCCCTGAGTGCTTCCCTGCACCAGTGACTGATTAATTACAGGGCAGAATAAGCTGCTCCTACAGGTCCTTGGTGCTACTCACACTGGATGACAGCTACTGCAGGTCACTGGTTAAATCTGTAGTGTAGCAAGGTTGCTTCATTGACCAGCAGTGAAGAAATCTGTTAGGAATTGTACTCTCCTATACAGAAATTTAAGATATAAACAGCACATTTTACCAGCTTCTAGATGAGACAGATATATAAGCTCCTTTTGGTTTGGTGTGTGGTTTGTTTTCTTTCTTGGTATGTTTTTTCCTAATATTAAGGACTGTAAAAGGAATTAAACTAGGATTTCTGGTTATATGTCAGACCAAACAAAGGCAGATACTTGATGTGAACACATTTAACACATCATCTTGTGACCCAGGGCCACTTATTTAGGTGACTATTTTCAAAAGCTCGTGACAAAAGCTAGAGACTAAAATCAGTGGAAGCCTTAAGTACTTACTACCTTCAAAAATAAGGCCATTTTTTATGTAGGTGTCTATAAGGCATACAGCCTGCAAAATCTTGATCTTAATATCTCCATTTCTGCACTGGGGAAAATGTTTACTTGCTTCACAAGGGTAATGGAATGTAATATGAATTAACTTTTTAGCACTCTGAATTCTCAAATGAAAGGAACTCTTCAAGTATAAATTCCCAAGATTAGTAGCATATTATCACACACAAAATCCCAGATATCCTATGGCAGGAATGTGAGCAGGACAAATCCCCAAAGTAAGTGATGTTCATTAGGTGTTCCAATTCTGAGAAAAATTGGGACACTGTGGTCAATTTTTTTAATCAGGCAATGGACCAAATATACTGCTTTGTAGGAACAGGACTGGAAAGAATAATAATAATAATAAAAAAATTAAAGCTAGATATTCCTACCAGAACTCTGCAAATCAGCTCATATGACCACCTGATGCCTCCCAGAAGCATCCTCCATACAACCTGTTTTGCCATATACAATGTACAAATCAAACTACATGCAAACCTATCAGCCCAGAGTGTTTGCACAGTGGGACACATACGTGCCTGATCCTAGCCAAGGATGTGTGCCTACCGGTTAGGGATGAATACCTCTATTAGTATATATGGGAAAGAGCATGAAATTTGAAAATAACGTGATGATGCAGAAGCACCTGGAACCCAGTGGTACTCCAGGTTCCTGGAATGTCCAAAGTCCTGTGTCCCATTCCTTCGAACTTCATCAAACCTGGAACTATAAGGTCACAAAGTTGCTAATTCAGCTTTTTGAAGATAACCTTATTTGGTGAATACTTCGTGGAGAACTGCAACCAGAATACTTGAGATACTTTTTCTCAGACTACCCCAATCCTGACACACTGTGCTGAATGTGATGGATGCAGAACACAGTGAGGAAAGTGTTCTCAGATATGTGCACACACTTTAAGATATGTCAGGCATCAGTGAAGCCCTAAAATGGAGAGGAGAAAATACACTGGCTGGGGTCCACGTGTGAAGGGACACTGCTATCCCTGAGCTATATAAAGAATAGGTCTGGTGAGAGAAGGTTGCTTATAAAAAGTCAATAACTTTATGACTTTTACCTGAGCTCTCTGTGTCAAATAATGTATCTTTTTTCTCAGTATTTCTTATGGATTAAAAGAAATTAGGAAATAACCATCTCCTTGCATTTATTTTTCCTCTTCCATTCTCACATGATCAAGTGGAATCTTTATATGATTTGGTCCTGGATGAGGTCACCCAAACGTGGCTGATGGCCACACTTAGACAAGGCAACATGCATTGTAGCAGAATATAAATGGTTTTGCACTGGATAGAATTTGAGCACAGGCAAAATTGGTCATAAAGGCAGCTGCAAGGCTGAATAGCAAATGCTAAGTAGAGACCTGGAGTGCTGTTAGGCAATTTTGAGCCATTAAGGTGCATTCTTTCAGGGGCTAAACTGATTAGCTTTGATTAGCTTTGACTTGATAAGACTGATTAGAGAACAGATTCCCAATTTTAATTAACAATAGCAGAAGAATCAGGAAGATTATATTGGAATTAAGACAAGATAAGGCAAAGGAGACTCTGCTATAATCAGAGAAACAGACCTGATCTTAGGTACACACAACTAAGCATCCAGCGAGTCCAACTGTCACTTTGTTACACTGAAAAATTCCAAAAGGCATCTTTCCAAGCTGCACTGTCATATGAGTCATAGGAGAAAGCTACAGATACGGGTCAATAATAGGGACAGAAAGGAAAATAACTGAAGAACGGTGGCATCCAGCCCACCTATCAACACAGATAAGGCCAAGTCTAGAACATAGACGATAGAGAACCAAATGCAACATAATATGCCCTTACGCGGAAGAAAGAAGAAAGAAGGTGCATGACTGTGAAGTCAGATAATGTGATGGCACCCCCAAAATGCCAGGCAGTGGAAGGATTGTAGGAAAATTTATTTCCAAAATCAAGAACACTGGGCTTAAAGAACATTAACCTTAATGGCATTTCAAACACCGGGCCTGGGGAAAGACATGTCCCCTGTTCTTCTCAGGGCTTTTATCATCCCTGGCCCCTCCTTTGTAGGGGCTGTCAGACACATCTGCAAAGACTCATCTTTTTCTCATACCAGGGAGAATTTCTCTGGAATGCAGGAGGAGAAAAAACTTAAAACTGTCTCTGGGAAAGTTGCTTCTCCCAGGCAGGAAAGTCTTCCTAAGCAAAATAAGCCCTGATCTCCTCATAATAAATCTTACAGAACAGTCTTCTACTCTTACAACAACCAATGCAAGGAACCAGCATGTGTCAACCCGCAGAGGAAGTGCACTGAAAGGATGAAAGTCCTAATTTAACAGCATGGCAACACCGCCTTCATTGCTTCCTGTTTCTGCTGCTAGTGGGAGATGTCCAAGATGGAATGCTGGGTGATGGGGAGATGGCTGGCCAAAATACCAAAATACCAAAATACGTTGAGGGATGAAGCTATTACCTCTGGCGTGGGCTGTAGATGAGTTCCTTCCACTCCAGGAATCAGTGAATGTCCCCATAAAATACAGAAGGATGAACAGCATTAAAAGGAAAAAATGCTGCAATAAGCACAAAAATTGATAGTATTGGAGTGGACAGCAGAGTGAGTTGGGAGAAGGAGCTGGGCTACACAAACAGCAATAGATCTAGCTGCACTTGCAGTAAGTGGCCAGGTTGGGTTTGAAGTGGGAAGTACTTCCATGCATTTTCATGTGTGTGACAAAACCTGTGCAATTCTCTCCTTTATTTTACATCCCTACAGCCTTGCCTAGCATTGCACATTTCTTATTCTAATCTCATATCATCTTTTTAGAAAATGTGCTACCATGGGTTACCTTTTAAAATACTCATTTAGCACTGATTCTTGTTTAATTATTACTTTATTTTCTGTTATAACGGGAGTTTTATCCATCAGCAGAGGCAGGCACATAAAGTCGCCTGTGAGAAACTCATGAATAATTGATCCCTTCCACAATGCCAGCGCCTCCTCTTCTTCCTGAGATCGCAGGCTGACGTGTTTTGTTCTGCCATCTTCCAGCCCCATGCCATTGTTCCCAATGGATCAAGCTCACAGTCCTGCCACACTGATAAGCCCAGCCACAAAGCCACTCCAGCCACAGCCACTCCAGCCACAAAGCCACTACACTCTCCAAATGGAGGCCTGGGGGCAACAGCGGCTTCATTCCCGTTGAGAACTATGGGAACTGGATACCATTTTTTAAGAGGGTGCTGATCACTGCACCTTCAACCACTGTGCAGGGTGCACCTTCACCTCTGGGCGTACTGGGAAATGGTTGTCAACAGAGCACATCCCCACATATGATGCTGGAAGGATGAGGTGGTAGATGTCCCAGTGGTTTTCAACAGTGCAGGAATCTGAACCATCCTCATTTCCATATTAGGGCAAAATTTAGGAATAAGCCTACACATGGCATAGATAAACTTCAGCACAATCAGTTTTAACTTGTAGTCTAAGTAATTGATTTACCCAATCCTATAACTGATTCGTACTCAAGAAGAGAGCATTGAAATATTCAGAAGTATATTCTCTTTCTTATGTATATAGTAAATGAATGTTCACTCTACACTGATCCATCTGTTCATGCCTGGACGTGTCAGGGCCAAGAGCTGTCTGCCAAGATGGGATGCCCTCTGCCAGCAGGACTAAGCATCACTTACCTTGATAGTGATTTGTACACAATTCCCCAATGTGTATTTGCTCTTACAGGACACTTATCCAATGGACAATACATTTGAAAGATAATAATGTCATTTTTCTGGTTGTTGTTGTGTGGGTTTTTTTTGTTTGTTTGGTTGGTTTTGTTTGTTTTTTCCAATTTATTCCTTTTTATAGACCACATTCATCATATCTTCAGCAGAGGTGTTGCAGTCATCCCTGCCTATGGGTTGTTGCCTAGTGATACCTGGTGTCTCAGTGGCTGTGTGTTGCTCTAAAAAATTGGTGATGGACATGTCTGTAAGACTACACATAATACTGGCCACAAATTGATACTGTTTAGTAAGACAGCAGTTGCCAGAACGTCGCCTGAAAAATGCTGGGTTTAATTTAAAACTTTATTGCCAGATTTCACACTTTATACTTAGTAAGAACTGTTTCTTGCCAAGTGAACTTTGAGAAGACCATACTGTGCAAAATGGGTGAAAAATGCACATAAATCTGTGAACATACATTACAGTCCATCCAGACAGTGTGAATGTTTAATCTAAAGAAGAGCTGCCTGTGAGAAGCACTGTATTTCCTGTTATAAAGCATTATTTGTGGTTTTCAAAATCACTCCAGGGAAGCCTATCCCAGCATCCTCAGATGCAAATCCTTTTGAGAGTGTGATAGAAGTTTTGGTTAATTAAAGAATTAAAAATATATATTCCATATTCTGGTATGAATCTTTTACTTTTCCCAACAGATATGTTTGAGCATCAGAGGAGCAAACATTACAAAAAGGAAAACTTGAGTACTTTGGAGAAGTGTGGGAAAAGCTCACTTTATACAGAGGAGTGCAGTAAGGCCATCAAAGGCAGCCAATATTCTTTTTCTAAACTTGTGGAAAGACACAGAAATGCAAAACTTACTCTCCAGGTAGCTTAAATTAATGGATAAATGGTACAGAGAGATCGAGCTTGAATGAAGTTTCAAAATAATACCTTCAGAGATTACAGAGGTCTTCTTGATATGCAAAGTTATCTGATGTAGAATGACAGGAATTATAGTAAAAAGTGGTTTAGAGATCACCACTACACTGTCAGCTAGTTGTGCTACACAGGGAAATAATGGTGAAGGAAGAACACTCATCAGCCTGCTTTTTCTTGGAGACTAAAGCTGCTGTCAGCATTGACATTTTTATAGGAGCATGTGTTCTGCCTTTCCATTTGTCTCCATTCAGCATGTTTAAAGACCTCTATGGAACTGGTCACAAAACTACCTATCTGCCTACAAAGACACTCTGGTATATATACGTAGTATCCCAAATACCACCTGTTCCAGACAACATGGCTTTCAAAGCTACACATTTCTTCTTGGTTACAATTACCAATCCACTTCTACTCAGTTCCAGATACTGACTGGGAGTAACTGCAAAGTAACAAGTAACTGTGGTTATTTAATTGACTGATAAGTGGCAGAATATTACATAGTCATTTACTCAACTGGAGCTGGTACATGTCTCCCAGTTTCGTGATTATTTCACTAGAATGCATTGTTAAATATGCAGTTCAATTGTTTCAATCTTCCCTATAGAAACTGTTACCATTCCAGCTGTAAACTGTTGTCAGCACAATTAAGCTTTCATCTATATTCTACCTTTAGTCCTGTATTTTTTATTAAATTGTTTGACTTGAAAAGTTGGACAGACTAGTTTTGAATTCCAGATGATGGAGAAAAAAATCATAGTGCAGCACTGGCATGTGGTTTAAAACTGCTTCAACCTAAAATATTCAAGTTGTATAGCACTGTGGCCACCCTACTGTGATAGCCAAATACCTTGTAGTATCTAGATCTCAGCATCCACTAGTTCAGAGGGATCTCTTTCCATCTTACCTTTGGGGTGGGTTTGTATGAGCTCAGGACTGCATCACCTGGCTTCAGTGTTTTTGATCCAATACTGTAGTCCTCAAAGTGGAGAACCACAAGATACCACAAGAACGACAATGGCATGTTAATGTCGAAGATGAATCACCACCTGTCCAGGGATGTGGGGGAGAAGTGGGGAAGGTTGCCGAAGGTTACCTGGGACTAATTACCGTGGTAAAAATTACACCCCTGAGAGACAACCTGACATGGTAATGTCAGACCACCTCTGTATAATAAACTAGTCACCAACTGAGCCATGTGCAGAAATGCACTGGCCAAGTTGATCAATGAACAAGTTTTGAGCAACTTCCTCTTTGTTGTAACTCATCTGAAAGCCTGCATACTCTCCAAAGAGAGGTGCTAGCTTTGTGAAATATTGCCTAGCACCTCTTTGTGTGCAGAATGCCATCAAAGGTCAAAAGATGGATCTCAGCTCTGTCGGTTCATTGAAAATCAAGCAGAGGAAGTGTGTCTTCAGAGACCAACAACTGGATTTAAACTGTATGTTTTGGGTTGGTTTGTAGTTTTAATGAAAGCATCCAAGTAACAATTTCAGTTGCACTGTATAAAGATTATTAACAAGAATGATTCTGAGCTAAAGCACTGTGAAAATTGCTTAAATAGGGACAGTTTCAAGTAAAGTTTCTTTCTCACAATAGAATGTATCCCATGGAAAGTCCATTGTTTAAACTCAGGGCAAAGGAGTTTTTGGTGTGTGGTAATTGATTGTACAATCATATTATAGATCCCCCAAAATTTATCAGTTTTCTGATGTAAATCTAAAATCAGTATATGCTATCCATATTTAATTTTCTAAATATATAGTTTGATTTTGGGCAACAGTAATTTACAGCTGCCAGCAAATTCATTAGGAACTACCAGATATCACACTTGAAAATCAGCTGCTTATTCAATGTCTATCCTAGTATCTCATTCTTAGCATAAGAAATAACATGATAGAAAATCTACCTGATCTAAATAATGCATTCTAGAGTTTTTCTAGGACACTGAGAGTTAACTTTATCTAGGGTAGGATTAAAGCATAGATATTATATCCTAGTGCCTGCTGTCTACCTCCTGGAAAAATATTCTTTAAAAAAAATCTTGGACTTGTATTTAAAAAGCAAATTTCTGGTCATGTGGTAGTGAAGGAAATACTGCAATCGTGAATTATGTATGACTGACTGAGGGTGTGTAATCTCCAAGTCTAAATAAGAAATGTGAGCAGAAACTACAATTTAGTGAAAGAATTCTGTGAACAGACAAGAGAAGTCACAGATAACCTCTTTCAGACTAAGACACATGCATAGCTTGGTTACAGAAGAGTATTGTCTATGCATGTCTCTTCTGCTCCTGCTTCTTCTCTGAAGGAGATAAGTAGTCCTGTAGTCACTTCATTGTTCCTGAGAGAAGTCATCCCCAAGAGGGATCCCCATTAGGCCTGTCTGGGAGTAGGTAACAGAATTAATTGGTGCTTAGGCACATGGTGTGATTCTTGGGGTTGTCCTGTGTGGGGCCAGGAGCTGGACTTCAATGATCCTTGTGGGTTCCTTCCAGTTCGGGATATTCCATGATTCTATGATACTCTTCTTCCCAAAATAGTGGGGAAGGCAACATCTGCCACCACTACTCCAGCAGAGAACCCACAGCAAAGCTAACTGGAATCCCATGTCCTGATATACCTTGACTGCTTCAAGGGCCCCAAAAATGTATGGAGAGTGCATTGGGATTTGTCAGACTTTTAGGCTGAGAACTTGCTGATCCCCACTGAAGCATAAGAAGTAGTAGGGAAAACTCTGAGTCTTTGCAGAGATGATGAGGATATCTTCAAATAAACAGAACCCCTGAGTGTTTATGGTTAGTATCACTCACAAATCTTTGGTCTTCACCTGATGCTTAGAAGATGAACCACCCCCATTTCTCACTTCTCTGCTTAAATACTGTTCTAAATGACTGTGTTTAAAGACCTTTAAATCCTAGCACATGATTAAAATTATGATCAAATTAGAGTAACAGATTGTATTATTTTTCATGGAACTAGAATACTAAAGGGATAAAACCTATTGTAAAAGGACACAGATAAGGAAATAAGCAATACTACAGATAGTAGAGGGACATCTTATCCTGAAGATCTTTGTACAAAGAATAAAGGAAATATGAATGGGTGTCATCACTGTGGGAACTTCTTATAGTTCAGTAAATCAAATTTGTAGGTAATTGTGAGCATGTAGACAAATGATCTGGAGAAACTATTTAATAGCAATGTAGATTATTACTTAAGCTTATTATTTCTTGGAAAAAGAACAGAGTGGGACACAGACTGTCCAGTCTATGAAAACTTTTTGATAAAACATGAGAAAGCATCTTGAAGGAAGCTTCTACAAGATACATTTTTAACCGAGGAACTGGTTGAAAATGGCAAGTTAGGAGAACACCCAGGAAAGAGAGACTAGGAAATAGGAACTGAGGATCTTTGAGAAAGTAGAAGCAAGCATAAATTAGAAACAAACTGCCAGTTCCTTAATAATGTACATACAAAAATGTGAACTCTTTCACTGTGTAGGAAAGACAGGCCAACCTGGTCAAACCATGAGTTCTTCTTAAGCAACAAGGAAACACAGA
The DNA here is from genome assembly GCA_038380795.1 of Pyrocephalus nanus. Lineage (NCBI taxonomy): Eukaryota > Metazoa > Chordata > Aves > Passeriformes > Tyrannidae > Pyrocephalus > Pyrocephalus nanus. The sequence continues at coordinate 43,980,765 of CM076259.1, forward strand.
GAAAGTGCAAAGCAGGCCAAATTACCAGGGAAGAAATAAAAATATATAGCATAAATATAAAGGTACAAAACTTAGAGAGGCCAAGGCACACAAAAAATATTTAAATACATTAGCAATACCATGAATATCATGAAAAGAATTAGCCCACTGATAAATACCCAAGAAAGTTATTAAGAAATCTAATAGTTGAATGCCTTTTTTTTTATATCAGCTTCCACCACCAAGGTCAGTTGCAATCAGATGGTAGCAAAAGGTCCATAGTTAAAGGAGTAAGTACTCAGCCAAGAATAAGAAAGTATAGATAAGAAAATACTTTGAATTGTGTGGTCTCAAATTGCCCGAACCTGAGAAATTTCAGTCTAGGATGTGGGTGAAGTAGTTAGCAGCTATTTTTAACAAATTCTAAAAAGTAATGAGAGATTAGGAAAAGGAAAGCATTTAAAATGGGGGCAGGATAAGTCTGGAAAAAATAAACCAATCAGTCTTTTCCTGTAAAAATGCTGGAACAAACTACTTACAAGAATCAGAAAGAACAAAAGTTACAGCCAGCATAAACCAAATCATAACAAGTTCAACCAAATCATAGCTAGTTCAACTGTCTTCTGTGTCAGATTAATGGGTCTTATAGGTGAAGAATGGTTGGTTGGTTGATGGTTTGTATACTGACTTAAGTAATAATTTTGATATTCCTGTACGTGAAAGCCTCAATATTTTTCATCATAATGCTCCAAAGGGCCACGGGCAGACCTTGATGAAGAAAATGGTGTCTACATCCAATATCGTACCGATGGAAGCCTTTTCAACCTAAGGCGACTGAAGGCCCACACTAAGACCTTAAATCATCTTGTCCATGAGCTGCTTTACGCTGATGATGCCACCCTTGTCACCAACACAGACGCAGCTCTGCAGCATTTAACATCCTGCTTTGCAGAGGCTGCTGAGCTTTTTAAGCTGAAAGTCAGCTTGAAGAAGACAGAAGTTTTCTATCAGCCTGCACCTCAGGAAGTCTTCAATCATTCCCATATCACCATTGGGGAAACAGAGCTCAAATCAGTCCAGCAATTTAATTACCTGGGAAGTATCATCTCCTTGGATGGTAAGATTGACAAAGAGATAGACAACAGGTTAGCAAAGGTGTACAGAGCTTTTGGTAAAGTCCATAAAAGAGTTTGGAGAAACAAACACCTGAAGAAAAGTACAAAGGTTAGTGTTTTCAGAGCCATTATACTGTCTACTCTTTGATATGGATCTGAATCATGGGTCATTTACTGCCACCACTTGCGTCTCTTAGAACGCTTCCATCAGCGCTGCCTCTGTACAATCCTAAACATCCACTGGACTGACTTTGTGACCAACATGTCTGTCCTTGAACAGGCAGCAGTCACGAGCATTGAGGCCATGCTGCTGAGAACACAGCTGCGTTGGGCAGGGCACGTCTCCAGGATGCAGGACCACCGCCTCCCTAAGATCGTGCTCTATGGGGAACTTGCCACTGGCTGCCGCAAGAGAGGAGCCCTGACGAGGAGATACAAGGACTGCCTGAAACAATCTCTCAGCCTTGGCCATATTGATCACTACCATTGGTCTACCCTGGTCTCCAATCGGGAGGCCTGGAGACACACCATCTATAACACTGCTGCTTCCTTTGAGAACACACGCAGGATCACTCTCGAGGAGAAAAGATTCAGAAAGAATCACGTCTTGTGGATATCACCTGGGGAGTCTTTCTGCTGTACCTTCTGCAACCAGACTTGTCTATCTCACATTGGCCTTTTTAGCCATCAGCATGCTTGTAGCTTCTCAAATCTTCATTCTTGAAGCCTAGCCATGTTGATGATGACGTGAAAGCCTAATAACCTGGAGATACATGACCAAGATGAAACTACTGTAATGCAAAACTCTACTAATAGTGTCATTATTGACTGTTCCCTGCCTCCCACTGTCCAAGTGGGAGACTTGATATAGTATTAAGTGGAGTCCTGCAGGGGCAGAGTCCGGTATTATTCATTATTTCAAAAGGTACCTGAGTAGTTAAACAAATAATCCAACTTTGCACAAAAATGGGAGAGATTTTAGCTGTGTTTAGTTAGGATTAGAACTCCAAAAAGTAGATGAGAGAAATCATCTAGAGAAAGAAAAGGCTATAACTCAACAGGGAAAAGATGCTAGTTTAGGGCAAAAATAATCATATGTAGGATGGTGAACAATGAAGTGCTTGGGTGTCTGTTTTGCAGAGAACAATGTGTATTGCCTGGTGTATTGCCAAAATGCAATGGTGTTATAAAAAACCCAGCAATAGTGGGATGGATAAACAGGAATACAGTCTACAAGACACAGGAAATAAGCACACATTATTTGGCTCTGCAGACTCTTCTGATATAATGCTGTGTTCAATGCATGGCACTGAACAAACTCATGCATCAACTAGCAAGAGTCCAGAGAAAATAAAAAAAATTACTAGAGCTGTAGAAAGTACAGACTGAAAGAAATTAGGAATATAGTCTGTTTGCATTTGTTCTGAAAAAGCAAGATTCAAATTGGGTGTTAGAGAAAACTTTTGAATGTTGAAGGTGTTGAAGTGTTGGAATAAAATTCATGAGGTTGTAGAGGTTATTTAAAAACAAGCTAAAGTTTTTAAGAGCGGTCCAGGAATGTTAAAGACATAAATCATTTTGCATTGGGCTAAAGTATTGGGCTACATGACCCTGAGAGATCTCTTTTAGCCTTATTATTCCATGTTTTCTCCACAACCTAATTAGTTCTGTGAGATTTCAGCCCAGTGAAGCAGAGGATAGGATCAATCTCTGTCCTAATTACTCCACCTTTTCAAATTGCCGCCAAAATATGTTCTTTTTTCCCTAATGAAAACTGCTTGCTCTGATGTTTTTAGCTGTAACTGTTCAGTCATAATATTTATTTTCAGTATCCTGTGCATTAAGGATTAGGACATCCTAGTGAGGTCTTAAATTAAGTCCTCTAAACAGTATTGATAGAGTGTGTTTTTACAGACAGAAGATTATTGTGTAGGTAACTAGCTTGAGCTAGCAAGCTTAATACCATGCAGGAATGGGAGCACAGATTGCTTTCTCAAATGGCTGAATGAATCATTTCACTAATCCATTAATGGCAGGAGGGTAAGAGGCTGATGTGTCACTTTGATACCATTTCCTCCAAAAGCAGCTGGAACTCTTCATATATGAACTGAGCCATTGATACTTAGTGTCTGTTCAGGGAATTCTTTGTGGGCCTTATTAGTTTCACTATTTACATTTCTTTGCAGAGAATACTGAAGACTATTTCAGACACCTTTTGCACCTAAAAATACATCACAGTAGTTGAAATAGAATTAATTATTCATCCTCTGATCAGTATCTGAAAAGTGCCAGAATATTTGTCTGATGTTCTAAATAGAGCTGGTATGGCACACTGTCACATGCTGACCCCTTCTGATCACTCCATGTGCACAGACTGCTGCAGAGTAATTAGCCATTCCCAAAGGTGCAAGACAGTTTCTTTCACATGTATTGTGGCTGTGATTCTCCTTGACTTTGTAGTTTCTATTTGCAGAAGATAGATACTAGGCTATGTCTGTAATGACTGTCATTTTCACTAGTCACAGTGGTAAGTTTTCCAGGAATAATGGTTCTGGCACTTTACACTATCTTTGGTATATCCTAAACTGTAATTTTAAGCAAATAAAGATGGAGTAAGTTGTTCACTTGAGCAAGTCCTTTTTCTCACTGTAATAGCATCTGTATTAGCCAGCACTAACACACATTTGATTTCACATTGCATCTCTTTGTTTCCACAGAATTCCATTTGTGCCATACACAACAGAGGAGCTGCTTCTATTTGTGAATCTTGATAACCTCACCTGCCATCACTGACGGAAAATGTGAGAAGTCCATTATTCTGTTGGTCATTACTTTTTATCTCTGTACTTTTATCATCAAGTCTTTGAAAATATTTGTTTCTCTAATTAGTCACCTGCCATTCCAGATACTCCATTTTTTTGATTACAAATAAGGGTGGAAGGTCCAAGTTGCACTGTTCCTAGCTTCCCTCCCAGTCTCACATTAGCACCCCTGCTGAGGTGCATTCTTTCTATCATGTGGTGGATAAAAGAGGCCACCCGGATCCAGCTATCACTCAACAAAGGTGCTATCTCCAACCCTGAAAATTACAATTTGTAGATGTTAACTATGATGTAAGTTGCTTTCCATATCCATACTGGTGATATTTTTCCAGTTCTCAGAACTTCTTATCAATGCAAACATGGTTGGGTTCTACACAGATAAGAACTTTAGAGTGAAAAGTATAGAAGCCTTCAGTATCATCTTAAGATACTTAAAAATACTGCTTTTCTTGCCTTCAGAGGAAGATGACAAGTTATATTCAAATATGTACTATGATATTAAATGATCATTTTAGAGTAAGAAACGTAATGACAACTGGAAACTTTGGTCTGCTGAGACCAACTCATTTTTTTCTCTACTGTATAATATTTCATTTGAATTTAGCTGTTCTTATCCTGTATTAGGTAATGGAGCTGCTTCAATGACTGAAATTCCCAGAAACAAACTGTAGCAAACCATACTATATACTATACACCATACAAAATGTGTAAAAACAGCTTTTCATTGATGGAATTAACATTTTCAGTGCTATTCAAAGAATCACAGAACAGGTGTGGTTGGAAGGGACCACAGTGGGTCATCTGGTCCAACCTTCTTGCTCAAGCAGGGCCATCCTAGAGCACATTGCCCAGGGTTGTATTCCAGATGGTTCTTGAATGTCTCCAGTAAGGGAGACTCCACAACCTCTCTGAACAACCTGGTCCAGTGCTCAGTCACCTGCATAGTAAAGAAATTCTTCTTCACATTCAGCTGGAAATATTGCCACACATCCACAGTAGAACTTCTACTTTGTTTGGTTTTAAACACTTTGCTCTGTTCCCTGTAAAACCACACTCAGCTGTATGCAGCTGAGAGCTGCTGTTGTTCACTTTTGTCACTGAGAAATCCAAGTAGCATCAATGTGTTAAAGCTTACATCCTATTGTGTCCTCCAGTCAGATGGCTCTGAGAGTCACTTTCTGGACTAATAGCTCTGCAGCTGATTACAGCAACTCTTGACAAGCAGACAAGTTAGAAGCTGATCCTAGAGCTTGCCTCTGTATTTAAATGAGATCTACCTCATACATTTCATGAGCACCGGAATTCCTTGCTGTTCTTTGCATTTCAGCTGTAATCATGATCACGACTTCTGCTCTTGAGTTCTTACTGGTATTCCTGAGATCTGCTTTCTGCCCCTGTAGTGTTTCCCCTCCCACTCCAGCAGTGGCACTTGTTTTTGACCAGATCACCCCAGCCCTCTGCATACACATTCTTTGCTTTCTTTTATCTTTGTCAGTGGACATACACTCAACTGACTACTTAATGTGCTAAATCCTTTTACAGTTCTGTCTTCCTGAGTTCAGCATCTTCAATGAAAACCTTTGGGTTTTGCTGTGGCCTATTTGCACATTCTATTGCTTGTTGAGAAATAGTAAGTGCAAATATTTTCAGCTAATGATACACATGTGGTTTTAAGTGTTTTAATTTCAAATGGTACTTATAACTGCTTTCAGTTTTCACTGGCTTTTGCTAGACTCAGAATAATGCTTGTCAACAGCTGATAAGGAAAACACGTGCAGCATTCTAGGCAAAGAAGGTTGACCTCAAGACAGTATTATTAATCTTGCATATAAACAGAGAAATTTCCAAGCAAACAAGAACTTCAATGTTTCTTTCTCTATAATGCAAAATATACCGGATTATCTCTGTTCCCTATTCAAGCAATATTGCATTCCTGCATTTAAAAGTCCTGTGCTACACAGAAAACTTCATAGCAATTTTTTTTCTAAAAAGTCAACTAATTCTCTTTTCCTCTGGAGTATTTTTTTAATGATGAACATACTTGAATATTTTGCAATCAGATACTATGAAACGGTACATGATTCCTTCATTTTATAGCAAAGAAGAGTAATCATGGTTCCCTGGGCCAATGCCAAACATACAAGAAAACCACTATCTCAGCTGGGACATAACTGGGAATATTCAGTACATCAGCTTCTAAGTGACAATTAGAAAGTGAGAACACTAAAACAGGAAAATGCTGCTGTTTCTCTACATTTTTCTTTAAATGATCCATATTTAGTCTGAAATTTAAAAGTCATCAATGCCTAAGAAACACCTGTTTTAGGATTTCTAGAAATGAGGCAATTGGGAGTGGTAGGAACTCTGTGAAGCTTCTGAACCCTCCTCTGAGACAGTGAAAGAAAGAAAATTAAAACACTTTTGACTTTTACTCCATATACTGAGAAAAGTGCATCTCTTAGAATATACAAGTGAAGGGTTTGATGTTAATTTAATTTGTATCATCCAAATTCCTGTTTACTTCTCTGTTTTTAACTCCAATAAAATAGTTTCAACTTTGAAAGCATCACATTTTATTTATACATTTATTGTGATTATGATATTCCCATCAGTGACAGACTTGATACAGAACTGCAACAAATTCTGAATGCACACATTAATCCACACAAAAATGTCTGAATTTGTCCAGTAAATCTAGACATTGTAAAATACCTATCTGAGTTTGCATCTAGGTAAATGTGAAGAAAATTAGGCCACTTGCTGTTTGTTGCCAGAGGAAAATCAAACTGAGAAATGCAATCCAATTCATGAGAAATAACTGGTCAACTATTATTAACTGCTCTTTGTAAATAAAACACAAGTTTTTCCCGCTATGCTTATCACAGGATTTAATCACACTTTAAAAGCTCTCTGAAATGTGTAATTGCTACAAAAAACCAAAACCAACAACACAAAGCTGCTTAGTGGAAAATACAATACCTCTGTTTAGTCAGTGAGTTTCCCAACAACTCTGTTGATTTGTTTACCCTATAAGAAAAATTGTTAATAAAGTCAGTTATTTCTTGACACAATCCCATCTTTTTCCAAAGAAATAAAAAGACACATATTCTGAAGAATATAGAACAATTTAATTTTTCTTTTATAGCAGAAGAACAAGAAAGGGATGATAACTGTTCTCTAGCAGTTCTACATTCTGAATTCCTTTCCCTCCAGTTTCTTGATGTGCCATCTACTTACGTATAATCACATCTAAATAAACAGTAACATGAAACTCATCTGCCTTCCTCTGCCAAACTAATTAGACTACATGTACTTTAAGTGTCACAGGATATTTTTCCATTTGTCTTCTTAATTCTTGATTTTAGTTAAACTACCTGGGCCCTATTACTGAAAAAAGGGTACCCAGGATGGCTTCACTGATAGAAAGACAGGAAGTGCTATTGTGTCTCCTCTTCTGAATGAATCCAGAATAGACCCTTGGGTGCCTAATCAACATAGAATGAGAGACACTCTCAGAATTAATTCCCATGCGAGTTATAACTTTTAGGGGGGAGAAAAGTGATTAAAACATTTGTAGTGATGAAGAATTCATACCAAAGCTTGATAAGTAGTTCCAACGCAGCCTGTGCCTTTCTTTTGTTTTGTTGTGTCTGACCTCCACAATTAGGAGCTCTAGTACTACCAAGCATAAATTTCCCATGGAAAAAATGTCAAATAAAGTTAGGATTTGTACAAAACTAAAGTCACATGAGCTTCTTGGTACAAGCATAGAATCATAGAATCATAGAATCAGACGAGTTGGAAAAGACCTCTGAGATCATCAAGTCCAATCCTTGATTCACTGCCACCACGGTTACTAGACCATGGCACTAAGTGCCACATCCAGTCTCATCTTAAAAACCTCCAGGGACGGATAATCCACCACTTCCCTGGGCAGCCCATTCCAATGCTTGAATGGTGTCTCTCACTACAGACTGGCTTTGCTTTCTTCAGACATCCAAAAGTTGGACATTTAGAATAAGTAAGCATCAAGACTACTGTAAACAGTCAGTGGTCACTCCAGTACTGGCCCACAATTTCACCAAGTCCAATTGTCATATAACTTCCCTAAAACCTTTTAACATTTTGTTCTTTATACATTTAAGGACTATAGTGGTTCTCTTGCCTACAAAAACAGTGCTGAAGAATCATGTTTCAATGTGACCCAAGTAATACTGGCCAGCACTGAGCCCCTGAAAGGTGGTAACATAACTAGAGATGGAGTCAAATATTCCATTTTTTAAACCAGTAACATGTATCTGTTGACAATTTTCCACTAAATTAAAGGTCTACAAACTGCATAGAGTTAGATTTTACGGCATTTGGCATTGTTGTAAAGGGATTTTTCATAAACAATGCTTCAAGTTCAGATGAAACTTTGTCCTCTAGATTATCTGGTTGTAAGCTTCCTGTCTCATGTGGCACATTAAAATTCTACCTCTTCTTCAGACTGAGGGGAGATCTCCTAACAGTGCTGATGTCTTCTCTCTGGTGACCAGCGATAGAACCGAAGGGAACAGCATGAAGTTGTGTCAGGGGAGGTTTGGGTTGAATATTAGGAAAAAGTTCTTCATTCTTCACCCAGTGGGGAAGAGCTGCTGGAGCACACAAATGTGAGAAGATATGCTTGAGAGGACTGAATGATTACTGAGATAAGGAAAGGATGGGAGCTGGAACAAGGTTTCAAAGAGATAGGGGACTAGGATACAAGCCTCAAATGTTCCAGGATGTGCATTCTCACACTAGAAGTTAGGATATATATATAAATTTACTTCAACAAGGCAAAATTTCTGATGGTTGTTATTCTGGATTGCCTTTTAGAAAGTTACCTCCTAAAAGTAATTTGGAAAGTTTTAAGAATACAGAGACTAAAACATGCAAAAATTAGAGAGCACTCAAACTCGGGTTGCTTGTGAAAACTTAATTCAAACTCCTGGAATATATGTATTATGATAGTCTTTTATCAGTGAGATCCCTACTATCTGTACCACAGGCCATTCCTTACTTCAGTGCACAGGATACCTAGTGTTCAGCATAAGAAGAAAACATAGAAGATGTGACAGTAGCCTGTTGATTGTATGCCCTTTCCTCACCTAGTACAAAAGCTACACAGTGCAGTGACTGAGGCAGATGATTTCAAGAAGAAAAAGTTAGTTGTGTTTTTTGGACAGAAGGGTATCTCCTGAGCAACTGGGTTCACTCGGGATCCTATGTGAGGCTGAAACTCATTTAATGCAGTTTTGGGAGAGGCAATGAGAAATAGGTATTTTTCACTTTCTGGGTATCCAGCCTCATGCTCTGGAGACTTCTCAACTGGAAACAAAGTTGATGTCAGATGTGATTTCAAATGAAGTGTTAAATTAAATGCCATAAACTTGACAAACATAGCCACCCAAACAGGAAGTCAAAATAACACATATTTTTGACATTAATATAATTGTATGTTCTCCTTGTAAAAAATGGGGATAAATGAGACATAAGGTTTATGAAGCTGTCACATGCTAGTGATAGGTGTCAAAAGAACCATAGAATAATAGAATATCCTGAGTTGGAAGGGACCCAGGAAGATCATCAAGTCCAACTTCTGACTCCACACAGGACAATCTAAAAGTTAAATCATATATCCAAGGGTATTGTCCAAACCCTTCTTGAACATGCCTGGGGTCACAAACACTTCCCTGGGGAGCTTGTTCCAGTGTTTGTCCACCCTCTCAGTAAAGAACTTTTTAATATCTGATCTGAACTTATCCCAACACAGCTTCAAGCCGTTCCCTTTTGTCCTCTCACCAGACACCAGAGAGATCAGCACCTTCCTCTCTGCTTCCACTCATGAGGAAGTTATGGACAGCAATGAGGTTAGTATGCTGAACAAACCCTCCACTGCTCCTTGTAAGTCATTCCCTCTAGTCCCTTCACATCTTTGTTGCCCTCCTTTGAACACACTGCAATATTTTTATATCATTCTTGTGTTATGGAGCCCAATATTGCAGACAATACTCAGGGTGAAGCCACACCAGTACAGAGTAGAGCAGGATAATCACTTCTTTTGACCAGTTAGATATGTCAATTATTTCACAGTTGACTTTTTAGAACTGAACTAAAGTTGCATGGGCACATAGGAAATGTTGCATTTCCTAACCTCTAAGCATTTGACTTTGTAAACTTACTATTGCTTTGATTATTTTTTCACATATAACTTATTTATTTATGATGAGCAAGAATGGTTTAGAGCAAAATGAAGAAAAGTTTGTAAAAGAAAATTGTAGTTTTAGACTAAGAGCAAGAGATTAAAGGTAGGTACCTTAAGGGATGCTAGAAAGTTAAAAGGAAATGATGGACCTCTGAAGGACCACTGAAATAAAGAGAAGACCACAACAGATCATCACTGGAGGTGGGGGTGCATCAGTGAGGGGACTGAAACTGAGGATCAAGCACTGGTTAATGCAACAAAGAAGGAAGAAAAATTTGGGATATGTGAAAAAGAGGCTGTAGTATGATGACAGATGTTTTAGTTTTCTGCTCACAAGTCAAAGTTCCATTTTGTAGTCTTTCTAAAGGAAGAAATGGTAAGGTCAGTAAGGAGTCTCATCACAAAATCTTGACTCTGTGGAAAGTCAGGTTGGATCCTTCCCACTTGCAAGGCTGTTGTGGCACATATTTTCAGTCTCATAGCAAGGAAGGGACAGTAGTGTTTAGGATAGTCTTCCATTTACTTTATACTTAACAAAGCCCTGGTGGAAAGATCGTCTGGTAAATGTCCTGTGTCCTGCCCTAACTCATTTTTCCAAATGGTCTTTTAGCACATAAAAGAGCTAAAAGAGCAGTGTATTAATCCAATCCGAAGGTAGTGGTGACTGTGGCACAGTCCTCATCCAACAGGAAAGGATAAGTTGCCTAAAAAAGCAACTTTGTTCATTTCTAGAACAGGCTTAGACACTGAATGAAACTGAAGAAAAATAGCTTTGCTTTGAAAATGAAAAGGTTCACAAAAAATGACTGTTTCTTCTAATTTTTGCCTGTGACATATACGTCAAAATATTGTCAAAACTATCATCACAGTGATTTGCAGTAAGAGAATCTTATTATGATCTTAAATAATTTGATTTTTAAATTAGATTTGCTACAAGAAATTGTTTTTAAAACGGACCAAATTTAAGTGTTACGAAATAAAATTCACTTCACAATTTCATATTTTGCAAGTTTGGTTTTTTTCTCTCAGACAGCTCTAAACAATGCTAGTAACTAAGTAAAAACTACGTTGTGGATCTTACTAAGATAAAGCAGAAGCCAGATCACCAGTCAAAAACTACTCATTCCTTTTCATATATGTAGCATCACTTTGATTTGTGCAGGCTATCAGTGCTGTTTCAAAAATTGGATATACATTATTCCCCTGTGCTTCCCACTGCACCCCCTTATCTGGCACTATCACTCATCTGATTGCACATACAGCAAGATCAATGTATTGGTCCAACTGAAAATTGGCCAATTTTTAGCCGCATGAATGCTCATGTCGGCATAGAAAGGTGACACAAATTTGTAGCCAGTCAATGCAGCTCTATCATGCAGCAACGTGCCTGTGATAAAACCATACACTAAACCTCATAGAGTCTGATCTTGAATATTCAAGTTCCTCAGTATGAGGAATACCAGGATAATAAAGGAATACCACATGCCAGGTTTATTGGAAAGAAACAAAGGTGAAGGTATACTGAAGCTTGCTCTTTCAACACAAATCCCACAGGAGATCTTCCACCTCTTAAGTAGAAAGTTTTTGTTTAGAAAACTAGGAAAGGTTTGATTTAACAAATCCAGGACTTAAGATTTCATATCAAACAGTTTTTGAGACCTTCTAATGAAAATCTAAAAAGAAATTTGATTTAGAAAGAATAGGGAATTTTCTTTATATGTATGAATACACACACAGATGCCACTCCAAAGATAGGTTATGGTAAGATGAGAAGCTAGGTTTGTGCAATAACTCCCTCCTGCTGAAATGGAGTCATTCTCTCCTCCTGCAGGCTGCATGCTCTTCTGTGCTATATTTGTGGGGGCTTTGGTACCTGGCTGACACATAAGTCACTTCAACTCACTAAGGTGGCAAAAATCTATTCGCCTTTTCTTTTTACTTAATTGGTTTAGTAGGTTGGAGAACAAATGTTATTAATGGTGGCAGGGCCCCAAATATAGCTGAATGTCATAGCTGACAGCTTTTCTCAGCAAAATATCACTAAACCAACATGAAATGATGCTATTTTAGGCTGGGAGTTACAGTCTGAGGACAGTATAGAAAAACTGGTAGTAGAAAATGATCCTAAAGTTGATTTGGGGCAAATTGCGTGGAAAGAAATAAAAGCTGGTCTGTATTTTTGATTTCATTAGGCAAATTTTGGTAAACTAAGAGACCTAGTTAACCAAGACAACAGAACTGAAGAGGTCAGAAATTTGAAATGAAAATCATTTACTCTTTCTTTGAGGGGCAGGTGCTAACACAGTTCATAAAAAGGATAATTAGGTAGAGAGCTTTCAGGGAAAGAGGGACTGACTAGCAGAAAAGCTTTGCTACACATTGCTAAGCAGATTGCATAAGACAAGATGATATTTTCCAGAGCAGAATGAGGGAAATGGCAGCAGGTAGTACCAAAGAGGAGAGTGTCAAATTGAATGGTGTCTGCTAGTAGATTTCTTTGGGAGTGATCTTACTCTTTGGCAAAGAAGGGAAAATAAGCTTATTGGTTCAGCTAGTTTAACAAAACTAGGCAGCAGCATCAACACAGCAGCAGTGGGATGTCACACAGAAAAACAACAAATGACCTTGATGATTGAACTAGTGGAAACAAAACAGACTGCTATAACACAAAATGCAAGGTCATGCACTTGGAGGCTAAATTTTGCTGTTAATGGAGAACTTTCCCAGTAAATAAGTGGTGTAGAAAAGAACATATATACTATTAGAAGAGATGGTGGTTATCTAAGGTACTTGTGCAAAAAGGCAACTGCATACCCAAGACTGCAATATTTCATGGAGATATGGAAATATTGATGTACTGTCCAATGTAGTAATTCAGCCTAAAATGAGATGTTATGGGAATTTGAACCCACATTTAGACAGATGTGTTCAGACTGGGGGGGCTAGTAGAATGACCAGTGGAATGAAGATCTGTTGAGCAAGAAGAGACTGAAAAATCTGTGTTTAGTCAAGCAAAAGGAAGGCTGAGAGGGAATATGATTACCGTCTATAAATATATCAGGGTTAAACACCAGGGAGAGAGAAGAGCTATTTAAGCCAAAGCATGAATACTGGCACAAAACCCAAATGGATTCTTGAATAAATTTAGTCTGAAAATTAGAAGAAGGTTTCTAACCACCAAAACAATGAAGTTCTGGAACAGATTTGCAACAAAAGTAGGGGGTAAACATATCAAACTACCATTAAGATGGAGCTTTAAAAGTTTCTGGAAGGGATTAGATGACAGTTTCCTGTAATAGCAAGAAAGTGGACTCAGTGACCTAGGCAATCTCTTCTAGTTTTAAGATCCTATACTTTGTTTTGCAGTGTCATTTCTTCTCCATAAAGATAAGAGATTTATCCAACTAAAACTCTCAAATGTTTAAAAATTAATAAAAATTATGTTGCAAGTAGATTATATTGATTATTTACCCCTTCTGAAAATTATTTCAGAAGAATAATTTTTTTGGTATTGCATTATTAGTTTTTACAGTATTGGAATGTCTTCTGTGGGAAATCGGCCAGTTTAGAACATAAGTTATCATTTACTTCTTCAAAACTGAAAAATAGGATGTGGCATAAAGGTAATTTGAAGGTATATTATATTATGAAATTAATAGTAATCTTATTGGATAGTGTATATTGTCTCATTATTTGATCTTTTGAAATATCACTTTTGGTTAACTAAGCTGCAAATTAAACAGCTGAATGCAATCTGCTTATAGATACCTATTGATTTGTTTATAAATATTGTGAAATGTATATGTAGTTCAACAACCATAATAAAACCCACAAGTAATGTTTTGCACAAAGTATTTTTTCATTTCTTAAAATTGTATGGGTTCTGTTATGTACAGTCCAAACATACACAAATATATGGTATCATAGAATCATGGAGTGGATTATGTTGGAAGGGACCTTGAAGACCATCTAGTCCAACCCCACTGGCATGGGCAGGGACATCTTCAACTAGACCAGGTTGCTTAAAGTTCCATCCAACCTGGCTTTGAATACCACCAGGGATGAGGCATCCACAGCTCTCTGGGCAACCTGTTCCGATGCCTCACCACTCCTATATAAAGAAATTTTTCCTTAGTATATTTTCATTAAGAGCTTTAGTCTATAAAGAATAGCTGCTATGCCTAATTATAACCACAGACTGGAACACTGACAGAGGGAATATTACATAATAAAACCAAAATGATCAAGCTGTTACCAATCATAGGTGTTTTAAGATTCTACTTTTTTTGATTGGTTGGTTGGTTTTGTCTTTTAATCTCTTTTCCATCCACTACTATTTCTTGAAGTTGTGTTGAGCAACCAACTAGTAGACCAGAATTCCATTAAGCCATGACTAAGAGAACACATGTTCCATCAACCAATACAGTTTGTCCACATCTTTCTTCTTTATGACGGCCAAGGAGAACTGAGGCTAATCCTGAAGCTAAATCTCAATAAATTGAGACAAAGAAGTGAGATTAAGGACAAAAAATACAGGAAATATTGGCAGAAATTGTAGGGGAAGAGAGTTGAGAAAATAATAAAATAAAGAGGTTAAATCAAACTGTGCAAAGCAGAGATTACAAACTTTGTGGGGCGGGACAGCATAGAAGCCAATGACATTTTTTGGGGGGTCACATACTTTACAAAGCATTGCACTTCATTTTCACTATCACAGGTGATGAAAATACACTGACATTTCTAAAATCTTTATCTGCACTCCAAAACCAATTTTTCCCAAGCCAGTCTTCAAATCAATTATAATAAACTGTGTTCTAAAGGGTTTCATGACCTTCTGCTTTCCGAGTGTTACATGTATGAAGTAGTGATAGATACCTTGTTCAAGTATTTCCTCTTCATTCCTCAGAATTCTGTTCTAGACACCTAAACAATTAGGTTGATGTAGTCCACAACAGTGCTCAGGCAGAAGTCCTTCAGTCTAAGGAAGACGTTTCCTTCTAACTCTGGACCAAATGCCACTATTCTTTATCATAGAGAAATACTGCTGATAGCAGGAGGTAGCTTTAAACTGTGTTCATCCTGTTCTTAGAATATACTATGCATCACTTGAAGGTTGGCTTGGTAGTATTCTTAAGATTTCTGCTCAAACATAAACTCTGCAAAATATATCCGATTACTCCTCCTCAGTTCAAATACTGCTCTTTGAGGCAATTTTACTCCATGACAGATAGAAGGATGTCACCCTTCCTATAAGTTGTTGAACAAATGGTTGGTTCAGCTTTTTTGAATTTATCTACCGCCACTCAAGACCTTTGATATTTTTTAGTGAAGTTGCTGACATCAGGCCTGTCCCTGAAAGCAGTGGTGTGGAGCCTAAAAATACATATATTTGAGATCTCTGTTGTTCATGAAGAGATTTTGCTGCTTAGTGTTTGAGCCAATGCTAACTATTTCAAATTATAAAAATAATTGCTCTATATGGATTATTCTTAAAAAGAATCAGAATTATATATGGGTTTACACATTATACATAGATGAAGAGGAATTTACATAGGTGCCTGAATGTTTTTGTCCTTTTTCCTGATGTCATTTAAAAAAAACCAAACAAACAAACAAAAAAAAAAACCACACAAAACAAACTTATTTCATTTTTTTGGGCTATATTTGAAAATACAAATTTAAAAATAGGGTTAGATATCTACATGAGTACAAGGGTTCTCTGGACTTATTAAATGTTTATCGATAAATACATTTCAATACAATTCCAACATTGCAAGAAAAAACGTTAATTTTTTTTTTGAGCTGTATAATCTTAGACATTAATGAAAATCTATTGCTACATAATAGTTCTAGATAACACCATTAGGTAATGTCTCTTGTGAGGGCAATGGTAAGATGAAAGTGTCCTTTGGTTACTTTTTTAATGACTAATAAGTGTGATAGGTTTCTTTTAATGTGTTCTGAATTACAAAACCACTTTTTTTTTTCACCATCCATCCCTGGTGCTTAAGCCCTCTTGAATTTCTTTCTGAACTTCATCGGAACTTTAACGTGAATGGGATTCAATGCTGAAATTTTAACAGCTGTCTGCTCACACACATAGCTAGACAGTGTGGTGCCATAGAACGAAGTATCAATTTATAGGGCAACTTGGAGGAGACCTTCAAAATGGGTGGTGATGCATCTCCGTGGCAGTTTCTTCCTTGGAAGGGGCTGTGTTAGAGCTGTTTTGCCATCAGCTCACATCCTTTTTATAAGGCATGAGCAAGGTGCTGCCAACCCTGAGGTAACTCTCCCTCACACTAAGTAGCCCTCCCCAGCTTCATCTGATGAGCAGTATGTCGTGAAAAAAAACACCAAAATCCAACCAACTCTGAACAACAAAACCAAACCCACAGTGATTCCCATCAACACACTGTAAGAAAGTAGATGATTCTGGCTTGAGTCGTTGACTGGAGCCTGTGTCTCTGGGTGGGATCATTGGGAAGAAATTAGAGGTATTGTTGTGACAGTGGAAGATAAAAAACTTCTGGTCTCTCCCACACATAAAAATTATTAGCCAAACACATCAAGGGTGGTGGAGAAAGGAGACAGCCCTTGAGTGACTCCTGCGCAGCTCCAGAGGAAGGCTGTCCCGCGGGAGGCTCCGGGATGGAAATGGCGCCAGCGGCTGAAACCCGGCTCCTCGCGCACACAAGAGGCTCTTTCTCTCTGGGGGACGCTGCTCCGCGCGGTTGTCAAGGACTGATCCCGGCTAGATGACGCAGGGCGGGTATTGCGCTCTCTCTCTCCCTCTTCTGGGCAGAGGAGGATGGGTAAATGGGGCAGAGGGCGGTCAGCGCGCCACACGGGCGGCTGCGCTCTCCCGGTCCTCGAAGGAGCGGGCGCAAGTGCCATGGCCAGCGCAGGGGAAGGAGCCGCGCAAGGAAAGTGCGCATCCTCCATTTTGGCGGAGGGCAGGCGGAGAGTTGGCTCCCGGCGCCTGGCCGTAATGCTCGTCCGCACCCCGCAGCACTGCCGGGGGCACCCGGCTCCTCTTCCCGCGGGGAAGGCGGGCAGAGGCGCTTCAAATGGACGCCCCGCTGCGCCTCGGTTCGAATTGGTCCCAAGCTCCCCGCAGCGGCTTCCGACAAAATGGAGGACGCCACCACTGCCACCACCACCACCACCACCACCAGCAGCTCCTCCAGGAACCATGTCGGCGGCTGACATGGCGCCCTCCCCCGCGGAGGGCGGGGGCAGCAGGCGAGGAGGCGCTGCTCGGTGGGGCAGGCTGCGGGGCGCGGGCCAGGCGCCCTCCCTTAGAGACGTGAACTCTCCCTTTTCCCTCTGGGAGCGCTTCCATTACCCCATGCTATGTCCATCATGGAAATGGCCCCAGGCTCAACGCCCTGGTGAGGGAAAGGAAGGAGCGGAGTGGGACCTCTCGTAGGATCATTGCCAGCCCTATGGCTTGGCGGCGGGGGACGGAGAGGGAGAGGCAACCCTGCGCCCCACGGGCGGAGCGGTGGCGCCCGCAGGGACCGAGCGCACGGCCGGGACGGGCAGCGCACCATCTCCGCCGGCCGATAGGGCCAGGCGTCTCGGCGGCACCCACAACTTCGGCAAGTTGCCGCTGCCAAAGAGCAGCGCGGGGAACACCAGTACAGCCCCCAGGTGCGGGTAACGAGTCGGTCGGTGGGCAACGATCCGGGTTCCTCAAACCTGATGGATCAAAGTGGGAAGAACCCCAAGCGTGGCCAGGAGGAAGATTGGCAGTTTATAGGGTCAACCGGCTGCGGGCGGCTCTGATGGATGGGCGGTGCACCCACTCCGCTAGCCCAGCGCCAGAGCCCGCCCTCTGGGAAAGCCAATGCCGGGGCAGGAAGGCGGATCTCCCCGAGCTCGCTTGGCCCCGTTCCTCCTCCCCTTCGCCAGCAGCTGCGCTTCGCCCGGGACTGGACCGAGTTAGAGTTGAGGCGCTGGAGGAGTAGCGCAGAGTGCGTGCGTCCCCGGCGGGGGGGTCCTTGCCCGCAGGCGGTGGGGAGCCGGGTAAGGCGAGGGCGCAGGGCGCTGCGCCTCACCAGGGCGGGCTGGCAGGGGGCTGGCGGCGCTCAGCTGCCCCCAGGGCGGGGATGGGAGAGCAGCCGCCGTGCCTCCCTGCTAACCGGGCGAAGTACCCCGCGTTGCCGCCGCGCCGCCACCTCTGGCGGCGGGGGCGCGGGCGGCACCGGGGGTAACCCCGCCGGTAGCCGTCGCGGCACGGAGCGGGGCGGCGGGGTAAATGGGGAGCGCCCAGGGGCAGCCCCGAGGGGGGGGGCAGGGGCATTTGGGGGAAGGGCCGGGTCTCCTCTAGCGCCTCCTATTTTAACTCTCTCCCTCCCTTCCCCGCCGGGCCCTCGGCTGTTGTTCTGCCCCGGTGCCTCCCCCACCCACCGCCCTCGCCGCCCCCCCGCGGGTGCCTCTCTCCCTCCCCTCTCCTGCCCAGCGCGGCGTTCCGCGGCTCCTGCCGCCGCCGCCGCTGCTGCTCCCCTCCCGTATTGTTCGGCTGGGTCCCTCTAATGGCGGACAGGAGGCGGCAGTGCTGCTGGCCGACTGCAGGGGGGCAAACCCGAGACCGGGGGTAACTGCCACGGGAGCGGGCGGGGGGCACGGGCGCTCGCCTAGCGCCGGGGCGCTGCCGGTGAGGGCCCCGCGGCCCCTGGGATGCCGGTTCGGGCTGCTGGGGCAAGTTCGCAGGTAATTCTCGCTGCTGCCCGCCGCGGGTGCCGTCGCTGCCTCTGCCCCCAGCACTCACGCGGAGAAGGCCCCGGTGCGGTGGCGCCCGGAGAGAGGGCTCCGTGTCCCTCTTTCCTTGAGCGGGGGCAGGCGGCGTGGGTGTGCCGTGAGGAATACCCCACCGCCCCCGGGGAGGGCAATGAATTTATTTATTTATTTGAAGGGTTGGGATTAAAGAGAAGTGGTGAGTGATGCAGGCGGTACCTGCCCTGGCCAGGCGAAAGAAACGCTGCTTGGGGGCGCTGCCTGATCCTCCTTGCCCCGTGTTAACCCCGTGTCTTTCCCTTAGGCTCCAGCCCAGTTTGGTGCAGCCTTGGCAGAGACCAACAAGGAGAGGGAGCTCCATTGTGAGTGCTATTTGTGTATTTATTTCTGATTTTGCTAGCCCTGCTTAGGGAGGGCTTGATCCACATCCCCCTTATTCCCCCGGGCGCAGGGGTGGAAGGAGGTGCCTCCAGGGTTGGGTGGGGAAATTCCTAGGTCCAGCAGCTGCTGCCCTGGGGCGAAGCCCCAGTAATGGCTGTGAGGCGGCGCCTCCACGGGGTGGGCGCTGCTGCTGCAGACATCGCTCCTGCAATACCAACTCCGGCAAGCAGACGACGGGCTGCTGCCGCTGCCCACGTTACCCGGCTCAGGAGGGAGGAGGACGAGGGCATATTTCGAGTGCCCTCTAGAGTCTAGAGAGTGTATGAAAAT
The DNA here is from genome assembly GCA_038380795.1 of Pyrocephalus nanus. NCBI lineage: Eukaryota > Metazoa > Chordata > Aves > Passeriformes > Tyrannidae > Pyrocephalus > Pyrocephalus nanus. The sequence continues at coordinate 44,000,363 of CM076259.1, forward strand.
CCTGACAAGACACCTTCGGCCATCTTGAATTTTTTCCCCCGTCTCTCCAATCCCATTCCTGCATAACATCTTGAAGCTAAGAAGAGGCACTAGAGGTTTAAAATCAGCCAGCAGTTTGGGAAGTGCACTCCATCATGTCTCTTTTGTGCATTCAGATACACCCGCAGATTTGCTTGGGTGGTTTTGTTGGGTGCTAATCACAGTTTGTGCTCTTTGGCTGTCTGCTTTGCCCCTTCCCCAAAAAAGCTGGAGGACACTGGGGAAACCCACAGCTTCTCAATAAGCGAGCATTTTTGTTATCTTGTCTGTGTGGGATTTTCAGAGCAGGTTGTGACCTCTGTTGGGTTGGCTAAGGAGAGCCTGTTAGCCAGTCCCTGTCAGTAGACCGAGATGTCATTTGACTCTGTTTTCTGCCCGTTTTAATAATGGGGCTAGTTTTTTGCTGCACGGGGGATTCTGAAATTGCAGAGTAGTGCAGTGAAGAAGCAAGGTGGAGGGCGCATGGGTAGAGATTCGGGCGCATGGGTAGAGATTCGGGCGCATGGGTAGAGATTCGGGCGCACCCGAAAGGGGACTCGGTGCGCGGGCTGTGCCACTAGAGGCGGCCGTGGGTGGCGCAGCGGCCTCGCAGCCTGAGAACAAAAAAAGAAAGGCAGCGGCTCTCTCCCTCTGAGTCCCTTGCTTGGGTACAGCGCAGATTCAGGTATTGCAGTCTTTCCCACCACTTTTATCTTGAATTATTATTTTTTTTTCTTTATTTCCTCCCTTGCCATTGTACATGGTAGATTTCCCAGATTTGCAAAGCTTGCAACTTTCTTTGTCGCTTCTTGGTGGCTTACACATACAAAGAATGAGTGGTTCGCTGCAAAACCTCATTGCTTAGGAGGAAGGCATTAGATCTGGATTTATTTTGAGCATCTAAAATTATCAACCACATGAAAGACTCCCAGAGAATTTGTATGGCCTGTTATCATTAATAAAGTGGTCTATTCTAAACCTTGACTTCCTACTGTAATTTAGAAATTTTAATGGTAATGTTTTAACTCTTACCGTATCTTGGATGTGAGGCTACCATTCAGTTTTACTTCTGATTCATTGTACATTCCAGTCTAACAGCTATTCTGCTTTTTCTGATGCTTCTTCATGTCAAAAGAAGTTACTTCTGAGAGCAATCAAGGCAAATAATGCTTTGGAAGTAGTGAGGCTGTTGTGTACTGGAGCTGGTTTGAAAATTATTGAAGCTTTGTGTGACTGCCTATGAAAAGATGAGAATACTGCCAAGAACAGCTGTACAGCTAAGATTCAACAAACCTTACTAAGAGTCAGTAAACTTCTTGCACAAAAGTGTCCTAGTAGATGGCACATTGTCCTTCTCCAACTGCATTGATGGTGGTACAGCCTTCTTATGGCATGTGATAGGACCATGCTGTTGTGTGTTGGAACACATTTGGTGCTTAGTGTTGCAAATTCAGCTGTAGGAACCAAACTCCTCAGGCACATGATTTGGTGGTTAAACTAAATAACTTGTTTTAATAAAAGACTGTCCTAATTAGAGCAATAAATTTGCTTTATTATCTACTACATTTGCTTTATGTTATTGTTATTAATCCTCTTTGATCCCAAATATATGATTGCATTCTACTGTTGCTTATCCTGGAATAACATGCTAAGAGGGATTTGCATCAGCAAGAATGTAACGGTGCCAGTGAAAAAGGGAAATCAAGTTTATTTGTATTTTGTAGAGCTTTTTCAAATATACAGAGGGATGTAGAACCAAAACTGGTAAAACCTCTTTCAGATTTGTGCTGGGGTTGTTTGATTGGTTTTGAGTTTTGGGTTTTTTTGTGGTCCAAAAGCATCATGAACAGTCTTGTATTGTTACAGAAGTTTTCATTTTGGTTTTGAGGACTAAACACAGAATTACTGAAGTTCAGTCTCACTGCGTGAGTTTGCAACCACTTAATGCACCCTGGAACAAAGGCAGAAAGAAGACTTCTGTGAAGAATTTATATCAAGAATTGTTACTAATGGAAAAATCACTTTTTGTGGAGAACTGTTTTTATTTTCCGTTACAAATAACAATGAATTCAATGAAAAGGGATTGAAATTTGAAGTTCGTAAGAGTTCAAAAGACAGTAAGGTGTTCCCTATGAGAAGTTGGAGGTGGTACTTGCCTCATGAGGCTCTTAAAGCCTGGTATGCTGCAGGAGTTTTGTGTACGCTGACATTGCTACATTTAACTCCACAGTTGAAAGCACTTTCTTTATACTTTTTTTTGAATTTTGTTTCAGTGATTCAATCTTACTAGATAAATGCTCTATGTGGATAACTGGGTTTCTGAGAGAATAGAGTTCAGAAGAAACTTAGCTTTTCTTCCATACATGTAGCCTACCTTGTGTGCTGCTGGCAGATACGGCTGGCAGTAGTGCTAACTTGATATACGAATGATCTGCTCTATTTAAATGCTATTATTAACATAGTGTATTGTACTTCTAAGAGAAATTATAGGTAGAAGGGGGCATTGTGAGACTTCTGGAATATGGTTGAATGGTATGGCTTCTTCAGTTAGCACTTTGACTGAATTGATTTTGTGTCATAGTTTTCCAGCTGCACAATCACTTCCAGCTCCTCCTGTTTGTTGTCAGTGCTGTGTGTTTTGGTGTAGATGCACTTGAGTTGCGCTATTTGTCCTGCCACCTATTTTTGGAGAGACTTTAATTTCTGTGGGACCGTTCTCGGGTGTTTCTGTGGTTTGTAATGCATCAACAAGCTTTGTGTCCGTGGTGTCATGTGGATCTCCATCCCTTACCCTCACTGAGATGGCTAAGGAGTATTCTTTGCTACTCTGGTAGGCTTGACTGAACATGAGCCAGCAGTGCACCCAGGTGGCCAGGAAGGCCAGTGGCATCCTGCCTTTTATCATCAATAGGGTGGCCAGCAGGACTCTAAGGAAGTGAATGTCCCCTTGTACTCGGGACTGGTGAGGCCGCACCTTGAATCCTGTGTTCAGCCTTGGGCCTCTCAGTGCAAGAAAGACATTGAGATGCTGGAGTGTGCCCAGAGAAAGACAACGAAGCTGGTGAAGGGTCTGGAGCACTAGTCTTATGAGGAGTGGCTGAGGGAGTTGGGGTTGTTCAGCCTGGAGAAAAGGAGGCTCAGGAGGCACATTATTGCTCTGTACAACTACCTTACAGGAGGTTGTATCCAGGTGAGAGTTGGTCTCTTCTCCCAGGTAAAAAGTGACAGGACAAGAGTAAATGGCCTCAACTTGTGCCAGGGGAGGTGTAGGTTGGATATTAGGAAAAGTTTCTTCATGTAAGGGGTTGTCAAGCATCAGGACAGGCAGCCCAGGGAAATAGTGGAGTCACCATCCCTCGAGGTAATTAAAATATGTGTAGATGTGGTTTAGTGGTGGTGCCAGGTTAATGGTTGGATGCAATGATCTTAAATGTCTTTTCCAACCTAAATGTTTCAATGATTTCAATGCCACTTTTTTATACTTAAATTGTTTTGACAATTTGAGGTTTTTATCTTCTGTGATCTTCCAGAAATTACCAACTTTAGGACAATAACCATTTTTATTCTGTGAAACTCAATGCCACTAGAGTTCAATAGGGCACACAGGCACACAAGAAGTTTGATTTTATATATGCATGGATGAGAACATCAACAGTTGCCATAGATGAGATTAGTGACTGTCCTTCAGGTTAGTTCTTAGGTGTCCACTGAGGTATGTCGTGGATTGGACATGTCAATGATGAAAGTTGTTTTCTTACTCCAGTTTACTGTCAGAACAAAATTATTTCAATCAATGATTGTAATACAGATGGCAAATTGAGATTTTACTAATTCAACATAATCTACAGAGAGTAATAATTTTTGTGGTCAACTGAGAGTTTCCAGTGGCATGATTGCCACTGGCGTGTTTTTTAAATTGCTCTGTGTTCAGAGGGCCTTTGCACTTTGTAAGTTTGTCCTAATGCTCAAGTGCTTTGTTTTTGTTCATATTTCTTAAGTGTTTTTGGAGCTAGCTTCACCATAACTTCCTTCTCTGCCCCTTCCACCATCAGCTATTGGAGAATAACCTGATGGGGGTGGCAGGGATTCATTGCAGAGGCAGGGACTCAGAAGCAAGTGTTCAGTGCTCTGAACAGAGTAGCTGCAGTACTGGTTTGAAACATACTCGGGCATTACCAGTGCTCTAGACGACCATACTGGGTGTCAATAGTACAAGAGGATTGTGACGAGTTTGTTTGTTTTTTTTTTTTTTTTTTTTGCTTTGTTTAAGTTTGTTTGAGATAAGACTACTTAATGATGTCTGCTGCTGTGCAGAAATGATGGATTTAGGTCTCTAACAAATGGAACTCATAACATTACTTCTGTACTTAAAATCAGTGCATTGGACACTCTGTACTTTAAAGTTTATGAACCTTAATGTACAGTTTCCTGGACCCTTACAACTCTATCAGAATCTTTCAGTTAGCATCACTGTAACCTCCAAGAACTGTAATACTTAAATTTAGGTACCTAGTGCTATACAGGAATCTGTTGAGGCATGGTCCATACTCATCAGTTTCAAGACTGACACACGCTAAGCAGGGGGTCATCTCAGTTCCACCTTTCCCCCTATGTAACAGATTGTACAGAGTAGGGATGTATGCTTAGGCACACACTGATAGGACAACAGCTGCTTGGATACCTGCACCATAGCTCACTGATGTAACTTCTGGTGGGGAGAGGGCAGCAAAGAAAGCAGATAATTGAGAGAAGTCAGTGGTATTATGGAAGAGTTTGTATTAGTTTCTATATGCAGTTTCCTCTAATCTTTTGTTATGAAAGATGGCATTGGAGAAAGATAGCATTCAGTGGATTATGCCAGATTTTACTATGTGCATGATTTTCTAATTGAGGGCTGTTATGTCTCATAGTCAATCCAAACATGGACCTATTTGTTTTCCTCCTGCAGACTTCTGTTGGAAGTGTATTGGCATCTTGTGTTCCTTTAGGCTCTTCTGTGCAATGTAATCGTATGGAACTCTAAACAAAAGCCCACTTGTGATGCAACTGTGCCTTTCTTTCTTTTGCTTATTTTCTTCTCTCCTTGAAAGTTTAACCTTGATGAAAACCTTGCTTCTTTCTGGGGTTCCTTTTCTTTAGATCTGTGTAAGATCCCTTCAGCTTGGTATTTACCCCTAGTACTACATCAAATTTCTCTAGAAGTTATTTTGTTCATCTCATTCATAAACTCAGTTGTCATCCCTATATGGATGACCTTCAAGTCTCTCTCTCTTCCAGACTTGCTGCCTTCTATACTCGCTAGATCTCTGTGTGAGTGCTTTTGACTTCTTTTTGCAGATGTCTGACCTTTAGCTAAGGCTGTTATTGCAAAGGCAATCCTTCCTTCCCAAAAAGAAAACTCTGCGCTCTGTCACTTGTAGACAGCATTGTCATGAGATCTTTGGTTTAAGATCATAATCTAGCCCTTGTTTTAAACATAGCGTACACTACTCTTCTAACATACTGCAGATTTCTCTTACATATTAAGTAGTCTCTTAACTGTTAATAGACAGTTGTTTGTCAGTTGTGTTAATCACATGACATCTCAAACCATGCTTTTGATTTCTGTATTGTGTGGTAATAATTTTTCTTAACAGTTCTGATAAAAGTAATGATCCTACTCTGTTGATACAGATTCAAAATCCTAAACCAGAGTGCTTTCCCAGTCTTCTTTTTTGACTGTCTAGTCTTTTTGCATCTTGTATTTTATGGCTATAAAACTAACAGGTTGGAATCAACTGTGAAGGATACTATCTATCTTTTGTTGTTATTGCTAATGAGATTATAAGCATACGATAGGAAGTGACATCATGAGCAGTTAAACAATTTCGTTTGTTCTCCTATGGTGCTCCTCATGATTCGAGAAGTTCTATATGTGCATCCTTACAAACAGTTGCAACCTGTCAATGCAAAAGAAGCTGGCTTGAAAACAAAACCAAACCACCACCTTTCCTGTCACCCTGGGACTTAAACATACCATCCTTATAACAAGAATTAATTCTAACCATTGTTTATGGCAGTGCTGTTTCCTTGTATTCTCATTTTTGTCTCTCTCCATCTGTTGCCCCTTATGTCTTGGTTGTTTGCTCTTTGAACAGTCTTACTCTGTGTTTGCACAGTGGGTAGCATAATCTGCTCTATAGCTTTAGCTGGGAGTCTGTGATGAGAGTTGCAATCTTATGGGTGTGGTCTCAGTCTTCTGTGTTGGGGTTTTTTTATGTGTATGTGTTTGTGGAAAGGGGAAGAAGACCTAGTGTTCTCTTACACCTGAAATAATTTCATCATTTTGTTTGAGCAACATTTGGTCATTAATATACCAATCTAGATAAGTTTAACAATTCTTATTAAGATGGAAGAATTTACCAGACATCTTTTGAATTTATAACTAGTATTTCTGTGTGCGTGGTTGGGTTTTTGTTTAGTAGTAGTAGTTGTAATTTTGCTTGTGATGGTAGTTATGTTATTTTTGAAAAAATGTTCATTCAGAAAGTGATGTTTTGTTCTGGTCAGTGGTGCCTCATTAAAGAAGCCAAGTAGTATCTAGAGAGGCAAGGTAAGAAGATCTTTGTAATACATATAATGAAAAAATAATTGCAATTTAGAAGTGACGGAAAATAGAGAGCACAGCAAAGGTTGTTTGTTTTTTACCAGACGCAAATATTGCATATATGTTGGTATTATTGCCATTGTCACCATGTTTGACCATCATTACTTATATCCTTCTACCCAAATAATTAACAAATAGAAATACTGAGATGGTCTGACAAATATTGTGTATAATACAGTAGTTATGATCTGAACTAAGTGTAGCATTTTCTAACAATTTGAAAGAACCATAAACTTTGGCGAGAACCTACAAGAATGACTGAAGAAGGAGTGGAAACCATGCTTTCTGTTAACAGACTTCAGAAACTCAGTTAATTCCTCAATTAAAAGATAATAGATTAGGCTGTGACTTAATCCTGGTCTAGGAGAGACTATGCACTCAATAACATATAGGGCGAGCTTTTCCCACACCCCCATCACTCCCCACTCTTAAAGGCTTCATTTCTGAGTGTCCATTATTGCCTAAACAGTACAAGATGACTCAGGAATCAAACAATGTGGTAGCTTTTCAGCAGGTACAATAACTAATAGTTGGAGTAGCTTCTTCAGACATCACTTTCTTCTTTTTAGGCAAAAGCTTAAAAAGGATTTGAAAAGCTCCCCCCTAGAAAAGTTTACAATAGAAATTTTTTTTTTAAGGCTCGGAATACACTTCGAATTGCAGATTTGCACTCAAAAGACAAAGTACTGGCTTAGAAGAAATATTGTATAGGGTATTTTCTGTGGGTTTAAATTTAAAGTATATATCCTTGGTTTCATGACCATTTAAACCAGCCTAACTTAGGTTTGTCATTGTCCTCTCCTCTCTGTACTAACACTGGCCTTTTCTGTCTTTTTAAATTTTTGTTTGTTTGTTTTTTAAACTTTGGAATTGAATTTACAATGATTCACTTAGGAAGTGAATCATTAAAATGAAATTTGGAGGTGAGGAGCTTTGTAGGTGTAGGGCATTTACTCTGTTTTTTGTCTTTGAGCTCTCCACCATTTTAGCTCCCATGATGGACTTGCTGTTATGACCCATAAACAGCTAGGGAGAAAGGCAGAAAGAGTTGTGTTGGAGAAAGTGGGAGATAGCAGGAATTCAAAACCAGAGTAGTCCTGTCTAGACTGGATGTGGTTTGCAGCCTTAGCAAATACAATATGCATCTTACTTAAAAATAAAACTACCTTTTACATTTAAAAATAGTTTGATAACCTGGAGTCTTGATTGCATAATGTAACTTGCAGCCAGCCAGTGCAGCTGTGAAAACCTATCATAGTTGCCTTGCTGACCGTGTCTATTCTTGCCTTGGATCCCATTTCCCAATAACCTTACCTCAGCGTAGAACCTGAACTGTTTTTGTGGCTGTTTTTATTTTCTTCCCCTTCCTTTTTTATTTTGTTTGTGGTGATAAGTTTTCCTTTCCTTTGTTTCACTGTAGCTTCATTGGCTGTTTACTTGGTCATAGTCTACATGGGTTTCCCTCTTACATATAGCATAATATTCACCTACTCTTTTAAATTCAGTTTTCTGAATCATCACTTGAAGATCATCACAAGAAGCTTGTCCATACCAGGCCCAAAATACAAGTTGTTTTAGCCAATACTTGATTATTTCTCAGAGCTGAAAAATATGGTTGAGACTCTTAGTTGGTGTTAGTTATTGCCAAAGGCAAGAAAAATGGTCTACCTATAAACTTTTTAATTTATGAACTCTATGGCATGACAGCTTTTCCTCTTTCTAAGCACATGCAAAAGTCAAAAGAAAGTATTTTAGAAGCATTAGTAAAAAAGATTTGTACCACAGGTATTGAGGAGTGCCTCTGAGCATGGCAGTTACCATGCAAATCTGCTTGTTTCATGGGCTGTACATATAGAAAGACAGACTGAATGCTAGTTTAAAATAAAAATTAAAAACTCCCCAACCAAATAAGAGGAAGCACTAATGAATAGCATTACATAAAAATCCATGTTGACAATTAGAAAAGTCTCCTCATTTCCAAAATGTTTGGGGATAGTACAAGCTGAGCACTGAAAAGATAGAAGGCAGCTTTGGCTAGTCTTGTTGGACAGCAAGTTGAACATGAATAGCGCTCCCTTGATTATTGATTGTTGAATTAAGCAAGACTTTAGCCAGCAGTTTAGGTGAAGTGATTGTTCACTACTGTTTGATACTCGGGAAAACCCGAGTATAGTCCTGTTTTGGTTAGACCCCACTCTGATGAAGATATGGATATACTGGAGTGAGCCCATTGTAAGGCCATCAGCTTAAAGAGCTGGGACACATAACAGAGAAGGAAAAACTGAGAGTGCTGAGTGTATTCTGTCTAAAGAGAAGGCTGAAGGGGCAGGTTACTGCTCTCTTCAACTAATTAGTGGGAAAATATGGAGCAGAGAAAACAAGGCACTTCTCAGCAATGCCTGTTGATAGAATGGCACATAATGGGCATAAGTAGCATCAAGGGAAATCCTGAATAGCCAAGATAATCAAATATTGGAAAATTCTTGTCTCTGGTTGTTTTTTCAGATTTGATTTGTTTATCTGTGATTGGCTGTACCCCCAGTGTCTTGTAACTTGGCAACTTTGAAAGATTGTGTGCTGTGTATATAAGGTGCTCTTGAAATGCTAGCAAAAGCTAGGGACTTCATAGATTTGAATTCTCAATCTTCATTACTCCCTGGGGAGCAAGAGTAAGGCATGTTTTTGAAATGTGTGCTGTGACCCATTGACATTTGTGAGGGCTCTCTATTCTATTGCCCAGGCCAGACATCTAAATAGTTTTGCTATTCTGCGGTCTGTTTCTGATCTGGCTATTCAGTATTTATGTTTTTTCCTATTAAATGTTATATTTTTTAAAGTTGAGATACATCAAATGACAATTTGTCTTCTTTGCATGATGTATTAATGCCACTTTCTAGTATTTATATTTCAGGATTTTATTGCCCCTTTCCTGTTTTCATATCTTTAGCATGGTGTTGCTCTACTGTCACTGTACTCCCTTTCCACTAAGGTTATCTTTCAAGTCTGTTGCTGTGGTCTAGTGTTGCCTGTTTTTCTGGAAATAGATATGCCTTTGGATATGAGTAATAGATAAGCATTTAGATATAACTTCCTCTGTGGATCCTTTGTTTCTTTTCTTGTTTCACCTTTCTGTTCCATTTATAATAAGGATATCCTTAACCAGCATCTTGCTGCTTGAGTAGTAGAGAGATAAAATTTACTGTCTATGACATTACACATAATGGTTTCTAAGGCTAGAAATGGTGCTGTGTTCTTGCTGACGAGCATCTTTTCGTGATTAAACAGCCATGAAATACATTGAACATGTGTATACAAGGGGGAGATACATGTCAGTATGGCTGCCCTAAAACTTATACACTGTTAGTCAACATTATGATTTTGATTGGTCCTTAATTCCCATGCTAAGTGCTGCTTATTCTCTGATGAGTAATCTTGAGTGTGGTTGGTGCTTGGTTTGGATACCCTTGCATAGAATCAAGTTTGAGGTTAAATCTGAATTATAATTCTGTTAGTGCATACAAGGGAGCATTTCTTAGCACTTGTTTAGTAGGAACATTCAAGGAAGAGGCTGTGTTAAGTAAAACTATTCAAATGTTCCTGGAAGCATCGGTTGGAAAACAGATGTCAGCATTCATATGTAACACTGGTGGCTGCAGTGTAGTTGAGATGCTCAGAAGATACCAGAGTTTATAAGCTTTAGCTGTGTGTAAATAGTTTCTCTTGTGAATAAAACCAAAATTTATCAACTCAAATGCTTCAAAATATTTCTTTCACTGTGTAGATCTTTCCCATTTACTTTTCTTCTTTGCTGTCTCTGCTAGATTACAGGTCTTTGTGTATGCTTTTCTGTTGAATTCTCTGAAATCTGCGTGACAAACACATTTTGGGTGTTACATAATGACTTTTAGTAAGCTAATTTCTTCAATCCCTACAGCTTTTTTGAAAATCTGGGGAAAGAATGAAATTTGAAGCAACTCCAAACCTACTGGAAAATAAATTCTGGAGTAGTGTCTCAAGACCTGAAGTAATGAGATATATCAGACTTTTGTAATGAGGGTACTCAGAGAACAGATAAATTAGATTTGTGAACCTAAGCTTAGGTAAGAGCTTTCAGGAACATGATATTGTGTTCTGAAAAACCAGTAATGTAAATACATTGGTAGGTTTATGTTAAATGTTATTCAGCCTCTTTAGTTAACTTGTATCATAATTTAAGGAAGACCCTTGTTTTACTTTGGTGTTGTGAATACTTGCACTTGAGTTTAGCCCGAAGAATGCAAGTATTTGTGTTGAACTCACTGGCGTGGTTTGTGCGTGAAGCTGGCAGACTGATAAAATAGTTAGATCGTTGTGGCATTAACATAATATATTAGTTTTGCTTGAAGTCTTGCATGTTTCAGATACCTTACAGATTGCGACCAGTGTTTTAAAATTGCGTCCAATGTGGTTTAATAGTCAGTCCATCACTGCTTGCTTCGTTGTCAGCTGGCACATGCGCATTGCAGTGTTTTACACAGTGGTTGCTGTCGGGGTAGTGCAGTTCAGTCTGTGGCTATCGGCTTGTCATGACTTTGCTGTCTGCTAAAAGTATCTCCTTGCTGAAGTTCAGGGCGTCAGCGGCACCAGCCTTGTTATGTTCAGGCACAGCTGTAGTGTTCTTGCACAGAAATGTTTGTTTTGGGGAACTGACCTGGCTGAAAAGGACTCCAGCAGGAAAGTCTCTGTCAGCTGGATCGACTTTTTTCTGGTTTTGTGTGTGCTTGCAGAAACAGCTGTGCCATATGATAGCATAACAAAGTGAGCCTGTGGACCTGGTAATTAGGTGACCTTCAGAAGTGTTAAAACCTTTGTTAAGAGATGTGAAAGTTAACAGTAAATCAGAGCCACGATGTAGCCAAGGCCTATCTGAGGATAAAATGCTAAGGCTGATGACTAGATATCCTTCAGGAAGGATATAAGGAGGAAAAAAACAAAGATAAAACAACACCCAACCACCCCCCCCTCCTCCCCTCCAGCAACTGAAGTTGCTGCATGTTATACTAAGAATGTTTAACAGAAATTGTTTTATTGTGTGATTGCCAGTGGTAAGAGTTTTATATCTGGTGACCCAAAAGGGCCCTGCAAGTGCTTTTTTTCTAATATGGAGTTCTATTTGCAGAGCTAGGAGTCTGTCCATACAAAGTATGTATCATTTACTATACCCACATTGAGACTGGACTGCAGTAGATTTAGATTTAGCTTAAAGCTAGCTTAAATTACAACCCTTTAAAAATGTTGGACTACTTGTGTTATGTTTTTCTAGCACTTTTCAGTTCTTATGTGTGGGTGTAGTTGGGCTACTAGTCTGCCTCAGTTGCAGTGAACAAGTGCTACTTCAAGGTGTTTTTAATTGGAGTGGTTTACTTTGCATTTGGAGTGAACTGTGGCGTACAGTCAGCCACTGGGTTGGTGGTTCATACCCCAAGAAATTTGTGGTATATAGGTTACATCTGGTTGGGTAGGGAATGAATGTTCCAGAGTTGTAGCAAGACATTGCAACATTCTGTTAAATTAGACAGCTTCTTGATAACCGCTATACAGATAGTCTTTACTGAGTTATTAATCATCAGACTTGCAAAAAGTCAAGTGATAAGAAGTGACTTTCTGTAATAAGGATGGGAACTTCTGGAAGTAGCTGAATTAAAGAATTAAATTATGTTATGGTCGAAGAAATGTCAGTCAGGAACTGACCATTAGAGCTGTGTAGCCTCAAAGAAGATCAAAATATGTTCAGATTAGTCTCTAACCTGAATATTTTTGTCAAAATATTAGCACTCATTCTCCCACTGAAGTCAGCCTGACAGCCATGGGCCAAAATTCAGATTTTTGGATAAGTGGGTAGAGCTTCCATGAGGCTAGTAATATTTCTTTTGCATGTAAGAAGATTATTCCTATACTAGGTTAGTGTAATTGCTGTACTCAATCAATAGACAATTCAGTAGCTTGTTTGCAACAGTGATGTCTAGGAATAGAAGCTTTCAGTTATAGCCCGATTTTTCTGCAGAAGTGTTCTGTTTTACAGCTGGTTGGCTAAGAATTGTGGAGTTGCCTTTGGACCACTCTGTTTAAGTCATCAGTGCATTTATTTCATGCTTGCCCAATCTCTGTCTGGTGGCATTTCTAGCCTCTGTAGCTTTCTACAGCAGTAACTCATATTTAAGAAGAAAAGAAAATGTTTTCATGCATAATAGATTATTAAAGCTACTAAATTATTTCACAGTGCACCTTTTTGTTCTTGTAAGACACTGGGCAACTCTATCTTTTATATTTTTTTTTTTTTATTCTTGCAGATTTAGCAGCTTCAGTTGTTTTTCTTTCAAGGAGAAGTTTTTCCCTTTAGTATAAATTGTTTGCGGAACTTGTCTGTTTTTCCCTTTCTCTGGAAAGGGACTGACCTGAACATCTCATGATAAGCAAGATGTTGGTGAACTATGTTTTTTATATAGTGACAAATGTGTTCTATTTTGTTCATGATTCTTCTTTTATTTTGTTTTTCCTCTTTGGTTGTTGATTGAGTACCTTGGATTTGAAGGAGTGAGAGAGTTGCAACTTGGATCCTAAATTGTTATGTCTATAGTTGCTCTTTGCTCCCTGTTCGTTACCTTGTGTTTATCACTAGTGATTTTGCCTATGACACGGTCTAAGCATTCAGCACTGTGATATCCTTCTGTAGTTTTTTACAATCAGTTTCTGTTTTCAGCTGCTATGAATAAGTTTGTGTGATTAGGAAGCACTCACATCGGGAGTCACTGCCTCTTTTGCTTGACATATATGTTGACCTTTGTAATTTTATTTTGGAACCCTTCTGGTAACTTTATTGTGATACCAGCAAACAAGACATGATATTTTTCTCTTTAAATAATTACTAATTCTCCAGAGAACCCTTTCTCAAATCTTTATTGTAGATAGTTTCCACAGCAGTCCAATGAGGACAGTGTTTGAATTCCTTTTGGAAGACTTACGTGGTGTATACTGATTTAATCAGGATTGGTATGTGAACCCTTCAAAAGATGTCTGCAGTAGTCCTGTGAGACTTTACCTTTGCTTTGCAAAAGCTGTGTTAGTTCCCCACTCCTTTTTTTATTTATTCAGCTGTAGTTTTTATCAGCAGTTAATCTACTCATGGAAATAGGATTGTAGTCTGGGTAATTGTTCTCACGTTCTGCTTAAGTAATTGATTGCAGGTACTGAAATAAAAAATTGCTGACTGTCTTTAGAAATCTTAAGTGACTGCCATGTAGCCCTAGTGATTTGTTCTAAAATCCTCTTGTGCTAGCACTTTGCAACATTTTTTTTCTGGACTGACCCCTAGAAAGAGAGTTTAAGATATGATCTTCCCTGATCTTTTCCTTACTGAACATCAATGCAAAGAGTTCATGCTGTGTTTTCTGCAGTGGTTCAGGCTTCTTGAGTATTCTTTAGGAAAATTTTGTTGTTAGTAAAATTGACAAGAATTGGCTTTTTAGACAAACTGTTGCTCTGACATAGCTCAGTAGCCTGTCTTGAATCACATCTAGCAAAAGGTAAAGAATAGGGCATATGTATATGAAACTCCCCCCAGTACAATTTCAGCATCTTTGTAGGTCAGAGACTTCCTGATAGTCTTCATAGGGTTTTTGGGGTTATATACTTAATATAGCGAGTTTTTTAAAGGGCCTTTGTGCTCTCAAACTTTTTGTTCTAGCTGCTCCGTTTCTGTTCCTCACACTTAGATTGTTCTCCTTTCTGAAGTCAGATGTTGAAGTCATGAGCTTTATTTATTTATTTATTTATTTTTATTCCCTTGGGAATTTAAATATGCTTTTCTGGAGTGCTATCTGGGTAATTACACGTTGAACATATGTGAACTATGGCTCAGAGTTAGACTGGGAGTTGCTTTTTCCTTCTGCCTTCTAGCTGGTTGCAGTTGGGTGTGTTGTAAAAGTTTGCCCCCATCATTCAGTTATGGGTTGGTTTGAGGTTTTTGGGGGTTGGCTTTTTCCCCTCATGTTTTTGGTTCTGCTGTTTGCCCTCTTCCCCTAGTCTGCCCAACAGTAGCTGAAATCTTCAGTTATTGCTTTGCCCTCGCGTTCCCATTATCTCACAAATGCTGTCACCATTGAATGGAAGTGATTGATGGTATACCATTGATATGCTGTTTCTTCTAGTTTGGATATGGAATTTAAATGTAGCACAGTACCTGCTGAAGTAAATAATTTAGTTATGATACTGTGCTTTCCCAGGGGAAAGTAGTGTTCTTTTGCTGGGGCAAATCAGTCCCTTTCTTCTTCTTCCTATGTTTGTATCTTAGTATAATACTGTCTCATGAATTTTATTCATCTCTTCACATTTGAAGATGCCTCAGTTATGTATTATCTTGAAGTGCTCTTCCAGGTTTTCCTTTTTTATTTTTAGGCTTACAGCCTTTTCATGGAAGCAGTAATACATGCTGGTCCTACTTTGGATGTCTGTTTCAAATGCCCTATGTTGGTGAAACTGTAGTTTAAGCTGGATTTCAGTGATTTCTTTTGATTTTTGTGTCTTTGTTCCAGGTATGCTCTTCTGCCACCTTCATTCCAGGTGTTACTAATGGCACTTGGTAAAGGCATTTAAATTCCAGTTCCTGCTTTTGTTAAAGTGGAGTTGATTTTTTTTTTTAAGTATGTAGTCATACACCCCACCTCAATTTCTGCAATTTGTGATAAATTTAACTGTTATCATCAACAATGGAGTTAAGACTTGACCTATGAGTGTTACCTACCTGACTGTCTTAAGAGCTGTAGCAGTTGCCATCCTTCTAAAGAAGGGCCTGCATTTTGCCTTTTATTTATTTGAGAAATTAAACCTTGAATGTAGCAGTGGGGTTGTAAATTATTTCAGCATAAAGACTTGTACAAGTGAGTGATGTAGCCTAGTTTAAGAGGGACGCACAAGGCCTAGTTGAGGAAGGGCCGTTGTATATTGGCAGTGCCTCTGTTTCTGTCCAGCTGAAATTTTGCTGCCTGTGTGGCACCAGAAAGCCTGGAGCTTATTCTGCAGTAGTACTAAATGTGCATTTTCTGCAGACTAGGTCTCACTAGTTGTTAGTTTTGTTTTTGTTTGTTTTTTTTTGACCAAAATCTCAGCCGTTCATCCAGTGATCAGTCTAATCAATGTTACAGGTTCTAATAGTTGTATTTCTGTTGTTAAGTATCTTTTGAGTTGCCAGTTGTAAGGTGTTTTCTTCCTAGTTTGCCATTCTAAACCTCTTCTTTTTCACTCTCTAAATCATTCCTTTTATGGTGGTTTTTCATTTAGAAATACTGATTGTGACATTGCCTTTGGTGGTTTTTGTGTTTCTCCTTGCTACTAGCAGTTTTAGAAAATCAGCTACTTCATTTTGCACATTTTTGGAAAAATAATTCTGATTTTATGGGTAATTTTGTTGCAGAGGAAGGAACTACTTGCAAGGAAATATATGTAGATCTTGCTTATGACAATGCAGTAACAGTTAAGCACACAAAGTTTTCTTATCTTTGTAATACCTAATAGTACAGGTAATTAAAACCTTTCCGAGAGCTTTGTGGAAAAAGAATTAGATTTAGGCAAAAATGTACATGTTTTGGATCTTAACTTTGCTACATATTATGTGTGTGTACTGTAATACAGACCAAGTCTGTCTTGGGTTTGTAGAAGTAGAAATAGCAAATGTTTGAGTCAGGCCTGAAGTATACTCTTGGCATAGTCTCATTTTTTTCTTCGCTCCTGTCTGTTCAGATGTATTTAAAACTTTATTAAAAGCTTTATGTGCTTGTGATGCTTTTGTTCTTGTAGAAAAAGCAAATATATGAAATAAACCTGTGAAACAAAGAATTGAATTAATTATTTTCAGCAAAAGCTGAGATGCAGGAAAAGCTAACTTTAAATTACTCAGCCCTAGAGGGAAAAAGTAAGATATGTGAAAGAGAATATTGGATTAAATTAATCTTCAGTGTAACTGACTGATTTCCAGGGAGGTACAAGCCAACTGCATTGATAATGCAATTTTTTGTAAGAAAACCTCTTTCATTCCAATTCAGTGTTACCTTTATTGCGGTTCAAATGCTATTACATAATGGTATTTGGCTGTAAGGCTAACATAGGAAGGAATTAAAAGGTGGTCGCCTCTCTTTTAGGATTAATCGGGTTCACAGCTTTACTGTTTGGTCCTCATCCTGCCCTCCCTGCTCTCGCTCAGCTAATGGACAAGAGGGCTTGTATAATGTTGTAAATGTGTAGAATAGTATTTGAGCTTTATTCCTCTGGGCATTTTTACTGTCTGGGGATTTTAAGGGCTGTCCAAACAGTAGATAACTACACAAGTTGATACTCTCTCTTTTAAAAATGTTGCCAACTCTGGGAAACCTAATGACTGTTATAAAACCTGAAGAATAAATAGAGGCTTGAACTTTGAACATTTTCAGTCTCATGTGAACAATCACGTGTTAATATGGATGCCTGAATCTGTGCTAAGCATCACTGCAGTGCATATATACAGCTTGAAAATTATTAGCGATGCAAGGTTTATATTGCATTGTAGGCCAGATTTATAATGTATGTTCTGTAATTTTCCTTTTATATCTTAATTTTGGCATAGTATATTGTTCTGCAAGCAGCAAGGGGGTTGACCTGATAGAAAGGAAAGAAATGTAACTGGTCAGATTTATTTTCAATTGCGCAATTTACTTGAACCATTCATTTCCTTAATATTCTGTTAGAGATATACTTCTTAATTCTAGTGTTTGATTACTTAATTGCAGTTATATCTGCCTGTCTTTTCCCAAACATGGTATTTTTTTCCCTCTGTCTATAAAGCATCAAACAAAGGATTCTCAAAACGTGTACGTGAGAGAGTAGAAAATCTCAACCGGTCCTGTTGCTGCTTTACTCACAATGATGACTGAATAGGCTCATGTGTTTTTTAACTTTGTAGGATGATAGTGCTGAAAGTCAGGTTTTAACTTAAACTGTAGATTTAGAAGGAAGTCAGTTTAAGGAACATAGTTGGTAGATGAGGCTTGAGATGCAGAAACCATTTTGGATAGCTAATGTTTGTTTTAACCCTTTTTCAGAACACACTACTTTTCTAAAGGGCAGAAGGTTGGTGCAAGAGCAGTTTCCCCACAGGAAATAAAAGCACTTGGAACAACTTATTAAGGTAAACAGATTGCAGTGGATTTCTGGATGGGTAAGTATTGATGAGCAGGACATTTCTACTTCTTGTATTTTCTTTTCTGTATAAAGATTTTATTACAAAGCACAGAAAGCTACTTCTAGCCTTTAACAAAAGCTCAGTGATGACACACATCAGTGTGTACTCCAAGACATGCCCAAATTATAACACAAGTATGTCTGTAGTTTTCGTGTTGTATAAATCAAGTACAATTTAACTTACTGGTTTTTAATACAGATGTTTTTTAGAGTGATCTCAGGTCCTTTAGCTTCAATTATATCCAGGTTGACTTTTATAATTTTTTTTATTTACGGTAGAATTGACAGTTATGAAGAACAGATTCCCCAAACTGAGCAATTACTAAAGGGAAACAAAACCCTCCAGGCAAAGTAGCTGTTGGGAAGGAGCCTGAACAGGCATCACTTTCTGTCAAAAGAGAGCAAGTTACTGAAAGTCACAGTAGAACATGACTTATTAAGTCACGGACTTCAAATGAGCTACCAGTGGTAGTGGCTACAAATGAATGGTTGCTGCCCACTTTCTGCTGCTCAATAATGTGTCTGTTCCTGTCGTTTGCACTGGTTTTGCATATCTCTTCCTTACTTGTCTATTTGTCTTGGGGCTGCCAAAGGAGCTTTGGCATTGTGTGGTTGGAGGAAAATCAGTTCCATTTCAAAGTTGTTAATACAGAGAAAGATGTTGCCTTTTTTTTTTTTTTTTTTTTTTTGCTGGGCACTTGGGTATATGCTTCAGCCTTTTATCATCTAATTGTATTTATATTGAAATTCAGTAGGAATTCAGATTTTCTTTCTACATGTCTGACTTTTGATCATGCTTTGCAGCCTAGCAAAAGCAGTGTTAAAGGCTCATTTTGTGCTCATGTGGCGTGGGAAAGGGACTGAGAAATCAGGATAATGTAATAAATACCATCAAAAATCGTATTTTCTATGTATGTATGGCTAAACATAATGACATGTAGCTATTGTGTGTGAAATGTTAGTTATGGCAGTATTTTTTTGCTAGTATAGGATTAGAAAATAAATGAATGTGAAGACATTCAAAGAAGAGCGTAGAAAAACTTTGGGTTTGTCTCTACATTATCTCAGGAAAAATAAAGTAAAAGCTGGAACAATTAATTCTGTAGTTATTTTTAAGAACTGTTACTGAAAAGTTGTATCTTATTCTGAAATTGGATGTGGTTTTTCTTGCTTTGTTTTTCTTCAAACAGCAGATCTGGAATGGACACAAGTCCTCTGGGAGGATTAGACCTGTCTGAATATACTCCTAGTCTGCTAGGGAATACCACCATGGCAGCAGGTCTTGCAAATGTAGGAAATACATTTGGAGGGCCACAGAGTTCTTTAGTTTCTAGGCCTAATAAATTCCAAAACTCGTCTATAGAAGATGATGATGATGTAGTTTTTATTGAACCTATACAACCTCCGCAAAATTCTACGTCGCTGGTAGCAGATCAAAGGAATAATGCATTTACATCATCAAAAAATGAAGAACTTCAAGGGAATGATTGCAAAATGCTTCCTCCTCCTTCAAAAGACTTAAATTCTCAAAAGGGGAGTATAAGTGAAACTATTATTATAGACGATGAAGAAGACATTGAAACAAATCAAGGACAAGAGAAGAATGCTTCCAGTTTTAATGAACGAAGACTTCCAGAGTGTAAAAATAGAACCAACGAAATGGAATTCTCAGCTTCCAGTTTTTCAAGAAGTAAGGTAAATTCAGGAATAGGTAATAGTGGTATAACCACAGAACCAGACTCTGAAATTCAGATTGCTAATGTAACTACATTAGAAACAGGTGCTATGAGCTCTGTCAGTGACGGTCATTTAGAAAATGCTGAAGGGCATGACATGAACTTAATGATTACACATGTAACGTCACTGCAGAATGCCAGCTTGGGAGATGTATCTAACGGACTGCAGTCAAGTAATTTTGGTGTTAATTTGCAAACATACACCCCATCTTTGACTTCACAGACCAAGACTGGTGTAGGACCTTTCAATCCTGGTAGAATGAATGTGGCTGGAGATGTATTTCAAAATGGAGAATCTGGGACTCATCATAATCCTGGTAAGTTGCAATTTTGAATGTTTCCTTAAAAGCTGAAAATAAGTTGTAAAATATTTGATTATAGAATGTTTGATTAAATTGTTTTTAGCAATGTCCCTGCTTAGTCTTTTAGCTTAATATGTATGAAAGATCTTGCTTCCCTTCATCCCCATCACTACCTTATCTGTGACTCTAGGCCGAAATATATGACGTAATACATTAGTAAAAATGCCTTCACTGAAAGCGTTATCTAGTATTGAACAGGCTGCCCGAGGAAGCTTGTTGAGTCTCCATCCCTGGAGGTATTTAAAAAAAAGTTTAGATCTGATGCCTGGGACATGGTCTAGTGGTGGACTTGGCAGCACTGGGTTAAGGTTGGACTTGATGATCTGAAGTATGCTTTCCAACCTAAATAATTCTGTTATTATATATGTGGTTTGGAAGATTTCTTCAGGCTCAGTGTTAGTCTGTTCCTATTGGCTAAGTACCTGTACATGTACATGAAGCAGCAGGTGCATAACAGTGAAACTTCTGCCCAGTGCATTAATTTAGAGCCTAAGCTCTATATCCCCAGTAAGCATTGCAGTACATTTGATACAGTGGTTTTGGTTGGAAGAGACATACAAAGATCACCTAATCCAACCACCCTGCCATGGGCAGGGACATCATTCACTGGTTGAGGTTGTTTAAAGTCCCGTCCAACCTGACCTTGAACACTTTTCAGGGATGGGGCACCCACAGCTTCTCTGGGTAACACATTCCAGTGTCTTGCCACCTTCATTGTAAAAAATTTATTCTATATGTCCAATGAAAACCTACCCTCTCTCAATTTAAAGGCATTGCCTCTTGCCCTATTACTACAGGGCTTGCTAAAACGTCTCTCTCCATCTTTTTTTATAAGCCCCCTTTATATGTTGAAAGGCTGCAATATGGTCTCCACAGTCTTCTATTTTCCAGACTGAGCAACTCCCAACTCTGCCTTTCTTCACAGGAGCAGTGTTCCAGCCTTCTGTCACTGTTTGTATTCCTCCTCTGTTCCTGCTTTAACAGGCTCACTTCTGTCTTGTAGAGGGGACCCCAGAGCTGGATGCAATACTCTAGGCGGGGTCTCACCAGAGCAGAGAAGTGGTACAGAGTTACCCTGCAAGCACATTGCTGGCTCATGTCCAGGTTTTTGTCTACCAGTGTCCCCAAGTCTTTCTCTGCAGGCCTGCCCTCAATCCATTCAGCCCCCAGTTCGTGTTGATATTGAGGCTTACCCTGATGGAGAGGAAAGACCTTGCACTTGGCCTTGTTGAGCTTTATAGTGTTCACATGGGCTCATTCCTCAAGGCTGTCAAGGTCCCTCTGCATGCCATCCTATCCTTCTGGTTTATCAGCTGCACCACTCAGCTTGGTGTCTGCAGTAAATCTGCTGAGGGTGTGCTTAATCTCACTGTCTGTGTTGTTGATGAGGTTACTAAATAGTATCAGTGCCAGGATGGACCCCAGAGGGACACAGCTCATTACTGGTTTCTGCTTGGACATTGAGCCATTAACTGTAATTCTTTGGATGCATTTATCCAGCCAATTCTTTTTCCATCAGATCTATAAGTCTCTAATTTAGCAGCAAGAATGTTGTGGGGGACCACATCAAAGATCTTGGAGAAGTCCAGTTAGATGAACAGAAGTCCATGTAGATGAGTTTCACATGCTTTGGACTGGAACTTAGGTTTTGTTTCTCTCAACAGAGTCTAGTTTTTTGTGCCTCAGAAATGCTCTAGAAACAGAGCCAGCACCTAAACTGAGAATGCATTTCAGAATTGCCCTGATGTGAACCAGGTCATTAATGCAAATGTTTCGAGCTGTGTACCTCTGTAAAACTTAAGTACTATGTTCTTCCCAACCTCTGCCCCAAGTTGTACTGACACATTTTTTTCAGCTCATTTAGAAGATGTCATTTTTGCAAGATGGCTCTGCAAATAAATGGTACAAATGAGAATAAGGAATAATTTTATTGCAGTTTAGAGCAGGAATGAGTAAGAAAGAAAAGCCACTGTAGTAAGAAGCTGAATATGAAAATGTATAGCCTCAAACTCGGCCAATAAAGTATTGCAGGTAGGAACCTGAAGGATGAAGACATAAGGCAGTGAAGTTTGGAAACTCATCAGGAATCAACAAAGGAAGTGTGATACACCTTCTCAGTTCAAGGACATGAAAACCAGATTTTACAGATCTTTGTAGAGAATCTAAAGCGGAGGAGGTAACATGGTTGAGAAGTTAGATGTGAAAAAAGGCATAATATAAAAAAATATTTGCTTTTGGTATGTTTGTGGAAGGAGAAATGCAACAAAATGTCAAGGGTGGCCATTTGAAGCCTTAAGAAACTAAGGAATAATTGAAATAGTCTTAATGAGGCACTCGGAAGTCATGGGGGAAGTTTGAAACCCAAATGAGTCCAGCAAACTTGAGTTTTCATGAGTGACAGTGGAGTACCACTGGAATTACAAGCAGATGTAACTCTATTGCACATGCAGTGCATTCCTGGTAAGAGAGACAATGTGCTTTCACTTGAAACCTGTGAGAAAGGTGGAGAATCTCAAAACACTTAGAGTTGTTCAGATGCTATCAGGTTATTAATATATCTGAAGTAGTAGATGTATAGAAAAGTTTGAAGGGGCACTCAAGTGAATTTTAACTTTAAGCACTATAATAGCTTGTCTTAGTTTGTCAGTAAGGTTACTCATGCCTTCCAAAGTAAGCCTCTTAAATGGTTTAAAGAGAAATTTGGTTTGTTCTGTGACTTTTTCCTCTTCCCCTCACCTCTTCATTCCAGCTCTTCTGCTTACCCTCAAGCATTACAATGAATAAATTCCTAGCTTGCTGTACCTGCCTGAGATTAGGACATCCTTAGCAGCTACAAAGTCACATCAGAAAATTATCTTTACCTGCTGAGGAATGTATGTTGTTTGTTTCACTAACAAGGGTTCTTGGAACTTTGTACCTAAAATGAATTTTAAAGTTACACATCAGAGTATGTTGTTAATAAAACCTTTGGGGAAAGAAAGGACTTCAGAAAATAATATGAAGAGAGGGTGCCTTCTGCTTAATAAACAATTATGGACCAAGATAATGTTCCTTAAGAATGAGGTGTAGTCAGTTCTGTTATCTGTAGGTTAAGGATTTTGTTATCTGAAGTCATAGAATTTAAAATCATCTTTCTTATATTTGGGTATTAATACCATTTGTAATAACACTCCAGGAATATGCTGAATTACTGCGGTAAGACATTCAAGGCTTTGAGTCCCAAGTGCTATGACACTATTTGGTATAACAGACATACTGATGAGAATTTGTGTAAATGTTTTTTGTAATGCAAAGTTGGTTTTATTCAGTTTTAATTCATGTTTAAGTAATGTTTTATTATTAACAGTCTTCAGAAGCTCAACATTCCTAAATTCTGGTGATAATTGTTTTGAATGAAAACTTAAATTCCAGAGAAAAGCCTAGAAAGGACATTTTATCGGAGGATTTCTGTATATTCTGCTCCAAACCAAGATACAGAGCATGTAACTTAACATATGATCTTTCTAGATGTATTTGTTTTAGAGAAAATGTTTAGTTTGCATTCTCGTTCTGCAAATCGCTCATGTAGCAGGTTATGCTACAAAAGTTTGGGGAAAGATGACTTTGTTCCATGCTGACCTATTTTCCTAAAATACAGATGGAAGACTAGTGGAGTCTGGAACATGGGGTCATGGATTTGTGTACTGCCAGAACTTAATGAAATATTATTTTCTAGGCTCACTAATTTCTACTGAGGAAGATTTGAAACTCTCATGACCTTTCAGGTTTGCACATTAATTGGCATTCCTTGCATTGAAAAGGTTATTGAGAAAAACCACAAACTTTTACAGGAATCATTGGCATAGATGCAGATCTCAGATGTGGAGCCACTGTGTTTCACTCTGCCTGCAATATGGTTCTCTGGCTGCAGGCTGGACTAGGAAATGAGTATGGGGAACCCTAGTTCTAGGGCTTTTTACTCCTTATAGCTTTAGAACAAAGTAACTAATGAAAATATACAACTTCATATTCTTACAAATTTGCAGAGTTTGTCTCAAACATTGGTTTAGACATTCTGTGTTCTTTGTTGGTCTCTTTTTATCTTTTAATTGCAGTTGCTAACTGCAGTGTTGTTTTTCTGAAGATAAATTGCCAGTTTGCAAACCCAGTGCAAGTGAATCAAAGTCTGCAAAACTTGTCACTAGATATAGGGTAGGACCATCCTGAACTTTGTTAATGTTCTGAAGCTTTGTAACAGCGGAGAATGGTACCATCAAGTGAGGTTTTACTTTAAACCTGAATTGAAAATATCTTTCTTCTGTTGTTGGTTCCAACAGAAAAATGATTTTATGATCATACATCTCTGAATGGTTTTCTATATGTCTCTTCACTTATTTTTATTTTTGTTTGGGTTTTTTGTCTTGAAGATTCTTGGATATCTCAGTCAGCTTCCTTCCCTAGGAATCAGAAGCAACCAGGTGTGGATTCCTTGTCACCTGTAGCATCACTTCCTAAGCAAATTTTCCAGCCTTCTGCCCAACAACAGCCTTCTAAACAGGTTAAAGTCACGTGTGCAAACTGTAAAAAGCCTTTACAAAAGGGACAGACTGCATATCAGCGGAAAGGATCGGCTCATCTTTTTTGTTCTACTACCTGCCTCTCGTCATTTTCACACAAACCCACTCCAAAGAAACTATGTGTTATGTGCAGAAAGTGAGTTTTTTATTTTGTTTTACATTACAAACTAAATCCAGTAATACTTGAGATGCTCATGCATGTGTGAGAGTTACTCCATTGATAATATAAAATCTAATTATATAAGTAGTTTGTATAGTGTCACTTTAATGCTGTTTGGAAATGTTGAATTCACTGTGTCTGCTATAGCAAAAAAAAAAGTACCAGCTTTTGAATTCAGAGCATGGGAGGTTGTTGCATTAAAAGTCAATACACTACAAATAACTGTTGGGGTTTTTTAAGACAAGGTGTCCAATTATAGTATAACCTGTGACAAGATATACTTCATATATGAAGTCTTTTATGGGAAAAGTGGACCTTGTGTTATGTAGAAAGCACTCATTTTGATAGATGAAGATACAAAATCAAGGAGGCTTTAAAGGGAGGAGAAACTGATAATTGCAAGAAGCTTGGGAGCTCTTCCAGTCTTGGCAGTATGGTGAGAGGAAAAGCCTTATATTTTTGTCATAAATGGAAATTTTGTAGCTGGAGAAACCTTAAGTGGACAGTACAGAGGGAGTGGCAAGCATACCTAGGAGTGGCTTATTTATTCTAATTTACTGGTTAGGTTTGATTAGTAATTTTTCACTATTTGCCAAACGTAAATTGCCAAAGAGAAGTCTTCTGTTACTGTGTTCCTATAATGTTAAGTGTACAAAATAGTTGTACTATCTTTTTTGTTTCAGTGTACGAATTACTGCACTTTCTCATATTCTCAGTATGGTACACGCTGCAGTGACCCTGGTTAAAAGACAAATTCTAGCTGAACTAAAGAAGGCTTGCAGTAAAGACTGCCTTGTTAATGTGTGCTTTGGAGGGGGTGGTCTTTGCTCAATCACAGATTTAAACTAGTGAAAAAATTTTACTTCGGTGTGCAATGTGGTGGATTAATGGCTTGTAATCAGATGTAAGCTACTGGTCTTTTTTTTTCCTTCTTGACACTCAGTAAAAATAAACTATAGAAAAATGTTGATATCCTGTGTATTCATACCTTGGTACACTAAAAACCTAGAAGATTTAACATACTGTATCTTTTTTTAAAATACGTGTAAAAGCTCAAATTCTCTGAACCCTTTCCTCTACAGGGCTAGTCAAAAGCAACCTGTACTCTTTCTGTTGGCTTGTTATATGTTTATACTCTATTATTTTTTTAGAAGTAATTTGGTGACTACCCTAATCAGCCAACTGTATGACAAAAATATACTTAATCTGTGTATTGCTTTTCCACTACTGTGCTGTTTTTAGTTAATTACTGTTAAATAGAAGGTAGCATACGCATTAAATTGTTCCTCTGCAGTGTGATTTCATTATGAAGCCTAATCTTATTTACCTTTTTTGGCTACTTGGTAGTAGCACTCCAGGTACCATGCCCCATTCTTGATTCTGTGTTTTTTTCTTACTAAAGAAAACATAATTTTGTCAGATTGCAGTTCAGTGAAGGCTTAAGAGGACTTCAAAAAATCTGGGAGATCTCGAACGTAGGTTGGATAGATGATAGCAGTTGTCAGGTCAGACTTTTGGAGGTTCTGCTTAGATGCATCTTTATCCACTTAAAAGAAATCTAAGTATTTAAAGTGAAGTCTACAAAGGATTGTATAACTCCATTTTAAAAGTCAAAATTCCTAGGTATTTTATTGTAATTCACTTTTTTAGCCCTCTTCTGAACCTTTGTAACTTCGTAAGAAAGAAGGTATAGGAATTACCTGGCATTCTCCTTGGTGTTTATAATTTTTATTGTCTTGTGTAGCACTTTGACTTCGCACTGGTCTCCTTTGGTGCAAGTTAGTATGTGCTTTGATACAGGTTAATAGTGTGTGTAAGTCCTGGTGGAATCCTGCCAGAAGCGGAGCTCTGCCTTTGTTTTGCAGAACAGAAGTGATAGCACTCCCTAGCACAGATCTTACTTGCTTTCCAGAAGGTAAACCAAAATATGCTTACCTTGATGGAAGAGAAGGCAGGCTTGCAAATGTTAATATCCAGGGGCAGTACAATTTTATTTTCAAGGGAGTCTGTCTAGGCAAGTATATATTTTTCTAGGTTTTTTTCCACTCAGCTTCATTTTGAGGCTCAAAGATATTGAGTGTCTTGGGCATGTATTTTCCAGCTGGTGATCCAGATGTGCCCAGTCAATTTTTTTATATATTCTTTCAATCGCATTTTCTATATGTCAGTAATAGTGGGTTTTTTGCTTAGAGGGCAAAAGGGGAAGCTTTTATTTCTTCTCCTTGCTGCTTCTAATATATGATATGTGATACTTTGGGACAGTATAAGTAAGTTTGGTTAGAAGAAGGTTTGTTCAGTTCCAAATGGATTTTATTGATGTTTGATTTTCTGGTTTAATGCATTAAATTGGCACAGTTTCACGGGCAACTGCATGAACTGTTCAGATGCTTTGGAACTTTAATGGTGGAATTAACTTTTTTAAATTTTAAATTATAAAATTTCAGGACAAGTTAGTGGTAGAGTTTAAAGCTTTTTGGTTGTATTTATAAGTTTCAAAAATATGAGAAAACAACCTTCTCTCTCCCTCTTATCTTATCCTGAGATTAATACTGGAAATGGTGGAGCTATATACAAATAAAGACAATTCCTTGGTTTCTACTATAAATCTGAGTTTTTTGTGTGAAACTTAAGTACGTAACTTTTGTGTAAAGTTAGAAAATGGCTAGTTCAAATTTAATGGTTTTTTTTTTTCTTTTATAAAATTCAGTTTGAAGCATCTGCACCTAATGGTGCATTAATATTCTTAGTTCTAGAATAATTTAAAGGGAAAAAAAACCCCAAATCCAAAGAAAATAAAATACGGTTTTGCACAGTAAAGACATACTTGCAGTACTTAGAATAGTGTAAAAATATTTTTAAATTTAGTGTTCATCCTTCACTGACAACTGTACGCTAAAAAAACTTCTGAACTGTAAGCATTGAAAGGAAGAATGAGTCTTATATGAAGTGTTCTTGTTTAAATATATGTATTTACTTGTACACAAGCCATGATTTTTTTTTTTTTTGTCTTTCAGAGATATAACAACAATGAAAGGTACCATAGTTGCTCAAGTAGATTCAAGTGAGTCTTTTCAGGAGTTTTGCAGTACATCATGTTTATCCTTCTATGAAGATAAACAGAATCCTTCAAAAGGAGCTTTGAATAAATCAAGATGCACTATCTGTGGTAAACTAACTGAGGTCTGGTTGACTTTTTTTTCCCTCTTATCTTTCTCAATAATGACATATTAACTTATATTCTGAAATAAGAATTTCCTTATTTTCAGTCTTTTCATATGCAGTGAGATATTAAGATATGCAGGCTTAATATTCATGAAGAGCAACTGAGAGAAGAAAGAATTCCAAGAGGTTAATACTTGATTTTTGTTTCAGAAAATTGAAGTGCCTTTTGCTGATAATTTGTTCTATTAGGCATAGAATCTTGTAATTATAACCCAGATCTCCCAGTAGAAGAATTGCTGTTGGAAAAAAAATCAAAATTTTACTGTATTATCTGCTTCTTTTACTGTATGTTTTGAAAGATAATGCAGATGGTTGTAGAAATTTGTAGAATATGTGTACTTTTTAAAATTCTCATGAACGTGTTTATGATGCCATTACCTACTCCACCATAGTTTAGACTACTGCTGTGTCTGGCTAGTCTACATACGCTATGTTGTTAGCCTGCAAATTGACCATTTTATAAAACTGCATAAATTGACCTGCTCTAGTATGCAATTACCACATCCTTCCCTGTGGTCTTTCCTTATAGGCTGAAGATCAGATGGGTCTAAGATTTTTTTTCATAGAGCTTTGGAGACAATAGAGACACACATTCCTATTTCTAGATTTCATGGTCATTTCAAGCATCTCTGTTCTTAAATAGTGAGCTAGTATAATCGGATTTTAGTTATTGTACTAGAATGTAAGACTTTTGGCTAGTTAACTAGTTTGAGGCAACGTTGTGCTTGTGTGGTGATAGAATAATTTTTATTTTTGTTTTTTAGATTCGTCATGAAGTTAGCTTTAAAAATATGACTCATAAGCTGTGCAGTGACCATTGCTTCAATAGATACAGGATGGCAAATGGTTTAATAATGAATTGCTGTGAGCATTGTGGGGAGTATTTGCCCAGTAAAGGAGCTGGAAACAATGTTCTTACTATTGATGGTCAGCAAAAAAGATTCTGCTGTCAGAACTGCGTTGGTGAATACAAGCAGGTAATTACTTCTTTGTCTATAAATTAGAATTAAATAAACATTAATACTTCTTAAGTTTATCTGCTACTAATAACATTGTTTCGCTTCCCATGAGAAAACATAAGTAACAAAGACTTCTAAAAAATGAAATTAATGCCAATGAGGGCAAAGTAGCTGCAATGGAACTTTTACTGCTGGCTTTTTTTTAATGTTGCTGTAATAGCAATACCTGTTTGTTATTAATGAAAATATGATTGAAATTAAACTTTCTGTTAATAACTTTTATTTCTTTCTAACGGGTGTATCTGAAGTATCTTGTATCTAATAGCAAGCACAACACAGAGGCTTACTGCTCCTTAAATTCTTTTTTAGATATAAAAGCTCACTTATATGCAGTTGAAACATTCAGAAATGTGCAGAGCATACAAGTTGGACATTGCTGTGAGAAGGCTCTAACTGGTTACACTTTGTCTCTGTACTTGTACTGTCTAATCTCCACTGTACAGCACAGGATTAAAAAAAAAATTGTAACTCTTATCCTTCCATGTGTTAAATTTTCTGCCTTCATTTTCTTTACTTGGTGTGTTTTTAATTTATTCTTTAGACTGTTAAGATAGTAATAATTGTTGTGGTTAAAAATAATTCCAAATCAAGAAATCTGATGCTGATGTCTCTTACATATTACGGAGCCAGCTTAGCTCTGTAGTGTTGCTAATGCTGGCTGGAAGGTTTAAATGTTAATCACAGTATTTATAACAGGATAGCTCTGAAATATTAAATATTTCTGGGGAGGATATGCCATTGGGGTATTCTAGGGTTTTTTTTGGGTTCTTTTGTTGGTATGTTCTGCACTGGGTTTATAGGGGTAGTGTTCTCAAATATCACAGTATGGTTTTACTAGCAAGAAATTTCTGTTTCTGATTTTGAAAATCAAACCTGAATATGTGAGCGGCCCCAGTGCTGCACATTGCATGGGGTTCTTTCTTCATCTCTTTCCATTTTTAAGAAACCAATGGTCCAAGAGAAGAAGAGGCATCACAGTGCTGAATGTTGTAAGGTTCTTTCATGTTGCCTCGTGTGTTTGTATTTTCTCATTGGACATTCAGTTCTGATGCTTTTGGGGATGGCTGTTCTTGTGTATATGCTATGTGTAAAGAGCAAATCTGGAAACGGTATAACTAGAAACATAACATGAGCGTTATTCTTTCGTCACAGCTATGCCAAAAGGGACAGGATAGGTTTCCAAGGTACTAAAAACATAGCCATGCCCAGAAGCCATGGAAAGACTTGAAGAAACCTTGAATACTCTATCTTGAAGAAACAAAAAGGCCTGAGATTAAATGTGAACTTGAGACATTCCCACACAGCCAATATAACATACACTGCACATGGAATATGAAGTGAACATGGAATTTTGAGAGGATGAATGATAAATTTGTACTTAACTCTTTAAGACAGAATGGACGCTATTTGTTCAGATGTTGTATTTTCTGTTTAGATGTGTATTAGAGAATGAGAAGGATATGGGTAGCAGGTTGTATGTTCTGGTTTGATTTGGGGAGGAGGAGCAGTTCGCAGTACCAAAAACCTTCACAAGTAGTGTCTAGTATTGTGCACTATTGTGAGGATCCTTAAAAGAACCTTTAAAATCAAGACACGTTATTTTGGTGCACTCTGACAAGCAGATTTTATGCAAGCAAGTACTGTGCAACTGTAATAGGCTGTGAGAAGCTTTATTTGAGTGCTCATGTGCATCTGGTTTGGAATGTGATTAGATGTAATTCTTAACTGATAGGTTTCAAATATTCCTGGAGTTTTAGGGGTTTTGAGTATTTTTGATATTAAGAGAAACTCATAAGGGAAAATCCTGACTGACAAACCTAGTGGCTTTTTACGATGGAGTGCCCCATCTTTCCTGTAAGTTTCCTTCAGGTACTGGAAGGCCACAATTAGGTCACCTCAAAGCCTTCTCTTTTCCAGGCTAACAATCCCAAATCTCTCAGCCTTTCCTTATAGGAGAAGTGCTTCATCCCTCTGATCAACTCGTTGGCCCTCCTCTTGGGTCACTACTACAACACTTTGATGTACTTCCTATGCTGGAGACCCCAGAGCTGGACACAGAACTGCAGGAGGGGTTTCACCAGATCAGAGTGGAGGGGCAGAATCCCTTCCCTTGACCTGCTGTCCATGCTGGTTTTGATGCAGTTTAGGATACAGTTGGCTTTCTGGGCTGCAAGTGCACATTGCTGGCTCATGTCCAGTCTGTGATCCACCAGCACTCTGAGTCCTCCCCAGGGCTGCTCTCAATCTGTTCATCCTCCAGCCTGTATTGATGCTGAGATTGCCCATACCCAGGGGCAGCACCTTGTATTTGGTTTTATTAAAACTGATGAGGTTCCCATGGCCCACTTCTTGAGCTTGTCGAGGTCCCTCTGGATGGCATCCCCTCTTTCAAGTTTGTCAACCGAACCAATTGGCTTGGAGTCATCTGCAACCTTGGTGGGAGGTGCACTTGATCCCTTTGTCTGTGTCATTAATGAAGATATTAAATAACACTGGTCCCAGTACGGACCCTCGAGGACAGTGCTCTTCACTCATGTCCAGTGTGACTGAGCCACTGACCCTACCCTCTGCATGCCACTGTCCAATCAATTCCTAATCTACTTAACAGTCCACCCATAGAATCCATCGCTCTCCATCTTGGAGAGAAGGATGTTGTGGGGGGACCACGTCAACAGCTTTACAGAAGTCTGGATAAATTGCAGCTGTGGCTCCTCCCTACAGGGCAAGAGTTTTCAAGAGCATACAGTGACAGGACAAAGGGTAATGGGTTTAAACTGAAAGAGAGTAGGTTAGATTAGATACTGGGGGAAAATTCTTTGCTGTGGGGGAGGAGAGGTGCTGGCACAGGTGTTCAAGGCTAGGTTGGATGGGCTCTGAGCAACCTGGTCTAGTGAAAAGTGTTCCTGTCCATGACAGGGGTGTTGGAACCAGATTATCTTGAAGGTTCCCCTTCCAACCCAAACCATTCTGTGTTGCCCAAAAATTAGGAGTTTTAGTGTATGCTGTAGGTGTCCATAGTTACTCAGGACACCATTATTTGGGAATATTTAGTTGTCTAGCAGGATTTATTTCGGTTTAAACTTTTATTTGCATTGAGTTTTTTTGAATTGAGTGTGTTCAAGGAATTCTGTTTATAAAAATGAAATTTAGACTTTAGAAAATGTCATGGACAACCCATTGGGCCACAACTGGTAAATTACAGGTTGTTTTATTCAGTTGTAACAATATTTTCTCCTGCTTTTAAAGGAGAACTAGTGAAGGAGAGAGTTTGGGAGAGTAATTACATATTGAAATAATGAAATCAATAATGTAGAAAAGTTGGTGTCATCATTTGATTACAGCATTGTGTTATACAACTAATTATTGTCTGTCACTTAACAGTTTTGGCAAATGTTTTCTTATAAAAAGAGTTGTAAAATAAATAGGTCATACTGGTATGGGCTTTGTATTAAGCAGTTTATATTGTAAATGTCATACACCTATCAATATTCTTATACAGTTGTAGTAGTAATAAATGAAAACTCATTGTACCTATCTATTTACTTAATCCCAATTTTTTAAATAAATATTACACTGATTTGAACAATTAATTTTCAGTAATTTATCGTGGACATTTTTTTCTTCTTGGAATGGAAAATTCGAAATTATGGGTAATAAAAATTATTATGACTCTCAGAATGACAAGTAATTGGATTACAGCAAGTAACACATCTGCTACCTAGGATTTCTTTCCTCTGCTTTGTACAGTTGGTGGGAATAAGAAACTGTTATTCCTGGGACAGAGAACAGGTTTTTTCCAAAATGTCTTAAGTGTCCTTTTCAGTTGATGAATGCACTTAGCTTCCCATGTACCAGTTTCAGAACTTGCTTTAAAACTGAGACACACATGATCTTTAATATTGTATTGTGTTTTGCTTTTCTGTGAGGTGATAGCTGTTCTTTCTTTCCTAAAACTCAAAGTGATTACAGAGCTTAGGTGTCTTTCATTTAAAAAAGTTATGAAATATAAATAAATAATCTCTGTAAGAATTAAAAAAATGAATAGGCATAACCTAACTAATGCTCAGTGTAGTTATATGCAAGAGCATATATGTATCTTGATGACAACAGCCATTCATGAAGACAGCGAAATGCAAGTCAAGCTTTTTTAAAAAAGAAAACAATGATAAAATCATTCCTTGAAAAGTTAAGTAACTATCAATTTGAATAAAATGTCACAACAAAACTCTTATTGGAAGTGATTATATTTTCTTAAATCTGAAGATGATGACTACTGCTAGATTGTAAACTAACTGTTGCACTGGGGTTCAAACTCTTTTCTTGTGGAGGGGCAAGAGGAACTTAAAGAATGACACTAAACCAAAAAAAAAAAAAAACACCAACCAACCAACCAAAAAAAAACCCACTAGAAGAGCATGAGATTACATCTGAAAAGGAGGTGACTAAAATTGTCCATGTAACTGTGCAAATACTGAAATATTTTATTTGAGTAGGCATTCCATATCATTAAAATGAAAATGAAAAATTACTGTAGTGATTCATTTGAAAATTAGTATCTATGCAACAAATTTGAACTGATCTCAAATATGCCTGCCATAAATACATATTAAACACAAGTACCTAGGTTGTTTTGGTGTTTCTCTTTTGTCTCTACAAAATCAGTCACTTCCTTGAAAAGGAAGTTTCCATGTTGTGGTTTGCTGGATTTGGATACAGGCTTGACAGCCTTGTTCTAGGGAACAAGTGCAATTCTGTGACTCAGTCTGTGCAACCAACCATACCCTTCAAATTTCAACTAAGCTAAAGCTGAGTCTGTGTCTACTTTAAATTATACTTTGCTTCCTGGCCTGATCAGTCCACAATGCTCTTGATTCTACCATGAAAGCGTGTAATGCCTTGCTAGTTTTAAATGTTTCTTTGCTGTTTTTGCTTTGTTTCTGTAACTGAAATTCTTGTTAG
Source organism: Pyrocephalus nanus (assembly GCA_038380795.1). Taxonomy (NCBI): domain Eukaryota; kingdom Metazoa; phylum Chordata; class Aves; order Passeriformes; family Tyrannidae; genus Pyrocephalus; species Pyrocephalus nanus. Next base: position 44,034,288 of record CM076259.1, read on the forward strand.
ATTGTGGTCTGGGATTTGTTTTCTTTGAGTGCTTTTTGGAAGTGCTAGTCTTCATCTACTGTCAAAAACGGGGGAAAGGAGCTCTAGCTATTTATTCATAGATTTTTTTAATAGCTCTAGACTGAAGTCAGTGCTAGATGAATGCAAGCCAAAAGGTGTTTTACTAGTTGGAAAGGCTGCTTGCAGTGTCCTTTTATCTAGTGAAAATTTTTCTTCCATACAGAATGAAAGTACATTTGCTTGACTTCCTTGATTACATGAAGACTTGCTATTAAATGTGCTTTGAGACTAACCAGGCTATGCCATCCCTTGAAGCTATTCACTTACAAGCAATGAAAAAAACCCACCCTAGGCAGTTGTGCTTCCTTATTCTGCTCCATGCCAAGCAACTGCTTTTGTGAAACTCTCATAAAACTCATTTTATCTATTGCATTTCTGTGCAGGGGTTTAAGAGCCTTCACTGTATACAATAGTGTGCGTATAATTTCTGCAGCTTACAGTTCATTGCTTATGTAGATTTTGTTCTTAGCCTCATAAAGTGCATTGTTATCTACTTTTAAATATCGCCAAATGCAGTGATCAAATGTCTTCTCACTTAGTACTTTAGTGGAAGCATCTAGGGTTTTCACCTTTGTCTTGTCCCATGCAGTGCCTGTTCTTTCTGTGTTTCTTTGCTATTAAGACAGAGCTATCCTTCCTGTCATCTTTTTTATTTTGATAGTACAATTAGCTACAAAATCTACTGCTTCTTCGTGTTTTTACTGTTTTATCAACTTTCATTTCCAAGTGTCTGTTTCAAGAGTAAATACTCTGACAAAGTCAGTAATTGTGAGAGTTGAACAGCCCCTTTACATTGAAATATTAGAAATACCGACTTCAATGGTTTTTTTCCCCATTTCTGGTCACTCTTAAAGAGAAATTCTGTGGTTTCAGCCAGTACAAACTGTGGTTTAATAATAGAGTCTCTTCCTCATTTGGTAAATCACTTTTGTTTGCTTCAGGTAATATTTAGTTTGCTATTAAGTAATCTCTGACAATATTGTTGTCTAATACTATGTACACTTTTACAAATGGAAATAGTTAGATGCTTTTTACCCTCTGCCATGATTAAAAGACAAAATCTTTATCAACCATGGAATAATTATTTCCCCTTTTTCCTGCTTAGTCACGTGGGGATTTTTTTTGAGACCTCTTGGTATCTATGACTCCAAGTTTCTTGCATCTCTGATGCAGATCATATCCCTCTAGAAGCTATCCTTTTCTACCTTTTCTTCTACTGTTTATTTACTCCTGTTTTCTGGAAACTCCTCTTCCATTTATTGGTCTATCTGACATTTATTTTGGAGTCTGATCTGTTTTCTTAGTAGGATATATGCAACAAGAGCTCTAGACTTCAGCTTACATACCTTTTGGTAAGATGTAAAGGAAGATCAAGATTCCTAAAATTATAGTGGGTTATAATGGCAAGAATATAAATTCCTCAAAAACCCTTTAAGTGAACTTGAGGAATTTGGATTTCTATTGAAACAATTCTTTTAATTCTGTAATATATCCCATCCACCTGGTATGTCTTGTCTTGCATCTTGATAGCCGCTTTTGTAGTTGTCCATTTGAGTTCAACACTGTTCTAGTGAATGGAGTGAATACTTGAAATGTATCTATATGCAGTGACTTGCAAGACTTTTCGTATCACATTGTTTTATAATGTGTTTTATCTGTCATGAGATACCTTTCATGAAATAGACCTTATTTCTAGAATTAAGCTTCTAAGAGGGTATACAGCGAGTCATGTAAGAATGAGTGAGTTTAGAATAAAACATAGTAAGAGGAAAATATTCTGACTTCTGCATCTACCATAAACTGTGCTTTGGAAGAGATCAAACATGTGATGAAATCTTGCAAAAATTAGGTCATCTCAATGCAGAATATAGGTGGAGTACTGAGGGACAGATGTAGTCAGACTACTATGCATCAAGCTTCCCCTCAGAGGGCACTGGCCATTATTTAGAAATTTTGCCTCTGGCTTAACCTAATTTATTTGTAATTAGTAATGGTTACAATTTTCTGTGCTAATTGATAGTGTTTTTACTCAAATTTTACTTAAATTACAGTCCTCAAACATGTATATGTTTTCATAGGATGCTGTAGATGTGAATTTACCACAAGTATAGTACCCAGAAGGAAAGTGCTTGATACTCTCTCCTCTGGCTTGGTTCTGAGTTAATTCTATCTTTGAAGGACACTTGGAGCTGAAGCTAGCTTGACTGCAGGTTTTGTTTATAGTGATTTTTGCTTACTGTTGAAATACCAGGTTGAGCACAAGATAAAGCCAGTACTTCATCTGAAATGGAAGATAACTGCCAAGATATTAACTTCAGAGAAAAAGACATAAGTGTCCTGGTGGAGAAGCTGAACAGGCTTGCAGCAAAGATAGCCAATTGTGTCCTGGATCGTATCACACAGTGCTTGAGGTCATCTTCTCAACCCTGCCAGTCAAACAGGGTTACCTGGAGCAGATTGTTCAGGACCACATCCTTTTGAGTATCTCCAAGGATGGAGACTTCACAGCCTATGTGGGCACCCTATTGCTTTAATCAGCAAAAGTGTAGCCACCAGGACAAGGGTCGTGATTTTCTTGGCCCATGACCCCCATCCTTCTGCGTTTCTGAAACTGCATGTGGAGTACCATGGCGAGTTTTGGATTCTGCGTTATGAAAGACATTGGTGTACTGATGCAAGTTCAGTGGAGACCTACCAAGATGTTTAGACAGCTGGAGCATGTGACATATAGGAAGACAGCCTTGGGAGATCCTGTTTGTTCAGCCTTGAAAGTGTAAAGGGGGATTAGTTATCTGATGGAAATTGATAGAAGAGGACAAAGTTGAACTCTTCTTAGAGCTGTACAGGGGAAGGAAGAGAGGCAAGAGACACAACTTGAAAACAGGGGGAAACTTATGTAGATAAAGAAAAAGCTTTTTCTTTAAGGATTGTGAAATCCTCCTGAGGGATTTTGGAATGCTTGTCCTTGGAGATACTCAGATTTGACTGCACAAGGTCCCAAGCAACCACCTCTGATCCTGCCTTGTGCGAGAGGTTGCACTTGACATCTGGGGGGTCCCCTTCAGTCTGTTTGCTTCTGTGACTGTCTACTCCTGAAACAAAAAAGGAAGCAGAGATTTTTAAAATAGTAAAAAAAAAAAATTCAGTTTTTGATCCCTCTTTAATTAGTCAATAATGAAGATTTTGATATTTTGTTCTGTTTTTTCTCTGTACCAGTGAAGTTCTTTTTGTCTTCTGCCATGTAAAATCAACAACATTGAAGCAGCTTTACATTTTCCCTGATTTCTTCTGAACACCCACTTTTCCTTGAGGATGGCTAAAATACTAAATTAAAAATGTACTGTAGTAAGAATAAGAGAAAGGTGTTCTGGTGCCAATAAGGGATTGAGACTCCTGTGGTGTGTAAGTGGGCATGCAGGAAAGAGTAAGAACAGGGCAGGTACTTAAGATATTTTCCCCTGATCATTCTCTTAGCTTCTGACTCTCCAGAGGTCAGGGAATCTCTCTTGAACTTTATGCAGTGCTCCTGTATGCTATTTTTGGTGAATCTCTTTAATTAGTGCTTGTTAAGTCTCCTTGTGAACACATACAAACACTTTCCCCATCCATGACTCTCTTTGGTAAGAGGCTCTGCTGACCTGCTGTTTGTTATGCGAAGAGCTGCCTTCTGTTTGTTTTGAAACTTCTGTTGATATTCATGTGATTTCTTATTGTTGTTAATGTTAGAAAAGACACCAAACAGTTGATCCATACTGCCCCACATCATACCATTTTTGGTTCTGTCATTATCCTCCTGAGTTATCTTGTTTCCAGGCCAAAAATCCTTACCTCATAAGGATGCTCTTTGACCCTATGTATTACTGCAATTTCCTTTGGTTTTAGTGAATCCTCTATTTGTTTATGCCAGCTAGAAGGGTCCTTTTATGGAAAGGATTCTCAAATGTTACTTTTGCTACGGAAAGGAGTTAGTACTACAGATCCTTAAAGATGGAAGAGAGCAAGTGATTCATATGAGAGTAGAAATGTAAGTTACCTGAGAATCTTGAGAAGAGAGAGTCTCATTTGGAAATTTTGTAAGAACAGGACAAAAGTCTTGGTTTGTGATAGGGCTATTCAAAAACATGGGACAGGACAGCATGAGGTTCTCTATTGATGTTGTCAAAGGAGGAAGTCTTTGAGTTAGAATATTAAAAAGCATAAATGTTTGAGATACCTTTATATTACTGATTGAATACTCTCAGGTATGCTTTAATCTTTTTTAATAATAGTGGTGTACTCTTTGTCTTTTGAATGGTTTCAATATTCAAGCTTGCAAGTGTGGGGAGTGCAGAAAAGAGTAATAAAAAATGCAAGAAAAATGTTCAGCTTGAAGGAGATGATGATTATGACATTTTAGGAGCAGTAAATTTCAAGAGGTTTTGGGCTTTCTAATTTTCTTTTTTTCCAGCAGTGTCATGTCTTCTTCACTTGTGTAACAGCATGTTTAAACTTTAGTTGCTATGACAAGATTAAAACAAGAGGTTTGTTATTATGGTTTTGTTTCTACCCACTGAATGTTCTGCATCCTTAACATGTTTTCTGGAAATTCATATTCTTATTAGTCTTGATAAATTAGATCTGAGCTTGCTAGATCATTACTAGATATTATTAAAGATTTTTCTTGTTGCTTTAAGTCTGAAAAGGCTAGGGTGAAATCAGTAAACAACTCCAATATTATGAGGATGTAGGAAATTTTGAAGTGCTGTTGCACTGTTCTTTGTGCGCATGATTATTTGAGATGCTGGTTAGCCAAAGGTATTTCAGCTTTCAAGGAATTTTAATCAAAACGTGTAGTCTGTTGACACAATGATTTTTTTCTGATTATGCTCTGATCTGCTTAGTATAAATTCATTTACTAAAACTTGTACTTTTATCTTTCTGTTTCTTGAAGTCACCATGACCTCTGTTTGATTTTTCTTTCAGACATGGAACTTGTGACAGTTTCATTTGTCTGTGCATTATTTTCTGATTATATTGCTGAATGCTCTCTGTTAGGTCATTTGCCAGTATATTTGCTTCAGTGCTTCTAGATTTACATTCAGGGTTGTTCTAGAGATACCAAGGATGTTTGTGCAAGCAGATTTTTTTTTTTTTTTTGGTGCTGATTGTCCATTAGGCATATTCCAAGAAGTCAAGTCCTTTGTAGATGTAGCCTCCTATTTTGTTACCGGTAACACTGTGTGGAGTTTTCTTGATGCCTGTCTTTGTCTATTAGCCTGTAAGAGGAGATTAATGTATATTGTCAGAATATCTCTGACTCATAGAACACTATAATTGCTTCATTTTGGTCTTGGTACTTAGCATGAAGTTCTTCAATATTGTGGCTGATTAGGAGGATAATTAGGTGCTGGGTGACATGTTTAAAGGCAAACAGAAAAAAATAAGATAGGAAGGAAGGATCATGGAGTTGTCTTTTATACCCTGCTCTAGGCAGCAGCTCGATATCTTGACAGATACCCTTTTTTGGAGGAAACCCAAAGCAAAGGTTTCACCAAAGCAGCATGTGGAAATTTTGCCGGTCTCTGCAAGGTGCTAGATCCAGCTTGTGGTACAGACATGTGTATTTATATGTTTTTGTCTGCATGCTCTTATTATACGGAAGATGACATGTTATGGAACTGGCAGTCTGTAAGACTGGATTTAGCTAGTTCTCAAACATAGGTGGTTGAAGATAGGAAGAGCAAAGATATCCTCTGAAGCTTCTCTTGTTCTGATCAAAGTGAAGTACCTGTGAAACATGCTTTGCCTTTCATGCTTTACCTCTCCTTCCCCCTTCAGTCCATTAGAATAGGGAAAGAGGAAGAGTTAGTGCCAAAATGTCTCAACAGAAGGCAAGAAATCTAAAGTGCCTAAGTGATGATAGGGTCTTTTCTAGTACTCAATAAGGGAAGAGCCTGTCTGATAGGAGGCTCATCATTGCTGAAATGAGGAATTTTCTGTGATCACTGTCAAAAACATAATTCTATTTCTATGGGCAGGGAAGGTGTCTAGATATTTTTTTCTGAAACTTGATTTATAGTGCTTGAGATACTTGCCTAACCCTGACATGTAATACATGTAGCACATCAGAACTATTGATTTTGTATGTTGACTGCATCATTAGTATTTCTGCTTGGTGCACCTTTACTGTGCTTTTTATAGAACATTTGTTCCATTCTGTGGAAAACTTGATGGACTTACTGCTGTGTTGAGAGATGTCAAAATTGACTCTGTTACCAGATCACAGTTCCTCATTGGCTTCAATAAGGAACACAGAAACTCTGCAGTGTGTTCCTCCTACCTGGAGGATTGGAGAGTACAAGTAATTTCTTTCCAAAGTTTAGGACCATTATTTATTCTTCATAGCCTCTTTACTGTGCGGGTGACTGCACAACAGAACAGATTGCCCAGAGAGTTTGTGGAGTCTCCCTCACTGGAAATATTCATGAACCATCGTGATGCAATCCTGTGCAAGGTACCCTAGGACCACCCTGCTTGAGCAGGGAGGTTGGACCAAAGGTCACTTCTAACCTTACCCATTTGGTTAATTGTATTTGCCGTGCCAGATTCCTGTTTCTTTCCTTACAACCATTGTCCTATCAACAAGGAGAGAGGAACAGAGTTCTTTCAAACTCTCCAACTCAGCACAACTTGCTGTATGCTCTTATCACAGTTTGCAAATGGTGGGATTTGGGATGGGTTGCATTTTTTTGATTGGTTTGGGGTTTTTGAAGGGGGGGGGTGTCTGTGTGTTTTGTTGTTACACAGAATAGTTTTAGCTGGCTTTTCCGTAGGAGACCCAACCACAATGCTGTTGAGAGGATGATTATGAGAGGTAGTTGATATAGGAAGGGTTTGATGGAAGAGCAGGTTGCAGAAATAAGTTTTCTTCTATGTTTTTCTTTTTTTAAGACCTTCATTTAAAGTCAAAAGCTAAGCGTAGTTTTAACTAATGCATTGTTTTACTTTGTTTTGTGTTTTAGAAATGTGGCAAATTAACATCTTGTACTGGCTGCAGAGCTCAGTGCAGGTTTTTTGACATGACTCAGTGCATAGGACCTAATGGATATATGGAGCCATACTGCTCAACTGTATGCATGAACACACACAAATCAAAATATGCAAAATCACAAAGTAAGTGAAAAGGATGGTGGATTTTCATCACTGCTAAGAGTAGACTTTTTAAGTTTGAAGACTGGGGGCGGGTGGTTTCGTTTTACATTTAGTCTATGAAGATGTGACTTCATAGGGTTTTTTAACTTCTTTAAAAACAAAAGGGAAAAAGACCACCTTATCTTGAACATGGGCAAATGGACCCATGAGGGGTCATTTTCGCCACCAGCCTTTTTTCTTGGTTTTGGAAACAATTTTCAACTGTCTTCTTAAGGCTTCCTGTGAAAAAATACTGGTACATAATGTGCTCTGATGTGTCACAGAATTACAGTGTAGTTTTTATGCATATGAATTTATATGCTCTTGTATGTGATCCAACTCCACCTGATTTTTTTATTCCTAAACCAAGAGATGGAGGAGGGAAGTAGTTATAATGCATATAGATATTGTCTAGGTAAAGTTTTTAATCCAGGTGAAAGGAACTGGTAGATAACTCAGAACACATGTTCTTCAATATACAAAGCAGTCATAGATCTCAACCTGAAGTTGAAAATGCTCTAGTGAATTTTATGGAAGAAGGTGCAGTTTCATATTTAATGCTGATCTTTAGTTTTGTGTGACTTCTAGAAGCTGACTGGAAGACAGACAAATTGTAGCTTTTCACACTGAATTAGTGGAAAGGGCTGACGTGTAATACTTTTTTTTTTTCACTACAATTTTTTGTTTATTTTGTTTGTAAACTACGTTTTTCTTTTAGGTATGGAAATTATTTGCCACTTTTGTAAACGAAACTCTTTACCTCAATATCAAGCCACAATGCCTGATGGAAAACTGTACAACTTTTGCAGTTCCAGTTGTGTAGCTAAATTTCAGGTTAGCTGTTGTGTTGAACCTTTACCTCCCTAAATATTTGTGTGCCTGTGTTTGTGTTAAGTATTTGCATAATAAACTAACTTGCTTGTATATACATGCTTATGAGTTATTATTAACATAGCAGATACTTCTGGCTCATAACAATTTGTTTGATTTAAAGTACTGTTTCATAATGATAACACTGGCTGCTGTCTTAAACATATAAAATCTGATAGTATCAACCAATTTCTCCTTGGTATCATAAGAAAACACAAAGCATAACTGCTTATCTTGTTTTTACCACCTCAGCCTCTTGACGGAGATGAGCCTTTCTGGTTTGCATTGAAGATCAACAAATTTAGTCTCTTATACTAAATGTAGTAACAGAATTCTCATATTGAATATAGTACTAGTAAAGGTTTGTCAAGGGTAGCGTGACTGTCTCTGAAATGAAAGATTAGAGCCTAGGCCATTTTGTTGATGGACGAAACTAGCTGTTCAGGTTATGTCCAAAAACTGCAAGGCCGGTGATAGGCACATTGGAAGAGGCTGCAATGCTTATTGAAAATGTCATATTTTCAATATGACTTAAGGTTAAAGCATATTGGAAATGCGTTGCAATGATTCATCTCTAGGTGATCAAAGAATATTTGTAAAGAAAACGTTTCGATTTTTCTATGTGAAAACAGTTTTCCCTGATGTGCACTGTATAATTGATAATTGCCTCCTCATGTGTTGTTGAACAGTTACACCCACACAGGATTTTCCCATTTGCCACTAAACTTTTCTGTTTTCTGTCAACTGGACAGCAAATCAATCTTTTAATTTCTTCCTTAATATATCCTATCCAGGATATCCATCATGTAGCCATGTTCTGTGTTTCCATCCTAACCAATTTGGTAGATGCCTATCAGTGGAACTGATAAACAGAGTAGCTGCAGATTTTTAGTATGTCATGACAGATCTGTAATACTTCTTGCAAAACTCATTTAGCATCTATTTTATTGTACATGATTTTACAATTAATTATGGCCTCAAGAACTCTTGAGGTAAGTGAGTGCCAAAGCAAGTGAATGCCAAATACAGCCTAGATCATCTTGGATTTGCACATAAGTCAGCATTAAACAACATTACTGAATATCACTGCCACATCAGTTAATGCTGATTGTGGGTTTCCAGTCTTACTGAGACCTTGCTGACGCTTCTGTTGCAGTTTCAGTGCTGCATGTAGATCTCTCTCTTCAATGGTGTATTAGTTGAATTAGAGCAGCCATACAGTTTACAGTAAAGACCAAGAACGAGTAGGTGTTCACTTGCATACAGTTAGTTTGCTCAGACAGCGCTGTCAGGTTTTAACTTCTGATAGTTTTTGTATATTTGTGCAGAAGAATAAAATGTATTCACCGTTAGGTAAGAGTCAAATGTATGAGAACAGCTTCTCTGTTCTGTTCACGTAGTGTTTAGGCGGAAAGGATGGCATACCGCAATGCAAGCACTGGACTAAAGGTGTTCCCTTGAGGCTTCTTTTATACCTAAGAAACATGTAAGGCATTAAACCTAAGTTGAAAAAATGTCCAACTTGCCATGGGGTTCCATATTTGTCACTGTTTACTAATGGAGATAACTCTGGTTTTAATTAGCTGTGATCATATTCATCCCTTCTTCTTACTGTGCCTGTTTTTCCTAGACGTTTTTTCTTCAAAGGTTATCGTTCTTGGAATAGAATAGTTGCTATTGCAGGGCTGTGTTTCTTCCCTTCTGCAAAAATTTCAGTCCTTTTAGTTTACAAATGGGTTGGAATACTTAAATTCACAATTTGTTTACCGTACTTTAGGCTTGATTATAATTTTATCTTACTAATAACCTTTTGTTTCTAGCTAATAGTTCTCCTTCAGCATTGTGATGGTTGTCTGGAAGTGTTCTTCATTATATACCTTACATCTCTCTTTCTTGGACACGCATGTGCACACACACAAAAATACTTGTCTAAGCTTGATCATAATAACAATAATTGAGGCTTCCATGGTCAGGCTGAAAGGTCTGTGTGTGTGCATGAATGTAAGGGGAGTGTTTAGTTCCTTCCCTGTTTAATTTCATGCCCTTGATTTTGGCATGTGGGGCAGTCCTGGTGGATAGCAGCATGTGGAAGATTCCTTATATGTATTTACTTCTCTTATTTACATTAAGAACAACTTGATTCTTTCAAAGACTTTTTTTTTTCTCAACCAGAAAAAAACTAACCAGAGTCTGGCAACCTACTAGCTCTTCCACATGTACACTTAGGTGTGGAAATGCTTCCACAGTTTGATTTTGTGTTGCTGTGAGCGAGGATAACCCTTCTGCCATGTATGCTGTGGTGGCAGGGGCAGGCCAGAAGCTGTGCTGCTCTGGTGGTCTTCTCACAAGAGTCCTGGGCTATGCCTGCTTACTATTCATTAGTAATTTGGCAACTTAGAGCAGTTTGAGTTGGTTGCATTGAAGCTGAAAAGGGCTTTACAATGATTTTTTGCTTTGCTTGGCACTTCCCATGCTCTTGTTGTTCAGGACGGGCTCTCAAAAGAGTGAATATATCTAAATGACTTCAAAGATATCTTTGTTAAAGCAGAACAGAGATAAAACCTTGCTGTTCAGGGTGACCTGGGAAAGCTTTTAATGAATTTATGATCTTTTTTGCTGTGTTATTCTCTGTGTGTAATAATGCTCCCAAATAAATTCTAAAGATACTGTAAATATCTTGTAAGTTAGAGGCAAAGCATGATGATGAAAATACTGTATGCATGTCATCGTGACTCATTAAAATATTATACAGAAGCAGTCTTTAATTGAAAGCAGGATTTCGTCTTCATTCCTCCCTCTGTCTTCAGTCTTTCTGTACAAGTTGCCACATCTGCTAGTTCTTTATGTTTCCTTCATTCCCGAACTGGAGGTGGTGGGTATCCTTGCTTCTTGGTTTCTTTTAGTTTTCAACCAGAGCTCCTAGGACTTCCATGGTGCTTACATGACCCATATGGCAGCCTGTGTTGAGCATGATGTTTGCTCTGTGAAGAAACCTGCAAATGCAGAAGGGCACAGATTGGACCTTTGTGCTCCCATATTAGTGCAAGTCTTCAGCATTTTATTTAGAACAGCCAAAATGTAGCAAACCTAACTCAACCACAGGGACATTTGCTGGATATAGTGGGAAAAGTATGGCAATACTCTGTGTGTGCATCTCTGTTAAAGTTGTTAAGGGCCAGTGGGCCATTGGGATAAAAGTGTCATCTTTTCTTCTGTATGGCATTTGGTTCTCAGGTCCTGTCTGTGATTGGGAAATGTGCATGACTACTTCACGTCTGCAAACTCCTGACACAGAATTAATGCATCTGCCTGAAATGATACTGTTATTACTGCTAGATAGCACACACCAGTGCCACCTATGTCAGGGTTTATATCAGCAATAAGTCTCATTGTAGTTTTTTCTTTATTTTTTAGCATAGGTAAACCCTTACTAACATGAGAGGCTGAAGAAAAGTATCCTGTAGCAGAAATGTTTTGAATTTTTACTGTTGCAGGGTGGAGAGGCAGTAACAAATCTGTCTGAAGAGAACTTGCCTTTAAATATATTTGTCTTGTAGCAAGTGGTGTGGGAAAGTTTCTTGAGAAGACAGATGTAAGAAATGTTTCCTCTGGATTCTTCAGCTCTCTGTGATTGCTACTGATTCAGATTTGTCTTAAACATGGCATGTGTAATACACCAGTAGTTCTTGCTTGATCAGAGAATGTGCAAAAAGAGTGTTCTGTGTGCACGTGAGACTTACTTGGAAGATACTGGTACTGTGTAATTGAGTTCTCTTATCTACTGATTGCCTCAGAAATGCATTAAGGAAATTGCTCAGTTACAGAATTAAATTCTCATACCTGTACATGCAATCTGTAGTATTTTTCCCAATCTTAAAAGCCTGAATTGTTTGAATAATTGTATAAAAATTGAATAATTGCATCCTCCTGCCATGGTGATCAAGGCTGGCTAGGAATGTTGACTGGTTTTCTCTTAATCTGAGTAGGTGTATGGTTTCTTACTGAAAGCTTTTTACTTTAGTATTTGTATTTTCAAGTGGTATGCTTAAGTAAGGTGTTGATAATCTGCCTTGGTGACGTTTGGATTTGAAAAGTTTTGGTTTTGGATCTTTATCTGAACTTCTGTGACCAAAATAATGCAAGCTGTGAAGTGTATTTATCTGAAAAAGATGTGTTTTGTGGTTAACGGGTGTTCAGGTGTTCAGTTTGAGGAAATTTTTTTTTATTTTTATAAAAATGTATTTACCCTTAAATAATAGATATTATAAAGGTAAGGTAAAAGAAACATGAGTTAAAGTAATTATGGTGGAAAAAAGGGTCAAGATTCAAAATCAGAAAACCTAAGATGACAAGGGAAAAGGAATTAAGGTAAAAAACTAACCTGCTGTGCTTTTGCCATAATGCTCCTGAGTTTATAAATAATCTCCCAAATTCTCAAACACTATAAGCTTAATTGAAAAAACCCCACCATTTTAGAAGTAACTTTCTTTTTTAGTGATGTGTGTATATATGTTTATGTTTTTCAGACTCTCAGTATGCAGTCTTCAACAAATGGTCAGTTTGTCTCTCCCAGTGATATTCAGTTGAAATGTAATTATTGCAAAAGTTCTTTTTGTTCAAAGCCAGAAGTACTGGAATGGGAGGTAAGAGTTTTTTTGGTGTTATTATTACAATGATGAAGTGTTAAAAAGTTTAAACTTTGAACTCCAGTACAATTTTTCTAGATAGCTATTTTATAAGGTATTGAAGCTTAAAAAGTTCAGTTAAAATCTATCTGGTTCTGTAGAATATAATTTAACTTCAGTATGGATAAAAGCAGAAGTCTTTGTTCCTATATGGTATCTGTGGAGTTAAAAATGTAATTTCTCAGGTCAGCTGTAAGTCTGAAATCTGCTTTCATCTTCAGTTTTTACACTTCCCTATGAACTGAGAGAAGTATCCGAAGAGGGTATGCTAAGATTGATTGACATATTGTCCACTCAGTATTTTCATGAGAAATAAAGAGTATTTGTAGCACTCACTATTAGCTTATTGGAATTTGTTAATTTTTAGCATTAAAAGCCGTTTGTTCGCACTTGTGTTTACTTTGGAAGTTGTGTCTTAATGGCAGCTGTTATTTAAAATGCGCTACCCGGACCTTAAGATTTTATCCATTAACCCTATTCATGATGCTTTGCAACTTTGCATTTAGAACAAAGTGTATCAGTTCTGCAGCAGAGCATGTTCTGATGATTATAAGAAACTGCACTGCATAGTTACATACTGTGAATACTGTCAAGAAGAGAAAACGCTGCATGAGACGGTGAATTTCTCTGGTATCAAAAGACCCTTTTGTAGTGAAGGTATGTATGTATTTGTTTTCTTCCTAAGGTATTGGTCATTGTAGTTCTACTGTGGTTGACTTACTTTGATAATATTTAATGTTAAAATTTAAGGTAACAACTCGTAGTATATTTGAGGCTAAACCAGAAGTTTCTTCATCATTATTATAAATGAAGTGAAAGTACTTGTTAATTTATCTGAACTGCCTTTAGAGCTTTTCACCACTTGCTCCAGGTTAAGGAAGAGCGAGTAATTCCTGAGTGTGTGTATAAACATACACACATATGTAAGGCACGTGCATATATATATATGTGCACAAAAAAATTTTTAAAATTTATTTAGCAGAGACTATACCAACAGTAACTGCACTGATGAATACCAAACTTTCTCTTTGATTAGTATTTTCAAAATTTAATACAACAGTGGACGTTCTGTGTTGGCTTAAATGGTTATTTAAGCAGTAACTTGAATGATGCCTGTTGATGTGTGATTACTGTCACTATAATTTTTTGACTAATTACTCAAATTTTCAAAATTTTCGAAAAGAGTGCAAACTAAAATAGAACTATATGGCCGTAGGATTCTGTGAAGTTTCATTTAAGAATGGTTTTAACAGAAACAGCAAAATAGTCTTAACAAGGACCTATCCTTTCCACTTCTGGTGAGCTCTCCTTTGATACTGGTATTTAATCATGATCTTAGAAGTCCTTAGAAATTTAACTGTGGGTTTGGATGACCTATCTCTCAAGAATAGGTGAATATTGTTTTTCTTTAGTTATAATAATAACACTTTTACTGTCAGTTGATAAACCCTGCTGAAGATCTCTGCTTTCAAGCAGATTAAACTTGTAGGAGGATCCTGTTAAGCTGGAGAAGGGTGGAGTGCAGGATTGGAGGCATCGTTCCTTCCATTCCATTCCCTTATTACTCTGGACTCTGCAGTCTTTTGTTTCTGAAGAATAGAGTGTGGCAACTTAGAGTTTTTTTTACTGTGTTCTGGACTGCAAAGTGATAGCTGCAGAGTAAAAAAAGGACAAATCAAGGCCCAGCTTCACACTGTATCATTGCAGTGCTCAGCAACATCTAGCTAGAAATTGATTCTATGAATTAAAAAATTCCACAGAATATATTTGAACAAGAGCAAACTACCTTTCTGGAGATTACAGTATATGCTTATATTACTGTGAATATTAACAACTCCCTCATTTTAAAGCCTGGTGACTGTCACAACAAACTCAGTAAGATTCATAATGCCAGCTATACCATATTACTGCTTCTGTATGAGGAGGCTTGAAATAAGTGAGGACTTGTGCTTCCTATTGGAAGATTTGAGGAAGGAAAGAAATAAAAACAGACTCTGCTGCATGGATATAGTTACTAAGTGGGGAGAATCTTATTGCCAGATGTCTTACTGCAAGTCTTGAGTTTTGTGTTAGACTGCCATCTTAGGAAGAAATACTGTTTTCTGTGAGGGTGAATATGTGAAATGTTACCATAAAACCAAATTTTATCAGCTTACTGTGATGATCTGAACCACTGAGTAATAGAGTAGTCAAAAGCACCATTAAGTGGATTATAACTTGAATAAACATAGCATATATGTGCAAGCTGTAACTGAGGTGATGAATATGACAAAGAGCTGATATGTCCCTGATGCAAATAATCTGGTGACCTGGACAGAAATTCCATAGGAACAACCTAGGCCATGTATTTTAAAGGAAAACCAATGATTGTCATCAATGGTTGCAGAAACAGTGCAGTCTAAGTGTTAACAGTGTTTAGATCTGATGTGGGAAGGAGAGCGCCAGGACTTTTGGTGGATGGAGTGGAGGTCAACAAATAGAAATTCCATCATCAGAGTTGATAGATGCTGCTTCACCCTTTTCCAGGCACCTATTTGTCTTCAGTGTCATAGACTTTTCCCAGGTACATGTCCAACTGTTTGTCAAATAGAAAAACCAGTAGAAATACGAAATACTTGTTGGATATGGAGGCCGTCCTGGTTTTGATACTGCAAAGTGTTCAAGAAACCTCACCAACATAGATTATTTTCTTGAGCATGCAATTATTCTTCACCAGAAGACAATGTATCATCACAGTTTGAGAAGGAATAGCTGAAAGTACTCAGTCACAGAAGTTACTGGCGTTTTTGGGAAGAAATTGAGCTCTCGAGGGAAAATACTGGGAAATTTCAGGGATATGTTTATAAAATCAGCAGAAGTAAAGAGGTATTGAAATTTCTGCTAATGTAGTTATTTGTTCATCCTCAAGCAAAGTGATGGAAAAGCATATATAAGATCAATGACAAATATGCCTTGACTGCTAAGAACTGCCTAGCTGGAGTACTGAAGATGCCATCATTGCTCTGCTCATATTCTTCATACCTGAGGGTTTTTTTATACCCGCATATATGTACACATTTACACATAAAGCCTGGCAACCACATTAAAGTCTCTGGGATCGGTATTTCTGTGCACTTTCATCCCAACTCTGTTCCTTTATGTGTTTCTTTTGAGATATTTAAGAATATGTGCAGGGAGTAGCTGAAACTTCATTACAGTAAGGTGTAATTAGAACTGACCTAGATTATGTGCTAAAGATGGTCATTAATTCTCTCATGGAGTATAGTATGTTTTTTCTGGTTTTGTTCGAAAGCTGGATGCTTCGTGGAGAATGAACGGACTAGTGGAAAGAGTTTAATCTGTTCCCCTGGTGCTGAGGCTTTGGAAATTAAACTGTCCTGGTGTTTTGCCACTAAAGTGGTGCATTCCAAAATACCAGTATCTAAATTAAATAAAATGCATATTATATATACTAAAGAAGATCAAAGTTGCTTGTGGATTTTTATGTGTGTATAGTGGCGTGAGTGACAACTGAGGATAGGCTGTGAAAGTTTTTAATCCTGAGGACACTTTTGAATTATTGGATCTTGGGGGTTTGGGGAGTGGATTTTCTTGTGGTTTTTTGTCTGTTTGTTTTTGTTAATATATATCCCTTCTGAGAGTCTAGGCCAAAAAACCTTTGGCAATCCAGCAATAAAACTATTTTATGATGAGTATCACCATAATTTTTATTTTACCGTAGACTTATTTTGCATTCAATTAATCTTTTTAGTAGAACTGCTATGATTTAAATAAACAGGCTTAATAATTTTATAATGCCAATTTTAATAATACTGGTTCATATCCAGCAGTCTGTTTCTTAGAAGGAGAAGGTCAATAAGCTATGGAGTAACTCAATTATCTGATGCTTAGGAATTCCTTTCAAATGGATAATACAGATAAAAGACAGCTATGAAACCAGCAACTGTACTGTCATCTTGATAGCATGCTAATAACTTTCTGGGAATTATGAATTCTGCAAATTAAACTCAGTGTAGACAATTCTGATGTTTCATCTGTGTAGAGATAACCTCTTTTGAAATACTGTCAAGCTGGCAAGTAGAAAAAGAAATTTAGAGAATTAGGTGAGTATAGAACTGAGAATGTCTAGAATTTCTTTAATCTTCTTTTAAAGCATTGTAGATTTTTGAGTGGGATTTTTCTGACCACTTGTTCAGTAAAGTATACTACTAAATGATTAGTTGATGAATTTTTAGATTTACATGAAAACATTACAGATAATTGAGATTAGCCTAAACACAAGTATGTTAAATCTTATACAGGTGCTTACAGAATAGTTTTTCACAACTGATCAAGATACTACCTGAAATTTATAGCAATTCTTGTTTTTATTAGAAACAGAAAAAAACTGATTTAAAAACTGATGTGTGATATGAAGTGTGCTTAGTTATAGTTGCTGGGTTTCTCTGATCAGTGGACCAAGGAAGCTGTGCTGAGCTGCTATGTTCCCCTAGATGAAGGGAGTTGCCATCAAGCCTGCTTGAATCACTTTGTTCCTGATGTTTGGTCTCTTTATTTTTAAAGTGAGGGCTACAGAAACTGTTTAAACACAGCTTTGTAATAGTTTACATTATCAACTATCTATTTTAGAGGCACTGATATGGCTTTTAAAAATAAAATGGACAGAATTTGGGCTAGCATACAGAAGTGTTTGAAGACTGTAGAAAAACATCCTTTTTAATGCAAAATTTTATGATATAATTGCAACTTGCTAACTGCATATTACTTCACAATAGCTATCGAGCATTGGTAAGTAGTACAGGAGGTGGTTATAGGGGGGAAAAGATACTTAGTATGTGTAAAATTCCATGTCACGGTTAGGTGTTTTGCGTAATGAAATCTTCTTTTACTAGCTCTTGGGTTTGTACTTCACAGAGCTGTTACCTCACCTTTCTGCAGCTTTTGACAGAGGCCTACCATGTTAAAATAACTTGTTCTTGCTATGGTGCTTTTTCAGTTCTAGCCTACCATATTAGAGAGTTTGGCTTTGCTCATGAACACTTGATTTGGATATATCCCTCTTGAGATAAATTCTATCCTAAAATATCGGCTTCCTGATGGCTTTCTTTGAAGGTTATTTGGTGCCGAGTTGGAATATCCTGGCAAAAGGGTACAAATGAAAAGCAAAGCACGTCTTAAATGCTATAAAGTGTTACCATGGGAATATATTCCTTTCCCACAAGTCAGGTTAGTAGAGAAGGGGAAGTCAAATGTGGAGGGATTTTGAGGTGCCTGAGCTATTCTGAGAGAATATGACCTCCTTTAACTGCTATGGACAGAATGTACAATGGGACATCCCTGACACCGCCTAGAGCCATTACAGTTTTCATTAGGGAACTCTGATAGCACAGTGCAGTTGTTCAGGCCACATCATCTGATTTCATAGTCTGGTATTAAATCTTTGAGCTGCAGATGGCTATTTGAAACAGATTTTGATACTGTAAAAGCTCAAATATTCTTTTCTGCTGATAAAAATAAGTAAGGGAAAAGAGACAGCATATTCAGATCTGACAAGTTCCTTGTGAAATGTTTAACAGGTTCCCTTGCAACAGAAGCACCAAGTGAAGGCTTTTGGCTATGCCAGAGGAAAACATAGTTCCATGCCTTCTAGGCAAACACACATGCAAGAGCTGGAAAGTTGGTTCTTGTGGTATTCTACTTGTGGAAGAGTCTCGTTGTGTAGATGTAGTTTCCAAAGGGTGGTTGCTGGATGCATATCTTCTGAAATTACTTGAAATTTTTAACTTGTTAACCTGGATTTTGGTATTTCTGGTAGTGTTCTTGTAGTTGAAAAATATGTGGAAGAGATTATGTTTATCTTCCTTCTGTCTATAGAGGGAGAACACTGATACTGTTCAAGCAACATCATTTAAATTTTGAGTACATGTTGTGCTGAATTTTGAGTGGTGTTTTTTTTTTTTTTTATTCATGGAGACCTAATTTCTAACATAGTAAAGATTATCAAATGAAATCCTGTGCATTGTTCGACATCAGTGGTCCTTGTTAAGTTATCATGCTTTGGTTTTAATTCTGCTGTTGTGTCTTTTAAAGAGGTTTGCGATAGTTTTTTAAGTGAAGACAGCATTGGCTGTTGCAGGTAAGGGGTGATGCAGTTTAAGGTGCTGAGACTATGAGCACAAAAAGAAAGCTTATAAAGATGCTTCTTATTAATCTGAAAGAAGAATCAGCCTGGAAAGATTTAAGAACAACCAAAACACGAGTAATTAGGTGGGAGTAGGAGAGAGGAGAACAGAAGGAGATAATATCTAATTATCAGAAAATATTAGGATAAACTGAGGGTGTATAGCAGTTGAATTGAATAATGATAAAAGGTTCTTAAGCTGCAGACAAGGAAGGAAGTGGTACACAGCTTCTCTGTTACATAAAGAGGATGGGGTCTACTTTAATAGTAATCCAAGCAGGACCCAAAATTTGGATGCATTGCATTGGTTTTCCTAAGGGATAATGATGTTTCTTATGAATCCAGAGACAGCAGGTGATAGGAATTTGGGTATGGAAGAGGTAGCTGTTGCATGCAAATCAATTCAGAGGAAGATACAGCAGAAAATTGTGGGTGGAACATAGCTCCAGAAATCTTTAAGGCCTAGCTTGTGATGCTACAGGCCTGTTGTTCTTCTCTAGATGAAGTTGTTAATGGATAACAGTGGAAATTATTACAAGATGAGAGAACAGTAGTTATTTTATGTTTCTTGAAGGACAAAGATAGTCTAGTAAGTACAGCCTTTCAGAGGTAAAAAACCAATTGCTTTTAGGATAGAACAGTTACTTTCTATTAAAGATATTATTCTCTGTGATAAAAAGAAACTGGTGTTGAGGACTCAGGAATATTTCTAGTTCAGCATTCGTTTTTCACAGCTGCTTGATGTGTAAATGTACTGAACTTCCTCTAATTCAGGTAGGTGCTGCTAAGGAGAATAAAATCAGGTGCTTAGTAGCTTGCTTGCACTGAGTCTGCAGTCAGTTGAGTGAAGCAGATATCCTACCATGGGCAACTCTGCAGTGCTGGCAACTCTGCACAGCTGGACCTGGCAGCTCTTGGATCTGCCAAGAGAAAGGAAGCCCTCTTAACCTGAAACTTCCCTGAGGTAAAGGTTTCGATGAGCTGGTTGGGTGTTGTCTTTTCAATAATCTTCTGTTGCATGTGTTCAGATCCCTATCTTCTCTCAACCATTTATGTGGGGAACCAAAATTCCAGACTGTTGGAAGAGATGGGTTTTGTGTTGGGCTTTGCTAGGAAGCCAGAATTCTAATAATGTAATTAAGGATATGTTGTGTTAATTTAGGAGATACTCAGCTACTTCTTTTTTGCTGCTTCAGATTTTGAGTTGGAGATACTTTGAAAATGCTCCTTAGTGGTCTTTCTAAGATGGGTGACTTGCAGAATGGTCTGTTAGAACTTTGATAAAGACCATAACTGGTGTAGCTTGAGCCAGATAACCTGTGCTTACACTTTTCTTTGAAAATTAGAGCTGTTTTCTCAGTCACTTCAAAGCACTTAAAAGTTTGTACCTGGTCACACTGTAACTTGTGTGTCTGGTGTTGTAGCTGAAATCCTGAGGAACTTGGGATTTTACTCATAACATTTTGTACAAAATGTTGAGGTTGTGTTAATAGCCGCCCCAGAAGGGAAGGGTAACTCAGCTTCTTGTTAATAAATCCTTTGGGGTGGATTAGAGTGGAACAACACTGAATGATCAGTGTTTGTAAATATACATATGTAGGGTTTCTTTTAGAACAATGTTGTTTCAAAGGAAAACAGTTATGTAGCCATTTTGGTTGTTACCGTCTGTAATAATACAGCAATGTTAAAGCATACAAATAACACCTAAGGAAATGTATAAGGAAAGGAAGAGAAAGAAAGGATAAAAGTGGAAAGATAAATACAGTCACCACCCGCTGGATCCAGTGATGAAACTTGCTAGTTGCAGCTTCAATGTCTCTTGGTTGAAGCGATGGTCTTGATCCTTTGGGGGTGGGGGAAGGCCCCCTAAACTCAAAGATTTAATGAGTTATTATACTCTGCAAGCTCAGATGGGAACACCTAGTACATCCTCTGGGGCAGGTGGAGAGTTTTACAATGGATAGTGTCAGGGGACATGTCCTGAGTCTCTGGCACCTTCTAAGAAGTTACAGATGCCTATTTTGTCAGCATCAGTCATGGTCCATTATGGTCTGTCAGCTAAGATGAATAGCCCAGACTAGGTGTGAAATGTCTTCGATGCTCCCTGGAGGGATTTTCTCAGCAGAGTCATCATGTAAGGGAGGACACTGGCATGATAAGAAGGATTACTCCACCTCACAGGATTTGCCTCTTATCAGCCTCTTCCCTTATCTGGAAATCCAGTTTGCCTCTTCAGGTATGCAGGCCCTTTTGCACCTGGGACAGCTGGACAGTAGTACCCCCTTATCTTATCTAAGGGTCCTTTCACAGTCAAAATTAGGGGGCTGGGCATGGCTGGGTGAGCAGCTGTTTCTTTTCAGTTTGCTGCAGTGGGACAGAAATCTTTTGGTGATCTTACAATGTTTAAGCCGTTAACCATTTCAGTCAGCTGTTTGTTTGAGGCAGTGCTTGTACTCATGAACCCCAAGTCCCCAGGGGAGTTAGGCTGTCCAGATCCTCAGGACTTTAGTGTTGATGCTGGAAAGATCAGACAACCAGTGCTTTTTGTATTACTCATCTGAATCATACTGTAAATCGAAGCCCACTTCATAGTCACATCTACAAAGCCATCTTGGATGCTACTGCTGTGTTGATTCAGGATTTCCATTGTGCACCATGAAGACCAAGTTGTTGGAGCTCAGAACCTTTTTTTTCAAAGTCAAATACCCTTTTCCATACAAAGGAAGTCTTACTATTCCTGTCAAAACCACGACAAGATCTTGAAGCTAAACGAAATATTCCCTGGCCAGGTAGATTAAGTTACCTATTACAAAGATGTGGAAAAGTTTCAGACAAATCTGAAGAATTTTGCTTATGATGTTGCAAAAGAAAACGTTTGTACTTCTGTTTTAACAGTCTTCACAGTTGTAACAATCTACTGTCAAATTTTACAAAGATGGATTTTCTATCATCTGTAGAGGCCTCCTTCAGCAAGAACCACTACAATCAGTGACCTATTAAAAAACTCCATGTTTTTCAAGCATTTAGTCTTAAGGTCTGGAATGTTAGACTTTTTGTTTCCCCTTACTTTATGTTCATTACTGATTTTTTTTTCCATGAGTCACAGAGAGGTGGGAGATGTTTGACTGTAGAATGGAAAAATTCTTACCTGATAACTTTTTTTCAATATAACATCAGCAGCATCTTCAATTTTACTTCCTGTAGTTTAGCAGCCAAAAGAAATGTCAACTTTGTCAATCCTTTTTGTAAGCTATTTAGTCAGGTGGACATAAGTTGCCTGATTGGTAGTAGAGGAGTACTGCTAATCTCTAGCCTTGAAACGTTGATGCAACATTGGATGGCTTTTCTAAGCCACAGCTGAAGAGGAGGATACATTGTGGTGCTAAACTATCTCTAGAATTGTAAAGCAGTGGAAAAAGTCTGATGTACCATGCAATAATAGAGAGGTACAGCAGCAGGAACAGATACTGGCATGAAATTTTGCATGCTTTTAATGGGTATTTTAACTAATAGCTTGCACACACTGGTATTTTTAGGATTGTTATTTCCTTCAAAGCAGTATATTTAAAATCGAAATTAGTTGTACTGTAAGGATGGTTGCTTAATTTTTCACTTTCCATCTGCACTGCCTGTTTTCTATGTTAGTAATTTTCTTTTAAAAACCAGATACAGTACTTTAAAAAAAAATTTAAAACTATTATTACCTACCATGTCTTTATTTATGCAATATCCTATTATTGTCTTGTTTTGAAACTACTAGCTAATTTAATTTGTTAGCAAAGCTTGTTACATTGCAAGTTAAAGTTTCTCAATAACCTTTTGGAAGATGCTGTCTGTTGCAGTTTCCACTTACATTCTTGTGCTTGTAGTGATTTAAAAACAGTCTCAGTTTCACACATATGAATTCAACTCTAATAGACAACAGCACAAGTCACTTAATTGAAATTACTGAATTTTGTATTCTGTATGGCAGAGGAAGTGCAGCATATATGCTGCATATTGAGTTTTTTAACACACTGGAAGTACAGAAGTCTGCATCTGTTAGACTATATATATATATATATATATATATATATGCCCTTGCAAAGTGGACACTTGGAAGACTTGAGTTCTGGTCTTTGGTGGTCCTGTGATATTTGGGAGATCATAAAAACAGGTGCAGTACCTTAGGTCTGTGTAAATGTTCTCTTGTCCCTCCAGTGTTTGATACAGAGAGTAACTTCGTCTTCTCATTCTGTTCTCTTCCATAAAATTAGGACAATTACAGGGGTATATAGTATATGATTTAGATATCACATGAATAGATACTAGATTTGAGGTAGTTTAAATACATTATATTCTCAAAATAGCCTAAGTAATAGGTACAGTATTCATCTTCTAACACATTTAATATGTTAGAATGTCTTTTCTAATTTGCTTGAGGGAGGATCAGATTATGGAAGAATATAGCTGTCATTATGGCAACCTTGAAATTATGACTGCATAACAAATGAAAAAAGAAACAAACACAAAACACCAATCAACCAATACGACCAACAACCCCCAACCGAATATGAAAAGAAAAATTAAAATATTAATTGCATACAAATTCTTCACAAATTTCATGTGTAATCTATTACTGCATAATTTTTCTCAGTGCTGATCATTACTTACTTTATAGTCATATTTTTTAAAGAAACTCCTCAGTTCTTAGGTCATCTTGTACATATTAGTGTTCTTAAAAATTAATGAGTTGTCTTAAGTGGTTTGTGGTATTAATATAAATAAAAGTAGTAATAAAATCAGGTTGATCCATGAAGATAGGTATTTCTTTAGTAGATAGTGTAATCTGGATATCTCGTATTCTGAGGATGTGCAACTGAGCAATATAATTGCAAGTCAATGCTTTTGTATGGGTCCATATTAAAAGAAAATTATGTATTTTTTTCCTGACTGCATATTCAGGGGTTTGATAAGCAAAGATTCAGCACAGGGTTTTGAAAAAGTTGCAGGCATTACAGGAAACCATAGAGTTAAGGTATTCAGGTAAAAATGTCTTGAAATACAGTTTTATTATGCAACCTGAATTTGTCTGAAGCCCCAGTTGTTAGTTGTTGTTGTATTAATTTAATTTTTGATATTTAACTCTTAACTGTGATATCTCTCTGTAAAAATTATTTTGTTCCTAATGTTTAAAATCTGTTTCCAGGCTGCAAGCTGCTATATAAACAAGACTTTGCAAGACGGTTAGGACTGAGATGTGTTTCTTGTAATTACTGCTCACAGCTGTGCAAAAAGGGAGCAACTAAGGAACTTGATGGTGTAGTGAGAGATTTCTGCAGTGAAGAGTGCTGTAAAAAATTTCAGGACTGGTACTACAAGGCAAGTAACTCAGAATTTTTGACGAGAGCTCCACAGTTAAAAAAACCAAAAATGCACATGTGAGGATATCTCAAGAACTGTGCAGCAAATATGGATTACTTCAACAAACCATTTGCTATACGATAAGCAAATGTATTAATTTCATCATTTGAGTTTTCGTAGATATAGGAGCAGCATTTCTGTCATCTGATTTTATTAATTCATTTGGCAAGGAAGTCTTGAGTTACATAAAACCAAGAAAGTACTATGTATATTTGTTACTTTACAACTCCAATTTTTTTCTCAATTGATACCACATTTTTCTTGTCAAAACTTCTTTAGATGTGTATTCAGAATGTTGAAAACACTGTTAGTAGCAAATGGATACCTTGAGTTGACTGACAATAAAGTAGGTTAGCGGAGTTTTTCTTGTTCCTGTTTTTGCCTCCTTTTTTTGCCTTTTCCCTCTCCCACAGTTTGAACTGCAGAGGCTTATTCAAAGGGAAAAGCAAGACCAAATGGATTTCTAATAAAAGTTTAAATCAAACAGATGGCATCTATTTCTAAATCTCTGGAAGTTTAACTACCTTGTGAAGCACAGCCAGCAAAGAGTTCACATTAAGAGGTTTTGTTTACATTTTTTGAAAGAAAAAGATGAAAACCTGCCATTAGTACCGTCGATAAAATATTTGATCTCTGGTGTGAACATCCTGGAAAGCTACATTGATAATATCAAAACAAGAACTACACTTGTGGATGCAATTGCAAAAAGACAGTACAAAATTCATCATCGTACCAAAACTCTGCACACAGCCTGGAAGGCAATAAAAGCTTGAAATATTAGAGGGCTAGATACAAGTCCTGTAATTCAAGATGATCTGCCTACCATAAAAGAACTGAATATGAAGACGTAGCTGATATTTTGGAATGGCTGGTTCCAGAAATGTTACAGCCAAACGTTGTTAATTCTTTATCTTGAAAAATGTATGTAGGGTACTGTTAGACATTCCTAAAAGAAAACTACTGAAGACCATGTGTTTCTTTTGTCTCCTGTGAAAAGAGGGGAAGAAAGCTTGGCTGCAAAGTTCTTAACTAAAATGTTAACTTCATACAATAAGATTTAATCTATACGCCTTAAAACTTGGGGTACGGGGTGAAATTTATTCCTGCATAAGAAGTGCCTTCTGATGGAGAACTTAATAAATCTTTGGTGTGCTTTAGAATCTTTTGGTGATTCAGCAAAGAATATAGTCTGGGAGTGTGCATACCAAACTAGTTTTGTGTACATAAGCTTCTATGGAAGCTGGTACTGTGATTCAGCTTTGAGAACCACTTGAAAACTTGGTCTTTGGGTTACTTTGATTCGTGGGATAAGGATAATTGGCCCATTAAGTCTACTTAAGAAATTCTGATGGTATAGCGTTAAGGGAAGGTTAGATATGGTGTTGTGAAAAGGCAATTTAAACAGATTTTCTGGTAACTAGTGACTTTTGATATTTTTGATGATTTTGAGGTGTTAGATATTTCTACTTTTTGAATCTTACACTTGCTAGTGAAACTAGTGTTTCACGATGAAGAATTGTTGATGGTCTTTTTTTTTCAAGTGCTTCTTAAAGACTTTACATAGTTGGGTTTTGGTTATAAAAGGTTGGGATTTATTATATGGGGAAGACATATAATACATGTTAGAAAATTGTGTCTTTTGCTAAAATTGTCTTTATTTTTCTACCTCCTTGCTCGTAACTTCCACCACTTTTATAAAAGTCACTCCAGATATCTTAGATTTGGTAGTGCATCGTTAGCTCATATTCTTACCTAGCCATAAATAGATGATGATCAAAATGTAGGAAGACAGAATAGATAAGGACCACTCCCCAAATTTGTACTTCATTAGCTGTTTTGTCTGTTAGCTTCTTAAAAGAACAGTTACACATGTATGAGCTTTGTCTCATTTTTGCAATGTTCAGTGTTATTTTGAAGTTTCAATGATTGTATACATAAAGAGAAATAAGTAGTAATAACCTAGTAATGTTTTAACACCATCATTGTGTTCATTAAACAAGTGTTTGTCTCCATCTTCTTTGTCTACTTTTTTTTATGAACACATCTTTCTCATGTAGTATTATCTGGAAAACATTGTAACCTTTAGAAGTAATCAAGTACTGTGGGAGAACTTCCCTGAATGCCAAAATTCTCTTCTCAAAAAGCCAGAAGTTAGCAATGGTAGAAGCACAGTTACTGTTATCTGGAAGTGTTAGAAGTTCATCAGACTTGTCTAGAATTGTCCTTTCAAACTAATATGAGGCATTGAAATAGAAAAGAATAGTTCAGCCCTAAGCATCTGTTGGGCAGCAGCTACAGTTACCAGTTGGTGCCAATTTCTGAGGAAATTTCTGCTCTGTGGTGTCCGTGCACCTCCAAGATGAGAGGTAAAATTGTTGGTATCTTGAGGTTAGCTCCCCAAGGTTTTAGACATCCTCCTTTAAACTTGCTTGCAATGGTTTAGAAATTAATCTGAAAAATGCCAGAGGAGTTTCAGTATAAATGTCTTTAGTAGCCTGATGTCTGATGATCGTTTCAATCATTCGATGTTATCCTAGAGCATTGAAAGTACCTTGAAAAAGAGTATACTGTTCTGAGAACAGCACAGAAATCTGTTTCCTTAAACATACATTGAGAAACATTGCTGAAAGTACTACAGCTGAAGTGCACACAGGTCATTTGAGGCTACAGTGGAGAATTGATCAGACTCAGCATGTACAGTGGTGACTGTATTCAGTGGAGGTCAGCTGTCTGCAGCAAAGAGTAAGTAGGAGGTGGGGAGCTACAGTCCGAGGCATAGAAAAATTATGGTGGCTGGTGAGCTCAGATAGCAATGATTGTCAGCAGTGGTAACGTTTGAAACTGGAGCCAGCATTAATCAAAATGGTAAAGGCAGCAAGACAGCCTTGTGGAATTTCTCTTGTCTGAATTCAGCCGTTCTGTAGATGGCATCTTGATTTCCAGTAAGTACTCTTTCAGAACAGTTGATCCCCTGTCTCTGATAATCGTTCACTACCTGGAAACATCTTTTGCTTCGTCTTTATTGCAGTTGAAGTTGTAATAGACAGCTAAGATTAGGCCAAGTTAATACCATTGGAGAACATTTAGGAACAGGTGATGGAAAGATTAAAAGTGTAAATAAAAGCCCCACATACGAAAGGTTTGTACTTTAAACCAAATTTGGGGCAAACATTAGTGATTTATACTAATCACCATGCCCATGTGAACATGTTGAAGAAACGGGAAAAGAAATATACCAAAAAATAGTTATGAGTTGCAAATGACTTAATATGCAGGTGAAGCACAGGAAGTAGAGATGGGCTTTTTGGAAACGCAGGGCAAACTTGAAGGCAGGTATTTTGGAGAGTCAGTTATAGTGACAGTATCCCAAATGAAGACATATGGAAAGGGGAAGGAAGGAAAAAGTAGAAAATCACAAAATCATAGAATGTGATGATAACCATTAATTTACTTTCATTAAGTGTCATGGTCAGGGCAGTGGGTGAGCAAGAAGGAAACAGGAAACTTCAGTGCATGGATGGGTGTATAATACTGAATGTAAGCATGATTATGGAAATGGTAGAATTATGGTGGAGCAAATGTAGGGATGAGAAGTGAGGCATCACTATAAAGGAATCTCTGGCTTCCTAAGGAGTAGTAATTTCTATGTGGAAGCAAACCAGATTTTTTTTTTTTTTTACCTAATTAATTTGATAGCATCCTAGGAGGGACAATAATACACTTATTCAAAGGCCTAAATAAAAAAGCAAACAAGGAAAGAGAGAAAACAGTTGCAGGAATCATAGAATCACAGAGTTTGGAGTTAGGGAACCTTTAAAGGCCTTCTAGTCCATCACCCCAGCAATGAGCAGAGGCATCCTCAATAAGATCAAGTTGCCCAGAGTCTCATCCTACCTGACCTTGAATGTTTCTAGAGATGTGCTGTCTACAGTCTCTTTGGGCAACCTGTTCCAGTGTTTCACCACCCTCAGTCTAAAAAAATTCTTTCTGATGTTGTCTAATCTAAATTGACCCTCCTTCAATTTAAAACCCTTACTCCTTGTCCTATCACAACAGGCCCTGCTATAGGAAGGCTGTAGTTGCTGGATTTGACAAGATTTGGCCCGTTTTTCTTTCTTTGAAGGAAAGAAAAAATTGAGCAAAAAGTGGTGCTTTGATAGTCAAGCAGCTTGCAACAGGTCAGAATAGATGGGCTTTTCTGTACATGGGTTAGCTGTCAATCAGTGTTAGGTGGGCTTGAGATTTAAAATTACAGTGAATTATACATATTTTTTTTTCTTTTGTTGGCTTTGGAAGATGCATTTACATTAAAGGTGTGAATTCACAGCTTCCCTGAACTGATAAGTCTAGACTATTTTGGCAACCCTACTCTTCTTCTTCCCCACGCCCTTCCAAGAATACAATTTACTTGCTCTTTTATCCCACTGAGAAGATCTCTGCTGCAAAAATAACTGTGGATCAGCATCAGTGGAAAGTCAAAATGATAAATGTAACAAATTTGAGGGAGGATGGGGATAATGCAGTGCTGTAAGGTCTCTGACCTTGTGTGCCCTGCAGGTGCCGAGCACTACTGCTGACACCTGCATAGAGGAGGGGGAAGAGAAATACCTGCCCTTCCAGGGGCACCTGGGGGTTAGTGTGAGGTGATACTGAAGCTGCAGCTTTACTTGCTCACAATTTAAAGCTTGTTATCCTGTTAGAATAGAGTCTCTGTGTATCATCTTTAAATACTTGAACATTACAACTGAGAGCTTAATTTCTTACATTGCCAGAGGATGGTGCCAGCCTGTTCAAGTACAGAGAAGGAATTAAACGTTTAATTATTTTTTAAAATTTGAACTAATTGGCCTGTGCATACATTTTTGGAGTCACTAAAACTACAGTTGGACTTCCTTTTGGTTTGTTTTGTTTTTTAGCCGTCCGAGCCTTATGGTAACTGCAGTGTTGTGTATGGTTTTATGTATTAATGTTTTATGTTGCATATTATTATAACTTCCCTCTTCCTCTTCTGGCTATATTATTAGGTTGACTTACTTTGGATTCCTGAGTATCTATAAAGCTTTCATTTTTTTTAAGGTCTGCTTTAGGATGGAGGTTGCAAGCAGTATTGAGGCAAGCTGTAGTGCAAACAGTTCTTTGCTTAGTTGAAGATCTGAAACTGGGGCTACCACTGTAATAGTTTATAGCATGGCAGATTAAATGCAGTGGAATCTATTTTGGAGAAAACCAGTATCTGTCATGTGATGCCTCATGAAAATATCATGTAGGCTGGTGAAAGATAATGTTTGAGTTTCAAGTTATGTGCCATTTACATTTTGGGGAGCCCTCTTTAGTTTGAGAGCAGCTGTGGTTTATCAGTTAGAGAGAAATTTGGATAAATTAAAGAACTGGAACCTAAAATTGTTGCCAAACTACTAAAATAATGAAAATATAAAAACTACGCTAAAGGGCTGATTTGATACCTAGAGAAGTAAATCTGTTGGTGACTTAAAATCACCAAACTTTGTAGGGGGAAAATAATAATTATTTGTCCTCAGTTCAATAGAGTCATTAAGGAGTCTGTCACTTTCTGCTCTTGTTTTGCAGAATGCTTCAATGGAATTAATAAGAATTGATGCATAAAATTAAATTTTTTTACTGACTGTTTAGAAGTGAGCAATTTTTAAAGACTTAGTGAAGAGTTAGTTAAACAAAGTAGATTTATTCTGGGTGTAAACCCCCAGCAAACAGTGAAGAATGAAGTAACAGATGTGCCTGTGTACACAAGTTAGAAGGTGGCATGACTACTGTACATGAGCGAGACTTGACTGTGTAGTGATAGTGAGGCCTCAGTACTCTTAAAAATGTTACCTTTTAAAATGTAGAAATAATTTTTTTCCAAGACTTGCTTAAAAATGTCAAAATCTTCCTTTGCATTAAGGCTGTACGGTGTGACTGTTGTAAGTCTCAAGGAACTCTCAAAGAGAAGGTGCAGTGGCGCGGCGAAATGAAGCACTTCTGCGATCAGCACTGTCTGCTCCGATTCTACTGCCAACAAAACGAACCAAATCTGGCAACCCAAAAAGGACCTGAGAACTTACACTATGGTAGGTGCTGCTTTGTGGCTGATAAATGTCGAACAAGATGCTTCCTTTAAATGAAAAATTGAAAGCTGCATGAATTATTTCTTTGTTGTGATAAACTGCATTAGGGATTATTGTATTTTATGTTATCGTGAGAGGCATCATTGAGCTATTTTGGGTTAAGTGTAACTTTAGTATGTATCATTATGGGAACAGAAAACATTTTCCTCTTTTCATTGTGCTCCAGTTTGTCATTGTTTGCTCTGTGGAAACACTTCTCAAAATCCCTTTTGGTCACAGAGAGCAGATAGATGCACTAGGAATGAAAAAAAAAAGGAAATAAATCAAAGGAATTGAAAGGAAATAAGTGAAATGGAAATGAAAAGAGAATGGAATAAAAGTATCTAGATAAGAGGAACACACTGCTTTTTTTTTTCCTTTCTGTTGGCAATAGGTACTGTGTAAATTTGCTGATGGGCACTGAATGCAGGTTTGTGTGGTATAAATGGCAAGTGAGGCAAAGCTCAAATCAGCTTTTAAATTAATGTAATCATGGCAACACAAGTTCTTTGTATAACCATTTTCATATTTGAACATTTTGGTATTTACTTTTCTGAAAGAGGCTGTATTCACACCTGGCTAGAACATTGATTTAGTGTTTGCCTTTCTGTTAGACTCAGTACTAGAATAGTGAGATGCCTGTGAAGGAGAAGTCTTGGGTGCAGTTCTCACCTGAAATATGCTGCTCATCAGTGCTGTTAATTTAATGTTATATTGATTAGAGATGTCTTGAGTTGCTTACTGAAATTTGCTTTGATTTTGAAAAAGGGCAAAAATAATTCTAAAAATGTTTCCTTATACTTTTAGATCAGGGCTGTCAAACCCCCCGGACAAAAATAACAGTAAGTACATATATTTAACACACACTCATAAATGTATATCTACATATAAAAAACATAATTAGATGTATTCTAAAGGTGAGATAGAGCCTGGTGACTTAAGGGGATGCTGCTATTAAAAAACAAAAACTGGTCTCTTTGAATGATAATTGACAGAGTTTTTTAGTCTTTTTCACATCAGTAGTTGAAATAAAAATTTTAATTATTCATACTTTGTCTTTTCAGTGTCTTCTGGGAAACTAAATCATTGGCCGTGGGTTTTACATCTATAATGCATTCAAGTGTTGCTTAAAAGTTAGTCAGTAAATTGTATATTTATTCACATATTTAGACCAACTGGGTGTATTTATTGAGTAAAGAAAGGGAAGAGAATTTTTCTGGCCAATTAAAATATTAAGATTGTAGCTCAGCTTTGAAAGGCTAAGAATAAGGCTTCAGATCTTAAATTTTATAATTCCCAAGAGTAGAATGCTCTAAATGGTCAAGGTCTGATTTGCTTTGCTGCAGGTGACAGAGTAGGGAAGCATAACTAACCTTTTGCAGGATTGCTGTCTGGGAGGGTGGGGATCATCAGTGAAGCAGCAGCCATCAGTTTTTGTCAGCTTGTCAAAAATATTAATATTGTTTTCAGTTAGCCTAGTGTATTTTGTTTGAAACTTAGTTTTGTTTTGATTTGTTTGTTACATGGAAGGTCTCAGAACTGCCTATTTTTACCAAGTAAAATGCAAATAGGCATTAAAGATAAATCTTAGATTTAAGTGAAAGTTTTTTGATGGCATTATAAATATATTTATGAAGAACACAGAAAATAAAATTGCTTGGGTAACTAGAGACATCAGACAAGCTAAACTGTCATGTTAAAAATTTCTAGTATTTTATGTTTAGTGATGTTAATTTAGTCCATAAATTTTTAAAGCCCATGTCAAAGCTGTGTGTGATACAGTATTTTTTAATATGTTTTAGAAAGTGTACACCAGTTAGAGTGTACCACTGCTCTTGGGACTTGACTTTCTTTTCATATTTAAAAGGGGATTTTTTTACTTCTTGACTTTAAGGATGCGGTTGGACCATTACGGGATGTTCCCAAGTATTTGTTGTCACTATTGTAAAGCCGGTAGGGGGAGCTCGAGGTTCATACTTTGGGTACTAAAAAATTGTTTAGAGAATTTTTATTCAGAAATAATTTTTTTTTTTTAATGGGATCTTTGAATTGTAGCATCATTCAAGAATGTTAGACCTTGAGCCAGAAGTTTGCTATACTGCTTATAGTGAATTTTTTTACAGCTAAGATTACTTTTACATTATAAAAGTGCTCAAATTGCGCTTTCATTTGAACAAGAATATTAAAAAAAAAAAAAGCCAGAAGTTGTTATTCATAGTGCTAGCCCTGGCTGAGTAAAATACAACTAAATGTTACATTCCTGGCAGTGGCAACTTGTTACTAGCAATATAGAATAGCTTGCAATTATGGAATAGTAGTTGGTGCTGTTGTGTTAAGCTTTTGTGAGCTTCCTCTTCAGTATCTTGTTTCTGAAAAGTATCAACTGATACATTAAGTCAAGAACTTCATGTTGGAATCAGTGTGGAACAACAGCATGTTCTGTTATTTGCTTGTCTGCAGGGCTCAGCACCACCACCTTCTCCAACACCTAACAGAGAAATGAAGAACAAGGCGGTTCTTTGCAAGCCTTTGACAATGACAAAAGCCACGTACTGTAAACCTCATATGCAGACAAAGTCTTGTCAGACAGGTAACTCCTGAACTGTGCTGGAACTACAAATTTCTTTATTGCAGATTTTTCTTTACTGTTACTTTCTTTGAACATATTGCAAATATTCTGTTTTGGTGTGGGTTTTTTCCACTAAATGGCAGTTGTAAAATGTATTTAAATACCTGGTAGTGTTCACCTTTTTCTTTTTTCTTTTAATAGAAGATGATTGGAAAAAAGAGTATGTCCCAGTGCCTATTCCTGTACCTGTCTATGTTCCGGTGCCTATGAATATGTATAGTCAAAAAGTTCCTGTTCCTACAGCAGTTCCTGTTCCTGTAAGTGAGACTTCATTTTAAAATTGGCATCCATTCACGGGCACGTATGGGACCACTTTATATTGTTGGCTGTTCTTGTTCTGTTCGATCTAAAGCACTGCAGGATGCAGCAGCACTATTTATTGAAAAAGTGTCAGAATCTGCCAGTGGCACCTAATTTCCTGATTGTTCTTTGGTACCTATCCGCCTGCTTTCAGTGTGAAAATCTTGTGCTGCTGAACTTTTCAGGAACAGTTCTGAGTGGTACTTTGAGTTTGCTGAATAAGCCTTAAACAGCAAGATTTGTTCTAGTAATGAGGAAGCTGAAAAGGTTGTTTTGGGGAGGGATGACAGTGTGGGATAAACAAAAGGAAGAAAGCAAAGGAAAAAATACCAAAACCTGAACTTGTACCAGCATAAGAAAATAACTCTAAGTGTATTTTGTTACCACTTATGTACCTACTCTCATCCAAATGGTAGGAAAAAAACCCTGATTTCCTAAAATTCTGTGTTTCACAAACGAGCAATTAAAACAGAATGCTGATTTGTCCCAACTGTTAATCTGAAGTTACAATCAGACATGTTTGAAGCTCCAAAGTTCCTTCTGTTCTTCCTTTGACAACCTATATTTAGTCATTTTTAGTTCTGTATTCTTTCCTGCTTTTCGTTCTCTTCTCAATCATTTATATTGAGCTTTTTTTAAGCTGTCAGCATTTTTTGCTAGCTCACATTTGAGTGATTTATTTCTAATCTGTATTAACTCTATCTTTTAGAAGAGGAGTGTAGAATTTTTTTCTGTCTTGACTACTGTTGATGCTTTGTTGCAGCATTTTTTTCTTTTCTCTATTATCTCTGCCTCCCTGTCTCCACAGGTGCCAGTTCCAGTTTTTTTACCCACTGCTTTGGGTAGCAGTGAGAAAATCCATGCAGCAATAGAAGAGCTGAGGGGAAAAGTGCCCTCAGATCCTCTGGAAACTGATCTACTGAACTTGTCAGAGATGGTGCCTGAACATGCTGGAAAAGCGGAAGCTTCTGATGTGGCTGGTGAGTTTTCTCATGAGTTTTTGACTCTTTGGAGTGCTAGGGGATGTGTGTGAATCAAGAGAAGTGTTGGGTTTGTGGAGAAGGTTTGAGTACAACAGTCCTGTCATTGAGATCTTATATTAAGTTGCCCTGTGGTTTAACCCCAGAGGGCAACTAAGTACTACACACAGCCACTCCCTTACTTCCCCCACACCTGGTGGGGAGGAGAACTGGGAAAGAAGTAAACTTTGTGAATTAAGAACAGTTTAATAATTGAAACAAAATAAAATATATTAATATTACCAATACTAATAAATACAGTGAAAAGGGAAGAGAGAGAGAGGAATAAAACACAAGAAACTAAGTGCATGGACACTGCAGCTCAACTGTTCTAGACATTCTCCCTCTCAGCTTCTTATGCACCTACTCTCTGACAGAACACGGGAAACTGAAAAGTCCTTGAGCAACAATCAACACACCAGTGTGCTACCAACATTATTCTCATAATAAAAATGTATGTATCCTGTAACTATATTTTCTCAGTGCACATGTCTGTTTGCTCATCTTTCCTGGCTCTGCCTGCCACAATTCTCAGGTCTCTTTTGTATCTTTCCAGGAAAATTTGCCTTCACTCAGGTGAAATTTTGAGGGTTTCTTTCAAGCTCTTTCAACAAGTGTCTGAAAGAATGTTGATAAATTACATGAGCTTTGTGCCTGTTATATGGAAGGCCAGTGGAGCTGCAGTCCCAGGAGGTTTATTGCTTTCCAAACTATTGCCACTCCCCCACTACAATGGCACATTTCTGGTGGTGCTGCAAGGTTGTCACTTGCAGTTCCTTGCTCTCTTTTGTGAAGTACAGCTAAATGAGTAGATGTATGGCATCAGAGCTTGCTCATTTGCAGAGGAGTGAATTTGGAGAAATTTATCTTTGCTAGAAGTTGGAAAGAGGTCAAACTTTGTTTCTCCCTACCTGCTTGCCATGCTTTTTAAACAGATAGTACAAAAAGAAACTTGAAAATCTGTTCTGTTGTGGGAGATTCAGGTCGAAAAATAGGTAGTTAGGTTTGTCAAGCTTGAGTTCTGTGATTGGTTGATATGATCCAGATTCATCAGTATTTGATTTTCTATACGTGTGCTTTGAGGACTCATCTTAATGAGGAGGACAAAGGGCTAGTAAGTATGGTTTATGTCTGAAGGAAATCAGATTGGAGAATTAAATCTGAGATCTCAAGAACAACAAAATGTAGGATGATGATGAGCAGAACAAGCAGCTTTAGAACCACTTGGCTTCTAAAGATCTGAGTTCTGAATCTGCCCTATTTACTAATCCACGTGTTGGTTAAAATAATGAGAGTTTTTCTTTTTTTTTTTTCTTTTTTTTTTTTTTAGCAGCTGTGGTAGCTGAGTCAAGTCTACTAAACTCAGAAACAGAGTCACGGACAAGCTTGCCTGATGTTCCATATGAGCCAGACCTTGATATTGAAATAGACTTTCCAAGAGGTAAGTTTTCTGTGATTTTAAAAAATCCTGTGACATTGTGGGCAGCCATTGTACCTTCCTTAGTTATCCTTTCAGAGAAGCTTTATTTAACTGCAGGATCCACTTGAGTGACCCTCAGGTAAAACTTTGCCATGTTGTTGTAAGACTGGGGACTTCTGAATTAGTTCTTCCATCTTTCTAAATACAATATTTGAAACAATGCAAAAAAGGGAGAGATTTGCCTTTCACAAAGAACTTGGTGGCATCATTTGGTTTGAACGTGTATTTAGGAAAGCTGTTTTGAAGGCTAAAGGATTCAGCTGGCATATGTCTTGGAAAGCATAATGAATGCGTTCTTCAATTGCCAGGTATTTCCAGGGTTTAGAGCAGAAATGACAAAAGGGTAAATTTCCCTTGGCACGCTGCACACTGCTTGTGTTACATTTTAATATCTTGTTAATGTCCATACCTGTATTTAAAAAGGTACCATTACTCGAATTTGAAGCAGCAAAATAACTACTTTGAGACCTTTGAAAGAAACTCTTGGGTTTATGTAGTATGATTACTATCACTCTACAGAATGCAGGGAACAGTGTCTGTTTCCTTACACCACGTCCTTGTCAATCCAAGATCCAAGAAGTCTTCTTTCTGGCTCTAGTTAGTGTCCCTCTTGACATAGCTTCTCTTAGACATACAACTGATACCTCACCGGAGTAGCTTCTGTATCTGACAGTGACACTCCCCTTTTGTGTTCTGCCATAGATAACCACAGTAGATGCCCAGACTGGGTTTCCCACTTTGCTGTATGTCTATTTCAAAGAGAACCCTAATTTTAGGAAGTTTACTAGTCAGATACGTACTAGATTTTTTACCGTCTTTGTAAGTGAGGCTTGGTACATGAGAAAGGAAAACCAGGGAAGGAGAGAAATGAAGTGGAATAGTAAGTAACAGCAGTCTGTAAGAGATATTGATTACACTGAAGGGCTTCTGAGATAAGAGCCTTTGTGGTAGCAGGAGAAGGACTGCTTTTTAGTCTAGGACAGAGTTCATAAATCTTTGGATGTGAGTGCTGTTTCATCTGAACCAGATTGAGAGGTGTCTTGAGAAGTAAGGTGGTAAAATCAGACTACTGCACAAAATTTGTATTTTTTCTACTCATAACTGTTCATTCTCACCATAAGTAAAACTTCTTGATACCAAGACAGCCTGGGCGGAAAAAATTATGTAAGAGTCCATTGTAAGAAATGGTGCCTTGGTGACTTAAGATAATGCTTGAAAATGTTGAGCATTGTGTCCTCTACAGTTTTTTTAGAAATAAACATTTTGACGGCTTTGTCTTACTCTAAATATAAGAATAGGTCTTTGAATATAAGAATCCAGTCTTTGGTAATGTTTATATTTGTGCCTTTGTGGACCCCTTATGTTAATGCACACTAATATAGCTCATTGTTTTTTTCAAAGCAGTATTATTCAGAAGATGTTTAGAAATAAGCTTCTGTTAATGTATTTTCAGCAACTGAGGAGCTTGATACAGAAAATGAGTTTTTGTTACCTCCTGTTTTTGGTGAAGAATATGAGGAACAGCCAAGACCTCGGTCCAAAAAGAAGGTAGTTTTGTCATGCTATTAAAAATATCCAAAAAAGCACAATATTTAAGATTAGTTACCATACTGCTCTAAAACAAGTTACTGTCTATTAGTATCTAATATCCTATCTTTATGAATTAAATTGATATATTTCAAATAGTAAAATTATTTCAGCCCTGTGTCTGTTGCAGAAAACTGCTGGATTTAAGAGGAGTGTGGTTTGTAAATTCTGATCCCATTTTTGCTTCACAGTGGTAGAACTATTGGTGTAATGTGCTAGTTTGTACTGTACCTGCTATACTCTTAGTAATGCTTTTCTACCTTCTACTTTTAACAAAGCTGTCTTGGTTTAACTTGGTAGCAAAATGGAAGAACGCTGGCATTACCATGGCTTATAGTGGGAGCTATAGCATCTTCTATATGAAAGAGTTTTTAAAAAAATTATTTGCTTGTAATTTTCCCAGATTTTATTTTCAATCAGACATTGCAAATAAATTACCCATATTCTTTTATTTAGAAGGACACTAACAGGAAATTATTTCCTGTGCCTGGCACAAAAACAGCCAACTTCTAGTAAAGCTTTCTAAGAACAAATGTGTCTTTCCAGTATTAAGATTGGAGTCTAAACTTTGTTAATATTATCCACTGGATGTTATCCACGTACGCACTACTGGACATGCTTTAATTTGGGACCAGTCCTGGCTTTTCCATTGATGGCTTCTGTTGAGCCTGAAAGTTGAGCTTGTGGCATAGATTTGTAGCATCTTTAGCTTCTTGTGCATTAACACAATGAAATCCTGTAAATACACTGAATTGTTTGGTACATCACATGTTTGCATAATACAATAGAACAAATGTGGCAACTCCATCATCAAAAATTACTGTCCCCTGTTAGGAACCAGTTTCAAAGGCGAATTAGAAACATCTGTCATCTTAAGTAGATGCTGTCTGTATAAGGTTGATCAACAAAGAAACCATCTACTGGGTGAAGTGTGTGTTTCTTTGAACATTCAGTTTGCACTTTGGCCTGCAGCTTGTTTAGCCCAGGTTCTGTGTTACTGCTGTTGACGACTGCTGGTGGTGTTGACCACTGTGTTTCCACGGCAGGGAGTCAAGAGGAAAGCGGTGTCTGAGTACCAGTCGCACGATGACAGCTCTGAAAACTCCGAGTGTAGTTTTCCATTCAAGTACTCGTACGGTGTGAATGCATGGAAGCACTGGGTAAAGTCTCGGTATTTAGAGGAAGAGCTTCCAGAACTAGAGGAACTGAAATCAAGTAAGTGTTTCCACAAGTCTGGTGTCCAGATTCTAATTTGGTAGGGAAAATTGCTATGCTTGTGTGATTCTCATCTGGGATTTTTATTAGAGGTTGTCACATGTCCCTAATGTTCCCACCATGACTATTTTATCACATAAAATAATCACCATGATTATTTTATCACAGAGCAGCCAAACTCTTTTTTTCCTAGTTTTCCCTATTTGGTTCAAAATGCTGGGTGTCACACTTCTCATGCAAGCTAGGACAGCACCTTCCTGGATCTTCTGACTTTCTGTGACCATTTTGATTTTTTTTGTTTGTTTGTTTGTTTGCATCCTGTTTTTCCTCATATTCTAACTCACCTCAGAGTTTGACTTCTAAATTGCAAGGGAGGGATATCCTACTTTTTTTCCTGGAATGAGATCTTCATCTAAGGCTGGCATTACCTGGCTGTGGAGCTCTGGCACGAGGTGGCCTTTGATCCTGGGGAGCCTTACTGCTCTTTCTGCAACATTCCTCTCTGTGTACATTTTATACCGTGACAAAAAAGGGGAATTGCTGCTACTCCTGCTGTTCTTCACCTCCCACATGCATCTTAACACCCCTGTGTTATGCTGTTGGATCTTTGGAAACTGCTCATTCCCCTGAAGGTGCCCCTCTACACCTTTGTCTTCACTTCAGCATCTTGGGCTGCTTCTGTGTCATCCTCAGCTGTGCATGACAGTACATTTGTTAGCAAGTGTTACTGCATCTGGTTAACTAGACTTTACTCTGATAGCCTTGTTTATTTTAATACAGACCTAACATTTTAACTACTTAGTACATTTTAGTCTTGTTCACTGGTTAGTGGAGAGGACATCAAGCCCGTTCCTCACTTTCCAGCCAAAAAATACCCTATCTCACCCTCACTGTGTGATAATTCTCTTGTATAATGTAGCATTTTTTCTCTATTTTACAGTAAAGTCTGTGAAATTAAAGGAAGATCTGTTATCACATACTTCAGCTGAGTTAAACTATGGGTTGACACATTTTGTCAATGAAATTCGAAGGCCAAATGGAGAGAACTATGCACCTGACAGCATCTATTATCTGTGTCTTGGGATTCAGGAGGTTAGTAGAGGCTGTAGAGATGGGAAATTAAGCTGCTGATTTGACTGCAACCCATTTCAGTGGAAGAATGGAGATAACATGGATTTACTGTCTAGGAGCTATTCTTAATATATGGCTATGTTCTGGAAGAACACAGGCTGCTCTGTAAATCACATGCTGTCTGTATAGGAAATGAGTTTGCAGACCCATCCTGAAAACTCAAATACAAATTGGTATGTTGTAATAATTTTAATAATCTTGCTGGGTTAAAGCAAGTAATTAGCAGTCAAAAATTACATAGTTTTTCCAAATGCTGTGCTTCATTTTGTTTGCTAAGGATGTCTAATGTAAAAACAGAATGAAACAAGGCATGATCTGTCAGAGTTTTACTAATTCAGTTACTTAACATATAGTGCAAACAAGCTAATTGAAGTGTCTTTTGGGGAGGGTCTAATTTACTGAATATTGCAGACTGTGGACAGTCAGAATAGAGTGCAGGAAACTGCTATATTGGCTGTCTAACACACAGTAAGATAGAAGGGAGTTGGGTTAGATGTAGTGTATGTGAAAGCATTAACAGGTATCATTAGATAATTAGAAAAGCTATTCCACCGCTTATCTATTAAAGCAGGGGATGTCTTAATTTTTGATACATAAGGCAAAATGCAGATGAAATAAGCAGTGTTCAGAACTGAGAGCACAGAAGATTTCATTCAAGGCAATAAAAAATGCATATGATGTGGAAAGCAGGCTGTTCACAGGGCTTGCAATCCTACTTAAACTGTTCCATCCTTGAGGCAGAGGACTTGAATCAAGTAACAAATTTTTTACTTGAAATATTTTTAAATAACATCTCCACTAATTCTTCTGTGTTGCAAGTATGCAGAATTAAAGAGTTAGTTGATATCTTTACATCATGGTTGAAACTTGGCAAGCAAACATTTGTTTTAGTCAATCACTTTTTAGTCAATATTGCTGCAAGGTATGTTTCAAATTCAGCTAGCTTTCTGCTTCTGCACTTGCATGATACACTGTCTCTCTGTATCTTTCTGTTGAATTGAAAATACTTGTGTTAAGCTGATAGACAATACACAGAGTGAGGCACGTGTTTATAAAATGAAACTCATATTTTTTTATTTATTTTTTTTACCTTTCTCTTTGTGCCTTTGACATAGTCTATTTTGTCAGTCATGAAAGCTAGTTATGTGTAAAACTTTTTTTTTCCAGCTCTTCAGAGCCATAGTTTGTGTGGCACAACACAATTATCATGAGCCCTAATACACATTCATGATGCTGGAATACAAGTGGAACAATGTGTGGTCGCTTTGTTATAATTATTGCTTATACTAGTGTCCAGTGTTTAATTCAGGTGATGTTAACAGCCCTGATAGTTGTCCAAATGTGCCACTGCTGTTTGGACTGGTAGGAAGACGTGCCCTGTTTGCATTTCGAGTTTGCATTTCACAAAGGCAGACAGCAAGCAAGGTACAGAAACATGTGAGCATGTGAGCTGCCAAGGGCTGCAGCCATCTTCAGTGTGATAATGGCAAATTGTACATTTGGGGGGTGTGTTACCCTTCTGAGGAAACATGTTTAAACAAACATAGTGATACACTAAATGCAATGTAGTTATCACAATGTACAACAAAACTCCCTTGCCTTCTGTAATTTTCCTAGCCCTTCTTTCCATCTGACAATCCCTATGTGGGTCCCCCTGAAAGAGAATAAATTGTCTGCTACTACATGAAAGGTACTGGCTTTGAGGAGAGGCTCAGAGGAGATTAAATGATGCCATTTAAGGATGAAGTTGTGCCAAAAATCATCCATATTTTCCTACTTTAGAGTACGTTTGTCTTCAAAGGAAGAGAATGTAGGAACCATAGGTTAGCAAAAAAGTACTTTTCCCCTCCACCAGAATTACTGCACTCGCTGTGCCTTAATACACATGCAGGTTGGAGCTTTTCCTTGTGGGTATAATATGGTTTGAGCATAGGTGAAATGCCCAGGAGTCTTCAAGACCTAATTTGGAGTTTTTTGATTTTGTAAAATAACTTTTCCTGAAGGAAGCACTGTAAAATCTGTTCCAGGAAACTGGTCCCTGAGTCAGATAGTGCAGTCTCTCAGTTCAGGTTCATTTGCAGCTGAAATTGTTCTGCTTTCAGACAGAAATGGTTCAGTAATGCTTTTTGTAACTCTGAAGTCCTGATCCTTAAAAATATCACACTTAAAAGTAACACCACTTGCTGCATGGTCAGGCAGGCATTTAGTAGTGAGGGTTCATCTAGAAAAAGGTATTAGCATCCTTGTGCTCCTCTGCTGCATCATGACCTTCACTCTTTGTCCCAGTGTAGATTGGGATTAGGGGTTTGTTTTCTTTGTATGCCTGGTAATGGGGGTGTTTGGGCAAAATTCAGGCTGATGGAATTGGCAGATGTTTGTCTGAAGGTGCTGTGGGCAGGGATTCAGCCTCTTCCCCTCTGTGGGATTCAGAGGCCCATCCAGCCAATTCCTTCCTGATTGCTGCAGTTATGGTAGAGCTCATCCCAAGTGGGAACAGCCTATGCTAATCCTGCCCCTCTTATAGAGTAGCAGAGCACGGTGTTACAGTGTGGGAATGAAGGTTTGCAAATGTATGTTCAGTGTTATGTTGCAGTCTCCCCTGCTACACAGCACTGTTCTATAGAGTGTCTGGTGCTGCCCATGACCAAGTAGTGTTAATGAGTGCTGTCTTTAATGCTATTTCAAGAATGTGTACAGACATAGATGCCATTTTCAGAAGTGAGTACATTTTTTGTCTGTCACTTTTATTGTATTCACTAACAGGCTTGTTCATGCAAAGATAACACCGCAGTGGAAAATTTAAGAAGCCAATCCTCCCTTTCTTAGAAATGTCTCCAGAGAGGGTGATGTCAAATACTGGTATAGCCCTCAACCAGTAGTTCTTGGTAAAGGTTTAAAGAATTTCTGTCTGTAAGATCAAGAAGGTTAAGATAATTAGATTGCAGAATAGGCAGGCGCCTTA
This sequence comes from Pyrocephalus nanus, assembly GCA_038380795.1. Lineage (NCBI taxonomy): Eukaryota > Metazoa > Chordata > Aves > Passeriformes > Tyrannidae > Pyrocephalus > Pyrocephalus nanus. The sequence continues at coordinate 44,077,102 of CM076259.1, forward strand.
CACCATGCTGTCATTTTTCTTGCACTGCTGCATATCACTATGGTGTTTTTTTGCTCCCACTTTTGTGTTGAAGGTGGTTTAATCGCTGTCCAGAGTTCACATTTAAAATGATGAACTCTTGCTAGGTGTGGGATTTTCTTCTTTGAAGACCTAGGTGTAGGAAAAGATAAATAAATTGTTTGTGATTTGTTATTTTAATGACTCCCCATTCACTGATACAATGTTGCACACAGGAAATCTTAGAGAAAAATATTAGAGTTGTAATTAAACTATAATTCATATCCAGTTAGGAATTTACAACGTACATTATATTGGAGGTAACTTTTAACTGTTAAATATTGGAAAAGTGGCATAACTATTTTTTAGATACTCTTTTTCAGTACAATGCTTGCACATTTATAAAAACAAGAACCCTGTCCTAATCTGGAATCATAAATGTTGTGTCTCTCTCTCTTTTCTGTAGTATTTATATGGAAGTAATCGAAAAGACAACATATTTATTGATCCAATCTACGAGACGTTTGTCCAGGAATTAAATAAAATCCTTAGAAGTTGGCAACCAAGCATACTTCCAGATGGTAATTTTCTTTTCAGTGATGTATGTTTTTCATCTCTTAATAGTTCTGTATTCTTAAACACACACACACACACATATATATATGTATATAAAAACATTTTATGCAATGCAATAGTAACTGATGAGGAATAATGAAGGTATCATCTAAGATTTCAAGTTAGGACTGTACCTGTTCCTTTTGTCTTGTTTCTGGGTAATCCATGCTACAAGAGTTGATTTTGTCACTGCCTGTTAAAATTGACTATCCATTTTTAGGAGAGAAAGTTAGAATAAGCTCTTTGACCTCTAGTTTTTACCTGAGCTGAATTTTTCTTTAGGTCCATTATTTTTCCCAGATGGAAGCAGACAGGCAGGCACTGGGCTATGTGTTGATAGGGCTAACAAGTGATATATTTTAGCCTTTCTTGGCTGGATTAGGAGGATTCTCTGATGTGGGTCTTCTGCTCAGGAGGATTGTCAGTTCATGGAGAAAGCAAATTTCCCTGAGCAGATAAATGTTGGTGCTGAACTGGAGAATCAACTGTTCTTCCATCTTTCTCACAGTCCTCTCTTGAGTGAGGGCTTGTCCTTGCCAGATGCTTTCCTCTCTCTTTTTGATGTTGACTTCTCTCTGTATAGCTCTTGAGAGCCTCTTTTTTGGGTCCTTCCTGTACCCTGTTGATGATCCTTGTCAAGGAGTGCTTTCCAAGCGAGAGATCCATTAGTAGTAAGAAAATAAGAAGGTATGCTATTTGGAGGCCTTACCTGAGCAGAATAAAATTGACTCAAAGATACGCTTTTTATGAGGGAATTAAGATTACCTCCTGAGTTTTTATGTAATAACATGAGGGAGCTGCATGTCAGCAGTGCTGTTGTAATTAAACAGAAATGTGTTCCCTGTGAAATAACCTGTACTGATAATTCCCACTGACTATCTCAGTAAGTGTCTGTGTCTTTAAGAGGTGGTTTTGGGGATGTGGACATATAATTAAATATGTTTATTAGAGTCTTCTGTCATGAGCATTTTGTAACATTTCACAGCAAACAGAAACTTGCTATTTTGCACCTGGACAGTTTATGGGCTAACTCATTGTATTTTCTCCAATATTCTTTTTTTTCCAAGGATCAATATTCTCTCGAGTTGAAGAAGATTACCTTTGGAGGATTAAACAGCTAGGATCACATTCACCTGTTGCTCTTCTGAATACTCTGTTCTACTTTAACACTAAATATTTTGGCCTGAAAACTGTGGAGCAGCACTTAAGGCTTTCTTTTGGCACTGTTTTTAGACAGTGGAAGAAAAATCCACTAACAATGGAAAGCAAAGCTTGTCTTCGATATCAAGTGTCTTCCCTGTGCAGAGCTGATAGTGAAGGTACTATAGCAGTTGAAAATTAGTATTGCTCTTCTGAGGGATGTCTGGGCATCTTGCCATGAGCCAGAGCTCTGCCTTTGCATGAAGTTTAGCAGCTCCCAGATCTCTAATTGGAGTGTGAGGTCCATGGAGACTGCAGGGTCTCTGCGCTAAGTGATCCCTTTGAGCCCACTGGCCTCCCTGGTAAATGCTGTGACTTGGCTGTGGCTGTGGGTGGCATTTCCAGTTTGCAGATATGCATAGCTGTGGTGGGCTGCCCACACTGGGAAGTTTACTGGAAATTGTAAGCTAACTTCAAGTTATATCTTAGATGTTGTTGATTTTCTTCTTAAAGATAAAATTACTACTGGAAAAAGGAAACATGAAGATGATGTACCAGTATTTGAACAAATTGAAAACACGTCTGATCCAGCTAGATGCCCCGTGAAAATGTTTGAGTGCTATCTGTCTAAAAGGTAAGTATGATACAGGGTAATACAGAAGAGGTCTAGACTAAACCAGATACAGAACTGTTTTAATGTAGCATGAAATGCACTCAAGCAGAGGGAATGGATTTGAGACCATCTGAAAAATACCTAAATGAAAGTATTAAAAACTCCCATTCTGTATCTGGACAAGATGGGCAGAAGGTGTGGGAGCAGCGAAGTATTTCAATGTTAATTGTCAAGGACTCCCTCTGAGAATGGCAATATAATTCAATTTTCTTAGCTGTGAACACCAAGCATCTCTGCAGAGAATTACCAGCAAGGGATCTGGTAGGTTTTGCTACTGCAGGTTTCGTTTGTGAGGTCCCTGTCTCTTCAGTAAGAATTGGATTGAGACAATGGGTTTCCTGCATTAGAAGTTATCAGGAATCTGAAATGTAGATGCTTTTGAGATACCTAGTGTGAAAACATGTTTGAAGTACTTTGTCTTAGGAAAAGTACTAAGGATGGCAAGCCAGCATTTAGAAATGAATACATTTTTAAAAAAAAATTAGGCAACTCCTAAAAGAATTAATATAGTAGCTAATTGTTTTGGAAGCTTGCTAACTCCCAGGCATCTAGGACTCTGAGGCTGCTCTGAGGATGTGGGATTGGCTGGGCTTGGGCCAGACCTGGCCATGGGCTCCTTCTATGAGCAAGACTGCATTTCTCCACATTGTGACTTGCCTAGGTGCAGTTAAAGTTTTGTTTGGTCAGGATTTTGGAATTACTAATGTACTGTTCTGTCCTGTGAGGCTGTTTTTCTAACCCCCTTTTTTTAACCTCCTCGTAGCCCACAGAATCTGAATCAGAGGACAGACATGTTCTATCTGCAACCAGAATGCTCTGTCTCCGCGGAGAGTCCCATCTGGTACACTGCCACTTCACTGGACCGCAACACTTTGGAAAATATGCTCGTACGGGTTCTTTTAGTAAAAGATATTTATGATAAAGACAATTACGAACTGGATGAAGACATAGATTAAAACAAACTTCCAAAAAACTGTCAATAAAACAAACAGCATTAGATATAGTCATGCTGCTAGACCTTTACTATGGAAAACATTTCAAGTTTACCCTTTGTTTTATGAGTTTTGTAGCAGTGTGTACCCTCATGTGGGTATTACCATGTAAATAGTCTGTGAGTGAAAGTTTCCATTATTCTGCGTAGTGGTTTTAGGATACATAACAAACACATTTCAGATTCTTTTTTTATTATTTATTTGATTAGATATGTTTGTAACTTTTTACATTGCAAAATATGAATGAGAACGTGCCATGTGTAATTTTTTTTTTCCCATTGTAGTACAAGACATCCATGTTGCACAACTCTGCTGTTGGAAGCTCTCATGAAAGGAGGCTCTTTTAATGGCTTCTTAAACTGGATGGTTGTGTATGGGTAGCACTACTAAAGTTTAGAACTTGCTGTGTCTTTCAGAATTTTTAAATGAATTGTAAACTAATAGGTTTTTTACTTTTTAGTTACTGAAGCCTTATGAGGTTATGTAGAGAGATTCCATCTTATGTACCAAAAATAGACAAAAGAGAATGCTGTCAATATTGGTGTACTGTAATGTGAATCTATTCTGGTGAAAACATTTTTTTGTTGCCCTTATTAAAACCTTAGTGTCCTTTCGTTATTTGTGACTCTCTCTCAATTGCCCCTACAAATAAAAAATATATATATACAAATAAATGAATATAAGCTTAGAGCATGTGGTCATCAAGACATGTATTTTGTAAAAAAGAAAACTAAAACCAAAAACCCCTCAAAAAAAAAGGAGGAAAAGAAAAAGAAAGAAAAAATGTCTGATGACAATGCTATATAATTCTTTTTCACCTTTACTTTTCCAATCATAATTGCCAGTACCTCATATTAATGTAAATTTGTCCTTTGTAGCCTTAGAAGAAGGGGTTCTATGCCGTGTTACGTGAAGTAATATGGTATGCTAAATTTTTAACCTTTGCTTATCCTTGCATTGCTGTATTTAAATACAGGCAATACTTGACTATGGGTGGGAAAATTCTTAGCTAATGCCTCCATTCAAAAGCCATATGAGATGTGAAGTTACAGAAAGTCGAAAGACAATTTTTCTTGAAGAAAAATCCTTTTGTTTGTTTATATCCTTTCGTTGTACTTACTTTGCATAAGTAATCTTATTTCCAGATACATATTTAACTGCTCAAGTTTTGTTATTTGCTCTTATTTAACTGATGCGAACAATATGGTGGTTCAAGCAGTGGGTTTGCTATTGTACTGAAAAAAATGTAGTAGAATATTCTACTATAAAGTAGTCATAAGTTTAAGTCTCTCCTAAATGGTATTAGCCATCTACTAAAGGAGAAACATTCTATGTATATATATATTACCACCTGAGCATTTATTTCTTTCAAGGGCTGCATGGCTTTTTCATTTTCCTTAGCTTAAAAGATTACACATAAGGACGCATCTTTCTATATAGAGAAATAAAGCTTCAGTTGCTTTGTTTTGTTAAGCAAGTTTATTTAAATTTTTGCTATTTTGGTGTGTCTGTGAGTATGTATTAATTTTAGATATACTGCTATTTCAAATGGAGATGGAGATGTACATGCTTAATTCTTCATTTCTTTCTGGTGGCATTACCCTTCCTGTGAAATCAAGAAATACTACGCAGCATCAGTGAGTAGATCACTAACAGCTTCAATGCACTTTTCCCTCTATGAGTGAATACATAAGAACTTAGCTCATTAACACTTGGGTTTTTTTCAAACAGCACCCATAGAATGTGCCGGTGATACATAAAAGTAATGAAATCAGGAATTGTGGTCATTGTTTTGTTCTGGTGTCTCCAGCTTTTTTAACCCCTGAAAAATTGACCGTAAGTTAAATTTTACATATGGGAATTGTGACTAACTACCTGTGTAAAATGCATCATGTGTGTAACTTGAAATACTTCATTTAAACACACCTTTAAGTGTTTTGATAAATAGCAGTAAGGATCATTTGCAGCCCCTTCTCTGTAGTTCAGACTTAAGGTACTTCAGCAGGGGCTTCAGTTGCTCCCTGATTACAACAGTGTTTAAACACAAACACGCTCTTGTAAAACTTTTAACGTGAAGCTGAAAGTTAAGTATGTGTGTTGAGTGTTTTGTCTTAAACAGAGTTTTAAATTCTTGTTCTCAACATCAGATTAAAACTATTTCTTAAATAGTAACGTCAGTCTTTAGTGTGGCATGTTGAGGAATGTATAGACATTTTCAGCATCATTAGGTAATAAATAATGCTTCCTAAAGGTTATAAGAAATCATGTTATTGTCCTAAATTCCTCCCATTTTCTACCCAAGATTCATCAGGCATCATAAAAAATATCCAAGTTGGGTCTTGAAATAGAAGTTTTTACATATAGATACATGTTGCAAATATAAAGATGGTTTCCAAGAACAGAACTTTTATTCCAGAAGATGGAGCTATTCCATCATCAGCAATAATGATTTTCAAGTGGTTCATGTGTTCAGATTGAACGTTGTAAGCTGCAGAGATACTGCAGTCAGGTATGCATCATGGTTCAGTGTATGCATTTTATTCCTAAATTTGAATGGTGATGCAGAACGCAATAAAAGACATTAGTTCTGAAAAAATAAAGACATGCAATTTTATAATAATTAGGAGTTCAGGGCACATACTTTTTCTTTGTAAGAACTGTCAGCAGCTGGACTAGAATAAGGTTGGTGCCAAGGAGTCAGATACACATTGCTGTGCAGGACAGTATTTGATGCCCTGTTCTACACGGACACACAGCTTTCAGGTTAATGATACGTATCAGAAACCTGCCCTCGCTTTCCCCCTTAGGAGGGTGTGAAGTGGCAACTTGGCTGTTCTGGCCATCCCTGTGAGCTCTGGCAGAGCTCACCTGATAAGTGTGGTGTGGGGACCATACTGCTCTGTCCACACAGAGCCCTGCAGATGGTCCTGGCAATGCAGTTCAGTCCAGGCAGGGGTCTCCTAATTTCTTCAGTCATGCCAGCATGTGCTCTGCATCTTCCTGCTTTGAGATGAAGTTTTGAACAATTCTCAGGTGAAGTAGTAGCCTTAGGACACTAAGGAAATTAGACAGCAGTAGTAAGCAAATTACATAGAAAATATAGTTCAGTGTGAAAAATAGTGAAAAAAAGCATGCGATTTTCAGAAAATAAATTTATTTTGTTAGTCATCTTTCTTTTTGTAAGTAATTGTGTTCAGTCACTGAGGAAAATGGAGCTTATTGTAATTAGTGAACTAAGCATAAATTGTGACAGTTAATTTTTATTGAACAAAAAATTGTGGCATAATTTCAATGTGTACAATATTAATTACCTTTAAAGTACTCACAGTGGGATTCTATCATGCAGCAAAATTTTTTCTCTTGGTATCTATGATTCTGCCCCATGGGGAGCTGTGTGAATAGGTGGGGAAAACAGAAGAGATGGTTCATAAACCTTGCAGTCCCGAAAGGAGGTGGTGTGCAAGATGGAAAAGGCATGAGTGGTGGTAAGCACTCACCTCATACTCATTTTCACTGACCTTTTTTATTATATAGAAAGCTGTTTTCTGTTACACTTTCCCGATTTTGTCTGTTAGTGTTAGGAGTGGCAGTTAAAGATTTTAATTTCCATTTCTTTAAACATTCACTTTTCAGTTTGTTACACTCATATTGTGCATTATGTGATACATGTTATGTGTAGGACTGAGTATGATGCAGAGTAAGTGGAGTTGAAGTTACTGAGATTTTAAGAGGGTGTTTGGTCACCATATATGAAACGAGTCTCTGAATTATAACACAAAGGTTAATGATGTTTTAGAGGAATTAAAGGTTGAGTTACCCTTTGTTTAGAGTTAGAACTAAGATACAGGGTTTGTGTGTGTCTCATGAGGTTTGTGAGTGTGGCTGCAGCACGGGACACGCTGTCACCCAGGGCTCGGTTAACTGTGGGAATTTCCCATTTCTCAAATGAGAAATAAATCTTTCCTCTGGCAGCTTTTGAATTTGAAGTGTTGAGACCTGAAAGCCTCAGCACACAAGCCACAGCACAGATCCTTGGAACCAGCATGTAATGGGGTGCATGCTTCAAAACTTAGGCTGGCGTTAGCGTCTGTGACGCCAGTGAGGCTTCTCTGTGGACACCATCCAGCATGGCAGGCATTCCACTGCTGCACAGTGATGATGTGGGGATTAGTGCCTGCTCGTCACGCTACTCCAGTTGGAGCTGGCAGCCGCTGGCAAGTGGCTCAGCCTTGGCAGGGCCCCAGCTCACTGTGGGCACTGGTGGGCAGTGATCCCCCTCCTCTGCTCACAGGCAGGGCGGGACCTGCACTGTGCATGGGGTGTTTGTCGTGCTCTTTCCTTTGCTGTCAAAGAGCTGCCATCACTTCAGAGTTCCTTGCTGTTGGTCTGTGGTGGAAAATGTATGAACTACAACGTGAGCCAGGTTCATGATTCCTTAATATGGCTTAATTACATAACATTTCCTTTGCAAAAGCCTCCCCTCTCCCCAGCCCAGCTCTCCATCCAGTTCTCCAAGGCAAAATACCAGAATGGATTTGAGCGAGACACTAGTGTAATAAAGAGCATTGGGATGCAGGGGGAGACAGATGTGATGACCACTATACAAGCTAGTGCTGGGCAAGGGGAGTAAGCAAATGCACTGGGAGACAGGACAGAGAAGGTTGGCTGTATCCAGCCAACAACCCATGGGGTTTAAAAAGTTGCAGAGTTAATATGTACTGTGGTGAGGCTTTCTGAGCTTCTGACACCTCTTACAACTTCCCACATAGCCTGGCTCAAAGGTTTTCACCCAGCAACTGCTGTGTGCTGTTGGTGGATGTGGAAATGAGGTATGTATTTAAAAGGGTTTAGCCTGGCTAGTTTTTATTCTCAGGGTATTGCTGTGTTGGTGTTTCCAAATACAGTTGTCTGGAAAATATTTCCTCACCCAAGAACTAGTTGTCTTTATGGAGTAAAGCCGCTGGTATAGCAGTCATGGCACATTTGCAAGTGCATAATTTCAGCAGGGAAGGATGTTGTTAACTCGTTGTGTTGTGTCCCAGGTACCCTGTGGCACTTCTACTAATTGTTTCATCAAATGTTTTTCTATCTCCAGTATGCTTTTTTTCTTTTGTGTTTTGTTGGTTGGTTGGTTGGTTTGGGGTTTTCTTGGTTTTTTTTGTGAATTGAAAGGAGAAAATCTTTGAAGATAACAGAGTTCTTGGAAAAATTCTTCAAGGACACAATCGGTCATTTCCTCTGTTGCTGGCAGGAGGATGTGAGAGGTAGCTACTGGCGAGGAGCCATACAGCAGCCCTCTTGTTTGTCATAGCTGAGAAAAGCTATGGCATGAGAGCCCAGACTTCTGCTGCTGCTCCCCTCATGAAGCATGGTTTTACCTATGTAAACTAGTGGTGGTGGCAGTCCTGGAAACACTTCTGAGCCGAGCAATTTTTGCAGATGTTCACAAAAAGCAAATAGGAAAAAAGATACAGCTCAACTTTGATTTCTTATTCAAGTAGTTTTTCAAACTCCAGGGATCTGAGTATGAACAGGACTTTAATGTGATCTGAGTTTTGCTTTCTCTGAAATGTGGCGTTTCCTGGAGACGTGGCACTTGGTGAGGGCCATTTCTGGCTGCCACCCTGCCTTGGGGAGAACATCAAGGTAACAGCAAAGCTGCTGTCTTCCTTCGTGATGTGAGTGATGAAATCTTCCTAGAATTGTTCCCAAGTTTAAATCTTTATTTTATAGTATCTACCTTGGCCTGAATTGGTGAGAGTTTGACAGAAGAGCAGGTACTGAAAATGTCTGTCCCTCTGTTGCCGGGTGCCTACAGTTGAGCAGGAGGTGAAGGCTTTGGAAGGCAAATCCCTTGGATGTTGAGTAGAAGAGACGGTAGTTGGGACTTGTGAGGTCTGGAAACAGCAAAACCTAGCATTAAACCAAGCTCCTTCAAGCTGTGCCTGTTCCTGGCTTTGAGTTTGTACATTTAAAAAAAAAAAAAAAAAAAAAAAAAAAAGGCTTTGGTGGCTAAGTCTTCCCAAACGTGAGCAGGCTGGTTTGGTTTCTCTCAGAACTCCTCAAGGATGAGTCTTTTCCCCAGTACAAGGAGAGTTAGGTTTATTAGCATCTTTTTCCTTCATTTATCTGTTAGCTGATTTATTTATTTAGATAATTGTCCTTAGTTCACAGTCATAGAGGAGGGAAGTGATCAGAGTATTAGTGGGTTGTGTCATGTACAATGTGCCTGGGTGCTTGTAAGTCCTCTATTTTATTTTTACACTAAAATTCTGCTTCATAAAACACAAAACCTTTTGTTTTTTCCCCAGAAAGGACACAACTTCTCTGTTATCTGAGTAATTTAAACTGCTGACATTTCATTTGTGAAAAACCACTGAAAGTGCTTTACTGGTTTAAAATACGAAATATTTCATAGTGTGTTTGCTGAGTAAGTCATGAAGATTTCTTCTAGTCATGAAGATTATTCCTGCTTTGGGCATGCATTATACAAGGCAGTATGTGTACTATTTGCATTTCTAGTCTTCAATTATTTTTTTTTTTTAAATACCTTATGTGGAAGTAAAGAGGAAGCTTTTCGGCTCAGAAATAAAGCTCAGAATAAAGCTATGTCACTAAGGCAAAAGAAAGGGCCCACCATCACTGCAAAATCATCAGCCTTGATGATACCTCTGGAAAAAAAATAAATCCCAAAAATCTTCCCTCCTCATTACATCTGAAAGTATTTTTTGCTTGTCTTTTCTCCAGCCCCAGATGTGACACCTATGTTAGTACATAGCATCTCTATTGTGGTAATCAAAAAAGTAAATACAGAAAGATTTGTAGTCTGATTTCTATTAACTTAAGAGGCAAAGCTTTTTTTTTATTCCTTCCCCCTCCCAACCCCAATGAATTCTGTCTAGATCAGTGATCTTTGTGGGATTAAAGGTGAAAGTTTTAAAAAATTATAAATAAAAAAAGGCAAGCTTTGAAAGAGAACAGGAGGAAGAACAGTCTTTGGCCTTAACGTCAGCTGAGGGAACTTAAAAGGCTATCATCTGAATTCTCTACCAGTGTGTCCTGTAGCCAAGGTACTTGAAGTGATATTCTTCAGACGTATCTATAGAATACCTACGTATGACTATTCATCCAGAGAGATGACCGCATTACACTAAAGCAGTCATCTCTGGTGGCCTTCAGGCAAAAAGTTTTTCTTCTAATAAAATCCCACCTCATCCCCAGAGGCAATGTCCAACGTGTATTTTGGCATTTTTTTAAAAAGTGTGCTCGCCCTCAAGGGAGGACATTCTCATCTGCATCATTGGTGTCTTGTCAAGATATAACGTGATTTCTCCTCCAGCTTCAACTGGAGAATCCCACAAATGAAGAAAGAAAGAGGTTCAGAGCAGCAACTGAACCTCCAGAACCACGGGCGAGCGGTGAGTTAGGTTTCAGTGCATTGCCAAAACGAGAGAATCCTGTGAAATTCCTTGGTGGCTCTGCAGTTTAACAAGGGGCCAGCTTTAGTGCTGCAGTTATTGAGCTTTCTAAGAATCGGAGCCTAGCAAAGATGTGACAAGGATTTTCTGGGAGAAAGGCTGAATGATTTGGACTATTTGAACTCAGTAGGGAGGAAGTGAATAACAAGGGATGTCAATACAAACTGTTGAGGAAAAGAAACAAAAATCAATGAGAAGAGCACTGGCCCCTTCACAGTGTTTTGTTACTCTGCAGAAACCCATTGGGATGGGGTCTTGGAGGAGAGGAGTAGTGCTAAGTCTTCTAGGCAGGGGTGGATGTATTTTTGCATCACAGAAATAACATACAGATTCTTTAAATTTTATTTTTTTTTTAATGCGAGGAAGTGACACTTCTCCCCTGTTTGTATTTTTTAAAGCAAGTATTCCACCTCCTTCTACTCCTCCAGCATCACCCTGGGACAGGTTTCTGCAGGGCAGGGAGAAACAGGTGAGCAAAAAGGGCCTCAGAGAAACCAGACCATCTGAGTTGTTTTGTGCTCTGCCTTCCCAAAGGCACTGTTGTTACCAGCATAGGGAAGGAGGTTCCTGAGTTAAGGGGGAGCTGTCATCTTCTGAGATGAAAATTGCCAAGATTTCTTGGTGCCACTGTGATCCTCACTGCCGCCATGGACTAGAGGTGCACTGATGGGGGCTGCATTTGGTCTGGTGGAGAAGGCTGGGAGCTGAGGTGCTGTGCTGCTGGCGGAGTGGGATTTGCCTCTCCTGGGAAATGCTTCAACAGCTCACTCTAGTGTTTGCCTGCTCCTGTTACTTCTCATGAGTAGAGTAATTCCCATGTCCTGTGGGAAAAGGTCCCAGTCACTGAAGCAGTGGCAGCTCCACCCTGGTGTCACAAGGTGACCACTGTACCTTGTCTGCAGAGTTTCCGTGGTGGAAGCACAGAAAATGCAGGTAGCAGGGAGAGTGCTAGGAAGCCTTGAAGGGCTTGGGTTGCTTTCTGTTCAAAAAAGATTTTGAAGATGAGCATTTATAACCTGTCATTTCTAGTTCACAACACTCACTTTGCTGAACTGTTGCTAGGGGAATCAAAAGATCCAACCTTCTTGTTTCAGGAAGGTAACTAACACATCAGTGAAGGCCTTTGAAATAGCTTTACTGGCTCTGCAAATTGAGACCATGAGTATAGCAACTCATGGTTTGTAAATAGCAACTCTGTAAATAAAGTCCTGTGCTTTCTCCATCTGTCATTAAGAAAGGTGGTAGAAAAATTGCCAGGGTCGACAGGAGGACTTACCTAGGATGCCCAGCAAGGTACCTAGCAATTGGGTCCAACTGAAGAAACTCCATGTTGTCATCAGGACAATATTTCAACTTCTAAGAAAAACTTTATTTCAGTACAACAGGGAGATCAGGCACAGAAAACTAATCTTTTCACAAATCATTTTCAGCCCACAAGCAACTGGGTTTGATCATACAGAGACCCTGAGTGAAAGGTGATTTCCTACAGACATGCTAAGTGATAAATACTATTGTGAGGGCATGTCTCAGCCCATGGCAGATGCACCAGATGCACAATCACAAAGATTGATTTCCTCAGAGGGGAGCTTCTGTGGTCAGAGCAAGAAATATGTGACAGGAGGCCACATCAGAAATGGTTATGGCTCTTGACACGTTGGGCTATTTTGTCTGCCTCAAGGGTCAAAGCTTGTTGAACATAGTCATGATTGCTTTTTTGCCCACTGCATGCTTCTGGAGATGCTCTGCTGCCCACCAGGCCACCTACACTCCCTACCTGCTCCTCTTCAATAGAAACACCAGAGGTGCTGCTGTCTTGCAGCAGTGTATCTTAAACTGTCTCTAAGGAGGAAGAAGAGGCAGCAGATTTCTTAAGCTGATGTGGAATAGGTGAAAAAATAATCATGTTTATGATGATTTTAGAAGGCTGCCCTTTAGGCTCATCCTGCATTGTCTTGTGTGAATAGGATAAAGCCTGACTAAAGAATGCTGATATTGAAAAGGAACTCTTATTTTTTTTCCTGCTGACAATTTGTGACAGCAGAAAAAAAAAAAAAAAAAAAAAGGAAATTCTACATCAACTGTTTGATGCATGAAACTCAGGAAAATACAAGTGCATCCCGTCATCAAGTAAGGAATCTCATTTTAGAGTTGTTTCCATGGTAGTTTAAGCCTATTTGTACACATCCCTCCCTGGAACTGTGCTCATCAGAAATAGTCTCTGTGAGAAGGCACCTACTCTCTTTTCAGTGGTGTGAACCCCATAGCCAACAAACCAAAGAAATACTTACACTTTTCCAAATTGTTACACTACTGATTTAAGGCTTTTGCAATTTGTACGTGAAACCATTACTGAATATAAGACATAAGTGGTGTGCTCGATAGGGAAGAAAGCACAGGTTTCCTCTCCTTTATGTTGGTGCTTTGAACCCCACTTGTGCCCATTTTATGTTTCCTCTGTCTGTCCTAGAGGCTTTAAATTTACATTAATAAGGATTAAATCAGGGGTTTTTTTCTGTAAATAGGAACATTAACTCTGTTTACTGTATACTGTGTAGTGTCTGCCAGGTTTGACTTCCATATGTCTTGGGTTTCAAGTTCGTGTGTCATCTTCACAGAAGAAACAATACGTGTCAGCAGGCAGGTAGTTTATATATAATGCTACTCCATAATTTGTACTAATTTGCAACATAATTTTCAGGTACTCAGTGTTCCAAGTGCTGTAAAAGAATCTCACTGGCAGTGCCAGGCAAATTAGCTGATGATACATGAGGAAAGGCAGACCACTGTGCAGCCATTACGTGTTTCCCAGTGAGGCAAAAAAGCATTAAATACAAATGATACATCAGAGCTTTCTACTAAAGTATATGCTCTTCCAACAGAAGACAATTGTTTGAAATCTTTTTCTTTCTTTTTTTTTTGACAAATTTGGTGTTGCTGACGAGACCCTTTTTATGGCATTGTGTGAGGTGTCTGAGATGGTCACGTGGGCGCGTGCACAGCCAGTGCCTAACAAAGCCCTCAGCACATCACTGACACCACATACAATGAAAGCTTGATGTAACCACATTTTTTTCATGTTAACTCTCTGAAAACTCAGGAACATGGACAATGCGGGTCCCAGAGAGTTTCATATTACAGTGAAATGAGATACAATAATTAGATAGTACTGTTAACAAGCAAAAGAAATCAATTTCATTTAAGAATGAGGGGGGAAACAGTTACCTATTTTCAACTCTCTTATTTTCCTGAACTTCATTTTCAGTGCTGCTGGTTTCCAGTCATATGGGTGTGCTATAAAAAAGCAGGGCCAATGTTAACCAGACAAATTCAAATGAAAGTATATGATTATAAAGCAGTTGGAGGGTGGTGGGAATTTTACACTAGACATTTTTCTTTCCTATTTGACAGACAAGAGCAAAATGAAGCAAGGCAGCAGAGCACTGCAGGAGACCTGCAACCAGCCAGGGGGTGTGTGGGTACCTGGCCTGAAGGAGGACTGACTGATGCAGTGGTGATTTCACATCTGACTCCCTCAGCATGGAAGGAGAGGTGTTGGGAGTCAACACCAAGTCTTGGGAGAGGTGGCTGGGTGTAAAATGGGAAAGGTTGCAGCCTAATGGGAATACTGTGCCACTTCATGAGAAAGTTACTGTGATTTTCATGACACTTCCTTCATGAGCAGCCAGGGTAGAGCTCTCTTTCACTGGCAGAAACATAGGAGCACCACGCTGAGGAACCATGCAGGAACACCATTATAAGAAAAATGTACCAGTTACATGGGAGCACCACACTGAGGACCAAGCACCACATACATGGTCCACATTCAGTTTTTGTTTGTGGCGGTTTTGGGGAAAGTTCACAGGTGAGTTGGGATGACCTGTACACAGCATCACCACATCCTCCCTTACACACAAAGGGATTGTAGTAGCGTTAAACTGATGATACCCTGTCCCTTCCCATGGGGAGGGAACCTCTGACAGCTGCAGGAATGGTCACGCTGATTCCAACACTGGACCCTATTCACATGTTACCCTATGCACACTCTGCAGCCTAAGTGCAAGCAAAAAGGGACGGCAGTTGTTGGCCATGGGGCTGGATCCGGGTAGGAGGAGAGCTGAAATGCAACAGGACCATGAAAGCTATGCAAAGACAAGGTATCATCAGCCACACAGGAATACTGAAAGACAACCGCTGTAAGGCAGACCTGAAAAATTAACTTTAGAAGATATAATGAAAAATATGTTACACAATGTGAAAAAAAGAGTCCCAGGTGGGATAACCAGCTTCTGCAAAATGAGCAGAGAAGATTCTGTTTAATTTTGAAAGCCTAAGTGATATCCCCCAGGGGAGTTATAAAATACTTTGTATTGTGGGATGTCCCATGAGGTTTTTCTGTGCATGGGAGTTTGTATACATCATTTTTTGAGGGCTGTCAGAGATTTGGGGAAAGCCTGAGCCTAGCCTGATTTTGCCAAGCAAAAAAGAAGCCACTAGAACAAACTGTGTCTTCATCACAGAAGCAAATTGAGAGAAGAGTAGTATGCTGTGGAGTAGGGTTTTAAAATGAAGAAACTGAGGTGTTATGATTCAGATTGGTTGAGATTTTTTTTCCTCAGGAAGGGGAACTGCCATGGGATGGATACTGGCCATCACTGAGCACCTGGATTTCAGCAAAGCTGGAGAAGATTCAGTTCAGAAGATGAGTTACATTGACTTAGCCAGAGGTGTAGCTTGGAAATGTGCAGGTGACCGTGCTTGGGGCCCAGAAGTAGGGTATAAGGACAGAGGGACATTTGCTGCCTCACCACCATGCCACTCTCTGCACTCTGCCAACAGCTTTCATTTGGACCTGCTGCTCCCCAAGGCTATTCTAAACCTGCGAAATAAGAAAAAGTCTAGATTAAATCCCCAGCCCTGAGGCACCAGGAACACACTGCTCACAGTGCCTCAAGCCAGCCCTGTCTCAAGCAGGTTTGCCATGGAGAGGTGAGTGGCAGAGCCCATAGCAAAGCAGTGTGGACACGATGAATAATGATAATTGATTGCAAGTAGCCGAGAAACAGAAATGTCCAGGCTTAACTGCAGGTTGGGATCTCTTTTGAGCTTGGGTTTCATCACCATATTTCTACTGGTAAGCTCTTGGTGTAAAACAAAGCAAACAGACTGCAGCACCAGGGTAGGGAATGCTGGAGCCCTGCAGGCTGGAGACAAAACACTCAGTCACCCCCAGTGGGGAAATCTGTCTGCCCTCCAGCACCAGCAGCAGCCTCCCTGCCCCTCTGCTGGTCCCAAGAGTCCATGTTACAAACCTGCCAGCAGTTCAGCTATTTTGCTCAGCTTCAGACAGCACCTCACTACCTTTTATTTTCACATTGTTTTGATGTACACATCTCCTAAAAGAAATATAGCAAAAAGAGCTAAAACAAGAAAGATCTGGTTTAGTTGTCTGTGTCACTCAGATAGAGTCATGAAAACTATTTTCATGATGTTATCAGCATGCCATGTGTAACAAAATTAATTGGCACGTGAAGGTACAGTTTTGCTTTCTTATAGCTTGATTTCTTTCCTAAGCAATACATCAGAACTTCATTACCTATTATAAACCTAGACAAAAAGATCTTTTGATTATCCTCATCATACATTACCAGTGTGCCAAGAAAGAAAATAAACACCACTAAACAGTGATGATAGTGCATGAAGTATGAAGCTGATACCGTAGTAAATCAGGTTGTCTTGAGTGGTGCTCTATATTTCTGTGAAAGAAAGTTCTTGCTCACTGGTTTAACTGCTCACTTTATTTTAAACACATCAGGACATTTTTTTTGGAAGATGGAGATTTCTATCAAGCGGCATTGGCCAAACTCCAGATTTCTTCTATTCATCGAGAGCTATAACAGTACTGAACACATAGCTATGAGTGTGAAAGCAATGTTCACCCCTGCATTTTTGTTTCTGTTCAGTCCTCTTGTCCTTTTAGACAGCATAATAGAAGTGCTGCAGTAAGCAGGGTCAAGTAGGATATGCCAGTGAGAAATGTTAAAATGAGACTATAGGCTGCGATTATGGGCTCTAATGTGTGATGAATCCTTTTTAATCACATGATATGAACTAATGTCACCATTTATTATAAAACAACAAAGTGTTCAGCTACTGGAGGAATAGAATAGATGACAAATGCATTTTTAAATCTTTTGTTTAAGCAAGTGCAATGTGATCTTTTCAGATAACTAGGGAAAACCGAAGTTAAAATAAGTGCAAGTATTTCCAGATGCTTTTGGTTAGAACAAGTGTCTTTTCTGGACATGAGGATTTATCCCCTGAAAAGAAGAAAAAAAATCATCCCCTGTGCAGTCAGTATCCACCTACATCTCTGAACTCAAGTGAAAAATAAACTAGGTTATTATGCTAAAAAAAATTGCAGAATTTTAAACAGTGAATTCAAGATGTGTTATTAAAAAGGTATATATAAAAATTTACATTGCAATTCTGTTAAAAAATTATTTGTAATGGTTATTTAAATATAATTTTGTTAAGTTATAGAATTTGTTTCATGCCAAAATGTCAGAGAAGTTTGAAAACACTGTCAATTTTGACACATTTTGTACTGTCCATCCAGTTTCCTACTTACATATCACAAAATATTTCGAGTGTTCAAGACAGTCAAAGAGTAGTGTACCTGAAGGGAGTGTGGTAAGACATTCCAGTGCCTTATAATCATTCAGAAATATCTTCTCTAGTTTAATTCATGGGACGAGGAAGGGTCAGTAACTCCTGGCAGGGGGTAGTGAGAATATCAGTGGGAAGCACTCACTTTACTCAAGTACACAGCAAACAGGTTAACTTGTTTAAAAATAAAATTAAATCCAGTCTCTCTGGATGGCCTTTTAAACTGCTTGGAAGTCCTGATTGGAAGCACACTGGCATTGCTATGATCTCCTCTGCCTTCTGTAATGCTTCTCCTCTGCATTGCCCAACAGCCCTGATTCCTTAGCTTTCTGGAGCAGGAACCTGCACTGCTCATCTCCTCACCCTGCTCCGTAATCATCAAATTTTAAATGTTTAAATTTTAAATTTAAGCTGCATGCGGCTAATGTCCTGGAGACTGCTCCCATGGCCCTGTGTATCACTGGAACCTGAGGACATTATTGGTTTCACAGGTTTAAAATACATTGATTTAGACAAAAACTGACAAAAAAAATCTTTATGACTTCTGCTGTAAAATAGTTTTGTAAGAAATGGTTTAGAAAGTATATGAACTGGGAAATTTAAGTTTGTAAGAGGTATACCATGGCTGAGTGTCTAACAGGGAACAATACCCTGCAGTGACAAAGCGCAAGAGTTTCTTCCACTTCCAGAGCTTCAGGTTCATGACTAAGAGCCTGCCTCCATCCGCTTTGCACCTTCCCTTAAGGTATTTCTATATGTCCATAAAATCCCTCTGAGCCTTCTCCAGGCTGAGCAGTCACAGCTTTCTCAGCCTTCCTCATAGAAGAGATTCTCCAGTCCCTTCATCATTTTTGTGGCCCCTGTTGGACTCTCTCCACTATATCCATGTCTCTCTTGTACTGGGGAGCCCAGCACTGGACACAGCACTCCAGGTGTGGCCTCACCAGGGCTGAGTAGAGGGGAAGGATCCTCTCCACTGACCTGCTGACAATGGAGAGTGCTCTGCCTAATGCAGCCCAGGATACCATCTGCTTTCTTTCATCAAAGGACCCATTGCTCACTCATGTTGAGCTTGGTGTCCACCAGGATTCTCAGGTCATCTTGTGCAAAGCTGCTTTCCAGCTGACTGGTCCCCAGCATATGTTGGTAGCTGGGATTTTTGCTCCCCAGGTGCAGGACTTGGCACTTCTCACTGATAAACTTCATGAGGTTCCTGTTGGCCAGTTTCTCCAGCCTGTCAAGGTTCCTCTTGATGGCAGCATGACCCTCAGAAACCTTACTGAAGTCTAGGTAGGCAGTATCAACTGCTCTGTGCCCAATCTAAAATCTCATCACAGAAGTTTGTCAAGTGGTCCAACATGACTTCCCCTTGAAGCTATGATCTTTTTGTTGCAGCAGACAAGGTGGGCTGACATACTCAGAAAAAGTCCTCTTTTTTCTTACATGCTTCTGCTGACACAATTCCAGGCCTGTTGAACAGCCATAAATGAACCAAATTAAACCAGTGTATAACAGGGCATTCTGCAGCACTGACTTCCTTGTCAAGTGAAGCATAATACTGACAAAGTAATTATGAGTAATGCAGCTGCATCTCAGCAACCCATCATGTTCAAGCTCTACAAATGCACGATGGAAGAATTATAAAGTGGAGATTTTTCTAATCTGAGGAATCAGGGAGAAACAGGAGATTGAGGGAAAGAAAAAAGCATTAATTCTCCACATTTCCAAACAATGGGCAGTGAAAGAGAGTGAATGACTCAGCTCAGGTTGGACAGGGAATCTGCAGCAAAGTTGGAGCCTAAACCTGTGCTTGAGTCTTTCTCTAGTTCCACAACCATAAAATCACTCCTATGATCATTATATATGGAAAACTTCCCCTAAATCCTTGATGTCTTTGATGCTGACTATAATCAAATACTTTGAAGTGTATATTTACAAGGTTTGCTACTAATTAACATTCACATGTGTGCCGAAATTCACAGAGGAAATAATCGCATCGGGTTAGGATATGAAATCTCTGAAATCCAAGGCAAATACTGTCTTCCCTGGAGACAGGAAAGTGCTGATGTCCATGGTGAAACAGGAGTTATTGGAGAAGATGAACATGGACCTGGCTGCACAGCAGGAAATCTGTAGCCCTGTGGCCAGAAAATATGACTCATGTGTCAGCCATATATCACTTGCCTTTTTCATACAAGCTTTTTTTTTTATGTGAACCCCTTTCTACCATTATTTTATGAATACCTGGCAAGAGCATGGTGCAACATTCTGCACTTGAGGGACAAGACTGCAAAAAACACAGATGGAATGAGGAATGCAGCTGCTAATTGCTGTGCCCATAGAACTTTCTCTACGTCATTGATTTCTGTCTCCCTTATAGTGATGACAGCAACAGGAGTTCAAAATGTGGCCCTTGGGTCAGAAACATTCTCACACAACTCTGCTAGAAGGAAAGGGAAATTAAGGTCAACACTGCTGTGTGTTACCAGAAATCACGTCCACAGTTTCCCATATCCTGGAGTTGCATGACTTCTGCTGAACTAAAGACAATACTGCTAGAACATTGCAATACAGTGCCCCATCTAAATGGTCATGTTTAAAAACACAAAATTGGAAAGGGCTAAAGGGAAGATCGGTCAAGGACAAAAAAAAAGACCTAAACAACTCAAAGGTGCAACAACAGTTTTTAATTCTTTGGGTAATTAACATGCAACTTTGTCTTCCTGCAAAGCTCCCGGGAGAACTAATGTTTGAGGCAAGGTGTTGCCCTCTGAAGCTGGAGGAAGAGAAATGTCAGAGGACACCTGGCAATTTATTCTTGTTACCTCCTCAAGAGCAAGAATTATGTTGCTTATGTGAGTAGAAGTTTCCAAACTCCACGAGAAACTAGAAAGGCCTGGATTGATCATTCAGCATTGGCACCTTCTTGCATCAGCACATGCTTGTCAGATAAAAACATCTTATTGCTCTGTAGGTACCCTCACAAATATGTCCATACAGTGACCACGGCCTTCACATCCAGCTGGTTTGCTCTTGGTCAGCTCTGTTCTGCTGATGTTGGGTGGGGACATTACGTGATATCAGTATCTTTTGAACCTCTGACCTTTGCAAAACAGCAATTAATAAAAGTGGTATGAACAGCTTAAATGGCAGGAAGGATGCCTGTGAAGCCTCATAACTGATGCAAAGCGCTAAAACTGTGGTCATTGTAGGATAACAAGCAAACAAACGTGTAAGAGAAAGGAATTATTTATTAGATAAATATAACCTTAAAAAAGGATTGCTCAGAAAAATGTTTTATTTCTCCTAATGGATACTGAAGTCCCATACCTTGTGTGAGAACCGGATAGATTTCCTGTCATGGCCCACCAGCCCTTGGGTACCTCTGATACCTCTGCCTTGGTTTAGGAAAGCACTTGCCAGAGGAAAAGACAGGAGAGAGTTTGTCATGCACTGGGAAATCAGAGGAGTAAATCAGTATCTGGAAATCCCATTGTCTCTCCACTGGCTACTGGATGAGCCTGCTTTTATGGGATGGACCAGCTATGTGGCACTTGGGCAACCGGTGCTGGATGAGACATGTTCTGCCCTTCACAAGGGTGTGGGAATAAAAGATGTGACCTGATAATTAGCCTTCTGTATGTTTGAGCTCTGTGACAGGTTTGTAGCTGGGCCTTTCGAAAGCTACTTGCAGTTCCCCAGTCCGGCATCCTCTGCATTTGATGACCTGCTCTGGGCTTTACTGTGAACTGCTCCTGGACTTCTGAGTAAGCCCTTCAGAAGTCATAGCAGAGGTTTAACAGCTCTGCAGCGAGGGAGGAGTAGAACACACAGATTTTCTAGGAAAGGGACTATTGTTGTTCCTTGCCATTTTCTGAGAAAAGTAGGAGCCTAGGCAGCCCATGTGGAACTATAAGCATACTTAAATATCAGGTAGATTCATTACTATTTTTCCAAGGTGTGAAAAGATGAACAACAGAGACTTCCGGTTTGTGTGCAAAGAAAAGCCAGGTAGGACCAAAACCAGACAGAATTAGTTACAAAAGCTTGTTTAGGTCTTCAGCAGGTAGGTCCTTCTGGGAGAAATCATCTCCAGTGCCCTCTATGTGGCACAGCATCAAAGGAAACATGATATTTTACCATCTGAATCCAATGCCAAAATAATTTCCTAATGAGATGCTAAAAGCATTTTTATTCCCTCTTTGTGTTAACCATTTCACCTCAAGTGTTCTGTCAAAGCTGAAAGTTGCTGTCTCTGCGGGGGAAAGCAATTTGATGATGCTGAAATCCTCCTCTTCAACAGATTAGAAGCATCCTCTTCCATCCACACTAGTCCAGAGTACTTCCAGCTGGAATCTCAGGTGGCATAACAGAGGAGAAAGAGTGAAGGACTGAGTGCTGATGCACTTTCGGTGCTTGACCTTATCATTAACACTGTCAACAAGTTGTCAACATCTGCACAGAAGTGCAGAGATGAACAGCTGGGCACCATTTCTGTTGCTGCAGGCTGGATGGAGTCACCCTCACAGCTCAGAGGCTCCTCCCAGTCCTGCCAATCCCAGCGCCATCCTGTCCAAGGTCTGGTTCATGTCCAAGCCTAATCCAAAGTGCTTGGTTTCCACTTCCTGAGATCCTCCAAAAAGCAGATGCAAACATCAGCAATTGCTTTCTGAAACCAACCATAGGTAGATATTTCCCACTGAAAGATTCTGGTGCAGACTTAATAGGATCCAAAAGACAGCCCAGGAATGCAGAATCAATTAAAGGACATTATAAAAATTGTTCCGATTCTGCAATGCACTTTCAGCAGTAGCCTCCTGAGACACGACCATAAGCTCCCTTTGCTTTCATTAGTTGTCCCACTTTCATGAAGACATTGCACTTGGTTTTTACACCAAACATGGGGAGTCCTCAAAAATAAAATCTCATTGCCTGATGGATACCACAAAATGTAGCCTTTCAAAAAGTGGAAAGTTTCTTAGTATTTTCCATTTAACACAGATAACACACTGCAGTTTCCTTCTCACGATGGACAGAAGGAGCCTGGAGAAGTACAGAGTTTGCTTCTGAGCTCATTTTGCCATGTGACAATATCCCTATCAGTCACATTTCGGTGCTTTCTTTGTTACACTGAACAACCATTGCTCATGGCAGGTCTTCAAATTCTTCCTCAGTTTGGGACTTTCCTCTAAAATTACCCTGGCTTGTATCTTAGGGACTTGTTGACACATAATTCAGATGAAAGACAATTGTGGTAATTGTCATGGAACTGTATGGGACAGTTTGAGATGTCCTTAGCTGGTTAGTGAAGCTATAGACACATGGCAGGAATTTTAAGAGCTGTAGTAAGGGATGAAGTGATATATAGAATCAGTGGTGTTATAATTAGAAATAAATAATTTTTTCATAGGTTGTTTTCCGCGAGACTAGTATTTTGCCCATTATATTCAATTTGCTAAATCACACTTGCTTAATTTTAAGAATTATTGTACATTTACTCCGGCCAGCTAGCCCTCCTCAGAAATGCTGGGCTGTCACACGCCAACAGTTTGCAATTCCTCACCTTCTGACGCGAACTCAGACGTAGAGAAAATTGTTCAGTCAAGCTAACAATCAGTTGGATTTCTGATACTCAGAATGTGCTTTTCTGGCTTGGTGTCCTGTGCTCTGCAGTTTTTCTGGTAAACAGAGCAGACAAACTCGCAGGAGTAAGGGACATGAAGCTGATTACGCTTCCTGGGCCCACTTCACTGTGTCGTTCATGCCTATCTCTGAGCAGCACAGTGATAACACAGTGCTGAACACAGAAGATAAAATAGTTGCTTGGTGACTACTCTGCATTTTATATTTAACCCTTTAGGTCTCCTCTTTGGAGTTATCCATGTTTGGTGAGTAAATAAGGACAGCCAACAAACTGCAGCTTGGACACTGAAAAGACAGAATTCTGTCTTCATTTCTTACATGCAAAAATTAGGCATCTGAGCCTGAAAAGTAGAGCTTGAGAAAGTCAATGACCACTGGCATCCAAAAGACCATCCTGCTAGCCAAGTGCTGGACGGAGGGCTCTGTGTGCAACATCGAAGAGGAATAATCCTGGTGAGGAGCACAGCTGGGACTCCCTGCAGCCAAAAGTTATTCTTTGCCAGTAGCTGGAAACAGTTAAATATAAGCAAGTTCCCTTTGCATATCACAGATACTAATTTGTTATTTTTCCAGTACAAAATGTTTATAAGTCAAGCATGGATGTATTCTGCAAGCCTGCCCTTTTTGGTCCAGGGAGGCAGTAAGATACCCACTGATCTGCCCTACAATCAGGGAGGGTGAAAGTGCAGAAAGACCCATCATACAGTTAGAAGAAAATCTGGCCAGAGACACTGTGGCACAGGGCTTCAGTGCAACAGGGCTCCTGCTGCAGGCAGATAAGCATCCTGAAGTGAGCAGATTCCAGTGTGTGGGGATGTGTCAACACTGTTGACTGCAGCAGAGTGCAGAGATGGCTGAGAGAATTAAATAAAATAACCTGGAGACCAGAACCAGAACAAGTCAATTCAAGGACTCAGTGTTTCATTAAACATTTCATTCAAGGAAAAAAAAACACATTTAGGAGATATGAAGATGGCAAAATACACTTTCAGTCTGCTACGTCTGGATGATGCCAGACAACATATCAGGAAAAAATATTTTATTTTTACAGGCAGAGTGCTCTGTTTGTCCTTGGAATCTGTCCCAGAACCAAGCAGGTTTCTATGTCTGGATCTCTTCATCATGTGCGTTTATCTGTGAGATATTTAATATGCATGGCCCTGCTTCATTTTTCATGACTGACTTTGTGGAGTGCAACCCAAGCACCTTTTAAGTTTACACCTTTTAAGACAGTTATCTGTCAAGCTATATTTTAAGTGTGTCTCAAAAAAATTACTTATGAAACTCTGCTTAGAATTATGCTAAGGGAAGGTTCACAGTAGCATTAAGCTAAATCAGTATGTAAGCATGTTTACATGAGAGCTACTTCTAGAAAAAAGCTGAGTAGCACCTGCTCCTAAGGGAAACTGATCTCTCAATTTTGTGAGTAACTCATATTTATGTGCTGATGAGCAGATTTAAAAGCAGGGTTTTCAAGAAGCTGGAGGCAATTTAGAAGCAGAAATCAACATTGACTTGTACCAGAACGTGGAAATTACCATTATCCTGAAAACACCTTGCTGGGCCTTCACAGGGTCTAGCTTTTGGCAGCTCAGCAGAAGAGATTGTTTAACTTTTTTTACAGGGCTGATGCTGCCAACCCACCCTAGTGAGCAAGACCCAGGAACCTGGCACAGTGGTCCTGCATCTCAGTAGTTAATGAATACAATATATAGGCACCAGCACCAGGCATAGGTAACGATACCTCCCAGAATATTTTTGAAGCACAGTAGGTTCCACTAATTGCCCTCAAGGTCTTGAGAAGACCATCTCTGGTGAGATATTCCTGTGACTTGGTTCACTCTTCCCCAGGTGGTTAATCTGTTCTACATGCTGTCCAGTGCCTGGGGAGGTGCCCAGGGTGGCAGAGGATGTGGACTGGCTGATGACATAACACAGCTCAACAATGTTAGCTGCTGGAAGCCAGGCTCAGGCAGACTCTGAGCACAGGGGTAGCACCAGTAACAATATCCCACAAGATGACACAAAAAGCTTAGAGGATCGGCTCTAATATGATACCACTTCACATAGGCCGTATATTAGAAATATAATCCAGAAGGACCCTTAGCAGTCCTTGTATTACCCACAGTGTAGGCAGGGCCCAGCTGTAAGAATGTATAGAGAAATCTCCACAGAAAATGGAACCCAGGTAAAGCCCGTGAGTGACCAAACACATTGTTGTGAAGGTCATAAACTGTCTTTTGGCTATGCTGAGCTGGAACTGATGATCATCTTCAAAATTATGTATCTAACAGGCTGAGGTTTTAGCTTTTCAAGTCCTCTGGGAATCTATGATAGCCTCAAGGAAATGATAGTTAAGTTTGTAAGAAGTTCCTCCAAAACCCATGGTCTGTAAAGAGAATAGTGGTACACTGAGAGAAGGGACCCAAGAAAGTCCTACAAAGAGTTGCAAAAGAAATGAGACGAAAGTACAGTGGAAGACAGACTAGCAAAGTAGGCAGAGAATAAGGAGAAAACAAAGGAACTTCAGAAAGAAAAAAGAAAAAAAATTTTTCAAAAAGAGCATGACTTCTCAGGGGCTGAAGAGTGTAAGTGGGAAGGACCAGCTTTGGGCTTTGGCCAGGCAGAAGACGGTAAAGACAAAGAAATTCTATAAGGCAGCATGATGTTTGTGGTTAGTTAGCTGTAGGGAAGGAAGATAAAGGGAGGTAAGACTGGGATAGGGGAAAAAAAGCAATTTTTTTGGAAAAAAAGCACAAATTCTGAGCTACAGTGTTAAACTTCAAGATACAGGATGGTGACAGACATCAAAGTAAAGACCCAAAGGTTTTCCTTTCTTATAGGCTGGAATGTGCTAAATCTTGTTGTGAATGGGGAAAGAGCTTGAGGACAGGCAAATAGAGTAAGAGAATGGGTTGAGATGGAGTGGTGGTGAGGAAGAATGAGGAATTGGGCAGGAGAGGACATGGGACCATTTGTGCAAATGGAGAAGACAAACTACACCTCTGACAGTTATTTAGTAGGGGAAACAGAAATATAAGCTGGAAAATGGGAGAAGTTGGGCTATATTACACAGGGACTGGTAAGAACCTTTGCAAGAAAAAAGAAATCTAATGGAAGGAGAGTTCGAGAAGTGAGCCAAAAGACTCTTGGAAAAGTGAGATGTTTATCTAGAGGAATGAGGAGCTAAAAAGAGCAGCATGGGAATGTTGCAGCCAGCAGTGACATTTTTAGAGATTAATTGGGTGTCACAGAGACAGCAGGAGAAGGTGGGGAAGACATGGACACATCACAAAAATGTGATGAAATGGGAATGTGTGTGTGACAGAAATGGGAATGGCTATGATAGTTGCCACAATAAATAGAGAAGGATAGGGATGTGGGACTAGCTCTGCTGTTAAGGTGAAGGTAGAAAAGCAGGAGGCGAGGGAAGAATTGTAAAGGGATGATACTGCAGAACATGTGTGGCCAGGAAAGGGAGGAGAAAGAAGCACAGAGTTACAGCAAGAGTCAAAAAGAATAGCCTAGATAAGGTTTCTAAAGAAATCTGTCAGTGTGACATTTTCAGCTGTTCCTGTGAAGCCAGGAGGCAGTGACCTCTTACCTCTTGAGGGACTGAGCAGACTGGGAACATCCTCAGATGTCACCCTCTAAGGGCTCCTCAGCAGCCTCACCCAGAATCTCAGTCCAGTACTGGTTGCTTCTCATAATTGTGCCTTTTTTTAAAACCTCTTAACACATACACAAAGTCAAGTTTTAGGAAAACCAAACCAGTAAGAGCCCTTCTGCACTGCAGAAAGCAGTAGTGCCATTAAAATGTTCTTGTGAAAATATAAAAATAAAAGGTAAGAGGTCCCTCAGTCACAGTGCTGACAGTGGCCAGCTGAAAATGGGGAGAGGATTTTACCTCTCATTCCAGCATGTCAAGGAGTAAAGACACTAAGGGAAAAAGGTTTAGCAGTGCAAAGACAATGCTCTGCCATGCCAGTCACAGTGCCTATCACCGCAGCTCTCCCTAAAGACTGAGGAGTTTGCCCAATGGCATCAGTGCCCCGACTGCCAATGCCAGCACCCAGAACCAGCACCAAGGCTAAAGAGTCCATAAACCCAGTCTCCAGCTTTGAGGCTCTGACATTTCCTTAGGTGGACAAACAACTAACCCTGACCCCACAGTTGGCAGTATCACAGCTTCCTCGGATCTCTGGACAGCAAGAGATCTCCTGACTGTATTCCTTAGAGGATTTCTACATGACTAGAGACTGCAGTCACTAACAGTAGTGCCCCAAACTTTATGGCATGTTGTCTCTGTCCCTGCCAGTGTGGTCCTTTCCAATGAAGGGAGTATTCCCAAAGTACCAACCCTCCTTAGCACACACCCTCTTCTTACTGCCCAGCCAAGCTCCAAATGTGTGGGACAAAATTGCTGAGAACTGCCAAGAATCATCAGTACTTTAATTCCTGCCTAAACTCCAGGCTCTCACAGCAGCCATGCAAAGAATGTCTGCCAAGCCACAGACGTTCCAGAGGCTGGATGCAACTCAGTACAAATATGTCAGTGCAGTGATGCCATTAACCTCGCTGCAAGTAGGGTTGCAAGTTGCAAGAAAATATTGTAAATATAGTCTGTCATTGCAAAGACTAACCCTTGGGCAAGATTGTCTCAGTGTACTGAAAAGACCTGAAAGTTAATGGTATTTAAAAAAAAGGGGGAGGGGGGGAGGGTGAGAAAGTTGTCCAAACAGATCTGCTGAACCACAGACACTGTGGCTGCGGCTCTAATCATGCAAAAAGCATCACAGGCTGCAACTTTTTAAACTCCGAGAAAGAATAAACTTCTTTTCTCTCTGCTGTTGCAAGTTGCCCCGAGATCCCTAGTTATTTATAAACCATGCTGCTGTAGGAAACCTATAAATATCCAAAGCGATAAGCACGCCCTTATTCTTAGAGCAGCCAACTAAGTAAAAATGGAAATCACCCTTGGCCTACTGGAACCTCTGCGGCCACATCCTCTGTCCCCACCCCATCAAGCCAAAAGCACAATTGCCAGGTCTAGACTTGACCTCATATTGCCATAGTCAGGTCTTCAGCCAGACCTTAGCCTCTGTATCTGATAAGGTGGCAACTGGGTATCTGACCACCACGACCACCGCTCACAGTCAATAAACCCAAGAGGAGATACAGGGCAGTTGATAGACAATGCAGGAAAATGGACAATGCACAGCATAGAAGATTATATTCTTCTAAGTGTAAAGATTATTGCTAGGAACAGCACAAATAGGTCCAAATCTGGCCCTAGTCATGACACAATAAAAACTTGGTCATGCACACTTTTATGGATTCACTTGTTTTTGACTTCTTGCAGCTGAGGTTTTTTAAAGGACTACTTCAAATCTACCTGTAAATGAGAAATCTCACTTCTATTCCAGCAGAGACCTAACTGCACACCTCTCTGAATGCTCACCGTCATACTGCAGCTGCCTTGGGAATTATCTTCCTAAGGAGGAAAATGGGGGCAAATTGCTTGATTTTACAGAGCACCAGCAAGGCCACATCTGGAATACTGTGTTCACTTTTATGGCTGTCAGTTCAAGGGGAATGTGGAAACTGGAGAGGGCCCAGCAAGAGTCAGTCAAGATGGTCAGGAACCCCGGAGTCCCAAAGAGAGATTGTGGGAGATGAGCTTATTTAGCTTGGTGAAGGGAAGGCTAAGGGAGGATGTAATAGAATCCTAAAACTGGCTGTAAAGTAGTTAAAACACAATAAAGCCAAACTCTTCTTGGTCATGGCACATGATAGTGTAAAAAAGTGAAACATGAAGAAGCAAAAGGCATTTATGCAACTCTGACAGATAGTGATTGCTTAAAACATTCAGCCCATGTGTTGCTTTGTCTGAACAGACAATGATCTCTAAAAGCACTGTGTCCACTACAGGCTGAGGGACTCCGCAGCTGTAGCAACGTCTGGTACAATAACATTTATAATTGAAAACTACACAGACATCAAGCCTGAAACCAGAAAAAAATTAATGTTACCTTAACTTCTCTAAAGCTGAGTTAATACTTTCTGGATCTGATTTGGTTTATTCTTCACGCTCTGACTACTTCTGTTACTTATGAGGTCTCTTCCATAAGAGCATTTCAACCCCTTTTGAATTAAAGGAGTAACTCAAAGAGTTAAGCTCCAGTGTTTCAGAATTGGTGAAACTATTTCTTTCTCTATATTTGGTTATAATTTTGTTTTGAAGTGCAAAAGGGTTAAGGCATACACATCCCAGAATAAAAATTGTGTCTGACAGCCATAATGTCACTTTGTAGCTAGAGGGAACATTCCTGCTGTCACTAAAATACCACGGATGTAGCCAATTGAACAAAAATGGTACTATCTAAACAAACTCAACACACAATGGCTAGTTCCTAACTTCAGTGGTTCAGCAGACCAACTGTGCTCCAGACAATGCTGAGTTTGTTCAAAGTGTAATACGTTTAGTTGTGCATGCTTATATATGAGTTATTGTAAAGTTGCTTCAGGCTAAATTCATTCCTGCTGCAACCCCACTGAAATGAGTGTATTTAGAGCAGAGATTAATTTGGCCCATTATGTACTAAACTTGCAGGTCTTTCTTTTAAAAAAGGACTATTCTTTCTGCAATTGATCTTGCTCACTGCAGTCATCTAAACACAAAGGAAGTCTTATCTGTGTTACCCCAGTGTGGTGGAGTTATACTGGATTTACGTTGTTGCAACTGAGAGAATTCTTTCAGCTGAAAATAAAGACAGCTGCCCAAATTACATGCAGATCATTGCACTTCTCTTATACACCAAAAAACTTGTAATGCACATTTAGTGTCATGCATGACTTGCTGTAGCAGCTGTAGGGAAGAGGAATTCCTGATACACAAAATTTTGTTAGAAAGTTAGGTCATGGCTCTAGCTGTAACAGGTTTCAACATCTAAGCAAATACACAAGCTTTTCCATTATACATGGATGGCAAGCAACTTACAGGCAGCAATGAAATTATTTTCCCATCTGGATCATCTACTGAGATGGCACTTCAGCATTCTGGGTATGAAAGCTTGGAACTCAAGGATGAAGGAATAAGATTCAAAATAACAACTAAGTGTCTAAAACACAACTATTTGTGGAATTTAGGTGCCTAAAGAGAAGAACTTAGAAATCACCTCATCACCACCACCTCCACTTTGTTTGGCTTGATGCTGCTTGAGGCACCCTACCCTTCATGTGTTGCGAGATGATTTTAAAATAATCTAAAATAGGAAAAAAAAAGAACTTACAATTTCAGAATTATATGTTTCTTCCAAATTTGTCATCTCTTTGTTTCTCTAATCCAAAATGTTTTAAAGGAAATTTCTCAGGGTTTGTTTCATGAAGAAGATGTGAACAGATATTGTATTCTGATGTGAAATCCCGGGTTCATTTGTGAAATAGAAATTCTGAATGTCGTCTGACCTTAGTGTCAATGGTCATTTTGCAATGATGAGCTTTTATGTCACAGACCAGGCCAACAGAAGCAGGGACAGTGCTGAGACCCCCAGACATTTGGGTTTCCATAGCAGGGAAGCAACATAAAACGACAGACAATGCCAGAACTATTGATGAACATTTTATGGTTTTATCTTACACAGGAAGACAAGAATTTCTTCCTAGTCTTGAGGAAGTTCTGAACCTTAATTAAACCACACAGCTTGGATGAATCAGCAGCAACCTGTGCCACCAATTTATTCTGAAGGAGTGATGTTGCTCACTGTGAGGAGAATGGGATGGAGGAGGCCAACAGGCAGACACTTGCAGCTCTACCTACCGCCACAGATACACTGAGAAGAGGGTCCACCTATGTAAATAATAAAGACTTAAACAATAAAGACAACAAAAAGAGCTTTTGAAAATACAGCCCAAAAGTTAGACACATAGTTCTCATGCAGGCCACAGCGAGAGGCTGGTGCAGACTGCATCCTTCTCCATGCTGCAAAATCCCAAAACGCTCCAGTCACTAGTACAGTCACATTCACAGACAAATGTGGGCATTATTTTGCAGATTCCTGGCCAAGAATTTTGCTCTCAAAGCACTGGGATTTATAATTTTAATTGAGTAGAGAGTTTAAAAGACTACAGGATATAGAAAAAGACAGAAAATCAGCCATGTGTGTTTCTGGTACCCTAGGCAGGCCAGCTTTGCTGTAGGTTTTTCTCTCATGATTAAAACAATTCTTTCCCCTCAGAGTATCTATAATCCAAACATGATGAGTTTGCTTAGGTAAAACATCCTTAGCTGCTTACTTCTGCATTTTGTGCAGAATTTACATAACAAACCCCACAACATAAGACATGCAAAGCAAACAGTAGGTTACTCTGTGGGGCAGGATAATTCAACCATAATTATCCCTTAGTCTCTGCTCAGAAGACCACAACATTCCTTAAAGCCAGAATCTTTAGAAAGTTTAATCTTCTCAAACAGGGAAGTAAGATATATGATAGCTGATAACTGTTTGCTCTCCCTTTTTAGTGTTCATTTAATTAAGGAGTATAGAAATGCAATCCTTATTCTCATATGGAAAATAAGGGTTTATTTACTTTACTCCATCAGTTGACTGACTTTGGTGGATCCTATGCAAACACGAGAAAAATGTATCCCAGTGAAAAATGTGTTGGGTTTTTGAGAGTTTGACCTTGTGAAGCACTTTTTATTTTCAAAAATATCCTCTATATAGCATAGAAACTCTTTAAAAAGCCATGTCTCATACTGCTTAGAAATGCAAAGGTCTGGACATTTTAATATATATTTAATATATTTTATCATGGGACAAATAAATAAAGAGGATGAAGAACTGAAGGTATTTATTCCTTTTTTCTTTTTTTTTTCCCTTCTCAGGAGATAAGCTCTAAATTGACAGGGATCTGGCTGATAAAAGGTACCCACCATACATAGGTTAGAGTTGGCTACATTAGTGATGCAAACACAGCAAGCCTGGGCAGCATTTTGTGACCTTGTTGTTAGTCTGCTCACCAACACTCTCTGTGGCACCAGGCACCTCAACCACATCTGTAGTCACTGCTGCAAGCGCAGAGGGTCACCCTTAAAAACAAGGTATGGCAAAAGCCCACATTTTGAATGTCCTTCTCTAAGAACTAGAACAGTTCTGACAGACACTGTACTACAGCTAGTCACTCAAAGATACACAGATCAAATACCACAAGAAAAAGGAAAGGAAGTAATTACCCATGAAGGAGAGCATTTTGTTGCTATGTACTACTAATCTCTATATAAAAATGAATAAACCTTATACAGTGAAGAACAGCTGGTGTGATCCAACTGTCCTACTAACGCAGTAATTAATGATACCTGTAATTCTGACTTAAGATCACATAGCCACAAGTGCTAAAATGTATATTTCCTCAAACACTCTGTTTTCCTGGACTATGACATAAAATCACAGTCTTCCTAGACCATTTTTATGAGAAGACTCTTTCTTCAGTTTTGTGATTTTGGATAAGCACCTGCTTACTCTATTGTCCACTGAAAATAGACACAAAAACAGTTACACTTGATGCATATCCAGTTGCCAAAAGTGATCAAAATGTTAGCCCTATTAAGACCTCACTAGCTGAAATCTGTTTCCTTGGGAGGCAATGTGTATTGCTTTCATTCCTATTCCAGCTAAAGAGTGGGAAAGCACTGATGAGGTCAGTTAAATCCCATTTGCACAGTGAAAATGCTTACTAAAGCCCAGCTGATTATTCTTGTGCCAAATCCCCGGGGACAGCAGCAGCAGTACAAGAGTGTGTGGAATGCTCCTCATGTGGCTTTCAGCACAACTGTTCAGAGATTTACTGGAGCAGGTTAGGGTTCCCCCCAGTACACCTCTTCTCATTACCATCAGGATCTTCAGGGTGCCATGACACAGCTGAGGATGAGAGAGGCACACCTTTCAGCCTTCCCCCACAAGCTCACATGAAGTCACGTTGCTCAGTGTGGCAGCAAAAGGTACCCACACCATCACACAGGCCTTCAGAGACCAAGAGTAGCAACATTCATATCTCATACTCCAGCCAGAAATTCTTTAGAGACAGTGGATGCAAGGGGCAGCAGCATGGCTGTGTCCAAAGGGAGGGAGAGTCCAGGACTGAGCTGTGTCTGCACCAGCTGATGCTCTCAGCTCCCTTGGGAGTACTCTGACTGTTTTTCAAGTGACAAAACTGCAGAACATGCACCTAAACACAAAGCATACAAGATACACTTGTAACAAAAAGTGCTCTTGGTCAAAGGCAAGTGACTTTTCTTCAGCAATACAGCTTTGTGCACTTTCTTCCTTAGCTTATTACAGCAAAGCATAATCTTAGTACTATCCATATTATACACCTGTCAGCTTGCTTTACCCCTGCCAGTCATGAGAGATGATGAACAGTCTTGTTTACCATATGCATACATCATGTAAAGAAGAAATGGCATTGCCTGAGCACAGGAGGCACCAAAAATATTCTTGACAGTACTCACGTGAGAGAGAAGCACTCAGTGCTACTGGGCAGAAACTATCCTGACCTCCCAGGTCCACAAAAGTGCTGCATATAAAATAAAGTTTTACAAAACCTTCATACTTATTTTAACACTTCTGGAAAAGTTATTTAGTATTGCCCATATTGCTGCTTTTCAAAAGCAAAACTTCTTGGAAACCTGGACCTGGCCTTTTCACAGGACTGTACAATGTTTAGACTAAATCACCTTTAGTATATGGTACAATTTCAGGACAAAATTGGGTTGCACTTTTGTGTGCTTAATTGTGAACTTTCCTACAAGGGGCAAATCAGCAAATTTCAAATGCAGTGATACCCCACATTATCCCCAGTAAGGACACGTTTTCCCTTCATGCATTTACAATTAACAGTCTCATGACATTTCAGCTAGATGGATAGATCAAAGTTAGTAAGTCTGCACTGGGGAAAAGATGGGAGTCCCTATCAACACCACGCCACATAAGATGAATGGGGACTCCTGTGTCAAAGCAAGAGCCAAGGGTGAAACCTGTATTTGGCAGAAGGCAGAATTTCACCCTTTGCACCTGCTCAAGTGGGTCTTGATCATGCATGTCTTCTGGATTGTGAACTTCCTTTGAAGCCAC
This sequence comes from Pyrocephalus nanus, assembly GCA_038380795.1. Lineage (NCBI taxonomy): Eukaryota > Metazoa > Chordata > Aves > Passeriformes > Tyrannidae > Pyrocephalus > Pyrocephalus nanus. Next base: position 44,111,438 of record CM076259.1, read on the forward strand.
TGGGAGTTCTGCACGGAGACGGGTTTCAGCATCCAGTTTTGCAACAGGTGCAATTCAGTGAGCACTTCATATAAAGAAGGAAAGCAGCAGTGTAAGTGAGTAAAGGGAGGGAACTAACTGTTCCATTGTGTTAGTATTTTAAAAGACCATCTACACAACCATAAAAATTTAATCTAAAAGAGACAATGCTGTGGTACAAAAAAGTTTATTTAGTCACAATTTTGTAAACATATGAGGTAAATTAACATTTACATCAACTTGCTTCTTACAGAATTTAATATACAAGGCACTTTGTTGAAGACAGCACTTTTAACTGTTTGCTGGTTTTACTGTTCTACAAGTTCCTGACAGCCCAGAAAACTTGTTATGTTTGTTGTGAGATTCTGTCATGTATAAGACAAACATCTGGAAAGCCACAAGAAAGTTCTGAGTAAGCCTTCTTATGCTTTACAACCCATTAACTGTGAGAAACAGTGGCAATGGGAATAGCAGTGTATTCTCCACCTTAAAATATGCTCACATATCTTACATAACTCTTCAAGAACTGAAACTTTTAGAACTACATTGGTATCTACAGCAAACTTAAAAAGCAATCTACAGTTTCTACAATACATCAGTATTTTTTGCTTATGCAAATAGTCCCATTACCTTTAATGGTCTTATTTGCAAAAGTTAAAGTAGCTTGCATGAAATTGTATTTGCAGGTTCAGAACCATATTTTTGCATTGAAAGCAAAACATTTATTTTTTGTAAAATCTTCTACAGTGTAACAGTGCAGTGTTTATCCTCAAGTATTTTGTTTGGAATTTTAAGCCAGGCTGTAAATTTAGCTCTTAAAGGACTTATGTCACAGCTAGTTTTTGTCATTGAACCTCTAAACACACAGGAAGGCATATGAACAATAACGAACCTTAGTTTATTTGGTAATAATGGAGTTCATGATGAAAAGTATCTTTTTCCATAGTGTGCTCCCTATTTATCCAACTCCCATATTTCAAATATACAGAGAGAGCTGATACTATAGATCAGAGAGGTTAAACTGTCTTTAATGATACTGCCTTATGTCTAAAGAGTTCTTGTGTTACAGTAAGACATTTCTCTCTTAAGTTTAACACATTGGCAGAGTCATTCTTTTACTTATTATACAAATGTAAACTTAAAAAGCAGTTTATTTCATCCAAATGTGCAATCTGAAATCAAATACTGAATGTAAACTTCAGAAAATCAAAATTACAAAAGCACGCTTTTCACAAGAAAAATCAAAGTAGAACATCAGGAATTAAAAAATACAAACAACCCAGCCTGTTCAAATCCATGATGTTAGTGTCTGTATTAAACAAAAAGACCTAGGGGCTCAATGCTCTGCTTCTGCAGACTGCTGTCACCCACGTGAACTCAGTGGAATACAACAGCTTTGTAGCAGCTGAGGAGGTGGTCCCACGCCTAACCAAAAAAGGACCTAAGTATTGATCTGGTTTTTAAAGCTTGCTTTAATTATTTCACTGATGCTATACTTACGTATTCATACCAGAAAATAATCTCAAGAGCTGCAAAATGTCAGACATTTAATTAGCTCTAAGTGCCTTGATGAATGACAAATATACTGCAAAAAGAGAAGTACATTATACAGCTGGTAACTTGTTCAAAGAGGTTTTTTTTTCAGTTTTCTTTTTCCATAGTTCACCTCAGCATATTTTTTAACTTCAAGTAAGAGAGACAACAAGTTTTCCCACAATTATTCTACTCAAAGAGCAAAAATGAGTGGTTTGGGTTTTTTTTTTCAGTTTGCTTAATATCAGGCATGATTCTGTTCTGAATTCTGCTTTTGCAATAACTTACCTAAAGGTTTCATCTTAGCTGTACATCTAAGGTCTTTCAGGATTGTGGATTGAACAGCCGTATGACCGGGCAAAATCAAAATATCACTTGCTACCAGTTCCCATGAGACTCTGTAATTAATTGATGTGAAAGAGTAAATGACTTGGAAACTAGCAGATAGTTTTTATCAACAGACTCTGTTCTGCAAGTTAATAAGTGTTTGTACATACTTTCTAGAACTGTGGAATTCTCCATAGTTATATTTGACTCATAGGATGTTGAATTCAGTGTTCACTCATGAGTAAAGATCAGAGTGCTCAAAATTGGCCACACCAATAAGATTTTTCTTTCAACAAATCTGAACCCAGATGTGATGTGGCAACTAAAAGCAGTTGTAAGCACTAAGGAGGAGTTCTGCCAAAACAGTTACCTGGGCTTAAATGAAGAAACAGTTACTGGACTCCAAATGAAACTGTAGGTAATGAAGAGGCTTGACGCTGCATAGTTACGTGATGGAACTTAAGCTGATCTTAAAAGCGCAACCTGTGAGTTGTAGCTTTGCTTTCTCAGACCAGTACTGCTTGGATGCAGAGGCTGCTCTCTCAGACTTCTCTTAGGGGTTGCAATAGAGTTACATTTCTCCCCCCGAGCTTCACCTAACAGGAAAAATGATCTTTTAGAGCTTTCCAGTAGTTACTCTGACTGAAAATACCATATATTCCACAAAAGCATCTGAACTCTCTGCAGGTCTAACCACACACATTTACTAGAAAAGGTCAGACTAGGTATCAGTTGATTGTAAGTTAAATCTATCTCTGTTACTATATTTTATATACAATATGGATGCAATCCTGCAGGACACACTCTGTGAGGGTTGTACTAAAGTAAGGACTGCAAGATTCAGAGCCCCATCAAACAACAAGCCAGTTTTGCTCTCAGGCACTGATATAAAAAAGCACATATTCCAGGTGGTCTCGTTTATATAAATACACTCCAGAAAGACTTTGACTTCATTCTTCAGAAGCATAGAAGAAAGGGAAATGTGGCCTATAAATTTTGATGCACTAAAATACAGAGATGCATATTGCATTATTTCAGCAATATAATTAACTGGCATTTATCAAAACTTACAAAACTGCTACTATAGATGCTAGTAAATCTAAAAATTTTGAGTCTTATATTCTGCCTCTCTATACATCTAGGCAACTTCATCAACTTCAGTCTAAGTTCAGCAGAGTTGCATGGGTACAATAGAAAGCAGAATTTAGCTTTTAGCTTTCTTGCAGAAAGGGTTTTTATGGCTTATAACACAGAAAATCCATGAGAGCATGTCTGAAGCTGAACACCTAATAATAAACACCTAATAATAAACACCTAATAATAAATACCTAATAATAAATATTGTACTACTACACATGGACTTTTAACGTAGTGTCTGCCCCCAAGATCATGGGAGCAGAAAGACTTCTCCTCACCTGGTTCACCACAAGCAGTACAAGGAAGTCATGAGACAACATGCCCAAGGGTTGCAGAACAGTGCTTCTGATCATGAGAAGCTTTTTCTGACTACTCAGAAAGCAGTAAAAATGTTTAATCTTGAGCAGTAGGAATATATTTTAGCTGTTGAATAAAATGAACACATTCAGGAAAACATATAACAGCAGAAATAACTGGCAATTGTAACTACTTGCTACAGGGTGACCCTGCTTTGCCTGAGTAAGGACTGCACTGCCAGGCCAAATACTTTGAAGATGCAAAGGGCTATCCCAGTGTGTTCTCCAGTTACAGTACTTTCGATTTATAGCAGCAACAGGACTGACTTCAAGCTTCAGTTCTTTTGGATTTTGCTTAGAATGGAATTGGGGCCTAATTCTTCACTCCTTTTGTACGGAAACTCTCCTGAGCCTTATCAGGCACTCAGAAGTCTGACTAACGTCTTGTTAACAAAGGAATAATGGACAGAGCCCATTGTAAGGAAAGCTGCACCTTAGTAATAAATACCCAGTACTTTCCTTGATCCATTTTTAAGGGAAACACACAATTTTCAAAAGCAGGATTTCAATGTTTTTATCTACAGCCCAAAATCTACATTTATTCCGGCTCCCAAAACTTTATGTGAATGTTAGTTTTGCTTGAATAAGGCCTGCAAGATCCATTTCAAATCTTGCTCTTTGTTAAATTCAGCAGAAAGTCTTCAAGTGACTTCAGTGGGACCAGAACAGACTCTTCAGCCACTACGTTGCCCAGATATTTTAGCCACCTTTTCTGCAATACAATATTATCTAAACTGTTTTCACTGACCTGTAAGACATTACAGATTGATGTTAAAGGGTAGGACACAACAGGAAATAATGTTGCTTTGGGAATTTTACCATTAGTAAGTTTCTTTCCTCTTACATTTTCTTGTAAGACCAAAGATTAAACTAAAATTATTAAATACACAGTCAAGTAACTTTAAACTTAGAGATCAAAATTATTCTCAAAATGTTCAAATACTTAAAAATATGCACTCAGGTTTATCTCTAAAAAGCATTTTTCCAACAAACTTAAGCTGATATCTAGTAGTCTAAAATGCAGAGCTGTACTTTATCCTATTGTTTGTCCACAGGCAATGTATGGGGCCACAGTGTATTGAAATCATAATCCTTGCTTTCTGAAGAGAAATTGTTCTGTGTAATAATTTCTGAGGTGTGATTTAAATTCCTGTCCTCCTCTAAGCAATTTCAGAAGTCATCTAAAATTATAATCAAACATGCTCAAACATATTTGAGGGCTTTTAAAAAGTGCGATCATGGTCGGCAAACACTGAATAGAAGGTCAAACTGAACACTCCCTAACAGGTCAAGAGTAAAGAAAAAAAAATTATGGAAAGAAGAACCTCAAAAAACTATCACAGGGGTTACCTAAACTCTGCCTGGCCGAGGACCACATTGGTGATTTGCAACGAGCACAAAGGCTTCTTTAAGTCATGTTATATGGAACAAACTGAGTCACGTTTAATATGGCAAGTTGGTCTGTAGAGACGACAGGCTCCAACAGACGATTTGCCACCCTGATGTCTGACATAGGGCTATGTAAGATTTAAAAAGAAGAAAGTGATTCATCACATCTGCTCATGTAGAGCTTGTGTGAAAAAGGGTGGAAGTGAAGGCATGGGCAAGAGGGAGATGACAGCCAGGCACATGGGCACTAGGGATATTAACATTTTTCCCAGATGAAAGTCAGCCTTGAGGCACATGGCCAGCTACCATCACCACCTGCTATCTGTGCAGGCCTCTTCTATGGCTGCCCTTGGGAGATCTGCCACGGACATGAAGGAAAGTGGGACCGGTCCCCTGGCCCGCGGGCTGCGCTTCGGTCACCCCTGACCTATTAGAAAATGTTGATATTTTTCCCCACTACAACTCACAGAGTGCAAAAACAGCAAGCGTCTAAGTTTGAAGCCCAGGCCTTCTCACCCACGCCAGGCCTGGCCTCCCCGGACAGCTCCCCTGCCCACTCCGCCTTCCACCACCTGCCCCCACAAGCAGGGGCGACCGCCCTACACGGCCAGGTCGTCTGACCGGGCTCTGCAGCTGCTCGACTTACTGGCCCTGCTCAGGCGCCGCGTGTCTACGAACAGGGGTGGCTCGTGCATCTCCACAGTGGTGCAGGCGGCCGGCACGGGCCGTGCCCCTGACAGCTCCTCCTCGCCCTCCACATCCCACTTAGTGCCGCTTGCCCCGCTCAGGCTGGTGCTGCTGCCGCTGTTGGCTGCAGCAATGGGCAGCACGGCTGGGGGTGGGAGTAGCTGCTCCAGTGGCTCTTCTTGCTCGGGAAGGTGATGCCGGACACTGCTCGGGGTAGAGGAGCCCGCTGAGCTGGAGGAAACCTTCCCCTGCTGCTCCGCTGCCATGTTGACCCAGTTCTGCTCGGATGTCAGGGCACGGCTGCTGCTGTTGAAGTAGCTGATGACGGCTGGGGTGGGTGTGGGAATGGGGGTTGGGATGGTGACAGGAGTTGAGATGGGCGTGGGAGTCACAGCACAGTGTCTCTCCTCGGGAACCGGTGGAGCAACAGGGTAGCTTGCCATGGAGGTTGTGTTGGAGGGGGGCCGAGGTCTTGGAGCTGCTGTAGCATAGTATGATGCCATGGTGACTGGGGCCAGCAGTGGTGTGACAGCACGGGTGTCAGGCAGAACAGGGGGCGGCGTGGCAGTCGTTACCACCACAGGTGGTGCTGGTGGTGGCAGGGAAACGGGTTTGGACTCCCCTGTTACCATAACTGGTGTCATTGTTGCAACAGGCATCTCAAGGATGTACTGGCTTGTCATGCCCTGCTTAAGCTTCTTCCACCCCAAGTGATATATCTCAAGCATGTTCAGCAGCAAGGAGACTGAGGCCACCACCAACATGAAGATTATGAAGATGGTCTTCTCAGTGGGCCTTGAGATGAAGCAGTCGACAGTGTGTGGACAAGGCGAGCGGCTGCACTGGTAGACTGGTTTTAGCTCAAAGCCATACAGGAAATACTGGCCCACAATGAAGCCCACCTCGAACAGGGTCTTGAATATGATGTTGAAGACATAGGTACGGAGCAAGGCACCCCCCATACGGATTCTACCACGTTCATCACGGATTGGGAGCTTCTCCTTCCCCCTTTTGCCTACAGGATCCTTGATGTTATTGCTGCCTCCTCCGCCACCACTGCCAGCTGCTGCTGCTGCTACTGCGTAGTTTCCATCTTTGCTGCTTCCTTTCTTTTTCATCTCTTCTTTCTCTTTCCTCTTCTCCTCCATGCGTACAATGTGCAGGACATGGCCCAGGTAAATGAGGGTTGGAGTGGAGACAAAAATGATCTGCAGGACCCAGAAGCGGATGTGAGAAATGGGGAAGGCTTTGTCATAGCAAACATTTTCACAACCAGGTTGCTGAGTGTTGCATGTAAAGTCCGACTGCTCGTCTCCCCAGACCTCCTCAGCAGCAGCCCCCAGCACCAGTATCCTGAAGATAAACAGTACTGTCAGCCAAACCTTGCCAATAACCGTGGAGTGTTCCTGCGCATTCTCTAACAGTCTCCCCAGAAAGCTCCAGTCACCCATTGTTTCAGATTTCTAACCTACAATAAGAACATCACAGCAATTAGAGCAATGTTAAAAAAAAAAAATCTTATAATTACACAATGCTGGGGCAGAACAGATCGAACAGATCGATCCTTGACAAATGATATTTCTCAAGTGCACTTGTTTTTGCAGAATATTGCAGATGTGTGTTAAGAACTGGATAACTCTGTGACCATGCAACCATGGGCTTTGATGAGCACCGAAGTGAGATGTTTAATGCTTTCACATAGCCCATAGAGGTTTAAGTGCTCACGCACAACAGACAAGAAGGATTCGTAAGTTAGAATTTCTACTAGATTTAAATATTTTTAAAAACATTATTTCTCTGTTTCCTCTCTCTGAGATGGCTCTAAGTGCTCCTGCCTATACTTAGAAAAGAACAGATTGAAATGAGTTCAATTATAGTAATCCTACTATTCATGTAACTGCCCTTGTATCAGAGTGGGATACAAAATTTGCCTAATTCTAATGATTTTATTGTTATCAGAACTTATATACTCCAGCATTCAGGAAGTTAGAAATGTCCCAAGTCTCTGCTATTTTCAAACTGTACAAACACAGAAAAATAATTACTCAAAACCTACGGAACTTACAGTTTAATTTTGGAATGTGTACAACTCAACAAGCATGTTCTCAAAGCCTAGTCATGTTTGAATTGTTTGTTTCTAAAAAAAACCCCAGAATTACTTTAATAACTTGAAATATTGGGAAGAACGAGAAATTTTGAGAGGAATTATGAAAAGATTTCTATGCCATTTTCCCACCTGTCCTGTCAATTATTGTTACTGAACCATACCTACTGCAACATCATTAAAAAAACAAACAAACAAACCAACCAAACAAACAAAAAACCCACCAAGGCAACAAAATTAAGGTCAGTTCTACTGTATACAGAGATTTTCTTGGAAAAAAATAAAATTACATCCCATGACCTTACTTCAGTGAAAAACAACAGCATATATTCTCATCAATTTCCACCAATTCATGTATGATGGGCCTCCCGTGTCCAATTCTAGGCAGAGACACAATTCCTAATTTGGAAAAACACTATCAGAAAAGTGATTATCCTGTTGTTTAAAAACCTCAGAATATTTTATAACTGAATTACTATTTTTATACTTATACTTCGTATCCAAACATGCAGGTGTCTTACAATTCCCAAGAAAAAAAAAGGTAGTCATCATTACAGCTAGGAATTATATCTATTATATTTAGGAATTATATTTTAGGAATTTTAGGAATTATATTTATTATATTTATACATATTTATATTTACAGTAATTATATTTATTATATTTATATAATATATTTATATATTTTATATATTTATATATATATATATATATAAATATATATATATATAATATATACTATAGTTAGGGTCACTTCCAGCAATTATGTCACTGGTTTTCCAGAAGAAGCATTTCCGAAGTCTGTATGGAACCTCTTTCAGGCTTTTAGTTAAGGCAATTAAAGAAATAAATGTTATTTGAGGTACTTTTTTATAACTTGATTTTACTATGAGGCAATGAAACAACTGTAAATGCAGGATTTGGAAATCCTGGAATATGAATTTATTTTTTATTCCACAAAGTTAATTCAGCAAAAACTCCCCCTAAAAAATACATCTTTCATATTCTGCAAAAACACATCCCCTTCAGTATCAGTAAATTCTTTTTCCAGCACAATATGCCACATTTTCAGCAAATGATGATGCTGACAACAAAACACCAATTTTGTGTACTAATGTCCCTGAGCCTCAAACTTTTTTTTTTATAATTTTTTTAATATATTGGGATTTTTTTTGAAGAATGTATTTTTTTTCCTCCTATAATAGTAGCCCAAAACCAAATATATTTTGTCATAATATTTTCATAATCTTAATATGCTTATATGATTTTAAAATTTAATCCTCAATCTTAATTTTATACAGTTTACAATATTTTGGATGGTTAAGGAATTTTAATCTTGAGAAGTATCAATTTTTAAGAGAATAAAGAATTAATTTTTTTTTTTTTTTTTTGGTTTTTACTCAAAACCATTTGAAGATATACCCAGTTTAGTTCCAACTTTGAACAGACCTAAACCAATGTTTGGGAATGTTCTCATTTTGAGTGGGAAAATGCAGGAACAGAAAAATGAGTAATGTGACATTTGATGGATTAAAGAAGTTTAGCATAAACCTAATCTCAATATTTCCTTTCTCTGCTATTCTTTGCATTACACTGTGCCTCTCAGATCAATACTCTCTACCCCACTTTTTATTTTCTATTCAGATCAAAAAAAACCCAGGCAGCTCAGATATTAAGTGGTCAAAGTTACGGTTTGTTCTTTTGTTGTTAATACTTGCAGTAGAAAGCTTATTAACCAGCAAAACGTTAGCCCATTAAATTTTCTTGAATTCATTACTATGTCCTATTTTCAGCATGGCTGCAATTACCCCTGTGTCCACTGGCACAAAGCCCACACACTGTTTAATGTAAAGACAGATATTACCTTCTGTTGCTAAAAAAAAAAAAAAGCAGTTGGTTTGCCCTCACGAAAATTATAACCCCTGCACTGTAAGGTAAACACAGGTATCAATTTTTTCCCCTTATAGGCACACTGAAGTGCATTTCTTACTGAGATCCATAGGTGATGATGACTACAATGAAAGTAGGATTTTTTGTGCTTTTCTGAAGATTTATCTAGTGATTAGTAGAAGAAGAACAATAACAATTGGTAAAATTTAAATGATAAATAATATATCCATCTAATTTAATAATTCTCCATTCAGTAATACTACATAAGAACTTTTTTTTTGTTTCTACTATAGGTCAACAATGCCTAGGCTGAGATAATTCAGGACCAAAGACATGACACAAGGCATTTCTCAAAGGATACATATAAAAAAAGCTATTCTTAAGCTTATATTAGTTCAAAGATTTATATTTGTGTACCAGAGTGTGCAAACTCATCCTGCACACAAAGAAAAAGTGTCTAAGCTGTGAGTAGATACTTCATGGCATTTTAACTGCACTGAAGTGAAAAACCTCAGTGTTCATCTTGGTATGAACTGCAGCAATTGTTGCCTTCACCAAAAATGTGTGTTGCCCATAGTACATCCATATGGGAAGGACATAATTTCCAAGTGCAAAACAAAGTTACATATTTCCACTAGCTGGAGGGTTCCCAGAAATCCAGGTCGTGTATCTTTCTTCAGTGTCAATACACTCTTCAGTAAGCAATTATAAAGCCAACATAACTCATCCAAAAATCACACAAAAAATTTAAAGGGATGACTTAATTCAGATAATGATTAAATGACCTCAAATGAAACCACAAGGTCCTCAGAGCTCACAGAATATTTGAGTTTTTCCCAGTAAGTTCAATAATACCTAAATCTAAATTTACAGCCACAACTCAATATTTTATTTGAGATCAATCCCAAACTTGCTTTTGTAGTATTACATAAACTTCAACCTTACAGAATTATTTTCAGTGCTCCTGAAATCCAGAGCTAGGCAACTGTTAAGACCTAATCTTTAATACGGATTGTGAAAGGAGACATTTTTTCTTTTTGTGTTTGGAAAAAATGCAGATTAAGGAATGAAACATCTTTATCTGAATTTCTTGATGTCCACTAGAGAATGACAAGAGAATCAGTCTCAGAAAGCAATCTAATTCAATTGGTTGAAAAGCAAGATCTTCATGAACCTTGGGATCATTTAATAAGAACTGTGAGTCCTGTATTGTTTGGTTCACTTAGAAAATCATTACTCTGAGACAAATATTGAAAAATGGACAGTTCATAAAAATTGGCATGGCATTTAAGAATCAATGTTGTGTTATTAATTACTAGTTTAGTACATGCACAAATACACTTTGTGTGCATGTGACAAAGAGAAAAAGTAAGAGAATAAATTTTAGAAGCTGTGATGCCATATATAAATATGTATATCCGTCTACAAGGGACAAATACTTATAATGTGTCATCTGTAAACTTGTCAGTTATTTTTATTTCTGATGATGTCACCAGATGGGTTCACCACTCTGTATCAAGCGTATGAAATATGATATTTTAATTATTTATAATTCTACTCACACATATATATGTTTATGTATTTATCTACACATATGCACATATTACACACATAAATAACTACACGGCTGTGTTACATACATGATCAGATTATGAAACCTGATGTATTTATGATTTTATTACACTGGTATATCTAAAAAATGTCCCTTAACAATTATTCAGAAACCTGACAGATGTCCTTGTCTGAATATGAGTTCTTAAATTCAGTCCACATTTCCTTTAATTTCTTGTGACAGTCTAAAATTATGGGATTTTGACTTTTATGTTTTAAATTATCTAAATGTTATGAAACAGTATGAGAAAAAAAAATGCTGCTAAAACAACTTGCAATATTTTATTTGTTTTTACACTAAAAATAAGGCACCTCCTTTACTACCAGGTTCTTAACTCTGCTATTTAAATAAGATAAAAGCAGTCATCCTGCAGAAAGTCTGCAGCGTGACATTTGTCTGTCATTCCAGACAAACTGGCATATATACAGGCACAGAACAAGCCACTACAATTTCCAGTGAAACTTAATGGTATTTGGTCATGTACCTATACATGAGATACAATGGTGAGTGTTTCATAAGTCACAATGGAGGTTTCATAGTTCATTTTATAAACTTGTTTAAATGAGGACTTGAAAAATACCTTTTTTCATCCTCACAGTGTCATACTTTCAGACACATCTATTACCACTCTCATTACATTTTAAACACTTGTTAAAAATTAATTCCTTATTTGATCTTATTATTACCTTAAACTTACTTTACTGCTATGGAGCCTCCTCCTTAAATCCCAGGCAAAACTTCTTTTGACTTCTTCTTGACTTCACTTGACCTCAGAGTGAAAGTTTGGCCTGGGTAAAGGAAAAGCTCAAGGAGCGCAGGGCTGAGCCGGGGAGGAGAGCTACACCCCACCTGTTAAACTCTGTTCCCTGGTATAACAAACCCCTCCTCTGATTCTCTAGTTGCAGGAGAAAAATAGGAACAAAAAGTAACCCCTTTTCTCCCCTAGAATATTCAAATGGCATCTTAGAGCTCTACATCGGAATTAAAAGACAGTGACTTACCAATAAAGCTGAAAGGTGTGGAGGGTGTGGAGCTACCAGGGGACTGTGGAATAGCCGTTTAGCATGAGGGCAACAGTCCTACATCCCGAGTGAGTGAAGCATGAATGAGACAGATCTGTCAGGTGCCCACATACGATCAGCCACACAGGTCTAAAAACTGCACAGTAAGGAGTGTCCCGCCCCCCACCCCAGATATACATTGGAAAGATGAGCCTTTCTGGCATTCAGAGACTCAAGAGCCTTTTACACTGCAGAGAAGCAAGTACTCCAACATTCAAGTATCCATGTGAGGGGACTTCAGGCAAGTAAAAGTAACTGCAAGGGAGATGGTGCTGTAAACCCCATTCAAACTTCTCTAAAGTACACTTTTGTACTCTGGCAACCATTTTATTTTTTTTCTAGTTGAAGACTAAAGTGTTCCAGTAGAATTCTCATATTTCCCTTTAAATTTCTCTTAAAGGGAAGCTCTAATAGCTCTGGCTACTCAGTTCAATTAATTCTACATATCTATGTCATTCTTCATATCTATGTATCTATGTCTTAAAAGCCTAACACTAAGGATTCCTAATAACATCTTAGGCTTATATGATTTCTTCAGTGACTCAGCAATGAACCCAAATACTCTAATACTCTTTTTACCTACAGGAAAAAAAGAACAGACACAAATGAAACAACTTTTTTTGCTTATAACATTGGCAAACTCTTACTTAATCAAGCTATAACTACCTTCCAAAGAATCTTTATTCATCTCAATACTTTGCATCACTCATGAGTCCTAAGTTAACAAGTGAGTAACCAATTTTTGGATAACTCTCAGATCAAAGATGTGACTGTAAGAGTGAGATAAAAGCCTGGTTAATGCAGGGAGGCCAGCCAGCTGTTTTTCCCACCATCAGTAGAAAGTGTTTGTATGGGCTCAGAGCTCACTTTAAGGAACTCCACCTTGGAGTACACTCCTGAACTCCATCATTCTGTGTGGCACCACTTACAAGGGTGAAAGCAATTCTGGCTCTGCTTTATAGTTAGGATTTAACTTTACTCCAAGTACAAAACTGACTTGGAATGCACATCAATGTTCGAATGTGAGTGGCAACCCTTAAGGAAGAAATCACATGCCCCTACACGGGCACCCTTTGGCGGGCAACGGCCCCAACAATCCCGGTTATATTTGGGCGTTCTGCTTTCCACTGCATCTCCTTAAGTACTTGGTTAGGTTTGGACACTTCTGCCTGCCTCACCAGGCTCAGTTCCCGCCCCATCTGCGAGCTGCCGGTGCCTGCAGACGGTTCCCTCGGTGGGGCAGCAACGGAGGGACGCTCGCACCGGGGTCCCTCAAGGAGGAATCCTAAGCAGTGGGTCCCTTTCCTTCATTCGTCCTCAGCGGGATGAGCAGGCTCGGCCCCGCCCTGCCCTTCCCTGGCGCCCAGCCCACGGCCGGGGGGCCCGGCAGAGCCCCCAGGCAGCTCCCGCCTCCGTCCTCAGCGCAGGCTCCCAGTGCGCCCGCGGCTGCGGCCCCGCCGGCCGAGCCCCTCTGCGGAGCGGCGGCTCCGCGCCCGGGGCCCAGCGGCACACACCAGGGTCGCTCTACTTACGCTTCGCGGGAGGAGCGCTATTTTAGGCACCAAAAGCTCAACCACTTCGGAAGAGTCCAGGCAGCGATGGCGCTTAACTCGTTTAACCGGGGGGAAGAGGCGCCCCCAAACTTTGCTCGGGCTATGGAAAAAGCGGAGGGGGCGGGGGGGCTGGGTGCCGGGGCGGGGCGGGAGGCGCCCGGCCGGCCGGTGCCCACCTCCCTCCGTGCTGCTGCCCGGAGTGGCAGCGCGCCCCTCGGGCGGGCTGGAGCGCGGCCGCGACGGCACCTCTGCCCTCTGACGGGCTGCCCCTCTGACGGGCTTCCCCACAGGCACCGGGTACCCGGCCCTCCCCTCCTCCCTCCCTCCCTCCCTCCCTCCTCTCACGCCGCGGGCATAGCAGCCGGCTTCACACGGGCCGCGAAGGCCGCCCCTCTCCTCACCCGCGAGGCTCCGGGCGGAGCGGCCGGGGTGTTCGCCCTTCTCTCCCTGGATTCTAAACCGTTTGTCGCTCTGCAGATGATCCATCCCACCCCCGCGGGATTTCCTGGGAAATAAAACAGTTTATTCCTCCCAGAGGATAAAAGCGTGAGAAACCCCTCCCCGCTGGGCCGTCCGCCCGCCCGCCCCGCCGGGCTGCGGCGGAGGCAGCGCAGCGGGATCCGCTTCCCGCACGCCGCCCGCTCCAGCTCCCGCTCCAGCTGCCGCTCCCGCCCCCGAGCGGCGTCCCGGGACACGGCTGTGGCACCGGCGTCAGAGGGCGCCTCGCCCCGGCGGCCGAAGGTGCGGCCCTCCGTCAGGTGTTAGAGACACCTGAGAGCAAAAGTGAAAAACAAACAAACAAACAAACCCCCCAACCTAAACGATGAAAGATTCTTCACAAAAAGAAAGATCAGTTGCCACTATTTCCAAAATGATGATTTAGAAGTGTCTCTTGATATTGTCAGCGTCAGGGCTCAAAAATACTATCACCTACATTTTGGTTAGGTTTTTGCATGTTCTTTAGTGTTGCCCATGTTCTGGGCAGCGTCAAAAGCAGCATGGGAGATGATTCTGCTCAAAGCGGGTCAAGGGAGGTGATTCTCTCCCTCTGTTCTGCTCTCATGAGACTCCACCTGGAGTGCTGCATCCAGCTCTGGGGCCACCAACATAAGAAGGACATGGACCTGTTGGAGCAAGTCCAGAGGAGGCAGCAAAGATGATCGGAGGGCTGGAGTACCTCTCCTATGAAGATAGGCTGAGAGAGTTGTGGGGCTGTTCAGCCTGGAGAGGAGAAGGCTCTAAGGAGACTGTACAGCAGCCTTCCAGTTCCTAAAAGGGGCCTACGAGAAAGCCAGAGAGGGACTTTTTATTAAAAGCATGTAGTGACTGCACAAGGGGAATGGCTCTAAATGGAAAGAGATAGGTTTAGATTAGATATTAGGAAGAAATTCTTTACAGTGAGTATAGTGAGACACTGGAACAGGTTGCCCAGAGAAGCTATGGATGCCCCATTCCTGGCAGTGTTCAAGGCTGAGCTGGATGGAGCTTTGAGCAACCTGGTCTAGTGGAAGGTATCTCTGCCCTTATCAGGGCAGGTTGGAAGTAGATCTTTGAGGTCGCTTCCAACCCAACCCATCCTATGATTCTAAGAAAGACAGAACAACTTGATTCTATGATAGGCAGAATGACTTAAACTAGCAGAGCAACTCAACAACTCTTCCGCAGTAAGGTATGAGTTTCTGTTGATAGCTACTCTACAGCAAAAGAGCTGAAAACTTCACCACAGCTGAAAACTTAAGCATGTCTCACTGTTGCTCTATTTAGTAAAAATACCATCCATGAAAAAATTTGACACATTTTGAGGAGCTGTGTGTAACAGACAACTGTTGAGAAACTGAATCAGACCATCCCCATGTTCTTGTATCCTTGCAATGCTTGATTGCTCCCTGTGAATCTTACAGCTGAAAACACTAGGGAGGAAGATCTCTGTGGACCTAAGCACTAGGGGTGGCACAAGGACAAATGACTATTCAGAGCTGGGTAATACAGTGGAAGCACAGTGCTGCCATGACTGTAAGTGTGGTAGTACTGCAGTATTGATCCTGAAGCAGTGGGGCATGACAGGCTGTGTTGGGGTACAGGATGGAATCCTATCAGCCCCAGTAATTCCTAATATTATAACTTCCTTCATGCAGTGAAGTCTCTCAGCTCACCAAGTCAGCTGAAGGGCAAGAAGTTTATTTTAGGGAGAGGTAGACAGATCTCTTGTTTTCAGCCATCTGTCCAAAATGTTTATTAGCATGAAGGACTGAGTGTTTCTCTGATGGCTTTTTTTGTTTCTGGAAGTTTAAAGTGGTATTTCCCACCATCTGTACAAACTGGCCTTGATACCTGTTTTTTTAAGAAAAATATCCTTACTCAGGAGAGCAATGAGGTTCTAGAGCACCCTTTCAGTACTGCCACAGGAAGTTTTTATGATAGAAATAATTACATTTCAAATGGGGAGAATCTGATGCGATGCCTGCTTACCATGGGACTACACCCATTAGCTAACAATTTCCTTTCTAAGAATTCTCTTCTGGCATCATATAAGAAGAGGTTTGGTCTCTCGACAAAATCCTCTCGATCATTTGTGAAAAATAAGATAAGCAAGGATACAAAATCCATGGGGAAAATTTAAAGGAAGCAGCTTTAAAAATAAAGAACAAATTATGTGCTGGTGAAAGGCCAAGCACGGAAGCATGTCAAGGTGGTATGGATGGTTAGTTGTTAGTCATATACTAGGAAAGGAGGATCTATGCTCAGATTTAGTTAATGGTGTTAAAAAATGTCTCTTTATGTGGACTTTCTGACAGAAGGATTTCCATGGAAGAGCCATCCTGCTAGCTTCCTCTCTTATATTTAACACTGCCAGCCCTCATTAAAACATTCCCTCCATTGTCATTAGCACTAGACAGCAGCATGAAACTTAGGTCACATTTAAATTTTTACATTAAAATGCACACTTAGAAAATTTTCAGCCTTCCTTCAATTATCACAGAACCACAGAATCATTAGTGTTGAAAGGGACCTCTCAAGATCATCCAGTCCAATCCTCCTGCCAAGGCAGGGTCACCTAGAGCAGGTGACACAGGAACACATCCAAGTGGGTTTTGAATATCTCCAGAGAGGGATTAATTATCTTCTTTACTAGCACCTCTTGTCTTCCATCCAAGCCTCTACCCAGGTGACAACCTCTGTTTCACATGTAGACAGACATTTAGCAGTATATGATTTGACTGGTGCAGAAACAAAGTGAATTCAAGAAGTGTGGAGACAGAGCAGTCAGGCAGGTATTTTTAAGATTAGGTGAATCAGGTTTGCATGGCAAGGTACACGGAAAGTAGATAAGAAATAGACACAAAGCTTTGTGAAATGATAAAAAGATCTCATAAGTTAAGGAGATACATCTCACCCTTAGTCTGAACCTGAGCTGTTGCTCAACAAGAAAAATAGACTTTTTCAGATCAGGATTGATCCAAAACAGTGTTTCCCCCATGCTATTTCTAATTTAAACATCTATACTGAACTGCAGAAGAGGGTCACTCTTACCATAACTGTGCATCCGAACAGAGTTTAATGGAAAGAGCCCACAGCTGGGGTACATGTCATCAGTTGTAAGCAAGCCACACCAAAGTGACACATGGCCACACAGTCAACCTAAAAAAAACAGTTACAAATGCCTTCAGTTCAGCTTGTTGTGGCACTGTTGGCCACAACAAGTGGCATGTTAATAAAAACAACTATGGCATGTTAATAAAAAGAATTGTGCTTGACATGCCTCTGCGCTACAGAAGATGGCACTAAAGGTATTTCAATGTTGGGAACGGGTACTGCTACCCCAGGAGGCACAGCTTGAAGCAAGGAGTATTAAAATATTTTCTTCTCTAGCTGCTTTTTACATGGATGAATCGAAATATTTTAAAACTAATTAAATAATAAATAAAATGGCAATAAAAAAGGCTGAAATAATACTTTAATCTGATATTATATACTAGTTTTTATTATCTGACCAATTAGTGTTCTGTTCTGTTATACGCTGCTGCCAA
Organism: Pyrocephalus nanus; assembly: GCA_038380795.1. NCBI lineage: Eukaryota > Metazoa > Chordata > Aves > Passeriformes > Tyrannidae > Pyrocephalus > Pyrocephalus nanus. The sequence goes on from CM076259.1 coordinate 44,129,133, forward strand.
ACACATCAGAAAACACAGCATATTAACAAGCAGGAACTGGTGACAGGAAGAACTATTATTATTTCTAGTTCGTAGAAAGACTTAATGTGACTTCTAGTTTGTAGGAATGGAGCCACAGGAAGACTTAATATCTTGTCCTAGGTTATATGGTTCTGAGAATAGCACTGAGACTCTAGGCTGGTGTTTAAGCCACCAGAACTGGCTTCCTCTCCAAAGTCCTTTGGGAACTATGGGAAGTCTCCTAATACAACAACAACAAAAATTGGAATGTTTTAGGATATGTAGCAGTGAGATGCTTTCAGGTCATCTTCATGAAAGCAAAAGCTCCATTTGAGATGTATTAGAGGAAGAACTATAACTGTACAAGCCAGGCATCTGTTATGAGGAAGAATTAAAAATAAAGACACAGGACATGCAGGATCCTAAGAGGAATTATGCCTGCTATCATACTGTCATGGTGTGATGCTAATTTTTTTTCCACACTATGGGCAGAAATATGAAGTAAAAATATTGAAATACAGTCATTCCTGCCACAAGCCTGGCAGAAAGCTAACTGAGCTAAAAAAAAAAAATATGCAGAGTTCAAATAGTTCTCTGCTGAGTTAATGTGTAAAATCAACTCATATAAAAGTTGAGGGAAGATTGTGCTGGAGCAGGGGAGAAGATGGCCAGTAGGTGAGAAGCAGGGCCAATACAGAGGAATAGAGAGCAAGGAAGGGTACAGAAGCAAAAGAAGGGAAAAGGCAGTTAAGACTTTGCCTTTCTAGTAGCAGTCACTCAGGAAAACACAGCCAGAGGCTGTAGTTTGAAATTGCGTGTGTGTAGCATCAAACTTCATGTTGCCGTTCCCTCCACCCCTTCCACTCACTCCCTGCAGCTCTTCTTGCCCAACACCGTGACCTGCTGCCCCACAGTCACGTCAGTGTGGAAGTTCATGTGACCTCCCTGTAAGCCAGATCAAGGAATTGACCCAGCTAAAAACCAATCCAGCAAAACAAAACATTTGTTTCTTCATGAGCTAAAACAGTCAGCCAATCCAGTGCTGAGCACAGCTGTGCAAACAACTGTGCTGGCACAGTAAAGGTCCTGGAACCGAGGCACAGTGTTGAATGGGGTGGGAAAGAGACATAGACAGGATAAGAGCGGATGACATCAGTGTTAATGCCCTAAACTAGTATTGCTACTGAACAATTCATAGTGCCAAACCACAACCAAGGCTCCTAAACAAGGATGTTCTTTCTCATTGTATTCAGGGTAAGAGCAAATACAGTATGTTTTACCAGGAATATATCTTGTTGTCACGCATGATGACTTCATAAAGGCCTCAAATGATTACTAACTTCCACAAAAAGGAGCAACAATAGGTATCTTGCTTTGAAGTAGAAAAAGAAAAAAATTAGGTATAGGAAAATTATTCTACACTGCTGCACAGTGTGATGGTCTGCCTTTGAAGTTAAAGAAATCAGTAGCACAAAATGGCATGCTATGCTGGGAAATATTCTGTGTGCAGACCAGGCTTCAGTGAACTCCACCAATGTTTGCACATATAGTAAAACAGGCAGCAAAACTGATTGTTGATCTGGGTTTCAGTCTTCCTCCTGCTGGGAAGAATGCCTCTTTTGTGAGACACTAAACCAAGGCAGCTTTTTCCTCATTATGCTGAGGAGAAGAAAAATAATTCCATCACCAACTTCATTTATATTAATTGCAATTTTATTTACTCACAATGACACCTCATATGCTTTGTTAGGTGGAATATATTACTGCAGAGGAATGTCTTATTACAATTACTAAAAGCACAAAAGAACCGTGCTGACAGAGATAATGCTGGATAGACCCTGCAAACAGACTTGAATTTTGATTCAACAGCTGAGCTTTGTCTCAGCAAAAGAAACCTGTATACCTGACTCTTTCAGTTGGGAACCCCTTCCTCACATATTTTAGAAGTTCCCTCTGTCCCAGAGCAGAGTCCTATACCCAAACTATCCCCAACAAATGTTGGAGTTGCCATTTAACAATCTTCAGTGATGAAGTCTGTCAACCAACTCAAAGCTTAACCTTCTTCACAGAGAGATTTTGTAGTCACTAACTTACAACTTGTTGCAACATAAGCCTATTATTTCTTGTCTTGCTGTGAGTGAATGTAAAGTGCAACATCTTCATCTTCTTTGCCACAATCTTCTACATATTTGAAGAATGCTGCTGGGTCTTTCCTCGGATTTTTCCTGGTCAATTAATTTCTTTCAGTCTTTCCTCGTGGGTTCTGTGTTTCAGACATTTGATGGCATATTATTCCTGACCCCTAAATTTCTCCAGCTGATAAATGGACTTTTGGGAAAGATGGCGCCCCAAACTAGGCTCTAGATAAAGATTTTCGTGTACTAACAGGAGTGGAAACTTTGATTCAAATATCCTATTTTTTTATAAACCTTTAATGCATACCAGTATGATATTTTTTCTAGTCAACAATTTTATTGTCTCATGTTCCACCGATGTTCAACTACAAACTCCAGCTCATCTTTACAAAACTGTTTTTCGCTTCAGTTTTGCAAGTGCTTGGTGTTTCACAATAGTAGCATTTAGACTTTCCTAACTTCTAAAACTGCTATTGTTAAGCCATTTCTCTCGGTGATAAGGATCTTATTGAATCCTAAGCTTACCTTTCCAGCTACCTGCAGCTCCTCCCAGCTGCATAGTTTGACCCATTTGGTGGATATTGATGCTCTGACAATGAGTCATTAATTATTTTACTGCTACACACAGAAGCTTTTATCATGGCACAGGCGGAAATTATGGCTGACAAATCCATGTTGCAATGTCTCATTCAATCTTCTATCAGATAACAGCGAGGGAATGATTTAGTCAGTTTGTTGCTCTGTGTCTGTGCGCACATATGTGTGTATGGACTGTTTTTATTTGTGCTGGACATATTGTGGAAGCTATTTAAACTGTAAAATAAAGTCTCAGTCCTTGGAAGGGATGCAATACCTAGGGCAGGGACATGACAAACTGTAAGCAGACATTACACTAATTATGCAACACACAATAGGTTTGAAATCTTTACCACACACTAATTATAAAATATTTTTTTCTGGCACCTGTTGCAACGATCTTAACAAACAGTGCTTGATTAAATTGTTCCACTTCCTGTGAACACGACACAGTTGTCACCTTTATCTTTCAGTTGGATTTGGGAATAGAGCAGGCAGATGTGAAATAATACTTTGAGTTCATGGCAGTGATTAAACTGGCAGAAAAAGGGAGAAGGTACATGCAATGTCGAGACCAATTCTGACATTGAGTTCCATGGTAGTAGGGGAGGACCAACCACAGCAAAAGTAAGCTATGTTCTCAAAGGTGGAGAGTCTGAGATGCGGCTTGTTTCCTCAGTTGGGCCTGCTGATTAAAGCTTAATGCATTTCCAAACCTAGCTTATTAGGACTTTCTTTTGGTGGCTAGGAATGTTTATATAGAAAATACACGGGTCAGAGCTGAGCCAGCTTTACAGAAGAGAAATATATTCTGTAAAAGTTGGGTTAGTCAGATGGGGAAAAAAAAGTATAGGTACCTTCTGAACTGTATTGAACATCATTACCATTAGTCTTAGCTCCTTAACCTAAAGTCGTTATCATTACTTTTTCCACTGTCTACAAACAGGTTCAAATGACTGTGTAGGTAATAAGATTGTGAAAATTCAAATAAAACTGTAATTAACAGTCAGGGTAGTGACTGTCCTGAATATCAGAACAGGTGACCAAAAATTTGGTGCAATTCTTTTGTGTGTGATTTTGTTGCCTAGTAAAACCCATTAGCCTAATTTGCAGGGAAGGGAATTATAATTAGGGGGAAAAAAAGATTCATTTTCACCTAGTTTATAGTAAAATGCTCTTAGCTGTTGTTTACTGCTGCAGCACACTTTTTACAAAATAAAACAGCTTTTAACAGAGTTGCTATTTTGAATTGAACCGCCATGATACAGGATTGCTCTTCTCTGTGTGGACCATATAATTTGTCTTTTATATTCTTCCTGTCAGATACAAAACAACACAGTGCATTGGCTCATGATAACTGTAAACAACTGAATGATTTTTTTATCTTTGTCTAAGAAAACTTTTAATAAAAGTATTTCTATATCCAGAAGTCATAAAAACAGATTTATACTTCTGACTTCCTTTCAAATCCTTCTTTCTCCCAAGGTAGTTAAGGTTTTTTCTCTAGATGCATCTATGACTTAATAGTAAAGTTTGCTTCCTCTCTTTTCCTCCTCCTTCTAACAAACATTTGTAGTTCTGGTTTCAAAGTTAAACACTCTGGATGAGTGTTTAACCTGATTAATTCAATGGTGATTTTTTCTGGTGATTTCACTCCAAGGCATAATTCCAGCCAGTCCCACTCCTATACTTCCCACTTCTGATACCACATTATTAATGACATTAGATATCCTGGCTTTACTGGACACTGAACAGTGAGGAATCAGCTTCATGAGGAAACAGTAATGACCTCAGATTTGCTGCTTCAGTTTTCAACACTCTTGAAATCTTCATTCTGAGGAAAGCCCAGGCAGGAACCAAGTACCAAAAATGTAGACACTACTAGCGCTTTTCCAGAAAGAACAAACACAATTTTAACACAGAGTTGTATTTTAATCTGTAAGAAATCCATTTGTAGAAGGTCAGCTATGCAATATAGCACACACAGAAATAGGTGCAATTCCCATGTTCCTATAAAGTATCTGAATTTTTTTCCCCATACAAAGCAGCTATTCAGTCAAATTAATTATACACAGAAAATAAATCTGAGAAACAGTAAATATGTCCTGGTAGAGCTATTATTGCCTGATACTGCAGTCCTGGTTCAAAGTCCTCTTTTGGCTCATTCCAGACACTCTCCCCAATTCTATCTTTTTACCCTGTGTGATAATCTGGTTGCCGAAGTGCTAGTTGGAGATAACTTCATCATGTTAGTGTTAATGGTTTTGGTGTGTCTCATTTCAAGTTCCAGCTAAATTCAAAGGCAGGCTGGGAAAATGAACTCTCTCCTCTATAGAACTGGTTAAGTAATTTATCACTGGCCTTTTCCAGCCACAATTCTGCTAGCACAGGGCTGTCTTACACAGCATATTTTATTTCATGTAAAGCACATATGTGACCTTCCACTATGAGCTCACAAAACTTCAGGATTACAAGCAATGTAACCAACCGAAAAACCAACCTGCAGCAGAAGGCTAAAATCCTTTCCCTAGCCCTTGGCTATCAAATATAGTATTGGTGCATACATTTTCCATTGTAGTAAAACAAATTTTCATTAGACATAATAGGTAACACATAGCATGTACAAGCAATACAGAAAACACACACACATACATGCTTTAATTATAATTTCAGAAAAAAATAAAAATCTTTTTACAAAAGAAATGTAATACTAGAGCACTGGGACTAGATAGTTTGTTCTCTTCATAATTCTGTATGGAACAATGCAGGAACTCTATCAAGCAAAAACCTGTTATGTGCCAAGCTTTGTTCTTTGGAGTTGAATTAATGATGTTTTCACTGTCCAAGTTTCCAGTCCAGCTGATTATGAATGACTTTCTCTCTTTTTGTTTATGCTTCTGAGGATGGTGTTTTCATGGTTTCCTTGCTCCCCTTTTAGATGACAGATTTCCAACTGCAGTCAAGTTGCAACACTGGATGTAGGTCACAAGGAATGGAAGCCCGTTCATGCTCCACTTCCAGTGCACAGTGAGGGGCCATGGGCCTTAATTCATGCAGCTTTGTTTACTCCAACAGAAAACATTCAGTAAAAGATGAATGCAAACAGAAAAGGTGAAATAGTGATTATTCATTTTGGGGAAAAGCCAATAATTAAAGCTCAGGAGGAGAGATAGCAAACTTTCTAGAAGTGAGTTCAATAGGCACTTGGGAGATAAAACTGTGTTGCCGTATGTGCTGGTGTAGCTGCCTATGACAGACATAAAACATGTTTTGAGACAAGGCCAGACTGACTCATATAGTTCTTCAAGTTAGTAATACACAATTTACAGCTTAACAGTGTGAACTTTAAGAAAAATATCAAGTTCCTCCTCATTTCTGATTGCATCACTTTGCTATTTTCACTCTGCAAGGTGTCTGTAATTTATGCTAGACCAACTGTAAGAAAAGGAATGGTGATTAAATCTCACAAGGTGGAACGTCAGAGAGATCGGGAGTGGTTTGCTTGACTAATTTGAAAGGTACATCAGATAGGGAAAAGGTTTTATAAAGAAAAGGTGTGCAGGTTGGATAGGAAAAAGGGATCAATGTAAGGAGCACTCCATATCATGCTGTAAGTTGAAGCACTTCTCTTGGATAAAAACAGAAATGAAGCAGCAAGGCAATTTTTCTCATTTTTTACTGAAAAAAAAAAAAAACTTCTGAAAGGTACACAGCTAAGTGAGGCACAGTCAGGTGGTAAAAAGTCTCTTAATCGAGCACAGTCTACTGTACTGCAGTTCTTCACAAAGTATTAGGGGAGAACAAGAGAAGGACAGTTCCACTGCCTCTACCTTCTCAGAGGTGACAGTCCTTTTTTTCACTTGACCTACGGAATGAAAAATGAGTTTTGTTCCTCCCACTGCTGCAGCATCTGTGACTATGGGGAGGCAGCACTGGTCCAATGACATTCACAAGCAGTTGAGACTGGGCATCTCCAACCCTGTAGGAGATGCTTCTCAGTGCAGGCAAGAAGATGAAAAGATAAAAGCCATTGCTGGTGCCCAGCAGAGCTGATAGCATGCAATGCCATGGAGTACCTGTGTTCCTAGACCATTTCCTTGCTCTCCAGATTACTTAAAAAGGACACCTACTGTAAACACAATCATCCCTTGTCTTCTTCCTTTTCACTGTAGCTGTAATGTCCCACAAAAACCTTTTACCCCACTTTTAGCTGAAACCCTTTGTTATTGGCTTCCCTCTGAGCTGACATTTTGGTTTTGTGATTCCTGGCTCTCCTTTGGACACTAGAGTCTTCTCTGGTCCTTCCACTCCCACTTTTTGAAAAGTGACTCTGTCCCAACAAGAGGGCCAGCAGCAGGCATACTTAAAAAGGCTGCTGCCAGAAGGCTCCTCCCTATTTCTGAATGCAGGAATACTGAATTAGCTCATGATATTTAAAACCTCATCAGTGTCAGCTTCCCAGGGAGGCTACAATTTTTTAAACACAAATGAACATTCATTTTTATGCTTTTCCTTGAGTGTGGAAAATATTGCTTATTGTTTTCTGACACCTAAGAAAGTTTAAGGGAAATGGGGAGCTAGGAGATCCTGAAACTGGGGAGTTATTTCAAAACTGTTGTTTTCCTGGGTTCTTTCATGCAAACTTTTATCACTAGGTAACAGAACTCAGCCAGATTCAACATCATGCAGATCCCAGACACAGCAAGCATGAAAATAGTAAATGTGGTTTTCTCGGTGGGCCGAGACACAAAACAATCCACTACGTTGGGGCAGGGCCAAGCATCACACTTCACCAGGCGGGGCATCTGGTACCCATCATACATGTAATAGAACACATACATGAAGACAGCTTCAAAGATGATCCTGCAGAAGATGCTGCTGGTGTATGTCCACCACAAGGGACCTCGGATATGAATCTTTTCATTTTTTAACTCTTCAATATCAATTTTCTCACCATTTCTGAATCGCCGTTTCTTCTCGTGCCTCCTGTAGGCCACGTGCATGGCCACCAGCAGCGCAGGTGTAGAGACAAAGATCAGCTGCATGGCCCACAGTCTGATGTGAGAGATGGGGAAAAAGTGGTCATAGCACACATTTTTGCAGCCAGGCTGAAGTGTGTTGCAGACAAAATCTTGTTGTTCATCTCCCCAGACTCTCTCAGCAGCCACAACCAGGATCATGATCCGGAAGATGAATAGGACTGTGAGCCATATCTTCCCAATACTGGTGGAGTGCTTATTTACACCTCCTAAAACAGCCTGCAGAGTTCCCCAGTCCATCTTCTTTTCTGTGTCCTTTTACCTGCAGAGTAGAGAGTACAGTATTACACAATACACAGATCAACGTGTGAAAAATCAGTTCTAGACCTTCTGTGAAAAAGAGAACTTCCTAGTAGTATCTCCAGAGCAACAGGCAAGTATAGTCACTTTCATTATTGTCCACATGTTTATGGATTCAAACAGCTTATTTAACTCTCCTTCCATGAATTTATAATGGGACAAGGATACCTTGATGTATTTCTCAAGAAGGCTTTGGGCAGGAAATAAGTTACATCTTAATACAGTTCCTCTGCGCATCCTCTATGCCCTCCTTCTCTTTCTTGAGATATTTTCCTTTCTGTGGTTGACTCTTGTCAGTGTTTTGCCTTTCACTGTATTTCCCAAAGCAATAGAAATTACTACCACTGCATGAGTTGAGCCATATTTAGACAAAGTAGAGACTTCTCTAGTATTTTTTACAGGATTTCTTTGCCAACACCACATCCCTAGAAGGCTGAGCTGGTGTTTTCTTTGTTTCTGAGGTAAGTACTACTTGGCCACCTTCAGCAGAAGTCCTCACTCAACCCAGACACCTCCAGCAGGCCTCCAAGGCCTTCTGCTGCAGCTCAGACATCACCCTTAATCTCAAAATTACAGCATTTGATTTTGCCAACACTAGTGAGAAGCCTCAAGTCAGCTCTGTCAGGACTGCGTGCCTATATAGCACAAACCAGCAAAGAGATACAGAACACTCTGCCCTTCCATATTCATTGCTATCTCATCCGAAAAGGAGAAAAGCAGAGTCAGAGTTGCAAGGAAAAAGCCCTCAGCTAAAGAGTTTGTGTTGATTTTCTAGATGCTATCACACCCCAGCAGAATACAGGAGGTCAAACCTCAGAGAAGATCCATTTCAGCTTTCCTCCTACTCTGAAAAACTAAAATCTACACTCTTTGCTCCTTTGAAAGTAAGTTTTGCTGAAGTCAGAATTCAGTCTCAGGGCTCAGCTTTCACTGATTGCAGGCACTTGGAAACTATCAGTGAAATGGACAAAACACTTTGAAACCCGAGCTGGGAACCTGCATAGTTGGTCCATCATCTCTCAAGGCTAGGTTCAACTGTGCTGTGCGGGAGAGCCACACCAGCCATGGATAAGAGCTCCGTCTCTTCTTGGCACTCTCTGTTGTGGGGAGAATATAGTACCTTGAAATGTAACACTGGCCAAAGTTTACAAAAATCTCTCAAACAACACAGAGAGAAAAAAAAAAAAAAAAAAGAACTTTTTACCCTGGTGTAGTTACAACACAACCAAAGGACTAACATGCCCCAACACATACCCTTGGTACGAGGGCCTAGCTTGTATGGACAAGCCTTGAGGCAAGAGGGAGAGATCAGATTTACTATGATACAGAAAGGTAAAATTGGGTAAGACCAAAAACAAAACAAAACAAAACAACCAAAACAACAACAACAAAAACCCAACATCAAATCAACTTTGAGAAGATGGCTGGAATTCCTGAGACTTCTCATGCTTTGTCTCTGCTGAAACTGGCACCATATTACGCAACTTTTTACAATGACCTAAACTGCAGGCTATGATCAAACACCTGCATCTTTCTGTTAAGAATTTCCTCGTGCCTGTTGCATAGTCATTAAAATAAAGTCAGTGAAACCTTCACAAGGAGCTAAACAGGATTGAGGGAAAGTATTTGAAGTGCATATCACTGAGAGATGAATAGCCCGGGCTCCAAGTGCCATCTCCCACTGCAGTCCTGAACCAGTGCTGCAAGTTTCGGGGGAAAAAACAATTTCTCCTACAGAACAATATGCCCCTACAGAAACACCAAAACTGGCTGTGGGGAGTGAGTGAATCTAGCGGGACACCCAACTCGCCAAAACCAAGTGGTTGTGAGACCACTCCAAATTCCCACTCTGGGGTTACCAGCTGGATCCCACCCCATCTCTCCCTCCCTCCGCGCCGACCTTCGTCCCGCCGCGTTCCCGCGCGGCCGGAGCGGACACGGAGCCCGCAGCGAGCCCTCAGCGGCGGGAAGCGGCGCGACTGCCATCGGCTCCTGTCAGCGGGCACCGCTGGCAAACACCGCGTTCGGCTCTCAAGTCCGACGGCTCCCCTCGCAGCGCCGGCTGCAGTCATCGCCCTCGACCCGCATCCCCGCATCCCGAGCCAGTCCCGCGGCTGGGGCTCACAGCTCGCTCCCAGGCACGGCTGCCTCCCGGGCAGCTCCGGGCCAGCGGGGAGTCGGGGCCGCGGCGTGGCTGCCCCAGCCCCGCAGTGCCCTCTCCGCCGCCGGCGGCCGCCCCGAGCCCAGTCCCGCCGGGACTCACCTCTCTCAGGCACACCACACGGATCCCGACCCACTCGGGGTGGCGCACAGCCTAATCCCGATCCCACCGGTGCGGCACGCGGGAGCCGCTCCGGACGCTCACCTGGCACGGCTCGGCAGGACACGCGGGACGCGACGGGCGCGCCGCGCAGCTCCGCTCCCGCGTCCCTCAGCTCAAGGTCCCTCCCCGTTCATCTGCCGCCGCTTTTAACCCGCCTCCGCCCGCGCCCCGCTCCTGCGGCCGCCCGGAGTCGGCGGGATAGACTCCCGGGGCGGGGCGGGGCCGAACCGAGGGGCTGAGCGGGAGCGGCTGGCGCTGGGCTCTGCAGTGCCTGCGGGCGGGACCTGCTGGGCATGGGGGGGGGCTGGCGACGGGGGCCCCCCGCGGGAAGCACCCTCGGGTCCTCCCGGGACGTCCATGCACACAGGGCGCGCATCGGGCGGAGCAGAGTCGGTACCCCGCAAACACAGCCCTACGCCCGGGATTGATTCCCGAGTGTTGGCAGAAAACATGTCCCGGAGGGTAATCCAGCCCCGGGAGACCCTCGGAAACTGCCCTAGTGCCATGGCAACCCGAGGAAATCGTCACCGTGGACCAGTTTGGGCAACAGTCAGATAAAATGCAGCTGCCACACACTTTCTGTAGGGTGAGGGACTGCTGAAGAAAGCAAGCTGAGACCTAAGAAGGCCTGAGTTTGGAACACAAGGAACAGATAAACTAACTGCTGAATTGATAGTAAAAAAATTGATCTTGGTCACCAGATGAAGCGATAACAAGGGCAGCAGGCAGCTAAAGGCAGGATAGAAGTAAGATGACTGTTTTTCTTTTGAGATCTTGTGGACTTTTTACAGCTGTAGGAAACCTTTCTCATATTCTCATTAATGTGTGCAGCCTTGATTTCGCTGCTGTGCAAAGGGAGTGGGGGAAAAGTTGTTTTTGTGAAAGTAATCTAGCAGGAAGTATAAAGAGTGACTCAAAGAAGAGTTACTTGCCTGTCACTACATGTTATTTGTCTGGGACTTGAGCTCTGTTGTTGACAATTAAAAAAAAAATAAAAAAGTTCCTTCTAATTATAGTACCCTTTAAACCCCATCTATAAGGAAAGTTTCTGAGGACAAAGACCATGGCCTGCCAGGCATGCGTTAGCTGCATCAGCACTGCAGCTATCTTGGGCTTTGCTTGTAAAGTATACCAGCGTTGCTGTCAAGCTCAGATCTGCACTTCACCCAAAGCATCCAACCAAGAGTGACTTCTTTTAAATAATGCTTGATTACAACATAGTAAAGAGCCTTTGCTTTTTAAAGCACTGCTGAAAAAAAACAATCTATCAGAAAAGAATGCTGTGTTAAAGAGGGTGTGTAGGAAAGATAATAAAAAATTGCCTGAGTATATAAAGTACCGCTCTGTTTTTGTTTCTGTATTTTGAAGTAAAGTTCTGTATGTTACACTTAGTACTGAGCTTGGTTTTGTGATGATTGTCTAGAAGTAGAAATGCTTTCATCAGAAGGGATCAAAATTAAATTTAAGTTTGATCTAGTAATTATGAGAAACCAGAACTTGTGTGTCAGCAAAATGACAGAGTTAATTTGGTTTTGCTCCCAGAGGTCTAGAAAATTAAGTTGGATTTCATAGAATATCCTGAATTGAAAGGGATCCAGAGGGATCATTGAATCCAACTCACTTCTCTGCACAGGACAACTCCAAAAATCACCATGTGTCTGAGAACATTGTCCAAACACTTCTTGAACTCTGTCAGGCTTGGTGCTATGACCACTTCCATGGGGAGCCTGTTCCAGTGCCCAACTACACTCTGGGTAAAGAACCTTTTCTAATATCCAACCTATTCCTCCCCTGACACAGCTTCAGGCCATTCCCTTGGGTCCTGTCACCGGTCACCACAGAGAAGAGATCAGTGCCTGTCCTTCTTCTTCCCCTCATGAGGAAGTTGTAACTGCAATGAGGTCTCCCCTCAGTCTCCTCCAGGATGAACAGACCAAGTGACCTCAGCTGCTTCTCATATGGCTTCCCCTCAAGGCTCTTCACTATCTTGGTTGCCCTCCTTTGGACACTCTCTAAGAGCTTAATATCTTTCTTGTGTTGTGGCACCCAAGCCTGCACACAATATTCACCAGTGCAGAGCAGAGCAGGACAATCCCCTCCCTCGACTGGCTGGGGATGCTTTGCCTGATGCCCCTCAGGACACAATTGGCCCTCTTGGCTGACAGGACACTGCTGACTCAGATTCAATTTGCCATCAACCAGGACCCTTTCTGTGGCACTACTTTCTAGCATCTCATTCCCCAATCTGTCTGTGCATCCAGGTTGCCCCATCCCATGTGCAGAATCCAGCATTTTCCCTCACTGAACTTCATCTGTTTGGTGATGACCCAGTCCTCTAATTTGTCGAGGTCTCTCTGCAGGGCTTCCCTGCCTTTAAGGGAGTCAGCAGCTCCTCCCAGTTTTGTGTCATCATCAAACTTACTCAGTGTTCCTTCAAGTCCTGTATGCAAATCATTTATGAAGATGTTGAAGAGCACAGGGCCTAAGAAGGAACCCCTTTGTGGAACCCCACTACTGACGGATCCCCAGCCCAATGTTACCCCATTCACTATAACCCTTTGTGTCCAACCCATGAGCCAGTTACTCACTCATCATGGCTGTGGGCTGGACGTTTTGTCCAGAAGAACACTGTAAGAGTATTGAAAGCTTTACTGAAATGTACGATCTTTATATAATCTAAAAATAAAGGTCGTGAAGAATTAACTGTTTTAGAAAATAATACCTAATTTTGATAGTGGTAAATGTAAATGCTTGGGAGAAATCCACAGCTCGTGCTGCTCAGTAATGCCACAGCATTTTTCATTTATAATGAAACAAAATCTGTGCTACAGCTGAGTGCTATTTTTAGTCTTGATTTTTGTTTACTTGAGTATATGTGTAAGGAAGTATGTAATGCTATATTTGGGAAGGAGAGGGGAATCCTAGCAAGGAATTCTGACAGAGCACAAATCCAGGGGTGAAGGCTGTTGCCTACACTTTGCTTAACACCTGTCTTGTTGGCAGGAGGTGCAAGAGACAAGTTTTAACAACTCTGGAACCTGTAAACATTCACTTGTAAGGAAGGAGTAGCACTGAAGCTGAGGAATACAAAGCACGTATGTACAAAACATTGATTCTTGTGAATCGTAAAGTAATGCGGAAATAAAAGCTTCATAAAAATAGGAAAATAAATACTGTTGTAACTTCCTCAATTCAGAAACAGGTTTTACCTTATTTCAAGATAACAGAAGTCTTGCCATCATCTTCCAGTAATGCCTTACAGCTTTCCAAAGACTATGTCTACATTTCTTCATTCAACAGCCCCCAGGCACCCTCAGAGGCTCTGTCTGGATCTCTGCTTTTAATAGCCCTTGTTCCACTCTGCTTTGCCTAAGTATGTTTTGATGTCACCTGTATATGGATTATATAAATATTTAATACTTATCATATCTGTATATATCCGTATATATATATATGTCCACATGATCCCAGAGTAATTAACTCAATAGGTTAATATGTGTGGTGAAAAAAAAAGTTTCATTTACAGAAAACCTCGTCTTTGATAATTTCATGGTACATTTGATAATTTCATGGTACATTCCAATTAAGCATTGGGATTAATAGCTAATTATCTTTCCTTGTTCATGTCCTTCATGTATTCATAAACTTCTGTCATCTCCTCTCTCCATCTTCTTTTCTATGCCGAAAGGCCTAATTTGTTGAATTGCTGCCTTGTAGGAGCTGTTATTACTCACATCACAATCTTTTGTGTCTTTTTCACAAAAGCAGTCCAAGTACCTGCACAGTTTATATAAGCACAGAGCAATGCTTCCTATTGCATTCTCTGTAATTTTCTAGTAATTCCTATTTACTTTTTTTTTTTTTTCATTTTTTCAGGCACTTTAAAGTAATAAGTTGACTTTTTCATAGTTACTCCGAGATTCTTTCACAGGCATTGCTAGAAATTAGAATAGTACCTCCTGGGTTACATATATGCCCGTATACTTGAATAGGTTTAGATTTGTCTACCACAAAGCATCACTTTAATAATACAAAAACATTTTGATTTTGCTGATTCATATGTGTAGCAACCTCCTTATTCACCACTTTTGCTTAAAATGAGGCTCTTTCAACACCTAGCAGCTTACTTGCTGCTAGTCATGCACAACTGTCATTAATCAACTGGAAATGCAGCTACAGACTCAGACTGTACTTTGCAAATAGTTTTCATTTCTTTGAGGCTGGATTAAACATGCTACACCGGGTATTTTTGCACTATCAGCAATAAAAGCACCTTCCCAGTTCAACTCAGCATGTGTAACAAGTTTGCCTTTGCATTTACTTTTCAAACACTCATTTTAGTCCTTCTAAGACCAAAAATACCGTACTAACTTAGCCTTTGAGCAAACCATTTTGTCTTCTTCAATATCTTTATATGCATATTAGTGGCTGAAATAGGTACCCAGTAATTTTTATCGTGGTCACTATAATTGCCCTCACAGCCTCTTAAAAATAAGCCTTTGTATAATTGCCCTCACAGCCTTTTAAAAATAAGACTTTGTATTTTATAGAAGAGTGCCTGAAATGCTCTTGCCAAGTCTGGCTAATACAAATACATGGTCATAGGAGTTCAAGTTCATAAAGCTGTAGCTTCCATAGCTTCCATATCTGCTATGCAACACTGAATTCCTAAAGTTTACACTGGAACCACTTTGGGTACATTCTGCCTCCTCCCTGCCCACACAGAAGTAATGGGCTTGTGTCATTTTCAAGGAACATTTCATTTAAAAGAATAAATTTTCATTGTTTGACATAAATACTTTGTTTGCTACTTTGTCATATTTCAGCTTTTTTAACAGTGAAACGTTAACTTGATAAAAATACCACTATGGCTTAGTACTGTAAGAGAAAGATCAGAGATTACAAGGCTGGTCTGAATGTGCAAACAGCACTCAACATGCTTTGTAAACTCACCTTGATGTAAGGGCTGCAATGATCATGGTTGATATCAGTGTTGCTGCAGGTGACTCTCAGTTCTCAGGCCACAGGCATCAATCCCATAATCCTTACAGTCTCCAGAGGCTGTCTCTGATAGATGAAACTTAAGACTATTGATAAAAGAAGCAGCACAGAAGACATCAACCTTCTTTTATGTTCACTGCCTAGTTCAAACAATTCAGGAGGCTTCTGGAAATGGGGATAGCACTAATTTTATTTCTGTGAGTTAGAGCTGTTTTCCATGAGACTGTTCCTCAAAATTATTTTTCAAAATTATTCCATAAAATAGCATGTGCTCTGCCTATTCTGTTGGTGAAATCTTGGCTTTTCAGGATAACAAGGAGGTTAAAATAGTTTTTTCATTTCATCCAGCTGTAAAATAATAAAAAAAATCAATAAAACCAACAATGCGACACTTCAAGGTGACACTTTAAAGTGTCAATAGCTGCCTGATCCCTTGTTTCAACCCCCTGTGATAACCAGAATTTTCTTTGCTAGTAGCTGTTTGCCTTTTCTCCCTGATTCAAACAGATAAGTTTGATTCCCTCAACTTCTCAGATCTTTAGTACAAGATCTGCAGCTCCAGAGACACCTTCACAGGGCTACCGCCTTGTCCCCTCAGAGGGGACATCTGGCTGGCCCAGCTCTCTAGCCCCAGCTCTCCTTGCAGCTCACAGGACCTCCAGTGCCCTGAACTCCATAGCCCCTGGCCCTGCTTGTGCACAAAGGCTTAAAACCCTGCATGGGTAAAACAGAGTCGGTGGGTAGAACCCTTATTTCCTATCTGTGGCTCAAAAAAACTTTTTTGAGAGGATGATGAAGTCTCTTGTGAGAGAGTGATACTTTTGCACAGAGAGGGTCCCGTTTCACCAACAACTCTATCACAAAGATGCACCGTAGGGTCAGGCGTGGACAGAACAGGGTCTATAAAGGAGCTTCATGATTTTCTTTGCTTATGGGTAGATGTTTTCCACTGTCTCTCAGAAATAATCTCTCCTCAAAGAAGAGAGGGGTGCAGGGTACAGCCAGGGCTAGTGGCACACCTTACTTTTGACTAATTCCCACCCTTTGTCATGCATATTCCATGTCTGTAAATGCACTATTACAGCTCAGACAAAGTTTTCTCAGGTTTGACAAGAACACTTTCAGTCTTTGATGCTTATCTGAGGAGGTTTTGTTCTTCTATCTCTTGGAGCACACAGAGCATAGAAGAAACACACATTAGTTTACTTATTCACAGATAAGGCTGGGAAGTAGACAGTAAGAGATTTTGGTGGCAAATGCCAGACTCTGGAGAAGGGAGCTGCTAAAGGCTGGATTGATGGAGCAGCCATAAAGGCTGCTAAATATAAAGGGTAGTGTGGGTGAATCCTGCAGAGAGGATGGATGCCAACAGTGGGAGGTGGTCTGATTCTGCACACCTCAGAGATAAGGGGAAGATCTGGGTAGGGAGAGTTGGGATTAAAATTTCTGATGTGAGGCCTTGGACTCAGTGACAGGAGCTCATGATGAGGAATGATGGGGAGAGCAGGCAGCATCTGAGAATAATGTATGATTCTTCCATGGAAAATGGGCTGGGTTCACATATTGACATATATATTCACATTGTTTTAATTTAATCTGAATAAAATACGTTCTCTTGTTCCTTTTGTCAATATTCAAATCGCTGACTACATGACTAATCCAGCAGTTCGCCAAGGTCTGAAATTCAAGTCCTGAATCAGATTAAAAACAAGAATAGGATGATTCAGTAACGACCTGGTTGCACCTATGTATGCATCATATTAACCAAGTAGTTTCTTGAATGCAAATATATAATGAGAAACATTTCCTCTTGCTAAACTAATCAGAGACAAAGGAGCTTAACTGGGTTTGGGACTGAAGAGTCATGAGGAACTAAGGGGATGCAGCTGAAATCTCATGATGTTAACAAAATTAAGAAAAGCAGTATGTATTACAAAGAGCTTTCCAGGCAGAAGCTCCGGTCAAGCTTACAGCAGCATGTTCCACCACCAGACCCGCGCTGCATTACAGCTGTGACCTTGTAGATCACTGTGTGGCACTCAGCCAGCAGCAATCCTAGGGTTCCTTGTCTGGTATCCCTGTGTCTAGTGCTACTCCTTGGAGCAATGCCCCCAGGAACATGCCTGTAGAACTATCTTGGATGTATCCAGGCAGTGTCCCAGGATATAAGGACAAGTCAGATTCTCAAATGCCCACACTGTTTCTTCATTCCCTAGTTTTCCATCATTCCCCACTTCAAGACTTTTTTTCCTGGCAATTCAACTACTTGTCAAACAACATGTCTCATCCCATCAGATGGCTCCTTCACAGGTGAAAGCCAAGTAGGTCTCTATTTGTGGATATCCAAGAGCAAGGACTCCATTACCACTGAGGGGTTTAGAAAATTTAGCACTCTGTAAGGGAGTTATGCACATAATTTGGAGAATGTTCAAAATCTGCTGACTTTCACCAGCCATCTATATTCAGTGGAGCAGATTAAAAAAGAGCACAGGGTGACAGAGTGAGACAGTGATGCTGATTGGGCAAAATCTACAGCACCTGAAGAGCTCTTGGGCACTGAAGCACACAAAACTGTGTGCAAAGCTGGCACTGGTGACTCTGTGCAGAGACAACAATAGGAGAGCTCCTGTCATGACAGAAAACCAAGCAGGCAGCTGCATGCTCAAGCTTGACTGTTGTTAGTCAGTGGGTAACTATTTGGAGCTGGAAAGTTAACAGAAACTATGCAAGACTGTGAGGCTCTGCTTTGTACAGGAAATAATAAAGGAACCTGAAGTAGGCTTCAGGAAGGCTTATTTGGCCAAGGTATATAGTAAAAAAGGATACACATCCAGATTATACATTACCTTGTACCTAAGAGGGAAATGTTACCAGCAGAGTGGGGAGTGAAGTCAGCTTGCTGGAATGATTCTGCTGACCTGAAACAACTAGACACAAAAACAAATGGCAAAGCACACAAAAATGCTGTTGAGCTGAGGGCAGCTTCTTTTGTCAGAGGAAGGCAGATCCTGCTTCTCTGGGCTTTTGGGGGAGATGGGACTGGACTACAGCCCCGCATTGCTGCTTGGAAGGACTCTTCCACATTCTATGGCACATGCAAACCCCAGGCCAGTAGCACAAGTCTAAGATAGTGTATTGATATGTAAAACATGAAAAATAAACACATGAGTTAATGTGTTAGGAAAATATTACATACCTTGCTAACATAAAAAACAAACAAACAAAAACAAACCCACCACAAACAAAAAACCAAACCAAGCCAAAGAACGTTTTACAAAAATAATTCTTCTGCAGCTGACTGAAATGTCCGTGGGCCAGTGTGACCCTTTTCTTGCACAAGTTTTGCTGGGTTTGCTACATTCCTTTTCTGCATTTCTAGAGGTGATAAACAAAAGTTTGATATAAATAGACAGACTTTAAATATTTAAGGGCTTAGTAATGATCAATGATCAATGCTTATAATTTAGGACCCTCACTAATAAATTTGGACTACAGTTGGAGACAACAGCTAGGGACTGAACCAGCAGTTAATGAAAAGAGTCAGTAATTTATGACTATAAATAATTATGAACAGTTATGGGAAGGGTGAAGTGGTGGTTTTGTACTCATCAAAGGTTCATAGCTCTTGTGTGTAACAGGTTGGAAAGGGATAAGGATGTTGGCTCTTCCCCTGCTTTGTGCAATAAGAGGTGGAGAACACTTTGAACATGGCAGTATCCCTGGGGTACTGGTGAAGCTGCTGGTGAAGAAATCCCTGGAACTCTTCCCCTAGTAGTCTGAATTATCTGTCTGCTATTTTAGGCTCTCTCTGACATCCTTACAAACTTTACATTTGTTCTTAGTCCTGATTTTCCTAATAACCCCTTTTCATTGCCTGAAGGACAGTGTCTTTTCAGCCCTGTCACTCTCCCCGTCTTTTTGTCAGGTGCCACAGGCTGGAAAACTGAGAACCTGTCTCCCTTCTGTGTTTTTTTCAGTTTTTTGAGTACCAAGAAGTCACTGGTGTGCAGAATACTCCCAGAGAGAAGACAGGCTTTTCCCAGGCCCTGATTCGGACAGTGGAAGGTGACTTTCAAGCCCTTTCAGGAGACTGTTGTACTGCCCGGTTGAAAGGAAGATAAGCTACAAACTGCCAGGATGTTCTCTGAAAGATCTCTCCAGATTTTTGTGCAGCTGCAGGTGTGTTTGAGCTGCACAGAACGAGGGAAAGGAGCTCAGGTGGTTATTAAGTCTACACATAGACTGAATCAGCTGGATTTGGATCAAGCCAAAGGGACCAGATAATTTAGGAGTGGAGCAGTAATTACTGCTAAATGAATATAAGAAAGGAGTCCTTTATTTCTGTCTCCAAAGTGTGGTGGAGCCCCAGGGAAGATAATGTTCCAGGTACCAACGCGTCTCCTCCTTGCTTGTCATCATGCTGCTATCCACAGAAGTCCCAGCACAACCCCATTGCAGAGATCTGTGGGAAGGGATCTTGTAGATGTGGAAGAAACAGAGATATCATGACAATAAATTACAAAGAGCCACACAACATCTCCTCAGAAAGTCACTGAGATTGTTCCTAAGCAACGTAGGCATTCAAGATTGCAAAAACTCCAGGCAGACACAAGAAATATCCCATTCAACCAGCACCCCAAAAGAAGGAAAACCAAATCCTTTTGGGTCAGGAATGTTTCTGCCTCTGCTCTCCACTTTATTCAAGTACACCATAAAGGGAAAGGTGGACATCCAACAAAACCGCTGTCTTTTGAATTACCCGTGGACTCTCAGTACTTAATATCTGGCTAGAAGTCAAGGGCTTCAGCTAAGCAGGTGCTTGGTGACTTGCTGCCATAATCTAATGGGTCAATGATCCAAAAGATCATTTTTTTTGCTAAGAAATAAATTTTTGACTGTTGCTGCTCCTTCTTATTTGAGATTCTTTCTCAGCACCACCCTGTACCTGCTACTAAGTGGTTCCTGTATGAACTCATGTTTTTATGAATTAATGGTGGGTGGCAGAATAAATTTACTAGGGGAAAAAAACCCTATTCCTTTGTTATTTGACTACATAAAAATGTAGCATTTTGAAAAAGAGGTTGGAGGAGCTTGAGGCAAGTTCAGGGGAAAGTGCCCAAACCCCACACAGTAAATGCTGGCAGAGTTGTGATAGCTGGGGCTTCCTTACCAGCCCCCCCCTCCTTGGCTCAGCACACAGCTACTCTGCCCGTAGCTGTGCCCTGTACCCTCCCCACTGGTCACAGACACTCTGTCTGGTGTGTCCACAGCTGCCAAGAGGGAGACCACAGCTGTGCTAGGATGCCCCCCAGGAGAGCCCCAGAGTGACTCCCAGCACTTCTGGCAGACTCACCTTGGTCCCATGCTGCTGTGTCTGATCGTGGCAGCAGCCCTGGGCTCGCAGTCGCTCTGCTGCAGACACCTCTACTTCTTTCTTCTCCCACCCTGAGTGTGCAGTTCCTTCTCAGTATGGCACAGTGAAGGACTGGAATGTCTGTCGTGGTCAAGGGGAACTGAGTGTTGGGCTGTCTTAGCACATAGCTATGCCTGCTTTACTGCAGAAGTAAAAAGCAAGAAAAAGTCATTCCCCAGATTTCAGAGAAAATGGAGAGGATGGGAACAGAGGCAAATTTCAGGTCTCGGTGATGCACAGGGTGTGAGGTTCCATCCAAAGTGAAAGCAGGCAGTGCTAGGAGGCATTCACAGTGGGGCTCACCTCTTCAGACTGGTGGAGAAAGCACTGCGGTCCTGCTGGCATTTGCATGGCCTGATGGCCTGACTTGTACACGAGATGTTGTCTGGAAACAGAAAAATGGGATTAAAACAACCTTACAGCAACTCTGTACATGTCTAGCTTGTGGAAAAAATGTGAAATAAATCAGGTCTAAACCATACCAGGTATTTTACTATTAGTTATTTTATCATTATGGGTAGAGCATCAGGCAAGGGTGCTCATAAATCAATTGTAGTAGTTTCTATTATTTCAAAAGAGATAGAATCCCCTGGAAATTATTCTGATTGACAGCATTATGTAAAGCCACAAAGAAATTCCATTCAAGATCAGAACTGAGTGCAGAGTTTGATCTCTGCCAGGGATTACAATTGCTGTTGAAACACTTTATTTCCAAACTGCAACCCACAGCCTCAGGTGAGGTCATTCTTCCTTGTGTCAAGACATGTTGCCTATTGTACATCCCGAGAATTTTGCCTGTAAGTCAGCAAAGTACACACACGTCTATAACTTCAGAGACATGAAATAAAAAACAGAAGAGCATAAAAAACAAGATTGTTCATGCCCATTTAGCTATGCATAGCTCCAGTAGGCCTGCTTAATTGGATTTGCATCTCTTTTTCAATGGCACTCAGTACACTTCCAGCACTACCCACTAATGTAATGACACTGGTTGCTGATGTGAAAAATCACAGCAAGATCACTAAAACCAGCTAAATTAATTTTTCTATTTCCTGTTGCTCATTTGACATGTGTTATGACAGAGTTGTGTCTACAGTCTGGCTTCATGTACAAAACAATTTGTGCTCCCTTTGAAATTCCAGACAGCAAAGGAAGGTATGGGGAAAGTTGCCTAAATACTATCCAATTAGCCATAGAAACTACCGGCCAGATTTCCGGAATCCAGCAGTTTCTGGTAAGCCTTACATTTCTATACCACAGCCCAGGACAGCCGGGGAGGGCTTGTGAGTTGTGTCTGTGGCGGTGGATGGTACTCTCACCTCTCTCTCCTAAGGCTGGATGGAGATGCGGGAGTGAACGCTGCAGTCTAAAGGAATCACTTCAGCAACGTTTTGCTGTCCTCAGCAGTGTCCTCCACCCTCCAAAAGTGATAGTCAAACCTCGAAACAGCACGTATTCAGGCTTTCGCTGTCAGCGTTGCTGGGCGTGGCTAGTGCTGAGAGTTTATCCAATTTCAAATTGGTTTAGCAGCGGTGACAGCTTACCAAAATAAGCTAAAATAATTTATCCAAGCTTTAGATTGATTGAAGTATATCTACCACAGGAATTTTCCAGGAATTTATCAAGATACATATAAAATTCATTTAGTTAATCCAAACAGCCGTAGGAAATTGTCAAACAAAACCAGGCAGCCATTATCTTTCAAGCATGCTATATCAAATATACCTCACGTATGACCCAGGTGAATTTGATTCTGCTTCAGATTTGCATGTGGGACTGTGTGACCTCTAATTTCTAAAATTCACTTTTTTTCGCTGGTATATGTGGAAAAAAGTAATATTTCTTCCTAACAGATCAGATCCATCAGGAAACAAGACGTTTGCTGCTGCCTTTTCATAATGGTAAATAGGATGTTATTCTTCAGCGGTCAGTTGGATAATGCCTCCCAGCTCTTTGGTGAATGAGGCTGTAAAATACCAGAACTGTTAAAAAAAAAAAAAAAAAAAAAGAGTAAGAGTTAGCTTGCTGAGGAGTAAATTAAGTTGGTGAATTGTGTGTGAACCAGGTGATGTCGCAAGACCATTTGTAGGGAGGATCTGCAGCTGAATGAATCAATCCTCCAGAGGCAGTGAAGAGCTCCCTTTGGTTTGGGAGTAGCTGGTAGGATGTCTTTGACTGCCAAACCTTTGATTGCTAATCAAGGTTTCCCTAAACAGTGATAAAGGGGTTAGATAGGTCTTGGGATGAGTTCCAAGAGACCTATTTAGGTGCTTGATGGGATTTACATAAATGTCAGACACCTCAGTTCAGAGCTGCAATAAAGAAAACCCCCACCCAGCTGCCACCACCCAGCCCTCCAGGCACTGAAATCAACTGGGTGCTTTCCACTGTCACTTGCAAGTTCACACAAAACTCCTCTCCCTGGTGTCACTGGAGGGACCAGGGGGGTGAACAAGGGAACTCTTCCCATATCAGCCCCACTTCAGTGGGAAAAAACGGGAAATGCCAGAGTAACAAGGTGTGGGCAGCAGTTTGGCAGGTCAAGCTCTCTCACTCCGGAGGTAGCCTCAGCATGACTTTATGTTTTACAACGAGCAGGGAATAAACATAAAAATAAGCTTGGGATCAAGCTTATCCCTCTTGGCTGTGAGGAGGGAAAACTGAGTTATGCAGCATCTCCCTTTCATCTCTAATTCCTATGAAATAACACACAGTAAGCGCAGTTATGGGTTACCAGTTTCATGTTTCTATGACAAGTGAAAAAAATTACTTTTACTGATGCTACTTTTTTTTCATTACAATGACCGAGAAATAGGAAGGTATCTCTGGCAATCATCTCTGCTTGGTGTGGGCACACCTTCTAGCTCTGTGGCAGAAGGCAGGCATGTCTTGGGAGCAACCCCTTTGTGTCTGTGACTCTCATGGACAGGTGAACCTGCCTCCCACCTGCCTGCACGATTGGGTGATATAATTATCTATTTCATTATTAATTGTCATCTTGACGTATCTAAATATTTTTGGGGTTTTTCTCTATCACCTCTGGGCACACGGCAGAGCTGACCAAAGTGCCAGCCCAGGCAGCTCTCATTCGTGATGCCACTGAAAACCAGAGAGTTGGATGAAGAGTTAAAATTTTTCCTTGAAATTAATTTTATTTTCACCCTACCATAGTGTGACTGCTAAAAGGATATTTCCCCAATGTGCCTTAATTCTTCTCTGATCTAAACTAATTCTCTCTAATCATCTGATGATTTTGCCTTCTATCAGCCTCTTCTGCTGAAAATATCCCTTGAAATATAAATAATCATCAGGGATGCCAAAATAAAACTTTAACCCAGAGTTTAAAACATTTGCTAGGAATCCTAATTTTTGCTTCACTTGCTCTGCATTAATGCAAACTATTATTTTTATTATTCTTCCCTTTGGCCAAGGAACTGCAGGGTCAGAGCTGCACCACACAGACAGCTGTGCAAGACAGGAGTGTTCCAGCTAACTGCACAAGCCTTATATGCACTGGGCAACTTTGCAGGGACTGGTGAATTAGTTAAATTTTTACTAGATAAGAAACCAGAAACTGAGTAAGTGTGAGTGTATCAGCTTTTTCAGATAGCCTCTGTTGGATGCTTTTAAACTGTTTTTCAGTATCCCCAACTGAACACACACTGTGTGCCTACCTGGGACATGTTTTGATTAAACTCAAGCCATCATTCCTAACAACAAGACTAAATTCTCCCTTAACAAGACTAAATTCTCCCTCCTGTGTCGCCCACGTCTGGCTTGAAGCTGCAAGAGTCGTTCCAGGTTTTACTGTTGTGAACTTTACCCCCAGGGACATACAGAGAGTTTTACCTGGGCCACAGGGTTCACCCGCTGCTTTTCTTCCCAGGCTTTTCCTATATCATAAGTGGCAATAAAGGACAGAAAACACTTCTTTCTTGAGGTCATTGACATGCTGTATATGACATCATTGCTGTTGTTGTTGCTATTTAATACTTGCCTAAATTTCCCTGATGTCCCGAAGGCATCATGAGATGGGTCCCTGGCCTGAGAAGTGCATTATGTAAAATATAACAAGGGGATGGTGGTGCAAGGTACTGAGAGAAATTAGATTAGGTAGGGCTCCACTATAATTTTGGTAATACAGAAAGGCTGCACCATGCTGCTCTGGAAATTTAGGAGTGGAATCAGCTCTGCCCCTGGTTCTGAAGGAAGCAAAATAGCCTGATTCCCAGGGACTGGGAGTCCTGTTGGGTCAGGAGCCAGCAGGGTGTAAAACCTTCCTGCTTTACTGATCTTGCTGTCTCAAGCTCCTCTGATTTGTGGGCTTGAACGCAAATAAACTGCTACCCAACATCCAGAACAGTGGAGAGAAAAGGCCCTCAGATTTGTTAAGCCAAAATATTTTAGGGAGCCCTCCCCCTCCTCCTCTAAGTAATGAAGTCTTTTCTGCAGCAAATCACTGGAAACAGCTGAAATGGTTGTGAGAGCATGACCACACACATGGGCTCTTCCTTCTGCACAGCACTGGGGGAACATCGCTAACCAGTGGGTGGTCAGTGGGTGGGCACGACCTGAACTGGGAATTATTTATCCAGTTTGGAGATCTGCTGCCAGGACATAATAGCTGCTGTGTGAAATGGGACCTGATGTTGCAAAAGGGGTGTGCAGAAAGAGGCTGGGTGATCTTGCAGTGTTTTTAAGGAGTTACGCCCTTCCTAAGGGCCTGGCCCAAGCCCACTTGGAATCAACAGGGATTTGCTGAGTGATGGTGGGGAGCTTTGGATCTGGCCCTGAAATGTCTGCAAGCTTGCAGAAAGTGCCAACGTGATTTTCTCAGCATAGGAGGGTGTGGAGAGGCTGAAGTAGAAATTCTGGCATTGACAGATGTCCCAGTGGCTCAGGCAGGTGGTAGGCTGGTGGTGACAAAATCCAGGGAGCGGCACTGTTGTCCATCTGCCTCTTGGCAGGGATGAAACAGGGTGCTGACAAGGGCCCTTGCTAGGACTTGATGGCTGAGTCAGGGCTCTGCAAGAACCTCTCCCTGATTCCTCATCCCACAGACCCACCACTCCATTGCTTTGTGATTCAGACAAAGCGTTAGGCACTTCCCTGTGGAGAAACCCACCCAAGCCATGGAGTTGAGCATGCACACTGGAGAAGCATTCCTACTCCAAAGCAAGTATCAGGGAGCAGGGCTGAGTAGGTGGGAAATTGCAAAAATGTTATTTGCACCCCACCCCCATCTTTCTTGGTGACAGTTTGGCTATTGTGGAAGTTGAAAAGGAGGCCATTCACCTTTACATGTCCAAGCTGAGAAATGCAAGCCTGACAATACAGGCCTGTGCAGGGAAATGGGTGTACACAGTGCCTCTGGCATGGGAAAGACTGCTACACCTATTGTGTTCTCGCCTCACTCAGACACAAGGTCTCTGTGTGAAGTTCACTGAGGTGGGGATGGGCTCTACCCAAGGGCCCACCTGAGGAGACAGCAGTGGCTGATGTGGTGTAGGATCTCAGCTCCAGCAGTCCCTCTGTGGACTCAGAGGCCATGCTTCCTGAGAGCACGGCTGTGCTAAGGCACATGGAGGTCAGGGAGGTGATTTGAAACAGTCAGCAGGGCTTCACCCAGGGCAAACCCTGCCTAATTAACCCAGTGGCCTGCTATGATGGAGTGACTACATCAGTGGACAAGGGAAGGGCTACAGGTGTCATTTAGCTGGACTTCTTTAGGCCTTTGGCACAGTCCATTCACAACATCCTTCTTTCTGAGTTGGGGAGATAATGAATTTAATGGGTAGATTGTTCAGTGGATGAGGAACTGGCTGGCTGGTCATATCCAAAGGGGAGTGAGTGGTCCACAGCTGAATGTCCAGATGGAGATTGGTGAAAAGTGGTGTCCTCCAGGGGTCTGTATTGGGACCAGACTATTTAATATCTTCATCAGTGACACAGACAGTGGGACCCAAGTGCACTCTTAGCAAGTTTGCAGATGAAACTGAGCAGTGTTGTTGACACACCCGAGGGACTTGGACAAGCTCAAGAAGTGGGCCCATGGGAACCTCATGAGGTTCAACAAGGCCAAGTGCAAGGTCCTGCCCCTGGGTTGGGGCAACCCTCAGTATCAATATTGGCTGCAGGATGAAGGGATTGAGAACAGCCCTGCCAAGAACTTTGGGGTGCTGGTGAATCAAAGGCTGGACACAAGCCGGCAATGTGTCCTTGAAGCCTGGAAAACCAATTGTTTCCTGGGCTGCATCAAAAGCAGTGTGGCCAGCAGGTTGAGGAAGGTGATTCTGCCCCCCTTCTCTGCCCTGATGAGACGACTCTGGAGTGCTGTGTCCAGCTCTGGAGTCTTCAGTACAGGAAAGTTGTGGACCTGTTGGAGTGGGTCCAGAGGAGGGCCACAAATATGATCAGAGGGCTGGAATACGTCTCCTATGAAGACAAACTGAGAGAATTAAGGTTGTTCAGCCTGGAGAAGGCTCCAAGGAGACCTTATTGCAGCCTTTCAGTACTTAAAAAGGGCTTATAAGAAAGATGGTGACAAACTTTTTAGCAGGGCCCCTGTTGCAATAGGACAAGGGGTATTAGTTTTAAAATAAAGGAATGTAGATTCAGACTAGATATTAGGATGACACTTTTTTACAAATTATGGTGAAACACTGGAACAGGTTGCCCAGAGAGGTGGTAGGTGCCCAACAGCTAGAAGGATTCAGGGTCAGGTTGGATGTGATTCTGAACAACCTGATGTAGTTGAAGATGCCCCTGCTCATTGCAAAGATGTTGGGCTAGATGACCTTTAAAGGTCCCTGCCAACCCAAACTATTCTATGATTCTATGAAACAGATTTATTTCAGAAGTATTGTAATACAGCCTTGGGTCAGCAAGGGGAATACAGGTAACAGTAGCAATAGAAAAACATACCAGGCAACTGGGAGCAGAAGTCTGCCTCCTGTTGGCTATGGCAGTGCTTCCCAGCATGCCATCGTAGGGCAAGGGTGGGTGAGGCACTGGGCTGGCACTGCACACACCAGCAGAGTCTCTGCTCAGCCCAGGGGCTGGGGGAGCCAAACTGAATCCGACCTGCCAACAAAGAGCTCAGGGCTACAGTATGCGGGGTAGGGTAGGCAGACTAACCATGCAAAAGGAGGAGAGCAGGTTCAAACCATCCCACAACTGGTCTCATTTGCTTTTTAGTGCTTTGGCATGCAGGGTTGCTAGGAAGGGCTGAAGTCAATGGAAAAACAAAGTCAAAGTTGCAATGGGGCTGGGCTGAAAATAAGAGTGAAGGATGGAGGAAGGCATACAGTGAGGCTGGAGTCAAGGGCTGCAGTGTGTAACAGGAACAGAGCCCAGCGGACACTGCTGCTGCATCTGTAGATGGTCAGGGCTACTGAAAGGAAAGCAAGACAAGAGGGTGGGAGGGGATGCAGGGAATTTGCAAGAGAGCTTTTCCAGAGGCTCTGATTAATTGTTTGGCACCCCGACAAATTTAAGCAATCTCCGCCTCAGGCATAACAAAGGAGAAATCACAGGGTGGGGAGCTGCAGCAGGGATGGGCAGAGACAATTAAGCCAGGTGCCATCAGAGAAAACTGGCTGAACTACCATGGGGATGATGGTGGTGCCAGTACAGTACAAACTGCCAGTCACCAGTGGGTCAGAGATTTTGGGGAATGGGGAGACCCTCTCCCCCGGGGCCATAGCTGCAGGGCAGGAGCAAGGGCAGGTGCAGAGAATGTATAGGAGCAGTTCAGAGAAGTGCCAGCCATCTTGGAAAGACACAGGAAGTTGGAAAGCAAGAATAGCAGCTTGGCTTTTCCCTGCAGAAAGGGTTAAGTATCACCCTGCTAAACACAGCTGCCTTCCCTGCCCAGGGAATGCAGCAGGCAGTGGGAAGTTGACTCTGAGAAACAAGTCACTAAAGCTTTCATTTCATCAGAATGCCATCTACTAGGAATAAAGAGGACACTTATAGTGTCAGGGACTTCTTGACAGTAAACAGAAGTCAGGGAATATTTCAGATAAAGAAGAGTGTCCATAATTAGGATTGCACACAGGGTGAGAAGAAATATTCCAGCCAAACACATCAATCACAACTGGTCTTCCCTGCTGAGACAATCAATGACTTAGCACTAGTGAAGCCTTGGATCAGTTCTGGCTTTTTGATTTACAGCTGCCCTTGGTGTAAGTTGGACAGGGACTGGCACATTTTTTCCCAACCTATCTGGCTGCCAGGACACAGCAGCAACAGGGCAGTGTTGCCAGACCGCACCTTACCAGGTCCTGCTCCCACAAAGGAATCATTAAACCAACCCAAACTCATTTACAGCATGGCCGCACGCACAGCTGTGCTGGCCTACAAAGAACCATAGATGACCATTTCTTCATTGAAACTTTGCCTACTTATGCAGGCTGAAAAGAACAACAGACAATGATGTTCTAGAAAAAGCTAACTGCTAGAATAAAATGCAGTGTTTGAAAACTTGCAAACAGGAAAAAAAACACCATATAGAGAGCTGCTTTCATATTCTCATTTGGGGTTTTGTAGGCCTGTGTTTTATCATAGACCAACAAAAAGTTACCCCTTCTCCCATTTGAGGAAAACATATCTACATTAAGGTGTTTTGCAGGTTTACTGGCATTCAGCATGGGGCTCTTTCAACTTAGTCACTAAAAGTGGTGAGACATGATCAAGTATAATTATTAACTGATCTCCATTCATATTCAGTATATGGTATGTGATTCACAGCACGTCCTAGATGAAAGCCCATAGCTCAAGTCTCAAGTTGTTCCATGAAACAGTTCTGTAACAGAAATAGCTGAAACCACCACAACACTTGTTCCCCCAGGACAGACTAGGGGGGGATCCAGTAAGGTACAGCCTGAGCATGCACCTCCCTGGCCCTAAGGGAGCAACTTCACTAAGTCATTACACACTAATATACAGTTTTGTGTATACTTTTTCCTCGAGCTTGCTGGTGGACACATTCGGAAGACTAGCAGCAATTTCTTTTCACAACAGTGATTAAAAAGGAAAATGTGCTGCGAAGGCAGGAAAGATCAGGAGTTTGCCAGTGGAAGAGAATAGATAAATGACAGGGCTCAACTCAGGCCCTCATGCAGGGACAGAGCTGACTCTAGGTATTTTCTCCCTCCCATTGCTTGCACCTGCTCCCTGTTAGGATTTTACTAGTCACAGATGAACCAACCAAACCACCCAAGCCCACTTACAGCATGGACACACGCAGAGCTGTGCCAGCAGCTGTAAGAAGAGTCATGAAACAGCATGAGGAAAACAGCACTGAGTGCAATCTTTGTCCTAAGGATACCTGATCTTTGTTATGTCCCTTGGAAGAGCAGTTCCATTATACAAAAAAAAAAAAAAAAAAAAAAAAAATGAAGCTAATCCATTCGTACTAGTGTAGGAAAAAAAAGAAAGTAATTCTAGCAAGGTCAGTCTTGAGAAGTGACCCAAAACAGGAAAAAGACAAAACAACAAAGCTATGGTCTTGCACTGCATGCACTTCTTCCACCTTCAGGTTTCCCTGCGTTCAACACCGTACCCCTCCCACAGGCACATACTGCCATGCACTCAAAAGTTACCAGTGTACCTCCTCCGGTATATGGACAACAGAATTAGGGCATCAGTGCTCTGGATGAGAATGAGGGGTGTGTAGGGGCTATGTGCACTTTGGATGTAGAATCCCTACTTGAACAAGTTTTTCATAAGTTCTTACTGAAGATCTCAGTAGCATTCACATATAGACTCTCAGTTCATTGAGAAAGGTTAAAGTGTTTGCCTTTTATTCAGAAGACTCACTCCATTTTCCAGTAATACATTCCCATGTCCTTGAAACCAGATAGCCTCTAGTCTCAGAACAGCACCATCAGTCTAATACAAAAAAAGCAGAACAAATCAAAACCAAAAAAGTTCCATGATGTGATATAGCATAAAGACAAATACAGCTAATACATTAGAGAAATAAACATCTACATAAAGTTATGTAAGATGCTATAAAACTGGCAGTATGCAATTAAAAGATTGGCAACATTACCAGGTCTGCTAGATGTTTAAAGCAAGTCTACATAGGCTGTATCTATATTCTCATACTGATTTTAGGCATGACTTTGCATTCAGAATCTAGCTAACTTTCATACAACTTCCCCTACAGCCAGCAGTGTGTATGCAAGCATCTCAAACTACCTGGCCAGACTCAAGCAGCACTTGCAAAGCTGTAAAGACGTAGCCTATTGCTGTCTCCTCCGTATGAATATGGTGTTACAGGGTTCATCTGCATATGCCTGGTTAAAACAAAATCAGTTGCTTACTGTAACACCTTAAGTAACACGGAATCTTAGATTTTAGAAAAATACTTTAATTGTCAGTTCACAAGTAAAAACTATCACTATTACAAAACATCTTTTAATACTAGAATATCTAGCTTGGAACGAATTTTGTTCTTATTGCTGTTGTATTTAGTTTTCACAAGCTGTGTCAGCATGAAGGTAAGTGGTGGGATTCCCACTTGTCAGTCAGCTTGTAAGGGTACTCATAGGAAAGTGTACTTTCCTTTTTAATCCTCACAAAATTTTCACATATTTAGGCTTCCCTGACTTTTTCCAGACAGGTACATACTTTACACCTGACACTACCACATCAAAATCTCACTCAACTTTGTTTCATGTAACAAATTTCATTTGTAGCCTTTAAATAAAGCATTCACTCCAAAAAGAGTGAGCATCAGCACTGACTCCACCTTAGCTACTTGAAAACCCTATAACTGTGTTCTGACAGCTATCAGATATCAACTCATTCATTTCATTTTGTTTGGTTTCTTCCTTATTCTCATGATTGGGTTGTTGTTTTGAATTTCCGGCTTTTCTAGACCTTCTGAGGAAAAACTTTGTCACTAAGTAACATAATTCAGCCACATTTAACAGAATGCAAATGCTGGACACAGCAATCATGAAAATAGTAAACACTGTCTTTTCAGTGGGTCGAGAGACAAAGCAGTCTACCGTGTTGGGGCAGGGCCAAGCGCTACACTTCATCAAGCGAGGCATTCGGAACCCATCGTACATGAAATAAAACGCATACATGAAGACAGCTTCAAAGATCAGTCTGAAAAAGATGCTGCCGGTGTACGTCCACCACAAGGAGCCCTCAATATGAAACCTCTGCCTTCTGATTTCTTCAATGTCCTTGTATTCGCATTTCTGGTCGCCCTTTCTGAACTGCCGTTTCTTCTCGTGCCTCCTGTAGGCCACGTGCATGGCCACCAGCAGCGCAGGTGTGGAGACAAAGATCATCTGCAGGGCCCACAGTCTGATGTGAGAGATGGGGAAAAAGTGGTCATAGCACACATTTTTGCAGCCAGGCTGAAGTGTGTTGCAGACAAAGTCATCTTGTTCATCTCCCCAGACTCTCTCAGCAGCCACAACCAGGATCATGATACGGAAGATGAATAGGACTGTGAGCCATATCTTCCCAATACTGGTGGAATGCTTGTTTACACCTCCCAAAATGGCATGCAGAGCTCCCCAATCCATTGTCTTGTTTCAATCCTTTGACCTAAGACAAGACAAATAAACAAAACTAAGATTAATCAAGACAGGAAACAAATACCATCAAGCATGTGGTTTAAAACAGAGGCAATATCATAATGGTACCATACCCATGTGGTAACATTTTGACACAGTGGGTTTACCTACAACTAGTCATAAATAATAATCTAATCACATATCAGCAAGTAATAATTCATTACTGGATTATACACATAGCACTACATTCATCTGACTTCTAGGTGTATTAGCCAATGCCACATAAAGTAGGAAAAGCGGATGGGAACCTGATGAACACACCCTTAAATCCAAAGATACAACTTCTAGCAGTTGGATAACAGTAACAAAATAATAGAAGGTATCAGCCAAAACTAAGGTAGATGTTATGTTAAAATGTTAGACAGATATAATTCCTATATAAATCAAGGCAGATTGGTCTATCCTTGGCTTTAGAATGTAAGTAATGTTCAGATGAGTACATTCCAGCAATAAAGAAAGACCCTGAGTAACTCCCTGCACCGTCCATGAGGTCTAGATAACCTGCATTCACCAATTTAAAAAATGTGACTGCATTCTTATTTGAAGCAAATTCCACAATAGCTTGAGGCAATGAAGGTAAAGTCTTGGTCATTATCCATTGTGAGTTAGATGTTTAAAATCAATGCTTAAAGATTCAGACCAAAATTGCTTTCTCTCTGCTAACTACAAAAAGGGCCTAGGGTAACTAGTTCAGGCAGGCCAGCAGTAGCTCAGAGTCTTTTTGACAGAAGCATATAGATTCCAGTAGGCGAGTTTGAAAGTCCTACGACTGTAATTCACAGGCAGCATTCAGAGGCATTTCATTTCAGCCCACCTCCCCTGCTCCGCTTCAGATGGATTTACAGAAAGTTAGTTTGCAAGTAGTCTGTATTCAAGAATCAGCCAGGACCCTCTAGGGGTGCTCACAGATCCCTTTTGGCTCTGAAATTCCTCATGAAGGTTTTTATTTCACAGCTTCATTAATTTGTTTGCATCTCAGAGACCATACTTCTTTGTCATTTACAACACAAGGCACCAATAAGCAACATCACCTTTACAAAGTTCCTAGAACAGAGCAGCTACTGGCAAAAGGCCATCACATCTATTACAAGATGATTGCATTGCATGAGGAAGAAAATGATGTCATTTCTTTGCAGTTGTCTTTAACGTCACCCTCCCTTCTGAATAATGTCAAAAGCCTTTCTGGTTTACAGTGAGTACATATATAATCAGTAGATCACGTACAATTATACAGAGCATCAGTCAAAGTACACAACAGCTCAGAGAAAATGAGGGCACTTAATTGTTATGTTACGTAATGCAACAGTATCTTTTCCTTGAGTTATTGGAATAAAAGTGATATTTCCCTTCACAACTTCCATAAACTGCATTTTCCTCAGACCCTGCTGGTTGACTGTGTGGGATTATACTGCAGGAGGTGAAAACCAAGGGGGAGACCAAGATTTTCATCAGATCAGAGACAACTCTTCCCGAGCCTCCTTCAGAAGCAGAATCTGTCGGCTATTTCCTCTGTACCTGTCTGAAAAACAGTCCTGGAAAGAAACTTACCTTCCTATCCTGCTAGGTTATTTTTCTAAGAAGAAGGATTATTATTCATTAGCATACAGAGAAAAAGTTTCTGTAGATTAACAACCCTCTGATGGTACAGGAAAGACCCTTAATACCAGATACTTACAAAACATAGTGGGTAGATTTTCTAGTATTTATTGCCACCTCTTTTTCTGTTATCTAACTGATAAAAAATCAGACCAAACTTTGTTTCAGAATTTGCCTTGGCAATCATTGTATTGTTAAACAGAGGAATAGTTACAACTTTTATTAGTGTTCTCTATTACTATTACACGCATATGGCAATTACAGTACTTATAAAATGACACTACCACAATGTATTATGAGTAGAAATACTTATGCACATTCAAAAATAAATCTCGTAGAAAACTGGCACCATGCAAACTGTGGAACCACGCACATCATTCACCCATCCTCTAATTCCACCAGTCCTTACATTTCTTCTCAGTTGTTCTATCTTCTTCTCCTGCCTGTCAACCATCTTCTTACAGTGTGAAAAGGCTGAGAAGTGGAACCTGGGAGTTCCCTCCTTATAAGCCCTGTTTCTCAGTTTCACCTCTCAGCGCACACCCGATACTGCTCCCTTTATGTTACAACTTCACATGGATTTATTTCCTCCTCCCTGTCTCCCTGTGCAGAAGGGGATTCAAAATACAAATGTCCCAGTGTTTAGTTAGTTAGCTCAAGAAACTTCTTTACCCCTGTTTGCTCCCGAGGTCACACTGCACTTCATCTCTTGTGACTTTTGAAATAGCATTATAAACCAGGAGACTTGAGTTCAAAAGTTATTCACAGGACTAGTAAGTTTTATTTGTTTTTTAAACCTGATCTGTTTCACTAACCAGCACAGATCCACAGAGCATCTGAAAAGGATAGCTTTGTTAAAAAACAAAAAACAAACAAACAAAAAAACCCAACCAAACAAAAAACCCACAGGTTGCAAATTGTAAAGCTGAATGAGCGGTCATTGGGAAGAGGGGTTGGCAAAGCTTTAGTGCTGAGGACAATACACACTTTTCATCTGACTTGCTCCATCTCCTTTGAGAGTATATTGTGCTTGCTAAGCCAAAACACTGCGCTT
Organism: Pyrocephalus nanus; assembly: GCA_038380795.1. Lineage (NCBI taxonomy): Eukaryota > Metazoa > Chordata > Aves > Passeriformes > Tyrannidae > Pyrocephalus > Pyrocephalus nanus. Next base: position 44,164,173 of record CM076259.1, read on the forward strand.
TAATTCTAGCAAAAGCATGTCTGCATCTGTACCAATGACGCCACCACACTTATAAGAAGCAGCCTTTTGCCCTGAGTCTCCTAGCGAGATTTCCTCTCCCTTCCAAAAAAGCCTTAGTCTCTCACCTCTGCCCAAACACTCACCCCTGCACCCTTTCCACATACCTTTTCAAATCTTCCAGCTATCTCTTCAGCTCCTCCTGCCACATTCCACTATTCTTCCCACTGCTTGCTGAGCTAGTCACCAACCTTTGCCCCTTCTTGATCATGGCCTCTCAGGCTTGTTTTGACACTGTTGGAGAGTCATATGACTTCTGGAACACCCCAGAGTGCTACAGGCACTGATCAGATAGCAGTGAAGTCTCACTATCTGCTCCCTGAAGGGTGGCACAGCTATAATTGTAGAGCTGCATTCAGGCAGCTTGAATTCCAACCAACAGTGTTTCCTACCAGCTGGCTTTAAACCACTCTCCTCAATGCAACTTAGAGGATTCCAATGAAAGCAATTCAGAGACTGCCAAAATGTCCACCTCTCTCCAATAAAAAGACGCAGTGATCCAAGCAGAATTTAAGTTAACCAAGTATGGCCCTCCAAAGTATTAACCCGTCAGTGCAGATCAATCCAGCTAACATCCCATTTGGAATATCTACAATGATGTGATGGCTCATTTATTCCTAACTTAACTCAAAGTCTAGGACGTGGATCATAGGTTATCCTTCTTCCAGGTACTTGTTTTATTTTTTACTAGCAAGTAAAATATTAACTGCCTTGCTGACCAAAGGAGAAGAAAGCAGGAAAATTACATCCCTTTAATAGGTTGATAACTCTTATTTTTATAGAGGCAGTCCAGATGATATTTCTATGGGAGCAAATCCAGTCAAATGCCTACTGAAATAACAGTATACAGACTTACTGGGTTTGCTGGTCTTGGATGTACAGCACAGTACAAGAATACATTTAAGATGTGAAAGCTTAGCTGAATTTGGGGGGGAAAAAAGTAAAGTAGAAATGAGGATAAGGATTGGTTATAAAGGAAGAATATATATATATATATATGGGAAGAACAGGAGATAGCTGAACTTAGTGAGGTTGAGTAACTAAGCATTTAGAATCCTTTCTAACATGGGAGTATATTAAGCGTTAAATTTTCCTTCCAAAAAATTGCAACTGGGCATGAAAATAAAGCCTTTCCAAGCCTCAGCATAGATCTTAAGTAGGTGTTTTGCGTTTTTTTTTTGTTGTTGTGGGGTTTTTGGGGGGGGGTTTCTGGTTGGTTGGTTTTTTTGTTTGTTTTTGTGATGGTGGTAGTTTGGGGTTTTTTCCACTAATAAGCTAGGCAGCAGCAAGAGAAGAACTACATCTTAACTACTTCTGTAGGTCTACAGCTTATGGCCAGTATTTTGAGCTGTGTGCTGCCATGGGTAGACTGCTTTCTACTTTAAAGCTAGCTCCTGTAAGCCTACATTAAACCACAATCACAGCAAGCTGAATACACCCAATGAAAATCCCTGCAATTCACAACACTGAGGACAATTATCACTGAGCTCCCATGTTTATGAGTACAGCTAGCTTGTTAACAGACACTTCCCCCCCTCCTCCCCCCCATTAAAGACTGTTATACTGGGAAATCATTAGTCAGTGGCTAAATTCACAACTAGAATACAAAGAAAGTAAAAAAACCAACACAAGATACATCTCTTCCACATACACATATGATGCTTGCTGCTGTAGGATATTACCAAGCAAAAAACCCAGTCATTAGCAAGTATTACAATATTTGGTTATGCTATAGGAACATCCAGGAGTCCCATTAAAGAAACCTTATGCATAGATTCAGAACACAATCATACTCTTCTCCCCACAGCTACAGTTTGGATACCAATTTACTTACTTTACTGGATTTGCACAGAAACTTAGAGGGTGTTAAGGAAGACTCCACTTCTGTCAGAATTTTAGCGTAGCGTATACCAGGAGTTACCAGTTTGGTGTGACATTCCACCCCTTTCAGCAGCGCCTCCAGATGCTGATACAAGATCAGCAATCTGCCAAATCAAAAGTCACTTTATCTTATGTGGGAATGTGCTAACCAAGATAGTCTTTAAGCAACAAAACACTGGTCTCAAGTGTTTCTTCCCACCCTTTTTCTCACTTCCCAGCCCCCAAGCTGGGGACAAAGATAACTCAGATGCCTAAGAATGGCAGTTCTAATACAGAATTTTTGCCATAGAAAACATTTAGAATATCTAAACTATCAGAGGCAAAATCATTACCAAAATTATTTTATGACCCAATTTGAAACTAGAAGTATTGCTGCATGCTGAGGTCTAGCATGCATCCAAAAATGCTGCTGAGACAGAGTTTCCTTCAGGTCTTGGCTTCAACAGTCACACTGACTCATATAGGGGCTGATAACCAGCATCAAGGTGTTCTAGAGCTGTATATGCTGTTTCATTACCCAGATTTGAAGAACATGTAAATCTGGACTTCAGCAGTTTTGCATCAGCATACCTCCACCCTGTTAACCTGGCATCTAGTTCACTGCAAGCACTTAATTGTTAGTGTGTAGATTTTGTTATTCTGATTGCTGAGATAGTTTTGGTGCTGTACCACAAGAGCAGCAGCATTGCCAAGACCAAAGCAATGAAGCTTCTAATAAATACAGATTAACATCTTCCGAGGGCGGCATCTTTCCGTTTGACCAAGAAAGGCTGGTACACAGGCTACAGCAGCTACTTGCTAACTTGCTCAGACTTCCTAACTAATTTGTCAGTCTGCCCCACGCCTCAGTTTCCCAGACATTAAACTAGAGATAACAAAAATCTCACCATCTCACAGGGCTGTTCTGAAATGCTCCACTACAATTACAAGTTTTACAGGCTCAGAGGACCAAGACAGGTAAGCACCAGCTCAAAGCTGGAAGCACAGGGCTTGAATTCAATCATCCAGGATATTTCTGATACCTGAAAAGGAATGCAGCTCCCTGCTTTGCTATAGCTTTAATGCAGAGTTCAAAATGCAGGAGGATGAAGCTTTGAACTTTGGCAACCAAAATTCTTTAATAGGCATCTTGCAGCTATTTTAATTTTATAAAAGTGTATATAAAAACTTCAAGGAGTATGCAGCTGGAAGTCACTGAAATATCAACAACTTTACTTCTTTCCTAAAAAGCTGAATAAAAATCAAAACAGAAGTCTAACAATCACAAAAGCCTGTGCAATTCTCTCTAGTAGCTCTTCAGCTTTGTTCTGAACACCTATCTCCACATCAGAGTGGAAACTGGAGAGCAGAAGAGCCGTGACAGAGGGATTATAGTTTATCTGATTTGACACAAGAACAGGCAAAGACTACTCAGGAATAGGAAACCTGAAAGTTGCAGGCCTGAACACTGCAAGCATTGTTCTGTCATTCTACTCAAGTTTATGGAAACAGGAGGCATTCTTTGCCCTAATTAAATTCAATGTGAAACCCAGAGAAAACCAACAGATTAGGACCCAATATATATGATGTTAAATGTTAAAAAAAAAAAAAATTACGTTAGTTAAATATCAACAGCATTAAGGGTTCAGTTCTACCTACAATGACTCCCTTATGATTGTCCCATATTCATGCCCTCACATAAGTTCTAAGTCACTTTCCAAGCATGCTGGGAAATATCCATAGCTATTTCAATAGCCTGCAACTGTAACTGGAGGATTACTATCTTCCAGAACATCCCTGCACAACATTCATTCCATTCGTACAAAACAGGAAATCAGAAGTGTCAGTCTCACTTGAAAGCATAACAAGACAGCACAAGTCCTATTATAATTTAGCCCATCTCAGCCATTTTTCCCTGTAAATCTTTCATTCAAAATGTGCTTAAAGCTTTTTACTTTGGAAGAAAACCAAGCTCCTGTGGACTGTGTCTTCACTGATACAAGTGTCCTATTTCCCATACTTTGAAGAAAGTTCTAGGGATACTGTGCCCTGCTCCCAGTCATCAGAATAACTTTTTAGTTATGACACTTATGCTGCCTTTTTTTTTTTTTTTTAAGCCTGTTACTTAATTCCTATTTCCTTTCCCTACACCTATGCAAAGGTCTACAGCCCCTCTACAAATCTGCCCACTCCTGCTTCAGTATAATGTTTCCTATCAAATTGGCAAGCCACTATGTTTTTTCACACACATAAGGAACTTGCACCCTTTTGGAAACACAAATTTATAAACATTAAGATTTTATACTGCAGTTCAGCTTTTCCTTGAACGTGTATTTTGTTATTTCGTTCATCAGAAGTAAAGATAAAACCAGCTTTTTCCTTTTTAAAAGTCTATTACAGGAAGAAACGGTGGTAAGAGATAAGGAATAAAATTAGTTTTCAACATTCTTTTATCAGCTAAGAGGAGATGTATTTCTCTTTTTCCACGTTCCTTCTGAGAGCATGTTATCTTGCGTCATATATCATCACTTCAAGCTTTTCCTTACACAAACTGGTATTTCGACAGGCAATAGTCACAGTTCTCCTTTCAGAGAACTCATCAGCCATCATTAAGTAACAATTAAAAGCAGTGAGGAACAGAACAAGGAAAAACATCAAAATTAAAAACAGATTCAATCCATGTTCCTGTTTCATGCAGTCTCTGGTACCATTGCTTTCACTGGAACTGTTCACAAGAATCACCTTGTAAAAGCACCCTCTTTACTCACAGGCAGCAACTGAGTTTATGGAATGACTGTTACGAAGAACTTGTATCTCAAAGTGCTGCTATTTGTCCAGCTACTGAGATAGTCTGCTCTACCTTTTTCCCTGTACAGTTACTGCACAAAATAAATGAGGCTGCCAAAATAAACTACCAGAATCGTGCATCAAGGAATGCAAAACAGCAACAATGTCAGAGGCCTCAGCTTTAGCATAGAGAGTTAGCCCTGCCAGGACAGAATCAATTTCTCCAGAGAAATATTTTAATTCATGGGGTTTTATTATTCCATTTTTAAGCTCTGCGATATGTAGTCCTGCCGACTACAAGAGTGACAGTTCTGGGGATTGTCTGAAGTCTCCCAGAAACCCTGACACAGGAAGTAGAGATGTAACCTCGTGGCTCTGCAAAACATGTTGGAAAGCCCACCTGGGAAACTACATTGCAATGCCTAGTTGACACATGGAGGTACCTCCTTTTATCAGGGTGAGGTTTGTCCCACCACTGCCTTATTCTCTGCTACATCTAACACAATCACATACTTCTGTCAACTGCCTTTTCTCTGCGGCTCTTCAAGGTTTGTGTCTGGAAAGTAGGATTTCCAGGCTGAACAGTGGATATATAACAAGATATATTAAAATTTACATAATTCCTTTAACAAAATCAAGGATAAAAATGTATTTATTCTACTCTTGACTCAACGTACACATGCACATTGTGGTAATCCCTAATAGAATCTGGGCCCAAAGCCTCATATCATTTCATACAGGTCATGGCCAATAAAATGCCCTAAGTGATCAAAGTCATAAAAACTGGGTTTAAAGGAGCCTTCTTGAGAGAAAAGGTCACTTCCTTCTTCCAACCCTGTGCCTGTTCTCTTAAGAATATTTCCAGGTTATATGGTGAAAACTAATGGAGTACAAGACAAGGAAATAATATCCTCTATGGGGGGGGGGGGGGGGGGCGGCAAGGAGGGGATGTGTTAATTTAAAAAAAAAAAAAAAAAATTCGTCAACACAAGGCATTCTGAAAGTAATACCCAATCTAGGAAAGCCCAATGACAGGAAAAACAGTCATGCCCAGCATGCACAGGAACATACACAGCCACCAGCTACTGCCACAAGCTATGCAAGCACATATGCCCTTACTCCAGCATATCCCTTGCATTTACTTAAGGGCTTGAGTACTCGTTCCTTGTGCCATCTTATCCAACCCCGATACTCAGAAATACATTTATTTCTGACTCACATCTCTCATTTCCTATTCCCCCTGTAATTCTGAGGAATGTTTCCAGTGTGTGATCAGTCACTCACAAAACCTGTCAGTTTTACTGATGCAAGCTGTTTACCTTCCCGCAGCTCTCTTAACATCCGTAGGCGTGTCGCAAATTACCTGTAATTGCAGGAGCCTTGATTTTGCTTGGTGTTTTAGCTGGCCGTACGTACTTCACATAACGCGCTCACAGAGAGCTGCTGGGAGGCGAACAAAAGACAATCGTTAGAACTGAAGCGCGTAATTAACAGAGACATGAACATTCCCAATTAAAACCGGTCGCGGGGTTCAAGCACTGCCCGTGACGCCTAAACTCGGGAAGCGAACCCGAGAACCCCCGTGCCGAGGGAGGTTAAATACTGTCAGAGACGGGGGGTGCTTCCAAGCCGGGCCCCGCTCCCCACGGCGGGCAGCGCCACCACAGCTCCCTGCTCCGCTCCGCCGGAGTCGGCCGCGCTCTGGATCGCAACAAGTGTGGCGGCAGCTATACCTGGTTTGAGGGGGAACCCGTACGGGAACACCTGCCCCCTCCGCGCCCCCCGCCCCTTCCGCCGCCGGCGGCAGCGCTGCCGGTTCGGGCCGTCCCCCCCGCCCGCCGCGCCCCTCACCTGCGCCGGCGGCGCCCAGGGCTGCGGGCCGCGATCCGCCCCGCACGGGGCACCCGGCACCGCGGGCGGGCTGCGGGGCTCAGCGTGGCTCCGTCGGTGCCTACGGAGCGGCCAGGCTGAGTCTTGCCGCCCCGGAGCTTTAAGGTCCCTCCCTGTTCACCTGCGGCCGCTTTTAACCCGCCCCTCGCCCGCCTCCGCCCGCGCCCTGCTCCTCCGGCCGCCCGCCCGCAGAGCCGGCCGTGGGGAACCTGGGGCGGGGCCGGGCGTCCATCCCCACCGCTGCGCCCCGGCAAGGGGCTTCTGTGGCCAGCGGGGCTTTGAATGTGAGGAGCAAACAGCCAAAATAAAGGGTGGGAGGGCTTGTATCCGCCCCGGGGCGAACGCCCCCCCCCCGTCGCTTCCCGCCGCCCAGGGGCTGGTTTGGGCTTGTAGGGGAGTGCGGGAGGGGAAGGGAGATCAAGGTAAGAGCAGATATCGGTGGTTTTTTTCAGAGGAAGCGCATATCTGTTTGAGATAGCAGTGTCGTGTTTCCATCTTGACAAATCCAGGTATTCAGAAGGGCCTTGGAACAGAAAAAAACCCCAAGTCTTTTCTCCTGGAAATCGTTAAAGAACTGCTGGCCAAACACAGAAGGAAGAGCCATTCGTTTCTGGCTTTTTGAGGTTTGTTTTCAAGTACGATTGAAATGCTACAGCAGTGCCCTGCAGACTCGCAGGCTTTCACGGAGCTGCGGATATTTGTCAGTGCAAAGACCTATTTTGGAAAGCTTTTTGTTTCTAAGGAATACAGTTGCTGAGGAAACAATTTACCTTAGGTTCAAAAATCCCTGCCCAAAACTGTGTTCTCTGTCTTGCACACAGGCACATCAAACTAAATAAACGGTTTGTAGACCTCTGAACTAAATTTCCAAAGAAAATATACCGTGCAACTGGAACAACAGGACATTTGCTCAGACTTCAGATGAAAAACGTGTCTGTTTGTGCTTGTTTAGAGTATAAGGGCTCAAAATAAACAATTTCCAGCTAAATTCTACTGCCTTGTATTTCCCCTTCCTAGAATAAAAATCTTCTGCAAAAATCGGTGGCATAATTGATTTCATCTTCAGGAAAAAGAGGTAGAAATTTCTTGCACAAACAATCTAATAATTGAAAGATAAGAAATCATCATTAGCTATGGTTTAAATATTATCCTCTGTGGTGCTCATCTTTCCTCTACCACCCCTTCTTACCTCTGCACTTACGTTCGTGGAAACCTACATGTTAGGACCATAGGGAAGATTCATATTGGAAGAGATCTGAGAAGGTCTCTAATCCAACCTGTTGGTCAAAGCTGGATCAGATCAGGGACCATTCAACAGTTATACCCCATCCATGGGGAACCAACACTTGCAGCAGCTGAAATCAGTTCACTGTAGCAACGGTAGGACCAGGCGCAAGGTATATGATGTGATGCTGAATTAGACAAGAAATAAATACCTGAGGCCTGAGTTTATCTGTATTCGCAGACTTCTGAGGGAGTTGTGTGTTTAGATAACATTCAAGGTTCATGTGTTTGATGTGCATGAGGAAGAGAGGTGGTTCTGGACCCAGACACACATCTGCACTTCGCAAAAGGGATAGCCCATCTTCTAATGGAAGAAAAGCTTTAGACGAGACGTCTGGAACTCATGTGTTGTTCCCTCTCCAGTCACGTTCCAACTTGATTCAGTGACCTTGAAAAAGTGAAATGTGTCCTTCTAAGGTCAAAATACTTTAAACATTTTCAGTAAAAGAAGTATTAGGAAAATAAAAGTCAAAATTGTAAGTCACATGAGGAGCAGCTGAGGGAGCTGGGGGTGTTTAACCTGAATAAATGAGTCTCAGGGTGACCGTACTACTCTCTACAAATATCTGAAAGGAGGTTGTAGCAAGGTACTCTTTTCCCAGGTAATAACTGACAGGACAAGAGCACATAGCCTCAAGCTGCACCAGTGGAGGTTCAGGTTGGGCATCAGGAAGAATTTCTTTACTGAAAGGGTGATTAGACATTGGAACGGGGTGCCCAAGCATGTGTTGCAGCCACTATTCCTGGAAGCGTTTATGAAAAGGCTGGATGTGACACTTAGTGTTATGGTTTAGTTGACAAAGTGGTGTTTAGTCAAAGGTTGGACTCGATGATCTTGGAGGTCTTTTCCAACCTAAATGATTCTGTGATTCTATGAAAGGCTAGTGGAAACAAGACCCTATGGGTCTGACTGTGAAATTACCTGAAGGAGGTGAGCCACGGGCAGAGGTACAGCATGGATCTCTCTCAGCTGCCTTCTGTCAGGTCTTCGCTGCACTGCCTTTGGGAGGGTGTTACAGTTGGAGGCCAATACCTGGTCTTTATTCCAAGACAAAAGCATGCAGTTCTGGCAGCAAAGAAAAAGTGTTTAGTGATATTCTGTATTTCAAAAATTAGACAATATCAAGCAAGCTGGAATTACAGTGGGGAGCACCATGTACTCCTCTACTGGGTAATTTTTTCATCTCTCATCTGTTGAATGCTACTTGTCTGACCTGGTAGCATCAGCATGCTCTTTAATTATAAGTGATGATGCAAGAGATATTAGACAGAAAGAATGAGATGTCTCAGTGCTGGAAATTTAAGGAGTAGGAATCTAAGTTTTAATCACAGTGTTTTCTCTTTATTTATGAGGATAAAATTAAATATTTAGTAACTGACTAGTAACCAGAGCTAAACTGTACTTATTTCTTTATAGATGATGAATGTTTTGTGTACTATTTACAAGCATATAAAAAGTATTGTTCAATAAACTTGTAACATAAATAGATGAGAATTGATTATTTTTGGATTATGACGGCCCCTTCTCCTGTAATAGCTGCAGCTGCGCACTATAATGCACATGAGTATATTTTGTTTGTTGACATAATTTTAAGGTAAAAAGAAGAAGGGGATGGATAAACATAGAAATCATCTATTAGTGACACATAAACAGGAGGAAAATTAAAGTTGCAGGCTTCAGAAATTCACTGTGTCACTAGATACCTTGCACGATAATGCAGAAAGTGAAGAATCATCTTTGAAAATAAATTTTTTTTGAAAATAAATAAAGCTAGTTTTCACAACAGGGTATTAAGGACCAAGAATAGCTTTTCGTATGAAGCCTAAATTTAGGATAAGGCCAGTCTCTTTGGTAGTACATTTCATCATCTATAGGGTCATAATCACAGGCAAGGCTAACTATCCTGTAGACCTTTTAAATCACGAGTACCCATTTGAAAATACTGGCATAGGTCAAGTTTTCCTTCTGAGCACTAATAAATCAGAGTCTGACTAGAACTTTTGACTGAAATTTTAAACTAATTTGCATGTACTTCATTAGACTGAAGATTTGTACAAAACCAAATCCAACTTCTCAGTCTTACTATTCAGAAGGGATAAAAAAAGGAGAAAAAAGCAAGCCCCAGGAAGTTTCTTTTCCATTTTTCCATGGCAGACGGCTCTAACACTGTGGTGCAGACTGGAAGCAGGAGGTTCTTCGTCTTGAAAATTTCTGGTTCCTTTCCAGACCTTCACATCTCTAATTAGACTCTCTTTACCTTCTGACTATTTAGCAGTTCAGAGTGGGAGAAAGAAAATTAGGTCCAGTCCTTCAGTGGAAAACTGTTGTGCTGGTCTCAAAGTGCACACTGTCCTGTGGCACATTTTTTAGGGGACAACAGGTGTACATGTACATATTGCTAATACATACTAAGTCTTGGATCAAGCCCCATTCTTGTTGTATGCTGCTCAGGAAGGTGATCTTCTTTTGTTTTCAGTTTAATTTACTGGTCTATATTCCTACAGGGATGGTGTTGACCCTGATTTACATACTCTGGGCAAATCCCGTGACCTTATCTAGCCAGAAATAACACTCAAAGAGTCATTTCCTTTTCAATATAATTACTTTAATGACAATGTGTAGTATGATAAAGGTTATCCAAGTAATATCACTGTTTATTAACCATTACAGCTCCTCAAGCATTTGTACTGCCTTGAAAAGCATGCTGCCTTGTTTTCCCATCTGCGAGGGCCTTACAGATGCTCTTAGAGAACAATTGGGATTGCATTTCCCTCAAGTACCGGGGAGATGGCTGTCTGCCTTATCTTTTTGACCTCAGGTTGTCCCCATCAATCAGACCTTCCCTTTTTTACTTTTAGTTAATTCATATGCATGAAATATCCCAAGAGAAACATACTGGGTACTTTCTTGCTAAGATAACTTGGTGATCTTAGTGATGTTCCCTTCTTGTGGAGATGGAAGGAACAGGAGAGAACAAAAAAAAACCCCAAACAAATAAAAAAATCAATTAAAAAACCCTGCCTCGACCACAAATGATATGGGGAGCAAACAAAAGGGGATGAAAATAGTTCTTAGCACTGCCAGTACACAAACCAGCCTATCTCACAACAACCCATATAATTACACTTTTTACCTCAAAATGAACATAGGCAGCTGTTTCAGTACATTGCCATGCTCTTCCAGGACGCCACTGGAAAGTGTACCTCTCCTGCATGCTAGTTAGGGTAGACTAAGTCACTGTCAGGCACCCATCAAAGCCTCTGATTTTCTTAAGCTGACAGCTCCGGATATCCAGCATCAGCTTGATTTGAAAGGCAGAGCTTTCTTCATCCTTAGGCAGCCCAGTAATTTCTGCAACACTATTGCTAATTTGAAAGCTGACAGTTTCCATCTCCCCACCCCTTCGGTTTATTACAAATATTTCATCAGACCAGCTGTAGTCTACCATGTCCTTCTTCACTGTGGGCAAAGGGCAACAAGAAAGGCTGTCAGCAGTGGTGCTCAGTTGCTGTGGTGATGTTTCTCCTGGAGCAGGCGGCTGCAGCGAGTCCCCCAGTCTGGTGGCACCTAGCCCAGGCTCCCGATGGACCCACAGACGCTTCCAGCTGATTTAATTGGTTTGCTTCTCCCTGGTTTGATGTAATAAGTTCATTGTTCCACAGTTCAACTTAATTGAGTCATTGTTACCCGATTTAACTGACTGATTTAATTAATTACAGCTTGACTTGCTGAATAAGCAAGCTCCTTCTGCCAACTGCCAGCATGGCTCATGACTCCTAATCCATGCTGTCTACCTCTGCCCCTTGCTCTATACTAACCTACTCTTCTCTCGGGACCTGGTCTCTGATCTTCTCTAGTCTCATCCTCTGTCCCACTCCTGCTTCTCCCTGCTGATCCTATAGCTCTTCCCTAACCCAAAGACCTTCTCTCACTCATCCTCTAATCCTCCTTTCTGTTCTCCCCTGCTTTTTCCTGTCTTTAACCCTTTGACTACCTCCAGTTTTCCTCACATCGCTGTGTCCCAGAGTAACCCTCCCTGCTTTGATTCCTCCAAAGCTGCTCCTGAACTCTCCCAAAGGCTTTGCATTTCCCTTACTTCATGTTTCCCACATTACCCTTCCTATAGTGGGATTTTTTTTTTAATCCTGTTCTGCCTAACAATCCTACACAGGTATCAGCATTCGTCCAGTCCTCTCCTTTTTCCTTCTTTTTCACTACTTGCCTATAACCATTTTTTTCTTCCTTCAAGGTATCATCAAAGAAGCCTTTCCCTCCCCTTTCTGCATGTTAGCTAGCATCCTCTAGGCTTTTGGCTCCTTTTAATTCCTTCCCTGCCCCAGATCCATTCACTTGCTTTGAGATTTCTGTGTCCACTGTAGGGATATCTTCTCTGATTGCTCCTTATCTCTTTAGCCTTTTGTTTTCACCTAAGGTGTTCTGATGATGGTTCAGGTTTCTCACTGACCTTCCACTTTCTGGTTCTTATTTCATTCCCCAGTCAACCCAGATCTCTTTCATTTATATGACTCTGTTTCTCTGTCTCCATTCAGCAGAAACATGAGATATAGGTAGATCTTGTCCTCTTTTTTCTGCTGTTCTGCTCCACTGTCCACCTGATGTCAATCTAGGAGTAGGCACTTCTGTAAGCAGAGAATTACAGTTTTGCAAAGTAGTTTTGTCAAGTTGTAAGTCTGAATTGATAACATGAATTCAGCATGAGACCAGACTTCCCCACGGCCACTTCAGTTCAGTGCATACAGGTGAAGTCAGCTCTACCTGTGCTGTCAGTCCAGTATGCCCAACATCTTGTGTGGGCAGGTATCCTGCCAGGCCTTGCTGGCCATGTTATAATTTCTGTTCAATCTTCACTATTTATCCATTTTTTCTTTTTCATATATTGAAAGAAAGTCCGGGAATAATTGATTGTCTCTCCAGTGAAATCCCCATCATTAGGTTGCTAACTGACGTTTGGATTCTGTATTCCTGGGAATAGATTCAGGGTGTGTTGCCCCTCCTTCCTCTGGCTCTCTCTTTTTGACTAGTGTGTCAACGTTTTCTTGAAGAGAGGATCTTATTGTCTACAAAGAACACCTCTCTCCCCCTCCAGTCTTTAAGGAACTTTCACTCATAGAATCATAGAATCATTTAGGTTGGAAAAGACCTCCAAGATCACTGGGTCCACCCTTTGACAGAACACCACCTTGCCAGATAAACCATAGTACTAAGTGCCACATCCAGTTTTTTCTTGAACACTTCCAGGGATGGTGAGTCTACCACCTCCCTGGCCAGCCCATTCCAATGCCTGATCACTCTTTCAGAGAAGAAACCTGTACATGGCTGAGGTTCTTCAATTTCACTTGCAGTGAAGTAATCTGTCTCTGCATTGTTTTTCATGCACGGAAAAGCCATTATATTCCAGGGACATTTTTGTTCAGACCTTTCTTGGTTTCGTATGGCAGACTCCATTGATTTCAAATACTAAGAACCTTGGAAGATGCTTTGGGAGAGCTTTGTTTGTTTTCTTTTCTTTTGCTGAGGTTTTTTAATCAGCCACATTTCAGTTTATTTCTTTCTCTTACAGTCTCCTAAACCTGAGTGTGGTTCTCTTAAGTTTCTCCCAGCAGGAGAAACTTAAGGCAGGATATACAACTTCTATATTCCCTAGTTAAAGCAACACAGTCATATTTCTGCTGCTCTAACATCCATTCCCTCTCCTCTATAAGCAATTCTCTTTGAATTCATCTTGCAGGTCCTCTCCTGTTGTTGGCTTCAGCTCATGTGCGTAACTTACAGAGGCTATCTGACTTTGCAGATGATACAGATACTGGCACAATCCCTCTCAAATTACTAGTATACGAAGGTATGACACCCTGTCCTGTTCCCATGAAAGCTGGTGCCAAACCTCTCATAAAATGTTATGAGAACAGTACTGGGCCTCAGACTCTTCATTCCTTTCCCCATAATGGTAATTAAAATAACATTAAAATTAGCAATAGAATTAGCGGGTGCCAGGCTCTTCTTGCCATCTTTCATCTTCTGCATTTGGTAAGGCATCTTGGTGCCAGTGATTCCATTCTTTGAGCTGATAGATACAGAATATGGATTCTCCAGGCTTTTCATAGTGTGGAGCACATGCTAAGAAGGAGAGAACTGGGGACTGCCCTTCAATGTACAATCTGTCTTTCCATTTGTAATTGCAAAGCGTTCTCATTGCAATAACAATAGTTGCATAGATGTGTAAAAAGTATTTGTAGCCTTTTACCTTTATTTAGTGTGAGATCTTTTGTCCTTTTCTAAAATGTTGGTGACAGTTTGAAGTTGTTCCCTTTTTCAGCCCCACCCTGCACTTCAGATAATTATGCCTTTGGAAAAACACTAATATCAAGCACCAGGAGCTTCAGAAATCATAAATGAAGCTAAATCTCTGCAACTCACTTCAATGCAGGATTATCAGAAGTTTACATTGCATCCATCAGAAGTTATCATTACACCAGTGTAATTATCGTGGTGTCAATATGCTCTAATAAAGGCAAGGACAGAGATAAAAACCCCATAAGTTTTGCAAGATTATGCAAACTGTTTTATCTCAAACTAAGAAAAAAACACACATGCAGGGAAGGTTTGCAGTGCGTTATGAGATGCTCATCATTACATAGGCATGAAAGGCAGTACTGGTTATGCACTGGGGGGTAGTTGAGGTCTTTTTCCTCTACATTTGGAAATGTGAAGAATTTTCTGTAGTCCTCTCTCTTAATCCTGTAGTTTTCCTTCCTCCCCAGAGAATTACAGAGCTGTGGTAAAGGACAAGATGTTTCTCTGGATCATCCTTATGAGACTCAGGATCTACTGGGTCAGTGTCTGGCTTCACCCCATATTTTCCTGAGCTATGGCAGCTCCCCTCATGCTAACCAGTGGCAGCAACAACAGTTTTTGCCAACAACTTCATTTTCAGCTGCGGCATCCTTCTGGCTTTCCTTAGTGTTGTCTGTGCCAGACAATTTTTATAAGCACAGGACACTTACCAACATGCCAACCCATAGTTAATGTTAGTACAGCAATCTGAAAAGGCCAAATCCTACACACACAACCTTAGAGATACATATTAACAAAAGGCCCCATTCCTCCCATGCATGCTAAGAATACCACTAGCAAATGTCACCACAGTATGTTCAAGAGTTGAAAATTTTCCAGTTAAATTATGTGGATAGTTATCTTCTGTGACTCTGGTAACCCCTAGTTGAATAGCCCTAATTTTGAAAGTATTTGTTTGAGTCTTCTGAAAGAAGACCAGCTTCCAAGAAGCAAAAGGGGCCTCAGAGGGGGCATCTTGTAGAGGCAGCATTTCAGGGGTTAGGTCAGGGGGTTCTGTGTAGGTCGTAGAAAATTATTGAATATAGTTAACAGCAGTTTGGACAAAGGAATTTAACTACTTGCATCTGCTACTGTTTGACCATCAGGAAGAGACATGAATTTGGGAAAGAATATATAAATGCAGAGGTATATAAAAACACAAATTGTCCATTTACCTTACTGGCTCGGTCACGTAGACTAAATATGTATAACCCTCAAGTTCAACTACTTCACTGTCACAGGATGCAAACTTACCACAAAAAACCTGGTCTTCCTCTAAGATTTGCCTTCTCTTTTTTATTTCACCATTATTTGCTTTTAGATGTTTACAATATTTTATGCAGCTGTACAAAGAACAACAAACCATGTTCTGCAGGATAGAGGCTCTGTAAATTAACCCTTAAATATGACCTGGTAAGGGCCTACAGGATTTAGCCTTAGAATGTGGGAACTTAGGAAATACAGAGAAAGAGTCAGAATGAATTAGCTGCCAAGTTCCCAAATGACTTATCTCCTTCAAATAATCTCTTCTTCCATGGCTTTGTTTAGAACCTGCATAATTACATTGTCACTGCTTTCATATATGTTTTATGCTTTTCTATACATTCCAGCTGTGAAAGGCCATGCTTTCTATTGGCAAGAAGGATTATGGTTAGAGTATATTTATGGGCCTTTGACTTTGCCCCATCAATTGGTAACTGCAGCTGTATATTCACTTGCAGAGGTATTATTAGTCATGGGAAAATATTTCAAATATTATCAGTTACACTGACATTTTCATTTTGTAAATGCTCATATCTATGAAATGTTGTTATATACCTTCCTACTGGAAGGGTTACAACTAATGTCAATTTTTAGATGTCCTGGTGCCTCTGGGGCTATGAGGGTCTGTCATGGATGTTTTCATACATCTACAAAATCATTCACAGGGACCATTGGATAAGCAGGTAACCTATGTACATGTTTGCAGAATCAAGCCCTAAATCAGTAAATGGCATCAGTCCTAAGCACATGTGCTAGAAATGCACAACAACACTGCTGTCCTCATATGCCAAATATTCCTTAACATTTTTGGCCAGAGTAGAAAAATGGCTCTCTACTGGTGCAGAATGGAAACTTCAGCAATAAATCACATTTTTCCTTAAATTATTACTTAAAGGAAATATTCCCCATTAATTTGTTGCCCATTCTCAGACTTCTAGGTTGAAAAAGGAACAGGCTCTCCCAGAGATTCCCAGGTCTCCCCGGCCAGCTGGGTCAGGTATCTTATGTTGTCTCTATCTTGAGGAGTGCCGGGCTTCCAAAACATAGCAAGGGCTTTTGCCTTACTAGGTATTTAAAGAAACCAATTCACATTACATTTCTCCTTTACCTCCCCTGTACCTTAGCACTGAAATGAGAGAGCAGGTAAGAGCCTGTCCTGAAAATGTTGGGTTTAATCCATGTGACTGAGGCTCCAGGGGGGTCTCATGGATCTTATCCTCCCAAGTCCTCTTTCTCTGCTCCCACACATCCTGCTGCTTCTCACTTGGGGTGTGTCACTGTTCTTTACACCTTGTAGGCCAAGAGCAAGATTTTTTCCTTCTTCTCACAAGCATTTTGATTATCTAAGCAGCTCAACAAGCAGTGGCAAAATAATAATGGGTTTCCATGAGTTACTCCAAATGGATTGTGGTTTTGAATTAGTAATTTGCAACAATGGACTGCAAGATTTTGCTGTGTCAGCTACTGGATTTGAACAGGAGTCATTCCCAGCACGCGCTCACAGAAGCATCTCAAACACAAAATGCTTTAATTGCTCCTCATGCAAATGAGTAAACTGGACTCTGCAACATGGGTATGGGCTGATCAGAAAGGTAGCAGCATTTTCCAGCTCAAGGACGATTGTCCCCCAGCCCAAACACTTGCCTAATTTAGAAAGACTTAAGTTATAGAGATAGAGTAACTAAAGGTCTCGACAAACCTGTCCTCTTCCTTCTAGTCCCTGAAGGAAGAGAAAGGAGGAAGGGATATTCCCAGCTCTCATCCCTCCTGAGATTCCTCAGTTCCCATCAACTGAAATCACTGAGATAATATCTCCTCTAGTGCCAAGGTAGTCAAGCCAGTTTTGTCAGAATAGTACCAGTCATAGCCTTTTATTCATTTGGTCAAGTACAACTCATACTTTACGGCCTTTATGAGATCCTACCTAAAGAGGTAAGAAATATATCCTTTGTCCCATAGGACGTCATTACAGGAATCCCATGAGGAGTCCTCTACTTCCTGAAGCGTGTGGGCTACTGTCAGCAAGAGAGTGCAGAGATTAGCCAGTAGCCAGTGACTACTAGCACCTTTCTGGCCTGTCTGCTGAGCCCATTAGTATTATCTAAGAGTTTTCCTTCAGCCAACACTGTTGATTTCCAGTGGCCAGTAAGTGCCTCTCATCTAAGTCCTGCTAAATAGAATGGGATGGTCTCTGCTTAGCCAGCATCTTCCATCAGACACTGCAGTCAGGACTACACCTAGGGACAGCCCATCCCATCAAACACTCCCCCAGGCCACAGCTGCTCCTAGCTAACCATGAGTTAACCTGCCAACATGCTCCTTCTGCCCCAGTGCCCAGCCAGCCTTCTCCTCTCTTCTTCACCAGCATGGCCAAACAGACGTCAGCTGAGTGGGCAAAGGTTGGGCAATGCAGAACAGTCACACCCTCTGCTTTTCCTGCTTTGGCATGATGACGATATATTCTGGGGCAGCAGGAAAATCTGTGGAGCACCTGTGGCTCCTGAGGGACGCAATCTCCAATTTTTCCTGCTGCTTTGGGTGCACGTCTGTGTGGTAATCTACAGCATGTGGATTACAGCGCTGACTCAGGTTGTGGGAAGCCTTCTTGTCTCATGACACTGAAATATCCCCACTGAGTCTGTGCTAGATACGTTTGTGTTACAGGAGAACCTCTTTCTTCATCATCCAGAAAACCAGTTTTCTTCCTAAAGAATGTCTCTTCCCATTTATCCCAACATTCTGCCTAGCAATGAATGAGCTCCTGCTTATTTCGTCCAACCCGTCATCCCCTTTGTAGTATACACTAGCTAACATCTCTGCATTTCTGGCACTCAGCAGTTTGGATGGTTGGAGGTAACAGAGCCTGGCTATGATCTTCTGTGGTTGCAAACCTCCAGCGTCCCAGGTGTCCTCCCACCACAGGGTCTTCCTGCCTTGCTGGGTAGAGCAAAGGGAGGTCACCCTTCGGAAGCTGCCTCGTGCTCTTCCTTCCCTCACCCTATTCAGCAAAATTGTTTTTCTTCAACCCTGTGGCTCCAGGGGAGGAAAGATTTGCATCTTAGCCATGAAACCAGATTTGCTTTGGTTGTAGATTATTCTCTACCTAGTGAAAACAGCCAGGAAATTTGTTTTGGACTGTGGAGTTCAACTTCTCTGTCCAAGATTTTCAGCCACTCATCTCGGCCAGGTGGTTGAGATCTCTATTATTGGAGACATAGGCGAGAGGGGAGACCATCAACTGAGTGGAGTCGCCAGAGTGTCCCTGACATATGACATGAGACAAAATCCATATGAAAGCAAAGTGAAAGGCAGACACAAAGACATATTAGGCTGTGCTCTGGTTATCTATGTGGTCTTCTGCCGGAAGGATAGAAAGACTAGAAAAAAGGGAAGAGCAGGTATGAAATGGGATTGGCAAACATCACCTTCTTAACCAAAATGGACACTTAATAATGCGTAGAAGAAGTGACTCAGATTTTGATGCTGTCTGTGTAGATTACATGGCATATTTGCGGGAGGAGTACTCACAGAATAAAGATGTTATTAGAGTAGGATAATTGTTTGTATTTTGTGACAAGCCAAAAGCCACACTACAGAAAGGTCTTAAATGTAATTTTAACAAAATTATTCAAATGCAGAAATGAGAACAGGAGAGTTGATCAGTGTGTAAGGGGTGACTCACATCAAACTCAGAATTCTTTTTTTATGTGAGTTGCCTTCAATTTAACAAAGCAAATCCCATAACAATAAAAAAAAAAAAAATCAACTAGGGCAGGCAAAGGCTTCAGCTCTTGAGAAACCAGTGGTCTCCTACAGAGAAAGAATATGTAAATAGTCCCCACCGGGAATTTTGGAGGGCAGGAGCTGTTGACACTTACTTACCCACATCCTTCTTCTGGTGTTTCTTCTGTCTCCCAGCAGAAGATGGAGCTGCTGAAAGCAAGCTATTTCCTGGGCCACAGGGCTGATGCATTACCTTGAAGTGCTCAGGATACAAGAGGGAAGTCAGAAGTTCTAGGAAGCCTTTTAACTCTTCACAACCATAAACATTTCTGTTTAACTTACAGAATCCCTCTTCCCTCAGGGGAAACTGCCGCATGTTTCTATTTTACCTAAATGTGAGAACAGGCCTGTTATTACTGGCACTCCCTTCCCTTGAATGCATTTTTCTTGGTTTAAGAGACTGAATTTTTAAAAGGGAAACCTGAAAAAACTTTTTTTTGTTAAAGTTCTCTCTGAGTACATTTTTCATCATCAGGTCCTTGAGCATGAAGGACTCCTTCTTTACCTGGTACTTCATATGCAACTCCGCCCTTTCTTCAGTCGTGAAATAACCACACCAGTAAGAAAATAACTCATTGCCTACCTGTAAAACAAAATTAATAGTAAATTAGCAAAACCAGAGAAGAAGTCAGAGGTAAATAACTGCTTTTTCATTGTCTTTATGAGAGGTGAGTCCTGCACATAAAATCCACATCCCAGGTGTAAGCAGGAAAGAGAGCTGCAAGGCACCGATGTCCAGAGGGGTTTGGTTTGTCCAGGTGCTTCTGTGATGTTTCCCATCATGGCTCATACCCTCCCAGGGCCATCCATACCCACCTGCCCAAGACCCAGCTGCTGCAACCACTTGAGGGTCTTACCTCTAGGAGAGACCCTGCCTTCTCCTGGGACACAGAGCTGTGGCTCACACATGCCATTACTGGGTCAGTGAAAGGACTGAATTTTGTGTCTCCAAAGCCTGTGCCATGGATCATGCCACACGCTGAGCAGGAGTAGACTGTTTTACTCTGTCAAAGTGCCAAGACCTACCCTACCGCTTCTGCTATTCCCTCAAGGAGCCTGTTCTATTTGCCTTTCCTTCTATTTTTTTAAAAATAGGTATTTGCCCTGAAAACAGCCTTACTGAAGTGGATACAATGAAAATAAAGCCCAAACTCTGAAACATCAGTATTTTCTCCCTCTGTGATGGCCCTCTCTGTGCCAAGCACTGGGCCTCTGAGTCCCTCTCATCAGTGTAGAGTAGAGCTCAGAGGGGGAATTAGGCCAGCCTGTGTTTTACCCGCTTCTGTGGCTTTTGTTGTGACATATATCATCTCCCACCCATAGACCCCCATGGGAATGCATGGGTCTTCCAAACCCTTTTGGGAAATCACACACCTGCTTGGCTTCCCTGCTGTTTCCCAGCTTAACCCCAGAGAACAAGTGCTCCCTGGGACGTTTCCTTGGGGGACCCTATGGCATAAGGCAGGAGTTTTAAGAAAGAAATTTTACATGATCCACTTAAGTGTGACCTTGGTTTGACCTCTTCCTCCTTTGCAAAGTCAGGGTGAGGCTTTCACCTTGGCTTTGGCTGGCTGTGGACTGGTGGTGCTGCTGAATGTGTACTTACAGGCTTTCAGAGTGCTCTGGAGCATTCATAGTTCTCATCCACAGCCCTTGTCCTGCAGATCACAATCTCTCAGGGTAAAACCCTAGTACAGAGAACCCTGATCCCTGTGGGCCTGGTGGAAAATGTACAGTAATTGAAAGAATTACAACACATATCAGATGTACACATGCTGAGGAGGGAGCAAAGGAATTTCATGAAAAAACAAATCCTAACAAGCATGGGATACTAATTTTAAGTAGTAATTCACATATTGCTCAAGGGCAAAATTCATGCTGCCTAAGATACTTTCCCAAGTTTGCAATGCGTGGCATTTTCAGCACAGTAAGTAGGCACGTTTTAACACTTTCTATGTCCACAAAGATGTCTCTATAACCCATACCACATCAGATATCCACAAGGCAATAGCATGATTCTGGGAACATATTTTAGTGTTGTATAGATACCTGACAAGATCTATTCCTGCTCTCCCTCCCTGAAGGGTCCAGATTGCCATTACGACCACATTGAGCAAGAAGGAGGAGAAGATGTCCATTAACCTCTTCATTAAGTGCTGAGGTGGCAGTCACAAGTCAGGGTGAGTCCAGAAGAGCCAGATGAACAACTTCTGCAGAAAGCAGAAATCCCATTTGAATCCCACGGGGCTGTGGACAGTGCTAGCAGTAAAAACACTGAATTTTGATGCAGCTTTCCATTTCTGGAACTCAGAGAAGCCCATGGTGATTAACCAGCTGAATCTGCCATCAGGAAGCAGAAATTTCCATTTTGAAGCATGGAGGAGGCATCTTGAGTGCCCTAATATGAGGCAGTCCACAGCATGGGAGACAAACTTAAGGTCACCTTCTCCACAAGACCACTCAGGTTTTGTCACTATTTCTTTTTTTTATTTCCCAGTTACAATAAAAATGTGATTATAAATTCTGCCGCTGTTGATCCTGCCCAGAGCTGTGTGTTGCAGGAGACTGCAGTGGGGTTTCTCCTACCCGATTCCCCTGCCAGGTACAACATCACTCACACGCAGAGATAGTGATAAATGGTGATGGTCTACTAAGCTGTTGTTTTTAGTGGCTTCTCCATAGCCTCCCACCAGGATACCAGATGGACAAATGAGATTATCAGGCAATCTCAAAGAGGTTGGTAAAAGAACACAAGGTCACTGAGCTGCTCTGCCCAAAGTAATGGCTGCAGGAGTAACCAAGGTCTTGTTTTCTCATACTAGGACTAAAGGGTCCTGAGGAAGGAGTGTTCCTTGACTAATGTTGGCAGGTGAACAGGACTTGGGTTGGTCACCTGCACACAGGTGCTGCACCACCTCCACTCAACAATCTGTATCCAAGTCTCAGCCATCCCCAGTGGACCACAGCCAAGACAGCATCCCATAAGAGGAAACTCTGGGAAAGCATTAGTGGATGTTCACAGAAGAACAGTAAAAATGTAGAAACATTACCCAGAACTGGACTTTTAACATGCTCAGCTCATCACAATCCAAGCTCTCTTGAGGTCCTCACCAACAACAACTCTCAGCATTAGCAAGAGCTAAATGTATGTGGGAGGAAAGAAACCTACATCTTAAAAATCAAAATACTGTGCAAGCTAGAAGGCAAAGAACATATTGCATTAGATAAATTTTCCTGTATAGAACTGCTAATGTGCAAAAGCGAAACCAATTCATTTTCTAACAAGCATCAATGTATATTTCAAATAACACTGACTTTTCATTTTCAGCTGTTTTATCCTCTCTCTTTCTTTCTTTCTTTCTTTCTTTCTTTCCCATTTTCCCATCTAAATTTCATGTTGGTAAATATTTCTCCCTGTTGCTCATATAACCGTGTCTGATTGCAGAGGATTGAAGCGTAACCGATGATGAAAGATAACCTGAGGGATACAGCAGTGCGTGCGCCACAGGGGTGTGGACATAAATCCCTGAAATATGCCAGCAGTACGACCAGAGTGGTTCTACCTGTAGGTTAAGTCAAGATAAGAACTTGTTTGATGATTGCACATACAGGGGATTAGACAAAACCAAATGCTTCATGGTTGTTAAAAATCCACCAGGACTGTTGGCTGGAGATGGGGCTGAGCCTGCAAGTTAGGGGGTCAGGGGGGGTCTAAGTCCTCCATGTCTTCTGGCATAAAAATTGATGGCAACCCTCTATCCTGAGGGTGTGCTCCCAGCTGAGAGAGTGGGAGGAGAGAGTTAGCCCTACCAGCCAGGGCCAGGGCTTTTGCTACAGGTGGGCTTTTCATCTCAGGGCTGGCACTGTTGCACCTGGCTCATGCACCTCTGCCTTTTCTTGGCAGGCTTCACTGTCACCCAAGGCACAGGGTACCTGATGGACACTGGGGTGGTGGGTGGTGGTGGGCAGTGAGGCCTCCCATCAGCAACCAGTCCTTCGAGGGGGTTTACATAAAGGCAGTGGAACATGTCTGTTCAGGGCACAGGCAATGAGGCATGTGAGGAGTGGATGACTAATGGCCCCAGACTGACCTACTTAACTCAGGGCACCTTCACTACATGCTGCTCTGGTGGGTCCCGGCAGTGCTGGTGAACAGGAGAGAGGGATCACTTCTTGCTGGAGTGCCTCCCCTCACTCAGAGATGCTGAGCACAGGTTTCACCTCCCTATCATACAAGAGGAGGGCTTAGGCTTTACGCAGGAAAGAAATTATGGGAGAATACTCATAGAATCGTAGAATATGCTGAGTTTCAAGGGATCCATCAGGATCGAGTCCAACTCCCAGCTCTGCACAGCACACCCCTAGAATCACACCATGTTTCTGAGAATATTGTCCAAACACTTCCTAAACTCAGATAGGCTTGGTTCCATGACCACTTTCCTGGGGAGCTTGTTCCAGTGCTCAGCTACCCTCTGGGTGAAAAACCTTTTCTTGATATCCAACCTAAACCTCCCCCAAATCAGTGTCATGCCATTTCCTTGAGTCCTGTCACTGGTTATGAGAGTGAAGAGATCTGTACCTGCCCCTCTACTTCCCCTTGTGAAGGTGTTGTAGACTGTGATGAGGGGTCTCCCCTCAATCTCCTCTTCTCCAGGCTGAACAAACCAAGCGACCCCAGGCACTCTTCATAAGGCTTTCCCTCCAGACCCTTCACCATGCTCGTGGCTCTCTTTTGGATGCTAATAGCTTAATGTCTTTTTTATACTGTGGTGCCCAACACTGCTCACAGGACTCGAGGTGAGGCTGCACCAGTGCAGAGTAGAGCAGGACAGACCCTTCCTTTGAGGTGCTGCAGCATGAGAAATGGCACTTCTTGCATAGCACCTTCATACAGAACTATATAAAAATTATTTAGAAATGCCAATCAAAGCCAAAGGCACAGCCATGCAATGCTGGTCATGGTATTGCAGGATTTTACAAATGTTGGCTGATGATAGATTGATTCCCTCTTTGAAAAGCCAGGGCTGCTTGGGTCATTTGGAGCGTGCAAAGATCTCTGCAAACAACACAGGCAAACAGAAATGCATTTTCAGTCCTGCAGATTGTGGAAAAAAGAAACAATAAGTAGTCTTAAAGTAGCCAAATGCTCTAATACAAAGAACTAATTAAAAAGCCCTCACAAACTAATAACAACAAATAAAAAGTGCTCTTAACAATGAAAGCCAGGCCTCTGACAGTCTGATGCTCTGGAGCTGGCAGTACTAGAGTGGTGCCAGGTGTGTGCACCCACTTACCAATCACATTGCTCCTCCCTTGCAGCCCAGGCAAGGTCTGTCCTGCCCCACCACAGCTGGAGTGTGGACAGGCAATGATGGAGAGCATCTCCCACTATATAGCTTGTGAGTTTGAGAGGCTTAGGTGTTAGAAGGGACTCCTAGTGGAAAGCTATGGCCAGAAACGTGTTATTTCTAATGCTTAAAAGCTATCTAATGTTTAATTCCTCAGTTCACCTCTCCCTTTAGGTCTGTACCTCTGGCATTAATGCAGCTATTGTTAAAGTGTTTAAACTTTCCTCGCTATTAATCAGTTCAGGAACTGCACCTTTCTGCGGGTTTGTAAATGCCCATGTCCAGACCTGTACTGTCTTACTCTCCATCAAGTATTAAAATGTCATGACATAATTGCTGTTTTTCTTCAGACTTTTTGACCCATTTTTAATGTTGAAATTCTTTATGGCTAGACTATTGATTGGGCCATGCTGCAGAGAAGCAGGAGGCATGTGCTGCCAGCAGTGACACAGAGGAGTGCAGAGCTCATCTGCCAGAGAAACAGGAAGGGAGTGCTGCTCTAAATGGGGCCATATTTGTGCCACAGCAGTGGATATGTGCAGCAAGAGAAGGTTTTTTTTCCCTACAAGAGTGGGGCCTTGGCCATAGCTTGCAGTTGGCAGGGAACATGCAGCTCCTGGCTCAGGGAGGGAGCGGGAGTGGAGGATGACTCACAGCCCAGCCCTGTCCTCCCTCCCTGGCAGCCACAAGTGCCGGGCAGCAGATTTCAGGGAGGAAGAGGAGGACAAAGCATTCATCATCCACTCCGTGTCCTCTGCTGATTCGCTCTCTGCTCATCGAGACAGGGCTGAAAATAACAGCGTGCAAGAGGAAGGGCAATAGGTGCTGGGTGGGAGGTCGGAGCTTGCCAGAGTTTGAATGGGATCACCACTGAGCCTGATGTGGGTTGCCCAGGCACGGCTGCAAATCAGTCTGAGAACTGGGAGAAGATAAGCATTACCTTCACTCCTCTTGACACAGAAGTGAGCATCAGTTTGGTGTGGTTTGATACACGCTACGAATCTTTGAGTGAATTAACTGGAGTGCTGGGTCCTGGTCTGGGCATGGCGCTTGCAGACCTGGACAAAGCGAGAAGCATTCAAGGAGCACAAGGATTAGGAGAAATAAACACCAAGGGATTCAAAAGGAAAAACTTGGGAACTTGGGTCATTTAGTCCAAGAAAAGAATATTAGGAACAGAGATGGAAACAATCCTCTAACACATAAGACCCTCTTGATCATTTTACGTTATCTGTGTAGACAAAAACACGAAGAAATCAGTTTTCCTTCTGCAACAAAGAGTGCTTTGACAACCTACTAGGGAACATTTCCAAGATATACAAGGCATGGATTGTAGGGAGAGGTTGGAGAATCCCTTTCCAGAAAGATTTTTCAGGAGTCCTTAGACAAACCTCCCTGTGATATTTCCCAGTGGTGTGGTGGGGGTCTGGCAGGGCTCCCTGGCAGAGGGGTGTCTCAGTGCAGAGGGGGAACCCAGCAGTCCCAACAGGTCTCTTCCTGGTTTACATTTCATCGCCTCCAACGTGGCATTAAGTATTCTTGGCAAGAGCTGTGACTTGGCTTGAACAAGCATTTGATAAGATCCATAAAGTTAAACACAGCTCACTGCTCTATAAGAAAGTGTTGAACACCAAATATGCCCCACTTTCTATGATCTAAACCATGTCAATTCTCTTAGTGCAATTCATAACATATCTGGAGCCAACTATTTCCATCTACTTACAGACAGTGTTAAGTGAAATACTATTTTAATTTTGCTGAGCTAGACAGAGATAATACCCCCAGGAAACAGTTTAAGTCTGTAAAAAATAAAAGGGACAGCACTGGTTGCTAAGTGATAATGATTTGCAAAGCATAAATACTTACACAAAGGAACTGATTAATTCAGGACATTCTTTACATATCACCTCTATAATCTTTTCAGCTGCAGATCATTATGTACATTTATCTCACAGCATACTCACTTTGTCTTACAGCCAATCCCTTTAATCTGCCTGTTTTGTTCAAACTTACATCTCTAATTTACCTAGCTTTCTGCCTGCTGCAGCCATCCTCACTCCATGGAATGACACCTGTGGACTCAGGATTGGACATATTTGCACTTCAGCATCAAAGTGAGATTCAAAGAATGGTTCCATGCACCAGTGTCTGTTCAAGACGGGTGGATGAGCCACATCTCCTTTTGTCATCACCATGGAGGAATTAGCAGTGTGGAGTCTGGCTCCTATGAACATGGTATCCATCTGTTCTTGATTACCCCCTGCTGGGACATGGCAACATTTTGCCCTTTGTCTTAGACGAAGACACTGGACATGAGAGCTTGTAAATCCTAGATGGAAAAACTAGTGTTTGCAGGAAAGAGTGCTGTCAGCAATTTAAACATGTCAGCTATTTATACTGCCTTACATGGAGTGACTAAGGAACAGCATTCAGATCTTCCATGGGAATATCTTTCCCAGACTCCAAATGCCAAATCATTGCTCATGGAAAGGAGAAGCACCGAAGCTCCACAACTCCTTGACTGCCATTAGCACTTCACCTCAGACAAAGGCCTAAAGGTTTGCAAATTCTTGGAAAACTGCAATCTTGTTGAAAACTGCATTTTGTTTTATGACAGGGTTGTCATTTGAGGGTCTTATTGTTTTCCCGGTAAAGTGCTGCCTCCTAAAGCAGATGCCTCCTGGAAGGAATGAGCATGACCAGCCCATGTCATTCCCAGCTCCCAGACCAGCTGTTGGGGTTGACTTGCTCTTCCTTGCTCACTACTGCCTTTAAAATTATGCGAATCCACTGGCAGCAACTTTCACCAAGGCTGCTTCCAATACTGACTCCACTTGCATCCCTAAGGAAGCAAAATCAGGAAAGGGAGGTAAAACCTGCCAGTTGGTACCTCTTTGCACTCTCCTGGTTTTGGAGATATTTTCTGATGTTCCAGTGGCCTTTCCCTGCTAGTTTCTCATCCATGTCCTCCTCAGAAGCTGTTTCCCTCTTCTTTTCCCTCATCTGTCACAGACTCAGTGTTGACAGTGATTCCTGGTTATTTCAGTACCCCTGCGTCTGGACTTTGTTTCCCATTTCTTTCACGACTTCCCCTTTCTAAAAGTTATAATTGTCCACTCTTCGTGATTTCTTCATTACTTTGTGCAATGGTGATGACTCAGCAGCCCTGTCTTCTTCATACCCTTCCGGAAATTACTGGGTTGTGTATTGTTTGCGTAGCTTTACCATGTTTCCGTGATGCCCACCACTATTTTTTCACAATGACCTAAAATGCTCCCAAAATATCCCTTTGGGAACCACCTTCTCAGAGCTTGCGTGTACTTACTGTGATCAAGTGTCACCCCGCCTTTTCCTTCATCTTCCGCTTTGTCTCTTTAGATAAACTAATTTGTGGCTGCATGAGCATTGGGTGTACGCTTATATTAAGCATTAGGCAACGTTGTATATTGTAATTGTTTTTAATTTGCATGTTTATAGGGATGAAGGATCTCTGGTGTGTACTAACTGTATCTGCATCATCTTCAAGAGATGTGTATCTAATCCTTCCTAAAAGAACTCAAAGACCTCTGCAACTGTTCTAAATAGCTTGTTCAGTTGCTTAACTTAGGAAGACATTTAAAAAAAAAATCTAAGCCGTGGATCAAACTCTCTTGGTACTTGTATCTTCATCTATGATGAACTTTGTACAACCTTGGAAATGCTTGAAAAACAGTTTTTAATCTATTTCATAGATGCAGTTGAGTAGTGAGCAGGCTACTGGAAAATGAGGGAAACCGTAAGGGACCTCCAAACAGGCATGGATTAACAAAACTTAAAAAACTGGGGTACTAGGGCAGGAACTGCATAAAGACACAAGTGGGGGGAAAAAAAAAAGGTCTTCAAGGAGAAAGCTCACTGTCTATGAACAAATGGCAGAAAGAAACAGAGTGGACCAGGAACATTGCCTGTCTTCCCAGGCAGTGAAGGGAGATGCTCACACGAATCCAAGGATGACCCACTGCAGCCTCCCTCTGTCCAGGCTATGCTCAGGGTGTTATTTCACTCCCTGCTATCTGTTATGCTGTTTATTAGATTATTGCCAAGGGTGAAAATGTACTGTCATAAGATTCTCCCTAATAAATTTGCCTTCATTAAGTCAGCTGGTATTTTAATTGTGGAGACTATACTTTCTCCACCCAGCTACTGTGGTTTTCCCAGGTATGCAAGCTGGGGATTTTAGCCAAGGATGGAGTTTGTGTGAACTATTGGTGGTTCTGTATCCAAACTGAGAAAAGTAATCACAAAAGTACAAGCATGTATTGAGCATTTAATAATTTCCCTACAAAAGGGATAAAAAAGAGGAAGAGGTGTCACGGCGATTGTAGGAAATACCAAAAAAAAAAAAAAAAAAAAAAAAAAAAAAAAAAAAAAGTGAAAATAATATTTCAAGTAAAAACTAAATAAAGACTCCTTGAGAAAACCATGAGTGGAAGGAGAATATTTGCCAAACAGGCCTGGAAACCAACAAAAATGTAGCCCATGGCTGGAAAATATAAAGATTATGAAGTGAGAGCTGGAGGGAATGAGGGCTCAGAAAAGCTGTGCCAGTGAGCACTGGTATGTCCATCACACCACATCTGTGAGGTCTCTGCTTCTCAGGGAGGATGTAAGGAGTTGAAAAGGCAATAGGCAGGAGCTGGGAGTTGGAAGTACTGCTCTGGGAGGCTAGAAAGGGGATATAATGTCCCCTATTACAGGGACTGTGCTGACCACAACGGTCCTGATTCTACTGCCCTCTGCCTTCTAGGTACAAACATGAACTCCCCTTTGTATAAAAAGCCCTTCTGTCAATAACTTTGTTTGAAAGCTCACAGAGCAGCTAATCACCAATGATCTCAGCAGGCACCAATTCCACAAATCAATACTGAGTCAGCCATAAAATAGTGAGCAGCTTCATCTTCGAACCTGTTGTGAGATTAAATCAGACAATTCATACATCACTGTCAACAGAGAGGATTAGGAAAAGGCTGTGTTTGGCACTCCAGCACCTTCAGCAAATAGCACTCTCCTGGAGGAATGTGAGTCAGATGGGCAGCTGTGCTGTGCCTGGGGAACTGCTATGTGCTGCTGGGAATGACCAACACAGCCCCTTGTGACATCAGCCATGATTAAGCATAGTCCAGACAGCCAGAGACTGGAATTTGGATCCCATCTACTGATTGAAAAAAAATCAGTAGTCACCACAAAGAGTTTGCCTGTAGAGGCTGGAGAGGGAGGTTGGTACAACATCTGGGTAGCAATTAATCCCCATGTATAGCTTTGAAATTAAAGACGATCCTCTGAGCAGCTGAGAAACATCAGTAACAAAGGGTCAGAAGAAACGGAGTAGAAACAGAGGTGAATGGTAAATGGTGAATGGACAATTCAAAAGGAGGTTTTAAAAAAAAGGAAAAAGAACTATAACATAGTGCAGCATGTAACCATATGGCTACATGAGCTTGGAAATCATGCAAAGGATCATATATTTAAAAAGGGCTGGAAAATACAAGTTCCTCCCTCAGAGAAACTTCTTGAGCAAATGTACTCAAAAAGGAGGAGTTATGAGAAGAAACCAGAGTAATGCTGTTTCAGTGCCACCATTGAAAATAAGCTCACTGAGCATTACTGAAAGTAAGGAACAGCTATGGACTTGAAACAAACCAGTCTTCCCATGGTAGAGGAGTTTTATTCAGTTCTGGTCTCTGTTCTTTCCTACTATAAACAAGGTGATCATGTATTGTTCTAGAAGTCTCTTAACACTGCCTTAATTAGGCAGCTTCCAAATAATCTCTGTTGTTTTATGCCATATTATCCAGAAATCATGACCATGGTCATATTCAAAGCTGTTCTTGTAGGCTCGAACATCCAGTGGTGATCACCTCTGCCTTTTAATGTAAGTTTCAGAACCTTTGATATGACCACCAGAGGAAGGTCCTACACCTATACCAGACTTGGCAAAAGAGCCCCATGCTGCTCATAGATTTGTCTCATGGCAAGTTCTCAAGCTTTCCTTGCACTGAAGAAATGCCATCAGGTGGGTGGCAGCTGGCGGTAACCTGTGTAAGGGGAAAACGGAAAAACTGCAGCAGGTATCATGGAACAGAGAGCCTGGACAAGCACAGCGGTGGGGCACATGGACCTCACTTAGCTTTACAGGTAAACTGTCTATTATAGGTGAATAGTCCAAGCTTCTTAGCCTGGAAAACATGTGAATGAGGATGAGCTGTTAACATCCATTTCTAACTATACAACAGGCTGTGGCTGGGCTTCCTATGAGCTGGGCAGACTGGCCTGTTTAGGCAGTACAAGCAAAAGTCCTTTGCTACAGAAACAGGGCAGCAAGCCATGCCGGGGGCCAACACAGACCGATCTGGCCTACAAAATGGAACAAACCCCAGGGTTGTGGGCAAGGCTGCCCAGGTTGCCTGGTCATTGAAACTGCATCAGCGCAGCCAGGAGTGAGGTGTTGGAGCAAAGTCCTTTTGGTGACATTCAAGAAACTCATTGGCAGATTACAGGGGAGGTGGCAGCTGGAAATTACACTTCCTTTTGCTCTTCACAGGCATGGGGACAGGACTGCCAACAGGGTGGACATGGTAGTAACTACCTGAGCCATTGTCTGGACAGTTGTCACAACAAGTTTTATGGCAGTAAGTGCAATGAGTTGGTCAGGCAGTGCTTTACTGAGGCAGCGCTCTCCAGAGAAGTCTGGACTGTAATTTTTGTAAATGGAGACTTGAAACCAAAAGCTATATGCAGATGCAGTAAGCACTGTTCAGACAATGTAACAAGCACATACCTCACGTACACCAATGATTAAATATGATTGCATTAATCCCTATCTAATGGTTTCCTTATAACAAACTATTAAGATACTACAATCAGATTAAAACATAAGATCAGGTTACTACTTAATTGAATCTGATTTTATTTGTAATAGTATAAATAATACTTGCATCTTGATAAGAAAATTTATGTTTTCTATTTTTCTCTGCAGTCATATCCTTATTCTCAATGGCTTTTGTTTTGTAAACAACAGACTAGAGTAGTGTGGGATGCTGTCTCTTTCAGCAATTGAAGTTATATTCAGACTTCTATAATCACCCTTTAATATGCACTAGATTTTGATAGAAGGGAGATGTAATTTCTAATTAACTTTTCTTCCTTAAAAAAAGGAAAACCAAAAGCAAGCACAAGGAACGTTTCTGGTTTACAGAATTACACAGTATTACTTGGTGCTACTCCATAAGCTTCTGTATGACATGGATCAGGCACAGGCACTGCTCATTCCATTAAATCACCTGGTTTCGCAGTTTGCTGTCCCCACTAGCCCATATGTTTGAAACGGCACACTTACATTTTTCCATTACTGCATGGCTTTGAAATTACATTGCTGAGTCAAATCAGAAAATCTCTTTTTGTGGTTGCAAGGTGCTCTGGAATGTGGAAAGCTATGCACTTCTGTGACTGCTGCCTCTGTATTATAGTGGCAATTCCAATAATATCTTTTAACAGGAATACTTCCTATATTACTGGTAAATGAGAACCTTATTTCTTCAGTAACATCAGAGTGATAGTGAGGATTTTCTAGCCTCACCACCTTCTCCTTGGGCTGCCAAAAGTGCCCCCATGGTATTCCTTAGGAGCATTATCTTATTAAGCATACTAAGAACAAGAAACAGTGGCTTTGTGTGGAAAGTATATACCCTTATGGTATTGGAAAAATTAGTGCAAGACCTAAAGTTAAAGTTTAAACACATCATAAATGCAAAGGAAGGTTTTCACAATGTTTTAAGTTACAGAGGCTTTTTAATGTTCTCTGTTGGAAAACATCTCCATGCTGTGATGACATGGAGATGTTGAATCCTTATGGAGACCTTGGGCAGTATGTTAAAAATATAATGGTAGTCATCACATAGGCTTAAGCTAAACAGATCAAACATCCAATTGAGGACAAATTTACAGCTCTATTTTATATAAAATCTTCTAAAAAGTAAGTTCAGCTTCTGCACAAAGCTTTCCTATACTCACGTGAAAGTATGGACTCTTAACCTTTCAATGTTAGGTTGTATTTTACTCATAGATGAAGGAAAACAAGTTTCTGGTTGATTCTGCATCTTCCACGTCTCTGCTTGCAAAAACAGGTCTGAAATACAAGTTGCTGGAAGATGTCTACAAAGCCACACATTAGAATCTCCATTTCACACTCAGGTTCAAGAAGAAATCTCATGCATGCTAAGTGCTGTTTTATTCCAAGTGTCCCTCCATTTCAGTGTTTGGTGAAGGGCAATCCATCCTCACTGAAAGAATAAAAATTATCAGAGAGAGAAGAGAAAATACTGAGGGACATGTAACCCTATGGAGCATTTTTTCGAATAAACATTAAGAAAATAAGTCAAGCTGTTCCCTAGCAAACTAGAAAATTTCTAGTTTCTTTTATGACCTCCCATTTACAACAGAAGCAAGAGGTCTGTGTAGCCTTTCTAGAGAAAAAGGTTCTACCTGAAAAATGAACTGTAAGAGATACCAGTCCATGGGTAACTCCCTGTAAGCAATGTGCTCAAAGCTGCATCACTGCTTAACTTTGAATAACAGGCTGAAGGGAAGAATTCCTTTTTGTGTCTGAAATCACAGAAAAGAACAGAAAGAAATCCTTGGCTGCTGACTTGATACATGCAGAGCCTTACCAAATCAAATGTGAGTTTTACCCTGTGGTCAGTTTTTGTCCTTCCACTCTGACTGATCTGCAATAGCACTAACACGTGCACACACACACACATAATCTGAAACTCGAGGGAACAGGAGCAGATAAGCAGGCAGCTAGAGCAAACATACTCATTTACACTTTTTAAAGTAGATCTACATTATTTTTTGTGATACGTTCCCATTGGGCCTAGTAGGCTGTTGAAAGCAAAAGACCTTTTTTTTTTCCCCCCTACTTACACTTACAGTAATCACTAGGTTCACATCTGCTGGCCTCCTCTTCTCATGGAGAACTCCTGTCCACCATATCTCCGTCTCTGCAAGGGCACCAGTTACATATTCACAAAGATCTTTTTGTAACTCCATACTGTGGCAATGCAATCCTGACACGTAACTATATAGGCACCGGCAGCAGATCTCATCTTTTGACCGAGACTGATAATGACATAGTTTTGTCTCAAAATTATTTTTTCTCTTTTTGTAACAAGCACCACAAGCATCCTGCTTCTGCAATGAAGCACAGTTCAGTCTTTGTCTAAAAGATAGTATGGATAGGATAACACAGTTCCTTAATACCATCCAATTAGATAATAGGGCAATCAGAAAATGCTTACATTTTAACTTTCAAACTATTATCATGACTAGAAAAATAACTACAGAATAGGAAAGTAAATCCACATGGCTGCTTTGCAAGCTGCAAACTACTCCCATTACACTCAAAGATTTAGGAAACAGAGGTATTGGACTTCCCTTAGTGAAGGAGGTATTTTCCTGCATCTGTCCGTTCTTTCTTATTTTACACATGATTTGGTTTGGTTTCCAATAGCATTAAGTCAAAGGCTTTGGTATGAACACATTGGACTCTGCTTCCAATAAGCAGCAGTAACTTATAGTAAAGTACACATAATAAGGAAATATCAACTTGGTAAAACAGAGAAAAATACAGTGCAACAAAGACTTAGAAAATTCCATCTTCCATCACAAGAAGTTTATTGCATTTGAGAAGAAAAGTAATAGGATAAAAGGAGTAAGACAAATTTGAAGAAAAAAATTAAAGCAATTAATTCAACAGAATTGGAATTTTGCAGACTTATTTACATACATTAACACCATCCTCAATGTCATTTGTGATTTGGGTAAAAAAAGTCCTCTCATCACATGTGACAATTCGAACTAATCTATCTACATTCTTTGGGGTTAACTGAACTTAACACAGAGCAACATTTCTGATGCAAAATAGTCCAAAAACAAATAAAACTTGGAAATCAGGCAAATGCAGGCTGGGATGGACTCAGAGGTCTGTGCTGTAACCTCCTGCTCACAACAGGTGAGCTCTGAGGTAAGACCAGCTTGCTAAGGGCTTCACCCAGCTGGGACTTGAAAACCTCCAAGTACAGGGATTGCACCACCTCTGTGGACAGCCTGTGCCCCTACCTGACTATTTTCATGGGGCAAAAAGTGTCTTCTTACATCCAGACTGAAACTCCTCTTTCAATTTACGTCCTTTGTCTCTACCTTCTCCCCCAGCCCAAATTTAGAGTCTGACTCAGTCTCCTTGATGACCTCCCTACAGGCACTGGGGGCAGCTGGTAGGTCCTCCCAAAGCCACTATCTCTGCTCCAGGCCAGACAAGTCCAGCTCTCCCAGCCTCCCCTTGTAGGACCAGCCTCACCATCTTGGGGGCCTCCCCTACCCCTTATCCCTGTACAAGATATGTCCCATGTCGTCCTTCTACTGGGAGCCCCAGGCTGGGTGCAGGATTCAGACACCATCTAGCAACTGTGAGTAAAGGGGATTAACTGTGAACAGGGTACAGGTCCCTGGGACGAGGACAGCCCATTCATTCTTTTAGATACGTTTTCCTAATGCTTTCCAGTTGTTGTTGCATTTACTAACTAGTAATTGTGTGTGCTTCAAATCCTATGTAAATGTCAGCTAAGACACACTTTTTGTCAAGAATCTCCCCTCACCTTCAACTTGTAGCTGTGAACCTGAGTGGGAACTGATGCTCCAAGGTGAGCTTTGCTGTATGCTAGACCCTGTGGAGGAGCTGCTCACAACACAGAAGCGTTCTGGCTCTCTTCAGAGAGCTTTTCCCCCCACAGAAAACCATTCCCTCACAGCAGAGCCTCGTGTCTGCAGCAACTGGTTGACAACACATCAAGTACAGGAGAGTGCGCATTATTTTTTGTCTGTTTTCTCCCACTGACTTCCACAAGTTATTCTACCTGGACACTGTTTTCTAAAGACCTGTATTTAGTATGTATATGTAGTGCTACTACTAAAGCATCAATCACACTGGAGCACAGAAATTAATACCTTCCTCATTAAAATATTTTATTAATAAGCAAATAATAAAAACAGTGGCAAATCTTTCATTACATGATTCAGTTTTAAAATATCTCAGAATAAACAGAAGCAATGCAAGCTAATTAATTATGACAATGTCATATGCCCATAAGAAAAACAGGTCAAATCTTGAAAGTAATCAGAACCTTCTCTGGCCCTGTCTGAAATGCACAAAATGAGGAAATCAGCCTAATAATTAATTTACTATTGTTTCATAAGGCCTCAGGAGTGAGGATTGACCTCTCCAACTTCAGATATCTAAATGCAGGTTGAGCCAGTCGCTGTGGCAGTAAAAAACAATAAGAGAAACCTGACAATTTTAAGTCTATATTGGAATAAAATAATTTGAGCTTACAAATTTTCCTTTCTCTTGGCTGATTATACAGAAGAACAGGACAATCTCCACACTATGCCTCCCATCCTATGTTTCACATCCAGAAATGTGTTCTTGGCCCACCATTTGTGTCAAGCAATACAATTTATCCTATGTCTCTTGTAATGTGACATAAATGGTATTGGTATGTTCATGCAGACATTTCTGTAAAATGGTAACTAATAAAACTTCAACAGCTTTTTTGTGTCCTCTATAAAAAAACCCATGAGAATTAGCAAAATGACAGCTTAAAACTTCTGCACCTGTGCTGTGACTGAAGTTACATGACCAGTTAGCACAAATTCAGAAATGCATAACTCAAGAAGTGTGGGTGCAATGCACTGTTTCAAGTTATTCTTACTATCTGCATAACAATAATGCCCCAAGGTTCCAGCTAAGATCAAAGTCCAACCATATTACAGGGTTCAGACATCCATAATAACACTTTGCTGTGGATGAAAACCTGCCACAGCAGCACCTGAGGTTGATACTACTTCCAGGTGTATCCTGCGTCCTTGTCTGTGGACGAGATGTTATGTCTTCCGAGGGAAGGGCAGCAGTAAAGCCGAAATGCTACACTTAGGCCACTGTATCTTTCCCTCTGCAGGGGAGCAAAATAGCAGAACCAAAAGAATGGCTTGAGTTGGAAGGGACCTTAAAGACCATCTAGTTCCAACCCAGATACCTGCGGTCCCTTCAGCTGTAGCTGTTACACTCACTGCAGCTGAATCCTAAAGAAGCAGATCTTGCTTCAGCTAATGGATAAAACAGATGTGGCACAAGAGAGGTGAACTGGCTTCCCAAGATCATTTAGATGGTCATGGAGAAAGCCCAGACAGATCCATTACACGGTCCTGTCTCCCAAACTAGCTACTAAATCAAAATCTCTTATTTCTCAGAGACAAGTCTTAAAATGGGGCACATAGTAATGCAGCAATGTCTATGGCCAGCACCAAACATCGGCAGGCAAAGCCATGGGGTATCAAGTGC
The DNA here is from genome assembly GCA_038380795.1 of Pyrocephalus nanus. Classification (NCBI taxonomy): domain Eukaryota; kingdom Metazoa; phylum Chordata; class Aves; order Passeriformes; family Tyrannidae; genus Pyrocephalus; species Pyrocephalus nanus. Next base: position 44,201,230 of record CM076259.1, read on the forward strand.
ATGGTCTTAAAGACCAAGTAAGTCTCTGTTAAGTATAACAGAACCAGGGGTAGGGAATGAAGGGGGAATTTGCTCTATTTACTTACATTTAGATCACCATACAGATACAGAAGTGCCAAAGGGTGGGAAAGAAGAAGCAATTCTTTCCCCTACACTGTGGTACAGTAAGAGATATGAGTTGAAGTGACCCTTACTGCTGCTGAGGTCTCAGCTTACTGGCCAGTGAATCCACTCTTCACTCAATACAGCCTTCTCCTATCTGCAGCCAGAGCCTCACAAATAAACCTCACTGTCACAGTGATTGGTGGGTGAGGGCTTATTTTCTCCAGTGACAAACAGCTGATGTTTGCCTGTTTCAGATCCCTGCATAAGCAAATATTGTTCAAGTGCTGAATTTCTAAGCAAGCTGAAAAATGCATTCTTTAAACATGATTGTGTTCCAGCATTGCACAATATTAATATTGCTAAAGCTACTTAATGCTTGCCCATCTAATGCATTTATACAGTAATTTGATAAATTTTAACTGAACTTTTTAATAACTGTTCCTAGTTATTCATTAATTTGTCAAATCTGGACCAAACGTTTCATTGGTCTCTACATGTGCACATATCATTGGTTGCACATTCAGTCTCCTCTTCTGCACGACACAAAATTTCCACTTTTTAATGAAGATCTGCTCTTCATTTGGTCTCTCCTATTAGACAAGGTGCACCTCAGTTGGATTTCATTTGTGTTTTCAGTTTGGCAAGACCACTGAGACATTCATCTCTCCATTTTCTCCTGGCATCCAGGACTTTTGGCACCACTGGAATTTTTTCAGACATTGCCTGAAACAGAAAATTTAAGATGATTAAATCTCATGTTCTGAATAGAAGGTTTCTCACCAGCACTGTTTTCCTGCTTTCCCTGTGTCAGACCAAGTCAACATCCACACAAACTATAATTTAGTTTCACAAGCAATAGGTCACTAATTCTTTACATGGGTGATTGGAAATGAGCCAACCCATATGAGAAGAAAAGTGTTCCCACTTGTATAAGGTTATCCTGAATGTGATAATGAAGATGACTACAGAAACAACAAAACATCATCTTCTTCCCTCATTTTGCTCCATACAGCCACTGTCTAGTCTCTTTGACAATAATCTTTTTTCAAGCAGGAGGGAGGCAACCTGGCCATTTATGTGGCTGAAAATGTGCTCTAAACCAGATTCCTTGTGTGTTTTTAAAACTGTGACATCTCTTCTGGTTCCCAGTAAATGAGGGATACCATGTTTATTAAAAACATTTTGTCTTAAGAGTGCCAGTTATATTAAAAATGATAGAGTGAGACACATAAATTCAGGGAAAAAAGGTATTTCTGAGTGCACAACTGAAGTTGTCTTAGAAGTGCCAAAGAAAAAGCAGTTGTTTTGAGAGAGCAGGTAGAAATTATAAGGCCATCTTTGCCAAAAGAGTACCTGAGGTCTTAGGCTTAAAGATCAAGTGTTGAGAAACTGGGTAAAACCTGGACCTGCTATGAATGACTGGCAAGCTGTGGTCACTCCAGAAAAAAAACAGCAGGAGGGACAGAGAAGTAAGATAAGAAATGTCTAATGATTTACTCTAAGAAGGAATCCTTGCAAGCCTATCTTTGGCACTGAAGACTGAAGATAATAAAGAGACACAGAAACAGATGTTGAAGTGTAATCCAGCTTTCTAGAAAAAAACCCAAAGTCTTTCATGCAAATTAAAAGCTGCTAATTGTGAATGACTCCACAATTATTAGTTATTATAAGCAATCTATGTTGCTAAAGCATACAATAATTCTTTTCCTGTTTAACATAGCTCATGTTGAAATTACATTAACATAACAAGGAAAAAAACAATGCTATCTTCCAGACAGAAGATATGCCTCCATATTTGGAATTAATCTCTGATAGCTGATCAGAAATGATCCAACACATACATGTGTTCTTTAGCGAAGCATTAGAAAAGGCAGAATTAGGAAATACTTCAGTTAATTCCTATGGTCATTCAAAATAGCCTACATAGTGAGTATAAACAAACAGTGGGCTTAGAAATGTTAATAGACAAACTAGATCCCAATCCAGAACAGCACTAAAAAACATCTTTAAACATGCAAGTAACCTTACCAGACTGCTCACATGCTTAACTTAAACATGTATTTGCAGCACTACAGAATGGAACTCTAGTTTGTAAAAAAACACAAAACCAAGAAAAAGAACACCCAGAAGGAAAAAAGCTACAGGGTTTGTACAGGAAGGAATCTTCTTCCTTAATGTATATATTCACACAATAAGTACAGACTATGGACACCTATAGCAGTTAACTGAAATGGTACAAATGTTAAAATAAAAGCCAGCAATATTCTTTGTTCCGAGTGTCACTGTTTTTATCAATTCTGTATTTACCTGATTGACTTTCTGCACAATTTCACCTGAAAATTCTGGAACTGGCCCAAAGGTGTTCAGAACAAGTCTCATTCCTTCAGAGTATCTTTCACAATAATTTGCAATACCTAAAAGTAAGAGTGAAAAGTTACATTTCAACAAAATTTCCTAGTTAAGGTCAGTGAGGCTGCCTGTACTTAAGCACTGTCTTATATCAGAAACCCAAAAAATGGTCTGTTCTTATGATTAAGACATCTAATTGTCACCAAGGAAAAATGGATCCTATCCACCACATTTCCATTAGGGTTCATGGAAAAATCATTTAGGACATGCCTTCATTGCAAACTGGTAATAAGGGGTAAAATTGCTGTCAAGAAAACTTTGGCTGAATTAGAGAAAGACCTAGCTTCCATCAGCTCCAGTATGAATCTCAAAAAAATTACTGTTGAGGCACTAGAGAGGAACTCAAATGATAAATACACCAAAAAGAGAAATCAGTCATTTAGCCAGACACACACATCTAGTAGACTTTTTAGTATTATAAACTACCACAAAATCAAGAAAGGGTAAGGCAGCCTTTCCCAATCAGGAAGTCAGGAGCTGCACCACAACAGTAAATGAGCAATGATCGTTTGGCAGTAAGTAAGCCAACACTGGTAAGAATATGATTGTCCTAATGATCACCCTAGATCTGAGAAGTTCTGAATATCCACTAAAGGCTTGAGACAATCTCTCTTTTCTGAGAACCATACAGAAGAATTTGCATCCTTAACTCTCTTTTTATTAGCTAATTATCAAAGCAAAGAGGTGAAATGTGCAAAAAACAAAGGCAAGCAGTTACAGTCACCAAGTTTTTCATGAAGACTCAGGACATTGTACAGACATAAAGCATAACAAAGAACTTCTCATGGTCTTATCAACCACAAAATGCAGGAAATATAAGTGGGTGGGCCTGACTATCACACAAAAGAATGCAACTCAGGTCAAGAGTCATTAAGCAATCTCTTTCCTACACAGCTTGTAGACAGTCCCCTGGAATGCAATACTGTGTGATATCAATACCGTAGAAGTCACACCTGTCTAACTCTACAATGGTCATGGTTGAAATGAATGAATGGAAACCTCTGACTACTGACATCTATGTATCATAAACGACAACATTTCAGACCCCTCAACACACCTGTAATCACTCAAGCACAGATTTCTGAAAGGCCTCTGAAACTCTTATTTCTGGACAAAAGAACTTTCGAAGGACAGAGGCTCAAGGAACTATAAAATTTACTTTAGCACTTTGATTCATGATGACCATCAGACAAATAACTGAAATGCCACCAGGGGAGAACATGTCCATTGCATAAGAGCAACATGGGGAGATTTGAGAATATTCAACTCTCTTAAAAATGGACTAGAAACATTCTCCAGTATCTGAAGGAAGGACAGTCTGAGAAAAACAGGAGCCTTGTTAAGTAGTCTTATTAAGAACCTGTATTTGGTGCCAAGAGTGTGACAATCAGCATTCAGTCAGCCTGTTTCCTTGTGTTATCTACCAATGGAGCATATGTGTTCTTAGAATACAATCTGGCACGTTATGGCCTTCCCCAACACAAGAAGGAAGGTCAGCTAGTCCAGGTATTCTAATTATATGGAAAATTAGTATTTTGCTCAATTTTCTTGACTGACACACAGCCAAAAACCTCCAGATTGCCTAGTGGGCTTCAAAACATCACTGGCAGGAAGTCAGATTCAGGAAGAGAAGCATTACTGTGGGATGTGGAACAGGCTGTGATATGGTCCTATCTTTTCACTGAGGGAATAAGCAGAGACCATCATCCACTTCCATAAACACTCTGGAAAGGACCACTGGTTATCAGGGTTTATTGGCCATACCCTGTCATTAGCATAAGTGTTTGCCTATTACATCTTAACAGCTGGGCTCACAAACTCTGGCACCTGAAGCCAACCCAGGCTGACCTACAGGAGATATGGTATCCACATGAGCAATTTTGGGAACCTGAGGCAAATTCTGGATGAGACTCATGCACCAAACCACAAGACAAAGATAGTTACATTTTGGCTTGTTCACGTGAGCTTTTTGTTCTAACAGCAAAAACGTCCCCACATCATGCAACATCACTTAAAGTTCCCAGATGTAGAAGTAGAAATGACTGAGGCTGAAGAGTGCAGAACTGTGTTGGATACACCTTGCTAACCCACAGCTCCCAGCAGCAGCTGTTGCCAGCTGGACAATGATAAAATAAAAAATGGCAACTCAGTTGAATGTGGCAATTCAAAAAAATCCCCATGAGCAACTGGTGACAGAAGGAATGATAAACAGAGCAGTGTCAGCTACCAGTTATTCTGGTGCTTATCCAGCTGACACAGGTCTATGACACTTAGACCAGCACTGAATAGTTTGGGTTTGGTACTTTTCCAAAAGTCAAGGGATACCTTTCAAACATCTGGTAAGCTTCTGTAATAATACCACAGATCTGAGTAGTTTTGATTTTGGTACAGTCAGGAGAAGTTAGACTCGAAGACTGTGTGCCTGAAGTCTTCTTCACAAGCCTCAAGCTAAAGAGATAAACTAGTTTCTTAGGAATGCTGAATGGATAGGGCTGATCCATTTACCTGGTGAATGTGAACTCCTGAGCTGGACATGGCCTTCAAAGCTCACTCAGCCAGCTAGACCTGGAAATTGAGCTCCTACTGGTAGCTCACCTTGAATGAATCAGAACAATTTCTGGGTGGGTGTAGCTCATCAGTTCAACAGAGACATGCCAAATGCAGGCTGGGTAATACAATTTACTCACTGCACATAATGTGTGAATGAAAAGAAGCCTTACACAAAGCCAGCAAAATAGGAAAAGGTGGGAAAAAAAAGTTACAGGTCTAGAGAAGAGCAGCAGCATTAGTGCAGTTCATCTCCACATTGTGGCTGCAATGGCAACGCGCAGGCCTGTATGATGCACACCAAGCAGGGAGGGGGCACCGCAAAATCTTTCAAGTCTCAAGCGAAGGAAATAGGCCCAGTTAGAATACACACATAGTCTCAGCCAAGGATTAAAAAAAATAATAGTTTCAAAATAACTAACCCAAGATAGTACTCCCCGTGTGAAATGCCAGTGGAGACAACTGCAATTTTAATTTGGTTTCAGAAGTCAGGATCAACTCTACGCTGCTGGCTTCAAGAAGGCACCTGAGCAATGGGGAATACTGCTGGAAAAATCACTTTGCTTTTCAATTGCAAACTCAAAATCAGCAAATATTTAACTCCAAGCCTTTAGTCTTGGGAGTCCTTAGGTTCAAAGGTCAGGGCTATTGCAAAGGTGGATGAGAAGAGCCCTTGACTGGAGCATAGGGATGAGAAGGAAGAAAACAAATATGACAGAATCCCTTTAACTTTAATCCTTGTTGATACTACCCAGGGAGCAGCTTAATCTGAAAGAATTAGCATTGGTAAATAGTGTGAGACAGACAGGAGAGCACCTGAGAGATGGAGAAACAGGAAGAAGATGGCAAATGGGGTTGTTAAAAACAACCATTTCTCCTTGCATCCAGTTGCTGTGCCCACACTGCCCCACTGTCTCTAACTGAAGAAGAAGAATGATGCAAGATGCATCTGCAACAGAGAAAGAGGATGATAGCTTCTTCTTGTCCACGTGGTTTGCTGGCTCCTTGTCTAAGCCTCCATCTTCACTGCACACACTCACTTCATCAACTTTGGAGGAAAGAGGCTGTGGGAGAAGGCAGATGTTGTAGCGGTTGGGAACTACAAACACAGAGCAGAAATACCTGCAGGGAAGGCAGGAGTTCCTTGAATCTTCCTTCCACCACTTAGTCACATCTATGGCAGAGAGTGAAAGAACCTCTTCTTGAGGTAACAAAGTTCTAAGGGAGTAGTGGATTATAGAGAAGGATTATAGAGAAGAAAAGGGGAATACCCTATCTTCCTTCCAAGTCCCACACCCATCTCAGCATTTCTGACTTCTACTGTATAGTTACAGGAACATGTAGACAAGGGCACTGATTCAAGGCTCTTCAGCTGCCCATATGTATCCAGGACACACAAGGCCATTTATACCACCACCAAAGGAATAAGCTGCTACTTATTCAGCTTCAATAAGAGTCTGGGCGGTTTTCAAAATGGGTAATGAACTGTCCCATAAGAATCTGTCCAAATAACCACACTTCAGGTTTACAGGTCCTTACCTGAAGGACTTGCACTGGTGTTGTGCAAACTTGGTTCTTGCTGAAATGCTTCTAGTTGCATCATCAAGATGAAGATGATGAAGAAAAAGGAACTGAGAATAGATATTTAGCTTAGAAACATGCATAAAATGCTTCACTGCCCTAAGACCTCTTCACAAGTGAAGTTCATAAAGAGAAAGGTGATGGGAGTAGTAGGAAGAAAGGGGAAATGCAACAGTATAAAATATAGTATATTCACGCATTATAGTTTGTAAGCATCTTGAAGTATCTCAGCTTCTTCCTTTCTCTTCATAAGAAAGACAACAGGCATGAGGGATGCAAGCAAGCAAACTTGGTAAACCAGTCTGACAAGGAGACTACACATGGGGCAAAACAAGGAAGGCACTGAGATATTTTTGAGAGAGAGCAAGAGACAGGAGCAAGTGTTACAGGCATGGTCAGGGAACACGCCAAAGAGAGGGCGCTTCATGATACTGAGCATTAACTTGATGACTTTCAACCTGATGAGCAGCATAACAAGATACTGTAATGACTCAAAAAGAGCTGGTAAGATGGTCAAGCCAGTGATGCAATAGCATCAACAACTTGAAAAGATTGGGGTGGGGTTGACTTTAGCACATAAAATCTAAGAAGCAGCTGCACTGAAAGATGAGTATGGATGACAGTAGAAAAGAAGGGGCATATTTTGGGAATACCACGGAGTAATCTGACATGGTTAGGTTATGTTTAGAGAAACAAATGTCCAAACTGATTTACTGATGGAAGAATTATATTTCCAGACATTACAGCTCCAAAGGAAACTTTCCACATGTAATCCTATCTTCAGCAAGGGAGTGTCTGAACATAGATGCATGCTCTTAGTTAGGATGTGAATTCACAGGACACTTCATATGCCACATTAATTCCCATATGAATTCACTTCAGATTCTAATTGCATGAATACTTTTGACTACCCTAAGACAGCAGTAGCATCCAAAAAATGTTTATTCTCACTGTCCCTATATTATCACCTCAACAGCAATGCGCAAACGTTTCTGCACATCTGTGAGCTGGATCAAGGAATTAAATTGAGTCAATATGAACCACTTGGATGTGCTTCCCCCTCCCACCCCAAAGCAGTTTCCTCCCTGTCTGTTGCAATTCGGTTCTCAAAATGCTGTTGGTGTTTCTACTTCTTTTGATGACTTGACACTGTCATTTTATTCCATGTTCAAGGCTGTTGGCTCACTGCCATATATTCAACATTCCTAATACTCATGCATAGATTAACTGGTAACATAAAGTGGCCTGGATAATTGGTTTGATAGGGTCATTTATGAACTAACACAGCAGAAACATGGCACAAGCACATAGGAAGTTCATGGGAAGATCTTGATGTATGCATCCCACAGGGAAAGAAGAAACACTGATTTCAGAAAAAATAATAGGAATAATATTCTTTATTCAAAACCAAACAAAAATGTCACATCACCCTTAAAAAAAAAAACAACAGAAAAGACAGACCCTCCTACAAATAACACTATTTTTCTCTCACATGCCTCCTTCATGCCTACCATCCTTCCTCAGTGATTAACAGAGTTTAAGACTGTGGGCAACTAATATCTTATTAGTAAAGACAGGCAGCTGCCATGAAGTTGGTGAAGCTGACAGACAGGCTAACAAAAAGGATAGAGGGGGTTTTCTTACACCTACCTCCATTTCCCTCCACTGATAAAAAACAGACAGTATTAGTACAATGCTTCAGAGCAGGCTGTCACAGAATCATAGAGTTGTTTAAGCTGTAAAAGACCTCTAAGATCATCAAGTCCAACCACTAACCCCACACTGCCCAGTCCACCACTAAACCATGTCCCCAAGTGCCACATCTACATGCCTTCTCAGTACCTCCAGGGATAGCGACTGAACCAGTTCCCTGGGCAACCTGTTCCAATGCCTGACAACCCTTTCCATGAAGTTTTTTTCCTTAGTATCCAGTCTAAACCTTCCCTTGAGGGTTCCACCTCAAGGTGCAACTTGAGGCCATTCCCTCTTGTCTTATAACTTGTTTCCTGGGAGAAGAGATCGATCCCACATGGCTACAACCTCCTTTCAGGTAGCTGCAGAGAGTGATGAGTAGTTGCAGAGGCTCATCTACTCTGAGCCTCCTTTTTTCCAGGACAAACAAATCCAGCTCCCTCAGCTGGTCCTCGTAAGATTTGTGCTCCAGACCCTTCCCCAGCTTTGCTGCCCTTCTCTGGACACGCTCCAGCACCTCAATGTCTTTCTTGTAGTGAGGAGCCCAAAACTGAACACAGGATTCAAGGGGTGGCCTCACCAGTGCTGAGCACAGGGGGTCAATCACTGCCCTGGTCCTGCTGGCCACACTATTGCTGATACAGGCCAGGATGCCATTGGCCTTCTTGGCCACCTGTATACTCTGCTGGCTCAAGTTCAGCCACTGTCAACCTAGACCCTCAGATTCTTTTCCACTGGGCAGATTTCCAGCCACTCCACCCCCAGCCTGTAGCACTGCATGGGGTTATTGAGACCCAAGTTTGGGACGCAGCACTTGGCCTTGTTGAGCCTCATACAATTGTCCTCGGCCCATGGATCCAGCCTGTCTAAATTCCTCTGCAGCACCTTCCTGCCCTTCAGAATATCAACACTCCAACCCAACTTGGTGTCATGTGCCAAATGACTGAGGGTGTGCTCGATCCCCCCTGTCCAGATCACTGATGAAGATGTTAAATAGGACATAAAAAATGTCCCAAATACTGAGCCCTGGGAAGCACCCCTATTTACTGGGCCCCAGCTGGATGTAACTCCATTTCACCACTACTCTCTGGCCCTTCAGACAGTTTTTTACCCAGTGAACAATACACCTGTCCAAGCCATGAGCAGCCACTCTCTCCAGGAGAATGCTGTGGGAAACAGTGTCAAAGGCTTTACTGAAAGTCCAGGCAGACAACATCCACAGCCTGTCCCTCATGCACTAAGCGGGTCATCTTGCCATAGAAGGAGATCAGGTTAGTCAAGCAAACCTTTGGCAATTGAGAGCAGGTTCATATTATTCCATATTATGTGAAGCAATAGTGGACAACCAAAGAGGAGTTAGCACTGGAATCGAACTATGAACATAAGCCATCACATGTCCTGACATCAGCAATTTTGATTTAAACTGATGAGGGCAAGAGCCTGAGTCAGTCTGTGAGCACAAAAAGAGGAGCAGCTCGAGACTCAGAGACAGTGCATCTGCAAGGGCAGGACCGAAGCAATACTTCTCATGATGCAAGTTACTGAACAAGCCAACAAGGTGTTTTTGTGGAAGTGGTCCAGTACACAAGTGTACTAATTATGTTATTTTAGGGTTATTTTTAATTGAGCATATTACTTAATGTTAAAATAACTCTACAGGTGTATTTTGGTTTTGTATTTTGCAAGCCCATCACCAGACTACTCTTTCAGTTTATCAGTCTCTTGGATTGTATTTCCTAAGTTTTCTTCCTCTTATTTGGAATTTTAATATACTAATAGAAGGAATCATTAAATCTAGAAGCTGGATAATTTCTGCCATTAATAAACAACCTATCAGTTTAATGTGTTACCTAAAATTGGTTTGAGACGGGAAATTTCAGAAATGTTTTTGTAACAATGACTACTTCCTGATGGGAAGAAGGAAGCTAAGCTGGATCATGCCAAAGAACACTCCAGGAGGAGCCTCAAAACCAACCCTGATGACTTATATGATTTCATTTATCTCAGGTAAACATTGTTTTAGAATTCAGAAGTCTAAAATACGGATTGAAAAAAAAAAAAGGATTCACGAGCATGATTTGATCTCTAAAATGGATTGCAATTTTTTTGGTATTAACAAACATTCTGTTTCAATTTTATGTTTTAGTAGAGGCAATTCAACAAGTTACCCTGACAGAAGACCCTGTGCATGGATGGTTCCTGCAGAGGATGGCATGAGAGCTTAGTGGAGTGGTGGGGGCTGGACTGGAAAACCCTGGCCTGCCAGACTCCAGGTAGTTTGCTGTGCTGAAGGCTAGCGCTACATGCATCCATTTTATGTAAAGAACGTTTATGGTTATACTGAGTAAGTCTAAAATCACAAGAGAGAATGGAAACTGCCAGATATTAATAGATCAGAAGAGGGAAACTTTTAGAAAGGTGCCTCCATTTAGAAGATGAATGTTGCTCACCTAACAATACACAAAAGCAAACACTCTGTGACATTTAATTTACTGATATACAACCAAACTGACAAGCTGAAAGACTCTGGTAGAACATCCACAACTCCACATTCATGGCAAATTGCTTAGTCAGCCTTAAAAGACATAAGCTTCTGCTAAGTACCCAGCAAGTAGAAGTATAATAACCCTTTAATTGTACACTGGTATTTTATGATCTTGGTTTCTTATTTTTAATTTTACTATTGTATTTTACTTTTGTTTATTTTACTGTTGTAGGGTCCTACCATGTTAGGGACCATATAAAAGCAGAACAAAGGCATAGCCCATAATATAACAAGTTAGTGTTTAGTTGACCTTCATTTCTTGAAGTTTTTGTGTTTTGTTAAAGACTTTGCTCAGACCTTTGTAACACTGATCCATAATTTTTCTTTCATTTTATGAAATTCACTTTTTATTTAGTTAGGATTCACATATACTATTCCAAAAACACCTAAAAATCTGTCCTAATTATGCAAGACAGATATTGAACCTTTACTTGACTGCTTTGTCAAGTCAACTTTGTAGGCACAGTATTACGTGACTAAAGTAATTTTACTTCACTCAGGATCTAAGCCAGCTTAAAGCACACCAGCTCCGGTGATATTTACACCAAGCCTTTGCTACAAATTCAGGAAGGGGGGCACTTATCTGTGGAAATTAATTTTCTGTTGACACTGGATTATCAGCTGAACTTTTTCAATACTTTCTTTTCCTGACACTCAGACAGTCCTGAACTATGGATACATCAATGCTGTCAAAGCACTGGGATGAATCGTGGAAAAAAATAATTACATGGCTAGTGTTTTAATGATTTGCCATCTTTCATCTGATCATTTACAATAGAATAGTCAACATCCATTTCCTTCTATCAACCTCACCTTTTAGGTAAGTTTTCCTTTTCTTACCATCACAATAAAGAAAGAGACAAGTCAATACTGCAGCAATCCTGACATGGTTTTATTACACAACATTTCCAAAGTCTTGTGCAATGTAAGCCTTCCCTTCATATTCATAACATTTTAAACTACCTACCTTCTGCATTAAGATGCATGGTTTCCAGAGGTCCAATAAATGCATATCGCATTCCCAATCCATCAGACATCACAAGGTCTAGATCAGTAGGAGATATTACTCCTTCCTAAGCAGCAAAAGTAGAACAGGAAGGAAGGCTGGTGAATGCTTGCTTTTAATATAAAATTTCATGGGTTTTGTATATAACTAAAAAATTAAAGAAGTAATAAAATCTAAGGCCAGAAATAGCAGTTAGCTTGCAAAGAGAAACAAAACTGCTTGCCAGAAATGCCCATCTATTATACAAGTCTTCCTATGGTTCAGTATAAGCACTCATTCCTATCTCTAAGATTGCTGTACTTCATAGTCCAACTATGCTTGTTACATTTTCAAGTATTTTTTTTAATTTATAAATTAATATACTTTTTACATACAGTATGTACTATTTGTACACAGTAGTTTGCCTGACACTTATTACTCTCAATAATTTATGTACTAAAACTAAACTAGAGATGTGTATGTTAAACAATATCCATTTTTTCCCCCCAGAAACTGAGAATCAGAGAAGCAAGCGAGCATGACACTCTTAATACCACACGACCAGAAGAGTTTATATCAAATCTAAGTACTATACTAACCCTTTCAAATACGGGAGTTTTGGCTGAATGTTACACCTTCCCTCATATTCTCTCAGTTTTGGATTTTGGGGCACAGTCATAGTTAGCAGAATGGTAGTGCAGCAGTGGGTATTACTCCTGAGGCCACCTGCAAAAAAGGCTGGGACCAAACATGCAGGCAATGCAGTTGCCACTCCCTCCCATTAAACTCATCGAACATTCAACCTACCCAGCCTCAACCTGCCCAGGATTCTCAAGTTCATTGCCAGCCTCCCATTTCAGAGCTGGCAGGATACAGAGCATGCAAAATGAAGCATTTTGGTGCTAAATGCTAAGCACTGCTATTCCACCCACGTGGTAGCACTTACAAGAAAGCCAACGCCTCCATCAGGTTAGGGCAAGCACAGGAAAGCTTGTAAAAAAATGAGTTACAGTTCATTACCTTAACAGATTTATTTGAGAAGAATACTATTTATTATATGAGGTTGTTTTCACCTACCAGAAAGATATGAATTAAGTAAAACTTGTTCTAACCACTTCTATCAGATAAAGCTTAGTTTCAAGAATTTGTCCTCTTTATTCACAGAGACATAAAAATATTTCCTTCAGGTTTAGGAAGGTGGAAGAGGTTCTGAACTGCTTCTAATTTGTCTTCTCACCCTACTCTGAGGTGCTGTCCTCACTGAGTGCCTTTTTCCTAACAAGCCCCTTTGAGCTGCAGAATACAAGTATGTATACTCATTTGCTTGGCCAAAGACACACCTTCTTCTGTTAAATTTCCCTCTTGCAGGGCCCTGCCTGAATGTCCCTTTGTAGCACACAGGCATCAGCTAGAGTTACAGGCACACAGGACAACAACCTGTAGTAGACACTGACATCTGAGCTAGACATCTAGACTCTCTTTGTAATCACTAGGAAGAAAAAGGAAATCAGCATTCTAAAGCAGGCTCCTAGAATAGATAAGATGAGTTGCGTCCTAAAAGGGCCTAATTCTCCTCACCGATTGAAAGATGAGTAAGGATCTTAGATGTCAAAGTCTACATTGTAGACATCCCATCTTAAGTGACCTGATTCTCACCCCACGATGTCTTCCTGTGTTCATCATCTACTGCTGCTTTAAAAGAAAGTTATAAGCCAAGAACCAACATAACTTCTACAGCTGGCCACAGACATCGTTATGTCATCTCAGGCTTAAAGAGAGACTTTTATAATATGATCTCAAGTCCCAACTTGTCAATTGCTCCTATCAAAAGCAAGCCTGTCTGAATCCCTGCTGCAGATGACTTTATAACTCTACCTTGAAAGAGAAACATTACCAGAATTATTAAGACCTATGCATCATATATGGACCCATGGTTCTGGGAACAATTTAACTAGACACTAAATAGCAGGGATAAGAAAGCATTATTTTCTTCAACTTAAAGGTAAACCGCAGGCACGGTAAAGTAACTCATCTAGAGGCAGACAGAAAGACAGGACTAAATAAAAACCTCAGACAGAATTCAGATTACAGACCAGCATCAGTGTAACTAACACAGGCACACAGGCACCATAGGTTCTGTGAAAGCTTTTTCTCCTGACGTGGCAACACAACTTCTCTGAACAACATCAGCAAAGTCAACAAAAGTGCTCTTCTGTTGGGAGTGCTTCATTTAAACAATGAGTTGTGCTGGTAAAGCTGTGCTTGATGAGTGTTTGTTCCCCCCCACCCCCACCGCGGTTGACAAGGATTTGTGGACAAAAGATTAACCACAAATTCCAGACAAGCATTTGAACCACAGCAGCAGTTAAAAACTGTAAACATAGCGTTAAAAGAGTTAACAGCCTCTTGAAGCACTTCAGAATAATTGCAAATTAATTTTCAAATTAAAAACTTATTTATTTATTTTGATAGCATAGTCCTCAGCTTTGATACTGACATTTGAAGACCAGGTGCCCTCTGAATCATGAGATGAGTGCTTTGCTCTTGGTCTTTTGACCATAGCTGCCATTGATGTTTACAGGTGTTAAAAGGCAAAAATTGTTGCTACTGGAAGGAAAACATGACAGATCCCTTCAGCTGAGAGACATAGTATTTTACACACATGAGCTCAGCTTCTTGTCACATAGACCCTCTTAAAGTAAAAGTTCTTGCTTTTTCTCTTCAGATATTAAAAACACATAAATGATTAACAAGTTAGACCGTCCTCCCCTAGGAATAACCCTACACCCACTTAAGTTAAGGACATCTTAACTTGGTGGAATGATTCAGCAGGGTGGGTGGAAGGTTACCAAAGTGTCTTCCACAAGGACTGGTATTTATGCTAAGCAACAAACGAGAGTTCCAACCCAGTTTCATTAAGTCTAGGCGTGAAACAATCTTCCCAAGGGGAGTTTTCATCCTGGATTACCCTTCTTGTAAGCCTTCGCCTCCAGCACTTGTCAGAGGGAAGAGGAAGGGTATTAAGAGTTCAGTAGAAGCTCCTAAACTTCAGAATTAAGATCTTAATTTAAAATAAATTCCACCAAAATCCTCAGTGGTCCCAATGGCCAGTCAAAATCTAGACCAGCTCAGAATCCTCCACACTTCTTATGACACCACAAGCTTATTTTCCTGGAAATTTTAATCTCCAGTGATGCCACAGTACTGTCCTAATGAGCCTTTGGTATTCTATTAGTGCTTCTCTCTATGCAGGGACGCTTTTCACCTCTCCAAAAACCTGTGGTGGTTCTGAAGTATCCACCTTTGGGCTCTGACCCAACCTGCTTGGTTTTAATCAACAGTCTTTACATCTGTGACTCACACCCACACCGCAACTTCTGTCATTGACTTGGTTTGTAATTATATTAGATGTAGCCTGGCCAAAACCTGCCAATCTCACTTTTTTTCATTCTACCAATTCATCATATTCTCCTACTCACTCCAGTTAGTTTATAGAATTATTTTGGACTCCACTGCCTCCTGGACCACCTAATTTCTGTCTCCAAATCTGCCACTTCATTCCCTGTATCTCCCAAATCCAGTATTCTTTTTTTTCTGATTGTCACTAATATATGCATTCTCTCTCAGCAGCACTTGTTACACCCTTCTCTTCACTACCACTTCAATCAAGTCCCTTCCATCTACACCCTGATGAGATCTTTTGCCAGTCCTGTCATTTTGAGCAGATAACTTTTCTCCTATATCCCTCTACCAGCTTCATCTCTGTGCATCTCATAATGTTTGAGAAACTTGTTGCCCTACACACTTCATACCTACTTCACTGGCCTTTATCTTCCTTCTTCCATGGCACCTTCACTCACCTCACACTGTAAGAAACACTTAGTATCAACATTTTTTTATCCCTGTCCCTTTAAACTTCCTTTTATGATGTTCCTCTTTTACGGGGCACTGTAACTAGATGTTTAACCCTATACGTTATCTTAGCTCTTCTGGAAAAGTCCTCTGGATAATGCTATATAATTAATAGTAAGGAATTTGAAATTTAATAAGCCTTGTTAGCATTTAAGGAGTGCTAAGCTAATCACCTGAGAATGGAGAGGTACATAAACTAAGGATTTAAGCTAATGCATCTGACTTCTGTGAAAACAAATCAAAATGGACACATAGCCAAACCATGACTTTATTTTCCAAAAGATTAACAAAAATGGCAGGCTGCCCATTCTTCTGGTCTTTTACAGTGATTACAACATATAAGAAAACCCACCTGTGAAGAAAAAAACCACATTTAAGACAGCATTAAAAACTTACATAGAGGGAAGCAGAGACTCTGAAGACATTTATACAATCCATCCTGCAAAGTAGTTTTAATGGGTTCTCAAAAGTAGCTGAAACTCCTAAATTATATCAAGGCTAAAAAACTGTCATGTTCCCTTTGCTATCTCTGCTGCTGTATTTTATGATCTCCTTGCAAATTCCAGGTGATGTTTAGAAAAATATTTCAAAAAGTTAAATTCCACTCAATAATCCACAGGTAAAGGACAGCCCTAGATATTCAGAGTAAGGCTTGAGACTTCTGGACTGAAGTGTTGGTGAAACTCTCTGGTTGTTATTTTCTGGGTTATGTCAACCAAAACTGTACCTTCAGACCAAGAAAAAGTCAAGCCATTTAACTAACAAGCTTTTTCAATGTAATCCCAAACTACTATAGAATGTATTGGTACTGGCAGATAAAGGCAGTAAGTCTCTGCTCCAAGGAATTATGAACACAATCAGACACACCTGTGACCACTGTCAATGGAGATGTGAGAAAGTAAATAAATGGTAACAGAGACTAACAGAGAAAGCACTTTGAGATATTTTTTGTTACTGGCTATAGGGTATTCCAATGGTTCGAAACTGGTAATATCAAAATTTAGGGTTGAGAAGAGGAATAAGGATTTTCAACCTCAAGACCTCACAGTATATACTGTCATAATTATCAGCTTTGCAACACTTCTACCAGAGACCTAAAGACTAAAAACATAAACAAGAAACCCACAAGAACTTCAGTCTCACATAGGCTATGAGGTCCTGCAGAAAGTTCTCAGTCCTTAAAGAGACAGACTGGAATGTTCCTGGTATCTGCTTTTTCATGGAATAAGCGTGGAGCATGAGGAGACAGAGATAACTGATGCAAAAAGTTCCTGCATGGTCTAAACCATCTGCACTGCCCATGTGCTCATGACATGCAAGTCAAAACAATGTTCAAAAAGACGTTTTGTCACAAAAAGAGTAACTTACATCCAAAATGAAAAATCTCTTTGTAGCACTCTTGCCTCAAAGGGAAGCACTTGCTTGAATTACATATTTTAAACCCAAAAATTGAATCTATAGACTTCACTTCTAAATTCTTGTAAAATCAAACCTCTGCATCCCTTAACCCTAATTATCCACATGACCAAAGTTCTCAGTACCCAACTGTATGTCTCCAAATCAGTTTTCATTCTTCTACCTTCCTACAATTCGAATCTCAACTTTCAGGCCTCTTAATCTTTTACCATCTGAACTCCACACTTCCTACTCCCATATCTAGTCCAGTCCCGCATTCACAGGATTAATAGTGTGGTTATTTTGGTCAAGAATGCATTATTAGTATGTCCCTCCTGTTATCATTTGCAGTTGATCTTCCACCCCCAGGTTCTTCTTAGAGTAAGGAAAACATTTGTTTACTCACATAGATTATAAAATCAATGTGAGTTAAACTTGATTTTTAGGAGTCTCTCAAAGACTGCGAGTTGGGGAGGCTGATGTTTTCAACAATAAGATCTGAAAAGTGACTTGACAGTTAGAAACAAGAAGTATTCTTCTCCATTTGGAAAGTGGAAAACACCAAAAGAATATGACTTGCAATAAAAATTACTGTGTTGGCAGCACAACAGTGGAAACACAAAAACTGCCCCAGGCCTGCAGCTCTCACCTATCTGCAGTGATTCTCCTCCCATCAAAGGCACTGTGCAGCCTGAAGTCACACAGCTGAAACTATACAGCTTTGACAGCTGCTCTTTGTTCAGGCTTCCTGAATCGAAATAGAGCCACCAAAGTTGTTACAGTCTAAACGTACATTTGCCTGAAATGCAGTAAATTTATAAAAGAACTGAACGACTTGGAAACTTCGATGATGCACAACAAAAGCAACTTTAATTATCTGTCAGTGCTCCAAGCCCCATTTTATTACTACTCATATCACCACCACCACCCCATACAAAAGCATCCATACAGGTTCATACTAAAGGTTCACCTCAACTCAATACCTCCCTTCATAATAACCTGTGTTCTTGCACTCTTTCCACAGCTGAAGACCAAACACAGATGGACACTTTCAATGACACAGACTGCCTCAGCTCCCAGCAGTCCAGTCTTTGAGACTGACAACTGGAGGTTGCTTCTGCACAGTCTAACATGAATGTGTCTAAATGATCCCATTCAAATTTAGCATCCTAGCTTACTATGGCAGCAGCCTCCACAAGTGAGTTTGCCCTCAGAGATGTAAAAGAATTCTACTAGATTTTTGAGGCATTACTGCCCTGAATACCTGTGCTGACCAAGCATGTTACCAGACTTACTGGTCCACAATTTCCCAATGACTCTTTGATTTTTTTTTTTTTTTAAAGAGCTACAGCATGCTGACTTCTATTTGTACAGTATTTTGCTAGACAGTGTGTAAAATGGTGATTAAATTAGTATTTCATCAACTTCATATTTCATATGATCCTCAGAGAAGTTTAATTTCTCTTTCATGGTCTGTCATTACCCATTTACTCTTTCCTCCTCCAAAAACCTTATTCTTAGAATGACTTACTCTACATCAGAGTTCTCCCTTTCAAGGAGAGGTTCCCACTGTGTAACTTCTTTAACAGTGAATGCTGCAGTTCAGCTAGCTTTCTCCTCATGAACTTACCTTCCTTGTCCACAATTTGTAGTAGTTGCTTTACATTTTTATTCTCAAAAATATTTCTTTTTACCAGTATTTCCATGGTTTCAAAAATAATTTAGAGGTTAATTTAGATAGGACCAGACTCTTTTCAGTGGTGCACAGCACACAGGACAACAGGCGACAGGCACAAACTACAAATTCAGAAAGTTCCATCTGAATAGGAAGGTAAAAATTTTTTACTTTGAAGGTGATGGAGCACTGGAACATGCTTTGGAGTATTCTCCTCTGAAGATATTCAAAACCACCTAGATGTGATCCTGTGCAACCTGTTTAGTAAGGGGGTGGGACTGGATGATCTCCAGAGGTCCCTTACAACTCCAGGTATTCTGTGATCCTGTGTTACTACCCTTTCTATCCTCTGACATTCAAACATGACTACAGCTTTCTGAAGGGGTTTTTCTTATCATAAACTTGAGACTTTGTATTAAATGATTAATAATGAAAGCCATTTTTAAAATTTAAATAAATATCTCCAGAAGATCATTTCCTTCCTAACGATATTGTTTTCCTTACTATTATTCATGACCTCCTTTATATTGTTGTATTATGTTGCTAGTGAAAGCCAGCTACAGGTAAGCAAAATCAGTTCAGCAACTATGTTGAGACACTTTTTTGGAAAAAGAGTTGCTTTATTTATGATAATATTACCTTAGTTTTAAGATCTTTACCTATCTTTGAGTGCATGGTTGTTTTAAACAGCTTGAAAAGTTAAAACACTTTCCACAACAAAAAAGTAAGCCCTATTCAAGCCCAGCTGAAACTCATCTCAAGAGAATAGCAACAGACTCATAACTCAGCTCCTGCTGATGAAAGATCAGACTTTTCAGCACAGAACAGGTAACTGTGAGAAAAGCTGAAGGGACACAAACAAGTGATTCTCAGCTAGAAGTCTGAATGGGCAGGAGGAGGAGAAATCTGTCTTTACCTACAAGTATCAAGTAACAGTTGAACTTATGAGTGCAATTCCTGAAAGGCCAAAGGGAAAATCATTTAAAATATTATTTTCATAACCAATGTCCAGCAGGCCAGCAACATTAATAAATAAAACAAAATGAGAAGACAGTCTGCAAAAAGGAAAAATCAGTATTTTGATTTCTATGAAGATTTTTCTTTTTATTGTTCTGAAAATAACAATATTCTGAAAAGAAGGCAGAACAAAGAATAGTTGTTATGATCCCATCTCACTTGTTTTTGCCAGTCTTTTCTATTTATAACTGACATAACTTCCTACTGATTTTAATCTACATGTTAAATATATAATTTACGTTCATAAGGGACAGCTTAACAAAGATGACACAGATTTATAGGAAGTTTAAATATACATCTCACTTGTCACATCCACAAAACTGACCAAGTGTGTGTGTAGATACCAGAAAAAATATATACGTACACTCACAAGTCTCCAGGCTTCACTAATCACTGCATACTGTAGTCGATTCAGAACAAACCCTTCAATTTCTCTGTTTAGTTTGACAGGAGATTGACCAATCTTCTTCATCAGGGCATATGTTCTCTCTGTAGTAGAAGGATCTGTTTCTGGATGAGGAATAATTTCAACCAATGGCACAAAGTAAGGCGGATTTACCTCGAGAAGAAACACAAAAGAAGAATGTCAACCATTAATGGAACAAGTTAATATAAAGCATCTTTAGAGAGGCTACTAGCTTGGATATTTTCCAGTGAACACAGCAAGCATGATATCCTGATCCTGAAAGACTTCACTAATCCAATAAAAGCCGTTGCATTTAATTCAAATTAAAAAAAAAAAAAAAAGTAATTAATCTTGCACTAAATTGAACTCTGTTTAACCCCAGCAAAGTTCATGGAGCTACACTAAAGATGATAGCACTCAAACAGTACTACAAGACTTTATATTGATTTGAGTAACTGATGCTTTCTCAATATTCAGGCTGCTTATTGTTTTAAGTCACATGGTCACCACCTGTCTTTCCAAATTAAGGCACTTCCTTTTAGATATTCAGGAACTTTATAACAAAAGTATTGCTAAACACCACCTGTAAGATGCAACACTTAACAGATAAGCTGCTACTGGCCCAAGCCTGTAAATATATGCTAAACACAGTAACAGATGCCACATAAAACATACTTTGGAAATGTTGCTGAACAGGTTACCTTCAAACACCATATTTAAAAAAAAAAAAAAAAAAAAAAAATTACCTCTCCCTGACTCTTCCCAAATGTAATTTCTCATCAAGTCAAGACCTTTGTGTAATGTATTTTTGAAGTAAAAACCAAAAAATTGTTAAGAAGATTCTGGAAACAGCTATAAGCTCTTTAGGTCACAGTGTTATAGAGAGAAACACTGCCTTGCATGCTCTTTCCAAAGTAGCAGTCCTTCAGCCCTCTTCCTAAGGTGTTAAACTCAGCTCTCTGTCTAGTTTCCAGGCAATAGAAGGAGCTAGCATATCACAAATGACTACTAGGAGTAACATTAATGTTTAAAGGATGGTAATTAAGTACTGATTCCTTCCTCATGCTCCTTTATAGTCACCTACTCTTAACTGTGCTCATGTAAATGCAAGTATGGGATTTAGTCACAGCAACATGAAAACAGTCTTTCCTCTCTGCATGTTCTTTCTGGTGACCAGTGACAGGACCCGAGGGAATGGCCCAAAGCTGCGTCAGGAGAGGTATAGGTTGGATATCAGAAAAAGGTTCTTCACCCAGAGGGTGGTTGGGCACTGGAACAGGCTCCCCGAAGAAGTATTCATGGCACCAAGTCTGACAGAATTCAAGAAGCATTTGGACAGTGCTCTCAGGCACATGGTGTGACTCTTGAGGATGGTCCTGTGCAGGGCTAAGAGCTGAACTCGAATGATCCTTGTGGGTCCCTTCCAACTCAGAATATTCTGTGGTTCTGTGACTCTTCTCAATATTTACATGGTTCCCTTTACTGTAGGGTCTGACCAACACATAATCTGACGTATGTTACACCTGCTCTAACTACTGATGTAACACACTTCGTTCCCCCTAAAGTGCCTCGTGTCCCACATAGCTTTTCTCACATCAGTCTCTTTGGCAGTGCCACCACCGATGCCAAGAACAGCACAATGAACATCATCTCAGGTAAGGTGTCAGGCAACTGAGCAAGACCCAAAACACTACAAGCACCAGGACATTCTCTGAAGGCTTTCCTAACCCATAAGTATATCACAGGTTCCAATCAGAAAGAGGACTATTTAATTACTGAGGGAAACTGGAGCTATTAAAAATTTCTTCCAAGATTAGTGTTGTCAATGATCTTACTGAAATATTCCATTTCATGAATTTGGCATGGGGAGTATATGGGTGTGTTCGTGAGCACACTGAGGAGACTTGGGAAGACGATTTTTCAGGAGTGAGGTAACAAATGTTGGTAAAAACTAGAAGTGGTAAAACATACATGAAATAAGGAATAGGGGAAGATTTCTAAAAATAAGAAGCATTTCAGGAAACAAAAGGTTACCTTAGTCTAGGAAAATGAAAGCTGAGAAAGGATACAACAAAGAAAATGCTAAAAATAATTAAGCTGCACAAAAGCTGCCTACATATATAAAAATTAAATTTAATGGATTGTTAATTAGATTGGAACAAAAATTAGAAGACACGAACAACTTCTAACAGGACTAGTGGAGTTAAAAGAAAAACTAACAGATAGAGTTTAACACATATTCAGGATGATTTGACCACAGAGTTTCCTGTATAACAGGGGACTTGACTCAATGGCATAGTCTCCTCTAGCTCAATATTTCCATCATGTGACCTAGCAGGTGTATATAGTACATGAGAAGAGAACAACTCTGCAGCAGACCTCTACTGATACACTTCCTGAAACTGCTCTCAGAGAACAGCTGTACCTGTTTTGTATTGTATTGTAAGTATTGTGTGAATTTCTATCAACAGCTGTGCTATGGGATTTAATGTCTTTTTGTAACATTACTGAACCATGTTGAGCAAAGGGATGAGCTGCTTCTGCGCTTCGGGCACTTCATTTTATTTCACCTCAACACCCTCACCTGTGTCAGAGGCTCTACAACTTTAGCTTTAAATTAATTTTCAAATTCTACATTTGTTTTCAGTGTCTTCCAGAGCTGCTTGCTTTCTGCAGCCACCAAGTCCTAGTGTTGTGTTTGAGATCTTATTAATGGCAAAAACATCCAAAAACCAAAACTAAACAAAAAAAAAATCCACTAAAAGACATTACCTACTACAAAGCAAGCATATTTCCTGATATAACAGATGCAGAAAGGCCCCTGGAAGAGTACACTGGCTTACAGGTTCTCCAGTATAGCTGAGATTACTAAGAAAATAGTCTCAGTTGGACTTCAAAGCCATTTCAGAACAATTAAGATATTTTAAGGCACTCTAGAGTGCTTGCTTTGAAAAAATACATATATTTTTACAACAGCAACCTAGGAAATGTTTATGCAGAAACACCTTTCAAAGATACTTTTCAAATATATTCATATCTTTCCAGATCTGATAAATCTGATTTCAGGAGCAGCTCCTATAAAGACTGCAGTTCAGACTAAACAAAGTACAAACCAAATTGGGAAAACAGTAAGAGTACAATAAAATAAAAGATTGACAAACAGTCAAGCAGCCAGGAACTGGTTAAAAAAAATAAAACTGTAAAGTTACTTAATACAGAAGTCTAGAAGAAATGTTATCTCTTCTCTTGCACTACAGAAAGTTATAGCCCTGGAAATATGACACAAGCAACTTCTTAATTTCAAACTGGAGAAAGGCTAAATCTAGGCACAGACACATACTTTGAAGTTTCACTTTGTTTTTTAATTAAAAGGGATCAAAACCTATTTATATAGAAACAAAGCAATCCTTTTGTTGCCTTTGCCACCCAGTCACCTCAAGGTACAAGGATGTTGGTGGAGGGGTGTCAGAAAGGCTCTGATCAAATGCTTTGACACTACAGCATTAGGCTACAGGCAGCTGTACAGACGCTACAGTAAAGTAGTGCTGTATTTTTATGTTCTTGAGCATGCCCAGGGAACTGACATTTATTTTATACACTGAGGGATGCCCTGCAGAGACATTATGTAGCTACCAAATTGCAGAAACTAGAGTAGTAACTTTCTCCAGGTACTGTACACCTTCACAACCACAGTCCTCTTAAGTGATCAGTCAAACACCAGATTAACATTGGGCTAACAAATTCATTAGCTTATTGAGTAGTAGAAAACAAAAGCAGTAAGAATCCCAGTGACCAAGATAAAATGCTCTTCCATGCTGAGAAGAGATGTGATAAACTGCTGTCTGCAAGTTTTACATAGACCTTTACAGAGGCTCACAAGTACCCTTTGCAATTTTGAGGTTCTGCTGCAACCTCTAGTAATGCCATTTCTGCATCACTGCCCTGTCCCAGTTGGTCGTGAAGCACACCAATTCAGCTCCAAGTCCAATTTGTTCCATTTCATCATTCCTTCATTTCTCTTTCAGGTATACTTCTGCACCAGAAATCTGAAGAAACCAGAGTTCAAACATTTCCATCTTTCATCAACATTACCTGACAAGCACATGCAGCTCAGTGTTTGGATTCTTACTCTTACCCAAAAGCAGCTGAAAAAGGATACTACAAAAGACTAACCATGGCACAAGAAGAAAGTAGGCAATGTTAGAGGTTTATATTAAAAACACAGAATTCCAACATTTTGAAAGCCAATAGTTTGAGAAACACACAACAATATGAGCACAACAGCTTACACAGGACATATTGAGCCAACACTATGAAATGTGCATATATTCTCTCAATTTAGTAGCTGCTGCTGCTCACAGAATGAACAAACTACACCTTTTTTGAAAAGCTGGGTCCCTGCACACTAACAATGGCACACAGAGACTCCAAATACCCTTCTGTATCTTTCAGTCTACAGGAAGGAGTTTGGGATGCAGTTTATACAAAATCAAAAACCATGCCATCATACTTACAGGATGTGACACAATACACTGCTTAACATGTTTAAGGCCAGTGAACAATTTGCTGGGTAAGAGGCAAGAGGTCGAGCTGCTCAAGATAACATTGTCGCCCACAATAAGATCCAACTGAGCAAAAACCTTCTTTTTTAATTCCAGGTTCTCTGGAGTACATTCCTGGAATAAAAACAAACATGGGTATTAGGAATCATCTAGTGCAATAGTATCTATCCATATATTCCAGACTTTACTGATCTCACCTTGACACCTAGGAACTCGACACAAGCCATCTATTTTAATCTAACTAGATAAACCAGTGAGCCATAACACAAAAATACCTTCCCCACTGACAAAAAAAAAATGGAAATCCTGAGAGCTTCTCTACAGCAGAAGATGGACCACCACACACCACAGGAGATATAACACACAACAAATTATTCTGCTTTATCTAAAGTTAGACATTTACTCACATACAGAGACAACACAGTACAGAAGAATACTCCTTTTTTTTTTTTTTTTAAAGAGAATCTCACATGATAGTAGTCAGTGTTCTCTCAGACGAGATAGAAATAAAGAAGTGTATCTCAAACAAAGACAAACTTAAATCTACAGAACTATGGCAGGAGATGCCAAGGTACAGCTCTGCAACCTACACTGAAACAATTCTCAGAATTGAAATGAATGGAGATACTTAAACATTTTAAGTGTGAGAAAGATTTCTGAAGTAGAATGCATGCTATCAAAACTTTTCCCAGAGCTACTGAGCATGTTCAGCTCTACAGCATTGTGTGAAATTTCACATGTATGAGCCAAGAACCAAAATCTACAGTAGCTAGATTTCCAAAGTTATTTCCAGGAGCTGCCTGAAGGAGAGAATGCAGAAGTCCACTAGTCTGAGAGCAGCAAGGACATGAGAGAGTAACTACAGTGGATCCCACAATCAAGAGAACAAAGCCAGTTTGTTTTCTGGGGTTTTTGGAAAAAAAACCAAACAGGATCCCAAAGCTGCAAAACCTCAGCTTTCCCCTTAAAACACAGAAAATACCTGCTCTTTCCCAGCTCTAACCTTCTCCCACCTGTCAGTACTTCATTCTGTCTTTCCTGTTATGCTGAAATGCACATGGGGGGCAGGGAAAAAGGCCACTCATTTGACATAATCCAAAATTTACATTTAACATCTTCAGCTTCAGATAGCCTCAGTGGTAGGAATACCCAGAGCCAGAGTTTTTGCTTGAGTGAAGGGGTTAAAAGTAATTTGAAGTCTTAAAAAATAAGTTTCATGGAACGGCACTAAAGGTTCCATGATGCAGAAGAGATAAACAGGGTCATTTAAGAACTCCAGATAGAGCCCAAAGTATCAGACGGCCTTATCTAAACAAAATGATACTCTGCTCATAGTTCCAGAATCCCTGCTTGTTGGTTAGGTTTAAATAGTTTCTTTTAGCAAAGCCAAAGATGACGAGAACTCTGCAGATACTGTTCAAGCTAATAAAAGAGCTGCTCTGAATAGGTTTGTGAACTTGAAATTCTAAGCCCGCTCTCACATCAGATGATAATCAAAAAGGCAAACTCAGATCTGCTGGAAACTCAAACCTGCCATGGTTACGTAAGGTTTCTGAATGGGCCATTTGCTTGAAGTTTCTTGTATAGTGTCACAATTGTTTTCAGGTTGTTGGACCACTGCAATAAAGTTTCTGTTCTCAAGCATGCCATTATTTTCTCAGAGACACCAATTCCCTAAAGAACATGGGGAAAATTAAACTCTAAACAATTCATTAAATAGGAACCTCACTTGCTGTCAGTTATGGAGCCTGGAGAGGTCTGAAGCTACTCTGTTTACCCTGAGAAAGAAAAGATCAAACAGAGAGCAGGTAAGATACGGTTTTAAAGCTGCCACAGTCTCTCTCAAACAATCAGTGCAAAAAGGTTACATGCACCTCCCCGCATTTTAAGTGACACTGTATATGTCTGTGCCCTTTCCTTAGGGAAGATCATACTTCTCGTTTGCAGTGAACCTTTCCAAGGACCGATCACCTAAGCAAGGTTGCTACTAATCTGACTTCCAATTTAAACTTTATTGGACTTAACAGCCTAATCAAAACATGACAGTTGCTAACTTTTAAAACCCACTTCCCGGAAGAGTTGTACTGAATTGAAGGCTTAAAGGTTAAAAGTAACAGGCATTACACTATTCAAATACATGTTCAGAGAACACATAGAAGCTACTTGACCAGCGTATGAACTCTTAAAAGAGCTACACAAAGATCAACACATACTAGACTCACTCCCCTAGCTAACAATGATACCCTGACAAGGTGATTGAGGTCTAGTTGCCCCTAATAAAAAAGCTGCACTCATATGACACAACTCCTGGAATCTGTGTATATGGAAAGCTAGGGAGTTTTATCTGTTTAAATCCAGTGTCTCTTTGTTTCTGTATAGGCCTTTCTCACCATGCTATCCACCATCTGTGCTCCACACGCACCCTCGCTCATCTAAGTGCACAACTTCATTTATCTATATTTAAATGTTGGCATCTAGCCAGGTTCTTCCCACCCATTCTCAAATGTGCCAAGGTAGCAACTCACCTGTACTTTCTGGGAAAACACTCCCCAAAACACTATCTTGCAAAATACCTTTTCCTAGGTGTTTAGCAATAAGAATCGCTGCCAAGCAATTTATTAGTACTGGGAGGCAAAAGAAGCAAAGCATGGCCTCAAGCAAAGCATTGCAATACAGTGGTATGGCCCTAAAACAAGTGATATTGTCTACACAAACATGGTAACATAAGATGAAAGTCACATATGTAAATTAGCATGCAGAAGGGAAAACATTAGCAACCATTCAGCAACAAGCAAGTCACTTTCTGTTAGATCATCTGGGGATGCTGTCACAGGGCACACATGGGGCCATCTCAGTAGTGAATATGGAGCCTGATGGTAGTCACTAGCACAAGGAATTGCTGAATAAAGAAGTCTGAGAGACAGTTGCGCAATGATGAGTTCCTACCTCCTTACTAGATTCTGGCTGCTGCAAATTCAGAATCTAATCAAGAAAGCATTTCTTCCCTGGCAATCTTAATATGAAGATTTATGATAATATAAATTCCCACAAGTGAAGACTGATCTATCTTGAGCTATCCTAGACTCCTCTTCGTTCCAGGACTGTATCCCATACCATGGGATTCCTCCAAGCAGATTTTGGCCTGAATAGGCCAAAGTTGTCTCCCTTGAAGTCAAGGGCTGTGATCCCACTTTTTGTCTTGCTTCTCCTCTCGGGATCCTCAACTTCACCATCTCATGGTCACTATAGGCAAGACTTCCCCATGACTTTCACATCTCCAACCAGCTCTTCATTGTTTGTATGAGATCCAGTACAAACATATCCTCTCTTCTGTTCCTCAACCACCTGTCTTGGGAAGTCAAACAAACGCATTCCAGAATCCTCCTGAGTTCTTTGTGCTCTCCTGTGCTGTCGCACCATCGGATATTAATGTGGTTGATGGCCCACCATGAAAACAGGGGTCTGTGAATGTGAGACTTCTTCTAGTTGTCTGAAGAAGACCTTTTCTTCCTGATAAGCTGGTCCATAGCAGACATCTACCACAATATCTTGGTGGTGGTCCTGTTAATCCTGACCCATAAGCACTCAAGTGGCTCCCTCAATCAAATGAGGGCAGAGCTCTGTCCATCCTAGCTCACGTCATGGAACAAGCACCCAAGTTCCCCTCCTATTTTCGCCTTGCACCACCTAAGCCCCAAAAGCTGCACTTCACTGTCATGCAAGCACATTCTGTAGCCTTCCCCTAACCATAACTGAGGTAGAAAATTATTTTCAAGAGTTCTGTGACTTCCCTCTTCCCAATAAATTCAATATGGTTTCAAGTAGTAGGGAAACTGCTTAAAAGTCATAACTAGTCTGACTGCAACAGGATGCTCTTCACCTTCCGCAGTTAAGTGAGGATCTCCAAATGTGCCAGAAGCCCTGCCTCTGTTTGTCTGTTTATACACATATAGCTTAGAGCATTTTAGGCAGCCTCAGCTTTTCAGTGCTGTGATTTAGCTGACAATTTCGAGGCACTTTTGTAGAACAGTTCCCAGAGTCAAGTGACAGCAATTGTCTCTTCTCATAGAATGAGGATGTAGCAGCAGTTTCCAAAGCACCAAACTATCTCGGAAGTTTGACACAGACTGTCAGCACTCCAGCAACAGGAACCACATTATAACCAGCTTTTTGTAGGAATATAAAGATCTTCACAAAATTAGGAGACAAAGAGTTTTGCATCTCAGAAAAGCAGCTTTTCTGAAAGTTTTGGTGCCTAATACATTTCTACAAATACTTCCATTATCTTCTATAGTTATAATCCACTGGAAAAAGAACTTCAGAAGACACAGGCATAACTGTTTTATTTTCAAACAAGTCACTTCAGACCTTGTATTTCTAAAACAAAGCCTGATTAACATAAACCTACAAAAACCTGGGACCTGTGGATTTTTATAGAGATAACCTGAATTTAGGATAAACATTAAAAATACCTGAAGAGGAGACCTGCAAATTCAATTAAATGAAATACAGATTTCAAATCACTATTACTATCTATAGATAGCAACTGTACAGTCAAATACAACTACTCCATAGAATTTTACCACATCTAAATAATAATAATAATAATAATAATAATAATAATACATTCTTGTAAAAGCCTAGTTGAAAGAAGGACATATGCTACAATAAGCTCTCTGCAAACTAAATCCTGCAGTTTTACAACCAGTTCTGTTTCCCCCAATATCACTGTCAAAGTTGAGGTTACAAGATTGCATTTGCTTGCTCCATCTTGCATACAGACTGCTGTGCTTCTGTCTTTACCCCCACTTTACTGAATCTGTATCAAAGTCAAATTATATTTTAAGCCAAATAGTGTTTAAAGTGCTCACTACTATTTAAGCCATTATTATTATTATTATTGTTATTTCTATTTAGGCTTTTGTATTGACATGCCTGCTCCTGCAGAGTTTAGGTGTATATTTCCATTCCATGCACCTTCTATTAAGGAAACTGGAGCTTTCTTCTTTTGTTTTCCACTGAAGTGAACTCTACACAGCAAACAAGAGTCACACACACGAACCTGGGGAACTATACCACCCGCAAGCAAAAAATGTGACATTTTGACTGCAGAGTTTTGGAGTTCAGCTACTGAAACAAGCAGACATATAAAACTGTATTTTTAATATCAGAATAAATTATTAAATCAGAATATCAATTTTTATTTTGATATTTTTGTTAAGCATTACAACTTAGCTCAAATATCTAATTTTTTCATACACTGAGTAGGTTTGGCAAATCATTACACATTTCAAATGCAAATACTTGTCTTCAAATATTTTGGGCTTTTCCTTCATGCTCCCCCCGAAAATAGTTTCAAACTGAGGCACTTTAAAGATGGATAGCATGTGGATCAAACAGTATACCAAAACATTAATTAAGACAAGGTGACAAATAAAAATTCATTATTTCAAACTGCAAAGATGGTGATGGGAAAACATATTTACTTCAGTCTCCTTTTATAAAGTGCTGTTACCCTCATCTCAGGTTAAAAGCAGGGAGAGCAGCTGGCCAAGAGACACACACACTGTTTTTCACCACTGCATGGGTTTGGGATGAGACACATACACACAGCTGTGATTGAAGGAAGTCCCCAGGCTACTACTGCACACCTTTCACTGAAGTGTCAGCATTTTGATCAGTTAAAACGAGGAAGAAGGAGAGAAAAAAACTCAAACCAAAATGAACCACCACAAAAACACTGAAACCCATGGAGGTGATGCAGAAACCAAATCCAGTAGGATACACACAAGAGAACAGAAGCTCATCAGGCTGTCTGCCTCTTTCCCCCTTTAGAGATAATCATTCCACTGAAGTGGGTACACAACTTCCTCTAAGATGGTTTCAAGCACATGTCCAAAATACCAGATCATTAACAAAAATATCTTAGGCAACAAAAGACTCCTTAGATGTAAACCAACTCTGGTTAGCCCAAAACAAGCCACACAGCCTTGGCAACCAAGACTTTTACTTAGAAACCGAACTATCTTACTAACCACTGCTGTCCTGTAAACCAAAGGTAAGAAAGCATGATAAGGACAGCAGCTCCTTTAACTGAAAAGCAGACTGGCCCTTTATCAGGAATGACAGGGCCACATTATCACAATGTGACACAATTGTAAAAATATTGTAAAAATTCTAAAAAATATTAATAAAATAAAGGTATGCGGGCTTCACGTCCTGGGACTTCAGTTAAAGATTTTCTACGGGTTCTGTGTGCACTGAAGTAAAATGCTTAACATGGGAGGAGAAGGAATGACAGCACAAGAGGATTTTAGGAACAGGTTAACACATTTTGGACACACAGTTGTGTAGGTATGACTGATCCTGCCTGACTTTGGCCCCTGGTTGGCCTAAGTAACCTCTACAGTTCCTCCCAGCCTGATTTTGCGTAACTCAGTAGCCAGTATGGCAGCAAAGGTAAAGGTGAACCTTCTGATAAAGGCAGGGTTTTCTCATACACTGTTCTGCTGAGGAACAGAGCACTGAGGGCTGGCGGGACACACAGACCCCCATTCAAGTTTAACTCTTATTTATAGCATTTTAACTTGTTTAAATTTCCATTTAAAATATAGTTCTAAAAATGTCTTAGAGTAAATCTACAAGTGCACAGCTTTTACAACAGAGTAAAGTTCATATTCAGGAGAGCTTTAACAGAATTCAAACCCAGTAACTAAAAGGACAATAGATCAGTAAGCTTATTATGGAGCAGTTGTAAAGGCATTAGTTAAAGCACCAGCAATTTCAGGCTAATCTAATTAAAAAAAAAAATTAGGGCTATAAATCACTTTAGATCTGAAGTGATAACTTCTTATTTGTCTTGAATGTATGAGCTCATACCAGTGTGAAATCTGATGCTTCTCAAATCACTACCTCTTGAGTGACATGAAAGACTGCCTACCACATGATACTGTACAAGTAAACAACATTTAGGTGAGGTAAAATCCAGCGTTTGGATGGAAACATTTTGTACTTTCCTGCAGTTCAGAAACATACTCTCTTAAAGAACATGAGCAATAAAAATATCAAGTTACTGCAATTTTATACTGTTCAGAATAAAAGACTGAATTACAAGTGTCTGTTCAATGTTTACCAAAAAACACAAAACAGGATTTGAGGAAGTACTAGTTTTCAGAACTACATTTTCTAAAGTCAAACTCATAGATTTGGGAGGGTTGGGCGGGAGGGAAGTGGGTGGCTTTTTGTTTAAAACAAATACAACAAATGAAGACATTTTGCTTCGCCTCATGTTAGTATCACGGCATGAAGAGATCCACCTTTTTCCATGATGTTTGCATGTCCTATAAAACTTTCAAAAGACAGACAAGATCATCAGGCTGCTACAGATGAAGATCCTTTTTGCTTCCTCAACCTCCTTGAGCTCTTACTGCTTTCTTGACTGACAACTCCTCCCCACATCTCAAAGAACTAGATCTTCTCTGTTTTCTTTTACCCTGATCCCATCCACCCTGAAAAACAGGGAAAGTGATCTAGGAAAGGCAGTGGAAACATAATACAGCCCCAGAAAAGAGACCAGGGAGCACTGAAAGAGAATCTGAAGAGCAAGATTAATTGTTAGGCAGGATGACAGTTTTGGCAATGACAACCTTCTGAAATAGGGATCAAAACCATATTCAAGACTGTAATGGCAGACAATACCAGCTGTTATATGCAGAGAATAGACAGAGAATGAATGTTAGGAAGTTTGGAAGGACATAAGTCTATTCAGCAGCACCACCACTGCAGTGACACTGGCAAGCTCTTCAGCTAAATATCATCCTTCAGCTCAACTCAAATACTGACTTGATAAAATGTTTTACAGCAAGTCCTTGAGATCAGATCATTTCAAACCCTAAAATGGGGAAGAGTTTTGTCAAAACATCTACAGAGACAGCAAGTCAGGTCACATGCTTAAAACCTGTTCCCTCAGAAGCCAAAACACAACTTCTGGTGCCTCAGGCTAGTGTTTAAGATAAGTAGGGTAAAGCCAGGCCTAAGGTTATATTTACCCAGCTGAAAGTAAATAGACCCATGTTTGTCTGTCCAGGGCTCAATCCAGAAGAAGCCATATTACTGCAATGCTTGCACACTCTCCTTTCCAGCAGTTTTGTTTCTACAGAGGTAGAAACACTAACACAGCTTCCAAACCAGTATGGTCTTCTAGCCCACGAGCTCAGGGCAGCTGAAGACAGCTTCAAACACTGTCTGCAGATATTTCCTCGTTCTCAGAAGTAAAGGGGTTCTTGAAAGCCATCAAGAAAGCAACACAAAAGCTAGGGATAGAAATTGGTACCAGACAGTGAAAAACTATTTTTTATAACCAGAGACATGAGACATCTACTGCCAGAGCTCCAAAGTCAAAGCTGGTTTTGCATTCTGAGGCACCACCAGGCTTTTTGAAAGCTGTTAACACTGTTTTTCTAAATATGTCTAACTGGGAGAGATGAACAAGCCAGCAATATCTAAGAGACACCAGGTTGAAGATCTATTAGTTTTGTTATCACCAGCTCAAGAGAGCCTGCAGATGTAATGGGGTGGGATACAATCTCCCCACCATCCCATAACTCCTCTTCTTTTAAAGGAGGGGGGGCAGGAGATAAAGATACTGTTCAAAGGCTTTTAGAACAGAGTTCTTTTAAAAGTGAATAGGATAAATACCTCAAGAACACAAGGTATAAGTTAAAAGCTTAATTTAATTCCCTTGCCCAGCCTGCTCTGTCCCATGCCACAGCACAACTGAGGGGTTTAGAGTGCACATCTCAGACACCTCCTCTGTCCATCTGCAATTCGCCCGGCCAGCCCTCACAACTCACCAGAATACACAGCAGCTCAGATGTCGAGAGTAAGATCTCACCAATAGTTAGTCACCTTATCTTCCTCTGAGAGCCAGTAAACTTTATTATTCAGTTAGTAAATTGTTCCATTTAACTGGTTTTGTTTTACTAACGTTGTGGCAAGAGACCATACACCGACTTCTATTCAGTTTATATTATTTAGAAAATAGACACACATGCACTTAAAGATGGTTTTAATATAAAGGCATAGTAAGATGTTCAGTACCCAATAGTCACACAAGAATAAAAGATGAAAGTCATCACATATTTATGCAGCAAATCTAAGAGAATGATATTAAGAAACATTTACCTCACCCATGATAGTCCCATGCCAGGGACATTATAGTATAAACATATCCATTAATCTGTCTCATGGAGTTTTCAGCTGATGGAAAACTTATTTCAGAATTAAAGCTTCTAATGATATAAGAGCTTGCAAAACACGGACTAACTTTCTTCTGAAGTTGATGCAAAGCACACTAATCAAGACAAGTTACTCCATGAGAATGTCAGGAGAGGGAATATATAAAAATATGCATCAAGACATACTTCGTTTTTAAAGGTTCGTGACATTACAATTACAAATTTTCTTCTTACTAAGTCCTAATGATTTCTTGCACCTTTTTCACTTCTATATCTTCACTAGTAGAATTTAAGAAGTTCCACTTTTTACTTCATCATCCCATCTGTGTTATGTCCCATGAAAATTACACAGAAGGCAACTGTCTGAAGAATTTACTCATGGAGTGCAAACATCCAAGAAAATTTTTAAAGCTTGAGGTAGACTTATTCTACAAAGGCCAAAATTTGAAAAGAAGTTAAGATTTAACCACCCAAAATCCAGGGTAAAGAAATGCAGTTTTCAGGGGAGTTTTCTAACAAGTTAATAAGTAAGTTACACCATTAGGCAAGAACATTGAGTCTTCTGTATTCAACTAACATTAATGCAACCAATATCTTATTTTTTAAGTAACCAAAGTCAGTACACTTGCCTTCATAAGTTACAGTTTATACGTTTTGTCCTTCCGGGTTCAGCTGTGCTAGGCAATGTTTCTGAAGTCTAATATGGTTCATCCAGAAAGTAGTCTGCTCGTTGCTGAAATAAGGCTGTGAGTCTAGAATCAAGATTCTTTCATTATATTCCACCACCTTCCTTCAAAGAGAAAATTAAAGTCTAGTTCAAATAAGTTGCCTGCCCACTTCCACTGTGTATCAGTTAACACTTTGAATCAAACTAAAATTTATTGCTATGGTTTGATGATCTGACTTAAATAGTGCCAGCCATGTTTCACATGTACAATTTGTTATCCATGGGCATGCTGCAGCAATTTAGTTTATTTTTATTTATATACATAACAACTACATGTTAAGAAACATCAAGAGGGCTAAGGGAACATAAAATAGTACCAAAAAGCTCAAGGTGCAATGTTGCTGTTCAGAGACTATCAACACAATACTGCTGTCTTCAACTACCCGAATGGAACACACTCTCTGAGGTCTGTGTGGAGGACAAGAGGCAAGAGACTGAAGCTGCAAAAATAAAAATTCCAATTCGGTATTGGGAAAGAAGTTGCACAATGAGGGTAATTACCATTTTAGCAAGTTACCCAAAGAGACCAGAAGTGTTTATCCAAAACTCTGCTGCACAAATCCTGAGCAAGACAATGTGAGTGGGTTGGGCCAGATGACTTCCACTGATTCTTTCCAACTCAAAATTACTTTGATTTTGCAACATTTGCTCGATGCCCATTTCATAGATCAACTGATGGCGGTGCGAAAGGATGCTGCCCTCGATTTAATGTGAAGTGGCGTGTTCAAAAATTTTACAGCCAAAGACCCTCTCTAACAGGACCAGCAGCGTTGGACTAAACATTTCTGTTGAAGCAACAAGAGCCAAGAACTCCACCACAGCTGTGTTCAGCTTCAAAAGAAGATGGTAAAAAGAAGCGAGGATGCTAAAGAGATGCAAAATTGGCATTAAGAAGGATCAGATCCTTACAGGTAGCATACAGAGAAAGTAGAGATGGCATACAGATAAACCAGGTAGTAAATAATGCTTGAAAGAGCAAAAGAAAACAAGAACTACAAGATTACCGGAAACCAGAAAGGGAGCCTTCCCAAAGTTGGTATGGCACTCAAATGGACATGGCCATGTAGGATTGTTAATTTGTGAAAATAAGGCACTCTCTCACAATTTGCTGATAGAATAATTGAAAAAAATATTTTCTCTTCTTTCTTCAAAATGCACAGAGAGGAATGCACAGGACCAAAAGATGGGAGCACAGAAGGATCATCTGGAAAATACACACAGAACAGAGATTTCTTTGCAACTGTTCTGTTTCACCTTCTAATCCTTGTAGAAAACTGAAGCCTTAACTCTTGCAGACTCTCGGGGTCTATTTGAAAATGAAAGAATTGAAGATATAGAACAGAGGAGGGTGGAACCAGAAGTAAGGCTCTGGGACATGTTTTGATATGGTTGAAATCCCCAACACAGTACCAAAGACATATAACCACTCACTTGAAACAAAACTGAATGTACACTATTTTGGTACCAAAGAGAAGAGTTGCAATCATGATGCAACTTTTAAGGGAACTTCAGGAAAGACCTCACCAGCAGGCCTGTAAGCCTTATGTCTTTATCAAGCAAGTTAAGAGATAAAGATAGTACCAAATAAATACAGCATGAATCAGAAGAAGAATCAAAGAGAAGAAATATTAGGGAAGAAAAAAGCAACATTATGGAGGGAAGTCCCAACTCATAGACCTAGTAGAATTCTCTAAAGGAAGCAACAAGCACAGGTATCATGTTGTTGATGTCATTCATGTGAATACCCAGAAGTATTGTAACAAAAAGTACTACAAGCTTTCAATGAAGTTAACTGGTCTCATGTGAGACAAAAGATCCTTTAATAGACAGTAACTTGTAAAGAGACAGTAAGCAAAAGGTAGGAAGAATGGTCAGTTCTTACTCACTGGAATATGCTGGGCAGTGCTGTTTCACAGTTATATGTGCCCATTGTTACATCTATTCATAAATGACTTGAAAGTTACCTCATAAAATTTAGGTTGGCCATCATTATTATAATCACAAACATTTGCAGAAGGACTTTACAGGACTGAGAGATTAAATTTGCAAATTAAAGTCAGTAGAAATAGGCAATACATACTGAATACAACAATACAAACTGACAAGTTCTGAGCTCATTAGTGATCAAAGAGTAAGATATTGGGGTAAGAGTATATAGTTTTGTGATATAGAGAAACGGAACTGAACACAAAACAGTATACTACTGTAAAAATCTAGAGTACATTCACACCTTGACTTCTGTGTGAAGCTTTGCCTTGCTTCCCATTCTCTCCCCCTCCACCTCATCAAATTGTGAGGAAGAGAAGGTCTAGGAGTCTATCCCCTTTCGGTTTGATTTGATATTAGGGTTGTGTTGGATCTAAACAGACTGTAAGATTTACTGAAAGAGTGTAACCATTAGCTGAAGCTAATGGTACAACACTGGAACTATACTGGGGGACCATGCAGGGTAGAAGATGCCAATCCTAACAAAAACTCATTCAGACCTTATCCCAGAAATAGTCTCAGATTCACCTACCCCCAAAACTGTGCCCAATCCAGTGAGCATATTAATAGGTAAGCAGACACAAACTATCAGGTCTAGTACTTAAGCTTGTGTCCCATTCCAGTTTTACTTAGCAGCACACATTCCAAGCCTATATATCTACCCTGTTTTTAATACTCTAACACTTTGAGATAGCTGTGTTCAGCTACAGCACTCCCTTCACAGTCAGAATAAAAGTCACCACAGACATAGTCATATTCCCTTCCTTCATAGATACCAGGACAGGGAGAAACATGTTTTCATTTCAGCTCGAGAATGTGTGATGTTCCCTAAGAGATAATTTCTCCCCCAAGAATCTCCTGCCCACCTGCACCTTACATTCATCTTTCTAACAGGTAATGTGTCTGTTATATATGGAGGTCAGCAATTCCCTCTCAGCTTAGTTGCCAACCTCTCCCATCATAACTCAAAGAAACTTGCAAGGAGTCTCGAGTAGGATTATCCTGCAAAGAGGCATGATCTCCCATGTCAGGATACAATGCTAGAAAGAACATAGCACAGCTTTTGATCATCTTTCTGAACTGTTTGCTAGGAGTTGGCAAATCTTTGCTTACCTGAATGAAAGTAGCACCCTCTACTGCTGCCTTCAGGTCTGTACAAATGCTAATGAGAGCAAACTGCTGTTCGGCACTAGAAGATCCTTTCAGGAATCCCGACTTCTCCATCTCTTTCATTTGTTTGCTGACAGAAACAACACAGACACATTTCAACACTTTATAATTGTTAAGCCACCATTAATTTTTTAAAAAACTTCTTAACAAACCAGTAGTACTATGCTATTTGCCATGCCACTGCATATATTCATACCCAAAAATATAAAGGTTAATTTCAGTGGCTCCTCTTTGCTCCCCGATTTTATAAGGTGTTTTTTTTTCCTTCTCTTCAAGTAGAGGCAGCTCTAAGATCTACTCCTAGATGCAGGATTGTCTCTTTGTAGGAACAGCTCTTTAACTGTACATAAATAAATAAATACATTACATACAGCCAGGAGTCCTTCCTAAAAAAACTGTATCACTACATGTTTTGGTCTTGTTTGTTTGTTTGTTTTTTAATATGAAACTAACAGAGCAAATGTAAAAAAATTCAAGTACTTCTTAAATTGAGTGGCCAAAGTTTGAAATGAATGTTTGAGTACACACCACTGTTAGGTGGTTGCTTTTACACACACTGCTTTTACCTTCTCAGTAAAAGTCTCTACAGTCTGAAGCCCTCAAACATCCAGAGCAAGCAAGTTATTTTTCAAAACCACTATAAGTCACTTAGAGGAACAATTTCAACAGAAATTAAGTGGGATTAAAATGTCTGATTGCAATCAACCTAAAGGTATTTGGTGTAGCCATTAGCATGCTTAAATCTGTTCAGTTACCTCAAGCCAGAATTCCTCTGAGCCTTTGGTTATTAATCAGCAAAAACTGCTCATCCCGAATACAGGAGGAAATTGAACTCATGAAAAGTGGCAGGGCAAAAATCCCTTTATTCTCCCTACTAACCTAGTTTTGAAGCATTGGCTTCTATTTGGATGCCTTTTTACATGATAAATAAACTGCCCTTGCCACTCGGAGGGTAGAAAAGCTCTAGTGATTTAAAAAAAGGTACAGAAAAAGTGTATTTTTGTACTACACAAATCATACCTGAATATAGAAATAACCAGTGATCCATCATGTGTTTTGTAAGTGACAGTGGCACTGAAGCACACGTGACAGTCTTCATTAGGGGCTTTACAGGACAGTGCACATTCAGTGGGCAGAACTTACTTATATCGGCCCAGACAATCTCCACTCCCAGTCACACCTCAGACCTTAATACACTCGCCCAGTTCCCTCCAAGCATCCAGACAGTAACACTGAATTTTGTCACAATCGACAGCAGTCAGACAGACACTGTTCTTATGAAGCAGGACAGGCATCCATTCCCAGGGTCAGGGTAACATCAGCCCTAGGCCACTTCTCCATTCCAGCTCTTACACCCTGGGGCAGACCTTCCTCACCGCCTGCCAATGACACCACTGCAGCCACCAGCAATCCTAAACACACAGACAGGGAGCAAGTGGATCCCAGATCTCAGCTGCTTAGTGAAGCTGTGAGAGGTGTTGTCTACACTTTTCAAGCAGCATTTAAGTGAACTGAGAAGGGAGAGGACTTACATCACACTGCCTCTTTTTCTCTCTACACCTTTCAGACCATCTGCTGAGCAATGTGTGATAATGCACTCACACTTTGTCAAACCATCCTTTTATTTAGAACTCTTTCCTCTCAACAAGTATTGTTGATATAGATCAAATAAAAATATTAAGCTTCCTCTTCCAGACTGTCCTAAACAAAATGCTTGAGATTCATCTCACCTACTCTGTCAACATGCACACCTGAAACAACCATCTTCAACTCTCTTTTAGAGAAGGAACAATTGTTTCAGGTGCATTTGTCTGATGTTTTTTAGACATCCAAGTAGGCAATCCATCTTGTCTTACATTGGAATTACCTATTTTCCATTCCAAGAGAATATAGTTCAGAATGAGAATTTAATAGTATTCTGAAGTCAAAGATGAAAGTTTGCTGGGATTTATTTAAAGATAATCCAGTTCCTATTCAACTATACAGAAGCAAGTCACACCTCAGCCAAGATTCACTGAGCCCTCAGATCTTTAGCTTGAATTGGCTCACTATATCTATCATTAAATTCCAAAGAATCAGAATTTTACTTCAGCATCCATGTGGTTGTGCTGTATGCAAGAAAATAGAGCAAATGCAGGCTATACTGGTTTTATCGTGGCTTTATTAAGAGGTTATAAACACCCACAGCTCTGCAAGTTATTCTGATATCCTTTCTCCTACACCAAGTATCAGAAAAGAGAACATTTGTTTCCCAGCAAACAAAACAGCTTTGCAGCAATATGTTATCCTGGGAGCAGCCCCCCTAAAAATCACACACGTTCAGGTCACTATGGACTTTGTACATTAAAATCAAAGTATTTCAAATAACTTGGAAGCAGGTAAGATGTCAGCAGAGGCTCTGTTTGAAGTTCTGTTGAAGTGCACAGAATATACACCTATATTCCAGACTGGGAAAAACAAAACCACCACCAAATATCCCCATGTACACACACATGCAGTGCTAACTAATACCAGCATTAACTTTCTCCTCTTCAATTAATCTCTTCAGCAATTAACTCTAACTAATCATTTCCATACTGCAATTCCTAATACTTCCTCTTTATTTTTGTCGTGGAGGATCATGGACAATGACAGTTTACTCTTTGAGGCAGAGCACACCTTGGTAAACCATTAGACATTCCATTTCGTTTAGATTGGACAAGAGTTTTGAAAAGGTTCAATTAATTCTTAACTAGAAAACCAAGCCAAGAGTCATATGCTTTTTAGACACTGCTCAGGTCTGTCCTGCTTGCTTCCCTGAAGTCCCTTAGACTTGGCACTAAAATTATTTTTACCAATTTATGCAGTCCAAAACTGATGAAGAGTTCCACAAATATCTTTCTGCCTCTTTTCTCAAATACAGGTCTAGACTCAAAAACCTAGACCTTTCCTATCCAAAGCTAAAGAACCCAGAAATTCCTTTTTGTAAGTTCTGTTTAAGAGCACTTCAAGGTAGAAAAAGAATATTAACAAAATGTGCTCAAGCACACATCCCTCCCTAGGCAAAACCACAGAAATCAGCAGGAAATCCATCAAGTGTCTGGAGGAATTCCCCATTTAGTTTCTTACTGACACAGCAAAGGAATGGCTGAAAAGCACACACTTCTACCTCTTAAGCAATTTGCATGGCAAGAATTAGGAAGCAGAAATCTTCAGCTCCGTTTCCGAAGCTCACAGGATATACACACTACAGCTTGCTAGGCAGAAACTTCACCCAACACTTAAGATTTCTAGAACACTAAAGGTGCTAGTGCTTCATTTGTAAAAAAATGGATGCATTTTTTTATCTAGCACTAAGCTAGAGTATCCAAACTCTGGCTACCTCACACACTGTGAGGCAAGATAAGGAGACAATCATTCAAAAAGTCTTAACTATTAATTTGTCTGAAGTTCATCTTCCACGTGCTCTTGCCCAAATACAGCATACTCTTGTTCACAGGCTATATATATTGCTTAGAAAAAAAACAAACAAAACACACCAAAACCCCAAAAAAATCCAACCAAACAAATTTCAGTTTGAAGAGACCACAACGGAATGATTTCCTTCTTAGAAGAAGGAGGTCAAGTTCTTATTCAGCTCCTATGCAATATAACATTTATCTCATCCACTCTGGTTCTCCACAGTAACAGTACGTGATTGCTAACTGAGGGACTCAAAAAAGCTAGAGTCATAGACTAAGAGATCAAACTTTTATTTTTTCTTCCTCAAGCTCTCACAGAAGTTTGTAGCACCTGTCTCCTGTTCTGTATCTTTCCTTCTCTGCCAGTGGTAATCATCCTGTCAATTCGCCTTCTCTTTCATAAGCCATTACACACTACACTGTGCACTGATACCATTTCTTAATTAATCTGCAAAACTACCATCTTTATCCTCTGCAACTTAAGGCTGGATTTTTGTTTATCCCTCAACAAAAATCTTCCCGTTAATATCACTAATCTTCATGCTAGCTATTTATTTAAATTAGTATAGTTGTAGGGAATATGTGTTTTACTTTAATTTTGGCTTTCCTTCCCAGTAAATGCTCTTCTTTGGCACCCTTTGACAATATACTTATTGACATTTTGGTTGGTTTGTTCCACAAATGAATTTTAAGTCTTCCAAATGCTAAATCATCTTTGTTTTCCCCTAAGCTATTAGACTGCCACTAAAGTGTGAGAAAAGTAAGAGAGTGTTCCCTGACACTTAAACATTAAGGCAGAAATCAGACCAGTTTGTACATACAACAGTGCACCACTGACCTCTAGTGGATGGCTTTTTATTCAAGGCAGCCTAGACTTTTACGGGCTTGTCCCTAGGATGACCAGAGACTGAGGTCATTGCAGCCACGTCCTTAGCGCACAGCACAAGACTTCACTCTGCAGCTGTATCGTGCACACAGCTTGGAGAGTTTCACTCAATACCTGTAAGGTCTTTGAAGAATGAAGAATTAATGTCCATGAGAAAATACTACTTCCTTTTAGAGCCCACACCTTTATTTACCTCCGGAGTTTTACTGTTGTACCTGTCTCCCCATTTCAACAGTACTCA
Organism: Pyrocephalus nanus; assembly: GCA_038380795.1. Taxonomy (NCBI): domain Eukaryota; kingdom Metazoa; phylum Chordata; class Aves; order Passeriformes; family Tyrannidae; genus Pyrocephalus; species Pyrocephalus nanus. The sequence continues at coordinate 44,243,747 of CM076259.1, forward strand.
TGGAACTGGGCCAGAATTTGCTTCAGGTTAAGGCACTCAATCTATAGGAACACTGCAGATCACATAAAATGCCTGGAATGCTCTTGGTTACAACTTCTACTCTAAGAGTCTTTAAAGAAGGACCCTGCAAGCAATGCTAACACTTAACTCATCTTGTTCACACCCCACTTGCCTCACCTTTGCCCACAGCTACTATTGGGCAGTCATAGTATTCAGCACATACTGTTGCAATAAGCAAGTACTTACAAGATTAAAGACCACCTAATCACAAATATATTGCCCACACCAGCAAGAAGGAAAGGAAGAGAAGAAAACACCAATACTGTTCTTTACAAGTTCAGCCAGCCACTGCTGGCTGAAGACTAGAACCATTAACCAGTCATAGCACTACAATCTAGTGCTGGCTGATACCCAGACCAACAAACCAAAACATCACTGGTCCCATATATCTCATCTGAGACACAACAGAACAAGTAGACAACTGAGAGCCTCTGACACAGGGACTAGGCCACTGTTCACAGATAAAATGGCCAAACAGTAAGCTGACAAGACTCAGTTACAATTGGCCATCTGAAAACATCAGCAACCACTTTTCTCTTCCCGCTTTCCCCAAAGGCAAAAACACAACACATCACCATGGAAAAGTCAACACATATGAAGTCTTCTTGAAACAACACTACAAACTGAATCACTTTAAGTATGTATATGTCCAGACAAGAGAGATCCAGAGCTGTCAAATGCACTTCACCTATAGCAACAGCAGTACACTAAAGAGGAACAGATGCCCATGTGCCTTTGACACAGCTTTGAAGAGGCACAAAGGAAAGGACTACAGAAGAGCTGGGACACAGTATACGAGTCTGCTGATGCACAAAACCAATCAAAGTTCTGAGATCACCTGAAGCTATCACACATATAAACTGTTTTCCAGCCACAGCACTCCCAGAATGCTGGCACTTCACAAACTTGATGCTCCAACGAGAGCTAAGACTTGGTAACAGGAAAAGCAATTATGGTCACTATGTTTTTCCATGGTAAACACACTGTCGTGAATACTGGAGAGTTTGAGTAGAGTTTGCAACTCGTTACAAGTCACTTCTTGCTCTCTGAAGATCAACCCCAATGCTGTCTCCAAATCCAGTGACCTAAGTACATTCACTAACATCTAACAAGTTAGGGCATCTAACAAGTTAGGGCATCCAAACTGACAAGTTTATGCTGGGAAACCTTCCTGCTAAATACATTCCAATACTAAAACAAAATAAACCACAAAAGCCTCTAAGCCTAGAAACTTCCCTAAAAGTATTAGCTATTTGGAGGCAAAAAGGAGAGCAAATCACAGCAAGTCCAGAGAAACAGTCACCAGCTGGCTCAGTCAGGAGCTGCTGTTCTCTATGAGCCCTCATTACCTACTGAAGCTCCAGCTCTCACGGAAGTAGCACATCAGTAACCCAGAGTGATTTACTACAGGTTGTGTGCTATGAAATCAGTGCAAAGAAGTTCAAGTTTGACCATATTTCAATAGATGCAATCATTAAAATAGTGGTTGAAGAAACTGCATAGCTTGTATTCTTATCACAAAAACTATGCTGTCCTGAGACCAGGTTTTTTTAACTAGAATGTTACAACAGCCAAGATACACAAGTTAATTATCAATTAAGAACACTTTAAGTAAAAGGCAAAACCTTCCTTGAACTCAGCTGAACTTGCCTTGAACTTATCAATGACTTGAATGAAGGGGCAGATGCCTCCACAGAGTTCACTGATGACACAAAGCTGGAAGCAGTGGCCAATACCCCAGAGTGCTGGGCTGCCCTTCAGAAGGGCCTCAGTAGGCTAAAGAAATGGGCAAAGTGGAAGTTCAACAAAGGTAAAGGCAGGATCCTGTACCTGGGGAGGAATATCCCCATGCACCAGCAACAGGCTGAGGGCTGACCTGATAGAAAGCAGCTCTGTGGAAAAGGACCTGGGGGTCCTGGTGGACAACAAGCTATCCATGAGCCAGCAGTATGCCCAGGCTCCTCAGTACAGGAGAGACATGGAGTTCCTGGAGCACATCCAGTGGAGGGTGACAAAGGTGATTAAGGGAGTGGAGCATGTCTCTTACAAGGAAAGCCTGAGGGAGATGGGCCTGTTCGGGCTCAAGAAGAGACAGCAGAGGGGACCTAAACAATGTCTGAAGTATCTGAAAGGAGGGTGTCATGAGGATGAAGCCAGGCTCTTCTCAGTGGTGCCAAGCAATACAATGAGAGGCAATAGGCAGAAACTGGAATAGAAGTTCCATCTGAACATGAGAGAGCACTTCTTCACTGTGAGGGTGACTAAGCACTGCAAGAGATTGTCCAGACAGGTTGCAGCCTCTTCTTCCCTGGAGATATTCAAAAGCTGTCTGGATCTAACATGCTCTAGGGAACCCTGCTTGAGCAGGGAGGTTGGGCTATATGACCTCCCTTCCAACCTTACTCATTTTTGATTCTGTGAACTTCTACAGGACAGCACATACAGGCACGGAACAGTACAGACCCACTCAAATTGTACTCTATCCTATTATGCATGACATGTTATGCTTCATTTTTTCAAGCTGAAAACCTTGGAAGGCTAAAATCCTCATTCCATGATTGTTTTATTAGAAAAAGAAAAAATTAGGGGCAAATGCTGTCTTTAGTAAAAAAAGTTTTGTAAACATAGTTTAGTAAAATAGTTTAATAACATAGTTAAGTAACACAGTTTAGTAACATAGTTAGTAAAACTGCCACCTCCACAATAATCCAGAATCTATCATATCACTATGACAGCAGTTGTGAAAAAAAAAAACAAAAGCATCTGTCATCTAGAGATGCAACAGAGATGTTTGGTCTGACTAACATCTACCTGGAAAGAAAAAAAAAAGTAAGAGAGAGATTTTCCTCTTCTTTTGTTATCAGGCCTTTTCTAGCAAATCTCACTAGATATCACATACTGCTTCACTTCTGAACTCCAACAACTGAACTGACCTACAAGGGGCTTTTGAAGTCATTTTTGTTAGCTTTAAGCCTTGTTACAGAAAGAAATGAGGATGCAACACAGCATAACCCCTTTTTAGGTGCACCTTACACCCCATACCAGCTGACATGCCAATCCAGTGCATCAGAAGGGAGAGTTGATGCATTTAGGTTGATGCTGATGGTGAAGCACACTGAACGTTAGCATTAAATGGTGATAAAGCAACGTAAGTTGTGCACAGAACAACTCTATAAATGCACTCTCTCACACGCATATAAAAGCTGTATTTCCAGGACCAGCAAGAAGAGGGTGCATACCCAACCAGATACCCAATAAGATTCCATCCCCTCTAACTTAAGAACTAGGGGTCAATCAAAGCAACTGAGGTGTCAGGTTCAAAACAAACAAAAGGGAGTAGCTCTTCATGCAGCTAGCAGTAAACCTGCAGAACACAAAGTCCTTGGGCAAGGAGGCCATGGAAAGGTTTACATGGGTTCAAGGGATAGTCAGAGAAATACTTAGATGAAATCTAGTTAAGAGTTACAAAATACATTAACTAAAGAGTTACAACTGAGGCACTGAAGGTTGGGGGCAGGGTGCAGACAGGCAAGACTTGAACTTGTAGCTCTTGTAATATGAGAAGTGTGGGGCTTTAGCCATGGTGCCACAGGGCGAGAGAAGAGGGCTGGAGGACTATTGGCCTGAACCAGTGTGAGTGATCTCATGTTCACAACCTCAAATTTGATCTCCCTCTAAAGATGCTTCTCAGCTTCAACTACAACTGATTAGTAGCTGTATCTTTGGTGAAAGTGGCAACTTGTTCTTCTAAGACTCAAAAATATTACTTTTAGAGTTTAAAAAACTTCAGTTAAAAAATACTAATAACTGTAGCAGAGCTCCTCAGCAATCCATTTTAACCCACTGAAACTCTGAAAGCGTTTTTGTTGCCCTTCTGTGCAAAAACTCTTATGTTTGTATATTTTAAACTTAGCCTATAGATAACCTAATGGTGGTAAGCATAATTAAACAAAAATTAACTTAAGCTCTTGAATCAGTTAAGAATTAAATTTCTCTTCACAGGTGTCAGTGACACTTGGAAACATAGTCCTTCTGCTCTAAAAAGGACCTGTACTTCTAAATTAAAGCCTTCTTCAAAGCTTAAAATCTATGCTCCCGTAATAAGATATGGCTATTCGTCCACAATTACAGCAATTCCACAGTTTCATTACAATCCCAGTCATCTCAAGTCAAGTGACCTACCGAATATTTTCCAGTGCACTTGTTAGCTGCTGTTGTGCAATATCATAAAGTTTCACTTTGAAGCCTCCAGCAGCAAACACCATGGCCCAGCTGCGACCAATGAGTCCGCTGAAAAGAAAAAAAATAAATATCAGCCAATTCATACATCAGCACTTATTTGGGGAACAATGTCTTGCAAGCACTGCAAAAAGGAAAAAAGAGCTTAGACTCTTCAATATTTGATTAAAAGATAAGCTGATATTGATAAAAAACAAATGTCTCTAACAGCTACTAAAGTCACAGGCCCTCAGCAATTCAGAAAGTACCCATAAGCATATGAAAAGGGAAAAAACCCTCACCTAACCATGGGCTTGATACTACTTTTCCATGTAGCCACCTCTAGCACTACCTTTACTTTTAGATGAAGCACTTTAACATGCTGGATACACACAGGAACAGTCTGCCTACATCTTTTGGTGAAAACATATTACTGAGCACTACACAGAGAAAACTTGTAGTAACTGACAATTTTATCGTGTCTCTTAAAACAATGCAGGTTTTAACTTAGTTAAATGTATAGCAGGCATCAGCCTTTTTAAATGGAAGCCCCAAGTCACAGTGTCACAAGCTTAAGTAACCTGAGATCATTAAAAAAAAAAAAAATCCATAATAGAGACAAGATCAGAACTCCATATCCATGACTGTTACAGTGGCTTTTGATAATTACTTGCATTTCCTGTCATTTTCCAGATCACCCTATCAGCATTAAACTTAAGTGATCTCTGGCAACTGGAAAATGTAAGGCCACTAGGGCATCAATAAAAGATTAAAAAGGGAACAAAAGTCAGAGATAAAGCAGCAGGACAGATGAGAAAAGAAGGAAGAGAAAACAGGAACGTGTTCAGCCTTTGGTTTAAGTATATATTTTAAAAAAGGATAAAAACAGGAAGCTTCAGGAAATAGCAAGAATAAGTGGAGATAATTGGGACCAAAAAAAAAGAAGTCAAGCTTTGCATTTAGTCTTGTTAAGCAGACAGTAAGGTCTCGCTAAAAATCTACCATTTAAGAGTAAAAACACAGAACTTTCACTGTAATAAGTCTAGACTTCTTCAGTTCTCAGGCAAGTTACAGAACAGACTTACGGAACAGGTAAGGTATGGTCAAGGTTTGTAAGCTACTGTAGTCTCCTGGCTAACAAGTATTTATAAAACTTGAATCATTTAAACCTTAAAAAAAAAGTAAATCTGAGCTGCCAGTCTCTTTATAAACTTGCATCATCTCTCTAAACTGCACTCTTAAATTAAGTTTCCTTAAAACAGTGTTTGACAAACAACAGAAAAAAAAGGTTTATTTCAATACAGGTTTTTAGGATTGTGAGATTTTTTTTCTTTTGAACTACAGAGGACACAAAAGAAGTCCATGGTAGGAATCAGTCCCGCACTCTTACATCATTGTACACAACAGCATTGTTACAACCTGACGTTACCATATTTGACCCAAAGACAATGCTCTTTGAGACTTTAGGTACTGTCATTCTGAGTTCATTGATAGATTAAGTCTTAAGGACCAGATCTGCTCACACAGCTTCTGTGGGCGGTACCAGAAACACATTTTCTGCCTTCAGTGCAACAGTGCCACAGCAGCCACAGTGAGCAAGAGCCCAGCTTTCCCAACCCTTCACACACACTCATGGGGAATAAAAGTTTACCAAGTGCCAACAGTAAGAGCCACTTTTGTCAATGTCACACAACAGGACAGAGACTCATGTCTTGAGGCTTCAAGTGGTCTTGCCAGTGAAGTTTGCTGCAGCCCACACTTCTACACCAAGGTACAGCAAACTGCTGCTGTCTGGCATGTGTTTTCTCTCCCCTCCAGATCATCATTCAAGTAAAGAACTTCAGGTAAAGCTCACAATGAGAGCATGAAACAATGCATTCCCACATAAGCCAGAAATATTGCTGTATCTTGTGGCAATTAAGTATTACTTCAGGAGCATCTCGGAGGAACTTACAAGTTTCTTGACACAGTTAACAAACAGGACGCTAAAGCTGTGCTTGGATTTCTCCACTCTTGTACTTATGTACATAAAGCATTTCAATGAAAAAGGCCACCAGTTTTTCACACCTCAAGGACGAATTACTTTCGTAGAGATGCTGTGGATGTTTTTTGCCCTTTGTTTTATGGTAGCACAGGGCTGTCAGGGCGTTATGCAAAGGCACTCTAAGGAGCCCAACAGGTGCATCCCCGCCCGGTTCCCAAGATCCAGGAGCAGCACGACCCCGCAGCTGGCCAAAACCCACCCACTGCCCCGACGCAGCACCTCGCCTACACATCCGACGCCTGCAGCAGCGGTGACATCTGAGGCAGAGCCGTACTCGCCACTGAGTCCCCAAACCCACCACCCCGCAGGCCGGGCCGTGTCGGGACGGCGCCCGAGCCCCTTCGCACGCCGCGGGCATCCGTCTCCAGAGGCGCCGAGCGCTGCCGGGCGCTTCCCGCAGCTGCGGGAGAGGAGAGGCGTTACCTGCCGATGATGGCAACCTGCGAGTGCTCCATGGTCGGGAGCGGGAGATGCCGGAGATGCCAGAGATGCGGGAGATGCGGGAGATGCGGGACCGGCCGCAGGACACACAACCCGCCCCGCGCCGCCGGGGACACCACTGCCCTGCGCGCGCCCGCCCCGCCCCCACGCGCGCCAGATCGCGGCAGCCCATTGGCCCCGCGCACCTTGGCCCCGCCCCTGGGCGTGACCGGGCACAGCTCCCGCCCCCAGCTCCCGAGTGCCGCCCCCGTCGCTCCAAGAGCTGTGCCCGCTCATCGCGCACCGCCCGCTCTCGCCTCCTCCTCCTCCTCCTCCAGAAGCCAGCGGTGTACTAGAGTGCATCCAACCCCCTTGCTTTTGACAAAGTCACAAATTCACTTCAAAGTTCAAATTTGAAAGGAATTCCAGACTTCTTTTTCACATTAAGCAAGGCCTTATTATTCTTAAAAATGGCTTTATCCTCTAATTCTGAATTAATTTTCTTTTTTTGCTGTCCTTGATTTTCGTACAAAATCTCTTTAAAGTTGTGCAAAAATGTGATGATACAATGTCAATTCTTCAATCTGCTCTGTAACATGTACTGCTCACATTGGGGTGCTCACCATTACTCATTTTTTCCACTTTGGTGTAGTTCCTACTCATCTGCATATTGCTCTGTAGTCATGCCAGAGGTTCCTGAAAAGAAACAAAATTTAGCATTTTAAATGCCTACTTATTATCAAAGATTATATTACTGTGCATTTAACATAGCTGTGAGATACTTGCAAGTTCTTCTATGTCTCTGGCTTTCTGAAAAAAAAAAAATCAGTTGAAACTTGATACATTTGTTCCCAGAATAAAGGTTTGATAGTTACTTATGAAGCTCAGTGAACACCTTTGTTTGGCTATAATTTCTTCTAGTTTCCGAGAAAAAGAAGACCCACATAATCATTTGCTACATCTGGCCCCCCTCACTGGCACTTTGCTAATTCCAATCACATTCAAAAAGGAGACAGAGATCTCAAAAGTATGAATTCCTAAAGGCTTCATGAATACTACTCAACAGGTAGCAGGCAGAAAACCAAGCTATTTCTTTCATGACCTTAATACCACCTATGTAAGCTGAGACATGCCAGTAGCTGGGAAGTGTTAATGGAGCTAAGTGGATGTAACTGGGCCATGGAAGATTTAGGGCAGTGGGACAGAAGAGTGCACAATGCTGTGCCAGTTCTGCTGCTCAGGGTTTGTGTAGGCTAGTGTAGAAGCAGTGTTTTATGATTTTAGCAAGTACCAATTTTGTTCCTTTGAAGACTAATTCAAAATGCATGACTTGACACATGTTCTAAACACAAAGATCTTTGTCTAGCCAATCAATGTATATTTTGTGAACTGAAGTTTTTAACTGCAAAGAAAAAAAATTAAGTTGCTAAAGCATAAAACTAATGTCTCCTGGGCTTTGGAAACACGGTTTCCAGAACAACTTCACCATTACTCCCATTTGGAAGTGGTTATCAATTATTTTAATACTCTTTGACCTCCTGAGATGTGTATTTATACTTTAAGTTGCTGTTAGCAATAGACTATAAGAGACAAAAGACATTACGGATAGACAAATGGATTCAGCAGAATTAAAAGCTCAGCTAAACAGTTAAAGAAGTGTATAGGGGTTTGAGAGCTAATCACAGTCATGATAAAAGCCATTACAGGACCTTTAAGTTCTAGGGGTGAACAAAACAAATATGTGGAAATGAAATCTGAATTATATTATTATTATTAATAATACATTAGTGACAAAGCCATATGCATTATTAATCATAATTAGGGTATGACAGGACAGCAGCCATATTCCCCATTGTTTACAGTGATGAGACACACTGATAATTCTGAATTGAATAGATCAAAAGAGGAGAGAGAAGTTTGCAAGAAGAAAGGAAAATATAAATAATTAAATTATCAGAAGTATAAGTCAAGGGAAAAAAATATGATTTAAAAACAAAGTGCAAGTTTCATTTCTGTGTATAACATAACATAACATAAGAGTTTTAGGCCTGCTATTTGCAGCCTCCACAAATAAAGGACAATTATTGTCCTCCTTCTGCAACTCACATGGGAAGGAGAAAAGGTGTCCTAAGACCAGAAACAGCAAAGAAAGGACCTGGGCTCCACTAGGGAATGAAAAGTAGGGCTTGTACTGCCAGCAGGAGGCCCAGGCAGAGCAAACATATTCACCAGCATATTCTTTCTTCTAAGCCCAATAGCAGTAGAAGCAGATTTGACTCGTGTTGGGAACAGCATAGTTGACCCCTCCATGTTTTCAGTCTCTCTGATCCTCACGTGTGGAGCTGAAATCTGCTACTGGCCATGGACAGGTTGGTTTACTGCAAGGGAGGAGCAGGATGGTATAAAAGGGTCATGTAATAGGCAAGGGGAAATAACTCACAATAACTGGGAGCCACATGGAGGCAGAATACAAAGGAGATGCGAATTTCCCTTTAGAGAAAATAAAGGAATTGTATGCTTTTAAGACACAGAGGGTTCTAGACGGAGTTTTCTGGCATGGGATGAAAACTGAGGCATAGTTCACATTTGTTAAGTATTAGGTCTGTTTAATACATTACTTGCTCACCGGAGCGACCAGAAAGTACATTTGTTTGGTGATGGACTATGGCACATTGCTACTATTATCCTAACAGTTTGGAAAACATAATGCCTTAAAAATTATAGCTTTAATTAATAACTTTATAGCTATTCTGTAGAGTTCTAACTAACAGTTTGCATACTGTAGTTATGAATAGTGATTATACTGAAACTACACTACAATTAAAACTATATAATTTTAATTATCTTAGTGGTTTGTGCTGTTAATTTGCATGGTCCTTTACAGGGCAAATGGTCTGATACAAATACTACCAATAGTGCTAAAATGCTGATTCTTAATGAAGCAATCTGCAGGAATTAAATACTAGTAAAATAGATATTACAAAAGCATGATTCAGCAAAACTAGATAGAATTATATCATCCAGTAGTAGAAATACCTGTTAACAAGATAATTTTCCTGTTGCAAATGTATTTTAAACCCAAACTACAACATATGGTGGGACATATAAAAGCACTCCCAGCCCTGTCACAGGACCTCCCTCCACAAGAATCATTCATTTAGTTACTCAGGTTGCTTAATGATCACAGCATATGTTACTTGGACTGTAAACTAAACTTGCTGCACTTCTTTTTGGCATCTTGCTATTCCAGCTTGCCCTCTGGATTTAGCCAAAACCAGTAAAGACAATTACATCACCTTACATCATTACAGGGTTTCTCCTGTAGCATCATCTTGTTAGATCAAGTCTTATAATCACAGCCCATGAGTGAGGTCCTGTGTTGCCACAAAGGATCCTTAGGGTTTCTGTTAAATCCTCATGCATTTTTATACTTCACAGCACCAGAAAAAAAAAAAATCGTAGATTGATACAGCTTTTAGAAACATGAAAAAAGTCTGTTGAGACTCTCGTGTTGTTGCAAGGATGTCAAAAGTAACAGCTGGACTGCAAGGCCTAAGGAGTGCTTCCAAGCTCCTGACCACTGAGTACGCTCCAGCAGCATAGGCAACATGCAGCATTGGGAGGGGCTGGACTGAGTGATGGAGCTAAACGTCTCTGAGATTATATAACCCATTAAAGTGTTGGCCCATTACCATTCTCCAGTATAATTTCCAGTATGGTCAGAATCCATACAGGCCAGGGACCACTTTCAATAACAGGTTTGAGTGTATACAACCAATTTGAGAGGGTAAGAAAATTTGACAACACAAACATGGTTCCTTGGCACATGGTGCCTTGGCACCACCGCATTTACAAAGTAGATGTACTGCCTCCTTACCACAGTGCCTCCTCTCCACTGCCCTAGGTATCTGGGCTGAAACATTGGAATAGCACTGGGCACCAGTATGCCCAGATCTCAGATATGGACAAGATGGATAGCAGAGCTAAGGCTCTTGCCACAGAATCTACTTACCACTCAGATACATATTGATTCATCTGGGGACAATGAGAAAATTCTAAAAAACCATAGGCTCAATAATGTATGAGGAATCATAGGCAGAAAAAGGGGCGCTATAAATGTATATATATTTCTTATGCTGAAGTTCATAATTTGAGGAAAGTAATGCAACTGAATTTTTTCCCAATTTAAGTCTGTTATTCTGCAAAATACTTGTACTGCAGAAATTTCAGGTATAAAGATTCTCATGTGCAAAGGTCACAAGTCTGAAGTTTCTGTGTGAAAGTGGTTCATGAAGGTTAATGCAAGAAGTGATAATGTCTTAATACTTCTTTATGTTATCTTGGTTTCTCTTGATGGGAGACAGAGTAGAAAGACCTTTCACTCATATTCTCTGCACCTTATCTCTCCAAAAAGGACTTTGAGGCTGAAAGGTGAGCAGCAGAAGGCCCCGACATTGCATAATGTGTACAATCCCTGACCATAAAAAGGGTGTTCTGACTGACTTTGTACTGTATATTGTCTTTGTAGCCTTTTTACGCCATTAGCATAAGGCAGTAGGGGTAGGTTACAATTAGTCTCATAAAATATTTTCTCTCTCAAAAATACTGTAGGCTTGTTCAGAGATCCCTCCTCTATTCTGTTTCCCATTTAGGCATATGAAACTTTCCCCAGAGTATAATGATTTGCTGTGAGCAAATCAGCTGACACTCCTCAGGGTTACCAAAATACCAAGAGAAAGTAGTAAAAATGGTAGGAGGAATCATCCTTTTTAAGACATTAGGGATTTTAATTTTTTTATTTTGTTTCAGAGACTGGCATACGGAAAGCTTCAACAACTTCTTTTCTAATTGAGCTTTTCAATTTTGAGAGCAGATTTCTCAGCTTACTGGAAAAAATGGTGTGGCTGAGCACCTTGAGAGTCAGTGGTGACTGCGATGAGGTCTCTGCCCAGATGTGCTTGCTGCTGCCTGAAAGCCATCCCTGCTAGTGGAGTTCTACTGTGCTCCACAGGGCACAACGTGCCAGCAATAAAAACATGCTCTCAGATACTCTCGGGCAGGGGGCACGTGCTTGAGTGCAAGCTTTGACAGCTATGCAAGAAGCCATTTACTTTATTAAACTATATTTGCTTTACTTTCACAAGGAAATCTATAACAGAAAATAAGAATTTGCACCATAAAATGACAGTAGGTTGGCTTTATTATTGTGAAGAGACACAAAGACATTTAAACTAGGTATAAAGATGGGAGAGATGTCCTGAGGTCCCTTCTACAATCCTGTAATCCTAAATTCCCTGCTATGGAGAAGCATAGATTTTTTTTCATCCATTCTAAACTTTAGTTGCTCTCTATTTAATATTTCAGAAACACCAACTAATTTATTCTAATAATTTTCCCTTTAAAGTCAGTAAATATCACCTACATCACAGACTTTTATTTGCACACAGCAAAGCAATGCCTAGCAGACAATCGATCTCGTTTTCATTTGTTTTCCTTATCCTGTGGACAAAGGTAGGCAGTCTGATGAGCCCACAATCCTTCACAGCTGTTTTGCATTCCTCTTCCATAAGACAAGAAAAGCAAAGGGGAAAACAAAATTTTATTTGTACGTCCATCATGTGACACAACTTTTGCTCCTTACCACACAGGCTCCCATCTGGGAAACATGGATAACCTAACACACAGAGTCAATAGAATGGTTTGAGTTGGAAGGGACCTCAAAGATGATCTAGTTCCAAGCTCTCCTGCCTCAGTCAAGGACACCTTTCACTTAGACCAGGTCGCTCCAAGCCTCTCCAACCTGGCCTTGAACACTTCCAGGGCAACCTGTGGCAGCGCCTCACTGCCGTCATAGGGAAGCACTTCTCTAAAATATTGAATATATTCAACTATAATAAACTATAATAAAGCAATTCTGCTTTAAAATATTGACATGAATGGAGCATTCAGGTAAAGGTCTGCATCTTATGTGGAAGCTGGTAGCAATGGATATAGTCCACACATCTGGAAGCAGGGGGGTCAGATGGCAAAAGCAACTTCACAGAAGTCGGTAGTTTGAGTGTTCGGACTTAAAATCCCCTTGGGGGACAGAACAGTGCAGGGTTTTTTTATTCCAGTACGTGCGTTGTCCTAGTTTACGTCACCGATACAAGAAATGGAAGTTTTATTCAAAGCCCACTGCAGTCAACAAACTCTTCTCACTATTTAACCCGAGTTGTACCCATGGAAATACATAAACGCCATAAGCGCTAGCGAATCGTCTGCAGTTTTAGGCGATATCTGCAACGTTCTGGATTGTGACTCGGGAAATCAGGCATACGCTTACACGCCTGACGGGGCTTTTTTGCTGTTTAACTTGCAGAAACCGGGTGAGGGCGGGCTCTTTCCCCCTCTCCCCGAGGCTAAGCACTCCCCAGCCGAAGCGGGCGAGCAGCACTGTCCCTCACAGCAGGCACCGCCCACCCGGGGGCCGCGGCTTCGGCTGCGCCCGGCCCCGCTCGCTCGCACCGCCCGGCCGCGGTGCATGCGGGGACCGCCGCCGTGTCCCGGAGCAACGCCGCCGGCCCGCTGTCGGGGCCAGGGCAGCGGGCCCGTCTGTGCCCGGAGCCGCTCGCCCTCTGCCGCCCTCGCCGAGGCGGAGCCGCTCTGGGCACATCGCCGCCCCCCGCCTCGGGCGCGGGCCGAGGGAGCCCGCACAAGGAGCGGTTCGGCCGCGGTGGCTCCGCGCACGGCGGGGAAGCGGCGGGGGACATCCTTCTCCTCCTCCTTCTCCTCCTCCTCCTCCTGCTGCTGCTGCCGGAGAGGAGCCGTGCGCTTCGTCCTGGCTGAGGCTCGCTTGCTGAAGGGCATGTACTTCATGTTACCGATGAAATCAAACGCTGCCTTCTTAAGATTTTTATGAAAACAGGAAGCCAGGCAAAGAGATACCTCCTTAGTGTCCGTGCTCCGTGCTGGAGAGGCCACCAGGCGAATGCAGTCGTATTAGACAGTGAAGTAGTGTTTGTGAAGAAAGACTTTGGAACCTGGGCTGCTTTAATGCTGGCGTCTTAAAACCTTTTTGGCTTATCCATCTGTGTGCAGCATCCTTCATGTATGATAGATTCTTCATATATGATAGATTCTATCTGCAGCATTCTTCCTCTCTTCATATCTGTATAATAGCTTTGGCTGTGTTGATAAAAGGACAGGTGAAGGAAGATTTGAAGTTAGGGGAGATACCATTCATTAGACTTAATACTATGGTTTGGCCTAATAAAGACAAACTTTGGAATATGAAAGAGTTATCTTAAACCTGAATTAGCCGGCAATGGAAAGATACTGTTGGAAAAGTAGTAATACACTTACTTGTTATAATTGTTTGGTTTTCATGATAAATATCTTTTAAACAGTTTTCATAAGTGATAGAAGTACAAAACAAAATATGATTCTGGGAAATGGTGCCATTTAATACTGTTTATAGGAGAGTCCTAGCTCTTTTGAACTTGTAAACCTTACTTTTGTATTTTATGTATTTAAAGATTTATATAAAACCACCGAGGTAACATTTGGCATGTTAAATGTTTCACAGAAAAATGATGCAAAATGTGCATCTGGCTCCTGAGAACGATGAAGATGATCTCTATTCTGGCTACAATGATTATAATCCCATGTTTGATACAGAGGTAAAAATATTTGCTGTTTTCCACCTTTTCCATAAGTAGAATTGTAATTTAGAAGTACGAGATAAGAGCTTGTGTACAACTGTACTACTGCTTTGAAATGAAATGTACTTTATTTACCAAGACACATAAAAAGCTTCACAAGGATCTTTTTGAATAATTATTTCTTTGATAGTTTCCTGTTCCAGCAAAATACTTGTGTACATCTCAGGAAGCCTAATAGCTATAATAGTTAGAATTTATGCAGTATAAAATCTTAGTTATTTTTAGGTATATTCAGTGTGGTGTTTCCCTGATTACATGCAGCAGCACGTTTTCTGACAAAAGAGGCTACTCAATAAGTCACTGATCTCTTGCTGAGCTGCTGCTGGTGGAGCTCACAGTGGAATGGAATGCTGTGGGTCTCTGCGCAATCAGCAGAGCACCTGGGATGTCTTAAGATAGCCTTGCAGAATACTTTCTGGTAACTGCTGGTATGGTGGAATTGGAACAAGAGTGGGCTCATTTGATCCAAACCCATTAGACATGGCATCTTGTATGAAATCTCAATGCCAAATTCATAGGAGTTGCAGCATGACCTGAGAGACATGAGATGTCCTAATGTATTGGGATGGCAGGTCTTAATGTTAAAATTCAGAAATAGTGTGAGTAGTAAACATTTGGATGGAGATAAAATTTTCTATTTTATCACTTCAGCTCTGCTTCCTCAGTGTGTTTCTACTTTTCAGAGAATAATGGTTTTTTCCATTTTCTAATCTATTATACCAAAAAAGGTTGACAAATACTGTCATTGTAATTTAATGTCAATAAAACCTGTTATTCAGTTACCTTCAGATCAAGTACTTAGGGAAGAATTACTGTTTTTACCTTTCTGCTTTTAGTAGTCTGAAGATTCTGGAATTGTGGCTTTGGGTGTTGTTGTTTTAAAAGGGTTGATGTTTTTATTTTATCTTTTCTAGGATTTAGAAAATGATGTAGCTTTTCAACAGGCAGCAAGAACAAGTCATGGAAGAAGACCCCCTGTAAGTACCTTTGAAAATAAATTGCAATAATATGGACCTTCTCTAGACCTTAGCTCTAACTTTGGCACTGATACAAATTTATCTTGAAGACTCTCTCACCTTTTTTTTTTTCCCTACTAATGTGAAGATGCAGATTTTAGTTATTCATATGAAAAATAAGTAAAATTTGCAGAGCCTGATTAACTCCATTGCATTCTGGAGTTAATCTAGAACAACAAGGAACTTTGGTTGAAAATGTGTCTTTCTGTTTGATAAAATGAGGTAAAGCCTTGTTCAAGAACAAAATTATACCTTCACAAAGGACTTTGTTTAATATTCCAAACATAGAATTACTGGCTCTGATGTACCATTACAAGGTTGAAATATATACTAGACAGTGGGATTTAGAAAACATGCTATTTTTCTTATAACTTTTTCCTCCGTACTAATGTAATTGACATAAATTCCCTTATTTTCATCTAGCTTTGACTTAATCTTACATCAGTTTTCAAAACCAAATATGAAGTTGGTACCTGCATTTTAGAAGGACCTACTGAATGGCTAAAGAAAGCTGGAACTGTCTGATTATTGTTACTTCTTTGCCAGAATAATCTGCTTCTGCAATGAGAATTCTTTCTGTAACAGTTAAAACGTTATATCTATGAAATCACTACAGAACTTATACATGAAGACTAATCATTGACACATATGGTTGTTAATTCGTTGGGATTTTTTGTTTGGTTCTGTTTTGTTTTTTTTTTCCCCATCCAGGTGACAGCCAAAATTCCTGGCTCAGCAAGTTCAAGACCTTTAGCTACTGGATTTGGGGTAGGTTTTTGTTCTGTTGTATCTATCCTTAATGAAAATGGCATTTACTAAAAATTAAATGTGACAATAAATTCCTTGCACAAAGTGAGTTCTTTTTAATTAAGGATTTCATTCCAGTGAAATGCATGAATTCATTAATTTTAATTCACAACTCTGTACTTAGTTAAGACATTGTTAGTTAACTAAGTTACTGTTTTCTTTTTTCTCCCAAACCGTACTGTAAATCTACTTCCATACTTCATAAGGCATTAGAATCCAAGGAATTAACCAGGTTCTCTTGCAAGGGGAAATGAATAGCTTGTTATTTTGGCTTGGGAAAGTTTTCTGGAAGTTAAGGTGAAATACAGCTTAAAAAATATGATTCTGAAACACCTCCAGTTTAACTGGAAAAAATTGGTTGTAGTCTTAGGTATTCTTAGCTTATTGTAACTCTTAACAAACCAGACTAAACCATATTCCAAAAATTATAAACTTGTTAGCCTGACTCAGTAAAAATTAAAAAAAAATGCACTTGGATATAACATTCCTTAAGTTTTACAACAAATAAAAGAGGGACATCACATGGCTGTAGATCTCTTATGTAAGTTAGCTGGCTAACAGTTTCAAGAACACCTAAATTCTATTATGTCACTGAAACACAACCTTTACTCTGAACCTTCTGTTACCTGCTTTGGATGTAGTAGAATCATGGAATGGTTTGGGTTGGAAATATAAAAAACCTTTATTGCAAATTTGTGCTAACAGAAGTGTTCAACATCTTTAAGTCTGTCAGGCACTGGCAGTATATTGCTTATGAATAACATAAATAGGAACTTTGCTATGAACTTATGTGAGAGCTCAACATTTAAACCTCAGTGTTTAGAAGACTGTACATAGACTTCTTATGCTTTCTGAATGCCAGTTTCAAATAATTCACTTATTTTTGTAGCCAAAAGCAACTTTACCTTCATCTATGGGAAGACCAATGACAGGAGGTATACAGGTAAAAGTTTCAATATGTACGTTTTATATTCATTTGGAACAATAAAATTTTCTGGTAAGTGTTTGATACAAGTATTTTTAAAAGATTGTAATATTTAAGCAATAAAAGCATTTAAAAAATATTTTCATTTTAGTGAGGTGGTAACTGATTTTTGTATTTAAAGGTTTTGTAGTAAATTTTATATAAATAATAACATGTCTAAAAATTATATCTTTAAATATATACAATGATGTCTGTATTGTCCACAATATAATTTTTAGTAAGGTTATTTTAATATTTCTTCTTCTTTTTTTGAGGATGGGGTTTCTCGACCAATGACAGCAGTGCAGGCGGCAGGTTATACTAAGACAGCTATGAGAGGTATGGTTTGTAGAAACTGCCAGCTGCCCCAGGGAGGTGTTATTTTACAATTTTCAGTAAGCTGTTAATTTTGCAGGTTCTTCATTTGATCCTCTTGGCCAAGCAAGAGGTCCTGTTTCACCTCTGGAAAAGAAAAATTCAGACAGGTTTGTTCAGTTTTGCATTAAATTATTTCAAAGCGTTAACAGCAACAGAAAGCCAACCATGCATAGAGTTCAAAAACATCCAGGCAGTTACAAAACCTTGAAAGGCCAAACTCTTCACTTTGTGGAATAATGCCACGAACAGTATGCATGTGGTTAGCTGGCTTGTTGGAGCAGTTGCACTGACTTTCAGGAACATTTGATTTCAGTGATTTCTGGTTCTGAATAGCTCAGCAGCCTGGATGTAGGTGTTGCCACAAAAATGCTGTTGTATAGAATTGTAGAGGATCACGGAAGTGTGTGTGACAGGCAAGGAACACCATGATTTTTGCAGCCCTCTGGGAAGAACTTGAGGGAATTTGCCAGCTATTTCTCTCTTAGCACTTGAGGTAAAACTTGCAGGCTGGTGCAAATGTTGTGGAGTTCACTCAGAAAATGTTGTTGAGCTTTCCAATACAAAATTATGGTGTTCCCCAAATGTAAGTATGTAGGAGTAGGGAATCCTACTGAAATGTTAATTACTTAGCAGAGGGAAAAATCTAGATGAATGACAACTTTTTGTTATAATTTGCATAATCTGCAGGCAATACTTTGGAGTTATCTATGTAAATAAAGGTTCAATTAATTGCTTTTAATGTGCTATTCCATTTCACTAGGTGTTTGATTTGAAAGCTGATCTGTTGTTCTGTTGTTACTTCTCCTGAACAAATTGAGTTCATGAAATTTACCTGTCTATATTGTTCTCTTAAGAGGATTTATGTTTCCTTAGGTCTCTGTTCTCAAGTTGAAAATGTGAATGTGATATCTTTAGGAGATCTTTGGGCATAGTTTCACATGATATTTTCTTTGATGGGAAAATCAGTTAGTTGCAACATCACTGTGTTTTATTGAGTAGTGGGTAAAAGAATTGAATTATGTGTAAAAGCTTAGTGTTTGCAGTTATGTTACTGGTGTTAATCTTTTTATTATTTTTGTTTTAGTCCAGAAGAGAAGTTGAAGCAGTTGGAAAAAAAAGTGAATGAACTGGTTGAAGAAAGCTGTGTTGCCAACAGCTGTGGAGACTTGAAATTGGTAATTTTTCTGGATTTCACTTTTGCTGTTGTGTGAAGAACAATTTGTATAGATAAGTGTTTTATCTGTTATAGAGGGTACTAGAGCAATGTTGTGCTAGTGAATAGTGGCTAAGTAACAGTCTCTAGCCCACTGGATTTACATTTAGTATAGATGTAGTTGGAGAGCTCGGGCTGTTTGGACAAATTAGCACTTTTAGTAACTATGGTCTTTCTGTTTGACACAAAGGAATATTTTTCTATCCTACTCCAATTTGGACAATTTTAATATCTCATTAGGTCTTATGAAACGTGGTGGGTACAACATCATTTAATCTTACTTCAGCTATCTTAATGTACTGGATCTGTTGAGCAATTTACAGTCCATCTGTTGGGAGATCATCTTTTTTCAGATGTCTTTGTCTTTGCATTGAGATCTAGAATTCATTCAGCTTTCAGGAGCCACACTGGACCCAATGACAGTGAAAGCTTTCTTATTTTGAAGAGACTTTATGTTGCCTGGTGCTTTTCCCACTTGGTGAAAGTCTCCTTAGCTCTTTTATGCAAGATGTTACTGTGTCCCTGTGTCGTGCTTCTTATCAGACTACATATGTTATCCTTAAAATGTTATCTGTATTCGGCAGGTTTCTTAAGTTTCTTTCTTTGCATGTTTCAGGCCTCCTGAAAATGACATACTCCATGTTATGGTTTTTGTAGAAAAATACCCAGTGTCTCTTTAAGAAGCATACCAGATTTCAGGTGTTTTTCTCTCTTTAAGACACCAGTTTACATTTGGAACTAGTACAGCAAGAACATACTTCTCCCTTCTGTGATTTTGTCTTGTGTAGAGTGAATTTTTTCAAATACAGAATCAGACATTTAGTCTATTAGACTAAGACTGGAAGATTCTAATTGTCTTCAGGTCTGTTTCAGGACTGGTGAAATTCCACATTTCTTTGCCTGCTACAAAGAAGCATTGTATCTGTTGCTTTTGAGAAAAAAAGCTGTCCCAGATCTCTGACTGCACTCTTGTTTCTCTGATCAAAAGGATACCTTTTTTTGGTTTGTGCAGCAATTCCAGTGATCCTAATTAAATTAAGGCAAGATTGTATACTGACTGTCTTGATTGTGATAGGTCAGCCTAGACAGTTCTGGTTTCAGGATGATAGTGTTCTGTGTGAGGACTCCCTTTATGCTTGCACTTGTTAGGACTTCTGGAATACTGGGCTACATCAGTCATACTCCTTTCCAATGATTTTTGAAGTATCTGTTGAACTAATAGCCTTATAGCTCTTTTGGAGAGAAGGATTTCACTTAGCATATCTTCTAGGAGTCCACAGCATAGGGAGTTTGCTTTCTTGAGGAGCAAAAAAAGAAGGCTTCTAATAAAGAAACTACGAGTCCCAAAGTGTGACTCAAGTCTGGTGTTTAGACTGGAATGGGCCACTGTTCAAGCTGACAAAAATCCTCTTATATTTTACTTTTGTAATAAAACATTTTTTTCTGCTGCTGATAGCTTCTGACCAGAGAGTATGAAAGACATCTATGCGTTTTTGTGTTCCTTTAGTACAAGTATCCTTACAGACCTATATGAATTTATTTCTGTTACAAAGTCTGAATTTCACCTTTATTAGGAGATGAGCTAACTTGTTTTGTTAATTTTTCTTGAGCCCCTTGCATTTATGGTCGAGAATATCCTTTGTTTCTTGATGTCAGAGGGTTGTTTCTTATGTAGATTGTATCACACCATTTCAAGGGTCCTCCAGGATGTTTGTGTTAGTTTCTGGTGAGTCCAGCAGAATATCCATTTTTTTGCAAAAGCTATCAAAGTTGCCATCTCATTATCTATAAAAGAGTCAAGTTGGATTTGCCTTCTGTCATAAGGGCTAATAAGCTGTATCTTGAAGTACTTCCTTCACTGCTGGGTGCCAAATCACTAGTTTGAGTGGTAACCATTACTTTCTTTAATCATTGTACCCTTGTGAAGGCATACAGAAATGCTAATGGTGCTTGCTAGACCCAGAGTGTTAGTTGTGCAAAGGATCTTGACACCAGCCTGCAGAGGATTATAACTGGGTACACACATGACATACCACTGTGGATAGATAAAAAGGGAAAGAAGTTTACCAGCATCAAGAATTAGTAAAGGTGTATGTACAGCGTACATCTCTGTGTTTGTAACCTGCATATTTATTTCTTGCCTCCACTTGCTTCCTTCCAACACTTTCTTGCATTGACATTCTGCAGTAAGGAAACATGTGAAACCTAATTGCTCCCTCTTTTTTTTTTTTTACCATTTTTATGAACTTTCTGTGATTAATACAAGTAGAATAATCTTCTAGGATCACCATAATGTAGTGATTATGGCATATGTATGTGTCTGACTGTACTTCTCTAAAATTATACAGCTAAGTAGACTGTATGTCTGCTTAGTGCTAAGTAACACCTTTCAAGGCACTGTTAAATTCTAGTATTTTGTTTAAGGCTCTGGAAAAAGCAAAAGAGGCTGGAAGACAGGAAAGAGAATTGTTGAGACAGCGTGAGCAAATTACTCCTCCAGAAAATATCAACTTAGACCTCACTTACTCAGTAAGTGCTTAGAAATCTTCAGTGATTGAAATATTGCTAAAAAAACCCTCCTGAAAAGATATTTCAGTGTTTCTTGAAGTGTGTGTTGTAATGCTCCTAGCGTGGTATCAGAGGAGGTCCATTTATGTCATTGAGTCTACTGCCATGCAATCTCAAGCACCAGAGAAACCATGTACGTAATGTAAAGTGGAGACGGATGCCCATGAATATCTACTCCAGCTATCTACTCACATGCAAAACTTGCATATCAAAACATAACAGATGTAAACCCTGTACTTCAATAATAGTCTAGAAAATGTGACATGCCAAGAAAACAGGAAAAATCAGATTCTGTCTTTAAATAAAAGCATAAAGTGACAGAGAATGTATTACATAAAATAGGATACAGAAATATTCTTAAATCTTATAGCAGACATCTAAATTTGCATTCTAGTTTTCAAATTAATAGTAGACTTTTTTTAAAAAAAAAAAGGGGTACAAGATGCATAAAAATACTTTAGGGGTATTTAAAGTTGTACCCCAGGTACTGCTGTAGAGACAACAGTTAAATTAGGCAGACCTAATAGTTTATTTTACTGTAAAGGTCAGGGTAAAGCTGGGGAAAAAATGCGGAGGTATTTTACCCGACACCAACAGAACTTGTGCTTTGAAACAGCAGTTTGGAAAAATTCTGTCTTTGTAAACTGAGTGACCATAGGCAGTAGGACCATTTTCCACATGTTGGGAAACATAAATTACACACAGTTTCTGAGAATTAACTTGTATGAATATTTTTTAATAACCTTGTATTATAACATTGTCTTTACTTGGATTTAAGGCTCACTTAGTATGACTTTGAATTGTAGTTATTTATGTACAAAAATAAAATAATTACCTAGAATAAGTAGCTTTTAAACTTGTTTCCTCTATGTCCATGTGCAAGAACAAAGAAACATTATAGATGGGAAGTTTAAAATTGGTACAAACAGCACTCCCAAAGTAAAATAATTTGAAATTATCTGCTATGAATTAAAGTTTAATAATGTTGAGAGGACAATATATTTTGTTGTACCTATAATTCCAATTTTCTGTAGGTTCTTCTCAATCTGGCCAGTCAGTATGCTGCTAATGAAATGTATGCTGAAGCACTGACTACGTACCAAGTTATAGTGAAGAATAAGATGTTCACTAATGGAGGTAGGTTATATTCCAAGGTGGATTAAAATTGGTAGTTAGGCATTCAAAATGAGGGCTGCATCTGTGTGGTGTTGATTCACAGAGATCTCAGCCCTCAGAGTCAGCTGGCCAGAGTGGACAACAGATACCCACAGTCTCTGACTTGGAGAGCCAAACCAAATTAAGTTGCACCAACTCATGAAGTCTCTTCTTTCCATAGGTTAAGCTAAACATAAAGACATCTATGATTTTCTCATGCCACACACACTATGTTGTCTGCTCTAATACTAATTTTTTCTCTTTTCATTTGGCTTTTCTCTCCTGAAAGATTCTTTTAGTATTTTGCACATCTTTGAGACTACCAAGTGCACTTTTCTTAGAGATGCTTATTTGCAGCTGTCTTCCTGGGGAGCACTGTATAAATCTCTTCCTCATCCCTCAATTCATAGTCAAAATCAGAATACATCTTACATGATAGTTCTTTCCTAGGTTTTGTCAGTACTTCATCTTCTCCTGGCTGAAGGCAGTTCTGTGCAGTGCTGCTTTAAAGCGACATTTGTGTCCTGTAATGACAGATTTGTTAGGAAGTTGTTCTACTGTGCCACTTTGAAACAATCTAAAAGTCTTGTAACTCACTGACTTCTTTTGATAGGTATACTGAAGGTAAATATGGGAAATATATATTTAAAACAACGGAACTATTCCAAAGCTATCAAATTCTACCGCATGGCTCTAGACCAGATTACTAGTGCCCACAAAGAGATGAGGTGAGTTTCTTCTAGGAGGCCTCATTATGAAACACAAGATTTGGATACGATATGATTTGAGAGTTAAAAATATAACCTTATCTTGATTTCTTTACTTAGGATGAAAATAATGGAAAATATTGGAGTTGCATTTATTAAAACTGGCCAATTCATTGATGCCGTTTCTTCATTTGAAGACATAATGAGCATATCCCCAAACCTGAAGGCAGGCTTCAACTTGATCCTATGTTATTTTGCTATTGGGGATGGTGAGCAAATGAAGAAAGCCTTCAAAAAACTTATTGCAGTTCCCTTGGAAGTAGATTTTGATGACAAATACATTTCATTAAATGTAAGTTTGAAAAAAAGAAACTGTGTCTTTATATAGTAAATTGGGAGAAAGAGGGAGATATATATAATGCTTGGACTGTACTGAATATGTAAATCGATGTGTGCTTAGGTATCTAAAATAACTTTTTATCTTCTTACAAACATTAATTTTTTAGTGTGGCAGTACTGCTCAGAAGTGTAAAATAAAGAATATTCAAAGCCTTTCTTCCTCAAAAGATATGTACATAAAATCCACACCATTGTCTTTTGAATTTCATTATTTCTTTTAGAGCTAGCTAGAGTGATAGAAATCATAAGATGATCATGTGAGTTATTGTAATGAGGAGGTAACACAAGTCCTCTTCTGCTGAATGCAGTTCAGCAAATGCTTATTTTTAAGCATGAGAATATTCTCTGCAGCCTTCCCAGTCTGATATACATGACATGATCCACATCCATTAACAACTCTAACGTGAGCTGTGACAACATGTTTGAGCAGAAGAACAGGATTGAAGTAGTTGTAATGCCAAATTTCAGATTTTACAATTAGAAAACTACTTTAAACTGAAGCTAGCTTCTTCAGATGTGGAAAGTGACATTATAGACTATGTATTTTGTATCCATTTATGTTTGCAGTCATATCGTTTATAAAATAATTAAAATGTTTATATACTGGCATAATTTGCAATTATTCTGTTCCCCTACAGGATGATCTACATACAAATCTACTGCTTGAAGCCATTAAAAATGACAGTATAAGTCAAATGGAACGTGAGAGGTAATGATGGAATCTATTTTTTTTTACTATGGTGCCTGGGATTTTAGCTCCTGGAAGGATTATTGGTCTTCTCACCTGTCCGCAGTTTTTGTTACAAAAGTGTCCTCATAATTCCTAGGAAGGAACACACTCAGAAGAACCAGTTGGATCACTCAGTTTAGTGTACTGCACTAAAGTAGAATACCTGCCCCAAATGATCTAGGTTACATTGCTTAAAACTTGCAGCATTAGAGGTTTTTTAAAAATACAACTACAGTGTGCAGTGAAAGGAAAATAGAAAAAACTAATAAAAGGCAAGATACAGAGCAGTGTCAAGATACAGGTAGCAGAGGATTGGTTAGACCGACTTCTAAGACTGTCCTGAGTGCAGGAAGAAGCAAGAACAAGATTTTTTTTTTTTTCCCCTATACATGTTTTTGAAATTATGACATAGAATTGTTTGGTCTGAAAGGGACCTTAAGGATCATCCAGTTCCAACCCCTCTGCCATGGACAGGGACACTTTCCACGAGACCGGGTTGCTCCAAGTCCCACCAAGCTGGCCTTGAACACTTCCATGGATGGGGCATCCAGAACTTCTCTGGGGCACCTGTTCCAGTACCTCACCACCCTTGCAGTGAAGAATTTCTTTAATATTTTTGTGCTGTGTTTTTGTTTGGTTTTCTTTTTCCTTAGGAAATCCATGGCAGAGGAATACATCATGACGGCTGCTAAACTCATTGCACCAGTAATTGAGACATCTTTTGCAGTAGGCTATGATTGGTAAGAGTCAAGTGGGGCTTCTTTTTTTCTAAATTATATGTGAGTCTGTCATGCTGGTTATGAAACCAGATTCACAAACATAAACAGCCTGGGAAACACGGCCTACCCTGCATCTCCAGTGTGGTATCCAGGCTATTTAGAGTTTGCCTCCATAATGCTATGGAGAACAAAACAAAGAATTAGAGTCTATTCTGTGAAAAAGAATTTAATTTGTCATTGAAACTCAGCTGTTAAATATATATTTTGGACTGTTCTGTGTTCACGCAGAAAGAATTTCTAGAAGCTCAGTTGAATTTGAAAATTCAACTTGAAAATTGAAAAGCTTTTAAAAATCTCAGTGAACAAATGCTATATGGAAGGTAATGATCAGTACTCTTTAGTGTAAGTTTGAAGATAACATAATGAAAACTTGAGGTGCCTAAGAAGTCTTCATTACTCCATAGACTCATTATATAAAATACTGAAATCCAAATTTTTATTGGAAAGGTTTATTTGTGTTTCATTTTAAAACTTAATATTTTTAAATGTAAACTTAATCTACCATTTCTTAAACATTTTACAGCTGTATACAGGGATAGGCTGCTGATACAGTTCACCATTTGAACTTTATTTTTTTAATGTAAACCTTAGCTTTTGCCTTCTGTGGTATTTTCCAAAGTAGAATACTCATCTCTTTAAAACAAAATCAAGTAGACACATTTACTGTAATTACAGTATAAAAATGATTTGTATAACTTTCCCAAGATGTATTTTAAACTTACTTTCAGTTTTCTATTATAAGGACTTTGATATTTTTTTGTATTTTTGGTAACACTGGAATTGTACACAAAAAAGTGTTGTGTATCTGCAGGCACAAAATTACTAACGAGTTCGGTGTTTGGGTAGTGAAAAACATTTGTTGAGAAAAGAGGACTGTCCTTTTACCTGGGGTTTTTGGTCTGTTATGATTATTTTCAAATTGTGCAGGTCCTACAATTATAATTTACTAAGTTGTTTTTGCTAATATGAAATAATCTCTAACATAGATGTGTTTTGTCTGCTAGGGTCCACAAGGTGGTGTTTGGTGGTTTAATAATCATTATAATCTTACAATTTCACTACTTCTGACATTCTGAATCATCAGAACTTAAACAGTATATCTTGTGAGAATTAGCTTGCCACTTTAGAATTTGTTAGCATGACTAAGTCATATTTGTTTGTTCTGTATCTTGTATTTTTGTTCAGGAAAAATGAAAAAGGCTGTCAGATATTGTTTCCTTAGGGCTATCCACAGAATACTTATCATGAAGTAACACACTCTCAGATGCGTTCTGGCTAGTTAAACAACTTCTGGTGAGATATGTGGGATTGTTTTGTGTGTATCAGGACAGATCTACTCTCTGTTATTTTAGGCTGAGGTATTTGAGCCCAGTGAAGAAGTTTATCAGCAGTTTGAGCTTAGTTTTTCAAATGTAAACTTTTTTATGAGTCCTCTGAGTATTGAATGTGCTTCTAATCAAATTAATTTTCTTCAGAGAAATTAAGTGGGGACAAATAGTCTTTTTTATAACTTTGTACTTAAAATGTGACATAGTCATGGGACTATTCTGTCATATTCCATAAAGAACAGTCGGATAGTTAGATCTCATTGCATTTTATAGTTAAAAGATTTTAGCAGTAGCAGTTGAAAACTTTTTTTGACTTTGCAAAGACATCCGTAATAAAAGAAGAAATCACTATTATTTAATATAAGTTTTTCTCCAGCAGAAAAGACAGTTGTATAGAGGCTGTCCATGTGCCAACCCAATTACAGCAGGAGGCAGTTCGTTAAGTTAAACTTCTGTTGGCAATGTAGCCAACTGTTGGAAGGAAAGAAGGCGGCTCTCCACCAGTTAAAAAGTTAGTGGAAAGGATGACGGAAGCATCCTGCAAGTTGTTCATTGACTGTGCTTAATTACCAGCTGTTTGAGAGAACAGTATATGCATGCAATAAATAAAGATCTCGCTTCAAATGATCGAGTAGCTTAAAAGCACACCACATCAAACCCTGGAATATGGAGTTTGTGAATAAGCATCTGAACTGTCTGCTTCATTCTCATCTGCACTCATTTTGCAGAAGACCCTAAGCCACAAATAACTGGGAGATGACCAGAAAGAGGTTTATTATTATGACTTTATTATTATGTAGCTCAGGGACACAATCTGTAGTCTCTGCAGATTGTTCACTAATCTGGTCTACGGGTTTAGTAATATATGCAACAGGAGATGAGGTTTGAAAAACCACCTCATAAGAATGTATCCAAAGAAAATAGTTTGAAAAATTTTCTTAGTTTTTGATATCAAGTATTGCTCAGTGATGAAAAATAAATTGATGTTTAGGCAGCTGGCTTAAAAAAAAAAAAAGGTAGCAGGGATACTGTTATTAAGGTAAGTTATGGATATAAATATTTTCTCAAATATTTTTAATTAGAGTGCTTTTTCCTCTGTGAAGAAAGATTAGCTAAGAAAAACTGAGTTTGGAAAGCAAATTAGATGCAAAAGTGTATAACTTAGAGGAGTTTGCACAGGTGCATTTTGTTTGTCTTTTTGGATCACTTCTGTTGCAGGTGTGTTGATGCAGTAAAAGCTTCCCACTATGTGGAGTTAGCCAATGACCTGGAAATAAATAAAGCCACTACTTACTTGAGGCAGCAGAATTTTAACCAGGTATAGTAACTTTTCACATTAGTGCTTTTTACTACTGTATTTGCAAAGATACCTTTCTTAGCCACAGCATATTTTTTGGTGAGGGAAAGAATGATTTATGCAAACATAATTATTTTGATGCTGATCAGTAAAGGCTGAACTACCTTCATTTTAAAAATTGTCATCAGTCTCTTTCTAATAAGTACAGGAGGCTGTTAACTGTAGCTTTCCTTTTCTATGCATATAAATTGCCAACGCAGGTGTATAAATTAATACCACAGCTTGCAATGTTTAAGGTTTTGGTATTGTCTGAGTGAATGTGTAGCTTTCTGACAGTGTTTATTTAAAGGAAAATGCGTCTTTTTGCTCTTAATCTTTATGGGTCGTGGCACAATTTATAATACCAGGTTTTCATCAGATTTGTAATGTAACCTTTTATTTGCTTGTGGAAAAGGCTTGGTTTGAAATGTGAGCAGTTGGAAAACAGCTTCATTTGAACACAAGGAAGCTCAGATATCTGACAAGATTTGTTCAGCTTCCTTCTAACATGCACTGGTTGGTACATTCAGTGATAGGAATGCTTAATAAATGAGAAGGTATATAGCAACCCCCAGGTTTGCACAAGTGGCAAGAAGTATGAGAGATCATATACAAGCAAAATTACTGCTGAAGCTGTGAATACCTCTGTCATCTTCTAAGGTCCTTCCCTGTCCCAGAGCTTAGAGGGGGGGCACACAGGGCCATGTGCTTAACTTTAGCCCCTTTTACTTCTCACGTTTAAGCTTTTCTAGTTTCCTGAGCAGCTCTTGCTCCTCCTGCCTGTCCTGTCCTCTTCTCCTTCCCTGTAGATACAGCAAGAGAGTTATCCTTTGTTACACTGCATGTCTGACTGTTGTGGTTTAACCCAGCTGCCAGCAAAGCACTACGAAGTCACTGCCTCACTCCCTGCTGTGCTGGCATGAGGGGGAGAATCAAGAGAATGAAGCGAGAAAACTCATGGATAGGGATAAGGGCAATGTAGTAGGTAAAGCAAAGGCTGCTCGTTCTGCTTCACCCCTTCCTTCTTCTTCCCTCACTTTATATACTGAGCGTGACGCCATATGGTATGGAATATCCCTTTGATTAGTTGGCAATCAGGTGTCCCAGCTGTGTCCCCTCCCAACTTTCTGTGCACCCCCAGCCCACTCACGGGTGAGGTGAGCAGCAGAAAAGGCCTCAGCTCTGTGTAAGCCCTGCTCAGCAGTAATGAAAACATCCCTGGATTATGAACCCTGTTTCCAACACAAACCCAAAATGCAGCCCTATACAAGCTACTACAGGCAAAACCAGCATACTGATAGCTTTTCTGAGATAAGGAAGCAGTTTTGAGAGTTTTGAAAATTTTGGGCAAATCTGGTAGCTTTTGAAGGATGAGAGTGTTACAGGTAGGCAAACAGCCATACAAACTCAAGAAGTTACTATTTTGATGGTAATTCTTTTTTGTTTCCAGTTAGTATCCAGTACAGTTTAAAAAGCCCCCTAAAATCAGTTCTCAGAAGTAAAATGATATACAGAGATTGTTGGTGATGTTTCTGTGTAGCACTTTAATGGAGAAAGAGGGAAGGGTTTTGGAAGTTAGTAGTAAGGACAGAACCTCTTTTTGCTTGGATTAAGTGATAGAAGACCTTTAACTTGCTCTAGAACCACTTAATGGTACAGTGGGACTGCAGAATGGTGATTGCAGAGAGTCATTTGGCTTTGTTCTAATAAAACTGCAGCTGCCATTTAAATTCATCCAGTCTGCCTGTTGTTCATATACTAACTAACTCACCACCTGCTCAACACACCTTTGGCTGAAGAACAAGAATGGAAACTTTTTTAAATACTCCGTTTCAAGGCTGAAAGATTTTTTTTGTGTTTAAGAAACCAAAACACTACAATAGATTTCTCTTGTAACTATAATGGGCTTAACTATGGGTTCATTGTAATGAATGTTATTTTAAAACAGTTCTTGCAAATAAAAAATAAAATTAAATTTAGGGGGAAATTACCATAATATGTCTAGTTTTGTGTATTAGACATTTTGAATGTTTTTTACTATCAGAAAAAAAGTTTGAAAAATCAATTTAAAACCAAAGTTATGCAGGTTAACCATGCAGCTCCTAAACATCTCTGGTACACCCTGCTTGGGTCAGGCAAGCTGCTTTGAAGTTTAACTTCTGTAGGCAAATAATTTAGGTACATTGGAAGCATGTCACAAAGAATAGTTTGGACACTCAGTGTTTTGATTGTTGAATCTAACTAATAATTATTGTTGGGATATAAAAGTCAGAAAGTCTTTAGAAATCTTTGAATGTAGCTGATTGGACAGTGCTGCATTGCAAGGACAAAAGGAATGTTGCGATGGATTTTCATCCTAGGGCTCATAATTGCTGAAATGGTTCAAGAGATCTGCAACATTATTTACCAGTAAATGACCAGTAAATGAATTGAGTTCAGAGTCCATGTGAACTTTTCATTATACATGAAAAGGACATTACTACTTCTCTGATCTTTATCGTCAAAGATACCATTTAGGAGTAAAAGCGAAACCAAATAAATCAGCTATAAGGGGAAATATCTTTTCAGAAAGTAACTATGAACTGTAAAGCTCTAAATTCACTAAAAATTCCATGAGAAGCAAGTTTTTTCTTAAGAGCAGAGTACCTCAGATATAGTAGTATTGCTAGTCTGAAAATGTCTGAGACCATTCAATTTTTGGAGAAAATCACAAATATATACAAAGGTTTAAAATTATCATAATTACAATTCTTAAATTTCTGAGACCACCCAATCCAGAGCCTAACTATTGAAATGCTTTTCTTGTTTAAGATTGGCGTATTTTTAGAGAATTTTCTGTTATTGGAGAATATTAAGATCATTAGTAATTCATAGTTCTTGGGTGGAATGTAGTTGAGTAAATCAATGAACTACGTTTAGCTGTGTATATTTTGTCGTTTTACACATCATTAGTTTTTTGTGTAGAGTAACTGTGAAACATTGTATGTATGACAGTCAATTAAAACCTGTTTCCTTTATGTTTATTTTGGCATTTGACATACAGTATAATGCATTTGCTTTGATATGTAAAATGCAGCTGAAACGTTTCATGTTAAGAAAGAAGGAAACTTTTAAATTGCTAGTGTTGATGGCTAAATTGAGGTCGCCACATCTGTGTTGTAATAGATGATGGAACTGGGCTCACTGTGATATTCTAACAGTTTTTGTAGTTAATATAAATATTTGGCATAAAGAAGACAGATTTTTCTTGATCATTTAGTCTGCAGTTAGAAATGTTATCCCATAGTCAATGAAAAGAAAAAGCTGCCTTTTATTTCAAAGTTTCTTTCCTAGTTTAAATATATTTACTTTTTATCTGAAAACATCTTTATTTTGAAGTGTATTAAATCTAGTTTTCATGTAAAAGTTTTTTAAAAAGCTTTGTGGCCTCAGGCTTCACATTTGAGTACTTCCTAGACTTGGGCAGTTGTCGTCGTCTTACTACATAAACCAACTGCAAGTTCAGGTCCAGTCCTACGCTGTTGTGTGTATCTTTTATATATATATATATAAATATATATATAGCATGTTCTTTTTTAGCTTTTTAATAAGTATTTTAATGTCAATTATTTAATGTTCACCCAAAGAACTGGAAAAATATGTAGGAGAATTTTAATTAGCTAGATTAAAAGCAAATCATCTAATGTTGTGTTTTATAGGTATAGAATTGTCAGATATCTGTGTAGTTCACAGTAGCCTTATCTAATCTAAATTTTGGAGAAGTAATAAATAGCCAATATTATAGAAATTTTGTGGCCAATGTTATACATAATGTTATGTATAATATAGATATACTTTTGCTTATGTGTGTTACAAGTTCTATTCGTTATCAAATATGTGAGTACATGAGTTGATAATTTTAGCTGTTTGTTACTGTGAAGTTTATCAATGCTTTCTGAAAGGATTTTGCAGTAAGTTTACTTCAGTTGAAAGTAAGTTGTTTCCAAATCACTTCTAGGCACTGGAGACTTTGAAAATGTTTGAAAAAAAGGAGAGCAGAGTAAAGAGTGCAGCTGCAACAAACCTTTCATTCCTTTATTATTTGGTAAGTGTTTGTTTCAACAAAACCAGATAAGAACTGCCGTTTATGTAGCAACTTCTGTATTTTTGTAACAATTTTTGTGTCTGTCTAAATAATCTCTGTAAACAAGAAGAAACTCCACGCTAGAGAAGTTATTCTGGAACACCAGTTCTGGGCTGTAGTTGAAGTTTGGATCAGGTCATTTTGTATCCTGTTGCTGGGAAGAAGAGTGAGATTGAGCCCCAAGCCACAGAAGCGTGTCTGTGGTGGGATTTGTGGCTCCATTTAAAACATGGGTCCTGGAGACCCAGGCTGAACTTTAGGAAGACCTGAAGTATGTAGCTTAGGCAGGTGTATTTGTGTATGAAGTTTGTAGGGTATGGGAATATTTTTTTTTTTTTTTAAATAAATGCTACTTTAAAAGAAAACTTCCAGACCAGATGGGAAACAGTAGCAAGAGACATCTCAAGTGCTAAGTTATCTGAAATTAGAAAGAGATGATCTACCTTATGCAAATATGTAAGAAATATTTTGGGATTTTTTTTTTTTTTTCATCCTCAATCTTTTGTAATTCCTGTAAGAAGCCACAGCTACAAGAAAATTAACAGACAAAGGACTAATACAATGTTTGTTTTGTTCATGTAGGGGAATGAATTGGCACAAGCAACTAACTATGCAGATTTAGCTATAAATTCTGATAGGTACAATCCAGCAGCTCTAACTAACAAAGGAAATACTGTTTTTGCAAATGGAGACTATGAAAAAGCAGCTGAATTTTATAAGGAAGCTCTCAGGAACGATTCCTTATGCACTGAAGCACTTTATAACCTTGGTAAGTCATAGGTGCTTTTGTGATTTAGCTTTTGTCTAAAGGTAACAGTTTTTCTGAGAATCTGTCTTTCAGGGTGTTCTTATGTAGAAATATATGTGAATTTTTATTACTTTAATGAGTAATTTATGTTATAGCAAGGTAATAACTTGTACTTTCTCTCTGTTCTGCAAAAAAATCCCTGTGTTAAGAACATCAACTAGTAATTGAAGATAAATAAGTTACTTTGAAGATCAAGAAATTTATGCTACCTACAAAAAGTATACCAGTTTTAGCATTATTAAACCCTCATTCCCCCATTCATCTTGTTCAAAAAGTGAGATTACATGTGTTCTTGCTCTTTGATTGGGTTCACGTTCCTTGTGTTTACCAGTTTGGTAGGCCATGCTGGCTCGTAAGAATTATAGGCATGGCTCTCACAAGCAGTCTGTCAATGTCCAGGCAGTCATACTGCCTCCAAGTACCAATTTTGGTTTGCTTGTTATTCTGTCAGGACAAAGTAGTCTTTTTCTCACTGCACTGATTCTGTAACCATTATTTTTTTTTAGGTTTAGCATACAAGAAGTTAAACAGGATGGATGAAGCTTTGGATTTTTTGCTGAAACTCCATGCAATCCTTCCAAATAGCGCTCAAGTCCTTTACCAGATAGCAAGCATGTATCTTTTTCTGGATTATGATAAGGGATGGTGGTTTTAGTGAACTCATTTAGTCTGAATTATGTGTTTCCATCATGACAGAGTGACCTAGAAATTTACTGCAGTGTCTGTTATAGTAATGATGATTTGTTGTCTGACGTTTGTGAAAATGAGACCAGAATTTAAACCTTCTTGAACGTTTCCAGTGAAGCAAATGAAGAAATACATTAAGACTGCTCTCATTGCAGGGAATGAGTGATTTACACTCAGTGTTAAATTGTGTCCTGGAATATTTAAAATGCTTCTGCTTTTATTATGAAAATAATATGGCATATGTAAGCACATGTAAGTAAAATATTTAAGAAAAAAAATGTATGGTTAATGAATGTGATGTTCTCTTCTGAAAGCTGTTTGCAGATCAGTTAGTGTATGTGTAAGAAAATAATTATCTCCCAGTGCTGCAAAAGCTCAACAGATTGAAAAGCTGAGGAAGGGAGGAACTGGCTTTGCACATCACCAGTGATATTCTACAGTATGAATTTCTTTAACAACTCTTCTGAGGATGTGCAAACTGTAATCCTTCCCAAGGCAGAACAGATTTCAGTTGCTGTACTACACTTTTAAGAATAGTGTAGGTAATAAAAATATATTTTAGTCAGTAAAATAAGTAACCTCCAAAAATACCAAAGGACTCTGATCTCTATTCCTTGTTATATGGCCCCTTTACAACAGCATAAATGGCCCAGCAACTCCCAGTTCCCAGTTCCCATCTGGAGCAGAGCTTCTCTGCTCCATTACTGTGTAAAACCGTTTTCCACCAATACTCACAAGGTTTTTCCATGACAGGTGGGATGAAGCAGAAACTGAAAAAACAGATTGGGCGGTAGCTCCAGCTCACACTGCTGAGAGCTCTGAGCCACTGTGCCCCTCAGAGGTGACTGAGGAGGTGACTCAGCCAGCACCACTGCTGGCTGAGTTATGGCTAATGCTGCCTCTCCTCTCTGGACCAGAATTTGGCTTGTGCTTCTTACACATGCAGCAGAAAACCTCACTGCTGGCAAAAGTCAGTTCTTGGGTATAGTGGTTTTACCTTATCACTTACAGTAAAACAAAATGCTGTTAGTATGAAAAACTAACCAAGTTGTAAAGGCTACAAATCAATGGCCTGGTTCTCATACTTCATCCTTATAAACGAGGATGTCAAAGTAAAATTCGTGTCAGAGAGAGAGAGAGAATTGAGCCTTAAGTTCTGTTGAGCCCAACCTGGTTTTAAGGTGAAAGACCAGCCAAAATCTCTGAGTATTTTTTTTTCCTTTAGCGTAAAAAAACCACTTTCTAATGGAAATGAAATTATGAAAACAATATGGAAATAAAAAAGAAGGCCAGTGTATCTTCATGCTACAGTGACTGGTGTATCTGTTCAGCATATGGACTGTGTTAGGTAAAGTAGTAGGAATTCTGAGTAAATCAAACTACCATCGGCATCAGTCCTTGACTGAACAAAACTCAGATATGAGATCATGGAAGATCCCAATCAAGCCATAGAGTGGCTCCTGCAGTTGATCAGTGTAGTTCCAACTGATCCACATGTACTTTCAAAGCTAGGGAAATTATATGATAATGAAGGTGATAAATCCCAAGCTTTTCATTATTACTATGAGGTACTTGCTCTTATTTTGCTTTTTTAATGTACTTTGTAATATTTAAAGAAAATTTTGCTGTAAGTTCATATATCAAATTAACAATTGATTCATTTATACTTTTTGAAATGTCCTCCAGAAAGAAAAAAAAAAAAAAAGATACTGGGAGAGAATTAACAAAATCTAATTTTCATAGTCAGATCCTAAGGAAACACATAGCCTGTGGTTCCATGTGGATACTGACCTCAGACTTTCGTGTTTCTTCGTGTGGTCCTTGTTTACACTGACCTGTAACATTTTTATTTTAAAATATAGTCTGGGACAAAATAAAATCCAAATATAGCAAATTTAGGAAATATAGTAATTTTAAAGGTGTGTAATATGACTGAGTTGATTGGAGACTGTGTCTGTATAATAGAGTTACATATATAATGTGTTTATATATGTAAGTTACATATATATATTTTAACGGTATAGCTATAGCTATACATTATGTATACATGGTTGCCTAAAGATAGGTAGCCTCTTTAATTTCAAACCAGCTGTACTACTGTCTGTAGTTTGGAGAGATTCTTCTGCCTTAGAAAAAAGAGTATGACAGGAAAATGCTTTGCTGAGAGTTCTTTTTATCTGTGAAGTAAGGATGACCAAAGGCTGTGTTGCAATCGGAATTACTAGTTGAGTTGTGCTTGATGATAATTTTGCTGCCTATTTCAGTGGGAATTTCTGAAAAGCTGAAAATGTTGTTCATGTAGGTATGTATAGAAAAGAATGCTTTTAGCTGAGTTTTCCAGCAGACTGATGTGAATATGGAATTGTACACCTATTAGTTAGCATTGTTTAATGTTTTAGGTAATTTACTCATATGTAGACATGAGCTAAGTAAATGTTTTTGTTGTTGCAAGCTATTTAAAATAGTATTTCAAATAAGGCTTGATGGAAAATGTGACAGACTCATCTCAGGTAACTTCTAAAAAGCATTTTGCAATTAGAAAACTTGGCATGCCGTTTTTTTTTTTTTTTTTTCCCCAGGATCACTTAGTACAGCACACTACTTCTATTCATTTCTATTACACATTTTGGGCATCTGGAGAATTAAACACTTGAGTAAGATATTCCAGAAGTACCATAAAGATGTTGTTTATCACTAAAATTGTGGGGTTTTTCACCTTTCCTATTTTGTCAGTCATACCGGTATTTCCCTTCAAACATTGAGGTCATTGAATGGCTTGGAGCATATTGCATTGACACCCAGTTTTGTGAAAAAGCCATTGAGTACTTTGAAAGAGCAGCACTTATCCTGTAAGTAGTTATTATTTTATGCCTACTCAGATTTGTGATTAGACATCCATAAGTATACCTAGAGATAAATCAGTTGGATAACTTTAATAATACTATAAGCCAACACCAGAATTAAGAGTATTTGGACTATTACCTAATTTCCTCAACTGTCTGTTCATATACAGTGTGTTTTTGTTCTTACTGTGCAATTTCAATGTTAAGTAAGATCCTCCTTTGGGCCCAAGATAGTATTAGGTATTGGACACTCTTTTTCTCTGTTATCTGCCATTGAACACAGCTACAAAGTGGTCAATAGCTCTCCAAAGCCACCAAGACCTCTTTCTCTATGGCTTTATGTGAAATACTTCCTTTCTGTTGTTTTGTTATGCAGTGATGATTTGGTGGTTCAGATAAATGCATGTTTTAGCTGTTCTTGCTGTGTTTCCATTTTCTACATCACTCCTACTTCCACAAAAAAGCTATCACAAATAAGGTATATAAGTAAGCAAAATTGTGCAGTGCAGAACTGCCAGGGGACAGTGAAAGTAAGCTGACAGATTAAATTGATCCTGATAGAGATGTTTGAAATATGCTGAGTTCAGTGCAGCTACTTAATGGCTAAAATTGTCTATTAGCAGAACATGATGCACTTCAGAAAGTATATAGGCCATATACTTTGTTTTAGTTCAGAAAGGAATGTTACCAGAAAATGCTTAATTAAATGGTCAAATTTAAATCTGTAATCTGGAGTTTAGAGATAATTCTAAAAAGACATTCATATGTAGACTTTTTATGTAGGATTCATGAACCATTTTGTGTTAATAGACCAATTCATGCCACTGAAATTCACTTGAATAGGTGTGAATTTCTCTATTTTGTGTTTTAGGAAACCTACCAAAAATAATACTAAAAAAACCTCTCTTATTGCTTGTCTTGTGATGATCTAAAATTTGACATTCTTTTTGTTCTGGGAATCTGAATGGACATGCATGTACAAAGACAGCACGTGAACAAAAAGTTTACAGTATTATTCAAGGAAAAATCATACTGCAAATAAGTTGTAAGAAGTTCAGTAAAAAATACTAATTCTGGCTTTGAGACGCTTGAGTTGGAATGGACATTAATTGTAGAAGAGAAAATCC
Organism: Pyrocephalus nanus; assembly: GCA_038380795.1. Lineage (NCBI taxonomy): Eukaryota > Metazoa > Chordata > Aves > Passeriformes > Tyrannidae > Pyrocephalus > Pyrocephalus nanus. The sequence continues at coordinate 44,281,160 of CM076259.1, forward strand.
AAGGTTTAAATAAGGATTAAAAATGAAAAAAACCCAAAACAAAACATAGACTTCACTCAAATGGTGATATAATTATAAGAAATAGAGATGTAGATAAGATAAAAATACCCAGTTCACAGGTTTGCCTATATTTTCTTCCATATAAATACTGACCATCTTAAAAAATCATATTTTAGTCAAGCTATGAGATTGCAAATACTGGCGTTTATGGTCTTCTTAGAAAATTTGGAAAGAAACAGATGGCACTAAAAGAAATGATTTCATAATCTTGTTTTGGCAAAGATCTAAAGATTTTGTGCTTCATGTCTCACTCAGTCCGTGCATGAAGCATGAAGTATGTGGATTGTAAAGTACTTACGAAAAATTGGCATATGAAATTCTTCATTATTATTTGTAATTGTAATCTATCTGTAATAGAGAGAAATTATGTCTCTGTGGGAGGAGATTTTTAACATTAGATAACGATGCATAAATGGTGCTTATTTCGTACTAGAAATAGAGCCTAGATAGGCTAATTGGTAAATATGAATATAAATATAAATTGCTACTGATTTGAAATAGTTTCATTTTAAAATTATTTTAACTGTGAACAGCATTTTTACTTTAACAATTTTTAGTTTGTTTGGTGCATTCAGTGCTTTAATCACAATAACTACATTTTGAATTGCATTCTAAGATAACATGTTAGACAAGGAACTGGACAACAGCTTTCATTATTTTATTTTTACCAGCATGCACAAATCTATCACTAATAAAAGGAGTTGTGCAGTTAATGCTTGCTGCTGACAATTTATTCTCTCTAGAATTTTTGTACTAAACTATGTAATAAACTTTATTTTGGTGTCTGCTTGGCTGCCTTTGTTTGTAGGAGGCACATTCAGCTGAAACTGAAAAGGTGCAGCATCTGTATTTTGTAAGCTTTTTTGGCAACTACCAGACAGATTATTTAGAGTTAAAAATGTCCTATGCTATGATTAGAGGGAAAAACTGAAGAGAATAAGTACAAAACTATTCTGAAAATGTTATCTTACAGTGCCATTTGGATATGCTACTACTGAATTGTAAGCCACATGTGGAAAGTGCTTTGGCTTATAGAGGATCTTGACACTATTGACATGAAAATTTCCTAGTTTTCATATTAATTTGAGAAGAATGAGGAAGGAGTCCAGCTGTTTTATTGTACATGTTGAAACATCTCAGATATTTTCTCTGGCATACCTGTCACCGTTTTATGCTAAAAAGAGAAGGACAGGCAGCAGCTCAATGCTGCGATGGGATGATAGGCAAAAAGGAGAGACCAGAGTTTGAAGCTGTGAGTGGGGAGTGTGCTTCCTGGCAGGGATCTCCTGGGCATGCACGGGATCCTAGTGGTAGGGCCTCCTCAAAATACAGTTTAGCATTTTGTTCTTTCCCACTGCATGGTTCTGGAACTCCGACAAAGATCAGTGGTTCACATGTCTGGTGTACTAACTGTGCCTGGGCCCAGAATCACGAGCAGGAGGAAGGCTGAAAATACGACTGAAAATGAGTGACATAAAGGCCTGAAAACAGGTGCAGGATGCAGGGGTAAACTGTGTGTGAATTGAGCTGTCTAGATTCTTTCTAGGAAGGCAATAGGCTAGGTGAAAAATTTATTGGTAGTTTAGTAGTAGGTCTTTACCAGTGCTGTGCAGGTTATTTTGCTTATTCATTCTTTGGCAAATGTGCATAATTTTATTTTATTTTATTTATATGCAGGCCGACACAAGTGAAGTGGCAGCTGATGGTTGCAAGTTGCTACAGGAGAAGCGGTAAGCTCTGTGACTTTTTGGTGACTGGTTGGAGGTTTGTGACTTTTTTTTGTAATCCATGGGGGCTGTTCAGACTGGGCAAGATGCAGATAAATTGGGGTCTGCAGTTCCAGGGCAAAGAGCAATGGTTTTAAACTGAAAAAGGGTAGACTTTTACTGGATATAAGGAAGAAATTCTTTACTGTGGGGATAGTGAGACACTGGAACAGGCTGTCCAGAGAAGTTGTGGATGCCCCATCAAGGCCAGATTGGAACAATCTGGTCTAGAGGAAGGTGTCCCTGCCCATGGCAGGAGGGTTGGAACTAGATGATCTTCAAAAGTCCCTTCCAAACCAAACCATTTTATGATTCTGTGATTTGTTTTGATTGATGTGTTGATTTTTTTCTTTTGATCTTTTCTGACTGATGTGAATATTGGTGCTAAAGTTGGTGTGAACACTCAATTATGTATTATTTTGTTATAAATTTTCTCTGTATATGTAATAAAACATGAAGTTTCTTTTAAGCCCAGGAAGTGTGCCTGCACTGACTTATATGTGAAACGTTCCTTGTGCTGTTAAATAAATAAAGAAAATAGTACAGCATACATGATCTGATAGAAGGTTTTTCGAATATACTACCAACTGATCCAACATAAACAGTTTTTCAAGTTGCTTAGTTCCCTTTCCTTTTCAACAGCAGGTATAATTTTTCAATATTAAAATAGTATTTGCACTACACAGAAGAGAGTCTTAATGTGCTGTGTTTTCATACTGGGAATAGAATATACTGATAAGCAGAATGAAAAGAGACTAACCTTTTTGGGGTTTTTCACCACCTAAAATGCATTCAAGATACTTGATGATGTAAATTATACTCTTCTTTCTTCCTGTTCCATCTTGTCGCTCTTCTTTATGCTTCTTTAAAACTTCTCAGAACAGTCTTCCGTAATAAATAAGTGCATTTTCTCACTTAGCTCAGTTATTTAATACAACAAAGGTTGTAATACAACAAAAAGTGAAAAAAGGAACAGGACCTGGGGAAGCCAGTGTATTAAGAATAATCAGCACCACCCAAAACTAGACAGATGAAACATTTTCCCAGCAAAGGAAAACAGTGGGGTTGGCTGCTTCTTAGATCGTTTATGGTTCATTGGCAAAATTCCCAGTTTATCATGTTAACACATAGCACATCAGTTTGATCTCTGCCTTGCACCAGAAGAGAAAAACAGTGATATCTCAACAAACTTTTTTTGTCAAGTATTTAATGGATATGATATTTTAGATTTACAGGGTCGGTCAGTCCTTTCCATAATCAATCTGAGTCAAAATTGAAGGCAAAAGACTTAAGGAATAATTACTTCACTGCCAGATCTGGGCAAAGGAGAGCCACACAATTTGTATTTTGATGTCAGGAAGGACAGACAGAGCTCTGCTGTTAGATATTTCCATTTGACCAATCCATACATTTGCAGTCCCAGATAAGTCCTGTTAGGCTTGATACAACTCATCTAGTAGTTGTGTTGTAGAAATGGAATCTTAGAGGAAGGTCAAAAAAAAGGCAAAAATCAGGAAACTGCTCTTCATTAATTCTCTTGTTTAGAGAGTAATTTGGGCTGTTTTCAGATGCCCTTAATTTTTACTGCTGAAGTGAATTGCTATTAAATTAAGTAATTAAAGAATTTTAAGTTCAGTCTCACTAAATTTGGTCTTATAATATTAAATTATTTAACTAAAAAAATGCATTTATGTTAAAGTGTATCAATTTCGCATCAGACATTCTTTTTTATGTTTGACTGTGTGGATAGAAGATGTTTGTTTTGTTTGCAGGTAACTACCAGAAAGCTCTGGAGAAGTACAAAGTCATTCACAGAAAATTCCCAGAGAATGTTGAATGTAAGTTGTTTAATTCCGTGGTACAGCTATCAGAGGGAACTTTGTTACATTGAATATGTGTGTTAGTAGTCATATGACATGTTTTTCATATAAAAATATTTTCATGTAATAACATTTTTATTCATGCTAATGCTGCATGTTTTCTGTGACAACACTAAAGTGTGATTTAAGAAATATTAGGTCAGTGCTGAAGAAGAGTGATGAAAATAAACTTCTACTGAATCTGATTGGTTTGAGTTCTTTCTCATACATAACTATGTTACTTATTAAATATTTTTTGTGATAAAACATATGTATTTGTACTTCTAGTTCCTGCTAGTTGAAATTTCTGCTGTAAGTTTCTAGATATGAGAAAATCATATTGATAAGTTTTACCAAAGCCAGGCTTTCCAAAAAAACTTAGAGGGTGAGACTTTGTTGCTGGGTTTTTAAGTATAGTTGGTCAACCAATCTCTGGAAAATCTTTGAAGAGTAAGACATTTTGCAAAATCAGTCACACCTGTACTCTAAATAAGATAAAGCCATGTAGAAAATAGAGGTTGTCAGTTGTTGTGAAAACATTCTCTGACATCCCACACTCTGCCTCACAAATTCCAAAATATGAGGTTATCACCAACAAGTCTGTGCTTTTAAATGCAATGTGGGAAGGACATTCATTCAGTTTTATTTTAAAATTGGATCATTCTGTTTTAACAAATGCATTGCTTTTTAAAAGAGGAATCACACAGCTCTCTTGAACAACAAGTTCAGTGCTATAAACTCCTCAAAGTTATAAGCAAAATATTGTGTTCATATTGGTCACACGTATTTCGGAGGGGTATTTACTAAACCTTTTAGAATGCAAAGAATGTAGTTTCTACAAATTACAGAAATGGAGGCAGGAGTTAGACAAGACAACTGATTTAAGTTTTCTGCTGCTGAAACAGTGCTTCCTCACTCATCCCTCACTGACCATGTGTTCCCTAAACCAGCAGAAAACTAACTTGGCACAAAATGAATAACATGTTTGTGAAAGCGCCAGCAGAGAAATGGATCATGTCATGCTTGTTTTGGCTTCAGTTCTTTCAGAGGAATGTTGACAAACACATAGGAATAGCAAAAATGTCTTCAGAGTTTGGTATAGTGTCTCAGGAGAATGTTTTTAGGGGCTCTTCTGGTTCAGTCATAGTTATAGTTGATTTTCATGTCAGGTTTGTTGGGATTTTTTAATTCTATAAATACTACTCTTTAAAAATCAACCACAGCAACAGAAAAAAAAACCATTTTGATTCATTTGGCATTTGTAAAATTGTTTTCAACAAAATGCTCTTGATAGCAGTTCCTCAGTAATATTCCTCATTTTATAAAATGCCTTCTGCATTTATAAATGGTATTTGTACTGTTCATGGATATAGACACACAGAAAATGTTGAATTACCTGCAAAATATCACAACTCACGTGGTGATACTGGACTGGAGTCACCTTATTTGCACAGTTGCTTGCACTGTTTGTCACCAACAGTGACAAACTGTTGGGGTGCACTTGTAGTTGGACCTGCTTGTAAGCCTTTTTTAATGGTGCTTTTTGCTTTTTCAATTAGGCCTTCGATTTTTAGTTCGTCTCTGCACAGATATGGGGCTGAAAGAAGTCCAGGAATATGTAACAAAGCTCAAGAAAGTGGAAAAATTAAAAGAAATAAGAGAGCAGGTGAGTACATAGATGAAGCTAAAAGTGTTTATTTTACTTCAAGATAAAATGTGTTATTAACTTCCTGGTTTAGACAGGCTTATGTGTTGAGGTTTGGGGAGTTTAGTTTTAAGTTACTGATCAGTCTTATATCTGTCTGAATAGTTTTTGAGAACCAGATTTTCTATGATTTTTTAAATACTAGTGAAAGATGGACTATGTGGATGTGATGGGAATGCCGGAGCAACTTGCATAATTCAACATCTCTGGAATGTCGTCTTTCCTACCTGCTTGCCAGATTTCATTTAATACTTTAGTGTGCTTATGAGCCAAGTAATAATGCAGTTATAGGGAGAAATGGGGAGTTTAAGAATTTGTCTTTTTGTTATATACAAAGCTGCAACACTGACATATTACAAAGGTAGATGTAAACTATTTGTGTTAGTGCCAATTTTTAAACTGAAAAAAAAAATGCGTGGAAAAGCAACAGGCCGTGAAAGGTATGAGATCATAACTTGTGTTCTGTTCAGAAGACTGAGCTCACGTTTGTATGTGTGTGTGCACTCATGCATTGTTTTCCTGCTATTCTGGTGATAAAGTAAGATTTTAAAATGAAAAACAGCTGCTTGTTTGAAAAGCATTATCCACACTGTTGAGCAGCAAAGTGTTTAGGTTTGCTTTTCCTATTGCCTCGAAGCTACATAGTCACATTAGGACACACGTCTTAACTAGTTTACTGTGCTCCTAGTAACACTTACTGGGTCCCCTTTGATGCCAGATAATATGTACATGCATCCTTGGATACTTTTACTTAAATTCCAGGGAGTCTTGAGTATGTGCATGGACACTAGGACATTTTAAAAATGAAACTTCCCAAAGGGAAACACTAATCAAAGGATTCCAACTTCATGCTACAACTCAACTTTGAAGGACTAGCTGAAGTGTATTGGTTTGAATTTTCAGTAAATGTAAAATTTAAAGCACTTGGGAAAATGGACAGAAGAAAGCAGTCTACGGCTGTAGTGGGATTAGTATTCCTCCATGTCTCCCCATAATCATATCAGTAAGCAAAACAGATGACCAGATCTGATGTTTCTATTCTGCAAAACTCATAATTAGGAGATCTCTCTGAAGTGTGTTAAGTGGGTTTTGCTTGGTTTCTAGGGAATATCAGTTCAATGTCAGTGATATACGTAGCTCTTTGCAATAACTTTCAATACCTCAGCACTTTACGTGGGAAAACTCACCAATTAAACAAAACAAAAATTGTCACATCTCTTCCTGTTTATTTTGCATTGGAAGTGGGAGCTCTCCCAAACACATTTCTGTACTTTCTGGTGAGGAAAAAGCTACCAGTAGAATATTTAGAAGTTTTAATCTTCTAAGTTACTTAAGAATTTAGTAACACAGAAATTACATTCAAATTATGAGGGGTTTTCTCATTCTGACTTCATTGTGTTAAGGGAATTTGTACCTTTCATATCTGAATGACAGAGGTATCAGAGGAATCCTGTACAGATGCATGGTAGCACAAGTTACTGCATAGTAAAGGAACAAAGACTAAGAAAAGATGTTTCAGGATGCACTGCAATTTAGTATGTGGCTGTCCTTTATTAGAAGTTGAATATCTCTGTGACAGAATCTCAGTATCAACAACAGCCCTGCCGTTCCTTTTCCTGCCATTGGTGTTGCATCTGGGTTCCATACCCTGGTTTTGGGTTGGGGATTTTTCTTTCTTTCATTGGCTGGAGTCTGTGTGTGATTTTTTAAGTCTTATGCCTACCATCTGGCTATGGAAATTACTAGGGTTTTTTTGTCCTAAGAAGTTTCTTCTGTCATCTGTGACCATATAGTCATAAACCATACTGTCAAGTTCTAAAATTACCAAAATTTTAATATTTCACCACCTAAGTTTCCAATAGGAATACTGGTTTCAGTTAGCAGTACCAGATTTAGTTCAATTCCTGCTCCCAATTTCAGACTAAGCCATGTTTTCTTGATTGCACCCAGTAAACACAAAATAGTTAAATGCTAGTGTAGTATACCTGCATTTCATAGTCTGCACACAGACTTTGTCTTCCTGTAGAAATTTATCAAAATTTGCTATTCTGGCATTGTTTTTCCAGAATAAGTATATCCACATGGAGTTTTTACCAAAATAAATATTCTGGAGTACTTATTTCCCTCAGTTCTCAAATATGGACAAGTTGTTAAATACTTCCAGCCAAGAATCCGGGAACATCTGTGGAGTTCATTCCCTGTCGAAATTTTTCTCCCTGCCTCTCACCCAGCGTTCAGTTTTTACTGCAACCTTCATACGTTGGGGCGTTTTGAGGGGGTGTTGCGTTCTTTGGTTGGTTTTGGTTTGTTTTTTTGCTACATTAATCTTCCTTTTTTATGTTTCAGTTTAAAAAAGACAGGTAGTAGTGTAAAAGGTCACTCAAGCTCCTTGGCACTGATGTACGCACACATTACTATTTATTTCTGTCAAGGAGCTTAATGACTGAAAACAAGGGGCTGATGTAGTGTGCTGTGAAGCAGAGATGATAGGTGCAAATGCTGGGAGGGGACTTACTGCCCTTACCTTCAGGCATCTACATCTGGGCTCATCATCCTAAATGTCTTTTGCAGTCATGGGAGAGAAACAGGCATTTTTAGGGTGGAAACCTATTTTGTATGTCTGCTTTTAGTATGAGATTACTTACAAACTATTCGCTTGAATTAATCTTATGCTTAAGCAGTAGTACTGATGTAATATTTGGGGAGTGAAGTCCTAGGATGTAAATGCCAAGAGGGCACTATCATCTAGGGATAGAAGCTGAGCTTCCATTGTCAGACTTGATGTCAGTCATTCAATGTTTGGAGAGTCTGAACATGCTTCCTGAAGGATTGATATATGCTACTTCACTGGACTGTGAAAACAATATTTAATACAAAATTCAGAGAACATATTTTAGACTTGAAGATTTCCCAAAATAAATAAAAAGTATGAGAAATTCTGATTCCAGACTAAATTGCTCTAAGACTAGTCCTGGTTTCACACTAGGCTCGATGCTTTTCTGTCTGACCCCTGTGAGTTTTGATTTAAGAGTTCTTCCTTTTTCTATTGGCATGAATCTTGAAAGTTCTTTCACTTCTTTGGTACCATTCCAACTTTGCCAGACTCCATTAGATTTTTCTGGTGAAAAATGGGTGAAGCAGCTTCAGTAACTGACCTGAAGACATGGTTGGGTAGTGTGCACGTGTGTTTTACTCAGATCCTGAAGTCATATTTTGAAATAAGATGCAGAGATACTGTATTAATATCTGAATGCTTTAAACACCAAGTTTTTGTACCTACCTATCAAAAAGTCCCTTGCTGAGATACACATTCTTGTAATTGACAAGATGCATGCGTGAGAAATTCGGTGTTTTGCCAGGAGGAGCTGAGTCTGCCATGTCTAGAGGTATTGCTTTGATAAACTGTTAAAGTTTTCGAGTAACACTTACAAAAAACACAGCTGGAAGATGTTTATGGTACCTTCCTCTTTGCAAGAGAGCTGACTTTTTAAACACAGCTTTTAAAGTATTTACCCTCACCTTTATCTTGCATTTAACACTCAACAGCAAATTAAATTTTGCTGTAAAGTACAGTGCTGTGCCAAGAATTCAAAATCTAAGATCCATAGCGTGAATAGTTTCTTTTATAGATTCCCGTACTTCTCCCCTTTGAGTCTTTACAGTAATAAAATGCTTGTGGGATTTACAAGATGTTAATAGGCAGAGGCTACTTTGAACTGATGCAAGGAGAGCTACATTGCCTGTTTTTTCAGCTGTACTTCACAAAGGAACATCTGAACTACTTTTATGCACATTCCTTGTATAAATTTTATCTGAAGAAAAATAATTTATTGAGATATTCTTTTTGAATTTCACAGAACTCTTGTTTTACGTAAACATTGGATTTAACAATGATTTTAAGGACAATTTTGTATATTGAAAAAACAGGGTTTATTAGTTGCAGTATAGTAAGTAGTTTAATGTTCTACTGTTTTATTAATAAGCTGAATTTTCAATAATTATCTCTAATATATTTATTTTGTATATATATATATTACTAAATGGGGATTTTTGTTCAGTTCTTCTCAAACCTTTTTCACTGTTCCCCAGCGCATTAAGTCTGGCAGAGATGGCAGTGCACGTAACCGCAGAGAAGGAGGTGGTGGTAAGTACTCGAGGCCTCTGCTTAAATGTGCAATTTGTCAGGATCCTAAAGAAAACAGTTTTTCTGAAAGTGTTTGTAAAGCCCCTTACGTTCTGAAATGCACACCAATATGCATTGAGCAATATGGAAGTACTTCACAAATTTTGTTTTGAACTTTTTGATTATCTCATTGCTGTATGAAACCACAACTGGTACAGTAGCATGGATTTGGTCCAACATTTGTGTTTTATATACAGATCTCAGAGTATTTCTAAGGCTAAATTTCTGCTTTTTTTTTTTGGTACTGAGGACTTGAACATTTTTATCTCATTAACTTGGTATTTGAACACTTTTATCCCATTACCTTTGGAATATTTACTATAAGGAATCATTTATGATAACAAAACAGAACACATAAGCCATGAAAACCAGGAATTCATTGTTTCTTTATTGAACATGGAGGAAAGGGAATTTTTTGCCCACCGTCTAATCCACTATGTCAGGTGTTCGTTACAAGTTCAAGAGACAGTTCTGTGCAACCAACTCCATAATAAGGATAATATACCCTTACTGTCTTTGAGTTCTTCCTTCCCCTTTTCCCAGTATAGCAGAAGTGAAGTACTAGAGTCCTCCCTAGAGGAAAGCTTGCTCACTGACTGCTAAGTCTGCTTCTGTAGATTTACAATGCTGACTTTCATAAATATAAAACTTGTGGAGTGTAAGTCAGGAAACTGTCCTGCCTTGTCTTTTCTGCACTAGGTAGCCTGTATATTGCAGAGCTAATGATTTTTCCCTCCCGTTATTAAATCCATGAGATGTTACTATGGTAAACCTAACTGTTCCCCACTGCCACTCTAAGGAAACTAGCAGACTTAAGGCTACTTCAGCCACCTGGAAAAAAACCCCCATATTTTGACCCCAAAAGGAAATAGTTTCTTTGCATTGTGCTTTTAGTTTTTCTTGATATCGATGGGTCTCATAAAAAGATATCCCCTGTAAATTCTTGCCTCTCTTCCTTTTACAGAGAAATAATTTGTGATTTTTTTTCTTATTTGGTAACTTTATTTCTCCATCTACATAGCAGATATTTTACAACATTTATCAAATTCTACAGGGCCATGAAAAGTTATGGAAATTATTAGTGTAATCTGATCTTAGAATGCTGTTACATTTATGAAGATTGCTCTCCTGGATTCTCTAAGGGTTAAGAGTGAGTGTTGGGTGTTTAAGAGAAATCTCATTCCTTTTTCAGTTCAGTAGTTTCACTAGAGAAGCTTTTAAATCATTCTTGATATGTAAAAGAACCTCCATTCACCTAGGATTGAATTTTACCTGTTCTGGGCCTCAGGCCAAAGTAATTCTTGGAGTAAAGCTCCTTGATTTGGTAACAGAGAGGAATGGAAATGTTTCTGGTCTGTCCTGTGTTACATAAGCCCTGTGATCAGGCAGCCAGCTAGAGGTGCCAAAAAAACATCGGTGTGAGACAGGATTGATCCTTGTTCTCTGTCATAAAGTAAGATCCACTTTGGCTTATAATGAATAGAAATGAAGAGCAGCATTGGTAGCAGGCAAGGATATTTACAGCTGTGCAAAACATGGCACATGTAGGGTCTCTTATCTTACAGCTCTATTTGGTAATTATCCCCACCCTCATCAGTGAAAAAGGGATAAGTTACCAGGAGAGAGTGAGTCAGTAATTTAGCAAAAGATATAAATACTGATCAGGCTGAAAGGATGCTAAAACAGCACTAATCCCCCTAACTACCAGTTTGTCAGTACTTCTTTTAAAGACAGAAGTATCTATGGAAATTTGTCCTTTTTTTTTTTTTTAATTTAAAAAAAATTTAAAAAGGGAATGAGAGGGTAAGCAGGGGCAGAATTGACCTAGAATTTGCCCTATCAATAATTCTTAGATTGTCACTGGAGATATTATGTCAAGGATATGAAAGAATGGAAAAAAATAGTTTGGGAACAAGTCTGTATAAGAGCACGTTTGAGAAGTCTTCATTATACAAATTCAGTGCCAAAGATCCAGCCTCTCTGGAAATGACTCGGCAAACAAGCAGAGGTACAAAGAAGGTCCTGTACTGAGCCTGGAGTTAACTTGTCTGCTGGGATTCTTAATTAAAAGTTGTGGTGAGATACTTACATGTATTTTTAGCACAAGTTAAAGGCGTTACGCACATTTTAACTGGTAATGTTGACTCTGGGGAGCCTTATCAGTGAAGAAAATGCACACTCACAGCATCAGATGTTAAGGACTTTGTTGTAGTTTGTCTGCCTTTTACTGAGGATTACTAAGTAATTTTGTCCAATGTTTGGCATTATTCAGCTGGGTTGTGAGCTGTATTTTTGGAGTTTAATAAATTTTGGTACGTGGCCTGTGTCAAGACACATGTGAAACATAAACATGGGTTATTTTATTTCATAATCTTAGTATGCTTTTGATAAATAACTTCAAAAGAAGAATTAAAAAAAAAATGTATACATTTTAAGATTAGTCTTTTCCAGTGGTGTTGCCAAGACCAAAAGGGATCATTTTTCTGCACTGTATGAGGGATTTGCCATCATTACGGAACCCAGTGAAGCATAGAATCCTCCTTAGCTTAGTGCTTACTAGCTAAATTAACATACTTACTAGCTAAATGAAGTGTGTGTGCATTCCAGATATTTTAGGTATGATGCCTGTTTTATTTCTTTCCTCTTACCGGCTCACTGTCCCCATACTTGCTGGCATTCCTAACAGATTTTTTTTCCCCCCAAAGTATTTTGTGCCTATATAGTTATTTATATTATGATTATTAATAATTCAGATTTCCTTGGTCTAGGAAATATGATCTCCAATTGCTTTTAAAGAGGAAGCTAAGAGGAAAGAGAACTAAGCCAGCCGGGTTTGTTCTTCAAAGGGCATCCACTACTTTGCCAATATAAATTAAAACAGAAGGTGTATGAGATGCACCAAAGCATAATTTGAACAACAGGATTAGTATATGTATGAATGGTACACAGAATGGTAGCGGGGAGCCCAAGAAAACTGACATCTATATCAACATCAAGTTAAAGTTTGCTCTTGTCGTGTAAGGAAGATGTGCATTAAATCTAAAACCCCTACCTAAAACTGAACACATTTGTCACTCTTATTATAAAAAGTGAAATTTTCTTCTCCCCACAATTACCAGATTTATGATTTTCAATCTTACTTGATTTATGTTGGAAGAAGATGACATTGATAAGGTCCTGTTAAAATTATTCTTTTTACTATATGAAAGGAGAAAGAAAAAGAAAAAAAAACAAAAACAAAAACAAAGCACCACAAAACCCTGAAGGAAGCTAAGAGTTTAGGCAGTTCTCGAAGATTTCCTTTCCAACAATATTTTCTTGTTTTCATGCTCATTTTTTGTGTTTTGCAGATACATGATGGTAACATCCAGAATTTAGAAGTTAGGGCGCTGTGGTTTTCACAACCATAAGAGATTTTTGTTTAATAGCATCATGTCTTTAGATAATGTAAAGTATGACTTTAAAGAGTACATTGCCATAGCAGTGTTTACTTGGTCTTTGCATTTGCCCAGCTCTCTGAATGGGTGGTTTTGTAGTGGATGAGAGGAGCCATGGAGTCTCAGACAGGAGCCCAAAGAAGCAGTGTTAAATTCAGAAGATGAAAGGCTGAGCACTTTGCATTCTCCTCATTACCTAAGCCTGTCCAGATGAATTTGGAAAGGAAACCATGTGAGAGTAATTTAGGTGTCTTTTCCCTTTTTCATTTCACTGGTGATGGTGTCAGTGGAGAAATGGGTTTGTCCATCCCGTATTCAAACATCCCTTACCATCCCATAGGGATTTCCTCATATATTATGGAAGCACATTATAGATGGTATGGCTGTAGGCATCCCAGATAATCTTGACTGAGAGGCAAGAGATTTTCTTGGTACCTGCAGCCAGGACCTCATGATCATTTATATTTTCTAGGCTTTGTGTGCCTCCTGATGCCTCTTTAATTAAAAGTCATTGTGGGATGGTTCCAGTGGCTGTGTGTGCAAAATAGAAAAAAAGTTTTTTTAATAGTGAAGAGAATATCTTCAAGTTTTCTGCTATGAACTCACTTAAAGACTTAGCTGAACTGACACATCAAATCAAAATGACCTGCAGTGGAGTTAAAAATTGCATCACTTCCCATGCCATTTCACAGTTTTAATATAATATTCTGCCTTCTGCACTAAACTTCTCTTTGGTCAAACCAATGCCCATTCTTCTCCAAAGATAGTGTCTGCATTCCAAATATGAAGGATGCATAAAGCTGCATAAAAGGCATTCTGGATTCAGTGGAGCATTAACCCACTGTGCACTTCGTTACATAAACAACTTGCAGAGGAGGTGGATTACCAAACAACCATACCCTTTGTTATTTTTTCCTGATGAGTAAAATGGTATTAAAAATTCTAATTTACATCCTTTGTGATACTGGAGGAATATCAAGTGCAGTAGTCTCATCACTGTACTTGCAACTAGTGAGATTCCTTTAAAAAATAAATACAAATACTGTGGATTTTATGGGTTGGAGTACGGACAGGTATCATGTGACACAGGAAGTACAGAAACACATAAAAAGATTTAGAATCTTTTTTGCTAGATATCAATTCTTAAAATTATTATTACAGAATTATTACAGATTATTACAGAATAAGATTACTCTTGAACTATGTTGCTTCATTTATTTTTCTGCCATATAAAACTAACCATCTTTTAAAACTAAGTTTTATGCTTTGATTTTTTCTTTTCCCCTCCAAATTCTCTGTGGAGGAATTAATTCAAATTAGTTTTTGTAAGATGTTGAACAAATCTAAATGAATGGAACATATTGTGATAGAATAAGTTAAATATCCTAAATATAGTATTATGGCCATGACTTCTAAACAGATGAGAGGAAAGAATGCACTGTAAAAGATATCAGCATGTAGAGTGTATTATTTATGTCTTTGCATGCATAGTCCCCAGTTAAGGCTGCTGAGGGGAAGATCATGTCAGCATGATAATCCAAGTCTCAAGTATAATTGTTTTACAGAGTAAATGTATTTATAAATGAGATTTTAAAAATATATTGACCAACTCTACCTAATCAGTTACTGTTGCTTTTTCAACTGAAACCTGGAGCCACGTTCCTGCAGTCAATTTATGTGTGTGTGTCCGCATTTTCACCCCAAAGTGAATACACAGGGACTGGCCTCCACATGAACTATAATAATAACATAATTAATAAAAGCACAAAAAGCTAATAAGGAACAGGTATTTACTGCAGTGAAGGCTTCCTTTTATACAGAGAACGTTTTAGTTTGGCAGTGGTCTTCCATTATTCAAAAGCTGTTTTTATTTAGGAGCATTTGTTTGTACAGTTAATACAGTAGTGCAGATAGAATTGATTGGCAGTTTGAGAAACATGTACCTGTAGTCCTTTGATTCCAAGTGCAATCAGAAAGACATTAACACTCAAAGCTGTGTTATTAGTAGAGAAGAACTACAAATCTTTTTATCCAGAGTTTTTATTATTATCCTTTGACCCAATGTTAACTTTTTTTTTCTTCTGTGTGTTACTTTGGTGAAAGCTAGTTTCATTCCCTAATCCAAAAGCTGAAATGCATATAAAATCTTTTTCCTGGATAGAGTGAGGGCAACAGGGAATGGTGAGTAGAATCTGTAAAACTCACGTCCCAAAAGTATCCATGTCTGTGATAAAATGCTTTAAAAACAATTTCTTCCCTGAATTTCTCTTCACTGTAGGATACCAGAATCCTGAAGTCTGCATTGCAAGCTTGTATTCCTTAACATTGCCAAATGATGTGTGAATGTGTACTGGATAAAAACATGTAGATGATTTATCTGCAAACAGAACTAGAAAAAGTAACTTCAAAATGAGATTTAAACTCCCAGCAGATCATGTTAAATGGTCAGCAGAATTTTTAATAGCTGCCATATTGGCAGGCAAATCCTGTATCCCATGGCAGAGCGTCAAGAAAATCTTACCCTAATTGGCTCAACAACTAGGACATTCCTCCTGAAAGCTGGAACTCTGGTTTTGAACTCCCTCAGGTGAAGGAAGGCACTGACGCCAGACCTCTCTCTTCCTGAGCTGCTGTCTGACATCTCCATGTGATGCAGATGTTGTCAAGCATCTCTTACTTTCAAAGGAAAGATGCTCCTCTTCCATGTCTTTAGGTATGATCAGAGCATATTGCAGTCCATGGAGATTATTAACCTAATTTAAAGTAATGGTGGGCTGCTACCAGAAGAGGTGTTAACCTTGCCTTCACTCTTGCTGAAGATATAATGCTCATCTAGAAATAAGGTGAGCTGCATTACTTTGCTGAGGTTTTCATTAGGTTACTTTTAAATGTATTAGGAAAATGCTCCAACAGAGCCTGTCACCAGTGGACAGAATATGGAAGGGGATATGACACAGGGCAGGAAGGGCAAGATTCTCCTTTCAGTGGTGAGATGGGGCTAGAGTGGTAGATTCAGAGGAAACAAAAGGTGGAACTCCTTACCTCAGGTTCTTACACATGCAAAAATTTCACAGGGTCACAAGAGAAGAATGAACAAGTTCTTGAAGAATAAATCAATCTCATTATTAAACATGAAGAGCCACCCCATTTCCCCAAATGCACATTTGATTTACAAATTGTTGGAGGCTAGGAAATTATTCTTGGAGAGCTGCTGTATATGCTTGCTCTACTTACGACACTCTTCCCTCAGCATCTTGTGATCTTTTGTATGGACAATAAGCCAATTTAGATAGACCTTTAATCTAGTAAGGCACCTGTATGTTCTTGCTGCTTAAGTTTTAAGAGGACACTATGCCCACAGACACCTACTCATAGTTTTTTCCAGGGTGTGTTTTGTCAAGGTGGGATGTATTGATCAAAGAGCTTGCAGCTTCTGGAAGGAACAGCCCACCCCCTCTCAGCAATTCTTTTCTTTTCTGTTCCTTTTCTTGTGTTCTTGCTGCTTTCCTTGCACTACTTCTAGCATTAATCTCGCTCTTTGGTGAGTTGGTCAAGTCCATTAAAAACAGTAAATAATGTGTTTGGGCGACTAAATCAAGTCTGAAGCCTGAAAAGCTCTAGTTGTGTGAAGAGCTACATTTGCTCACTATTACAGCACTGCACAATTCTGTATTGGCTCATAAACAGAAAGGGGAGCTTAGGCTCCAGGGTCACAGGCTGAACATCCACAGGCATGGTCATTTGGGGCAATTCAGTCATAGCAATATGTGCTTAAGGAGCTTCAGAGCTCTGGAAGGGAGAGTAGGGTTGGACATCCAGTAGATGGAGAGAGAAAAGGAAAGGGAATTTGGCTTCAAATTTTGAACTTACTGCCTAATTACCTGCTTGGATGTAGCCCTAATAAAGCTTAAGGGTCCTAGGATGTCCAAGAAAGCCTCTGTTTTCAATGGTATATTTTTAGGGCAATGAGATGTCCAGGTAAATTGTGGGTATTATGTTTATCCCAGCCAGTTTGGTTTGTTTACCATCCCACTTTTCCTTCTTTTAGTTAATATAAAGTCTTTCACCTTCCTCTGGTAGTATCACTAAACCCCATGTGTTTTCCTCCTTCACAGTCAAAAACCTTTGAAATGCCATCTTCTTCCTCTTTTATTTTCTTTATACCTAGTTCTTCCATTCTGGAAACAACCAGATAAATCTGTGGAGTTTCTTTGACTAGCTCAGTCTTCCCCTAGATTAGTTTCTGCTGTGTTGTTCCTGTCTTTGCAACTCTTTACTGCTTCTTCCAATTTTATTCATTATCTTGTAAATTATTTCTTTTCCACTGCACAAGACTCTGTGCCTGCATCTATCCTACTCTTTTTCTCCATGTTATAATTTTGTATTTTCCTCTAAACTGTCCTCAAAACATCTTCATCCACGCCATCTTTGTTGCACAGGCCTGTCCAGAGCCCGCTGAACTCAAGGGCTGTCCCTTTCTGTAGTTTCACAGCCCTTTGGTTGAGCCCCCCTAGTCCAACCCAGTGATTTCTCTCCATTTCTTCAAATCCTTCATTAAGTATTCACTTCTTTCATGAAGCCTGTCGGTGAGAATTGGTCTGAGGGAGGTGGATTTACATTACAAGGAAAAATACATTTTCCTTGTTTTGAAATTTCATCTGTAATCTGTGTCTTGTGAACTTATTAAGTGTTTGACATGTGATTGTATGTAGCAGATCTTTCTTGGAGCAGAGACATTGTTCTTCCAGTTTAGGGCTGAGCAAACGGAAGTCTGCAATAGTATTTATAGAAAAATTAAGGTTTGTCATCTTTGTAGAAGTTTGGGGTTTTGTTTGTTTTTTTCCCTTTTAATTGTAGCAATATTTATTAAAATAACATTAATAGTAAATAAGGCAATGGAAATGTGTTGCCAAGTCCAGACTTTGTAATTAAGCCTGTTTACTGAATGAAACCCATTTTTCCTCCTTACAGATGGAAGACTTTTAATAACGGTGTTCTTTGGTGTTGTAAATGAGCACGTTTGTATTTGGCTGTATGGCATGTCCTGCCTTCTAAATATATGGAGTCAAAGTCAAAATGTTTTCTCCTAGGAGAAAATATATATCCTAAAAATTTGTTGTAGCAGATGAGATTGAAAGCTTGCCATGAATGTGAAAAAGAGATTGAGAGGTGTACAGAATATTTAAAGTGTCTGGAATACTGCTGTGGCAAGAGAATGTTAATCTGATGTTGTCTGGGCAGGAGGCAGCCCTTGGAGCCGACACATTCCTTGGGGCCCCGCTGCAAGCTGAGCTGCCAGCACAGTGTTTACAGCAAGATGCAGGGCCAGGATGGTCTGTATACATGAACTGTGCCTGCCTGCCATGCAGACAGCACGTGTCAAACATACCCTTCTCATTAGAAGCAAAGTTAGTGTTGTATTTAACTTTGACAGTGCGGAGCAGGTGGATCACACTGATATATTGGTAAGCACACAGACATAGGAAATGTCCTGTATACCCTGTAATGGTGTTTATATTCATTGTGCTTATTTTAACTCCAAAGTGTGACTGTGATTTATAAGCAACTGAAATATCAGCATTTGAAGCAGAAATATTTTAAGGTGTTTACTCCAAAGTAAATAAGGTTGTATATATTTTTTAAAAAACATTAACACACATATGCATGGACACTGTGTCCATTGTGTTTTAAAGACCACTATTACAACTGGGTACTGTATCCATCATGAAAAGATGGTTTCATCCAAACCTAGTTTGACAGTAGTAGCTAAATTGATGTTGTTCTTGTATCATGATTTCACAGAATATAACAGCATGTTATTTGTGTTCCTTTTTTTTTTTTCTATTCCCCAGACAGTGGTGGTACCAAAGGGGAAAGACTGAGTGCCAAACTAAAAGCTTTGCCTGGAACAAATGAACCCTATGAAAGTAGAAGCAGTAAAGAAATAGGCAAGTGGACATCTTAGGCCTTCTTACTTTCCTGGCTCTCACAGAGTGGAGGAATAAGGAGAGAGGAAAAAATAAATTATTGGAAGAACATGTAAAATTAGATAATTAGGGAAACATTTTCCTCATTAAAATGAGATTTTAGCTTCGTTGTTCAGAGCTCACTATAAAGTAGTTGTAAATATTGGGAAATGTGGCTCATGTTATATTGCTTTTGATATCTGTCTTCTGCATCTTTTGAATCAGTTTCTTTGGGGCTGCAGTCATAAAATCTTCAATAAGATTGAATTTTCAAAGGGGTTTAAAACCTCAAATCCATGTGGAATGTGGTACTTCCTAAAAAGCTGTTCTTTAAACAAGTCATCAAGTTTGCTGTCCTTGCACTTTTCCGAAGTCTTTTTCTCACTGTTACATAATAAAGAGAAATTTATTAAAGAAAAAAAAAAAAAAAAGAAGTTTGGCAAAAAGGCTTCTATCACTAGCACTCAGGAACTTTGTTCTGGTGCCCTTTGTCAGTTCCTAAATGCAGTATTTTGTTCTCCTTCAGTGTTCTTATGCTCTTTCTGGTCTGCATTTCAAAGACACCTTACAGATGTGCAGTGATGAAAATTACTTGCAGCTAACCATTTCAAATGTATTTATTTAAATCCCAGATGCATCCTACACAGATCCACTTGGCCCACAAGCAGAAAGACCAAGAACAGCAGCAAGAAAAAGAACTGAGGAAGATGACTTTGCTGATGAAGAACTAGGAGATGATCTGCTTCCAGAATAGCATATGGGCCACTCAACATTTTTTTTAATGCCTGTAAAAGTTTTAGCTGAAAAACTTTCATTCATTATGATTTTGTAGTGGATTTTGATAAACTATTTGAGAAATATTTTGGATACATGGTACCTTACATTAAAAACCTGGATTTGAAATTACGGTGTCTTTTATAATTCATTTAAAAAAAATAATGGTGAAGTTATTTTACTCATGCATAAAATCTACACAGGTACTCAAACTCATTGCAAACCATATCAAATGCATGAAGCTGTTCCTTTCAGAGATAGATATGATAATCATATGAAACACATAAGCCTGTAAAATTTCACCTTTCAGTGCTAAATACCTCAAAGCATTGCTTATAAGGTTGAAAATGCCATATCATTCATCCAAAGCCAGAATTTATTTAAGGTCTGTGAACTGACTTTCTGAAAATGTTGGATGTGACCTTGGTCTTCTTTACGGCCCCAGTTTAGCAAAGCACTTAGCACTGATACCAAAGAAAGAATCTTAATTTTAGTCTATGTTCAGCTGAACTAGGGCCATTTTGCAGTCTCTTGGCAACCTCCTTATTTTTGTTTTTTTTTTTTTTATTTTGAATGGTCAGAGTTGGCAGGATTTCAGTCTAGTTTGTTCAGAATTACTAAGTAGATTGCAGCTTTTGAATCTTATGTTGGAGGCTGTGGCACTGACTACACAGTGGTAGCTTTCTACAGCCCAGGCTGAGTATGGGCAAAAATGTTAGTTACAGACATCATCATTTTGCTTATGAACTGAACAAGTCTGACCTGACATTACTGAGACATGTTAAATTCCTGATTTATATCACTTTTGGTTGATAAAAATATTAGTTTGGTGTTCAGAATTTCATAATAAATACTTGCAAAACTAGTCCACTTAGGAGGTTTGTTTTTAGTACATTGGCATGAGTTTGGTTTAATAGTTGGAGTTTGGTTATTGTACTTTGAAATGCAAGGATCCGGTCTTCTAAAATTTCCAGCGCTGGTGTTTCCTGTGCTTGGTGTTGGTGCTCAGACTGTTTCCCAGATAGTGACACTGGAGAGGTCTCTTCATATCTTCACAGAAGGTTCTTTCCACGTTTTTAAAACATCTTCCCAGCCTCATAGTGGTCAGGAATGTTGTCCTGTGGGGTTTATGGTACAGCTGCTTCCTATGTACCTGCTTCCCATGATACTGGTGCAGCACTCGGCCTAGGACTGCACCAGCTTCCTCCTAGTGGGATGAGCAGAACATATGCAGAGTGGCTTATGGAACATCCCAAGGGTCTCATCAAAGAAGAGAGACACAGAAAGCTATGGGGCCTGATCCTTCTCAGGGATGGAAAACAACGTGAGATGGATGTGGACGGCACCTGTCTGACTTCTCCAAGTCTTCCTCTTGTCTGTTCCTCAGTCCTGCTCTATCTATTGCTCTGGTCATGGAATGACATATTCCTGGATGTCATAGGAGTTCTTTTCTGTCAGGCTTAGTCTTGGAAGACCTGGACCCCCAGGATGCAATGTGCCAGGAGGGAGGGAGCATTTTCAGCTACAGACAGCAGTGTTATATCTGACTTATCACACTGAGAGGAAATATTTGGGACCATGGCAGGAAGCATAAATGAACCCGTGAAACAGTGCAAAAGAGGAGACAGGCAAGATATTGTCATGGTCTTCAAACAGGAAAACATTTGCGTAGAGCATCTACTCAAACACTGCAGTGACACAGACTTGTCCGTGATAAAGTGGTAGGCATTACTAATAACTAGGAATATGGTTCACAACTTAGTCTGTAGAAACACTCCTATGGATACCAGAGAGATTTTGACCAGCAGCAGTTTCTTGGTTTGGTCTGTCCTGAGTAACTGTACATTATGTAAAATCCTGTGGATTACAAGGAATTGCACATTTGTTCGAGTCCTGCACAAACTCACAGACACTTCTGCAACATGTTGCAGAAACTCCCAGGAACTTCTGGAACATGTTGTTTCCTATAGCATGAGGATCTGATTATATAATGCTCTGGGTTATAATGTATTTACATGTTATTTTGTAAGCACAGTTGAGCTTGTTCTGAACTGACAGAAAGCCATGTGATCCAGCTCCAACACCAGAACAATCAGTCCTGCCGACAGTCAGTGTGATGTAGCCCAGGTTCATCTACTTCAAAACCGTGTTAACCATGGCTCCGTCTCTACTGGAATCACAGTGTTGCCAGGGAAAGCCCAGAGCAGAGGAGCTGATGTGTAACCATCTGTACTGTAGGGCCAGTAGCACAGGAGTGCACAGGAGTACAGTTTTGGACCATGGCAGATGATTCCTCAGACACTTGCCTTGCATCATCCAAAGGTGAGCCTGGGCCAGGAACCATTCTTTGTAAGCAGTTTCAGTGCAACTTCCTTCTTCTTTGGTGCAAGACGTTCTGTGTGAGGGAACACAAGATGTGACATCCCCACCTGGACCCAAGGCTGGAGAGTGATCCCTGATGGGGACAAATACACTGGAATCTCTAGAGAAAGAAGCTGCATGCATGTCCAAAGTGCTGTGTCAGTGTGTTGTTGGAAGGCCTCAAGCTGTCAGGAGGTGAACACACCTGCACAATTTGGACAGCTCAGGTCTTGAAGGAAGCATAGCCAGGCCAGGAGGGTGTTGTGTCTAAAGTAATTATCTGTGTTGTATGGGATTATTGTGCTATGTTGATGTGACCACCCTGCCCCTGTCCTGGAGATTGGCTGGCATTTAGCTCAGGTGCAATGAGTTACATTCCCTGCTGCCCTGTAGGATGCCCTTAGTCTTGTAATAAGTCTCAGAAACCGCAGGAGTGGAAGCACTGAATGAGCTAAATAATTCTACCTTCATCCCAGAAATTCAAGCAGAAACATTTCCTCAGGTTTGATTGCACAAAACAGACTCCATATCCATAAACCACACTGTGGGCATGTGCTTCCAGCAACATTTAAGCCCCAATTTTGTGTTTATAATTCTGAAATTAGTAGATCCATCATTTAAAATTTCTGAATAAAGTTTTAGCAAATGCAATAGGACTGCTAATTATTTATTCTTTTATATTGGAAGAGTAGCAGTATTAAACCTAGAAAAATGCTAATCCTCTTGAGGAACTGACTCATGAGCTATTTTAGCTTGTATTATCATAAAAAATATATTGGTCCCAATATTAAACAACCCTCAGTTGACCTCTCAGACTTGAGATCCTCCTCAGGATTTGCTGGATTTAGTTACATACAAAGTTGCCTTTCTCTTTACGTGAATGAAAAATGTACAGTAGCCAAATGTAAACGATTACTTGGGTAGTTGTTTATGTATTTATTTCTAAACAA
Source organism: Pyrocephalus nanus (assembly GCA_038380795.1). Lineage (NCBI taxonomy): Eukaryota > Metazoa > Chordata > Aves > Passeriformes > Tyrannidae > Pyrocephalus > Pyrocephalus nanus. The sequence goes on from CM076259.1 coordinate 44,304,221, forward strand.
GCCTAATCTCACATTATCCAAGTATTCTCAATCATATATTTCATGTTTTACTTCGAACATTTGTCACTACAGATTGCGTAACTTGTTACTTTTAAAAGAAAGCTATTCTAGAGTAACATGGGAATTAAAAGCTTTACAAGGAAAAGATAGATAGTTCATAGAATCATAGAATGGTTTTGGCTATAAGAGCACTTAAAGGTCATCTAGTTCTAACCCCCCATGCGTAGAGGGGACAGCTTTCACTAGACCAGGTTGCTTCAAGCCCCATCCAATGAGACTGTATTTGTGCTTGGAATTACCAATAATCTGCAGGCATTATGAGGAGGTGCTGTTTCTCTTCTTAATGCCTTTGCTAGCATAGTCTGACACTGTAAGAAATTATTTTAATTTGCTAGATTTAGATTGTTCTTGATGTCAAAGGCATCTTTTTGGTAGAAAGGCTATTTTTAACTCATTTGCTCCTCGGTTTCCACCTTTGCAAAATGAAGGGATTCTTCACTTTGCAAGAATTGCACTTTGTAATGCTGAATTGCCTAACAACTCTAAATCTCAGAGCTGAGATCCTGCTGTAGAAGATGCTATGCTGTGGAAGCTGCAAAGTGGTATTACAGTGCTTACAAGTGCAGGGAAGATGAATGGGAACAGAACAATTTGGGTGACAGGTTATCTGCTAACAGAACGTGAAGGAGAAGGGTATCTTTGGGGAATAATTTAATTCTCTGTCTGAAGATCTATACCTACTGGTGATACCAGCTGAATGTTTGGTCCTCCCACAATACAAGTTGTTCAACTTGAAGGTGTAGATGATGATTTTTAAATTTTTAAATGTTTACATCATTATTTCAGAGAGAGGAGCTCATTAATACACGCTGCTGTAGCAGGACGGGGATAAACATTTGGAATATGCCATTTTGCTGTGACAAGCGCATTATGTGGTATCATTAACAGTGCTTGTCATAATAATGTGGTTTATTTATGTGTGAGCCAAACTATCTGGAATCAGCTGTCATGCAAGGGTGGCTATGGAAGACAACAATCCCAACCAAGAAAACGTCCTGACAAGGTTGCTTATTGCTTGTTAATGTGTCTGGGACAATGAAGACACAAACCTTGTGTATTTTTTGTTAAACACATTTCAGTGTTTAACATTGCGATGGAACCACATGGAGAAAATGTTTCTTCTTATTCATAAAAACTCACTAAAAATGTCTGCCTTATTCTTGAACAGCTTAGTTTTCTTTTGAACATCCTGACTTTCTCATAACAGGGATTTGTAGAACTGAAATTCTTATTATCTGGCATTGACCACTATGGTGATAATCTCAGGAGAGAGGCAGATGCCACTGCCAAGTATAAATGTTGAATGACAATTGCCAGAAAGATTATTTAGACTATTATATAAAAGTGAAATAAATACTCTTCCTTCCATCTCTTCTAAGTGACAAGTTTCTCTTCCCCTTCCTCTCAAACATTTCTTCTTTGTTTTGGTTAAAAAGGGATAATGTAAGGTCAATAAAGGAGGATAATAAATGGTAAGGCATACCCTGAAGCTCACCAGAATCCAACAAAATAGAATGTGAAGATTGGATCAGGCTATAATTCATAGATTAAATGATTGCATATAAGGAGATGAACTGTTATCTTAATTTGTAATACATTTGGGTCAGGAAAGTGGAAAGTTTAAGATAGTATGTTGTTGAAACACCAAGGGGAAACACCAGAAGCTTGGGGCACTATTGAGAAGAACAGTTATGGCTGGAGGCTGGAGGGTGAGGGAGGGCTGAGGAAAGAGGGAAAGGAGGAGGGCAGGGAAGGGAGGGCTGCTGCATTTCCAAGGGCGGGGCCCAGGCAGGGGTTGCCTGCGCTGCAACAAATGGTGGCTGTTCCTCTGTCCTCTAGAACTGCAGGCTCACCCAAGGACATGACCAGACCATGGTCCACTCCTTTCCTCAGCCACTCAGCCAGAGAGATGTGCTACTTTCTACATGGGCACTGATACAGAGATAAGGAATTGAAAAATTATACCAGTTCCTAGCACCGAGCCCAATGATGTAGTGGGAACAGGATGGTGGGCAGCAGGCTGGCAATGGCCTGTGTCACTGGGGAGATGGTGACACAGCCAGCCTGCAGTGGGTTTCTCCTAGATGCTTGTGAGATTTGGGACTACTGGCCTTGGCATGAGGCTGGGAGGACCACAAGGCAGGGAGGCAGGGAATGCCCATGGCGATGGAGGATTGCTGCTCCAGCTGACCCTGTTGTCAAGAGCATGGGCTAGATGTTCTGTGCTCTATCACTGGGAAATTTCAGATGAGGCCATCAAAGGAAAACATCTCACTGCCCTGTTTTCTCTGAGCAAACAGCATGAGCTGTGGAATTACCCATAGAGTCACATACAGGTGCATATGCCTGCTATTCTGAATTCATTGATTGAAATACTATCATATATTGCATCAAATTCAGGACAGACTTTGTATTAATAAATACTTTTTTCCAGTATTTCATTACATAGATGTTTTAAGCCCCCCTCAAATTCTGAGAAAATTATAAATCAACACCAATGACACTGGTTAGTAATTTTTCAAAGTCATGGAAGAACCTAAGTTGCCAAAATGTATTAGTGAATTTTTTATGACTCAGATGTCTCTGGGGCAGAGTATGCCACGAGAACTGGCATTGTGCTCTTTCAGATCCTGTGTAATAGAATCTCATTTTCTGCCCTTCTGTGATTCTTCTTATTTGAATCAATGAGATTGTTAATAAGATAATAAAATGCAAATAATGTACCGAATTAGAATATTGTCTAGATAAAACTCAAAGCCTTAAATTCACCGGCAATTTAATGCTTGTGCCATTGTTTTCTCTTCATCTACTCTGATTTTTTGAGGCAGACCTCTCCCAGAAAGGCCAATATAGAGGAAGTGCATAAAAGTCATTTTGCAAAACCAAGTGTGACATCCTTATGCTACTCAGAAAGCATTGAGAAAAGATACTGGTTTATCATGGGAAGAGTAATATAAAAAGATCTGTTGTGATAAATATTTACCAGGCCAAGTGCAGTGCAGAGCTCAGGAGTTAGACTGGACTGAGTTCAGTGGAATCTGCCTTGCCCCAGTCTCTCACCTGAGGATAAGACTGCCAAGGAGAGTTTTTAATTCAGTTTTAAACACTCCTTCCTGAGAGTCAAAACCTGATTCAAATCCCACACAGTTCAAGATTAAGATATCGTAAGTGATACTGATCTGTGATGCATACAGTACCAAAATCACTAAAAATCATAGTTAGACTTAATGACTTTTCAGAAACCATGAAATCAAGTCATTTCATTATGAATGCCAGTTCATTCTGTTTCAATTCCAGACTGACTGGTGAAGCTGATGCCTTATATTTCTGTGCTACAAAGCTGGGGTTTCTCAGTCCTTATATGATTATGATTCCCATTTTCCCTCCTTCCTGATTAGTATTTTCATATTAACTATCCTTTCACTAAATGCCTCAGTAGATATATAGGGCTTTAATATAGCACATGGAATATTTAATTCAAGTGATAAATTCTCAAGGCTGTTTTTAATGCAGACCAGTTCAGTGGACCACATCTTTTATGACCCAGAGTGCTACAGATGCTTATTTTTGTGGGTTGTGCCAGAGACGATAAATCCATTGCATTTAAAAGTACCAGCAAGCCAGCACAGAATAGATGGAGAAGTCATTAGAGGTGAGACCTCAACCTCATCTAGCTGTGTATCATGCAAGTTTCTCACCTTCTGAAGCAGCTCTTCGTCCGGTGAGCAGAGTGATACTGCAGTGGGTGTCTGCCACAGGCCACCTGAGCAGGAGGAACTGGCGGATCAGTCCGCGGACAGCTCCAAGCGGCCTCACCTTTGCCAGCCCCAGTCTTCACGCAGGACATCAACCACCCTAGTGCCTGCTGGAGAAACAACACAGCAGGGATATTGCTGGAGAGATGCACCAGAGGTGCTGCCAAGTCTCAGATTCCAGACCCCTACGACCCCCTGGACAGTGCCAATTGCTCTAAAATGACTGGGGGAGCCCGGGCTGCAGCAGTCCCTTCCCCAGCTGCAGTCACACAGGCAGGGCTGGGCTATTTCCAGATGTAAATCCCCACGTTTTTTTCACATCAGCCTTGACCCTTTGGCTCTGACTGGACCAAGTCTCCCTGGCTCTGCCTCACTCTCGACCCCTAGACGCCAAGTGTCCCGGCGGGGCCGAGTAGATCCCAGCTCTGCCCGTGCCGCGGGCAGCGGGAGCAGAGGGTAGCAGTGGGGCAGAGGGAGCGCTCGACTGCCGACGGCACTCTCGGGCCGCGGGAGTGCCGGGCCGGGCCGGCGGCTGTGGGCGGACCGAGGCCGGCCGTGCCCGCGGGGCTGTGCCAGGGCCGGGGGCAGCGCGGCAGGGAGCGGGACCGGCCCGCGCCCGGCGCCGAGCCCTCGCCGCCTCTCCGTGAGCGCCGCCGAACATGTTCCTGGCAGGCGAGGCCAGGGGAGATGCAGTGAGGCGCGGGGCACTTTTCCAACAGCTCCTCCGCCGGGAGAGCCAGTGGCACGGCGCGGCGCCGCGTCCCGCATCCTTTCGCGGCTCCCTCGAGGAGGAGCAGCCCGGCCGCCATGCAGCGAGGCAGGGTAAGGGCTGCGGGCCGAGGGCCGGGGGCTGCGGGGCGCGGGCGATGCCGGCGGGTCGCGGTCCCGTCCCCGCTGACGGCGCCGTCGTTGCAGGTGCGGGCGGCGGCGGCGCTGCTGGCGCTGCTCTGCGCGGCGCTGCTCCCGCTCCGCGCACAGCCCGCCAGGGCGCACAGGCAGCGGCCGGCGCGGACCCGGAGCTGCGGAGAGCGGCCCGAGGAGCTGCTGGAGCAGCTGTACGGGCGGCTGGCGGCGGGCATGCTCAGCGCCTTCCACCACACCCTGCAGCCCGAGCCGCCGGGCCGCCAGCAGAACGCCAGCTGCCCCGCCGGGGGACGCCCGGCCGCCGACAAGAGGGTCCGGCTCCCCGTCAACCTGCGCAGCGCATCGCCCTGGGCTTACAGGTGACTGCGGGAGCCGCGGGAAGGGGGGGTCCGGCTGCCTCAAGGGGAACCTGGTGGGCTGAAGGGAGCCGGGGCGGTGTCCCCGTGTGGGACGGGCAGCAGCGCCGGGATCCCCTGGCTCTCCCTGCGCGGTGCCCGGGGGATGATCGGGGAGGCGAGGGGTGAGCTCGGCACCGAGCAGCAGTTGGGAAGAAAGGTGCTAAAGTAGAAGTTTAGGTAAGGCGATGTAAGGTAATTGCTTAAAATTAGCTTGTCTGAGGGATACGTCTAATGGGCAGAAAGAGAAACGAATGAGATGGAGTGAGCCGTGAGATGGAGCTCGCATCCACCCGGGAGCACAGATCACCCCTCAGAAAGTTGCTTGGGCAAATTGTCATATGTGAAGTTCACTCAGAGGACCCTCAGCAAAGAATCACAGCTAAGGAAGCACATCCTTACTCTGTAACAGCCCCAGGGGGACTCAGTTCTTTTCCTGAGATGTGACTCCAGACACTCCGCTGTTTCTAAAATACATGAGTATACTCTGTGTTCATGTTACATACATATCTTCCACTTACCAAACACTCCCAAGTGATTGCTGTCCGGTTTTGCTGAGGAGCGTAGGCAAGGAATGAGTACAGCAATATTCCGCACTGTGTTTTCAGCCTATGCTTTGCAAACCTCCTTCCCCTGAGGTGGAACAGAGGCTGACAGACTATTTTTAAGTGGGCATGAAAATAACTTAGTAAAGCAAATTTGAATTTAGGCTACTTAATACACAAACCAAGGGTCTGCACTTCTACAGGGAGCTATGGAAAAGCTTGGAAACCACTTAGCTAGAACACTAAACCCAGTGTGTGATCACATTCTCAGAGGACTATCAAGCCTTCTGGTGGTTTATTTTAGTAAGACTAACAGAACTAAGAGGAGTGAGTTCTCTGTTTTCACCTTTCTGTAAAGACACTGCAGACAACAGGAAGGTAAAACATGCCCAAACTTAAAAGGAACTGACTTTCTTGCTACTTTCTGTGTGTTGTCCTTCCCATATGCTTTAATGCAGTTACTGTGTATTCAGCAAGCAAATGTCTCCTTGTTAGCAGTCTCCAATAAACATTTATTCTGTGGCATGGGTTTTGCCCACTTTTAGTTTAAGAAGTAATCCTACTGAGAGAAAAATGGTTTATTTGCTCAGTAAGTTTTTCATAAACAAAGTATTTTTAGTAATACATTTTCTCTAAGCAGATTGAGGATTTTTAAGCTACCTAAGCGTGCACAAAGCAAGTATGATGAATGAAACACCTACTATTAGGCTCAGGTACGTTTTAGGGTGGTTTTGATAAAAACTAGTGCTATCAGAAAATTGTTCTGATTTGAAAACAGTGCCTTCCATGCTTACATCTTGTTAGGCAGGTGTTTATTTTCAGTTGGGCCTCTGAATAGGTTTATTTCTTAACAGAGAACCAGCTGCTTTTTGGGGTTTGGCTTACAGAAAGTTTATGAAGAAGCTGTAAATACACTGTACTTTTCATCAGAATATTTTCAAACAGACCACTAACCATTCCCATAGAAGTAACATGATGAAATCTTCAAGCTGGGAATTTTGAAAGATAGTGGGGGAAAAAAAGTATACCATTAAAAGCAAAATCCAACAGTATATTTAGGGGAAAAACTGTTTCTCTAGGGTGAAGAAAACTGAGCACATGGTCCAGTTAACAGATCCCATTTACAGCTTTTTTTGGTGACTGTGGTTTTAGTGTATCGTTAGTGTGCAATGAGACACCAACAGACATCGCAACATTTGCAGTGAAAGTGTAAAATATAAGATTGCTAACGTGCATTAGCTCTTCCAACCTGCTGTCTCATAGATTTTGAAGCTGGATATGAAGATCTGTTTTGTTCTACAGTCTTTACCCGAGTACTCTGGAAGCAAGCTCCCTCATCCTGTTAGAGCTACTGTGTATCTTTGATAAGGACACTCAGCTCTCCATTAAGAACCTGCAAGTGAAGTTACATGACACTTTGTTAATGGCTAACCGATTTAATTTACACAATCTCAGAGATTTCTTCTCCGTGGCTGGGGTGTTAATCCGAAAAGCTGCACACAGCTGTCTTCTGAAATACAGAACCTTCTTGACAAGCCTACTAACATTTAATTCTTTCAATATTTCATCATAAATTTTGCCCCTTCACTGATTCATTGCTGTCTCCTGAACTGCTTTCTGAATAACTGAAGTTGTTTTAGTAGTCAAATAAATTCACTTGCTCTTGTACACTACAGGACACTGCTCAAGGGCTGGATATGACTACTTGAAATTTGCATCAAGATGCCTGCTCCATTTCGGTGTGTCTCACTGACATCCTGCTCTCTGACTTCTTTTCAGCACCTAAAAACTTATAGTGCAATTCATTTTTGCTCTGTTCATAGAGTCTTTCTTTTTGACCAGCATTTTAAAGTCTGAGATATCTTATGCTGTTTCTACATTTCCACTGATGTTGCATCAGTTCCCATTGTTACCATCTGCAAATTTCATTAACATACTGTTTATACACCCTATTCCAGGTCATTAATAATAAAGATATTAAGTCTGGCTCTACTTACCTTCCCCTGTATATCTCCCTAGGCACCTGCTCCCAGCTGTTTAACACTGCTGCTTGTAATTCTTCTGCTCAGATGACTGTTCAGTTCAAGTCAACTGAATTTTTTTTCATATCAGCATTTATGAAAAAGAATCAAAGATATTACTTAGAGATCTGTTCACCCCCCCCTGCATTGCCTGTATCCCAAGTTTGTCATTCTAAGTGTGGAAGAATTAGGTTTGACTGGCTTAAAGCTCAGATAATCCTTGTGTGGCTTCTTTCCTTGTCTTTGTTCTGTGCTTACTATTTATTTTCCATTACTTGATCTTTTGATTTAGTTACAGAGAAATCAAGACTTACATCATTTTTGGCTTGTTGCAACCCAGAGATATAGGGGTTGTACATGGATTGCGCCACAGATCCATCTGGTCCCCAATCCTGCTGCTAGCAGCAACCAACAGGTGGTATTTAAAGCAAAAGTTAGCAGAAAAGGATTCATCTGTCTGATACTGAAATTCCACCCTGACGGCCACAGGAGATCAGTATATAACTCAGGGCACAAAGTTTAATCACACGAATCGCTCTTTACTCTGCAGAGCTATAAAGAGACAGCAGAGCTCCCTGAAGGCAGTTAGGCATGTTGGATTTGTTCAGCAGTTCAGGAAGCCGGTCTAAAAATTACCCAGTTTTTTTTAAAAATAAAGCAGGCGGTTTCTCATGGACAAGAACGATTATAAAAAGGATTAATTTTAAATGCATGTCTAAATGTTTGCAGGATCTGATATTAAAGCTCAGAGTAACGTTTGGAAAATCTGATCCCACTGAAGTCAACAGCACTTTTATGGGTAGTGTTAATTTGTGAATCCATTCTTGGGGCTGCAGAGCATAGGTGCCATTTATTAATCAGCTCTACACATAATTTCTATTATTATTTTCTGTTTTCTTAGGGTTATAATAATAATCATAGCAGGTTTGTAGGAATACATTCAGAGTCTTCTGCAAACACACCTCTGTGTGACTTTGGCAAAAATTCTTTATGTGTATTCAAGAAGTCATTCACGTTTCTGAATTTCCAAATCCCATGTCTTCTGTGTCTGCCTCTCGGGTCTAATCCTGTGTTTACTAAGGGTTGTTTATAGAGATTTAACTTTTATTGTTAGTGTTGCTCTGATCATGAAATTCCACATCATCCACTCCCTTCCTCAAACATTGCCCAGCTTGTTTTTTCTGATTTTCAAAAAGCAGTTTCAGTTTATAAGCATCCTTGTTTTAGTGCTCATTTACATAAAATCTTAATAAAAGTAATACAGACAAGTCTTTTTTTTCCTGGTAAAAGCCAAGCTTGTGTGCAGTGTGTTTGAAAAAGAGGTCTTTCCTTTAAATAATACTCCAGTGGTTTTCTAGAAGCTTATCCAAGACATTTTCCAGGATTTAACAGTACTGAGTGGCATATGCCAAAGACACAGCCAAGGGAAAGAATTCAAGGGGTCACAGAACTGCCATCCTTTTCAGTTGAGTACATGTTTGTGCAACTCTTCAGAAAATCAGTTATAGCATTAGGCTACTCTTTTCAAGCACTGTAGTTACTACCTGTATATAAAACAAACTAAGAATAATGTGAACAAAAGAACACCTGCTACAGAGAAATAAATGTCTTGCCAAGAGGGAAAAAAGTTATTAGCTCTTAATCCCATAAGTATTTTGGAGTGTGAAGGAAGGGGACGATGATCTGCTTATTAGAATTCTGATAACATCCAGCTGTTAGCCCAGTGCTAACACTCATTTTCCTGAAGAGTCTGCTGGCTGCCCCAGCACAGCATCTCACTCCCTGGAGTCAGAAGCTTGGAAACTATGAAGCGATAATATTATTAAAAATACTACATGTGAAAGTAGCAGTACAGGACAAGACAGATTAAGTCTCTGCAAGAGTTTTACTTCTGACAGAGACTTTTGTCTTGAGTTTCCAGGCTTAGAACGTAAACTGCAGGAAGTTTGTTTTTCACTGGGATCCCTCAAAGCACTAGTAGAGTCATAAGGAAAAGCAGCCTAGTCACACTTCATTAGCAGTTCCAGTTCAGCACAAACCTGCTTCTTGTTCCAGCAGACCAAAACAGAGCAGCCCAGCAGAGCTCCCTGCTCCTGTTGCTTGTCAATCGGTAGTGCTGGTGAGGCAGAGTTAGCCTTATATACCAGTGACCTGAGTTCACAGGACAAGGGCAATCCTCATAAAAATGTCTGGGCTGTCTAGTTTGCAGCAGTGGCCACAGTAAATGACACGAGGCTGCAGGGGACAGCTGGATGCCAGTGAGAAGTTGCACTTCTCTGGTCCTCTGCCACTCTTCCCAGCTGCATCCATCCCAGCTGGGTGTATCTTACCCTACGTGTAGGAAAGAGTCAGTGGGAACTTGGAGCATGTGTTTTGTCTGGTTAGTTAACCTGATGAAAAATGCCCTCTTCTAGAGTATGTAAAAACATGACTTTGAAGTGCTTGGAGTAATGGAAAGGCATCAAACTAAAGCAGCCGAGGCAGTGGTCATTATCTGCACAGTGTTGGTCTTGTTCCACATACGCAAACAGAGGAAGTAGGTCACACAATTGCATTTTTCCAGCCAGGTCACTGGTTTTTCTTAGTGGTTCAGACCCAAGTAGGTCTGGGCTGCCTGGAAAAATAAAAATAAGGCTTTAGTTGTATGGTTTTGCTGAACAAGTTTGTGCTGAAAATGCAGAACCTTGGATATGGCTCCAAATTGTAGTGACATTTGAGTTAAGCTAATAATTTCAGGAGGCATTACTTACATCCTTCAGCCTTAAAGTTCTGGTCTGGATGCAAAACTGCATCTATATTTTCAATCCATCATCTTTCCAATTCCCCACATGATGGGGTAGAGGTGTCTACATCAAACTTAGTTATACAAGAGATTTTTTTCCTTGGAAAATATAAAACCATGCCACAATCACACTATCCTTCCAAAAAAAAACCAAACCAAACCAAACCAAAACAAAAAAAACCCAACAAAAACAAAACAAAACAAACAAAAAAAAAACAAACAAAAAAAAACCACCCCAAAAAAAACAGTTTATACTTGACTTTCACCATGTGGAAATTTGGAGGGGAAAGTTCGTTGTAGACCATGACTCCAGTGTTCTTCTGCTACCAGTGAAAACTCTTATGTCTGCATGCAGAAGCATGTTCATGCTTTCCAGTAACATCATAAACCAGGTGCTAGAGATAATACAGTAGAGGAAATACCAATGACTTGACATATGGTGTGTTTAACAATCAACCACTGAAACTACTCACACTTGAGTTTGAAATGGGAATGTATCACAGTAGAAAGGCCTGTATTCCCCTTTCTTCCCTTCTGCTGGCTACTAGATATTTATTTCACATTGGTGTGAGATCCTGTAACATGAAGGTATTTCCTGGGGAAAGTAAACAAGTATAAATGGAACAGAGAAGCTTTGCAAAAAATATCTACAACATCACCGGTGTATGGCTATGAGAGAACTGGACAGGTTTATCTGTGAGGAAAACCAATTCTTTAAATATATATGTGTGTGTGTATATATATATATATAAAGGCCATTATATACACATTCTAAATGTCTCTTTTCTTTGATGACAGGATAATCAAGTTTGTGTTTGGCCAAAGCTGTGATTCCAAGTTTCCTTTAACCTGATAAACAGGTGATAATTCTGGAAGAAGCAGCTCCCCTCTGCCCGCATCGACAGCTGCTTGTCCCCACTGGCTTTTGGTGTAGATGTCTGTGCACATGTGGCAAGATATACACAGCTTTCAATGAAGTTACTTTTCAGTTGAGTGAGTTCTTTGATCAGTCCTGTGACCAAAAAAACATTGGCATCAACCCAGGGATGGGTGTAAGAGGGAAAGCCAGGCTGCCTGTTTTTGCAAGTACAGATTTTGTTGACTAGCAGTGACTGCAGTCACAGCTTGAGGCAGAATTATGCTGCCTCTTCCACAGCTGAAACCTCTTCTCACCTAAGAGATGACCCGAAAAGATAAAAGGCTAGCACTTTGATGCCCACGGAAGTGCTGCAAACCCTGAGAAGCACAATTTAGAAATCACTTTAAATCTATTCAAATTTAAGATCACTTTAAGCTCTGTTAAGAGATCCCACCTGAAGCACTGCATCCAGCCCTGGGACCCCACCATAAGATGGAGTAAGTCCAGGGGAGGGCCATGAAGATGCTCTAAAGGATGGAGACCTTCTATGAAGACAGACTGGGAGCCTTCAGTATCTAAAGGGGGCCTAAATAGGGCTGGAAAGGGCATGTAGTGAAAGGAAAAGAAGTAATGGCTCCACGCTGAAAGAGGATAGGTTTAGATCAGACACTGGGAAGAATTAGGAAGGGAGAGTGGTGAGGCACTGTCACAGACTGCCCAGAGAAGCTGTGGCTGCTGCATCCCAGGAAGTGTCCAAGGCCAGGTTGGATGGGGCTTTGAGCAGCCTGGCCTAGTGGAAGGTGATCCTGACCCTGGCAGCAAGGTTTGAACTAGATGATCTTTAAGATCCCTTCCAACCTAAACCATTTTATGATTTTATGGTTCTATTGTGGTTTTCAAAATCAGTTATTATAAAATGTCTGCGGGAAGGGGGTATTGTATACTCAGTAGTTTGTTTTATCCCATAAATAATTATCTTGATGACAGGTATTTGATTCCTTTTTGTTATGCAATTGCCTTACTTCATCTACTGCATGGTGGTTCTATCCTGATCCCAAGCAGAGGATGACTTAAAACCCAGTGCAAGAATTTTTACTGTTCTTGCAGCAATTCATGACAAACATTACAGGCTTGACCATTCTCTCTGGTATCAATCTTTTTTACTCAATTTTTTATCCTCAGCTGCTGTGATTTACCACCCAAACATGGGAAATTATTGATTTAGTTTTCAAGAAAAAAAATGCTCCACTTCACTGTCAGGAAAATCTACCAAATAAAGAGGTAGCAAAGTATTGCAATGGAGCCTCTGGGCAGGCTGGGGTTCTCTGCTGGAGCTTTTAGACTGGACAAACATGGACAAATACATCTGAGCTTGCCCCATGGAGTCATAGGTGACCTCTTGATGTGTCTTCATGCTCTCTCCATGCCAGTATCAGCCCTAGGACACTTCTGCTGTGCACTGTGTGTACGTCTGACCATGTATGGTGTGAAAGTAGGAGCAGGGGAAAGGGAAGAAAAGGGTTTCCTGTTATCTGACAGGTGTGCTCGTGATAACATATGTGAGGTCAGCATCCTCCCAAAGCAGGGATGGGCCCTGAGGGAGGAGCACTGGCTGTATTTCTGGGCTGAATGCTTCTCCAGCCAAAGACAGCAGTCATCCCTCCCCAGCTGGACAGCAGAACCAGTGCTGAAGCAGGGCTAGTTCTGTAATGGTGTTACAGAAGGTTATCTGGAGGAAACCTGAAGGTGCAATGAGCATAGTGGCAGGCATAGGAGTTAATGGTATTTTTAAAAATCCTCATTTTCTGGAGGTGCAAACATATTTTCTAGAATAATGGCACACCATTCTAACAATGTACAAGTTACAGCCATGCCTGGTATCCATTTCCAGTATAAGCAGGAAAAGTGGGTAAAGAACAAAGCAACAAATACATTAGCACCACAATAAGCAGTGTGGCTACACAATCCATTACATGTACTCTGCTGTGCACCTAATCTTTTATTTCATAAAACAAGCAGACTTTATCAGCCTTTACTCTCCTTGCTAGAAGCAACGGCGATAGGTCAGCCAGGATCTGGGGGACTCGAGACCATAGTATCACATCTTTGTTTCTGCATCCAACAACATCCAGAGAGGAATGATAGAACTTGGGCTTTGCTGATCCAAGCTTTACTTAGAATCATAGAACCCTTAAGGTTGGAAAAGACCTTTGAGATTATTGAGTCCAACCTTTGACCGACCACCACCTTGTCAACTAAACCACAGCACGTCCAGTTGCTTCATGAACACCTCCAGGGATGGTGATTCCACCTCCCTGGACAGTTCATTCCAATGCTTGACAACCCTTTCTGTGCAGGAATTCTTCCTGATGTCCAACCTGAAGCTTAGTTTAAAAGCTTTGCTCCTGCTAATAAGGAATTTCTAGAGATAGGGAATTAATAAGCAAAAAGAAATGGCCAAACAACAAATGGTGAAACAACAAAAAATAGAGGCTATACTCCTGAAGCTTTGAGGCAATGCTTTACTTCAAAATATAGCAGACAAGGGCAGACAAAACACTGACATTGCAGTTTATCTCAATGTGGGCATGAAAATATTACTTTTCACTGGTTAGAGGAAGAGACAAAGATGAATTAGAGAAAGAAATACAGAGTTCTGCTTTCTGCACCTTTATAACTCCAAGAATAGTAGGGATGCAAAATCTTTTGCAGAAATAATAGTACAATTCAATTCTACTTAAATTATTAATTTTTAAAACATCATGTCATGACTTTAACAAAATAATGTTAACAAGGATTTGTACTAATTCTTGAAGAACTCGAGGCAGATCAACTGCCCGTGTCCTTTTTAATGCTCTATTTACCCACTCAGTCTAAAGCAACACTTATTCTTCTTAAACCCCTGAATCTCATAATTCAGAAAGCCAAATGTTTCATATTTCTGTGTGCACTTAGGACGTGATCAGTTCTGTTAATTGTGCATGGTTTTTTCTCTACAAATAAGAAGCCAGACAGTAATAGCCACAGCTATATTTTCTGGAAAAGACAACAGAAATATGATATAATTATTACAATTAAATAATAATAGCAACAATAACAACAACATTATATAACTCCAAAGGAATATATCTATTTTAAGACGTACTAACGGATCTTTATTTGCTTCCCTGTAGAATTTCCTATGATCCCACAAGATATCCCAAATACATTCCTGAAGCATACTGTCTGTGCAAAGGCTGCCTCATGGGGATCTTTGGGGAGGAGAATTTCCACTTCCGCAGCACCCCTGTGTACATGCCGACCGTCATCCTGCGCCGCACGCCCTCCTGTGCCGGGGGCCGCTATGTCTACACAGAGGATTACATCACCATCCCAGTGGGCTGCACCTGTGTGCCTGAGCCAGAAAAGGAGGCCGAAAGCGTAAATTCCAGCATAGATAAGCAAGAGGTGAAGCTGCTGGTGAGCCAGAACAAGCCCTCGTCAGAATGATGAACATATTAGGAGTCAAGTGTCACAGTACTGGCCTCACATTCACATTTCACCACCTCGGGAAACTGTGACATGGCAGCAAACACACTGACTTGCCCTCTTTTTCTGCTTACAGTTATTTCAGTTATAAGATGGAAAGTTTTGTCGAGTCACTCAGATCATTAGAGATGGCAAATCATATGAAGAACTTCTTTAGTTCATGTACTCCTGTTTAGTGAACCTGTTGAGTTCATTGTTACAAATTCCAAAGTAGCCTTTTTTCTTTTTCTTAGAGCAGAACATTTTATCCTTGCTTCTTCACAGTAAATTTTAGAAGATGTAAGACATGTTAGCTGTTATTACAGCAGACTGCTGGTTGTAGATATTTTTAAAGAATCTCTTATACTCTAAGTACTCTTATATAAAAATCACATAGTGCCGGACGTGTGCCCAATCAGCAGTTAAAAGGATAATTTCTCAGGCTGAGAAAGCTTTCCTTTACATTGCATAAACTCCAAGCAGTGTTCTTGGCTGTTACATCTTTGGCTATTTATACACCACAGCAAGGAAACCTTTGCTGAGTTAGAGTTATTAATGAAACTATATTCTATGTGTTTGCTATTTTTAAACTTGCCAAATTGCTAAGGGTACAAAAGTGTTGAGAAAAAAAAACATGCTAGAATATTGTAAAACTGCAGCAGACTTTTCTGATGTGGACTAAATCTGATTACACAGAAAATATCAGTTAGAAAAAACACACTTTGGGTCCCAAGAATTCTGTATTAGATTTCATCCATCAATAACTGCGTAACTGTTTCTTGTGATAAAACTGTACCTGTACAGTTGAAAGGCCAAAACTTTCTTCATGTTAGGAGAAGAAATTGTCTATTAAAAAATAAGTACAGAGGACAGGGTCCATCTCAAGTACACTGCAGGTGAGTAAGCAAGCTAGGTCTTAACTTCTCGATGCTACGAGAAGTTACTGAGGTGAGTCCCAGTCAATCCAAACAATTTATACAATTACTGTTACTCAGTTTTCCCTATGCCACATGTAACAATCACCTGCAAGAGCTGCTAGTCTGCACCATCTTCCATCTGTGCAGTTTACTGCTGATAGAACTTGATGGCAAGCCCTAACTGGAAACCCTGGACGCACAAAAATTTGCATTTCCAGAACAAGAGACTGAATGTTGACTCAGTTTAGAAAATAAGAATCAGGAATAACTAGGCATTCCTTGCACAAACATAATTCCTCAGAGGGCCACACTTGCCAAAACTGATCAAACTCTGAATGCACAGCAGAGAGTTATCTTTTACCGTTGAGGGATCTTGACTGCAATATTTTTACAGAACAGACATCATATGCAGCAATGCATTTGCTATGCCAAGAATCTCAAAACTGGCCTTTAATTCACAGTGGAGAGAGCCCCTACACTACACAAACACACACTTCTCTGGAGTGTTGTTGGATGAAGAATGGAAAGACTACAAGCTAATCAGAATTAACAAGTTAAACAGAGGATGGAAGTCATATGACAACTACTTATCTTGGTGCACAGTTATGGACTGTGCTCTCTATGACCCAGTCTAGCATAACAGTATTTTTACAGTGCAATTTGTGTAACTTCGTACAAAGCCTAAAATAGCTTAATGAATAAATGATTCCCTTCATCATGTCAGATTGAAGATTCTAACTGTGTCTATTGTGCAGATGCTTTTCCTCAATTCTACATGTCTTTAGATCTGTGTTTCCTCAAATTGTGATGCTTCTATCTCAAGGGAATCCTCAAAGGAGAGTTCAAACAAGGTCATAAAGTGTTTATACTACTCAGAGAACAGCTAATTGCCCAGCTGCTGCCAGCAATTAGAGGTAGTTACCTGTTCCCTAGAGAATGTAAATACTTGCAGCAGTTACAACCACTTTCCTTCCTCCTAATATGGAAGAACTTCTCACCCTCTGAGCAGAGGGAAATGGTAATCAGAGGGGCTCAAAAGGGAGACAGACCCACAAAACTGGAGAAACACTTCATTGGATGATGTTTCTGCAGCCTGTCATCTTAGAGTTTCGCTACTACATTCTGGGGTTTTTCTCCACACACACACTTCAGGCAGGGTGAAGATGGACTTTCAGACTCCACAGCATAGAAAGCAAAGTCTTCACCGTAAAAGGCAGTAAAATGACCCCAAACAACAACAATAAAATGTCAAACCATGCAGCATTTAAAATGTAGTAAATACTTAGAGGGGCTACTAGCTAAAACTCTGGCTAAACACTGCCCTCCAGCAGAACTCATCTGTCTGCCCACACGCTTTTGTTATACAAATTTGTCTGCAATTAATTAGTTATTAGAGCACATGGATATATTTGCATGATGTGGAAGAAAAAAAAAATCTCACTTTTTTATTGCAATTCTTGTGCTCCAAGCATTAATTTATTGGAGTCATTTTGAGGTTTTCAAGTAACTAGAGCATGTTCTTGGAATTCCTGGGAGTTGCAAACTAAGATCAGGTAAATGGAGCAGTTTCTCCAGTCCAGTAAAACAAATGCTTTGGCTTACATAGAGTTTCAGAAACTGGATGACAAAAAGTACTACAGAACTGCAAAATCTCAGTGGATCAATACAATATAGGTTGACAGCAACCTTCTGGTCACATTGCAACAAGTGCAGGAAGCTTCCCATGGTTAAAAGCATCTTCACGTTATCTTGTTCAGAAGCCCGTTTTCCTTCTTTAATCTTTACCCTCTTCTGTGACAGCCTTTCTAGCTAAGCCAGTTTGCCTCCTGATCCAGCTTTCCAGTTAGGTGTCTCTTAAAATCTGTGTTTATGTTTTAGCATGAGCAACTGTTTGATAGTTTGTTAGTGAACAACTGTTTGTTAATACTTAATGTCAAGAACTATTATCCACGCAAACATTTGTTGATCTTCAAAATACCTTTCCATCTATTCTTTCTCTCCACATTACTCATGTTGAAAAGGTTAAGTATTAAATGTAGTTTGCATTTGTTTGGAATTTTTTTTTTAATGACATCATCACATCATGGATTTATATCAGTTTCACTTCAAATGTGGTGTGACATTTTCCAGCTTCTAGCCCTCTGGTTACAGCTGCTGCAGCCTTGCCTTTACTTTGCATGGGGGGAGGGAGGGTTCATTGGAGTTGCTTCAAGGTTTCACAAACTGTTGACAGAAGGCAGACATGAAATGCCTCATTGAACCAACTCCAGCCCCAATAAATGCAAACAATTCAAAGCTGGAACTATCTGGCAGCTGCAGCTGATTTGAGAAAATTTTTTGTTGTGCCAGGAAAATCTTTTCCTTCAATGAGGTTGTCCCTGGAATACATTAGAAGCCACAAAACACAGAACAATATCCTTGGTAAAGGGATTATTTTCTTCTCTGTAGTATTGCTTAAGATAGGTTGGAAAATTCCTATCATTCAGGAAGGTTGAGAAAAGCCTGAGATGCTAGTTTGGGTTTTCTCAGTAGTCATTACCTGAAGGTGTTTGTCTGAATAGATGGAGATCTACAGCTTCAAGTGAACATGGAACTGCATGGGGGAACACAAACACAAAAGCCACAAGAGGAAAGGGGAAAAAGGCTGTGATGTGCTCACAAAGCATGAAACCCCATTAATCTCACTGGTGTTAGGGAACAGTCATAAATACCTGGACTAGGGCACGAGGGAGATCCAGTCAATCCCACGTGTTTTGGTGGCATGAGCTACCACTTGGTTTTGCTGTACTCCCGTCTAAGGGGCTGCAGAACGTGAGCAGACCCAGAACAGCAGCACAGCTCTGACATCAGCTGACGAGGGGCTTCTGCTTCCCAAACCCAGCTGCCCTGTTTCCCATCTCAATGCATGACACTGGGGCTGCTCCGCACAGGTAACGGTGATCGAACCAACCACCAGAGATACCTCCCAGTTGCTCTGGTCTGGAGGAGCACGGGCAGAGGGGACGAAGCAATTGTGTGGTAGAGATGGGCTATCCATGCAACACTGAGCTGAGGGTGACATTTTTAACAGAAGTGCAGAAATTGGCAGCAGTACCCTGGACTTCATGCAACTGCATTTCCAGAAACATTTCATTTCTCATCTGGGGTGAGGTGCAGGCAGCTGCAGTGTATTCTCTTCACCTACAGCCACCAGCCTGTGCACAAGCACATTTTCTCTGCCAAGTGTCCCAGCCATACCAGCAGCAGGGCACTGAGATGTAATGGGCACAGTGCCCATCACTGCAGGTAAGTAGCTGTAGCACAGGACCCTGTAGTCATGCATGCCACTGGAAAGGCAGCATGGTGCTAACTCTCCACCACTGCTCCAACAGAAAGTCCATCCATGAGACATCAGCAGTAAAGAAAATCAGTCACTACTTGACACTGATGTTTTTATTCATAATCCTATTACAGAAGAGAGATTTTGTTGTCACATAATATTTCTTAATGTTACCATGATGGCACAAAACACAAATTCACTATGAATTTTTGTGACTTGTACCTTCTTAGAAATAGCTCTTGCCTTGGAATCATTTGGACAAAAAATAGTTTACCTCCCATCACTGATGAAGTCTGTAAATGCCACCAGTCAAGCTCTGCTTGGGCAGCTGCCTGCACTCACCAGGCTTTTAGGAGGGAAGTTGATGGACAACAGGCTGCTCTGTTTGAGTGCATCTGCACAGATTTATATGTACTCTCATTTTCATAACTGTGCATCTTCACAGTGCCTCTTTTCAAAGCTGTCTGACCTACATTTGAGAAGCAGCAGTTATTTTCTTGGAAGTGAATTTCTTGGTATAACTGAATGGTGAAATTTCATTTTTTTTAAGAAAGGTCTCTGATGAAGTTAGCAAAGTTGTCCTTTGATTCTGCTGTAGAGAGCCCAGCAACACACATTTACCAAAATAAAGCAAACAACTGAAGAATTAACAGCAAAGCAGCAACATAGGTGAAGCTTCGATTTGAACAGCACATTCTAATTTAGGTGGATGGCAGGGGAAGAATATCCTCCCTTCTGCCAATCTGCCCCAATACCTGTTCCCTTTGAAACCTCCACGTAGTTATACGCAAAGTTTCATGAGTTACTTCATTGTCTCCATCTGCTTGGTAACAAACCGGTTTACAATTGTTAAGTACAGACTTGTGCCAATAGCCACGCAATTAACACTCTGGTTTGCTTTTTTTTTTAAACTGGCCACATAAAAGTGATGATGAAGCCTGGAAAACAGCTAAACCCAGATGCATGTCACCTGTGGACAAGCATTTTCAGGGGAGATCCTGGCTCAGCAGCAAGGACAGCTTCTGGTTTGAAAGGCAAGACTGTATTGGCCATGGGCTCACAGAGACTGTCAGAAAGAAGAGTCTGGTGCCTGTTCTTCTGCAAGTGCTGCCTCTGCTGCACTTCCCTCGTTTAACAAACCTGTAACCTGTCTGACAGAAGCCAAGGCCATGAAAGAGAAAGAAAACTGTTAAAATGAAACTCAGGAACAGCAGCTGTAAAGTGTGAGGAGGGAAGAGCCTTAGGAAGTAAACAGATTTCTTGGAGAATAGGGAAGAGAGCTACAGTGGCTTGGATGGGTATTTAAGAACCACTGTTGTGTCCAGCTCAGACAGCACAATACTCTGAGCACTGAGAGAGGATTATATTCAATCTACATTATTCCTGCTCAGTTGTTTACTCAACCAGATGGGAAAATCTGCATGCAAACAGCAGAAATGCGCAGAAACGTGTGTGTTACCTCTACCTTATAAAACGGTCCTGTCTCACAAGCTTAATTAGGTTTATTCCCACTGCAAAATAAATTTCTCAGTTCTTCATTTTAGGTGATACATTTTGTAGATGCAGCATTTCTCTTAGCCTTTTAAACAATATGGCATATAAAGACAATTACTTCTATTTTGCACGGTGTATTTATAGATTATAAACTGTTGAGTGCCTTGGAATTTATGAACCAACTTTCACCCAAAAATATATTAGTAGTGTAGTTAGTCAAAACTAACTTTAAAAATTCCCAGTTACCAAAAATGTCTACCATCCGAAAGCAAAATTTTTCTAATGTATAATCTACTTTGATTGAAATATAGTCCAAACCTTGTATATAAAATCTAACATTTGAAACAGTGGGAGTTTATCAATACATTACATTACTCCTCAGTGGCCTTGCAAGATTCAACAATTTCTAAGAGGCTTCTGTTCTACTCCTCTGCTGATGTCTGTGGAACAGGAGAGAAAGAAAACTGGGCAACTGGAAAAAAACAGTTTTTGTAACCATAAACTTGACATACCTGTAAATCATCTTTAATTTCATATTGAAATCTGTTAAAAAGCAGGCAATACATTTAATCAGAGCCATTATGATTCAAGATTTAAGGGACTAACATTACTACGGAAGTATCAAGTTCTTTTGCTATGACAATTCTGCCAAGTCTGCCAAGCAAGCACCTATGTGTTGTTATAAGCTAAAAATCACTTCAAAAAGGTCTCTGAATTGTAAGTTACTGGTTAGAATTAAACTCAAACTGAGAAGTTCCTGTCATCCAGCCCCTGCACTGTCTGGTCCACATTTGCCTAACAGGCAAGGTACAAACACGGTAGCTGTAAATGCTTACTCATTTAAAAGAGAGAGGCTGACACATGTTCATTAAAGCTAGCCCGGGAAACAGTACTCAGAGCTGAATATTTTCAGCACTGAGAATTATGGAGTCACTGATAAAAAACAGAAAGCAGCTTGACTGAAAAAGTTGTAGATCTTCTTATGAGAATCAGTCCAGTCCAGAAACATAGTTCACATAACATCGAAATTCATTGGCTAAATTTCTTGAGTGTTTTGGAATAAACTTGCACATCTTCACACCAAGATGCTTTGCTGCCTGTTCCTCCATGACGGCACCTGCAGCAAAAATAATTGGTATTCAATAAGAAAAACAGTAACAGAATGTTTGGAGTTTTTTTAGTAGCTCCTCACAAATACATATATAACAGAGCCTGTGCTTTTTTTAAGGAAGGAAGGCTTAAAGTAGCTACACTGTCAGCCTCCCTTAACAACTTAATCTACTGAGAAATTTACAATAAATCTAAAAGAATGGAAACGAACATCCGAAAACTTTCATAAAAATAGGTAGAGGGTATCAGTGCCATTTATGCATAAAAGAAACTTGGAACTCAGTCTTCTTGCTACATACCAAGGAACTTTAATGGTAGGGAGCCATGGGAAATGCAAACAGATTATGTATACTCTTCCACTTAAATAAACTGCAGCTACGCACTGAGAAATCACTTCTTGAGCAGTATTTCTCAAACTCTGTAAACTGAAGAACCACCTACCCATTTTAGGGAGAACCACCCTTGTGCCTGACTGCCATGAGCAATTAAACCAAAAAGTAGACTTTCTGTGGCCATGTATTGTTTTAATTTTTTTTTACTTTGCCTGCTTGGTTGACGTCCCTCAAGTTGTTTGGAAAAAGAGCTTTTGTCCTTTGCTTTTTGAAAAAGTTTCCTGGATGTCTTCATATGTCTTGTAATAACAATATAGTTTAGGAAATGCCATGACTAAGGCAGATACACATCACTTCTTAAATCAGCAAGTGCATCTTCATAAAGAAGGACCTGCAAGTATAATTATCTAGTTATTTAGTTTCACTGCTTTTAACACTGGTTTTTAATTCCTCCTGCTGTATTTCAGTGCCTGGGATATCAGGAATAAGTTACACCTACGTTTTGCCATACCCCGACTTCAATCATTGCAATATTTCTGGAACTTTGCAGGATGATCTCATTATTCCTTAAAAATTCAGTAAAACTTGTAATGCCATAAGAAAAAAACCTGACTTTTAAAGGTCCTATTAAAAATCATTTGCCTCCAGTTTAAAACAAAGATTGAACTCAAGTATTCAAAGAAAAAGCTTAGGATACATACTGCCCCTTAAATCAATGATAATATAATATTATAGAGTTAGTATTTCTCTCACATGAGTGACTCTGCCTTTTGAGAGAGAGAAAAAGATCCTTATGGGGACCTAATATTTTTATTTATATTTATTTATATTTATACCTGTGCAAAGCAGTATCTTTCCTTTTGTCAAGTATTTGATCGTCTCTGAAGTTTTCTGAAGACATTCCTCAGACAGATAGGGTGGATCTGCTATTACAATGTCAAAACTGTGTGGCAGGAGATTTTCAGGTAAGTTCAAAGGTTGGTTGTAATCATAGAAGATAAATTCTTCTCCATATACAGAAAACCTTCTGTCGTACTCAAGTATACACACTGAAAAATCTTTACCATCCAGTTCTTTCAGTTTCTGGTACACACTCGGTGCACTAACACATGCTATCCTGAAAAAGACACAGTAACTTAGAACATTGATTTAAAAGGCAAACAACAGCAAGAAAACCCCTACACCAGTCCTCACAGCTGCTTTGGGACAAACATTTTAAATATTAGTCCCCAAAATGTAAGCTATTCTTTCTCCATTCTAACAACTAATTCCTTTAATAACTTTAAGCCATTACCTATTCAACCTCCACAGCTTAAAACATTCAGTAAAATGGTAAGTGGGAACATCAGTATAAACTGTGAATTAAAGCAGTACTGCAGATGAACAAAGATGAAGTACAGTGAGTAATGAATTAAACTGCATGCTCTGTCTATGTAGTAGACACAAAGCATTTACAGAAAAGACATGTTAAATGTACAACACCATTATTAAAACCTACCTGCCATCTTCTCCAGCTGCTGCAACCGCTTCCTTGGCCAGGCAGGACGCAGTGTCGTCGCTGTACCAAAACTGGCTCAGTTGCTGTGAAATGATGCACAATGACAAACAACATCAAATCTTCTGACTGTGCTACGTACAGTGAGGTGTGGTCAGTCATAACTGAAGAAAACCAAAATCCACAGCAACTTCCCAGTTCACAAACTGTAAAGCTGGAAAAGTAGCTATTTTTTGACAGTCTTTCTACTTCTGTAATCCAGGTAGCTCACACCACATGCTTCCAAAGCGTGTATGGCAGTGCCAGGAAAACCAGGTAATCCAAACCACTTACAAGGCTATTTCAAACCCCATGTGCAGATGCACAATACTTATGTGCTCCTAATTTGAGTTACTTTAGCAGAAGAAGAAAAAGGAACTTAAAAAGTGACAGTATGGAAGGAAATAAAGGACAAAACTACTAAATCAGAGGGGATCAGGAAAAGGAAGAGAAACAAACAAACAAACAATCCAGAGACAAATCAAAAGTCAGTCCATCATAAGTAAAAACAAACAATGAAACAGCCATCCACAAAAACAAAGAAATAATCCACAGAGAGAAATACGAAATTAAAGGACAGATCACTTGATCTGGTTACACTGTGTTTGTCTCAGTCTCAGGGAGGAGTCTTTACTACTTTCACATGCCAAAGTGGAGTTAAAATTTCCAGAAGAGACAGATGTTTCTGACAGCAGCTTTATGCCCTGTCCATGTACTTTCAGTTTGTACCCCCTGCCCACATGTAGAACAAACAACTATACCTAGATTAAATAGTAAAACAAATCTCCCTACAGTGTTACCGTTCATGAACAGGAACATCTTGAGTGTTCCCCTTTTTAATTTCATTTCATTATCCATCCACAAAAGAAAATCAGTAAAGGCTACTCCTCTATCTGTGCTTCGTTCATCCAGGTTTATACTTTCTTACCCAATCTTCTTCTATTGAGCCAATGGAATATTGATTAAACCCTTGGGTGGTCTTCATGCCCTCTCTCTGCTGCTGTTCCAAATAGAACTCTTGGAGGGCAGCCAATGTATGGGATGAAAGCTGGGGAATGTCATCGTCATCATCATCCATTTTTCTAGATGTCAACCAAAAAAAAAAAAATTAATTAAATCAACCTTTTCAATGGTGAATGCTTTTAATAACAGCATAATCTCCTGAGGTAAAGCAGCTTCCACCATGCAGCTAAAAACAAAAACTTCCTAACAAAAGAAAACATATTCCTTCTACTTAGGTGGTCTTAAATCAGTGAGAGGCCAATTGGAAATAACATGTCTCCATAGAGAATTTAGGAACAGTAGCAACACTGTTCCCTTTCTGCACAACACAGATTTGGCTTGTATTCTTACAGGGAAGTTGTCATTACAGTTCTTGGTTTCCTGAATCCATATATACCTTGTATGTATCAGCTTTCAGAAAAAATCTCCTTTAGTGGATTTGAAAAATCCCATAGAAATTATTCCCTTTTCTCCTAGAAATAATGATAGCTACTGGTCATTCCTCCTCATGCTCAAAGTTACACAATTTTGACTCAAAATGAAGTAAACTAGCATTCTAGCTCAGCATCACCTGGCTTTAACTTCCATGTCATAAAAAGATTCCTCTGAATGCCAGAAACCTAAAAAAAAAAAAAGGAAAAGGCAGGCAAGAAGCTCATAAAGATGTTTTTCTAACCCTACTCCATTGAAAACTCGTGCATTTTGCGTGTAGAAACCTGGACACAATTTGTATCAAAAAGACATGGTATATACTAATGGAAAAGTACAGCCATTTCCAGAGAACTCCTGACGTGGGTTCTGCCGCGCAGAGTCCCTGAGCCCTGCTGACCCCAGGCAGCGCAGCAGAGTTTGTGTCCTCCCCAGAAGGGACGGGGCCACCTCATGGAACGACAGTGCCAGAAAAGACCCAGCACGTGGAAACTACTGGAGAAATCTGGGAAATATTCTTCTCTGAAGAAACCCATTTTCTCTGCACCCATCCTCAGAACTGGCACACAAGCAGTGACTTCAGCAGAACCTGGAACCAGGAGTACACCTGACTTTACGCAGAAGCCACTGAGAGCTATGTGCCACCTGAAACAAGAGTCATTTCAAGTACAGCCGCTCAGGGCTTTTCTTCTCCCTGCCCCCTGGACTGCAATGAGAACTCCAGTCTCTCCTTCCCTTCCACCCTTCCTTCCACTCTTGCAGAGCTTTCAAGATGAAGTTTCCTAAAACAGCTTCTCTCTGCTTGCTGGAGAAAGGAAACGGTAACCTGCTACTGTGAGGTAACTCCCACAGTTACTCTGCAATTCCACTGACATCGTACGCACCTACATGGGATAAGAGGAAAGCACTTGGCTTTTCTAGAATATTGCTTACTGACTTGCTGGCTTCTTAGGCTAGGCTGGCAAAACAGGGAATTGTTCAGAGCTTAAAAACCCACCTATGGTGTTATTTTCATTAGGACATGTTAAAAACTTAAAATCACTCCTTAACTCACAACTGTTTGTTTTTTTTTTAATTAAGTGACTGATACGTGTAGTAATCTGGTTTGTTATCATCCCCTAAGCAAGGACACATCTATACCTTGTCATTTAAGAACTGCAACTTTGCATCTGTTTCAATTCCTAAGTCAAAAGCTGGAATCTTTATTTTCTGTTCAGTGAGCCCATACAGGCATTTGCAAGGACTAAATCCATGCCCATGAAATGAAACCCTCACAGATAAAATTGCTCATGAAGAATTTCCCATTGTTTCAGTAGATAAAAAGGCACACTCCCATAGACATCTTTTATCTATTAATAATTTTTCAGTTTATTTTTTAATAGCCTTTCTTTTGGTTTTTAAATTAAAGCCTTAGGAACTAAGCAGTAATTAACTGTGAGGTTGCAAGGAGAGGTAACTCAGAACATATGGTAGAAATATATTGTACATCTATTACAAATACCCCCAAAATTCAATATATTTTTCTGAATGCACGTATTCTGACTTAGGTCATTAGCATGAAAACATTCTTGTGCTTAAGAACTACATTAGAAAACTATTAAAGTGAGTTTATAGGAAAAAGACTTGTAAATCCTTCAAGGGAGACAGTTCTACTGTTTGAAAGCCCCTCTATACCCCTTCCAGTTCACTGCTCTCAAGTCCAGAAGCAACCCTGAAACATTTAGGGGAGGATGGGAAGCACAGAAACCCACAGTGCCTCTGGCTCTTAGGGAACCTTTACACTCTTAATTCCCAAGGCTCCTGGGGCTCCAACTGATCCATCTGTGCTTGCCCCAGGCCCTGGGTCCCTCACCAGCAGCCTGTGCTCTGTCCCCATGCAGACTCCCTACAAGAGCCACACAAGGGGACATCGGGCTGTGTTTTAGGAATGCCCTGGGATTCAGAGCACTTGTAACACATACAGCGCTGATCCAGCCATTCTACCTACGCTAAAACCTTGTGCTAATACGAATACAAGGTTTAAAAGTAGGAAAGTGACAGATCTTCTTTACTATTAATTCTTAGTTTATGTATTGCATTTGCACCCAATTAAAAAGCAAAATGACTAAAAAATCAGATCTCCAAGAATAGCTCAAGAACACTGCATGAAGTTTGGGAAAATGAGACTCATGGTGAAGTCAAAGTTAGCCTAAAGGAAAGCCAGAAAAAAGGGGATAAGCTTGGACAGATTCAGTGGAACAGGAACTGTTTCAGGCAGGACTGTGTTCATACAGTAAAATGGCAAATTCAGATGCTATTGGTCTCTAAAGGGCCAGATTTATCCATAAAACAGGAAAAGTGAGGTGACTACAATTGCACTACATGGCCTACAGTGCAGCAGGCAGGAGGAAAGGGGTGGAGGTGCCTGCAGACTCCTTAGTCCCTTCCCCTCTGCACAGCTCAATCTCTCTTATTAGCTGATGAACTGTTCAGGCAAACTTCATCACTACAGAGTGAAAGCTATTCAAAGAAAACAAAAAGTAAACTGAAAGAGATAATAGTAGCACAGGAGACTCCAAGGCCTTGTCTACACAAGAATCCTGCACCTATTTAATTACAGTTTCCAGCTGTCATGTATGAGAACTCTGAATGAGAACAGTCAAATTCTAAAACGGAGGAAAAAAATACCCTAAGTTAGAAGGAACACAAGTGTCAATGCTATAGGAAAAATTAACAGTCTTTGGTCCCCAGTACATTTGTTCCACCTGTAATTATGATCACCTGAAAAACAGTATTCTCAGCCCCTATGCACACATAGGAGCACAGCCCCTGACCAGAGGAGTCTGGAAATCTGAAGTCATAGTTCAGCTGAGACAAGTGCCCCACATGCCCCTGCATCACTGTTCACCCCATAAAGACAGAACATGCAGCTTGCTGCAGAGGTTAGATCCTTCTACATCCACAGCACTACTCGAGAGGAAGCTCCTCTCATACAGGGAAAGGCAGGCAGGAGGTGGGATCCATATTTACAAAGCCACCTCAAAAAATACTCTCCTGGTAAAGTACACAACTGCTGCTTTAGAACTTTTACCAAGAGACTGCACCAAAGGTGACTCTAACATCTCTCTGCCAAAGAGGCTGTGTCAGCCTAACCCATATCTGTAGGTCAGGGCTCCTCGAATGCTCACACAACTTGGAAATACCATTTGGTAGGTGTACAAGGCAGTTTTCAATGCTCGTTCTTTTGTGGCACCCTGAAGATGTCATCTCATTGTAATAAAATGTCCCTTGGCTGGAGGGGAAAGGAGAGACTGCTGAAAGGCCATGGAATAGAAGTACAACTGGAAAGCCACGCTGTTCATTGCTGGGAAGGGGGAGGAAGAGGACACCATAGGCGCCTTAGATCTTTTACCGACAATATAAAAAGCACATGTGCAACTTCAGAAAAGATCTCATTCTAGAGTAACTTGGATCTAAAGACAGAGAGCATGAAATGGAGTTAAACATAGATGTCTGTATTTCTTCCAAGCTGCCCAAGTCAGTCTTTGAGACAAGCAGCTCATCATCTATGGTGTTTGTAGCACACACCAAGAAAAGCTGGGCAATGGTGTGCAACCATAATGAAAATCACCTGGAAGAGGCTCCAACCACCCGCCTGGAGGTAAACAACCCTTGATCTGAAGGACTGGAATGGTTACTAAAGACCAGACACGTGCCCTGATACCTCAAAAGCTGGAAGATACTACGCTCTGCTCAAGCTTGAACTTGTTATCATATACAGGAATCCAAATGCTGTGTCTACAGACAACCTGCCACCGATCTGAGGCAGCTCCATTTAAAGGTTAAGGCTGAATAACTTTTTGTTCATGTCCCTGGCAGATGGTTTAAGAATAAAGCTGTACTAGATTAGGTCAAGTGCTGGTTACAATTATTCTTGTGTCCTTAAGGGCTGATACTGGTCATTCTATCCTGAAGACAGCCAAAACCACTGCCTCAAAAGGACTGAGGTAAGGCGAATACATGCGATACCTCACCAATCTATACTCTCAGACTTTTAACCATTTTCTACTAAGGAAGTGGTTTTTGCATCCAAAGTAATTCATTCCGTGAACGCAGTTCTCAGAAACACTTGTCCAGTATCCCTTAAATTCCCAGAGAAGTTTTTAATCTACAGCGTGATCTGGTAAGAAGCTTCATTTTATCAATCATTTTATGAATAACTATGTCTTCTTGCTGTGACAGCATGCACTCTCTTCACATGGTGCAGACACTTGGTGTGTCAGAAGAGAAAGCAAGTGGTTGAGCCCTACACTCTCTCCACGTGTCATTTTACAGACACCTCTAAGACATCCCCCTTCCCTCCCTCAGCAAAATGGCTCTTCTCTAGCCTGAAGGGTCTTAACCCTCTCTGATGGGTTGACAAAAGTCTTTCGATGCATTCACTCTTCCTTGTTGAATCCTTCTAATATCCCCTTTTTTGAGGAGACTAGAACTCTACACAATGTCTAAGATACGAGTGATTGCGTTTATGGTGTCGTTTCATGTTTTCTGTTACATTCTAGTTCTTTTCCTAAAAATTCATATCATTTGATGTGTTTTTCTTGGCTGCCACCAGTGGTGATACAGTGTTTTTTGAGAATCACATACCATAATCCTGAATCTCCTGGCTGCATGGAAATTATGTCTCATAACACGATTAAGTAGAATTTACAAAGAAATTTAAAGAGCTACAAGAGCTGTAAGAGCTCCAATTTATCAACACATACATAATAAAACTGAATAGCAGTTGTGGTCTCTTTCTCTCAACAAAACCCAGGGAAAATACTGAAACTAGAAAAGGTTCAAGAAGGGTAGTGAGACATCCAAAGACTAGAAAAGCTTTTGTAGGGCAATGACTATGAGGAAGGAGTAACTGAATAGTATTTCAAAGCCTGTAATCATGAGTGGCACGAACATCACGGGCACAGATGGACCACTGTTTTCCAACGCAAGAATTAAAAGGCCAAATGTAGGCTGCAATGGCCTTAACAAAAAAAAACCCCAAGCCCAAAAACCTCAAAACAACAACAACAAAAACACTATCAAAAGGAGCTTGTTCAAGACACAAGGTGTTGCTGAGATACGGAATCCCCTGGTGACTGAATTTCATAGTGCCTCAAAAGTAACATAAGGAAGTCCATAGAACAGAAACTGTCTCAGAGGATTACTATATATGTGGAAACCGCACTGGATTCAAAAGGTAAGGTCAGGAGGCCTGGTGGAAGGGGAAGGAAAGCATGGTATGTCCTAGCCTATTCCCACTCTTTTCGGAGAGCACGGAGGGAGTGCCGGAAGGGCTCAGTACCGCCGAGACTCTAATACACGTGAAGGACAGACGGGGCACAGGCGGCTTCTGGAGAAGGCCCACTTCTCCCGTTCGCTCCCGAGTGTATCGCTCCGAGGGCGCCCTGCACCTGCAATAAACCCCTGGGGGGCACAGGGTGACCCCGGCCCGCCCCTCGGCCGCCACCGAAGCCGCGGCAGCGGGGAGCGAAGGGGTCGGCTGGCAGGAAGCTCCGCGATGTCGCGGCCCCCGGAGCGAGAAGCCCTCCCGCCCTCAAGGCGGGCAGGGGCGGACGGGCACGGGGGCTCTGTGCCGCACCACCCCGGCCCCGCGCCGCGCCCGCCTCCTCCACTCACTCACCGCCCGTGGATCCTTCCGCGCGCGCGCGCGGAGACCGCCCGGCCGGCCCCGCCCCCAACGCCGCGCGCAGGGCGCGCGCGCCCCCTGCTGGGCGGTGCGGCAGGAGGGGGCGGGGATTGCCTCTCCCGATCTCCATCCCCATCCCCATCCCCATCCCCATCCCGATCCGCATTCCCATCCCCATCGCCATTCCCATCCGACGGGAACCGCTCAGCCTGCCCCTCGCGCCGCTCCCAGCCACACACGCGCTGTGCGGTGCGGTGTCGCTGTGCCCTCGAGTTCCCCGCTGCTCAGCGGTCGGCGGGGCGGCTCCCTCACAGCTGAAGTACGAGCTGCGTGCTGCCTTGGGCGGCTCCGGCGGCCGAGGAATTCCGCATCTGTGCAGGGACTTGGACACATACTGCACTCTGAGCTGGGCTGTGAGACAGCAAAAGACGCCCGTCATGTCAGGGTGAGAGACGATAGGTGAGAGAGAGAGTGCCAGGTGTTCAAAAAGCCACGAGATTCGGACTTGCACCACTACACAGTGCCCCAAAATGGTTTTCTACATCTGGCTCTCCCGCCCAGGCTTTCCATTTCCGTTAAACATCAGCAGGTTGGAACGAGAGCCCTTTCTTGCATTCGAACAGAAGTCGAGCTGATTCTCAGACACTTGCGAAGGATAGCAAGTTTTAAAATAGTTTGCTTATTTAATTTCATAGAATCTTGGAATGGCTTGGGTGGGAAGAGACCTTAAAGATCATCTAGTTCAACCCCCTCTGCCATAGACAGGGATACTTTTCACGAGACCAAGTTTCTCAGAGCTCCATCCATCACAGCCTTGAACGCAGCCACCCACAGCTTCTCTGGGCAACCTGTTCCAGTGCCTCACTGCCCTCACCGTAAAGAATTTCTTCAGAATATCTAATCTAAACTTACCCTCTCCCAGTTTGAAGCCATTCCTCCTTTCTCCTGTCAGTACATAACCTTGTAAAAAATCTCTCTCCATCGTTCTTGTTGTCTGACACCTGCACAATATTAAGAGTGCAGCAAGAAATGTGGTTTACATACTACAGAGAAGTGACACAAGTATTTTTCCTATTTCATGTGTATCTGTAGCACATTTTAAGTGAAGTGTTTTGTACAGGACCAAAAAAGAAAAGATAAAGGAAACTGGGAAGACACATACTCCCAGTCCAGATTTTGCAGAGCAATAATCTACCCCTGACAAGCAATTCCTCCTCACCCGAAGAGTTAGAGAGATCATGTAAGGGCACATGGCTGTGTGGGAGCTTGGGGGTAGGCAGGGCAACACTATTTAAGTTATGATACCAGATACTACTTGGCAGCAAACAGACATCTCAAGACCTTGCTTGAATCCTGTTACAAGACAGTTCTAGAAGGAAAGCTTGGAAGGAGCTCAAGTGACCCTGTAGGAAACAAAACAGATTCTCTTGCAATGCATTTTCTTTAGGATATGAAGACAAACCAACCACAGACATGGAAACACCTGTGAAGTGCACCCTGCAACAACTTTCTTATTAGTAATTGGGTTTTATGGTTCCTAAACTTTTTCTTGCAGGAAGATGTTTCTAGTTAAGCTATTGCCCCTGTCCTTTCACTGACAAAGCCATGTCACACAGCAGTGACAACAGTGTCCTCAAGATGAACCTGATGATATACATCACTGCCTCTTCACTAATAAATTTGCTGTATCAGAAAGTTTTTAAAAACACAGTTCTACCCTGGAAAGCAATAGCAACTTTTTACTCACAAGGCTTTTGTGTTTTGATGTTTATTATTTTCACTTTAGTTTTTCTCAAATAATGAAATTCTGTACTTTTCTTCCTCTTGCTGTAGCACAAGCTACAGCTATATGACAAAGTATAATTAGTATAATTAGTCAGCCTCTTAAAAGCTGGCAGTCTCTATGCGAATTCAAGTACAGTAGTGAGTTTTCATCCTCAGATAGTTTACGGACTCCCAGCTCTTTCTCTATGGAGATACAAGTCTTAAGAAACATGACAGTGATGCATGATCCCTGTGACTTCTATTTTGCCAGGCTTTGTGGATCTCTTGGAAGTAATTCAGGGGCCAAAAAGAGGGCTATATCTTCAGATTGAAAAATGCTCTACTTTAGTCACTTTTTGCCACCTAGTATTGATATTTTAAATGGATTTTTGAAATGTTTAAAAGAACCCCCAAACCAACAACCCTGAAATAGAATTACCAGTATCTATACCTTTGTACATTTTTGTATCCCTGTCGATTTTACCATTGCTCCTGATTTATACAGTTGTCTCGAAAAATGTCCTGAGATATACAGTAACATACAACCTTCATGGAATTTTTCCGGCCCCAAAGCCTTCTCATGGCTGTTTTTGATTTTTTCCCCCAAAAGATGTAGTCACTCTGCCATCACAAGAAGCAGGAAGGAAAATATATAAAATATATTTAGCAAAACCAGTAAAATTAAAGTGGAACAGAAAATGCAGTCAAGTAGCAAACATGTACAGCAGCAGATTTTACATTTTTTCCTACACATACCTCTGCACTTATTTCACACACGCTTTTTAAGGAGAAGAAAGAAAATAGAAATCAGATAGTGTTAAGAAAACATTTTTTTTTCCTGAACACTAAATGGGGTTTATTACTGCTTTTTCCTTTTGAAACTTCAATTCAGACTATATATACCTCTAAGAAAAATAAGAGGACACCCTTTTCTCTGTCCCTAAAGCAAAATTACACTGTCCTCATTTTACAGATTATACTGGTATCTTAAATAGTTACACTCGCAGGATCTAGACATTATCTGGCCATCTTAAGGGGTGCAGGTAACAAACATTTTAACCAAGATACAAAACAGGTATCCGATTCTTCCAGCTTTCCTGAGGCTGAGTGAATTGTTTAAATACATGTGCGCTTATCAAAATCCATGTTACAGTACATTTTAACAGCAGTTTGTTAAGAAATCATGAAAGTGCAAAACAGCCTAAAAGCAGGCAAAAAGTACTTCAGAAGAACAGTCTTTCCTTAAAGTGGCAGAAGAATATAAGCCTTCCCCAAAGTAGTGTTGACCTTGTGTGAGTACATCAGTGGTCTTCCTAAAGACTCCACAGCGTGGTGGGTGGGGTTTGGGCCTTGGGTTTTTTTTTTCTGAGTTACAACAATGATTTGAACGAACAAAAGACCATTAGTAGTACTGGTGCAGTTCCAAAATTAAATCAAATGCGCTGACAACTTGTTAAACCGAGTTACGAGTGAGGCTTTCACATCCAATATTTGTGCTGGAGTCTAGCGATGCTTTTCATTCAGTAAACACCAAACAAAGACACTGAAAGCAGCTTGAATATGCCAGAAATCTAAACTGCAGCATCCTAAACAATAAGTTAAAGCAAATCAAACATACATGTCTTTACAACCATGAACAGTAGGCCAGACACAGAGGGGAAGAAAAAGGGAAGTACACTCACAGCTTTGCTCTACTCTAACTTGCAAAGGCAACAGCATGTCAGAAAAATCAAATCTGATACCATCTAATAGATGTTAAGGTGAAAACAGCTGTTCCATAAGATTCAAATATAGAAAGGAGAAAAACTAGTAATGAATTACGTATCAGTCACAGTGGCTAACTTCAGTGTTCTCTTTGGAGATGCAGATTTGTCCGGAATGTCTTCCAAAATAAAGAAGCACGTATTATTTAATTAACAAAACCTACACTGATAATATTGCATTTCATTTCATAAAATTCCAAAACAGCTCCTTCTCCTTTCCCCGTGTTGACAGAACAGCAGACTTTTATTAATCCCTATCAAGATGTTATAGGTTACAAAGTTACAGGATAACACTTGTATTATTGTTTTCTTCTTGCAAAGTAGCTTGATTTATTTTTCTTTCTCCAGATAAGGTTGCAAACTTTATAATTTCTTCTCCTCCTCCTTCCCTCTTCCAGTTCATATATGACCACCTCATTGGTTGACAGGCCAGACAAATTCCACTTGGAGGGTTGAGCTTTCCAACCTTTCCGCTTTCAAGACATGGCAAATCACTGAAGAAAAAACCCCACAACTCCACCACTCACAACTGAAGCAAATTTAAGTTTCATAAAGGCAAAATTGATGGATTTTGTGTACACTTAGACAGACAAGTGTGAATGAAGGCTGTGTACCCAAATCATTCAAGTTTATTCCAGACCTTGTATTTAAGGTAAAGCAGAATAGTCCCATTTTCTACATGAAAGGCTGCTTGGTTACGCTGCTGTGTTAGTCTTACCAGCTGCTTTCAGGAATTTCCTCAAAATTACCTTAAATGTTTCCATCCTTGACCAAAATGTTCACTAAACTAAACCATGCCAATATAAATATATAACTGCAGTAATTTTACTTCTGAAACCAGTAAAATTCTAGTGCTACATACAGCCAAGATATATAGCAAGCTGTCACCACCATAGCTGTCACGTAGTTTTACTTTCAGGGTTTGTGAAGTTTTGCCCTTTTTTTTTTTCTTTAAAGACGTGGGTGCATGGAAGTAACAAGGGAGCAATAGAAAATATCTGTAGTTTATCCAAATGTAATATAGAGCACATTAGGAACTGCTGCCTGCAACTGAACTTTTCTGATATCCATGAAGTAGCATACTGTTGATGTCCCTTACATGGAGAACATTTCTGTGCCAGATATCATCAGAAACAGTTTAGATGAAATACCCACACAAAATAGAAGACCCAGAAATCATTCCTTCGGGGTAGACAAACACCACCAATAATAGTGACCTGAAAGGTCACAGTTAAAAGTTTTTTTGGAAAATATTAATTTGATTATATATTTATTCATGGCCATTTCTGGTAATTGCAGTCCAGTGTGAGATCCTTCTGTTGTACACCTAATCACACATTTTTTCTGCTGACAGGCAAACTCATGCCTTAAGTGCCAATGCAGATGGAAGTTACCCCATCAACTTTTAACCTAATTACTGAGTGTTCACTGTAGTTGAGGAGCAAAATGTGTAGCCCAAGGTTTCATAATGTTCCTATTTTTTTTCCACCATAAGGAAGTATAACAACTGCTATATTTCAGGGATTCAACACAGGTAAGATTTTAGAAAAGTATTAAACAAGAATACACACAAATCACACATGGCCAAAACAAAATAATAAAAGTCTTTAGTGGAAAACAATTTGATCCTCCTCCTGCTTATGGATCTTAAAAATACACAAAGTGATCATTTCAAAATTGAAAAATCAGTTGTGATAAGGCTTGATTACACAGCCATTTCCCAAGTCTTATTGCAATAAAAATTGTGAAATACTTCTATGCAACTTCATATCTTCAACTGTACAGGTAAAACAATACTTGAAATCAACTAGCACTTCAATCCCTGTGTTTTTAATATATAAACTCAACACAGTACTGAATTATACATTCAGAATATTTACACACTTGACCAACAGCAGTAATTAGCATTTATTGCCTTAAAACTGCATGTTCACTGCATGGAGATTCCTTATTTTGCACAAAGGGAACAAATAAAAGGGATAATATTTTTTTTTCATAATTATAAACTCTAGAATGGTTCAATGGGAGACTGAAACATGCTGGGGAATGCTACTAGAAAGGTTTTTATCAATTTCAAGTATCAAGCTGTAACAGGTTGGAAAATCACATGGGTAGTATCTTTCTCTTGAGGTTGGAATGGTCTTCCAAATCCACTTCAGAATGGCTCACAAGGACAGGAAAAGCAGGATACAGGTAAAGGGAAGAAATGAAAAAGCAAAATCAATTTCAATCCACCGAGGAAAAGGCAAAACCAGGGATATCTTCTCAGTTGTAGGGCCCCAAGAAATCTCATACTGACAAAGGTGTTTTATAAGACAGCTGAGAGCTTAAGGCCCTGGAGCAAAACACACTTCATGATTTGCTTCATGATCAGTGCTAGAAAGCATTAATATAATTTGCTGTAAAAAGGGCACAATCTACACATATTAAATCCAAATTTACAGGGCGGGAGGAGGGGGGTAGGGATAGCTTCTTAGATTTTGTGTTCATTAGGCTTTGGTTATACTGAGTGACTGGAACAGACATGGTAGAAATGAGTGGTGTTCATTCCTTACAGAAAAGTATAAAAAAAACCAAGACCAAACCAAACAAAAAATCCTACCACAAGCAGCACTTGTCACAAGTAGAGGCACCAAAGCCTGAATAAACTAACAACTGTCCTCTCCCTGTGTAGACCAGAAACTGAGGCACACTGGTGGGGAATCTCACCTTATTTAAGAAGAACCACCATTTCAATAAGCTGTAATTGAAATAACAACAATTTACAGCAAGCTTTCCTGTACTGCAGTAGATCAGTCCTGGGGAATACTGCAACACTGCTGCCTCTCCTGGGCTTTATCATTATGAAAATCTGTTCTCATTACAGTAAATCTTACACCTCACAAAACTAAAGTATATAATATTTACATAGCATCTCAGATCCTCAAAGCATTTTATAGGCATAAACTAATCCTCACAACATCCCTGTGAGGTAGGTAGATGTTACTGCTATTTCAACAAGAACACAGTTCTAGCAACTTGCCAATGGCCACAGAGGATCCAGTGGAAAAACTTATTAGAAAATTAGAGGAGCCTGGCTCCTACTCCTGCGCTTATATTTATCAAGCTACTTCCATTAAAAAACAAAACAAAACAAAACTACAACCAAAACACAAACACTCCTTCTTATGTAATTACTTAACCAAAACTGAAATTACTTGAAGTGTTTTACAAGAGAAATGCTGCAATTCGTACTTTTACTAGTTTTACAGACCACAAATTAGAATTTGCTTTCCCTTTTAAAGAATCTTATATTTTAAATGGACAACTGACTGCTCTGAGCAAGCTTATTTTCTAGAACTACATGGCTTAGACATAAAGGGATTTGCCCAGGTAAACACTGGGGCTTTAGTGAGTGCTATGCACTATGAAAGAGATGACTCCAGTTCACATCCCTCTCTTTCAACTAGTCGGATTTGGACATGCTGAGAAAACAAGTTTCTTGTTCCTGAGAAAAAAGGTGAGCCCTTTACCACTAAACAGTGAAACACAAACCTCTGGGCAAAAAGTAGCATATTCTGGCGGTGATTCAGTGAAGCTAATTAAGGCATAAATGCACATGGAAGTGGAAGTTTCACGTGAAAGCAGCAGTCCACTTCTGCCTGTCCATACACATCTGTGCTTTCAAGGTCTTGAATTTTATGACTGAACTTGATGGTCATGCTTGTCAACATCAAAAATGCTATGCTGAACAACAGAAAATTATTATGCCAGCACTAGAGCTATTATAATGGGAAGGAGAAAGCAAAATGGGAAAGCTACTTGATTTTTAGCTCTCAGAATGAAAACACTGGATCAATAATCTGTTTTACCAAGCAAAGTCCAGACAAATATATTTGTTACACTTATATCATGCAGCATTTATAATTCAGTTTGAGTTGCCTTTTTTCCCTTCAAGAAACAGGTGCATTTTTAGAACCATTATTCACTTTGCACAGTGAATGGAAAATCAATGCAGTGATGCTGTTAAACTTTCAGAACACTTATATGGAGCCAGCTCTCAGTGTTCATTAAAAATGATCTAGGAGTCTTTCCTGTGGACCTCAGTGAGCTTTCACATCCAGATTTATAGCAATTGGATGTGTAGAAGATCACTGTAGGACTTTTTTTTTTTTCTTTTTTTTTTTTTTTTGGGGAAATAGAAGCCAAATAGTTCAGGTAGAAGCAGCCACCAAGCCAGCAGGAGTATGAATGAATAAAACTTATTCCCAATTTCACTGATGTCACTGAGCAGAGACATCTTAGCATGTGCTCTAAAAGAAACATAAAATGGCATGGAAAGATCCCTGCTCAATATATGAGAATGTAAGAAAAATTAAGAAACAGGGAAATATAATATTAAGCAGGAAAATTACAAAAACACCCCAAACCCTTACTAGGACAGCTTCCCTTTAACATAAAATATTATTTTTAAATGAAGGAAAAAGGAAATTCTTAAATAACCTTCAAAACTAGTCTTTGAAAGCAGGTATTCATACTTAAGCAAGACTTGATACTCAGAAGATGCTATTTGTCTCTGATGGTTACAACACAATGGGCCCGATAAGAAAAATACTGGGTATGCACATTACTTTGTCCGGAATATGAACTCAATTTGTGCTCCAATTCTTCAATTACAATATGCAAGAGGACTTCAAAATTTTAAAGTTAATAAATACTTTTAAATAGTGAGCCAGCTTTAAGATTAATAAAACAATAGTGACAGAGCTAGTTATAAAAGAAATCATTGAAATCAGTTATTCAGTCAGATCCAAACAAATTGAAAGTATTTGCTATGATGTCTTTGAAGACTTTGGTCAAGATATTTGACATCGAGCACATCATAACAAAGTAGCAGCTCCTACTACTGCTTATGTTCCCAGGCTTCAATGCCCTTCATCTGAAAAAAATGAGGTTTTGGAACCATTGCCCCATGCAATGTACAAACTCAGAAAAACTCCAGAAGCAGTTTCAAAAACAGAACAAATCCCAGACAATTTAAAAAAAAAAAAAAAAAGTCAGCCAGCACAACAGTTTCAAACAGAAGGATCTGCCAGGATCATTATCTTTTGTGCAAGTGCACAGTTGAGAAATCCTTTAAAGAAATGCATTAGAGTTTCAAGAAAAAATTGCGAGCAATACTCCTGTTCTAAAATACTATGCAAATATCTTAGAAATAAAATAGCTGCAAAGGTACATTATTATCTAACAAGTTTTATGGTCACTTTGTAATGTGTAAATCTGCCCTCGCCTAGTTTTGACATCAATTAAAAGAGAAAAGTATAATAAAGAGATGGCATTTTGGCCTTGTGGATCCATGGTTGAAACACATATGAATTTAATTTAAGGGAAAACAAAAAGCCTTAGAGCCTTAGATCACTTATAGCACAGTATTGAGGGTTTGTGTCTTTTAAAAATTCTGGCTATTGTGACTAATTTTGAGATGAATAGCTGAAGAATGGCACAGAATTGCAAACATAAAGTTATACATAGCCACATAAAGGTGTATACCGTACATTTTATATAAATTTAAAAAACACGTGGGAAATATTCAACAGCATAATCTAGCAGAGATCTTAAACAGAAGGGCCCACTTCTTCCTCCATGTATTTCCACAAAAATAATTTTATTAGATGTGCAGCATTTGTGTTTGCTTCAGTTTTCTCTGGCTCATGACAGGAGAAAAGCCTTGCTTTCACACTCGTGTGCAGTTCTGCCTTGTTGGTTCCCTATACTCAGGGCACTATATTCTGCTATTGTAATAGCTAAAGTGCTGATAAAAGAAACCAAGCAAGAGCAGAGCAGCTGGGAGGGCTCTGCAGAAGTGGAGTTAGATTCAGCAAAACTGAAAAATCTCCCACAGCACTAGACATCCCCAATTACCCTTCCCTGCTGGAGTCAAACAAACACAAACGTTGAGTAAAAGGGTCTGATGCCACTGTGCTAGCATAGTTGTTTTAGCTAATGCCCCAACTTTACAAAGTTTGCCAGTAATTCACACCTTTTGGGTTGTTATTGCTTAAGCCAACTGTTCAGTGTAGAAATACATTGCAGTTTCGCGCAACCCTTTAAGAATAAAAACAGATACTCAAAGTAAAATTACACATGAACCTTGCATTAGACACTCATTCCAAAATGACACATCATCATGAAA
The DNA here is from genome assembly GCA_038380795.1 of Pyrocephalus nanus. Classification (NCBI taxonomy): domain Eukaryota; kingdom Metazoa; phylum Chordata; class Aves; order Passeriformes; family Tyrannidae; genus Pyrocephalus; species Pyrocephalus nanus. Next base: position 44,344,513 of record CM076259.1, read on the forward strand.
GGCTGCAACATGTAGGCAGCAGCTCAGTGCCAACATTCTAAACCAACTCTTAAGAGTCAAATCTTGCCTTAAATCTTGCCTTATATTTCTTATCTAAAGTATATGAGCTTTTTTTTTCTTTTAAATTAAGGCAATGAAATGGCTACAGTTCCTAAAGTTCATTTTAGGGGAATAAAAATATACACCTTTTTTCTTTGAACTTTAGGCAGCAGAACATAATGTAAAAACATGCATTGCATTAAACATGCAATGTTGGGTTGATGTAGAAAACCAGAACTGAACACAAGTTAAAATGCCATTTGGTTTTTCTTCCCCGTTGGAACACTCAAAGAGAGGAAAAATAAAGCTTAAAATCAGCTAAACTGTTTAGAGCTTTACATGTATCTAAACTGTTTAGAACTTTACATGTATCTGCATCACACTCTAAACATGATTTTGGGTAGAAAAGAAATCTGTATGTTTATATGACCACTCGTATTTTAAACCAGTGCAGGGGGAAAGGCACTGCATTTATTTTTCATTGTGCCTGTATCTGTTTGCACATATATGGAAAAAAATTAAATTCAGATTTTCTGTTCATTCTCTCCCACACACAAGTATGACAGATTGCAGCTAACACATAATAGCAGAAGCTGATTCAAAGTTGACCTCTCCTATTCCATTGTTTTATGTTCAAACTTCCAGGCTCTCTAGAATCTGAGATGGCTGCAAAGAACCCAGAGACAGGTACAAGATTTAGTCAGCATTCAGCATTTCTCAGTGCATTTCGCAGAAAGGGTCTACATTAGGCATAGAGTTTTGTTGTTTATTTTACACAGAGAAGTCCACCAACATTTGCCATAAATTCTTCTAAACTCTTTAAGAAGGCCATCTTCTGCTTACGGTCCAGTGTAGGAGGAGTGCTGCTTGCAGTAAGTTTGTTGAAGGCATCTGCTAACCGCTGGTAAATTACTGGATCTTGCTGAGTTGATAGCAGTGTTTCAACTAGCTCTGAATATTCAGCCTGTTAAATAAATAGTAAAAAAAAAAAAAAAAGATACAGTATATACAACTTCTCTCATCAGGACAAGATCCAGAATAAAAGCTGTGACAGAAAATTATTCAGTACTTCTCCACCTGTTAGCCAGATTCACTGACCACTGTACCAGCAGCAACTACAGACCCCACAGCCTTTCACCTACCTCTAAGCCAGATAAAGTCCTTCATCCAGGCTGGGTCTTTTAGTAAGGCTAAAGAAGCCTTCAAAGCTAGGTACAGTGCTTTGCAGCGCAGAGTAAGATGACAATTTCAGGGACACACTTCAAAGGGCCTTCTGTCTCTTAGCATAGGCTTATTCCTGCAAACTGAACTGCTCTTTTTTCATGCCTGTCTTGTGTTTGGTGTGCCATGCCAATCACCTCCTCCCCACAGGTTCTCTGTTTTCTAGGGTCCCCACTCTGAGATAGAGAGCTTAGATTCCCTTCTAAGAGCTTCCTACTTACTCTCATGCTTACTCGGACAGAAATGGAAGACAAAGAAACGTTTTAAACATGACTAGAAGGACACTGCCAAGGGGCACACAAAACTGGAGCAAGTCCACAGTGACTGAGCTCTGGGAGCATGGGTGAAGGACACAGGAGCCAGAATGGCCTTCCTTTCAATTCTGTCAGTAAGGGGTTGGGTGGAGGTAGACACAACATGAATTTGCCACCTGTGGGTGGTATCACAGGATCTTTTTGTCTTACATGATTATGAGTCCTTCTTTGAGGGATAAGGCTGCTAGCAAGAGAGAGGATCCATCCCTAGGACACAGTGGCTTAGGAACACCTTTGCCAAAGGCTTGCCAGCCTGGCAGGAAGGACTTTAAAGGGTATGTTGGGGGATGGTGGTAACAGCTTGTAGGTAAGTGAGGAGAAAGAGACCAACAGTATTAAGAACACAAAGAAGTGTGATGGGTTTAATTGTGCTCATTGGGAAGTATTAAACAGGTTGAAAGGAGGCCAGTCTCAAATGTCTGTGTAGCAAATGCATTCAGCTTTGGAAACAGATAGAGCTAGAGCTCCATGTGCAGGTGCAGAGCTGCAACATCACTGCAGGCACTGAGATGTGGTAGGACAGGTGGCATGACTGGAGTGTTCCAAGAGACAGATGGAGGCTCTTTACGGAAGAAGACAGAAGATTGCCACTTCTGTGAAAGGACAGCTCAAATTAAGGACGCTTTTCTACACACAGGGCAACAATCTAGTTGAGTGCTTATGGACAATGATCAGAGGAGAGGTGACAAAGATGACATCACAGTGGGATGTTGTTAGAAATTCCCAGTGGCTTTTACTGAACTGAGTCATCTTCAGGCAACTTGAGGAAGTTTCCAGGTCAGACTTAAAAGAGATTATCTCTCTGACATTTGCTCAAATACCAGATGGACTACCCAGGCATGTGACTCTGCATCTGCTACTCACAGCTAGGAAGAGCTGGTCAGGGATATAGTAATTAATGTCAGCCTTTCAGGGATTATGAAATAGTGGAGATAAGGATTCCCAGGAAAGCGAAGAAAAAGGGCAGCCAAGTATAGAACCTGGACATCATGAGAGCACTTTCACCTTATTCAAGAGACTGATGGGTAGTATCCTGGGGGAGTGAGCTCTGGAAACAAAAAGCTCAGGAGAGCTGACAGGTCTTTAGGGACAACCTCTTCCAAGCACAGGAATGGCCTGTCCAGATACTGAGGAAAGCAATATAAACATGTAACGACACTGACTCAGCTAAGCAGGGGATTCATGACTGAACTGCAGTGCAAGGACAACACATGCAGGAAATAGAAGCAGGGACAGCTAAAAAGGAGGAAAGCAGAAACATTGTCTGGACAAGAACAATGACAGACAAATGAAGTTCATCTAAAGCTGAATTTAGCAAGGGACATCAAAGACAACAAAAGCAGCTTCTACTTTAAAAATAAAAGTAGGAATACAGAAAATGTGGGTTCTGCAGCTGAATGGGAACAGGTGGTTTAGCGATTGTAGACAAAAGGTAAGGCTGAATGAATCAATGCTATATTTGCCTTGGTCTTCACTGACAGGTTTTTCCAGTCCTTTGTGACTAGAGACAGGGTTCAAGGAGGACTAGTGAAGAGGATCAACCCCGTGATCTCTTGAGAGATCTTGAGAAATCTTAATGAATACAAGCTCATGAGACCTGAGAGAATCTATCCAAGGGTTCAGAAAGCTGGCTCACATCATTACAAGGCTGTTCTCTTATCATCTTTGAATGACTAAGAAAGTCATGAAGTACTCCTGGAAGCTATCTCTGGGCATGTGAAAGAGAAAAGGATTGAAAAAAGCCAGTGTGGATTTACCAACAATAAATCATGCTTTACCAAAATGTCTTCTATGACAAAATGACTACATCTGTGGATAAGCAAAGAGCAGTGGATGCCTGACATCAGCAAGTCTTTAGCAGTCACACAGAACATCCTTGTAACTAAGATGGGATTTTCTTGCCTAAATGGGTGGGCTATAAAGCCTATAAAAGCTTGAAATTAATGGCTCATATTCCACCTGAAAGATGGTTACAAGTAGCACTGAGAGCTCTCATCTGGACCTTGACCTTTTAAATATTTTAATCAGTGACCTAGAAGAGGAGAAGAAATTCATTCTCCTCAAGTCTGTGGATGAAATCCAACCGGGGAATGCAGCCAGTGCATTCAAGGGCAGGACTGACATTTAGTGCCACCTACTCAGGCTGGAGGAATGAACTGATGGGAAACTCACCAAACTCAACAAGGACACATGCAAAGTCCTGCAGCTGAAACAGACTAACCCCCTGCAACAATACAGACTGGGAACTGTCAGGCAGGAGAGCACTTCTGCCGAGAGAAGGGCCTGAAGGCCCTGGTGGACAGCAGGCTAAGCAAGTCAGCTGTGTGTCCTGTCAGCAGTGAACACTAACTGCATACTGGGCTGTATTTATTGTTTGTCTTTACACTGCACTTGTTAGATTAGATGTGCAATACTGTGTCTAGTTTTGGACTCCTTAACACAAGGATATTGATGAACTTGAATGAATCCAGAGGTGGGTCAACGAGTCCATCTGGCAGATGCTGAAAGCATATGAATTATATGGATAATCAAGCATTCAACAGGCCAGTTAAAAAGGCTTTGGAATATCCATCCTGGAGGTTTTCAAAACACAGGTGGAGAAAGTCCTGAGCAACTTGATCTGATTTCAACATTGACTCCACTTTGAGAAAGAAGTTGGACTACAGACCTTCCAACCCAACTGATTCTATGATTTACCAGGCACACAAGTAACTAACTACTCTCCTTTAACAAATTACTTCTTTTCAGGGTGTAAGTGTCTAATGCCATACCTGATGCAAACACACTAATGTGTAGAATGCTTCACCTGCTGCAGTTGTCATTTCTGTATTGTGCTTCTGAAGTACCAGCATATCAAAAACCATCTGAAATCGCAAAACAGAAGTAGTTATGGAAGTGTCAACTTAACTTTCTACTTTGTCAACATACGCTGCTGAACATCATCTTCACTTCTGGTAATAATAATGAACATGTATTTGCAAGCATCCAAGGTTGCTGTTTGCTTTGTTGCCACCCCCCTTTTTTTTAAACTGAGGTATCAGTAATTTGGAAGCCAAGTTCTTTTAGAAGTTTTCTTGGCTTAACAGCATAAATCCACATCTCAAAGCATTGAAACCTGTTGTTGATTTATATCAACTGTTCTTCAGAGAGAAATGGCACCTCTTGTATTTTTCCTCAAAAGCTGCAGATGTGCCAGAGAACTAATGAAAAAAGCCTTTGCTCTTCCAGAATAAAACATGGAACTTTTTCCTCAAGTTTTGGAGACTCCTAGAGTTCACAGAAACTCAAAGAGGGGACAGATTAATAAGAGCAGAATTATAATTTTGAGTGGAAATTTAGAAATAAGGCACAAAGCTATGTTAACTTAGAGGATATATAAAGAAAAAATTATTCAAGAGTTTCCCATTCTCTCAGCTTGGCTGATGCATGCTTTTATTAAGCAATCCCCAGAAGTTCCAATATCAGTTTCATGAGAAAAGATGTCTTAAGCAAAGAACAATTTGTGTCTTAACTGAAGTCTACATAAAATCAGAAGACAAGCACACAAATTCCACAATTACTTTGTTGCTAATAAGTAGGAACCTGGTTGCTACCAAGTCGCTCCAAGATTCGGTCACACTGGATGGTCCTAAAAGGAAAGTACTGAGTGTGCTACTGAATTAAGAAAACACCTAATTCATTAGATACATTGAATAAATGACAGCATTTTCTTTCTAGTTCTCAACTATGATCTTTTTCATGTCTTTTGTTTTAGTGCTCTACTCAGCCTCCAGTTCGCACAATTGTGGAAGCTTTCGTTTCACAGTAGACATAACTGCTAAAATTGTCAGTCAGTTCTAGAGCTCATGTGTGGAGCATTAGTAAATATAAATCGCATTCTGAGAGGCTCAAGTCTTTTGTTTATTGGTATTAAAGGATTGCTTCCCTTTACACCTCCATCCTCCTTTGTACTCTAGTCCAAAATCTTCAGTTCTTCATGCCCTCTTATTAAACTGCCTTTTGGTTTTGGTCCTTTGTTTTGTTTGTTGTTTGGGTTTTTTTTCTTTCCTTTTTTTTTTTAATTAGGTAATAGGCTGTTTCTTACTATATGAGTGATCCTCATTAATCTGGATTTGATCATTGTTTGCCCTCTGGATGCAAAAAAAACAATTACCAGGAAACACAGATGCCTTACCTTAAGAAAGTGCCTTGTTGCTAGAAAAAGAGTTGAATCTGTTTCTTGTGCTTTTGCACACTGTTCTGCTAATGGTGTTACAGCCTCCAGACAGAGCTGGCAAACCTCTGAGCTCATTCTGATAATGGGCATTAAAGAATCAAAGTCAGATTTCAATTATATTGTGAAAAAATTACACAGGTGTTACAGAAATAGAAAATATTTGAAATGCTTGTATGTTCCAAGGTTTCTTTTCACTATAAAGCTGTTAACAAAAAAAATTAAATAAAAAACCCAAAACAAACACACAACAAACAAATAGAAAAAGGGGGGGAGAAAGAATTCAACTTCATTGCCTCCTTTTATTAGCTACAGGCCCGAAGGTAACATAACCCTCTCTGACATAACATTTGCAGAAAGAGTCCCTTATGGTCAAGCTCATCTGTTTCTGACACGTGCCACAGATTAGAGAAAATGGTACTCCCATTATGAGAGGGAGAGCCCATTGGCAACCTGACAGGAAATGCTCTGGAGCCAGCCCAGTAGAACAGCAGCAATGTTTTATATTACCAGCTGAGAAACTAATTCAGGAATGGCTTTGGGATACCAGCTGAAGGCTTATGAAGTTACACACTATGAAATGAAGTAATGGAGGAGGCAGGAATGGCTGCCAGAAAAAACTTACATGCTAAACTACTTAAAGGCTGCCCCCAAGCACAAGTCAGAGGCAATTCAGCTAATACTAGAATCTCTGATAGACACTACAGTGAAACTGTCAATCTCCAGACAGTTATCAATATACAATTATAGATACAGATACTGATAAAAAAGGAAAAAAAAAAAGATAAAAAATGAGACTTTTTAACATGTCCTTATAGTTGTTTATAGCAACTCAGATTTTTTAAAACACTCCCAAATTCTGTAAAGGATACGATGACATCCCTAACTCCAGTGAGTACATTAGGCTCTTAAAGAGGTCTTCCGGAAGTTGTGGAATTTTCTCAGGGAATATTTCACAGATGAAAGTGATTAATTTGTAATATTGATTACACAGGGATGGAAACTGTCAAAAGAAAGACATGGTATTTTTAGATTTAATCACATAACTATTCTGGCATAATGTTCAACTGTACAAAGAGAAGAAGAAAAGACAATGTTAGTAAGCAATTTCAGTCAGAATGGCTACAACTTTATTAGCAAATGCTGCGGTAAAATAAAAAAAAGATTGTTAAAGCTAAACAGTTGATGGTGAGAGTCTGGTATCTGCTCTACACAAATTCTAAGAGTTTTACTTCAGACATGGACAAATGTAGTTCTGTGGGGTTCTCATGAGCATTTGGAGCACAACAGGAGGGCTTCCAGGGTACATCCTTTGACTTGGTTTCATCTAAAATGGACACAGCCCTCTTGCTCAGCGAGTGTACGGATGAGAAGGTATGTAAAGAGGGGACAACTGAGATGCACAGAAGTGTTCCCCTGATTTAAGTAAAACATTAAGACAGTGCAACCCAATGAAATGCTGTTCTCCCATTGTTTACTGTTCTACTGAGAAGCTGATGATGTTGACAATATGAAAGCCATCTGTATTGTAAAATTAAAGAGCTACTTTTAACTAATATCTCTGTTTATGCTTCCTATCACATTTCTGACACTATCCAAAAAAGGATTCCATGAGCCACATCTCAGGTTTGGCTGTGGATCTGCTTACTCGCTTTTAGAAGAAAAAAAGTTGTGTTTAGGACCTTCAAATACACATCATCTCAACTTACAACATTCGTTTCAAACAATATCTAGAACTATGAAACAATTATTTACATTTATAAAGCCTAGATACCTCAACTTATGGAGGTGGAATGCATATAGAAATGAATTCTGGGAACTCATTACTCCAAAGCTTTCATATTTTAGCAGCTCTGTGTAAAAATACACTTACCTTCAGCAGATCTTGGGACATTAGAGGCAGAACTAGATTAACCCCATATAAGACAACATCTGCTGCTGATACTGATCTATTTGTAGCTTGCCCAGGCTCATGTCCTCTAAATACTTCATCTACAGAAAAGACAAAAACTATTTTGTATAAAAGGAGGATTAAACATATTGAAGGAAGAGTCCTATTTCTTTATAGTAAAGACATTTTTAAAAATAGGACTATTCCCCTCTCTCCGAACAAAAACATGAGGCACTGTATTAAAATAGAAACTTAGTGAGTGGAGGCTGTCACATAACTCTATATTTATTCACTAGGACTAAGCATTTCATAATCACTTGTACCAGATGGCATCCTAAACCAGAATGCTTCAGATACTCTGAGGGCTCCCTTCCATTACAGAACATTGCATTTGTCTCTAGAGATAGTTGTTTCGTGCCTTCACACAAATCATTAATACAAACATTACTGCATTTTTGTACTATATGTGTGTGTGTGTATATATATTATATTTACATATGTTTTAATATCTTTTATAAAAAGAAGGAGAAAAAGAATGGGTAAGTTAATATAGAAAATTCTGTCATTTGGATGTTGCCAAGTTTTCTCCAGTTACAGCAAGACCTACATTTCCCATCAGCTGCATTGAGTCAGCAGCAGTATGCAGTCAACTTGCAATACTTTTGATCTCTGGGCATTACGTTCAGGTTTTATTCATGTTACTTAGTGTCATGGTAAGTATTTTACAGTGTTTTCCACACAACTAACATCCAGATCTCAAAGAGAATACGTTATATAGCACTTGGTTGTCCATTCAATGGACTAAGTCTATATCTGGTTCTGTATTCGTGTTGTGCATGCAGGGTAAAAAAATGCAACGAAATAGCACTGAACTTTGGAGAACAAGGTTCTCTCTTTTAAGACATACCTCAGAAAAGCAATGAACAACATCAAAACATGCCTGGTATCAAACCGAATCTGCCTAGGTTCTTTTCTGTGCAAGCTGAAATGCATGTTGAGATCTGAACCATGCAAATGTGGTTTTGCTTATTCAAAAGCAATGCACAACAGATAAGCTAGAACTGGCAGATCATATTCAGGAGAACTGCAATTTTAAGTGGCAAATACACATAAAAAAGTAATAGGCTGGGATACAAAAGGGCAGCCTTAATTACAGCCATAAACCATAAAACATCTTCTGTGAAAGAGGAAAACAGAAGATGCTCAAACATGATGGAATTTTAACGAGCTCAACATTTCACAAAAGTTGAATCCTATACTCAGAAGACAATCCACCTGCCCTCTTGCACTAATTTATTACTCCAACTTCTCTATGGGCTTTTTGTTATAAAACTGCTGCTACTACATGTTCAGACTTGCAACATTCAGATTTCAAGCTGTTTCATATATGCCCTATTTGTTTTATGAGAGCAATAATATTTTCAGATGCCAGAATACTAGGAAAAGTCCTTCCTTTGCTACTGCCACATTAAATAGTAATTTCCATATCCAGATCTAGTCAAGCTTAAACTTCAGTTTTCACTTTGCATGGATTGAACACATTTCCCCCAGTGGTTCTTACAGTTAAAAACACAAGTTGTGGTTTAACAATTACCAGTTCCTTAATACCTGTATCACTGAAATCTATGAATTCTTTTGATAGAAGATTAGTGAGAAGCTCCATAATAAGAAGGAGATCCTGGTACTGGTCTTCTTCTGCTGTAACATCTATCCGTTGTCGACCTAAATTATTCTTAGAATACACCTGGAGCAGAGTTAGGCAGGCCTCATACAAGTTCATGGCTTTGGCCTATAAAACAATATTACATAGTAAGAAAACTTCCATATATGACTATTTTGTTTGGTAGACAATACTTCAAGATTTTAATTTCAGTATATGACTACGTTTTGTAACAACTGCACAAAAATCATCAAGGAAGCAGCCACCTTAAGTAGTCAGAACACTTACAGCCGTATACTGATGTGCTGTTGATTAAAACAGCAGACCATTACTTTTATCGATTTCTCAATCCTAACAAAAAAACCCAGATGAGTAAGTAGCTTGGGACAGGAGGACACATCTCACCACTCTCACGAACTAGATTACCAACAAAATCCCTTGGGGACACACTTCAGCTATAGAAGTTTCGAGCCACACTACGCTGTGCATATCCACTTTGGAATAGGCTGGAACTCTTCTAGATGCAATAGCAAAATTAGACAGTGGTGCAAAGATGCAAGCACACTGCACGGACTCAAAACTTATTTTAACTGTTAACTTCTTGGTATCTATTAATGCCTTGTCTAGGACCACTGTCTCTTTGGTATACATTTGTCACATAAAACAGTGCTGCAATTCTCCTAGATCAGACTTCGAAAAAGTTTGATACAGTTAAAAAAAAAAAGTACTCAACATGGTCTGTCCTCTTCTGCCACCCATGCATAGAGTTAGACTAGTGATAAATTGTGCTTAAATTTAGTGGTACACAAACAGTTTAAATATCTTTTTAATCTTTGCAAGCGTATGTTTTAAAACAGAGGAATTCCTTAACAGATGCGAACACATAGCCTTTCTTTCTCTATGTAAAAATCACTACACAACATTTTGTTTAAGGAATAGCACTGTATGCACATGCACACAAACACTCTTCCCCTCCTTCCCCTTGTGGCTGTATTTACCTCTCCAAGATAGCAAATTTGTTTATGTGCAACTTCAACAAAGACTTCTATTATGAGATTAACAGTCTCTGGTGTGTTTTTGTATACTTCCATTAATCCAATGCAATTATTAAGGAAGTCCATTAGGAAATTGAAGAGAATTGCTACGTTATCAATCTGGGTAGCCTCAGCAATGCCACAGAGTGCTTCTAATGTAGCAGTGATTTCCTGTTTCACTTCTTCCTCCTGACAGATCTGCTGAAAGTTTTCTTGGTTTATCACATTCAAGAATCGCTGCTGAAGTGGCTGAAGAACCTTGAAATTTTTTAGAAAAGGAACATTAAGATAGGCATATTACTATATGTGATGTAAAGTTCAAGTAACTTGGCAAGCTCGTGGGTTGCTTTTGGCATGGCAGTACAAGAATCAACCACTTCCAATTTCCAATGGCTCAGTTATGTTATTGTCTGCCACGTTAACGTAAGCTGAAGTGGTCGCGATTAGTGCTTCTCATTACCCATCATTACTTGCCCAGAGGTTTCAAAATGGCACCTCCATAAGTATTTTAGGTTATTTTGTAGTGTTGGAAAGAATGACAATGACCTCTGGCTTGCACAATTTGGTTCTCTTCCAAATCCAGTATTAAGGGAAAAATTGTTAACAATGAAAGCATTACGATTAACGTTCACAGTTATTGTTGCCACATTATGATTCTAATTAGTGCAATCACTTTTTTCATCAGCTGTGTTTAGAAACAATTTAGAAACTTCCACAAAAATAACTGGTTTTTCCAATTTCTTCCAGTGCGTTATAGTCGTACTTCAAATCACTAATTTTACAGCTCTGCTAATAAAAGCAAGGTTTTCTCAGAAGGTCAATGCTTTAAAAACTCCTGTGGTGCTTCCTGATCACATTTCAGCTACTTTCTTGCTGAAATGGTACCTTTCTGGTATTAAATGTCTGAGCTTTTATGTCCATTAAAGCCAGGGCACAAAGAACTGGTCAAGGCTCTTTGTTATGTTCCACGTTACATTTTTACTTACTGTTGTTATCATTAAGTGAATAACTAAATAATTCATAACATCACCAAATTAAAATAAAAGAAGAAATGGCACAGTTCAAGGAAAATGATTGTATCTTTAATAGTAATTGCTTTTAAGCATATTGTTGTCCTATTTGCTTCTCAAAGCTTGAAGTTAATTATTAGAGGTTTCTGTTTAGGTTGAGATGTTTTAGATAAAATTTAGATACAAGCCATAAAACTATTGGCCTTCAAAGAGAAAATAAATTTTAAAATTAATTAGATATTAAAACCAAAAATATGCTATATGAGTTTACTTTGTGCCACCATAAAATTCCCTAAATTAACTTGTTTGTACTGCTTGCTAAAGTGGAGGTAATAAAAGCACCAGAACAGCTTACCTCTGTCCAGTATTGTTGCTTTGTTTCTGTATCCATGTGAGCAAAACCTCCTAAAACTAAAGCTTTCATTAGTGTTCTCTGCACAGAACTGGACAAATAGTGAAGAGGAGGGCTTCGCCTTGCAAACTGTTTAGCTAAATTCCACCAGTTTTCACACTGAATAACTAAGTTTGCCCTAAAAGAGGGAAAAACAGTTTAAATAAGGACTTCACAAAATTGTATTAACAAAGCACATCAGGTTGCTAGCGGTTGTCAGAAGTTTAAGTTTTTTGAAAAAAATTCCTTTATTCTAAGGCTAAATTGCCTTTTGATTTTCATCTTACTAATGCCTGAGGTCTAAAATTTCTAAAGCATATACTCTGAAAATATATCAATTCATATGAGAGAAAAGCAGGGAAGTGCTTTAGTTTTATGCACATACACACAGAGTTAATGGACATATTGCGTGGATTAAAAGCTTAGTCTCATTATGTCATGATAATATAAGCAGTTTATTCCAAAACTGGCTCCTGTGGGGGTTTAATGTTTTTTAAAAGAAAAATCCTCAAGCTTCAGAACAGTCTTTTATCAGACTGTGAATGTATGATTTCATGTCATTTCACAGAATTAAAACATTCAAGAATTTCCTGCTTCACAGTATGCAATACCAAAGAAAACTTTCTGTAATTTGTCTGAATCCACAAAATCCTGGATTTAAAAAAAAAAATATACGTTTAAAACCCACATTTTATACTAGTTTAGCCAATATCTGAACTCTTAATCAACAAAAATTAATAACACAAAAATCCCTGCAATAAGAGGGGAGACCTGGAGAGGGTTTTTGCCCCCCTCACTTTTTTGAGGCACAAAGGTAAAGTAAGGAGAGTACACGTCTAAACAATAACGAAAATTAGGTGATGTTTTGTCAAATATAGGTCTCACTCCTCACTTTGTTAGACAACTTTGTTGGGGTTTTTTTCTCAGTTATAGTATGTTACTAAAGTAATCTGACTTACAGAAACGGAAATATGAAGTGCCCTATATCTGGATTACTTTGGCCAAAAAACTTTAAAGGAAGCAAAAGAAATTTTTTGACTTCCAGAGGTATAGCAACTTACCGCTCTCTCCTTTCCACTAATGTTACTAGCAGTTGTACAGTATCATTTGCAAGGTCCTGCTCTGAACTCCACACTGCCAGGTTACTGATCACTTTTTCTAAAAGGTAACCCACAATCCACTGGGAACCCTCTGTATCAGCACCAAATGCTGTACTAAATGGCAGACTTATCTATAAGAAAAGCATTAAAATGAGTGAGTTTTACAGAAGCCAGAAGCCCAAAGTGTATGGCAATCATTGTCAGCAAATTCTTTTCAGGCTGTCACTTCTTTCCTACTTAAATCACACAAATGTTACATAGACAAAGGCAAAGAATACATGTAAAAGAAAAATCTTTGCCAAATTTACTTTGCAATTTTAAGCACAACACCTAAAACAAAAGTTTCAACCTCATTACAAAATCAGGTTTGAGTATGTGTAGCTTTTAAGGCCACAGAAACTTCAAAAGCATTGATAATTAAAAGAAAGATCCCAAAATCACGTCCTGTAAGAGTTTTCATGAATTTATGACAAAATTCCTCAAAATTCAGCGGTAAAAGTTATTAGAAATAAATCTAGCTCTTCATCTAGATCAAATCTTTAAAAATCTATTTTCAACTCAATTTTTCTGCATCTACTTTCTGCAGATCTACACATCTTCAATCTACACATCCTTTAGGAAAGATGTCACACTATGGTCCTGGCACATTAAAATATGCTTCCTTGAAATTGCCTGTTCTCCTGTCTTTAAAAAAAAAAGCTTCTCAAGAGTGAAATCCAAAGACTTTTTCAATAACTGTGCAGGGGCTCCCTGTCAGCACACCACTAACACTTCTAACTTTAAAACTCATGATATATACATGACTGAACATAAGGTTTAAATAGAGGTTTCAATCACTTCCATATGTCAACACGAACTAAATGTGTGCATTTCCTAGATGTTCTGTTTTGTTTCTTGACATCATTTTTAACATGGATCTCCTAACATGCTCTCCAATTCTTCCCCAGCTGGTACCTTTATAAATTCTTAGCTGTGCTCTTATGTACAAGCTAAATAGTACTATTCCAAATATCTGCAAGTCTATAGTATATCTATTTTTGTTAAGGAGGGGCCTCCTGAAGCATTAGTATTCTTAGTTGCTTCAACAGTGGAAATAGAGGGGAGGAGGAGGAGTCCTCCTCGAAAAGTTAGAGCCAACAGGACCTCCTCAAAACAAGTGGCCTCTGTGAGCCAGCTGGATTACAGTTAGTTCGATAAGCAAAATCAGGATCAAATTCTAATCAGGATTAGTACTGTCCAAACATGATATGAAGTTGCCCTTTACAAAGAATGTACTGTTGAAATCATGGTATATACAATGAGAACGGAGACAGGAGAGAAAGTAGCATGACATTAGCTAATGTACACTACTTTGTGATGGTGTTAAATATCTCATAATTGTCAGTAGGTTACTCATTAAATTGTCCATCAAGGGCAACCCCGTTTTAGAGATGAGAGGTAAGGTCTGATGGACAGTCAGAAGTAGCTTATAAAATCACTAAGTCAGTGAGTTTCACCCCACTATGTGGCCCGAGAGCACTATGTTATTCTGCTATGGTGATGGCTACCAAAAAAGATAAAATACCACATTTGCAGCAAAATGTGCAAGAAGAGTCCCCTAACAACTTGTATTTCTAATTAACAAATGGAAGAAAACATAAAATTTCAAATTCCAAAATAAGCCACAACACATTTAACACTAAAAATGCTTTAGTATTGCTCTTTTAAATAGCTACACTGACATCTGCATTCACAGGATAATATTATTGCTAATACTCACCAATTAATTCATAAAAGTTATATCCTTACCTGATCATACAACTTTTCATCTACTAGGAGGTAAGTCTTTGCCCAGCGCTTGAGGAACCACACAATATCTTTGCCCATCTGGGGACTCAGGAGGTGGGTGAGATTTGCCCTTATTGCTCTAGATTCTACTTCTGACACTCTTAAAATAGCAGATAATAACCTGCAGATTTAAAATACAATGAGGATGCTGAGAGTGGTTTTTGGAGAAGCAAAGCAACTAACAAACATTTCCATTTTTCACCAAATATGACAGGTGGATCTAGATAACACAAAGCAGTTCAACTCTAATCAAGTAAAAAACACCTGAATTTATTGTTTCTTGAAATGCAAGGAGAGAGGGAGAGAGAGGGGCAGGACAGATTGGCAAATATCCTCCAAAATTATGCTTTAAAAGGTGAACTTTGACACGAAAATTACTGCAACAAAGAATGCTCACAAGTATTGTGACAAATGGACTACTACTTGGAGCGCTTGAAAAGCTTTTCTGAAAAGCTGCTTCTCCCCTCCTTGCATCATAAAGTTTACTGACCAAATCAGTCCTAATTATGTAGCTGTCACAGTGTGATACATACTAAAAAACAAATACAGAAATGACCATTTTTAAAATTTCTCTTGTTTATTGCTGCAGAAAACCAGTCTATAAAACAACATTAAATATTATTTTTGTAGTATGTCAAATTTTTAAGAACATGATAGTGCACAAGAAATTTAGGAGTTGACAGTGGCCTCTATCTTGAAGACATTTCAGAGTTGTTGAGCGAGATCCTAAAATCGCTCCTTATTTAGATCTAACTTTATTCCCATCACCACTGCAACACTGTCTCAAGAAATCCTGTTCAGTGACCACTTTTTGAAGCAGCCAACAGTATCAGTGAGAGGCATTCAAGCTTCTAAACGTTAGTCACGTACATCATTGCTAATGAAAATCCATATTTTCTCACTTCTTCCCAGAAGACTTTTAAGTACACAACAACTAATCTTGAGTGAAGAATCTTCCATGTCAATTAAGAGTTGAATGAAATCTTATGAAGTATGAGGATTCAAATTAAAGAGTCCTCTGTGGGCATCAGCCTTCTTGTATAAAGGAAGGGAAATCTCTCCTGCTTCTTTCATAAGCTAACATAAGATATGTGCCAAGCTTGGGCAGTAACTCATGTTCACAGCAGATAAGCTCTGCTGATGCTCTGGAAAGCATTAGTTTAAGATGCACATGTGCTGTATGAATTTTAGAGTATATATTATCTAAAGATCTTGATCTACCAACTTTTTTTACTTAAATACTTTTAGGGAATCTCTGTAACAGACACATCACAGAGGAATTTTCAGTAGAGATATAAAAAAATTTCTGCTTATTTCCAAGACTTTGGCTCATGTCCTCTGTTAAGACTATTAGGTATTAGGTCCATCTAGTCACTTCAGCATTCCCATCTTGACTCAGTGTTGTCTGTTTTGATACCTTACTCTCATTTTTCTTTTCAGTCCTTCCCTGGATTACCCTGACTTGAAATATCATCTATATTTACCCTGCCTTTCTTTATCCTAAAGAAAAAAAAAACAACAAACCTAAAAAAAAACAAACAAAAAACTCCCACAAAAACCAAAACCAAACCAAACAAAAAAAAAAACACCCTCCAAAAATAAAAAAAACTTCATCTTTTTCATCTTTTCTTAATGCTCTTTTACAGCATTACCTTAATATGACTGTTATAAAACCATTCTTCTAAATCACTTGCCCTTACTTTAATAATAGTTAAAAAAAAGACATTTATTTTTCAATGTTTTGTTTTTCAGTACTGCTTCTTTACTTTTCACATTCACAGAAGTCCACTCACATTCTTATTTTTTCTCTTAAAAAGCATTTAACAAACTTAATAGCACAAGATGCATCCTTACCTAATTACAGAATCAGTTCTGTTGTACCCTGGGATGGAAGAGGCCTTTTCTCCTGGAGATCCCAGAATCTGAAGTGTTGTATTGATGTCAACCTCAGCTGAATGTTTAATGGAATATTCCATTACTTCTGGAGGTATTAGCGGAGTCTCTCCCTGAGTATCATTAGCCAAGAGGTAGCCTTACATTAAAAAAAGAAAGAGTGTTCACAACCTTCTACCCTAGGTTAACTTATGGCTTTCTGATTAGAGAATCCATTGGCTTAACTGCAAACATCACACCAGAACCAAATGTTTGTACAACTTGACTAACACTGTTTAAATAAAAAGGAGTTAACTTAATGCATTTCAGCAGAGAAAAACCTAAAATGACGAGAAGAAACCACCAATATAAAAACCAATTAAAAAAGAGGTAAGTTTTGTTTCATGTAAAAGTGCTATCAGTTTAGGGACATCCCTAAACATTTTGATGTGGTTTTTTTCTTGTTATGTGATAAAAAAAAGCCTTGATTTGACAGATTCCGCACTGAGTCCATGCCATTTGGGACTTCTGTTTTGCTAACATTTCAAATCTGTCAGAGGTTTTCAGACATCAAATACGTGGGCTATAATACAGTTTCCCTTGCAGAGCAGCTGCAGATCAGGTGAAGCATGGGATTTTATACAATACTCTGGTATCCAGATAATATTAATTCCAGCTTTAGTTGAGTTTTCAATGTCTGATCCCGTAACTATCTGTGAGCTACAAACAAACTCCATTCCACAGTATTATGAAATTATAAATGCATTCATGTCAACATCTGAGTGATTAAAACCTCAGATATAAAAAAAATTCCCACAAAATACACATTAGAATACAATCCCACAAAATGTATAATAATTTATATATTTTTTCTAACAAAGTCATAGTTATTACGTTTGCAAACATAAGTAAAATATTTTCATCTAAAATTCAAAACTGAAAAGGTTCTAAAATCAACTTCCCTGAAATATAACAAAAGGGCAGGACATGGATCATCAGCACCGAGAAATTCTAGAACTTGATTCTTGGCCACCACTGCGTACTACCATTATCCTGATTTCACACTGGTTCCCTTATAAAGTCATGTGCCCCCAGACAACACCACTGGTACCATGAACAGACTAATTTCTTGAATAGGTTTACTGATAACAAGGCTGAAATCTGTAACAAAATTAGTTGTGGGCACTTCCAAAGGACATTACCTCATGTAAGGATTTCATCAATCTTTTAAACATTCATGTTATTCAGGCAGATGAAAGTAAAACAAACACTTTGCAAGTACTCTGTGTAAGATGAAATTATCATAAAGGATAAAGGGTACAGTCAATCATGAGTAGTTGATATACAGGGTTTCTTTTTTTTTTTTTACCTAAGGTGTCCCAGCTGCAACAAAACTACCAGCATAACTACTATTTAAAGCTGTTCACTAACCTGTGACTAAAATAAGCCAATGAATATCCTCATACAGGTCATCAAGCACTTTATTGTCAATTGAACCTGATGCTGGTGAGGCAAGTAACTGCTGCTGATGTCTTTGCAACTGACCATGGAGCCTTGTCACTCGGTCTTCTAACAAACTGTGGACAAATAACAATAAAATAACTTCACTGCTTTTAAATTGTTTAATCCAAGTCAGGTTTTTCATATGTGATGGCTTTACTGGTTTGCATTCATGACTAATTTTTTTGTACTTACCTTGTAAGAAGAGGTATACAGTGTTCTGCAGCAATTCTCCCCAGCATGCCTACACTGGCCAACTGGTCACAGAACTGGTCTCTGTCATCTTCCTGCAGCTCACTTATTTCTTCTTCTTCCCGAGAGGCCACACCATTGGCAGTCTTTGATTATTTCAACAAAATTAGAAGCAACCAGTTAGGAGTCATATTTGTTAAATTTACCACAACCACAGTTTTCTGCATTATTTTGGCACTTTCTTTCAAGGTATTTTACATGGATGAACAACAAATTTGTACTAAATTACACACAGAGGAGTTAAACAGAGTCAACATGGGTTCATATTCTTTTAAAATCATAATCTTACAAATTCATTAGCAAAATGCCACATCCAGTTAATTTGTCTATTTGCTACTGTTTCCGATAGTGCTCTCAAGTCAAAAGATTCACTGTGAAAAGCGTTAAGAATAGCACTTATGAAAATTGATACTTGTCATTAATAGTTCAAACATAGGCTAGTCAACAGCAAAGCAGCTTCTTTACACGTTATAAATCAGCTCTGTTGTGCATCCACTGCTAGAAGTGTGATATAAGGTGCTAAACTACCCTAGCTCACAGAGATGGTCTGCAAAACCAATGAGCAAAAGATTGCTGAAGTACATTTGCCCTTCAAATCATGTATATAGCAAACCAAGAATCATTTTAAATACTGTAATTTCCATGCTTTTCTCTATTCATTAGTTGAAGATATTGTCAGTTGTCTGAGATCTTACATAAATCATGTAATAGGTAGTATTTTTCAAGATGAAATGAAAAATCACCTCTTTCATTAAAGATTTTCCATAACCTACTGTTTGAGAGGAAATAGTAGTTTAAAAAATACTATTTAAAAATAAAAAAGTACTTTAAAATGTAAGTGCTGTAACCACAGGAGAACAGAAGACTAATAATCACCATCATCTCAGTTTTATTTTTTGCTGATGCAAAGTTGCACTGCTCAATTTCTCACAGTTTATCTTGGTTGCATTATAAAACTATTTAAAAAATAATCAGATTTTATTCCTTGAAGAGATCAACCATGATAAGTAGAAACTAAGTATCAATAAAAAATCTTAAATAATCATAAAATTTATGCAAGTAATAAAGTAAAATAAAAGAGAGAAAGCTATCAGTCTGCTTCATTTCTACAGAGGTCCTGGAAAACTGAATCCACAAACAACTCCTTATACCAAGCGCTTTTAACCCATCTTTTCTTTATGTAACCCAGCAAATCATTCTCTTTTGGCAACTTCAAAGTTGCAGCTGTTTACTGAAGGGTGAGCCTCTGCTCTCAAAGCAGGGATTCAAAGTTCCTGTTACTGCTTTGATATTGAACAAGAAGCATTCTAAAACGCCAGCTGTGGCTTTTAAAAGGTTACCCATGGGATAAATGACTTATCTCACAGAATGACATGAATTAACCTGTGTATACAAGTTATGTCAAGACCGCCTGATATGAATTCAAGTTCTCTTGTGAAATATTTCTCTTGGTTTTGGCACTGTTATTACCATCTGTTACATATTGAGATAGCAGAATTAAGTTTTATATGGTGCTTTTCAGAATGAGGTATCTCAGAGATCCTTGCAGAGCATCGAACTAAAGAGAGATTTTATACAGTTATTGAATTGAATCTATGCAATTCAATTCATCTAACATCTACAACTAACTTTTGGTAAAATAATCTATTTCAGGAAGATCCAGACTACTTGCAAATATACTAACCTGCTTTCTTTCTCAATGGCTAAAGAGAAACTTAATGTACTTTGAGGCTTTCTCTAGAATAGCCATCTGTTCAAAAATTCAATCAGGAACTCAATATATCCTAAAGGACCACATGGTATTCCGAGTTGCTTCTATCCTGAACACAGTCAATCTACATTTTTTCAGATATTTATACATTATACTTTGAAGGTAATGTATGGGAGCTAACAACCATAAAAAATGTTTTTAATTTCTTCACTGAGAATTTTAATCAGGACTCTAAGGACATCCAGAGAAGGATGGTCAAAAGTTTAGTCACTGTATTTGTGGGGAAGAAAGCAAGACACATTGATCTGAATTACAGGTTTATTTTTTTTCTAATATTTTTCAGTGATTTCCAACTTTGCATTTCTTTATTTCTTCTTCAGAATGTGAGAAACAGACTGGGAAATGACAACTGAGTAATAAATTTGTAAATTTTTTCATTTCCAAAGTCACAAATAGCAATTCTACACTCACTGCCTTGAGTTACATAATACATACACACCAAAAGACAGGGGCTAGTTACTATAAGTCATCAAAATCTACTAGAATGAGGGCTTACCAAATTCCTTGTGCCATCAGGAGCAGCTAGATGGCATTGAATGTAGGAATTAAAGACTTGAACAGCATGTTGGGTAAAGAAACCTTTATGGAAATGTTTGTCGTCTTGTACCAAAGTAAGCCAAGATTCCAGCAACTTATCATATGCCTCCATATACACCATGTCATCTTTGTCAAGCTGTAGGAGATGAAAGAAACAAATCAAAAATCTTACTCCTGAACTAAACCAGAGGAACATGCTTATACTCATTATTAAACAGATGTTCTTCTACTGTTGAAACAAAAAGAAATCAGTCACAAAACCCATCTCAGGATAGCCAAGATTGAAGCAATGCATCAAAAAGGTCAGTGCAGCGTTTGTGCTTGCTAGGCTTTAAAAAACTGTCAGCATGTTTAGCTGTTTCTCTTCATCTGATGTTGCATGTAGATTTAATATGTATTCCACTACTACTGAAATAAAGAGAGAGAAAAGACAATGATTCTCTGTTCCACAGGAAATTACTGCAAGACTGCCATGTGTTCAAGAAACCTTACTACAGGTAGCCAGTTTTGATGAATAATCACTTCTCCTCATTCTATAGGCAAACCAAAAAACAGTGAAATGGCACAGAATAAGCCTGCATCTCCGATTACTTGGTGCATTTCAACTGACGCTCTCTGTTTTTAATTATTTATATATGCTTGTATATAGTACTTAAGTTGCAGAAGGAAACAATTTATCTGAAAAACAAAGTCCTGGGTTACAGGCAGACTAAAAAATCCAAACAGCAAAGAGGCCGCCATTTCTTTTAAAAGTATTTTTAACGTAACTATCAACTTTTTGTCTTGATGTAAAAATTAAACTTTTGTAAATATATCCAACCTCAAATAACTCTAGTGTGACTGTGCAGATAAACATGCTGCTAAGATGTTAAACTCCCTCTAAGAAGTCTTCTCAAGTTTTAACCAACAGGATGGCTCACAGAAGTTACTTTCAGCTAGCGGAGCTTAGTAAAATGGTTCATTGATGAAATAAAGAGACATTAAGGCCTTAATCATGCTCCAGACACAAGAATTCCTGACTTCCAGTGAAGTTACAGACATGGTTGAATGAACAGGCAAGAAAAAGAAAACATTGGCAGATTAAGAGGAAGAGCTGATATCACACTGGAAGTGTTTCAAGATAGCTTCACTGCATCATTTTGTAACTGCAACGTGATCATATCTGCATAAGTTAAAGTATGGGACACACTGATGCAAATCGCAAAAACAAAAGTTGAAGATGACAAGGAGAGAGGCAAAATTGTATTCAACAGAAACGCAAGCCACAAATTGAAGACGGACAACACAACACGTCTTTTTAAAACTTGGCTAAAGGTCACATGAATTTACAGACAGTTATTCAATCCTGAAATATTTTTACATATATGTAACATATTTACATCATAAACTTACACACGTTTCATAATTTATAAGAATCAAGAGCATAAACAAATAAACAGGCATCTTTATGAACAAAATACCCTCAAAATTTATCAAATTCATTTACTTGAAGAGGTAATGAAGTTAATGTCATGAAGAAAAATTATTTTAACTCTAAGGTATTCTCATAAGCAATCTAGGACTATTATGCCTCTATAAAATACATACCCAATAGTAAAGATTTTTTCCATATTGAACCAATACGGTCCCAAAGAAACCTTACTAAACACCCCAATTCTTATTTCAGATTACCTACAGCTGAGCTAGCAAAGATGTACTACAGATAAAGTGCTGTGCTGTAGACTGAAGAGCTGAATCATTCTGATGGATCAGAACTCAGATCTTCAAGAAAGGCAAGATAAAACAACCAAAGTTAAAGCAAAGGTGCGTAACTCCTCTAATATGGGAAACAAGAAGAAATTTGGTCCTTCTTCCTTCACAGTTTGCTGACCCCTTGAAGAAAGAACACTACAAAAAATTGTCAAGCAGCAATAAGCTAGAAAGAGTTGGAAGCACAGCAGAGAAGACCAAATTTGGAATGATCTCTGCCATCACACGATACTTGAACATCATGAAACAGGAACAATGCATTGAAATTCAGTTTACGAAAACGAAGCCTTTGATATAATTCCTTAATTTAAAGTCAAATATAATTTGACTTTTCAGCCAACATCCTGTTCTTCACACTCTTCACTAATTCAGAGGGACTATTTGATTTCTACTTCTGCAAAAGCAATAAGCACTAGGTGTTGAGCGAGGCAGAGGATAGCTGTGGACAAGCATTTTCTCTCAGACCCAGTGCCATTAAAGGAAGAGATTACTGGTCCGACTTGCACCATAAACTAACTCCCAGCATTGCTGAAGCTTACTGCCCTCCCTCCATCAGTGTAGCTGTTCAGGCAAATGTTTTAACTTCCTTCAGTCAACCTCTCCAACCTTAAGCAGCAGATTAATGTGAAACAGTTTGAACATGATATTTGGATTGTGGGTTTTCCCCCCTTGGTTGAAAATCACTATTAGCTGCTTTGAAGTGGTTTGCATATTTTGATTCGGTGCCTCCATGTTTTGACAGTTTTCATAGCAGGTCTTGAGCAAAGTAGATTCCTTGTCCCTCATGGGCTTTCTGCTGTGTTCACATGATATGTTCCGCTGGCACACAAAGTGGCAGAAATATGAGGAAAACAGCTTTTTTAACCAGCAAAGCTTAAGGAGGATGCCTGCCTGCCTTCTGCTGCACTTTGTATTTCTGAAGAGCTCTGAGAACTCTACTGAGCCCAACACACATGGTATTTTATGTATCCAAAAGCTCTTAATTACAAACAGCACATGAGCTCACAGAAGGTATCACTACACACATTCTAAGCAAGAAGCTTGGGGAACACATTAATCCTGGCTGGGACATTCCTAAGCCAAAAGATCGTTTCCAGGGATGCAAAAAAGTACTTCTACAGGCACAGCACACAGTATCATTACACCATCCGCACTAAGCTGGGAGTAACTTAAAATCTTGGTAGCACAACTTACTGCTCATGCACTGTTAAAGTATTGCTCATGCACTGTTGAAGTATAAGCACTATTTTTTGGGAAGGCACACCACTACAGAATTCTGTATCATCCTGAAAATCAGAGAAACAACATGAAGTTGAGCAGTAACAGAACAGCAGGGGTGGAAGTGTAATGTTTCTCTTTACACAGGATGATTTAAAGATTGAAGGACAGTGAGAAAATTCCTCCAAACAACAACAAATCTTGCATTCTCTCATTTTGATGTTGCCTAATCTGAGAACATTTAATACCTACAGGAGTTTCTTCAGCAAAACCTACGGGATTAAATATGTGTAGCAGTCACTGTTTACTGGGCATAACTAGCTAGTCATTTCCAAAATAAACTTTTTACCAGGTAGCAGACAGGCTATTGTATTTTTGCTGAGATTTTTTGCTGAGAAATTAAGTGTTTTGAATGGCATTATGTTGAGCATTGTTTTCATTAAATATAATTGCATATTCTAGTCCTCAAGTAACAAGAGGCTAACTGAGGAAACAAACTCCCTTTAGTCCCTTGAATTTAAATGACAGCTGCCTGTGGTTTTTATCTTTTCTATAAGGGCACCAGAACACGCATTCAACATTCTACTAGAAAATCCCCAAAGCAGAGCAAAATTTGACCAATAAGGTCAGGAAAGCAGTTGTATTTCAGATTCTGAATTTAATCACCAATTTTTTGATCAAGACATGAAAAAACTTTAAAGTTTAAGCAAGCACTGGGCCAAATGTAATACATTTTAACCTGGCAGAGAAACGACGATCTATTGCTCTGCAATGATCTTAATTAACACACTTGTGTTCTCTAGTAATGAAACATGTCCACCAACTTTGTAACTAAATACTTTTATAATTATTTTCAAACTCATGTAATTAACCTCAGTTATTATACCAAACTAGCAAAAAAATCATACTTTCTCATGTTAATAGGGAAATATTGGTTGGTATCTTGATAATCTCATTTTATATCTACAACTACTGCATATAAATAGCTGAAGTGCAAGATTATTCACCTAAATTTTTATGGGGTATTTCCCTTGAATTCCATCTCCTTAGGAGTTTTTATTTTTAATGCAATTTTTAGAAGCAGAAAACTTGGACTTCCCCACTGGTCTTTTAGTGTTACAAACAAAATTTGAATGAAGACAACAAAAATCCTCTTCGTTCATGTGCTAGATGTGTACACACAATTACCCTTTGAACTGTGTCAGTGATGAAGGCATGATCTGAACAGCTTAGAATTTTGGGTTAACAACAGATTTTAATGGTTACATTCACTTAAAACAGAAACCTTGAAACACAACTCTTGACAGCAGTTAATTTGCAGTCTGTCCATATGTTCATGTAGTCATTTTAAGCTTTTGGGACTGTAGCGTGTTCACTACTTACAACAGTTTTCAGAGAAGTCCTACAACAGCAGGTCAGCAATATTTAAAGCCTTTAATATTTTTAAATTGTTCCATTCTTTTTAAAATTAAAAATTTTAAGACAAGTGCTTTAAATCAAAACAAAGTCTGAAAGATGCACACAGTGTGTAATTTTGGTCATTACGTTGCGTGAAATAAAAAGAAAACTCTCTCAGATGTGATTTCGGAAATAACTAGGACAAAAGCACTGAATTCACAACAGTTATTAACAAAACAGCCAAATTCTCATGTCACTTATGCTTATCACAAATAGAGAGAAAAAAAAAAAGACTACCTACTATTTGCAGCTACTTACCACTTCTTCCAAGGCAGCACTTCTTCCAAAGGAACAGGTGAGGTGTGCGAGGCAGTTAACAAATGAAGAGAAAAGTTCATTTGGAATGGCCGTTAAAATATTGCGAGGAAATACAGTTATCAGGTTGCTGATAATACTGGAAATTCCCACTGCTTCGGAGTCTTCTATTTCAATTCTGCAGATAGAAACAGCAGGTTTTCGCCATTAGGAAAAATGCTAAAAGGGAATAGGATTTGTTGATACACTTTCAATCAATAAATCTATTTCACATTACGTAAGAACCACCTACTTTAAACTGCCTTTTTTCAATTTAAGCAATCCAACAGTACGTACAAATTATATCCAGAAATAAGCAAGCCATACTACTTCTCCACAGAGATACACTACACCCCAAACTGAAGATTAAAAGATGCCATCTAAATTTAGAGAGCAGGCATACATACCCATTGATAGTATTCAGTAATCCCTCAATGAAGTGTGCCAGGTAATCAACTTGTGAACCTTCATCAGGAAAGACTGGCCCGTGCAAAGACGCCAGCTGCGCCAGGCACTGTAATGAATCTTGGGCCATATCTGTATCTTCTCTGATTTTTCGATGTACCTTTCAGGAAGTGAGGTAGTTAATAATACACGAAAACAGGGTGTTCTTACAACAGTCACATGGCTCTCAATCCAAAAGAGCACATACCAAAAAAAGCTTACTATAACTTCCACTCAGTCTGAAATGCAAGGGTTTCTACAACTCCCTAAACCATGGCAAATGTCAAGATTGTGACTCAGCTCACAAAATCGCAAGCTGTGAACTAGCTCACTGAAACTAACATTTAGTTAAGGCTCACCTACATGTTGAAAATTGAACTGTCTACTGCATGTTATGTCTTAAAGAGAGAAACAGATGCCAGCCAGTCAGACATGCTGCTCCTTCTAAAAACAGCAATAATGACAGTCATCTCTATTATGCTAACTATGCCTAGGCTATAGAGTCTTGCTAAAGTTAGTCAACGAGTTCAATCAAGATTATATAGATGCTTCTTTAGCAGAGGTAAACACTGAAGACATATACAAAAATGAATGCATCACTTCCTTGGCAACACCCTCATTATACAAGGCCAACAGTAATCTTCCTGTATTTCTGCAAACTGTTATGTCATTACTTCTGTTATTGAGACTTTCTAGATTAAAATCTTACTATTTCAAAAAACATATTCTCACATACTTATCTGAATCATCAAGTATGGATTTAAAGAATTTTCTTAGGCTCATGCCTCCTGTTTTTTCACATAAGATTTACTGGATAAATAAAGAAATACAGAGTAGATTTTTTCACCCAGGAGCAAAATTTAGTTAAATTATTTCAGCAATATTATATATAAAAGGACAGTTAAAACACTAACCATTTCTCTGTGGTGTTACAGTTGCAAGTTCACCCAACTCATAACTAGTTGGATTAGCTGCACAGTTAATCCCTGAAAGATCAAACTAGCAGGAGAAACAAACTGTGCAACAGAAATACCCTTCCTAATATACATCCCACACGAGGCTGAGATTAGAACTGGAGGCACTCATTTTAACATGGCAGTCCAGCCAACTTTTGCAAGGCTATTAAAATTTCTCAGATCAGATAAATGAATAAAAATTACTACCATTCACTTACGTTACTTCAAACAGCAAGCTACTACTACAAGCCTCAACCACTGCAAATCAGGAATCTAAAACCAAAACAGACAGCATACTGCCCTGGCTAGTGTTCACTGAAATACAGGCAAGCTTTGGTTACTATTAAGTAACACACAAAGGTACTAAAACAAATCTGCATATTATTCAAAAATATTTTTCTTATCACAAATAAGTAACTGTAAACCAATCAAGGAAACAGATACCTAACTCTGACAAGTTCATACTATTAAATGAGGAAGGGTTAACATGTAAGCCAAAAAGTTATTTGCATGTGGAGGTTCACAGCTGACAGTAGCAACTGTCTGGATAGTCTAGACAGCTGTTCAGATTGTGTGTAGCTGCTAAGAGTTCTGCCAGTGATTTTTTCACCTTTTCAAAACTACTGGAACAGATAATATTTTTTTCTTTTACTGCAAGTTTTAAAACAATTAAATTTATCAAAAAATCCTATAAAGTAAGGGCATATATCCAAACATACTGTCAAGCATCACTGGACAGTTAAATTTACATTGTCTAATAACAACTTTGTCCAAGTTTTGAGCACGTTATTTCTCTGCTTTGCAAAAATGAAAAAACCTTGAGAATGCTGAATTCTCAGGTCCCAAGAGATGTAATGTAAGTTAAATCGCATAGTAAATGAATTTATAAGCCAATATATGTTGCTGCTGCAGTAAGTCCTAGCTGAGCAATGACTACAAACTTCTCCCAACAGTTGCAGAAAGAAAGCAATACTAGTTTTATCCATTTTTAATACTGTAGGGTTTTAAAGTTATAGAAATTGAGCATTACATTCCCCTCTCCCAACACTACTTCCTCCTCATCCCTCCTAACTTATATTCTATTTTAACTTGTTTGTATTTACTTTGTGCTGATGAAAGAGGTACAGAATTCAGAATGCTGAAACTGCCTAGAAAACTACAACTACAATATTTATTTTCAGCTCTTCCCTTGAGTAAATGCTTTAAGATCTGCAAACACAAACTGCTCATTTGATCTTTTCTGAGAGCCCTTACACCTTATCTCAAAGATATACTCTGTTACTGCTCACCAGGCTTGGTTTTGTCTGATGAGAATATGCCCAGAAGTATTAAATGTATAAAAGTTTAGATTACTATAACACCTTTCTCTTTAGCTAACAGTTATCAATTTAAAATACTTAATAGACAAAATACATATTCAGTAACCTAGGAAAAAGACAATACTTCTGTCTGCTTTGATAAGCAAGCTGAAGTTAACAGAATCAATCCTACCTGATGCAAAAGGAAGAGTCCAACAATACAGTTTTAGAACAGGAAGGAGCTGCTTTCCCTGCGGTCTGGACTATGAAAATTGAAGAAAGAAACTTACTGTAAAGAAAAGCTCCATAACTCTGCTGTCCAGGAGAGTCTCGCGCCAGGATTCTGTTGGCTTTAGCATCACATTTTGTGAGGATTCAAACATAGCTATATAATGTCTGCCCAGTTATCTGGTGTCAAGGTCAACAATAACATTCCTACTTGGCTTTAAAAAAATCCTAGATACAACAGGATCCATTCAGAAAGAATGTAATGGAAACAAACTTTAAGCCTCTTCACATACACAGCATAATTCATGCATGAGGCCAAGGAATAAAAGGTATTAAGTATTGAAAAAAAGAATGCTCCAGGAATGTTAGATAACGGTTTGATCATAATTATGAGACATACCATAGCGATACGATCACTTTGATAACCAGGGTGTCTGATGTGACACAGCGAGAAGGGAAAAAAGCAACCGCAATTAACAGGTGTTAAAATTTATGCAAAATAGGAAATAATTTTCTAAAAAATTTTCCTGGCAGCTTTTAAAAAGGCCTTACCATAGCTAAAGATAGCTCACTGAAATGTATCTCCTATTTTTCTAAATAGCCAAATATGCATCACAGAATGCAGATATGTTAGCTCTGCATGAATCTACATTTTCTAATCACACCGAGAACAAAAGCGTAAGACAGCACAAGGCATCGTCGTATTAAACATGTTTGTGAGAGACGCACATGAAAAATGAGCACACTGTGAAACCATGATTTTACTGCACTCGTTTCAGCTCTTACTGTGTATTTTGGCATAACTTAATTTACAAAATTCTGCAAATGTTCTAGTACAGAAAAAACGGAGACATAAGCAAAAACATTTAAACAAGCAGATTCAATTCTTTGTCTGGTCATGCAGAAGAGCGTTCAAAGATTTTTGGAAGTGCTTCCCTTTGTGACACCACCCAATCCAAGTAGTAGTAAAAACGCTTTAACTCAGCAACTTACATTTTATTTGTCTTTCTTAAACCCTACATTATCCTCCTTGATCCCTTTCTAACCCAACCGTCAGAGTAAGTAACAGCATGTTCAGCTGCACGTAATTTACTTACTGGTAATGAACTGCATTAACTTTTGTACTCTAAGTAATAAGGTATTATAAAAAAATGTGTATCAAAACCTATTTCTATGTCTATAAAAAAATAAATTCTACGATGGTATCATGCAATAAAGTAGACCCCTTAACTTTTGATGGGTTTTGTTTGAGGGAATAATATTTAAAGCAAGCATCTACTTTAATATGAAGAATTGTGTCACAAGGTAGGATGTACAATTATAGTTTAGTTATATGCGTCTTCCGAGTTCTGCCACAGAACAAAATTCCTAACAACACTGTGCAAAACCACATTCCAAAACAGGGGCTTTTTCCACAGCTTAGTACCAAGTGGACCTTCACTGGTGCTACGTGTCCAGAACTGCTGTCAGCACATTATACTGCCTAAGAACAACCAGGGATTTTCACAAGAGGGCAAATCAAAACCAGTTTCACAATTTTAAAAATTATCAGTGTATGCTGAACCATACCAGATCTGCATTCTTTCAAATGGGGAAAAACTAAAAATCACAGAACATTCTATTTTACTTCCCTCTGAAATACAGACGGAATTTAAGTGATCAGAAATGCTTTGGGGTTCTCCCCAGTGGAAAAAACCCCACAATTTCGTGCCCATATTTTAAATATCACAAGCAAACACGCCTTATCAGGAGCAATATTACAAATTAAAGCTAATTTTACCTAGAAAATTAAGCTATGTCTTTTTTTCCTTTTCATATGGAATGTTTTAGTCAAAACCGTATTTTAAAACTGTTCACTGACAACAATGCCCTTTGCTGTGACTCTCCAATAAACAAATGGCTTGGAAACACACCAATATCAGAAGACAATCAGAGATACAATATCGATCTCTTAAAATAAATTTGCTCTTTGCTAGGTTGAGCCTACAGAGGGGATCAGCTACAAAATGCTTTTCATATGGAATGAAAGAAGGGCTAGTTTGCTGTCACTATTTTAACAAGGCTCACTATTTAGCAGACCTATCCTGTTATTTTTAGTCCTGTTTCTCACGCTAATGGACTGATGACACATCTGACAATAGGAGATTTGTGGGTAAAATATCTGTTCACTGAACATTACAAATGATGCTTCCACGTATCAATGGAGATCTTGAACCCATTTTCCATCACGTACTAAATGTATGCAAACATTAGCAGAAGTTGGCTGGGGAGATGCTTGCTGCCAAGAAATACCCCAGCTTATACTGTGCTATGGTTCAGCCTTATTAGCAGCAGTCTAGTTATGCCAAACCTGAAAAAAAAGTCACTAAATTACCTAGTACATGGACAAATGCAGTCTCCCTCATCCAAAATTAATTTACTTCTCAATACTTACAAAGAAACAAAAAGTACAGTACTAGCACAACACTTTTTTCCTAAGCATTCAAGCTTAGACTTATGATTTAGACTTTTAGTAGAGATTTATGATGCGTAGATCAGTCTACTGTGACATCCTGGAGAGTTTGGGAGGTTTTTTATTTGTTTCTAAAATGAAAAACAATTGTAAACCATCGCTGGTAATAATACAAATGCTGCCAACACTTCTAGTTCTAACGAGGAATTATTAACTCTTACTACAATTCACACTGAATGACATGGAAATTCAGGCTAGTAAACAGCTGCCAGAAGCATGTCAACGTTTCACCCATTTTGCAAGACTTAGGGCACTGATTCCTATACAGACTAGAATCTTCTGCATGAATCAGAACAGATTATTCAATAAAGTGAACCAAGCTCTTTTGAAAAGCATAAGGATATAACTAGATGTCTTCATGTCTGATAAGGCTCACATTCTCACTATTAGTGTCTAGAGAGCAAGAGGAGAAGACCATAATGTTTAAAGAGAGATTTTCTTTTGTCTTTGCCTATATTTATGCAAGTAGACATTATGTTTGGTTTTGTTTCATGAGCTGGAAAAATAAGAGTAGTATTTTAAACCTACAAATTTTTAAAACTAATTTAGAAAACAGTTTGAGGTTTTATGTGCTTCTTGGAGAAACATATTAAGAAAAAGAAAATGAAAGACCAGCAAATGTGGAGTTTTCCTCCTACTCTTAGCCTCTGTCCCAGGAAGGGACTGATCGATGAAGACGCATATCAAAATATTTCATATCCTAAGGCAGCCATGAGGGATTACAATGTTTCACTTCAGTACTTGCTACAAATTCCAGTATCTGAGAATGGATCCCACAGTCTATTTCCTAAGAGAGGCAAGGCTTGTTCTTCCACAAAGCAGTAAGTTTGGAACTCAATAATCAAAGCTGAGATTTCTCCTACTAGAACCCCAATCACGAATTTGCCCAGAGGAAAAATCTCAGAAATGGAGGAAAAGCTCCCAGAGTGCTAAGGTCCAAATATCTTTCTTAAAAGTTTTTTTAATCACTTTGCATTTGAAATATTTCTGGACAGCTTTGTGCCAGTCTTAGACTTGTATTTTACAAATAAAAGACTGCATTAGAAAGGTAACTCCTTGGAGATCTGCCATCCAGTGTTAACATACTGATTTTATTCGGATTTTTAGGACCTCCTCTGGCTTTCTAGCTAGTCAGCCAAGCACATGGGATCAGTCTAAGGAGCAACTGCCTAAAACTGATGCAGAGGCTTGCTGCCCCCTATGGAGAAATTCCTCACAGACCTTTCCATAACTTACACTCCCAGCAAATACATGTGGCAACCAGGACAAGGAACATATGCTTAAATATTTAATTATTAAACACTAGTATTCTTAACTATCATAAGAATGAAACAATGCTTTGTGTTGGAGACACTGGACTCGGATTGCAGCAACAGGGGAAGGAAGTGTAGGAACACCCAAGCTAATTTTAAACCTGGCCGATTCCAGAGCCTCTAGCAGTTTAGCCATTCCAGTACCAAGGCTCATGACCACCCAAGTGGATTCTGCAGTTCCTGGTACATTCTGCTGCTATGGTTATACAGCTAATGGTATGCAAGCTAGTCACCTCAAGCCTAACTTGCATTTAAAGCACCTATGTACAAGTGGCTGCCATGCAGATGTGGCTTACAAGTCATAGTGGCTGCCATCTAGGATGCTGATGACTATCTTTAAAAAACTGGAACCTTAAAACTACTGGGGCAAGCTAGCAGAACATCAGCTCCCCTTCATAAAAAGGGTCATTACCAAGATGCTCTTACATTGCAACCTGGTTTCAAAATTCATTCAGGAAAGCCTAAATGACTAGTAGTTAAGAAGTTCAGTATCAATAGAAATATCTTTAGTGCAATTGTGACCAAATTCAGGAGATCTGTCAATCTTACTGGTTTTGCCCAATGTTGTCTTAAAAAGCTGCTAGAAAGGATTGCCAAGAAAGCACATAGTACCCTAGAAATTTATAAACATCAGGGATTTCAAAGTCATGTCAACTTTCGCCTAAAAGTGGTAAGTCTAACAAAAGTAAAATGCAGCTCTCTTTTGCACTTTTTTATACACAGCTATTTCAATTACGCTGAATCCCAATTCAGTTACACTTTATATCCCAAACAGCGACAATGCCCCAACCCTTCATTTTTCAGATAAGGACAGGCTGCTGTAGTAAATTCAGGATAATTCCAGGCTGCTAAACACAAGGCCTATGGAAAGCAGCTGTGAGGCTGAAGAAATCTGTGTTGTCACTCTTTGGTACAGGTTGAATTACTTCTGTAGCTATGAAGCAAATCAAGCAGGGGACCACAACCTGATAAAAAACCACTGCCGTGCCAGGTGGTTCCCTGCTCAGTGTCATGCTCACGGGTGATAAGGCAGGGTGCTTTTTCAGCAATGCCAACTTGAATCACTTCTTGAAACAAACTTCGAGTTTTCTGGAGCATTCTGTGTGGTTTTCATGCACTTCCATTATGCACAACATATGCTTCCAATCTGGGTCGGATTGAGTTCAAATCTTGAAAGTCTGCAGAACAGTTTGGTTCTCAGAACCTCCCAGACAGGTGTCTCATTCTGGCTTGAGGTTTAAAAGACATTTTCAAAACAGAGATATGAAAAGCTTTCTTCCTTTAACTGTGTGGGCAAGGAACACACACAAAAATGCTCAGATCAGAAAAAAGCTTCAGTCAGTTCATACAACTGCCATTGCACCATTAACTTCAGTGGGATGGCAATGATGCATATTAGTACAGTGCAACCCATTAGGTTTACATAACCTGCATTTTAAATGCCCTATTCTACATTAATTCAAAAATTTGCCAGCTTGCCTCTGAGCAAGTAAAGGCACCAAATACAAAACAAGAACTAAAGCTCAAGCTTCTCTTTATGTACTACGACCATTACATTAAAGAATATGGGATAAGTACTTCCATGACAGCACCTAATGACAGATAACAAACATCTGTCTGTAGATGGGAGATAGCTGGATAAAAATCTTCTGGTCTGATGAAGAACTATTCCATTTGAGGACATTCATCCAAAGTCCATTAGAATGTGGTTGCCAAGAACAGAGAAATCACCAAATCAAGAAGATGGGAGAAACACCTCTGGAGGCAAAGTAATATAATTTATAATTACATCCTGACTTCACAAGACATATATGTTCATGCCAAGGTGCATTAAAACTCAGCAACATTCAGCTCCTAAACTAGAGACTTAGGGTGCTCACAATGTGCTAGAAATGAGATTGAACTTCTATCTAGTGCAATAGATGAAGGCACTCCTGTAAAGGAGAGGGCTGTACCTCTTAATACTGATCACCTGCACTTCCTTAATTACTAAAAACATTCATTTAAGAAAAGATGCAGTTAAAACTAGTTCTGAGTAAACCATATTTAACAGTACTGTAACAGCACTGAAAAAAGAAACTGTACAGAAGCCAACATGCCACAACAGACTATTTCTGAAGCAGCCGCAAACACCGGGTGAACTAGTATCTCAAGGTAACAGATAAAAATAACAATAGATGATTATTGGAAAATGAAATGGGAGAAACTGTACATGACTGAAGGGAGGCCTCCAAGGTCACCATGCCATGTGCTTCCTATTGTAGGCACTACATCCGAAGACACTTTAAAAATACTGAGTTCCAATTTGAAAGCAGGTAGGCCCCAGCCTCTCTTCTTTTGTTGCTCCAATGAGGTGGCCATTTCAGAATGCATCTTTCATGGCAGCAACTGACAATACAGACTTACTACAACTCTTCTGTTGTGATCGGTGGCAGCGCTGTCCAAGACTGCATTTAACAAAGCAACACTTACCCTATAACACTTGTCCCATAACAGCACAGAACTCTTCAGAAGTGCTAGGTTTTGACGCAATTCTCAAACTTGGGGATTTAAATAACCTACCTCTTGCAATGGTCACGGTACAGTTAATGCACATTTATGCTACTTTTTTGGAGGTACAAGAATCTTACTAAAGACTACATAAATGTACTGCAGATTACTGTGACGCTGCAGGGAATACTGAGAATTAATACTGTCTTGCCAGGGGAAATACCAACTAAAGGAAAAAGATACATCTGAGGATACAATGGATCGTTTTACTCCATGCTTCGAGTATTAAATTTATGCCCATGCCTTCAGCACATGTACTGTCAAGATTTGGAAAGAGGATACCAAAAGGATACCAAGCGGTCAATCAACACAGCAATTCTTAACGTTCTCATGTAATGTGCTACGTATTTAGAAAGTACAGCCAAGTCAAGTTTCACTGCCCATGAGCTAACAATCAATAGTTACTTTTAAACCAGTCTTCTTAAGGAAGAGAGATTTACGCC
Source organism: Pyrocephalus nanus (assembly GCA_038380795.1). Taxonomy (NCBI): domain Eukaryota; kingdom Metazoa; phylum Chordata; class Aves; order Passeriformes; family Tyrannidae; genus Pyrocephalus; species Pyrocephalus nanus. Next base: position 44,379,608 of record CM076259.1, read on the forward strand.
ACAATACAATCAACATGGTGCTGTAAACCCCAACAGGTATTGAATCTTTGGCAGCTGAGACCCACATTTCTCAAGGATGATTGAGGACATTCCAACCTCTGTGAAAACAGGTTGCTACACAGAACAGGAAGATCCAAGCTGGTGCTGTAATTCTTACTGCAAAATGAAACATCCAACGGTAGAAAACAAAAAGATAGTAACAAATGGATCAGAAACTATGAAAATATTTGATATAGGCCCATTAAGAGCACTTGTGGTTCACACTAAAGGTCCATCCAATCTCAAGAAGTGGCCAGGATTTGTTTAACTGTGGAATTTGTTTAACAACTAAAGGAGGCCAAGCAGCAGTATGGCTTGCATTGCTATTTCTATTAACACTTCTTTAGTAGCACCTACAGACTAAATCAACTTCATTTATACAGATGTATAAAGGAAAGCTAAAACTCCCAAGGCTCACCATCTTAACTTGTATCTAGCTCCACCACTGCAAACCTTAGCCTGGGATAAAGAGCTCATGAAGAACTATAGCCTTCCCTTTTAAACTGTCACAAGATCAGTAGTTAAGACTTCATCAGAGGTTTGTACACAGCAAGACTAAAATTCAGAGGGAATCAACACTGCACAACACAAGAGCATTTCCTTTCTGCTTAAGTTTACAGTTTAGAAAAAGTGTTCACACACGATCTGAATTCGTACAAATCCCAAATCCACTTTCAAAAACTTTTATAAGGTACAATAATTTGACTACAGTGTCCATCTTGCAGGCACGTGCACTAAATTCCTCTCTGAATCCCTGCCAAATCACTTCAGGGACAAACAAAAGTGGGGCATTTACTTTTAATCCATGGCACCTTCCGTATAGCCAAAATAACTGGTATTCTGCTTTACACATGCGAACCCAGGAATATCCAGTTTTAAATAAATTTACTTTTGCTGCCTGCAGCACAATGAATAGACTCAAAGAAAACAAAAACTCACAGATATCACCTTCTGACTCTCACACTATAAAAGCAAATAAAATCCCTCACAGTGGACTTGAAGGCATCAAGATTCCTGCGGTATGTATAACTTGGTAGCAATTTCAAACGTTTTAATAAAAAAGTTGATAAACCAGATTAAAGATTTGGCTCTCGGAAGGTTTGTTGAGCTTCTTAAAGACAATCTGGCTGTTAAGAGGTACTATAATGATTTACTATATACACTGTCTTAAACCCCTATTAAATACAGAGTGCAATTGAATATTTCTACAATGTTCATCTAGCCCATTTTTTGAACTGAGCATTTTTGTATCTTATTCCTTCTCTCCCTCACTAAGACCCTTTCTCCTTCTGATTCTCATTCCTCCTCTACTGTCCAACTCCACCTTTCTCTGGACTAATAATATGCACCCATCACAAAAATGTCCAGATGGAAGCAGTGGAAGCACCTGCACAGAGAAGATGCCATTTCTTCTCTCAGCTATCAAATATTTTTTTTCAGATTGAAGAGGATCTATTATACAATCTAATATATGACCATGCTCTTTTATGGGGATTTGGTTGAGCATGCATATTCCTAGATGATGGGGCATTTGCTTGCCCCTTTCTCTTCTCTGAGGGAGAAAAGTAGGACAGATCAGATTTCTGCACGAAAATTAAACATAACTTAAGACTCTTCACCATATGGTTCTACACTAAAGGAGCATATGACACATTTTTTCTACCCTGCACCAAACCAGACAGACCCTCAACCTGTAACAGGGCTGCTCTGCTTGTTTTGTCTTTTATGTAACATACTTTAAAACTTTAATGAAGAGCAACAGCAGCTTCTGTTAGCATGCATGGTGGTGACCAAAAGCACTAAAGGAAGAAAACATAAATCAAGGACTAAATAGAAGGTTTATAAAGTTTTACTTTTTTCTCTCCTCTCAAAGACCTTACTTCTCACGCAGTAGGAAGTGACCCAAGCCAACAGAAACAAATGTCCTGACATAAAAAGGATATAATTTGGAGGAAGGAAGTTCCAGCTTAAGACCTGATTGGCTAGTGCAAGATAACGCTGAAACACTGAAGACATCTGAGCATTGAGGTTTTCACGTCTGCTGAATTCCTGAAGTACCTCTACTGTGAGCATGAAGATCTGCCGCAGATCGTCCTCCTATAGTCAGGACGAACACAACAGATTGAGTATCTCAGTCATTAATTAAAATGCTGATTAAAAAGGAATAGTTTTCTAAAGAGAAAATAATTTTCTGGTTTCAATCTACTTTTCATTACAATACAGAAAATATTCTGAAGTTGTCAATGAGGATCCCCTCCTTTTACCAAAATCAATTTGCAAATACGTTTGCATAGACTATGAAAAAAACCTTCACATAAATGCCAGTTGCTAAAAGTTGTTAAAAAACAATATGTTTTTAATAACTGGTGGAGAAAAGAGTTGGTCTTTGGCATGAAAAAAAGTTGGTAAGTTGTTCCACAACAGTCAGTTTAAAGCAATGGCTTCACAAGAACATTTCTGACTGGCCAAACAATACATCTGAGACAACCAGACTACACCATCTGCAATAATATTTTTAAATACATACATAGCTCTCCTTGGCTTTAAACCAAAGCTATATTTAAGACTATCATTGTTCCACAGAGTATTCGTTTTGTTTGCAATTGGTAGCCAAGGAATTAAAGAGCCCAACCGCATAAGGATCTGTAGCTCTACGTTCACAAAATGGGCACAAAGGATTGCATCTTCTTGATACAAGTTTTTTAAAAATACATTATCATTTTCCTGAAGTAGCCAGTATCTGCATTTGTAGTATTTGTCCTAATAAATGCTTTTAAGGACACAGTGCACCTGAATGCACCTGGCACAGGAAAGTATTTTTAAATTTTAGAAAGAGAGGTATCATATATCAATACAGAACTAGTTTACCTGAAATATACGTTTACAGTTACCATGGAACTCCATGCTTAGTCCAATGTTGCTGGTTTTACTTGAACTTGAGAACTCGCTCAACAACGCCGTTAGAATGGAACAGGCCAAAGTTTGCTATAAAAAAAATAAGGGGGAATAATATAACTAAAAGATGTCCAATAATGTAATAGCACCTATAGTGTCCTTCAATTTTTTTATTAGCATTTTAATATGACTACTGCTTCAGTTCCTTCTAACACAAACTAGAACAAGTCAAAATTTAAGGAATATAGATCCTTGGATGAACCATCTCTGGAATCATCTTACACAAAAGGGCTCCATCTTACACAAAAGAAATTCAAGTATTTGAGCAATATCAAAGCTGGCACCTGTGCAATGATCACTACAAAACAGAAACCAACTTATTGCAAACCATTTCCCAGCCTTGCCATTTACTTTCTCTCCCTGTGCACAGGGCTTTACAGGTATTAAGTTTCAGGGAAGATTCTTTTTCCACTTATTTCCATTGTTCTAATAGTTCAGGTCACGTCACTCTGAAGTTTGTTTTGGCCCTCCTTTGCGTTTGCTACACTTACCACATTTGTATTTGATCATGATTAAATTTATAGCACCAAAAGTGACAGAAGCTTGTCAAAAGCAACACTTGAAATAACACACCATCTACAACATCTTTCCCCTCTCCCTCATCAAAAAAACTACTAGGAGAGGAATCCACAGAAACCTCTGATGTTTGAAAGGTCTTTGATACTTCCCTCCAAAGCACAACATCCATAAGCCTCAGAAATAACCTTTAAGACTACTCTTGTAAAACAATGTTTAAGTTTAAGTACCCTTTTCATTCTCAAAATTTAAGGCAAGGTAAATCAAATGCTTATCCTAAAACACAACTTAAAAGTCAACCTTCTTTATGAAACACATGGCTCCAGCCTTTGTTGCTGTTTTCTTAAATATAAAAAAAGGGCTTTTTTCCTGATGCCAAAGGCCAGTAACCATCATCACCAGTTTTAATATCTGTTATCCCATCTTTGCACTCAAAATGGAGTAAGTATTGCACACTGGAGATGCAAGTAGTACTTCAGAAGCGTGCCATACACTACTGTAACAAGCACAACAGAAAGTGTATACTAGTGAAATGAAAATTTTTTTTGTTAAAGAGATGTTCTTAACAAAAAACTTCACAATTACTGGCTATCCTCCCAGACTGTTTGGAGCCAAGGTGCTAGGGATGGACAGAGGGATAGGAATTGTTAAAGGGTCATGCATGCCAGCAAGTGTCCAGGGGTTAAACAGAAATATGCACACTACCTCTGAACACCCGAAAGATTAAAGTGGAGATGATACTATTTATGCAAGCTCATACAACAGCTGAGACCAGTGCCATCCACCCACCAACTGCAACATCTTTGTTCAGAAATGCCTCTGAAGTCAGTACCTTGACCCCCCCAGACAACTAGTTATCTTAGCCAGTATACACTAAATTAACATTCTTCCTTGCTAAATAAGTCCCAGACAGATCAAACATAGTGGCTTCATGATAATATACAGGTTTTTCTCTTCTATGCAATAAAGCTGTATCAGTACAGCAGACCGCATATTGCTGATCAGCTGCTAAATACAAGCTTTACATTTTAAAGAAAAAACTTTATTTCAAGTGGACTATTTCTCATCTGCAGTCACCTCTGTCATATGATACATATGATAAAAGCAATATTTAGCCAGTGAAAAAAGCATCACACTTTAAACTATTCTAGTAACAGTGCAACTTTGTCAGTTCTATACTAGAAGTATTTCTAATTAGCTCAAACATTTCAATATTTTATTTCCAAATTTCTGTATAAGGTATTCACACAATAAATACTTTTTCTTTAGAGGAAATTCTGATTTGTTCTAATATTAAAAAAAAAATAAAATCAATGTAGACTAGCACTGAGTTTTAAATCCAACATTAGAAGTTCCATATGAAAATAATTAACCTGTGTTAAAAAAACCCAACCAACCAAAACCTAAAAACACTTGAAGTTTGACTTTACAACAATGCTTCAGATAAAAATATATGTTTTTAAAGAAACAATGCAAACCTGCCAGAGAACACTGTTCAACTTCATTATGTGCCAGGAGAGAAGCAGAGGTCTCACAAGACTCTCTAAATAGTTTAAAATACAGACTTTTATTCGATGCTTAAATTACTGACACACATTTTTCTGCTCAAAGCATTTATGCCATAAAGACATCATTAGTTGTAATTACAAATCTGTACACTTTGATGCTCTATAACATACCCTGATTACCAAGTGGTATCAGCAGCTCAAATAGTACAATGGCCTGGGTAAAGCTAAGCTGCTTCTGTTTTACCATGCAAAGACCTTCACACCAAACCACCATCCAGACCACCACAGGACAAACAGGGCAGCAATGCAGACTACCTTTCACTTGCAGTTGGTTGTCAGTTATTGGAAAATAAATCAGTAACTTCAAATGACAGGTAAGGAGTAATAGGAAAAAAATGTCTGTTCCCACTATGATTACAAACAGTTAATATTAGTTAAAATAATAGATATTTTTTCCTTCCTTTTTCTCCAGTCTGTTTATATGTATATAATAATGTATCCTTTCTCTTTGGAGAATAATCTGTTACTGCATGATACAAGTGTGTTCCAGTTTTTTTGTGTGTTTTTCTCCTGATTCTAAGAAGACGTTTAAAAGGAAGGTTACATTTTATGACTGATGGTAAAGACATCTCTTTGAAGGTGGAAAGAGCAATGGATGCAACTAGGCTGACTGAATCTAAGAGCCCAATAAAGCAGCTTGAGCAGTGACCTGTCTCCCTAATTTCAATGAAAGCTATTTCAGGTAGTTCTGAGACATCACTACCTGCTTTGAGCATGACAGAAAAAAGTTATTAGAGATTTACACACTTCATTCCCTCCAGCATCCTAGCTCACAGCAAACATCAGGGCACAATGCATCCCTCTGCTCTCCTCCCTCCTACTGAGGACCCAGCATGCCATCTACTTCCTCACCTTGATATTTCAATACCTGGGGGTGCAACTCCCATTCCTCTACCATCCCAAGGGTGCTGTGTGCAATATGTGCACACCCATGTGATCCTGTCACCATCTGCACCTGCATTTACCCCTTGCAACCATGAGGAATTGTAAGCACTCCCGTATATCCAGGTCACCAGAGCAGGAGCAGAAGATATTGCCCAGTAATTTAAAATTTACTGCAACAACAGGCTGAGACAAGATAACTTGAGACTGGTTTCCTAGAAGGCAGGTGCCAGCCCCCATGAGTTCAACTTTCAGACAAGAGCAAAGGAACAGATCACAGGACCTGTAACCAGTCCTTGCAATGTCAAGCATTTGCACAGAGCTATGCAAAACTACCACTGGCTTCCCAAAACTGGCATACGGTTGCAGGAATATTAGCTAACTATTAGCTTAAAGGAACATGTGCCCTGCCATCTATTAAACTCTCCTGAATACACAGTAATACTTCAGAAACTCTGGAATATAGCTTAAGTACATTTCACTAAAAATAAAATTTGACTTTTCATAAAGTAACTTTACTCAAAGTTAACTACTAATATTTTGAATTACATTTTTTTTTTTAATTTACAGGTATGTTTGGTGTGAAGACACCACGGACATCAACACAAATACTATCAGAAGAAAGATTTTAAAAATCCTAAGATAACATAATTTCAGAGAAACCAGTACTGGCGTTCTCTGTGAATTAAAATTACTTCCTCTTCTACATAACAAAATTGAATGCAACTAATATGTATCCAATTCTAGGGTGGAGTGCTTTTTTTGTTGTTTTGTGGTGGGGTTCTGGGTTCTTTTATAAAGGTTTTTGCCACACCACAGAAGAGATCAACAATCCAAGTTAGTAATACCATATAGTAATAAGTGGAAAATGCACGTGACTCTGGGCATCATATTAAAAGCCAGATCTGAATGTCTATTGTGCAGTAATGCCATTAACTTCATACCAGTAAGAGTACACCTCTGAACCCAGTTTGACTCACTCGCTAGCGATTTCACCAGTTCTGCCACAAGTACATACCCAAACAATAACCCCATCTAACAAAATAAAATCCTCCTCCTGTTGAGAGTGGATTGCCTCTGAGAATAGCTTGGCACTTGCCCCAGTTAGCTTTATTACCAGGAATAAACTTTATGAAAGATCGCTATACATAAAATAGACTCTCAGCTGCTCAAACAGAAGATCAATGGGACTTGTGATAAGAGATTAACTTGGCAATCAGACACCCAGCGGTAACATCGTTTTAGTGGGTTTCTTTTTAAATTACTCTAATAAAACACAGATGCTACAGAAAGACTGTGCACCATTTTACCTGTAAACAACATTTATATATCATTCATAAAACTCAGATGCAAAAGGTAAATGCAACTTATTCCTCCAAATGGAATGCCCCCCATAAAAGAAGTTAAACCCATGATGTTTGAAGGGATTTCACACTTGTGCCTGGGCTGCCCATGGAATAAATGAACTGCTTCATTTGAGGGTAGTTAGGTTACAAAGCATCTGAAGGGGAGAAGAGTTCAAATACAGCTTAGGAAAAAATGGACATGTGGTACACCAGAGCTGAGACAGAAAAGCCAACGAAGCCAAATGAACTAGAACACCAAAATGGTTTCCTCTGCTCTGAAATTCAGAGCAGAGATACAGTTAGGTTGTCAGAGGTTTGATTAAATAATTTATTTTACTGCAAAACCTAAGCTATCATGTAATGCCCTCTGCAAGTGTCATTCATACCCACAGAAAGAGTTGTAAGCATATTTAAAAGAATGAAGGTCTTGCCTAAACAGAAAAAAAATCACAGTATCTACCCTGTTACATTAGATCACTGCTAGCCTGAATATGCATTTAGAGGACTTTTTGTCTCTACCTGTACAACGTAAACTCTGTTACTGAAATCAAAGAGAATTGTCTTTATATTTAATAATATCCCTAAACTATCTGAATTTAACTTGCACAAGAGCAGGAAGAATTTAAAAAAAACAACAAAACAAACAAAAAAACCCCCAACCCAACAGAAAAGACATACATGTAGTAACTGGGGCCACTCCAGCTTTTCAACTTGTGAGTATTGCAAAGTGAGTGGGGGACCCAAGAGCTGAAGTAGTGGTTCTCAAACAAAGAAAACCAGAATATATTCTGAAGAAAGGCAAGCAAGCACTGAATTTTATCTGATTGTTCCTTCCCAAGTGAGTCAGTTGGTGGAAATAAGCTGTAGAGCAGAGACAGGATGGTAGGAATAGGGACCACAGCTGCAGTTGTGTGCTGTCAGCAGTAAGGGACTGGCTGATCAGCGCACTCCTTTCCTCTCTGCCACCCTGCTAAGACAATTGAATAGTGTCAGGTTAACACACCACAGCTACAGCAGCACAACAGGTGAGACCTTGCTTCCCCTCCTTGAGGAAAACCAGACAAACCAAAGGGGAACCCCCAAGGGTGAGCTGAGAAAGATAAAATCAATTCCTCTGCAAATCACTGGGGGCCAGAGGAAAATGATCTTGTGGCATGCAAAGCATGCAGGTTTTGGCCAAAGAGAGAGGGGAAGGAGCAGCCTCTACTCGTAATGAAAGAGGATGAGACAGAGAGCATAGGATGCAAAACATGCTTTTCTTTGTTTCTCTGAAGCTGTGAAGCAGAAATCAGGAGGAGGGAAAAAAAAGTAATATCATTAAAAAAGTGAAGGTCTGAAAACCATTTATCTAGAGTTAACATATCCCTCTCCAGGTTCTTGTCTAAAAGGCACCAGTTGAATATTCACTCCTACAATAGGTGCATGAACAAATACCAGACTTTCAATTAAATTCAAAATAATGAATAGTAAGACTAGCCATGCAGCTTGCCATCACTATCACCCAGCTTTAAATATACTAAAAAGTGCTCTTTGATGGGCAGGTGTCATCCCTCCCCCGACTTTTCCCAGTACTCATTCCTAGTCTTTCTTGCCCACCTCTGCCTGCCATGCTGTCAGATATGCCAAATGAGTGCTCCACAGCAGATCTGCCCAGAGAAAAAAAAACAGAGGTTGTGAGGGAGAAGGCTGGGTGTTTTTAAGCAGACTCCCACAAAGATCCAGTTTATTACTGAACACATGTATATGAAGGGTGGTACCTCTGAGAGGAAGAGGAACTCAAGACCAAGCAGCTCAGGTCAACAAACATCTTCAAGGGGCTTTTCCCCTCAAGTCTGTTTATTTGTGTCACCACAATAAGAAAAGAAATACATGTGTAACACATAGACAGGCAAATGTCTTCTTTCCCAGTGAGCCTCTGAGGTCACAGGTGGGGGACTCCACAGGTGCACATCGCATGAGATGGCAAAACTGAGGAAATGAGGAGTCACACATAAAACAGAGCATGCCCATCTCTCCACTGCAACACTTATTCTGACTTCCCAACCTTGTCTTTGAAACTGTGGCTCTAGTGTAAATTACAGTACTGGGAGCTATCAATTTCTAACGTTAAAAGTTATTAAGCAACTAAGCTGGAGTCTTGCTGTATTGCATCTCTCCTAAAGCAGGCTCTTTTTCAACAGAAAAATCTGAAAACTGCAAAAGGCACCCTGGTTAATACAACTACTAAAAAAATACTTAAGTTTAAAATTCTCTTATATTCCTACTACCAAGTTTTAACCTCATACTTGGAATAGTTTCTGGACCCCTGAAATTCCCAAACCAATCTTTAAATACTAACTTAGGCCTTCATAGAGCACTTGTCAGCATGAAGGAACAGCTTAAATATCCTGGTTTACCATCTGGTTTTCATACTCAGTGTCTCAAGGCCAGTGAGGTTCATAGGACAAGGTAACAATTTTATTAGACCAGAAGATACAGCCTAGGGGAGGAATAATACATATGTTTTTGTTAAAATGTAAAAGCCAGGAAAGCCTCTCCAACTCCTACCCTACCACGAGACAGCAACAGCTAGACAGGGTTCCAGAAGTAAAATTCCTTTTAGAGAATAGAAATAAGAACTGTAAATGCTAAATAAATATAACTAGTTATCTATGCAGCCATTATAACGGATAGATTAATCTCAATGAAGATTAATGCCTAGAGTTCATAGCACATCCCACAGAAGCTTTAGGTAACCTGAAGCATCTGGATCTTCTCTCTAGCCCAACTACCACATTGGGAAACAGAAAAACAGATTTAAAAATTTTAAAAGAGAAGGAACTGTCAGGAATCCAGCACTCTTCCAAGTAAGTTTTGATAAGTCTCCTTCCACACACACACACACACACAAAAAAGTAGGCTTCAGATATGGAGCTTTGTACTATAATACATTCTACTGTATGCAATGTAGATGTTAAAAAGCATAGCTTCTGTTGCTTCCCAGTCCTATGCCGGGTCTACAGCAGCTGGATTCTCTGCATCTGCCACACACATGGAAGAAATCAAGGTGTGACCCATATCCCAGTCCAGTTTTAAACGAAGTCCATCTGATTGTGCTCAACTGCAGACAAGATCCTCCTCCTGGGAATCAGTCACCTTAGCTGCCAGGATTCCTGTCTTTCTGGCAGGGATGAAGGACAAATGAAATTCTTCTGCTATGCAAAAGTAGAATATTCTAACACAAAAAGTCAAGAAATTGAAGGCATTTATAGTTGAGAAGAACTTGGCCCAGAAAATTCTCGAAAATCTTGAAATTAGTCATAGAAAACATGTATTTAGCATTTTAAAATTGGCTCATGATACTGTGTTTACTGCCAGAAGCTTGGTCCCCCAGAGATGAAGATTTTGAAAAAAGATTCTGAAATTGCTATTGGAGGGAGATTACACATAAGCAGGAGGATGGCTTTTACTGATGTTACAGAAGGAGCCAGGAAAAAAGAAAAAAAAACCACAAGAACTCCAAAGCTAATCCTTGCCCTCCCAGAGGACTACTACCTTAACTCGGTTCTAACAAATAAGCAGCCAGACTCAAAGTTCACTTTCTCTTCTCAGACAAAGGTTTCTTCCATGAGATTAATAAAGGACCAAATGGCAGAGAACCAGCAGTAGAAGCCAGCACTCCAGGCTCAAAAGCTGGCTCCAATCATGCATCCTTCCCATCCCTGTGGTATAACCTCTCCTTAGTGCCCTGTTATTTCCTTAGCATGTACACTCTGTTCCACTATTAAAAGATTACTCAATACTAAAACCATCTTTTCATCTCCTGACCACTTCTTTCCTCTCGTCACTACTCCTCTCTCCTCTCTTCATCTTCCTTCTAATTCCCTTTCCATTCTCAACAGTTTATCCATCAGTCTTGCTCACATATCACTTTGCCACAACATCCCTTCAAGTTCCATCCTCAAAATACATCCTTTCTAAAGACGTTTTTAACTAATATTAAGATATTAAGCATATCAAATCCTGCAAAAAAACTACACACAACAGACAGTACCATCTACATTTGCTGCCCTCTTTATTTATTCCATGTATAAAGATGTGATGCTGACAAGATACTGCTGAAGAGTCCCAAACATTTCTTGGACGACTGTCTAATGATCACAAAGCTAGTACAGATGTCTGACAGAAACTGGGTGGAGGGCTGCAGGGAATGGAAAAGATTAAATATCTACTTTATTCTTGCAAGGTGAAGCAGGGTCAAGAAGCTTCAGAGCCATGAGAGCGGAAAAAGTAAGCTGGAAGCAGGCAAGAGAACACTACTTTTTTATAAAGGACTTCCTCTGAATTACAAACTGCTGTAGAAAGTCATTATTAGCAATTAAAAGCTGCTGATAGCTCTCATTTGAAATCTTTAAACATTTTTAAATGTGAAGTGACCTGCTGCTGACTCCATCTGTTATTTCTCAGCTGCTGGAGTGAACGTCAGGCAGAAGGTCAGAGGAACCACGGAGCAGAAGTCTGGGAGGGATACAAAAGGTGACCAAGAGAATTGACAAAGAATTTACAGTCACAAAGGTATGACAGACTCCTGAAACTTGAGTTTATATGGAGGCAGGAGTGCACATCACACTACAGGAAAGGCATGTCAAAAAAAGTGAATGACTCCTTCCATAGGGAAGCATGGAGGGCTGGAAAACATCTGCTGATCTCTCCCAACACCTATATCCCTAGCCTCCTCCCTAACCTGGATGGGGGCCTGTTTTCATAAATAACTAATACAAACACATCTCCAGAAACACCCGTGACAGTTCACGGCACTGTCCAGACCGCACATCTTGGATCCTAAGATCAGCACCACTCCCTCAGCTTCACACCATACCCTGAAGCACCCTCAGCTGAGACTCCACATGGCAGCAAGGCAACTGCACCGGTGAGGTCTCAGATGAGCACTGCTGGATGATACAGGGACACCAGTAAAGGAAAAAAAGTCACCTAGCCATATTTGAAAAGACACATGGATAATTCATTGTATGAATTACTTCACACAACCTTTCAAAGTTGTTATATATCTATGCAAGGGACATGCCCTGACCCCATTTAGAATGCAGTTGTGGCAGGTACTGCGCAGACATACCATTTTATTGCTGCTTATTATTGCATATGCCAGTCCTGGGGCAAATGAACCTGTGCCCATACCAGAATCTCTCTTGCAGCAAAGTCTCAGAAGATTACAAGAATATTTTTACGAATGAGAACTGGTTTATCATGTAAACCTTCATATATATATGGGAGCATGTGCTTATAACTAGTTTGCCAAAGCCTAACAACTGCATCTGGTACCACACAGAAAAGATGTTCTAACAACATCACGTCATTTTTTGCTAGTAAGTCATATTAGTATACTAGAATAGAAGACATCATTATATACCCTAGACATTTTCAACACCATTCTTACAACTTGACCACTACTACTTTGGAAAAACTATGGACAAAGTAATACTTGTGAAGAGAGGTGGATAAAGGGAAATATAAAACTAAGCCCAACTTGGCAGTGAGATGAACTTGGAGAAGAGTGAAACACTGCCCCTTCCCCCAGCCAGAGCTCCTCTGTGATGTGCTTTGTTCTGCAGCATGCCTGGGATGGAGCGTGCTGTATGCTGTGGTCAGTGCAGCGTGTCTGTACACCAGTGCATGCACAGAATACAACCGTGGAAGTCAAACCATGCAAGAGTTAGTTCAAAGAGGACTTCTCTGTCAACATCCAGGTTTCTATGAACTCCACTTCTCTATTTTTACTGAAAAACCCTATAAACTGCATGAGCATACACAGTGTTGTGCATAAAACTTGAAAACCTCAGCTGTAATACTCCAATAACAGGACTGTGTTTCCCGGAAAAAAGCATTAACTCAGTTGTGCTAAGCAAATACATATTTCTATCCAAATTATGTACAATCAAAAGGCTAAAATGGTCTCCTTAAGGTAAATAATTGTGCAATTAAGGTTTACAAGAATAAATGAAATTTCCATACCCAGAAGGGATATTACCTATGTTCAGAGGTGACACGCTATTTTTAGGACTCTGAAGAGCTGCTTTACTTCTAGTACTTTGACTGAATTTTCAGAGTTAAACAGTCACTGTTTACATCTAGTACAACGGCTGCTCTGAACACTCAGCAGTGTTATGAGCCAGTTCCCTCAAGGTTTTTGTTTGAGGAAAGCTTCAGTTAAAGTTTCAGCATGGGATCTACATACTCTTTGATTTTCTTTTGGTAGGAGAAAAAAAATCACCTCTCTTTAATCTCTAGTTACATGCCTCTATTATGACCTATTCTAAACTTATCCCCTGGCATAGCAAATGGAATTTCACTAAATGCATAGATAGATATTGGACACCTTGTTTCCACTTCCAGCTCAGTATCGAAGGTAACACTTACCCCCTAGTAGTATGACATTAAATTGAGAATAAGTTTTGTATTTCCATTCCACATTTTACTTCCTCACACCCCTTTCTCTCCACCTACTCGTCCCCCAGAGAACAGCAGAGGCCTATGCCTCTTGCTCGGTAGTCTATTCCAACAGCTGAGCCACAGGAAGAGTGCAGTACTGCACAGATGGAAGGGGAACAGTGTGCAGAGAACCTCCCAGCTAATGGAAAATCCCTTTTTAGATCTTGCTATTTGATTAAAGAAAACCAGAGGAATTAAAAAACAAAACAAAACAACCAAAAAAACCCTAAATAAGCGACCAACCCACAACTATGGCACCTAAAGCAGCTATTCAGAAAAAACTTCTTCCCTAAAAAATATGATCTAATTTTGAACCAAAGAACTACACACACTAGCCCTAGTCTCAAAATATAAAAAAAAAATCTCCAACTTGGTAAAAGATTGCTTAATAGCTATCAACTCAGTTACTAATTGGATTAGTGCAAAATATTTTATAGTCATGAAGTATATAACGACTTAAATTGATGATACAGATTCCTTAAATTTTGAAGAAAAAAGAATAAATACTTACCACAGTGGGGTTACCACTGCTGATCAATTGGCTGACTTCATGAAAAATGCTTTTGCAGTCGATTGATTTGTCTAATGATCCCCGTTTCACTATCACCGCTACTGCTAATAAAATCTGCTCCCGAACGTACTTTTGAAGGCTGCAAACGACATTGCACAAACATATTTGCAGATAATTCTGGACATCGATGCTCAGTAAAATTTCAAACATACCTCTTTTTCAAATATTTCATGTGAATTCATAAGGAAAAGCTGAGCTGACAACTCTACAGAAGTTAACTGCTAAGAATGGAAGACAAATTATTGTTAAAATGGTCTTCCACCACTACCTTGGGCAACAAAAAAGATAACCCAGACTTTATGAAGGATCCTACAAGTTCAGAGGTATGTTTTCGATACTTACTTAGGCCTTTGTAAGACATAGGTTAGAAGGAATGTTCGCAGTGACTCGATGCTAGTTTTTTCCAAGAGAATCCATTCTCTTACAACTGCTTCCATTATCGCTGTAGCAGCTTGAAAAAGGACATAGTCTACTTTACTAGTTTCTGTGGGGAAAAACAAAGGCAACTTGAGTATCAGAAGACATGCATGTATTCAGCTTGAATGTATTTCCAACAAAAGAAAACTAATGGAATTTACTATTATTTATTAGTAAATGGGATTTTGTTGCTACGAAACCCAAGAACAACTCAAAAGGAAGAGAAATAATCAATAACCCAATTATCAAATTGCCCAATATTATTCAAGTCAGTGACTTAAGAGAAGTTGTCTGTGCTAGGAGGCTGGTTCAAAGATCAGGAATAAGAATACTAACACAACTGGGGAACAAAATAAACAAGATGACAGATTTAGTCCCAACACCTTAAATAATTTAAGTGATTAAGCTGGCATAAAGAGAAGCAAGTCCACTTATACTTAAAGATAGTATTTGTGTTTAACTATCCAAGCAAAAATGTTACAGACTAGTATTTGAAGTTTTTCTACATCATATTAAAGCTTCCATATTTATCTTAGGGTAATTAAAACATAACTTCTGACCACAGTGTAGGAATCATCAGTCCTCTTTATCTGAATATGGGATTACTATATGTACAGAAGCACTAAAGAAAGTATAAAAATATGTTCTGGAGAAAGCTAACAGTTTGGATGACTACAAAGTACAATTTAAAGAGAAATGCCAGAATATGAATAGAATTTCTATTATCATAGAAAGCTACAGAGACTTTGTTGTTGTTGTTACTTTGCTTTTAAAAATTTTAACTTGGAAATAGCAGGTAGTATCTCAGAAGCCAGTTTCAAAACATTCTGAGCTCTGTAGAAAACACAAAAAGAACATTTAGAAAGGTGTGCTACAGGGTGGCAAAAACATAAAATATGAAATGGTGAAATAAAATTCCCAAACAAGAAGCAGAGTTTGAGCTACAGTGGGTGACCCATCTGGACTAGAAAAAACTGTGTTTATTTGAAAAAACATCAGTCATGAAATGAAGGGCTTTAAACTACTACAAAACAAGCTTTCTTCCCCCAGTTACATACACACAAGTTTATAACATAAATTTCCATTATATGCAAGTTCTACATCCAAGATGGCACCTAATTTGCTAAAGTATTTTTATGTAATTTAATCAGGCTCCAAATCTAAACCTACTCAGATTAACATGCTGAAATCAAAATAAACCACCTTTAAATCTACTTAGCCTAATTTGGAAAACTAAGTAACCACTTAAGTAAAAGATTAATGTGTATGTCTAACACATACATAAAAAGGAAACGAATTATTCCTGCATGGGAATTTTAATTCTGGCATTTGTCAACTTCCAGGTCTTTGGCTTTTCTATCTGTACAAAGCTCACATAAAAAACAGAATGCAAATAAAACAGGGTGGAAGTTCTCCTTTGTGTCAAGAACTGCAGGTGCACAACTGGAATCATTAACAGCACAGATCTCCAGCCCCCAGTGTAAGCTTATAACTTAGCCAGAGAACCATTATCCTCTACATGAAGTTACTAAAGAAAGGAAGGGCAGGTTTTGGCAGTACATTGAACAGCTAGAAGCTTACAGCAGAAAAACACAGAGCCTAGTGCTTCCTGGGTTCAACTCCAGGTTTTTAAAGAAACGGCGTAGTAGTGGTGTTCCCCCCTTTTCCTTATGCTCATCATCTCCATTATCCTCTCTGTATCATTCACACACTCTTCTTTCCATGAATGACATCAAGATCCTTTTTATCTCTCTCTACTTCCATTCCAGTTCCTGTCTTGACCATTTTTTTTCTGTTTCTTTTTAAAGCCACGTACTCTGTTCCTCTGGTTCCTGCCCATCCTGACCAGCACATATCCCATCATTGCACTTCCTCTTTTATTCCTCATCATGAACAGCTTGTCTCCATTCCCTGCTTCCTGATTTCATAATCCCTGCCTCTCCCTTCTCAACTCCCAAGCTGTGAAAATAAATATCCTCAATTTTGCTGACCCATAAAGCCAAAAGTGTGATTGCAGTCTTCAGGACCAGATGAAGTACTCCTATAATATGCTAAAATCAGAAGAAATCCATTTGTAGAAAAACATTTTGGTTGGGAAGTGGGTGTAGGAAAAGCAGCACACCCTGCTCTATATATCACAGTATAATTTAAAAATACAGTAGTGGGTCTGCAATATTGACATCATAACATTCATGAATTTTAAGTCTCAGTCTCAATCCATTAAATTTAGAAATAACTGTTAAAAAAATACTGTGGAATCAATGAAGTATGAAAATAATATTTTAAACAGAATTCTAGTATTTCCCTGCTCATTCTGGCAAATGCTTTGAAAGAAAAGTTGCTTTTTGTGGTTTTGGCACGTGTTCTCTTGCACAAACTTCTAGGTTTCCCTCATCAGGGCTCAGAGTGAGCTTTCACTGAAACCTTCCCGTTGCCTGCCCCCAACACACACATCTGGTCAGTACAATTGTGCTTGCTACATCATTTCTGCTCCTGTAATTTCAGATTATTTAGCTGCCCAACTCTAATAAGTCTCTATAGCACCTGCAAAAACAGATTTATTCTTAAGGACTTGTTAATGCAACCACATTTACAGCATTTCCATTAATATCAAAGGAATTTCTGATAAAGGGTGGTATCTGCCTATCTCTTTCCTTTTCCACAGGTATAATAACACAAAATTTCAAATCATCTGCTTTTACCAGATGGACAAGAACTTTTCTACTTTCCTTTAACAAAACAGTTGGACAAAAACAAATTAAAAAAAGGCAGCAATAGGTTTCACCCTTCATCAAAATCAAAACTGATGTTCATACTCCCAGGTGCAGAAGAACAACACAGTTCCAATTATAAAAGCATGTACATACCTAACTTCATTTACTAAAACTTACCCAAAATGTGTTTGCAAACAGCAAATGGTGATTTTGATTTTCTAAATGATAAGAATATGTGCTCAGCATGTTGGCGTTGTTCATTATTGACCATGGAAGGGGGTGCCTAAAAAAAAAAATTAAAAAAAGTTATTCAAGCACTGAAACTCCATCCTGATTGTAAATATAATAAGAGCAATGTCACGAACTTAGAAATGTTTGCCTTGTTAAACATCAAAACCAAGTATCTCCAGGCAAAACTACTTGCTCTTTCTCAGTCATAGTCTCTTCTTATATACCACTGTGTATTTACATCACATGTACATAAGTGTGAATATTGAGACATCAAGCAGAGAGTGAATAATTCTATAGTGTTCCTAATGATGCATCTGAAGAAAGCTAAAAGTCAGATCTAAATTCAACCCATTTTTCTACTCAAACCAAAAATATCACTGCACACCACTAATTGCTGCTACACACGCTCAGTCCCAGAAGCAAAGCACACTTTTTTTCTTCAGTTCTACATTTGTTTTAAAATATTTATTTGTGCAATAAATTCAAGGAATTGAAAAATTACTAAAAATACATTCAAAAATAAAGTATTGTCAGTAACACACTACCCTCTAGTGTTTAATGTTGAAGTTGACATCCTGAAGACTTGAGTGCAATTGAAGAGACAGGTGAGCCTATCTGGGGATGGCTGTGGGGGTTCCCCAGCTGCTTATACCCATCCCCTTACATCCTGGGCACCTTGGCTGCTCAGGTAGTACCTACTGCTCTGCTGCTGAAAGGCAGCTCCATGGTAGTTTCTACCTGAAAATCAGCTCCAGGTAAAGCACAAAACTACACAATAACCTGGACCAGTGCAAGGTGCCTACAGAGTGCAGATGAGAGCTAAGTGCCTGCACTGCAGTCTCACCTCATGAAGCAACTCCTGGGAATTCCCCCACAAAGTAAAAGAACCCTGTGGAAACCATCAGCTGCTCACAACACCACACTGCTCTCCACTTCTGCCACCAATATTCTCAGATTTCTGCCATTTGGGATTTACCTGAACAAGCACATGGCACAAGATACTCTTGCAGGGGATTGATACCACAAAAAGAGTAGGCAGAACTAAAGCACCTCTGACTGCACATGTAGAAAGATCACATCCATACTGCAGAGCCAGGTCAAGGTAACAGCATAGGTTATCAAACTTCAGCTGAATTTCCAAACTCCAAATTCCAGTCCTGTCCCTAGCAATCTGAGGAGAATGTGGGTGCCACCTATCTTTTGGCTGCAATTTATACCCACTGCCTTGGAAATAAAAGCACAAAGACCTTAGCATAAAGACCAAGGTTTTTAACTGAAGAGAAATATTTTCCAGTAAATAAAACATATCAAATCTAATTCTTTCCTCCTTGATGGAACACAAGATGCAGAAGATTCACATAAGAGCAAAGAGCACCAGAGATTACAATTTAATAAATCTGAATAAATGAAGCAAGGAAAAGCAGGCTACTGATCCTTTGATCGAGGGGGTCCATCCTGTCCATCTCCTTACACAGCTAATTTCTGACTTTCACAGCTTTTCTTGTGCAGATATGAAAAACGCCTGTGAGGGGAGGAAAAAAAGTAGTGGAGGAACACAGCTTATGCAGAATAAATGCTCTGTCCCTTCACAAACCTGTTCTGCTCTACAGTCCGTTTTGGGGGTGAGACCTCCCTGGACAGTGATTTGAACCTGTGCAGGACAGCTTCTTACCAGCTCTAGGGACAAGATCAGTGTTTGTCCATGCCCCCTTCCAGGCAGACAGCAGTTCAGTGTTAGGTTGTGCACATGCATAGATGCAGTGTGCCTTCAGTTCATGTCCACATCCTTGGAGCAGCGTTCAGGGACTAAGTCAGCAGGTTGAAGGCAGGCAGATAAGGACACAGGAAAGCTTTCAGATATTTGGGACATTACACACTGCTGTATATCTGAGACAGAATTAAGCTCCATGGCAAGGTCTACGTCTTTCCAGAACACTGAGCTGCAGTGAACTTCTCTGCTCAGACCCTAGCTACATTCCCCGCAACAGAGCCAGCCGTACTGAATGGCAGAACATCTGGTGCAGGTTATCAAAAATGCAAGAATGACCTACACAGCAACAGCTTAACACACACTTCAGTCAGTGCTACAGCAAATAAACTAAATCAAATAAACAAAAAAGCAATCCCCACAATTTTCCCTCATCATATGGGCAAGCATTTGTGCAAATGTACAAAGAACCAGACTGAGGAAGTGATTACCAAAATCCATCCCACCAAAGGCAGGTTCTTTTCATCGGGATCAGATAAGTGCCAGTGCAACAAGGAGAAAAGGAGTGGAATAACATTTCCCTTTCAACAGTACTGACCTTGCAGCTCACAACTCTGCAGTCTTGTGAAGATTACAGCCATGTTAGGAAGAATCCTTTGGGTGTGACAAAGCATAATATTTTTCAAGGTGGGGTAATTTATATTTACATTCTTAGAGCAAGAAGACCAAATTAGTTCTTGATTTGGGCTACCTGATCTGGAACCAACATTGCATTAGCATTTGAGTTTGTCATACAGAGATCCTGTCTATTTTCACTGTTCTTTATTAAGGGCACTTTCAGGGCACTTCATGCTTAGAATACTAGGAAATAGACCTCTTACTTTACATTATTGTAACTCTTCGACTTCTTTGAAGTCCAGTTACAGAAGACCTTAGGCACCTTGGGAAGGTATATGGCACATCATATTCCCATATTAATTTAAAAAAAATCACAATAATTTAATGATACATTACACAATTGGACTCTCATAACTGTCCAGAACAGAAAAGTACAACAATCAAAGTTTAAACTGTACTATACATCCACCAGAGGGAGCTTAAAGCTCACAGTCTACTTCCTTCACTGCATTAAGACAGTATTTATCTGTCTCAATGAAAGTAAAGTACATTAATTTTAGGCTTTATAGAAAAGGCCAGCATATATATCTATTCTGCACACAAATTTCACATTACAAGAGCACCAGCTTAGTGAACCCGACAGCCCTGTATGCCGATGCCCAGCACCTCCTCAACACAATAGGGTTAGAAAAGTACCCCATGCTTGGAAGGTCCCCCCAAAACATACACATTCACTGTGTTTGTTCTAATTGTCTCCTTCATTCTCTTCTCTACCATCCAGCTTACAAGGAATTAAAACCAAGTGATGTAATTATCAGGCTCTTTTGGCATACTGAAACTATTTGCAGCTACATCACTTTCACAGAATCACAGAATATGCCAAGTTGGAAGGGACCCACAAGGATCATCAAGTCCAGCTCCTGGCCCTGCACAGAACCTTCCCCAAGAGTCACACCATGTGCCTGAGGGCACTGTCCAAACACTTCCTGAACTTTGTGAGGCTTGGTGCTGCAACCACTTCCCTGGGGAGCCTGTTCCTGTGCCCAACCACTCTCTGGGTGAAGAACCTTTTTCTAATATCCAACCTAAATCTCCTCTGACACAACTTCAGGCCATTCCCTCGGGTGCTGTCACTGGTCACCACAGATAAGAGATCAGTGCCTCCTCCTTCTCTTACGAGGAAGTTGTATGGTCTGGCATTTACCTCTAACACCCATCTGTTCTCTCTCTGTCCTACAAGTTGCTTGTAAAAAGTTATCCAGGACAAAGACCACCTTTCTGGTATTAGCACAACAAGCTACTGCCCCAAAAGAATAGAACTCCTACATGACACAGTATTATAAATAAAACTGCATTCTTTCAGCTACCATGGTTGTCTGGATACAGAAAGGAAGCAGCAGCAGCGCCTACTGACTGGATTCAGCAGGACTACTGATTGAAATGGGAGCTATTCACTCATGGGAAAGACAAACTGAAAGAAGACAAGAGGCAGCCTAGTACTAATACTTGCAGGACCACTAAACTTACCTGAAAGCCTGGATTATTAATAAGAAAGTAATGTAACTCCTTGCCTTTATGTCAACAAGCTTATTAAAAAAAAAAAAAAAAAGTTAAGGCAGGTATCTAATGACTGAATTGAAACAAAGCCAATAATCATGTTACAAGATCTAAATCCTGCACATACTTACAGAAATCCCATACTTTCTCTGTGCTGTTGTGAAAAATCCCTTCTGAAAGGGAAGCATTGGAACAGGTTGCCCAGGAAAGTGGTGGAATCACCATCCCTGAAGGTATTTAAGAGACATGCCGATGTGGCACTTGGGGACCTGGTTTGGTGGTGAGCTTGGCAGTGCTGGGTTAAAGGCGGGACTAGATGATCTTACAGGTCTTCTCCAACCTAAGTGATTCTATGGACCTATTTAAGGAAAAAGCATGGAAAAACCAAGGTTTTTGCTTCCCTTCTTATTCCTCCTAGCAGAACCCGAGTAATCATGAGAATTTTCCTTAATCCATCAATGGTAAATGAGCCAGTAGAAAAAAAACTTTTTGAAAAGAACAGAAACACCAAACTTTAGAATGAAACAGAGCCCGTGAAGTAAAATGTAGAAAAGACCTTTAACACCTCACAGTCAGAAAAGAAGACTGAGGGGAGAAAAAAAAAAAAAAAAAAAAAAAAAAAAAAAAAAAAAAAAGAGCTGGAGTTTGAGGTTCTCTCTCTTAGGGTAAACACAGAACAGAGTCCTCAGGAGTCAGCACCTTTCTAGTACTTTTGGGATACAGGCAGGCAAATACAGTCTGAAGGAATGTGTTGGCACAGATCAATCAAACAGAAAAACTGTCCAAATCATGGGCATAAGCGTATTTTTCTAGTGTAGCCTAAGCATGTCCCAACTTTCCTTATGAAGACTGAAAGCACAGGGAATGACTTACAGCTCCTTCTGCACATAATGGCCAGATCTGCCAAGAGCAAGTCCCTCAGTCTGCACCTCAGATGCAGGCAAGCCTTCCAAAAGTTGGGCAGTGATCTTCAATGGTAAAAAATAGAGATTTGGCTCTTATATCCTTGATTAAGAATCTCAATAGTTTTCTTTCACAGATTCACATATCACCCTACATTTGATTTTTCAGTTTTTGTACATTTAAGAAACACAATAATATCAGCCCACTCTCACCTCACATGGGTGTCACAGCAGTGAGATAATTATTTTGGAATTATAAGAACCATTGTGTAAAACTAATCTCAAGTCAGGTTTTTCCCTTCCTTGACTATTAGATCACATACCTTACAAAAATCTAAACGTAACTTTCATGCAATTACCCTTTCTTTCCAGTGTGATAAAAACAAAACCCGATTCAGCTCTCCATCAGAAATAAAAGTTTCTCCTCAACAAGTTTGAGGTCAGTACATCCTCTTTAAATCCTGTTTCTCAGCACTATGAAACTGTTACAAGAAAGCATTTCATGAATGAAGCTCCACTGCCCTCTCCATACTAACAAAACAGGAGGTGCACCAACATTGGTCATCACAACTGTTTACCTCAGCAATCTCAATATAAGCAATCCACTCATCCAAAAAATGCAGATGTCACAAAGGCAACAAATTAACAGCATCAAACTCCCAAACAGCACAGGTTTCTCAACAGGCATGAGAGTACCAGTAGGTATTTCAACTAGCTTTCCCACTCTTACTCCCTGCAACCATCCTTTTGTATCATGGGAAGATAAGGAGCATCACCAGATACAGCAGGACCATTAATTGGGTAAATTTACGTGTTGTCACTTTTTTGCCAAAACAACCCATCTTTGTTCCTTCTTTATGTAACACAGATTTTTAATTTCTAACTTGGAATTTTTTTTTTTTTTTGCTCCTCGCTTGATGGTACACAAAGGACAAGAAGGGAATGATTAAAAATGCTAAAAGATTGGCTGCTAAAACAAAAGGTATTACAAATCATTTAAAATACTAATTCATATCAACACTTGGAACAGGAAATAAATAGATATGAGACAAGGTCAGATCAGCTGTCATGGAAAATGCACACATGACTAGGAAACGTCTGTTGAAGGTACATGTGGAAAAAATAAGGGGTAAAAATAAAAGAAAATCCCCAAGCTCTTAATTTTACATAGGAGTAGTTAGATGTACATAGAGGATCTGAAGCTACACATACATATTCAGAAACACCTGTTTTGTACAAACATTTCCTACCTCAGTAACATACCTCTAAAAAAAAAAATATGTAATTATGACTTGTCAGGATGGAAAGTGCAAAAAAATTAAGGTAATAGATACACAAGAAAGGAAGCAAATGGGTTGCAAATATGAGATGCTCTCTTCATAAGGCTAAAGTTGAAGTCATTGTGTATTTGCCAATGAGATGTGTAGAAGTAAAACCACATCAACGTTTGAAGTCTACTTTTTCAGCTCCTTCCCGTATTTGAAAACAATTTTTGCCTTAAAAAAAAAAAAACAAACCAACACCAAACTGCATCAAATTCAACTCCCTCCCCAAGTGATTTTGTTCAGGCAGTTTCATGCTGATCATCACGAATATACAAAATAGAACATCGTTTTATCACATAAGTTACATCATTTTCTTATTGGTGTTAAATCATAGAATAGAATCACAGAATCACATAATAGTTTGAATTGGAAGGAACCTTTAAAAGTCATCTAGTCCAACCCCCTGCCTTGGGCAGGGACACCTTTACCTTCCACTAGACCAGGTTGCTCAACACCCCATCCAACTTGGACTTGAACCCCTCTAGGGATAGGGCATCCACAAGTTCTCTGGGCAACCTGTACCACTGTCTCACTACCCTTACAGAAATTTTTTACAATCTTCTTAGAAGGTCAATAAAAAAGGCTGAACTGGCTTCTGACATTTGAATCTTGACCTCTTCAACATCTTGTCATTGAAGTTTGTTTGGCAGTTTGCTCTAATATTGTTGCAGATTCCAGAGAATATTTGTTATTGGTCACTTAAGACACTGATAGTATCTTAAAAGTAACAACTTCTACCATTCAACATTATTATTAAAATCAATAATGGGATAGTTTTTTATTAATTATGATTTGGTTAGCCAGCTTGCACTGCTACTTTTGCGCTGTGATATTGCTAAGAAAAATCCATCTTGTGATCAAGTATAAACATAACTAAGGATGAACAGCATTAATTCCTTACAGACAGAAAAGCTTGCTAGAGACAAATTCCGATTTTTCAGACTTTTGCTATGGCAAGACAGCACTGAATACAACCAAAGTCAGCATCTTTCTACAATTACACTGGGGGAAATCTGCAAATTAGCATGTCACAAAGAAGAGTCACGCACTCCTCCGGATTTTGCTGCTTGAGAGAACGCAGAGGGAGTACACTGGAGTGTTTTAACACGACACCCATGGTATTCCCACCTACTTTAAGGTCCCCTATGAACAGTACAGCCTAAACACTAGTAGGATTATGGAAAGGCAAACATGCCTACTAGAAGAATTTCCTTGGGTTTAAAAAAAAAGATCAAATTGCTTGTACCTGCTACTACTAAAGCCAAGTAGGAACCTTCTTGCCAAAGGCAATGTTTATGTCTGCAAGTAAAGCACATTACAAACTTCGACAAGGGCAGAAACAAAAATCTGGTATTTCTGCTGAAGTGTGGCTTTGGAAAATTCACCACAAAATCTCCAAACTGAGCTCCCCTAAATATGTAGGGGAACCTTGCCTTCCTTGCAGCCTAAAGGTAAAATAAAACTGTTCCCCAACTCTAGTCTGTGGGACATCAGCTTAAAAAAAAAAACAATTAAAGATGTTAGCTCTTCTTCATAATGGTGTCTAGACTCTGTGCCTGAAAAGGCACAGAGAGCCTGAGAGCCTGGAAGCCCCACAGAGTACAGCAAAAGCAATTGATCCCCATCAATACACAAGGCAAAAGCCATCACAGACGGCACCGGCACCACTGGGTCTGGACCTTGCTGACAGCCACCATCAGGCAAGACACGCTCAGAGAAGCAAGGAATAAAGGAAGCCCAGATGGCTCACCAACATGTCCCAGCAGGCAAGGAAGCCAAGTAGCAGTGAGGCATATGCAAAGGAGAAAGATCATGAGTGAACTCGAGAAGCATGTGCAGGGGAATACCATGTGATGGTGATAACACAGCTGAGGAGTAAGAGCAAAAATAGAAAGGGAAAGAGGAAAAAAAGGGAAAAAAATAATCAAACACATGGGCAAGTAATAATTTTTAACTAGTGCACATATTGCGTTTAGGACAGCTAAATATATTACTCTATCCATGTCAGCAACTGTTACAGCTGCAACATAACTAAATAAACAAAAGCAGTTAAATTTTAACTTACCACATGTGCTCTTCTACTAAGATGCTCAAAATCCCCTAAAACCAGATTTCTGTCTTAAACAACAAAAACACTGTAAGAGAATTACTCCCCAACACAGTTCTGCTGTACAGGCAAGTTATAGAAAAGAATCAGACTTTCAGAATAAAGTGATTCCAAGCTTAACTCTACCAAAGTTATATCAAGCAACATGCCCCAAGACTGCATTATCCTGACTTCTGTGCAGTCAAGTCATAATAAGTTTTCATTCCAATTATACCACTAACACTTTTCAAGTGTTTTAAATAAGCTTTCTCCTACAGTATATCACAGCACATTCAAGAACTGCCACGTGTCTTATTAAAATAGCTAATCAAAGAGATTAAATACAGGGGTCAGGCACAGAGAACTGGACAATTAGACACACTTTTGTTCTCAGATATTCACCCTACTTCTGTAGCAGACAGTGATACCTAACAATGCAAGGATGTCTGGTCCACTCATGAAGCAAATGCCACAAGCCAACAACTCAGGCTGCATGAGGATGCTCAGCTCTGCAGTCTTCGGCAACTGCTTTACAAGTGGATCAGACATTCCAGCCTTGGGCACAAGGCCAGAAGGAATTCAGGCAACTGGTATCAAGAGCAGTTTCTGCTGTCCCAGTCAGATCTGTCATTACACAACTGCCAACCTTTAAGTAACAGTTAAGTTACTACAGAAAAATTAGCTAGCATAATGAACAACTCCAACTGTGTTCCAATTACTTCCTTTACACTTGCTTTTTAGAATAATCATTTAAATTAGAGTAGTAACTCATCTTCCAATTTAAAAGATAACAATCTTGAAAAATAATCTTGGGTAAGATGAAATAAATAACTTTGAACCAGACCTGCACTAGATTTAAAACATTTTGGGGAAAAACAAAACAAAACAAAACGAAACAATAACAACAACAACAACAAAAACACCAAAAAAACCCAAACCCCAAAAAAATTTTATTTGATTTTTTTTTAAAATTCTTTCCCAAAAGTAATTATTACTTGAATAATTTAAACCTCAGAGTGCCCAGTATTTTTTGGTATATATTTGGAACAAATGTGTGACTGTTGGAGGAATTGCCTCCTACACAACTACTCACTCACATCTTGCCTTCGTGCAGAAACTTAACAATAGGGAAAAAGAGACTATTTTTTTCATATCAGCTTTTGCTTTGTATTTTGGAGCTAAAGTACTTTATTAAGTCTTTTGCAAGTAAAACAGGAGCTAAATTGTGCTTTGTGATAAGACCTATTCTCAGTTTTATATATGGTCTTATATAAGATACTATATATGCACATTAATTGACTAAAGAGCCAAAGTAAATCAATTGCCATCAACATCAAAACATTTTCTGAGATAAGACTTCCTCTCCAGGACAAGCAACAAAAAACTCAGCAAACTGCTGAGATTTTATTTCTCTACTAACAATTTGACCCACACTTGTAGACTATCACAGGTTCTCCTCTGAAATCACCATTCATTTACACGGACAATACACTTCAGACACAAGACTTGTGGTAACCAGTCTGCAGAGAAACTGCTTCCACTGTTCATATCTGCTTCTCAGCCTCAAAACAGGTACCAGAGATCTGCTGGGGATGCAAAAGGGAGGAACGCAAAGTGGAATCTCTGTTCAAGGAAGCAGGACCACAAAGCAGCAAGAGGAAAGAATGGAGGATGAGGAAGGTATAGCCATCAGGTAGCTGTGACAAGACCATGACAAACACATGCCTCTAAGTGGTCTACATACCTATGTGAGCCATTCGTTCATCCACCGTCAGCTCTGACTGCAGTCAGTCACCTCACAGCACTCATTTAGGACTTTTCTGACCGCTGATCACATTGTTCAACAAGGAATCCATACATTCAACTAAACTAACGTTACATTGACTCGTGCCAACCTTCTGAAAGCACCAGATGAACAGGATCAGCCCGTACTCTATCCACCCCACAGAGGACAGCTACAGCAGAATTTGGGAAAATAACCGAACTCTGCATAGCCCAAGATTTGCAAGTTTAGACTTGTCAGTGCTGGACCAGAGCCCCATAAAAAATAATCACAGAAACAACACATAGAATTATTATAGACTATTATTAAGAATTATTACACTGTGATCAAAATCTCAACTTCTTTTTTAAATCTTAATGCTTTCTTTACAGTCTCTGTGTGAAGAAAATGTTTCTAATTCATTTCAAGAAAATTCAGTGTAATTATAGTCTTTCACTTCTGTAAGTTTAGGCAATGAAAACCAAGATACAGTGTGGCACAAGACAAAATGCTTTAGAAAATTATGTGTGCACTTTAAACCTATTTGTTACTGTTTCCACCATAACCTCAATTCAGACATCAGTTTAAGCACACTGACAACAAAAAGATCTGAGAAATATCTTGTAATGGATAATTAGCCTACAGTAGTCTGGCTGTAGACAGGATGAATACTGACATGAGCCTACAAGGTTCAGACACTTAAATCAAATATTATTTATTTTTTCTAATCTCCACATTCACTGTTCTAACACTTCAAAGCACAAGTGAGGTCTGACCTGCAGTTCTATTTCACAAAATAACTTCTGTAAAACACCCCAATTGAAGGCAATGGGCAAACCCATGAGGTCCCTTGAAGTCAGTAAGATCCAACAAAGCAACAAGAAGTCAATCCATGCACACCAGAGAAAGCTCAGTCAAGACAGAACAAGTATGACTCACTATGGAAGAGAAGGACAAAGATAAGAAAAACACTGTAACTAGACAGAGCAGTTACAGAAAGCCTCATTGTTCCAAATCCAAATCTTTTCAAATCATTGAATGTTAACAAATAAAATCAATCTGCTTTGACTTCAGTAGAAATGGCACTTTACTACTGCAGTAGCACAAGAACCATAAAAATATACATTACTGAAGGACACAAAAAGTCAAAGTGCCCTTACTACAGCTGCACTCACACTAGCCTCAAGTCCTGCTCTCCTGTTTCCTTCTGTTGTGTTAAGGTCAATTTTTTTCTGTTGTGTTAAGAGATGGGCCATTTGCCAGAAAATAAACTCCCTTGCATTCCAACTGGTCTTCAGATATAAGGGGGCTGGCAGTGGCTGGCCTTACATTCTGAGTAATAGCCAATTTGGCAACACCTCCCTCTGACCATGTCCTGGAGCTGGAGTGAGCTTGGCCTCATTCTGCAGCAAGGAGGAGAAGGATTGATGGGAACAAACCAAACTTTTCCCTGGGCTCCCACCAACTGCAGGGTACTTCTCTCTTTCCCCACAAGGAGGCATGGAAGATACATGTGGATCCCAAGTTAGGACACTGTTATCCAAGAAGGTGGGAAGGAGAGGAGTCTCAGCATCAACACACACTGCAGACTTCATTGCATGGGGACATGACAGGCCCTGATTCTCCAGCAAGAGGCCATCCACAGCCTCCAAAATCCTAACTATAACTTGATCATAAGATTCAAGTAGCTTAAGTCTGTATTGCCCATTTCTGTGCCTACAAGACAGCATAGACCACCATTTAACAAAAAGTGTCAGGATACTAAAAATGAATTTCAATACCAAGTTTAAAGTAAAGAAAGAACCACTGTGACCCCTTTTCTACTAGACATAATAATCATAATGGAAATACTCATTTTCCAAAGTTGAGATGTACTAGATACATATCCCATTTATTAGGCTCACTGTACATCAAATACAGTCAGCATCTGCTCTCCTTCTGAAACTTCATATTGTCTGTATGTGTAGAAGTGTCTAACAGTAGCTATTTTTTCCTACTGTCCAATTTCAAATTATACTTGCTGAAAGAACAGCTATAACACACACACACACTGCTGCAAGGGTGGCATTATTTTTACTTGCATGTAGCCTTCTGCAGTAAGCCATGTGCAAATGGAGTAAGACATCACAGGTGTAACAGGGTATCACACGGGTAGCCCCTTCCGCCTCATATAGCCCCCAACACAGAAGTCAAAATTCATCACCCCATGAAATATTTAAACTGATACAGTGATGCAGTTTGGTTTCTGAGTGTTTTAGGTTTTGATTCCTATCACAAAAGCATTTCCTCCCACTAAGCTAATGAAGAAAGGCAGGCACAGAGGGCAGCCAGGGTCCCTGCCAAAATTCAGGTTTGAGCAGTTTCTCCTCCATCCATCTCGATAAAATGTCAAAACAATTTTGTCCCATCATAATTATTTAGTAAGAGTTGATTAAAAGGAAGGTAAGGTAGTCTTTAGAATTTTCAGAGTTTATTTAAATTTGATGTGAAAAGCTCCTTTGGTTTAGTGTACTTTCAAAATGGCATGGCCCAAAATACCTATCTTTATTAATGGCTTTTAACTGTTGGGGCATTAATAAAAACCTACGGACACAAGTAAAATACACACAAAATACAATATCTGAATCACGTAAGCAAACAGAAGTGTAGCTATAGACAAGAAATCAAAGTTTGGCAAAAAAAAGAGCAAAAGGATAGAGACCAGAGGAGGAAGCTCATCACCTGTGTTAGGTGGAGTATAAGAAAGCCATAAGAAATTGCGAAACAAATGATTTTATAAACAGAATAACTTCTTTCCTTCAAAACCAGGAAATACTACAGACTTGCACTGAACACATCCAGAAAAGCTCTGTCCTATACATCTAGAATTGTACATACTAGAAATGGTAGGATGTCCCTTCACTTTTACCTTGTTTCATCACTTTGTTCTGCTGTTACAGGCTGAACTACCTTACTGAAGAAGTTATGTATCTCTGTATTCATCCTCTGATATACAGAACAGACACATGACATGTATTTCTGAGAAACCATCTTTTTAAAAGCGTTTTTTTATGAAGAACTTTTTTTTTTATTCCACATAGAAACATTTTGGGATTTTATTTAGAAGAGGCAATTTTTAGGACTCCCTTAAAGTAAGTATTTGAGTTCACTCTAAGAAATCTGCATAAATTAGCCAAGTCTCAAGTTCTGAACAGTCACAGTGAGAACATACTTACTGAAAAAATGATTGTGAAGAAATGTGGCCATAATTATATATTTTATTCTCAGCGCTGTTAGAGGGAGTGTTATTGTAACATGAACAGAAGACTAGCTCCAGAAACAATACTGTCATTTCTCTTGATGCTAGAATTTTATATTAATATATTTTCCACTAAACAATTCATTATCCTGAAGCTACCCAACATCTGCTCCTAATCCTGTTTAAAACAACCTCAAAAAATAAAGGGTTTGCAGCTTAGCCTCCCAAATTCTCTCAAGAAGAAGCACATTTGTTTTTCAGCTCGGGCCTCAGTGGTGGTTGTTGACAGGTAAGGAAAGCACTATTCTTCCTTCACCAGGGAGAAGTGTCCACGTTTTGTAAACCTATTTGCACATTTCCTCAGTAATCAACAATTTAGGAAGCTACCAAGATTATGGTTGAAAGAAAAGTCAAAGAGCAGCAACATTATTAGCAAAGAAAACAGTAGAAGCCAATGACTGAAGAGATGACAAAGGTAACCTAAATGTGAACAGTTAAGCCCTAAAGAAAAAAAAAAAAAAAAAAAACACAAAATTATGATGCAGAAACACACAAAACTCTCTTTGCACTTGAGATCAGTGAGGATTAATGTAATGTTTTTCAGCCACTGCTTTAACAACACACCAATTCAGCTTTAAGGCACCTAGCATCAAACCAGCATCTAGCTACAAGGGGGAACATACTCCTCTCCCCAGCCTAGGGCTGCTGTCCTGTTGCAACAGAGCTACAGGTCCAGTCTCCCACCTGGACATCTCCAGTTTCTGTATGCACATACCTATATATTGATGCTTTGGAGAAGTCCTCATGAAATCTACCAGTGACAAATGTGTAAAACATAGCTTTAACATGAGAGGTGTAACAAGAGGAAACCAACTGAGCTGTAAGGTGAAATCCAGTGCAGGCAGGCAGGGTCTGCTGGCACCAACAGTGACTGGGTGAAGTCATGGTAAGATGAACCAGGAACTGACTTAAGGGACTATGGGAATGCCAAAACCACGGACACATGACCAAGCTGTGGCAGATTACCAAAACCTTCAAGATCACCAATTTGCAGAGGCAGGCAAAATCAGCAAAAAGAGAAGAGCCTTTGCTGCTTGCCAAGGCAGAGAGGCTACACATGTAGATCCTGGGCCAGAAAGGATGTCACTCGACCCCACATCACCAGCTTGGACACCTTCCACCTGACCCCAGAGAGGCGCTGCATGGAGGGATGACTTCTCTCGTGCTGCCACAAGACAGACTGGTGGCAGTTCTGCAGTAATTCATCCAGGAGCACATAAATGAGCCAGTGCAGTTTGTGTTTTTACAATTGTTTCTGCTGCTTCTTAGCTTTGATACTGTTTGCATACCAGCACTAATGCCACAATTTCCACTCCTAGGCACACAGTATTATCCTACTGTAGCTTTGGTAACTGGCAGATCGTTCCAAAAGCCAGTCCAACTCACTAACCCAGCAGATAATCAATCCAGCAAAAAGAAAAGTAATGTTTTTTCTCTGACACTCACTGTTAGTCTGGTTTAGGCTTCTGTGAAAATATAGCCTATGTCTGTGTCACATATATAAGCCTGGGACTACAGATATTTTTCACTTTAACCAAGCCTTTTGAAATCCCAGAGACTACCCTCACAATTAACAAAGTTGCATGGCAAAAAACCTTTCTGCACTTCATCGATTTCACAGTCACAGATTAATTACACAAAGCCTTCAAGAGACCCTGGCATAGGGCATATTTTCAACTCTGCCTCTAGCATTTTGCACAGCTGCATGTAACACAGTTGGACTGTATGACAAAAAAATACTGTGTAATTTGAGCACAAATCAAGATATATCTTCAGACTTTCTTCATGTCCACTTTCATAGTTCTGCAAATTTTGAATTTGGTAGGCACCACTAAACCAACTTACCTGATTTACAAAGTATCAAAAGCAAAAAAACTTCATTCACTTGCTCCTGTGTTAATCTAAATCTTTATTTTCTATTAAAAAAATCAGCTTTGATTTGGTAAGACAGAGAATTATACCTGCTATTTCCTTAGCAATTTAACAACATAATTTGACCACTTCCCAATCTAGTTCACTATGCAGCCACTCAGGTGGGTGTACTACTACCCTCTGCTTTGGCAGAGCTAAAGGCAGCACTGTACAGTGGCCACTCTTAGTTATGTCTCAGAAGTAGGAAGGTTTGGGCTCTTTCTGTTTCAGAGGCAGAGAAGAAGAAAAAGAGGAACTATGTAAAATATATCCTCCTGCTTTCATCTCTTAAAATCCCTATCTGAACAACTACTCCCTATTCAATGGGATGTATTAGACAGTTTGAAGGGATGAAAAAGAAGTAGAGACCTGCATCAGTCTCCTACAGCTCAGATCTGACACCCTCCCTTCTACACCACATCTCCCAGCATGTATGTGGGTTTATGCCACTCATACACCCCACTATGCATCAAAATCACGGAGACCTTATGTATACCTAATTCAGGCAGACTTTTGAGAATCAAAACACTGTCAGAAATTGATGAAAAGGAGTATTTTACTTATCTGCTTGTGACAGGATCAGCTCAACTTAATAATCAAGAGGATTTCTTCTACCTCTCCATAGGGAAAGCTGTTAATTAACTAATGAACACAGATTAGCATAACAACGATAAGACTCTTAGGAAGCAGGTTAAAGGGAAAACAGCAGTAGGTAGTGCCTGAAGAAGAATTATCCAGATGGAGTTGTGGACTAATGAAGCACCCTGGCAGATGAATGTAGAAGAAAACACACAATATTTACATTGATAATTCAGAACAAAAATATAGAAATGCAACTGTGACATGTCAAATGGGTGCAAAACATTAAATTGATTCAAAAAAACAACACTCCCTCTGTGAAATGGTCAGAGGAAACAAACCCTAAGCATAAAGAATCTCATTTGACTAGCTTTACTTTCCAAAGGTATCAGAATCTTTATCTGTTCTCACTTCCCTAATCTCAACTGTTCATCCTTAGTACAGATATGCTCCGTGCACATTTGTTCTCAGCTCCCAGGTAAAAGTTTCACTAGCACGGTGCACGCTGCTTGTACTTATCTCCCAAGCTGTAATCTGAACCATGTGCCAGTAAAATGCACCAACCATAAAAGTTCTGAAGCAAAAGATAATACAGCACATATCCAGCTTGTTTTGCAGGTGATGACTTGGAGGATTTCCACAAATCTTCTCAGCACTGGAATGATTAATTTGTCTGATTTCTTCCAACAGGTAACCTGCCATAACAAAAGCAGAGCTAGTCTACCTCCCCCTTCACCCTTACTATGGAGCCATGCTTCACAGTCTGGAAAACTGCCCCACAATGAAGAAAAATTGCAACAAAAAACTGAACTTCCTTGTGGAAGTAGGAACGTCATGGCCCTTGTGGAAAATGGACTGGCTTATTATATCAAGCTACAGAGAAGCCACGAGATGGTGGAGAACTGACAAGGCTGGTTGGGCAAAAACATGAGCTAAGCCACTTGCTTATCTTGCACCTGGGGTCAAGCAAGGCTGAACAACTGAATGGTGGCTGGGCTGAAGTGGAGGCCTCGCAGCCCAATGTTATCTCAGTGAAGTGCAGAAGAGCATCCACATCTCTGCGCCAGCCCTTAGCCTCACTGCCCCTTCACAGTGCATAACAATCCTTGTTATAGATCCGTTCCTTTAAGGAGATAAATGGGAGTAAAGACCTGGTGAAGGTCAGCTGGCCTTCACTGCTGCCTCAGCCAGGTGGAGGAATACAATGAAGTCCCATGGTTCTCTGCTGCCTTTGTTTCAACTGTAAATTCTATAACTCAGTTACCTATAATTCAGGTAACCAGAGACCCTCATTATCCCTCATTTACACATAAAAAAACACACCCACCAACATGAAAATGAGAAAACAGCTGCCCCCACCCCACATCTACGATAGCAGCAACAGATAGTCAATGATTTTTGACTACAGTCACACCTTCATTTTTCCATGGACTATGAAATTGGTATTTGAAATCCTCCACTGTGGAAAGATAGGAATACAATTCCACTTTGCAGTCAAGTCCATGAGCTTGCTCCTCCCTGCTCCCCAAAGCAGAGACACCTCTTTGGTAAGATTTGCACCTGACTGTGCTGGATCATA
The DNA here is from genome assembly GCA_038380795.1 of Pyrocephalus nanus. NCBI lineage: Eukaryota > Metazoa > Chordata > Aves > Passeriformes > Tyrannidae > Pyrocephalus > Pyrocephalus nanus. The sequence continues at coordinate 44,414,658 of CM076259.1, forward strand.
ACTGTGAGCAACTGTACATAGCACTATGCACTTATAATTTGTAGGCCTAGTGCATTTATCATCAGCAATCTAACAAATGCTGCTTCAACAAACCAGACTATTCATGAATCTGTGATCATGAAAGTTCTTACTCAATGCAACCAGACTTACAGTGCCTAACTGGATATAAATCAGAAACAAAGCACATCCAGCCCCTCTGATTTCTGAGGACCAGCTAGAATGGAAAGGGGGTTATTTTTTGCCAGTTTCATACATTTACCACAACAGCCCTGATCTCCAAGAAAGATAGGTCAAAAAGAGCCAACCATACAAACTGTCATGGTTGATGGTATAAACAATTTGGTCTAATGTGCCCCCTTTTACTCTATAAACTTATTTGAACATCTGAAAGAGCAGCTTGTATGACCACCATCAGACTACTCAACTTTAGCCTGAAATCTCCCTCAGAAGGGCAAGATAAGCCACAAACTAAGTGGTACCCTGAGAAGATGGTCATGTGTGAATCCACTCCACCCCAAAAAACAGACCACAGTGAAACCAGACCATTCACAAACTTTTAAAGAAGGAAATTCTTCTGCAAAAGCCTTTGCTCAAATGGTCTTGAACCTGTTAATGCTACCCAGAGTCACAGCACACAGAATAGCTTAGCATGACAGGAACCTCTGGACCTCACTTCATTCAATCCTCTGCCCAAAAAAGAACTCGTTTCAAAATTAGATCAGGTTGTTCAGGGTCTTGTTCAGTCAAGTATTAAATATCTCTAAAGATGGGAGATCCCATAGCCTCTCAAGGTAGTCTGCTCCACTGACTTCACCAACCACACTTACTGTGATTTATATTTCTTTTTTGCCTTCTCTCCAGCTGGAATGTTCCTTTCTGAAGCTCGTAACCTCTTCTCTTTTCAGTGTGCACCTCTAAGCAAAGTCTGGCATTTCTAATATCAAGACAGTCTGAGTTAGCAAGTAAATTGTACTGTGAAGGTATATTATACACTTGAGCCAAGCTGACAGCTCACCACTAACAGGGACAGACCAGCCCTGTACGTGTCCAACAATCTAATTTCAGCACCCCTGTGCTAGCTCTGCAACCTAAATGGCTGCACAGATAGCCAATTCGTCTTGCTAACCTGACAGAAATCCATTCCCTTGTTTAGTTCCTATGTCATCTCAGCAGTATTAATATCTTCTGCACAGGGTCACAAGGGAGAAAGTGGAGCTGCAGGTAAGAACAGAGCACCAGAGCACCCCTTTTCAGATGGAGGCGGGTGGAACATGCTATAACCTACGAATTTCCATTTAAGTGTCACAGAATATCATATGCTAAAAAATTTCAACCTGCTTTAATAAACTCTCAGCAATAACTAGATAGTCTTAGGCATGATTCCTACTCCATCCTCTCACCTCTGGGATGACATTTACATTTCTTTCCTTAATAATACAACCTATGTCTTCTGTCATCCATGAAGACAGTTAATAAAATACTGCTAAACTAATACTGGTTATATTTTGCATTATTTACCATCTGAGTTAGAACATAATAGATAAGAAATACATTTGGTTAGGGGATGTAATGCCAGTTGGAAATGGAGGAGCGGTAAATTCATTTGGTTCATACAGATGCTGGTATATGATCTTTACCAAGCCACAGTCAGAGAGGCCAAACGAGTATACCAGCCTGTTGCACTGAAAAAGTAAACACCACTTAGATTTACTGGAAAGGAATTAGGTACTGAAAAAAGCACACACCTTTTATATAGCAAATATTCTCACACACACACCAAAGAAAACTGTCACAGTACCAGCCTTCAAAGTCATATTTGGCAGCTAACGACAAGGTAAGTTTCATCTTTTATAACAACTCTTCAATTTATACCAAATTTCAATAATTTCTCAAACTAAGCCTTTTGAATGTGGGCTACCCAGAACCTGTTGAAAGGTGTTACTGATAACAAAGGAGAAGCATTTCCATAGAGCTGTAGAGAAGCTTGGTGAGAGAACAAATTGAATCTTTCCAGTTTTTAAACGTGGCATGCCATGCTTTGTGAAGTCCATAAAGAACTGCAATTTATAAGATCAGGACTCAGGTATCATTTATCTGACACATAAAAAGTAATTTTCCAAAGGAAAACTTAACTAACCCAGATCAATGAAGAAAAAAAAAAAAGGAATTATGAAAATACTTATCAGAGATTTAGAGAGCTCACAGTAATCCATACTTATCCTCGAGGAAAGTTAATTAAACTCATTCGGGTCTTTTTATTAGCACATCTGAATTTCTCTAGTCCATTATTCTCCTCAAGACTCAATATTTCAGTCTGAAATCAAGACAAGTATCACATAAATCACCACTCCCTGCTCCATCCTTCGATACACTGCATCACTTTTGATGCATCCCTAGCCAACTGTATTTTACAAGGATTGTCTTACCTGCAACAGACTGCCACAAGAAAACTTTGCTGAATCCCTCCACACCTCTCTGCGCAGTTAAAACTTCTGCCATTTATTGTCAGATCATTCACAGCTCAACCCTTTCCCATTGCTCCAGGTATGATTCCACTGCAAGGTGTTGACCTCTACTCATGCCCTCCACCACTAGCACCACATTCACCATCCTCCCTCCCCCAGGTCCTCAGATTTTTACAGAAATAAGTGATCCCACCAGTTTGCTTGATAAGTTCACAGCCTCTCAACTGCCACACACAGATATTTCCTGCCCTCATTCCCAAGCAGACCTTTTACCAAACAGTGCAGTCCTCTGAATAAATGAAATTCAGATCATCATGTCCAGGTGCAGTCCTGAAACACAATTACACCTTTGGGTTTTGCACATTTGCTAGCAAGAAAGAACAGCAGCAGTGCTCGTAACCCTCTCAGACTCTGAGGTCTCACACTCACCTTTGTAAAGCACCTGGTGACCTCCTCTCCTCCAGCACTCCAAAGACCAGATGATTTTTGAGAAGGAACACAGAGCAATAACCCTATACAGTTCTCACAGCTCTTCCACAGCCAACCCTGCCTGACTCTGGGTCCTTACCCTCATGGGTAGCTTTCATAAATATCTTTTATGCAGCTTCCTCAGTAAAAGCCATCTAACTAATTCCTTTCAGTTTAGTGTTACCTACAAAACTCCCAAGAACAGCTGTGGAAAAGAAATAAGAAAAAGCTAAAGAGATTTTTATACAAGTCAGCTTTCATACAGTCAGAAGCTGATGGGAAGAACCTGGAAATTCAACAAGGATCCTAACATCCATGTGCTGCAGATCCAAGACATACTTTTCAGCAAGTTGAGCACCTATTCTTCGACAGAATCATAAACATTACTGTAAGAGGCCTGTATCTTTTCACTGTATTAATGCTTTTATTTAATTTAACTCCACAGTAAGTTGCTTTTCCCTCTCTATGATAGCAGGGCTATGCTAGGAAAACAATGTCCACACAAGTACCATTTAGTCTTCCAGCACAGATGCAAGACTTTGAAGATGTCACTCCACGTGCTGCTGGTTTGATACTGAGAATTACCTAACCACCAGCTTCATTCCACACACATGTTCTGTCTCATAATACTTATTACATATTTCCCCATGCAGTCAAACACTCCTGGCAATTTCTGCAACGGTATTATTTTTCAGACGGAGATACACAGACATTATGAGAACTTCTAACAACCTATACAGTCAAGTTTTGCAAAGCATGCACAAATCAGAAACAGCTCAAAGCTTAAAACGCATCACTGGTCACACAATTCTAGAAGTACTTTTGTAAAAGGAAAAGTGCTTGTTGCCAAGTTATCTATCTTTACTTTCCTGTTTGGAAACATAATCAGTGTTTCAGGCTTTGACTTCAAAAGGAATAATACACACACATTTTGACAGGACACCCTGGAGTAAAGCTGATCACCTGTTGCTTTACAGTCAGTCTGTTTCAGCAAGACACTGAACTGGAATTGTTCAGGCTCTGGCCACTGATTAATTATTGATACTAGGCAAACTTTACTATTATTTCTTTGGGTTTTCTGAAACCTCCAAATATCAACAACTTACAAACTTTATTTCTGTTGGAATTGCTTTTTGGTAAGATAAATTTTATGGGGAAGGTTTTCAGCTGGATATTTCTGGAAGATCTGGAAGGAAGACCTGTGAACTACACTAGCCAACATACAGCTTTTCATTCAAACTAACAAGTCTTTTACAAGGATGCACAACCAGGATGTTTTAACACCAGTGGTCACTACCAGTACCCAGATGCATCACATTTCTGATCTTCTGCCATATGGACTTGACTTTCCACGCCATTATGAAAATAAGAGAGCATTCACAGTCAGCAGGAATACTTAATTGATAATAAACAGATCAGGGTGCGAAGCACCATTAATGGCTTTGCTTCAAGACGGTAGCACCGTGAGCCTGTAGCTGCTCAATGCTCCTCGGCTTAAAAGAAAACCCCGGAACGGCATCGCGGCACTGCCGAGGCCGCTTCCACGCTGCTCCTGGCGCCTCGCTGCCCGCGCCGGGCTGGGACGGGCGCGACCTCCCACCGCTGCCGCGGGACGTGCCCGGGGCCCCGGCCCCGCTGCCAGGAGGAAGAATTGCTCACTGGCAACTTCGGCGAGGGTCTCCGCGGCAGGCAGTGGCGGTGCGGGGGCTCGGGGACGGGACGCCCTGAAGGCAGGGTGGGCAGCGCAGGGCGCGGGCAGAGCCTGCCCAGGGCGGCGGTAGCGGGCGGCACATGGAGCGGCGGCGCGGCGCGGCCGGCCAGGCTGCGGGGACACGGAGCCCGGCCGGGGAGGAGAGGGGCAGGGAGGGACGGAGCGCGGCCGCCCGGGCAGCGGGACGGGGCGGCGAGGACGCCGCTCCCCGCCGGGCTGTGCCCCGAGCCCCGCGCCCCAGGGACGAGAGCGGCGAGCGGAGGCGGGGAGGGGAGAGGGGTCTGGCGCGGGCGCCCCTCCCGGGGGCGAGGCGCCGCTCCGGGCGCGGCGGTGCCGCCGCCCGCCTCACCATGAGCACTTTGGCCGCGTTCTCCAGCTGGGCGATCACCTCGGGGGCGCCCCCCGCCGCCGCGGCCGCCGCCGCCATCATGGTCTCTCTTCAATGACGCGCCATGCGCTGCATTCTGGGGCGAGGCGGCCGCGCGGCCAATCGCGGCCCGGCCCGGCCCCGCCGCGGAAGGGAAGCGGCGGCGCCGCCGCAGCACCGCGACCGCCGGGCGGGGACAGCGCCCGCCCTGCGCCACCCTCCCTCCCTCCTTCCCTCCCGCCTTCCCTCGCCCTCCCCTCCCACCCCGACCGGCCGCCTGCGGGGCGGGCCCAGCCCGGCGCACGCCGCGGGACCTGCGGAGCCGCAGGGCGGGGCGGCCGCCGCCCCCCGTCTTGCCCAGGTCACCGCACCTGCCCGGCCCGCGAGTTGTTACGACTGGGAGGGAGATCGTCCACTCCAACCCCCCTGCCAAGGCAGGGTCACCTAGAGGGAACGGGTCCAGGGGGGTTTGGAATGTCTCCAGAGAGGGAGACTCCACGCCCTCCCTAGGCAGCCTGTTCCATTGCTCTGTGCCCTATCCGTGTAAAGAAGTTCTTCCTCATGATGAGCTGGAACCTCATGTGTTTAACTTTATGGCCATTACTCCTCGTCCTGTCGCTGGGCGCCACCACACCACCAAAAAGAGTCTGACTCCATCCTCTTGGCACCCGCCCTTGAGATATTTATCTGCCTTTCCTTGTGCCTCCTGGTGAGCTCAGGCGTCAGCGAGGCCGCAGGCGCTGGGTAGTGGCACTCCCTTGTGCTTCACAGTGCTTGCAGACTGGTAATGGGATGGGAATCTTAATATAAAATATAGCTTAGAAAGTGATATCAGCATCTTTACAAATGACCTGGTTTATGACAGACAAGAACCCCCCAAACTAATGTTTAAAACTGATTAAAAATGCACTTTTTCCAACTTAAATCCACCTGGAGCTTCTTTTGTGTTATTGGATGTGGAGTAGTTGACAGTGTCAACTCTGAAAGATAGTCTGAAGAGAATGTTGTACACCTGGAGGAGCAAAAGAACTCTTGGATTGTGCCTTCGCTGGCATTTCATTTTGGTTGAGGAGTTTGCCTTTTAAACAAATCTGATGTTTTCCACTTCAGTTTGCACACTGGAGCAGGGCTGGAGCTTTGATACTTTCAGATGAAGCCAAAATGAAAGATCTGCAGGTACCAAGGAGTATTCAGTGCATAGGACCAGGCCAGATCTCCCTCAGAGAATGTCCCTCGCAGTGCAGACCACTGAGCAGCATCAGCGGTTTTGTTCCCCAGCTCCCACTGGACCACTCTGCTCTAAACACAGCCAGGTGTTTCCAGCCGTAGTTCTCCCAGCCTTGAGGAGACATTAGCTGACCTTTAGTGCTGAACTTACACAAAGTTGGGAATTTATTAGCTAATGGAGCAAGCTGATAGGAGTGTTGAATGCTTGCAGACGGTTCACATAATCTGAGTGTAAATGTGCAATGTTTCTGTGCGGGTGATACGATGTAATAGCCAAAGGCGTGGGAAAGAATCAAGGAAATGAATGACAGCAAGAAATCTATCTTTCCTATTCCAAAGAAGAATGCATGTATTTTGCTCTTAAGGAAAATATGCCCAGTGTTGTAGGGAGCATATTGCTAGTAGGGGCAGTGCTCCCTACTAGACAAGATTAAAAGTGGCAATAGAACCATGTAAAAGATCGATTTTGTGGTTTACCTCAGACATAATGTAATTTCATGCCAAAATATTACATGCGTTTCAGGGTAACATTCAACTTCACATTTGAATAATGTGGGGAGATCAGCAGGGCTGCACTGAAAGGAGGGATGAGTATCAGGAAAATTGAACCAACGGCCAGAGTCGGAGGAGTTCAAATGCAGTGAAAGTGTGACAACACATTTAAGTCCTGGAGTGTGTTTGTTGGGCAAACGGTACAATATATAGTGGAACAGGAGCTAAAGACTCAAAAGTTTGTGTACAAGGAGGTAATATGTAAAAAAACCCACCCAAACAGTATGGAAAAAACTATTTTAAGGAATTCTATGTTCTGCAAAAGACTACTTCAGTATTTCTGTACTTGTAAACTTGTATTCAAAATTATATTCTTCAACAACTTCTTTAACATGCTCAAAGTTCCTTCATTCTCCTATAGACTTATGTGTTCAGTAGCACACTTGATTAGCCATCGGAGCAATAGAAATAGAAAAGTATTGTTCAGGCTGGGGGGCTCAAGAGGTCTGTACTTCTGCTTCTTGTATCTTCTGACCAAGCTGCTTAGGGCTTTGTCCAGCACGGTCTTGAAAACCTCCATGAATGGAGATAGCACAACTTACCTGGGCAACATGTGCCAACTTGATTGGTGTCACAGTGATGTTTTTTTTCCCCTTTAATCAGAACCTCCACATATGACTGTTGCGTCTGATCCTGCTGCCTTGCACCTCAGTAGAGAGTTTTGCTCTTGGATTTCACTTCAAGCCTTCTGACTGGATGCAGTTCCCTCAGCCTCTCCTCACAGGGCATGTGCTCGCACTCCCACACCAACTTGACTGCCCTCAACTGTACTCACTGCAATTTGTCAACTTCTTTCTCACAAGGGGGGGCCCTAGAGTGCGATGTGGTTTCCCAGGCGTGATCTAACAAGTTCTGAGTAAAGAGGACTAATAATTCTTTTGATCTACTAGCTTTATGCCTGTAAAAACAACCTAGAATGTCTTTATAAAGGTAGTCTTGCTCATCACTGTGGCACCCTGCCTACTAATGCTTAGCTTGGTAACTGTCAGGACCAAGTAGAGTGCATGGCTGGGCCTTAATTGCCCTGACACCCTCACCTGAGACTTTAGCATGTGCAGTACTGTAGGTTTGCCTGTGCCAAGTCCTGTCTCCTGTTGCCTTGACTTCTCAGTTGGCCTTCCTATATATTACACAGATGGACGTGTGTAATATATAGCCTTGCCTCCAACCCTTTCTCCTGCATGGACCTTTTCTCTGACTCTGTCGTGTGCTGTTCCTGGTTGGACCTTCTGTCTGGACTCTGGACATGACTCATCTCACCTTGTCATCTAGACTATCAAGACCTATCACCACCTCAGCCTGACCTAAATCCTATGGAACTGCACCCAGGTTGGTGAGGGCACTGCCTTGCCTGTCCTGTGGTCAGCTTCGGTTCCCAGCTTATCCACTCTCTTGGAGTGGACCTGCTCATGTTGTCCTTGACACAGTCCATCAGGAGCTCCAGATTCCTTTTTCAGTGAGTGTTCAGTCCATACTGCTGCAGTGCTTATTCCATTTTAGGTAAGGTATGACCCACAGGATCCATCCATCAGTTCCCTGAATAGGCATAGTGTTTTGATCAATCTGTATCTTTCCCCTGTCCCCTGAAGTTGTCTGTCTATTTGAGCACACTTCAGCATGTTCATTAAGTCCACTCCTCTTTTACAAGTGATATGAGATGTGCAGATGAAATCCTGCATTTTGCCATGTCATCATCAGGTGTATCTTACCCTCATTTTCAGTGAAAGGATTGAGTGGAGTAATCTTCAGTAAAAATGAACATGTTCAAGTAGTCATATTTTCTGTCAGCTGTATTACAATCTTAATGTTCTCTTGGCTAGTCTTAGAAAAGCTGATTGTTCATTTATCTTGTCAGGGTGAATGCTGAAGCTATTTCTGCTGTTGGCTAAAAAAGATGCATCACATTCTTCCTTCACACTTCCCTCATTTGTGGTGTTAATACTCTTAAAATAGTTCTAAGCTTTTGGACTTGTTGCCAAAAGAGTGTTGTTGGTAGTGGAGCCTGTGCTTCCTGCTCTAGCAGTCCTCCTCTTGCTTTCTCCCACATCTGAAAACAGCCAACTACTGCTAGTTTTACCTAAAGAATAAAATGTTAAAGAAAATGAACCCACAGTTGGTAGTAAAACAGTTGTGACATAGGTTTTTTTGTTTTAAATATGTAATCAGTCATATGCATGCATACAGTAAAACTAGGAAAGATCTGTTGTAGTCAGGAGCATCTGACAAAGTCTAGGGAAAGGAAATAGAAGTGACTGAGATGAAGTAAGGAAATCAAAGTCAGTAGGGAAGTGGATCACAAGTATGACAGTGCAATGACAATTGCAAGCATGTAAGTGGCAAGCTTGGGAGGAATTAATCTTTCATCACTGGTTGGGTAGGAGCTTTAGAAACCATCCTCTCATCAAGACATGCATCTTGATTTATTTTCTATGTTTGATTTCCTGGTGTTCCTAAGATTGTTTTCCAAATGTGTTTAAGAGATGTCTTCCCACATAGCCTGAACTTACGTTTTCAGTAGACCTCGTTTTTCTGGCCAGGATGTCCAGTTTTCTTCTTTTCCTGGGCACCATTTTCCTAACACCACTTTGCTGGCTGGATTTCTGCAGCAATTCCTGTAATAAATTTTGTAAAGAAATTGCAAATAAATTCTGCAATAAATTCCTGCAATACTTCCTGATTTATTGCTGGGTTTTCATCAGCACTTAGCAGAGATCTGCTCAGAGTAGTGGTTCCAGTACTAGCTGTTCCAGTTGTGATAGTCTGTGATGCTCATCTCCAGTGACACAGGAGATCTCCCGCCAGACACTTCAAACCATTCTGATTAATTCCTTTAGACAACCTGGCTAGATTTCCATACAGATGGCCTCAGTCAAGTTACCTGGGCACATTAAGTCACTGTTCCCCTCTTGAAGAAAAGCTTCTGCCAAAATTATTCTAAGCAAGTTTGGTAGTGCTGGCCTGTGCTGTTGGTCAGTACTTCCTGTTATGCACCCAGTTCTCCATTGCCTTTCAAGTTGGGCAAAATTTAAAATTTTGGGAATAAAGTTTTCAATGCAAGGTAACAATTACAAACTTAAATAATATGTATGCTTGTGCTAAAATGGTATTAGCATCTGAGAACATAACTAGGGAAAAATCAAGTTGAAAGACTGAGGCTTTTGCAGAAAGCAACTTTTTCTTTTTTTTTTTTTTTTTTTTTTTTTTTTTTTTTTTTTTTTTTAATGGATTTGAAGTTTGAGAAAGAGCAAAATTTTGATTGGAAAGCATCTCTTTCCACACCTGATAATCAGTTTGTGTTTGGCCACATTTGAAATAATAAGCTGATAAGACTTATTTGATTTGATAAAGCAAATTCAGCCTGCAGATTTCCCTTCTGAATAACAATTCGTCAGTGACAGTTCACATAGGATCTTGGAACAGTCCTTTCTCTCAAGGCTCTCACACATGACTGCACTGCACAAGCCTCATCCTCCAGAGCATGCCCCAGCTCCTCACAGCTTTTGCTTCTGGCTGCAGTCTCTGCAATCCCCATCCATTTTTCCCTTACACCTGCTATCCTTCAGAACCACAGAATCATTTATGTTGGAAAAGACCTCCAAGTTCATCGAGTCCAACCTCTGACTAATCACCACCTTGACAACTAGACCATAGCAGAGTCTATGCAGAGAATGGTTCTCTTCTGTTATTCCCCAAAGTCTTTTTCATGCATAAATTAAGATCCAGCTCTAAATCAAAGGTCTGTGAGAGAAAGAGCTTGTCCATAGGAGGAACCTTACCTTTACTGTTGAGGAAGAGCAGGATAAATTAAAATGATTAGGCAGATTCTAAGAATTCTGGGAGAGTACCTGTCTTTGCTTGCCCATTCTTGCATTGCTCTGGTGAGGGATTTAAATCATGGATCATATTTTTGCTGTGTCTAATTTTATGGGTCTTGATTTCTGGGGTCTATTTGCGGCAGAACTGGAGTACTAAAACTGCAAGTAAAGACAATGAGACCTTCATGGAAGTACTTATTTGGCATCTGAAGAAGGGTCCTTTTGGATTGTTCACACTCAGAAGTAAATGTTTGCTCTTCCGTTTTTTTCTTACAAAGCAACAGTAAACAATGTTGCAAAGCTGTTGCAAAGTCATTGAAGTAATTATTTCAAGTTCTCAGTTTTGTTAAGAGTGGTGTTTGGGAATACAGTGTGTCATAAGTGAGTTTAACTGGGAAGAGGTAAACTATTAGGTATTTAAGTGAACAACCTCCCCATTGTAAGACTTACTGGACGGAAGGTACAAACTATATTAACCAGTGTTCCTCAGGCTGAGATAGAGGAGATAAGCATGAAGTTATAGAGAATTTGTATGTTGTGTAGTTGTGTGTGTGCAGGGATTGTGACACTGTCAGGGGAGTGAACAGCGACAGTGTCTGGGAGCAGCCACGACACACTCAGAACAGTGGTCGAGTTGCCACAACAGCAGCCTGCAGAAGGGGAATTCAGGAGGATGCCAGACATGCAGGTGTCTTGAGTCACACTCAGTGTTTATTAAACTAATATTCCACCTAAGAATTGAGGCACACACCACTCACTTAAACGGGCTTTTCACAAGCAATGCCTTACACTGGGGTAGATTGACACCGGGAGGCAAAATGTCAGTAGAGTTAAAAAAAAATACAGTGTTACTAGATCTAGACTTCTGGCATCTTGAGACACTTGCTCCTGTATTTGAAGGTATAATAGTAGGAGCTTAAGCATTGTTTAAAACAATTGAGTGCATTAATTGTTGTACAGGAAATCTGCTGTATTTGTTTTGTATCTGCTTATGTTCAGTTTCTTCCTGATTGCTTTTCTAGCAACCACGATGTTGGTTAGCACTGCAGCGTGCCAAGAAAGGGGGAGTTGAACATAACAGTCACTAAGTTTACTATTTTGACCTTCAGAGTTTACTCTGGGATTTAGGACTGGTTGACCAGAACATGATTCACACTTGGAAGTTTATCAGCAATAACTTAAACTATTTGTAAAACATATGTGCTTTCCTTCACACAACTTCTGCACTGCCTCTGCAAAGGTCTTCTGGGGTATTCAGGAATACTTTACTGGTACACTAGATGGTAGGATGATAGCTTAAGCTAGCCTGTTTCATCTTGTCTATAACACTTTAAGATCTTCATGCAGCAGATATCTATGTTCAAGCACACAAATGCCAACTCAGACTGCCAGCTTACTGTCTCTTTCATCTCAAGACTGTTGTCAAGGCAAACTTGCCGACCCAAAAGGGATCAATGCAGCACCAGTGTATTTTAGGCCACCGTCTGTGGGCACTTACTTTTTTCATATAAGTGTCATTCACTCAAGATTGAGTCACTTTTGATTAGCACAGGCTAGAGTACTGGTGCTTTAGTCTCTCCTCTGAAATTGTTCTGCTCTGACCCTACTCTAAAGATGCCTGCAAAGGGCTTCCTACTCCTAATAGTTTATTCCCAAGGCCATTTGCTTAGAAAATGACTTTTCATTCCTCTCAGTAGCTTACAAGTCACAATCAAGTTGTCACTGATTCTGCATAAAAAGCAAGGACATCAGTGGAAGTCCTCAGCAAGACCCTTAGGTAAGACTTACTGTCTTAATACTAGGGGATCTGTGGGCCTCATCTGGATATGTGACTCCCCCATGTGTTATATAGGCACAAAAGAGTGGGGTCTGGAGAAGCTGACAGGTAGAAATATTTGTGGTAGCTCACAGATGAAGGTGCCAAGGAAGCCTACGTAGCTTTAACAACACACAGACACATCTCTTTTACTTGTACTATTTGGGAACATTGTCATACTACTTTGGAGGTCTTCCCTTTAGCAGCTCTGACACAAGCTGGGAACTTTTGCCCCAAAATTTTCCTCCTGGCTACGGACATACCATGGAATACTCGCAACTTGGTTCATCCTCTGAGCTGTGGGCACTGTGCTTACCTGCTGAGTTTCCAGTGGGAATAACTACTGACACCCTGGTTTTGAACTAGTGAAAGTCTTGCCTTGAATTTGCACCTCCCTCCTGTCTCCTGCAACACACCACAGCACTGCACTGATAGAAACGAACTCTTCTTGTTGGCCTCACGTGGATTTGACCATTTTATTGAAAAAATTAGTATTTATTTTCCTGGTGTGCTGAGACATCAGAAAGAGCCTTTAGCAGCTCCAGTTATACCATCCAGCCCAGACCTTTTGGTAGCCTTATCAGAGATTAGTATTGTTCATGCATATAGTTGGTATGACCAGAACTATGATAGCTTAATGAAGTCAACCTGGAAAAAAAAAAAAAAGTGTTGTCTATCATCTCTGACGGGAAGATGATAAATCAGAAGTGCCTTAGAGTTCCAAGTTTAAGCCCCTCACACTGCAGAGTCATGTGCAGCCATGCATAAGCTGTTAGTATCAAAGTAATTTAGTTTTTCCTTTTACGGTACTGTTAATAATCTTTTACCGAATGTGCCTGAATACTATTTGTAGATTTCATTAGTGTGTTCTACTTCTTGTTCTCAGGCCATTTATAAAAGCATTAAAATTGGATCTATTTATAGGCTTTCCACCCCTCAACATGCTCCTTCAATGCAGTCTGTGTGGCAGAAATACCATCTCTGTTTTTCAGCAGCAGCCCCTCAGGGACTTCAGCACAGATTTTCTTAATACTAGAATCAATTCTGCATATGGCAATTAATAGAAACAACTATAAAGAAATTCATAATCCTTATCATAAATAAGGAACAGGAATTCTCCATCTTGCAGGTGGATCTTGGAAGTCTCAAGCAATGGTATACAAATTTTTAATTATACCCCCATCCCATGTATGTGCTCACCTCCTGTTTATTTACCCAGCCCTTTTAACCAGTTCTTTTTTATTATACTCTTTGAGTTCTCATTTCTGGACCACCTAATTTCTTAAACAGTCTTCTGAAAGCCTAAATAAATGTAAATTACTTCTCCTTTTTTCCATCATTTTATCACAATTTTTAAGTAAAGCTGTGATATTGCCGAAAAATGATTGTCTTATACAGAAAGCATGTTAGTTAGGAAGTTAGCATAGCATGGCATGATTTTTTAGGCATTTTTGCCTTCTCTCAGTATTATTTCAACAAATTTGTCAGATACACATAAAAGGTTTACTGGTCTATGATTTTCACCCTAGAACTATTTTACAAAGCAAGCATAATCATGCCAGCCCCATGGAGATGGATTCACATCATCGCTGTACTTTGAGCAGTACTTTGAGCAGATATGAAGATTTTATAAGCCAATGCACTGCCATAATGTGCTTTACCTCCTTGAGGCCATCACAGCTTTCTCTTGTCATAACTTCCCTCTCTTCTTTCCCAGTTAGCAGAATATGAAAGGAATGCATATTAAAAAGGATCTCAACAATGATTTTGTTATCAGTTGTCCATGTACCATGTTGTCAGTGAAGTTACATTCACAATATTATTCAGATAAATTCAGATGAAGTAAGTTGTATTCATTTGTTTCTTCAGATAAAGGCTTTGGTTTATTCAGTCACACAGTAGTTTTATTTTGCGATTACATTTGCATCAACCAGAAAACCAAATACATAATTTGGTTGCCTTTTAGAAATTGAAATATTACATTATGATAGAAGGCATTATATCTCTGAGATAAGCAGCCTTCAGTATTACCTTCTCAAAGGAATAATTGTAGGAAACAGATAAAACTTGCTGCTACACAGCTTCCCAAACTAGACCTGTTAAAATTGCAGTTGTTTGCAAACATTTTTATGAGTAAAGAAAACCATAATGTTGAATTTTTGAAACAATCTCTTTTCTGGGTGGGCTCCTGGTCTCACTGGTGCAAAACCTCAGGGCATATTCCAGGTGTAATTCCCACAGAAGTCTGTGCACAGGGCAAGATTAGAGGTGAAAGCTGATGACCTGAAATCAGTGCGCGATCTGTTGCCAAAGAAAAACAGTAACGTGGAGACTGATGACTTGTGACAGGCCAGCCTGTACTGATGGATTTCCCTGCAGTGACAGAGCTAGTCTCAGTACGGTTACACTGACAGTTTCCAGCAAGAAGAACAATTCTGGCAGTCCCAACCTCGCCCATCCTGACACTATCCTTCCAGCCCCCTCACTTCCTTGTGCTCCTTCACCATGCCAGCATGACTGTCCCTGTCACCATGCACTGAAGTGGTTCAGTAAATCAATTCAGCTAAAATTAGCAGGCACTGTTTCACTGTGTTATTTTTTGGCCTAAGCTCTCTGCTCTCAGTTTGCTGACCAGTTACACCAGCACAGCCAAAGGGGACAGAGCAGGGGCAGTGAGCAGCAGCTCATCATTAGATGTGCAATCCTCACCTACCCAAATTCAACAGGCAACATTTGGAGCTGTTGCTTCCTCTCCACTGCCTCCAGCACTGTTCTGGCACAAGCATTTGTGAGGGGCTGCCCACTGACCCATGCTGAGCGGCTTTCCTGACCAAAAAAAAAAAAAAAAAAAATTATCTAACATACCTCCTGGTTTGGTTTTTCAGCAAGAATTTCCATTCCCCAATCTGGAAGGTCCCATGCTCCCACAAACCCCTGTCCTGGAATGAGGGTGACATGGAGCTGCAAAGTCAGTGCAGTATGGATAGAATGAGCACCGAGTGTGTATTCAGACAGTACAGTTGCTGATTGCCATAACACAGCTTTGGTAGCCCAGCAGCCTAATTAGTAGGCCAGTCTGCCTCCCAGAGAAATACCCATTGAGGAATGAACAATAAAAATCTTATAATGGAGACACAATTTGTATGTTACACATTTTAAAAACTAACAGAATCACTCTTACTTCTCAGGGCTTGAATTTGGTTTGGCTTGGGGATTTGGGGGGCATTACCTTTAGGGGTATGCTTCATTATAAATTTACTATATTAATTTACTGTATGAAAAAAATACACTTTTAAAGCCAGCTTAAATTTAAAAAAAAATCAACCAAACCTTAGTGAACAAACAGCCAATGTAAAATTTAAATATTGAGATTATTTATTCTATACAATCAGAAATATTAGGCAAGGGTCCTGCTTTGGCAAAACGGAGGCAGAAATCCTAATTTATAATCAGTCTGTGCACATCATTTGTAAATGCTCTGACAGTTTATTTTAAAACTTTAAAAAGCAAATTGATAATTTATTGATAATTTGCCATCAGGAAAATATTCTCAATTAGGATTTAACCTAAGAAAGCAAGATCACTTGTTGTATTGCTCATCTCCATAAGCAGAAGTTTTCCCTGTGCAAATCACCTGCTTCATGTTATTCTTAGCTGAAGTATCTGCCAGCACATTTTTCAATAGTTCTACATAATGTTTCATTTGAAAGCGCGCATCAGAGTAAAGAGTCTTGCCCAAATGACTAGAACAACCGAGATAAACAGTTCTGTTAGCCTCAAAGAGAGTATTACTGATTGTTTACTCAAAAGGATGGTTTTCCTCAGACTCCAATTGCTCAGTGGGTCAGAGGGGTCAAGTTTTCAGGGTGTCCCAGTAAAATGCAGTGAAACAAGACATTTCTAAGGCTTGGAAATGCTGTTTTCTGCACAGAAATACCAACTAAAATTGTCCTTTGCCTTGTCTTACAGAAAATGGTATCACCCAGACAGGACTTTTTGTATGGATAAAGGAGGGAGAAATGCCACATGTGTAACAAGAAGGTGTTACGCTGAGTTAGATTTGGTCTGTTTCTATTGGGCATTCAAAGGACTTGCACATTGTACAAAATGCTGAATCAAGTTTCTGTTGGGATCTTGGGACAATAAATGTGACAGGAGTCAGGTTAAGACTGTTTGCTGTGTTCTATGGCTGCTGTTTTCAGTCCCTCCGTTTTTCAAAGCTGTTAGTACAGAACTTGCTTTATTTGCTACCATAGGTATGACTTACTGTCAGCAACGGCATTTAGAAATAACCCCTTCAGAGTAATCAATGTAAAATGTGTATTGATGCTCATATGTTGAAAAATCAGAAGAAACACAACACGATAGTCAGTAGCAGGTCTGTAGGATCCAACAGAAGAACATTTCAACAGTTCAAGCGATGCCACTAGCATCACCACTCTCTCTTTGATGAGATCCAGCAGTGCAGTGTCCTCTGTCCTGTTCCTTTGCTAGCCGTAGTTATGACATCAGGATGTGTCTGGAAAAAAACAAACAAAAAAAGAAGAAATGCGAAAGCATTGTTTTTGGCTGGATGAACTCTGAAGCAGAAGGCCAAGGTGATTAAGGCAAATAAACTCTGAGACTGTGTTTATTAGCCAGGAAGTGGTTATTACCAAATTGTCAGGAAATGCACTGAGGCTGATGTACCAACTCCAACATAGCTATCTGTATCAGTCATCTTTTCTCAGTCTTGTTGAAATCATGGAATAATGATGGCAACTGCATTAACTTTTGTTTGAGAACAGGCAATTCCATTTCTTTTTAGCCACTCTTGCAACTGCATACTGTTTTATTTAGAGGGACTGCTTCTAGTTTCTCTAGTCTGAGTATTTTGGTGAAGACAGCGCTCATGAAACGGTGGACTGGCCACCGCTGTCACAGAGGGTGTTCAGAGAGATGGCAGCTGCACCATGTGAGGGTGTAAAATGGCAAGAGCCAGCAGTGAGAAGAAGGATGGAGCATGAGGAGCACCAGAGAGATCCTTTCAACAGCTGTCGTTGCTGGAGGCAACTTCTCATGAAACACCATGACGCTGTTTGGAGACAGGTGGGATCCCAGGGGCAGGATGGGATCCCACCCTGAGATGCACCTTCTCTCTATTCATGAAGCAGCATCCTCAGCTGGAGGAATCTCTTCTAGAAACCACAGCACAGTTCAGCCTCTGTGACCTGTTTAAGTCAGTCCAGACACTGCTAATAAACTTGTCCATGGACTACCTGAGGCTGCTTAAGACAACACCAGCTGCCTATGTTTGAATCCCATCCTTCCTTTCCTCATGTTTTCTTTCCAACTAAGGCATTGCAGCACCTGCTTCAGGGGTGCTATGTATTTGCAATGGTGGAGAGAGGCAGAACAGCTGGTCTAGCACAACTGAAGGCAAAAGAAAATTTTTCTCCTCTGTCTGAGCTGAGCAATGGTCCTGTACACGCTCCTCATTTGATGCAGTTGACCTGCTCCCCATTATCAGTCTGTCCTATTACATGACCATGGATGGAAAGGGAATTGGTGGGGGACAATCACCCCTAAACTGGGACCCAGAGTGGGAAAAAGCAGGGTAAGGCTGACGCATAAAGCAATAGTAGTCCCCAGAGTAACACAGTGATTCATCCATTTTCTCTGGCATGAAACCATGCCCTTTCTGTGTGGGTTTTTTTTGTGTTTTTTTTTTTTTTTTTTTTTTTTTTTTTTTTTTTTTTTTCCCCTTTGTTCTGGAACTATTCTTCAAATATTCTGCTGTCACCAGTTATTTGAAGCAGAGAATTACCTTATGGTCAACTCTGTGAATAGATGCTTTTCTGAAAACTGAGTATTAAAAATCAGATAGGTAAGTGCCACTTGTTAGACATCAATATTAATTAAGCCTAGAGTGAGAACAATATGTGAGTAAGACATAATGTAGTTCAAAGGTTTTGTTACTATAAATCAGGAAAATAAAGAAAAAACTCATCTTACTGGGTTTAATATTTGGAAAATTTCAGGACAGTCAGTTTACTCCTGGTTACAACATGGTGTAATTTTGTTTTAAGCACTTTTTGATGTGACAGTTATCTTGGCTCTGCTTCAAAGGACACCAAGCTGCACATGCCCTTGCACACTGGCCAAAATATGCAGCAGTGGAGCATCTCCATCACAGCTTCCAAGGTTATTCAGGTCTGGCATCAGCATTTTCACTTCCTTGACTGGTTGTACAACAGCCTGCCATGCTCTGCACTGGCGTGAGGATGATGACCTGACTGTGGTAATCTGCATGTAGCACATTTGTTATAGTCTTGTTTTAGCTTTTCTATGGAGTTGTCATAAATATGGGATTTATTTTAAAAAGTATTCTTGGACACCATTTTTAAAACTACCAGACAATTCAATTTAAACCGTGAGAACTTTCTGAAATCTACCTCAAAAAGGTAAAATCCATTTGTCTTTAGAGGCCAGCTCAGCCTGTGACTGAGGCCAGACTGTCACCTGGCTGTGTTGGCAAGCCAGTGGGTGCTTACTGGAAACTGTCATGTTCATTTTTGGGTTCCTAAAATATTATCAATAACACAGAAAGGTTGAGGGTGGCTCAAATTATTCTTTTGAATCTAATGGCATCTCCTGATGGACCATTCTTAAATGACTGTATGAGAAACAAATGGTTTTCCGAAGTATTAAACTCTTGGGCTCCACAGTAACTAAATATCAAGTCAGTCTTGCTGTCCAGTTCATGAGGGACAGTCATCATGAACATGAATTTTTTACACAGTTAACTTGGTTGCAGTTATGTGAAAACTGGACAACACCTAAAGCAATCAGGTTTAGAAATGAGATTTTAACACTGTATCAGTAGGTCCCTCAAAGGTGGTGGCTGAGGGGTTCTGGGAAGAGACAGTTCAGCAGCAGGGATGAGCCCCACACAGGATACTCCTGCTGAGAGATTAAATTAAATTTCCAAAGCATTTTTCCTCTCCTTGGCTGCTGGAGTGGGAACATTGAGATCAGCAGTTATTAAGGTTAGCACTTAATCTATTACATTCATGGGGTGCTCTCAGCTCTCATTAGCATCAGCAGTTGCTGAGGACATCCAGACCTCAGCCTTAAGGATCACCAAGAGTAGAGCAACAAAAGGGATATCAGTTCCTGAACTTATGGTGTCACCTATTTTATATACTCTTAAATTACACAGCCAGGTCCCATAAATAATTCTTAGGGTGAGCGGGCTATCTTATTAGAATCTTATAATAAGTACAGCCCTTTGTTAAAGGAACCACTTGAGAGAGCCAAGTCTGGTCTAGAGAGAAAACCCAACCCTTCTGTCACCCAAAGCCCAGCTTTCACACCTGTGAACAACTGGGAAGCTGCTTTCACTTGAGCACTGTCAGTGGCCTCATGGCTGGAGGTGGGAGGGAGCTCATGTTGAACTTCTGATCTCCTGGAGCCAGAAGTTTCTCTTACCCCTCTCGTGACAGTCCATCTCATCAGACCACTGGCTCTCACATTGTGGAAGGTTTCTTGTTTTCACTTGTTCAAGATGTTTTATTTTACATAAATAGTGATATCAAGCTAGCGAAGGATGAACTCTGTTTCCAGTTAGTAAGACATTCCTTTAGAAGGTGAATACTTGCACTTACCAAAAAGAATCTCTTAAAGAAAAGCCATATGAATTTATATGGGTTATAGAGTAGCATCTGCCTTCAGATATGGAACAAAGAAATTGAAAAATTTTGCTCTGAAGCAGAAACTTCCTCCTACACCCCACTCCAGTGAGCAAGGTACAATTGGCCACCCTTTTCCTTGGAGATACCCAGAATGTGTCTAACAAAATGGGCTCTCCTGGTCGAGTAAGCACTCCTTTGTCTAGGTTGAGAATCTTGTTTTGAGCCAATCTGGCATCAGCTTGAATAAGGACCCTCAGCTTGTAAGGAGTGGGGCAAGGTTTGGTGTTTGAGTATCTTTGACCCATGAATTCAGGGATCCCATGGGACTTGGACTAGGTGGGGGGGGCAGTTTGTGGCATCTGTGCAGCAAGTGGAGAGATGCCAGAGCTTTCTAAATGAGGGAGAGGCAACTAAGAAATCAGATACATGTAAGCACCTTTTAGGAACTGTATTTCAACTTCTTTCATAGATTCAACACATGAGACATCCATCTTTTAACATGCTGTTTAAGAGTCTGTTAGGGAAAGCTGTGACTGGGAAGGGACAATTATCCTAGGAACAAGCCTTTGCAGGATCACAGAACGTCACATTTTCTGAACCTGCACCTCCGTTGTTTCACTTTTTGTCTACTGAAAGCAAGTGTGATGAGGAAGGGAAACGTGCCACCCATGCACAGGTGTTTTCCCAGAAAATCTCCACTGATTCCATACTGGTCACCTCTTTCTTCCTCTCACTGATCAGCTATAGCTGCCTGTGCAGGAACACAAAGGGAAATGTTTCACCTTTGACTCATATCACAGGATTTAAAAATAAACTAGAAGCTGATTTGCAAAGGCACAGGTGTTCTTTCATGTCTTTTCCTGGGCTTCAAACATCCTTTTCTGCCTCTACATTTCTACTTTTTTCTACTGCTTTTGTCTTGGGACATTTACCAGTATCTGTTCTGATAGATTCTGGTATCCCCCTTGTGACCACTTGACTGCTGTTACTCACTTTAAAAATAATTACAGACACTAGGGGAAAGAATCTTAATAGGAGCACAATATGTTCATGTTAATATAAGTACATATTAACTCTGGGCTTCCCAGCACAAGAAAAAACCATATGAAAATCAGGCTACAGAGACTGCACAAACCTACCCTATTCTCCCTGGTATTCTGTAAGCAACTAAAACTCACGTCTACAATCTGAATTCATGATCTAGGGTGTCCTGCAGCACAGAGTTGTTCAGTGCCCACAGGAACCACAGAAGAAGAACAGGGGGGCAAAGAAACCTGACTAAATAAATCCTTCATAGGCAAACCACTGTTAATTGTAAAGGAAAGTACAAACAGCATGTGGAATTTGGGGCATTCAAGGATATTATGCTGTGTAGAAAACCATTCCACCGCTGTGCTCCCAATGCTGAGATAATTCAGTATCTGTTGGTGGCAGAGTACCTCCACAGACATGAGCAGTAATTATCCTACCCAAAAGAGGGCAGCAGTCTAACTTCTATGGCGTATTTTGTGTTAGAAATGGTTTTTAGCAGTGACAAATGTTGTTTCAAGTAGCTCAATGACTGGGAATTGTGCCAGAGCCTGACAGTAGAAGCTGTTATTTTACTGATATTTCTCAAAAGGAAGTCAAGCTTGATTACGCATGTTGATACTCAGAAAATGCAAAGTAACATTTAAAATCATAATAAAAGGACGAGGACACTTTATGTAAGAGTGAGGATGTTAATCATGTAATTTAAGTCAGTTACTGAGCTGCAAAGTGAATTTCAATGTATTACTAAAGCACAGACAAACACTGAGATCCACAATCTATTTTGGAAAGTTTCCCCCCTGCCCCTTGAGCTCCAGCTGCTGTCCCTGGGGTTGGCCTGTCTGTGCTGCACCGTGACTTGGCTTATCAGGGAACTACAACGTTATTCCTAAGGCCACTGATTAGCACTTTTTTCTTCTTCTTGCTGGTTACAGCCATGCTTCGTTTTCCCTGCTGGTTCTCAGCTGTTAGAAAAGGGGATTTTGGCTTCCAGATAAACTACTTTCCATCTTATTTACTGATCCTTTTTTTTTCTGCCGCTGAGGATTTCACCTTCTGGCCAGGGGAGCCTGCAAGCAGCTCCTTGCCATCCTTGGCCCACAGCCCCAGATTTGCCCAGGCTGGAAGGAGCCCTGCAGGTCTCTAGTCCAACCTCCTGTGCTGAACTCAGACCAGGCAGCGTAAGGTCACTTGAAGGTGTCTTACAGCTAAGGTAGAGCAGGAACAAAAGCAGGAATGTGCTGGAAGCAATTTATTCTGCTTTGGCAAAACCACTTATTAAATCAGCTGATTCCCAAAACAGCTGTTAAAAAACCCTCCAAGCTATCACCACACCGAACAATTAGAATTTTGCAGCTTGCCACCAATTTTCTCACCCCATGCAGGAGATCTTGCAGTAGGCTCAATTTAATAGAGGCCAAACACAAGAGCAAAGCACTGCAGAGAGGCACTGCCATCATGGTTGCTCAGCAGACTGCCTCTGGTAGGTTGCCTCTGACCTCAAACCTGCCTGAATTTTTTCATTTCACTGTGACTTTCAGTAATAAGCTTCAAGGTCATGACTGTATTAATTACCAGGGCCAAGTGAAAGGCTGCTGGGAATATGGAGTTGGCTTTGGCTAGGGAGCTACAGAAGGAAGGGATTGGTTTCCATTGTCACACCTGTGTGTAACTTGATTTCAGTCAAACACCACCATTTGATTTTAGTCAAAGAAGGCCCCTCCCTCAAACAGCACCAGTTTGGGAGGATATGAAATATGGAGGCATCCCAGAATATTTTTTCCTGTGGGCATCACGTGCTGTGCTCAGCCTGACATCTGCCAGGCACCTGATACGCTGTGCTTAGCTGTGACAGTAGAGACACAGGCTTGGCTATCACCCATGGGTGGCTGCACGTCCCATATTGCATCCTCCTGTAGCGGTGAGATGACAAATCTCCTGGGCTGTGATAGTCCCCATTGCTGAGCTGCTCATTGCCCTGCGTTAGGCTGTCCCAACTAGTAGGGACACAAAAACTTCCCTGGGGGATAGGACACTAGTCCCAGCCAGTGTGGGCACAAACCCGTGGGTACCACTTGCCTTCAGGAGCAGTGGTTGCTCCCTGATCCGCTTCTGTCAGAACAGATGTGGCCCACACAGAAGTCATGCCCTTGCAACGTGCTTGCTCCTGCTGCTCTGCCCATGGCCTCAGCTTAAATGACCCAAGACTGTCAGCCCTGAAATGCTTCCACATTACTATGTTTTGTCATCTACACAACCTCGCACTGGGAAAGATTCAAAGCACATCTGGGCTATGGCTCATTTTGAGAACAACAGTAGTGAAACAATCTGCATGGCTGCAAACGTGCAGCCACTTGGGACACCAGTTGCAGTGACCGCTGCTGCCCTGACTTCATCACAGAAGGAAAGAATACTTACAAATCAGCAAACCACAGCATTTCAGTGAAGTAAAGAAAACTGTTGTGTGCAGTGGCGTCAATCCCTCAGCTACGGGGCTGGGTAAATAAACCTTTGCTTGTCCCATGGTCTGTCTCTCAGCACGTGACACCCACTGCCCCCACCAAAGATGGTACAGGCACCAGCCGAGTGCATCACAACCTCAGTACTGCTCCTGACGTGATTTCCACCCCTAGTCCTGGCTGGCATATGGATTAAATGCAAAAAGAGGACAAGAAGATTGATGACATCAGAGTTACATGAGAGATGAGGTTGTCAATTAAGTTAATTTTAATTTCAGATATTAGTTGGATTTGTTTGACCTCTTTTGTTATTTTTAGAGCTAGTTTAAGTTGGCAGGTCCTGCTGTGTGGGAAATTGAATGTTAAAAAAAAATCCTTCGGGCCTAAATTAGAATGCACAGTTGGAAATTTCCAAGAAACTTTATTTCCAAAATCTGTTCTGGAAACTTCAAAATGACATAGTAACAGCAGTTATTTTAATGTTTATGATTTTGAATATAATGTGTTATATACAATATAAGCTCTTGGCCTTTTTATAACATTTTTTGCTTAGATTTCTTTGGAAACAAAATATTTTTATCATTTTTTGGATATATGATTGTGAATGCACTGGTAAGTTCCCCTAAAATATTTCCATTTGTCAAACCAATATTTTCCTATGAGAAGTGTTTTCTTTGGGGAAAAAAAACCCACTGTGGATTTGCATTTGCCTCTTTCTGCGCACTGACTTGGTCTTCAGCAACACAAATAGAGTTCCCTGAGGGAAATGGCCTGTCCCCACCCCATCCCTGGGAACAGAAAGACAACTTTCTTCTGGGAGGTACTTTTATTTAAATAATTCCTCCAGAATTAAGCATTTGGGGGGCAGAGCAGTGACACGTGTCAGTGTTACGGTCCTACTGCACAGTGGGGAAAAGGCACACATTGAGAGGGTGGATATTGAAAAGGCATTATTACACTCACCAGTGATGTGCTGTAGGTGTCCCACAAGGCTCGCAGCAGACCATCGTCATCCCTAACAGTGCTCTGCCACTGTTATCTGGCAATTTATCTGGCACTTCCATCTGTGACAAGGCATCTGGCCTCTGGCAGTCACCTCTTTCACCTATGGCTTTGTGGGCACACATTTTCTGAAAAGGGCTCCTTTAGGTGACACTTCTGTTCTGACTGTGCACGGCTCTGCTCAGTGGGGGGCAAAGGCTGGGGAAGAGCCGAGGTTGTTCTGTGCCCCAACATCTCAACAGCTTCAGAATCCTTCACACAGCCCTTCAGCCCCACTTTCTTTCAAGATCTTTTGGCTGGGCACTGTCTCTCCATGCGTTCCTGCAGCTACGGTGCAATGCTCGATGGTGGTATGAGGCTTCTGATGCCAAGAACAACAGCCACAGAATCCCCACTGCCAGGCTCCGAAGGGCCTGGAGAGCAGCAGATCTGGCTGGTGACAGCTATCTCCTGTTCCGGTCTGCCTCAGGCCCTTGTGCTTGGGGAGGATGTGTCATCCCCGGAGGCTTTTCCTGGACAAAGTGATGCCTGACCAGACCTAGCGCTGGCTGAGAGCCCACAGCGAGGGGGAGGTCGGCCTGCAGATCTCCAGAGGTCCCTGCCAACCAATGTTTCTATGGTCCTATTGTTTATTCACTCCTGGCCCCATCCAAAGCAGATTCAGCTGTAAAGCCAGCCTTGATACCCACTGCTGTTCCTGCCACTCCCTGCTCTGCTTGGGTATCTGCAGTCTTCCCCGTTTCCACCGAAGTGAACTCCTTCTTTAAAAAAACCCCCTCCTTTTCTTGGAATTTCATCATAATATCAAGTTAAAACATGCTCTACACAGGTGCTTTTGAAGCTGTTATCTTGTAAGTCAGTTCTGAATTGTGACCTTTCTTATCTGTCAGATTTCATGCCTAGAAAACCAAACCAAAAAACCTCTTACCAGTCCTTCAATGTTGAGGTAAACTCAAACATGTAAGTAGCTGGGGAACATACCGGTAAAGTATTGGACAACTAAGCCTTTCATAATGTTCAAATGCCAATGAACATTTTTGTCCCAGTGTCGAGGTCCCAGTGGCAAAGTTAGACACACAGAATGTAATTGTGTGTTCCCTTCTTTCCTATCTGATGGCTGTATTATTCAGCATGATCAGGTCTTTTTTTAGTGAAATTAACTATTCTGAAATTGGCATCAGACCAAGGAAAGCCACAGGCAGTTACTGAGATGAGCTTACTGCTGCTATTAAGGCCAAGAATGACCAATGCTATGGAAAGCAGTTGTCAAGAAGACACAGTAACTCATCAGACCATGAGGCCACCGCAATGAGAGGCTGAAGAGAGGCCGCCCTCAGGAGTGGTGATTTCATTTTCAGACTTTGCTTTACTAAAGATAACCCATCAGGCTTGCCACGTTACTGGCAAGTGACCTGCAGATCCTTCTCCTTTTGGGCTCAATTTCCCATTTGGCCACAGAAAGCTACGAGTGCCCCTTTGGGAAAGGAGCAGAATTGTGCAGCCAACTATTGCTCTGAAGAAAGGAAGGAAAAAATCTCACCTATAGCTGCCCAACAGCATACAAGTAGGAGAAAAAAAAGCTCTAGTAATTATGACAAGCATATTTATGGGACAGCTGATGTGGCCTTCAGAAGCACAGCCAGGAGTTTAGGGGAAAAGCTTTCCATCTGTGGCAAGCACTTTGTGGCACATGGTGAGCTCCTTTGTGGCACTTGGCTGGCCAAACCAGCAGCACTGTGATGAGCTATTGCTCCGTTTCCTTTAGAGCAGCCTGGAGATGGAGGCAGTGTCGGAGCCGGGTGGCAATGCAGACTCTTTCTTCCCTGTACAGCATGACCCAAAGCTGTGGGTCTGGCTCACTGCATGAGCACACATTCAGGCTCCCAGCTGAGAAGGGTGTTGTGTGCTCCCAACAAGTGCAAGACAAACAGGATGTGCCCAACATGAATGCTCTCCCCAGCACATGTACGCCCAAGGGGTAACTACTGCACACTGCAGCAAGGCTGGACCATCTCTAAACTCTTCTTCCTGGCTGCCACTCATGATCTAACAGGATCAACTATTTCCCCTTGCCCACGTGTACCCCTTCTGCATTCAATTCCCTCTTTTCTTACAGTCAGCAGTCAAGGGGGCCAAGTACCTGGGGCTTTCCTGGGTCATGGGGATCCCAGGACCAAGACTGGGAGATGAGGTGTGCCTTAACTCTATTTACTGAGCCCCACTGAAGTTTAACAAACACCTAAGATCACACAAGGCTTGCTTCATGAAGACCCATTTCCTTCACATATCTGAAAAGTAACAGCTGCCGGCACAGGTATTTTTCATCTCACATTACTGAGGTAAAGGCACCTTCCAAACCACGAGAGCTGCAAGTCAGCCCATCCATCAGTCTATTCAAAATTCTGTTGTCCGTGTCACCAGGCTCCAGTTTCTTCCGCAGGGCCTGGAGCTACTGCTGCATTTGCAGGTGACCCCAGTTTTACGGATCAGATCCTCCAGTTGTTTTGGTAAGATGCAGTCCAGGACTCGGTTTTTATCAAATGCTGCTCACTGCTCATTCGCTGCTCAGAACAGAAAACTGAGGAAGGCACAACTTCCATGTTCTTGCTGCGGCAGATTTCTCTGCCAGGAAAAACATTTTTACACTTTTTTTTTTTTATTATTGGTGTGTGTTTTAATGGTAGCTATTTCTACATTATCTATTCCTAAGATTATTTCCTGTGGGAAAGATTTAATATTTTTAATTCCAATAATAATTTTAGCTACAGTTGCCATTTTCTGCCAATGTTTCTGCATTTTGGGATAGGACCAAATTATATGTTCTAAATTCTGCTTCTCGTTACAGTTTCTCTAGGAAAGCTTTTAAGGCAGTTATTTCATACCTCAAAAATTACAGGGAAAAGAATTTTCTTATGCTCATGAGACCAATTTTCCATCCAGTTCCAGGCTATCGCCTGTTTCCTGCATAGTTAACCTCATTCTTCCATTTCCATTTAAAAGTCAAATGCTTCTCTCCCTCATTTCACTTTCATGTTGTTCTCACTAGGCACTCGGTTATAACTTCCACTGCCTAGATCTTTTGCATCCAATTAGGAATAATTTGCTTACCAAGAATTGTGGCTGCTGCTCGGCAATTCTGGCCACACTGAAGAGTACAGGTATTAAAGGCTTTCAGAGGCCCCTTTCTGTTCCTGTGCCCCTGGCACCCCTGCTTTATAAAGTTTTCATTCTGGAAGCAGCAATTTCTTATAATTTTTGAAGCAATTATTTACACTTCTGTACACACAATAAGTAGTGTTACTGTGCATATATGTCTTTGCTGAAACCCAGGATGAAACCCTGATGGAATTTCTGTCTTCCCGAGATCAGTAGCAGGTTCAGCCTTAGTAAAGTCAGGATTATGTCTCGAATGTCACCTGTGACCTTAACCAAGAAGACTACTTCAGAATTAATAAACTCCTTGCTTGCAGTCAAGAAGAAATACATCTGGGCTTTTTTGTTTGTTTTGTTTTGTTTAAGGAAGAGGGTTTTCTAATACAAACCTTGAATTTATATAACTTCTGAAAAGAAGACACCTGATGTTTTTTCAGTAAGTTCAGCGGAACCAAGAATGCTTGGCACCAATCTCAATATATGGCATATTGTTTACTTGTCCAAATTTCCTAAAATTTACTTCCAGGTTTCTGTTTGCATCTGAAATGTCTGCAAAGGACGCGAGCCTTCTAGAGACAGTGCCTAATAAACTGCCCAAAAGATTTGTTTTTCAAATCAGTTCTTCTGTAGGTGAGATGGAAGTTGGCTTTTGTTCCCCGCGGCATAGATTCTAATCGACTGACACATGCATTGTGGAAGCACTCATTTCCATCTGAGCTAGTTTCTCTTGTTTTGCTTAGTTGCAAAGATTCTGTGTTTGCAGGTGAATTATTCCCATTTTTGAAATAAATCAGAGGCAACAGCCAGAGGAGGCAAGCAAGGGTTGCGGCTGCCCTGGCAGCGCCACCACTACACAGAAAGTGACTGTGTTGAATTTTATGCCACCCGATGGTCACACCACAGCAAGCTTTTCTGGAATCCTGCTCCTTATTCTTAAGGGCCATGAGTACAGACAAAGTTGTCTGAAGGAACTCAGAGACTCCACATCAAATGCTGCACGAGAAATGAGATTCCGATCTCATGTTTGTAGCTCAAACCCATCGCTAACATTACAAAAACAAACTCATTAAAACTTCTGCCTTAAAAGAGGCAGCAGAAGTTCTCTGTTTCAAGAACACGTAACACATTTTAGATTTTGATCCAGATTTTTAATAAATTGTGCCAGTAGAAGCTTTCAAAGGCAATGATATATCAATAAATAACAGTTAAATTGAGTTCCTGAGAAAGAACCTACCACATGAAAGAAATGTCAGATAGATGTAAATAACAAAAAATGGCATTACTATATAAAAAAGCAGTAATACTGAATCTTACATGAACTGTCACAACACAAGCACTGCATACCTCAGAACATTCCTTTCATACAAATGTAAACAAATACACAATCATTTTTGTTTAGTTCAGGCTGATGAATTCATATGTTGTTGCTTAGATATCTAAACAATGGATAGGATAGGATATGCTAAAACATTAAGGAATAATATGTGGAATAATATACGGAAAAAATAATGAAGCTCCAGATTTAAAAATAAAATAAAGCAAAAACACATTAAAGGAGTGTTTTCCTCAAATGTTATTAGGTCAATCACTTTAAATAGGACTGTTACACTAATCTGAATTAAGGATTTTTGTGTGTGTTTACTTATTTAGTTATATATAATATATATGCAAATATGTATGGCTTAATTATCTTTAGTATTCTGATATCACTTTGAATAATTCTCACTTATACATACAAGAAAAATGCATATTTTAACGTAGTTAAGAACTGATATTTCAAAGTATGCCTATAATTTGACAGAAATGAAGGCCTATTGTGCTCCATCACAGCAACATTTTAACCTCTGGACAACAGGACAGAACGACCTATCAACAATGCCAACATTTTCAGATGTCAGTGCCTAAAACACTAGGGCCCTTAACGGATACGCAGTTACACGTAGGGATGTGATGCCTGGAAAAGCCACATACCTCCAGGTTCCGCAGATGTCCGTGGAGCCGCACACGCCTCGTGTGGCCCTTGGGATCTGGACGCACTGTGGGAGCACAGCGTCAGACATCCTGGCGTGCATCTGCCAGCGCTGGCGCTCCGCACTGCTGCCGGAGCTGAGCCACGACCGCCTGCCCGGGCCAGCCCCATCCAGGCTGCCGCCACAAACCGGCTTCGTTGCCGAGGCCTCGCTGCTGATCCTTGGTGGGGAAACGCGCGTGCCGATGACGCGAGCTTGCTAAAACGATCTATCGCATCAGACCACAAGATCACTATTCAGGTACAACCTCTGCAAATCTGTTTCACAAAATTAATATTGGATACAATCATAAGAGGAAACCATCCACACAATACATAATCAACACGCGGTTTAAAAAGGTCTAATATTAGACCCTCAGAAAAATGGATCCACAGGACCTGCCTGTGAATGGCAAGAAAAGGCCATTTCAAATAGAAAAACACTGCTCATGCAACATTCTTCACACACTAGACAATGAAATCACACCCAAATTGTCACTTGCTCACACTTTCTATTACACTCCAATAAGCAGAAGGAAATAAAGCAGCTTTAAGGTTATGTCACAATTTTGAAATGTGGAAAATACATATAATAAAATCACGGTGCGAATACAATGGCATCAGTAAATTTAGAAAATTAGAGAGCAGTTTTCTTTTTTTCATTTTTTCTTCTTTTTTTTTTCTTTCTTTCTTACATTATTGCACAGAGACCTTTCATCACATGTTCTTCAGCTTTATGCATCTTCCTAAATGTGAAATAAGTGCTATGGATAAAATAAAAATGTAGAAAAGAAGAACAGCAGCATGATTTGTCAAAGTTAATCCCTATAATTTAGTAGGAAAAAAAACCCTGCTATAAACAAAATATAAGTGCTCTTTATTCATTTAAAAAATAACGCTGACAGTTGCAGAAGTCTGTAAATGTTAATCTGAGTAGGGGGATGCTGACCTCAAATAAAAATAGGCCTAGAAATTATAGACTGCTGGCCTTGCAGATTTCGGTGAAGACCAGGATTTCAAGTGTTATTATCAACAAAGTTATTTACAGTAGAACTGACCTGAACTTTCAAGATTGCCATTTTTAGGACCTGGCCCTGCAAGCGTCTGACTCCCCAAGATGTCTCCAGCCTCAGCTGAAGGTACACCTGAACAACTGCTGCAGGATCAGCTCCTAAAGGATCAGCTAAAGGCCCTATTGGATTTGAGATTAGTCTCATCTGCAGTAATCTATACAATAATTTACACATATACAGGCTGACAAGCTCCAGTCTGATCCACCACACCTTTGTCTTCTACATCAGATTTCTCAGACTGGCCAACTTCCATTCCAGAAGGTTTGGGATACCTGAACGGATACCCGTTGTCATCAAAGAATCTTCGGAAAGTAAACTCGTAAAAAGCATGTTCTGTGTGTTTGCTGTTGGAAGAGGCCAGTGGATCCCATGTCCTGGTGCTGTCACCGCTAGCATCGTTCCAAGGACTTTCTTCTTCAACTGGATCAAAATTTGAAGTGTCCATTGGATGACTGATTTTTGGAACATAGGGAGCTGGCTGCCTACGGATATCAGTAGAGAAGTCCATAGAGTGAAAGAAAGAATGGGCTTTAATATCATCTGCTCCATTTCTTCCAAGCCTGTCTTCAGCAGCACAGCAGAGCTTTGTGATGAGATCAGTTGCCTCAGGGCTTAGCTTGATCTGTGAGGGAATGTGCAGAGTGCTTTCCCAATTTATCACCTGCAGGTAAGAAAGGTATTAAGCAACTTGTAATCCTTTAAACAGAACTCTTGCAATGGCCAACACTAACTGTGCAGAAGTGCACACATAATGAGTCAACTCATGGTCTGCATGTTTCAGAGGTCCAAGAACTCAGTTATTAGACTGCATTGCCTCTTAATAATTACTTTAATGGATCAAAAAACACTGTTGGCTAGCAGACGAAAGTAATTGCATATTTTTTAGAAGGCAGATTCCTTCCTGAATGCTCCCATAGTCAGATTTGAGAACATACTCAGTTTACACGTGATTTTGTGGAATTACTTCAAGGAATTACTTCACTTTGTCTCCAAATGTAAACTAGGAAAAGTGGTCACAAGACAGATCCTTTATAATATAGAACTACCCACTGCCCGACTTTGAAACACGTTGCCAACTGCATTTCTCACTGGCATATCAGCTTATGTACAGGCACTCTAAGGAATTTAAATGGATGAACTCGTGCTTAAGAAATTAGAATTCTGCTGAGAAGACTCATAAAAGCAATACCTATCTATGCAGTTGGAAGAGTCAGTTCTGGTCTGATATTCAGTGTCTTCATTGATTGGGAAAGGAGATATGCTTGCACAGAACTATTTCAAGTCAGGCTTTTTAAATTACTCCTTTCTCTAGTGAAACAAAGGGGAATAGGTCTGTGTATGGAGGAAGAGGGAAGGGAAAAGGTTAAAATTTTGCTACCAGAGATTAGGACTTTGCTTCAGCTTACCTTCAGTTGGGTTTCCGTGGGTGTAGGAGCCAAGAAAGGAGGCTGTCCCACCAACATCTCGAAGAGGATCACACCAACACTCCACCAGTCACAGAGCTGAGTGTATCCTGAAAGGCAAGCCAAAAAGTTGACCTCCCCAAGCCAAGGGAATATGTATAGAGCTACTCGCAATGAAGTATTAAAACAGCACAGATTTTTGCCTTTTCTCAGACTTCAGATTTGTGACTTCTGCTTGCTGACCCAAATTTTCTACTGCCAGTAAAGATCTAATCCTGTTGTCTGTGAACCTTTCTGAATAAATTTCGTTCTCATCACAAACTGAGTCGTGAAACCATATAATTAGAAAGAATGAAGGACATTTTTTTGTGCCCTGTCCCACACCTACACAGCACAAACTGTGTATTCAAAAGAATAACAAAAAATGTTTAGTGCCCCCCATAGGGTTCAGTGGAGGTGATACCACAAGTCTGAAAAGCTGCTGAAAGACACAGCCTGGCTCTAGAGACAGAAGAGATCCACAGATGACTTTCTGAGCAAGTTCCAAGCAAAGGAACAACTTCAATCACTTAACTGCTGTAATAAGACAAATAAGGTTTATGTTTGAGATCTCCAAAAGGGAATGGGGGATTTAAACTGATTTCAATGGAGGATTGTGTCATCAGATGATGGAAGGTCCAGTGTGAAATCTCTCAAGTAGAGAAAGATCAGGCTTAGGATCTAGCTTGTAGACAGCTTTGAACAACTAAATTTCCTTACTACAGTGACCAATCGGTTCTGCATAGATAGTCACAAAATACTGTCTAAATTCCTTGACCCAAACTATTAAATGCAGGATCTCCAGTGTAAATTGTAGAAAACTTCTTGTTGGGTTCCCCAGGTTCTGGCTGGGAATCTGGAGGACATGTTTCCACAAGCTTGCATCATTCATATTTAAGTGGTCCATCTAAATCAGTGATCCAGAACCATCAGCTGGCTACTCACTGGGCCATGTAAACTTGATAGCAGTCAGTTGTACTCCATGAATACAGATAACCTTGAAATTATAAGATAATTCAAGATAAACTTGAAAAATACCACTGCTAACATTATCCAACACATTTATTAGCAGTCTCACTCAAAGGCCTCAGTGTGGATATACAAACACACACGAAGCATGACCACCACCACTGTCAGTAAGGTGACACAAAACACTGGAGCATGGAGAGTTCTCCTTAATCTAAGTGTTTCTGGCCTTTAGATTGACAACCTTCCAAAGCAGAAAGCTTATTTAAGGGAAAAATAATAAAAAAGTACTTCAAAGCATCGCATTTACTTAAACAGAAAAAAAAAAGGTTTATCTACCTTTACGAAGCAGGACTTCAGGAGCGATGTAATTAGGGGTTCCAACTAATGAGTGGGCTAGACATCTCTGATGCTGCTTCTTAGCTCTTTGTTCCAGTGTCTTCAGCCTATCTCCACATCTACAATTGGATACATCATCCCAAAGATCACTGGGCTCCATGCTGTCTTGTCTGATATGGCTCCCTTTCAAATGCAAGAGAGAGTTTACATTCATGGTCATAAAACATGCACACAAAGAGAAAAGTATTTACCGACATCTAGTGCCATCTTCTACTCTCGCTAAAGAACAGCACTTAAACGTTAAACCCAAGGTATTTCCTTCCGCCTTCCCCTTCACAATGGGTTTTCCATACACAATGTCCAACAAAATGTCTTTGTCTCCACACAAGGAAGTATGCTTCCATATGGGGGATACAGAACAATGGAGTATATTTAGGTTAGCTATATGAATTGTTTGTGACCTTTCTCCCAACAGACACCAGTACTTCTCAACAGCATATACAGGACATGAGTTGACTACTTAAAATCTGTAATTAAATCACTTCACCACCCAAAGAATAAACTAAAAAAAATTGCTGCTGCTACAGTGAACAGCAGGGTTTTGAACAGTATTGGAAACAAAAGGACTGGAAACAAACTAATTGCATGAATCAGAGAGAGGCAGACATGTAATATTGCCACTGACTGTTTGTTCAGGTTCACACCACCTCAGTTTCCTTAGCTGGCATTTCTGCCGAGAGGTACGTGCTTGTTTCAAAATAAATAATGTAATACCATCCCCAATAAAGTAAAAAAACATTACCTTTCTGATAGTATTTTGAATTGTGAGTCCACCTGAATCCAGTGCACAGTCCAAAGTCAGTCAGTTTGATATGCCCATCAAGGTCTATCAGAATGTTGTCGGGCTTTATGTCTCGATGAATAAATCCCATTTTGTGCACACTCTCTATAGCCAAAGTGAGCTCTGCAATATAAAACCTAGCCAAACGCTCTGGGAAGACCTCCATCCGAATCAGTAGACTCATCATATCCCCACCAGGGATGTAGTCCATCACAAAGTACAAGTTGTCTTTATCTTGGAAGGAATAGTAGAGCTTAACCACCCACTCATTGTCTGCCTCAGCAAGTATGTCCCTCTCTGCTTTGACGTGAGCCACCTGATTGCGGTTTAGCACGTCTTTCTTTCGCAGAGTCTTCATGGCATACAGGGCATGGGTGTCCACTTTGCAGGCCAGGCATACTTCTCCAAACGCACCAATACCCAGAGTCTTGATTTTCACAAACATAGATTTGTCCATTTTGGCCCTTTTAAGTCTGTTGTAGTTGGACTCCTTCTGGTAGAGAATTTTCCTCATTTGCTCCTGTTCTGCTTCACAAAGGCCAGCCTTTACAAAGGAAAGGAAACCACAAGAGCAAGCACTGTTATATCCATAGCAAGAGAACAATAAATGAGCATTCCCAAAACACATTTCTCAGAAAAATTAACCAAGAACCAGAAAAGATGCATTCATGAGAGACGTACTCTCTTGTATTTCCGAGAAACTGGCAAATTCACTGTAGTCTAACTTGTTACCTGAATTTGCCATATCTGAGATTGGTCTGCCTGTCTCATTTGGCTGAAGAAAAAGGCATGGGGCAATGTTGTCAGAGAGGGGAATATAACACAACAAACCTGACCATGGGATTTGGTTTACACCTTTCAAATGTGCACTTTCCCACTGCACTCCATGAAAGGTATGCACACTGCAGTACAGCTTAATTTAAACTGAAACTTTAAACCTAGATACAGCAGTTCACTTTGTTCATGAATGGTTCTCCAGGGCAACTCACATTAACAGTTCCTACCTTGGGTGCCATTTGCCTGCTGTTTTTTGTGTTGAAATTAAGAACCTATTTTTGACCTACACATTCCCAAGTACCTTGGAACTTTCTTTATAAACTGTTTTCCTCTGCCATATACAGCCTCCACTCTCAAGTCCCTAGATCTCTTGAGCATCTGTTCTCTAAACTTCTCCTCCCCTCCAGAATATGTGCATATAATCCTCAGGTCTGGCCTCTGCTTAGTCACTGCAGCCCAGACCCTGGTCATATTTCCCCCCTAAAAGTATTATTTTCCCTCTGTATCGAAGTTGTAAAAAAGCTGACTTGTCCACCTCCTGTCCCCAAGGAGCCTTTCCCCACCCTTCCAGACAGAGCCTGTACATTTGAAACTTTGGTTGTCCCACACTGTCCCTCTCCTGAGAGCCACTGGTGGCCTCCACCAGCAGAAGCTCCTGGGCTGATCCCCAGGATCCTCTAACAACTCATCCACTGCCACGTGCCCCTTTCTTTCTGCATACCCCAGTTCCAAAATCCTGAAGTAACTGGCATCAACTGAATCACTTTTGAGAGAAAGATTCGTGCCTAGTGAGAAGGGGCACTGGGGAAGGGAGAGGAAGTTCAAGCTGACTGATAAGCAGGCTAGAAACCCAAGCATACACCCACAGGGCTGCTGTATGGTTGATTTAATTTCACATCTGTAGTCTAGGTATCTAAAGATAAATGTGGGCAGCCAGACTGTGCAATGAGATCTCCACAGTATAAAAATTAAATCTGTATGAATAAAGGATGGAGGAAGTCTGCAGAAACTTGCAGAACAGGTAGGATGAATTTTCAAATTGAAAGGAACAGCCAAATCAAAACCAGGAATATTTTTTAAATGAAAGGTAAGACCACCAATCCATAATAAAGGAAGTGTTTATTTTTTAAGGTAAAATAATTAGTGTGTTGTGTTCTTGGTTAATTCTAGAATAATGCAATATTCAGACAACCAAAATCTCCTAAGTGTATATTTTTAGTCAGTGAGGAGGTTGCTAGGGGAAGGAGTTGTTTTGTTTATAGCTAAATTATCTCTGAATGAGGGAAAGCTGAAGAGTCATAAGAACTAACGCAATTAGCTGCTGTTTTGCTTCTCCAGAGATCATTCCCTATCTCAATTTTAGGAAAATACTCACTAAATCTGTGCAACACAACACAATCTGTACTTGCAGTGAGGACAAACTATTAACTGTCACTAAAATGCTGACCTTTCAAGAGATTTTAGAAACATCATCTTTTAATTTTAACCTCAACAAACAAACCACTGAGTTTTCTGGAGCAAAGTGAGCAACAAATGAATTGACTCTGGAAACTGACTGTGCTAGGGAAGATTGGGTAGTTAATTATTATCCACTATATGTTAATAATAGCTTTCCTCAGAGCTTATCCTTAAATGCAAAAGTAGACTAGTCATATTCTAGTCATGCCTGGGGAAAAAACCCCCCAAACTCTTCCTCTTCCACGTTTAAAAATTAAAACCAAAACTGCCAGAGCAACCATCAAAACTTGGCAGCTTTGTTTTAAGCAGCGCTATCAGCTACTTTCCTACCATGGGGGTTTTTCTTCATTTTCTTATATGAAGATATATCATTGCACATCTCAGGTTTTTCAAACAGCCTTCCCTATCTGTATCCACACTTCTAAATGAGTAGAGTCTGGTATAGGGAGGTGTCTGATACCTACTACTTCCACTGGAGACTGCCTCTTAACTTTTTTGATGGATTAAAAATAGTAATAATCAATTTGACCCACTAGTTTTTATTATAACAAAACAAGGAGAATTACTTTTGCCATTTCTTGCTCCAATTGCAATCTTCTGTTAATTTTCTGCTGGTAGGTCTTTATGACATTTTCTACATGTTGCTCCATGTAGAACTTGAAGGCAAAAGGTGAGTAGCTCTTTATTCGGGATTCTCGCTTCTCCTCATCTTTGCCATTTTTTCGCACAGGCACCGGAGACGTCTGAATCTGCTTTTTATCCTTGCTTGGCTTTTCGGCTTTAGTGTTCTTGCTGCTCTTATCATTTCGCTCGCTGTTCTCTTCAGCCTTATTGCACGTCGAATTGGGGACCACACGGAGCGTCTGCTCCACACCCATGCACAAGCAGTTGATATCAAACTGCTCAGCGTTACCAGGAAGTAACAAATGCTTGGGATACGGTGGTGGTGGACACCGCAGTTCCTGGTTACCATAATCCACGTCTAGCTGATAGGCATTAGCTGCCCCAACAGCTGGCACATGCTGCTCAAGGATCTCCAAGCCATCCACAGCCGGTGCCTGCGCGGGCAACCAGCCGGGATGGGAAGGTCCCACTGCAGTCTGAGGCTCAGGTCTCATCACTCGCATGCTCTTCACTGGCTGGAGAATATGAGCAGATGTGACTGCTGTGATCGTATTTGGAGACGTAATTGAAGGATCAGGTTTTCCTGGGGGAACCTGTCTTATAGACACTGTCACTTGTGGCTGTTGCTGGTGGTTGTTAAAGGAGTTCGTTCTGCTCGGCACTGTGGCATCAGGTCTGAAGGACACATGTTGCCGTGGAGATGTTTCTATTCCTGGATTTTGTAAGGAATCTCGGCGTGATGGTGTTGCTGCCTGCCACTGCTGAACTTGAGGATTATTCATGTCGTATAGGTCCATGTTTAGGCTATTTCTAGATGGAGTTAATAGATTTTGTGGTGGACTGTCTGAAAAATCGTTAGCAAAGGCTGGACCTCTGGGTATCACATGCATTTGATGAGAAGAAGGACTTGTCTGTTTGTGATGAGAATGTGATATATACAGGCTTGCCGGTGCCTGCTGAAATGCATGACCAGTATTATTCTGAACAACTGCCCCTTTATTTGGGAGATTGGCATATCCTCCCTCCTGCTGCATCTTGTTTTGGAAGGATGGACTCCGCTGAACACCATACCCCATGGGCTCCCCCTGCACCATCATGTGCTGCCTACTGTAATGTTGGCTGTTGGAGCCATGGGACGCCTGCAGCTGCAAGGCCTGACTGCTGTGATTAGCCACTGGATAGTTAATCACAGAAGACTCAATATTTGCAGGGTATGCTTTCTGCTGATGGCTGGTTGGTGTGCTGTGAGTGCCTACTCCAGAGGGTCGCTGTACGGGAGCATTCATAGCTGAAGACTGTGAAGCAGAGATTAAATAGTCCATGTATGGCCTTGGAACTTCAGTAAGCATATTTGCACCTTCTGCTCCAAAGCCTGTCCCTTCATAGGCTGCATTACTGATCTGATGGTAGGACGGAAAAGATTCGTTGGATCCTTCAAAGCTTGGCCTGCGGGTTACATTATTTGGCACAATACCCTTTCCTTTATAAAAAGAACACAGAAGAATGTTAGGAAACAATTCAGGTGAATCAATTACTTTGTATTTTATTACTCATCCATCTATACGCACAGACATACACACACGCACACTGCATAGGGACTACGTGTTATAAAAATACCTTTCAAAAATCTAAATAAGGTACTCTGAACATTTAAAGTTTTAGGTGCAAAGTATTCCTACTGATAACGAGCTAATGGCCCACAACACTGCTCATGCCAGGAATCATCAGGGAGTCCTATCAAATCATGAAAATAGAAGCACAAAGTCCCTAACTATGAACTCATCAGGTTACACTACAGCCTGGTTTTTAAAGCTGGGCCAGTATTATCACTTATTACCCACAGACAGGAGGAAGCTACAGAGCAGGGGGTTAAGTACAGCACCAATGGGAGGACAAAAGCTCCCTGAAGGACTGCCAGTACAACTTAAAAGTCAACATTGCTACAAGCTACTAGGTCATCACACAGTCCACATCTTCCGTATAGTGAGCCCAAACAGGGCATCTGTTTACATCTCTCTATTCCATCCTTCTCCTCAAAAATCCTTCTTTCCCTCTCCTTCACTTAAACAAAGGCATCATAGAGTTTGTCCTGTATCGTTTCCAACGTGCTGGACACAGAATATCCCCTCATATTACTCATGTTCCATCTGTTTGGAAGGAAAATCTTTCAGGGTGTCAACATATTAATCTCAGCTCAAAAAATGTGCAGAGACAAGATAGCAGCATGCCTACAGTGGAAGTGTTAATGGCACTTTTCATCAGTTCTTTGATCTGAGGACAAATTGCAGGTGTACAAAGCACTGGCTGTGCTAAAAAGACAAGGGGAGACACTGTGCTGTTGTTATTTTTTTTGTTCCTCTTCTGGTACTTTAGCATTCACAAATCACAGAATCTGGCCCATTTATGCCTAAACAATTTCCTTTTAAAATCTCGACTTCACGAGGCCCATAAGAATAGTCATGCTGAACTAACAGGCTTGAACACTGGACTGCAGGCTTTTTGCATTAGTGTGTCCCAGCTGGGCCAGATGTAACACCCCTGAGCACAGCTGCTGATTCTTCACCTTGACACACATGCCCTGCCGCATACAGACACACAAGAACGTGCACGTTATTAAGACAGGTTTATGCCCCCTCTCTGCACTCTGGAGAGGCTGCCCCCATACTAAATGACACCTTCATAAACAATGCAATGTTTCGAAATGGAATCAGGTTAGACAAATTATCAGCGTTCTTTTAACTGAAATCTACAATTGGCAGCTCTTTCTCCAGTGATAACACAAGGCCAAGCTTACCGAGGCTGTACTTAGAACAACAGCCCCTGACAGCTCATCTGCTGGGACACAGTGAGAGGCACTGATGAGGCCATGGCATCCTAAGAAGTGTGTGCTCTGGCCTGGAAGTGGGAGGCAGCCATAAGACCCATTTGTCTTCTCTGTCTGTAGGATTCATGCTGAGCCTCAGAGGCAAACTGACTTTGCTTTCCTCTATCAGAGGCCATGAAAGAAAGTAGCAGCAATAATTGTCCTTCTTTGGGACAAATAATTGAGCTGTGCAAAGAATCTTGATGTCAAGAGAGATATGATGTCCACCTCCTAGATCTGTATACCAGTAAGTCTGTTCTGGTCTGACAGATGAGTATTTGGATTTGTAAAGATATCAAACGTGGTAGATGCAGATGATTTTTTTTCCCCATATATTCCTATCCAACGTGGATAGGAATGGTCTATCTCCATACACCAGTACATGGAATTCAAAACTAGAAGATTTAAATTCTCAAACTGCAAAAGATAAACTGCTCAGTAGCATCACATGCTTCCTAAGAACTAGAGGAGACATATGCTATCCTGACACAAACAATACCATATCAAACACATCAGTATGATTTTGTGGCACTTTAGTCAGGCAAACATCAGTTGCATAATATTTAAGTTTTGTATTCTGTGTATCCTAAAAGCAAAGGTGTATCTTCATCTGGAAAGCTTAAATATTCAAAGCAGCTGCATGCATCGGAATGTTAAGAAAGCAAAACCAGATGCAAATGAAAGACAACTGAGCAATTAAAATGTTAGCCTAGAAAGGTTTTTCAACTGTTTCATGGGAAATGCATGCTTTTTAGGACTGGGTGTGTGTTCTTTCAGTTTAAGGAATAAAGCCTTAATAATATAAAGCAAAATACAGTTTAGTAACTCCGTCAAAGTTATTTGGAATTTTGTTTAAGGCCCATCTGAGGCCAGATTTGAGCATGTATTAGGACAGAGCTCTCCAAATAACAAACTGGCCAGTACTACTTAGTCTGTCATGTAGGCATTCTGCAGGGTAACACTCAGAAATGTTTTCCTAGAGGTTTCCAGAATTTCCCCAAATAATTAAACAGGAAGTCTAAGACTGATAGAAGGGGCAGCTGATCTGTGCCTTACACAGCCAGAACTGTCACCCTTTTCCACCACAGCTGAAGCTTCATTTCTGAGAGTGATCACCTGAAAAATGAGATTCTTCCCTGTATGTGGCCACCCTCTTTAATGAAGGTCCTCCTCCCATCCAGGGATTTCTCTTTGTGAACTGAAGGGAATTTCTGTTCCTCAGCTTTCCTCATCTATGGACATGCCTCTCAATCAGCTACACCAAACTGAACACCTTTCTCAACACAGATCTTCAGTTTGACCAAGAGGATGGTGCCTGTCTGCTTGGCCAATTTTTGAAACTGAAAGAAGTAACAAACTCTATCCAAACCAGATCAAAGGCACTCTGCAGGCACTCTGTTAAGTGCTAATATCTGAATAAAAACAACTCTTTTGTCAGCCTTTTGTCAGCTATGGTCTGATGTTTGCTGTTGAGGCATATGCAGGGCCCAAACGCTCCAATTTGCTAATTTACACAAACCAGCATAAAACAGCAGGGATGAGTGGAAAAGTTTCTGCCATCTTGGCCCTCACTGTTTTTGCAGTGTACTTAAAAGAATGTTAACATGAACGGAATTCCTGGGAAGTGAGCTATTTCACAACTCCACAGCAATTACCTACAAGCACAAGCTTTTACCTCGCAGTAAACTTGAGTCGACTGAGCTGACTTGCCCCAAAGGATAAACAGATTTCTGCTTAAGAAGGTGCTTAATATGAATATGTATGTAGACAACATTTTCAAAGCAGGTGAGCTGTATTCACGTTACTGACCAGCTCACCTTGCAGGGCCATATTCACTTCATTGTCTCCTACAAGACCACTACGCAACACTGTCAATCCGCTACTTCTCCCCAGCGACAGCCCTACTTTAAAAACTAGCTTATTGCAAGCAAGAAGAACACAAATTTAAAAAAAAAAGTTCATGCTTACCAGGTGAGGTTTGCTTAATTACACGTACTATCTGTTCATTTCTAGGATCCAAGTAGCTCATCTTACTGATATATTCCAGAGCTGCTTCAATACTTCTGCTGCCCGTCTGCTTCAGTGCTCGGACAGCCATCTCCTGCATAAAGCAAACAAGAATTGAATCACACTGAGACAAGGCCCAAGCACTGTACTGCAGGATAGTAAGCAGTGTTTGTACATTTACAGAAACATTTTAAACATCACATCACAGCTGCCTGAAACTAAATGGACTCGTATTTTGAAAACATCTGCATGCCTTACACAACTCAAAAATTAGAAGAAGAAAATAACAAAACACACAACCTTCCCAGAGTCTGGCGATTAAAGAAGCATCAAATTGAAATGTGTACTTTAAGATTCCTTAAAACAATTTTTGAATCAGGTCTGGTAAAGGCAGCATAGTTAGACCGTGGATGAAATGAAATTAAATATTTAGCTTTTGGCATTTGACAGCATGTCTCTTAGTCACACCTGAACACAGTAAAAGTTTAATCCTTTCACAGATGCCACAAGAAGCTAATTAATTAGGTGGGGGCTGATTTCTGCTCACTAGAGTCAATGGGGAAGAAAAACTGCTGTTTTCAGTACAGCTGGGACATCATTCACTATTTGTTTAGAAAATGACTAGGCATACCAAACTGAACGTCCCATTGTTAGCCTTTTCAGCTGTATTTTATTGGGCGCATGTCCATCACTGAGCAGAGACAGACAACCCGAAAACTAAAACTGGAGCCAATATGAATGGTGTAGCTAAACTACCCTAACAAAACCATGGTTAGTAACCCCTGTTCTACAGCCAGCAAGTCACAGCCCCCTGCAGTTTGTCTGTACTTTTACTTATAGCTCAGGTATATAGAACACCTTTCAACAATGACTAGCACTGCATGGTTACAAAACAAAATTCACAAGTCCTCATGAGGCTGCATGGTCTTTTCTAAAATGCTGGAGAAATTGAAATCCAGAGCTTTAATGCTGAATTGAACTGAATTCAGTGAATTGAACTCACTGAACTTCAACCATCAAAAAGTTAGATACCTG
The DNA here is from genome assembly GCA_038380795.1 of Pyrocephalus nanus. Classification (NCBI taxonomy): domain Eukaryota; kingdom Metazoa; phylum Chordata; class Aves; order Passeriformes; family Tyrannidae; genus Pyrocephalus; species Pyrocephalus nanus. The sequence continues at coordinate 44,457,828 of CM076259.1, forward strand.
GTCAAAAGCAGTTGCTGAGAACCTTTATTTAATCACCTCCAAAAGGCAATTCATAAATAGATATAACAGGAGATAAACTGACCTTTGGTGACAGGTGATTAGAGGACTAACTTGAACTGAACTTCCAGCTCTTAGATGGCTGAAGCTGAATGAAACAAATTTCCACCACCAAGGAATTGCCTGCAAACATCAGTGTCCAATTATCTTGCCACTTTACTGCTATTTTTAGGGGAATTCTGTCATTGCAACCTGCCCCCTGAGCACTGAATCAGATGGAGGTTGTGCCTTCTTGGCCTGGCTGACTGATTGCAGATGTGATGGCTGGGTTGGCACAGGCACAGGGCCCTCCCACGGGCCAGCTCTGTGCGCTGGCTGGCAGTCAGGTAGTCCCAGCTGGAGCAAAGAGCAGCTCCGCTTGACTGAACTGCAACTCCATGTAACATACTCGCTAATTGTTTACTTAGCAAGGGAGGATCATCTCAGATGACACTAATTCACACTTAGCACAGAGCCACACGCTGGCACTTGGCATTTTGCTTCACTTAGCTCGGTCACCCTCCCACTCCCCCCAAAATGGCAGCATTTTCTCCATTACTCAGAGGTTCTGCTTGGGGAACAGCTACAGCGAGCCGAATATTTTTCATACAATTTATGATTCATAATTCATAGAAAGGCAGGAGTTGGTTTCACATTTCCTATAGCTGAAATACTTCACTGGCATCAACACATTACTAAGGACAATTTTAAATCAACAGAAAACCATTATGTATAAAGGAAAGAATCTCCCACAATGTTTTTTCCTCTCTTTCTTTTTCTTCTTGAGGGTACATTTCTAAAGTATTAGCAAATTTGCATTCTTCTGCTCAGCATTCTCATCATCCAGGGACTCTGGGCTTTACAGCCCTGTTCCACAGGGCTGCTAACAGACACTGATCCTGTGATTTTGTGATTTACAGGAGTTGGATTTAGCCTTAAAGTTTCCTAAATCAAATGTGCTCCATACACACGTTTGTGCTGGCTTGGATATTGGGTTTTTTTGGTGTTGTCTGCAATGGAGTACCAGGAAAATACATGGTTGGTAAGCAATTATATTAATGATTAAGAAAACAGCCCATATAATCCATTTTTCCCTCTGTTAGCTGTGTTGCCTGTATACTATTCAAAGGAGCTAAAATAGGATAATTTTTTATCATCAGCATAGTGATATAATCTCTGAAAACAATGCTCTTCCTCCCCATACTGTGGCAGTACTTTCTCCTCTATTGCCATTGCCTAGGTCTGAAAAGCAGAGTAAAAATGACACTGGTCTTCTTGAAGCCGCATGTTCTACCTTCAGCACATACGTTAGCGGATTCATATTTAAGCTTCAGTGGGAATAACATGAGGGGACAAGCACAATACATTTCTCTGTGCACTGCTGAATAACCTAAGAGGCCAGCAAGGGCTTGAGGCCAGTAGGTGTGTCCCTTGCAATCCTGCCCTCGCAAGCTCCCAGTGCAGGCAAGCAGCCTCGTGCTCCAAGATCACTGCTTTTCATCTTTCACGAGGTCAGCTCCCATCCTCCCAAGGGTTTCCTCACTACATACCCTGTTTGCTTAGAACTGCTGGAAAAAAGAAGTAAGTTTTTTTGTGTGGCTGAAAAGAACACCTGTGATTCTCCCGTACACCATCCTGTAGCTTTGGCCCTTTCCTCTGTAGCTCTCATGAGACACAAAATAGCCCCAGTTTCTGATACTGGTTCACAAAACCTCACATCATCTCCAGGCGAATGGAGAGCGACCAACAAAAAACCCCCAGACATTCCACATACAAAAGGAAAAGGTTTTTCCTCAGATCACATATAACCATAATTCTCCACCCAGGGGACAAATCCCTCCGGGAGCACATGATACTGCAGAAGAGTGGAAAGCAACAATAAGCTCCAGCTGGCCTTTGTCCTCCTCAGCATTGTTTTTCCCATTGCTGCCACCATTCATGCCCACAGCTCCCTTCTCTCTGGTAGTCACCTGAAAAGGGCTCCCTTACTTCCAGCACTCTTTCATTAGGGACAGAGGACACACTGATGTGTGGCTGGGGCTCACAGAGGGTGTGCTCTGCCCGAGGTGGCTGCTGGCTCATGGGGCATGGTGGCCCTCTCCTTCCTACATTCAATGCAGCAACGAGCTCTGCTGAGTAAGGCAGCAGGGCTGGCATAAGGCAGTGAAAGGCCGGCCTCCAGGAGCCTGCTTAAGGGAAAGCTGGCTCCCCACTGGCAGCAGAGGCCAAAGCCTGAGCTGGATTTGCCAGAAATCAATATAAGGACTGTTCTGAAGAAGGGCAGAAGATGGATTAAGCAGTGTCAGTAATTACACTCGTTTGAGAGCAGCGGCTTAAGTGAGATGGAGGGTGTTTGTGAGAAGCAGCAGAATGGTCAAGAAGGAGAGAAATCCATGCCATAATGTTGCAGACTGATATGGTAGACAGTAGAAAGGCTGGAAATAAGAGGGCAGACACTGAGCAAGGATAAGAGTGAACAACTACAACGACACTGATAGAGCTGTCTAGATTTTATGCCACTCTAAGGCAAGTCTATTTTAGAAAGAGAAGGGAAAAAAAAAAAGACCAGAAATGAGACAGGAAAAAAGAATTCACTTGGAGCTGTAGCTAATGCCAAAATGCTCAAGTATAGGCACAGGATCAAATCCAGCTCCCACTGAGGTCAACAAAGATGTCCATTAACTGCAAGATACACTGCATCAGGCCCTCTGCTTCAGATCGTTTCCTTTTCACCAGGCCAAATGCTGTCAGCTACAGCACAAGTTGAGAAACCTGGCTGCTGATTGTGTTCTGATGCCCCACAGCCAGCTGTCAGGCTCCAAGGAGAAACACAAATCACTGGCAGTGCACACATAAACCACAAGGGAACAGAGCGGCCCCGGCCCCAACTCGTTCTTTGTGTTTTGTGTATTCCCTTTGCAGGATCCAAACATCTCTCCGTGCAAGACTTCTATGCACCTTTTGCTTCCAGACACCACTAATTATTGGTGAAAAAATAAACCAGAAAAACTAAAAGTGAAAAGCTACAAGGGGAAAATGTGAATTTACAATTAATTCCAATAACTCCGTAATTAATGTTACAGCTGCAATATTAAAACGAGGTTTTAGTGGTCACCTATGGTTCTGGAGAGATATAATGGAAAACCAAAGTTAGGCCACGAACCACAAAGGAGATTGAGGAAACTCTGCAGGATCCCAAATTTGTGGATTCATGGAGAAAAATTAGGAGGGTGGAGTTTCCCAGCTCATTCCTACAGCGGTCTACCTAAACCAGACAGCTGCATGGTCCACGTGCTCTCAGTTACTTCCCCAGTCTCACGATGGTAGATGGCAGCTTTCCAACAGATTTCAAGATTTTGCTAAAAGGAAGGCCACCTTTGAGCTCAGATGCTCAATAGGGAAAATCCTTGTTTGATGGTAAACAGATATGTGGATGTGTGCATATAAAGACTTCATCTCACTCTGTGCTCTGTAGGCAATGCAAAAGGCTTTCCCCATTTTACCCTCCCGCCTGGCTGCACTCCACCAGCATTGGCAGAGGTTTGCGTTCTTGCTGTACTACAGGGTTGTCCAGCAACATTTTTCATTCAGAAAGCTCCCTGTTGCCAAGATGTATTTATCATCCAAGCGAAGATTGCACAAGAGGTTACAATAAGTAAGATTTTTTCCCAAGAACATTGTGTCTGAAGGAGACAATAGGTCCTCCAAGATTTGGCAAGGGTAATTAATTGCTAACAACAACAAAAATTAATTACTTGCTTTCCATTCACAAAGAAGGATGGGCAACAGATGCAGGAAACAGATACAGGTTCCCTACAGAAGGGAAAAAACTAAAGCTCATGCCAAAAGAAATGATCCAGCATTGATTACGAGCCTTTCTGCAATAGCCCACCATTGTAGGATTTTTCATTCATGATTTTAAACATTCAAAACCCAAGAAGTTCAGGAAACAATGTGTACAATATACTCCAACAGAGCTGCTGCAGTCCCACAGAACAGATAAACTTACTTTGTAATATTCTCTATCTATAATTATTCTCTAGTTGGACACTTCATCTGATTTTGTACTCTACTTTTGTTTTGCCTGTTTTCAGGTTGCTAACACCAGGGGCTCAGTTTTGCACACACAGTCCCATGCCTGCTATAACCTTGATTACAATATTCTAGCCACATAATTAAGAATTTATCCTGAGTATCATTAGTGCTTTTCAGTTTTAATGTATCAAAAAAAGCAGGAGGAAATTAGTGCTGGCGGAAACCTACTGAGTGACCATTTGTCTGCTGCAGTATCACCTGGCCCATTCATAAACCGTTCTAATGGAGAACGGAACAGAAACAGTTCAGAAACAGAGATCTACCCCATGGCTAGTTAGAGGTTTTCTGCCCCCCAGTGCTCCTGTTACAAACTCCTCCAAAGCTATACTGCTTTGGCAGTGATAAACTTCCGTCTTACCTTCAGCCTAAATTATGCAGGGTCAGTTTATTCCCTCTGCCTCTAGTTTTGATTGTCTTTTAACTTCAGCCGTTCTGCTGTTACCTACGGAGAGTGAGACCCCTTCATCCTAAGTGATGATTACAGCTTGGCCTCCCAAGCTGAACAGACCACATTCTTTCAGTTTTCACTTGTAAAACAGGATCTTCATTCTCTTTATAGCTGTAGTGGCCCATCTCTTTATCATGAAAGATCAGACTGGGACATGCTTTTGATAAGAGCTGCACACACCATTTTTGAAGATGTGCAAAGAGTGGTGGAAAAGTTATCCTTGTGGTAAAGTTGCTCCTTTTTCTTGGCTGATTTCAGCAGAGGAAGTTTGAGTATGGGGCTTTAATCCTGGGTTTTGGTTCCTGCTTACACCATTTCTAACTTTTTGTGCTTCAATTCTGGTAGCACTCCAGCTCTGAAGGTCATCCACTATTTTGGTCAGGTGCTCTAGCCCCGCTTTCCACTGACTGTGTATTCTCACCTCCCACTGTCAGAGTAGTTATTTTCTTTTTTTTTTTGCCCCCTCCCACTTTTTTTTTAAATACCAGACTTACTAAGGGTTAAAGTATACAAAAGAGACACACTGTAGTACATAAAATTCGAGCAGAAGAAAAAGAATACAGATAGGTGACAAAATGTAAGACTCACAAGTTAAATCACATCAACACATGAAACAAAATATGTGGCTGTAAATTAGGAAGGGGGAATTACACATAAGGAACAGCTTTAATCAGAAGGTTCTTATATAACATTTTCAAGGGATATTTAAAGAACTAACAAAAGGAGTATGACCAAAGGATGGAGGGAGGATTTTGGAAACGATACAGTCCACTGGTAAATTTCCTATCAGAAGAAGAACAAATAAAAATAAATCTAATATTACAGTCACTGCTATGCCACTGCTCATTCTGCTTGCCTTCCAACTCTTGTAGTCTTTATTTAGCTGGTCATCTACAGAAGGTAGGCATATTTACTACTCTCAGTTTGTATGGCATCCACTACAATGGGGTCCTGCTTTTGTGTTTATGGCAGCATGATAACTTATTATTAAAGTGAGGTAAGTGAGCCCAAAATATGCAACCTGGAGTAGTAGACAAAAAGATGTTGGAGGGGTGAAGTGTCAATTCTGCTGGGTCCCAGCACAGAAAACCTTGTATTGCTACCACCACAAAACAACCCTGAAATAAGATTACCTTAATCCTCTAAGCCACAGGACATGGCACATTTCACAGAGTCACAGAATCATTAAGGTTGGAAAAGACTTCCAAGACCATTGCATCCAACCTTGGACAGAACATCACCTTGTCAACTAGACCACAGCACTAAGTGTCACATCCAGCTGTTTCTTGAAGACCTCCAGGGATGGGGACTTCATCACCTCCCTGGGCAATCCATTCCACTGCTTGACAACCCTTTCAGTGAATAAACTGCTCCTGATGTCCAACTATATTCCTTCCATAGCTATATTTCCTACAGCTATGGAAGGGATAGGACAAAATAAAACAAAAGTAATAATATAGTAAGATAAAGTAATAATAAAGTAAGATAATCTACTTGCTTGTCTTTACTTGCAGAGAGCATCCTCTGATGATCAAGACTAGAGCTGTTCAAACTGTTTCCAGTATCTTTTCAGATTTAAAACTGTTCTTGGTGATTAAAAAGCAAACAAATGAACCAATATCTGAAATTTATCACTTCAGTTTTTGTATTTCACTAGCCCTAGAGTGAATACAAAGTTCTTCCACAAGTACCACAATAAAGATTTTTTGACTTTTTTCCCCAGCTGCTTTCCCTTAAGTCGATGATTAATCAAAGCTATTTAAGTTCTTCCAAGAGAAGAAAAAAAATACTCTATAGATTTAGCAGTAGGGTACTTATAAAGAAAAACCACCATAACACTTTCACCAGCTTGGAAAGGGTAAGAGAGGAAAAAAAAGAGTTAAGAATAGTAACTCGAAATACGAAAGAGCTCCTTGTCAGGTGCCTCAAAAGGCACCGGTTACATCAAAATACTTTTTAACACTATGCAACTCATATTAAGCAGCAGCATAGAACCTTGTGGGAGGTTTGTGTTTATTTGTTTGTTCTTTTAACAGAACCTCTGCGGTATATGCCCCCACCACAGACACACTGTGTTTGGCCGTGGGTCACGGGGCGTGCCTGCCATTTTACACCACAGTCCTTGTGCTCCGCGAGCTGTTCAAATATGGCTCTTTGCCTGAAAAGGAGAGATACGAACTTCAGGCTATGAGCCAATCCACTGTCCCAAAGTTAAGACATTTGGAAATAAACCAAGCGTGGCTGCTCAACATATTTCCGAACAAATGCCTGTAAAATGAGGGGAGTATTTATAACAAGGCATCTCCAGACAAAGATCGCGTATGTAAACACTTCAAGAAGCTCTGATGAACTATTCAAGAGATGCAATCTGTTTAAAGGAAAAACACACATGCACTGAAATGTCAATTTTCAAATCCAATCAGAACATTTAATCAGACAACTCCTGTTGATGTCCCAGTAGGTGTGTGTATGTTCTGACACACATATAGGTATTATATAGCATGCACACATCTATGTATATGATTTTGTTTAATCAATCTAGTTTCAAGTAAGCCTGTGAGCCCTCTGAAGGCAACATATAAAAAAAGACAGAACACCTTCTTCCATGAAGAAATAAGTCTCTCAATTGTATCACCAATCAGTGAAGAAGAGTAATTTCATTATATATAAATATATAGACATTTATTGTAGCACTTCTAGAAGCACGTCAGGCACTCTGGAAAGGATCCAGGAAGCTGGAAGAGGTCCTGCCCCAGGCAACAAACCTGCACTCTGCATGAAGCTCAAGTGCAACGAAAGAACACGCAAGGAAAGAGACACCACAGTATTAACATCACCACCACAAAGGGAGTGAAAATAACCAAGAGTCACCATGAATATCACTTTTTTTTTTCTTTTCTTCCAAATAGGCTGCGAAGGAAGAACAGAGCTGAGCTGTTCTGTCCCAACCAGAACACAGATATGAGAGGAAAAGGGAGCAGAGTGTGGAGAGCTTCATAATGGAGACAGCTTAATAGATAGACCTGAGCAACAGTGACAAAGAGCTGTTCTCCGTCCACACTGGCCTTGCAAAAAAGCACACCTGTGGCTGAAAAGCTGAAGGCAGAAGACTAGTTTCCCTAGATATTTGGTGGAGAGAGTGATACCCTCAAGATATGCAGTGACTTGCAGCCTACCTCAGAGGCTTTCTTACCTAGCAGGCCCTTTCTGAAGGCACCCACTCTCTCCCCCAGCCATTAATGGCAAAATAAAGGAGGGCAGAAAGTGTGTATTTGTACATCTGCAGCGCTCTAAGTACCTCCTAACTCCACAAAATCCTTTTTACTGAGATGGCATCCCAAGCCTTCTGTGTGCACTGTGCTGAGCCCTACATAGACACAAGGGAAGAATTCTCCTCTGCAAAGGATTTTTAATTTAAAACAGAACAAACAACTGTATATCCAGCCATAACTGTTACTCATTACTCTTTAAGTATGCTCATTGGAGAGCTATTTAAACTATTTAGAGTTCAAGTCTAACCAAATGACCCGTGGCGGGTGCATCAACAGACAAGAAGTTGGACAAATCTCTCCTATTCTTTCCTCGGCACTAAAGCAGGAGCAACTATTAAGTGCTAATTCAAAAATCTTACACTGAGGCAAGTCATGTTATAAACAGCCTTTACAAATTACCGCACTGGCAGGTTTACATTACAGAGCATCATGGAAGAGCTTTGCTTACCTCATGCATGAATGAATACACATGCAAGTGTGCACACAGCTCCTTCCCAAAGGTGCTATTTTACTTCCCTGAAATTCCCTTGCTTTGGTGACAGGAACAGGGAACTTCCCACTCTCTGCACAAAGTCTGTAGCAGGTTTAGCCTCGGCTCCAGTTCACTCCTTCTGGCAGCCACTCTAGTGACCTGTGTTCTGTCACACAGTGCCTCAGCCACATGCCTTGCATTAACCAGCACAGAGTTTTTCCTGTTACTACAAGGCAAGTCACAGCACTATTCATCAGTACTTTTAATATTAAAATGGTAAGATAAAATCCTACAATAACTTTTGAACTCTGAAGAAAATGAAACAGATAGCAATTAGAAAACAAATTCAAGTGTAAGCAAATGAGTTGTCCCAAACCAAGAAGCACCATCATCTTCCTGTAATGTTCACTGAAAACCCCTTCCAGATTCCTGTTCAAAATACTTAATAACTAGAGGTGTTACCTAACACTACATTCCCTTTTCATACCAAGCCCAACACTGGGTGAACTCTAAGGTTTACAGCTATTACTCAAAGAACAAAAGTCACCCATCTGGTACTCCAAATCAAATCCTTTCTATACAGCAGAGAAGTCCAAGGTAGTGGAGAGCCTTTTACTAAGCCTCTGGATTTTGATTCAAGTAACTTGACTTGAACAAGACTAACCTGAATATAACTTGAATGAATCTTGAGTGCAACACCACTCATCTCCCTGTCTTCTATTTTCTTTATCCTAACAGTAAAGCAGTTGACTTGATGCAAAGAGCAGTAAACCCTTTCAGCAGCAGCGACGAGGAGCAGGGTGTGCCAAAAGCTATTAGCAAACAGTATCAGCTGTTACAGCCTTTATAACTAGAAGGAAGACACACATGGGGCAAGAATCTTCAAAGATCCAGTCAGTATTAGGTTTGAAACTTTCCTCTGGATTGGTATGATTTACACTCAGAAAGCAATGATGAATCAAGAAACTCTATTCAAAGACAGAATTCAGCTTGAAAAGATATGAACAGGAAGCATTTTACTATCACTTCTTCATACAGTGTATTGAAGTAATTAGGAGAGCAGGAAAGGTGCTGTGCATGTCACCAATGCAATCAGAAAGTTTTCCCACCCAAGAGAATGGGGCAGACTTCAGCCAGACTGATTCCTCCACTTCCGCCCTCGTCTGACTCAGCCTAATGAAACAAATTTGCAAATTTGGCCAACAGTGCTGACATTAATATCAGTGTGAGTATTAAAGGCAAATTTGAGAATATTAATAACTCTGCAGCACCCATCAAATAGGCAATACAAGCTCCTGGAGAAAAAAAATCTTACCGAATTGCCTTCAGGAATTTATCAATTCCACTGAAATCTGACAAACTCTCAACACACGCGGAACACAGTAAAGAACCTTGCTCAGAAGGCATCTTCAAAGTTGAGGTAGAATTGAACCTAGCCTCGAGGGACAGGTGTACCAACTGCAGAACAGCACTGTTGCTTAAAGAAAGGTGCTCCAGGATAGCTTCATTGCCAGTTGTGTACCAGGATCCTCATACATGAAATCCAGCCAAGAATAACCTACTACTCTGCACTCTGGGGGTGAAAGTGAGTGTCCCTACCCTCAAGGAGTGCAGTCCTAAAAAATAAAACCAAACTCCAACCTACTCCTGATATAATGCATCTTTAATTACTAAATATATTAAGAAGGCAATTGCCACCAAAGCAACACGTTGCTGTGCAAAGGCCAGCTGTCATTTAAAAAGCATTATACAAACTCCTTCAAGTCTACTCTTGGAATTGGGTTCTTTCATGTTCTTTGTCTCAGGTGGGATATTTTATTGTGTTAGTATTTTACACCTATTAGTAATCAGGGCGTATTTGCTGCAAGAGCAGCAGGGCATCCACGCTCTCCTCTAGACTCACTTTTCCCAGACTGAGCTCTCAGAATGATAATACAACCCCCTTCCTTTTTTTTTTTTTTTTTTTTCTGAGAGAGCAGTTAGTTACTCTATGAAGGCACCTAAATCAACCTGGATAGAATAGCAGTTCAGTGAAGGTTTCATGATGAGCTTATTCCTCTTCATTAGCAGCAAGTGATGTGTTTGCTAATTTTATTGCTCACGCATTAGCCAAAAATGCATTTGACTGGCATTACATCTACAATAACGCTATCCATGTACAGAAGCATTTCTTTTCAGTGGCCACAGATAGCAAGATGAATACTTCTCGTTGCTCTTCCTTCTACTATAAAGATACATACATATTGAGTTATGTATAAAAGAGGATTTCTACAAATACTCACAGAGCTTACAAATGATTTCTTAGCTAAACTGGATACAAGGGACCTGTAAACTGAGTATTCAGATCCAGCAAGATGAGTTATGAGGTTTGTTTTCCAGGAATAATGCTCCCAAGCACAGAAAAGAAATGTTTCAAAGACTGGAAGAGTGTTTTTGTGCTGCCAGAACCAGCTGTTCCTCAGAAAGTCATGTGGTGCTGCAAATTTGCAATGCTTTAGACCTGTTTATTGCATTTTTCCATATCCAACTCTACAAATTGAATTTTGCATCTATTCCTGTTAATAGTGCCTCTGTCATTTTTACTTAGTGTTCTCTACTTAAGGCATTACCATTTTTCTTACATTTCATAAGATTTTATGTAATATTACATGGTGGGGTTTTTTCAGTTTTAAACCACTAGAACTTTCAAGTGTTGTTTTAAAACCTCCAAGGCAAGAAAAATTCAAGTAAAGACAGAAAAATGAAGTTGCCCATTCATATTCAAAGTCAAGTACTAACATAATGTTTCAAACAAGATTGAAGCATATTCCTGATATGGCCTTTAGAAGTTTACAAGAGTTTTGTTCCCCTAATTTTCCTTTGGGGAGTACTTTTATAGAACTTATAAAAGCTCCAGGATGTCTGGTTGGAATGCATTACCACTGAACTGTTCTCTCCTTTGAGGATTTGTACCACAATGGGACCCCAACTGACATCAAGCAGTAATGCACAGTCTAAAAGAAAAAAATACATCTGAGAAATACAGCTCCACTGTGAGACAAACGAAGGCTACTTCTCTCTCAGCCTCCCAGTGCAACACAACATATCTCATGTGATTGAAGAAACATCTGGGTTTTATCCTGAGATTCCAAATATTTTTCAGGAGAGACACATACATACCCACAGAGAATGCAAGTGCTGCACAAGACAACTTGCCATATTTATTGTTCATAGTAGGAAGACGCAAAACTTTTACATATAATACTATTTTTTAAAAATTTGTTGGCATTTTTTAATTTTCTGTGTCAATTGTAATGCTATCTTTTTTTCCCCCAAAATTCTCATTAAAAAATAAAAAAAGGCATTCAGCTTTTAGCATTTAAAAATCAATATGCTCAACCTTGTAGTGCAATATACTCATACACAGTAGCACTAGGGATCTCGTTAGACATTTTCCAGAAGTCTCCATGCAGCACTTAGTTTCACTGACTCTATCAAATACACATGTATAACTACAGGTCCAAAAGTAAGAACTGCTAAACACCACTGACTGGCAATTAATGACTTTTAAGACTACAAAAATATCTCTTTGTACTAAATGCTTTATACGACTCCAAGTCAGTGTAGCTTTCTGCAGCTGCAAGATAAAACTCTCAAATCTACCAGTGCTAGAGGCAAAAAAAAAAAAAAAAAGAAAAAAAAAAAAAAAAAAAAAAAAAAAAAAAAAAAAAAGAGAGAGAGAGAGGGGGGAAAAAAAAAAAAAAAAAAAAGCCCAGCTGCATAAAATATCTTAAGGTCAAGCTTTTTACATGTAAAGCAGCCGCAGCAAAATTATTCACATTCTTAGTACATAGCTGACCAGGACAAGATTCCACAGAGAGGTAAACAATTCCCCCAAGAGAGCAGCTGCATCTTCTTCAGACTGGGAGCTACTGTGGGGAGGGAGAAATGGCCACTAAGGTCCCCAAAACTGACAAGAAGTGAGAAGAAAAGGCTGCTTCTGCTCCCTGATAATGCTTCACTTGAACTGGTCCTTTACTGTGCTCCGTGAGAAGTGTAAAAATAAGTAAATAAACAAATAAATATTTAAGAATAAATTGAAGCCAGTTGATAACATACCCTTTAATTGATGTCCTAGAAGAATGATGTGAGCAGGAACCCAAGGTCAGTTCAACATAGGTAGGGGGACAGATAATATTGAACAGAACTGAAAGGAATACAGTCATCCAGCTTTGCTTTTATTGTGTAATTATTTTCAAAAGTATATTTTCAAAGTGTAAAACTATTTCTTTCTAGGTTTCCACATTACTTCTCAAATTGTCCTTTGTTGATGTTTTTTTCTTTAGTAGTATCTTTACTCAGTTCATCTCAATGTTATTTCTGTTGGCCACTGGCCAAGTGGCACACTTTAATAGTCATGACACACAGTACTAAGGAGGCATCTTTCTCACTCTGCTCCATTTACATGCAAAAGCTGTGAGATGTATTTTAGTTTGCTGTAAGAAAATAAATCCTCTGGGAGGATTCTCCTCAACGTCATCCCCTTAACATTAGTATCTTCTCACAAACCTGCCACTAGCCATCAATGAAATCAGCACAGCGATATGAAAAGTGACCACATCAGCATTCATAACTTAGTATTCATATATCTCTTCCAGCTGCAAGTGTGCTGGCAGAAATGTCTGTCTTGTCTCTGGCCTGTCGCTGCTCCTCGTGCCGGAGGTATCATTTGCCTCCCTCTTGCCTGACCGCCCTATCGCCCGCTTGCCACCAGAGACAGCTGGGTTAGCACAGATTTAGCAATTTGCCCCAAGTGAGTTAGAGTTAACTCCAGCAGCAGCTCCACCGGGGCAGTAAGACCTGGGTGAGAGGAGGAGTAAGATGAGACAGCAGTGAGCAGATGGCCCTCTCTGGAGCACAGCTGGAAGGAGGAGAGCACGTGAGCACAAGGCTGATCTTTCTCTCAGCATTTCCTCCGACGGTGGTTGACAGCCAAGGCAGCTGCCACCACTCTCAACTTCTCTGCTCCTTTCTGTGCCTCCCTGCCGTACCCCTCAGTTGTGCTCATGTCCCTCCCACCATCCCCCAAAAGTTATTTTTAACCTGGATCACTTCCCCACTCAGCTCCACAAACACTGTGCTGGCACAGCTTGTGAGAGTGAGCTGGCGACGAGCAAGAGGCAAGACTGGCACCTCTGGCAGCAACAGCAAAAGCTGCTCTCCTGGAGTCCCAGCCCAGGACTTCCTTCATGCCAACCTACAAACTTCCCAGGTGACTGGAATATGCCTGTGATATCTCAGACCGTAAGGTTTTTCTGATTTTGTTTCCTCTATGCTGCCTTAAGAAAGCTTTTAATTGCTGTATTTTGTGTGTTGGTATCATATTAAGTTTAACAAGCTAATCCCTCTCTTACTTTTGCAGTTATCACCTAATATTTCAAGGCAACAACAGGACATTTTTCAGAAATACATCTGATCATTTAAAAAGATATAGCCAAGGGGAAATAGTCTTACATGACAGGCTATAAATCAACATGTTAGACAAGTAATTTTAAACCACAGGAGGAAGAAAAAAAATCTCACTGTATCAAGCCAATAAAAACTCTCTAACACTCTAGAAAATATTGGACCTCTTCCATAACAACTATATTTCTTACAAAAATACAGTATTTTGAACTCTAAAGAAGTCTGAACTTGATTAAACTGAAACAAAGAAGAGGGAGGAAAGCAGAGCAGAGGACATGATTCCACTCATCCTTCCCAGCCTGAAGTCTTAGGAGGAAGTTTGAGAAGTTTCAAACAGATATACTCTCTTGAATAAGTCACTTAGTGTTGACACATTTGCTCCAACTTTTAGGAGACTTGTTTTCCAGTGCTCTCAACCCATATCACTTGACAGAATAACGACTGTTTTTCAGTCTTCATCATTATTATTACATTCAATACTGGGCCCAGGATTGTTTGGGGTAAAAAAAGCCTCCTCAGCAAGTTCACTGATGACACAAAGCTGGGAGAAGGGGCCCATACCCCAGAGGGCTGTGCTGCCCTTCAGAAGGACCATGATAGGTTGGAGAGATGGGCAGAGACGAACTATCTGAAATTCAAAAAAGGCAAATGCAGGATCCTGCACCTGGGGAGGAATATCCCCATGTACCAGTAACAGGCTGGGGGCTGACCTGCTGGAAAGCAGCTCTGTGGAGAAGGACCTGGGGGTCCTGGTGGACAACAAGCTGTCCATGAGCCAGCAGTGTGCCCTCGTGGCCAAGAAGGCCAACAGAATCCTAGGGTGCATTAGAAAGAGCATTGCCAGCAGTTTGAGGGAGGTGATCCTATCCCTCTACTCAGCCCTGGTGAGGCCATATCTGGAATGCTGTGTCCAGTTCTGGACTCCTCAGTACAGGAGAAACATGGAGCTCCTGGAGCAGGTCCAGTGGAGGGTGGCAAAGGTGATTGAGGGACTGGAGCATCTCTCTTACAAAGAAAGGCTGAAGGAGTTGGGCCTGTTCAGCCTTAAGAAGAGACAGCTGAGAGGGACCTCATCAATGTGTACAAGTATCTAAAGGGTGGGTGTCCAGAGGATGGGGCCAGGCTCTCCTCTGTGTTACTGAGCAATAGGACAAGAGGCAAGGGGTAGAAACTGATACACAGGAAGTTCCAACTGAACATGAGGAAGAACTTCTTTACTGTAAGGGAGGTTGGACCAGATGACCCACTGTGGTCCTTTCCAACCTTACTCACCCTGTGATTCTTATCATCATCATCATCATCATCATTATTACAGCACATGCTCAGCTGCATGAACACTATTCAAAGACAGCAATGGTTCTTCTAAGATTTTTAAGGGCGCAAAATATTAGGAAATTAGTAACAGACAAGAGATCACTTCTTCATTGAGAAAACATATTCTTAAAATTGAGGCCTAAAGCAAAATCCCACTGAGCAAAATTTTTTTTTAATATTTCAGAAGCAGAATGAAAACTGGCCATATGTGCTTTAATAGGGTAACATTACCAGTAACGAGCACAACACTACATGGCATGGCAGGCAGGATTCATAACACTGAGTTCCAGAAACTAAGAGACTACTGCACATTGTTCAGTCACAATTTCTGCACAAAGTAAAAAAAATAGTTTATCTGCACCTGTTCAACAAAGCTGCCAAAGGTAAGGATAAATGCCTGGTTGGGCAATCAAGTTCCAACTTCCTAAATTTCCCCTAGGAGAATTGGGTGGAGACAGTACTCCTACTGGTTTCTAACCTGTGTGCACATTGCCAAGTACTGGTAAATATGACATTGCATCATCCCACACTGCAGGCTCATGGGAAGATCTGTGCTTGTATACTTTAAGCATGCCAAACCCAAAACACAGCTAAGCCTCCATGGCAATGACACATGGAGATAGGTCCCCTATATTTTGATAATCACATTCGCTCTACACTGAGAGATGGTCTTGGAACAGTTTCTACAGTCCAGAGAAATGATCTTTCCTCACTCCCACTGTGTGTGCATCTTACTTGGGCCTCCAGCTGTGTGCACACTGCCTTGGACAGTGCTGTGAGATGCAGAATCACAGACGCAGTGACTCCTGAACAGCAGTTTCCAAGAAGTGCTTCTAAGGTCAATATTCACTTCCTGTAACAGGTATTGTAACTGTCTACTCCTTTTCTCCAAGGCATCCATCAACATTTAAAATTGTTGACATTATGACTAATTATTTTTAATCAAGCTTTCCAGTGTCTGCCACCACCTTCAGAGACTAACCACAGAGGCCAATGATAAGGAAGCATAGAAGTATGTGTATTCATATACATACATATAAAATTATATGTGAAAAACTGAACTCAAGCTTTTTTCTTTCCCCACAAAAAAGTGAAATGTGCAGGATTTACATTTCAGAGCACGCAATAGCTGAGATGTTGGAACTATCCGAAGTACTGCCATGCAAAGCAAACAGTAATATAGTCATAGCAGTTCCATATGCAGCCCATTACTTGAATGACTATAAGAATTCTTTTATATCAATTCTAATAGTCAGATTTCAACTTACAGCTTTTCTTTGCAAAAGGGAAGAACTAAAAAAGAGTAGACTAGAAGTACCCTAACCTGTAATAATCTGACAGCCTACATTTTAAATGGGATCTATACCTTAAAAGCCAAATGAGCTTTCAGCGAGTATTACAATGCTCCCATCTAAGTGATCTGTCTGGCAAGCAACTCTGCATTCTTTCTAACCTGAAGTATATGGGCTGTGACACCCCACCAGCTGACTACTCATTTACTCCTGCTCTGAAGCCACGTTTTCAGTACAACCTCAAGCTCTGCTCCTGAAGAATGACAAGCAGACAGTAAGAATGACAGAGATATTTACACAAACAATAAACCCACTAAATATCATTTCCTTTTGTCTTCTCTGTACTGCAGCCTTCTTGCATTCCAACGCTAGAAAAATCAGTTCAGGTTGTAATGTCTTCTGGGTAGAGACCTCATTTTTTGCAACGATGTTGAACCACACAGCTTCACTGCAATTTCAGTGTATCAGTGGCTTTGTATACGATTATCACCGCAATGCAAGTGTGAAACCCGAAGTGAACAGTAAAACTCTTGCTAGCAAATTTACACTGGCAACACTATCCACGTCACACCAAGGTTTTCCCAATTTCTAACATGCAGGTCCCAGACCAAAGATCTTGCTCAGGACAGATACCATCATGGTTTTTTATTATGTTGTTAGAAATGCCTGGAAAATTCTGTGGACACTAACATTGTAATTTAGAAAAAAAAAAAAAAGAGGGAAAATACCAGGTATGCTACAAGTTATAGGAATATCTTAACTGGTTATTAATTATCACATAAAGCTGAGTTCAACTCTCCATGTAATCTGAAATCCATGCTACAAATATTAAATAGATAGGAACATATTTCCATTTAAGGCCAAAATCTGTGCCAAACCATAAGTCTAAGTAAATGGACTTAGCATGTGTGCACACTGGTAGAACAGGAGGACTATTTTACTGCTCAAAATAAGCAGCAAAGCTCTGGCCTGCTGAAATCACTAGGAATTTTACTGCTGATTCCAGTGAGGGCAGAACTTCAGCTCAAGAATCTTCATAATCTAGCACAGTGGGGCTGAGGATATGATCCCAATCTAAATATATGCCCACTTGATCTGAAATCCCAAACTACTCTTCCCAACTGTCTCATCTCACTGCATTCTGCACAGCAGTGCTCAGGGAACAGAGACAGGTTCCACCAGAAACTCAGACTGTGCAGGCTCTTCACGTTTTGTCTTCTGACACAAGCAACTAAGGGACCCCCTGTTGCTGCAGGTGGGGTCTGAGGAAGGAGGACACTGTTACTCAGTAGCTGATGAAATGAAAGGCCTCCCCACCCCCTGCAGCACTTCCTGCAATGCTCCATACACTAAAGTCATACACCACTACAAGCTGGATCGCAGCTCAGTGCATTCCACTGCACTTTGTCACGCTTCCCTGACCGATACTATGCCAAAAATTACTAGCTTTAACAGTTCTCTGGTGAATAAAAGAGCTTTTGCAACTCTGAAACAGAGCTGAGTTTTTAATTCATGTTAAATCTGCTTTTCTGTTTCTGAAGGAACATTTTCAATGCTGCCTGTAATTCCCCCTCTGTGCTTTTTTTCTTACTTCTGTAGTGACTTTTGTGAAGATAAAGAGAAAATTCAAGCTCACTAGTTTTAAAGAGCTTAAAGAGACCTCTAATTTTACTTCCTGAAGGAAGTAAAAATATGAACTTGCAAAATACGAAAATGAAAAAGATCCACATATTCATATAAACCTAGAAGAAATACATGGCAATAAGATTTACAAGAAGGTTACCACAGAGAACAAAATCCAAAGTAAGACAGACTATCTAAATCAAGCATAGAGCAACATTATCCAGAATTTTCACCTTTACTGTTTATTTATGCAGTACCCAGCTGAGCACAAGCTTGGAATACAGACCGCTCCTGCAAACATCCCTTCTGGTCAGATACCCTAGGACTTGCAGCTGTAGACTATGCCCTAAGAAACTTTCCTTTGTAATCTTTTATTCAAACCCCATGCCTACAATTACTGAAAGGATGTGATTATTAGAAAACTGTAAAACTAACCTCAGTATTTAACAGAGTAAAATGCTCATTATGCCAATGCTTGATTCCCCTCTCTAGCAGAAGAATACTGGCATGATGCACACACACCCAAAAAAGGGATCCCAGTTCTCTCCAAGCCAGCTAGCTTTGCTCAGCACATCAAGAACTGTTGCTGGCTCCAGCCCATTTTTGGAACAGAGTATTTCACTATCAAACCCCATCTCTAGGCTGACCTGGAAACATGCCTGCCCTGATTCCTTGCGTATGGAAATAATAAAGCTATTTTTACACAAAAAGCAAATCCTTTATTTTTTCAAAGGCAACAACAGCCATCGCAACAATGCATAGGAGCCAGGCATTCAGAAAAGAGGAGGGTGTTACCTGCAAGTACAATTAAGCCTTGTGAACAGAGCATGTGGGCAGGATGGCAGGGGTTAGGCATGACTTTGGAAAGCAAGCACACAAAAAACACTGAAAAGAGAGTGGGGAGGAGGAATGCAAGGTAACCTGGAGCTTTTAAGTTCAATAGGCTGGGAAGGTGGGGAAGACGCCTCTGCAGTGACCATCAGCTACCGCAAGCAGCAGGCACACAATGTGGGGGGCACTGGTGGGAACCCTGGTGTGCAGAGAGCAGCTCGGGCTCAGGCTGCT
Source organism: Pyrocephalus nanus (assembly GCA_038380795.1). Lineage (NCBI taxonomy): Eukaryota > Metazoa > Chordata > Aves > Passeriformes > Tyrannidae > Pyrocephalus > Pyrocephalus nanus. The sequence continues at coordinate 44,476,890 of CM076259.1, forward strand.
GCTTCTTCCACACTGCAGAGCTGAAGAAAATGACTTTCCCAACACCCAAGCATGATCCCTTCAAGGCAGATACTCGAGTTAAAACAACCAGTTTGCTACTACTAATGGCTGAGCTCAGCACTAGCACCTCTGTGAGCCTCCCAAGTAAATTCCAAAAATAGTACTCTTCTCCTCACACACCCAGTTACTGGTTTTTAGCAGGGGCCTCATCCTTGTTATACTTCCCATTTGCCCTCATCATTGTTAGTTCCATCGAGCCTCTTCCCACAAAACTACTATGTGAACGTGGCAAAACAAACTAGATATGTGGTCTAGTGGTACGGTTTTCCCCAAACTCATGGCCTCAACAACTTGAGCGCAAGGAGGGCTGATGGTGCCCTGCTAGTCTGACTCAGGGTTTTGCCTAATGATGGACAATAGTCCTACTTCACGTTAATGGGAGAGGGGAAGAGAAGGAAGTTTTATGCACAGCAGAAAATAGGATAACTGGCTTGCCCCAGTGAGATGTGCTAATGTTTCAGCTGCTGTTGTTTGGCCTGTGTAGGGCAGGGTGATGACTGAATTCATACTCTGCTACACAGCGATGAGCTTGGGAGCACAAACAGTTCTGCACAAGGCAAGAGAAGAAAATGTGGTTCTTTGCAAAAAAAATAAGGAATTCTGTCAAGCATGTAGCATTGCTATTTGCCCAGAATAGCGTTCCTGGAGGTGCTGAACACACAGCAGGACGTTCTGACCTTCCTAGGAATTTGGGAGAAAGCAGCTCTGCTTCCAAACCAGAGCTGTGCCTCAGACTCTCCCTCCTGAGCAGCCATGTTCCAGGCTCAGGGGGCAAGAGATTCTCCCTGGCAGCAAATATGAGCACCCATTTCTTCCTGAGCGAGGAGCAGGGCCTGCAACAGCAAGTTCTCAACCTCCACCTTACAAATCACGGGGAAGTTCCTGGAAAAAAATTGTTGCAAAAGGTTTTACAGTACCAAAGTACTACTGAAAAATACATTTTTTCTAGGTTACTTTGATGTGGCTAAGAGCCCTGAAGGTTCACTTCTCAGCAAACAGAGAGGTGAGGGGCGGGGGGAGGCACACCAACGCAAATGAAAATTCTTGTGGTTTGCTTTTGAATTTTCTGGCACTTCCCAGTGAGGTCCTGCTTTGGTAGTATGGGGAACTGGCTCACCATGTGCCATGGCAGAGACTGATGACTTCTGCCCACTTGTAAACTCCTAGGATCTAGGCCTTTGATTTGCACTGCTGAACACTGCACTAACATCTTCTCTCCACTATTTGCATGGCTGCAAATATTTCACACATTTCACAGATTACTCATAAAAAACCTTCAAGAAAGTACTCAATGAACTTAGCGCTTGCACTAGAAAACATAATAAAACGATTTTCTGAAAGGGAGAGATGGCCAAAGTGCAAAGAAATGATCATAGAAAGGAAAGAGAAGTGAGTTTCTAGCATAACTGCTGGACCACCTGAAAGAAAAATCCCATCCTGCCCCAGCACACAGCCAGCTGGTTGCAACCATGTCTAGGCAGAACACACCACACAGGAAATCAGGGGATCATCTAAAATACAACCAAAAAACTGTACTGGACAATCAGAAAAAAAGTGGCTCCAGCAAGATGGAATGCACAACTCTGGAGAAAATTATTGAGACCTTTTTTGGAGCCAGGACAAAAATAGCCCAATATAGAGTGAATTTGTCTTGATTCAAAGATCTCTGTCATACGGCCACAACCTTTTATACTTTTAATTGGGAAAACCAAATAGGTTTTTTTTTTTAGTAAACAAGGATACCCCACAAACATTAGTATTTCCAAGGTTCCAAATACATTGATTAAATTAGATTTTACATATCTTTATCAGGCTGACATCTGGCAGGACATAAAATCAGTGGAATAAAATCAGTGAAAAGCATGAATGGGACAGGTGTCTAGTTTAAGCACAGACTACAGAGTCCTGACACTGAATGGAAGAAAAGATGCAGAAATGGAAACATACAGGGTGTGCTGACAAAGTCCCATTACAGTTGCATCTACAATTCTTCAAGATGCCACATCAAATCTAAAAATGTAATGCTTAAGTCTATAAAAGACTTCTTTCTTAATGGTTTTCAATTATTAAAAAAAAAAAATCAGTTCATTTAGGGTATTCAGAGGCACACAGAGAAAGGCCTGTAGCAGGTGTTGAATATTAGTCATTCAGATCTTTGGAGCAGGAAAAACAATGCCATATGATAACAGATAAAGAAAGGAAGGTATAGACTTGAATAGCCTTGAAGATGTGTAAGAGCCGATAGAGAGGAAGAACAAAACAAACAGGGAGGGAGTGAAACCGCAGATCAGCAACAGTGATCTCTGAGTCTCTGCTGACATTTTCTTCTGTTTTGAAATAACCACCATCCAGTGGATTCATAAATGGTGTATAAAATCCAAATGTAGGTAAGGAGCAAAAATGAGCACCTTTGCATGCTTTGGATTAAATGAATTTTTATGAATCTTGCAATGGAGTAATGAAGGATATAGAAAACAGTTGCAAAATGCTTGGTCACGCGAGCAATATACATTTAAATCTCAACATTTATCCATTTACGCTGCATTTATATTTCTCTAAGTACCTAGAAGACAGTGTGTGTCACAGTAGCAGTTTCACATACGCACACACACACTGATAACAATTCAAGACAAAGCAGCACAGAACACAGTTATTTTCACAGACTGTCCTTGCCAGAGCCATTACCTGATTCACAAAGTTAGGGGTACACAGAGTTCTTTCGCTTCAGCCTTCTGAAAATTAACTGACCTAGAAATAATTTCTTTTAAACTATTTTCATATCCTCTCCCATTCTCTTCATCCTTCGCCTCCCTGGGGAAATATTTTTAATTACTTGGATTCACTCAAAATGAAGAGCACAAGTCTCTCATCAGGAAAAATCCATCTTTCACTCTGCAGGGAAGCAGAACACGGCCCTAAACATGACAATCTTGTTTACTTAGACTAAAAAAGAAATCTTCGGTGCAGTACCAAATCCTGTGGATTACGTTCTTCACAAACAGCTGGTACCATGCAGGCAATTGCAGTCACCATAACACATTTATGCATACATGCATCTCTTGGGTGAAACCTAATTTCTATGTGCCAATTTGTGTCCGAGAAGTCTCTTCTGAAGTGCCAGTGACAGTCCAGATGGCAGGACAAGGCCACTAGAACCAAACCAGTTTTGCTGTGCTGCAGCCATAGCTGGGAGACCCCATCAAGATCACAGCTGACAGAACCACCTCAAGAGAAGCTGCCAAGTAATATAAAGTCAAAAATATTCCAGCAGCATCAGTATTTTGGGTGACCTGCAGCAGATGTGTAGAGCAGGCAAACAGTAAGAGTTTGACTGGTTGACTTTCACTAGGCTTTTATTAAAGCACCTTCTGAAGATGGGAAATTGGGATCACTCTCAAGCCTGGGAAATACGAGACTGCTACTGCTAATTCAACACCACAGACCATAATATCACAGCAACTTCAGCCTCTTATTTGGTAATCAGAAACATTGTTAAATTTAAGTTTTTTTTTTCCAAAAAGCTAGGGAATGATAAAAACTTAGAATTAAGGACCAGCTTTTCCTTCCCTGAGCCTCAGACTCAAGCAACATAAAAATGACAGATCTAATCTACACTCACAATTAGGTTATGAACAAAAGCAGAAAGGGTGAAAAAAGTTGAATGTATTTCACATGCTACACACGTGACCTATATAAAGATAAGGCAAAAATTAACACAAACATCTGTAGCTTCAAGGAAACGGATTGCGTGTCTGTCCCTTCTTGATTTTACTAGTGCAAACTGCAGTTGTTCCAGTAGAACTTGATTCTAGAATACCTATTCTAGAGTAGCTGTGCCCATAGTGAGTCAGCTTGCAATCCAGCCAGAATTCTTTCCTAAGTCAAAGAAAGGAAAACCTGGCTCTACTCAGCTGTTTTTTAAGATAGATTCAAAGCAACGGTGGGGAATTAATGGACATATAGATACATTCACTACATGAGAAAACCAGAAATTTAATAATAATAATAAAAATCACTCCACAGAAGTATGGAACATACCTCTATATCACATGAGAAGTAGCCATGGACTTTATTTGCATTCTACTGATATTCAGTTGGCAGTTTTAATGTAATCTTTTATTTAGTTTAGTAACTACCAGAAAAGCATTCCTAGGTTGAACAAAGCAAGTTCTTGGATTGCCCCTGAAGACTGTAGCATGCAAAAGTTTTGCATTCAGTCCTACTGAAATCTAAGTTTAAAAATATCGTTCAATTTTCTTGAGAAAGACAAAAAAACCCCACAGACAACCTAAACCACCCAGACCCCAATAGAAGAAATGCTATTTTTAAGTCTCGTTATAAAATCCCATTGGTTCCTCTCAGATACAAGCTGAAAAGAACAGCAGAGATTTAGGCTGAGAAAAACAAAAAAAACTGCAAAAGGAACAGTTACACCCTACTACTATTGTGATGTCAACTTCCTGTTAAAATAATAATGGCAATCTTCACTTTTGGTCACAAGGGCTTTTTTATTCAGAGACTGAAGTAAATGCTTATGCAGACTTTTTAGTGACTGTGAAGAAGACATTTCCTTTTTTATTAAAAAAAAAAATAAAAAATCACAGCTAAACATTCTCCCGGCAGTTAAATTTTAAGAAATACAATTTAAGTATCAAATGCAAGTTAATCCTGTACCCTTGTTACAGCAAGACATAATTTTAGACTTTTATGTTAACTCCCAAGCTTCTACAATGTTTATCTGATATGAGAAATAGGGAAGCACTGGTTTAACATAACTTAAAATTCACACTTATCTACAGTTGAAGTCCAGCATCTCATTCCTGTTCTGTCATTTTAAACATAACCTTACTACCAAGAGGTGATTTATTCTATAGTTAGATAAAGAAGAAAGGAATCTAAAATGTATAATGGGCAGAGCTTAAAACATACTGTAGTCTTTTCAGTGCCATATTACTGACCATCTGCCAAGAAGCCACATCTTGTCAAGGGAAGGAGAACACTAAATCACTTATCATACTGTTAAGGAATACTTCTACCACCATGAAAATTCTGAGGGAAAATACTTTCCTTCCTTCTGCAGGACCAGCATACTCCAAGCCATGCTCATATAGAACAATACCAAGTACCCCTTCCCAAATACATTATGGGAATTGTGTCATGACACAGAGAATCTAAGTATATTCACTAAGTATCATCAAGAAGTGACAGCAACATAGGAAGTCTGGAGACAAGAGAAAGGGCTTAGGAGAGAGAGGTGTCAGCAGGTATCAGCTCAAAAGCAATCCCTGCTTCTTGCTTTCAGCCCCTGGAAAGCCGTGACTCACTTTTTTTCTAAAGCAACTAAGAACTGAAATGACTTAAGGCACTCACTTCAGGCATATTAGTGGGAAAACATACTCCGTTACAATGCTCTGATAGAAGAACATTGGATTATATTGGAAACTTCTCAGAAATGAGAAAAAGGTTGAAATCAAAAAGGGGGGTTAAAAAGAAAAAAGTATAGGGAAAGGTTATGAAACAATCTCTCAAAACACCTAGTACAAAGAAGGCAGAGTGAACAATTTACCTTCAAATGAGGGATGCAAATGGAACACACAGGAGACTGATGTCCTGAATTACCAGATCTATTTCAGTTGCTAAAATAAAACCTCTCTCCTGCATTCAGAAGTAAGTGCCCTCATTTGAACATCCCTTTTTTCCTCCCCGTAACTCAAGAATACTTCTATCCTCCTGACCTGCAACATAGCTTGTAATGACTCTTACCACCCTTAATGTATGTCCCACAGAATAACCCAGGCAATCTTATAACAGCTCATTCTTCAGTCATTTTTCATTAACAAAACAACCTGAGCAGAAAACACCCAGAGAATGACTAAGACATTCATATCCTGGAGGTTTTGGTAAATAGCTGGGAAGGCAGAACTCCTAACACAGGTAAGTTTACCCATGCAGAATACAAAATTTTGTTACATGACAGGCCAATGTTACGAAATTAATTCCCCCATTTGCTCAGGGCTGTTACAAAATTTGTTGCCCTTCACCTTGAATGCAAGCTCTCTTTTTAGACTTGTTCTCTTAACAAATACGTCACAACAGATATTATACTACACCAAAACTTCAGCAAGCTTGTTAACAAAACAAAACTCTGCATTGTATTTGCTTCCTCTCATTACTTCCAACAATATAATAAGTCATACTGCTCAGTAACACACTGCTAGATGGCACATGGATCATAGGTGCCAGCATGACCTAAAAACACTATATAAAACAAGAAGAACAGAATACTAGTTCTACATGCAAAATACATAAAGGATTTTTAGCCCGAGCTCTGTTTGGCAGAATAGAATTTCAACCCACCCCACCTCTACAAACTGAATCCCATCAATTCAGTGTAATATAGATGACAATTTGGTCAACTTGATACTCTTAAGACACACTACAGCACCCACAGACACCATTCCACTTCCTTGAAAGACAATACGATTAGTGTCCAATGGACAGCTCTTCCCCTTCAGAATGTCCTGATATTGGCACAGGTGGGATGTACATGTTTTACTATAGATATATTTTAAAAAGCCTCTGAAAAAAAAGAAGCATAAGAACTTCCCCGCCTCACATATCCATAGTTGTACAGCAGATAGCATGTTACTGGAGGAACACAGCCTGTAAAAAAATCTTAAAATATGGTCTTTTTCCTAAAAACAGCTGCCCAAACAAGCCATGTCTAGAAATCTTCACCCAGAAAAGGCACCATTGCTTAAAGGAAAGTTTGCTTGAGGGAAAGACAAAAAAAAACCCACAAAAGTGACAAGTGTATAACATTCCACAGTTCATCCAGAACTGCTGCAGCCCACTCTAAGTTACAATGTCAGTGGCTGTTTATGCTCCAAGGAAGTACAGTAAGTACAGTGCAGCCCATTCAGGTTGCTGGAATGTCACTGATCATATGCTCAATTGCATCTATTCATTAGAAAAATTCAATCCACAACAGCAGCTGCATTTACCACCACACCCCAAACGCCATCCAGTTGCCCCAGGTGATTCCAGCGGTTTACCATCCCACAGGACAGACGCTCCATGCTCTTGTCCCTCTACAGTGACTGCAAGTTACACTTCCAAGACCAAGGAGTTTTATTTACAAAAGAATGGTATATTAGGAGTGCTTTTGGCTTCAAGCTTTTGCAACTAAAAAAGGTCTGGTATTTAGCAGTCATGTTCTACGAGTTTCAGAACTATTTATGCTGCACTAATTATTTTTGATTCAAACTCGCTAAATAATTACTGTTGAGAGGATGACTTAAGCAAACAACAGCCAAGTTACTCCATTTGTTTCAGAAAAGAGATGACTAACTGTGTGTGTAATTTTGTTCTGTATCTCTTTTTAAAAAAAGTGTGTAATCCTGGCTTCTTTCAGATCAATCACAAAGTCCCTGTTAAGTTTAGGTGACCAGATTTCACTATAAAATCATAAACTGCACAATGGCTGAAAAATAAATCTTTCTGAAAGAACATGGGTCATTTAAAAGGACAGTGGCAACTTTCTAACCAATTAAAAAAAACCTGTGTTCACATGTAACACCTATGGTGACTGTAACTGAAAGACACAAGAATTTGGTATTTACTTCATGAATTACACTGCATTTCATATACTTGTTAAATTTACCAAGGGGTTTATAACTAATTTCCTGGCTGTGTGAGTCTTTCACAGAGCAAGAGTAAAGTAATAAAATGTTATGTTTGCTTTTTATTTAATTAAACCAATTTCAATTTAATCTTAAAATTTAGAGTCATTTAGGCAGAACAGGTTGCTACAAACCCTATTAAGCAACATAGCTTGTAGGATGTAAAATGGTTGTTGTTAAAAACTAACTATACCAGATGAGTGGAGCTAGTTACAAATAGAAGTATCATTTCCCTAGCCTCTAAAACTTTTCTTCCTTCTCAATTGCTACTGCTTCCCTTTACTCTTCCAAAAATCCTTATTGTGGCCTAATAGACAGACTGAAGAAAAATCCTGATCCTTGCCTGGTGTCCACCACAACAGATTACCCACAAGGTTTAGAATTACTTTTCAGTGTTCCACCTAAAACAACCAAAAAGCATTAGCCCAAATCCAACTTGAAAATGGAGTTCTCGTAAGATCAAATTGAATGTTATTGTTATTAATGTCTATTCATTCTTCACAGCTTCCTAGAACACCCATAATTAAGAGCTTCTTATGACAAACTGCCAACTTCAGGAGGCTTACAGCTGCTGAACAGCTGATTCATGTACCATGAAGCAGGATGGGGAGGTGTAAGTTCTTGTACTCTGCAGACTTGCAGTAGAGGAAGGCTCAAGCAGACTATTAGCTATTCATGGACCTGAAATCCTTAACCTCAAAACCTCTGCTCCCGGGGATTTGAGAGGGAAGGTGGGAGGTGGGCTTCAAGGCCCATTTACCAACCTCACACTAGCATTGGGTTCAGAGTTATATAAAACCATCCCCAAAGAAAGTGACGCTGCCTTCAGTTCTCCATTAAATCAGAGATCTGTTAGCTACAGGGCTACAGAAGATGTCCATGTGGTAGGCATTTAAAGGCTTTGATTCACAAGCAGGAACAGGGTACCTTGGGATCAATGATTTACTAGATATCACAATCTGAAACAGTTTGGCATCTGATTCAAAACAGCTCAGGAAGGAAAAAAAAGAGAGAGCAATCAAGTCTGTCACCCTACACCACGCCATCCCCAGGGCCAGATACCATTCACACCATCTCAAGAGAATATATTCATTCACAGCCCTTCAGGACAGGCAACCTTCAAGTGGTGTGGACTCACATTAGGAAACCCAGCATTTTTTGCCACAGGATTCCAGTCTTGAAATCTCTTTATGGGCTCTTGATAAATGTGATTGCTTATGCCTAGATCTGAACACCAAACACGCCTAAGGGATAGGCCCAATAATGCCATTTCCAGGCAACAAGTCACACCTTGGGAGAAACGCTACATGTGAGGATGGAAGGATCACGGCCAATGAGTAGGGGGAAAAAAATAAAACAACCAAAATGTGCAGACAAGTTTAAGGAAGTATCAAAAATCTCCACAGCAGAGTCAGAATTGGGCTCAGTGCTCTATAAGAAGCAATACCATTGTATGAACATTGAAGTAAAAATAGCTAAATATGTAAAAAGCTTTATATATATAGTCCATTACACTTCCTTAAATACCAAGGTATTTAACAGGTGGTCAGGTATTTCTGTTTTATACATTGGCTTAACACTACTGTGCTGTAGTGTGCTCAAACTACTTTCCAAGACTTCAGTCCAACGAGCCTGTTTTATGTGTGAATGATTAGTCCGTGTAACCTACCAAACGTGCACTTCCAATCCAGAATCCAGCTGTGCTCATTTAACCTGGGCTCCATATGCACAGGGAGTGTTCTTATCCTAAACAGCTACGGAACTTTAGAGGGTAGAGTTCTAAAACACACTGTTTTCATGGCATACTTAAGATCAGAGAAAATCCTTGGTTCCTCCACTTAAATAATTCAGTACAGCATCTTGGTTCATTGGACCAGGAATTGTTTACTTGTACTGCAGCCCTTCTCATTAGATCTGCAATCTCTGATTGCCTCACATAGCATAAACTCCTTGGAATAGAAACAGCGCTAATTAGTCTTTATATAGCTCCAGGGAAATGCACCCTGTCTATGATAATGCTTGATATTAGTTTTGTTATACAGATTCAGAATATGATGTAGGAGAGTCAAGAGACTCACACACTGCCATGAGTAAATGGAGGCTAAGTTTTGAAACCAAGGAAATGCCACTGAAAGCACTCTGGTTTTAAATCCCTCCAATTTATATGATGGAACACAAATGGAAATGTTTCAGCTCGTCAACAACTGCCATTTAATCACATGGAAAAAAAGTTGTTCCTACAACAATCAGAATCTGAACTCAAACCAGCACTTTGTCTCTAAAAAGCAAAATTTTGAACTATTCCTGGACAGGGGTGAAAGTCGATATCAACACTGGCAGAAGAAGAACACAAGACGACTGTGTTCTGCACCAAGGAAAGGGTCTTTGAATTAAGAAAACATTATAGTATAAAATCCCAGAACAACAACAACAAAAAAATCACCTCTACACCCTGAGCAGGGCTACCACCTCTTAACAGAAGCAGAGAAGTGAGGAAGAACAGGTGTGTACTGAACCACTGCTGTTTGCTGAACATCCAGCCAATCCCACCTGTTTCTGGCCAACAGAAAGGGACCTTCTTCAAATATACTCTCTCTTTCTTACAGTTGCTTCTGACAGTGAACAGGGCTTAGATCTGCTAGACAAAATTCCACCCTATTACTCACAGCTAAGGCTTGTTCCAGTGTTGCAGGGGAAAATGAAGAAACAAAAAGAAGAAAAGAAATAAGAAAAAATAAGGCAAGTTACCCTGCCTTACATATAAACTGATATCAACTGAAGAAATCATAAAAGAATCCTAGAGGTCACCATGACTGTCTTTAACGTGAATTAATCCCAAACTAGGCACTTCTCTCAAGAGGAAGTCCATCTACTCTGCTAGTCATACAGCAGCACGACTGCCAGAGGAATTGGTGCGCTTCTATGATCCTGTTTTTTTGACAGCCACCATCAAAATCCTTTCTTCAATCCTGAGAGCAAACTTGTGACAATCCCCCCTCCAAACTGGTACGTACCTGATCACAACCTGCATTCACCAGCTCCTGGAGCATCTGCCTGTTCACTTCAACAGCTGCTGTGGTGCTCGACTCATTAGCAAAGGGCAGCAAAGAATATCTAATTTCCCGAAGAGCTTTCTGATATGGTCCAAACTTGGGCGTTTGTCTCATCTGCTGCTGCCTTGCAGCATCCTTCCCTATTAAAATCTTAGGGTCCAGAGAAGTTTCACTGCCTGGTCCAATAGGTAGTCCCTGACCTGAAGATTTGGATGGCTGCTTTAAACCTTCTCGAATCTCTTGTAACCTTTGTCTGCTGTTTCCAGAATATGTCGTAGCAGGAAAAGTCTTTGGCCTCATTGTTAATCCAGTTTTCTCTGAGCATAAATACAGCTTTATTCTTTGTGTTTTTTTAAATTATTTCAAACAAGTGTCACTTGATGTTATCAGTTTCTTGTAAACATAATCCTTCAAAGAGAAAAAGGCAAAATTCTCAAGAGATTTCTGCCAATGTTTTACTTCAGCTCAAAATCTTCATATTTCCTGCAGAAAACGAAAATCCATGGAATCATCATTTTGCAGACGGACAGTGTCTGAAACAAAAAAAAAATAAAAGTACATGCAATTAAGTTGATATTGTAAATGCCTCTGAAGGGACAGCATGACAACTAATCAAGTGAAAGTGAATCAGTTTAACCTCTTAAGCTGTCACAGCTGGATACCCTTTAATGATTTTCACTTTATCTGTTTTCAATAACAAGATTCCAAAAGGTTTTCTCAACCTAATCAATAAATAATTCATTTTTAAGTTTAATTTTCAAAATAAATTAAAATAAAACATTCAAAAACTACAACATTTAAGAATTATACAGTACCAACTGTGGCATGTTTCCCACCAAGTTGCATAATCAAATCCTTGACAAGCCTATCCTATTTCATAATTAGGGAAGAGTATGCTCATGAAATATTTTTTCCCCGCTTAATATTTTGTTTGTTTTACACTAGCTGAGCCCAGTTTCAGAAGTTTGTGAAGAAGATTTATAATGGAAATATTGATGACTCTAACCATAGCAACTTCTAGTATTTCAATAACAAAGCAAATAACAAAAAGACAAGATATTTTGCCTTTCCACATGAATATCTTAGCAGAGCCTGAAGGTAACAATTCTCCCCAGAACTGGAAGGACGAAGTGGGGGGACAAAAAAGGAGGGGAGGGGGTATAGGCTATTTCATTAACTATACCTTATAGGGAGGAAAGGGAAAAGAGGGGTAAACGGAGCTACACAGTAACAGCAGAAGATGAAGAACCAGATCAGGCAGCATCCCAAGGCAGAAAAAAAGACTCTGAGACAGCTTTATGCACCTCTTCTGACATGTAGCAGAGAGCAACTATGCTGCTGAGCTACTGTGCAGCTTGTGATCCCTGTGCAGCACAAAGCTGTAACAAAAATTCTACCTTAACTAAGTTTTCACATATCACCGTAACAGAAACATTAAATAATGGTGCATTTGGAACAGGATTAAAGACAGCTTCATCAGATATGTCATCTAGCTGTGGATGCTGTTAATGTAAGTTTGCTTCTGCTGCTGTCATCTGCACTTGTAAAGTGACTTCTGAATGGTGTTCCAGCCACTGCGCTGGTAAGGTAAGAATTCTGCTCAGTTGTTTTCAAATCACAAATACTGCGGATGGTAACACACTGCATGTTTCTCTCCATCACTCAGAAGTTGATTGGACATTTTTGTTTTAAAAGGTGCTTTGCTCCTGCTCATAGCACATTTATAATTGAAAAGAGTTTCTACACAAAGTATTGTTCTTTATTTTCACATGCTCAGATTAAAACTCACATCACTGTGACAGCCCTTCCTGTGACAGCTATAGCATTTCCCAACAAAATAACCATTTCCATACATTTACCATCAGTTGTCACTGCCTAGTAAGCAGCTTACTACTGTGAAGGCCAAGAGAAAAACACATTCACCTCTGAAGCCCATCACCACTTCCTCACCAGTGCAGAGCCCACTTCAAGCTTTCCTCTACAACCAAGGACTAAAATGCAGCAGTGAAGTCAGATCCCAGACTCTTCTACGATGGTTCACCAGTTTGAAATGCAGGAGCACAGATTAATCACTCGAGATGAACCCGTGTCAACCTCCTTCACTAAGATTTAAATGCTCTGGTAACTAAAACACAACCATAACGTATTTGAGGTGTTGAGCTCCTCCACTGGGTACTCCCTACAGATATCCTCCAACACTAACTCATAGAGGAATTAGAGTGACATAAATGCACATATGCACACTGGAAAGTGTTTGCCACTTGTTTTATCGGGAGTGCTAAAGGTGGTCATCTAGGTTTTGATGTTTCCACAAATCAGCTATTAGCCAATAACAAATCAAGCTTTCATTGTCCTAAATGAAAACAAAAGCAACTGCAGGATACCTAGAACAGAATTTTTTCTACTTGGGCAGAATATAGCCTCATTAAAAAAATAAAACACAATAGTATTGCAGCCTTCTTCAGATTACATCATAACTAGCTAGCGCTTAGAAGATACAGAGCAATTAATTAGTCTATAATTGTCTTTCTTTTCCTGACAGCAGCAGGCACCATATGGCTGGGTTTAGGCATCTGGGTTGTTCTTCCTTTTTAATCCCTGTGCCAATCCTCAGGCCTCGGACACACTGGGAGAGCTTGCAAGACCCCCACCTTTTTGCAGCAGAAGACTGCATTCCCCCTTAGACACATGCTTCAACATAAAGAACTTCTGTGACCTTTAGCCTAAGGCCAAGTCTAATAATGCTGGGTCAAGCCAGCTGGAAACTTCCTAGGCTTACATCTACAATACTGTTAAACCAGAAAGAAACGCTGGTCGTTTAGACAGTGTGAATGAGAGCAACAACAACAGTAAGCACTGGAGCTAACTGCAAACCTGTTTCATATTTTTGCAGGGCTTTTTTTTTTTTTTTTTAAACGAAATACATAAGAAAAGCCAAGAAACTGGAACGCTAATTATTACAGATGATTTACAAAGAAAGACAAGCTGCCTGCTTTTTAAAATCTTCCTGTGATTTGCATCTTTAGCAAAAAAGATGATTGTATGCTTTAAAAGATATGTGGAGTGTCTCATCCTGTCTAAGCATTTTTGACTGTGTGTCTGGATTTGGATAACTCCAAATCCTTCTACTCTGCACTTTGCCTACAGCAGGAATGTATCAATAGCCTTCCTACCATCAAGAGAAATTATTTTTCAGAATTATTTTTGAGTTGTAAGCTATCCTGACTAAGCAGTGGTCATGTCTTTTCCAAAATGTTCTATGTTCTGTACTAAATAGAAGCTTGTCCATTACCCCGAAGATATGATACTTCAAATAAGTACAGCATTACTTTAGTTGCATTAAGTTAAACAATTTTTGAGCAACTGATTATTTTGCTTCGTCTGAGAAATACCAGTAGCTGCTCTGGCAGCAAGCAACCAACCACACTGAAATTATATGCTGATGCCTGTTGTTCCAGCAGCACTATCTATTCACTGTCCTGTTTCTTCATTCACCAACAGGCTGCGTGTGCTAGTGGCTCTGTGGAGCTGGGACACAGACAGCAAACTAAAGCTCGCCTGAGCCTGAGCAAGCTGTTTCCCTGTGCGGGTACCGGCGTCAGCTGAACTAGCACTCACTGCAGAAGGAAAGAGTAGAGTTTTAAGAAACTGCTACGACAGCCTTCCCTCTCTCAATTTACGGGTATTGCTTCGGGGTCTTTTTGATCAGAAATTCAAGAAAGCGGGGATCGTCCACTTTGTATTGGAGGTTTATGATGGGGTGGAAGCGTTTGAGAGATTTCATTATTATACAAACCGTGTTACTCTTCCTAAACAGGCACACGGTAAAAGTGAAAACAACTGAAAAGAGGATTTTCCCCAAAACGATTCCTCCTCTCCTTCCTCCTGCTAATAAAACTGTCCAGAAGTAACCCTGTGCCAGTGTCCCACCGCCAACCACAAGCACTGGCCCAACGCAGGGCTGTGGGAGACAGCTCACCTTCCCCACGCACAGCAGCCCGGCAGGGACTGAGCGCAGAGCCCGGACACTCCAAATGAGCCTCTTTTTGCGTCATTTGCGCCAATGCCTTTCCCGGGGAAAGGGGTATTTCAACACGCACACCGCTCACGAGGCAGCAGCGAGGGTGGCGAAGTGCTGGATTTTGGCAGTGACCTTCAGCTGGCTGGGAACAGCGGGGCCCCCGCCGCGGCCGGACGGGACCCCGCGGGCTCTGGATGCCCCTGCTCGGCTCCCCGCCCTGCCCTCGCCCCCCGCGACACCCGCCCGGCGGGCTCTGCTCAGGCGGGGCGCCCCCCACCCCCGTGTGCCGCCGGGAGCACCAGCCCCTTCTCCCACAGCCCCAAACCCGCTCCCTGCGCGGGCGGAAAGCTCCCAAAACAAACTCCGGCCATTTACGAGCAGCTCCGGCCTGCTGGGGCAGAGGCCGCGGACAGGCGGACCCTCACCCCCCTCCGCCAGGGCCGGGCTGGGCTGTCACACGGGTGTCCGGAAAATGTCGGAGGGTGCGGGCAGGGCGCCCAGCCTGCCCCCGGGAGGGGACGCGCACACGGGACGCTCACTCCCGCTTCGGGGACCGACCCACCTCCGCTCCCCCGCCCCGCTCCTCCACAGGACTTTCCCCTCGGCGCACACAGTTTTGGGGGATGGGGGGCGCTCACGCCCGGGGCTGAGGGGGAACCCGCGCCCCCCCCCGCGCCCCTCCGCTCACCTCGCCGGGGCGCCCGGCGCCGCCGCTGCCCCTCGGCGGTGGGCACGGCGCGGCTCAGCGGCGGCGGCGGCCGCGGCGGCGCGGGCCGTTCTCCATCCTCCCCCTTGGCCGTCCCGGGCGCCGAGTGCGGGGCGCAGTCGGGACATTCGCTACATTGTTGGCATTCCATTCGCGCCACGTGACCCCGCGGCGCCGCGTCATTCCACTCCCCTCCCGGCGCATTCCAGCGGGGGGAGGGGCTTCCAGGGCGGGAAGGGCCGGGAAGGGCTGTCGCACCCCGAGGGGACCGGGCGGCGGGGGCAGGCTGCCCTCCGCTCGCAGGTCCCCTCGGGGCGCCCTTCCGTGGGTTTACAAGCAGTACAAAGTGACGCTTTTTCCCCCTCACAAAACCCACTCCGCTCACAGCAGCTCCCCGCTGGGTTCTGGCGGGAGAGGTGGTGAGGGAATGGCACTGCCTCCACTTGTTGAGGTGAAAAGGGCTGAGGTGGAATCACAGAACCACAGAATGGTTTGGGTTCGAAGGGACTTTAAAGATCATCCAGTTCCAACCCCCGTGCCATGGGCAGGGACACCTTCCACTTGACCAGGTTCCTCCAAGCCCCATCCAACCTGACCTTGGACATCTAAGAGATAAGGCATCCACAGCCCTCTGGGCAAGGGAGGCGGCTTAAAATGCCTGTCCACTCACCCCACGCTCCAAACTCAGTTGACAGTTTTGTTTATTCCTACCATTATTCCTTCCATGCTGGACTAATCATGCACACAAAGTGGCATCACTACCAATGCCTACTTGGAGCTTCCTTTCAGCTTCTGGTCTGCTTGGGTTTTTTTAAGGGGGGTTACTTGTTTTTCATGTTGTTTCACCATGGTAAGGAGACAAGAGGTACCAGAGGAGGGCAGACAGGCACTTCACATCTGGAACACAAGCTGCAAAGGATTTTTGGATGCAAAGTTCATGTTTGACCTTGTTATGGATGTAGCTGCCTGGAACCAGAATCACAGAATAACTAAGATTCGAAAAGACCTCTAAGATCATCAAGTCCAACCATTAAGCCAGCATCGCTGTGTTCACCACTAAACTATGTCCCCAGTGCCACATCCACATGCCTTTTGAACACTTCCAGGGATGACGACTCTACTACTTCCCTAGGCAGCATGTTCCATGCCCAACCACCCTTTTAGAGAAGAAATTTTCCCTAATATCCAATCTAAACCTCCCCTGGTGCTACCAGAGGCCATTTCCTCTTGTCCTGCCACTTGTTCACTGGGGGAAGAGACTGACACCCAGCTCACTACAACCTCCTTTCAGGTAGTTGTAGAGAGCGATAAGGTCCCCCCTATGAGCCTGTTTTTCAAGAAAGCATAAATATTATGGGGTTTGATATCTCTATGGTCTTTGATAAAGACAATTCTCCATGAGAAATAATCCCCACATACCAAATACAGTTATGTCTGGACGTGGGAGGCTGGCTCTGACCCCTCAGCATGACAGATACCCATGCTAGCCATAAGCAAGGGGTACTGATAGAGGGTGAAAACAATAAGAAAGTAAACTTTCCTCTATATATGCATATATATTTAGACCATTAACATGAAAGTAGCCTGCAGTCCTGAAATTCTTCAAAATTCTTAAAATTCTGTTGCAGAGCTGAGAGGGTCTCATTATAGTGTCCCTCTGTTCAGAAGGGAAAATGTCAGTCTTGCAAACCCTTCAGACGCGTTTATCTTTAGTCATGTGACTAGTCCCAGTGTTTTCAACTGGACTGAGAGCACGTATGAAGAGAAGTCTGTGCATAACTGTGTTTCCAGGATGATAGCTATATTTACAGCCTTTTCCAAGCCATGGACACTATTTTTGTAAGTAATATTACTCATGGGCAGTCCTATCTAAGGATGTTTCCTGAGCTTGTTTATCATAAATATTTTCCATGCCTTCCATGCAAAACTGTCAATAGTGCTTATAAATTAAAAGTGCTTATAAAAAAAATAGTGCTTATAAAAGTTCTGGCCTGGGAGAAGAAGTGACTGCCAATAGAGTGCTACATTTCATGAGAAAAATGCAGCCTGGTGCAGAGAAATTGTTTAGCACCTCATCTGAAGGCAGTCACTTACTGTATATAAATTACTGTCAGAATTTCAATAGTGTCATTGACTGGAATATATTGCAGGGTGGGGCAGGGGGGGAAAGAGAAACCTCAGACTCTGGAAAGCTGAAGAAATCCATCAGGTTCAGACCAGACTCCAATGTCGGCAGTATATTGCAGGATAATGCGGTTCATTTTGCAATCTTCAAATACCTGCAAAACTGAAGTAAATTTCAGATGATATGACAGATGCAGCATGGCTTCATTTTCTGAATTACTGCTGTGCTTATCCGATGAAGCATAGCAACAAGATTGCCCAAACCAGACATTGCTCAATGGCTTGAGACCTTTTCCCAACAAAGTTCAGGCTGGTTTAAAGGAACAGCACAAAGATAAAATTTGCTTACTCTGTGCTAATATGCTCTTTTGTAAGATTTGCTTGTCACCTACATTCTTAAATCTAGGTAAAACAGATCTATTCATGTATTTTTCTCCTTTGGAAAGGTTTGTTTTCCTTTTGCATTCCAATCGATCTGGGAATGAGACTCAGCTGCACTGTTTCACTTCCTGGTTCCATCCAGCTGCACTTTCTGAATTTCATGTGTTTGTACAGAGTTGCTGGGATAGAATTCCCGCCAGCAGAGCAGCAAGAACAGGTGAGATGGGTTGCATCAGCTCTTCAGGAAGTGCCTGTATTCAGCTGGTCCACTACAGATGAGGAGACTATTTCTGCTTTTACCCTTTAGAAACCCAAACTAAAGGAAATCATGTTCCTCAAAAGTACTAGGGAAATTGAAATCAGCTAGGTTATAGCATGATACAAGAACTTGGTCAGAACATGAGTTGATTTTTGTAAGTTTTTTTGGAGATTACTGTGTCATCTCTTTGGTGATAACCATCAAGTCTTTCTTCCCACCTATCTTCTCTACTGTTTCTCCAGAAGGAAAGATGCTATATAAAAAGAGCAATACAGTTTGTCTGTGTGAGCAGCAAATCTGGCTGTGAGGTAGTAATCTACCATGAGTGAGGGTCAGTGTGTTTATTCATGGCTCCACTTCTGTGAATGACAGATGTGGATCTGTGGTGACTACAGCACTCACCTCCTGCCTTGCCTGAGCAGCTGTCTTCCCTGTTTTGTGGGCACAGTGGGAGAGACCACAGCTTCACCATTTCACATTCTTTCAGCCACC
Organism: Pyrocephalus nanus; assembly: GCA_038380795.1. Lineage (NCBI taxonomy): Eukaryota > Metazoa > Chordata > Aves > Passeriformes > Tyrannidae > Pyrocephalus > Pyrocephalus nanus. Next base: position 44,495,668 of record CM076259.1, read on the forward strand.
TGAGACAGTGAGGGATGTGGGAGCTCTGTGCAGCTCCATCCCATCGCATATAATGCTGTGAGTTGCCACATCCCGTCCCTGTACTCTTGTTTCACTGTGCTGGGCCACAGTGTGACTCTTTCTAAACCATTGTATTTGGAAACAATTACCAAATCGTGCTGCTAAAAATACTCCAAGCAACCAAATCATTATGATGTGGGTGGGATGAACTTTTTCTTTACACAGCACTGGTAGCCAATAAAAGCTCAAACCCACTCGGAAAACATGAAAAGGGAAGGTAAAGTAAGAATATCATCAGCAGTGTCTAGTTCTCTGCCAGTCTTCTTCAAAAAGAAGAGAACACATATGTGATATGATTGTGAACATGTGAAGATAGGTGTGTATTAGCATACAGGCACAAAGACTTTGCTGACAGTGACATCCTTCACTAGGAAAACATGTTAGGAACAAACCAATGTAACACAAAACAAATTATATAAAGAAAAAAAGGCTTAGCAAAATCACTAAAATGTTCTTGTTTCAACACATTGATTTTCTTTGCAGATTGATACTGAGCAATCATTCTTTCCAAATCATGAATGCAAAACCAGTTTGAAACAGGAGTTATGAGTCCTCCAGCACAGTACAGACAACACAACCTGTATGTGAAAATAATCTATATGTTTTACCATAATGCAAAATTGCATTTGCGTCAAAGTTATGCTCATTGCTTCAATAATTCAGTGGGTGTATGGTTTAGATATGCTTTTTCTTTTATTTTCTTTTTTCCCCCTCAGGAGTATGTCTATGGGATCTATTAGCATTCTTTTGGGGTGACAAAGGTGTAGTGAACATAAGGGCTGGTATTTCAGAAATTCATTTTACTTCAGCACAAAAGATATGAAATAGAACAAATCTGATATGGAAACTGCCTCAGCTTTGCAGAGAAACACGAACCTAGACTCTGGTTAACTGGGTAAGGCATCCTGGATGCTCAGACCGCCTTTATAGCCCTCACACAGAAGGTTCAAAACTGAATTTCACAAGGGTCCATGTTCATATGTACTCTGCTTCCAGCCCCACACTTTGTATCAATCATTGACTGCAGCTGGAGCCCAGCAGCGCCCAAGAGGACTGCAGGAATGTCGGGACTTTGTGTGGAATTTCACCAGTTCGAGCCAATTGTGCTCTCCATTTGGAAATGAACAGCCGAAGTTTTCAAGTCCCTGCAATCAGCATAATGGCATCACTTTGTTCAGATGCAGTGCAGATGGCTTTTGAACATCACAGCCAACCAATTCTGAAATTTTAGGAAAAGTTTTTAGGCAGTGTCCTTCTGATCCTGGAGAAAAAGTGAAGGGGGTAATGCAGGTCATGTGAAGCCCTGGCATCTGGTCTGGGCATCAAGCAACCATCAATCTGGCCTGTAATTATCTTTTCATCAACTGCCTGGCACAGCAGCATCTCCCAGCATAACAATACCCCCACCACAGCTTTGTCCTTCTTGCCACAGATGCTCTGAATGATTCACCCTCTGGACAGAAAGAAAAGGTGTGGGAAGAACACATGAGCTTTCAAAGCCCTTGGCTTGATGCAGAAAATGAGAGACTCAAACTTGTCTTCTGGTGAGGACAACGGTAGTTTCCCAAAATGCCTGTGTGGGGAGAGGAAAAAAATGAGGGAGTTGTGAGAAACACCTACCTCGAGAGAACAAATGAGGCACTTTTCTTCTCCGGTGCTCTGGAGAAGAAAATACAAAGGAATTCCCAGAGTGGCTGGTATGAAGGTGAGGGTTTGTGACTATGAAACTCCAGGAGGAACACAGCATGGGAAAGCAGCACCAGAGCACATGGGGAGGAATGAGCCATGTGTGTAGCCTATGGAGACCACAAAGTACCCCCTGCCCCATGCACACACACACCGATACACACCCACCCACCCACCCACACCAGTGCAAGGGCATTTAGGGACCATCCAAGGCTTCAGAACAGTGACGCTCCGTGGAAATGTTTCATGTTGATTTTGGGGGAGGAGGTGGTGGCCAGGTCTGTTGAGCCAAAGATAACATAGATCAGCTTTTTCCATCCCTGCCCCACTTCAGGACTGACAGCAAACCATTTCACTTTTCCACCTGAGCTTCCCTGTCTGCAAGGAAAGAGGAGTAATTCTCATGTCTTGGAAAGACTAGGAAATCTCTGGAAATCTCTTCTGTCACCTTTTGTCATGTTGAATTGACATCTCAAAGTCCAGCATCTTAATTTCACATCAATTTAAAAGAAAGCTGGGTTCATTTCTCCAATAATGTACTGTACCTATTTAGAAGGCCTGGTATTAAAGCCCTATGTAGCTCTACCCATGAGAAAATTATGCATACTGTTAAAGTAGCTATCAAATTTGCATTTTGCATTAGACTGATCTATCAATTTTAAAACTGTTGGCAGATAAGGAACTTATATTTTTACCTTTACAATAAAGGACACATTTTGAAGTGAGTTTATCAAAGAAAGGATGTCTTTAATATGTTTCAGCTGTTATCCTGAATCCACTGTTTTGTTTTCTGTTATCAGCTTTGAGAGCAAGAGAAGAAAATCTCCTACTTTCTGGGATAGAGCTGGTTAATGGAAACCCTGAAGCCTGGAAAGCAGAAAAATAGTGTTCAATTTCACAGAAAATATAGAATTAAGTTATTATATCAGTATAAGATGACACATGCTTTGTCCACTGTGTAGCTTATACAAAGGGGAAACCTGAGAATTTTTTTTTTAGATAAGACCCTGGAATAAGAGATAAAAATGACTTATGAGACAGAGACCACAATTTACTCATATGAATCCCAAAATAGCAGTGAGCAAAACTTTCCTGAAAATGGGTACTTCCAGTTAGTTACCAGCTTGCAATTAATGCCTGGTCACTAAAGCTAAATGTCACATTCCCCAAAGCACCACTGGAAAAGCACCTACTAGACACATTACCAGAGAAACCTGGTGGATAATTGCCAACAGGAAGACAAAATGTTATAGAGATGCAGCAGTCACAGCAGGGGATGCACACAGCTCACATCCACAGGGTTAGTTAGGAACCCACATCCATTTGGTTGCAAACCAGCCTGAGTCACAGACATTTTAGCACAATTACTCCTAACCATTCCCAGAGCAAAAAAAGAGACCATTTCAGAAAGCCTCAAAGTGTAAACATCTTAAACATTTATCAAGATTCTTCTTGTCCTAAGCAGGGACAATAAGGCATGGCTAGAGAGAATAAATAGGATACTAAAGGAGTTCAATGGTGAGGGCCAGTAGTAGTCCAGTATCCTTGGAAAATAAGACTAGACAGACTACAACCATCTCAGCTTACATACATACAAATGGTTCTCTCCTAGCTAAAGGGTAGAATTGAGTCACAAGTTAGCAGTTTTAATGGGCTGCCTTATCAAAAACCATACAAGGAAAAGTGATACTTCAGAAAAGGACGAGAAAGTGGCATATTAGATATCAATTGAACACATTTTGGGTTCCCAGCTTAATGTGTGGTTTGGACTACATGTGGGTCTCAGAGGAAACTGTTACTCTTCTAAGATTTTGCTGGATCTGCCAGAGTCTGTAAAAGGAGGGAAGTATGTTTGGAAGATTATCAAGAAAATAGTGACCATGGTAATGAGCTTTGAATAAGATCTTTGAACAAGACTTGGATCTGTCCCTGTAAGCTTTGTTATTATGACTAAGTCAGCTCTAAAGGAAAAGAAATAACAGTAATGATTTTCAACTGATTAAATTCTGAGAGAAACTGGACATGAAGCAGAGTAAAGGAAGGAATGGGACAGAAAAAGGGGCACTGGCATCTGTTCAGAAGCACTATTAATGTGCATTCAAAGACAATTAAAATAATAGTACAGATGGGCAAGGAAGTACATGGATGAGAAATAGACACATAGTGCAAAGGAAGAGAACTAGACAGATTGCAGACTGACATCACTAATGCACAAAGAAAAACGGATGAGCCGATATAAAACATAGAAATCAAACTGTTGGAGGTTGAACTATGTGCATTCATATACTCTAGATATACTGAATAAGACTTCACTGGAAACAGGGAAACAGAGATAAATGTCAGCTGTAGACAGAAGCGCTGAGCTCTTAAAAAAACCCCCTATTTATGCCTCTGGTTTAAAAAAATCTGCTTTTGTATCAAAGAGTGAAGGAAGTAGGTGACAGAAGTAGCCCTAAATTAAAAAAGAAACAGAAGTAAGACCATGCTGAAGCAAGGCAATCACACATGTCAAACAGCTACTAAATGAGAACATTCCAGAGAGGCATGGGGAAAGTATTAGTTAATCTTGCTATATGTGATGGTGCACCAGAAGGCTGGAATTGCTATCAAAATAACCCCAAACCCATAATAAGGGGCCCCCTTTGCAAAGCAGACATTAATTACGTCTCTGCAGAGAAGATGGACAGAGAAGTTGAAGAGAGAAGTGTGAATGTTCACAAGGAACACAGCAATTCAAGGGCAAAGCCAGGACCAGAATCTTAGAATCCTCACCTCCTGAATAATGATCAGCAACTAGATCATACTGTCAATAAAAAAAAAAAAAAAAAAAAAAAAGAAAATTACAAAAGGATGCAAAACACAAAGAGTCCGAGGGGAAGTCCAATTTCTTGGTTACAGGGTATTGCCCAGACACAAAGCTCTAGAGTAAACCTGTAAGACTTACATCTTGCCCCAGGTAGTCTGCAGAAACTCAGATCCTTACTGCTAGGCCTCTCTTTGACACACAGTAATTTTCCAGTGGTGCTGTAAGCCTATTGCTCCATCTCATTTTCCTAAATAAATTGGCTTTTCGTGGTGACTGTGCCAACTGAGCTGGCCTGACGTCGCATACCTGCCACATCTGCAGGACGGCGCTGAGCTGCAGCGGGTGAGGCGCCAGCCGCTGGCTCACGGCATCTCACGGCACAGCAGGGCTGCAGCAATCTCCTGCTCAGGTTCTGCCCACAGAAGTGGCAGGTCCTCAGAGCTCCTGCTGAGCCCAGCGCTCAGCCACCACATTTCTGGCGCTCTTAGAGAGGGCCTGAGAGCTGAGCAGTTGTGTGGTGCAGTTGTGAGGGGCAGGGCTCCAGGGGAAGCCTCCACTGTTTGGATTGCCTGCAGGAAGGAAGTGGGATAACATACAACTTGGCAAGGCATCTCAAAGCAGCATAAGAAGCTCCAGTCAACAAACCTCACATATTTTCTTGGGGGAGAAAGAATGATACTGAGTACAGGAAAAAACTTCAGTCACACCTCTGTGTACTCTGGGAGCCGAGATCCTGTGTGCTTTGCGCTTGTTTACATAGCTTTATCAGCACAGAAGGACACCAGAAAACCCAGAGAGGGTATTTACTGTTGTCCGTGAGGTGAGTGACTTGCACAAATAAAGTAACTTGGCCTACAGTTCCGTTGGTATAATCACAAGCAGGATGGAAGGATGGGGGTTAAGTATCACGTGGCCTTTGCAACAGAAGCAGGAAATTGCATGTTGGGACTTATCATGTGCCACATGTCCATTTTAAAGAGAAAATTCTATTGAACTCAGGTTCAGGATTGCAGCCCATAAAAATTTGTTGGGGAAAATTCTGAGAGACTACTGTAGGTGTACTGGGTTTGCGTGGCAAGGTTTGGGTAGCGAGGAGGCTACAGGGACAGCTTCTGAGAGAAGCTGCCAGAAGCTTCTCCCATGTCCGACAGAGCCAATGCCAGCTGGCTCAAAGACTGCTAAGGCTGAGCCCATCAGTGATGGTGGCAGCCCCTCTGGGATAACAGGTTTAAGAAGGGAGTGAAAAAGAGCTACACAGCAGCAGCTGGAGAGGGGAGTGAGAAAATGTGAGAGGAACAACTCTGCAGGCACCGAGTTCAGTGAAGGAGTGGCAGGAGGTGCTCCAGGTGCCGGAGCAGACATTCCCCTGCAGCCCGTGGAGCAGACCATGGTGAGGCAGCTGTGCCCCTGCAGCCCATGGGGATCCATGGGGGAGCACAGATCCACCTGCAGCCCATGGAGGATCCCAAGCCGGAGCAGGGGAATGCCCAAAGAAGGCTGTGACCCTGTGGAAAACCCATGCTGGAGCAGGCTCCTGTTAGCACCAGTGGACCCATGGAAAGAGGAGTGAATGCTGAAGCAGGTTTGCTAGCAGGACTTGTGACTCTGTGGGGGACCCATGCTGGAGCAGCTTATATAGAACTGCAGCCTGTGGGAAGGACTCATGTTGGAGAAGTATGAGGTGGACTGTCTACTGTGGGAGGGACCCCACACTGGAGCAGGGAAGAAGTGTGAGGAACCTCCTCCTGAGGAGGAAGGAGCAGCAGGGACAACATGTGATGAACTGACTGCAGCCCCCATTCTCTGTTCCCCTGCACCACTGTGGGGGAGGAGGTAGAGAATTCAGGAATGAATTCAGGAAGAAGGGAGGGCTGGGAGAAAGGTGTTTTAAGAATAAGGTTTTATTTCTCATTATCTTACTCTGATCTGATTGATAATAAATTAAATTAATTTTCCCCAAGTTGAGTCTGTTTTGCCCATGACAGTAATTTGTGAATGATCTCTCCCTGTCCTTATCTCAACCCATGAACTTTTTTTTATATTTTCTTTCCCCTGTCCAGCTGAGAAGGGGAGTGATAGAGTGGCTTTGGTGAACAGCAGGCATCCAGCCAAGGTCAGTTCACCACAGTGGGAGACTGAAAGTAGGACTCAGCTGTCCACAATGTTCTACTAGGATATCATCAGAGAATAATGTAACATGAAAACAGCATCAAAACTGAGACTTCCCCCTCCAAAAATGCTTCACCACCACATGCTCATGTTTAATGACTACCATTATCACTGCGTGTCTCCTAGTCTTCCACAGTTTTTCAACCCACACTTACCTTGAACTAACCTCCCACATCAGCCACTGCTTTTAGCTCACTTCAGGAATAAACAGTTCCTTGTCTAAAAAGCATCACAGCAGTCCTAAACATACTTTCAATTTTTAGCTGTTTTCTTTTAGTCTCTGCTATATGTTACCTTTCCATACTGTGCTAGAGCTCATAAAATCTTAACTCCAGGATTAAAGCAAAAAGGCTCTGAATGTTAGGGTGGAACTTCTGTTCATCACCAGTCAGTAAACTGTGGATTAGATGTGACTTGCAAATAATTAAAATACAGAATTTGGTTATAATGAGTTTGTAACTTAAATGAGTAAAGTCTTCTTTAAGTCTTGGAATGTGAAAAACACATGAATGGGAATATTGTTATATGGTAAATCAAAGTGAATAAGGACACAGAAGTCACAACAAGTTGTTTTAAAGCAGCATTTCATGACAGCATGCAAAACAACTTGAGTGACCCTTGCTTTTCTATCACCATGACTACAAATAATAGAATCATAGAATGGTTTGGGTTGCAAGGGATCCTAAAGAATATCTAGTTCCAAACCCCCTGCCATAGGACTGGAACACCTTTCACTAGACCAAGTTGCTCAAATGCCATCCAGCCTGGCCTTGAACACTTCCAGGGATGAGGCATCCACAACTTCTCTGGGCAACTGTGGCAGTGCCTCACCACCCTCACAGTGGAGAATTTCTTCTTAATATCTAATCTAAACCTGCCCTCTGTCAGTTTAAAGCCAATGCCCCTTGTGCTGTCATTATATGCCTTCGTAAAAAGTCCCTCTCCAGCTCTCTTGTAGTCCCCCTTTAGGTACTGGAAGGCTGCTATAAGGTCTCCCTAGAGCCTTCTCCTCTCCAGGATGAACAATCCCAACTCTCTCAGCCTGTCTTCACAGGATAGGGGCTCCAGCCCTCTTATCATCTTCATAGCTCTCCACTGAACTCACTCCAACAGGCCTTTGTTATATTGGAGACCCCAGAGCTGGATGCAGTGCTCAAGGTGGGGTTTCATGGGAGCAGACTAGAGAAGGAGAAGGGAGAATCCCCTCCCTTGACCTGCTGGCCACGCTGCTTTTGATGCAGCCCAAGCTGCAGTGGGCTTTCTGAGCTGCAATCATACATTGTTCTTGTCAATGAACACTCCCAAGTCCTTCTCCTCAGAGCTGCCCTCAATCCATTCTCCAGGTAGTCTGTATTTGTGCTTGAAATTGCCCTGGCTCAGATGCAGGACCTTTAACTTGGCCTTTCTGAACTTCATGAGATTCACATGGGCCCACCTCTCAATCCTGTCAAGGTCCCTCTGGATGACATCCCTTCCCTCCAGCATGGTGACTGCACTCCACAGCTTGGTGTTATCGGCAAACTTGCTGAGGGTGCACTCAATCCCACTGTCCATGCGGCTGACAAAGAGGTTAAACAGCATCAGCGACAATTTCGACCCCTGAGGGACACCACTTGTCATTGGTCTGCAATTGGACATTGAGCTGTTTACCATAATTTGTGGAGTGTGACCACCCAGCCAATTCCTTATCCACCGAGTGGCCTATCCATCAAATCCATGTCTCTCCAGTTTAGAGACAGGGATGTCATGCAGGACAGTGTCAAATGCTTTGCACAAATCCACATAGATGAAGTCTGTTGCTCTCTTACCCATCAACTCTGTCACCCCATCACAGAAGGCCACCAAATTTGTTAGGCATGAATTGCCTTTAGTGAAGCTATGTTGGCCATCACTAATCACCTCGTTTTCCATGTGCCTTAGCACAGCTTCCAGGAGGATCTTGCCAGGCACTAAGGTGAGACTGACTGGCCTGTAGTTCCCTGGGTCTTTCTTTTTTTTCCCTTTTTAAAAGTCTTCTCTGTGCTCTGGCCATTTCTTGCTTCAAGTGCTGTAATTTATTCGCAGTTACTCTCCATGCTCCTTTGTACTCCCTTCAGCCTAAAAAGATCAGTCTAATTGCTCTTCCGTCTATTTTCCCCTTCTCAAAGATTCCAGATGCTCAAACGCTCTCCGCAATGCCAACCCCTTGGTGTGTATGGAGCAAGAGGCCAGGCTCAGGCTATGACATGAATTTCAATGCACACCAGATCTGTTTAGCCACCCTCTGTGTACATAGCGATATGGGTGGGCAAATTTGGAAGTTACTTTTTAAGCCTTGTGCAATGTTGTGAAATGCAAGCAAAGACTGTGTTTGTGTGCAATGAGTGTTTTTTTGGCCACTTGGAATTTCTTCACTTCACGTCCATTTGAAACATCACACTAAATCCTCATCTTGGCAAGTGACAGGAGGTGCACAGAGTGACTGACACCAAATGTCAATATCGGTGTAGCTGAAGTTTTTTGTCTGGTGACCCGTGAAACATGGCACTCCCCTCATCGTACCTCACCATTTCTGCCTGCACCTTTCTAGAGGGGAAATGATTTTCTATTCTGTCCATGACTATCCAGTTTCAGATCCCTGTGGCTTTTTTAATTTCTTCTCCTGAAGTCCTTGCCATTATTACATATTAATTCCACCTCAAGCTGATTTTTTCAATATAAAAGAATCAGTTCTTTCAAATCAGATTTCATTACTTCCTCAATTTTTCTGAGTTCTTTTCTTTCCTTTTATTTCACATCATTCGTCTCTCAATAAAGACCCAATCTGAAGCTTTTAGTTTCTGTCTCAGTACTTCTTCTTTAAGTGGTTCTTGCTTTTCTATCACCATGACTACAATTTTTCTCTATGCTCTGGCCATTACCTGTTTCAGCTACTGTAATTCACTGACAACTACTCTTCAGGCTTTCTGTACTCTGTACTTCTGTACTTTTAGCCTAACCAAAAGGTTGTTAATCTACATTCTCACAGACATACACACACATAAAGGATCCCATCTTGTTTCTTATGCTTGCCATTGGTTCCGTGCCTTCTCACTCTTCAGAGGTTTGCCTTTTCTTTGCCCTTGTTCCCTTTCTTGCTTCCTGAGTGCCTCCTGATGCTATCCTGCCACAGTTCCTCCAGCCTCCTCCCAGCCTCTGTTTTGTAGCCTGCCTTTATTTTGGAAGCTGTTAAAGTAATACCAGTTTTACAGGGAGATTTATGTGCACAGATTCCTTGGCTCCTGAAGGTCACTTATGAGGTCCATGGCAGATTAGGAAAGTTTTTTGAAACCCTAGTGTTTCTGAGTGGCATCCAGTCACTCAGCCCAGGGAGTCTAACTCTCCAGACCTGTCATTCAGACCTCCTGCCCTGGTGATTCTTGGTCTCTGCAGGATCCAGTTTTTCCTTGCAGACAATTGTGTTTTTTCTTGACCACATTTGACTCTGAAATCTTTGGGAATGAGACTGGTGTCTTTGTATTTGCAAAGCACCCAGTTCACCTTTATAGAGCCATATAAATGCTTACCCTATCCTAATTATAGTAGCCAGTGGATTAGACATGCTGTGCTGTTCTCAGGGAGGAAGCAGACAGATTTCTGTGCATCACACAGAGGAAAGCGACAGACTGTGTTTGCTCGCTAATTAAAACATTTCACTGACTTTAGCTTGAGTAATATAAAACTGCCTTGAATAGTCTAAATGTGCCTCTGTGAAGATTTCAGATAAGATCTCTTGCCAGAACTGAGAGAATATCCTGGTATCTGTGATGGTCAGAGCAGAGTGCTGGCTCGGAAGCATGGGAACAGAAAGTATGACCCTGTTTGTTCCCTTGTCTTCTGGAGTTTTAGGGACAAATATTCCCAGAAAACTCTTTGTGTCTTAAAGGATGAAAAATCTCCAGTTTTTCTGGATTTATTGTTGTAACAGGTTCAGAGACCCTTGGTCCTCCTTCTACTGAATTAGCACAGCACTGGCTGGACTAATGGTCACCCCTATCCTGAACCAATGGAGTTCCTACAGGGCCACAGTGTATTAATCCCATGTAGCACTCAACTGTCTCTTTGACTGTCTTTTCTCATAATTATGCAACGTGTTAAGTATGGATCAGCCTTGTCCCCCACTGTTTTATACCCAGCCTCACCAGAACCAAAGTCAATGAGTATGAAGTACACTTATTCAAGTTGTACTTTAATAATTTACTGTAAAGGTGAAAAGCATAAAAATAATCTGTATTGACATCAGGTCTCTGGTCATTGCTTGTCCATTCAGAGCTGGAGCAGGGTGCCCACGGAGGCCGCAGAGCCTCCATGTATGGGGATTTGCAAAATCTGACTGGACATGGTCCTGGGCAACCTGCTGTTGGTGGCTCTGCTTGAGCAGAGGTTTGCACTAGATCACATCAAGAGGTCTCTTTCCACCCCAGATATTCTGAGACTCAGTAAGCCAAGCCCTACCAGATTGGTATCACCTACAATCCCTATGTTCCTCCCAGGCACCAAAGAAATCTCCTACATGGGATGCAAAGCCCTTTGTCTGAAATCAGACAAAGGGTGGGGGGAGGAGGACCCCTTTTTCATCCTGTAATGAAAGTTTAGCTGAATAATTGTTCTTTTCCTAACCTTATTCTCCTATTCACAGTTTTGATCACTAACACTTGGGAATCCAGAGTACAACAAGCTGAATTTATTCATAGTCTGAGCACTATGAAAGCACCCTCTGAGGCAGTTTCCTCTCACACTGCCACACCATTGAAGGCAGCCCTGACCTTCGGGGACCACCCTCTTCAGGAATGGAGGGTTATTCAGCCTGCATCCTGTTTGAGAACCACACACCCCTCCTGAGTACTGGCTCACTGCTGTTTCAGAGTGTTCCCACTGTGGAGTGGCGCTCCCAAAGTGACTGGTTGTGAGAGTGTGACCCACTCTTCCTGGTCCTGGCTCGGAACTGAGCTCCCTTTGGGTCTACACGGCTAAAGCAAGACTGAACCCACAAACCTGCAGGCAGAGGTGTCAGCAACTTGACCGGTATCAGAAGGAAAACACACCCTTGGGGTATAGCCTTGCATATCATTTGACCTCAGCTAAATACATGTAGGAAGCAGTGATCTGGCTCCCTCTAATCCTTATTCAAGATAATGCCTTTGAAGTCCGTGTATGCTGCAGGCAGGGCCAGCTTGGCATTTTTGCCAAATCGGTGAAACGTTTTGACATCAACTGCTTTCCTTTTCCCCAAAACAACAACTGGCTCTTGTTCTGCTTATTTTAATCCTGAAAAAAAACTTCATCCCATTTCCGTTGCGCTCTGCATTACTATAAGAGAACACCATTGCCACCACAGTTTCTTTGATGCATGAATACACAGGCTCACTGCATACAAATCTCCCTTTTCTCAGTGCCCAGCCCCCTTGGTTTGGGAGCAGCGTCTGTGCTTCATTTCACACTGATTCCGGTGAGAGACTGCAGAAAGAGTGAGCAGGTTGCAGAACAGAGAACAGACTGTGCTTGCCATTTTTCATGCCGGGGAGAGTCAAACCAGTCCTTCCTTACAGGGAATAATGCTAGGAAAGATCTAGTTTAGGCTGTATCTCTTCACTATGGCAGAATTTTGTCTAGTAATGCCAGTACATACACGCCACACATTTTGCCTTGGGAGTTTGGTCTGGTGTTTTACCCTTGTTGGAGGTTTTGACTTGGGGCTATCCTGTGTCCATATATGCTACGTGTTTTCTTTCTATGCCCAGAAAAATTGCCTGCAGAGATGTTTGAGTATTGTCTGGACTGGAGCTTGGATAGGAAGGCTACGCATGTGGAAAACCTGGACGTATCCCCAGGACCTACACTGACCTATTGTACAATCTGCGTGCAGGAAACCAGACCAGGAAGCACTGATCTTATTCTATGAACGGGATGTAGTTACTTGGTGAATACATAGTAATTTCACAGTGTCACAAAAGTGTGAGATTTACCACCTATAAGCAACATATCTGATTACAGAATCAGAGAGGAGTAATGGATTCACTGCTCAGGTACTACAGAGCATGACAGAAGCGGTCAACACATTGAAACATGGGATCCTGAGGACACACAACAGGAACTGTGTGATGCCAAGGGTATTAGACACCAACACTGCTGTAGTATCTTGGGTCCTGCTTTGAGTTGTACTTAATCCTTCGTGGCACGGCACAGCCCTCCTGGGCCTCTACCTTCTCATTCTTCCCCACTTATTTTTTCCCCACCAAGTACCAAACATGCTTTGAGGGGACACCCAGCCCTATGCTGGCTGCAGGACACGACACACTCATGCTTATCTTAAGCATCCTGAGGTGCTGCAGCTGCTGTATGCACTGAAGGTGCAGGGTGGCAGAGCACTGGGATGAAGAGCAGGGGGAAATCAACAGGAGAAGTGTTTAATTTTGGGGAGCAGTACTTCCCTCCTTGGATTCCACCACTCCTCGCAGTCATGCTTTTATACTGAGGCACGGTTGTTTGCATGACCACAGGATGACCTAGAGAAAGGGAAATTCCATACTAAATAATGTTTTGGGCTTTGCTTGGGTTGTTTTTGCTTTAGCCAACAATCCGTTGTGCTGGTTTCATCGAAGCTGCCATTTGACTGCCTCTGAGCAGAAAGGAGCAGCAGGGCCAAATGTCCCTTAGACCAGTGCTGTGCTGAAGACCACAGCCGAGGTGGCACAGTAGCACAAGGGATGCCTGTCCAGCTTCTTCATTCCTCTCCACCACGTCCCCGTACCCCTGTCATCCTCTCCACTGACACTTGGGAATGCTGTGCAGTGCCATGGGTGGCTGCTTGGTGAACTGACCCAGGGAACCAATCCAGCTGAAAAATAATCCGTTAGAATAAAACCAGAAGGGACCATTTTAAGTGCCATCCCTTCCTTGGTGGGATCCACGGTACAGGTGGAGAGGAGCAACCAGGGGATGGCTTGGCTAACCTCACTTCCGCCAAAGAAGGCCCCTCACGACCCTCAGCCTTTGGTGTGTGAAACCATGGCCTGAACATGGGCACCTTCCTCATGCCTAAACTAACTGTATTCTCTTATTTTGTTTCTGAGGACAATCTTCCAGTCTGAAGGGAAGGGTGGTAATTTTTCTTGAAAATTCACATTGTTTTGTTAGCAAATAAACTCATGTTTGACACAACATCCGCCATGTCTGCCAGATCAGCAGGGTTTTCCTTCTCTGCTCTGACTCTTTTCCTCTTTTTTTTTTTTTTTTTTCTTTTTTTTCCCCACTACCCCCTTAATTTAGACTGAACTCTCCTGTAACAGCAAGTCATTGACTTGCTTTGGGCAAAACAATTTGTGCACTAGATTTATTGTCTTCCTGCTTGAATATCCATCTCGTAGTATCTTCCTCATCCAAGCCCATCCAAGTTTTTCTCTCTTTTTTCCTCTTTACTTCAAGCTTAGTGTTTTGAAGGAAGTTGATCAAACTGAGCATTCTTGTGAATTTGAGCTGGGTTGCCAAGAATGTAAGTGATTCATCCCCGTGTAAGGAAAAGTGCTGGCAATAAAACATTCTTCCCCACTACCCTTTTTTTTAAATGCAAAATACTGTTACTGCTCAAAACAAGCAGATTATTTTACTCAGTACAATGTTACCCTATTAATTGTACAACAACCAGAATTCTTAAAATACCTTTAAGCTCTATTCTTAGAAGAAGGAAATATTACCAGCAGAGGCCTTGAAAGCAATGAGATGTAAATTACAAGCACTACTAAAGCACAATGAAATGGTAACTTGCCTCTTATCCTACATATTGTTACCTTACCCTTAGCAGGACCAAATTCCAGCAGTTTTTCCTTTGCACTTTGTGTCATGGATACTTAAAGAACCCTTTAGGGAAATGCAAAATAATTTCAGGGGGAAAGGTATTATTTACTTGCCTGGGGACAGTGCAGGGGCTGAATCAACTAAGCAGTGAGGGGAGTTTAATATCCCAGTTTGTCCCCTAAGAAGGTGCTGGTGTGGCTGGACGGGTGCATGCCTTGGCTCAAACTCCCCGGGGACCTGAAATGGCCACATTCCCTGTGACAGGACACCTCAACCGCAGTGTGCCTGTCTCACCCCTCTCCTGAAGGTTTTCACAAGTCCGTCAAGCAGAGAGCCTGGCGTTCTGCACACTCCTTCCTAAGAAGACAGAGGGCTTGTTTATAATTTGGCAACAATGACAAAAAAAAAAAGGTATTTTGGGATTAGATACGCACTGGTACACTCAGGAAAGTAGGATTCATATTTTCTGGAAGTCTTCTTTTAAAAGCTATGACAGTAGCAAAAGACTGTGCTGCTGTTTGTCACAGTTTGGCTTTGCTCCTGGCTGGGCCAGGAAATAGCGTGTACAAAATATAATACCCACATTTCATGAATGTCCCACAGCCTTCCTCATCCTCCATCCGTGACACACAGGTAGGACCTATAACACTTGCACATGATATTTTTCAATCTTGCCAAGGACCAGCTGCTTTCAAGTATCTTTTACCAACTATTATCTCTGCTAGCTAGCCTTCAGTAAAGCCTCTCACAATCCTGGTGGCTGGGGTTATGGGACTGCTGTCCTAGCAAGAAGCCAGGACTCATTGAACCAGCCTCAAGAAACTGTAAAATCCCCCACAGTTCACCTGTCAGCGTGTGTACAGAGCTGACTGAGCCCTACAACTCACAATCTGCAGAGCAGGACAAGGATGAGCTGCAGAGCTCCCAGAAGCAGGTGCACAGCCCATTCTTGGTGGTTTTCCACCACTGACACCACCAAAAATTACGAAATTAAGAAAAGAGGCTCTAAGAATGTGGGATGAAAAAGCATTCATTAAAATCCAGGCATCCCTGAGTTACAAATGGACTGAGAACTTCTCCATGAGTAACCAAAGATTTCATGTGCCACATAAACATATAATGAAAATCATGTAATGCCTCCGTACACCAAGTCATTTGTGTCCACTGGCCATATTTCACAGAAGAACTACAACTATGTTAACACAAACACACAAATCTTCCTTCTTTTTTGGCAGCCCAAGGTGGATGGACACTCACGAATCTCTCATTCTGAGTAGTCTTCATGGTTTCTGATCAGAAGCCAATTAATTACTTCTACAGTGTATCATTTCATCTTTGGTGTAATATCCTTTCTGAATCTCTTTCTGAAAGCAGGGTTGAAGCATGTTTGAGCAGCAGCTCTGTATTGTTTTGGGTAAAGCCAAGTCTGAAAGAAGTGATCAGCAGCCAGACTGCTGAACTTCAACAGCATTTTAAGATCTAGCCCATACATCAGATTCTGTATGTAGCAGTAACTGTGCCCTGTGTTTGTAATATTTCACTTTAATATTTTCAAACCTTCATGCTTAGTAATCACTTGTCTCTAACAAGCAAGGAATCTATCCATACCTCTAGGAATAGAATTTTTGCACTTCTTGTATTTGAGACCTTCACTTCCTTTCATATAATGGGGTCTCTTTCTCTAGTACTTGTTTCCTTGAAAAATATGAGATCTCTTTTTAAAGACAGCTTTAAGTCATTATCACTCCTTATCTTTTAAAACTCTCAACGCCTGCACTAAATTGGTGTATCAGCTGGTAATTACTATGCCTTTACATTCCTCAAACCCCAAAAAACTAGAGCTTATTTTATGTTGCTTCTCACTGAACAAATCTAATCTAAGAGGTGTAAAAGTGCCATTTCTCCTGCTCTTCTATGCCCTGAAGTTTTAGAGAAATGATTCTGAGTTATTCTCAGCTTTGTAAGAAGGGGAAAAAAGCACAAAGTTAACTGTGAAGTAGTGTCAACCTAAGATTATGTTTTACCTATAGACTTTTAAAATTGTTTTTTTCCTTTCCCTTTCTTCATGTGCAAGAGTTTTCCCCCAGCAAGTCGGTGAGGCACTTATTTATACTTTTTGGAGTGCTGCACTTTCTTATACATCTTGTGAACACAAAGAGCGCTGCTCACAGCAATCTGAAATGTCACAGTCTGTCATGCTGTCACATAAATTGTCACATCATTCAGCTTGTCATTTGAAAGCATCGGGATACGGACAGATGTCGTCTTCTGACTCCAGCTGAACCACTGCAAGGAGGATGCCTTTTATTACGGTCCCCTCTGGCCCACTGATGTGCCAGCACAGCTGCTTGTGTGATCCCCTACTCACCCACTGCCGGCAAGAGCAACAGGATTACTGTAAACTATTTAACTATGAAGACTTTGCTAAGCTGTTTCATTGTAATCAGTCTATGGAGAGCTCACCACGACTGGCTCTGCCAAGAGAGCAGACTGGGGAAGGAACAGCAAGACACCTAAAAGCATTGATTACTTCCTGCCAGCACCCCGGCTGCTGGGTGCACCTCTCCCCGAGCCCTTACAATCGCTGATCTACGACCCCAATGTGGCTTTCATTGCTCTGCAGCAAGACTTCACACATTTGCAACAAAATGTCCCTTGAATTTCCCCAGCATCTTCTGCCACATGCAAAATGGAATATAATACAGCTCTTAACGCTGATCAAGCGGTACAGAGAGAGTTTAATCTTTCTTGGTCCCAGAAATAGGCATGCACAAATTTTCTATCAACTTTTCTTTCGAAGTTACTGTGATCTGGGGGGAGCCCACGGGATTCCGCCTTACATTATGCCTGTTCAGGCACTACTCCTGCCGCTACCATTATGTCAGTGTTTCCACTAAGCACTGTGTCTCCGAGGAGCTTATGGTAACCAAGCTGTCAGAATTCATTCTGGACTCAAACATCACATATTGTAAATTCCTAGCGATGGACATTTCCTTTCTGTAAAAAACACTGTTAGATTTAACTGATATTGCAATATATGTATAACATAGCATTCAGAAAACAATTTGGTTTTATACCAAACTATTCAAGATGTTGCAGGTAATTTATCGCAGCCAGAACATTTTGGTCATATGTGGCCATTTAGAAGAAAAAAAAAAAAAAAAAAAGAAAGAAAAAAGAGACAAAATTAGAGCCACGAAGGACACTTCTGTGAGACAGCTGAGCTGTCTCAGGGTGCTGAGGCTTTACTTTGTGCTTGACAAGGCTTGCCACATGGAACTACTTATTTTGGAGAAAAGTTTTGCTTGACTCTTTATGATGATGTTTCTGGAGGCAGGACACAGGTTAATGGCTTACACGACATCACCCTTTGTTATGAAGGATAGGCACTGCTCTCGTAAACTTTCTGCAGGACTCTGTGAGCCCCAGAAGGAAGCCAGAAAAAACATGCCTCTCACTGTGGCTGCCCAGAGAGGATTTACTTGTCAACAGTTCTCTCGTCATTAGAGAATCAGTGTGAAATGCCACAGACATGGGTGTGGTTTTGTTTTGTTTTGTTTTTTTTTTTTTTTTTGTGTTAAGATCTATCATACTGGGGCAGAAAACAAAAGGAAATACCTGTTCTGAGTGTGCAGGATGCACCTCTATTCATCTACTATTTTCAATAGGAACAGTGTGTGCCACAGACTGAAAACTCCTAAAGATGTATGGAAAGCTGAAGAGCACCGCAGCCAGAGAGCTGTGTGTAAAATATATGCACTTTGGTACACTCAGCTGGATATCTTGGAATTTTCTACTTTAGGAGACAAAGCTTGAGGACTTTAATATTATTCTTCCATGGGAAGGGAAAAAGATATTAGGGGGAAGAATCTGAAATAACCATCAACCTAATCTACTAACACTTATTCATGGAAATATTCCCACCAAAGCATGAGCAGGACTATGTCTACTAGATGGAGGCACTCGCCCCCTTCTCAGACTTCTGTGTTGTGTTCAAGGATAGGATCACATTAATCCAGGAAGCAGGAAGGGAAGGAATTTGTTTGCACAGGAAATGTGGAAGACAATATTAAGGGCATCTCTTCCAGATGATGATGTTGCATGGGGACACACTGCCTTTGCCCTGCAGGGCATTTGGACAATAGCGCTGTTGCCCTCAGAGCAGCTGTGGCAGGGGCTGCAGGTCAGGCAGCCTCTGTGTTACCCAAGGAAAACGCGTTTTACTCAACAGGTGGCAGCAGCCCCTGCAAGCAGGGAAAGCACCAGCAATGAAAGTAACCTTCACATTGGGTTGGTTTCTTATGACTGCTTCCAGAACTGGAGCTGCCCCAGTGAAGGAAAACCAGGAAACAGAGCTACCAGGGAGCACCGGCAGGGGCCCACACTGCCAACCTATCTGCAGTGAATTACAGGCTGACCAACTTCTGTTGCTGGTTGTCCTCTCTATAAAACACATCTCAAACACAACTTTTAAAATTTCCACTTGCTGAAACGACAACCCATTTGTTCCTCCCTTACAGTGCACGAACGTTTCTGTACTGAGGTAATTTCATACAAACAGTAGGGGGGAAATCAGGAATCTATGGTAGAGTATTACCCAAGTTATAAAAGCAGTTTATTACTCTATTGTGTGTCTACAGTTTCTGGAACATTGTAGCAGATGTATTTTATAGAGAAATGACAACATGTTTTAATGAAATCCAGGTTTAGATTCTGGCAACATTTCTTCCTTAATTTTATATTTTGTAACTGAGTCTACAACTCCACCAGGAAAAATCAATAGAATATTTAGTACACCTCACCATCTCACCTTCATAGGTATTTGTACAGAGAAGAAAATAAATTTACGTGACAGACCAGGAGTTACCTTTTCTTTACTTGAAACTGAACTCTGTTTCCCTCTGCTGATACGTACAAGTTCCAGCTTGTTCTGGTCTCTTCCAGGTGAAATTCAAGCAGTCATTACATTTTTCGCTGGATCTCTCTTGCATAACACATACTTGTTGTGTTGCACTGGATCGGCCTGAAGTGCTGTGGCTCTCCAGCTCCCAACTCACACTGCTCAGGGGAGGTGGACAGGGTCACACCCTGCTTCCCTTATTGCTGCCCACTGCGGGGAGTAGTGCTCTAAGGAAAAAATAGGAAGAGCCCCACTGTCCCCAGCTCCTGTGCCCAGGCCTGCCGCAGAGCTCACAAGCACTGTGGACATCTTTCTGAATCCCTCATGCCCAGGTGGACAGTGTAAGTCTCAGTTGACTATAGAGAAATCACAGGGGCTTTTCTAAAAAACGATGACAGTTCAATCAAGTGTATTTTCTTTATGAGAATATTTCTGACACAGGAGTAAGCATCTCTGCCAAATTTCATTTCTTCCTCAAAAGTATGTGGATGCTGCAGCTTTTCTGACAAACTGCTGTAGGCATTTAAAATGAACAACAGAAATATAAATTGATAATGTTCATCTGCCTAATATGTTACTCTTGGAATAATTTTTTTCTGAAACTGAAAAAAAAGCATCCTGAGGATGCTCTTTCAGGAAACACCTGATGTGGAATAGTTCCAGCCGAATGGCAGAATCATAAAGTTTGGCAACAGCACAAACAACTTTCAACTTTAATCAAGGTCTTACACTGTAGGAGGCAGCTTGTTTATGAGGCACAGCAGTGGCTCTGCCTTGCATGCACCACCTGTGTCCCTGAAGTGTGCACAAGCCTGCACAGACTGACTGGTGCTACTGTCATGTTAACAGTTAAATCATTTTGTGAGATTGCATAACAGCAAATGATCTTCAAAGCATTTTTATTAACTTG
Organism: Pyrocephalus nanus; assembly: GCA_038380795.1. Lineage (NCBI taxonomy): Eukaryota > Metazoa > Chordata > Aves > Passeriformes > Tyrannidae > Pyrocephalus > Pyrocephalus nanus. Next base: position 44,516,011 of record CM076259.1, read on the forward strand.
TGGTCCTTCTGATGACTTAAAAAAAAAAAAAGAAAAAGAAAAAAGAAAGAAAGAAAACATATATGTAATTTATACACAAGTATACATTTCTCCCAGGCAGCCAAGTCTTGGTGCTCCTGAATTAGGATACCTTCTTGGGGGGGGTCTCTGCATGCTTTACACATACAGTGACAGAGTCCTTTTCTACATCCCAAAGGAACAGCCCATTCCAGCCAGTCTGTACCACACTGACTCACTCACCTGCTGGCTCAGGTGCAAGTTGAATAGGATCACAGAAGCCCAAGAGTTATGGTGCATTTTGTGAGCCCAAATCATCTAAATTCAAAACAGGACAGTGAAAAAAACCTGATGATTAAATGAAAACAGTGCCATTTTCTAGGAGCACTACAGGCTTCTTGAAATTCACACTAACTTTGGTACAAAACACAGGAAATTAAAACACTGTAGTGAAATCTACTGCACACAGAGCACTCTGAACCTAAAACATACCTGTGATGTTACCATGACACACCAGTGATCGTATTTACAAAGAAATTGTGCCCATGTTCTTCCTCTACCAGTTAAAGTTGGTTTGCAGTAGAATCTCTACCAAATTTGAGACTTTGTTTGCTCAGCTTATTGTAAAGGTGCTTAAAGTCTATTGTGTTGTTGCCAGAACAGGATAGCTGAACTTTCCATAATCAAGATAAAGACCAAGTCCTCTATCAAACAGGCTTCGTGGGATACTTGTATAACCATGAAAAACTGAAGAGCTGTATGTCGTCCTGCTTAGAAAGAACTCACAAATGTAGCCAATAAGCCAGAAGTTCTGGTAGCCCTGGGAACCTGGAAATAGTGTGCTGCAGAGGCTGAGGACAATTCATCTCCTTTAAACTTGCAGGCTTTTGGTCTTTTTCACACCACTTTTGGGTCTGAAATGTTCGGAGCTCCTTGTTCTGGTCATCTGTTACAATTTTTCTATTTCCTTGGAGGTTTGCTTCAATGGTTGATATCCCAGACTCAGCTGTGCCATTCCTTTATGTATCTTCCCAAGGACATTTTTTATTTGCTATCATCTTTCTGTCTTCAGTCATCCCATTATCATCCCATTGGTTTTAAGTCATCCCATATCAACTGCTCCTTTTGTTTTTCCCTCTCAGTCGCAATTTACTTATGGTGTTTCATAGGCCAATGGGGTACTTGACCCAATGCTCTTTGCTAAATGGCTATGTCAGCTGTGCCCAGTCCCATACCCTTAATTGCGCCAACATGACATCTCATCCATACCTGTCCTAGATGCTCCAATAAGCAATTAACAGTTTGCTATTTAAATAACCACTTCCACAAGAACATGTGTTAACAATTCTTAAAGAGGCAATTCACACTTCTGAACCACTTGTCTCAGTGCTCTTCGGGCATTCATACCCGAAAACGTTTGAGTCATATTTTGGGTGTCTCCTTCACAACAACAAAGGCTGGAGACTTGTTCCTACACACAATCTAACTCTGCCTCACTACCTCGGTGAGGGGCTTTCATTTTCCCTGTAGCATACACTGTATATGTGTTTGCACATATACACACTGTCAGCACAGAACACAGTGACCCTAACAAGCAGAGGGGACCCCTCAGCCCCCAAAACCTGGGAAAATGTGAAGGGAGAGTGAAGCAATGAGCCATCTCACTGTCACCAAAAGGACATACCCTATTCCCTTCCTATTCTCTCCCTCCACCTCCCAGCTGCTCCTGGGCACGCACTTCCCACTGCACACCTTACGCCAGGTGTAGCAGTAGTGGAATCAGTTTAGAAAGTGTCAAATGCAAGAAACTGACAGAAAATCAGCCCCTCAGTGGAAAGTTTTACGTTAAATTACAGAACATAACTTACTCTTGGAAGCACCTAGTGAGGGCACACCTGGCAGAAGGGAGGGGAAAAGCCCTCACATGTCTGAGAGTGAGGGCAGGCAGTGGGAGCTAAATCCCTCGCCTTTGGCAAAAACAAGCAGTTGGACTAACTTAGGTACACTTGGGACTTTGGCCTAAGCTGGTGGGAATCCAGTTTATGGTGTTATGCCTTGTTTAACCAAACGGACCCTCCCCAGTAAAACCCACACCTCACAGCCTAGGTTATGGTTCACATAGCTGCATTTTAATTTCCAAATTATTTTCAACCTTCTTTCCCAAATATGTAACATAAGAACCCAAGATTTTAGACTAAAAATAAACTGTGATAGTTAATACAGTTCGTGAATAATAAATTAATTAATGCTTACATTTACTTAAAACTCAATCCCACTAGGATCATTTTTCACATAAATAAAGCACTCCAAAAGTTCTAGCAGAAGGAAATACTCAGATTCAGAGCAGAACTGTGTTTTATTTGTTACAGCTGTCCACTTATGATACCTGATTCTAGACACAAATTCCTTTGTTTTAGAAATGGTGGTTCATACACTTACCCAAAATGTGTATTATCAGTGCAGGTATAATTAATTCTGGCAGCGTAGTAAACTGTATTGTTGCCTGGGAAATCAAATCCCGCAAAAAGATGGCAAGGCTGAGTCAATCCCTTTGATAACTCTATAACTTAATGTAGAGTAAAAACTATGCAACCCTATCCAGGCTGCTATAAAAGGAAGTTAGTAAAATCTGAGGGTGAACTCTAGTACATTGTTGGTTCTTTTGTCTTAAATTAGGTGAGCTATAAGTTCACATTTTAAACAAAATGTAATTTGTTATGTTAGGCTGAACTGCAAGAGCTTTTTTTTTAATACATAGTATGGACTCATAAGTCTTTTTCTTCTTTATAACGTACACAGAAACATCATATGGGAATATAGTTTTATAATATTTTTCTCCCCTACTTTTTTTTTTAATAAATAATACATTTGAAACATTTATTTATGGTGTTTGGAAATGAGAAATCAAACCTTAGAGCACAGGTTGCTACAAAGTTACAATACCTTAACAAACACCTGTCTTTTTTCATGGTGCAGAACTTATTGTATTTATTTCTGACTCTAGACTTGTACTTGGGAAAGCAGCCCCTTAAACCTCCTGACTGTGAGGAGCACATTGCACACTGGGGACCCCGAGACACGGCTTCAGCAGCACACAGCTCTGTGCTGCAGTCTGCTGAAAACACCAACAGAGCACCGAGAGCAGTGCAGGAACACTGCAACAATGCAGCATCAAATACAGCTGAGTGGGATGGTTGAGGGACGGAAAAATGTGTAGCACAACGACAGGCTGAGAGCCTGGAGAGAGATATCTTGCTGTATATGAACACCTGGTGGGAAGGAGCAAAGAATGACAGCCAGGCTTCTCAGCGATACCCCATCACAGAACCAGAGGCAATGAATGGGCCTATGCCAACATACTACAAATTTAATTTAAACATCGTAAGAAAAACAAATTAACTTTTTTTTTCTTTTTTTTTTTTTTTTTTAACTGTGAGGGTGACTGAGCACTGGAGCAGGTTGCCCAGAGGTCTCCATCCTTGGGCATACTCAGAATCCACTCAGACCCGGCCGTGAGCAACCAGCCCTCGCTGATCCTCCTTTGGATCAGGTAGCCTCCTCTAGAGCTCCCTTCCACCCTCAGCAAATCCCCGAGTCGCTGATATTTGCTCATTTTGCACCTGCAAGCACATACACTCCTGCATAATTTTACAGCAAAACTTAATTTTGCTTCACCCTCGAAATGAGAAATAATTTCCCAGCACCCGAGGAAATAATCTAAGTGTAAATCCTGTGAAACAAACAAACCAACCAACAAACCCCTCTTCTCCCCGTTCTGAGTAACAAACGACTTTCCACATTTAAAAAGAAGCTACCGCATCAGAAACACGTACTTTGTGGTTTTTTTTGTTTTTTTTTTTTGCATATATACTATATATTCTCACTTATTTGGTGAAACACATTCTAAATATGACCTACCCCTAATTTATTTCATTCGACTGCTACTTCTAGGGCTGTGGACTGCACCATTTCGGTGCCTCAGACCCGTGCGCGCCCCTGTCCCCTCACGCACAGGGCGGGGCGCCAGGAGGGCTGAGGGCGGTGCCCCACGGGGGCCGCCCCGCCTTCCCCGTTCTCGCGAGATGGGCGGGGCGCGGCGGGACATCCGGGAGCGCCGGGGCAAGATGGCGGTGGAGTCGCGGGTGACGCAGGAGGAGATCAAGAAGGAGCCCGAGAAGCCGATTGACCGCGAGAAGGTGGCCGGGATGGGCGGCGGTGGTGCCTCTTCGGGCGCGGCAGGGCGGACACCGGCGGTGGGGCGGGGTGGGGGGAGTGGTGAGGGTCTGGCGGCGCCGTGAGGCCGCGGGACGCGGAGGCGCGGGGGGGGGGAGGAGGGCGTGGCGAGCGGTCCCTCATCCTGGTGCCCATCCCCATCTCCGCGGTGCCTCATCCTGGTGCCCATCCCCATCTCCGCGGTCCCTCATCCTGGTGCCCATCCCCATCTCCGCGGTCCCTCATCCTGGTGCCCATCCCCGCGGCCCCTCACGCCCACCTCGCCCCGCAGACGTGCCCGCTGCTGCTTCGCGTGTTCACGACCAACAATGGGCGGCACCACCGCATGGACGAGTTCTCCCGCGGCAACGTGCCCTCCAGCGAGCTGCAGATCTACACCTGGTGAGTGACCCCCCCCCGATCCGCACCCGGCGAAGGGCGCGGGGCGAGAGGGGCGTCGGCTGGTTGGTGCCCGGGTAGGGGAGGGTGTTGGGTGGGCACTGGTCGGAGAAGGAAGCGCTGGGGACGGTTTTGGTTGCGGTGGAGTAGAGCTGTTCTGGCTGTGCCTTGGCGGCTGAGAGAGGCACCCCTGGGAGCACAGCTGGGGCTGAACGCTCCTTGCTGCACACTGAGACTTAGCGTGGCTGAATTGCCCAGTCCCGGGTGCACGGGATCGGTGGCTTCTGCTGTGGTCTTGGTTATCACAGCGAATCCATTCAGTGCAGGGGTTCTCCCATAGTGCTTAAATTTTGTTCCAGCAGCCCTGTTTTTCCAGTACAAGCACTTGTTCCAGAAGGCTTGAGCTGTCGTGTGAATGGTTTGTTGGTTTAACTCTTGAGAGCAGAGTCATATGTTTATTTTTGCATGCTCAGGTAGCAGCGCTTTAACAGAGAGCTGCTTTTTATTACTTTCAGATTTATTTTGGAGAACTTCTTCAGTCTCTGTTTGCAAACATGTTAGGATTTGTTTGTAGTGTTTTGAAGAATGCCTTTGAAAATCAATTATGCTCGTTTTTAAACTTTATTTTTCCTTCATAGTGTCTGGCACGGTTGTAGCTTGTGCATCGTGTAGTTGAATAAATCCATTTTTGTGGCTACCAAAGCATGCCGTTCTAATTTACTTCTAAGTGGGATTTATGGACTCTGTCCAGACTGTTGGTGGTGTCTGAGCTGTTTGCCATCTGCAGAAGTCAGAATGGGCATTGTCTGTCAACACACTGCCCCTTGGTTGCCTGAAGCTCGGAGTGACTGTACAGTCTGTATAATTACAGATGCTTTAGTTGTGATGATTAAGTCCTTTTGTACTTGAAATTCTAGAAATGAGCTTTAGCCCTGCTCTGACTGAAGGCTGGGAAGAGGAGTGCTGCCTGCTAGGACAAAAATGGAAAACTGTTAATTTCTTTCTGCTTTTACATTTCCACTAATATTCAATAAACTATTTGAATATGCATGTTAACTTAGGTAAGGGGACTCTTACACTGTGCCTTGTATAAATGCATTAATGCATTAAAAAGATAAATAGGCTCCTGCTGTTTAAATGGTAGCTCTTCTTAGAGGCCTGGAAAAGCAGATGTTGAAATGTATACAGAGGTGAAGAGGTTTGTCTTAATACCATGGTAAATCAGACGCTAGGTAGAAGCTACATTTGTGTTAGGCTGTGTTGTACAGTAAGTGGTGAATTCTCACATATATAATCAATAACTAGAGTGACTTCGTGTGACTTGATTGTTTGAGCAAAATGTGTTGTTTGTCCTGTGGTGCAGTGAAATCAGAGGCTCCCGGTGGTGTGTCAGATCTGACTTTTAGGTATGGATATAGAGTGTACAAAGGCAAGGAAACATATGGTTAAGTTGTTGCAATGCATTGATTCCATCTTAAATGTTTTGGGAAGCTTTTTTTGCTGTTGCTTTTGAGAATGTGAAGCACTTAAGTTTGTTTGTTCAATCTAGGATGGATGCAACTCTGAAAGAGCTGACCAGCTTAGTGAAAGAAGTTTACCCAGAAGCACGGAAGAAGGGCACACACTTCAATTTTGCAATTGTTTTTACAGATCTCAAGAGGCCTGGCTATAGGTAAATGGCATTTCTTCTCTGGGTTACTACTAGACTTTGGGCACCATGCAGTAAATTATTATTCATTAGCACTGATTTTAAAGTTCAGAACCCATATACCAGACTTTTGAAGTTTTTTAAAGAGAGCTTGTATGATGACCACTGCAAACTCTAAATTCTGCTTGGTGACCATCCCTGTTAATGTCTTCCCAAAACAATGGCTCTGTGTGCATGAAGGCCTTGGTTGCTGTATTGGCAACCAGCCGGAACACAAACCTTCAGCTGGAGGTAATGCTTTGTTCCTGGTAGGTCTTGCACCTGAGTTATAGCAATGATCTTGTTGCAGTTATCTCTCTTCCAAAATGGCATGAGCGAACCTTTGCCAGCATCCAGTGGATATACCCTGCTCTGGAATCTGTGGGGTCTTGTGCTGTGTCTGTGTGGAAAGGGGCAAGGCGTTCTTGCTAGTATTATGACAGGGTAAAATATTTCCCCACCCTCTTCCCTGTCAGAAAGAGCATTTGCTGTAGCTTTTCTTGGTGCACGGTTCTGCAGAGAAAAACCCCAGCATCTTGTGTATACAGCCAATGCTACCTGGGGTGCAGAGGGTGGTGTGAGAAGGGAGTTGTGAGCCAATACTGTTCCTGTTTTGGACATCTGGAGAGACCGGACACTGATCACTAACTTGCCTTTCCTCTGCTGCTCACAGGGTGAAGGAGATCGGCAGCACCATGTCAGGCAGGAAGGGAACAGATGATTCCATGACATTGCAGTCTCAGAAATTCCAAATAGGAGACTACTTGGATATAGCCATCACTCCTCCGAATCGCGCACCGCCCCCATCAAGCCGCATGAGACCTTACTAAACTACTGCTTCTTTGTATGATTACACATTCTCTTTATTCCTACTTGCTGTTCTAAAGCAGGCTTATTTTTTTGCTTTTGTTGGTAAGCACCTGAAAACAAAGCAGAGCATCAGAAAGGAAAGTTAACTCTTAAACCTTAACTTTTAGTTTATTTGTTTAGTAGAAACCCTTATTTTTAGCAGCGCCATCATCCTATCCCTGATTGTTGCAGTTTGAATAGTAAGTTAGCGTGTCCAGTGTTTCAAGGCTTCCATGAAATATGACCGAAAGGATTACAGGTGTTCTGTAGTTCTAACTTGTTTGGAATAAAGATTGATGTTATTAATCTTTTGATAGTGTGGTCGTGTATCGAGGCTCAAGGTTCTGTGTTAAAAGTTACTAATGGAGCTAGGGGTTGTTGAGAGTTTTTAGCAGTCAGCTTTTAGAATCTGAAAAATGGAGAGGGGGTAGCTCAGGTGTCTCAGTTGTCCATGGGCAAACTGGGCTGTGGGTCTGTGCAGTGTTGCCTGGTATGTTCGTAGAGGAGCAGGATGAAGAAGGGGCATTTCACAGCAAAACAGTGCAGTACTGGGAGGATGGGGCCTGTGGCTTCTTAGCTCGGTGCTTGCCAGTTTCTTCTGTCACTGCAGGGGGAGATGTTGAGACACACGGATGCCTCTGGTTTGTTGCTGACCAGGAGCATCCAGCTGGTCTGGGCAGAGCCCAGCACTTGGTTCCTGCACATTGAGCCTCTGTGTGCTCAAAGAAAGGCAAGAGCAGGAGCCGTAGTTGCTCCTTAGAGCATTCACCTTCCTTACTTGAGGCCTGAGCGGAGGCTAAGACTGAAGTAAGTGTTCCTGTCTGCTGAGGACAAGGCATGCTTTGTGTCATCAGCTGGGATCTATAGGTTTGTTTGGTTTTTTTCTCTCAGTCCCTCGGTGCAGCATAGCCTGGGGGTTTTAGGTTAAGTTCCGTCCATGGCTTACTCTTCTGTCCCCCTTCTCTGGCTTCTAAGTTGAGTTGCAGTTTCAGCCTTCATGAATGTCTGTCATTCAGAGAATCACCTGTGTCCGAGTCACTTTTCCCCTGAAGACTGAAAAGTATTCACCAGTTTTTTAAAGAGAGCTCAAGAAAATACTCTACAAATGGTCATTATAGAGGACTGCACCTGGAAGTGGCAGTGGAGCTGCTCTAATGTTGCCAGAGTTGGGATGGATGGGATGGTTTGCCAGGATGCAGTCATCTCTGGTGTGAGAGGGAGGTGCTCTACGATACTGCTGCTGTGAGGAACAGTTCAGTGACTTCTGTGTCACCGGGGCAGGCTTGGTCACGTTTGGGACCCCTGCCACCTGCCTGCTGCCTCAGCTGTCTGGTGTTTGGCACCTTACAGACCCGGACAGACAGAAGAATGAACACTACTGCCAAGTGGCCTCACTGATTGCCACAGGGCAACCTCTGTCCTGCCAAATAAGTGAGGTGAGCGCTGCAGTAACTGGCACATAATTACAGAATTGTACAGTTCCCACCTAAGGCAAGGACAGACCTGCCATTAGGGGTATGCAGGAATATGAACATGTCCTCATTTTTGGGTCCTGGATTTTGCTTTAATTGCATTTCATAAAATGAAATGTAGTCATTATGTAAGGCAACAGCGGCAAGTGAGCCTGTGTCAGTGACTCAGCTGCTCTGGGAGGCAGCTTGGCTTTGCTGCTGGAATGGTCCAGTGAAGGCTTCTGCCTGCCCAGCTGGCAGAGAAAAAGAACACCTAATGGCCTTACATGTGGTGGCCCATGAAGCAAATTCACCAGTAGAACTGCCTTCAGTAGCAAATACTACAGCTTGACTGTTTAGGTGAGGAGTTCACCTTCCCTTGACTGCCATGAATCTATAAACTTCAGCTGATCTCCCCAGCTGCTTTGGGAAAAACATCTTGGGGAATGAGATTTGCCCTCAAACACTTGCACTTGACACAGAAAGGTGATGCAAAAGTGGAGAGAGTTCAACTTTTTGTGCCTATTGTTATGAGAAAAGACACTTGAGAGCCCAGTGTAGTTCAGGTTAGGAGTTCCCTACATCAAAATCCATTAGGCAATCCAGGCCAACGGCAGCAGCTGCGAAAGCAGACAGCACCAGGGCACAACCATCCAGATGTGGCAAGAAGTGAATGGGAAGTGAAAGCTGGCATCTGCTGAGCTCTTACTGCACAGGAGGGAATTCACTCATGGCAACAAGGTTGGGTTTGTCTCTCTCAAAGCTACTATAAAAATCGAAGGATATAAGTCCCTAAAAAGAGCAAAATATGTAGAGCGTGGTTTGGGGAAATAAAAACATGATCTCAAAATTTGTTAACAGTGAGCAATCCCGTATGCCCAGGAAGTGGTGTAGACAACATTACATCCCGATTTGTCAATCCACATGATTTTCTTTGTATGCAGCAATTTGATGAGGGATTTTTGTCCCTCATCAAGGCAGCTGGATGACTTTTTCCCTTTTTTTTTTTTTTGGATGCTTAAAGCCTTAACAGACACAATTATGTTTCGTGTCTGCACTTTCACCAGTAACTTCCCTTCCAAAGCTTTTTGTCTCCCAGCTGCATAAGACAAAGAACAGGGATGACAGCTTTCAAAAAAAAGGTCTCCTGGCTTTGACATTTCTTAGCGGTAAACCCCATGAACGACAGCCGAGACAGCTCTCGCCTCCTGCCCAGGCCCCAGCAGGGATACCACACATACCTTACCTCCCTTGCAGGTGGCCCTCCAGGCCTTGCCTTATCCCTGTCCTTCCTCAGTGGGCTATTTTTCTCTGCCTCTAACTGGTGACACATATCTGGACCACTCCTGCAGCTCTCCAGCCCCCGTGTACTCTGGCTCCTCTGGTTGCTGCAGCAAGCCCAGTGAGCTGGGGTCCCCAGCCAGGGCCATGAGAAGCACTGCATGTCCTGCCTGTGGGGTGCAGCACGGTCAAATGGACCCACATATAGGAACTGAGGCAACTTTCCCTAATTTCACCTTTTTCACCCTCAATAGCACTTACCGGAGGCTGCTCTGCTCCCAGAGGTGGGGCTTTATGTTCATGTGTTCCCTGTGATGTGCCTTTCCTGCGTGTCCAGGTTTCGCTTGTCATGAAGGACTCTCTGCCATGCTTCCCCAAACAAACGTAGTTCTTAAAACTACCCCCCATCATTTTATCCACCTAACCCAATGTTTTTTTCAATTTGATAAACAGGAAAAAAGTGTATAAAAAATGCAAATTTTTTCCACACCAAGAAACCCTCACTGTTACCTTGTCACACCTCACAGAAATACTGTCCTGTTTATCATTAGCCAGGCTTTTCAGTCAACATGGGGAGGAAAAAAGATTCTCTTCCCTGTGCTCAGGCCTTAAATTAAGGGTTCTGTTTTCATAGTCCCCTTCTGATTTCACCACTTCTCCACCACAGGTGTAGTGACACATATGTACAGGAACAGAGTACAGCCCCAGAGGTGCAGCCATGACCTTCCCTGTGGTGGCAGCACAAGCCTGATAAATATTCTTCTGCAGCACTTTTGGGAGAGGCTGCCTGTGTCTGGTGGAGGAACTGGCATGAGTGTTAATTACCTCCCTAGTTAAGGAATGAGGACAACTCACACACTTTGTCAATAACCTGGGCAGCATCAGACACAGTCCTCCTTCCAGCACCACGTTTGCCCTCTGACTGGAGCAGTTGTGGAGGCTTACATTTTACGTTACAACTCTGGTCAAAAGCAGAACAGGTGTAGAGCAGTAGGAAAAAATAGGCAAATAACTCAGCAAGTTCTTACTTTTGTAATGGAAAGCATGGAAAAACAAGAAGTCTCCAAAATCGTGTTGGGGCTGGAGTGTTCGGGATCCTCCCTGGGGTATTTCCAGTCTCACAGAACTGACAGGCTTCAAGTGGAGACATTCTGGCCCAAAAGCTCACTTGACCTCTTCAACACACTCAGCAAGAAAATTGGTGCACTCAGCAAGTGACAGCTTCAAGGGTGCCTCTGGGTGAGCTGGCTGAGGCATGAGTTCTCCACACTATGCTCCAGGCAAACACGAGTCTTCAGACTTGAGGAAACTGGGAGGTGGTTTAACAGGGGCTGAAACTGCACCTGTCCCAGGCTTTAGAGGACAGGAGGCAAGAGCTGCAGTAGTGGTTGGAGGGGCAGTTAAGAACAGCACCCAGCACGCAGCAGTCCCTCACTAGCCCCCAGCTACCTGCCTGCTCAGCTGGGGCTGTGTGGACTCCTGTCCTGGGGCCTGCTGGAAGGTGTGCTACACTCCTGCTGCCTTCGGCTGCTGCACTGGAGGGCAGGAGGCCTATGCTAAGAAAAGGAGAAGGGAAGCACAGGCACATAGAAGTACTAAAGGTTTGAAATACACCCCAGAAGTGCCACAACAGCCCACTACAGCCAGGAACAAACCACACCGCCCGCACCTACAGGCTAGGACAAGCCTCACTTCCCAGGGTGAGGTTTGTCCTAGCAGCTCTGTTCCCTCCAGCCCAGTTTATGCAAAACCACCCAAGCAGTTGTCCCAGGAAGGGAGAGTTTGTGAGAAGAAATGTTGGGTGCTGGGATGAAGAAGAGGAATTGCTTCAGCTGCCACTGAAGTGCTTGTGGAGGAACAGCGTTAGGCAACCTTTCCAGAGCAGCTGGACAGACAGGATACAATTCACCCAGCCAGGGAAGGAGGATGTCCTGGCTCCCACTCTCTCATCCTTTCCCTTCTCATGCCTCAGCAACCGCCAGTGCCTTTGCTGGCAGACAGTGATTTGGGTCAGTGCACAGTCCATGAACGATTTAATCTTGGAAAACAGTAATTAGTTCCTGATGGTTGAGCAAGCAGGAATGGATTCCCCTGCAGCCACAACTGCAGTGACACAGCTGACAACCTATGGCGTGGGACCTGCAGCTGGGGCAGGAAAGGCGGGGCCACGCAGACTGCCTTACAACAATTGCGTAAGCAATCATTAGGGAACCAACCACCGGGCTTTGATCCAGGAGTACATTGTGCCAAGAACTAGGGAAGCATTTGAACACCTTCCTGCTGGGTATTCTGCAAACTATGCTTTGCTTGGTCTCTTCCCAGGAGAAGTGCCTGTGTAACACAGCATCTTCTTCCATGGACATTTCCCATGAATATGCATTTGTGTTGCCTAAAACTCTTCAACTTGAATTAGGCAAAACAAGATCAAAGAAATTCATGGGTCTGGTCATCTCCCTACTATGCTGTCAACTGCCCCTTTGTAATAGTAGGTATTACTGTAAGGACAGCATGAGCCTTTACATTTAAATTGATAGATAATATATAGCAGCACCAACCAATGTCTTCCTGCTAGAAAGTTGTATTCCCGTGGACTAACACACATGTGATTCCATAGTGCAGCCACTGGATGTTGTCATTGCTCCATATGAATGCCACAATCTCTGTATTACTGTCCCATGGGGAAACAAGGTACTCCCAAAACAGAAGGCAGATTCAACATCAGCTCCAGCTGTTGATGGAGTACATGCAACTACCATAAGTAATGGAACATCTGAATAGTGAAAAGAGGGAACAAAGCAAATATTACATTTTCAGAAAATTTAAAGGGTCCATGGTGCACAAAAAAAAAAACAAACAAGGAAGACTGGCATGTATTTATTGCTCCAGAGATTTATAAAAACATCAATAAAAGCACAATGGGCAGCACTGAAAGCAACGCTTGTCAATTATCCCATTGACAACCATCTGGGAAGTTTCATTTCACTAGAAGAGCTATATTTGTGTTCAACCTTAGGCAAAGTATTTCTCAGATAAGAAAGCACCGACCACCTTGAGGGACTTCCTTGGCAGAACTATTGAGATGCTTCTTTGACAACAAATGGGATTATGGAGAGAAGCTTCTGTTAGCTGACACATTTGATATACTTTAAAAAAATAAAAAAAAAATTAAGAACCACAGAAAATGAAGGAAAACTAAAGGCTATGCTTTTTTGTTTACTTTCCAGATGTCCTTAAATACTGAAGTACAATTTTTCACTGGGTTTAATCCTTTCTGACAGCAGGCTACTACTAGAGGGTGTGACCCCATTTTCACCCTTCCCTTGCATCTGATCTAGCACTCACATGGGCAGAAGCTGAGCTTGAGATTATTGTTGGGAAGGACAAACTAGAAGAGAAAACAAAATTAATTAGCCTTTCAGTGTCTTGGCAAATGGAACAAATCCATTGTAAAACTGCACAGCCCCTACACTCTGTGCAAGAGAACTGGGGAAACAGCCTCTAATGGAAGCAACCCCCAGTTAAAGTAAATAAAGCACAACACAGAACTGAGTCAATTTGGCCTGTTTTCAGGTGACAATTGTCTCTCAGAACTACTGCATTTGCTACTTATTTAGCTATTGTTTATCCAAACTCTACCTTCTGACAGGCCAATGCTGTTAAGAGATTCATCCCACAAGAAACCAACATGTAAATTTTGAGTTCTTTTGCATCATTCCCACTCTGACAAACTTTAGTTTGCAGCAGGACAAGCCTTTCTCCAGCAGCAACACTAGCTTAAGTGGAGTTTTACCCTCCTCCAGCCGCCATGGCTACATCCTTGGTTGTTCCAGTATATCAGATGGCCACCTGTGTGAGAGGACTGATCTGAGTAGGAGAAAAACAAAAAGACAAAACAAACAGGTACCTTTCTCTCTTCAGCTTATTTTGAATACAGATCAGTTTCCAACAGAACCACAGAATGGTTGGGGTTGGAAGGGACCTCTGGAGATAATCCAGTCCCATGCTTCCTGCTACAGCAGGTTGCACAGGATTGCATCTAGGCAGGTTTTGAATACCTCCACAGAAGAAGATGCCTCTCTGGGGCAGCCTGTTCAAGTGCTTTCACTTGTCATTTCCCTCCCCTACCCCCAGTGCTCAAACTATTCTTTAGACCTTCCTAAAAGGTTGTCAAAGGTGAAGCATGACAAACTCAAACTAGCTTTTGTTTTGCTGCTCTGATTGTATCTACCTCAGAGCAGTGCTCCTCCTGTAAAAAAAACCACAAGTAAAAACAACATTATTATGTGTGTTAGGGTAATATTGTAGGCAAGAAAAACAAAACCAACTAGTAAAACTTCATTTCCAGATTCCAGAAAGTCTCATGCCTGTATCATGACATAATAGCTTGAGTAGACCAGAAGATTTTAAGATTTCAGTTGTTGCATTGAAGATAATTTCTTTCTCATAGTATTAATTGAATCCTTTTAAAATTAGTTAACGAAATAGCTATGAAATGTAGCAGAAAATGTTAATAAGCAAGCAGAATGATGCGAGTGGCTTACAGTGAGAAGCTCAGCACTGCTAGGTACAACTCCATGGTTCCTAAGGGAGGAAAAGACAGCAGAGTGCTGAATTGTTCTCAAGTTTAGGGGAAAGACTCTTATAAGCCCTTCTGTGAATTTTGTTAGTTGTGGGTAGGGGGAATACAGCAAGATCCAGGACAGTAGTGCTGCTTGTTCCGTTTCACATTAAAAGGAGTCTTTCAGGATATCTGGCTTGCTTCAGGGCAAGAAAGTAGTCACGAAGTGCTGTGGGGGGAGAATGAAGACTGTGAAACACTTCCTGCTTAGGGCTGGTAAATCTGTCTGGCTGAAAGAGTCTTGCTTTGCAGCAGAATATTTTGTACCTTTCCAAGGCCACGAAATTCCAGGACTAGAATCCACACCACAGTGTGGTTTTAAAGATGCTAGAAGCAGGTTTGGCCTTCACTCTGAAGGAGTTGGGTAGAACAAAGAAGTGTTTCAGAGCAGCCACCAAGCATTTGTGACAGATTTATTTAGTAACCAAAACTTAATCAAGCTCACAGACTGACACATAATACATAGATATTTTTAAACAGAAAATAGCATTTAAAATTACAGTGTGCTCAGGTCAGAACTAGTAGAAAAATCACCTTCTCTAGTTAATTTGATGTACACTTATTCTGGAGAATGACAACAACAGCAGGAAAAAGGCACCTTTACTTGCTAAGTTTTAACAAGGACAAGTCTCTCTAAGCAAGTGGAGAAACGCCTCTGGGCACCTCCAGATGTTTGCATATCCTGAGGATTTCAAAGAAATGCAGACTGAGTTCTGAAAAGCATACACTTATCCCCATCTCGTGGGACAGTCTCTCCCTTCTCATATGTTGCATGTTTGCCCTCATATAAATGACAACCTTTCAGCCATCAAGAGGAAGAAAACTGGTAAGAGCAGTCCTGGAGGCATTCGGAAGAACAGCTGACGCTGGAAAGAGCAACCTGGCTCCCATCAAGGGTATGTACTGGGTTTTCTTGTGGACAACAGTAAAAGCACTGGTAGAAAAAGTCCTAATTACTATGATTACCAGATACCAAAAGATGGCCTAACAGCTCTGAGAACTTAAGCTTGGTCAGCTATTACAGGAGCACATGTGCCCTTTTCAGAGGCAACACCACCACTCACAGAATACACATGGTAACAGCACAGGAGAGTAAGCAATGGCCAAATGCTTGCCAGAAAATTCTTCCAGCAGCCAAAGACATATATAACCAGCATCAATTGCACAATACCTTTTCAAATAATTCACATTTGAGCCAGAGTCACCCTCCAGAGCTACAGAGTAACCAGATGCATAGCACTTGTTACTATGCCAATGAATATTATATAAGAAGCCTTGTGGGAAATGCCCTTCTGACAGGGAGGTAGCAGTGAGCCTGGTGCAGGAATGCATCAGGTAGGTCTCAGTGCTGCAGAAGTGACTGAAAGCACAGAAGTGCTTTGAACAGTAAAGCAGGAGTTACTCTTCCAATAAAAAAAGACTTGGTTCTGTTGAAGATACCCAGTACTGTTGAAGCACTAGACTTCAAACTCAGCCCTGAAAAGATGTACAGTGTCACAAGAACAGCCAGAGATACCCACTTTTTGGGGCAATACACTGGACTTTCCCTTTGTGACTACCCAACTGCTCTCTCTGCAGCCTACTACTGCAAATGCAAGCCTATACAACAGACAACTGAAGTACTACCTCATTCTCCGTTCCTCTTTGAAGCATAATATATTTAAAAACCCTCAAAACATTTTGCCAATAATGTCAGTAGGAAATTAGGCACAAGTTGTTATTTCAAACAAGTTTATCCACATTGTGGATAAAGAATTTTTCTTCATTTAAAAAAGCTTTTTCTTGGTATGGCTCTTTCTTCCCATCAGTATTTCCTTTTGCTTTTTGAACTTGTTATGATTCAGTGATAAGATCCATGAATATGAAACAGTCTCAACATGGTCTTCAGCTTGATTTCAGATGTTTGGCTTGAAAACTCCACGATATCCTCTGCAAATATATCCAGATGAGTTCATGAGCTTATTTCAATCGCATTTTGAATTAGCAGAAGACACAAATATTGAGAACTTGTCTTTTTTATTTTGACAACAAAAATGGAGGGTCAGCTAAAGTGGGAGCTTTGCTCTATTTGACTAATCAAATGGATTCCAACTCCCAAGTATAGCAAGATACCAACTTTTATCAGTCTCACTCTGCTTTGTTGTGATTGTTATTTGACTCCATACATGTTCCTTGTACTTCTTACCTAAATAATCTGTAGAGGCTCCAAGTTTAACAGATAATCAACAAATATAATATATAATACATTCAATCAGGAATATGTACACTTGATAAACTTGTCTTCTTTATATTCGAATCGATGTTGTTCTTTATAAAGCTATTGTTCCATTTTTCAAAGATTACTCATACTTATTGTAGCTTTGCATTCCAAAGAATTTTGTCTTTGCCAAAACCGTGAAATCAGTTCTCACTTATATGCTTTTCTCCAATTTCCTTAGTTTTATTGCCTATATTTATTCAGAAGAAAGGATTCGCTGGTGCTTTGATTGCCACCAAGTAAAATACATACAGATAAACCAGTAAAACTCTTTTTTTTTTTTTGTGAGGATTCAAACACACAGTCAACTATAATATTTCTTCTTTACAAATAGGCAGTCAGATATCACCCCGAATCCAGTTATTTAGTCACAGAAGCAAGCGCTACTCTGGAAGCTGAAGAGCAAGCAGCTGCATTGATTTCTAAATGCGTTAAAGCATCTTTGTAGCTCCTACAAATTAAACTACCCAACCAAATCTGTAAAATGCAATCATACCTGTTCTCTTTGTTGCAGTAATCAGTGGAATCACTTTCACATCTTGTAGTATTTCCTGCCTTGGTCTCCATTTCCTTGGCATTAGAAGAGCCTACCTTATGATTGTATTTGGACAGAATCTACAGGAAACATTAAATGGGATTAAAAAATTTATGTAAGAACTCAAACCAGATGGATTACAGATAGAATTAAGCCCTTTTAATTTTGATATTACAATTATTTAGGAAAAAAGTATATTAGCTAACCTGTAGAACATCATCTGGTATCCTTGTTATTTCTGGAGGTGGAGGAGTGTTGAGTAACTGGTCATAGTGTTTTATTGTGGGAGGAGAAGGGTCCCCCAGATGTTTAAGATATGCGTCAGGGCTCACAGCAAAAGGAATGCTATCTTTGTATTGTTTATCTCTTGCATCACTCTTTGTCACCGACTCAGTCTTTCCCCCTGGCTTTACCTGCTGCTGCAAAAGAGGTATTAAATGCCTTCAGGTAATTTACTTATGTTAGGTGAAGTATTTAGTACATTTCTTACAAAATTACCATTACAAAGAACTTCTACAGTTACATAAGAAAAAATAGTATTGGAAAAGAATTCCAAATGAACCTTTTAAAAACTGCTTATGGCAAAGTGTGTGAAAATGTACACAGTTGCTATATACTACCTTAGCTTCTGCTTTTAGCCAGTTTGTGTGAAAGTCTGGACACTGTGGTGTTGCTGTATGACTGGGAAGAGGCAGCTCCTTTGTCTCTGGTGACCTTGGTAATACTGTACTATTCGTTTTGGAAGAGACCTTCACATCAGGAGTACAGAACACAACTACCATAGGAGAAGCCATCCAGTCAGCTGCTGATACTAAGAGTGAGCAAAATATAAATAAAAATACATACAGAAACACACACACACACACACATATATAAATATTACCAGTTCCAGCTTAATTTCTAAGTCTAAGCTTTTCATAGATTTGCATGTTCTAAAATGCCTGTATCATTTTAGCTGATACTTTTTGTTTGATCCATGCAAATTACCGTATTCCTTAAAATCAGCAAATGCCAAAAAAGGTGATCATTCTAGTCTCACTACTGAATGTAACTGAAAAAGCTCAACTTAAATTGGCATTGCACTACTTTCTCATGTATACAATTGCCACTGTGTTTGTTCCAAGATTCTCACAGATTTTTTAAAGAACATATTTCTCCTCTCAAAGTTTACTTTTTGTCATTACTCTCGAAAGACCTAAATTACTGTCTCACTAGCCTCTCTCAAAGTGGTTTCTTTCCTGTCTAACCAGTATTCTCAGAAAAAAAAAAAAAAAGGCAAAGTTAGCAAAACAGTATTTTTATTTCAAAAAAGGGATAAGCTACAGTTACAAAATGATTAATTCCTCTGTATAATTCCAGCTGGATATGAGCAGAAGAATGAGGAAAGATTTATACTGAAGTGAGAAAGTCTCCCACAGAAGCCATCAACATTTCATTTTTTAGAATTTGGTGCTCATACAATGACTAGGCCTGAATTAACTATAATTAACCTGAAACACAATCTGAAACTGAAGTTTACTATGTGTTTATAATGTATTTACACATGCATCTCCTAAAAAAGTGCATATGCATATTTATTTCACATATTTTTAACTTACCATTCTCAGCTCTCACATTTGATTTTGGCACAGAAGTAACCATGATTTCCCTGGGTGTCATTTCTGGCACATCCCCTCCATTATCCTCTCTTTTAACCAACCTGAAAATGAAACCCCTCAATTAGCTCTCAAATATTAAGAAGAAGTCACAATTGAAGGAATACTGTCAGCCTGATCACTTTTCTAGTATTCATTTATCAATATGAAAATCAAAAATTAATTTTCTCAAAGATTATTTTTTCATCTGTGATTCTCCAGCAGCAATTTGTAGTATGCAAATATTCAGTCCAGCCACAGACTATCAAATACACTGAGATTTCAGTCCAAGGCATTAGGAAGAAATCAAACCCAAACCAACCAAACAAAAAGATGTCTAGGGTAGGACAAATGCCCCAGATTACCAATTCTGTGTTAGGTGTACAGCCTATTTAATTTTGAATTGCCTGTTACCTACAAAATTTCAAGCAACAAAAGGAAATAGTTTTTGCTTTAAAACTAGTATGAATATTGTGAACACTAAAAGATTTTTAATTCAATTTAAAGTTTGAATAAGATTACTTATCTTAATCAAATACTATAGAGCTTTACAGTAATTATATTATTTACATAACTATTTAAAAGGAGAAATCCCAAAATTATTTTAAAAGAAAATGTAGCAACTTCAGAGTGAAAAGCCATTTAATATCAATTCCACAACACTGGAAACTGAAATTTTTAAAATTATTTTTTCATATCCAAGATATTCTAGCAGAAGAATGACATATGCAGTTAAGAGGCGTATTACCAGGCAAAAAGTGGAAGCTTACCTATATGCAAAAGCGTGTCCATAAGAAAATTATTTTAACTGTTTAAAAAGTTATTTTAGCTAAGAGAACAAAATTTAGAGCTTCTCTAAAAAATGCCTAAGCTTAGAAAAATTACCCATCAAACAATTTTCTGTATTTTACTTAGATGAATATGTATCAAATTTTGGGTTTAAAAAAAAAGTAATTTTTGAAGTCAGTTTTGCCTTGGAAGTATTATAGATACCTGAAACCATTTGATTTTTAGTTTCTACAATAAGAAGAATAAGTAGAATTTTTAAAGTGGTTTTCATGAATACGATTGTTTTTTTGAATGATTTCTCTAAATATCAAATATTTAGCTACTGTCAGCTTTCAAAATTGAACATGATGCTAATAGTAACTATAAAAACGTGACCTTTACATTACCTCTGAAGTATAGAAAAATAGTTATAGTTAAGATGTTTTATACCTCACTGCTGCAATTTTGTTCTTCATAATTAGAACACTGAAAATCTGGAGATATCTTTTCGAGAGAAGACTGGAGCAAAAACACCAAACTGTTTGTAAGGTGGGGCTTATGAAAGAGAAAACGCAGTGCTTCTACAAGGAGGCATTTTACTGAGTGCTTTACAAGTTGTTTTCTGTGTTTATATTCCTAAAAAGCTTCTGAAACCTTTAAATTGGCAGTGTAATATCTACTGCAGACAACACATCCCAGAGCCAAACCCACGGTTAATTAAAGCAGAAGATCACAGATATACTGTGTGTTTTCCCTTTGTAAATACATCTTCTTATCGTGGTGCAGTCAAGGGAAGGAGCATATCAGGTGCATTTCATGGTAGCATTTGGCACTGTTGGCACTGCAATGGGTGCGTGAAAAGACACGTAGAGAGTTGAATAAAGACACAGGACCAACCAGCTGGTAGGTATCACCCTATCATCTGCTTGAAGAAAAAGAGGAGGGCGATAGCAGAACGAAATTAGTTCAGCAAACTCAATAGAGAAACAATCTGAACTTCAGTAACGTACTTACTTTTGGATTGTCTGAGCAGTTTTATGAATAAGTGACGTCGTATAATCTTCATTCAGGCACATGGTATGTTCACTAATGCCAAAGTGTTCAAGTTTTGGTGTTGCAAACTCATAACCATCCATCTTCAGCTTACATTTTGGTGTTCTGGGCAAAGTACGGGGTGTCTGCATTTTCAGTGGAGTCTCATTCTTTGACTTTTGTTGATAAGCATTTGTTGTGTGCTGTGGTTTCACTGCACTCCAAGGCCTGGAGAAAGCATATTGTGAAAGACCGAAATCAGAAAGCCGGGGGCTACGCAGTGGGTTTTGAGGCAACACTGGCTTCTCAGTACAAGCAGGAAGATCATTTGCTTTTTCTTCATCAGATTTATTCTGGGCAGACACTGTCGATTCACTGTTAACTCCTTCCTCTTCTTCTTTTTAAGAAATGAAATGAAAAAAAATTATGTCAGAATTTCTGTTCTAAGAATTTATAAAATAAATTGGGACACCTCCCCAGTATTCAAAATTTTTCATTTATTATTGTAAAAAATAGATTCCTTCATTTGTTTTAAAGGACTGAACCCAACACTGCAACACATATCAAAACCTCATATAATAAGCTATATTTATAATATAAGTCACACATTTACTGAATTTCACTCTGCTGGTAAATATTATTTCTAAGAAAAATGAAATTGAAAGATTTTTAGATAAGAGTATTTTTCATAGAATTCATCTCCCTGTATGGAGATGATAATGATTTTGGGGAAAGAGCAAAGGGCTAGAATGCCCATTCTTCAAAAAATCAGTATTGAAGAAAGGTTACGAAGCAGCAACTAAAACCTTGCTAAAGAAGAAAGCTATTGGGTAACAAGAGTCCACTGCAAAAATATGTAAATATGTAACTTGTACGTTTTTGGAGTTAGATAAACTGAAACACCCCAAAACATTAATGAATTTCTGCATGATGTAGTAAGTGTAGGACAGTGAAGCTGGGGAAGGGCCTGGAGCACAAGCCCTGTGAGGAGTTGCTGAGGGAGCTGGGGTCGTTTAGCCTGTGAAGAAGAGGCTCAGGGGGCCTTGTCGCTCTCTACAACTACCTGAAAGGAGGTTGTAGCCAAGTGGGGGTTGGTCTCTTCTCCCAGGCGATGAGAAGACACGGTCTTAAGCTGTGCCAGGGGATATTTAGGTTGGATATTAGGAAGAATTTCTTCACAGAAAGGGTGATTAGACATTGGAATGGGCTGCCCAGGGACGTGGTGCAGTCACCGTCCCTGGAGGTGTTTAAGGAAAGACTGGACATGGCGCTTGGTGCCATGGTCTAGTTGGCATTATGGTATTTGGTCACAAGTTGGATTCAATGACCTCAGGTCTTTTCCAAGCTAAGTGATTCTGTGATTCTGTGAAGTAGGTAAGGGGAGGGAGGGTATTTGAAGTAATACACCTTTCTGTGTGCATTGATATCGTATTCAGATGCACTTAGCTTAAAAACACATCTTAAAAAATAAAGTAACCTCATAGCTCTGTTTGGAGATATATTTAAAAGCAGAGAGAGTACAGGAAAAAAGGTAATATAACAATCAGAGCCTTCTGCCCTATCTTTGTGAAATAGCTGTAGTAGCTTAACTCGGACTGAATATGGTCCGTGACCACAATTTTTGTTTTGTAACGATGGGATAATGGTCAGGTGTGGGAGATGGCTGGGCTGCAGACAGCTTAGGCCTTGAATTTATTCAGTTACAGCTGTGAGCTTGTAAAAATGTAAACACTGGGAAGGTGGAAGAGCAGAAAAGGAGGAAGAACTGCAGTAAATAACAGGTTTTGTTTTGAGATTTGCGGGCACGCACAAGGACACCGACCACCTATCAAAAGATGAGCTGGGGCACAGGGACACTTAACCAATGAATTATAGCATGTATACGCGTGGACAGAAGAAAAGACTATAAAACTAAGCCTGCTGTTAATAAATTGCCTATTGCCTGCCAACCCACAGAGTGAGCATCTTTTTTGTCTGCTGCACTCAGGGAAAGTGAAGGTGTGCCCTGCCAAAGGCTTTTTGAAAGCTGACTGGGCCCTTAGTACTCAAAGAAGTATGTGTCGTACTGACAGCTGTAGTGGTTTGAACTCATTTGGCACATCTAGATTTTTCAGACAGGTGTGTGTGCATTTTCTGACTGGATTAAGGATCTCTCTCCCCTCCAACGATCAAGCTACTACTGCTTGGTCACATGTCACCTAATCCCTATACATAATTCTCCTGTCCCATCTGTGCTGAAGAACACATTATTTTAAGATTTTCTCTATTGTGATTTCAGTTAATGGAACCATCACTTCTGAGTGTGAACCAACTGAGGTGCATCTACAATACTTTCTCAAACGTGAGAAGCTGAAGCAGCATAATTCTCTGTGTTATGAAACCACACTTGTTAACATGTTTTCTGAATGTAATTACTACTGAAAAAAAAGAAAACAACCAACACATACTAACATAAAACCATGCCAGGAGACCTAACTCCAAGTGTATGTGTTTTGAATTATTCTCATGGCACCAATCACAACAAAATCTTTTACCCTCTATTGGATATTATCATAAAGCAAATGATATGGATGTACTTGATCTCTTAATTAACAGAAATATACACATAGCTAAGGAGAAACATTTTATAAAACTATATTTTTCTTTACATTCTGCATTGCCAAGAAATATTACCTGTAGAGTCTTTGACAGGTGGTTTGTAGCCATACTTCTGGAACAGCTCTCTTATTTTTCCAAGATCTGCTGCATTTCTTTGCATCAATATTTCATTTGCCTTCATAAACTCACGAACTGCTTGGTTTTCAGAGCAACTCTTATCAAAGCTGGCATTAGCATGTTCCTTTGTGGGCAGAGAGGGGAAAGGAAAAATTAGAAATACTGGTTTTCAAATCACCACATGGTAGTTGTTTAGACATGGAGCATTTTGGGAGTAAATATTCAACTGCAATTCAGATGAAGCAGCTAATTTAGGTCTTATCTATACCTGAAAACTATCAGGTATATATACACCTACAGAATATCAGGAATATATAGGCCATGAGTGTATAACAATTTAGAAAAGTTAAATTACGATGATAGTTCACCTTGTGAACAAAAAATATATGCTTTTACTCCATAAAAATATGAGATGACAGCAATTAGTTTGGACTCTTACTCCACACGCACAAAGAATTAGTGCAGAGTAGAAGGTAAACATCAAGTTTATGTCCTAGCTTAACCCTCAATTATTTCTATCCTTGCTCATTTCTATAACCCATTTCTCCTACTTCTATTTAAGACACAGAGAACATTCTTCACAAGTTTAACTGAATGGCTGAAGGTACTGACACTTCTGTTAAGACTGACTTTATTCTAAGGGCCAGTCACTGAACACAAGCAAGCTTACCTCTTCTGCTGGGAGCTTCTGCTCCTGAATCCTTCTCCTCATTCTTCTCACCTTGGCACAGCTACAACTTCCCTGTTACCTTTGTCCTCTGACAACCTCAGTGACAATAATGACTGCGAACTAGTCAACACTGCTAAGCCTACTTCGGGTCACCCACAAGTTTTTGGGCATTACCCTGATATCCACAGCCATTGTGAGGACTTAGAGGTAAGTGAGTAAAAAATAAGGGTCATAACTGCTGAATAACAAAGTAGAATTGTGGTTTAATGATTATAGTTTCCATAAACCATACATTTATGGAAGCACACCCCCCCACACGCACTTCCACAATTTTTCATGAAGGAAATGGATTAAGATGTTACCTTCAGAGTCTTGATTTCACATTGAAGGTCATGCAAGACCCTTGCTGAACATTCACCTTCAGAGTCTTCAATATGCATGTTCACATAAAAGGGTTTGGAAAATAAGAAGTGTGTATTAGTGTTTCAGCATGCAAGTACATTCTACATCAGAATGCAATCTCCTGTATTAGTGGATGAGAGACTGGACATGACCTGTCCACGTGCACTTGCAGCCCAGAAAGGAAACTTGTCCTGGGCTGCATCAAAAGCAGCGTGGCCAGCAGGGCGAGGGAGGGGATCCTGCCCCTCTACTCTGCTCTGGTGAAACTCCATCTCAAGCATTGCATCCAGCTCTGAGGTCCTCAGCACAGGAGGGACATCAACCTGTTGGAGCAAGTCCAGAGGCCACCAAGACAGTTGGAGGGATGTAGCATCTCCCCTATGAGGAAAGGCTGAGAGAACTGGAATTGTTCAGCCTGGAGAAGAGAAGGCTGTGGGATGGCCTAATGGTGGCCTTCCAGTACCTGAAGGGAGCCTACAAGAAAGATGGAGACTATTTACAAGGGTGTGTAGTGACAGGACAAGGAGGAACAGATTCAAACTAAGAGAGAACAGGTTTAGATCACACATTATAGGAGGAACTTCTTTGCTGTGAGGGTGGTAGGGCACTGGAACAAGTTGCCCAGAGAAGCTGTGGAGGCCCCATCCCTGGAGGTGTTCAAGGCCAAGCTGGATGGGGCTCTGATCAACCTGGTCTAATAGAACGTGACCCTGTCCCATGGCAGGGGGGTTGGAAATAGATGATCTTTGAGGTCCCTCCCAATCCCCCTATGATTCTATGATACTAGAGAAGTTGGAGTTGTGTGTTAGAGAAAGAGTCAAGACAGAGAAAACTGAAGAGAACTAATTCTTATTGGTACCTTGCACAGTAGGAGACTGCTCTTTGTACAGTGTGTTAAACTCCACCGAGAAACTGTCTAGGTTTCCATTTTAATGTTGCAGCTAATACTATAGAAATTAATGTATGTCAGATGTTAATAATATAGGTAGGTCCCTGGGCTGCAAAGAATTATTTATGGTAAAATTTTATCCTTAAAGAGCTCGAATGAAATTGAAAAAAAAATAATACAGCCACCACTGAAAAACACATTATCAACAGAAGGCTGAATTCTTGCGCTGTATTTGCACATGGCAGACACATTGTTCACTTCCACAACACAGCAGTCTTTGCTTCTTTCACTGGAAACCAAGGCTAATGCAAATAGTGTAAAAGAGGACACCTACTACGTGCCAAGACAGAGCACAGTGATGTACACAATGGGATGCCTGAGCTACCTGTGCAGAAAGAGCACATGCCCTGCAAATGTTTTCCTATACCAATCCACAAAAAGAAGGACAAGAACGCAATTCCCATTTTGTACTGTTCATCCTGTTTTTTTCTGTGACAAAAACCTCACCTGTGCCCAGTTTTGGCTAGGGTAGACTTAATTTTCTTCGCACTGGTTGGTGTGGGGCTGTTTTGGATTTGTGCTGAGCACAGAGTTGATAATACAGAGTTCCTTTTGTTATGGCTGAGCAGGGCTTGCACAGAGCCAAGGCCTTTTCTGCTTTTCCTACTGCCACGCTGGTGAGGAAGCTGGGGGTGTATGGGGAGGTTGGGAGGAGACACAGCTGGGACAGGTGACCCCAACTGACCAAAGGGATATTCCAGACCGTAGGACATCATGCTCAGTATGTAAAGCTGGGGGAAGGAGGAGGACGGGGGGACGTTTACAGTGATGGTGTTTGTTTTCCTAAGTCAGCATTACGCGTGATGGGCCCTGCTCTCCTGGGGATGGCTGAACACCTGACTGACCGTGGGGAGCAGTGAATTAATTCCTTGCTTTGTTCTGTTTGTGTGCGTGGCTTTCCCCCCTACGCCCCTATTAAACTGTCTTTATCTCAACCCACGAGTTTTCTGGCTTTTAGCCCTCCGATTCTGTCCCCGATACCGCTGGTGGGGGAGGGAGTGACACATCAACACGGGCAGGAGCCCAAACAATTCCCTCCGGAGCTACTCCCAGGCTCATTCCCGCACCAACCAGCCCACCAGAGGAGCACAGGGGCACAGTGGCAGGCGGCAACGCGAGTCGAGGGAGGAATCCCGAGGAACTCCTGCAGAGCCACCGGTCCCAGGAGTGCCGCCCGTCACCGCGGGCTGCGCTTACCCGAGTCCTTACTGCGCACGGCCTGCTCCAGCTGCTTCACCTCCTTCTCCAGCGTGAGACCCAGGCCCCGCAGCTTGCTGAAGAAGGCCCTGGACACGTCCATGGCCGCGACGCTCCGGACGGGCCGGGCCGGGCCGGGGCCGTCCCTCAGGGAGCCGGGACGGGACGGGCCGCGCGCGCCGCGGAGAGGCTTCGAATTGCCGCCAGCACGAGCCCCATTGGCGCGGCCCGGCCCCGCCCCCCGCGAGAGCCTCGCGAGAGCCGCGCCCCGCCCGCCGCCCGCCCGCCATCTTGGATCCCGCCGCTGGGCTGGAGCTGCCGGAGCTTTCCGGCCCTTCCCGGAGCTTCTCGGTGAGTGAGGGCGGGCTAGGAACAGGGCCCGGGGCAGTGCTACTCCCGCGGAGCACCGCCGCTTCGCTTCTCAGTCGGGTCATGTCCTCACCGCGGGAGCTGCGTGGTGTTGTAGCTTCTTTCTGCGCCATTGCTGGGTTGTGCCGTGTAAAGTGCTTGTCGGAGTTGCTCGGTCACAGCACCAAGGCTGACGGAGTCCAGGAAGCGTTTGGATAACGCTCTCGGGCACATGGTGTGATTCTTGGGGATGTCCTGTGCAGGGCGAAGACCTGGATTCAATGATCTTGTGGGTCCCTTCCAACTCAGAATATTCTGTGATACGAGTTGATGGAGTACAGTTTAATAAGAGACCTGAGAGGCCTGTTTAGGACTAATACACAGGTTATTGAAGAGCACGTGTGTAAAGCCTATATGTAACTCGGCCTCTCTTGCCCCTGCTGCACCCTCTGTATGGTGTCAGTCTTAGTGCTTTCCACGTTCGCCAGTCGGTCTAATACAGGAGGTTTTTTTTCTCTACCGGCCAGATTTCCCTCACTCACAGTACAAGACTAGGTAATTGCACACTAGTGAGTTTACGGAGAGACTGTGGTTCAAAAGCTGATACCGAGGAAAGGCCAGGTTTGGATCTAGAGGACAGACCTGGCAATAATCCGTTTTGACAGTGCAGTCAGCTATTCGAGGAGGGCATGAATGAAGGGAACCCTTTGTTCTGGAGTACCCCGGGGCTGGATTTCTCTTAAATAATGTGTGGGGGATGTGCTTTAATTGTCGTGTAAGGGTAACTGAATAAATTCTTAAGATACGTAAATTTTTCAGGTTTCCCTTTTCTAATCTTAAATTTCTGGCATGTCTGGCATTGTTTTGCCTGCTGTGCGTGATGGTTGTATTAGATTCTGAACTTGAACCTTCAAGCCAGCTAAAAGGCAGTGGAGAGCATTCAGAGCTTTTAATTTTTCTTGTCAAAGTTTTATTTTGTTCCCTAAGGTAACGAGCATTTTATGTTTCTCTTTACATTTTGAGGCACGATGTTTTTAACAACAGTATTGCTCCGAAAGAGAATTCCTGGACACCAGTGGATTGGGAAATACAGGCGACCAAGAAAGGTTACCCTTTCGATGATGCAATCAATGGTCCGAAGACTGGAAATCGAAGCAGAGAATGAATATTGGCTGAGCCGCCCTTACCTGACCCGGGAGCAGGAGTACAAGCACAACACGGAACAGAGGCGTGCCAGGTGGGAAGCTTTCAAACGCCTGAAACAAGCCAAGTTTCCTGAGCACAGATACATCAGCGATCATTTAAACCACTTAAATGTGACAAAACAGTGGACATGCTGAATAATACAGCATATTTATATTTGGCATGTGTCATGCACTGCCATGGGATCTGCCCTTGTACCAGTTATGGTAGTTTTGTAATTCAGGGTAATTAGGATGGATGAGAAGTAAGACTTTGCTATGTTGTACGGAATGTTACATTAAAAGTATTCCTGTGGAACACTGTATGTTTTGTTTTTATTGTTTTCTTAGAAAAGGGCAGTTCTTTGTGTGGCTCTCTACCACCTGCCTGCCCTCTGTTCTTCAGGGCTCAAAATGGCGCGTTACCAGATGCAGTGGTAATGATTTATACATAACCTAGATATATAGCTTCATTAATTTCCTTCTAAAAGCCTGGAGAACACACCTGCTGTGTTGAAAGGGATTCTTCTGTGTACAGCAGTGCTTGAGACATGACTGACGGCACTTGCCATCAGGCATGCAAGGACCAAGGTGAACTAGAGTTACAGAGATGGGGTATGAGGCTGGAACTCAAGGAATATTATAGAATGTTCAATTTTTTTAAACACTTTCTGGAAAGAACTGTTTTAATTTAAATACCAGTGTCACTGTCATGTCAGTGTCAACTTGAGTGTTGCTGCCCTTTTACACAGATTGTTTCTGATCAAAAAGGAACGTGGCTGATTCATGTTTGAGTGACTGACTTCTAAGTCAGGCTTAGTGTCCTGAAGGAATATAGTTAGCCAGAAGTCAGGTCTTTTATTTCCCCTCAAGACCCAGTGACCTGGAAGATGTGTCAAGAAGTGTAATCTTAGGTTTGTTGCAGCTGGAGTGTAAAAACTGGAGCAGTTACACAGTGTTTCCCAGGGAGGCAATTTTTCTCACTAATCTAATACATGCTACAGCTGAGCAATTTTCAGATTTTTTCACATACTTTTATTAACTTGATGTTGCATTCACTGATGAATTCAAGTGTCAAGTCCATTCATATCACTTTGGAAAAGAGGCTTAAAATTGTACTTTTTTATTTAAACATGAACTGTACTTCAGAGAAGTATGAACAGGTCTGAACACTGATGTACAAAATCTTGAATGCACTTCCATCGGTTATAAATGGCTTAAGAGAACTTCTATGGAAAAGTATACATACGGGGAAATTGCAAATACAATTAAAACATGAAGGAACTTCCAGGCAAAGCAATGTGATTTTGTATTTAATTCCTTTATAAAAGCCCATTTAAAAAGTTACTTCAAGTATTAAACTACAAATGGCAACGTTTTCTCTGTGCATAGGACTAGTCCTATCTGTAACATAAAAAAAAAATACAGTAAGTGCGTATTTATTACATGTCTCTTCTACACATCACCCCAAACTTAAGTACAACTCATTACAAGTTTAGGCAGCACAATTAAAAACAACCGTGTGGAAGTAGAACAGCTGGGACATGATTAGTGCAAATGCTGATGACCCTTGCTGGCAAACACAAAAGCAATTGCGGAGATAACCCAGGGATGTTTTATTCCTCTTAAGTTCAAAAGGGGGCAGACTTAACAGCAGGAATGCTGCCTCTTTCTGGGATAGCTTTATGATTGTAAACTGTAATTCGAAAAGATTTAAGTTTCCCACGATAAAGCTGGTAACAACAGGCTCAGGGACAGGAGAAATCAGAGAGGATCACACTAAGCGTGTAGTGGTCAGCTAAGCAATGTAAACGTAAGGGAATCTGCACGTCACCATGAATGCTTTGGTAACAATAAATGCGATCCAAGTTCTTCATCCCTGACACATCTGCTTGACTGCTCAACATGAGCTCTCTGTTTCTTGGGGCAGGGTCTGGGAATAAAGATGGGAAAACCCTCCTAAACCAAAAAAAGCCATCCTGTAAACATTATCGGACTTCACTACCTAATGGAAACAAGATTCAAGTAATTGCTGCAGAAAACAAACAGCCAAACACCAGTTTTAATCAGCATTAAAACAAACTACAACTTTATAATGTTTTATGACAGTTATGTAATTAAGAAAAATGTGTATAAAAAGCTATATATACAAAATAAATTGATAGAAATGAGTGTAGTAAATGTGTTCAGTATTAAATCACTTGATGTGCAGCTGCTCTCTTTGGTGCCATTTAGGGATAGAAGAGCCTCTAGCATTGCATACCTTGCTATGTTTTAGGTTCTGGGAAGGACGTATCCTTGATGTGCTCTGCATTCAAGCAGCTGCTGTTTGCAGCCTCTCTAAATGCAGATCCAAATCCCCCTGCTAGATTCCATTTTAGAGGGTGTCCTCAGAGAACATACATTATGAAGCTCAAAGTTGTCACTGTTTTGTGTTATTTCTTTTATTTTTAAATTTTCAATAAACCTGGTCAGTCAGTGCTGCAGATCCAGGCAGCTCTGGTCAATCCACGTCAGAGTCAACACAGCTCTTGGTAAATCTGCCAGACACAAACGCTGCTGTTTCCCTCCTCTTGGGGCTCTGCTTAGCTACAACTGGACCTTACTTCAGAGAAATCATTAAGGTCTTTGCGTGCATACCGAATGGTATTGAAATTAATCAAAACCTCCCAACCCAAAAGATGATTTAAATTAATACTGAAGAGCCACATAAAGGAAAAAACAGTACCTGAAAACGGATCGGTTTCTAAGAATAGCACACCAAAAGTAGTTTGGTACCTGCAAATTCCACACTCAGGGGGCAGCTTTAACCAACAAAAACGTTACTGTAATTTCTATTCAAATCACTAAAAAGAGTAGTGCCCAAACTCCTCCTAAAATAACCATCTGAATACTTAAAATGGAGGTTTATAATCAAAGCTTGTCACACATCCAACTTATGTCACTGCAGTCTCAGAATAACACTGAAGGAAGTCAGTTATGACACATGCCTACTCCTTTGCCTGCCCTCCTCTCATAATACGGCTTTGGTAGGTGCAGCAGTGATTTGTATGTTGTACACTCTGCGAATAAATAAATGTAAGAAAAAAACCAGTATTAGCTGTGCAATTTAAAGTAATTTCCATTTACAGATTTCCCCTCATCTTCACAGGGACAGGTTTATCTTAAAACATTTCAGAATTCTGGAAGGGAAATCACACTGAAATCTTGCCCTGTGTTAGACTTTTGTCTTCACACTGAGGATTTAATGCCATTTTTTGGCTCTTTGAATGTATGTTGACTTTTTTAAAAGAGAAAAGCATTAAGAAATACAAAAGCAGTTTCTAATTGCAGCCAATATCAACTATCCTACAGTAACTACTATATATGGCTTGCAATAGTAATTATTTTGATGGATCTAAAAGCTTAAGGGCTGCTGTTTTTAGTGACAATCTAGGTATTTTCAAGATTCCATGATACCAGAGTAGGTTAAAGCACAAAACAGCATGTGCCACATGGCCCAACACCCTGAACAATTGCTTTCTAAGGATCCATCTCCCTTCCAATCTCCTGAACATGTAGAGTTGTCCTAACTGCATTTCACTGGAAGTTTCCAGCTCTTCAGTGCTCAGGCCAAAAGCACCTACTTGCTGTTGCTGCAGTGCCCTGGCTGCTTGAAACCCCACAGCTGAACAGCTCTTCTGCTCCCTCATTCTGCCTGTCTGACACAGCACAGGCTAGGGAACTGTCAGGACGCAAGTCTAAGACAGAAGATATCATCCTGCTGCCTCGGACAAGATATCTCCTCCAAGGCCCAGGCCTGCCAGGAAAACCTAACCCTTCCATCCCACTAACTGGAGTGCCCTTAGAGTTCATCGATACAATTACCTTAGAGAACTTAAATCCTTTATATTAGCCTGAGGTTTCTTAGTCACCAGTTCCCCAAGGGGAAAATTAAAAGGGGAGGGGCTTGAAGTGGTGAATTTGGAAGAATCATATTTGAATAATTTTACTACATTTCATATTTGTCAAAGTGACTTCTAGTAATACCTACTTTTACATCAACAGTAACTCCAGCCTCAGCAGTATCCTAAAGCCCACTGTTCTCCTCCTTTTCTCACCAAAAATAAGAAAAAAAATCTAGGACAAAATATTCCTGTGATCTGCATAAAGATGTCAGAAGCATCAGTTCTTCATGAAAAGATGTCCCTCAGATATACAAGGACCTGGTTTCAGAAGACCAGTGCTTGCTAGAGAACGCACATGGAGTTAAGCCCAGTCTGTTTACTTGCAATTTTTCCTGTAGATTCACAGTCCTGACTTAAAAAAATCAACCAAGTTATACTGATATTAGCCTACAGTATATATACATTCATATGGGGGTATATCAAGCTCTTTGGGAAGTGGGTGGGGGGAGCAGAGACCATATTGCTGAACCAGTGATACTTATGAGACATACATTTTGCTTATAGTTCTGCCAGATGATGTCTGTGCATGGATGTGTTATTTTAGCTATAATACACTGATGCAGTAAAAGCCAAATGATATCCCAGGGCCTCCATTGCAGTTCCACCACTTTTTGGGGCTGCGAATTTTGGTATTCAGAACAAGCCATCTGAAAGTGTAGTCTTTTCTCTCTGTATCTGTCCCATGAAATTTTGCTGGTGCAGTACTGCTGAGAGCTTATATTCAGATGAGCACATCTCACTTGACATTTGAGAAGAAAAAGGTAAACCTTTCAGTTTAATGTGTAGCAAATGTTTTTGTAAGTTTTGAAATAAGCAAATGCAAAATTTCTTGTACAAATTTGAAGAAACATTATGCAACTTTTATAAAACATGCAAGTTTGGACCATTACTTCTGTCTCAAGAACATCCAACAGTGACCAAATCATGTTCATAGATTCTCAAAGAGTTCTTGTTCCAGAAGATGAATATTTAAGAAAAGTTTATTATTTCCAAAGACAAAAAATACTTATTTTAAACCTCAGAGTATACCCGATACCTTAGTACTTCCATCATAAACATATTTAACTGAAGTAGCAATCAGTCTGGGAGACAAAACAAACAGGTTCTTTTGGACTAGATCATCAACTCAACTACTACCTGCAGTCTGTATCAGAAGGGCTCATGTATATTTGTAATCAGCATCAGCTGAACATCAGAAAAGTTACAGACAGAAGAATAGTATTTGTCACTTTTCCAAGTGCAAAATTCCAATACCACTCAAAGATGAGTTAGCAGTCTTCTCTATAGAGGAGTGAGGAAATAAACCCCCTCCACGCTGTTTGCTGTAGGTCTTGAGCTATGAATGGACTTGATTCCATACACAGGAAATACATTTTGCCTTTTGTGAACAGGTACATCACTGCATAAAGCACTCATTCTTTAGCAATTCCAGCATCACTTAAACTGGACTTGAAAGTGGGAGACTATAGGATGCAATTTTTCAGTGTGCTAACACAGATGTATGATTCAAAACTGATTTTCTCGTAAGTACCTAATATTAGTTTAAATGGTACTTTAGAACCAATAAAACCTTGTGCCTTTATTAAAAAGATAAAACAAAAGTATAAAACAGTATTTATAAACCATCAAGAGACCCATGGAAAAAGCAGCACTCTTCTGGTTCCATTTTATAACAACACACAACTGCAATAAGGTTTTTCTCAGGGGTACTTTACCATTTTGCTGCTGCCTCACAGGAAACACTGCGAACAGTAACAGAAAATGTAACAATTATTAATTCCTTTTTGGATTGGTGTCTCTTTGTATGCTGACAGACAGATGTTGGAAAGTAATATTCCACGTTTTTTCAATTAAAAACCAAATTTTCTTCTTTGAGCTCTGTTCTTGATATGGTTAAATAAATCAAGTTAAAATGATGAGGAGGCTCAATCCTATAGCAAAAAAGCAACACCCAAGTTAAAGGCTTTTATGCTGTTGGCATTGCCTTACTCCAAAGCACAGCTAGTAGAAAGAACTCTCATTCCTGAAAGACTTGGAGAGCTATGATCATGGGGTAGACTGGTTAACAGGAAGTGGGAAGAAGACATCATCCAGTCCCTTCCCCATCACCTGGCATCTGAACGATGCATACTCGCACTTCAGACTCGCCAGCCATGCTTTGTGCCGATTCTTCTTCTCTTGTTTTGTTTTGGTTTTTTTTTTTTCCTTTCTTTTCCTCTTTTCTTTCCTTCTCTACTCTGGAGACCTGCTATGGAAGTGACTTCTGCAGTGCCTAAGGTATGAAGTTTGCCTGTGAGGAGGAAGGAGTCTCTGCAATCTACCCCCACCACTGCAGCATAACAGAAATGCATAGTTCCCACTCTGGACCTTGTGCATCCAAGCAGGGCACTTCAGGATCTGGCCCTTTGGTTGCAGTATATATTTCAGTGTTGCATAAATGCACATTTAGAATCTTAAGGCATCTGTCTTAACTTCCCTGCTCTGCAATAGTGCTTACAAGAATCCATTGTACTGTGCAGAAACTTGAATTTCTTGTCTCTTCCTAAAATGTTCATGTTCCGTTTTTCCAGCTCAACTTCTTCCAAACAAAATTAAGTAATATTCAAGCTCAAAATGTGTTGCAGAAACCTAGTGAAACAAAGGAAGGTAATAAATAGAATTATTCCATTAGTTTTGAAAAAAAGCAGATCGTAGTGTATTACATGAATGCCCATGGGTAAAGTGATTTACAGACTTCTGTTCGAGGACAGCAGTTATGGTAATTAGCGTTCTGGAGGTATGGGTTTGTTTTGTTTCTGTTTTAAACCTCTTATGTTTTAGAAGATTATCTGCCCTAAGAACATCAATCCATCACCGCTGACCTATGGGTCAAGTCCCTTGGAACCCTGATTAACAATTTAATTTTTGAATTAAATTGATAGATATGAGGACACAAATGGTATTTGCCTAGGCGAGACTAGGGAACTGGCCTTCTTTTGCAAATCAAGCTCTTTTCACTAGAATAGTCTGGGCATTTTACTTGTCAGCCATGACTTTGCTTCTTGCTGCATGTTATAGGCCTAAAATTGAAAAATACAACTCTTAGTTTGTTACAGTGTATACAAAAGCGCATGGAACAGTTGGATCTCACAGCTACTGCATAGTTGCATACAACAGCAGGGACTGGAATTAACTACCTCAGCCTACAGAAACTGTGATCAAATCCAACTGAACTCTGAACATTGTGCTACTGAGTTAGTTTGAGGTAAGACGTACCCAAAATGCTCTAAATTTGGTACAGTTATGCACTATTTATCTATACAACTTTTAAAACTACTGCAGTTTAGGCACGTGCGACACAGTGTAGAAATTCTTCCATCTTAAATCTGGTGTGACTTGAGGAAGAGAGGGAGGATAGAAAGGAAATTCATCTCAAACTATTACCAGTTAATTGTCTAGCTTAAGCCAGTCATTTATGCTCCCTCTCTAGGTCAATGGAAAGAAAGATTAAGACCTTTCTGTAATACCCTGTATCAAAGGCTACTAGGATGAGCTGCTCTCAGAAGACATCCATTCCTTTCTATGAAGAACAGAAAAGCCTTAGTAACCTATTTAGATCAGATTAAGTTTTATATAGCTAGAGGATGAAAAGAATCCCTTGCTTGGGACATTGTTTTGCAGATTTATATAGTATTAGGAAAAGGTGCAAAGGGGAAACTTACCACTGGTGAGTTCTCATGGTTGAATAGTTTTTCAGAAGTACCACTAACTAGTCTGATTTTGGTTTTGTATGAGTTTACACTGAGCAGTCTGACCAATATTGCAAATATCACACCATCACCCACTAAGACTTTCAGAGATATTTTTTTTTTCTTTGAAAACAAACCAAACCCCTCCCAAAAATAATTCTAGGTCAGAAGGCTCATTAAAAAATAAAAAAAAAGGGAAAAAAGTGATCCTAAAATTACTGACCTCACCAAACTTAAATGTAGTGCTTTCTTTCCAATGAAAATGGGAATTACTTGCAAGAACATCCCCCAACCCTCCAAAAAAAAAAAAAAAAAAAGAAAAAAAAAGAAAAAAAAAGAAAAAAAAAGGAAAAAAAAAGAAAAAAAAAGAAAAAAAAAGAAAAAAAAAGAAAAAAAAAGAAAAAAAAAGAAAAAAAAAGAAAAAAAAAGAAAAAAAAAAGAAAAAAAAAGAAAAAAAAAGAAAAAAAAAGAAAAAAAAAAAGAAAAAAAAAAAAGGCAGGGAGTAACGACTCAGCCCTCAGCGTCGACAGTTGTTAGTTGACCAAATAAGATTTCTCTTCCAGAGAGAAAAAATTAATTGGAGCTTATAAGCTCAACACAGTGCAAAGTCAACATAAAAGAAGTCAAATTTAGTCACTGGAAATACACCAAGGGAAGTTTCCATATGCACCAGCACTTGCTGTATTTCCTAAATGCAAAGTGGGCGCAGCGCACTTTATTGTAAAAACATTACAGAAGATCACTGTCAATTCCAAACATGATGGAGCAGTCTGTATGCAGGCACCTGTATTCACTTACTTGTTCCTTCCTTGTGCACACACAGCCTCCTAAAGTATAAGAGGAGAGCATGGCCCACCAATATATGATTGAGAAAAAGACAGTTAAGGAGCTGTTACTTAAGAACAGCTCTTCCTCAAGACAGCACTTCATCTTGAAATTGCATTAACATCAGATTCTTTCCCTGGTCAGCTAACAAATCCAGCACTACACAATCTAAATTAAAGGATTAGTCTGAGTCATCCCAGACTTAGCCAGCCCATGTTTCCTGCACTACAGCATTACTCCCATTCTTGTCTTCTGAACAGCCATTCTGAGTTTTATTTAGACTTTTCTATTACTCATCCAACATCAGAGGACTCCTCCGCATTCCATGACTAGCTGATTTTTGACTTCAAGATGTCTATTTTTATTTATACATATACAGAAACAACAATCAATTATGTTAGTCTTACCTGTTTCTCATTGAGATGGTAGGTTAGTAATAAGCTGAGATCAGCTTTCCAATGAAACTATAATATGCTTTTTTGCACCTAGAATGTGAGAGAATCTCAATTATGTGTTTTCACAAATTTGCATAACAAAAAGCAAAGATTTCAAACCAGAAAGCACATCTACCATGTTGTGCCTATTTTACAAAAAAATTATCCTCCCCCTAATCAAACATAAAAGATCCCAAATCTCAGAACTGAAGAGCAAAAGTGAGAATTATCTATCCATCTGTCTATCTAGCTACTTAATGTAATAATTAAGTTTAGAGGAGAATATGGGATGCAAGTTAGTAATAATTTCTAAACATGCTGACTTTATTCTATGAAACAACTTTTCTTCTAAATCACTCCAGCCAATTCCTAGGGACTACCTAGGCCTAAAAAAAAAAAAAAAAAAAAAAAAAAGGAAAACTCCACCACAAACAAAACCACAGAATCATCCTGAGTGTTTACAGTTCAGGCTACCTGATTTCACATTTTCTTCTTCAGGACCACTTTCCACCCACTGACAATCACCGGCTAGCAATCGGTTTTGTGATTCACTGAGTGGTCGAGTAGGAAAGGACTGATTGGCTCCAGAGCTGAAAAGTAAGCAAAGTCAACAGGAATTCTGTAATACCAGTAGCTGCTTATTTCAGACATTTCTAGAGTACTGAAGTTACTTAACAGCAAAGCCAACAAAGAAAACCCCTACAGTGCCAACTGAAAACAGCTCCCTTTCCCCAACCCTAATTCCCCTCTAGCCTTGTTCCAGTCATCAGTTGAAACCCTCACCTCACATAAGCCACTCAAAATTCTAATGGAAAAAAAGCACAGTTTGATACACAAGAATTGGCACACTGACAACAGTGCTGCTGCCACACAGTTAAAAAGAAAACCTAACCAGTACCATTTGGAAGAACCAGCCAAGTGCCATCTTATCCCAAATAAATGGCCAGGCCTTCTTCTGAACGATCTTATGAGTGCAAAAGGATAATGTGCTGTTTGCACAAGGGTCCTTTTCTTGTGCAAATTCCACAGGTTATGTTGCACTGGAAGGAACTTCTTCTCAGCATTGCATTTGAACCCTCTAATGTCTGGTAAGTCAGGTGATTGCTGTTGACAACAATCTTCAGTTACAAATTCACCAAACTATACAGAAGACTTCTAAAATGGCAAATGTAAACACCCCCACAAGTTGCATGTACTCCTGTCTCTCTGAATCTAAAGCGGGCTTCCTGAAAATACACTGAAGATACTATTACTGTTTCCTTAGAGCCATATCCTCTATTACAGCAAAGCCAAGAAACTGTCAATTTCTTATTATTAATCCATTCTGTCCTTCTGTGAAGTACCTTACTCTGAAGATGACAATAAGTGTAAAGAATTTAAAAACTTGGAAACCAATTTTTTCTCCAGGTGAAGTACAAAACCACAAAATCAGCACCTTAAATGCTATAGTTACCTTTTGGCAGGTTCATTTTGGCTTGAGACAGTAAGTTGCTCTGGATCCATAATCACCAAACGAGTTGGAAAATTGCACCCATCACCCAAACTAAATGAGAAAAAAAAGGCTCAAATCACTGTTTGTAGTTGACTTCAATGAACTGAACAAAGACCCAGGCAAAAGGCAAACAATACAGACTTGAATCAATTACCTGAGTGCAGTGTCTTATGTCAGACTTGAAGCAAGGCAGTTCTACCACTAAACCAGATGATCAGTTAATTGAATCTTGGAGCTCAATTGATTCCCACCCTATTATACAGTATGGATTGCTGAGCACAGGACTAGTCCTTGTGTTTCAGAACCCTGAATGTATTCCTGTAGACTGTAGCCCCAGTCTTCCCCCAAACCATCGTGCACACACGGTGAGACTCTCTCGTATTTACAACCCCCGAAACTGTATCATAAATAACATTTTGGTGACCATACTTTTCCCCCCACCTGTAATTCTGAAGTTAGCTAAGCCTTCTTTTAAAGCAAGTTTATCAGGATAAAATGTGGTAGCAAAGCAGACTGACCCATCTGCAGCATTGCTTCTGCCTTTAATTACATGGCAGCTGAGCAAACAGCTGCGGCAACTTTTACCTCTGCTGTTTGCTACCAGACCTCAGCTTCACAAATAGCTTCACCAACACTTTAAACTGATACACAGCCCCACAAAAG
The DNA here is from genome assembly GCA_038380795.1 of Pyrocephalus nanus. Lineage (NCBI taxonomy): Eukaryota > Metazoa > Chordata > Aves > Passeriformes > Tyrannidae > Pyrocephalus > Pyrocephalus nanus. Next base: position 44,555,282 of record CM076259.1, read on the forward strand.
TAATGTTGGAACACACCTCCTACTTTGTTCTGCTGAATTCTGGTGGTGGTGGGAGTGCTGAGCAGGTCAGTCTTGCTTTATCAAGATTGTCTGCAACTCCCCAGCACTGGCTCAGCTGAGTTTTAAAACCAGCATTTTGCATCATATCAGGATTTTTTTTTTGCTCTGAACTTTTTTAGATGGCTTTTGATACTGAAAGTGTCGAAAGGAAAAGGAAAGATGGCAGCAAGAGGAAAGCTGCCAAGTGTTTTCAGAGGCAAGAGGGGGTGTTTTTAAATTGATGTTGTTTTGATGCAGCTGAAGTTCAAGCATTTCTATCTCCTCCAAGTTGTGGATTTCTGCTCTCTAATTAGACACAAATACTAGCACCGAAAGGTGTACAATTTTTGCAATACAATTCTCAAAGCTTTCCTAACTTCTGTATTTAAAAAGCCCTTGTCAACAAGCTCCTTGTCTTAGACTGAAAACCCTGTGCAGAGTTTGACAGTTTTCTCCTGCACATTTTCCCTACACTACTGTTCATTTGTACAGGACTTACAAGTTGGCTTTTCAGTTGTACTTTATTTTTCAGGAGAAGAGGAAGCAAGGTGAAAGTTGTGGAATCAATTTATTCCCCTAGTCATTCCTATTCAGACTGAATACCTGGTAAAGATAGGGAGTAGCCAATACTTCTTTTCGTCTCCAAAAACTTCCTTCAGATTTTTGCTGCATCCAAGAGAAAACCCATTTTTATCAGGGCCATTTCGAAATGTGGGTGCACGGAATGTTTCTGTAAAAGAAAAACATGGAATCTCTCTAAACTGGTAAGGAGTAAGAGAACATGAATACACAAACTTCTCTACTGTGAAAACATTGTTGGACAAGCTGAGACGATCTTGATGTGTTTTGTGGGGGGAGGGGAAAGAGAAAAGTAATCTCAAGTAATGAGAGAGAAAAAAAATCACAGGTTAGTGACAAAAATAGAAATGAAAAGTAAGAAAATCAAGTAAGCAGAACAGACACCTTGTCAACTTTCTCTCTTTACATTTAACATAAGGTCCGAACAAAGCTAAGCCCCAATCAGCATGCCAAAGACAGCATATCCCTCGTTCCTCGGTGACTAGCTCTCTCTTCAGCCTGCGAAGCCTTCTTTGAGCAGACGACTTTCCCTTTTAGAATTTACCATAAGCACTGCTGGACCTAAGCCCATGCAGAAGAGATTTTTCCACTTCTGCCACGGTCTGAAGTTGAATTAAGAGCATCCTGTGCTAAGAGAGAAAGATGAAATCTATTTTATTAGAAACAGACACACCACGAACTAAACCAAACCACCACTACTTTTCTACTCAGTCCAGTTATACCCTTGGCCAAGAACTGAGAGCACTCATTGCTCTCCCCATACCAGTAGCCTGCCTTTTTACAATCACAATCCAAAAAGTACAGTACTGTGTTGCCAATTATGACCACTGACTTTTGGGAAAGCAACATGCTGAAGTTTTCTTCATAGCTAAAAGAGAAACTGAATATTCCTTACCTGTAGATATATAAAAAGAAAAAGAACTCAAGTCTCCTGTCATGAAATTTCTTTTTTCTCCAATTTTTTCAAAATTCCTTTTTTCTCCACCAAAAAATTCTAGCAGGCTGAAAATTATTTCACTTTTAATCAACCCAGTTATTTTTGAAGTTAAAAATTTAAACTCCACTGAAAGATGTAAGATTTTGACCTATTCATTTGTGGAAATACCCATCAGTCCCTGTCCCATCACACCCTGCAAAAAGCCCTTCCAAGTTTTTTCTAGCAAGAACTTCAGATATTTTAACTAATGCACATAACTTGGTTATGCTGACCAATGCCATTCAAAACATTTAGGCACAGAAATTATGGGAATCTCTTCTGTTATTTAGGAAATGTGCATTGGTGCACATCAATGCACATTTTTATCACACTGCTTTTAGAAGCCACTTCCTAATAACGAGGTCCATATTCTTTCACGGGATTTAAGAATATTCTTTTGGATCTAAGTTCAAAATGTTGTACATATTCATATTAGAGCCTTTGACTAGACTGGAGCCATCCAGCTACTTAAAGAGAGTGGCAAATAGCAACTGGGTTACATACTTCACACGATATAAAAACCCAATAAAAATGCACAGTGCCTCAGAGGTCTCAAAAATATAAACACAGAAAATGAACAGTCATGAATCTAAATGCTTGGATCCAGCAGAGGACCCCTACACAGGCTTTATTGCCCTGTATGTTTCACCTTTAATTACTTCCACCAAATATGCTTCTTATTGCCCGATATTTAAAATTTTGGTTTATATTTGATGGCATATCACGTAGGCATCAATATTCTCATCGAATTGGCGGTTTTCTGGACAAGGAAAATTTCCATATTCCATTTAACTGACCTATGGTTGATCTGTTTTTGCCAACTAGCCAGCAGTGGTAGCTGAAGAGAGACAGTATGCTGATGAAGAACATGGCTGCCACAAAGAAAAGGAATAGTACGTGGAACTTTGCATGGGTATCTGGCAATTCATTCTGGGGAGAAAGAGAGAAAGAGATTAATATGTTAACACTTCCAAGGAAGTAACACAGTATTGTCGCTGAACACTCTCTGCCACACCCACTCTCCTATAGGTCTTTCACCTCACTTTTCAAATAAAAAAAAATCCAAAACAAGCCCAGCTTTCCTTTCATGTCATGTTAAACTGGTGTACAAGAGCATTTCAATCTCATGGGTACTCCTTCCCCTTGAATTCAGTAGCACAAGTGTATATGTTCATCTGTGCTTTTTAAATGCGCAGTAAGGGGCAAGGAAAAGCATTTCCTATACTAAACAATGTTAACTGTGCAGCCACAGAGACATGGGAAAAATATTTCCAAAATCACTTTCTTTGAAGGAAAAAAAAAAAGAAGGCAAAAAACCCATCCAAACCTTTTACTGGCAAGGTAATAATACTGGACCTAATTCTGAACTGGTGTAATGAATGTAAAAAGGAAATGGTTGTCATATTATGTTTCTAAGACTGAACTAGTTCTACACAAGACATGCAATAGATCTTCAATTTTTTATGATCTCTATGGTTTAAGCAACAACCAGTATGCAAGTAGTGAAACAAATTTGCCATGTCTGACCAGGCAGAAGTGATTCATCAGAAATCTATGTAAAAACCAAGAATTTCAGTACAATCACTACAGAAAAAAACTCACACCCATATCAGATAGTCGATTCCACCCCCACCTATTTTTAGGCTTCCGCTTTCAAAAGGCCATTGGGATTTGCAACAATACTATTCCAGTTCTATAGCCTCAAAATCACAATACTTTTAAGTAGTTAACCTTTAACAGCACTATGAAAGCAGAGAGGCTATTTTTATTCAGTTTAGTTAGCATTACTGCCATTACTTTTTCCATTACTGCATTCACTACACCTATTTATCTAAGGCTGGCTTTCCTTTTAGACTAAAATACATTTCAATTAAGATCAAGTGCACATAGGTATATCCATATCCCTGTACACTGCCTGCAATCACAGGCAACAGATTACAAGTCTCCTTCCTTCTGTGATGGTGTAAATAGCTACCATTAATGACTGGACTACAAAAATTACAGTAGGAACAGCATTTAAATAATTACAGCAATATTGAATTTTACCTTTGGACAATTCTCTGCAGCTTTCCTGCGGCAAAGCTTTGCGCAAACAAAGACAATTTATTAAACACTAGGATTATATTAAGATGAAGCGTTTGAAAACAGCACAGGCTTTGGTAAGAACAAAATGGTTGGTGTGCAAATGTGCTCTTGGACATGCCGAGTTCCAACGCCCATCAGTAGTTTTAGTCCCTGTTCTCCAAGAGAATGGAGGAGAGAGCACGTAAGAGCACCCCACTGACTTCAAAGGCATGAAATTTTCTACTGAAGCCCAGAAGTACTGCTATTCAGATTGTAACTGCATCACTTTCATGTGGTTCCTCAGCTTGAACAACACGACTACACCAAGCGCCTTCTTTGCTAGTTGTTTCCATCACAAATAAGATTCATATGAATATTTTGTAGGATGAAACCATTCGTAAAGGTCTGAAAAGCTCAGAATAATCCTGAGATATAAAGTAATGGTTTATCAATTACAAAGTTTTTCTGACTTCAGAACATATCTATTACCATTAGATGTAACTTCTGCCAAAACCATAAAAAAATAAATTGCCATTCTTTGCACATATTTCTTTGTTTGAAAAAGAACCCGTAACAGTACAGTTTTAATTCTTCCCAATTTCCTTCAGTACGGAGATGTTTTTAGGATGTATCTTTAGTGTAACATCTGAAATTCAACCAATACTTAAGAAAATAAAGGAAGAAACAGGAAAAGGCAGTTTAAATTAGTTTTAAAATTCCAAACTTTACACCTAAAGAGCAGTACCCATCTTAGCTAAGATGCTAGCCCTTAGTGAATCTGTTGTAGGCAAGACGTATGGCTTTTAAGCTACATTAATGCGTGTAGAAAGCCTAGGAAGAACCCAGGGATCTACCTCTGAGTCTGGCAGATATACAGTGTTTTCAAAAATGCTGGCTACAGTCAGATCATGCTACATAAGCAAATGGTAAGCAGAGTCCAGCTCTCCAAATTGCCATCTAAATTCAGTTTCCTTATTTACTGCCTGTTGTATTACTTATTTCTTGACAATTTGTCTTCCCCCTTCATTAGGGATATGCTGCATTATGTGATCCCCTGAAATCGAGGCTAGCAAAATACTCCAATTACTGCTTATTCCTAAACTTCATGTTGAAGCGATAATGATTTTTTCTACCTCAGAGTACACTGTGGGTTTCCTCAATTTCCTAACTGATTTCTGTAACTTGTATTGCTATGACTCTTTTGGAATTGCATATTTAACCGAAGTAGTTCTCTACAAAGAATTCTCAGGCCAGTTGATTTTGAAGCTTGAAGAGCAGCAGCAGCAGCTTAGTCTTTGTGTTTTCTGTGGGCCAGAAAATCTAAGTTTATTTCAGTTGCATCTTCCTAATTCAGTAGCTCTATAAACCTGGAGAAGGGTTTTTTGCAACATGTGTGATTGATCTGCATGATCCCCAGGGAGCATCTACCTCTTCTGACTACTCAGTTTCAGCCACTGGTTGTAAGTTCTTGAATAACAGTTGCAGAACTGAAGCATCTTTGAAAAAAGGCCAGTTTTTTTCCCAGAGAGAAGCCTGCAGTCTTTGAGTATGTATAACAGGCTTATTCACAGTGGTGTTCTAGTAGCAGTCCACATGTCCCAGCATGTGAAGAGAGAGTGAAACTTCACACATTGGTTATTTAAAGTCATTATGCTCAGAAGCAGCACAGAAGCACAGACTTACAGGTGAGAGAGCTGTAGAACTTACAAAAGGAAGCAATTTTCACAATAAATTTGAACTACTTAGCACACATAATAGACTGAAGCCAGTTCCTATTGTAAAGAGTTCCCTACAAACCCCTTCACAAGAACAGAATCATTTGAGCGTGTGTCAGGTCACAAAACCCCCCAAACAAAAAAGTGTTGTTTGAGCTCGATTAAACCCTTAGATGTGGTCTATGTCCTTAGCATATGTGCAAGAGGAATGAGGGTTTTTTTCGTGCTGCTCTTAATACAATCAAAGTTTTGCAGAAGCATGTGCCATCCACCCAGAACATGTTTCACATCCTAGCTTTACTCAGGATTGCAAATTAACTTGGAGGACAATGAAAAACACTGAAAACAACTGGAAAATGTAACAGTTTTAAGGAGGAGGGAGTGCAGAAAGAATATGAGTAGATACAAATATAAGCTGGGAAGCACCACCATGCACTATGTAAACAAGGCATCAAGGACTGGGCGTTCAGCCAGTGCTGGTGTTTGTGTCAAATACATTTGGCTAAACTGACATGTTATCTGCTCATCTTTAACAATTTCCTTGGTAGAAATAAAAATTACATGAGTATAGAAAAAGCAGTTATGAGTATAAATAAAGAAATCAGTCACATTTCCTTGATCTACAAAACAGATTTTAACAGCAGCATCAGGGTGCAAACTGTGGTGAACGTTTCCAGCCAGTGTAGTTGCTGCACCACTGTATGAACAGCATCAAGACCTTTCTTCAGCACTTTTGGATAGAACATGAAAGGTGCTATGTAAAAGCAAGTTGGGAAACACACAGACTTTCTTCAATAGAAGAGTTCAGTAGGTGTGCACGTCTCACAATATTTCCAAGTATCTGCGTGTGCACATCATGTCTCCATGCAAATATTATCAAGAGTGCAAAACAATGGACTGCTAAATTTTTTTACTTAGCACATACACCTCCACAACCTCATTACAAGTTCTGAAGTGACCAAGACTACACTCCCCAAGAAGCAGTCCATATGCATTCCCAACACTAAATATATCCAGCAGTTTGTAGCACGGTCTCTGTAAAGCATCTGTGAGGAAGCAAAAAATAAGCACTACCTTCTGAAGTTATACTGTCTCTGATACTCAAGTTTTGCAGGGAAAAAACATCTAGAGAGCCTCAACAGCCAAAGTCCAAATAGCAATCTGTCTGATGCTGCAGCAGACAAAGCTGAGCACTAGCAATATATTGAAGCAGTCTACAGACAGCATATATCAGCAGCATTCTGCTTTGGTTTGGATACAGACTTAAGAGAGAAGCTTCCAGAACTCTATTCTGTAGTCAACAGCAGTTGCCTAAAAGCTTACATACAAGACATACACAACATTTTGCAAATCTACATGATTATGGTGCTGCCGTCTCTTTCTGGAAATATAGTTTTATCAGGCAGTTATAAGATCAGAGGAATATTTGCTTTGTGGACTGAATGACTTAACATGAGTAAAGTGAGTCAGAGATCTACTCCAATGGTAAGATCATGGCATCACCAGATTCTGTATTGCAAATATCCGGAACTGAAAGCAAGAAGTGCAAGCATACAACTACATTGTCTATTGTTACATTTCAGAAGTAGCCCATTCTTGCAGGAAGCATTTCTAACAGCTAAATCAATAATAAAAAATAATCCCTCTTGAGTTTACTTCCTCTGCTCAAGAGTCCACTTCAGTGTTGTGTCCGATGGGCTTTGGAAGAGTCTTGCTGCAAATGCTGGAATGAAATGTTCTTTGTAGTCAGTTGTCCTGTGGACTTCAGTTGTGCTACCATTTACAAAGTAAGATGAGAAAGCACTGACTGGTAAATATGTAAGAGCGCATCTACAGTTTCACTAGAAATTGCATACAAAGCACTGGAAAGCAGCCAGGCAGATGTTTGGGAATAGCACATTCATAAATTAAAAATTTAACTACTTATAGTCAAGCAAGACTGAACAGCAGAATCTGTCAAGCCACGGCACAGACTGACAAATACATTTATGGCTTTCATCTCACAGTACTGACAGCTCAGTGCCCACATAATTCCTTGCTCTCCAGTGACAGGTCTCTGTAAAGAACTGACAGACTAATAAAAACACAGTAGTTCGGCAGATCAGACCCACAGGCTTAGATGAACACCAAACCCCATGCTGTTTTGCACCATTTATCTTACCCAATGCCAACTGTCTCAAAGTACAGCTATCCTGAATATGATCAAACTTCTCTTAACCTGACACAACAGCAACATTTTGCTTCAATAAAGACTGCTCTTACTGCTGCAGATAATGACTGCTTTTCCCAGTTACTCTGACAGCAACTAGCATCTAAGAAATATGTGCTGTTATTTATTGAGAAAGATGTGATGGAGACACTTTCACTAAGAGTAATTTTTAATGTGCTAGTTAATGGAAACAGATTAAGGGAATTCTGACACTAATACTTCAGCCTAGGGATAGGAAGGCACAGTACAAGTTTTCGTAGATGAAAAGGAACAAGTACAGAAGACACTGTTCAGCCAGCGATGTGACTGGAACAAAACTGCTAGGAGGAAAGTAAGACTGACATACGAGTTGCCCTTGACATAAATGTTATTAAATCCAATAAGATGCATGTATGTGTATCAATCATTTGACAACTGATAACAGCTGCAAGGAAAATGTACAGCATTCACACTGTATATATCTCAGCATTCTACCCATATCAGATCAATAAAAGCTACTAAAATGAAGTTCAGGCATGCCTATGTAGGGACTCCAAAACAGAGCTCAGTCAATTTCCAAGAAATTAGTCTGCCTTATCTGGCAGCAGATTGTCCATAGACAAGTCTAGGAAGATACAAAATTGTTACTTATATTTCACATTCGTCAGTATTTTTATATATAGATGTATATATACACACACACATATATTATTGTTTGATATGGCCAGTTCTTTATCTACATATCTATATTCCATAGTTTAAAAAAACCCCAAGCTGTGCCACTCAATTTTGACAGAGCAGAGAAATTACACAGTGTCCTCATCCAAACTCCTTCCCACAGTTAAATTATCCTGGGCAGTGTAATACATTTCCTTCATTAATATTCAGAAGGTTCTTCTGCTTCAGTCACTTTGATTGATGTTGTTAATGATAATGAACCATAGAACAGAGTAAATGGTGAGTGACAACATGCTGATACAGCCTCCAATAACACATGCAGGATTAAACAAATGAACAACAAACAAAAAAAAGCCTTAGAACTTACTGTCCAAAACTTTATGAAGTACTGCAAGACTGTAGCAGCAACAAACAGACAGTACAGTAAGGAATACATTAAAAACAGGAGGAAGAATTTGTAGTTAGAAAATCCCACACAATTATTCACCCTAGAAGGAGGGGAAAGAGAAAGAGGTTACTAAGATATACAAAAAATAAAACAAACAAAAACCCCACAATACATTCAGCTTTTGCAGAGCATAATGTGTATGATGTCAAGTGGTATGTCTGAAACATTCTGGCACTAGTGTTTCAGAAGCATTTTAAGTCACTATTTTGAAGGAAATCTCTTTCCTACAGCAAAATGATCTGGGCCCTTCACACAGATTTTGCCCCCGTGATTCTACAGGACAGGACATGAGCTGGCAAAGCGTTATGATACATACAGTCTGCATAGGAAGCATCTCACACTATGAACTAACTGCAGTCATCATGGAAGGCAAAATAAACCTCTCCATCACTTTCAGCGGATGTTACTTTGGTTACAAACCCACCTTTAAGTCAACTACTGATAGCAGCATTTTTCATAGTGATAGCAGACAATATTTTTAGTGTCAACCAGTGAATACAAACTGCAGAAGGGTAACTGGCAGAGTGGGTCATATGTATCATCTACGATCGAGAACTGATTTTCACATTGTAGAGGGTATCTCCTCTCCTGGTAAAAATACCAGAGCAAACAAAAGAAATAAATGCCTTTTCCCATAGGGCTTATAAAGCCAAGGTTTCTCTTACATAAGAGGAAACTGCATGACTTGGACTAGTGGGCTTACAACTCTACACTGCAACACACATTAGGAACAAGATTTATTTTCACATATTAAAGAAGTTCTGTGAAAATCAAGTTTTACTTCAGAGTTGCATTTTTGAAGCAGTGTCTAATTCATTATTATTATACTAAGTTTTTAGTTTTAAAAATAAACTTACCATGGACAGTGGTGGTCCATTTTTAGTACACATCTGAAAGAGAAAATTTCCAGCAAGTTAAAGAAAAAACCACATTTTGTTTCTAAGACACATAATTTTAGCTACTACAGGTTTGGGGGTTGTTTTTTTTTTTTAAAGTATTTTGCCCCACTGTATATTTTTCAAGTCCTTTACAATCACGCCAATTCTCTATATTAGAGCAGCCATTATTTCACACAAAAAGACCAACTGAGATTCAGAAGAGTTACGAAGAGAGTTTCTTAAATTAGCAGGGGAGCATTACTGAGCAACACCACATACTGGTTCATTAAGCCACACTAATTTTATGTGCACACTGAGAGGAAACAAATCCAAAGGACCTTTCAGTGCTGTGTGGATAAGTACGTTATGCCTGGCATTCACTTCAACTAAGTCTACCTCAGGGCTATATTTACTACCTTTTTTTTTCATTTGTTTGCTGCTTGCTAGTTTGTTTTTTTTTTTAAAGCTAATTGAGGAAAAGAGCGGGGCAGTGGATAATTTGAATAGTCTACATGCCATTTTAATCCAGTTATAGTGTAAGGACAGATACGAGACATTTCAGACACATATTTGCTAATAAATCTGATTTTAGCCAAAAGATGTGCATTAAGTTCCTCAGTTAACTAGATTTCCTCAAGTTCAGCCTACTGAATTCTCATGCAGAGCCTCAGTTCTCAGTGCTTGTACAGATTTCTCTGATGATTCAGAATGAAAATAGGGAATAGCAGTGATGTCTTTGGAATGGTTAAGGCATGTGATTCCACTGTCAGTCTTTGAGATAAAGATTTTTAGTGTTATTAGAAGCACACATCTGTTTCAAGATTTCAGAAGCAAGATAAAATAAAAGAGTTGGATAATAAGCATTTGCTGGGGCTGGTATCTCAAAACTACCTTTCTTTAGTTTCAGTCTACGCTTTTTTGAGTTTCTTTTTTATTTTAATATAAGCTCTGTTTTACAAAACTGCAAGCAGGTTTCTCAGAAAGTTCTGCCGTTCTAGACAATGATGCACCGTAATACTGCACCAACAGAAGGAACTTTGCTCTTTCATGAAATCCAACTATTGAGGGTTTGAGGGAGAAGAAATAGTAACTGTTATGCAAGAGCTGACACACTGAAGACACGAACACACTGAAGTGATGACTGCAGGAGAGGGAAAGTCCATAATTTCAGGTTCGGTAACTTACACGTCACACGCAGAACAGTGGTGGCAGCGGTCAGGCTTGATTAGCTGGCATCGGTCGCAGTATCTGATTGCTGCATTCAAGTGCAAGGGGCGAGTCATTAGAACTGATCCAAGTTAATAAAAGTTTTTCCCCTTAACATGAATTGAATCTTAAAGAGCTTCCAGGCCCTCCCCTGCCACACCTGCTTTCAAAGACTGTCAATTGCCTACTCTCATATGTAGTTTTGTGGGTTTTTTTAAAGAAATATAAGATATAAAAGTATTTAAAACAAACTATGACTAGCCCATTTTCATTTACTCTTTAGTTCCCAAGTATTCCCATCCTTCATCCTCTGGCACTGATCCCCTTTCAGTTCTGCACAAGGTACCCAGGCATCCCATTGTGAAACAACTTTCCAAATGGCTTTCTCTATCCTCTTTACCAAGCTGCAATCTAGCAGACTGTTCAGTAAATCAGTTCATCTTTACTGGATATTTTTAAACAAGCCTTCAGGCTTTTCTCAATGGAAATAAGGCACCAGCAAAGGCAGTTTGAAAGGAGGAGGAAAGCCAACACCTACAGCTGAACAGTATTGATAAGAGCTGGCAACAGCTTCCCAGACCACTCCAGGAACTTAAGACTGGGATTCCCTTAAAGGGAGGCTTGTACTGAAAAGAGCCAGGTATCCTTGGGCTTTGTTTGGAAAAGTCAGAGTAAATTTCGGTAACAGTTATTCCGAGTAGTTTGTGCTTTGGGAAATTCTACAGGGTTGCTAGTTTCAGGAAAGAGAAAAAGATAGATATATATATATATGTGCGTGTGTGTGTGTGTGTATGAAAAAGCTATAGATTTTCAAAGAATATACATATGCATAAGACAGCACTTTTCACAGATATTCATATGTAAGTTGGAATAAAAATGCCTATATGTATTAAAGGCAAATACAGAAGTAGCCCATCACTAACTTTGTACTGAATTACAGATGGAATTGCAACAACATTTATCCGTTTGTAAATTGTAAAAGTACTTTAAGATCTTCAGTACATTTCTCCTCCTGCTGAACCAGAACAACTCAGAAGGAGAAGTTTCAAGTGGGGACAAAAGCAATTATAAAATTGAGCAATAAGTTTAATTTTCTCTATTGCTAGCTGTGTTAGCTATATTTCTTCGCTGCATTTATTTTTAATAGCCACAACTAGAGATAAATATCCTCATGGGCTTGCTAAAAGGTGATTTTTTTTTTTTAAATTCCAAATAGTGGCTTTACGTTGAGATCCCCAGAAAAAGGACTGCAGCTTCTCTTGGGGGAATTAAACACCGGCCCAAACAAATAACAAAACAAGGTCATGGTATTTGCAACATGTGCTTAATAGACTGTTCATTCAGTGACATCAAATGAATTTCACTGAATTAAAACTAGCAACTTCAGGAGCATAGAATGATCTTTATATCTCACCTCTTGATGCTGTTGTCGTATAGATAGGCAAGTCTTTAGCAGCTCTTCTCAGTATCTCCTGCTGGGATTCTGGCCTCTCTTCTCTTTCATACTGCTCTTTGTCAGCTTTTGACAAGCAGAACTAGAAGAGATGGAGAAAATGGAATGGAGGGAAGAGATTAATTATTACCTCGTGTTCCAAGGAAAAGACCTTTCAGATGCCCTCTCCCACTAATCAAAAAGTGCCACATAAAGAAAAAAAGACTGCTGCAAGAATTACAGGAGATCCTTAAAACTCCGTGAATGATGTTCCCAGATGTATTTTAAAGAAAATAATCTTTATCTCTGTTCCATTATATATAGCATTTTCTCTGCAACACAAGGGAATCCAAAGACTCAGAGTTTTAAGGTGCAAACTTTCCTTTATTCCCAATAAGCATGAATTAAGTGATCTGTGAACAAGAGGAAGGCTCAACAGTCCCTTGCTGCTACAAAGCATAAAAGTTCTCTTATCCCTCTTCCTCTCTAACGTTGAGAGGGGTACAAACCAGATGGGGATAAAAAAGGCAGGTAGAGGGGTTGTGGTGAGCTTCATTGCTTCAGCATAGAAGCTGAAAGAGTTTAACTGAAACTTTAACCTAAGAGTAGTCAATACTAGTCTCAAAATTCATGAGTTGCATTGAAAGCAATTTCAGCAAAGCCTTGAGAGTTTGAGAATGAGTTACAATTCTGAATAAAGCCTGACAAGCATTCTTGCTGAGACCTCACTAAAACGTAAGCCTTTACCAAAAGAATCTGGAGACTTTTTTACTCATTTGTGAAACACTTAGTTTGTTATCTGCTGAAATAATATTTACCAATAAGCCCCACAAAACACAGTGTGCTGACAAGATCCTTTGTGGTGGGCGCTGAACTCATTATTTCCTTTGGTATTTTTCTGTTTCAAAGAACTTCTAAAGTCTGAGCTTCCTGCATGGACTATGAGAGCCCTTTTTATGAGCACACACAAAGTATTCATGGTAATGAGTGGAAAACACTATGTGTACAGCTGGAACAAAAACTGGCTCAGTGTGATTTAATATGACTGTATTGTCCTACCAGAAACATGTGCATGATTAGTTCACATGGATTCTCCTCACATCCTGTACTTTTTCCTCTTTTGGATTACAGTCAGTTGGCAAGCAACAATGAAGACTCCACTTACAGAAAGGAGGAAGCAGTAAGACATTGCTGCAATTTCTCCGTGCTATTTCCCAACCCATAACGCAAACAAGCTGCCTCCATAGCTCACAGAATCTAGTTAAGCCTCCTGTCACATACAGCATCACCCCAGTTATTGAACCTACCCACCCTTCAAGGGTGAAGCATGAAACATGTTTAAATAATGCCCTTTTAAATAACTGGACACCAGAAATAATCTATGCAAAGGGTGAAATTAAAGTTTAACATTTCAGTCACCACCAGGAGCTTGACCTCATTATTCAGTCTTAATCACTCAGATATATTTATTGAAGTATGAAAACTGGAGATGGTCACATCAAAAGTTTAAGACAGATGTAAAAAGCATCTTTCCAGCAAACAGGGGTGTGATATGCCTTCATCCCTGCTACCCATGTGAGTCTGACAGCTGACCCAATGCCTGTCTCTATGACCTGCAATCAAGCAGAGGTGGCAAGAAACACGAGTACTACTCCTAGATGACATTTCCATGGCAAATCGTTAAGGCACAGAAAAGGGAATCATCACAAGATTTAAAAATTTTTAAAATTTGTTCAAGTAACATCGTAATATTACTCCGAAAATCCTGGACAGGATTTTAGTTTTCCAAAAAGCTACATTTCTGTTTTAATTTCAGAAATTATTAGGGCCATGAGACCACAGTCTCGTTGGACAATGGCAGGATACGTTCAAAGACATCAAAAGTTGTCTGTTACCACATAGCAAACGGAATTTCCAATGAGGTTCCAGCAGTTCTTATTGAAAACAGAAAGAATCCCTTTGTTTCCTTCCTCTTTCTGGACCTTGTATAATGTTGATTGTTCTTTCTTATGACAAATGTACAGGGATTACACCAAGACAACAGCAGCTGCATAATCCTTTTTTTAGTTCAATAGTAAGATCACAGGATGCTATTTGTTTTGCAAGAATGGCTAATTTGAATGACTAAAAATATATACGTTGACACTCTCACACAATGGAGAGATTCTGAAGTCTGGCTTTGTTTTTAAGTATAACCAGCATAAATTACTCACTGGTACATGAACAGAAGGGATTTGCCCAGACACAGAAAAAGTGGTGCTAGGTTTTTAATTTGGTTGGGTTTTGTGGTTTTAAAAAAAAAAATTGTGTGCTTTTTTTTGTTATTGTAGTTATGGTGGAATTTTTTTTCTCCTTTTTTTCCATTTAAAGCCAGTTGTAGAAGAAATTTGTATTAAATCTGATCTACCCCCACAGCTGATATACAAAAAAGTCATCACATGCCATATGCCCAAACCATCCCTTTCGCTTGCTGAATATGAAAGGCTTGCTACAACATTACTGCAACTACAGGGTAAGTACTGTGAGAAGAAGTTTTCTATTAATGAAGAATCCAAGCAGACAGTAAAAGTTACTAAGCATTAGCTTTATGAGCAACTCTAGCTCATATAGCTTTAAAAAAAGTGGAGTAACCCAGTTCTAACCACATTTTAATCAGCTAACATACTTAACTTTGTAATTTTCTTGCAGAACCATCCCAGATAAAGCAAAAACAAACACCCTGAAGACAAGCAAGTCCCTCTGAATTTTTAGGTTTAGCAATTCATGGAGTCATTTAGGTTGGACAAGACCTCCAAGATCATCAAGTCCAGCCGTTAACCCAGTACTGCCAAGTCCACCACTAAACCATGTCCCCAAATGCCACATCCGCACGTCTTTTAAAGACTTCCAGAGATGGGGACTCAACTACTTCTCTGGGCAGTCTGTTCCAATGCTTCACAACAAGCCCTTCAGTGAAGAAATACTTACTAATATCCAATCTAAGCTTCACCTGACACTACTTAAGGCCATTTCCTCTTGTCCTGTCACTTGTTACCTTGGAGAAGACACCAACCCCCATCCCACTACAACCTCATTTCAGGTAGTTGTAGAGAGTGATAAGGTCGTCCTTGTGCCTCCTTTTCTCTGGGCTAAACAAACCCAGATCCCTCAGATGCTCCCCATTGGACTGTGCTCCAGATCCTTCAACAGCTTTGTTTACTTTTATTGCTTAGCTTAATAGCAAAATAGTGTTTAGCTTTTTTACGCTTTATATTCTGTAGCTTTAACATACAGAAGATCTTAAAGCTATAATTAAACACTGCAGAGCAGTGTTTGCTTTTCTTTAGAAGCACGGGTTTAACTCTTCTGAAAAATGTTTCGGGTTGACATTAGCACTAAACATCAGTCTTGCCAAAAACAGATTAAAAACTCAACCCCCACAGAGCAACCAAAGCCTCAAACAATTTAGCCAGTTGAAAAGCTTTCTAAAAACGAGGAAGAGAAGGGAAGTATTTTAAAGTTCATGCCAGTATTTAATCCTTACAAACACACATATTAAAGAAAACACAAAACAAGGTAATCCATCTCAGACTTACTGCAATTAATACAGTTCTTTTTCAAAACAAAACTTCTTACAGTCATCATGCATTCTTCTGCTATTATATAAACCTTTTTTATGTAGTCATTTCTCAATTGTCCCTAAATCTTAACCCTTGACTTACTAATACATGGGTTCAGTCCTCCAGGTCATGAGTATACATTGCATTACTTCTTTCTTACCCAAACAATGGTCAAAACTGCCTATAAATATAAAAGCACTGTTGCTGTATTTATCAGTTTTAAAGATTCCAGGTTTTGAGCAAGCTATTTCATAGCAAATCACTTTACATGACTGCCAAACTTGCAATGATTTAAACCCACATTTCATATAAGGAAATGTCATGACATCAAGCATAAGGTATTTTAAGAGTAACTTGATATTTTTTCATTCATGATGCACTGTCATGCTGTTCTATTTTAGATAATGACTAGGGAAAGGTGAATCATGCAGTACTGCCAACAAATTTCATCACTGAAAACAGTTCAGCTATTTATGAAAAAAGGCATTGACATTTTTCTAACATATTTACCTCGTTAGAGGGGGTTGCAGGAGATGTGAAAATTGTCTTCCCATAGGACCATATAAACATGACAAATGACAGATGAAAAACCACAAGGTAGACAACTGCAATAAAATACAAGTGAGAGTTTGGTGAATATAGCTGAAAAGAACAAGAAATAAACCCCCTGATCTTTGAGGAGGGCTAAATTACTACACTATGAATCACCCGATACAATTAGGTTAATCCCTTTTCCCTGGGTAGATTTAGCAATCTAGGACTGCTCACTTAAAAAAACTAAAACAAAACAAAAAAACCCAAATTCATCCAATGTGATGGTTGCTATTCCTCAAGAAAATAACATGTTTTTATCTCAGAATCACAGAATGACCTTTAACAGTTCCAGGGATGGGGCACCCACATCTTCTACAGACAACCTGTGGCAGTGCCTCACCACCCTCACAGTGGAGAATTTCTTCCTAATATCTAATCTAAACCTGCCCTCTGTCAGTTTGAAGCCATTCCCCCTTGTGCTGTCACTACATGCCCTGGGAATAGTCCCTCCCCAAGTCTCTTGTAGACCTCCTTTAGGTACTGGAAGGTGCTATAAGGTCTCCCCAGAGCCTTCTGTTTTCCAGCCTGAACAACCCCAGCTTTCTCAGTCTCTGATCATCTTCATGGCCTCCTCTGGACTCACTCCAACAGGTTGCTGTCCTTCCAGTAGTGGGGACCCCAGAGCTGGATGCAGCACTACACATGGGGTCTCACCAGAGCAGAGCAGAGGGACAGAATCACCTCCCTCAACCTGCTAGCCACACTGCTAGCCCAGGATACAGCTGGATTTCTGAGCTGCAAATGCATGTCACTGATCCATGCTCAGGCTGCCCTCAATCCATTCTCTGCCCAGCCTGTATCTGTGTGTGGGATTATCTCGACTCATGTGCATCCCCCAAAACTCCCCCCCAGAACTGAACACAGCTTCATCTGTGGCATAAAAGTGATTAACCTTTTTGGATAAAGATGATGATACTGTAATTCTGTTCTAGATTATAAATTTGATTACTGGCCTACATAATTCAATTTAATTTCTACTTCTAATAGAAACAGGAAAATATTGTGCCATTATAGAAGGCACCGGTCATCAATGACAGTAAAAATTCCCAGTCAGGGATTTGAAAAGGACTGCACTCCAGTTGTGCTAGCTGGAGTTAAAAATTGTGTTATTTTATTCCTTCAAATCATCTGAGGAATACAATACAGCCTGGAAATGTCCTATTATAGTCCCAGTGGCAACAAAACGTAGGTGGCTTTAATAGGGAACTCAACCAATTTACTAATGGATTTGTGTGATATGGTTGCCTTAAAGATCAGAGATCCAGACTTTATGACTCAGGAAGCCTCTTCTAATCTTGTTTCCTCTAGCAGTTTCTTTTACCACTTGTCAAGAGGAAACAGATCAGTTGTGCCAGAAGAACAACTCTTAGAAAAGTCATATTAAATATTTACATTATTTTCACCTATATTATCTTCGGTTGCAGGAAAAAGGAAACTTGGCCTAGTTTCCTGTGCAGATGAAGAGAGTCCTTTAAGAAGACGTATGACGTACTTTATGGATGGTAGAACTTGGGTCTGCCAAACTTTCTTCCAAACTTTGGGAAACTCCAACAGCTCAGAAAATCCTTGTACACAGCCACAGAAGATGTGGTCTTAATTTATTATCTTTCAGGATTTTCACGGGGCTTATTGCAATGAAAACAAACTGCATTTGCAATTTCTTCAGAGAATTATGCTTTTTACCTTTGCCTACGACTCTTACAACCTTACAGACAGATTTGGCAAATTTTCAGCTGTGAAGCTGATTGAAAATGTAAGAAAAACCTTTTTCTAAAGCCATCCTAAAACTGTCATCCTGATTGGAAAGAACTTGCGTATTACTGTACTAGGCACTGCATAATTAGAAATTTTCTTTTATTAAAAACATAATCTACATTGAAACACAATATGGTTAAGCAACTAAAGCATGAGAAAATGGTTTGGAAGAGAGAAGAAAAGGACATAAAACTAGAGTGGAATCAGTGGCACAGATCAGAACTTTGGTGTAGAAAAGGGCGAGAGGAATTGAATAGAAGGAAAGAGGAAATGAGATACAGGGCAGAGCAGGGCACAGCAACACTAACTTCCACAGTAAACAGTTCTATTCTGTCCATAAAAATCACCCCCAGAATTCAGATTCCTTTGAAGGATTATTTTTTGTGCACACACAATACCTCAAAACAGCAGAGCCTCAGTCTTGTCACAGATTGTAAATGCCCCAACACAAAGAATAACAGGCATCATGTCTGGTTGCAGCAAGGGTACAGATCTGTGCCAGTGCGACCAGAATTTACTAGAAAGAGGCAGCTGTTGAAGTGCCCTTGCACTTTTCGTATAGCTGAGATCTTGCAATCTGTCACCATCATTAAAAGCCAAGGGCCTGACTTCAGTAGCCAGTGACAGGCACCACCCAAGGAAAGATCCTGCAATTGGCAGTCCATACTGGCCCCATCCTGAATAAATTCTTGCTTCTTTTCCCACTCCCATGCTGCCATTCCTCCTGTGATTACAAGTCACAGTCAGTGCTCCTCAAGAAATGAGAGGGAGGGAAGAGACTATTTTTGACAGCTTTACTTTAGCAGTCCATCTACCCTCCACTTTGGGTAGCAGCATCTCCTCTGCAAGCTCCTCCCTGAAGCATCTTGTATCTGTTTCCAGTACAAGGAAAAACCAGGCTCATTCCTAGTGAGCTCATTTTCTTGTAATTACAAGCTAGATGGAAAATACAACTAAAACCTCAAACCCCAATATCTGCCAGTTTAGCCAGACTCAGTCATGAGGAAGTCCTGGCTAAGCTAAGGCAAACCGGGATTCTTGGTGCCGTGCTGTGACTGAGAGAAGTTAATTCTCTTTAAAGGCACTGATGCATACTAGACTGTAATTTATGGCCTCAGGAAGACAATGTCTCAAGTCATGTTCTCAGAATCCTCCTAAAATATGCTAAACCCCTCCTAAGATTTGCTCTTAACATCCCTTTCTGAATCATTCTTAATATTACTTCCAAGACAAAGTCAGATTACAGAGAAGTAATAATACAACAGTAGTATATTATACTGTTAAGAGAGATTCAGAGTTACCTTTTTCCCCCTATCCTAATGGATATAAATTCAGACAAGAATATAAAATTACGAAATAAAAATGAGCCTTAATGGGGTGAAGAAATCACTGCTAATTTAATCAAAAGTTGCAATTATGCATCAGGGTAAAAGGATTTGAACGTAGTACACTGAAATATGGAGCAAAATACACTTGCTAAGATGCACATTATTGATTCACACAGCAATGTTGCTGGCACTTTGGCATTTTGACTCTTCTGATGTTGATTCCTGGCTTTTCGGAGTTAGCTAATAAGAACTTTATAAATCTTACACTAGCTTTCTTTTCAAATGAAAAGAGACTTCACATCTGATTTTAAAATCAACCTTCATAGTTGAGAAATCCAAGCATACAGGATGCTTATGACATGATTCAGAACTGGAGGTGCAGGAAGCATGCAGGTGACAGCTATTAAAAGCCTAACAGTCAGGTTCCAATGATACTGTCACTCTCACTAATTAATCTAGCATTTTAATTCCGTGGTAGATATGGTAGCACCTGGTTCAGTGAGACAGGCACTGCGTTTGTAATAAAGCCAGAGATCTGACTACGTAACACCAACATCATTGCTCTGCCAGGCTTCCTTAACTGAGACATGGATCTTGCTTTTCCAGAAGAAACTAGCAAGTAAAACTTACTCATATACAGGTCAGCAGTAAGCGCAGCAGCAACTTGCAGAATTTCGTGAAGTCTAGGTAAAGCCCAGCAGTGAAACGGGATGTAAAAATCCAGGGTAAGACAACCTCACATCTTGAATGGCTTACAGTTCACACTTTGAAGGTTTTCCCACTCTTTGAGCTCTTCATTAGAAGATGAAAGAGGACAAATTCTGCCAAGGTTCCCTCATTTTATAGTGTTCTTGTAGATGTTTTCCACCAGGAAGAAAACTGCTAGATTAGCCTCAAATTCTGTGCTGTTTCACAAAATATCTAAGAGGTGAGAACCTCTTACCAGTCTGAAACAGCCCTCTGTGGATAGTCAAACTGCAAATCTATGCTTAATCTACTACTCACATTCCCCCACAAGCTGAAATGAAATCCCAAACAAATATCCCATCAACAATACACTAGAATTTTTTTTTGGTCAATTTATATCTCTGTAAGTAGGACCCATCGTGGTATATTATTTGCCAAAGCAAATATGAAGATTAAAGTAACATTTGTCAAATCAAGGCCCTAACCATTTGACCTGGACGTCTACAATTATAATGTGTAGCCACCACTGAAATGGTCGTGTTTTGCACATTACTAACTAGTCCTAAAGAATGGAGTTCTGCAGAATTTGGTAAGCTGTTTGGAAAATAGCAAGCAGTACAACAAGTCATCCTCTTCCAGAAGTCTTTCATGTCACTCGACTAAACAGAAAATAGATTTGTGGATTTGCTGTAGTTCCTTCTCTCCTCTTCTTTTTCTGTTCTTACAAGGTACCCATTTAAAAATATTTGCAAACCTAAATCATAGCTGCCTTACTTGCATTAGTCACAGCTCTTGTCATCATCCCAAGTTCGTGATATTAGAAGCTAAACAGACTCAACTGTACAATATTTACCTTGTTTCTTAGCACTAATCTACTCGCTACACAGAGCTTATACATGAAGGAGAACATTTAAATTCTGTGTCCCTTAGGACTTGTGTGCAAAGCAGCTATTCACATCTTCAAAAAAAAATTTAAAAAATTACCTTTTTCTGCAGTTGAAGAAATAGTAACTGGAAGAGAGAGAAAAAAAAAAGTGTTAAGTAAATCTGAATTGAATTGAGTTTTTGGCTAAAAGCAAGATATATGAGGTAGTCAACTTGTTCCAGAGCATACTTTGAGTGTTAGTAGAACCTCCCTGCCCAACACTGGGGTAAACCAGGAGATAGTATTCCTCCTGCGAACCTTTGATGCTTGGTGAGTTAGTGGAAGAGCTGAAGGGATACAGTTCCCTGCACTAATGAAGCAAACGCATTCCACAGACAACAACTAGACTAATTTTATGCATATCCCCCTTCAGATATGTATCTAGCTTATTTTTCTGAGTCAACAGCTAGGCTAACAGGTGTACCACTGAAAAACAGAAAATTAAAAAGTTCTTACAGAAATCCTCTGAAACTGTTACAAGTTACCTACTTCCTTCTCTTAGTTTTTCCCATCACTTCTCTCCTACTGTCACATACTATTTTTGACCTTTTTTTCCCCTGACCTGAATTCTTCAGGCATAGTTAAAACCTCTCCACTTCCCTATCTCCTACAGCCTCATCTCCTTTCATGCCAACAGCAATTCTATTGTTCAAATCTACCTTGTATACTGCCTGACTACATCCTCCTGCCCCTAGGCTTCTCCAAAACCTTCACACTTAGTTCATCAGTTCACATACAGCGATGAACAGAGAACTGCTGTACTCACTTGGTTGCTTTGCTCATATCACTTCCCTTGCTGGATCTCTTCCTTGCACACTGAATTTTCGAAATTTTCGGAGGAAAGGATTTTTTCCCAACTCTTCATCTTACACAGAAAATACAAGCTTCTGGTCAATGGCATGACTGAAAGGTTAACAGAGCACACCCTGGCTACTGCACTTTACCTCATTCCACACTATCTCCCTTCTCTCAGCTCTGACATTTTGACTGCCATTAGCCTGAGTGCCCCAGTTCAAAAGAACTTGTACCTAGGTCCACACTAGTCTTAAATCTGTAGAGCTTCAGTATGTATTGAAGACTTCCTTCTGAAGGATTGTTTTGGTTACAAAGGTGGCATGTGTCTCACTTACCTGTAGATACCTACAGTAAAAGGGTCTGCAACTATATCATGCAACTGTGCCTCATTTTATAGCAAGAGACATAATGAGGTGATATCTCAATTTATAGATGACCTCTTTTTGTTCAGATATGTTTTGGGTTTCTTTCCTTCTTTTCCCCCCCCCTCTCCCCTGCCTCACTTTTCTCCCTGCTCCCCCCTTTATTTAATATCCCCACTCTCTCTGTCTTTGGAAGCCTCTATGAAGTTAATGGAAAAGGTTCTGGTTCCTTCCACCTAAGGAAGGAAGAGATTACCATTTGGAATAGGACACAGTTGGCTTCAGACTCAAGGAGGTAAATCCTAAAGAACAGCTTAATTTCACATTAGTTCCGTACACTTGTACAGCCTCCTCCCATGTTACTGTCAAACTCCACTGTGTGCTACAGAAGTCTAATTACTTTTAAAAAAATCCTGTGAGTGTTTTTGCTTGAAATTTTACTGATGTGTTATTTCTCCAGTTAAAACTTTTTCAACAATGCAAGGAGAAGATAAAAATCATTGAAAAGGTAAAAATTAAAATAAACTCGCCCAGTATGGTTGTTTGCTCAACTTAAGAAAAATACTAAAAGTACTTTAGATTAAGCATTGTCTTTGACTCCTCATATCTAAAGTAAACACCTTTGCACACAGCTGGATAAACATGCATTTCCTTAGACAAGAAATACAAAAAAGTTCTTTATTATCCTCCAATGGGATGGGAGAACATCATTACACTTTTTGAAAGCAATTCTGGTTAAAGCACTCCTTAGTTTGTAGCCTCACTTCTGCTCTCAGCAAAAAACAAAACTGTGAGCCAAATTTGATGTTTGAGGACTCAAAATAACAAACACGCTTTACAAGTAAAAACAAAATAAAACAAAAGCTTAATATTATATCAGCTGTGAGACCTAATCAAAATGGTCCCTAAAAAACCTTCATAAAAATTAATTAAAGCTTCACAGCACCAGAAGATAATTTCTCTTTCATACTTAGGTCCCTTAGGTCAGAATGCAGTTATAAGCCTGTGTAGAACAATTTTCGTTTAACAAACTCCTGCAGTTTGAGGTAAAAGCCAACCCTGAAACACTTGTGATTCTCATCCTGCCTTGTCATCCTCAAATGAAATAAAAGGTGTCCAGTTCTCTTCTGTCTCAGAAGTTGTCTTTCTGTTTCTATTCTTTTCACTGTTGTTACGCCCATTGTCAGGTAGATTAAACGAACAGCAACCCTACTACACTTGTCCAAATGCACTCAGCAAATGGCACGTGAACGGTTTTACAAGATTGTTATACTACAACGCAAAGCCTCCCTTCACGTAAGTTCATATCGATCTTTATGTAAGAAAAAACCCTTTAAATATTAGCTAGGCTAGCCATTTAACAGGCAGCTTTACACCATCAAGAAATCAATTCTAGCTTTTGAACTCTGGTTCAGGGGAAAAAAACCCACATAAGACATTGCCGTTGTGGTTCGCCATCCCCGGTGTTTAAATTACCGTAGTTTAAATTACATCCCTGTAGTTTAAATTACAAGCTTAGCTCTCTATCACTTTTCTCCCTAATAGTTTTCTTCTAACTATTAAGATACTGCTGCCAGCTTCCACTAATTTAGTACCACCTTCACTTCTAAAACATGGTTTCTTGTTTGGGGTGTGGGATGGGGGAAAAAATCAGCACTGTCTTTTTGCTTACTAATTGTTTTTTTAACAAAATAAACGCTGCATATGATTTAGATGTTAACCTCAGGATGCAACAGCACTTTGCACTAGATATCTGTGTCAGCACAAGTTACTGCCTTCAGCATTGCAGTCAACACAAACCTGTCCATGTTTCAGAAACATAAGTACTGCAAAAAAGCTGTATCTCCTGCTCAGCTAGAAAAGGAAAAATATTCTTTGGATTGGTTTCTTAATATTAAGAGGGTTTTGTTTTGCAAGAAGACTTATGAAGTTCTAGAAAGGTATGCTAAGGAAGGATAAAACAGAACTTGACAGTGAAAGCTGCAGTTTAGTTCAATGCAAAGACCTCAGAAGCATGCCCTCGGGGGCTCAGACACACAAAATTTTCACTATGGCCTCAGATTTCAAAGGGTTTAACACCTCAGAATTACAGCATCAAGCAAGTCAAACAAAGTGAACAAGCCATGAAGGTCTGACTGCACTGAGAGCTACCTCAGGGTTTCCAAAATCAACCCGACTAAGGAAGGAGCTCAGCAAAGCCTGCCTCTCTTTACATGAGGTAAACAGGCCTGCACTGAAT
This sequence comes from Pyrocephalus nanus, assembly GCA_038380795.1. Taxonomy (NCBI): domain Eukaryota; kingdom Metazoa; phylum Chordata; class Aves; order Passeriformes; family Tyrannidae; genus Pyrocephalus; species Pyrocephalus nanus. The sequence goes on from CM076259.1 coordinate 44,579,769, forward strand.
GAACTTCATGCTGCTGGAGCTTGTCTAGGGATGTACAAAACACTCTGTCAGTTGGTCTTTTACCACTGAGCAGCTCACACACCGGAGACTCCCAATGCTTTGGGGTCATTGAAATATGAAGCACACAATACAAAGTATGTGAGTTCACTTTCTACAGAACACTACTTCCAAAATACACCATTATAGCCTTTTATTAGGCTGGATTCAAATGTACTTAATAACTCAGTTCACTTAAGAGGATAAGCACAAATTGCAGTTCTGACTTTAACAGAGGAAACAGCTGCCTTAGTTCTGATTTAGAGACCTAGCATCACTCCTGGCAGCAAAACCACTTTTTCCTTCATGATCCCAGTTGCTGGTTACACCTTTCTAGATGCTCTTCCTTACATTGTTGCCCGTTATCTCTCATCTCACCTATGTCACAAGAATGAAAGAGCGGAAGCCTATAGATTATCACGGGAAATAATCCTGCAGACATAGGGCCATCATTAGCTGAATAATAAATTAAAGTAGGGGAAAATGTCATTTGTTGGAAGCATTCTTCTTGGAGTACAAACTAATAAAGGTGTCAACTTCAGAAAGCTTTGTAGAATTTTTTAAGCTGCTTCAAGGAAACCTCTCAGAACATCTTGAAAGAACAAGGAGCTGGTTAGCTTTCAGTTTCAGGCTTATTTTCAGGATTGCTATGAAGTGTTCCAGCATCTTCCAAAGCACTGCATAATACGAGAAAGCCAAATCTCTCTATTCTGAGGCAAAGAGGTGCAATGATCTGCCAAGACCTTTTAAGAGGCATGCTAAAAAAATGAGACATTTCACTTCAACCTTGAAGGAAAAGAACCCCCACATCACATCTTCCTACTCCCCAAAGCCAGATATTCTTTCTGTGGAGCAAAAAATTCAACTGCAACTAATATAAAAGTATAGGAAAGGACAAGAACTGATCTTGTTACTGAAGTGCTATGCTTATTTCCCCATCCCCTCCCACGATGGCTCCCAACAGGAGTCACACTTCGGTTATTACAGCCTTTCCATGAATTTCAAGAGTAGCATTCACATTCTGGCTGACATTCCTCATGGGTGGGAAGAAGGAGTGATAAATGCGCAATTGCATCCCTTCACCAGATGTACAGCCTTAACTATTCTCAGCTTTTAAGTAAAAGGGTTAAAAATATTAACAAAAATAATATATATCCGTGTATATATATATATACACGCACACATGCATACACACACGACATGTATTTCCAGAAGCTACCAGTACTGAAGTCAAGGCAGACTCCCCACAGGCACTGTCCTGTCTGCAAAGGCAAGCTCCACTGACATCATCTCACGTTTTTCATTTGTTCAGAAAATTGGCATTTTATTGGAAGTATAACTTAGGTTTACTGATACATAATTCCCATTTGCAAATGCAGACCTTAATCACCCACAAGAATATGATAGAAACAGTACTTACTGACGCATGTGGGACAGACAACAAGCGAATTTCCTTGAGCAAATACTCATTTGGCTTCTGTTACAGGGCAGCGTCAGTGCATGAAGACCTTACCACTTCTCCACTGTTCTCTAAAAGCCTAAATTCTGTGACCTTTCCACACTGAGCTATTTCTTATTTCCCAACTGGCAGGCACCCACTAGGTGCTTTCCTCCCTAAGCAGCAGGGAGTTGTTTTTAGACAAATGACTCAAGATGACTGAGTTGACAGAATCATGTAGCCAAAAGCCAACGCAGGAAGAAGATGCTGCCAGGTCCCTGCTGAAAGGCTATGGGGGCCCAGGAACTGCACACACATCCACCACCAGCCGGAATGAACGTCTTCGGCAGGAATTTGAGCCGTACAAGCCCAGAATTCTTTTATCTTCATGTGGTGCTGGGCTAATACATATTTTTAAACTCCAGAGATCCAGGAATAGGATACAGGTATCCCCCCTCCCAGTGCACTGCCAAGTCATTCAGAAAGCAATGTTTTACAGAACGGTGATGCAGGAGATGGGGCTCCACAGGCCTTCTTGTTGTGCTGGCACGAGGAGTCAAGCACTGCCACACTGTGTGCCTCAGCACTGCCTGGGGCTGGTCTGCAGCACAGGGGCACCATTGCCCAGGTCTAACACAACGCTTGTCTCAGAGGCATGCCTTGTGGTGGACAACTGTTGCTGCAGGGGTGTATGCAGTTACCCCCCTCAACCACCTACCCGCTCCCCTATGTCAGACAAACCTAACAAAAGTGAGCACTTGCCTTCCCAGACATTTCAGGACAGGTCTGAACTGCCAATGAAGGCAAGTTTGCACGACCACAAACAGCAGGGAACTGCAGTGAAAAAGGGTGAACGGCAGTGAATGACCTCTCGCTGTCCTGGGTCATGCACAGTCAGTCATGAGAGGGAAAAGAAGCCCTGTCAGGGCTGCCGATGCCTTAAAGGAGTGCAGCTGTTCCCACAAGCACATGAGCTGAAGCCTGAACTCCTCACACACACCATGCACACACAGCAAGAGCACTTGAGTGAGCTACCTTGTGACTTCAAGTGATCACAAGATGATGCTTCAAAGGCACTGCAGGTAATGTGTGTGTGTGAGAAATGTGGGATGGGAGGAGAAAGGAGGAAGAAAATGCAGCCCGGGAAGAGACACGTTGGTGCAAAGGGGGATGCTCTGTGTTTTATAACCACCACATTTTCCATGTCACCGATGGCCATACCCATTGGTACAGGATTCAGAGAAGCATTATCACAGGGACAGGTAAAATGAATTTGTATTTCAAACAAGGCAGTTCAAGCTGCACTGCAGAACGTTTCTGTTGTTTGTTACCAGCCATCATTACAATTTGTTGCATAGTTCAAACAATATTAACACAATTCTTTCACTATAGCAAGTAATTTAGAGCAGCCAGGGGCTTGGCTGCCCAGAAAACATTCTCTTACCACAATAACAGGACTTTCGATTTAGCCATGGTCTTTTCAGTCTCAATGCAGAGAGTGTGTGCATAAATACAAACAGGCTACAGCAGAAATTAGCATAATCAAGGCAAGATACTCCATTGCTAAATGAGCTACATTTAGCAATGAATTTAGCTATGACAACTGAAAAGATCTCTGCCATATATTCCGGGAACAGTGAATTCTATGCTACCACTTCCACAGTTCAAAAACACAGCTACAAGGGCAGCTGACTTCTGGAACTCCCAAAATCCTACAGATGGCTCCTTATCTCTGCATCTACAAAATATTCTTGAAAGTTATACCAAAAGTCTCCCAACGGTCTCCTCAGCAAGAGTGCCTGCACGTTTTAAGTGACTTCAAAACCAAGAGTTACAGTTCTTTAATACGCAGGAGGAAGTGTTGCCAGGTCTTAACCTCACAGTTTCACACTTGTGTCCGCACCAATGATAATGTGCTAAGAGATCTATCAGCCCAAACAACTAAAGGCTCTTTCTGCAAGTGAAGTTAGCATTTATCTCCAGCAATGTACCAGGTTTGTCCCTGAAAACACTATTCCCCAGGAAGCACTATTCACTTTCAATTTACCATAATTGCTCAAAAAAACCCTAATGTAACTTGATTTTCTTCAACTATTTAATCACTACTATTGCCACTGCTCATTCTATTTGCATTTTGATGGATTTTAAACCCTAGTATTACTTCTACACACTTTTCCTCAGCTGCTTACTCCAATTACTGAATTTTCTTCGCTCAATTCTTTACCAAAAATTCTGCTTTATCGTAACAGTAACAGCTTTATTGCTCAGTAGTTTGGAAGTACTGTGCATAAATTGCTTCCAATATTGCCTTTAAGCTATCAGACCCAGCCAAAAGAAAGCCTGGTTTCTTCTCAAAAGACAAAGAGAGCTCTTACTTGCACCAGTCAGTGAGCTGTGCTCTCTCTGGCACATCGGGGAATAGGAAAAAACAGAATCGGCAGAAACTCAGAAGCATGTGAGTGGAGCTAGCTTATGTCCACACCACAAATTAATTACATTTACATTTAAAGGAGGCGTATTTATACTCAGGCTGGCCAGATCAAGCACATAGTAACACTACACTCAAGTATCTGCATATGTCAAAGTGCCTTCTATGTTATGAATAACTCCAGTGGGTCGGTAGTTGACACTACTAGGACACTTGAGAGAGACAGGAGTGACAAAGAGCATAATCAGCTGGTGTTGACAGACGCTAATTATCATTATGTTGGACAGAGTTGTTGTACACACCCTGCACAGCATTAGGTGTTCTACAGGGGATACTAGAAACAGTATATTTAAAGTGAAAAACCAAAACAAACAAAAAACCCCACCCAACCAGACACAGCTGCTGTGACCTGCAGATGTGGACCCTCAACGCACAATAGGGACTCGCTTTGTTCACTAGGCATCCTTCTTCACATTTGGCTTCAGACTCTTCCAAAATCAGTTGTCTCCTTACTTACTTACTGGTCTGGCTTGCAACAAGTGTTTCCTCAAATACTGGGATAAAATCTCCTGCAAAACTCTGTGGACAAAAGTCTCCCTGTAAATCTCCTTACAAAGTATTAAGCACTCTGTTTTCTCAAAGAAGGATTTTGTTGTCACCAAGTTCATTAAATAATGGAAGAAATCAAACTGCCCAGTGAGCTTTCATGCACTAGGTCACTGGCTTCCCCAAATTAAGTTTTAACTGTGTAACACTGGTGAGGTTTGATTGGTATTTATCACTTGAGATTAAATATGGAACATACCTATAAGAGCTAATTTTCAGCCAGCAACACATTAACAACAGAGCTGTCAGTAATGTAATTTACATGAACTCCCATCAAGATATTAATAAGCCAAGCTTTTGAATTCAGCCCTTTAAGGAAGTTGTTTTTAAAAACATGTCATTTATAAACATGTATATTAGCTGTGGGAAACTTTAGTGATGGGGAACTCCTGCCTTCAACATACTGGACATGTAAATTCTAATAAATATTTAGTATTTTATTGCTCTTGCTCTGATTGACAGGACGCTGAACATGAGCCAGCAGTGTGTCCAGGTGGCCAAGAAGGCCAATGGCATCCTGGCCTGGATCAGGAACAGTGTGGTCAGCAGGAGCAGGGAAGTGATTCTGCCCCTGTACTCAGCACTGCTGAGGCTGCACCTTGAATGTTGTGTCCAGCTCTGGGCCCCTCAGTTTAGGAAGGACACTGAGGTGCTGAAGAGTGTCCAAAGAAAGGCAATGAGGCTGGTGAAGGGGTTGGAGCACAAGTCCTATGAGGAGAGGTTGAGGGAGCTGGGGTTGTTTAGCCTGGAGAAGAGGAGGCTCAGGGGAGACCTCATCCCTCTCTACAACTCCCCGAAAGGAAGTTGTAGCCGGGTGGGTGTTGGTCTCTTCTCCCAGGCAAACAGCAGCAGGACAAGAGGGCATGATCTTAAGCTGTGCCAGGGGAGCTTCAGGTTAGACATTACAAAGAAGTTCTTTACAAAGAGAGTGACTGGACATTGGAATGGGCTGCCCAGGGAGGTGGTGGAGTCACCACCCCCGCAAGTATTAAAGAATAGACTGGATGTGACACTTAGTGCCATGGTCTAGTAGACCAAGTGGTATTGGGATATGGGTTGGACTTGATGATGTCAGAGATCTTTTCCAACCCAGCTGTTTCTGTGATTCTGTGACTCTAAGGTCAGCTGAAATCTACAAATCCTAATGCAGTGTGTGCCAAGGGAAGAAACGGTGCTGCCTACTACACCTCAGAGATGCGTTAGGGCTCCCATGGCAAAGCACTGGATATAACACAGAAAGACTGGCAAAGTGCCTCGCGAGAAACAAGCAGGGTTTGATGCATGAATGACACCTATTAAGAGAATTAACTTTTTCTGTCATCTTCCTAGGCTACCACGTGCAGTTGCAGGAAGATCTATAGCTGCAGGTGAAGTACTGGAGTGTGCTGCACTGGTGGGAAATTATGTCTGTGAAGAACAAGAAATGATTACCGCTGGCTTAGGATGTAAGTTGGCAACCACACTGAGTTATGGGAACATCAGGAGAGTGATTACTTATAAACATCTATGACTAGGTGTGAGTTGACTCAGACCTTTAAACCTGTTGTCTCCTGAGAAAGCTACACAGAAACAAAAACTGGGATGGGATCAGGGGGTGCACCCACTTCACTGATGACTCCAGAGAAGCCATGCAGCAAGAGGAGAGGACTACCACACAGTAGGAGAATATCACAAAACCATGCAGCTGAGGAAAGGAAGCACAGCTCCTGAAGCCCTGTATGTGCCTAAAAGCTCTCCGGACCATCATTTCTGCTCACAGATCCTGTTTCCAATCCCAACAGCTCCTTGGCAGAAGGGTTTCCCAAGTGGGTCTGCAAGTGTGGGAAGCAGAAACAGGATATTTACAAATTTGAGAATATTAACAGGAAAAAAAAGCCACACAAAAGAGTTAAAAATGCTTGAATCTAGTTCTTAATGGTTTTTAAGCTTTACATTGTCAAAACTCAACATTTGTCTTAATTATGAACTATTAGAAAAGTTCAAGCCTACTACTCCCTGCACCAGTTGCTGCTTTAGCTTTATCTCAGCAGTTAGTAACCACGAGACACAGCAAGTAACATCTCTGTATGCAATTACTACGCTGAACTCAAGCTTTTAAAAAAATACAATTATTTAACCCCCCCCAAACATGAAACTTAAGGAGCAGCAGATTAAACAGATAAAAAAATATACATACACACAATATTCTCACAAAAATCCTATGCATAAACTGCACTCTTTTTCAGATACTGTAAAAAACTAACTTGAATGTTAGTAACATAGGGTTTTTCAAAACAGAAGAGAAACCAAATTTTGCTGTAAGTTTTGGGCTCCTTTGAAACGTCTGAGTAAATCCGCATGTCAAAAAACAAAGAGATGAAAGTCTTTAGGTACAGTCAATTGTAACATTGTGGAAATACACTTCACTTCTCTGTTTTTTTTAACCCAAACTTGACAAAGCTAAAAGCAACGACTACTTGTCAACAGGAATGGTACAATAACAGGTTCTCTGCACTCACTCTATGACCAGGCAGTAGCTGAGGCACTTAACGTAAGTTTTAAGTCTATCACAGACAACTGCAAAACAGCTTATACAATAACTATCTGTTTAAGTCTCTTCAAACACAAAGTCTGTTCCTCTCGAGATCAGATTTAATCTATATTTTGTTTCATTCTCTCTGCAGAGGCAGCTTGCCTAATTCTAGATGAATTATTACTTCCACCTCTAAATTATTTTCATCACAAAAGGCTTAAAAAGAGAGAAAAAACTGCCAAAACAAGCCAGCTTTCCATGCTTAGCACTTCACAACAGATACATAAAAACTACCCTGTCTGCAGACAAACACATATCAAGATGCACAAGTGGAATACCACAAACAAAAAAACCCTCGCTGCATTAAAACCCTCACTTGATCTCTCTGTAAATCATATGATTAAAATGGTTCCGTGCTTCACATTTGAGACAATGCTGCACCATATATAGCATCAGAGAGACTGCTGCAGAAACTGCAGAGGCAAAGCTGCTGCTCTTGTGATCCATTCTCTTCGCCAATCTTGTGAGACAATTTTAATAGTCAAAAGGGAACGTGAATAAGGAATGGATGAGGCATTTGGCCTTTTGGAATAAAAAAGGAAAAGCAGAAGCCTGAAATGCTGCAGAGGAGGAACTTGATTTTTAGCACAGATAAGAGAAGACAGTCAAAGGTTAGGTAGGAGGCACTCCACTGAGGATTGGGGTGGGAGTGGAGGGGAGCAGAAAAGGGTGAAAAATCTGTGACCTGGAACAGGAGAAGTTAAGCACATCCCATAGAAAACAAGTTAGTGACAGAAGAAGGAGGTAATATTGGGGAAGTGGCTAAAAGAACAAATGTATTTGTTACATTCTGATTATCTCTTTTATACATGATTCACACGTGGGTGGAGATTCAGCTTACACCAAAAAAGTGGTCTGTGCTTACATCTCAAATGTTTCTAATAAATTTCAAACATACTAATGAGAGAAAAATGGATACTCATCCTGTTGAAGATTATGCACCAGCTGAGAAGGAGTAAACAACTGAACTGAAAACTCCATAAAAGCTGTTTCAGGAACCTATAGTTTATAACACTTCTAAGGAAAGTACATGTTAAGCACAGACTCTTACAGTTGTAGGATGCTGTTGAACAAACACTGATGTACTGAATGGATGAAAAACGAACAGGCACAACTTTAGACAGACAATTAGAATCTGTCCTACTCCCATTTTCCATCACAGGCAGTCTTGAGTTCCAAAAGTAGGTACACTGCCATCAAGTGTTTCACCTGTCACAGGTATAAAAGACGAATATCTGAGCTGAGTTCTTGTAAAACTGAAAATTCTTTTATTAAGAAAAGCATGTTTACATTAACTCATAAAAATATGAGTCACTAGAGAACAAAGTTAAAAGTATTGAAATTTTGACAGAACCTGAAGTTCACAGTATGCAGAGGGTCAATGACCTCAAAGTAATGTCTACTGACAGCATACACTTGAATTTCTGGTCCTTTTATCCACATCATCTGGTAGGAAAACAGACTCAGAAGTGACCAAGTAACGTAAACCCCTTGATTAAAAATGAAAGTGACTTTTAGACCACTGCTGTAACTCAAGAAATACACAAACCTCCTACTGTTGTTACCAGAGAAAAATTTGAGAGAACCTATTTTCCATAATCTTAAATACTCATAATATCCGAGCCCTTTGAAAGCAAGAAGAAAAGCTTTACAGTCCATACCTAAAAGGCAATCAGAAAGCGCTGCAGCAATGAGTGATCACAGCTACAAGAAAGTAAAATCACAGGAAGCCTTCCTGCTTCAGCTCAGACACTTACTCAGCTCCTTGCTTTCCCTAAGCTCCTTCTCTCCCCTACTCCAAAGCCTTCCTGCCCATGGACCAGTTTCAGACAAGTGTTGAGGCTCAGTGGAGGTCTCACACTAAGTATATGCCAGTAAGTTTCATCAAAGCTGTTGGATGGGTAGAAGAGACAAGCTCACGCTCCCTGTTAGCAAACAGCTGCTCTGAGCTCAGATGGCTCATTCTCTGCCTCGTCCCCTGGGCAAGCCAAGCAACACCAAACTGGCCACTGCATCACACTTCTTTTTAACCAAATGGTAACTAGGGATCAAGGAAAGATGCCAGCTACTGTAGAGCTCTCAGGAATGGTTTAGCAGATGCGAAGGAAAACTGACAACAGAGGGCTGGGGCAGGCACTGCAAACAGAAGGCTGGGAGAAAAGAGAAGGATGGAGTCCTGATGGCAGAAGAAAGAGCCAACACAAGACAACTCAAGGAACTAGGCTGACTAGTTCTATTGCACTTGGAACAATTTTTTCATTGGAGGACTGACAAGAGAGCAGGTTTCATGCCATACAAAAGGCACGTGCACACCTGTTCCTACAAACTAGAATGACCAGTACAATACCAACCACCATACAAGAAGATAATATTTCTACTCAAGCTGAGCACTTAGTTTTCCAATAATCTCTATCCAGTCTGAGCACCTCAACAGGAATTCTACTTATTTATAGTTACAGAAAAGGTTCTCATTTAAGATGGTAATATTCATGCTTACATCAAGACATTACAACACCACTAACTGTACGCAGAGTGGTTCAACATCCGTATTTTTAAATTCCTGAGAGGCACACAGACATAGTTAAATGTAACTAATGATCTAACCTGTTTAATTTGCTTTCCTTTTCTTGCAAAGGTAGCCCTCTTTTCCTACGGGAATGCTTTTTACGTGCAAATGTTGTACTTCAGCGCTGATACTTCAGTGCTTTCTGTAGTTTGAAATCAGAAGTTACTGACACTCTGCTGTTAGTATCGCCTTGCCATTGCTTGGGAGATACTGCATTAGCATTTTCAGTACAGATTTCTTCTGGAGGAGGCAGATGAAGTTACCTTCTCTCTGTTTATGCAACAGACACTCCTCAGATGGAAGCATTACAACGGATCACCATGTGCTTCTCATATGGATTGTGCTTTGGGGAAATCAGAGCTATCTCCCTAATGACAAGAGCTATTGCAGTCTCCTGGAACAGCAAGGAGTATAATTTGAGCTATTAACGTGAAGTTAGGCATTCTAAATTACAAACTGCTTTGTTTGCTGGGATTTTAGACACATGAGACATTACCCTGTATTAACAAAGAAAAAGCAAATACTTCTGCAATGAGATACTATGAAAATAATGCACAAGTAGTTACTCCCATAGCTTTGAAAGTCACATTTTTCTATACTTAGCAGAGCTTGATGCATGAAAACAGTCATACATTCTCAACCCTTGCAAATAGGAAAAACTATTCACTGTCCTTAAAACTCTTGCCCCAGGAGAAGAGTAAGGATTGTGTTTTTCACAAAATATAGTTCTCACTACAGAAGTAAAAACCTAACCTGAACAAGATTTTTAGTTATTACTTTTTTTTTTTTAATCAAACAGCCAATATACTTTAGTTAAGAACTGCATACAATTCAGCCAAAGCTATTTTTTCTTTTTCTCAGTGCAGAATGCATTACCATAGTTTGCTAGTGTTTTAGCAAAAGGGTAAGAAACAGGCTGGCTTCACCCACAAACTCTGACTCCGTGTGTCAAAACAGTGTTTTCTGACCACCCTCTAGCCAGTCTGTATTAGAGCCCCTCACCTACAAAAACAACAGATGGGATAGATAATAAAATACAAGTCAGCCCTAAGTGAAAACGCACCACAAGAGAAGCGCTCCACTCTCTCTGGGTATCTGAGAGATGTGGTAAGCAGACACAATCAGTCCAATTCAACAACAGCACAGTATAGCCATTGTTCACAAAAGCGATGTTAAAAGCAAAACATGTTTTGATGACAAGAAAGAACACATGAAATAGTTTTAAACTAACAAAAAAGCTATTTTACAACATCCTTTATGTATTGCTAGGTGTGCTTTCTTGCAAACAAGAGCTCTGGGCAAGTTATGCATGAAAAGAAGAAATAATCTAATAAGAAAGTGTTCATGTTTTTCTACTTCAAAGCACTTAAACCTCTGAATGAGATGCTGCCTTGAGCCTTTTGCAGTTCCTTCAGTGTTACACATGTTCACAGATTTTTACACTCTGCTGACATTTCCTCAACTTACACACATTTGGCTGTTTTCACCTTTCCAATTAGCTTATTTACCTGATGGGTCACAATTACACAGCAACAGTGGTCTAAAAAAGCCAGTATTCAACAGCTTCAGAGAATTGTAACGATGCTGGCAGTTTCCAAGGGAGGAAAACAACACACAAGCTCATGAGTCTCCTTTCATCTTATCCATACCAGTTTACAGCCAGTATGTAAGTAATATAATTTAGGGTTATAGAAGAGGCCTAACGAAGTAAATACATAGTGGCAGTGAATTACAGAGTAAGACTGATTCCATCAGACACCAAAAGAAAGACATTGAGCAATATGTGAGCATCCCAGCAGAGGAGGGTGGGGCAAGCAGCACAGAAGAAAAACTGAAAGGGAAAAGGGGGATGTGATCAAAGCAGCAGGATCAACTTTACCATCTTCTACTTTATTAGGAATATTTTATGACACTACGTTAAGCTCGGCTTCCCACTTGATTTACTAACTGCATATATATATGCTTAACCTTTAATAAATGAGCAAGGACTACAAGGAAGAAAAAAAAACAGGAAGAAGAAACACTTGAGGAAATAAAGGCCTTCTCTCTTCCTGTTACCTTGTTAGCCTCACATCTTAACATTTATCTAATCTTTAAGTATAACTTTTGAAGAAGCACTGGTGTCTGTGGGGTTTCAATTTCTCTTTTAGTATTTACTTGAAATTTTCTATTGTGTCTCCTCTTTTCTAAAGCTTCCCTTTATCCATCTCTCTTTCCTTTACCAGGCACACATCAGCTTTTACCAAAGCCACAAGCCCTGGTTCATTCTGAACCCGCCCTGTGTGACTATGCAGAGACCAGCATCACCTCACTCATTAGCTGTGTGCTGAAGGCACATCCTTGCTCTTCTCCATAGTACATAGTGCAGTATTCTCAGAACAAATAGAACATAAGGAGCACTGGGAGAAAGTAAACATACTTGCCAAGAGAAACAGAAAATCCCGTATTCCACTACAAATCCTCTTTATGCTACCTTGAACTCAACTGCAGTGGAAAAGCACACAAAGGAAAAAAAAAATTACAACACCAAAAAGACTGCACAAAAACACAAACCACCTTTCCTCTCCCTTGATGACATGACATTTTATCAAGAGCGTAAATAAAATTCAATGGATTAAAACCAAACAAAAAACCAACAAAACCCTCCAAACTCTCAACAGAAAAAACTCACAGAAAAATAAAACCCTTGGTCATCAAGTATGATTTAGACAAGTAACAACTGTAAAATTCAGTGACAGTAACAGAAGCCATCAAGTAATTTCTTATTAAATTATACCTCTTCTTAATGATCTGTATGTGCAGACGTTAATAAAGCTGATTTGTGTGCAAAAAGCACCAGATGTCTAGAAACTAGATTTACAGATGCAAAAGTTCTCGCATGAACAGGAGCCAACCCTTTCAATAATTTTCACACAAATGAAACTCTAACGAACTCAGAAGGGCTCCTTGCAGCTTCTCTATGCTTGCAAAGGAGAAATCATCTACCAGCACCTGGTCCTGACCCACTCTGTGATCAAAACACAAAGCCGGGATTTCAGGAGCTTGAGGTTCTGCTCCCAATTCAGCCAGAGATCACCTGTGCGACCCTAGGCAAGTCTCTTAATCTCTCCGTTTTTGTTCTTTGCTTAAGAGAAAAAAACGAATAGCCCTAATCTGCCTTTTGTCATTCTGATCAGACTGTAATGTACAGAAAACCTGGAAAATGTGAATCTATAACCTAATACAGCCCCTTTCAGGACTACTTCGACAACAACCCATACCTCTAGTACTGAAGATTGTCTTAAACTTGGTTTCAAGTGTTTCTAGTTTTAAGCATGATTTTTGAATACACAGATGTATTTACAACTATCTCTTGTCAACATTTCTCAGAGTATCTCAGCAAGCATTATTTTATAACTATATCTCTACTATTTAAAGTCCAAGTAACTTTTTGCCTGTGGTTCATGTTCCAGTCCACATCTCTAAACCCAAAAGGCTATGAAATAACATAAGCATTCAGAAAAGTTATCAAAAACACTCCTTGCAGAAAAAGAAAAGCAAGTGATTACTTCTAATTATCCAGGAATAAAGTATATGCAAATCTTTTATTTGTAGCTTGAGATATCAAAGCACATAGTTTACACAAATAGCAAGTACAAGGACTTACAGATACTATGCATACCTATCTGTAGCTTAAAATAGTTCTTCATAGTTTAATTTTTTTTTTCATTTCAGTTTCCTTACTTTAACATGCCAAATGCTCAATGTGTTCCTTAGTTTTCCTATGCTGCTTCCAAGTTTTACCAAGTCTGATGAGTACTGCACATCACAGTTCCACTCCATTTACGCTGCCCAGAGAAAGCCAACAACTGAAGTTTCCTCCCGAAGGCAGTAAAGGGTAAATATCACCCTGACCAACACCGGCTGCAAGTCAGATTTATATAAGGACAAGCCCTCGTCCAGAAAGCCTGGACACAGCCTGACAAAACCCCATAAGCCCTAAATCCTCTCCCCAGCCCGCTTAAGTTGGATGTTTCCAACCTCATTACGCTTCAATGACACTGGGTATCTTAATTAAAGGAGGGAAGGGGAGGGAGGGAAGGAAGACTCCTTATACACCCATAAGGAGTTATTTGATACATCAGCAAGAAGGATGAACAACATAGACAGGGGAAACCCCTCCTGGGGAGACACCAGGGGCTGAGACCTCGAGAGGTGCCTGTCCCTAGAGGAAGCCCCCCGGACCCTCAGCCTGGGCCTCCTTCTCTCCCCCGTTCCCGTCCCTCGCTCCTCCGGGCCGGGACCCCGCCGCCATGAGGCGCCTGAGGGCGGGAGGACAACAGGTAAACCCGTCCCCGGAGGGAGGGAACGCCCGAGGCAGGGGTCTCCTCCCGCCCGCCTTGCAGGAGAGCCCGGGGCGGGCGCAGAAGGAAGCCAGCCCGCCGGGGCGCAGCGGAGGAGGCGGGCTGCGGAGGGTCCTGCCCGCCCGGGCGGCAGCTCCCGGCGCCCGCCACCCTCCCGGTGCACTCACACACACACAGCTCCACCACGTAGGCGTAGTAGGACCAGGCCACGACCAGGGCGATGAAGGCCACGGGCACCCAAGCCAGCACCCTCTGGCAGCACTTGAGGACGTGGGACGGCGCCATCTTCCCTGCCGGGCACCGCGGCAGCGCCGGCGCTGCGACGGGCGGGCGGCGGCTGCAGCTCCGGCCGCCGCTGCGGAGCCGGCCCCGGGCGGGCCCTGGGCGGGCCGCAGTGGGCGGGAGAGGGGCGGCCCCAGCGCCCGCCACCGCCTCTTTCCCGGGTCCGCCGGAACGTCTCACAGGAGCACATGGGATTGTTAGGGTTGGAAGGGACCTCTGGAGATCATCCAGTCGAACCCCACTGCCAAGGTAGGGTCACCTGGAGCAGGTGACGCAGGAATGGATCCAGGCGAGTTTTGAATGTCTCCAGAGAGGAAGCCTCCACGCCCTCCCCGGGCAGCTTGTTCCACTGCTCTGCCACCCTCAGTGTAAAGAAGTTCTTCCTCATGTTGAGGTGAAACTTTCTGTGTTTTAATTTATGGCCATTACTCTTCGTTCTGGGCACCACCAAGAAGAGTCTGGCATTTTGGCACGTGCCTGGCATCTGCCTCTTGGCACCTGCCTTTGAGATATTTATCTGCATTAATGAGATCCCTTCTCAGTCTTCTCTGGACTAAACAGGCCCAGCTCCCACAGTCTCTCCTCCTAAGACAGATGGTGCATTCCCTTTATCATCCGTGTGGTCGTCCACTGGACCCTTTCCAGTAGCCACTTGTCTTGTACTGAGGAGCCCAGAACTGGACACAGCACTCCAGCAGAGGGACAGGATCACCTCCTTCGACCCGCTCGCCACAATTCCCGATGCACTTCGGGCTCCGGCCCCCATTCTCACAGGAGGGGTATTCGCACCGGGCCGGCCGCTTCGGGGCGGGATCCTCCCCTAGCCATAAAAGCTGGTCTTTAAGCTCGCTTTTGCTCCTCTCCGCGGTTCTGGCCGGGCGGGCGGGGCGGTGTCGGGCACCAAGGTGGGGACGGGTCCGGGCAGTCGTGCCCGGGCGCTGCCGGGCTGCTGCCTCTCCCCGCTCACCGAGCACGTACAGCGCTCAAACAGCCTGTTGTGAGCCTCAAAATGATATTTATTTATAAATAACTTACTGTTATTTGTTTTACTGGCTGTTTTCTGAACGTCGGTGAGCGCCTGACGGCGACGACCTCGGCGGGCGCCGCCACCGGCGCTGCCTTGCGGGGCCCAGCCTCTCGAGCGAGGGCGTTTCCAACGCCTGAACTCCTTAGCCTCGCTCTGGCAGTGCTATCGGTGGGATCCCGGGGTCGGGACGGCTCCGGCCGTGACCAAAGTCCCCGCTTCCCTCCCGGCCCAAGGGGTGCCCATGCCGGGACCGCCGCCCCGGCCCCGGCGCCACTCCCGCGGCGCTCTGGCGCCACCTGGCGGCTGCGGAGGGGCCGCGCGGGGCCGAGCCGGGGCTGCCCTGCCCGGGGGGATCAGACCCATCCACAGGGATACCGGTGATCCATAGGGTACAGACCCATCCACAGGGCTACAGATGATCCATAGGGCTACAGACCCGTCCTCGGAGCTACAGAACGGTTCACAGGGCTACAGACCCATCCACAGGGCCGCAGACCCATCCACAGGCTCACCACTTTCAGAAATGGTGAATCCCCCACCTTCCTGGGCAACTTATTCCAGTGGCTAACCACTCTTTCAGTGAAAAAAGTATTTGCTCTAATATCTAATCTGAACCTACCCATGCGCAATTTAAGGCCATTTTCTCTTGTCCTCACCTGTTGATGAGTTGATAGAACAAATACTAAGAGGAGCGATCAGGAATTCAGAAGCCTGTGAGCTTTTTTCAGCTCCATCTCTGGAGGTAGGTGTTCAAGGCCAGGTTGGATGGGGCCCTGAGCAGCCTGGTCTAATGAATGGTATCCCTGCCCATGGCATGGAGGTTTGAAACTAGATGATCTTTAAGGTCACTCCCAATCCAGCCAATTCTGCAATCCTCTGATCCTGTGAACAGGCGGGAGACATCCTAGCCAAATGGCCAAGCAGCAGCCTCTGCATGTGTGTGAATGTGTGTATGTGTGTGTGTGTGTGTTCGTCTGGGTATCAGAGCAGAGGAATGAAGTGGTGACCTCTGACCCTGAGATGTACAGAATTACTCAGAGTAGGGAGATGTGCCCAGGGACCATGGAAAGATGGAGATCAGTCTGGGATCAACTCTCAGTGTATGGGCACACTTGAACATGGGAGCAGGATCTGGACAGTATGGAAAGGGATAACAGAATTGTATGTAGGGGCTGTTAAAGAAAGGGATTGCAGGAAAGGGAGAGAGCTGATGGAACAATTTGGATTGTTCTGGTGGAAGAGCCCATTCCCGATGGAGAGTAGTATTGTGAGGGAGGAGCAACTGGCTACACAGACAGCATCTTGGTTATGGGGCCTAGTCACTCTCGGGAAGTACTGACAAGGGTAGAGCAGTTTGGATTTAATGTGAGCTATGATAGTCTTGGTCTGATGTGCTGTTTAGCACATTGAGGATATTGTTAAAGTATTCCAGTTCCTCTAATCTTCATTAATTGTGGCACCTGGGGACATGGTTTAGTGTTGAAGATGGCAGTGCTGGGGTTATGATTGGACTTGATGAACTTAGAGGTCTTTTCCAATGTTAATGGTTCCATGATTCTGTTTCTTAAAGGTGCCAAAACATGCCACATCTGCCGGCATGTGTTTTACCTCAGGATCTCAGGGGACTTCTAACACTTAGCCTCAAGACAATGGGAAGAGATTTAAATGCTTGGTGTCCAAATAATGAGTACTTGTTAATAGTCCTTTTAGAAGTAACTGGTTTACCTTAGTTTGATACTTGTGGATATTTGTGCGTTTAATCATTTAATCGCTGTGTTAGTTTCTTTGTAGTGTATTCGGTGAATAAACATTGTACTCCCCAGGCTGCAATCTAAAGGGAAGGGAGCTGGACCGGAGAAGTAAGGTTACAAAGTGCTTTTACCAAGTGTGTGCTGTGTGTGGGTGGCTGTTACTGTGCACAGGCCCTCCACTTGGCCGTGCTCCCACCAGCTTTCCTGACAAAATCCCATGACCCTTCACAAGAAGCACAATTCCTAACATGAAGACTAAACAGTGCAGTCGTGAATGAAAACAGGCTTAGCCAGCAAAAGGTTCACCATGCTAGGGAAGATGAGGTGATCCAACATGATGCTCCCTATCCCAGTCTTCCTTGCTGATGCCAATTCCAGTTTCACCCCCAGGGGCATCAGCGGAGCCATGTGCATGCTGACATTACCCCCTTTTAGCATGTGTCCATGCTGAGCTGCAGGAACAGCCACCGTGTGTGGGTTGGGTGGTGTCTGATGCCTGGCAAAGCTGGAAGCTTTGAAATGGCCAGGATTTCAGTTCTGGGTCGGACAGATGCCTTGGGTAGGACAGAAAGCCAGTGACAGCTGCATAAACCAAGGACAGGACAGACTATTTTTCACCAGCTATTATCCAGTAACATTTCTGTGCAGTTTCCATAATGACAGGAACTGAAGTGAAACTGAATTAAACAAGGACAACATCAAGGTTGTGAGGTGGCAGAGAGGGATTATTTATCCCCAGACAGTCCCCCCCGTTGAGTTAAGCTGCATGAGGAGCCTTGGCACAGCTGTCAGGAACTAATATCTTCCACTTCTGAAAGCCACCTGGGATGTCTCTACAAGGACCTCTTGAGAAGAAAACATCTCCTTGGATAGAAGCCAAGCAGGATGAAGGAAACTCTGCTAGAAATCACCAAGGGCCTGTCTGGCTTCAAATGGCTGCAGTGCAGCTTGTGCAAACTCTGCTGCCTCAGATGTGGGGAGGGACAAACGATGACATTTGCTGCAGACTCTGGGAAGCCGAACAGCAACTGAGAATGCTGTATAGGAATGGCTGCTCACCACACTCACACTGGATCCCAGGACTGTCAAATAGCGAAAAAAAGTGTCCCCTGTCCATTTTCACATCACACCTCCATTTCTGGCTGCCCACTTGCTTTAGCCACAGAAAAAAAATGCGTAAGAGAAGTGAAACATTTCCCTCTGCAGCCTCAGCACCAGTTAGGGTCTATTGCATAGTCTTCCAGATGTTTGTTGGTCCTAGAGCAAGGCACTGCAAACACTCCAGTTCTTCAGAATTTCTCTCTTTACTATTTAGACCTTAAAATCTACAATTTCATCTCCTTTTTGCTTCTGTATTTTTTCCTCTCAAAGTAGCTCATCTTGAATTCCAGGAACATGCAATCCCCAGGCAGAAACATCGCAACAGCCTCTTAGATGGACACTGATGCAAAATGATCAGTTGTCTCATTAGGAATTCTATTTCTTGTAGCATGAGACAAATCAATTTTTTGCAGGCTTCATGTTTCTGATGTAGAAATAAAACCAACTGAGATTGTGTAAGTATTTGCTCTTCACATTCCAATAAAGCTCATGTAATCTTGTACGCACTAACTGCAAGTGACTAGTTGCCCTTGTCTGTGTTAGGTCAAATTTATAAATTGTGAAGATATGTTTTTGGTCAAACAGCATTTTGAAAAATTTCATTTCAGCCATATTGATTTATTGCTTTCCTACTTTACTTTTGTTCAGTGATACTCATGTTCCCTAAATTTTTCATTTAATAGCATTTTGTTTCTTCTAGTAGCTTTGTTTCTTTTAACTTTAGCACCTATAATTTAATTAGTCTCCTTTTCTAAAGATTAGTGGCAATGCATCACATTTTGTTATCCTTTCTTTTCTGTAGAAAATGTAATCATCTACCCTGTTGCTCTAGGAATTGCCTTCTGCTGTTGCTCTAGGAATTGCCTTCTGTGCATTATTTAAGAGATATACACGTTTTCAGTAATGTTTGCTCATTCCAGTAGTATCAGTTTCAAAGTAGATTAAAACACAGTTAGGTACCACATAATTTAAAAAAAAAAAAATCTGTTTCGGGAAAAAAAGATATTTTTAAAACACTTTATTGGCAAGTGTTAAATTAACACAATTGGTTTTCTTGGGGGTGATTTAGAGCTACCAGTTGCTCCATGAGGTAATATTAAAACTGACAAATTTCTTCAAAAGCAGTGGACCTGAGACACACAGTGCAACACCTCTATAGTACATCCTTTCCCCAGGAAATTGCTCACTGGATGGTTCTGATTTCAGAATCTACTTCCATTAGGTCCAAATTCACAACAGTTTTAAAACAGCTCCTTTCTGTTTTCACCCTTCACATAAAATAGCACATCAATTTAACAAAAAACGGCCAAATGCAAGTACCTGTATGTGGGGGCCATTAAAAACAATGAAGAAAGGTGGCATTCACAAAGTACAGGTTTAGTCCAGTGAGGTTCGTCTTCTGTGCGCCCTTTGCAGTCATGGAGAACAGCCAGGCCCTCCAGAGGATGTTTCAGAGCAGAGC
Organism: Pyrocephalus nanus; assembly: GCA_038380795.1. NCBI lineage: Eukaryota > Metazoa > Chordata > Aves > Passeriformes > Tyrannidae > Pyrocephalus > Pyrocephalus nanus. Next base: position 44,599,381 of record CM076259.1, read on the forward strand.
AGCTAGCTCGTGGCTGAAATCACATGAGAAGAACCCCCAAGGAATATCCCTCCTCCCAGCTTTACAAACCTGTGTGTCTGAAACGTGGCCAACATAATGCCCATCATAAACAGCTTTCTGCAAGGTGCCATGTCCATCCTCCCACAGCCCGTTGCCTTCCATGTTACTTTTACCACCTAATCAGCATGTAAAGGGAGCCCACCCTTGGAGGCAGGAGAGAATCCTAGCATTGTTTAGGTTGGACAAAACCTCTGACATCATTGAGTCCAACCCAGCATCGCAAAATCCAGCACTAAACCAATGTCCCCAAGTGCCACTGAAAAGACAACCACATGTCTTTTCACTACCTCCAGGGATGGGGACTCAACCACTCCTCTGGGCAACCTATTTCAGAGCTTGACAACCCTTTATGTGAAGCAATTTTCCCTAATATCCAACCTAAATTCACACTGGATACACAGTTGGGGAAAAACACGGCTTTTTGCTTTTCAGGGCATGAGGTGTTCTCAAAAGCCTGAAGGTGGGTGCACTGTTGAGCAGGCTCCAGGGGAATGCTGGCATGCAGGAGCAGCAGCCTGGCTCCCGAGGACAGTGAGCAGAGAGCTCTGTGCTAGGGCACTCCAGTTAATGAACTGAAAACATTATTAACTAAGCCAATACCACCAGTCTAATGGAAAATCTGTCTCTGCATATGTTGCACAATTTTTAAGATTACTGAACCAACTAGGAATGGTTTAATAAAAAAAGCCAACAGGAAACCTTCAAATAGCAGGAGAGTGAAGAGATGCGCACGTTTGCTGATTTGTTTTGTGCATGGTCAAGCCTCTCAGGTTTCCTGTCCTGCAAAGGGCTTTCTGATTTTTCTTGGGTGACATCTTCAGTTTCTGTAGGAGCTTCGGGTGGCCTAACAGTGTCTGTCTACATCCACCACATTTATCTTCATGCTTCCCTTGTGACCAGCTGTTGTTTTGTCATCTTGGATCTCACAAATAATGACCACAGCATCATTTGGATATGTGTTTTCTGTTAAGAACAACTGAAGATTTTTTTCTGCATTGGAGAAGTTTCCTGAACCAGTTGTGACTGTTCCATAGGAAACATTAAACCTGAAGGGATGAGACATGCTTGCACCCTCCTGTGCGAACTCTTGCCTGAGAAGAAAAGTGTATTTTTAAATTTTGATGTACATTTATGAATCCATTTCTATGTTTTAGTCAAAGTATGGTCAATATACCTGAAATTTATAATACTTCTAAGGAACAGGGTTGTTACCATTCTAGTCCTTTATTGGGCAGTGTTCCTTTTTCATTTTCCACACTGGACACAAAACCACAATCCACAGCCTGGCTTTGTTTATCTGACCTGTCTTGTCTCTGCTTTGTAAGTAACTGAAGCGTAATCTATAAACTTTTCAGAGCCAAGACATGGTCTGATATCTACACCCAAAACTCCATGAGCTCTGAGACACCTTGAAGTCCAGACACAGAACATTGAAAATTCCTAAAATGATAAAGACCTTACATATTCTCCACCAAAAGCTTGAAATTAGGAATGAATGTATTGTTCATCCTTTGGATAACATTTGCTCAACTGACAAGCCAACAGATCCTGATGATACCTGAGTTCAGATCAGGGTGTTTCCAGGCACGATCCGTGGCAACCCACCTGGACTCTGCAACAAGATAATACACCAAAGGAGATGGAGTAATTCAGAGATTTGCTTTTGCTGCAGCGGTATAACACTGTGATAAAGCTTTTCTTTTTCAGTTCTTCTGTGCAGAATGTGTACTCCTAATTGTTGCATATTTTTAGGTCAAAACCTGCCAGTTTGGTTTGAATCCAGAGGGAGTTTTGCTTTTAGAAAGAGGGTTGTACAAATTAAGTCACCAGAATTAATTTCCAGAAACAGCCAATAAGTTTATGTTAGTTCTAGTATATCACATTGCATTTTTGCCTTTGCTTCCTTTGCAAGTGAAGAATAAATGGTTCTTAAACAAGTATCTTAAACTAAACAAACTGAAACGTATAAAGTTGTTATGGGGATACAACAACTAAAATTTTACAAATGAGTTATTTGTGAATGACTGCACTCGCCCTTGCGTCTCCTTTTGAAATACATTAAATCAACTTTTGAAACTTCTTTAATGTGCAGTGTATTCACTTTATTCCACATGTGGTAAATTTTTTAGAAAAATCCATTTTATTTAGTTTTTCTATATATTTCTGTTCAGAGGATCAGTTTCTAATTTTAAAAGAGTCATAGTTGATATGTTTATTAGATTGGCAGCTGGCATAAACTTTTAAAAAAACTCTGTTGTGTAATGTTGACACGCAGGTTGCAAATACCAAACAGTGACTAAAAGGAACTAAAACACTGAACACTAAAACTATGATGCATTCTTTAAAAGACAGTGTTTATCTAAACACTTCCATAAACAGCTCTTTCAATTAAAGATATTAAAAATGAGAAATTCCTTTAAGACTGTTTTATAAAGCATTTTAGTTAAGACAAATAACAATAAACTAGAAATTAAACACAGGCCTCTTCAAGCCTGATGGACAAGTCATCCTCGGCCTTCAAAGAAGTTCCTTCCTGGCTGCACTTTCAGGGTAACTTCTGAAAATGATTCATAATTCTATTTTAATTGTTAATTAATATTTTATTTTTTTTTAAATTACAGACATAAAATTAATTTAAACAACAAGCATATCTCTTTTCTTTTTCCTCTGAACTTGACACCGAAGATTTTGATAAAAAATAAAACTTGAAATCCCATTTTAGTAACTGCTGAAAGCACATACTGCTCATTGCACAAACCTAGATACAAATGAGTACTGAGGAATTAAATTTCTAGATACACTAAAGCTAAATGAGTTGATTTTTCCAAAAGAAAACCAAACAACTTGTAAGAAGCAAGTAATTAGTAAACAAAGCAAACCACAAAACCAATAACAAACATCATAAACCTATTAACTTCACACAGACTAAAATGTTGAAGAATAATCTCCATTCCAAAGTAATAACGATTTGCCAAAATATTAACAGCAACAAATAAAAGGTAGCCTTGCATTAAAGTCAGAACTGGCACAAAGCACACTTTGGGGGAACACACATACACACACACACACACACACACACACACAGAGTTGTGAAGTTCTTTCTCAGTTGTGTCCTATTTTTGATTATTTGGTGACGTGCAGCTGGCTGCGGTGCTGCGGTGCCAGTGCCCCTGCCCCAGCTTTGCTCCCATTAGCTACCTCTTAGTCTTAGCTCCCATCATCAGAAGCAACAAGCAACTTCCAAACACACAAAGTAAACCAGCCATCTGATATTTTCCTGCACGAGTTCAGTTTGAGAGGAGGAGGCTGAGGTGTAGCAGTAGCATTTGGATTGTTTCCAAATTGTTTATTTCATTTGGATTGTTTCCTGGGAGAAAAGGGATCCTTGGCGGTCACTGGTGCCTGATCTTCTAACCAGTCTCAGTATGCACCCATAGGCATGCTCTCGTTCTGGGTCCACGTCCAAAGATGACAGGAATACAAGCATTTTTCCCTTTAACACTATTTAAATCAAAGCTCCAAGCTGAGGCCGTGGACGGAAGAGGGGCTTTGCTGGCTTCTTGCTCCATTCCTTTGGAGACCACCATGGCGAGGCTCACACAGCAGGGCTTCTCCTCAGCACAAAGCTGCCTGACAGCTACCAACACACCAAACACACTCTCTGTAATCTCAGTACACCTCAGTGGGATCTTTTCAGCATCCCAGTGCATCCTCTCCTGTTCCTCTGAGTGAAGGCTGCTCTGACGTCTTATCTATCATAGAAGCTTCCCCTTTTTTAAACAGGGGATTTTGGATTTCCTACCAAAATCCAAAGAAATCACAACAAAACACTTCCTGTTGAGCTTATTTACAACTTTGAGAACAACATATGCAAAAAAGGAGTGGATACTTCCTCACTGACTGGTGAGATTTCTTGGTTGTTTCTCGTGAGACGTTTCCCTAGTTCACCTTTTGAGTCTATTATCTCTGTTATCACAAACCTGTCTTGAAGATTAAGCTCTCACCCCAGCCAAGACAAGTCAGGCGACTGAGAGGTGGAAAGAGGAAGAACCTTTACAGATAAGTCTATCTCCCATACACAGTAGCCAACCAGGAAGAGTGATTTGGACCTGGGACTTTTGGCTCCTGAAACTGTAAGAAAAACAAAACATGTAACATGTGCACCTGTGTACACAGAGATGCACATTACATTATAGCTAAAAAATGTTCATCTGTAATTGCTAAATGTTAGTTTTGATTTGTTCCTTGTTTTGCTGTTTAAGATCTTAGGTCTAACTTTGCATTTGGAGTAATAAACACTTGTATTTACTTTTTCATTGGACTCATTATTCCCCCAACACTTGTTTATTATAACCTTGAATTCCTGAGATACTGCAGCATTGCCTGTCACAACCTTTAGTAAGATAAAGCAACTATTTGTTACACATTCATCTTCCACAATATAATTAGAGTAAAATAGCTATGAGTCAAATTGTAGCTACCACTCTCTATGATAGAATGAGGATTTTTGCTTCTTATTTATAGTATTTGTTGAAGAGGCCTGAGAGTGTCGATGCACATTCATTGATCAACGTACAACTTTTAAAGCCTGTGCCAACAGTCTTGTATTTCCAGTTTAATCATCATGATTAATCATCACGAAGGTAGACAAACCAGACATCCACACAGGATCTGGTGGAATCAGGCACCAGGAACCTGCACATGAATAGATCGCAATAATGAGAGAATGAACCATGTGAATTTTCCTTTTTCATACAGGATAACTTGAATTAAAACATGTTGTGCCAGCGATTTTGCCTTTTGGACCTCTGCCCTTGCCAGAGAAGGAGAACTGCTCTGATAGTGGCTAACTGAGATGACGTCCACTCCTTCAACAGGAGATGATACTACTGCTGTGATGTTCCTGCCTGGGGCCACTATTAAATCCTGTGTATTCTGTGCCCTACAGTGCAGGGTCAGAGTCCACAGAGCAGTAAATGGCATTATTACCTAGAACAAGAGTGCTTCCCTATGGAGGTCAAAAGTGATAATAGTTCTGTAAACCAAACTGATTGCACTGGAACTGGATAATAAGATTATTGCATTAGAGTCTGGGTTGATTAAACTTTAACTATGGTTAAAAAAAGAGTATTTTTGATTCAGCTGTTAAGTAAACAGGACAGACAAACTCCCCTAAATAACAACACTTATAACAAAAGAACAATGGACTGCTTTAAAAAGGACTTTTCCCAGTTTGCTTCCACACTTCTTTGGCGCCTTTAATGCTTTCTCTTTTCACACACTTCCAGTAACCTTGAATGCCTTGCTGGTGCGGTACCTGTTAATAAAGTTAAAGTGTGTTTAGTATTTACACAAAAAAGACTCCCATTCCCAGATTACGTAAATACGGTATGTAATGCTGTGCTGCTGCTTCCATAGTTCACATGTGTAATAACAAGTTCTTGGTGGCAGCACTCCTCCCAGATTCATATGCAGTAAGGAATATCCAGTTTAAGATATAATTTTTTTTCTATTCATTAACTCTACTTCTGTTTCTACAAGCGTTTACAAGATACTTGTAGCAATTGCCTGTGGTATTTAAAAACAATTAAGTCAGCTTGTTACCCTCAAACCTCGATGAATTCGGTTCCTCAGGACTCCAAGAAACTCGCTGTGGCTGAGGCAGTCATCTCCATCGAGATCAAAAATCTTGAAGATGGTATCCAGAACATTATCTGAGAGTTCTTGTCCTGTTGCCACCTTTACTGCTCTCTTGAACTCAGCTAGTAAAGACATAATATTACATCATAGCTGACTGTGAACTTGTAAAGAAAATTAAAAGCACATAATTTACAATATATAAATTTACAATGTCTCATGGGTATCTTAAGTGGATAATTTGGGATGTGTGAACTACTAAACTATTAGGAGGTCTCAGTTCATGTGTTCTTGAGCTTGCTTCATCTTCTGTAACATTACCTTTATTAATTTTATGATAAACTTTTGAAATGCACTACTTCTCAAGCAAGAGCAATAATTTTTTTCGAGAAATAGCTGCATGCTAAAAACTTACATACTTTTGGCTGCTACCTGTGCACAGGGATGATAACTTGCCTCGCTATGATCTCATTAAAAACCCTACCATTTTATCTCAAACCGGTTTCATGCCAATTCATTCTGCAGAAAACTCTTCTCCTCAGAGAACAGTATTTTATGAGATGCTTCACCTCAACCAAAAATCTCCTCAGCAACTCTGTAGAAACACAGACCATCAAATGGTCAACATGCTTCCTACAGCACATGGTTTATATACCTGCAGTTCTGGTTTTTAAAGAAGTAGGCTACCTTCTCTTAAATGATGGTCAAAGAGTTTATGCGGATTTGTGGCAGAAAAAGCCATCACACCTCTCTGAAGATCTACTTTTGTCTTCAACTTTTTTGCCTCTCTCTTTACACTGCCATGTGTAAATAACCCACAAACCAAGAAATAACCCACTCTCCCCACTTTTGGTGTACAGAATTTGGAGTTTTGACTCAAGGAAGATGATGAAATGTGGGGTTGCTGTAAAACAGCAGATTGTAAGAGTGAAAGGACTGTTGTTTATTATAGTAAGCACAATCCCAACATATGAACTGGCTGCATTTCTGAAGGCATCATGAAAGTGTGAATTTCAAGAAGGGACTGGAGGTTAATAAAGTATAGCAGTATTGTAGATTATTACAGCAAGTTGTCCAATGAAGTCATAAATATGGTATTAACATGGTTCTGCTTTCAGAAACAAGTGCTTTTTATAGATAGTGCTATAAATATGATTAGTTTTGAAGCTTAGTAAAGGAAATAGCATTCCTAACTTAGCTCTCATCTTTGTCTCTTTCAACAATTCCTAATGTAATACATGTAGAATTTACAGTTGCTTTAAATAAAATTTAATTGAAAATCCTTTTGCAAGAGGATATACCACAATTTGAAAAGGACATGACATACTGGATGATTATAGCAGAGTCTTAATTTTGTCTTTTGAAACATGTTAACTGTTTCATTTCTTGATGCTAGAGTCAAATCCAGACATAACAATGTACTTTTTTTGAATATAACAAAAAATGAAAAAAGGAGAAAGATCTACAACAGTGGAGTATAATTAATCTTCAAACCAAGAAGGGCCACCTTATCTGGGAGAAAAGATGAGTTGTGAACTCAGAAGAAAAAGAAGCCTAGAATAAAAAAAAAGGACTAAATCTCTCTTATTTCTAGATCGATATTCATATGTGTGTGAATACACACATGTACACACATGCAAACAGCAAGACAAAGAACTTAGTGAGATTCAGAAAAGGATTAGAGATGTAGAAATGTAACATCTGTGAGTTACCTCAACATCTGACTGCTTTTGATCACAATGTGGTTCAGTGCATAAACAGAGTCATAACTGCTTTTTGGTTAGGAATGAGTTTTTACAGGGAAAAACTTTTAGAGTCAACACCAGCTGATGGACTCATTATCCTTTGGCCCTTAAAAATGGGATACTTAACAGAGAACTGAGTTAAATCCTTGCATCTCACTTATGACTATTATTTCACCATTAATTCACCCTCTTTCCTCTCCACTCTTTGTATGCCTTGTGCAAACAAAATCTGTCTCCCACCACAGAAGAAAAATGCTGTTAAACCAGACTGAGGAAAGCCATGAATTCAGCTGGGAACAGAAGAACATGATGGAAGAAAAGAAGCTGAGGGAGCTGGGAAGGCGAGAAGTGTAAGGGGGGAATCTTGCTCCAGCCTTCAACTGCCTCAAAGGGGTTATAGAGTAGACAGTGCCCCATTGTCTCAAAGGTGCACAGAGGTAAGACACAATCATTGTAAGCTGCAGCAAGGGTTTGACACAGAAGAGGAAAATCTCCATGATGAGAGTAGTTAAGCACTAGAACAGTCACCCAGCGAGGCCACAGAAGTGAAACTTCCTGAAGGCTGGACTAAGTAGTCAGATGAAAGTCAGAAGTTGTAAATCCCACAGTTTTGGCCTTTTTTGGTTCAAATTCCATCCTAACACCTCTCTCTCAAGAATATGTAATTCTCCTGCTGCCTTCCGATATCTCTCTCACATTTTTTTCACATGAGCCCACCAAATATAATTTCCATAAAAAAATGCGTTGTTTTTTTTTTTTATTTTAAAAAAACCCAAACCAAAGGTGTACAGCACTTACCCCGTTTCACAGGACGATTGGCTACAGTAAACATCTGCATGGCAATGGAAAAGTCCTCCAGGTTATTTGTAAACTTGCAGAAAGTCTTGAATTCTTCCAAGCTGATGTTCTAGAGTATCACAGAATTCAGGTGTTATATAATGAATAATACATTCAAATCCCAATAATTCTATTTCATTAAATCAGGTAGGAGTTAGTGTTTAGGTGCAATTGCCTACTCATTGTCAGTACTTGCATTTCTCAGCTGGCAAATCATCAGTTCCTATTTGCATAAAATTCAAGGGCTGCATTTGTTCACTAGTTACCTTATTAGATACTCACACTCAAATGAAAACATGTACATACAAAGAAGGAAGCAAAGCAAAGCAGAGCAAGCTTTGGGTACCAACCTCTCCCGCCTCAATTCTGTCTTTCACATTCTGCCAGTAAATTTCATTGTTTTCCTCATCAGTGAAGTACAGCAACCATGCCGCAAAGTCTTCTTTTCTCATGACGTTCAAACCCTTTGAAAACTTTATGAATTCCATTTCTTGGACTTCCGTTTGCAGATTTTCCATGAACCTGTAAGTGTAAGCAGATATCATCCAACAGTTTATATCCGCATCACTGTATCACTACACTACTTCGGCTACTAAATGCAGTAGACAGTAACTCTGAACTAGAGACGCACCAACACCGTTGTTTAAAACACCGCTGCTTTGATTTTACCGGCGCGTGTGGATTAATTCCCAGGGCTGCATTTCCAGAGCGGCACCAGCAGGGCACGCTCTCGGCCCGCACAGGGGGCTGCCGCCAGGAGAACTTGCCGATGTCATCTAGTTTTTACCAATGTTTAAAAACGCACTGATAAGGAGATAAAATAACTTGTAAGGCAGCAGCATAATGAATGGATGAAAAGGGATATGGTAACTAAAGGCCTGACACATGATTTATGAGATTTCATATTAATAGGAGAGGAATGACAAGGTTGGAAAGTGCCTAGAAAGATGAGGCCCTAATAATCACCAAGGTGAAAGAAAAGAGGAAACTTGAAATCATCACTGCAGGAGAAGATGACTGAAAGCCTCAAAGATTATAACTGCATACAGAGGTTTGGCAAATCAATTCTGCACTCACTAGAGGATGGATTAGAGAGGATTATAATTCACATCTACAGAGTTCAGAAGAGCAGAGAAAACGATGTTGCAGGAAGGTAAGAAGAGAACTGGCTGAAAAAAGAAAGGGTGAACATCAAGGTTTTTCAGAGATACCAATTCATTTGGGAAGAAAAGAAAAAGTATCACAAGAAGCAAGTACAGGTACATAGCTGGAACTGTAAGGAGAGTTGGAGCTTTAAGTTTCCCCAGTTTGGTCTACATGGCCATTAATTATTCCCATTAATTCCCATTAATTTATTCTGGCTAATATTAATTTTGAAAAAGCAAAAAACAATACTGTGTGATCCATTTGATAAATTCCACGTCAGAAATGGGGCAATTTAAAAACAAGCAATGTTTTTTAAATAAAGGCTTTTTAAAAACAGTGGTGCTTGCCAGAATTAGTATTTTGAAAGAATCCTGCTTTATTGAGTTGCAGAAATTATTGACAGAAGAGAATGAAATACTCCTACACTGAGATGAAGCAATTAGTGGGAGAAGAGGATAGCTAAGGGTCTATGTAGCCAATATCAGCAGAGGCTCATTTGCTCATCAGTGTTTGCACGGCCTCACTGGGTTTGAGTTCTTTCCCTTGAAATTAAGGCATTTTAGTCCACACAGCTATCTTTAGTTCTTTAATGAGATCACTTGGACAATTAGTTGCTCAAAGCTCTGTGAAGTCTGTAAGGGCTTAGCTGAAGACTGCTGTTGTGACATAAGTGCTCTCTCTTGTATTTTTAATTCTAATAGGTAGAGCTGCATGTGCAAATGAAGGGCAAACAAATGCTTCACAGCTCAGGACATGCAGGTAAAATGAAAGCCTTATAGTGGAGATGATTTTAAGTTTCAGGCTAGAGTTTAATTAGGGTAATACTGAGGGGGGGTACAATATGCTCTCGCATTTTATACATGCATTTTTCTGGTCTAGTAAAGGGGGGTTACAAGACTCTCAGAGTATAGTCAAATACTTACACTCCTCCAGAGTCAGCCTTAAGATCTGACACACTTTCAACTCCCCCCGACTCTCCCTCTCACAAGGAGATGAAACACCAGAGGACCAGTTAGTGCCACTAGTGGGACTGGGCAGCCCCTTGTCTTGCAGACCAGCGAGAGCTGACTTCCACAGCTGGCACTCTTCTCTTTTCAAACCCAGCTCCTCTCTTTGTAACTCATGAGGACACTATCTCTGGCCAGCACTGCAGTCAGCATGTGCCGGAGCGACCAGCCCGGCTGCAAGTGTTGGCACAAGTGGCCCTGCTGCACCCTCAGCTTGCAACAGTCCCCCCAGGTGCTGGGAAGGGAGGCTGAGGTGCAGGGGGAGAGAACAGCATGGACCTGGCACGTGGACCAGGCATGGACTCAGTCCAGCAGAGACTGACTAGGGCCACTTGGCTGCATTTTGAGAGTGGCCATCACAGGTAAGGAGTAGGTGGTATCTGGGATGTGTGGCTTGTACTTAGCTGGAAGTCACTGTGCTGAACAGTATCTTTGAGTGTAGTTTCTAAGCCTTGTAATGTCTGGTCTGGGGGAAGAGAACTGCTGAAAATGAGGTCACTTACAGAAATATGCCTAAAACCTGGATATAGGGAAACAAGACACTATGTTTTATTTTCTTGATTTTAATCTATGAAAGGTAGATACATTTTGCAACAGACCTAAGGTCTCGAGTCTTGAGCTATTTATCCTGGGGAGCTAACTCTCACTCATTTGCTTTACTGGTCAGTAGCCACAGGCGATGACACACAAACATACTCTTCCACCTTTTCTGAATATTGCATTTCCTTAAGTAGAAAAGCCTTGGTGACCTGCCCTCTAGCCAGACCCAATAAAGGCAGGAGAGCTGAAAGATCAATCACTTCTACAAGATAAGGAAGGAGCAGGTGGCCCCCCCAAGCTGCACACATCAGCCAGCTGAAAGGGGCAGCAAAGCCAGAGCAGAAAGCGAAGGTTTTGGCTGTGGCATTTTTGACATGCTCTTGGTTCTTCACCCTCTTCTAATCGAAGTTCATTTCAACTTGTAGGCTTGCTCCTGGCAAGCCAGAGTGGGAAGATTTTCTGCTGTATCAAATGCTACTCAGAGTATGAGCTGAAATGTGCAATTTTAAATTTATGTGATAGTTCCCCATATTAAAAAAATTAAAATACTGTGAATCATCGCATCAGCATTCTAGGTCATTCTTATTCCCAGATGTGAGAGTTAAAAATCCTAATGAGTTTTTTTTCAAGTGAAAGTTATTATAAGTTATTAAAAATAACTTTCTGGTTAGGAAGTAACACTTGATATATAAATGTCAAGACACCACTAGGGATACTTGCTTTTATATCTTCTGGATCACAGTGCAATGAATTTCATCTGGAAAATCCTCAAAAATTTATCCAGATACTAGGAAAAACAAGTACAGGAAGAAATTCCTGCTCTCCCAAAGTCAGTGGGAACTTGACTGGGAACATTGAAGGGAGTCAGAATTCAACTACAAGAACAGGATTCTGATTGCAGATCTGCTCTACAATTAAAAAATAATTACACTGGGAATACTCTTATGTTGGTTGAAAATAAAAGCAAACCCTAAGTTTCCAAATAAAAAGGAAAGGCAAACCATAAATTTATACGATGGGGAAAAGGCTGAGAACAGACAGTACTTTCTTTAAGATAACCCATTTTATGCACACTCTCTAAAACACCCACATTGAAGGCCAATGGCCAAATTCCTTATCGTGCTACAACAGCATCCAGAAACCTTATCAGGACTTATCCCTCATTTTGTAATGTCCTCTACTATAGAAAGAGGGAGTCTCTCAAGACTTTTTGGCAACTCAGCTTTAATGGTGTTAAAGCTCCACAAATAGAAGTGAAAACGTAATAAAAGCAGGGAGACCTCAGGAATGCAGCTATTCCCCCTCCAGCCAGAGAAGTGCTACCATTGTATTCTTTACCAAACACAAAATAGTAGAATGACACACTAAGGGAAATGTTTCCACCTCTTGACCTGAACAGTCTGTGCAGAGCTTTAACACTCTAGTACAGATCTGACCAGTTCTTGTCGTGATGATTTGTAGGAAGGAAACTTAACAACAGAGATAGTGGTGGATATAACACCCCTGCATTTATACCCTGCTTTGGCTCCTCTTTGGACACTGAAGTCCTTTTGAAGAATTGGTAACCCCCTCTGCACCAAAAGGCTGTTGCAAACCAGCTGAGAGTTGCCTTTTTGCTATCTGACTCAAACAACAATATAGAAAATATCATAAAGGCTTGACATTAACCTTCAGAGAGCATTTAGATCTATGCTCATAAATTCAGTTTTGCAAGCATTAAGACACTTAATCAATCTCACCATTTTTAGAATTACAGACAAACCCCTCTTTGATTAACTATCCTAAGTATTTCTAAACCAAACCATACCCCTCACTTTCATTTATAAGCACTGTGTAGAAACTAATCAAGCTATTCTTTTGCTAAGTATATAGAAAAGGAAGAAAAGGACTTTTCTCAACCTATTTCCTCAGTATTTGGGAGATATTCAGATTGAGTTATGATAGCAATATCATGAAGCCAGATTTTGTTGCTGTCTCCACCTCCTCACTGCCCAATCTTGGTTGCACTAGATGTAATCTTTAAGTGTATTAGGGCTCTATATGCACACACATAGATAAAAGTGCAGGCACAGAGACAAGTAAGAAGGCAATCATACTCTGTTTCTGCAAAGTAATTCCAAATCCCCAGATGAAAAACACTGAAAATGTACAAGCTATAATCACAGCTAAAGCACTGCTGGCTGATGATGCTGCCTGAAACAGATCCTGCATCCATGCATTGGCACACACACAGAACAGCCCCCCAGAAACGTCAGTACTAGCAGTGGGGTTTAGCCTGGATCATTCTGCTTTCTTAAATGAGAGGTTTCAAATGAAATGTACCAAAGAATTTAAAATACTGAAGGAAAGAAACAGGGTAGGTAGGGAAAAGGCATGATTTGTGCATGGTTATACAATTTGTGACCTTCAAGCTAAAGCAGGAATAAAAAAGGGACCACTATTAAAGAATATTTCCGGTGCAAAGTTCTATCAACCAATGAAAAGTTTGGAAGCAACAAATCAGGTAAGAAAATGCCATTAAACCGGATTTGAAATGTTAACTTTTCTTACATGATTAAAAGATGTCCATTGTTTAGCCATAGCAAGAAGTACTTTTTTGTAAGACATCCCAGGAAAAAATACAACTATCAGAGAGTTTTTTGAATATCCTTTCCACACGTTCTGCACTTTTTTTTTCCCCTTCAAGAAGACTGTGAGAGATTTAAGCTTGCTTGGGGACGGATTACAGGAACAAATCACAGCAGTCATAAATAGTTTAGGGAGTGAAACATTGTCTTCTCTTTTATTTGGGATTAAACATACTTAAATAAGATCAGTAGGAGACTAGGTGACTTTTTGCAAGGCAAAAAATAGTGTCTGTCAGGAAGAAATATTTGCTATATCTAGAATGAATAGTTTTCTACTCAGAATAAAAAACAGTACATATAATATAGCTGGAAATTAAAGCACAAATGAAAATTATTTTTTGGTAGGAAAAGACCAAAAATTATTTCTGCATTAAAAACGGGGGGAAATACATACAAAACAATAAAAAGCCTGGAATTCTGGGGAACTTCTGACTTCATGTTTGAAATCTGACATTCTCTAAGACAAGTCCTGGTATTAGAAGATGATGACATTATTGCTGAGGTGTAAAACTGAGTGGTGGTAATCTGAAATAGAAACTTGTTCAGATCTTCTGAGAATAAAGTCTCACCTGATTAGGGCCTTTTCTATTAAATCTACCTTTCTTTGTAGAAGGCAACACCTTTAGTAGTGATGTATATAAATATAATTTTACTCCAGAAATTTACATTTCCTAACCTTAGCCAGGGAAACAAGCTCTTGCTTTTGAAGTTGTTAATTCTTATTAATAATGACTGTATTGTCCTTCTATTAAGGACAATAAAACTAGCAAGAAATGATCTAGAAGTCTGCAGGTGAACATGTGTTCCCTGAGTCCTACCTTTGGACTTTAAGATCTCTGATACCACCTTGTTGCTATGGGAAACACATAGGATAATGTACATCTTGCATTGCTTTTACTGCTTCTAAGCAGTTCCAGCTGCAGAACAACATGGGTGTCCCACCAATGCTACTCAGCAGAGAATGAAGAGGAGCATCTTTGGTTGCTGTTTTGACTTTGTTCTGGAGAATAATGGAAAAGAGCTTTACTAGTGCCACAAAATAACTATGACAAGATTGTTTCTTAACATCCATTCTCCCAGCAGCCCAAAATGATATTCTGTTTCATGGTCTCATTCTTTACACTTGGTATAAAAACTCTTGTGTGTACCACAAACATATGAGTTCCCAAGAGCCATGCAGCAGCTGGAGATAGATGCTTAAGCCATTTTCCCTCCCTACACTCAGCGTGCCTCCTGTGTTCAGGGCAGTAGGAAGGGAGGCACAAGAGCTGGCTTATATCAGTCTCACCTTGCCTGAAGAGATGTAGACAGTTTCCATTTTCTTTGTGCCATTTGAATGCAAAGAAAGGAGAACAGGACAAATTAATTGCCTTGGTGTATTGACTGTGGCTGTCTGACATTTTTTAAATGTTTGGACTGTGGGCTAAAAAGGTTGGACAACACTGGTGTACATGTAGATACAGATGGCTGCACACTTACAAAAGGATTTTTTAATCCAGCCAAACTGAAAAGTTTGAGGAAGCCAAAACTGAAGCATGAGGAAAATATATGTAAGTAATGAGATGAGAACACTAGTCTCAGCTTTCAGAATTCCCATGTAAGTACAGTGAAATTTCACAATGAGAGCATTCCTGATTTTTTTCTGTTTTTTTTTAAGTTTCAAGGACTCTGTAGCACAGCAGTATCTGTGTATTTACCTAATGGGACAAGTTTTAGTGTGTCCTAATCAAGCCTAATCACCTCTACTTTCTACTCAGTATTACACTGATCAATAGAAAAGCTTTCTAAGCAAGAACTTGGAAAATGATAAAAGCATTTACCATCATTATTTTCTGCTTTTGACAATGATCTATGTCTGTACAGCTCATCAGTCATCTCTTGTAAAAACAGCGTGGCACTTTGATCAAACAGCCAACAATAGCTTCCCGCATAAGGTAAAGTGTTATGAGAGGCCATCAGATAGAAATCACATTTTCGCTGAACAATAGGAAGCCAGAAATGATGTGCTTGATTTACTTGCAAATAAAATAATGTGAAAGGTGATATCTTCACAGAGCTTAAAAAGACAGCGATCCCTTTATTCACCTTTCTTCGTGTTAAACAAACTTCACTGTCATGTTGCAACCGAGATGGAGTGTCTATGCAGTGATAAAGAGGCACATTCCAGCTCTACGAAACATAACTGCCACTGTTGAAAAATTACCTGCATTAAACCTTACACTTATCCCACAAATTTTAAGAGCAAGATGTGGGAGTTTGATTTTGATTACAGGCCTCTATCTGTGTGGCGGGCAAAGGTCTTTAACCTGTGCGTTCTGAATGTACTAGGTACATAGTTTCATCAGTGTCATGCCTCATTGGGTCAATGTAGGATTTTATCTAAAACCCGAGGCTTTTCAGTTTACACTGTATATGCAAACACAACCTTTTACTGGTGCTCTCTGCCTTTTGTTTCACGGAGAGGATCTACGGTATTTATAGGAAAGGGAGCTGCAGACATCTTAAACTTATTTTACTCACTTAGATTCCTATTGAGCTGAGGTCTTCAAAAGAGAAAGATTGTTTATTTGAAGACTGGTATTTACCAGAGCCACTGGAGCCGAACACTTTTTAGTCTACTGTTTGCAACAATGTTCATTTTTAAGAGGGCTGACACACATCTAAACATAAATTGAAGTAAAACACATTATTCTACTTTATTTTTGCAGACTGTAAAGGACTGATAATTTTTGTAGAAAAGGTAATAGTGATGTAGATAATTTTCTCTTGATGTCATGCTAGGAGACGTGTGTCAAGATTCAAACAGGTATCTGCATAGTCCCATTGCAAAAGTAGTTCAAAGGGTGAAGGAAAAGGCACAGGTAAAGCTTCAACAGCAGCTGGAATCTGAAGCAAGTGGATAAGTTGCCTACAGCTTACCATGCTAGCTGTAATAGGGAAAAGGGTATCTCAGGTCAGAAAAAATTTTTTATTTGATTAGAAGTCACTTTTTTGATGATTTGGTCAAGAAAAATACTCATGAATCACATTGTTTTAAGGTATGCCACCACAGAACCGCCAAGAATGGGAGTCTCAACCCTCACAGCCTCCAGGCCCATTGCTGCTCTGGAGTTACGGTGCTCAGCTCCTGCAGAAAGCAGATTCTAGGAGCTAAATGGGAAATTCAATCATGCAAAATCATGAAAAATCTCTACTTTGTTGCTTAATTTCTGAATCAGCTCAGTGTGAGATCAGATTAATGCCAGTGTTGGTGCAAAGCAGAGGGGATAGGAAAAAGACTGGTTCTTGTTAGGCTTGTCTAGCTGAAAAAATACCTGAAAAACTCAGAATAGCGAAGTTTTTGCTTTCCTTCCTTTCCAAAGAAATGTACCAGCAGCATAGTATTAACACCACAGTCTTCCAGTTCTGTTTCCTATAAAACAAAAACCCAGTATGATTGTTATGCATTGTATGATTAATACATACTCACCACATATTTAGAAATACTTATTTGAACTAGAATTTCACAAGAGATACTTGCAAATTAATTACTGTTCCCAAAGCTATCATACAAGATCTCACAGTTGAACAACACTTCTACATCAACTGCTAACAGTGTATTATAAGTTCTGTTTCTAAATATTCTGTATGAAAGATAAGGACAAATTACAACCACTGTCAGTGTATTTTATTATTAAAATGGAGAAGGTTGTAAGTTAAATCTTTACAAATCTTTATTCTTAGGTGAATAGAAGATTTAAATAAAGTTAGTATCTCTAAAAAAAATTTAGTTAGCTATTTCTAATGTGTTACAGCCATTTTAAAACATACACAACAGTCTTAAAAATGAATCTAGGAAAATACAAACATAGACAATGCTCTATTATAGTCTGGTCTTACAAGGCTTCTTGGAAGTTTTCAATGTTAGAGATTTTTCTGTGTATTTTTGAAAACCAAAGAAGAAATTTTTGCAGAGAAGGGGTGCACATTGTTTCAACTCAACAGCATCTTTAACAAGCCTAAACCCACACATAATTCTTCTTTCAGCACTAGCACACTGGCATTTCTTTGAACACAACAAAACGCTAAGCAACACGAAGAGAGTTTTTTTTTTGTGTAAGTCTGTGGGGATTTCAGCAAACTATTCTTATGACATCTAAATAGCCTCTGTGTCTTTTATCTTCTTGAAGAGGTAAGATGAAAGACAAGAGTCTATTCATAAGATTTAATACTAATGGTTATTTAGCTTTCAGCGTCATCAATAACAAGTCCCATTAGTCCACTGTGTTTCATGCTTACTGCATATGTGACACAGTTATTTCACAGTTAAAGCATTCCTTATTTCTACTGCAAGCTACAATTCACCAAATGCCAGTGATATGAGTTATGTATGAGTGAACCTAGAAAAAAACCTCTTCAAGCCACATGCAAACTTTTATCATTTAATTGCAGGCAAAGAATATTTAAATACCCACAAGATTCATCCTTCTGAAGTTTAAACACTTCAGATTACTGTGAAGACTGATGCATAAACATTGGTATATGCTTTTTAGAAAGTCAGAAGTCAAACATTCACGTATGCTTATTTGAAATTCAAAACCAAACTATTTATATCAGAATGCAAAGTTTTCTAAGAAGAGAGAAGAATCCACATATCCCTCAGTGCAGCCAGATTCTAATGTGCTTTTTGCTTACATGTTTAAAGGAAACTTGAAAAATGCAAGAAATAAATTTGCTGATGTAATTTTAAAAAACTGAATTCATGATTATGCAATTTAATGCTTCCAGTTTAATTACTCCATATTACAATCAGTGTTGTATTGAAAACAAACTGAAAAAACTAGGTTTAAAATAAGCTTTTAAGACCTAAGTCTGTGACAGAAAGCTTTTTCTTCTATTTCTCTAGTTACAAGCTAGAAGAAGACATACAAACAATACCTACCCCATCTTATCTAAGATGACAAAGCCTATCCCTGAATTAATAACAAATATGCACCTACTTGTTGGCTACCCTCTTTATCAGTTGAAATTCCACAGTGAAATTGGCAGATGTCCAAATACTATGTTAGAGAGAGTTAAATGTATTTTAAAACTACAAAATAGTACATCTCTTTAAAGCATAAAATGCAATAAAAGACCACAGAGACTACAGCTTAAGGGTAAAATTAAAAAAAATTGCTTTTCCTAGCGTTAATGCTATTAAATTAAACAACATGTTAGTACATAATTCCTTTTTGTCCACAGAATCATTAGGAGCTTTTGCTGCTGAACTGTATAAATTAGTACCAACATGACAAATCTTTGTTAGAAGATAATGAGAGTTCTATTAATATTTCCAACACCTCACCCTCCTGGGCTTAGGTAAAAGAATAACTTATACTTGGAATGTCTTGGCAATGAGAATGAAATGGTAACCTAATCCTAGAGCTGCAAAGGGGACCAGACTGGGAGCTTAGAGTCACTATCTAAATTGAGTGAAAATTTGTATTCTGGTGTGTCTGGCACCTTCAGCCCCGGGAGGGTGCACCATAGAACCCTTTTGAACTGTGCATTTTACAGAAAGCTGAGGCACAGAGTGGAGAAAGAATCGAGATGTTCTTAGTTTCATCTTGATAAAAGCACAGAATGGGGCAGGGACATGTATCTCAACTGGGGAACTCAGACATGTTCCAGGGTCAGACAAAGAATCCCAAAGACCACACAATCTGATGCCACACAAGTCTGTGAACTAAGAAACACATGTGTACATATTACAAACATAGGCTAATTTTCCTAGAGTAATGTTAACGCCTCCTACACTTTTCAAAAGCACCATGAACTGCTGAATTATGCAATTATTCCTTTTTAAGCAAGATCAGATAACACAACAGTTATTTCCTTATTACATTACGCAGGCTGCTAACATAAGAGGCCTGATGCTGCAAACACTGAGTCATGGGCACAGACCTACCTAACCCTGTAGCTCCTCACTGAGCTTTTGACGTTTAGGACCTGATACTGCAGCAAGTACCAACAAGTGCCACTGAGAAGAAACTTATCGCACAGGGAGACGGGATTTTCAGAATAATGTACCTAACTGATTTTCAAAACTCATCTGAAATGTTAATAGACTTACTGTCTCTAGATTCTTACCACCTTTCCTTGCAGAATTTGCCTGAGGCATGACTGGGAAGCATTCATCATGATTAAAATCTGCAGTTCGTTTCTTGTTCTCGTGCTTGCTTCCTGGGAGATGGCATTTGCTGTGCAATGCCTTGTTTCAATAAAAATTGTAAAAATAATACATATTTTGGATTGGATTTTTTTTAATCTAAAACACAGAGTGAATAGATGGAAGAAGAGGGAGAAAAGTGAGGTCAGGCAAGGAGAACATTATCTTAGTTTCTGACTGCTAGTGATGTCCCAAATCTTTCCAAAGGTAAGACTAAATCCTTGCAAATTTTTCTGAGTCTACTTCTCTGAAATGCTCTTAGTTTTTAAGCTGCTAGCTCTGTCAATTCATCATAGCAGACTTCTATCCCAGTCTACCCTCATACACTGCTCAAGAGAATTCAAACTTTCTATGATTTTGAGAGTCTCCAAGATGTTGGTATATATCCTACTACTCAGTTCTGGGAAGAAGGTTTAAAGAAGTATCCATTATGAAATTAATCCTACCAGTTACAGCCAGTCAAAGGAACTGTAAAGAGGCAAACTAGTGGGACCAGGAGACTAGATCTCCAAAAGCAGTCCTTTTTGGTGAAATTCGGACACTCTCAGCTGGGCCCCATAATGAAACAACATATTTTATGATGAACCAACTTTCATCATGATTTAAATCCATACTTAAGCTTTTTAATGTTTTGCAACACACTTTCTTACTAGGTAGAATTCAAGGTCTGATGCAGAAGGGCTAAAATGTGCACAACTCCTTCTACAGAGGATATAACAGATAACATCCGAGAAGTCCGATGGAACAGTTTCTAAACAACTAACAACTTATATCCAGCATTCAACAACATCCATAATTCCCATTATTGGTGGGATGAGTTGTTTTTCAATGACAACTAATGCCACGGAATCTCTCTGCTGTACCCTTAGTGCCTTTAGTAATGAATAATGTGCAACTTCATGGACATCCTTAGGTTTCAGCATGTCACCCACAGTCCTGCATTTGTGAAGAGGTGCAGAATAAAATGGCTTCCAGTCAAAGGGGCTACAGCTAATTTGGGAGTAGATGCTGTAAGAGATACTTTATGCCACAAATAGAAACAGGCTGAAACTAGTTTTATTGCAACTGGGTTGACTGTGTCAAGCAGTCAGGGAATGGCACCGTTGCACTGCAAAGCCTGAGGCTGCCCGAGGGGTGCACTGCTGGCAGTCTGTTAAAGGAGCTCCTATGCACAGCTGGAGACAGCTCCTCACAGGAATTCAGGCCCTGCCTCTCTGTCATGGCATTACTTTAAAAGTATTCCTTTCCCCCAGAAGTAGAGATTCCACAACAAGGACCCCACTCAGCAGGTGTGATGTGCTTTGAAGTACGCTGTTTTGATCAGCAGGGACTTGGCCTTGAAGACCAAGCACATCCATCCTCAGCATGTGCAAACCTCCTTGCCCTTGGTGCTGAAACTGACTCAGGTGGACTGAGACCAACTCTCCCAGCCCGCTCTCCAAACACATCCACAGGCAGACCACGTTCAGGCTGCCATCACAGATTTCAGTTACCCCAAAATGCCAACTGAGAATACTTAAGTGCACCATTTCCAGTTTATTCCAACTACTTTTACAAGCAAATGCATTAGGTGGCCTTCAGAGATGATGATCAGATTCTTAATGTTTTGGATCAAAGACTAGAGCTACTAATGCAAGGCCAAATCACGTGTCTTCCCTGGGCTATCAGGAGCCCATGCTGCTATCTGGCTTGTCTGTATAATTTAAAGTGCTTCAGAGCAGGTTAAATAGCAGAGACTAAAAGGGTGGTCTTGCCTTACACATCTTTGCAATAGAAAGCAGTGCTACTGTGACCATGACAGACTTCCAAATTAATTCCTTGTGGGAGAGGCTTTTGCTGTTTAAGCCAAATTCAATGTACTTGCAGAATAGGTACCTAGAAAGATGTCAGAAAGCACATTTCTTTCTCTCTCTTGAGGTTATAATGTCATTAGCTCATATTTCATATTTAATTTAATAATTTCCTTGTCCATGAGGAAAAAAATGACCCCACAGTTTTTTAATATCCTAATACTTTGGTGTCAGATGTCTTGATTCTTTAGAGGGTTTACCTGTCTGGAGAGCTTTCTTTAAAGCATGCAGGAGCATCACAGTTCTCCTTGGTTTAAAGTATCTAAAAGCTTTTCAACAGAATCCAATGTTAAACTGCTGATACAAAACATACATATTTATGTTGGAGAAGATAGGTCAAGAAAAAATGTATATTCCAGCTGAAATGAGAGGTTACAAGATTAATGACAGACTCTTTTGGGGAGGGATATTAATTTTAGTCTTGGACTAGAGTCTTGCAAAATTTGATGTGTTGCACTCTTGTTACAGAGTACTACTACACTAGAAGAGCTCAGTTCCCAACCATCATCTTCCTCCCTCCAGTTTCAGGCAGTCTTTAGTTACACTGGGCCCAGGGTTATCCAGAGTTTGAAGGTCTGGGTGGAAAATTTTAAACTAATTAGATATTCTAGGGAGCAGATGGGCAAGTTATGATGACCTGCACAGTCTCTGTGGCTGAGGAGATGCATCACAATGCTGCAGTGTCTGAAGGTTCAAGTGTAAAACCTTGTCCTTACCAGGTAAGCAGTGATAAATGTGTGAAAGACTAATCTGATTTACCTCTTCTAGAACCACAAGGAAAAAAAAAAAAAGAGAAGTAGACAGGTTAAAACAACTGATACACAAATAATAGGATATTATTCATATGTGGGTCTAAAAATATACCACGTATAGTCAGACTCAATTTTAGTTCAAAGGTTTCCTGTTTAAAAGAGATTAATAGCTGTGTTCGCAGTTACTAATTAAATGTTGAAAAACTCTCCAACCACATTTTTCACACTTTGTATGAAAATGCATTCATTATGAAATCCAGAAGCATATGCTTAATCATTTGGAAATGAGACAGCGAATGTATTTCCCAACATTATTTTCATTTCAAGAACAAATATAGAACATTCTGTATCGTCATTCCTTTTCTAACAACAGCTAAAATTAGCTTATAAGTTTACCCGTTACACAAAGCTTATTAAATGAGAAGTATGGAAAGTACTTGATAACTCATTAATCTAAATTGAGGGGCCCGAGAGCAAAGTCCCTGATCTAGACAACTGGGCTATACAGGAGATATCTGCAGCCATTAGCACTGTTTTCACTACCAGAACACTACAGCATCACACACTGTTAGAGCAGCCTTTTAAGGAACTCAGGTCAGTAACACAAAAGCAATGGGTGCTGGTCACTGGGCAACACCTTTTCAAAATACACCAAAATCTTCTGGTTCATGCACTTTCCTGCTATAATCTAGACCACTTCTAGGCAGGGAGTTTGGTTCTCCTCTTCCATGAACCAAAGTGACGTGTTCAGCTGGATGTTTCATGTGAAGAACAGTTCTGCTAGGAAGCCAGATGGAGCATTTCCTTTAGCCTGTGGGGAAGGTGGGTGAGGTCACTGCCTCTGTTGACTTCTGTGCCATTTTCTCTGATCTAATTAGAAAGAACCAGGTTCCAGTTTTGTAAGCCTGCCTGCAGCTCTCCTTCACTGTGTGTGCACCCCTGCTATGAGTAAAGCAGATTGCATGCTCTGCAAAACTCAGCATGGAACTTCCCAAAAGATGGGGCCAGTTAAGCCTGGGCAGACTTTTTGGCTTTTCTTCCAGCATCAATTATAATATTGGAAAAAGAAAAACCCTCAATTGAAATATATATGTATCTGGATAGCCAAGTCTACTGCAATCCCATTCAAGGGCCATTACTGGTGAAAATTTGAATTTTAGGCGTGTAAGTCAAAGTTTCAGTAAAAAAGGCAGAGATACAAGCACCTGGGAGCACAGCAAACTGCTTTCTCTTTTGCTAATACAGTAACTCAATGAGTTTTAAATGGTATCTCCACATAGTTAATAAACGACAGGGACCTTTGTTTACACTGTAACGGGAACACACCCAGATACATCTGCTGGTTAAATAAAGTTACAGACAACTGTATTCTCCTAAGTTGGTGACTTTTTCCATCTGGTGTCAGAGACTGGATTTACTCTGAAAATCCAGCAGACTCATATGCAAATTGTGAAAGTGTTGTGGAAATAAAGAACTATCCCAAACACCAGAATTCCATTGCAGTATCTCAACTTGCAAAAAACACAGTCAACTTAAACCCTATATTTTTATGTTTCATCTGTTTTGCTTAAAAGGAATACTCTGACTGCCATAACTATTAAAAAGAAAGAGTAAAAACATATTCACTGACTACATTGTATAGCCATAGTCACTGCTTACAAATATAATCAACTTCTTTCATGGGAGACTGAAATAGGAAAAAAAATAAAAATTAGAAGATGTGATAATCTGGATTTTGCCAAGTAGAATTATAGAGATCAGAAGAATTTCAAGTTAGCTGTAGTCTCCACAGCTATTTAATTCTTCTTTTGTACTGTAATTCCTTTGACAATCTTTTAAGAAACTGTATTAAGTAATATTTTCTGGCTGCAATAACTTCAGATTTTTCTGAATGAAGAATTCTGAAGACAAAATTTGAAGCAAGACAAAAACGAAAGAGAGATGTTCCGGCTCAGGTATTTAATTAGCTCACAATAACCTTATGTGTTTATAACTAATCTGTCCAACTGTATCAAAGTTTTCTGGAAATTTTATACTATAGCTGTGCATTCATGCAGAATAAAGATCCTTTTTCTTTCACTGTCATGGCAGTTAAGTCTCAATTGAAATCAGTTTTGAGGAACAGACAACCCTATTAATCCTAGCTATTTTAATCTGGTGACTGATGAAAAGGTTCAAGAAAGCGATGGTTGCTAGTCAATCAAACAATTTTAAACTGAACTTTGAATATACATTAAGGGAGGAAAATTTTTGTGCACCAGAAGACACTTTATGCCTAATAAATATTAAAGGTGTTGGCAATACTGCCACTTTCCCCTTTTTCCCCAGGCAGGTGAAAAAGTAAACATGAGCAACTCTTTGAAGAAACTGCTGATGTATGATAGGTTTACAAAGCAGAGCACTGGATAAATTCCTTATTGAATACTTTCAACATGAGCAGTTGCTGCCTCATGCCTAATGTAAACTGAAAGTTTACAACTAAAGGCAACTTTTTGGAGAGAAAAATATCCTTCAGCTACACCATTCAACTTAAGCATGAAAGAAAAGTAGTGCTGCTGATGTAAGCAGCATCTTACAGTAATAGATGGAGATAATCCACCTGTACTTTCCCTCTCCTTAGAATCATGGAATAATTTATATTAGAAAAAACCTCTAAGATCATCAAGTCCAACCATTAACCGAGCACTGCCAAGTCCACCACTAAATTATGACTCTAAGCATCACAGCTGCACATTTTTTTTGAACACTTTTAGGGACAGTGATTCCACCGCTTCCCTGGGCAGCCTGTTCTAATGCTTGATCACCCTTTCAGAGAAAATTTTTTTTCTAATATCCAATCTAAACCTCTCTCGATGCAACCTGGGGCCACTTCCCTTTATGCTATTGCACATAATGTGGTTCATCAGCTTCTTCAGAGGTGTTTTCAGCATGTTCAGGACTTCCTCTCTCTGTTTTCAGTCTCATTCAGTCTCACCCAGGATACAGAATATCTTGTCTCTCTGCTGACTACAGAATGAAGAAGAGATGGCAGCTTCCAAAGACTCCCTGGGAAGAAGGGAGGTTGCAGGGGCTGGCTTCAGGGGAGAACAGACAGAAGGGAGTAGGAATTTACCCATCCCTTTCATTGAAGACATGTATTTACCCTTTGCTAAAGGTCTGCAAAACAATGTAACTTCTTTCCCACTTGGAAGATCACACTCTAAGATTGTTTCTTCTGGTCTACATCTACACCATCTCTTTCTGAAAGTGGACTTAACTAAAGTAATCCTTACCTTTGTCACCTAAGTAATCACACTTCAAACCAACTCAGAATAAGCTGATATTCCTGCAACAGCAGCACTTGGGTAAGTTTAAGCTATCAATTTCTATTTGAAAAGCCTTCTACTCACATATGGCAATATAGAGTTTTTTCTTAGTTTTTCATAAATAGAAGAGAGTTACTTTGAAACAGATGCTCATGGAAACTAAATAATCATTCTCTTTCATTTAATTAAAGCACTAATACTTGAGTTTATATACTTATATAAAAACTCTGAAAAAATTACAGAGTTTGTGGGAAATATGAAAATGTTTTTGTAAAGAAAAATATACTTCATACCTGAAGTACTGTTTCATCTCCAGCTGCTTTCAAATCATCTTCCTTCCCAATGATTTTCTGTAGCTGTATTTGTTGAGAAAAGAACAAGAAAATTACAAATGTGATCTTACAGGAGTCTTCTTTTTCAGAAACGTGCTTTAATTGCACCTTCTCTTAATTATACATTTCTGCAAGGTTCTCTAGTCATGACAAAATATTTGCAAATCCTTAAGGATATCTTGCTATTCAGACACACTTTTTCCCAGGAATGTCTTATCTACCATGGTTAATATAGTCAAGCAGAACATGAATCTAGCTCTTGCAATCCAGTGCTTACTCTATTTTTAGAGGAGATTTTCTAGCACCAGAAGCTTAGCATTCACTTCATAAGATTTTGAAACTCAAGGGTATAACATCAAGGATAATTTGGGAAATAAAAATTATTCCAATTTTCATGCTGTCCTTCTAGATAGCTTTACATAGTTCTGCTACAGACACGATCTTCTATACATGAAAAAAATAAGTGTTCAAATGAAGTACTATATAACCAACAAAGAATAATTTCATTAAATAAGAAAACATTATTTTTTCCCAGAATTTGCACTAGGCAGAATGTGTTTTGAGTTTCCCCTCCACCCCAGAAATAAATTAATCTTGAATGTATTAGCAAAGAAGATTTTTAGAATTACTGAAATGAGTCACATCTAAAAACATAACTTGTCCCAAATAGAGCTTTAAGGTAATATAGAAAGTGCATTAATTTGCAGTACTTCCAGTATATCTGAGCTGCAAGGTTTCTTTGAATCTGTTTCAGCTTGGAAGGTCAACACTGCCACAAGAACAAGTGATTTAAGACAGCACAAAGTATACCTACCTTTCAGACACTTGAATGAATCCTCATAAGGACAGCAAAAATGAAAGAAAAAGGGACTTAATATATTTCAGGTATAGATATGGACTTACACCTATCACTATGGATTTCGAGGTTTAAGGAAAGATGTGTTTAAAGCTCAAAGTTTTCAAAGCTGCTGGTTTGCTTCTCAAACATTTCTGAGTGATTCCTCACCCTGCCCACCAAAACTGAGAAAAAATCCATTACCAAATTTGCATAGCTATATAGCCATTATTTTGAAATGTTTTCAAATCTCTCCTTAGAGCTTGTTTTTCATTTGTTTGTTTGCTTGGTGTTGTGGGGGTTTTGTTTGTTTTTGTTTTGTTTTGTGTTGTTCAGAGAAGCAATACAGACCTGTGAACACTGTGTAAGAAAAAGCTCACTAACTGTTCATGTTGCCAAAGGTCTTCCCTTGACCTTCAGATTTTGACTAATTTTTTTTTTCTTTTTTCTTATAACCTCAGCTTTTTAGTTTCTCAGGATAGTTACTTTCTAAGTTTTGAATGCCATGTCTTGATAGTACCTATCCAAAGAAATGCTGTAAACAAGGCAATTAAACAGTACTTGTTCTTCCAAGTTTCTCAATTTTTTTTTTTTTTTTTTTTTTTTATAATTTACAAAACAATTGACCAGTACAGTAAAAATATTATTAATTTCTTCATAGCAAAATAGTATTATAGAGCACTGGATAAAAACACAACTGCTTGTCAATATGCTCACTGAAAGATCACCTTTTTTCTTACCTGAAAAATTGATCTTTTGCTCACACATAAGAAATAGAACTGCAAATACTTTCCAAACCACAGAAAATATGATTTTTTTCCTTTTGGATTTTATTTTTAAAGGAGTTCCTAAAAAAATCTGCAGAGACTAATTAAGAGCACAGAAACCCAGTGTAATTTTTTTCACAAGCATTCTAAAAGATTTAGTTTATTGTTTTCTTACACTGTATGTAAATCTTATAGTGCTTGAAACTATTTCCAGAAGTTTTTTTCCAGCTCAGTACAGCAACTACTCACGGAGGGAGAAGAATTGTGCCTCAAGAAATAGACTCCTCCACGTAACATTTTTTTGTATTTAATATTTATATCTGTTTATCACTCAAGACACTAATGGCTAATTTAAATATAATGAGACTTATTATGCACAACTGAAGCTAAAGACATACTAAGAAGTAATCTGTTCTGAACAAGACAACATCTGGCAGAAAGGCTATGTCAGTCTTATATAAGGAGGTGATTTTGCATCTTCCAGTTGTTTGAGAGAGATCAGTGCTTGTGGATGCTCTAGGACTATAGAAGCGCTCTGTACCAAACCACCATGCAGCTCTACAAGTTTTTTGTGGTACCTGTGCTCCAGGACAGGTACCTGGTAAGACAGTCTATTTAGAAAGTTTAAATCACATAGTCTTGCACGAGCCTTTAGAACCACTCTATCTCCATTCCCAACAGTTTTGAACTGTCATTAATTTTACTGAGACATCTTTAATCAGGACAGACTTAGGGAAATTCCTTACTTGCTGGGGATTTTGGGAACTCTGGTAGCCTTATTCTTGGTGGGAGGTCTCAGATTAATGTGCATGGGTTATTATGTGTCTGGAAATCCCCCTCACTTGAATCTCAAGTAAATGTCTTGAAGTGCAGAGTTCACGGAAGTATCTTACTGTCCTCACAAAGATACAGATAATATGGCTCTGAGAAATGATTCTGCCCTCTGGTAGGGACTGATGAAAGGATGGCAACCAGCATCTGTGAACATGCCACTTCTACCTTGTCTTCTTCACCCTTGAGTTGCAGGGCAAAGCACAAAACATTGTGGGCCCTAATACTGCAATGTCTCTTGTGACTGTGTACCACCGTAACATGAATGAAGCAGAAATACACTGGCTTGAATACAAAGAAATAGGGAGGAGAGAGAATAAGGGTGTCCCTGTGAAGGGAGAGACTTTTACTGGAAATGAGGAGAATGTGCTCAGAAATGGAAAGGCTATGGAGGAGAAGATAAACTCTTATTGAAAACATGGGATTGCATTCAAGATCTCCTTTCCTGAACATTTATGTTAGCAAAGAGCACTGGGAAATTCTGCATCTCACACTTCTTCAGTGTCTGATCCACACAGGTTGGAACAGTCTATATCCATCATGTACTGCAGGCACTAAGGACTTGGGTTTAGTTTTTGCTTGTCACCCTTATCAACTTTCCTGAATGATCCACTTGACATATCTTGTGCCTGTCCATCCAGTAACATGTGAGAATTGAGACATACACAATTCAAAGAAAGGTGGACATTTTGCAAACAAAAAGGCATGTTCTTACATCAAAGAATTTAAATTTACAGTCTAGGTCAAGAGATAACATAGGCATACATAGATGTCTAATTAGTAGATAATGGAGGAGAAGTTGGGAGAAGAAGAGGTCACAAACATGAGAATGAAGCAGCACTGAAATTTCTTTTCCCGTTATATCCTGTTTACAGACACTGAGTCCTAATTACCGCTTCTTCACTATGCTTTTCCACTGCCCTTTCCTTACATATGTTTCCTGACATTATTGTCAAATATAGTGTCGAAATAACTATAGAATAGTTCAGATTTATTTTCCTAAGATGCCAACTGGGACAAGACAAATGACAGATCAGCCACATAATTTACTAATTTATTAGCTACCCAGAAACCTTCTGTGATGCATGCAGAAAGAGAGTATATAGGTTAACACACAGACACGTTTCCAGATTCTTAAATTCTAAAAGTTTTATTTTTAAACCTACTCCGTAAAAATAAAATTTTGCTTGAAAGTAGTCACCTCTATAAATGCTATGTAAATGGTCATGAGAGAAAACTCATCTTCTGACTAACTTGCATCCTGTAGGACATTGAATTTAACGGTACTTACAAGTTGACAGAGTAATTTATATGGGTTGTTTTTTACACTCCATATTAATTTATCAGTCCAGCTCATAAAGGAAATGCAAAGTAACAATCTATCTAACCAGAATAATTTTCATTTAACCTGATTGCTGCCACAGAAATCAAATTATTTTCAATGATTTGTATGATGTTTTCACCTCTACATTTGATGACTTTCTGTTGTTCACACTGGCTGATTCAATTAGAATTACCTGAAATGGATAATGGACATTAAATAAATGACATACCGCACATCCCCCCAAGAGAGCTGTGCAGTGTTTCTGTAAGAATCTCCTCATTTGTTTAACTGACACAGTACCTATTTAAAGGGAGCACTGCTAACATGGCATTTTGGTGCAGAGGCACTACAAGCTGAACATGTTCACTCGTGTTCATGGAGTTACTTTCCCCTGTAACATATTGTTTTGTAGATGAATAATACAGCCATAACAAACGTTTTGGTGATCAGGGCACTGCTAGCCTAATAACAATTCATTAGGATTGCACCAGGTTTAGGTTGTGCTGGTTTTGGCTAGGGTAGGGCTAATTTTCTTCACAGTGGCCGGTGTGGGACTGTGTTTTGGATTTGTGCTGAAACACAGGGGTTGATAATATAGAGATGATTTTGTTATGGCTGAGCAGGGCTTGCACAGAGCCAAAGCCTTTTCTGCTTTTCCTACTGCCACGCTGGTGAGGAAGTTGGGGGTACATGGGAGGCTGAGGGGAGACACAGCTGGGACAGGTGATCCCAACTGACCAAAGAGATATTCCAGACCGTAGGACATCATGCTCAGTATATAAAGTGGAGAGAGGAAGGAAGAAGGAGGGGACATTTGGAATGATGGCATGTGTCTTCCTAAGTCACCATTATGTGTGATGGGGCCCTGCTCTCCTGGAGATGGCTGAACACCTGCCTGCCCATGGGAAACACTGAATTAATTACTTGTTTTGTTTTGCTTCTATGTGTGGCTTTTGCTTTCTCTATGAAAATGTCTTTATCTAAATCCATGAGTTTTCTGGCTTTTGCCTTTCTGATTCTCTCCCCAATCCTGCTGGTGGGGGAGTGAAGGAAAGGCTCTGTGGGCCTTGGTTGCTGGCTGGGGTTAACCCATGACAAGCGTATCTGCAGGCTCAGTTAGGGGCTTCTGGGAACATTGCCTTGGAAAATGATCTAATTTCAAGCACTATTTTCTAACAGTACTACTAAGTCTAAAAGTATTTTTACAACATTTTATAAAATCTTTTAAGTGTGACTCATCAATCAACCTTGCTAAGAGGCAATTCACCGAAAAAATGGTGATCAGTGCAAAACACATGCCAGCAGCTATTGTATCATTAATTCAGAGTTTAAGGCTATGAAAGTACTCTTACATAAGTTTTTGCCAATTTCTTTATCAACAGGTGAATCTCTGGAACTTTTAGATTCTATGGTTCTCTAGAGTTGTGCATTAATGGTCACCTTTAACTGTATCCTGGTGATAGAAATGTCTGTCCAGTTACCTCCCATATTAATGAAGGATCTGAATTAAGCTGAGGGAGTCTATTAAAAATTATGTTTGTTAATTCTGCATTCAACTTTTGACAAGAAGTACTTAGTTAACAGTCTTCTGTTAAATATTTAAAAGTTGGATAAGCTATGCAATTAAGCCTATTCTTCTCTAAAAGAACAGAGCAAAGTTTTCTTTGTTTTTTAAGCATCTGCCTTTCTCCCTTATAGTTCATATAAAACATGGGAAAACACCTGCCCTTCTGCAGCACCAAACAAAATTAATAAAAAACAAGGGAGGATGATGTATTAAAGAAATTATTCAACATATTTAGAAAAAAAAAAGACTCTTCCAGGTGATTATTTAAATTAGCTTATGGGATTAAGGGATGCATACCAAACTTCCTAGTAGCAGATTTTTAGATACAACTCAAAGGCAACATTTATAAAGGTGGATTCAAATTCAAGCACTTCTATAGCAATACTTTTGTATGTGCTTCTTGCATACAAAATACTTTAGTAAGTATGTGAACATAGATCGGACTGAAAAATAGGCTTTATGATTTGAATGAATCTTCATTTAGCAAATATAGCCCATGGATCTATTTAAATGCTTTCAAATTAATATGCATATAAATACACCTACCTTAAAGAATTCTTTCTTTTCAACTCGCTCATTGCCATCTGTATCCAACATTTTAAAGGCAATCTGAAGTCCAGTCTGGGGTTCTGCAATGAATTGCAAAATAACTTTACTGAAAATATACACACAGATGCTTACACTAGCACTTAAATAATGATTCCAAAATTAATAATGACTGCAAAATGAATATTGTCTATGATTCAGTTCTCCACTGTTACAAAAACGCATGGCATTTCCAGTGAACCACACATACCTCTTCCAATATAAGCAAACTTTTTAAACACCTTCTTACTATAATTTCAGGGGACAATTAATGCAATGGGAAAATAAGAAATGCCAACAATGCCCAAGTACAGCCATGAATGTCCATCTGATCTCCACAACAATATTGTATCTCTTACTGTCCTGGTCTTAAGATTCTCTGGATGTCTCCATGATCCCATGTCACTTCTGCAGTCTAGCTCTTTTTCAGGCTAGATGAATGGAAATTGCCTTCAGAAACCAATAATTATTCCCAAACTGGGTAAAAGACCTAGAGTACTCCTCAGGTACTCCTTGCATGGGTGACTGTATGTCAGTATTCGCAGTCCTCCCCAGCAGACAGACCAATGCTGTAACAGTGGCCAGCTCTCTCAGCTCCTGCTCCTGCTGTGGTTAGCCCCAGGCATTTTTTTCCTTCCCTTCTCCTTCTTCTCTAAACAAGGTACTCAAATATTACTGAGATGTAATAAACCACTCTTTCCCCTCTTTTTTGACAAAAGCATGTTTTGTATGACTCCCATCAAGCTGATTTTTCTCAGGAATTTTACACAATTTTGCCCTGCATTTCCTTCACTGAGTGGATGTTTTTTTTCAACACAAAAATGTAATGAGCTCTGAATCTTGCTATAAAAACACGGAGTGTTTTGAGCTCCTTCCCATGATTTCCTGGTCTTACTTCGCTTACAGGAGGTGGCCTTGCTCATTAGCGAGCCCACACAGGAGCAGCATGCTCCTGAAAATGTTCATTGCAGTAGCAAGCCCTTATCCCAGTAATTTCTGGAGCAGATGAATTAATCCACTCAAGTCAGGCATTATTATGAAAGCCATGGATTTATCGTCTCTGCAATATATTCATGTTTCCAAGAACAATGTTGGACCTATGAGGGCAGTGAAGCAATACCTAAAAAACTCTAATGCTTTCAGAATTTTCCTTTTGGAAATACGTTCTTCTAGTTCCATTCTGAAAAGTTTTAAGTCTTGCCTTTTTTTTTTTTTTTTTTAAAGGATATTTCTGCAAAAGGAAGAAGCTGAAGGAATATCCCAATCCTTTTTAGTCATTACAAGATCGTTAAAGAAAGTACAATTTTTACATTTTAAAAATAACTACATCTTTCAGCAGTCAACTAACATTCTGTGTGAAGCAATCTTGTGATGCAGGGATATTTTATAAATACCACTGCAATATACACAGCAGAGCCCTTCCCCAGCAACTGGGTTGTAATAATCAAAACTGCCTTCCTTTCCATGGAAATAGCACATGCTAAATTTGTGTTACTAGTACAAAAGCAAGAAAAGGCGATCCTATAACATATTTAGAGAATAAAAGTAATTGATGTATTTAATAGTAATTCATACCATCTGTGTTCCAATTTTCAGATAAGAGAGCTGTTACTGAAAATAAAGGACCTAAAGCTGCTTATACAGAGCTGACACACTTATCTGATATGATGTAACCCCAAAGGTATGTGTTTGTAAAATAAGCATAGTTCAAAGACAACCACAGATATATTTGTATTTAATTAGAATCAGGCAAAAATCCAAAATCTGAACAGAAGAGCTTCATCTTGGCTGTGAGTGCAGGTGAGACCAAGGTGCTTCCTATCCAACTATTCCTCTGTTGACCAAGCTGTCAATTTGTGTGACTGGCTAATTGAAACGAAGCTTTGAGTAAAGGTGACAACTTCAGTTCCTCGACTTCTTTACCAGGCAGGGCTCCATTAACCTATTGCTAGAAATGAAATTCAATACAGCACTGGAAGAAAAAAAGATAGTGATGATACAAGGCACACAGAGAAGAGAAAAGAAGGTCACAGGGGCAAAAAAATAAAACCTTTGTCTGACACAAAATTACATTTTTAAGTTCAGTGTTGTTACAGACACGGCTTCTGTACAACAGGCAGCATGCTCTGCTCAGCAGGGTCCTGGAACCAGGAGTCTGGTGATTCTTTTTATGTTTCTCAATTTTTAAATATTAATGCCTGCTTTAAGAAAACTCATATTAATTCTCAGTAGTGAGAGAGACAGGTTGTGTAACTTTGAGCTGACTGCCATGGGATACTTGTTAGGCAAAGATAGAGGCACTAACACTTGTTGACATTTGCTTCCAAACTGATTGGTATGATAACCCTCTGTGTAACCAAAGCAGCAACATTGATGCATTTTTACCCTGCATCAAAAGGTGGCTTTGTTTCTGCAGTTCAATACATTCTTATAGAAATTCTGTGAAAAATAATGTTACTTGATTGTTTGGAGAAGTGGAACAACTTGCTCTGATACTGCTTCAATTTTCTAATTGTTTCAGAACAATGTTTTCAGCTGCCATAAATTTTTAAAGAAATAGAATCTTTGGCACCTATTACTGCACCTTTAAGGTATTCTTCTGAAGTTAGAATTTGTCTGTCATAGTTGTCCTTTTTTAACATAAATCTGCCATTTTTGACTCGCAAAAAATATATTAAAATCAGTATTATAACTGGGCTAAATTCTTATTTCTGATTTTAAAACCACTTGAACACACGGTATAACACAGTTTCAAGCAGCGTGTAGCATGGGACAGTCACCACTGCTGAAGCAGTGTATTTGTCTGTTAAATAGGTTATTTTAATGTGCATACATACATATATATTATTTATTACTGTGTACTAGCTGAAGTTCTCTAAGAGATTACCCTCCCTTCATGCCGTGTAGTAAGAGCTAATGTAGTTCTGCTAGAAATGCGGTAAGCTGCAAAAGGGCTACCCAAACTGTGCAAGAGGTGTACAGTGATGGTTATTATCAGGAAAGCTGGACATACTCTCTCCACTCTCTGGAGACCAACATTTGTTATTTGTTCATACTACACCATGAGAAGGCGCATTTCCAGTGCAATGAAAGTTTGTCAATTTGTTTAAGCCTTGGCCGTGGAAGTGATGAGGGTGAAGCATCTACAGTCCATCAGGCAAAAGCGACTGCTTCCTTCTGTCCTTTCCCCATCCACTGATATCACAAATCTAGTATGTCTCGTTCTGTCCCTTGCTGAAAATGTTAGACCTGTGTAAGTCAGGCAAACAAGACTGCACATGTGGACTATTCCATGGACATGCACATGGAACTACCTCACCACTAGTCTGTGGGTCTCATTGTGTGATGTTCATTGCACAAGTCTTCCATCTTGGTATTTTTCAGCATTGCCTACACTTCATCAGAATAAAATGGAGGGGTGGTAAGCACAGCACAGAGTAAGTAGGGGTGAGGGAATCTAGAAAATCCGAGATCACTTGCATGTACAACAAAAAATGCCTACTGTTTGTAGATAAACCAAAAGGTCTGATAGAAAAGAAGGAAGGAAGCAAAGCAGGGAAGGCAGAAATACATGTAAAATACTTGGAGAAAATAAAAGGAACAGAGGATAAAAAAAAAGGATTAAAAAAGCCAAACATAAAGACTCTGTAGAATTCTGCTGGTTATGTATTGCATCCATTGTATATCTGAACACAAGAATAACCTCTGAGATGCCACAACAGCTTTTTATTCCACTGCATGAGCTACAATGTTAATGTCTCATTTCCAAAATGACTAAAACTACTATCCAGAAGACAAATTATTTATCTTTTCTTCCTATTCCTCCTCCCCTTATTATGTGGTTCTGTAACCAATGTCTGCCCTCTCTCAAAGTCTTTTGAAAAGCTTTTCTGATCCCATGGTGCAGGGATTACCATGATTTTTGAAATATTGCAATGGACCAATGATGCCACTACAGAAGTAAGTTCCAACCAATTAAGGTTATATCCATTTATATTAATGCATTATCACTCTTTATATAGTGGTTTTTTTTACATTTTACTATAATGCAGAAATTTAGCAGCTAAAAATTTCAGGAAAAAGTTCCTGGAAAGTTGTTAGTAGCTGAGTATTTATGCCAATGTATTTCAAATATACAATACTTACTTGTAAGGATCGTCAGCAAAAATAGGTACTCTACATAAGATATCAACCCTGAAATGAAAGAGTTAAGAAATTACTTGCAGAAAACCCTCCAAAAACTCATAGTAAGACTTGAAACATCAAATCCTATAAATATAAAAACTGTAGTTTGACATAGTATTAAATAAATTTATTAAAGTAAGCCACTTTATTATTTAATAAAGTTTTTACTTCTGTTTTTAGTGCTCTGAAGGTAAAATTCCCTAACCAGAGACTCATCAGCGTTCAAGTCTAATCCAGAAAGTAAGGTTTATTTGGTATTAACAAAAGGCCTACACTAAATCTTTGGATTCTCCCTGAAAACATCCAATGTTTATATAAAAGGCAAATAAATTAAATGTGCTTTGTCACATTTAGTACCTGGGAGGAGAACTACTCTAACATTACCCTGAAGGATCAAAGTCCTCCATCCTTTGGCAGGCTCGCAAAGGCGGAGAAAAGCTTCCCTCTAATTCTCAAGGGGAACGTGGCAACACGCAAAGCTGCCAAGCTGCTAGATTGTGCTGATAGTACTGCTGGGCCGAGCGCCAAGAGGAGGCTTCTCTTTTTTTTAAAAATAGGAACATGTCCTTTCTACAAGGTGAAAGTATTTCCCCCCCTTTTGAAGGAAAATTCCAGTGTTTTCTTTTGAAATACCACCTTAAGTGAAAAGCCTGAACAAACACAAAGATGTGATAGCGTCAAAATGGAGTGTACAAGCTAAAGATAGAGAGCGCATAATGAGGGTGGTTAAACAAGAGAATTTGAACCATCTGCCCCGCAATAATGTTTGGAGAAAAAAATGTAAAGGGCTTTTTTATAAATCACTTTTCAAAATAACTGAGCTACTTTTAACTTGTGAGTGAAACATTGTATAATGCTGAAGCTGCTTAAAATAATGAAGTTCAAACATGCCTATCTGTGCAAAGATAAACTATTTTTATAATTAATATTTAGTTAATTGATAGATAAGGAATACACTTAAGCTTCAGTGATAAGCAATTAACTTCTGATAAATTACTATGCACAGACAGCAGCATTTGTATTTGACCTCAGATAGTGACTTAACACTTTTAAGTACCATTTCAGAAATATGAAATTGGTAAACGCAAGAGTCTGAAAACTGGAGAACAAATCTTAACTAAAGGGAGGTCTAATGCTGACCCTGTTGCCAACTCAATCTGGTTCCATATCTCAGCTTTCCTCTTCATCAAAATGGGGCTATTCACCCTATTATCCAACATGCATCATGTGTAAATCAGCACAGTACTACAATCATAGATACAATATGGAAATAAAAACCACTTTCACCTCAAAAACTTAATTTTGCTTACAAGTTCTAGCATTTCTGCCATTGCAAGAATACAAATTATTATTTGCTTTGCTGTAAAACTTGGAGTTGTGTTCCTAGATAAAACATGTAGGTTTTCTACAAATTCAAAACCAAATAAACAGAGAAAGAACTCCTACCCCAAATTTTTAGCTTATATGCCAAAGTATAAGACAAGATAAAAAAAAAAAAAGATAGAAACAAAGAGGGAGTGATAAGAAATCAAGCCATTGGTGTGATGGGCAGCAATCAAGATTCCTAATTTTGTTTTGTGTGTGACACAGCAAAAGAATGTTTGAGGAAAGAATTCATAAAGGAATTCAATAAAGGAAGTCAATGAGGCAACTTCAGAGGTCAGTACAGAAAGCACCTCCCAGTCATGGACTGCAGTGGTGTCCGCACAAAGATCCCTGACTGAAAATTTAACCACCAAGCGATGAAGGAGAGCATCACTGGCCAAAAGGAGAAGTAGGAATGCCTCTCAGTTGTCTTGAGGTGCGCTGCACAGGGATAGTCTAAGGAAGGCCCGGAAACTGAAGACAAACAGCTTATGATAGATTAAACAGAACAATGAGAGCCCAGTGTTGGGATTTAGAATAAGAGAACGGACACTCAAAGGACTTGTGAAAGAAAAACATATTTATCAAAGCATTTGAAAGGATATTAACATGGCAGATTATATTTGCTAAAGTCATAGAAAAAAAAATGTTGTGATAGTTGAGATACAAAATACTGAGCCCCTGGAGAGTTTTAGCTGTATAGCTAGACAGGGATCATTATACATTATAAAATTTTGCAGAAAGAATCTGCAAAATTTTTACAGAGATGGTAGGATGTGAAGAAAAGATCAATCTAAAGACAACGCCCTGCTCATTGGCTCAAGGGAAAAGCATTTGAATTGCAGAGGTCTGGAAAGAGGACGCTTGAAAAGTCACTATAGTCAAATTGGTAAAAAGGTAAATATAATAAAAATATATAAAAATATTCTTTAAAACCTGACTCAGTGCTTTAAAGCAAATCCCCAGCCTGCCTGATATTTTCTGGAAGACTGATTATACTAAAATAATTTGTAATACAATTTTTTTAACTTCTGGACTAATTCCATTAAAAATCTTGTTTTAATTTTATTGTCCTTTTACTACTTTAGTGAATGGTCAATTTACCTCATCCATCAAGTAAATGAAATGTTTTGGCAATTTTCTTTTTAATTCTACAGTAATCATTACAAAGTTACTCTAATTAAAATATATAATGCAGCAAATTTAAAAAAAACCCCAAACAACAGCCCACTGAAAATTATATTCCTTTACAAGTAAAATTTAAAAGACAAAAGCCTCACATACTGTTGAATGACTCAGCATACTTGCAGCCAAGAATTTGCAGTTAGCGTTCGCAAAATACTGTCATTTTCTATTGCTAAAGGAGCTCTCTCTGTCCCTCCCTAGAAATCTGTATCCTCCAACTTTATAGCAAATGCTGACAGTACAATATTCTTAGTGCTGAATAAATCACAAAACCCACAAAATATGACACAAATTTTAAAACTGCCCACTAGAAGGCAGAATTCCCTAGCATTATGTTTTACAAACTGGACTGATGACAGTTTTTCCTCTCCTTGACATTTAAATAACAATTTGAATGTAGTGAAAATAACCTCAGCTAAACAGTGGGATGGGGTAGATTCATTATTCTGGTACTTGTAAAACAGTAAATGTTTTAATTTTTAAACTGTGATAATAATGCATCTCAAAGCAAAAGCATCGAAGTCACTAAACAGACATCAGGATCAAAAACTGTAAAAATTCTATGGGTTGTGGGGACATATGGATGACTGCACTGAATGTTCCTGCATCATCTCAAACTCCTACGTGACCTTTGAAGGACGGTCACACAGTGCTAAGCACGGGGAGATCTTGGCCAGAATGCAAAAGACGCCAGACTGAGCGTATCACTGAGCCCACTTTGTGCCAAGCACTCAGCTGGGAGAGGTGCAATAAAAAGAGGCCACGCTGATTTGCTATGTTTGCAGTTTCTCTTGGTGGATTCCCAGTTTTCACAGGCATTGTGCTCTGGGGTTTTACAGTGTCCATCAGGAGAAATAGAAAGGCTCTAAAAAAGAAGGTATAAAGAGAGAATATCCAAGAATTAAAGACTGGGAATACTTTAAACTTAATTCTGGGAAAGCATGTGATGATTAGTAATTTGAAAAGGCAGGGAATCAATTCAGTGCAAAATCCAGCCTTCCCTAGGATAGGAAAAAAATGTCCAGCTTGTTCGGAGATGGTTCAGGGTTGCTGGGGTATGCTGGGGCTTTCAGGAGCGGACTGACAAGCAAGGCATCCAGCTGGAGCCCCCTCTACATCGGCACAAGGACACAAGGAATGAACCACAGGAAGAAGGGGCCACGAGGCCAAAGGGTAGGTGAAATGCTGCAGGCTGAGATTGAGGGCTGCTCTCTTGGCACAAGCTGCCAGCCCTGTCTGGGGATCTGCTGTGCATGGAGAGTGTGGCTCATGCCTGCCAAGGAACTGCAGCAGTGCAACGGCAGCTTCCAGAAACGTCCATGACATAAGGGATTCAGGCTGAACGGTATGATACAGAAAGTCTGTGAATAGGCACTGTCAGTCTTTCTCATTAGTTTGGGGATTTTGGTCTTTGTTACTGGTGAAATGGTTAATTACTCATCTATTTGGTTTCCTTGATCCTCTTGTTTGTTTTCTCCCTTCAATTAATTTATGCTAATGAGATGTTTATTTGGCGTTCTTTAATTCCTTGTTGTTACACAAACAATATCCCAGCTCTCAGAGTTTTCCAATATAAGGTGGAAATGCTGGGTGAAAAAAACCTCAAAGCACATCAGGGCTGCAAAGGGTCACAGAGCTCCTGAAAAGGGAGAAGTAAGTTCAACTGCTCTTGGAATCAGGGATGCTGCTTTACATAATTAGATATAAATTTTATTTTTATTCTTAGTTTCCATGCATTCAAGTTACATAGTGAAACAGCAGCTTATTAACAAGTCTTAAAAGTCCATTTTGTGCTGAAGTTATCCTTTTCAGTCCCTTTCTCTTCTCCAAGTAGGCTTTTCAGTTTCTTTCATGTCTCCTCCTGCACCTCTGAAGGCTTTCAATTCCCAGCCCTGCCTCTTTAGTCTCTTGCATAACTGAGAGACTTGCCAAGGAGGCAGCTACTGGCTAGACGGGTATGAAGTCAAATCCATGAAAATGTCTTTAAAAATACATTCAACTCATACCATATAATGAGATAAAAAGCAAGATGCATTTTTCAGTATCAAAAGTGCTCATTACCTTTATCACCAAGGTCTCTAAAAAAGGTCGGTCCTGGTTTAGCTTTGGCAACATACAGCAGTGCAGCATCTACCTCCTTCAAAGACACAAACAAGAAAATATAAAGCCAGTTTTGAAAGAGACTTAATCTCTTCAGTAACAGAAAGAATGCAAGTTCTTTTGAAGAAGGAAAGGAACATTTTGCTTACCTTTTTTGTCAGTTTCTTGGCTGAGGCTTTGCCTATAATAAAAAAAATAAATCATCATTATTCAATAACAAACTGACTTTAAACTTTGATCAGGTCCTGTGGCATTTCTTCAGATTTTTATGAGAAAATGCTAAGTAATATGAAACAGAATATTTTGCAACAGGCAGTTTGTTTCTAATTCCCATAATGATCATGAAAGGACAAGATTCAAAAGCAACATGAGCAGGCCGTTCAAATGTTCTCTTAATGTAGATGAAGCCACAGCCCACTTCAGTATCCACAACCGCCTTACTAGTGTAACTTTGTGTACTGTGGGCTACAAATGTTGCATAGATTTCAAATCAAGACTACACAGTAAGAAACAACTGTAGTAATTGGGGATTTGCATGCGCACATAATAATCCTTGAAGTTCAGGTTGTGCTAAGAAATACTAAAAATAAAGAAAAAAGTACAAAAACGTTGATGTTTCTATTAAGCAGAAGTAAATTGAACAACTCTGCCTTCTGAAAGAGCATCAGATGAAAATAATGAAAACTCCTAAGGGTTTCTTAGTAGGTCAAGTTTATGCACTCAAATTTATACACTCGAGACACTGGCAATAGTATAGGTTGTATTCCCATGTAAATCAACCGTTTGAAGAGCTGGATGTATCATCAAAGGAACATTTCATCTGGTTAGGCAGGGATCACAGAAACCCTGTGGTCAAGGACCAGCAGGAGTTACACTCCATCTCTTCTCTGTCTATCTGCCCTGTCACAGTGATCTGCCTCCTCAGCATTTCTCCTCATACAGTTCTCAAAACCCTGTTGTCCTTCACTCTTACCACTCTCAGCCCGTCACTCTCTTCCTACATCACCAGTTCCTCTGGATTCCAGCCAACCATTCTCTCCTATTTATTCACACTGTATAAGCACAAGCTGAGCTGCTTGGATTTGCTCTGTGGACTGGTGCCTCTGTGTGCAGCAGCCTGGCATGCTCCACGCTCAGACTCCAAGGCTACTCTGATGCTTCACGGGCACCTTGCATCCAAAGGGCCACCAGCACAGCACCGCTATTTGGAAACGGACATGGTGGAGGCAGCCTGGTGGGCAGCTGTCAACAAAGATTTACTGAGCATTTTCACAAGCCCATAATTTAGCCAGACAGAGGAGCATTCTCAGTAAAACAGCAAATTTCCATATAGCTGGCAACTGGCATGCCCAGCTGCAGGGGGTCTCCACTGGCAACTTTTTTGCTTTGGACAAGGGAAGCTGCTGGAACATCTCAACCAGCAATAGCTCATTTTTCAGCACAAGCAAACCAGTGTGCCCTGGCCTCTGCTCTTTGAACTGGCAGTAACAGTTTAGCTAAAAAATTCCTCTCCCCACACCCCCTCCCCCAAATTCAGCCTAAGGCAGACACCTGGCACATAACATTTCAACACAAATGTTTAAGTTTGACAAAAGTTATAAGCAACTAAAATTAGGGGTTTAATACTGGAGTGTTGAGTGACCCCAGCAACAGGTGTTGCCAGTACCACCTGTTACTGTGGATGAATACATTTTTGTGCACTGCCTGTACATATATTTACACCCATATACACACACATATATAAAGCTACATAGGTAGATACCCTCTAACTCAAACAATATATGAAGTCCTCTCCTTTGCCTCATTTGAGAAAAAGAAGTCAGACCGGTAACAGAGCTGGAGAACAAGCAACAATCACTATATCCAGTGAGTCCTGAGCAGTGTGATGTAACACCACAGTTACATCTAACACCGTTCACTGTTGCAGAGCATTTTAAAGAATGGTTATTTAGAAAATTAACTGATTTAGACCTCAGCTTTGAAATGTCACTGCTTCTGTAGAGCACATTTCAATGTGGAACTAAACTACAGCTGTTCCTTTGGCTCTGGGAGACCCAGATAGTGACCAGCCTTATAGGAGGGAATGAATCAGGCTGTAGGTCTGCAAAAAAACCAGCATCTGAAAGAAAAAAAGGAAAACGTTCCTGCAAAGTTTTTCACTGTACCTGCGCTTTTTACTCATTGTATGTACTGAAGCCAGCCATACACCATAATTTGGTTAAGGGCAGCTCCACTCATTTCATTTTCCTGGTGACCCCAAGAATATCACATCTGGGATGGCACCTGCTACCACAGCAAGGTACTGGGGAGTAGCCTTTAGCTGGCATCCAGGAGGATGGCAAAGGGAGACAAGCTGAACTCGGCGAGCTGGAACAGCAGAGATATGGATAATTGATGCAAGGTAAGGAGAAAGCACTGGGAGCTACAACTGAGACACTAGTTGGCCAAGT
This sequence comes from Pyrocephalus nanus, assembly GCA_038380795.1. Lineage (NCBI taxonomy): Eukaryota > Metazoa > Chordata > Aves > Passeriformes > Tyrannidae > Pyrocephalus > Pyrocephalus nanus. The sequence goes on from CM076259.1 coordinate 44,642,603, forward strand.
TTGTAAGGCTCTACATTTGGTAAATTTGTGCTTCTCTTCTTTGTGTTGCATTCAGCACAATAACTCTGAAACTCTTCAGCTACCCGGTTACTGGGGAACAACATATTCTCAATGAGAATTACTGTATCTTGATAAAAATTAAGCAACAGAAGGAAAATCTGTTGTAGACATATGGACTCTCTTTTCACCAGCCAGCAGTCACAAATGCAACTGCCTAGAGTTCATAAAAATGGCTGTGGCAGCCATCAACATCTGTCCTCTTACATCCATCCTCCAGAGGATGTTTCGGAGGCTGACATGTCAACTGACCTCTTTCAGAAGTGAAAAGACAGTAACAACAACACAGAGGTGCTTGTGCTACTGTTGCATGGGTGAAAAAAATATGGAGGAAAGGAAGCCTTTGCTCAGTGGCAGAAGAGGGAGAGGACAGTCATGCCATCCTAGGAGAAGGTGAGTGGTAGAACCAGGTGGGTCAGTCGGTCCCTGCCACGACTGACTGGACAAGGGACAGCTGCTACAATAAGAGAGGAAAACAGGCAGGATGGAAAGGGACAGCTTGAGAGATGAACAAAGACGTTTCTACTTTTCAAAACAGTAAATACATCAGACTAATAAATGTGGAGTCTTTTAATGTTGCTCTTCTCACATGGGCTTCAAATTCAAAATATTTAATAATCTAGTGAAATGAAAATGGCATACAGATGTCATCACGCACGTGTACCGTTAGGCAAGGATTTTTTTGGAAAAAACACCCTGACACTTGGGACAGTAGTATTATTTTTCATATTGCCATTGGTCTAAAGTATTAGAATACAATCTCATAATAATGCAATAATTTAAACTGTAGAATAACTTTCCAGCAATAATTATTTTAATATTTCATAAGAATTAAATCCAGTTATATTTTATTGGTACTGTCACCAAATAAAATTATCTTTGAAGATTCAAAATCTCAGTTTTCATTTGGAAACATCAGATACTTTTATTGCAGCACTCATTATATTCCTTGAATACTAATTTAGCTCTTGGTGATTACTCACTCTAGTTATTTACTTCCTAACAGTGAGATCTCTTTAAACACCAACAAGGAAAGCTCTATTAATATCAAATGTGCAGCCCTCTGAGGAATCAGGTCTCTTAAGGCATTATCTATGATAATTAGGAGAAGGTTAGCTCTTTTTTGCAGAAAATGCAATGCAAAGGCATTAATAGTTTTCTTAGCCACTGAACGACAAAAGTGCCACTTCCTTTCTATGAATTAAATCTTAGTGCTGTCATTCCTTGCACATGACTATGAATACATCAGGATCTAAGTGTTTCTCGGAGGAATACAGACAATAGATACAATTATTAGGAACTATTTAATCTATTAAGTAAAAGATCTGTACGATGCAATTTTCTATAGCTTTATTCTTTGACACTAATAGATTCTTACTAATAGGTAAATTAATGACATATTAGAAAACTTGTTTGTAGAGTAACAGTCTCACTTTGGCATCAAAAAAAAAAATGGATTTTTTTGTTTTGAATTTGAATGAATGAGAACACTTTTTTTTTTCCCCCTACAGAACTGCCATGATTATGATGGAATTCTGGTTTAAAGGGTCTCTACATATTTTACAGATGCCATCATCTAATTTTCACCATTATAGCGTATCCATGAAACAATGAGGTACAGACACACCTTTCATGAACAAAAAGGCATTTTAGCTTTTTAACTTGAATGAATACCAAGTCTGCTTAGAAGCACACAAATTCTGTGCTGTTAGCCAAGAAAGTTAGTTGACAACTGTAATTAAGAAAACAGCACCAAGAGCATATCCGTCAGCCTTAATTTGCCCTTGGCAAACCTGGATATTTTGTCACATGCGTTTCTTACAATAGAAGCATTTCCATCATCTATCACTTTTTTACACTGAGATGTAGAATGGACTTGACATCGATGTTAGGATTAATGTTAGGAAAGAGCTGAATTAAACAAGTACCCACTTGCATTCAGTAACACTCAATTACACCTGTACAGCTTAGGAAAGGCTTAGCTCTGACAAAAGACATTTAGATTCAAAGAATGAACAAAATCACTAAGATCAACAATTATAACAACAATAATCAAATGCCAAAGCAAAAGTAGTTACTACCACCTGCAAGAAAACACACTTTTACATGTCTGCAAGATTCCTTTATTTTTTGTATATAGAAATTAAAATTTGAATCAGTCTTTCCCCATAGCCTCAACTTCAAATGAGAACAGTATAAAATAGGTACGTTTTCCTAGGAGGACAACAAACTCCTATCCCTTTTATCAGCTGTCACTGATATGGTTTGACCAGGATCTCTTTTTAGCTCCATTTCAAACAGACACAATGACAAACAAACAAAAACTAAACCCAAAAAGACTTCCCAGATTTTTAATTTTATATGGCAATTGTTGCTACCTTTACTGAAGTTTGGCAAGTTCAAGGTCATACTGGTGTAGTATAAAACCATTTGTTTTTTCATGAAAAATTATGATGAGAATAACATTAAGTATATTTACAATTCAGACAAACTCTCATTCCGCAAAATGATGAGTGAAACGAACCTTTAAAGCCGGATGGGATTTCAGCACAGCCGTAATCTGAAGATCAGGGCATTTTAAAAACCAAACCCACTGTGTGCAGCTCACGCTGTGGCCTTCACAGCAGAGCCCACCCTGCAGCCTTGCCTGCCATGGGAACAAGAATTTGTATTTCTTCGTTTTAACTGGCTGCCAGCTTTCAAGCAAGCTGAACTCTGAGAATCCTGCACCACTGAGCTGGGTGAGATAAGAATTGCGTATGTTGATTTCCTTGGGGAGATGCCATTAAAATTTTTGCTCACATTAGCCTGAAATTCAATAGCTTGTATTTCATTCTCATCTCTCGTTCAGATAATTTAAATGATACTGGACAAGCACTTTATATTAACAAGGTGTCCTTTTTTTATCCACCTTATTTTCATTCTCATTCTTTAAAGCTCTTTTATGCATTTGTAAAGTACTTAGTGCTAATGAAACCAATAAAGGGCAAAAATTCAAGCAAGTAATTAATTCTTTAAGGCCTCCTTTTGGAATAGTGGTGATATCAGAGATAAATCAAGGATAACAAAAAAAATTAAGGTTTTTTGAAAGCATGACAAACCAAGTGGTCAGATTGCTATGATAGCTCCTGGCAAACCAGTACATGAATAATAAATGAGCATGCAATTTAAATGAATTAAGAATCCACTTCAGCTAGAAAGCTTTTACCGAACTAGTGCATTGCTCCATTGCAAGATAATTGATAAAAGTCATTTCAATCACATGAATTAGTGAATTGAACCACCTGAATTACAGTTCAAGTATGCCCAGTGGAAAAGGCAATTTGCAGTAATAGAAGCTTCTGATATGCTTTTACAAAACAAGCTTTGCATCTGTCCTTCTTTATTTAAAGCAATCATTCCTCTGAGGAAACAAGAAATACACAGTGCTGGGCTGAGGCCAGCGCTGGCAAATCTCTATTTCAGAAGAGCAGTTGCATCAGAGCAAGTCAATACCAGGAGGTTTCTCAGTGAGTCAGGCAGCCCCGGGTAAAAAGGGTGGGATGCTGATGCAGGAAAAAAACATCAAAGGATGACACAGTCTTTTAGGAAACTGAAACAGACTAAAAAATTAAGATAAGCAAGTTTTCAAAACCTGTTAAAGAGACCGTGGCACCGAGTCACCAAGGAGTTCCCAAAATAACCAAAGGCACCAGGATAAAAGCAGATGCTGTGGTGCCCACTACAGAGCTTGTGAGCAGCTCAGTCCTCATTGGAACTGTGGCAGGAGTCTGTGAGGATGGCAGGGAGAGCAGGGGAACAACTTCTCCCTAGGTATTATTGAGAGAAAGTGACATATCCCCAGATCTGCTCTCTTTCTCATATCCAAACTGCAGATAAGGAAAAGCTGAGAACGTGTTCAAACTTCCAACCTTACCACAAGACTTGTACTGCAGTGATATACAGCACAGAGAAAGTTATTTCTTCCAAATGACTGGGAAAGTCTAACAGGCCTGTAATGGCAGCCCTTGGCTGCACAAGGAGCATGTGGTGCGAGTTAAGACTTCATGTGTAACACAAACAGCAAGAAGCCAAGCACAGAGCTCAACTGCAGATGAGCATCTCCCCAGCAGGAGAGGTTGCCCGTCCTCTGGGCTGGTGCACAGCTCATGACGGGAGGAAGCACCCTGAGGAAGAATGTGTCATGTGAAATCATGTCCTCAAGCTCCCAAATAAGCACCTCATGCTTGGTTCCTCTGGCTTCATTTAGATGTCTAAAAATTAGATGCCTAAATCTGAGTTAGTGATCTCTACGGTGCTTTGCTGTAACTATGATGCTGTAAGGACATACGCAGAAAAGGGTTTATAATTAACTTTGAAATCTGCTGCTCCTATTTCAGACCTGAGGAAGAGCTCATATGCCCAAAAGCTTGTCTAATTTTTCCAGCTTAGAGCAACTGGTCTAATAAAAGATCTCTGTCCACAAACCTCACCCTGACTAATGACCACAGGGTCCCTTAATACTCAAGGGAGAGAAACTGACAGAGCAGAAAAACAATTTATTCCAGGTTGAAACAGGTGTCCAATACAGGCCTTGGACTTACTTTTTTCCTTTCATTATCTTTAAAGAAATAATACAATCCCCTGCTCTGATCTGACATTCAGCTTTTATATATCTCAATTGAGCAAGTGAGTCCTTCTGCATGCAACCAGATAACTCATACTGCTTTCTGTATTTGTTCTTTCTGAAATCTGTTTTTTCGAACCTTTTATCTATCAGCCTGATGCTAAGGCATGTATTCTGTTTTAATAAGAACTTAATCAGACACAAGAGCAAAGTTTACTACAGTGTAAGAGGGAGAGTGGCTGCATAATTGGAGCAATAAAGTCTTCTAAAGGACAGTGAAGATTACCTGGAAGTGACTGTATTCATAATACATGTTTCTGAGACCAGAAGGGTGGAGAACAATGCCTACCAATTTACAGAGAACATGATGCAGTTCAAACTTTCGGGATAGATGGCATTTCCTGAATCTGCACAGCAGGCAGGCAGAGCCTCAACCCAAGAAAGAATTCCTATTATTAGGTTTGAGTCAGTCTCATCTAGCAAAGACTAGACTATGCCTTCAAGAAGACTCCTACCCTAAAATAAAGAAGCTATGATTTCTGTAGCATCCCTCTGCTTTAAGTCATCATCTCCTATTGCTAACAAAGACTGTTTTTTAAAATACTACAGCGTAGCAGCACATGCTAGGTTAAGGTACTAACAATTGATGAGGATAAACTATTACGATAGCCTCACAGCGCTAGAGGTTTAATTCAGTTCCTTTACTAGGCAGAGTTAGAATCCCTGGCCTAAGGGTTCTATAATCTACTTTAAGGTTAGGGAAGATAAGTATAGAAGAACAAATAAAGTAGGATAAGAACATGAACAATGAAATGACAGAGTTAAAAATCTGACTGCATACACAACTTGAGAAAATTGCATCTTAATTGTAAGCAGAGATTAATTTGGAATTAGAATGAAATTGTGTGCAAATCAATCATCCCACAATCGAAACGAAGAAAGAAAAGGTCAACATCTTAACAGAGCCAGAAATTCTTATCTCACTGTATAAAACTTGATTTAAGTTTATGTGCTGAATATAAAGCCACCATTGCCATTGTAGCAACTATTCCTATAGTCTCATTCAGCTACTTCCTTTATAATTTGAATTCTGAAGATCTTCCGTCATGACAAACTGTTACTTTTCACATGCATCTTACAAAATGCAAAGAAATTCTCCCAAGTCAGTTAAGCCCTAAGCACAAGAATATTAAACATTGCTTATTACAAATTGGGCTCTTGCTCGCACACATAACTGAGGTGCCAGGTGAAGAATTCATCCTCTCTGTGGGAATTTATCATTACCATAAAGCTACCCTTACTGACCCTGGAATAAGAAAAAAGGAGGGCATGTGCCTTTTTCACACTTTTGCTTTGATGCAATTTATCCCCTAAGCAGGAACTGTAAATCATTTCAAACTGTGTCAAAATATACAAAGCAACTGTATGGTTTATTGTTCTTTGATGTGCAATGAATGCTCCAGCATGCAAGAATTATGGATAACAATGCCAAAAATAATCACGTGGGTCAACTTACTTTGTCCTATTGCTCCCAACAGACTTTTGCTCATGCATTACCTCATCAGTTTATGTGCACACAAATACATGTTCACACATTTGAAAGATAGTGTTAATATTAAACTATATTTTGGAAAATGGCCTCAAGTTACACCATGGGAGGTTTAGATTGCATATTAGGAAAAATTTCTTCACTGAAATGGTTGTCAGGCATTGGAACAGGCTGCCCGGGGAAGTTGTGGAGTCACCATCCCTGTAGGTATTTAAAAGACATGTAGATGTGTTGCTTAGGAACACGGTTTAGTGGTGAACTTGGCAGTATTAAGTTAATGGCTGGACTTTATGATTTTAAACATCTTTTCTAACCTAAATGATTCTGTGATTCCATAATTTGGATTCAAAGGACAATAGAATCACTAAGATTGGAAAACACCTCTAAGATCGTCGAGTTCAACCACTAACACAGCACTGCCAAGCCCACCACTAAACTATATCCCCAAGTGCCACATCCATGTGCCTTTTGAACAATTCCAGGGATGGTGATTTCACTACTTCCCTAGGCACCCTGTTCCAATGCCTGACCACCCCTTCAGTGAAGAATTTTTTCCTAATATCCAATCTAAACCTTCCCAGTTGCAACTTGAGGCCATTTCCTTTTGTCCTGTCACTTGTAACATGGGAGAAAAGACCAACCTCCACCCTTTTGATAGCTGTAGAGAGTGATTAGGTCCCCTCTGAACCTCCTTTCCTCCAGGTTGAACAACCCCAGTTCCCTCAGCTGCTCCCTATAAGACTTTTATTCCACACCCTTTCCCAGCTTCGTTGCCCTTCTCTGGTCACGCTCCAGCACCTCAACACCTTCCTCGAAGTGAGGGGCCCAAAATTGAACACAGCACTCGAGGTGCGGCCTCACCAGTGCTGAGTACAGGGGGACAATCACTGCCCTGGCCCTGCTGGCCACACTATTGCTGATACAGGCCAGGATGTCACTGTCCTTCTTGGCCACCTGGGCTCATGTTCAGCCACTTGTGTTGCCCAGCACACCAGATCCTTTTCCACTAGGCAGCTTTCCAGCCACTCCTTCCCCAGCCTGTAGCACTTCACAGGGTTGTTATGACACAAGTGTGGGACCCAGCACTATTGGACCTCATAAAATTGGCCGTGGCCCATGGATCCAGCCTGTCCAGATCCCTCTGCAGAGCCTTCCTGCCCTCTGAAAGATCAACACTCCAACCCAACTTGACGTCATCTGCACACTGATGGAGTACACTCAATCCTGTTGTCCAGATCATCAATAAAGATATTAATCAGGCCCAAATACTGAGCCCTGGGGAATACCACTAGTGATTGGCTGCCAGCTGACAGGACATTCACCACCACTCTCAGGGCCATCCAGACAGCTTTTTACTCAGCGAACAGTGTACCCATCCAAGCTATGAGCAACCAGTTTCTCCAGGAGACTGCTGAGGGAAGTGCTGTCAAAAGATTTACTAAAGTCCAGGTAGACAACATCCACAGCCTTTCATCCACTAGGCAGGTCACCTTAGTGAAATTATTTCAACTGTTTTGTTAATGAAATAGTTTGCTGCTTCTTAAACTTACTCATCCAAGTACAGACTTCAGGATAATGTTGATACTGCTTATTTCTAGCGGAACAGAAAAAACCTCCAAAATCTAATATTTTTATATATTTTGAAAAATTAAAACTGGAAATATTTTGTGAAATAATTGAATTTATTAGTGGTATCAGCAAGAAAAATGAAGTGCCATTACTGCAATTCTCTTCAGATATGGGACATTTATAGTAGTTGTGTCCAAGCACTAAATAGCTGACATATTAGTGCATCTAGGCAATTTAAGTGACTGCAGTGGGTATGTAACCAGGAGCACTGACATTTCACATAAATTGAGTTGGTTCTCAAGAGTGCTGCAAATATAAATAGCTACTTAGATCCAGTTTATATAGTAGTTTGCTTGTTTCCCTGTTTCACCCCATCACATATCAAAATTATTTACACCATCGTTAATACTTTCTTTTTTGTTATGTTTTGGTTTTTTTTTTTTTAAAGATTTTATTTCCACTACAGCAATATACAGTAAAAAGTCTTAAAAAAATGGCAAAAAGTGTTCAAAGAGGTGATAGCTGATTGGAAAAGTACAATGGAATTTTGCGAGAAATACCAATTTTGGAAACTTTTCATTCACCACATCTAAGCAATGTTCATTCAGACATCTAAGTCTGACCTTTGGAAGGAAGAAAAAAGAGAGAGAGAGGTGACTGATGTCCTTCTGTACTGCTATTGAGAAATCTGGAAATCTCAAAAGCAGGATGTCTGATTTCTATTGCTGCATTATTCTAGTGATGGTGATAATCACGTTTCATTCTCCTAGTGCCTTGTCCTTTCATCAAACATCTAGAATTTGCGTCCTTCAGGACTGCCCTTCATCCTCCACAGGTAAACACATGCTTTTCAATGTTTTGTTGCTCTTATTTCCTCCCCAGTGGTAACATTCTAGGGAATATAACACAAACAGCACCTTTTTGGTGATTGTGAAAGATGGTCTTGGGAGTTTCAGAGAAGCTTGTGTGAAGACCCATGAAGTGGGGCTCCCCCACGATTAAGGGAAATTATCTCATTCACAGAATAGTGGAAAGTTGGAATGGAGCTCTGGAGGTTATCGTGGTGATTAGAATGTCCTCATCTTCTTGTGATGACAACAGGAAGAAGCACAAAGCAAGGCTAGTTAGGGTAGTTTGCACAAGACCATGTTCATTTGGATTTGCAGATATTTGTTTCTAGAAGGCTTATAAATAAAAGACATCTCTCTAATTTGATACAGTCACCTGACCAATCTTTCTAATAAGAAAATATCACCAAATACATGCAGTAGTTAGTAGGTTTTGCATGGAGCTTTAGGATTTTCCTCCCTTGCCTATATCAAAGGCAACAACACTCTTATGCAGTTGAAGGCTGTACCCTGGCTTCAATTCTCACTGAAAACCTATGAAAGATAAGACAGCATTTTTGTATTATTCATCAAGATATGAGATCACTAAGTATTGGATTTAACAGTGAATTGGGGCATTTTCTGAAAGGAAACAATTCTGTGTTGGTAATTTAATTAATTGTTGTGTGTGTAAGCTCAAGGCCTGGGACATTTTATGTCTTGCTGTCCAGAGCACAATAAACACCAAACCTTACTATGCTTCTCTTCAACAATGCAAGACCCATTCATAAACGTGCAATTTACAGCAACTAGTTGTCTGAGGGCATTGTTTTTGAGTTTACAGAAAAATTACTTTGTAAATTATAACCAATATTCTGCTTAGGAATTAAAGGATTAAGTGAACCCCCACTTGATGGTGTTCAATTACTATATGGGGTGACCAGACTAGTTGCAACACTAGCTCTTATTTACCTCTGCTTTGCAGCAGAAATTAAATATATTTGTATTAGAGGACAAAAAAGGGATGAAATCATTCTCCTAACAAGAAATTTGGAAGTGCTTTAGTAAATTATTTACCATGTGTTGAAGATGGGTAAGTGGAACTTCTAAAACATATGACAAATACAAACAAAAGAAAGTATATGAGGTTGTTCTGGATCCACTTGCTATTAGTCTTTAGTTTTACTCCAAAATCTCGTATTTTTGCAATTGATGAAATTATCCATCTGTTCTTCACCTTCCCAAACTCTGCTGGTATCATCCATTGAAAGAAAAGGGTTAATAAACACTTAGCAAAGGAAAAATATCCATTTTCCAATTAGTTTTATTAAAAGGATGAACTGAATTATCAGATGTCTAGTCCAGCAGAATCTAATGCATCACTTTCTTTTTCAGCAGAATATTAATAATTGTAACTAATTCCCATTAGTGATAGTGAATCAGCATAAGAAAGTAAAGAAAAAAAAAGAAAATAATAAAAGTGCTATTTTAAGGGAAGAGACTTCTGCCATAGATGCAGTATTGTAGCATAGCACTTAATTTCAGGTATTTTAGATTCCTGGAGATTACAGCGGTGACTAGTGATAAAGGGAATTGCTGTTCAGAGTTGAATTAAACTAATACTGTCATGTCAGAATTTCCAGAAGGAACCTTTTCCCTTTATAAGGCTCTGAAATTCAACCTTACATGAAAATTTTAGGAACGCCATTTTAATGCAGATGACACCCCAGTGATGACATTATTTTTTCCAATTGCCATCGTGTGAAGATATGGAAATTCTAATAATCATGTTTGGGAATTTTCCTACAGAAGATTCTGTGTACTGCTTTGGGCATTTACTGATCCTGCACACTTGTACTTAATTTTCCGTAACTCTCCAGGTTCAAGCATTATCCCAATCTCTAGTTTTTCATTCCTTCTTCCTTCTCTTTTATTTAGAGTGCCTTTCAGTGGCTGACTTGCTTTCCTTCAGTTGATGGTCCACATCATTCTCACTTTTATCTTTAAATGAGCCAGGAGTTTCTTTCCACTTCTAAGATTAGCTCACTCTGTTATTAGCACATACAGAAGCTCTGAACAAACCAGTAACAGCCCCTGCTGAGTCTGACTTGTTTATACATCATTAACATCTGCCACCTAGCAATTAACAGATGTTTGGGAAGTTTTCCTACAGCAGGGGCTCCAAGGGTGCGTAATGATAACAGGATGCTCCTGTTTTTTAAGCTAAAAAAGGTTTAACCTATTTTTGCCCCACAAAAACCTTAATGAAGAGATCTAGTTTTGGTTAATTTCTGAGACCAGCAGAATGAAGATTTTTGCATGAAACTAATTTGAAACACTGTCTTTATTCATTAGATAAGAGGGTAACGGGAAGAGGACCAGGGTCTTAAGACTGGCAAGAACCAAAGTAATGAGAAATCACAGAAGAGCTTAAAAACAGATGTTAATCGTGCCTTACTGCAGTGGCCAAAAGAGTTTGGTCAATTTGTAACTTAGAGAAAACCAAATGCTGCTAATACTACATTTAAAAATAAATTACAGATAATATGATGTCCATCAGCCTTCCATAGTAGTAGGAAAGAAAGTTTGTGCACCAACTAGAACACCTCCTTTACTCTAAGGAGTGAACTTTGGAGACCAAATAAGAGAAGATAAGCCATCACTTGACCCTTTGACTTCAAACTCCTCACATAATGAAAAAAAAAATCTGAGAAAGAAAAAAAAATCTAGACAAAGAAGATCAAGAGTTTCTTTCAAAAAAAACAAGTTATTGTTTTCTAGAATTGTCTTATTTTATTAGAAAAAAACCCTTCTCCCCTGAATTCAAATAATCTCATGAAGCCAACTAAGAAAGACATTTGGCTTTACCCTGGTTTTTATTTTACATTCTAATTTTCTGAAGAACTCTGATCTTTTTAAGCACCAGAGGAAACACTGTAATAGGTCAAGACAGAAATAGAACAGAAATATTTATTTATTCAGTAAATGTAATGAAGAAGGCAAATCCAAGTGCAGAAATACACTTCACATCAAAATTCTCACTAATGCCTTGTTTAACTTGTAGCAGCCTTCTGTTATACTGTGCTTCTGTGTCCACTGCCTCCAATTATTCTTGTGCTGTCTACTTTCTGCCATCCTCAGCTTCTCTGACAAAACTGCTCCTCCAAGAGCAATAGTGGACTGAAAAAATGAACAATTTTCCCTGTTCTCCTGCAAAGGTGTACATTACCAGAGGGCATCAGGCCCTTGGCTGTACAAAACCTTTTAAAAGGCCATTCTTTGCCAGATCTCTCTTTTACTGTATTAATCACAATACCATGATTATGTAAAAAAATGTCCTCACCTAAGAACACAGAAAATCATTTGCTCTACCCCAGTACCCTCAGCCTGGCAGACACATGGAGGTACAAATGAAGACCAAAGCACCTGTGGTGCCAGAAGCTGTTCTGCACATAGTGACAGCGAGTGGAGCACAGGAGACGTGCATTTCAGCATTTTGCTCTAGTGAGCATTGCTTTGTACCATTTTTCTCCTTGACTGAAGCTGCAGTTTGACGTTCAGATGTTTCAGCAACAGTATTAATTTAAGAAGTTCCTGACTTCAGTCCTTGTTCCACCCCTTAGCCACAGTGATTGCTAGCGGATTGTGCTGTGAGCCAGGGAATGATGCCGGCTTTACAAAGAGAAATTAGACTCAGAAAAGCCTGGGATAAAGACACCTAAATGCAGCTGTGGAATAGACAGCCTCACCCAGCCAGAGGTGACAAAAAAACCCTCAGGTTTGCTTAACTTAATGTGACCAGTGCTGAGTGGTAAAATAATTACCTATTATGTATCACAGGGCTAAGGTTCCAAAGAAAAAAAACCCCACTTTTTTAAGTAAAGGGAAATGTTAGCACAAGAGCAAGAGGGTTTAAACAGACAGTGACTAATTTCAGGTTTCATGTCAGAAAAGTTTTTAAGCAACAGCAGAGATGTTGTGTCAATGTCTTGCAATATAAGCAGTGGTTAAAAATGATTTAAAATCGAGCATGAAAAAATATGTAAGAGGTCTATATTTTGAGTTTATAAACCGCTAAAATAGGAGCTGATTTTTAGAATATATATGATAAATTTTGACACACCGTGAAATGCTAAAGATAAGTCCTAAGCTGTGAAGTATCTCCCTAGTAGAGGATACAAATCCATAAAAATATATTACAAAATATTACATGTTAATTCAAGTGAGCTGTGGCAATAAATCCGAGTGTTCTTCTAGTGGTACAACCAAGCAGATATCCTTTTTCCTCCTTACAGCAATACTGGACATAAGCAACAGCAATTGTCCTCTTGAAATGAGCATTTATTTTAGCTGCAGAGAAAAGATACTGAAATGAAACGTGAATCAGATTTTAGGTAGGCTTTTTACAATTCTCAAAGTTGGTGCAATTAAAGCAAACAATAGAGAGCTTTCTTCTAGTGAAAGTGTAGAGTCATTTATGTTGCCCACTGTACTTTTAAAATGACCATACTGCTTTAAAAGCCCCTCTTACTTTTTTCAGCAGCAGAGACTGCCTTTACCACCATACATATCACAGAAAATGTTTTTCTTTAGCCAACTCAAAGAAAGCCAGAGAAGCAGATGAAATTTTCGAGCATTAGGTCTTGTATTTTCTCCCAAAAAGTGACAATGAAACAGAAGTAAGCTCTCACGTTCTCTATCACCAACAAATCCATAGAGAAGAAATAATTGCTATTGTCAGGGTGTGGTGACACACACACATATGCGCACCCCGTCCCCAGGAGAAACAAAAACGAAAAAAAAAAAATTTGTAAAGGAACAAAAAAAGAGAAAAGTCCTCTGTCTTTTGGAAGGGCAGTTTCTCTGGTGGGATATGTGGCTTACTAAGCACTTGCCTATACCAATGCAGCAGAACGATTTCACTGTCTCAGTCATTCCAGTAGTACCAGAGGTATTGGCACAAAGGACACACACTCAAGACTTGAAAAGAGGGCTGACCTCTGGGAAAAAGAGCTGTATCATTCTGAAGGCTTCAAACATCAGCTCTTCTGAAAAACAACTGGAATAGGCTAAACAACAGCAAAAGGTAGCTGCCTTGGCAATGTGTTCTATCTAAATGCCATGCAAGAAGCCTATTTCTAAATTTTTATTAAGCTGGGTAAGGTCGCAGCTCAAAGTCCCTGGACACTGGCATTTTATGTACACTGATCAGCTGAAAAAAGCAGCTAGAAAAACCAAGAATGGCCAAGTAGGATGCATTTAGATCTAGTAGAAAAGCTGAACTGCTTTTAGTCTGGTAAGCACCAAGGCAAGATTTGTTGGAAAATGCTGCATCTTCCCTTAGCTATGTCTGAAAAATCCTCATACTTTCAGCCTTATCCAGGTCTGAGAGGAAAGATATTTAATAAAAGACATAGCCAGGAGAATGACCAGGTGCTTGCCAGCATTATGAATGGTGGTGTGAGGACTCAAGCCCTCTGATGGACCAGACAACACTGGAAGATTGATTTGATTACCAACAGTTGGCTCTCATCTGTATTCTCCTCTGCCATAATGAAGCTGGTAAGCCCAAGGGAGGGCACTGCCATATAAGCAGGTGGCTCTACAAGAGCAACCCCTGTGTTTTACACATGGAAAAAAAGTCTTTGAACTCACTATTTGCTTTTGTTTCACAGCAAATGAGAAAGGCTACTGAGCACAATCTGTGCTATAACCCACTGCAGGTGCAAGGCTCTGGAGCGAAAAACAAGAGCATAACCTGGCTAGTTTCTCCCTTAGGGAATCGATGCCAGTGTTTTCCAAACAGGGAGCAATGGAACTTCTCAAAGGTGCCCCTGGAGACCCCAGCTGTTTGGCAAGTAAGGACAGCTCCTCTCACCTACCAAAGCAGGCTGCACACCTTGCCTGCTGCTACTGCCTAGAAGGAAAGTGATTGATACTCCATGGTTCTACCTTAGACACTTTTTAAAAACTCACAATGTAACATTTCTTACAAGAACAAGCAGGGGCAAAAATAGCCCATATCAAGATTGCTCAAACAAGGATAAATCATATGACTAATATAATAAAAATTCAGCATTGGCCTAAGGAAAAGCACGGAACCATTGGTACCAAAATAATTACAAACAACTGGAAATGTGAGGCTAGAACTCATGCTACATTTTGGCAGGAACCTGACCTGCACTCCTGGCACCTGCTATCCTCCACCAAGGCTCTGCCAGATCCTCATCAGTTCTTAAATATCTGAATACAACCCAAGGAATTTTAAAAACAGATTGTACTTCTGTGGTACAAAGCAATACCTGTCTGTGTTAAGAACGTATGTTGCAAGAAATTAAAGTACATTTAAGAGTGAAAAAAATCCACTGAGTCTGATTTTCACGCTGTATCTGTTAAGACTTAATTGTCAGCTAAGCAGGATATTTCAGAACTGATTAAGTTCCACTGAATTTATTAAAAAAAAAAACTGAAATAATCTGTCAGAAAGTATTCAGAACCCATGGTAAAACAAATCCCAGAGATATTTTCTGTGATATGTTGACAGAATGTTACAAAAGAAGTTGAAACAGTGTGTGAAGTTCTACAAAAATAAAAACATCTTCACAAATAGGGAAAATATTCAGAGACCAAGAACGATTGTATGAGCTCTTGAAATTTGCCCATATGTATTATAAAAGTCACTTCTCTGCTAGGTATTTTAAATATCATAGTTGCATGTCACAAAACCAAAATACTTCACTAAGGCAGAAAGTGTTGCAAGACTTCTGAAATTCTAAGGCAGATGATGTTTATACAAAAGCAGACTTCTGTTATTAATAACCAGATCTTTCCATTACTTGCACTACAAGTATTCTGTACGTGCACAATACATTTTCATTCATTTCAAGGAACCTGTTTTCCATTCAGATGCCATTAAATAACCAATAACTTTCACACTTTAAATAACTAAATCCTTCAAGATGTGCAGTGAGACCACTTGCCTCTTGCTCTCAACTCTGCTGAAGCCTGGTCAGTTTTACTATCAGTACTATTTTTGGGGCGAGTTTTTAAAAATGGCTTTTGTTCATTGAGAAGCTGTAACATATCTTCTCATTGCCAACTGTTTTTCAGAAAACTAAATAGCTAGTAATGTATTTTCAAAACAGAACATTTTGCCAAAGCTTTTACGTAATCAGTATGCACTGCAGTCAATCGAGATAGGAACTCTGATTCTGCATCACTCTTCAGCCAGTCAGCAATGCCACAAAGGGAAAAATAGGAATCATTCACAACAATGCAACAAGCTTACTGTAACCTTACTGTTGTCTCACACTGACATAACCACAAAAAGATGAATGAAATTAATACAATGTCAGTATAAGTATCAAAAATGTATTCTCCTATTTGACCGCACAAGGAATGTATCTCAGGGTACCTTCATCACTGTCTCGCAACACGGTTGAAGGCATGGAAATGGAACTGGAGGGAAAAAAAAGGACATCTTTTCCCTGTGCAATGATACACTAAAACATGCTTCTTCTTAAATGTTTTTCTCCATGGTTCCCCTTTCCACTGAGCACCCCTGCTCAGTCCTTCCTCCTGCCCTCCCAGCAGACCATGCACTCCTCCTTGCTGGTGCAGCTGCAGGGGCTACGGTGCTGGAAGGCAGCTCTCTCCTAACACCTCTGCTCTCAGGGCAGCTCCTCTCGCAGCTGTTTATCGTCTGCTATTTTTCTCAACCTAATAAATTTTTCTGAGAAATGCGAGCAAACAAATAAGTTGGTGAGTGGCCAGTGGTTAATACACCAAAAAAGCAGCCTGGCTTGAATGCTGTGGTGAGCAAGACTCCTTTTCCCCTCAAGAATCCTGTCTCTGATTCTGTTACATAGTACCTTGTGATGCAACCACTATGAAAATGCCTCAGTGCTTATTTTGATTTTGCAACAAAGCTTATGTCCAGACATAAATGCACATTATCAAGATTATAGGAATTTCTGACATATTTCTAGATAAAAAACTATTTACTGCCAAATTTATTTTCATGAAGATCATCAGTGTTGCATCACACAGCCTGTGTAACTAAGTTATCAGTTTTAACGTGTTATTGCTGAGGACAAAAGAAGAAACAAAGAAAATCTTATTTAGCATATCTATTTACAACAATTGTCTGAGGTACAACATTTTATCCAGAACATCAATTTTAATGTTGTTTTTGGACACTTAAGGGGAAGTGAAAGGTCAAATGTATACAATATGTTAATTTGAAGACTTTCATAGGGTTGTGATAGGAATGCTATTTGGGTGATGAAGGATAGTTGAAGATGAAAAATTCACAGTATGGAAAGGTTACAAGCAGAAATCTTCAGTAATCAATGTTTATCATTGCTTATGTCTGCAAATCCCTTAACAGAAACATTATTTTCCTTCACTCATAAAACCACTTTAAGAAACGAGTAAACAATGATGATTAAGAAGCTTTGGCTAGAAATGGCTGATTTTGTTTCATTTCCTAAAATTCAGAAGAGATTCATATAATGACCTTAAACCATTGTGTTGCTTCTTTGGCTTGGCTTCACTTCACCTTCCATCTAGCACTAGGCAAGGGGTCATCTCTATCCTGTACACCCCAGCTTGCAGTTCTCTACTGTGTTTGGAGGACTTGTGCAACAACATATCTCCTAAAAAAACACTAACTGCAGAAAGAGAGAGAAAACAATTTCTTTGTTAGCACATTAGAAGTTTGAGAGGATTTAATTCAGTTCCCAGGGGTATCAATGGCTCCCTGTATAACATTTCAATCCTCATTTCCCATACGGAGCTTCACCACTTAGACAAGCTTAAATTTTATTCTTTGACTCCAAATCCTAGATTTTAGATCTGACACTGATGCACAGCTCATATCAGTCTGATTAGTTATTACATATAAAATTCAGGTGAAAATGAAGAAACTGAAATATAGGCATTTGAACTCCCAGTAGAAGCAAAAAATTCAAGATCCAGAAATAAAAAGACTGACTCAGCTTGTTCTGAAATGCTAATCTACTGATTGGTCCCTCTTGGCTCTCCGAACGCCACCAACTGCACCAGCATTGTCCTCAGCTAAGGACAATGGAGAACTCAATTTTCCAACTGCAGCCTTGCGCTATATCCTTTCCTCAGATTCACTCACAGTCATGACCATGCTGATGCTGTGACAACATGAAGCCACACATCACATCAGGCTTGCAAACATACCATAACTTTAAGCCAGTCATGTTTTCACAGAAAGCTTAAACAACTTGAGCAACTTCTCCCAGCAAACTTGCAACACACTAATACTCACTGACAGTTTGGACTCTGCCATGGAAATACTGCCTCTGGCACCCTGGTGCTGTAGAACACAGGAAAATCTGTTTTACTGCAGCTGAATAAGTGAAGATGCTGTGATACATTAAATCTGGACAGAGTTTATACAGATAGATCAAGATCTTTATTTACAAGGTATCAATTGTTATCAGATGAGCTAATCTGAAGGTTTGTCTTCTACTTGGAAAAAGAACAATCTTCTCCAGAAAAAAATGAACATAACACCGTTCAGATCCAATGTACTGCAAAATCTTCAGTTTCTGAAGGACTCCTGAACTTGTAGTCCTTTTCAAAAATTAATACAGATTTTCTTATATATCCTACAACAACAGCACATCAGAGATGGTATTTCCATGGAGAAATTCTAACACTAGCTGTCTAATCTGAAATATAAGCCTAAGTATGCACAGCTGCTTAAGACACAAGTTTTACATGAAAGGTCTCTCAAAAGTACTCCTGCATTGCAATGAAAATTATCCTTTCAATACCTGTTATCTTATAAATGCTGGAATTTCTGATGCAACACAAGTTCATAGTATTTTTATTAGATATTACTAGACTTTGTGAAGTATTTTTCCATCCGAATAAGAAGAGTAACAGAGAACACTTTTACATTAAACTATCTTTGCATCAGGTACGACGGTTTACATGAACATCCCACAGATTATCCAGAAGAACTTGGCTGGTTTTGCAATGGTTTGCCCCACATCCCTGTGGTAACATTGTTCTAACACAAGATTAGATGGCACATAGCTATGAATCCAAAAATCCCGATGGTGCATTTAGAATGAACTGCACTAACTAGTACAAAATGCTGTTGTAGGTGTTTGGTACTGGCACAAATGCTGTGCCACGCTACCACATCTCATTTACTGTTTGCCACAGTTTATAAAGAGGTGGCTGCTTCCTTCCATGAAATAGCTAACAGCAATAGAATTAGTCAAATATTTAGAAAGTAACTCAATGTGAAACACTGCCTCTAAAAGCAAGCAAATTTTTTGGACAGTGTCTTTATTCCTTTATAGAGCTCTTTGCTTTGTCAATATGCAGAACAAAATAAGTGTGTCAGGAAACTGCATTTGTTACCAGGTCATTCTCCATAGATGGCAGTACTGTAAATATTTTTTTTCATTATCACCTTGTCAGTAAATAACTTTGAAGGTGTGATTTAGTCAGGAGGAATGCCAATATTTCACAACTTTTGGCCTACCTTAAAGCAAATGAGTAATAGAGAAACCTATGCACCAGGAGACAAATGAGCAGAAGTAGTGGACTAAGGTCTATCAAATAGGGTTCAAGATCACTTTGGTTAAATGACAGTTGGTATATTTGCAGTACAGTTTATCTGTTTTCTTATCTGGTAAAGCATTCTATAATTAATCAAAATTTATTGCATGTTTTGCAACCTTGTCAAAAGGCACGCCTAAGATTTTTGCTTCAGAAATAAATTCCACCCAACTGTGTACAGGAATTCACTTGACAATTTGGACATAGCTAAAATACTTTTGCATTTTATAACGCCAGCACTTTTGATCTAGCACCAACAACTCATCTGGTTTGCACACCACTACATTTACTTTCTACTAAATTCAATTATGATTAAAAACTAACAGGAGATTTCAAAGTAATTCTCTAATGACAACTACCCATGAGCAAAAAACCCCAAGGCTGTTGGCCAAGAACCCCTGTTCTCAACGCATAACTGGTTCTCATCCCCCTTTTCGCTTGCTTTTTTCCCTTTTGTCTTTTTTCCCTGTTTATCTCTGAACAGAATGTTGTGATCAACCTCAGTAATATTTTTTGGTGTACACAAGTAAATTGCTTGTGAGGCTGGTCATATGTTTCTGCATGTTGCCAGTAAAAAAAAGGCAGCAGAAACAAAACTTTATGACAGCCCCAAGCTCTTCACATTACTATAAACAGCATCCAATTGGCAAACTCCAAGTAAATATTAATGAAGCTGAATGGTTACAGCCAAAGTGCTTCACATTTTTCTGAGAGTTTTTTTTTTTTTTTTTACTTATTAGCAACTAATCAAAAATAGGTAGAGAATAACCAAATCATTACAGTCTGAAGTTCAGTGTAATAAGACTCACCATTTGTATGCAGGATCACATGTTAAAATTGAATCTAAATATGTAGTAAATGAAGGGCTTTCTAGGATAAGTGGTGGCATGCCTGTTTTCCTTTCTACAGGCACTCTTCAGAGTGAAAGGAAATTATTTTTATCATATAAGCAGAAAGTTTCCAAAAATAATGGCTGCTTCGCTATGAAGTTCACTATCTTGATCTACTCTGAATATATACCAGGACAGACATTTGAGATAGGTCTTTTTATTATCCTCATATGAAACTCTTCCAAACACAATGAACAAACCACTGCCTTTAAAATACTGCTAATGCCATTTTCCTCTGCTATCAAATTCTACGTCTGTTTGCAGTTACATGAAAACCTGAAATCCCAAGCAATATGACTTCAAGAGAATTGCCTACCATTGTGTTTATGCTGCTGCCCAAAGAATCAACACCAACAATGTTTAAAAAAATGTTTAGGAGCATTAGATACAAGTATTAACACTTTTGTATTGATCATCTATGATGCTACTGCTATAAGCCTGACCTCAATTGGAAATGCTAAATATGCACTACTGCAAAGGCTTTTTTCATTCTCATTATTTATGTCATTATTCTGTTTAATGCTGTTTCCCACTTATATTAGCAAAGCAACTGAAAAGAACTGGGCTGCGTACAAACAAATATTACCACATACCACTTCATTAAAAACCTGGATGTGTGCTATTATAGTTGGAGTAACCAGTTAATATGCATGAACTGCTAAGACTGGAAAACATCTATTTCTCCAAACTTGTTTTCAGAGACAACTGTCTGAAATCTACACCTTCAAAACTAAAAATTCCTCTATTCACTGTCTTTCATATTGGAAAACTCAAGATAAAATCCCTCCTAGGTTTTTAACTTCACGATTTAAGTTTTGAAGGGGCCAGAACTCTAACACCCATACATTAAAAAATACAGTATTTTGAAAATCTTCATGACTTTCAAGGTCATAAAATCCTTCTAGGGACTTATATTCAGCTTTGTGTAATATTAGAAGCTGTGTGTCAGCAGTGAATCCATGTATCCTTATCACCTATAGATTTTTGGCAGACAAGGGGAAACTTCTTTTATTACAGATACTTGTGTCCTGTTCTTTGACCATTTGCAGCTCAGTAAACTTTGTTCTGTCCTAGGTTTTTCATATGCTTGACTCAAAGTACATTCAGGTCTCTTTCTTTCTCCCTGTCTCTCAGGCCTTTCCACAGTACCTTGAATTCCCTTCTGCATTTCCTGTTCAATACCCCCAAGTCACTGTGATATTTGATGGTAGGTGGGCAGAGCATCCCATGGTATGAATGGCTTTTGCTAGACAACCTGCTCTCTGGTTGGTATGTGCGGATTGCAGCAAACAATTACTAAAGCTGAGATTTCTCTTTCCCTCAGCTAATTCACAAATAGAATATTTGTCCTCTAAGTGAAAATCCCCTCTGGAACTTGGAGAACTTAACCTGTCTAAACAAACAAACAAACAAAAATCTTGGAAAAATTGTAAACCACAAATTTTTTTACGAGAAAAAACTCCTCATATATAATTTTTAAAAAATTATTTTACCATGGAAATAACAGAAAATGATAAAAAGGTGAAAGAAGCTTAAGCAACGGGATAGACTTAATGAGGACAGAAAACCAGGAGAAAAGGAGAATAATGTGTACACGTTTTATTTGTGTGCTGTTCCTATCTTTTCAGAAAGCATGCTTTTAAGAGTACTTTTTAAAAAAATTGCACACAATTTTATTTGTTCTTAACTAGGTTTTGTATAAACCAAAGGAGATTTGAAACCAAAAACCTAGAACTGAACTGCGTGCTTCATTACTCTTATTCAACTCACTCCCATCACTGTCTCTTCTAAGAAAAAGGTCACAGAGTGGCCTTTTCACAGTACTGGTGAAGTGGATAGACAGATAACTCATTCTATTTTCTGTGGCATGTAAGTAAGTAACCGAGGAACTGCATACTGATCAGACACGAAAATTATGTAGAAATGTCATCATCAAGTCACCAGATTTCTAAATCATCAGCCTCACTTTGCTTGTGAAAAGGGTAGTGATGTCTATGAGAATTCATACAGGCAACATTCATAAATTGGCTTCTGCTGATTTCTGTAAGATACAGGACTTTATCCCAGTGATTTGCAAATTACATCCCCGAGGGGACCCGCAAGTTTCTCTTCCTTCACAAATACAATGATAAGAAAACAACTTACGTTCAACTTGATCAAACATTACTGAGAACAAGAAATCTCTCGGTGTCATGTAATATTCTCCTTCATATTCCAGTGATGCAAAATGCATGAAGCGGTGCTTTCGAAGACACAGTCTTTCATCCATTTCTGCATGAATGACATCCTCCTTCTGAAAAAGAAAAAAAAATCCATGCAGAAAGATTGTTGCATTTGTAGACCAACGCTGTGAATAGAAAGAATACTATACCCAATCTTGATTAAACTCAATATTTTGTGGATGGCCACAAAAAAAAGCCTACCAGGAATTAAAGCTTTTATGACACACTCTTAATGAATGACATGCTTATATGACATACAAAGTATTTTTCGGCATCACTGAGAGCATGCTTTAACAACACAGCTGAGCCAAATTAATGGCTTGCTGTCACCAAAGGCTCCCCCTGCTTCCCAATCCCCTGCTCTTGGCTGTATGGTCCTGTTCCTCCTTGTTTGCCAGCTCTCCTACTTGGACTCTTGCTGAGACAAATTCAGCTCACTAACTCAGCTAAAAAACTAAACCCACTAAACAGCAAATAGTATTTTTCCAGGTTAGTGACTGGCTCAGCAAAGGCTGAAATGTGCTCTGTACCTGTGCAAATGACCCACTCCTGAAGTTAATTATCAAGTTGTGGAGCAACTCCTAAGACAGGAGACAAATAATGTTCTAATTTAAATATGGACTTGTCTTTGAGAGAAGTCAGAAAAATGGGAAAAGCAACAAAAACATCAACAAAAGAGCCAAAGATCATATCACCAAACCCAAAGATTCAACTATCAAGCAAACAGAAACCTTCCAACTCCACCCTTAAATATGGAGAGACTCAGGATCAAAATAATTCAAGTTGACAGCTCTACAAGTAGTAACACTTTCTGGCAGCAAGAGAGGACAGACACAGTGAAACAGATGTTTACATTTCAGTATTTCAGAGATAGTAACTAACAACAGGAAACAGGAAAATGAGAAACTCTAAAATTCAGAACACACACTGTGTGTGTTTGAACATTAATCAAGGAACAACAACTATCAAAATATATTATATTTTATTATACCTAAGTATAATTCTATGAAGGCTTCACCTTGCCATTTAATCCCATGCCTGGCACTCCTACGTTAGCATTAAGGACTTGCCAAAATACTTCACTGCATGATAGGATACAGGCACCTTGTGATAGTCAATTTTAGTTTCCCCTTGTAGCATGTTTATTTCCCTCAAACATTGAGTTTCAGTGAAAGGGGAGAGGGAATCAACAACAAGAAAAAACCCCAAATACTCACAGTTTATATTTAAAACTGTCATATTCTGATACACAAGGAAAATCAGGGCTACTTCTAAGTATCTAAAGCCAAGATTTCCTTTGGTTTAGACAGAACCATTTCGTACCACTATCACTGCTTTAAGCTTCTTATGCAGTATGGAGCTTCATCACGGCCTAGAACACAAGTGCATTGCTGCGCTCAGACCTGTGTGTTCTGGAAAACTCTGCTTAAAAACAAGTCTAATGTAGCAGGAACTTTAGATTTATTCTTTTTAAAACTTTAGGGGACAAGTGACTCTATAATTGCTTAGTTAACAAGACTTAACAAACGCTGCAAATATCAAATGAATAGTTCATAGCTGCTGGGTATTAGCATGCAGCATTCTTATTAAAATCATCTCCTTCTCACAGTAACATGAGCAATTTTTGCCTGGCGGCAAATTTAAAAAGAAAATGGAAAATTGCTTCACAGTTGTCCTCTAACTAGAATTATGGAATGAAAAGCAATCTTTCTGCACAAATACAAAATAAAAAAGTTCAGACAAGACGTAAAAAGCTAATCCTACAACATCTTCAAACCAACTGGGTTTTCAAGTTTTTTAAGTTTCACAGTAATTGTCTGAATACTGTCTAAAGCTAAACTTGTTAGTGATATCAAAGCACTGAACTTCAGCAATCCACAATTTCAACTGAAATCGACAGGTACAAATTCATGTATTAACTTTGAAGAGTTTCTCGTATTTGGTAAAGAATGTACTCCCATCAGAATTACAATACCATGCAACTATGGATTCATCAAACCCTTTCTTTTTGTGAAACTAGCATCCCTGATTTGCAAAACAGCCTTGGGTAACTTCCTATGAAAGTCAGCTTCAAATATTAGCACAACTAAGATAAGAAAACCTTACAGGATGAAATGCATCAGCTGGGCCATCTCCTACTTTGTTTTAAAAGCTCTTGCAAAATTCCTGACATCCTGCTGCTCTGTGAGAAACTCGGCATCTGCAAAGAGCACTCTGACCCCTCTGGACATGAGCACAAGCTCAGCTAGAGCATCTGCAAGCTCTTTTAAAAGCTGTATCGCTCCCTCTCCTTCATTGTTGTTTTCTTCACTGATACATATGTCTCCAAGGCTCAGCAAGCAGGAATGCCACATCCACCAAAAACAGTTGGTAAATGATGGAAATACATGGGAAGAAGAAGGGAGCTCTAAATTTTTGAAAAAAGATTAGAAGCAAAACTCCCATTTGTTCCGAGAAGAGATAAATGAGTGAATAACTATTCTAATCACTATTCCAAACACCTAAACAAAGATTAAATAAAAATTGAGATTTGAAGAAAAGGCTGATTCAATCACATAAAATTAAGATTGATCTTCTTTTGAAGTACTAATCTGAAGTGTGTATAGAGGAGCAAGCTCTCTCACAAATTCAGTATCCTTCCCACTTCAGTTACATCCTGATTTTCCAAGTACTTTTTCCTGAGTCATCCAAAGAGTCCTTCAAATAAAAAATATTTGACATTCCTGACATTTCTAAAAACACTGTCAAAGCTCATTTTGCTCATAAAAATGCATGTACTGGGCAAAAAGCAGTTTTCCTCTCTAATTGTATTCCACAAAATGCGTTTCAAGTAAAGACAAGTGTACCGTAGGAAACAATTATGTATTTAAGGCTGAACTTCATAAATTAAGGTATCTGTAATCTAATGTCTCAGCAATTTCCAACAGTGGAAATTCAAAGCAAGCTGGATACAAAAATTCAAATTTCAGAGAGGCAATAGGTGAGAAGAATCTATTACTATTGCTCCCACAAGATTCTTGTAAGCATAATTTGAAATAACCCTGAGATTGACTTGGGCTTATTTCTGTCTTTAACAGTGTCATATAAGAAGAAATCAAACCACAAAGGGCTGTGTGGCATTAACAGTAAGGCTTGGGCTGAAATTCCATTCTTAACTTGTTCTACTGTGTGTGGGTCCAACTGGGGCTCCAAACGCTGGGTGTTCCCACATGCTCCACAGCATCTCCACAGCCACGTGAACTGAGAATGACGTTTCAGCTTTAACCTGGAATTTTGTTGCCTTTGTGGTTTTATGTGAAGCCTCCAATGCTAATTTCAGAATGTCCATGGTAAAGCTATGATAGCTGATGGTAAATTAGAACTGAATTACATAAAAAGGGCTCCACAAAAATCCAAGTGTTTTGCTCTGCAGTAGATATGGCATGGAATCAGTGGCTGATCAGACACTGGCGTCTACAAGCATTACCAAAGACTGTGGTTTCCTTCTTGGCTTCCTGCACCGAGAAGTGCCTAAGGGCAACAATATTACTTCACAGAATTAATTTTCTGGTTGATATAATTAACCTGTTTATCAGTCTCTTAATTTAAGATGCTGTTAAAGAATTCATGCTATTCGATCTTCGGTTTTGATTTTTTTGGCATGAAAAATAGCAAGCTTAAGTCAAATAAAATTCTTACGTTTATTGTATCTTTGAACTCCTTTAAAAAATACATTAAATAAAAATAAAGAGTGACATAAATAAAGCCTCAGTAACCCTTACCTGTGGTTTTAGTAACATTGCTGATCAATGTGATGGCTGATTTTTGGTAACACTAATTCTTCAGCCATTAAAAATCGGAGTCCTTGTGTACAAACTCAAATATTTACTGCTGATTATTAGTCTGAAATGTCTTAAAATAGCATATACCCTTATCTCTCCCTTCAATTTCAAATTTTGTCTTCCCCTTTCACTCATTTTACTTTTTCTCCTTCTGCACACAATTTGGTGTTTTCATGTGCCTGTGGCTGTCAGGTTTTCTATCTTATTTTTTTCTGCTTTTTTCCAGGTAATTTTTTCCAGTATAATTTTTCTTTCTTCACTCTACTCCTTTTCATATAATCTACTTATTTTGCCTCTTTGTATCCTTTCTTCCATCATCTATACACCTTCTTTCACTTTCTCTTTCCCTTGGGAAAAATTTAAAATTAAGGCATTTAAATTTTTTTTTCCCTTGTCTGAAAAGAGGATCAATGTTTTCTTTTTCTTCCTTTCTTTAATCTGGAAGAATTAACTTGTAGCACTCATTTTACCTGCTACAAGAACAACTAAACCAATGTGTGGGATGTAATTAAAATCCAGTTGGAGCCAGCAGGCTCCCTGGGAGCCTTAGGATTGGATCCGTTAATTCACACTAGATCTACAGAAGAATTTGGAAACTCTGTATCAAATTTCTGTAAGATTGATGAAAACTTTACAGTTAACTAGTGTCATTATTGTATCTCAATTTCAACTCAATCCAATTCAAAATGATCAAAATAACAGAAAATGCAACCCGACCTCAAACCCCGCTGCACATGTTAACGTGCCCAGCACGCTGAATGCACAGAGCATAATGCTCAGAGCTCAAGGTCTGAAAGTTTTGTATGATGCAAGAATTGAGAGATGAAAAAGACTTTTGACAAGAAATCCATTTGACAGAAATATGTGACTTAAAGAAAGCTAACATTTAAGAAAGCTTGTATAAGTATGTGCAAAAGCGGTCTGTGCTTTCACAATAAAAATGTGAGCCTTGTATTATGCCCGGTCTTGATCAAATGCACCGGACAAAACCAACATCATGTTAAGGACATAAAATCAGAACCAAAATGTTCTCATGAAGTGAATTGATCTGGATTATATTTTTCAATGTTGTATTTTCTGACCTTGCAGACCAAACTGGAAAAAAAAAGCACTGAACTTATACAAAGCACTTATTTCTTTGGAAGTAAATTCTAAGTATCTGAATGACTGTTTAGACTGTTTATTTAACTAAATAAACAACAACATGACTAAAAGTTCTAACAGTCTTGAAATGCCTAAATATGTAAAGGTTAAAAATTTAAATACCTTCTAAGGAGCTACTTCTGAGACAGAGAAGAGACTGCCAAAATAAGGAAAAGTGGAGAATGAGAACGCAAAACTCTTATATCTGGCTGCTCTTAACACTGCTGATATAAACACTCAAATAAGATGAAGCCCTTTCTATGCACTAACAGGTGCCGCTTCCCTTCTTTCTTTCAAATAGCTGCTCAGTCAGTTCTGCTGTGCTAGTACTAATTAGTAAGGGTTATGTTTGAAACAGCAGCTGAACAGTTTACTTGTCTCTAAACCCCCGACATTTTTGGGTTTAATTTTTCTATCCCACTCTTGGTATTTCACTGAGTTCTGACTAAACTGTGCAAACAGAGCAGATCTTCTACTGTTATGAGAACCTGCACCAAATGGAGAATTAACACAAATATGAGGATAATACAGAAAACAGTCTCAGTTTATAAGTGTTTTTAATTTCAGCATTTAATTCTAGAAATTTCAGCCTTGGCACAGCTTGTTTTTAAACATAAGCTTAAAACGAAGTAGAAAACGACCACATTTCCCATAACAGAACATAACAAAGGCAGATAAGGTGCCCAAGCTCTAATAAGCCAGGGAATCAGTTAATTTAACAAATCATACATTTTCACATCTACTTGCAAGTTATCACACTGTCCTACTTACACATTCGCCTACTGAGGCTGACACAGCACTCGAACACACCGGTGCAGAAGTACTAAATACATACAGAATGGCAGAGGGACCACACTGATGCCTCACAGGCACACACCCGTAAATGTGTTTGAACGGCTTTCTGAGAAAGCTCATCAACTGCTATTGTATTTGACTGTCAGTGGACTCAAGTGAAAAATGTGTTATACCTACTTCTCACTGATCTTTTTCAGTCAACCACTGCACATTAAAGTGCAGGTAAAATGTGAAGACACAAATATATTTATGTCTAGAATGAAGAGGAGCTAGATACTTTTGAAAGATACTATGTGCAAATGAGTAAACAATACATGGTACTTAACTATTTGCCTCTAAATTCATAGAATCATAGAATGGATTGGGTCGGAAGGGACCTTAAACATCCTCTAGTTTCAAACCCCTTGCCAACTAGAACCAGGTTGCTCAGAGCTCCACCCAACCTGGCCTTGAACACCTCCAGGGATGGGGCACCCACAACTTATAGGCAACATGTGCCAGTGCCTCACCACCCCCACAGTAAAGAACTTCTTCCTAATACCTAATCTAAACCTGCCCACTTTCACTTTGAAACCATTAACCCTTGTCATATGCCCCTTTAAAAAATCCTTCTTCAGCTTTTGTGTAGCCCCCTTTAGATACTGGAAGGCTGCTTCGTAAAAGAATTGCTCCAGTGTACTGATTGTCTTTGTGGCCTTCCACTGGAGTCACTCCTGCAGGTCCATGTATGTTGGAGGCCCCAGAACTGGGTGCAGTACTCCAGGAGGGGTCTCACGAGAGAGGAATAGAGGAGCAGAAACCACTTTCCTGAATGTGCTGGTCAAGCTTGTTTTGAAATGCTGTATCTTTATTTTATCTCCCCATTCTCAATTCAAATGATGTATGGAGTGTTTCTCAGCACACCTTCTCAGGAGGAGCTGGGAAAGGCTCTAAGCCATCTGATTTTGTTTACCCTGAGCTTGCAGATCTTTAGGATTTTCAAATTAATAGGAGTTTACCCCTTAAGCATGCCTGTGCTGTAGAAGGAAACCATATGCCCTTTCAAATAACTTCTTGCTTTGTTTGAGTAACTCAGATAGTAGCTCTACTTCATCTGCTCTGAACTGCCTCAAGAGATAACCCATTTATGACGTGGGGTTCAGTTTTAACTGCAGGCCCTTCAAAATGGTACTGTATTTGCCTGAGTTTGAGAAGTGCAGCTTTAAACTGTGGGAATTTTTGCTGTCTGACTCATGCCAACTGCATGGTGCCACGTATTTACCTGATGCTTTATAGTTTTAAAAGGTTTTTACTGTCATAGTGCTTGGTCCTGTAAGAACTGTATAGACAGGGGAAAACATTACAGCTTTAATAGCAAGTGATTTAATGTTAGATCAGTTTTTGTTCTGAACAAGAAGACAAATTAATTCTGGACTCACTATTTATATGGAAGGCTTTAAAGGAGAAAATAAACTGTTTAATGCTAGATGCAGTAGACTGACCTGAGCAGAAGAATGTAGAGTAATGCATGTTCAAAGCTGAGACTGGGAAAAGATGATAAAATGGGGAAGAGACTTTCCAATAGGCAAAGTAAGCAGAACAGGCTCAAAAGAAATTTAAAGTGATGAAACACTGAGGATAAGGGAGCTAGACTCGATGCAGCAGTACGAAAGGCAACCAAGGTTCATAAAAAAACCACCAAGTAGTCAAGTTTTCAAGATTTCATTTTCTTTTGTAATTAAACACATGTATCCTGTTAGCATTTAATGGTTGTGTATATTTAATATATCCATGTCCATGTATGAATAACAGAGACTAGAAAGAAGATGGCTAATCTAATCTATTTAAGGGCTGAGCAAGAAGTGGTAAATACAACGGAATGGGAATTAAGATAGTAGGGAGTTTAGTGATAATTGGAGGAGAAAAACCAAAGAAAGAAAGAAAGAAAAAAATACCAGAATTTGTCTCACAAGCTATTTAAAACAGCCTCTGTCGATGATTACGTACACTTTCAATAGTTCTGTACACCCTATGTGTGCAACAATGTGCCAAAAGCGTTCCTTAAAAGCCATTACATGAGCATGGTATTTT
Organism: Pyrocephalus nanus; assembly: GCA_038380795.1. Classification (NCBI taxonomy): domain Eukaryota; kingdom Metazoa; phylum Chordata; class Aves; order Passeriformes; family Tyrannidae; genus Pyrocephalus; species Pyrocephalus nanus. Next base: position 44,672,763 of record CM076259.1, read on the forward strand.
ACAGACAATGTATCGTGCTTCAAGGGAAACACTGGGAAAGAAACTGCCTCTCTATCATCAGAGAAGACTGTCACTGGCAAGATTCCGAAACGTTTCAGTATACCAATCTTGTTTAAGCACTAGTCTTAACATGTTTGCACATCCAAAAATGTTTTAAACAGTGGCTGAAGACAGGGTGCCATCCATTAGAGGAGATGTAGAAGAGCCTTAGATTGCTTTTCTCTGTCTGAAATTCACTGTGTGCCAAATAAATTAAAATGCAAATCCTGTTAATTTTTAACTAAGGTACTTTGGATTTGCCTTGCCAGAGAATTTTCATGACAACAGTGGGACAGCATTAAAAGAAATAAACCCAGTGCTGCAGTTGCCAACCAGGCAAACACAGCAGCACAACCTATGGACTTACAACTACTTCTCTACCAAAGACAAGAACCTCAAAAGCAGATATATCCTGTGACTTCATCATCCTGGACTAAGAACCATGTTTCTGTATAGAAGAGTAAATATAACTCAAACCAGACACCTCCATAAGGCTTAAAAATGCTTATGTGACACTATCAGAGAATTAAAAAAAAAAAAACAAAAAACCACACACAAAAAAAAAAAAACCAAAAACCACAAAAAGCACCAACTTAAATATGCAAGAATCATGTGTGCTAATTGACACCAGTTTCTGTAAATGAGTGCTTCTAGTTAGTTAGTCTGCAAATACTTTAAAAGAAATTTGTAGTTTTTCTTAATTTATCCAAATGTGTTTCCCTTTTGGAAGGCTCTGACATACAGAAAACTCAGTACAAAAATGCAATGACTGCTGGAAGAAAGTTCTGTTGGCCATTGCTCAACTGAGACAGGAGCCCTTAATTTATTCTTTATGAAATGCAAGATCTTCAAGGTGGTGCTTTAAGGCTCTTGTTTTAATTCACACACGTATTTAGTAGTGTTACAAGTCTCTGTACATTATACCAGAGAACATACCAGTTGCAGTGTAAGGATTGCTTTACAGAGCAAAGTGGCATTAAAACATTTATTGGTAAAGGAATTAGAATTTTACAGTTTGCGGTTTTCCAAAATAAAACAAACAAACAAACAAACAAAAATACCCATACTGACACCAAAAATTAAATGAAATCACAACAAAATAGAAGAGGCCATGCAATTACACAAGCATTTGTTACAAATATTCTGAAATTAAAAACAAACAAAAAATCATTGTTCAAAATAAAGAAGTGCCCAAATAGTAGGCAATACTCAAAGCATACTATTCCCTTAAAGAAAAAAAAAATCTAAGAATCCTAGATGTGGCAGATTGCTGGAAAGACAGGAAAATAATGTTCAGAAAGTGGCAGAATTGCTTTCTGTGATAATGTGACCATTACAGAGCTAATCACATTGCTGTTGCCCCAGAAGCTTGAAAACTTCCTGGAACTGGGGAAATAAAACAAAACAAACAAAAAAAACCTATAAAAAAAGGTTTTCTAAGCTTTTCTCTAGCCCTTTTATACAGTTTTCTAAGATAAAGCCACAAATAAACTGAAAAAAAAATAAAAAAGGAGAAAAAGACATATATGCTCCAGGTTCCAACCAAGTTGAAAACAAAAGAAATACTTAACTGAATGTCAAGGTATACTTTTTACTCTACAAAAAGTCTATCAGATTTTAATCTCCATTATTAGCTATGTTACACCAAGATGTTTTCTCAGTTCTCAGAGAGCCTGGTACTTAAAAAGGTGCCATAAGTGATGGGGAGTTAACTGATTAGGTTGCCATAGAAAAGACTACCACCACCAACCCTCCCAAAGCATTCAACAGCATCTGGGAAGTGTGAAATTCTTCACTTTATTTCAGTGAACTAACACTATTAGTTAAAACTTTCACAGTGGCAAATTAATCAGAGAATAACAGCATAGAAAAGAAAATAGAATAGCTATGAAAGAAAATAGAATAGCTTTAAAGCTTTCCTTTCTGTCTTTTTTTTTTTCCTTTTTTCTTTATTTATTAAATGGTTCATCACACAAATGAAAAATGGCTAACAAGTTAAGCTCTTTAGAAGAGTGGTCAGAGCTATGCTCAGAGGATTTAGCAAGTCCCAGGAGGTACACAAACAAATATCCATATGTCCTGTAAGATTAATACAACAATAACAACAAAGTCACTGCAACCACAAGAAATGTTTATACTGTAATTAAGTTGTAAAATTATATTTATTTCTCCATAAAGCTGCTGACTTCCCTTCTAAACACATGATTTGTTTTCTGTAGGAGTCACTGATCTTGTGACAATGTCATGTGTAAAACTTGAATGTCTTAAAACACACTATGTTTTCCAATGACCAGGCATATTTTTCACAGACTTGCTTATTTTTTTAAACTTTCTACCTATGTAGAATTTTTCTTTTAAAGCATTTCCATTTGACACAGAAATTACACATGGAAAGACTGGATGAAAAGAAACAGCTAAAACAGTCCTAGTGTGCCACTTGTTCAGAAAAGCAGAAACCACAGTGAAAGTTTTATATAAATTCTGATGTTCCCATTTACTAATTAAACCTTTTCATCAACATTACTTTCTAAAAAATTCACAATTCAAAATATTTGAAGCAAAAATTCAGAAATCTAGAATGGGACATCAAAGAGATGACTGTTCAGAATGTTAGATTCACATTAGAGAAATTAAAAAGATCCCTTTTCCATTCAGTATGTTCAGTAAGAATACTGAATTTGAATTCAGTATGAAACTCAGTGAATAAAGTAACACTGACAAATATTTTATTTGAAGCCATTAGAGAGTGTAAAACCAGTCTATTCCTGATTACAGCAGAGTTGTAATGACCCTTTATTATTTACCAGTGTTTATGAATTCCATTCTCTAATTTTGAACTTTTCTTCTATAATGAAAGTTCAAGTATGTTTTCTCAATCCTCCCTTCAAAGCCCATCACTGCTGCACCTTCAGTGAGACTGCAAGGTCACAACAGAGCACTACAGTTTTCTTCTCTGCAGCATCTGAACCTAGGAAAACCCCGTACCTGGTAGGTCACCCACTTCTCTGTGCTACATTCCTCTGTATCAGAGATAAAGTTGTTTTCAGCCATCCTGGCTGCACCTTAAACAGCTTTTGCAGAGGTTGTAGTACCATTTAAGCAGGTCATCAAGCATCTGCTGATTTTCTTCAAGACCTCGGTGGTTATCAGTGTTGCTTCATTTATCAAATCTGTCATATTCTTGGAAGCAGACTGTGCTATTAGTACAAACCGTAACATTTCTTTGGGAGGTTTAAAACTCCATCTCTTCTCCTCCTCAGACTATCTTTATCTCAGACCTCTTTTGTGAAATAGTTTGACTATGGCATTTAATTCAAGAAGGATGAAATCGTGTAAAACCCAAACTGAGTCAAATTAATGCTTTGTCCAACCCTTTTCTCTCAACAAATGAATGACTTCTCAGACATCTTAAGACCTCAAGCACATGTACATCTTTCAAAGACAGACTGCCTATTTGTAAAAGTTTACAGTAGTAACTAAAAATAATGCAAGTAAGTTTTCCCCTGCCCTGCTGAAGATGAGTCCCTAGCCACCACTACAATATAATGGTTTGAAGGCACAAATTGATGACTTCATTTCTAGCTAGCAGTACTAATCATCAACCACAGAAAACTGATTCATTCTGGATATGTAGAACTGAAGTCAGTAGAGAGTAGAAACTAGTTGCAGGGTTGTTCTCACTGTGCTTAGGAAATATCTTGTTTATTTTGAAAGTCAATGAAAGAGAAATGCACACTCTACTGCATCTAGGACATGGGCTCCATAAAGCTGAAATTCTCTTTTCCTTCATGTGCATTTAGGCAGGCAGCCTTTGGGGAACACCTGCAGTGAAAAATGGGTCCCAGGGCACCCCTTACTGCAAAGAGACATTCATTTAAAGTAGTTACACAGATACTCTGCTTCTAACTGCAGAAAAGGTGTCCTAGTACCCCTTTGTCCAAAAATCTGTAGTGCTCCATAGTCTAGACTTGCCAGCAGATCTACAGATTTCAAAAGCACTTCCGTTCAGAAAAATAAATAAATGCACACGTAGACTGTACTGCTTAAGCTCATGCTCAGAGCTGAACTCATGCAAGTGTCTAGTCCTATCTTGAAAGCATTTAGAAAACATTTAAATATCTTCCTGAATTAGGTCAGAGGTGGTCTCAGAAGACTGCATGAATAACCGTGCTGGGTCAGACCAAAGGTCCACCTCATCCAACATTCTTTCCTTTTGGTCTGTGGCTGCAAGGTTAGAGCAGCTGAATGTGTCAGCCACTGTACTTAAAATCTAACAGCAATGTGTGTGCATCAATTCAAGCACTGCTCATAAGCAAATGCTTAGGAAGGAATAAAAATATTCTCTCAGTATTAATTTGTTTTGAGTTCAGGAACATCCTGAGCTGGATGTGATTTCTATGTATTTAACAATCCTTGGTTATATCATTTTCTGGCACTTATCCAACACCTCCTCGAGTCCATGAAAACTTCTAGTTACTTTAATGACTTTTGGCATGGGAGTTTCACACATCTATTGCCTATTCTGAAGAATTGCACAATGGATAATAGACCCTGGGAATGTCAAGGTCATGTCAAATTATATGCTAGTTTTGTGACTGAGGCAAGCTTAAACATAATTGATTATTTCTCTCTCCAGCATAGATGTTTAACACACATCAGTCTCACAGTAGAGGTGAAAAAAGTTCTTAAGTGCAGTTTCCATATCAGTTCATAAACTGCACTAAATAATGAGATGACATCACCACAATCTTTTTCATAAATGACTTATCCAGGGACATAAAACTTAACTTCTAGGAGAAAATGCTCTTTCTTTATTCCACTAACCAGTCCTTTAAAAATTCTTTTACAGGCCACTTCTTAAGTAGTTTCTTATCCGTTTTAATAAACATTACTTAATAGCTCTGCACACTGCCAAAATCCATTATCTTAAGCTGTAAATTGATATCTGGAAAAAATGCTTTAACTTCAACCTGAATATAAGCATTGTGCTTGCTATACATTCTGTTTTCTGCAAAAATGCAGCTGCACATTTCAAATTAAACTGTACATAGTTTTACTCATAACTGATAAAGTTTCTCACACTTCATTGATCTCATTGATCCAGATAGAGCAGTTTTAGGACTGCCAAACAGTTTTTAAGGTAATATCTCTTCAGACCGGAGTATAATGATTATGTAGAGCTCTTCTAGAGCTCTTCTCTAGGTCCTGGAAACCATCTGAAGTCATGTTATCAAAAGTGGGTCAAAAGCAATATGGCTGAAAATTAGGTTTTATTTTATTCAGGTTTTATTATTAAAGATTAACATTTTAAAATACATCTTTGGGATAGATTTTTTTTTCCCCAGAATTCAAACACGAATTGTGAGGGGTGTTAATAACAGAATACACGTAAACTGGTATGCAAACTGTAGGGATCCTCAGCAGGAGACTACTTCTTGCCACTGATTCCAGCACGACCTAAAGAAAGGTTCCTCAGTTAGGTATATAAAGACATGTAAACATAGATGAGTAAAATTGCATGAATCTCTCACACAATACCACTTTATGGCAAACTTCTCCAAGGTTTTGACTACCCTGTGGACTATCAGGACACATTCCCCGGGGTAACTCAATCTAAGGGAGCAGTTCTAACTCAGCACTGAGCCTGCAACAGCATGAATAGAAGAATAGTATGTTCCCAAAAGGGCTCAAATCTTCATGCAGGTCAAAGATGTTTTTAACTGTGGTTAGAGCAGTGCCAAATGGCCTGGGTATGGTGTTTTGGATAGACCTTCCTTGAGACTGAGCAGGAAAGAAGCAAACCTTTCTGTCTTTCAGTCATCAAGTTTGCTGAAAGCAAGGACCCATTTGCAAGGACTCAGAAGGCAAAGGAGATCTGTATATAAATATCTTTGGTTTGCCCCCCCCAGGTGCTTGAATTCTCTCTGTTTAAATTTCCAGCTTTTAATCAAATAAAGTCGGTTTCTCTTTTTGTGGGGCCTCCAAGAAGAGATGTTGCAGACAGTTCACACTCAGACCATGCTTAACTTGCTTTCCCATCATTACGTACCTTCAAAAATACTAAGTAATTAAAAAAGGTATCACTGGCTTGACTTTGCTTCTGGGAGTTCACAGTGTTTTTAATGATCTGCTTTAAAGTGACTCTGTCTATATTTAGAAAACCATACTATAAAAGCCGCTAAAAAAATTAAAAAATGAGGAAAAAAAAGTAAGAGGAATTTTGTTTATATTAACTATATTATCAATCCTAAAATCATATATATATATATGTATATATATAAGCTACTGCAAATATGATCTGGCTGCCAAGACTCTGTTAAATATGCAGTACCAAGTTTTTTCCATCGATGAACTATTTTACTGACAGTTCCAGTTCAGCTGACTAAAAGCGTATTTCTGACATGGCAGAGGAACATCTCTGGGAAGCAAATTGCTCAGCCTATGGCAAAGTCATAACTAGCTTTTTACAGCAAAAGTGACACCTTGCTTATGATACAGATGACAACATCGCAGACAACCTTCTTCATGACATATACAGTCACAAAGACAGTCTGTGTCTGTGGCAGCATTACGCACAGAATGGTAATATCTTTGGGTTGTCTCTGAGGACTGAACCAGCAGTTTAGAAGCCGTCACACAAATGCCCTAAACCCTGTTCTAACCAATATCTTTATTAGCGACTTGGATGATGGAAACGGAAAGGGAAGTAAAACTGAAAGTGAGAGGTATGTCTAGAAGCCATGATCTATGATGAAAAACTAAGAGAAGACCTATATACTGAAGATATCAAGGTTGCTATTTAATTTTGAAGTCCTTCACATTCTGCTTCTGCTTGCTGTCAGGAGCCACCTAAATGCTTTGCCATAAGCAAACCAGTGTCTGTTCTATGTCATTTCACTCCAGCTGAGATGAGTGAAGAGGCATTGGCAAACTCTGGACAGATTTTTGCTGACACACAAACCCTCCCAAGGTCTCTTTTAACATGCACAGCCATACTCCTACCTACTAGATTCTGGTGGTCTGGAAGTCACTGGGAGCTGACAAGAAAGAGTTGTCTGCCCTTCACACAAATACAGTACTATAAAGCACTTGGTGACTGGCTTTAACAAGAGGCTGCCTTCCAACTTGCACTAACTTGCCATTCAAGGTAACAGCAGAAGCAGCACTGCCATTCACACTGGTTTCATTCTGCTGTCTACAAAGCTCCTGGGCTTCATAACTCTCCTTCTGAGCTCCTCCACTTCCTTGATAATGTATATGGAATGTATACGGAATCTGGGCACCTGCCTGGGAGGTAGTCTATTCCAGGCTCATGAGTATCTACCTAAAAAGTAGAATCACACCACCAAATACTGAGTTCTGGGCTCCGTTGCATACCTCCACAGAAGTCTTGAGAAAGAAATGACCCCAGCACATCAAATACAAAGACTATAGCAGAAGACTCATGACCTCAACCATGTGACAACAGAGAAGAAGCAGCTGGGACCAAGTAGCTCGAGAATTTTTAAAGCAGGGTATTAAAATAGAAAAGGTTTCCAAGAGAAGTTAACAAAGTACCCCAAGTTTGACAACTTGCTTTCTCAAACTTCAGTCCAGTGACCCACTGCATTTGCTTAGATCCAAAGATGCAGATAGCTAAGTTCAAATCTGTGGAGTGATTTTCTCTGCAGGACTGAAGTCCAGGGAGTTATCTCTCATTTAGTCACATGCTGTCTTACTGCTCCTGCAACAGCTAGCTGTTAAGCTAGGCATAAAGAGCTAAGCATCCCACCCAGCCAAGTGCTAAATTCTGAAAAAAATAGGAGTTTTATTACTTGAAGTAGTTTAATTGCTTTAGCATATTTTTCATGTTAACTATAATTTCACCACTTATATAAACCCTAAATGCCATATTCTTTAATATGCTGGGCTTTCTCTCCTCAGTTCTTTTAATGGAAGAACCAGCACTGACAAAACAGCAAATGCTCTAAAACATTTCCAAACCTGTGGCAAACTGTGCAAGTGCATCATTATCCTGAAATGGCATTACAGAAGCACTAAAGAGGCTGCCTTAACTTCAAGTTGCAGAACTCTGAAATACAAAAAGCACTGGCAGAATGAACACAGCACTCCTAAAACACAGCATGAAGAATTTGAGTGCTCCCCAATGTACTTAAAACCAGTCTTACCGGACAAAGAAGCATAATTTATAGATAAAAACTATGTGTCCCTGCTTTGCCTCCCCAGTTACAGGCCATAATAAGTCTGGAAACTATGGTTATCCAAGCTGCAAACCTTTAAGAGGAGAGGGAAGTGAAACAGTTTAACCTGCCTGCCTTCAAATTTAAAAACCTTAATCACAGGTTTATCTCTGTTTATCATTCCCTTTAATTCTCTTCATGAAGTCTATGGAATTTATGTATATTTCGTATTCCAACAGACTTGGAATAATAATAATTTATTCCAGATCCTTATCACTTTCAATATGCAGTTCTAAGTTGTCTATTTCTACTTCCTCATTTTTAAGATTACTCCCAATTTTTAATCTTGCACAGAAAAAAGGACATACATATCTGTTTTACTAGATGATCTTCCCTAATCTTTTACACATAAAATATTCATCTTTGTCACTGCTTTTGCACTCTTTCCCAGACAATACATTCCTTGTGTGGCATGGTGACCAATACTATATACACAGTATTCCAGATGGAGCCTAACACTCCTGTAACTGTATCACCTCTTATTTTGTATTTTATCCCTCTGATACAACCTAGTAACTTACTTTCTTGCAGCTGTGCATAAGCCTCATGGTTTCAATGATTTTTCCACAATAACCTTCAAATCCTTTTCCTAGTCAGTGTGCTGAATGATTGTTCCATTGCAGCACACACTGTGTTTCCTTTAGTTTCTTGCTCCCAGACTAATTATTTTACATTTTTCCACAGTGAACCGCATTTGCCAGCTGCTGGCCCAGTCACCTAAACAGTTCTAAAACCTTTTATATCTGATTGTATTGTTCCTAATTCACTGTTCTGAATTTTACTACAAAAAGGGTGGTGGGGAGGATAAATCTCTGTGCACAAATATACATGACTTATATGGGGGCCATATGCATGTGATCAGTATAACTAATCATATGGTTTTGCAATCTATCAGGCAGCTTTGCCCACCTCACCTGCATTTTTCCAATAATCCATCTCTGCTGGGACTACTTCGATCACTCCACACTTCTGAGCAGCTTCATGTAGCCGACATGAAAAAAATCTGCCACAAAAACCCCTTTTACTTTCCCAAATGTAATCCTGCCACTTCAAATCACACTTACCTGAAGTTCAATATTCAGTCTTGAATAGCCAGCAGTATTATGTCTGGGATCTGGGACATGTTCATGGTTTCTTTCTCTGAATCCTTGAGGATGGAGGTGGGAACTAGGTTCACCAAACATTCACAAACTCCACCTAAGCATACAGCAAATGGCTGTTTCCAGATTCTATTTGCAAGAAAACTATCAGTACTTCAAATAATACCACTGTGTGCCACAAGACCATTATTAGTAGTATTTCAAATATTTTAATTTTCCTTCCTAGTTATACTACTGATGTAATGTTAAAGGAGTTTCTGCTCATCTCACATCAACAGCAACTCAGGACACTGATGACTCAGTGTGCATATGAGAGGAGGGCAGATAAATCATAAATTGCTACCACTCACACAGACTGGTCTTTCTGTACATTTTCTCCTTCTTTAAAAGAAGTCCTAAATTGCCACTTCCTCTTGAATTATTAAACTCTGGAAGCTTGATGTAGAATTTTGCATTGTATTAGTGCAACAAATATTTCCATTTCAAAGCCTGTGGAGTTAGAACTCATAGTTTTAAAGATACCCTACCACCTTCTACCTCAATGGCCAGATTACTGAACTCACCAGTAGCTGAAAGCCTCCAGCACCACTATCTAATCATGCTTTTCTTTCAGTGTGAAAGAACAAATTTGAAGCATTTCCTACTCTTCAGGCTACTGAGTCAGTGAACATTTTAGCAGTCCTACAGCATCTGCTTCTCTGTGCTAAGCTCAGAGAAAGCTTTAACAGAACTTGCAGGTTTCCATGATTTCTTCCATCCAATCCTCATTCTCTACCTTTAATTCATTTTTCGTACAACGATATCACTGTTGAGACTATCGAAGACATATGGGAGAGAATGTTGAGAATGTTGAGAATATCAAAAACATTATGGTTTAAAGAACCATAAATTGTATGTCTACAATGCCATTCCTATGGCATTAATAGAAAATTATCTTAAAAGAATAAGTACAAGTTAAATCTAAAACCTGATATAAACTTTTACTGATTTGCTGACAAAAATGGTGTGGGACATGAACTAGCTTTGAAGATTGCATGCAGTGGAGCATCAGCATTTGTCAACGTGCTGGTTCTACCTACACTACAGAAATGATGCAGAATAATCATCAACTCCCAAACTAAATGTGCTCTGTTCTTTATTTATAAAAATTTGAAATGGCAGCCCATGCTTAAACAGATTGAAATAAAATTACTTAAACGTTTTTAGTTTAATTATTACTTCTAGTTTCTGCCAGAAATTCATTAAGGCTACAAAATCTGACTACAACTCTTGTCAGTTGTCTGATACTGATGAAGCAGTATTCTCCTGCATTTTTATTGATTTCAAGTAGGTTTTGGTTAGTTGGCTTTTGGAGGGGTGGGAGAGGGATTGTGTGGGTGGTTGACTGGTTGACTTCTCCTTTTCACTGTCTCTCAATTTACAAACTGCAAAGACCATTTCACCTGGCAGGGGCACTGAAGGGTTCCATTAGTGCCACTTTTTTATTACTTATGGCATTAAATTAAAGTGCAAGAATTCCCAAAAAGGAGTTAAAAGCCATACTGAGGCAGAAGTCCCACTAAAGAAAGATAGATATAAATTCATTTCTCAGAAAATGAAATATAAGGAAAGGAGATACAGTAAGTAGCTTCTGGCCACTGCAGCAGGCAAGAATAAATAAGTTTGTTTGAAATTAAATTTCTCTTTGCACGTCAAACAAGATCTAAGCAAGGTCATCTGGGAAGAAAGAGAGGTCATTGGCTCAAAACCTCCAGAAGGCTGTTCACAGCTTACATTGTCCACATGCTTGTGACAAATTCCCAGATCCAGGCCAAAAAGTGAGAACTCAGTTACCTTAGACTCCTCCTGGCTTCAGAAGAGAATGATGGATGTCTCACTCTTCCTACTATTTGGACACCTGACATTTGAATTATCCTCTGATAAATCTATCTCTTTCTTAACTCTTTCCTAACCAGGTGTAGTGAGAAATGAGACACAATAATAATCATAATGTATGGCTCACATGAGTAACTCTAATGGCCCAGAAAAGGCAGGAAATCCTTGTTGAGGAAAATAAAAATATCAAGCACTATCAGATTGTTGCCATAATTCAGGAAAAAGAATAGACAGTATCTACCACCCAGGTCACAGCAACCACAGCAGTTGTAGCTCTGCACATAGGGAAGAAAATGGGAATGTCTATTCCAACCTGCTCCTGCATTAAAAACTAGTTATGCTTTTCTCTATGGACGTGTAAATTGAGGATGCATCCTAGAAGCAAGCACTAGTCAATTATAGATAAATCTGGTTAAACCCGAAAGGAATTGCATCAGGAATTAACACTGTCCTCTAGTTTTCTAATCCCAAACGTACAAGAAACCCCAGAAAATCTTGAACTAACTCCTATTTTCATTATCCAGAGAAAAAGAGTTTTGATTTTTCTTTTCTTTTTGTTTTAAACTTATTTTGACGTCACATACATGCTGTAATCTCTGAAAGTCTAATATAAATATATAAGAACTATATGTTTATTTTGGTTAAAACCAAATAGTAGGTCTTTCTCTCTTTTGTAATTAAGATGCTTGATTATAAATATAACCTATATCTGACTAAAAGGCTGCCTTCATTTTCATTATTTTACACTGGAACTCAGAGTAAATACAACACTATCATGGCAATCAGCTGTGACTCCAAGCAAGATGCTGGATGACTAGATGTTCCATTTTTTGACCACATATCTGGAAGTATGAACATGACCCATCACACGACTGTAAAAACACATTTCAGCAGAACATGCAGATGATGATTGTCCTTCCAAACCTGAACATGTCAGTGGACTGACACGATTACAGCCTGCCATCACTGCACCCTGCTGAGCACCACCTCCCCAGGGACCTGGGCAGTGAAAGGCAGAGAAACCCACTGACAGATGGGTGATACCACTGCTCACTATCCCACAAGAGTTATCCCTGCCTTAGCTGCAGCAGAACCCATGCACGCTCCAGACACTGGGTTGCACCAGCTGTCTCACACTGTCTTTTGTAACTATGAAAAAAGGAGCAGTACAGGCTTCCAGCTTCATGACTGACTGACTTAAGGGCTTTTTCAGGTCCGGCTGTTGGGTGAGAGTGCTCCAATGGTATCAACGAAATAGAGTGAAAACATTCTGCTGTTACACCTATGTCACTATCAAAAGAGATGCACTTACAGCTTTTCTGGTAAAGAATCAATTGCTTTAAATAGGATGCTGTTGAAAGCAAAATAACTGGCTTTTAAACATCTCACTAGCTTCTATCAAGCCTCTGAAAGTATACCCACCTTCACTGGAGTACTGGAACATATTCACTGGAGAATATGTATTAGGATGTACCATAATGATTATTGTGAATAGTGTATTTTGCTTTTTAGCTCATCTTTGACAATGACAATGCATTTTCAGGTTTCAGTATCTGACAGATTGCATACTGCAGAAAGCATGCCTTCCTTCAAAGTCCCAAGGGACAAAGCTAAGACTGATTTTCTCATTGTGCTTAAATTCCTTTCTGCACCCAGAAAACTGGATAGGAATTCCTTCTGTGTTTAGCATAATACTTTGCAAGCACACCTCTGTCTTAAAAACCAAAAATTACATAAAGAGCCAAATGAGAACAGTTAGATGGGGGTAGCAGGGGAGGAGGGGAGAGGAGTTATCTCCATATATGTCTTTTCCACCTTCTGAAGCATTTCTAGCAAAAGCAGAAAAATAAGAAAAATGAAACAGTGGAAGGAAATAGAAAAACTAGGAACATTAATTAATAGGATTGGAAAGGACCTCTAAGGCCTTTGCTTATCTTTTTCATGAACTACTAGGTACATCTGAAGAGAACACAGGCAACAGGGTGAGTTTACATGTGTTCAAAGCACAATTATCTTGTTTGATCAAGACTAGGGCTCCTGAGGACTTCATAACAAAAAAAATCATCTGAGTCATTATTAGACTTGCACTCTCTCTAGTTCCTTTGATCAGCAATCACACAGTTATCACCCACACTTATATGTTCAGCATTCAGCACTTAATTTAAATGACTAAAAGAGACCACCCATTCTCGCAGATTTATGCTTTCAGAAATTCTAGAAAAAATAAAGATAAGCAGAGCATTGCTTATGTTGATATTTGGATACTTTTTTCCCCATTCATAGAAGATACAAATAAATGCCATAGAGTTTCTGCATTATCTATGGAAAAGATGCTCTGACTCTTCAACTGAACAGACAGAACTGGTGTTATACCACATCTTTTGCAATAAATTGCTACTTGAAATGCAATAAACATTTTGCTATTTGGGCACTTTAACAAGCCATGAAACTAGAGCTTTCAAACTTTATTTCAAAGAACTTTATATAGTGAAGTAAGCAATACTTTACCAACACTAATAGTATCAGAACTTGAAATTAAATATCAGATAACCCTCACAAGAAGTGATCGGGGCAAAGCAAACAAGCTGAGGAGGAAAGGTAGATCAACTCCAGGAAGTGGTATCAGGGGACATTTTCAGACAGATGTGCTACAATAAGTGTCTATGCATCAACACACAGCCTATGGCAGTGCTAGAGAGTGAGACATTTTAACAGAAAAGGGTGAGCTGTATATTCCGAATTTGTTGGCATCAAGGTAGAACATTTAAATGCTGAATTAACTCAATTAACTTAGTACTGAAGGGCCCAACCTGACACAGGTATACACAAGTGGTAGCAAGACCATTTGAAGTGTGTAGCTGAAGATTTTTCCCACCGGCAGCTACAACCCACCCAACAAATCAGGGTAAGTACAGGTGTATGAGTTTGCAGTTCTGAATTTGAAGGTTAAGATGCTGATGGGATGAAGTAACAAGCCCCTCCTGCAACTGTCCACAAAGCAACATAAAGTCAGAGACTCCTCCTAAAGCCCCTGGTATCTGAGTTTTCATTGGTATGAATTTTCAGGACCTTTCATATAGTAAAATACATATTATAAGACACTGGCAAGTAATTACTTGAATATTTTCATGCAGCAAAAAGGAAAGCAAACATTTCTCATACATAGCAACAACAAAGAATTTCAATCAGCTAGGAGAAGTAACAACAGACCATTTGTGACAGATACAACCCAAGCATGAGTGCTGAGAATGTGAAAACCAGTTTTGCTGAGTTTTGTGAACAGTACTTTGAGAGCATACAACATGTCAGACACTGGAGAGATTCTGCTACATCCTCAGTTATATATTATGTCTATCTAAGAACAGTTTCTTTATTAAATTTTTATGCAACCAAAGCAAAACTGCATAAATTTTGTTAGCAAAGAGTTAAGTCTTCAAATACAAAACTGACAATGCAGTTACAGTACAGAAAGTCTGAAAAAAGCAAGCAAAATCTGGAAATAAATTTGAAGCCAATCTTTTCTCTGAGCATCTGCTAGCTGGAAGAACTGAGATCCTGCCTCAAAAGGTGGTCCACTCTGGAAAGACAAGAAGAGCAAAGTCCCTTGTGGCACAATTACACCCAGGCTTGTTGAAAAGGACTCGGGAAGAAGCAGCACATCTCACAGGCACTGTCTCCCCTAAATGAACTCAACACATTTTTAATTTCCTGCAAGGGGAAAAAAAATTACTAAAAGGCCATTCTGATGGACACATAGCACTGGTCTTTGCCTCTAAAGGCTACAGGAAACTAAGTCGAGTGAAGAACAATAGCTGTTTTTCACTATGAAAGGAAAACAGGCAGGCAGATAAAGACCCATCTTGTAAAATTAAAAACAAATTAAAAAAAATCAGACTTATGTGCCCAACAGACATCACTGTGCTCCAGTAGATTAATGTCCTTTTCTCCCTTCCTTGCAAATAATTTTGTACCTGGGAATTGTTAACACTATTTTCACACTACTTAAAAGAATAATGTGAACACTATGCTCTAGCAGAATAAAAACTTACTAAACTACAGAACCTGGCAATTAATCAACTGCATATGTGATATACTCTTTGGTAAAACAGAAAAAAATATTTTGCTTGTCATCAACAGTAAAGTGAATTTCTACACTGATGAATCACTTCCCAACTTTGAAATTGAAAGTTGGCTTTCTGAATGTCTGATAGGAGGTATTTAATTTAAATATTAAAGTGTAAACTTGACACTGCATTAACTTGAAAAATAAAATGTGTCAACTTCAATGATACAGTACACTTCCAGAAATTAAAAATCACTAAGAACTGGGACAATATGCACCTTACCACAGCAGAAGCTATTTTGTAATCTGACATTTCAGAACAGCAGCTTGCGAGAAGTGGATGCAAACGCTCTACAAATGTAGCAACTCATTTAAAATGAACTAAAAGAGGGCACTGGTTAAAGTCCATTTTTTAAAGTATATTTGTGATTTAGTTCATCTTAGCAGGAATAATCTAAAGATGAGAAGCCAACTGCAAGCCCACACAACAGGCTCTCGAAAGACAAATTTAAGGAAAAAGCCAGTGATGTGTCTTTATAATTCCCTCAAATTACTAATGGGATATTGTAGCTTCCCTTATGTTCAGTACCCTACAGCAACACAATTACTTTTAAAGAAAGTTTACTTAATTATTCTGAGTTACATGGCTAATTAAAAACATACAAGATCCCTCTGCTAAGAGTAATTTTTAAAATATCAAAGCACATTTTCAAACATGCACACTTCATTTTCGCAGAGAGGGAATGAAGCTGCATGTCACATATTGCCTCCCTTCCCTCAGAAGCATTGTTCTCCAGCACAGACCCATCAACTCCTGAACAAACTGAAACCACAACATTTGTTTTTGGATAATGAAGGTGTGCGAGATTTCTCTCTGTGGTTCAGACAAGGAGAACCGGTTTTAATCTACAATATAAAATACCCAAAATGCATGCTACAAAAGCCTTTTACTAATAGTAACATTTATGCCTGTATCACGTTTTATTTTAAAATAAAATTGTGTCAGTGAAGTCCTTTGATCCTCCTGTTAGTAAGAGTTAAACTTTTGGGCTGGTGCCTTGCATACATTTCAAACATGTTACAACTACTGTGCTATTGAACTACACAGGGATTACGTGGGAATTATTAGAGGAAGTTTGATCTTTAAAGGAAAAGCAAATACTCAATCACCTTTGTAGAACTGATTTTTAAGGTTCAGGTGGATTTCTTTTCTTTAGACAACTTTCAACATATTGATCTTGACTTAGATTTACAGAAATGATCTGGTAAAACAAACTTTTCTTAAAGTTAGTTAAGACTGAGGTACAGTGAAAGTGCACTGTAGATTTATCTATCAAACAAAAAAATTATGCAGCATAACTAAAGGGAATATCAACATACAAGTCTGTAAAATGAACGATTTTACATTTTTGCTTATAGTCACAATTACACTAGAAAATAAGCCCTTTTTTTGTTTATGAAGGAAGAGCAGATACAACGTACTACTTAAAGTACTATTTATTCTGATTTTACAGTCTGTTGATGGTTCAGTTTCTGCTATGAGCTTGTAAATATTAGTGGAAGGAACATGAACTATGTATTTATTTCACCTTTAAGACAATGTTAGCGTAATTGTCACCTGTAACCAAACAAAAGAAAGAGTAATTAACAAAAAAAAAAAGGAAAAAAAAAAAGAAAAAAAAAAAAAAAGAAAGGACAAGTACATTTAAATTCACCAATAACAAGGTTTCTTGAAATCCACTTCTTGTATACTCCAGTCCAATTTACAGGAATTGGTTCATTGTAAATTTTTTTTGCAACTGCTGGTCAGTTACTCCATCCATGGCATTAACATATCTTAGAATGATAAGATTATGTAAAAGGAACCCTTGGCCCCAGCTAGAGATTAAGTAGTCATGTCATACTCTTTCTGTTCTGGAACCTTGAAAACTATTTCAAAGCCATTCTAAATCCATGCTAGAGTTTAAAACACAGAGTGCTTTCAAAAGCCATCTGCAGAAAAAAGAACGCCAGAAATAGGTGAGATTGCTGTTTTAAAAATTTCTGTGATTAATCTTTAGACACTCACAAAAGGCTTCAGGAAAGCTCAACTCTAACAGTTATTTACAAAATAATTAAAAAAAAATTTGTACTCAATCTAAAACCATAAGCACAGATCCATTTTGATAGATGAAAAAAGTAAAATATCAGTTAACAATGTTCACCTGTTCTGAGCTTGTCAGTATATATATTTTTATTAGGGGTTACTTCAAGGCTGAAACTGTATGATAGCAAAATCCATGCTTGTAATTTTGTTCAATACTGATTAACTGGAAAGCAATCCTAGAAGTAAATTAAGCCCTGCAACTTAAACCAACCTTCCCTGAATAGATGGGAAACGAAAGGTAGAATCTTAAATTATTAAGAAAGGGATTATGCTAAAGATATTTCAAACAATAACAGAATATTTTATTTCAGATTTTAATAAAATGATCCACTTCCCAGTTTATCTCCAGCAAGACTCAGGAAATAAGAGCTATTTTATGGTTTCCACTGCACTAATACATGAGTGCAACTCATGGGTGGGAGTCACCTCAGACTTAACACCAAGCAGTTCTCCTCTTCTATTATCACATCTGTCAAAGCCAGTTGTCACAACCCTAAGGCCCAGAAATCAGTTGTCCACAGATTAACAACTATTTTTCTTCAAAACACAAGTCCCAGAACAAATCTGTAATACGTCATTTCTTGATGGACCACTTGAAGAATGCCTTTCTAGGTAACTGCAATAGCAAAATTACATGGTAATCAGAACACAAAAAATTACTTTCTCCATCATCTGAAAAAACCTACAACCCGCCTCATTGATTTCTACTGCAAAGGCAGCAACCTCCTCCCTTCACCAAACCGCTCCCTGATACAGTCCTGCTCTAAGGTCAACTCCCTAGGCACAACAAATACATCACCTTGCTAGCACAAGCAAAGAGCCCACAGCCCAATACACTCAACTACATAAAACCAGGAACTTTATCCCTTCTGCTCTGAGTAGAGACACTCATCATATCCTAACCAGCCTAACAATACTGAAAACAATGCCAGTAGAAAAAGATCTCTTCCAACAGGACACAGATATTGCACAGTAACTTCACGTAGTACAAAATTTTGTCTCACATATTTCCTGCAAATGTGTCAAACTGTCCCACAGTGAAAACCATCCAAGGTAAAAAGCATCAAAGAACAACCAATATATACTTGGAAAAGGGAAAAATTGTAGGTGTTTTCCAAATCCCACTCTTAAGACTTTTTCAGCCTTACCTAACTCATTATCAGTAGCAAATCTCCAGTGGTTTGTGGAACGGAAAAAAATCTTGCAAGAATTAACCATCTATGTCACCACAATAATCACTATAAACGCCTCCCAAAACAGATTCATAGTTCTCATTTTCCACATGAGTACATACCAGATGCAAAAACTGATCTCATGGAGACCATAAAGTAAAACCACTAACAAATGCACAGCAGAACAAACTCATGAATTCACACAAATGAATACAGAAAGAGTCAGTTGCCAGCAGATCATTTCTCAAGGCAAAAAAAAAAAAACAAAACCCCTCTGCCTCTGACCTTTCAGTCTTGACCTTCAAATAAGACTTACAAAATATTTCCAGTAACTGAGCTTGCAAACTAGAACTTATAGTTCTACTATACATTAAATAGAACAATGTTGATATCCACAGTGGTCATAAGAAGCTGTGTGAACTCACTCAAAGCTGTCGAATAACATTCTACTTGTCAACAGGTCCCTCTGCCCTGCAGGTACCAGCCACCCTTTTACCTTCATTTGTCAAACCGACATTTTAACATTACGTTCAGTGCAATTGCTCTTCAGTCACCCTTGGTTTTCATCAGATCTGAGGGACACCTGGTGTGATCAAGATGTTACATGAAAAGGTGGATGGAACACAGCTATACTATCACCTAATGCACATGTCAAGTACCTACTGTCACAGTCAGAAGGACATTTAGCAATAAAAATGGTAAAATCCTCCTCTCAAAGTTCTCTGCTTGTCAACAGAAAAACCGATTGTCAATTGTGGTAACCATGTAAAGATGAAAACATTGCTGTAATGAAGAATTTATATCCCTGGTACAGAACGTGCTCCTCAGTTCATAAGACAAAAGCAATCCTAAAGACAAATAAGTCAATCTACAATCTGCATGAAAAAGCAATAAATGAGGCTGAGAAAAGTTTTCTTTTAGTGTAGCAGGCCTAACCTACAACCTTTGCCTTGGGAACAAGAAGAATCAACAACTCAGAGGAGCTGGTCACAGGCCTTTAACTGGAAGGACCAAATGATAGAACAGGGAACAAACTGAACTGGCGACAGAGGAGAACAAAGGATTTGTAAGTATAGTATTGAACAACTGGAGTCTGTCTTCTCATTTGGTTTGGACATTTAGATCCTCTTAGGCAAGGATCTGATCATAGCCTGAAATTGTCTTTTGTCTAAAACAGCCTACAGTGGAAAGTACAGGCTTGTAGTGTGATGCTTCAATAAAAACTAGAAACAGAATGTAATTATCATAACAAAGTATTCTCAAAAGAGAAATGAAGGTTTTAATAGGCTTGGTACCCTTTGGAGATATAAATCATATCCCAAAAGGAAGCAGAGATACACAACCAACCAAAAGGTATTCTTAATTACATCTTAATGTGAAGCAGATTTTGTTCCTAAACACTTTCTGCCACACAATTATTTTCATATCAATGACGCATTAAAATTTTTGACAAGGCAGAATATTTTTGACAAGTGATAAAAAGCTACATATATACTGGCTGTTCTGTAAGCAAAGGTCAAATTGGGGACCTTAGAAAAGTCTCAGAGTACGAGATGCCTTGCTCAGCACTCTGCAATGTTAGTTATAGAGAGCAGAATGGTGCCTGCAGCCCACTTGATGAGGTCTGTCCAATATAGGCAAGGTGGACACTTCCCTGTCACTATCAAATCACCATGTCCCTACACTCTTTTTTCAGTTAAATGTTTGAGCTACTTTTTGTCTATTGTGTTTTCAAATACCATGGTATAGTGATGATGCATAAATTACCTTTCTGCCATTAACCTTGACTAATTCAATCCACAGCTCAGCCCTAATCTCTGATAGCCACTCTTGGGTGGCAACTTACCTCCCTAGTGGTGAAAGGACTCAGACCTGTCTCCTTCTCTTCCTACGTGAATTCTGCTCCCTCCTTCATTCTTTGCACTGTTTTTATCAATCTCATTGGTAACATTTTAAAACAAGGAATCATCTTCTAGATTCATCTTTCATGTAATGCAACTACCTTTGCTACTTCTTTTTTTCTTTCTACAGAGATACAGTTTAGAGAGGACCTCAATATTCAGATGCTCAACTTCCCTCCAGGAAAATGATAGCTAAAATGGTGAATTGTGCTAAATGTTTTAATTAGTTTCATCTTCTCCTCAACTCTTAAGCTTTTCTTTTCTTTCTGTCTTTCTTAAAAAAAAAAAAAAAAAAAAAAAAAAAAAAAAAAAAAGCCCAAACAACAACAACCCCCAAACAAAACCCAAACCCAAAAACCACCCCCCCCCAAAAAAAACACAAAACAACACAAAAAACTAACCAACTACCTACCACAAATAATTCAAGCTTGGCTCTGAATTTCTAGCATCTGCGCTACTTCATGTTTTTACTCACTACATTTTACTCACTACATTATGCTGTAACTATACTAGTCTGCTGTGTTGAACATTAAAGCCACAAAATCAAGGACTTAAAAAACTGCCCTAATCATAACTACTAGTTTGGTCATAACTTAGCCTTCCTTCTTACATATAAAATGTAGTGATAAGACTCTATGGTTTTTTTCAATTGTTTCAGCACTGTAAAATGCAACCCCTCCAAGTTCTGCTACATAGCACCATCTATACTCTAACTACACTTCTCACCACAACACGTGCCTCCATCATTTGAGCTGAGGGAGTAACTTGTACATTCAATAGGATCTTATCTTGATTGACTGAAGGGAATAAAACTGCATACCTCATATTTTACAGGCAGCTAAGCAACACACCAAGACCAGACTTCCCAGAACACAGAGTTGGTGGAAAGTGTCCCACCCCAGTTACTCCCCAGTCCCTCAGCTGTTCAGTTTCCCCTTTGCTAATCCATTTACCAAACCTGCAGCTGGTTTTATCCTTCCATATTCTAATCCAAGTCTGCCCCATTTCTGTCTCCTGCACCTAAGACACTTCCCTGAAGGTGCCTGCACATTCCATTTCATCTTCACTGAAGAGTTTCACAAAAATCCAGCCAAGGCTGACTCGTGGTATGGAGAATTTCAGTGTAAGCAGTTATGTTTTGACACTTGTGAACAACTGGAAACAGGCTTGTAAAGATAAAGGGTGAGTAACCTTATCCACCAGCAAAGCCACTGGAGCTACCTGAAAGCATCTGTGGTGACCTCACATGCCCATTAACTTTAATGTTGCCCCATACAAGTGTCAGGGCATAACTGCTGCCAAGGCCCTTAAAAGCTGGCATATATGTGTGCATAAGTATCTGTGTGCATGCAGATACATAAATAAAATGTCATAATTTATTTGTCATCTGTCCAGGTTAAATATTTATCTACAAAAAAAG
Organism: Pyrocephalus nanus; assembly: GCA_038380795.1. Taxonomy (NCBI): domain Eukaryota; kingdom Metazoa; phylum Chordata; class Aves; order Passeriformes; family Tyrannidae; genus Pyrocephalus; species Pyrocephalus nanus. The sequence continues at coordinate 44,694,719 of CM076259.1, forward strand.
TACTTTACCACACTGTATCAGAACCAGGGTTTAACCATGGAGGCACTAAAGCATATCCTATTCGCATTTATTTTGGGTGTGATATAAAGCAAAATCATTACATCACCAGCAAATAGTTATTCGCAGATGATCATACAGAGCTTTCACAAACTAATGCTCTTCAGCAAAACCATGCTGGGGGGCAAACATTTCTCTGGTGGAGAGGTGCAAACATTAGGGTGAATATTTCACGATGCGTTAAGAGTTGACCACACGGACTCACCCTCATCACGTGTGTCTGCCAACACACAACCTAAGTGGTTGTAACAATCTCCTTCACAAATCCCTGAAGAGCACTGTAAGTATGATTTGAAAGTCCATTCAACACTTCCTATCTTTGCTACCTTACTCAATTTGCTGATAATACAACAAATATTGCTAACAACTGCTTTATTAAATAATTTTGAGGGTTTATGATAAAACAAAGCTTAGCAAAGACTGTGCCTTTCATTTGCTTGCCCTTGCTGTTTCTTGGACTGCTGCTGTGCACACAGACAAGGCTGTTTCAGAAACATCATCATAAAGAGGCAGTTTCAAAATAAAACAAGGAAACACAATGTGTTTGCTCAGTCCAGCAAAATAATGCAGGATGCTGAAAATGAGCACGACTTTTACTCCTGCCTCTGAGGGGAGTGTCTGTTTTGGGAGACTCTAGTTTTTTTGCAGTGACTCTAGTTTTGACAAGTGAAGGCTCTTCCACAAAAAGGTATCCAAAATACCTGTTTTGCAGCAATGCATAATATGCAATAACTCCCCACTACCACATGGTGTCACAAGTTTAATAATGTTTAACAGAATTCAAAATGTTGCAAGGCAAGACAGGGAGAGTCAAATTACAGCTGAACAGGGGCTGTTACCTTGGTTAACTCATCAACAGCAGCTGGGAAATTTGTTATAAATTTTAATGATGAACAGCAGCTACAAGCAGAACTGGGGGGCAGTGAAATTACATTTCACAATACATATCCACTTGAATTAGTCACTTCTACTAAACTGTTCTATATCTCTTGCTCCTAACTCAACTGTGCCTTTTGAGTCTAGGAAATGTTACCATTAAAAGTAAAAATAAATACTTCTTCAGAATAACCACGAGTTTCTTACTTCCAAAAGACAAAAGTAAATAAGTAACTGATATATTCAACAAATTATGAATACTTTTGACAGCTATGTTACTTCTTCAAAGGAATCATTATTGGTTTCAATACTGGCCCTTTCTTGCACTAGATACACTTCATTTGTGAAACTGAAGCATGAAAATATTGGGGGGAAGAATGGTGAGAGAAGGAGGAGATTAAATGTACCCAGAAGGGTGAATTTGAACTATTGGAAGACAAAACCAAACATATCCAGTTTGGGATTTTCATATATGTGTGTGTGTATGTGTGTGTGTATATACACAAACACATATGCTCTAATACAAATATGCTGCATTTTACATATCTACATACACATAAACACACAGATAAGGAGAGAGGGGGAACATTCAATACAGGGTATCATTTTATCAGTTTAATATTTGAAGGAATAGTATGATTCACTATAACTTCAATTATAGTTTTTCAAGTTTATTGTGAATGTGCTCCCAACTCCATGCCAACCCTTCACCCTGTTTTTTGAAGCAATTCAGTGAGACTCTTTGCTCACATCAAACTTCAACAACTACTCTAATTCTTGTGTGCAATCACAGCTCCCTACATTTTCTTTTAGAAGAGTATTTAAATGTCAAAGAGGCTGAAAATGGATATTAAAATCTTCTATCTTCACTCAATGACTTATTTTGTACTTAGCTCTATAAATATTGATGCTTGATGATGACAATTCAGTTAAGAAGTCTTGAGGGCAGCAGTTTATAAGAATACCACACACTTCGCCAGGTTTCCATTTCCGTTTTTTTAATACTGCAAAGGCAGCTTACTGCTACAGACTGTGAAGAGAACAAAACACCTTAAAGCCAAGCACCTTTGACCCTGTACCTTTAACCTAATAGGCTGTGTTTCTATTTGACTCAGAAATACAGGTAGGAGTGCTCAGCACATCACGGCAGGTCAGAACATTTTAACACATACAAAACTTGCTTAAGTCTCTTTCTGTTTGACAAAACACTTAAATCTGTGCTCAGTCTTACAGACACACTTATGCTCAGTTAGTTTAACCAGAAGTTAAGTAGACAGGGATTAAGCATAATTTGAAGAACTCTTTTTCAAAAAAAGCCTTTTAGCCTGCTTTTTTAGCTGAGCTGCTGTATCACATTTGAAAATTAAGAATAAAAATTATGAACTGTGTATATAAACAGACTGGTCTCTCTAAATGACAAAGCCCAGAGAAATTCCTAGGCCATTTTTGCATTTTCCCCATATTCTGCATTCCAAAGTTAGGTCAGGGAGCATGATTTCCCCACTCAGCTTTCTGTTTTTTATATTTGATCTTCAAATATAAAAAGTGGCTGTAAGACATTTAAATTTTGTCCCACCTGCCTTCTCCCAATTTTTGCTAGCAACTCTCTGCTCAATCCTTCTCTTTAGTAAACCAAGTATAAATCAGAAAACTCAAATGAAGTTAGTGGATTTATCATGATTACAGATCAGAGAATCTATTTAATTTTTATTATTGTATAAAAAAATTACAAGCCTGGCTGATTTTGAAGTAGTGGTCTGAGACTACTAAGCACCAGCCTTAGCTACAACATAGTGATTTGGACAAGCAGTGATGCTTTCATTTTAATATATACATACCTAGGTACATACTATTAAGGGAAGGGAGAAAAATAAATCCAATAGTCTTAAAAAGTTAACATACAGTACATTATTTGCAGATTTTTAAATAAATATTCTAAGTCACTACTTGAATTAACCTAAATAGCTACGATTGCACTAATGAATTATCATTCTAAAATATAAAGCTGTTTCTTCATTATTGCCAAAAATATGTAAGTAAGAAGTTGCAAGATTTTTCATAGCTTTTTGTCACTCTATCACAGCTTTCTGATGATGAGGCAAACTATCTCACTCGGCAAACTTACAGCTAAATCCTCTTCCCGTGGTGCAGTTTTGAAGAAGCCAGTGAAGTGATCACGCTTGTGCTACTATGCTTTTCTTATAAAACACAAGAGGGTTTTCTTTTTTTGTTTAAAACAGATTTAGGACAAGTATTGCACATTCTTTGAACAAGAAAAACACTTGTTACCATGCCATACAGTACTCTCCTAACCTTCAACATTAAGACTACGAAAAGTAACACAGTGAAAAGCTCCCTGAATGCTGAGAATATGTACAGAAGCTATGTGAAAAAAACTTCATGTCTGTAATGTCAGAAATGCTGGATCTCCGTCTTTTTTGGTTTAGTTTTCCAGAGGGGTTGAAAAATCACGACAGGGAAATGTTTCAACGAAACCTGTTCACAGCATAGTCTGAAGAGAATAGATTCCCTCTTCCCTAACAATAAATCCTCTCTTCCCCCAAATCATAACCCTAATCAAAATATTGGACTGACAGCTTTCACAAAGAAGGAAGAACAGATGCACAATAATGAATTTCTAATCTCCTAGGAAGCACAACACAACTGAAGAAAGCCAAAAATAGAAAGTCAGGCCACCAAGGTATCACCAGAGATGGTTATTGTTCACATTTACAGCGATCTTTACCCAGATTCTTTTAAAGACCTGAAGTTAATGGAACACAAGTAACGGCCTATTAAAAATAAATGGGAAAGGATTTAGTGACTTGCATGGCCAATATAAAAGCATCATTTATGGAAACTTATTTTTCTTCCCTCAAATTTACACTTCCTAGAGGGAGTTTATTTTCTATAATGTTTCTAATTTTTTCTCAGCTTTAAGGCTGCAATTTTTCATGCCTATTGAAAAGCTTTTATATAACATGAACCACATCCAGGCAGACATAGGAAGGCATATATTGGGACTTTTATTCCTTCCTTCTCTGAGAACTGCCACTTTTCCATGATGATGACAATGCAATTACACTATTGTAATTTTCTAATTAACATTATGGCATCTAAAGCTTTTAATAATCAAGCTGATACAGGAATGCTCAGAGACAGGAAATAACTGCAGCCTCTACAGTGCATGAGAAACAGTAATATGATTATAAGTTCTGCTTCAAATCAGAAGAAAAGCTTTGGCATTCACTTAAAAAGAAAGCATAATAAATTGAAAAGTCCTCTCACTCCATTAGTTCATATAAACAAAATACATTAAATTAAGATTGTGTATTAACTGTTCTTCTGAATTCAACGTTTACTTCAAACTGGAACAACATTCATGAAATGGCACAAACAATGCAATAATTGTTTACATGATATTTTAAGAGAGAAAGCCAAGGTATTAACAGCCTTTTATGACAGTAAGAATTTCAAGCAGTTCCTTTTAAGAAGTTTTAAAATAAAATAAAAGCATAAATAAGAAAATCCTCACAAATAAACCACTGAGGAGATTTCAGCTCCCCACCCCAAAATATTCTTGCTGTCAAGTCAGACAGCATTTTACAGGGAAGATACAGAGCTTCCCTTTGAGTAAAAAGGAAAGAATGCCAATAATTAGCCACCCAGGAGGCATTTGTTTCACAATATTTTTGTTACTCCATGGCTTCCATTGTGATAGGATTTGTGAAGACTTAAAAGCAGCCTTGGAATATAGCTTCTAATTCAACAATGCTGGCTTGCCATAAGTAACCCTCATTTGTTTGTCAGAAATCATCACGGTCGTTATGTTTTCCTTGACTCTTTCAATGGGCACAGAAAAGCTAGGATTTTATTTGTGGTACACTCCAAAAATTTGAGCTAAAATCAACAACAATTACATAATGCTGTTCTCACTTTCATTTAAAGGGACAAATTTGTTATTGTTTTAAAAAGCAAAATAGAATACTTATGGCCCATTTAAAACTGGCAAAGTAACAGAGTAAAACAAGAATTCTGAAAGCTGATTTTAAAAGACCTAAATATCATAACCCAGATGCAACAATGTCATGAGAACTCACCAGAATGCTACCTAAAGACACTAAGATATAAATAATATAAATACAGGAATAGGTGAAACAACAGAGATGAATAGACGTGCTTTCACTCTGAAATGATGACAAAAAATTTCACATAACCACAAATAAAAGGTTCTGTGAAAATTCTATTTTCAGTATAGTATTCAGGGTCACAGTCTAGAAACAGAAAACCCTTGACATCAAAGCATGAAAAAGCCAAGTTATAGCCATGGTGCAAGGGTCATACAAAAGTTTACATTTAAAAAACAGGGCAGGATTTTTATTTAAACAAAGAAAACCTAGCCCTTTTGTTAACAATCTCGATAGCAAAGGCAGAGACGGAGCAGGTAAGACAACCACACTGATCTATCCACAATAACTTAGGTGTTACCTTCATGGCATGCCATATTACTGGGACAAAACAGCCATGGGAAGTTTCTTCCCTTTTCTCTCACCAGTTTCAACGTGGAAGCACCATCATATATTTACACACATGTAATATGTATATATTTAAGTTTATTGATTTTGCTGAATTGTCTATATAGTACTCAAACACTTTAGTGTTATGAATGTTCTGAAATAAATCCCATTGTGGTTTTGCAAAATTTCATTTCAAACCTCAAATTTTAATAAAAAAATATAAAAACTGCAACACATTTCAGAAGAATCCTTCACATAACCTGGAATTCTCCATTGTATCGGCTTGGTAGTTTCAGCAATGCTTGTCTGCTCCAGAACAAGTATTTTGATTTTTTAGAAATCAGTACACTCAAAAAAAAAAAAATCAAACTCTATCACAACTGTAAAATTCCATACCTAGAACTTCAGGAAGGTCAGATGAATCCTTACTCAAAATACACTTTTATTTCCCTTTCTCTACTACTACTTCATCTGTAATGCAACTGCACACACATAATTACAGAAAAGAAGACAAAGTGGAAAAAAAAAGCACATTAAATTATTCTGACAAAAATTTGAATTCAATTAGTATACATTAAATTTTACTCAACAAATCTACAGCTATCTGAAGTGGTAAAAATAAGTTACTGTTGAGTCACACTTAGTCAGACAATCAAATTTCTTCAAGTCCTGCTAGTCTCCTCAAGTGCACACCTTCCAGTCTTAGGTCTAAAATAATTAAGACTTCCCTGGCAAAAAACAACTTTAATCTTTCCACTGGCCCAGGGACTGCAGTCTCCATCTAACTGATATGATGTTCTAAGCAGAACTATTTTACAGCAATAATCATCTTTTGGAGGGGACTGATTTCTATGATAATTGAAGCCACTGGCCTAACTGCACTCTCAAAGTACCAGTTAGAACAAAAGTCATTATTTGGAGCAAAAGTGATTTAAAAAACACAAATCTGTCTTCTGTCACTTCCAGATGATAAGATCCCCATCTCAAATAAAGATGTTGTTACAGTTTAAACAAACATGAAGCTTTGAAATCCATCAAATTAATGACTCAAGAAAACAGATAAACAAAAAGAGGGAAAGAACTCCAGAACTGATACAGGCTCCAGGGAGAGAACAAGTAGAAAGAAAAATTCTCCTATCTATAAACCTAATGTAATTGCAGTTAAATATTTGATGAAGGATAATTTATACACTATTCTAGCTTTAGTCAACATACACTTCTAGTCATTATAAAAAAAAATCTTTGCAATCACATACCTATATTAGTGTTACAATTATTAAAAATAAAAATTAATGTAAGTCTCTAAGCAAAGCTACAATTCTGCACACAGGAAGTCAAATTCTTCCTTTACCTTAAGGCATCTCCCCAGTTCTCAACAACAGCACCTCATCACAGTAAGAGGACAATGGAAAGTAAGAGTTTTAATAGCGTATATTACTAACTGCTATGTCTTACTATGTATAAACCAGTTTAGAAAGAAATCCCACAAAAATTTCATAGCTGTCAAACGCCAGAAATCATACTAAAGTATGCTTCTCAATTCCTACTCCACAGCCACATTTTTGAAAGAAAACAACTCTTTATTCAAAACTAATTATGTTTTCATTTGAAACAGCTTCACTCAAAAACAAGCAAACAAGTTCTGTTTTACACATTGGATTTGAAGAGAAATCCCACAAACTCATTCACCTCAGATTGAAAAATCAGAAAAAAGAATTTTCAGATTTTTTTTTCCTCCCACAAAATAATGATTTCAAGCAATTGACAGGCAAATCAAATTCTCTACAGCTAGATTACTTGAAAGTCCCAAATGAATTATGAATAATTTCTCTACAATCATACAGACTTGCTGGGTCTGACTCAAGCAATTGTGGAGATATGGTGTCTGGCTAGGAAGCCATACTCCGTGCACTTCTGTTCTGCAAACCAGATCATCTCGACACCAAAGTGGAAGCTGGCACAACTTGAGGGGTCAGGCTTTCCTCAGGCTCAGAGAAGGTCCAGATACTGTCTGCCTCATGTTCCCACCGCTGTTGAGTGGTATGGGAGATGGTTCAGGTGAAAACTGAATTGATTTTTTCAACTAAACATGAGTTGTCATCTGCTTAGGAGTGAACAGCGTCAGCAGGACCGAAATTGTGATAACTTTCATCCACTGCCAGCACTTCAAGAATAGCAACAATTCTGAGCAGATATTTGGGCCTAAGAAACAGATTTAAATAAGTCTGTCTGGGAAAGCTTAACTCACAATGTTAGCAGGAGAAAAAACAATCCGCTGAGCCATTTGGAGCACAGCTCTACCACTTGACTTCTGAAAGAAGCACAGGTCACATCTTTTCATTCCACTGCAATTAGAAAATGCAGCTTAAAAGCTACAGATAAAATTAAATGGTGGATCTCAGTGGGAGGAAAAGAGGGAAACAAGAAGTCTTTAAGTAACTGACCGATATGAATGACACTTACAGAACTTTCCTAGAGATCAGCATTTTCTAACTTCTGAGATTATATAAGAAATATACATTCATGTGTCACTAATAACATCACATTTACCAGAAAAGATATGCCAAATAATGATCAACACATATTTAAGAGGTTTTGCAGGTAAGGTAGAAAAATGTGCATCTTTGGCACTTGTTGAACACATGCAGTGTGCAGGGTTTCCTGAATTTTTCCTAAAGTTTTAAGGCTGCAGAAGTCCCATGATGCTGTGGAAAACTAGTTTAAAACCTGACTACAGCCATCTACTTTTATAACTACTAGTCACAGGACTGTTACTGAATTTCTATTGAAAGTTCTGCTCTCATCACATCCCCCAGGGGCCTGAAATTCTACTGAATTGCACTTCTTGACAGAAAAGAAGAAATTACTTCAGTAGAATCTTATTCCTATACTATGATTCTTGACTTAAATCTTCTGAAGATATTTTAAAGTATTGGGGCAGAAGTTGAAATACTGTTTGAAGATTTGCTTTAAAAAAAAAAATAATTATTTAAATAATATCCAACGTAGGCGTTCAGAAATTTTAGCCAACCTATTTAGCTTACCGAAATGTGACCTCTGAAATGAAACACTTACATAACTGGTTTTATAACAACATGATTACTCGTTTAAGAGAAGAAGTTCCCGGGTTGCCAAATCCTTTTCCCCAGTATGGCCAGAGCAGTTCCAGAGAAGAGCATGACATCAGGTAGTGGGTTGACCTTGGCTGGACGCCAGGTGCCCACCAAGCAGCTCTATCACTCCCCTTTCCAGCTGGACAAGGGAGAGAGAAGATGGAAAACGACTTGTAGGTTGAGATAAGGCAGTTTACTAAATCAAAAGCGAAAGTTGGCACACACACAAGTGAAGAGGAAAATTACAAGGTTTATTCTCTACTTCCTATTAGTAAGCCATGCCTGCCCACTTCCCAGGAAGCAGGGCTTCAGCAACAGGGAGTTTGTCCTTCAAGGTAGACTTATTAAAAAAGGCTTCATGGACTGGAAAAGCAATTAAAAAGAAAGGGGTAGATTTATGCATTGCAGGACAAGCAAATGCCCTTTCAGGGATGTATCAGAAGACAGGATATCTGCAGGAGGCACAGGGCCATGTCATGCCACCAGTGAACACTACCATGCAACCATGCTGCAACACCTACAGTAATCATTCGAGAACTTCTGAACATGTCAGACTTGAATTTCAAATAAAAAAGGGACATGGAAAACAAAGAAAAAAATATATTTAGGTCAAGATAGAGAGGAATCATACCATTTTTTTTTCATTTTGTTTCATGCATTTTCATGTATAAGAGAAATATATGCTTCAATAAGTGGCTTTGCAGAGCAGGAGCAGTCAATTCTTACACTGCGTCTCAGGGATTTACAACATGTAACGCAGCTCAATGAAAGGTGCTCTGTGAGGGTATTTCACATCCCACCAAATGAGAGCTGTAAACTTCGTATCAGAGATAGATCAAAACCACACATTAAACCCTGTAGCAATTTCATAAAGACACAGAGAACCTAGCATGCCTAAAAATAGAGTAATTATTTCCAAACAGAAAACTTCAAAAACCGATACCTGTACAGCCTTTAGTAAAATCTGTTTTCCCCTACATCAATAGACTTTTTCTGTTTGTTTCTTGGCAACATAGAAAGTAGAAGAAAAGATTTATTCTAAATTTTCACAGTACATGGCAGGAGAGGCAGCAGAGTTGTAAAAGAGGTCTTAGCACTGAAAATTTGATGTCTCATGCAGAGAATACCATAAAACAAAGACAGGAATCAATTAAATTAAATTATTTAATTAATAGCGATTTTTTCTGAAACAGTTTAAAATATGGATGAGACAACCATTTACGCAGCTGCTAAATAGAACAACTCATTAAATAATTTAATTGGATTAATAATTTTCTAGTTTTGATGTAATTTACTTGTATGACATGTAAGCCTGTGATTTATACTCAAGATAGAAATGAATTTTGTGATTTGGTTGCATTTTTTCTAAAATTATTACTTTGTTTCTAGCTGTGTTTTATAAACACTCAGCTTATGATTATTTTCAAGTACTAGGAAAGGCAAACCAGCAATAGTGTTCACAGAAGGGAATCAGTATGTATGCTGCTTTCAAATACTACTGAAAAAAACCACAACCTATCTAGAGAGGTTTTATGTGGGATGTGCCTGTACTGCAATTCTATTATACAGGGACAAGAAAACGTAAGACAACCTCTCCTTCATGCAGGACAAATAGCTGTGCCAAAAGCACAAATTACACCTAATTACAGGGTATAACTCTGTCATCTTTCTTTTTATAACCTAGCCATTTACACACTTTGATTTTTTACTTCCATTTGGGTTTATTAACATCAAAGCTTTGTCATCACTTATCTGTTTCTACAGACTTTTTTTACCTGAGGCAATAAATAAAAACTTCTTTGCATTTCAGCTTTTCGGATGCAAGGAAGGTTTAGTCTACATTGTTCTTATGATGCTTCATGCTTATTAAACTTTCGTATGTTGTTGTAAAGTTTATTGCTCTAGGCATACCAATCTTAATTGTACTACAATTAAACTACTCTCATTGCATATAAATGCATTAGCACTATCCTATGATAAATTTTATTCTTACTGTTAAGGCTTTTTTTCATGTAATTACACTGCCTTGCATAAAAATGTTAATGGACAATTTAGTCTAATGTATTGTTTAGCTTTCAGTCAAAAAAAATGTCAATAAATTTTTAATTAAGCTATATGGGGCTTCTTCTCTATACAGATTACAGCAAAAAACCCACATATATAATCATTCCTGAAGAAATGGAGTAAGTTAGTCTTAGAAGGCAAAAATAATCCAGACAATCATGTTGAAGAGACACCTCTCAAATTCAAATCAGAGAAAGGTGAGGGACACATTTTTACCTGAAAGCTATGATTACACAAACCCAAATACATTTTCTAAAAGTTATCTGAAGATAACAACTTCTAGAATTCAATTTCCTACTAGATCACTAAATGGGTATTTCAAAACAAATGTCTCTTGAATCAAATACATTATGTTTGAATCAAGAGAAGTGTCTATCAGTTTGACTGGCCAATATGAATAAGAATGAGAATCTTCCTGAAAGAAAGAAATCTCTACAGTTTGAAGCAATCTTTTAATGTGTGTTTTTGGTTTTTTTTATTCCTACCCTTTCTCCCCCTCTTACAATGAGAAAAGGTTTCCTCACTTTCCTTCTCAAAGAAAGTGGATCAAGCAGGGGGCCATGTAAATGTAACTCCTGATGTTGTCTCACTTCAACTTGAATACTTCTGTTCCAGACAGTCATTCAGTCAGAAACTTTTAGAAAAATACAGGCTAAAGAAACAATTAAAAGAAAAACATTTTCCACCTTACTCTCAGAAGTGGGAAATCTATAGCTACACATCTTTAACCAGTTGTTTAAAGCCTAAAAATAGCAAAAATTCAAAGCCTTCTCAAGCAATCTACTTTATTATTTCATTAACTGCAACTTAGAAAGGTTTTTCTAATATTTCCTTCGAATCCTTCTTGGTCGAGTTTCAACTGCTGTTAACTATCAAGGACATCACCAACACTAGTGATTATTCCTTTATTTCTTCTGCCACAGCCTTCTACGCATTAGAAAACCACATTCTCCTATGTCTTCTCTTCTGCAGGCTAAACAAAATGAAGCATCCTCTAAGGGATTACCTGTGATGCTTCTGTTGAGCCTTGAAGTGGTTCAAGTCTTCCCTGAAACATGTCTCTCTGAGTGGAATGCAGTATTACAGCAAAGACATCAATAGTGTTGAATTAAGAATAAAGTTTGATTTTGCTCGTTTTACTGGCTACACTTCTATCTGTACAACCCAGTGGCAGGATTTGCTTGCCTTCTAGGATGTCTCACTGTCCCATTTACCCTCCTATGTAGTCAAGCTCCTGCTCTACTCTTCTGATTTTTGAGGTGTTTATTTTTTCCACTTTTGTTTGGAGTCATAGAAACATATAACAGTTTGAGTTGGAAGGGATCTTTGAAAGGTCACCTAGTCCAACCTCCTTGCAGTGAGCAGAGACATCTTAGTTAAAAGATCAGCTTGCTCAGAGCCCCATCCAATCTGACCTTGAATGTTTCCAGAGATGGGGCATCTTAACACTTCTCAGGGTAACCCGTTCCAGCGTTTCACCATTCTCACTGTAAAAAACTTCTTATACGTAATCTAAATTGACTCACTTTCAGTTTAGAACCATTACCCCTTGTCCTGCCATTACAGGACTAAATGCCAAAAATTTTGTCCCCATTTTTCTTATGAGCCTCCTTCATGTACTCAAAAGCTGCTTTAAGGTCTCTCTGAAGCTTTCTCTTCTCCAGGCTGAACAATCCCAATAACCGAGCTCTTATGCTCTCAAATCACTGCTTTATTTAATTTTTCAAAGTTTGTGTTTGAATTTGAAACTAAATCAAACCAAAACTCTTACGCATTTTTTAGTTTTATTATTATTTCACATTCAAATTGATTTTTACATGTATATACCATTATCCAAGCTTCTACAATGTCCTCACTGAACAAGATTTAGTCTGCAGTTAGCATATTCCCTTGCAGGCACACAGCTATGCTGTGAAAAAACATGGCAGCTGTTACACCCAGAAACACAAAGAGCTTACCATTGTTATTAGCATTTGTTTGCCAGTTTATGATTGGGGAAAATGATCCTATGATTATTTCTGTTAGGATCTCTTTCTCAAAGAGATATTTCCATTCAACTCCAGATCAAGTCCTGAAAATCTGAAGCACACTTTTGTCAAGTTAGAGATGATGAGCTAGCCCTTACAATGACCAGAACAAAGAATGCATTGAGAAAGAAATACATTACAGAAGTTTGACTTACTTGCCCTACCAAAATGAATGTTAAAAGAGATAAAACTGTTCTGTCTAAAAATATGATGTAGTGAAAGAAAGCATCAATTATGAAGAAAAATTATTATGATTTTATAAAATGTCCAAGTGAGGGTAAAACACTGCTCAGAAACAAAGGTAGCTTAAACATAAGATGGTCCAGACCAACATGAAATTCTGGAATAGTTTTCCAATTAAAAGATTAGGAAAACAAGTTACGAGCCATAATGAGTTAAAACGGAGATTGAGTAATTTGCGACTTGAATTCTTTAGGATATGCTTACCTGCTACAGAAGGGTTTTAGATTTGAGGTCCCAAAGCACCCTACCCAGCTTACAGGTTCCTAAAGATCTACTGATTTTTCCAAATTGCTTTACTTTTTCTGCTATTCCCTTCCCCTCTCCCCAGTTTGTTCCTCATACACAAAAGATAAATTCACCATGTACCATTAGCATATCTCTCTTTACTTTATCCAGTAGTCCTAATTCTGTTTTCTTGACTTTCTCCTTGTGCCTATGGATATTGCAGATGTTTCAGGTCACTTACCTTTTTTTACACTGTTCCACCATCGATGATATGTGCTAGTACACTCAATTTTGCATGAAGCTGGATAAGGAATGCCCACGCAGCTTGGCTGCGGGGAGAGCAATCACCAGCTGATCAATGATGAAAAATTTAATAGAGGTGGTTGCATTTCCAACAAACTCAGTACAGAAGATAAAGTTTGACCATAAAATAAATCTTATCTACTCATTGTTTCTGCCATTTGTGTCCTACTCTCATCTCCTCCTTTACAGTTATATTCTGTTTTACCGCTTCCCCAATGGTACAATTACCAGCCAAACAAACTTCCATGCCATTCTCTCAAACTTTCAACTTGTCCCTTGATCTTAGTTTATATTGGACCTCCTGTCCCAGAATCCAGAGGCAATTTGCCTCAGGCACTTAGTTGGGATGCATCCATTATGGGATGTGTCCACTAAAAAGTTACCTTTTTCCAACTGCTTTCCAATAACTGAAGAACCCCGAGTCTCCATCACTATCACCAATGATCTGATTATGTTGCATCTTTACCTTTCTATTCTAAGATGCAGAAGGAGGGCAGGCAGAAAGCCATCAGAACATTTGCCTTTGACTATTGTCCACAACTTGCACTAACTTGCTTCATCCCTTCAGAAGAAATTTGGCACTGTCATCTGTCACCACAAAAGGTAACTCAGAGATTTTCACCCCACACACATACCACAATGCTTTTTTTTCAGCTTGAATCCACATATACTATTCTTATTCTGCACAAAAACTACACCTTTCTGATTTAAAGTTCATTCATTTCATATGACATGTTGAAAAATTTCCTTGGCCAGGATCTGATTTTGATTTAGGGCTTACTATGGATATTTTGCTGAATATTATAAATTCAAGATTTCTTTCCGTAGGAATTAAACAAGAAAAATCCTTACTAAGAGTATAGATATCACATTGCCTTCCCACGTGAGGTCATGATACCACAAACACGTTTCATTAAGAAAAAAAAAAGCAGGCAGCAGATAAGGTTCAAAGATGAGCTACAAGAATGATTCAATCTTGTAAAACACATCCAGATCTGAATCTATTTCTTCCATCTAAAAAGAACAGAAAGCAATTTATTTTAGTGTTGTTCTTACCTAGAAAAATATTAAAGCTTCTTTGTTTTGACATGCATAATCTACAGGCATAACAAGACTAAAAAACAAGAAGATGCAAGTTTCAGATTGGGAAGGGAACATAAACAACAGTAAAATAGTGAACTGATGATATCTGTAAGATCAGCAATGAAGATGGGTTTCTTAGGCTCTACAATAAGCCAGCAAAAACCAACAAAGTATTTAAGCTGGAAATACATACCTGACTCTGCTCTTTCACGCCTTGAAGAAATAATTTAAGACACGTAGCACTGGACAAGACCATCACAGGAACTGGATAAAGTGCTAAAATTCCTAGAAATCTAGAAGGCTAATGCACACTAAGTGCCCAGGACCAGAAGCCTGAAAGATCAAACTTCATGCACATGAGCCCCCTGCCACGCACACCCACGCACAGCTGGAACTACATCCAGCAGCAGCCTTAAGCCATGAACTACCTTACCTGGAAGCATGCCTCTCTCCCTCTCACACACAGTGCACATGAGATTTTTTTTGTGATAAAAATCACGGTTATCTTGTTTTTGAGGACTGAAAAACAGTCATAAACTCAGTGTCTATGTGTGTACATGTACAAACACAAGCACGCTAACACAAAGAGCTATGTATTAACAGCTGTACACAGCATTCTGTTAACTGGAAAATAATGGCACTGGTATAGACAAGCAGCTTATGACCTACATAGTGTCAGGGATTTTTTGTGTGTATTTTTTTTTTTCCATATCATGGAAAATTAAAACACCAGATATTTAGAAATATCTACCTGCTGCCTAACTATCCCTTGAAAAAAAGCAGTACAATTTTATTAGAAATAAAAATCATAGAAGGAGAGACATTGATACTATTGACAATATTGATACGACTTCTTTATAACTGACATTTGGCAATACATCACTTGAATTTTAAGTAGACTCTATATATATTGCTTTGGCATACGTAGATAAGCAAATTGCATAATTTTTTTCATCCTTTTGTTCAAGGAAACCAGAAATGTCTTACTCCCAGACAATTTCTGTTTCAGAATATTTTAAACTTAGAACAGCAACATACCTGCAAGCACCAGCAAACACAAAGTCCCACAGAAACCACTAACCTGGAGATCTCCCTATAGAATTTATCTGCATTGTCTTCTCTTCTGACTGTAGGACCAGGCAACATATATGTTAATTGCTAAAAATGCTATAACCTTACATCCCAAACTAGATTTACATATCATTTTCTCTAAAGACACATACATTAAAAAGAGTAAACGTACAAGAAAATATATATATTCAAACCATTACTTCCATTGAGTCATTTGTTCACCACAGATGAGGGTTGGGGAAACAACCACAGTAACAATGCCAAACTAAATGTATTAAAGAACGATAAAATATTAAATGAATATACTAAACTGTATTTTCTTCTTTGATTTCTAACAATGGAAGTGCATCTCCTGTTAAACTTATCCACTCTAATTTGATTAAACCACTGTCATGGTTGAGAGGGAGCTGCTGGAGCAAGGACTTAACAGCAGTTTCAATTCCAAAAGCTGTAAAGAAAGGCAGTAAATCAGACAAAACAGTACTACAAAGGGAAGACAAATGTAAAGAATAGAAGTAATTGAGGTAAGAAATATGCCAAAATATGAGAACAGATCTTCAGAAACATTAGGACAGTTTTCAAAGGAAATAAAAGGGGGAAACAAATTAATTAGACATCCAAAGTAATTCAAGTAATAGGAGTAAGTGAACAGTAAGATTCTATATAGATAGAAAACTAGTAGAGAAATGTGTGAACATGGATATGCATTTTTTCTATAAAAGTTTTAAGCACAGAAGTTTTAAGTGACAAACAAAAACCTCAACTGCAACAAAACTTGTGCTGGTATGGCACAAGAGGGATATCAGAAAAAGAGAATAAATAGATAGTGGGTGACATTCATGGTTAAAAAGTGTGACTAGAGATGTAAATGTCTGACATTTCCAGGTCATAACACTTACCAGCAATGTATGTTCAGCCAAGTTCCTCAACTCAGATAGTTTTGGAAAAAAATAAGCTCCACACTAGACGGCAGTAAGGACAAGGGAGTTTGAAACACGAATTTTCTAATGTTCCCTGCAAGGTAGGGCTAACTGCACAACAGCTGAAATCCAATATAAAAAAGCTGAATGTAAACTAATCAAGGAGGATGGAGGAAATCCTACACAAAACCAGACAAAATTAAAAGTAGCAAAGAAAAGGAAATGACAAGTGATGTCAAAGAGCAAAGAGAAGGTTCATTAGTGGTCACAAATAATAGAAATTGCTAAATGACGTACCCAAGGACTGATTCTAACTGCAAAATGTAATACAGGTAGAAAAGGCAATTCTCTTGTTTACTCTTTTATGTAAACAAAATAAAGAAGTTGGATGCTGCCAACTAATCAGGATCCACAAAGGTACATAATTCTCAAACTGAGTAAAACTACAGCAGCACAACCATGCAGACCTCAAGAACTGATAGTTTTCTAGCTTACTGGTGACCCTAACCCTATGAGTTTGGGGTTTTAAAAAAAGATGGTGACAAAATGGGAATATGCGGAAATCCTAGCAACAGAGTATCACTTTTAACATTAGAGAACATTCATTTCCTAGTACAGAAAATTGCTCGCAGAAATTTACAGAGAACAACCATTTATTCTACAAGATAAAACCATTACTGACTTAAGAACTGACAGCCATTACCTACATAAGAACATTATACCCAAAAGGGAAAGCTCCAATTCTAAGACATTTTAGAATGTTACCTAATGCCCAGCACAGTTTGACAGGCTAAATCACCACACTCAGTGTAGCGTGCTCACTGCTGTTCCTTTTCCAAAGGATCCCTCAGAGGCAGGAAAGCAGCAGATCCTGGGCCACATACACTTTCTAAATAGAATTAGAATTTATAATATATCTTTATTCACCTGACAGCATGGAAATGACCATTTTTGCTTCCCTTATAGATGCAGATGTATTAGCAAGGCTACTGCTTAGCTGAGAAAGCTTACTGTTCAGGTTTGGTTAAGTTTACTTTAATAAAGGACTAGGTAAAATGTGCTCTTCTGCAGGTAACCGCAATCCTTCCTGCCTTTGAAATCTTCACCAAATTTAAGAATTATTTGAGCATTTCTGTTGAAGTTACAACAGAAATTAAGCACAATACTTATGCTCTTAGAAAGTACCAGAACCCTGGGGTTGCCTAAAATAGAAAAAGCCTAACTTAAAACTATTACCTGCTTTTAAATAAGTAACATGCTGGCTATTGTGCTTTTGAGGTTCACAGTGGGAACCAAAATTGGCAACAGCTGCCTGCAGTTTACAGATGGACAAAGGATCCTTTGACCCTTAAAGAAAGAGAAAAAAGTTTTTCAGCACAGCATACAGGACTTGCTAATTCCAACGCAGCTGTTTCTTCATTTGATAAATGCAATTAAAGAAAAATCAGACTTTCCCCAAGTACATCTTCTGCTGAAAGTTTTCAGCTGTGGTGATAAACAGCCTACTGATTCTGGGCCACCAGCGTGCCAGTTTAAACATCACTTCTGCATCCCTTGGTTAGTCTGCACTTTTGGGATCACAAGGCAGACCAACCTCAAAAAAATCCATCATTTTCTCTACACTTGTAAAGAACAGAAGAAGTGTCCTTGTCTTGTGAAGGCAATTTGTGTTGTTTCTTGCTCTGAGACGACTGCCAGAGCCAGGATGAAATGACTAAGCACATCATTATGTTCCATCAACCTGTATGGAACAAGTATATTCACAAACAGAAAGGAATGCTACATAAATATCTGCTGCTGCATATTTCCAGAATCACATGTGCTAGATTTCTGAAAGATTTCTGTATTGACAATTCCATTATTTATTACAATTAGGATTCGTTATGCAAGACAAAATTCTTGTTACAAAGAAGCCTTTAATCTAACTCTATACTTGTTATTATGCACTTGAGATCCTTTGCACTGTATTGAATTGCAAATAACAGAATTTGGATGAAACATTACAGTCCATTTCTTACTTCTGTTTTGACTTACACCCGAAACATTAAAAAGAGGCAACTGTCTTGGATACCAAACGCTCAAAACCAGTAGGAGATAATTCCTGACAGAATAACCAGCTGTTAAATGCTGCCATTTTATGCTGCCGACACTAAAAGTTTTTGCATTCAGGTGAAATCTGGAGATGTTCATTGAGGAAAAAAAAAAAAAAAAAAAACAAAACCAAAAACCTGAAAGCCAGTAAATCCTGAGCTAAAGACAGTATCTCCTTAGGCTGCCCCAACCTCAAGTGGCCAGCACACTAGAAAGAATGCCATATACACTTGCTCAGTTCCTCAGTTCTTCCTTGGCTGAATCTCTGTGACTGTTCTCATGTTTTTCTGAAAAAAGAATCACTTGTCAACTGTGAAATCAGAAATATGAAGGAGTGCAGTTAGCAAAGTATAAATTAAAAAAAGCTTTGGTACACTTGAGCTATATGAGTCACTTTCTTAAAATAATTGCTAATCAAAACATGTTTTACAGAGAATTTCAGGTGATACACTTTTGTTAAAGCAAGCAAGAACAACAGTGAAACCCATCTTTTTTATTCCAAGTTCAACGAAAGAGGGCTACATTTGAATACAACTATCATCAGAGGTTAAGAGAGCTTCCTCAGGAGGCTCAATCATACAGTACTAAATTAAAATTGAAAAGTATCTTTGAGGATAACAGAAGAAATAATACTACCTGTACAAGTAAAAAACACTTCAGACAAAAGAAAGTTTTACTAATAATCTGAATAAAGTTTCTATATTACATGAAAAACTAAATATTATGTGATTTTCCACAACAAATAAAGGTAGGGCCTCTGTGTATTTGGCGTCTCCAAGTTACTTACTGAGATCTAATGATATTTTCCATCTCTCCATTTATGCTTACACTTTTGCAAGTCTGGAAGTGCCTGAAAGGAATTGTTTTCACCTATACATATTTTCTGTTCAGATTGTTTTCATGTCTATATTCATAACGCTCTTTCTAAATCTGTTTTCTGAATAGCCGGAATATTAATGCTGAAATAATAACTGCCTGTGGATTCCATAATCCTACAGGTTATTACTTTGCATCAAGACAGATAACTTACAAAAACCAAACCCAAAACCCACAGGACCAGACACAGTTCAACAACACTATTCGATGGTTCATCGTGAACAGCATTTTAACTCAAGTGCTGTGGAATGCAAATACCATCTAATTGGGACAGTATCAGCCCAAACCATTCCTAACTTTTTCCAGTACCCGCTCCTTTTCTTTTAGGAAATACAATGTTAAAAGGATGTGCGAATTATCATGTCAATCAGTTCAAAGTTAGAGGCCAAAAATTCAACGTTAATGCAGGAGCAGTAAATTTCTGCTGTGCACCTCCACCAGTTTTGTTTTAATTGATGCCCACTGTGTCTTCTCCTCTCCACCAATCATTACTTCCAAGTACCTGCCTGGCTCTACCTTCTTGATGCTCTCCTCCTGGGCACTGGAAGGATGATATCATGTCCTCTTGAAACTGCATCTTCTCTAGCTATAACAAGGCCAGACCTCTCATCCTCTCTTCACACAGCAAGTGTTCCAGCCCCCAACCATCTTGGTGTCTCTCCATTGAACTCACTCCAGCTTGTCAATACCTTACTGGTACTTGGGAGTTCAAGACTAGAAGTGGTCTTGCACTACATATGGTCTAAAAAAGGCCAAATTAAGGGGGATAATCCTTTTTCTTCCCTAAATCTACTGTTAATACAACCCAGGATACTTTGCTCTCTTCACAGCCAGTGCACGCTGCTAATTTATGTTGAGGTTGCTGTACAGCAAAACCATTAGATCCCTTTCTACAGAGCTGCTCCTCAAGACAGTAATGCTTCAAGGAATGGTTTCTTTTCAGGCATAGAACTTTGCATTTGTTTTTAGAATTTTATCAAGTTCCTGTTGTCCCACTCTTCCAGCCTGTCTAGGTCTCTCCAAATGGCAGATCTGTGTATTAGCTGGTTCTCTCCAATTTAGTGTTGTCTGCAAACTTCGCAAGGGAACCTCCTCTGTTCTTTGGAAAAGATATTAAACAGGACCAGTACCAGGACAGACCCCTACGGCACTCCACTTCCACTGGCCTCAAGGCCAAGTATGACTCATTGAACATTACCCTCTGAGGCTGATCATTCAACCATTTTTTTCATGCATCTTGTCCACCCATCCAGACCGTGGTATCTTAATTTGGAGGCAAGAATATTGTGAGAGACAGTGCTGAAGGACTCACAAAAATTGGAAGTGTTCTTCTTTTATCCACAAATCCACAGGAAAGCCAACAGGTCTGTACATACAGCATCCTCCAACCATAAAATTAAGAGAGCTGTACTATAAATCGTGTGAACAAAAGTTAATGTAACAGTACTCACTGTTACATTTAATGAAAACTGTAGAAATTATGAAAGCAGAAAACCAACTACTCAGTAATTGAAATCTCACACTGTTAAGATAGGTAAATATGGCATGACTGTGAGAACTGTGGTATTTTAGACAGCATAAATTATTCCTTCTGTAAGCTGTCATAAAAAGTAGAAGCAACTTCTGATGCAGGAGCACACAGTTCACAAAGCCTGTGAAGCCATCTTGAACCAAAGAGCTACTAATAGGAACTGTAACGTACTCATACTAAACCTGTTTGAATGTCAAAAAATATATCCATTCCTGTAAAGTTAGATTTCACCAAAGTAAGCTACATAAGAATGAAAAGTCTATTTAAAAGGAGTGCCTCAAAGTGTAAATGCTTGCACATGGCAGGGATCATCCATCAAAACCATCAAAATGGTTAGAAACACAGAGCACTTAGCAAAAACAAGCAGCAAGAATAACAAAAAAAGCCCTAGGAAAGCCAGCTTGATTAAAAACAACTTTGGACAATGTTATTTTAGGTAGAAAAACATCTTTTAAAAAGTGGATGTTGCTCCTAAAGAGTGAAAACAAGGATGGGGAGGACTTGCCATAACCTTTGGCTGGTTAATTAGAAATTTTTATAAAAAAGGAAAGCAAAAATAAGCTTTAAAACCAACTTTTAAATAACTCTCTATTCACAATTAAAACCTATTCCAAGAACAATCATGAAGATAAGAAAGAATCAGTAGTGTAAATCTGTAAGTGAAACATGAAGGAAGGGCTCAAATAAAAGCACCAGAAGAGCTGAACTGATTTTTTTTTTCCTCCCTAGTGTTCACTATAGAGGAACTGATGGAAGTCGCCACAACAGTTTTTCTTCAGAGGGGTAGAACAGAGCATTTTAAGCAATTGGCAGAAGATAATTCTGATACAATCAATCATTAAAATCAGGTCATTGAGATCACCAAATTTCATCAAGATTCACCCAAAATTTCCAAAGTAAAATATTAAACAGTTGATCTAACTGCTGTCATATGAAATTTATTCCTTAAAAGTGCTCCAAAAGACAGCAGTGACAGAGCCAAATACCGTATCATTTAAACAAAAAATCAGCTTTCTGGGAGCAGCCAGGGAAGTTTGGTACACATAAGCCAGGTCTGCACCAAAGCAAACCATTTAAACTATAAACAGTTTAAACTATAGTTTTAAACTATAGCAAAACCAGCAAGACTAAGCATATGGATAAATACATGGGAAAAGTCAACAACTTTTGTAGAGGGAAGTCACTACTACTACTACTACTACAATCTGTAGCTGACAGATTGATGAGCAGCTGCTTAAGTGTGATTTCAGTGACAGAACAGATCTGGATTCAAAGAGTTTGGACAGGTTACCTGAAAAAGGTAAGGAACCCTCCTAAACAAACTATGCTAACACAGGACAAAAGGGGAGATCCTCACAGAATGAAATAACTAGTTAACACAATTACAAGCAATAGCAGAAATAAACAGTTTTTCATCTGAGAGATTTTGCCAGCAGAGTTCCTTAAGGGTCAATGTGATTCAGCATAACTAAGATCTAGAAGGCTAGTTTAAAAAAACAAACAAAAAAAAAAGTAAAAAGGTGTAACCAAAAATAAATCTGATCAAAATGTATAAATGATTGAAGTGTAAAATTCCATGTAAATTAAAAAAAAAAAGCACACACAAAAAGAAATTACATGTGAATCGTAAAATCAGTAGGGTTGAAAAAGACCTCCAAGATCATCAAGTACAACCTTTGACCATGTCCCCTAAACCAACCATTCATGAAGTGCCACATCTACTAATTTTTTGAACACCTCCAGGGATGGAGACTCCACTACCTCCCTGGACAGCCCGTTCTAATGTTCAACCACTCTTTCAGTGCAGAAATTTTTCCTAATATCCAACCTGAACTTGGTGCAACTTGAGGCCGTTTCCCTTGTTCTATTGTTTGTTACCAGGAAGAAGAGACTAACCTCCAGCTTGCAACAATCTCCTCACAGGTAGTTTTAGAGAGCAAGAAGGTCCCCCTGAGCCTCCTTTTCTCCAGGCTAAACAACCCCAGCTCCCTAAGCCGCTCCTCAGGACTTATGTTCAAGACCCTCTACCAGCTCTGTTACCCTTCTCTGGACATACTCCAGCACCTCAATGTCCTTCTTCTAGTGAAAGGCCCAAAACCCAGAACAGCACTCAAGGTACGGCCTCACCTGGGCCCAGTACAGGGGAATGGTCACTGCCCTGGTCCTGCTGGCCATGCTATTGCTGATACAATTGGCACTCCTGGACAGTGACACCAGCAGATGAATGATACCAATTCTGTAACTAATGTGGGCGGGGGGGTATGTTGGGAAATGGAATCATCATACATGGTTCTCTGCTCAAATCCCAGTAGTGATCACAATAGATCACAAATCTAAGGCTAGGATCATCAGGAAATGATGAAAGAATAACGAATTAAAAAATGAAAGAAGAAGAAAATAACTGTGCCACTAGTGTGTCCGTTTTTTTGAATACTGTGCACAATTATCATAATTCTTCAATATCTCAAAAATGTGAATGCAATGCCAGAAAAGATAGAGAGAAGCCAAAGACTGTTATAGGCAGGGGTTAGTTTCTAGATACAGAACAAACAAATGAATCAGAGCAGCACAACAGAAATATTTAAGTTAACTAAAGAATCAATAAGCTTTTAAAAATCTCAGCCTCAAAACAAGAAACTTAACCTCTACTAATTACCAAAACCAATTTAACTGGTAATGCTGAAAAAGAAATCAGTAGGTTGGACATGTCTCCCAGTTGAGTGTTACAGCAAAACAGACTGGATTGATATGCTCAGAGAAAAGGTTTAAGTCCGCTACACAGAATGCCGGAAAAAGTGAACCCAACTCTCAGCATACCCTCAAAGAACATGAGTGGTAAAAGGCAAGAAAAGCACAGT
The DNA here is from genome assembly GCA_038380795.1 of Pyrocephalus nanus. Lineage (NCBI taxonomy): Eukaryota > Metazoa > Chordata > Aves > Passeriformes > Tyrannidae > Pyrocephalus > Pyrocephalus nanus. Next base: position 44,718,574 of record CM076259.1, read on the forward strand.
TTTCTTCTGCTGGTGACATTACAACTTTCAGAAGTTTATAAACAAGTCCTTTTATTTATTTGATGTTTACTCAAGAGTTTTGCTGATGTATTCTATGAAATGGCATGGTCTGGTATATACCATGATGTTGCACTGTGTCCAATACATAATTATGTTGTACTGTAACACAATACATAGGTGTTCCACACCTCCTTGGAAGGCAAAACTGTAGGATGTTACTAACAAGAAAGTTTAATACATAACAGGCTCTAAACACAAGGAATTGTCAGGCAGGACCAATTTTTAATACAGATAACCTGAAAAAAAGTAATCTGAAAACTGATATTTAATAAAGATACAGAAGAAAAAGCACAGTTCTAATGAAAACAACATCACTGGGCAGCCAAGCAACTAATATGAGAAATTAAGTCTGTCATATTTTCTATTGCTTATATATTAACACATCTGAAAAACAGTTTTTTTGCAACTGGTATGTTGATATCTTTATTGCTACATGGCAAGGTACCAGTCTCTTGCAAGGGTAGACTTCTAGTAAATAGCTGTCATCAAGCCTATGCATGCCTGAAGTCAAATTACAAATAGTAAAGAAACAGGTTGTTGAGCTTAATGCCAGAAAAATATCACGTATCTAATCCATGAAAGAATTACAGACCTTAAGTCTGCTATTATTTTACTATCCATATCATTTATTTTTTGGTCTCCTCCACAGCTCTGTTTAGACTCACTAATCAATGGTACTTACATTAGTACTTTAACAGTAACATTTTCTACCTATATATAACAGGAAACATTCCTATTTTAAAATTATCTATGTATATTACTACAACTGCAAAAATTATAAATACCTAGAAATGTTACTAGTAAATTTAAACATGCTGTTAGTAGCAAGCAACTTGTTAAGTACTCTGAAATCACAGCATCTAATTTTTACAGTTGCTCATCAAATGCAGGATTTTTTTGTCAATGAGAAAAGATTTGAATGACTGAAACTGCTTCCTAAGCGAAAAACTAGAAGTAAAAGCCCTTACATTAAAAAACCCACAGTAAAACAAACCCAGCCCCTGACACCACAGAGACATTAACTCATCCTCCCCTCCGATTCCATAACACAAGTACAAGCCCTATTTCATATTCTACGCCCTGCATAAGAGAGGTCTTGCTGACTCCCAAGCACATACAACACGACAGCATCAATTTTTCTGCTTGTCCTCTGGAATGTCATGTAACACAAATTTTGACCAGCTTTCTGACAGACCAGTTTAAATCACTGTGATTTTATTCGTAACCAAAATAAAACCACCTATATATTAATCTTTATTTAAATTACATAAGCTATTAATAGCTTAAGAAAACAAACTACACAGTTATTGAAAGGTACTGAAAGAGGCATGTGCTGCAATGAAAATTAATCCTTTCATAAATCAATAATTACACAGAAAATAATTTCTTGTCTTCTAACACAGTAAAAGGTATTCGATAAAGAAACAGCACAGAATCACAGTATTAACTAGACAATACCGATATTTATATGCAATTCTTCCGTATTTAGTCATAATCATGAATTACTTTTAAATTTTTTTCCATCTCATACTGATTTTGCATGGATGAAAAACAGAAAAATTACGAAGCACTTGACAGATTCCAGTTAAATTCATTAACTGTTGCTAAGAGGGTGAAGAACAAGGGATTGTAAAAACAATGTAGGTTTGGTGGGCTTTTTAAAAAATAAACCTGATAAGAATCATTTACTTTGATACTAATTTTATAGGTAATATCTGGAAACTCTGCAATTCTTTGTGAACTTATGTGAAAGACTAGAAAACAGACTTTGACAGTCTGGTCTAAAAAAACAATCAATTATTAAGATGAAAACCCAGATCAAGAGGAACCAAGAGTGCTGTGTTAATCCTCCCTGGGCATCACATTACTCACAAATTCCACATTCAGTATATTTAAATAGGGACTTCAAGTAAAGAATGATCACAGGCAAAAGATTTGACATAGAAGATTAATGATAAGCAATGAAGACTATGTGAATGGTCTGTGAATGGCCCAGCATAACACAGGATTAGTGTGTCAGAGAACAGTATCTTCTCTCACAACTGCTACATGCCATCACATCACATAACAATGCTAATAAAATGTTAGTCATCATCTAGTCTTATCCTTTTCAAGATGCAGGCATCAAGTACTGACATATATGGACAAAGTAATTCAAGAAAGGCAAGTTTATTTCTGAAGTAAAAATATGAATGACATAGCAAAAACTTACCTATATTTTAAAAGCATGACAATACTTAAAAGGTTAAAAAAACACCTCTGGTAATTGACTATACATTTATACACAGAAATTAAAAGCACTCTAAAATGAAGAAACTTCAAATGATCAGTGCATCATTAGGGATGGGAAAGAGGTATGCCCAAACAAACACTCAAAGCCCTGCCATACCCAACTATTCATGCTTTACAACCAAAGTACCTCATTTAGGTTGCACAAAACCTGCTTCACTGGTGAAACACCAGTGAGTGTGACAGCTCCTACTGCACAATGTTGGCCATTACTAACCTGGGTCATAGTTTTGTTTCTTCTTTGATTAGAAGGAAGTATAGAAAGGAAAGCAATTAGCTGGGCTGAGCAGTAGCCTGAGCAATTTACTGATAAAGTAAATTCTGATAAAGTACAGATTCTTATGGTTTTTACCTGGGCTTTAGATAAAATAGTAATTTTGATTACAATCTGTATGTATAATAGCACCTAAAAGCATTATTTACATAAAGTTTAGCCCAGTCCTTTCACTGAAGCTTTGCAGTCTGGCATCTCTAACCTTACAGATTACATGTCGATTAAGCAACCACTTATTAAATCCATTTTTCTTGAAGTAATCTTCAATCAAGTTTTTCTAAGCTATTATTTTTTCCACTTCAAAAGATTTAACACCGGAGATCAGAAGCTTTGGGATACCACTCCCACATCAGCTAGCAATGTCCATTTTTAATAATGATTTGGAAGATCAGAAAGGAACTAAGTACAATTATGAATTTGGAGGAGTACCAAACCACAGAAAGTTAGGTACATTGTCTATGCTTATAATATGTGTTGTTCTTCTAGTTTTTCTCAGGTACGAATGTATTCAACTTAGTTCAATTCAAACACCAATGAAGTGTGCCAACTGTGATGCAACTATGGGAAATTTTATGTCCCAGTTAAAGGGCTTTTTTCCACCATCAAGAAACTGGTTTTGGCACAAACCTGAACATGAAAGCCCATCTAAAAGCACTCTCTGTCCTTCCCTTTCTCCCCACCAATACACACTAAATACAATACAATACACAGGTATTTATTTCTTATAAGACCCAGTACATCCAATCACAAAACAAAATGAAATTTCAGAGGTTTTAAAATAAGCAACACCAAATGTATTTTTTGAACCTCTAGTGTATCTGCTTAGAGAAAAGAATAAATTATTAATACAGGATTGATTTCAATTAAGTGTCAAATTAAATGGAGCTTCCAAAGAAATTACAGCAACATTTTTCCATGTCCTGTTCATGAAATAAAACCAATTTAGCATTTTAATTAGGAAAAAAACCTTTAAAGAAAGCTTTAAAAGTTGATATTAGGCAATGCAATATACAGTCCTTGCAATTTTATTCGTTAATTATTCTAAACCAGTTAATTACCCCCATAGCTAGTGTTATGTCTAAATATTAATTCCTAAAAAGAAAATGGCTTCAAGCTAGTCATTAAAGCTTCTACCGAGGGAAGTCCAAGCTATCTTTAATACAGTAGCTTAAAAACCTTAATGAATTATAGAAGACAACTAAACAAGATGCATGTAATTACTTTCGTGTCAACACAAAGTAACTCTTAAAAAAATCACATTTCTTTCCAATTTATATTTTGTGCATTTTTTCATTATTTATATTTAACACTTTGTACCTATCTACTAAGACACACACATGCTCCTTACTCATTCTAACATAAAGTTTGCAGGTTAGGGTTCTGTATACTTTATTACATAAATCACATAATGCTACACTTTGGTTAGTACTGCAATATCTGTACAAATTAGGTGCAAGAATTTAAAAAAAGTTAATTGCTTTAGTTACTTGTGCATGGACAACTTGAAGCACATATTTTGTCTCTTTAAGCTATACTACTTTTCGTAGAAGGAAAACAATTCCATTGCCTCCAACTCATTTTTCATAGCTAATTTTCAGTTTTGAAATAGGATACAACTCTTCATTCTTCATCAAATAAATATTTGCTTAATTCAAAATGCACAGAGACTGGAATACTCAGAGTGGAAAAAAGGTGGCTGAGAATGCTCTTTAGAAGCAAGAGGAAGATGACATAAAAGCAAACTTGAAGAAAGATTTAGAAAATTCTTACCTAGGAAGAAAGAGCAGTAGGTCAGAAGTAGCAGTGGGCCATTTTCCCACGCTACACTACACAAGAGCATCAACATAAGATTTGGATATTTATTTTCTTATCTTTATTTCGATAGGATTATGGAATGAACAGATAACAGAGTTGAAAAAGAGATAAGCTATTTCTCAGTGTTAATTTTTTTCTTTTAATGTAAACACTACTGCCTTTGGTTTAGCTTCATTTTAATTCCTCTTTAGACACCCAACACACTAAATGCTTGGGAAAGCTCAGTAAAAGTTACTAAAAAAAAGTAGTTAGACAGTTTGCACTAAGGAGTTCTGCTAGAATTAAAAAAATGCCTCCTATCAGAATCAGAGAAAATTGAAAGAAAAAATGAAGCATGACTCTCCTGTTTGCACAACAGACTGCCCATTTGACACTACTGTTGCTGAATTACATCTAGTTGTTCTTAAAGATTCTTTGTCTTCTCAATTGCTTATGGTTTCCCATATTTAACAGAGATGACCTTAATATCAGTTATCCTAAATGTGTGAGACATGGAGCAGGGTTGGACAAGGGCTCTAACCAAGAGACACAGTGTCCATGAAATACTCTATCTAAAAGACGTTTCTCCAGTGTGAGGGTGAGGAGCTATAACCATCACCAGGGTGTAAGCTCGGAGCAGCTGTGAACAGTTATTTAGGTCCCATGCGTAAATAACTTTGTTCCAGAACCATGGAGAATGTTAAATGACAGCATCAAATTAAGCACAAGTTTTTTGGACCTCGGACTCTTTTTGAGCAAAGTTGTGGGAATGGAGGAGGACAGACATTAATGCACTCCTTTTCAGTTCTAGAAAAGGAAAATGCCACTCCTTCCTTTGTACTTTCCAGTGTCCACTATTTCTAGCTCTTTGTATCCACAACTATAAACAATATCAGGTAGTACCTAAAGTAGGAGGATTTTCTAAGAAGGCAAGAGAAGTGAAAGGCAAATCAAACAGTTTAATTTAACAAGCTTAACTTATTATAGTACATCTTTGAAAAAGGATTAATTGCTATCAACACATCAGAAAAACAAGCCATTTTAAAAATAGCTTTTGGTCATTAAGCTTTTAAAAAGCGAATATAAATACTCATGATATAAATGCAGGTCATTTTATATTTTCAAGGCATGGCACCTCAATTAAGTGCAGGTCACAGTTACCTTGAATATATTAATATCCTTAGATTACCCTCAGCCCAGCTTGACATTAAATACTTATCTGAAACTTTTTGTTACAAAACAGCTTTTCAGTAACAATGAAAAGTAATCATAGCTGTTGGCATGAAAAGTTGAAATAAAAAGCTATAACAATATAAACATTTATATTTTGTTAAATGCTTTCATAACATTTCTTTTTTATAAGCAAATTGCACACAATCAAACATACAAAGCTACAGTCTGTACTTTCATTCCATAAAACAAGTGGCCAAATAATCCTGGTAGTCAAAGACAGTGTTGGAGGAATTAATTCACAAAATGGTGTATGCTTGTCATCCAGAGATCGGAGGTAATCCTTCTCTCTAAGCATAGAAAGGAGAAGGAGGCCAACTCTGCAAACATTCTTTGTGTCTTTATACTTTAGGAGACAGAACATGGAGTTGTATGGCTAATTCATCTTGCTTTTAAATGGTCAAGAAAATGGGAAATGGTGGAAAATTATGCTGGTGGAGAAAATGGGAATAATGTCTCAAAGCTTGGACACCTTTAGGGACTGAGTTTTACTGCAGCGCTTGATTACTTGTTGAAATATACACTGATGGAGGATTCTGTTCTTCCTCTTTGTGTTCATAAAAATGCATCATACACCTTTTCCTCCAGCGTTGCTATAAAGTATCGAACAGCTATCGTATCAGAGTAGGTTGCTAACATTACAGAGAGAGTAAGAGGAACCCCTCCCACCACTTAATTCTGCAGCTAACACCAACAGCATTAATGAACTAAAAAACATTGATTAAAAGGCCATCTTATTATGACATCTTGCTTACAACCAGAAATTTAGAGCAGAGAAAAGGTTCAATATCCTATTAAGAGTAACAGCAAGTAGAAAGATAGTGCCTGCATAGGAGATTCAAATGGAGGTATCCATGTTAAAGCATTCAGAAGATAAACACTGCCCTGAACTGAAAAAGTCACTACCAAAAAGTTGCACCGGTAATGAAATTACCCACGCTGTACGCCTGGCCCCTGGCAGAGTGGACTGGAGGGAAGATGAATTACGAAGAGGGCTCAGCACTCTCAGGGAAGGGATTGCACTTAATGCCCCGGAATGTGCCTCGGCAGAATGCCCATGTCCGGCACACTGGCTGGAATCCAAGCAGATCCATTACCTTCCCTTTATACATCAGCTTACCACATGCCTTGCTGACACCACAGATATGCCTTTCCTCCACCTCTTTATTTTTAACTGTAGTATCTTTAACACAACTGAGATGCATACTTCAGGCTATACCATTAAGGAGGATTTTAAACCCAGTTTAGCACTTGGCAAATTACTGCATTATCTTCCCAACTTTAATCTAATACTGTTTTAAAAACAGGCAAATTAAACTAATGATACAGTTCTCACAGATGCTTACATGCGTTACACTGATCCAACTGTACTTTGAATATCAAGTTACCTGCACATGAACTGTTTAAATGTCCATAAAAACAATCATTTTAATTCATAAATAATTAGACCGTCTCAGGAAAAAAAAAAAAAAGTCCTTATCAGGAGGTTCTAGTAAATAGAGGATAGAGAAAAGATATTGATACATTTCCTTTCAAAATTGATTTGCTTTTTCATCAGTTGTGTGTATTTCCTGTACACAAATCTGGTTGAGAATCAGCACACCTTTGAAATTCTGTGCCTCTCCTTGTCTCTGGTCTCCAAAGAATCATATTTCTATCACAGATTACCAATACCATAAGAATCTAAATATTTTTACTTGAGGGGAAAAAAGACAACACTCCAGAAAGTCTTTTGGTTTTGCAGACTGAACTTTGTGTTTTGCTTTATCCAGATCACGGATATTTGAGCCTAAATATTTCATATCCCAACCTTCAGACTCTTATTCTGAAAAATTACTTCTCTATTCTTGTTGTAGGCAGTAGAAATCTCCCTAATATTGCAAAAACAGACATATTCCTATCCATAGACTACAACCACCTGCTTTGTTTTCAGTGGGAAAAAACTAACTGAAAAAAAAAAATCTGCCACTTCTCCAGGAAACTTACTACCACAGGACAACCTGAGTCTTTCTGTGCACCAATGCAGATGCCCAGGGCTTAATAGCAATTATCATCATGCTGAGGTGCAGCCTTGTTGCTTTTAAAACAAAGCCACTAAAACTCCATACACCAAACCTGGCATTATGAACACAGCCATTCATTTCCATGCTATTAAGGAGGAGGATTAGAAAAAAACAAACTGCAACACTACATCTCCACACCAAAAAAAAAAAAAAAAAAAATTGGAAAAAAAAAAAGGCAGGGAGCTTTTACTCCCACAGCAAAATTCAATCCAGGGCTCATAGCTCAGTAACATAAGCTCAGTAACATAAGTTTTGTTGCAGTGCATGAGAACCCCGCCATTAACAATGATCTCAACATACAAGATACTCCAAAAACAACTGACACAAACATAAGTTTATATTTGCTTGATAAATTACTTCCATGTAACAAAAATTCCCCTCTCCCCCCCCCTTTTTTTTTTTTTCCCAGACTTAAAACTTTCACAGAATCATAGAATCGGCCAGGTTGGAAAGGACCTCTGAGATCATCAAGTCCAAACCTTGATCCAACACTGCCATGGTTACTAGCCCATGGCACTAAGTGCCACATCAGTCTCAAGATGCTTCTGCATGGGAAGTGATCCTCTTCCCCTTCTGAAGCCCTCAAAAAATCAAGAAAATAAGTCATACAGAGCAAACTCATGCTATAAGGAAAGAAGTAGGATACGAAATGGATAACCAACTAGGAATTCCACAAGATTAAAGCAGTCATCATTTTTTACAGCCCTTTTTCTATTATCACAGACTTGTTTTTCACTGTGGTAAGTAGTGTACCTTGGCACTTCAATGAAGTTTCTCCTCTTATGATTTAACAAAAGCCACTAAAGAACTCGTCAAGGCTCTTGCTACACTTAATGCTCTAGTCAGGGTTATATGAAGGGTACGTATACACCAATCCTTCCACTTAGGTTCATCAGGAATAGCAGCAAAGCATTTGGTGTCATTAAAGAGCATCGTTAAAGAGCAGGCCTGTGGAGAAGGACTTGGGGGTGAGATGGTTGATGAAAAACTCAAGATGAGCTGTCAAGTGTGTGCTCACAGTACAGAAAACCAACCAAATCCTGGGCTGCACCAAAACCAGCGTGGCCAGCAGCTTGAAGGAGGTGATTCTCCTTCTCTACCTTGCTCTTGTGAAACCCCACCTGGAGTGCTGGGTCCAGAGCTGGTGCTCCCAACATAAGAAGGACATGGAACTGTTGGGACTCCACAGGAGGGCCATGAAGTTGATCAGAGGTTTGGAGCACCTCCCCCATGAAGACAGGCTGAGAAAGTTGGGTCTACTGAGCCTGGAGAAGGGAAGGTTGTGCAGAGACCTCACAGCAACCTTCCAGTGTCTGAAGGGGTCCTATAGGGAAGCCAGAGAGAGACTCTGTCAGGAACTGTAGTGATAGGACAAGGATTGATGGGTACAAACTGAAAGATAGGAAATTTAGGCTACATATTAGGGAGAAATTCTTTACTGAGAGGGTGGTGAGATACTGGAACAGATTGCCCAGGTAGGTTTTGGATGCCCCAACCCTGGCAGTGTTCAAGGCCAGGTTGAATAAGGCCTTGAGCAACCTGGTCTAGCTGGAGGTATCCCTGCCCATTACAGGAAGGTTTGAACTAGGTGATATTTATGGTCCCTTCCAACCTTTAACATTCTATTATTCTATGAAAGTCACATTATTGTTCACAATACTGAGAAAGTACCTTGGTTTTCACTGAAAAGCTTCTAGCCCTTACAATTCAGATGTTTCAAGCCTGAAGTTTCAAAACCAATAAAAAGAATCCACATGACCTTAAATAAAAATACTACATTTTCAGACAGTTTAATTTTAAGGCTTGCTTTATGACTTCTAAACACTTATGACCACTACATTACCTACCAAGAAGTTTCACTTACTCTCTTGTCAAAGTATTGTTTTACCATTAACAGGTTGGCTATGCGTTATATAAATTACTCATAAATATATATAATAGCAATTTAATTTCTTTTAATGTCTGACATTTCATAAGTCACTTATTTTATGCATAACAGAAAATGAATTATGCTATTGTATATACTTATTGCATAAAGTAGCATTTTTTGAGACAACTACAACGACACGGTGCTTTCCTCAGTGCTTTATGCATACAAAAGTTCCAGAAATACAGTAGAGTAACCTCTGGAGAAGGACGGATCCACTTTTTCATTCCCTGCTTCCCCTACTATAAAAATATCGTATTAAATAGGAATATTGCAAGATCAAAACTGAATAAAGGAAATTCTGCTTGCAAAAGCACAACAACTGTTTTTATGAACTGCCTATAGGGGAGGTTTTATACACTCAGCAAAATTACTCAACATAAAAAATTATTCAGCTAATGCACAGCCATGCATGTTGCCTGCACATTAACTTGCAGTTCATATGAAAACTATTTATGGCCTCTGCTCTTTACAAATTATGGCCTTTAGGACCAATACCCTGTCCACAACTCAAAGCACATCACTACTGTCTCAACAGAACTGGATCGTCATCAGTAACTCATCATCTGTCTATTCAAAGTTCACTGTCAGAGAAGACAAGTTCTACAGCTTGGTGTGGTGAAGAAGGGCTTGTGTAATCTTCCCAGTTACAGCAGCTGCTCAAATAAAGGATATTGGGTCTATCAACTTTGTTTTGCCAAATGCATTCACAGAGACACTAAAGGAGCTAGAAGCATCCCACAAGCATACAGTGATGGGAAACTTAAAATCTCCAGGTCTGAAGTGACAAGACAATAGCCCAGTTACGACCTCCAGAATGACCAGGAATACTGTATGCATGAAGTTTTTCACACTTCAAAGGACTGCAAGCAACTTTTAAAACCACTTGCAGTGGTCTAGTCAGATCAACTGAATATTTCTGATGGCCAGCAGCAGATGTACATAATTTGAATTTATCAAGGTGAAACACAATCACACACACACACGATGGAACCATATGGAAGGGTCTGATTCCACCATAATAATACCACATCCAGAACTGAATCCCTACACAGCCTTGCCCAGAGACACTGTGTCTACTTCCCATTACTCGCCACCTTCTAACTCTGCATTCAAAGCTGAGGCCAGGGCAGTCTGCTTTCTTCAGAAATGGGAGGAGCAGAGGCAAGCATCACTTCCTGCTGGCTTCCCGCAGAGCAGCCTCTCATGTGGAGCCTGCTGATCCTGGAAGTGATGGAGGGAGAGTGACCTAAGCCACAGGCTACGGGAAGGAGAAAGTACGTAGGACCCTCTGGACAACTTCATCCTGCAGAGCCCTGCAGGAAAGACTCACAGATGCCCACATGCAATTCGCAGAGGCAGAAGGAAAAAAGATGCATTACTTCCACATCTAGTCTCACAAATCCTTCCCACAAAGGATTCACCCATGTGATGATTCTCAGGACAATCACTTCTTTGCTGTCAGTACCAGTACTCTGCAATATTGGAAGTGGTACCTCCTACCACTGCCACAGAGAATGAATGTACACTGCAAGGAAAAAGCCACCTGTACTAGAACTGCTTTAAAAGTTTTACACCAAGGAATATGAGTCCATGATTTCTGACAATGCATCTTGATTGCATTGCTGTCATTTCAAGAAGCAGTACTGTCAAGAGACTTCCACATCACAGATTATAAACTGAGGTACCCATGATAAACATTCAACAAAGAGATGGCATATTAACAGGGAAACTGCATTAATTTTCATAGGAGCGTTAACATAAAGAATCCAGTATTTATTACTACACAAAGTCTCCTCAATTAGTATATCCAACACTTCTTGTGCACCTAAATATTTAGATTTTTCTTTATATTTTTCACTTTTGAGGCTGTAGAGAAGCAAAGACATAAATCTTAAAGAATAACAATGCAACACAATTTGGCAATACAACATTGTCATTTTTTCCAAATTTAACAGCAGCTGGGAAAAAAGTATGTCAGCAATTTCCTACAACGTTTTTCTGGGAGATTGAGTAGGAACATTACATACAACAGGAATATTCAGAACAAAAGAAAACACTGTGTACTAGAAAAGTAAATTTATACCCCTTATACTACTTATAATTCATGATGGTTCTTCAGCTAAACTAAAATAAAAGTTTTAACAGACTTTTTTAAAAAAAAAATCCAGAAACAAAAGACTTGCTTTAGTTTTTGCCATTTTTGTTTTCCATGTAGAGTCCTTCCCATAAGTCACAGCCCAAATGCTGTTACTAATGACTTTTTAGGTCTTCGGTACTCTTTTTCAAAAAATTTCCTGGAGAGAGCTCAAAAACACAAGCACAAATTTCTTTACAGTAGTGCTTAAGTACAACTCTATGTGAAAAAATTAATAATGTTTTTTCCCAGAAGGAGAAATACAGCAGCAGAAACACACACACATGCAAAAACAATCAAGCCATAAAAATGAACTCAAGCTCTGATACAATGCAGAAATTGATTTACTTTGAATGACAAATTACAATACACATTTTAACTGTATATGACAAAATAGATGTTTTCCTATTATAAATTAATTCCAATTTATGAATTAGAATGAAATTCAATGAAATTGAATGAAAAGAGTGAAATGAAAAGAGTTCACAGCGCTTAAAAAATTCTCACTTAACAAAAAGGAGCAGTGTGCACTGCCAGATATTCTGGTGGAGGGTTAGAAGAAAATAATTACAGACAAAACAAATCACAGCACAGGAAAAGTATCTGCACATTGCAGAGCTCACCCAGCTGAGCACAGCATATTGTTTTAGTAGCTATGTTTCCATCACTCACTTGTTTCTCACGTGCTTATAAAACATTCCCAGCCTAACCGCAAAATTTCTGTAGAATCAGAACATGAAAGACTACATTTCTCTGACTGCAAACTTGCTAAACCATACCCACATTTTTCAAGTAGCTGCTGTAACTGTACCATTGGAAAAAAAAAAAAAAAGTATTCCATTAAATTACATTAAGGACACAAAGATTTCAGGAAGACAAACCAGATCTTGCACTTGCATGAAGCATGGAAAAAAGCTTTTCTCTGATCTATGCATGTTAGTACAAAAACTCTCTTAAAAAACCCCCAAAGAAACAAAAAAACAACCAACCAAACAACCAACAAACCAACTTCCCAGAATGTTCTACTGTGGACACAACTGTGTGGTTTATGGCTGGCATAGAGGTAATTTTTTTCCCAGTAGCTGGTGTGCGACTATATTTTGGATTTGTGCTGGAAACAGTGTTGATAACCCATGGATGTTTTAGTTACTGCTGAGCAGGGCTTATACTGAGCCAAGGCCTTTTCTTCCTCTCACCCCACCAGTGAGTGGGCTGGGGGTGCACCAGGAGGGGACACAGCTGGGACACCTGACCCCAACTGATGAAAGGGATGCCCTAGACTATATGGCATCATGCTCAGCAGATAAAACTGGAGGCAGATGGAGGAAGGGAGGGATATTTGGAGTGATGGCATTTGGAGTGATCTTCCCAGGTCATTATTATGTGTGATGGAGCCCTGCGTTCCTGGAGATGGCCGAACACCTGCCTGCCCATGGTGAACAAACTCCTTGTTTTGCTTTGCTTGTGAGCAAGCTTTTGCCCTACCTATTACACTGTCTTTATCCTGACCCATGACTTTTCTCACCTTTATTCTTCTGAATCTCTCCCCTGTCCCACCAGGGCCAAGTGAGCAAGGGGCTGTGAGGTGCTTAGTTGCCAATTGGGATTAAACCACAACAACTCACTGAGAAAGGTAGAAAAGCCTAAGTGGAGATGGATCTCATGAAGAACACTTGAGAACCAGAAGTCCATCTCATGTGAACAACTAAATCTGGTATCAATTATCCTCATTTGTTTCTTATTAAACAGTAGAGATTTTAAATTAATGCTTTACATTAGAGAAAAGCATTTAAATTGATCTGGGAAAACCTGGTTTTGAATTGGTGTATTGTTTTCTTAATCTTCTGGAGATTACAATGTTTATTCCTGCTGTTTTCACATTTTCATCTTACTTATTCCCAAATACAACAGTGATACTACTGTATTCCCTTATGCCTAACACCATATTTCTCAGTACAAAAGGGTGCCAGACGTTTTATCCCTCAGCTTTACCACACTCCTAGGTAAGAACCATACACTCTTATGCCTTCTCCTCAAGTTAATGAGCAAAGGAAAACATTTCATTACAGGCTACTGAAACCACTGTCACTTCGCATTAAAACAATTTAAGGTTATAAAATAAAGAGCACTATCTATGTCTCCATGGCAAGAATAATTCTGATTTTGTATTTCTTTGAAAAACACCCGACAAGTCCACAGTTGCTTCAAAAGCAAATTTAGAAAGGAACTGGTCTAGAGGCGGCACTGCAGCCCCAAACCAATTCTTCTATTAGTTATGCTATTAAGGTCTGTTATCTTTTAACTTTCAAAGGTTGGTAAAAGGAGAAGCAGACTATCAGATGTGATCAATACATAGCCATTAAGACTTCTCTACTGAAAAATAAGTTCATTTTGGCAACTTTCTGAGAGAACATAATACAATTACAAAGTCTATTTCACCATGGTGAGCAATACAACATCACAGAACTTTCCACTTTTCTCCTTGACAAGGTTTCACAAGAGCATGCACACGCAGTCAAGTTCCAAGCCCAGCCTGACCTGGCAGCATGTAGCCCTCTGCCTCTTGGAGGGCCACCAGAAGAAGCCTTTCATGGAAGTTCAAGCAGAATTCGTCCTGTAAATTCTGAGGGTATCTGTCCATTTAGACTAGGAACTTCCAAAATAAATCCCACAACTTCATTACTAACACACTTTTATATTTATTTTTCTTTCCTGGATTCACACAGTCTGTATTATAAATGTTTTATACATATGCATACATATCCTTACTAATAGATATGAAGTATAAATTTACACTATAAATATAAGTCCATAGCTTTATATGCAGTTCAGTATATTTTAATATTACATTATAATTTCTTAATAGATTATTAATGTAAATAGCAGTATCTCCAATAAGAGGCATTATAAAAAAAAAAGCCTACTTTACAAAAAAAAAAAAAAAAAAAAAAGAAAAAAAAAGAAAAGAAAGATTAAGAAAAACCGTATTCCTGGAAACATTGATTTTCTTCATTTCATGTAACAGTTTCATCTACGCTATGGTTTGTCCCTGAAGTTTTTGAAGGCACACGAAGGAGTTTCTCTGATGACTTGGCAAAGGAGCAGGGAAGATATCAGCACTGATAAGGTAATATTTGTGTGCTACATCTGCTAGAAGTGCTTCCTATAGACTACATCAGTGTAATACAGTCATTCTTGAAATTTCTCCCACCCTGAAAGGGACATAAACCCTGAAGAACTACTTTAAATCATGTCTGGTTTTTAAAGATGGCAAGACTCCCTTCTCTTGTCTTTTAGTTCACAGTGTAATAAAAACCTTTGTGAGTAGCAGTAGGGAGCTATAGCCTAGTACATAGTACATCTAAACCAGCATTTCACACAGTTTTATCTGTCATTTATTTTGGACAATTATTTTAACTAGTGTCTTTTTAGAATATTATTCAAACAAAATTAAGTCTAGTTACATTAATAACTTATTATAAGAACCATAGTAAAAACAAAATTAGATAACATTATAATGTGCCAAAATTCAGTGAACTAAAAGTACCCAATGGAGAAAACAGGCTCTATCCTATTGTCACATATATCACCAGTGAAGTCTATGTAATGTTCTCCACAGCACAAATTAAACTAGATTCTGATTTATTTCTTCCTTTTCTGGCTACATTATGTTTCCAAGATGCTGAGCTGCTTGTCAGGAATAACCACATTCAGTCAGCCACAACCTTACACAAAGCTCTGCAAGGAAATGTAATACAGAGCTCTCATGCTAAGCCAGCAAACACATTTGAAAACAGTAGCAATGGGAGTATAGTTGCTACTGCTTGTACAGAACAGATAAATTTTTTTTTAAAAAAAGGGCTAGTTATCACTATGTTCAAAGCTTTTAGGAAAAAAAAAAAACCCACAGCTTCTACCTAATAAAGCAAGTAAGGAGGAAGCTTTGTAATACCTATTTTGAAGCCATCTACAGAATTTACTGGAGGAAAAGTCTTATACTGCCAGTAAAGAAATGTTAGTTTCTTTATTAGGTTCTCGGTTAAAAATCAGAATACTATTTTGTGCAATTCTTTCTAATCAATCTACTTTTTGTTTTCAGGCAAGCTACTTTCTTATCTGTTTATGTTTGCCTACCAACATAAACAGCCAAAGACTCTCAAGTTTCTGCCTTTTATTACATTAGCTAAAAATGCAAAACCATGCAGCTTAACTCACCCCATCTGTCCACATGTATCAAAGTGCCTAGAAAGAATGTTAGATTTTATTTAATCACTGAAGTCATATAGCAAGAGTGAATTCAAGTAAAAGGTGACAGATCAGATGGAAAGATAGTTAAATTTTAACCTTGACCCCCTGAGATTACATTTGACATCATGTTTTTTTAGTATCAATGAAGACACCTGCACAAAGAATCTCTGTGCACACAGAGAAGGGAATAAATGTAAATATTTTTAAAGTCAGAAACTTCAGGATAGAAATATCTCACATTCAAAAAGCTGAAATGGATACCATATATTTAAAGTTGTGAAACAAATGCACACACATAAGTAATATTTAAGGGTATAATTAATTATAGCATCATAGTCCTACAGATTCCATACTCTCTATACCACACTCTATTTTAGGCACACAACATGACAACGTCTCTATGTCACTAATGCTGAGAATTATGTTTGTGATATATTTAATATCTCAGTTATTGATTTAGACTGCTTGGTGGATACCTGATACATACAGTATTTCCATAATACAGTGAAATACAGAATTAAACAAGAGGTAGATAAGGTTACTCTCTTTGGCTACACACAGGAACAGTTTCAGAAACACTGAAGTATACTTAAGGAAAAAAGATTAGGTTAAACTGAGTTAGCAATCTAATTGCAGGGGAGATGCATATTTATTGATGCATAAAAACTGGAGGAATGTTGTTTAAAAATGCATTTTTTGAGCACATACTATTTTCAGAATATTTTTGGGACTATTAATAACTCATTCATTCCAGATGAATTAGGAGGCAACAATGTTACCAAGGCATTTAAACACACAGAATCAAACCAATTATATTGAAGTCCTTCAGTTTACTTCTAGATGCACGGTAAACAAAAAACTTAGTAGGAATATATTCACACAACAGAGCAGAGTTAGAAGGCACATGCATGAATTGTGTTAAATTGTCTCTTTCATAGCCATAGACTATAGATATCTCAGTCATTTAATAAAACATTGACTACCCATTTCCTATTCAATAAAAGGCACTATTGAATGCATTTACCAACTGGGTTGACTGCCTTATTGTGATCTAAGACAACTTTTTTTGGTAATAGTTACTGAGATAGTGGACAGTAAAGATACAGTGGAGAGTAAACCATGAAGCTGGCAGAGGGATGGATGCTACTACGTGCCAACAGGAGTGCTGCTTGCAGCTCACTACACCTCTGTGAGGAGCTTCTCTAGCACCGGGCACTCCTGTAAAGAAACACCATGGGTTCAGAGCACCTTGAATCCAACTGCCCCCCTCCTCCAAAGCCTGCCAGTTTTATAGATTCTTCAGTGGGAAGATGATTTATGGGCACCATCTTGCAGATGATTCAAGGACCCAACCTGAAGATGCAGTGAGAATCCTCCAACACATTTCCAACCATGCTATCCAACCAGAACAGAAATCTAAGGCTGTGCAGGGAACCACTGCCTGGCTCTGTGTGCTGTGTTCCACTCCACTCTGAACAGAGTAAGACAGCAAGGAGAACAGTAAGCCAGTAGCAAGGTAAGATGCAAAAAGACAGAAGGACAACATGTTAAGGAAGTTATCCCTTCCTTTAAAGAAGTTGTAAAGCAGGAAAAAGATTTAAAAACCAAGCCAACAAATAACCCAATCCTTACCTAAAGATGCTCCAACCCACAGCAGCAATGGTAATTTTCACTATTTTTACATGATGCAGTTTTACTACATAGATTTTAAGCACTAATAATGTAACCATGTGGTCAGGTTTGCACCAGCTGAATTCAAATATGAGGCTTTTCTGAGGCCTGCAATCCATCACTGGGCAGCTTGTTTGATGTGGATTACAAACACTTGCATTAAGTTTCAAAAGCACATTGAAGCATTATGACACAGACGTATTTTATAGATGCTTAACTTTACTTTGTGAGCATTCTAGTAATCTTCTATATGTGCTGCTACATCTATATTCTCAATTAACTTCTAATAGAATGAAGACTTGGAGATAAACACTTTAAAATACTATTTAGGAGAAAAAAAACTATTCTAGGATTTTTGCTCTGACAAAAGCAGGCAATTTATTAATTTTTTTTATGACAGAGTAAGCACAAGAATCTTCCTGTATGTTTCTCAGATTAGACTGCACATATTCTTTCTGGGTTTATTTTAGAACCACATTCCTCCCTCCAGGCGATTCCATACATCATTACAAATCCTTATGCAATTTTATCCCAGGTTCTATATTTATCAAGACACCTCATCTTAATAGCAATGTTCTTCCCTCAGCATGAACCAGGCTTTTAAAACAGATTGCAGAGATACCCCCACAAAAATTCCCATTCTAACAAGATTCATCAGTGTCTCACAATTCAGAGCATTTACATGTAACTTTGTAGGAATCACTGTTTAATGTATAGGAAATACACTTTTTTTTTTCTACTTGGTGACCAAATTCAAATGCCACATACATACTTTTATCTGACCAAAAATCCTTCACATGCAGCTACTACACACAGCTTACCTTCCTAAATAACATTACCTATTAAAAAAAAAAATATTCAGAAATGAGTGAGAAAGTGTGGCCTAAAATAGTGTAAGCATAACTTCAGTCACAAAGTGGTCCTGGATACTAAGGATGTATAAAAAGCCCTTCAAAATCCAAGAGCTATGGGAAGAGCTTCTTCCTTTTCTGCTCTGTAGAAGTCAATTCAAATAATTTAAACAAAATGCGTGCAATTAATTACATTTGTTTTGCATGTTTCTGCCAGACATTACCAATCAAGTAAATATACACTAAATATACACTAAACGGGTAATATGCTTATAGTAGACAGCAAGTTGTCTATTGATCTGCGTTGGAAATTTTACCTGAGGGAAAACCAAGCAAAATATGGAATTTGTCTAAAACAACTACAGCTCAGATCCATATCAACAATATCAGACTCATCTCTTTGGAGACACAGCGCACACGTAAGAGTGTCACCACCGAAAAACCAGCATTTCAGAACATTTTTTAATCATTCTCACCAGCTTCCAAGTCTAGGAGTCCAGAGACTTTTACTAAACCCCTAATAAACTTAAGTTTTATTTAATATGAGCACTCTCCTTAGATTATCCCATGAGCTGTGGCACCATAGCCCTGTGATTTGCTTAGAGGTCCTCTAGGATACTATTTTGCTTTTCCATAGTGGCAGAACCAAAGGAATCTTTCCTCAACAAACTAGTGCTTGGAGAATGCTTTACAATATTGTGGTTCCTTTAAACAGCTTAAGGCAAGAGTTCCAAAATAAATTTTTGTGGTACACATGTAGCCTCGGAAAACTAATCTGAGGCCTAATTTTAATAATTTGAAGGATTTTACTCCCGGTTGCTCAGAATAACAGTTTTCATATCATTGTGACACACAAAGTCACCACTGCCACGTGTAGCTATCTTGCTCCTCTTAAGAACTGCTAATACTGGAAAATCATGAAACATTTGAAGTAATTAAAAGTGAAATAAGAAAATTAATGCAGTCTAAAAATAATTATTTTAATAAACACATTTTAAATAGAGTAGGAATTTCAGATACTTCAAAATATCAAAACATCACAAATTGTTTGTTAACTATCGTTATAAGCATTATCTTAGTATTTTCAGTATGATCAAATACAACATATGTATTTAAGGACACAAATAGAGCCTCTCCTTATCTGGAATAATTGAAGACTGCTGATGCAACAGAGCAGTAATACAAAAGGGAAGATAAAGAGAACCAATTAGAATACAATTATGTAATAGAAAGTATTAACAAAAACATACCCAAAAAATGCTGTTAGTAAATTGTGTTTTCTTCTTTACCTCAGGTAAGCAGTATCAGATATTTAAGTACCAACTAATGCTCCCACAATCCTAGAAAAAGAATGCTGAAACACATTAAAGTTTATCAGCAAATAGACAAGACTTTGCACACATATAACTTCACATATGTGCTATTAACAACTCTAGTCAGTCTTATTTGGAAAACAGTGACTTAGACTCAGCACAAATTGTGAGACACTGCAGGGATGGCAACTTTTCAAGGGCAAATCAAATTATAAGCTTCTTTCTGAAGCTAGTGACTAACATGGCCATAAAAAACTCAGCAGGGGCAGGATATGCTGCCTCTGGCAGCCTGCTGCTTCTCAGAATTTTCTTATCATTTGCAGTTTGCATGCATACAAGATTGATCCTACAATCCTTTGGGAGGTTTCAAATTTAGTTGGAATGGGGAGGCAGAAGTCATTGCCTCTCACAAAGTGCTACAACCTCCCGGCATGTGCCACTCCGAAACTCCTTGTATGCTCTTTGACAATCACACACTTGATTCTTGACCCTAATAAAGGTACCCAACCTAACTGTGTGCAAAGCTGATTTGAGATGAGCAGCACACATTAATGATAGAATTCCAACAGTTTAAGGCCATATTAGTATGGCAAACTCCATACTCTGAGAGAATAAAGACACAGGAGACAATACTGCAAGTCTGATCAAGGTTACAAACTACAAACCATTGTGTCACATGAATTACACTACTGAAGAAGAAAAGCAGCCCTTATAGTATCACTTAAGTGTGCAATGAGTGTTACCCCCTTCCCTTCTTTTTTTCCCCTCTTGATACAAGCTGATTAGCTAATTTAATTTAAAAATAAAAATTGATTAAGCTTTTCCCAGCGCAGGCTATATCTGGTTTAGGATATTGTCAGTGTAGCTTCACTGGTAAATAACAAGTGGAGATAGAATTAAAACCTGGTAACTATAAAAAAAAAAAAAATTTAAAAAATTATGTTCACTTTGCTATAATAATCTTTTTAAAGCAGAGTTTTACACTCAGCACTAAGGACTTACTCCAGTGTATATTAGTTGCACATTTATAAACAGTAGGTCAGCAAATGAAGAGAATGAAAATAACTTCACAAATCACCTACTGAAGCTGTATGAGAGATTACATCTGAGGTGATATTACATTAAATATAGAAAGTTTTATTATTATTATTATTATTATGCTAACCATGTAATGTAAGCTGTAAGAATGGATAAGTGGCAGTGAAAATGGTGACCAAAAAACTGGGTTAAACAAAGTTTTAAAAAAAACCCAACCGGAAGATTTATTGTCAGAATAAACAATTACATTAAAACACAATAACCAAACATAAACCACTACAAAATAAAACAGACACTATCCATACAACTCACAAAAAGAAAACATGTTATCTGATCCTGTAGGACCTTTGATTCTGCACAGACTCATACACAGGCTGGATTTCATTCACTCTGAGCAGAAGTTAGAAGTGCCAATAATCAATAAGAACAGGGTTAAACCTACTCCAGCAGCAAGCAAGGACTGGAACTAAATAACTGTTTAAGAAATTAGGTGCCAAAGGTATCAGCCTTTGATTTTAAAATAATCAAAAGCTTTAGATGAAAAAAAAATTATAAATACTGAATTTACAGAACTTTAGCTTTGACATGCTATGTGCCAGCTTCAACATACATTGTATGTCTGAAATCTCCTAGAAGAAGGTATAGCTGGAAAATGACTAATTTGATAAAGACTAGTTTTACTGAGAATAACAAAAAATCTAAATGGAGTTAGCAACTTCAACTACTTAACCTAAACAAACAACAAGTATTTACAAGGACACTTTGTTTCTACAACAAAGTTACTAATGGTTGTTAGATCTCACTTCAGACAAGAATGAGGCTTTATCCTGTGGCTCAAATAATGCTTATACCAGAGTACCACACATAGGTAACACTGGTCTTAATGACAACACTTTTAAAACATAAAGTGATGCTGCTGAAAAGTGTCACATAACTGTACATAAAATCTGATGTTGGCTCTTTATTCTATGATGGCATGGAGATACATTGTTAGCTTCACTTTTTCAATTATAGTAAATAATTACCACCCTTTGGAGCAATTCAACAGTAAAGACTATATTACCAAGGAAAACTGGGAAGCACTGGAATCTCACTGCATTCTCAAAAGCAAATATTAGGCCTAGTTGATGAGATAGAAGGATAAACATTCCCATTATAATAAACATTTAATTTCAAATATTTGCCTTAATCTCTAATATTTCACATACCTATGCTGCTAACATTCCCACTACATAGCACACCTCAGCAGGAACAAACAGTGCAATACAGTTTGCCAGCACAATTTCAAGAAAGGCTGCTTGAGATCAGTTACAGTGAAAAGGAATAATAACAGAGAGTAAGGTTATCCTCTATTAATTAGAATGTGAAAAGCATCTGCATTTAACAGGATTCCACAAGCTCTGAACTGAAAGAAGACATCTTCAAAACGCAAAATAAAAGCAACACACTTGTTTCAACACTCTGCTTTGCTTTTAACTATTTTCTGTTTTTATCAACAAGTAGCATCTAAACTGCTTAAGATACTTGCAGCATGCCTCTGGCTCTATCACTCTATTCCTCATTGCATTCACAATCCAGTTCCACTTTCAGCTCATCAGCCTTAATGTTATGCTCTGCATGGTCAATTATTCGGTAGGTTTTGAAAAGCTCAATAGATTAATTGCAGCAATATGGAATACAAGACATTTGGAGAACTATCATCTCCAACAACCATTTTACTGGAAAACTGAAAAGTTCAAATTGAATAAACTACTAAACATTTGCATAGTCCAGCAATTTACTGTCTCCAAAACCAAATCCATTAAATAAGCCAGAACTTTTGGAGTTCCCCCCAAGAATTATTAAAAGTGTACTTGTAGGACTGTCCATGTGTTACATGGAGGCTACTCCAAGAGAACACAACAGCACCTGGACTAGACCACTTCACTCAACACCCTTTAAAAATTATTACTTCCCACATTTAATACTTTTTATGTATACATACATGCACATCTACTTAAGCAAGAGTTACATGCATATGTGAAATTGGCCTCAATGACAGGACTTTCTAAACATAATGCTGAAAAATGTCACACAAAACCATAAAACCAACAAGGAGATATGTTGCCAGTAGGATTTCTAGTGGAGTAATTGATGCTAGTCATTGTATACAGAAAATTAAAGTTTTAACATGTGCTGTCCAAGGAACCAGGATTAAAAAGCTAATCTATTCAGAAAAATGCTTATTTAATAAAAATTGAGTTTTCTGAGAAGATGCAGCTTAGAAATTAAGACTGCAACATTAAAAAAAAAATCCATTGTTCTTGACTCAAGAATAAAGGTTAGTCTCAAGAATAAAGGTTGCTATTTATCTGCCTGTAGTTCAGCCTGTTCAGTCACTCTTAAGAGACAAGATATCACAGCATACAAACTGTTGAACTTCCAAAAATCGTTAGACATAAGTAGATGAATGGTACACTGACCTATTCCCCCCAACCCACCTAAACCCTCTGGCCTACCAAACATTTAGGTCTCTCAGCCTTCAAATAACGAACCAACTCCAATTGACAGTAACTTCTTATCTTAAGGAAGAACAGGAAAAAGCTCACTTCCTCTGTGAAAAGGATAAAATTGGGAAACATAGCTGTGTTTTGGAAATTGCAAAGATTATTTTGTAAATAATAACCATATGTCCTTGAACACGCCCTTCTGAGTGTGCACTGATGCTCCACAGGAAAATATACTTTAGCACCCAACACACAGGTTGGACAGAGTTTGGACATTCTGTGTGATGCGTTTCAGACAAAGTATAAAAGCACTATTTTCGTGAAATATTTTTGTTTTTAGAAGGAAAAAATGTGCATAAGCGTCTAATCGCACCTGACGTGCAGCCCGGGCACCGTGAAAGGAAGAAAGTCACCTTTCACCTGAGAGTTACCAGCAAAGCGCGGGGCTCAGCACAGGCCGTGCGCTTGTGCAAACCACCCCGGTCCAGCGCTGTCAAGCGCGCAGGGGAAGCGCTCGGTGCCGAGGCAAACCCTGCCTCCTCCCGCCGCTGCGAACGGCGGAGCTCTGGCCGGCGAGGTGCGGCGGGCGAGGTGCAGGTGACAAGCTGCTGATGCCCGGCGGGCCGGGAACGCGCGTCACCTGCCGGACCGCCGGGACCGTGAGGGCTCCCGCAGGACGGCGTCTGACCACCGCGGACACCGACAGGCTGCCGACAGCCGCCTCTGGGCCGCGACTACCCCTGCGCCGGCCCAGCCCTACCCGTCGGCGGGAGCGGGGATGCTGATGCTGCTGCTGCTGCCGCTGCCACCTTACCTGAGCCAGGACCGTCGGGAGCACACGCGACCGCAGGCTGTAGCACGCCGCCAGGCAGCCTCCCCCGAGCAGGAGGGCGGCCCCGCGGGCGGGCGGGCGGCGCTGGCCCCGCGGGGGCCGCATCCCGGCGAGCCGCCCCCGCAGCGGGGCACGGGCCCCCGCCGACAGCGCCGCTCTCCACGCCGCAGACATCTTCCCGGAACACGGCGCCGCCGCCGCGCCGCGCATGCGCCGGGCCCGAGGCCGGGGGGCGGCTCCGGCTCCGGGTCGGTCCCGCCTGGATCGCCCCGTCCCCGTTCCGCCGGCGGGAGCCACGCCGCCCGCACCGCCGGAGGGGACGGAGCTGGCGGAGAGGTAACCTGGAAGGAGGTGATAGCCAGCTGAGGGTCGGCCTCTTCCCCCAGGCAGATAGAGGCAGGACGGGAGTACGTATCTTAAGCTAAGCCAGGGGAGCTTTAGGTTGGACACGAGCAGGAGTTTCTTCACGGTTAGACGTTGGAATGGGCTGCCCGGGAAAGTGGTGGAGTCACCATCCCTGGAGGTGGTTGAGGAAAGACTGGACGCGGCACTCAGTGCCGAGGTCTAGTTGACAAGGCAGTGTTCGGTCGCAGGATGGACTCGATGATCCCAGAGGTCTTTTCCAGCGTAAAGGATTCCGTGATCCTGTAGCGCAGGCGGAGGTGCGCAGCAGTGACCGGCGCCACAAGGCCGCTGTTCCGCCCTGGAGTCGCGCCCGCCCCTCGGCCCCGGTGCGGGGAGCCCCATGGGCTGAGGAGAGGCCGCAGGGCCCAGCTCCCGGCATTTCCCTGGAAACACCTCGAACGGAGCGGGCTCCCAGACCAGGGCCCTTCCCTGCGGGCTGTGGCTGCCCCTGGCCTTCCCCTGGGAAAGGGAGAGGGCCTGGCGGGTTCCTGGTGAAGGGGAAAGACGGTCAGGGCAGGACCAGGCGTTTATCTGTGCCAGGGAAGGGAGCACCGCAGGCCTCCCTGTACGGTGGGGAATGAAAAGTGGTGGCGCTTGCAGAGGCTCTCCGGCCCCGGGGTGAACCTGGCCGCCCCCTGTGTCTCTCGCTGAGCTCACCTTATTCCCTGCTGTGGCTCAGAGCTTTAAGCCCCTACTAAGTACATGAAGAGCAGTAGTTCGTGAGCGGAGTTCAAAACCCTGCGGGAAGCCCGGTGTACTGAGAGAGGCAGCTTAGGTGACTTTCCACAAGCAGGGCTGACCTGGCACTGTGTGCTCTTCACTTTGAGTGTTCTGGGTGTTGGAGATGTCACGTATGGGATGTGTTGCTTGGTGTATGATCCAGACGAGAAAAACAAAAAGCATGAGCAAGTTGAGAACATCCTTTTTAAGAGGAGAGTATAGAGTTTCTCATGAAATACAGGTAACAGGAGATGCTGTTTGCAGAAACTGTCATGGCAGAGGTGTTCACTGAAAAACATTACAGAACGATTTGATTGACAGTAATCACTTGTGTCAAAAGACAGCTATTCACTGTGCATGCCTCAGGGTGCTTTTTTCTCCCACTGCCATAGTTTTAACAAAGCTCTCTAGGTCTTGATTAGATTGAGTCAACTGCTCACAGTCAAACATTAGTTAGTTAATCACAGTCAGAAATTGGGCCATTCCAGAATTAATGCTAAGATCATATGAAATAAAACAGAGAGGAAGCTAAACAACATTTGTATGTTGGCAGTACAGGTATTCATGTTTTCAGACCAGTTCACCTAGTGACTCCATGTGAATGTGGAAAAGATTGGTGAAAGAATGGCTGCATGCAGTTTCCTATTACTTTGGTCTTTGGAAGAAGGCCTTCAGAAAGTACTCAATCTGTTTTAGCAAACTGTATCTTTCAGCTCTTTCTGATATGACAGCCTGTGTTGTCAACATTACAAATGTTGTGGTACAGGCTCTGAAACATGGAAATGCTTTTTTTGCCCTTTATCCACTGATGAAAGTTGATAATCCATCAGTGCCACTAAAGTAATGTTGGAGTCATGAATTCAGTTTTATAGGTGACAATTTCAGTCATTTAACTAATGGCATCTGAGATTTTATCCAGTCTTCCATTAGCATGTGTTCTCTACTGAGTATCATTCTGTGAAGTGTTTGAGACATCTTTGGGAATCACAGGACCTGAGTCCTTAGTAGGATACAAATCCTTCAAAAACACCTTTGGGGAACACTGCTCATTGCAAAATCACCCCAAAGTGCAACGTGTAGGGTGAATGGTTTCCATCTCCACATACTAATATACATTGCAAAATCTTTTTCCTTTTCCCAGAGACCTAGAAGTTAACTCATATGGGAAAAGTTTTTTTAATCCCCAGATACTGCAAAACATAGGCGCAAAATCCCTCTGTCATTATACACAAACACATACTGCAAAATCCTGCTTCTGCAGTGATGTAAAACTTGCATCAAATTCCTATCCCCTATTTCTAATTCCCTCTAGACAGACAAAATATTTTTCATGCCAATCTTATAGTTTGACACAGAATATTTGTACAAACATATTAAAAGTACTTTACTTTCTGTGTCAACCAGTAACCAAGCACTTTATGAATGCTGGCAAATTCTAGAAACATTGTAAAGGATGTCAGAGTGATTTGATTTCTGAATCTGATTTCTGCCGGATCACTTGATGTTGAACACACTGTCACAACACAGGTAAGCAGGTTTATTTCATTACTCTGCCAGGCATTTTCAGTTTTTCTGTAGGTAAGAACAAATAAGTAGGTCATTTGTCTTTCCTCAGATGACTTTCCTGACTGGAACAGATACAACTGCAGTGTGAGTGGAGAGTTATCCTCATATGGCTGCAAGCACGCAATGCTGATGTGGAAGTTAAGTGTCCTCAGCCACCCTGTCTCTCCCTGCAGTAAGGTCACCCCGTGGATGGAGAGTCCAGGAGTGCAGAGCTATGGCTGCACTAATGTTGCTCACAGTTGTGTTGCTGCAACAAGGCCGGTACAGTTGTGAGTGCTAGAACACAGGCCTAAATAGCTAGAAAACTCTTGGCTGGGAAGAGAAAGTCCTGTTTCACCCCTTGAATTATCACCACAGGGTAGTTTATGACAGAAAGCAAAGCTTACTGTGGT
Organism: Pyrocephalus nanus; assembly: GCA_038380795.1. Lineage (NCBI taxonomy): Eukaryota > Metazoa > Chordata > Aves > Passeriformes > Tyrannidae > Pyrocephalus > Pyrocephalus nanus. The sequence continues at coordinate 44,745,870 of CM076259.1, forward strand.
CTATAAAAATGACACTGACAGTCTGGTAAATATGAGTTTCATCAGACAAACTGAGCTATGTGGTGACAAATGTCAGCTACTATGCCCTGCAGCACTAAAATGTTAGCTCCCTTTCCCATCCTGCTAAGTTTGCTCTTCCTTGGCTCTTGTAAGCAGAAATCATTACATTTAGCAATACCTGCTTTTTAAAAAAGTGCTTTGTACGTGTTGACTTCAGACTTTGTCCTAGAGGTGTTTGCATTGCTGAAAAATTGAAAAAGCAAATGAAAAGACTAAGAAAATACTTTCTGAAATGTTTAAAATGTAATTTTTCCATAAGAGTCAACATTCCACTGAATAGTTATGTAACAATACTTAAATGCAGTCTTTTCATGTTAGGCATAATGAATATAATGTGAAGCTACATCAAAAGATAAAAACATATTACTTGAAACAAACCCCTTGTGAGTCCTGTGATTCTTAGGAAATTTTGTTTGGCTGAAACTTAATTTCTTTTAAGTTTTGCTACAAAGTCAAAAGCAAAAAATTAAAAGCGCCAAGTAGACATACATCTCCTCATGCCTGAAGGTCCACTTCCACATCTCAGTGTCTTTTAAGAGTGTTAGACCAAGTTCCAGCAGGGATTCCCTCTCTGCTAGATCTCCAATCCTCTCAAGAGCATTAGGCTTAGTGCCAGCATTCATTTACTCTTGTAACAGCTTAAATTAACTCTTGTTACATTCTATCTAAACCCTTTCTTACAGAATAAGAGTTGAGAGCTGGATTCAGTCCCCTAGTCTGAGGGCCACCCATCATGCTCGTCTGTCTTTCAGGATTTCAAATGCTGCATAAACTGGACTGGGGAAGGCAATGATCAGCCATTGGTAAATTGAAGGAGGGGCTGGCGAGCCATCTTTTGTATGCATGTCCCTATTTCCTGAGAAATAGCGTGGGGGTGGTCTGGCTTATTTACCATAAGTACATGTGACAGTAAGCTCTAGCCAAATGCAGGATTTGAGTAGGCTAGACACTGTGCTAACAGTATTTTCATACTTTCCTGGAGGAGCTGAACAGACAAGCTAATTGAAAGACAGGAAGTATCACTGCTTGGTTTTATAGGTCAAGAACTGGACTGTAGATTATATTTTACCCAAAGTCAGATAGAAGACTGAAATGAAATGTCTCACAAAGCCAGGCCTTCTTTAGCCCCTTCAAAATTACATTGGTCCTCTTAAGAATATCACTTATATTTTGCTTTAACAGACATGAGAGCAATCTGTCTGCCTGTGATTACAAGGCAAACACTCTGAAGCAGGTAAGGATATAAGCACAAGGAGGACAAAAAGTGGTAACACAAAATAATCTTAGCACACTTAGAAAAGTACAGAGTAATTGGACAGAACTGGACAGTCATTAAAGTTGGCCAGCTGATACCTTGATCTCTATCCAGAGTGTCTAAAGTCCTGGTCTTCACTCAATGAAGTACCAAGCTCTTCATTAGTTGCCTTCAGGGATTTCCAAAGCTGTTTTGTATTCTAGAAAGACCATTATTTGTAGAATATTTAGAACCTTTAAAGGTAATCTACTCCCCACCCCCCCTCCAATGAGCAGGAACATATTCAGCTAGGTCAGGTTGCTCAGGGCCCTTTTCAACCTTACCTTGAGTATTTGCATAATTTCTACCCATCCCACTCCATGAGAAAAAAACCCCAAACAAACAACAAATAGAGGAGAGATCAGTTTCAAGGAAGCTGAAATACCTTTCTCTGATGAAGAAGTTTTAAGATGACAATGTGCTGTTAGTTTACAGAAAGTCCAGTTGTTTTGTATGCTTTTGAGATGGTGGAAATGGAACTAATTATCAGAGAATCAACATTCATCCACTAGTAAAACTGAAAATAAATGTGAACATTTTGTGCCTAGATAACACTGTTCAGTCATAAATAAGAGTTCACAGCCATCTTTGCATTTAGGAGTACACTATAAATATAGCTTATCTTCAAGTATTTTCTGCTTGCTGGAGTTACTTGAAAGCTTATCATGATAGAGTCCATTTAAAAGGAAAAGAATTAAAATTTATCTAAGATATGTGTCCCCAAATACCTCTCATAGCATTCATTTATACTGACCTTTCTAACATACTGTCTTCCCACACTCCTTGTATATAGTTAGCTGAAAAAACACCTTACTGGCATTTATAAAAAGTTCCCTCAAACTTCAGAATTACTTTTTTTCAGTCAAACTTAAAAATCAGAGAAAAAAGTTAAAAGCAAAATTCTTACTTAAAAAAAAATTAATTTGAGAATGGAAAATACCAGTAATGTAATTGGAAAGATTTTAAAAAACAGTTTCTAAGTTGTCAGCGACCTTTTTCTGATAAATATTTGATTCATAAAAGAAATGTTACACAGAGTTTTGAAACACTGCTTTTATGTGAATAAAAAATGCAGTTCAAAACTGATACTCTCTTGTGAAAGAATATCCTTTTTTTTAATTTTTTTTTTAAATTTGAAAAATATATTTGCTATGACTTTCCAAGTAAGGCTGTAGGTCTCAATTTTGTGTCAAGTTAAATATATTATGCCTAATTTTAAGAATTTTGGAAAGTTCTGTGGTCTTAAGCAAGACTACTTTGACTGCATAAAATAAGCTATAAACATAAATCTTTGAAGAGTGGGGACTTTGTTGCTAATAGATAAGAACTGTTGTTCAACTTCTATTTTATCTTTTAATGATAACATCCCATGACATTTTTGCAACAATAATAGAGGTTCCCTAAAAATGCTTTAAGTAATGGAATTACATTATGTATTTTAATGATTAGTTTTTCCTCCTTTTTCCAACTGGGTAAGTTATACTTCATTTTTCTTCCCTTCCAAACATTCTTCTGTAGCGTTGCTAGCACTGATTAAGAAAGTAGACCTATATCTAAGTGAAATCCTATCATTTTGACTTTTTACCTTTTTATACATATATCTATGGGTTCATATTTATATATGTATTTTGCCTATAATATATTAATCGTAGGTTTTCCTGAAATCATATGTAAATATAAAATTTTATTGCAGAGACCTTGCTGCATTTCAGGGTGTGTTTCTTCTCTTTTCTTTCATTATCTGAAATCAGTGTGAGCATTGCAATCAATTTTAATTATACCAGTATTTCACCCTGAGTTTTATGGGAAGAGCTGGCAGCAACAACTATAGTTAAAGTTGCCTAAGACTTTCCACTGTATAGATTCTGTACTTAAAAAGAGAGAAGGATAGAAATTGTACATAAGGGTACAATAAAACATGTCAAGATTAGCAAAGTTAATTTTATCTGTGTTGCTTGAAAAACCAGAAAGATTTATTAGGGACTCTGACTTTATATTTTTAAGTGCAATGTAACTGAGACTGATATAATTTTAAATAATTATTGTTATGAAGTTCAAAAAATACTATAAAGATGGCAAAGACATTACTTCACTGTATTACTAAAGAAACAATTATAGAATTATCAGTATTTTAACCTGTAAAATATTTTTAAAATATATGTTTTCTGGAAATGTTGAAGTAGAAAATGTATCGTATATGTTCTTGTTTCTTTTCCCAGACCACTCTCTAAAGCTACTATTAATTACACACTGCAGTACTACTGTGATTTATTAATGCAAGTTACCTTAATTATAACATCTTTAATACTGCTGAAGATGGTGAAGTATATATAATTACTTCTGTGAAAAAGAAAGGAATTATAAGGCTCTAAATTACTATTTTCTGTAATGTATTCCATTATTTCAAGTAGTGTTTTCTCCTTTTGCTCACAATACTATTTATGAGCTTTGGTTGCACCTACTTTTGTGTAAGCAGGGGAAGGCATGATTATTTTTCAAATATGTATGTTTAGTTGTTTAGTAACTAAACTTAGTATAGGGTGCAATCTAAGCTAATAGAACGAGTGTGTGGTAGACACATACCTTCACTATAAAAGATTCTGTGATGCTTTCCTAAAAGATTTCCAAGTCCTAATACAAAGTTCATTGTAGTCAGCAGAATCTCTTTCCATAGGTTTCTGCATTTGGCACTTGCAGAGCTGAAAAACAGCTTTACTATCTGTGTAAATATTGTGGGTAGTCTTGGTATGTTTGCTAGTGAGGAATTCCTCAGTCTGCAGCTACATCAAAAGGGACTATTAGTAATAGTGGCATTAATAAAATCCCTCAAGGAACTATGGACAAAGCTGCTCTTTGGGGAATGGGCCCCACTTGGCACCATTCAGGCAGGATCTGTTGGCTGAGGATTCCTAGTCCATTACAGAACCCTTTTCTAAAGAAGGGAAAGGTCTTGAAGGAACTTTAGGGAGTTGGTACTCTGCAATATTTGAATTGCATGTGTCCAAGGAGGCGTAAGCTATACAAAGAGCAAAAAGCTGAGATACACAGACTGTCTCAAGTTCACAAGGGTTAGGAAGTCTCCTGGTCACATGGCATTTACGATGTTTATGGGTCTCATGTTCCCGCAGCTTAGGTATAGACTCTCTGTATCTGGTCTGTAATGGAGAGATTTAGTTGGAGCAGCCCAGAGCACAGCTAGAACACCTGCATGGTGGGGTTCTGGTCTCTGAGCTCTCTTTTATGTAGCACAAAAGATGTACCCCTACAGTATTGGTAGGATCCACAGCAAAACAGCTGTAACTTGATTTCTGAGGAAAGGAGACTGGTGAGATTAAACCACGTGTGGAGGTTTGTGCTGAATGGCAGGAGTATTTAAGACGTGGCTAAGATCCATTCCACTAAAAATAAATGTGTACATACAGGTTCTGCACCTGAATTTATCGCCTTAGCTCTCATTAATGGGGGGAAGTGTGCATCTCTGTGTCCTGATTTGTCTCGTTCTGAGATGGGTGTTTAAAGTGGCTAAGTTGAGTCTCAGCCAAAGAAATACCCATATCACTCTTTCTGACTGTAAGGGGAACTGAGATAATTTTTGTTCAGCTGTAAATATCTATACTGTAAACTGCTTTTTTTTACTGCTTATGGTTGCTGCAGAGATACTTGAAAAGGAACTCTTGAAGATCTGGATATAAAACTTGCTGGGTAAATATGCAGTCAAAGTTGGCAACAAAGGAGATAATCAGACACAGTTTGATTATGAGTTGCCACCCTGATGACAGATGAAAGCAGGGATGTGTTCCTTCAAGGTGCAGCTGAGTGAAGAATGTCTTACTGCTGTTGTATGGGAAAAATTGTTATATCCTCCCTCCCTGTGTACTAACTTGTTACTAGGCCTATGAACATCTGTATTTGGAAGCACTGGAATTTATGTCTTTTTATGTCTTGACTTGGATGAAAAATATGTATATCTTCTGTCAGTTCAGACAGTACTCTATCATCTGCTGCAGAGAGAGCTCGGAGAGAGCTCACAAAGCTAAACGATCCAGTGTTCTGGAGGATGCCTGCCTACTTGCCTGTGGTAGTTGAAGGCACTTAGGAGTGCTCTCCTTACCATGCTAGGTTTCCCCTAAGATTAGCTGGGTGGGGCTCTGTGAGAAGGGAGAAGGTGACCGATGACTATTTATCATTCTCCACAGCAGCAAGATAAATTGCCATTTTGACTCAGAGGACCTGAGGTCAATCAGGAGCCTCCCACTTCATAAGCCTTGAGAAGCTCCAGGAAGCTGGCACCAGTGAAGAACTGAGGACCAGCAGAGTCTGTAGGTAATGTGCTGGAAACCAGGGACTATCCATGGTGTGATCTTACCCCAAATGTACCCATGACAACTGTCTGTTACACCTGATAACATCTCAGCACCCAAAACAGCCCACTGCTATTAGCAGGCCTTGATAGACGAAGTGGAAGGCAAGCTTGAGGAATAAGTATTGCATTATTATATTGAATAAATTGTAGGCTAGCAGTTGTTGTTACAGATTAAATAGAACCTAAATGACTTAACACCCATGGAATCTCTGCCTGTTGTCATCTTCTCCTCTTAGTCTACTCTTCTCCTTAATCTCTTTTTTTATAACTTCTATTTTATTGTAAGTAATATTGTGTGTATTCAGCAATTAGGTTTACTTGCTGATCACCATAAACTCAACTGCCACTAGTACTTGAGGAGGTACCAGAATCCCTCTAGGGAAAGCCACAGGAGACTATGCTGCTCTGAAAAGTTAGGCTACCTCAGCAAGAACTAGGTAGTACAGCATCTGTGGAGGGTCACTAGAGGTTGATTACCTTTTTTTTTTTTTGTACCATGGACTGCATTAGGCTGAAATGACTTGTCTAAGATCTTAAAACAAGGCAGTGACAGAGCTGGAAATAATCCCTGAAGGCAAATGCTATTTGTAACATATTTTCTGCAATTATTGCTTTATTTGGGTGGTTTCTGGTTGATTACTGCAAATTAAAAAAATAAAATAAAATTTCTGCATTACTGAACTTTTGGCATCCACATTTGGTTTTAAATCCAAGGATGTCTGTGTCTGTCTTATGTCACTACTCATTGACTTTCTTCAATCCACCTTACATGTAATTTTAAAATTTTCCTAGCTATAACTCAACTGATTTCAGTTTGTTGTAACTTACATTCTGAAGAGATGGGGCAGACTGTGGTCCAATAAAAAAGCAAGTAACAAGAAGATGTAAGAAAGCAATGACTTAAACATGCTGGGAACCGCTACCATTAACTTTATGGCTTATTTAGTGCGTCTCATTCTAATTCCTTTGTATATAATGATGCAGGTTAAAAGTGCCTTATATTCCTCAAGACTCGGAAACAATCTAATGTCTAACATTTTAGTCTGCTTGAAGTCCCTGGCAAAACTATTTGGACTTCAGTTCAGAAATTATCTTTTGCGCTATAGCCTAAAACTTAACCCACCTTGTTCATCGTCTTCCTCCCCTAGCCTTAGAAACAGTTCAGCCTGAACAAATAACAAATGTCCTATGGATATGGGTTTAGACATTAAAATCATCTGTCCTGCCTTCTCCTGTGCATCCTGGAGTTACAATATTAATACTGTACAAAACACAACCCTATTGTCATAGAGGTAATAATATTAACTGTTGGGCTTGTGAATACAAAGTGAGAATTTATACTGTTTTCTAGCAAATCAGAGGAATGGTGAGATGTTTACTCACAAAAGGTATCTTGCCTGGTTTCTCCATGCTTGATACTACATTGGCAGTTATGAAAGTAGAAATTACTGCTGTGTTTTTACACAAAAAGAGAAAATTTAATGCAATTTGGACCATTTTGTAGTCTTCAGAATCTGCCACATTCTCCCTGCCACACAAATTATTTTAAATTATAAGTAGTTTTGCAAGGCTGTTAGTATTATTTTCTCAGCTCACCCAAAGTTTTTGCAAGACTTATTATCTATGATGAATCACAACATCTTTTATTCATATAGTTATAAGTGCATTAAAGCTGTCAGGTATAATTTGCCGCTTTCTCTCCTTTTGATTCAGCATGCTTTCTGAAAAGAAGCTAATTTAATAACTAGGGAATCTAAGTTTTATAATCAAATTTATTATATTTACCAGACCTGAATTTCAGATGGAATAACATTAAAATGTGCTTGAAAAGAGCAGAATTGCCAGTGGGCTTTGAATTAGCAGCCTGAAAAATATCTAATAATGTTGTGATCAAGAGTGTTATGATGATGAAAGAAGAAGAGGAATTCTCTTTGTCTTTATCTGTAGTTTTTACCTATTGTACAAACTGAAATGAAGGTTAGAACTTCAGCCCAAAGCCTCAGTTCAGGGGAATGAGTGTTCTCTTTTTAGATGTTTTGGTGATTTTCAGTGTGCCCATATAACGTAGTGCTGCAACTCTGCCTACAGATCTCTAAGTTACTGCTAGAGGAGTAGATGCTGCTGTTCATGTGCATGAGCACTTGCCACTGTACACTGTGTACCAAAAGCAATCCCAAGAGTTCTGCATCCACCAGATTTCTGCTGAATTCTGGATAAGGTTTGGCTTGGAAGGCTTCTGAATCAAGGTTTCATGCCAGAAAGTGCTCTGTAAAAGGCCTGTTTAAAAGGAACTGAACAAAAACCCAACAAAAGTAAGTCTTTTCCTGTTGCTCATGTTAATGTCCTCTGAGTCTTGGTCCCCTAACCCTCTTAGCCAAGTTTGTGGCACAGATTGTATTTTATTTACAGATATAGGTTAAGACAGCCTGTTATTTTGTGATCACATTAGTTTCATTTGTACTATGGAGGTTTTTAATTCCCAAAGGTGCTGCTGGTTTTTGTGTACACAATTTAAGTTTAAGCAGAGTTTTTGTTTTTCCTAAGAACTTCTACAGATTTTCAGATATTTAAAATATGAAATTGTGGTTCTCTTTTGATTCATCGTCTGCTAAAGAATGTTGGCTGTACTAAAACTGGCAATGAGGCTAAACAAGAATAAAAAAGAAGTATTCCAGAGAACCAAAATATTGTAGAGTATTCATCTTCTGAAGGTATGTTGCCACTTAGCACACACTGAGAATAATGACCACACAAATACAAATAAAGAAAATTCAAAAAAATCTCTGAAATTTTGCTTAATATTGAAAAGCTTAATTGAAGGAAGAGCTCATGTTTTAAACAGTTCTACTGAGCTTTTTGCATGAAGGAGATTGTATGGATGTGATAGATCATTGACAGGACACAGTAAGTCCACTGTTCATCTGGCTCTGCTGTAGCTCTAACCCTGCACAGCTGAGAATGTTCACATCAGGCAGGGGAGGATGATATATTAACTCCATGCAGTTCAGAAGATATGTGTGCTACAATGCAGAGCCCTTGGTGCTGAAGGTAGTTTTGACAAAGAATTTGTGGCACAGGGGCCATAGGTGGTACAAAGATACAGGGTTTAGCTCTAGAATTCCATATTCTTTTAGTCTCTGTTTTACACATATAGTTCTTTGAGAAATCTCATAGTTTGAGGATGACAAATGTAATAAAAAAGTCGAAGAGGATCAGATTGTTAGACAAGAAGACCTAAATGAACTTGTAGTGGAAGGGTAGGAACAAGACAAAATGTTGTAATACCCAGTGCAAGGTCACCGGATATTATTATTAAGGGCAAAATGCTAGAATTCTGCACCAAATCCATAACGACTCAGAGCTTGAGGACTCCATACATGAATATTTCTTGCTTCTGTCATCAAACAGCCACGCCAAAGCATGACTAAGATGAAAGGCAAGGCTGCAGTGGAATTTGAAGCTGAGATGGCTCCAAACTGAAAGCAGAAATGGAGATGTGATCAAAGATGATTGAATTGAGTTGATTGCACCTTCCTGAAAAGATAAAGAAGCAGGAAAGTGTAAGAACCTTTCAATAATTATAAGCAATTAGAGGGAAAAACCCAAACCCCAGAAGACAAGACATAAAAAACAGCTCACATGACGTTGCAATCTCATAGCTTACATTGTCAGCAAAACGAAGTTGGATGAATTTCTGCAGACTCAACAGTAATTGCCATGCAGCAGCAGTTAGTACTATTGAAATGCTGGAACTGAAGGGAACCAGCTAGGCTGTAGTGACTGGGAACAGATGTCCTCCGAAGAGCATGAGACAGCATTCTGCAATGTGAGAGAAATCTTTGCCTGTCAGTCTAAACTGGTGACTTGTTTGGTGGACTGGGACAAGTATCTCTCATGAGATAGGAATTTTACCTTTTTCCTTCTTTTGTGTCACTAGATACCCTGTCTGGTTCTCAGTGAAGATGTAACAGTCTATTTTTGTAAATGCAGCCTAATGGACATTAATTTTTAGCAGTTACATGTATTCTAAATATCAGCATTAGGACTAGCAGGGGTGCCTGCATTTGTGAATATGTTCAAGAAGGAGTTCAATGTTAGGAACAGTTCCTCTCCAGCTTAGTGTGAATTAATGTTTTGTAATGATCTAGATGAAACTGACCTTGATTTGAGCAGTTTATATCCCCTGTTGGATTAAGAGGGGTTAAGCTCATGCAGTTCTATACAATTGAGCAGTTTTAACTGGAGCCACTTGTGTGAATCTTGCCTCAGGAGGTTTGAGGTTGCTGCCTAATATTTTTGGCCAGTGGACAGAAGTAGGATTTGCATTTTCAGCCTGACAAGGGTGGCTGAAATCCTGAGGGTCAAAGCAGCTGCAGTCAGCCCTGGGTCCCCAAACACACAATAACTGTGAGCTGTACGCCCATGCTGCCCACCTAGAGTGAAGGGGAGGAGTCAGACTGCTCTGTGTTTGATAGGAAAAGGAGTGAAGACTGATCTCTGTGCTTAAATGCTGTTCCAAAGATGCAAAAAATGTGTCATTTTATCTTCTAGTCAGTAATAGCTTATCTAAGCTTATCTTAGCTACTCTTGAAAGGAATTGCTGGAAAGGCCAGTTACGGGGAGAATTTAGTATTGAACTTTGAAATGTTCTTCGGCTCATGGTGTATATTGATTGCATGCTGTCTTGTTGCCTGCACCAGCTTTTCTTTTCAGTTTGCTTAAGAGGAATCATGTGAATAAAAAGGTACCATGGATAAAAAAGTACCATGCTTATTAGCCTTCTTGGCAGCTCATGTCTGTTCTCCATAACCTGGCAGGATTACCCCTGTGACTACCCAAATACTCTAAAGCAAAGATCATAGCTGAATATCCTATGAAATAGGAAACCTTCAGTGATTTCTGTGTATCCTATGAAATAGGAAACCTGGAGTGATTTAGGCTAGGTTGACATAATTTTCAGAAGGGCTAAGGAGGTATGAAGTGATGTAAAGTGATTATTTTAAATTTTCATGAGAAAAAAATACCACAGATTAATGGAAATGTAATCTCACTACAAAAAGATGAGGTCAGGAATTTAAAACAGCCAGGAGCTTAAAATCAGGCACTGAAATCTTTATCCTTACTTAGGTCATAAGTAAATAAATAGTTAAAGACATTGAAGACTCATATCAACCCCATGCAATGCAATAGATTTGGGGAAGAGTGCTTGGGAAACTGCCCAGCGGAAAACGACGTGGCTGTGCTGGTTGGCAGCAGCTGAACATGAGCCAGCAGTGTGCCCAGGTGGCTAAGAAGGCCAATGACATCCTGGCCTGTATCAGCAACAGTGTGGCCATCAGGACCAGGGCAGTGATTGTCCCCCTGTACCTGGCACTGGTGAGGCCACACCTAAAGTGCTGTGTTCAGTTTTGGACCCCTCACTACAAGAAGGACATTGAGGTGCTGGAGCATGTCCAGAGAAGGGCAACAGAGCTGGGGAAGGGTCTGGAGCACAAGTTTTATGAGGAGCTGCTGTGGGAGCTGGAGGTGTTTAACCTGGGGAAAAGGAGGTTCAGAGAGTACCTTACCACTTTCTGCAAGTACCTGAAAGGAGCCAGGTGGGTGTTGGTTTCTTCTCTCAGGTAACAAGAGACAGGATGAGAAGAAATGGCCTGAAGTTGTGCCAGGGGAGGTTTAGATTGGGTATTAGGAAAAACTTCTTCATGTAAAGAGTTGTCAAGCATTGGAACAGGCTGCCCAGGGAAGTGGTGGAGTCACCATCCCTGCAGGTATTTAAAAGCCACATAGGTGTGGCACTTGGGGATGTGGTTTAGTGGTGGTGGTCGTGGCAGTGTAGAGTTAAAGGTTGGACTTAGTGATGTTAGGGATCTTTTCCAACCTAAACAATTCTGGGACTCTATGAAGAGATCTTAATGGACCTAATTTTCTCCATGTACTTTTTGCAGTTCACTTACTGAGCACTCATGTGAGACATCTTCAGAGGTTTTGAAAGTAATTGTGCAAAAAGAGACACCAAGGACAGTTCTGAGAATCTTAGCCTTTCAGTCTTAGTTTAGGCTCTATTTTTTTTTAATATTTGCCCTTATAGAATGCATAATTTATAATTATTTCATTAATGGAAGTTATTTGATTCTCTGTTCTTGAAGAGAGACTCCACATGTAAAACATCCTTATAAATGACTGACTCTTTTCAAAGCGTATTACTGACATGTTTATTTTTCAATTGTGGCATTTGTGTGTCCTACAAATTTATTTTTACTTTTCAGAAATGCTAAGAAATAAGTTTCATTCTTACTGTTAAGTTAATAGAAAACTCTAGTGCCTTAACTTTTGAGAAGCTTTGAAATAAAATTTCAAAGTGAATTTGAAGTGTTTCATAGACTTTGCATTATACAGACTTTGCTTAAATCCAAGGGAAATTGCATATATAATAATAAACAAGATTTGCTCCTGTTGCCTGAATACTGTACAAAGGTGTTTAAAATGACTAGACAAAAAATTATGAAAGCAGCATATGACTTAAATTATAAATAAAATATGGCAACTACTGGACATGGGAAAAATTTTGTGACAGTCAAATCTACAGAGAGGACTATTCAAGAACATTTACTAAGCCCTCTGTCCTCACACTTTTACAGTTGTGAGTCAAGTATTTTGAGCAGCTAGACTGAAAACAGTCTTTTCAGAAATTCACTGTGTGATCTTGCAAATGTTTAAGCAATTCTTAGATTTTTTTTACTCATCTCGCTGTGCTTGGTGTACCTGGGTTTTGCTTTCATCTGTCTTTGTACGGTGCCTTCTACAGTTTTCTAATTATGTAAGCTGTGACCAAGAGTGGCCCACAAATTCTGAGTGTTTGTAATGATGAACTGTAAGAGGATTTTTTTACCTGAGAGAATAAAAGATTTAAATGTGCTTGTCTTGTGTTCATATAAATTGTCAGAGCTCCAGCAATGGAGGGGTGCTGTGACAGCTTACCTAATTAGGGAGTTTGCTCCATTTTTTTTTTGAGGAATGGGGTTTGCAGTGTCATCACCATTACCCCACTGGAAGACACAACAGGAGAACATCTCTATAGAGAAGGGAGCGAGCTTGCAAGCTCTGTATATCAGAGCTTTCCTTAGCAGCCCCTAGCAGGGCAGCAGAACCAGGTTCCCAGATACAGAGCTGGAATGCTCAGATAATTACAAGAATACAAGGTATGAATTCCAGAAAGTTCAAGCAAATTCCTTCTGCTTGTTCATATCAAGATTTATACAAATAGCATAACACAAGGCTTGGCAAGATAATTTTCCTTCAGTTTTGCCATGTGTTTCTTCACAAGCCTGTCCCCCATTAAAAAAAGCAGGATACCTAATACTAGATGTCTGCCTGATGTCTCAAAATGTGCATGCATAGTTCTGTTGGCTGCAGTGCTACTGCAGTAAGGGCAAGGTAGTCACAGCCAATTTGTCTGTATCTGCAGAAGTGAGTTCTCAGTGCTTGGTTTTGCTCTTAAGTCAGTCCCTGAGAATCCCTGACAGTAATTGTAATTCTCCTCAAACCTACAGCAATATTTAAAGCGGGGGAAGCACAGGAACCTCCTGAGCAGTTTCTTTTCCCATCGCCTGTCAGTGATTTCACTGCAATGCCTAGAAAAAGCAAAGTAGTTCAGACGGCATCTATTTCTGGCGTGAAATCCTAGTTGTGGATTCCCAGTGCTGATGTGTTTTTCAGACCCTCTGATGAATTTCTAAGCTTTCTTGGAATAACAGCTTCTGGGAGGGGACTGGAATTCCTATGGTGGATTTCAGGTTCGCAGACTTTGATGAAATCTAAACAACAGGGTGGGAAAGCTGTTTTTTGTCAAGAGCAGCTATGAAGGCAGAGAAGCAAATTCTTGTCAGTAAAGAGCATTTCATCTCCTTGTCCCGTTTTTCTGAGAAATGAAGGGTGGGATGTGAAAACCCAGTATAAATTTTGAGGGGTGGGGGCAGAGGAATGAAGACTGCTTTCTGTTCCGCTCCTCCACAGGGAGGAGAAATCCTAAGTAGGGCTAAAGATACAGCCTGGTACTCAGAAGTGTGTTGGTGACCCTCAGAAAAGCAGTGCCTTGAGAGACAGAGAGAGGAAGGGAGAGTCACACTGAGGGGTGTGTAGTAGCTCAGAACCACTGTTGTTAGTTTCTTTTTCCTTTTCTAGAAAGCCTGATTTTCACTTACTTCGAACCTAGAAGAGACTGCTTTTACTGTTTGTTAACTCCCTGTGTAACAACAAACACAGGTTGCAGCTGTTCATGACAAAGATCTGGAGGAGAAAAACTCCTCTTCTAAAACACCTTAGTAGTTGCTGCATCACAGGCATTTCCAATTCTTCACCAGCACATATATAAAATACTTTTTGTGGCTCACAACTGCATGTGAAAAGATTATGCTTTAGCAATTTGTACAGTATGGTCCTTTCTGTCCCCCTTCATCTTTTGCTCAGTTCCTTTGTAAACTTATTCAGGTTGGGCAAACAGAAATAGCTTAAACAGAAGATGGCAATCCTCTATGGGGAACGGCTTAGTAATCTTACAGTCCCTCAGCTCCCCACAACTACTGACTTCTCCAGAGCAGCCCCTTTCCTCCCTGTACAAGGGGGAAGGGTCTCCAGTCTTCCTGTAAAAGCAGTAAGTTCAGGAGAAATGAGCAAGATTCTAGTCAGAGATGCTTTTGTCTTGGCCAGCCAAAAGGAAAACGTTAGTACATGCCCGGGGCAATTATTTAAAGCAAATGGTTATATCATTTTCTGTCCCTTCACATCACTGAATCAGAGTGCAGTTACATACTGTTGAGTTATTGGAGAAATAGCAACAGAATGATTAAGAAAATCATCAGGCAAAACCATGCAAAATATGTTAGTTATCAACAAAGTAATTGGATAGCATTTAAGCGAGTGAAACAGACACAGGCATGCAGAGGATTATAATAACTGTAGCAGAGAGTTGAGGTTTCCAAGTGACTACATTCCAAGTGACCCAGCTATATTCACTACCAGCAAACAGAGGACTTTGTCATCACTACACTATCTCAAGGAAGCACAATGAGAGGGGACAGTCACCCAAGAGGTAACACTGTTTCCCAAAGAATGGGAAATTATAAATGAGAGTGAGAGGAGGAAAGCTTTGGAGAGGAAGAAAACAAACCCAAATTCTGAACTCTGTTAGATGGCTAACAAATTGTATTTCATGAGAAGGATAACTTTTAAGTGTGTTGTGGTTCAGTGGTTACAACAATAGTCAGAGTAAAAATGCAATATATAATACTGATAATAATGTTAAAAATGGGAAGGGAGAAAGAGCATAAAATTTATTTACAAAAAGGGAAAACTGATAAAGTCATGAAGTTAAGCTGAAGAGTACAGGAAGAAAATCAGTCACTGATGGTTTAAATAGAAATGCAAATTTTCTAAAACATTTTTGCAGCAAAAATTCCTAGTGATCGTGTAAGATCTTTTGTTAGATAGAGATACTACATTACTGATTTGGATCTGGTAAGGAAGAAGATGATGGAGATGGGGATACTGAAATATCTTCTAGTTCATTAGCAGAAAAGGAGAATTTTTAGTAAACATGGGATAGACAACTTAAAGAGCTGGTCTTCTTATGGTGTGTCAGAACATCCCACATGAGCACAGATGTCCTCCCTTCCATAAGCACAGCCTCCAGCATCACTTCCACCCCACTCAGCTGTGGGCTCACTGCTGTCTCAGATCTCTGCATGGCAAGGCCATGCCCAGGGCTCCCTTGTCCTCAGCGACTACTGCCTTCCTCAGCAGCACTGGGCACACGATGCCTGCCCAGCAACTGAGGTGCATATAGCCCCGTGCTCCCCCTTGGCTCTCCGTACGTTGCTCAGCTGGTCCCAGCCATGGGGACACGGTCAGCCACCATGACCGGCTGAAGGGATCGCAGAGACGAATGGTGCCCCTGACTGCCCCATTATGGTCTTTCTCGTCAGCAATTCGTTCTGCTGATTGGGACCGTGGCGCTGGGCCCCCCTCCGCGCCTCTGGCTGCGCGGTGCTGACGGCACCCTGGACAGGCGCTGTCCGTGGAGCGCTCCTCCCGCCGCGCTCGCAGCCAAGCCGCCCGCAGCCAGGGCACGGCCCGGGCCCGCCGCCCGCCCTGCCGGGGTGGTGCGGCCGCGCTGTCCCGCAGCGGGGGCCGGGGCTCCGGGCGGGCCGCGGGCTCTGGCGTGGCACAGGGAACACTGGTCGGGGGCACGGCGGGGCCGCCCCACTGGCTTCGCCCGCTAGAGGGCAAGAGAGCCCCGTACAAGCGCGGCGGGGCGGCTGCCCCTACCCCGCAGCCCCCGGCCCGCCGCGCCCGACCCCGCTCCCGCCCACGTGGGGAGCAGCCCCGGGTGGTCGCTGCAGGCCACGGCTCAGGGCCATTCGAGAGGAAATTTTCTGGATGGCCACGAGACCGTAGATGGAGAGGCAGTCACTTCCATCGGGAATGCTATCAAGGCCTTTGGCCATTCCAGAAAGCGGGCGTAGAGCCATCATGGAGCTGGCACGGACCTTCTCCATCGGGGCGACGGCACGCTGGGCTGCTGCTGTGCCTGCTGCAGCGCACATGGAACGAAAAGTGGGGCCACCCACGCACTTCCTGCCGAGCTGGGCAGGTGATGAAAGGCACCTTCTCCCTGCCCTTGGCAGGTGACGACGACAAGCTGATCGGTGGCTGCAGCTCCAGTCTAGCACTGGTAAGTAGCAACTAGCTATGGTCAAGCTCTGGGCCTTGGTTGGTGTACAAATGCTGCCTCATCCTTCAGGTGGTGAACTATCTACAACGGAAGTGTATCAGCCAAAGGAAGAGCCTGAGAGATGCCCTGTAGCCTGCTGGCAAACCCTGCCGAGCCTGCATCCGCAGATGAGCACTGACAGCACGGGAGCATGAAGAAGCCAGAAACCTCTGATTAGACACAGTGTGTGCTTGGGCAGGAAAGGTGCACAAGGCAAAGCACTGGAAGTGGCAAACATGTTCTCATGGTGAGCAGTTCTGTGAGCCATGCTGCAGAAACTGATTGCCATGTGGAGGCCTCTGCAGTCACCTGCACATGTGGCAACTCTGATTACCTCCCCTTTTCTCCTTCCAATCAGTGGCACTTTGGCTCTTGACCTATCGGGATTTGCAACGTCATGGAAAATCAATTTATTACTAAAAACAGCAGATACCAGCCATGAACAAATAAACACATCACAGAAATTTCAAACATATTAGGCAGCTTTCATGCTTACATCACCCTATATACCTTCAAGTAGCACCTAAAAGGACACATATTCCAAAACATTATATTGACATCCGTGTCAATGCACTCGACTGTGTCTGACTGATAGTGATATTTTTACTTTTGTGCTTAAATTAAGATATCTTAGAACATGGACCCTGATAACTCCCTCCCTAGGATCATCATATTCTGCCAGTGCTTATTTATGTGAATTCACTAATTCCTCTGCAATGCAAAATACCATAACACCATGAAAAATTCATGTCAGATATCCCATGGTCACTGTGTATTACATGGTGACATTGACACTGATGTTTTCTTGGAGTTTTCCATCTAAACTGCATATTTTACACTCCTCTAGTGTGAAATTTTGATAAACTGGGAGGAAGCCCTTTTCTGTTGTCTTCTGGAATTCTTATAGGAATCTTTTTGGTAATAAATACTGCTATTTTTTTCTACAGTCACTGCAGTGAGAAAGCAAATACATTCCTCTAGCTCAAGTTTTCTAAACTTGTAGTAATTTCTTATGTTAATCCAATTAACCTGACTCACACCGTGGTTTTTTGTTTATTTGTTTTTTTGTTGTTGTTGTTTGTTTTTTTTTAAATTTTCACAAACATTGTGTTTATTTCCATGCAATCTAATGTTTCATAATCATAACCTTCAGTAATTTTTCATTGCTGAGGTAACTTGAGTTTTCTTTAGAGTGTGAATTTGTGCAGCTGTATTAATAGTTTGGTGCCCTCACCACCCATGCTGGGGAAATTATCAATCACATGTATAATGCAGCAGGTGGGATCCATCCAGTCCTATCTAGGCCGCTGTCATGTAGAAGTCTACATCTAATATAGGCTTCCTTCATACACGAGGAAGAACTAAGCATCTTTAGAGCATGAGTCATGTCATCCTAAAGTAGACGCCTGGAATAGGTCAGATGATTTGTGCCCTAAAATTGCTCCTATTTATCTATGTTAAAGAACAAGTAGTTTATATCTTGAAGTCTCCGTTCTAGCAGCCTCAAGTGAAATGAGATTACTTAATAGTCTTATATCCAGGTTTATATCATGCTTCAAATTACCCTAAAAATCCTTATTTGTCAAGAAAACTGAAAATAGCGTTACTTTTTATTTTTTATATCTTTGTCCATTTGTAGAAAGCTTTTAAAAGTTTTCTGCCTCAAGACATTTCAGTAAAAATGGCAAATGCCATGCATTCTATGGGAAAGTTGTTACACCTCTCTTCTTAATAATGTAATTTTTCAGTTGTCTATTTGCAAGGTCGGGAAATCAATTAGTTAGATACATAAAAGGTCCAGAATAAGATTCTTTACTCTCAGTGAAATTATGCAATTTGGAGGAATGAATAAAAAAACCCTAAACCAAGAAAAAACAGGCAAGATAATTTACTTTTTAAATTACAGTCAAAAATTGATATGTAAAAAGATCATTGAAAAGTGAGCTGGTTGGCAGACTATAGGTGAAACAGTTTTATTTAAAAAAAGTCATAATATCTAAAACTTGGCAGAGGTGTCACATTAGTGTGGTACATGTGAGGACACCATGTGCCAGGAACTCCTCAAGACATGGAGGATCCTTCTGACCAACTCTGCTCTCAGGAGTTAAAATCCTGCATAAAGCTGATGAGTAAGCTCTTGATGACTCACTGTGGCAGATGCAGTCTTTAATTCCAAGAGGGTATAAGGGAAGTGGGTGTGAATCTCGAGTAGAGGGGAGCTAGGGATGTTCCTGCCTCAGTGTCTCGGGGATAAAAGTGTAGGTTTTTAATACAGCCCCAGCTATCAGCAATGCCAAACTTCTGTAAGGAGTAAGTTTGACATTACACATCACACATACATTTTATGTGAAGCAGGGTTGGAACACCACCTACTCACAGATGGGTATAATTTTGGGGATGTCCTGCATAATTCATGTGTGGCTTTGATACTTATGAGTAATTCAGACATCAAAGCTTCAACTTAGATAACACTTTTATAACACTAAACTTCCTATAGCAAATAACCTATGGGCTTTCATTTAAGTTCTCTAAAAAAAAAAGGCAACTATACCAATACTTTCTTCTTTACTGTCAGATATTTTTCATAAGGTATGCTGGTGTGAAGTACAAGATGGAAAAAATACTGAAGCCTGAACTGGAGAAAAAAACCCACATAAAACTCTTCCCTGGAACTAGAAATGTAAATTTTAAAGCACTGGAAAGTTGGTGGGAGCCTCTTTCCCTGTTGCTTCTGGAATGAGAGCACACCAGATACCAGGCTCTTTGGTGTCTCGGCAATATTCCCTCTGCCAGTGGCACAAACCTTCACTTTTCAGCAGTCCAATTTCCTAATAAGCAATTTTATGTTCTCTTCCAAGTAAGCCATTATGCTTGAAAAAAATCTCCCCATTAATAACCATAAAGCTCCTTTATTGTTCTCCTTCAAATCTCCTTAAAACCTTCTTCTGACACCAAACACTTGTCACTGGCCAGGCCTGTTGCTTTTTATTCTCAAGGCTGTTTTTCCCTTATCCTTCCCCCATGGGTCTGTACTATACACCTGTTGTCTTTCATCATGGGTTAAGATCATAAGCTCTTTGGGCATAGACCATCTCTCTTATTACATGTGTCTACAGTATCCGACACAATGGGACTGTGAGCCCTGAATGGGGCCTCTGGGTACTGCCATGATCGAGTTGATAAAGAATAATGATTTTTGACATGGTGAGTTCTGCAGTTTTTCCCAAGTCATTCTGCAGTTGTTCATGCTGATATAAGCAGTGTGTGTGTGAGAGCAGTGTCCTTAAACCCGATATACAGGGTAAATGCTTTGGAACTATTTGCCAGAGAGCAGTGACTTTCCTGCTTTGTTGTTAGGGGTTTTTCTGCTCTTGCACATCAAAATGCATGGACTGACACGCAGCAACTGTTTCTTTTTGTGGGTTTGTACAGAACTAGAGTGATGTGACCCTCCTCTGAAGCTTCTATATCCCGTCCTTCAACTTGCAATAAAGACTGACGGAGTCAAATAAAAGGGGATGGCTCATGCGCCATTGGCATGTGTCAGTTCCATAAAGGTCCGTGGGGATTTAGGACACAGCTTTTCCCTGCAATTTCCCCGCTAGATGTGGAAACTAGTCTCTCTCCCTCCTCTTATGTTTAGTCACACTGGCAAGTGGGGGGATGCAGAAAGGCTGCACCAGTCAGAGATGGACTGCTAGCTTTTGTGGTGGGGAAGGCAAGGACAGCTGCCCCCTCCACTGCATGCCCATCGAGCAGGAGGATGTGCAGAGTCGATTATTTTTAATTAAGCCCCTAGCAAAATTCTCCTTCTCTAGAATTCTGTTTCCAGGCTCCACCAATGACCTTCCTGAACCTCGCTAACATCATCATTCACACCAGGCAATCTCTCCCCTCAGCCCCCAAGATACTAAGTTTCTTCTCCTTTTCTCCCTGTCTCTTTCTCTCCCCAACATTCCCAGAAGAGCTTATGTTCAGGTTTTGCACTCAATTCAAGGGACTGCCAGAGAGTCCTCTCTCTCTTGCAAGGTTCTGCATTGTGCTCGGTCCTTGAGCTCTGCTCAAGAATTCTTCTGCAAAGGCAGGAGACCCTCTGTCCCGTTGCTGGTTAACACAGCAGTTTTTTAAGGACAAAGCCATAATAACACCAGTCCTCAACATCATAAGAAGAAATAGAAACCCTCTCTCCCCTCGCCAGGTCTCTCGCGACAGTTTTAAATAACTTTTTTTTTTTTTCGGGGGGGGGAGAGTGGGTGAAAGGAGAACACGTACTTCGCATCGCACCCCCGCTTCACCCCATGCCACCTCCTGGCCGTCTCTTCCCTCCCTTCACCGGGTTCTTAAATACTGGGGCCAAGCCCGGGCGCGGGGAGCCCCGGTTCGCCCCCGGAGCGTTCCGGACGGTGGCAGGGCCCTGGCGCTTACCCGCACCGGCATCCCCGAAACTGCCCCTCCGGCAGCGCAAGGGCAGGGAGAGAGCGCTGCGGGCTGCCGGGGCGGAGGGCCAGGGTGGAGAAAGCAAGAAATGCGGCGTGGGCGATAAGGACCCCCCAGACCAGCCCTAGCTCCCGAACTTGACGCACCCCGCCGGAGCCGAGTTTGAACCCCGCCTGGGACAGCGGCAGCCCGGTTACCTGCGGCAGAGCGGGCCGGGGCTGCGGTGCGGTGCGGGGCGGCCTCGCCTCCGCCTCCCCTGCGGCGGGGCCGGGCTCGGGCTGGGCAGGCAGGGCTCTGCCCGCCCCGCTCCCCCCGCCAATGTCAGGGGGACTCGGGCTATGCGGGCATCTCCCGAGGAGCCCGCTCCCCGCAGCGGGCGGGCGCAGTATATTTAGCATCGCGTCGCTTTATTCCTCCCCCAAAGTTTCGCCCACTTATTTATTTATTTGCCGGCGAGCGCCGCGCTGCCGCAGAGCGGCAAGAGCCGCTCCGCGCCGTGCCGAGCGCTGGAAGCGGCTCGCTATTGCAGCAGGTAGAGCTGAGCGCTAGGACCTCGGAGAATCCTTCCAGCAGCAATCAGGACTACCTTAAACCCAGCCCAATGCCTCTTCCTGCGCCACTCTGCGTGCTGGATGGAGATCCACAGTCAAGAGCTGCAGCTCAGTGCTGGAGTACAACATTTCACAGGGAGCCCTGCAGAAGCAACACCTGTTTCGAGCCAGCCAAGAAAGACACAAGCACTTGTATGTTGCTGCTTTGCTTGTGGATCGTCAATAATCCTAAACCAGTGGACATCTGCTGAGCCTCCTGAGAATTCTGGATAATAGATTTGGACGTCAAAAGTTTTTTTTTTCCTTTTTTCTTTTTTCCTTTTTTTTTTTTTTTTTTTTGGATTTATCTCAGCCAACAACGTGAGATTTCCCCCCTCCCCCTTTGCAGGATTCATGCTGATGTATGCAGTCTGTTATAGAGTAAAAACAGCGCATGCCTTTCTGGAATCAGAATCCATAAATCCTGACGTAGCCTGTGCATCTTAAAAAAAAAAAAAATCCCTATAACGCCTAGGTATTTAAGTTGCTATGATCATTCTTATCTTAAACCAAATGGAGAAACTACGGATTTTTTTCTTTATTACAGTTGGATGGGCTGAAGACCGTATTGCTTGCTAAGAGCTGGGGATATATGCATTTATATAGATATACACATCTATATGTTTATAAATATGTCAGTGTGTGAGTATAAAGTGGTGGTTTCTTAGACTAACTGGTTTGACCTTGAACCTGTACCAGTCAAAACAGAATATTACTTTTATTTATGCATTTAATGGATTGAAGAAAGAACATTTTCTCTGTAACTGCGCTAGGGAGGGGAGAGGAGTGGAATAGACCTAATCTTATATCTCCTGGGTTTGGCACCATCATTATTGTTTATTCTCATTCTCTAAAAGCAGAATCTTCTGATGGCTCCCTTAGGTGAAGTTGGGAACTATTTCGGTGTGCAGGATGCAGTACCCTTTGGGAATGTGCCCGTTTTGCCGGTGGATAGTCCGGTTTTGTTAAGTGACCACCTGGGTCAGTCTGAGGCAGGTGGGCTACCCAGGGGGCCTGCGGTCACGGACTTGGACCATTTAAAGGGGATCCTCAGGCGGAGACAGCTATACTGCAGGACTGGATTTCATTTAGAAATCTTCCCCAATGGTACTATCCAGGGAACCAGGCAAGACCACAGCAGATTTGGTAGGTATTATCCTTAACCCTTTAGTGGTCATGTGATGAAATAATGGGGCAGAACTGCGGGCGGGGGGACGGTGGGGGGGTTCGAGGCGGGCGGGAAGGGGGGTTTGTGCTGATGGCTGATCCGCCGAGGGGAAAAATGAGTGTGTCCGGGGGTGAAGATGTACACGAGCGGCACCACCGCGGCGGAGCAGGAGCCCTCGCCGACGGTGTTTAAGCCGACGGGTGTTTAGTAGCGATGTTTGTGTAGCCTCAAGTTCTGCTTGAGAGCAGACGCGTACTGGGAGGTGGTGGTGGCGGTGGTGGAATTTTTGCTCGGGACGTTTCTGCTGAATGATTTGATTTCGCGAGTCTAAAGGGTTTTTAATCATTAACCACGACAATTTAAAATTCACCGAGTTTCCTGGAGGGAGTGGCTCTCGTCCTATACGCAAATTGACGAGGGCTTTTCTTTCGTTTTCTCTGCCGATTACCTGCCCTAGTAACTGCCCGAACTGCACACCCAGTCTGGTTCGCTGCTCGGCCAGGATTCACCGGCAGCGCCCGCCGACCCGCAGCTGAGCCCGCAGCTGTGCGGCGTTGCCGGTGGCCGGCGCCCCGGGAAGTAGGGAGCGCAGGTGGGGTCCGTATCCCGCCGGGAATCCTGCGCCAAAATCTGCCTTTCCCGAGCTGTGTGGCGTGTCAGGCTGGCAGCGAATTTGAAATAGCATTTCATGGATTTCCTTTCCAGGGACACTGTTTGTGACTCAGCAGCGAGGGCTGAAGGGGCTGATGGCCCCGGCCGCTCCGTAGAGCCTGTGCATGCACACACACACACATCCACACATGCACATGCACACGCGAGTCCAGTGGGCCTGGAGCTTCCCTGCTGCCAAGGAGTCTGTTAAAGGCTTGGCAGATTGAATGCCTGAAAGTAACTAAAACAGCCTGGATGAGCTGATTCTTAGGTTTTTTTTTCTTAAGGAGGGGTGAGGAAAATACGCCAGGTTAGCTCACCACGCTCCCAGCTGTTGGAAGGAGTTAACTTGTGAGTGAACTAACCTGACAGCACTTAAATTCGGTCGTAAAAAAAAAGTCCTGTGGTGATTTTTTTCTCTCTTTGTATTTTAATGCCAGATGTTGAACGATATCTAAGCTGTATTTTATTGCTTTGTGAAGCTGTTTAGATAATGCTGGCGGTGTAGGAGATGATCTCCAAAGGGCTCGGAAGGAAAGGGGAGGTGGGGGCGGGGGAAGAGAGGACTGAGGCTCTCGCATGGTCGCAGGTTCATCCTCCATCCCCCGCCATCCGCTGCTCCCTGACACTCTCATGCTGCTTACGGGCTCTGCCTCCCTCCCACGCCGCCCACCCGCCCGGGATCCACGGGGGTGGGTGCAGGGCGAGTGGGAGCGTCGCGGCTCTCCCTGGGGGGCAACATCCAAGCTTGCTGGCGAGAAAAAGTGCGGAAAGTGTTTCAGGCAGCCGCGGAGTGAGGGGAAGGGGGGGGCTTTTGCAGCTAGGCGTTTTCCTTGGCACATGCAGACGCCGTGCGTGGCTGCTGAGCTACGGCTGCAGGTTCCCCTAGCCCACTGCGGTGCGGGCACAGAGCGGCGGGCGCGGCGCTGCGCGGAGCCAGCGAGGGAGGCGCGGTGCGGGGCCGCAGCAGGTGTAGGGCGCTGCGCACCGGCAGCCGGGGCGGTGCGGGGCTGGCTGCCCGCGGGGCCCCGCCGCCCCCAGAGGAGGGCCGCCAGCTGCTCCCCTTCGCAAGGCGGCGGTGACCACATTACTCTCGGCGTCTATTTTTAAAAATGGCTATCCAGCCGCAGTTGTAGGAAGCTGACAATTCCGAGGGCCAGCTCTTCCATCCCTTGCAGCGCCTTGGCTTTAAATAGATTGATTTTTTTTTTTTTTTTTTTGTCCTTGTCGGTTTGATCTCCCTCTCCCCCCGGAGGACGCGCCCCAGTGATAACTCTTCTCCAATGGAGTGCACCGGTGATGCCCCAGCTCATTCCAGGATCGGGCAGAGTGGGCACTTCTCTGGGGGAGGGAAGACGATCTCGGTGCTTTTGTATCGGTGCCGTGAGATTGCTGTTGTGTTTGCGGGGAGGTCACCGAATAGCAGATGCTGTTTGGGTTTTGGTGATTGTAAACTCTTGTGGTGATCCTGGGGAGCTCTGCATCCCATCTCAGGAGCTGCCCGAGGGAGAAGGGGTTTACATGGTCTCCTCCGAGCGTGTGCAGGGAAACCTGCGCGCGCGTGTGTGTGAATGTGGGGGTACGCGTCAGAAGGAAGTTTTCCTTCAGGAATAGGAGGACAAAGAGAAAACATCGGGGGCTGCGCGTAAACTCCTCTCTGGGCTCTGCCCTGTGGGAATCCCCCTCCCCGCACAAACACACACACACGCACACACCTCTGGAGAGACATCAGATAAGAGTAATTCTTTTGTGATGCTATGTTGGATGTGTGCCTATTGCATACAGTAAACCGAGCCATATTGTGTGTCTATACTCGCCCGGTTCTGGGAGCCCTGGCATTTCGCAATTCCTGCAGCAAGATGTCCATCTCTAAAAGAAAAGCTCCCCGGGAGAGCCCGTCTCGGTCCCCCCCCGTAATGCGATCTCAGGTGATCAAAGCCTTATCTCACCTGGGTCACAAAAGAAATTTTTTTTGATGCAGTCTCCTTTAGTCTAGGGCATTGGCTAGACACTAGAGTCATTGTAAATTCAGGAACTCTGTAACAGCGGAGAGGCGTGCCTCTGTGCGTCAGCACAAGTACTGCATGCACAGCATTAAAAAAATAGGAGCATGCAGGAAAAGGAAAAAAAAAAAGCTTGTCAGCAGGTGACCTCCGCTCCCCGGGACCTGCTGCTACAAGGAACCGCTGCGTTCATCATCTGCGAGAGCCGCGCAGCCGCCCGCCCTCCCGCCTTCCCGGCCCGCCCTGCCTGCTCGGGCGCTGGGCTGGCGGGGCGGGTTCAGCGCCGGGAGGGCGCGGGGGCGGCTACGGACGGGGGGTCCCTGCGGCTGCCCGCCTCTTCTGCTGCTGTATGCGGCGGGGCGGGCCTGCCCCCCGCCCCGGTCTGCTGGCTCTCCCCGGAGACAGCACGGGGCGGGAGGAAGGCGATGCGTGCGGGGAGGGCTCTGGCCCCCGGGACTGGGAATCGTGGGCCAGGTTTTAGGGGGAGGGAAGGGCGCAGAGCGGCCTCGATAGTCTCCCCCGCTACTGAGCGTTGCAAGGGGAGGGGATGAGGGGGAGCGGGCAAGGGCGCTATAAGAGCCTGAAACTGAAGCAGGACCCTGCTGCCTGGGGGGGCTGCGTCTGTCTGCGCTCCCGTCTTTTAATTGGCATCATGTGGGGGAGCGGACGGAGCGGTGACAGCTGCGACAGGCGGGACGCATCCCGGCGGAGCGCTCAGCCCCGCGCCTCTCCCGCAGCCCCGCGCTGCAGCCTCGGCGGGCGGCCGGGAGCAAGGGAGGGGGGCGCCGGAGGCGGGGGGGAGCCGGGGAAGTTCCTTCCCTCGCCCCGTCACCGGGCTGTCCTCCCGCCGGCTTCTTAGCCACGAAGGGCTCCGCTTCCCTCGCCCCACTGACCTTCCCGAGGTGGGCGATCGTTGGACGCGCAGCAGCCCGGGGAGAGCAGGGTCTGGGCAGTCCTTCACCCTCCTCTGCGCTTCGCTTCCTTTGGAAGCCCCACAAAGAACTGGCTGGCAGAGATACTTGTTTACGGTCTTCGTTGTCGTCTTCAGTGTGGTAGAGTGCTAAGGGGAAAGCTAAACTGCTTCAACCCATCAATACAAAGAAAACCTATATGTAGCCAAAGACAAAAATGTGCAAAGGGCAAAGTGGCAACAACAGAAAGACTGTGTAGTTGCAGAGGTGTCCATCGCTTAAAAGCCTGAGGAAATTTTTCTGTAGGCCTGTTCTTCACCAGAGCTGAGCTAGATGAAAGTTAGAATTTCACATTTGTGAACAATCCACCGCCTCTCACTTGTGAGCCTGACAGGAGCATGACCAGCCTTTATGTCAGGCTGGTGTCCTGCTGCCATTCAGCATGGTCAAAGTTGGGTCATGTAGAAGAAGGTGCATGAAGGGCATAAAGGGAATAAATAACTTCCCCAAAACTTTCTTCCTAAGCTTCTTGTGAAAGAATGGGTCTTTACACTGAAGTGGTTTCATTAAAGAAAATGCTCAGTGTCTGGTGAAGAGAAATTCGGTACCCCATGTACTGAGACAGTTATTTCCTCACAGCTTCCCTTCCCCATTTTTAGCTATAAATAGGGCCCTAGCTTTAAAAGTTTGTAGATGTCCTGATTTCCATTTCATCCAGCCTCATTTTGAAGAGGATTATCTATTTTAATATCTGGTTCAGGTCCTAAGTACTATATTATAGAAACTATACAATGAAAATATTCACAGAACTGTAGAGGCAAATCATGAAATCCTTAAACTGACAAGACTTCTGTAAGACTGTATGCTTAGCCCCAGAAAATCTCTTGAAGGACTTAATATGGCACATAAAACTTGCTGAAATAGGCTTTTGAATATTTCAAATGAAGAAGTCTCTATTCTGACCTCAAATATGTGGATGCTCTTAGCCAAGTACCTTAAATTCATCTTCTGCACTTACAGTAGGATGTGACAGTGCTTTTTTATTCTTTTTATGCACTAAGCAGTGTGCACCCAAATATTTGAAATGAGGAGAGCAATTAAACACTACATTTAGACTGTTGTGAAAGATGCCAGACTCACTAACTTAGTTATAGTACTGTATAATACACACTTGATGTAAGATTTAACCTCAGTTAAAATTGCTTGGTAACATGTATCAAGTAACATGATATTTTGGCAAAGGCTTTATCGAAAAAGCCTTAGTAACAAATCTGGAAGTTTTACATGTCCAG
Organism: Pyrocephalus nanus; assembly: GCA_038380795.1. Taxonomy (NCBI): domain Eukaryota; kingdom Metazoa; phylum Chordata; class Aves; order Passeriformes; family Tyrannidae; genus Pyrocephalus; species Pyrocephalus nanus. Next base: position 44,773,407 of record CM076259.1, read on the forward strand.
ATATAATCGAAATGTTTAAGTTGTTTCAATGGTTCGATTGTATCTGAGATACTACATATACCAGATAAACAGCATGCTGCCACTTTATATTACTTAAAAGAATCCACATTTACTAAATATTTCCCCCAAGTATTTTTTATTTGTGCATATGTAGAGAATGGTTTAAGATGCCCAGGCCTTAAAACAGGGTTATCAAAACAGTAAGACTATGGTGTTTGTAGTACTGAATAATATATAAGGTAATGATCAATAGTCCCTTACAGGGAATACTTTTCATCTTTACATTAGCTTGGCTATAAATTTTCCCTATTGGCTTCAACTTGTGCCATGTTAGATTTATGTGATTCATGCCTGTTATTGATTTGTGCTCAACTATTTTGTGGGAGATGCCAAATTAATTGTTAAAAAAATCCATGAAAGTGCTTTTTTATTGGCCACGTGAGGCTCAACACATACTATAGTGTTATTTTATTATTTCATGTACACATAGTTTCTAATGAGCTTTAAAAATAGTTATATGATGTGCTTAGGCATGAAAATTCACAAAATATATTGAAAATGCTACTCTGTGCTTTATTTTGTGACTCAGAAGGTAACACAGCAGTGTGCTTCTGAGTGCTGCTGTATAACTCCTGTGAGATCATTACTGTCTAAGATGAGCACTCCCAAATAAAAAGCAATTTCCATTTTTTAAACAAGAATTCTAGGTTTATGCAAGGTTTGGCTGGTAGCATCCTCATTGAAGAGGAAAGCAATTTGCAGGGAAGGCTGCCACAAAATCCCCAAGCCCCTAGAACCAGATGAGCCAATACTTAATACAGATACTTGCTGTACTGTGCACATGGATGCTGAACCTGGGAGCTTTGCAGAAGCAGTGCTTCTTGGCAAAATATTATTTCTGTGTGCACAAATGTCTATGTGAGCTTGCTGTTTTGTGCATGGGAAGAGTTAATCATGTATACATTATTACTTAGGTTAAGGATATTTTAATTTTTGAATTTGAGATTAATAAATAATATATCAGGGAGAATGGTTATTATCTAAACAGAAATTCATGAAAGTGGAATATACTAAGGACTGTCATTTCTCAAGCCTCTGGAAGATCATACTGTGAGTAAATCTTTCCCTGTATTCCTGATTCATTGATGGCTGGAAGGAGATCTTTAGGTTCCATGTGTAACATTGTTTTATCTCACAATTCTCGTTAAATTGTATTTTTTTAGAATTTATTTTGCAAAAAAAATTTCATAGGTTCCTCGCTTCTGCTAATTTGGGCACTCTAAAAACTTTTTTTTCTCTGAATGTACTATCTGTTGTGCAAATCAGAGTATAGATGAGCTTGTGTTTGGAAAGGATGAGAAAGATTTAGAGTAATCTTTTAATTTGATATGTTAATGCTGCCTGCAATTTATCATTATAACAGGCACTCGAAGGACGTTAAGTATTGTATATTCATTTTTTCCTCTAAACAACACAGAAAATGGGAAAACAGCCTTAAAAATAGCTGCTTGACACTCAGGGATCAGTCACATCCGAAAAAAAAAAAAATCTTTCAATGGAAACAATATATACATTGTTTGTTTTTTTCCCCTGCATTTTATAGGTATACTGGAATTTATCAGTATAGCAGTGGGCTTGGTCAGCATCCGAGGAGTCGACAGTGGACTTTACCTTGGAATGAATGAGAAAGGGGAACTGTACGGCTCGGTAAGTTCCCACTAGCTTTGGGCACTTATGATACTTTTATTCTCTGGGGGAAAGGCTAGCTTCTACAACCTCCTGTTGCACTAGGTATATATGCTGTATGAGCACTTTTTCTGCTCCAAATATCTTGCAGTCCAATTCGAAACTAGACCCTGCGGGTGTCATAATGAATATGGGAGAGGGAAAAGGTGACAAAATTAGGAAAGAGTAATAACGCAGATAAATGGCAATTCAGATACAAGCAATAAAGACTGCTGGCCAGAGCTGGGCATTGAAGACTAAAGGTTGTACTGTAAGATTTGTGAATGTGTCCTTCCAGTAGAGACTTAAACTGAGACAAAGTGGCTTCCTTTTGTGTGTAGGCAGAGAGCTTTCTAGGAATTGACAAAATAAGGTAGAGCGTGAGAGAAAGGGCGGCATATGTGGATGAGAAAATGAGAAACAGAAGTGTGACAAAAGTTATAAAAAGTATGAGAATGAGGGCAAGAGGCTTGGTGGTCTTGTCCTGAATGTTCTGCTGGTGCTCCCTAAGGGATGGCAGCAGGAGTGAGTAATGGGTATGAGGGAGGAGTAAAACTTGGTATTTCAGACGTGGGAGTTTGCCAGCCTACCTGCAGCTGATGGGTGACTGTTCTCAGCTGCATGGGCTGTCTTCCAGCAGAGGAGAGTGTGTGTGTGTGTGTGTGTGTGTGTGTGTGTGTGTGTGTGTGTGTATGTGTGTGTGTGTGTGTATGATGTGACCCTTATCTGGGAACGCTCGAGACTTCTGATGTACGCTGGAGTTCACACTCTGGCTAGATTGTGGGCAGGGGGCATCTGAAATGGATCAGGTAACTCCTTAAACGGTAGAAGGCAACCTCTTCTAGCAGTAAAATATCAACCTCCAAAGTTTACAAGGGCTAGAGGGGCAGTTGTCTTTGAGGAAGAGGATGGAAGGATTGAAGGGTAAGCAAATGTCTGAAGCAAAGTGAAGCTGTGCATTCACAGAGGGTCATTAGAGGTGGAGGAGAAGGTGACAGTGGTCGAGTGATGGAGTAAACGTTTGCAGAGAAATACTCAAAAAGAAGTTTAAGTGATAGAGAATGGCTTTGGGTGTAGCTGAAGATAACTGTGCCACAGGGAACAGCACTAACTGGGAAAAGGTGGGGGCCGCAATGAGAGTGGGAGAAAACATGAGATTTTAGTGGTGAGTGGGCAGGTGGAACAGAAGGAGTAAGAGGGAAATTCAGCCCCCATAAATGTGATCCATGGAGGAGTATAAAGAAATGAAACCAGGAAAGTCCAGCAGAAGTGTTTTTATATGGGTTTCGAATTCACTGATCTCTTTCTAGTAAAGTTTTGTGTGAGTGAGGGGAAGGGAACTATCTTCTGAGCAAAGAGCAGGCTAGGGGAGGAAGCCAGAAAATACAGATAATGACAGTGTATGTGGGAGGCAGAAAAAGAGGTAGTAAAATGAGGGGCAAGACTGGGATGGGGGATGTGTGGACATGGGAGAGGGGTAGCTATAGAGTTGATGAGAGCCAGTGAGTGGGAAAGGCCAAAGAAAAGTGATTTAGCGTAAATGGCAATATGGAGGAGGTAAATTTTGGAAGGATAGAGAGGGAGTGAGAAAGGGAATGGATGCAATGACAGATGTAAACAAGTTGCCTTTGAGGAATAAGTTGTCATAAGTCACAATAGTTGTGCAGTTGATGAATGTGATAAAGAACTAGCAAAGTCACGAGTACTTTTATGGTTCAGTTAGGCAGCAAAAAGGCAGAACAACAATAGTAATATGAATGAGTAATGTTGATAATCATCAGTAAGAGTAATCATTTAAACTTATAAACATAGTGAATCAGTCACTCTGCATTTCAGATATTCTGAGAAAGAAAATGTGCTTATTGATAGAGCTCAAATCCATAGACAAATCCAAAGCAAATGTTACATTACTTTTCTATGTAATTTATATTTTGTATTTGCAATATGTTCGACTGTTAGAGTGAATTACTCAAAACATTCTTTGCTGAAGAAATATGCACAAGAAATTCTTTGTAAATTACTAAGTTCACTGCATTTATAAAATAGTTGTTCCATGAACAGCAGTTCTAAAGGAGCTTGCTTTCCTAGGGGTTTGTGTCTCACAGGACAACACCTGGGTCTCCCTGACCTTCTGTCCCTGCAATAGTACAAATTCCTCAGCCTTTTGTGTTTCTTGTATGGAGAAAGAGACAGTATTAGCTGTCCATGCTCACCAGATTGTCAGTTTGCAGGGATTACATAGTTTACCACTCCCAAGTGGGACGTGCAAATGATTTCTCTTCTTTACCATGCCTCTGACTAGTTGCAAAACTGATAGGAACTTAATTTTCGTGAAGACCTTTGCCTCCTGATTGAAACTGGTCAAAAAGGCAAGGAAGGAGAGACAGGCAGGCAGATGGATGTGGAATATAATTGGATAACCTCTTTTCCCTAAGAAAGGACACTAAAAATATGAAGCCATTCATAATGGAGAACTGGCAATCTATGAGGCCAGAATGCAAAGTTCAGGTTAAAATTTGATGGATGATACGGCTTGTTGTCAGCCTCCAGAGATGGGAAATACTAAAGAGTGATGGTAATTGAATTACATTACTTCCAATGAAATATAACCTCTAATGGCTACTCAATGTGATGATGCTTTAAAGCGTTGTCAACACTAGCAATCCTAGTGCCTATATTTCAGCAACTGTCAGCTCTCTTAGAAACACTGAGATAAGCAGACCTTAGAGCAAATTTTTGTGTAGAAGTGGCTGGACGTTTTTAAGTGACAACATTCTGGTTTTGGTCAAAAAATCCACTTATTTGAAAATTAAGTTCTTTCAGGGAATAAATGTTGCAGCATGAACCAGATGAAGGCACAATCCAGCACGTAGTTATCTCTCTGGTGAAGCAGAAGACTAGTTTAAGCAAGATTAGTTTTGAGACTGATATATGATAGACTGCAAAAAAATTAATCCAGTTTTTCACCTGCAGTAAGCAGAGCAGTCACTTGAGTTGAACTGTTCTGTAGCATCAGTAAGTTGTCCTTGTGCTGCTGTGCTGGGAGCTGGATCCCTCGGTCTTGGTTTCTTTTCTAAGGGCCATGAATAGCACCAGCTTTGTCATGGAGTAGGTACACTTAGGGCACTGTGAATGTGTTTCCTAAGTTGGGAAAACTGTTTCCCACACACAACTGAATAGTAGCCCAAGAAATACTTGGTACTGCTCTACATCAAATTCGTGGATCTAAATAGGTGCTTAGACCACCACTTGAGAGGAATTCAGTACTCTACACTATCGGAACAGGTGCCCTTTGTCTATGACATTACCATTTCATATTCAAATTACTGCATGAAAAGTATATTAGGTGTGAATCAAATCAGTGACCTAAAAGATTTCTATCCTTCTATGTTTGTGTTTGAAACATTTGTCACAGGAAGATTTTTCCCAGCATATTTGTGGTACCACTGGAGATGGGACATATGGCAAAGCAGGGCAGCCAGGGTTGGTGATCACTGCCAGTTTTCATGAAAGACAACACTAAAGGCAGTTTCAGCCTATCTTGATCAAAACACGTTGGTCTTGGCCTTCTCCAAGTTCTGCTTTTCTTCTAGATTAGCTGCCTGACAAACTTTTCCCAAGTTCCCACGGTAAGTGGGCAGTTCTGACTGCACTTTCTGGTCAGAAGGGCACAGTGACTCTCGTGCTGCTCTTAGGCAGATATGTGTAATATAGTATGGCTGTTCTCAAGTTCCTCCTCAAGCCATGGATTTAGCCAGGGAAAGCTAGAGATACATGTATGTGGTAACGCAGAGGAGCCAGTGGTAGCTACACAGCAATGACTTGGAGGCTGGTTAGTGACAGCAGCTTTCCGTCTTGTCTCTCCCTGCTCTCCTTTTACCTTGTCTTTCCCTTGCAGCCTGCAGCTATGACTCATCATGTTTTACAACAGCTTCTGTTCTTGTCACTGGAAAAGAAGAAAAATATAAACTACAGACAGGACCCTAAGGGTGTTAGGAGAAGATTTAAAGACTGTTTCCTTCCCAAGTGCCAAACAGCTTTTTCCAACCCCTCTGACAAGAACATTAGCAAATGTGTTTTAGCTGTGCCCCTGAGGGCCATGCCATGGAGTGAGGGAGGTCTCTCTGATCAGTCTCAAGACCTTCATGCTTTCTTGGGCCGTCCCCATTGTCATGCTGCCTTTGGGAATATTAAAAGGTGGCACCCATGTGGCAGGCGATGATGTGTACTCACACCATGGGGTGCCCATTGTTCCCACTGCAGGCTGTCCTCTGAAGCAGTCCTGTGCTGTCTCAAGCACAGCAAGACCATGGAACACCCTCGCCTCCGCTGCTCTGGTTGTCCTGGGAGGTTCAGCAGTAGAGAGCTGTGCTACATCCCACTGCTGTCATCCCTGCCCCCCCGATCTTCCAAAGACATGGACCTGCCCCACTCCTCTTCTCAGACTAGATGTAAGGAAAAAAATTTTTACTATGAGGGTGGTGAGACACTGAAACAGGTTGCCATGACACACTGTGGATGCCCCATCACTAGAAACATTCAAAGTCAGATTGGATGGGGCTCTGAGGAACCTGTTGTTGAAGATGTCCTTGCTCATTGCAAGGGGGTTGGACCAAATGAGCTTTAAAGGTTCCTTTCAACCCAAACCATTCTACGATTCTGTGAAATGCTGGTGCCTTCTTTGCTCTTTGTGTCCCTGGCAGGTTGCAATAGACAGCTCAGGTTGGATGGTCAGGAGAAATATTGGTAGTTAGAAGTCCTGGAGCAGCTACCAGGGAGCTGTGCAGAGGGAAGGAATAAGGCAGGAGTGAAGATGGTGGACTTCTGGGGAAGAGGGAAAAGGCCTGAAGTGCATAGAAGGAGAGATCAGGGGAGAGTAAAAAGAGAAGCTTCATGTGGCCACAGAGAAGCTGGTACATGGCTGAAGAGCCCAGACTGGGAACCAGAGAGGGAACTCCACACCTCTGGGTTTGACTTACAGGGTGTGTGCTGCAAGGTGATATTTAAGAACGCTTTTAACAGGGTAATAAATTGCTGACTTTCAAAAAATTAACCGAAAGCTTGTTTTGGGACACTAAACTTGCCTTTTGCTCCTAAAACACTAGGGAGAGGGTGGAGGAGGGTAGAGAGAGAGAGAATTGTCCTTGAAGAAACATGTTTTCCCAGCAAGTGTGTAGGGAGGTGACGATATGCTTCTTTGTTGTCCCAGCAGGGCTGCACCTGCAGTGCTTTATGCTTTTGTTTGGGTCCCCACAGTCCTGGAAGGGCTACGCAGCTACAAAGACAGATGAACAGAATTTTTTTTTGACAAAAAAGGGACAATTTGTCATAGTTTACTGAAAATTGCTTGATGTAGACATGGATTTGTTTGGCTGCGTTCTAAAAATATCTTCTATGTTCCCATGCAAATAAAGGAAGGGAATTGTTCAGCCCTTCAAATGGGAGGTCAAGGTGCACGGAAACAACTTCAAGAAAAAAACAGGTTGAAAGTGCGTGCTGGGAACAGCTTGGGCCAAGTATATGATCACTACAGGTATCTAAATAAATAAATAAATTACCCTGCAGTGTCATCACACTTTCCTTTTAGTGTTAAGCACCTCTGATCTAAAGCTTTTCCATACACTTCAGAGAGATCTTTTTTTTTTAATGTTTAATAATAATCTGGATTATCTGTTCATCAGTGTTCATCACAGGTACTGTGGCTGAGGTGAGCCTGGAAACAGTACAGTTGCAGTGCATAATTTTTGGAAGGAGAATTGAATGCCGTTTCCTTGAGTGAAGGCACAGACTTCTAGGCTGAGAGTGGTCAAATCCCAGAAAGGGTAATGGCTGCAGCACCAGGTTTAAAGCCTTTCTGCTTGTGCTATTATTATTATTATTACAATAATAAAGTGCCTTTTGTAAATGGTGTAAATGGTATAAATGCTGGAGAGACAGAAGGCAGTTCTTATGGCAGCTGGCTTGCAAGGAGTGGTCAGGTTTTCCTCACAAGCAGGATTGCTCAGGAAAAGCTGGCACTCTCATGATCAAAAACATGTTAGTGTGTTTTAGCAACAACAGTTACTTGTGTCTTCCTGAGTAAATCTGCTTTAAGTAGGAGACTGCAAGAAGCAGGCCTGTAGCTAATTTGATGGGTGAACTCTGAGATCTGAAGAGGCCCAGTTGAAAAAAGGTCACTATGGCTCTGAATGTAAAGGAAACTGGAAACTTTGTCAGAAATGCAAAAATCCTGTGGAAACGCTATCCCAGCAAGGGTGAAACTGCAAGCAAGGATTTGGAGACTGAAAGGCTGTGAGTGCTTGGCAGAGAGTCAGTGAGGAATGGGAGAAGGGCAGGTTGCAGAAAAGCATGTGTCTTAGAGGTGTAGAAGCATGGGGATAAAATGGAAATTCCCACAATAAAGCTTATTTGGGTCCTGAAATGTATACTATGATATAAAGCAAAAACTTTTTAAGCTATTAAATGAAAAGAAACAGGAGTCTTTGCCAACATGGTGTACCCAGATGGGACTGTACGTGGAATACAGTCTGAATGTGGATGCTAAGTGGGCTAGCCCTATTTCTGATACACTCCTTGGGGTGTCAACATGGGTCTGGGGAATTTCCTGTCATGGGATGAACAAAGGGAGCAGGGGCAGCCAGCACCACAGCTAAAAGAAGCAGCTACTTTCCCTTCAACCATCCATCCACTCCCTTTTCCTGGAACAAGGGTTTCTTTGCTGCCTGGAGAATTGAAGCAGGAAACTGGAAAACAAATCTGGCCAAGCAGAAGGCCTTCAGACACAGTGGTTCCCTCCCAAGTCACTGGAAGGTGTAGCACAAAGGTGGGATCAAGCCCTGGTGAGGGAGAGTTTGCTTCCCTCCAAGGCAATGCAGGTGTTTTCCGTCCTCAAGTGTGTGTGTACCTCTGGCTGCATGGTTTGGCTGAAGGGCTGTCAGTCTGGCTTGGGCTGTGCTCGGGGCATAGGAATGTGCTTCTAAATGAAACACTAAAGGAGGACCTGGATGTACACGCAAGATGAATTTACTAAAGCAGGATAAATAGTTTAAGGCAAGCCTAGTATTTTATTTTTGGTAGGAATTTCTTTTTCTAGAAATGGGAAATTGTGATAATCTGCAGGGCTGTGTTAGGTATGACCCACAGAAGAGAGCATTTGTTACAGTGGACAAAATTAGTGTTAATAGAAGACTTGTATAATAGATGGTGAAAACTCTGAAGAGAAGATAGCAACGGGGAGTGCTGAAAGGTGTTAGACTGGAGTGAAGCTATTAGTGGAGTTTTTATGGATTGGTCCTTGGACTCATTTTATTCCCTGTTTTTATTAAAGACATTAAACATCTCGCTATAAAAAGGTAGTGATGTGTTATTGAAATTTTTACTAAGCTGGGAAGTATTTCCAGCACAGGAGGCAACCTCACAGAAGGGCCTTGGTGACTTAAAGTGCCTGTGAGGCTCAGGGAGAGCTCAATCAGTGCCACTACATACAGCACTGTGAGGGTGCAGTCTAAATGCACAATACAGGTGGTCACTTGTATTAAAGAAGATGAATTGAAACCAGAACAGGTGCAGAAAGGGCTCACTTGTATGATCAGGGGGATGAAAAGGCTATCAAATGATAGAGTCTAAAGATTTTGACTTAGCCTGCAGAATGAAAACTGAGAGGGTATGCTCTTGCTCTCTGTAAATATGTTGAGGTTTAACACCAGGGAGGAAAAAAAAAAGTCCTTGAAATAGAGTACAAGAATTGATTGGTTTGCATGGGTCACAAGGAAGGCTGGATAATGGTAAAGTTTCAGGTTGTGAGGAAGCAAGATTTTGAGCTGGCCAGAGGGAATTTTGCAGGCAGCTGGGAGATGAAGCATAGATGCTTTCTCCTCACTGTAGAGTAGGAAATAGTTTTGTTATTGTGGACATTTCCTTTTTGGGGGGCATAAGTCTGAGAAAAACCCTTAAACTTGAGCTACCTCATCTACTTCACCTTTGCAGACTGTCTCCTTTGGAATTTGGATGGGCAGCTTTGCTGGAAGCTTGGTGTTGTTAAATGATGTTCTCCACAGGTATTAGCACTGGGGATGAAAGCAGAAACTGCAACCCATTCAGCAAGGTATGAAGCACTCAGTAGAAAAGAAAGGTCGTTTGAGATGTGGGTACTGGTTTAGGAAGAATTGATAGCTCAATTAATAAGCTTGACACAGCGAGAAAGTTCTGTGAGAAACTGTTACTGTTCTTTTTAAATTATGGTTTCAGTACTTTTAAATCAGAATTTCACAGACTATACCACCTGTCACCAAAGAGGGCACCTACTAATAGAGTCTATGAGATAGATCCTACACTTTTCCTCAGATCTTTGATATTCCTCAGAGGACTTAATTTCAGATGCTTACTAGGTCTGAAGATAATTTTATATGAGAGAAAACCTTCAGTGACCTCATTACCTTGGTTTGTAATTCACTGCTGATCTTGGATTCTTACTACATGCCTGGGAAAGAAAAGTATCTTCTACATATATTATGTATTATGAATTAAATATGTGTGTGTGCATGTGTGTGTGTCTATATATACATCTAAACCTTGCAGAAGCCCACTTCTAGAAAGGGCAGTTCTGGTTCTCTCCTTCTATTGTGTACTTCTTTCTTACTTCCTCCAACACTGGCACTTGTCTGACATGTCAGGAGGTAATTTTAGGGATTTAAAGCCAAAGAAAAAAACTTGCTGCTTTTTTTTTTTTTTTTTTTTTTTTTTTTAGGGTTGCTTCTCTTCTGGTTTAGCTTTCTGAAACTCACTTGCTGCCTGTTTGGGCAAGCATGAGTGCTCAGTGGGGGAATCTGGTGCAGTGTGGAATGGGAGATGGGTTGAGCACTGTGCTTCTGAAAGCAGGTAGTTGTTGAAGTGGCATAACTGAATCACAAACCCAAATCCTACACATCAAGCAAGAGAGGGACATCTCAGATTTTTTTTCTTTGCAATTGTGTAGCTCCCAGTCACCACAGCCCTGAACATTTCTGGAGCTAGCTGTGCTAACTATCCAGAGCTGTGAAAAGGTTCAGTGTCTTTGGCTGATGTGAGAATACTGTGTTGAAGTGACCTGCTAAAAGAGCATCAGCAGCAGTGACACACTGAGATGTGCTTGGGGATTATTCGCTGCATCAGATAAAGATCTGATGTGCTCTGTTTCTGATTCAGAATCCAGGGAGATGTGAACGTGGCACTCTTTCCCACTTTGCCATTCATCATTTTCAAAGACAGAGTAGACAAAGTCTGCCCTGCAGGGACTTCATTAGGGATTTTGTCTAAGTTGAGATTTGCTTTGGGGTTTAAATGTGCCCTGGATGATTTGGTGATGGACAGTAATGCAATTCATTTCTTTTGCATTCAAAAAGCTTAAGAAATAAAGCCTGTTACAGTGTAAATCCATATTTCCCCCTTTTATAAAGCCCTTTTGTTTCCTTTTCATTCCTTTTATAAAGGCAGACCTCTGCCACTACTTTTGATTTGAAGATAAGATTTTATATCTGTGTACCACAGACTGCTGCTGAGGTAAAACTTGTCTTCAGGTGTGGATGCTGCATACTTTTGAGGTCTGGCCTAGGCCATACATCTTTAATCTGCTAAACTTTGCTTTTCAAATTTAACACAATTATACAGGCAACTGTGACTCAGGAGAAATTTTTACTTGATTCTATTATGGTTGAAATACCATTGACCTCAGTGGAATCAGGATTGAACCTGCTTCTGTAAACCCACCAATTAATTTTACGGTTGCATCAGCAGATCCCAATCAAGATAAGAACCCTATTGTATTCGTCATTTTAAAAATGTAAATCTAGACAAAGTTCATGCCTGTGAGAGTCTACAATCTAGAGACAGTCTTTTAACTTGTATAGTCTTCCATAGCCAGGGGGATTTTGGCCTGCTGATGCCTTTGTTAGGACAGCATCTCCTGTATAGTCAGACTCAGAATAGGAAACTTTTTGGGGAAGACTTCAGGAAAATCTTCTGAGTTATTTTGGAATATAAAAATGTTGTAAAGTTTAAATAAAATTCAAGTTCTTTTTTTCCTTATACTCTAAAAACCTGAATTCTGTGGAAAGTCCTTATATTGCAGGTACCTGGGAGACCAATAGCCTGGTCTTTAATCTCTTCAGTCACCTGTTCTGTTCAAGTTGGTATTATATATATATATGTATCTTGTTTTTTTTCTGACAGAATGACAACTTCTTTCATCAAAGCTGAAATTAACTGCATGACTGAAGTCTGACCCATTGAAAGACAGGTCCACTGGTGTGCATGTGTATGTGAGGAGTAGGGGTCTCATGGAGAAGCAGAGCAACCTGACTTCCAGCATTTCCCAAAGGCAGGGCATAGCAACACCAAAGATGTGGGAGTTTTCTGAGAAATATTAAGGAAATACTTTTTGTTCTACTCAGAAAGTGAAATACTAAAAATTGCTTCTCTAAATCCATGACTTCATGGAAGAATTGCCTCCAGAAAAAGGAATGGGGGAAGTGTCTGAAGAGTCATCTCTGGAGAGATCGTTTATGAGAAGTGTTTGCCAGTGGAGGAGCTCTGCTGTCTGAAAGGGGAAATGTGACATCTTTCTTCAGCAGCAGCTCTTTGAAATGCTGGCCTTCCTGTACAAAAAAAGGTGGGAAATTAAAAGGCCTCATTTTTAAACAACTTAAACTGAATATGCTATTGAATCCTGCCAGGTAAAGATTTTAGAGTGCCAATTATTTGCTGTAGTGCCCACCAAAGCATTGTAGCTTTTAAAATCTCTCTGGCAAGTTTATTGGTTTCCAAGACTCCAGTGGATGTGTGGCATTTCATTTTGGTGGGCTGGATCTTTCCAAACTGTGATAGCCTGTGGTGCTGTGTTTGTTCGTCATCCAGAATGACCATGTGGTCAGTACTGTCCTTGTCCTCTGAGCTAGTACCTAGCAGGCAGCTTTGCATAAAATTAATAGCAAACTACAGAGATGGGCTTTTGTTCATCAGTCCTTGACCAAATCGTTTTGCTGAAAGAATAAAACATGAAGTAGTTTTATAGTGTACATTTATATCACTATGTATGTATAATAATTATTTGGTCCCTGTGGCAAAAGTGTTTTAGGAGAGGCACTGAGCATTTTGCTGGTTTTATGGTGACACCTTGTAGCTGAGAGATGAAATGCGTCACTTATGATTGATAAATCCAGTTTGAGGGGTACTCACTGCATGTAGAGACTCACGCAGATTAAGTGCCTCTTATCCCCCACTTTACAGTGTCTTTCAACATGTGAGTTTTGCTGCCCCTGCAAGAGGCAGCACGTTCTGCTGAAAGAGGGCCATCTTTCCTTTAAGCCTGTGTTCTGTGCTTGGAGAACCACATAATAAAGTAAAAAATACTGACAAAACACTTTTGTGCTATGTTCCACCTTAGGAAAAGGATGTTCTTTTAAGGAAAGCATGTTTTATTTAAAAATCTCCATTCAGTTAAAAGCTTAAGTAGTATTCAGGCTGAAGAGTATGTGTGTGTAGCTGTAGGATAGCAGCTCTAGTTTGACATGTATGTTGTCTTTTGATAGAAGAGAATTTGTGGAGTGGGGAGCTGGGGTAGGTCAAGTTACAGCTTTCAGTAAATCTGAGCATGCCTGAAATGGTTCTTTTAGTGTCTTAAAATATTTGTTGCCTTTTTATCGTTGCAAGCCTGATCCATGTTCCATTTAAGCTGGGGGGAACTCTTTCCTCGTCTTCTTTAAAAATTGGCTCTGGCCCCTGTATCAGATTGCATACCACCTTGCTTTCTGATTCCTGGAAGGGTTCAGCCAAGCGTTATGAATTAGATGCTTAGATAACATTGATGACTGCAGTTCTTGATTGTGCTGGGGGAACCAAAAATAAAATAGAGGTCAGAAGTGTGACTAGTAAATGGCACAGTGTGTGCCAAATCCTGCTGGCATGGAAGGGAGGGGAACGCACCTGCTTGTTTGTTTGTTTGTTTTGTAAGAGTTGACTTTGTCTTGGTCCTGCTCCATGACAGCTTACGTAGCCCGAGATTTGTCCCTGGAGTTTTGTCATGACATCCAAAAGCATCATGAGCAGACTCTGGGTGTTTAGGTGAAAACTAGTTTTCATCTCATGCACTTGGCTAGACAGATCTAAATCAAGCCTTAATGGACAGGAGCATGGCTGCTGACGGGCAGCCTATGCTGGCAGATGCAAGCTCAGGCACAGTGGGGTTGCTCGTCCTATAATGATTTCATGCCCTGGGAGGGCATGCTTAAAGCTTGACAGATGCTGCAAAGGAGACTCTCAAAGGGGTGGATATCAGTAAAACCAAGAGCTGAGGAGCTGGCAGTGGCAAAAATGGATTGAAGCCTAATTGGCATCTCATCCTCCTGCAGCTCACGTCAGAAGAACTCCAGAAACAGCCTTGGGATAATGCAGTACCTATCCCATTCTCGTCCTTCCAGAGAAGGTCCATGATAGTGTGGAGAACAAGGGAGTGGGAGAAGTGGGGCAACAGGGCAAAGAGGTGAAGCAGTGAAATCCCTCCTGCACTGAGTCTCCTGGGATTTTACTGTTGATACTGGAGTCTGCTTGCTTTGTTCAGGAAGCTCTGCCTTTCTGTCGCCTGCATGAGGACATAGAATCACCACGGTGTGTGTATCTGTGTAGGTATTGTGGCTTTTGGCAATCATGATCCCAAGGGGACCAGGTTCTCTTGGTTCTTGGGATTTTTTGTATGAAAGGTGTTAATCTTTAAGCACTGTCATAACTTCATAACTGCTCCATGGCAGCAGCACAGAACAGTCACACATTTTTCTATTTATTTTCTAAGTGGGGATTTATGTATAAAAAGAACTTTAACTAAGTGGCTTAGGAGAAGAAAGGAAGATGAATACTACATCTCTGTGAAAGTACAAGGTGACCTCAGGTAGGGAGAACTCAATTGCCTAACTGCGGTCTTGCCAGGACACCTCATCTGATTTCCCTCATCTCATTAGAAGTGCTGTGAAATATGAAATGTGCGTGAGTGGCAACATGGGTGCCTGACTATTTGTCCTGTCTCTCCTCTGGCCCTGCAGGGTTTCTCTCTGAAAGGTTTGTGGAGAAGTACTGACTTGAACACAAAAAAGACAGTCAGCTGGTCCTTTTGATAAATTTTTCTTTTTTTTTCCTTCTTTTTTTTTTTTCATGTTCTGTCAAATTATCAAACAAAGCATTCTGAAAAAACATTCTGAAAAAAGCTCTGTGACACTCACTAAGTCAGACACTCAGTGCAGAGCTTGCCTCACACTGTGGTCTAATTTGGAAAAGAAAGTGGAGCTGCTTGGACCCTGGTATTTGGCTTCTTATTGTGGCTGGAGTTTGTTCACCCAGCTAGAGACTAACAGGCTTACCATGGGAGTTCAGACAATACCACAGCAAATGCTAAACTAGACCTTTATTTATGACAGCTCTGGATGAGTGTTAATTATTAGCTGAACATGGTATGTTCTAGAGGCTGTTTGCATTACAGCATGGGAAGGGCCAACGGCATGTAAAACGTGTGTGTTGGTAGGCAGAACAGCAGAGCAAACTACTTCAGAAGAGAATAAGGTTTTTTTGTTGTTTCTCTTCACAGTTTTTATTTATACACAGTTTTTGTTAATGCCATGAGGGATTTCCATGAAATTATTTAGGAGATTATATATTCAAACGTGATTTATTAAGACAGAATGGATTAACATGGTGATAACGTGCAGCAGGTATATAGGAAAGTGCTGACTACATCAGATATATTTCTTGTTAATAGTTGTTTGGAGTTCTGGGTTAGATGTTTTCTTGTCTCTTATGAATCACTGTAGCAGTTAACAAAAGGGAAAATGATACCTGGTATAGAACAGAATAGTTTGCTAGGCATGAAAGATATTTGTTGTGATTTTAGGAAGAGGCTTCCTTTTGTCAGGTTACAAAATTAATACGAGTTCTAGCTCCATAGGATTATTTCAAAGAAAGAAAGAATATTAAAGTGTTTTGTATAGGACCTTGTACTGTTCTTTTGGCTACTAAGCAGCACAAATGTCCTATGTTCTTTAGAGTCCCGAAACCATTCTCTGAGTAGTGCACATGTGTTTTGTGAATTTCCACTTATTTGTAATGAACTACTTCACAGGAATAGCTATTTTTAAACAAGCTAGCAAAATTTTCATTGTAATGGCTGTAACTATGTACTTTATTTATTTACAATCTCACTTTTAATTGATCTGCCTGGAAATAGGAAAACATAATTATTTTTCTCCTTTGTTAGATGGCAGAGAATGTAGGAAGTGAAGGGGGTCCTGGACTTGCTAATACTGACCAGGTATTAGCAGACTTCTGAATTAATGCTGTCCTGGGCATTTGCCCTTGTGATATGTGCATCTTTGTACAATTCAATTATTTGAACATTCTGAGTTCAAAAAATGAACAGGTGAAGAGTGGAAATGTAGTGAAATGAAAATCAATTATTTTGAATTGAATGCTCCATGAACAGTCCTCATAGAAAACACGTGGAATGTGGTGCAACATCTGATTGATATAATTTTGAGGTCACCTCCTTATTTGGCCCTGAACTAAATTATTTGAGCAAGGCAGGCAGCCTCCCCTTTCACAGGAATGCAGGTTACTTTCCATAGCTGTTCCACTTGGGTATGTTTGGTATTTGTGTCAGCTTTCGACAAAGACATCTAGCAGCTTTAAGTATGGTGCAAGGAAATGTTTGCACTAGAAAATTGATAGAGAAGGTAGTTGCTAGAATAAAAGTATGCAAAAATTGCTGTACTCTAGGGCTAAATCCTGCTTTCAACTGTGCATAGAGGGACTTTCTAAAAGTCACAGCCAGAAGTAGAAATGCAAGCCACTTGTGATCAGGGAACACCATATCCTTTCCATACTGGAAGAGTTTGCTTTCGTCAAGACTTTCCCATCCTAAGCTGGTGTGACAAGAAGGTGGTGTTGGCAGGATGGGCCAGCCTCACCCCGGTGTTATGCTCATTTCTGGCTTGAATAATGGCATGCATACTTAAAACGTGAGTGTAAGTTAGTAATGCTATGCAGGGTGGCGGTAGTACATGGCTTGGTGGTGGACTCGACAATCTTAAAGGTATTTTCCAACCTAAATGACTCTGTGATTCTACATACATGACTGTCCTGGTGGATGTTGATTTCTGTCTCTCTTGGTATTAGGTGAGCCATCATTGTAACCACCTTGCAGGGCATGGGAAGAAGGGTATTATGGGATTTTAGTGTCCCACAATACTTACAGGACCTGATCCAAACTCACTGTCACTGATTTGCTCCAGTTCTGACTACAACCAGAATTTCTAGGTGTCCTAGAAGGAAAAGGTTTGATGAATTTATAAGCAAATTATTTCACTTCTCTGAAAGGCTGATTGTTAGTGTCCCTACATATCTGAACCTGCATCCTGACTGCTCTGTCAAGTTCATGAAGTATTTGCCTACTGTTTATACAAGAATTTCTGCAATTTTTGAAGGACAAAAGAGACTTAGCTGTGTTGCAAGTAAATGGAAAGTAAAAACAGGATAGGCTGGTAAAATAAAGATTGAATTTGTAATTCAAATCCATTTAACTCATCCCAAGTGCAGTACAGTGCATACCCCCTGATTCAAGGTCTGCTAGTTATGTGTGCCACAGCACTGTCATGATCCATCAAACCTGCCAGATAAAGAGAGGCTATTTTAAAATTTCTCCTTCAGGGCACGGGGAAGTACAGTTCTTGCAAAGATAGAAATTTATGATGATGCTAAAAAAAATGCAGATGAAGTGAATAATTAATGAATTCAAGACAGGACTGAAATATCTTCCTAAAATGCTGCTATTTTTAGTAGGGAGTGCTTCTGCAGTGCTTGTCATGTGATCCTACTGCCTTTTGAGAGCAGGAAAACAATTTGAATTGGTTTCTCTTTCCCCATGGACCTATATAGGCCCAGCATATAATACCCCTTAGCATCTGCTTCTGTCTTAAAGCAAAAAAAGTGATTTTAAACCTCATGCAAAATAAAACACTAATGAAACCTATACTTATAGATAATATTTATTGCAGCTGAATATTTTTCATAATAGTTTGTACTTTTGAGGCTGTGCAAGGAGGATACTGGAATGGGTGTAACTTGCAGCTGCTGCTGGTTCAGTAGTACTCATTGCAGCTGCGTTTTCAAGCTGGCAAAGGATATAGAGACAATTATCAACTGGAGGTTGCAGGGTCTGGCCCATAGATAAGGGTTTAATGTGACAGATTTGCGCTTCTTTTGCCTATAACCAGTACAGAGTGTTGCTGTCTTTGAGCTACTTTGAACATTAAAAATGACACAGTCAGAAATCCCTCTAAAATAAGTTGTTAAATCCACACAGGGTTACAGTTGCTGCCACAGTGAATTCTCAAGTGTTTAACATGTGAAACCTGTTCCTGTCAGGGATTTCTCCTTACTGAGTGGTAATGAGGTACCCAGTACCTCATTCAGTCAGAAATCAGAGGCTGCTCACTTGCTGCCTTTCTTGCCTACTGGAGTTGCCACATGCTGAATTTAGAAGAAACCTTAAAATCCCAGACCTTTAGGCACTGAGGAGCACCCTGGCTTTGCAGCTCAGTACCCAGTTTACAGGTGCAGAGGGGTGCTGGCTTGCTTTCCCCACTCACATGCGGTTTGCTTTCCCCACATGGGATGTTTACTGGGTGGCTCCTGTAAGGTGTGTAAGGCTCTTTGGACCACACTGGGACCCCAGTCCCCAAGCCTGGTGAGCTGCATAGCTTTACTCTGGGAGCAGAGTGCTTGCCATGCAAATCAGCAGTGAAACATCTGGGCCAAAACACTTTGGGAAAGGGTTGTGAGCTGAGTCTCAAGCATCAGAGGTGGTCCCAAAGCAGCAGCCCCAGGGCAAGCTGCAAGCTTTGGTGATGGTGGACTTTGGGATGCTTCTGGATTAAGTCATGGAAAGTGGCTTCTTGAGGGCACTGGAACTTGAGCCGAAGCTCCTTTATTGTGTTCAGGCGCACATTTACGACTTAGGTGTCACACATGCTTTGCTGCATCTGGTTTTTGGTCTCTATTTTTCCTTCTCTGTGCATCTATCTAAAAGGACTTTTAAAAGATTTCATGTCTATAAAACACATGCATCATATGGAGTTTTGTAGAAATAATTAGAAATTGATCCTCATTTGGAAGCTGGGTTTGGTTGATAAGGATGTTACAAAAGTGAGAACTCTTGTTACGAAAAAATACATTGAAGTATCATTATATTTTTTTGTGCAGGTGAAAAGACTATTTTCAGGCTTATTTTTTCCAGCTTTCCATCAGCTCTCTCATGCTAGAGCTCACCATCTTTTTTCCAGTGTTCTTGCTCAGTCATTTGTGTGAGTCCTTCCTATATAATAAATCCGATTATTGGGTGGCTGCATTTTAAGCAAACCTCACCTATTTAGACCGAAAGGTTGTAGAAGGGTGCACACAGATTGAATAAGTGGGTTAACTGGAAGGAGTGGAACTCTGTGGCTAGGGGATCTCAGGAATGGTTGATGTCTTCTGTGTACCAAGTCAGTGGGACCCTGGTAAGGCAAGCCTGGAGGACTTTTCCTTGCCTAACTTAATCTCAGCACACAGGGTTTGTGTTCCTGTTCAAATGTCTATTGGGTCAGTGTTCCATGATACATATAATAAAACAAATGAAGGGTAGTAAATTGTATCTTTTTAAACTAATGAAATGCATTGAGTTCTCCATGCAATGAAAAGATGTAGAGACTTTAGGACCATAAATTTTATTAGAGTCCTGCAAACCAGTTCTAGTTTTCTTTACTTATATCTGTTTGTTTGAATGCCTGCACTCATGACTGAAGCAATTAGTTATACAAGTCCGGTAAGGTCTTGTGATCTGCTTGGGAATGATCAAAACCGAAAATAGCTGTTTTCAGCATTGTAGTTGCTGATTGATTTGGGCAATGACACTTTGGGAGAATAATTTTTGCTTTACATAGAGTTATCCACCCCTGTGACTGCCTACTGAAATAGCCAGCAATACAGCTTTACGTAGCTAAAACTAAGAGTACTGAAATGTTTAATTTCACCATTTAGCGAGGAGGTGCCGATTTCAAGCTATGAAAATAGTGATTCCTTAACAAGTAGCTTATTTTAGTGGCTATCTCCTTACTGCTCTTTCTTTTCTTTCCACAGGAAAAATTAACGCAGGAGTGTGTATTCAGAGAGCAATTTGAAGAAAACTGGTATAACACATATTCATCAAATCTATATAAACATGTGGACACTGGAAGACGATACTACGTTGCGTTAAATAAAGATGGGACTCCAAGAGAAGGGACTAGGACTAAACGGCATCAAAAATTTACACATTTTTTACCTAGACCAGTGGACCCTGAGAAAGTACCGGAACTATATAAGGATATTTTAAGCCAAAGTTGACAAAGACAATTCCTTCACTTGAGCCCTTAAAAAGTAACCACTATAAAGGTTTCATGCGGTGGGTTCTTATTGATTAGCTGTGTCATCACATCAGCTCCACTGTTGCCAAACTTTGTCGCATGCATAATGTATGATGGAGGCTTGGATGGAACATGCTGATTTTGTTCTGCACTTAAAGGTTTGTCCTCCTGGAGGAGAGCCTATGCCCACTCGCTTGATTTAGTACGAGAGGGAGCGCGAGAGAGTGAGTGCGAGAGAGAGAGAGAGAGAAAGAGAGAGAGAGAAAGAGAGAGAGAAAGGGAGAGCATGAATGGGAGTGAGAGCGCGCGAGAGAGAGGAGCCAAGGGGAGGAGGAGGAGGCTGAGGAGGAGGAGGCTGAGGAGGAGGAAGGCCTGATGCATGCTGGGGAATAGACACGCTTTTAAATTTTTGATCAGTTGTACTTCGTCATATATCAGCATAGCTGCCATACTTTGATTCATCAGGATTTTTGGCTGGTGGCCTGCTCAAGTGTACGCTGCATTTACAAAGGCATGGAGGGTGCAGTCTTACTTAAACAAGAGACTTTTCAGTTAATTGCTCTCTGGGTCTCACCCCACTGAGCTTAAAGCAAAGACCTCTTAGTAAAAAAAATAAAAATAAAAAGTTAAATTTATTTATAGAAATTCCAAAGGCAACATTTTATTTATTTTATATATTTATTTATTATATAGAGTTTATTTTTAATGAAATATGTACAGGCCAGATAGGCATTTTGGAAGCTTTAGGCTCTGTAAGCATTAAAATGGCAAAGGCCACTATGAACCTGTGGTAAATTCATGCAAGTAAATATAAAGGTGCATGGATAAAAAAAAAACAACAATAAAAAGTTAATAATAATAATAATAATAAATTCTAGTGACCCTCATGTACTAAAGGCGACAATCTCTTTTGTGCCCATATTATTGTACAATTATGCACACCACTCATGACACTGAGTCCTCACTCTTCTGACTGCTTGTTTCATAGCTTACCCCAGAGGATTAAAGAAAAAACTGGGTCTTCAACTTTTTTTTTTATGTGTCTGTAATATTTCCTTTCTGATAAAATGACCTCTTACATCATTGTGAATTTCACAGCTGTGAAAAATATAGGAGTTGGAATATATTCTACTTGTTAAAACCTATTGCAGATTATACCAAAGCTAAATGGTAAATATGCTTTTTTTTTCTTCCTAAAGAGAATGCCAGAAACAACATGATAACAACAACATTTGTACTAATTTTAAGATTCCACAAAGAGCACATAACGATTTCAGAGGGCAAGAACCAGGTTAACAGGATCACTCTTGTAAACATGTTTATTTGTGCACTTGACTATCTACTGTGAAATTATACAAGTTCCATAGGGGTCATTGTAATATCTTTTATGGAAAATTGCTTTCAGTGTGAACTGTCATAATACATGATATTAGCACCCTTCCTAAAGTAAAACTTGCAAAATGAAACTAATAAATCTCTATCAATAATAACAATGAGGGGGACAGTATTACACTTATTTTTATTGTTTTTCCTAAAGTATGTTCAAACATTCATGAACCTTAAGTGAGGTAACAGTATGTAATATTTAAGGGTTTGTAGCATTTTATGTTAAGTACACAAACACGTTGATTAGCAGTTACCATTTGGAAATTAACCCTTAGAAAGAGGCATTTTTTTTCCCAGTACCTTGAAGAAAAAATAAAAAAAGGACAAAAATCTTGTTAAGGTCCAAATGAAATATGCATTTTGTAGCTGTTGTGCCCCTTAGGATTTTAATCCAGTGCCATTAAGTTGAGTGTACCCTTTGCCATTGGATATATCGGGAGCAGGACTGGTCCTGACACCCTGGCTGTCCGCAGAGGCACAGGGGCTGAGCGCAGATAGGCTTTGGATGGAGCAATACATAAGTTCGTAGCCTATTCATAATTATGAAATTTTTGCTCTAAGGCACTCTTGTTTATCTAATTTACATTATCTGAAACTTATTTCTGTTCTGGAATAACCTCTGGCTTGACGTCCTGAGCAAACGTGCCCTTTCTGCACTCAAGCAGGTAGGAGGGGCCATGTCTCAAATGGCAATATCAGTAATCTTAAATAAAACATGGCATTTTATTATAATTGTTTATGAATGATGAGATACTTAAATTACATTAGTTGATTTGTAGTATACAGTTAGACATACTTGTCTAGGGACTGTTATTGCCTCGGAATTTACAGCCTTCAACTGCAGCCCACGTGTTTGTCTCTGACCCTTTGGGGCTGCTGAGACCTGCAGATATTTTGGCTGCTGTGGGTCAGATGGATTTGGAATTGTTAGTCTGGGCGATGCAAAGACCGTAGAAGAAGAAAGGGAGCCTCTGGAGAGAACTAGGGTTCATTGCTCAGTGTTAAATGGGTCAATCCTACCACAAGGAAGAGAGGCTACAACTCTCTGCTGTTTCAGTAAATCTGACATACACAGGGAAATTATTTGGAAAGGTTAAAATATTCTGAGTTGAGGCCACAATACTAGGCCATGGTTAGAGTCTTAATGTTAAATTGACTTGGATTTTTAGCCATAGGCAAATCATTACTACTAGTTAACATGTTTAATTTAATTTATTTTTTTTTTGTATTTTTCTAAAGAAAGGATTAAACTCAAGAAAAATGTTATGAGTTTATGGCAGTCCATATAAATAAACTGTAACCGATTTACTCGAATAACCCATAATGGTGTGTAAATACTGACTTACTGACTTTATGTAAATATAGAAACATGTAATTTAACTTAGGCATTACTGCAAGACTGGAAGGCCCAGGATTTGGCAGTTTGCCACTCCCTGCAGGTTCACTGGGTCAAATTTGGCCTGTTTCAGGTAGCAAACAACAGATTTTGTTCAGTCACTGGTGTAAAATGAATTATTTCTGTTTGTTATCTGGTGGGGGATGGGCAAAACCATCGTCACCTGGGTGCTGGTAGCTCGTTTGCCAATGCATGAAGGGGTATGGATGCCCTCCTGCTCCTTATGTGATCCTGCTAAAACAGGGCTGGAGAGAGCTGACGTGGCAAAGCCTCTCCTCCTGTGCTGTGGACAAACAGAAGTCTTCATTTTCTAGTGCTGTCCATCTGGCACCTTTCTCAAGCACTAAAATTCACTTGAAGAAAAATCTGAGGGAAAAAGAAAAGAACAATATATGTTATTTACTTGATATTCTGTACTGGTGTGTAAATACATACAGAATTCTGTAATTCATATAAATATATTGCTATAGAATTTTGCAAATTGGTATTATTTGCTTGATGTCCCTTCAGAACATTTTGTTATAACCATGCACATGTATAATAATGGGATGGCAAAAAGATGTACTTGCTTATTCCTAGAAAGTGTGTGAGAGTATCCCCAGAAGGCAAAAATCATCAATATTTTCTGTCTTTTTGCTAAATTGGAAAAAAAGCAGGGAAATACATTTTTGTCAAGAATTATATTATCATTTCACCTGAATCAGATCTGTCTGGGGAAGTAGCATGGGCAAAAAGGTGAAGGAGATCCAGACCAGTGTTAAGGTATGGGCTGATTTTGAGCTGCATCTGCTAATGTGTCACGCCCGCTCCCACACTTAAGTAGAGTGGATGACACCTGGCAGAGCTGGGCAGTGCAGAGAGTGGAAAGAGAAGAATGCTAGGAAAATTGCCTTAAATTGACCCCAGTCAGTGCTGAACTTAAACGGCCTGCTAACTGGATGGAAAAAAACGTGTCTTGTATAAATGACTGGGTGTAAGATGTGGAAGGTGGAGATAAGACTCTGGTCTAAGAAGTCAAGCATTGCTATTGTCCTCCTGAATAAAAGAGAAATGTGTGTTTAATAAACATAAAAATAGGAGTGAGTTGAAGAGACTGCTTCTGAGAGAGTCTCTAAGTTTCTTGGGAGACAGAATATGGCAGGAGATAAGGGAAGATGCTTCTGCAGCATGTCTTTCAGAGTCCCTTGCATCATCATCTTAGCTTATCCTCTGCTCTGCCTCTTGTATCAGATACAGAAGGGACTATAAGGTCCAGCTCTGTTACTCGTGATTATAGGAATACAAATAGATGGGCTGTGAACTGTGCTGAATATCTTTTTGTGTGAACTCCTGTCCCAGCTAGTGAATTCTCACAAGGTCCCTGTGAGGTAGACTAGCAAACCTTGAAATGTGACCAGGCTCCTTACAACTGCAGTTGATTTTGCAGGAATTGCAACTTTTTGAAGTTTTGATGAAATCTTGGAAACTCAGCCCCCTACTGATGTAGCTGTATATATGTAGGCAGTTCTATTTGTAGGTAGAGAAGCCGGGAAAAGAAGTAATCAACAACGTTGTCCTCAATATTTCATTCCACATGGCATATCATTTGCTGATCTGAGAACAAAAACAAGAAGATTTCTGTTTTCCAGAATTTTATCTCTGTTCCTAAGCTGTTAGAGCTCTCCATGGGTTGTTCTCAGGTCTGCTCTGTCCTGCCTTGTTGTTATCTTGCAACTTACCGTAACACTACAAGTTGTTTTTGCCATCTGGACCCTAAGTAAGTACTAGTAACCAAACCGCATCTCCTCTTGTCAAGAAGCTGGAACAGCCTGCCCTAGAGTTTGTTGCTGAACACTTTGGCATTGTGAAGTGTGCAGAGCATGGCTAATTGGTATCTTAAATTTAGGTCTAAAAAAAAATTTACCCATCAAGGATAGGAAAGATAATTAGGGATTATAAACGAAAAATGCTATTTTTCTTCCCAGTCTTCCCAGTTCAGTTGCAAGAAATTTGAAAGCAGAAAATGTTTCTTCATGTTCAGAAAATTTTAAATGAGAATAATAAGCAAGTTCCACCTGCAAAATAATTTATAAAAGCCAGTCTTGTTGCCTTTTCCCCTGATGGTTGCTTATCTTTAATAGCTTGTGTGTGTGTTTTCTTCTACTCAATTATATTAGAAAAGATTCTTTTATTTTTCATTCATGATTTCTGAAGTCCAGCTCGATTTGTATAATTTTTCAGAGTTATTTTGGTCTGAACCCTGGGGCAGGAAAATTACCACGTGATCCTGGGTTAGGATAGGGGATCACACACTTTACAAAGATGCTGCTGTTGTGCTCAGAGTAGCTGCTACAGTCCTTATCTTACTGTAGCTATCACATGAAGGACAACAACATTATTTATTCCTTAATATTTTGTATGTTGTTGTTATTATAGGAGAGATCTTTTTAAATGATCCTCAAGTCATACCAGCGTTTTTTAACCCTCATCTGTCTCTTGAGTACTTGCTCACAAATATATCCTATCATAGAGAACTGTGTATAAATTAAAGTTTAGCCACATATTGCTTAGTTATGCAGAGGGATTTCATCTTGTATCAAAAAAACCGAACAATCACTTTTTCTTGAGCTCAAGGGAAGTTATTTTTATGTGCAGTACTCACAAGTAGCAACTACAACCTAGTCAAAAGAATTCTGGAATTAGACTGAACTGTCAAAATGTTTCTCACATATCTGTTTTCTTGAGAAATCACAGACTCCCAAATTATGGTGATATGCAAAATATGTCCCGAAGATTCTTTTTTCCATGTCCAGAGGGCCTGGATTTATGTATATCTTACTGTTGGAGGCAGTAAGTCTAGGTGAAAAGAGCATTTCTGTAATGTTGGAACTCATTCATTTTATTGACAGCCTCCCCCTTGCCCCTGTAAATAGTAACTTTAGTTAAAATTATTATTGTTATTTTTACCCTTGTTGAGAAAGTAGATGTAAACATTGAAACAGTATCGTGAAATACTCCCTCACAGCTGTGCTTTTGAATGCATACCTCTTTCTTTTATATTTCTTATGTAGTATGATTTCTATTGTTTTTTAGAAATCTTTATCCTTATTATGAATGTCCGCACACTGAATTAGTTGCAGCCAATTTATATGCCTCTGTCTTCTTTGGTTAAGCCAATTTTCTCTTTCTGGACATCTTGTGTTTTGGCAGGCAAGGCAATATCTTCTCAGCTAGGACTCTTGTTTTTCCTTTTCTCTTCCTTCTGCCACAATCCATCTTTTTTATTCATAGACCGTAGATCACTTCAGAAACCTTCACAAAGAGCCTGCATGGTAAGACTGTGTGTCCATCTTCATTCCAGGCAAGCAGAATACTTGCTGGTAACAACCCTCTGTGCATTTTCATCTTTGAGACATTGTTTGGTTTGACTCCAGTTAAAATCAGTGCTTACATCTTCCTGTTCAGGATGGTTTGGGTCTTTATCTTACTGTGTCCCTAATATGTTTATTAGAAGGGTCTTCAATATATAATGTCAGTTTATTCAGACATGGTATATCCATCTCCATTTCTCCTTTTGCAGAGTGTTCTGTGAAAGCCTTTGTGTATTATCCTTTAAGATCAGTTAATATCTAAACTCCTTCATAGACATCACCCTATTGACTTGAAACCTCTTGATCAGCCACTCTATATTACTTTGTGTTGGCAACTCATTGAATTACAATGACTTGACTTGTGTTTTAAAGATGCACAGTTTGAGTGTCAATCCCTTTTGTTCCAAGATCTGAACTGTTCTCTGAAGAATGAAAGTCACGTACACATCCCCAGTTTCAGTAAGGATATTTTCCTCACTGGCATCAGTCCACCTCACTGTCCTTCAGAATAAAGCACTTCTTTTGGCCTCTTGAATGTGCACGGAAATTGCTCCCAAATGGTCTGCTGTATCACTTGCTGTCCTGTATTAACTCTTTTAATAAAACCCCCTCTCTTCCAACCAGTATTTTTTTAACTGCTTCTTCCTATCACCCTAATCTTCCTCGTATAATTTTGTGGCACTTTTATGAGGCAGATACTGTCCATGAAACCTGTATTTTGTAACTGTGATTGAGTCCAATGTAATCTCATTTCTAATCAAGTCAGTCTTTATCCAGTAAAAATTTGGAAGAAACAGTGAAGGAAAAGAAAACTACATGTTGCTACCCCTTGTCTCAAGTGGGTTTGGAGGAGACCTAATGTGAATTTGCTCATGCTAAGATCCCTCAAGAGATTTCTATACTCTTAACTGTCTTTCTGGGGTTCTATAATGTCTCATTACTTTCCAACTGATATTGTCTGTCATCCTAGCAAAAACTTTTCTCAGTGAAGTTGATGTACAACGAACTGCATGAATGTTCTGCTGAGGGGATGTTCTCAGCATGCCACTGACATTTTCCGTTTTTTGAAATAAGCCTGCTCTTTCCCAAGCTGAATATCTTCTGCTTGTTTCAACCTCTGTAATAGTGTGCCTGCCAGGTTGCTGCTTGGCATAGAAAGGAAGCTGCTGTCTTTTGGTTTATTGTACTGCACAAAGAGTTCCCTCAGGAAGAGACTATCTTCCTTGTTCCAGGACCACATGAAGCAGTTCATGCTTGGCTTCAGTAGAATTTGCACCTCTTATCATTCCCACTCGGCCCATATTCCGTGCACTTAATTAATGTTTCTATTTTTATGGCTTTATTATCTATCTGAAAATTGCAATGCTGGTGTATGCCAGAAGGCTGTTCTGAGCAGATTGGTGTTTTCCTCCTGGACTGGCTTTGTGTTGGCTGGTACTTACACACACAGGTACTCTGCTAGAAGCATCTCGTAGCCTTCCTTCTCTGTAAGACAAACAGGCCTGCTTGGTTAGCTTAAGGTAGGGTACTAATACCAGGAGTATCTCTTCTATAGCAGCATCATGGAAAACAGGCAAAGTTCTTGTTTCATTTGTCAACAACTTTCTTTACTGTCTAAATTTGGTGGCTGTGACATGTTAAAAAAACCCCCCCAAACTAGATGAACAACAAGCTTGAGAGTACATGAGAACCAGCTGAATTCCAGTTCCACTCTTGCAGTGCTTAAATAAGCAATTAAAAATCAGCCAAGATACTCCTGAGTTGAAATTTTGAATTCAAAGCCATGTTACTTGTAGTCATATTTTCAGTTGTGATAATAGTCAGGTAAGTGCTCCACAGCTCATGAAGTAGTGTGCAACTGAATACCCATCTCTTTCTTGATGGAAAAATGTGATTTGTTCACAGAAATGTAGTCTTGGAGACCATATTCAGCTGTTACATGGGTATGTGAAGCCTCTAATCCATAATAACAGTGCTTACTACCCACCTGCTACAGATGCCTGTTAAACCTCCCCCTCAGCTGCTGTTGTCCAGCTCCAGGGTTAACTTCCACCAAGGCAAAATGCTCACTCAGACAGACTGAGGTGCTTGTCTGTGCTGCTGGGAAAATCTCTCTGAAGCAGGGAAGTGATGTCTCTGAGGGGAGGGGAGGAGAGAGAGGCAGCAAAGAGAGATGTGATAAAAAGAGGGTTTATCTAAGAAGGGGTACAAGGAAGTTCCTGGGTTTGCCAGGGCGAAGTTATCACAGTCTGAAAGCAGGGACAGAGACATACATAGCATAGAAACACAAATGTTTCTGCTTCTTCTCCCTGCTTTGCTTGTGTGCTGGCCTTTTCCCCCCAAGTACACCCTCTCTTCTTCACTTTCCAGCTATCAAGAGTTGAAGTAACTGATGCTTCTCAGCAACTTTAGAAGATTGTGCCTTGCACACCTTCAATCAATCCATCTCAAGGGCTAGTTCCATAATGCAAGCGGTGCTAAAAAGATTGAGACCAGAGAAGAGGGTTTGGTTTGGCGTGAGGGGACTCTTCCTCCATATACTGAGGTCTGTGACAGCCTTGCTGTTGACATGAGTGGATGCTGCAGAGCCTGGTCTGCTGAGGTGTGTGCTGGGCTATGGTGGGGACAACAAAGGTGTCTGCTCAGCAAGGGCCATGCCTGGAGCTAGGAGATGTCTATGTTTGTTCTTTCCAAAATTCTCAGGTGGCCACAGGCAGCTATTGAAGATGCAGGAAATTTGTTCTTAATTTATCTTTGCATAAATGAGACTAGAGCTAAGCCCTGGCTTCGAGGAAATTAAAATCTGTGTGATCAGTTAACTGTGCAACTGAGGAATCAGGCTGAATAGTGAGAGGAAGTAGGATAGCCTTGAAGTTTTACTCTCTTCCATAGTGCTGCTCATCACAGACATGAATCAATGATTTTTGTAGAGGTGTTCCTCTTGCTAGGGTCACACTTATTCACTGATTTGTCTCCAAAAGCCAGTTAGGATGTATTATTACTGGAGCTATAGCCTGCTGTAGAAATAAATCCGCAGCATGAAAACAACATTGTCAACACCATTTAGAGTGAAAATAACACGAAAATAGGATACATTTGCTTCCAGATTGGCCTAAACTAAAAACCCAGCACCTGAAGAAGGGCAACTTGGTAACCTCAAGCTTCTTCCATCACTTCTGTCCCCAGGAACTGATGCTTGTCTCTGTGGGCAGCAGCAGGCAGGGTGCACAGTGCCTGATGGGGCACTGTCCCTGCCCCTAACTCACCCCTCTTGGTGTGCCTGGAGTAGGGTCTGGGGTACATGAGCGATGTGGTGGCCCTCTGCTTCAGAGGAACCAAGGAAGGACCACCTCTTCCAGCCTCCATGCACTCAAACTGTGGCATGGTGGGCAGGACCAAAGCCATTCCAGTGGTGGCATCAGTCCCCGAGCTCTCTCTGAGCAAAATCTCCTTGGATTTCAGAATTAACATCTGGTTTAAAAATGAGTTTTTCTCCTAGAGTTATGATTTGATCAAGATAAATGGGAAAATTTATGCCCCAATATTATTTTTTTAAGCTATCAGGCAAGTCCATGGATCAACGAGTTTTTTCCTCTTTTCATTTTACTCTTCCTAGTAAAACCCACGTGCAATTGCCTTCTCCGTGCCTCCTCGAGGAGGTCATTGGCTCTGAGAAGACATGGATGAGGGCACCTCCAAGAAATGTGAAAACACACAAGTAGTTCCTACTTTGTGACAAATAAGTTATACAGCAGTTTTGGAAATAAGCTGCACAAACAAAATCATTGCAAGGGGACTGAAACAGTAGTTGATGAGCCAATAGTTCAATTTGTGTCGTAATTTTTGGACACAACACCCCAGCTCTCTTGCTCCTGCAGTCTTTGAGTCACTGGCAAAGTAACTTAAACAGCAAACAGTAAAATGCATAGCAACTTAATGGTGACCACAAGCAGAAATACAGCAGTGGCTCTGCCAGTTGGACCCTTTGGCTTTGGGCCACTAAGAAGCTATTTTATTTACACAGTCCTGGAAGCCCATTGGCTTCCCCTCAATTTATTTTCTGCTCCTATCACCCCTGTCCTTCAGGTAGCTGTAGGATGTTCATTTGCCCTTGCAGGTCATTTGTTTTAACTATATTGATAATTCTCCAGGTTAGACCTTCTTTTTTCTTGCTATCCTTCTTGAACTGTGTGTGGTGCAAAACTGGTCACAATATTTCCCATTTTTTACACACTGCAGACTTTATTAAAATCTCCTTTATTAAAAATAAAGGGGCTCCAATAAGCAAAAAGTTCTTTTCATACCATGAGATGCAAGTATTGAACCCTCATCTTCTTCCTTGTTCCTGCTTTAAAGTATTAGATTAGAGCATCATGTCCAGATATTTAAGCATATCAAAAAGTGGAGATCTGCTAGAAGTGCTTGGCTGACAGGACTAAATCTCTGCACTCACTGCAGTGTGTGATGTAGCAGAGTGTGATGCAGCAGAGTGTGTTCTTCCCAGCTCCTTCAGAATAAAGTGACCTTGAATAGCAAAATCTTTCCTCTGAAAGCAAAAAACCATTCATTTGGTATGTTAATTACTCTGCAGCTAGCAGGCTTGGTTTTAATTTGTGTTCATGACAACATGTATTTGAGGAGAAGCAGTGGAAAAAGGGTCCATACTTACCCTGGAAACAGGACCAGGGGAATTTAAGGGGAATTTTTCCTATTTTGTTTCACATGCCTTGGCTTTACTGGCTTTGTAGTTGGCTTTACAATTTTTGAACTGCCAGTTTTCGGACTGACCAGTCTGAATTGCATGAAAAGGTGGCTGAAAAGCAAAGTACAGGTCAAAACATAATACAATGCCTTCATGTGGCATTTATTGCTTTAGTGCTACACAAAACTTTCTCACTCCACATTGCAGCTACTGGGAGGCAGTAGCTGTGACCTTGGGCACGTGGCACCGAGGTGGGCAGTGCCACAGCCCATTAAGGTGGGCAACTGCTGCTGCTCTCAGAGCCTGCCTGTGTGAAACGGGCTCATCCATATGCAGGGAACTCTGAGGCATGAGGCCAGCACTTAAAGAGGTCCTTGACACCCAGCCCCTCTGAACCAGCAGTGCCTGAGGGTCTGGAGGACCAAGGAAGCAAAGAAAATAGCTTCAGCACTAAGAATGCATCTGGGGCATCTCAAGAATACTGGGAAGGGTCCTGTAGGCTTGGAGATGGACTTCAGCTCAGCTTCTGCTTAGAGCACCCTTTGCCTGCCTTTCTTTTTGCCACCAAAGAGTACTTTACCTAGGCTGATGATTTGGTCCCGAAAGTTGAACATTATGGCAGCTGCCAGGCATAACACTGGGTTTTGTCTACTGTGCCAGCTTTGATTTTCTTTGCTGCTGCAGTGAGTAAGCAAAGGGGTAGCTCCTGACCCCAGGAAAGACCAGCAGCATGAGTCAGGGTTTGACTAAGCAAGTTCCCTGTGGTTAGGTAGTTGCCATTCTGCACACTCAGCTTTCTCTCCTGCTGGGGCATTAAAAAAGGCAAGGAAGCTGAACAGTTCTGCTGCTGTAGATACTGTGTGCTTTCAGTGTTTTTCATCCTTCTTAAAAAAATTTTTCTTCTCTCTAATTCCTAACTCAGATAGATAAAGATATTCAAAGAGCAGTGTTGCTCCCAACCAGTGTATGGCTTATCAAACAACCTGGGCAAGCCCAGACTCTGGTTTTGTTGATTAGGCAGGGACTGCCTAATAATTGTCTGTCTCAGACAGTAGCGATCACCTGATCAGGCTTTAGCAAATAAAATACTACAAATATATTCTATAATATGTGAACATAATATTCATGAAGGACTATTAATGTGTACAGAAACTATGCAGGCTGCAAATACACCTTCATCCTGACTTACAACATTCCTCTTACTTTAGTCCTAATGGAGATGGCTAATTATGGTTTTATGACATAGATTATAGGTAAGTGCCTGTTGCAGTTTTGTGCCAATCAGAGTTTTGCTGTTGGCTTCAGCAAGGTCTGAGTTTCTCTTTTTTTGTATCTAAAAAGAGGAAAGATATACAAGTTACTCTGCCAACCAGTTTAATTATAAACATACATGAAGATCCCTGTCATTTCAAACCGGAGTGTATTTTTTTTTTAACTTGACACACTATATCTGAAAACATGTACCATAACTGTGAAAAAAAAAACAAACCCAAACACCAAAAAACCCAACTCCACTTCTAAGGACATTGTCCAACAACTAGGATTATTTCTTACTAGATTTTTAATATTTTAAACCCCATAAATTGAAAAGGCTACATCTCAGAGGCATAGGAATCCTCACTTGCTACCAGTGGAAGAAGAATAATAATAAAAATCTTCTGTGAGAAAACTTCAGCTCAGCTAGACAGTTTATGAGGAAAGTCCTGTCTGAAAAATATATTTTGGATATGCAACATTTAGACAATATTCAATAGTCATTTTCAGTAAGACTGGAGTCTGAGCTCATGGAAGGCCATGCATACTACTTCCATTCTTTTTCCTTGGGGGGCAAAACAAGATGAGGAATTTCCAAGGGGGATTTTGGAAGTTCCTGTAACCCACAAGGAGGTCTAAAGAACTGAGTTGCAAAATGTTGAATTGTTTTGTTATTCTTACTATGGCAGAGCAGAAAGAGCAAATTTGTGAGTTACCGTCTGATGTGACATTACTCAAAAACTGAATGGAACAGGAGGTGGCATTTTCCCATCACAGACCAAACAGTCATGTCAAGATGGAAACCATCTGAATGTGGCTGCAGTGTATCTGATGTCTCCTACTTTGATGTGATTTCAGTTACAAAGAAAAGGAAATGCAGGGAGCTGATACTTGCATGTCTGGAGTCTGATTTACACAAAGGGCTCAGTGCTACAAACAGTTAATTACTGCCAGCTCCATACTGATTATGATTTTTCCTATTTGCCATCTGACCTTATTTTCCATTCTTCTTATTGTTAGTATGGATATGGTATTTCCTGTATGGGATCTTCATGTTTTACCCTTGTTCACCTGCAGCCTCCAGGCAGATGGACAGAAAGATGGACATCTGAGAACATCCCAGTATGAATGATTCTGCATCCAGAGCTATGC
Source organism: Pyrocephalus nanus (assembly GCA_038380795.1). NCBI lineage: Eukaryota > Metazoa > Chordata > Aves > Passeriformes > Tyrannidae > Pyrocephalus > Pyrocephalus nanus. The sequence goes on from CM076259.1 coordinate 44,806,827, forward strand.
TAACAACCTTAAGATATCCCCCAGGGGAAGAGCAGCGCTATGGCTCTTCTGAATCTCCTCACCCCTTAGTTGTTTGACCTTTCCAGTGCAAATGTTCCCCATGAGTAGTATCTGTCCCCAAAACCACCAGTGAGAGTTATGCTTTTAAGAGAAGTGGCCGCAGGTCACTGTTTCTAAGAACACCACACTTGCAAATTCCTAGAACACTTTTGCTCTGTGTAAGTAAGTTGGGAACATTGTTTTGCTAGACAGAGTATGCGAATGACCACCCGGTGCCCATTTACTCAAGTCCTTCGGAATGTGAATAGATTTGCAGCATGGGGCTGAGTACTTCTGCTTGTTAACTTAGTGGAAACCACTTGGCATAGGAACATGCTAGACTCATGATGCAGGCGTTTGAAATTCATACTGGTGGGGGATCCAGCTGCTGAAAGGAACTGTTAACCAAACTCAGGTGTTTTTCAGACTTGTTCACTAGAAAAGGTTCTAGAAAGTCAGTGTTGCAGGTTTTCCATTTGTGCTCTGACAAAACTGATCCTGAAAGTTACCTGTCCTGATGTACCAAAATATTTCTAGCCCAGACAGGTCATGAAATGCTGAGCCACAAAATGCAGGAGATACCTAATTGATCAAGATAACTTCTCAATATTTTTGCCATGTTACATTTTGTCAAATATTAACACTTTCTTGGAATTTAGAGATGAATATTCAGAAAGCTGTTATATTTCTTCTTCCTCCAAACCCAAGTGGCTTCACTGAGACCCTGCTGCAGGCAGAACCTGTCTATGCAAACAGTGACTGAAATGCAGGCATGGCCAGAGCTTTCACGTTCAGCTTCCTCCAGGTTCACAGTAACCTGTGTTTTTGGATTTGACTGGCATAGGGACACAAAACAAGACAAATAGGAATCTTTGTAACTACAGTTTTGTGAACTACCAATTTTTAAAATGCTGAAATTCAGCACAAAGTAAAGTCTACTGTTACCTTCCTTTTTTAAGAGCATACACTTTAAAGTAGGACTATTCCCAGTTTGCTCAATGTTCTCAGCTTGGTTTAACCCGATTTTAGCTGCCAAAGCAGATACTGGAGCTCATGACTGACCATGATGCTTTTAGCTCTCAGAGTTTCAGAGTGCAGGCTTGAAAATATATAGAGGAGGTAGAATGATGATGCTGGAGCAGCATGAGGGTAAAATCTAGTAGTTCATGAACCACTGGCCAAAGTGAATCCATTTTGTCCCCTAAAGGAAAATTATTTCATTTTGCATCAACATACTTATAGCTGATCATGTCTCTTCAGAGTTTCCCAAGATCTGAATTTTTCTTTAAATTTCAAACAAAAGTGCATGTAATTCCATAACCTTTTAGGTAATCAATAGGATTTTATGTGAGCTTCAGAATTATGAGTCATGGTCTCTCAGAAAGCTGTTTTTTATAAAATTTAACTACAAAGAACTGTTATGGATGTATTTTTTTTTTTTTTGTAACTAGATCTAAAAATATTTTCATATACAAGTGAATTGATTTTATTATACTTTAAAAAGGAAAGGAAAGTACAGTGTAGGAATAGAGTTCTGGTGGGGCTGGCCAGACGAGAAATTAAAGGTTACAGAACTACGAGTAAGAAAATTATCTGCTCCTTTGTTTTTCTCGCTGTGTTACTCTTTGTCTGCATGAGACTAGGGAATTGGAATAAAATGAGAAACCTGTCAGTCTTCAGGGTGTCCTCTGTTAAGCACTGGCGAAGACTGAAGAACATTATTTGCAGTACTGAATGAACAGAGTGGGATGATAAGGGTAAGGAAATATGAACATTTCCTGTCTTGCATTTCTCCAGAAATGGGTTTCAGGATAAATTTGGAGACAGCCTTAGAGTTGTCTTGGTGGTCAAGCATATCAGAAGCTATTGCATTTGCTTACAGACATTTTTTAGAAGGGTATCTAAGCAGCTGCATGAGGAACAAAGCAACAAATTGTCTTGAGGGAGAAAAGGGGTAGGAGTCCCTCTGACACTGGTGTCAGCTGTCAGTTTGGACAACCCCTGTGGATAAAAGTGGCTCAGCTGAGCAACCTCTGTGCTTCTGCTACTCTTCTTTGGATGTTTTCCCCTCTGCCCAGCACTCTTTCATAAACAAGTACAGAAAGGAAACTAAGATAAATATGTGCTTCTGCAGGCTCAGCTCAGCATGGTGTTATACATCGTTCCCTTCTTGCTTATGTACTCAACTGTCAGTGTAAGCAGTAGGTTGTTTTTATATTTTGAAAGTAATGTATTAGGTGAGTGGCAGTTTGTCTGGCATGTGGTTTGTCATATTTCTTTGTCCAGCTTTGTTTGATTTCATTTTAAGAGGCAGCATTTTCCTCCTTCAAAAGAACATCTTGGCAATGGTTTTTCCAATTCCCATTTTTTAGAGGTTTTTATTACAGAAGAAGTTCCTGCTCATTGTGCACAGCTTGCCTAGAACAAGCTTCCTTCACTGCCTTAAAAATGTCAGACTGATTCCACGGGAGCTGACACAGAATCCAGAGAGGTGAGCTGTTCCCAGCCATGGTAACATTGTCCCCTTTGACATCAATACTGAGGCATTGAGAACTTCATTACAGTTCCTATAAACACAGCCATCAGAAAAAGACAGGTCAGCAATAAAACACAGATCGTATTTTTTGAATTGATAACCTGGGAGAAACTTCATTGCTCCTAGTGGATGTAACAAGGTGCAATTCAAGCTTAAAGTGAGAATGAAGTGGCTTTGGCTTTACAGGCTGTCAAAACACTAGGAGATACCAAAGAGGCTTAACATCCCTGTTGGGCTGGTGGGAAGGAGTTGCTCAGGAAGCCTGTGTAGGTAAACCTATGTGATGGCAGCTGCCTGTATGGGACAAGGAATGGAAACTGGAGGGGAGGTGGTGGAGAAGGGGTAAAGGTCTGTGGGAGAGTGGGGAAGCCTTTGAGGTATTTTGGGGTGCCTTGAGGGATGGAATAATCACTCGGTCAGTGAGCAAAGAAATTGTCTCTTGCAGTTTGAGTCATGCTGGGTTCAGGGCAGAAGGCCTTTATGTACAGTCTTTAAATAAACAGCATTGCAGAAAAAAAAAGTATTATTGTTTGCATTGTTCTCTTCCCAGTGGAAACAATATGTAGGGAGGACACTTAAATTTGGCTAATTACTCAAGTTGGAAAAAGTCTGTGTACTAAGGAACAGTGGAGGGAAAGGGATATTCAGAGATGGCAAATTATTTAGAAATGTAGTATAAAGCAGAAATAACTGGTGAAACTACAGGAGAGGAAGGGGGATTTTTTTCCCAGTAATTGTTAACCATAAAGTAAAGTTGAAAATTATCCCGTATTTTTTGTGCACTGAGGAGGATTCGGACCAAGTTAGGGGCAGAGGATATTTCAGTGAGGCAATTTTCAAACCAGAGATACAATTACTGGGAGACATTTGTAAGTTTGTAAGAAGACATGGTGTCCAGCCTTCAATCAGAGCATATTCATTTCCAAAATTAAATGTATGGACTGTCACAGAGAAAACTGAGCTGGCACCGTCCTCCTTGAGAACAATGGGGCTTTTGGAAACAACTTTCTCGTATGCGTGTGGGTGCAGGTCCTGAGGATTCACACCTCAAAACAATTCCATCCACTCCGGGCACTGTGGAGAAGGCAGCCCTGGGGTCTGCATTATGACAGACCAGGATGGAATTCCCCATGCAGCAGCAAAGCACAGCAGATCTGCAGTGCAGCATGGAGAAGGCTGCACCACACAGGGAGGGGCAAACACAGGGAATAATGCAATTGCAAGTAACCTGGCTGACTTACACTCAGTATGCCTGGCGCCCATCTCATTTTTGCCCACAGTGTGGTGAGTTGAAATATTGTCCTCCCGATGTACTGAATCTGCTGAGCCTGCTATGGGCGGTGAGATGCTGCAAGTCAGGCAGGACTGCTAGAGCTTCCCAGAAAGGTGGTAGCTGACAGCAGGCAGCACTGCCAAATGTTTTTTCTCAGCCTTTAATAAAACTGTGAGATTCCTTTTACAGCTGTGCAGTCCTGGAGAAGCTTGAAGCTTGCATGGATTTACACGATGGCAGAGTTTGTCCCTGGGCGTATAGGAGGGGGAAACTGTTAGCATTCTTGTACAAAGAATATGACCAGAGACAGCTGGCAACCTATTTCTGGTACTCACCACTTCAGTTTCTCAGATGACATCTGAGAGCACCTACCGGCACTTAATTCTCATTAGTACATTCTCGACAATTTTTGTAGTTTGCATGAAGTGTGAATTCTGCACCTCTTTTCCTTCACTGTGCATTAGGAAAAAAGTCATCATAGAAGACACTCATCCAACTGTTTTCTCCAGCCTTGTGATTCCCACTGCTGTGTGCTTTGGTTTGCATGCAGCCATCACCGCCTTTAAATAGACAGTGTAAGACTACTCCACCCTCCCCTTCCTTTGTTTCTCTGCTCTAAACATAAAGAAGTGAGGAATGAGCCAAAAACTGCCTCTTACATCACAATATATAAAGAATTTATGGCACCAGTCAATAAACTAAAAGATCTTGAATGCTATGATTTAAAGTAGTATAATAAGGGATGTCTGGAGTTTACCACTATATGATCCAGGGGAAAAACAGGAGGGAGGTGGTTCATGTTGTCTGCTTCAGGCTACATTAGGCTTCAAACTGAGATGCAATTTGGTCTGCTTCAGGTAGGTACCTCCAGGGCATACCTGAAATGAGGTGCAGACACTTTCTGGAAGACAGCTTTGCTTTGGATAAAAGGATGGAGACAGCAGCCTCTGCCAGGTTTCTGAGGAGGAGAGGAGGGGAGGAGAGATTGGGCTAATGGATGGTATCCCTGGTGATTTTTACCTGCAGGGAGATGGAGGCAGACAGCTTGTCCTGGCAATGAAAGGTCACATAACTGTGCTGGGTAGGAGGAGACAGAGAGTCCCCCACATCGAGGGGGAGGATAATGTTCAAGTGGGTGGTGAACAACTGTGAGCTGGATGGAGGCAGCTGTCTAAAAAGGGACTGAATGTACAACTGGTGCATGAAGGCTACCTGGCTTTCAGAAATGAACAGTTTTACTCTCCTGCTTTTGCTGTTCTCTGTGAGGACTGCACTTTCTGTGCTTCTGCTTATTCCATTTTATGTTTTTGCTCTAGGGTTTCCATAAGTTTAACTTTAGTCTTGGAAAAGAGACGGGAAGAATTCATTTTGATTCAAATGTGAGTTTGTGAGTGAAACAGAAATTGTGCAAATCTGTTAAATCCACAGATCTAGACAGATATTTTAATTTTTCAGCAGTTTCTTGTACTAAGCCTGCCTTTAGGATGAAAGCCTCACATTTTGGGAACAAATATGGGAACAAACGGGACACTATCAAACATTCATCTTATGTTGAAGAGGGTCACCTGGCAGCATGACCCTTCCCAGGGTAAAGATAATGTGTTTCTCTCAAACAGTACAGTGAGCTTCTTAGAGTTTTGTGAGTATTTTTGGTCTCTGACTAAAAGAAGAAAGGAAATGAGCTTTTTCTTACAGCAGCGAATCAGTAGGGAAATGGTTGGTGTAAAAATGGATTAAAAAATAAAAAAGTCACTCTGGTACATGGCAAGAAGAAAAGCAAGCTGCCCTCATATCTATGAAGTTTTGCTCCTACTTCTGTCCTCCAAAGTCAGTCATCACTGTAACAGAAACATGGCCCATGCAGTAGATGTGGAAGATGTTTTTAGACCTTTTAGAGCAAGAACATGCCCTTTGCAGCAGTTTTGGGTATCCTGGATCCACCCAGCTCTGTCACAGCACCAAATGGAGCTGGCAGCCGTGGACTTTGGAGCTCTGTGCAGGGATCCCAAGTGGACACTTGCTGCCTGGGGTGGGTCCTTGTGTCTTCTCTGGCATCCAGGATGGGGATTTCAGGCTGCTGAACAAGGTGGCCAGCTAAGCCCCCTGTCTCACAGACATGCTCTCCCCACCTCTCTCCTGGACTCCTCTGTGTGAGTGTATTAGGGGAAAATTCTTGGGCTCCAAAGCAACATTGCAAAACTATTTACACTGTGACTAAAAGAGTGTAAGTTTCCTCTTTCCCTATTTTTCAGCAAATAGAGCAGCGATGAAACACACCTCTCCTAACAAGGTGGGGATCCAGGTGATGATGGTTTTGGGGTGCATCCAGGTGTCAATATTTTTGGGGTGCAATGCCCCAGCAGCACAGTGCCTGAGATCTCTCTGGGGAGCTCCGCAGGGAGACTGCTGCTGTTTAGCTCTGTCCTGTCCTGGCTATGGAACGAGTGATGAAAGGTGTGTTGGGATGCGAGGCAAGACATGGACAGGAGCAGGGGGTGTGAGGCAGCAAGTTGGAAGCTGCTGCTGCAGGAGCAGCAGGACTATGGCACCACTCTATTCTGGCAGGAGCCAAAACAGACAGTGGGCACTGAGAGAGACGGAGCCTCATTTTCAGAGCTTTGTTCTGGTTGGTCTTTGGGGCTGGGTTACACACTGTGGTGGTCTTTTGTCAGAGCCTTCCACAGTGCAGGGTAATGACCTCTAATTTCTGGTCAGTAGAAGACTTATGAGTGGCTTGGGAAACGGCTACGACTGGGGCCAGAGCAGAGGGGTCAGCCACATTCCAGCAGTTGTCTTGGGATGTATTGCTATATGACACCCGATCCAGCCCTGTTTAAAGGGCTTTGTGCACAGCTGGACTCTCTGCAGGGGTTCACCCACCCCCTCCACAACAGTCTCAGACCTTTGATAGTGTCTTTTCTGGGAACCACTGTGTGCTGCTGGGTGCTCGGAGGAGAAAAGTAGGCTTCAGGTCCCAGGGTGAGCCCAGTGTCATGTGCACCAAATTCCTCCTTTTGCAGAAGCAAACCTGACAAAAGGCCATCCCTGGATGTCAGTGCTGTTTGCATGACAAGGCATGTAATGCATTTCTGATTTGCTTACACACATCCTGTGTTTAAGCCCCGGACTGCAGATAACCACTGCATGATGTGTATCTTATGCTGGTTTGGAGGCTAAACACATACAGTTTTGCGTAATCTCGCCAAGATGCAAACCAAGCTCCTCTTTTTGAGCTGAAGGGATAGAGAATGAGCACTTCCAGCTTCTGAATAGCGAGAGAAGAGCTGTGTCCTCTCCCAAACTCTAGTGCCAGGCTTGCGGAGGAGGGGGAGAAAGATGTGCTGCTTAGAGGTTTTGATGTTATTCTGGGGGAAAATAAAAGCCAGGAAGTATACAGTAGAAGTAATCCCAAAGCAGGAGGGAGGTGAACTGCCTAACCCCAACAGGTGCTTTCTGTCCAGCTTTCATGGAAGAAGGGCGGTGGTGTGCTTGGAGCAACAGTAATTAAGACTATGAGGACAAGATAAGAAAACAAACCACTGGTTTTAATAAGCTTGGACTGTCCAGCTGCCCACGGGACAGTGTCCCTGCCCTGAAATTCCCCATGGTGCTGTGGCGAGGGTGCCAGACCTTGAGAGGTGCTTGCTCTGGTGGCAGGGACTGGTATATTTCAATGATGCCTCAAACCTCCTCTATGCCCTTGGAACAGCCCAGAGGTTTTACACCTGTCCTCTCAGGTGAACTCCCGAACACTAAAACAACATCTCACCTCACCCTCCCAGCCCAGCAGAGTTGCTTTCCCGTGAATATATTTTCCCTTTTTCACACAGCAAGTATGAATCTTGGGTTCGAACAACTCCCAGGCTTGAGTAAAGATAAAATGCAGAAGGAAAAAGCACAAAATTAGCCTATAATTTTCTAATGATACCAATATTGCAGATATTACAGAACCAAACCTGTCCTACCCCTGTTTGAACTCTGTAAACTGCTCCCCTGCCGTTCTCCCTTCCAACCTGCGTCCTGCAGCCTGCTCTATATCTAATTTCACTACATTGCACAAGGTGTTTTCTACTATCCAAAGTATCCTTTTCTGTTCTGAATACTCTTATCAACACCTTGATGTAAGCAGTAAGTCTGGTTAGGCAAACAAACACTTTTTCTCATTAAGTTGTGCTTAATATCTGACCAAAAATTCACCATCTCCTACCAATAAAATACTGAGCTGGAACCATCTCAGGCTTTTTCAGTACACCTTTGGAATATTTGCATCTGGAGAGTACACAGTGTTTGCAAGAACTCATGTTTATTTATCCAAGAACACTTCCACAGAAAAGCTTCTTTATGACTAGCTGTACATTTTCCTTTGCCAGTTTATTGACCTTTTGCAATGCATGGCTCTTTGTAAAAACGATAACACTGATCTTAACCTGCCAAGTGTAATACATCTTGGTAACTACTTTCCATTAAAAAAAAATAGATTTTGGGTGTCAGAAAGCCCCCCCGTCACTGGGAAGAGGGTTTGAATCCAGAGCAGCTCAGTAGTAAGCAAATCTAGCTAGCTGATGACACTTGCTGAGTGGCTGTAGTAAAATGAGTCCATGCTGGGACCTCACTTGTTAGCACATTTCCAGTGATCCCACTAGCACTTTCAAGCTCTCTTAATTGTTTTTATCCTTGGGCCAATGAGGCCATGCAGCTGGGTGTCCTGCTGCTCAGGTGGCCCTGCCAGGTGCTGCCAGAGCAGGGCCGGTTAGGCAACAGGCGTGCAGGCAACTGCTGCCTCTTGGTTAACGGGACAACTTTCAATCCCCTGCCTGCCTAGACTGGCATTTCCTCAGAACTAAGTATATTTGTCCAAGAGCACTTCCGCAAAAAAGCTCCTTTATGCTTTGGTACATGTCTTCCCTGCCAGCATGTTGACCTTTAGCACTCACCCACAGGTTTGCCTCAAAAAAGTTCATTTCAGCAGAGTCCTCACCAAACTGCACAGAGGCCAGCAGGCACCGACCTGGGGATGGTGCTGGCTGCCAAGGACCACTGTGTGCAGAGTCGGGCTTCCACAAAATGTATCTGGCTGCAGCAGGTACTGCTGGCCTTCCAGCGGGTATCTGACTAATCAAAGCCAGACTGCTCAGAAGTGAGTGAAGTCAGGAATATGCAGGAAGAGATTTGAGATTAAGACCTGAATTTCTGTTCATCATTCTGCGGTTCCATATTAAACAGCACGGGAGCAGGAACTGAATCTGCTTTTCAGAGCTTCTGACAGCCCTAAGCCCAAGTTGCAGAGTCATAACCACTGTTCTTCATGTCAAGGAATAACTGGACCTTGCAGGTCCGAGTTGGGTGAAGGAAACAGGGAAGGAAAGTGGTATTTCAGATGTCTGTACATGAAGTGCTCACTGTGCCAGTGGTGGTATCTGTAAGTCCAAGATGGGGCCTGAGGATGGGAGGACAGTGCACGAGCGTCCTGAGCACTAGGTTCACAGTGAAACCTGGTGGGGATAATGCAGTGGGAATCATTGAGGGTCAACAGAGAGGACCAAGAATAAAAATCCCCAAGGTAAATGAGAAGTGAAAGAAGAATCACAAAATAAAGAACTACTTGATTTTCCTTTTCCAAAAGGCAAAGAAATAATGTAGAAAAATACACTAGAAAAATTAAGGTTGCATAATTGAGAAACAGAAAGATGAAACCTGTTAAAACAACACATACACATGAGCAACCTGATTTACTGAAAAATGCCCCTATTCATGGCAGGGGTGGTGGAACTGGATGATTTTTAAGGTTTCTTCCAACTCAAATTATACTATGATCCTATGATTCTGTGATGAGCACCTTATTGGAAGGGACAATTAATCATTTGAAAGGCTTCACTTGAAAGCTTTCAAGACTAGAAACCTCAAAATGCTACCTGTGGTCTCCCTAGGAAGATGTTGCTTCTAACTGAGGAACCATCAGGGTAAATTCTGTGCTGAGCTTTACACAGGAACTCCATCTACATGTCCAGTGCACTAGAGCAGGGGCTGCTCTGGCGTGGTCTGGGAATGCCAGACACTGACCTGAGTTAATACCTCAGCCTGACTTCACCTCTCCCTCTAGATAAAAGGAAAGAGTGCAAAAAGAGCAGAAACAACAGTAGGTGCTAGAAAAGCTGTGAGGAGATAGGTGAGGTATCTTGGGAACCTGGCTAGGCTTTATGCTGAGTCTCGTCCCTTGCTTTGTGCAATGAGGACCTAAATCTGAATGCCAAGGACAAGACATTCTGACCAGTGAGCCTCTGTGTCTGCAGAAGAGGAGCATACTTTGGGGATCTACATGTGACCAAGATGATGTCAAATAAGCCACTGCAGGAGCCAAAGGATATAAATGTCATTGAGCTACTGGTGGAGGAAGGTAAGAGAAGCATAGTTCTTTTTAGCCTGTTTTATCCAAAACTTTTCCCTATAGCTGATAAAATAATACTTTTATTTCCAAAAGATTTGAGGTCTGATTTCAGCATTCGCAGTTCTTCCTTTGGGAGCACCAGAGCAAAACTGGTGAGCCATCAGGTAAGTGTGACTAATATGTGTGTACTCTATGTCTGCTCCTAACTACTCAAAATTTAATTTTGGTGAGGGAACAGCCCTGAACTTGAGCCCTTCAGGGACATGCAGAGCCAGGGAGTAGGTGTTCATCCAGCTAGGACAATCATAACAGTCCAGCCTGACTTTTAAAATGTGTAAAACCTCCAAAGCACAAAGTAACCTAGAAGGTTCATTGGAAGTTGATGGTATTCAGAGCCTCCCAGGTCTGGGCTGTCAAAGAGTGGTTTTAATAACACATTAAGTGTGAGATGCTGGAACATGATCAAGACCTAACACAAGGAAGTAGCTTTTAATTAACAAGTTCCACATGCTATGTATGAAAAGTAACAGCCATTAAAATTTATTAGAATTAAGTTACGTATCAAAACCCCTTCAGTGTTGAGTTTAACTGCTTTGATTTAAAATGAACATTTCTAAATCATGGTGGCACAAAAAAAAGTTTTCTTAAATTTAATTTTTATACTATTAAAAAGAATTTAACAGCTGAGAATACATGCTTCACTTTATACCATACAATTGGTGAAAATTTGATTAATTATACTGCTTTAAGCAACCTTACTGTCATAAAGCATTATTAATTTAGACTCACAGGATTTGTTTTGTGTATTTCCAAATAATAATTTTTATTGCAGAATGCTAAAATAACATGTAAGCAAATATTTACATTTATGTGGTGAGTTTCAGCCAGTAAAAATCATAGTTAGAATGGAATTAGCTCTGTTTGGATCCTGAAATTCTAGAGAGTTTCGTCAAAAGCAATCATATTAAACCAGAAGCTTGCAGAGGTAGTTTGGTTTGTTTTTGCTGAAGTTTTTGAACTAACATGCATTATAGCATTGCTGCAATAAATACTAGAGAGGTGAAATCATGTTTAACTGCATCCTCGCAGTACTTTTGTCTCCCAGTTCTCTCTAGCTTTGGCATGTTGTTTTATTCAGCAAGAAGATACCTTTTAATGTTCTTACAGTATCATAGTTCACTACTAATACCGCTGAAGGACTGGAGCTGGCTAGTGGATCAGATTATGGGATGTGCCTATTTTGAAGTCTAGTTCACAAATTAGATCACAATTTGTGGTTCCACACATTTTCAGCAGGTTTTAACTGTTGCACAAAAGCTTATTTGAAATTTACATTTAAAAATTAAATACCTCAGAACGAAGCTGTACAGAGGGAGAAAGGAATAGACAGGGCCAGACGGGACCTCTAAGGTGACTGTATCCAGTCTTTGCTACCACAGGCAACCACATCACAGGGTCCCCTTCATAAGTCTTCAGAAAGCCTTCTCCACTCTGCAGGGCCTTTGATATCGAATTCAGACTAATGGTATGGCATGTACATTTATGATTAAAAGGAGAGGGAGAAAAAAAGTTTTTGCTAAGGTAATATTTACTGAACAGTGGAAACTGTCATTCCATCCACTAAAATGTGATTAATCAGGGCTTGCTCTGTTGCCCTGGACAGTCAAAGACAGAAGCTGTTTAGCAGACTCGTGTTGTGCACAGATGACCAGGCACCATCCCTGGAGTGCAGCCGTGCTGCCCACACGCCTGTGGTAGGAGGTTGTGGTTCAGCCTTCTGTCTGCTGCTGCTATATTGCCTGTTCCCAGCACTCCTAAGCCACCACAAGCCCTATAAACATCATCAAATGCAAGTAAATATTGCCATTTTTTGGCTGTGATTCTGAAGCTTTTGGTTCAGACTTTTCTAGCTTTTCTCTGTAATCAGCAGGGCCCCAGTCTGCTTTATGAAAGTAATGGCTGAAACTCTGCTGTGTAAGATCTATTCATTGTGTCAGGAGGTAAAGCTTATCCCAAGAAAGCCAGAAAAGCCCACAGGCTTCCTGGCACACCAGGCAGCTTCCAGTGGGCAGAGAGCTTCTTGCATATGTTTTTTTCTCACAATGTTTTGTATCCCCATGTTAGCGTGGACTTAGGATATATTCTGCTTATATTCCCTGCTGCAGTATCAGTTGCTCTTGTGCAAGACACTGCACGCAGGTTACAGGATTCTTTGACTGACATCTTGTTTTGTAAAAGGTAAGCGGCCTTTCTGCAGATCTAGCTCTCTAGTTTTAATGTATGCTCTGATGATCACTTGTTTGAATGCTGAACATTTCATGCTTTCCTAACTCCTGCTCCTTCCTGGGCTCTTTTCCAGAGCCCCACAAATGCCAGGCTGCTGCGGATGCTGCTGGGTCCCTTGCTGTTCACACAAGCAGGGGTCCCCACATTAGTTAAGAGGATCACTGAGATCTGAGGATCCCACCTCCAGCATGATAAGGTCTTCAGAATTAGTATGAGCTTTAGCAATTTAATTTTCTACTCTAGGAGTCATGCTTTGGAAGCCTCTTGTGCCCATGCCTTGCGCACTCATGCAAGTCCACCAGTGCTACCCAGCACCTCCCATGCAGCCACCCCTTGGCTCTCCCCTTGCTCCCTTCCACCGCTGGTGGTCAGGCCTGCCTCTCTGCCATGCCAGCTGTCTGGATTAATTGCATTCTCTCTCTTTCCACCTCACCAACTCCCCATCTGTTTTTTAGATATGGCTTAAATCCCTTTTGATCTGATCCTGAATCACTGACTTCTACTGGAGCCTGTGCATGGACTGTCCGTGGGAGCAGGTCCCTCCCTCCCTCCCTCCCGCTCCCTGGCTCAGGAGGCTCAGGATGATGTTAGACTGTGATGCTTATTGCTATAATATTGAAATTCTCCTTGTCAAGGGCTGGGTTCCACAATGTTGTGAGAATCACGGTTTACATCCCTAAGAGTGCATACCTAGCTGTATTTTTTTGGGGCCTATTAATTTGGTTGAAATCAAGACTGTGCTTAGGGTTTGTCTGGAGAGCATCCAGAACATGTAGCACACTGCAGGGCTGAACCTTTCTATGCTAAACTGTTCTATAGGCACACTATAATGCACAGTATAGCCAAGCACATAGGGAGCATTGATCCTCTCGTTTCATTTGAAAGGCATTTTATTCAGCCTAGCAGTTATTTAATGCCATTATCTATTTATTCAATTTAGTTAACTTAATGCACCATGATTTAGACAACATATTTGGACTGGAGACAGAGACCATCATGTTAATTGAAACTGCAACACGGTTCAGTTATTGTGTAGTCATGAGAACTTAATTGTGTGATCAGAAACCGTTACTTACTGCTGGTGACTCTTTTGTATCCCAAACACTGGCATTGATTGTAAACCAAAAGGCCAAAAATTATACGTAAGAACAATCTTCACAGCTTAATCTGTCTTCTGGATCTTGAAAAGTAGCAACACAGAATGCCCTGTTCACCACACATTTCTCAAGCCAGCATTTTTCACCCATGGATGAAGTGATTAACCATTATATTTATGAACAGTTTGGTTGTGCACTTTCCAAATTTGTACTTCAAAGTGCCTCTGTTTTCTTGATGTTATGATAGATAAAACAGGTACATGAGACACATCTTCTTCCACAAACATGAATGCAAAAGGCCACAGTACATACTCTGCATTAAAGGATAAGCAGAGAGATGTTAAAGTAAACTGTTACTGAGGAGTGTATGTTTGGGCAATTGAGTCTCCCTTTTTGTGTGCTGGAGCCAAGCAGAGAAAAGGATAAGGAAAGCTTGCAGGTGAGCACAGAAATCAGCAAAATAGAGAAGCAGTATCTGGGAATTATCTGAAACACCTAATCAACCTAAGTACCCATCTTTTTTTTTTTTTTTTTTTTTTTTTTTAATAGGTTGATAAATGGAATGGGATAGATTACACCATCAAGGAAATTGGTATCTTTGTTGAAGATTTGCAGATTTATAGAAAAGAGAACAAATGGTAATTATCACTTGATGTAAACCAAAGGAGAAGCTGAGCTTCAGGCACTACCAGTTAGCCTGCGTTTAAGGTTTGATCTTGTAAAGCACTCAATCTCCTCAGCTCCCACTGAAACTAAAAGAAGTTGAATGTCTTCTGCAAGAAGCGGAATCAGCAGGCTTAGGTGATTTATTGTATTCAGAATACTGAAGGTTATTTTGTGACATTTGAGGTAAGTTCTAGAAAGATCTGAAAGAAAGATTAAAATCCTGTAAGAGAAAAAAAGCAAGCTGTGACATTGGAGCAATGAGAGCCTCAAAGGGACTAGAAGGGAAAGGGTGAGTTACTAGACACCTGGTTAAATAAGGGGACACAGGAATCACACTGTGAGGCCTCTGGTCTTCCTCCCATCCTCACAAAAGACAGAAAGGGGCAATATCTCCAGGAGGTGGGCAGGTGTCCCCCACCCCTGCTCCCTAGAGCAAGATCTGCTTCCCTGTTCTGTCCAGGAAGGTGTGTGGGTGCCATGTGTGTGTATGTGGTAGAATTTGCAGGAGGTCTCACCCAGAAAACAGAGAAATGAGTTTTAGCAAATCTGATTGCAGCCCCCAGTGCTGCATTATTCCCTGTGCTTCCCTATTGTATCTAGTTTCATGTTTTACTATTCCACCAGGGGCAAGCTGGCACCAACAGAAGGAAAGCAGGAACTGGCAGTGATTTGCTCATGTAGGGACAAAGAGGAAAATGAGTGCAAGGGCTTGCTGGGGTGCCTGGAAACCTTCCAGACTTGGCCCTTCTCTGTGCCAGCTTCACCTGTCCTCTACCTTTTGTCACTGTCACCAGACAAGGCACAACTGCCTCTCACTGAGATACCTGATTCAGCTGTGTGTGCTTTCCCCAAGTTCCCATCCTACAGTCCTTACCAGGACTAACATCCCACCCTAGGCATAAAAACTCAGGCTTGTATGTGCTCTTTTGCCAGCCCTGAGAACCCAGACCACTTCTGTCCTGCTTAGTGTGAAGGCTTTACTATGGGTAGAAAGTATACATCCTCTACTCGGCTGCCCCTACCATGATGTCTGGTGCAAGCCTGATTTTGGCTTTTAAGTAACTTTCCTTCATTCTCCTTTGGCATTGGAAAGCTCCAGCCATCATAAAATTACTTTTTCCCTGTAAGGCATTGCTAGAAAGACAGAAGGGTGACAACATACCTTTTCCCTCCAGGCTGTGTTGGACTGGCTGGATTCAACTTCCTCAGCTGCAGGTGCTTCCTTTCTATGTCCTCTCTCTTCACAGTCCCCTCAGCTCATCCAGAAAGAAACACTGGGACCACCCCACACAAAAAATCAAGTGGTACTGAACAGTCATGCCAAGAGTTCTTGGAGTTATCCTGGTTGGGGGACAAAACATCTCCACTCTCTGATACACACACAGCTCCCCACCCACTTGAGGCTCCTCAAGTCTCCTAAGGGTCCAGAAGATCTGAGCTGAACCCAAGTAAGGTGACAGGTACAGAAGTACTGAGTTTGGGATCTGGGAAGCAGCGTAACTTGGCTGGCTACTGATTGTTAATGGGCCCCACCCCTCTCCAAGATTCATTAACTTGACCAGAACTCTGGGCAACCAAATTGTTCTGGAGGGGTCTGTGCCACTTGCTAACAGACCTTGCCTGTGCTTATCTGCCTGTCCTACCTCCCAGCAGAAACTGAGTTTAGGGATGGGGGTACATTTAGAAAATAAGAAGTCTAGAACCAGCAAGCATTTCTGCATCTGGCTTGCAGCTCAAAGACCTTGTTTCGAGAGCTATATACTGTACAGCTTAAGATCTCTGCAAGAGCCCTTTAGCTTCGCTGCCTGCACTATAAAAAGAATTATACTATTTAGCAGTAGCTGCAGCATGAAATGGCATGAAGAAACTGTCCACAAAGGAACAGGCAATGATATGTGTATGCTTGCATATAAGATAGGCAGATATATCTCGGAAGAAAGAGGAAAATGAAGAATGCAAAGTGAAGCCATACCTGGAATTCATTGGACTATCTGCAAAAGTACTTAAGGGGGCCTCCTTTGGGTTAATTCTTTCATAGGTCGCCAGACAAAATTATAGTCTGGTTGAGTAATTTTTTGCATATTAATCTTTTTGCAGCAATCACCACCTTCTTCTTCATAATCTTTAGATTAAGGCATGTATTAATTATTTATACAGCTCCATCAATGTATGTGGATGTTTTACAAAACAAATAAAATGAGGTCTTGTTCTCAGCAGAGTGTATAATTTAGCACAGGCAGAAGCAAAGCAGGCAAAAAATTTGGGTGTGGAAGCAGCAGTGGAGAAGAAACTAAGACAGGAAGGACTTGAAGAGGAGGTTGCTTTTCTAAAAGAAAAACAATGGCATTCAGTGGCTGAAGTGGGATGTTGTTCTGCTGGCAAGTGGAGGTTGTAAAGAATGACCAAGACTGGGGTGTTTGGAAGTCAGTAGGGGTGTCAGGGTGTGAGGCAGAAGGAGCAAGGTCCTGAGCAAGGGCAACAAAGGTCACAGGGGGACACAGTTGGGCTGTCCAGGATCTCTGGTGTGACAAGAAACATGATGAAGAACAAAATGTCTGGGTAGGGAGCAAATGAAAAATTACAGACCAGTTGGTTTTTAATGTTCCAAATCTATTTTGTAGGATCTTTAAATTTTATGTTTATCGACTGAAGACCGTGATGATCTGACCATAGGTCTACTTAAAACTCATTAGGTAAATGAAAGAATAACAGCCACACAGACCCAGGAGATTGGGCTGTCATCCATATGTTGTTATTCACAGCTTGTGCTTTTGAAGAAGTCAAGGTTCAATATTTACTCCTGGATTGTTGCTGAATTTCCCATGAGCTGTACACTGGAGAGTATGACCTTTGCTTCCAGACTTTGTTCTTACCTCTCTACTCCTTCCTCATCTGGTACTTCCCACTGGAGCAGAGGTTCAGCAGGAGAAGAGAGGCATAGCACATCCTATGACTCATTTCTGCTCATCTCATCTGCATCTGAGTGTAGTTCATGATGCCCACCGAAAGAGCTGGGCAATTCAAAAAGCAGGTAATTTGCAGAACCGAGAAATTTTCTTCTTAAGTTTGGGAAGGTTGGAGCAATTTTGCATTGTCTCAGGGTTAGTATAAGCAACTCTCCTATCCCCTCTGCTGAGATGTAGACTATAGCTTTAAACTCTTCCTCCTTGGCCCCTTGTGACCTGCAGCCATCCAAAACTGCCCAAATAGAGCTGTCAGAAAATGTGCCTCCACTATGTGCATCTGGAGAGTAGTGGGGACTTGAGGACACTCACCTCAGGAGGGTCTCTGCAACCCCACCAGCTACCATGCTCTCTCACGGGAATGGTCTGTTTGTGGCTTTTGGGTGCCCAGTTAAAGAGACTCTCACACTGCAATGTGAAAAGAAAACTACCAGCAATTGGATATCTTTGCTGGGAAATGATCTTTTTATCCCATGAAGCTCTGAGATTTAAGGGAAATTCCAGTCTGATATATCCTCAAGATATGTTGCTGCTTTTCTGGGGAAAAGCACAGAAAAAGAGCTCTCCTGGATCTTATGGTTGTCACTGGACTCACTCATGAGGAGGAAAACTGATGGTCAAACTTCTGCTCCAGACTAAGCCAAAGCCTCTTTTTCCTGCTAACTGGATGCTTTCAATACCAACATGTTGCAAGGGCTCTTTCCTTTTCTTTGTCCCCAGATTTGACCTAGTGCTTTAGATTTCCTTTGCATGTAAACCTTAATCAGAACAGCTAAGTTTCTGTGAAAAATAGTGATTTTGCTGAATCACTATTTTCCAGCAAAGAATTGCTCAGTTGAAAAATTGTCCACCAAATCTCTGGGTAAGAATCTGAGAAGGGCTGCCCTGCACTGCCCTCCGATCATTTCTTATGAGAGAGTCCTGCTGCCCCTCTCTCCACAGACTCCTCACGTTTGCAAAATAAGAACATTTATTTATTTATATCTTGCTACCTCTTCCTATTGACCCTTGCCCTCCATGTGCAGTTCCCATGGTGCAAGTGTCCTGTAAAACATTTAGCGGTTGCGTCATGGTTGCACTGAGCTCGAAGTCTGTCTGTACGGACCTGCACACCCTGGCACTCCCTTCCTTACATAAGGGTCTGGTTAAATCCCAGGTGTCCTGAAACTCAGTCTGATCTGCTTTCCCATGTCTTCAGCCCTGTGGTGCTTTTAGAGCACAGGTGCACAGCCCAGGGATCCTGGCCAGCACGAGGATCTGCAGTAGAGAGTGATAGTGGTGAGACCCTGCCTCAGCTTTTGGGTCAGGCTTTCTTGAAGCATTCATTTAGATAAAGCACACCAGAATGATGGAAAGGGCTCTTAAAATCCAGTTTGGTTCGAACAGGATTAGTAAGAAGAAAATTACTAAAAATGAAATTTAAAGCTTTCTCTTCCAGACTTGGCTGCATATCACCAGCTTGGTGACTTTTGGAGGTCCTGTGACATCACACAGCCTTTCTGTGTCACATCAGTTAGCCTCATCCATCCATCCATCCATCCATCCATCCATCCATCCATCCATCCATCCATCCATCCATCCATCCATCCATCCATCCATCCATCCTCCATCCCAGGTGGGTGCCGGCTCCATGTTGCTTGCAACACTTTCCCAAACAGGGCTTTGCAAAGTGCCAACACATGAGAAATACCAATCTGTAGCTCTCCTGGCCTCCTGGCTGCCTACTTCCATGCTTCCCCATGGTTTCCCCATGTGCTCATGGTCCTGAAAAGGCACAGAGTCCCTTCCCTTACCTGAGCCCCACACAACATCTAAGGCAAAAAAGCTGCCTTACTTTGCCCAACCAGCCACAGATGTAAAAAAAAAGAAAATGTTAAGTAAAATAAATACAATAGGTATTGTCCATTGCAGCTAACAAAAGACCTATAGAATTACATGACTAAATTCTTGACCATGATAGGAATCTGTGTTGTCAGAGATACCTAGCAGCACAGACCTTGTGGCTGGATATCCTTGTGGTGACTCCTGGAAAAATTTTACAGACTCAGGACTGCAAGTGAGATATGAGACTCGGGATCTCCTACACAGTTTTATTTACTTCTATATTAAAGCAGCTTGCTGGGGCTTCTTGGAAAAGGTTCACAATACTTAGGAAATAATTTGTCACTCAAAGTAAGTGTTTTGCCCTGAAGACAACTTCTCCTGCTCTTCCTTCTCTGTCTTTTCTACTTCCTCTCTAAACACAAAATGAAAGAGAAACAAATGGCTTCAACAACAACAACTTGCAAAAATCTTTGCTGATTTCCTGGAATAACACCACATAGCCTCTGCATTTCATTGGAATGGCCTGGGGAAAGGCTAGGGTGCACCCTTGCCTAATTGAGTTTTCTTCTGTAGATGTTTTCTGAAAAATAACATTACTTTACACAGGTGAAATCGGTCTCCTGTATTTCTCAGTGCCACTTCTCTCCTTGCGTGACACCAGTGCTCCTCTGTTATGCATGAGAGAGCTGATTTTAAAGTGATGGATGAGTCAGCCAAGAAAATAAGAGATGTCCTGACCTCAGTTAACTCTATAAAACATTTTTCATTATTAAAAAAAGTGATTTTTATACATGTTGATGTGAATATAAAGTCAGCCCTCCCATGAACAGGTTTGAATTTAGTAGTTTACTAGGTAAGTTGGCTATGCATTTTAGCTTTTTTAATTATTTATTTACTCTACAGTTCTTTAATCAAAGATACTTTCCATAGCAGCTTTCTATGTCACGTTACTGGTAATATACAGCCACTTAAAGTAACACATACCTACGCACAAATCATGGGGTGTGTGGGCTTGACATTGTTTTAAAGGTCATATCTATTTACCATCAAACATATTTTCCTGATTATTTAATAATGGCATTTTTAGACAACAACATGTAAAATATTTCCATGTCATAGTCAATAAAGAGCTTTTCTAATTAAAAAGGTGAGGAAGGTTTATATTTGGGGGAGAAGGGAAATAGTGGATACAAGACACAGCTGCTGATATTTGGATACTACTTTGTGAGTGTAATATAATACTAACTACTCAGACATAAATCGCAAGCACTCAGCAGTCCACTAGGCAACTGCTTGCCTCATGTCCATATTTTAATTTTTCTTGGAAGTGTGCGCACACTGGGAACCTGGTCACTTAACAGCTGGATTATGGCATTGGTGTTTTTTGAATTCTTGCTATTTATTGCCTGTTTAATGGCAATTCACATGCTTTCCTCGTGAGCATTGTCCTGTCATTTCTTATGTGTGTGAGAATGGGCCTGGATCCAGTAAAGTATTCAAGCATGTGCTTCACTCTGAGTACCTGATAAGGGAGAGAGCTTGGGAAGTACTGACACAAACAGTCCTCTAAGTGTCCGTCAGTTATGTCTGAGAGCTCTTCAACCAAACCGGCTGCAAAGATGAGAAGAGGAACTGATGTTGTGATAGGCAGTCTATGACAAGAAGAAGCTCAAGCAGGAGAAAGAAAGAAGAAAAGAAGCACAAGCAGGAAGTAGCTTATTCCCAGGGCAGTAGTTAGCTGTACACTGGAAGTGCTGAGCCACTGACCCTGCCGTAATGCCCATTATAAATATTGGTGTCCATGTTCCTCACAGCTGGAGGCAAGACCTTCTGAGTGGTCCCTGCCCACTTAAGGAGAAAGTCTCTCCTGTGCATGAGAGATGCCTCCAAGCATCATGCCAGCATGATGCCAGCATTTAATTAACATGCTCTTCCTTTCTTTGCTGAAGGAAACCTTGCCACTGCTGCACAAAGGTGTTTCCTGAAAGCACGTCTTGAAAGCTCCACCACTTGTCTTCCTTGGTCTGCAGCTTCCTTGACCTGCACAACCCACTGGCACCTCCATGAGTCTGTTCTTTGCCCATCTCATCCCCATCCATGTAGCATCTCCAGTGTGGCACTACACTAGGTGCCTCAGTGGAAACCAGGCAGAGGAAATGCAACACATTTTCTTTGTTTAGTTTATCATTAAATAATCATTAAATTTGTGATTTGGTGCATGATTTGTTATCACTAGCTTTTAAATGCCTGTTGTATTGATTTGTTTCTCCCAATGTTATTGATAGAGTCCATTCAATAAAACTGTGAAATGATTTTTCTCTCATTGTAACTGTGTTGCTACTCCCACTTTAAATAAATCATGGTTAGATCCTGTAGAAACTCATTAAAAGAAAACAAAACATCTACGTCAGGCCTCAACCAATGTTAGTGGTTCAAGAGAAGCTGACTGCATTCACTCGGGCAATTTAAGCTGATTGGTAACATTTTCCACTGAAATGACATAATTTTGCTTTATTGAGGACATCCAGTAAATGTCACCTGTGAAGTTCTCCTCTGTTTACAGACATTCAGTGATTTTCTCTCAGTTTTATGCAGTTTAAATTAGTATTTGAACTAGTTAGACAAAAATACTTTAAAAACAAAAAAGGAGAATGCCTTCCACATGAATAGTTTCTATGTTTTCTTTGGTATTTTAATACAGTAAAACTAGACAATTCATATAAGACAAGCAAACTGCTATTTTACTTTTGAAGACAATGTTGTTTGATAATGGTTATGCAGATTTTCCTTTCAAATAATTTAATTTTAAACATATTTAATGACATTTACTATATTACAATAATTTAATGTGTGATTTTAATATCCATCAAGATATGAAACTTTTAGCATAGAATGACTCTTTTAATCCCACTAAAAAAAAGCACTGAAGCAAATGCTTTGCCAGAAATACAGATACTCTCAAAAAACCCTCTTTCAAACCCTACTGGAAATTTTGACCTTAACCACTCTGAGTTATAATAAAGTGAGTCTGAATTCTGTTTGTTTTCATAATTGCATTACCAAGGGCCTAAGTATAGGGAATTTTATAAGGAGGAGACTATTTTATCTACCACTGAATATTATGTAACTGGAGAATTACTTTCTAAAAAGTTGAATACTCTTTAAAGACCTTTCTTTTCTCCTCATTCTTTTGAGGTGTTTTGTGACCTGATGCTTCCTTCTATGTTGTGACTTGATTTCCCAGTTCCTGCAATAGGCAGGGATAATGCTGGCTCTGTACATTCAGGATTTATCTCCCCAGTGTACTGCATTGCTATGTAAAGTTTCCCAAATAGCTCTGTAGACATTCCCTGTGTAAACATATTTGTCATCAGTAAAATAATTGAAAGTGCTATATAGAACTAACTGTATCTAATTCATTTGAGGAAAATACATAAGATGACGTATGCATGACCAGGGATCACATAATGAAATTGCATCCAAATTTCCATACTTGTCTTTGTCGTGACAGTTTTGATTTTGCTTTTCCCCCACAATAATCAGCAAGCATATCTTCACTCAGAGATTTGTGTATTACATAGATTAGCATCTTTTGGGACAAGAATCTTGCAGGCACTTTAAGCGGCATGCAAAAGCGTTTGAGATTATATGCATAATAAATAATGAAATTAGGATGCACAGAATTCATAAAACTCAAGCTATCTGAAGGTTTTGTCAGATCAACATTTAATAGTAAAAGAATTGTTTTAATAAAAATTCCGCATGTGGGACTGGAGATGTTAAGTTACGAATGCAAAGATTTGAGGCTCTTAGAAGAATAACGACTGAAAGACAGTGTCTCAGCAGCCCTTCATTTTCCAAACTTGGACGAATTATGGTAGAATAGACATGAATGATTTTCTCATGCTCTAATTCTGATGTAAGTCATTACTACAGCAGGTTGAGTGAGTTTTCTCCTTTCTCAGGGGTAAGACTGTGCAAACACAAAGCAGAATTTTTTCCCTAGAATCCTTTTGTGCAGCTCTCAGTCCAGTTCCACTGAGGGTGAGGCACTGTCTGATGAACAGCTCTGCAGTATTTTCATTGGAAAGCCTTGGAGTTGTGTCATATTGATGAAAACCAACCAAAAACCCCAAACCCACAGACCCAACTAAAAAAAACACCCCAAAAAAGCAGCTGCAAACCCCAGGCAGCTTTGAATTTGTTCCAAAGCTCAGGTCCTGTCCTAAATTTGACATGCTGCTTTGGGACAAAGTCACAAAATGTGCTTCATCTTTTTCACAGACAGCACTTTAGGGAATTATCCTACAGCTGCCAAAGCAGACTTAGCTTTCTGAACCCCAAGTGACCAAAGGAACTCAGCTACATGGGAGGTGAAATTCAGAGATGAGACATCTGCATATGTACATCTTCCCTGGTTTCCCAGCAAGTAGCTTAACTGCTGAGACTCTCTTTAGGCTGAGAGGTCCCTTGCAGGGTGGAATGCCAATGCTACTGTTGGTGCAGGGCAAAAGGATAGGCCCCCTTCTGCCATTGTGTTGAGCTCACTCAAAGCAGAGTCACCTGGGCACAGTCTAATCCCTAGAGTGGGATTAGAACACGTCTGCAAAAAACACCTGAGCTCCACCCACATAACTGACACCTGAATCCTGTTTTTACCAACAAATACATAGCTTTAAAGAAGGGTGGGTGGAGAGGGGAAGAAAAGCATGTTCACAAAGTTGTGTAAGCTCATTTCTGTGCACAGCTTGATAGTTGCAATATCAGTTATGCTCCTCAGCTTCCAAGAAACAGCTGACCACAAGGATGAAACTTGTGTGGGAGGAAGAGGGAGCATGCTTGGCAGCTGCCCTCAGATGCAGAAATCGCTGCCACAGGAGGACAGGTTAGTAACAAACTGGACTTATTTGGAGCACAGTGTAAGATTTCCCAGTTTCAGCCTCAATTCCTTCCATAATAATAACTCTCAGATGGGAAAAAGGAAGGGGCAATGGTAAAACTTTGCTCTCTGCGCATCTTTCACATTTATAAGATACTTGTTTATGATAATGATGTGGAAAAGTTGATTTTTCCTGTAGATCTGGAATTCTTGCTATGATTTGCATTTTCCCTGGTATTAAACTAACCTCGGTATATAGTGCTAGATACCGGTTCTCTCAAAGGACATTGTCCCAGTGAGAGCTACAGTAACTCTGGGGGAAGATTATTCCCCTTTTTTTCTGGATGTATTTTAGGATTATCAGGAAATAACAGTAATAAATAAAAATATTGTAGTCTTATGGTTTCACAAAGAGGAAATGTTAAACTTGAGGTACCTTGGAAAAACCATTATGATAAATGGAGTTTTATGGTTGTTTAAAACATTTATGAATTTAAAGTCTGATTTTTCCTTTCCTTAGGCCTTTACACGCTGCTGATATAGAAAGAACAGTCATCAGTCATTTTTAGCTGCTGCTTTCATAAGTAGGAACCAATAAAACATTTTAGGTTGGACACATACATGTTATGTTTAGAACAACCACCCACTACCTACCATATGCTGTCACACTCTCTTCACAGAATGACAGACTGAGTTTCCCCACTTTCTTCAAGGTGTTTCTCTTTAATACCTTCCTCCCTGCATTTAATTTATTTTAAAATTTACAAATGACAGACACTATTTCTTTTCTAAAGTAGACTAAATGCAGGAACTCAGTATTTCATGGTCATGGTATCCTAATTTTCAGCTTTATATTACCTCTTTCACAAAGAAAGTTTACTGAAATGGCCAAGCTCTACAACTAAATTGAAAATCTAGTACAAAGTACCTCATTATAGCATATGAATGAGCTACAGAGTACCCAAGTGTCTGGGGCCCAATCCAGCAAACCACTTTGCAAGCATGCAAAGAGCCTTGGAAAAAAAGAGAAGTTATTGTGCAAGGCCGCAAATGTTTGCAGAACACACCATAGGTATTTTTCAAGATTGGGCCAAAATGCTCATGACTTTACAAAACTGATAGTTAGTGAAATGATATGATATTCTTTATGTTGTGATCTTATCTATCGGTTATTTTGTAATAGCTATATTCTCCTCTTTGTTGAGGCCTATGAAAGAGCAGTAAATGGTAAACTCGGGTGATGCATAGCTCTGTGTCTCGTGTGGTATGGAGGGCTGAACTGCCTGTAAACTGCCTGTGCTCCTAAGGCTCCTCCATGAGCAAGGAAACTGCTGGGTCTATCCAGCAGGGTTTGAACTGCCAGCATGGAATTAATTCACAGAAGGACTGATCCTTGGTTTGTGTGTGCTGAGAGAGTGCGAGGGTAAACTAAAGTTAAAAGTGATCCACGGTCCTGGCAAGCATGGCAGGGTGGGATTCATGGGCGACACATGGTGGAGGGGGCCAGACCACACGTGTTCTGGTGCTAACATGGTCATTATAACAAGGTCATAAACCTTCCTTCCTGAGTCTAAGAGGACAGTTAACCATACAGGTTTTCATTGAATCACATCAGCGTGCAGAATACTTTTGAGATGAGATGGACTTTTTTCCTCTCTAAGACACATTCTGTATTTCTAACCTGCCTCATTAAAATGGATCTGGCAAATCTGAGGTACCCCCAGCTGGTGGGGAGACTGCCTGGTAACCAGAACAATGTTCCGATTTTATTCTCTACCACACTGTCTTTTTCTACCCGTCTTATGCTCTTGCACCTTTTTCTTTGAATACTTTCAGACCCCGTGCATATACATGAGCAGAACAATACAGATTTAACCCATGTCCTCAGAAAGTGGGTTAAACCACAGACTAGCTTACGGCTGCTTGCTGTACACTGCTATGGGAACAAGGTGGAGGACATAGTGTGACTTCAGCTTATGGAGAAAACAGTCATTCCCTAAATATGCAAGTGATTACTTTTTGAAACAGAACTGGCCTCATGGAAAATGCTATTTATTGCTAAGCTTTCACAAAGGTTACTGTAATTATAGAACCATTAGGCAGCAGGATCTATGGGGCAGGGTCTTTATCGACCCTGAGAGGCAACTAATGTGCTCAGATATGCAAAGCAATGCTACCAAGCCTCGCCAGGCTGTCCAGTAAGTCTACAGCATGCTCCCATGCTCACTGAATCAGCTAGATATATAAAGAGAGTAATCTGAAGAGCAATAGCTGAGCAGTAAATCAGATGGTAGGGAAGAGAGTGCATTGCCTAGTTGTAAAATGTGATTTTTCTGAGGTGGTGGTTTTGGGAGAGACTTTCAATTGACAGGTTGTATTACTGGATCAGTTTAGCTCAGAGGGAAGTTCGTACTAATGCAGCTCTTTCTTTGCAAGAGAGTAGTTACTGTGATGCTTGCGATCTGCCATTCTTCAGGGTCTCGAAATACAGTCCTTGGCAGAGTGGCAAATGAGACAATTTACCAGTACAGCGTATTTACTCCACTGATAGTAGTACACCGTAGTCACAAAAGATCTTTCCCACATCTATTCTCTACCTGCTCGCCTCTCTCTTCTTGCCTAAGATCCCTCCTAAAATGCCTCTCTTCCCATGTTGCCTACCAGAAGGGAGTATATTTACCAAAAACCCCCACCTTGCTGTGGAGGTATCATGCTGTTCACACACTTTAATTACTCTGAGGATATTTTGGTAATCTTTGATTTTCCTTGTCTCATCAACTGAATTGTTAATCCATGTCACCAATTGCCATGTGTAAGACTGGATTAAACACAGTGAGGCAAGGGCCAAATAATTTTATTATTTTGTAAAGCTTAAATCTGACATCACTTAAAAAACAGTAAGCCTACACGCCATTCTTTTGCAGAGGAAGATTACTGTAGCTTTTAAAACACTTGTAAAGGAGGGAAACTGAGGGATGAAGCGACTTCAGTGTTATCCAATATGGCACTGCTGGATCTAGGAGTAAATAGAGCTCCATGCCCTTAGTTCAGAGCTGCTGGAAACCTATGGCTCCTTTACGTAACAGCTGCTTGGAAACCAGCAGAGCCTGAGGATGCACTTTTTCCAAAGTACCTAATCACGTATTTCCATCTTGCAGTTTACCCATTAATATTTAAAGAAGCCTCTAGCAACACATTTTCAAGAGCAGCTATGTCAAACTGTCATGGTGTCAATTCCTTTGCTGAATTTGCTAGATATTCAAGTGGAATGCATCAGTGGTTTATGTGAATTCTAAATAAGCATTAAAGAATGACTTATTCCTTGTGTTAGCATTGCTCCTTACACAGGCCTACTGCAAGGTATGTGTTGTAGTTCTGTTACCAACACAGCCTATTTTTGGGAGAAGTTGCATGCAGGAGGTGGCAGAATGTAGTCTCACCTGTGAATACTTTGAAAATCATACTTTATTTTGTGGAGTCCGAGTGGATTCCTGTGAAATAGGAGGCAGCCATCAGGTATGAAATTTCTGTTGCCATCACTGTCCTTAAGCATTAGAGTATGCAAAAGCAAAAGAGCCCCACAAAGGGCCTTAGAGTCAGCATTGAGAGTGGAACACCTGGCAAATAACTACACAACCTCTGTGCCTGTGTGTGGAGACTGGGAATCAAACCATTATCATGTAGGTGAGGAAAGGGGGAAAAACCTAAGTTGCTAAATGAAAATAAGAGAGACCATGAGGACAAAGATTTATGGAGAATAGATGTTTCAGCTCCAGGCACAATGCACATTTTTTCAAAAGCAGCAAATCTGCAGAGTAGTTAGAAAATGTAAAGCACAGTATAAATGCTAAGGGATATTTGTCCCAATGATTTATACTTGTATAACATTCCTTTCCCATTAAATTTACAGCCATTTAGCAATACCTATATTTTTGATCTGTTAGTTTTGTAAGAGTAATGCACCCAGTCCCATTAAGGAGAAATGAACTAGATAAGCAAACTCCTGGAAGGGAGCGCAGTCGGGCAATTCTGAAGTCTTATGCTTTATTCTCACAGGATTTACAGGCGAGTAGGAATACTGAAGGGGAAAAAAAAAAAAAAAGCTGGCATAGTTGCAAGAACAGTTTGGAGCTCATCAGACAACCTATGCATATTTTCACAAATATTTGGGGTGGGGGGCAGGGAGAGAAAAGTACATAATTTAGACCTGCAAAGAGGCATGTTTAACTTGCACTCTACTCTGACCACTTACATGGAACTTTACTCCCCTCGACTCTCTAAACACAGATAATTGCCATGGCAACCACTGTATTTCAAGACTCTTACACATATACTCTCACCTTTCTTAAAGAAACACAGAGCATAACAATGCGAGATCGACACAGTAAATCACTGGGCAGTTTTTTATTTGTTGTTAGCTAGCTGTCAGGATTTAGGGAAGAGCTGGAGACTTTCAACCCATATCAGTTTCAGGCCAAAGCCAGAAGATGTTTAGACAGACACTTTGACATCTTACTAAAAAATTGGATGTTGTTTGGTAACTCTGAGCAAAGGAATGACTGATGATGTCTCTGGGTGCAGGCTGAGAAGATTCCTGAGCTAGGGAATGAGATTAAGGGCCTAAAACTGAAAACCAATGAGCCACCTTTAGGATTAGACATTAATTTATCAGAGCAAGGACCTGTGACACTTAAGGAACTCCCTGGTAACACAGTGAACTTTCAACATCACCAGCCCCAGAGGGTAAATGCACTGGATTGGGTGTTTGCAGCTCCAAAGCTACGTGCTATTTTCAAGTTTTTATTCCGGTAGTCCTACTGAAATATAGACCCTGTCTGCTAGGTACTGTGCAAGCACACGGCAGGAAAAGCCCTCTGCCTCCAGAGCTTACAGTATGACCTGCTCAGAGAAACACCCTAGCCTGTCACACTTGGGTGCACAAAGGGCGGGGAGCAGGAGAGGTCTGAGGTGTGAGGCAGGTGCAGAGCCAGCACTGCCAGTACCAGCCCTGTCCTTGCCCTCTGCTACTTCTCCCCAAGGGTTTCCTTATTTACTCCAAGTGTCTGACATGGGTCCAGGAAATTGACACCTGAGGGAAGGTGCCAGGCCTTTGCTCCGAGGGCAGCATCCAGTGCGCAGGTATAAACATTGGTGGTTATTTTCCTCTAGTTATCTTTGATTAACGAGTCAGGAAGTAAGATGGATCAGTGTTGTGTTTTGGAGAGGAACCGGCTTTATGGATTTTTTTTTTTTTTTTTTGTGTTAATGATCCTAATCTCAATGTTTGCAGTCTGGACCTCTATCTCAGTTGGTTCTCATGTACTTTATGAAGCATTACTAGATGTTGTTAAGAAGATGTGAACTTTCAAGGAAGGAAGGTCTGAAATATTTGAAAGAAGTGATGTCTTAAACAAACTTGCATGGCTAAAATGCAATTAAGCCCTGAATTCTGAAGTATTCCTATAAATCAAAATAGCACCCCTTCTCCCTCCCTTTAAAAAAATTTCTCTGTCTGGGAGTAGGGATATTAATTTGCCTAGATGACATGTTAATTGTGGCTTGTACATGGGAGATTCTTTCCTTCCATCTCTGAGGTGCAGCTCATCCCACATCAGCCTTTGGTATTTGTAATAAATTTCAGGAGTCCACTCTGAACTGGAAGTGTTCACAGTAATTTCAGTCTGCTAAACCATTTATGTTTATTTTCCACAGAAAAAAATATTTGCACGAAATAATAAAACCTTTTCCCCCCTTCCACGGAGAATGTGATCATATGAGAATCCAGCTGACACAGAAGTGTTCCCTTTTCTGCAGGTCTGGAGAACTCTGCTTCATTTCAGCACATATGTAAGCATCCAAGAGCTGGTCACATTGAACCGGAGGCAGAATTAAGAATCCTTCTTTCAAGCATTCCTTGGAATCTACTCGTTTTACAGGTGATACTGTAAGACAGGATTGCCTTGAAGAAGCAAAAATCTTGTACCCCATTCTCTGAAAACCGATTTTCCATTTTAGCTCCTTCATAGCATTTCACAAAAGAGGAAAGATGAGTGAAGGTTCATGAAAAACAGAAGTACAGAAAGATTCCCCTTCTATATTAATTTATTTATACTGGAATTTAGACCTTGATGACTTGCGATAATTTTGCCCATTTTTTTGTTAGAGAACTCCACAGAAGTCTTCCACAATTGCCATACCAAAATGATATCACAAATATATGTTGTAGCATTTGAAGTCAGTTTTGGAAAAAACTACAGTCTTCATAGTGACTGAGAGTTATTTCTTGAGGGGACACATCATCAGGATATGAATTCTGTTTCTTTTAAAGAAACAGAAAGTAGTATTCATATTATCTGGTTATTTGTCCTGCTGTGATTCAGTTTGGTGGCCACACCAAAAAATGATGCTAACACAGGGAGGTCACTCTGCTCTTCTGCCACTGCTGCTGAGGAGGAGAAACAGGCCACACTGGAGGTGCTTGTGCATGCTGTACTTGGGCTAAGGCTTTCTATAGGGGATTTTAGTTAAGCAGATCATTCCACTGGCTGGCTGGGTCCTGTGTATCTTTTCAGATAAAATGTGAATTTGGCTTCCAAGAGTAAAAGATGGTGCTGAAATTTGCATGCTGGAATACCCATCTAGAGGTTGCTGCTCCCTGGCAAATCGTACCAAATGCTGCAGCTCCCCTGCAGTGCCATCCTGCCCTTCCCCTTCCAGAGGGACAACCTTAAGGCTCTCCTTGCTTTATCTCACCACCACTCCCTCACAGACTTGCAGGAACTTAATTTGTTTTTGAAGCTTTTCCAGGTTTGGCTGAAGTTTGCCAGTGGCTTCAGGAGTTATCAGGGGAGCCTGACACTGCAAACACATATGCTTAATTTTCAAAAAAAATCCAGAATAAACACCTTACAGTTTGCTACTGCTGAGGTCAAGCAATAGCTTGACTATCCACCAGTTGTAACTATTTGGTGCACATTTTATGGGTTAGCCATTCCAGGGAGGCATGATGGCACATGGGCACCCTCAGGTAGAATATTGAAGCTACCAAAGGAAATACATTGTCTATTTTCTGGGAATTCTCCATCCCACTGGGGTCTTCATAAGGGCTCTGCTGTATAGCTAGAAAGAAGACTTTGTCCTTGGTTTTATATTTCAACTTGCATTAACAAGAAAGAAATACGAGAGGTAAATGATTCAGTCCTAGTTCTTTGGCCAAAGAAGGACAGTTCTGTGGTTAGAGCTGGGGAAGGGTGTGACCATAAACAAGTCTTCTAGTGGCCTCTTTTATTCTTTCTGAAAATCATGAGATGTTGAAAGGCTAGATGATTCTAATGCTTCTTAATGTCACATGATAGATATCATAAATGGCTATGTAGATACACAGCATGGGGGTTTAAATGTTTTATCCCTATTTTTGAAGCAATAACGGTATGTGTGCTCTACAGGCAAGGATAAAACTCAGATGCTAAACTTTTTATGATTTAATGCTAGACAAGGTCACAGGACTGCAAAATAATGCAGAAACATAGAGTATTTGAGAAACATATGTGCAGAAACATAGAGTATTTGAGAAACATATGTGCTGATACACAATTCGTAGTAATGGAATAACCTTCTACCATGCAGGACAGTTTTATTTGAAGTTCTGTCATTTACTCTGCAGGATGTTTTCGAAGATTTATGTTTATTGTCATGGTCAATATGCCTGTTTAGAGTGTGTTAAGCAATATTTTTCACAACAATTTAGTAACGATACTTAACTTTATCCAGAATCTTAGCCAAGTTGTGTCTAGAGAAGAGACAAAGAAAGATAATGGCAAAACAAAGACGACTTTAGCAAACTGACAAACACTGTGGTTTGCCAGCCACTGACAAATACAAACAGGCTAGTCTAGGACAATTTTGTATACACAGTGTTTTACTTTAGGAAGGAGTACGCTATAAATATGCTGCAAGTACTGTGAAGTCATGAAGTTGTCTATACTATTGAATGGCTATCTCTAAATAGCTGGCAAAACATAAATGTGATTAAACAAGTGGATAACTAGCAAGGTTTAAATTTAACACCATGGGACAAAATGAAGTAATTCAATGTCGTTTCTTTCTTTGCTAGTCTGCTTTGTCACTGGCCTTCAACTTAAAACCTGCTAGATCTTTTTCACCATGGCTGTGATAAAGCATCTTTTTATTTTAATTTTTTATCAAGTCAATTTGTATATTTTGTTCTTGGTGAAAAGGGTCAAACAGTGCTCATTAGCCTCTATTCCTGATCTGGATTTACCTCATCTATTTTCACACATCTGAGGTGTTTACACCTTATACTCAAAGATGAGAGAAACCTCCAGAAGCTGCTGTATTAGTCTTGTATTAGACACTATTGTAGGCTGAGATTACTGGCTTTCTGAATTTCTCTTCACCATATATAAAGGAGTCCTGGATGACATGTTCATATTAAAATACTTAAATTTTAGATGTCTAATCTAGGGTGAAGGAAACTTGCCTTTTGACAGTATACAATAGCTCAAACATGATCTCTCAGGATTTTTTGCAAGAGCACCAATACTTTCCTAACTGTATTAGAAATGGCCCTTGGTAGATTTTAGGTTTGCATTGTAGTTGCATTATGTTGGCAACAGTTCCTGTGGATAGTTAGCACATTCAGGGTGTGCTCCTCACATTTACAACGAATGTGCTCCTAGTTTATTGCATAAATCTGTTTTATAAATCTTTAGGTACAGAGTATGCCATTTGATACCATTAAATATTATCCCATTTCAGTTGCTTCACTCCTTAAGGTCATCTAGTTCTTCCTGTTTATTAGGATTCTCCTCCCTAATAAGAATGCTTTCCAAATTGCTGTTATCAGAAAATTTCTTTAGCAATCCAACATTTTTGTGGCAAGGTACTTCCCCGCTTGCTAGTTGTCTTTAGTTTGTTCCTGGTGCACCTTACAATTCTTGTAATAATCTCCACTTATTCCACATAAATTTTAAAAAGAAAGATTACATCTCCCACATAAATTTATTTTTTAATTTAATCTCGGAGAACAAGAGGCTTTTTGAATCTGGTATGATACTTTAGGCAACTTTTTATCCCACCTTCTATTTAGCTCCATGTCTTTAATTATTCCTTTCATACATTTTGTTTTCAAGTTCTGCATGGTTTTGAATTTAAACTATCAGGTTTCCAAGTGTCTAGATCCTTTCCCCTTCACATTAAAAACTAGGCTTTCTGCTTTCTTGGACATTTTGGTATGATGGATTTACTGGAATCCCATGCTATGTGTGCATTCTTACATTCCAATTTTCTCAGCATAACGAAAATGCTAGCAAAAGATAGATTTTCAGGTTCTCCACCCTACCTGCTCCTACGTGAATAACAAGGGGTGTTGTCAGTGCTCAGAACCATGTCCTTTTTAGAGGCAACCACTTGGATGACCACACACCTTTCCCTATTTCATCATGGAGCAGATCTGCACTGTCAGCTGCACTGAGACAAAGAGAAGGTACTCACATAGATCTGGGAAATATGTAGATTACTGAGCGATTTAGAGTCCGTCCAGTCCACGCATAACCAACTACTTCATTCTCTCTTGTTTACTACAAAAATAAATTTTTTTGGCCGTTTGCTCTCATTCTCTTTGCAAGGTCAAACTCAACTTGCACTTTGACAATCTCCTTGTTATTCTGAGAGCTTTTGTGTTTCAGTACCTCCTTTTCACTTTTGTTCTTAGTATCCTTCTCGGTATTAATTAATTTTTTTTATTATTTTTTTTCTTGGATGTGATTTATGGAGAGTCTTCCCCTTTATTCCTTCATTTATAAATAATCAAAATAGCTGTGATGACTATGCACCCACTCTCCCCTTTGTTGTAATTAGTATCCCAAACTTGGTTCCTCAAATCTTCCTGATGACTCACAATCTCCATCAGAGAAATTGACTCATCAACTGCCATCAGCACCCTCTCATAGACTCAGGCTGGCATTTAGCATTCCTGCCTTTTGTCATCTCCGTCCCTGGGGTCCCATTCATCCTTCAGTCCCACCAAAACGTGAAGCCTGGTGGATGGTATACTCAGGGCCTCACTAGTCCTTTAGGCTCAAACCCAGCATTCCTTCTGCTTTCCAAGCTAATTTCTGTTAAAAGCTTTTCTGTAGGCCTTCATTCCACCAACTGTGGCTGGTGGGATGAAGCTTTGGTGAAGAAATCCCTCCGCTGTTCACTTGAGAAGGTTTGAATACTCCAGGTAATGGCAATATTTGTTACTTGCTCTACACCTGAAGGCTGACATACTCCTGACTTCTACTTCACAACACGCTTCTGCCATTCTCTCTCTTTACAGTAGAAACAGAGCTGGCTTATGTCACACCCTGGTCCCTGTGTGACCAACTATTAGCCCAGCACTGTCAAGTCCACCACTACACCCTATCTCGAAGTGCTACATCTATGTGTCTTTTAAACACCTCCAGGGATGGTGTTGCCCATACGTCCTGTTCCAGTTCTTGTCAACCCTTTCAAAGAAGAAATTTTTCTTAATATCCAGTCTAAACCTCCCTCTGGCCTGGCAGTCAGAGGTCAGAAGTAGCTCTTGGGTGACATGAGGTCTGGTCCCTGCTCTACCCCAGTGACTTTTTGTGTCTTATTTTCCCAGTCTCTAAGGATATACAAGGTTACCAAATTCCTTGTAAGGTACATTGAGACCAAAATGCATTTTAATTTCATGAAGTTATGCATTCAGAAGTTTTTGTGATTTTACTTTGGAACCAAGCTCTGAAGGCCCAGAGCTAGTGTAGTAGTGCATAAGCAGCATTACTGTGTCAGTGAATTGATGGTATTGCTTCCCGGGGAGGATGGCTATCACAGGGGAAGACGGCTACTCTACCCAAAAGGAACTGAAGTTCCTCACTGCCACCTCACTCTTTGCCATCCACTCCTGACTTTTGCCTTGAGCTGGCTCTTGCCTCCTGTCAGACCCCTCCATATCAATTCACTGAACCAACCATCCAAACCGGACTACGGGAGACAGGCTGAGATGAGAGAGAGAGATGGGGAGATAAACCACCTCCTTTTGGACATTTTACTATTAGTTCTGTCTCTACTTTAAGTGCATCACAATGGAAACTGAATCTGTTGAATCAGATTCAGTCCCAGTGAGGCTTTATTTTTTTAATGTTTCTGTCTCATTACTTGTGTTTTTAAGCAGCTATGACAGGACTTCTTTCATAACATAATAATTTCAAGCTGTATCGATATGTACACTACATTCTAAAGCCCATGACATAATTTTTCTTAACAGTTACACAAAGAGTTCCTCAAAGGAGTAGTTCCTGTCCATTGCAAAAGAATATGGAAAAGTTTACTTTTATTACTTCAGATTTTCTGATTTATGGGGTTTTGTTTGTATTTAGTGTTACAAATCCAGATGGTTTCCAATAGATACTGGTGTAAAAAGAGGAAATTGTGTAAAGGAATAAAATTAGTTTGTACTTATATGCATGCTGTGTTTCAATTAACATACGTGAAACTCAAATACTTAGGAAACAGCTGGAAGAAACGCTCCTTTGTGAAAAATCAATATCTGTGTTTGATCTGTGGTATCCTAGCCATTCCTCCGGGCAGTCAAGGTCTCCCTCCAGAAAAAAACCCCAAGTGAGATAAATGTTAGATGGTAAATAGGTTTTATTAGACCTTGGGTATTTAGCATGCAAGAAAAATATTTCAGTACAGTTAAATTAAAATAGAACTCTCCCAGAGCTTCTTTGCGTATGTATGAGCCAGTCATGATGCTGTGAACTGTCTTCACTGAAGGATGGAAAAAATGGAGAATCCCAGCTGTGAAAAGCATTCCTTATTTACACAGTTACATTTAACAACAGCAAAATGAACACTGAAGGATATAGGTTAAATAAACTACTTTCTGCATAAAAGGTTTTTTTTTTTTTTTTTTTTTTTGTGTGTTTGGTTTTTTTTGTGGTTTTTTTTTTTTTTTTTTTTTTTTAAACTACTGAACTTTTTCAATATAAAAGGCTTACTCCAAGGTGCAATTTCTTTAAGGTAATGAACATGTATTGAAATTTGTCCTTCATCTTCTGACCGGTATCCCATTATGGTTAGCAGGTCTAAATATAGCCCTTGCCTACGGTCAGGGAACATAGTAATTTTACAGGTTTTTATATATTTTCATTCTACTTTTCCAATTTGTTTCACCCTTTTCAGGCTTCTGACACCCACATTGTCAGACATGAAGCTTTGCACGCATTTTTTCTGTGAAAATAATAAGTGAGGTAAAAACCAGAAAAGTTACAGCTCACATTAAGTAAAAGCACAGATGTAAAAGCTTTTTCTGGCAGTTATAAGTTCACCATTTTGGCAGCTTAATTAATATGTGTACTTTTATTATTTTATATATGGAATTATTTTTGCTTTCATCCAGTACATGGTGAACAATTATGATTTTCGTAAATCTGTAAAACTTATGAGGCAAGATTTATATGGCTGTATAGCCTTACATTGTTGAGTGTTTGGAAACCTTAGCAGTAAAGTGAATCTTCTGAAAACTAAGCTGATAAGACTTCAAAAAGCTGGAAAGATTTTCAATCTGGTAAAAAAAATTCCAGAAATTTAGTATATCAAGGGTACAAGGTAACTTGTTTAAAGTGAGATCTGTCTGCCTCTGTTATCATTACTGTTTCCTGAGAGACAGTTTATGGAAGGTGGTTTTATGATACATTCCTGAAACACCTCCAGATTTCAAATATGCAATATAAACCACCTTATGAAAACTGCATAACTTGCCCTTGATTTATAAATAGTACCACACCTACTTGGGCTGTTCAAAATTTTTAAGTCCTAATGTAGTCAGTTAGTAATAAAAACAAAACTTAACATAGAAAGATTTTCTGAAGAACTAGATAATGAAGGGACAGGAAGCCACCTTCTAGATTAAAGCATGTTGCCTATTCCTAAGGTAATGGATGGAAGAACTCAGAATGTTAGTGAGAATGGTTGGAGAAAACTCAAGAAAAATCTCTCATACCAAGGCATGTTTTGAACTGTTCCTTTAAAAGCTTGTGCTTAAAAAGTAAAGATATTTGCAGTGTTCAACAAAATCAATGGCTTATTATCAACAAATGAAATAGTTTCAATAAAGAATGGCCCCCTTTGATTCAGGTAATCATACATATTTTTGCACAAACAACTAGAATTATGGAACACTAGTACTATCTTCCACAGAACAGGAGATTTTCGGTCAGTGTTTTGCAAGTATCTTTTGTATAAGAGTCGCAGAAAATACCACACAAGGCTTTCCAGGACAATCCAATGTAGTATCTGGCAACCTACTCAAAATGTCAGTCTAACTTGGATCACAGAGAAAAGAAGACTGATTTCTCCAAGATGTACTTGTTGCATTTCCTGGACCTAATTTTTCTCCTGGTTCTGCTCACCTACTTTCATATTTGAACTCGGTATTTTTAATTTCACATGCATGACACACTGGTCTTTTTGTCAATCTACTTTTATGTTAGCATAAAAATGCCTTGAACATCTTTTTATGAGTCCAAGGTCCCAGGATGCTCAGCAAGTTAGAGGCAGTTATGCTGAGACAGCTTCAAGAGGTGTATGTTTGACATGCAGTTCTTTTTTCTTCTTCCCTTTTTAGAAAATCCAAGTCTATAATGCAAATGTGTACTTACGGAAGATGCTGTGTTTCATTGCCTTCTTTCCCATCAGTACTTTCATAGAAATCTCATCTGAATCAGATCAGTGAATGCAGACCAGTGGTCTTGAAGGGAGCAGTCAAAAGGACAATTTTTCATCTCTTGCAGATTATCTGACCTGCTTTCCGTGCGTAAATATTATTGAACATCTGACCTTACCACACAGTCTGCCAGTCAGCACACCTTCATTCCTGACACTAGCCTTGTCCTCCTTTGAAACAGTGGAATTGTTCCTCTGATCTTTTTCAACTCTGTTGAGTGTATGGACTTGATTTTCTCATAAAAATTTAAATGAAAATAGAAATAAGTAAAACTAGATTTGACTTCACAGTCAGGTCTCTATGTGCCCTACTGAGAATGCCTGCATTGCACTCAGAGTGCTTCAAAATTAGGCTACAATCCCAAGGTCCTTTGTAAATATTTGCTTACATTTTTATGCTTTACTTCATCACTGCAGTGCTACTGACTGCAAATTGAAAAGGGCCTAAAGACGTGTCCCTGGTCAAAACATGATAAAATCACACAACACCTACAGGATGCACAGGGCATCAGAGCGAGCTAACACGGGTTTGGGAAGGGCAGGTCCTGTCTGACCAACCTGATCTCCTTTTATGATTGGGTGACCTGCCTGGTGGATGAGGGGAAGGCTGTGGATGTAGTTTAGCAAAGCCTTTAACACTGACTCCCATAGCATATTCCTGGAAAAGCTGGCAACCTGGAGAAGCTTGGACAGAGGCCTTCTCTGCTGGGTTAAGAACTGGCTGGAGGGCCAGGCCCAGAGAGTGGTGGGGAATAGTGCTGCATCCACTTAGTGTCCGGTCACCAGTGGTGTTCTTCACGGATCAGTGTTGTTAATACTTAATTCTACTTAATATCTTTACTGATGATCTGGATGAGGGGATCGAGTGTACCATTAGCAAATTTGTGGATGACATCCAGCTGGGGGGAGTGTTGATCTGCTGGAAGGCAGGAGGGCTCTTTAGAGGGACCTGGACAAGCTGGAGAGTTGGGCTGATTACAACAGGATGAAGTTCAATAAGGCCAAGTGCCGGGTCCTGCACTTTGGCCACAACAACCCCCTGCAGCGCTACAGGCTGGGCACAGAGTGGCTGGAGAGCAGCCAGGTGGAAAGGGACCTGGGAGTTTGGATTGACAGGAAGCTGAACATGAGCCAGCAGTGTGCCCAGGTGGCCAAGAAGGCCAATGGCATCCTGGCCTGGATCAGGAATAGTGTGGCCAGCAGGAGCAGGGAAGTGATCCTTCCCCTGTACTCAGCACTGTTGCGGCCACACCTGGAGTACTGTGTCCAGCTCTGGGCCCCTCAGTTCAGGAAGGATATTGAGGTGCTGGAGCAGGTCCAGAGAAGAGCAACGAGGCTGGTGAAGGGACTGGAGCACAAGTCCTATGAGGAGAGGCTGAGAGAGCTGGGGTTGTTTAGTCTGGAGAAGAGGAGGCTCAGGGGAGACCTCATCCCTCTCTACAACTCCCTGAAAGGAGATCT
Organism: Pyrocephalus nanus; assembly: GCA_038380795.1. NCBI lineage: Eukaryota > Metazoa > Chordata > Aves > Passeriformes > Tyrannidae > Pyrocephalus > Pyrocephalus nanus. Next base: position 44,845,994 of record CM076259.1, read on the forward strand.
TAGCCAGGTGGGGGTTGGTCTCTTCTCCCAGGAACCAGCAGTAGGACAAGAGGGCATGATCTTAAGCTTTGCCAGGAGAAGTTTACGTTGGATATTATGAAGAAATTTTTTGTGGAGAGAGTAATCAGACATTGGAATGGGCTGCCCAGGGAGGTGGTGGATTCAATGTCCCTGGAGGTTTTTAAGATGAGACTGGATGTGGCACTTAGTGCCATGGTCTAGTAACCACAGCAGTGTTGGATCAAGGGTTGGACTTGATGATCTCAGACGTCTTTTCCAACTCAGTTGATTCTATGATTCTATGAAACTGAAGCAAGTCCACTCTGCCTTGGCAGATCAAGTACTGCTGATGGGGATTGATCTCACCTAAGAGTAGCTGTCTAAAAGCTGGATTTGAGTCAGTGATCGAGGATCTGCCTAGAGCAGTGGAAAAAGATAGGTACTGCCCAGTTCTTCCATCTAATTTAGGCTGTGGTTTCCTGAGAGGTAGCAAGTGTTATAACATCTTATTGTTACTGAAAGAGTAAGGTCCCTCCTTCTTCCACCCTCCTCTATCACTCCTGGTCATCTTCTTGCTGTTTACTTTGTGCTGGTTCATCAGACACTTCTGCGACCTGACTTAACCAGGCACCCTGGTAGAAAATAGGGAAGGGAGAGGACTTTGAACACAGAGGAAAAGTGAAAAATGCCTTTTTTTTTTTTTTTTTTTTTTTTTTTTTTTTTTAGTGGAAGTGGGATGTTACCCTGGGTCAGCTGCCCAAGAAATTGCCTGACATTTCTGCTCAACTCAGAAGTGGGATCATCTCTGGAAGAAGAGAGAATTGTGATAACAAGGACAATCTCAGGTCTAACTTTGGAGTGTTCAGCTTTCATCAGAAAATGATTAAAGGGATTTCTTGGCATTTTGTGTTACTGTACTCACATATTTCTAATTCAAAAACTTCCCAATCTGTGAAGAGAGAAGCTCTCTCTGCTCTCTCCGACATTCAGAGCTATAAAATCAACAAGGAGAGTGAAAGCTAAACTAGTTCTGTTGTCTTGACCCTCCCCAGCCCCAGGACAAATGTTGCTCAGACAAAACTCTCATTTCAGATACTTCAGTTATGTCACCCCACTGTCTCCAGTTTGTACTTCTGTCTTCTTACTCTGTGCGGGAGCTTATTCTTGGCTTTGTAATGCTGTTAATGATGTATAGCTATCTTACCAGTATGACCTCAGTGATAAAAGGAATAAAACATAGACAAAAATCTGCCATTATCTGTAATGGAAGAAGAGATGTCTCTGAATTCATGCATGGGGAAGATACACAGTGAAAAGGTAATGATTTTATAGTCATTTCTTGGAGTAGGCCTGTACTTTAATGCATTTTCCCACATAGCACAAAATTTAAAATAGAGAATTCACAGGATTTTAGAGGACAAGTTTTTAACATGGCTAAGGAGCCAAGATATCAACAAGGTAGTGTTGCCTACAAAATATTTTCTGCACTTTGTATCAGTGGTGAGAAATTAAGGATGCAACCTTTTCTGTCTCATGAATTATGCATGTACACAGTAACAGGTTTTCCAATCTTGGTTTGGTCAGCCTCAGATAGATAAAAAAAGAAACATTTTTAATTTTTATGTCTTTGCTATTTCTTTTGTTATACTTATAAATCTGGAAGAACAATAGCACTTTTTAACACTGGAGCAGCTAAGAAATCATTTACACATACCTGTTCTCTTACCAGGGGAAAACATCGATGCAGGAAAAGAAGACAAAAAATAAAGATGGGTATAACAGATTCTTGAGTAAAACATTCCAGTTGAACTGTTGGGATATGATAGTAATGAAGCAGGAGATGAAATTTTGTGACTTTCACTGTGTGTATTATCTCCATAAGCAGGAAAGCTGCAACTTTCAATAGAAGAATGAATGTTGAATTGCATAGCTCTTTTAAGAAGTTCATTATTTGACAGTTAATATTATCAAGGATTTGTCATGGAAGTCTAATATTGTATGTTGTTGTTGTATGAGTTGTACAGCAGGCAAGGAGTTGAAAGCACAGAAGTGATGTGGTGGGGAAGTGAGCTGATGCCTTATGGCTGCACTCCTCATGTTTTACTGTGGTACAGCAGCACTCTTTTCCATTTGTTTTCTAGATAAGTAGATTGTTCTGAGATAGCAGTGTGCCCAGGTGGCCAAGAAGGCCAACAGCATCTTGGTCTGCATCAAGAATAGTGTGGCCATCAGGGCCAAGTCAGTTATTATTCCTCTGTACCTTGTCACTGGTGAGGCCACATTTATACATAAGGAATTTGGAAGCCCACGCCTCTGTTCAGTACGACTTAGGGATTAAAGAGTGCATGTATCCTGGCAGCTGATACAACTAAGCCCAAATTCAGAGAGAGTGCTCCATGGTGTTGCAGTCTTTGCTATGCTCAAAGAAAAGGTATGATCTGCTTGTTTTAGATTTTTCACACATGTAGGGAGTAGTGTTAAATATCAAATTAGTTATTTTTATATCACACAGGATTTCTGATTTAGTAGAATGATACAAAACACACTGAGAACACAATACTAATGTATATCATACTTTTAATTAAAGCAACTGCAATATACAATTCAGTCACAATACCAATGTAATTCCTATCACTGATCTTTGTATTAAGCTCACTGTACTAGATGTGTTAGGGGAAGTTCAGGTTGGATATGAGGACACCATAGAGATAGTGGAAAGTTCCTGGAACAGAGTTTGAGGAGCATCTGGACAGTACTCTTAATCACATGGTTTAGTTTTACGCAGTTCTGCGAGAAGTAGGGAATTGGGCTTGATGATCTTTATGGGTCCCTTTCAATATGAGATATTCTATGATTATTTGATTCTATGACTTACTGTCATGACTCTGGGCATTCCCAGATACTAAGAAGAAATGAGTGTGTTGAAGCCACTTCAAGCCATTGTTCTCTTCAAAATTCCTTTTTAAGTTGTTTTGTTTTTATACTCTGTATTTGGCTCGCTCCTGCCATACTGATCTGAATAACTCAGGGAGACATTTACACCTTTAGTTGATCCACTCAACTGCTGATAGCTATTTATTGAAGAAAAAGATCCCCTCAAGCCCTCTTTGTGTTGAGGTAGAGTCAACTGCTTTGCATTATTCTCTGCACTTCATGGGCACACTTTCTGCCCATCTCCTGTGAACTTTATTCCACTGCAGGGGTTTATTGGTCAGTCACATCTCCAAGCTCTCAAACAAATCCTCAGTAAAAAACAAACAAACAAAGACACCCCCCCTCCAATATTATGTATCAAAAAGACTTTTGAACACATCCTACTGAATCCCTCAGGCTGTAACTGTGCTCAGAGTCACCCTCTTGGCTTGAGGATACCTCTCACTGAAGGGGAGGTGCAGATATGGTTCTGGTCTCTTCTGCTCCATGCCTTGAGAGCTACTTTCTTGCTCTTTCCTGAATATGGTCCCTGAATCACACTCTCTCCTAAACTTTGGGTATTTTTGGGGACAGCTAGGTGGCACAGGCTGGATCCATACCAGAGACCTTGCTAACAATTTAGCAGATTGGACAACTGAATTGTGGTGCCCAAGGACATGCCTCTGGCCTGCTTCAGTGTAGAGATGTGTAGAGCTCCTTGCAGGCTTACAAAAGTATTTAGATGTCCCATGAATCAGTGAGAAATATATTGAATATCTTCAGACATATCTGAGTTTTGAGCACTTCTCATTTCCAGCTTCACCTTGATCCCACAGTGAAGCAAGTTCTTCATTCCATTATTCTTGCATATTGTTTTTTTCACAGACAAGGATGTAACAAATGCCTCGGAGACAAAGAGCTCCATTGTCCAGCAGGTCCAGGTGACCAGGAGATGGCTCAGGGCACAGCCACAATGCCAGCTAGATGGGGTTGCAGCCTGCATAGATTTGGCCTTTGGAAAGGTTTGAATGAACATAAGAAAATGGGAATGAAATTATATAAACCATTAATATTTGTTTGTTTTCGTTTTTTTGGTTTTCATTTTTAGAAAGTAAAAAACGTTTTTCTAGCTTCCACAGGTCATTTCATTTTACATGTAGATCTATCAAAATAAAAAAACCCACCATACAATAGGTCTCTCAGGATGGCTTCATGCGGACCATGTTTATTTCATTAGACAGAATAATTTTTCTCCATTACTGTCTATTTTATATTATTAATGCAATAAGAATTCTAAACAGTAATTGAAGGATTTTTGTTTGACAGCATGGTGGATTACCTCTTTCCAGATTAAATAAAATGATGGCAGTTGGGCTAGCTGAAGCTACTTTGTCCTGTAATATTTTTTTCGCATGACTCTGTCTTGTTAGAAATGAAAGTGCAACATCACAGCAACATTTCCTTTTTATTTATATTACTGTCACATAAAGACAATATGCTAGAAAAAATGTAAATGGAGCCATTTTAACACCATCTCTGCCTGTTCACACTCACTTTTAATGTGTATAAGCAAAAGAGCGGCTCATAGATTTAAGTTTATGAATAAAAAAAATTAGAGGTATTGCACATGAGGACATGCCCAGTATTGCTCTATAGTCTAGAAGGGGGCCTCTGTGCCCATAGTGTACCTGCCTTCAATAGGCTGATATCAGGATATGGAACTGAACTGTATAGCAAATTCGCCTTGTAAATCAAGTGTAAAACCAGCAGAGTTTTGTTCTGAAAAAAAAAAAAAAGGGGAAGTGTTATTAAATAGTTGAGCAGTTTTAGTTGAGATCTAGGAGAAGAAAGTATTTGAGTGAAGCCAATGGAACAATGGAATCAAAACTGCAAAAACTGACCGGAATCATACTGGACTCTTGAAACTTCATTTTTTGGAAAATCACAGAAAATGTTTTGATGCACCTCAGCATGTCATGGGTTTTTGTGCAGATCCGTCCAGTTTTTCAGTATATGTATTTTCCACTGGTGTGACTGACCATGTTTCTTTAGACCATGTTTGCAAGAAGGACTGCACCCATCTAACTCCTACCTTTTTGAGTAGCCTTTTGGACTGCTTTGCCTTGCTGGTTTGCATGGACCAGAGATGCAGGTAGTCTGAGGTCTGAGGATGACCAACAGGATTGCTGTTACAACAAGGACCACAGCCCTCATAGTCTTTTTCACTGTGTATCTATTACTGTCATAATTTACATTACTTCAACTGAGAGCATAATTTGGTCTCACATGATCATGTAGAGGGAATCTTCAGATAAATGAACTGGTAACACTGAATTCTGGCTGAAGTAAAACACTGGAGGCTGTCCAGCAGACTTTGATGCATCACAGGCTGTTTTATTTCTTGCTTGGATCCTGTCAGCCACCCTACGTAGAGTTGCATGTAGCAAACAAGCAACCAACAAAGGCCATAATCCTCCCATAAGGAGCAACATGGACTGAGTGCAGCAGCTGAACAGAGCACGAAGTGGCCCTGCTGTGAGTTATCCACGGGAGGTGGAAGAAAATATCACCAAGTAGTTGTAAGCTGTGGGGGTTTCATGTTCACCTGTTTTTCATGCTGCAGTGTTTGTTTGTAGACCTGTTGCTTCTGTAGGCTGAAGGAGCTGTGAGTGAAGGGGGAGCAAAGGGGAGAAGGGAAATAGGGATCTTTCAGGGAGTCAGGGCTCAGAGGCAAGTGTGTGGGGTTCATGGGGCTAAATATTATCTACATCTGAGTCTCAATTCTCCATCTGGGTGGGAGAGAAACAATTCTGGACAGTTTCAGATGCCATGTATGAGGAATAGCTCTCTGGCAGTGCCTGTGCTTCTCTCATGACTGTGGAAGGCAGGACTGGCTGAGATGGAAAGACCAGCACCATAACAGGCATCCAGCCATGCCAGTCCCCTTTCATTTCTTACAGACTATGTGATAATTTTCCAAACTTCAGAACTGCCATGGGGATGTGGAACAAAAAAAAACCATATGGGGATCCTTGGATCATCAAAACTAGTGGGCAAGACCAGAATCCTCATGCCTCAGAGTTGAGCTTGGTTACATAAAACAACCTTAGGTAAGAGAGAACAGTGCTATGTATTGAAATCTGCTGTGTGTGATCCCTTCATATGCTCTAAGGATTAAAGGGTAGCCATTAAAATTGACTGTGCATAAAATAATCCAGTGTCCATTATGCTAAGTACTTATGTGAACACAACAAAATTCTGAAATTTGAGAACTGCAGATCACAGAGACTCAATCTTGTAATCCCAAGGCTAGATGCTGCTTGTAATTATAAATCAAGAGAATATTCATGGTGACTCTGATCTACTGAATTTATGGAGCCACCTTCTCTGCTCGCTGATCCCTCCCCCTTGGTGTAAGTGGGAGGAAGGCATGTGCAGAGGGTGGGATAATCAGAGTATGAGCTCGGAAGAGCTGTGCTTCACACTGCCTGACCTTCCACTTGTACAAGCTCCAGTAGCATAAGCCTAATTGTGGAAAGTAGGTGAGTCCTTCAGTACTCTTGAATTCAGTTTGTCAGCAGAGGCGGACAGTCCATGTCCCAGAGCCTTTGAGAGTCACTGAAGAATGTGATTTGCTGGAGTCAGTAGTGTCTCCTTGGATTACTGCACAATTTTTTCCTCAGCCTCCTGTAATTTTGTTTTCAGACATCTATCCAGCTTTTGCCTCCTGTTTGATCCATGGAAGATTTAAAGACTACTTTTGAAGCTTCTATCTGTCTTCTGTCATGTATTCGAGCAGTACGTACAGAAAAGGATATGCGTCTTTCAGACCTACTCTTTTGGATACCTGTGAAATGATTATAAAAAGAGAAGGAAATGGATTATGAATTTTTCATTAAAGGAAATATCCTATTAACACTTGGATGGTTTAAACAGGTGTGGCAACTCAGTTTGTGGTGAATTTTTGAATGGTTTAAACCTGGTCTAGGGACTCCAGTTTCATCTGGAGCAGTCTTGGAACGGTGGGTGCTTTGGATCCCTGTGGCTGTAGGAGGGTGAACTCCCACAGGAGAAAGAGTGCTGGGGATCTAAAGGGGAAGGGTCAGCCTGACTCTCTTCAACCCAGCCAAGGGACCAGCAGGGTCTATGTGCAAGTGGTGGGCTGGAGAGTGCTGTGGTTCAAAATCTGCAAAACTGCCCTCTGGGTCCGTGTACTAACTCATGGCTTTCAGTTTGTGTGTAGAAACATCGTGTACCTCAATCCTGACTTCAGTTCTGATTTTCACTGCAGATTTGGGTAAGTAAACTGCATGGGTCAAGGAAGGGAAGGATTTAAAAACACTGTCTTTGCTCCCGTTGAGGTCAGTGGTAAACCTTTGAGGCTTGCTGAGCCCTATTGCCTCTACCTCTGTTCCTCTGTTTATAGAAAAAGAGTTGAATTTATGAACTGGGATAACTCATGAGAGATGTGCTATGTGCATGATGAGCACTGTTAAAGCAAGTTTCCCATCTCTGTTGAACCCCTCATGTGAGTTTATTTTTTATTTCACTGCATTCAAACTTATACCAGTGTGCTTTTATACTTACATATGAGAGAAACTGAAGAAATATGTACTTACTTGGGCAGATGCAGTGTAAGCTCTGTCAAGAACAACTGCACAACATCATGCAGTGGGAATTATGCAAACAGTTTTCAATGGAAAAGTAAAATTGCAGTTAAACTCTGCCTCTGGTAGCTCAAGTATCCTAATGCAGTGGGAGAGTAGTAGAGCAGTGGTGTGGGTAAATAAGAGACAAAATAGTTTATAAGTTAGGAAGAAAGGTTGTGAAGGAATAAAAAGTTTGCAGACTTTGAAAAGTACCTGAATGTTTCCCCCCGCCCCCCGTATTGTTTTACTTGCTTTCAGATAGTCTTTTCTATTGTAAAGCACGTTTCAGAGAATAGTGGCCAGACTCCAGGTTCTAAAACTGATGCTATCAGCTCTTCAAAGCTGCCAGATCAGAAACATAAAGATATACATAAAAGGTTCATTTCAATGAGAGCTTATTCATTATTTTCAAAGCAAAGGAACTTTTTTCCCTCCTACAAAAAAATTGTCTTTAGTTAAAATGTTTATACTGTGGTGTGTATATGAGGGGCTGTCCTTTGAACACTTTTCTTGTGGCCTACAGCATAGAAGAATTAAACTGGCATCTAACCAGTAGATTAAACGTGGGCAGGACCCCTCTGTAATGTGGTAGATAAGCAGGTGGATGCAAGATAGGAATTAATATCTGTCTGCTATAAGAATAACAAGTAAAGTAACATTTCCCTAGAAGAGTTCACTGAAGACTTAAGAACGACAACAAATGACATAAACCTTGTCCCCTCCTTTATTTCTGCCTTCCCCAAATGAATGTTTTACTTCATGTAGATGGAACACAATATTTCATATCTGAAAATCTGAAATAATCTTGCAAATAGGTTAATTAGAAAAGATTAATCATGACCTATCTCTCTCCCGATGTATATTTTGAAGAGATGGAAAAAAAGAATGCATGTAATTACTACATGTGAGTCATTGTAAACAGAAAATGTTAATGCCACTATCACCAACAATAATGAATTAATTGTAGCGCCTAGGGATTTCTCTCAGGAGCCATCCTGCTAGCAACTCTGTGAACAAAGAGAAGAAAAGGCAGCTTCACCCCAGAGAACTCATTGCATGTTGGACAGGAATGGAGCTGCTGGACAAATGCAGGCAAGGAAGTGAGAGGGAAATGGGAAAGCAGTGAGTGCTGACCATGGAGCCATCAACCACTTTCATGGCACATCAGACAACTGTCTGCCTTCCTTTGTGATGACTAGGGACCAGATAGTTGCTCACAGGCCTTGAAGAGGATGCTTTGGATTATATAGTTTGTTTTTCACACTTCTTTTGGGAAGGGTTGGAAAAGTAGGAAAAAAATGTTACTCTTCTGTGAACAAGGGAGTCCATAAAGTTTTCTACATGGCATAGGGATGTACCAGAGAAAAAAATGCCCGGAAAAGGGCTAGTTGAACAGTCAGATGAGGTCAGACTCTCACTCACAGATAAAGCAGAAGATGTAAATATAAATAAATAGCTACGGTCAAACCCTGATACAAAATCCCTGGCAGTGAGGTTGTAATAGATGCCAGTAAGTCAGTTAGTCCATTCTCTTGCTCAAATTCAGCACCAGTTCACTTAATTTTTTCTTGCAGATACTTCTCCCACAAGTTGAGTAATTCCAGTGATAGAATAGTGCAACCTTTCAAAGTAATCTAATATAGCTATTAACAGTACACAACATAAGAATTTTTTTCAGAATTTCATCTGTGGAAATTTATGACGCCTCATGTCCTCCCTCAGATAAAATAGCACAAATTCTTCCACTTTTGTGGACAGAACTACAATTATAATCTAACTAAAAACTGATGCTTTCCTTGAAAAAGTGATGCCCCAAAGTGGACATAATCTCAAACTCCTCTTGATGTCTTTTCAGTGCCAAAAAGGAGGGGAGAATGACTTCAGATGCCTTGGAGTGACCCTTTCAGCCAGTATGTCCTGAATGAGGTTTGGGTTTTGGTAGAAGTTCAGCGTGGTGACTCATGGTCTGCTTTTGTTTTCCTGTAACCATTTTTTCCTTTCATTCTCTGTTTGTTCTTATGTAATTGGTTATTTCTACTTACCTAAGACGTTTTGTAATTGTCCTCATTTAATCACATGCTGATCTTTTGCAATCTGTATTGAGTTTCTGAAAAAATAATTCTGGACTCTAGTTCCATCCGTAATTGAGCTTCCAGCTCTTGGGAACTGTTGTCACCTGCAGTTAGTTCAGATACACACGATACATATGAATATATCAATGTATCTCTCTGATGTGTGTGGATATGTATATAGCAGTGTATGTTTACTTCATCACACATGTAATTCAGGAAAATATTTGATAATACTGGACCATATTCAATAATACCTTTTTTTGACAATGAGCCACTGAAAATTGCTCTGTTCCTGGTTTTGCATTTGCTTGTGAACTATAGCACTTACAACCCTTTCAAGTTTACTTGTGAGAATGATGTTTTTTTTTGTTTTTTTTTTTTTTTTTTTTTTTTTGTTTTTTTTTTTTTTGTTTTTTTTTTTTTTTTGTGTGTGTTTTTTTTTGTGTTTTTTTTTGGTTTTTTTTTGTTTTTTTTTGGTTTTTTTTTTTTTGTTTTTTTTTTTTTTGTTTTTGTTTTTTTTTTTAACATTCTTTGGTGTATTTTTAGGAAATTATTAGTTCCATTACTGTAAGGAGACTTAAAAGCTGAACCAGACTATTATTTCCAAGCTGACCTTATATAGCTGTTTGAAAAATAAGTACTACACTTGCCCTTTTTGAATCACCTGGAATGGCATCAGTCCCCTACATCTTTCTAAAGGTAACTGATAATTCTTCAGAATTTGTATGAGCCAGTTTTCCAGATGCAACTTGTTGACTTTCATGGGCCTCATTGATTTTTGTTTTGTTTTGATTTTTGTTTGTTTTTTTTGTTTTACTTTTGTTGTTGTAGTTCCTTGGTTGCCATTTTAGTGACAACAAAAAGCAAAAGGGCTGAAACAGGTGGTCCTTCTTGGTGTCATCTGTTGAATGCTTTCCTTCTCTGATGGACCAAGGTCTTCCAAGGTCTTCCTCTTACATTCAGATTCCTATAATATTTTTTTTTAATTTTACTTGTTTTCACATTCAGAACTACCAAACACATATTACTGCAAGCCACATATCTTCCCGTATTGTTATAAGCTGTGATATGCCCATGAATTCTAGATTGCATTGCTACTTCCTCTCACCTGTAATTACTGTTACTTGATGTATGCCTGTTTCAGGTGGTTCCAAGAGCAAGTTGTCAATAATAGAGCTCTTTCATCTCTGAGCTGATTGCTGAAGCTTTGGGCTATGGTGCAACATGGTGTATATTGGGCCTTCGGGAACCGTAAGTTCTTTTGCTGTATTTAGATAATCATTGCTTTATCCTTCTACGTAACGTCTGTCTTAACTAAAACCACATCCTCTAGTTGTTGCTCATATTACAGCTAAACATGGATTTGGTGCCACTTGCACTTCCCTGCTTAGGAATAATTTTGAACATCTTTCTTCAGAATTTTTTTTTTTTTGAGCCCATACTTTTCTCTTGGAATCTCTTCATGGATTTGCTTTCCTCTACTCTCTTCTGGGTTATCTGTCAGGTTGATGACATACAGTGTGTGGTCTCTCCCTTGCTCCCTGTGTGTTGCTTTCTGATGAGGTATCCCAGTAACCTGCAATGGCAGCTCCTCTCATCAGGAAAGACCTGACATTCTGGACCCGCTGGCTGTTTCAGCCTTGGCCATTGTGAAGGCTTGGCTGGGCATCCTGGCTGATCATCATTCCTTGATGATCTAGTCTGTGGCATCATTAGCAGTGAAAAAGGTTGCTCTGCATGTTTGGAGGCTGTTACTTCAGCACGTCTGGCCTCAGTGCATTACGTAAACCTCTGGGAAACTCAAATTCTGTATGTCAGAGAGTCAGCAGGTGAGTTTTGAAATTGCATCAGGGTCATCTGATATGAGAATCCTTGGCTCTAGAATGAGGTTTATGAGGCTTGGCTCTAGAATGAGGTTTATTGGCATGGCATGAATTTTCTTCTTTATGCACGGGAGACTTCGTGTTAATAGTCATACAGTGCAAGCCGTCAATGCTGCTGCGTGGAATCCTCGGCAACGAGCTGAGGCAGCAAAATGTAACACAGAGAGGTGCAAGAAAAACGGGGAGGTGGGAAGTGAAGAGTGGGAGAGGAAGAGTTTGTCCTAGAAAATCTATTATTTTTTCTTTTTAAAGACTTATATACAATATCCATGTACACCAGCAGCATGGAAATAGTGGGTAAGCAAGGCAAAGGAGTTCTACAGGGGCTGAGAAAAGACTACATTTATAGAGAAAAGAAAGCGTAAAATTTTCCAATTTGCCTTTAAAGAAAGAATTTGTCTATAAACTATGAAAGGTACAGCCTCACCAGATGTTTTGTAATGACTGGTTGCATATTGAAAAGTAAGCTACTGTTTTAGTCTGCAAAAGAAGAAATCAAATGACTTCTGCTTGTTTCTGATGTGCAACAGCATCAACATATGTTTTCAATGAATAGGAAATAATGGGCTCTGCAGTTTTACTGAAATTGTTACTTTGTTGCAACTTTCAAAGACATTTGTTGCCCTGTTCATGAAATATTTGTATTTCTGCTTATGTCAAAGGCAAGTATTCAGCTTTTGTCCTGCTTTCCCCATTCAACAGGATTTACACGGGGTAAGTGAAAGGCGAATTTGTCCTCTTGTGGCTTTCCTGCTATTTTTTTCACTTGACCCAAAAGCTAAAAAGTAGCATTGAATTAAGCAAATCCTGTGAAAAGTTCTGTATAAAGAAACCACTGCAGACCACCTACAGTGTGACACTTAGTGAGATGAAAGGATATTAACTTAGGAGCGCCTTGTGCTTTCAACAGAAATCTTGTTCCTTGTATTGCAAACAAAGATAACTAACATAATTTAATTACACTCTAATAGTAGTTGAAATGTATATGTCTTTTGGCATAATGCAATTTTTGTTTAGAAAATAAAGTATCTACACATAGCCTACAATTTTGCAGGAATTCCCTCCTGTGGGAAAAATGTTACCAAGGGGCTGTTGTCTTATGCATATTTACACATAGTATTTATGTTAACAAGCCTGGGATTTTTTTTCTCTCTTTTGAATTGAAATGAGGTTCAAGGGGTAATTTTATTCCTTTCTTCTTTATTTTAAGACTCTCAGTATCACAATGTCATGGCTACTCAGTTCCTATAATATATTTGTGGTTTCTAGAATTCAAATGACAAGGAATTGCCACAAAAAGAGCCATTTAAATTATTTTTGCTCCTAAATTATAGAAAAAATACATTAAAGCTTCAAAAAATTCAGGAAATATTCTAGCTAAAGGCAAGAGTGAGGTTAATGGTATCCCTTTAATCTTTGTAGAGTCTCAAACATTTACTTGTACCACAGCATTAGCTCTGCATGGATATATTTACATGAAACTGGAATGTATGAAAACTAGTTAAAGAATGTCACAGAAATGCAATGAAATATCTCCTGCCAGCGACTGACTAAAGTTTTTATGCTAAATCTACTGGGCTGCACAGGGGTAAGTCCAACCAGTTTGTTGAATATTCTGGTGTGCTTCCTATTTTTATATAACAAACAATAGCTGGTTTGTTTTTTGTTGTTGTTGTTTTGTTTTTTGTTTTCTGAAGAGAAATTTAGTAAAAGCACTTTTGGCTAGGTAAATATTTATATTTTAATACCGAAGGAATTTTACAAGTTGGAATAAATTATAAACTAACAAAACCATTTTCTCCATAGAAATACTAATTTTTATACAAATATTTGAAAAATAATCATTGACCTGCTTTCTTTAAGAGGTTTTCAGCACTTTAAGGCTGAATTTATCAGTGATGATCCTAATGCCAACAGTCACAGAGTGACACTGCATTGGTTTGTTTAATCATTTGTTACAAACTTTGGACTTTGGAATTGATTTTCTCAGCTAAAGATCCCATTGTGGAAAAACCCTGTAGGCTCTAGTGAGTAGTAGTCACCTCCACATACTTGTAAAAATAATTCTAGAATGTTGTCATCTTTGCATAATATTAAATACTTAAAAACTATCATACCAGGAATGTTTCCCTATTACTATAGTTTCTGGATTTCAGGTGTTTTAAAGTATTTATAGTTTTACAAATATGTTTAAGGCTAGGAAGGAATGTTCTCTGTGGCATTTTGCTTCATAGTTACTTATAGTAAGATTAATTGTACCTGCCTCTGGTGTATTTGGTACTGCCTCTCTCCAGGCTGTTACTGCTGGGTTAGACACATGGCAGAATAGGCCATCTACTCAACCCAGGATTAAATGTGAGTTCCCAACAGAAGCTCCTTAAATTTCTGTTTTATCCCATGACATGAAATTAGTACACTATGGGATTTCCCTGAGTTAGAGTTCAGAATCTGCTCTCAGGTTTGCCAGGTTTGTATATCCAGGCATAAATACTTTCCCCATGTTACACTTTGGGAGTTTGCCAAAGGGTAATATCTCTTGGTGTCTTAGCTTTCAGGAATTACATGCATTGTATCTAAATGGGGAGGGGAGAGCAATTGCAGGACTCTGTAAAAAACTGGTCTAGCAGCAGCAGAAATTTTTTTTGTTGCATAAACTGTATTTGCAGAGCGATTCATGCTATATGGAATATTTTGTTTATAGCCTTTGAACATTAGCCTCTACTTAGTGTTCACTACAGTGTAGACAACCACTTAGATTTTAACTTTTTGGTGCCTTATCTCACATAAACACCCTTTGCTTGTGGTTCTTACAAAAACCTAAAAACAAAAGACATTGAGCTACTGCCTGGTGGAAATCCAGATTCTGGAAAGTGTCTGTGAAAGGAATTCACATTATCTCTTGTAAATTTTAGCAACTTCGAGTAAAACTTAGTTCTACCTATGAATCATTTACGAACAGATTCTGTTTTCCAATTAGTTATTAATGGCTTGTGTTAATAGACTGTTGAGACATTATTTGTTACCTGGCACTAATGTATCCAACATTGAACAGCTGAGTATTGATTATCTGTATCAACTGACTCTCTTCTGCAGCCGGGGAAGACAATGGGAACATTTCATACTTTAGCATGATGAGTAGCACTCTCTCAAAACATGTCTTATAGCTGAACATCTCATGCATCTTACACAGCATGGTGCTCTTGGAAGTCATGAAAACCACCAGAAGAACTTGAGTAGTTGTGGAGAATTAATATTATGGATTTACAGAAAGAGATAAGTAAAGGTGATGACCTTCATAATGATTTCAGAGTATTTTTGCATTATTTGAGAAAGTCTTTCTGAGGCAATTAACAAAATAGCATGATATTGGTCTCATTAATGGAATTACTGAGAATATTCCTTTATATTAATATGAAGTACTGAAGAAGGTCCTTTTATATGGAATTTTAGAGAGTCCTATGGTTTTTAAAAGAAGCTGTGCGGGCTTTTCTCCCATTAGCCAGAACAGAGTAACACCTACAGTATAGTAACACCTACATTGCAGGGGTTTGTTTCTTCTGATGTGCAATGCTCATAGGCACCTCCAGAGCTAAAAAATGAACTCTTGCCCTGCAGCTGACAAAATGTAGCTAGGGACTGAAAGAGCTCATGTCCTTGGTGGCCAGTCCATCAAGGTGGCCCTCAAGCACCCTTTGGTGTGTGACTGAGGTGCCCCAAGCAAAACAGTCCCACCTCGAGGCCCTGCAGCTGCCTTCCTACACTGTGACTTGCCAGGTTGTTTTGAGGTAGCTGAATGGTCAAGATGAGCAATTGAAGGGGAAAAATGCTACCAAAAGTGCTTTTGCTAGGGAAGTTGAGGTAGGGAAATCATGAGGCCCTCAAAGGGTTTGCTCTTCCCTACTGGGAAACAGTGCACCAGGGTGTAAGATTCCCACTGCTCCCACTCGTGCTGTGACTGTACCTGCTGTCCCTGGGTTGTGCCTCTGCAGAATGAGCACTGAGCAGTACCTGTGAGATGAACCTGCTGGAGGTTACACCAGTTAATGCCGTCTGAGAGGTTTGTAAGAAAGTGTTGCCAAAACTCCTTCCCAAAAATGAGTCAGAGATGATAGGAAATGGCTTCTTGTGCTGAGAGCCACCAATGAACTGAAATAGAAATAGGTATATTCCCCTCACTACCCTGAGCAGAAGGTGCATGTCATGTTAGCACATCCTTCTTTACTGCAGAAGTCCAAATAGGTAAGAGCTTATACCTCTATAGGAATTTAGCCATGTTCTCACAAGAAATTCAAAGAAAGTAACATGCATGTGAGCATAGGATTTTTTAAAACCCATGGTCTCATCTTTATATCAGTTTAGGATGAGAAATGGCCATTTTTACTGATCACAGAATCAGGCCCCTCCCCAGCAGGACCACTACCTGCTAATAAGTGTGGTGTGTATCTTGTAAGCATTGCTCAACTTGTATGAGGGCATTGTCATGAGAACTTGCTCATAGTTTCTCAGTTTAACAGTCATCTGCCCTTTCCTGCCTGGAAACAAAATTGTAAATTTGTAATAATTTAGATAACAGTCTGTATAAATGCTTAGTGAGCACTGAATCAGCTGCTAAGAGAAAATTAGGTTGATAAATTAATTTTATTTTTCAATTTCACCTTTCCGGCCCTGATCAGGCTACCTAGTGACAATGATGGAGGCTGGACACTGCCATCACTCCCTCAGAGGTGTGTGTGCCTCAACCCAATCACAGCTGTGACTCCCTCTCACCCACATCCCTGTTGAGGACTTTGTCTCACCTCCCCAGCTCTGTTCTATTCCTTACTTTCTCTTCCTCCTAGCTCTCAGGCCACAAGCACTATCTTTCAATCTCAGGCTCTTACCACATAAGAAGGTGGTATTTTTTAAAAAGAAAACATGTGAAAAATAAATGGCACTGGCCTAATTTCCATTTTCATGTGCTTCTGTCTTCCCACTGGCAATATTGACTCTCTTTACTTTCCTCTTTCCCCCTGGTTGCCCCAGTGTCCTTGATGCAAAAGGATTTTTATGCCAGTCTATGCTTAGTTTCTCTCACAGAAAAAGCAGTGAAGTAGGTCTAAGTTATCTTCTCCATGTGCAGTTAATTTTCCAGCTTTTGCGCTCGCTCTTGTGATGCTATTATTGTTTTACTACAGTCTAAAGGCATCTGAGTTCCTGGAAGAACTTCTTTCCCACCTAAATTTTTTATAAGCAGTAATGAACAGTTTGTTAGGGTAACCATACATCCATCTGTCCAAGAAACTCTGCTTTCAATTATCATGTTAAAAATTAGACAAAATAAAGTCATATTGATAAAGTTATCTAATGGTAAGGAAGATACTAGCCCAAGGCTTGGTCCATGGATCCTTGAAAAAATATGGGTTTATTTTATTGAGGATCTTCAGAGTCAAACACAAATGTGTTTTTCAGGGACATTTGGATCTCAACTGCATTGAGAAGTCACTATGAGTGAAGATATCCACACTAGAGGGAGTGAAATATTAAGCAGTTCATAGACTTGCAGTAGAGTATAGGGTTACTGTCACGTTTTAGGGGGTTAATATACAGCTAAAAGTCATTGGAAGCTGAGTTTTTAACTCCTGCCTGTGCATTGACAGCTGTTTGGGAATGCCTTGGGCATCTACAGAAACCACAGAGATCAAAATGGAGAGCTGTTCCTCAAGGACAGAATCCGTCTAGTCAGAAAACATCTGTCCAATTTCCTCTCAGCCATTTATGGAGATCCCACACCTGTGTTTAGGAGAGTCTGCTCTTGACTTAAGCAACTTTCTCACAAGAAAGCTCTTCTCAGCTTTTTATCAGACATTCATTGTCTTTTCTTTCTATTTTTTCCATATTAGTAAAGGGAAATCAACCTGCTTTCTTCTCCCTAATTACCTTTTTGTTTTTGAAGATCTTTATTAGAAGTCCCTCCAGACTTCTACCTAAACAGCATGATTTCCTTTCACTATCCCTCAGAGTCCGTGTGCCTCTGGGAATTCTTGTTGCCCTCTCTTGATGTCTTTCTACTGCTCTGTATTTAACCTGATTTTACTGTCTGAGAACTATACAGAACATTCCTGTTTAGTGTTTTTCTGAGGACTGCATAAAATTAATTAAGGTTTCACACATAATTTAGCAGGGTGTTTCGGTGTATTTATTTTTTACATCAGCATGCTACTATTCACCTTGTGATCTACTGTAGGCTGCAGATATTCTTCTGAGGAACTTTTGGCCAAACTGCCATTACCCATCAGGCTCTTATTCACTAGGGTTTTGCTATTGGTCCCTAATTCTTTAATTCTGTACTTTCTGGAACTGCATCCTATTCTTTCAAGACTGCTTTTCCCCTATTATTTAAGGTATTTTTAATGCATATCCTTTAACAGACACACAGCCTCTGTCAGTCTGAATCCTAGAATCATGGAATCATAGAATCAACAGGGTTGGAAAAGACGTCCAAGATCATCAAATCCAACCCTTGATCCAACACCACTGTAGTTAATAGACCATGGCATTAAATGCCACATCCGATCTCAATCTGTGAATCTCAATCTCAATGTGTGTTTGAGATCATCTGAAGACTCAAGCACACATTGTACTGATTTGCCCACATCTCTCAATATAATATGAAGCAGTACCAGACCTTGCTTTAGGATGTCCTTTAATTTCGAAATTTGAAAGCTGCTTTCAGAGGGTGGCATTTCCAACATAACTTTCAAACATCTTCCGACAGCTTCCTCTGGCACTTTCCCAGTTTGCTTGAGATCATCCCCTGAAGCAGTTGCAAAGCCTTGCTAGTGACACCTGCTACTGGCAACTGCTTCTTGCCTACCATGAGCCCTGTCGCTCTTTCAGAGCTTATGGAATATGAACACTAAATACAGGTAGTCACACTTTTCCAAAGCTCAGTGTTGATACTAGCTAATGCACTGGTGGTCTCCAGCAAGAACTAGGCAATCTTTAATTGCTCTGAAAGCCCCTAGACAGGGAAATCAGGAAGGCTGATGTTGAAATCCTTCCAAATTACTAGGTTAAGTTTGTATCTGGCACCATGTGGGGGCTGTGGGCAGCCCACTACACAAGCCTGCATGTATGAAGACCATTTGTATTGGTGGCTATAACTAATTTTAGCTTGAAAAAACAAACAACCTATCTGTGGTTTTATTCAAAAATTGTAGTGGAATTCAATTATAAATGCCTGCTCAGAGCCATTTAAATCAGAAGTAGCTGTTTTTAAGAGAAACAAAAATGGAGTTGAACATTAGGGTCTGTAAAAGGAAAAGAAAAGTTTGTACTTACTTGAAAGAATAACAAAGCAAAAATTCCAGGAAGACTAGTGACAAAATGAAGTTAAAATGAGTCTTTAATAATCTTCTAACTGTTGTAATCACTTACTGCAGCTACAATAGCTTCTTATAGTAATAATCATAGTGGTGTCATTTCCTTTTTTGTACTGCAGTGGAACACCACGTTGCACTGTAAGTGGGTTATCTGTATCTCTCTGTGCTCGTAACTGTACTTTTGGGCTGAAAATTATCCACCTAATTTCAGCCCTAAAACTTCTCACCCTGCCCCAGTTTATGTATGATTTATATGCAAGGTCTGGTTACAATGAAGAAAAAAAGAATCTTTTGCTGCTGTGAAATGATGAGTCTCATTTTCAGAAGTGTCAAGCAGTCAAAAATCCCAGTGAAGTCAACAGGAGCTGCAGGTGCTGAACACTTCAAGCTGCTCCTTTTCTCGTCTTCATGTGTGTAACCAAAATGACAACATTACAAGCTGAAACTTTCCTTGTAACTAGTCTCTGAGGAGGATTAGTCTGAAGGCTGGTTTTCAGACTGAATAAGATGATTGTGGCGTTCAACAATTGAATTTCACTCCCATGTATTTGCCAGCACTGCGTAGGCTGCAAGGCAAGCCCCAACCCATGAGCGGGTGGGGTATGTGCACCCTCCACTTCCGAGCACTCAGGGCTGCAGTTTCCTAAGGAAGGTGTTTTGGCCAATACCTCTTTAAACCTGCAGGTTTGGGATAGCTGCTGTCACTTTATGATTCAAATGCCCATTTCACACCCCCCACACCTATTTTATGAGCTGTCACATTGAGCCAGGAGAAAAGAGCTGCCTGCCTGATGCTAACAACTGACAGTGATGCAGTGGTGCTCGTGTACTGACATGAGACAAACCTGAATAACCTATTTCACTGTGTGTAGCAGACACTTATAGCCACCCTGAGCATAGGCATTTGCCCATTGATTTGGTATATCACTGCACTCAAACATGGTGCCTGCAAGACCTTGCCTTGGCACTGCATGTAGAAAGTGCTGATCACTGCACAGATAGGTCTTCTGCTGAGTGAACAAAACAAGCAGAGTGCAGAAGAGAAAAAAAACAGAGCTTTACTCAAGTGCAGTGTTATTTGTTGTGTGTGAGCTGCAGGGCAACAAGATGCTAATGGGAGACCATCCTGTGCTCTCCCCTTCCCTGTGTGAACCTCCTCATGCATTATCCTGATGTCACAACTCGGCACTGGAGCACAGGGAAATCGCGTGATTTATCTAATATCAGGAAGATGCCTGTGGCAAAGTCAGGAACTGAATCCATCTCTTCTGGTTTCAGGCTAAGCATATCTCCAAACCTTTTTTCTGCTTTCAGTGTACTTGGCCTTTCCCACACATCATCCCACATCATGGGACAAATGCTGTAAAGTTACAGTCATGCAACTCTTGTTTATGGCTGTCTGGCCATTTTAGTTTGGTCTAGAAAGGGCTAAAGGAGTCTAATGATCTTCCTTCTATTAGCTCAGTTTATTCGCTTCTGCATGTGTTCTCACAAGAAATCAGAAGAAATTAAAAAACCCACTATATTATTACTCAGAAATGTTTGAAGGTGCAGGGTTATACAGCTAAAGCATAACACCAGGCACTTCAGGGACATATCTCGCTCTCGTAAGAAGGTGTACTCTCAAATAGAAGCAACAAGTCTAGTCCAGTTGCATTTTTCTTAAGTCCCTGCTGTTAACAAGAAACTTCACTGAAGTTAGTGGGAATTTTTAATAAAAGCTGAGGGACAGACTGACATCTTCTTTTTTATAGTGTGATTCATGCACTGACCCGGCCTATGCACCTCCAAATGGCCATGGCTGACCTCCCTCATCATGCAGAGAACAGCACAATACAACCTGACCTCAGAAGAGGTGAAGCTGAATAGAGGAAAGAACAATCCAGTGGAGAGTAAAAGTTATTTTTATCAAATGAGGAAACACATGCGATGCCATATGAGGCAGCTTATATGTAAAGCCTTTCAAGTCTTCCAGTCCACGGTACTTAGATTGATGACTATGAACACGGTAAACATGAAGTGCTATTTTGTGTTCCCAGTCTGAAAAATGACAGCCCTTCTGCGATTATAGAATGTTATTGCCACTAAAATGACTTCTTGTTTTGCAAGCTACTTCTGCAAAACAAACACATTAGAGAAATCTTCGGTTTGCTGCGTGGTAGGTGAGTCAATGTTATCATCAAATCTGAATAAACAAGGCTTTATTTTTAGATATTAAAAATGTAACATAATCAAAACAGTATTTTACAGACATATTTTTGTCTATTCTCACTTGCAATATAATCACTTTTACTTAATATATTTTTATAATTTCTTTGTTTTTCTGTGGCCTATCGTAAAAATCAGAACAAAATTTTAAGAATATTTGCAGTAGCTGGTCATCCCCCAAATACTTGAACAATGGCTTTTGGCTTCTTTGCTATTTTTGGGTGACTCTACTGGTTCTTGTTTAGGTAATACTGTGAATGCACATTTGTGGGTTCCAGTTTGGCTTACAGGAGTGCAAACAATTAGCAGCTATCTCAGTAAGAGGACTTAAAGAGGTGTAACAGAGCAGAGTACAGCTGAAGAGTAGCCTAGGATAAAAAATGTTCTGGATTTTGCCAGTAGGCTTCCAAGATAGGGTGGCAGCTATGCAGATGTTTCTATTGCCACTATTCTGTATTCCTCCTGTGCCTGTCAGGTGCCTTTTTCACCTTTGCAAGGCTGCCTAAGAGTAATATCATCAACCTTTAATCTTACCAATGTGTTAGGTGACTGCAGCATCACATTCTTCCACACAAAGATAGAAGTAGTACTTCCTTTCCCTTGGGGAAAAATGTGGTTTTTTCTTGCCACGATTTGCAATTCTAATGTCTTTTACTACTTTCTTTTGTTTCAGGAGCTGTGAATATGCATTGCCTGCTTTCCATCTTCTATTGTAGCCACCAAGTGTCAAAGCACACTACATAAAATGGGTGAAATTCAACCCTCTTTGAAAAGTGTGAAGGAGCAGGTTATAACAGGATCCTGAAATCCATGAGGAGTGAATGGAGGCATTTGAGACACTGGGAGAGTACAGATAAAGGAAAGAGCAAGAAACATTACAGATATGTCATGTGTTTAGGATTGTTTTTATAAATATTTACCATCAATTATTACACTACACAGAATATCTGAGGTCTTCTGTTGGTACAAATTGTGTCTCAGCCACTGTATGGAAGCAGTGTTTAGAGGTGTTGATTTGTAGTGGTATCTACTTTCATATTGGGTCTTGTGTGATGGCA
Organism: Pyrocephalus nanus; assembly: GCA_038380795.1. Taxonomy (NCBI): domain Eukaryota; kingdom Metazoa; phylum Chordata; class Aves; order Passeriformes; family Tyrannidae; genus Pyrocephalus; species Pyrocephalus nanus. The sequence goes on from CM076259.1 coordinate 44,868,138, forward strand.
GGAATAAGTACATACTTAGGAGAAAGAAAAGAGACACTAAGTTTGAAACAGAATGGTTTTATACTGCCTGATCCTTGCTAGAGCTCGAAAAACCACTCTGAACTAAAACCATATACCCCATTCTATTCTGCCAAATTGAAGAGATGCTTTGTCTTGCATATGGAAAAGGCCAGCAGTTGCAAGGACATTAAAAGTCATTAAAAGAAGAATGAAGAGGAAACCTCGAAAAGGACCAGTATTAACATCTCTCAGGACATAAGATGACAAGAACAGAGATGGTCAGAATGCACCTAAACCTTTTTGAACACGGCATAATCCTCTACTCGAGGAGCTTAACTATGGCTGCTGCTGAGCCTGCTGGTTGTGGTAACCTTTAGAAACCTACTCCAGAATACAAAGAAAAATTAATACAGAGAGGGAACCCCATTTCTTGGGAATTTCCAGAAGCCTATCTGCTTAAAACCACATCATGGCACACATTTGTGCCTTTATCTACTGACAATTCAACTTGCTTCTTATGGGACTGCTCGTCTGAAGTGTCAGCAAAATACGCTTTGGATGGTAAAATTCCAGAGTCAAAGTGTTCTTCTAACATAAAAGGTGCAAAGAAAATGCCACTTCATCTATACATCAGCCATGCTATGATCCATATAGCTAATCCCACACAATGCCGTATTTCAGATAGAGCTTTAACCTTAAATGGATGTTCAAGGTTTCACGACAGGAATGCAAACATCCTGCTAAGTCTTAAAGCCAGGGTATTTCTCAGGTGGTAGGACTGCAATTTAAAACTCTTATTTCTTCATTCATGACAGCCTTGCTGATCTGCACATGATGGATGATTCTGAGATACATTCCAATGAGATGCATAGGAAGAATGAACTCCTCTGCCCCTTCAAAAAACATGCAGTCAAGAGAGTTTTAGTACAATATTAGTTATCTAATATATACACTGTGAAGAGTTCATTTCAGGAAGCTTTAAAAAACACATTATACAGAAGATTCATTGTTGAAAAGTTGCTAAGAGGTTTCGTGGTGCAGGCAGAAGATATAGTTACAAAATGTAAATAAAAGATACTTAATAAAATGGCAAAGGAACACTGTGAATGAAATTCCTCTGATATAGCAGCCCATTCAAGGTTTATGACCACTCAAGTTCCTTGTAAGCCCCCAGCAGAGTATTTCAGTCTTTGAGATTTCATCTAGATTGTGATGACATGCAAAGACATGTCCTGAATGGAATATGGAGACCAGGGGAATGAAAAAAGACACTTCAAGTGCACAGAATAGCTTTTAAAAGTGCCTTTTTCATCTACTTCCCTTGGCTATCTTGATTGAATGGTTTAAAATTGCTTATTTTGTTAACATGCCTAGTTGCTACTGCCTGGCCATGCACTGCTAGCTTTTTGCTGAGAAATTAAGCTTTTTGAACCAGAGGAACCAATGAAAAAAACCTTGAGTCTTTGCCCTGCCTGGCCCCTTTTCAGGAGTTCACCTATTTGCTTATGTCACTTTTGTTTGTTCTGCAGTAAATTCAGTGTTGGGATAGTCCCTTTAGCAACTTACTTGTATGTTTTGCAACTATCTGAAGTAGTTAGTACTTAGCCAAGGTCTCCTGGGGGAAGGCAAAGAACAGACCTTTTTTTTATTCAATAATTAATTTTTTAGGTAAAATGATTTTTAAAAAAAGCACCTTTCTTAACTGCAGAAAAAAAGTATTTCTTTGAACCTTAGCAAGGAATATTATTAATACTTTTCTATCTACACTGTTGCTGAGAAAAAAAATTGTAAAAACCTTTTGATCTAAGCCCTTGGTCTTAGCAGACTAACTTGCCCTTAGGTTTTAGGAGACAAAATGAAAAGTAGTAAAACTCAATAAGCAACTCCAGATTTTATTTGCCAGCTTGTCTTACTCTTTCACTGTTTCAAAATGGAATGAAGCAGAATTGCAAACAAAGAATTAAATTCTCTCTCAAAGGTAGAGACTGCTCCCCCTGGCCAGCTTTTTTAAGCACCAGGTCTGGACTGCAAAGGTCCTGCACCCACTCTGGCCTGGAGCTGGCAGCAGCCAGAAGTATTGCCACCACAGAGGGGGTCTTGCTTCTCTCCTCTCTCCCTTCTACCCTGAAAACTGCTGTGCAAGACGCTCCCTAGAGGGTTGTGAAACCCTTGAACAGCTTCCTTGAAACCTGCTCATAAACTCAGCCCACACACAGCACAGTCAACCACTTCCATGGGGTCCTCCACAGTGGCCAGATTTGTTTGGTCAGATGGGTGTCATATAGGCTATTAATAGCCAGGACGGACATAATACAGAAAAAAATAGAGCTTGGGGTATTACCCTGAATATAAAGTTTAGTAAGTGTTATGGCTCCGGTAGTACTTGTTTTCAGCACTCAGCCTTCGCCAAACTATATACACTTCTTCGTGTCCTATCCCTACAGCATTTGTTTCTCTTCCCTTTCTCATGAGTGAATAAAACCAGAGTGAGAAGTCTTCCAGGAAGAAAAAGCCCAAGAAAATATGTACCACTTGAGATAAAAGAAAGCAAGGCTATTCCAGGAATATAACATTTCTCTTGTCCTTTCTTTAGTGAGATGCCAAAGGCTGTGTCTACACAGCTCGGTAGCTCAGCTCCCTGTATTGAGAAGAGTCCTAGCATGCTTGGTAGCATGCCTACACACATGGTCGTGGCCAGGCACCCAGGCTGATCTGAAAGCTGGTCAATGAGAGCTGAAAGGTGGTAAAGATAAAAAACAGATTCACAAACTTCTCCTCAGCCGCAACTTACTCTGAGATTAATGGGAGTTCATTTCAGGGCAAAGACAAACAATCTGGCTGAAAAAACAGGAATGTGAGCTTCTCCTGTCCAGGGATGGATGGGTTTCGTCTTGACAGACTTTAACCATCTAAAAGTCAGAGGTCTATTCTGAAATAGTTGTCATCAATCCCTGCACAGGGAACTGTGAATAGGCACTTTTAGAAGGTGATTCTTCCCATTCCATCCTGTTCCATCCAAGATCAGTTACCCTGGAGCAGTGCTTGTCTCTCTCTATTGTCTCTGGGGAGGGTGTAGCAACTAGGTCCCTAGCCCACTCCCTCTCCAATCTTTGTTTACTTGTGCTTAACTGTGGGTAAGTTTAGGGGTGACTGGAAGGTGTGTTATGGCATTACTGTGGTTTAAGGACTACGGTGAGTTGTCCTTTTAGAAATATCCAACAACTCGAATGCCAGGTATGTGTTAATCTTGAAGTGAAATGGAGTTTGGCAAGGACTGAAAAGAGTGGTTCAGTTTACAACTTTTAAATTGCACCAGAGTTTGTCTGCACACTTACTGGGATACTCATGTACAGTAAAAATAATCTGACTTCATGCTCACCAGATGTAATTCAATGGTAAGACTGATTTTGCAAAAGGAATTGCAAGGTCCAATTTAAAGATCAGTCTGTTTGGATTGGGATTTATTTAAGAATCAGTTGGCTTTCAAGTCAGTGAGTGCTCTGTTTTTAGTAGAGATTTTGTAGATACAACTTGTATGAAAACAGGCTCAGCTGAGCTTCTCTTTCAAAAATTTGTTGTCTTTATGCTCCTTTTACTAAAGGTCAGGAGTAACCTCAGCATCTCAGATAATATTAATGAAGGTGTTAACATTACTCTGGTGCAAATTTTGTATAAAAATAGCCAAAAAAAGGGAACATGGATTTGCATGGTTCAATAGCCAAATGCTACTGTTACCACACTGGTCTATAGTGCCATGGCATCCTCTCAAAAAATGTGGGTACAGTCTGCTCTGGCCAATATACAGTGGTCAAGACACTCGAGGAAATGGAACTGGAGCAGCTGGAGGCTGTCCAAAGACCACACAAGTCAGGGAGGTAGGATTCATTTAATCTAGCATTAGCTGTCAAAAAGCTGCAAGTCTGGTTTAAGCTAGTGGTCTAGCCTGCTCTATAACTAGTGCAGAGAGAGAGGCCCCTCTGGAATTAAGCCAGCTTAGTCATTTAGGTTGGGGTGGTATGAACCCTGTCACATATGCCTGGGCCACCTGTTTGGATGAGGTGCCTAACTTTTAGATAGCTGAAAGAAATCTTCTCACCAAGATAAAAGAGAATTCATTCTGGGCCAGACACTCAGAAGTTTTACCTGCCCGTCAAAAATGTGGATGAGTGCAATCTTTGATACGAATGGTTGTCAGGATGTTAACAGGGAGCCAAGGCAGCTTCCAGATGGGGAAACATGGTTTTCTCGTTTGAAAAGAATATAATTGTTGTACATTAGCTGAAGGGTTAAAAGTCTAAAACTTGGCAGAGACAAGGATAGTGGATTTTTCATGAGGCTTAGGGACATGGAAAGGGCAGATTACCCTGTTGTCACCTTTTGCCCACTCCCTTTACCAAATGCTGACATGAAGTAGAATTTGTCTGTAGATGAGGATTAATGTAATGACTGCTTTTATTCCTCAGTACTTTTTTTGATGAAATTTGATCACCCTTCTCCACATTCCTATTCCTCACCTGCTCTGAGAGGCAAACACAATTATTTGAAAACAAAAGCAGTCCTGGTCAAAAAGCTTAGGTCCTTTCTCACTTGAACTCTCATCGGTGTTTCTCTTTTTAAACGCATTTAATTCTATTATGGTCTGGTTACTGTGAAAACCAACTAGCTATGAAATTTTTCAATACAGTGTTTGTAAACACCTTCATTGCTGTATTTATTTATAAATATGGACTGCCCAAGACAATATGGATAATATATAAAATGTCTTTTGTTCTGGACCAACGAGAATGGAAAAATGAAAATGTTACTGTACAGCAGTATCTTTGGAGGATTGATGTCATGATGCTATGAAGGACATTGCCTGAAATCCTAATCAAGAATGGATAAGCTGACCTGAGGCCTAGATCTCAGTTGTCCAGGTCTGATCAGAGTAGAGTGGTGGAAGTGTCTTCCAATATACACACCCAGGTGCCCTTTTTATGGGAACTGAACATCCAGGCAGGCTGGCTTGTACAGTTTAGGAAACACTGAGGACTGTTCAGAAGACATTCACAGTTCCCACACAGGGTCTCATCTAGCTCTGTATTTTTGTTTCTGTCTGCAGAAGCTTTTTGGTTGTTTTTTGCTTTAAAGATGATTTTTGAAAGTATCAGCTACCTCAGAAGTGCTATTAAGGCTCACAGCTGTAATGCAAACATTGAACAAAGATGAAGGAATAAGTTTTCCTTATTATTTTGGTCAGAAGACCTTCACTGGAGTGTCTAGAATCAGTGGCTTTAACAAGAATGAATATATTTTGGAAAGGTGTTGCTGAGCAAGATCTGGAATGAGGAATTCATATTTTCTGAGCATTTTCACAAGCTAGAGCATTTTATAGTTGTAATGTCCTGCTTGTAGTTGTTTCTTTTTCAATCCATTTTATTTAGAAATTGAAAGAAAACGAAAACTGTGTGACACTCTATAAAGATATATGTACCAAGAACAGATGCAACTTACTTCTTTAAATGCTGAAAAGCCTGTTAATACCTCAAATAAAATACATATCAAATTCATTCCCTTTAAGTGCATAAATACCTAAAAATATGTTAGTCACATGAAAACATGCATTTTCCTGTTATAATACGATTTTTTTCAAGAAACATAAAAATAAAAGAAAAACACTTAAAATTCAATGTTGTCTCAGTTAGCAAGCAAATTAATCAGATGAAGTCCTGAAGACCTTATGCTTCTTTTACTTGACTCCTGCTGAGCTGAATATGACTTTTGCTATTCGGAGATCAAGTAACCACCCTGTTAATTGTACTAGAGGTACACAAAGGGCATTAGATGGAAACATAATCTGACAGAAAATCAGAGAAACCGTAGGATGGAAACAACTGCCACCCTTTATAGAGGATAATAGCTTGCTATGCAAATGAGAGTGGCAGCTAGGAGGAAGTTTCAGTTCTATCCAAAAATTTTATTTTTATAGTGCTGTAATAATGAGCCAGCACAAGGATGACTGTGGTTGAAAACTGAGTTAGCATGAAGCACTAAGTCAGGCCAAGAATGCACCAAAGTACATCCCTGGAGCCTGTTCACAGCAGCAGCTGCTTGGTGTGTGTTGGAGAAATCCCAGCTTTATCTGCAATTGCAGTTAGGGATCGAAGGATCCTTTTTACCTCACATTTGTATCACTCTGCTTTTAGTGCCTGCCAGCAACATCAGAAACACCTGAACCCTCCATTACATGAAAGCGTGAAATGTAAAGCACATATGGGGTCCAGTGGCAGAAGGAATAAAGCCAGTGCTTACATTTAGTGATGAACTCAGTTTTCTTCCTGCTTTATTGTAGAAAATCTGCTGTTTTGCAATAAATATGAAGGGAGAGGACCTGGGAAAAGGTAAGGAGGAGAAAAATAAAAAAATCAGTGCAGTTGGATTGAGGAAACTGCATATGCAGTATTGAGAGTGATTCCAGAGCTGTGATGTTCCCCGGGGTGCTGATTGCATGTCTGCTGCAGAGTTGCTTTGATAGCCACAGTTACAGCAGGAGCGGAATATCTGAAATGAGGTGGTGGAGGCTGAAGAGAAAGAACTCGTGGTCCTTTGAGACTAGGGAGGAGATGCAGCTTCACGAGAGCAGAGATGTAGGAAGTATAGCTAATGGAGAAAAACACTCCTATTATTAAAAAGATCTCCTATAGCACTCAAGCCCATGATTGTTCAACCGGGAGATTTTATCCAGCGTAAGTAGAATTTGGGTTTTGTTTGTTTTGTTTTTCCTTTTCACTGTAGCATGTTAGGTGAGGTGGCGTAACCTTGCTATCAAAAAGTTTCCTTTAAAATCTGTCAGTGAATTTGGCACTGGCCAGCCTGCTCTCTCATAAGAGAGCTGCTTCACTGGTGTCAAGCTGGTGGGTGTGGTGTGGAGTAGAATCTGACCTTTTGACCTTCATGTGTTCCAGAAATAATTTGGGAAATGTGGAAGTTTTTCTTAGTCCTAAGCTCTGCGGAGGTTTGTAATCAAAGCCAATGCATAGCAGTAACAAAAGGAAGCTGTCACATTGATAACTCTCCACTGAATGCAAGTGTAAATGCTCTCCCTCCGCAAACAGCTACATTTTGGTGCCATTCATCTTCTGAATGCGTGCTTGGATTTTACTTTGGCTCTTTTGTGGATGTTTGTTCTTGCAATTTGGACAGGTGAAACCAGCAAGTATGCAATTTGTGTAAACTAAGTGGTCTGTTAAGTGAAAAAGCTTTAAAATATACCGGCTGGAGCTCTAATTTCCACTCCAGCAGCTCCAGCACAAGGAGAGGGCATGTGGATGAGTTCTCTATTTTGAAAGCAAGTTCCTTTAGAACAACAGAGTGATTTTTGAAAGGTGTGGATATATATGAATTATGAACTTTCTAAAAAAAAATCCCACAAATGAAAAAACAACTTAATGATCCAAAACCTCACAGGAAAGAAAACGGTAACCTGTGAGTGAACTTAAAGGCTGTTATATTGTTTTTTTTAAAAAGTAAGCTGACAACCTGTGTTTCAAACTGAAGACTATTCCATGGAAGAGATCTATGACTGAACTATTTTGCTATATCTTCATATTAAAAAACAACCCATCTGAAAATTTCCCCACTAGATGTGCTGATGAAAACCAGAGTAGTGTCATAGATCCAAAGGAATCAATGGAGATGTATCAATTTGTACCTACTGCAGGTTTAACTCGTGATTTGTATTCAAGAGCTTCAGCTCTTAGGGCTACTGCTAAACACTCTGATTTTCTCTGTGGTATGACATAGCAATGGATCCAGTGAAATATCTCTAAGCAGAGAAATAGGACAAAGAAGATGTAGGTGAAAACTGAGCACAAGAGGAAGAGTCTAAGTGGCTTCTGCATTTATCATCGGACAATCTCATATAACTGAGAGCTAAACTTTGTTTTCTCAGGTATCTCTACAGTTTACTCTGTTGGGGGACAGGAACTGCATGGCACTGTCAATGATAGCAGTAATGCCTGTGCTGGGCAGGTCACCAGCACAGCTCAGGAGGAGGTGGTTTGTCCTGTGGGTAGCACTTGTCATTCCTGATGTCTTCTGGAAGGAAGGCGGTGAGTTCAGCACTCATGCAATAGATAGTGGTGTGGCCTAAATATTTTTGTCTGAGAAAAACAAACAAATATTCTAAAAGTATTGGCCAAATAAGCTAATGTCATCTCACACAGGGTTTCTAAGAAATTCTAGCAATTCTAGAGGTGAAGATAACAGTAATTGGAGCAGTACCAGTTAAAGTAAGCCCAATTCCTAGCAACAGAAAGACTTAGGTAATTTTGGTGGTGATAAGGACAAAATGGGTGAATTAAAAACTGGGCAAAAAGAACAAATCCATTCCCCCACCCCCCATCTAATGTACTGCCTCATATCTCCACCCTCGCAAGAGTGTATCTTTAAACCAGTTATTTCTCTACTGGTAGGTCATTAAAGAGGCCTGGAAAGAGGTAAGACTTTCATTTTGTAATTATTTTTACTTTGCCAGCAGATGAGGCAAATCTTGAAGGTCGTGGTGGTTCCCGCGTTCAAGAGAACAATATCTGGGGGTTGCACTCTAGGCTTGGTTCCTAGATTATTTTCCTTAGGTGTTTACTCCTGGGCACTGCTGGAGGCCTTAGTGACTGTGGCCGCCTCTAAGGTCTGATGAGACAGCACAGAAGATGAGCAGCAGAAGGGCTATCAGATGGCTGTTCTTTCCTGTCGGAGAGGAAATGGGGACACTGCATCTCTAGACTAGAAGGACAGGACAAAGAGAAGGATGTACTGTGATGCACAAAGACATATTTACAAATGCGTCCTCGTATACTTGAAACGTTAGTAACTAAAGTATGTTTAAAAAGTATAGAAATGGCCTAATTTCTGTTTTGTGAATAAAATATCATCAATTTTTTTTTTTTTTCAAGAAGCAGACCCTGGATCTGGAGTGAATCCAGCAGTAACAAATTTGTTCTCAAGTATGAAAAGGTATGATCAAATATTTCATTCAAATTAGCTTTATACAACCATGCTTCCATTTACTAGCAGTTTAATGGTATTATGTTCATCTTTTTACATTCTTTATATTGACTGTTGATTTCTTTTCCTTCCTATTTTGTTGGGCTCTGTAAATCATCCAGGGAAATCCACATGTATCTAAATATTTATTTACTGTCAGTTATTTCTTTGCCAAAACAGAAAATGCCTGTAGACTTAAAATAGATCCTATCACTATTCCCTGTGGTCTCTTCAAACTCAAGAAGCTGGAGCCATCAATAGAGCCAAATTAAAATGCATGTGACCGATAAAATTTAACACATACAACAGGAGTTGAGATATTCTCAGAGCCTGTAGTTTTAATGACAAAACAAACCAATAAATCATATCAAATGATTCATATAAACATGCAGTAAGAGCATCTATTTACTTGCCCAAACCTTGAGAAAAGTCATTTGTTAGTTTGAGCAGCTCAGTAGTTGCTGAGTACTTTGCTCTGCTTTCAGATTTTGATGTATGAACCAGATTCACTGGAAACACATGGGATGTTGTAAATTTGTCTTCTGGATTTTGACTTCATTTGCTTTCCCAGATTGTTTGCAAGGATATTCGGATCATTAAATATAGCTCTTTTTTTCGACACTTAAGGGGAACTCAGTTCACCTGATAGCCCTGGTTGTTGAAAAAGAAGTCTCTGCCCTCCAGACATCAGTTCTCATGGTAGTGACTGCCTGCTTTGCCACAACCAAGGCCTGGTACAGAACCCACTTTTGAGCACAGGTGCTGCCTAATAGTAAACATGTAGTCTCTCTCCCATATGACTTCAGTCATGATATACCGACTGGAGCTTTGACAGGAGTAATGAACTTCTGCTGCATAATAACAATAGATAAAAGGGGGCAAAATGGTAAAGGACTGCTTTATTTAGGTACATTATTTAGCCATAACTTAGGGTGCGATGAAACAGCTGATGGAAAAATCTCTCTGCTTTATTTGTTAGTGACAGGCAGAACCACTGCTATAAAGAGAACTTAATATAAACTCACCACTCCAAAATCACCGAGGGATGCTCCAGGAGTTCCTGTAAACTAATACAAACCAGTAAGCTAACAGATTTCAGAAATAAAATAATATTTGTTTAGAAAAAGAAACCTGCAATGTAGAAAAGAGTGCTGAAAAAAAGAGTGCTTAGAGGGTCTTACAAACTGGCTTCTCTTTCATGAGGAACATCTGCTGTGAAAAAGTGCTCTTTCATAGGTGATAAGTATTAAAAAAGATGTAACATCTCTATGGTTTTGGCCTCTGTCAGTAACTGTTCCAGATTGTGGTGATGCTGACCGAATTCCCACAAAGATCCTGTTTACTGACCATATTGTGTTTTCCCCAGGCAGGACCACACCTGTTGGTGAAGTAGCATATATTAGTTTCAAAACTGCAAGTGTGGGATTAAGTCAGTGGTGCATGCTAGCTAGGGATTGTCTCTTAAATCCCTAACTTAACTTGTGGTACTGATGATGCTTCATGAAAGATGGGTTATATGTGTCTTTAAAATGTCAATTTTGTCATTATGTCCTTTAACATGGAAAGATTTCTATTGCTTGAGGATATGAACAGCATCTTACACAGAAGATATTACTGTGATCCTCTGAATTGTCCTGTGCAGAAGGATACATGAAGGACTGTGTGACAGAAGGAAGTGCAGCTGGCTCTGTTGCACTACTCCAATTTATTTTTTTAAATTGCCTATATCTGTTGTATTTTATTCTTGACAAAATCCTCGAAATTTTTATGACCAAAATTCTTTGCACATGATTACTAACTCTTGAAGACTCTCTTTCTCAAGAGACATTCAGATGGCTGTCATGTTTGACCACAAAGGCAAGGCAGAAATTTCATTCACAAATCAAAGAGAAAAAGGCATGAAAGAGAAAGCTAACAGGAAAGGAAAAAGGGAGTTTGAATACACTTTGCATAGGCCTATTGAGGTCACATTTTATTTGTACTGGGTAACATGAGGAACAGTACTGAACACTTCAGTGGAGCTCCAGGGAGCTTTTTAATTCTTTCCTTGCATCCCAGAATTGATTGTTTTCTGAAAACAGGTAGCTTAGGACTCTCTGAGTAGTTCCTAGCTTTTTACCATGTCTTTCTTTGCTTTCACACTGGCAACTCTCTTATTCCCCAACCCAGAAAACCCACAATTCTCATTCCCTAGTGCAACTGAACTGGGAACTGAACTGCTCCAAATTTCAGCCTGCATGAATAGGAGGAGCTGATTCTGTCTTCTACCATGTGCTGCTGTGCTCTTATTTACCTATATATGAGCTGATTTTTCTGGAGGGACAGGATTTTATGAAATCTTAACATTTACATCCTGACAGAAGAAAGGGCTCCATCCTGGGGTCCCCTTTCTTAGTCTGTGGTTTCACTGCTCAACCTCCCAACTTCTTCTCCTAAACAAACTGACTGCCTCCATAAATATACACTAGGCAAGATCTATGGATCTCCCTTACTATTTTTCTTTTTAAAATGAAATATTGACATTTCACAGTAAAATAGCACTGTCTAGCTCCCTTCTATATTTGAAGAAAAGAGGCATGAGATGCCTTAGGCTTTTGGAGGTCAGGGGGAGAGAAAGGCAGACACTCTTGAAATCTTGTTATATCATATTGCCTTGAAAGACAGGAAATAGAGAGTTTGGTCGCTGCAGTACATCTCCCTGTGCTGGGAAGAGAAAAGGCTCCATAACTGCACTTCTGAAAGGCTGATGTGGGAGGCTGGAAAGGATGCTGCAACACAGGCAGGCATGGACTTCTTCACTTTCTTCACCTACACTCTAACACATGCACAAGGCTAAATAGAAAATCTGTAAACTCACTCTGTCCTGACTTGAGAGTACCATGAAGTAGCACTTGCCTGAGAAGCACCTATTAGAGGCTCCGTGGATGTCGGTATGAATGGACAGAGCCACCTCCTTTACATACTGTTGGAATGTTGAACAACACCGCTGCACTGCCTGTGAGACATGCAGAGTCTGGCTCTGCTCTCATTTGCATCAAAGTAACTCCATTGACTTTTTATGGTTTATATTTGATCTACACCATTTGAACTTCTAGGAGAAGGTGTGTTAAGGTGCTTATTTCTATGATATAAAGTCAGCTAATTCAAATTCATCTGGAACAGTCCATGTCTACTGTCACTATTCAATTTGCATTGTCAGAAATCTCTGCCTTTTTGCTGTATATGTAACCCCAAAAACCTCTGCGTTTGCTGGGAACTGTAACCCAGAATCAAATACCCAAGACTTATGTTAGTTGTGTAGAACTCTTTATGGTGATTCTTGATGAGTTTAAATTAAGTTAGTAAATGCCTAAGTGTAGACATATACAACTTCTACCTAGGAGATGGACTGCATGGAATTGAAGCAGAATGAGAGTTTAGAAAAGGCAGCTGGGCATTAACTGGGAGACAGTATGACATGAACTCAGCTGGTCAACAGCAGAGAAACATCTAGCCTAAACTTACTGTTTTCTTAATTTTTATCTTTTCCTGTTTAAAGACAGGGTAGAAAATGAGTAAGCCCACTTAATGATAGAATAAACGCAGAACAAATAATGTCTCCCAGAAAGCCTCAGTGCAGTTCTATTTATAGTGAACTGAAGATTCAGAAAACTATGGAGTTAATCTGTTTGTCTGAGGTCTTTCTTTCAGGTGCTCCACACTACAACCTGATTTGTATGATAAAAACTAAGCATAAGGTGGTTCTGACCTGTTAGAGCAGACTTACTGTTTCTACACCTCCTATCCTTTCTGTTGCAGAGTGAATGGTTGTTTTACTCTATGATATAAGTTAAGATCACTACTATTGTGGCTTTCAAGTTCTTAATAACTACTAAAACACACAAGGAAATTATTTTATGTTCAGTTTATACATGTAACTAAGTTACATGCAAGAAAAATTTTACAAGGAAAGTGTAAAATAAGCTGAGAGTGATTAATAAAATTATTAACTTGATTTTGTTACTTTCTGAATTGGTAATTTGAACTTGTGGGCTAAATTTTGTCCTCAATTCTCAGAGAATCCACCTTTCTCCAATTTAGGCTGGTGTAACTGAGCAGAATTTACTCTCTATGTTTAAAATAGAGACAGAAATTACTCATAACAAAGGCACTTCTCCACTAGTATTCACACTTCTTCCCTTAGCACTGTTGTTGCAGTTGTTTTTTTCCTATGGTAGCAAATAAACAAATTAACATAAATATTATTTGTTAGGATGTTCTATTTTAAGGTGTTGAGACCATGGAGAGAAAAAACACTAATGATGAAAGCTGCATGAAGATCCACCTCCTGCAGACTTTGTGTCTCTGTGATTTAAGCAATAACTCCAAATTATTCTCAACGTTTCCAGACCAATTTTGTTCAACTTTTAGTTAAAGATCACTTCTAGCAGACAACCAGTTTTATTAATAGCTTGGGTGGTCACATAAGCCAGAGTGATTTGTACACATATGTCATATAATAACTCTACAGTGACTATAAAACTGCTGCACATTTTATTATGCGGTGACATATAGGCAGGAGGGAAGACATTATAGCTGTAGGTGAAGTGTATTTCTTGTAGCCTAGAGTAGTGAATGAAACTGACGTTCAGGATTTAGAAAGAAAACCCCATCACTAGAGACAAAATTACAGTGTGGTGCTGCTTTTCCTTCCCACCAGTGTTTCTGTAGGGAGATCCGCAGTGCAGCCTGCAATTCCAGTCCACAAAGGATAAAAATAGGTGCCCAGCACTCCCCAGTTGCAGCACATCACACAACACGGGGATGCTGGGGGACTGCGGTGAGGTCCCCATGATCAGCAAGTTGCACTAAGAGGCAGACACTCTTGCAGAAAAAAAAATATTTTGTTTGTGAATTTCAGGAGTGAGGGTGATCCTCCAGGCACCCCTTTGCCTCCCTACTTCCCCCAGCATGGACAAGGGCCTGGGGGGAGCCAGGGTGGGCACAGGGGTATTGGGCCAGCAGTTGCTCTGGAGGGGCATTGAGTTTGTCTGCGTTTACCTCCAGCTGTGCCAGCCCTGGTACTGCTACTGCTGCCTAGGGAGCAAATTGTTGGGTGCACTCGGTGCAGCTGGTGTCAGTGCTGGTGATGTCAACCCGCATGTACTGGCTATAGATGGGTGAAGTAAAAACAGCCCCTGCTTTCCTGTTTACGCACTCAGGCTTCCTCTGAGAACTTCTTGAACAAAAACAGCTGGGCTTGACAAAATAGCCTTTCTATTTATTGCATTGGGAGCAAGCATAGTGATGGTGGAAAGGGGCTGGGTTGACCTAAATCACCTGCTCGTGTCTGTGGGTGGTGTGACACCGGGTGGCTTTGCAGAAGCAGCCTGTTTGTGGCCTGATTGGTTTACTAGCCCCTGGGTCCAGGGGCAGCCCATACCTTCCACACTCCACCACACTTACATCCTCTTCCATGAGAGACCAGGGAAGAGAAAAAGGTAATTTTACTGGCTTTGTGACATCTCAGGCTCCTTTCTCCTACCCTGATGAATTCTCTCTTCCAGTCCTTCCCAGTTTGTCTGTTAAAGTGGATTTGGGTATTGTCCAAGAGCAGTAAAGGAGCTGTATTTTCAAATATGACTAGAGAGACATTTCTGTAGATAGGAAAGATGTTAGGTCCCATGTATTAATAGTCTTTGGGGTACTGGCTGTGACAACTGCTGCTCCACAGTGCACTATGAGAAACAGGACCTAATATATTCTTAGATGCATGGACACAGGATAACTGAAGCTGCAAGGGACCTTGGAAGTCATCCAGACAAAACTTCTGCTCAAGTCAAGGCTAACAAGGACATGAGGAAATGGAATGAAACTGTGTCAGGGTAAGTTCAGTTTGAGTATTAGGAAGAGGTTCTTCACGCAGAGGGTGGTCGGGCACTGGAATAGGCTCCCCAGGGAAGCAGTCACAGCACCAAGCCTGTCAGAGTACAAAGAGTGCCTGGACAGTGCTCTTAATCACATGCTTTACTTTTAGGTAGTTCTGCGAGGAGGGAGTTGAATTTGATCATCCTTATGGGTCCCTTCCAACTTCAGGAATTCTATGATTTTGTGATTCTAACAGCCAAGTCTTACTGACAGGAGTCCAGATGCATTTTGAATGCCTAAAGGGCTGGAGATGCCACCAGCTTTCTCAGCCTCTGTTCCAGTTTTGCACCAGTGTTACCAGATCTGGTCAGATTTCCCCTTGTTGCAGCCTGTTACTGCTGCTTCTTGTACCTTCCTGTGTTCCTCTGAGAAGATTGTGAGTCTGTTCTCTAAAACCTCCACCTTTGTAGTTCAAGACAGCAATTAGACCCCTCCTCAGTCTTCTCCCTGAAGAAATTGAAAGACTCACCTCCTTCAGTCTCTCCTCAAATATCAACTGCTCCAACCTCCACACTTCTCCTGGAGATATTCCCAGGTGGGCAAAACCTTTTTCATATCAGGAAGTTCCCAGATGGACTCAGTACTCCAGATGGAGCCACACAAGTGCCAAATAGAGTGGGCAACCTCTTCCTTCAGTCTTTGCGCTACCACTTTACTAATGCAGCCAATGAGTGGTTAGTCTTTGAAGGGTGCGTTGATTGTTCTTATTTAACTTGTTGTCCAAGACCAGCCCAACACTTTCTTGCAGAGCAGAGCTGCTGTCTTCAGTCTGTTTTCCTGCATCAGGTTTATTCTTCTCAGGTGCAACACTTTGCACTTGTTTGTCACATTTTGAGAAGTTCTTGTAAAAACCTCCTCCAGCCTGCTGAGCCCTATCTAACAGCTGCCCTGGTCTCCTGTGCATCAACTGCTCACCATCCAAATTGATGTTAGCCTGCTGAGGGTGCACTCCATCACGTCACCCAAGTTGATAGACAGTATCAGATCCAGCATGAATCTCTGAGGAACATTACTCTTCAATCTCACTGCTTCAAAGTGTTGACTGTTGCTCTCTAAACCGACCAACCTAGCAAGTCTTTCATCCATCTTGGAATCTGACCATGGTCCATGTCTCCCCATTTATCTCCAGGGGTGATGCTATATAATGCTGAGGGAAATGACATGCACTGCTTTGTTTTTCCACAAAGCCTCCTATTATAGAGGACAACTGGGTTGGCCAGGCACAGTTTGTCATTGGTAAATCTATGCTGATTGCTTACAGTCACCTTCCTCTCTCCCTGTATAATGTCTCCTGTGAGGATTTCTCCATAATCTTTAGAGGAAGTAAGGTGATGCTGACCACCCTGTAGTATCCTACCTCCCTGATTTTTGAAGTTATTTTTGCCCAACTGTAATACTCTTCATATATGGGAATCCTTAATTTGCAGTAGCGGGGACTAAGATGTAAATATGAGGGGTAGAACTTTAGGGATCCATCAACTATTCCTTAGAGTCATCCACATTCACTAAAAACTGGCACTTCTAATTTTTGGGTGTTTAGATACAACTTTATGTAGAAGACAGATGGGTTTCCATTTCTTTACTTACCAGAGACAGGATAGCATCACAGGAGTGGAAAAAAATTGAAAATAATAATGTAGGTCAAAATTCATATCTGAAAATCAGAATACAGTTGCTGTACTCCCTAAGTGAAGTCACTAACTATAAAAGCATTTAAATATGTTTTCAAATGTAAGAGTTTGTACAGTGCAGCTGATTCAAAATTAACCATTTTTATGGCATTTTGATGGACTTAAAAACTAAAAATGTCAATATAATTTTATAAGTCAGAGCCTGTCACCTACAGAACAGCTAAAAACCCTAAAATCTGTCATTTTAATAGGACCAGTGCTTTTGAAAGAACCTAGTAATAGGTCCATGTTATCGTATATAGGTCAGGCAGCAAAAGGCAACAATATTCTCACTCAGTCACAGGAGGTCAGGTGGTCATTTCAAAGAAATAAGGTTTTTTTGTATAGCTGTATTGAGAAAAAAAGAGAAAAAATTCCTCTGCCTCCTCTGTCTTAGGTTAAATTGTAAAAATTTTCTACAGTGCTGCTAGTTTTGATAATTTAATTTCAAGTGTATATAAGGTGGCACTGGACGTGGTGTTCCCACATGATCAGATGGCCATCCAGTGAGCCAAAATTAATTGTACAATTGAGTCAAATCAATTAAAAAGTGGGAAAAATATCTATATTAAAGATACCTTTTTTTTTTTTACATCTCATTGCTGGATTTCATTGTTCATATGCTGTTGTTCCAGGCATAAGCCATTTGGCTTACATGCACATCTGGCCCACATTCCTGTAAGAGGTCTGCATTTACTACGGTGAGAGAGTCCATCAAAGAAAAAGAGAGAGATGTGAAGAGAAGATTCTTGGAAATTTGATGACTGGAAAAATGACAGTTCTTGCCAAGGATTTTTCTGAAGACTGGAAAAAACAACAAGACTGGGACCAGCTATCTGTGGGGTAAGGGAGCTTTTAGTGTTGACGTCTTCCATTCCTCAGAAAGACACAGATTCCGACCCATTAATCTCTGGTGAGGTCAGCAAGGTCTCCTGCTGTTCATAGTGCATCGGCAGTCAAAAATATTCTCAAAACATTTCAATAGGGTTTGAGAGCTCTATCCAAAACATTTTTAAAAAATGTCATCTGACAAATAATATTTTTAGCACAGACCGATATTTATTAAAACCTTAAGAAGTTGAACAAGGTACCATGAGTTAAGAGTTTACAAAAAGCTAAAAATCTTTCAAGTTGTAACACGTGGAGCCATTGAATTTACTACTAAATCTTCTGGGTATTTATTAGTAAAAATGATAATAAGTTTATAAATCTAGACAGTGTGTGCCAACAGACACTTATTTAAGGATAAAATAACTTTGAGATACAGTAAGAAAAGGTTTCTCAGCACCCTGGCCCTCCTCATTTCATGGACACTATAAAAAAAAAAAAAAAAAAAAAAAGAGGACAATGGCCGTGCTCAGATGATTGAACTCTACAATGGCAAAGATGGATGATTTCTCTTCTATGCCTGAGAGAGGGAACTGTAAGGAACACTGTTCGTCTCATGTACAAATGATATGAATTAGGCTCTCTGAAATCATCAATAACCCAGACTATTGTTGCCACTTTGACTTTTGAACTTTCAGAAAAGTTTTCAAGCTTCTGCCAGAAGTTGCGAGGTTTGTATGCTTTCACTGAGGTTTTCCTGCATTCACAACACTCTCAGTATTTTAGGAGTGGTGGTAGCTTTGAGGGATAACACTGAATATTGCACTATTTCTAATGAAAGTGTGTCAGTTGGCACAACTGGGCCCCGTCAGTCTCAAGTAGCACAGTGTCAACACGAAGATACTCTCTGTCATTAATAACAGAGTGCAGGTGATAATTAGTTTTGCCCATAGGTTCTGTCAGTTTAGCAAATGTTTATTCATGCTGAAACATGTTTTACTGGCAGAGAGCTCCAAATCCAGACTAATCTCAATTTTCTTTCATTTTTAGCAAGTTTTGAGTAATCATTTTCTCAGAACCACAATTATTCCTTTAAAAAAGTCATAATGTACAGCTCCAACAGAGCACAAGATATCCTAAGATCGGAGTCCAGAAGGTGCCTGCTAATCTTTTCCTGTAATTTTCTTGATCCTACAGTGTCTTATACTGCTGAGGAAATGAGACAGTCAGCCAAAACCAGCTCCCCGGGGAGTTGCCAGAAAAGATGCTTTATCCTCGGTCGGTGAAGATGATTTTTCATTTCCTGCTCCTGTTAAAAAAATTATATCTCTGCACAAACTTATTGTTGGGCCTTGTCTATTTGGTGCAATGATCACAACATGAAAAAATCTGACACGCACAATAAGAGGAAGACAATCATGTGATTTCTGCAGGCAGCATCTCAGGAATAACTTTAGCTTGTCAGTTCTTGTCTCACAGAGTTTGGGGGGCCTCTGCAGTGCAGAATTCAATAAGGGACATCTGCTTTGTACACAAAATCAGATTTGCACTGCCACAGAATTGTTGATGTTGGGTGGATCTCTGGAGATCACCTAGTCCAACTCCTCTGTCAGAGCAGGGTCACTTATAGGAGGCTGCCCAGGACTGTGTCTAGTTGGATTTTGAATATTTCCAAGTATGGAGACTCCATAACTTTTCTGTAAACCACTCTGTACAAATGTTTGACCAATCTTACAACAAAAAATCCGTTTTTCATTTTTAAGTGAAATTTCTTGTATTTCAGTTTGTGTCTATTGCCTCTGTCCTTTTGATGGATACTGCTAAGAGCCTGGCTCCATCTTCTTCACCTCACCTCCCACTGACAAGCTCCCCTGAGCCATCTCTTCTAGGCTAAACAGTCCCAGCTCTCCCATCCTCTCCTTGTATGACAGATGCTCCTGTGCCTTAATCATCTCTGTGGTCCTTCCTTGGAGTTGCTCCAGTATGTAAGGGACTCTCTTGTACTGGGAGCTCAGGCCTGAATCCAGAGTTCCAGCTGAGTCTCACCCATGCTGAGGGAAGGGAAAGGGTCACCTACCTCAGTCTGCTCACAATATTTCCCTAATGCAGTGCAAGACAACGCTGGCTTCAAGGACACAGTACTGACTCATGTTCAACTTGGTGCCACCAGGATACCCAATTTTTTTTCCATAAAGCTGCTTTCCAGGTAGTCAGACCCCACTTGTACTGGGTCCTGGGGTTATTCTTCTCCAGGGACAGAATTTGGGATTTATCTTTGTTTCACTTTGTGATACTCCTGTTGGTGCATTTCTCCACCCTGCAAGGACCCTCTGAATGGCAACACATGCCAAGCTCATCTGGTACATTAGCCACTCCTCCCAGTTTGGTATTGTCTGAAAACCTACTGAATGTGCATCCTGTCCCATTATCCAGGTCATAAATGAAGACACTAAATGGTAATGGTCTCAGTACCAACTCCTGATGTACTCCACTACTGACTAGCCTCCATCTGAACTTCATGCCCCTGATCACTATTTGAGCATGGCAGTTCAGCCAGTTTTCTGCCCATCTCACTATCCACCTTATTTAGCCAGTACTGCAGTTTGTCAAAGAGGATGTTATGTGAGACAATGTTGAAATCCTTGATAAAATCAAGATAAAAACCATCTACTGCTTTCCCCTTATTCACCAAGCCTGTCATTTCATCATACAAGGCTATCAGGTTGGTCAGGCGTGTTTTCCAGTTTGTAAATCCACGCTGACTACTTCTAATCACCTTCTTGTCCATCATGTTTGTAAATGGCTTTCAGAAGGATTAAATGCTTCACCTTCCCAGGGACTGAGGTGAGGCTGACAGGGCTGTAGTATCACAGATCTCCCTGCCCTTCTTGAAGATAGGAGTGACAAGAATTCTCTTCAGTTGTCAGGAACTTCCACTGCTTGCCATGACCTTTCAAAGGCAATTGAGATTGATCGTGAAGTGACATTGGCCAGCTCCCTCAGCACTTGTGTGTTTGTCCTATCAAGTTTCATGGCCTTGTTTATATCCAATTTGCTTAAGTGTTCCCTAACCTGATCCTTCTCTACTGAGGGTAAATCTTCCTTGCTCCAGACTTTCCTTCTGGTCTCAGAGCAAGGGATTGCTGAAGACTGTTCTGATCAGTAAAGATCAATGTAAAGAAGTCATTGAGAACTTCCAGATACTTTGTCTCCAGGTCTCCTGCCCCCTTTAACAGCAGGACCACATTTTCCCTAGTCTTTCTTTAGCTCCTCATATACCTGTAGAAACCTTTCTAGACACCCTTTATGTCTCTCCTCAAATTCAACTTCTGTCTCTCTTTGGCTTCTGAAACGCTGTTCCTACATATCCAGACAGTGCCAGATAACTCTGTAATCCTGAGTTACCTGCCACTGCTTCCACCTTGTGTATATTTATGCACAGTGACAATTTATGTCTCCACCCCTCCCTTCTCCTTCCCTACCACTTGGCAGGCAGATAGCATAGCCAGTGCCAGAGTTGGTCAAACAAAGATGTAAATGGTTTGGCTGTCATAAAAGGCACTTATCTTTAGGTGACTACCCCGCACTGCAGCAGCAGAAGTTGCAGCCAGCAACTGAGTTTCGAGGTCTTGAGTAAAATGATTGCAGTTCGCAATGTGACTAAGCACTGGATTTTGTCTTCACTAGCTCAAAGTCAGAATGAATTACTGTGTAAAGCATGCTATTTTCCTGTGCTAATGGCTTGAAATCCAGATTTAAACCCTGATAACATTTTCAGAACTTGGCAGGTGCAACGAAGAGGGGAGGCAGCTTTAACTGTGGCAGAGATACTGAACAAAATGGTCATGCGGACGACAGGAAGCACATGAATATTCCAAAGGCAATACTAAAGCTGTTGCTGGTCACTGTCTTTTGATACATCTTTGTTAAACTTTGAATAGCCTGTGATTTTGTTGGCAGTGAAGTCGTCTTACTAAAACAAGAGAAGCATACGCTGTATTGGCACTGTTCATATGTTAGGGAGTCAGCTTTTCCCTCCATCAGTTTCTTTCAGAAATTACTTGTCAGAACAGCAGTTATGACATTATCAATCTATTTTCATGCTTATTGATTCTGCTTTTATAAACAAAGTAATTTTTGTGAGTCTTTCTAAAATGCTATGCAAAACCTAACCGATTTAACTCCAAAGAAGCAATCATAACAATAGACTGGTTAATACCTTCTATCATAATACTTTGGGAAAAGTTGCCATTTTAATGCAGACAAAGAGGCCTCAGACACAAACCAGACTAACCAGATATGGGCAAGTCAGTGTAGAGAAAAGTATGGTTTAGAATCATAGAATCACAGAATAATTTGTGTTGGAAGGGACCTTTGAGACTCAATTAGTCCAATCGCCCCGCAATGAGCAGGAACATCTTCAACTAGATCAGGTACAATAAGCAGGAAAGTGAAGGCACAGGTGACTTCATTTTCATATCTGTACCCCATCTCAAGAGTTTCGTGAGTAATGTAGCAACCTCCACAGCAATAGGTTGGAGAGAAGCAGTGACTATCAAATGGTTCCTGTATTTTTGACTATGTGGTTACCAGAGTGCCTTCTAGGCCAGCAAGATCTCCAGCTCCTGCTGCCACTTCAATTGCTGCCATCTAGTGTCACCTTGTAGGAGGACAAATAGCAAAGGTTGTGCTTGTTTTCACTGTGATGAAATCAGGAAAGTTGCTTTCCTTTTGCCTTTCAAAGCAAATTTACCAGAAAGTGTGATTTCAGCCATGGGACAGGCTAGCTTCACACAGCTCTTATCTCTATTTTACCCCTTAGCTCAAAGGCTGGAGCAGTTATCCAGGAGCCTTGGTCTAGAGACACTCTTTTCTTCTGTAGGGATTTGAATCCACATCATTTATTTCCCATGCAAGTGTCCTCAGTAACAGGATAAGCACTTTCTGTTTCTAATCTATCTCTTGTCCCGCCATATGTGATCCCATTTTTTGTCACTTCTAGAGATGCCACCACTGTGACTTAGCTTGCTGTCTTGGTTGTGCCCTGTGCATTAGTTTGCATCATGACTAAAGTGAGTTGTTTTTACAAGTTTCCTGAGGCAGGCAGGACTTCTGCTGTCCTCTTTCTCCTGCAGTACTCCAAAACTGGACAGGATCAATCTACTTCTTGCAGTATTGATAAGGGAATTGATTTGCTCACTCTGGGTATCCAGTAACCAACAACATACAGGAATATATTTTAATGAAAGAGTGATCTGAAACAATCAGATGAGATTCTGTATATGCTCTAATTATCTTGAGAAACGGCCCATTCACTTGATAATAGTATTTTTCCCATTAGAATGTGATTTTCAAAAACTTTATTTTTCCTGACCACAGTATCCTAACTGATGAAGAACATCCACTTACATGGAAACTTTGTAAGGTTTTTGCAAATGGGGTTTTAGCGCAGATTAATGGGTCCTCAGTCTTTGACTGGAATTTTTTAGGAACAGGGATCCTGTGTGTGCAGTAAATACATCTATATATGTATTGTCTAGGGTATTAACAGAACTATTCAAGCACAAGTAAATATGGGAATGTTATGTTGAAAATCTCAGTTATTTCTAATTGATGAAAATACCCTGGTGTTTATACAAACCTACACAGTGACTCACAATGAAATGAAGTCAGCAAAATACCAGACGTTTTTACATCCAAGAAAGAGACAAGTGCCATATGTTCATAAAATACTTTTCTCCTTAGTAAATGTTTATGAAGAAAATGAATGGATAATTTCCAAAAAGAGAAAACTTGTGTAATATTATTTTCAGATAACAGAAGTATTTTTCACTTAAGATTTTTTTCTCTTAATTTACTTATTTTCATTGCAAATCAGATGACACATGAAGGTATCTATTATAGGACTCATAGATATCCTGACTACCAATACAGCAAAAGATATTGGAAAACATTTTTCCCTGCAGATCAGAAACCCCTGACCGTTACTGTTTGATGGTCCAGGACCTAGTGCCCATGGTCAGGCCAAATTGCACCTGGTAGATATTGAGCCTGGTGAAACCCAATGGAGAAGACAATTCTTCCTCTCAAAGCTTAGTTTGAAAGATACTGAGTTCAGCAGCAACTGAGCCCCCTAAGGACATAGTAAGAGTTAGTGCTTCTCCTTCAATTGTGGGGGAACTGAATGGAAGCAAATTTAGTTCTTATACCAAATATTCTCTTACTGAGCTTTTCTGCACTAGTCATAGTTATTTTTTGTTTTCAATTGCTTATGGATCTTTCAGTAATGAGAATACTAAGCTATTGATTGATATAAAAAATATTAATCAGTGGATAGGTCATATGATATACCAAAACAGATTCTATAGGTAGCGTTCGCTTTCTTTTACAATATAAGGACAAGGAATCATTAAATGAAATTAGTAAGGGCAGTTTCAAAGCAAACAAAAGGAGAAGGTTTCATTGAGAAATGGAGTTAAGCTGTGGAATGCCTTGAAAAACACCACGGCTGTTAAAGGTTTACATGGGTTCAAACACAACTGAGCACATGAATTAGAGAAAAAGGTCTACCATGAGCTGTTAAGGGGATAGATACATTTCCAGCCAACATGTTGTTGAGGTCTAGGGAGTATTAAGTCTTACTCCAGGTTTGCCTTGTTCTCGTAGTCATCCCTATGCATCAGTTCCTGGAACTGAGCAATATGCTGGATTGACCTGTGATGTGTAGTTACATGTTTGAACTTTATCGTCCTGCCAGTAAAGATGGCAAAAAGCAGCTCTCACATTCAATTCTGAGCAGTTTTTAGTAGCCCATCGTGGATTCCAGGCAGCAGGACAGTTGTAGAATGCAAAGAATACAGTATAATAGCCATTCTGGGAAAGAGGAGATTGGGAACAAGCAACATTTTTACCCTGTCTAACTGAGAGAGTAATTATTCATTTGACTGACTTGCAGACCTTCATTATCTGTGATATTATACTGCCTATTCTTGTAAGCAAAAAGAAAGTCACAAAAAAACCCCACAGAGCCACCTGTGTTCATCCAGATTATTTGTGTGTTAAGAATTAGGTTTGCCTGGTGCTTGCTTCAAGACAGGCTACTGTAGCTAATCATATTATTAGTATTTTTATTTAGTTGGATGGTACTTCAACCAACCACTAAGCTTCGTCATTTTCTTTGACTTGATTATAGTTTTGACATCTGCAATATGCTAGTTTTCCTGTGCCACTGTTCACTTGGGCCAATATAAAGCATCCTCAGCTGTTTTCTGATATTTGGATAATTGTGTGTAAGTGTTATACTGGGGAATTTGCTATCCTCTACCCTGTACACAATGTTACATCTAATAGTCAGAGTTCCTTCTTTAGCTGGTAATGAGTTAAGAAGTGTGCCTTGTTGGTTGCCCTGTACTAATTGTCCGACAATTTACTGTGGTGTCAGTGGTGGTTCTGCAAACCATGATCCATGTTTTGTTTGCAAACAGGTTTTTCTTAATCAGATCCGGAGGTGTACAATTTACCTCTGTGTCAGAAACTTGAGGGACCATGCCTGCAATCATTAGCCCTTTTTGGGCTTTTATTCCTTTTGTAGATTTCCATGCTGAAAGTTGGTTTTCATGTTTCTGAGACAGGAAAAGTCAGTGTTTATCCAGCCCTTTCAGCTAGAGCTGATGATAAGCCATTCACAGGTGGCTGACATTCTCTCTACTACTCCAGTATTTTGATTCATTTATGTGAATCCAGCATTCAAAAACAGAATGCTGGCATTTGCCTTTTTGGATCTCAAACTTTGTATTCTGATCCCCAGTCTTTACTGGACTAGACCTAGATCTGTTCTGGAGCAGTTTTTGAGACTACTGTGTTGGTACTTCTGATCTAGAGATTCTTCGGCTCACGTAAATTCTCGAAGTTTTTGTGCATCCCATTGCCACTGGGTTGCTGGCAGGACAGCCCTAGCAGGTTGCTGGTTCTTGCTGCTGGATGAAGCTCTCCATTCCAAGGGCCGCTTCAGAGTTTTATTCTCTAATGATCACAATCCTCTTTGCAATCAAGCTGTAGCCTTGTTCACTGTGCACTGTAGGGAACAAGGGCTGTTTCCTCTTCTTGCAGTTTTCCTTTTGGTCTTTCTTTTCCAATGTATTTACATAAATCTTTAATTTACGTATTCCCACAATGCAGAGTAGCTCACTATTGCAAGTTTTGAATTTCACCTATTTTAACTTGTGGATTTTCTTGCAAAGCTAATGAAATGGTTTCCTCCATCTTTTAGCATGTGCACATCTTGAAAGATTGATTTTAATAGAAGTAAATTTTTTTTGAAGGTTTTACCACTTTTCTTGATCGTAGTTCTGTTGTTATCCTGCTGTATGCATAACAAGTTAATCTAGGACTGTATGTGTGTAGAGACCTATAACCTTTTGCTATTCTTGTAGGTTGCTCTGAATGTCAAGCATTATCTTAATTTCCTGTATTTGCCACCAGGAGCTATTCCACATACAGCTTTTTTTTGATGGGCTCAGAGAGAGCAGGAACTGCTGTTTCAGCATGTCACAGCACGTGAACTACCCTTCAGTAGGTGTTTCTGTGCAGGTGCCTACCTTGTGAAGTACAGAAAGTAAGTCAAGAGTGTTCACCCTGTGTAGCCAAAAGCAGCCTTTGCATGCCCCCTAGCACAGCTGCTGCTTAGCCAGTGGTGGGTTGGGTACGCTCTTTGCAGAGCCTCCTGAAAAATTGAGAACTCCAGAGCAATTTCTTAAGCTATCTACTTATTTTGTCTCCTGCCTGGCCAGGATAGGAATAACACTTGACTTCAAAGTGGCTTCTAACCTAGGCTTTATTTCAAGCAGAAGGGTAATAGGACAAGCCAGGCTGAGGAACAAAAAGCCTGTGTCCTACCTCAGATGGTGCTGCAGTAGCCACCACCTACATTTAACATGGGCGAAAGAGCTGTTTTATCTCAAGATAACCCCATGGTACCCACACCATGCACATACAGCTCCTCCTACTCCATCTGGACCTCAGCTGATTCTATTGGTGAGGACCATGTCCAACTCATTACAAACAGAGGTCAGTGGATCTACCAGGTCCCTAAAGGCTCCATTAAAGGGCTAAGGGCTGGCCTCCCTTCGTGCATTTGTACTTTCTTGCTATACATTTAAGCTCATCCAAGTCTTGTGGTAAAAGCAAATGAATCACAAATCCATGGAGAAAAAGAGAAGCTGTTTTCACAAGGGTTCTTCAAACCCTGTTTGAATTCTTTACCTGAATAGAAAGTCCACATACAATCAAAGGGAATATGAGATAGGAAAACAGTCCTCTGACTTGTTTTCAATTTGGTATCTGCCTTTCCGCCTCTTTTGTGGGAATATGTGGTGCTGTGGGTTGAGAAATAAACAGATCTAGCTGGTAGCAACAGATCTGCTTCTTTAGTCTCACGGCACAGCAACACTTGAATAAACACAAAATGTCCTTGGGAAGAGCCCTCCCGAAGCTACTGCCAAGTGACAGACGGATGAGTTGAAAGGTTGTAACGAGGGAGTCAAACAGAAGGGCATGTTCATTAATGCAGAATACAAGGAGAGAGCAGGGAGAGCCAGTCCTTGAGGAGGCAGAAGGAAGGCTTGATACTTTCTCAGCAATGCCACTGGGAAATACGGTAGAACATTAACAGGATTTTTTGGGGGGAGGGGTTAGCTGCTTTTTTTTTTCCTGGTTAGAGAAATTTCCCAGAAGCTTGGTAGAGGAGGGAATATTCACAGCTTTGGCAGATCTATATATATTAATATAATATCATTATATAGCTATATAATAATATAGTATTATTATGTAATGCTTTCCCAGGATGTTGTACTGAGAGGGGAGGAATTTAAAAAGCTTACTGCATTACCTCATCCTTTCTACATGTCTTACGTTTGCTGTAGGGATGAAGTAGGAAACACTTCACCCAGGTCTGTCATACAGCATCAGGACTTTTTTCGCCACAGTTGTTGCTAATTCCCATTATTAATTAGTAAAGTAATTTTAAGTCCTAGTCCCACACTGGAAAGAAATTAGAGAGAGCTTTTAAGGCCTGAGCTTGTGAAATGGAGATAAAGAAACTTCTTTTCACGTCCACTGTTAATTTTATATACAGCTAAACTTGTTCAGTTCTCATATTCTGGTATATTGCATTTTTTTGCCCAGAAAAGCAAGATGCTTATGCTGCAGGTCCAAGACTTGCACAGCAGTTATATACTTGGCTAAATGAAGGTATTGTAATACTCTGCATATTAGAGATCTTGGACTGCTCCAGGTCATGGAAACCCCATGTTAGATGTAAGGAAACCCAGATGGCCTGGATGTGTCACTAGTCAGCATGGGCTCTGAAACTACTTTCTGAGATGGGTGCTACACATCTTCTCTCCCTTCAGTAGGTACATTCTCCTGTCACTAGCCCTAGTCTCTGATCTCTGTCTGAGGGCTTCTGAAGGAGCCAACAGGAAGCAACCATGTTCCTGTTCCCATGGTGTCTGCTCAGGGAGGCTCTTCCGTGTTCCAAATTCTTTTTTCTATGTTTTAAATAGGCTGAGAAGGATCTCATCACAAGTTAGCAGCAGAGTTCCTGGTTGACTCTTACAGGACATACACCATCTAAAGAATTCAAGGAGTGAAGGCAGAAGCTAGAACCTCCTGGTCTAGAGGTGGCGTTAGCCCTGTTCAGTTAATCTACACCAATTTGTATGAATCTCTGAACTCATGGCAAAGCTCTGATTTTTTGCTTCTGGTGGTTAAGCATTTGATGTTTCTGAGGATACTGAATGACCAATATATGCAAATTTCTGGCATTTGATTTCCCTTACATACTTTTTATCCAAATATAAGTCTATTCTCTTGCTATATATAGATATTCTACAGGAATTTGGAAGGTGATTCTTATAATTTAGATTTCTGTCTATGAGCTGGAGAACAAGGAAGGAAATTTTGCTCAAGGAGAAGAGGGTGAAAAAGGTACTCTACTTTTTCAGTAGGTCATGACCAAATCTAGAAAATTTCCTTTAACCCAAAAGGTGCCCATTATTTCACAGTAGACTTCTTCTGCATTACTGAAGGTCATTTTCTAAACACAACTTTTAATCTGTAAAGTGGCTTATTGAGAGAGAAGATGGATGAGACCTCCAAGCACTAAGAATCTCAATGCACATTAGCAGACTTTACCAACCTTGCAGGGATAGCTTGGAAATAGTTTGCCTCTGCAACATAGTCTTGACATGATGCTATTTTACATAAGAAAAGATTCATAGCTACAAAATGCTTAGGGAGTTGTACTGAATTATGTACAGAACAGAATGTCCAACACAAGATGTCCTAAGCTAAAGTCTTGCACAACTGACATGCAAGTGCAAGGGTGGGTTATGAGGTGAGTTTTGTTGCTAGCATGAAAACATGGTGTGTTGCAATAGGAGGAACAGGTGCTTCCAAAAAATTTCCTTTCCTATCAAAAAGTAATTTTTGATATATTGCTATGATGCAAAGAGCTGATAAATCTTAGACAACATTAATATAGAACTAAAGGCATAGGGCCTTAAAAGTAAAATACAGCTGCACACCATCAAGAATAAGACACAGTTCCCCATGCAAATGCATCAAATCCCACAGCATCAGTATGAAGGTGAGGCACAACCCTGACTTGAGAGGGAATTCCAGAGGAGTGGTATGAAATCCCACAGACTTCCAGGTCTCTAGCCACGAATAAAAGATAAAAAATTACTTACCAAGAAAAGATAGCCATTATGTTGAAAATTTTAGCAGCGATTTGATTGATTTATGTAGAATCCCATTTGGGGCACTCTACTTACATATAGGGTAGATATGGGGCCTCATTCCACCCCAAAACCTGGCTCTGTGGGAGAGGCAAAGCTTTCTAGCTGAAGCAAACTCCTTTGCTCATATTTGGAGAACTGACTGTCCTACTCAGACTGAAATCAAAAATATCATATACTTGCCTGATTCTTCTGCACTGCTTTGTTAGATACTGGGGTTCTAGAAGCAGACTGCATAGAACACCTTGGAGTCCAGGGTGAATCAAACTCCAGGTTCCCCTGGGATGGCTTGTGTGGCAGGGCAGTTGCCTTCTGCTTCAAGACTGTTGGCTGTAGAAGTATCCTTCAGATGGAGGCTGGGTTTCCTTGAACTCACACTACTTTGTAACTGCAGAGACAGGTGGCTGGCTGTGAGTTTTGATTACAGATTTTACCTCTAAGCATGCTAAGCGTAACTTTAAGTGAAAACAAATGCTCTAAATCTTCAAGGGATATTTTGCAAACACGGCAAGAAAACACATTTAAGTTCATTTCACACCTTTATTCAGGAGATGACTTGATAACAAAGGTATATAAGAGGAAGGGAGTGGCTTGGCAGAGCAACTGCCTCTGCAATGCTTAGAGCAAAATTTTGGTACGATGTTTGAACAGAAGCTTTTGCGGTGAAATACATTGTATGTTGCCTGGCACTCTGCTCCTTTATGTTGGGCAGAACATACATAAAAAGCAAAGGCCCTATTTTGCCTGACACCACTTCCCTTGCAAAGTAGCCCAACTTAAGCAAACAACTTTGCTAGGGCCTAAATGAAAGGCTGCAGAAGTCAGTGACAGGTGTTATTCTGTTGCAGGGACCTTGCTGCCATGCCCAGCTCCATGCCGGAAGGGTGCAGTTCCCTGCTCGGGTGTGCACCTGCTGCATCGTGGCCAATCTCTCCACATGGAAATCCACTTACTCTTGTTTACTGCCTTGGTGCGGTACAAGCTCTAACAAGCCTCCAACTCTAACTGGCTTTTCATGTCCAGAGTTCAAACATGCAAAATGAAGCATACCCCATGTATTCAAGCTCTTCCTGCTCTTTAATCAACAGCTTTCAAATACTCCCTTGTCTTATTTCACCCTTTTAATTTAGAGTGTTGAACAGTTATACATTTTTCCTTTCTCTAGTGTGCAAAGGCATGTTTCCCCTAATTACAGCCCCCCAATATCTTAAGAAAGATCCTATGTAATTTTTTCAATGACTGTAACCACTCTTTTGCTTGGGAATGGAGCTTCAACTGTGACCCTACATATGGACTATTCCTAATGTTAGGGGGCTAGTCTTCTTTACAGTGTGCCCACTTCGCTAGTAAAAATGAGGGGTTAGAATAAATAGAAATTATACCTTAAAGTAGGATTGCCAGCTCTCATACTATTATTATGAGTCTCACAGTATTTTGCTTGAAGTCTTAACTCCTTAGGTTAGGTGCTTGGGTGAAGGTCTCAGCTTTCATTCTTTTTTTTTAAAATAATTTTAAAGGGATATTTCTGGATCCTAAATTTACAAAGGGAATGTTTAAAATTTCATTTTGATCCAGTAGGATCAACAGGCAAAGGAAAGCACATAAGAAAATTAATAAAAAAAATAAGACTTTTGAACTAAGCTTAGGGACTAAGCCAATTTCCAGAAGAAAGGACGGGTCATGTCAAGAGACAGAGTAATCTAACCAAGCTAAAGACAAAAAATTGTGATTTAATTAACTGTTATTGGCTTATGTAACTATTTTAATATCCTTCATCTCAGTCCTTCACTGCATTCTCAGGATGGTGACCTTGGCCAGATCTTACTGTTGATACTGTAATAAAAATTATGTGTGGAGCTTGGTAATACCGCTTATAATTAAGGTTTCCTAGCCCTCTGTATTTTAAGATCCTGGTTTTGGATGCATATAATTTGCCATATTAACTATTTAAACTGAAATTACTCAGGTGTTTGCATGGGATGGATGGAATCTTTTTCTGAGTAAAGTTTCATCTTAAATGTTTCACTGCTTCTTAGAACAAGTCCAGGGGAAAAAGCTTATGTGAAAATAGTTTGCATGAAAAGAGTTGAATGGTTTCACTGACAATATGCCTGCTTTGCACCAAAGATCAGGGCTTTGTCAGGAAACAGACACTGCTGCCAGGGGTGTGCCTCGTAGTATCTCTGAGAAACTCTTTTCAAATTTGGCTCACTTTGGAATCCCTGCAAATCACAAGGTCACAGATGTTTGCTTAACCTTCAGTTAAAAACCTCTACTTCTATTCTGCAGCCTCTGAAAGTAGACTATCCTAGTATTTAACACTTGTTAAAGCGAAAGGGATTTTCCTAATATCTGGCTAAAATCTGCCTTGCTGTAAAGTGAGCTAAATTCTTGTACAACATAGAGTGAGCATAAAGAACAACTGATTACTGTCCTCTTCAGAATAACCTTCTATGTATTGGAAGACCATTATAATGTCCCTGCTCAGTCTTCTCATTTCTAGACTAAACAAATCCCATTCCTTCAGCCTTTTCTCATAGTTCCAGTTTTCTAAACCTCTTATCATTCTCATTGCTCCCACTCTGGCTGCTTTCCAATGTATCTACATGGGTCATTTTTACTATGCAGTGCCCCAAACTGGACCCAATAGCAGTAACAGAGGATGATTATCCCTCCTGCTTCATATATAACACTCCTCATAATACCACACAGAATTAAATTACCTTATTTCTTTTTTTTTTTTGTATCAGCATCAATTTATATATGCATATTTAATTTGTCCTGCACTCTGACCTCTCTCTCAGTGTTGCTTCCTGCTCCTTTTCTTCTAGTATTACTAGCACTTCATTTCTTTGTTGTAAATATAGGGCAATATATTTGTCTTCACTGAGTTTTATTTGGTTAATTTTAGACAATGCCTCCAATTTATCAAGGTCAGTTTCAATTCTTATCCTGGCCTCTTAAAAGCTTTTGGCTCCCTCCAGCTTGACATCGTCTGCAAATTCTACACATTTTCTCTCCTTTCCATTATCCAAATCATTAACAAAATTATCAGATAGACTAAACATTACAGAACCTGGTAGGACCACACTTTTAATTCCTCCCCAGCAGAATATCAAGTAGCAAAATTATTTTCTACACACCCTTGGTGCATGTGTGACCTCACATATTTACATGCTTCTGTTTTCAGTAGCAACAAGAATATCAAAAGCAGAAAGCATAAGGCAAAATTCCTGGCCCAAGAATCCACCTGCTACTGCTGAAATTTTCCAGCGAAGCTCCCCAGGAAGAGAAGTGGCAGCTATTGTGGGCATGTGAGGGGAAGCAAAGGGAATAGGGAAGAACAGCGATCAGAGACAACCCGTGAGAGGCAGAAAGGCTGGTTTAGAACCATGGCACACTTAAAACTAGTGCCTGTGCAGATGCCTTGAGTAGCAGGACTTAACCATCTGCCCTGGCAAGCAAGCCTGCAACCTGCCACAGAAGAGAACAGATTCTTGAAACTATTCGCGTTAGCTCAACATCAGGGGCCAAAGGGGTGGTGGAACTGCAGTCTCAGGTTGCTGTTGTGCATTGTGAATGGGAAACTGAGGAGGTTATTGTACTGTAAAAAAATTTAAAGAACCCAAACCATCAGATAAATCTGTGAATATTGCAAAATCAAACATTCATAATTCACAAACCACAGAAATGAAGACTGCTGATGGAGATTAGTTTATTCTCTTTCTGGTATGTTATGCAAAATTTTTTAATAGCTTGAATTGCCAGTAGGACTAAAGGAAGATGGCATTAAGGAGCAAGTCCTTAGGTAATATTATTGCATGTCTTATTTCAGTGTGTTTCAACATGCAGTTGGTGTTTGTGTAATGCAAGTTGACAGTGTTACATGTAAATTTTTAAAATTAGCTTTGGTTTAAAGTACTTTTATCAGCTTAAATACGATTCTGACCAAAACCTGGATGATGAGGCGGGAAAAAAATCATCTGGTAAATAATATTCAAAGACTATGCAGACTCTGTGCATCTTTATTTATAGATAAGGTGGTTCTGATGGAAGATGTTGGATGAAGTTATATGATATTGGTAAAAGAGGAAAATTTTTTTATGATGAATGGTGATGAAACAGTAATGGAGAAGTCACCAGTATTGACTGATACAGGATATCTCTTGCAAGCACCACCTGTCAGGCCAACCAGATGGTGCACTATAGGCCGTTACTCAATAGTCCAGGCTACTGGAAGATAGGAAGAAAAGTGCAATTACAGTGCACCAGGTGAACTAGGATTACAGGTAGATGTGAGGTAGATGTGAAATAAAAGGATTTTTTACATTTTTCAATATGAAAACATCCCTTTTATAGTAGTCTTTCCCCCCTCCCCCCCCCTTCACTGTGTAAATAATCCTGAAAGATTTGTGATCTTCAAGACACAATGTGCTTTGGGAGATGGCTATTGATTATTTGGTCTACTGGTCCTTCTGAGACTGGAGCTCCCTTGGCTCAAAAAACCCACAAAGGACATGGAACTGCTGCTCCTATGGCTTTATTAATTTTCTTTTCTTTATTCATGTTGTGGAAGACCTAATTTTTCATCAGCCAATATCAAGGACACACATCTGCAAGATACAGAGACCTTTTTAGCATTATGCTAAACTCAGTGTCCTCTTATAATGACATAAATCCACCCTAGGCAGAGGTATGAACACTGGCATGATATCAGGAGTTACAGAAGCTTTAAAACAGGTCCAGTGCTTAAACGAATTTCTACAGTTAAGCAGGCTTTGGAATTGGATCATTTTACACTGCTTTTGTGCTGTTTATTTCAGTGATACTTTTAATGGCAGTGTTAGTAACAGATGTATCATGCAAAGGTACTGCTCTCCTCAGATTCATAGAAGATGTAGTCCACTTTACTGAAAGCAAGAATTGATTCTGAAGAAATTTTAGGTACCCAAGTGAAGCAGTTATTCTGAAGTTTACTGTCTGAATTCTCTCACGGGTCAATGGAAACAATCCGAAAGCCTGCAAAATTTCCAGGTAGAGGCAGACACATTTACCTTCTGGAAGCATTCACAAACACATACTTCTCTCCACCCATTATATGGGAAATTTGACACGCTCTTTCAGGACACAAGCTACTTATACACCTAAATTTTAGGTACAGGTTAGGAGGTGCAGTATACTGTATATATTTGGTTTCTGCTTTGCAAACAAGAGGGAGGCCCTGTATGCTCTAACACATGCCATGCACTGGAGGAAGTCTAAGGGCAGTGGGCTTTATTCTCATTTCAGCCAGGTGTTAGCCTGGGGTAACTTGCTAATGACAGTGGAGTCTTGCCAACTTTGCACCTGTGCAGTGAGATCAAAACTAAGGCCATTAATGATGCATTTAGAGCTGGATGGAGAAAAGCTGTTTCGCTTCATGATAACTTTGAACGTTGCAAAGTTGATATTTTCTCTATATTGGAATGAAAACACAACCTTCTGAGCACTTTTTCAGATTGTATTTAAATGGAAAAATACATTTTTGGATAAAAAAAAAAGACCAAATTTCTGTCTGCTCTCTCTCTTTCTCTTTTCCTCCAATCTTAGAAACCTCCTTCTCTCCCTCAAGTCAACATGGTCACTTTTCTGTAAAGCCTGTCAGCCTCAGCAAAGCAGTTTGTTTTGGCAAGAAACTTCAGCAAAAGAACTTTCTAGCCACAGTCATGGGTCCACTCCATGCAAAGATTTAAGAAGCAGAGAACAGAGAATAGACAAGATAAAAAATTACCAAAGCAATGGTTTAACTTTAACCAAATCCTTTCCTGAGGTTTGAGAAATCTTCTATAACTTCATGCATTTGTTTTGTTTTTTAATTTGCATTTCCATTTGCTTGTCCTCTTGTGACTTGCAGATGAGACTACATGCAGTAGTGCCAAAATACCCCTGGAAAGATCATACTTTCTATTTTTCTGGCCATACAGTAGTATCCTCAAGAGGAAAGAAGCTAGTTCTTGTGAAATTTCCATCTGAAGCCAGGCTTAGTCACCCAGTAGTTTTCAGTTTTGCCAGCACAATCTAAAGATCACAAAGAGTACAGCCCTTTGCAGGACAAGGAGAAATTTGAGGCTATTTCGCAGATTTTTTTAATGGCCATAAAGGTAACTGGTCATCTTTGCTTTTGGGTGCAGCTTAGCTTGGGTGCTGAATAAGCTTCAGACGTGGTACTCTGAGTGGTAACTGTTGGTTACTGAACATCAACAAACCCATTTTTTTTTCTTTTGTCCAGAACAAGAGATCAGAAAATTGCACCAACTCTGAAAGCCTTAATTCAAGCCTGTTAAATTGCTGCTCTGTACTTTTCATGTCAGAAGTATTTTCCAAAAGTGCATGTGTCACCTAATGTGTTACTTTTTTTAGAAACAAACAAATATTTCCTGGAGATTGCTGAATGCCAGTTATATAAAATGCTGTATTTACCCCTGTTTGACTCCTGCTACAGCAGACAGAAAAAAAGTTCTTATATCCACATTTAAGAACAGCTACCATGGCCCATTAAATACTGTCAAATTTTGTTATCATTCTTCCTCTTATCTTTCCTCCCTCTATTTTTTTCCCACTGAAATAGACTGGACATTCAGAACATCTATGCATGTTAGAAGAATTTCTTAAAGTTGGCAACAAGTTGATATAGTGGCAATCTCCCACAAGGAGTGCAGCAGAGAAGGAAAGAGTTTGGCCCTGCCATCTTTACAGAATATTTCTGTCAAGCTGCAGTATAGAAAAGCACACCATGAGAGGCAGCAAAATAATCAGATCCCTGTAGGGAAAACTGAGATAACTACTAATAATGCAAACTAGCAATTACACCAAATCAAAACCTAAACTAACAAGTGAGGAATGTGAGCTACAAATAGATGTTCACAGATCCTTGTTTTTAAAAATCCATCAGCCCACAGGGAACCTTGCAAAGCAAAAGCATTTTTTCTTCTCCAATATGAGATTCTGTGAGCACACGAATCCCTTTCCTGCCCAATACATATAATTTTTAGGGAACAGGAGGTTAGAGTGAGGGACTTGGCTGTACCTTCAACAGGCTTGGTGGACTTAGGCCAGCTCATCCAAAATTCAGCTGGTGAAAGGTGAAGATTGGAATCAAAAAACTTCATTCCTTTGGCACAATGTGAAAAACATTCACCATACAAACCCTTTTCTAGGCAGGTGAGAAAAACGTGCCCCTCAGGAACCTGCTGAATGTTGTCAATAGGACCATCTTTGATATTAGGGAATTGATATGGCAAATTGCATTCTTATTCCTGCATCGGGTACATTTTCTAACCTTGTCTTCTCCATATATACCCAAAGAGTGGATTCTTAGGCAGTACAGATATCTGTAAGTGTCTGCCACTGAATTGGTCACTTCTAGTCAATAGAGACAATGATCAGTGAAATATTTAGGTGAAATAATGTGTAGATACAGCTAGGATTATTTGTGTCCCTAAAATATATGCTTTTCTGACTGCCTACTAAAGGAACCTTGGCTTACTATCTCTCATCTAGATACCTGTGTTATAAGCCTGAATTTAGGTAGCGTGAATCCCACCCAAAATAGCATTCACCTTAGAAGATGAAAAGCCAAGCCGTCAAATAAAAAATTGAGCAGAGCATCATGACAGCAAGAGACTTCTTCCACCAGAAAATTTCTTCTTGGGAAGACAAAGAGGACAAACCATACGCAAGGGTATTAATTTGCTTTGACTAACATATCATTAGGAAGTGAACAGATGCACTACAGGTGCAAGGCAGTATAAGAGCCTTTGTGAGACCAGCATACAGTAGAGATAAAATGAAGATGGTTTAGCTACTGAGTGGGTTGCACACAATTGTTGAAGGCCTGAAACAATGAAATGATGAAAATTTCCAGATACATACAGTAACAGTAACATTTAATCATAATGGTGGAAGATGAATATTTAGAAATGCAAGGCAATGGGATAAAATACATCATGGTTCTAAAAAGGAAACTCAGACGAATCTTTGTGTATTATTTTAAAATGAACTGCATGACCTAGTGTCCTGGTTTCATGTAGGATAGAGTTAAATTTCATGTTTAGGGCAGCTGACCCAAACTGGTCGAAGGGTTATTCCATACCATGGTACACCATGTTAAATATATAAAATGAGGTGAATTGGACTGGAGGGGCCGATTGCTGCTCGGGGAGAGCCTGGGGATTGGTCAGTGGGTGGCAAGCAATTGTGTTGCACATTACTTATCTTTCTTGGGTTTTATTCCTCTCTCCTTTTCATTATAATTGTTACTGCTGCTGTATTTCTTTGCTATTCTTGTTTCAATTATTAATTTTTTTTTCCCCTGATTCTTATTTTCACTGTGAGGATCGGGAAGCAAGTAAGTGGCAGTGTGGTGCTTAGCTTCTGGCTAGGATTAAGTCAAAACACCCGATAATTGAAAGCTGACCCATAGAAATATTTTGTATCAATACATTTTGCAAAATAAAGTAAAATTTACTATTTTATTGGATAAAAGTAAGAAAATATTAAGTGACATGGACATATTTTATTTCAATGATTATTATTTAGTACCATGGTGCAAAGCACAGCTGTAAAGATCATAAGATCATGAATTTCTGATGCCAATTTTTTTCCTTTGTTTCCCTGAAATTATGGTCTCATCCAATTGCAAGATCAAAGTATTCCTCTACAATGAAGCCATCTAAAATGCTGCAGAGGAAATTGAATCTTAACCTTGATTCTAATAGGAGGTTCAACATCATCTCCATTCTTGAATGGAAAGTTTCATAGGAGGGGAAGGATATGTATCTAACACTTTATTCAAGAATAGGATGAAAGACAGACTACATAGATGGTATAGTAATGGCATGCAGCTATACTGTAGTGATTTGAAATTTGCTGACTATAATAACTATAAATTTTACCAGGTCAATCAATCCTATTTCCTCAAAATATGAGCCTGACCAGTGTTTATAGGAAAGTCTTTAAAGGAAATTTGCATTTCTTCTGGTTTCAGCCCTGATCAGCATGAAAGGGCATGGCAAAGAACCTGGTATTATTCAATACCACCTCATGTCATTGCTGGGATGGGGCAAAGGGACTTTCTCTCATTTCTGAGAAGAAGGGCATTCCTTCTAGGAGGAGGAAGCCTGGTTGGGAAAGGCTGGTGGGTATTTGTTGCAGGCTTTTCATCTAAATCTTTTCTTTGTCTTATACCTTTTATTATCAATATCGTTACTCTTACTGTTAGTTTTCTTATATCATGGCTGTTTCCAGTAAATTGTTCTTATCTCAACCCATGATCTTTGCCTTTTGTGCTGCCAATTCTCAAATACATCCCCAGAGTGAGAAGGGGAAGCGGGGAGCAAGTGAGTACTTTGAGAGAGTCTCAGTGGTGGTGCTGAATTGGGGACCATTCCT
Source organism: Pyrocephalus nanus (assembly GCA_038380795.1). NCBI lineage: Eukaryota > Metazoa > Chordata > Aves > Passeriformes > Tyrannidae > Pyrocephalus > Pyrocephalus nanus. The sequence continues at coordinate 44,906,794 of CM076259.1, forward strand.
AAACCACAACAGCAGTGTAAGAGGGAACTTCTGATAGTGTCTGTAACCCTGTAATTGCAATATTTAATACCCTTTTTAATCCCTTGCTTCATGGCTGGAGTGTTACAAAAGTAAATGCATCCATGTAATTGGGTGTCAAGCCTTAGAACAGAGGTATGTCTTAAGACATAATAAAGAGAATACATCTGTTTTGACAGAGGATGTGCAGTGTTGGAAGGATTGGTATAGTTAACAGTTATAATCAGAGCCAGTGCCTTCTCTTGCTGTTATAAACCACACCTCCAAAACTCTGCTTGCTACTGCATCTAAAGGCAGTTCCTTCTGTTACCTCTACCTCCTGGGTCCAAAAATCCCACAGGCTGTGTCCACACACCCTCTAGCCTGACCCCCTGAGCTGCCAGTGCTTCAGCTCTACACATCCCTTTTCCATGGGATAAAACCTACTTCTGTAAATAACTTCTCTCTTGTTAGCAATGGAGCAAGAGACCAAAGTCTAGAAATATTCCATATACTCTCTTTCCAAGAATCCTGCTTGTTTGTGTACGTGGGGAGACTCACAAGATAAGTCTAGCTGGAGAAGACGACTGTTTTGAGTCTGATGGGGAACATATCTGTGAAATCTTTTCAAAACTTTCTTTTTTATGGCATCTGTCTCCTGTTTCAGTCCATATTTATTGTAGCCTGTTGTTAAGCTAAACATTTCTATCTTGAAGCTAATAATTTGAAATCTCCCATTACCTTTCTGATTGCCATGGTCAAGGCAGTGTGACTCTTAAGCTACTTTTGGAGCAAAGACTTTTCTTTAAAATGTTTATTCTGAGTCATAACTTTATTCCAACCTGGGTTTTAAGTGGTCCTTAAGTATCTGGTTAAATCCTATCAGAGCCTACAGAGCTTCTGGCCTATGTTTCAAACCAAGCATGTGGTTAAATAATGAATTTAAATTAATGTTTCTTGCATGAGGGCTTTAGCTGCTGGGTTTTTTTCAATAAGCTGGTATAATCTTTCTAGTTGATGTATTGATGTCAAAGTGCCAGAATGGTTAGGTTGCCAGCCTCTAATTTCAGATCTTTCTTTTCCACATTGTTTTGGGATAGCAACCACTGTCTTGATTTTACACAAAGCATCTGATTCTCCATGCATGTAAATAGAACTCAGTTTCCATTCATTCTGTTGTGCAGGAGTATTTCCACAATATACTGACAGCTCCTTTGGCTTGACACTGAAGAACTAAATTAAGAAACATGCACTTGTATCTCCAAATATCAGACTTTTTCATTTAAAAATACCCTAAAAAACATGTACCATCATTTGCAGCTTAAAAAAAAAAAAAAAGGAAATAATTTTTATCTCACTGTTATAAAGAAACCTCCTGTTCAATGCAAAATGGGCTACAGAGGTTTGGTCTGAATGTGAGACAAAAAAATGGCTTTTGTCTAGCCTTATGGTTTTATATAATGCTAAGTATATACATGAGTGAAAATTGTTTTTTCTTCAGTGATGTTTCCATCAACAATAAACATTTTACAGTGCACTGTATCTTCTCTCTCTCATTTGTGTTCACTTGTGGTCTTCAATAATCACTGATGAAGAATTATGTGATATTTCTAAAATGAAATGTGAGGTTGCATCATGAACATATATTTACAATGTCAAGCAGCTCAGAGATGAAGACAGACATTTTTTCAAAATAGTGTTCCAATACTGTTTGGAGCCTAACAATATGTAAACCAAAGAGCACGATCCTAAGAAAATGTTGGAGCAGCTCGGCAAATTATATGGCAGATATTCCATGAATGAAAACCTCTAACTGGGATATATTACTAAGAAGAAACTTGTAGTCCAGTGCAAGAATTATCGGGTGTATTTCATGGTACATGCTTTTATTGTGGATATCAGTCCATTAAATGACTACAGTGGTAATCTTGTTGCGTTAAAATATGTTACCTTACAATGGACATTAGTCAGGACTCTGAAATCCTGCTAAATTTTACAAATGACACAAAGATACAGGATTCTTAATTATTGCACATAGCAGTCATATAAAGTGGCTTTAATCCACTAGTAAATTCAGTCAGAGGAAGTGTTTTGGTACGGTTGAGAGCAGGGGAATAAACAGGTCAAGCGATACCTGTGGGAAAAAAACTATCCCTTTATAGACTGCCACCCTGGCTAAGATTTCTGGGCCAAATCCATGAAGAAGCTCAAAATGAGATCTAGCATGGCATATTGTGAGTTTTCCCCATATGAATAGTGAAGTGATGATTAAGTAAGAAAGAGAAGATGAATTTTCTTCTCTACATGCTAGATAATTAGCTGCTGCTAATTGCACAGTGTGTACTATCTTGTCATGTCTACATTCAAAAAGGTGAGACTGCAGAGGCTGGAGCAAAGAGTGATAGGGAAAAGGACCTCCTGCTGAGACACTGGAAGCCAAAGCATTTCCCAAAATAGTCATTATGAGACACCCCAGTGTCAACATGCTAACACCTTCAAAAGGGGGAAATACTGTTTCCTTTTGGATAGACAGAAGAGAAGGACTCTCAGCTGGAAACTGAACAAAACCAAACTAAGGGGGTTTAAAAATGGCTGTTTTTCTGAAAGATGAACATTAGTAAAGATATTAATCTCAACAAAGTAACTAGTAACTAGTTGCTAGTTACTTTGACTAGGTAACTAGTCAAAGATCAAATGAAATGTAAGATGTTTAGAGGATTTAACAGTCTTCTTACTCAGTTTGTTACTTGAAAGCAGCAGAATCAGTGGCACTATTGTAAGGATATTGACCTAATCCATGCTACTGTTCTCTCATCTGCTACAAGATTTCACCCCAGGGATGCTGAGAGGAAGCTAAGTTTCCATGGAAGCAAGAACAAAGGGGAACTTTCCATTGAGTATTATTTAAATCCTGGGCCCTGAAATTCTACAAATATATGGGGCTTCTATACACCTGGTTGGTGAAGATGTTTTTCGATTTAAAAACTGACTGACTTGAACTTCAGCTGGAGTTCACTGTGGGAACCTGGACTTCAGTGGGAGTCCTGTGATGAAATTGTTGAGTGTAGATACATGGAGACCAGAGACCTCTTTAATTTGAAAGGTCACTCCTTCAGAACTATTGCATATATGTGGGTTAAAGTGCTGCAGATAATATCAAAATGAAGCCAAAAGACAAAGTTATACATATCAAATTTCCCTGAAACTGAGGATTTGGGTAAATCAGGACATAGATAAAATCATCTGTAGTTTTGAGTATTTAATGCTCAGTTGAGGAACTTGCCAGACCAAAGTTACCATTTCTCATAAAAAGTTTAATAGGGACAGCATAACTCTGTAAAGTTCAAACCTTATCTTCTTCCCATTCATCTCTAGCTGATACAACAGCAGTCCTTGCTGGTTCCTGTTACATTGTCCTTTGTTTCTAATATTAAGGTATAGGTGAACTCTGCGAACCTAATAACAGCCCATTTCTAGCCATTCAAAACACATGTATATCAGCCTGTTAATAATTACCACTGTTCTGACAGACCTATTCCCACTTCACATCAGTGTATGGAAGCAGGCCCAGTATTTTTTTATTCTGATGTTTAGAAGCATTTTTACTACATTTTTCTATAGGACATTGCATTCTGCTTCCTTTGCTTTGATGTTATATCATGTTCTCATGTTTTTTCCAAGGATTAATGATTCTATCTTATGGTTCACTCAGAAGCATGTATCCAGTCAATATGGACAGCGAAGTTAAATATTGTTGGAACATTTATTCCCTTTCATTTTGTTTGTAGTAACTTAGTCTATTTGTCCTTTTAAGATCTCAACTATAGGTGCACAGCAGCTCTGCTCTGTGAAATAGCAATTTTCTTGGTGAATCTATGAGTCTTTTGACTTGACTTCTGGCTTAAGAACTAGATCAGAAATCATTCCTCTCCACTCCTTTTGAGTTTTCTTTAAATTGAAATAATTGAATGGATGAGAAATGCCATTCACATCTCTCTGGATTCAGATAGATATCTACTGTGGGTTGCAGTGTAGTCATACAGGTGATAGTACTCAGCCTTTAGAACTGATCTTTAGTGTAGTACAGATAAGGAAAGGTTATATTGTGGGAGTGGTTTAAGAAGGAAGGAGTGGACGTTGTCAATGTACACCGATACTTCAATAGGTCCATGTGTTGGTGGAAATGGAAGCAACCTGGTGACACCTTGGAAGAGTCTCCTGTCATGTTTTCTGCAAAGCAGGATGGTTGAGGGGCTGTTAGATCTGCTCTATCAGCTCTGAGGTATCATGGCATAGCTGTCTTCAGCGCAGGAAAGATTCTGCAGTCCATTTCTCTGGAGAGTAAAAAAACCTGTATATACCATTTCCTTTTTTCTAGATAGGAAGGAAATTAATTATATATCCTTATAGGTGTGATATAGAGAAGGAAATGTCCAAGTAAGGTCTATGCAAGGGGCTTTTTTTTATGAGTCTATAAAGGAAATCCGGTGCCAGCCATGGAAGATGTAGTTTGGGAACTAGAGAAGCCAAGAAACAATGTAGGTAAAGTTTATGAAATCAGTATGTGCCATGTGAGAGCTGTGTACAGCTCCAGTGTCGAGCACCATGACCTTTTATCAGTTACAGCTTTGCACAGGGCAGTGAGACTTCTGTAATTTCTGTGCTCCTGAGAGATGTTCATTAAGAGAAAAAACAAGTAGCTGAACTGTAGACAATCTTTTCTGTTGATATCAGAGTGTTAGAGTCTAGAGGGCCCTGTCAGCTTTGTCAGTCCTACCCAGACACCCTCACACCTTCCCCCACCTGCCCACAATGCAAGATCCTATGTCAGCCCCCTGGCTGCCCCCCATCTGCCCTTCTCCTGGCTGGGATGGTGGGACAGGCTCTGCCTCCACCCTGGGGAGCCCTATCTCTCACAACCTTCAGGGAGGGAGTCCCCCGCCCTCCTGGTGCCCTAACACAGGAGTCTACTCAGGATCCTGGGAGCTAACTTCTTTCATAGTAATCCATCAGTGGGGCAATGGCATAGGTAATGAGTGATTGCATACCTTGGCCTCATTACAGTGGAGATTTACTTGAACCAGAGTACCTAGTCTGGATCAGAAATGATTGATCTTAGCTCATTTCAAACTTGTAAATCACAGATCATAAACTATAATGAGATTTCACTGTGAGAAAGGATGAGAAGGAAATTTGTGTCCAAAACACCTTGTATACAGTGCAGACTTGGCCATCAGACACGACAATGACATAATGTTGGTCTATATGGAGTCAGCCTTTTACAACAAGCCAAATTGACTGGAGAAAAAAAATTCTAGAGAGACATTTCTTATTCTTTTAAAAAAAAATATTTTATACTAAAAGAAACTACCTGGATTAGGCTCATTGTACACTGAGAAAACTTCCAATACTTATTTTTGAATGCTTCAATGAGATATGGCAGCTGTAGTCAGAATTTCTGACCTTTTTTTTTCAGAGAAATTCACTGGGGATGTTAGCTTATCTCTTGCTTTTGATAACCTATCACAAACTGAGCAAGATTTGTGAGAAACTGATGCTGAACTTCTGTGGATATGGCCCATCCATATGGTTGGAAACTTCTGAACATGAGGAAAACTTTCCCTTTGGCCAGAAGGTTGAATGGAAAAATTCAATTATTGCTTGATATGAAAAGAGAAAGTGAGTCACTCTCATTTCTTCCACAGTGAATTGCATGGACCATCTGCATCCAAAGAAAAAGAAGTAATTACTGCTAGTGAAAGTGGAAACAGACTGACCAGGACTATTTGGATGTAAAGAGCCTAAATGGGATGCAGCAAATGCCCCTATGACCTCTTGTAATGGTAAGAAAAACTTTTCTACTGCTTAATTTCTTCACTCATATTTTGAATAAGTTTGATAACTATACATCTTACTGTCTGCAGGAGGCAGTTTGACTGAAATGGGAGAGCAACAGGGTCACACAGAGAGATTGCTTTCCAGCAGTTAAAGTTAAGGTTCATCTACATGCATATAACATATTGTAGTTGAAAGTAAGCAAGAGAAACCTCATGGCTCTTTTGGGATCTTGTAGCCAGTGTAACACTGACATGGTGTTGATCAACATGGTTATGAAGACAGGAAGACAGGTGAAGTACTGATAACAAAGCAGTTATTTTTGATAGGGACTATGTGATTAGGTAACTTAAAATATTTTATAATTTTTTAGGAAAATTAGAAGCCTCCGGTCTACATATGTACACAGAGCTGTGTAAGCTATTTGTTCCAAACAGATGTAGTTCTGGATACTCAAGACAGAGGCGAAGAAGAAAAGACACTCAGTATTGCATCTGGAATGCTGTTCTTTTTTACCTGTTTGGATCTTGGGGCACTTATCGCATGAAAAGAGGCTGGGGCAGCTGAACATGTTCGACCTGGAGGATGGACAGCTCCAGAAGGACCTAACAGCAGCCTATGGGAAGGTCACTGAGGGTGCAACGCTGAGCTCTTCACAGTGATGCACAGAGGAGAAAGAAGGGATGTCTGGAACTGAAACTGAATTGAAAAGTGGAGGGGGCGAAGGGTAGAGGCAAGGGCTGGGAGATATATCCCCTTATCCTTGAAGGTTTACAAGTGGCTGACAAAGCTTGGAGCAGCCTGATCTGAATTCAGTCTTGACCCTGCTTTAAAGAGAAGGTTGGACTAAAGACCTCAATTTTCCTCTAACCCAAACAGATCTATTTTCTTCTTTGGATAACAAAAAGCAGTGTAGCCTGACCTCCTTAGCATTACAAAACATGATATGCTCTTTGTCAAATCTGCTATATTATTATCATGATTAGATAAATTGTGACTAAACTTTACCACTTATTATATGTATAAAAAAAAATTACCCTATTTCCTTCTTGCCTCTAGCCATCTTGCTCTTTTAGAATTGTATTTTCCCCATTGATCTTAGCCATAACATTAGCTGACTCATCTTAGAATAAATTATTTACATAATCTTCCAATAGTCCCCCTATGCAGAGGGATTTTTTTCCCTGCAAATACCTTCATAATGTTTGATCATTGTATGACAATTATGTGTTTCCTGAATGAATGTTCTGTTTGTAATAAAATCAGTCAGGGAGATTATCTTCATCCACAATGGGATTTGCTATGCAGAGAGTGCAGGTTAGCTTAGTGTGAGATGATAGAGTGAATTTCCTTGGAAGAGCACAAGCTGCAAGAAGTTTTTATTCTAGGCCATGAAAATTAAAATTTGGCTCTTCAACAAAGATGAACACTTTGTGCCAAGGCAGAAACAGGTTTTACTTCCTGATATATTAATCTCAGAGAAGAAGCCATTGCCCCCTGAAATTTTTTCTTCTGAACACTGTTTCTTTCATTTTAAGATGACCTTGAACCAGAAGAGAAAAAAATTTTCCCTTGATTTTGTCATTTTTGAGTACACAATAATTGAGCCTTGATGCTGTACCAGGATTTTTATTTGTTTACATATAATCTGCAGCAACATCAAGAAGTAATTAGAGAATTTGACACTTCTAATGTTTTCTTTTCAAACTATGATCTCTTCTTTAACCCTCATAGTTCTAATCTAAACCTCTAATTTTCCTCACATGTAACATCAAAGAATACTTCAGGTTTCTCTTTGAGGGTTACAAGTAAAAGCATTTGCTGTATCTTCAGGCATACATCAAGATATTCAAGTGGAGAAGATGCATCAGATTTCACTTTAATGACTCTAAAAATGGATTTTTTGCAAGCTTATGTAAACAACTTAGACTCATGAGAGTCAGTATTTGCTTCACTTAGCCCTCCTATCTAATATGCTAATATGGCTCCTCAGAAGTCATTCACGATGGCTGCAAGACTTCTGGGTGATTAAGTTCATAGGATACTGCTGCATGCAACATGGACCGTAAATTTGGATGGGAGGTGGCTCAGGACAACCCTGTCTTTGGGACCACCCTAATGATTCCCCACTAGCAGATCTTTTCTGCATTTTTTTACACTGGAGTCATGTTGCTGGAACACATCTGTGTGCCAGCTGCCCTCTGCCCTCTCATGTCCCTGGCACTGGGAGGAGATTGCCAACAACCAGGTATTTCAGTATGGTGTTTCTGAGAGCTCTATACTCTGCCTTCTCACACAGGGGAGGCCAAATTCAGATTTCTGGCTTTGTGGCACCAGAAGGAGAAGTCAAAAAGGTCTGTGTGGTCTAGAGAGGGCACCTTGCAGCAGTCTTGGCTATATTGTTTAATGTTTTGCTTTGCATGTGCTTCACATATGTAAGTGAACACAGAGATTTTAGACAAATTTGTTTACAAGGCATTTACTAAGTATTTTGAAGATAGCCACGGGTTCCAAGAGTAGAAGAAAGAGGTGTTTCACTACTTGCCCATCACGTGGTATTATTGTACCTTTTTTTTTGGTCTTATTGTGAGAAAGACCTTCTGACCAAGTACGGGACTTTACCTATCTAGAAATAGAGCTTAACTGTTACTTAACAGGCTCAAGAGCAGTTAAAGATCAAACCAGAAAGACTTTCTGGTTCCCTGCCAAAATAATAGTACCATATGGACTTCTCATGCATAGACCATTTCTTTTAGAACCTGTCACAAATTCCATTATTAAAAAGAATGTTATCCCTTTAAATGCAAGAAAAACATTTGAAGGTGTTGAAAATGTAGCAGGTTCCCTTTTATACAGGTAAAATTGGGAAAATCTAGATTTTAAGATTTTGCTTTATACTTCCTTAATAGTTTAGTTATTTCCTCTGATTTGGAGTTGTCAGACACAGTGGAGAAATGTCTTTGCATAATGAAAGTGGGACACTAACTGCAGTGACCTGGCCAAATTTCAATTTGAATAATTACACATGCTTAAATAAAATATCCTTTGACATTTTAATTTAACAAAAACATTATTTATCCCAGCTGATCTTAAACTGAGCAATACTAATAAAAAAGCCTTTGCATTTCATGTGAGAGTTAGCTCTATTATGAGGATGGGCAAACCGAATCCAGTCTATTAATGTGTCACCATGCATTAAAAAGGTTGATCTTGTGGAAACCAGTGGCAGAATTTCCTTTTATTTCCTTAGTGCAGGATTCCACTTATCTTTTCTGTGTCTAGTTTTGTCATCAACCTCATATGACTCCTTGTGTAAGTTAGTTCACTACTTCATACAAAAGCTTTTGTCCCGCCCACTAAATTTACTCTAATGGTACTTAAAAATTGACCACAACCATAAGTACAAATAATAAGCACTGTATAAGGCCTCTATTTTAATATCATTATTATGAACAAGGCAAATAAAAGTCTCTTTTTTTTAAGGTTTTCCATTACAGGACTCCATTTCTCAGTTATGTCAAATGGCCTGAGCACACTTATGTTTTCCATAGGAGGGAAGGAACTTCAGCCTCAGGTCTTTCGGAAATTTCATCACAAATGGTGTGATTTTTTCTTCCTATCTGTAAAGAGCCGCCCAGATTTGGCTGAGTTATGTGTTTCTTGAAACTGTAGTTCTTATTTTCTCAGCAGTGACCTGGCAGAAATTGGCATTTAGGTTTCAGAGGATACCATCTGCACTGGGTATCCTCTGTCCCAAGGCTACAGGAGACGAACATAACTTTCTCTGTAATTTCTCCTCCTGTTGCCATGTATGGCTATGGCACAGTATCTAATAGCAAGGCCTAATATCCTCTGCTCCTGCTGTTCTTCCTTCTGCTGCCTTAGCAATGAAGAGATAGAGGCAATCTGAGGGGAATGGGAAGGATGCAAAATCGAGGAACACAGGATGAGGGAAAATCTGCTCAGAGCAGCTTACTCAGCATCACAGAAGAAGTCAGCAGTACACTCAAACACAAAATTCGCTTTTCCTAGAATAGTGTTATGGTTGCCAGACGTGCCATGCAATGTGTGATTTCCTGTATTACAGTCTCAAATTTTGTGTCCTCTGTTAAAACATACATGTTATTAATTTCCCTGTTTATTCCAGAATGACAGTGACTGTAAAATTTGGTCATCCTACTGCTGATTTTGATCTCTGTCTTCTCGGTGGGTGTTTCTGTGTTTCATTCCTCACATTGTGAGGGTAAACTCACTTCTGAGGGTTGTAAGAGGAGGTAGCCTTCACACATGCACACATAGTATTTATGCCACCACTAGAGCAAGATGTGACTTGCTGACCTTGGGACAGGTTGCAAATGGACTTTCAGAAAAGCAGGTTAATGGGTAACGAAGGAAGAGAGTAAGGCTGTGCACAAACTGAAATACCAGTTTTATTTCTGTATCTGAAAGTGGTGAAGGGTTGGGGAAAAAGGCTTCCTGCTCCTAGTACAAGGGGCAAGTGTGGCAAAGGGGCGGCAGTGATATCTCATGCTGGACAATTGGTTGTGAGACCTTTAGGGTTTCCTGAAAGCAGGTGGGTCACTTTGAGCAACTTGATCTGAATGGAGTAATACTATTCATAGAGATTCTGGAGAATGTGTTCAGGCCCAATTTTGCTGGTCTTCATCTATCTTTGTTCTGCAGTGGGTTTGTTGGGGTGTTTTTGAGGGTCCCTGTCCCACTCTGGAATCCAGCAGAGAGCCCCTGCAAGAGTTGATGTTCAGTGCTATTCAATAGGTGTGGTAGAGCCACAGTGAAAGCCATCACACTGTGGCTGGTACAAGAACTGTTGGGTATGAACAACCCTGAATACATCTTTCTTGTGAGTGCTGGCACTTCACGAGCCCCAAAATTTGATTCCCGGGGACAAGCAGGTTCTGTGGTGTGCCTGGCAAACCTACAGCTGGCCTCAGCAGACCACATTATCTGTTGACAGAGGCTGCACTGAAGGTGCCTTGCCTGTGTCCTCAAGTGCAAACCCTCCTGCTGCCTCCTGCAGATGAAGTTGGAGGTAGTTGGAAAGACCTGGATCCTCCACTACCTGTGCTGCTTCATGCTCTGGCTAACCTTCCACCTTGCCTATTACTTGTAGCAGCAATGCCTAAACAATGTAAAATTTTATTATAAACTGTTCAACTGTCCTGCTCCTCAGAATCCTGTCCCCTGTGGTACCAATGTCTCCAGGCACAGCTACTCTGCACGGTGGCTGTGGCTGCTGCGGATTGCCTGTGCTTGCTGGAGTTCCTCTCCCTATGCCCCTCTCACATTAGGAATGTGCATAATTCTGTGCTTGTAATTGGTAAATGCTGTTTGAGGTCTAATTATACTATATGTTCTGCTTTATCAAACACTGCTCATCTGTTGTGCGAAAAACAGCTTAGGAATCTCAGCCTGCCTTCTGCAGAGTCCTCCTCCTTTGAAGTGGAAAGATCAGAGTCATGGCTGGGTCAGCGCAGCACGAGTTTTTCTGCCTCCTCTCAGGGTACCGGGTGTCAGCAGTAGAGCAAGATGGGCTCCTGCTGTGCAAACAGGGCTGGAGTGCTTCACATCCCACGGTGCAGCTCGGAGACAGCCATAATCCTCAGCTGAGACCTATGAGCAAGTTGTGTCAGAAATACCTATATTCTTTCCTTCTTCTTTTCCTTTCCTCTCTTGTTCCATTTAAATTTTCTTCATGCTCTTAAGCATTTTCTTTAGTAGTGACACCAGCTACCTTTTTTTAAGGGGAACCAGTGATATTCACCCAACCCTGGAAAAAAATACTTTGTACAGAGGCCACAGGTCAGTATTTTCAACAAAAATCATGGTGTGTGGTACTGCAAGCTATTTTAAACCTAATGAGAAATGCAGGAAAGCCTGCAATAAAATGAAGCTGACCTTGTTGACCACTGTCTCTCAGCATGGCATATACCAGTGCAGTGGGAAACATATACAAGCCTGCTCTTATATAGGGAGGCATAAATATTTATTCTACCTAGTATTTTATAGAAAATTGGGAATAAACAGCTTTTACAATCACCAACCCTAATATCTACTATTTTGAATGAAGGAATATGTTTAAAAAAATTTTGAACCTGTAAAATATAATAAAAGGAAGAAGAAATATTTTCAGCATGGATTACAGAGAGAAACTGAAGATATCATGACACTTCAGTTTATTGCATTCAGCGTTTGAATGTATAATTAAGATTTTTTTGCAGGGGGGAGGGGATGTGGAGAATATCTGGGAGTTATGCTGTGTAATAGCAAGGATCAGAAAAAAGTGCTGGCACTTGCCCACTTGGGAAAGCCTGCACTGACATTAGACAGTAAAATAAATGATAGTGTGTTCAGAGCGGTCATCAGGTTGCTGATTCAAGAAAGGTACCTCTCTTTTGGATAGTACCTCTTCTCTTCAAAAAATGAAGATCTTTTCTCTTTACAAATGAAGAACCTTCCCTACTCTCCTCTCAGTGTGATTAGCAGGACTTGGACTACCTGGAACAACGTACAATGATAATAAATGAGATTTGCCAAATGCAATGAGTCGCTGACTGAGAGGCGACAATCCAAGCTAACCTCGTGCCACTGAGAGATGTATTACAGCAACTTATCCTAGGAAAGGAAAACTGTGATGTGGAACTTAATCTTTTGGGTGTGTTAACAATTTAAGACTGTGTCTAGGGAACAACGGGACAGGAGTGAATGCCATCCCATGTCTCCCATGTAGGCACTTAGCAGAAAATGAAGACAGTGCTATTGTGTATCACAGCACCTGCTATCAGCAGGATGGTGCAGGGGCTTACTGCACACAGCACTTGCCACAGGACATCCAGACACTCTCCATCCTGGAGACCTGACAGATTAAACACAGAGGTAGATGGATGGTGACATCAGATAAGTGTGACATGTTAACGGATTGTGTTAGTGGCCCTCTTTGTTTGCCTGGCTTACTTGAACTCTTCTGTTTTCTAGAAGAAAGGACAAAGTTTAAATGGTTTGTAATGAAGCCTTTGCTCATGCCATCACACAGCTACATCTGTTACATGTTGAGGATTTAAAAAGCATGTATAATGTGTAAGATTAATCCATATATTTTATATGTATGCATATGCATATCCTAATATTTATGTAAAATATATCTTAACCACATACATATGTATAAGCTATAAGCAAGACAAAGTAAAGGGCAAATTGAGATGCTTCTGGTAAGAGCTGAGTTATCCTTTAAGGCTCTTCTGTGTAGAAACAACCTTGAGTTATCTGGTGTTATATAGGTCTATCTATTTTTTTTACATATACACACACTAATATATGTGTACTGATATATGTATAACTTATACTTGTAAAGTCATATGAAATTGAGATATCACCATATAAAACTGGAGCATGCAGTAGGGTGCCTGATTTTATAGGTTTCCAATTGTGAAACAAAAACTTTTAATACTATTTCTTCTCTAATAAAATGGAAGAAATTATATACAATATTGAGCACTCTGAAGAATTCCTGTCTCACATTATTCAGCAGTAAACTTTACTTGAATACATGAAGATGATAATGTTGAAAAATAGAGGTGTAGATGGCTTTCCATGTGCTTATAAGCATCATATTTATGCATGAAGCATCAGATCTATGTGTGGCAGCAGGAACTATACATATTCCCTAAGTATTCTCCACACCCTGAATCTGAAGAGAAAAAAGACAAAGACTAGTTGCTACAGAAGCCAGAAGAAAGAGAAAAAGGTTCCTGAAAGTTAGATGATGTCACTTGTTCATTTTAAAACATTTGTTAGCCTCACTGGGAAAGGTTTCAAAATACACACTCCACTGCTTCAATTCCGTCATTCAGTCACACTGAGCTCGCAAAACCAAGTATAGCTCACTGTGAGAAGTGGTGCAGAACCAAGATGCAGAAGTTTTGTTTCGGAGAAAGTTAGACAATCCCACAGGATACCTGCAAAGAGTTCAGTGCCCTGAGCATACAAGATGCTCAGACTTTGAAAAAACAGCCTGACAGGTTTTCGATAGGTCCTTGACTTGAAGCACATATCAATATACTTATTTTTAGTGTGTGCAATGGGCATTATGTTCATAGAAGGATATTCTGGTATCTGATCTGATAGATTCACTTATATAATTGAAATAATATCTTGGCTTTCTCTACCTTCGACTTCCTAATGGGGAAAAAACCCCGAAAAGATGATGACTATGAATCATAGCAAGAATTGAAAATTTTGTGATGTATATTATCACTTGGCTTGTTTTACCAAATAATTCTTGTCAACCATGTTATGTTCCTGCCATAAGGCTTAAATGTTCTCTGAAGTCAGTGATTCAGAAGTGTTTCTATGAGAAAGACTGTTTTGATGCAAACTTATTAGGGAAGATAAAGTCAACATACATATGGAGTTTAAAATTCTCTCTCTCATATACAGCTGATTGTTTATTATCATCTAATATGCAGGAATTGGCACGTCTAGAAAGGGTTAGTTTATTTAACTGCTTAGAATAGGATTTAGGGAACTTAGCAGGAAGCCTTATTTAGAGATATTGGCCTCAGTCCACTCTGCATCATGTACAGTTTAGTGTTCTGATTACATGTGATTATAGGAAAGGAGATAGATCATGTTTAAGTTCTCACACTCAATTATGTTTCACTAACATTAGAAGAACATACTGGGGTTAGTGAAAATCCTTACTAGGTTTACAAAGTCCAGAAATCTTCATTATGCCCTCTTTCATTCCAGCTTTGTCTTCCTCACTCAAGCCCAATCTATTAATGACTGTAAGCAAATATTAAGATGGTTATCACAAGGAGACAAACTGCTTTCTATAGCATATGACTTTTGGTACTATGTCACTTGCAGTAAACCATCACTACAGATTGTTTGTTGAGAATTGTATTTCTTTTGGAGAAGTATAACTAGTGCCTGTGATAGCTTAAAATAAGTGGAAAAGTTGGGAGAGTAATTCACTGTGAGTTCACGAAGCAACAAGAATCAGAAAGGGAATCAGAAAGTTCTTAAAGAGACCAGATATCTTGTGAAGGGGGAGGAGGAGAGGAACAGGGATGATGACTATGCTGAACTGACTTGGGCAAAGGGACTGTGGAACTGGAAAGGTCCTTCCATCTTGCTGGGTACAGTGAACAATCACAGTCCCATTCATAAACTCTGGAAATTCCACGATAATACTGCTCCCTGAGTATGTAACTAAATTAGGATCTTTCTCAGACTGACAGTTATAGACATGGAAAAAACATATGGGATTTTAACTCCTTTTCTTTCATTTGCATGTGTCTGACTAATAAGAGGGAATAATGTAGCTCTGATCTTTTTCAGGTCTCAGTTATCATTCATACGTAACATTTACAAATATAAACTATGGTGATCAGAAAGTCTTGATGTGTTGACAACATTTACAGTGCTTTAGTTTTCATCATCTCTTATACCAGGAAGCCTTCAGAGTGTGCTGCTGGCCACAGTATGCAAAGGCTACCTCTTCAGCTTTTGTCTGATCTGAAAGACCACACTCATGAGTCTAAAAGATGTCTCAATACCCTGTGAAGAGCTTCTTGGCTGAGCTTTCCACTTGCTTTTGCAGCTGCACAGTCCTGGCACACAGATAAGCAAGTAGTTTGTTGCTGTGGCTGATAAATCCTGAATGGACAGGAGGAAGAGGAGGAGAATTTCATGCTGTCACCATGGGACAAGACCAGGCTTGCCATAACACCCCCCACCCCTCTTTGTGTTGCCACGTTGTGCTAGATTGTGCTATGTTTATTATTGAAATGCCACTAGTAGAAGATTTGAGGGCTGTTTTATAAAGCATAGTATTTAACCCCTGCTTCGGTTTAAGATGTGTCAATGTCATACTGCAATGTTAGCCTGGAGAACTGAGGGATCATTTGCAGTTTATTGAAAACCATTGGAAATACTTTCAGATTTGTAACCACAGCAAGGACCTTGTATTTCAGATATGATCAAATATAAATTTACAGCCAACAGAAAATTCACTGGTTTGTCATCATGAATGCTTCCCCTCTGAGATAATAAAAATGCTTTGAGGTATTTTTCTCGAAACCTCAACATTTGCTTTATCCTTATAGAGGTTTTGTGTACTTCTAAAGCCCATAGAGAATTTAAAGCTATAGTTTTGTGAAAAAGTGAGGTTTGGTTGTTAGCACATTAACTGAAAGTCAAGGCACATCAGGATAATTCTCACCTTTACCTACAGTCTTGAATAAGTTATCTCTTTCATTGTTCCTTGTTTTCTGCTGTAATCAATGTAGCTGTATCAGTGGTTATCTTTTCACTTGAACACCCAAGTGAACCATGACAACAATTGTGACTATTTTTGTGATTTTAAAAATACTAAGTTTTTTGATGAATTTATTTTTAAATGATACAAAGCTTTAGATTTTGTGGGTTTAGTAGCAATGAGAAGTGCTAAGTCTTAGTATTGAATGAAAGGCAAGAAAGAACTCATTACTATGAAAACTTTCTGTGTGGACTAGACCTGCAATTTTGCAAAATGTATTTCTAGTGGGTCTCTTTTTCTATTTTTATTTTTATTTTCTTCCTTATGTTGTGGCAACAAAAGAATAGCAATTCTTCTGGGGTTATCTTAATTTCTCTCTGGTAATGACTGGACCATGGTGACAGCATTGGAAGCTGAAAGCCTTGGAAAGTCTAACTGGAATAATGCTGGGACCCTTCCAAAGCTTGTGAAACTCAATAGGAGTTTTCCTATTGACTTAAATGGGTTCTAGATTGTTCAGCGAGACTATGTATGTTTTATTTGCTGTATATTTATGAGCAAACTAGCAATTCTTTACAAAGGATGCATGTTAAACAAACTACCAAAGACTTACTGGATATAAAACTATCCTTGCAAAAAAATCGATATATTTTTCAGATGAGTCAGCCAAGTGACTAAAATGACTCTCTTGGCGAATGAGAATATGTTTTGCAGGTATTTTAGCTCTGAGTCCATCCAGAACAATAACAAACTTTCAAAAATCTATGGGAAAAGTGTTAGAATAATGACAAACTAAAGCATTCTTCTTTGTAATGATAGTCTTTTTGTTTTCTTCTGTCTGGATCTCTAGAGGCTGTGGAATGGAATAGGATACAAATGTGGAATTCAGAGCCTTCTCATCTTCAATATGATTAGCTGACTTCATGCATGACCCTCAGGCTGAAGTTACAAAAGGGCCTCAGAATCAGAACTTAAGATGTGAACAATCCAGAGAGTTTTTGGTTGATTTTCTGGTCAATTAAGTCTACAATCTGCCTAGGAATAATTACAGCTCATCCATTTGCTGTGCTGAATTTACCTTGTCACCACCACTCCTTAGGCACACCTGTGATGTTGTGAGAGGAAATGGGCTGGACTTAAACTTCTCCTCCCTTTTCCCAGAACAAAACTCTGCAACCCTATGGCCTCTTCTATGTCTCACTGCCCTAATGTGAGTTTCAGAAAACCATACTCTTCCCCGCATTTCTTTATGAGTGACCTGGGATCCCTAAAGCTGCTCGCTTGCTGCATCCACTACTTCCAATGACTTGAGAACCCTGAACATTTCATCATGCCATTTCTCTACCTTCTTTGTCTTCTCACTCTCTGCGCATTCATACCAGATATAGGTTCTTTCCACTCACAGATTTTGCAGGACCTCAAACGATCCAAGTGAGGGTTAATAAGAAACTATTTCTATGGGCAATAGAAAAATTAATAGTCCACTACCTGCTTCAGAGTTTCAAGTGTTTGATGCAGGATGACAACTCATGTGTTTTCAGAGTGGGAAGGCTTTGTATTACTTCCTTCTGTCTTGAATGTGGTTAGATTAAATCAAAGGGTGTAGAGAGTGAAATGCCAGCTGTGCTGCAGTCCTGCACAATGGGAGCAACATCCACAGCTGCAGTCCTCGGTTTTGGTGACAATGTGAGGAGTATTGAGAAGAGCGGATTTTGACTCATTTTTCTAAGAATAGACCTGCCCTGCTGATGTACTCTTGGGCACAGCACTATTTCCAGGGAGCTGAATTTGGACAAGAAAGTCCAGTCAAAGCTAAAATGCTCTTGGATAGGTCAGATCCCAAAAGACCTGGTTATTTAAAGACTGACCTTTACAGTTTCAGATCAGAGTCTGAACTATATTTCAACTGCAGTCCTTTAAAGTCCTTTCTCCTGGATCTATGCCTTAGTAGCTATACTCAGTTTTACTGCTGAAAAACTGGAATTTTTATATAAATGAAGAGGATTGAAAATGAGAAAACCAAAAAAGGTTAATATGGAGTTACTCCCAGTGTCTTACTAAGGAGAGAGGAAAAAAAGATTTTCTTCATCAATACGGTGACACAGGAGTCCCAGCCCTCTGGAAAGAATTAGCATGGCATGAAAAAAAATACAGTTTTTCATCCTATGTTACAGGTGATTTTTACTTTCTCCCAAAGAAGGGAGCTGTGTGCAAAAGCAGCACCCCACAAAGAATGCAAAAGGTATCTGTATGGTACCAAGGGCTGCTGTCCAGTTGATTCACTTCGAGTGAGCTGCAGGACCACAGTTGCCCATTGTGTAATGGGTGTGGCAGAACCGTTTTCAGAAATGGCTTGGGCAGAATGTAGGCTGAATATCAGTCCTTCTGGATAGTATAACACTCCTGGATTCTGTGACATGCCTTTCTGAGAGAATCTCAGGAATCTCTTATATGTCAGATATCTGGGAATGTCCTTTTTTTTTTTTTTTTTTTTTAAGACTGAAGTTTCTGTTTATTTGCAGTTTAAGTTAACTGAAATTTTATCCTTCTAGTAGGAATGACATGGATATTTATAAATAACATTAAAATTCAGAAGGTTAGAGATGGATGGTTGACATTTGAAGGTCTATTCTTGTTAGTCCATTGAAACATACTTCTGGACTCTCACTGCCTCTAAAAGCTATGTCACTGATTTTCCCAAGAATCCTCAAGTTAAAACAAGGGGAATACAGAACTTTCCTATGGCTGTTAAGGTGTTTCTAGCAAACCTGATGGAAGATTCAGCTATGCAGGATCTTGCATAAGGAAGGGCGTCCTGACAGAAATCAGGGTTAAATGGTTGGAAAACATGGCATGTTGTTGGTCTCCCAGCCACTGCAGTTCTGTGTGTGTCCTTTGCCCCGGCAGGAGGAAGATCAGCTTGTTTTGAATTGTTGAATCAACTGTGAGAGTATGAGTCCAGTCCATTTCCCTATAAGATGCTGACACAAAGGCAGAGAGGGCACCTCATGGTTTGAGATGGCACATACACACCAATGTTTACTTTCCATGTTGGATAGGAGCCAGTGAATAATCTTGTAGTAAAATCTAATAGATTTTGGCTGTTGAAGACGACGTAGGGCATAAATTTAAACTACCTTTTTAGCACCTCCACTTTCATTGCTGCATTATATTTTTAGTGCATCTGTGTATGTTAACCCATTGCTATGGTGCAACATACACATTTACATCACTACCTCTGCTTTCACTGGGTTAACTGCAATGCTTCTCAGCTCTGCCCTTAAAGCTAATTTTTTTTTGGTCTGAGAATAGTTCAGACTATCCATTCATTTTCAGACCCAGGCTATGAATTCATTCTTGCTTCTCATAGTTTGGGGCAACAGCAACAGCTGGAGGCACCCTCCAAGGCTTGACCCTCATCTGTGCAAACACACTGCTTGAAGCTGTACAGAGGCTACTGTCAGTCTGGGAGGAATAATGTTTGTGTACATGTTACAGATGAGGAGAGGTCATGCATGCTGTCTGCAACACAGCAGGGAGCTGAGCCCTTGCCTCTGAGTGTTCTTCCTATGCCTCCAGAGAGAAATACTGTTACTGGGTTTACTTATACTCCTTTGTGGTCTACACAAGAAAACGGCTGAATCTTCTCTGGGATCTTGTTCCCTTTCTGTGCTCTGAGAAATCTTAACTTTTGGGGATTTTTTTTTTAAAATTGGATTAGAGCCAATAAGCTAGGTAGCTTAACAGTGGGAGAGCTCTGATTTTAGAGCAGGCTGCTAAAGCAGTGACCTCCAAGGGCAAGATGAGGACCGTGAGTTCTGCTGGGATACTGTTGAAAGACTGGCTCCTTCTGCACTGTGCAGGGAGATAGAAGCTTGACACTGCAGTATCTGCACTGCTGGTAGTGAGCAACCCTGCAGCAAAGTAATTGCTCTTCCCTGCTGGGGTTTTCCCAGCCAAAAGAACTAGTTAGTTACTACAAATTGGAGCTTGGGAGCAGACCATATATGCAGTGCAGACGATGGAAAGATCAGGGCTTTTCAGCAAAACAGAGAATAAATCCAATTGACAGTATGTATGTCTTTACCAACTCTCTTACTCTCCCAGAAGAGGAAATATTTAAACCCATCAGATTAAATGCCCCACAGACCAAGATTAAACGTCTCATTGTGGAGGAAGATATAAGGAAGCTCTATTAGCCACCACTTTCTCCACTCTCTAATTAGTTTCTAATATTTAGAAACATTTCCTTATTTCCCTTTGATGAGCCTGCAACTCAGAATTTTTACTCAGAAACACGAGACCCTCATGCCAAAACTGCCAGTAGCTCATGGGGGCTGCAAAATGTACTTTCTGTGTATGAGGCAGGGCAGAGACATAAACCAAGTCTATAGCACCCTGAGAGTGTGCCCTAACTAGCAGGCTGTGAACTGAGCAATGTCTCTTAAAAATGATTTCTTCTTAAGGTTCCAAACTCTTCTGCAGAAAACTTGTGTTGAACGTGGCAAGATAGTGAGGAAACTTTTGGTTATAACAAATCATTTTTTCCCAAAGATTCATGGAAAAATTCCTGAACTGCTTTATATTAGGTATTAAGCCCACTCTGGTCAGAGGTGCAACTTTACCAACAAGTGAAGTAATATCTACAAAGCATTTTCTGCAGTCTGCTGGACCAGTGACAGTAACAATGCAAAACATTCCTGGAGTTCCTGGCAAAAGAACAGGCACAATTTACTGGCTATATGACTCAGGTTAGGTCAAGATGAATAGAAATGATGGTCTAATGAGTAGGTTACTGGCTTGCAATGCAATGGACCACTGCTCAACTCTTGGCATAACTTCAGACTTTTTTTGTGACTTCAGGGAAGATACTTAAATCTTTCCTGTGTCACAGTTCTCCATCATAAAAGAAGAATAATTATAATTTCCTATATAAACAGGGATGCAAGGAAGGTAAATTTATTCATGACTGCAAACATTGAGATACTGCAGGAGGGGCAGTCTAGACATGGAAATGTTCAATTCTGTATCTTCCAGTAAAGGAAAGAGAATGCAGAAAATATTTTCTAAAGACAAATTGCAAGGTTATTTTCCCCTCTCCCAAATGTGGCATGTAGAGAGATATTAATAATTTTTTTCTCTTCTCTATTCCTTTTTAAGTACATTCCTTCCTTCCCTTGCAGGCAGAGACAGACCTAAAGCATATGATGTTCCTGTATCACTTCAGGTCTGATTTGACTGTTTTCTGACACTGAAATATTCAGAAGTTTTATATTTGATTTCATAATTCTGTTTCTTAAAATTTAGTATTTCACTGTGACCTTCTAGACCCTTTGAAACACTCTATAAAATCTGCATGGTGTGGGCGGGAGTATTTCTGGCAATCTTTGTTCTTTTCAGGACTCAATTTGTGTGAAGCTATGTTGATGGATTTGCTATCACATTAGTCAAAGATTTTCTCTACTAAAAATTACACATTGGTTTTCATGTAGGAAAGCAAACAAAAATCACTCATTTCTGGAAGATAAACATTTTACTCAACAATTTTTGGAGAGTAGCTTCCTTTGAAACTCAGTTTAAAGAAACAGATGAGAGCTAAACGGAGGCAAAATATATCCAGCTGTATAAAGTCAGGCACCTCTGGAGCATGAATCATTTCCCATGACAGAGGGTATTGTACTCTGAAGATATCTGTTGCTCACATTTGACTATAGAGGAAACTTGAATAACTTATTTAGGCTAGTTACCTAGTTTTTGAATAGGCAAAATTGGGCAAAGAATCCATATAATTGCCATCAATATGTATACATTTTAAATCATTGTACAGCCTTCTCTGAGTGTTTAGACATAGACTAAAATAGGCTTTCCAAAAGTCAGGCACCTAAAATGCTGGGCATTTTTGGAATTGTAGGACTTCTTACATACAGGACTTAGGTATTTTCTGGGGAAGAGATTTGACTCAGGCTTTATATGGGTAGCTGCGCTGCTGATGTGCTCTGGCCTCAACTACTGCATTTCATGCTGATCTCTCTGCCATATGCCACCTTTTTGGGTAAGAAAGCCCCATGATAAATTATAAATAACATTCAAACTCATATTTTAGGTTATATTTCTGTTGCTACTAGTTTATTTAACCAGGACCAGTCACCCTTTGCCTCCTCCCATCAATACTTGCAAAGCCTGAAAGTGGGTTCTGTGTCGGCCCTGCTCAGAAGGTGTGTTGCCATGTCCAGGGTTGCAATCCAGAGTTTGTCCCTGCCATACTGGGTGCACTGCTTACACTGGCTAATGGGCTACTCATTACCCCTCTTCTCGACTTCCCTGGAAATAAATGGAGATTTAAGCTGAGGAGTGTCACTGGCTTTTTTTGCAGTGGAAGTGGGGAGGCGGTCTCAGGGGCTGGCAGTGTCTTGTTGCTTCCTTCCGCAACAGCTTCTTTGTGTTTGTTTGGGAGGTGAACAGGTTGTAAGGCTTACACAAATCTGTCACTATCTCTCAGGGCCAGACCCCAACAAGACCACCTAGTGGCACCTTTTAAAGTCTTCAGTGCAAATTATAGTCATGGGAATAAAAGAAGACTGTACAATATGGTGAGTTTTGCTGCTTTTAGAGATAAGATTTTAACTGATACGTGTGATGGGGTAAAACCATGGTATTCTCTTCATCTTGTTCAATTCAGTATTTGTAAGGCTCCAGTCACCATGGCATCTGGGCATGAAAGATACCTTATGTCAGCAGGATATGCATCAAAGGAGTCCTTTTCTAATGGATAAACCTGATATCAAAGAACTGAAGAAACTGAACCAAAATTTACAGGTGTCCTTTGCTTTGATCATTAATTAAAATGTGACTTATACTCATAGTGTCTCTATTAGAGGACTTGACACAACAAAGCATCTGAGGTACCCGGCTATTTCTTGTAATGCTGTGAAAGACAGGTGTTCATTCCTGGGAAAGCTTTGAAGCTAAAAATAAAATAAAACAAAATTAAAATTAAAGGATATTTCCAGGTACATAGTAATCATCTTAATACTTATATTTTAGGGGGTTTTGTGTGTGTGTTAAATACTGACAGAACTCCTGGCTGGAAAGGAATGCAGACAATGAGGTAAAGTAAAGCCTTCTAAGTCATTTGAGATCAATTGTCAGAGAATTCGTCTCAGCCATGTCATTATCAGATTAATAGCTGAGTTCCAATTTAAGCTGGAATTATTTGGATAACAGAAATCAAAAGGAAAGTTTTTGCAAACAATTTGCCTTAGGGCAAAATAAAAGTATTAGAGATAGGATTTTTTTTATTTTCACCACACCCCTTGAAATTCTATGCAGATTAGATTGCTTCATAGGCAGACCATGACAGCCAACCCCAGCACCCCAGGTTAGATCAATCTGAGGTGTAAGATGGATCAGGGCATTTTATTTCCCCAGGAGTAGCCCTGGAAAATGAAACCTAGTCTCTTGGTGCTAGTGGGCCCTACAGCAGCCAATTATGTTGATGATTCAGAAAAGCTATCAGGGGTTATAGATTTGAAGTTTGTAGAATATCTTGAGTTAGAAGGGACCCATAAGGACCACTGAAGTCTAACTTCTGATGTCCTCCTAATACAGGTCATTTGGCAAGTGAGCATTCATGCAGCTTTTTTCTCTGCTTTTCTCTCCATGATAAACTTTTAAAAAATCTACCAGATTTGTCATTTTCTTTTGCCTCCTACTCACTTTGCGTTCCATCCCTTCATCTTCCTCTCTTATTCATTTTTCATAAGCTCACAGATTCGTATTTATCTCTCATTGAAATAGCATTAAACATGCCACCTGGGGTTGAATCAGCTCTTACATGCAGAGAATGGAAAATGTCAAAAGAATCCTGTCACTCAACCCAAATAGCTAACAACTTCCTAAACACTAAACATATTTTGTCTTCACCCCTTCTGCTGTGAATCTAAGATTTTCCCTAGCATTTCCCAAGCATGTTCTACCATGCTGTACCATTTGATCTTTATAATATCTTGGGGTGAGGGGATCAAACATGCAGAAATTTCATTTGCAATGAAATGATGATGATCTTCATCATCTTCATCAATGTGACACATACACATACTCTGAGGTGGTAGTAGTTATCAGTGAGTGTTGTGTCCCTTCTGCTGCCATGGCTTATCAGTGCTTATCACCACTTAGAATCCACCTGGTGTCCATTCCAAATTTCACGGTTTTCCAGAGTGAGCAAGGCACCCTTCAGCTATCAGTTCCTCTATAACTGACAGGTACTAAGGACTCTAATGACAACTTGTTAGATCCTCTTACCCCCTAAATGTAGAGTAACTGAGTAATTTCTGCAACTCTGGAGAAATGCTTTTGACTCTGTGGTGTAGTTGTCATAGTAGCAGTCTAGGAGAAGACAACACCATATCAGCTCTGGTTTGTTCGAAAGAACACTCTGGGCTTTATTGCTTCCAGTCATGGGGAGTTGCCTTTCCATTTGGTTTAAATCATGCTATAATTCATGCCACCTGAAATTCTGGTCCAATCATACTATACCACGTAACAATTAAATCAGATTTAAAGACTAACCTAGGAGTTTTGTTCTATGAAGGTAATTTCACAACGTTAGGTTCACCAGGCTGCTTTCTGTAATTTAGGATTTCTGTGAAAAATCCTAGACTGAAAAAGACAACAACCTATGAGCACACTCAATAAAAGACTAGCAAATTGCAGGTGTTAGTGGTAAGTTTTCTCTGAGAAGGATGACCCTGTGAAGCCTTTTTTCACTACAAGTGGGATCTACTTTGTTGCACTCCCTTTGGTAAAGCCCATATCAAAGCCACAGCAGTGGAGTGTTGTCTGGAGACTTGACAGTCCCATTGCTTTTCAGAGATTTTTCCATTAGGGTTCAGGTTCTGGTTTAGCAGAATAAGTGACTCCAGAATACAAGGGAATTCTTCCCACTCCCAACTCCCTTTTTTTTTTTTTTTAATCCCTGATGTAAAAGAACACAACAGTTTATTATACTTTTAATATCAAATGCCAGTTTTTACTTTACTTTGTCCTTGATGTTACACCTACAGGTAGGTAGGTCACTGATACATGTATATATTCATTCTGTACTGCATTTAAAATAAAAAAAAATGTAGAATGGACTATTGACATTTCCAGCTGTAACATATTTTCACCAGATGTGTTATGCCCATTCACAGATACTATGTCCTCACTTCGTTTTTAGTGAGCAGCTTAACTTATTCTTTGTCAGTAAGTACTCTTTAGGAATATTTCTGTGAAATACAAAAAGCTTGCAAGTATACTTAAAACTATCAATTAGCTAGATGAATGACATGAAGAGTAAATCAGCAAAGCTATCCAGAACATTGGACTACTGCAGACAAAACTTTTCACCCTTTCCAGGAAAACTCTCCTTGATTTCTATTATCATCAACATCTGCACTCTTCAATGCAGATCCCCTACCTTTTAGGAAATATAAATCAAGTCCGTATTTCTAGACATTAATTTTTAAACATTTTACCCACTGTAGCAGAGATGGAGTATCACCTGGTTTACTAATGACCTGAGTCTGGAATTTGAAGAAGGAGAAAGCATAGACAGTATCCATCCACCTTTACTCATCCCAAGACTTGTAAAGAGAAGACAGTCATCTCCTATTTACACAACTATTGATGTGATTTGAGATTATTACTTGTCTTTTAGATTTTACTTTATCTTGGTGATCTTCATGGAAAAGGATTTTCCAGGGAAAAAAGTCCCTAGAAGAAATTATTTTGATATTACATGGTGAGGAAAATAGAATTCTACCGCTGAAAGGAACTAAACAAAAGAAAACTACTGAATGTCAAGGACAGATGCAGCCTTAGGTGTCAGGTATGAAATGGAGGGGCAAAATTCCCTCTTCTCTGCTGATCTTTGGCTGCAATGTATATGAACTTCTGGGACTGGCTGTTACAGCTGTGGCTTATTTCATTGTTGGCTGTTCTGTGAAATATTGATTATTCTAAAGGTCTGTGTCAGTAAATTTCCAAGAAGTCATTAACCAATAAAAATATGTATTTTATTCTGGAATCATTACTGGATCTTTGTGTGTGTTACTGATGACTTGATCTGTCTTTTCTTGGCAGGCATCGAGAGAAGGGCTGTATGTAACTTACACATTCCACTTCCAAGAATTGTAAGAAAGGGAAAGTCTGAACAAGAAAGAGGAGAAAGAAAATTTCATGCCTGATTTAGAGTAAATACATCCTTAAAACTGCAAAATTGGACAAGGAAATAATTTGAGATAGATTGTTTGTTTAATGAGGAGTTGAAAAGATGTCTTTCATTCACATATGCCAAGTTTGTTGATAGGGGCCAAGACTTGTTGGCGGAATTGTTTGAAAAAATAAGTCAAGGGCTTAGGTAAAATTCAGTCTTGAACTGAGCACCTGTTACCTACATCATCTACAAGATCTGCCTGTATAGAAGCAGCAGGGCAGATTCATCCACCATAAATACAGTTCACGAGTGTGTGTGTATGTGATTTTTTTCTGCAAGACTGCTACAAGCATGACTGACTGTCACAGGTGGCATTATAAAATCTTCAGTAATTCAAAGCTCTGCATCCCTGTGTGTGCACAAAGCTATGGGTAAATGACAACTTCTTCACAAATCAGGACTCAGTATCTTTTCAGAAGACTTTTCTTAACAACCTAAGCATCTGATTACCATGCAGGAGTACCTGGATGAGATTTTATGGTTTGAATTAAAGAGGTAGACTAGATCATCTAATATTTTCAATCTACCCTTTGCATCTCTGAGATGGGGATAAGTCATGTGAGTCAGGGTACTTCTACATAAGCATATTTAACCATAACATCATACATTTTTATGGTACGAGGTCTTCTCTGAGGAACTCTTGCATTATTGTACTGCTCTACAAAGCCAAAATTTGGCTTTCCAGATACTTAGTTGAGAAGAGCTGATAAGAAGTTTGCCGCTGAATTTGATAATAGCTATTATGGAGTTTTTTTATGTAATTTGTAAACTGCAAAGCGTAATAATTCCTGAAAGCAGATGAAGACTGTGGTAACTGAGGATTGAATATATTTTTGGACTACAGCTGTGCTTCTCTGTTTTGAAGCTGTCTGTCAAAAACTGCAGAGAACATGAAAATGTGATCAACCAGAACCATAAACAAAAATCCCTGCCCAACAACCACATGGAAAAATAGCCAACCAGAGTCTGGATTACCACAGCTGTCAACAAGACTTCCATTCAGAAATCCTCTCTTTGGCCTGTCTTCTAATACTATTGCTAATGGAAAGAATGCTCTTACAAGAAGGCAAACTCCTTTACATAGTTGGTTTTGATCACGTACCAAATAGAGTTTCAACCAGAGAAAATGAATAAACATCTGTAGGAATTTGCAAACAATTACAGCATGTTTTTTCTGCCTCTCCCTCTCTCTGCCTATCTTAATACAAGTGTACATGCATAACTTTTTCAGATTTGTTTAAAACTCAAATACTACCCAATGACATTTTGCAGTTGTGGAATTTTTCAATTCATGTTGCAAATTTTCTCCAGGGATTCAAAACTATTCAGCCAAATTGTGTTGCTTCCTTCTGATTTGTCAAATGGGATGTTGAGTCCTCTTACAGCATCTTTTGCAGTAGAGGTTGCTACAGCTGCAACAGCTGAAGGAAGATGTGACAGGACATAAATATGGTTTATTAGGGCTCTATTTGGAGTATTTGCAGAGAGGATTACTGAGTGCTTTCTCAACACACAGCCTTAGAGATACTACTTAAAGGAAAATTCTTAACTTTTCTTTAGTATACCAAATAACACTCAAACTTCAGTTGCTGAGATGCTGGCTTTGAACTCAGAAGTGACATTTATGGAAGTGGAAAAACTGAGGTAGATTCAGATTCACTATTTCAATCGTTAACTGCTTCTTCCTGATTTGGTGAAGAACAAGAAATGAAACTATAAAGTTAGAAAAAAACCCTCCTGTACATAAAATGCATAAAAACCAGTTTCAAAGTTGAGAGTGTTATTGATTGTCTAGTTCAAAGCACAGGTGCTTTCGTTAATGGCAACTTATGGCAGCTGGAACAGACTTCTTTTATTTAGGGGGTAAAATGAATCACTGATTCTCTCATTACTCTGGTCTGTGTCTCTAAATACAGAGATGTGAAACAATGCTGCTGTGGTTAGTGCTCTGACCACGGCTTGATAAATCCTGTGTTGTCTATCTTTTATAGTTGTTTGTACATAGAGACCTACTGTGGAATCAGTCACCTCCATTTATATGCAACATAACACTTCTGGTTTTATGTAAAGGCTGCAGTTTGAAAAATACTGGAATGTGAACAATAAGGTTATTAGTCTGCAATGGAAAAGTGAGGTAGTAATGGAAATGCGAGGTTGTCTGGCAATTTTAAGTCACTGGTCCTGCATTAAACTCGTGGCTGTTCCTATAATGGATTATTTTAGTTCTGAAAACACAGCTTGAAAAGTGGACCGGACTCTGCAAGTGCTCCCCCTGTGAAGAGCATGCATTTCCATGCTAATAATCTGGATCAAGGGTATGAATCTGATAATCTTGTTCTACGGCAGCTTCAGGAATGATTTTAAATGACTCAACCTAGTATTGACAATAGAAATGATCTTCTTGCCACTGATTTTAAGTAATGATCTCCCCTGATGCTCAGTGCTTAACCTGCCCACAGAAACACCAGCTGTTTGGAGACTGTTGCAATTCTCAGTCCACTAAAATTGTGATGAAAGACTTCCTTCTCTTCAAGGATCTCTTTGCCAGGAGCAAATAGCTATGGCAGGCAGATAACAGTAAAAGTGCCTCCCAAGAGCAAAATGAAGTTTTATTTAATGTGCCCTAGGATAAACACTGCATTAAAACCTAAGTATGAGAAAATTTCTCCAAACAGTTTTTAAGACACAGACAGAGATACATAGCAGTCACTTTTTCCACATCACTCCCAAAGCAAAAAAACCTAGAGGAATACCTCCTGCCATTTTGCTGTCACCCACAAAGTGCTGGGTTGGTCATGCATTTCTAATGTTATCCTATCTCTGGACACTGTAGGCTCTCTTCCTATATAGAAACCTGTGTTTTTTATCAGGAGTTGTGAGTTTTGCTGAACTAATGCCAGAATGAACATTGATACCAGGTGCCTGCTCTGGCAGAATCCAGTATCACACCTACAGATAAAGTGTAAAATTGCATGTGTCATTCCCAAAGCACCACAAATTACTCTGCCCTTCATCTCAAAGAACATGATAACTCCTACTTTGAGACTTCAGACAATACAACCTTGGCAAAAGACAAGTTTTCTGTAGCCAAGAACATAAAATCTCATGTATTTTACTGCACTAAAGGGGTTGACTTTTAAAGAAAATGTATTGCCAGATTGAATCTACCTTTGGTCTATAAAATAAAACATACTGTCCTGGGCAAGTACAGTGTTAAACAGTCTTTGACTGGTTTGGAAGGAACCACAGTGTGCTGTGGTGCTGACTGCTGGAGGCTCAGATATGAAGGTGATACAGGTGCAAGCACATAAATGTTCATGATAAGAGAAATAGATGGTCAGGAATGACAGAGTCATCTTCTCTGAGAGTGTGAGAATTCCATACTTCATGCTTATTGCTTGAAGGCTGTGGAGAATTTAAGCAGAGCACTGGGAAGAAGGGTGATGGCTCTTGGGACACTGAAGGCCATCACCGCTGTCCCAAAACCTCTGACACTGTGTGGGCTGGTGGAAGCCTTCCTGGCATGTTCCCAGATTAAGCATTCACATTCAATCAGTAAAAAAAGAAATCTGTGTCTTGAATTCCATACCTTAGTTTCCCTGTTCTCCAGCACATTTTGAAATTTTGAATCCTTCAAATGCATGGCAGATCTAATTAACCTCAAACACACAGGGTGACTAATTAGCAATTAAAATTTGAATTTAAAAGTGAAACCTGATTAAGCAGCTTGCAATTCTTTACTGGAGGATCAGGTCAAAAGTATTAAACCAACTCTGCTACTGAAAGTGAAGTGACTGGCCCCAAAGGACTACACTTGTAAATAGTCTCTGAAAGATGACTGTAATACTTCTTCATCAACACTTACATGAGGGAGTTCTTATATCTGTACAGAAAAATGTCCTTATTTTATACAGAAATGCAAGAATTTGAGCTAAGGAATGGATTAGACCACAGAGAACTGTGGACTGTCAGCAGAGATCAGATGAAAATTTACATATTATTAAGATCAAAAGAATAATTTCCTGAAGTTTTTTTTTTTTTTTTTAATCCATTTTCAGGCACTAGCAGTAAGGTTATTCAGGACTTTCAACTAGTTTAGTGGGATAACAAGCTTACATCTGTTTTTTGTTTTATTTTTTTTTAATTTATGGACTAAATAATTATTATTTATGGACATAATAGTTACTATGTCACCTTCTATCTTAATCTCAGTTTTACTCCAAATTTCTGAGCTCTGTGCATTTGCTGAAAAAAAAAAGAGGGTGGGGAAAATACTGGCAATTCTAAAATAAGTGACTGCTTCATATATCACTGCTGAAATGGAACTGGCCTGGCTAAGGACGTTCATCTTTAAGGACAAAGATAATCATCTTTATAGCTTGCAAATTCCTTATTAGCGTGCAGAGAGTGTTACTATAAATTCAAGCTGCGTATTATGAGCCACTCATTTTTAGCTGTTAGAATTCATTCTCTGAATATTTAGTAAGATGATGAAGGGAGGTGAATGGCGACTCCCCAGCTGGACACAGTTCCAGCTTAAGCAGAACGATAAACTTCTAATATGAAGATGGAACTTATGGATTCTGGCCAGAAAAAAATAACATCTCACCAGTGGAATTCCAGTTCAAACTCTATTCTGGAAAGAAATTATTCTAACAAGGCTTCTCACCCTTTTAGGGGCTTCTGGAAAAAAAAAAAATAGTGGAAAAGCCAAGTGTGTGGTCTTTTGAAATTTCAGAGTAATTTGTAAAAGAGACAGTATGGGCAGCTTTTAGGAAAAGAAACAGAAAAATTGCTGCAACTTGACAAGAAATATTTGCTGCCTGTAAGCTTTTACAACACCAACCATGACCCTGGAAATGGAATTATTTTTTTTTTTCCCAGCAATATGTCTAAAACAATGACCCTTAGACGCTTGTGCAGATTATTGAAGTGGTAGTTGATTTGCTGTATTTTTTAAGTAATAAAAAAAATTGAATATAAGAATAGGAAAATTAATTCTGTTGGAATACATAGGTCTTGATATTTACATTTTGAGATCTTTTTATATTCTTACATTGTCTGTACTCTTGAAAAAACTGAAAAGCTTACCCTTTGTATTTTCACTTAATTCATATAATGGCATTCATATCTTGGGGACTGCTTCTGACAGATAGTACAAAATCACACTCACATGCAGCAATTCTAACTTAAGTAAACAAGCAGTGATTTATCCTGAAGATATGGCAATAACGTGGGGGTCCAGAAGGAATGTGCATGATTACAGTCCATACAAATCTATGTAAGTGCAAACATCTTCAAAACACTGGGTGTGATCCTAGATTCAGTATATCTTTGCAATGTTCAGCAGTGCACTGTGGCTTTGTATATGTTTATCCACCTATACACACATCTAGCCAAAGTTTTGCATTCACTCTGGTAAAAAAGTGTATCCCTCACTAGTACAAAAATGTTCATGATGTGGTTTTCTCTGCTGGTGTGCTTGCCCTGAAACTCGCTGGTCACAAGATGTTGCTATGCAATAGTAGCAATCATCTACTTCACCTCTGGAAAAAAAAATGAAATCAGAGCATTGCTGAGTCTGTACCCTTGGTTCTATTCAGAAATAAATAGACAAGGCTCTGACTGATCTCATCTGATGTTGGTGCTGACCCTGTTCCTAGCAGGAGGCTGGACTACTACTCCAGAGATCCCTTCCAACTACTAAAATTGATGGCCTCCTTTGACAGTCTTGCTTTTGAAAAGCCTCTAAGTCATCACAGTTGATAGCCTGCCTTCTTGCTGTGGACTACACTTCAGTACCTGGAGCTGCGGGATCTGCCCAGTGGAGGAAAAATGAAGGAGATAAAGAGATTTTATAGATGAATTGTTTTTACATGAAGGCAAATACCACATTTTCCTTTTAAAACAATTGTTATTTTATCCCTTAGGTGCTACTATTTACAGTGGCTCAAATTGTTTACATTCAAGACAAAAATTTAGCAAGAGCAGCTTGCTTTGATACAACTAATTGAAACACTTTACAACACTTACCATTAAAGCTCTTCTATGGTGATTGCCACACAAGCTGTTTCCTCAGGTAATGGGAAATATAAAACCATCACTACAGCACTCCACTTAAGAGCAGACTTTGGTTATTGGATTTGGGTTGGGTTATTCTTGGTCTAAAAAGACCTTAGCAAGATGCAGAGTTGGCAGTCACCCTTATGTTCACTCCTGTGCAAAAGACACAGTAACTGGAGTCCCTTGGTACCCAAAGGCCCATTGGGAAAAATACACTTCGCTAGCTCTCTGAAGTAAACTGAACTGCACACTGTATGCTCTAGACAGAAGTATGAAGCAGTCCATGATGCAACATTTTGGCAAAAGTTTCCAAGTATACAAGAAAGACAGGAGAAAAATCAGGCATGTCTTTTGTGTAAATGCTTTTGTTTCATGGAAGTCCTGGCAAAAGCCCGAACATGCTCTATGATAATTCACATTCACTTGTAAAATCTGCATGTCTTTAGCAAGACTGAAGCATGAATAATTCTAGAGAGCAGTTCTTGGAAACCATCACTTATAGTAGCAATGCTTTAAGACTTGTGGGGACACATTCAATTAAAGCTTCATATAGTTTCCATACCAAATAAATCTACGCAAAGCTGAATAAATAACAGTGGGGGAAATGTTTTCAGCCTACACTAACTTATAGTATGGCTCCTTTGCCCTGCTTTAGAAATGTAAAGGGACTTCAGAGAGTTTTAAATGAACTGTTAATGGAGGACATAAAGGACATTAACATAAATGGAAATCAGCTTCATGAGCACCACAGAGATAAACTATTGATTGGATTACTTGGCTTCAGAAATTCAAAAAACCCTTATGAATCGAGTTTTGATTTTGAAAATTATTAACCTTCTCTGCTTCACTTTTTATTTCATCCTTTCTTCTCAGTCATGAATTGTGGTTGCTTTTCATTCTGTGACTTTCTTTTGGATGAAGGGAAAGGAGAATGTGATGTCAGTTCAGACTGTGGATTTCAGCACATTCACTGCCTGAAAGAATACTTGAACTTATTGACCAGAAGGTGTGTAACTCCATTACCCCATTTTTTTAAGCTGAATTTGGTGCTATCTTAATGCATCAAGAGCAGACTAAGAAATCAGTCTCCTTGCTCTCATCTGAAATATCAGGAATGTCCTCTTCCCTCTATCTTGTCAGGAAAAGGACTTCTGAACATATATGAGAATTTAAGTTCTCTGAGGGGTTCAGTGACATTACATCTCAGGCTAGAAA
This sequence comes from Pyrocephalus nanus, assembly GCA_038380795.1. Taxonomy (NCBI): domain Eukaryota; kingdom Metazoa; phylum Chordata; class Aves; order Passeriformes; family Tyrannidae; genus Pyrocephalus; species Pyrocephalus nanus. Next base: position 44,940,438 of record CM076259.1, read on the forward strand.
AAGTTAGTCCTGTGACCGGAGGAGTACCCAAGAGAAGACTGATTTGAGAGGTCAAGTTGGCACCAGGAAGTATGGCTTTGAGGCAGGAGTGGAACAGAGACAAGGAGTTAAGAAAGGCTTCAGCAGTTAGTGAAAATTAATTTGGGAAGTGCCAGTGCACTTAGACTGAGTTTAAGTGTTGTCAAGAAGGTTGGATTTTCTACAATAATCCTGCAAATTTCTCCTCCAGATTTGTCGCTCTTTTCTGGAAACAGGACTTTTCCTCATCCCTTAAGTTTAATTAAGATTCTGACAAGAGACTCTGGATGCAACATATGCCTCCACCAAATCCTTTTGTCTATCTAAGAATTTATTATTCAGGTACAAAGGGATTAATAAGAACTCTAAGGTTTAGAACTTGATATCTGGGTTCAGTAAAGTTGCCCATTTCTATGCATTAGAGAAAACTTCAGGAGCCAGTTCCTGAGTCCTGAGGGTGAAAAAAATGTTTTGAAGACTCAGGATATTTCTAAGATCAAGAGATGGCAGTCTAAAATGCTTCTGTGGAAAGATGTTTGTCATTCGGCCAGCACAGAGACCAGTTTCTGGGGTTCATGGAAAGGTTTGAAAATTCACAGGGCTATGAGGACAGAGTTAGTGAATATATGCAGAGTTTATGGATAGAGCAAAACTAACAGATGTAATGGCATAAAAAAATTATGACTTATGATACATGGCCTTTGAATACATAACTCTGTGGACATAACCCTGCCAAAACACTGGTGAAGGCAGGAGTAGGAGCCGGTGGGAAAGAGAAAGGTATACATGAACCAGGCAGGAGCAAGGAGTTTCTACTCTGGTGTAAATTCTTATTCATTCTGGGATGAATAGCAATGCATTCCTGGCCTTTGTAGCCTTAAACATGCACTTGGATTGTGTTGTAATATTACACTTCTTGAATAAGGGTCATTCATATACTGTCTTGAAAGACCAGTAGTGTTGCTGTGTTGGAATGAGCTATTAGTGTTAATATCACAAAACATAGAATAATTTGGCTTCTGACTACCATGCCAGTGGTACCTCATTCCTGACTCTACTGCTTCATAGAAATGGTTAGTTTGTTGGTTGTATGAAATTTGGTAGCTCATATGAGAGAGAAGTTCTTGTTGCTTGTTGGTGTTCCCTTTCGTGAGGAAAATTCCAGGATATGTGGCAAAGCAGAAAGTGGTTAATATCAAGTGGGTGAATGCCCCTCATCTGTGTGTATTTTATTCTGTTTGGGTCATCAATACTGGTGCAAAAGACAGTAAATTTTTCCTGGGCACTGGTTTTCCAAAGTGAAGAAACTTTGCCTGCCCCTGTTGGCCTCTTGCAGGAGACACAGTGTGGGGTGTCAGAGTTAAAAATCACAGTAATTGAAGGAGTCATCCAAATCCTTGTGTGTCTAGTGTGTTTCTTTCCCATTTGTGTGATTACAGCAGCTGCCGCTTTAACTTTTCTACAAAATCATGTTAATCTAAAAAATCATGTTAATTAATTTTAGGCATAATTTCACATAGTCATTTTATAAGCAATTTGACTTCTCAGTCTGCCAGACGTGCCAACTAGAGCTTGCCTATGCAGAATGTGAGCTATTCCCACTGACCTCACATAATTTCTAGAATCAAGAGGTGAAACAGCACTGAAAAACTTGTTATTTGCTGTAAACTTATTCTACAGCAGAAGAACTGATTCCTAAGGAGATAAAAGAGCTGCTGGAGGGACTGCTCAGGAGTTGAGGTGGCAGCTGCAACATGGGAAGTACTCTTTATCTTTTCTGTGCTTGTGCTGTTGCTAGTGGGTCTGGAGGGACTGACCCACTCATTCAGTCTTCTCTGTAATTTTATTTAAATACTCACTGGCATCAGTTATGGGATCTATATGTCTTATTCTTCCATACTGGGGTGAAGTCCCTTGTGGACTTCAACTCACTTAATATCTAAGTAAGGAGATGTCAGAGGAGCCTCTTCCTACAAAATGGCATGGAAAATTGTCCCCTAATAGACAATGTCAGTCTGAAGCTTCCTAGGAAGACCTGGAAGTTCATCAGGACTTTCATCTAAACTCTTAGGGAGGCCAATAGGCAAAAGTAAAACTCTCCTCAGAAACATGAAAATAAGTGTTCTAAACTTAATTTATTACAATGAGTTGAATAAGCCAGGGTTTGGTTGGTTTTGGTGATGTTTTTTGGTGGTTTGTTTATTTTGGTTTGGTTTGGTTATTTTTTTTTTTTTCCCAAGAAGAAAGCATTATTTGTTGCAGGTTATTTTGAGTGAATCTAAGTTTTTTTCCCCTCTCCTTATCAGCCAAATTAACATCTTCCCCCAACGAGTAATTTACCCAGCACAATCCCATAATCATGAATTATTCATAACAGACATTTGGAGTTTAAAAACAGAGAAGAGAATATGAAGGAGAGAGTAATTCTTACAGGAGCTGATGAAACTGAAGTAGGTAATTCCCAGCTAAACCCTAACACAGATCTACAAGTCCATGATGATCTACAGGTATGTGATGACTTTATCTGACAAATTGGAAGTGGTCAGTGCTGAAAGATGCTCAGAGTGCAGGACCCTCAGGGAGCCACAGCTGCAAATATCCTTCAGGAAAAAGAATGAATTGAAATACTTATAAAAAGGAAAGCATGAACAAAACCACCACCACCACCACCACCAAAAAAAAAAAAAAAACAAGAAAAAATTTTGTTATAAAACAATTATCATCATGCAGATCCTGTCCATCACTCTTATACAACAAACAGCAATAACAAAGGACAATGTTGCTGTGTTTTTCACTTCACTTCTCCGTCTCAGAGAGCCACTGTGAATTATTAAAATTATGATGATGTGTTTGATTCCAGGAAAGTTTTTGTACTGAATTAAAAATGCAGTAAATGCTAATTGGAGTTGATATATCTCCTGCTAGATTAATTTTGAATCAAGTACTGCAATATATTGACGCCGTGTTAGTGATTAAGATGTTCTCTAAACTGAAAGTGTTTCCCAGGGAATAATTACAACTTAGAGGAAAGAAGAAAAGATTGAAGGTGTCAAGGATTAAAAACATATGAAAACTATATTTGTTATGCTTTATAGAACTTAGAGAAGAACAAGCAAAAGGACTTGCCTGAGTAATTGAGGAATCTTTTAAAATATTTTAAAATAATAAGATCCTAAGGTATGGCTGGAAATAATGATCCTAAGGTATGGCTGGAAAAAGAAATTCAGTTCAAGGTAATTGTATGGGATGGAACTGCTTTTTGCGTCACATTGCAGAAAGGTGCACACTTCTTAATGCTTCCATGACATAAAGGAGGAGAAAGGTCCGGGGCAGTACAAGCACAAGCACACAGTCAGCCTGATCAGCATAGGCTCTTATTGTGTTGCCAGTCTTGCTCTGCTTTCACGATTTTCAGTGATGCTTGATCAGGAGGAATCTTCTTTGAATTTGAAGACAAATTTTCTCCTGGCTCTGAGAGAGTGTAATTGAATCTGTGCTTATTTTTGGGGGGTGTTTTTTTGTTGTTTTGACTGGTGAACTGTTTCTCATGAACCTACTTTTCTTGGCATGGACCTGAACTGTTGATGGCTGGGGAGCTTCATCAGAGGTCTGCCACCTGTGGGACTTCTGTCAGTACCTCCAAAGTGACCATGGCAGCCTTCTTTCCTACTCAAACACACCAGATGCCTCATTTCCCTCCTGTGCCCACCTGAATTGAAAAATTTGTTTTTTTCCAAGCTCAGACCAGGGAATCTAGAAGACACAAAGATACAGAAGGACACACATACAGTGTCACTCTGTGACTCTACTTTCCAAGACTTTGATTTCTTGTCTGAAAATTTAAGATTTTATGACATGTGAGTATAAATATAAATCTTGTTTGTTTAAGGATGAAGGACGGTACAGAGATGTGCGAGCTGCTTGCCACAGAGCTGGAGAGAGGAGACCTGCATCGGTTAGAGGAAAAGAGAAGTAAGTAGTCCCTAGCAAAAGCTGAAGGAAACACCCAGAGTGAGAAAATGTATGCAGGTTTCTTTTTTTTTTTCTTTTTTTTTTTTTTTTCCCCTAAATAGAAAAAAAAATAGTACCCTCAGTATTAGGTTCCCATTAAGATTAATCTGCTGTTAACCAGCAGTAGAATCACGAAATGGACATAAAAGGTTTCTCCAACCCTTTGCTATTGGTATGGAAACCCTTTACTCCTGGGAACACACTGTCACTTGCTTTTGCAAATGGGTACTTCAATGATACACTTAATATGATGGAATTTTCACCACCTTCTCTGAGAGTAATTCCGTAATACACTTGTGAGAAGTTGGCTATATATTTATTTGCAGTGGGTGAGAAATGCCTGCATTTGACCACAAACTCACTTTCACACACTGCAACTTTTTGGTCAGCCAACAGATAGTAGCACTTTTGGCTACTGTGGACCTGGGATGTGTCCAAAAAATACAGAGTCCGTATCCAACAACTAACTTTCAAAGTCCTTCAGCCTCATCATTATTAAAACAATGAGTAAGGTAGTAATGGATTATGAACGTATTAATACCTGTTAATGTGTCAGTTTCAGAAAGACTTGTAACTAGGTGATCAGGTGTTACCTAAAAAGCTTCAGAAGTTAAAAAAAAAAACAAACAGACAAAGAGCTTCGAAACTTGTGGGAAGCATTGCTATCAACATGTTTTCCCAGTTTGGATTAGAATAATCTATTTCACAGTCACACAAACTAACTGATAATTAGCAAACTTGAACAAAATGTCCCCATTCAGAAATCAAAATTATTCACCACAAATATTAATTGCAAATGTAGCCTTTTTTTTTCTCCTGTCCATGAATATATTTTACATCCATAAATATTCATTTAATAGTTTATGAAAACAGATTTTAGTCTGTGGGTTGCTTGTAAGATGGTTATTATATCTGTATAGTTTTTACATGTGCATCACAATTACTCAATAATCCACATAGGTATCATCTCTTCTCCCTTGAAATGAGATTGTGGTTTTAAAAACAAAATAATATGGAAAAAAGTGTAGGGATTATTTCAGTGTTGGCATCATTTACAGGAACAAATCTCATGCACTAAAATTTGAGTAAAGTATGAAGATTCATGATTATCATGACAAATGCCCAGCTGTGTGGGGCTTTATAAGCATGACATATTATAAAAGCATAAATAGCAGGAAACTCTGCTTATTTCTTTTATTCACAAAAATATTCTTGAATCACAGTGTTATTGTAAATGTCCTTTCTCACAATGATACAATTTCCTGTTTGAATCTCTGAGCATTAATTGTAACTGCTTGTCAGCTTCCAAAAATTGTTAGACAAGATAATATCCAAGCTTTATGTTCACTTGATTAGATACTGCAGTATGCACCCCCTGTCCTCTCCCTACCCTCCTTCCAGAGCATTTCTTTTATTGAGGAAAATAAGACAAGCTGCTCTTTCCATTTTTGTTGCTGAGAGCCAGTCCCCCATCAACTCTGCACCTTTTAACCCTCATGATGTGATGTTGATAGAGCTGCCACTTAAAAACAAATTCTGTGTGGCCATCAGGGAGCTTCCTGTGGTGATGGAGATGACAGAGCCTTTTGCAGAAGGTTGCTTTTGAATCTGCTGTTGGGAGGAAAGCCCTTGTTGTCTGATATCTAACAGCATTTGGGTTCAAATGTGAAGTCCCTGGGCTCATTCTGGATTCCTCATGTATAGGAGGCACATCCACTAGAGTGCTTGGGGAGGGAGCAAAATCAAGGGAAGGAAACTCTTTCTTGGCATAAAGCCTTATTTACCCAGTCTTGTGGAACAAACAGGCAAACAAAAAACCCTGTCCAAAACAAGCCCCACTGTGTAACCCACTGTTTGCACTCAGAGTTCAGAATATCTCTTGGCTTGGAATTCAGTGATGTGAAGCAAGAAGTTATAGGAATGCCCTTGGATAGTGACTCTTTCTTTAATGCACTAATTATTCTTTCTAAACTTGCTATGATATGGAACTTAATGTTGCTTATTTCACAACCTTTCTTTTCTAGCACAATGGCCCTCTGAACAGGTGGAGGCAATTTTATCCAGCACATCTTTGGTCGTTAGCCAGCACATTCTTGCTCTTCCAGACGTGAAAATATTTACATACTAGTAACAGGAAATAACATCTTTCACTTCTTATAAAATTCGTAAAATGGCATACTAACAGCTTATTATATACTCATTTCCAGCAAAAAAATTAGTACAGAAAAACACACCTCCACCTTGATTCACTGCCCCTAGCTAACACCAATATTTTCATGTTGCCTCTTTGTCACTGGGAGTCAATTTTTCCCAGCACAGCACCTAAGTGCAAAATGCATTAGCGCAAATGTCTGAACTCCAAACCCATCTGGCATTAGGAGCTATAAAATACTGCCATACTTGTCTACAGTGGATTTTAACAGACTTTCTGGACAATATCATTTAAAAAACATTGTTGTGCAATGGAATTAATTAGCACAAGTAACATGTACAACATAAATTTTTATTGTTTCTTATATGCCATAAAATTTTCAAGACAGAAGCACCTGGTAAAACCATACCGTCTGACTGGGCATGGAATTATGAAGGCCTAGATGGGAGCAGATGGAAAGTCTGAGGATGAAATAAGAACAGATGGGAAGTCTGAAGGTGAAATTTGAACTTAGGTATTTCAAAGTTCACATGGCTGAATAGAAAGTCCCATTAAATGTGCTCTGATGAAGAGTTAAACTGATGGGCTCCACTGTGCCCTCCCTCCTTTTGGATTTCTAGTATCACTTAGCTGTCAATAATTTTTGTGGCAGCAGTTAAAAAGGCACTTTCCTTAACTCTGCCTGCTCATTTAAAATCCGAGTTTTCGCCATCCACTCTGTACCTGGGATTTTATGAAGGTGTTAGTGCTATAAACATGGAAAAGCATTTTTGGGTTTCATACAGAGCTGATGGCTCTCCTCTGTAATTTCCCTCCTCTTCGTTTAGACAATTGAGTGGCTACAGAAAGCTGTGCTGGTGGGGAGGCAGCAACTGCAGCCAATGCCAAAGTGTGGACAGACCCATAGGGTTACAAAAGGCAGCAGTGAGCCACACTGATGGCTGGTGTCACAAAGAAAAAGCCCGGCTCCTGCTAGCATGTCTTCAGGCAGTGTGCAGTTGGCTTATTTTAATGGGTACAGCTTTTTGGAAACACTTTCCCTCCTACTGTTTCTCCAGCAGAAGAGGTCTGTTGCACTTTTAACAGAGAAATATCATCCAAAAGTATAGGGAAAAATATGATTGCTACCCATAATTAGGGGCAAAAACACAGAGCAGAAAAAGCTACTCTGATGTTTGTTGGAGTTTTGGTTTTTTTTCCCACCTTGTTGGGGATTTGTGAAGGATTTTTGGTTTAGAGTGAATTTACTTCAATTTGGTGGGATTTTATGAAGATTGATTTTGTGCATAGGCCTTCGCATGGAGTATATTAGCAAATGTGGTGAACTGACAAATAAGGGCCTAGTATTATTACTAAACCAGTATGCTTTATATGAAATTGTTACTTTTAAAACCTGTCAATCCCTAATATATGATTGTCAGCTGTTTATTTTTTCCAGCTCCCACAGACATCTAAAATTCCCAGTTTACAGCCCAGTGCTGGTTGTACAATGCAAATATTGCACCTGGCTCAGGGTTTTTAGGTTTTAAGGCCACTTAACATAGAGATATTATTCAAGTTTAAATAAATTACTCTTTTCAGATTAATAGAAGGCATGAAAAAGGCATGACAGTTTACCCACTGATTCTGAAATATTTCTATAATTTTTTAAACAATTGCCAAAGTAGAGTATATCAGTTCCAGGGTTTGAGGGTCATTTGGAAAGTGCCAATAATGGACACACTTTTACAATTCAGCAAGTTCCCGGGTCACTTATCTCATGTATGTGGCCAGCAGGATATTTGGGAAGGGCTGTTGTTGCCAAGGCAGGTGGGGCACCTCTGTCAAATTTGTGGTGGGCTTCCAAAACCTAGGAATTATGTCTTTCTCCAGGATAAAGAAGCCCTTTGCCACCCTTGTCAAGTCAGTCACCTTGCTGTGTCAGTCACTCTGCTGCCATGACATGTCACCTGGGTCTTGGGGATGGTGCAGCATATTCTAAAATTCTGGAAAGCTTTTGAGTAAGGGTCTGGAAAATGACAGGCTCTCACATGTCCCCACTGTACTTGAGGAAGTGCATTTCCTGTGATTAATGACCTCTCTTCCCACTCTGCACAATGCTTTTTAAGTTATTTTTTTTTCCTGCTGTAAGCCAAACCAAAGAATGTTTCCAGTTTCTCAGGCTCTATTTACCTTCTCTCTCATTAGTAGAGGCTCTCACCCTTGCTTTCTGATGATCATGCACATACTTAAAGCCTTCTGACTGTTTTCAGCTGCTACTGCTATGTTCCAAAAATGTGACACAGGGGAATGCATCACCTCGCTGCCGGCGTGCAGCAGGCGCTTCCCTTGGACCTCTGCCCATTACATTTGCAGTCCAGTGAGAAAACCAGGTAAAATTGTGACTCTAAGGGTTTTTCAGGGACTCACTGAGTTTGACACGTGTCCCTTGCTTCCTGACACGATGCCTGTAGCTGCTTCAGAGTTTCAAAAGTCAGGAGCCTGGCAGGAGTGAGGCATGGGAGAGAAGGTAGCTTGTGTGGACTGGGCTGGATGAACAGGCAACAGGCTGGGCAACCAGTGTAGCTTTTTAGCTGTATACCACAGACCACTAGAGAATAATTTGCTGTAACTCCTTGCTCTCCGCTGCTCAGAACGTTGTGTCTTTAAGGTTGTGATCTTCCTTTTTTTTTTTTTTCTTTTCTCTACAGCTTTTCCCTGATGACAACAATCTGTATTTTTAGCGTAGTTTAAGGCACTAAAAACATACTACCTCTCACAAGGGTTGCCTCAGAAATAGAGCATTCTGTTGTCATGGACCCTGGTGTGAGTATTTCATAAAATATTGTGAACAAATTATTTTGTAATGAAATAAAGCCGTAAAATATTTTTAGTTTCAGATTGTACTTGCAGCTCCACTGAGTTCTTTTAGGTATTGTTTGTAAGCCATGGCTGTGGAAGGTCACCTCGCCCTTGCTTTCTTGATAAACTTAAGTGAAAAGCTGATTTTATGTGAGAAAAGTGTAAAATGTACCAGCTGAACATTGAGAGGTCCAAGAGTATTTCAGGTAGAGAAACACCCCTTGCTAGAATGAAACAATTGCATTTATTACTTAGCACCTGTGTATCTTTTCTTAGTCTTATTGGGTGCCAGTGAAGAGATGCTGCAGCACCTTGTTTCAGGCAGGATCTACGGGTACATTGCCCTGCTCAGACTGGGGGGATGATGGTGTAATGAGGCCACGAGTATGGCGTGGTACCAGACTAGCAGCAGGTGCTGCTGACAGGGTGAGGGGTGCTGTGGAGAGATGATGATGCTGTACACACCACTCCTTTGAATCCATGCCTCTCTGTGCTCCGTGGGTGCAAAGCATTTTCTTGTATGAAAACTCCTCAATTCAGGCGGATAAATGTGTGCTGATGTGCTGGAGTTCTACAGCGGGTCACAGGGTGTTTGAAAGGCAATTGAATAACATAAATATTTAAGAATGCAATTACACTGAAAAATATTTCCTACTTACTTTTTTCCTTGGATATTGTAGGGGGCTACAGCTGAAGACATTGCTTGGTAAAAAAATCCAAGTCAACAACAGTAATTTTTGTGTCTTTTCTGCTGATTTTTCTCTGTTTCAGTTTTCAGTTTCTTTCTGAACTCCCTGTAGTTTTCTATGGCTCATTTATCTGCAGTGTCTAGCTATTTAGGGTCCTGAAAGAGCTCAGTTAAAAGACCTGCTGTCACAGTTGGTGAAGAAAGGACTTTATCCACAGTGTATGAATTTACCCACTGGCAATAATTGTCAGAAGTGTTGTCTTTGAGTTATCCAGATTTCCAGTTCTATTTTTATCTTTTAAGATAGTGACTGATTTGAGAAATAATTTGCAGAAATCACTGGCATTTGTTCACAGTGAGTTTCTTGTCACAGTGCTATACCATTTTTAAAATTCTTTAGCCTTATACATACATAAGTCCTGAAATGACATGACGCCTTTCACACTGTCACTGCTCAGTGACTCCAAGTGCAGATGAGCTGTGTGCAGTAAGACATCAGCTGGGCAGGTATGCCTTCCTCCTTGCAGTCTTGGTGCTCAACTTTCCAATGACTTCTGAAAGCACAAGGTAGGTAAGAGAGAGACACAGTGTCTAAATAGATTGCCTGAGGTCCTTCCATCCCCTCCCTTGTCACCATTTTTCTCTCCTGTGCTTTATTGCATCTAGTCACATCTTCATTTTATCCTCTTTCAATACCAGCTTAGTGTGCTGTAGCAGTGTGATATGATTTTAAAGAGTTTAAATGAATGCTAGATTTCCACAGAGAATGTGCATTTCATATAAATGTAATTTCAAAGTACTATTATACAGGAATAAGAATATGAAAACCATAGTTATCTTTTTTTTACTAACATATTAAAAGCGTGGTAATTTAAAACAATTTATTTTAAATACTTAATAATTCATATAGTTGTAAGTGTGTGCAACAGGTCAAGTACTTGTTAATGAAATGGCTGTTCTTAACATAACTGCAAAAAACCCAGGATATCTGCTGCTTAAGGAGGAAAGAGCTTTTAAAGTAATAACGGTTGAATTTGTAATGAAGAGGAAAAGATGAGTGTACAAGTGCTGTGATAGTTGATAGCAGGCAGCTGGTCGATTCTCTGGAAGATGACCAGTAAGCTCTGACATTACTCTAAGTAGTATCACGAGAAATGATCCAAGAACTATTCGGACAACTCTTGTGGCATGATTACACTTAAGTTGAACTCTTTTTCCTGTTTTGACTATTTTAAAAATGTCAGTGTTGCCACTACATATTCTGTGAGGTAGATCTCTCACATATGCTGGCTTGGCCCACTGTGGCTATTTTTTTCATGGTCAGTCCTGCTTTTCAGACCTTCCGTTCTGTTCTTTCCTGACACAAACTGGATTTGAGAATTGGCAGTACACATTGTCAGTGTCTATTTAACGCTGCTCTGTCTGACTTGTCTGCACAGGTGTTGGGGCAGGTGTTGGGAGAAAAAAGAACAAAGCCAGTAAAGTCTAGTGCAAGTTTACTGAGCAGATGTGCCATCTCAAGAGGATGAAATCTTTCCTTTTTTTGCATCTAAATTCCTAATGACAGTTTCAAATCCTATATGTGTTTCATTTAAGATTCAAATGTTCAGTTAAGTTTTATCATTTGCTGATGAAAACAAAAACAAAAGTATGGGAATTTCAAAGGAATCTAAAAAATGCAGGACAACTGGCACATGCTGGCACGTGCATGGGCAGAATGATCCCTTGTGTCAGGCTTTGGGGTGAAGACACTGCTTTCTCTTATGCAACATACACACTGAAGCAAAATCCTTAGATACCACCTTGCTGAACCTTTTATGCATTAGGCTGCTTGTGTTTTATGGGGTTTAGGACTAGAAGAAACAACTAGAAATCCAGTCTGTTCTCCTGTGTATTTGAACCAGTTAGCCATTGCTTGAACCATATCTGTTCCTTGAACCTAGAAAAATGATTTTCCATTTAAAATGTAAGGACATCTGTGTTTGGACAAACGGAAATTTCAGCCAGTCTAATGCCTGCTCTCTTACCAGAGAGACTTAGGGATAGAAGACAAAGACAGGAAAACTAAAATCTGATCCCTTCTCTGTAATATCTTTCCAACTAACAGCAACTTGCAGCAAGGTCGAGCATCATAGCAAAGTGTTTTAGTAGCAGTTTGGAGATAGATTTTTCTGCCCTGTATTATGACATATTTTCTTTCCACATATCCCGGTTTATTGAACAAATGAATTGCTCTAATTAAATGTGTGGTTCCCATCACGTTATATTGTTTCAGTACTCTCTAAGTGAGCACCAAATTTGTTCTTATTGCTTCCGTTTAATAAAATAATACTGAGCAATGCAAGACATAATAACAGTCCTTAAATAATCCCACTAGGAACACAGTCTTTCAGTTTGTTTTTCCTATAAATACTCAAGACCTGTCTTTTGGCCATTTGTTAGATCTGTTAAGTAAGTGTTCTAGAGATGAACATGCTATTTTTATTACTAATATTATGTTTTATTGTTTTAAGTGACTAACATTCCCAAATAACATGTGTAAATAGCCTTTGCCATTTGAATTTGTAGTCTGAAAGACCATGACCTATTTAAGTTTTTGTTTGTTTTATAGCAGATACTTCATTGGCATGGGTTAATTCTGAAGCACATACTACCTTTTCCATTATTTTGACTGGTTATAATGTTAAACTAGTCAAACTCTAGTTATCCAGATTTCTGCTTGTGTTTTCAATTTTTTTTTTTTTTCAAACTGAGTACCTTCCAGTCCTTTGAAACATTATTATCTTCAGCAGGTTCATTAACAATTAGCACCACTGGCATAAGTATTACTGTAGCTCAATAGAAAGTTGTATAAGCATAGTTTCTTTAAAATATTTCTCTTTCAGTTAATGTAATTCATAGTTTCCTTTAGATTTTTGGAAGTAGACATTCTGAACCATCACATATATTGTATTCTTTGGGGCTATCCTTTGTTTGGGTATATTGAATGCAATGAGGTCATGATCGTTGGTTCCTAGGCAACGACCAACTTCTACTCCAGTGATTAATTCATCTTTATCCATCATATGAAGTTCAAAGCAAAGTAACCTTCTATGTCAGAAACGAATGATCTATAATATTTAGAAAGCCTATGACATTTCATTAGTTTGAGACTTTGAGCACATCTTCCAAATGGAAGTTGCTCTCTGTAACACCTATTTGTTTCTCATTCTTTATCTGTACTGCAGATATTATTATTTTTGTGACAGGAAAATAAGATAACATTAACCATTTGCTTTGAAACACTTTCTTGACTCTATATTTAGTAAGACAGAGATCTGATACACACATTTGCAAGTATGAACTCTACATCTGGAGAGAGAAGAAAAATTTTGTGAGATATTTTGCAATTATATAGCAACTTTTGCAATTATATAGCAACTCCATCTTACCATCCTGAACGGCCTTTAAAAATGAATTAAGACACTTCTGATAGAAATTTATGCAAGTGACTGCAGTTTCTTTCCTCAGAAAAGTATTAAGCCTGATAAAATGTTAGTAGCTTGATTTCTTGCAAGTAGGGAAATAGAAGGGCAAAGCATTTGACAGCATTTGACATGTGGGCATCTCATCCGTATTTAGGCAACTCCGTGGCCTGATTTTCAGAGTTGCTGAGCACCAGCATGATCCCACTAGGGCAATTTATCAAGGTCATGCAAAAATCCTGTATCAGGAAGAGTCACATCTTCCTGCCCTGTGTGTTAATGATTTGTAAAACCAAAATTAAGATAACTCCTTTATGGACGAGGAAAGGCAAAAAACCCCAGAGTTTCTAGAAGAGAAATGGGCCACATCCCCCCACTTCTCTCTTCCTCAGATGCATATAGTTTCATCTCCACCAGCTATAATGAGTTTGCAGCCATATCATGCTGTTTTGCAGTTCCCCAAACTAAGCACTAGTCAAAGCATAGGAAAGCTAAGTTTTAAAATTCTTTGAGGCTATTGTCTTGCTGTGTTTCTCCATCTGTGGGTTGCTGAAACTCCTCCTTGAGCAAACAGGGATGGTTGTACCCTGGTCCCTCAGGTGAAAGGGTATGGAGAACCATGGCAGCTGTAGGAGACAGTGGCCTGAGACAGATTTTAATGGCACGGTGTGAAATGGAGAACAAATGCAAATTTCTGTAGCAGAGAGTAAAGGAATGGCAGGAGGCAAAGCAGAATGATGGTAAGTTGATTGTTCAGTCCGAGATGAAAAGTACTGTGACTCAGCCCCATGGAGACTGTTATCTCATTCCTGTATAGTGTAGAGGTTTTCCTTTATAGGGCTGGAGATTGATGGGAATAGAGGCATTAAGCCTTAGTCACCAGGTGAGCAAGGGAATTCAGATACTGCCAGAGCAGGATTGCTGAAATGAAAAAGTTATGTTTAGAATGAGTTCACTGGACCATGACCCTGTCTGCACAGGATTTCTTTATTTCTTTCCTTTTCTATTAATTTTTGGTAAGTGGCAGGCAAGTTCTGGGTCAGATTCCTGGTATGAGAGAAAAAGAAGCAGAGTGAAATAAAAATTTTGGAAGAGAAATTAACTAGGAAACAGGACTTGAGAAATGGCATCGCTGCCTGCCATTTACCTCCTCCCCTGCTATACCCCTCACTTTCATCAGAGAGCAGGGACTGAGGAAGGAAAGATTGATGGGAGCAAGGGACAAACATTGTCTTAACAGGTACTGAGTAGTCTGGCTCATTATATCCTGTCTGGTGTAGAGTCTTAACTGCTTACCTTTCTTTCACCATCACCTTTAATTAAGCTCCCTTAGGGGTCATCATGAGCATGGGAGCTTGGCTTTTTTATTCTCCACACTTTTTTAAACTGAACTGACACACTAGCCAGATTTTCCAAAGCACACAACTCCCTTTTGAATCAGACTTTCCACCAGATGAAAATGTGGGAGAAAAAAGGGTGAATGAGATTTTTTTTTTTTTTAAAGCTGAACAACTTTATACTATATTCATTCCCACTTTGATAATAAAGATACTAGAATTGCACCTTTGTTTTAAAGCCTGCTAGGAGAGAATTCTCCCCTGTGCTCCCACAGCTTCACTTGCAGGACTGCGGTCAGCCTGGGCTCCCTGTGATGTCCACTAAAAGTCAGCCCGCTGTTGTCCTGAAGAGCAGATTGGCTTGGTGAGGAGCTGTTTTCCTGGATTTTCTCCTTTTCTGTTTGGTGGGAGGGCCAGGATGGGTGCTGCAGGGAAGACAGGGGCTGGTGTGCAGTGGTCATGGCATCTTCTTCTCTCTAGAAGAGTCCCCTGCAGCCCAATGTTCTGTGCCACTCCACAGTCCCAGCTGGGGCATGTTTGTGCATTTGCTCCCAAGGAATGGCTGTGCTATGTTGCACTTCCAGGCACAGAGGGTGTTTTTGCTTTATAGAGTAGCTCCCAAAGAGTCTGACTGTGAATGTGAAGACAGCCCTGGACAATAAGCAATTTCATGGAAGGCCTTTACCCTGATGCAGTTATGGCCACCCCAAGCTATGTACAACAAAGGATGGCTTCCCTGAAATACAGTGCAACAAACTCTGTCATGGCTGCAAAAGTAAACCTGACTCTGGTGACATTTTGCCTCATTCTAGTCTTCTCACACTTGGAGACTCTCATGGAAGTGAAAAAACATGTTTCCCATAGCTTGCAACACAGGAAGAAGGGGCCCATTGCCAAAATATAGTCCGATCAGAACATTTTAGATGCTCTAAAGTAGCTAAGTAACCCCCACAGAGCTGGTAGAAGGGATTTAGAGATTCATGGGAGACCCACACCCTTCTAAATCCACAGCTGAAGGTCATACTAGCTACTCTGCACCATCTGAAATGGCATGAGAAACCCATGTTGAGGCAATTTAGTGCTTCTGTGTGAGTTTACAGTAGCTGAAGACTGCACGATCCAGTTGACTTAGGCATGATAAGCACCATCATTCATATTCATGTCATTCACCTGGCCCTTCTCAGATTTGACTTTTGCATTCGTTTTACTTTTCAATATATCCAGATTTGGCTTTTAGGAAGAAACTAAGATTTTCCAGAGGAGTGTTACTAGAGATTACCTATGAGCAGTCATAAATAGATGCAGCAACTTCATTTCCTCCAGTGCTGGAAGGAGGGATAATCCTGAGGTATTCTGGTAGGGAAAGGCATGAACTCAAGAGAAATGGATGAAAGGTTGCTTCAGTCGCAGGATAATTACCCTGCATAGGTAGAATGAGCCAAAGCATCCCATCTACCTTATTTATCTTTCCTGCTCTCTATCTGCCTGTAAAAGTGATATTTTATGCAGTCTAACCGGCAAAAAAAAAAAAAAAAAAAAAAAAAAAAAAAAAAAAAAAAAGACAGAGAAGTGAAACTGATAACTGGCTATAAATGTAGGATGTGGAAATTTCCTAAGTTTCCCACTGTTGAATTTTCTCACTGCTGATGTATGAGACTAACTGTCCTGAAAGAGTTTTCAAGGTTTTGTATATTTACTAGAACAAAGTTTCCAGTTTAAAAAGGATGACACTGATGGGGGGCGGGGGCCATGAGGGGCGGGGGGAAGACTTGCTTGCTTTCTCTGTAAACAAGTTAGGAAAATTATTTATTGACATGAAAACAGTTCATAAATGATCAGGTTGGGATAGAATTTGAACTCAAGACTTTTAATCAACATTTTGTTTTGCTTCCAGATCCCCTGAGACTACACAGGGTCCTAAGAAGAACTTATTCTTGATTACAAATATAGTATTCGGAACAAATAGAAAGCAAGAACTGTTTTGCAGGCTTCACTGTTTGCCAGTGTTCCACACTGTGCTCAACCCAAAACCTTCATATGGAAGGAAAATAGGAAACAAGGGGAAGAAGTTAATGTCTTTTGACACCTTAAAAAATGACAAAATTTGTGCAAGTGATGTAGCTGGAGCCTGCTAATGACAACTATTGTCAGGGACAAAATATAGGGAGAAGACAGATACTGAATTCTCTGCTTCCATCACTTGAGACTTCTGCCCTTCCCTAGGTCTTTCTAGCTTGGGTTCTTTACAGTAGGAAACTTTCCTGGCAAAAGCTTTATCTGAGTTGACACATTTCCATGAAAACATGTCAGTGTTGCTCCATAAGCACTTTCTCATGAAGTAAATAAATAAAATTCCACATTAGCTCTGCTCAGTGTGGTCCCAGGCTAAATGCCAGACTAGATAGGCAAATAATTTGACAGCATTTTTGGACACAGGAGCTGTCCTAGAAAAAAGATTCTGTTGTGTCCTTAAGTAGAACTACTGGAGAGTCAAACTCCTATATCATACCAGAGCAACTAATCCTCACAGAAAGAAAACATACATCTTTTTCTGCTGCTGGTGAGCTCATCCCATGAGGCAGCATGATTTATGATAGCCCTTGATCTTTTTATCTTGACTGGTAGTTTGCAGATCCTTTAATTATGCACAAGTAGCAGATTTTTTTTGGTGAGCTCTGTGAGCTGCAGGGCTGGCTAATGGAAGATGTTAGCCTCAGTTTTTGTGAACCTTTTTGAAAGCAATTTCAAAGTTAGGTAAAAAGCTCAGAAACACCCATTGTTTTATGAAGGTGAGACAACCATTAGTTCATACCCTGAACTGTCTTTGATTGTTTTTCTCTGGAAAGAAAGAACTTTCCCATATTCCAGGGCTGTTTTACTCAGGCATGGGAGGACTGCTAGTTCTCCTTACGCGGGTTTGCTTTTGTTGGAAGGGTGAAGGGATGGGTACTGCATAAAGATTTTTTCAGGGAAGATACTGTACCAAAACTTCCTTGTAGAGAAAAAAACTTTTGCATATATTATGATGTCGTATGTAGCAGAACACATAAAAAAAATGTTGAGTCCTTCACCACTTTAGTTATTTTTGCAACTGTGCACTTCTACCTTGCTAAAGCATCGTGAATTTCATATGGCAGGAATCTCCATCATCCACTCTACCTTTCAGTTCATTAAGAAAGAGTATCAAAAGTAGGGAGGACACCAGAAAGACGATAAAAAATGATCCTAGAAGAAGGTATTGTAAAAATTTAAATGAGCAATAAGGTTAAATCTGATTTAGAAAATCAGTTGTGAGTTAAATATCACTCAAAATCTAGTAAGCAAACTGCAGATAAGAAATTACGTTCAGCAAGAGATATTGAAACCAAATGCATTAGTTTTCAAAGCAGCCAGAGGTTTTCTAGCTCTTTCCTGTGTTTGCATTATAATCTAGAATATTGCCTGATTGCTTCAATTAGAAAGCAAATGCATTAATTAAAGAAAATTAAGAGTTTGTTGGACAGGAGGCCTGTGCTGGCCTGTAGAGGTTCTTGTTCCCTAGCTGTTAGTCAGGGTCCTTCTTTTCGGATGAGGTAGCTGAACAGATACATTGCTGCTCTGCGTGGAAACACAAGGTCAGTTGATGGTGACTCACATGAACCCGTGTTACTTTGCTTCACAATGGGGTAACAGCACATGCACAGTGAGCTACTGTGTCTCAGCTGACAAAGCGTGGAGCAGCCAGCTGGATTATTCCTCTTGTATCGTGTCACAGCCTGGGAGGCTAACAGTCACGGCATGACTTATCTCCATAAAGTTCACGGAGTATCATTCTGGGCACATAATCTGCAAAGATATGTCTGAGATCAGAGAGAAAAGAGCCAGATAATAAAGGGCTTGGTTTATTTATAGATGGAGCAAATATCAACAGTATAAAAATAATGACTAAGGAAAGATATACATATGAACACTTGAAAGACACAAATATTAATGAAGGAGTAAACTGTTTTTCATAGTGCAGATAGACACTGGTAGGAGACCATAGGGCTGGATCCTAGAAAAGAGTTCTTATGTCTTGATTATTGCATAAACTGCAGGCAAACAGCTCTCAGTCAATGAGGCAGCCCCAGCTGTGCTCGATATGGTCCCGTATGTGGCCTGCAGCAAGTAACTCAGTTTTTGCATCTCTGACTCAGAACTTATCTATTTCATGGAGGGCTATTATGAAACTCAGTTAACACTTGCAAAGCTTCAGGATGGCAGTTGCAGCATGAGTGTGAGGTATTATATAATGGGATGAAATTAAGGACAGTAAAGACTGATTATCAAGGAAAAAAAGAAATCCCAGCAATGTAATCTATTAGACTGGGGAATAATGCTGTAGGGGAAGAAGTAGATGACTCATTGCTTGAGTCAATTAAAACTGGGCTGGATGTGGCACCAGAAAATATAATGTAGGGCACAACCTTCTATTAGGAAAGGTATAGTACACATGACCTTATTTCTATGATCTTATACTCGGCTGTATAACCAACCAAGATTATATGAGCTCATATAAACTTTACATCATTTCTCATGTGTTTCTCATGTGTTTAAGGACTCTCAAAACATTGTTGTGGTCTGTGCTCAATTGATGAATACTTAATATACTAAAGTACTGGAGATCATTAGCATTCCTGAGGTTGTCTGGCATGCTTTGTTTATGCAGCGTGGAAATGGGAAATATTTCTTTCAGCCTTTATGAGATATTGGCAGTGTCACCTCTTATAACCATCAGCCTAGCAATTATTTGACAAAATATGCTGATTATTGAAATTGCACTGTTAATATGCATCAGTGCCAGAATATTATTAGGACCTAGAGCCTGTGCTACATGGAGGACACAGACTATGTAGTGAGTGCTTTGCAACTGCTTGATTCTCCTCCTCACTTCACTAAATCACAGGATCTGTGGACTGACTTGTCCTTGTTGGCTTTGATATCCTTTGTGACTGGTTATCCAACTTATATTCCCCTTGAAACAGCTTTTTTGTCTAGTTATGCCCTTACTAGAAACTAGGGATGGATTGCTGGGTTTTAAAAGGCTTGCAGAGAGGAGGAAAATAGCACTCTTTTTTTAAAGGGACTGCAAGCGTATGCTCTAGTCACATCCAGCCCCCCTTAATGAAGTTTCTTTGTTAAGAACCCCCTTGTCTTGTTTAAACTATGAAAGGCAATAGGCACTCCTCGAGAAGGATTTAAATTTTCAGCATCTCTGTGAGAGGATCTTATGGGCACTGAACAAAAATAACCCTTCTGAAACATACCCTGATATACCTAAATGTGCCTTGAGCTAGAACTGTGTCTATTTACAGGTATTTGGAAAAACAACCTCTGAAGACATAACCTGGCAGATGTGTACTGTACTTAAAGAAGTAATTCAGCCATTAGGTTTGAGTGGCACTAACATGAATTTACCACCAGCTCCAGAATATTGGAGTCTATGGAAGCAACACTCAATTCACTAAAAACAATCTGATGCCCACTTGTGCTTGACCATGTTATGTCAATATATTTGGAACTTTCTGGGCTGGTATATTGATATCCACTGATATTTCTACTACCTTGCTCCCTAACAACTGCTAATACTTTAAAAACGTAACTTCTTGCAGCAACTGTCACCACATAACAAAGTCTTTTCTAGCTGCAGACATCAATTCATTTGGCCTTGTTTTGTTGTCATGGCTGCCTTTGCAAACTGGTCTACCTCCTTATGTCATGCTTGAGGAGTTGCATCATAAGGAAGGATGATCCTCACCAAGAATTACAAAGTAATTTCTAACCCTTGTGCACCATAAGAGTTGCCCTGGGTACTTGCAGCCAGACCAAGGCCACTGACCAGCTGGACCCCTGCGTGTGGACAGCCTGAGGCTGGCCTGTAGCAACCAGCCAGACATGACAATGCTGTTGTTGATGAATGTTTTCTGGGGTGATCTCATGGTGATGTGATGACATTAAGCTGAACAAACAGAGCAGTGACTAATTGACTCATCAGTAAACATTCAGCTAAACAGAATTAAAGGGAGAGAAAACTCTGTGAAATTATTTAATTTAATAGGAAGCTCCTGATGACAGGATTTTATTAATTGCATCTTCACACAGCCCAGGAGGTACAAAATGAGAGACTGGAAAAGTTTCAAGAGGAGGCTGGAAAGAATCATCCAAGGTTGTTTGTGGTTTTTTTTCCTCCAAAAGGTAACCCAAGATACTTTGAATGGGAATTTTTCCTGTTTCCTCATTTATAAGCTGAAAAATAAAAGAAATAATTCTGTAATAAGCAGGACATCAGAAACACACACCTTACACATTCCCCTTAGCACTCACTTCAGTAATATACATCACCATTTCTGAACTACAAAAAATAAAAATGAATCCTTACGTAAACAACAGATTTAAAATTTGTAGTTTTCAACTTCTACTCAGCATTTCATAGAAAAGAATGCAACATAAAACAGACTGTCATGCAAGGCAGGTCCTTTTTTCAACATCAGCTTTCTATGGAGGTGGAAATTTGGCTTAAAAGGCTAGCTTCTTGTTCCTGGGTCTGTTTGAATACAGCACTTTACACACAAAGGTTTGAAAAATATTTTGTGAAGGCATTATTGATGTAATTGTTCCAAAACATGGCTTGATGAGCCATTTCCATCCTGTGGTGAGTCTTAGAAAGATTATTACTGTGATGTTTCTTTTAACCACAGCTTTGTTAAAATAAATCTTAAAGTTCAGAACGAAAACTTCCAATAAGAAAAGACCTGCATCATTTTAATAGTGGTAAGTCACCAATTTGACAGCATCAGCTGCTACTTCAGTTTTCATGTTCCCAACAGCAGCCTACTAAGTTTTATGTGCAGCTGTGTTAGCACCACACATCTGTCAATGGCATTTGCTGTGAGAGATGTCAGCTCTCCACTGCAGTGCAGGCCTGCAGTGATCACACAGTTCTCGCAAGGGTTACAGAGATGTTCCTTCAAAACTGACTATTACAACATCAAGCAGCATCTACTCATGCTCCTGGTTATTTCTGCCATATTAGAAGACATTTGTAGCCCCACCCAAAATTCAGCTGCTTCTTTCCCCTGGAGACCAGCAAATGATTATGCCATTTGCAGATTACTTTTCTCTTGGCACTTGCCTATACACAGAGGATCAAGGATTTCCACTGGCCTCTGTTTGTGGGAGAATGAACCAAGGGACAATTTTGTCCTCTCTTAGCATCACTATTATAATCTTCTGTGCATAACATGATTACTATTGGCAATGTTCTTAGGTTTTACTTTCCTTCTCCCTTCACATCCAGGCCCCTGCTCCACCTTAGTAGCTCTTTTTTCACACATCCAAGTTCATCTCCCTCTCATTTCCAACTACAGCTAGCCTCCTCTCCTGATATATATATTTTTCTTCCTGCTCCCTCCAACAGCTCCCAGTCAATCCAGTGTGCAGCTGACAAAATCCTTTCGCATTCCCATTTCCTCTGACCTCAGCCTCCTCTGCCCTGAACCTCTGCATTTGCCAGACCTTCTTCAGCAACTGTGCCAAGCTCCTCCATGCTGGGGGATTCTTTCCTTCTGCCATTACCTGACAGCACCTCCTCTTCAACTCTTTACAAAGAACACCACATGGCAATACCATATTCTTTGCATAGTCAGCCAAGTAATTTTTACAAATAAAAATCTCTTCTGACTCAATTTTGTTTCTTTTCTCATGGATGGAGGGGACTGTTTTATGTTTACAGCCCTTTCTAGCAAGGACCTGTAGTCAGTGTCTCAATTAAATGTGCCAAGATGTTTATGGCATTATTATGCAGGAGAAGCAGATATAATATGTGGAGGATAAATTTGCAATTGTGGTGATACACAACATATGGATTAATTCCTTAGTCCTTGTAAGTAGATAATTCTTTCGTAGAGGTCAGCACAATTAATATCACTTCTGTAAACCTTCACAATAATTACTTGAATTATTTTAATTAGTGGAATAACCCTATTCCTTTGAATCTTGATTCACAAGAGTTACTGACTATAAAATATTCCTAATGTGTAGGTTTGGAGCACCTGCTGATGTCTCTATATCAAGGTAAATGAGATCATTCAGGAGTGCTAAAAACACAGGAGTCCAAATGACTCACAAACTTGCAGTGTGATATGGCTCCTGTGACTTTATGTCACTGGTTCAACTCAGACAGTACTGAAGATCTTCAGTGAAAAACTGCTGCTCCGTCTGCTGTTGAATGCTCATAATACTTGCAACTTCTGATTAGGACTACTCATGCCAGTAATGAGCACTGGCTTTTGCTTTTCCCTTTCTTCTTATTGTTATTACATCCTTCCAACCAACACATTTATTTCATCTGTCTGATGGTTTCTATGTGGGATCCAGCAGTTATGGAAGTCAGCGGAAAATTTTTTCACACTACTTTCTCAGAAAGGATCTACCTTAATTTAGATTAGTTTGTTAAACTTGCTTCATAGTGAGCAAATGATGTTCTAGTTGATATTCTTAGTAGGAAAAGGTGATAATGAATACATTCCAAAGGCTAAAATGCCTTTGACTACTCTAAGTGGAAAGTAAGGATATTCTTGGGAACAGGCTAACCTCAGACCTTGGTGCTTAAGTTACTGTCATTCTGTATATGAATAAAAATTACTTAATTCTTTACTTTCCTTCAATAATGTCACCATTTTATACAGAAGACACGCACATTCAAATACTAGTGCCTTTAGATAAATAAATGAGGAAACTGGATGAACAGACACTTCTAATGAAGAAAATTAATTATGAGTTAAGTGATTCACAGATTACTAAACTGGATTGGAAACATCTATTGATTTTACAATGTATTTCAACTGACAACTGCTGAAAGAATCTTTTAGTTAGTATCACACTAGAAATGTCAGTCACTTTAGCTGATTTCTGGAATTGGTGAAGGACAGCCAGGTTAATCAGAACATATAGGCACAGTAAGGATGAATATTGTGCTAAATTTAGCAAGGCATTCTCCTAGATTGCATGAGCAGCAGCAGATGTGACTGCTTTATGTATTAGGATCCACCATCACAACAAATTTACAGGACTCTCAAGGGCAACTGATTCATTTGATGATGCCATGGCTAAATGGCAGTCTTTCTATTACCAGGTAACCCTGATTTTCTGCTTTTCTTAATCAGCAATCACAAAATGATAGTAAAAAAATAAACATACATATATATTATATATATGTGTTATATATAATATATATATTTGTCAAATATGGATTGGGGAGGAGCAAAAAAACCTCTTTGAATACTACTGAAGTGATTTTTCATATTTGAGACACATGACCCTGATTCTGTCAAGACTTTGTTTTGCATTTGCTTAGTTTTACACAGTGTTGGATCAAATAATGAAAGAATATAAGTGCTTTATTCAAAAGTGCAGAACTAAAGACTAGATAAGTCTGTACCCTCATGTACAAATGCACAAAAAAAAAAAAAAAAAGCTAATGGAAAATACTTCTGACCTTTAAATTAACACACTGGAAATTAACGTTGGTGAGAGTTAATGGCCTTTAATAATATTGTCTTATTAACTGATCGAAGACCCTACTGGTAAACTGATTAGTTGTGCAATTAGGTATACAGAGAAAAAGAAATTGATCAGTCACTTATTCTTCTAGTAAGAAAAAGAGTGTATTAGTGTCTGCTCTAAATTGTGGAAATGTTCAAGGTGATATGGAAGAAAAAAGTCTTGGTTTATATCCTCCTGGAAGGATTGACATGGGATCTGTGATAACTTCTTCCAGGTATGTCTCAGGCTGAGCTAGAAAGGAGATGAATGATCCACATTTTAGCTTGTGGTTGCTTCAGATGCATTGTCCTGCCTTATGTCCCTATAAGTGTCTTTAAGAAAAAGATTTCTTTCAAGATCACAAAGGGAGACTCTAAGTGGTGATGTTACTCCCTTTACAATAACAACTTTAAAAGAAATCGATTGTGCTGTCAATTCTAACATTTCTAAATAGCAGTTGTAACACTGATATGTTCCACAGATCCATTAAACTTTATGCTGGCATTACCATTCCCTTCTTTCCTTTCAACCTCAGTTTATAGTCCACCTTGTTCTGTTTACTGACTTGAGATTACATGGCCAAAGAAGACCAAATTCAGTTTTTTAATCAGAATTGACAGTGTGGTATCATATACTGTGCTTCTTTGCTGTGGATTAGTGTGAAAAATCTTGTCCATCACTTATTTTTGTCCTAATTGTAAAATGTTAGCTCATGACATTGAATATCATTGTGGCTGGCACTTGGAGCACTGAATGTCGATTAGCTGAAATAAATAAAATAACAATTTCAGATGGGCAAAGAAATAACTTTGGAAAATTCTTGCTGAAAATATTCTTCTAGAAGTATTTGCTGAAGATGTGTAATCTTGTTACTAAATCCTTTTCTTACACTTCTGCAGCTATCTTAGTAAGGCCTATATTCAAAGGAACAAAAACAAAGCAAGCCTTGGAAATCCGTATTTCAAGGCTGATTTTTGTTTTGTTTTGTAAACAACTGACACTGAAAACATTTTGTAGGTAGTGCATACGTCTTGGAGTGAAGTTCCAGTCCTCCTTCTACCATTCACTGATCCATCACTCAAACATCTGGGAAGGTGAAAGAGAGTCTCCCCTGCCACTTCCTCTGATATACGTTATGTACCGTTCATAGCATCTTTCTGTGTGCTTTCCAGCCTTAAGCTGAACGAGACTAGGTTTAGACCAGATATTATGATGAAATTCTTTACTGTGAGGGTGGTGAGGCACCGAAACAGGTTGCCCAGAGAGGCTGTGGACTCCCCATTTCTGGAGGTGTTCAAGGCCAGATTGAATGGGGCTCTAAGCAACCTAGTCTAGTGGAAAGTGTCCCTGCCTGTAGTAGGGGAGGTTGAGCTAGATGACTGTGTAGGTCCCTTCCAACTCTAACCATTCTATGATTCTATCTATAGGTTCTTTCAAGGCTGCATTTTGGAAGGGTAGATTCTGCCCATTAAGAAAGTAAGGCTTCCCTGAAATATTTATATGCAGTTGCGTCCTCTGTATGTGAATCAGCACAGGGACTTGCATCAGTTTCAAACTGGTTTGTAGGAAGAATTGCTGGTTGTGTTGCTTGTTTGCAAAGATTTAAAATGGCTACTCCAGTTTGGGTGAATCTTACATAGAAAATGTCATTTTTAAAATAAATGCATCCTACGTAAACACGAGAAGTCAGAATATGGAGAAGAACAGATTAGAATATGGACCTTTGTCAAGTGTTTTGAATAATACAAAGAATAGCATTTTATTCATAATTCTGCCTCTGGTTTGTTACCTGGGGAAATTTGCAGTGTGAGTCACTCAATGTTAAAGATTCCTTTTTGATATGGGTATAAAACCTGTGACAGTTCAAATACTATAAGGAGACGGTACTGATTTATGGCTTTCTAAGTAGACATGTGAATGTTTTAGGTTTGTTTTGAGATGAAATACAAAATGTAAAGCTCACTTGAGACCACGTACTTACAGCCTTTAATATACTCAGAATCAGTCAGCCTAGGAACTAACTTATTCTCAAAAGAAGTTGGCATAAGCTATTTCAAAGCTTGGTGTTTACATAGGTCAAAAAAGTTGAAAACAGCTGAAGACATACTTATGCATTGTTACTATCTATGTAAGTAATGAAATTTTGTAAGTTAAATTTACAATAAAGAGCCTATTCAAGGAAAAAGAGAAGAAACTTGAACAATACTAGTAATTGGTTAACCAAAATAGGCTAACTCTTCTTCTAAAGACATCTTGTTAGTGACAGACTAATTAATTAATGACCAAGATTTAGACCAGGTGCATGAGATTTCTTTTAGCTGTGGTTTATACTGGGGCGTAACAAATGCTGATTAAAAAAATACTACTTACTCTAGAATTTAACTGGGTGCCAAATATGCATTTAGGGGCCTATTCTTCATATTGTTCAGTGTTTCCTGTGAGGCAGTCATCAACCAGGAGGGATATTGGACCCCTTCTTGAAGGTCTGACTGAGTGCTGAGGGCACTCAGCCTTTGATCTTTTTTAGTTCACAAGACACCCGAGGCACAAAGTGCTGTAAATTCTTACTAGACTCAATTGTGTAGTATTACTTATGCACAGAATTTGGATTGTTATGGTTTAGTCTTCTTGTAAAACTGTTTGGGACTAATGGTACTTCCCACCTGACATATTGTCTAACCCTCTGGACTCTTATAACATTTGTCAAGCAACTGAAAAACCTTTCTGTTTCAAAATGCTTTGAGTTTCAGAAGTGGCTGCTTACTCTCCCATGTCTATTCAATCAAAGTTGGGGCACTGCTGGACCATTCTAGAAAGCCTGCAATCTCTCAGCCCCAGTCCTAGAAATACAAGTAGAGATTGTTTCCTTTGCTGAGTTGCCGTTTCACAATCAGAGGAATTGGGAGGTATTCCTACAGTCCTCATCTGTTTCATCCTTCCCAGTCATTATTTCATCCTTCTCAGAACACAACTCTTGTTCTGCCACTTGAATGTCTGTATCTCTTTCACAGGGCTCAAGCAAAAGCTGCAGCGACACTGGATGTTAAACTCTGAGTAATTTAAATGAAAAGTTTGTCCCTTTCTTGGTGTTCCATAGGTGAAATATCCTGACATAGAAGCCTGCATAAATAAAGTAGAAATAGCAAGTTATCTGGTCATTTCAACAATATAATCCAGAAAAATTATATGGGTCCCCCAGGAGGAAGCTGGAAATTTTTTACTTAAAAGTAGTTCCAGGATATGTTTGCTCACCACAACTTGAGATCTCTTCTCACTGGATTGCTAAGCAAGAAGAGAGACTAATACGCAACCAAGATCATCCTTTGGGCTATAAAGCAGCAGAAGGCAAGTATGCCTGCCCCACTGGGGCACCTACTCTTCTCTTTGTAACAGCTGCCTGAGCTTTCTGAGCAGAAAACAGAGGTCATTTCAATGAAGCCCAAGTCCCATGCCTGGCAAATTGCTTCTTATATTGCAGCCAACACTCATTTCCCTTCTCTGACCGTAGTGTCTTTGTGCTTTGGGACTGTTGAGGAGACTTCTCTGTTGAACCTGCCACCTCTCAGAGTGCACTCTGGAAAGGTAGACAATTTTGGGTTGCAGGCAACTCAGGCTTCTTGTAAACAGAGTTAAAAAAAAAGATAGTCATCGTCTTGACAAAACTGACTTGTGCCTAACTTCTAAATTAGTGATAGAAAAGGCCTCCAAAAGGAAGTGCCTGTGTTTCCAGTAAAGACAGTGGCCAAAGAGAAAGGGCATTTGAAAGCCTCCATGGAAAGGTCTGATCTGCCTGAATATGGCATCTAAGCTTAGGATCCAGCTCCTCTATTTATTTTCTAGAGTGGGTGTATTACTTTAGGAAGGCATCTTCATTCAAGTTAGATTGCTCAGACCCAAAAGAATCAAGCAGATAATGTTCAAATAGTCAAAACTACTATTTAGTCCTTCTCTGAAATCCTTCAGTGGTCTGTCTCTTTATTTCATGTTTTCTTCTCTGCTCTTTACAGAGTTGTATGACTACTACCTTCAGCTACTGAGGGTCAAAGTCTTATGCATGGAAACAGTGAAGAGTTTCAAAAGTTTCACTCTTTTGTTTAAGTCACCTACAGTGTGATCAATCTACACATGATCAATCATCTCAAAGAGATATAGTTGTAATAGCAAGAATCCTCTTCACTCAGCTGATCATAGCATTAATGATACAAATATATTTTTAGCCAGTAAGTTCTACAGCCAGCACCCATGTTTTCAAATCCTTAAAGGGCAAAACAAAAGTATATGGTCTCCTGATTTCCTAAAATCTGCTAACAGAACAGACAGAGATCCACAGAATACACATAATGCCTCAAAACATCTCAGTGGTGTGTTGTTCCTGAGCATGTTTAGCACTTGCAATAGTGTGTAATATGGTAGCGCTCACTGCAGATTAGAATGAGGCAATGTGTTACCAGTTTGAAAAGAGTGTTAACAATTAAAAAAGTGCCAATCAAAGCAAAAAAGAAGAAACATTACACAGCTATTAAGAATATTATTCAGTCCTTTTAAATGATTGCCAATTTAGATACTTCTCTTGTTAAATCATTCTTGTTAGCTATTGTACTGAATGCCAGTTTTCAAGAACAAGACAGTCCACAAGCTTAGCTCATTAATGAAGACACAACCTGGTAGGTAATTTTATAATTAAAACAGGTATTTTGAGCAGTAGACTGACTTTTGCTACATATCCAAATCTCAGTTTAGTGAGAGATTTTATGCAAAAAAATTTTCATGCTAAGTTGTAAGAGTAAATGAAGAGATTAAAAGGGAGGCACAGTTGAACATTTCTAACTGTTTTGAGCAGAATGTTCTGTTTATTAACACAGCAGAGAAAGGTTTGTGTAAGGTTAATGTTAGAATCACTTAGGATGGTAATTCCTTCTGCAAAGCATCTGCATAAATTAGAAAAAGCTGCCAGATTTCCATCTGTTAGCAATACAACTTCAGTCACAAAGACAACTGTCGTGACAACCACACTGAGTCTTTCAAATAAAACCTGTTAAAAGCTACTGCCCTCCAGCCTCCACCCACTGCAGTTAACAGCATTAAATAGCACTCTAACTAGTATTTATTTTCTTAGGCATTCCTCACTCGTGCAGCTGCTGGCACATTGGCCTTTGATTTAAAATAACCTCAACAGGATAAGAGTTTACAGTCTCTGAAGGTCATGATGTATATGAAGTGCTTGTCTGAAAGAAACATCCAACCTGAACTTTCTCAGGCTGATCTTACTGGATTCTGTATACTTGTCTATAACCTGTTTTACATGGTCTCATCTGGGAACTGTGATGGTTCAGAAGATTTCTTCCAGATGATGGTGAACCACAAAGAGACCATGGAGGCTGTTCTAGACAACTGGTCTAGGTTTAAAGGTGATGGGAATCACCTTTAGGGCCTTTCTCCCCTCCCCATCCAAGCACTTCCTGCAGTTTTTGATGAACTTGTGTGGTACAGCGAGTTCAGGCTAGTTTCAGCTCATCCATGAAATCTGTGCTGACAACAATATCAAAGCTATTAGAAAATTCATTTGTGAAGTCCCTCATTCAACAGTCTATTTTTACTCAGGCATTTCAGTGTCTCAGGGTAGCACATATACCACCTACTGACCTTTGAAGGAATAGGCTTAACGTTTCTAAAGCCATTACTGAAATGTGGATATTCAAATGAGTAGACTTTCTTGTAATGGTAGAACTATTTTTGTGCTGTTTTTTAACTGATGCTATCATGCGAACTGGGCTGCTCTCAGGCACAGACTACTGGTGGGGCCAAGGGTGCTGGAACCTTCCCCCATCCATGGAGGAGATGTCTGTCCCTCTGCCATGGCAGTCCCCTGTTCCCATTGCAGTTGCCTCTAGCACTGGTTGTTCCTGGTACATGTACTGCGCACTCATGCTACACATGCTAGGATAGATGGAGGAAGTAAAAAGGATTCTCAACAGTTTGTAACTAGTGATTTAAAAGCAGAGAAGAAATTTCTAGTTGGAGGCTGAAAGGAACTGTTAAAGGAACTGTTTAAGAGTAATAAAAGCTCTCTGTTGTCTCCTGGATGTTTAAAAGGGGCCTTTAAAATGGTCCATTGAATAAAAAATGTAGTGTGCAAATCAGAAAAGTAAAATAGTGATGTTTTTAGTTATCAGTGTGAGCAGAATTTCCATAAATAATGTCTCATTTACTTTTGTGCATAAGCTTCAGATTTAGTCCTGTACAACCTTATGTAAGGAAAAAATAGTCACTGAGGTTTTTTCCTCTAGGCTTCATCATATATTATATTTTATAGTGGAAGTATTCCTAATACTTTGGTGTGATCACATAGGAGACAAAGGGCATCAGACATGTAAATATCACATGCCATTTACTTTTAATTAAAGGACCTTTTCTAAAGGAAAAAGAGTCTAAGCTCCCTGCATCTTATGGTTATGTCACTTGAAAAGATTAAAATATAGAGCTTCTGACTTCCTTCAGCAGAGGATACAAAAACAGTTCTCCTGTCTCCTGAAAAGCATCGTGACAAGGCTCTTTATGAATTTAACTGCTTAACTGTCTGACAAACACTTAGCACCTGAATGCCATGATGCCATATGGAACATTTTGTTGGGCTCAGTATGCATCCTTTCAGGTTCCTATTTGGATGACTTCTGATTTCATGTCAGTTGAGATGAACTCTCCTTCCTTGTCTTGTCTTTGTCCTTGTTAATCTCTCTTTTTTGCATTGGCAGCTGCATGGGGGAGAAACAACACACACTGTGTTGCTCAGCTCAGGGTAGGGAGGGGACTTCTGGCAAGAAGTGGGATAGAAGAGGTGGTTATCTATGCTGCTGCACTCTGCGGGTGCTCAAAATTACATGTGGGTGAGCCATGTGCTGGTGATGGAACAGTGCCAGGCAGAGGTGTGAGAAGAAACGAGCATTAACCCTCCCTGCAAACTCAGTGCAGAAGCAAGGCAAGGTTTTATTGATACTCTGAGGCACAACAAATCTGTTCAATGGAAAGAGATGATGCAGTTTAACGGTGGGGTACTAAGACACAGTAACAGTAATATCCTGGGTTCAAAACTAACATCACTGCCCTCTGGCTGGCTCAGGTGTGCTGAAAGTCTGTCAATAATGACACAGCATCTTCAAAGCATTTAGTGTTGGCCAATTAAAATTCCTTCCCTAGCACTTTTATTCGTCTTTGTTAAGGGTTAGATCAGGCTTTTAACTTCAAGCAAGGAGCTGTGGGAGGCTCGCTGGAGTAATGCTTCTTCCAGCACATCCCTCTTATGTGGGAGGCATGATGATAATCAGCTACGGCTCTTTCCAGGACACAGCCTGTGGAGGGGGCAGGGAAGGTGATGCAGCAGCCATGCAGAAGCTGAGATGGCAGGCAGCCCCCATCTCAGAGTTCCTTCTTGTTGGGCTGGTGGTTGACTCCCTGCACTGCCGACTGCACCCTTATCCACCTGCACCCAGGATCCCGCTGGAATGAGGCAGAGTGTGAGAGCGGAGGACGAGTTTTAGCTGGAGGGACATCATGCTCAAGGAATGGGGAGCAGACTGAACTTATTGTCCCCTGTTTCTCACCAGTTTGCCCCCTGTTTTCTCATCCAGTTAGCTGGGGTTGCCTGGCCCCGATGAAGGTCTTTCACTGGCAAAAGGCATTGCAGCTGGGATGCTTCTCCTGCATGACTGAAGTTTTCAGCAAAGGCTCCTATGGCATCTTCAGTGGTACCTGTGATCTACTGCTCCAAATTTGGCCACAGTCATGTCTTGTGGTATTAAAAATAATCTCTGCAGTTTCCTCTAAGCAATTTGAACCAGAAGTGACGGCAAAGTTCGACCTGCCTAATGCAATTGCACTATCTACTGATACAGTAACAGTTAATGTCACCACCCTCTAACAACATCAGCCTGATCTGTAAACAGATAAAATGAAGGCTGCTGGTGATGTAACTTTGTTGATCATAAGATTAGAGATCCTGCTGGTCTTTGTTTGAGTCCTTTAAAGAAAATCAGAGAGATTAGGTAGAGAACTTCTAGTGATTTTATTATTACTGTGTAATATGTTTACTTAGTCCTGATTAAACAAGATAACTTGGTTAAAAAAAAAAGGCATGCTTTCACCAGCTCTGGAAGGGATAATCAAACTGGGGAAGCTTTCCAGCACACTTTGGTTACAAAGCAAATGTGACTATATCAGTGCAGCAGCCAGCTGAAAAAGGATCATGATCCTGGAAGAGAATTCATATGCTTTTAAGTGCAAGTCCTGAATTCTCCCTGTAGTGCAACAGGAGACTGTGCAAGAGGCTCTTAGTCTTTGTGCAGGGAGCCATTAACAGCAGGGATGTGATTTCACTGCGTGATGGGAGGGGCTGCATTTCCTTGGGTTAGGATCCAAGACACACCAGGTAGTCACTTTCTGCTTAAAGAAAGTCTTTCACATTAGAATAAATGTTCAAACATGGGAGACAACATAGTTATTTACATTAAACTCATTTGCTCTTTCCTGATGATTTTTCCTTCTTACTAGAGGTGCCTATGTTCCAAAGCCAAGCCCTGAAGGCCTTGTTCTGTCCAAACTCCCAAAGATTGTTTAAGCAGGGACTTTGTGGCTCATAAATAGCTTTTTCTTCCTGGTAGCTCATTTTCCATAGAGGTCGGGCAGTGAGCATATCATTTGCTACTTTTAAATTCACAGCACAAAGTGAAGATATCTTATTTGGAGATTTTGTGAAATTTAATTTCAATTTTCAAGTTTTTTTTTTTTTTTTTTTTTTTTTTTTTGTTTGGTTGTTTTTTGGTTGGTTGGTTTTTTTTTTAGAATACCCCCTTGTTCTCAGAAAAAAATGTATTCAGTTTAAAACACAGTTCCAAAGCAAATTGTCAAGCAGCCTCATTGCTGGGACAGTTCAGTGTCAAAGAAAACACAGCTGCTGGTATCTCTCAACAGTAGATGCCAGATCTTTCACACTGCTTTAGTGCTTTGGGAGTAGTGCAATCATCCATCTCCAAGCAAGAAGCTGGTGTTTGCATCGTCAGAGAGTGCAGGCATGACATCTGTGCTGTGTATGCAGCATTTCACCAAGGCTTCCACAGTTTGCTTCCAATTACTTAGCTAGAGTATAGGAAGCACTAGCTGTTGCAGTATGGAACAAAACTTGTGCTAGCTGTGTCAGAAAGCTGGAATAGGTGCTCTTGTCTTGCAGGACTGGCATATCCACTTGCTCGACTCCCAGGCCAAGTCCATGACCATAAAAACATCAAAGAGAAAGGTTTCTCTTGTGTTTTTGCTCTTGAAAAAGGTGCCATTTCAAGTAGTGCTGCCATCCTGTTATGTGTAGCTCTGTATGTTGACCTGTTCTGCTTTACCACACTATTGCTGTCTCTGCACAAGGGCTCAAAAAGAAATGAAAGGAGATCAGTGACAATATCGAAGTGTAGACTGAAACAGATATTACTAATACTATCTTTGTTGTATGTTGCTTATCTCCATTGTCTTAGAAGAAGGACATTATTAAAACTCCGTTTGCAACCCCATTGGAGGGATACCACTTAGAATATCACAAGGAAATATTCCTTCATGGGATGCAAGGGCAGCTGCCTGGCTCTGCAGGTGCAAGCAGTGCCTGACTGAAGTGGAGCAAACAAAGATGTTCCTTCCTCTGACTTCGGAAGGGCTTTATACCTGTCCTGCTTGCAATGATAGTGATCTATGATAAGTGTTCTGCTTGTTACAGGATAGTTTTCAGGAGACTTGAAGATCCTTTTATGCTGCAATAATTAAAACTCAGACAGAGGAGCCTGAGTTTGATCTTAGTAGTAGTCCTCACTATCATCTCTGACATGATAAATATGAAGCTAGAAATACAAATTGTGCACTGAGTTGATAAGTTATACACATGCTGAATATGCCTTTAATCCATTTTATGGAGATTTAAAATTCAGCTTTGCCTACTGGAAAAAAAGCAAATCTCCCACCATGCCTTAGAAAAACCTTAAGTGTTGGCTGCTCTGTGATACCTGCCAGTTCCCAGGCTACAGTCTTGTACTACAGGCACAAGGATGCTTATCTCTTCCTCAGTATTAACTGGGGCACACAGAATGATATCCTGAGTGATAAGTGTTCACTGAGGTTGTCCCAATGGGCTGCAAAGGGACATTGATGCTTTCTGACTTGGGAGCCTGCTCTTACATTTGTCAAAACTGTAAAGGGATCCTACAGAATAATAATTCCAGATGTCAGTGCTGTGATACTGAGTAAAAAACAGACGTTTCAATCCAAAAAACATCAGTCATCCTAAGTGCACAAATCTGTTTTGCATTTTTCGTCAACTTTCAAAGCATTTCAAAGGATCTTGAACAATTTTTTGTAAGAAATTTTGATACAGATTTTCCTCTCTACCAATATTTAATCCAAAATTTAAATATTTTTTAACCATTTCATAATTCCACAAGTTTCCTCCTTATTAAGATATTTTATTTTTATAGTTTTCAATTTCTTTTTTTTCCCCTGACAAAATAATTTCTGATATAAAAAATATCTAAAAGATTTCTTAATGACAACACAAAATTAGAGGAAAAAATAACAATGGTTATTGTACAGTTTGTTATAAATGTTTTTCCTTAAGCAACATCTTTTTAGCTTCAGATTCCTCCACAAAATGAATTGTTTATGCACTGAATGCTACTTTTCAGCAGAAAACTATTCTTCCCACAACTATAACATATTTCCAGTCAGTATCCTGAAGGGAAAAGTGAAGAAGGGAGTGGAGCTGGTAAACAAGCCCACATTCATAGCAGGCAAAGTGTTATTTGTTCACTTCAGAACATATTAACTGTAAAAGTTCATGAAGTGCAACACAGGGAATAATTCAGATGTAAGTGGAATGCAATAGGCATAAGAAGTGTAGTCTGAGGAATTACTTGGCCAGTGTAAATTTAGAAGGTATGGAAGTTTCCTTACAACACGAGCGTAAGTTTGGAAAAGTAACATGCTTCTCACCTGATGTTAGGCATTACTAGTTCTCTAAATCTCTGAAGGACAAAGATCTTAATCAAGATCTTTGCAAGATCCTTAATCAAGACTTTTGCAAGCACCTTAATCAAATGTTCATGACAATTAAAGGGACATTGTTTCAGTAGGCAGAAGGGGTTATTTTCTGGAAATGCCAGCCTTTCCTCATCCAAGACAACTAGCTTAGACTAAACACTTGCATTTCTGATGACTAAATCTGTGACTAAACAAGTACTGAAGTCTGATGAGTAACTGAAATAGGCAAAGATTTAGGTAGAAGAGAATATTATAAGTTAGGAAGACCACAGGTTTTTCTTTCAAATTGTACTCTAGAATTCCTTAAGATTATAATTGTCTGTAAAGCATAAATTCCCAGCTTGAGATGAAGGCTGGCCCACGTGAGGGAAGGCTAAATTTAATAAATGTTTTCCAGTGTGAAAAATAAAGAGAGATTGGAGATTTTGTGTAGGGTATTGCACAAGGAAACCTAAGGTTTTGTGCTCTGTTGATACTGAGCCTTGCTTATCTGGTAATGGAAATGGCAGCTGGAAAAATTCTAGTCTATTAGTGAGCTCACAGTGGATTGGTTCCACAATAACACTATCATATGCAGGGCCACAGTTAAGAACCTCTATTTTATATTAGGAAGGTCACATGTCAGGGATCAATAAACATTAGTCATAGCAACATAGACTTCTTTTTTCCTCTTCTCTGTGTTTTATGTTGTTGTTGTTGTTTCAATATTTATTTATTTGTTTGTTTGTTTGTTTATAAGAGGGTAATAAAGCATAATTTCAGGCACCCTCACTCTCAGTCATTAAATGAACTAATGCAACTTGTGTGAACGCACACGCACGCACACACACACACAAGGAATGGAGGCTGGAAGCACATCGTCTGAACTTCCTGGGACACAAGAGGGTTATTCTGCTTTTTTGGGCAGCTGTTGATAACTGCTGTCTCTGGACTTCACCCCTTCAACTGTTCTCAGAACATTTCCTTCTGTGATGGAAGCTTATCTGGTTCTCCAGCTGGAGCCTGTATTAGTAGCTCCTCTCTGTGCTTCATTCCTCAGTGGGTGGTCATGCCTCATATGTCTGCCAGTACGCAAGGACTCTGAGCTGCATTTTGGAGGCTCACAAAGTTTAGATACAGGGTCTTTTCCCAGTCCAGCTATACAGTTACATAACATTAACTACAGAAAGTATATCATGTGACCTCCAAAGAGCTGTTTGCATTTTATGTGCCTTGAAAGTCCCTAGACACACATGGTGGTATTCTGTGGGATCCAAATACACATAGAGAGTAATGTGACAAAGCATGACCATAGGCATGTAGCTGTATGAACCTACCCTCTTGTCATTTGAATCAAACTCAGTAAACTGAAATGACCACCTTCACAATTTCACTCAATTGTATTCATCTGTCTTTGCAAAACAAACACATTTAGACTTATGGTCTAAGCAAGGGGTTGGGGATTTTGATAAGGTATTTGGCAGGAAAGAAAAGGTATGAAGAAGGAATCTGTGTGTAATTTTGTTATAATTTTGCATATAATTATCCTGTGTGTATGACTTTTCATCTTCAAAGAGTTTTAACAAACGTTTCTCCACCAGTGCTGATGTAATTCTAATCACTCCAGCATATGTTTGCTGGACTACATGTCCCTGTATCCAGTAACCTGTGCAGCCTCGAATAGCAGTGCAAACTGCAGCAGCAGTGTAGCCTTCTGATTTAGCTTTGATGGATGTTACTAATACTGAGGATAATATGAAAAGAGATGTATCTGTGTTTAGGGAAAAGAAGCATTGTTCAAAACCCAAGTTCTAAGCTAGGAAATGAGTAGTTACCTTCAGGAATCAGAGAAACACATGTTACTGAGGTGTGAGATAGTAAAGTAAATACGCATGCAAACAAACACACAAAATGTGATGATGAGTTGGACCTTCTAATGAGAGACTATGGATAAAATATTTTTTGTTTGAGAATACTTAGCTATATGTTAAAAAGTAAGCAGCAGTCTAGAGAGAAATTAAAGATGTTAGTTTCACTTTTAAAATTTTTTCTAAGCATTTTGCTATAGAAACAACTTTTTCTCTCATTTATCTGTTTACCTATAAACAGGCATTATGAAAGTTGATGAAATAAACCCAAGAGTTTTCTTTCAATTACAAAAGACTAAGTCTCCTTAGCAAGCTTTTGCTGTGATGAATGTCACCATAATGCACTCAAACACATCCCCATAGGCTTTCCACTGCCACACAGAAACACTTTTGCTCACAAATGCACAAATACACATATAGCCACCAAAAATACACACTCGCATATAGCCACCAAAATAAAATCTTTGGGGAAATACATTCCCAAAGGTGACCTGAAAGTGTTTTAGTAGCATTTTGAACCACATAAATGCTTACTTGAAGTCATATTCCCCTTGTAATTTATATCACTAAAACAAGAGGGAAAACAGAAATTATTTATTGCAGTGTAATTTCTTCCCCATAGTCCTATTTGCCAAGAGTATATGTAGTATACACAGTTAATTCTGACATGTGGTTACAGGCCTAGGGAAAACAAGTCTCCCCAAAATCATATGACAGGAATATTTAGTGACTCCAGCTAACTTCCTTAAACAATCATACTTAATAGCTTACACATGAGGAAGAAAACTTGTATGACAATAGATTACTAAATGATACCTCATACTGAAGCCTATGCATGAGTATTTACACATTTTTCTCTAAAATAACAGAGGTGATGAGAAATCACCTCAGAGTGCTGGTTTGCTCTGTCTGCTCCAAGCTAATCCCTGGACTGGACGTGTCGATCCCAAGGAGCAGGTCAGAGGATGTGCTATGGGTCAGCATGACCGTCTGCTTCTGTTCCCCTCATCTATCTCATTGGCAACAGGCAAAGGAGCTGTCAGGCACAGAGTCCAAGGTGAGAAGCATTGGTTTTCCTCTGGTCCTGATGCTTCCTGTTCCCAAGGCTCCTGATTATCTGCTTGCAGTATGGAATGTGAGGTTGGCATTGAGTTTAAGCAGGGGCAGAGATAGTGGCAGAGGATATTCCATTCCTGCTCTCCACTGCATATCAAACATTGTACCAAGAGCACCTCAAGCCATGCAGAAAGGCTCTGGAGGAGAAGGGGTGAAGCCTGGGAGATGAGTACGATGCTGTAGGGATGGGTGGTCCAGTTTCCAGAGGCTGTGGGCTTCCCCATGTTAGGAAGGCGGGGTAGCAGGGTAGCTGGCCAGCCCCAGGCATCCAGACACCTCCCTGGGGGGCATCAAGAACAGACTGGGCCATCTACCCTGTCATCTGGCTCGGAGGGGCCCACAGTCAGGCAGGGCAGTGCTGTGGGGAGCTGAGCCAGCACTGATGGGACAGGGACAGAGTCCTAGGGGGCTGCCATGGAGGTCTAGGCCACCCCAAGATTTCTCTATAGCCTTTTTCTGTGGGCAATGCCCCATGTCTCCCTAGGAAAAGGCTTGTTCCTCAGCTTCACACCCTGGGGCCTTTCCCTGGCTCTGGGGTGCCCCTCCAGTCCCATTGCCTCTTTCTGCATTCTCTGGCAGGGCAGGTGTGACTACAAGTAGAGTTCTTTACATCTTCCACCCTTTAAATCTTCTGTATTGACAAGATACACACAGAAAGAGGCTTCTCTTCAGCAGGCACGCAGCCCCCTTGCCCTGTTTCTGGAATTCATGTGAGGAGCGGAGCGTATCCATGCTCTAGCTTGGTCTTCCCGCTGGCTGCCTGGGAGGGCTTTGCTGCACAGCCTGGGAAGCTTCCATGGTGGGAGACACCACTGCCATATCGTCTTCCTACCTCTGCACCACGCAGCTGTGCTGGAAACTTCAGGACAGAATGAGCCTATTCTCTCAGTCCTTTTACAAACTTCCGTGGTCTGAGCCTTGTCCTGTGAATGTTGGTGGGGCCACTTCTGACCTCAGTCAAGCAGATATTAAAGAATTGAGAACAGAATCCATTGCTTTTGACCATCATTCATTTTTTACCATCATTCACCCATGTCTAAATTAAACTCCACAAAAATCTTTCTCTAGACTCAGTAAAGACCATGACTGTATGATAAAGTTAATGACATTGAGTTACAGTTGCAAGAATGGAGAAGGAATATCTGTATACGTTCTCACACATATAAGCCACCACATGTACTCTAGAACAGTTGTCATGTTGTTAATTTTTCCCTTCACAGAAATCTCACATGCTTAGAATAAGAGAAAGAAGAGATGAGATCACTCTAAAAATATGGATCTCTCTTATGATTTCAAAATAAAGTTCATGGTTTTTCAAGTTGTCAGAAATTTGAAATCTGCAGAAGGCTATGACATATGCATAGTTTTCTTGCTCTTTTATCTGGGTCAGCATCTTCAACCCTGCTCTCCAAGACTAATAGTGGTTCAGATGCCCTTTACAGCAGAATCTCTGGCAATACTGCATCCTCTTCACTGAGAGCTAATTAAATTTTATTTTCATTGTCTCCCTTGCATTACACCATCATATACAAATGAGATGTGAATCTAGACATATGAAAGAGTAAAAAAGGAATATTTCTGGAGAATCTTCCTCTGTACCCCCTGTGATATATGGCTTTACAAAAAATATAATCAAGCAAAAAAAAAACAAAACCAAAACCAAAACCCACAGTAAAGTAACCAACGGACTTTGCATCTCAGTGAAAAATCAGCCATGTACTGAAGGAAGATAGCTAAAGGATATCTAGGTAAAAGTGAAATCCAAAAGCTCTGAATACCCATTGCACTTATGCTAGAGACAACAGGAAGGTGACCAGAGCTCATCTGAGAAGGCAGAATAAGTTTAGCTGTTATTATGAGTGCTGAAAGTTGAATGTCTTACTTATATGACAAATAGGACATAGTTTACAAAATAAATATGCATGTAGAGTTTTAAAATGTAAATGAAAAAAAAATAGCAAAAGGGTTTAAAAGAGTTCCTCCTTTGAGAAGTGCTTTACTGAAGTTTCCAAATGGCTCAATCCCAGGGTCAAACAGAAATAAAGCCTTTGATCTTTTTCTTGGTAAGTCAGAGGGAGAAAAAGTCAGTTTGGGATTTGATCAAGGTCTCCAGCCCTGCAGGAAAGTGCCCTAAGCACTAAGTTGTCTTAGTTGGTATGTGGATTATTCTCTCTCTTATTTTGACCAGAAATTGATTCTTGGTCTTCAGATGGCTTTCTTCTTTTGTCCGTATGTACTGGCATACTGTCAAATTCGAGTGGCATGGCAAATTATTAACAAATGTAAGGTATTTTGAATTTCACTGCAGAATAAAACAAGGTATTTAAGCAAGTTGCCTTATTTCACCTTTAGTGTTCTTCAAAGTTCAAACCAAACCTGTTATTTTCCCCAGTTCAACTAAAAAAAGATAATGTCTTATGTCATGGAACCCTGACTCTGCTACATTCAATCACTACTGGAACATAATGATGAAAAGTTTAAGATTTTTTATATCTATTGAAGGCCAAAAAATATTTAATGAAAAATTCCTAAAGAGAATTTTAACTGAAATCATTACTGGAACAAAGTTAATAAGAGAGTCTATTGGAAGCTCTTGAAGTGAGTGTCCAGACAATGTAATAGAAAGTATAGTATCTAAGAAAAATATGGAAGAAAATAGAAGTTTAAGGCAGTTATAAGACCCTTCTAGTAGAAAAAAAAGGTGGATTATTAAAAAAATACATTAACATAGGAGAAAGAAGAGACCTACAGCTTTGAAATGGAAGAAAAAAGAGGAAGGAAAAGCTGTAAACAACTGTTTCTAGGTGATATGAGAGCCTGCTACTTCTCTGATACAGTGTAGTTTTACACAAAGAAATGAGATGTATGACAGCCTTCAAAAAACTAAGTTCTCACCTTGAACAGTCATGTGTAGCTAGATGTACCTTGTAGTAGAACTCACGATTTCTGCTGTTCAAATGATTAACAAAAGTTGTAGTAATTAGCAGTTCTTCTCACTTCTGGCCATGAGGCTATGGCAGTTCTCCCTCTGAAACTGAAACATCCAAATCAGAGGTCTTTTAGAAGTCAAAGACTATATTTCATACCATGTGTATTCAAATGTGTTTACAGGGAAGTGCGTAGGAACAGT
Organism: Pyrocephalus nanus; assembly: GCA_038380795.1. Taxonomy (NCBI): domain Eukaryota; kingdom Metazoa; phylum Chordata; class Aves; order Passeriformes; family Tyrannidae; genus Pyrocephalus; species Pyrocephalus nanus. The sequence goes on from CM076259.1 coordinate 44,981,667, forward strand.
ATTCCACACAAATAATGCCTGTGGTTAAGATAGAAGGTGGATAGATCACAGCAAGATGCAAAGGCTAATTTAAGGGTAAATGTTTCAGCTTATGCATATCAAAGCATTTATGCATGAGTCACTGGCACAGAATGACTAATTTTTTGCATCAGAGTAATAGAATGTTCTTGCTTACTGCTTTTCACATCTATGAATAATGCCAAATTAAATAATTCTTCTTTAAATCAGTCATTTTCTGTGTTTGATGCATAAAAACGAAGATACTGATTCTTACACAATACATAGATGGATGTCCTCAATATGCCAAATATGAAAGAGACAGAGAGAGAAAGAGAGAAAGAAAGAAACAAAGAGAGAGAGAAAGAAAGAAAGAGAGAGAAAGAAAGAAAGAAAGAGAGAGAAAGAAAGAAAGAAAGAAAGAAAGAAAGAAAGAAAGAAAGAAAGAAAGAAAGAAAGAAAGAAAGAAAGAAAGAAAGAAAGAAAGAAAGAAAGAAAAAAAGAAAGAAAGAAAAAGAAAGAAAGAAAGAAAGAAAGAAAGAAAGAAAGAAAGAAAGAAAGAAAGAAAGAAAGAAAGAAAGAAAGAAAGAAAGAAAGAAAGAAAGAAAGAAAGAAAGAAAAAGAAAGAAAATAATAACTTCCTCTCCCAAGATGCAGTAATGGCATTGTGAGACTACTTTGTGATAAAGCTGTGCATAGAATCAGCATAAAGCTTTTTATTGCATACATTTTTTCAAAACTGGTGTCTGAGAGGTCACTGGCCAGGTGTTTAACTATTCTTGCTCAGAATAGAAGCCCATTATTCACTTTTATGTTAATAATAACTGGGAGATGAGGAGTGGTAAAAATATATTCAGTTCTTAAATTAACACCTTATGACAACTTGAATTAAAACACAATGTGAGTGTATTACATTTCATTCTGAATTCACATAGTTAGCTACAGCAGGTATCAGACCAGCAGGAATCAGTAGTTATCATACTTGTGGTAACTCTCAAATTAGCTATGACATAGAACAGCCTTTTGATCTTGACCATGTTCTACTAATTATTTAATCTTTGCAGCATAGAAACATGTTTCAGCACATAGCCTAAGAAAGAACACAGTGCAAGTTTTCTTCCAAAGCCCACAAAAGCAAATAGCATACCCAAGAAAACACCCTCACACTTCTCTTAAATCCCTGTTTTTGCCCCCTCTTTATTAAAGCTGGATATGGGCCATAATTCCAAATACAAATGGGCACAAACTTTTCCTCTTAGGACAGAATTCATTGCATTCAATGTCAAATGTTTATGAGAAAGATGTTTCTCCCTGAGTTGTCCTTCTTTGTTCTGCTTATAATCAATGGAAAGAAACTAACAGTTGCAGAGAATTTTAGACATTTACCTTAGAATGAAGTAAATAATACCATAAAGTTGCCTTTTTTGGTCCATTGGCTTGGGACACCAGCTTGGACATTTGAACATCTGGTAAGACAAGCCTCACTTAAGGTATCTAAGAAAGACCAGATGTATCGCACCCCAGAAAATTTTAATTCTTTCCATAGGTAAGGGCATACTTGGGGTTAAATCAGATGAATTCCAGCCCTGTTGTCTTCTATAAATTTGGCAGAATCTCTGCCTGGGTCTGGCCAGAGAACAATGGTTACATTTTACTTACAAGTAAAGTAGAAACACTCTTTGAAATTCTGGAATTTGTGAGAATCTTACCCAAAACAGTAGGTTTCTGCCTAAAGCATTTGCTGAAGAGTGTCTGGGGAAAAGCCAAGCTCTTGTCTGGCTTGATTCACAGTGAGAAACCAAGGCTACTTAATGTAGGTGAGCGCCCTAACAAATAGGTTTGTGTCTGCTTTTGGGTCTGTTTCACTTCATATCATTGGATCAAGAAGAAAGAACCTGAATCACAGCTGAGTAGTATCTTCTGGATAGGCCTCTTACTCATGGAAAAATATTTGCTCACTACATTATTAGGTTACCTCTCACCTGTTGTCTCATTAAATACAGAAAATCTCTTCACGGAGTCTTGTTAAAACAGATCCAGTGCCACAAATTACTATGTTTTGAGAACTGGTACTTTCTAATGAAAAAGCATGATGCTGGAAGGTTCTGGCCAACAGTCAATTCTTTTTCTCTCTTTTCCTTTTTTATATTTCACTAAAATTTTGTGATTAATGTAAATGAGCAGAATGCATTTGTTCATTAGTTTATTATATCAATTTCATTTTCAAGAAGAAAGATTACAGTCTAACTGCTTTACACTCTGCGGTAAAAAAGGCCTCACTACTAAATTGTGACAGTCTTTGGCAACTAACAAGAATTCTTCAGTAGCAGCTAATGGTTTCAAACATACTTTCCTTTTGTTTGATGAATATCTACACAAACAGGTGAAAGTGAGCACAACCATCTCTACTCCTATCTAGTAGTGTGTAATAGCTCATGCATATTTGTACAGCTTCCACGATGTAGCTCTCTAAGTCTGGCCACTTTGGGAAGGGTTCTCATTTTCCTGCCCTTCCTATCTTCATTGAGGCTGGTGGCAGACACATTCCTCCCAGGTCTTACAGACCAAACCCATCATATAGGCAACACAGCTACTCCTGTCTCCTACCTCATTCTTTCCTATGTGCTTGTGCTTCAGATAAGTAGGACTCTCCTGCACAAAAGTTTTACTGAACTTCCATGAAAGTTACTAACTGGTTTTAAAGAGAAAACTCTTCACTTATTTTTAATAGGGGGTTTTCCCCAGAAGCCCTGGTAACGAATAGTGGGAGGGCAAGTTTCTCTCTTACAAGCAGTGACAAGGAAGAAACACACTTCATACCTCAGTACACTGGAGAAGTGGGCTTACAGAAAGGCAGATGTAAATTCTTCCAATGTGATACAGAGTGATCTCGTGCAGGAGGACAGGCTGGGCAGAAGGCAGCTCTGAAGAGATAACAGAGTCCTGGTGGATGACTTGAATTAGTGAGAGTAGATTCTCCAGATTGAGGCAATAGAATATTCTTTGTTCCACACTTCTGAGACTACATCTGAAGACCTATGTCCAGTTTCGGACTCCTCAAGACAAGACTAACTCCAAGGTACCAGAATGAGTCCAGTCTATCACCTAGACTTACTGAAGTGATTAGCTGCTAAGTACTTGACGTACAAGAAGCATCTGAGAAACCTTGATTTGCTCAGACTGGAGGACAGAAGGTAAAGCCAGATCTTATTGGTGTCTTCTCTTGGGGATGCACAGCAAAAGCATGAGAAGGAATACACACAAACTGCAAAAAGAGAAAATCTTTATTGGATATCAGGAAATAAATGTCACCATGAGGGTTGTCTAACACCAGTGCAAATTGCCTGGAGATGTGAAAACTCCATCCCTGGAGATTATCAAATTCTTACATAAAAAGTCATGAGCAATCTCGTGTAACAAGAGAAAGCATCAAATAACTTTTCAAGGTCTTTTCAGACCCATTTTATGATGAAGGTCTTTAATGGAGATCTTAGAAACTTAATTTTTTGCATCAGGTGTTACCATTCTGGTAAGATCTTGAATGGTGAATACAATAGTGATAGACTTGTATCTGCTTATTAAAATGATGTTTATATCATAATTGGATGAGTCAGGTGAAAGGTAGATAAGGAATGAATGCAAATTTCTTAAAATTACCTAGTTGTCATCTTCATATTCAGAGATAATCTATTATAGAAAATAACTTCCTTTTTGGGATCCTCTAGTGTTACTGTCCAAATTTTTTCAGTATTTGCTATTTACAGTTATTATCTAAACAGCAATTTTTCAAGAATTAAAAGAGTTGTATGATGTAGGCTAATGTTTTATAGATAAAAGAAAAGGAAAAAGTCTCCAATTTTGAAACCAAAATGAGTTTTATTTGAGTGTTTCTGATAATACAGGCTGTGTGACCATGACATAATAGAAGGACACTGTGCAAGATGAGGTTCAACCAATTCCTTTCAGATTTCAGTTCTGATGTTCTGCAGAACAAAGTGCAACCCTGAGATAAGCAAGTGTCGCTGTTCAGAAATCAAATTCATTTTGACTCAGAAGCCTTAAGGCAGTAGAGAGCAATATGTGCTAAAGGTTCAGTGCTCTTATCTTTTGTTATTCATTTTCTGTTTCCTTTGAGACACCCACATAAAAGTTGCCCAGCTGGTTCCTCTTGCTGTTATTTACTGCAGTTGCACATTGAATAGTTTGCTATTTCCTGTCACATCTTCATACATCTCAAACATCACTTTCTGTGCTAATCTAGAAAAATGACTATTTTGCACGAGTACTGAAGAATTTACCTTTTCAAACAATATTTATGGGGAAGTTCATGTTCTATCAAACCATTCTCCATTTCCCTGTTTTCTAACTGGAGAATCAGAAAGGGTATCTGACAAAGAGTCACTGAATGATTTGAGGACTGTCTTAAAATATGCTAGCATATTGTCAAGAGTGACTTGGAATCTGTACAAATTATACACTTATTTGATGCTTGATTATTTGCTCACTACTCTATTTCTTCTATGGATCCAGTGGAGACTCTGTACCAGGATAGACTTGTCAAAGGAAAAGAGAATATGATTGCTAAAAAAGGAAGAAATTGTATTAGGAATCCTTCCAAATATCCACATCATGCATGTGAGGATATGTGTTGAATTACTCTATAGAAAGCAAATGGAAACAGAGGCCCTTGTGCATCCTTCAGCATATGCTCAACATGCTAACAAAATCTTTATATGAAAACCAGTGAGGACCTATAAAAGAATCAAGAACTTTGAGTCTAAGGTACTGAGAAGAAAACTGGCTTTGTGGAGTTTTCTTATTCCTTCTGAATCAATTTAGAGCCTATGAAAGGTGCTGAACTGACAGACCAAATTCCTTTCTTAATATACAAAACAGGTGCAGCAAATTGTGATTTTTGAGCTTTCCCCACTGCACCAGTGCATTTCAGCCTTGGCTGAGGGGGACCACCTCCAGGCAGAGAGGAGAGTTCATCTTCCAAGCCTGTACATTTTTTTCCCCTTGTGTTCACTGCCAACAAAGACACCAATTAGTGCATAGCCCCAGCATTTGAAGCAAATGAAAGCAGAGACAACAGAATAAAGGAGGAGATGTGTTTGCTCCTGGAATTCTGTTTTGACATTTATTTTGGATTTTAGCAAGGCCTACAATCGTTTGCATTATTTTAAGGAAAAAAAAAACCCACCCAGTCTCATTACCATTGGATATGATGATGGGGGAAATGGGCTGGAAAAATCCTGGATCTTTGCTGTGCCTTATTCTGGAATTACAAAGAGTAGGGCAAATTCTTTACTGCTGTGCCATTCAGCTATTATGTTTAACAATCTAATTAGAAAGGCTGTGTTGCTTTTCCCCATTATAAAAGCAAAGACAGCGCACACAAGCAAAACCAATTAGACAGCTGTAGTTTACAGAGCTGGCTTGCCTCGAGGCTGGTTTCTAATGAACCCCCAGTAGATGGTTCCTATCCAGAAACAGGACAGAAGAAGCACAGCGATAATGCGTGCTATCTTTCCTGTAATCAGGCGCTAACGTCTGCTCTAGTCCACAGAGCTGACACTTGACCATTCCTTTCTGCAGCCATAGTTGCCACCAGCACCAGCACTGTGACACAAATCTGGCTGATAATGCATGTCCTTTGCAAGGCTAAAAATCCGCTAACAGGTGGCAATAAATCTAAAATGTTCCTCTCAGTTTTATGATAGTTGCTTTCTGCTCACCAGGGACTTGTTTTAACTTAAAGCAGACACAAAACTTTACAATAACCTGCATAGTTGCCATGCTTTTATTTTCCAGCATGTATGGCTCAAATTAAGGCAGACTATATTGAGTAGATTGCTCCCTGCAAGTTAGTCATCTGTTTAGTGTTTCCACAAGGCAGTTGTGGTTGTTCACAAGTCTATTAATTAAAAAGAAAATGATTAAGGAAACTACTCAGTGGGTTGATGAACCATTCAACCACTTCAAAACTAAGTAAAACATTAAAACAACCCCCCTCCCACATTCCTTTTCTTGAATAGCCTGATAACAGGTATTTGTTTGAACTGAACTTTATAGGGCTTGTGAAAACACAAGCTCTTGTCATCACTGCATTTAAATGAGTTTTGTGTACAGGAAACTGGGTAGCACTGTCTGAGCTAGAATAGATGGGACTGTGTCAGCATTCCTCCATTAAAAATACCTCATATTCACTGGGTTATGAGTCACTTGTAAAAAAATCACTCTGCGATAAAGTTTTGCATTTTTGACAGTAACACTTGGGTCAGAGGAAGCAGGCTTGAGGCTTGCAGAGAAGTCTGTATAAATTAATTTTTATTCAAAATAAAAACTACTTGGACAACTACATATTCATATATTTATTCAGCTGTAGATTTGCATTGCTATTACAGTTGCTATTATTTATCACTTCAAAAATAATTTTCTTATTCATATTATTTTGAATTCCTCCATTTTGGAGACATAAATAAGTGCAGAATTCATTTCCTTTCACAGTTTTCACACAGTGCTTACCTCCTCTGCCCATGTTTCAGTAGGGTATATAGGGGTGGAGGTGGTTAAAACAAGATGATTAAAAAGGAAAAAATTGTAAGATAGGAGAGTTAAAAATAGAAATCTGAATTGTTGTTGTTTACATAACCTTAAACAAGACATTAAAAGTTAAAACTAAGAAAATAGGAGTTTGAAATACATTTTAGTCACAACGCTACTGTATGAAACCTGACTTTTTTGACCAATTTTTTTTGAAGTCCATATTTTACAAGGGGGTAGAAGAAATTTTCTAACTAGCTGTCATTGCCAAAATGCTTTCAAAATAAAATAATGAAAAAAAAATTACACTTGAGGATAAAAGCCTGAGCTGGCCAAAATATTATATCCTCAAATTCACCCAGACAAGGGCAAAAATAACAGCTAAAAAGGTAAAAATCTTTGTCTATAATGCTTTCGATTTATATCTGCAGTTACTACATTTTAAAGAAATTACTTTCAAGGATGGTCAAATGAAGCAAAATTCTAGTTATGAACTTGATTAAATTCCACCCACACTGACAGAGGTAGCTTAAATTAACCCTGTGTGTGAAGGCAAACACAAAAGAAGGGGTTACCTAGGCTACTGTATATTTGCAAGTACTTGCCAATAATATCTCCAAATGTAGCTCAAAATCCAACCAAACAAAATAGATAATGAATGCTTGTAAGGATTAGGAAAAGTGCCAAAGATAGCAGATCAAGGAATTATTCTTCATGGGAAAAAAATGTAGGATCAGATTTCTAGAACTAAAGCTAGTATGACTTCTTTATACTGAGGCAATTTAATTCTCCAAAGAAAGAAAAAGTGCTTTGGTGGGTGGGTGAGATTAAAAGTCAGCTTTTAAAGACCTCTTATGTTTGTCATGGTCAGCTATTGTTTGGAGTAAAACTAGGTCAATTATTGTTGGTTCAAAAAGAGGTAAAAACTATGTTTGGATTAACTCCAAAAACTTTTTTCTTCCCCATTTTGTACTATGCAAATAATACAAAAGATGTATTTTCTCAGTGATTGACAGTTTACTCTCGGATGTCTTCTCAAACCACAATAATGGCACCTCCCTCTTGTCCGCCCTAGTTTAGAGAAGTTCACTGCTGCTGATTTTTAAGTTTAGGCTGCATACAGTGGGCAGGATATCAGTTCGGGGAGGAAAGTCTATGGGTTGCTTATTTCATGGTTGGTCTATATGAACGCTCAGGCTTCAAGACCTGCATGCCAGGATGGGAATGAGACTTTCTGTTGAGACTCAGCAAAACTAAAACAAGGTGAGAAGAAATAGGGAAAAGAGGCATCTTTTTAATAACTTCCTTCAAAAAAATGCTTCTTGGAGTGTCCTGTCTATTTATTTATGCTTTTCATGGGCTTTGTTATTTTGGGACCACAAACATGATTGGATTGTCTTAACTCCTTTACCTATCTCTCAAGACCGTTTTGCACCTCTGTGCGAATAAGAAATCCTGAAGTGCTGGGAAAACCTCACACTAAAATCTGGAAAGCAATCAATCCCTGCAAGCATGTAAGCATGTGTTTACAAATCCTTCACATGTGACTAAGGATCAAATCGTGGCCCCATCCTGTGCTTTCACACAAAGGTTTAAGATGTACCCACACCCATTTCTGGGTAGAGCTTCATTACAGAGGAGTGGAAGTATAGAGGAATCCTTGACTAAGTCAGACTGGAGAACCATTTTGTCTGTTACTATATCTGATATAACTGGAACCAGATGCTATAAAGAATGACAGAAGAACCCTGCAGGAGGCAGCGGCAGAATAATCTGCCTCCACAAAGATCTCCTGATCCTACTCACTAATTGTGAGAAATTAGCTTAAGCCCCGAAGCACTAGGTTTAATATCTCTTCCAAAAGTTTTATTTTCTTTAATTATGATAACTCTGGATATCCATGATATCGATATATTATCCCATCTCTTGATGAATCTGGTTGAGCTTTTGGTCTCAACAACTTCCTTTGGCAATGAGTTCCACAATTTAATTACACGTAATATAAAAAGGTATTTCCTTTTATAAGTTTTGACTTGCCCACCTTTTAATTTCTGTGGATGCCTTGTTGTTTTTCCTTCCAGAGCCAGAGTGGAAGCACCTGATCTGCTTTCCCTGCTGTTTTATATGATAACACTAATCTGTAAAATATTTTCATTTTGCCTCTCATTCATTCTTGTATGAGGGGAAAATCCTCTGTCTTTCCAGTTCCTCTTCATAAGAACACATTTCCATTTCTGTAATTTTTGTGTGAACTCTCAGCAAGTCTGCTGTATTATTTTATGGGACACAGCATCTGGTGCTGCAAGAAGTATCTCAAGTACTCTCTATCACTTTTCTATGTAAAGGCATTGCGATGCTTTCTGTGCTGTTTCCATCCTCTCCTCTATGCTTCTACAGCATTTGAATAATGTTAGATTTTTGGGACTACGAACACGCTCTTAGTGTGCTGTCTGCAGTGGTACCTACAGTTCCCTGCTGAACCAACCATTATACAGACTCTAATGCCTTGCAAGATTAGTTTCACTTTATATCCTCTGATGTATTTTACTTCACATTTATTGATGGTATTTCCAGCTAATTTAGAGCTGTCTATTCCTGACTAACAGGAGTGATTTTGGAAGGAGTCCAATCTTCATAAGTAAGGTGCTTAACCTGATCAATAGTAGGCCCTTAGTGAGACAGCTCTACACAGATGAGAGTCCAGTTTTCCTCGCTCAACCGATGGACAGAGATAAATGATGTGAACACCTCTGAAGTGAGACCCTGTCTGCCTAATTTAAGTGCCTAAATTTAGTTGTGAATTAGGATTCTGCCTTTCTGTATATTTTGGTATGTAACTGTTTTACTATCCATTACTGTTCTTCCGTACGTACCAAAAGCCAGCCTTAGACTAAGATTTGTCTTCATCTCACCAGCAACCTTTGACTTTAAAAAAAAAAACTAGAAACCTATCAGTAGAAACCTTTGGACTATAAAAAAATTTCACAGCTATACACAAAATTGCTATGAAGGGACTTTAGAGACAGAGCTGGGTTGAATGCTAACCCAAAGAGCAGTGGGAGGAACTTTGGCTTTTCTTTGCTCAGTGCTTCTCATTGAACGCTTCATCATGTGCCCTGCAAAGGTGAAAAACAAGGGATGATAACCTGCTACTGGCCAGGAGAATTCATTCTATGATAGCATTTGCTGTTGGAAGTCAAGATCACAACCAAATTTATCTTATTGGTTCTATAACTCAAAAGAAGATTCCAGGCACAAGTCTAATGAGGCCAAGAAAAAAAGAAGAAGCAGGGCCAGAAAACAGGAATATTAAGGAAGATGAAAGATAGAAGATTGAAAAGCATATGTTTCCATAGTCACGGAAAGTGAACATTTTTGGTGGATTGTCCTTACGTTTTTTCAGAGAAGGGCATAGGAACCACCCTACTGATCTGAATGTCAAATCATTATAAGTAGACCCTGGTATTTCTTTAATCATCTGCTATTGCAATTTCTAAAAGTTTTTTTCTAATTATGACTTTTAATTGTTGATGAATTTATTAAACAAAGTACCACCTTACTGTTACTATTGCCTTACATATATTTAGTTATTCCGTCTGTATTGTTTTCTTTTGATCCTTCGGATTTACCCTCAACAATTTTTTTTCCTAAAGCTTCATGTAGGTTAACAGAACTGTAAAGCCACAGTAAAAAATCAATGCCTTGGAACATATAAGTACCAGCTGGTGGTTTGGAAATATCTTGGGTGGCCTAAGATGTGTTCAACTGTGTTTTTGGGGTTGTCTGTGAATATCTGGGAAGTTATGATGAACCTGTTTCTGGACAGATCTGGTGAGACTGACTTTTCATGCTCTTTAATGCCACTGGCACGTGAATGTCAGCATTTGTAATTGGAACCATTGCACAACATTTTCAGTGAAATTCTGAACCATAACCTTTCGAAGCAGATGACTCTCATCATGTTCACCATGTCATATTGCAGTAGTGGGTATGCCTGCCTATGCCAAATTAAAACAATATACTAAATTAAAAGATTGTTTACTCATTAACTGGTTTAGTAATAATCAGGAAAATGAAGAAAGTGTAAGGAACTATATCTCTGTTGAAAATATATTCAAATGTAGTCACTAGAGGATACTTTTATGGTTATTTGATGGTATGTCACCTCCAGTTTACTTCCAATTGTATCACTTCACTTGAGTTTTAAATATGTAAGTGCTGTCTTTCATTTTACACACACACATGTGTGTGTAAAAAACCAGGAAGACAGGTTGTTACTTTAAAAAGTCATTTCCATGAAGCATCACTTCAAAAATCTTCATGAATTTAACTAAGCTGGAGAAATTTGTGCAAAAATATAAGGTCAAAAGAGCCCTATATGGCAGGTACTTGTTTGCCTGCTTTGTAATGCTTCAAAGGACTTATTGATTTGCTTACCACCAAGGCCAAGAATATGTGTCAAAACTGCTTAAGATAGGGATCAATTTTAATAAATATGACCTCAGACTTTCCAAGGTGTTTAGGTCTGGGAACACTTACAGTACATCTGTTATTATTTTGGTTCAGCTCAGTTTATTTTTTTAATCAGCAACATTTCCAGAGAACTGGTATAAAAAAAATTAGAAATACTAACTTGTTTTCCATGTTTACATTTCTGCCACTATGTAACTCTCTTTATCATGGCTAAAGTTATGAGATGTCTTGAGTTGTGGCAAAGCAGCACCAAAAGGCAGAGAAGAATCACTGAGTCCTTGTCAATGAACTTATGGAACTCCTAAAGGCATTCAACTTATTTTGGGTTATGTATATGGTTAACAGGCATGATTCTATGTCATACATTCTCCTCATAAACTTATTAAGTGTTTCCTTAAAACTAATTAGGAAGTGATGTCTGCTGCCCTCCTGGATCTCTGTATGGTGATGGCTAATTACCATACATTTTCCATGCCAGTAATTCATTAGAATGTAACTAACCTCACAATAATTCACCAGAACCAATGTGAAAATAAGTATTACTTTTCCCTGCTTCCTTCATCCAATGGATGTTTTGAGCTGCTGTGTACCTTAGTATACTTGTTCTCTTTTATTAGGTTTTGCTGGGGTTTTTTTCCCCTGCATTAGTTTAGGGTGCTTTTAAATTATATCATTTGTTCTTTAAGATCATTCACTTCATGTATTTGTATTCAAAGATTTTGTTTCACCTCCAGTTCACCATTCAGTCAACTCTTAATGTTTTCTTTAAAGTTAATTCCTCTGGCTCAGGTGTTTATTATCTTGATTTCTACCCAGTAGCTCTTATGCTTTCTTTTCTGCTTCATCAAGTTACAAAAATATGAAGAAGATAGGAGAGAAGAGCTGGGCCAGGCTGGTGGTTCTTTCTGTCTCTTTTGGATGTGTCTCAGCTCAGCTCAGGTGAACATGTAATTTTTAAATTTTCAGTGAAGTGAGCAAGCCATAACAAAGAAATAAAAAATTGGTCATTTTGAACAAAAATTTTTGAAATTTTTTTGCTGCTACAAAATTTTCAGAGCAGCTTCGGTTCAAACCACAATAATCTCTGAATTTTTGGCACTTTTCTTATCTACAGATAAGTTGAAGTGTACTAAGAGCAACGTACCTACTTCACAAAGAGACGTTGACTTGCTTTGCTGTTGTGCAAAAAGTGGTTTGAAGCCTGTAGCTTCTACAGCTGTGACAGTGGTGCTGTGCTCAGGTGGATGGTAAGGAGCCTTGTGTAGAGATCAAAAATGGGAGGACTGTTTTCTGAACCTCAAAAATTTAGTGTGCAGTATTATGAGATAATTGCCATCTTGTAGCTCAATGAGAAAATTTAAGAGGTCTAAGGATGTCTGTATGCAGTTTGACATTGTTGGAAATTAAAGGGCAGTTAGATCCAGGACATGCTAAAACCACATTTTTTTCCCTAGGAAAGAAGAAACTGTGCACCATTCTGAATCTTAATAGCAAAGTACCCTGTACAGTAGCAGATACCACAAGCTACAGTACTTTGCTGCAGTATCTGATAGTCAAAGATTGGATGACTGTGAGTTAGGAATGGGATGTTTGGGAAGATCTTCTGCATTACACTGTATTACTGAAGATTGGGTGGACTGTTTAAATTTTTAAGGTGCCTGTCTGAAGTAGTGTACTAATTCATTTAGACAGAAACCTTAATAATGAAGGGAAAAGGATATAAATTAAAATGAAAGAGTTTGAAAACATTAGGAAAGGAAGAAAAATGACATAAGAAAAACTATGAATTGAAGATTTCATGTATTTCTAAATAGGAAAAAGAAAAGCAGGAGCTTCTAAAGCCTTTCATACAGGGAAAAACACAATAGCTAAATTTATTTACAGATAAAAAATATCAGAGATGTTAGTAGAAAGGCAAAAAATAAATTCAACATTTTTATTACATAGTGAATAAAACAGGCGACAGTTCTAAGTAGATCTTCATCCTTTGTTTTAATGACTGACAAAAATTTTAAACTGCAGAAAATGAAATTAGAAATTTTGAAATATCTTGAAATTATATTTAGGTGACCATGCTAATTGTTTGTTTGCCAGGATGTCCCCTGTTGGCTAATTTCCATCCTTTTCATGGGAAGGAAATCTTCTCACAGACAACAGTCTTTCCTATGAATGATTTGGAAAAAAAGGTAGCCTGAAAGTTTTGTGCCATGATGTAGCAGTATGTTCACATATTTTTACCCCACAAAAAATCCTCATGTTGATTAGTTTATCTCACTGCTAAACCTGTAAATGGGAAGTCTGGGGTGAATGTACTTTGTTTCAGTTTCTAACAATTGATTGCTGATGTGATTATCACTCTAAATAGACTGTGTTCTTAAAAGAGAAACTCTAATAAGAATTCCAATATGTTAAAGATACCTCACTAATCAGTTAATCAGCCTGAAGGCTCAGAGTCACAGAAAACCTGTTCCATCCATTCTGGTACTCATGGAATGACCTCTTTTAAACAATAGAGTCTAACTCCAATACAACAATTTGAAAATTAAGTCACAAAAATAGGAAGGCATAGGCCCTCTGTTAAGGAGAAAATCAGGCTGGATGACAACAGAGGCATTTTGTGACCATAATATCTTCAAGCAAATGGGCTTTCCTGTTTATTCATGAGTAAAAGCACATGTTGTTCTGCTTGGCATAGTGACTTTCTGGCCTTCACTGATCGAGCTATTGCATTTTAAGCTTCAGAGTATTTGTTGGATAAAGTGGTCTGGAACTGCTTAGACTTTTTATTATTGTTATTATGATTAGAGAAGTCCTCTCTAATTCACCCATTCTTAACAAACCAAACAAAAGAAGGACAAAGACTGAAATTCATGATGTCCATGTGACCAGCTGGTGCATTGAGATGGTTTTGTGATGTGATGACAGTTAAGTAAAAGGTTTCCTTTATTCCTTATGCTACTGTCAAGTAGATTCAAGATTTTTTTTTCTGCCTCATGCAATCCTATCTAACTTTATCTAATTATTTATTTGTCAAAATGCATCGGTGAACTGTGGGGATGCTTTTGGTTTGTGGAAGAGAAGAGTGCAACGAGACAAGGCAATACTGTCTGAGGTCACCAGATCATTATGACTTCTTAATCTGGTTGTCTGTCTTATCCTCTAGGTGTATAATGAAAGTTAAACTTTTTGCAACATGAATATATTTCAGTAGTTCATCTCCTGGGTAGAATGGACATAAGACTTCAAATTTCATCAGAGTTGGAAAGAATTCCTTATGTCCTCAATGTTCAGTCTAGTAACTACCTGTGTGAACTCATCACTGCTATGTGGGAATGAATGTCAAAATATTCTTCAGATTTCCCTGTGAGTATATGAAGACTGTTAAAAGCCTGCAGGGCTGAGCAACAAATCCTGTTACATAGGGAATGTTTTTTCTCTGGGCAATAGAGCAAAGGTTGATCAACCCTTGGTTGCATTAGTTCTTCTCCTAAGGGATTATGCACACAGCCTGAAGACACAGTTAAGAAAAATGTATGCCAAAAATAAGACTAAAAATTGAAAGAGACAGGAAGGGCCTGAGGATCTGGAGAAGATAGGAAGCCAGGCAAAAAGGTAATGTACACGTAGGGACTATGTCTAGAAAAAAGGTGGCACAGCTGGGAACTTCATATCTTCCTGACAATTTCTAGCTGCTGTCACAGCACTTTTGTGCTACTGACAGGAGGGATAATTTAAAGCAAACAACTGATGTTGGAAGATCAGATCAGCACGTCACTAGTTTGGGAGTGGCACATTGCAAATTTGGCCTGAAACTCCCTTTTCACGTTTCCTGTGTTGTGTAATATGCTTTGTTGTACCAGCCAAAGATCTAGGGGGCTACATGTATACCATCAAGAAACCATTCTGATTCATATCAGGGATTCATGAAGGCAGACATATTACATATATATGTATATACACATATATGTTCCCTATAAATGAGTTAATCATACACTTCCTTTTAGGTGTGCAGTGTTGTTCCCAGAGAGACAGTTACACAGCTTGCTTCCAATTCTGTACACATTTGTTATGTATTTGCTAGTAACTCTATTGAAAACTGTATTTTAAAAGCATAGTGTAAAAGCAATAAGATTCTTAATGGGAGTTAAGATTTTGGCAGAGAAAGTTCAGATGAGAGGGTAATAAGTACAGGACAGTGGCACTCAAAGTTTTTTCTCTGCTTTTATTTTGATTTGAGTGATGCCAAGACCAGGTGTGCTCTTTGGTTTTGGCACAAGCAGGGGTATAGTTCTGGAGTTTTTGATGTTGACTTTTTACTGTACTACACATGTAACCTCCATTTCCTTATTTTCTAGGTAGCTGCCATAGTTGTTCATACTACAGAGGTAAAGAAGAAAATTCCTGTAAGACTAAAGGCTGGAGGAGAGATTCTCCAAGAAATGTTTCTCATCCTTACATTGTTTATGAGCTACTAAATTGCTATAAAGTCATTGCTAATTAGACTTCTTCTATATAAACCAGCTGTGCTTGCCTTTGAAGAGTTCAGGTATGTCTTGAATAGGTTCAACTTGCAATAATTCAGCTGAAAGCAATAGGTTAATTAATCTGATTTAAAAATCAGTGAAACAGAAGTTAATTAAAATGTAAACAATGGTCTGCATTGTTACTGACAACTTTAGAAAAAAGAATTCCAGAAATTCTTTGTGTAATGTATTTTACCTGACTGCCCTCAGAGGAGAGAGCAGTTTTGCAACAGATCACATTACTGAACTAACCTTTCTTTCACTTGTAAATGAAATAGATTCTTTGCTTCTTCTAGCGCAGTGCAGCTGCACAAAGTGGAGCTAGTCAAAATCTGTCAGAGCCCTGTTTCCCAGGGAGGTACCTGCTACCAGGAGGCTGCTAGACATGAAACACTGTGGAGAGTGGCTTAAGTCCCCAAAGCAACCAGAATGGGGTGTGTCTGAGAGCATCAGGAAGAGAGAAACAGATGACCTGGAAAGTCAGAAGGCAAAAAAAATGTCAGTCAGTGAGAAATGATTAACAGCTCAGCCAGTTTATGCCAAGGACAGAGGGTTCTCTCAAGCATTCTTGTGCAGTCCAGGCTGTCAGCTGAAACCAGCTGAGGAACAGGAGCAATCCAGTGTATAAGCCTGGTCCCCAACTAGCTGAACTGAGTAAAAAGGTTTGGAAGGTAAGGATTGGGCCCCCATTAAAGGAGGTTCAGGTTTTTATGTCTTTTAGGGTTGATTGTTATTCCTGCTCTTCATTAAAAAAAAAAAAAAGAAAAAAAGAAGAGAGAGAGACAAAAGGGAAAAAAAGAAATATTTGCCAAATAGGTGTGGCAAAAAAAAAAAAAAATCTGGAATTTATAAGCCTGAGGGTGGGAAACAATCTTGCCAAGTTATCTTCCTACCTCACCATTGAATTATTTCATAAATATGTGTCTTCTAATTCAGTATAAGCTCCAAATATTTATGGTTGCAACAAAAGTCAAATTTAAAGAAAAAAACCTTACAGTAGTAAAAATAACATATGACCAGTCATGAGGTTAACAATGGATTTTATATTTGGCTCCCTCCTTTGTGGCTAGTAAGCCAACACAGATTAGCAGAGTATGTTACATATATTACCTGAAATGGTTTTCTATCCCACATCAAAAGCTGTGAGGGAAAAACTGTAAGTAGCTGTTGTTGTTGTTCATGTAGAAAAGTATGGTTTTCAGTAAAGACATAAATGGATTCATGGAACAGTTTTATTCCCCAGTGTCTTACTAATGACGATGTTTTGAAACTGCAAGTAAGAAATGAGCCTTAGGGACTTTCTACAGCAAAAACATGTCATTATATGCAAGAAAGGGTATGTTCTCATAGACTATTTTTTTCTTTGCTACACATGCTGACATCACTTGTTTGTTTACATTCTTTTGTTTCAAGGTACATGCATAAATGAATCATAATAATAAACAATTATTGCCATCAAAGCATCACTACCACTTTTCAAATTAATCTACTGCACAGGAATGAAAACAAGGAACAGAGAAATTCAGTGACTTCTTCAACTAAACTGTAATTCTCAGGACAGATTTTCTGGCTATATGGTTGCAAATGACATTTTGGTCTCAGTGTAATCTGTCACAGCCAACAAAACATTACAGACACAACTATAAGAGTGAGACAACAGGCATGAAAACCCATTCACTCCTAGACCTCGAATGACACAGCAAGCAAAGTAATTGTGTAAGTAAACACTAAAACACAGCCAGCTTCCTGCCAATGCTGTGAAACCCAAATCATGATTCAGTCCTGTTACACTTGTAGCCCTTTTGTTTGCGTTCCTGGAGAAGTTGCTGTGACCAGTTGTTAGCACATGTGTCTCAGGAAGAGGTTTCATTTGGACATGAGGATAAGGAAACAAGACATCATTCATACGGCTCTGGCCTTAGTGTCCCATGCTGACAGCCAGCCATGATTTGGACTCGGGACATCAGAGGTGCTCAGATTGTTGGAGAGAGAGCATGGTAGAACCCAGCCTGACCACCTGTAGCTAAGAGACCATGCAGCACAAACTACAGTGATCAGAAAAGGTGATGCAGGCCTTTCAAAGAGGATTTGCAAGGTGATAGAAATGCATTTTATCACTGCAGAATGTGATGGAAGGAATGTACAGCATGGACATGCACTAAGAGGAGAAACATTCAGCCTGCCTGAATGATCAAGCACAAAATATGTTTATTTTGGATGTCCATTGGCAACCTCAATGTTGTAGTACCAAAAATGAGTCATCAGGTCCTTCCTGTTTTTTCTTTCCAAGACTCAATATATGGTACATTTTCTCCTGAAAGGAAGAGTCGATTTGCATGATGCATTTATTGGCTTATGGACCACCTTCAGCAGTGAAAGAATAGCGTGAAGAGCCAGATTGTTTGCAAATTTTGCTTCCTCCTAATTATCTTAAGCCTGACATATTTTGCAAAGAAAGCAGTAAGAGTGCTCACGCTTGAGATTTAAACACATGGCATCTAAAGATTTCCCAAAGCAAGTTACAAAGTCCTTATAAAAGGCAATTTTTTTCTATCCACTGTGGTGGATAAAAATAGCATTTCTCATGTGTACAATAGATTAAAATAGACTTATGTGCATGGTCAGGCTAAAATTCAGAGAAAACAACAAGGCAAAAAATAGTTTATATTGACTGGTATTTTAGCTTCTCCAATCCTGACAGAATAATTTTCTTTAACTGAATTCAGCAAAATTTTCCTTTGTCTGAGTCCTCCAGAAATGCTAGTAATGATGGCAGCTATATGTGTAAATCCTTCTTCTAACAGAGTCACATTTTAACCCTTGTTCTGCTGATAACTGGCCAGGGCAAGTATGTTAAACAATTTACATGTCTATATTGTAATTCTCTCTACACATAAGTATAATGTGTACTGTTTGATGGTATTTTTGTCATCTGTAATGTGGACGATGTGACTGAGTGCACTCAACCAGTTCACACACAATACCAAACTGGGGAGTGTTGGGCTGCTCTTCACAGGGATCTTGACATATTGGAGAAATAGAGAGGACATGAACATCATGAGTTAAAAAAAATTGCTGAGCCTTGTATCTGGGAGGGATTAAGCTCATATAACAGTTCAGGCTGGGGACCAACTGCCTAGCTTTACAGAAAAGGACTTGGGGGCCCTGGTGGGTAGTAAATTCAACATGAGCCAGCCGTGTGCCCTTGCAGCATAGAAAGCCAACAACACCTGGGCAGCATAAATAAGACAGTAGCCAACAAGTTGAGAAAAGTATTGTTCAGCTCTGTTTGTATTTTTGAGACCTCATCTAGAGTGTTGCGTCTGAGTTCTTCAGGACAAGAAAGACTTCAGCTAAAAGTATTGAGTCCACTGGACATCATCTAGATGGGAGAGAGTTGGAGAAAGGACATAATGTTTGTGGCTGAGGAAAAACTGCTTGTTCAGCCTTCAGAAGAAAAGACAAAAGGGGGACCTCACTGCTACCTTCAACTACACGTGGACACGTAGCAGGGATTTTCTTGGAGTTGCACAGTGAGAGAATGAGGTACAACAGACATGAGTTGTAACACAGAGAAATTCCAGTTGGATGTTAGGAAAATAATAGCACCATGAGGGTGGTCACACAGATTTCCCAGGCTGTGAACCCTCTGTATTTGACAATGTTCAGGACTCTAATGGACATATCTGCAATCTGATCTATTTCACCCCAGGTTGGGGAAAGAGTTGGATTAGATGAGCTCTGGATGTATTTTTCAACCTTAATTATTATTGTGATGTAACATTCTCTGATTTTGCAGTGCTACACAGATTAGTTAGTGTGGAATTAAGATGGAGAAGCCACTTGTGGAACACAGAAAGAAATAAAGACTTTTGGCAGATAACTAATACTGAACAGAGCTATACTAAGCTCATTTCTATGTATATCAGCTTACAAAAGCAGCCTTTAATAATAATCATAGTGATAATGTCATTTACACAACATATAGTGTATGCCCACTCTTAGTTCTGAGAGAATGCTTCTGATTAGTTACTCTGTCTTAGAAAACGGAAATAATATTTGGTAAGGAGAAGCATAGCCCAGCTCTTTTACAGGAGTTAGCTGACCACTGCATTACAAGGTTGTTTTAATCTTAACAGTCAACACTTTTTTCCACAACAATTTTTTCCCATCTCTGTTTTGCAGGTACGTATTTGTTTAGTAAACTTTGCTTTCACTGAAATCTAGATCCCTGTTTGTGATAGCAAATTAAAAAATACTTGGAAGTACATATTAATTAAGAAAAGACTCGCTGTTTGTGTTTGCACACAGAACTTAGCACCACAGGGTTCAGGATGTGAGCAGTACCTCTGCTGCATTCCAAGTGATAAACTGCTTAAACAGAGAAAATATAAGTGAATGGAAAACATTATAAAACATCAGCAAGCTATACCTTTTTTTTTTGTCTTCAACTCACCTGACAACAGTCACTGAAAAATCCTGGATGAGTGAGATACTTTACTGTCATTCTGTAAGTAACAGAGAGAACGAAAGTTAGTTATGTAGATCTGAGTTATGGACTTGAGATGTGATCAAGTGTAAATAAAGAGAAGGCTGCTGGGTAGAGGCTTTGGCTTTAGATCATACATCTGACCCAGACTATTTCAACCTTTTAAAATGGGCTTTTATTCTCATGTAGAGATAGTTTACTGTAAGACTTCTGGCTCTGATCCAGAAAGAATGAGAAATAAGACACACAAGAGAAAAAATTGTCTCGAACACTCCAAAGTATCAGATGAAGACTAGTTTCAGAGCAGATTAAAAGATGGATGAATTTTCCATGTATGGATGATCAGGACACCAGATGGGGATTGCATTTCTTTCTTGGGTGCACCAAAGGGAATGCTTCCTAAATGCAAGTTGCATATCGAATACAGTACCTGGCCCTGAGTAGCATGTGTAATATATACGTAAAAGGAATTAAATATATTGAAAATATAAGGCCAAGACATAGTTTATCAATAGATTTAATCATGTCAGTGCCCTAAGTGAAAACCAAATAACTGTGAAACATTAAAATGTCTGGCACTGCAGTTGTGAACCTGCAAGTTGGGAGCCAGACTAGGATTTCATTGTTGGAGCTACATAGGTTGTCCTTCATCTTCTCTGTTCTTGCCTTTATTCCAGCCCTTGTCTTATCCTTTCCAAGAGTTTTCCCTGTCTGTTCTGCCATCTCTTCTCATAAGACATTTTTTTTTGAGGAAGAGCTCTTGCTTTTCAAGGTTTTGTGATGATCTTGATGACTTATCAATTCTGCTTCACATAGAAGATGTGCATATCCTTGTCAAACACTGATCTTCATATGCACTTTCTCTTTTATTCCTAATCTTTTTGTCAGATTGAAATCTCAAGGATATGTTTCAAGACATTGTTATGTCTGGATGTTTTTATGTGCACGTATGCAAAGAACTCATTATGATCCAGCTCAAGTTTGAATCTGGGGGAGCAATTCAGTAATGGACAGTCCTACAGAGCACCTTATGAGATCATCACTTACATGACAAGCAGGTCTGGAAGATGGCAAAGAGGTGATAAAGAGAAATTTGAACAAGGATATGGAAGGGTGATGAGCTGACAAGAAGTTTTATGGTTGGAAAGTTACTTGGAAAACAAGCTGGCAGAGCAGGGTGACCTTGAAAAGTCCTTTGACTCCTTAAGAAATGCCATGTCAGCTGACAGAGTAATAAAAGAGGAAGAAGGAGGCAGGAAGTGAGTGCAGATGTCCATCTTGCTCACATCTATAAGGTTGTTTCTCTATGTAAGGAGTGTTTGCTATCTCATACTCCTTGGAGTCTATGTGTCTGCTCTGTATGTCTGTAAATATAAAGCATTGCCCCAGCTTTGAGGCACTGGCATGGATGGGACATGTGGATGCCACTTCAGTGAGGAGGTGACAACCAAAGTTTAGAAAAGCAGAGAGGTCCAAGAATTGGGGAGAAGACAACACGCTGGCCTGCTTTGATAGGACTCCAACACTGTAAGTGTTTGGCATAGAAAGCCTTGCCTCTGTGCCTGAATAGTAATACTTGGGGAATGAAGTAGGGGAATGTGAGAATGACCAAAAAATAATGAAAAAGCCTTTTAGGGGGCTGTGTATATGTGGAGTATATATGGCAAACAGTCAATATTGCACTACAGTGTCATGTGAGAAGCCACACTGGTAGGTAGGTTTAGGTGAAGGCACTGTGAGTGCTATCAGTCATGCTACTAAAACCATGCCGGTCTGCAAGAACATCAACTTTTATTTGGAATGATAAACAGATATGGAAAGATCTGCTTCTGCCCTTTTCAGTATAATAATAAAGGATACATGGGCACCACACACTGGAAGATAAAGTGGGGAACAAGACATTGTTTTGGAAACAGAAGACAAGGTGTCTATAAGCAGGTGGTGATAAAGGGCATTGTAATGCTCCCTTAATCTCTTAATACCCTGAATTAGTAGGGACACTAAAAACTTTGGTAGCAGAGATGGTGAATTTTTTCCTCTTGATTTATTATTAGGAAATGAGTCAAAGGGTAAATGCTGGTGGCTGAGAGGTAGGATAGATGTGGCGACTGAAGAAACTTAGTACCTACCCTTCCAAAAAGAAATGAGAGTGGGTGCAAGCGAGGATGTCAGCACCTGGATGAAGGAAAGGAGACAAAGAAGAGTGAGAGCTGCTGTTAACCTTACAGTAGCTGCAATTGGATGGGAAAAAAAACCTCCACAACAAAACCCCCAGACTTGTGTGATTCAGCTTCTGAGGAAAATCCTGAGAAAACACTATAAATTTTAAAGCTATAGTTTTGGGTCAGCCAGCCCTGCTGTAACAAAATCTGAGAGGGCTAGGGAACAAAGTGCAGCACCTGGAATTGAGAAGGAATTTTGTGTAAAGAGCGAGTGGATCTCAATTCAGACAGGGATACTACAGTGCCAGGGTGCTCTGCAGAGTAAAGCATTTGTTTTTTTGTTTTGCAGCTGTCCAAATGAGTCAGAAATAGGGGTCTGATCTGAACTTTCTCTCCAGGGTACCTGTGTTGCAGATACCTGTATAGCCCTTCTCAAATCTTCATTTGCAAAGCCTAGCCATGATGATCATCTTTCTTACCTGAAAGATTTGTGCAATGCATTGGGGAACTTGTAACAAATTCCTAAAACTAAAAAACTAAAACTAAACTAAAACTCTTATTCCCAGGGTATGTGAACTTCCTGGTATATGTCAGTTTATAAACAGATGCACTGTCCATGTAAGGGACTTGTTATTTACATAGTGAATAAAGCAAAATGAATTATAAGGATACTAAGAGTTAAATCACATTAAAATCTGAATTCATATGCCTTTTTCAAACTCTTCCTATGGCCTTTACTTTCTGGAGCGAGCTGGATATCACATGCCAGTCAGACATTTTCCAGCATGAGTCACTCTGGTTTCCAAATTTTTCTTTCTCAAATAAAAACGAAAAATTCCAAATGTCTTACATTTTTCTATAGAAAAAAGGGGATGGAACATCAAGTGCATATAGTCGAAGAATTGTTTTCTATTTCCTTTTACATCCCTAGTCTAGACAAGAGGTACTATGATGAACCTTGCCTTTGCTGCCAATACCAACAGCACTTTGTGGTCTTGTTACCTCACATCTGGCTAATTCCCAGGGACAGTCATAGCTAACGAGTAGCCCTTTCAATGGTCATTCCAGCAATTCATTTGGGCTACCCTTTCAAACAGCATGGAGAATTCTTAACAGAGAAGGTCTTTTGTACTGGGCAATGTTTTACTCACTGCCTTTAAATGAGAAGGGCAGTTGGGTTGTAAAGATTTATATAAATGAGAGCATTGTACCCTGAAAAGGAGATTGGTATGTTTGATCACAGCTGTTATTGATTTACCTTTTCCACATGATAACATTCATTAGGCAGGGTAAGTAAAGGCTGGGGTGTTCCTTTTCAATTATCTACAGTTAAAATACAGACATTACTCAGGGTGGAGCTTCAGTCTAGTTTCAGTGGGCTGAAGTGTGAAAACATTTTCCTACCAAGTCATTACAGAGGACGACATGGCTTTTTTGAAACTTTTCCTGTTTCTTTCCCACCCACCCCACCCCTTTTTATTTTTTATGTTTTTTTTTTTCATTGTTTTTGAATATTTGTGTTTCTGTTCAAGGGATCTGTTCTGCCGCTTTGAATTTCTTGATACCTTCACTGCTGCTGTTGGTCTCTTGTCACATGCGAAGCACAACAGTGCTGGTAAGGCATCGATCTCCTTGCCTGATGCCTGGTATTAGTGCCCCAAAAGGTTCATAGATTTATTACAGCAACCTCCTGTAGGTGACCCTGCTTTGAACAGGGGTTGAACTAGGGGATCTCCGCAGATGCTTTCCCTCTTCTGACTGCAGAGAAGCCAATCTCTCCTCCTTTCCAAAACTGTAGTTACAGTATAAGGCTCTTACACTGTGCTGTTCCAGAGCACCAAGTACTTTCAAAATACAATTCTCTTATTTTAAAGGCAAACTAAGAGTAACAACAACAACAATAAAGGATAAAAACAGTATCACATCAGGAGTAATTTCTTTCTCACTATTGGCTTCAAAGAACCAACAGTGACTTACTCAGGCTTAGGTACGTAAATGAAAATTTCCATACATAAGTGAGGTGAATAGTGCCCCGAATATTTTCATTTCTAATTGATTGAATGGATGTCTCTCCAAGGATTCTTTCCTTCCACTGAGGAATGCTTTTAAAACACTAAGAAGTTTCCACAACAAAACTCAAGCACTTCTCATTAGATGTATTGGTTCCAAACACATTTTCTTCTTACTTTTCTCTTTGCTGAAACACCTGAATCCATAATTTGCTTGCACACACCTGCAGGCACATTTGTGAAAAGACAACATCAACTTTAGGTTTCTTTATTTTAAGACTTGCTGAATGTCCAAAGCTCCTGTTAATCTGTATTGAAGAGATGAATAGAACGTGAACAGAACATAGTTTCTCCAACTTCAGAAGTGTTTGAGTACTTGAAAATGTGGACCTTATACATCCATAGCGTATCCAAATTACTTCACTATCATGGAGATGACCTTAGCTGTTAACATCAGCTTAAAAATTAGAGATGCTTTTAACTGACCTTGTGGAAAATAATACACTGTATGTGCTGCATAATGTAGAGCCATCTGAAAGTGGAAAAGTAATACAAGATTGTAAAAAATTACAAGCAATGACTTGTATTTTGACTTGTACTTAGAGCTGCAGGTACTGAAAGTGCAACATTGATTATTTTGCCAGATAGAGAGATGGAAAAGCTTAAAATAAGGATCTGCACTGATAAAAACCCCAATCTTATTCGAATATACTTTATAAAAAAGTCACATGTTTTCCTTGTCTGGAAATGAGGCAGAAACTCACAGACATTCCCCGTCAGGCTCCGTGTCTTATGCATCTGCTCTGATAGCTTCTTTTCTCTTATTCTTTTCACTGTGGTTGAGACCTGGTGACACCAAATTCTGCCTCAATTGTAGTTATAATTCATTAGGCAGAGCCAGACAACAACTATCTTTCTGTAAGAAAATGGTTAAAATGACTTGCACAAGCATGGAGGTGATATTCTAAGTATCTTTCCAGTGAGTAAGCTCATAATGTATTTGCTCTTTAGCATAGCCTTTCCACTGTCAACACTTCATGTGCTTCAAAAATGTTTCAGACAGGAAGAGACCCCCCCTCCTGGTCATCTCAGACCACAGAAACCAGACATTTCTGTGTTGGGTTCATGTACTTAGTGTCTAAGCAGGAGGTTTTATTTAATAGACACCAAATAGGAGACTGTCACAACCGTAGGCACATTATACTATTGTTGACTATCGCACACCTGATTTCTAGTAAGAATTTGTCAGCTTTTACAAATCTTTTTTCTTTATGACTTTTTCAGCCTGATTGAGGTGTTCATGACCAAAGATGTCTTCACAGGAGAATATTTTTAAATGCGAATAACATCACCTCTTTAAAGATCTATGGGAACTAGTCTCCATGAAACATGATATATTCTTGAAGAAATTTTTAACTATTTTTTTTTTGTGAAAAAGAAAAGTATAGGAGAAAGGTAATGGTATGATTTTTAGTATTTACCATATTGTAGTTGTCATACCGTGAACTTTCATGCCATGAGAGATGTTCAACTGATGAGCAAAATTAGATTATGGGAAGGAATGGTTAAAGTAAGAGTTTTAATTTTGAAGACTGGCATTTATAGGAGACAGTAATGATTTTGCTTGAGGAAAAGATAGCATTAGTATAAAGAAGTAAATATTTAATACTTCTACTGGTGATACATGGCACATACATTGTTTAGCATTGGCAATGAGCAGATTTGAACAGTACTAGGCACGTTCAGGTCTTGACTTTTTTCCTTAGAAACCCTAGCTCCAGGGAAAGACAGTCTCAGTAATTTTGCCATAATATTCTATAAACTTTTCCTTCATGTCTGAACCTGGGTGCTACAGTGATCTGGGGAGAACATCAGGGATAAAGTTTTGTAATACTGTTGTCAAGGAAGATTTTTGACCTTGCTACCTAAAAAGCAGGACCAACTCAGGATGGTGAAGACCTGGAGAGTGTCCCTGCTCCACCCCAATGAGGTAAGGCAGTTTTCCAGTGGCTTGGACTGGCAGATAGGAAAGATGACTTTGCTGTTGTGTATTCATTTTCCAAAAGGGTCAATTCTTTGCCAGCTTTTTCCTTGTCCTTTAAACGGCTGCTGTGCTTAATTCACATACTGAGTTGTTTTCATCTGTGCTGGGCAAGGCTTTTGACATGCAGCTTGTGGATGACTGTATGGCACCTCTAGGTTTTGCACCCAGATGAATATCCTGCTTTCAGCTGTTACATGAAATTAAACAGTTTTAGTGTGCACAGTGTATTTTCTGCAGTGCATAGGGGAAGCAGGGAGGGTTATTTTCTGGCTGGGTAACTATTTACTTGTATTGAGCCTCTGTCACATATGTTGCAATTGCCTTTCTGGCCTTCCTACCCCATTTCCAGTATGCACTTCAGTGGAATTCTTGGCACATCCTGACAATGTGACGGTGCTTATTACTCATGAGCATATTGTCTGACTTTTGACAGAATGTCAGCACTTCTTTGATCAGGTTCCTTCTGCCTGAATTAATTAGGGGAGGAGTGACACACTCCTCCATGGGTCTTGGCTGGCCTTTAGCCCTATATCTTTGCAAGGAGGTTTATCATGCAATTGAATTGGCATTAAATCCTGAGGTACTGTGAGAGTGCAATGAGAGGAGATCAAGATCTTACTGCTCTTGTGAGCAGAACCAATCCTATCAGGCTACAGCCTCTATGAGGAATGTATTTGTGACTCGTTTATTTGAAGTTTATCCTAGTTTTTCTTCTTTGGGCCACTCAGAGGGAGATTTTTTCTGTATTTCTTCTCTGTTCCATGCTGCACTGGCTACCGCTTTCATTTCTGAGTGTTTTACTTGCTCTATTTCTGATTTTCTCTTGCTCTGTGTTTATTTTTATTGTCCGGCAAAGACCAAACCATGCACAACCTCCAGCAGTTCTCGTGATCTGTGGAACTAGATTTCAGGCTTGTGTCCTTCTCCATTCCTTTACCATGGAGTATCTAGTCAAAGGAGAAACTGAAGAAAAAGAGCTGGCTTTCCTTTCCTACAATCATTTCTATCTGCTCTTCCTATTTTTTTTTCCCCTCCAGGAACTTCCAGTGTAGGTTTAAAAACAGCTGTGGTGTATTCTTAAAAATTTTATTTTAAGTCAAGGGAAACTAGATGTTTTGAAAAGCTGTCAATGTAAATTACTTCCCACTAGCATTGCTGTATGTTGTATTTAGTTGAGACAGTAAACTTTCATGTATGTCTAGTATCAATTTATTAAACAGTGGGTTCCTGAGCATGGGGGTTTTTGATGTTTGTTTGTTTGTTTTTTTTTTTTTTTTCTTGTTCTTTTTTTATTTTATTTTTTTTACATAAGCAACTGGGTTTGAAGTGGTTATTCTTCAAAAATTTCTGCTTGTTTCCCATGTGTTTTCTGCAGTTTTGTGGTTTAAAGCACTAATCAAACATAACCTCTTTCTTTGTTTCAGACTTCTCTGATGGCGAAGAAAAACCATGTGTGTATGTACATGCTGGTGCATGCCTGTAGGTAAGGCAGGATTATAGCAGAGATGGTGGGTGAAGCATGTGTTGTGGTCCTTTGGGTTTTTCACTGGTACATGTAAGTAAGACAGTATCCTTTTTTTTTTTTTCTCAAATTTAGTTATGTTCACTTCTTCTCGTTGCATGGTTTCTCTGATCTTGGAAAATTCAGGATATCCAATATTTTTAGAAAAATATGGTTTTTATTATCATGGTGATAAAGCCAGTCCTAAATCATGATAAAATAAATAAATAAATAAATAAATACAAATTTAAAAAATAGCCAAAATAAACACCACAGTAAATCTGGTGAAGAAAACCTGTTCTAAATGTGCTCTGGGTAAAATACTCTGATGAGTCTTTCTGTTTCTCTAACCTTTTCCTGACTTAAATTTGCTAGCAGTTTTGTTATGAATTTTTTCAGCTCTTGAAGTTTAGCATCAAATTATTGCAGAACTGGAGGCATTCCTAACTCCAGACTTTCTTTTCTGCCCTTTGTCTCCATCATCTCAAAGTTCATGTCATAACCACAGAAACATTGCCATAATCTGGCTTCTCTTTCCTCTGCCTCTCCGCAATAAGTTGTTCATTCCTTTATGAATTTGGATTTCATCTCTCCAATGTCTTGCTATTGTGTTCTTAAGTATTTCTTTCTAATCATCTTCTGCAGTGAAGTAGGTTGAACAATTGGAATAATAAAAAAAGAAGAAATAAAGTCCAGACTTGTGTCTAGTATAAATCAATGATACTTCAGTGACCCCATTGTTATCACTAGAATGATGTTGATTTTACACCAGTCTAGAATATCTTACTCAGAATATGCTACAATTCTTCTTTGCTACATAAAAATCTTTCTTATTTGCTATTTACATGTGATTTTTAAATGGATTTTTGTTAATATCTGTTCGGTGAATGACGACTTTCAGCATGTATTCACCTAGAAAAAATTATAGTACTACATGGAAAAAAAGGATATCTATTGCTCATTATTCCTAAATTGTTTGTTTTCTCGTGCTTGAACAGTTTCAGTCATGACCCCCAGCTAGCTGACTACTACTCATAAATAACTAATAGCTAGTATTCTGTGTGCATGATGGAAATAGATTTGCATAAATTATGGGACAATTAAATAGGACAAATTCTCAAAATTAAGGAGACGCTTGCCAATAATTTGCTAACAGAAAAAAACAGCTGATGCCTTCATATATTATATTCACAATGACTGTTTTTTTCTTGTTCTCTCAGAGAAAACATGACTGCTAAAAAAGGATCTAGCTTTCTTCTAGACCAGCTGCCTGTGCCACCATCCAGCTCTTCCATTTTAAATTCCTTTTCTTTGTTTGTTTGTAGATCTCTCTATTCAGACATTTCACTTGCATCTACCCTCTGCCCTGCTCCTCCTTCATTTACTCAGTCAGAAGTTTTCTGAAGTAGTGATGTCTTGGCATTTTAATGAGGAGATGGATAGCAGTGACATTTGCCCCATGTCAGGTACTGTAGAGTACCTGAGGTATGAAGACACCTCTGGAGATTTTCTTTGCTCAGAGCAGGGTCAACTAAAGCATATGTGTGCATGCATTTTCCTGTCTAGAACTGGAATAGGTTTTGGTCTTTCTAAAGCAGTTTGGTGAAATGAAAAGGACTGTGGTTGCCTTCACTTTGTAAATGCTGATATTGAAAGGCTCTTTCTGGCTTACTCCCCCCATTTAGCTCTGCATGATCCAGCCCAGGGATCTGAGGGCTGAGGGTTCTCTGCACTGTACACTGCCACTGAGGAATGCTGGCATTATAGCAATGCTCCTTTTGGTGCTCATCAAGCTTGTGTGCCCATGCATAGCACCGCAGGCTGTCATGTAGACATGACCAGAGACCCGAAGGTATCATTCATGCTGCAAGTTCCTGAGTCCATTCCTGCCTTTCATTATAAGCAGTGGGTGTCCACTCCATAATATCCTATGTATATTAGGAAATGTTCAGTGTTTGCATATATTTTAACAATACATATAGGGATGCACAAGTTTTAGTGATATTCTGGGACCAGCCTTTTGAAGAGAGTCAGCTTAGGCTCTATTTTTGAAACTGCAGTTCAATGCTTAGTTAATTGCTGGCCCAGCTGATACCACTTATTTATCTCACTTCATGAATTAAAGGCACAAACAAGTAATAGGATTTTAAGTGTCATTATTTGCACATTGAGTTTGATTACGGATGCAAAATATAGAAAGAAGAAAAAGAGATTCATAATACTATGTTTTTCTGCATACTGTATATTGGATAATTGGAGCTATCTTTGGCTGTGTTACTTTTGGGTCTTCTGGAGAACATGATGTTAAGCAAGACCATTAGAAACAAAGCCTGAACATATACTCAGAAAAAAATAAGCAAAGCAAAACAAAATCCCCAATGTTATTTTTATTTCATGTCACCGCTAAAGAAGAGAGAGTAGTAAAGCATTCTAATTGGGAAATCTGCCAAGACTGGCAAGTTTGGCAGCTGGCATATTTCATGTTTCATTAATACTAAATGAACAAATCTAAAATCTTGATAAAAATTCAACTTTTTTCTTGAAGTTCTCTTAAAAAGCTCCCCTTACAATTGGTAAAATATGGTTAAATCACTAGATATCCTTAATGAGCATAATCGATTCTTTGATTAAGGTGAATAAATATATAAAGAGTGTCTAGATTTGCGAAAACCTCCCTTTTTTCATTACTTTGTCATGGAACAGGTAGAGAAAGAACTTATTTCTCTCTTGGTTCTGGAAATCTCTTGGCTATGCCACTGATGACTAGGATCACCTGCTTAATTTATTTAAGAATTATCAGTTGTCTTTGTCCTTCATTACTGCATTACTCTGTATTATCCTGTACTAGGGAAGAGGAAGTGCTCCATATGTATTTTCTATAAGAGAAGCACTACGTACAGAGGTGGCTGAGCTAGTTATATCTTTGGTTTAGGAAGAGTGGAAATGATAACTAAAGTTAAGTTTTCTTTCTGTTTTCCATTGTTGCCACCCTCTTCAGTTGCAGCCATCTGCAAATTGATAAAATAGATCAATTCCCACTTTGGATGTTACTTTAAATTTCTTTTCCTCTTTCAAGTTAAAGTTGCTCAAAAAGTGACTTCTTCAGGGACGTCTTAATGTTTTCCTAATGAAGATAAAATGCTATACAGACTTTTCATTAAGAACCTCTACTGTGATCCAAGTTTTGGCCACATCGATTTATCTAGGAAGAATTGAAAGTGAGATTCAAAAGGGGTGACTATTGCTATCCTTGTGAATACCAGCAAAACCTTAACCCCATTTTTAGAGTCTCCCCGGAACTCTATTTTCATCTATTTGTCAGAGGTCAGCACCAGCATCTCTGAAGACTGCATGGAGAACAAGGAGAAATGGGACAAGTTGAAGAGTGGATAAGGGTAGGGGCAGGATGGGAAGATGGTGATATGAGGCACAAGACAAAGAGCTTGAAACAAGGAAGAACTGCTGTCTCTAATTCAGGTGCATCGAAAATAACTGTCATCTTGTTCAAAGAGAAGGATCAGTGTTCACGTTCATGCACATGACTGGGCTGTAAACATGATGTTCAAACAGGTTACTGATGAAGTAGTTGGTACAAGTCCCAGGACAGTTCTCTGCATTACTTCACTTCTACTGGTCTGCAAGTTGAGGACAATGCACTAGTCACTACACATTGCACCCAACTATTCAACCATTTTTTAAAAAAAACCCTTGACAACCATTACAAGTCTCAACTGCAGCTTGAGGTTTGGCTTTCCTCACACCATTGAGTCCTTAGTTTACTTCCTGGATTGGAAATATTTTTATGAGAGTCATATCTGAAATTTGCATAGCTCCTTTAAAGAGTATTGTGCTTCTTATTTAGTCTTTTGGTATCTACAGAAACTGCAGTAGTCATCAAGATAGAAAGGTAAAAGAATAAAAAAGTACATGGTAACTGTATGTCTTTTAATGTAAATGAAGGAGGAGTTACATAGCTCAAAATCAATCCAGGTAAAATATAAAATCTGTTGATGTGCAGGTTTAACAAATGCTTTTATTGTTTTGTTTTTTTTTCCCCCAGGGGAGCTTGAAATTATTATATAGCCTCTTCAAAGTTGAAACCAGCAATTTCCTGACCTCTTATCTGCTCTGCCTCTGATCATGGGACAAACACCTGCAGATGTTCTTGTCATAACATAACCTATTTTCTTCTAGTTTTACTGCCCATACATAAAACCCAGAATTAAACACTCCCACTCTTGAGTCTGGGAAAAAGGAAGAAGCTCTATATCCAGAAGTACAGGCAAACTTTTCCCCCCGCCCACTGTGCAGGAAAAGCATTGAAAGAATGATCTGGAAGATTACAATTGCCATGAGCACTAGAAATTGTGCTTCAGCACTCTTACAAAAAAAGTCCCTGTTTGGGGATATCTGTCCTCGTGTCTGAGCTCCTCTCAAACATGTTAAACCCCTCATAGCAGCCCTTTCAAACAATTATACATTTGCTATACTCTTTCACAAGCAGTGAACTGCAGTCATTATTTTGAGCTGTTTGATTTAATGCTGAAAGTGAATGAAGACAGAATTACAGAATCACAGAATATGATGAGTTGGAAGGAATTGACAAGGATCATGAAGTACAATTCTTAGTCCAATACTCCCTTTAGAGTATTGTCCAAACACTTCTGGAACTCTGTCAGGCTTGGTGTTGTGACCTCTTCCTTGACTGAGGAAACCCAGTAGCCTGCCTGCCTGCCTTTGGGAGCCACCCAATGCCCTCTGCTCCACAAAGATCCCTGATAAGACCCGTGGGTGTTGTCACTTGCTCTCTTCACTGCCCACTGCTTCTATCAACAGTGCAGGCACAGACCAAGAGGTCCTGGACACAGCCAAGGGACCACATCCCCTGGAGTTTTTCTGACCACACCAGAGGCACTCAGAAGGGGATGAGGTTGATTTGAACATCAACAGTTATGTTCCTTTTCACTCAGGGTGACAGCTGTAGAAGATATGGACAGAGTACAAGGCTAGCACAAGGTGTGTGCTAGCTCAGAAATGAGGGCAGCAGTGCAGCAGCAGGGTGGCTGAACTAAGTTTCAATCTCTTTTTTCTAGCAAACAGCTTCCTTCTGGGCGATTTAGCAAAGTCAGTCCCTTTTGCTGCATTTTGTACTTGAGTGCTCCAAATGAAAGGGGGCAGTAGTACTCACTGGAGAACTAGGGCTCCCAAAAAAGTACTGTGGCATAGTCAGAGCCATCAAGTTAGGGACACAGCCAAACTTGGAGATGGAAGCCAAACAGCTCAAGCACTGAATACTTGCTGTTTCAAGTGCTGCATGTCCAGCAGCCTTGATAACCCCATCAACCTATGGTAGATGAAGAGAAAAATTCCTAGAATGAGAATCACAGGGACCAGGACAATATAGGGGAAAGAACAAAAGAAGTTTTGGCTGTTCCGTCCTTAGACGTGTTCAAGGCCAGACTGGATGGAAAGTGACTCTTCCCATGACATGGATTTTGGAACTATACGATATTTAATGTTCTTTCCTTCGTAACTTAATGTCAAAATAAAAATTACTTCTATCTTTTCTTATTCTGAAAACACAACGGTTAAGATATAACAATCCCGGATTTTCAAGCTTGGAAAGTGATGTTATAATACTCAGAAACACTTTGTTATACCACTTTATTTGGAACTCTTTATTTGAATAGAATGGGGGAAAATGACATTAAGAAAACATTTTCTGTAGATTAGTTTACTGCTATTTACTTAGTATTCAGATGAATTCTTCAATTTCTGCCTTGAACACTACTTTTCAAAGCAGAAAGAGTGCATCCTTTAAAAAAAACCCCAACTCTGTATTTGTTAAAAAATAAGTCAGTGAACTAATATTTTCTAGTGCCAATCCTTTTCTGTATTTTTGCCTAGTTAGACTCATTTTCACAGCTTTTATGCTCTCCACTTCTCTTGCCAGACTTTAGGAGTTTTGAGCTGGTTCTTTGTTTGTTTTGTTCTGATACCCTGGACGTTAAAATTCAAGATTTCCAGACACTCCTTGCCCAGTGCCAAAGGGTTAAAGAAGAGCATTTGCTTGTTTGGTAGGTTTTTCCATGCTTTTATGGCTCTGCAAAATGCACATCCAAAGCAGTAAAAACAAAAGGTACTGAAATGGAGATTTACTATGATTTTTCCACCTTCGTCATCATATGAGATTTGCCTCTACACCCATTTTACAGTGGGAGTAGCACAATGAATACTGCTCTCCAAAAGGAATCCTTCACTAGCCAATATGAGGATAATTATGCACATTTTGTGTGATTCTCTCTTCCCGTTGCTATGTGGTTTCTTCTTTAAACAAGGGCATGACTTTTAGGTATCAGAGAATTTTGCAGGGAACATCAGCTGTTCTTTTTTCTTCCAGTCTTTACACTGTTCTTCACGGTGTTATGATTCCATGATCTGAATTCTGTTCTTATTAGCTGGTATTCGTAGACCATTTTCATATATACCCATCTGAAGCCTGTAGAACCAGATTCTATTCTATGGACTGGCTGGTAGCAGGTGCCCAGGGTTATCAGCTGCAGCGCTGAGATGATGAAAGAGGATGACAAACTTATAGAGTGTATTGGCATGGTTATTTGCTGTGTCATATTCAATCAAAAACAGCATTTTTAACTCGGCTTCTTCATGGCATTCTCAATCACAGTGTAAATGGCCAAGAATAAACATGTCAGACTAAGAGAGAATATCCTGATAGCAACTGAGGTAGATTGTCATCTCATCATCAGGTTGAAAATTAAAATTTCCTAATGTGGTTAAACTTGCCTACTGCTGCATTTACAGAGAGGAAAAAAAAAAAACAAAAACAAACAACCAAACAAACAGTGAAATGAGAATATACTATTAGATTTTGAAATAACACAAAGTACCTTGTCTGTCAGTAGAGAAATAATGCTTAGTTGAACTCGTATATCCTTTTCATTGCATTCTCAGTCTGGTGAGAGATAGCTGTTTCTGAACAGGAATATATATATATTATAGGCATTAAGGAGAATGGTGCATATTTTATTAAGTCTGTGAAGCTGCTTGACTATTGCCAAAGTCAATAGAAACAATAATTTGGACTCTTTAATTGCATTTTTCTGCGTGGAAAAGAGGTCTCCTTGTTTTTTCTTAATTGCATTTATTTTACTGACACTCTCCCAGTTTCTTTAGTAAAGAAGCAAAGTAATAGTAATAAATGACAGGAATAATTTGTCAGTGTCTCCAGCAGGTATGAAAGCCATGTGCCATCAATATGCAAGAGATCAGGCTGTCTACTAAGATGAAAAGAGGTAACAGAATCAGCTGTGCTAGTAATTATCT
This sequence comes from Pyrocephalus nanus, assembly GCA_038380795.1. Taxonomy (NCBI): domain Eukaryota; kingdom Metazoa; phylum Chordata; class Aves; order Passeriformes; family Tyrannidae; genus Pyrocephalus; species Pyrocephalus nanus. The sequence goes on from CM076259.1 coordinate 45,016,755, forward strand.
AGGAAGATAGAGCACACTGCAAACTAAACTAGCTGCTGGTGCAATTAGTTCTCCTCATGCTAAGTATTCCTTCGTGGAAATCTTCTAGAATGTCACTTTTTAGGATTACATGCTACTTTAAGACCTTGTCTTTGTACTTCCCTGCATGCCTGAGATGACCACAATGCAGTGCCATCTTGGCCCCAAGCAGGCAGGGAGCCCCAAGACAGAATCATCTCTGTACTATGATGCACAGGACAAGTGTTTGGGAACTATTGAAAATAGAAACAAGTCTACAGTTTTTGCTTTTAAGGATCTGGGTGGGAGCAGAGATACATTAACAGATGTTTCATCGTATTCACATATTTTCCGTATGACAGATCCTCAGGCAAGCAGCTGTCGAGTAAGAGAGGGAGAACAATGTTAGCATCTATGCCTGGGATTGGTTTCTTATCTTTTCAGTCCAGGCATGCTTGTGTTTCAAACCCCACTGATTTTACAATTTACTCTATCTCCTACCATGTTTTGAATGTGTATGTATTTAGTTCAAATGTGATTATTATTAAACTGAATCAGAATTTATGTTCAACTCTCAGACATAACCTGCAGAATATGGGCTGTTTTTCTCTTCTTACTCCCAGTTCTACTGGGACTCTGCATCTTAGCAAGGGGTGTAGAATTTGGCCTCTCATAACAGTTTCTTCCAAAGAATACTTTCTAAAAATAGCTATTGTCTACATTGTCTCTGTCTCCAATGGCTGTAAATCATTGCAGCTTGATAGCACTGACTTGGATAGAGATACATTGATTATTGCCAGCCAAGGATCTGGTCCGCATATATGTAAATCAGTGCCAATGCTGGTTCTCCTAATTATTGACATATTGACATTCATGGTCTCAACCAGGTAATTACCTATCTGAAGTGACGCAAATGATGTCTCCTCTGCTCTTAGGGTTCCATTCAAGAAAATAATATTTTAGTAACAAAAGAGAATTTCTAGATTATTTTGTCTGCTTGTTTGCAGAACTCTCGAGATTCAAAATTAATCTGACTTAACATATGTACAAATTACCCACGGTAGTAATTTTTCATTCTTATGAAGCCCCTCTGATATCTTTTAAATTAATGGCATATGGTAATCTTTTCAATTTTCATTGCTCCTTGGAAAACGAGTCAATGACTATTTAATGTTATCTTATTGTGGTTCCCTAGTAACGTTAAGTTTCATCAGTGATGGTTACATTTGTTGAGAGAATTCTGCTTATGTTCTGCTCCCTTCTCACAGGGTAAATTTCCCCAGTCCAGTAATTCTGAGCAGGCAGAGTGACACACGTGCCAGCTGCCCAGCACATGTGGAAACGCTCAAATTCACAAGTCAGTCATACTGTGGTGGATATATCAGTTGCTAGGGCCTTTGCTGAACACTTCATCATTCATTCAAAGTAGACTTGACCACACTATGTCTATCTTTGCTTCTTTCTGTATCACTTAGCGTTCTGCATTCTCACATTAGGAGTGACCTGTGATGTTGTAAGCAATAGTTCTGGAGTAATAGACTACCAAATGTTTGCACTGCGTAGTAAATTGCCCTATAGTATTAATATTAGAAAAAAACTGCAATGTAAAGACCAGTATAAATAGTTCCACTCCAGGCTAAAGGATGTGCTTCTGAATTTCCTTATTTGTTCATAGATGCAGCTGAGCTGCTGGTTCATTAAAGATGAGGTATTTAAAAAAGAGAGTACTTAGAAACATACTTCAAGCACTGTGGTCCCAAAGCTGACATCTTTCAAGTATGTTTTAATGTGATTATAGAAATAAGAGTGTGACAAGGAAGTGATGAGTACTTAGGAGTATCTAGTGTTATTTTGATTTTTTTAAAAATATGTATTTTTTAAACTTAATATTTATGGAGGCACTGGATAATCACCATTTATTAGGAGGCTTTATAGGTGGGAGAATGGATCTATTCTAGAAAAGTAGTATGATCATGAAGTTTTTCACAGAATCAAAGAATCTGCTGAGTTGGAAGTGACCCACCAGGATCACCAAGTCCAACTCCTGGCCCTGAACAGGATACCCTAAGAATCACATCATGTGCCTATGAGATACTGGATTATTATATTAATTATTGGCTCAGACCAACTCAAGTAGGCGGAGGGCAAGGGAAGGGACAGGTCGAATTTCATAGAGGTGATGTAAAGCCTATCCCAGCCCCTTCCAGCCTCACCAGGCAACCCTGAAGTGGTTGTCAGTCAAAGGCAGCCAGGGACCATGGCCTATACCATACCCCAGAGCCCCTAACCCAAACTCAGACTAGCTAGCAAAGTGAGAGCACTACCCCTCAACCCTCCCTGGAGCTCCAGAGTAGCCAGTAGGCTGGAAGTCCTACCTGGGAGGGGTCAGAGCAGATAAAACCAAAGACATATGCTGTCTGCATGTTTGAACCCTCCATCTCCTGGACTCCTGTAGCTGGAGCTACACTGGATCTAGGAATGGTAGCTATATTTCCCCTTTTATCTCTTTTTCTTTACTTCTTCTAATCTCCTTAATATTTTGGGTAGCTGGATACTGGATGAGTTGATTTTTGCTGGATACTGCTTGGGTTGTATGTGTTAGCATGTGCTAAGTCAATGTTTTGTATAAGGCTTTATTTTGGTTATATGTTACCCTTTAAACTTTTGCCAAGTACTCTTATTTTTTCCAAAGTTTACCTATAAAGTACCCTCTGAGAAAATGTGTGTGGCTTTTCTCCTATGCCCTCTCTATTATGGTGTTAAAAGAACCGAAGGCTCTTCTAATAATCTGGAGGGTGGATACTGTTGGAACCTTGTATATTTTAAAAGTAAAACTCCCTTGGTGAGTGCATAGCTCTGACACTTAAGTCTTACATTCTCTGGTGTAGTTGGCAAGATACCTTTGAGAAGTGAGGGGTTTACTTTTGTTTGGGGATAACTGCAAATTGCAGTCAAAGGGAGAAATTATGTCCAAGACTTGGGGTCTTAAAATGCTTCTTGAACTCAGACAGGCTTGGTGCTGTGATTACTTCCTTGGGGATCCAGTTCTAATGCTCCACCTCCATCTGGGGGAAAAAATTTCTTCTGATATCCAACCTAAACCTCCCTTGACCTCCTTGGGTCCTGTCACTGGTCATGAGAGTGAAGAGATTGGTACCTGCCCCTCTGCTTCCCCTCATGAGGATGTTGAAGACCACAAGAAGACTGAAGAACCCCTCAGTCTACTCTTCTCCAGGCTGAACAAACCAAGTGACCTCAGCCACTCCTGATAAGGCTTTCCCTCCAGATGCTTCACCACCCTTGTGGCCCTTGCTCTCTAACAACGCAATGTCTTTTTTATATTGTGGTGTCCAAAACTGCACCACAGTACTCCAAGTAAGGCTGCACTAGAGCAGAGTAGAGTGGAACAATCACCTTCTTCGACTGGCTTTGCCTGATGACCACCCCCCACCCCAGACACAGTTGGCCCTCCTGGCTGCCAGGGCACTGCTGACTCATATTCAACTTGCCACTGACCAGGACCCCCAGGTCCCTTTCCACAGCACTTTTCTCCAGCCTATGCTTCCCTAGTCTTTGCATTCTAAATTTCCTCACTGCCTATGAGGAAATGGCCTTCTGAGGCACCTATGATCCATAATTCAGATTTCAGTGATTGGGATGGAAAGTCGCCACAAAACATTTGGCAGATGACAGTTGGATGGTGACCTAACATTTTAGGAATCACTGAAGAGGTGCTTGATTAATGCTCAGCCGTGTGACTGCCTCTTTGGAAACTGAAATAATGTTTGGTCATAGGTAAAATATATTTAAATTCAAAGGAAGTAACTAAAAGCCATCATTTGGGCACTGACATTCATACAAGGTGTTTGACTTTTTTGAATCAATACTGTGTTATCAAAAAGAAATCAAGATTTATGAAAGGTAGAATGCTAGATTTAATGAGATAAAATGTCTACCAATGATTTCCTCCTGTAAGTCCCACGTTGTAATGGTGGTGCTATAAAATGGCTCTCAGTCCCTTACTGGGAAGGTAGTACTTTGAAGATCAAAGCATACATTAAATGACTATATTGGGAAGCACAAATAAAGAGAAGAAAACAAATTAATGTATTCCAGTGGTTTTCTGTCATGGCATTCTCAGAGGAGGCATGTTGAAGAACATAAGGGTTTCAACTCTTTCTGCAATCTTAAAAGGAATAAGAAAATGGGAAAGGCGATGGCTATATTTCCAGCTTTTGTTGTTTTTTAACTCTTCTGATAGTTGCATTGGAGCAGCCTTATGCCAAAACTTAAAGCTTTTAAACTGAGAGGAGAACTTATAGGATCCATGTTTTAGCCCCCTAACCATTTGAATATAGGAATCTCTCATTTCTGCATTAGGAAAACCTTGCGTTTTCATCATCAGAGCTATACTGCAAATTAAGTAAGCATGTAATTGCTGAGGAAAAGTCAAACCACAGAAAAAGAAACCTCTTCAACATGTTGTTTTGCTCTCATTCACTGTAAAGACTTCTAGAGGAATGAGAACACTAATTTGACAGTGCCAAAAGGATTCATCCCTCAACAGTCATGCGTTCAGAAGCAAAAGGTAAGAACTAGAGAATTAATGCTAGTTTTAGCTTGAGGTAGCTTGATTTTACAGTACATAACTTTTATTTCTTTTAAGATTGGCAGAAGGTCAATGCATATGAGTGGTTTTCATGATGGAGATTAAACTCTGTAAAAAGATTTATTATATAGGGTTATAGGATCCCCTTCGTGGTGAAGAATTTACTGCCAGTGCAGCTGATAGAAACTGTAAGTGGAAAAAGCTTTCCTTTTCCTTTGTATATTCTGACCAAGGTGTTAGCTCGATGCTGTTGTCTTTGCTGAAGTATAACTCTTCTGGAGGAACACATATTGAGACTAAGAGGTTTTACACGTGTGAAGACTTAGCAGTTTTCTGGTTTATCCTGTCATGTAAGACCACTTTTCATGAACTGTGAGAGAAAAGTGACCTTAGGTGAGATTTTTAGTGTCAAAGGTCCTTCTTGGTGCACTTTATTTAGTGTGTGTGAAATTCTAGGTGTTCACGTCACTGCTTTGAAGCTCCTTTGTCACTATGACAAAAAACTGTGGTGGTTAGTGCTGAGTATTTCTATCCCAGTTTGGGAAGGTACTTTAGTATGAGCTTAACTTGGGTCATGGATTCATACACTTTTCTGAGTAGGACTGTCTAAAGGGCAGGGCAGTTTACTACCGTCAAATTTTACCTGCATGAAGGCCTCTCCATTGGAGAGAGGTTTGTCTTCTATTGTAATCTCCATTTAATGGACAAAACCGAGATGAGTACTGCTTGCTTAATGTAATCAATCAGCTTAAATACCTCAAATTAAAGTGATTATTAACATGAAAAGAAGAGAGGGTTCAAGGAAATTGGTTTTCCTCCTATTCTTTTATCTTCATATTTTTTCTGATAAATAAATATCTCAGCTGAAACCCTGCATGCTGTTGCCATCCAGTCCTTGAACTTCCCTGCGAGGTAGAGACCACTTTGTGGGAACATCTATGGTCAAATGCTTCCTCATCTCCACTCCAGAATATTATCACTCCTTCTTCAAAGCCACATTTTCCTTCCCAGCCCCTTCCTCAGCAACACTATCATATGGTTCAGCATTTGGCCCAACTGAGGGGGTGGAAACTCCATATGTTGAGGAAAAGGGTGGGAACAACCATGATTTCCCTGTTGAGGTCTTTTTTTTTGGCTTCTGATTATGTTTATGAAATTAACAAACCTATAGTCTTATTATGGGACAGTAGGAAGTTTTAAAGATGCAGTGCTACCTAAACGTGTATTTGTTAGCATACTGACCAAAAAAATTAATAAAAGAAGTGTTTGGAACAAGTCTTGTAAGTTAAAGAGGTCACTCTGCCTTCTGCTTTGGTCAATACATATTTTTAACAAGGTGGATTAATGACAAGTTATTTGGGCCACATTTTGAAACCCTTAAGAATATCTGTGGCATTGTTTTAGATAACAAGGCTAACTGGATACATTGGGTTTCTTTATTTCTATCCTGGAGCATCAAGCTGGTTGAGTTTGTACTTATCACTACATCACTGAAAGACATTTGGCCTTGATTGCCTTTGCATTCACCATGGGAACTTTTCACACTGTACAGCACTGTTAAACAGGATTATTAAACTCTTGATTTTTAAATTATTTGAATCTGCACTTCCACAACTATCTCTGTGAAGCATTTCAGATCCCATTGGTAAAACAGAGTTAAATTTGTGCTTTTACAAAGTGTTATTTTAAGACTAACCTTTCATCAGGGATATAGTGTGGCTGGTTGAACGTGTTATTAAATGAATGATTGTTCCACCAATAAACACCTTTGTTCAGTCACCACCTCTTTAAGCGGAGAGAGGCATTAGTTTTTGCTTTCAGGACAGAGACAAGCACTTTTAAAGCAGAACAAATATAAAGCCACATTTAAAGCTAACTATACTGTTGACTGAGGAGTTTTGTCTTCTGATGGAAGCAAATCACATTCACTGATTAAAGTAATTTTCAATGGCCTAAAGGGAACTTTCTGGATTCAGTCATTAAATTTTTGTTTAAGCATTTTCATATGTGGAAAAAAACTTGTTAGCTTAAAAAATGTAAATTTTTAACACAGTCCTTGATAAACACATCTCATTATGTCTGGGATTGTATATTGGCTGCAAACAATGTGATGATATGAAGTTTAAAAATGCAGAGATCAGCAGAAATTATTTCACTGTATTAACACTTAGAGAAATTCTCACAGTAAGATTTTGAAAGCTTCAAATGAACAGCATTTTTTCTTGGATCCTAGTCCTGCTATTGAAAATGTACAGGGAAAATACTTCCACTCTGTCAATGATGAACCATGCAGTCCACCTTCCCAATATGCAAAGCCTAACAGTTTATGAAAGCTTTTAAGATGTTGCCTAAGTTTGAGCATTTTACAGGCTGCCACCTCAACCTGGAATAAATCAGTAGGAAATTGCTGCTTACCAGGTGTTAAAAATGTTTCAGTTAATAGCTATGTTAATACACAGTGGTTGCGACAGAAGTAATTAGGTTATCTTTTGCCTATCGTTTTCTATGCTGCCTTCAGCAGAAGTGAAATAACTCAGCAATACTGTCACACTAAACACATCACCCTATAGATACTATTTGAAAAATATTGACTTGTTTCAAAAATATGAACACATACTGATCTGTTAGAAGGAAAGGAAAAAAACCCACTTAAATTCAATGTGAGTTAGGAAAACAATTCTTCTGAGATAATTTTCCTGGGACTTTGGAGTATGCAAAACCAGAACTGTTTTAGACACACCCCACATGAGAAAACCCAATGCCCTGGGTCAACACTTTTACACACAGGTGCACTTCTGCATGAAGTCCTACTGATCCAATAAAACATGTTTTCTCTTTAAATTCTCTCAAGCTACTTTACAGATTTGCCCCAGGTTCCTAGAACTATTGGTCAGCTGCATTTTACCCTTTTGCTACCTTCTCTGTGCACTCATAAACTTGTCCCTATTCTCATTTGTGACCAATGTCTTGCGTGAGTTTTCTCTCTTCTTCCCAGTAACTGTGCACTGTGGCATTAGCTAAGGAATAGTGTTCTCCCTCTTTTTCTTGGAATATCAAATGCTCAGCTACAGTTCTCATGCTGGTTTGCACATGAAATAACTCCAAAAGTAAGAAAGACATAGAATAGGTATTTGTGAGAGCTGAATCAACCCGAAGTGTCCACAGCGGTCATAAAACTCATTTACTGTACAGACAAAAAGCATATTTCAAAAGACACTAGGAAAATCTTGTACTTGAGAGGGATCCAACCTATAACCATTTCTTTAACATATCAGAATTTTCCTGCCTAATTGGATTAAGCTCAACTTAATTAAAAGATGCCTGAATCAGTTAAGTTTTCTGTGATACAAAGTTAGGTAAAACAAAAACACCAATGATAATATTCATGGTTTGTATTAACAGTTCACATCTGCAGTTAACTTGAAACAGATGCTTTTCAATACAAGCTATTGTTTTTAACTTGAATGTGACAATATGTTTTGATGTTTTCTCCTTAATTGTAAAATCATGTAATGAAGTCCCTTTAGTATGTGTGTGGCAAATTGCCAAAGCCTGTTTTTCCAAAACTCTTTGGTAAAATTTCTCATGGTGCCTTATTTACAATTGTTCATCATAATCAGATGGTTCCCCTTTTGGATCACAGAAAGTCCATTTGGATAGTGTGGACAGGTCTCAATAGAACTGAAAACACAAGAATGTAGCTCTTAGGTTTCCCTAAGGCTGGGCAAGACCAGGCTTTCCTGAACACAAAGGCTCATAGTGGAACTTGTCAAGAAAATCTCCGGTGAAATATGTCTCCATTATTTCTAATGAGCAGTATGAAAGTATTTGGTGACATGTTAGATCATTTGAAATCAAGTCATAAGGATAAAATTTCATAAACCACAGTGTATTCTGAACCTGGAGACTGGGAAGGTGTTTTTCACTGAATGTAGAAGTCTGAAATTGCAAATAACACTTCATCACCCAACAGAATGTATGAGTGACTAGAAAAGGTAGATGCCCATGGCTTCTTATTAATTTTAAGTCAGTTTTTGGTGTGTGGTAGCAGTGAAGAAGATATGAAAACTAGAAATGGGAAACTACAAGTAACTTTATGTTTCCTGACAATAGATATAACATTAGTAAGAAATTTTTACTAATGATAACACTTCATTTCTTCAGTATGTACTTCATAGAGATGTGAAGTACATGTGACTGTGGTGGATAGAGTGAAGAAATAAATAGATCTGAAATCCTGTCCAAAAATCTAAATCATTTTCAGCCTTCAGAGATTTAGTGGCTGAAATAGAAAACAAAGATACACAGAATAGATTTGCTGGAATGGGTTGGTTAAACTTGGAGGAAACTGGACAGGATTTTCATAATTCTGGAGCTCAGCTTGGAACTTCAGGTAGCACATGAGCAGAGAAGCCCCCTGAATTACATAGGATTATGCTATGAGGCTGGGCTGATTAGCATGAAATCAGCTAGAAAGCCAAGGATACACGTAGGTAGAGGATCATTGTGAAGCTCCTGTGTCACTTGCAGAGCAAAGAGGATGTGATTAAGTAAATGATAACACTCATAAGGACATTACTGTCCAGGTCAGGCTATCCAACTCATTGCTTCTAGTATAAGCAAAGAACAAAACAGTAAAATACAGTCAGATATTAATTTACAGATAGAATATTGTACCTTGGCTTCTGCTATTGGAAGGTCACCATTTGAGCATCCATCTATATGCTCTTTTCAGATAAATCACATATTTGTATGTTCATGGAAGTATGAGATTTGACTTCTTATGTTTGATGCTGTGATTGTCTGGGTGGATATTTGTCCTGAAGGCATGACATGAACAATGCCTTCCAATAGAACAGAGATATTTCTCTATCTGTGCTAAAATATTTCACCTTTCAGTAGAAACAGTTTAGAGGAATACATATGAGATATATGTAGTATGTGAGATATACATAGTATATCTCACAGTTAACAAAAAATCTCAGCACTCATTTGGGATGTATAATATTTGCTTTCACTTGCGTTGTGGGCCACTGTTTTACACTGGGTCTTATCACTTGTTCTGAGTTCAGATGGAATTTTTCAAGAGGCAAAATATAGATTATGGTCTTGAGTGTTTAGGATCAGATTTTGTTTTAATAGGGTTAAACATTTTCTTTACTGTGAAAATTTGTCCTTTTCATTTCCCCCAAAAAACTTGTAAAGTCTTGTGAGATGTGCTTGTGTATCATGATTTATCCTAACCACACAAAAACTTTGCCAACCTAAAGGTCTGTCTTGCTCAGTTTCTTACCTTCAACATCTGGACAACCATGTATGAATATTTTCTCAACATCTGACTGTGTCTAGCTCAGGAAGATTTCTAAACTGGGTGTGGGTTTGTATTGTTAACCCTTAGTATGTTGCTTTTTCATACGTTTGTCTATTCTCCTTTTCAACTGATATAAACTACTGGGAACCACAGGGTCACTGGAGGCCTGCTATCCTCTGTCTGAAGAACATGTACTTTTTAAATTTTTCATTTTCAGTATGGTCTCTACTAGCTCCTTCGGAGACTCTCGTTATTGTACTGAAGAAAACAACAAAGCTCAGTCCCTATCCTCTTCATATCACTCCTGGTTTTATAAGCTCCAATCATATTCTCCCTAACTTATCTTGGACTGAGGTTCCTTGTCCCCTCAGTCACTCCTTGTACTATCTGCAACTTTGATCATAGTTCTTGTCCCTCTCTGAATCTCTCTATTTTACTTACAGCCATAGTGGGTCAAGGGAACAAGGACTGCACTCAGTATTCCTGAATTTAGGCAGATAAGGAACTTCTACAGAAGTAGATGTTGTTCTCCATTTTGGTGTCTCTCTCCTAAAACTTGGGGGTTTTTGACTAATAATGAGGACTAATGTGATGTTTTCATGAGCCATCCATGATAACCGTAAGTCCTCCTTTTTTATGGTAATAATTATTACCCTTTAGATTATAAAAAAGACACTATATAGTGCCTACACTGAATTTCATCTGCCACTTTTTTCTTGTTGAATCAGATACTTTTCCAATTATCCACATCAATTATTCTGAATAATTTATTAAACTTGCTGAACTTTCTTCTGATAAATTCACTGCTTAACTACTGAATCACCTTAATGCTAGGGCTTTTCTCTCTCATGGTTTTTGCAGTCCACTTTCCTTCTGAATCCTGCATGAAAGAGTTAGGCTTAAGGTGCTCAAGCAGTTGCAAAAAGCCTAATACTGTAAATGAGCTCCTGGGTTTTGGGTAATATCATCTGTGCTGTAAATTTACAATTCTTCAGTCTTATTTCCTTCAGGCCATCTTTTACTACAGCCACTATATGCTAGAATTATTATATATATCCTTATGAAAGGTTTCTAGGAGAAATTCTTTGCTCTTTTGTTTGTTTGTTTGGTTAGTTGGTTGGTTTTTTTGTTTGTGGGTTTTGTGTGGGTTTTTTTTGAATAGCTACTTTTAATGTTTTCAGTATCACCATTCAGACTTAGGTGCATGTTTGTATAACGGTCTCTGTTATTCTACTCCCAGAGTTATACTGTTGTTTTTTTGTTTTGTTTTGTTTTGTTTTGTTTTAATTTATGTGGTTTTTGTTCACAACCATGCTAATGACATCTCAGCATCAACTTTGTCAAAGAACCACATGAAAACATCTAGATTACTGCCCCGCAAGGTATTGCTTAAGTGTTTCTTACACCAAATTAATGCTGAGTTTCTGCCTGGGTGAGAATTAGGAACAGCTGAAAATGGCCCTATAGTATTTTTTTTTCCAGTGCAGTAATTCCACTAGAGATGAGAATAAGGACCTAAAAAGCAGAGAAGGATAGCTTCCTGCCAGTGGCTGGGAAGGAGGTAATGAAGATGAGCTTGGACCCATTGGTGGGGCTGCTGACCAGGTGAGAGGAGCTTGGAGCAGGTGCAGCAGACAGGTGGGACAGAGGGACACCATGGCAATATCAGTCCTGGGTGCAAACTGACCTGACAGCAGCAGTGTTTATTGGGAGACTTTGAAAGTGCTCTTTGTATGAACTGAGAGCAGCATAAGCACTCCTTATTTAAAGTGAAATTGTTTGCCTGTACCACGAACCAGCCTTATCACAGCAACCTTTTAACACTTTGTAGTAGCTTATGCACCACATGCAGCCGTTTTGTAAAGGAACAGGTCAGGCTTTCCCTGAATGACAGTCATGCAAACCTGCTGCAGCCTGGAGGTCAGATGGGGCCCTTCCTCCCCCAGGCACCATCACCACCAGTGGAACATCAGAGTAACACCTGTTCTCTCTGCACATCTGCAGTGACAGCTTCAGCGACTGCTTGGGCTGTGGGTAAAAGCAACAGAGATCACTGCCCTGTCTCAGAGCTGTTGACTTTGGACTAACCAGGCAAATGTATTCCGGGGAATGAATTTGAATTCACTTCCAGACTGCAGTCAGGCTGTGGGACCCATCCCCTTGACTTCTGCTGTAACTCCAGAGCCTGGACTGAGCGAGGCCCTGCCATGGATCTCTATGCTGGCAGCAGTGGGAGGATAAGACTTCACAGTCCCAGCTGCATGGCTGCATGGAAAAAGAGGGCCTTTCTGTTCCCACAGCAAGTGGGGTTATCTAATCTGCTGTCTTGTGGCCCTAGGATGCAGAAAGGCCTAATTCTAATTTCATCTCTGCTGCTGATTTGACTGGCACACTCAGGGCAGACTCTCAATCCCAGCTGTCTTCACACTAAGCAGAAACCTGTACTAGGCCTCCTTTTAAAGATTATTTAGTTAATTGTCCAATTAATATTTGTAAAATGTTCTGAAGATGGCAAGTGGGCCCTCCAAGTCCCAAACTTTTGCTGTGCCTGGCCTGTCTCCATACCACAAGTTTTACTACTCTGATATTTCTCTGCAGCACCACAGTCTCACCTTTACAACATAGATAGGTTTTTGGGTTTCTATTCTTGAATTTGCCATTGATATCTTGTGATCATGTAATTAAACTGCTCTGCACTTTGTCAGTGTATACAGTGGTTATAAAAATCATCTAGCCAGCCAACAGGAATTGTGAAATGAAGGGACCTGATGAACACTGCTACTTGTTTTTATGGGCTGACATGAATGGCAGAAAAAACATACCAAGTAATCAAAGTTTTACTGCTGTTATTGTTTAGTTTGATATTTATTGTTTAACATGATGTGAAAATATCACAATATGATAGAGGACGGCTCTAGAAAAGGAAAACCTTCCTCAGTCAGTTTGGTCTCACATACCAGATACTTAGCATACAGTGTACTTGATTTGTCTGGCAGGAGAAAAAAGAGAAACAGAGGGAATATGTGCATTCTGCAATTCTGCTTTCAACAGGCACTGGCCAATAAATTATGTCTAGACTTTGTCCCTTAACCACTATGCAGAAGGTCTGGACTGAACTACCTATAATAAATTAATTGTGGTGAGAAAAAAAATCACAGTGGGAAAAGAAGCAGGGTCTTCGTTTCAGCTTACCATATAACTTCTCTGCCAATAAACAACTTTACTATGATAGCTCAGCCAACAGGCACTTTTTTGAAAACTTGTCCTGAAGCCCAGACTTTCTTACAATATCACAGTTCACTGACTTGCCAAATAGTTTCTGGGTAGATAGCACATCTGTATCTGGATCCATCCCAGTATTTTCTTATATAGCTAGACTCCAACTGAAGCATTTTACATAAAACCCTCTGTAACCTCTTCTTGTTTTGAGCTTTGAAATCAGAATGATGAAATATTTAATTATCTGTCTGTCCTGCCAAACCTCTTTCATTACTTACCTATAGCTTTCTGTATGCAAGAGGAGGGAAAAAAGGAAGACATTTTCTGAAAACAGATTTGTGTCTGGGAGGTCTGTTTTCAAAAAGGTCAGCTGCAGCTTTCTGTTAAGGTGTTGCAATCCTGTGCTGAGGGGAGACAAAAGATATGACACACTTCAGCTGAGCTGCAAGTGGGCTGGGCAGGAGCCAGCTCCCATCCAGCCTATGCATGGCATGGAAACTGATAGATAAAAAAGGCCCACAATTTTTAGAGTTTGGCAATTTGCACCTGCCAAATATATGCCCACATTTTTGTGGGCTACAAAAGGAGTTATATATATGAATCTCAACATATGCTTCTTCTACTCTGTGAGTTATATTCCCACCGAGGTAGCCAGAGAGGCAAACATGCTCAGGTTTCAGCAATGAAGTGCAGATGCAGATTTTCTGACTAGAACTTGGTCTTTCACAAGTGCATCCCACTGCGCAGCCTTATTTCACTAAGAGAGAGCCTGAGTCAGAAGCAGGAGAAAATAAAATGTACAGCAGCTACTTTATAAACCACTCAGTGTTTATGTGATTCTTTGCTTTTACAATGTAATTGTATTCATTCTTCCTTAAACAGGTTCTGGGTCACAAAATTGTGTTGCAGGATTGCAATCTGCTCCACCATCCCACCTGCCGCAGAAGCAGGCTGGACCCACAGGTGTAGGAATGCTTTATTTAAGATAAAACTCTACTGCTTAGTTGTTTACTAGTAGACATAAAGATAGTAGCCAAAAGGAATCAAAATGAAACAGTGGATTTTCTACCTGTTTAACTTAGCTAGAGGCTCTCAGTCTCACCATGCTTCTTAGGCTATCAGGCTCACCCTGAGGTGTGCCAAAGAGTTTCTGCTCATCCGTTGTTTCTCCCAAGCAACAGCTTGCTGTCTCTGGAAGCACTCTTATGAAATGTTGCTAGCATCCTTTGTTCTTCTGTCCTTGGATGGCTGCAGTTCCTTGATTGCTCTCAGACAGAGCCAGAGGTAGAACCATCATCAAAGCTATCAGTTTTGGCTAAACCTCTTAAGATTTTTAAGTATTGAGGTTTTTTCCAGGCTGAGGCTTGGTGAGTTAGGCCAGTGTAGTCATACACAAAACATCTCAGTAAACAGGCCAGCACACAACAGGAGTAAATAGTTTCATGGCAACAATTAGAGAGTGTCAGGTCTATTAGAGATACTGTTTGAAATTTGATTATTAGAGATACTCTTTGAAAATAGCATTAGAGCAGTCTATAAGGCATCAAGCTTGTGTATTTAGTAATTTGTAAGCCAGAGAATGACAAAGTTGAGGTATGGTGATTGAACATAAAACCTTTAGTATGTTATTTGATGTATCATGTCTTCAATGGGTATTTAATAACTCATTAGCATGTTATTTCTCAAAGAATACCCTCCAGTTTTCCCTATGACCACAGTAAAAATCCCATGTACAGAATTTTTTCATCATTGCATTTTAATTGTTTCCTCTGAATATATAATTAATTTGATTTTTTTTTTGTTTAGAGACACATGAACACTCATATGCCCCAATGTAGCTTTTTATAGCTGCACCTTAAAGCTGTAAGTCTCTTTAAGACTTAATCCTTGAAGTTGAAGTTCATAGCAAAAATGTATTTGAGGTTAATGATTTGGTATTAAATTCTTGGGAACCAAACTGTCTTGGAAAGTCAAAGAGATTAGCACAGCTAATTTCCAAGATCCGTTGAAAATCCATGCATATACATTACATATTTTTAATAACAATATTTGGTTTATGATATGTGTTATCAATATTTTAATATTTTAACATCAATGGAAATGAAAGTGACTTAAATATATTTGGGAATAAAAATCCTAGATGAGACAGGCTCCTGTACTATAGCTGTTCAGCAGTAGCCAGGCTAATACTGCAGTTTATGAATATATCTGCAGAGGCATCAAATGCAATTCATCTCAGTTTGATAGGGCTTGATGACCAGTGTTCTCGCCAAGGAATTTGAGGATGATAGTGTTTGGTGGACCATGGGTGAACTGAAGGCCTTAGAAAAAAGCCATTAAACTGTATGGGATGGCTAGAGCACAAATGCCAGTGGGAACTGATGTGATCAGAGCTCCCTTGTGCAACTTTACAAGTGCACAGTAAGGAAGGACTTGGTGTGAATCTCCATGATATCCTGTAGATCCAGGTCATTCCACCATTGCCATTTATTTTGGTCTTCAAACAGGTGGGCTTGCTATAGGTTCACCTGCTTGGGTGGAAAAAGAATGGGAAGGGTAGGAAAAGCTGATCAGAAGACAACAGTAAAAAAAGAAGAGGAGGAGAAGACCACCTGAAAGAAAATACGTGAACGCAGCTGGGTACTGGGTAAAGGGCTAGATGATCAGAGAAGTACTTTTCAGATGTCTGGCAAAGGCTTGGACAAACTCACAGCTGGTTTCTTTGATGCTTCCTTCATCATTTTGAATGTATGGTAACCTGCTGGGTATAACATATGAAGCACAGGATGATGTGGGATCTGTAAAGCCCCGGGAAATTCCTATAAGTATTCTCACTTAGTGTGACAGTATTGGAAATGTGGAAGAGTAATTTACATTGAAATGTTCAAATCAAGTATCCCAACATTTTCATACCTACTTTTATTGTTTGTTTTTATTTCCCTTCCCACTTGCTCAAAACTGTGCTATTTCATTTTTTCATCCAAATCTTGGACACAAGTACATGTGAAATATTGGTATCTTCATTTGAACAGAATTTCCTGAGTTTGTTTTTTTTAATCAGAACCTCTCAAAGAGAAGAATTAAAAAATCATTTGGGATGATCTGGGTACCAGTGTGTCAACAGGTACAATAAGAGACCTGTGAATGGAGCTGTGCATGTAGAAAAACATATGAAATAAATCAGGGCAAGTTAAGAAGACTCGCCCACCCATCTTTTCTTTGCTGTAATGAATCTTGTGTATGTTTTGACTAGATCATCCTTTGATTGTCGGGACGGATTAAATATTTTCTGCTTTCAACTCTGAGGAGATGCTTTTAATAAATTTTTAATATTTTATCATAGCACTATGTATGCTGGCTCCCATTAGCAATGAAATCTGTCCAGTGAGATTTGCATTTGACTGAAAACATAGATTTTGCCTTTCTTCAGTTACTCTTTTCTCGTGTATCAAATGGGTGAGGACACTAGAAAAAAAAGTCCTCCAAACTATACATTCAGTCAGGTCACCACATTTGAATGGATGTTATACTGTATATTTAGGTCCTATATGAATGCTTTGACTGTTTTTACCCACTTAATTGCCTCTGAGTTATGATTTTAAACAACTTTTCACAAACCTGGTCAGTGGGCTTTACAAATGCCTGTCTTAAAGAAACCATTGAGGTTATACAAAAGTATGTGGGTAACTGGGTGCAGTATACGTATCAAATACAGAAGTAAGCTTATCTCTTCTTGCATGCCTTCAGGCACCTGCAAATGAACAGGGTAGCTGGGGATAAATACATCTGTTTTGACCTTCCAAAAGACATAGGTGCCCCCACCACCACCACCAGGCTCCTCCTGTCTTGTCTGTGTATCTTCAGTATCTCCTTTTGGCCGATGCTGTCTCCAAGCAGTTCATTTTTCCTTACTGGTTCTGCAGTATTGTATTCAAGGGTTTTGGCAAATGCCATTCACCCCTGGCTGTCTATTACAATATCCTTTGATTGACTTATTTTAAAGCCTTTAAGATAATTTCACCTCTTTCTGAATGACAGAGATTTTCTAACGGAAACAACTTTTCTTATGGCAATTCTAGGAGTTGCTGTTTTAGAGGGAAGTCTTTGCTCTCCTCTTACACATCCACTCTGTGGCCTAGAGCTCTCGGACTATTTGGTGTAATAATAGCTACTCACTAGGGAGGCAACTGCTTAACTTCTGGATGATGATCATCTCTAGTTAGTTCAGATTTTCAGGAACTACTCAGGTTAAAGCAAGGAACCGTTATCCTCAAATGACCCATGACAGGTTGAAGTATCTCAGTAGGGAGATAAGAAATGACAAAAATAATAAACATAACAGATATGTTGGTGATCCAGGTACTATACTCAACTTTGAAATGGAAATAAAGATGAGTTAAGAAGAGCAAAAACTGCATTTTATTTAGATTATCATGTTAAAAAGGGCCGAGGAATCTGAGAACATTTGGAAAGGAATGAAAGGACTTTTAAACAGAGCTAGAACAACTCATTTTAATGAATTAAAGATTTGGGTTAAATTGTAACAGACATAACAAATAGTTAGGGCATTAAATAATCATCACCTGGCCTGTTAACAGATTTAGAAACCTTCTGACCTTTGAGAAGTCATGTTAATCTATTTTGTTGTATTGTATGGGATTTTTTTAAAATCAGTGCTCGACTTTTCCTCTTTTGAAACTATACATTTTAATAAAGTACTGAAAACAATTAATTACCCTTCGAAGAGATGGGTGTATGAAATCCCCCTTTTACAGTTCAAATCTGCAATCGTTTTCTTTCATGATTCCTTCAGCATGTCTCAGTGCTTGCTGAATCTCTGAGCAATTTGGAAGACTTTTCGTGTACCAGAAAGGTGGTATTTTCTTGGATTTATGTAATCTTAGGTTTTCAGATGCCTTAATGCTATTAGCTAACATTTCCAAATGTTTGGTGTGTGGAAAGATCAATGGCTTTATTAGTCTAAATGTATTACTCTCCTCACCCTACCCTATTTCAAATCTGGTTTCTGTTTAAAGCTCTCCATAACCTCAGCCTTATTCTAGGTTAAATGTGATATTAATCAAGCTGTGGATAAAGGCCACATATATGACTGAAGCTGTGTTTATTAGCTTTAGTAAAGCCTTTGATTTGGTCACACATTCTTTGCTCTTAACAAAGCCTCAGAAAAATGCAATATGGGGTTTATGTCAATCCCTAAATTGGTTATCATCATATTTAAGCAATAATGGAAAACAAACTATGTTCACTATAGTGGCATATGATATGATTTGAAACTCTCTGGTGCAGGTGTTGTCAATGGTATGCTTCTAGTGCTCTGGTTGTTTTCTTTGGAAATGTCATACTCAATATGCATAGACAAGTAGAATATCTGCCTTTTTTTTTTTTTTTTTTGAAAACAAATCCTTTCTTTAATCATAAAGTAGATTTTATTTGTACTTTCCAGTTTATGCAAGATATCTTCTGAAGAAAGGAAAACTGGAGATGTGCAAATAGTTAATTGCTGCATGACAATATGAAGAGCTGTTTTGACGCTGCGTTCAGGTACAGCCATCCTGATGGCTAGCAGGATTTCCAACTGCAGGACTGTCCTGCAGAAGACATTATGGACTTAACTCTGCTCTTTGTTGTGCTGGGTATAATTCCTCACCAGGATTAGGCATATGGTGTAAACCCATTCTGGGTCCCCAGAAGATAAGACTATACTTCCAGATATCAATCAGGACAGAGAGGGGCTATAGGTGCCACCAAAATGCAGAAAGTGAGAACACTTACAGTCTAAGAAAGTCCTGGCTGTCAGTGCCAGCTCTTGTGCTGGTAGAATAGGGAGCAGAGGAAACAAATGTGATATCCTCTTTCAGTGCATCAGTATAACAACTGACCATTGTGCATATTTATATACCAACATTATAACAGACGTGTTAAAACCCATTATTATATCTGTGAAGAATGTGGTCACCAGAGCTCAGGGCAGGGCTTTGCCTCCCACAGAGACAGTGGGTAGAAAGGTTAGCTTTTGTTCCCATCATGGACAAATTAATCTTATGCCTGTAGGGCAAGTTTCAGGACTTTGTTGTGACTTGGTCTCCATGTCTATTTTATACTTACATGAACAGTAATTTCTCAAAATGCAGGGAGACCCAAAGGTTAACATAATTTTCCCTTTGAATAATCAGTCCTTGCAATGTACTTTTGTGGTCCCTGAGGCAGTGACTCAGTCCATCACAACAAGGAAACTTGATTTAGAATATAGTATTCTAAATTACTGACACCTTTTTTTTTTATTTTTTCCTTCTCTTGCCAAGAGCCAGTGGCTGGTTGCTAAAAGTAGAAAAAAATTCCAGCTGTAAACGTAGCATTGTTTTTAACAGGAGGAGACTTAAGATCTGAAACTGGCACTGAGAGATGTCATGCAGTCGTTTGCACATGGACACTTCATGCTTCAGCAGTAGTTGATGCACAAAATGATTCTGAGATAAAAGAAAAGATACTTTCTTCATCCTCTGTTAGATTTCTTTTGTTATGAGCTCTTGGGTTATCTTGCAGATGTGGACTGGTTTATGCTGGAGGCTGGGAATACTGGAAATAGATCCTTTCATCTTTTAGAATGAATGCTTTGTGGGATTTCTGAATCTTGTTTTCCTTTATAATGTTGTTATTAACTAAATCATAAGACAACTCTGTGTAAGGTTATTGTTTCCACTGACGCCTGCTGTAGTTGTCTGGATCCTGTTGAGAACTGGCATCTGTTTTGATGCCCTCTGTGTGCCTTTGCATAACTGACATGCACTTTTTAACTTTCAATAAATAATTTTTTTTAAAATCAGGGAGGGAATTTTTCAAATCACCAGTTTTCAAATATTTTCTGGAAGAAAGCCTGCATTAGTGTTCAGCATGTCTAATCTTGGCAAAATGTAATAGCTTCCATGCAGCTATTCCTTATTTGATGGAGCTCCAGAAATGCCTAGAAAAACCTGTCAGATTAAGTGGTCTCACAGTATTGCAGATGTAACATTTCAAGGAGTATTCAGACCAGGTAGAACAAGGCTCTCCATCCAAATGAGGGCTGAAGATATTTGAACTGTGAATTTGAATAGTCTGAATTGTGATGTGATGTTGCATCCTTCAGAATAACGGGAATCAACTTATGGCCCATGGAGCCATGTGTGGTCTCCTAGAACAAATCACCTAGTCAAGAGCCTTTTCTGGGGGTTATGTTGCCCAGGAATCTCATCAAAGCAATTTTGGTTTGCCCCTATTGCTTTGATGAGATCAAAACCACGCCTCTGACTACTATCTTTCTGAGTGTCACCTGGGATTGTGTCCAGCATACAGCATAGCTCAAAACTGGGGAGCAGCTAAGCAAAAACATGTCTGGGAGTAGGATACTAGAACAACTGATATGGCTTCCAGTTTGATTCTCACGGAAGTCATAGGATCCCCAGGGAAAAGTTGGTCAAAGCAATTTCTGTGAATACCTTACGCAATGACAACCAGACCTCAAATAGGAGTTTTCCAGGATATTTCTCCATATTGACCAATGCATGAGCAGTGAATCTGTCATTGAGGGAATCTGTCCATCTGTGTGCATATGTAGATCATTAGAGATGAGTTTGAGCAGATGATTGTGTGATTTGAGAAGCTAGCTGGTCTGATGAAAGGTCTCTCCCTACCACTTAGGAATGGTCCAGATGACTGGAGATCTTCACTTTACAGATATTTTCCCAACAAAATTCTGCACTGCTGCGTGATGTTTGGAAGACAGATCGAGAAAACAGACGATTTTGTATATCAGAGATGACAGTAGGTATTTGTTGGTGATAATGTAGGAACCTGGAGTGTGTTGAGAACTGTGTCCATTTCTGGGCCCCTCACTCCAAGAAAACTATTGAGGTGCTGGAGGGTGTCCAGAGAAGGGCAACAAAGCTGGTGAAGAGTCTGGAGGCTAAGTTCTACGATGAGCAGCTGAGGGAGTTGGAGTTGTTTAGCCTGGAGAAAAGGATGCTCGGGGCAACCTTATTGCTCTGTACGACTACTTGAAAGGACCTGAAAGGTCCTGAAAGGACCTTATTGCTCTGTGCAACTACCTTGTTGTATCAAAGTGGATGTTGGTCTCTTCTCACTGAAAGCCAGTGACAGGACAAGAGAACACAGCTTCAAGCTGTACCAGTGAAGTTCAGGCTGGACGTTAAGAGGATTTTCTTCATGGAAAGGTTTGTTAAACATTGGAATGGATTGCCGAGGGAGGTGGTGGAGTCCCCCTAGATGTGGCTAGGGATGTGCCATGGTCTAGTTGACAGGGTGG
This sequence comes from Pyrocephalus nanus, assembly GCA_038380795.1. Lineage (NCBI taxonomy): Eukaryota > Metazoa > Chordata > Aves > Passeriformes > Tyrannidae > Pyrocephalus > Pyrocephalus nanus. Next base: position 45,038,214 of record CM076259.1, read on the forward strand.
TGATCAGTCAAAGGTTGGACTTGATGAACTCAGAGGTCTTTTCCAACCTGAATGATTCTGTGATTCTGTGAAATAAAATACCTTGACAATGTTATTTGTTTTCAAAAGTGGAAATTTTGAGGGACTAAAAAAAAGGAAACTGAGAAAGCTATGTTTTCCAACTCTTGACCAACAAATGAAGAAGTTTAAATGCAACGTATCTCTAAAATGAAAAGAAAGATAAAAGCAACACTGGACAATGTCTTATCATCTCAAATAATATGATATTCAAATAAATGCCAGTAAGCCAAGAAGAAATAACTTTATCTGCATTTGCTTTAGAGCAATTTTGTCTTTGTCAGCTGCTGCAGTTTTCAGAGGTATTTTCAAGTGTATGGAGCATAAGTGTATCATGGCAGAAGTATTACAAAATTACTACGAAACTCCCACCAGAGAGAAAGGCACTGAAAGCAAGTACAGTTTTGAAAGATGTCTGGGAGATCTGAGAACAGAAATCTCACCTAAAACCTTTGCTCTCAGCACAGGGAAGTGGGGTCCCTCTGCCAAACAGATAGAAAGAGAGTTAAAAGGACTGAACAATAGATATTCTAGATTTTAGATTCTTTCCAAGGTCATTCATAGACATCATTGTGGCATGATTTTTGAACTAGTCTGGAGTATCTTTCTGTAAGGTTTGGAAAGTCACTTCCAGACAGCAACACCAAAACTGATGGACTGCCCCTTTCCTCCTGTCTCACTGTCCATCATGTTCTGTGGAACAGCAGGACCAGGTCAGAGTTAAGGTTGGCTGCCACATTTCAAAGCCTTCTCTTTATTTCATAACTGCAACATTTTAATAACACTGCTTTGAATTAGTTGATATGTATTTACTAACCTAATCTTAATACAATTCAGTTGCTTAAGGATCTGGGAATATTGCACAGCTTTGATCTCCATAAACCCTTATTAGCACAGGTAGTGATACAATTATCTGCAGGGTCACTCTACATACTTATAGGCTAGCAGACCAGTCAACAGATCAAATTACCTCATTTATCATCATGTGATCTGTTACTAATTAGTTCACTCTACTTAATGGTTTCTTAAAACTGTCTTTTTTGAGTTATTTTTTTTCAGAAACACATAAACCACTTGAAATAACTTCTCAACAGTGGATAAATATATTATTTATTTTCTGGCATGTTTCCAGTTCAATGAGTTACACAGCATTCACTTACTTCATGAAATAGGTCATTTCTGTGCTCTCAGAGATGGAAGGCACAGAACTGTGCTGTGATGATGGTAGGATCTGATAAAAACCTTTTTAACACATCCATTACATTGTCTTGGCTCATGGAGTCTGACATTTACAGTTCTGAAATAAGTCTAGAGACAGCTAGTTTTATCTCCTTCCAGGAAAGCATAATCATGAGATTTACTGAATGACTAGTACTTTGTGAAAAAATGTCAAATTAGACTTAAAAGTGCAGGTTGTACTACTACTGTGGGACTGAACAAAGAGGAAATGTCAACGGTTTTGCATGCCAGTCATAAACTGCTGGTCTTAATAAAGTACAATAAAAATTTTAATTTGATCAAAGCATGTAGCACCTATTGTAAGCCTATTGTTTCATCAGGGAGATTTATGCCCTTTTCTTTCTTCTCAGTACTCCAGTAATTGCATCTGGTTATTACTAAATCTGCTATTACAAATACACCTCTCCTGATGGTCTGTGGACCAGGATTTAGTGTTATTAGGCTTGACCTGGTTTGATTCCTTGTCAGAGAAACCCTTCAGCTTCAAGCCTTTCATAAACCACTGTGACTAGTGTACCAAGTGGAATGAAGTGGAATTTAACACACTGCTTATACTGGTGTGGAGGGCCTGTAAAGAGCATGAAATTACCAGTCAGAAGAAACTGTTTAGTTAAACTGGTAAAGAATAGCTGTCTCAGAAACTCTTAAGTTGAGCTTTCATCAAAGACTGAAGTGTTAATAAGTTGTCATATTAGTTTCTGAAAAATAAACATTCACTTCTGAGGGAGAGTAAACCTGGACACAAGCCAGAGTTGAAAATTCTGCTATACTGTCACTCAAATCAAATAGAACCTAAGTTCCAGGTATCATCAGATCAGCAGCACCTCTTCACTTCCAGGTGACATGCTACGGTGTTTTCTGGAAATTTTTCTTTTTCAGCAAGATTTTAAAAACTCTGAAACAAAGTCACAGTTAGCACCATCAGACACCTGAATATGGAGCATGCCAGGGAAAAATATGTGGACACAATCTGTACCTTCAGATTTTCTGTGTAAAATTTTGATGTCCTAGCTTAAATGATAAGACATCTGTGTGACAAAGGCTTATCATGCAACTGCCAATAACTTTTATGGGAAGAAGGTAAAGATAGGGTAAAAAAAGGCTAGCAGAAGAGGAAAGAAATAATTTGGAGAAGGAGAAAAAGGTTAAAAAAATGTAACTAAGGAAAAGGGAGAGGAAAACCAGTGTTTTGTCTCATCCAAATGTTGGTGACACAGATGCTGAGACAGACTCCTGCCCTTGGATGTCTGAACCTCAGCAGGAGCAAGATTTCCCAGTCTCACATTTCCTTTTAGATCATCAGAAGGTAGAAATTGAAAAGAATCCTGCATTCTCCAGATTTGGAAAATAATAATTCCCTATGAATGTCCCTCTCTCTTCAGTGATACCTATATTGTTAACAGAAATGAGGACTCAGAAATGCAAACTTCTGTGGTAAGAGCAGTTTTCAAATAGTGTTGTTGCCTGGTTGACAGTCAAAGCTGGCTTTTATATCTTATGATTTTTTTCAGTTGTAAGGAGGAGTTCCTGTTAAGGTAATTATTGCTCCCAAACTCAGGAAAATCTCTCCCTTTTTTGACACTCTCTTTGCAGCTCTTCTTTGTTTCCATGGAGAGATTCTGTGCTAAACTGGTTTTTGTTAGCAGTTGGCACCTCTAATTATAGCTAAGCGGATACTCCCAAAACTGAAATAAAGGTTGCTTTAGCCGCCTTTTCATGTTACATCCAGTCTTGCCCTTCTGGAAACATCTGGTATACCTGCTATGTGTTGGTGTCATGCTGTTTTAGATAGTGACTCATGAGTTAGACTGAAAGTAGATGAGATTATAACACGTTCCTTTATATTCAAAATGGGCTTATTCCCTGACCTCTTTGCTTTTTGCTGTTTGTTTGTTTGTTTGTTTGTTTTTCATCAAAATTAATTGGCAAAGTAGGAAATGTATATGTTATCTTAGAAAAGCCAAAAAATAACCACTGTCTGATCTCTGTCACAATAGGTAAAGTCATTGAAGGTAGAATCAATTTTATTCCAGTAATAATGGATATGGTTTTTCTAACAGAGTGAAAGGATATTGTTATAATGATGTAACAATGATAAATATGAAATTATTGTCTCTTTCATAACAGTGACTTCTGGTCTTTTCTTCTTCATGAAGTTTTGCTACTGTTGTTTCCTTGCTGTTTGCTTTCAGCCCAATGTGGGTATGTTAACAACTCTCAAGAAGTTTGCTCAACAGTTTAAACTGTTAAATGCTTCATGATTCTTTGGTTCCACTGAGAGTCATAAGTCTCTTAACAGTCAGTACTACAGAGTATTGTAAAACAAATATTATGTCATATTGGCATATACCATACCTTTTGACTCCTGCCAATATTGTGGTTTTGTCTGACCCATTGCTTCATGAGCAAGGCTCATGCAGATGTTCTCATCCACACCTCCATGCTGAAGACTCAAGATTACCCTAAACTTCCATCATAGCTTTTTGAATAATAAATAGACATGCTTTTAGCTTTTACTTGCAATAAGGTGGCAAATACTTGAAAATCACACACACACACACACACACGCGCACGCGCGCGCACAAAGATAATTTGAATGTGCAAATATCAAAGATATCACCTGGTGCATGAAAAACAAATGCCACTATATTCATGGAGCATAAGTGCCAGAGTTTGCATAAGTAAATGCTAGCATAAATTTCATAGGGTGAATAATAAATTCCTCACAGTGTACCTAACAACATCATGATGAAGACCTAAAGAAATGGGTAATATTTTTAGTTTACATTTTTTATCCTTCTTTGGTGTGGAAGAAGCTCTAGTATCATGAGGACAGGTGGAAAAATAAATCTCTTTCAATAAGTAACTGGAATTGTTTAATTTGTCACCTTAAGGAAGTGGGAAGGAAAAGATATAATATCTCAAAAATATTTGTATTACATATTTATCTTAAATGAGTACTGAGGAACAGTAAATTCACAGCCTGAAACTAGAACCATCTCTGTTTTTCACAGTGTTTGTTTTTTTCTTGAAGGATGTGGAATTCCTATTTGCACTCTCTTGGAAGATGTTTTTGTGGTTTCAAATCTTTACATATGAGACAGTTTTGAATCACATACTGTAGCATATGTCTATCCCAGCTGTTCTCTCTGTACTTGTATGGTCCCATCATCATAAATCTCTGAGTAGATCAGAAGTAAAAACAAAATTACTCTTGCAGTACCCATGGCTGGGGAAGCATTTGGTGTCCACCATTAACTAAATGGGTAGGTTGGAGAGGAAGGTTATGAACCGTTTAGTCTCAAATCAAGCAAAATGTCTCTGACTCTGCTTGAAATTGGTCCCTCTACTGAGTCCCAACCAAGGGCACCTTCTTCTTTATGCCTTTTTCCAGGAAGCAGAGAATATGTGTATTTTCTGAAGCGGCATGTATGGGCTGTCTGCATGTGAAACTGTTGATTTCAAAGATTTTAAAAAAATTACACCTAAAATCCCCAGTGATGTATTCTGTACAGCCCTGGGAAGGATGAGCAGTTCCAGAAAAGGAGACTGAAATCATCAATCTCTGCATTTCTATCTGTACCCCAGTGAGCCATCTCTGTTCATGTACTTTTCCCTACCTCACAGTGGTTTCTAGATCTGAAGTTTAACAAAAAGACCAGATCCAGCATATATTTTTGCCTTTTTTATGTACTATGGTATTTTAAATGAAAAAAAAAAAAAAAAAGGAACCGTTTTGATCAAAGCATTTTTCTCTGACATAGCAAGGCTCAATAATGTATCCTCACAAATACCTTAGCTTTCAAATGCAGAAGGCATTCTCACATTTATACCATAGAAGGTGCTACTGGGATATTCCAAATTCCCTTCATTCCCAAGAGATCTGCTAATCTCAGAAGAATGAGGGAGGGAGGGAGTTTGCTTGGCACCAGATTTCACAATACTGTAATGCACTTGGAGAGTTTCAGGACACACAACCCAGGCACAGGGCTACAGGCTCCTCTTGCACCCAAGTGTACTAGCAGCTGGACTCAGAGGAAGATCCCAGACTGGCTGAATTAGCATAAAACCACTTCCTAACAGCCACAAACTTTAAACATCTTTCCCCCACAGCCATTTGAATTTATTATTGGCATTTCAGTACATAAAATAACTTTGTTTTATATGCTTAGTAGATACGCACGTCAATTAGGTTGTGCCATCTGAGCAGTATAATGCGGCTGTGCGGATACCAAGTCACCCATGGGATGAGGGACAGGGACAGAGGAAAGACTGCATGTGCTCCCCTGGCTCTTCCTGGAGGGAGCTGCCAGCTCCAAACATAACTGTTTACCAGAAAACAAAACTCTAAAAAAATAATCTGGTGGAGCTTTTGCAACGCCTTACATCATCCAGATTGCATTTCCTTTCCGAGGTAAACGATCAGTCTAACAATGGAGAAGTGGGGTGTTGTTCAGGACAAGTGGGCAGCTGGGCATCCTGGCTCAGTGCGTGAGTGTGAGACCCTTATTTTGTCTCCTTGGGCAGTTCACTAGGGTAAACACAAGTTTTGGGTTCTGCTGATATACTATGTAGTGGACTGTGTTATACTAATCAAACCTTTATATCAACATTTATACTAGATGGTCAAGAACTCTGTTCCTTGACAAATGGCTGAACTACAGTGAAGATGTCTTCTACATTCCCTGCTGAAAACATTCTCTTCAGAAAGTCAGCCTGCAAATACTGAGTCATATTAGAGAAATCTCTACAAATAATGTAAACAGCTAAAGATACACAATCAAGATATATGAATGGCTGGCATAGGTGCCCTAGGGAGGGAGTTTCAAGAACAAGGGGATGTTGCTATCTAGCCAGGAAGCTGATACTATTTGTTTTAGCACTCTTGGTGATGAACAAACATTCATGATATTGTCATAAATAAGGACTTAAACAGTATTTTCCTTTTTCTTCCTGAGGACTGTGTTATGAAGGCCTCATAGAAACTTTCAGATCTTGCCCTGACAGAACCTGATCATCCTGTAAACACTGTTAGCAATAACAGATATGTCAGTTAAAACCCCTTGATGAATTTCTTGAATGTAATCAAGTGAACCTAAGAAAGTCGGGAAAGACTGGTGTACAGGGAATTTGTTATGCTGTCCAAGAATATTATTAATGCAGAACAATGAGATACCGTATGCTTTGCACAAAGATTTTAATAGTGATTCATGACTAATTCTTATTAGTTTTTACATTGCATATAAGAGTTTTTCTGGATAAAAATTGTACGTACTTCTGTAATCTTCTTATCTGTATTTCTATCACTGGAGGTTACTCAGAGGGACTGGTAATAAAAATTTGTCTTTTCACTTCACAGTAGTTAAGATTCAGCTTATCTATCCTCTGTGTCCAGCTTAAACAATGAGCCTCACCTCGTGCTGGAGAGCTCATGCAGGTTTACAGTGCTATAGTATTTGGACTGAATTCATCGAAGAGAATCTTCCCTTACCAAATCTTGCATTGCCATCTTCACTTACCCTGTAGTCCCACTTCAACTCTTCTTAAAAAACTGTATGCATATTCATTCTCTGCATTTTATTCATTAACACATCCCCCACCCCCCTCAAAAAAAAATAAAAATGAAGAAGCTTTAAACAATATCCAATTTATTATTAAAAGCTGGCAATGATTAAAAGAAGTAATTGATACAAATCATAAATATCTGCACTGAATGCTGTTTTCTGCATTTTCAGATATCTGTAATCCACAGACTGATGTATCCATATCTGCCTTATTCACCCACTCCAATGCAAAACCAACCTCACTGACCCTGTAAGCTGCCACCACTCATCAAGGCATGGTTATATGTATTTCCGGCATTGAGTTGCTCTATCAATTTCTTTGTAGGTTGGAGAGAGTTGCAGTTTAGTTCCTCTTTACCTATGAGTTTGTGAATTGTTTTGATGTCATATTTGTGTACATGAAATGCAAATGCAGGCCCACTTGCATTTGCAAATGAGACTGCTTCTAAGGTTGGCCCTATTTGGACTGCATCTAGAATGTCACAGGTAACTCCCAGAGCAAGAGACAATCTAGCCATGTCTGCTGAAGGAAAGGCTGGAGGACTGTACTGGGACAGTACAAATGATGGAAAGGCTTGAGGAAGTAATACCTCTAATGCACCACCTGATGAACAACTGCACACCATCAGTGTGGCTGAACAGCTTAGCATGGGGGGGGAGACAGCCAGGGAGAATGTCTGAATGTTCTGGCATGCACTTGATTTGGAGGGGTGTAGAATGCTTTGCTGTGAATAACTGAAGCTCACTCCTTTTGGTCATTGATGTTTATCCTCAGAGGTTCCCTCTTAGATTTACAGAAATGTCTGAAAAGCAGAGATGATCATCATCACATGTGCCATCTAAAGGCCATCGGTTCCTCAAATTTATTTAGACACCCTCAGAGTGGCGGGGGAGATGTGCTGTCCCACAGAAGTGGCAGCAGTATCTCCTAGCCTTCTGTTAAGCCCTGGGCTCCTGTAGGCAGAGATGTTCTTTGAGATTCGCCAGGTCCATTGACAGGCATGCAGCTGCTAAGAAGGGGTTTTTCCTCTTCACAGAAAGCAAAAAGGGAACCTGAAAATTTGTTTCTTCCTTTTTGGAAGCAGCATTTAGGACTTGAGTGGTTTGCATTTCACAGACTCAGAAGTCCGACACTCATCTGTATGTCTCTGCTGCACAAATCATCTTCCATTTACTCGAGTGAATTTTCCTGAGCATCTATACCTGCAAAACTCCCACTCAAATCTTTGTGTGCCAAGCTGGTCTGAACAGTCAGGGCATGAGCAGTGATTCACTTTCAGCAAGAAAACAGTTCTTGAGAAGGATTACTATGTACAGCAACTCTGGCAAGAGGCTCTGTAGGTGTTCAAGGTCTACTTCCTGACTCGTGTGCTACGGAAGGTAATCTTATGGCAAGACTGGACTCTTTTCCTCTGCAAGAGTAAGTATCAGCCATTAAGTAGAACAGATATGAAGCACAGCCATTAAGTAGAACAGATACGAAGCACAACATCCTCCCCCCTCCCCAGGAATTTCAGTAACTTCTCTGAGCCAGATTTTACAGGTTACATTCAATACATCAACAAACCTTTCTTTCTGATGTTAGGGAAATATCAGTCAATAAGTCTTGCGTAGAACAAATCCTATTACATGTATAAGCATGTAGCTGTAACTCACCATGGTAGCCCAAAGCACCAAAGCAGGAGATCTTCAGCTTAGCTGCACTGCAACTTTTCCAGTTGACATAAAATGAGGATCTGGCTGTATAACTGAGGGTTGAGTTCATGACCCAGTGATGCAGTTTTTTATGTTTTTTCTTTTAGTGGTGACTATCATTAGCATTAATAATTTTGGCTTTTTAGCAGTTCTTACCTTCCAAATTCAGATGATGTGTTTTCCAGTTTGGATCTAGACCTGTGCAGCCCGAAGGTGAAGCTGCATGTGGGGGCATTCCTCTAGGACTGGGCTAATGTATGAACTGTCTTTGTATTTATTTTGAACTTTATTTTCTGTTCATTTTGAAATTATACTAGCTTCTGAATTCTTTAAGTGGTGCTGAAAAATCAAAAGGATGTAATTTCCAAAGATGTGCCCGTTCTGAACACTGACCAAACAAAATACATTGGAGGTGGCAACAGGAACAGAACGAACAAACTAACAACAACTCCACACAATCAAAATATCAACAGTCACTCATAAGGCCTACCAATTGCTACCTACTAATTCAAGATATCTGAACTAAATTATTTAAACTCAGCATAAACTGAACATGGTGATAAAGGCCAAGTTCTTTATTTGGCTCTTAATACTAGTGTTTGACAAATGCAAATACAAGAAACAAGATTTTATACCTTATTGTTATAGCAAAATTCTTATTTAGTATTTGGTTTTATATTTTAAGCCACATCTAAGTTATGAGGCATGTTTTCTTACATGACTTCTAAGAAAACAAGGTGCTTATATATAGCCTGGTCCAAGAAACACAATAAGATTATTTAGGTAGCTAAATCCAGTGTAACTGCAAATCCATTTGGGACTTTCATTTGCAAAATAGACTCAGTTGTATCTCCTATCTATCTACTGCCAATCATTAACAGTTTTTCTTCAGAGTAAATGGTTTATCACAATAGTTTAAATGGAGATGTTCTTTCCCAAATCAGATGGTCACTGGTCTTGGTAAAACTTTTCCAAAATTTTTCTTTCAAATCATGGTTGCTCTTTCTCTGAAAGTTCTCCTAGCATTTTTTCTGCTTATTTCAGCTTCTCTTGTCTTTATGAATCACAGAGGTTTTCCAAGTCTCTCATGTTTTTCTTTTAATACAGCCTCAATACCTGCTTGTCCTGTGGTTTTTGCAAAAAAAGTGAGAGATAACTGGCTCTGTGTAAGAAGTGGCCCATGCCAATGACAGGTATATTAGTTCTCCATTATCTCTTATTTGGAATGGTGTGACAGAACCCTCCCTAAATGAAGTTACACCTCAGTAAATGCTATTCTGATAACCACTCTGCCTACATGTAGCAGATTTCCTGTACCCTGAGAAGTCTGATGGTGTTATTGAATGGCTAGAATTCATAAGTGTCTCTGGGAAAAATTCTCCAGGTGGTACCTGCTGGAGTTTAGCAATAGTAGTCCAAGAAAAGGATAGGAGGGAACAGGAGACAATCGCTGTGAAAAGATAAGGTCATCCTGGTGTGGCCTTTGTGAGTAAGTCTGTGTTGTTAGTTTCTGTGCAAGACCGTGTATATTGATAGGATGTAAACTAAGGTTTGTGTACCCAAATAACATAAAAAACAAACGTTACAGTTACTAGTGGTGAAACACTATGACAGTGTGCCTGCTCAAGAACTGAGGTCAAGACAACGAAGAAGACTGGGAAGGACCAAAAAAAGGACTTCCAGTAGGTGTGTGACTATGTAAAGAAAACTAATGAATATGTATTAAGTAAGAAAGAACATTTAATGAATATGTAAGCATGTGTAATAAAAACCCCTGTCTAACTCTCGTTTGGTATGTTTGATTAGAGGACCTATCCTCCAAGCACCCACCACGCTGCATAAAGACTGCCCTTTTTAACACCTACAAATTGGTGTTAAGTTTATCTCTACCCCTTTTCAATATCAATATTCAAGGGTAAAATTGAGGATGGAATGGGAAGGGGGTGTTCTGGTACACATATGTGCTCTGCACACTCTGAACGTTACAAAAAGACACTCCTTTCACTGGAGCGTGCATGTACTTTGACTAGTGACAGTGTACATCTTTGGAAAAATATGAAAATTCAGGGGATATGAAGACAGCTGGTGGTACCTAAGGTTGAAATAATTTGCCTAAAAAATTACTTTATATGTCTGCTCTGTGCGTATGTGTGTGTGTGAATGTATTTGGCTTTACTCTGTAAGTGTCATTCTTGTGTTTGATAATGATACTGCTGTAAAATGGAAAGTCAGGTTTTAGAAAAACTAGGATAACACTGTACCTCTAAATATAGATGAAGAGTAGCTGTGCAAGTTATTAGGTTTATCCTGCATACAGTGGAGGTGATGGGAGACAGCTTTCTGTGCTGAGCAGGAAGGTCTGACTTCCTGAGGCATCAAGATTATAAAGTTGCTCTGTGTGTGCAAGGAACAGCCTGGAAATACAGAGTGTTTGGGGAGGAAAGTAGGCTGCCCAGAGGCTTGGATCTTTGACAAAACAAGTGGGGAGAATGGGAACATACCAACAGATCAGTGAAGTTCAGCAGGGGCCTGAATGAGAAAAGAAGTACCCAAAACTTAACAGGAATGGTAAAGGGGAAACTGATTATTGTGTTAAGAAGATCTATGGGGGCAGTACATGACATGACTAACAGTCATTTCACTTCACAGCTGTGAAGAGCTCTCACATGAGAAATACGCTTATTGTGAACACCTTTTTAAGGGAAAAGCTCTGTACACCATTGCCAGTTCATTCTCTACAGAGAAGATTTCAATTTCTGGGTGTTAGTGAGCATGCCACATGGCACACCACAGCTCTGTTCCTTACTTAACTTGCGTTTGCAAGTGGCTGCACTCCGGGATGTGTGGATCTAATTTTTTTCCTGGCTTTGCTATTTGTTCTTTAAATGCCAATAATTTCAGTGTGAATCCTTCCTTAGCTAGTTTGGAAAGATGACTCAAATCCTTAGTGGCTTAGATCAGCACCAAACTCTGCCTATGGGCCAAGGTCATGAGATGACCCCAAAGCAGCCCTCAGAATAACAGTTGATATCTACTCTGCAGATGTAAAGAGAAAAAATAGAAATCACTCTGTTTGTGTTTGCTTCAAACTATGAAACAGTAATGTTATGCTGTCTTTTCACATCAGTGTTTTCCACCTTCAACTCCTTCTTCCCACTTGAACTGAAAACCTTTCCCAAGGACAAGACGGGAGTTTACAAGACTGCTAGATGCCAGTCCTACAAATATCTTTGCACATGATTAATTTCATGCACAGGGGTGGTCTTGCTGATGTCAAGTTAAGCACATGCCTAAGTGTTTAGAAGACTCAGAGTTACATCTGACATCCAAGTAAACAGGCAATCATCTTAAATTCTCCAGGAATTTCTGATCAAAAAGGATGTTTTATTAAAAGCAAAACAAATCTGTAAATGTATCTAAATCCAGCCTAAAAAATAGCTTTTAAATAAAAATTACATTCATATCTTTAAACCTTTAATTAGTGAAATCCCTTTTTATACACTGAAGTTTAAAACTTCACCTCTGTTTTAATACCTAAATGCCACTTTATAAATTACTAAGGTCAAATACATCTCCATTAAACAGAATTTACTCAGATGCTACCACAGTAAAGCATCAGTCATTCTCCTTCTTTGCATTTAAATTGATTCTCTCATGTATTCCAGAATTTGCAGATAAAAATCTATTGCAGTATTCTGTGGAATTCCAGTGTTCTGTGGAATTCTGTGTTATTATGACACCCTCAAGTAACAATTTGAAAGACAGTCTATTATACTTGCACAGTCTCTTCCATCCAGTGTTCTCAAGCCACTTTGTAAACCTCACACAAGCATTCTTAAGCAAGATGAACATTGTTGGCCACGTGAATGTATACAGACAGAGGCTGTTCTGGTGGGGTAGGTGCTGCACCATGTGCTCGAGGATCAAGTTTTTCAAATCTAAAGAGCATTGTTTGATTTCAAGCTGCTTTGGTGAGGCAGGAATCCAGGAGGACTCTGAGCAGTAACAGATTGTGCCACTTACAGACAGACAGAACAGCGGCTATTTTGTGATCTCAGGTGTCCTCAGCATGCTTTACTCTGAAAACAGGGACCCAGGAAGGGGCTTGTTACAAATAGTCTTTGCTTCAAAGGCATGACAGGCTGAACAAATGGCTAGGTGGCAATGTTTGAAGTTAACAATGTAGTTGATAAATTTAGACATCATGCTCCTTCTTCCTGTTTCTAAATTGTCTGTAAAGTAACTGACTTTTCCAGATCTCTAGATAGTGCAGTAGCATTTTTTTTTCTGGCCTGTGGGCTACTGGAAAAATGGCTATTCACTGTGTGTTGATTACTGCTTATGCCACATGGTTGGTCAGCTTAATGGTATAGTATTTCTGTTTCCTGATTGCACACTTCAATGAGCAGGAATAATCTTTTTGTCCCTTCTTTGTGAGTTATACCTGAACACACAAAATTACTCAATGAACATACAGAGGTAAAAAAAAAAAAAAAAAAAAAAAAAAGTGTTTAAATGCTTTTAAGAGTCTTCATAATGTTGTTAAGCTTAAAACTGTTTATTTCGTGCAATGTCTTCGCATCTTCCAGATTTCCGGAATGAAGGAGTTTTCACATACCAATAAAAAAAAGATTCTGTTCAGGAGGCTCAGATCTGGTTTTGTGGTTGCTATATTTTGCCAGACCTAAACCATCCTTTTCCACCAAAGTGACTCAGTTTAAAATAACTTCTGTTTTGGTTTTGCCAAAAACCAAAAAACAGAAGAAAGTCTTTAGCCATGTAAGAGAACATAGGAAGTTCTTTGAACTGAAAATAGGTTTTTCTTTCCATCTAGAATGAATGCATATGTACAGAAAACGTACCTCACGTGCCTAAGCAGAAAAGACAGGTCTTACTTATCACCCATGAAGTTTCAGAACACTTTCACAGATATTTTAAGTGCAATAGGTAATGATCTATATATTTTTTATAAACGTGTGCTGAGGTTACCAACTAATTTATACAGCAGATTAAATATAGAACCCATGATCTTGGCTACAGGTTTCTTCTCCTTTGACTGGAAAACCACTTTGATTCAAAAGAATATGTAATCGCATTAGCTGGTTTGATGTGCCATGCAAGAACTCCTCTGAGAATGGTATCAGAATGTCTATTAGAGAGCATCAACATATACACAGTGCTCTAGCAAAGTTCAGAAAAACTTAGAGGTGAATAAGGTAGGTCAAGTATCCTGTTGATCTGCCTTGTGGCCGAAATCTTTACTGTAAAGCAAATGATCTATGAAAACTGTTTTTCATAGTTAGAAAAGGAAACTCACCTGATTCACATCTCTTGAAGGCTTGAGAAGTGACTTGAGAAGTGACTTCTACATCCAGGATTACACATAACTAATGTACCTTGCTTTGTACTACAGCCTTGAGAGAAAATCACAGAATACTCTGATTTGAAAGGGACCCACAAGGATCATTAAGTCCATCTCTTCAGTGAGAGGCCTGTACAGGAATCAAACGTGACCTTAGCATTATTAGCACCAAGCTCTAACCAACTGATCTGTTGATCATAGCATGTAAATACTTTCCTGGAACTTGAAAATTAGTCCTTTTTTAAGAGGAGCTACATTATCAAAACTCTATTATCCTATCTATGCCAAAATTGAATTAAATGTAGCTAGCCTAACTTCAGGTGAAAATAATACCATTGTGAACAAGTTTTAGGAATCCCTAGGTCACAAAAGGTGAATAAATGACTAAAGAAAAAACGGTGATTCTTGTAGCCATACTTCAAAATTCTAATTGCTAAAAATAGTGAAATGAATGTGTGCAAAAGCCATAGCTCCCTTTTCTGGCATTATTTTATGTGATTCTGAATCGTGAGGACCAGCGTGGCCTCATTTTGACAAGGGGCATTCAGGGTAAGAGGGAAGGTTATGCCTGAATAATGTTACAGCAGCCTTTGCTGTACAGCAGCAGTGCTTTGCCCTGGGAAAAACACATCTGAGTCAATGGAAGGAAAACGTGTCTACTTTGCCCTGGATCAGGTTAGCAGAACTGGTGAGATGGCTCCTGAAAATTCTTTTTCATTTCCAGAACACTTGTCTCCAAACATAACATTGTTCAAAAATTTAAAATTTAAAAATTGCTCTTTACACTTTTTACTTAGCTTCCAGCAGTCCCAAAAGAGGTCTTTTCTAAAGAATTCTATAACAATATTTTCCCTGTAACTCCAAGCTCTGGGCGTGCCTTTGCACCCTGCAGCCTACATGATCCAAATCTGCCAGTCTTCTTGTGCCTTGACCTCCTCTGCTTGCTGCTCACCTCTGACCTGCTCCAGCTCATGTTCAGACCTTGCAATCATGAGCTGTGTTCCCACATTCCCAGACAGCAGTGATAGCTTTTGCTCCATATTTGCAGGCCTGCCATGAGCGAGCCAAAGATGCTTACCTAGCAGTGCCTCTGTCTACCTGAGAAATCACCTGTGATCAGTCCCACAAGACGAGGCCACAGCACAATGCTTGTTTTCTTGCAAACATGAGGAAGAAAAGAGGCAAGCTGTTTTCTCAGGCTGCCAACCTTTTCCCCCAGGGCTCCGGCATAATGCTGGTGTTGCTGTGGGGATTTAAGTGGCCTTCAAGGTGGTCTTTGCCTCACTGTCTTTATTTTGGCTTTAGACTGTTAGTGGGTAGAGACTTACTTGCCCACTTTACCTTCTTTTGAGTACCCCTTGTGCCTGAATCACCACAGTACTATAAAAGTGCCCTTTTCCCATGCCAGATCTCAGCACTGTGTAACTTCAGGCTTTAGCAGTGACAGCAGTGAAGACACAGGTGTCGAGCTGTATTAGGAACTGCCAAAGTGTTTTCTTCTCATATTTTAGCATAAGGTTACAACATTTGAATTTTGGAGATTTGTAGGAAAACTTATTGTTAAGGTGATTTGCACTTAAAACATCAAATCCTTTTTCTCCTAGTACATCTCTGTTGGATTATTTAGCTGTGCATAAAGCCATGACACTGGCAGTGTTGCTTCTTAGTTATGCCAGTATTTTACTGGGCAGTGAGTCAAACTCACCCACCTCCTGTGCTTCAGGAGCTTCTGGATCTGGTAGCCACTAATGCTGAAAAACACAGTTTGCCCTTTGATGCATTTGCTTCACCCATGCTAGTGGTACTTGAAAAATGATTCCTGGTCTGACAAGTGGTGACAGCAGTTGAGCGGGGCATATGGGGCTGGGGCTGTGGGGCCCTAGTGGTGCTGGCTGGATGCCTGCACGACCACCATCTGCCCGCTACACAGGAGGGTGATGGGGCCAGTTGCCACGATGGGACCTGCTGCCAGAAGTACTTTATTTCTCCTCTGAAAAACGTGAGGTGCCTTCCCACAACTGGCAATGGGCCTCACCACAGCTGCTCGCTGGCAGGGCACGGTACTATGGGAATGCCATGTGCCAGCTCCAAGCGCCATGCCTGTTCTGTGTGAGGATGAAGGTCCCTTTTCCAGGCAGTGCTTGGTAGGGCTTACCAGTGGGAGCAAGGGAGGACCTGGGGCAGATGTGGAGGTCGTTTGCAGAGTAAGTCCTGGGAGGAGATGCTCTGGGAGTATATATGCAGGGATGCCTGCCCTCTGAGGTAAGGGTGAGATGTAGCGAGGCACCCCCAGATGTGGGGAGCAGCTCTGTGCCAGCATGGACAGAGCACTGCAGGGACCTGCAGACTCCTCCAGTGAGGTGGATATGGGCTTATTCCTTATGCAGAGGAACTGAGGCACTGATTTGATTAGGCCTGTGAAATATAATAAGAAACAAAAATGAGATTAAAGGAGTGTGGACAAAAGGAAACTACAACAGCTAAAATTCCTACTAATAGGAAGCGTATAAAAGTCTTGGTTAAACAGCTGATGTTTTAATATATGTCTTGGGAACAGGGCACACATATCGCAGAGGTCCTCCGCAGCACAGCTGTGTCTCTCCTTATCTCTTGCAGTAAATAATAGAGTCTAAAATGAAAAATCCCTTTTCATTATTCTTCAAAATTCTTCAATCCCTGGAGAAATCATTCAGAAGCATCGACTAAAAAGTGCTGTCAAATGCCAAGCTGCTCTTCCTTGATCTGGTGGCAAATCATTCACTTTGCTGGCAGGTTCAGAAATGCCTCAGTTCAAAACACCCTCACAGATCTGATGTTGCCTCAGCCGAAGGCCACATTCTGCCACTTCTCAGAATTGTTCTTGCAGCTGCACCACAGGTAAAATGTTTGGTAAAGACTTGTACTGACTATTTGCGGGGTAATCAAATGAGAGAAACTTCCACTGACACTAGTAAATCTTCTTACAGTTCTGCTTGGAGTAATGTTTTCTAGGTGGTTTAGTTCAAATAATAAATGCTAAAGGGCTGTGAAAAGCCCCAGCATAAAAAAGTTGTCATGTTGGCAGGTCCTTCTTGTACTGACACCTTTTTTTCTTGATGGGACCAAATTTTTCCTCCCTCTTATGGCCAGCCAAAAAAACTTCTTATCCAGAGTGAAATTATATGTCAAATGTGAGAAAGGGCAGGGCAGCTGGGAATGGATTCATTTCGGCAACTTTTCGTAAGTGAAACAAGGAGTGTTAGTCAATACTGTATTTTTTGTTTAATATTAAATAAAGAAAAAGTCATGACCAAAATCATTTAAATAACACCAGCACTGTTAAAGGAGTTCTTGAGACAGGAACTCTGAAACTCCCTATCTCTAATGATGGAGCAGGGGTCTCAGGGCCTCCAGGAAGGAGAAGGAGGCATGCAGCCTTTGAGCAAGCAGTGGTCAAGAGCAGCATTCTCCGATCACCTGCCTAAAGCCTCCAAATATGACCAGATCTTGTTCCAGGGCACTCTACTCCTAGCAATACCTTGGATATAGGGTACTCT
Organism: Pyrocephalus nanus; assembly: GCA_038380795.1. NCBI lineage: Eukaryota > Metazoa > Chordata > Aves > Passeriformes > Tyrannidae > Pyrocephalus > Pyrocephalus nanus. The sequence continues at coordinate 45,055,667 of CM076259.1, forward strand.
TATGAATCATGCTGTTATGTAGAAGTCACACTGTGTGCTTGCAGGGTGAGTAGCAATAATAAATTAGTAAAGAAGTGCTTATCGCACAAAATTACTCACTTGTGGAATCCAGAAAAAACTGCTGGAAGTATTTGAGGACCATATCAGAATCAATAACATTCATACTCCAATCAGTAAAAGTCATCATTACCTGCCTGACCTCCATGATCAGAAGAAATGTAATCTTTCCATGCCTGTACTTCTGTGGATGAAAAAGGAGGCACATGATTTAGAATCAGCAGAAAGAAAAGCTCAGGCGTAGATATAAAAGCAGAAAGTCCAACATGCGAAAATGAATTTCAGCATGCTTATGGGGAAAAAAAAAATCAAGAAAAGTTTCTAGGAGGACAAAAGTTTCTGGAAGACAAAGAACAGTACAGATCCCATGTAACAGGAAAGAAGAGCAAGACAGACATGGTGTAAAGAAGTCTTTCTTCTCCCTAATTTTATTGAGGAGACAGGAACTCAGGTAAAATAAAGGAAGAGAATACATTAAAGAGAAGATGTATTCAAACTGCCAGGGCCTGCTAAACAATCCTGTGTAATCTCAGAACCACTGGTGAGTCTTTGCAGTAACATGACAGGATGCAAGTATGTTTCTTCTGAAAAAATCAAGAAGCTATAATCAATGTCTCATAGCAGCTCTTCGAAATTTTCTGAATTTATTTATTAAATAAACAAAAAATAAGTTGCAGGAGAGTCCTAAAGAGTTAAAATAGCCAAGCATGCCAAGAATACACTGTGTCAAACAAAGCTTAATTCATTCTCTTAGAGCATTTGATTTAGAGAGTAGGAGAAAAGAAGTCTATGGGATGTCCCTCTACTTTAGACAGACTTATTCCACACAAGTCTCCTGCAAAGCTGAGGAAATAAGCCTAGAATTGTCAAGCTAAACTGATTGAAACAGCTTTTTGAAATGGTGCTTTCAAAAACTTCAGAGGCTTTCAAAGGCTTCAGCAGTTTGCTGATTAGGTGTGGCTTCAAGTGTAGCCTTACAGGAGCAGGGAGGTAGAGAGCATTTTTTCCTAACATCTTGGCTTTCAGTGTAAAAAAGAACTTGATACATTTGCTGGACATTGCAAGCAGTTTGAAGGACATGGTCAGAATTTAAAGTGACCTTAATAAATTAGATGAAGACGTTTTGGCTCCATGATGTGGCAATTCAAGATCAGTACACGAGAGTAAGATAAAATGTTTGAAGACCTCTTCTGTTTAAAAGAAAAAAGTCCAAAGGCCACTTTGTATTTTAACCTGTTCTGTGTCTTGAAATCTAGAAACTAGATTTTGGGAGAATAAGTGTGGGAGATTTCTATGCAATAAAGACTACTTTTTATGTTTCCTGCAAACATTCCCTGGTAATAGCTGACATATATGCTGGATAACATTAATCCAGATAAGCATCTTTACTGAAGTCCATAGAAGTGCTTTTGTCTGGGGAGATGTAGTTGAAAAAACCTAGGCCAACAGGAGTAGTGAAGTTATTTGCTTGTAATAGCCAAATGCAAAACCATTTGTATTTTCATAATTTTTTTTTCATATTTTTAATCTGTTTTAGCACATAGGCATATAAAGCTTTGGACATGTGGGACATGAAAAAAAATTGCTTCACTCTTGCATTGGTGTCCTAGATCAGTGTTGAACAATTACCCAGTCTCAAAAATGTAATTTATGCCTTGAAAAGATCTTGCATTTTTTTGGCTACTAGGGTAATTATAATAACCCAAATAATTGATCTTTGTATTTGGATTTAACTACAGAAACTCGATATGCCTGTAAGTTGAAGAAAGCAAGTAGTTCTATGAGCAGAGAGCTAAGGAGCCAAGACAACCTGATTTCCTATGGTTTTATGTCAGACAGCCATCAGCCATCCTACTTGATGTGCAAAGGCTGCTGTGTTTATGGGCTGAGCTACATAGCATGGTGTTACTCCTACTCCCATGTCCTGGTGACATGCAGTGTGGACCAGCCATTTGCTCCACATTTTTTCCCAGAAAGTGAGCCAGAGCAGGAGAGTTGGGTGAGAGGTATAGTCCAGCAAGTCCCATAACTGGATGGGTAAGAATCAGTATCCAAGCTTGCACAGGTGTTGTCCAGCAAGAGGATCTGAGTATATATGTAGTAACTTGTCTAAAGACCTTGATGTTTAATAAGGCAGGTGTTTTTACTACAGCCTTTCCTCCCGAAAAGGCAATAAGTCTCTTTTCTCTACCTGGAAGCTCTACTTGTGTGGAGTGTGAAAGGATTTAATAGTTATGCATTATCTCTCATATTTGACTGAAAGAGAACACCTCTGTAGTAGTGTAAAACTACTTAGGCATCCCTGACAGAGAGACAGAATAACAAGTTTGCCAGGTGGGGCCTGTGTCTGAAGACTTCTGTTCAAAGCCCAGATCTTAAGCTTCTCTGAACTGAATATGTAAGCGATCCACTCAGCAATGGTAATATGCTTAAAATACAAATGCAAGGAAAAAAATTCCTCATGGTCTCCAAGATTTGCATTGCATTAATGTCAGTGCCACACTGGAAAGATGGAGAATGAATTTCAAACTTGATGTAGTCCTGAAAGCATCTGTATCTTCCAAGGAAACAAGTGGAGAAAAACTAAGAATTAGTCTATCTGTTATGAATAGATCTGGAGGTCTATTTTAGCCATACAGTGATAGTTTTTCTCAGATAACTTCAGGTATGTAGAAAATAATTGTCTAACCTGAAGTTATTCTCTAGGAAAATTCTGCACTTCAGTGAAGTGCCTGGAGATGGGCACCTTCAAAGCACCATTTTTCCTGTCTTCATTGTAGTCTTATTTCAGTTTTGCAAGAGTCACCTGCTTGAGGTGCTCATTTCTGTGTAATTCAGGCAATTGCTGAAAAACCTGAAGATGGGTTTTAGCTGCCTTTGAAGAATGGCTGTCCGTGATCACATTTAGTCTGCCTAAGATTTATACAGGAATTTACAGTATGTACATGTCGCAGGTTGAGGTGGGATAGCAACACGGTTTCAGGATACCAGCTTGATGGCTTTATTGCAACAGTGCTGGTACTCTTATACAGTTCTGGGTGACACATGTACAGGCACCATTGGTTTACTACTAACATAACAACTCATGATTGAACACACAGCCACATGTCTTAACATAATAGGTTAACATTCCTAACAGGAAACACACTCTGTGTCACAGTCCTTACTGTCCGTGGTTAACCCTCTGCCAGGTGTACAAGTTCCATCTTCAGTATTTCGGTTTACAGAGAGCCCAGAACCAGCTGGGCTCCCCAACATGTACAGGAGATTAAAGTATTTCTTTGGATAATGTTTCAGATAAAATCGAGCTCTCAGAAGAAGAGGAACATTGTGTTCTAGACACAGTCTAGGCTACACAATCTTCTCTGTGGAAGTGTAGAGATGGCTTCAGAAAGGGCAGTCTATTGTGTACATCCTTTAAAAAAATTGTGCTTGAGAAGTGTCTTGAATGTGGAAAACTATTTCATCTAAAGTGAACAACTACAACAGCCGTCTGACAAGATGGAGTTCTGGTTCTGTTTGTCAGACACTGGTAAAGATGATTATCTAGCTCATGTCGCATGAACACATGTTGTGTACTGTGGTAGGAAGAATGTTTAAATTGCAAAGCAGTTCAGCACCCAGGTACTGCATGTAAACCAAATAAATTAATAAATAAACCAGATAATATACCAGAGTTTACTATCCACATTCCACTAAATGACATCTGTGAAGTAACAATGCCTGGCATTCGGAGTTCAAGTGAACACACAGCTGCATTAATATCTTTAAAAAGAAATTAATAATAACAATATTCTGCCCTGACAGTTTACTGCTAGATTGAAGGCAAAAGTGCAACAAGAATTGTTTTGCAAAAAAAGGATAATATTTTATAAATGAAGTGGAAATTCCAATGGAAAGTGTACAAAAATGTGAAGAAAAATAATGGGAAGCAAAAGTGAAGATGATAGAAGATACTTCCATGAAACAAAATGAGGCTTCTGATGACAGGAATAAAATGGAAATTAACAACTTGGGAAGAAAACAAGCTGCACTGCTTTTGCTAAAGGAATTCCTATCATCCCAGGATATAAAAAACATGTCTGATAGTCTCCACACAAGAACTATTTTCATTGGGAACTTTCTTTTTGGCAACAGCAGTCCCTTGAAAGTACAAAGATTTGCCTTGGGAGTCCACAGGCTCCTTAGCTTGACAGATTGACAGCTCCAAAGAGGAGGGTGGGATCGTGTTTATAATGGGACATGGTGGAATGCAGCTCTATCCAAAAATGCTATGGCTTTACATACATTTAATATCCACATTCCATTAAGTGACATCTAAAACCCAGGGAGAGACTTTACTTAAAAAGAAAAGAGACACTGGATGATTCAGAGACTTAGTAATGGAATACAGAGCCATTCACCTCTAGGTCAACCGTCTGAGTTCAGCTCGAGTTATTATTGACCAAACATTTATACTAACTGCAGGCTGTGTGGAATATCAATGGCTTTATGGCTCTGCTAGATATATTATTTGTTCATGTCTGAGGTGTCCATATGGCAAAAATCACCTCTGACTCCCTTTCTAGTGAGGGAAAAACAGGTACTTTTAAGACGTAAATCATCTGGAAGATGTCTTCTTTAGGATGAGATTAATTGCACCCTAGAAGTATCTGTTTCTCTCTGTTGACTACAAAAGGAGCACAGGGTGACTTGTTCCTATGTAGATGTTTATACTACAGGAGTCTAGATTTGGATAAGATGAATACCATACTAAGTGACTTTTCTATAGTCACCCAGAGGGCTGCGGTAGGTCTGCAACTAAGTATAGGTATCATAGATCCAACCACAGAGAAATGCTAGTTCATATTTGCCTTTGCTCACCTGAATCTCACCTTTACTATTCCCAGTGTGCTCTGGGAAATAACCAGAAACCTTTCTAACTTCTTATGGGAGAGATGAACCAACCTAGGGAAAGGTTGGTTCTATTACTACTAACAATGCCCTTTCTCCTAATACCTGTCAGCAAAATTTGTTAGTGATAGTGTGGGTGGTCCACATTCTGTGGCTATGGGCTGGGACATGTGTCTTTTCCTTTACTTAAGAACCTATGTAAAGTCAGGGGCAATCTGATGCTCCACCAAACTTTGTTCCCTGGCAAATGTCAAAATACGTTAAGTTGGCACATTCACTTCTAATCTGTGAATGGGTAAATTACTTCCTCCTGCATTTTTCTTATAGGCCTTTGTTGAGTGACTGAAACGAGCAGGTTGTGCAAGCCTCTGCCAAGAGGTTTAATAATATTAGTACTAAATAATAACATTAGCTTTATTCTCAAGGAAGTGTCTGCAGTGGAAGGTTAAGACAGTATGCAGAACATGACTTGTGTGAATTAGTGATCTTTCTCTGCTCCTGAAACACTGGGTCCATTGTAAGAGATAATCAAATCAGAGGAAAGTCTTCTGCAGGTAAGCTGTATGTTTATTTGTTTTAGAATCTTTGAAGGTATATTGACTATTATATGACCCATATTAGGTTTTGAGATGTTAAACACAGCCTATTTCTGAAGGTCCTGATTCAAGCCTGGCAGATGCTTTCTTCAGTAATACCAGTGATGTCTTGCCTTTTACATGGCAAAGTGTTTCTCCACTTATCTTTGCATCTGCTGGTATATGCAGATAACTGGACAAATTGCTTTTGGTGTGTGCTCGATAATATAGTATCTTTTATTAAGATTGCTACAAAAGGCTGCCCAGATATGTCTATGTGTTGGATGAAAAATAACTTCTAGGTTTCAACTAAGACACCCCTCCGGTCTTGAGCTATTTTGGCCCTCCTATGAATAATTTAAGCCCTTACTGGTGCATTGGAGCATATGCAGCTTCTCAAGTAACTTTGACAATTATGGGAGATCTTTGTATTCCAGAACAGAGTTTGCATTTATGTTAACAGCATTGCTTGCTTGCTGTAAGATCTTTCTGTTCTATCACATCCATCTTTCATCTCTGTCTCAAATCCTGTAAGAATGAGTTGAAATGATAGAAGCAAGCAACCCCTCAGCCAGTTAAATTGATACTATTTACTGATACTGGTTCCAGGATACAGTTCTAAGGACATGGAACCAGTCATACCCTGACTACTGGATGAGTATAGGCAACCAGTCTAGGCAAAAGCTTTAATTTAAAGATGGCTAATGTAGTTTAAATGACTCCATACATAGCCTCTAATGATGCAAGGTTTCCAGTCAACTGAAGAAGAACATAAAGGTCTGAGTCAGTCTCTTGAGAAGAGCAACAACAAACATGATAAGCAAAATAGATGCAAAAAACCCCACACAAACATCTTATGAGTCAAGCTAAATGCTTTCCTTTTCCAGTAAAAACAAAATTATGAGAGAGTGAAGCTGTATTTGATAGTCACTTTGATAAGACCTCTGTCAGACTTTCTCATAGAAAAAAATTATATTATGCTAAAAACTCTATAAAAAGGTCTTTATTAAAGTTAATGATAAACAGCAATGTTTTGTATTCGAAAGGGCTCTGTGGAATCTGAAAGGGGAGTGAAGAGCCCGTTAAGAATAGGGAACAATGAGATTTAGTTTAAGTCAGTCTCTGAGTGTATCTTACTTAACACATACCACTGTCTTTTGACATTTATATTTCTTTATTTCCTGGGGTTTTTTCCTACACTCCACCTCACTCCACCTCGTTGCTCAGTACACATGTTTTTAAAACACGTACAGTGCTATTGTTTCAGCTAGGTAGGTGCTGTGTCCCTTCATCAGACCTCCTATGCTGCTGCATCCTGTATGAGCAGATTTTATCAAAACAGTGTAAATATTGGTAGGCAGTTCTAAGGGAGTGAAACGATCAGGAGGATGAAGGGAATGAGTGCTGAGACAGAATAGGAATTTTATTCTGTAGCTTGTTTTTCAACCAGGCTGAAATCCACCATACTCAATCCTAGACTGAGATCAAACAGACATTTGTAAATACTTTCCTTTCTATGAAACCTTGAAAAAAAATCGAAGTTGCTAAAAGTGGTGGTAAGAAAAATGAAGCTTACTTTTAGCATCCATGCTTCACCATATACCCTTTTTTTTTTTTTTTTTTTTTTTTTTTTTAAATGATTACTCCTTCATTGATATCCATTTTCTTTACCAGCGTGGCAAATCTGAGTCTTCTGGTCCAAATGACCTATATCCATTTACCATCAATACTGTTCCAACTCCAGGCTTCCTGACACCACTTTAATGTGAATTCCAGACATTAGCACAGCACTGCAACATTGATCTGACTGATGCATAGTAATACACAAAGTGAACATACACAGATGTTGACCAATCTTTTCTTTAAACCCCTCAGATATTTTTCTTGTCAAGATAAAATATTGAAATGTAGAATGTACTTTTTAGATGAGAGGGTGCATTTAGTAAATTCACCATTTATTTTAGAAATAATTTTTTAAATCCTGTTTGGGAAAGTAGTTAGGCACATACTTAAGTTATGTTGACTGAAATTTAAAGCCATGCCACCACATGTCTGGTGGAGCTTTTTCTTGCTAAATACCTACCCATTTGAAACAGTCAATCCCAATACACTGAGTCTCTGTGGTCTTTAACATTTTTGTCTCAGTGTACAGCTATGTTCTTTACTCCCTTTACCTCTTGCTACTCTTTTTGGACTCCAGCTCCTTGTCTGCTCCTCCTTCCCAGCTATGGGGACATACAAATCAGCTGTCCCAGGTCAGTAGGAGAAGTGATATCTGACCTTCCTTTAATTTCAGCTCTCAACAACTTAGGCATGGACCCTTCCAAGATTTTAGTCATGTGGGCTGAATTACTCCTACCTTTATATTGAAATATGCATCCCTTTCCCTTCCAAAGTGCTGTTCATGGCAATCTGAGACTTATTTTTTTTTTCTTTGCTTTGGATTTTCCCCCCCTCTCTCCTGTGAATGACATGAAAGTATTCCTTCATCATCATCTTTTTGACTAAGAACAGAATTGTCAAAGTAATAATTTGTTTTTACCTGACCTGGTGGAGCCATGTAACAAGCACATTCAGCAAAGAGTGGACCTCATATAGCACTCTTAAAAGACACAATGTCTTTATAATAGCAACCAAAACTCCGAAGTTGTACAGATATTGTCCAAATAATCACCTATTTTTTACTAATGCTGGAAATCGATCCTTATCTGGAGTAATACCAGTTCAAATGAACCAAACAGGGGCATCTTTCACATGACTACATTACACTGTAACCCTCATGGCACATAAACTTCAAATATGTGAGATGTATGCATTTAAAAATAGCATGTAATAATTGTTAGAGCTCCTTTGCACTGAGCTCCATTTCACAGATCTGATCTTTTATGGTTTTTTCACAGGTAGGGGAAAGGCTCTCTGGTCACACTAATAGTATAAGAGGTATGGAGGGTAAGGGGAAGAGGCCAATAAACATGGAGACTGTAACTTTGTAACACTGTAACACTGTTTGTTACAGTGAATCACAATGGTCTTACAAGTTTGACTCATTCAGAAAAATAAACCCAACTTGAACCAGTACTTCTTGCAGTTCCAGGAAAACTTTCATAGAATCATAGAATAGTCTGGGTTGGAAAGGACCTTCAAAGATCATCTAATCCAACTGCTCACCCCCACTCCAACTATGACAATGTGCAGGGACATCTTCAATTAGATCAAGTTGCTCAGAATCTCATCCAACCTTTCGTAAAAGTTCTTCAAGGGTTGATCCTCTGTATGACCAAGCTTTCCTTTAATTTCCCTACATGAAACATGAACTTTTGTCACACTTCATTAGCATAACACATTCTAGCCAGAGGGTAAATAAGAGCTAGAACAGCCAGAAAAAGTTAGAATTTCCTCAGTATGTGACTACATGTGACTACATATTTTGCCAATAGCTCCACAGACAAAATTCCCATTTGCTTTCAATGAGAAAGGGGTTTTATTTAAGCATATTTATTCATTCAACTTTTTCAGCATATAGCCATTGTGTTCCTTTGTCACTGATGCTTGTTTCTGATGAAGAGATAGATTAATATACAGAGCTACCTGTGTGGCATCTCAAGATATTAAGCATTATTTCTCCTCATTTTTTGCTGATGAAAAGCCTTTCAACATTTCTGATAATTCGAGGAAATGCTTATCTTGTTCTTCCTGATACTTTGTGCACTGAAGTAAAATCTCCATTTTATCTTTTTTCTGTAAGTTGATTGCACAAGTTCTCCAAGCTGAGCTTTTTGTCTTTGGTTTCCATATCTTGTTTGTAGTCTTTGATACTATACTTGAGAAAAATCTATCATAGCCCTGAACATTGAATTATGCAATAGTTCTAGGAAAAAACCGTAGAGGTGGTCTGATTTAGTTTTTGACTGCCTTTCCCAGAGGCCTTGCATAGGTATACTTAGGTGTATATACAGACCATACTTCTCACATTTTCTGCTTGAAACTGGAAAAATGCTCCTCAAGAACTATTAAGGGAAGGAAGTAATGGCATAAACTTGTGTTAGAACCTTGAACTGCTTTTGCACCAAGATACGAGAAATACTTTCTGCTTTGACCAAAATGACGTGTATCTGGCCATTTATTTCTCTGTATTAATTAGAGGTGATAAAACCCATCCAGTATACATATTTATTAAAGTGAGAGGTAGCTTGAAATAAAGCATCACTCAGGCAGAGAAGGCAGTTCCTGAGGGCTGGATAGTCAGTGAAGGAAGTCCTGACAGCAACAGCAAGAGGACTTCTTGGGCAGCGATCCAGGAGAGAGTTTCTGGAAGACACAGAGAACAGGCAAGAGGGTAGTCATGTATGAAGACTGTAGCAGAGCTGGGGTTAATTTAGAGATAGCAATTTGTGAAGACAACTAAGAAGTCAAAGATGAAACCACCAAGCTAAACATAGAGAGCTTTGAAGCCACGCTGAGTACAATAGCCATGCAGAGGGATCAAGTTACAGATTTGCTTGGTAAACAAAGAAAGAGTAGCAAATATGGCATGTAAGGGTGAGTAACCGAGACCCCCTTGGTAATCCACAGATGGTTGACGTCATTAGAGCTAGCACGGTGGATAAGATTAGACATGAACACTAAATGGAAAAGTAGAGGGAAGAAGACTGAAAAGAAAAAAGGCTAAAAAAAACCCCCAAACATTAAACATTACAAATGGACGTTGTAAACTACATTTAATTAATTGTAAAGGGAGTGTTAAACCACAGCAGCCAAAGAGAAATACGAAGGAATGAGATGAGAGGACCCTGGGGATTGCTATTCTGCACTGAAATGTACAAAGGCAAATAAAGTAATGGGAAACCCCTATAACACAAATGGGACTGTACTCTTCCCTTGTAGCCAGTCTCAACAGCAGCATTAGAGAAAATATGTGTAAAAATGGAATGAAATTGCTCAAACAAGAATTTCTGCAAGTTCACAAGGTATTTTCGGATAGTAACCCCTGGGCTTGTAGGATGTAGATCCCTGATTATGTTATCATTTGTTTGCAGTTGTTCCACCTCAAGATTATTTATCTAATTTCCTCAGTGTAGTCTACTCTAAATTCAGCTGTTACCAGAACTGATTGCTCTGAGCAATCAGAAAAACTAGCACACCATTCACACTCAGAACATCTTACATATCCCTCGCTGAAAATTTGCTGTAGGAAAACTTGGATCCATTTATAGTGAAATTCACACTGTTTCAAACTTCTGCTTTCACGTTTTAGTTTCCTAAATCAGGATACAACTATGGCTTATGATCTTGTCCTATCTAATAGAGTGGGGGTATACATGGGAACCACGAGTGACCCAGAGGGAGGGAGAATTGCCTTGTAGCTGCTCGACTGAGCTACGATAATTTTGCTTCTAAATGCTAGTCTACGTAAGCTCTAGCACTTTAGGACTTGGTTACATACATTTAAAGTTAGGAATGGAAATTTCATTGCTACAGTTTGTTTTTAATTTTCTATGCATTATTCCTTCAGATTCATTTGTTTCATGCATGTTCTTGAGACAAAGTCAGCCTCCCTCTCTCCCTTCCTTCCCCCCGCCTCTTTCTTCCCTTTAATCTTTCTTCTCTTCCTTCCTTCTCTTTCTTCCTAGTAATTTTCATCTCCATATTACTTTTTCTGAGGAATATGAACACTGTTTAGAAAGTAGTATTCTAGATATAAGGTGATGCCAATTTCAGTCAGTCATGTTAAAAACACTTTTACTGAACTGAGTAAGTGAATAGCTGAACAGATTTTTCTGTATTTGTGTGATGATACATTTCTAAGAAAAAATTAGTCATTTGGTTTTTAGCTATTTTCAAAGTAGTGAGGGAAATAAATTGTTGTTAGCCCACTCCATCAGTATATGCTTTTGGTCAGTATAGTGAGAAGTAGCAATGTTGTGCCCATTCACTGTAGTCTGGTGACACCACAATAGTACACACCAGGACACATTATCTAGATCCTGCCTATCTGACCCGAAGGCAGAGAGAGGCTAGATGACACCTGCTGCTCTGCACATCCATGTGTCACAGGTCACCATTTAGCCCTGCACACTGGCACTGGCCATAAACCATCAAGTGAAAAAGTTTATTGTAAGAAAGTCCTAAATAGTATATTTTGCCTTTTTTTTTTTTTTTTTTTTTTTTTTCCTAGGTTCAAAAGAAAACTCATCTCAATTCCAAGAGGAGAAAAGTGTCAAGTGAAGGTTGTGGTGGAGGTTGCAATTTTTGGAAGTTGTAAAAACTAGGATGCTGGTTTTGGAAAGAGAGAGAGAGGTTTCCACAATAGAAACATGGCATTTAACTTAATTAGTCAATGAGAGAAGTTATAAAACCTCTCAAAGGAAAGATGCAAATAAAGAAAACCTCTCTGAATCATTAAAGTTTCACAGATAGAAAAGGGATACTTGTGTGGGAAGGGACAGTGCCACAAATGAAATATTCCCAAATTCTGTATTTGAGACCTCAGTAGAGTTGCTGTTGTTTGCAGCACATATGTGCATACCCAGGGACAGGCCCTGCAAGCGACAGCAGGACACAGCTACAGATTCTGTCCTTGCTCTTTGAGGCAGTCCAGGTTACAGCAAGTGGCATGAAATGGACCTAGCTGCTCCCTGCACTCTCCTGCTGGAAATGTCTGGGGTCATGGGAAGCTATAATGGATTCCCCAAGGCTGTAGACACATGTATGTTTTCTACAGTCTCTGGGAACATCCCTGAGGAATCCACCTCTGGGAATAGTCTCTAGTAGGAACAATTCTTCAGTGCTGCCAGCTCAGGACTGTGCCTAACAGGACTTTCAAAACCACAATTAAGAACCAGTACACAGCATTCAGCAGCCAAAGAGTTATTTCCTAGAGAAACACTTGCAAATAAACACACTTAAATTTCTTTAGAATATAAAAATGCTACATAGGACAGGTTTAGTATCTTAGATGGTTATCAAGCAAGAGCTAATTTTTTTACCAAAACAGCTAAATAAAGGCTTCGGTATGTGCAGTGTTATTGATGATTCAGTGAGAGACTGAGCCTTTGAAGTTTGTCACCAGCTTTGAACCCTGAGAAGTCTGTTTCTGTCCATGTCACCGCCACCCACATGTGTCTATGCATCTGTCTCCGTCTGTGGTTTTGTTTTAAATTGTCAGTTTTCCTCATGGCAATCAATGCATCATCGTTAGGACTGCAGTGAATAGCATGGAGAGCTATGAATAGCCATATCCTGGGGAGCTGCACACTGAGTGTCGCTGAAGGGAGCAGGGACATCTGGATCCTTGCATTGCAACTATCCCTATAAATGAAAAGGGATTTGCAATATAGAAAACCAAATCACAGAACTGATATGCTAGACACTTGGGCTATGTTTGTGTCTTCAGTCAGCTGCATTTCAGCTTTGCTCCGCAGTAGAGACAAGCCTGAGTATGCCAGTAGGAATAATAACTGATCATTGATATCAACAAATAACATCTCATATTCTGCCATCTTTCTCTCACAGAACTTCTAGAAAGACAAACCTGTTTATGCCCATTTTGGAGAAAAATAAATGCGCTTTTTATTTCAGTGGTTGCGTGCAGCATCTTTTAGTCTTTTAAAAGATAATATAGTATTTGTGTGAAGCATAAAATGAATATTAGTTTTATTTGTCATATTGCCATAATTCCAATTTGCTAGAGCTATGAAACACTATTTGCTTTGGAAATTGTATCCTACTGTACTTGGTAAAGTTAATGAAGCCACAGTCTCATTTAGGAGGGTGGGAAAAGCCACTCTTCACCATGAATGAGTGTGTGAAAACCAAATACAGTTCCAGATTACCGAGTAGGAAACCTAGGGTGGGTTTTAGGCCAACTAATGTCATTTCTTCATAAGTATATTTATTTCAGTTACCTGATGAACCTGTGTTTGAGCACTTGATCCTACAAATGGATTTTCCTTCTGCAGGTTTTCAAGGGCCTGTGTCTTTGTCTCCATGGATAGGACTAGGAGCCCAGAACACAAGTATGATTTAAATGTTCATGCTGGTGCTAATCTCCACTCATCATAACTAGTGCTTTCATAGTAATATCCAGGGTGGAAGCTCCAGGACTACAGATGTCCATGTTGTCTTAAAGGAGAGTCCAGTACTACAAAAGACTCTTATGAAAGTATCTCTGAGTTTTGTCTCAGACAGATGATAAAACAGTCCTCAGGAAGTAGGAGTGACTTATTCCTCAGATTCCATTCTAATTCAGTACATAATGTTTGTTGATTACTGGGTCTAGCCAGCTGTTTTCCTGACTGTTTCTGGCCCACATCAACTTATCCCAGGTGAAATGCTAGAGGAGATCTCTTAAGACATTTCAGTTCACTCACAAGGAGCTAAAAACAATGGACAAAAGCAAATTCTTCACAAGTAAAGGTTATAAAAGGAGGGTCCTGATCATAGGCGCAGTAGTCACCTAAATGTGAAGGGAAGATTACATGATACCAGTGTGGCTGGATAACATGAAAGTATCAGTTTTTCTGTCATGAGAATTGCTCCTTTTTAATACTTTTTCACTGGGTTCAAATAATATTTTAGCTCTTTATAAATGTAAGTACATGCAAACATTGAAGTAATGGAACAAAGTAGTTTCAGACGCTATTGCAGTATTATGTAAAAGGTCACCTTTTATTACAGTAAAAACTGAAGAAGACAATCTGACTCCTTAAAGAAAATTTCCAAAAAAGCCCCATGGTCTAAGACACATGAAGTATTTTTGTTTTATTTTGGGCATTCATGATTAGGAACATCAGGATGAGAGCAGGATCTTTGTTTCTGAAGTCTTCATTCTGTTCCTTTGCTTACTGTCTTTGCTGTGCACTCACATAACAAAGCTTACATTGAGCCACCCTGAGAGCTATTTCTGTATCATTACTCGGCTAAGAACTGTGTTCTGTCTTGGTTTTGTTACCCCAACTCTACCAGATTTCCTACAAACAGACTCAGTACTTGGAAAAGCAAGCACTGGCATACTTCTTATCCCCTGAAAGGCATACTGAACAGTCATTTCTAGCCACACAGAAAAACAGCAACACTCTGGTTAAGGTGTTACTTAACTATTGTTCTTTTTAAAGCAACTTGTAGTGTACAACAGTAAATGATGGTGTCACTAGCCAGAAAGCACCAGAAAAGGGAGTCCTCAGAAAAGTCGGGGGTCTGTATATAGGTGCTGGCAGGTGTCACCAGTGGCCTCTTCCCTGAACAGACCACTCCCATAAACTGAGATGGAGAGGGCTATTGATTTAGCAGGTTTTCATATGAACTTTTGGCTTGATGTGTAATACATCAGCCTTAATATGAATGATTTCTACTACTCAGAGAAACAGAGGAGAGTAATGGAAAATGCAGATTTAGAGAAGTTATTCCCTACTTCTGGCTGTGTGTCCTGGGTGCTTTGTCTGAGGCCCTTGGTAGCAAATGATGGTTACATGGCAGCTTAAATTCCTCTTAATGATGCTGTTGTGGCCCCCAGGTGCCAGAGGTTGCTCACTCTAGCATGATGACATCTCTGCCAGTGTGGACTGGTCACTGCTTCTCAATGTCATGGTGTTTAGCAGTTCCTGACAAGGTTTGGCTGAGGGAGCTCAATGACACCCTCATTCAACCTAGATTGCATCAGCAGAGTGATGCAAGGCAGCTAGACCCTCCAAAGTACATAATAATATCACAGTAATCACTGCAGAAATGGAAGTTTATTGAGGTGATGTTGACTACTTAATTAGTCCTTAATTTTAGATCCCTAATAAACAACTCACTAGAAGTCTAAATACTCCATATAGCCAAAGGAGCGTGTTTGGTGCCTAAGGCATCTGCCTCAGGCAACAGATCCACAAGTAAAACTCACAGAGCCCTTCTCTAACTGAGATTTTTCAGTATTTCCTGGAGACTTTTCTACAGAATGAGTCAATAATATCCATTCCCAGTTAAGTTATTATTGGACAAAAATTGTCCTTAGAGTTCTCAGCGATGCATATTTGCACTTTAAAATATAATACTACCCCTTTAAAAGACTGAAAATTATGCATTCATTGTAAAACATATTTTTTTCTACTGAGTAACATATCTTTCTAATTGTAAGGGAAACCTAATCACAAACACTTAAAGTAAATCTGATGTCTATCTGGAAAGACAATATCTTAGTCATGGGCCTACAGATTATCAGCATTAAAAAGAATAAAACAAAATATGGCTTCTTTAAATTTCCTGAGCTGAATAGGGTGCAAGCGAGTACTTGGAAAGATTATGAATCTCCCAAAGTCACTGTTCATGAAATATCTCTTGCTTGTGAGGATGATCGGGTAATGTGGTATAAGGCAGAATCTGAGATAATATTTAAGAGAGTGAATATAATGCAAATGGTGACAAACTGTCCTTCTTAACAGAAAGCAGGTCCTTCCCATTTAGTCAGAGTGGAGATCCAGAGAAGTCCAAAGTATTCTGCATGTCATGGGCCTGCTCTTCAATTTTTGTCTCAGCATGACTGAAGAAAAACTGATTTGAACTTGTGCCTGGTGCTTTTCTAGTCACAGACAGACTGGGGAAAAAGTGGCAGTGAGCCAGCTTCTCCAGTTCAGTACCACATGCAAATTCATCTGTAATGGGGAACACAGAAATTCCACTTTATAGTTGTATTTATTCATTCTCTCTTAAGCGTCCTTCATTCTCATGCCTTTTTTTTTTTTTTTTTTTTTTTTCCTGAGATAGCTTTCAGGAGAAGCCATAGTCTTGAACGCATTTTGTCCTAAATCACCTTGTCCAGCAGTGTTTGCAATCCTTTGCATAGCACTCAGCTTTACCAGCCCTTATATAAGGGCAGATAAATTTTGTGTTGACATAACAGCTAGCTCCACCACCTCCCTTGTAACCATGTGCCTCTGCCTGACTTCACAAAGAAAACGTTTCTCCTTATATCCCAGCTGAAACTCTCCTGTTTCAATTCCTGTATATGTCATCTCTTCTTCCCACCATGCACTGCTGTGGAGAACCTGTCTACATTACCCTGACAAACTCCCTGCAGGCACTGGGGAGCTGATGTTAGGTCTGCTGAAGCCATCTCTGCTCCAGGCTGAACAAGCTCAGCTGCCCTATCCTCTCCTCAAGGGACTCAGAGTGGAAGCAAGGAGAGGGAGAGGGAAGGAAATGGTTGGTCCACACTGTGGGGCCATAGTGCTATCAGAGTCCCCTTGTTTTTCCCTGAAGCAGAAGAGAGGGAGCTCTGATGAAAGATTAATGGGCATGGTCAGTCCTTACATTTTTAACCAACAAACAACTTCTTGAAGTAGAACTAAACAAAGTAGAGTACCTACACTAAAGCAGCCTCTAGCAAGGAGCTGGAGGGAGATTTACAGTTCACCTCAAGCTTCTGTAAAATTGTTTTAATAAACCTGGAAGTTTATCAAGCATGTCGGAAAGTTAGAAAAAACAGTTCAGTTCAACAAAGCTGTACTGCTACAGCTAAAAATATATTTTTAAATGAATACTGCCTTTTTTTTTTTTACTTTTTTTTTTTTTTAATTAAGTAATTGGACAAAGTCCTACAGAGCCCTGTTTCAGGTTTGGCATTAAGCCTCCAAAAATACTATTATGGTCAGCCTCTGCTACTGAAACATTTATTATGGCTGGAGGTAGGCAGGCTTGGTCAATGTGAAAGATGCTTCTAATCTTCTTTGCTCTCGATGAGTATGTTTTTCACCATGTTCCAATTCAGTAGTCTGTCTCACTTCAGAGCAAGGTCCCAACCCCCGCTCCATCAGATTTTATTACTTAACTCACAGATTTGTATGAAAGCTATTTTTGTTCCTAGCAGGGTGCAAGGAATTTTATTTTTTTTAAAGATAATTACTATGCTGGTGTTGCTTGTCTGCATTTTATTTGGGACATGTTTAAATTTATAAGTTGATAAAAGTGAGTATTCTGTTTGATCATTAAATGGTATGAAAATTGGTGAAGTAAGACCACAAAAAAAATGGTAACATAAACATCTAATACTGCTGGAAAAAAATGCTTTCAGAAAAGTAAGAGCAAAAGAATATTATGTAATTATTTCCTCTATGGGACTGGAGACTGAAATAGATCCTATAACCTCTTGTCATCATTTAGACAAGGTTCTAATTACTCTGTGCCATGCTGATCTATTATGCACTGTAGTGGAGCGTGTGATGTAGTTCATATTAAGAAGTCTAATTTTCCTTAATTGAAGAGAGGTACCTTAGCCTTAAAGAGTTAGCTGCTGCTTCATGAATGAAACCTTGTATAGTCTTTTACTGCATGTTTCATACCTCACTGCCTTGTCCAAAAGAAATAAGTCAACTCATAACATTTTGTTTGAGATGTTGCTGGATACAGTGGATATACCTTTATGTTTTGAGAAACAGAAACAAATTAGGCAAAAATCTAGTATCTTCTCTAACATTGCCAGGAGGTTTATATTTGTTTACAACTCAAAAAGAAATTTCTGCCTATTCAAGTCTTTTTTCTTCTGTGCTGTTTTCTGTGTGATTTTTGAGGGTAAGAGAAGGAACTAACTGTATGTATATGTATTTTTACTCTAATGGCTTTCCTTCTATATTCTGCTCCTATTTTAATCTTGTTACACTGCAAGATATTTGGAGGAAATTATGATAAATTTGAACAGCGCGCCTCACAAAGACATTGCTCTTCATAGGAACAGCTGAGCATGGCTGAAAGTCTAACACAAAGAATTTTTGTGCATTGTCATTAATTAAAATAAAAAGAACTACTGCAGTTCAAAACTACCTTTAATACATCTTCCAGAACTAACCTCTTAAAAATGATTTCAAAATAAACAGTAAAAAAAGGCGATAATTTATTTAATATAAAAGAAAATACTTACACTGATTGTTATAATTACTATAGCTTATGGAATTCTCTCTGCTCCAGCCGCTGTCCTTGCCCCTGGCTTTGGGGTCTCAGGGCAAGCATGTGGTGCCATAAAGGCTACTGCCAGCATGAAGAAGCATTACAACAAGTGCCTAACTTAGTCCATGTGGCTGGAATGTGCCTAGCACAGATGAGAGCTCTGGAGACTTTAGATATCCAGCTCTAAATTCCTAACTGCATGTGTGTAAAGGAAGACTCATTTTTCAAAGCACAGATTTACCACATCTTAGCATCTGTTTCTGTAGCAACAGCGAAAAGCACGTGTACACAAACTGAAATGTTTATCTTTATTTTAGATGGATGTTTGCTAATCCTTGCAAGAATATAGAGAGAATATAAAAACCATCATATACTGTAAAGCTCTCACATGGAGAACACAAACTACTCCTTAAAAGTTGAATGGCTCTTAGTTCCAAATGATCTGTGTGAAAGCACAGTAATTATTAACACAGCACCTGTGCTTGAGTGAAAGGTAGCTTCTCAGAGATGTGTTTTGAGTGCCAAATAGAGTTTCGTATAAACCCAGAGGTTTATTTTTTTTCCCCCCAACTTTCAGGCTCATGCAGTACATTATTTTGGTTAGTCAGCTCATGTGGTTGAGGGTAATTTTTTAATCTGGCCCTTCCAGCTTTTCTTTTCCAGTTTAAGCAGGCCCTTTTAAGCTGCCTTTATAACCATTTCAAAGTTTCATGAATGGGGGCACACAGGTCCACATGCAGTCTTCCATGGTTTCAGGAACTCTCTGGTAGCACATTGTTAACATTTAATTATCAAGGTTTCCTCAGGAATTTCCATGAATTATTGTTGAAATTTCATGTATTTACTGATACACACTGATTTTTGCAAGCCTTTGTAGTCAAATTTATATTTCACTCTTGAATCCTGCTAATCAGAATGCAAAATGTTTGACCGACTGTAGCAGAGCTGATCAAGTCATCGATGTATAAGAATAGGCACACTTAGATCATCCCTTCTTCCTTTTGTGAGACTGAGATGGAAAGAGTTAATGAACAGCTTTATGTTTTTCTAACAGGAAAGGAAGAAGGGACCTAAAAAAGATCTCCAAGTGACAGTGCAGGAGGGCACGGTATTGACTTGTTATGCTTCTAAGCAAGGTAATTTAATACATGATGAAGATGCCCTTAGTCTGGTGGAGACCATCAATATTTCTGACATAAACACAGACTTTACACCACAAAAGTTTTATCCCAAGTTTAGATTAAAAAATATTATTAAAAAAAAAAAAAAAAAAAAAAAAAGAGTGGGCTTAACAATTACACAACATCTATAATCTTACATCAGAAATAGAAATAACCCAGATTCAGAAATAACTTCCAGGCACATCAGTCACTCAAATAAGGATGCTACTGAAAAAAGATCTAAATATCTTAGTCACAACAAAGACGACTATTTTCAGAGAGGGCTCTGCACATTCTGTTTGCAGCTGCAGCCCAGCCCTAAAAGAGAGGTCGACTGGGTTTGGAAGGAATCCAGCATGAGGATCTGAGTGAGCTGCACAGCCTAACCCTCCAGCTGAACATGAGCAGCTCAAGTCAGATTAGGATTTTAGTCCACTGTAGACATCAGGGGAATTTCAAGGTGTCTCAGCTGTACATCTGAGCCATAAATCAATTTCCATTTGTGTCAGCAGAGGAAAAACATATGTTTGTTTTCTTGCTGCCACTCTTCAGAGCACCCTTCAAAGAAGGGACGTGGGGTAATGCTTAAGAGTTAAAGGATGTAAAAGGCAATATTTTTAGTCAGATGAATTATGCAAGGTGATGCTCAAAGGTCTCTTAGGTGAATTCAGCAGCTTGTGAATGCAGGTACTACAGCATGAGAGATGAGGAGGGTGAGAATCAGGGGGCCAGTTCTTCACTTAGTATTAAATGGTATACATACACTGACCTGATGTGTTTCAGACCCACTGAAGAGGTGAATGGTAGTGTCAGAGACTAATTAAAAAAAAAAAAAAAAGTAAATAAATACAGAATCTGTCATTTAAGTACTTAAATTTTGATGGTGACGGATACAAACAACCTTGTGGAGGCTCCGCTCAGGTGAAGTGACCTTGACAGCTGACTAGAACAGATCTTTCCCAGGTGAAAACTATGATGACCCAAACACAGAGTGCAACAGGGCTCTTTCATGCAGTGCAGAGAGAATAACATGGACAGGTGGAATGCTGAAGTTATTTGATTTAAACCAGAAGTGAGACATGCAATATTTTAAGGGAGAAGAAGATTAAATAAAGGGTCATGTTATCAAGGTAAATGGTAAATTCTCCCTCCCCTGATGTTTTCAAGTGGAGCTGAAGACCTTCATAGCTGTTGGACTTTCTGCAAGTGCATCTGAAATAATGCAGTGTATGATTTAATTACTCCTTCTGGCCTTCATCTCAGTGGGGTGTGAGTCTATGGACAGGGCAGTGGAGATTGACTTCCAGAAGTGCATGACGGAAGGGTGATGTGGTGGTTGGAGGCCGTCTGGGGCACAGTGACCATGAAGTAATAGAGGTTTCAATACTCAAGGATGCAAAGAGGGCCATCAATAAAACTTCTACCCTGGACTTTGGCAGGGCAGATTTTGACCTACTCAGAAGACTGGTTCAGAGGGTACCCTGGGAAATAGCCCTTGAAAACAAAGGGGTACAGGAGGGATGGACATGCTTCAAGAAGCACGTCTTGAATGCACAGGAGCAGGCTGTCCCAATTTGCTGAAAGCTGAGAGGTGGGGAAGATGGCTAGCCTGGCTAAAGAGGGAGATTTTAAAGAAAATTAGGACAAAAAAGAGAGCTTACTGACAATGGAAAAACGGACTGGCTACTCATGAAGAGTTTAGGAATATTGTTAGGCCATGGAGAAAGAAAATTAGAGAGACAAAGGCACAATTTGAACTCAGTTGAGCCACTTCTGTTAGGGACAACAAGTGCCTCTACAAATACATCAATAGCAAAAGGAGGGGCAAGGAAAATGTCCATTCTTTTTTGGACATGGGGGGGAACAAAGTCACCAAAGATGAGGAAAAGGCTGAGGTACTTAACACCTTCTTTGCCTCAGTTTTCAACAGTAAGACAGGTTGTCCTCAGGACAGCTGGCCTCTGGAACTGGTAGACAGAGGCAGGAAGCCGAATAGCCCTCCTGTAATCCAGGAGGAAAGAGTTAGAGACCTGCTGAGCTGCTTGGATGCTCACAAGTCTATGGGACCAGATGGGATCCATCCTAGGGTGATGAGGGAGCTGGCAGAAGAGCTCACCAAGCTGCTCTCTATCATTTACCAACAGTCCTGGCTCACTGGGGAGGTCCCAGATGATTGGAAGTTGGCTAATATGACACCCATCCACAAAAAGGGCTGCAAGGAGAACCCGAGAGAATCCATATTCTAGGTGGATCTGGGTGGCACATTATTGCAGGGATGCTCTGATTCCCCTGTGTGACAGGAACAATTTTTATCAGGATGATCCATGGCTCTTGCCCGTACATAAATACAGGCCATCTGATGCATTTTGATGAATGATTTGTTAACTACTAATCTGTGCACCTCTTTCTATTGCTGTCTTCTTGGAGGAATTACCCCTCATCTTTCCATTAGACGTATGTCCCACAGGTGTTCTTGGGATCACAGAACAGCCACAGGCAAAGCTCTTACCCAGAGATCAGTATAATTTTATAATTTAAAAGAGTGGTGGGAGTACTTCTGCTGCATCCCATGGCATTTGGGGAAGAATTTAGTCTCCCTTAGGCTAAGGAATGACCCAGGGTTCCCTGCTGGAGGAACTTGCTGTTGGATCACAGAATTAGGATGGTGTAGTGCATTTGAGATCTCTGGTATGTAGGAAATACCGGAGAAGATACAGCTGCAATAGCAAAAAAGAGTCATAAAAAAGAGGACTCAAATCTAGGCAGGGATCAGGGAGGAGATTTGCATGATGGTATTAACGTGAAGTTCATAAACTCCTAACTGGGTTCATAACACTGACTTTCCAGCAGTTATTCATTCAAACAAACATAGTATCATAAACAAAGCCAGGAGATGTTCAGACATAGAACATGGAGATATGTACTTCTGAAAATGTAACTTTTTCCTAGAAAATAATCTACTTAACAGATCTTCTAAAAACAAGGAAGACAGGAAGAGGGCCACTGAAAAGCAACAAGTGTGGTTATTGTCAAGGTAAAATATGTGTTAAATATGATTCTGGACAAGCCAAGTGACCTTTGCCTGCTGGCAATTTTCTTCAGCAGAAATTTAAACTGTGTTTTAAATAGCAAATTAGATTGCCCCCCAAGGACAACAAAGCTCTTTCCTTCATATCTGAAGTGCTGTGACTTGGAGCAGCAAGTTAAAATAATTTAAAAACAATAATAAATAATCTAGTTTTCAAAAATGTATGCTCTTTGTAGAGTTATTTGGAATGCATTTACAAAAATTCTGTTGAATTTATCAGTGAAACTGCTTTAATCCATGGTTTTTTAACATTAACTCAGCAAAATGCTATGAACATTGATAACATGAGAAGAAAAAGTGAGGATCTTTCTTTGTCTTCATAAACTCAAAAAATGGGTGGAATGAGAGTTAAATCTGTAACACACCACCACTGGAGATGTCTACAGTCAACGCAGACAGTCTCAAAAATTCACGTTCAGTCCTGCACGTCTATTTCTTCTGATGGGCATGATAGTGCCGGCAATTTTGGAAATCTAGTTCAATGCAGAAGACATAGGGGATTTGAAGATTATAGATTCCCATGCCTTCCTCTTCTGCAGGTATCTTGCTTGAGTCTCATATATTCTTAGGAGTGTGACTTTTTATATGTCTGCCTCTTTGTCCTGTTTAATTGCATAGCCCTAGTGGTTTCTGTGAGAAAGGTCTGATGCTTACCTTACCTCCACACACTTCAGAAGTGTGATTTTTCACTTGCCCCAATCTAAAGAAAGTTTGACAGCCAGAGCTGGGGATGGGTGGGAGTGAAGGGCTGGTGGCATTTTACAAAGCTATTCTTGGTGACTGCAGAAGGGCGCAGGATATGTATGGCTCTTAACATGCCTGACTAGTGGCAGCAGTCTTTATCTCAGGGACTGTGAGTCTATGGGATGACATGGGATCCATCCAAGGTATTGAAGGAGCTGGTGGAAGAGCTGGCCAAGCCACTTTCAAACATTCAGCAGCAGCCCTGGCAAACAGTGAGGCCCTGACTGGAGGTTAGCAAATTTGTTGCTCCTCTACAAGAAGGACTGGAAGGAGTATCCAGGGAACTACAGGCCTGTCAGCCTGAGCTCAGTGCCAGGGAATGTCATGGAGCAGATCATCTTGAATGCCATCATGTGGTATGTGCAGGACAAGTGCAAGCCAGCATGGGTCTGTGCAAGGCAGGTCCTGATTAACCAACTTGATCTCCTTCTGTGACAAGGTGATCCATTTAGTGGATGAGGGAAAGGCCATGGGTGTTGTCTACCTTGACTTTATTAAAGCCTTTGATAGTGTTTCCCACAGCATTCTCCTGAAGAAACTGGACACTCATGGCTTGGATGGGTGTACTTTTTGCTCAGTAAAAGACTGTTTGGATGGTCGGGCCCAGGGAGTGGTGGTGAATGGAGTTAAACCTAGCTGGCAGCCAGTCACTAGTGGTGCTCCCCAGGGCTCAGCATTTGGGCCAGTGCTGTTTAACATCTTCACCAATGATCTACACAAGGGGTTTGAGTACACCCTCAGTCATTTGGCAGATGACACCAAGTTGGGCAGGAATGTTGACCAGTTGGAGGGCAGGAAGGCTCTGCAGAGGAATCTGAACAGGCTGGATCAGTGGGCCAAGCCCAATTCTATGACCTTCAGCAAGACCAAGTGCCAGGTCCTGCACTTGGGTCACAGCAACCCCAGGCAAGTACTACAGGCTGGGGAAATGTGGCTGGAAAGCAGCCTTGTGGAAAACAACCTGGGGGTGCTGGTTCAACATGAGTGGCTGAACATAAGCAGTGTGCCCAGGTAGCCAAGAATACCAATGGCTTCCTGTCTTGTATTAGCAATAGTGTGGCCAGCAGGACCAGGGCAGTGATTGTCCCCCTGTACTTGGCACCGGCGAGGCTGCTCCTTGAATCCTGTGCTCAGTTTTGGGCCCCTCACTACAAGAAGGACATTGAGGTGCTAGAGTGTGTCCAGAGAAGGGCAGTGGAGCTGGTGAGCACAAGTCTTGTGAGCCGTGGCTAAGGGAGCTGGGATCGTTTAACCTGG
This sequence comes from Pyrocephalus nanus, assembly GCA_038380795.1. NCBI lineage: Eukaryota > Metazoa > Chordata > Aves > Passeriformes > Tyrannidae > Pyrocephalus > Pyrocephalus nanus. The sequence goes on from CM076259.1 coordinate 45,080,359, forward strand.
AGAAAAGAGACTTCAGGTGGGCCCTTATCACTCTCTATAGCTACCAGAAAGAGTTGTAGGAAGATAGGAGCAAGGTGGAGGGTCAGTCTCTTCTCCCAAGTTACAAGTGATAGGACAAGAGGAAATGGCCTCAAGTTGTGCCAGGGAAGTTTTAGACTGGATACTAGGGAAAAAATTCTTCATGGAAAGGGGGTCAGGCATTGGAACAAACTGCCCAGGGAAGTGGTGGAGTCATTGGAAGTGTTCAAAAAATGTGTGGATATGGCACCTGGGGACCTGGTTTAGTGCTTGCCTTCAAAGGGCTGAGTTAACTGTTTCACTCTATGATCTTAGAGGTCTTTTCCAGCCTTATTGATTCTATGATTCTATAACTAACTGTAAAGTATTCCTTCTGACAGGAAATAGTTCAGGACAGCTGATTTTTAAAATGTGTGTGGTGCTCCTACTGTATACCTTGAACACCAATGTGTTGAAGGTTGGTTGTATCTACCTGCTTGTTTCTTAGCAAACCACAGAACATGGATAAATGTTTAAAAGATATTATTTCTGCATTCTGTGTCCATCAAAGACCTGTGCTCACAAAAAGAATGTAACACACTATATTTTTACAAAACATACTTTCCTGCAAATGCCAGACTTCATATAGTTTCTTGTTCAGCAAAAACTTACACTGATCCTCCATATATTGTTCACAGAGGGAACAGAAGGGATCAACAAAGTTTTGCAATGAATGATATTAGCAGCATGAAGTTACACCTCTTTTTAGCACGACAATATGTCTGTATGAGATCCTCCATGGCTCTTAGCAGCACAGAAAGAAGGGGAGGCTGATGCCTGGTTTTGGTACCTCAGGGCCATTGCAGTGTTTCTTTCTCTCATCATTCCTGAGGCAGCAAGAGGGTTGGAGAGACCTCAGGGATAACCTCTAAAATTACTCTGAGTTAACTTCTTTGCAGTTATACGTGAAACTAACCTCAGGCAAAGAAAAAGCATAGTGCAAACATGGCTCACATTTTCACACCAGATAGTGTATTGTCCAGTATACATAAAACAAATTGATCCCTGCTTCTGCAAGTATCTGTGTCTTGCAGGGAAAGCCTAGCTTCTTTTGCCTGTCATACAGCCATAGTGTATTGGAAACAGGTGGACTTTGCATTTATTTATCCCCTTTCAGCTGAAGACTTTAAATCATTCTGAACATATTAACTATGTCTGGGGCAATTCGTATGACAGAGGATTTTCTCAGTTTGGTTTTCCAGGACAAGGAAAATGTAAGAGACTTTCACAAGTACAGACATGTCTGATCTTGCCTACAGTGGGTTTCCAGTGAGGGATGGCCATTCCTTGAAATCACTCCAAGTAAGTGAGTAGCACCAATTTAAATCATAATGCAATAATTCATTTTAGTCTGCTTTTTAAACGAAATACTGCTACGGAGATGTTCAAATCTGTAGCCTGATACAGGTGAGGCCACTGCAGCTCCATTCCCTGCGATGAGGCTGAGCCTGTATTTGCAGTAAGCACATGCACACAGAGCACAAGTATATACCACATGCACATGTGTGTGCAGGATTGGCCACACAGATCACAGGCAGACACACAGAGGACTTACATGAACACAAGCAGTACCACTGGCCTCATCTTGTTCCTCTCTCTGACTGAGCAGGATGGAAGTCCATTGGGGGGGAATATTTATACATATATATGCACAGTGCAGATCCCTCCAGTAGCTGGGTTCAGACACAAAGTCTTCCCAGTAGCTGCCCCTGCATCCCAGGCTTCCTGGAAGCTGACTGGACACATGAGTCTCTGGAGGCACAGTTCCACTTCACTTGCTGGTAAAGACCTCCTTGTATACACCAACACACTCTCTCCCCCACACACCTAAATAAACCACCAGATCTGATGGTTCAGCAGATGTCTGGGACCTCTTGGACCCACCAGCAGTCACCTCCTTGAGGTTCCTCACTCCCAGACACACAGCTCTCTGGATCCCAGGTTACCTCACCTACTCGACATCTCATACCACTTGATCTTTACTGGCATTCACGGGGCGCTCACATGCACACCTGCAGTTGCACCAGATGCTGTACCATGAACACAGGGGTCTCTGACCTCTGCTCTTGGCCCTGTGACTGCACTCAGATCCCCATAAACACACATGCACACAGAAGACACAGTTCCTCACACAGGAAGAATGTAGAAAGGAATTTAATAAGATAGGACAAACTGGTCTGCTCAGGCACAGGGTATGGCCAGGCAAGCTTACTGACCAGTAAAGTCTGAAAGAGTCCAAAAGTGCTTTTGCCCGCATCCCACAATAAACCTCAAGCAGTGACCCTCCTCAGTCCAAAACATGCTCAGGAGATCCACTCTGTAGTGCATCCTGCCCAGTGGGGCTGAGTGTCCCCAAGGACATCCCTGGGAGCAGCTGGCTTGTAGCTCATGTCCCTGAAAGGGCTATTGGGGCCACCCTGCCTACCACCCTTCCCTGCTTATTTGTGTGTGCGGAGATGAGCTTTTTATGTGTAAGGACATAAATTCACTGGTATAAATCACCTGTTTGCACCAATGCCAGTGAGTTTGCATTAAACCAGCTGTATTAACAGACTTGAATATATTTGGCCAAATGCTCTGCTGGTGCCATAACTCTACTTGCATTGAAGAAGTAATGACAATTACCAGTCCCTAACTGGTATAGCCATGTTGTTGGGCCTGGGAACATACCCCCGCAAGTCTTCCATCCAGTTTCCCTTTCCTGAGTCATCAAGCATTTTCAGATGCAAGTTTTGGTTTGTTCTCTCTCATACTGGAGAGATAGAGGAGAAAAAAATTCCTTTTGGAGGTCACATGAGAAGGAAACTAAGAAATTCATGTACTTCATGTTTCTATGATTTATTACTCTCTCCTCTTTGGTTCATCTTATGACAGGAAACTAGTATGAAAAGAGACACAGAAGTGCAGGGTGAGAAAGAGACAGCAAACACTTAAGAAACATAGCCTTGGATATTTCAGATGTTGCATTAAATTCTTTCTTGTTTTTCAAATTTCTCTTCATGCACTTCAAAAAGGCTCCCTTGAGCTTATGAAATCAGTTCAATTTCAAAAACACTTGCTAAAAGGAGTGTAGTTTTTTTCCCAAGATTTCAAATCTTGTTTTCCTAGACAAACTCATCCATTTTGCAATCTTCTGTTCATAGAGACACTTTTCTGGTCTCAGAAACTCAAATGACTCCGAAGTTAGTTTTACAAAAGTAAATATTTATCAGATGCATGACTGCACCTTGGAACCGTGGAGGAACATATTTTAACATCTTGCCCATTCAAAATGATGTTTTCATCTGCTCAGGTGGTGAACACATGTGCTGTCTTTCTAATTTCATTACATATATAACAACATTTATTAATAAAGATAATACAATAGTGACAGCTAACATGTTCCCCTTTCGTGGTGTGGAATAGCACTCTGCGAGATTACTGAAAACTGGAGAATCTACTTGCAAAAATAGGAAGTTTTCAGCAGGGCTCCTTGAGCCATTGCTGTAGTGGGAGAGTGGCATCAGTGATTTGGGAATTGCTGTATGTGAAGTTTCCTATCCTACTGTTTTAAAGTCAATGAAAACCATTGCAGTGAGATCAGAACCTGGTTGTTTGTATTCAAAAAAATATGGATTGGATGATCCCAGGATTCTGTATGTGCATACATGATCCTCTGTCTTTTCACTCTCATTCTCCAAACCACACTTACTTACCCACAGATATTAAATTAAATTCAAGCATATTGTAAAATCTAACATGAACATCCAGTTTACACAGTTACTGTAGCAAAATCATGTCCAGAAAGGCCTAAAGAAAGTAGAATTCAGGAACCTAATTTTAGAAGGTGAGACAAACCATGCATAACTACTGACTGCAGTTGTCTCTGCTATGGTGTACTCCATAATAGACTACAGCCTGAACCATTGAAATTAGCTCATCTTTAATTAATAACAAAATTATTAACCAAAATCTTCAGCAATCACACATAAAGGTGCTGTGAAATTTTCCATCAGCATTGCTATGTATTAATTTCTTGATGAAGGCCCAAATGTTTTTTTTCGTCTATCCATAAACTTGTAAAAAGTTGGTTTAGCAATTTTCCCCCATACCTTTCTTTACCATTCCAGCACAACCTGGTAGAAGCATAATTGGAGCCAGATGGCAAATTCCACTTCTTTTAATGGCAAATTTGTCAAAGAAAATCCTCATGAAAACTTTTCTCCAGCTTCATTTTAGCTTTTCATTTTTTAAGAACTTCACAGTTTCTAAAAGAAAGGAAGGGAGCTTCTGTTGCAGATATTTCAACTTTTGCTCATCAAGTTGATTAATTTTTTTCAAGGGTGTCTAGTGTATGAAAATCAGTTTTTTCCACAACACAGCATAGGATGTCTGTGTCATCTGTGGGGCACAGGATAGCAGAACCCTGCAGACACAATGACTATTAGCCTGGCACAAACAGGTAGTTTGTAAGTGCTCTTTAACTTACTAAATGGTGGATCGCCATTTCACTGTTCTAGGTAAGCAAGTGAGGAATGTCATTAGGAGAAAATGCCTTGATGTCCTTGCTTATAGGCCAGTTAATGACCTTGATTTCAGGTTAATTTAGGTACTTGGACTTTAAGTTCTGTTGGGTATCTGAATGCATTTCAGGATAATTGCTTGCTGAGGTGCTTTGTAGACTGTCAATTTGCCCTGAGTGGTGTTTTCTGTCAATCAGGGGCAAGGAACTGGGCCAACAGAGAAAAGGGCCAGGATATATTTTAATGGTGAGAAATCCTAAATAAGTTCCCAAATAGCTTGGATGAGAAAGCTCTGTCAGCTGCAGGAACTGTCAAAATTTTTTCCTAGGTTCTGACCCCTTGGACCTAAATAGAAATAAATGAGGAATGAGTAAGACATACAAAGGAAAAAAATGTAAGAAATAGCAAATGTTTGGGGATATAATCAACGAAAAACCAAACAAACCCCCATGTGACATCCCCAAATCTGCGTGCCAAGCATGTGATTTACATCTTCTGCAAGAGGATTCAAAAGAAATGTCTAATAACATACTTGATTCTCTTAACCCTCTCCCCTTTTGTTACCTCTGTCCATGACATTTAAGAGTACAGCTGGAGCCCCCCAAGCTAACTAAAGTCATATGATGGTCCAAGGGCAGCCAAATATCCCAGAAGCAGTAAGAGGCTGACAGGCTCAGCAGCCACAAAGGATAGCAAAATGCCTTTTTAAAAAAAAGAGAAACAGAAAGATGAGGTGCAGAAAGTGGATAGGGGGTGAGAGGGATACGGACTGTTTGATCAGAGTTGTCAGGTCAATAACAATATTCTTTTTAATTAAATATTACATGTTTTTATTTTTCTTCTGTTCTAATGGAGGAGTCATACTGAACTATTTGTGGTATGTGAAATATTGGAAAAATAAACCTGGACAGAAGAGAGTCACAGATGTTTTCTGTGTTCAATTCCTTTTTAAAAAAATGATCTCGGTTACCACCCTTTGCTGGAGGAGACAGCTGCATGGGCCATGTACTGAACATCCTTCTGTGGAGTTAGGGGTTTGTGCTGCTAAATCAGGGGAAGCGAGGGATGGTCTGCTCAGGACCTGTTACTGGAGCAGACATACTGTGCTTTTAGGCTGGCAGCAAAGGGTCTTCTCACCATTCCTACTAAGGCAAAGTCCACATGGGATAAGTGTGACTGGAACTTGCATTGGTGCCGCCATCAGCACCAATTCTTCTTTCCTCCTGTGAAGAAGGAAACAAGGACTAATTTAGAGGTTGGCAAAAAGAGTTAAAATTCCATGAAATACAAATGTAAAACATTAGCATTAGTGGCTGAATACTAGAACAAAATGCAGCCTAAGACTTAAGAGGACTGGGACACTGTTCCTTGATTTGAATTCATGTAGCTGTAACTCCAGTCAAAACTGGCAGCATAAAGCTAAATGAAGCCAGTTCAGGAGAGGAGCTCCTGCTCCCTTACATCGCTGAGATGGTATGATGAGGAATGAGAGATTTCCACAGCCATTAAGATCTCCATGGCAGTGTATACCTTTACAGCACAGAAAAATTTTTCATTTAGGGTGTGGATTTTTTACCCCAGAACAGTCACATAATCATTATAGAAATATAAAAATTATATTGAACCTTGAGCCTCAGAAATCAAATTATACTTGTAGAGATGAAACGCAAATATGATAAACTTCTTTATTCTTCTTTTGCTCATTCATCATACAATCACAGAATCATAGAGTGCTTTGTGTTGCAATGGAGCTTTGAGACCATCAGGTTCCAACCCGTCTGCCAAGGGTAGGGACAACACCCATAAGATCAAGTTGCCCAGGGCCCCATCCGACCTGGCCTTGAGATCTGATATTGGTATCTTCATTTCAAGGTAGCAAACCAGAAACAGGAAGACTGTGTCTTCCCTCTTGAGCTGTTCTATTTAAGCTGCATAGTCAGTCTGACCAGAAAGAGCTTTCCCTCCATCCAGAATGGCATCTTTCACTTTGTTGACATTTGGCTTCCGTATGCTTTTATCTCAAGATAATGCACAAAACTCAAGATGATGCATCTCCACTGCAGTCTATAGATCTAAATTAGCACAAATATATTATACATTAAGCCAGAAAAAGGTATATTTGGAGAGCCTTGTGCTAGGGTCTTTCAGAGAAACATGAAAGGAGTTCCCTGAGAAAAATTCAACCCATCATTTTAATCAATTCAATTGCAAAATCCACTACCATGACACATGCATAACTTATTTTGTGGTGACAAGATTACCACAAAATAATAATGCTGTGTTCTATTGGAGATACTGGTTGAATGCAGTCACAGATGGATTGATTTTGCAGTGTCTTCCCATTGCTAGATCATTCACCTTACTACTCTGCGTGATGGACAACTGCAGAGAATGGAGAGATCTACAGAGGCCAGGGATGTCTTTTTACAGAGGACTTAGAAATATCAAATTTTGATTTATTTTTCATTTTGTGGAAAATAATGATAATTCTTCATGTAGTTAATCCTCTTCTAGTATTTTCTTAATAAAATGTCTTGATCATGACATAAAGCAACTAAAACCAATGAAATAAAACATTATATTTAAAATGCAGCTTCAACATCATCAGGAATTTTCGATTAGAAATTCTTAGAGAAATAGAAGATAATAAACTAGATTACAGGAAAATAAAGCACACAGATATTTGGTTCTGGCAGTGCTGGATATTGTGATGAAACATTCTGATAGCTCTGTCAAAATTTCTCAAGAAAGCTGTAAAAGAAACCTTTTCCGTATTGTAAAAGGGCCGTGTACACAAACCATTTCTCACAGATCTCATTTCAGGAATCCATCACCATGAAACCTGTATGGATTTTCTTTTATATTCCTGTAATTTTACATTAATCTGTGGCTTTGTGGATATCTTTGCTCAGAAATACTCTCCCCAGATTTGCCACAAAGTTTGTGAAACCCCAAAAATCGTCTCTTGGTTGAGTCTGCAACAACGATTGATTAAAATACAGTGAATCACTGGTGATCTGCTATAAGGCAGTCAGCCCTTCAGTGTCAAGTATATTTAACTTAAACTTTTGTGGTCTATTTGTTTGAAAAGTTCACACAATGGAAAAGAATTTTGCAAAATACGTAGCACTGCCTATGTTCCCTTGGTTTGCAGCTTAGGTACCTCTGATCCTTACTCTATCAGTACCATCAGCTCTAACAGGAGAAAAGAGAATCGGTCATTTGGGGAAATATTAAAGCCATTTGCTTACTGTGTGCACAGATGACAGAATGAGCAAGATAAATGAGAAATTCAGAGCCCTACAGCAGTCAGGAAAGGGCTTGAACTTTCTTTAAATACCAACATTTTTTTTAAGTCTGTTCAATTGATCCTGGAAAAAAGAATGTTGTTGGTATCTCAGTAAGATGGTTAATGTGAATTAGACTAAAGTGTTTCAGAGGTAATGGGGACAACTTGGTTAGCCAAAAAATGCATTAAGAAAATATGTTTTAAAAAATGTAACTTTGCAGAGCTGTCAGCACGAGGACGGTGTGTGTCAAGCCAAATGGAACTGCAACATCTTCCTGACAACTTTCAGATTCCATTAGCAACTGAGGATGCCTGTGAATTCAAGTGTTATATCCATTAGTGAGCAGTTCTTGCTCATCTTTAATAACTGAGTCACTATCCATCTCACAGACTATCTTTGCTTTTCTTAGAATGACACCAGGAAAAATGTGCAACCAAACACCAGAACTGAATTTGGTGTTCTTTTGCACCTACAGGAAAAGACATTCTTGAATGCAATTATTCTTGTAAGAAAAAAACAACTCATCCATGGATTAATATGAGGCCAAGCTATGCTTTGGCACCAGGTAATACTGAAATAGCAGCCAGGGTCACAGATATGCTCCTCTCTTTCCTTCTCCTGCAGTATTTCACACTCTAGCCACGCATAAATGCAATCCATACATTCAGGGAAGGAAAGACAGAGACTTTGCCCTCCTTACTTCCCTAAGTATGTACAAAGTGAGATTTCAAAAAGCTTTTACGAGCCTAAAATTCAAAATTGGTGGCTTTCAGGTACCTGAACCTACAATATCAGTCCTGACTTCACTCTCCTACTTATCCCCTAGAAATTCATGCTACTTTGTCAAATGAGAAGTCCTAAGATTGATGCCTAAGCACTCTCAATATTCATGAAGCTAGAAGAAGAACAATTATGAAGGAGTATGATACTGTAATGCAATAGGCATTCAGGCAGACAGGCAAGCCTAGGGTCTGCGTTGAGGATAATTCCTCTCTTTTTCATCCAGTTGCTACTTAATAAGAGGAATGGCTGGTGGGAGGTGGAAGGTACCCTATTCTATAATTTATGTCACTCTTTTTTGGAAGACTAGCTTTGAACCCCCAGGCCAAGAGGAATTTTGATCTCAATCTCTCTCGTCCTGCATGATTGCTCTAGCCTTTAGCTATGATGCAAAGACCACAGCAATGCTACGATGGTCTGGGAGTGGCTGATACGTCTTGCACTGAATTTATTGCTTTGAGGTGATGGTTAGGTATGCTTTGAGCAAGGCTACTGGGTAAGGCTGATCAGAGCAGCTGAATACTTTGGACAGCGTGTATGTTCCATTTGGCTTCAATTAGATGAGTGTTTAGATGTTCAGCTCAGCAGGTACAATGCAAGTAACACAGAAATTATTTCATGAAGAAATTATTTAATGAAAATTGGTTTCATGCTATATCCCTACTACATAGAATATTCCCCTGGGTCTCCTTTGTGGCCAGTATGATGTCCTGTAATCCTAGAATATAATTATTTAACTCATAATGCCTGCAGTTATATAAAGGCTGTGTTGCAGTTCAGAGATTTTTTTCAGACCTGAAACTTGAGGAGAAGCGTTTCATGTTCTGGGGCATGACAGGAGGGAATGAGAAAGTGTCTGAAGATGGAAAGCCTGCTGACATTGTGCTGAAGGACTGTAAAAGGCAGAGGGCTGAAGCTAGAGCAGTATCAACCATACTGCTTCTAGAGCAGCTGATGGACTTAATTGTCCTCAGAACTGGGCACAGATTTTGTTTTGGAGGGAAATAGTTGGCTCATCTGCAAGATAGTGCACGAGCACACTATTTCTCGTGCAGTGCATGTGCACCAACAAGAACTGAGAAACAGAGCTATTTAATAGACCAGAAAAATGCTCAGGTAGTAACACACTTATGCAGGGGCACTTAATCACTTTCTTGTGCTCCTGCAGTGCAGGCCAGGAGTGGATGGTGAGAGGCGGAACAGGGGCTCCCTCTCCTTCCACACTGTACATCTGCACAGGAGAGAGGCTGTGCCCTGTCACAAGTAAAAATGGGCACTTATCCCTGAAGAGCTATAGGAAGAATTCCCTGAGGAGAGCTTAGGAATAAGCTTAGCTAGTACCCAAGAGGCATCTTCCTAGAGCAGTTCTGGGCTTCAGCTGGTGTGGGTTATAGTCAGATAGCAGAGACATATCTTTTTTCATGCTATATCAACCCAGCTGTCCCCGGAATCTAGAGATGTGCAGCTACTTTCAGTCCTTTTTTTTTTTCCCTTCCGTGTTTTGTTTGCATTAGAACTGAAGCCTGCAATGGTTACTGTAGTTGCATTCTCTTCAGCACAACAACATGGGAACCTATTGAGAAGGCTGACTTCATTAATTACAATAATAGGGGTTTTGGAGGCATAAAACTCTACCTTTCAGCAAGAGAAATACATTGTGCAGTACAAAGTCAAGTCTAAGAATGCCAAGTAATTTGTTATGCTCCTCAGTTGTTGGTGTTTTAGCAGAATGAAGGAATGCATTTCTGTAGAGATTGCTCCAAAGAGAAATGTCTTCACCAAACACAGTTTTATTTGTACATAGAAATATTTTATGTAACGATACAAAATTCACCTGCTGCATTATATGCAGACATCTTTAGAAGCCAACCCACAAAAAAAGTCTGCACCTAATTTGTTGACCCATAACAACATCAAGACTCTGAGAATGAAACATAATTAAGCATCATATTTAAAAGGACAGGCAGTGTACTACAAATTACAGTGTACCACATCAAAGGAAACCCAGGAACACAAAATCCATGGAACAGCTTGAAGAAGTTATTTAGAACAGGAGCATAACCAGGATCTGAGGCCCCATTTTGAGAAATTTCAGTGCACCCTGCTAAATGGTCTTCAGGTGGGCAGCAAGACCATACAGAGTAAAATATTATATTTGATAAGCACCAACCATGGAATTCCATAGTTTCGTTGCAGTCTTTATGGGTCCAAAGTTGGCATGCCTTGAAACACTGCCAGGCCACTCACTCCTTGCACAGGTTACTCCAAGGAGAAACAGCTGTAAGAGCTCAGAGCTAACAGGACTCACTAACAAAATGTGAAAAGCCATCAGAACGTCTTGAAACAGAGTAGTAGTTAATATAACATTCATGTGCTTGTGGGATTTGTTTTGAGGGCTCCTGTTTCCCATTCGGCTTGTTGCTGCAATGGCTGAGGTATGCCTGGCTGTACAGCAGTTTCCTCATTCTCTGCAGCAGTCATGTTCCAGATCAGCAGCCTTGGAACTAGGGGGTCACCTAGGCTCTTCCTGCCCTGCAGAGAGGCCACACACAGCCTGTGTGGGTCTCTGCTGCAGCCACTGGCTCTTGGAAAGCTGTGCTCTGCCATATTAGAAATTTTGTTCTTAAATCCAACCACAATACATCAGTGAATTTTTCATTTCAGTGGCAAGGACAAATAAAAGAGTGAATAAACTAGAAATGAGTTATAGAAAGGGACATAGAAAGCTGTCCGATAAGTTAATGTTGAGAGAAGATAATTTTCAGGCTGACGGTCTGCACACCTGTGTTGAACACCTATATTTACCTATCTCCTTCCAAACTCTGAAAGACTGCCTCAAATGCCTGAGACATGCCAGACACCTGTGGACCACAGTAAAATGTTGTTGGGTCTCCAGGGATCAGGAGGAATTAACTTGCTTATTTAAAGCATTTTATTATTTTAAATTAATTAAACATCATCTGAATCATGTGAAAAAGTTATCTACTCATAGTCTCTTTGAAATAAGATTTTTCTTATCTGTGTATCATGTCTCCAAAGCAGTGAATCTCTAATATTCAAATACATATGTTGCTACACTTTCATAGAGTAAACAAAAGAAACCTTCCTTTTTGATCACAGTTGCACTCCTTTATAATGAAAAGTATGGTAAAACAGATTTCCTGTAAAAATAACATATAGGAATATCAAGAAAATTAAGTATTAGATTTCGAAATAAAAAAACCTAATACTAGTATTTTAAAATAAAGAGGACAAATAGCAAACCTTTTTTTTAATATTTTTTTCTCCAAAGCATTACAGCTTATTATCTGGATACTTGTAGGGCAGAGGTTTCTCTTGAGTGGCCTAGGTAGGCTGAGCAAGTGAGAGATGTCTGCTGTTCTTTATCAACACTTTATCTAAAAGATATAAGATATGTGCTGATACTCCAGGGTGAGTAAAAAAATTGTTCAGCTTTTACATATTTAGTTTATAAAGCCAGTTCCTTGGGATTTAGATATGTTTTTCTTTTAAATGGTGCCTATTAAGTATGTTCTTATCTGTAGCTCTGAATACACGGTGGTCATGAAACATCAGTTTGAGGTGCTTCGGTTGACACAGCACCATGCTGGAGTTTTGAGACACCACTCATAGGATACTTTCTACCCCCTTCTCTTCTCACAGCAAATTTTCCTAATCCTTGATTAGTAATTATATGTTGTATTGTTTGAGACATTTAATGTATACAGGTAGGACTGTAAATGCCACTCTGAAACAGGTTTCCCTTAATATGGAAGATCTGGGGAAAAAAAAAAAGAAAAAGAAAAAAAAAGACAACTTGTTTGATTGAACTTTTTATCTGGATGACTTCAAATACTTTGACATCTATCTTTATTTTTATTTGGCAAATGAATCAAGAATAATTAAATGGGAATGGTAACATCTGTCACTAATCAATGGACTCACAGTAAAATTAAAATAGGATTTTTTCTCCTAAAATCCACTTTTTTTCATCTGATGCCTTTCATTGAGATCAGATGCATTTCACTCTAGCTGTGTCAGATCTTAGAATTACATAAGTAACAAAATCCTGAAGGCCAATGGCATGGGAAAAATGGAATGCGTAACAATATAAGCAGCAGCAAAATCTATATGTAATGTGTGGCATTCTAATGTTATAAAATATGGTGATTTTTAAACCTCTTTGTTCTTTGTCACCAGGTCCTGCGGCTGCTAAGAGATTTTAAACTTGTGTCATTTTATCTTAGCTGATGCCTTTTAAAATTTTTCTTTGTTTCTGACTTTGGAAATTATTATATAAGACACATGAAGGAGACAAGTCAGGCAGTATAAATGGATAAAACATTCTATACTGTGCATACAAAATGTTAAGCAGAGCCAACAACTTTTTAAACTTGACAGTGAACACAGAAAGACATCTTCTTGTTTGAAAAGCTACCATGGAATTCAATAGCAACAATTTTATTGCTGGGATTAGTTGAGCTCTAATACTTCTTTAATGAAAATGTTACTTTTCAAGAAGAAAAAAATTCCAGGTCAGTGCAACAAACTTCAGTTCTACTCACTCTAGTGAATGACAGATACAGCTTTTTATACTGTCCCTGTTTCATAAAATCATAGAATAGTTTGAGTTGGAAAGAACCTTTAAATGCCATCTAGTCCAACTCCCTGCAATAAGCAGGGAAATCTTCAGTTACATCAGGTTGCTCAGAGCCCCTTCCAACTTGACCTTGGATGTTTGCAAGGATGGAGCATCCATTACCTCTCCAGAAAATCTGTTCCAGTGTTTTGCCACCCTTGTTATAAAAAACTTCTTCCTTATATCTAATCTAAATGCATACTTTTCTTGTTTAAAACTATTATGTGTTGTCCTGTCACAACACTCACTGGTAAAAAGTCTGTTCCCATCTGTCTTGTAGCCCTTTATATACTGCAATAAGGTCTACCTGGAGCCTTCTCCAGGCTGAACAACCCCAGCTCTGTCAGCCTGTCTTCACAGGAGATGTGCACCAACCCTCTGATCATCTCTGTGGTCTTTCTCTAGACCCAACCCAATATTTTATATTTATAACGCTAAAACCAACACTACACTAAACCAATGTCAAAGGGATAGTGCTAAGGATGTGAGAGGAAAGACAGGAAGCTTACAAATAAAGAGGATCCCTGTATCAAAAGGCTGTGGCACAGAGACAGGAGGCCAAATATGGCAAAAATCTTCAGAAATCAATCCTAGGAATCCCTGGGAAGCCAGATGAGGTTTGTAGGCAGAGGAATTAATTTACTTGAGCTTATTGTAAAATTATGATCTTAATTTGCTCTGATGATTTCAAGTAGTAAGAATCACCATACGCATTAGGGCTCTGGGAAAAAGTGTCTCAGGATCAGATGCATCCCACATAACTCTGGCTACTTCCTGTCAGCCAACAACCCTGAGTAAAGCTAGTTGCTTCTGATTCTCCTGAAACTAAGTGTTTAGAGGAAACTCTCTGTTTCTGAAGGACATAGTTGCTTGCATCAGACTGTGGGATTTCAGGCATTTGTCATTCCTCTGTATTTGGCTTTTCTGTACTTGCTATGTAACAGAATGGCTTGTGATAACATTACTGATAACATCCATGCTGTAAGCCCTCTGACGCATCCTATCAATGTTAGTAAGTCGTCCACTGAAGTCGTACCAGCTTGCCCACTTGGTTTTCCTCCTAGTCCTTTTCTCTTCTGGGTTTATAAAGTCTTAACATTTCTGGAGACCTTTTTAGAGGCATGAAGAAGCAAAGGGCTATGACTAACTTGTACTGCCTCTGCCCTTCCCTTTCCAATGAGATAGCCACAACTCAGTGAAAAGAGATGGAAACTTTGACAGTGGCTTTAAGTAAGGAGGACAAATGATGGCAGTGGCTTAAGCACTGGCTTGATCCCAGAAGAGGACTTTGCTGGTGGTGCACGCAGTGCTTGGAATCATTTACCCAGACTGACAAACTGCTCCTAGACTGTGAGTTGGCACATTAGAAAAACGACAAATAGTCAGGCAGCAGAGAATGGCATGTCTGACACTAAGGAGGACCCCCATCTTTGGGCAGGGATCAGTAAGGGTGCAGTATTTTTTCTTGATGAGGAGCTCTTAGAACAGCCGCAGTCAAAGTGGGGAAGGAGTTTTCTTTCAGACTTTTCTATCTTATCTTGTAACCTGACAGTTTTCCTGTGTGTCAACTTCATTCATTACACCTGTATTTGCAGACACAGTAAAAGATTGGTAGTGATATTTCATAAAGAAAATCTCCAAGGATTTTCAAACCCTTCAAATATGATTAATCTTAATTGAGTAGTTATTTTATTGAAGCGAGGGCCAATACTTAAAACTGTAGCAACTTTACCAGATGAAGAGTTTTAACAGACATCCATAAACCTGACTTTTTATCAGCTGCCCAATGCATTTAACATACTTCTTGGCTGAGACCAAAACAGGTATCATGACTATTACCCTTGAAGTGAGTCTTTTTCAGACTGGAAAACATACAAAATGTGCTGTATTTCAACATTCTCTAGATCCACTTTTTGCCTTCCTCCAGATGCAATGGATCACCTAGCTCACACATGAAAGGAAAGGACACTTCTTCAGGATAACTGGGGAGCATAAGACTGAATAATGCAGTGCATTTTGGAGAGGAAAAAGGAAGTTCAGACTCTGGATTTTGCTCTGGAATCAAAACAAATCTTGGGATATTCAGATGCCTGTAAGGCAGCCTGTAAGGTTTTGAAAAGATGGAGACTTTATCTGAGGGATGAAGGAGGTGGCAGTGATTCTTCGAATCCAGGAAGTCACTAAGAATTGCAGGACTAGAGAAAGGGTGCAATGGGGAGCAAGAAGATTCACATTTGAATAATTTCACTCAGTCTGCCTCATCCAGGAGTCTGAGCTAACTCAATTTAAAGAGATAGTGTGTCTTAGTTTAAGAGTTTGTATTCTAATAAAATCTTGCTTTAGAAATTGGAAATCTTTCCGGATCTCTCTGGTGCACTACCCTTTCAGAAACAGAAGGGCACTTCTGCCTCCAAGTCTGATCAACGTGGGGCCTTGGTGCAAATAAATGCAGAGGTTTAAGGATGACAATATGCCAGAACTATTAGCAGCACCTGGATGTTGAAAAGAAATCAGATCTGAAGAGTGGAGCTATACAGGGCTTTAGAGATTGAGCACTACTCTGTATGCTGGGTCTCAAATGTTTCTTTTCCACTCAGCTATTGTGTGCTGCCAGATTTTGAGAATATTTTGTGTTTTTTAGAAGTTTCTCCATGTATTAAAAATGAAACATAGCTATTTCTTCATACCCAGAAACCTCAGATCCCTCTGATGTGCATGCACAGAGAAATTCTACCATGTGGTTGTAAGACATTCATTAGAGCTGTGCAGTTTCCAGAAAAAGCTGGATGGACTTATGGTATATGCATGTATCAATGACACAGCACTTCCATACTATTTGCAGTGCTTCCAAAAAGAACTAGATCTACAGCACATACTCTGTAGTACAGATTTGCACATGTACAGCCAACTGGACTTGTCCAGAGGTGTTGAACTTAATGAGTATCTGCAGACCAAAAGGGGAAGCATTTTCTGCTGCTCCCCTTGGATTTAAAGTGCCTACATAATACGGTGCATGTGTCCATATCTTTGTGTGGGAACACCTGGGCTGAACTATGGGAGCAATAAAGAAGTGTTCAAGGCAGTGGAAAATTATTGAAGGAGTAATGTGCTGGGTGAATTAGAAGAAAAAGGTTGCAACAAATGGCAGTTTGGTGGGTGTAGCACAGTTAACTATGGCAATGGCAATGCTCAGCACTGGGATAGGGTCTCCTTGGAAGAACTCAGTAATTTTAGGGCCAAGGGGAAGGAAAGGACAGGCTTCAGTGATATTCTGTGGGAATGACAGATCTATCAGAAGTTCAGGTGAACATAGAAGTTAGAGTGAAAAGAAAAAGCTATAGGAAAAATTGCAATTTCTTAGCTCAATATACTGATAGATTACAGTGTGGGACATTTTAGCACACTGGGATTTGTTAGTGGTCTTTGGAGGATTTTACTTGTGGTTTGTTTGCATTTATTCCCTGTGGCATATGTGCAAGCAGCAGGCTTCCCAGGACGCTGCTGAGGGATGCACTGGGAGCCATGGAAAACATACACTATTGCATGCAAGACTGCAGAGTGCCCACTGGAGAGACTCCAACCAGAGTCCTGGAGGTGCAGGGAGCACATTTCAGTCTGCACCACAATTCAAACACACTCTTGCTGGCACAAGCAGGTGAACAGTTCCACTGTATCACAAAATGACAGAATATTCTGAGTTGGAAGGGACCCATAAGGATCATCGAATCCAACTCCTAAATGTATGTGCAAAGCAGATTAAAAGATTGGATTAATAATTTTAGTGAAAAGTATTCACTGCATATGGCAAAGTAATTTTCAAGTAGACTGTCTCAACCATTCCCTTTTTAATACCCTGAAGGGAATTAGAGCAATTGGACTAAATGCCTAACAAATTGCCTTTGTAGACCAAAGGCATTTTTAAATGCTACAAGACCAGAAAAGGCTTATTTTCCTGCTATAACCGAAGGTGTCCAAATTAATATTTTTTTAAACTTTGGCATTATAAGTGGATCTCAGGCAGAGCTTTTATTGACCAAGTCCAAGCTATAAGCCAATTCTGATGTCCAAGCTATAAAAAATCCTTGCAAACAGCAACTTCTAATGGAAAAACTGCAGTTGCCCAAGCTGTGGTGAGTTAAATGTGCCACTATAATAACACAACCTATCTGTTTTTTCTATACACTGAGCCTCACTACAATCTTCTTGTGAGGAATTTATATTATTAGAGTAGAATTCCCCAGTGGAATGTGTATTCTTTATAGTATTGATGAATTAACCTCCCTATTTTCTTCAGATGGGAAATTTTTATTCTTGTTTACACAATGTTCTGAATAAACCCTTAAATACTGCACATCAAGTATTGACTGTTTCGCTGTCTAACTTTCAGTAAAACCTAATAGTAATTATGTTAGGATTTGACTAAACTTCTTTTTAGTGTTTCCTCTGAAAAAGCTTCCCTGCATAGCAGAGCATACTCTTTCCTTAATCTTGGCATTCTGCTCCTCAGCTGCCGTCATTCCATCTGAAGCATTTACTTTGAAATGCCTGCCAAATATTTTTGCCCCGGTACCACAATAACAGTGGGAGTGATTCAACTCAGTGAGTTTACAATGAGAGCAGAGAAACAGGCTCAGGAAAGTGGTCTATGTGCTAGGTTCTCCTAGTGATTTCCAAATCCTAAGCAGATCTGTTAGGCCTCATTAAAGGTCATGCATGCACTCTCCTAAGTTACTGTTTCTTCTGATAAAAAAGACAGCTTGGATGTGAGTTGTTGGGGTTTTGTTGTCTGCTTTACTATTTGGAATTAAACTTGAAATAAGTACATTCTAAATAGAGCTGCATTAGGCAACGTCTTCAGTAGTGCACTAATCTGCAGAGCTCTACTGAGGACAGAGATGCTCTCCCTGATTCACACCAGCTGGCTTCCTGGTCGCTTTCTGTAGGTACCTAACTTGGAAAGGCGCTGAGGTTTTTTGGGCAGTGCATCACCTGTTCATGTGTTTTCCCTGGGAGAATATAAAGCACACAGCAAGACCTACTGTTAAACTTTAACAGTGTGGTATAGGGAGCATTTTGCAACAGTCAGAATCTCCAGGCTTCAGCTCACTCAAATCCTGGACGCCTTGTAAATCTTTCTTGCCCCACTTCAATGGAGATAAGAGGGAATGTATGCTTGAGGTTCAGTTGAGAGAGACCACCCAAGTCATAGCTCATTTCACTTCTGCTGACCTCCTCGGATATGCCCATCAAAGCAGTGATTAAAATACAGAGCAGGAACTTTGTGTAGTGCAAATGTGTTCCATCAATCTCCTTTTCATCTGGCTCTACAAATACTTCAGACCTGAGTAAGCAGCTGAAAATTTTGCAAACAAGAATGAGTAAATGTAAAGATGGATTTTTTTTTTTTTTTTCCCCTGTTCTGGAGCAGGATGATCTGTTTACCTTTCTGAAGAAGCTGTCAGCAAAGTGGTTATCAAGAAATATGAATTCACAAATGGTGCACTCCTAGGAAAACAAGTACATGTAGAAATTTGTTCCTTCTATTTTCAAGATTTTTTTTTTCATTGCTATTTGTGTTTGGCAACAGAATTTATTTATTTCCAGTTCAGCCTTTTAATAGATATTTAGGCACCTGTTTAACTAGATGGGGCTGAACCTGCAAACATTTTACTTGCCTGTTTGGCTGCAGTTGTACAAGCATGTAAGTCGGGAAAGTCAAGTAAGTGAGTGAATGGGGCACCATGATGCCTTCTGTTTATATGTGCTGCTGCATCTATAAACAATAAGAATATTACTGCACCCTTTAAACAGTTGCCTGCATTATTGTCCTATGCACTGTATGTTACTGGACTCTTTTCATCACCAGCCTAGTTCTATTAGCTCTAATGGATAATTTTAAGAAACCTGAAAGGGAAAGGAGAGTGTTTTTAGGGCACTTAAAGAGTAAAGTGGCATTGACTAGGGCATTGCGTTGCAGTTAGATATAATACCTGGACATACTGCACCCACCAGGAATCAATTGTCTGATTTTGAGCACTGCAATGAGCCAGGACTGCAAATGTCATCAGGGAGGAGCTTGTGCAGATGTTGAGGAGCTGGGCCTCAGGAGTGTGTGTTGTCCATAACCTCTTCCCCTGGGACCCAACCATTGTCTTTCTCTGCCTGCAAGACAACATACACATATATCCATCTTTCTCCAGACACAGCTTGTGGGGCTGTGATATGCAATGCAACTCCTTATGTGAACACTCTGAAGCTTGGTTCTATATATATGCCCTTTCCTGTAGCTCTGGGCCTTGCAGACTCACACAACACGTACACCCGTACAGAGAAATGCAACAGAAACCTCTTGCTTCTGTAGTGCTTTGGGCTTCGCACACCCACACAGGGACTTTATTTAGTTTGGTCTGTAATCTTTGGATATGGGATGTTTTTGCTAAATCATCTTGATTTCTAGGAGATGTGCACTGGAGGAAATCCAAATAAAACTGCCTTGTTCCCTGGATCTGGACAGAGTCATTCTCACATGTACCAGGACCTTGTCCTGGGCGGGGGGGGTGGGGGGGTGATCCATTCTCCACATAGTGCCATGATCTCCTATGCCTTTTGCAAAGGAAGAGAACTCTGAAGAGCATGACCAAAGCCGTGTACCTTTTGACTGGTCATTGTGTGGAAGAAAAGGATGAAAAATGAAAAATCTTTGGACACTTCCCTGTTGCATGAGCACCCCCTGAGGTGACATCTATGAAACATTTCTCAGCATCCCTACAGCCCAGCCCTACTGGAGTCGGGTGCACTGCACTCACTTTCATGTGGAGCAGGCCCTCAAAGGTGATGCAGACCTGCATGTCTCTGTATCTGCCTATAAGTGAGCAAATATGTATATTAAACATATGATCACAGTAGCACAAAGCTGCCTTGCTGATGTGCTCTGACTAGAGTCATGAACACCAGTCACACAACAGAAGGAGCTGCTCTCTAATATACAGCAGATGTTGAAGTAAATCTGGCACAGCATTCATCTCTCCATCCTTGTGCTTGGTTAAGATGGAAGGTGAGAAAAAAGGAAGAGCACAGAGCTCTATATGAGCATTTCAGGGTGCCCAGGTCACTAGACTGGATTCCTTAAACCATCAAAAAGTAAGTCACTTACTAATTGGTACTCTGGTCATATAATCTGGGGTCTCTGCTGCAGTCGATGAACTCAGATATATGTCTTCATCATGTAATTTATCTTAAGACAGGTGACTAAGGAATACATCAGGTGAATCCTCCTTTGGAGGTCCCCATCATTTTCTAATAACTTTTTTGAGAAAAAATACCTTCCATTTAGGCAGATTGAGTTAGGTGGAACAAATTTGCACTCAGGTCCTTCTCATGACAACTATAATACATCTTTCAGTTAAGCAAAATAATTAAAAGCCAAAGTATTGTCTCCAGTACATTCCAGCCCACATCTGGGACAAAATTAAAAGTAGACTTATTTTTCTCTCTGGAAATTTGCATAAATTCTCTCATGTTAGTGTTTGGGATCTTCTGGGAGGCAAGCAAAGTCAAACAGTTGCCTGATTTATCTCTCTTCATTCTCTCCAATAAAAAAAGAAATGAGAAAAATTGTTTCAAACGTACTCAGGTGGAAATCAGAAATAGATCAGAGCAAACAGGAGAATGAATAATCTGTGCAGATGGTTGCTGAAAGAAGCTGGGCTCCTGTGCTCCACCATTGTTTTTGCAGGTGAGATCTTTGCCTTCTAAAGCTGAGGGAGTCTAAAAACTGGATGGGTTTGAAAGACACACATATGTCTTTGAATTCTATTGTTATTATCACGGAATAATTTTACATAATTGACACCTTTTACAAAAAAAAAAATTGATTTGGAAGGTATTTTGTTTATACTGTAGCTAAACTCTGCCTGAGTTGTCTAGTCCCACTGAACCATACAGTATATTCATCAATGCATAGTTCTCTTGCATTTCACCATTTGTTATGAAAACCAAAATTCTTACTCTGAGGTATTTATGCTGGCAGTGCTTCAAAGAGAGCAACTGTTTTACTTCATGCCAGCCTCTGTAGCAGTGGGGAAGAATACCTCTCCTAAGATCATTTATATCTTGTTAACCTTTCGATGCAGATTTGTCTGAACACAATTTTTTTCCTTTAGTACATACCTGCAATGACAGGAACTTGTTTGATAAGACACTGATATAAGAAGTTATATGTTCTTGCTTAATGAAAATAAATTTACCTGTTAATCAAAATATCTTTTACTTTCCTTCTTCACTTGTTGGCAAAACAAATATAAGAATTCATAAGCTACAGAAACATAACATCTTACTCCTACCATGGAAGGGCAGCTGTTACGTAGCATTTGGAGCTGAGAATGAAGGGCTGATCCTGCAAACTAGGCAAAGGGAGCACTAGCCAAAAGGGACACTTTGTTCCAGTGAGGGTAGAGCCAAAGCTGCTAATTTTACGTCAGTACCTCCTCCAGTTATTTCCCAGAAACTTTACCATACACACGTGCAGGTCTTCCACTCTGGGCTATGCCTTGACTTGTAGCATAATCAAGACATTCATAAGACCAGGTAAATTTTTGCCATCAGCTCCCATTTATCTGTTCTTTTAATTGTTTCCAGAAAAGGTTCAAGACTTACTGTTTGTTTGGCAGAAGGAAAGCATCAGACATGCCTTTGTAGAAGCCAAAATGCCAGAACTAAAGCCATGCCATGATGTGGAGTAGGGCGTGCTCTGCCAAAGGGGGACTTTTTTTGACAGCAGAGGAGGCTGTGCTGCTGCACCGAGCACACCCATGTTGCACTTGTCCTCTGCCAAGGAAAATTATAGCATGGCAGGATGCCACCAGCAGTGAAAAAAGCGGGTAAATCATGCCTGCTCTAAAGGAAGAGGAAAGCCTTCATTGCCCCAGAATCTGTCCCTTTCCATGGGTTCAGAAGTATGTGAGGCCAGGCTAAAACTGCCTGCATCCAAAGCACCTTACAACACTCCATGCAGTGATGCCTTGGGATTACCAGCTCCCTGAGGTGCACAGTTGAGAGCTAACCTTGCTATCTCTACCTGCCTGCAAACACCAGTACACCGGAACAACCTATGTTGCTCTTTTCCAGCTATTGTTCAGAAGGGGAAGACGCTGAAATAATCCCTATATTGCATGGTATCATGGCATTACAGCAGTCTAGGTCTGAAGCACACGTGTATTTTCCAGTAACTGGAAATGGAAAACAGTACACCATAAGGTGCAGTTCACTGAATACCGTCATAAGGGAAAAATAAGATTGAGAGGCAGTGTTCAGAAAAGCTCCAGATTACAACAGTTGTGTAATGAATCTCTTGCAACACACCTAATTTTGTTCAGGTAAGATCAAGCCACACTTACCTGTCCAGGATTTCTTCCTGGAACAGGTATATGTTTATATCTTAGGACAGAGATTAGGTGTCATTTCCCTGAAGCTAAACAGAAATACAGTACAAACCCAGTTCCCCCCCCAGTTCTCAGTGTAGAAAGGCTGTGTTTATGTTAGTAACCAATGCTATGGGATTGCCTCCATAGAGTTAAAGAGTTGATGTTGAGACTCCTATATACATCTTTAAAGGTGACTTACTTTAGAATAGTTACACTGATCCCTTAGACACAGGAGCAACTGGGTTTCATCAGGCAGGCCAAAATGCAAGATCTGCTTTAAAGACACACTTCTGATCTGAATTAAAATTCCAGTGTCCTGTAGTGTTAGTGTAGGTGTAATCTGAATCTACTATGTTTCCTTCCTTTGTCTCTGACCAAAGTACGCCAGGTTCTTCAAAAGAACAAATACTCATCTAACGGCAATTGCAATACACTTCATTTGAAAGATATTTGTGGGTCATCACAAGTCTCTCAGTGAGGGTGTTGGAAGTACTACTGTGTGTTATGAGAGACTGCACCTTCTGTAGAAATAGAAAAGTACTAACAGGGAAAACCAGAAGAAATGTCTGAGGTATGAAAACAGATTATTCAAAACTCCCGTCTCTGTCATTTGTTGCAGTTTGTTGAACACGAGTTGATGCAATTACTGCAAATCTTGTCCAGCAGCAAGTGATGAAGACTTAGAACTTATGTGTATCTGTAATATGTACACAATAAATAATAATTAAACAACCCCATGGTTACACACATGTCATAGTCTTTCTCCTATCATATGGTTTTAGTTATTTTTTCATTTATGAATTTTTGTTACTTGTTTTCTTAAATGTCCCTGACTTGTTTTCCTACACCAACTTCATCTTTCTTTTGCTTGGCAGAGATAGCTGTTTTTTCAGCTTACGATTGGGGGCATTCAAATTATTTATTTATTTTTATATAAACAGCATAAGTGCTGCCAGCACAATTTCTTGGGAAAGTGCTAGGCTTAGCCTCATTCTGTACGGTAGCCAAGCAGGGCACGTTGTTAGTACTCTGCGAACAATGGGTAATATTGTTATATTAACTTGGTTTCATTTCTTGGGGGAGAAAAGAAAGGTTGGTGGATTTAGTAGGAGATAAACTAAAAAATAGGCACATGCCCAATTCGGATTTTACTGAGAACAACAGAGTAACTCCAGTTAACATCACTGAGAATGAGGTTAAGCTTTTAGGATTACATCTGTTTCAGCAGCTGTAGTCATCCGTATGTTAGATTTCTAACCTCACCCACAGGCTCTACATGTCAGTGGAGAGAAGCTGTAACCTCCTGAGGGGCCGTTGGTCCATCCTAAGGTGCCTGGGAAGTGTGTGTTGAATTTGCCTCCTTTGCTGATTGTGTCATTTGCTTTCAAAAATTTTAATGATACAACTCTTTTTTATATAAAAGTGTCTTGAGCTATGAGTATCCCACAGTGGTGTTTTGAACATGGTGAGTTTTTGCAAGAGCTTGGGCAGCATTTTCAAAGCCCACAGCCAAGCAACATTAGCCATGCTCAAGCAGAGAAGCACTGGGGAGCAATACCTGAGCACTGGGTGGATGATTTAACTCTGGAACTATCTTTAGTGCCTGACTTAAATAGCCTTGAAACAGCCAGTTCTTATCACCATTCCTTGTTTCCAAGCAGCTTTTTTTCCAGGGCTGAAAGTTTCATGAAGAGGTTTGTCTCTTCATTTTCTACCTGTAACAGCTTCAAAATCATCCTCAAATAGGGCACCTGAATGGTGAAGCCCTTCACTGGCATGTTTCTTTTCATTTGGAGAATTTACTAAATGATGTACACCATGCCTTGACTGCTGAGGTGAATGGATGGTATCTTTGGAAGGACAGAGCTTCCCATGGATTGAGCTGAATGGATCTTGATGCCTTCATCCCAGTGTAAACTGCAAACCCTTGTGTATATGCCCTTAGGGGATCTGTCTGTGGGACGTGCCCTAAGTGACCTACAGTGATATGGCAGATCTAAGCCAGATTTTCATGGACTGGAATGCAAAGGGCACAGCACATAATCAGCTGTGCTCCTGGACACAGGAGCTGAATGGAGCTGAATCCCAAGCAATTATTTTGATTTACTATTAAAAAAAATGTTTGCATGACTTTGACAGAGGTTACGCTCAGTCTCCTTGCAGACTCATCAGATCTCATGCTCCAAGCGTGACGCTCAGGAGCTGCTTCCTGCTGCCCTGGCTGCTGTGGCCACAGCCCACACCTATAAAGCACAGGCAGAAGTCACAAATACCAGTTGCTGCCTGGGTTCATGGCATGTCCCCAGCCATATTAACCCCACATGCACAGAAGCAGTTTTAGCCACCACTCAGCATAGTTCTGCCTCATGCATTAAAGCAGGTAACCATTGGGAAGTCTCCCTATCGGCTCAAAGGTCCCTTTGCGGTTCCAAGTCGTACCAGCTCAGACACAGTGTGGGATTTTTTAAGCTTTGAAGAAGTCCAGATAAGAGAAGTTCAAAATAATTTTAATTTTAAAGTGAATTCAGAGCACTAGAAGTTTCGAGCAGCTTTTTTCTCTCATGATTGAAAATCAGTGCAGCTCTGACAATAGACAATGTGTGAGTGAGGAAACTGTTGTTTGCAGGATAGTATGAAAATTTGTTAGAAAAAGCTTTCTGCCAGAGACAAGGGGACAGCTGATATCTAGAGAAGGAAAAATAATCTCTGGGGTTAACAGGAAAAAAAAAATCTGAAAGCATTCCAGAACATTTCACCAAAGAAAGTTCAAGTATTAATGACAGATGTTAATTTTGTTGCTTAATGCTTGACTGGCAGGTAGTCAGATACTTGTGAGCTGAGTGTGGCTTAAGAGCTTATTTGAAAGCAAATAGAAGCTTCAAATGAGGCAACTCTGGTTCCCAGTTCTGGGAGAAATATGGGAACTGCTGTGAGCTGTGAACATATATCTGTTTAGCCCAATATCCTGTCTTTAGCAGTGACCAGTGGCACATGCTTTGGAAAAGAAAAGAAATATAGAGTGTATGAAGCATTCCTTCCCCTCCTATAATTCCCCGATCCTAGCTGTCAAATGTTTAGGGACTTCCTAATGCCAGACATTGCATCTGGACCATTGTTTTTAATAGCCACCAATGGACCTATCTTTCATAAATTTGACTAATCTTTTTTTGAACTCACTTATACTTTTGGCCTCTGCAGTATCCTATGGCAATGAACCTTAGGCTGAATTACGTTCCATGTTAAAAAGAACTCTCTTTTGTCTGTTTTGTACCTGGTTCTTGGTAATTTCACCAAGTGTCCCAGTTCCTGCACAGTTAAAAATAGTAAATGGCTGTCCCTTGCTCAGACCCTTAAGGCTGATTTCTCGGTTTAGAGATTAGAGATCCGCAGATTCCCTAATGAAACAGAAAATGCTTACTGTCTGAAAACTGCTCTGTATCTGTGTTGCCCTCTCTATTATACACTGCTTCAAATAGTATCACCCTATATGTTTTAAAATATGACTACACCATGTTATACTACTTCCCATACATTCTGGCTATTTTTAACCTCTATATAACCAATCACAGAATTCACAGAATCATAGAATATGCGGAGTTGGAAGGGACCCATAAGGATCATTGAGTTCAACACTTGGCCCTGAACAGAACTATCCCCAAGAATCACATCATGTGCCTAACAGTATCATCCAAATGCTTCTTGAATTCTGGCAGGCTTGGTGCTGTGACCACTTCCCTGAGGAGCCTGTTCCAGTGCCCAGCTACCCTCTGGGTGAAGAACCTTTTTCTAATATCCAGTCTAAGCCTCCCCTGACACAACTTCAGGCCATTGCCTTGGGTTCTGTAACTGGTCACCACAGAGATCAGTCTGCAGAGCCTGTCCCTCTGCATCCCCTCACAAGGAAGTTGTGGACTGCAATGTTTCCCCTCAGTCTCCTCTTCTCCAGGCTGTACAGCTCAAGTGACCTCAGCCGCTCCTCATACGGCCCTTCACCATCTATGTTTTCCTCCTTTGGACATTCTCTAATAGCTTAATATCTTTCCTATATTGTGGCTCCCAAAACTGCACACAATATTCAAGGTGAGGCTGCACCAGTGCAGAGACAATCACCTCCCTCGACTGGCTGGCAGTGCTTTGCCTGATGCCCCCCTAGACATGGTCGGCCCTCCTGGCTGACCAGGCACTTCTGATTCATATTCAGTTTGCCATCAGCCAGGACCCTCAGGTTCCTTTCCATGGCACTGCTTTCCAGCATCTCATTTCCCAATCTATATGAACATTTGGGGGTTGCCCCATCCCAGGTGCAGAATCTGGCACTTCCCCTTGTTGAACTTCATGCAGTTGGTGATTCCCCAGTCCTTTAACTTGTCAAGGTTGCCCTGCAGGGCCTCCCTGTCTTTGAGGGAGACAACGACTCCTCTGGATTTTGTGTCATCTGCAAACTTGCTTAGTATGCCTTCCATTTACAGTGGACTGTGTTCACCTATGCCTGGAAAGAAACCTAATCCTTGTAAAAAGCAGTACAGTTTTCTCTTGTGTTTCTTGTTGCTCTTACAAGAGCTGATAAGGTGTGTCCCCAGGGCAGTGGAGAGAATCATGAAATCATAGAATCATTTAGGTTGGAAAAGGTCTTAAAGATCATTGAGTTCAGCCATAGACCTAATAGTGTTAAGCTAAACCATGTCTGTAAGTGCCACATCTACATGTCTTTTCAATGCCACCAGGGGTGGTGAGTCCGTCACTTCCCTGGGCAATCTGTTCCAGTAACAACTCCTTCTGTGAAAAAATTTTCCCTGATAGCCAATCCAAACCACTCTTGGAGCAAATTGAGTCTTTTTCCTTTTTTTCCCTGTTGATTGTTACTGGTGACAAAGGAAGGAGTGAAATGATTCTTGATTCAAGGCATCTTCTCTAACTGTCCCTAGCATCTCTCTGCAGGGATGCAGGGACCACCTGCAGCTGGGCTTACCCTCTCCCCACTGCAGTTTCAGGGCCATCACTGCTGTGATGGGGAATCTGGAGAAGAGCGGAGTTGACAACTGTTGGCAGTTGATTGGACTTCATCAATCTTGTAAAGAGCCATCCCAGAAGGACACGAAGGGTTTTTCAACAAGATGAGTTCTTACCCTCTTCTTTTCTCTGTCTACAGGGAGATAACCTTTCACTGGCCTGAGAGGGAAGGGTAAGGGAGAACCCCTGGTTTTGGAATCCAGCTGCAGTTAGATGAGAAGCAATACTGTTTTACATGTTCTTCTTTTTAAAGTATTGTTACAGCTGCTAACTTTTGCTTTTTGTCTGTGAGAAGTCCCTGGTTGCTGCTTTTCCCACAGCACTTCCCACTCTGCAGTAGGAGGCTACTCTGAGGAGCAGAGGGGCTTCTCTGAGCATCTCATCTACTTGAAGAGAAAAACAGACAACCTCCAAGCTGCTCTTGATTTACGAGTGCTTACCCAGCAAAGGTGATTAGACCAAAATGTTGACCTAAAGCCACCAGTGGGAGGCAGCTCCATTGCTGTTGTGATTGGGCTTACCTCATACCCTCAGATCAGTATCTGATTTATCACCACAGTGGTTCTGCCCTAAAGTATTAACCCTAAATGTTCTTATGCTTCCTGGTGGATAAATCACAAGGAGATATAGGTTTAGAGCCAAATTTTCAGAGGCAGCTTCCAAATATTTTCATCTCTTTTAGCCCTTAAGCTTTTGGGTGCATTGCAATTGAAATAGGTGAAAGCTCCAAAATCAGTAAGGCTGCTTCATTATGCTCAGAAAATCTAGGTGCCTGCTGATGGACCAGATCCCTTTCCTATTCATATTCCACTCTGCATCCACTGGACACCATTCATGAATTGTCCAGGGGTGTTCACAGAAAATATCTGCATCATAATCTGAAAAATAGAAAAGCATGGTAATGACCTGTGGTAGATGCTCTGGTAACCAGGGTCAGTGAGAATAGTTAGTCTGGTTTTTGTGCACTAAGCCCACTGAGGTTTAATGGGAATGCATGGGCATGCTTTGCTGAATCAGTGCCACATGGCATAAAAATGACATTTCTGACTCTAAATTTTGAATGTACAAATACTTTGGCACCAGAAACAGAGTGTGCAAAGAGTTAGAGGCACAAACCTGCAGGACATATCAAGGCCTTTGTGAAATATGTCCCTGGATTTTGGCAGCTGACTTTGACTTCATGGTCAGAGGCTGAAGAAAAATATGTTCAAATTTCTATAGTAAACATAACTAGCAGACCTTAACTTTAGCAGTGAGTCTATTACCATGTGCATTCAAAAATTACATTTTTAATCTGTTATGTCAATTACTGCCATTTAAAACTTTTTTTCTCTGTTAAAAAAGGTGTGTTAACATGAACTGCAGGAGAGCTTGCTCTTGAAATGACAATATTTAATTTTAATCCTTCCATTTCTTTGAACCAGATTGTGCATACTTCTAAAAAGAAACTCTCCTTTGCGTTCAACAGCATTGAATTTGAAACAAAAAAGAAAGGTTGCACCTGAAAATCGAGCCCGTATAACTGTGAAGGATCTTTTTAACAGTCACTGCACTGTAGCTGGCAGATCACTGTTCAACTGTGGAGCAATTATAGTCCTCAGAAGAACTGCTCTACTTCTGTTTTACACTGCAGTAACTTAATGAAGTAAAATTGGACTAGTGCCATGGCATTTAAGGAGCTATGTTTTGAAGCTTCCTTCACACCAGAGTAATTTGCTGTGACATGTTGCACATGTCTCAGAAATACAATCAGAGATAAATCATTAAAATGGTCAGTTATCACTGCACTGTAGCCGTGCACTGAGGTTGTCATGGATTCCCCACCTGCTATGGGGGATGGATATCAAAGAAGGCAAATGGCCAACAGAGGAATCATTTCAGAGGTCTGCATTCAGGTATATCCCTGTGGCCAAAGATGCAGTGTTCATACTTTTCTTCCCCAAATAAAGGTTGGAGTAATTTCTCACACATTGTGGGCAGTCCTTGCTGGGTAGTGTAAAGTAGTGCAGTTTTCACTGTGAGTGGAAAGAGTCAGGGAAGAACCTTCACTCACACTCATGCTTGATTCTGCATGTCCCATTGGATTCAAAGCTGCTTACGCGGCACATTTCCTATACAATGAACAGCAAGTGCTGACCAAGGGGATTAGCCTGCCAGCCCCCAGTCAGTGGGACATCACTGTGCTATTTTATTATTGCTTTCCATTTTGTGTAGTCAGTTTTACCTGTGAGGTTGCCTGCAGGAAGACATTCTGCATGCAAGTACTGCTATTGCTGTTGATTTAATCCACTCACAGCTTTCATTCACAGCCTAATTTCTGTTGTGAGGCCCTCCTTATTGCAGAAAGTCTATGTAACAGTGAAGACATTCTCAGCTGCTGATCACAGCTGTGCTGGGACCCAAAATGAGAAGCTCTTTGCAAAATGGGAAAGGTTTGGAAAGTTAGTAGCACCATGAATTGGCTTAGGTTTACGCAAATTCCTCCAAACTCAGAAACACCATATTGGATCAAGAAGTAGCTATTGGTAGAAAACTTCTAGAGGAAGGGAGACTCCAGCTTTCTTCCATTTGCTGATTTCTTCCCTTGAGATGAAGAACTTGAAAATTTTTTTATATCTTCCAAATTCAGAGCTATGAATGCCTAAAAAAACAAACACAGTTCTATTGTTTCTTGCTGCTCCTCTGTTGATAAACAAGGAAGAAAAAAGCCTTAGGAAAGGCTCTAACTGATTCTGTGAATGCTCCTGATTGTGCATTAAATCACCACCTGACCTCTGGGACTGCCCGCTTACCATCAGCTACAGTGTCAGCATCGTAAACAAGGAAAGCACAAATGTACAAATTACAAACACAACCACCATGATCTTGGAAACCGCTGTTTTTCCTTATCTTCTGACAAATAAATGCATAGAGACCAAAATAAGTCTTTAAATATAATTTCATAGACTAAGGTTTACTTATGGTCCTCACTTTTCTGAGAATTCAGAACAGCATTTCTGGGTAGCTTTATTGTACCTTTCGACCCACTAAAGCCTTGGTGTTGTAAACTGATTCTCACTCTGCACTACTCCATAACTTAAAGGGTGTCTCAAAACAAACAGCAGTAGATCAATTTACATTCCTGGGTACTACTGAAATTGAAAGGCTTTTATTTTTATTTCTAGAAAAACATACCTTTTTGGGAAAGCATTTTAAGAAACTGCTCTAGGTCGCATTTTACTTAGTCTCATACATTAATTGATTTTTTTTCTTTTAAAAATCAAGCTGTTACTTAAATTACAAATAATCCTCGTTTTCCAATTCTTGTAAACACACCTTTTCAGCCCATTCCATTCACTATGAAGAAAGTGGAGGAGGGGGGAAAGTTCTGCTTAAGTTCCTGGGCAGGTTGCAGGTGCATTTGTTTGTATTAAGAGAAATGTCTAACAGAATCCTCCTTTGTGACACACTATAGCAACTTTTCAATTTTCTGTCATTAGCTGGTGGTACTTCCTCCTCAATAAGGTACTATTGTACTGCCTCTAACCTGATCTGGGAAACACTGTGGAGCTGTCAACTCATCAACCCTAGAAAATGGATAGTTAATCTTTTCAGGTGACTTGTTTCATTTCCTGTAGCTCATGTAAAATCCAAATATTTAGCTACTACAAACAGTGAGTTTTTCACCTAGGTTTCACCGATAAAGAAACAAAGATTATTACTTCTAATTTTTTTTTTTCCTTTTCTGTTGTTTGAAAATTAATGCTTCTGGATGAATGGAGTCTCATTTCTAGTTTCACAATTGAGCAATTTATTAAGATGGCATACAATTACATTTTCTGAGGTTTTTAGTTTGCACTGGGTTTAAAAATTCACCTTCTATTTTCTCTGGTGCTTTTAGATTTTTGGTTCTCATCCACTGGTATGCTGCATTGGACTAAGTCTTTCAAGGACCTAATCATGCAGATGAAGGATGCTTCATGCAGGATCAGCCTCCCATCATTTCAAACTTAAAGGTGTCTTTTTCAAAATCAGAATCCCACTGTCAAAAAGGTTCCATCACCACAGCTCATTTGCTTATTCTCTTGACCCTCTTTAAATGTCTTTTGTGCTTTGGTATCACCTCCCTGACAATCCTGTACTCACTGAGAAAAGATAGATTGCAAGGAATAAAAAGCAAATGAGGTTTTTCCATCTCAGTAAAAATAAAGCACAAATCACCTACAACAAAGCAGGTGGCAACCGGCTCTTAAAAACTCAATGGGGAGGCCCAGCATCTTCTAATGTAAAAGGATGTTTTGCGACAGTGATATAATTAAATCCTTTTGCGTTATAAGAGCATTAGAATAAAAGCCTCTGAATAAAAGGCAAAGCCTCTGTCTCTGAAAGTAATGCACGTGTGTAGCTGTTTGCTCTGGTTTTGTTTACTTTAGGATTTTAGTAGGCCTTTTTCAGAGGTCACTCTTTATAGTCAGAGCCTTTGGGGTGCTCAGTGCCCTTTGCACCTTGGTGGAGAATCACTGAAACCTGCAGGCACGGAGGAGACACAGAAAGACAGGGATTCTGAGAAGCAAAGAGCTGTTAAGATTCATGGCAATGTCTAAAGATAAGTCCTGAAGAAATGCCTGAGAGCTGCACTCTTTATGGATTGGGTGTTTAAAACAACAAAAATTGCATGTCTAAGAAAGATCCTGTACTGCAGAGAAACACTTTCAATCTGCTGGTTTACCCACAGGAAAGATTCCACCTCAGAGATGGTGGAAAGCAGAGGTAAAGGCAAAGGCCCCTCTGAAAAGAGTTGCTCTGTTATCTTCTAATATATTAAAGGGGAAGCAATTCTTGGAAGATGTGGCATGAAATCAAATTACATGGTCTTATGTGATGCCAGTGACAATGGAGGTTCCCTTGAGGACTAGAAAGCCCAAGCAGGCAGTCTTTTTGGAAAGTTGCACCAGAGCAGAAATTCCTGA
This sequence comes from Pyrocephalus nanus, assembly GCA_038380795.1. NCBI lineage: Eukaryota > Metazoa > Chordata > Aves > Passeriformes > Tyrannidae > Pyrocephalus > Pyrocephalus nanus. The sequence continues at coordinate 45,113,008 of CM076259.1, forward strand.
AATTTTTAAGTGACAGTGCCTGCATGCATTCAGTTTACATCCCAGAACACAGCTGTGATTTCTAGACTACTAGAAAGTAATCTAGTTTTTGAAAAGAGGGTTATTATGTGGGAGTTTAGTATGTAAAAGAGAACAATAATGGTGGGAAAAGAAGTGGAAGAGAGAGAAAACTTAGAACGAAAACAAGAGAAAATGTAGGATACAATTTAAAGGGGCAACTATGGGGTAATAAAGCAGATCTACGCCAGGTCAAGAAAGCAATTTTTTCCCGTCAGAGTGGCTATCACACTAGAACACAACCCACACATTATTACAAAGAACTGCAAGCTCCTGAGGTTTGGGCTGCAAATTAACATCTGAACAGTCTGGTAAGAGTGGGCTTGGTTCCTTCTGAGCTCACTCTGACAGCCCTCCCCTGCTGTAATATATTAATATAGTCATGATAGCTTGAAGATATAACTGTGATGGTACAAAACTTAATGTGCCCCCAGCGAGCTCTTAATCCTTCTGTTTCATGGTGTTCTCACTGCTCAAAAGCAGTGCAGTTTACAGAGCAAAAAAACCCCCGGCACATTAATCTTACAATGCTGAACACCAAAGGAAGCATGATAGCTAACATTTATATTTTATACCAAATAAATTTACAGTAACAAATATTATTACAACAATTACCAAAGGAACTTAGAATGGCTAAGTTATTTTGGGATTGCTTTTGCATTGACTTTTGGAGCACCCCATAATCCTTCCCTTTGTATCAGCTCAGAAACAGTGAAGCCTCTTTTATCCCAACTAGCTGACCCAATCTGAGCTCTTCTTAGAAAATAAAAACATATGTTATTTTTTAGTTACTTCATGTGGAGATCCATTTAGTCTACCTCCTCCGATAGCTTCTGTTGCCAAAACTTATAGTTTTATGAAATAGCAGTAGCTGCTCCATAGTTGGACTTGAACCTGGCTTCCAGGTTGGATCCCCAGTTTCATCTCTATGCCTGAAACAATCACCCCAATAAGCCACATTGTCTGAAGTTTTTTCTGCTTTATCTTACACCGTGGCAGAGTTTTTCCCCTTGGCTGTCTGATCTATTGGAGCAGAATGCATGGTGTGTCAAAATATTCTACCCTTCGCTTCTGGAATACTTTCTTAACTTTTTTTTGGGTTGTTAGACACCAGATCAGTAATTGTCTGAATCACCATTGTAGTGGGGCGCGCACGTGTGTGTGTGTGTGTGTGTGTGTGTGTGTGTGTAAGGGGAAGGGATGAGTCAAACCTCATGGAGATGATGTGGTGTCATATCCCTCGTGACAGGCTCCTGGAACCCACATGGGAAAGCCCCAGAGTAGCTGTCTGTCATAAACAGCCCTGGAAAACTGTAACACATCACACCTCCTGGAGTCCCTAACCCAGCCTCAGACTGACAAGGACAGTGAGAACACTGCCCTTTACCTTAGCCCGGAACCCCAGAGTGGCCAGTGGGTCAGAGGCCCCTCCTGGAGGGGGTTGGACAAAGGGATTGAGCACATAAAACCAAAGGCATATGTTTGCCATGTGTTGCAGCCCTGCCATCTGGACATGTGAGAGCTGGTCTTCCACAAGGTTCCAATGGAGCTACATGATCTGTCTCTCTCTCCTTCTCATTCTCTCTTTTTGCTCCCTCTGCTTCTCTTTCTTTGCTCCTATCTTGATGCTTTGGGTGGCTTGGAGCTGGAGAGGCTGGATTTTGACTTAAGTGTTGTGGATTAGTATGTGCTGGGTTAATACTATGGTGGAACATTTTATCTAGATTGTGTGATGCCCTTTTGAATTTTTGCCAAGTTCCCTTATTTTCAGCTCTTAATTATCAATAAAAATACCTCTTGGGAACAAGTCTGTGGCTTATTCTCTTAACACTGTCATGAGGTATTATGGAACTCTCTCCATATATTTTAAAGTAGCACTCCTGTCTGAGCCCATAAGCTTGCAGCTCTGGGACCAGAGTGTTACACCCACAAATGTTGGACATGTTTTATTTTGTTAGCCTCACTAAGAAGAGGTTATGTTTGTGCGGGTTGTATATAATATAAACAGTAACAAAAAGAAAAAAAATTACATTTTACTCACTCCAGGCTTTGGTGCAGCAATGACTTAGCTGAGTAAGGGGTAGAAAGACATGGTTTTACAGGCAGGAGAAAGAAATGTGACAGGCTACTGACCCAGGAAGTGTATAAGGATGTGTGAGGGAGGATGAGATGGGAAGCAGCAAAGGAAGGGGGCAGGAGGGCTGTCTGGCTGCAGGCAGGGAGGAAGGTGAGGAGGCAGCTCAGCATGAAGTACTGCTGTTTCAGTTCAGTTCTCTTGGTGCACAAGAGTAGAGCATATACAGTGTGTAGTAACAGGGAACACCATCACTTCTACCCCTTGTAACCTGCTCAACATCTGCAGGCGGTCATGAGATGAGCTGAGCAGACAATGTGGGCTGAAGCAGTGAGCTGAAGAGCCATCCTGGTCATTCTTCTCCATCTCTCCATTACTACCAAGATGATGCAGACTTTGCCAGTTAGTGCAGGGGAAATCAGCTAGTGACAAATGGGCTACAATTGCCTGAGACTGAAGCAGCACAGAAATGAAGCTGAAGGGGAAAGAAAAACGTACAGCAGGCTTGGTGAAAACACATTTCCCTTTCTGTCTACAAAAACGAAGTAACGTGGGTTTCCTTTCAGGTGTTAAGCTCTTTCAATGCAGCACTAATACTGTTTAAATCTCTGTTTTGTGGGAAGACCTCATCGCAACTTATTGTGTGTTGAGATTTCAGACCTTCATACCTTCTTTGATGGGCTGTGGCAGCAGTCAGGAAGATACTGATGCTTAGGCAAGTCCAGGCACACCTCCTCTGGGCAATCCTGTCTGGCACCAGCATGTCAGCTCAGCCCTCCTGCTTCTCACAGAGTTTCAAATCAAAGCTCACCAGAGTTTCATGCCTTTCTTGTCAGTAAACATCATGGCCTCAGTCACATTTGACAGAATCTGCAGAGGATGAAGTTCAGCAGCCAGACTAACACAGCAGCCTTATGACTGTGGTGCAATGACACACTCAACCACACGGCCAAAGCAGGGCAGGAGGATCAAAGTGAAAGACTTTGGTTCAAGATTCAAAATTCAGCCCATCAGGCCTTTCCAGGCTTCCTGTCTCATGGCTCTGGCTTACTGCATTGCAGCAGCCTCTTACTCAGAAGCTGAGGATGCTGTGGTTTTAGTTCTCCTCTCCAGGCAGAGGGAAGAAGGCAAAGAGGAGAGATCCTGAGAGACCCCTGGGAACTGCTGCACTCTGGAAAGGGTTTTTTGCAGGTCTAGTATTTGGCACAGATTTCAAAAGGTAGGCTTTGGATGTTTCTATAGTGATATAGCTGTACAGCAGCTCACTCACTTCATGGCGATATTGGAGGTGTAGCAGAAGATAATGACCTTGTTTGACCTCATTGCACTTTTTCATAGCCTCTGCATCTGTAATGCAGTGACATAATGTCCTTTAAAGCAAGCTATTTGCAAGAAACCAGCAAATCTGATTCAGTGCTTGCTGTTTGCTTTTTCTACCTTTGACTTGAAGCCGTCTGCATGGTTCTTGGAAGTTCCAAGAGATCTCTTCTGCTGCAGAAATGTCAATGAAATTATAAAAAGATTTGCAAGATGGAGAATAAGAAAAAATTATTTGTCCTTATGTTGCACCTTGGGACTGAATGATGCTGACAGCTGTGCACCTTCAACTATTGTCCTGGCAGTGGTGCAATGATATGATATATTTAGGTTATGAATGACTGGAAATTCTGAAGCTAGACATTCTTTACCTGAAAATACCAGTTCATAATATAGAAACAATGTATGGAAAACAACTATGGTGTTTTATAGCACAGAAAATTTTTTAAAATTTCTTTTAATGATCTAAAGGTTTAATTTTGACATTTTAAATGAAAATAATCCATTCTCATGTTTGAAACAGTCTTTTATTTCAAAATGGTACCTATAGGGATAACTATGCTATGGTCTAAAAGAAAATTGAAATATTGTGAAATAACTGAAGAAAATACAAAACCTAGAAATAGTTTATAAAGTTTCTTTGAGTAGTCTTTGCAAAGTTCCAGTTCATGAAGTTTTTTGAGATCATGATTTTTCTTCCCACAGTGAAAGGAACTGTGAATGAAAAATTCAGACATCCATATATGAAGAAACCATTTCCCACTATCTTTGAGAATGTCTGGGAAACATAAGGAAACCACTGACAATTAGTGGCCAAATAAAATAGTTTGCTCTTCCACTTTATAATCATAAAATGCATTCATCTGGCAGCACTGGTTTTGAAAGGACTGGCTTAATGGATCCATGTGTGGCAGATGTTACATTTTCTAACAGTAATTTTAAATTCATTCTGGGAATTGGCAGCACCTTCCCAGACAATGCATGTTAGCATTTTCACAGAGAGCCCTGTTAATGAAAAGGAACACCACAAAAATAACCAAAGAAACAAACATGTAATGCAACACCTGCCTTCCACTGGTCCAAGGTTCCCACTCAGTATTCTTCAGTTCCCAGGTTCAAAAGAAGCAGTATATTAATTAATCCCATATAAGTACATTATTTTCCAATTTAATTTTTCAGAAAACTAAAACACTGGGCCTACATGTATTTTAAACAAAAACTTAATGTTTATAGTTTCTTTTGGCTTAAGTTGGCAATGTGTTGTGGTGTAACAGTAATCTCAGTATCTTTAACACTGTTATTTCAGGTTTTCATACCAAAGGTTCATAATCAACCAAAATGCTGCAGCAATGTGGACAGTTTCTGGACACCTGTGCTTCCCTGTCCTCTCTTTGTATCTTATTTGCCAGATAAATATTTGCTAGCTCTTAGGAGTCTGAAAACTACCACTTTTTAGACTGTCCTCCATACCCATGTGAAATGGATCCTAAATCTTTAATTTCTTCTTGCCTTTGTAAGTTCCACCTCAGCAGTGACAGTGGACTGCAAATTTGCATTTTTTTCTGGCTGCCTGGTTTAGTTTTTACTGCATTTACCAGGTGGCCTCCTGGAAGGATTCCTACTGAGCACTTGACAAGGTGTTGTTTCATTTCACCTGCTGGGCTCTGGCCAGTTGCAGCAGTGGTGCTCAGACTCGCACTAATATGCAGTTTGTGTTCCTCCACTGTGGGAAAAATTAAGATGGATTGAACCTAAGGGCTTCAGTATGACGCTATAAAATGATGATAAAAGCATGCATTAAACTTCTTGGCTAAACATTTACTTAAAAAGTACGTTTCTTTGAATTTTTTCTATGCTTTTGAGGACAACATGTAATGTTCATAATAATGGTAAAACTGACAAGTGTTCCCTTCCATTTTTCTGATACTGTGCTTCAGGTTCCTGGGAAGTAAAGGATTGTGTCTCTTGCAGCCTTGTGAAGCTGATGTCCCCCAGGCTTAATGTTATATTTCAGATGCGAATTATGAATGCCACCATCCTGTGACCGAATTATGGGGACATTGTGACATACAAACTTTCAGAGATACACACTGTCTCTCTTCTATCTCAACACATGAAGTCATATGCCAAAGGATGGTTTATGGAATATGGACAGATAAATGGGATGGGACTTCAGAGACAGAAGAGCAGAAAAGATCAGAAAGGAAGCTAATTTGAAGAGATGAAGGTAGAAGAAGAGAAGAAAATTGAAGTGGCTACATAACACTGAAACTAAGAGGAGCCTTGGGCAGACTCAGGTCCAGTGCAAATCATTTGTTTTCATAAGTAGTCCAAACCCAGCACTTTTGCTTTTCTGCTTGAAACCTGAAAGCAAGAGGCACTTTGAGAGTTGCAGCTTAGGGTCACTTGTATGTGGGAAATCAATAGTATGGCAGAACCTGACTGTCAAAATTGAAAATAATTCATTAAATAGGTATCACCCATTTTGTCTGTTCTTCAGAGGAAAATTTCCAAGGGCCTTGACTGTAAGAAAGCAGGCTCTGAATTTTTCCAAATATTGTTTTTTTTTAATGACCTACTATGGAAGAATATTGACCATCAGGTGTAAATCTGAGCCGAAGATAGAAATAGTGCAACATACATTACAAGTTCCTCCAGAAACACAGGTTTCAGATCGTGCCTGAATGAATCATGAAGTGCGGGGTGCAGAGATAATAAGAAAATTCACTGCTGCTTCCTTCTACATTGATCAAATATGGAAGGAAAAGTGTTGATTCCCGGAAATAAAAAGGGGTGCTGTAGAGTTTACTCTCTCTGATGGATGAGATGATGGATCAAGAAAGGAAGAGGATATAAATAGAGGATATAAATACAGTCCCTGTGTGCAAGTGTGTCTGTGCCCGAGTGTGCTGGAGGAGGCAGTGTGGGTTGAGCCACTGACTCAGTTCTGCTAGGCTGGTGGAGACTTTCCTTGTCTGACACTGTCTGGCTATAACTAATAAAACCTCTTGCTTTGATCTTGTGACAGTGGAAATCCAGCTAATGCCACTGTTTTGAAAGCTTGTGGGTTCCTTTCATTATTTCATTACCTATGTTAAGTAAAAGAAACAATGTGGTTTGTTTTAAATTAATGGCCGTCCATTCATTACTGCAGTGACTCCGAGTATTTTCCCCTGTTGGCTCTCTGTAGGGTCAGCCCCTGACTATTCAAGTTTTGTGGGTTTCACTCAGCTTCTGAGACTCAAAGCTAAAAGGAATGTCCTCCTGTAACCACACCATAAATAATTTTCATGGTGGTCGGTGTGAAGTGAATCACTGGTCTTGGGAAGGAGGTCTCAGTAAGAAAAATGCCCATAAACCAGCCCCCGAATACCTAAATATCAAGCTCAGCAGCCAAATTCCAGCCCCCAGGAACAGAAAACACCAAGAGAAGCGGCTAATCTTTCTGGGACACTCTGTAACAAACACAGCACCAGAGACACAGAGGGAATAAATCTGTTATGGCTTTACTCTCACCTTATCTACACCACCCGAAACTATTATTGCCACTAACCTTTTTACATCCTCCAACTTTTTATCAGATATTGGAACTCTTTTCTCTGTCTTAGATTATTTTTTCAACTCTTTGGAGCAGGGGTGATTTTTGATCCCTGCTTTTTGACTTGTTTTTTTTTCATTTGGGCTTGACAATGCTGTCATAGAAATTATTTTAAAAAATAATATAAGTGGAATGTAGTTGATTTGATGTCTTTCATGAATGATAAATCATTCTATAAATGTTATTTGGGAGAATAACTGACAGCATGTTTTCCACAGTATTAATATATTTTACATTGTTTCTTATATCATTCTATCTGCTGAACTAATAAATTTGGTGTTCAGAAAGCTGTGCTGCAAAAAACCATCTTTCTGACTTACAGGAAAATTAATTAAAAAAAAATAAAAACTGACCCCACTTTTTCTCCTGTCTTCTCTCTCTTCTTTGCCTCTGTTCTATTCTTTTGCAGCTCTCCTGAGCCAGAGCTCTCTGGACCCTAACTCCAGCAAAAGCCCTGATTCCTTCCGTAGAGGCAGGAGATGAGGCCAGGAGACCTAAGTGCAGATTTCTAAGGAGATTTCCAAAGGAGAGTCATGAATTTCTAGAGTCCCAGAGCTTCATGGATGGATCTAGGTATGGAAGCCCTTCATCGTGTTGTGACCTAGAGACTTGAAGGTGTTTGCCAAATGGAGAGGGATACCCCCATTTTCCCATCACATCCACATGTCTTGCACCCTGAGTGGTGCAGGATAGTGAGAGGAGCCAGGAGCTGCACAGTCCTGCGACCCTGGATGTGGGAGCAGAGAGACGTGCCGATATTAAAGGAGCTGAACTGAGCTGAGGCCAATTTCAGAGGCCACCAGGTGCCCATATGACTCTGGCTGAGCCTGGCTCCTTGGAATTTTGTCCGTGAGAGGTACTCTCACTGATAGCTGACAGTGCTGGTAGGAGAAAACCTAAATGTCACCAATATATCTGGGGCTCACAGATTACTTTTGCTGAGGATCACTGAAACCATTAAGTAGCTCTACAATCAGAATATGACATATAGAAAATGCTGTGGACTTGGATAATAGGGAGAAAAATAAATATTTATCTGATTCCCAGACTATCATCCAGCCTCTCCTGATAAAGGAAATTGTATTTTAGGTATGAAATGATAGGAAAAAACCAATTCTGTCCATTAAGAAAAGAAAAGCAACCCGGTGTCTACATCACTGGGAGCAGTCTCTGACACACAATAGTAATGCTGTAAAGCTCTGGTGCTCAGTGGAAACAAAGAAAATGAGATTGGCACAGTTGCGGAAAACTTTTTCCTATGCACACTTACATGTCCAGTTTTGATGAGCTTTCTGGCATGTGAGTCCTTCTGCAAGTGCAAAAGATGCTGAAATACAACGTCTGGCTCCTGACAGCTTTATTTTCCTTTCCTTTCCTTTGTGGCTTCAGGCTTGTCTCCTTCATGTTAAATCCCTACCTAGTATTTGCACTTCACATTTTCCTGTTTACTGGGAACACCAAAGGCCACAGCTCAGATGTGGTGGATATGGAGAGATTCAGATACATACCTGAAACTTTCGTAAATGTATAAGTTTTTTCTCATTTTGCAAATGCTTATGGAGATATTTGCACTTTACATTTTTTTTTTTTCTGCACAAACAGCAAGGTCATTCTGTACTTGAGTGCAGGAGCCTGGAAGCTGAGGAGTATCCCTGGACGGAGCACTGGGACACTCCATAGAGCACACAGCCGGAGCATCTCTCAGGTCTGGAGAACCAAGCATCTGAAGTTTGGGATGAAAATAAAAGTGTCATAAAGTGTTACTGTTGAGAAGGCAGGCCCAGCCAGGTTTCTCAAAACTTCTCATACCTTCTCTGCCTTTTGACAGCTTCTCAGATAACTCACATGGTAAGGCAGACATATTGTTGCACCAAGTACCAGGTGGAAAAAATCAAAGTAACAGCTTGTTGCAAGGCCCTTGTTAGCATGGCAAGTTTCATATTGACACCTGGAGTGCAGACACCGCAGTCTCGACGCACACACCCAGCCCAGCTTTTCGAGAGCTATTCGGCTCCTTGCCATTGCCTCTGTGCTCCAGAAATCACTCCTGTCTGTAATCATTTAATTTCATTCAACAGTGAAAACACAGGGCGCACAAGAGGTTTTCTAAATGCCAGGGTCATTGGCTAATTTTTCTGTCTAAAATACTTAGTGGGAAACAGTGCATTAAAGGTTTGCTCATGAAACTCTGACTTCAACTGATCAACAATTATTCCCTGCAAAGCCAGAGCCAACAGCAGGATGTGTGGGAGCAGCTGCTCACCAGGATGTGCTTGTGGCTCACAGTTTGGCTAAATGAGCACCCGCACATCCTCCTGAGGTCCTGTGGAGTGAAGGGTGCTACCCTGGAAGCAAGACCCAAGGCTGGGGTCTTGCCTAGTTCAAAGACCAGCTGGTGATGCAACTCCATTCAGCCCATTAGCACAGCTTTTTCCTTCTGAATAGCCATATTTGTTAGAACAGCAAACTTGGGCTCCATCATTGCAAAAATAAGGCTTTGATGTATTGTGTCTTTTTGCCAGACATTCAGCAGTAATCTAAATAAATGACTTGGTTCAGAGGTTGACAGAATATGAGTTAAAACTCATACTTTAAGAGGAAAAAATATTCTTAGGATTTAATTTCTGCCATCATTCCTGAGCTGTAAAGATGGGGTGTCTCATTTTTAGGTATTTTAAAAACCTGATTTGGTTAAAAAAGCTTCAGCCATTGTCCTAAACAGCTGACAGGTTCCCACCAGCCTTCCTTGTGCCAGCTGGCTCATGTATTCACAGAGTCTCCTGGCAAATGGTCAAATACAACACACATTTTAAGCAGCTGGATTAACCTAGAGATTCTTACTAGAACCTTTTCATCTGTTTTTCAGAGGCAGACCATTGCCATTTAATTATACTTTAATTGAATGAAAAAACAAGTCAATACCTACTTAATTTGGGTTACAGAAAAATGGCAATGCAGAGCACTTGATTCTGAAAAGCAGCATTGAAAGGACAGTCTTGCTAATTTTAGCTACATTTGGAATTTGTTTGTGATCGTTTCCCCTTTCCCTTCCCCTTCCCCTTCCCACCGCTTTTTACATGGGGAGCAGAAAACAAACACAACAGTTCCGTGCTTGGATAAATTCTGTTATAAAGCAAAACTTGCTGCTTTACCTGCTGCAGAGATGCCTGTTAAAGGGTGCTGGTGTTCTTGCATTTTTACATCATTTAGAGATCTGTTTGCTTTTATTTTTATCTCAGAGTACAATCAAAACAGTAGTAGTCTTCCTTATGATTTCACAGTCTACATCATGATAGTGTTTGCAGTGTTTTAAATGAGGACCAAATGTTCCTCCCAAACCTAATAAAAGTCGTATCCAGACGTTGGAACCAATCTGGAGGACAGCTCTACTCATGTATCCTAATAGTTTAGTATAGAATACTTATTTGTTAGAGACAACACCACCCATCCAAAACTTTGCTGCTACCAAAAGGAAGCATACAGAATCCTTTTGTAAGACCCGTGTGTCACACTTCCCATCCCTAGCACTTCCTTCCCCACTGCAAGAGCAAAATGTGCCACATCCCATCTAACTCTCAAAATATTGAAGTGTAAAGAACTTATGAAGAGAAAATACTTTATTTGCCATGCTGTGTTTAAACAGACCAGATGAATGATGTAGCAATTCATTATATTGCATCAGATCATCCTGTTTTGTTGTCATTTGCATCCAAACTCACAGCTGAAGGTAGTCTTGATTATCATTGGCAGCTGTATCATATCTGTTGACATGATTCAAATGCTATGAGGTTAATAATGAATTCTTTAATCATTTAACATTTTTGCTGTCTGAACTATGTGAAACAGACAAAACCAAATCGGCAAATAATGCCTCTTAAATTGGATGAGAAAGTGAACTCATGAAGCTTAAGCCTGTTTTCCCTCAATCACTTTACATTTGTTCCTGTACCATTCAAAATATGAATATATATATTTTTAATGTAATGGTGAATGGTCCTCTGGTTTACTCACAGTCTTCACAGTTTTTCCAGGTAGCTTGCATCCATATTGGAACATTAGATATGGCAAATTTTTATGGCTGAAAATACCTTCAATCACATGTTTTTTGAGATAAAGTATTTCATTTACCCACCACTAGAGTTGAAAAACAAGAGTTAAGAAAATGAGTCAATAAGGAGAAACCTGATCAGAGCAAAAGAGTCTAAAGCCTGATTCATTTTGGGACAAAAACTCCCTACAGAGAAAGGTTTGTATAGATACACAAACAGTTTTTCCATGTGTTGTTATATCTTTGCTCCCACTGTCATAAGAGTGAAAGGGAGGATTCTCATGTATGTAGACACTGAGGTGGGAGCCAAGATGTTGGATGAAATTCTCTGAAATATCTTTGAAATTCTGACTAAATATTATATTGTTTTGGTTGATGCTTGATGCAGCTTGAGTTCCATGACATAAGGCTATATACCCTTGTTTTCCTTGCAAATGTCTTAAATGATTTCTAATCATCAGAAGGGACAGGAACCAGAAAGCAGGCTGAAGTATCTTTTCTTGGTGATCACAACATGAATCTCAGGAGAAGCAAAACAAGGACTTTTGAAGGTTGTGCTACAGAGCATGGAAGTGGGGATGTGTGCATTTGTCTGAGCAGATGAAGGAGGAGAAAGGGAGACGTGCTGGCTGTCCTGGGAAGGGGAGCAGAGGTGACATGGCTCACAAGGGAAAGGAATGGCTTGGCTGAGGAAGGTGTTTTTGACGAATCTCATGCAGCTGGTGTGAGAGCTGGCTGTGAGATTAACTGCCAGCTCTCCCCAACCTGATGGAAGAGCCTCCAGTTCATCTCTTATTGTAAAGCCCTTTCTGGTTCACTGTAACAGACACTCAAAGCACAGAGTAGCTCACAAGAAAAAATTTGCCTTGGTTTACTTGTAATAAACCAGATTTCTGTGAAAATGACATGAAGAAAGTATAAACCACATAAACAGATTTTAAAGGTTTCAAAATGGTATCAAGCCAAGCACTTTAGCACTCCTTAACAGTGAGCCTCACTTTGCTCTTTCATACATCCACAGTTACAGCGTTGGTAGAACGCTACAGAGCATGCTGATATTTGTAGATTGTCAGGTCTTCAGTGAAAGGCACAACATGTTTATTTGTTTAAATGACACGGTAGTTTCGATGTTGATGATGGAGCACAAGGCACTTAAAAAATCTCAGAATAGGAATACTTTGATGTTGCTGAGTCTTAAATAAAGTGGGCACAGGCTTTCTGAAAGAGCTTTGCCTGTACACCTCAGCTGTAGCATGAGGGTGACCAGACCACCCTCTAGTGGGATGAGACTGCATTTCAGCATGTTATGCGTTACTGCTTTAGCTACAAAACCATATTTCTGTTTCCTTTTGCCTTGGAGATCTTTTTAGATGAAAGATAAGATCAGATGTGTATCTATGCAAGCAGTGCAGGAGGGCTCCTATCCTAAAGGCTCTTCAAACTTCCCCTCCTCAAAGGGTTTCTGAGTCAGAGTGGTGAGAATTGGTGTCCTGATACTGAAAAAAGGGAGCTGCCTCTCCTGTGTATTTGGTTCTGAAACATTAAAATAAATGCATCTGTTTCTTCTCTTCTTTTCATTGCAACATTAGGTCTAATTGACACATGCAAAATAACAGTAAGGAATTGCTAGACTATGGAGGGAAGGAATGGGTTCCAGAAGGGAAAATTTGCAAGGGACTGGGAGTTGAGCAGCTGAAGAACTAAGAAAAGGTTTTCCTAAACTGAGTTGGTCACATGAAAAAAAAATTATGAAAAAAAAATTTCAACAACTGAGTGTAGAGAAAAAATACCATTAATTATTTACTTCACAATTATTATTTGGTACAGGCAGAGCTTCCTCATTTTAGGAAAATGCAAGATAAAGCTTCAGTTGACACACCTTGGAAAATTCCTCTGCCCAGACATGAGATGCAGCCATCAGTCCCAGCACTGGGCACACCTGGAGCACCAGCTCATGCAGAAGTGGAGAAGGCACGCAGCCCACAAAGGTGAACAGGAGAAGCCAAGTTCTCCCCAGAGGCACACTTGAAGGCTGCCACGTGGCATTTGAAGGCCATATCTCAGCCACAGCAAGCTTTGACACACAGGGTCCGGGAGCAGGGGAAAGTGGTGGAGTGCAATGGCACCCTTGGTCCAGGAGGAAGGTGAAGGTCTGTCATAGAGGGATGCTGACTGCAGTTTCCACTTCAGTTAACCATGACTTGCTGTTCTCCTTCCACTAAGTCTTCTCCTAAGCCATAAGCTCTCAGAAACAGAGACTATATCTTTTTCTGCATATGGAAAATATCAGGTTTGTTTTCCCCACTGTTGCAGTCCGAATAAATTGAAGTATTATGTATAATAGTAAACATGTGTTGTCCCTGCCTCATGCCCATGGTGTTCCCTGGTTGAGGAACAGCCTCATGAAAATTGATGTCCCTGAACACTGTCCTGCCTTAACTCTAATATTTCAAGCCCTGATTCAACCAAGGGATCTGAAAAACATCACGTAACTAATATGGCTAAGTGATGAGTGGCTCAGGCAGTGACTATGAAATAAAGGAAAAAAGTCATGGGTTTGAGTCTCTCTTACTTTTGGTCTACTGTTTGGTTTTTGACTGACTATTCCTATTACTGTAGTCACAAGAGGTTGAAGACTAAAATCCTCACAGGTAGAGTTGGTGTGTGCTATCTGCTCTGCACATGTTCGTGCACACACACACACAAACACTCTGTGTACAGAGGAGACTGAAATCTGCATACAGTAAGCAGTAAAATAGTTTCATTATAATAGCTCCTATGGTGTGGTCTTTTCTAGTGTCATATTGTACAGTCCATTACCCCTACTCTCCTCTGAAAAAAGAAAAAATTAGTTTTCTTTTAAATCTAGACTTAGAGAAAATGATTTGTCATGATACAAAGTAAGCTGTTCTGTTAAGCTTGCTGCCTTGTATTTCTTCTAGAAATGATAATATTTGTAGAGACATCCTACAATGTGGTAGCAAATATCTGAAAAATTACAAGTACCTTCATTGATATTATCTGTATTATAACGACTCAGCGTTGAGTCATGGAGATACAGTTTCTGTTTTGTTCTGTGATTGGGAAGACTTTGGGTTTGAGTTGTTTTTCAACCCTTTTTCCACTTGCAGTCACAGTCACACAAAAAATTTCCAGTCGCCATAGACAAGTTTTTAAAGGCAAAGATGCTTTTCCTTTGTTGCCTTTCACTGATGCCCTAAAAGTAGTCCATGCACTCCGTGCAGTTTGCAGACCATAAAACAAAGATGGCTGTGGTACTGGGGGATGTCATTGTTTTAGTTGACTGAGCTCAAGTGATTAAAACTTCAGGGAAGTTTTTCAGTCCCTCACCTTTCAGAAAACATGAAAAGTGACTTTTAACACATAGTTTTTTCAGGCGGTTTTACTGAGATTGACTCCTGCCACTCACAAATGGCCACAGCAGGCCAGAAACACAATGGAGGACTGGTATAGTAGAATTAACACCTTCCTTTCACACAGTTACATTGGTGAAGTGTAAGGATACTGACTTCTGTCTCCAAAAAGAAGGCACTGTTCTGTGTAATTGTGAGCTTGAACACTCTCTCACTGGGAAAAACTATTCTGTGTTTGGGTTACCAGTACCACCTCCAGTCATATCCAAGCATCCCTCAGAGGTCTCATGTCTAAGCATTTACTGGATTTTTCTTAACTTACCTCACAAACCTCTCAGCAGCTCCCAGTCAGATGTGGTATGTCTGTAAGACTTACTGAAATGTGAAGTAAATCATGCTGTAAATTAATTAAGTCTCTTACAATTTGCTTGGACAGCTAAGGTTGCAAAATGGCTAAAAATTGCTCCACGGCTATCCCTACCAGCACCTGTGTGACAGAAGCAGGAAAATTTGTGAACCTAATACAAACTGTGCCCTGGATATCCAACAAGAGCGTGCTCAGAGGTAGAGAGGGTGCTGGCAGGGTAAATGCAGGGCATGGAGGGAGACTTGTTTGCTCCACTACAGTACAGATCACTCTCATGTTAAGAGGATCGATGTTGGCTGGTTCCTCAGGGAGGTCAAATCACTCCTAGGGAATTCTATTTCAAATTATAGGAGTTCCCAGTAGTCAGAGAGGAAAGATCAATATATTCCTGCCCAGAGAATCACAAATCACTCTCACCCAGAGCCCCAGGAGGAATTTCCAGGAAGGACAAAATTCTTCTGAGACTGTTCTGACTTTCTGCCAGGGCTGTCAGTGCTAGAAGCAGTGTGCAGATGGCAGGCAGAGAGTGTGCAGGTAGTTTGTGTGGTCTGGGCTGTAGAAGGTAAATAAATTTTGTGATAAATAAACACTTTCTGGCTTTCCTAGGCTCAGCACACATCATGGGCTTCCTCCAGGTTCATTTTCCTGTTCTGGTGCTGTGTAGTCCTGAGGTATTTATGAATTTCTTGCAAAACTTATTCTCATCCTACACACTTGAGCTATTTTTTCTGCTCTTTTTAATTCTCCTTTCTTCCATTGCAGCTTCTCCATGGCTTTTTTTGTACTGTTCTCCCCATTTCCCTGTTTTCTATAACCTCTGATACCACTGACCTCATGGAACCAGGAACATTTCTACCTCTTTCTCCTGTGCAATGGAGTTCTTTTCATCTATATTTTTTTATGGCCTAGATATTCTACCATTTCCCTTATTCTTTCCCATTCTTTTCTTTCTTTGGTAAGTCACTGGTCTGGGAGAAGTGAAACCTGGGCTTTGGCAGCCCTACAGTGGCAGAAGAAAAACAGGGAGGGGGGATGTAGATAACTGCTAACTGGTTAACTTCAAGGCTGGGAATGTTTTCCATTTTCTCCTTTTGGTTTTGTTTTTATTTTTCCCTGGACTAGAAGTGTTTGCCTCACTGGCATATTTTAAAAATTCCTTGGAGATTTTTAATTTATTGGACAATAATTAGAAGGCATTTTACTATGAGTGAAAATAGGTTCAGCTAACAATAACAGGGTAACCAAGTATGAATGGGTAGGTGTTTATCTTATCCCTCCTAAAGTCAACTGTTTTTCTGGTTGAAAAGTCATATCCTTCTCAGTTGTTTGTGTGTAGAAGCTATTCCACATCTTTCTTCTAAACCAAATCCTTCAATTTATTTAAAAAAAAAAAGCAAAACATGCCAGCCCTTCCAAAAAAATGTTTCAGCTTGATTTCAAAAGGAAATAAGATTTAGCAGGTAGTTATGTTGGTTGCCTGTCTATTGGTCATCTGAGACTCTGCCTGTATAAGCCGGTTTAAACTCACAGACTGATTTTGGTCCCACTTGGACAAACAGAGAAGTGTCTAATGTGTTTGATTTCTAAAAGTTTCATGGAAATTATCATCTGGTTTGAGAAGAGAGATTCAGATTAGTGGTGTCTTTGGGGGAAAGGAGGGTAGAATTTGGCAGTTTCTGTCATGCAGCAGATGCAGAACATCCTCAAAATCACCAGTCACACACCCATATAATTTTGACTGGAGAACCTGAATTTGTATGTCTCAGCCTGTCACCATGCAAACTTACTCTTTCTTGGAGGGAATATGAGAGGAGCTGGGGAGGGATTTTTGAAACTTGTGTGCTGAGAAGAGTGAGAGGGAGAATAGGAGAGAGAGATGGAGCAAAGGAAAGAGCTCCTCAGAAACCTACTGGTATTTCTTTTCCTTGGAGTCTGATTCAGATGCCCCCTCTGGGACTATCTGCAGTATAAGGTGAGGCTCTAGGTGAGATGCTGAACAGAAGATGTTCAGAAAACAGCAGAAGAAGCAGGGTAATGGTATCAGTATGTCTTTCCAGCAGGGTAAATGAGCCTTTGGCTACTTTGAGAGAACTTGGGGTCCCTATCTGTGTCACAGAATTGTTCTATACTTCTCAAGGGCTCTTCACTGGCAATCTTTTCTTATCTGACAAGCATTAAACCAATTATAACTTGTTGCTTACAGATGACAACCTTTTGAAATTTCTGCTCCTCATGAGAAATATTTTATCCCAATGAGTGCCCTGGGGACCTTGGTGGAAGCTCCCTGAATGGGAACTATACAGTTCAACTAGAAAAGATCTCGCAGAATCAGGCCCATGATAGAAGAGCATACTAACAAAAGCTGAAAAGAATAGCCTGGCTTGATTTCAGCCCTGCCAAACGCTGATTTACTGAAATCCCATCCTTTTTTACAAAGCTTCTAAGTTAAATACTGCTTTGAAACAGCTCTCCTTAACTTAGAGTCATAAACCATATGAAATGAAACAGTTGCTGTGCTGCATTGAAATAGCTGAACTGTTTCTGATGGGTTGTCTTGCAACTGCATGTTGCAGATTGAAGTGTGAGGAGAGAGGGAGAGAAATTCAGTGTTTCCTAATAGGGCTATATAAAGCCATATAACTACCTTGGTACTGTTACAGTAAAACTATTTTTTTTTCAAAGTCATTCTCACATTTCTCTGAGGCCTTGATATTGTTTAAGATGGTATTGAGAAAAACCTGGAAAGCCCCAACAGGTGTGTGTTGTAATGTCTGCCTGGCTTGGAGTTAACTTATTCTGCAGGCTACAAGGCCATGATCCGAAGTTCACTCTAGTCTTTTTCTGACACATTTTGCCTAAGGACAGTGAATAGTGTGCATAAAACTATATAAAAGTACAGGCAAATTTGGAAGAACCACAGCATTATAGGTCAGAAAAGATACTGATGGTCAAATTCTGTCTCCTTGTTTCCACACCAAGTAGCACTTTATTTGTAAGGCAATTTTCACTTGAGGCACTCTCATGGCCATTTCTACATCAGGCTAAGTGAGTTCCACAGCCACCAGTCTGCACTTTGGTTGTATTCTGGCACCACGTTAACCTCGTTGGCTCCATCTATACATACAACTTTTTTTCTTGGGAAAAAAAAGCTGGAGAGGCAGGAAGGCAAAGCCAGCGCACTCCAGCAGTTTTTACATTTAGCAAACAGTGTTGTGCAGCAGGAAAGAAACTTCAGACAAAAGCAGATGGGCTGCAGAGGCAGTATTTACACTCCCTGTATTTCATGGAGCTACTTTGTACTAGCTCTAATCTGGTCCCAGTGATGGAATGTCCACTAGCATCTGGATTTTCACCAGGTGCCCTCCTGGAGTACGTTGTTCAGTTAAGAAGGTGCACCACAGATCCGTTTTCTAAATTTCTTTTGGCTTCATGGCAGCAGAAAGGCTGGTGGCTGCTGATACTAGCAGACTGAATTGGGTTGATGGCAGACTGGATTGAGATCTAGTCTTTAGACTGGGGAAGATTCCAAATAATCAGCTCACTCTGCCTTCTTTTGCACTACTGCAAGCTTGTAGGAACTCCGCCTGGGAACAAAGAGCAGTGCCCAGCCATAAAAGTACCTTTTCTTCTTTTTTTTATTTTTTTTTTTTTTTCCCCCTGGGACATCTTAGCTGCTGCTAAGATGTGAAGCACAGAGGTGTCACCTCCCAGTGCTAGTTGATGCTACTGCTGATAGTGTTCAAGAAGGTGGTGTATGTGTACACAGATAACATAGAATATGGACTAAGACAACTCATCACTCTCTGCAGCTGTGTGATACAGTAGGCAAAAATTCTTGAATGCTTGTTGCAACCTACACACCACCTGCCTCATGTTGCTTGCTGTTGCAGTGTCCTTTGTGTTACTCGTTATTACAATATGTGTGCATGCGATTTTCACTGTGCTCTGGATCATGGGGGGGAAAAAAGTAAGGGTAGAAACCTGATTGCGTGCTTCAGTCTAACTGCAAAGGGATATGTGTTCCCTGCAGCAAATGTGAGCATACTCACAGTTTTAAATGTCTCAAGTAATTGTGCTTTCAGGTTTCCCTTACAAGGCTATTCAACACTTCAAAGTAGCTCAAGCTTTTCCTGGCATTCTGTCTAAATATTCCCTTCTTAATCTCATCTCATTACCTCCTAAGTAATTGTATTCTGTCCTTGGGGTCTATTCACTTTGCACATTTACAGATTGCTAGCCAGTTCCCCTGAGTGTAAGCCTCGCTCTGAAGCAAATGACACATTTTTACACTTGAAATCTTTTTACATTTGAAATCCTTCAAAATATCTAAAGTTATTTTTGCAATCTCCTATAATAAGGTAGTCTATATAGGTAGATCAGAAGGTAAATTTCTGACCTCTGAGGTTTGCAACCTATTTTGCCTTCTTCCCCCCTTCTTTGAGCTCTTGTCAACCCACTCATATTCATGTGCATACTCCTTTGAACTCAAATACTCTTTAAATTTCTCGAGTTTGTGAGGTTGGGATCAATATACAAAGTAGAAAAAAAAAGAAATGGAAAGGAAAACAGTTGGAGAAAAAAAATCTCAAAACTCAAAACGCCTATGGCCTGGTGTAAAGTGAGATTTGTCAAGCTTTTCATATTCTGTGGCCTGTTTCCCTTTTTCAGATGTAGTAAGTTAAAAGTATTCTTTTTCTCTTTTTGTAAATCCACTTTATAGAAGAAAACCTAATATTTTTTCTTCATGTATTGCCTTTTTCTGCATCCAATTCTGAAAATAGTTCTTCTCCCTTCTTCTCTCACATAAGATTGTCTGTGACATGCTTACATGATTGTAAGTGATTTATATTTCTGGTCTCATTTTCATCTTCCCTGAATGGCTTCCAGTTCAGAGTGAATTATTTGATAGTGTGGCAAAATGTAATCTAAGCTTGACTTTCCCTGGCTTTCTAGCAAATATTTTGCTGGACATGAAATACAGACATACTAGAGAGAAGAGGATGTTGTAGGGTTATGGTGTTCATCCAGTTCCCTACTGGCTTGAGAGAGTGGATTGTTTAAGCAAGGATGCAGTCAGGGATATTTCTTGTTTCTTTTCTATCTGAATACAGAAAGTGCTGGATTGTGTTCTTTGTTGAGCTGCATGGCTGATGGCTGGTCAGTTTGGCTGACAATTCTAGGGCAAGGACTGCTTTCCCAATGCTGGTTAGAACTCATCATTCCAGAGCTGGGGCAAAATGTGCCCAGACACTTGAAGCTCACCATGGACTAAATGAAGAATTGGTGAATTCTCCCCTTGCCTGTGTATGCTGCAATTTGCCTAGAGCTGACTGTGTAAAAACTATCTATCTTGGTTATAACTACACTTTGCAGGAGTTGTTGAGATATCTCAAAAGATTTGGAAGACTGAAAATATTTTAATATGGGAGTAGGTTATAAGGTACATTTTTGCTATTCATATCCAATTGTACACTTATCAAGTGCTTGAATATCTGGAATTATCACATGGATATGACTTGGCAGCCCTGCTTTCCTAGCTTTGTCAGGCAGAGAAAACAAGAGGAAAAGGAAATGGTAAACATCCCTGTAGAGTACAATTTCTCTTCTTATGGTAATCATTTGTTGCATTTGAGGTGAATGCCCCATGTAACTCTCTATTATGTTTTGTATGTGGCTGGCCACCAATTCAAGTAATGCAAAAGGGAAACTTCTTTTAGATGGTTTACGTGAGCCAGTGTAACCCAGGTAAAACACATGTGGTTGCACTAACTTTCCTGGGGAAAACTCTGGACCAACTAAACGTGAATGCACAAGAGAAATGCACTTTATGTTTCTTTAGGTCACAGGTGCTATGGACTTGTGACTGCTGTACATTGCCATAACAATCGTAAGGTGAAGTTCCTGCTGAATTACAGCCTGTGCTTGCTTGCTAAGGGATGTTGTGGGTAAATTTGACTTCAATGTTGTCACCGTTGCCTTGGTGAGGATGTGCAATCTGTGAGTGGCAGGATGAGATACTTTCAGTCTCAGAAGGAATATGCTGTCATGACTACCTTCGTGGTGCCCATTTTCAGCCTCCTCCGTGGTTCAGCTTGGTGCTTGCACACTGCAGTATCAGTAGCAGGGACTGCCTGGGGCTGCAGGAGTGAAGCGTCGAGCTGCGATCAGCACAACCCCATTGCGTGACGACCCCGAGCAGCCTCAAGCTCGCCTGGGAGGAGGCAGTGTGGCAAGGGGAGCTCCCAGGAGGACCTGGGGCTTCTTCTGGAAGTAATGGAAGCAGAAATGCCGCTGGCACTTGGGGAAGAAGCTTTCCCAGACCCAGTGGGGCTGCACTATTTTACATCAGTTGAGGAATTAATCTTGTGCTTGAAGTACATCTTTAAACTGAATGAGAACAGCACTGCTAAATGCCTTCCTGTTTAAATGATTAACTCAATGGCTGAAAGAATATGAAATATTTACGATATGGAGGAAGAAAATGCAGTTGCTAAAATGAAGCACAGTTGAAACAAGGATACAGAGGGAATCTGGATCCTTCTCTCTTTCCTTTGCCTGAGCCCAGTCTCACTTGCCCTGACATGCTGGGTTAACTCCATTACCTCCCAACAGTTTATACCAGTGCAACTGCCATAAATATTAAACCATTATCTTCAACTATTTATCCTCTTTTAAAAATAAATAATAAAAAAATAGATTGGGAAATTCCTCTCCAAAACTTCTTGCCTAACCTAGACTATTACAGGGCCTTTTGTCCACCAGTCTTGTTCCCTGTCAAACCCCTAGCTATGTCCATGGTTTCACATCAGGACTCCTGCTGTGGGTAAGCAGGAAAAGCTCTGCACTGGAAAAGCTCTGCACTCTCTGTGCTATGGCCTCCTAGTGTCAGACCTCATGTCAAGTGGTCTAGAAAAGGGTATGAATAGTCCTCAGTATGTGCCTGTGAGAAATCAACCCTCCAAAATTACTTTTAAATAGTCTACCAGAACAAACAAAGAAACAAAAAACCAAAACCAACAAAAACCCCCAAAAGACCTCTGTGGGGCAGAGACAATGAGGCAGCTGCCTGCAGAGCAGGGTGTTGCTCAGGATGTGCCACATCACCAGCATCTCCAGAAGTGAAGGATATTCTGTGCATTGGCAGTTCAAGCTACCACTAACTCCAGCTACCACTAAGCCAAAGAAGTCAATCATTTACCATTACTGTTTCATATTTCTATGCCTTAAAACATTTTAAAGGCTCTGCTGAACTCTTTCGGCTTCCATTGAAAGCAGAAAATGTTGGACTGGCCATGCACTGTGCAAACACATCAGACCGTGCTCTCCACCCTGCTTCAGTGCAACCTGGTTCACAGGGAGTGGCAAGGGTAACTCCAAATCACATCTAGTGCAACCTATACTTGCAAAGGCTTTATTTTTAATTCATTTTTAATGTCTTATTTCTATTTTTAATATAAGTCAAAATAAAGCAA
Organism: Pyrocephalus nanus; assembly: GCA_038380795.1. Taxonomy (NCBI): domain Eukaryota; kingdom Metazoa; phylum Chordata; class Aves; order Passeriformes; family Tyrannidae; genus Pyrocephalus; species Pyrocephalus nanus. Next base: position 45,135,315 of record CM076259.1, read on the forward strand.
ACAGAATAAATAGTTTTTCCAAGCCTATAAAGCCATCTTTCTGCTCTCTTTGTTATTTAATGGGACTGTTAGTGGTGAAAGACTATGACAATTACTGAAACAGACAGCTGAAGTCTAAGGAATTTTTACAAGTTTTCCAAGATTTCTGATAGGAATTCCCTAGTAAAAAAATCTGGTTTGAAGCTTCTGTGAGGAATAAACCAGTTCATGAAAAAGTGTCATTGTTGAAACACATCTCTTTTTTTAAATATATATGAATCCATATTTCTGCATGTCAGTAGGTGCATGACTGCATCTTAGTGGTACAATGTGACTCAGGAAAAGGCCACAGCAAGACAATAAAAGATTTGTGTAAGGATGCCCACGTAGCCTCTACTCTTGAAAACCATGCAGGCGGCAGAGTGATAGCACGGGAAGCTGCAAAGGGGTACCCACATCTGGGAGATGTGCATGTGAGCCCAGGGACCATCCCCACTGGTGTGTGTATTATCATGTTTTATGGAATGAACTTGTAATTCAAACAGTGGATGTGCACATAAAAGTGTGTGTGTGTGCACAACCAAAACTATCCTGGATTGTCTGTGCAAGGGTGTTTAGAAATCTGTAGGTGTTTGCTGATGTTTTGCAAGTGTTTAGTATTGCAGTTTGTCTGTTGTATCACTGATATTCATCCTGAAGGTGGATTTCACTCATTGCCAGTTAATTATGCATAATTTATAAAGAAATAAAGCACTTTGGTTTTGATTTAGTATAAACCCTATGAGCTGAGCATTTTTTTCCTGTGGCAGGTACACATTTTGTGTGATTTTTAGTCAGAAAATACCTTAGGGTCTCTTTTTCTAAGATATAGGAAATTAAAGGTAGAAATAAGAAGTTGATTTCCACTGTGGAGGGGTTAAAAACCCATTAAATATCTTCAATATATTCATAATTAAAGTATAAAAGTATGTGAATAATGAGTTAGCAAAGACTTCTGACAAAATTATTCTGTATGATCAAATCTAAAGTTCATTTCAAAAGTTGCATCCGAATTTACCAGATTATGTGATAAAATGGAAGTTGGACTAAAGGCTAAGGCTAACTAAAGCTAAGGCTCATGGGCAAGAATGCATTTAATGATAAATATGCAGTGATGGGGCAGAAATTATGTCTACATAGGAAAAAAAAGTTGAACTCCCTGTTGTGTGTGTCAGTGATGGTGGGGGTTAAAAATGTAGATCAGAGTGTTAGAGATTATTAAAAAGGGAACCAATAAATAGAAAGAAATATTATGCTACTATGTTAATCTGTGACACCCTCTCACTCTCCTCACTGCACAAAAGGGTATAGGACAACTGAAAAAGATAAAGGAAAATGTCATAAGCATGCCACTGTCTATGGAGTTATTTCCAGGCAATGAAAAACTGGGGGAAAAAAAACAGAGAACATGCTTCTTCACTTGGAAAAGGAAAGAACAAGAAGGTACAAGAGAGAAATATGAAATCATAACTGATATGGAAGAGATGGACAAAAAGGAAAATATTCACATTTTTTTCACATGAGCTTTAGAGACATTCAGTTAAATTTGAATTAGAGAATCACAGAATCAATTAGGTTAGAAGAGACCTCTGGGATCGTCAAGTCCAAGCTGTGACTGAACACCACCATGTCAATAGGACCATAAAATTAAGTGCGGTGTCCATTCTTTTCTTAAACATTTCCAGGGATGGTAACTCCATCACTTGAAGGGAAGTTTTAAGTAAACAAACACATTTTTAAACAGCTCAGAATCAACATAGGATTTGTTGCTGTCAAGGTGTCAATGAAAAATAAACACATGGATTCAAAAACAATTCTGCAAATTAATCAAAAACAAATCTACTGGTAGTTATTAACTGTAACTGTAAGAATGCAACCTTAATGCAGGAAGGCCCCCGACTATCAACATCCAGAAGCTGGGAAGGATCACCAGGTACTTGCTCTGTGTCTGTTACTTTTTCATTTTTTGAACACTGGGAAAGACTAGGGAGACAGAAAGAAATGCATAGCTTTAAGGAAAGATTGCATTGAATTATGTTCCTACATTTATTGTAATTCCCTGGCAGAAAAGTGGGAGCTGAAAGGATGGAAAATTCCTTTCAAGATGCAGGTGCTTGAAGAGATTCTTTGGGCCAAGTTTGACCTCAGGGATTCCTTCTGTCTTATCACGGTCCAGATGTCAGGGGGATGAAGGTGTCTCCTCCCTCACTTCTAGTGCTGCAGATCATCCCTAGGTCAGTATTATCACTGAAATTTCAGAGCCACTGGTAACTTAAAAGCACAAACCCATTGACAACTAAGTGTGACAGTGATTTACCACCTGCCTGTCACATTCAGATATCTGCAGCAAGAGGTCTCCACTGAAACAAAGTGAAATCTGTAAAGAACTGATTTCCTCCACAAAAATTTCCATTTTGTTTTTTTCTGTCAGTCACCACCAAAAGCAGTTAATCCTCACACTGCAATACCACATGCTTGCCGATGGCTTTATTGCTTATCCCATATGAAACTGATAGCAGTTTCCTTATTGTAGACAAAACATTTACAATTATCTCATTTGTCCTAGCAACAAAAATAACGAGGCAGATTCAACCTGTCATACAAAATGGTCTGAAAATGCTTTACAGATACTAAAAAAAAAATAAATCCAGAAGGGCTGTATGAAAAGACAAAAGAAAACAAATAGGTCTTCCTTGGATTTTCAGCTGGAATTTCAAGGCATACCGCAGTTCTTTCCAAACCACATTTTATTCTTTTCAAAGTATTTGGAAGACCCAAAATGATGTGTTTTTTCTGGATGTGATATTGCTTTTATAGGGATTTACTTGATATCATTTTTTCTTTTGCCTGATCTTTTAAGGTTTAGAAATTCACCCTACTTACCCTACACCAAATTCTAATGGAAACCTAATATGGTAAAAAAAGTTTGAGAGTCTGAAATACCCACTCACATTATTTGAATGTTTATGATACCATTTTTTTTCTGATATTGTACTTTTTAAAAGTTTTGGTGCACAGAGCATAGCAGTATACAGACTGCCTTTGTGAAATCAAGTTCATAAATTCATTTATCAATACATGAGATAATTTCAGGTGCAGAAACACAGAATGTGAATACGGAAAAATGTTCTTATTTCTTACATAACTTTTGCCTGCAGTAATTATACGTTTGTTTTTTTTCCTGCTTAGTGACATGGAGCAAAGCTAAATATGTACCTGTTGCTGTTCTGCATCACCACTCCTTACCCCTGATATTTCCATACAGTACATGGAAAGAGGTCCTGCCAAATGGCATGGGCAGGGTAATGGGGAGAAGAGGGCAGGAGGATCCCCAGGCTCTGCTCACCTTCACAGGCTAAAACTCAGTGCTCTTTTCCTGAACTGGAGAGTGCTTTCTTGCTTTTTCAAACATTTTTTTCTTCTCCCTTGTCATTTGCAGCTGCATTGCACATTCCTCTTTACTTTCATTACATTCCTCTCCTGCTATAGTAAATCCTCTTTTTCTGTAATTGATAAAACCAAAAAAAAATTTATTTCACTGTTTTGAAAAAAATCCTCAGATAATTTAAAAGTACTGAAACAAAATGTTTTAACCTAATCCAAACATTTCTCCTATCTCTTTTCATTCAGACTTGTTGTTGAATTTGCTTAAAATTTAGAAATACTTTTGGACTTCCCAATAGCCAGTAATTGCTGTATTTACTGTGGGAAAAAACATGCTAATCTCACCCTTCACACTGATTATGCATGGCATGACAGGTGTCTTTTTTAAGTGTACTTCACTTTCCTAAAGTACTGGAATAGTTTAAAAATCTAATCTCTTCTCAATTTAGCCTGGTAAATCTCCTAGTGTCTTCAGAGGGCTCTGAACTAAGGCCTTGGATATTTCTTTCCCTTTGCTGTGAGTCTTACCACTGAAAAGACTAACAGAGGTCAAATTGATTCCAATATGATTCAGATTATGTGTCTTGTGTTGTACCACATATTTTCAGTATATTTAATGGATGAAAGTATTTCTTAGACAAGTGAATTGTCTTGATTTTGGATCTACTTCCTACGCAAAAAAAAATCAAGAAGGTTGAGACATGATTTGCATCTTTCAATTAACAGTAAAAACATGAAGTGCTGTAAAAATTTAATTTTATGTTCTCCATTTCATAGAGATGGATTCATTACATATGATTCCAATAATTGTATATATTAATTCAGAAGTAAATCAGAAAATAGACGGTAAAAAATTTGTTTTGTAATTGCTGTGAACAGACAATTGGGGAGGGAGGAAGGTAGTTCAAACAAAATATTTTTCTCATAAAATATATCTATGGGGGCATAGGTATCTTAGACTGTTGCTGGAAAAACTGAGTTGCAAACCCATAAATATTTTCAGCTTTGATAGGAAGCCAAAACCTTTTATGCAGGAACATCCATGCAATGTGGTAACTGCACATCAAACACTTCATCTCTTTAACAGGTCCCTTCCAACTCAGCATATTGTGTGATTCTATAATCTTGTGCAGTCTGGTCTTACCAGATAGACTCCATCCTCCCATGATTTGAAATAATTTTGTTTGCTTATTTCTCCAAAGAAGTTAAACAGTTAACCTAATACTGACCCTGAGGAAAAACTCTTGTCTCTACTTGGACATGTAGCCACAAGTCTTTGAGTGCACCATACATCCACTGAGTGCTCAATCTATTCAGTTCTTGCCTCCTGTTTACACACAAGGATGTCATGTAAGATAGTGTTAAATGCTTTAGACAAGTCCAGGTATATGACACCAGTTGCTCTTCCCTTGTCCACCAACTCTGTCACTCTATAGTAAAAGGTCACCAAATTTGTCAAGCACATTTTGCCCTTAGTAAAGCCACGCTGGCTGTCACCAGTGACTTCCTTATTTTCCATTTGCCTTTTCACAGTTTCCAGGAGGATCTGCTTCATGATCTTTCTAGGCACTCGGGTGAGATTGATGGCCTGTAGTTCCCTGGATCTTCCTTTTTTCTCTTTTTAAAAATGGGGGTTGTGCTTCCCATTTTCCAGTTCATGGGAATTTAACTGAACTGCCACAACTTTTCAAATATGATGGATAGTGGCTTAGCTACTTCATCTGCCAGTTTCTTCAGGACCCATGGGTGCATCTCATCAGGCCCCATGGACTTGTTCACCTTAAAGTTCTTTAGATATTCTGGAACCTGATCTTCTCCTACTCTGGGCAGTTTTTCAGTCTCCCAGTCCCTGCCTTTGTCTTCTGTGGCTCGGGTGGTGCTGCTGGAGCATCTGTCAGTGAAGACCAAGGCAAAAAAATTGCTAAGTACTTTAATCATCCCTATATTCCAGGAAATCAGGTCTCCTGCTCCCTTTTGGAGAGATTCGGTATTTTCCTAGTCTTCCTTTTATCAACAACATACCCATAGAAGCTTTTCTTGTTACCCTTGGTGTCCCTGGCCAGATTTAATTCTATCAGGACTTTAGCTTTCCTAACCTGATTCATGTCTGCTCAGACAATTTCTCTGTATTCCTCCCAGGCCTTACTTCCACCTTCTGTGGGTTCTCTTTTTGTGTTTGCATTCATCCAGGAGCTTCTTGTTCATCCATGCAGGCCTCCTGGCATTTTTACCTGACCTCTTTGCTGGGATGCTTTGCTCCTGAGCTTGGAGAATGCAGGTGAGGGCCTGTGGTGTGTTATGGGAGTGTATGACTAGGTGTGGACTGAATAGTGAGGGCTATGAGGAGGAGGAGGAATGCCTGGGCTGATCCCGCACACATTTGTTTTCCTCGTAAGGTCTAACACCACTGTGCATTCATTACAGTGGCACTCTCTCACAAATAATACAGATTTTTTTTTTTTTTTTTTGAGGGTGGAAAAAATATTAGAAGAAAGAAAAAGAGCTCAACTCAGAGCATCACAAACATTGGAAAGGTTGGGAACAGTCCGGATTTCAAAGAGATGCTTAACTGCATTCTTCAAATATCTCTGTGAAACCCAGTTACATGTGACACAGAAATGGTATACTCATTGTGCTAGGATCATTTCTAACTGGAATTCAGCCAGACCTTTTTAGGCAGAAAGGCGGGCAGGGGCACAATCCTGTCATTAAATGTCCTTGTCATTTTATCTTCATTCCTCTGATTCATTGCAGATGTTGCTTTGGAAAAAGTTTTAATGCCTTTCTCACTTCAATTACCATCAGTTCACACTCAGTTCATAATGGCAGAATAATTGAGCAGGGGACTGCTCAATGGATGGTTCACCATCCTCATGGATCTTTTTGACATTTACTTGTGGTTCCTCTAATTCTTTATCTTGCAGCATATTTTTCCTTAGAAAACTAACTTTGAAAGTGTTTGAAGGTTTGAAAAAAGTACAAAGATTGATTACTTTGGTAACTTTATTTCAACATTAGATGAACTTTTTATGGATTATAATGATTTCATAAGCAAAAAAAGATTATAGTAACTATGAGATGTATGACTCAATATGAAGTCAGCATAGAGTGTAATTCACAAATTTTTTCTTTATAGTAAAGTCAAGTTAATAAAATATAATAACAATATCCCAGTGCCATTACAACAGTGCCATTAGACAAACCCGAGGTGCATAAATTACAGCGAATACTAAAGTTAACCTAGCATTTATTGTGTGTTTCCTTGTCCATCATTTATTAATTTATTATTCATACATTTATATAAACATTAGGGAGATTTCTGGTTTTATAAGTATTGTAATTGTAATTAAAGAATAATTATTATAGAATTAAAAAATTATGACCTTGATGATACATTGCAGTCATAGGGTTGGTATCCAGCTAGTGTGATTCTACTCTGTAAAGGAATTCACTGACCATGATAAAATATTAGATTAGCTATGCTAATAAATTTCGACAGTCATAATCATTGAAAATTTGGTAAGAGGAAAGGTGTTATCAAAACATTTTTAGAAGCATTGTACTTGTTCTTTCATGACAATATTTCTAAATAACACCCAAAATATTGACTTCTATGGAGAATTGGAAATATTAGTTGCACAATGTGATTGGCTGTCTTTCCAGAAAAAAATCAAGAGACAAAAAACTTTGGAGTTACAATGTCAAAAACTGAACTCATTTCTGAATCTGGTAGACATTTATTAACCAACCTAAGAAAATAATAAGTTTTTTCTGTGTTTAGTTTTAAATGATCTGGACCTTTGGATTTTTTATGTCCATATGTTTGCTAACACAAATATTATTCCTCCTAAAAGTAAGCAAGAAAAATCACCAAACATTCCAGATCAACCATCAATGGATACAAATGTTCAAACATGATTTAAGTTTTTTGGAAGACAGGTCAGCTTTGGTACACAGATTTAGAAATGGATATCTGAATATCTTTTTTACAGTGTCACACATGTTCCTTGATGCAGGATGAGATGGTGTGGCCTATTAGGTGCTTGATTCTCAAAACATCAGGAAATTCACTCACAATTTTTCCAGCTCTTCTTTTCACTGCCCTTTGGCAAAAAGAAAAACCCTAAGAGCAGTTAGAGCAAGAGGATTTTTGATTACTTGGGTTGTGTAATCCTCTTAGCACTGAACGGGCTGTTCTGACAACATTTGCATTGGCAGTGGACAGAAAGAGAGCTCTTCTGACCAAGCAATAGTCTGAATACCATCTATTCATGGTGTTCTCTTTGTATTCAGTGTCGCAGACAAGACAACCAACCTTGTCTGAACTCTCCCATCCTTGCCCACCTTTGACTGGGGAGAGCATGGACTCTCTGTCTTCTGTTCCTCTTGAACCTCTGCCTGGTCCACAGGATCAGCATGGCTAAGAAGATGCTGCTCACACATTTTTGAGGGTCTTCCCAACCTTACATATGCCCCTTGATGTCCTTGCCCAACCACAAGGAAAAAGGTGCTGCTGGGCTCCTGCCACCAGGCTGTGCCACAACAGCTCTGACACTCCCACGGTCAGAGGGGCCTTTTGCTTATCCCATTAAGGTGACACCAGGCAAGCATAGTGAGTGGTAAGTAATGGGACACTGAAAGGCACAGCATCCTTACACCACTGACAAACAATTAAATTCAGTCCTTGTATTTGGCTTTATTACATTTGTGAATGTGGGAACCACCATCCAGCCAAATCTTGAGAAAGTACTTAATGAGTCAGAGTCTCATTCTGCTTTTTCCTCAACACTTCCATTTCCTTTCACTGTACCCCTTCTTGCACAGACACTTGCCCGATAATCTTGCAGTTCTAGGATGCTTTTCCACTCTCCTTCCATCGACTCAGCCCCTGCAGGATTTCACATCCAGGGGTTTGGTAGAAAATTCAAATATTCCCCTAAATTTTCTTGATTTGTTTTTTCTACTGAGGAATTTGGGGAACCTCAGTTATACCCTCTGGGTACAAGAAACAGGAATTTTCTTCCCTGTCAGGAGGCAGGACATCACCTGAAGTCACATAACCCTATGGCTTAATATTTCCAACTTTTTCAGATATCTCATATGTTGAAATCTAAAGCTGCTCTCATACCTGTGGAGATTTTTTGCAAGAAGCAATGAGAATTCCCTGTCTATAGCATTCACTACATCATTCTCAGGCTCCTTGTTGTCTTGATTGTAAGATAGATGAGATTGAATTTTTTTTCCCTTTTTATTTTTCACATCCCAGCTTCATACTTACATCCAAAAAATTCTCCAGGGGCAGAAAACATTTACAAGATTTTAATGAGGAGATTAGTCTTGGATGGGGCAAACTTTTCCTAACCTAATGTTTCAAGACACAGTACAAAATTAGCTAGAGAAGTGCTGAAAAAATGTGTCTCTATAAACTTAAGAGTATTGAAGACCCCTTCCATTTGCATTGCAGTCAGAACATCAAAAGAGATTGAACAGAGGAAAAGACCTTTTTTACTACGGTCAAACTGTATTTCTGTGGTAATTCTATTAATTTTAAAAATTAATTTTACAAAGAATCTGATAAGACACTTTTAATTCCATATTTATCTGAGCTTAATGTTTACCAATACATTACAGTCCTAATCTTGAGAATTTGCCCATGCTTTTAATTCTTGTTCATGAACTATCTTCTTATTCTGTATATCTTTTTACACAAAGTATCTATTATTATACCATGAGTCAAGCTGATTTTTCTTCCTTTCAGATGTATACATTCTCAATACACGTTATTAATTTTTTTAAAAATGTTTTTGCTTGAATTTTGAACAGTCAAAAAAAAAAAAAAAAAAAAAAGATAGCAAAACAGCGCAACATCCATACCAGGTAAAGGTACAAAGGGGCTGTGTGTTGAATGTGTAAAGCAAATGTGTGAAGGAACCAACATCAAAGAAATATTCATATTCTCTATGCAATGATACCACCTGTGCCACTGAATATGCCATGGAAAATACGGTGATTTGGTTACTGGGCCCTGTCCTTCACGCTGCTTTGCAAAAGAATAATTTTACTCAGGTGAATCTTCTCAAGAAAGCTCCATGTATAACTCCCTTGCCTAAAGGTGATCCCACACAAAAATACCTGAATGATTACACCTGCAGTTTTTAATAAGCTATTCATAGAAAAATTCCCAGCAGAAATATGAGGTTTAAACATTTTGCTACTCTTTGAGGGAACCCAAATTCTTCTAAAAGCTCTTTGGCCCATATATAGAATTACATATAGGAAAAAAAAAGAAGGTGGTAGATACATTATGCACAGATTTTTCAGAAAGAGTTATTCCAATGACATATAGAAAATGTATGGACCGAGCCTTCTCACACAGTAAGAAAAAAATGTTTCCCTCTGACTTTTTCTATTTATTATCAGTTTCACCTTGGGAGTTCAACTTATTTTTTAATACTTCTCCAATTTACTTCTTTTCAAGGGTGGGGTTAGAATGGAATGAGGGAGATTACATTTGATATTTATATTATTATTGCTGCATATGTGATTGTGTCAAGCTGTAAATTCCTCACTAAATTTTTTAAATCCCTCTGATGTCTGACAAGGAGTTGGAAAAATATAAATGGTAAATTTTATGGATTTTTCCGTGTTACCATAGTCTGCAGTTCTATTATAAACTGTCATCTGTAATATAATCAAAGGAAAATTGGTAGGAAACCTTATTGTAGTCCAAGGAACATTCCTTTTTACATGAATTTACTGACTTTAATAGGATTTAGACTGTCTGACTCAATCCAGAGCTTTTAGGAAAGCTAGGAAAGACTGAGTCAGAAAAGAACTGGATTATTTATGGGATGTCCCCAAAACTTACCTTGATTTACAGTGTTGTATAATGTAAAAAAAATTGCTTTCCTTTTGGGACAGAGCCTTTCAATCCTTAAAAATATGTCTATATCATCCCTAATATAGTGCTTGAACCTTTCTCATTGCTGACTGACACCACTGTCAGTTTCTAGCTTAAAAAATCAGTAGCAAATTTAGAGTTGTAAAGAGTTGCTTGGCTTCCTTCTCTCTGTTTTTCTGTCACTGCTTTGTTTTAGGACCCAGCTTGTTATTTGCATTTTACTGACAGCACAAAGAAGTGTTTGCCCTGGACCAGGCAGGACACATGGTAGAAGACTTGGTTCAAATACAGAATAAGACTGTTCTCTTTGCCCCAGGGAGTGTGCAGATGATTTAGCTGGAAAGGAGCTTTCTAACCAGTCACTAACCAGGCAAGACTGACCTCTGCTCTCCCTGTCTGGACAGTGTGGGACAGCAGGACTTGCTTTTCTCAGAAGTTCTGGGACTTGCACTTCCACCAAGGGCCCAAACCAGCAATCAGACCACAGAACCCATAACTGAAGAAGGTGCTCACTCCTGAACTTGCTGTGAGCCTATACATATAAGAAGCAAGAAATGAAAACATGATACTATTGATAGGGTATGAATGCTAGAAAAGACACTGGGGGGTGCTGATGGATGAGAGGCTGGACACGAGCTCCAATGTGCAGTTGCAGCCCGGAAAGCCGACAGTATCCTGGGCTGCATCAAAAGCAGCATGTCTAGCTGCTCGAGGGAGGGGATTCTGCCCCTCTACTCTGCTCTGGTGAGACCCCACCTGGAATGCTGCATCCAGCTCTAGGGTCCCCAGCACTGGAAGGATATCAACCTGCTGGAGCAAGTCCAGAGGATGGCTGGAGGAATGGAACACCTCTTGTATGAGAAAAGACTGAGATAGTTGGTTTTATTCACACTGGAGAAGAGACGGCTTTGGGGTGACCTAATCGCTGCCTTCCGGTACCTGAAGGGAGCCCAAAAGAAAGCCGGGGAGCAACTTTTTACAAGAGCATAGAAAGATAGGGCAAGGGGGAATGGCTTCAAACTGAGAGTAGGTTTGAACTGGATATTAGGAAGAAATTCTTTACTGTGAGGGTCGTGAGGCACTGGAACAGGTTGCCTAGAGAAGCTGTGGAGGCCCCATCCCTGGAGGTGTTCAAGGCCGGGTTGTATAGTACTTTGAAAACCTTGGTGTAGTGAAAGGTGTCCCTGCCTACGACAGGGGAGTTGGAAGTAGATGATCTTTGAGGTCTCTTCCAACCCAAGCCATGGTTCTGTGACACAACCAGGGGGTCCAGGAACTGTTGTCTTGAATGTACCTGTATTTACGAAAAATCATAAAAAGAAAGAAACTGGAGAGTAGAAGGAAAAGTTGTGTTCTGCCTTATCCGTCTGAATGACCTGAGCATTCTTCTTGTTTGCAAGATGATCTGGTTTCAAAATGCAAGATTGGAGAGATATGCTAGGCAGACCTGCTTGGGGATGTTGGGGAGGTGGGTCCAGACCTGGGGCAATGTTCTAACTACTCTGCTTTCATGTCAGCAGTGTTTTCTGTGTTTGCGATTCATATATTCCATATCTCATGAAGCAAGTGAGATAAGTAGAGATGCAAGAGATCACAGAATTACAGAATGGGAGAGGTCAGAAGGCAACTTGGAAGATCATCTAATGCACCTTAACTTCTCAAGCAGGATCAGCTAGAGCCAGTTGCCCAGGACTATGTCCAGATTTGAAATATCTCCTAGGATAGAGACTCCACATTCTCTTTGGGCAACCTATCCTGTTGTTTGATCACCCTTACAGGAAAAAAAGTGTTTCGTGATGCTGGCACAGAATCTCCTGTGTTTAAGTTTGTAGCTATAGCCCTTTATCCAGTCACTGGGTACCACTGGCTCCCTCATCTTCATTCCCTCCTTTCAGGTACTTATATATATTAATAAAACCCACTTGAGTCTTCTCTTCTCAAGGTTGAAAAGTTCCAGCTCTCACATCCTCTTCCCTTTGAAAGATGCTACCAGTCTCTTAATGCATTTTTTAGTCATTGACTGGATTTGGTCCATTAAATCTGATTCCCATAAGGTCCCTAGGCTTTCAGCCAAAACGATAGAAACATAACTTCATGGACTGCTCGTCTTCTGAATAGGCCTGAATTTCTCATGCAGCCATGAAGAGAAGTCCCAAAGTCTGGCTGGCTGAAACTTTTGCAGGCTTTGAAAGGTATTGGAAGTCTCTCTCAAGCTTCAGGAAACTTGGATTACTTTAGGCTGAAGGAATTATTCCCCTTTTCTTTTTGTCCACCCAGTGTCAGGGACCGACATCTCTGTGAGACATTGCTGAAGTACCTAGCTAGAGAATTAAACCCCGTGTTTCATCCAAAGTGTAGAAAAAGAGATAATAGATACGAGCCCACAGAGGAGAAGCAGAAGAAAAAGAGATAATATTGGTCAGTCAGTTTGGTCTGCCAGTGACTGAGTTCTTTCACATCTAGCTCACTACCTAAAATTTAGACAAGTTCAGCAGTATCTGAAGAACACTATTATCATGTGCTATGTTAGTTGCTTTCAGAGGTCAACGAAGTCATGACCCTTAAAATGCTTCTCCATAAACTGAGCTCTGCATTTCCAATTGCTATAGTAGTACATGGGGCTGGGGCCTTTACAGTGTCACTCTGGTTTCTAACAAACATATATGTTCATAAAAATCATAAAAATCCACATAATTAGCATGAAACTAGTGAACAAGGATATTTAAGACAGCAGCACTTTTTAAACTTAATTATAGTAGGAATATAGTCAATATTCCTTGGTAGGACTGAAACTTAATCCCATTTTTAATGTATTAGCATAATTTCATCCAATCCCCCCCCAAAAAATATGTATTTTTCTATTACCTTTTCCTATCTGTTTTCACTCTCAATATTTTCTTTTCCTGCACTTTAAATTCTTACATTTCCACTTTTAAAAAAACATCCTATGCTTTTCTATTATCACTAGACTTGTAGTCTTATTTCATTGCTTCCTGATGTTTTTTAATTCTGCTACAACAGCTAGAGTTTATAACAGATTTCTGTATAGAAAAAAAGTATCTATAGATTATATATAGATAACTATATGTTATATAGATATTATGATCTAAATTAGTTTCCTTCCCCTTTTTCCTGAGAATAGCTGCATTGTAGTTAAGAATAAAATCCCATTGTCATTTAAGTCTACTTTTCAGTCTGTCTCTTAACATCCAGCTAAACCCTTTGCAATAAGATTTTCTGCAGCAAAATGTTGTAATAGGTCTGAATTTCAACTCTCAGTTTCTCCTGCTTTATGCCTTGCTATCTAGAAAGCTAGCAGAAGTTGCCAGCTGGGGTGTGCTCTCTGGAAGATTGCTTCTTGAGCGATGGCATACATTGAAAGGAATGGTGTGAAAGAAGGCAGAGTTGCACCACAGGCATGACCCTCTGCAAAACTGAGTGCTTGCTTCCATGATTTGTGTGTGTCATGCCAGCTGAATGGCCCTGGGAGTCTCCATGAACAAGTGTGGTACCACGAATAGAAAAGGATGATTCATGTGCTAATAATAGTCTCTGTCTCTGGGTGTTGGAAACAGCCACTGGATCTGGATTCATCCCACCCATCTGTATCTATTTGTACAGTGGAGGAGCTACATCTCAGCTGGCCAGTGCAGAAATAAAGATTCAGTGTCAAGACAGAGGCATCTATAGCTAAGTGAGATGCTCAAGAACAGTCCGCCTGGCCTCTGCCAACTGGGAAAAGACTCCATGTCTCCTGTGGGCCCTGTGTCTTATCTACCATCCTCATATAGATGTCCTGGATATCCCATGGCATTTAATGTGGAATCAGATACATAAATCCCTTCAGACTCCTTTATGGCATTTTTTCCAGATATAGCCTAGAATAGCTTTGGAGTACTATCCTCAAGAAATGCTGATTTCTTCTCTTTTTCTGTCACAGGAATCTCAACAGGTAGCTCAGGCATGTGAATGTCAACAGTGTCCACTTTAATGAAAGTTCCTAAGACCATTTTCAGCACTCAAGGGGTACAGTCCTGTTAGGTCTCCTCACAGCTGATACATACAGACCCAGCACCTGTAGGAGACATATTCCTTCAAATAGGTAGATGAATGCCAGACAAGATCCCTGAGGGCACCTGGGATGGCAATAGATGCTTATGATAAGGCAAATGAATCCTGCTCCCGGCTGCTTGTAGGGCTACAGGCTTCTCTGAATAGATGTCCACAGCTTGTGATGGAAACTTAGCTCATATGTAGACACCAAAATGTGTTTTAAACTAGAGCTGAATCCCATTTCTAAAATTCTATGAGATGAACCGCCTTCTCAAAATTCAGGATTAGCTGATAGCAATCAGCTGTTTCTCTTGCCTTGTTTTTCTCTTTTCTTTGCCATAGCCGAAGTCCTGCTTGCAACCACAGCATTAGGGATAGGGTGGTGATGCTTGCTGCCACTCATTCTGGTGTGCAACAGAGCAAGTGAGAGTGGATACAGAGCTGTAATCCGTACCAAATCACAGGAAGTATTGTATACCATATACATGTATTTTGTCATATAAGATATGACAAAAAATTGTAATATGGTACTCCACTCACACTACTCTTCTTGAGTTGTATATGTATGTCCTTTTCAGAGACACAGGCTTTAAAAGAATTATTGAAGCAGAGTTCCCAAGAGTACTGGTTCTGTAACTGTTCAAAGTGAGTCTACAATACTTCTCTTGTAAACTTTCTGTAACAAGAGAGAACTGTGACCCACTTCAGTTCCACGTTTCTTTTCCATCACCTCTACCATATCAATAAGAAGATGTGGTGTAGCACTGCCAGCAACATCTGCAGAAAAAAAATTTGCAGCAACTCACACTTCATGAAACATTATAGTGGAAAAGAAAATGTGTTCCAAACCGTCTTGAGGTTCTGGAGTTAATTCACCATTAAGCATGAGAGACATGGGCACTACAGACTCCTGCATTGTTTCCATTGTGGAAAGCCCTAGATTTTGCAGTCTCCCAGCATGGAAAGTCGTACAATGAGACATCAATGTGTATATTTTAGTTTGTGCATTTGCTAAGTGTTCATCCCCTACTTAAAATCAAGCAAACTGAGAAAAAAAGCAACACAGGGCACTAATTTTATAGTGGGCTGTTAACCAATGACATGCCCTGCTTCTAAGCTTCCCTTTTTGCAAATGGCTCAGCACAAGCAAGTTTTACCACTCATATAGATCAAACTACAGGATCAAAACCTGAACTGGGAAAGATAATTATTGTGGCTGAACTGTAGCTTTTATCTTTTGTGTTAGTAGTTGTTACTGAGAGGAGTACAGTTTTAATCATAAAAACCAGGACAAGGATACATAAAAAGATCTTTAAAAAAGGCACTGAGGTAACCCAATCCTATCCCAGACCACTGGGAAGCAGCAACTGAAAGAAAAGAGTTGGGCATTTCAGTTTTAGCCAAGCCTGCTAGACTGTATTATTTTTCTCATGGTGTCATAGAACAGCCCTTAAAAATATGTGGCAACCCTCTGTTACTTTACAATAGCAAGAAGTTCTGAAAAATGCACATTGCTTGGACAAAAAGTGATGGAAAAAAATGGAGAATGGTAACCTGTGTGCAAAAACAGTGCAGCGACATGTGCAGTGCATGAATCTATGGCTGGCAGTCTGTCTGGGGTGGCTGCTCCTGGGGACACTGGCCCTGAACAGATTAGATGTCAGTAGGTCCACACAAATGGGTCAAGGGCCATGACCTGATCCCTACTGCAGGGTGTGATGAGAGCTTGTATATGACCTAAAAGTTTCTTACAACTCACTGGATGAGTAACATTTTAGATGGCCTTTGGTCTCAACAGATTGCAAAACCTTCTCTTTCATTATTTCTCCATAGCATTTTATACTCTGGTTCACTTTTAGTTCTGTACAAACTTCTATGATTGTAAATGGAGGATTACCTGCCAAGAAGCCACATCTCTGTTTTCTGTAATCTCTTTTATATATATATATATTTATAATATACCCACTTCCCTTCTTTGGCACAGAGTTCAGGCACACTAGCAGTGGAGCATTACTGGCACTCGGAAACTGGTGGAAACTGGTGATTCAAATCTTTTCAGGTATTTATCACTTAGTGTTATAACTGCAGCAGGTGGTTTTGAACAGTTTCTCTCTAATAGAAACATTTAACACAGTGAATAATCTCCTCTAAGGCTGGAACATCATGGCAGTTATTTGACAACTGAGAGACTATAGCAACATTCAAAGCATATGTTAAGGCTTGCTGTTCAATTAGGATGCCAAAGGGCAGCTCAAAATTTAACATGAGTTTAGTGCATAGTCTGGGGATTGACTGGGAAAATATGGTTTGGAAATGTCCACAGATAGGAGGAATATAAGGAAATTCCAAAAAAACAAGAAGCAGATGGTGTCCAGAGTGATCTGGATTTTTCTGCTGTAATAAAAGATTGACAGTTCTCTTGACCACATGATAGCCATTGGCTATGAAAATTCAGGATTTTTGGAATTGAACTACTGGCACTTAAAGACCTGGGAATTTAAGACAAGCCATCCAAACCTTAGATTCTCTCCCTTCCTGCAAACAGTCATTCCTGTGAGAAAAAACATCTGCAATTCCAATGGGTTCTATAAAACCTCTATTCTCTCAGGCATAATAGGAATGAACTTTTTCATTATTATTAGAGCACTGCTCAAATGCGATTATAAAAAATTCATACAAAAAATGCACCTCATTAATGCAAAGTGCCTACCAAAAGGTAACTTCATACTTTCAAATCCAGATCTGAATAAATGGGATTCAATATGAAAACTTATTGGAATTTCAGTAGGATTAAAATTTCACTGTTTGTTATTTCTTCAGTAAGACTCCTTTAAAAATATTTGCTAAAAGAAATGCATGCCATTTTTGTTCCAGGTTTGTTTTCTGAGAAATCATAAAATCATAGAATTGTAGAATATGCTGAGTTGGAAGAGTCCTATCAAGATCATCGAGTCCAACTCCTGTCTCTGCACAGGACACCCCGAGAACCACACCATGTGCCTGAGAGCATTGCCAAACACTTCTTGAAATTTGTCATGCTTGGTGCTCTGACCACTTCCCTGAGGAACTCAACCCAATGCTCTCTAGGGGAAAGCATTTCCTGATATCCAGCCTAAACCTCCACTGACTCCGCTACATGCCATTTCCTCAAGTCCTGTCACTGGTCACCAGAGAGAAGAGGTTGGTACCTGCCCTTTTGCTTCCTCTCGTGAGAATGTTGAAGACCACAATGAGGTTTCCCCTCAGTTTCCTCTTCTCCAGGCTGAACAAACCAAGTGACTTCAGCCACTCCTCATATGGATTTAAATTGTTGAAATCAACTTTTAAAATCATCCAGAATCTGTTTCTTATCTGGTTATGCCCACTGAAATAAATGGAACTCCTTGTATATTTGATGCACAACCTTGTCTGAGTAAGGCTGGCAGATCTCAGAAAATAAATTACTTCTGGACTACTAGCATATATGTTCAGATGTAGTTCAAAAAAACCTTTCTGCCAAGTTATAAATTCTCAGACATTGTTTATGGTTGAAAAGCTGACATACTCTTCAGAATCATGTCTCAAATGCAATGCTATAATTTCTGTAGGTTTAAAGAATAAACTTTATTGATGAAACATAGTAATAAATCATGCCTCTTCGGTAGATGTAAATATAATTGTTACTCATGTCAATGAGCAAAGGGTCATTCATGGCTTCAGCTGCAGAACAATAGAAACCTGAAAATGACTGTGCTTATTGTCTGTGAAACAATGAAAAACTGTGGTAGGTACATTTTACAGTCATGTCATAAAACATATCTGAGTAAGAACACATGCTTTTTTGATCATTAGGGTTTTTCCAAGTGGATGAGCCAAACTGCACAATACTTTAGAATTTACTTTGATTTCCATAATGAATCACTAAAGCAATCCCACAAGGCTATCCAATATAATAAAAGATTAACTATTTCCTAGTACAGAGAGTCATGTTTATGGAGATGTGCCAGTAATTCAGCCTAGCAGAAATGTACCTCTGACTTTAGAGTAGATATTTACTCTAATTCTAGCTGATCCTTTCGTGACACAAAGTCCTGTGTGGTTGCAACTTCTATTAGGTTTCCATACATCTCTGTGTCTCATGAGACCTAGAAAAAATTATGTTGGGACACCAAAAACTGAACTGAAACCTGCTGACTCCATTTATACACTTTGCTGCAGATGTGAAATGAGTACATTTAGAAGAAATATAAGAAATCTTGTTTATTGCAAGTAAGAATAAAAATATGTTTCCTTCCATATATATTCACTGTGTCTTTACAAATAAAATCCACTCTCATGAGGTCACAGAATTCTACAGAACCATTTACACAATACTTTTAGCTTACACCTTGGGAGGAAAATTTCCCTATAAGAAAGTGATTTTTACTACTTCATAGATTTATACATTCTACAGAGAGACAGCTAAGCTTTCCAGATCACTGTGCACATCTGTGACCATCCTGAGCCCATTATTTTGAGCTTTCCATCTCTAAACTGTCTGTCTGATGAGAGCAATGTATCTTCTTACGAGGAGATAAGGGGCTACCTGTGGCTTTGCAAATCAGGAGAGTTAAAAACAAGGCAGACATGTATGGCAGTCCTCGGGACAGTGATTTCTTCTTGATTTTTTACTTGGTGTGTTTAAGTCATGGCAGAAATACATTTCGTGAATTGCCACAGAAGGGAGAGAATTAGTGTTAATGATCTAAATGAATGCTGTGTTCTTGATAAAACTGCAAGATAAGGCATATTAGCTTACAATTCAGTGACAGAGGTTTAACACATTTTACTCTCTGTTTACCAGGAATTCTGTGCACCAGCTACAGCAGCATGGTCGACATGCACATGGGCAACTTCCATATTTGTTTGTTCCCGATAGACCCAAGAAACAGCTTGAGGAATCATGCATATTTGATTAACTAAAATGTGCTACTGCTAAAATGCATGAAGAAAATACATTTGTAAGACTTCATAGTCCAGCACAGTCTGGTGGCTTTAGATGTGAATTCTATTCCAATCAGTGACATTAATTTTCGCAATGATATTTGGAGATGCTTTCCAACCCAAACTTTTCTATGATTCTATTATAGATTCATTTTTCATTTGAAGTATTAATATTGACTTACTAAGGTGCATAAGGAGAGTAGCTGATTTAGCATTCAGCCCAGTTTCTTTATTTATACATACCTCCAGGTCCTTTCAACTTCTGTAAAAACTTACATCTTCCTTCTAAAACTTGAGAAACAGATGTGAAACATGGCCCCTCAGTTTGTGTTTCACCTATTTCTAAAGTTGTTATGAAATGAGCATGTTTGTTTTAATTGAGAGTCTGCTGCATATTTTCTTAGATTACAGGATCTGAATAAATAAGAAATTGTGATTAATCTAAATTCACCAAACAGCTGTTAGTCTGACTGATATAAATACTCTGTGGAAGCTTGGATTGATGCTGGGAAATTTTTTTGTGTTCTGCTTAATATAAAATAAAAGGATATTTGAGGTGAGCATCTCTGTAACCCAAAAGAAGTATGAGCTCTCAGGAAACCAGGACTGGAAATGAAAATAGCCTTCTGCTCTAAAGATGGCAGGGTAATCAAGAACTTATATTGATCTCATTTTTTTTTCTGTCATTAAAAGACAAACTCTCAAGAATCAAGTGCTGTCAAAAGCCCAAATAAACAAGGAATTATCTTGCCATTTTGCCTATAGGTTCATAGTTCATATTTCAAAAAATACATATTAGGAAACAGTAGTTGAAGCCTCAGTATATATGAGTTGATTAGTATGTGATTTTCATTTCATTTTTTTGAGAGTAAAATTGTCTAAGATTCAGTAGGCTCAGAGTCAGCCTTCTACTTTGTGTCAGAATTCCTATGACCTTGAGAAGAAATTGAGAAATGGCAGTTCAGTTGTCGACTATTTGTACTTCTGCATCTGTTTGTACCCACCCCATGTGACTATACAGAGACTAAAGTCATATTGTCCCCAATGGCATAGCAAAGCAGCCTTGGGCAGAAGGTTGAATTAGGCCAGGCATTTTTTCCCTTAGATTTCAAGTGAAATATCCACAAGCACTACATGTACAAGCAAATCATAGAAAGGAGAGAAGAACTACCTGAGGGAAATGCTGCTCAAGTCAGTTCTTTGTGCCAAAGTTGAGTGTGGAGAAAAATGTGCCTCCTTCAAATTGAGGTTTTAGAAATATCTTGAAAAGGTACTATCAGAATTTGGGCCAAAGTTCAGATGAAAAAGATTACCTCAAGGTAGCCCCCCCCCTCATTTCAAACAGAATTTATCACTGATATAAAGTGTGTATCTTAATGAAGTAAAAGTAATAGAATATATTTGGAAATTATTTAACATTCCTTCTCATGTGCTCAATTTTGATGAAATATGAGCACTTAAGTGAAGCCAGCGCTAAGGTGTGCTGAGGAATTGTTTCACACAGTCATTCATATTGAAGATAATGCTCAAAAAAGAAAAAAAAAAAAAAGAAAAGGCTAAACAAAAGAAATCTGTTGTGCCAACTTTACTGGGAAAGCACTTAGATTGACTGGACATTTTTAGAAACATAACCATGATTGCTACTGTATGTGTTGTCGCAGCTTACAAATTATTTTCACATGTTAATAATTCATTTTTTTCCACAATGGTATTACTGATTGTCTGGAAGCCCATAATTGATTCATTAAATTGTGTAGTTCCCTACAGTTTGACCTCTATTGATGTCTCTGAATTTGTGGCAAGTTATTTTAAAAGAGCAAAAGCATATCACAGCCAACAGCCTTACACTAATATAAATATTTTCTACTGTGCTAATGCTCAGAGTTCACTTTCTGGCAGCTTACCAAGAATTTTGCATAGGAATGTACTGAGCTGGAGACCCCTATCTAATAAATTTTATCTGACGCACTCAAACATCCACTTTTATTACCATGTCTGATTTTCCCATGCTCATACAACTTAAAGCTACAGCTTCTCCCTTTCTCTTCTTTGAAGAAAGAGTAATATTTTCAAACAGAATGTCACAAGGGCACATTAACATGAGCACTTTCATCTGTGGAAGCTTAATACAAAAGAATGTATATATATATTCAAAAAAGCACATTCTCCCACCAATCCCACCGTCTTTCCGCAAATGCTCCCCAAACAATGCAGAGAGGGAAAGCATACTTCGGTGACATTTGTACTGTTTATGGGCTACAAGTTTTTTTGTTTGTCTTTTTTTTTTCCCACTGGAAAATTGTTAAGACCTAGTCCTGATGTTCTCTATACACGAAGTGAAATGAATTCGGCAATATTTCAGAGTACTTTGCCCCTTCGGTATGTTTTGTCCAGGGTCTAACTGCTGAGAATGTGTATCTAAAGTAAAAACGCTGCGTAATATTCCTATGAAGTTGCTATGATGAATTAGCAGCATTAGTGACCATACAGGCCTTCAACATCATTGACCATACTGTCCCTCAGCTGATGCAGGAATGTGTCTCTATGTCACAGCAGTAGTAAGTTTACATCTGGGTAGGGCCCTGCTTGCCCCTGCAACCTCAGGGCTGTCCTGCTAAGGGGGATCTTAATGGCTGAAAAGTACAAGGAGGTCATAATATTTGGAAACTAAATTGATATGAAACTTTCGTTGGTGTCTTATTTGGAAATCCAGAAATTTCCAAGACAAGATTTTTAATGCAGGGATTAAATTGCTCTCTGTGCCTGTGCTTATCAATAGCTTTCAGCCTTGCCTAATCTTCAAAAAGTTGCTATAATTAAATATATTTTTAAAAAATATACAAAGGGAAGAGTTACCTCAGTAGAAAGATTTCCACAGTCAATAACTTCTTTCCTCCTGAGACAAATGGAAAAACTTCTGAAGTCAAGGGTGCCCTGTTCTGACTCCGGTTAATCTCGCATTATTATCTCTCCATGATGCAAATTTACAACTAAGCGAAAAATTCTGCCTTGAATTTTTGAAAATGTAATTTAATCCAATGTAACACTTTAAGGTTTTAGTGTGGCCTTTTTTCTCACCAAGAAAGCAAAGTTGACCCTTTATCTTTGGAGAAAAGGTGAATAATGCAGAAACTCAGAGAAAATTAGCACTGCTTTTTTTAAATTTTCCATAGTGACAATTGTAGAAAAAGTAAGATAGCAAGTAAAAAGAGTTTTATTTTCTCTTTTTTTTCATCCAGATATTTTCCCAAAATATACCATTTAAAACTGAAATCCAATGACAAACTAAAAATATGCCCAAAAGCCACCTATCCCATGAAAAATATACCTAAAATAGGTGTTAATAAGAATAAGTCCTGGACTCTGACATTGGCTCAGTTGGTTAGAGCATGGTGCTAATAAAACCAAGACTGGGGGTTGATCCCCCATATGAGCCATTCATTTCAGAGTTGGACCCAGTGATCCTTGTGGGTCCCTTTCAACTCAAATATTCTATGATTCTGTGACTTTAAGATGAAGTTCACATACCAGCATTCACATACAACACTCAGATGCTCATAGCTTTGGTGCAAAACAGATATGTGGATATTTTTTGAAAATCTGTGTGTTTGTCACTGGCTCAAAGTATCTCCACAGCAGGACACCTGGGAATAAAATCTGCAGATTACACTATCCTTGCAATAAAACCTGAAATACAATGTGAACAAACCCATACATGTGTACCCAAAAAGCCCTTTATTAATTTCATTTATTAAATTTCACTGTGGTATGAGGTTAAATTCTTTATAAAGCAGCTAATCTGAATTGACTACAATCAGCTGAAGTGCCCAGGTACAGACAGGAAAACCTCCTAAAAACCCTAACGGAGAGAATTATGTGCTGTCTAAACCATGGTCCTGAAAGGACACACAGAGGTGTTTGGCTATAAACTGTGACAATTTCCACCAAAGTCAGTAGGGCCACTCGTGTGTGCTGAAGTGGAGCACAGAATTTGTGGCAGAATTCGTCCTTCAGCACCAATCTGCAGAATCACCAACACCTTTGAAGCAGTCTGTGCAAGACCAGAAGATTTGCAGCAGGAAAGGCTGATGTCCTGCCTCACACAGCAGCCTTTGTTCATTGCCTGGGAAAGGTGATGGCTTTAACACTGGCCCCTGTTCTACCTACGCTCCCTCCTCTGAGCAGCTGGCTACCATCTTGGGTAGTCTTATCTGCTATGACTTGTCAAGCCAAAATATTTGTTTAAAAAAGGATCAAATATTCATAGCTCATTTATGCATTCTTTTAAAAGGAGAAATGAGACTTGTCATGCTAGATAAATACTAAAGTAAGTGTGAGGAAAAGAAAGGAAAGGAAAGGAAGGGGGAGAGAGAACATTTTTTCACGTATAACATTTATGGTTTTCTGCTCCTACTGTCTTCCTTCCTTTTCTCTCTGTCCTCTTGCTGAGAGTTCTGGAAGGTTCAGTGTAATGGCTACAGCTGTGCAACCCAGAGCAATGCTGCTAACCCATTCCTGCCACTGATGTTGTTGGTTGGTATTTTGTTAATTTTTAGAAGTGATTAAGGCAACTTATTTCCTTCCAAGAAACCCCTAAACCACCACCAAATAAGCTTGTCAGTCAACACTTTTATATAAAAGCCAACATGGAGCACAAAATGAGGATTTCATTAAGTAGGGCTTTGTTGACAGACTGGTTATTTTCTGTATGAGAGGACTCACAAGACAAATTTCTATTGGTTCTGGGTGAATAGAGAGACATTATAATTTTCCTCCCTCATTTCTGTGACAACAGTCCAAACATCTGACTTTTCTGAATGCAAAACGGAAACATTACAGTCGCTTTCTGCTCACCCCAACATCTTCATTCATCTTTGATCTCCACAGCCTTTAGTCTGGAGAGAAAAAAAGCAGTTCAGGATCATTAGGAAACTTTTTAAGGCTCTTATTCCAAATCTCTTTGCAAGAGCAATTAAGCCAGAATCACTTTGCTCTGCTGCTGTAATGAGCACAAAAATAAAATCCTTAGAAATATGTACTAAATTGGGCATGTAAAAAAAAAAAAATCTATTTTGACCTAGCTGTAACAACATATTATTTTTTTAATGAAAAATACTGCATTTTCTCTCTAGCAGGCCCTTTTAGTCATATTTTGAGACAAACATATTCATGGGAAAAATGTTCCTGAATCTCTCTTGCATGTCTCTCTTTCCTTTTCAGAAGAGATGAAATCCAGTATGAAATTACAAAGGCCTGAAACAATGCATCTGGTGAAACAGGAATCCATGGCATGATCAATGTACATTTTGTCTCTCAAAATACGGGCATTATTAGAGCTGAGATAGCATAAGCTGCCAAGACTGTGAATGTTCCCTCAGAGATCTTAAACAAAAAGACCTTAAACACAAGAAATCTAATTTTACAAAAATTTAACAAAAAATCAGAATGGCAGTTTAAAGTTCCAGATGTTAGACCCATTGAACCAAAAAACAGATGCAAGACAACAGGCTTTTCAGACTCTATTATGTCATTGTGCAATACAAGCTTCAGTTATTCAAAACTTTACCACTGATATCTGTTTGTACTGGGTATCTGCATCAAGCTGAAAATTGGGACAGGGTTTGAATTCTAATAGGCCCTTTCTGAAAATAAGGCTAAGCAGACATACATTTACAGCACTAAGTGATTCTGAGGTATTTTCTTGTTGTTTTCTCATTCGGTTATTTGTGATGTTTCCCAAACCTGTGCTTAGAAGAAAACAACTTTTGGCAAGGTGATGTCTGATCTATAGTGCAACCTACCCTCATTTTCCTGTGCCATAAGTCATTGGAACACTAGCACCTGCCCAGCATAGACACAGGTGTTGGGAATAGGATTCTCTGCACAGCCTGTAGAGTCTGAGTGCATTTGAACTTGTGGTTGCTATGAATACCCTGGAAATGCAAGCCCAGTTCCCAAGAAGAAAGTCTACAGTCTTCCCTCACAGCCAGGTGTACTTTGAGATGGCTTCTTTTCCTGGGGCTGCTACATCTGACTAAGCTAAAGAAGGCAGAACTGGCACGGGGCAAACACAGGGCATCTTCGACATTTTTTAGAGGAAATGACCAGGAGAGGTAAAGTTAGGTACCAGTTAAAATGAGAGATGCAGCCTTCTAAGGGGCGTGGCCAAAGATAAAGGAGCCAAGACATCTGTGATTTCACCCAGATTCACGGGGCAGATGAAAGGTCAAGAGGCAGAAATCAGGATACAGGAGCAAAGATTAGGCAGGTGGCACTAAAAAAAAAAAAAAAAAAAAAGTGTTGAAAAACAGTTTAGGAGTTTTCCTACCCTATTTAAAAAGATGAGAAGCAACACAAACAAGAAGGAATTGAGGCTGGTCACCAGTTAAACAGTTCTGTCAAGCTCTTTTTGGTTTAGGGAGCAGTCCATTGCTGGCCTTGAAGTCCAGGTAGTGATGGCATGCTGTCACTTAAGGTACAGTTGTATGGAAGGACCCTGGAGTGAGGAATGCACCCCAACTCTCTTCTCACCAAGCTCCCTGACAGCAGCAGGGAAGATGTAGTGTGGGTGCACTGTGCAAATCAGTTCCACCACAGGGTAACACCCAAATGGGTTATTTAATTAAAGACTGTGTCAAAATGTATGAACACAGAGACCAATTAGTGCAGGACACCATTCTTCACAGCTCTGAAATATTTGTCTTTAATACCTTAAAAATGCCCTTATCAGTTGGAAATTTTGTTTTGGTAGTAAAACACTACCAAATGTAGTGCATGAAACAGACTCATGTTGATGAGACCTACCTGAATGCCTTGCAGACTCTATGAAGAGCCAAAGAAAACTGTGAAGGCAACAGAAACCCGGAAAGATTAGCTGGTTTTCTCAGTGGCACATAGCTGAGTGATGTGTCTGGGAGTGGCATCTCCATCTCCCAAGTCTCAGTTCATGGCCTAATCCTGGAGCTTGATCGGTTTTCATCACTTACAAATTGTGACAACTCCAATATCTCTATTCCTCTGGTGTGGGTTGCTGGTGTTTCAGTGCAACCAGACATATACTCACTCACGCCACTGACCAGCTTCTTTTTTTCTCTTTCAAATCTTATCCATTTTTTTTAAAGATGCAGTTCCTTCAAAACCTTGAAGCTTATTTAATTTCAGTTGAAATCAACATTACTTGTAAATTTAAAATTAAAGATACGCCATTTTCCCTTAATGCACCTGGACTGTTCACATTCTTAAAATAAATCAGAGGAGTAAATGGTGGGGAATTGAGAATGTGTCTCACAGAAACAAAGTCCAAGAACAGTTGTTTGGAACTGACTTTCACAAGATGAGAGAATCCACTAATCCAGAGGCTGAGAGGTAATTATTTGTGTTTTCTCAGAGACTGGAAAAAGGATGAAGGTGAAAGGGGTTGAAAGGGAACAGAAAAGCAAGAGCAGAAATCACTGATTGCATTCAAAATCAATAGAGGCAGAACCTGAAGACTTGAAACAGCTGTAACATTTTATTTCAGAGATTTTGTTTTAAAGGAACAAGCACCACTTGATTTTCAGGCATTATTTCAAATAAACAGACTGAAAGTACAAAAGCAACTTTTCTGTTGGTGTTGTTACTGCAGGACCCCCCAGTTCAGAGCATGGTTCTGGGGGAGGAAGCGGGGCTTGGCTCTGCCACTGGCACCTTGCATGCAGCTGGCAAGACACTCCATCCCCCTGTTTGCCCATTTTGCTTCTTTGTCTTTTGAGCAGGAGATGGCACACAGGGCTCTCTGCGACCAATTCATTGCAAGTGGAGTAATAAGAATAATAAAGCAGAATGGTAAAGCTGCTATTGTGAAGCATATCAGGTATGTCACGCATCTCTGACATGAGAGCTGGGAGGATGGAAGGACCCTGGGATTTCTACCGAAATCCTAGCAGTCAAGCTGACTGTATTTATATCAGACTCTATAGACTTTCTTTTAAAAATTCCACAACATAACATTGCTCCTTCTCTGGCTGAAAAGGTTGGTCTGTGGATGGCAAATGTTCCACTTCTGTATTTACAGTACCTTTACAGTACCAAGTATACAGAATCTTCTTTTTTGATCCCCCAGTGATTATGATATTGATTTGTTTGATAAAAAAATTTAAACTTTCTATTGCAAATGGCTTTTGTCAGCAATCACTGAGGCCTTTACAATGTTGCATACTTTCCTTTATTTTTGTAATATTTTCAAATTTCATTTTAGTTTACAATGTGGCAAATGATTCACCAGATGTGAAGGAACCTTGAAGAATAACATTATTGTTATTGTTGTTGTTATTAATCATGACTATGAATAAAATGAAGAAAAGCAGGCTTCTGTTTTGCTTCAGTGAAGAATTTGGAAAGACGGCATAATTTAGTCCAGTTAGATCAATCACCCCTTTCCTATCTCTGCTATTCAGCCTATTAGGCAGTGGTTTTGGTTCAGATAAAATATTTCAGGGCCTGAATAAATCTCAGCTTTGCAGCTGTGTTCCTAAAATGTGCAAATACTTGATGTGTCTCAGGTGCATATTGAGAAATCATAAATCTTTCCACTGCCTCCCTGATTACTCTGCCTTCTCCTGCAGTCTGCTGACCCACCTGCACTCACCCTGTGCAATGGCTGTTGTCCATATAGGCGAAACTGAGAAGGGGCACAGGCAGTGCAGGGTTAAAACTGATGGGACAGAAATGATCTCTTGCAACTTTTTAAAATGAGTTGCCAACCAGGGCATCTCTAAGTACAGAATTTTTCCAGGGTATTTCAGGTAAGCTGGATTCAAGGATGCCAAGTCTGCTGTTATGCAGATCGTGTGCCCTTCTTGAGGGTTTCTTGAGTCCTTAAGTTAAAAAATGAGATGGCATAAGAAGGAGTCAAGTAGTAGGAATCAAGTGTAACAATGAAGACACTTCTGCATATTTGGTAACATACATGAGACAGCACAGAAATTTAATCCATCCAAGAACAGCATTTCAGTTAGCATGAGATTTAACAAGATTTCCTTTAAATTTTTTTTTTCCAGACACCTACTCTGGCAGCTCCAGCAACACAGTGGTTTCTTTGGAAGCTCTGCAATGAGCTGTGTCCTGCTGTGGCATGGCTATCCACAGGGTCCACGCTCTCTTTTAGATACCTTTGTTACTCAGTGAGGCATTTCATGTGTTTTACATCATGAAAAGGCAGTAAGCAACTTGTCTCTTATCAAACTCAGAAGCTCACTGAATGTTTAGCTGCTGATGCAAAACTAACCTAAATGAATTCTTTCTTGCTGTGTAAAATTCTGATAGCAAGTATCAACGTTCTTGGAAAGTTTGCCTTTGATGCCTTATTTTCTTTTAACGTTATAGGAGATAAGAATAATATGGATCTTACTGATGTCACTGGACATTTTTTACATTCAGTGCAAAACAACACCCAAGATCAAGACCACACTTCGACAAAGAAGTGCTTTAAGGTACGAAGAGGAGTTTCAGGTTTGGTCTCACATCTGATACGTGCTCTGGAACTCCTCAAATGAAAAATTTTACATAAGCAGTAAAACATACATGCATACTCACCAGCACACTTACTGGTTAGGTGAGACCAGAACCATACCAAGCCAGATCAGCTAAAGAGGTGTGACAAAAGAAATAAAATTAGCAGTCATATTTGACACACTGCTGATGGCACTTCTCTAGTTAAGCCACCAACATCAGCTCTGCAAGGGTGCAACAGAGAGGCTGGTTCTTTGCTTTCAGACATGTAGTTTTCATATCATCAGCTGGATGGTGTTTAAAACAGTCGCTATCTCTCCAGAAGTGTCTTTCTCATAAAATTACATGCATATCCCAATTAGAGGTTTTTAGATGTCATAACACAGAAGATCATGATACCCCTTAGTGTCCATTATGGACCCTGTAATGCTGATTAGCTTGATTAAGGGTAGGAGAAACACAGACTTGCTGACATGAAACCATGACATAGAAAAGTGGATGGGCTGTCTGCAGTTAGACCTTTCTTGAGTGGGCTTTCTGTGCAGTGTTGGTGAACCACTTTCTCCCTGCAGTGATGGCTGTTAAATGAAGGAAGCTCAGGCTTCGTCCTTGATGCCTGGGAAGTGAGACCTAGGAGATTTACCTCAATGCCTCCCATCACCCTGTGCTTCAGTTTTGACATTTCCATAGGTATAATGTGGCTTGGTCTGCATGTGTGTCCCTTAGTTTAACACTGTTTGGGGGAGTTGGCTCCTTATCTGTCTTCTAGGAGAATTGCCTTAATTTACCTTGGCATTCTGTTCTCTGCCCTAGATACTGTGAGATACAAAGTTTTCATGTCAGTGGGAGAATAAGTGAATTGGAATTCAGTTTTCAGACTATTTTGTTTGTTTGTTTGTTTTTGGTTGTTTTTGGTTTTTGTTTTTTTTTTTTTTTTTTTTTTTTTTTTTGTTTTGGTTTTGGTTTTGGTCTGGTTTTTTAAATACAAATTTTACCAGGTTCTGCAGTGACATTGCTGTTCCTTCAGGTCAAGTGTCAGCTTGGAACAACAAGCACAGATTCAGCATAAGCCCTTTATTTCCAAAATTTTCAATGAATGTTTTTGTGTATACTTATGAACAATGATATGAAAAATGCTTTTATTGTTTTCATTCAAAATGCTGGAATGAAAACAGTAACCGATTTCATATTGCATTAAAGTCTGTGTTACATCAATGAGAATAACCATAGTAGATAACACCCTCTATATAATGTACAGTGACAACATTATACCATGATCTCTTTGTGTAAAATCCTTTAAAGGCATAATTACAAGTTTGTGTATTACTTTCAAGCTTGGTAGTTTTACTTGGCTAAAGGGCTAGTAATGTGTCTATGAGCCATACCATCTCAAGGACAAATTTATGATAAGTCTTTTCCAGGAGCAATACTTCCAAGTTTGTTAGGCATTGAAAAGTCAAAAGGAACAAAAAGAAAGATCAAAAAATGGACTCTCTTTCCAGTGTGTTTTTTAGGTGTTATCTGCAGTGTCCATCTTTGAGCACAGTGCTGAGCTGCAATTCCCAGTGACAGCCCTTGCACAGAACCAGCATAGACATCAAAGAGCAGGCTGGGCTGTGATTATCCTGCCTTAGTGCACAGCCATGAGGTTTTTGAGTTAGGACACTGTGCTCAGGAAAAAAACAAACCAACAACAGTCATCTTATGTATTGCGAGCAGCTATCAGTACAAAACCATTTTGCTTTCTGAACTTGCCCTTAAAAATATTCTGCCCAGTTTTGTTTTTACAGAAAGCGTCTTCAAAATCCTAGTTGATTACAGTCTCATACTAGCCTTTTAGAGGTACTGTCTGAATTCAGCACTCTGACTTACAATATAAAGGAACAATATGTTATTTTGTAAGGAAAAGTTTCTGGAGTGGGATGTGGTTTGCTTACCTTCTTAGTTCTTTGATAAGATATTAGCTTGTTATTATATGTTGACAGAGTGAAATCCAAGGAATTTATCTTCAAACACAAGCCTTATTTTCTCAGAACCTAATTTCAAAAGCCTTGTAAACCTATTTGGTAAATTACTGTAATTATTTTTTCATTCCCTTGTTCATAGGGGGAAATACATGTGTGTGCTCTAATTACAAAGGGATTTGTCCACTGTGCAACTTGAGTAAATGTCCCATCTGTATTTTCCCCTCAGATGTAGATATTTCAGGTTTAAGCCACTTAAACAGAGAGAAAATTGTGCCTGATGCAGAGTGCATTGATTACAGCTTTACTGAGACAGTGGCAAGTTTCATGGGTGCAACGGTTCCCATAAATTATTTGTTTCTCATAAAAGGAAAATAGATAATTTTTAATTGTTGCCTTTAGACCAATGTCTTTGCTTCAGTGGAAATGAAGAGACATAGAACATGCTTGAAATACTGATGAGGCATTGTATAAAAGTGACTGATATCCTTCAAAATAAGGCAAACTTGAAAGGTATGTGACCAAATATAAGTTCAGTATCTTATGTGAACAATGATGAAAGTATATATGTTTTTTTTACAGTGACTTTAAAGTTGATCACTCCAATTCCTCAAAATTCTTTCAGTAGGCCAGTGTCAGGACATCTCTCTCAATGAGGAAGCAGAGGCCTTGGTGAAACGGTTAAATAAACATATCGTTATTGTCCAGCTTTAGAAGAGGATATTAGATTACATACCAGAAGAGCAAGCCATGTCTGTCTTCAGTGTTCAGGGACATCTGAGTCTCCATTTTCCTGTAGTGCTGTGTTCCGTTTTGATTACCTACAGCTCCCACGTTTGGTTTATTTATCTAAGTGCTATTCTAATATAAACTCACTGAGATCAGCTCTGCCCTTGGTCCCACAAAGGCAGCTCAGTGGGAAATGTGACTCAAGTGATCAAGGACAGAAGTGAATCCATTAGCATTTTCTGAGGTATCTGTGTGTTTATTTTTGCATTCAGATTTTTAGAAGTCCTTTCATATAGGATCAGCAGGTTTTGGAATGGGAATGCCACTTATAATGCAGGTGATTGAAACTTTAATAAGCTTTCACATGAGCAGTGGCAGCTCTGAAGATTTTTAGTTGGTGAGGTCTTAACAAAAGATTTTGTACTAGACGTACGTGTGCACACGCATATAAAACTGTGGAAGCTCAACCAAATGGTGTAATACAGAACAAGAATAGTATCAGTTATTCATTATCAAGATACTAACAGGAATATTAGATATTTTTATGTTGATAAAAAGAAAAATATTGCCATTACATTGTAAAGAGCCTCATACCTTTCTCCCATATACCATTTCCTCTAGGTCAGCCCAGGTTGCCTCACAGACAACTCAGTGAGCTTGGTAGGCCAGTGAAATCCCCACAGTGACTACTGCAAGGGTGGGTTATAACTAAGCATCCTACTGTATTGTGGTGCTGGGCTTGATGCCCCCACACGTCCTACTTGGAGATCCTAGTACCAAAGGAGTCACACTGACTGTGAAGAAAGCAGGAGAGAGAAGGTGAATGTGGGAAACAAAGAGCAATTCTGGGGTCAGCATGAGTTTGGCATGGTGGCTTAATGGGGAGCTGGGAGAGGAGAGGGAAGGAGAGGTAAGAGGATGAGTTTGCAAGCTTGATCAGGAGTGGGTGACTGATTACTGGAACAAAAATAAATGCAGAAATGGAGTGAGAAGAAAATATGATCCTGGATGAAAAGGAGGGAGAAGAGATAATAAGTAGGAAACAGGTGATCAAAGAAACCGTGGGAAGAGAGAGGGAAGGCAAAAGGATGGGAAAGCATTATAAGATAGTGCTAGAAGAAAGATAGTGCTAGAAGGATAGTGAGAGGAAGAAGATAGTGCTAGAAGAAGGGAATAAAATAACTGAGAGAAATAATGTATATGAGGAAGGGTCTCACTCAGATAAGTGCAGCAGCCATGCCAATATGAGATTAAAAGCAAAAAGTAACAAAAAAATACTCTTCAGTATTTAATTCCATGATTGGCTTTAGGTATCAAATAACAGAAAACAGCTGCATTTCAGAAAGCAACAACTGGTCTGCAGTTGTAACCTAATCCTTGCATTTGACACTTAGAAAAAAATATTTTCCCTGCACATGTGATCCAGTTATATGACTGGTACCACATCGATGAAATCAGTGAATTTGTAAACTAAGTTGTTAATAGCTTCTTTGGTCTTCATATTTTTCCTTTGCTTAATCAAAGAGGGAAAGGACAGATTTTAAGAGGCTAGGCATTGTCTTTCTGAGTCCATTTAACCAGTTTGCCCACTTCCCTCTCCCCGAATATATGCATCATTGGAAAATAAAACCCTTACAAAGTGATCAGCTAGGGAATGAAAAGAAGCAGTAAATAAAGATAATATGAATCAAAAGTTCAAAGGTTGAACTATTTTTTCAAGAGCTTAAAACTTATGATATTGTGTATAGGAATGTAAAATCTGAAAATATTTTAGGAAAGGAGTCAGCAAAGTTCTTTAGATGTGTTTATTCACTCCTTCTGTCACTTGCCCAGAGGTGCAAGGCATTCTAAGAATACTAACATATTCTATCACTAAAATGGCAGTATTTCTGACATATAATCCTAAAGATTAAGTCCTCACTGAGGAAAACACGTAAATAAATTAGTTGTTCCGAGTCTTTTTTTTTTTTATAACAGCAAATGCAGGACATTCAATAGTATTGTGTGAATTTATGATGGTGCTTTTCATCCCCATTAATTTTGCAAACATCATATGAAGGAGCACAGAGAACTGCAATGGGTTTTGGAGCAGTGGGCTGCTGCCCAGAGCTATTTTGCAGGGTGCAGGACAGAAGTGGAAGAAGAAAATATGTCCAGTGACAATGCATCTGTCTTGGTACCTGTACCTCTCTGAAGTTCATTCTTAGAAAACACATCATGGGCTAAATTAAATCCCTACAAAAAAGGAAGTATTTAAGTTACTGTGGTCTTATTAGAAAAAAAAAAAACCAGACTATAAACTGAACAAATCTCAGTTTATCTTTCTTCTGGTTGAAAGATTAAACCAGTTCCATACCTGCAAATTCAAGGATACAAATTTTTTCCTACCTTATATTAAGGCTACTTAAGTCAGATGACTGCAGAAAGTCCTTTGCTGGGTTTTATATCCTCTCCCTTTTATTCCTTTTGAATAAAGGCTTTCCTAGTAGCCTAGGAAAATTTATATTGGTGTGAATTAAAATATTTCAGTTAAAAATTTAAAAATTTCAGTTAAAAATTTCACATAGCACATTTGAGAAGCATTAAAAATGGCCATAATCTGACAGAGTTCGTCTGCACTTTTAAACTGTAAGGCAGATACCATTCCCATGGTTCACCCCCCCAGCTTCTGCTGTCCAGAGCAGTTAGAGTATTGCACTGTACTGTACTTCTCATCCAGTCTGCAAGCCCAGATTCTTTCCTAAATCTCTGTGTTGAGGAGCCCTAGCCCCAAAAGCAGGGAAAGCGTAATTCAGTGTGCCACTTCATAGACACAAGAAAGAAATTCATTGGAAAGCAGGAGTCATTAATTCTGATGCTCATGGAACTGCATGTTTACCTGTGAAAACTTTTTTAATCTGACATCCTTAAATTACTTCAGCTCCTACTTTGTCCCAAATGAAATCAGGTTTTATAAAAATTCTGGAGGTGATTAATTGGTTTCAAAGCCTTCCAAATACACTCAGCATTTCCACTGATATTAGTCTTCTGTTCACAGGAGAGAAATGGGGTTACTGGAAAGCATAATACACCAGCCTACTTCTAGATTAAACGTGCTTGAAATAAATGTCATTCCTTTTCCCAGACTGCAGTTTATCTTTTCAGAGTGAGAAAACTTATCTTCATTGTATCATAGTGTTGTGTAACGTTTTTCCATGTCACTGTGCAAAAAAAATTACTTGACATTAAAACTGGAAATACACTGCTCAGGAGACCAAACTCTGTTACATGCACACTGCAATTATGTG
Organism: Pyrocephalus nanus; assembly: GCA_038380795.1. Classification (NCBI taxonomy): domain Eukaryota; kingdom Metazoa; phylum Chordata; class Aves; order Passeriformes; family Tyrannidae; genus Pyrocephalus; species Pyrocephalus nanus. Next base: position 45,170,102 of record CM076259.1, read on the forward strand.
CAGCTTCATTAGACATTTCACCGTCAGTTTCTAAAGGCTTGGGATCCTCATTAAATAAAGGATTTAAGTGCCTAAAGAGATTTGGCGAACTATGTTCAAATCTGCAATCCAACCTGTTGTGTTCTGCTACTACCCATTCTGGTATTCACTAGACACCAAAGGCACCAAAGGATTTGCCCTTGCAGCTCTTTAATTGCTTAGAGCTGTTGTTCTGGGCATTAAAGGAACTGACCTATTTCTGACAGGGCTGAATGTCTTTGCCATCTACCTCACACCTACCAAAATGATTTCCTTCCAGAAAATGCGAGTGAAACTCCTCTGAAGTGACCTTACACTGACACTGCTGTGCAGAAGAAGGGCTGAGCAGTTAAACCAGGCTACCCCTGCAGCTGATGGGGAGAAGCAGGCATTTTTAGAGGGACTCCCCTCTGATCTAGTTTAGCTATCTGTATTAGGATATAAGGTGTTGCAATCTTGCCAGTTATGGAAAAGGATGTCTAGGAAGACTCTTTCTAACTTAGATATCTGCACTGTAATATTCAGATGTATCCTGAAATAGGTGTTCCCCCCATTTTACATGGCACAGTGTGATATTGTAACAGATGTCGCCGTGGAACTTAAGCACACTGGAGTGCTGTGGGGCTCTACAGCACAGACATGTCAGTTCAGCAGAATCACCTTGTGTCCTTGACCACATAGATCCAATTATACTAATGCCCATCTTGGTAGTGCCTCAGAGAGTTATGTGTTCTGCTGTGTATTAAGTATATATATATATATATATATATATATTATAATAATCCAATGTATTCTGCACTATGTAAATCCTCTACAAGGCCCTGCACAGCAGAAAATCTCAAAATGTATCCAGTACACAGAAAGGATGAATCACCTTACAAAAGCTACCCAATCCTTTGGGCGAAGGTCTGTTCTCAACCTCTTTTCCTATCATCACAGGTCATGTCTAAGAGAGAGAAGAGCATGAGAGGTGAGATCACTTTTCCCTTTCCCAGAAGGGATTCCTCGGGGAAGCTGCTGGCAGGAGTCTCTCAACCTTCCTGTGCTGCAAAGACAGCAAGAGCTCTGATCCAGAAGAGGTGTAAGCAAGATCCTGACTCTGCAGCTTGGCACTCACTGGAGCATGAGTCCTGGGCCCCAGCCAACAACACCTGCAGCACATGGACTGAGCTTGGGTCCTAAATCCTATGTCCTTGTACTGGAACTGGGGATATTGAGAACAATATGAATAATGTGGAAATTCAATGGACCATAAAAAATTACCCTCCAGCATTAGGAAAAATAACATACTCATTTAGCCACCCTCTTATCAGTAAGCCAAGGAAATGTGGTATTAAGGACACAAATATGCAGTGCATTTAACACTGTTCAGCAATGATGGAACTGGAGATACCTGCCCTCTTCAAAGATTTGCTATGCCCTTTTGTCTTTTGCAGCACTGTATAGGAAGACTGTCTCAACAATTCATATTCCAGCAGCACATCAGTGTGTTCAGTTATAACACGTTTTGGTCTCACAGAAGATCTTGCAGGACTGCTTGTTAGGGGAGTAATCTGTTATGGGTATGATATTAAAACATATTCATAATCTTAGGGTCCTAGCCAGTACATGATAATTTATTTTAGTATAGCTCTTAACTACATTTAATGCCCCAATAGATAGTGAAGGCTAAATGCCTGGAAAAAACAAAATTATTGCACAATTGAACGTTTTCACCATTTGTTTAAGAGGACATGGCAGCATACATCTTTATCAGGTCATCACTGGTGACTTGAGGAGAACTTAGAGCTAGATCCAAAGGGAGTGTAGGTGGACAGACCTCCCAGGAAATCAGTGAAGGATCATCACAGATCATCTGCCCCAGTGATACCACACTCAAATTTGTTCTGTTCTGCTGCTTTATCAGTTTGTCCTGTTTCTTTAGAAAGAACTGCCATAACTTGGCTGTGAAGTGAGTGAGAAAGTAGGTGTTAAGTTCAGTATGTAAGGAAAGTCTTAGAGACTTTTCTTTCCTCGACCAGGTGTGAACGTCTGCAGGTCTACTTCTCTAGCCTCTTTTTCATGGACATACTGCAGTTCACAGCACACAAGAAACAATTCAGCTGCAAGTTGCAGCAGATTTTAAACATTGCTAAGAGGATTTTTTGTTAATTTCCCATAATATTTTCACACTGTAACAGGATTTTCTTTTTTATTGTAACACATTACTGCACACTCCATGCTCATAATTACTTAATAGTTCCGTGCTCTATAGATTCCTCTTGATTGTTAATACTAAAAGGCTTATTAATATCCTCTCTATCAGCTTATGGTCTCCACATATACTTAAAGAGTTGGCAAACTTGGCATAGGATAAACGTCACTTTTAAAATATGTTACAGAGTAAAGTGGAGGTTAAAAAAATAGAGATTAGAGTGTTGAGTAAATGTCATGACTGCCAGAATCAATTGAAAATGAGCATTCTTGCTATCCTTAGCTGGGATGAAAAGAGATTTCTCCTCCCCCATGCCCAGTCCCAGGGGAGTACAATCAGGATGGTACTAATGAGCAGAAAACTCACAAGGTAGGGGTGATGTTTCCTTCAGAAACACTATATGCATTGGTGCCCTCATCCCCCTAAGGACCTAAAATCTGTTATTGTTCCTCTTGGGAGGTCCGTTTACACTTAACACACATCTGGCTTAATTAGGATGACAGCTGCTGCAGGTACTATTGGACAAGGTCCAGGCATCAGAGTGCATTAACATTTGTTTAATGGTTTAACCTTTCATAATCTGATCTCCACTGCGTAAATGAACCAGAGAGATATCTTTTATTACTTGTTAATGTGTGTTGTGTGTGTATTCACATTCTCACACAAACATGCAAGCAATTCATATCGAATGTGTCCCACTATGCACTGAAAATCAAAATCTTTTCCAAGTGTAAACTTTTGATTAAATAAATGCGGCTCCAAATACAGCAAAAATGAACATGATTAACAGTGAAGACAGCAGCAATTACACTGTAAAGACAGAAGAAAATTTAATTACTTACATGTACAGAAAGTCACCACCACATACTCATAACCAGATTTTGTATACCTATGGTTTTCATGTTTTCATTAGAAAGAAAAGAAAAAAACAAGACAGAAAGAGATTATAGTTTTTGCTGTCTACATAAATGAAGCCAACATAGAGGTGGTCCAGCACAGACTCGTGTTTGACAAAAAAGCTCATGTTCTTAATATTTTTAAATAGGTCCAATGAACAAAATAGGCCTGATTCTTCCCCTATTAAAAGCAGAGTAATTGGTTCGAAGTCACTGGAAATAATCTGGTTTTACACTTGGGTACCTGAGGGAAGAATATGGCTCAAATGATTAGGCATGTGCTTTGTTTTCCCAAGAGAACCCTTTCCACGTATCCATTGAAAGCATTTTTTTTCACTTTTAAATATTCTTTTATGTCTAGTTGGCTTCTTTCCACAGTAAATCCCTGTAAAAATAGCCTTTGGCAAGGCAGCCAACTTCAGCACAAGCCCAAATCTTATTGTATCCTTGAAAGCAAAACCAAATCCAAAGGCGCCTTTCCAACTCAGCTTTCTTTATACACCGATGTGCTCATTTACCTGACAAATTACTTTTCACCTTTCTACTGACTCTCAGACTGCAATAGTCCACGAGTTTGGAGACTTCGAATATCAAACAAAGAAAATCTTTGTATAGTGAAGAATCCCATTTAAATATTAATAAACAAAGCCCTTCAGGATGTTCTCTTTCAGTGTATGCTCTTGTCACAGTCTTAGCATGCATTAGATCTTCTCTGTGGTTTGGTCCAGACAGAGGAGAGCAGCCTTCTGCTCTTGCCATGTAATGAGATATTTCTTTGGCTGCGGTATTGCAGTTTTGTGCTGCATTGCTGAGGAGTAGAGCTTTCATCTCTGCTCCAAAACCTGTCCCAGGGCTGGACCCTCATTTTAAGGGATGTGTTTCAATTTTTTTGCGAATGTAGTACATTTTGTCATTGCCTGTCCTCTGTGGGACTCTGTCAGGTTATAATGTGTCTTAGTGAAGCAGCTCGGGGTACACAATAGGGATTGCATGTGGAAACATGGTTAGAAACAGCCCATATATTAACATATTTGACTATTTAAGGGCAAGAACATAGAAACCAAATTCTCCAGTCTCGTGCATAGTACATTTTCACAGTCTAATTCCCTTTCAGTAGAGAATTTTCTTCTCTTAGTGAGCATGAACAGCATAAACAAAACTTTAATGAGAATATTGTGGTTATTGACTGGATCAGGGTTTAAGACCCATTACAAAGTTGCTGTCCAGGCGTTTTTGGTGCTTATAGCACTTGTTATTTCATATGCAAACTCTCCTAAGCCATTTCTAAACCATGCAGTAGGGTTTGGTATACAGACTCTTATACTAGCAGAGTAATGGCTGTGCTGGAAAATCCACCCAGGGGCAAATAGACCCATGAGGACTTCCTATAAGATGTATCATGGTGTACCCTTGCTCAATTCCAGCAAGTGTCACACATTTAAATTCTAGGGGTGGGGTGGGAAAAGAGCCAATGTAGCATGAGGCAAAAAAGAGAGAGTGACTTGAGGTACTGGGGCCTTGTGTCTTTTGGGAAAAGATAAAAGATTTTAAAAAATGCAGTAGCTTTTTTTTTTTTTTTTTTTCCCTTGTCACACAAGTCTTATCAAAGTCTTCTCTTGCTTGGAGAAAATAGACTCAGGATTTTTCCTGGTCACACTTACAGAAAGTCCTGTGCTGGAAGTAATACAGTGCTGCTGCATAATGTAGTTTCCTATATAATTTAGCATTCTTTTTGCTGGCATACTTGAAAGAAGTTTTCAGGAATCTTTTTGTCTCTGTTACATGATGCCCAGTCTCACATGAACTATAATTGGTTTAGGACTGATCATGATCTCCTGCTGAACCTGTCTGCTAGTATGACAACTTAAAATTAGTTGTGCACAGATAGAAGTAAAAAGCTGTTGCTGAATGGTAAAAAGGAAAGGGAAAAAAAAAAAAGGCAAAAAAAAAAAAAAAAAAAAAAAAAAAGAAAGGAAAATAGAGTTGGATGGCATGGTTTGATAATATTTGGTCTCCACAGCTTTGTGTTCAAGAGGGGTTATGAAGGAAATTGATTTAGGATTTTTTAAAGGCTTAAATTCAGCTACGTACTTAAATACTTTGCTGAATTGCTGCCTCACCCCAGAGAAAAAAAATAGCTCACTGTAATCTCATTGGTATCAGATTTCCATTCCCAGCCTCCCTGAAAAATCAATTTACAGAATGAAAATTAATCCCTACTCCAAATGTGACCAAAAATGTTTTAATTTCTGAATAAAGGTTGTTTCTAAGAAGATAAAATTCAGCTACATAACTAGGCAGACAAAGTCTTAAAATATACCTCCATTTCTGATTGCTTGTCTTGGTTTGTGTTCCTGGATGATTTATGGGAGGTGTTTCTGGAGGAATTCTGTGCCTTTTGTCTCCTTATGTGTGCTGTTGTGCGCATTGACTACAATTATTAACAGTAACAAGAGTTCTTAGATGTTTTTTAAAAGGGAAATGAATCATTGCCTAATGTTTGCTAGTGGAGAAATGGTGGTACAGAGAGCTGAAAGTAGTGTGACTTAGAGCCATGGCTGTTAGATGAAGGTGGGAGACAGATGTAGTAACCTTGAAACCAGGTCTAGTGTTGGAAGCACATTGTCTTTCTTCAGAAATCCTGGAAAACACTATGAGATGTCGTTAACTTCAGATGGTTATGTATTTTGCCAAGGAAATGCACCACTTCAGGATAAACATTCTATGTCTTTGCCATCATGCTAACACCTTGATTTTGTGTGCAAAATCTTTTCTTTCTTCTGATGAAGGCCAGTCATTCTGGAGAGCACACAATGGCTGGGGACACCATGAGGAACTGAATCATTTCAGCTGCTGTACTCCATTCAGGTATCTGTGGGGAAACACAGAAATCCATGAAAGGTATTCTTCCACTTAATGGCAACAATTGCAAAGCTGTTCCAAGTGTCCTTCCAAAACAAATCTCAAGTGTGATCATAAAAGCAAGTCTATGGCAAAAATGAACATTTTTTCAGTCACAGAATTGAATCTTGTTTCTCTTATTAAAGTCACAACTTTTGCCTGTGGGTCAGCAGCTTCAAGAGAGTGACTAAGATCAGGTAGAAAGTTCAATAAAGTAAAACAAAAAAAAAAAAAAAAAAAGAAAAAGGAAAAGAGAAATGGTCAGAGAACTGGGTGTGTGCTGCAATGAGAAGAAAGAACTGAAAATTATCCCAGAGTTTAAGGACTTGCAAAATGAAAAGGATTATGGCATTTTGAGAAGTACCTTCTGGAGAGGAAGGATGTATTTAGGTGACACAAAGTTACAGTTCTTGTAAACTCTTTTCCAATAAGACATTTTTCTTCATTAATGTTGCTCATTGGCTGCCTCAGTGACCAAGAGCGAGAGTCCTGGTCAGCTGGTGTAAACCAGATCAAAGACACTCCTCATTTTTGAAATGGAAACCAGGAAAGTTTGAACATTGAACTATTGCACTAAATATCTTTAAGGCAAAGTTAAAAATGAAGATGATACTCTGCACTGAAGAAAAATTACAATAAGTGTTTCCCATTATTAAAATCACTGTGCATAATAGTGGGATTATAATGAAAAAGCAGTTCCTGTATTAGAAGGGTATGTGGTAATATAAGATCTAGCAATTTTTGTACATAAACAGCATGTGCCTGTAAGTCAGATTCAGTTACAACAGTTTGACACCTATCTGGTCACTATGGTCTTAGTTACCAAATATTACCCATCTAACCAGCACACCTTAGGAGAAAAAACACAACATTAAATGTTTCTACTACATGGTGTCCCTTTTACTGGAAGGGAGAAGGAGATTCAGATGTCTGCTGACTTTGAGGGGAAAGGTGCTTCAACGAGGAAGGGTTTGTACAAATCACTCAGCTAATACCCTGTGTCAGTGCCATCCCATGGGCAAATAACCTTGGTGGCATCTGCTGACAATCTCTGGGTTCAACAAAATTACTGAAAAAAAGAATTTTAAACTCCATAGCATTTAAGTAAAAGGAAAACAAAATATTGCTTTCTCTTGATAAGTAATTTTAGGCTTTGGGCTAAAATAGTCCATTACTGAACTTAAATGGTTTCACTTTACCAAGATAAACCACTAAGCTTTAGACAAGTGATAAATTAGGTGTGCTCATACACTGCCTCAGCCTACCACAATGACATGAGATCTCGGATGGCTCTTTGCACAACCCACACTGCTATTTCTAAGTTATAAACTAAGGGAAGCAGTCCTCAAAAGGCTGCCTTTCCCCATCAAATCTATAGGTCTGATTGGGCAAGGCAAGGATGAGAAGGAGATAGGATTTTAAGACGGTGGAAGGTTGAAATTCCTGCTCCAGTTTCCCATTTTTACCTTCAATGAAAAAGCTTCATGGAGAAAGCTTCTTACCACATGAAGGCTACCGTATTTCATAGCTGATCCTCCTGCAAGAGTAGCAGGCCTGTTGGGGCAGTCCTGCACTCCCTCTGCCCATCCCCAGCAGGTGGCACAGGGCAGAAAAAGGGCATTGTGGGGGGACCTGATTCTTTGCAACTGATCCATTACTACGCAATTTAGTTAAGTAACAATTTTTTGTTTAGGGAAACATTTTATGGATGTTGTTCCTGACATGATGCTTTCTTTGTCTAAATAGGCAATGGCAACTTCTCTTGCTCTGGACTTCTGACTGTTAGTGTGGTTCCAATTTCTCAGTGCTTCAGAGCAAAAGTTGCCATCAACGGAAAAAAAAATAGGAGACATTCTTCTGTTTGTCATGAAGCATGGCCACAGTTAAATACAAACCTGAGAATTCAATTTCCTCCAATTTAAAGGTGAAGCTTAGGAAAATAATTATATAGGAGCTCAAAAGACCAAAAAAAAGAAAAAGGAAGCCAAACAAAAACCTCAACTAAAATAAAACAAAACACTTCAAATATCTGTAAAGTTATGTGGTTAGCTGATCTCTGCTTTTTGTTTTGTTTTGGTCTTTCCTCCTGCATTGGAAGAGAGCACAACATGCGGTGGAATGAAGTCTCCTGATCTCTTCACTGCACTGAAAAGCTACAGCTTCTGTATGTTGAGTCATGCCCTGAGCCTAAACCTGTGTAGCTTGTTCAGCAAAGAGGGAAGTACAAACATGGTGGCAGCTGCAGAGCATTTGATTCATTGAGGCCTGCTGTGGCATGGGCCAGAAGGCTACAGTGAAAATACAGTAGAACATTCTTATTTTACCATGTTCTCCCTAATCTTAAAATATATGTATATATTAATTCATGTGTTTCTATGTTGTTATACAGGAATTTTTAAGAGGCATACAGGGAGCTTTATTATCCTCCAAGATTTCCATTGAAGTATAATTTGAATACAAACATCTGTGTTGTTGGGACTAGTCTTTTCCTACAGATAGTAGCCAACAATTACATGAGACAAACACTATGCAACTCTCATTTAGGTAAAATGCTTTAAAGCAACATGCTTCCATTGCCATTGCCTATTATTAGAGAGGAAGCACACAATTTCAAGTCTGTTGAATTTGAGCAACCATATTTTTAGGACCAGTATATCTTATCAAAGATACACATCTTCCTCAAAGAGGAGTTAAACAAATGTGGAAGATGGAACAATAGATACAAAATCTTGCTCTTTACCAGAAGGTCTTTTCCTTCCTTTTTTGTTTTACCAGCATTACATATTTTCTCACCTGCCATGGGGGATAAAATCTAGTCTTATGCAGTTACTTAACACATTAGATTTCATGACAGTAAAAATAATGCATTTAAATGTGATATTTGTGACTATCTGCCCAGCATAAAATACCCATCATTTCCTTAAATTCAATTTAGGCCTAAGGGATTCTGAGTGCAATTATGGTGTTGACTGGATTAGTACAATTGCTTAAAAATGCAAGGATATTTCATCAGGTATTCCTGAGGCTCATAGGTTATAGACCCAGAGAAACTGCCCATGGAAATAAGGACAGGATGTGAAAAGCTGGTTCAGTTATATCCAGTGATAAAAGTAATCAAAAGTGTTAAATATTGAAAACTCAGAATAGTCTGTTGTAGTCATCAGTTAAAGCAAACTGATAAAAACTTGAAAAGTGATGTAGCAAATGGGAGATGCAATTTTGCATTAGATAAGTTATAAAAAAATGCAGAGAATTTTGGATGTGGTGTGAAAAGATTGAAGCACATCTATCATATGATGCTTTTCGTAGCTGAGAATACATATAAGCAAGAATAAATGTATGTATATATTTCAGGTGATGCTAAGTTTTCTGTGGAAAAAAACAGACAGCTCAAAATGTAAAATGAATATTTATATGAATATTTATAAAATATGAAATTAATAATTCACTAAGAAATCATCTGAAGTTATGACTATTAACATTTCTGAAAAAGTATTAGTTACTGGTATTGTACTTAGTGTATAAAATTTACAATTTGCAGTGTACCAACACCTATCTTCCTGTAAAAACTTGTGGTTTCAAAATGCAGATAGAAACTGCTGTACTACAAATAAAACTGGATTAAATGGCATGAGAATAGTCCATATATTTTACTTTAAAAAAGCAAAAGCAATAGATACAATAATATTTAATTGACAAAAAAAAGTAATTTAATGTCTTCTGAGATTCTTCTCACAGATTCTTTTGTGAAAGTATTTTCTTATTTAAACAAAAAAATGAGTTGTCTGAAACATGATAAGTTTGTAAAAGAAAAGAATCTAGGTATTTTGGTGAGGAAGGGTTTCTTTAGGTTAAATTAGTCATAACTTGTTCTTGGAAAAACATACAAAGAAAGGATAAGTCAAATTCTTCTGTAATATGCATGTAGACAAGAACTGCATTTGAAGATTAATTATCTCATTATTTTGCTAATATGCTGTAATTAAGTGAGCTATAGCACTGAAATTACTAAATGTGGGATTACTATTCCAGATTTGCATTAGCTTGTATCTCAGAAATGTTCTTCACTACACCTCAGCTTTAGGACATAAGCATAATTAAATTACCACTTTATTTGATGCAGCTGTTTCATAAATTTGCACTTCAAAATAGTTCCATCAGTCACCATGTCATTTCCTGTGTTTTTTAATTATTGGCTGGTAAAAAAATTAAACCCAAGTAGTTTAACAATAGCACAGTAGCTCTTCCTTACACTCAAATTAGGCCTAAGGGATTCTGAGTGCAATTATGGTGTTGACTGGATTAGTTCAATTGGTTAAAAATACAAGGATATTTCATCAGCTATTCCTGAGGCTTGTGGATTATACCCAAGAAAATGAGGATTTAATTTCATCTAAATTATTTCCATTATTTCTAAAAAAACCCCATAGACATGTAAAGAAGCTTGGTAGTTATACTAGAACCAAGAAGACAGAACTGAATGAACGAAACGTCAACGGGATTTTTACCATTACCTTCCAAAAAATCAGGCTTTCAGCCTAATCTACTCTTTTAATGTAAGAAACACATGACATTAGCTTTTGGGGGTGTTCATATTTACATCAGATATGCTCTAAATAGAATTTGTGTATTTTTTCTTACATTCCAGTTTCCAGTATTCATCATTACTTGTGAAACGTAGAATTCTCTGTACAAACTGGAGACTAAGCCTACTTGAACTTTTGCCTTTTGGAGGGGTTGCATCTTAAAGGGACATAACACCATGGCAGTTTGCCACAGATCACTGCTCCTGTAGTACAGTCAGGTACGGGCAGCTGTGCTTGTCTGGTATTTTAATACCTGACTGCTTCAAGTCAGATGTCATTCCAGAGCTATTACCATTACTCAGAAATAGCTGGAATGATAGCTGTAGGCAGTCTACCATTTTCAGGAGAGATATTGGTTTCTTGGTAGTCCTGAAATGTGCAAAGCCGCACTGTAGTATTTCTTTTAGACATGATTTCAATTAGAGGACATAGTTATCAGTCCCTATTGGCATTCTTTATAATAATCTGCTGTATGCTAATATGCAATATCATTAAAGTGACATTATTATTCATGAATACATTTGGAAAATCTCATTCATCATACATCCCTTGGAAAAACTAAAATAACAAATATAAGCAAGATCATTCATCTTTCTGGGATGTCACAAATTGGAAGCATCATGACTAATCATAGTACTTTGCTTATGAAAACACTTATTTTCATTCTTATATCTTGTGGACTTTGAACCTTTTGAATGCAGTGGACAGAATGTTGCCTCAAACTATCAAAATATGTTGTGGATTTTCTTTGCCATTTTCCTGAGGCAACAAGCATCCTATCAAAACGGCAGGTGGGGAAGCCCTCTTCCCACAGGAAAATGATTCAGGATGTTTCTACTGAGGGATTTCTACCTTATAAACTCTATAACATCTTGGTATCATCCAAAGGTCACTTGAATGGAGCAGAATACATACATTTGTAACAAGTAGGACAGTGATACTAAGAGATGTTTCACAGCTATAGAATATGAGGATAAACTTCCCAAGCTATAGGAAAACATTCCTGTATACAAGGCAAAAAAAAAAAAGTAATCATATTTTGAGTTTGGTGAGACCTTAATTAAAACCTATGGAAAATACAGGCAATAACAATGGACCCTTTTAAAGAAATCCGACTTTTAAGGAAATTTTATTAGAGAAAATAATTGTCAAACTTAAATCTTTAGTGGTTATCAGTCATCATAGCTCAGTCTGTTTGAGTGTCACTATCCCAATATGCATCAGTTGTGACTCTGACCTTTCAGTGGTTGGATACCAGCTGATAAAGAAAGATAATGAAGTACTCAAACAGATACGTATCATCTAAAAGGTAATATACAGTTTCAGACAAAAATCATGCTTTTGATGGATAGATACAGGAGGTTCTTCATGTACTTTATTGCCAGGAAACTGGCAATAAACACAGCAAAGCACATGCAGCAAGACTATCTTTTAGTCCTTTCAAGATGTCAACATATATATTTATAACACTTACAAAAACAACATTATAAAACCTTTTGTATTTCTTGAATGGCTAAAATCAATTCCCTTATTGTAACTGTGAAAATCCTCTTTCATAAAATGTAAAAGTAAGTAGCAGGCAGCAGTAAACCTGGCTCAGGGGGATTTCAAAGTGCAAATCTCCATCTTAATATTAATTTTTTATCTAGCTAAGATAGAATTGCATCTGAACACTACTGCATTTTTTGAGCAATCTAGTTGCATATCTGTACATGGGTTTCACAGATTAGGTATCTCTTCTAGAATAAATTAAAACTCTTACAAACATGAAATATAATTTTTTACTTTATCACCACTTTTTGCCTCTCCTCCCAAAAGAGGAAATTAATCCTATTAACAAGAGCTTGCATCTATAATAATCTGTGATTGCATACTAACGTCTATGAACAGGAAATTGGTCTCAGTGATATGACCACCAAATCTGTTATATTCATATTCCAGATCACTTGATGCTGATTAATTAATTTATATACCTCTGTAACAGATATTGCTCTGTTAATTCTGTGTATTAAATAAAAGAGGTGATTCAAGGCATGATGAAGTATGCTGGAAAAGTGAAAAAATGCCATGGCAGTAGTTATAAAAGGTACACTGTAATATGGTGGATGCAATTAATACATTTAATATTATCTATAAAAAAACTGATCCTGTTCTCACCAGGGAAACAGGCTGTGCTGTATGCTTGATCTATGGAGGCCCTCTGCACTTTATTGTGACCAAACTAAATTACTTCCCCTGCATCTATTTAAAATGTGCCCAAATGATGTCATTTCAGGGCAGATAGCTTGTATTAAGACAAAGAAGTACAGGAGGAATGCTGAAAATATGTCTCATGTATATAAGCACACTCCATAATGTTCAGCAGGTAAAGCTTTTTCCTTTTGCTTCCCATAATCAAAATGACACGGGAAGATACCCAGATCCCAATTTATTCTTCTTCTTAATTATGCTCTACATGTGTAATATGGTAGTTAGTGGTTAGTGGTGAAAAAAATATTTATTTCTAAAAAATTTCTAGATTAGCATCTTTATCATCCCCAAAATAAGGAAGTTGGGAGGGGGAATATTCAATGGATATATTACAGTCTTATGCTTTTCTGTCTGTTAAGCATTTTTGATACTTATGTGTCAGTTTTCTTAGATGATGAGCAGGCAAATTCATTTGTCATCCATGTCTCAAAGGACATAACAGCATGATGAATCAGCCCATTAAGTCTCAGTGGTGCACATGTTGCCTTTTATCCTTTTCTACCTCTGATGAACCATGTGCTGATGAAAATCAGAACATGTAAGTGTGTGTAAGAATGGTGAAAACTTGTTAAATGTTGAAATTAGAGCAGAAAAAACATTCAGAAAGATTCAGCAGCCTGCAGTGGCTGACATCCCTGTTCAGACATTACAGCACACAAGCCATTGCCACATCCTCCAGTCCATAGGATCCCTACCCATGTCTGAGGAGGGATTGGAAGATGTAAAAGCCCTTTTACTTTCTCCCAAGCAAATTCAGATTCACCAGGCCTGTAATTTGGCCCAGCATAAGAACTTGTGCTCCTGCCAATCCCATGTTGCCATATGTCCCCCTTTCCGAGCTGTCCCATGTTGCCATCTGTCCCCGCGCCAGCCCGGCCGGTCAGGGCCATCTGTTTCTGCCTGTTCCATCCCATGGGGCCAGCTGTCTCACCCCTTTTTCAAGCTGGTGCAGCCACACACCTTGTCTGGAGGTACAAATTCCTATTAGTCATGGATAAATATCTGCTAAAAGGGACAGAAAGTAGGAGCAACAGCCTAAAAAAAAATCAGTTTGGTCTGTCTACATTTCTTAATCAGTATCTAGTTGAGGTTTCATCATGAAAGCTTTTTTGCAAGTCCTCGTAAGTTCCAGCACTGACATTTTATTGAAACTTAGCCCAAGTGGTGGAATTGGTACTGGGAGACAGTGGGAATTGGTTTTGCAGTGTTACTCTTGTGCTGTGCAGGAGCTCATAGGGGAACACAAGTTTTCAAATCTGTTCCTGTACCTTCGTAAGAGCCTGGCTTTGAGAGTTAAGTTATTAAACTTATCTGCAATGCAGTACCATTAAGGTGGTGGCACACAGGGAAATAAACCCATCTACTCCTCAGCTTTTTGGAAAGTCTCAGTCTACAAAACTATATTTAACCGAGTGATTTGAAAAAATGGAAACACTTTTGAATTCCTATGAAAAAGCCATTTCCTTGGTCACCCTGGGCTGTTAATTGTATCTAGATGAGGGACGTGGGGAGAATTTTCCACTTTACAGTTGCATATTCTCACATTCCTGCTCCCTACTGGGACAAAACCCAGGCATGCACCAGCTGTCCATTCTTCTTTCCTCCTATCTTCCCACAATCTGGTTTTCACAGTTAAGAAAACTGGAGGTGTGGACTGGACATGAGCCATCATTTTTCCTAGCAGGTAAGTCTAGACATAGCTTATAATACTCTTCATACCAGTTCTGTTCCCTCATTTCCAATCTGTAGCGCATTTTTACTTACTTATATTGAAATCAGTAATTTTAAGTGTTCCAGTTTGATTGATGCCATGGAGAAATCAGTGTCATTATTGCTGCAAAATATTTAGGGAGGGATTGTTTCAACATTCTGGCTGTTTATCCAATAAAATATTTTCCATGAAACAGTGGAGGTTAAAATATGAGATTTGAAATCCCATATGTGTTGATGTAGATGCTATAACTTCTCCTGGTTTGAATAGGGCCACAAAGCCACCCTGTGGTGAATATTCTGCTCAGTTTATCTCTCTACATATCTAATCTATTTAGGTGCTTCTGAAATTAGCAACAATATTATCCTGGTACTAAATATGTGAACAGCATTCTGATGCAAGTTGGAACGTTTTATTTCATTGGAGAATGGTGTATTATTAAACCAAAGACACAAATAAATCTTTTTCTCAATTATTTTCATGAGGTTCAGGTTAGATACCTATGGTTTAGCTCACATCTGTATACTTTCTCTGGGCTCTGCACTAAAGGTCTTGAGTGGTTGTCAGAGATTCTTTTGGCTTATAAAAAGCAGAAAGAATCTTAAAATGATTTCACAATATGTAATAAGGAATGATGAGTTGCGCTGACAAAATAAAATTTGTATTTTAAACATTAGCACTGCATGTTGTTAATCTTAAAAAGAAATTTATTCTTTAGCAGAAAATCTTCTGACTATGCTATGTACACCTCAAAGTATTTTGTTGACTTTTTAAAAGATTGCTAATGAATATTGGAATATGGCTTCATATAAAGGTACAGCTGTGATAAATGCAATAGTCTACTGAACGCACTGTCTGACCCCAGACAGCAAAAAGAGCAAAATTAAAAAGGAATTAGGTATGCAGCAGGATCATATGTTACTACTTACTCCAATAAGAGAGAGTTTCAACTGAGATACTTCAGATGAACGCAGGGTGAGAGAATAACTCAGTAGACCAAATGCTGTTTGTAAGCCTCTGGTCAAAGTCTGAACTCAGCTGAAGTTGGAGCCATTCTGTTCAACAGCATAGCAGAGATCTGGAATCATTTCCCCCAGAGGTGGGAATCCACAGTACCAGCTATGGCTGCTCGTGGTCCCTGGCATGGCAGCTACACTAAACATAAATTATGTATGAAACATGTGGCAAAGCTGGTGTCCTGGTGATGAGTTTAGTGACACCAATACAGTGCATTAGAGGCTTTTGCATCAGAAAGCCAAACCAAAGCCAAAGCCATTGCTTTCAAAATTTCCTTACTATGTGCAGGCAGTGCTCCTGGGTGTCAGGATGCAGGGAGTGTATGCTGTCTGTCCACTGCACTGGCAGCAGATTGCACAGCCACAGTGAGATAGAGTTACCCACCAAAGAGCCTATGGTAGGTTTTGATAACATGTGAACAGATGCTATCAAGCCCTATCCAATGCTTGTGCAGTTCCAGAGAACAGTGTCAAAAGGGAGGGAAAGGGGAAAGAAAATCCCAAGATGTAGTAGAGGTACATTATCAGTCATTCTGCTATGATGAATATGAACAGCAGGTAGTCCATTAAGCCCAGGCTTTTCACTGAACAATTGGAGGTCTGATAGCCATTAGAAGCAGGTCATATTTAATAGTAGTTGACTCCCTCAACTCTTTCTCCTACAGTACATTTAAATGATTCTTTGGCAAGTGAATCAGCTTTGTTTCTCCTGCACAGGTTTGGGAGATGGGGGATAAGGAAAGGCATTTATTTTTGCAGAACTGGATCTCTTGTCACCCACTCCCCTTGGAATCTCAACTACTATCTGCTAAGCCAAAATGAACTTTAATAAATGAGCTGAACTCATTAGCTATGTGAAGCTCATGCTTACAGTCATAATGATTTTAAAATGTGTGGCTGCATCTTGAAGAAGAACAGAGCTTGACATAATTTCAGTTATCAAATACTGGTAATTGACACAGAGACAGGCTGTGCTTTACACTGGGTTATAATTAATCCACTTCAGTGACCTCAAAGGCTGCACTTCTGAGAAATCTACCACTTACGTTTTGATTCTTTGTCAACTACTTCAGCAGACATAAATTACAAATGAGGTACTAATGAAGTATTTCATCACCTGTTTACCTTCAGTGATCAGTTCCCTTACCCTAATTTACAGGAGGCACAATTTTTTTGAAGCTACTGTCAGCTGGAGCTGCCTTTTACTCTGAGTAGTTATAAATTAACACATAGCAGTGCTTACTCTCACTGGCTCTTTGTTCTTGGTTTTAAAATACTACAGCATAAGAGGAAATTAGTTTATGTTTAGAAACGGATAAAAAGAGAAAAATTGTAATTTTTTTCTTGTCTATTCTTTAATTTAAATGCTCACTACATAAAAGGAAATTCCCCACTCATTTAAATACACCAAATCCTGCTGCAGTGGATGTGACTGTGTCTATCTACACCAGCTGGGCATTTGACTCATGTGAGATTAAATCCTGCCATATTATCAATCCCTTGGAATGATTTTATACATTTATGTGTCAAAGAGTCACCTCTGTATGCCAGTGTATTGCCACTGAAAACTTTACACTACGCTTGCAACATAACAGACTCTAATTTAAAATGGCAGGGTAAAAAATACAGTATAAGGGGTAATTTGAGGGGTGAGTAAGCAATAATTTTACTTTCAGAGGCTGGCAGATGAGGCACAGCCATATCATCCTGACCTGGTGCTCTAACGACTCTGGGCTGCTCCCAGTCTGCTCTCACTCCTGCCAGTGCCTCCCCTCAGTCCCTGCCCATGGGCTCTGCACCGTCCTCCTCTATGATGGAGGGCCCTCTTTTCTTTCTCAGGCACCAGTGCTTTTACACCCATTTGTTCCTCACAGCAACCTGATAAGTTTTCTTCCACTTCTTCCTGCTGACAATAGTGGTTCACCTGCTCTATGTTAGTGTCTCAACCATCCTGTCCCTTTTTGGTGCTACTGTGTGGCCCGCTGTATCTTTCAACTCAACAAAAGCTAAGTATTTTCCACGTTTTTAATGTGAGTGCTCCATATTTTATCAACTCTTCAAAGTCAGGAAAAAATTAAGAAAGTTTCTTCATATTTTTCCAGACACTTAAGAGGAAGAGTGAAGAACTTTAATTACGGGGAAAGCTTCATGTAATTTGTGAGTTCTGTTTGATTCTAAGCACTTCACATGAAAGCTACTAATGGACTCACAGTTGGCCGGAGTTCAGGGCAAACTTACTTTTCAAGTCTGAACCAAACCAGGGAAGGTAGTATTCGACAGATCATCTGGATTTCGTTGTACGTTGAGGCGAAACAGAAGGTTGCCTGACAAATGAGAGTAGAACATATTTGTTTATTTTTTGACGAGGTCCTTAATTGGCTCCTTTAGGGAGTGAATTGAAGAAAAGAGACAGAGAAACAGACTCCCGTGCCCTGGAGAAAGAGAAAGCATGCAAAAGGTGGGGAGAGATGAAGGATCTTGGGCAATGCAGACTAAGACTGCCAGACATGAGGCAATGAAATGTACCTAAACATACAATTTTGTCTACAGTTGAGAATTTGCTATAGTAAATGAAGCTGCGAGTTATTGCTTACAGAAAATCATAACCTTACTCTTGTCGTATTTCCACTGACAAATATCCTTGAAAAACCAAGCTGCAGACCTACAGGACCACATAACTGGAGCAGGGAAGAAAGTGTAATGGAGGTACAGCGGCATTCTTGGGCTCAGCACCAGTGCAGTGACCTGAGGCTGCCATACCACAGGGTCTCAGGGCCACCAGTGGAGAGCAAACAGCCTGTGCCCAGGAGGCATCCCAGACAGCCTCTCAGCAGAGATGCTACTGCAGCCTTCAGGGACAAATGAAAGTTCCAAGCACAATGTCCAGCACGTAGGACCTCAAATATATGTGCTTGGATGGTGGAACTGTACAGACCACATGCCTTTAGAAGTTTCCTCCTAAACTTATTTATGCATTCAGGTCCAGTTACCATAGAAAAGCCATAGTGTAAGTTCTCACTGCACTAGTAAAATAATATTCTGAAATAATTTGCTCCTGGGTCGGTTTTGCTCTAGGTTTTATAGACTACAGTGCTGAGGGTAGGAAGACACTTGAGAAAACTCTGCCAGAAGGCCACAAGCACTGAACCCTGGACACCTTTCCCCAGACATCTTCAAGCTGAAAACCTTTTACTGAGATTCATTGTCCTACATGACACAGGATCTGCTCCATGAACATTTCTCCATGGAAAATATGGAAAAATAAAAGGCTGTATTTGTCTCTTGAGAGTGCTGTTTCCTGGACTTCCCCACATCTCCTCTCAAATCACCTCTCAGATTGCTCAGGACTGACCATACTTTGTGCAGTAAATATGCATACCTTGGGAAAAACAAAACCTGAAGCTCAAAGTGCCAGCAAGGCCCCACCTACTAAAAATTTCCATAGGTTTTCATAACCAATTACATTTGTATACAAGGGGAAAAAGAGTTATTACTATAGCAACTATCACAATACATAATAGTGAACATTTTTTAAACAAGCTATACTTCTTGCAGGTACAGACACATCATGATGACACATATTTTTTTCTTATGCAGTTTTGCAATAGTTGTTAGCAGTATATAAAGAAGCTAATACTTTGTTTTTCAGTATTGATAGGATACTGTATTATGTGGTACTGCTTTTTATTAATGAAAATTTTATGTAGAAAAGAAATTAATCACTTGGGGGCAATAATAATGGAAATTAATTATAGAGACTTTTAAAGATAATGAAAGAGAGAGATAGCAGTGTGGAGTGACTGTCCCTCTTTAGGGTGAGCAGGACTACAGAGTAGCTTAATAAATCTTTCCTATGAAGACAGGCTGAGAGAGCTGGAATTGTTCAGCCTGTAGAGGGGAAGGCTCTGGGGATACTTCATAGGAGCCTTCTGTTTACCTAAAGAGGGCTACAAGAGAGCTGGAGAGGGACTTTGGACTTAGAACAAGGGGAAACAGCTTTAAATTAAAAAAGGGCAGGTTTAGATTAGATATTAGGAAGAAATTCTCTACTGTGAGGGTTGTGAGGCACTGAAACACGTTGCCCAGAGAAGCTGTGGATGTCCCATTCCTGGAAGTGTTCAAGGTGAGGCTGGATGTGAATTTGAGCAACCTGGTCTAGTGGAAGATGCCTCTGCCCATGGCAGGGGGGTTGAAACTAGATTATCTTATCATTATTCCTTTCAACAGCAACCATGATTTTATTGATCTTCAGCAATGCTTGTAACTACTGTCCACCATGCACGATGCAAGTACAGCTCATTGCTGTGGGCAAAAAGAAGAGATTCATCCATCATCCAGTTCATGCCACTGCAAAAGAAATTCCTTTTTCAAGGATAATCCCAAGTCAAGGCAGCAACTGAGATGCAGCTAAAGTCTGCCAGGATTTGCCATCTTCTTCATTCCTGTTATTGCACTGCTACCTATGGGAAGTCCACAATGAGAAGAAGAAAATTACTGACCACAAAAGATGAGCTATTATTTTGCTGCACTTTCATTCCATCCAGTGGCCACAGGCGGAATGCAAACCCAGCCCACCTTGGTGAAGTTTGCTTCCCCTGTGGGCTGTTAGACTGGGCTTTGAGCTTAACACTGGCAGATAAGACTAGTGCAGGCATGCAGATGAAAACGGGGGATGGACTTTCTGTTGACGGTGCAGAAGTGAAGCAGTTACAATATCCTTCTTATGCAGACAGAGATACAATGCTATCCTTTGATGCTCTGTAGCTTCTGTATTTACCTCGAAGGAGGGAATTGTAAGGGCTGCAGGAAAAGGAAAAGCAGGAAAGCCCCTTAAAAAAACAGTTAGGGTCTTGTGTGCTTCCAGAAGCTTGGACAAGATCAAACAACACACAGATTTCATATGCATCTGTGAAATCATTGAATTGTAATTCTCTCCATTATTGATTTCTCTGGTAGTGATATGACATTATGCAACGTTTTATTCTCAGTTTTATCCCCAGGACTGATTGAATTTCAAAGACAAACAAGAAATTGTTATTACAGTTTTAAGTTGAATCAGCTTGTGTAGAAGGAACCTGGACAATAACTTGCCCCCACCCACAAGGCTTTCCTGGAAAAACTCCATACAACTAAAGCAGTTTGGGTAAATCCAAATTCATTTTTTCCCTACCCAGCTCAAAATATCCTGAAAATGTCTGTGTGCCTTTCTCAGGATTCAAACTCATCAAAGAGCTTAAATCCATGCTCAGTTATATGCACATGCTCAAGTTCTCTCTCTGCTGAACTGAAGCCCAAATTTGTGCTTTGTGATTGTTACACAATTTCATTGTCAATCTGATTTAAAAAAAAAAAAAAAAAGGCTATGAAAAGCAACAGAAAGCAGAAGACTGAGTGTCTGTTTCTTTTTTAATAATTATAGGCACTTAAAAAGTTTAATTACATAGTCATTAATTCCTGTTCACATAAAATCCTGGCTAGCTTATTTTTATGAAGTAATTTTTACTTTCCATAGTCCTGCAGCTCACAAAACTGGCAAATGTACATTTGTTACAAATCAAGAATTATCTGAAAGGTAAATTTCATATTAATGGAACTAATGTGCTTTCTCTTAAAACATCTATGGTTATTTCATTGCTTACCATAATTTAAGACTTGGCTGCATAACGAGCGTTGCACTTTGGCAAATTGCTAAAATGGTCTGTGTGTGGTCAAGACAGCTGTGTCTGTTGTTGCTGAACATAATGCTGACTTAAGTAACCAGTATCCGCTTCAAGTAGGATTTCAAACCTTTTTGCTTTCTTTCCTTAATACCAGGTTACACAGAGAGAGAAAAGGGGGGCCAGTGCTGACCTGTCTTGCTTGTTGTTCTGCTAACTGAGCAGCAGGCAGATAGAACAGGAACAGATTGCAATCTCTGCCTTCAAACCTTCAGCAATGAACAGCATCTGAGCAATTTCAGGATGTTGTGTTTCGGGGTTCATCTCCCCATCTAACAAAATGCTAATCCTCAAATGACTTCAATTTCCACTTCCAAAATGTTCTGAAGAAATCCCATGCTGTCTGGTGCAATGCTTTGGTCTTTGAGCTGCACAGAGGTGGTCTGATCCCTATCTCACTGGGAACTGGGAAACAATGTCACCCAAGTCAATATATAAGTAGTATATACAATATCTAAACTTGGCATGAGAGGAAAATTGCCCCATGATTACACCACTCAAGGAAGTACTTTTAAAGCAAAGAAGAGAGATGGGGATCAAACAGATATAAAGGGCTTTAGGGCAACTGTACCAGCTGAGGAATTCATGCCTGAACAGCAGCAGGCAGTGGCTGCTGCCTTCCCAACCAGGCTGCAGCTCTGTCCATGTCCTGCACAAGCTGCCAGCACACACATCCAAGGAAAAACGTGGCCCGCCGAGCTGGTGCCAAGCCTGCCTCTTCAGACCCTGCCCACTTTTTGGGGCTCATTTGCACCATGTGCCTCCCCAGGGAGAGCACAGGCCAGAGGCAGCTTTCGTCACTGCACCCCCTTTTCCCAGGATGACCTCTTCATTGAGGGGATGATGCGGTCCCTATGCCATACGTTATGTAATTTATATGTAAATGAGGTGGAGAATATGCACAAACGAGCTGCAGAGACATTGCTCCAGTGGATTTCGCCATGCAGAATCTGGTTTCTATCAGAAGCATACACAGATGGGGTTTCTGCAGATTAAAGAAACCAAGATTCGATTGCTTATAAAGAATGCACCTACTGATACAATGCTGAGAAAAAACAGGAAAGTGCTAAGTATTTGAGTCTTTAAATAACTCTGCTTTTTCTAGTTGTGAAATATTTTGAGCTATACCTCCTATTGCACTCACAAACATTTAGCTATTATTCAGGGAATATGACTGTTGAGATTTATTCCAACACATTCCAAAACACCCTTGTAAGATGAAATTTAACATCAAGAGAACAACATGTTCTACATAAACCCTTTTTTAAAGCAAATAGGGGGGGGAAAATAAAGTCTTGTTTTAAATTAACCTTTCAAGGTCATGCTGGGATAAAGCCATTCAAATATATATCAAAGGGGTATAGAAATACGCAGCTTACTGCAATTTGTTCTTATACGGTAAGAATATGTCCTCTTTTTATACGTTGATTCATATACAATAAATGTATTTTCAAAGGTGACCTTGAAACTGCTATCCATATTTCTTAGTGTTATAACTGAATCCATGCAAATGTATGTGTGAAGAGTTTAATTTTTTTTCTCTAAAAAAATGATGCAAATAATTTCTTTGTTATAAGAGGCATAAATCAGTTTATTTCTGTTGGGTTCACTGGACCTACCGCAATTTGCACTAGTTGAAAATCTGGCCCCAATTCTTTAATCCACAGATATACTTTGTCATTGCAGTTTGTATAAACATGAGATCAGCTAGTACTTCCAGACCCAAATGAACTCTTTGATAGTTCAAACTCAGACTTCAGTTTTAAATCTGAATTTTGCTGTCATCATTTATCTTACAACTGACCACAAGTAGACATTGCTGGGTTTTGTGGTATGGTTTTGTCTGGGGATTTTTAAATGTAAGTAAGTACCCTGTTTTTCTCCAGACACAAAAATTTAAGTGACCCATTACAAGTTAACATAGCTGAGCGTACTTTTCTTAATAAGCTTTGAAAGAGCATTCAGTAATAGCCCAAACAAACCTAGCATCCAGCAGATTCTCATTGTTTGAGTCAATCCATGTTATAAACTCTTCATAATGCCTTTTTAACAAATAGGACCATTTTCAGGCAGTGAAAATTCAAGAAACAAAAAGAAATAGGTGACTTTCTGTTTCATTCCATAATTTAAAATGCACACATGAGGTTGGAAAGGTTATAAGTCTTCTTTTAATGTGCAAGGACCAGCCCATAAGAAACTTGAAATAAAACAGTTATTCACAAATGTGGTTTCAAACACTGGTATTTTATACACAGTGTCAGTATTATTAATTTTGTCTTGCATTTCCCCAAATAATTCAAACTACTTTGTAGTCAAAACAGTCAGAAACATAAACTTGGTTCATTACTGCACAGCTACATGGGAATGAAATCCAAGGGGTATTTCATGGTGGATAGCCTTTCTGAACACATTAGAAGAAGAGAGAAATACTTAATCCTCTTAAAACTATAGGGAGAGTTTCAGTTGGCAAACTGGTCATACTGGAATTTGACCATATGCCACCAACACCTCTATTAACGTCCCTAAAATGCAGTTTCTCAGGAATGAAACAGTTGACTACTGTATTGAGAGGTGAGAGAAGTGTAAAATAATAAACAGTCTAGAAAATAATGGGAGAAGAAGACTGAAAGTAATAATGGTCATACTACTACATACTTTCAATATTCTTATAACATACTTTCAAAGTACTTTTTATCTGAGAATTTCAAATTAATTTTTATACATGTAGTGCTATAATAGAGACAAATTTTATGCCAGTGTAACAGGGTAAACTAAGCCATAGCAAATTTGCACCACTTTCTGTAGGCAACGCAGATGGTTATTAGGAATGCAGAGAATATAACTAGTAATTCTGTATTATACTGTATTATTTTAATCACAATACCTTTTTCTCTCTGACATACTTCTTATGCATTTAGGACCAGATTTGAAAAGACTTATATGAAAAGTTGCAGGAAGAAACCTATAAGGACTTTGTGCAGTTTCAGGAGCAGTTTGAATTCTAAGTCACTGTGAGAGCATCTAGGTCTGAGCCTTTCAAAGCCAAACAGAACTGAAGAACCCTAGGACTTGTTTCTACACCAGCACATCACTGAGATACTGTCTAGTTTAAGAACACAACTTTCAATTTATGCACTCTAGATCCACTCGATATCCATGAAACCCTCTCATGTGCTGAAAAGTAGGAATTTTGCTGAGACACAAACACTGTACTATATTTTATTTCTGGTATGTGTATCCAGCTCTATCTGTGTGCATTAATCCAGATGACCATCCTCGGCAGTGGTCTAGAAGTTCCTCTGTCGTCTAGAAATTGAAAAATGAGATCTTCAGGGAATAATAGATGTCATTACACTTTGTTGTGGAAAGTTGCTGTCAGACTTGGCAGTTCTCATTCCAAAAATCAAGCTTTGAAGTTTTCCTTAATGTTGAGGGCATATGATATAAATACAAAAGCAAAGATTAAGTTTTATAGGTAGTTTACCAGACTAAACATAATTGTGAAAACCTAAAAAAGAAAAAATCCAAACGTAGCAACAACCTCTACAGTGAAAAAAATGAAATTTAGGAAGTGCTGTCTACCAGCTCCACCACATGGCAAAGGAGTAATTTACATTTCACTTGCTAGAAAGAGGATAGTTTACATCCAAAATCTTAGGGTGCCTCAATTTTTTTCATCAGATTCTTCTCAGTAGGAGGATCCCAGAGAACAAAACTGTGCCAAAGGCTCATATGAACTTAAAATGGACTTGGTAAGATAGTAACTCATGGCCTGCCAGAGCAGACAGTCCTATTTCGATGAAAAGCTATCTCACTCTGCAGTGCAAAAACTGCATTTTCTTGATTGTGTGTAGAAGAGTAGAGATTGATTTCTTCTTGGAACTCCCCCCCATGACCATAACGTAGTTAAACCAGAAAGTTCCCTGGCTCCAGGGACAGATAGACAAGTCCACAGGGAAGCTATGGTTCTACAAGGCTACCCCACTGCTTTGCCACGAGCCCACCACCAGCCATTGCTTTTCTTGTTTCACTCTCTCTGGAGATAAACTTCACACCATGTATCTGGGCTCCTTAGAGGTACACACAACCAATATCCATTGCCTCCATGGGAGAAGAGGTTCTTAGTGCAGAAGGCAGATGAATTTATCTTGTGAAAAATATTTAAAGCATTAAACCCCTTATTTAGAATACAAGTAGCCTTGATTGGCACATGACAAATCATTAGACAAATGAGTGGACTAGACTTTTCCTTTCATTTACATAAGTGAAAGAAAAAAAGTTTATACAGTGGTACTGCTCTAGTACTTGTGTTTGTAAATGTTACTCTTACATGCTGTGTTCCTTGGTATCTACATCTATGGAATGGTTATATTTGATTCATTTGGAAACACTACTTAGGGACATGTAGCTAATTAGTGTGTAAAGCATATGATGAAATGAACTCAAAATGAGGAGTGGTATAATCATCATAAGTAGAAACTGGAGCTGATTGACGTACCATATTTTTCAAGTTTTCCTTTTCAAATATCTCATGGCAGCAATAGTAACTGTCAAATTATTGTCCAGTAGCTGCAAACTTCTGACTTGCTAAGTACAGAAGTTTCAGCAGGGCTGCTTCTGGTCTATGATCACCTGGCACTATTCTAGCTCATGAAGCATGATATTCTTTAAAAAAGTATTTTAAAACTGAAGCACATTTGCATACTGGTCTTCTGTGGCTTCATTTTTTTTTTTTTTAATAGCTCTGCATTTTTAATAATGTCAGAAAGTCCATTCTAAGTAATTTTTCAAATTTAGAGCTAACTTTATTTATTCGGATTGTGATACACGAAGTTTCTCCAGCTATTTCTGGCATTAGATTTATGAGAGACAGTGTATGGAGCTAGTGTTTTAAGTAGCATAGTCTTACCAGAGAAGACAGGGAAGATTAGGATTTCGAGATTTATCTAATGCAAGGCAGAAAATACCAGAATCCACATCTCAGCAAGAAAATCTGTATGCTCATGTGCCTCCATAAAAGCAGGGCAGAGTGCCTGGGAGGCAGGACATGGGAAAAATTGCAAGACTATGCAGGATACTGGGTTTTGATCGTTACTCTCTTGACTTTTAGAAGTATTAGACTTTCCTGGACACAGTTTTCCAACTTGTTCAACAGTCATCTGTTCTCTAGGCAGTGATTTTTCATTGACTAATCATTCACAAGTTACCATGAAATAAACAGCCTCATAAACTTAACCAATATTTACTTTAAGATAGTGCAGGAAAGCCTGCCCCATGGGAGGTGAAGAAGGAAAGCACACCCGCAGTAGTGAAGGTGGGTGTGCTTCCAGGTCTGGAGATAAGGACACAGCAATGGAATGCCCACAAAACACTGACATTTTTAAAACTAATAATTTGAACTTGTCAATATCAAGAAAAGCATAAAATTATTCTAGTTCCACTAAAAGTTGTCACTACTGGATCCAGATCGAATCTTGGGGTTTATTTTTTTCCAAAATGTCTTTTTATTGCAAGTTCCATGCTTCATTTTGTGTTTTTTTTGCTTTCAAATCAAATTACTTCCCTTTAGTGTTTTCTTCTGAGCTTCCCCATGGGGTTCCACATTGCTTTCTATGTCCTTTGATATTCTGTCCGCTCACTGCTTTGTAAAATAAAAAAATAATTACTGATATCACAGTAAAATTTTATCTCATAGTCTTTATAATTAACAATTTATTTGTATTGGTTTTCTTTAGTCCTGTTCTGGTATGACATAAAATCATATATAATATGGAGAGGATTTAAAAAAAAAGAAACTTCATAACTTGGCATGGCTGTCCAATTTTCAGAGTCCAGTATTCACTACGATGGATGTGGGAAGAGAAATAATGAGCCCCTTTACTTTATTTCTTTGCAGTTCATGGGTGGAAACCATGAAACTTTTCAGTCCAATCATTCTTCACATCCATCCTTGATAAAATTCTCAGCAGTCAGCACAGATTTAAGAAGAAAAAAAGACACTGCCTGTCTTGCTGTTCAACATTTGGAAAGTTTTAAGCAGTATTGCAGGTGGGAAGATGGTCACAATTGTATTTTATTTTTCATAGTTTCTCTCCAGATTTTAAAATGAAAAATGTAATGCAGACTCTGACATTAGAAAATATTTTGGAGCCATTAAAAAATGAAAAAGTGAGACAAAACAGAACATACAAAATATGTTTTATTTTTGCAGATAAGATTTATGTGAAGTCAGGATTTTACATTTGATTAACTGTTTACAGGTGACTGCATCTGCAGTGCTGGAATGCTGCAATATATTGAAGAGTATATTTAAAATATTCATAGTCTGATTATTGAAAAACTTAGGGAACTGAGACAAAAAGGGAAAACACTAGCCAATTGGTGGAAAAGACCAGTTTATGTTTGTATTTGTCACTTAACCTATCTAATTCTAAGTCACAGGGACTCATAATTCTGATTATCATCCAGGGAAAATTGTGAAGTTCTATTTCAAGTATGAACTGTTCCTGTGGCTTTTTCAGCAGATCACTGGGCACAAGCTGAACTGCTACAGGAAAAGAGAAAATTGTGCTTTTAAAGTCAAATGCTACAATGCAGGAGTTTACCTTTCAGATCATATATATAAACACAAACAATAAAATGCTGCACTATAAAAGCAGAATATTACAATAAGCTTCCTGAAGCATGCAATGTGCCCACTGCCACTTTCCTTCCTTTGAAATGCCTTTAGTTCATCTCCCACCAAGAAGTGACAGGCTGACATTTGGAAGGGACTTTTATCAAAGGAGCCTGCTGTTTACTCCAAACCTGATGCTGTGGCTGTGAGTGACAAAGGAGGCTGGATACTTTCACAGTTAATTGCTGCAATCTGTCATACCTGAGATTTGGGGACTGGGTTTTATTCCAGATGATATCAGTACTCCCCAGAGGCCAGCTGTAGGGCAGCTGCTGCCACAAGCCATTGTCCAGGGGCCAGGACTACTAGTGGCGGTGTGGGACAGCAGATGGCATGCGTGGTGGGACTGGGGCTTTCTGTTCCTTGGAGTGGCAGCTGCCACCAAAATCATCAGCTCTGTGCTGACCATGACAAAGACTCTGCTGAAGGTAATGTCAGTGAGAGGAAGAGGGTGAGGTAAGTGTCTGCAAGGGGTCTGGAGCAATGGGCACTCTCCCAAGAGGAGAGTCAAGCTGGGCAATCAAGCACTTCATAGAATAGAGGAATCCTTAAAGAAAGGCTACAGCATGGGGCAATTAGGAAGATAAGGGATTGTGGGCTTCCTTCTGGTGTCCTTAGTGGTATTTGCTCAGTAATAGAGGGCAGCAGGGAGAGCTTGCCAGGGTGGACAGTGCACCATGGGTAGAGCTTTCTCCTGCCTTTGAGACACCCAGCACCACATCTGCAGCTGGCTGAAGCAGGTCAGTCTCTCACCTGGATCTGGGATGGACACAATAAATGGTCCTGTTGGGTGTGTTTTGCCATGTCAATGTAATTTTCCGTTGGTCTGAGGAGATGGGGGTTTTCTTATACGACATGGGTATCTGTATCAGAGCTCATGTTTCTGTAATAACCAGTAGAGAGGAATAAACACTTAACAGACAATTCATCAGACCTATTTTTATGTGTAAAGGAAATTAACAGCATACCATCAACAGCATTAAGGGAAGTGTAAGCTTTTGGATTTGTGGGCTGAGTGTGGAATGAAGCTATTGGGAAAGACAACCTGTCAGAGGGAGAGCTCTGTGGGATACTTACGTGAATGTTAGCCCCTGAATTTAATGTCAGTGCTTATTTGCTGAGGAAATTTAACTCCTTGCCAGGTGCCAAGCTGCCAGCCAGCCATAAAAATACGTTATCCCCAGTTTTGGTTCTGCTCCAAACTAGCAGGTTTCTGTCACATAATATACATTGACAAGCACAACTTCCTGAGCAACACATGAGCAGCCTCACTTCATTAGTGTGCTAAGCAAGGACACAGAGAACTCTGCAGAAATGTCATTGGATGGGAGAAAATTCAGAATAAATACATCAGTAATTAATAAAACAAAGAATGCTGATAGTAGGTATGCTGGTCTTTGCAATACAAACATTTTGCTGGACTGAATTCCAAAACTGTTAGCTGGAACTGGCAAAAGGTGAATGGAAGAGAGATGGCTTTTAGCTAAATAAGTCATGAAAACATTTTGATATCATGTATAGAAAAAAGAATAGCTTCTGTGTGCCCAACTGTGGTTTTAATACTGGCTCAACAGATCACTCTTATCAAAGAAGTGGTGAAAACTGACTGCAGCTACATACTGGCCACATTCTCAAGCAGCATCAATCTCCGTATCTGAACATCTCACATGACTTCAAAGGAAAACATAAACCCTTCCTGCCTTTGCATCATTTATAGGGATTTGCTTTGGGTTTTATTTTTTCAACTAGAAGCAATTATGTTGGAAGGTCCACATCAAAGAAAATGCCAACCTTAGGCCTTTTTGCACTATCCAGGACAGGGAGTGCAATAGATATTCATCTATTTAGGATATCCCATCACATGCACTGGCCAGAGTATGTTTCACTGCATTAATGGTAAGGTTGGTGGTGAGGTTAAAGCCTGTCTTTTCTTAGAAAAGCTGGATATCATCATAACCAGCTGTTCTGATTTGCTGGCTGTTTATTAACATCATTAGTAATTATGCATGGCACATTTCATGAGAACACAATCATACAGCTTGTGTAAATTAATGCTCTCAATGAAATTTGCTTAGGCTTATGCAGTTAGCTCCTTTGTTCAAGTGTGTTTCTCCCGTTAAAATATTTAGCTTTTGCAGGCATATGCCCCCTCTCAAGCACAGTCTGTGCGTGTTTTCTGTGCTTGTTCTGCGTGAGAAACTCTCATTGACCCAAATAAGGGCTCAGCGCATGGGCCATATGCTAAGAATATGGAAATTGCCTTGAGAATATGTTGATTTTCCATACCCCCATCATAACCACAGTGTGGCTGTCACTGCTGGATGGTCTCTTGCAAATGCATAAAACTGCACCAGTGGAGTCAGTGGAAGTTTTGTCTCTGAGTAAAATGAGAGAATGTTTTCATGAGCTGCTCTGAGCTGCCTGATTCCTCTGACCAAGGAGGCTGCACACAGTCCTGTGGGTCTCTTCTCAGGTCAGATGTCTCCAGGGGAGGGTCCTCCTCATCCAGCTGGAAAGATCTCAAAATAATACTGTCATTTCTCTTGTCCACAACCTCTTCACATTTCCCATCAAGTACATTAAGATTTGGGGTGAAGCTTTTCTTGAACGCTTGATCAGGTGCAGCCCAGGCAAAGCAATTCACTGCATAACAATATAGGAATTATCTCACATTGCTTTTGCTGTCTGAAAGTTAAGCACCTTGCATGGATCCGTTGTATAACCCTCTCTGTATTGAATGAGGAGACATAAGCCCCATCTCAGGGTTAGTCATCCCACCTTTAGCTAGCAATAACAGAATGTAGCAAAGAAATTTTCGTCTCTACGTACAATTATTCAGTTAGGAAATTACTTCAGAACCTGCCTTAGAAAAGGCCATATCAAAGCAGAGTTTGAGAAGCTGTTTAATAATTCACACTTTTTCTTGCCAATAGTGTTTTAATTTTGTTCTCTTTCCTGAATCTCATATAAAAAACATCAGCAGGAAACAGTTCTTTTAAAACATTTATTCACCAATTTCTCAGATTTTGCAAAACCCAAGAAAGCAGTAACCCTGTGTAGGCTAATATTGACGCCCCATCATTTAAAGAGATATAGTTCACTATAGATCTTATTCCTTCCCACTTGACCCACTCTGTCCAAATTTCAGTTTGAATGGACATATTAATCCAGCTTTAAAATACATTGTCATAGCAGGGAGGGTACTGTCTTGGTATGGAGTGTTGAATAATATCATTGCTTATTCTCAAACAATACCGTTCTATCTCACAGAGGGTTGCCTCACATTAAAATAATTTCTTTATAAACAGTTTGCTCTGAGCTCAGCAGCTCTAAGCTATATATTCAGCAATGTACTCTGTTAATCCGCTGTTGTGACATCTTGTTTCTAGGTCTGTAAGCCTACACCAATGTGTACACAAACATTGGCACACTTAGGCACACACATTTATGAAACATGTCCATGGATCTCAGCGCCAGAACATCAGCCCTGGAGAGCTGTTTTGTTTTTCCACAGATGCACTTCAACAAAGTTGCGACGTGACAGGGCTACCCAAAAGTTGTGCCACTGCAGACTGTTATATCTGGCAATACACAGCTGTATGAGCCACAGGGATAAGAGGGGAGCTCATGCTGACAGGAGCATTGCCTGGTGCTCCTCTGACAGAGGAGCTTGGTAGGATGTGGATTCTGCTCACCAGAACATGGGCAAAGCCGCTCTCCCATTCCACAGCAGACAATGCCAAATTCCTTATGCTGCTATATTTCTTCAGTTTCACGATTTTACTGACACTGATTTCCCTTATCATATACCTCTGCGGAAAATGAGTGAAGGGTGCGTAAAGAATACAGCAGCACATGTGTCTGCACTCTCTTCGTACTGATGCAAATGATGATGCAAAGTGAAAGACAAGGGTAAATTATGTACCTTGGGGCACGTTGTGAGGCTTTACAGGCAACATTGATTAATTACTGACATAAACAGCCTGATTAACTTAATAAGATTATAATCAGTTCTCAAGCCTTTTGTTTGCTCAACAGTAAATCAAAGGAGAGAGAAAAGGCAGAAATTAGATCTGTATGTTTCTGTATGTCTCTATATCCATACAAAAGACACATCTCCACAGCATAGGCATAAGTATCAGCGAGGAAAGCCTGTTGGTTTTCCTTATGTTATCAAATGTGTAGACAAACCTGTGATTTATTTTCCATATTTTGGATGAAACCACTCAATGTGTGCTGTGCAGCTGTGACATAAAACTTCTTTCAAAGAGGGCTAATGCTAAAGAAAGATATTGCAAATATGTGACCTGTGCTCTGATTTTGTAAAATATTTTTCTAATTTCATCGCTCCAGGATAGAGCTTTATAACTTAAGCCAGAATCGTTGAAAAATGTTGCTGCTTTGCTACTGCAGGCAAAATCTGTACAGAATAGGATTTATAATATATACAAACTCTCAGACAGCTCCTTTAAACTTACGGAAACTCCTATAATAGAATTTTACTGAAGTCCAAAATAAGTCCTGGCCAAAGTTTTTTGCTGAATATGTTGAATTCTAAAGCAGGCCTGGGTCTCAGCATGATTTTCCTACTGTCTCCTGAACAAAAACCACCTTATATTCCACCCAGGAGCATAACCCATAAAACATGCATAATAAGATGTATAGAAATCCATCTCTCCTAGCCTAATGAATTTAATCAAGATCAACAGTTGTGTGAGATCAGTTTTGGCAGAAACTTGTGCAGGTGCAGATTTCTATTGTTGTTCAGTCAAACCATCGAACAGGAGCTCTCTTGTGCTAGAATAACCTCTACCTTTCTTTCCGACACTTTAATGAGTGAGCTGCATGTTTTAGACAGAATATTGTGCATGACACAAAGCACACACACCGTGACAGACACTACAGGATTCATGGGGTGGGTTTTTTTGAAATTTTTGAAGGTCAATATACAGAATCCTGTCCTACAGATGAGATGTCTTAGCTATAGATTCTGATTAAAAAGGATATGACATTGTTAAAGAGGGTGTGAAGGCAGGGGAAAACCCACAGAAGTAGGTGTTTGTCTGACAACAATCTTCCCACACTGAGGATATATTTGTGTTGCATCCAATGTTGTTTGTACCAGCCAAGGAAGATATTTGCAGACAGGTATCTCCCATTTTCCTCCTTTTCCTTGCCTTCGAGAACTGTCGCTACTTCCCATTGACACTTTCTTACCACTGCTATGACACATTTGAGCCCATTGTCCAGGTAAAACAGCTGAAATCAAGGCTTTGGCAAAAATGCCACCATTTGTCCCTTGCTGCATCTTGCCCTTGCTAGGGCCTTTACACACCCAAATGTCCTAAGGTGTTAGGGGAGCTCCTCCAAAGGAAAATTCCTGCATTTCCTGCTATGTTTTGATATCAAAAAGCACACTACTATTTTCTTCATGGCAACTTCCTTTTTGAGTGCTATAGGCCCCCAACATAACTGTGAAGCACTCCAGTTGAGAACATCCTGACCTAGGAGGAAGCACAGGGCTGATGCTGGCAGGCAGACGTACCCAGCTCTCAGGTGCCTTGAGACCAATCCAGAACCCACCAAAGCAAGTGGAAAGATGGTCATTGACTACGGTGAGGTCTGGATCGGATCCCTGTGGAAAAATATTCTTGCTGTGAACTGCATACAGGGAAATTCCATTTATAAAGGAGTTAAGTGAAAATCTCACATTGCTTCAATTCAGGAACAAATTGCATTTCTACTTATAATTAATTTTGCCTCTTAGGCCTCAGTCCAGTCAGGCACTTAAGCACCTGTGTATCTTTTAGCTGTTGAGTAATTCTCTCACAGACAATGTTACCAGGCTACTTAATCTGTGCAGAAAGGCAAGGCTTTTCAGTAAAAAGTAAGCAGGATTTATTTACTTTACTCAGAGACAGATGACGTGCAATTTTGCAGTAGTATATGATTAAAAAAATACTGCCTGCATGTTTAGGAAATTACTTAGCTTAGATTTTATTATGTAAGCATATAACTTGGTTCTTTACTAGACATGGCATGATTTAATCTTTTTTTTTTTTTTTTAGATAATATTCTCCATTCGTTGACGTGTTTCACAGTTTTGCAAAATATATTGTTTAGATGTTACATTTTATAGCATGCCTTGCTTAATAATATAAGAGAAAATTAAAATGCAATTTAATTTTCAGTTGCTCACAGATGGCATCTTGTATTGCCAAAATCACGTAATGTAGCTTTCATCTGCTTGCAAAATCCTGAGTTTATTTCTTGAGTTCCAAATTGCATGTAATAAGCATTTCTGTGCCATCTGATAGCTGAAGTTTCAGGTTTAGAGATGTGTCTGTCCTTTTAGTTTATTTTTGTCCCTCAACTGCAAAAGTAAACTTCAAAACCATTGCTTTGGTTAGTCCAAGTATTTGAACTTCCCAGTAGTTGCTGCCATATAAAAACACAGATATATATTTAAATACATGCCGCACTTTCCCTGCCCTAGACAGACATCTGGCCATTTCCCATCTGCTGACTGTGACCTGAAGCATTTTTCTCTCTTATTAGTTTGGGCTTTTGCTGAGGTTCAGTAGCTCACACATGCTGATCCATCACTTGTTTTTATTGGCAAACAGGTCCATCATTAACAATCAGAAACTATAGCATCTGCTAATTTAAGTGGGAACCACATCCTGTTGTACATTAGGTGTTTAGCAGTGTGGGCATTTATCAAAACAACGATTAAGTGAAATACACATGTGTGTAATATTAAGGATATTTCAGGCTATAAATAACACATTTCATTTCACTTCATCTTTAAACTAACATATGCATTTTACCACGGGGAAAAATTTGTCTAAATCTTTCTGGGTAGTTTAACACTAGAAATCTTGGTCAACACAATACTTGTCTGCTAAAATCATTTGCATGCCTTTTTATGCTGGGTGGGCTGTCCCTACCAACAAACAAAAGATTATGGGGGGTTTGAGGACTGCAGCACTGGGGTAGCATATCTCACTGACATGCTGTCCACATGGGTGTTTGCTTCCAGGAGCTCAGAATTGCAAAGTAATGAATTAACTTCATTTAGAAACATATTTTCAGTATTTTAATGGCATCAGCAACAGCACAAATTGCCTCAAACTTTAACAAGTACTCCTGGTGGAAAGGAAATATTTTTTTATTAGATATTAACATCACACTACCATATTCAGTTCAGATAGATGACATGGGCATTTGTTACTCACAAATCGGTTTATGGCACACCACTTAAAAGATACACCCAAAATGCTGAGGTCAAGACTAGTGGTGGGGTGTTCCAATCTGATGTTTTACTTACTTAATCCTAGAACATCTGGCATTCAAAGAAAAGAGAAAATATCAACAAGACTTGCAGAAATTCAAGCTTTGAAATAAAATTTCCCATGAACCATAAGAGCATGAGAAGCAGCAGGAAGGCAGAGTAGATGCAGAGGCTGACAGTACCCTACCACTTTACAATGTCCTGTGAGGAAGGACAGCTCTCCCTGCTCCCAGAGAAGTGGCTCTGGGTACCTGCATCCCTTCTAGAAGCTCATATCTCAAGATGGCCATGTATTGCATCTCAGCTTCATCGAAACCTGTCTGCATCATCAGGAAAGAAGGAAAGAAGTTTAATCACAAGTAACTTAAAACCAAGTGGAGGCTGGATGAAAAGCTTATTGAAGGCAATGGGAAGATTCCTGCTGGCTTCTCTGAGGGGAGGATTGTATCCCAGCTTCAGACCTCTGAAACAAATGCAAAATTTGTTTAGTTTTGTGCTTTTGAACATTGCTTTATTTTCTAAACAGAGGTCACAAACAGTTATGTGTCTGTTTCTGTGATCCTCTCCTCTTATGAAGTCATTCCAGCTCTTCTATCAGTAAACTTGTTGTAATATATTTCATGCTTAGTCTTCAAAGAAATGTTAACAGTCACAGATAAAAGACTTTGTACGCTATCCATGCCACAACTGTCACCAGAAACCCAGGAATGATGACATGAGTGCATGATAAATAATCTTACACAAAAAAACTATTTTTCACAGGAGCCATAAGCAAACCTTTGTTGCCCTCCCTATCTGTGAACCAAGGGATGTGTCCTCCCATGGTGATGCCTTTGGCCTGGCTGACACTCTGCAGTGGAGCAAAGCCCCTGCCCACGGTCTGATCCTGACATGGGGAGTGGGTGAGTTAAGCCAGCAGCGTGCCAGGCATTGACTCCTCACTGAAAGCACAGCGACCCCCACATCAAAAAGGCACCAGGAGCCTTCATACAGGTCTGCATTGTATAAAGGGCAGATTTTCGTTGAGGGTTCAGAAGACAAATGAAGCTTTTATCTGCTTTCCAGCCCTCTGCAATAGGAGTTTACGTTACAGCCACTTAACTGTCTGGAGTGCGGCCCTGTGGATTACCTGTTTGTGTGAATCGAGTACATTACCTGATCACATGAGCGCCGGGGATAAGTTTTCTATAACTAGCTTTTCTTTGAAGGGATCTTCAGCTACTTCAGGATTCTCACAAAGAAGTGCCCCAAGAGGGTCAGGATTAAGAATAAGCAATACTTCACTTTGGCTTGTGTTTCTCCAGCTTCATTTATTTGGTTTTACTTACTTGGTCACTTATTTGTGTGTCATAACAGTGGGATGAGGAATCAGCCTTCCAAAGTATGCAGCTCGTATAACCTTTACAGCACCATGGGTTAAATATTATATAAAGAAGGGAGTGAGTGTCATAAAAGGACATATGTCTTTCTGAACTGCAATTCAAAAGACAGTGGGTAATTTTATAACAGTTCTGAATTTAAATTGCTAGAGTTAAAAATATTATTCTACCACACCTTTTTTTTTTTTTTAAACCACATTAAAAATAATTAGTTCTGCAGAACATTTTAAAATTAAAATAATGACGAGGGATATATAAGGTATTTAAAAACACTTTGGATGATACACCCATTTTCAGGAAATTGCACACGAAGGAGAGAAATTGGGGAAATTTGAACACATGAGTCTGTGTTTTGGGGGCTTGGTGAGCTCTCCCTGCAGGCTTTGAGCATACCCCACACATGTTGCTGTGTTGGGATGCCCTAAAAAACTCCTCTGCCAACCCTCAATTCTCCAGTCACAGTGGGGACTTTATCCCCTCTTTGCTGTTGGAGGACACACCTATGTGTACTTTCACCATTACGAGTGGGGAGAGTTCCTGGGGGCTGAGGGCACAAGGTCTCTCCACACCACCACTACCTCCACCAGTGCATGACTCCAATTACTGAGGACTAGCTACCCTCCCTGGTAATTTCCAGTAGCCCATCCCTCTGGGATAGCAGCCATGCTACAGTGTATTGCAGCCCATTATTTTTGCTTTGAAAATACCAGTTTTCTCTTTTTACCCAACTGTCCCAGACTGAGTGTGGGCACTCAGTAGCCTCCAGCTGCCAATGGGTTAGTCCATTTTATTCTTGCCAGGAGCTTCAAGGGGAGACAAGCACCCTCAGTCCCCAGAGAACATGTTTTGTTTGACAAGAGGCAATATGGATGAATGATGGTGAGGAGCAGAACTGCTCACCCCAAAATCCTCAAAACCCTTGAAAAACAAAGTGCAAGAGAAGAAATTAATAGAGTCAAGCTGGTTTTCTCACCAGAAAAGGAATGGAAGACAAAAGGAAATACACCCCATACCTTCCAAGGGTATGAGCTAGAGAGTTCGAAGGAAATATTTCTGAAGGAGAAAAGAGTTCATTTTTCCTATCAGCAGGTTTGGTTTTTTCAGTGATAAATTTAAAGTTACTTCTTAATGTTCCTTTAAATCTGAAAACTGTCTGCTGTTCGAAAAGTGACTCCAGCAGTGTGTCCACTGCCTTGTCCGTGCTGAGTGGATGCTTCGTATACAAGAGCCTGTCTTCCTTGGAAAGATATTGCATTTTTTTCTTCCTTATTGTGTTCTAATAAATTAAAAGATCATTTTGACTGCAAGATAGTACTTCTGTATAGAAAATAACATAACTTATCACTCATCACTAGCAATAATACACTGCCTGAAGACATTCCTTTGTCAAGCCTGTTGGTGATCAGTTTATGCCCTAAAGGATTTACTTATGACTCAAGATAATGCAACTTAAGATGATATTTTTATTCAGAAAAGTACAATCTACCTTTGAAATAATCGGATCT
Organism: Pyrocephalus nanus; assembly: GCA_038380795.1. Taxonomy (NCBI): domain Eukaryota; kingdom Metazoa; phylum Chordata; class Aves; order Passeriformes; family Tyrannidae; genus Pyrocephalus; species Pyrocephalus nanus. The sequence continues at coordinate 45,208,245 of CM076259.1, forward strand.
ACTCACTCTAGTTACATCTCATGACAATGAGGCACCTTCTCTTTGTAACTAAGTAAAGCCAAACTCCAGATTGACAGGATGGACTGGCTGTGACAGACAGTGAGCAGGGCAGGACAGATGGAGAGAAGAAAGACTGAGGCAGTGTGTAACACACCCCTTGCTCTCCACAACATAAAATGACATGCTACATTGTGATATTGCTTTTCTTCTGTAGATTTTTTTACTTACGGTGAATAAATCAAAAAAGTCTCAGTCCTGTTTTTGAGCTTCCTTCTTTCTTGTTCTCAGATAAATTTAAACAAAACAAAACAGAGAAACCATACAAGTGCTTTTTTCTTACATTGTTTATAAATGCTGCTTCTTCAATATTTTTTTTCCCCTGAGAATTATGTCTAGTCATTTGGTAGTATCTCATTAACTTAAGTAAATAAATAAACAAGAAATATTTTCCTATGAGACTCTGTGGTTGCACTGTGTAATTAAACAGAAAACATTTGGCAGGTTTGGCTAAACAATGACTGTGCTTCCAAATGCTGCTGGTGTAAATCAAACTGAAGGAAAACACGTCATGTTTGTCCATTTCACAAGGACAATGAGGGTCTTATGTGTTATTTTATGCTTGGATTTGGCCTTAATTCTCTTAATTTTATACAAAGAGGATGACCAAATCTGAAAAGATCTGAAAAGACTGCAGTCTTGCCAACTAAATCTGCAAAAAAGCTGAGCTGGTGACTTCAATTCAACCACACAGTTGGCACCATGCTTGTATTTCAATACTTCAGTTGCCTTTGGCAATGATACGAGAATAAAATGTATCTCTGAACTAACAGCCAGCATCTGATTCTCAGAAATGTAACTACAGTTGTGTAAAATCTTTAGCATGCACGAAAGCAAAAAGGGACTATGTGGAGTTTCATGTCCAGAGCTCTTTGTGAGTCACTTCTGATTTGCACTGAGACGCACATGTGCTAGGTACTTCAGTTTGCAAAAGTAGATGCTGACTTTGGGCCCTAGTTTGTGAAGATCAGACCCTTAGTATCAAGTTAGTATAGAAAGAGTGAAAATCTACAGACAAAACAAAGATTAGAGTTTGAAATGCGCCACTTCTCCCTGCAGAAAGAGTCTGCCAGAAAGCACAGTAAATTTAGTCACAGTACAATGCCTATTACTCTCAGCACATGATTAAAGCTGCTTTCCCTTGGACCACACACACATGTACTCTGTACCCCTCTTGGAAGAAATGTCTCCTTCTGCCCACGGCCCAGATGAATTATAGTCACAACCACTTTGAAGATTTACAGAACACACAAAGGGGCAACAATAGTGGTATTTCCCTGAAATGCATCTCTTCTCAATGAAGGCATTTTCCTAGGAATATGCAAGACATGATTCCAGTTTTCTGAGACAATGTCCACTATTACAAAGACAGAAAGAACTTGAATTTCTCATTGCTCTAAATCCCATGACTTTATGACCTCCTGCAAAAATCCTGGGGAAAAGGTATGAGAAGCTGTGGGATGATAGCTCCTCAGTGATGTTGTCTGGCATCATGGATTTGGCTCTGTGACATGGCAGAAATTGTCCACAGTGTCCCCATCCTGACTGTATGCTCCCTGTCTTCATTCCCTTGGCTGAATAATGAGATCTATCAGGGAATTTGTTCTGTGCATGATCTCTTTTCCCTGGGGAGCTACCAGCAGATTTTTAAACATGGTATTTTAGTTCTGGGCTTCTCCACAGAAAAATACATTCAGAGAATTTAGTGTGTCCCTACCAGCTGGTTCTCTAGGTATTTGAATTTCAGGTTAGCTCACTCACTTAGGGACTTGGGCTGATCCCACATTCCACTTTATGTTAGTCAGGAATCTGTCCTCTTCTCAATGAGGAAGGAGACTTTACCGTGTCAGCGTTGATTGTATTTTCCTCCAAAAACTGCAATCACCCAGGAGGAAAGAACTGTAGCACAAAATGTCAGTTCCTTGTCAGCAGACTTGTACCATGCAATGTGTTATGGATCAGTTGGGATGAGACTTTGCCATGGAGAAAACTTGGCTTATCAAGTTCACATCCTGCTCCTACAACTTTCTTGGTACTAGGGAAGGTTTTGGAACAGATCATCTTGAGAGGCCAAGTTCTGGGTCCTTCACTTGGGTCACAATAACCCCATGTAGCACTACAGGCTGGGGAAAGAGTGGCTGGAGAGCAGCCCAGCAGAAAAGGACCTGGGCGTGTTAGTCAGCTATGCCTGAATATGAGCCATCAGTGTGCCCAGGAGGCCAAGAATACAAATGGCATCTTGGCCTGTATCAGCAGTAGTGTGGACAGAGGGACCAGGGCAGTGATGTCCCCTGTACTTGGCCTTGATAAGGCCACACCTCAAATCCTGTGTTCAGTTTTGGACCCCTCACTATTATAAAGATATTGAAGTGCTGGAGCATGTCCAGAGAAGGGCAACTGAACTATTGAAGAGTCTAGAGAGTAAGTCATATGAGAAGCAGCTGAAAGAACTGGAGATGTTTAGCCTGGAGAAAAGGAGGCTCAGAGGGAACCTTTTTGCTCTCTACAACTACCTGAAAGGAGTTTGTAGCAAGATGGGGGTCAGTCTCTTCTACCAGGCAACTAGACAGGATAAGAGGATATAACTTCATGCTGTGCCAGTGGGAGTTCAAACTGGACACCAGGAAGAATTTTTTCACTGAAAGGGTGGCTAAGCACTGGAACAGACCACCCAAGGAGATGATGGAATCATCATCCCTGGAAGTGTTCAAGAAATGACAGGACATAGCATTTGGTGCTATGGTTCAGTTGACAAGGTGGTGATTGGTCAGAGATTGGACTCGATGATCTTGGACATCTTTTCCAACCTTAATGATTCTATGATTCTATCATTCTATGAACTGTGAAGTTCAGGGTATGCACTGATTTGTCTATGTATGGCTTGATTTTGGAATCTGTAAGAGGCATCTCTGTAAAAGCAGGATCATCTCAACAGGTTGCCCAAATTAAGACAAAGCTGGACAGCCCTTCTGAAAGGAATTTCTACAGATGTTTTTTATGACATACAGTGTTAGAGGCTAAAGGGTTTTAATAAGTTTAAATAAAGTCACTTTAAAATGGCACATTTTCCAATTTTATCAGGTGATGGCTCAGACTGAGACAGAAAGTACTTTGAGAGAAGTATTTGCTTTCCATTGAAAATTTTATCACTTAATTAAACCCCAAAAGGAAAAGATCTAAACCTGAAAAGATTCTGAGTTTTGTGCGAAAAATACAAAATTTTGTTTTAGAGATCATGCCAGAGTGCCTCGTGAGAGCTGTGGTTCTGTTGCCTCATGTCTCTACACAGTTTAAGGGACAGGCTCCTGACCAAAGGACGCCTTTCACAATGCAGGGAGGATGACTACTAGCAAGCTCTTTTCTCTCAGCTAGAGCCCCACTTTGCTGGACACCCTGCTCACAGCTGATGGTTGATGTATGTGGCTTTATAGTCACAATTCTTACAAGGTTCCCTGGCAATGTATTTGGTGTGTTCACTGGAAAGTGTTCATGTTTTGATTTTTTTCCAAGAGAGCCAAACAATTCCAGGGGGAAATAAAAACAATCTCCAATCAGTTCTAGTTAAAAGTCTGACAGGTGGACTTCCTCTATTTTCTATGTATTTGGCCTGTATATGCAATCCTTTATGAATTTTGGCATGTGTTTTGACAACTCATTGAGGTCAGATGCTCAAGCATTTCCCAGGCCCACATACAGAACTCTTACACTTTTATATCTTTTGCTAATTATCATATCTAATGGGGACATCCAACCCTAAAACCCCTTTTGCCCTGGTACCACCCTCAGAACTACTCCACTGGAGCCCCTCCAAGAGTCTTGAGCCTTTTATCTCGTTTTTTTCTACCATATCTCATGTTATTCTGGTCCAGTGCACGTCCCAACAGAATCCAATGGAATGTTCTTGCTAAAAGCCTATTGCCTTGGAAAGACATTTAAATCTAAACTTCAGGAATATGGCACACAAATTCACCTGAATAGCAACCCCAGCTGCCAGGGGGATATTGCATGTTATACTGAGGACTGAACCAGGGAAACACTGTGGGAATGATAAAAGTTTGTCCTCTTTAATCCTGCATTAGAGTTGAGCTTAGTTTTCTGTAGAAGTATTTTCACAGATCAAATATGGTATTTTTCTTAAAGTAAACCAATTTTAATAGAGAAACTCATGTAATGAATGCATTGTTAATATGTTTATGAACTTTACATTATGTGTTCTCTTTATTAAAAGAGAAATGTAAGTACTGTTAAAAGATGGTAGTTTCCTGCAGAAAATCCATTCATTTTCAGAAGAACTTGAAAAATGGAATATGGCCATTTCTACAACTTTTTTTTTCAATTCTCATTCATTGATGATTGTACTTCTGGTATTTAGGTTATATCTAGTTTCTGTCTAGGTTACCAGTCCAACAATTAGATCACATAATTGGTGGAATTATACTGCCTGATTTTTTAGGAGAGGTTAGTGAGTCTGTAGGACTTGCACAGAAGACATAAGTGTAGATTAAATCTGTTTATGTGGGGTGCATGGAAAAGAGGTACTGCTATTATCAAGGGTTTCTTGGTGTTCCTGCAGCAGCAGCCCACATTGTTGGGGTTATGTGGCCACCATGTGGTAATATAGGGAAAAGTTAAACAGATTTTTTACTTTGCATCTAATTTTTCTGCAAATGACTTGCAGAAGTGCACACATTCATTTGCTCAAGGATATTTCTTGAACAATTTCTTCATTTACAGAATTAAATTAATAAAAAAATAGGTAATTTACATTGCAGCACCTGAGTCACAGCACAGGAATTACCATTGAAATAGAATTTCATCCATCTGCCTGGAAGGCATCTTTTTTAGGGGAAAAGAATACTTCCCATTTAGCTTCCAAAAATACTGATGATTAAAGAGAAAAAGCCAATACCTGTACATTAATTAATAGACAGAAAATTATGACATTGAAAAGACATGGAAAACATCTGTTTGAATCTGAATGACAATATTATCTAATGGAGAGATGTTATACATCTCTCAGGAATAACAGACAGGCCTTCAAGAAGCAGTTCCTTCAGATCCAGGAAACAACTTCTTCATTCATTTTGTTTGCATAAATTGAAAAGTCCATGTTCTAAATTTCTTTGGATGAACACAAGTAGTGATGTTAAGGATATAAATGGTAATTTTTATTTTTTTTCCCTATTTCCAGTGGCATAGCCATCTTTAATGTTCAACAACTGGAAATCTGGGAAAGAAAATAGATGAGGGTCTTGCAAGGATCTAGGAGTTAAAAGGTTCATCCTGCAGTGATTGTGCATGACCTAGTTCTCCAACACATCAGTACCACCGAACACACAGGCAATAAAATTCATCCGGCCACAGCAGGAGGGAATTTGTCAGAATGTCTAGTTAGAAATAACATCACAAAGATAAATGGAATTTTGGAACTGTTTTCTTGCTTCTCAAAGTTCACACTTCTTCAGTGATATTGCATTGACTTCATAAAGATGCTTTACCTTTAGAGATAATTTTAAAAAATCATATAAAAAAATAACCTGGAGCTTAATTACTCCAGCTATATTTAGAAATGCTAAGTCTGGTTTTGTCCTCTAAGTACAGATGGGCTTTGTTGCACCAGCAAACTTCCTCTGGGCTTTCAGTGTACTCTGAAAGAAAGGGGTAACATTTCTGCTTTGTGTTGGCTTATTGTTTTCTTCCTCAATTCCAAGAAAATGAAGAAGACATGCTCAAGTTTTCATTTTCCTGAGTCTTGTGTTTTCAGGGACATAGGTCCTCAAAACAGTTAATGAAAGGCCAAGGGAGAAATGTTTGTATGAACTCCCTGTTACATATAAGCAAACATCAGTGCAAGACGCATTTATTTCATGTTAATGCTCAGCCAAAATTACCTTGTACAGCAAATATTGACCCAAACAGTGGCACTCTGGCAACAGAATCATCAGTTGCCGTTTTGTGGTATGCTTCCCATCCTAAGCACTTCCCCTATAATTTTCCTGCCATGCTCCCAGCATAGATTTTGGGGGAGGATAGTGTAAAAGTTTTCTTTTTCCTGAAAGGAATTTTACTAAATCTCCTCTCCCTCCCCTCCCATTTTTTACGTCATTGTGATGAAAACACTTCACATAAACACAGAATCCATTTTGCTCAGTAGTTTACCTGGTGTGCTTCCTCCACCAGAGAGCACTATGGCACCACTCACCATCCCCCCTGTTCACTTCCACACAGCTTTGGCCATTGCTCGCAAATCGTGCATTTTTTTTCTTGCATGGATCTAGTTCTACAGAGATAGATAATTTGCCCTTTGCTTCAGTTATGTGGGGCAGAACCAGACAGACAATGCAATTACCCCTTTTTCTGATTGCTAACTTCCAATTTGTATTGTAAAGCAAATAAAGCTAACTTGCTTTATTGTACTGTAAAACTAAACTTCCACTGACATGCTGCTGCTGAGTGGCAATAGCAACTGGAAAATGGTATTCTTTAGTTTGAAGGTTTTATATTAATACAGATATCTTGTGAGATTTCAGTTGCTGAATAAGTTTGAAGATTTTTTCAAGCTTTTCATAAGCCTCCCAACTGACTTTTGTTTTTAGCTCCCAGTTCTGAGTACTGATCTCAGTGAGATAATTTTATAATTTTATAAGCAAGACCATGTTCCTCATTGCTTCCTACTTTCCACACTGCTTTCACCAGGGGTGACACAACCAGTAACATAACTGCAGCAGATCCTCAGGCCAGGAAAGAAACACAGCATCTTTTTTATATTTTCTTCACAATCTACATGCTCTTATACATCAATTCAGATAGATAGCAAACCATAATGAATTGCGTCACTCCTGTTAATTTACCCTCTAATCCTGACCTATAAACTCTCAGCTGGCTCATCACCCATTGTGCTGCCAAGCTTCATGCATTCCCTCATAAATTCTCTGTCACATAAAGGCTGACTCTCCACATTGTCCTCCTCGTCTGACGTTCCTGAGGAGCCTATATGCATTCATTGCTGCACTTGAGCTGTGTGGGTTATCCCACGTCACTGCTGTGATTGCAACAAAACCATCACCCTGCAACTGCACACACATATCACTAACTCCCCCTGTCAACCCCATATGCTGCATGTTTTAGCTCACAGACTAAGAGTTAAACCCCCTTCAGAGTTTAACCCCCTGATGTTAAATTCATAGAAAGTGGGTGAGATCTGCACTCATCATGCTGTTCTTTCAACATTTCCTTATTTATATGCATACCCCTGAGATGGTTCCCCTTCAACCTGGAGAGCTGATCATCAGGACTCTATTGTCCCCGTCACTCAGCTTGCCCTATTTTCACTTGATTCCAGCCTCCCAGCAATCCCTCAGTTTAAAGCTGTGTCAGCAAAGATGCTTTTGCTGCACTTTTTCAGGTGGATCCAGTCTATTCCAACCATTCCTCAGTCCTCAAGGAGCTTCCCATGGTCATAAAAAATGAATTCCTGCTGTTGACAGCAGCTGTTGTTGATGCCAGTTGTTGACCTGCAGGATCTTTCTTCTCTTTGGAGTATGCTTAGTTGGATGTTTTCTTCCTCTCTTTGAGCAGCCTATTTCAATAATCCTTTCACAGCAGGAGTGTTTTCTCCCTTGTCCTATTTGTTACGAGTATTCACAGATGATAACAAATCTGCATTAACTTACTGAAAGTCAGGAAGATATTTTACATGAATCTTTCTTTAACTTGTTTACTCCTTGTTTCAGTTGCTAGCTCTGGTAAAGTGCCTGTTATGTTTGATATGTTCAAGACTTGAATGATATAAAATTAAGAAAACAACTTTCCCTCTTGTCTCCAGATATACATAGTTCATTTTCCCTATGAGTCTCTAAGGATGGCTGCATTTTCTCTTCCTCCTCAAACATATACCCTCCTTTGAACTGAAATCCTTGTTATCATTTGTATTCAGCATCATTCCAGAATCCTTCATTATCCCTAATTTCTAGGTTCCTACTAGTCCTTATAACACAGCGAAGGAATGGAAATTCTATCAAACTATATACATTGAAATAAAGAAAACTTTTATCAAGTGGTTCAGGAGGTTTCTCTTTCTGCATAAGAAACTACAAAGTCTAATTTTATCTGAAGATAACACAGAGTTTTAACCATTTTGTATATCTTAATTTCTTGAAACCTAGTAGTTTCTCTTGCTATTCCTTTTCTTTCTCAAAGACAAAATTTTCCATATAAATACCTAGTACTGAGTTGACCAGTATATAGTGCTGTCTTGACCATACTTCCACAAACCTGAGCTGTTGCACACAAAAAAACTGGGAGATAACTTGTGTTCTCTTTCTGTCTCTCAATCCTTTTGAACTCAAAGAAATCTTTGACTATAAGGCTGCTGAAGTATTGGACAAGAAACCTTGTTGTTGTAAGTTTCAATCTACCCTTATGAAGTAAATAGTATAAAAAGTAATTAAATTTGTTTAAAATCAATTAAGAAGTTCCTATGCATCAGAATCATAATAAATTCATAGACACATTTTTATTTAACATAGCTGCTTCTGTTGGAATCTTGCTACTTCCATCTTGCCACTTTACTCGTACAGACTGGATTTCCTGAGCAGGTCCCTTGACCTTACTTTGTTTGACGGCAAAACCGGCTTTCAGGAGAATCTGGATTATCTCATCTCCTTTCTCAAAAACCTTCCCTGCTATGTTGCACCATACAGTGATGTCATCAATGAACTGTAGATGTTCTGGAGCCTCACCTTTTTCCAGTGCAGCCTGAATCAGTCTGTGGCAAATGGTGGGGCTGTGCTTCCACCCCTGGGGTAGTCGATTCGAGGTGTACTGCACACCCCTCCAGGTGAAAGCAAATTGTGGCCTGCACTCTGCTGCCAAATGAATGGAGAAGAAGGCATTGGCAATGTCAGTGGTGGCATATCACTTGGCTGCCTTTGACTCCAGCTTATATTGAAGCTCCAGCATGTCCAGCACAGCAGCACTCGGGGGTGGTGTGACTTCATTCAGGCCATAGTAATCTTCTGTCAGTCTCCGCTCTCCACTGGATTTACGCACTGGTCATATGGGGCTATAAAGGGTGAGCAAGCCTTGTTGACCACCCATGGGTCTCCAGTTCATGAATCATCTTTTGTATGGGAATCACAGAGTCTCTGTCAGTGCGTTATTGCCAACAGTTCACTCTTGCTGTGGCCACTGATACCAATTGTTCTTGAATCCTCAGCAGTCCCACAGCAGAAGGGTCCTTTGAGAGACCAGGCAAGGTGTTCAACTGTCTAATTTCTTCTGCCTCTACAGTAGCTATCCCAAAAGCCCAAAAATGTCCTTTCAGGTCTTTGAAATACCCACAACTGAGAGTTTGCTGTCTCTTTCCAATCCGAGATCATTGACCACATCTTGAGACAGGGGTCCAGTTACCTTACTTCATTCCCATCTAGAACTGTATCATTAGCTGTGGCATCCCAGATTCAGAGCAGCCATGTCAAAATGGATTCATTTGCCGATTGTGTGAACTCTCTCCACAGCTCATGAAACTCGCCCAGGGATAGGGACCAAGTGATGATTTCTAGCTCTGTTTCTTCTGCTGAGTGTGAAGGTCCTGCCTCTTCCCCATCATTTCCTATGTGAACTGAGTAAGTCTTTCTGCTTCCCTGCTCTGATTAGGGCTCTTAACTAACATCATTAATAAGATCAGACTGATTTATTTCTATCTTCATAACTATGCTTGTGTAAGCATATATGACTGCTAAACAGTTTCTGGCACTCAAGTGAACAGTAGTTAAGTGGTGACAGAAAACTTTAAAGAGTTGAACTGCCAGATACATATAAGTGGAACAGTTCCCTGATGCCAAGGCAATTAATCAGGGGAGAGAAGCAGACATCATCTCCCATCCTCCTGTGGCCCTTTCCTATATATATATCAATATAAATGTGTAGTTATGTATGTCTTTTTCTTACATTTGCTTCTCAGGCTTATTTTTGTCATTGTTTGTCCTACAGTGACTTAAAATGGAAAACTCATTGTGAATGAGTTTTCTGCTAATAACATCCTGATTTTCTGAGGAAGGGAAAACAAAATAGAATGACATATTTTCTTAAAAATCAGAAGTGGCAGGATGAATGTGTGAGCAGAAGAGTCTTTAAGCTGGCATGTAAGAGGTGAAAATGGCAAAATTCACATCTTGCAAGTTGTGTGAAGTGTTTTTGAACCTTTGTCTGTCAAGAACCTCATTTCAAGTTACATATTGACACATTTAGCAGGCTAGCACCCTCTAGCCAAGCACCCCAGCGCATGGCAGCATCTTGCTCAAAGCGTTCCTCAATGCACAGTAAGGCATAAATCTCTCCCTTTGAAGAAAAAGCGTAAGAATAAAAAGGGCAAATTGAAAATATTTTTTTATGCAGCTTTGCCTTACAAATGTACACCATTTGTACACATTTTAGTTTTACTTTCTTCCATCTCCTCATGAGGATACAGGTGGGTGCTGTAAAGCTCTTGCAGACTCAATTCCACAGAACTGATAGGTTCAGGTTTTCTGAGGCAGCAGGGAGCTGTGCCTGAAGGCTTCCCTCAGCACAGGTATATCTCTACTAGAGTAAAATTAAGGAGGTAAAGAACAGACTCCCCTTCACAGTCACACCTCAGCTTTGCTGGCTCTCCAGACACATTTCTGGTATCTGGTACAAGGGAAGGCAGAGCTGTGCTGTGGCATCATGCTGGGCTTACACCTGTAGCTTAACATTTAAAGATAGCCCTTATGACTTTTTAACATACTCTAGGGGCTACCTGTTAGATATCAAGGATTTGCAATCAGCTTCCTGCTGGCTGCTCTTCCCTCTTCATTTAACCTCAGTACTCCACTGGAGAGTCAGCCTTTATGTTTAAAGATTAATCTAGAAAGATCACTCTTGGAATTTTAATAATTAAATGCTACATTTACAAAAACAGCTTAGGGAAAGTTGTTTCTTATGCCACACTATTCTTTTACTTTCACGAGAGAAGGAAAGTGAACAACAATAATTACACTTTCATTGCTTCAAAGAGTGACTAGAGCTTTAACATCGACTTTATGGATTATATCATATCCCTGACAGGAACTTTGGCCTCTGCCGCTTATTTCTGGTGTTAGTGTCTAATTCGTGTTTTAACTGCAGATGGTGCTGGAAGACACACACTGGCTCCAGCCAGCCATGAATCAGTGAAACTGCAGGTGAGATAAACCAGAGAGGATACACCTTCTATTTAATAAGTTTTAAAATTTGGACAGAAGAAAAAGCTAAAGAATGTCATGTACTCACTCCCCTTGCTCCTAACTGTGAGATAATTACTGCAGAAAATAATTATTGTAACTGCATTTTAAATTCAATTTTCAAAGACAGGAAGAACTCAAAGAAATGGGTTGAGATGCTTTTTTTTTTTTTTTTTTTGTTACAAGGCAAATCACTTTAACATACTACTAAAATGAAGCTGTATCATTATATAATGGCTAATGAAGTCATAAAGTCAAGTTACACCCTTAATCAGTTTTTCATACTGCCATACAACTATTTGAAACATACATGATGTAGGGGTGAGGCTAAAGAAAACAATTTGCAGAAACACAATGTTGTGATTATGCAAGAGCAGAGGAGAAAAAATTTATTATGGGGTTGAACACTTGTACTTGGAACTACATCATGGAGAAAAGAAAACATAAAGCATTATAAATCTAGGTTAAAGTCTTGTTCAGCATATGATTTGATATACCCACATTTAGACTATAGCTAAAAGAAAGTATGGTGTAAGTCCTTTTCCAGGAATTATTAGTATACTTAGGTTTTAATTCGTTATACTTGTATTTTAATGCATTTGTACTCTTATGAAATATCAAGGACTCCCGTGCAGTGAAGAGTGGTCAGAAAATTGCCGTTCATGTCCAAGTTCAGGAGTTCCATATCAAAAGTATAAAAGGAATAGACTATTCCTATTAAAAAAAAAAAAATCTAATATTGTGTAGAAAGTTATCAGTGTTGTTAAGTTGTGAAATATTTTGTGCTTTATTAGCAGCACAACATTAAAGTGACAAATTGCCAAGTAGAGACCAGCTATAGTCTGATACAGCCTTGGAACATTCCCTACCAAAACCACAGCCAGAGGGGAATGGTACCATTCTTTGTTGCTGGAGTTTTGAAAACAATATCCAACTGTATTGGAAACAATTTCCAATTCTTTTGTAAACTCCATTAATTACTCACCTTAGGATAGAAAATTTACAGATAACTTAAGCCAGTCATCTTGCAGTCGTAAGAACAATCCTAAGTGATGGCTTTTGAGCTGTCCAGAACTGCAATGGACTGCACCAACATATTCCTCTGAGAAGGATGCCTCTCAGAGCTCGCAAACTCTCAAGTTTGCAGGACTCAGAGGACCATCACAAAAACATAGGACCTGGGCTGATACCCACAACTCTTGAGACTCAACCCGCATCCAATACATGAATACACTGACATTCAAGGGGAATTTTTAACAAGCACCTTTGTAAGTAATTCTTTGTGTCTGTGTGTGTATGTGAATGGATTCACATACCCTCTAGCAAGTGTACTATGAGTGTTACTAACTCAAATCTATAATTTAGAGACTGTTATAATTGTAGCAAATCCTATTGAAGCACTTCTTAATTTATGATTAAGTGCTGCTAAACCCACTTGCACCCTTACCTCTGAAAATAATTCTAAATTGATTCTAATTTGATTTTTCTTAATATGTTTCATCCATGTAGTAAGTAGCAAATTGAACCTTGACATTAAACTTTATTGCACTTCTGCAAATTTGTATTAAACCTGCTCTTACTGATACTTTTGCAGGTGATTTCTTTAAGTCACCTAGACCAAATTGGTGTAGTCAGCCTAAACCAGGGTTCACAGCAGCCCTTCTTAAACCTGTTATCTCAGGAGTGCTACCACCATCGCTGACGGGCTTGGCCTTGGCAGCCGTGGGTCTGTCTTGGAACTGTCTGGCATTGGCTCTATTGGACATAGGAGAAGTTTCTGGCAGCTTCTCCCTGGAGCTCCCCTGATACTAAAACCTTTCCATGCAAATATGATATCCTGTTGTGGGCCAGCCAATAAAATCTGACATTGCTGCTGAACAAAGATGACACGTCATCTCTTGTCCTCCTTGCAGTCCAGATGTGTGAGCCAGGTTTTAGCCTATGTTAAAGACTTACATAGAAATATCTGCTCTGGTCAAGGTCCTGCCTCTTGTCGTGCTGCCAGTCCCAAAGCCACCCTGCTCCTGGGACAGCAACTCACTTGTGAGGTTATAAAGGCTGAGGTCTTTTCAGGCTCACAGATGACAGCCTCCTACTGCTCAAATACACTTCTAATTTTTTGGTGGTGGTTTTTTGTTTGGTTGATTGGCTTTTGTTGTTCTGTTTTGTGTGGATTTGTTTTGTGTGGGTTTTTTTGTTGTTGTTTTTCCTGACATAATAACATAATACTTGGACATGAGAAGGATTATTCATAGCTCTCCAGGCATGCTATTTCTGCAATGTGAGAACAGGAGTGTATGAAATGTGTCTGAGTGGTGGGTCTGAGGGTACTTCTTAAAATGTAAGGGCTTCTTGAGGCAGTGTCTAAGAACACTTACAGGTAAACTACTGCATGGTTTCTATTATAGTTCCTAGAACTCTGTGATACTCAACATGGAGGAATGTACACTGATTATAAAGAAGTTAAATTTAAATGGATACTGATTCTTTGGGAAAAAACAGTGCAGATTTTCAACTTAGAACAAAAGAACAAGGTCTTTTTCTAATTTTGTTTTTAACTGGGTTTGGTAGAAATCTGCTTGTCCTGAATAATTTTTAAACTTTTTCAACCACATCTTGCATTATAAAAGGGAAGCCATTAAAGCCATATGCCACTTCCTAACGCTCTAGCTGGTCTGGATACTGAAGAATTTATCACTGTGGAAATAAAAGGAAGTTAAAATACTGGGGGGTGAGATATGTTTAGATACTATAGAGCCTGTCTTTGCTACTAACATGAATTGGGAAATAACTTCTGAAGTAAAACTGCCTCTTAAACTGTAATTCAATATTTATGGAATGGGACAGCAGATAGAAATCCAAATTCTGAGCCGTGAATTGTTGGACACCTGTGGATTTGCAGGGCCATCACACACTGCCATCCATGAATACAGTTCAGCTTTCCCTCTGGACAAACACCTTGATATTACACAGTCTTAACTGGTTTGTTCCTGCTGTGATTCAGCTTGAAGTCTGAATTTAATTTTGTGGCTTTCTTAGTCACTTGTTCTGTTTCTTAATTGACTTCACATTTAATGAAAAAACTTAAAAGAAAATGAGGAAGATAGGTCTGTACTATTATCATACCATTGCATCAGAGGCCATTTCAGGCACATTATCACATCAGTAGAGCTGCTGATGTGGTATCATTAAGCACAAAATATATGAAGCTGTATTGCGATATTATGAATCTGCATCTTATTTAATTAAACTCTTAAAACTAATATCACCATTTTCCAGACATGACAACACAACCAGGATAGAAATTAATTTACAAAACTTTTGCAGGTATAGATCCTTAGCAAAACTGAGAACATAGAAAAATTGGAAGGTATTTACCACCTTTTACAGCCTAGTTATTTCTAGAAAAAGGACTGATTTTCTCTGGAGTTTTTGGCATGTGAGAAACCATTTGACATTTTCAGGCATCTCTTATTTTCTGTTTGACATTTTCAGGCATCTCTCTCTCTTTTTTTTTTTTTTTTTTTTTCTTTCTGTGATGGGCCATCACAGATGAGACTGAATACTTACTGCAGACCAAAAAATGTAAGGTTGTACTGACAAAATATGCATTGTTTTCCTGAGTAAGTCTCCTTGGTAATGCATTAGTAAACCATTCACTTATTTCCAAAGTCCAGGAGAAGTTTTCCAATCTTTACACAAAACACCTTTGAATTTAACAGTTTCTAGTGCAAATACCAAAAGGGATCAGAGCTTTGAAAATATGATGGATGTAGGCACTTTAAAAAAATTAGAATTATTTAGTCTAGAGAAAAAAAGGCTAAGAAGAGACATGATAACTGTTACATATGTATATATATGGCACTTGGAGACATGGTTTAGTGGTGGATCTAGCACTGCTGGGTTAATGGTTGGACTCTAATATCTTAAACCACTAGAGGTTAAGGACGTGGCGCTGTCACTGCCTGGGTTCGATTCCCGGTCAGGGACACTCCCCGGGCAGATGGAGCTCGTTAGCCCTGTAAGGCAATCCATCTACGTCCTGAGGACCTCACTGCCACCATCCAAGCTCCGGCAGATGAACCTTAGGATTAAAGGGTGGGCTCAGTTCCGCGCACACTGTATCTCACCTAAAAAATCCAATGCGCAGGCTGGAAGGTGTAAAGACCTTCCCTGGATCTTCGCTGGCGAAGACTGGCCATTATTATTAATATCTTAAAGGTCTTTTGTAACATAAACAATTCTAAAAGAGAGATTTAGGTTAAACATTAAGGAAAGCTTACTAATAACAGGAAAAGGGATCCAGTGGAGAAGACTGCCTGAGGAGGAGGAACCTCTATTATTAGAGGGGTTTCAAATGGCCTGATTAAATATCTGCCAGGGATGGTTGATGTTTAACTGTCCTCTTTGGATTAGATGCCTTTTCATGGCCTTTCTGGCTAAAATGTCTTTGATTCTATGGGGAAGAAGAGAGTAAGTTCTAATAAGCTTAATCAATTAACTGGATAAAGATACATGAGGTATATATTGTTGACCTTGGTTTAACACTAGCAAGTTGAAACAGCCATGCAGTTACATACTCTTTTTTTCTGCTCTTGTTTCCTGTATATTCTTCACTCAGGCTACCTGTGTACCTCTAATCAAGCTGTTAATGATCCATAGTGCCTGTTCTGCTCTTTTTGACACCTTTTGGTTGGAATTGCATTGTTTTACACTTGACACTAGCTTTCCACTATACAAATTAGATATTCTTGCAGTGTTTGATGTTTTTGATACCCTCATTCATTAATCTACTTTTTATTCATTCATTTCCTAGCCCAGATGCAACTTAAAAAGAATATATATTTTTCATAGTACATTGTTATTAGTGTCTCCCAGCAACACAACCTCCTCTCAAAAGGATCCTGATCATCTCTGCAAAATTCACATAATCTCTGGGATTATAGTGAACATTTCAGAAAAAAAGCTGAAGTTGCCTCTTCATTCTCTCCACTAAATCCAGTCTTCTAGAAACAAAAAGTATAAATCATATATTAAATAAAAATGTATAGTGTTGATGTTTGACAAAAGGCACGTAAAAGCAGAGCTCATGAACCAACTGAAAATTTTACCCAATGGGCCTATGTCTCAACCCCCTATAACATGAAACAGGAATGCCTACAAACCATAGGGTCCTGTGAAAAAATGGAATTGAAATTAATAAGAAGGGTTAGAGTCTGAGGATTAAAATCTCATAGTAAATCATATGCCATAACATGTGGAGCTGTGGAGTTGCTGTGAGGATGTACAGGTCACCAGCCAAGACCCGGGAGTTGATTCTTCAGCCACAAGGACACAAGAACATTCATTATTATTCAGGGGTCTTTGCAGTGCAAAAATCCTCTCCAAGATGTACTTTGGAGATGTTCTCTGCTGAGGAATGAGTACAGATGCAAAGCGGGCCTGGTGATGTGGAGGTCTAATGGTCTAAAGGGGAGTAAACGGCCACCTAAAGCTGGCAATAACTCACAGGTCACCCTTTATTTTTCTTCAATGACAAGGCTGAGCACTGGGTAGTGTCTCATCTGAAAACTAGTCTGAACATTATCTTTCAGGTTTTAGAGAATGATTACAGGAGGTAAGGAAGAGCTTTGTGTAGAAGGGGAGTGGGAAAACTGATTTTACAACCATTAAACTCAGGAGGTCTAGGAGTTTTTTATAAAATGACGTTGAATTTGGGCAATAATTTCAGCCAAAAAAAATGACAAGGGAAACACATGCAGCAAAATTTGTATGGATAGGCAATGCCTTTTCTCTGAGCAACAGATGCAGATGGAAAAAAATTAGGTGAATTTTTTTCTACCTGGAATTTTGTATATTATTTTCCAATCCTACTGGTTGGCTAAGTATGACACCTGTGGCCACAGTTCTAGAATTTTTTACATCTGAATATTTTCTGGATGTCAGGGCTCCAAACTTGTCTTCTCTGTCACACTGCTGTTGAAGAACAGATGTGTTTGTAGCCTTTTATCTATTAAAAACTATAAAGATTCAAAAAATTTGGACTAAGTATAATAAAGCTGAACAAGTATGTTTCAGTCATCAGTCTTGGAAGCCTCTTGCAGGTCTAAAGAAAGCTGTCATAACACAGTAGATAGATCTTGGAAGTAAGAATAACCCACATGCTGCTTCTGTCTTGAAACTCTCCTTTCCATGAACTTTACATTTTCGGCAATTTCAATGCACTCTAGCATATTCTACAGAAACACATTGGGTACTCGAATTCAACCTATCCTGTGGATTGTAAGGCAAATGGATTTGTAATTAATTAATTTTTGAAGTACTTCTTTCTGCATGTGTTGATTTTTATAACTTGTTATTAAAACAAAAAAAATGGTACTTAATTCCAACTGAAATATGTTATTAATATTTGGTTGCCTATGGTTTCTGTCATGATTTAATTAATATCTGTTGTTTGGACAGCACCTTTTAGCTATATACATCCTCTAGAAGGATGTATATTTGTGATAGAACAACCACATTTTACTGCAATAAAATCTCTCTTTATTTCAACTTCATAGACTTTTGAGTAAATCTGAGATAAACTGAATTAGATGATTTGTTTTCTATCAGCATGTTCCCTAATGCTGTTAAAGCAGAGAGTGCCTAATGTAAATTTGCAACTTTCCTATTGTTTTGTTTGCCACATACCCCTCAGTTTGCTTTGTATACTATCAGTATAATTCTTGACAGTGTTTCTGCCTGGAATCAGGCTGCTGAGCAGCCTGTGCTACAGTCAGTTAGGGCCTTGGACTGCCTGAGTTTCCCTGGGGTCTCCCTCAGCCACCAGAAAAGGGAGAGCATAGAAGAGGGATGAGGATACTTTGTCTTCTCTCCTGCAGGACAGCGAGGTCTGAATTTTACCTCTCAGACTGCATCATGAGCCATTGAGCAAGGCATTACAGATGCCTCTTAAACTATGCTGAGGATTGCACCTATGTAGAGCCTCAGGGGTTCTTTTAACCTTCAAAGAAATCGGCAATTCAAACAGAGTTCATGTGAGCTCCCTGAGCAGGAAATAAATTTGAAAATAAATACAGGTACCAGAAAAAGAAATTGGAATCAAAGACTTTCTACTACTTTATCTAGATGACAAGTGTATTTAAGGGATTGATAAAAACAATAACAAAAAAAGTGCTGTTCTTTCAAAGGTTTTGGGGTTTTTTTGTGTTGGTTTTTTTTTTTCCCCTGGTTTTGGGCATTTTTAGGTGTTTTTTGCTCTTTGTTTACTTGTGGTGGATTGTCCTCTGAAATACTCATTGTGCAGATTCATATAAGCAGTCAAAGAAAAAGAGTTGTTAAATCATGTGATCCATCCCCTTCAGAGGGCAAACCTAGTACCATACCAGCAGGAGACAATGCCAATCACTCAGTGAAAGGCAAGGCAGAAGAGTAACAAGCCCCAGGCAGTCTTTGCTCCTGGAATCATAGACAGGGAATGGCAGTCTGCTCCTCTCAGCCTCCAACCCACTTCATCTGGAAGAAGAAATCCTCGGGCTTTGTTGTGTAGAGTCACTGCTGCAGCTTGCTGTGCTTTCTGAACACTCATGATTACTTCCTTCTGGAAGACAGAATATGCATTTTTAGTTCTTCATTTCTTCCCCAAAGAACTAAAGTAGAATGAGTAACTTCCTTCTAACACACTCAAGTGACACACAGGCTCCTTGCCTGTTAGAAGTCCTCAGATCCAGGGAATTAACAATTTAGCCATTGATGCTGGCACTAGCCTGACAATCTCCATGCATCAGCCACATCATGAAAAACATGTCACTTCTAAAGGACTTCTGAAGAAGCTGTCACAGTGTCACCTAAATGTGAAGTTTTCCTTATGCACCCAACAGTGCCTCTTTTTCCTTCCCTAAATGCTGACACACTAGAGTCTTCCAAGTCATGTCCTTGCCTATCTCCTGCCCAGCACATACACAGATGTCATGTCAGCGGAGATTGTTCACTGAGTCTGTAATCCCAGACCTCTTCAAGCAAACCTTCATTTTAATGCTTTTCAGTTCCACATCTTAATTTTCTGAGGCAGAGATCGCCTAACACCCCTTTTTTAACTCTTTCAGCCTCTTTCTGATCCTATGGAGTTGATGGAAGGATGTATAAGGAAGGATGCATAAGTAGCATAGAAAAAGGCAGAAGAAATAGATTTTACACAAAGCAATCATGTATTTTAAATCCATTTATAAGAACTATGAATGACTGCATCTCTGGCTGCTGCTATTTTTTTATCAGTGGGTTAATTTTTGGCAAGGAAAGAGTCTGGTCATTTAAAAGTTTCAGGCTTATGCCTCTAGGTTTAAAAATTATTGAGGCCCAGCTCAAAGGTGACAAATTTACCTTTAGGTGAGGCAGGGCTGCATTTTTCAAGCTTTCAAATACCTGTCTTGGCAGTATGCAGCCAGCTTGCTTAGTATATGGCTATTCCTGTTCAGTTTGCTCCAGGTTTCTACCTTCAATTTTCTTCTATTCCTGTGCTTTTAGCCTGAGGCAGCAGGCAGGATTTAGACCCAATGTGTTGGGTGATGCATAAGACATGGGCCATCATCCAACTGCAAAACATACATAGCAGGTGTGTGAATAATCAGAAGATGCTGCAGAGGGGAAGGGACGCAGTAGCTGTAGCACTTTTTTTGGTCATGTCATTGAATTGGGCTCACACTGCCTGGGCATTACTTGTGCCGTTTGGCCTGGTTCTGCCTCTCTTACCCATTTTAAATAGCCTCTTGACCTGCAGTCATGATTATTGAGTGGAACTGCAGGAAAATGGAGGTGCTACTGCTGAAAGGCAAGGTGCAAAGCAAGATAGACCAAAGAGGTGTCCTTGTTTTCCACTGTCCTTGTAGATATCTTTCCCTCTTTGTGATTGATATCACTGGGAAAAAACCAAACCAAAACAAAAACACCTAAAATCTCGATGCAAATTTAAAGTGAAATTCAGTGTGAATTCAGTGTGGATTTTTTTCTTCTAACCACGGATTAGAACTATGAAAGGTTATTTTGGGCCAAGTAAAGCTTAGGAGCTTTATTTGCCTCTCCCCAGCAAAGTCAATAGGATCTGTGCTTTGCTGTGATCAAGCTTATTTACTTGACAGTTTGGAATAAACCTAAAATCAATATCTTTATTGTGTCATGTGGAAATGTATATACGTGCTAGATAAAGCCTTGCAGTTACAGCAACATGAGAGACATAAACATAGTGCTTTAAACTTCTGGGGAATTGGTTTTAGGTATAATGTATTTTATATAGCAGAGGCACTACTGATAACAGAGAGACTCAGCTAATGGACCATGCACTAGAAAGTCAAATGGTACCTTCCTTAAATCATGAAAAAGTGAGTATCATGATTCTTCCAGATGAAGTTTCAATGAGACAAGCACAGTATTTGAGTAACAGAGATTGCTATCTGACCACTTAGAGTAATTATCTCACTCTCTACAAAGATCACCTAATATTCTTTAAACTACACCATGACTGTATCTGATCTTTTATTCATTCAGGCTGTGATAAGACTACTCCATGATTATAGCATACTTTTAGCCCCATTTTGAACAGCTTTTTTTAATTCACAACTTCTAAGAATACAGTAACGTTTTGACAGTGGTACATTTTTTCAAGGCTTAGAGCTACCCAAGGGTAACAAAACTTAAAGGTCAACTTTCTCTCTCATTGTGAATCAAATTTCAGCTGTAACCAATTAACATTTAGTTTTTCCGGCTGACTCCAAGTCTTACAAGACAGCGCTACCTTAGCCAAAATTGTTTTGCCAAATAACAAAAATGGAATCATTTTCAAATGGTGTGCAAACTGTGGGAGATTTTTCTTTAAGACCTGTCCATCAGACTCAGAATTCGCCAGGAGAGAAAAGTGTAGCATCAAGTGCTCTGTGTGTAGCTGTGCTCTGCAGTTTGGTGCCTTCTCTGGAGCAGAAAGAAGTCAATTCCTGGCTCACAGAACTCATGGTGCATTTGCTCTGTAGCAAGGTACTGATTATAAACTGATTTTCAGGCCCTAATATATGAGTTTCATTTCATATACCCTTATGTGACCCTGATAGACAGAGAAGGGAAAAATCCCTATCAATCCTTTCTTCTCCAAGACCTCCAGAGAAGAGAGGAGCCTGTAACTGGGGTGAGCTCAGGTCCCTTCTGGCAGAGAGAAAGGAAAATAAATGAACACATCTGAATCATATTTGTTTAGCCCATGTTCATATATGAACACGGTTATTTAGCTTGTGGTATGCTTCCACATTTTCATGGCATCGCTGCCAAAGGAAGCTATATCATAAATCAGGAGAAAGTTTGTAATGAAAACAGTGTATGGAAAGATATGCAAACTATCTCTATGTAAACATACCCCAACTTCATAGTGCAAAGACAAGAGGAATAGAAAGCTCTATGTGTTATGAGTTTCTAGCAAACTCACTAAAAATGTGGGAAGCAATAAAGCTGCTTAAGAGTCTCCTGTTAGCTAACAGCCACTTCAGTGTGCCATGCTGCACACACTTACCAAGAGTGGGAGGGAAAGAAGTTGCTAGAACAGCCGGTGGTGCAAGCAGGGTTAAGGGAGACCTGGCAGCATCAGGACTGCTACAAGGCATAGTCAGAAAGATGAGATGTAACCGAAGGAAGAAGAACAAACCAGCTGACCAATTTGAATTAGGCCTCGCTATGCGATGAGATGTGCAAGTCTTCACTAGCCAGTGAAGGTGCTACAGGACAGGGAAACTTCTCCCTGAAGAAACCTGTGAATTGTTATTTGCACAGATAAACCAGGTTGCCAGCTGGGGCCGACCTACCACAGAAAACCACCACAGTTAACTTTGGCAATGTAACTACTAGATGGCTGAAGTGTGGAGGACTAGCAACCAAAACATGCTGTACAAAAGCTTCACCAGAACTCAGTAGCAGTTATTGCTGAATTCTGTTGCCCACAAAGCAATCATGGGACTCAGTATGCTGGCAAAGGGTGTAAGCTAACTGTGCAAACCATAAGCAGTTTAGAAGCTTAGACGTGACGAAAATTACCAGTGGTAACTTTCATTATTACATTCTGTTAGTGGTGCAAGGGAAATAGCTAATTACATTGCAAGTATCTTCAAAAGAAAAGTGAGTGACCTGAAAATGGAAATTATAACCTTGCAAACTGTGATGATACAATTAAAGCAAAGACTGGCTCAGCCAGACTATTGATAATTAGTAGCTGAAAGTGGTAACACATTTTTAGGACTGCAAATGGACTTTCAGCTACAAAAAAAAAAATGAAATCCAATTGAGGGTCAAAATCTGGAGACAAAGATCAGGATGGCAGGGACATGTTGACGTTCTAGACCTGCTGAAAGCCTTTTAACAGGATTTTTCATTATTTAAATATACATTGTATAATATTTTCAGTTTTCTGCCTTTCCCAAATAAGTTTTTTATTTTTTTTAAGGGAGCAGGGGAAGGGTTAATGAAGGTATTATAGTGATGGTTTTATCATGTATAACTGTTCATTAGATGCCTTGGACTCCTTCTTCTGGTAAAAATGATTATAGCAAATATGAATGATCCCACAGTGTATTAAACGTGTGTACTGTATTGAGCAAAACTCAATTATTCAAGATTAACAGGCAAAACCCCCCACAAACCAGACAAACATAAACAAAATAGTGCAACCACTAAACTCAAAGAATAAAGAAAATAGAGGCAAAATTACATTATGCTTAGGACACATAGCAATTTTAGTAAATTTTTAGAGAAATCATAGGTAAGTATTAAAAGTATACAAATTATAAAAAATACTTTTCAAAGTAAAAACTAAATCAGTATTTCCCTAAACTAAGAAATCTTTTCAGAAGTTTGGTTTACACGTAGTCCTTGAAGTCAGGCTTTTGTCTGGGCAATACTCCTTTCGTATCTCCAGGCTAGCCTCTTCTGCCAAAAATAGTACTGTCTAATCTGAGGTCCCAGACCAGATCGGCTCATTGGAGGCCAGGACAACTTTGGGAGGTTCTAAACTACATGCTACTCACTGAACTTCAATTAGTCAGCAATTGCTTAAAGAGCTAGGAAGACAAAATGTGGAAACAGTAAATGAAATTAGGTAAATCACTGAAAAGGGAGTATTTATCTGTAAATATTCTCTAGACTTGCTCTGTTCTCTAGGCAGTATAAAATGGGGAAACTGCAATGTCTTATCTGGATTTTCAGTAAGATCTCAACACAGGATGTTCTACATTACAGCCAGGTCTCCAATACTAGACCTAAAAGTAAACACATTAGCTCACAGGAACAGCTTTCCTCCGTGGTTGAGGCACTACGAGTGGACAGGTCCTAATCTCTTCATGGAATTGCTGCATCCATATCAGCCACAGTTTATGGGCAACAGTCTGCACAAGCAAAATTCAAAGATTTAAACAGTAAGAACAGAGACCATAATCATTAATTGTTGGCACATACAGTTTAAAAGTCTGGGTACCCTCTACATTTTGCAAACATTTAGAGGGAAAGAAGAAACTATTAAAAGAATAAAAACTGACATATCTCCTAGCAATGTACTGCAAGGTGAAATAGAGGAGTTTTTTAACTTGATTTGTCTCTGTATTTTGTGATATCCAGTGGGAAAGGCACTGAACTAGGCATGCTTTTTATTTTCCTTTGAAACCATTTTCATTCCATATAATTTTTTCCAGCTCCCATTTAAGATTCAAAAGATCCCCTTGGTACAGGCAAGGATTTAAAAAAATATAATGTCTCTAGAGACAATTTTTTTTCAAGTGGTTGCAAAACTACTGCCTCTCAATGGATTTTCACAAAGAATATTTTCCATACAACTAATCTACAGTATCTGACCTGAACAGGCCGAGCAATATCAGGGAAAACTTCATTCTTTTCTTATCAAGCTTCAAGAGCTATTAGAGCTGACAGCAAATATCCAACTATGTCCCCTCTATAACTCACAGAGATTTCAGGAAACAAATCTGTTCAGTTTGTATTCATACAGAAATACAAATCTGATTCCAAAGCAACTAGAATGTGAATTAGCAGAGTGACCTGAGTACTGTTGCTAAGAAAGGAACACTGGGAAAACAAAATGTGTTCTGGAAAGTGTCTGCTTTTTTACACCTGCTTTCTGAAACTCATCTTTGAAATTTTAGTGAGATGTCACACTCCTAAAGGCAACATGTATAATAGAGAAAGCTAGGTATAGAAACAAACAGAAAAAAATCAATTGTTCTCTAGAAGACAATGCATATGGTTCATATTTGGTTATAGAAAGCTATATCTGCACTTTCTTCTGACTCCCAGCAGAAATTAGTACCTTATTCAGGCTGTGAGAATTGACTAAGGGAAAACTGATGTTGTTAAGAGAAAAAAATAAATGCTTCACTTAAAAACTTATATAAGGACTAAAAAAGTATAGCCATATCTTTCATTAAGCTGTGTATTCACTTGGAGTCAATTTGCTTAAGAAAAGATGGTTTGATGGGTTAAGGGAAAAGTTTTTTTATTAGATATGACTAAGTTAACAGAATAGTAATTTTAATATAGTGAAGCATTTTTATTTGCACTGTACTGTGTACATTAAATCTGTTCCTACACAGCTTTATTACTTTAAAACTTACTGATTCAAGAAGACTTCACTGTAAGTGAAAAATTGGTATGAAAGTCTTCAGAAAATGAAATTCATGAACAATATTTACACTTTCAAGAAGAGGTTAGAATATTTTAAGAGATATTTTAATTACCTTTATCATCATGTAAAATATTGTCTATATGTTTTTCCCCTGTAAATTTTCTGTAAGAAAAAAGTGAGTATTGAATATCAGGTTTTGACGGAAGAGTCTCTGATCTCCTTTCTTTCCATGTTTTCAGTAGCGCTAGTAATCTCATCAAATATAAATTGTAGTTACCTCAACAAAGTGAGACAACTGATACCATTTTGTATTGTGTAAGACTTTGGTCCTTGTCTAACTACTTTTTTCTCTCTTCAGATGTATTTATTTCTTTAGTGTGTTGCTTTTATTACATCATTTGTTCACATGGAGAATGTAAACTTCCCCACATTCATCATTATTTTCCAGACCAATTCAACCTTCCCAACTTGACATAACAGTTACAATTGTAACTCAATAGCCCAGAATATTTTGTTACAAGAAAAAAAGTAAGTATTAAAGGTATCTAACCTGAGATAAAGGTCTAGGCGTTGAGAGGACAGTATGTAAATTTTAGCATAAATTATTTGAAAGAGTTTTAATCCCTAAAGTTTAACTTCATAACTGAAACTCCGTTGTTGTCAATAATTTTTAAATTCAAGTATAAAATTCAAACCTTTATTAAAAATTATGTTTTTCATGAAATTATGTTTTTACCTTTTCCCTTCCCCTTCCTTTTTTCAGTCTGAGGCAGAATAAGGCTGAAATCTGAACCATTACACTGTGTCCATTTCACAAATGTGTATGGCAGTCAGGTAGCTCATACAGGTAATCTTTCACTTGTTTAAATATTACAAAAAAATGTAATGTCTTCTTATTCCTCCAAGGAATGAACCATTGTACATACATGACAACATCTGAAGCCTGTCTCCTGTATCCTCAATTACATGACCTAACCCTAAGGTGACTGTAGCCCTAGCTGTGGCAGTTCATGCCCTACCTCAAAGCCTCAGCAACAACAATTTCAGTGTCCTGGATACAGCACATCAGTGCTGGAAGTCAAAGATGACAAAGATGACTTTCAGATATACATTTGCACGGGGGAAAAAAAAATGTAATTCAGAGCTGGAAGAAAGGGCCTGTCTGTGCACTGTATGTCTAATAGTGCTCTGAAAATTGAACTGAGATGCATGTGAGCTACAGTGGTAATTCTTTAAATACCACAAATTTCTATAAAGTACTAATATCAATTTAAACCTTTGAAATCTGGGAAGGTTTCAGAAAAGCGTGCATGTGGATACATTAGACAGGCTGTCAAACTTCTTGAATGTGCAAAAAGACAGAACAAAGTCATCTGCAAAGAAATGCAAGGTAATATTCTTGAGGTAAGGAAAATAATCTCAAACTTTGACACTTAGTAGGAAAGAAGCATGCAGAAGCTTGCCAAAAGCTAAAAAACAGAAAAAAAAACCAAACTTCCATCATTGCTTGACTTTAGAAAAGGTTAAAATCAATGCTGATTTATATAGAGAGGTTATATCTCAGGTACAACTGTGAAGAGATGACTTGTACCCTGAAGCAACTGGGACAAAGCGCAGTGCTGCTTTAGACATCCAGCCCAAGATGACAGACTGATTCAGAGTCAGCTATACACCCTGTGAGGCACAGATGCACTGTGTTTTTTTGCCCAAGCGACAATATGGTTTGTGTTTCCACCTCCCAAACGTGGGATAGAAATTATATTGGCAGTGCTATGGTGGTAGATGTCTGCCTGATCTGTAAGAAGCTATGCTAACCAAGGGGGCTGGGAGATGGCTGGACCTTGGAGCAGGATTCAGTACCACTAGGTTCAGCTTGGGCATCACTAGTGGGTATTAAGGCAGATCAGACCTGCTGTATCACAGTGCAGGGCACTGCTAACTCTCACAAAATATTTCTGAAAGAGGAGGTACAACTGCATGGCAAACCCCCCACATTAGAGATAAGTCCCAGCCCTGTCCCCAGGCTTCAGCAGTGTTGCCATCCACCAGTGTCACTGGTTATTTCCCTCACCTTTTTATGGCAAGAAGCCTCCACTTAGTAAAATATTGTAACTCATATGTTTTCATACTGCTCCATGGTTTACTGATGGCCATTTGTTGACACTTGCTCTCCTCATGGTCAGCTGCCCCTTCCTTGTCATATTGCAGAGCATAATGTCCCACTGTGTTGTTTCAGCTGCCATTCTGCCCTGTTCATTCTGCCCAGTTCTTGGCTGACAGAAACAAAGGAACTGGCCCATGAGCCAGAAACCATATTTTGAGATAAGCATCACAAGGATGGGGTAGTCTTGGGGGGGGTCCTTTGCCCATGGCTGTGGAGGCTTGCAACTGCCCATAAAATGGGTGTAGCCTAGGGCTGTACATGTTTCCTTATTCTTAGCCTTTACAGAAAAAGTGCTTTGGGTGAGTAACTACGGAGGGAGAAGCCTGAACTGTGCGCTGGTCTGCATCCCTACCAGTGACCACAACTAGCAAAAGAAGGAAACTGGACAGAGACTGTGTTTTTTGAGGAAAAAAGACACACTGACTTCATGAACATACAACGGTAGTCCAAATCCAATACAACAATGGTGTTAAGTGACTCCTAATGATGTTACACACATTAATCCAAGCACAGCTAGGTCATTGTCCAGGACTTCTAAATGAACCTTTGACACTGTTTCCTGCAGCATTCTCCCAGAGAAACTGGCTGCTCATGGCTTGAATGGGTGAACATGAGTCAGCAGTGTGCCTAGGTGTTGATTGTTCCTCCTCTCTCTTCCTCTGCTCCAGTGTGGTATCACTCTTTTAGGAGACAGTCCTCCATGAACTTCATGGATCCTTCTCACAGACTATAGCTCCTCACAAATTGGTCCAGCATGTGTCCCTTCCATGGAGTACAGTTCTTCAGGAAGAGACTGCTTTGGCGTGGGTCTCCCACGGGGTTACAAGTTCTGCCAGAAAACCTGCTCCAGTATACTCTCCTCACTCCACAGATCCACAGGTCCTGCCATGAGCCTGCTCCAGTCTGGACTTCCCATGGAGTCACAGCTTCCTCTGGGCATCCACCTGCTCTGGCATGGAGTCCTTCAGGGGCTGCAGGTGTATATCTGCTCCTCCATGAACCTCTATGGTCTGCAGGGAGACATCCTGCTTCACTGTGGTCTGCACCATGGGCTGCAAAGGAATCTCTGCTGCGGCACCAAAGTGCCTTCTCTCCCTCGTTCTTCAGTGGTCTTGGTGTCTGCAGAGCTGTTCCTCTCACATATTCTCACTCTTCTCGCTGGTTGCAGTTGTGCAGCTTTTTCTGCCCCTTTTCAAAAATGTTATTCCAGAGCTATTACCACAACCATTGGTGGGCTCAGCCTTGGCCATCAGCATGTCCATCTTGGAGCCTATTCTCATTGGCTCTGTCAGACACGGGGAAGCTTCTAGCAGCTTCTCACAGAAGTCACCCCTGTAAACCTCCTCTCCACCCCTTCTGAAACCTTACCATGCAAACTCAATACACACCAAGCAGTATTTCCACTCAGCATGGGCAAGGTTGGATTTCATCATCCTTAAAAAGTACTCCAGGGAGAATATGTTGGGAGAGGCCTGTAATTAGCAGAAACAGACTGCAGATGCATTGTGTTTAACCACTGCTGCATCTCAATGGGTAAGTCCATGGTATTTCCTGGCAGAGGAATTTCCTGGCAGGTCTCTGCCAGTTTTCTCAAAGGTGTTTTCCATTTTCAGTAGAGCACCCAAACTTTTTCAGTCCTCTTATTCCAAGCAAGGCACAGCCAAGAAATAGAAGTCTAGGACACCTGCCTCTTACACACCAGATCAGCATCTCCTCCAGCCCTTTGCATGACTTACCTTTGTTCTTCTCCTTTTGCAGGGAGGCACAAGGGCAGTTTTGGGACATGTCTGTAGGAGTCTCATGAACACATAGGAGGTTATCTTGTCTGGAGTTCTTCTTTCATTAGACTATTGAGAATGAGTGTAGTCCACATTCTTTTAAACACCACTGTACATTTTTGCTTAAGGGTGCAGGTGTGCCTTGAAGAAGCAACAAAGCAGTGTGTGTCCTAGAAATTCTAGACACTGATGTTCAAGAATTATTTTTTTTCACATAGAGACCTAAGAGGATCCATTGCAGCCAGGCCACACACTGAGGAACCCACACTGAGGGCCAGAAGCATATGAAGTGGGATTGGAGCTGAAAGTCATACTGCAGAGATCTGGGAGTGAGAAGGTGCAACATGCAGTGGGATAGGAGCTAAGTCAGGATCTGCTTCAAGGGCTGAGCACTGCACTGGGCAGCACCTGAGTCTGCACCCCACATTCACAGCTGGAAGCCAGGAATGCTCCCTGGGTCAAATAAACACACATCAGGAGAGCAGGCACAGCCACTGCTGTGATGTAAGCTGCTTACTTCTCTCATCAGTGAGCAAGTGACAACAAAAGTGCCTTACATAACTAAGATAATAATCTTACACTTTTCCTTAGAGATAATACTTCTTAAACCTTTTATTGCTCTTGTCGTTTCTTCCAGACCTTTCAATTTGTTACCATCCATTACATAAGGTGACCAAACCAGGCAGGCTACCATCACCTGCATCCTCACCTAAACCAAACAGAGCAGAATAATTACCTCCAATGTCTCACGTATGACACTGCCATTAATACTTCCCAGAATGTGATTTTCTTTTCTGACAAGTGTATCTTACCATTGATTCCTATTGAGTCTGACTCATCATTTAGTCACGTTCAATTAGGTTTTCCAATCAGAGTGATTTCATGTAACCTAATCAACAGATAGCAGCAGCCCCTTCTAGAAAAAGCCTATTCTAAAAAAACAAACAAACAAAAAAACCCCCACAAAACCCACAAAAAAACCTAGTCAATTATTTCACAATGCTTTATTATTTTGCCATTCTGTTACTGAAGGAAAAAAGTTAAATTTGTTCACTGAGTCTGGAGAAATGGATTTTATGAAAGATTTTCAATCTGTAAACCACATAGTGTTGGGAACCATGGATTACTTCTGAAAGGTGTGCAAAATATAAGTAAAGAAAAAGAAAGCCAGTTGTCAGTAAGGCTGACCTGGGTGCACATCTTCTCAGGCAATGTATGTTGACTGACCAATTAGAAAGGGCTGAAATTATTGTTTTGATTAAATTACTGAGTATACTTACTAGGTGAGTCATATGTTCTAGATAATCACTGTTGCTCAGATTTTCACGTTTTCCTTTTAAGGCATTTAAATACACACAGAAAAATTTTCAAAGGCAACTATTAGGCCTGCTGAGCTGTAGTGAAGAGTATCTCTATACATGTAATATAAGTATCTAAAGAAGGCTAAGAGCATAATTACCAACTTGCATTCACGGATTCAGAGTTTTATAGATACAGGAGATACAGGTATAGGTTGGGAAAGACAGCCCAAATTGCTTTAGATGAGTTGCTAATTCTGGTAAATGTTCCCTTTATTGTCTTCATTACCATAGTCACACTTCTCATTTGCAGTAGTATTTACTGAAGATAGATGAAGAAAATCATAGAATTAGAATGGTTTGGGTTGGACGAGATCTTCATCCAGTTCCAGCCCTCCTGACATGGGCAGGGACTCCTTCAAAAAATACTTTGTAGTGCTCACTCCCTTATTTGGAATTCACTCTGTTATTATGCCATCTCCTTCCTGCTGTGAGTTTCTTTCTAAAGAAAATTACATAGAAAGTACATAGAAAAATGTCAAGTCTATCAACATGAGAAACGTCAGCATTGAGTCATCTAGCAATCCGTTCAAATATTCAGATAATTCATCCAGAAGAGCAAGAGAAATTTATCTGTGCTGTTAACTGTACTGTCATGGGTTTGCCCACCAGCCAGCCCCTTGGGCTGAGGATGGTTTTGTCCAGGTGGATTTCTGGAGAAAAAGCCAATCAGAAGTTTTAGTAACGCCTCTGCCAATTACATATTTAAGAAAATGGAAGAGAAGCTGGTGGCACAGTTGAAATTAGTAGCCATGTAGGAGAAGGCAGCAGGTCCCAAGTTGCCCAGGGCCTCCTCCTCCCCCGGTCCTAGGCCAGGGGCAGGTGTGACACTGAAGCCCCCCTTCACTCCTGTAAGAGAGTAGAGAAAAAAAAAAAACAACTTAGAAAAGGACTGACTGTTTGGACAAGAAACGCTGCAGAAGGAATTCTGGCAGAGAGAGAACGAAGTATCCAAAGTCAAAGCTAGCAGCAGCGGGAGAAAGAAGAGAAATTCTAAGGGGGGGGCTGCTTCTCCCCCCTCCCTCACTCTCTCTCTCTCTCTCCCTTCAGCAGGAAAAAGACTGAAAAATAAATCCCTGCCACCTGTGGAAGTTGTTGGGGTGAGAAGACCCCCATGCAGCTCTTGGAGGATCCTACACTGGAGTAGATTGATGCACGAGGAGGCTGACACTTTATGAGAGATCTGAGGTGAGGAGGAGTCCTGCTGGAAATTTGTGATTCTGAGAGAGACCTACACTGAAGTGAGACAGCCCGGGTGGGCTTGGGATCCAAGCAAGAGATCCATGATAGACCCATTTCAGAGAGGTCTATCAAGGACTGTTCTCCCATGGGAAGGGACCCCACAGGAAACAGGGGTGGACTCAAAAGCCATTATCCCCTGTGACTCTGTGGTGAAGATCCATGCTGGGCAAGTGTCCCCTTGCAGTCCATGTAAGACTTTCAGGGCCTGGGTAACCCCCCAGCCTCTGGTCTTAGCCCAGGAGGGGGGTAGGCCCAGCCCTGACATAGAAGAGATACAGAAACAGTTCCAGCTGCAACAAATTGAAGTTGTCATCCTAGAGATAACAGAAGAAGGACTTTAGAGTGCTGCAAAATTATTTGAAAGACCTGGAGCTCCGGAAGGAGAGAAAGAGACTGCTTTTCCTCCTGAACCAATACAAAGTGAGGAGGGGTATTTTTGTAAATACATAATACTTTTACCTAATCAGAATTGTTAAAGATATAGTTCTTTAGTTTTTATCTTGCTGGTAATAAATCCTAATATTATTATCCCCAATCAAATCTCTTTTGTCTGCATTAACCTTCTCTCAACTTGTAGTAATAGTGTGGGTGAGAAAAAATTGACCCAGAGCAAACCCATGACACTGTACTTATGGCAAAATGTAAAGCAAAAGGAGCATGCGACTCAGATTAGAATTTGTAACCAAGCAGATAACTCAGAGTATATCATTATAGTAATTCATCTCTTGCAGCATATTCAAAAGCCCAAGCTGACTGTGGCATCCTTCAGTAGTCCACATTTTGCAAATATAATCTATATAATTACACAGATACATGTCAGCAGCACTGCTTGTTTCAAGATTGATCAGACTGGTCACATAAAAACACTTTTTTTCTAGAAAATCATGACTATTAGAGAACTTCCATCACAAATTCTTACAGTTAAAAAAAATAAAAATAAAAATAAAAATAAAAATAAAAATAAAAATAAAAATAAAAATAAAAATAAAAATAAAAACATGGGTATTCTCAGGTTTATTTGTGTCTTTCAAAGGCAATCTTCTATAAACATTTTGTGCCTGATACGGTCTGTCACACCAGTTTCCGAACTTGACATTGTTCTTTTAGTGAAGGTGATGTCATATTTTGAACAAGTTGCTTTTTACAGTAGTTATCTCCAGTCCCTAATATGCACTACTGATGATGTTAAGAATATTTTTTTCCTGCTCACAGATGAACTCACTGATGTGAAGCAAAAAGAATCCATTTAATGCATGTGTTTTTCTGCCTTGTACGCACTGCCAACATACTAGTAATACACAACATTAAAGAAGGCCACTTCTGCAAATGAACCTGGAAGGCATAAAAAGGTATCAATTAGTAGCATCCCATTATCCCAAACTTTTGAAAGAAAATAAGCTTTTAAGGAACTTGCCTTAAGTTCTGCTCATTACAAATTACTAGTATTATTTTAATTACATGAATGACTCTGCTTAAAAAAATTCCCTCTGCTTTTTAATAGCAAAGCTACAGTAAGATGCCAGTGTTGATTGATTGGAAGTGTTTATAGTAGAGTCATGCAGGATCTGTTATTGCCCTAGTCACAGAACACAGCAGGTAATGCGCTCAAGCAGTAAATACAACCCCAAAACCCTGCTGGGGAAATGAGCCTTTACCTGGCATAGCTCAGATTATCCATTTTCAGTAGTACCCTATTAGTTTTTATCATCTCTTTAGTTTTCTTACCAGCAAAGATTTTAGTCTGTTAAAAAAGTATCAGCATATATATGTATATATATATATATAGTACACTTCATTTTACTTTAAATCTTTTACGCAAATGGTGCTACAGCATCTAGAAGTTTAGCCCAGATCTGAGAATTCTGATTGAAGAATTCTATAGATTAATTTAGAGTACACTCATTTAAGGTATTGACTGAATTTACGTCCTTTGGTATTACATTATGTCTCCTTGGATTACCTGTTTATGAACATAGCAGTCCCCAGCGACTGGAAAAGATGTCCCCAGTGGCTGGAACATGGGAAGAGTCACACAATTTTCCCCCCTGCTCTTAAATCTGTTATTCCAGTGGTGCCACCAGCATCACTGATTGGCTCAGTGATGACTAGCAGTGGGTCTGTCTTGGAGCTGGTCTATCTGACACAGAGGAGTCTTCTGGCAGCTTCTCACAGAATCCAGCCCTGCAGTCTCTCACAACCAAAACTTTGCCTCAAAAACTCAATACACAACTGTCTGAACATCTTCAAATATGAAAGTTTCCCATTGGAATATAACACATGTTTACAAGCCTAAAACAAATCATGCAGCATCCATGGAAAAAATGCTTATTTTTTAGGCAAAGCATATTTTTAGGCATTAGAAGATGTTCTTGGTGTCAAATTCTCATATCCTAGCTGAAAGCAAGAGCTTAGGCAGACATATATGTTAGAGTGAAATAATAATTTCTCAACAGTGCCACTATTGAAGAGCTTCCTTAGGTTTCCCTGGGAACACAAAGACAAACCTCCTTCATATATATTTAAGGAAGATATGTGCCTACTGTCCATCCAAGTTCCTGTATCTTTGCTGGGGAGTGATGCTATATGCCCTGATTTACAAGTCAAGGACTAGTGCTGCCAATAAGCTTGATTTTACCTCATTTCACTGCTTTATCTTGTAAACTTTAAGAAAAATGTTAAACTAGTGGGCTAGAGCAACAACCAGTGTAGCAAAGACAGGTCTGTCCTCTCAGTGGTGAGTACAGGCTGCAGGCTGTACTTGCTGGCTTCCCTAAACTAGAAAGGAACCTGATTATTTCACTGCTGAAGGCAAAAGAGGGAGTCAGTTCACTTCGCACTTGAAGGATTCCGCAGATCCAGCCCCTTAGTCCAAAAAATTGCATCTCTGCCAGTGTCACTAAGTGAGAAAGGATGCTTATAGAAAAAGATTTGAAAAAGAGACTTCTGATGGTGATGTCTTCCCCTGCAAATACTAGAAGTATTTGAATAGACAAAGGTCTCTGCAGTGGCCATAGGGCCTGCAAAACCTGTGTCCAACTATACATCACCTTCAGTGGGCTGTGAAACTAAAATCACTAGTCACTTTACAAAGTCTTCCGTCCCCTACCTATGGGGTCCATGGTGTTTGGGCACCTCTTGTCCCTTAAATCTGTCCAGTTCTGCTGGATCCTGTGGGATAGGCTTTGACAGGTGGGAGCTTGAGGGCAGGTTCTGCTGGAGTTCCCTCTAACTTGGGTGAATTCTCAGAAGGGACCCATAGGGTACCTGCCAACCTGTTTCCAGCCCAGCCCCTGACAGCCCAACAGCAGAGTTTAGCCATACTTGGTGGCCTCCTGAACTCACATGGTCTCACATGGGCCAGGTTCTCCCATGGGTGGATGGCTTCTACAGCTGCCTGAGGAGACAAATATGCACAGTTCAAGGAAATGCCAGTCATTGCCTCTTCTCAGCATAAACCATAAGTGCATGATCAAGATCCTCTCACTAGGGCAAATGTTACCAGCCCTAGTGAGCTGAATTCTGCTCTATGCCCACAGTGTCACCAACTGCTTTCAGACCAGGAGACTTTTCCACTTGGTGGGTTAGGAAACATGGGCTGCCCCTGGACCAGCAGAATATGTTTGAAGGGATGAATCATGGCTAACTCTTGTTTCTGGCCTCAGTCCTTCTCTGAGGAATTTCTTCAGTCTCTCTTCCATGACACAGAAAGCCCAGTCAGCTTGAGCCATGCCACGCATTAGCCTTTGTGGGGCATTGGACCTCTTCTCGGGTCCTTCTACTGCTATCAGGCTTGTCCAGGCCTCATATAAGGTTGCAACTACATCTTTTCTCTTCCTCACTTCTCTCTGCTCTCCTTCAGGGGTTCAGAAATATTGATTCACATCCCCTCAGACATGTTCAAGGTCATTCCACTAGTCTTTTGTCTCTAAGTAACATGAGTGCTAAATAACTCTTTCACAGTTTCCTCATTTTTAATATGCTCTTTCAATCTGTTTCTTTTTTTACTGGTTCCTATTTGGAACCATTTTGATTCATCATTATATGCTAGGTGCTAGGTCTCCTTCTAAGCTCCCATAATCAAGGACTGCCTTTCGTTTCAAGCTACCACCTCTATGAGAAAATCTGCGATGACAACGTCTAGCTTAGAGAGAAGATATCTCTAATAGATCTGTCGAGGACAAAGCTTGCCATTAGAAACCTTCATAGCTTTTTTTAATCAGAGATCTAGACAGTGCTGCAGGCAATGATTTCCTCCAACTGGTTGTGTTTCATGCCCACTGACAGACACATTCTCCATAAATCTGTCTGTTCTCTGAGAATTTATTTAAATTTTAGACTAGCCACTGTTCTTTGACAATGATCTCCATAATTTAGCAAGATGTTCTATGAAAAAGCTTTTGGTTTGGGTCTCATAATGTTACTGCCTGTCACTGAGTTCCTCTGCTGTGATGAATAAACATTACCTATTCTCCTTTTTCATAACGTAAAAGCTTTTATAGACTTCTAAGCTGAACTGTATTTACTGTTCTCCTATAGAAATCTTTCCATGTGTTTTTATTGTATTGACCCAAATCCAACACTTTTTCTATTATCATTTATGGGTCTTAGGATCCACAAAATTATTTAATTTTATCCAGATTTTCTTTTTTACGGAGTTTTCTTTAATTTTATAACTCTCTTTTGTCATCTTCTGACTAAAACATACAAGGTAAAACCTAAAAAAATGTCTTTTCTGGTCAGTGGCTTAGGAAAGGAGCTATGTATAAATGGCCTGGCAACTTTACTAATTATTATGAAACCATCTGCTGGTAAATATATATATAAATTCACCCTAGATAACTGTAAAGAGATACTAATAACCTTTCCAAGTATTAAACAGGCTGACACTAAATGGATAACCAAAGGACTAGTGGACACAGAGCTACTAGTTAAGAGATGTGATCCTTCATCATCTTGAGTTTCATTAAAACAGTTTGCAAGTTGTTTAACACTTGATAGCTAGGTAAGGTTTATCATATTTATTGTCAGATTTTACCTTTCCTGTTTAGGAGTGGTTTTGCCTACAGTGATTATTTATGATAGCAATAATGTTGCCCAGGTCTGAGGGAATTGTTAGGTTCTTTAGGCAAGAGGCCCAGAGTTTCTAATTTCCACTTAAAGGTTAGTATTGTGTTCCAGAAAACATGCAGAGGAGAACATTTCATAAATCAATACTTGCAGACATGTCAGAATAAGCTGAGCGACAATTTTTAAAAGCCATCATTTAGTCTATGAACTCTTTTAAAACAGAAACCTTTTTTTTTTTTTAATTCAGAAGTGAAGACTACAGTTTCAGTAAAAGAGCAAAATGCTTGAATCTTCGTACCAAATTTCCATTAGCATTTGATGTCCTAGGAAAGAGTTTAATGGCCTCTTCAACACTGTAGTAATTTGAGTCCATTAGTGTAATAGGCAGGGATTAAAAGCAGAAACAAAGAGATCATTAACCATGAAAGTTAAACATATCTGTTCATATTCAATCATTAAAATGACAAATATTTAATCACTAAGAAACGTAGATCTTAGTATAGAAAGATTCAGTACAAAATCAGCTCTATGTAATGTTCTGCCAAACTAAGATATTGCTCAGAGGAGGAATTTTATAGAAGCTTCCATCTTAGATGCAAAGCAAAAGTCTTAGTACAGTTTCACCTATTAGGTACCGCAAAGGAACCATACAGGTCTGCAGTGCTGTCATCATCGCTTCTGATCAAAACCACAAATTCAGAGGAGCCCATTAACCTGGTGCATCATCCTACTGTGTCTGAAAAGTAGGAATAAGCTGATGCCTTGTGTGCAGTCCCTGAAGTCACAAGCTGTTTGCCCACCCCAAAAGACGTTGATGTGCTTGTGGTGTGGGGGAGCCTATTCCACTGACCTAACTTCTGGGACCTACAGCTCCTACACTGATCCTTTCAGCTCAGTGGAAGCAGTACACCCCAGCTTCCGTGAAACCCCAAAAGCCTTCACAGGAATGAAACATTAAAAAAATGCTCCTAATTTGCTATTCCTTGAGGATAGTGTACTCAGTGCTCTCCTTTCAACTTGGGGCAATATGTAAATGGATGGGGTTGTAGAAAACAATAAATGAAGTTTTTTGTAGAAAAACTGAGGGTTTGTGCTTAATCCTGAAACTGTAATCAAAGCTACAAAAGGGAAAAAATAACAAAATACTTAATCAGGTCCTCTCTAAAGCTTATCCCTAGTCCTTCTTTTATCATTTTTTTTTGTTTCAGCATGTGAGACATGCTGATTCTACTGAGAATCCAAGCAAATTCTTAGCATCACTTCACAGAACTAGTTCTTTTATGATTTACAGTTTTTCAGTCATTAGCCAGTCAGTCCTGTGTCTTAACTGCTCCCTTTTCCTTTCAATCTTCTCCCCAGGGCTACTTACAACAGTTTGTTATCACTCTTTCTCCATCAGAGGTGGATTATGGTTCTCTCTTAAATTCACATATGTCCTGGCTCTGTTATCTAGGACAAATCTGCATTTAGCCAGATAAATAATTAATTAATTAATAATCAAATAATATCTAGAGAAACAATTCATAAATCCTAGAAAAAGATATTTCTATTTCTTTTCCCTATAGACTCTGTAGCTGAACTCCATCCATCTCTCACTCCTTGGAATTTTTAATAAATTTAATCTTTTGTTGTAAGTAGAAAAGACCACCAAGCTGGAAAAGATACATTAATTAAGAATACAGCATTGTAAGGCTGTTAAAATCACATGTTAAACAAATAGTTTGAGAAGCCCTTAATGTAATTTTCGTCCATGACCACATTAGCAAGGCACCAACCTTGAGATAAAGGCTTAATAAAAGTTTCTGGAAACTGGAACTCTCTTGTTCCTTACCTTTTTCATTTCCTTACCTTTTTGTGCCAGAAATTTTAGGAGACTCTATTACAGAATGGGAAAGTGATATTCATTAA
This sequence comes from Pyrocephalus nanus, assembly GCA_038380795.1. Lineage (NCBI taxonomy): Eukaryota > Metazoa > Chordata > Aves > Passeriformes > Tyrannidae > Pyrocephalus > Pyrocephalus nanus. The sequence goes on from CM076259.1 coordinate 45,246,719, forward strand.
AATTAATCTGAACACTAGATTTATTTATTCTAATTTAAATTCTGAAGGGCTTTTCCCATTGCATCAAGTGCTTCGCAAATGTTAAAGAGTGCAGTGGAATAAAAACTGTTTATTGTACTTTGCTTAAAGCAATCACTCCTCAATTCCTAACATCTGACCAGCTGTACCTCTGAGGCCTGAGGTCATGAAACACAGCTCACCACTCAGCTAGGCAACGAAGTTCCAAAGCTGGAGACCTTCTGCCACTATACTCTTGGATGAACTGCCATTCACAGCATAGAAATTCATCTGCCCACAGTGCAGAGTAATCCTCACTTTTAACGTGATGCCTCTCTCTTCATTAAGTAGGTGTCTGAATAAGTGCCTGTTTCTCTGTACTGAAAGTACAGAGCTCACAGTCTCTCAACTAAAGTGTAGGTATCTATACATTTGATGTCTGAAGCTTCATTTCCAGGTGAGTCCTGACTTCCCTTCACTGGGCAGCATCCCTTTGGAAAGAGGTAATTGCCTGACATTGCCAGTTGATGAAAGATGCTAAGAGCAAAGTACCATCTGTGTTAAAAAGCCTAGACATTCTGTTAGCTAAAGGAATGGGTGACAAGGTTGATGTACCTCCATTTTAAAACACATTGTCACTATAGTCACCTAAGAAGTTTGTTAGATAAACAATGAGAATTTCAACCTTTACGAAGTTTCCTATGACTTCAGGGAACAGCAGTCACTTGTTTGTCTCACCACTCTTCTACCTATCTCTGGTCACCCTTGCTCCCAGATACACTACAGAGAATCTCTTGTTCCTGGAAACAAAAAGCATCTGAAATCTTATTAGATTATGTTTACATGAATTTTCCAGTCCAGTAATGCATATCCAAGTACCTTGGATGATTCAGATAAGTGTCCATACTAAAATCTAAATTAAAGCAAATCTAAAATTGCTTTGGAGCATTATCTATCATTAGACAGATATGCAACCAAAGGAAATAACATAGGAAGCCATAATAAATACAAATATCCACTGTTATTTTATTATATTTCTGCTCTCTTTAGCCTCAGACAACTCTAGTAGTCTGATGTACCGCATCTGTATTCTTGTGTATCATCTCTCTTCAAAGAATGTCAATAACAAAAAAAGGCAAACAGCTGAAAACACAGAAGGTGAACCTGTTTTGGGAACAGATTTGCCTATTTCTTTTTTTTTTTTGTTCCCTTTAAAATGTAAATCCACTGAAGAAGGCACTTTTCATGATTTATGATTTTAAAAGACTTATCCCTTTATAAAACTATACAGTGATAAGGAGGATAGGGCTCAAAAGGATCTTGTTGTGCAATCCCAGTTATCATAAAATCATAGAATCATAAAAAGATTAGGGTTGAAAGGGACCTTAAAGGTGGTTTAACTCCAATTCCCCTGCTGTGGGCAGAGACACCTTCCGCTAGACCAGCTTGCTCAAAGCACCATTCAACCTGGCCTTGAACACTTCCAGGAATGGAGCATCCACAGCTTCTCAGGGAAACACGTCCCAGGGCCTCATTACCCTCAGAGTGAAGAATTTCTTCCTAATATCTAATCTAAACCTGCCCTCCTTCAGTTTAAAGCCATTTCCCCTTGTCCTATCACTCCATGCCATTGTAAAATGTCCCTCTGCAGCCTTTTTTAGGCCCCCTTCAAGTACTGGAAGTTTGCTCTACAGTGACACCAAAGCCTTCTCTCCATGCTGAACAGCCGAATCTCTCTCAACGTTTCTTCATAGCAGAAGTGCCCCAGCCCTCTGGTCATCTCCATGGCCCTCCTCTGGACTTATTTCAACAGGTGCATGTCCTTCTTATGTTGGAGGCCCCAGAAATGAACAGCATCCAGATATCTCTCAAATTAGCCTCTCTCAGGTTAGTCAAATGCCAGCTTGAAAGCAACTGTATAGGTGCTTCTACCCTTCTACTTGAAGGTAATTCAAGAATTTCACTCCACTACTGATTAGAGATCTCATCTTCATTTGCACCCTGAACATATTTATGACCAGTTAGTTTTTATGCCAGTCCTGCTCTTTAAATTTAGGGGAGTCTTCTTTTCTGCATGTATTTCCCAATGTATTTGAAGACTATATTCCAGTTTGCCATGCTGCTTAATCTATGCTCTTTTTCTCTCTTTGTATCCTGAAATTTTCCACTCCAGCCTGTGTCACAGTGTACCTTTTCTGTACTCATTCAAATGTGAATTCAGCCTTCAGGAAGGGAGCTGAGAAGAATTTACCCAGCAGTCTAGATGTAGTCTCACCAACAGCATTGAGAGATTCCACGGATTAATTTTACTCTCCAGATGATGGTTTGCAAACAGTATACTAGGTCTTTATCTTCCTCAGTCGCTTACAATGACCTAGTTGTCAACTTTCTTGTTGTTAATCCTCAGACGCCTGTCCTTGAAGTCCATTTTTCTTGGATTCCCCCTTCTGGCATTCTTGCAATCACAGGAGTTGTGTACACCTTAAGTCATTTGATGTCTCACTCTTCCTTTTGTGTTTATGTTACTGCAAATTTTATGCATGCACTTCTTGGTTTTAAGTCAAGATCATGAATGACAACATTGAAAATATTTGTCCAAAGATTAATCCATGAGAAAGTCCAGTCGTGACTTCCTTTCAATCAGGTGACATTTGTCATCTTAGTGCTTTCCGTCTCCAAATTTATATTTTCCCAGGTAGCAATGTACTGGATATTTTACTATAACCTAGACATTAAAATATGAAAAATATTAAATTTCCCAATATTTCTTCTCAAGAAAAGTGGTTTCCTTTCCAAGGAAAGTTTTTTGTTTCTGGCTTCATCTATATTTGGTTGGTAGTGCTCCCTTCTAGAGAGCTCAAATCAAAAGGTGGTGTGATTATGGTGGAAGAGTTGTCTCTTAGGATTGCTGGAAAAACCTGTGCATGTGGATAGATGTGCACGTACCATAATGATGAAGGGAATGGTTCTTCCGTAGGTGTCTTGCTTGCTGAATTCCAGCTAAATACATTGTGTTGATTCTCTTTAGCTGTACCGTCCATTGAGCAGTACGGTGTCTGCAGTTTTAAAAAGTATTCTCTATCTTGCTTCAATTGGCACAAGAAAATGAAGATAAAATATGGAAAATTAAAATGTCAGTAGTATGTATGAAGCCTTAAGTGATCGAATAGGAAAGCGGTGGCATCTGTAATAATTCAGGTTCAGGAAAAAAAACCCAAAACATATTTGGGTTAGAATTTTAGTCCTTTAAAATCATGTTGTTCTTCATCCCTTCTCAGACAGTGATTTGTTATCTAAGGAGACATCCTTCAGATAACAGTGTTTTCTTTTACTGTAGAAATGGCATCTTTCCAGATCATTTGTTCCAGCTTTGGCCTTCATTTCTGTAACTAAAGGATAGTGAGAATGTCTCCTTGGAAATCATTATTCTTTATTCATTTATCATCATGCAAATACTTTTCAGAATAAAACAAAATGGATAATTTAAATGCAGTCTGCTTAAATAGGACATTGTGCTTCTCTCCAAATGAACATTACATTGCAATAACATGAGCAATAAAACTGTAATTTCTAGCTAATTCCTAAATGTCAACTATCCTTTGGAAAACTAATGAGAAATTTAATTGTTCAAGCCTAACTTAGACAAAACTTAAGGAAAAAAAATATCTCTATGGGCTGTAGGATTTGAATTTCATTAAAATCAATTATTTAATATACTAAAATCCATTAAAATTATTAGGCGGATGGAAAAACATCTGAGTTTTACTTGGAGTTTTGAAAGAAACTATTTTGGCTACTTCTGAAACTACTCAAATGATCCAGAATTCAAGGAAGGAACTTCACCTTCTACAGCATTAATTTTGGATATCTTGCTCATTTACCTTTTGACTCAACTTTCTGTCTTACTTCCATCCTTAGATTTCTCCCCAGCACCCTAAAACTCAAGTATGGAGGCCTGAATTGTTTTACATTGCCAAGAAGAGCTAATTCATGACATTACACAGTAACGTATGCCTGGACTTGGAATACATTAATGTCACTGGGGCTTTTGTGATACTTTTTTTTTTCTTAAAGGCAAGTCAGTTAATTGCCTAAAAGACTAGCAAATACTCTAAAGTGGGGTATGCAAAGCTCAACTAAAACTCAGACATACTTGGCATGTATGTTTTGCCCTTTATATCAGCTCAATTATAACCAATTCTTATTAGAACAAGAGCTTGCAAGTTTTGTTCTAATATCTCGTATCTGTGCTAAAGTCTTCCAGCTTCTAATGAATATGCTCAGCTACTTGAAATTCTGCAGTAATAATAGAGAGTGCACCTTTTCCACTCAAGTACCCTTTTACCTGCAACAAGATGTGAAAAAATCCTCTTGACCTATGCAAAGAAAATTGGGCCACTAAACGTTAAATGGAAGTATATTGAAAGTTCATGAGGAAATAGGCATTCTTCAGTTGTTAGAAATTATTAGTTCAAAACTTCTATGAAGTTTATAATGTATGAGATGGTTAAAAATAAGATAAATGATTGGCATATGAATTTATGGCTTTTTCCTATTTCAGCCTTCTCCCTAAGCCCATGCAAATTTAGTATGCCACTGTTTTTTTGTACAAGGCATAAAAGAACACAGCATTATATAAATAGTTTCAGTGGAGAAATGAAGTGGAAAAACTCATTTTACTATAGAAAGAGTAAGTGGCATTACTAACCATTCCATGGGGCTTAAAACTACTGAGCTTTAGAAATGTCTGATAATTTCCCTAAGTTTTTAGATGCAAGAAGGAGCAGTGAATTTTACCCAGTCCCTTCCTGGACACAGCATCCCACCTCTAAGAAAGAGAAAGCAGAAGTGGAAGTTGGCTCCAACTCCTGACCTCTGTAATACACATGAAGACAAAGTAAACAACCCACATCAGTGGAACTTTTCTAGATTTTCAGAATAGAATAGAATAGAATAGAATAGAATAGAATAGAATAGAATAGAATAGACCTACAGCAGTCATCTGGTCCAACTTCCTGACCACTCCAGGGCTGACTAAAAGTTAAAGAATGTCGTTAAGTGCATCATCCTAATGCCTCAAATACTGACAGGCTTGGGGCATCCACCACCATTCTAGGAGGTCTGTTCCAGTGTTTGACCATCCTCTTGGTAAATAAATGCTTCCTAATATCCTGAATAGTCTGAACCTCCCTAGGTGTCACTTTGAAACATATCCACACATGCTGTCACTGGATACCAAGGAGAAGAGCTCAATACCACCCTTTCCTCTTCCTCTTCTCAGGAAGCTGTAATTGAGAACAAAGACCTATTCCAGTACTATTTTAAGGGCTTTTTGTGCTAAATGCTGAATTTTTCATAAATTTTTTGTACAAATTTGTACGAATTTAAAATAAGGCCTATGTTTTAATTTATGAATTTAAGACGTCTTTTCTTTTTTGCCTTCTGAATGTCAACATTCATAGGAATTATCAATAAATGATGAATAATTTGCACGTGAAAAACACCTGTGAATGAGCAGCTGGTAGCATATGATAGAGCTATTTTAATGCCATCAAAACTGCAGGGAAGTTGAAGGATCTTAGCTAGGATGCAAAGCTGGCTTGAAGTGCTGGCAGAGGCACCAGCACTAGTTTTAACACCAGTGCCTCATGACCACTTAAGACTTTAGTTCAAATAGGTTTCTATCAATCACAGTTGAAGATTTCTATTCTGTGATTCTGAAACCTTTAAATTTGCCACCTACTTCAATGACAAGGTAAGTGATATGAATGGAAACTTTGAATAATTTTCCATTTTTAAAAGGAGACAAAGCAAACTGGCCTTGAGTCAATTATATCTGACTCCTGAGTCACCAGTTTAACCACAATAAAATAATACCAAGCAATTGCTTTGGGGAACATAATCTCACAGGAAATTATCTGAGAGCACTCCTTGGGTACAATTGAGTGTATTTATGCACAGGAAACATTGGAACAGTTTAAAAAAAAAAAAAAAAAAAAAAGCTGAATGATCAGAAACAAGATCCTAGCAAAGAATACTGAAGGCAGCACAACTGAAACTGCAGAACAGCTTGATCTTCACGGACTGTTTCTATCTCAGTTTCACTACTCTAGCTATTTCAATAAACATTATGAAATACTTCTACAAAAACTGTAGAAATGCTTCAAACATGCTGCAGTTACTTAGTGCCCTATGGAATGAAGTTAATGATAAAAAACACGAAAACAATAACTTGTCCACTTGGCCCTTTTATACAAGCTTGTAGTAGTAACACTGACACTTAATTGGATTTCTATGCAGTATTAGAAGGTATATATGTATATTAAACTGTAATCTGAAAGATGTCTTCATCAATTTTACCATAATCTAGAATTGCAGTTACTACGATTCAATAATTTAGTCTGTATTCATTTTACCCTTTGTACTGACATTTTCTTAAGTTTTCTCAATTAATATTAAAGACACTCAATAGGAAAATTTGTTCCACACAGGTTAAAATATTTTCAAATAGCGGAATGATTATTTTTCTTATGTTTCTACTTCTAGGTGCAATTATTTTCGAAATCATTTTTCATGGACAAATAATTTTCAAATCACGTACTTGTAATTACTGCACAAACTGGCGTTACACCACTCAAAAAATAAGACATTACCAAAACTAAGCAAAATTGAAGGGGGAAGGAATGGGCCATGAGAGAGAAAACAAAGATTGAAGGAAATAAAATTGAAGCAAAAGCCATTTCTGTCATTTTCACTTGTAGTGAAGGATTGCTAACATAATTAAAAGCCCTGTCTGAAATCACCTCTATTTGAATTAAACAAATAAAATCAATCCTTCAATTGAGAATTAAGGAAAATAAAGAATAAAAGAAGTAACCTGAAGAAATTTTGAAGAATATGTTCCAATACAGATAATTCCATATGATACATCTTCTCACTGATACGTTCTCAAAAAGCACTTAAGTTTTCCTATTTATTTTCAGTCTCTATTCTTTCTCACACATACATAACCATTTGTTGTCATAGGGCTGATTTTTAGTGACAGAACTAAGGATCAGCATGGCTAGTTGCTGTTAGGAAGAAAATTTGAATTTAAAATTAAAAAATTAAATGAACTTTCAAAATAGTTAGCATATAATAAAAATTAATGTCAAAGTTTCTTTAATTACACTGAAAATTTTAATATGCTCCATTCAGGACAGGAAGGGAATTTGGGTATTAGTTCTCCTGACCTACATTTGCACTTGGTTTGCTTAGCAGAAAGGAGTCAAGGAGGTGGGACTCATAATAAGGAAAAAAATCATGACAGCACTTGTAACACAGTCTAGAGATTTCAGACAATCTGGTGCTTGAAAATAGGATTTAGCAACACAAAAAAATATGAAGGGGAAGGTTTGTGTTTTTATTCTCTTGTTCTTATGGTCCAATGACTTTAGCAGTATTATTCTGCTCTGTGCCTACCATAAATGTCAAAAAAAGCAGAATGCAAAAAGCAATTTTTTTTAGGTGCTATTTCCTTTGACTCTGATCTTAAGGACCACAGCTAGTGCTCTTCAAGACTACTCTTATTATGAACCTTTGCCTCACACTAATAGTGGACTGTGCCCATGGGCACTGTGATGCATGGCTTACCATTAGCAGAAGGAACTACATGATCCAGCCCATGGAATATCCTGGAAATTCTGGAACCTAATGTTACATGCAAAATAAATATACTACTCTTTTTCTTTAGATCACTCTAGTATAGTAGAGGTCAGAAATCTCCTTTTGTTCAAGTAAGTGTGACAGAGCAAAAACTCATACTCCTTTATCTATCAGCCAAAGATTCTTTACCTCTTAGGAGGAATAAAAATAGAGCTGATGAAACACAACATAACTTGAATAATTATGTATCAGGGCTGTGACCTAGCAGGAAAAGAAAAGAATATTCTTGGGGTTTTTATGTCTCCTAGGAATATTAGTGGTGTCAAATCAAAAAATCACTTTTACTAATCCAGCACTATTGCACATCTACATGAAAATGATACTTAAATATACTAGATTTGAGTGTGAAGATTCCCTCATACCACCTTAGAAGGGCAAAATTGTTGAAAGACTGTACCTCCATGTAAAAACCCCTAAGTAATAGGTGAAATGTGACAGTAATAGGTGAAATGTCTCAAGTGCAAATCTTAGACCTTTAATTGGGAAGCTGCACTCTGCATCCTATTCTCTGAGAAGTTAATCACCTCTTCAAAGCAGTAGGAATTGAACATACACAACATTTTAAAGGATCAGACTTCACCTTAAGTGAAAACTAACAGGTTTGCATGAATTCTGCAGACAGTTCAATAACATACGATCCAGTAGCACCCAGAGATAATCAGGTATGCAAAAATTAAAATACTCAGAGCTATCTTGAAATTCTATTCCTTGGGGATGGTGTCTAATGTATATTAAATCCAATCAGTACCTTTTAGCTTTCGTCACTGTCACAGAGTTTCAGTTTACTAATTATAAATGTTCAGCTGCAATTCCTTTACATCACTTTCTCACAGGGTATAATTCAGCACCCTCTGAGAACTGAAAAAGGTTACACCACCATTTGTCAAGGTCACAGCAAGAAAGGTTTTTCATTAATTTTAGATTGGCAAAGAATAAGAAATACTGTAATTGCTGCATTTAAGCCATTTACTGCGCCAGTTCTCTTTCTACTTCGCAGGCAGCCAATTAGGGACTTTATTTAAAATGTATGAATTGCACGGCTGTCATTAAAGCTGTGATTCGTAAGAGTTTATTTGCTTTCTTTGATGGAAATATTACAGAAATGCAATCATTTTTCAGGACAATGACCCAATCATTCAACATTTTGTAAATAAAAACGACTCTCAGTAGATTTGACCACAAGTGAAGCCTCCATTAAAATGAGTGCTTTGAAGGTCCATTTCTGCAAAGCACTGACTAGTCACTGTGACAACACTGACCATCTGCCTCCTCAGTTTGACCTGGGAAATTCCCCGGACTGTTATACTTTCATGGTAGGAAGAAAATCAAAACCACAATAAAATGCTCCTAATTTGTGAAAACTGCACTGAGTCATCTCCAAGACATGTTTCTGTTTAGTGCAGCAAAAGTGTGACAATTTCAACCAAACCACAACCAGAGCAGTGATTAGACCACTGGGCTTTCCCAAAGATGATTTAAACTGTATCTAGCATCATGCATGCTTTCTTGAATGAATGCCATTCTCATGACAAACAGCTACACTTCACATGTTCTTTCTTTTTGATATTTATTGAAAATTAGAAGCACTGGTTTAGATGGATTTGTTTCATTCATTTCCTTTTTGTAAGACTTGCCTCAAAAGAATATATCTGCTCTATTTCAAAGCAATACATTTACTGCAAAGTGTTAGAGTCTAGGTAGCCTGAGATTGCATTTTGCAGCCTCTTTTTCATGGTTTTGCATCATCAATAGGCACATCTCTCAGATGTGACTACTCCTGTAGACTGTAAGAGTACCAGAAGTCTATCTCCATAATGATTGCATGGCTTTGGACTAGAGACATCATTTCCTGTCCTGATTTTGCCGAGAGAGATTTTTTTTCATGTGGTACTATGCTAGTCTGAAACTTTTCCTTGGTACACACGGAATCATCCATCATTTCATTTCCTCATTGAAAATATTTTGGTTTAGGGCTTTATTTTCTTTTTTAGAACAAAAAAACACCCCTTGTCCTACTTGTACTGTTGGCCATATATTAATCACACCACATGAGCATCTTTTGCTCTCATCACATAGTAAATGTGTTTTTCCTGATTCCCAAAAACAGGTGTGTAAATGAAAAGCTTTCTTACCCCCTCATCTGTCTCCTCTTCTATGGGCACTAAAACCACAAGCAGATGAGAAAAGAAGGCATGGGAAAGATTAGATATTTCTTTCTCCCTCTAAATGTTTCAGATAAATTCTCTGTTTCAGATGATTTTTTTTTTTTTCCAACGTAAGTTACTCAAAATGCATTTACTCAAAAATATTGTGTGAGCAAAAGAAATTGTCACAAATGTGTCAATTGAAATTTTTAAATTGTAATGCACTGTTGTGCCTTTTCAGTTGCTCATAATAGAAAGAGGTTTCTTTCCAGGACATTTTGGCCTTTTTGGATTAGCCTCTGAAACCACACACATTCCCTTTCTTCAAAGGAGCTATGTTTAATCAGACTTCTGATTTCCAGGTCTGTTTTCATCAGTTCGTATACCTGCTCCACACTGAGGAAAAGCTCACCTACACCAGCATGTACCACTGGCTGCACCACCTCTGGTGTCACTTGTATGGGAATTAAAGTGGATGATCAGAGGGCAAAGTGACCCGTGCAAGCTTCAGATGGTCCTTGACCAGAATGAGCAGGTGACAGGGATTGCAATCGCTTGTTATCTCCCTCCAGTCAGCTTCAGCACAGCTGAGACAATCCAGTAACAGCCAGCAACAGACGGGCATGAACAGAGGGGAAGTCATGCCCAAACAAACTGAAACCTTTCCTCATGAAATGACTGTCTTGGAACACGTGGAGAGAGCAGTGGATGTTGTCTATCAGGACTTTACTGAAAACAGCCAGTAAAGACTGAAGTCCAGAGAATGGATATTGTCTACTCTAAGATCCTCATGGAGAAGCTGATAAAGTATAGGGTGGTTGAGAAGACAGATGGATTGAAAACTGGCTGAATGGACAGGCCCAGGTGTTGGTGACCCGTGGCATAAAGTCTTGTTGGAGGTCAGTAACCAGCAGTGCATCCTAGGGGTCAGTACTGGGTTCAGTTCTGTTTAACATCTTCAAGATGACAAGATGACCTTCAAAGGTCCCTTCCAATTTTAACTATTGTGTGAATAGCATGGGATCCCAGTGGGATTCAGGGTGCAGCAGGGATAGGAATCCTGCAGTGGTTTAAAGCACAGAAAACATTTTCAGACATAGGAAAAAATTGCCAATTTAAATTTTAATGAAAGCAGAAACCCATGAAACTCCTCATTCACTAATATGTGGTCTGTCAAGAACAGCATTTACTCATCAGAAGACATGTCAAAGAAAAACCTGAAATCTCCTAATCTAAAATTAAAAATTCAGAATCATGTAATGAAAAAAATTGTCTTTTTTTTTTTTTTTTTTTTTTTTAATCTCATAACTTGAGGTGGCAATGAAAGGACATACTCAAGGTTTGGAACATTTGAGTTAGCCAGACTGATTTAGGGTGTCTTTTCCTGACAGGCTTCAGCACACCTAATAGAATCCTCCTTCATTTTTCCTTGTGTGCACCATAATGTAGTTAAACTGATAATCGTTATTTTAATTGTCAGAGATTCTGAAACAAATGATACCTAAAGCATTTCATGGAATGCATAGCATGAAAATTAAGACAATTTTAATAATTTCTGCATATCAGACCCTTGATGCCTAAAACTTTGCTAAAAGTAGATAAAAGTACAGGACAGTTTTCCAAAGTGTGACCTTGATGAAGACTGTCCTAATGCTGTCTCAATTCAACTTCCTGATAACCCTGGAATAAGCAAGAGAGGGCTGAATCATAGAAGCAGCAGCACTGAGAAGAGAAGCTGAGATACCTCCCAGGAGAGAGGCTGTGAGGAGGCTAGAAGAGCCAGATGCGGTCACTGATGGAAAGCTCACATTGCTGTTCTGGGGCAGAGTGGCTCCATGCCCTCAGTTCTAATGATAACAGAACGGAGAGCAACTGTTTGCAAGGAAGGGAGGATATTTTACCCTTTGCCCAGCATCAGCCTGAGTTTGCATGCTGCTGACCATGGCACTGCCTCTTTATTGCCAGGCAGGATGTGTGTTTCTAGAGCAAGAGCAAACAAGTGTGTCTCGGAGACTATATTCCTCCTCACTACAGGAAGTCTTATTTCTGATGAGTGTTTTTGACCATGAAATCTCACTTGTGCTACTCAAATAACAACTTGGTTTGACTCCTTTTTAGAAACACTCTAATTTAACGCAAACATCGCTTGGTTTGGTTTTCCTAAACATAATTAATCACTCCATTAGGCTACTCTTCTAAAACCGGTAGTGGTAAAATAAAATATATATACATGTAACTTTTCTTCCAGGATGTGACTGGCATCAGTGAAGTCAGGGTCAGATTAGAGGGGACTGCAAATAATACACCAGGGGTATCCTCTATGTGTAATGTTGCATAAATTAAACTAAATACAATAATTTTTCTCTTTTCCAAATGTGAATCAACTGGCTTTACAAATAGTATTTTATGCATGAAAAGTAAGTTAGAAAAATAGGGCAAGCTTAATATTTAATTTTTAAGAGAATAGAATAGAATAGAATAGAATAGAATAGAATAGAACGGAATAGCATAATTTCATTTGGAAGGGACCTTCTAGACCACTTCAGGGCTGACCAAAAATTAAAGCACATTCTTAAGTGCCTCATCCAAATGCCTCTTAAACACTGTCAGGCTTGGGGCATCTGTCACCTCTCTAGAACTCTTGTTCCAGTGTTTCACAGTAAAGAAACGATTCTTAATGTCCAGGCTGAAACTACCCTGCTACAGGTTTAAGCCATTACTACATGTTCTGTCCCAGGAGAAGAGTTCAGTACTTCTCTCTCCATTTCCCCACCTCAGGAAGCTGCAGAGAACAAGCACTCACCCTCCATTTCTCCAAACTAGAAAAACTCAGAAGTCCTGAGCTACTCCTCTCAGGGCATCTCTTCCAGCATCTCCACCCTGGGATAGAGTTTGCCCTCCTGGCTGCCAGAGCTCACTGCTGGCTAACTCACACTGAGCTGCTGCCCACCAGCACCTCCAGACCCCTCTCTGTCCTGCTTCTCTCCAGGCACTCCTCTCAGAATTTATACTTGTGCCTTGTGTTACTCCATCCTACGAGCAGAATCTGGCATTTGGACTTCTTAAATTTCATTCCATTAATCATTGCCCAAGGCAGAACTGTAAGAATTGCACAGTCATGCCTTATGCTTGCAGACAAAGTTGCCTCAGCCCTGCAATCCCAAAGGCCACCTTGGGACTGCCACTGCCAGTCATGTAGCAAGGCTTGTTTCTCCCTGCTTTGGTCCTGTGAGCCTTTTTTTGGTACATCCTGCTCCTGTATTGACTGTTCTTGTGATTTCAGTGCTTGGCAACCATGCTTATATCACTGAGGACTTGTGCAGGGCTTGCATAAAGAAGACACTGAAACAGCTTCACCAGCTTTAAAGATGACAGATGACCCTTGTTTTACTTGCAGGCTACAGTTTTTGGACCCAAGTGCTTTTGTCTGTGATAACCTATGGCAGATTCATTTAAGCAAAGGTAGCTGATGTGAATTTCCTTGTACTATTGTGGTAAGAAACTTTTCTGCACTTCTTTCATGTTTCCTTTAGCAGAAATGTGTCTCAGGCAACAAAGCTGAACATATTTTACATCCAGCAGGAGTCCCTTTCATTTGACCCCCGTTTTCTTACAATTTTTTGCGGGCAGCCCAGCCATCCAGGAACAGAGTGGAAATGTTTCACTCTTGCTTTTAGACTAGGCAGCTACACTTAACATAAAGATCTGAAAAGCGGTAACAAAAATGAGCAGCCCTGTAAGGAATCAAGACTTAAACCATTTCTGAGTAATACTGTTTTCTTAAGACTCCTCCATTTCACAGATTATTTCTACAGTTGTTCACTTTTTACAGAATATTCTAAGTTGGAAGGGACCTACAAGAATCATCAAGTCCAACTCTTATGCGAATGGCCCATATGGGGATTAAACCCACAACCTTGGTGTTATTAGCACTGTGCTCTAACCAACTGAGCTAGTCTCAGGGTTATCACACAGGTTCCCTCTGTTTTTCAGCTAACAAAGACACTGTGAGTCAATACTGTGGGCCAAATAATACTGCTTTAGCTGACCAAAGGTATCTCTTCATTGCACCTGCAAAAGAAATGAGCAGAAAGAAGCAATTGTTTTCCCCTTTGGTCAAACCAAAGTACTGGATGGAAGATTTTATTTTCTACCTACTACATTTTCAGAAATTAGGTTGGCAAAGAAAGGCAGCTAAAATGGGGAATCTCAGCAAGGTGTATTTCTACTAGAAGCTACTTCATTGTGAATAATGAATTACACTACTAGAGTAAATGTCATCATTAAGTTTTAAAACAAAGGCCATCGTAAAAAAAGGCAAGTCCTGATGATGCTGATTTACTTCAGAATCAGGTCTCAGTTATTTCATTACACTGTTAGTAATACATCTTTTAATTTCAAATAGGTCCAGTGAACTGAATAATATTTTGTTCTTTTCTTTGAGAATGCAGATACTGCTTCTGCTAGCTATTGAGACCCAAAGGAAACAAGTATTAGAGTTTAAAGGTTATTGGTTTGAAAAACTGCATAACGAATTTCTGAGTCCTCCAGGTGAAAGATTCCTAATCTCCTCTATTGTTTATTTTAAAGTTTTCGCCAAATACAGATGGCTGTGAGTATAGCTAATGACTTCTTATGCTACCAAGTATTAAGGGTTGCTCTCTAGCACGTCAAAATATTTCTATGGAAGTTTCCTACCTATCTTTATCTATGAGGAAATATTATGTAAAAGTAGAATATCTAATTTAGTTTGGAGCATTTTAGTTTTGAGAGGTGCTTCTGATGATTTACTTTTTGGCATTGGTTACATTTTTTTAGAATTAAAAATGTATGTTTAAACACTGCATCTATTATATGTTATATGTATGCAACAAAAAAAGTCTTTAATTTTGCAAGATATATTCACTTCTCATGCTCAGTACACCAAAAATATACCTCTCAATTTGCTTGCACACCCTTGCCTTAGAAGGTTTATTGCTCAGCTAAAGAGGTACAACAGTATGGATGACATTATGCCTTAAACCTATATACAATACTTTCATCTATTGCTAGTTTACTAGTAGCACTGCAGAATTTTGGAATAACCTGTTTTTCCTTAAACCTGTTATAGCATTTCATTCATTCTACTATAGCACTGAGATACTCAGCTGAGTATTCTGAAATACTCCTAAGGCTCATTCTTTTACATCACGTTTCCAGTTTTTAGGACCTAAACATTTGGCTACCACTTCCCACAGGCTCATTTTCAAAGATTTTTCATGTGGGAAGCTTAAAAGATGTTTCATGTTTGCTGGGATTTTGTGGGTTATAAATGATATTTATAAATGTATGTTATACTGAAAGATGTTTATGATGTCAACACACGGAAACTCACACTCATAAAGAATGCCTTCTGCTTTTATTTTTTCTGTGAGTAATAAAGAAGAAATTTGTACTGAGAGTGCCTCTTTCTTTTCTTTATAAGAGAAAAAGCCAAGAAAAAATTCATATTCTTCAATCTGAGCAGGAAGAGCATATAATCCTAAAAATGTAGATCATACTTTTCTCATCAATGACAGTGTCATTTTTCCTAGCCTATATGTAATTTATGATCATTGCTGCTTGTGCCCAGGAGCAATATACTATTTAAAAAGGTAGTGCATGATTCCATGACAACTAGCAGGTGCCTTATAAAGACTTCCTCTGTTGAAAATGTGTAGGTGAGTTACTACACTTTAAAATAGAGGAAATAGAGCTCTGGTGGATTTTTCTTCGTGCACGAGCAACCTGTAAATTAAAGTCAAGTATTATTTTTATACCTGCCTATAGGATTACAGAGACCAATTGCAACAGCTGCAATTGAAAGTCAAATAAAATACACTGCCCCACATGCTGCTGTATAAATATAACAAGCTCTCTTTTTTAGCCAAACTGCTTTCTTCCTTTAGATGTTGCTGACTACAGCAAAATCATGAGTCTGTGTAGTGTCCTTTTCCCTTTGTTAACAAGTCAGAGAAACTTTTTTGAAACTTTTCTCTCATTTTCCACTTAGCTAGTTCATTTGTTTAAAACTGACTCATTTGATAAACAGTGAACAATCACTTGGTATTGTTAGAGATTGGAAGATATGGTTATATAATTTTCCAATTAGCAGAAGAATTTAGACATTCTTGTGTCTTGTGTTTTTCTTACTCCTGTCGTCACTGATACAAATTAATGTCCTTGTTGCTTTACGCTCTCTGGAATACAAAAAACAGCAGCAACATCTTAAGTCAATACGTATTTCAGCTTCTGAAGCACAGGATCTGTTTCCACTTGAACAGCTGAAAAGGTAGCTTACACCAAGACTGGATTCTACATATGCAGAAAGCCTAATTTCCAGAGACCTTAAAAAGAATTTAGATCTTTTGCAACCTGGAGTATTAGATCAGAATATAGCATAATATCCCTTGGCCATAAAAATTTAAAACTTGATCTAGTGCTCCCTGAAGTCAGTGGAAAGATGCTAATGGTCTTCAGCTTACTTTGGATGACACCAGGATCTCATGGTCCTGCTCTGCAAGCCAAAACAAAGTAATGCCTCCAACAGCTCCTTTTGCTCCCTATAAAGGTTGCTCAAACTTGAAAAGTAAGAGAGAAATTACAAATTTTCAAGACTGTGAAAATGAAATAAAAATAAAGAAACAGCGTCTTTTAATCTCTCAGTTAAATTTTGCAGCACAAAAGGAAGTTTATTTTTATCACTGAAATATTGATGTATTTTTATAAAAGACTTCACCTGTCTGAAGTTGAAAAAAACCATGATTTTAAGTGAGCAGTTCAGAAGTTTTTCAGCAAAAATCAGAAGGATGCCAGAGCTTGATCTATTCAGTATATCGATAAGGGCTGTCATAAACGGGAGCAGTTTCTTAGCTCCTGCACATGCCTGATAAGGATAGTTCCATCACCTTCTAGCAGTAACTTGAGTTTTCATAAGCTGTATTAACACTGACTCTGTGTTTGTTCACTTTCTGACTCTGCAAGGATGCCACTACCTTTGGAAATACAGGTTGACACTGGTAATGTTTCTGTAATTGTGTTTTCAAGTCCTTCTATTAGTGACTCTACTTACATCCTGCTGAGAAAGACTCAGTCATCTGCTACAAAATAGCTAGTCATTACTGGATGCCAGTGTCCCTGTGCAGGAAACCGCATAGATTAATCATGGGCAAAAACTCCTCTGCTTTGAATGAGAAATCCGTAACCGTTGCTCTTACACGAGCAAAGCAAGTTATCAGAAGTGAGCGCTTCAGCTTGTCTGTCATGAGACACGCAGGGACATAGGTGATCCTATTCTAGTTCTGCATGTCTGCTTTGCCTCCCACATAACTTACCTCTGCAAAAAACACTGGCCAGTGATCCAGATTGGTAGAAGTTTTCTGGTTCCTAACGCAAGCTGCTTCTTGCAAGTGCCAAGCAAAAAAAAAAAAAAAAAAAAAAAAAAATGCAGCTGAGGCAGCCTGTTCAGGGCCTCCACTGATGAAAGTGGAGGTTTAACCTTGATTAGACATCAGAGGATCCACGTGGAGTGAGCCATTATTAATATTGTCAAGAAGTGAAAAGCTTCATTCATAGATCTTGCCTGCTTAGACATCAAAGTCAACCAACCTCAAAAGAAATCTGTGGGGAACCAGGCATCCTTAGTTCTCATATTGATCATATTACTCGTTCTGAAAGTTTCATCTGAGCTCTGGCAGTGCCTGACCTTGCAGAGGGAACATAATGTACAAATAAGGCAAAAGCCTGTACTTGCTTTTTTTCTAAGAGTTGACACCAGGTGAGTAATTGATAGAAAATAATATATTTGGTAAAACATCTTGTTTTCTGCAAATAACTTCCCTCCAAAAATTGTATTTGATAAAATCATATTGTTTTCTAATAAAAGTCCCAAAATCTCCAATTAATCATTTGTGTGTCTCGTTTGCAAAACATTCAGTGTCTGCTGCTTTAAATCAGAATAAAAGCTTTTCAACTGGGCACAAGGTATAAATTTGTTTTTTATAGAAACAAATACAATATGATCATAGACTGAACCAAAAGAAATTTTGAAATTCAAAATTAATATTCTAGGCAATTTCTAGGCCATATATGTCCGGATATAATGGCAGACTATACAAAGAGAGCACCTAGATGATCCCACCTTTCCCTTCAAGACACAGTCTGTCTCAGAAGGCATCTGTTAAACAGGGCATTTATTTTGTTTGTGGAATTACTATAGCTGTCACTGGCAATTTTTGCAAAGAGAGGGAAAACAGAACATGCAATGACATTATCCATTGTGATTATTAAACTGCATCAGATAATTAAAAAATTACATTAAGCTTTCATAAAGTTTGAGACAGGGTTTTCTATCAACAGTTTTTAGGAAGAAATATTTTCGGAGAACAACCTGTAGCTGAATGAAGGATAAGAGGTAGACCAGGGAAGCACAATGTGAAATGTTAACTTCTTTTTTTTCAAATTGTACCCAGAGTTTTGTTCCTAAACGCAAATCTGAAAATTATTGATAGCATAGAAAAAAATAAATATAAAATATACTGAAAATATTTTTTGTGTTTAGAAGACTTTTATATGTTATATTTTATGAAATATCCAGAGGTAATCTTTACATTGTTTAAACTACTGACTTTAATAAAACGTTAAATAAAATTATCTGCAGTAAAAATTAGTTCCTTTTAAATTAGTTAAAAGAAAGTAAGTAAGAGAAATGAAAAAGAAGTCAGCAGATGAGGAGAAAAGGCTAGGTTAAGAACTTATCCAATCTTTGCTGCATTCTTTCTCAAATATTTTCCATGCCAAATTGAAGAAGTAAATTATTTTTCTTCTTTTTTTGTGGTCTACCACATTTTGATAGGCAATATGTAATTTTGCAACTGTATGTTTCATTTTTTAATTTCACTTTGAAACTCTGCTTTCAAGTAATTTAAGAAGAATTTAATGTAGAAATTAATTCTACATTAGCATTGAATTTTCTCTCTTTTACCCTTCCAATTCTCTCCTCCATCCCACCCAGGGGTTAGTAAGTGAGTGGCTATGTGGGCCTTGGTTGCCAGATGGTTGTAAACCACAACAACATCTTTTTCAATCTAATCTGGAATGTCTGAAGAAGGGATCAGGAGTTGTATGATAAAAGACAATCTAGTCCCTGGAATTCATGCAGAAAATGCACATAATCTCCCAAAACTGTTATGAAAGTGGAAGTGGAGAAGCACAGTGAGCCCTCCCAGCTGCCTCAGGCAGGTTACGAAGGGTTACTGCGGTGTTCCCCAACCCCATGGGACACCTGCACTCACAGGGAGCCACTGGCAGTGCCAGCACCAAGGAGCTGGAGCCATAGTAGAGCATCATGGACCATGGAAGTAATGAAGGATTCTCCACCTGGGGACACAACTGCTCCAGCCAGGAATCTTTTGACCAGCAGATCTGTGTTTAGATGCTGGTCAGGCGGTGACTCACTGTTGTTAGAGGACACTGAACTTTCTCACACAGAGCACTGGGCAGGTGCCTCCTGCTCCAGACCAAACAGCCGCACATCCTGCATTTGGCTTCAAGTCACTAAAAAAGGAGGAAAATTTATAGAAGCATAGGGCTGTGACCTTATCCATTTGTACTTTTATGAGGCACCTAACTTGGTATTTACAAGATGGTAATTATATTATTTTAATGTTGATGGCAAATGTTTACAAGAATATAGCTATTTGATTAAATATAAACCATGAGATTAAATAGCCTGTTTACTATAACCCAGCTAAATGCCTAATTAAATAGCAAGAGAATGTTCATTGGATATTATGGTTTAACAAATATGTGAGCATTATATATTAATACTTTAAAATACACTATTGATGTTGTACCTCATTAGTTAAACAGTTCCCCTGTTAATATTGTTTAACAAATACATGAGCATTATAAGTTAGTACTGTAAAATACACTTCTGAGATTGTACCTCATTAGCTAAACAGTCCTTCTGTTAAAAACACATTTAAAGTACTGGGACTGTCAACAGTCCTGGTTCCTAATTTATACTGCCTCAGTAGTGGTTTATTTTACCCTGTTTACAGATCCCTTGACATCTACTCAAGACCCAACAAAATATAACATTCAATTCCCAGCTGCCTAACTTTGTGGAAATAAAATGCACAATCATTCACGTTATGGTTTTTTGAAGCTACAGTCCAAGATACAAAAGCTCACCTTGAAGTTCTCTGAAAATTTCCTGAGAGAATAACTATGAAATTCCAGAATCTAACTGAAGTCTTATAAAAGCACTTTTTTATGATAGACATTTTTCTAAAACAAGTTGTGCCTTACTAGTAGAGGTTTTGTAGCTAATGACATTTCTTCAATGAAAGCCCTTTTAAAATATTTTTTTTTCTTAGTTCCATAATATTAATGGAAAGAAAAGGGGAAAGTTCCTGTTGCTTTGATTTTTAATTAACATGCATTGGCAACAGTTAGGCAATTTCTACAGCAATATATTTAATAGGTTATGCTAAATAATAAATGAGAATAAATGAGAACAAATGACAGCCACGAATATGGTATGTGCCTTCCTCTCTCTATCATCACATTTTCAAACTATATTTGAAGTCTCAAAAAAAATTCTTCTCTTTCTTAATACCTGTCTAATATATGTCAATAAACATTTAGGGTTTTTCCCGAAAGATAGAGTGAAAAGAGAAGGTAGTAGTTAAAAATATTAAATACAAGGCTTTTGATAATTTCAGTATTATCTTTCTCCTTTCCTTTAACTATAAGGTGTTTTTAGGAGTTGGGATTTCCTTTTCTGCCCTGTGACAGGTCTCCAAGATGATGATTCTTGCACAGAGCATTTTCGTTTGATGACACCATTTTGCAGAATTTCTTTTTCAGCAGAAGTAGAAAAGCAGAGAAGCTGTTTCTTGGACAGTGGTGGTTTCATACAAAGCTATTTGTGTCAGGCTTCTTGACCTTCTCTTACTGATGTTCTTCTGAAGAACTGTGATATTTTTACATCTTCTCGTGTCCACCATACTTTTACTCCTGACATTCAGTTTACAATCAAGACATTTACTCTTGAGAACCAATTACTGATAATTTAATGATGCCTAGTATTTATATCTGGTAAAGTGTTCAACCCATGCTCTGTATAAGCAACTGTAGTTCTTTTGCTTCTGTAAATGTACTATATTTAAATCCACAGAGGTGTTATTGAAAATATCATCACTAAGGCATTTCTATCTTGTTTGCATTTGAACGAATCTTCTCTCTCCAGATTTTTTCAAGCTCAGTAAATCCTAATTCCACCAGGGAAAATTCCACTTCTGACTTTTTTTCACATTCCCCTTCTTTCTTAACACTATGCTGAAGCAGTTCATTCCTCTGGTTTTGTCACTTGCAGTCTTAATTTCTTAATATCAAAATTTCCTCCTGTTTTATCTTGTCTACCTCAACAGCCAAACTGTTTAAATATTGTTGATATTCCTGCTCATTTCAGTGCTGCTAAATTATCAGTTTAGCACTGTCTACCAGTCAGAGGTTGCAGACCTTTCCACCTTCCACTAAGGCTATGCTTAACAAACACAGTATTTCAGATAACAAGCATTGTTACCTCAGTACCAGGTAATTGCCCTGATATTCCTCTTTTATCTCCATTCTTTGTGGGAACCAATCATCCAGTTAATTGCAATTTCAGTCTTGTCATGAATTTTCACTCTTCTTTCCCTAGAGGATATACCCGTTGTACAGAGCAATGCTGAGTTCTGTCTTACCTTCCACCAGAAAAAAAGAAAATAAAAACAAACCAAACCAAAATAAAAACAACAACAGCAACAAAAAACCCCAACCAACCAAAAAAACCCACAAAAAACCAACCAAACAACAACAACAACAAAAAAAAACCACACACAAAACCCCCCAAACGAAACCAAAAACCCACCTAATCAAAAAAATGAAACCAACCCTGATAATTTATTCTATTCATGAGCAATATACCCTGTCTGGTGAGTAAGTAGTTTTTGCTTTGTTAAAAATTCCCCAGTGTCTTAGCTCACAATAATTTATGACATGAATAACTCATCAATCCCTCCTAGGAAAGAGGAAAGAGTGGGGTCGATGAATTTTTCTTCATAATCATAAAGACTATAAGCAAAAAATCCTCGGGTGGGAAGGGAGATTCCTACACTAATTTGATAAGCTGACTTTCTTGACAAATGACAGGACCTGGGCAACTATCAGGATCCCACACTTAATATGCAGCAGAAGAAACTGCGAGGTAGCCTTTTGTCTACTCCACAGAGGCAGGGTGGTTTTTTGACTGTACCCTACTGAACATTACTGTATAATCTTGAGTTTATACTTGAATTTTGGTCTTAATGTCCAAGTTTACCCAATGTTATGCTAAAAATAAAGCTTAATTGGGATAATTTATTTATTCAGTACCGACTCATTTTTCTTGTCTAAGAAAGAAACCAGCCACTTACTAAATCCATAACTACACAGCTGCTCAAAATTACTTCTTATCAGAGGAGGGCCTACACATTAAGCAGTACAGCCATATGTTCAGTGAGCATTAGTCCTTATTTGCCTGATCAAATCAAACAGAATAAGCTCCAGAGGAGTCTGCTGCCCTAGGCAAACTGCCCAGCCCAACCAGTCTGTTACTGAATGCCCAGTCAACCTTGCTAGCTTGTGGAAACAGTACCTGTGAATTTTGTTGCCCCTAGAAGCTGGTTGCCCCAAGCAGCCACCTGTTCTTGCTCTTAGGAGAGCACTTTCTCAAAGTAATTTGGAAACACAGGGAATCTCTGTTGGGGGGGGGGGGTGATGGGGGGGGGTGATGGGGGGGGGTGATGGGGGGGGGAAGCATCTTCTCAGGGCTCATTAAGAATTTTGCAAATGGGAAATACAACAAAAAGAAATCCAGCAGGCAATCACTTCTTTGTCCCAATAAATGTTTCCAGATAAAATTATACACCAGTTTCTCAAAATGTCAGTGCAGATGTGCATCAGCACTAATTATGTGACAGACAGTAGAAAAGATTAGTCCTATGAAACACATCGTGCTGGGAAACCAAAGGACCACAGAGAACAGTAATTTTTATCTAAGCACAGAAATTCACATGAACTAATCAGTCTTGTTTCAAAAAGCCAAAACACATCAATAG
This sequence comes from Pyrocephalus nanus, assembly GCA_038380795.1. Taxonomy (NCBI): domain Eukaryota; kingdom Metazoa; phylum Chordata; class Aves; order Passeriformes; family Tyrannidae; genus Pyrocephalus; species Pyrocephalus nanus. The sequence continues at coordinate 45,269,727 of CM076259.1, forward strand.
CCACAACAAGTGTGAAAATTAACTTTTATGTTAATTTATAGAGGGACTTTCTGCACAGTCCCAAATATTTTTAATTAGTTCTTGTTTTCCTTCAGTTATATAAACTGGTTTTATCATCCTGATGTTGCCATTTAAATTAGATTTCTTTTTCATTTAGAATTTTTTCAATGCTACAATTGACAGTAGTTAGTGCTACTTGCCAGACTTCTGCGTCCATCCTAATTAGACACTGTTGTCCTACAAATTATTTTTAGATATGTTTCAAGCACTCTAATTATGCTCAGTGCACTGCATTGCAAGGCAAACAATTGTTGCTTTAGTGTCTAGGGTACTGTCCATGGAGGAAATCATCTACACTGAGGGTGTTGAACTGCAGATACAAAAGAGTGAATGCACAATAAATTCTCCGAAGCTGAAATGGAGCAACTTAACCCTTTTTTAAAAAAATGTGCTGTTACCATTTAGCAAGAGAAAGAATTCAAAGAAATGTGTGGCAACCATCTAAATGACTGGCTAAATACATCTGGGCATTTTCTTATGTGAACTTTGTTCTAAATATTTTCAAGAGAAATGCCAAATCAGACCACTGCTCCATAAAAGCTTATAAAAGTGGTGTCACCTCTCTCTACCTCTCCTCTACCTTCTTTGGAAAGGACAAACATAATTTTAAAATCAAAATGGCTGAAAAAGAGCTTCTGGATGTCCATCATTTGAAGTGTTCAAGGTCAGGTTGGACAGACATTTGAGCAACCTTTTCTAGTTGAATATGTCCCTGTCCATAGCAGGGGGGAGGGGGGAAGGGACAGAGACTAGATGACCTCGAATCACAGAATCATAGAATGGCTTGGTTTGAAGGGACCTCAAAGATCATCTAGTTCCAACTCCCCTGCTGTGGGCCAGGACACCTTTCACTAGACCAGGTTGCTCAGAGCTCCATCCAACCTGTCCTTGAACACTTCCAGGGATGGGGCATCCATAGCTTCTCTCAGAAACCACCCTCACAGTAAAGAATTTCTTCCAAACATCTAATCTAAACCTACTCTCAGTTTGAGGCCATTCTCCCTTGTCCTGTCATTACCTGCCCTTTTAAATGCCCTTCTCCATCTTTCTTGTAGACTCTCTTCAGGTACTGGAAGGCTGCAATTAGGTCATCTTGAAGCCTTCTCTAAACGATTCTATGATTTTATCAAACTTCAGCCTTCCCATTGTTCTCTATTTATTAAAATTTAAACCTCATCATTGTTTCTCCATTCATTAAAATGTTACCCATAAATCATTCAATATCTCTGGTTTCATTTCCCCATATGTTTCTCAAACTTCTCTGACCATTCTACGAGTGAATAGTCTACTAGTGTATTTTTATTCCATCTCCCACACTGATTGTCATGAATTGACAATAAATTTCAGACACTTCAGATGGCACTTTGTGAAAAGTAGATGATACTAGCTATTTTAATTCTCTTTAGTCTCTCTGAGTGGGATTTGTCTCATCTCTGTGTCTAAAGAGTAGCTGTCTGGAGTCGTCCAGTCACCTTTTTTATAGCCAGCAAAAAGAAACAGGCACTTTCAGGGTAGCCTTTATCTGACCTATTTTAAGTATCTATTTAAGGATGAAGTGTCCCATGCCTCAGAAGTGTCTATTTCTTGATTAGGTAAATCCAAGCTTCTGCATCTAATCAAGTTCTAAATGCCACCAGAGACCTTGTTTTTCTAATGTTTCTAACATTTATTTCCAAAGTAACAAGACCAGGAGTTCTGGAACAGGTTGTTCAAATTTGTTCAAAGCAAATCTGTGCAAAATATCTTCAAAACTAGCCCTGAGTCTAGCAGGTTGATCTTTATATTTTGTGAGATCTTCTATGGTTTTGGAAATTTTTTCACTAACTAAATCAAACAAAAAGTTGAAATGTTGACACTTTATAAGACTTTATATTGAAAGAACAATAAAGCTCAGCTACAGAGAAGTCTGTCTTAATATATCTGAAAAATTCTTTTTCATTTTCCCTTTACCAAAAAAGGCCTTCAAATCTTCAAGAAAGTATTAGATAAAATTTGGAAATGTATTGAATTTTTTATTTTAAAAGTTGAAAGGGCATCTTTCAACTGTGTCAGTATGACATCAGAAGGCTTCAAAGTCAACTCCTCTCTCCTACTGAGTTTTGATTTTGACAGTTTTGCTTTCCTGACCTCAGAGTCTCACCTGAAAATTCTTGAGGGACTGCAGGTAAAGCAAATTTAAATTACAGGAAAAAAATCTTAACAAAGATCAAGGTAGGTCAGGCGCACATTTCACATTGGTGCAAGCATATATTTATTTATTTCATAATCATTTTCAATTACTGTAGTAAAACTGAACAACTCAGCTTGGTTAGCAGTTACCACAGATGTTTCCAGATTGAGGTATTATGAGCTTGGTTCAAAGCCAAAGCTCACTTCAAAGGCATGCTGGAGTAAAACCATCTGTCTTTCTAAGGCCAACACCTGTTCCAGGCAGCTTTCTAAACTTAACATGATTGCCTAAAAAAACATGCCACTCAGAGGTGCCTAAGTGTACAGGAACACTGCCTTTTGGTGTCATAGTGGCTGAACACCTACAGTCATCTCACAGATTTGTCATTGTGTGTCTAGGAAAAACCTGTGTAATAGGTAATGTGATCACCTCGCTGCAGTATTCAGCACTATTGAGACTTAGTCTGATTTTATTCTGCACTATGTAACATGATGTTTTAGAAATATAAAACTAATTACTTTCCTCTTCAGTTTGGCAAGAGTTAAATTTTTAATAATTTCAACAGCGCTAACCTAGCCATCTGTACCTTTCTCAGATTTCATTCTGGAGAAGTAGCTGGCCCTGAGGACAAACCCTGCTAAATTTAATGCATACTATATTATAAAGAATCGAACTGAGGGACTAGTGGACCAATCTCTTCTATTATTTTAGAACTCAGAGTTCTTGAATTACAATGTAAAGGATTCACTACTAGGAAATTAGGTTATCTGTTTCCCGCCATATCAGTGTTCTGTTCACTGTGCTTAAGTGCAAGAGTAGATCTTCAGTGGTTCAAAAAAATCCCATGTGGCCAATTTTGGTAAATGCCTTTGGCCAATCAGTGCAATAATTTTTCATAGTTGAATTAATTTCCTGATCCCATTTACCACAGGACAGCCTTGAGCTTCTGAAAAGGTCTTTCTATTTCAAACTAAAAATTCCTTCCCGAATCAAAGTATATTTAGGCTGAAGTTTCTCATATTTTTTCTTGGCCAAATAATGGGTTTGGAAGTATCAGTCAACATCATTTGAGTGATTGCGATAGACGAGGAAAAGAAAACAAAAATCAAAAATCTCTTCCAGGTTTTAAGAACTTTTAAATGCTATATTTGTACTTCAGTTATTAAAGGAAAGCATCCTCACACGCATGTACACAACTCTCTTTAACCATGGACCTAATCCTGTTATATTTGCTTAGAATTCTCTATTAAAAGGAAGAATAGAAGTGTAAGCACCAAAATCCTGACAGCTTTGGTCTACATACACAACAACAGTCTGAAAAATAGTATTAGTGTTCTTTACACTGCAGTAGAAGCAGCTATTGCCCTCCTGTACTAATATTGCCTATCACAGGTGTTTCACACCAGGAAGTTCTGTCCCATTTGATAACTTTAGGAAGGGCACTAAGGCTCTGTAAGGCATAACAACGTTATTTATTAGAGATAGCACCAAAAGAAGTGAACATTAGAGATCATCTACATCACTTTAGATAGGCACCCACCTGGGGACCCCAGTGATGTAGCATCGAAGAGCGCTCTAACCCCTGTGTGACACACTACACAGATCCTCCCCATAGCAGAGATTCTCTCTCCCTGTCATTCAAGCTATTTGTAGAATTTTCTTAAAAGTAAACAACTCTATCTTTTCTATGGACAAACAATTTTCAGGTGAGAACTTCTTGCTAACTTTTAGATCAAGGCAAGGCCAAGCAGGTGGCATAATTGCAGGTAGGAGGTGTGAGCTGCCTGCAGGACACTCTGTCACAGTAAACTGCTTGAGTTCATTCTAAGGCCTAGGGATCTGGTAGCTCAGCATAGGGCTGAAAGCTGTGGCTGTGAAGATTACCTGTTGCGTGCATCTCTAACTTCTTCATGTGCAATAGTCTTCTGGTGAGGGTCACTAATATGGGGCAATATAAAGACTTGTTTTGTCACCTGTAATTTTCTCAGGTGTTTCTCTGTTTCAAAGGACAGAGAGATGACAGAAGAAATTCACCCCCTTTAAGATAATATATAACTGCGGCAGGTTGGCCTTGGCTGGATGCCAGGTGCCCACCCAACAACTCTATCACTCTCCTTTCCAGCTAACAGGGGAGAGAGTAAAGTGGAAAATAACCTGTGGGTTGGGATAAGGCAAAGAGAAGTGACAGATAACATGGTTTAGTCTCTACTTCCCATCAGCAGCAATGTCCAACCACTTCCAAGAAGCAGGGCTTCAGCATGTGTTACGGTTTCTCAGCAGACAGCCATTGGAGACAATGAATGCCTGCCTTCCCAATCCCTTCCTTAGCTTTTATATCTGTGCTGACTTCATATGGTATAGAATATCCCTTTGGTCAGTTTGGATCAGCTGGCCTACTTGGGTCCCCTCCCAGGATCCTCGACTGAGGAAGGAATGTTACAGTGCTGATGCTGTGCTCAGCAGCCAAAACACCTGTGTGTTATCAACACCCTGTTAGCTACCAATGCAAAGCACAGCACTGTGAGGGCTACTGTGGGGAAATGAACTCCATCTCAGCCAGATCCAATACAGTAACACAGCTGGGATGAATCATCCTGAGGAGATATCTCCTATGAAGAGGACTGAGACAGCCCACTTATATTAAACACCCAGAGTCCAGACAGAGAGAGATCAGCATGATCAGTGTCGTGTCACATGTCAAACACTTGAATCAGAATTAGAGAGTAAAGCTGTGAAGAAACCTGTAGTAATTTTGATTTAATAGTGGAATGGTTGTGCTGCAATAACTGTGTTTTTTCTGGCCAAAATCTTACAGGTTTTGAGTGACAGTCAAACTCTACTGATTGCATACTAATTGTGACTTTATATAAGCTTGCAGCTTGTTTAAACAAGTTTCTGTGTGTTAAAACAGAATAAATATAGGCTAGAAAGAAAGAACCATAGTGCCCTCTGGTATGAGAGCAAAGAGGGGACAAAGGGCCCAGCACAACTTGGAGGTAATTTGTCCCTAACACAGGTAACACCATAGGTGGGAAATGTACCTCTTCTGTACTGCAAAAGAGAGAGTTCTCACATCTAGGCATATTGGCTAAAAGGTATAGTTCAGCAATCTTCAGTCATTTAGAGATTCTTTAGATTTTTTTTTTTTTTTTCTCTTCTAACTTGAAGTGGCTGCAGAGATGCAGGGGTTGAGATAAAGTGAGGAGTTTAGGGATCAGTATTCCAAGTTTAAAGCCAAGCCATATTCAGGCATATTCCATAGAGCCATACACACACACAGAGAAACAAACAAAAAACCAAACAAACAGAAAAAAACCCCAATCTGCCAAAACCTAAACATATGTTTTGCCAGTAAGGCCTAATCCTATCAAATGTCCAAAGACTTTCCAGTCTTTTTGATAAATTATTGAATGTATCACTTCAAGTGAACAGCTTCTAATTAGCACTATTAAAGGGAAGAAAACACTGGAAACATTAAAATATCCTTACTTTAAGTATTTTACCATTTTTCCAGGGGGGGTGGAAGACAGCTTTTTTTAGCAGACATTTACTACTTTAGAAAAAAAATAATAAAAAACACTGCCAAATTTATGTTTTTTAAAGCAAATATATGTTTAAGAAAAAGAAGATGTAATTGTTCATATTAATAGTGACAATAAAGTATATTTCAAATCAAAAAGAAACTCTTACACTGGGTGTTTCCTTGAATTGTTGCAATATTCTGGAAAAAAAAATTATGTCTACGGAAGATCTTCAGTTATATATTATTTTATTATAAAAAGACAGGAAATTAAAATATATAGATAATGACATATTTAGCCTTTTTATTTTCACAGTTTTATCAATTGTTTCTCCTATAAAATTGTGTAATTTAATCACATTACATATTTATACCAAACTAACTAAATTCATTATGGAAGTGCTAAAGATTCTGCTATTTTAGCATTATTGGATCACATTGCAGTGGAAGTGAGATCACATGTTTAAGAAACTCAGTCTTCTCCAGGACTGAGATTCACACACAAAACTAGAGGTCATTGCTTTCAAATGACTCGTAATAAGAAGAGAAAGAAGAGAAGAGAAAAATCTTCTAAAGCATGTCATAAAACAGTCTTTGACAGCCAGCTGATAAATAGAGCTGAAGAAAAGTTAAAACTAGGACAAAAGATAAAATGTCGAAGTGGTTCACAAGAATACTGATGCAAAACAGTATATACAGAAGTCGCTAATACTAGAGGGAAACAGCATATCATGACAGAAACCATTAAAAAAACCCTTAGGCATACAAAGCATTTTCTGAAAAAGGAAATTAAATTTGCAAGTTATTAACTCTAAAGCTTAAAACGACTAGGGAACTATCTCTTATTTTATATACAAAATCAACTGGTAAGGGTTATTTACAATATGCTACTTTTGTAGCTTTTTCTGAAGAAAATTCTACACATCATTCCTCTAAGAAATAGGAAGAAAATTCTAGAAATAGAAAACTTGCTAAATCAAAGTGAAACTTGTAAAGGAGTAACACAAAAAGAAGCTGTACTGAGTAAGACTAAATATTCCTCTAGCCCAGTTTCTTGTCCCTGGCAATGACTAATGGTGAATGCTTAGGAAAGAGAAAAAAAAGAGGACAAACAAATAGTGATACCTCTTGTACATATTCTTCTCACATCCAAAAGTAATGGATTGGAGATTTCCAGAGCCAAAGGTTTGACATATTTTATTGTTGCTTTTATTTAATAGTCTTGTGTAACTTCTTCTGCTGTGCATTTGTCTTACCTTTTTTTTTTTTACTCAGTGTAAACCTCTGCAAGGTGTTCCACTCTCCCCTGGACAGAGGGGTCTCACAGCTTTGCTATTGCTGTGTGAACAAGCATTTCTATCTATCTTGAAAAATTCACCTTCTGACTTCATTTTATTTTTCTTCAAAAGCACAACAAATTTTTTTTTCTATTTATCTCATCTTTGACACTTACAATTTTATAGAACTGTATTGTATTTTTCCTTGGCTGACCTTTTTCCAAGCTGCAGAGTCTTTGTCTGTATTGTTTCCTCTAAAGAAGCTTCTTCATAACTTTGATCATCCTTCTTTCCTCCTCTGTACTTCCACTACCAGTAATTATCAGCTTACCACTTGATGTTTTCACTGTTGTTGAGCAACAGGATAACCAAGGAAACCTCAAGGGAGGATTCAAAACAAACCCTGGTAAAAACCCAGAAACCCATTTGCTTTCTAAGAGCATTTTAAGCTATCCTAAGTAAAACTTAGTCTGTAAATTGTTGTGATGATATGCTGGGGGGAAAAAGTGAATAACTTATTATGAGAACCTACCGTTTTGGACTCCTCAGGCTACGGGGAAAAGCCTGAAAGACTACTTGAAAAGATCATTTAATTAATCTCTCTGTCCAAAGACAAGGGGACCTACTTTGGGTTAGGAGATTTTAGTGTGATCAACCTTATACACAGCTGTCTCATCTGGTCTTGCTATTGTTGGAATGTAAAAGAAATGGTTCATGCAAATCAATTGGTTAGTCTGGAAGTTCTCTAAACTGATTTAAATCATACTCTCAGAGTGCAGAGACCATGACTGAACCAGAATCATTGAGGATCAGCAAAGGATTCTTAGAAAACTGCAGACTGACAGACCAAATAGAAATAACTTTTGTTCAGTGAACAGAGATAATAATAATGGTCTTTTATCAAGGACATTTTTTGCATTTACAGTCTCTCCATAATTATTCCAGAAAAAGCAAAGGATGCCATTGGGCTGCTAAAAATAAAACTGACACTGATTGAATAGAAAAGAGGATTTAAATACCATCTGACATTATCAAATCAACCACTTTACAGCAATAGTGGATTGAAAGTACTTTAATTCATCTCTTAAATTTCCAAGAAAAGAAAGATTATGTAAAACTTGAAATATGAATTTTATTTTTTAAAAATGGATTCTTCAAATGTATTAACACATTATTAGACAAATATTATCTTTCAGATGTTAGCAAGAAGTAGAGATATCAGGTATTATTCCAAATGGTTTACCACAAGCTATAGTGCCAGTATTTAAAAATGAAAGAAGAACATTTAATAGTATGGGTTTGTCAGCACTTTAAGGAGGAATACCGGGAGCAAAACAATTAAGTGTACTACAGAGGAGTCATTTTGCTGTTGCTAGACATCGGTTATTATTCCCTGTCTTTATCTGAGTTTCTGAGGTCTATCTGACTAGTTGAATTTCACTTGGCATGGCCAAAATAAAGGAAAGAGAATTGTCCCCTTGTGTTGCTGTGTTGAGAGACTGATGCAGGACACCCAGGTGTTCCCCTTCTGTCCCACAGTGTGTGACCAGGCATCTACTCACAAGCTCACAAGTTAATATTTTTGTTTGTCTTGTGGTTGCAAGGTGTCTTACATGTTGGACTCTCAAGACAGCAAACAAGCTACACAGAAAAAAATATGAATTTCTTCTTATTTTTGCCATTCATGTAGCCGTACCTGGCAGAACAGAGTCTGTACCTGCCCACAACATGATCTCCTGGGGTAAAAGTGGCCCAATAGCATTTCCTAGGGCTGTAAGGAAACTCTGGTCTTTAAGTTCACATCTACTTGTTTTCAGTGTGCCACTGTCACCTGGCTTGGGGTTTTCCTGTGCCAAGTCTGTACCTGGCTGCACTTGGTTGCCTGCCCCATACCAAGGTCATCATTTCACCCTGCCTGCTTTCTCCTTTTAGCATCCTTTTCAGTGTAACACCACAGCAACCACTTCAGCAGGAAGAGAAACAGTGTGCCACAAGTCACAGAAATAATGCAGGTGTTTCCTTTTTCACACATTTGGGGGAAATATAATACAGCCTATTCATTCATTTCAATTACTATTATTCTTGAGGTTGGGGTCAATGATTTGCTGGTGCAGACAAGTGCCACATCAATGAAAGCAGAGGTACCCATCTGCATCAGCAAAGAATTTTGCTCACAGTCTAGAAAGATAGAACTGTATCCAGCAAATAACTGATAAGAAATTATGAAATAAAGCTTTCTATTAGCAGAACAACAAAGAAATAAGTATAGAGGAGTTACATAATAATGTATCCTCTATGCAGCCTGATTCTCTATTATGCCAAGGGTTCTCAATTACCACTGACTTCAATAGGACTCTTATAGGACATTCACAGCTCTCACAATCAGGATTTGTGGTCCTCTGACTGGTATGCAAATACGTAATATGGGATTACCTCAGACATAAATTAAACTGAAAGGGGTTTAATCTTTGGCTTGGAAATGCAATGTGCAGGAGCAATTATTAATGGAGGTTTAATTCTTATCAGATACATACATCTATGTAAATATTTTTTTTTTCTCTTTTTGTCTTGCCTTTAGCAAATATAAGATGAAAAAACTCCACTAGTCATTTCATTTTCCCAGAAGAGAGCTGGAGGAACACATCCAAATTGCAATCTTCTCATAATCAAGTGTCCGAAGTATTTCAGTAGGATTGCGTGCAGAACAATGGGTAATGCTTCTCTTGTAACAGAGGGGTGCCGCTATTCTCCACATGCATTGTGAGACTGCAATGTCCAGCCTTTTCAGCCCATGTTATTGCAACATTTCCAGACAAAAAGAAAACCTGATGAAGAATACATTGGAATTGAGCTAGATTTCAGAAAGATTTTGAATGGTTCATGTGAAACAGAACATAAAGTGAAAATATATTGCTCTTGTAAGCTTTAGTGGGCGGGCCCGACATTTCAAGGTCTATGATAAAGAAGTTCCTTGCGAGATTTCAGTCTATTGAGCATAATGTGCTTTATTTCCTGGTGTAGCCATGTTGGTAGGGACTCATAATGGGCTGATAATGAAAAAATTTGAAATGATGGAGACAACGTTCATTCAGATTCCAGTGGGATCAGACTGAACATGTTACAGGTAATTCAGTCCTGATCCAGCAGAATATCTAAGTATATTCTTATCCTTAAGGTTTAGGAATATGGACAGTGGTGACTTTTTCTGGTATGAGGGCCCTGAACTTGGAACCCTCTGAGAAAATTGTAAAGAAGGACTTGTCTCAAGGCCATACCATCTTTCTATTCTTTCTTAGCCACCTGGTCTACTACTGTAAGTAGTGGTACTATACCAAGACGAGACCACATTGCCTAATGGGTCTTTCGTATTTCACTACAGTCACCCTCAGCTTTACATCTTTCTGCTCCACAAAAGCTGGCAACTTTAGCTGCTCATTTATCTCAATGTAAATGTGAACTTTACAGTATTACGACTGTGAATATAGAAATATACACATCACCCAGAGTCTGAAATTTTCAGGACCTTCAGCTGCCAGCTAGCAAGACTATTACTTAGATTTACTGTGAAATTACATGGTAATACCAGCCTATTGTGCTGTGAAAGGAAAATACTGGAAAAGCTGTTTCTTTGAGTAATCTCAGCTGTGTTACTAGTTCACCATAAATACATCCAGTATTTGATTTTTATTGTAAGCTGAATCAGTGTTTACACTATAAAGCATTTCTTTGAGGAATGGTGTTTATATTACCTGTGTGTCCATGTATACAAGGAGAATAATCTTGACTTAAAGCTCCTCCAGCATTCTGACAGGGAAAAAGCACTTCCTCCCTTTTTGCAGGATAACAGAACAATCTAGGCTGGAGGAAACAGATCTGGAAAATGCCCTGAAGGTTTAGAGTGCAGAACTTCCCTAGGAAACCTATGTCTACGTGGAATTGTCCTCATGGGAAGAAGCTTCTCCTTGTGTCCATTCTGAACCTCTCCCACGCAAAAGAAAAAGATGTACAGGCAAAGAGGATGACTGGACTGCCTACAGGTGCATCCCAACTTGTCCTGTTGTTTCCATTCAGGGAAACCCCCTCGCCCCCCAAAAATTGAAACAATGCTGGTAGATGTACTCTGTAGATAATCTAATTTCTCCTCCATGACTCTTTTGATGTTCAACCTGAGTCAGTGCTTTCTCTGCAAATTTGTCCATAGAGGCAAAATCCACTCTGAAAGTATTTAATGGGTCTATCACTGCAATGATAATTTTGCAGTGTACATAAGCCTCACTGAAAAAAGATTCAATGGAAACTTATTATATACTGGAACTTGGAATAGTAATGGAAGTTAATAGCAAAAAGCAGAAAATAGTGGAGTAATAAGGCTAGTTACAAGGTAATAGCCATTTTTTCTTTTTTCTTTTTTTTATTTCTTTTTGGAAGTCACTATCAATGAAATACTCTCATTTAGTATTGAGAGAAAAATAGCAAAGCCTTAAATCAAGGTAGTAGGTGGAGCAACACATGTACTTCTCTGCTCGGTACTCCCCATCCTTTGCCTTTTATAGCCAATGTATCTGAATCACCACCACTGTTTTTCCAGCATTATAGGCATGACCCAAGTCCACCTATAGCCCCTCGTATCAGATGGCATATGACCTCATTTGTACTCAAGCCACTACACTGTGCAATCACAGACTTTCCTACTACCTCCCATCAGCTGGCATTTCTGAACATGCACAGCTCTGCAGAAATGGTCAGCTGTGGCAGTAGAAAAAAAACTCAACCACTCTTCATATAAAGATAAAATCATACCTACTGTCCTGGTAATATGGGTGTGCTGGAATAAGAGACAAAAGGCAAATGCAAGCCCAATGCAGCTTAATTTGCTGCCCCAAACGTAGCACCTGTGTCCTCCAAAGTGACACAAAAAACCCAGACGTTCTCAGAGGAACCAGTTCCACCCACCTGGGGATGATTTTTCAGTTATAAGAAGAGAAGGAGACATAGACATGAAGAGAGAAAAAATGAAAATATGCAGGAGGTCTCTGCTGTAAATCTAAAAAAAAACCCAAAAAGGCTTTAGGAATTGGCTTAGCTTTATCTCAAGCAAATATGGAGGGTGTAAATACATTGACTGGAAAAATACACTGAATAAATCTATTGTTCCTCCCATGCTGGCTTGCTGAGAGTGAAAAATCACTTGACATAACCCTTATTCCATTTAATACACCTTGAAAAGCCTAATAAAGTCTTTTAAGAAAAGGAGATGCTTTGAAACCTTTGCTGCAATTAGAGGGGAGGATGCCTCTATTATGCTAAGAGATGAGCTGAACAAGTTTAATTTCAGCTCATGATTAAGAAAAAGACGTGGATGTGTTGCTGCATTCAGAGACCTGAAGTTTACTGTATATCACAATGGCATATTTATGAGCAGCACAATGTGATGCTCTCATTCACAAAGAGATTGACATATACATTGGCAATCCCAAATCTCAGAGGAATCACACACTACTTCAGCTTCCAGTTTAGTGAAAATAAATTATTTTAATCTATAACAAGCTCTGCGGAAATTTAAATAAGTGAACAATAAATGCATAATAATAATAACCTAGGACTTACTATTCTTTTTCTCTTCCAGTATTCTCAGTTATGATGGAACTCAATGAAACTTTTAAAATAAAACTATACCTAATTCTTACTACTACAAATTTTCTTGAAAAACTAAAAAATAAAGAGGAGTAAAGTCCATAGTTAGAATAAATAGGCCAGATACTGTTTTCTAATCCAACCCTTTACACAGTCCTATCCTTGTGTTAGGTTTGCCAGCAGGGTAGGTAGAAGTCCTTTCAACATTTGGGCAGCATCATGTGTGCAGCATTTTGTTCCCACATAATTCTGCACTAGAGGGTTTCCTTAAACATCCCTTTTGTTAAACACACCCCAACCCCAAGCTGTGCATCCTGTGCTCTCCCTCTCATGAGAAGCAGCAGAGAATTTAATTCAATATTTCTTTGTTTCCTAATGCCTGATGAGAAAAGGACTGATTATTCAATCAGGATTTTTCCCACTTTCCCCTAATACCAATAATTCAACAAGTTACACTCTGAGTGAAGGTCAGAATCATCGCAGTTCCCATCCTACAGCTCATCCCAGCAAAGACTTGATTGCCTGGCATGGCAGCACTTATTGATGTTCAGCTCTCTAGCAGCTCTGTTACAGGTATGTTCCTGTCCTCTGAGAAGTACAGTCTATATGTTTGGTAGTTTTAACAGGGTTTCAGCTCACATATCACAATTTAAATTACGCTATATAATGTATATCCTCAAAGTAATAGAATTCACAATATGAATGGCCCTTGTAGACATCAAGAATTTTGTAACAGAATGGTTTATTTTTGCTATGATTACTTTGGAGGACAGCAGCAGATACGGGAAATGAAATGAAGTATAACTCTCCAAACAGCTGTAAAATTCTGAAAAATTTGACTTTCTCTTTGAAAGTAAATTTCTTTCTAAACTTGTCAAGGCCACTGCTTTTTAAAACTCATTTTGCTCTTCTGTATCCTTGAAATACTTTAAAAATATTTACTTGATTAGAAACTGACCACTCAACCTTGTCAAATGCTTTTCCTGCATGTAAAAGACAAAGGAATGCACTGAGCTAGTAAATTATAATAATCCCATAATCCTAAGAGCATGTTTACAGAGTTTTCATATTGCTAATTGCCAAGGGAGTTGGCATTTAATTACTTTTTATGATCTTCACAAAATATTTCTCTTTTGTCTTAGCTTTTTAGAACATGCATTTATTATTTTTCTCAAATTACCTGAAAGACCCTAAATACCAAAAGAATTTTGTTTGTCCAGTGTGATCAAAGATTCCATTTATTTGTCATATCTGAAATTTAAATATAGTTTTAATTTATTTTTCACAGAGAGATTCTGTGTGAGTTTGCTCTTTGACAATCTTGTTTATTTTGTATTTATTTTCTTTTCTTTCAAAGTTATTCAAGATTAATAAATACACCTCTCACAACATTGGCAGCTTTCCAGATAATTTTATTAATTTTCTTCCTAATGCTCCATAACAGCAGAAAGTGCACTGTTTCTTTCCTCCTCCTTGGACCTTTGCCCAAATTCATATTCAAGCCAAACTCACATTTAAGCTAAGAAAGGATTGCTGGAATAAGATTTTAAAGATTAGGTCAAAGCTCTTCAAGACATAGATAAATTTCTGTCACCAATATTCTCTGTTTATGTATGTATTTTATAAATAATGCTATGAAATATATTTTCACTTGAAATATGAAAAAAATGAAAACCTATTTAAATAGTTGAAAAGGAAAATGAAGCCACAAAACTATGTGGAAAGGTGTTCCCTGCACCCCTTTGGAACATTGTATTCTGAAAAGCTGGAATGTAAAAGGAAGAAAAGTAACTTTGCTGATGAAGAAGGATAGCATTTTATTTTCTAAATTAATACTGATGATTTTTTATGAAAAAAAATAAATAAAAGAAATCACAAAAAAAACTTTCAGTGTAGAATCATACCAAGGAAACAAATTTGCTGCTTTGGAACTAATACCTTACAGCCTTGTGCTCTGTGTAAAGATTTTTTTGATACTACCAAGTCCTCAACAGATCTCAGCAAAACATGGTATGAAGTATACAACTAACAATTCTGTACAAATATACAAAGCATACCCAAAACTGCTCATGCTACAAATAGTAGGATTTTTATAATATTCAGATACATAAAAAGGTAAAACAGACACTTTAAAAATCTTAGCTCTCTTATTTTGTTTTGTATGAAGTGTACAGTTTTGAAATCAACCTGACTTAGAAATTGTCTTTAAAGATAAGGATTTAAGGCTAAAAGTTTTGCTTTGATTCCTAAACTATTTTATTTTCTTTGTTGATTTTTGGTGTGGTTTTGTTTGTCTGTTTATTTTGGGGGTTTGTCTATTATTGCTTTGTTTTGTTTGGTCACAGAGTTGAAAATTCAGTTGTCTACATAGCTTTGGTTGCATGTTGCCTAAAGCAGCAGAGAATGTTTGAAACTAAACTCAGCAGCATCTCCAATTCAGAAAAGCTTTGGTTTGATCTGTAATGTATAGGGCATATATTTGATAAAAAGCCTGCACAGAAGCATTCAGTCCAATTTATTTCCCAGAGAATAAATATTATTCTTCCTAGAGCATATTCAAAAATTATTTAAGTTAAAATAAGAAGAAATATTAAATTTAACCCTCAATTTCAATAATCCTCAATACATTCAGGATTTTTGGGTGAAAGTTAGCAATTAGCTAGCAATCTAATAGCAGGGTGTACATGTATAAATCACACTTAACCAAAAATTCCTAAAAGACCTTCTTTTAAGTGTTTTTTCCAAATGACATTGGACAAAATTGGTAATTAAAATAGTATTCCTTCTTTCTATGAGGTTATTTGGGGAAAAACAATTGTGCAGCTGCCACATCACTGAACACTGCAGTGAAGAATTCACATGCAAAATTGTATTAAAATTAATTTTTAACTTTTCTTCCCTTCTGTAGGAACAGCTTTCTTAGCATGTTGAATTTCAGCTGGTCAGGTTTTCACTATTCTGCACTTTCTATCATCTTTACACTGAAGCAAAGCAAAAATCATTGTGTATCATAGTAGTACCTACAGCATAGATGTGACTGTGTTTCCAAACAGTGGGGATGTGGGCTGTCTTTATGAGCTAATAATTCTTGAATGAGATATATCATTTTGATAAAGAGGGCACTAGTGCTTGAGGTCTACTTCTCTTGTGCATCTCTGGGGGGACAAGATGCTGTTGGGACAGCTCCTGTGTTGACTGTATCTCTCTTCACTACAAGGCTGGAAGAGAGAGAGGTGATACCATCATCTCCCAATATTTCCTTAGAAGTCTGATTTATTGATCTGTAATGATTTTCTGCTTCACAGGAACACGGACCTGACAGCAGTAACAGCAGTTGTTGTACCAGATCACCAGAGATTTACAGAGTTCCTTATTTCCAAGGAGTATTTCTGCAGCGTGGAGGTCATGGTCCTGACAGAGCCACCGTGCAATGTTATACGACTTTCATTGCTGTAAAACTTCAACTCTAAACAAATAAATGTGTCCAATGCAATATAGTTCTCTTTTATGTCCCGGGCAAGTCTGCAGTTTCCATAGTTACCAAGGAGCAGCCCAGTAGAGAAACTGTCCATATTTTCTTTCAACAGATTTTTTTAGAACCAGCCTTTTGAAAAGTTAGTACAGAATCAATCCCTCGTAACACATACTCTTGTCTCTTCAGTTTGATGCTTATTTAGAAATTTATGCAAAAAGAAATTAAACAATTTTAATCTATCTTCCTCTGGAAAATAAGCATTGTAAGAAATGCTTTCCTCCTGGCTTCCCCTTCCCCCTTTTTCTTAGATTTTAATGCTAGACAAACCTTATATGGTACATACTATCTCTTTGGTCAGTTTGAGTCAGCTGCCCTGGCTAGGTCTCCTCCCAAGGTCTTGCCCATCCCTAATCTGCTAGTGAAGAGGAAACACTGGAGAGACAGCACTGATGCTGTGCTAGCATTGCTCAGCAGTAGCCAAAACAGGAGTGTTATCAACAGTTTTCTAGTTACCGATGCACTGTGTGCACTTCTAGCACCACATTATGAGGGCTGCTATGGGGAAAATTAAGTTCGTCTCAGTCAGACTCAATACATAAAGTCCAAAGTACTTGACTATAAAACATGACATTGACTTTATTGATACATATGTAGATACTTTGAGTACTTTGAGGAAGATTGGACTTTAGGTTCACTGTCTCCTGTCTGTTTAACAATCATGTTGCATCAGAATTTTGTCATACCAATACCAGCAACAGTGGTAACAACGATGATGCAAAATATTCATTTTACAAAGACTAGGTATTGACAATAAATGTGAACATCAGTGATTATCAACAGCATTCCATTTGCAGTATTGCATCTGATCTCTCCAGATGGTTTGGAAACATCAAACTATGATTTTAGTCCCATCTACAGTATAGTAGATCCAAGTTTTACTTCCCAAAATGTATTTTCCCTTTCATATTTATTACTTGTCTTTTTTTTTTTTTTCTCATATCCTTTTGAAAAAACTTTGCCTTCCTTAGAGAGCTCGAAGTGCTTCCCAGAGCTCAGAGAGTTGTTAAGGGTTTACCGAGGCAGAAAACCTCAGATTCTTCCTCAACTCCATCTAAGTTTTTGTAAATCAAAGCAGGAGTTGTGCCCTTTATCAGATGAGAGCTCATGTCACTAGGTTAAGCAGTTTGTAGCAAGGCATCCCTTACTTCTTGGCAGAACAATTAAAACTCATACAGTCTTTGATGCCTTCCTTATGCTGTCCCCACTGGGAGAGGTGCTGAATCCTGCCCTCTACAACACCATGTGCTGCATTCAACTTTCCAGCTTCTCTATCCATGTCGAGTAGACCGAAAAGGAAAAGAAATCAATGCTGCATAAGAACCAAAAGGTAGCACTTATAAAACCACACTCATCTTACAATGACCATGCATGGCTTTACTCTGCCGAGCCTTGATCTAACACAGCACTGCAGACCCTGCTTCAGTAACCACCTGTCCAGAAGGAGTGTAGGGATGTCTTTCAGCAGCTCTTGTTGGAACAGTCTTTCCTCACAGTTGTTTCTGAACTCTTTTTCATTTTGTTTACTTTGTTCTTTTAAAGACAGTCTCTAAAATAAAGGCAATATTTCAGAAACATCTCTGAGAGAGCTGTGTAGCATGAAACTTCCACCAGCTTACTGCAGACTTAATGCAGCTGCACAGGCAGTTTTCATCTATTTTCTTGTTGTATCGTGTTACAAATTAACATATCATTTGATGCCTACTATTTCCTCTGCTTTTCATGTTTCTCTCATATTGATTATCACAGATGATTTTCAAGCAGATCTATCAGCTTGCCTTTCTCTAATAGAAATTAGGAATTCTCATTTACTGAATATATTATTACTTCTGTATTCTCGTGTCATTTTTGCTTTCTTCTCTAATATTAAGAAGAGCTCTGAGATTGGTATCATTTTCACATTTAATTAGTGTGATTTCTATTCCCTGGATAATCTTCCCTGGTATGTCTGCAGTTGATGCAGACTCTATTCATACAGAATAGACATTATAGTTAATGTACTAAGTGACCGTGTACTATTCCTAATAATTATTAAACTGTTTGCTGCCTGCGCAGGTGTGTAGGCATACAGAAGAATGTATTCAGTGTTCCTAAGTCTTTAATTTTGTCCAAAACAGATCTTCTTTATTTCTTACAATTATTAACTTTGGCCACCTTACATGTAATAATGCAGTCAAAAATAAAAGCAATCAATATGTTCACAGATTTAAATGTCAAGATTTCTGTTTTCTTGTTTTGAATACTCAGCTATGTGATATTGCTCTGACTGTTTTTCAGCCACCTTGAAATATCATTATTGTATTCTGCCTGCCAAGAAAGCAGCTGAATAAACTGTCAGGTAAATTCTCCAGCAAAAGGGTATTTCCAGCACATACTGCTTCATCTTTTCATCAGGAGGTTCTCTTTTTTTAAATTTCTTATGAAAACAGAGAAAACACAGCATGTATTCAGTGTTGAGATCTGCAGAATATTAATTGCTTTCTAATCATTGAAGAGGGCTACTATACTTCTTTTTTTCCTAGAATTTTTCAGTTTTCAAATCAAGACTAATTTCAAGTGACAATTAAGTACTACTTATTAAAAGGACTATGACTGGGGGTCCAAGGCATCTCCAAAATTATACAAGGGTTCTGGGGCATTGTGTTACCTTTCTGAGCGTGACTCCCACACAACGTTTTGCAGTAGAAGACACTTGACTATATACTTGGAGTGGGGTCAGCTGCAAGGGAGATCCTCAGTATACAGGACCCTCTGGAGACTGTCGAGATCCCCATGGACAGCCTTACCCTCTCAGTTCTCCTGTGAACTAGGAGCTCGTTCAGCTCATGGCTGCACTTGGGAAATGGCCACATGGGTCCAAAATGTTTGCAAGGCTTGAAATTAATGGCATGTATCACTTTTCAAGCAGTTATTTGAGGACATAAATGATGGAATTTAAATGTGGTACAATTCCCAATCTCTGAACTACAGAACAAAAGATAAATTGCTCCTTCATATTATACACAGCAGTATCCACTTTTTCCTTTGAATGATTGATACTAGATTTTTTTTGTGGGAGTATAATTAAAGGTCAAGATATGGCCTCTCTGGTAAATTAGCTTATAACCTCATTTATTTATAGACTTATGTATTTAGATCTGTCCCAGTATTTCAGAGTAGAATGTTGCTCTGCTGACAGACACATCACTAAAAAGAGACATTATTTGGGATCCTCTCTTCAGCAAAGGAAACCAACCCTTTTGAATTTAACCATGCTCACAGCTTTTCACTGTCAGTTTATTCCATTTAAAGAGCCAAGAGCAGAAGGTTTCTCAAAGATTTCTCAAAATGCCCTATAAAATCTGGGATGGAAAAAACTCTGGGAATCCCAATTGGATCAACAACCAGAGGGGAGGGGAGGCAGGGGGGGGTCACAAAATTTTTTGTGATTTCCCCAGTGTCCTGCTGAATTAAAAAAAAAAAAAAAAAAGAAAAAAAAAAAAAAAAGAAAGGAAAATTTTCTTCTTCTGAGCTTAAAAGAAAGCCCAGAGAACAGAGGGTGATCCTACCAATGTGTATTAATAACTGTTGGGAGGGAATTAAGATAAGGGAGTTGGAATTTACTCAGTAGTGCCCCGTAACAGCAAAAGAGTACACAAATTACAACACATTAAATTCCATCCAAACACAAGAAAACTTCTTTGTTTACTGTAATCATGATTAAGCACTGGAACAGGTTGCCAGAGAGGTTGTGCCTTCTCCATCTGTAGAGGTATTCAAAACTCAACTGGACACAATCCTGGGCAACCTAGTCTATCTGACTCTGCTCCAGTCTAGGCAATCTCAAGAGATCCCTTCCAACTGTACCAGTTTATGATTTATTGAAACCAATATTTGTAATAAACATCTTCTTTCAAGCAGCTTCTTATTCTGTTCTAAACAGTATGCAGGGTTTGAAGTAAACCCCAAAACCCTACAAAGATACTTTGGGAGATTTGAGTCATTTATGGAACTGCTTTATCAGTTTTTTAAATCTTTCTTTTTGGCAGCTTATGAAACCATTTTTATATCTGAAATGTTCTGTATTATAGTGAACATTTTAATGAGCCCAATACCAATTTCTGTATCTGCAACAGATTATCAAATATGTCTTTGCTTTAATGCTTCTTTGATTCATGGCTTTTAATGAGGAGTTTGTTTGATCTGCAAGCTCACATTTCATTATAGTTAAAATGAAATTGTGAATTATAATTTTTAAGATGATTCCACTGCTTTACATGAAGCTGGATTCCACAACTCTCACTCATTTTATGACTAAGAGCTCCTTATTCAGTGAGATTTTTTTTGTAACTCCTAGTCATTACGTACTGTGTCTTTACCTTTTTTCTGGACTAAGGAGGTGTTTTTTCTAAATCTCTACCTCTACAAAAAACCACAAATTTCTTTAACCTTAAGCCTTAAAATAAAGTTATATAAATAACTGTAGTTTCCCAGTTGTCCTATTTACTTGTCCAGCTTTTGCTAATGGATATGCTGTCCCAGGTCAGGCTATTGCTTCTGTTGCACTGATCTCTCTCTCTCTTTTCTACTGGCAGTTGTAAAGTGCTTCCATACTATAGCTTACTGTACTGCTAATACAAATACCATTGTGAATCTAGTGTTCCAAAATTTTTACTTACTTCTCCACATTGCATTATCTTTGCCTCTCCTTATGACTGACGTTTTTCATCCTAAGATAACAGATGTTCATAGAGAAACATATTTCTTTATTTGATTGCTTTATGATGCTCAGCTGACAGCGATAGGATAAGCATGTATAAGAACAGGCCTTAGCCTGGCTGAAGTGTTATTAATCAGGTCCACATAAAGCAACTATTTTTTAAAGATGGGTGATCTAAAGCAGTCCCTCAAGGATAAGTTCTTGAGTTGTTACTCCTTGGGGTCATATATTAGTGATGCTTATTTGATCTTTTTAACTTAGGTCGTGTCATCTATCTGTACTGTTATTTATGGGTTCAGGAATGCCTTTAAATGACTTTGATCTTTTCTCCTTGTTATTGTTTTCAGAACTTTCCATAATAGCTTAAAATGAATCTAGTAGCCATAATGACACAACAATATAGACACTTGGTTTACCTCCTGAAGAGCATTGTTTGGGTGCAGTGGCAGATAGCAATTGTTTTGAAGGGCTTTGCCCTGAGGCTGCTCTGTATTCTGAGTGCTATGAAGATATGTCTAAATGAAATCAATCTTTGACACTTGAACATAGGTCCTGTGCTCTGTCATGGTAGGAGTCCTATGCAGCTCTCAGACCTCCTTCTGTTTATCTCTGACTCTGCAGCACATCACTCATCCCACAGCCCTGCAAACCAGTGGGAGAATTTTATTTACCCACAGGAGGAGACTGGGCAGCACATCCCACTGCAGAGCACGCAGGAGGCTCAGTTCCCCCACAGTGACACTGCCTGCAAAGAGCACTCTGTCCTCATTAGTGTAGAGGCTTTCAAGTGTTTCCAAATGCTTCTCTGTTTTGAGAGATAGAGATACCATGACACGTGATGATATTTTCCAGATTTGAATGCTACTTGCTGATACAGTGTCAAAATAAATTGCTCAGTGCTTCTTTTGATAAATCAGGTAGATCAAATTCTCAGTGTACTCACCTAATGGGACATGTCAAGGGTTTGTTTAAAAGCTGGCTGCTGTAGTGAATAATAAAAAAAAAACCCCTGGATTAAGTTTTGAATGAATTATTTCCCAGAAATAACTACAAGTAAATGAGCAGTTTGCCTATAGTTGATTGATTGATTGATTGATGACAACAGCATTAATGACAATAGCCAAATATCAGTTGCAGATTGTATTTTTATATTATTTAAAATATTTTGTATGTTCATATTTTTTTTTAAAGAGAATCAGATGTGGTACAAATTTATTGAGGTAAAGGAAAGAGGAGTTGAACACTGGAATATCAAACACACACACAAACACACAATGGGCTTTGCCTGTGATTAAAAGTAAAATTTACATGCAGTTCTGTGGCACTTGCTCCATGGACACACAGAGGCAGAAATGACTGACCTAGAGATATGTCCAGGTAGACAGACACTAAAACTCAAATGAACTCAACTCAATTTTCAAGGTAGTGTGAATACTTAGAGGAAATGAGTTGTGTTGATTTCAATGGACAAGCTAAAGCACTGTGCAGTAGTTTGAAACAACCAAGTTTCGAATTGCTTTATCTTTCACTGCACAATAATATCATTTTTCATTATATTTCTGTGCATTCCCTCCATGAGATTATTACATTATCAAGCAGAACAGAAAAATGAGACATAGGAGTTACAGTTTCCTGCAGAAGTGCCAGATATAATAGTTTTCTCTTTATCACATTCCCTTTCTTAGGCAGCCTGCCAACTATTGTCTTCAAATGAACAAAGCTCTGGAAAGACTTCAGAATCTTAATATATCTTTTTCAAGCAACTTGGTTCATTTAAACTATTTTTGAACATTATCTACTGCATTAACAATAATGTACTTTCAGGTGTTCTTCTGACCATCCACTAATAACTATGTGTTTGGTAAATGATCTTATTTGCCCCAGATTTATGAGACTACTAGTCTTTTAGGCATGATGCAAGATTATATCACAGATCTTCAGTGAAAAATATCACTTTAATCAAACTTCTTGCTTCTCACTGGCTGTTTTGACATGCTTGGTTTTGGGAGATTATTTAGTTCACACACGACAGGCTACTTTTGCCCAATTGAAATATTCTTTGGGGGTGAGGTTGTCATTGCTAGCTCTTTGCATGAACTTATTTATTAGCTACAGTAATGAATAAATTATCTGTACTTCCTAATAGGAACGGGTTTTAGTTTATCTATTTGTGGGAAAGAAACAAAGGTTCCAGTAAAAACTGTAAAGCATCCTGTTACAGACTTATATACCTGTCTGCAGCAAAGCACACAATGCTTTGGCACACTAGGCACACTGTTTTTGGATTGGTTAGACTGCAGATGACTAGCAGAATATCCCCAAAGATTATTGACAATTCTTGGCCTCCTCACTTTTGCTTTTCTCTGATGCATCTGAGTCTGCTCTTTGTCAGCACAAAGCAGTTCTGAATACAGCAACACATTTGCTATGAGCTGAAAGCACCCCAGACTTTCAGTCAGTGAAGCACTGGTGTGAATGACAAGGAAAATGCATGGCTCTTCACATCAGGTACAAAGATTTCCTGGTAAAGCAGCTGTATTGATCCTTCTCTTGACTGTGGAGCTAGAGACATCTCTGCAGTTCCTGTACTGATAGGCAGCCCAAGAGAGAGAGGCTTTGGGAAAAAAAAAAAAAAAAGGTCTGGTTTTACGTTTTCATCTTCCTAAGAGGATAGTCTCTCAGATGATTAACTAGCTTTAGCAGAAACTGATAAAACTGCATACATTCACAGCTGTTTAGGAACACTCCATTGTGGTGTCTGAAAGATCCCTTGGATGAGGCTAGTCTGAAACTTGTGTAGGTTTTCCTGCACTACTTGCATTACCATATTCTTCTAAATTTTGGTTGGTTTTTGGTGGCATTTCTAAAGTGATGATGTTACTTACAGAGTGTGTCTTGAATTGGGAAAACTGTTCAATGCATAAGAATTCTCCTTAGGAATATGCAAAGTAAATTTCAGGAGGGATGTAAAAGAAAAGTCTATGTAATAGCTAACATTAAATCATCTGTCTCAAGGATGTGCTAGAGATCTCTTGAAGTAACGAGAAAATACTTAGTTCTTGGTTGGGAACAGAAGAGATATTAGTTACTTAGAACACTTGTTCTGAGAAAATGTCTCTCAGTAATTTGAATTTAAAATAGAACACTGAGAAAAGAAATGCTTATAAGTAGGGATTTACTTATCAGGTAGATGTTCAAAACCAGTCAGGCACAACCTGTTCCTTTGTGAATGATTTTTTTATGTGTATTTGGGTAGTGGGGAGGCTACAGGGGTGCCTTCTGTGAGAAGCTGCCAGAAGCTTCCTCCATGTTCAACAGAGCCAATGCCAGCTGGGTCCAAGGTCGATGCCCTGATGGCCAAGCCCCAGCCCATCAGTCTGGGATAACAGAAAAGAAGGGGCAGGGGAAAGAAGCACCAGAAGCTGGAGAGAGCTGGAGAAGCTGGGAGAATATGTGAGAGAAACAGCTCTGCAGACACCAGTGTCAGTGAGGAAGGAGGGGCAGGAGGTGCTCCAGGTGCCAGAGCAGACATTCCCCTGCAGCCCCTGGTGCAGACCATGGTCAGGCAGCTGTGCCCCTGCAGCCATGGAGGTCCATAGGGGTGCAGAGATCCATCTGCAGCCCATGGAGGATCCCAAGCTGGAGCAATTGGATGCCTGAAGGAAGCTGTGACAACGTGGGAAGCCCTCAGTGGAGAAGGCTCCTGATGGGCCTGTGGCCCCATGAAGGGAGGGGCCCACGCTAGAGCAATTTCCTAGCAGAACTTGTGACCCCATGATGGACTCACACTAGAATTGTTTGTCCCGTGGAAGGGATCCATGCTTGGAGCAGTTAGTGAAGAACTGAAGCCTGTGGGAAGAACTCACAGAGGAGAAGATTATGGAGAACTGTCTCCATGTGACAGGGACCCCAGGCTGGAGAAGGGAAGGAGAGTGAGGAGTCCTCTGCTGATGAGGAAGGAGCAGCAGAGACAACATGTGATGAACTTACTGCAGTCCCCATTCTCTGTCCCCTTGCACCACTGGTGGGGAGGAGGTAGAGAATTCAGGAGTTAAGTCTGTGAAAATGGGAGGGGTAGAGGAAAGGTGTTTTAAGTTGTGGTTTTATTTCTCATTATCCTACTCTGACTTGATCAGTAATAAATTTTCCCCAGTTCTGCCCAATATGGTTATTGGTGAGTAATCTTCTTTTGCCTTTATCTTGACCCATGAGCCTTTTGTTATATTTTCTCTCATCTGTCCATCTGACGAGGGCAGTGACATATTGGTTCTGGTGGACCCCTGGTGTCCAGCCAGAGTCAACCCACCTCGCTATGACTACACAGTGCAGTGATTTGAGTATCAGGCAAACGGATGTTTTTACAGTCAGCATTTCCAAAGATCAGTGACTGAATTTGGGGCCCCAACACCATATTTTGTGAATTTCATTGAGAGATACATTGCTAACATGCATGTTTGTATTTGAAAAGATTGTTTTTAATTAGTAAACAAAAAATGTATATCATGTAGGTAAAAGTAATACTAATATTTTTAACACTTTAAGTGGCTACTTTATTCTATGCTTGAACTAAGTTTTTTTTAACATGGGAAAGCTTTTTCTGTCAACTTTTTTTTAATCTAAACTATTTAACAATTACAAGCTCTGTCAAGTATTTTTCATTTTCACTGTTTTCTTCTACTTTTGAAAGAGATGATTTCATTTTTTTATACATGATCCCTGATTTTGGAACCTTAGGCTGATACTTACCTTTGAAGCATGCTTGCACTGCCACTGAGTGACATAATCAAGCATTTCATAATTATTGTCTCTTAACATGTTTACAGGCTTCAACACCCTTTTCTCATCCACTTAGTTGATGATTCTGAACACAAGGCTTAAATGGCATGAAATATTTCCCGTAATTCTGACTGAAAAGAAAAACACTTCAGTTACTCTGGTCTGAATGGCAAAGAATGTAATTTTCTTCACATATAGATTTCACATGGAGCAAAAGAGCATACCTGAGGAGCAGGAGATGAGGCAGCATTAAGAAACAATTTCATGACAAAAAGCACAGATTAAAGACAGTTGTTCTTCTAGATATTATAATGTACAAAGGGCAACTTAAAACTTCTTCTTTTCCAAAGTAGGTCAGGACTACAAAAAGCACAAGGTTATGTTTTCAATTTTTGATACTTATTAAATTTTTTTTAAAGTATTTTAGGATGTACCCTAAATATGCACTGGACACGTTGAATTGGCCAAAAAAATAACGTGTTTATGATCATCACAGAAGAAAACACCCTTCAGTAATCCAGCCGACAGAACTGGTTTTGCCTTTGTGTAGTATTCACCTGAAAACTAGATTCATTAATGTGAGGACCAGGCAATTCTGTTACATTTTTCTTCAGTGGCTGGAAGTTATATGGTCATTTCTAGTAATTTTTAACAGGTGGAGTATGCTTCTACTAAGCAGGACTGTTAGTCAGCAAGATGCTGGGCTGCAGTCTTAGGAAAAGCAATGACTCAACGTGTGCCCTTGGCAGGGGACTCAGTTGCCACCCACTCACCATCAATCAGTCTCTCTGGAAAACTGAGTGAATAACATTCTCACTGAAAATCACACTCTGTAAGCATTTTATTTCCATTGATAAAATTACAGCATTTTTAGGAAGTAGAAAAATATTTCATTTTAATTTTGTTGATAGTCCCTGTGCTTACACTCGGTATTTTTTGTATACATATATATATGTATATATATATATACACATACATATATATAAATGATGGCTCCTTTAAGAAGAGGGGAATCTAGCTGTAAAAACTCAGGGTACATCTATGCAAGCACTTAATTTTACACTAAACGTGTGGATTAGTAGATCAAAAGAGGTAATGCTGGGCCCCCTAACCCCACATAACCTGTGGCTCATGAATATTATCTGCTTAGATATAGTCTGATATCCTGTATCTAATCTGCTCATCAAACGCACAGCTTGAAGCTGTTTGAAGAGCCAGTCTTTGCTTCCTATGCCTGTGTGCCTTTGTGACTGCAGTGCATACAATGCAATCAGGAGGGGAGCTTCCCATTGAGTTTCCTCCAAAAGAAATTCACTTCCAACTCCCAGAACTTCTTTACAGGTTCTAACACATGGGGAATGAGGACACTCAGGACTTCCTTCAATTTCACATTGTTGTTGCAACCCAAAGCCCTAATGGAGATGAAGCCACAGGCTCTGAATGGGACGAAGGCCACTGGTAGTATCTGTCTCAGGTTTGAGAAGAAAAAAGAGAAGCTTATTGGGTTATTACTCAGTGTGCCAATACTCGGTTTCACATAACTATGTAAATCTCAGAAGTCTGAGAGATGCCACAGTCAAGACATATGCTAGCACTAATGATGAGTGAAATATGAAAGGGAAAAATTAAACCGATCACCAAGAAAAATTTCAGAGAATGCAATATTTTTGCTGAAATTCTTCCCAATTTCTTCCATACAGCCAGCTAGAGATAAGGAATGCTCCATGTGCAGGGAAAGGAGGCTGGTCAAAAAATATATTTCATGGTTTAACTCCTACAGCCATGTTTCTTTCACATGATATCAGGGAAGCACAAACACGGACCAAACCACTTCTCTGGTCCTTCGTCCTTCCTTGTACCACTTCATAGCAAACACGCAAAAGAGCCTAGGGCTGTCATTTTGCTGGGATAGACATTGAGACCTTCAACACATACGTTCCTCACCAGGGCTTAAAACACAGGAGACAATATAAGCCTATTCCTTTGGAACCGAGACTGAAAGGTTTGTTGAAAGGAAGCAATTATTTTCTGCTTTTTGAGATCTACTTTAAGAGTCAGTAGTGTTTGTGACTGTTTAGAATGCCAGAACAGTCATTAAACCCCAACAATGTAATAAAAACTTAATGAAAATAGAGTTGATAAAGAAAACCAAGACTGGAATAGCAGCTTCAGGGGCAGTTTTCTTCATGTTTTTACAGAGCAGGACTGCATACCTTATTTTTTTCCCCGAGTCTACTACGCTTAAGGAAAATTACATATATTTGCATTGTAAATTACTATTCAGTGAGGTTAGACACTATAAAATTTTCCAGTGGTTCATATTATTTTTTCAGAGTGAAATACCAGAAGGAATGAAATACTTATTCCATTGCTGGTTTTCTTTCTTTTCATGGTTATTTCATAGCACAAAAATTGTTAGCCACATTCTTAAAGAGTAAAAACAGGGGTAAAATTGGAAGCTTTTTGCATCCTCAAAAAATTTTAAATTAATAACACGAGAATATTAGAAGAAACTTCTGTGGTACTGGAAAACCAAGACAATAGCACTTGTTTGAATTACATGAAGTGCCTAGAATTTTACATAAAATAAAGAATAAAACCAATAGTTATACTGCTACCAAACTTCATCTTCCTGAGTGGACATAGGAAACAGAAGGACACTACTTGAATTCAGTGGTGTTCATGGGGCTAACTGTAGGTATCACAATTAAATTTTCAACCAGGATAAATAATCAGATCTCATGATTTCACAGGGTAGAGTATGTTAAAAGGAATCAGTATAGTGATGGCACAAGAACTACAGGACAGCCAAAGCAGGGACAGCCACTCCTGTCATGTGCCAGACTAGCATGCTGTAGCTTCACCAAGCAGACTGAGGTGTCAGGAGTATAAACACACAAAAAACATTCCCACGGCTTGGGAATGACAGGGCATCTCCCAAATGCAGCACATGGCAGTTGTCTCGTATGTCATAGATGAAAAATATAATTGTCACATAATGCCAAATAAAAACAGAACTGCACAGGAAACTTTTCTCTGATCGTGCAGAAATGGTTAGTTTTTCACAGAATAACCATTACAGTCCTGAGTTTGACTCCTAGACAACATGGAAGCTGTTGAACTAACATCTTGTCTTCTGTGCCACTCTTGTTTTATGTCAGTGGGTGGAGGATCAGTGACCCAAACTGTAATGATTTGTTCCTGCCATAAGGGCAATACTTTATCATTTGTATCTCCTGCATGTGTGTTGGTAGTGGCAGAATAGTCATCTGTTCTCTTCATTCCAGTATATGCAGGTTGTGTCTAGGGCCAGGAAGTCTTTCTTTTATGCATATAATCCCGGTAGGTAATTGCTTTGTCTTTATATAACCTTAAGAGTATGTCAGATTCTCACTTTCTAATTTCTATAAGGTTATTGTATTTTAGGAAAGAGTCTATTTAATGTTTATCCAACTGTCAGAATCATAAAGTGTATAAACTCTATGATAAATACCAAGAGACTTCTTTTTAGAAAGCCTTTTAAATCTCCAGGTTTAACGCCAGAGTTAATGTATGAAACAGAAGTAAAAAATACTGTCTGAATTAAAAGGGATGGCATTTGCAGCTGGTTCCTGAGTAATAATCCAGAATATAGAATCATGAAACAGTATCCTATTTTACACAATGCCTCAAAATAGTTTGATGGAACAATATAATGGTTAGCACAAACTCTGAAAAGATTTATTAGGAAGCCTTGATCTTTTCAGTTCTTGATTCTAAAATATCATAATTTTTACTAATTTGTAATAAACAAATGTTAACAAATTTTAAATAAACCAGCAAGTGAAAATGTTACAAGCTGATATGTCATAATTTTTATATCAACACAAAACAAAAGTGTGAAATAGTAAATAAGGAACTTATGCAGTGAACTGATACTGATCATAGTACAATGTGGAAATCTGTTTCTTTTCACACTAGAAAATACAGAATTATAAATTAGTAGTTCTTCATTGTACACAAAATGAGCCAACTACAAAAGATTTCTATTACATGACTGACACTTTTTACACCCTTGAAAAGAATTTCAAAAGTATCTAAATTACTTACATGAAGTCACTGGTAATTAACCTTCTTCATTTATTGCATGCTTTTTAAAATACTTAAATATTCAGGCTAGAATTTTTATGAGCTTGGAACTCATTCCTGGAGCTGGATTTTCAGAAGAGGTTAGCATTTAATTCCCACTGAAATGCTAGAATAAACAGCCATAT
The DNA here is from genome assembly GCA_038380795.1 of Pyrocephalus nanus. NCBI lineage: Eukaryota > Metazoa > Chordata > Aves > Passeriformes > Tyrannidae > Pyrocephalus > Pyrocephalus nanus. The sequence continues at coordinate 45,299,648 of CM076259.1, forward strand.
ATCAAGAGTTCAAGAGGACAGCAAGTCAAGCTCTGCTAGAGCTTTCAAAGGTTATTTGACATAGTAGCAAACATTTCTCAAAAATTTTAATTAAAATAAAGTAAGGAAAAAGAAATTTGTTGAGAAGGTCAAGATTAAAGACAATCTTGAAAGGTCCTCAAAACTAAATGAGCACTTGCTTCACTTGTCAATACAGTTAACGATGTTGAATTTGGGGTCAAAGCAGGACCGATAATGAAAATGTAAATTATCTCAAGCAGAAGCAAATCCCCAAGATACTGGTGAATTTTGACCAAAGCATTGTAAGAACTGCCATATCAACTTGCAGATTCTGAAGTCAGGTTTTTCTAACATTGCATTGCTTGCTGTTAATGCCTTGTTGAACAAATGTTTACCATGTTAACAAAAAGGAAAATCCAGGAGATTAGTAGTTTGCTTCTTCTGATTTTGGTAGTTTGTTTCCTCTGATTTGTTTTGTTGTACTTCAAAAACACTGACTTTTTATCTTTTACTGCAGGTCTTAGAGGTGTTATAAGAAATCATTCTATGGATGATTGGCATAGATGGCATGGTCATGTGTAGCAGCTGTTCTGCAAGTCCTTCTGAAATAAACATCTTACATGCTGTTTCCTAAAATTAAAAGTACTGGATAGTGCTACCCAGTGTTTCATATCCATTGTCTGGAGAGTGGTGTCCCACATGTCTGGAGGGTACTAAAAGTACTACCCATACTTAAGAGGACTGAAAAATGTAGCCTGGCTCACTGTGGGACAAACAGCTGGATGATATTAAGGGCGCAGGTTAAGAGGAGGTGGCAGCAGGTAAGTGTTGAAAGGGAGTATGCAAATAGAATCTTCGAAGACACTGCTGTGGATTACATCTCAGCCTTATCAATTTTGTTTCTATGAATTAAACAGCACATTTTATGCTGAATGATGTAAAATGAAGGGGTGCAGCTGATACCAAGGGGTTCTTCACCACTTGCTGCAGGAGCCAGGAAGAAGTAGCTAGTGATGTGCTGAGCCACTTAGATGCCAGAAGTCTATGGTGCCAGATGGGATCCACCCTAGGGTAATGGGGGAGCTGGTGGAAGAGCTTGTGAAGCCATTCTCCATCATTTATCACCAATCCTGGTTAACTGGGGAGGTGTTATGGCCACGCATAAGGACTGGAAGGAGTGTCCAGGAAACTACAGGTCTGTCAGACTGACCTTGGCCTGGTAAGGTTATGGAACAGATCATTCTAAGTGCAATCACACGGCACATACAGGACAATCCAGTCAGCACTGGTTTAGGAAGGGCCTGATCAATCTATCTCCTTTTATGACCAGGTGACTCACCTGATGGATGAGGGGAAGGCTGTGGATGGAATCTACCTGGACTTCAGCAAAGCCTTTGACACTGTTTCCACAGCATTCTCCTGGGAAAATTAGCAGCCTACAGCTTGGACAGGGGCACTCTCTGCTGGGTTAGGAACCAGCTGGATGTCCGGGCTTGGAGAGTGGTGGTGAACGGGGCTGCATCCAGTTGGCACCTGGTCACTAGTGGTGTCCCCCAGGGCTCAGTGCTGGGTCCAGTCCTTTTTAACATCTTTATTGATGATCTGCATGTTAGCACTGAATCTACCAGTAGCAAATTCACAGAGGACACCAAGTTGGGCTGGAATGCCAATCTGCTGAAGGGCAGGAAGGCTTTGCAGGAGGATCAGGACAGGCTGGATAGATGGGCCAAAACCAATGGCATGAGGTTCAATAAGACCGAGTTCCAGCTCCCATACTTTGGCCATGACAACCCCATGCAGCACTACAGGCTTGGGGGAATGTGACTAGGAAGTGGCCCAACAGAAAAGGACCTGGTGGTGTCGGTCAAAAGCAGCTGAACAAGAGCCAGCAGTATGCCCAGGTGGCCAAGAAGGCCAATGGCATCCTGACCTGAGTCAGCAATGTACTTGGCACTGGTGAGGCCGCGCCCCATAGTACTGTGTTCAGTTTTGGACCCCTCACTACACAAAGGACATTGTTGCCCAGAGAAGAGCAACAGAACTGGTGAAGAGTCTGAAGCACGTGTCCTGTGAGGAGTGACTGAGCGATCTAGGGTTGTATAGCCTAGAGAAAAGGAGGCTGAGTGGGACCTTATCCCTTTCTACACCTACATGAAAGGAGGTTTGTAAAGGATTGGTTAAAGATGGAGTCTGCTTCACCAGTGCCATGAGCATGGAGCTAAAAGCTCCTGATGCACCAGCTAGGCTGCTGCAGGAGCTGAGCTACTTGCAAAAGGCCCAGGAGGTACCTATCAAACTATCAGTAGGGAAACAAATTATTCTTAGTAAAAAAGATAAAGAGTTGTTACAATCAGGAATGGCAGGACTCACTCTTAAGTAAGGTATGTCAGGCAGATCTTGCTTGGATACTGGTGAACTGTCCAATGCACACTCAGGGTCTATAAGAGCAATGATATTTGAGGCAGTGCCCTGGGTGAATGGGGTGACTGCTGAGGGGACTGCTGGGGGACTTGGAGGACTACTGGAGAAGCTGCTGCCACTCTGTTACCCCGCCTGCTGGTTCGCTCCTCAGAGGCTACAAGGAGTCCAGGGAAAAAGTCTTACGGATATCTACCAGCTTGCAAGTCAGCAGCACTTCATGGTGGTGGTAACTCCAGTGCCTTTAAGTTATACTTAGCTTTTTCTGCTTTTCTATCTTCCTTCTTTCTCTCTGCTCTTTTGTATTACAAAATAAAGTTGAATTATCATTTTGGGATCCAGCATCTGGCCTCATTTGTGCCTTAATCTTGCTTATGGGGATGGTTTCCCTCTGCATCTAAGTGGATTGGAATAAGATTGTAGCCAGATGGGTATCAGTCTCTTCTCCAAGGCAACTAGAGACGGGACAAGAGGAGATAGTCTCAAACTGCACAGGGGAGATTTAGGTTGGACATCAGGAAGAAATTTGTCACAGATGTGGTGTTAGATACTGGAATGAGCTGCCCGGGGAGATGATGGAATCACCATCCCTGGAGGCATTTAAGGAAAGACTGGACGTGGCCCTTAGTGCCATGGTCTAATTGACATGGTGCTGTTTGGTCATAACTTGGACTTGATGATCTCAGGGGTCTTTTCAACCTAATTGATTCTATGATTCTGTGAGGAGGATCTCAGGGAATGAACTAGGTGCCACATATAGAGATCTGTATTCATCACCTTTAATTCAGGCATCTCACTTTGCTACTTCTGAAGTCTGTTACCCAGAAGCCAGTAAAAGGAGAACAGAAAAAGGCATGTTAACAGGGTGATTCTGCTCTGTTCCTTGCTGGAAGCAATTACATCTCTTCATGGACTACATAAGGAGCACATAGCCCTAAGAAAACTAGGTAAAAGGAACTTGTGCTGTAAGTTAGAAAGTAATTAATGAAAATGATCACAAGGAGAAGTAACAATAACTCGGTTTTTGTTTATGAAACAATAAAATACAACACTAGGCAACATTTGCTGTAAAGATAGTGAAGCATCATTGCTGTTGTAGAAGGTGCTCATGGCACCTCATCTTCAGTATGAAACATAATGCTTGTCACCAGTGCTCAAGAAGAGTGACTTCTGACTTGGAAAAGGTGCAGAAGAGCACCATCAGGATCAGGCAGAGTGTGAAAGGCTTTGCTTGCTTAGCTTGGCAAAATGCAGGCTAAGAAAATTTATGGCTGCTAATAAATACATGTTGGGTTAAATGCTAAGAGCAAATAAAACTGTTTGTGCTAAAGAACAATGCTTGAATAAGAACAACTGGGATTAATAAACTGAACACAAGTATCTTTTAACACTGAAGCTACTGAAATAAATCTATCCACAAACCTGTCTGGAACAACTTTCCAGAAAGAGTAACATGAACAAAATATTTTCACATGCTTAGAATTGAAATAAAGAATTTTATGAAGGAAATTTGTGTCTCTAGTTTACCTGCAAGGGCAGGGAACTGGCTGCAATGACTAAAGAGATCCTATCTTCAGTGCTAAGCTCTTCTGGCTGTCAGTGAGCGTGAGAATGAGAGTTGCTGGTTGCTGAAATATCTAGGAAATCTATTTCAGCTGAGTTGGTGAGTTTATTTTAAAAAGGAGACTGCAGTTTTAAATTAAAGACTTGTATGTTTTTTGGTATTGAATAAATGTGACAAAAGTGACAGACAAAATGACAGTAAAAAGTGTAAAACCTCTTGTATATGAAGCTCATGATTTCTGCATGGATTTGCCATTCTGAGGGCTGCCTCTCATTCAGACTTGGGAACAGAAGCCATTTATCATACCGTTGTGGCAATGTCACTGTCAGATGGCCAGCCTGTGGTCCACCTTTGCAGAAGTGCATACCAGGAAGAAACTTCACGTTCTTTGGTCTCTGGGAAATGAGTCTCATAACCTTGGGTCAACAAGCAATCTCACTCGCTATGGACAGCCCCTCTCTCCTTCCCCTAGCTTTTGCCCCAAAACAAATCTTCATTGCATACAGCTATCAAGTGAAGAAAAGACATTCATTTGAATTATTAGGTAAAAAAAAAATTTTCATGCTCAGAATCAAAATTGGTCTCCCTCTAGTGACATGTTTTGGTTTTGTTTTTTTTCAAAAACCAGGACAAGGCAGGGAAGTTGGGAATTAAGGGATTGGAAAACTGGGGATACATCACAGAGATTAAGTCTGTCTTAGTAGAGAATGAACAGGTAAATGAGAGATGCAGTAAAAAAGATTCAGGATACACAAAAAAAAAATAGGAAAACTTGATGGATAGGAATCTAAAAAAAGACACCATCATTAAAGACATGAACCATAATTCCTCACACAGAAAACTGTGTGCTTTAATCTTCTTTCTAGTGTTCTGCCTTTGAGACTATAAAGTCTTCAGGGCAGGACTTTGTGTTTCCAGTGCTGCAATCAGGGTTTTTTTCAATCAGAGTAATTGAATGTTTACAAAATGTGGAAAAATTGCAGAAAACTTCATACCTGCCAGATAAATAGCACAGACAACAGTTCTTTTATTATGACTTCATGATCCATGAAATATTCCATTACCATTAAGGGACACACTCTAATTACATGTTGCTTTGAAAGTAATGTTGGTACTGTGTGTCTGACAAGAAATTTTATTCAAACATTAATTTCATCTAGTAAACAGATAGTATTAGAAAATAGAGAGCTTTATCTGCATGATTGAACATTTTAAAAAAGAGCAAACAAAATATTCTATTGAAGTTTATTTAAAAGAAAATAAATATCTCTAATTTGTGAATTTGATAATTTTATAGCTAATGTTCTGGCACTGAGGACTTTGTATTTATATTATGACGCTGTTTCATATTAACACTCAAAACAAAAATTCCCATGCTTACCTGGCCTTATGAGAAAACTTTGTCCTCTGAACACTGTTGTTTTTCTGTATGAAATCCTGCCTAGGTCTTGTAGCTGAAGTGCCAAGCTAATCTCCCTTTTTCTGCAGAGATAATAACATGCTAATAGAAACTCCGGACAAGTGACTTGTATTATTTAGCAATTAACAACTGCCACTGTAATAGAACTGAAACATCAGCAAGGACAAAATGTGAAAAACTACTTTTTTTTCTCTCTGGAACCATTGTTCTGTTGGAGTGTTGTGTTCCTCAGAAGCAAAACCTTTGCAGAGTTTTTTTAATGGAGACATTTTGAAACATGCAAATACATTCATTTTATCTTTCCTCATCAGTAACTTCAGATAGTCCAGGGACATGAGTGAATTTCTCCAAACTCTGTATTATTTAAGAAACATTATAGAGAAGACCATAAATATATCTTTGCGGCAGAGAAAGCACTATTTATTTGCAAAATCCTGCTGAAGAATTACCCTGTGTCTACGACTTTGTCTTGCTCAGCATGACCAGTACAAATGAAATGAGGCATGAGCACAGCACAAGAGCAAAATTCAAATAACCTGTCTCCCTCACAAGTCCATCTGGTTTCCCAGTGCATTTTCTTTGTGCCGAAAGAAAGCATGACACATCAGCAGGGACATGACAAGAAGAACAGAGATATCATGGGAAAAGCTTCTACTTTAGCCAGCCACCCACTGCTGTCAGAGAAGGGAGCTGCTGCCTCCCAACAGCTCTGTGCTGCTTTGGGATTGGGGTGTTAAGAACCTGATGTAAATGGGAAACAGCAGTACCACTGCACCAGAGTGGACCAAGGCAAGGAGAAAAACTAGGTCAGCACAACATAATGTGATCAAAGTATTCAATGTCTTCTTTTTAAAAAGTCCAGTTAAATATACATGCCTTTTTGGAAGTAACAATACAGCATTTGGTTTATATGTTAATAGATGAATCAGAACAACTGCAGCCTTTCTCCCTATCAGTACTTAAATAATGATAGATCAGTTCAACATCTCCCTTTAAACAGATTTGACCTTCCAATCAAGAACAGAAAAATTCCTGTTAAACTCAATATGCTCAATAAACCATCCAATTTATACATGCTTTTGCAAAGTCTGCGACTATTTATGCATCTTAGAACATACTTTAAATATTTCATAGGACAGGCACAATAGCCTTGTGCTGATCCACATGTTTTAAACTGGCTGCAGCTCTTTGCAAGTCAAACAGCATCTTGCTTTCTCCTGCTCTACACACCATACTTGGAAGGAGCTCCCTGTAAAAAGCCACAAAACCACCTCCTTATTCTCCAACGAATCCTTCCTTTACTGGGATTTTTATACATTAGAAGTTCCTGACATGAATTAGACTGCCAGTGTGTTTCAACCTCTGCTAAAGTCTGTGATGCTGAGCAAGAGAGACTCTATGTTTCTGTACTACACCTTTGTTTGCAGTCATCTGCTGCCTTTCCTTCTACTCTGATATAGAAATATGTGGGTGAAGGAGACATTTAATTTTTTTTAACTTGTGTTTGTGCAGGGCTTCATATATGCAGGTGTCTGTTTATGGATACAGATACTAAGTGCTATAGAAATAAAAGTAATATAGAGGATTAAAAAAGAATACTTGATATCAAGTAATTTTTTCATCATTAATGAACAATTTCTTTCCAAATTGCCAGTTTCACAAGCTAAAAGGGAAACTCTCCTATGAGGAAGGTAGATCCTCTGTTCTCCCATCACTACATTCTCTAGAAGTATTATCTTCAGAGGCACATGTTTTCAGCTGCTTCCTGCATTGGGAGAAACACAGAGTTAATTGCTAAAATGAAGCAGGGCTTAAGTCACAGTCTCTCGAAAGATGGAGCTCAGATATACATTTATATCTATATATATATATATAATCCTGAGAAGAGGCAGTCCAACAAGTTTCACTAACATCATCTTGAACAAGCCGCTCTAAATAAAGCTTGTTAAAAGGAAAGATGGTGACAAGACCTATGTGCACTGAGACATCACTTCTGCTTATGGGAATAGTTAGAAAGAAAAATTCCACACAAATGGACATCAAAGAAAACAAATGAAGACTCTGGTCCTTTTCTTGTCCAAGCAAAGATATTAAAAAGGAACCTCTGTGTCCTAGCTTATGAGAAAGATTTTCCTAATTATTAATTATCATTTAGTGCTGCCAGAGTTGTTGTCAAAAATGGTGATAATGAGATATAAACTGATATAGTATTAAAAACAGTGGATGACAAGTAGGCCAAAAAATATAGGACTAAAGAGATTTTAAAACAGCTGCATGTAATAGTTTGCAAACAGATGTAAGAGAAGAGGTAATGTAACAAGTTTACTATGTTGGCTTTTTTATTTTAAAAATAGTAAAACTGTTGCAGTAATTATAACACGTATTGCACCCAATCCTTAATAATTTTAATATCTGTAAGTGCTCCCAGTGGTTAAAAATGTGTGAGGGGAACCAGTAATGCAGGGGCACTAAAAATTTTCTTTATTGCTAAAGTATAAAAAGATAACTGGAAAGGTGACAAGAAAGCAAAATATATTTACAATGGTATACTAGAAATTTAAATTGCTTACAATTAAGTATTCCATAGACTACTCAGTCAAAAATAGGAAATATATTTCATAAGAAGTACTAAACTTTTTTTGGTTTGTGGATCCAGGTGGGAAATCTCAGTATTTTCTCAAACTAAAGTTGCATTACCCATCCATGTGGTTTTTTTATATTAGAAAACTAACAAATTTGTAACAGAGCCACACCTAGAGGATTTGTAGAAGAGGTCAAGAAGGAGACAAAACTATATTGCATATGAAAGTTCTTGGAGGAAAAAAGAAAAAAGGAGAATCTGTTAATTGGAAAATGCCTCATTTATCCAGATGGACATATGTTGTTTTGATAAGTAAATTATTTTAAAGGAGAAGACTGTTAGTTTCCATATGGCAACTACAAAAGGGAATGATTTTGAGGGACTCCTCTGTCACAACAGCCATCAGCCCAGAAAGTCTGAGATGCCCAAGTTTGTGGTGAGCAGACTAGAATTTACTGTAGGTGGGACAGAATGGGTGACATTCACATTGCCTAACTTTAGATTACTAAAACATACACACTTCCTTCTGAGCTACTTGTTTTCAGATAATTTAAAGTCATGAGGAAGAACTAAAGGCTTTTAGATCACCCCAGATCAGCCAGGTCCATATCTTTTCTGACAGTGAAAAAAGACCTCTGTGACTAGCTCAGCTGAAGCCATCTGCATTTTATCACATGAATCTGTCCTGCTCTGTCACTTTTACTTTGTTTTAAATCAATTTAAAACTCTTAGTTACATCTAAAACCCCAAGTCACATCCTTTGGCAACTAAATTTCTGTCGTTTTTGAGATTTCAGCCTAGTGCTCTATAGTTTCTGGTAGGAGACCTGTGCAGATGCTGCTAAGATTGCTAGGTCTGCAACCAAGATTACCTCAAAGTGTTTGTCAGGTCACATGGATTTCTGGATTTCTGTATCAACTGAAAGGAGACCATGTGGGAGTTAGAAAGAACCTGGAGAGGGCAACTTTCCTTCAGGAGAAAAGCTCTGTTCATCTATGCAGCAGGAAAAGACGGCACAGATGTCTTCTGGTATGTAAATTTCCTTACTAGCAAAATTTCTGTCTTCCTCCTAGATCTCCAGCTAATAGAGCAGAGCCACTGGGATAAATTAACAGCTTGGCTGCTGGCACAGACAGCAACTGTATACCTTCTAAGCAGAGATGTGAAAACAAGCACCAAACTCTAACATGAAGTCAGAATTCCTTGCCTGGGATTTTCAGGCTGCCCACTATGCAATGAGAAATATGTAGTGTGCATAGGTTAAAAATAGCCATTTGTCTCTATATTCAGTTTTAATAATTCATTATTATACTTGTATTTGCTTTTTTATGATATACATTAGTGTCTTACGAATAGGATGACACACTTTATCTTTTGAAAAAATTGTCTATAGATTTCGGTTGCCACTTTTTTTTTTTTTTTTGCTTTTTTTTGTACAGAAGTACTGAAGAAGCACAAGAAACACTTTTACTAAACAGTCCAGTGAAGTAAAGCAGTGACTGATTTGTCACTGATCCAGTCTCTAGGAGCAGGCAGCAAGCAGCCTGCTCACAGCTCTTGAACAGCCAGACTAATCATCAAAGCAAATGCATGCAGAGATAACTCCACAGACCTTTCCCCACCTCCTAAATTTGTCTTTACTGTCCATGAAAAACTAAATAGCAGAAATAAAACACAAAGATGCACCCTTTAGAGGAAGCATCTTGTTTAGCAGATAGATCGCAATATACAAAACATGATCCTCTGACACAGTAATTCCAGGAGAGTTTCTCTGTTCCTGACAAAATGTAACTGCAGTTCACAGCAGCATTTTCACAGGATAGGTGGAAAAATTAACATACTGCCTATGGCTACTCACATTTAATACCTAGCTGTGCTACCTCTCTACTATAAATACAGGATGGCAAACCCACACTGCAGTAGGTTATTATGTGAGCGCAGTCTCATAGGTTTATAAAATTTTTAAACCATAGAAAAGTCATAATTATCTGTTTCAAATTCCAGTCAGTGTCACAGAAAGAGCACTGAGTCACAGGTCAGAGGACTCTGACACCCAGGTCACTTTCTTCCACTGAAGAAAATTTTCACTTGCACAGATTCTTCATCTCTGTAAGCCCAGAAAGAAATCAAGCAGGACAGGAGCAGTAGTTTAAAAATCTCCCCTTGTAGAGGTAGAAATAATGCTGTGCTTTCTTACTTGCTTTTTTAAAAAAATCTTTCCCATGTCAATGTGAAATATTATTTGTTACCTTCACAGAAAGAGATGAGCGATTCAGGATAAATGTATCTTTTAATTAGTATATCTTTTATAACTAATTAGTTCTGTTTTGTTTACAAATACTTTGATATTTCTGGCAATATTTTCCTTGTCCAGCAGGCAGTCTTCTCCTTATCACTGAGCAACCTGCCAGCTTTTAAAGAAAAGGCTTGTACTGAATTAGCATTATTTTCCACAATTCTATGGAATTCAGTACTGACTCAGGTTACATATTTCATATGACATCAAGCAATTCAAGCCACATCTTCCTGCAAAAAGAGTTATCACTTTCTCCTTGAGAACAAGGACATGCAGTGTTTGATATATCCTGTCTGTATCCACACTCTGTTTCTTAAGGAATAGCAAAAGCTATTTATCCTTCTAACCCCTTTGTAAGCAGAATGATGACTCAAATGTGGCTTTGACTCAAGATAACCAGGGAGAAAGGGAGGTGACAAGTCAGGCTCAGGGAAATCTTCTCTTGTATTCTACTGATCCTTTAGCAGACAAAAATACCACATCTCTTTGTGTGGACTTGAGGTTATACTGCTATCAGCAAGCCGAACAGGGGATAAATATAGGTGAGAAAATATGTTTCATCTGCAGAAGCATAGCCGGAGACCCTTTGGAGATGCTAAAGTGAATGTTATTCAAATTGTGAGGGATTACTATAACTTCGTATAACTATTTCATGCTAAATCTGCAGTAAGTTATATTATAAGCAAACTTCCTGGACTCTCTCCAGGTCAGTAGGAAGGGACAGGCACTACATGTCCCAGTCCTTACATTCTACCCCCAACAGCTGCCTAAAATATGTCAAATGGATTCCCACTGCAGCCTTTCAACTCTACAGAAAGAGGCTAGTCAACTATTTCAGGGTAGAATTAAATGTTTGAAGAACTGACCTCAGAATTCCATGCTTCCAAGCATAGCTACATCTCAGAAGTTAACTCTCTAGCTATGATTAATGTAAACCTCACAAATGAAATGATAAAGAATCAGTAAAAACTGCGGTGAGAATAATTTAGCTATTTGAAAGCACTGAAATAGTTTCACTTCATCTTTGAAGTCTAAGGGACTGTATGAATTCCTACTTTTTAATTTAATTTTCCCTTTGGTAAATGAGTCATCTTTTCATAAGCCTTGACCATCATTCTGTGGCAAAAGTAATGTATCAGATCGCCAAGTATAAGGTCAAAGATGGGCTATGATGACATTTGAAATTTGAAAGCAAATAGGTTTTGGTAATTACAGTTTTCACTTGGATTAGCAGTTTATTATATAATGCTTCATATTCCAGAAAAAAAATGCTCTTGATAATTAGTTACTTTATTCTATTTAGTGACAGAATATTTCACAGAACTCTTAGCAAATTTTTCAAGCACATTCATAACCTTCAAGTTTAAATCCCACAGAACATTAGTACCTCTCATGCTACTCAATTACAGATACTTAGTTTGAATTTCCAACGGAAATTGCAAAACGCAGTTGGTTTTAGGTGACCACACATTCATGCATTGGGTGTTTTGGTAACTTATTTATGTGTAGAACACCCTTTCTAAATACAAAGATCTTTTCTGTTGAAGGCCAGCTAAAATCCACACACCATGTTAAAATACTCAAAATAGTAAACATGTGACTTTCACCCAGAAATATTTTAACATGGATTAGTTAGGATTTAGAATTAATACAAGCAGTGTAGAAAAATGCACTGGGTCTAACAAAAAGAAACAAAAAATGTATTATTTGTCTACAGTCACATACGTTAGGTGACCTGCAGATACACAGCAAAGAAGCAAAAAGCCAGTTCTGTCAGAAATGTGTTGGTAATTTGATGAATTAGACCACAAACGGGAGTAAAAATAGCTTCACTGGGACTATGCTAGAGGAAGCTTTGGTGTGGAGTGAACCTCTCATTAGCTAAAAAAAAAATAACATTTAAGCTTCTAAATAGACCTGTCTAGGTAAGTTTACTGAGTAAAGCTGTGAAAGATGATTGTCTGGAATACCAGTGGACTGACCTCAATTTAGTTGGTGTCTCCCAGCTCCTAATTCAGCAATGTACTCACAACAAGGACTCTTTCCAATTTTGTCAGTCAGGTCCTCAAAGTATCCATACTGGCAACACTCTCTCCCATTGTAGTTTTATAATGATACTGTGAAACACTACTCCTCTGCTACTTAAGACTACGGCTCAGGCACTCAAGCCACCTTTTCTAACATGCTCAGAGGAAAAAAAAAATGCATAAATTTAACAGCTGTTTTATTACACAATAATATCACAATTATCTTCTCTGCAGTTTTAGTCACCTACATGATCATACCTAAAGCCTCCAAGCAACAGACCTATTACTCTGAGTCAGTTTCTTTTTGATGTGTAGCTAGCACACTTACATAGACATGACTCAGTGTAAAAGTTTCTCTTGAAGTTGGACTCAGAATGGACTGAAAACTCCACAATGAAGTCAATTTTCTCTTCAAAGAGTATTTTTGGACAAAGGACTTTTTTATCATTTTAAATTATACAGACTACAGTGAAGTTATTATGTAAAATTACAGTACATTGCACTAAGAAAAAACAATTTTCAGGGAAAAAAGAAGAGCCATGACATTGTTCTGATGATTCTGAATACTGCAGACAAAGCCTTTGAATAAATCTGGCAGTCAGATAATCAGAAAATGATTGAGTGAAATATTATAAAGCATAAAAAATAGGAATATTTTAAGATCATTACTGATTGATAGGTTTACAGAATTTTCTTGTTGTTTGGAAATATTTGGGCCCTGAAGAATCTGACCAGTATATGTAGACAAGGTCACGAAGAAAGAAGTAGTACTTTTTCTTGTTCAGTTCCTTGTTCGGACTTGGAAACTATTCCGTTGAGGGAAGGAGAATTGCTTACCAGTGATACTGAAGAGATCTGGATGATGGCCCTGTCTGACCTTCTGGCAGCAGAACCATGACTCTGATAGGTATCATCAACAAAGCTAGAAATCTTCCCCAGATTCCCGCTACAGCTCTGCTCACACAACAGTCAGAAACTATTACAGCCTCTATTGCTCTGTTTCTTTTCCACTGTAAAATTAACACTTTGTACTCAAATACTAAAATAATATTAAGATTACACAGAATCATTTCTGAAGGAAAAAAGCTTTTTTTGTTTGTTTGTTTTTGTTTTGTTTTGTTTTTTTCTGTTTTGGACTCTATCCTCATAAAATCTTCTTCTAAATGGAAAAGCTGTGAGTTTTTTTCTTGTGCAATGTTGGCCATTCAATGGCAATAAAACTATTTTTAAAAAAGATCCTCTATATTAATCTTTTTAGCTGTTAGATAAAAATAGTCATATTTAGAGTAATGGAGTCAGATTTAATTCTTTCTTACAAATGATGATAAACCTAGTAGTTTGTCATTTCCTGTTACATATCCCTAGGACACTTAATAAATTGTTTATGTTCGGATTTCATCCAAAGTTCAGAAATCCCTTTCTCCAAAATGGATGTTCTATTTGTCTTCAAAACATTCATTTAACTCTTCACTTTATTTACCCCTTCCCAGAACTGTATCTGTTGTTCCTTCTACAAAACTGAGATGAAATATAACCTAGATTCCATAGAAAATTTTGCAGTTTTTCCAAGGATACCAAGAAAAGAATTCTTAGCAATAATATTAAATTTGAAATACCCAAGAAAGTTCTGGATTACAATAAATAGCCTATTTATTCCAGCTTAGATGCACAATAATAAAATTCTTATTTGCAAACAGTTTTCCTGAAAAATATACTGTATTTTATATATATGCATGTATATATGTATATAAGTTATCTAAAAAGGTCCTGAGCAGTTGAAGATTTTTTGCTAAACTCTTCCGAGTTTTAAATGGAAAGTTGTACGCTTTATAAGCATTTGTTTTGAAGTGTGAGGAACTTTCTTTGCTTCCCATTAGAAAACATTCAAATTTCAAGCATTGGTTTAAATAAAAGAAAAAATCAACATAGCAGTATTTTACATACTCAGTGTAGGAATGCAAAGTTTAGGAAGATATTATAAGATAGTTTATGTTTTTCTAGATTGTTTAGAGCTGAACTCTTGCCAGAATAATATAAAACTTTATTTTTTACCTAGAGCTGAGCTTCCACTTCTCTACTAATTAGAAGGTTGAAAACCTGGACATCACAGTGATTTCTTCCACATTAAATTCAGACAAAAGGCTACTGCCTACTGGGTGATTAATATCGACCTATTTGGAAACAGAAATTTTCCATGATGGATACATATGTTCCTAGGTCATGTACCAACCAAGCATGATTCCAGCTGACAAAATTGTACGTCAAGGCCAAACAGTCACAGGTAGCTCATAAACTACACGAAAAACATCATTATAATAATAAAAAAAAAGTTTTTTCCAAGTTCATATATTCTTACTGCTGATGGCATTTAATTGCTTTTTTCCCATAACTAGATGACAATGAAAAAAAAGAAAGTGTTACTTTGATTGGAGACTAAAGCAAAACAGAATCTAGGCAAAAAAGTTTTCCTATTTGCACTCTTTAATTGGCCACTTCATTTTAGAAAGCTTGACCCAAAATAAATTATTTCTCTAAATGTTAATGTTAATTAGCTCAGAACACCAGATACAACGTAGCATTACACCAATTTCATTATTCTGAATTTCAGATGTGAATAAATTATGTTTCACCTTCGCTTATAGTAAGACAAAAGAAATACTGTTACATTTTATGGTTGAGGGGGAGGGGGGCAAAATATAAAAATATTTTTTCTCTTCTTTAACCTGCACCACTAATCTCATCCAGAGTTTTCCTCCTGTGTGGTACCTGCAGGGTGGACGGCAGAAAAAGTAGAGTATGCACTCCAGCTCTGATGTGTGCAAAACTGACCATGGAGGCACTCAAGGAGCACTATATACATTCAGAAAACACCTGCTTTTTGTGTTGGCTTCAGATTTATGACTCTTCATCAGTAGTCAAGCTCCACCACTGGGTTTTAAATTACTTTATTACAATATTAACAAAGGCTCTAGCATGTGGCAAATCCAGAGATTTGTTTTCATTGTATACTGTAATCAAAGAGAACTGCTTCCATACAATGGAACAAAGCAGAAAAGAAAATTCTGAAACCTTGAACAACTAGGTTAGGTGACTTTTATAGTACAATTTAAAACTCTTTGACTACAGAGTAAGGATTTAGGGATGGTTATTATTTCATTGTCTCAAATTGTAAAGATTTAACATCTTCTTCTAGAACAAGATAATGGAAGTGAAAATATTATTGAAAGGCAAAAAGTTATTTTTATCAATTACTTGTTCTCCCCTGAGTATGTAATCCTCATTTGAAAGAAACTTGTAAGTAGAAAATAAATCCTTCAAAACAATTTTCATAGCTACTCTCACTAGAATAATTCAGACTAAATACCTCATTATATTAATGCAAATTAGCTTTTATTATACAATGGATACCTTTAAATAAAACCTTGTCATTTAAATAAATTCAGGAACTATTAGAACACTTCAGGAATGTATGAGTTCCCTACATATAGGAAGGGAAAAGTTGGTTTCATAAGTCATTGGAAGTGAGCAAAAAGATATATGTAAGTGTAGTTTACATATTGAATGTAGGTTGCGTGTACATATGTATGTGGAGCACAGGGAAATGGCTTAGAGGAGATCACTATGGAGCTTTCAAGATTTTCCTCAGTTCAGGCTTTAAAGTGGATGTTTAGTGTTAATTATTGCCAACATTTTTAGTTTCTATTTTGCCATTAAAATATCCAGGGTCTTGTATGACCTCAAACATATTTAGAGTTCTGTTCTGATGAGCTTATTACAGAAGAGATCTTCTTTGTTATACATGTATTTTACCCTTATATGAAATGCATTTCAAATGATTCTCATTTGTTTTCTGTTAAGGACTGATATCTATAAGAAGTAAAATAACCTTCTATGTCTCCTTTAAAAGCTTCAGGTATTTTCTTCCTGTACTGCATATGGGGATAATATGAATTATTATAAGCTTAAAAGTCATTGCTGACAATAATGTTTAATTCCAAAACTGTATCTATTCATCCATCTGGATGCCAGCCACTAACAGAATACCCTGAGGGTCAGTGCTGAGTCAATGTTGCTTAACAGCTTCATTAATGAACTGGACAACAGGACAGAGTGCATGTTCAGATATAAAACTGGGAGGAAATGCTGATACACCGGATGGTTGTGCTGCTATTCAGAGGGACCTCAACAGGCAGGAGAAACGGGCCACTGGTGCATCTTTTCATCAGAGAAAACAAGGGGCATCCTGGCTGCCATTAGGGAGAATGTTGCCAAGCTGAGCACTGGTGAGGCCATCCCTGGATTGGTGTGTCCACCTCTGAGGTCTCCAGTACAAAAAAGATAAGGCCAGACTAGAGTGAGTCCAATGAAGGACCATGAAGACAATTGCAAGGATTTAAGAAATCGAAGCATCTAACAGTCAACTGACTGAGAGAGGATGTTTAGATTCTAGAAGAGGGTATTCATTGAGAATCTTGTCCACATTTATATGAACTTGATGGGGGGGATAGTAAAAAAGATAGAGCCAGAATCTTCTCAGTGGTGCACAGTGACGGGACAAGAGGCAATGGGCACAAATTAATTCCACTCAAACTTATGGAAAAGCTTTTTTATTATAAATGTGGCCAAGTACTGGCACAGGTTACCCAGAAAGGTTTTGGAGTCTTCATCCTTGGAGATACTCAAAACCTGACTGGAGATGGCCCTGAGCAACTTGATCTAGATGACCCCTGTTGGACTAGATGATCTCCAGAGGTCCCTTGCAACCTCAGTTGTACTGTGCTGTGACTCAGTGATATTTACAAATACTGAGCCTCCTTTCAAAGGCAATCACAAGTCTGAAAGAAAACCAAACTAAATGGTCTGTCTGAATATTTCATGGACTAAAACAAAGGGATGTGAGCGCTCTTCTTTGTGAAAAGATGAGACATTCACCAGGGATATATTTAAAGAAAAAAGTTCACAGAGACAATTTGTTCTATTCTTCTCAGTCTTATTCTACCATTAAAAGGTAACAAAGCTGCTTGTTCAGATTTTAAATGTGATGTTCTTTTTAAAGGCTTTTTAAGAGCAACAGCTGGCAAAGAGGGTTTAGGGTTCACTGAGCTTCAGACATTATATATCACAGCTGTGAACTCTGAAAGACTATTGATCCAGTAGCCCCTTCTAATTGACATGACACTAAAACTAATAGCTGCAGGCACCTGTAGAAGTCTCACAGATTTTCACTTTACTTTAGACTAAAAAATTTTATTACAAGCATGAGAGAAAATCAGTTCTGTCATAAAGGTACTTAAAAAGAGAAAGTGGCACTTGATTAATCCACAGATTATTATTTGTGGGAGTTGCAGGTGTCTTTGAGAACCTAGGGAGTGCTCTTCTTCAATAACACTTTACATTCTACAATAATACTTTGCAATCAAAGACAATGGGGAATACTTATGGATTAAAGAAAAATCAATTAGAAACTCAGTTCTTGGTTCTCCAGACTTTCCCCAAAGGTCTTGATGGTTACTGTGAGGATTAAAGATCAAGATTTCAAACTAATTTGTTATTTATTTTTTGATGGATGATTGATGAAAAACACTAAAATCTGGAGAGTTAATATATTGAGTCAACATTGTAAAGTACCCAAGTTAATTGGAATATTAAACCACAATTTTCTCAGAAGTGATTCGGCCACATTTGCAAAGACATTTAGATAGAGACAGAGGTAGCCATAAGCAACTTATACATCAAATAATAAAATAAAATAAATTATCATTTACCACCCAGAAATATTTTAGGTAATTATACAACTATTAAAATATGCTGCTTAGACATTTTGGAACAGAGGTTTGGACAATATATCCAGATCCGCGCAAGTGATTGAAGATTCCTAACTCCAGTGGCAGTCTCTGGAACTATGATTTTAAATCACTAAGTCACCTTGTGAAAATCGAACAGGCTTCAAATTTTTTTTGAGAAGGCCACCCTTTTTGAAAATGAATTAATATTTACCCAGTCTGGTCACAGTAGCCTGAAGAACATTAGATTTCAAAATCACAAGGACAGTGATCTTACCTTAAAAATCTATTTAGATATAAAAATTAAAGTTTACATAACAGAATCACAGTATACGCCGAGTTGGAAGGCACCCACAAGGATCACCGAGTCCAACTCCTGGTCCTGCAGAGGACTGTTCCCAAGATTCACACTACGTGTCTGAGAATATTGTCTAGATGTTTCTTCAACTCTGTTAGGCTTGGTGCTGTGACCACTTCCCTGAGGAGCCTCCTCCAGTACCCAACCACTCTCTGGTTGAAGAACTTTTTTCTAATATCTAGTCTAAACCTCCCTAACACAACTTCAGGCCATTCCCTCGGATCCCATCACTGATCATCACAGAGAAGAGATCGGTGCCTGCCCCTCCTCTTTCCCTCATGAGGAAGTTGTAGACTGCAATGAGGTCTCCCCTCAGTGTCCTCTTCATATGGCTCAATCTGAATGCCAATTACACAATTTAAAAGCTATGTTAAAGAAACTCAAAAACATGAAGTCTGCAAAATTAACCATTGCAGAGATTAGAAAATGTTACTGTTGAGGGTTGCCTGTATAACTCTAAATTTGTTTTCAGATGCCTAGGCACCTTATTAAACTGAATGGTCATATATCAGTGTTCTCTGAGGATCTACCTCATTCAAAGAATGACAATGCCCACAAAATTAATCAAAGTTCTGTACTTAGTAAGTCTAAAATGTGATTGCATACAAATTTATGTGCAAATGGCCAGTTGTGCATCTAAGTGGCTACCTGTTTCATTATCTGATTTGCATGAATAATCACTGTAATTATACAGTTTTAAAATGTAAGACCATAGTGTTTGCAGCTGAATAATATTACTTAATTCATGTATTATTCATGCTTATTAATCAATCATTTATTTAAAATACGTTTACATTAATCAGTTGCTCTCTACATAACTTACAGTGCTTCCTTTCCTACAGGATTCATCCCGTTCCTTTTGCCTAATCATTGTGCCTGTCATTTGGGAAGCAGAGGCTACACACAACTCTGCCAGATAGCAAGCTCCCTGTCTTATGGCTGCAATCTGTGATCTTTGTACTCAGTTACCCCATATATATTCAGAAAAATCTTAAAAACTAGGAAGATCTGTGCATCAGAATTACCTACTATACCCTTTTCCAAGTAATATGAGGTTCTATTAATCCTGCTTACATTTAATGAAAATTGTCAAAACCACCTTATCATTTCTGAATTTGTTCTCCTAACTGGCCCTTTCACTGTGAAAACAAAGATTGAAACCACAAGTTTTACAGGCCAGAGGCTGAAGAGTGAAACAAAAGCATGAAGACATGCTACTCGGCGTCAAAAAAAATGTATTCAATTCGTATGACCCACTAATCTCATATTTTCCATTCACTACATACTAATTTCTCAATATAGAACAACCTATTTTCTTTATTATTTGATATATAAATTGGAAGAGCAGATGACCTTTATATTCTCCAGGGAACAGGCCATTACAATTTTGTGATCCATACGTCAATCTGTTCTGCTCTATTATGCACCATTACCTGTATAAATTCCAAATTCTAAAGGACAAGACATCAGCAAAACATACCATGCACATGATTTTCATTAAGTCTAGGGAAGCAAAAAAAGTCTGTTACATGGAGATCTTTGCCATAGATAATTATTACACATACATTAATCAGAGAAAAATTGAAATGGAATTAAATCATTGCCAGTGATCAGCACCATTTTAACACCTCTGAAGGCACTGTGATGCAGAAAAGTCTTCAATGTTCCATTAATAAACTTAGAAAACAAGAGCTGTGCATAAAAAGGGTTCCCTGAGGTCCTGAATCTCAGTAATCAGTCAAATACTACTTTTCATAATAAATTAAAGTTCATCTTAAAATTAGTCTAGTTTTATAACAACAGCAGTGGCAGCATGCTTCTGTGATGACCTTTGGTGAGACACATTAGTGATACCACCTGACTGAAACTAACACTAAGAGAAAGACAATGTGGTCTGGGAAAACAGGAGGCAACTGCACTGCACACCAACACTCCATAATTCTCATAATTAAGTTGGAGCCAACTCCAAAGAGAGACTATACAAATGAGAGAGTTGCTGTGTGACCATTTGACTGTGAGTCTGCTTTTACTGTATGATTTAATTAGACTGTTACAATTAATGGGATGCAGCATCTGTCAGCATAATCCTCATAATATACTTCCTTCAGGATAACTGTATCAAGCTGAAACAGGGTACTCTCCCTGTTCTCTTCAACCATTATTCAGAATGCCCAAACTACCAGACAAAGCATAGGCAGAAAAAATCTGCCCAAGAGGTCTCCTGTTCACTCATGGGAAGATAAAACTAGTAGGGTTGTAGTATGTCCCTAGAGCTAGTAATGCTGCAGTACTGTTTGTATCACTAACATGATAATGTTAGCAATCCTATTCCCCACAAACTTTGTCTTGGTGGGAATGAGTATGACAAAACATCACAAAATAATGTAACTTGGTTTACATTTTTATGACACATATTTAGTCCTTGTATCATCAGTGTTTCCCTGGCAGCACCTTTTCAAGTAAATGTAGCGAGGCTATGTCATGGACATGTTATGGAGCCATATGCTAACATGCATGCAAACTTCATGCAAGAAAGGTCTTGCTTTTCTAAATATTGTCAGAGGAAACACTTTCTGAAAAAAAACTAGACACATTGCTTAAGGTTCCTTGTTTTATCCCCATTTACTCGTCTGTCAGAGACTGAAATGCTTAGTGATTTATGCATTCTGGGATCGACAGGGGATTTTGAAGGCTGGGAAGAGGCAGCAGCTGGCCTATCAAAGGCCATCCCCTGCCAAACCTGACAGGCAGAAAAACCCTTTTACTATGCCCCTCACAGGAACTCTGCTCAGGCCCAGGAGGAACTGGAGACTCATGGCATGGCCCGGGAGACTACCCATGGATATAATAACTCATAACTTCTTTGAGTGTGTGAGCTTCCCTCCCCCACCCCCAATGGATCAAGACCATCACTTCAACTGACAGACATGGAAGGTACAACTATCAAGTTCCATTGCTGGACATCATGGGTGGTGACTATGTATATTTTTCCACTCTTATCTTTCATTTCCCTTACTCTCCCTTGCCCTTATCCTGTCTTTTCCTTTCTCTCCCTTATGCATTTTCCCCAAAGGTTATCTTTATACCAAATTGCTAGAGATGATAGATATAGATGGTAACACCAAAAAATGGAAACATGCCTGTTTACCTTTGAAACAAAACTGTTCTAAAATAAACCCTACATATATACGTTTTCAAAAACCTATTATTCAGTGTCACTTCACTCTAATCCACCCCAAGGGATTTATTAATAAGAATCTGGGTTACTCCCCTCCTTCTTTCTGGGGCAGGTCGCAAAACTCATCTAGCCATATTAAAGACCACTATATAGTCCAGGCTCTCTCTCTTGTCAACAGAGAGAGAGATTAATTCACAAAGCAGCAACCAGTTCTGCCAGTTTAAGAAAAATGTGCTGTTTTGTTGAATTCCACTTGTGCTCAAAGCAGAATTTCAAACTAAAAACACAGTAAAAAACTGTTAAAAATACACGTCTGTTTGCTACTTGCCCTGAAATGCCTGGCTACATTACACACATCTACAGATTTGCTTGTATGCTGCTTTCAACCCTTTTATTGTTATTTTATTTCTTCTGAATCATAAGGGAAGCTTATGATTCTTCTCAACTCAAATTAATTTCAATTTCCATTATTCTATCAACAACCGGATAAAACCAGACTTTTAACTTGTGAAAAGATCTATGCAAAGAAGGAAGAAATAATAAATTTAAATTGAAATTTAAAGATTAACAAAAATGTGCACATGGAAACTTCCAAGACTGATTCATAAAGAAGTGACAGAGGGAATACATAGCTGCCAACATCTATTATGTGAAATCAAATCTATTTGCTCTTCTTTACAAATACTTACCAATCCTTGAGTGCATGGAAGCATCATGAACATGTAGGTACAATGAGAGGCAGACAGATTAAGAACAGTTAATGTGTGTGTGACACAGGGCTGCTACCAATGAAAACAGATGGTGTCTCTGTTTGCTACAAAACTAAGAAGAAGCAGTGTCCCTCTACCCACTCATTCTATAATCATTTATACTTGGATAAAGGTTTTTCACAAGTTTTTTTTTCAAACATTTTTTGAAAATAAGCATTTTTGAGGCCTTCCTTCCTCTCCCAAATATTAGAAATTTCCCAAGGAATTCTGAAAAAAAGTTCTAAAATATTACTAAATCCCATTAATGAGTTGTCTAATATATCTTCAGAAAACAACCTTCCCAAAATTATTGCTAGATCTAGCTGTTTTATTTTTCATATGTTATTGAGATTTTTTATCTTGTGAACACCTGAAGTT
Source organism: Pyrocephalus nanus (assembly GCA_038380795.1). NCBI lineage: Eukaryota > Metazoa > Chordata > Aves > Passeriformes > Tyrannidae > Pyrocephalus > Pyrocephalus nanus. Next base: position 45,322,400 of record CM076259.1, read on the forward strand.
ACAACTTGTATGTATTACTTCTTAACCAAATCAGACACTTTGGACAGACTCTTCTTACAAAAACATTTACATCTTCCATTTGATTATGCTCTTAAAATATTGATCATAAACCAAAATAAAAGGACCCTTTTCACTCTTTTAGAATATTTATTTGTCTGTCAGTGCCCCAGGAAAGCCGACACCCTCTTGCCTGACCAGTCTGTCAGCATTCCATTGGGGGATCCTTCACTGAGCAGTTTGCCAGACTGCAGGGTAGTTCAACTGACTTATTCAGGGACACACACCAACAGCATAAGGGAGATCCCCTCAATGGGTCTTCCCACTTTTTTGACCCCTCAGCAGGTCTTCCACTTTATTCAAGGATGTTACCTGCTGCCAGCAACTGCCAGCACCCATGAAGGGCTCACACCAACAGTTTATGGAATAACACTCTTTATTAATATAAAATTGTGACAGGTTAAGGTTCGAGGACTGCCAGTGATGATATCTGACATCAAAAGATGCACTTAAAGCGATGCACAGACAAACTCTAAACTCCAGTAAAAGTGTTCAGCATGCACAGAGAATGGTTCTTACACAATAGGTGTCCCTGTGGGAAGGAAGACAGGATCAGCCCATCGACTGATCCCAGCAGTTACGACGGAGTCTTCCCTTCTCTTCATTCACTCTTACTTTTATAGTATTTCTTTATGGTGGAGCTTGAGTGACTTCAGCCATGCATACCTTTGCCTCTGCTTAGTGTAAAATTCTCTCGCTTTGCTCTAAAAGATACTCTCGCTCAAAAAAATATAGAGCATGTGCGCAGTGAGGGGTGGTTGTACCTTGGAGGTGATTAACTTTGGGATGGAGGTGTGAGTTAATATTACAATTAGGCTATAATGAACTAAGTTCATCTGAGGAGAGCAATTTCGTCACAATTGCTGGCTCGATAGCAAGACATCTTCTCCTTTCTTCCTTGGTTGATAGGTGCTATATGAGTTATCAGCTGCAAAGTATCATTGAGTTCCCCTTCCTGCAAGGATTTCCACAGAGCCTGGCCACAGTCTCCACTCCACCCTCTGTTCCATCCCCCCAGCAAGTGCTTATGATTGCAGATTAGGTGTACAGGGACTAATCATGGAGCATGCCAACCACATTCCATACAGGGAGCAGCATCTGTGTTTTACCTTACAATTTCCATACCTTTATATCTTCTGTTAGGGTGTGAATATATCTTCTCAGTTTACCCTAATTTTACCTGCAGCCATCTTTCCCCACCATGTGTAACTGAAGACATCATGAGCTCAGTGTTTTGCACTGGCCATTTTATTATTGTATTAATGTTTACCCATGCCAATAAAACCCGTATTCATCACTATGCAGACTGAGGTGCAGCAGCTCCTACTCCTTGCTGAAGTGAAGAAATAAACCTGTGAGCCTTATCCACAAGCAATCAAGTTACAGTCAATCAACTAATGATCGCTTTTCCTGTGAGCCTATTAAGCACATCCCTGCATGAATGAGTATGAATAATGTCACTTAGTGTATCTGAGGCAGATGACAGTTGAAGCAAGAGGAAAAAGTTAAGGTAATTTCCCAAAAAAGTATTTTCAGCTTCACAGTGTGTGCTTTTAAAAAAAACCAAGTGTGGTAGACAAACCTTAGCAACTTAAAATGCAAGGTTCTCTACTGTTCCAGAAACCATGCAACAATGATAAGAATTTTACTTGGAGACCTTAAGGTGTGTTATGTCAGCTGAAGGTTTTTATTTTAAATGAAGTATCACTGAAGTGCTTGACAGGTATATAAGAAAAGAACCTTTTTCCTCTCTGATTTAACTCTCTATGTCTGAAGTCTGTAGCCCACATCCTTATCAGTATCATCTTCAATAAGAGGAAAGGATCCATGCCAGTTCACACCACATGATGATCTGCCTCGTGCTCCTCTCCTCAAAGTAATATTCGATATTTAGAACTGCTCATTCCATTTGGTTCTACACATAAAAATATCATAGAAAAATTTCTATACAATTGTAATTGTTTTAAATATCTCAATATCTATGTAAAAAATTGCTGGAGGCCGCAGAGGGAATATATTAGATTACTTCCTTTTACCTTACTAAAATATAATAAAATTATCTATTACTATAGTGCCTAAGATTTGGTTTACTTTCCCTTAATAGTTAATATAATCAACTATATCCTAGAACTCTACATTCAGTTCACTAAAATTAACTTGTTCTGTCACAGTATTTTGATAAGACTGTCAAATGTAATTTTTACTATATTTGCAGTTGTTTGTATTGCTTTCAGAGTTATGCACTCTTACCTCACATAAATCCCCTGATGAGAGGTGCATAAAAGCTCAATGCTCAATTAATAAATTGTTGCTATATTCTCACATAGGGAAGGGCCAAGAAGAAGGGTCTGCTTGCACGATAAGCAAATGACAAACTAAGGTAGGCATCACAAACTAAAAGTATAGAAGAGAATTCAAGTCCAGCCTTTCAAAAAGAATTAGGTGCCTCTAACTGAGCTGAAGGGAACTGGATGGGAAACGGCTTCAGACTCTCTCTGATTTAAATTAGGTATTTGATCTTCACTCTACCACTAAAAAAAACACCTTATCCATAATTAAAATACAGGTTAGGATCAAGAGCCATCAGTTCCTTGATTAAAAACATCAGAATTGTTATGCTTTCCTGGAATCTGAGATACAGAACTTTCCAAATAACACCATTGTAATTACAGCCACAGAAGCTAAAAATTGTTTTGCTACCCTTGAGGAATGGGAAACTGGAAAGCTAGATCAAAAATGAAATCTCAGTAATGAGCCTCATACAGGTTTCCAACCTAGGGAGTGAGCCCCATGCAGACAGATTAAGTTTTATTTGACTCTTATTATGCAATTTTTCCCATGCAAATTATTACATTTCACATGAAACCGTACATGTTCATTAATGCAGAAGCTGATACCTAATACTGCCAAACGGTAGGCAGTTTTGTGCATGCTGGAAGCAGGCTGTGTACAGACTTCAGATAAAGCTTTCACTGGAAACTCAGAGAGTGCTAGAGGAAAAAGGATGCTGTGAACACCAGTTTTCCCCAAGTGTTTAAAGGCAGCACTAAGGGCCTTCTTCTATTATATCCAGCTTTTGGCTTTGTGCTTTTCATAATGGAAATGTAGATTCAATAGTGGCTGCCTCCTCTTGTGGTTTTTCATGGTTGCTGTTTTTCTCATATCAGCAAAGGTTGGATGTGGAGTGCTTGAAGCAAGCCAGTGAGCAAGCCTAATGTTGCTTTTGCCAACATTTTTGAAAATCCTCTATATCATGGTTATTATACAATATATATAAGTATATATTGCTGCAAGCAAGTGGCTAGTTTAAGTTGTCTGTCACTATGTTTTATTTTTTGCAATTGTAAAATTATGGCTTTATTGCTTTGCAATTGTCTTGCTAATTCATGATGCCATCTAATTGCTATTGTATGACTGAATTATGTAAAACATTCAAAAATGCATGAAATTTCAGTGTTATAAAAATCTTATATAAGAAACAAAACCCAGATGTTAACTCAAAACTGATTGTAAATTTCAGATACTTGGCATCTGTATTGTTTTTACTCCCAGAGCATATGGATGAAATTATTTTAATACACTGTTTCTCCCACAAATTTTAGGAATTGGAGAGCAACTATGATTAATAAAAACAATTTTGAATGAAATTACAAAGCCTGCTGAATGCCTTCTTGGGCATGTAGGCAATAACAAATCAATTTCTAGTATGCTTCATGACAGCTGAAAGTAGCTGTGCAACCCTAAAGCTGAAGCAGTTTAATTAAACCTTGGCATTTTAACAGAATAAAAGAAAATTAACTATCCTATTTCAGTTCCCTACAGTGTAAACAGAGTGCATGACAGGCATCTGTGTGATATATAATTAATCCCACTAGTCAAAATATACTTTCAAGGATAGTTATGAAGACTTCAACTCATAAATACAATGAAGTTTACATCCCAAAGTTGCTCATTATGTACCCCTCAAATTACTTAATGAGATGATTTATTGTTAATGAGATGATTTATTTTTGTATACACTGTGAAAGAGAAGTGTATGGCTATATATAAAGTAGATATATTATACATACATGTTTGTAACTTCAAAGAAAGATGACTGAAAGCAACTGCACCTAACAAAACTAGGGGAAAAATCTGCAAAGTACATTTCATGTACTACAAGAACTGTGTGGAAGGAAGAATTTGTACTTTTCATTACATTTTTATAAAATATTTAATAAAATATTTATTCATTGGTTTGAAATGAGCATCAATGAAGTATGGAAAAAAGCATAGCATCTTTGCTAATAACATTGAATGACACCAAAGTATATTATTGAGCTGCAATTTATGTTTAAATTGATTTTAATAAGCATGCAATTCATAATCAAGCCAATTTTCAATTAAGTGATAATTGAACGGTGACAGTAGGGTGACATACTACCACACAGTGAAAGTTTCTACATATATCCTGAAGTGAAGAAAGAGATAAGCCTATAACAAGTTTTCAGCTAGCCACGAAATGTTTACTGCAATTTCAGATTCCATAGGATGTTTTAGCTGGCTTCCAGCTGCTGCCCCAGAAGGGCAGTGGTCTCCTACAAATCCCATCTCACATCTGTTTAATCCCATAGCTGTCTTGGATATGCTAGAGCATGCCTTGCTCACTTAGTTGTGTAAGCAGATGAATCAAGTTACAAATCCCCACTGATGACAATGAAAGGGTAAATCTTTATTTTACAGTTAGATAGGCCGTTGCATGAAGGTTTCTTAATCTCAAACTGAATCCCATCATCAGAAAAGGAACAAGAAACCAAACAATGGGGATAAGCATATATCCACATACAAGTGCCTAACGTCATTTGAGTTGTCTTACATTGTCCAAGAAATCTATATGGGAAGTTGCACACTGCTGGGTGCCAGGTAATATAGCCTTAGGGCATATCAAAGAGCACTGGACCCGACAGATGGCCAATTGACTTGACTCAGAACAACTTTTGCATGGGTATAAAACCAATCTGTGGTTAAAGAAATCTCTCTGGTGCACCTAATCTTATGGGTTTCTTGATCTGACACAAAGCTCTCTAGTCATCAACGGTTCTGAACTTAAATGTACTCAAAACAATTTGGCTTTCACAGCTCAGTGCCAAGATCCCACCTCACCTGAAGTGAAACAGGTCAAGCAGCCCAAAGGACCCCACATGCAAGTTCTGCCCAGAGAAATACAAGTTCTCTCTATTAAAGACATAGAGGAAAAGTGATGGTTCTGTTTTTCCCACTATCTTATAGAAATAAATGGACTTCTGCCTCCCTCATCACTTAGGAATATATCCAATAATGTGTTTATGCAAATAAAATTGAATTGACAGTAGATACAGTAAAAATGGAGACAGAGTCTTCTTGGAGATGAAATGAGGTGGGAGGAAAGGAGACAGACACATATTGGAACACAGAAAATCCTGAGCAGATATTAGGGGGAAAAAATTACCTTGAGAATTACACAATTTTTGAACAGGTTGCCCAGAGAGGTTGTCTAGAGACTCGGAGGTGTTCAAGGCTCAGCTTTACATGGCCCAAAGCAACCTGACCTAATTAGAAATGCTTTGAGCAGGGAATGGACAAAGATGACCTCCAGAGCTCCTTTTAGTTCAAAACTACTCTATGAAGTAGAAATTAATTAATTTAATTACATCATTAAAAATAATCAATGAAGTAATTACTCTATGAAGGTAATTTTAAGCATATGGCTTTAGAAATACACATACTTCACTCACACTAGAATGCATCGAATTTCACTTAATCCTCATAGGTAATGGAGACTCGTTCTCAGTATGAGCTACAGGAACTTGTTTTAGGATCCATAAGGCGTACACAAAGAATAATCAAAGATAGGATTCCCATAATGGAATCCAAAATAACGCAGAGGATAAGCAGAAAGCTAAGAAACACTATCCATGGAAGAATATCTAACCTTTCTTTCCTTCACTGTTCACCAGTTCTAAAGAATGAAACCAATGTGCTCACAAACTCAGCAGTTGAAATACAGATCCTAGAAATAACAAGTTAATCAGGAACTACATTTATGGCTTTAATAACACTGAAGGTTGAAAAGTTGAACCAGGATTGGGAAACAGGAAATTTTAAAATATTTTTTCTACAGTATGTCAATATAATCAACTCTCATCTTTTTTATATTTATCATGAATGAATTTATATTTTGCAAAGAAATTTTATATCATGCACTAGTTACACAGAAGTAATATCTATTTGATTGTCCTTCTCAGTGCCATAACTGTATTTTATCTGAGAAAAAATATGTTTAATAATAAAATAAAGGCTGATATACTTTTTTTTTTAACAGAGAAAACATGGTAAAGAATTATATGATTTAATAGTGGCTTTCCTCATGACTATTTCATCTCTATTACTGTTACTGAAAATTTTTGTATTTTATTGGAACTGTGCTTCAGGTTTGCAAAAGTATCTGCAACTCTAAAGCAGCTATTTTATTCTGGCTGCCATTTGTTATAATTCTGTCCTTTTCAGTGGGAAAGTATAGCTGTCTCTTTATTGTGTTTCAGAACAGCAGAAGTGCAAGAACAAGGGTACTCTGAAGCTCCTGTATTTTTTTTGTAAGTTGTAAGTGAACTGCCACATTGGAATCTAACTTCAGAATCTTTCTGAACTTCTGTAAGAACATACAATAGAAATTCTTCTAGGAGCAGATAAGGGACAATTTGGGGTGTACCGTGTCACTCACCTCTCATAGAAGAATATAACTTCAAGTATCAGTGTAGCCTTGAGATTGAAAGGTGAAAGTTTCTTTAATTAGGTACAAGCAATTCTGAAGGACTCCAGGCAGTTTGGGCATTTCTTAACAGTCCAAATTTTTCTTCTTTTAATCAGGACAGAAGTAATGGCACAGCAAAGATGGCACTAAGATTCCACATGTGAGGTTGTGTGATAAGACTTGACTATCCCTACACATCATTCTCGTGAACTATTCTAAATGGTTTTATCTTTAGGATAAAACTATCAAGGAACTTTTCTGTGGATTACTGTACAAAAAGTAATGGTCCATGATGTAAATATTTAACCTGTATATAATTGAGTATACTCAGTCCAACTGCTGAAGTGAATTGTATATATTCCTAACAGCCTACAAATAGGATAGAACTGATGGCCTGGTTATGCTACTACTACTACTATGTAATTATTTGTCTCTATTTTGATTGTTGCAATGAACAATATTTTGTTTATTTGTTATTCTTTACTTTCCTTGTGCTCCTTATTGGGACCTATGTTGTCCATATTTTTAAAAGTAAAAAGTGAAACAAAGTTGCACATATTAATATAAACTAAACTTAATAATATAAACTTAAAATTTTGTGGCAGATAAAACACATGATAGCTGAGGTAATTCCAGCAAAACTGCTGCACAGAAAAGGAGTTATGTAAAATAACATTTCAATGTAGTAACATAGCTGAAGCACTAGATTTGTTATTACCATTACTTGGTACATTTAAAAGACATACAGTGGGCATGCATTCATCGAGATGACACAGGCATTAGTGAGTCAGCAAAGTGATTCCTCTTCAGGGCTTTATGACGTTCTTACTAAAGTCTGAATAATGGCACAAAAGAAATTTTAAAAGTATTGATTACTATTATAAAGCCTCCACGGAATTCACATTTCCCTATATATAGTGTCATGGAAGGACATTATTAGGCTGACAGTAAAGACTTGAAAATAAAATTGTTATGCCACATACATATTGATAGCAATTTGGCAAGAGATGTAGCATAACTTAGATAGAAAAAATAAAACCAAACCCAAGGAAAACAAAAAAACCTAGTTAACTATGCTCTAAAGCCTGCTTTCAGACAGATATTAAAGGGTTTGTTTTCAACCACTGCTTGAATACTTATAACAGAGATCCATCTTCTTTGTATGACTACAGAAATAAAGACTCTAGTAAGTTCAGGAAATAATTCCGTTAAAAAAAAAAACCTACAAGTCTTAGTCATACATGATTATGAGACAATTACTTTTTCAAGCAATTGTCACCCTACTACAATTGCTTTACAATAACACTTCCATGCTTATGAACCACCCTTATCATGACACTACCAAAATTCTTATCTGATACATTATATCACTGACTGATTTTGTTCAAGCAGGTAGAAAAAAATAACTAAAAATTTTTTAAAATGTTAAAGATTTTAACTTACAATGTCTGACCTACAAGATGCATCTTGTGATAAAATGTGTCATAATTAAAGGTTATTTCTAATGGAAAAACCCTTATGTAGAACTGCAGCATGGCATTTAATATCTAATTAGTTTATCCATTTCTCCACAGAAAGAGGAAAAAAAAGATAAAATAACAATTGAGAAGAAAATAATACAATATAAATTGGTACAGAGCTGCTAGAAATGAGAACTGGGTTCACTCTGCTAACAGTGCCTTCATATTGGTCAGATCTAAAGGGTACAACAAGACAAGCAAAATGTGTAGACTACATTAATTACAGTAAAATCGCATTGAAGGAAAAAATCTTTGAAATTGTACATACAAATATAGGAGGAAAAAAGATCTAGAAGGATGATGGGAAAAAAGGAGACAAGGAAGCCATGTAAAGAATATGCCTACGAGGAACAAACAGCGAGGAGAATATCCTGGCTGGGTTTCCTCTTGGTCGGATTTAGTAGGTTAGCACTGAAAGGAGCCTTGGACTGAGCCAGTTCTTACACACTGGGGACCCTCAGTGGAGAAGGTGCCAGAAAAAGCTGCAAATCTCAGTTTACAAATGAATCCTCAAATTATTGCCAAAGTTCCTGTAGAATGAACAGAAGTAGACAGGAATCTTCAAAAGCATTCTCCAGAACACTCAGGATGCACTTAGCTTTTTGTAGCCTATACAAAGAGTATAAACAACTTTGAGAGGCAATCATAGATTCCAGATACTGTATGAGAAACTAACTGGGCAACAGAAAAACTGAAGAGGAGCATGGATGAATTTCCAAATGCCTCAGGATCTCAGGGTTATAAAAGCCACTAAAGGTTGCCTGTGGACTACAGTCCTCTGGGGCTTATACCTAAACTGGGATCTTTTCATGGACATGGTCTGAATGTGAAAAAACACCCTGTCATCCTACCCTTAGATATCAAGATACCAGATTTTATTCAAGATTATTACTGATACCAGACCATGGAACTCAGATAAAGCTCTGTCTTTCTTGAAGGGGATAGTACGCTGTCAAGAGCTTGCTCTATGTTTTATATAAGTCCTCACAGAAAAAGCAGATGATGGAATATAGCTGCAGTACAGTTGTTGCATCCTTTAGTCCTGAGGTAGACCACCTTGCATTTTTGGACCTTGAACTTACACAGATTGGATGGTGTCCAGGGAGATGGCCTCATAAAACTACCCAAGATTTTTTCTCAGAAGGCAGCTGATTACTCAGGCATAATCTTTGAAAACAGTAGTAACTCTAGGGGTTTTGTTGGCTTTGTTGTTAGGGTTTGCTTTTGGGTTTTTTTCTATTTGTTTTTGGCAGGGGGTTGCTACTGTATTGGACACGTAGCATGAGCCAGAGAAATTTTGCAGAAATCACATAGCTCTTTCACATTCCAGTATACAATTTCTGAAGGGTAGGGCTACGTTGGCAGATTAGCAGCTACATGGTACATGGCAGCACAGTGAGAAGTCATACCATAACCCAAAGGATGCATTTTTAGAGAAGAATGGGTAAGCTGCTATAAGCCAGCTGAGTACAAGTGGATCCATGCTGTCGATATGAGCTACTCCCAGCTCTGACCTTGAGTTTTTTTATTGGAAAAGTCATTTAGCTTCTTTTACAGCTGAGTAGGAATCAAAAAAAAAAAAAAAAGACATAAGCAACATGCCCAGTGAGGGGGGGATGGGGACAGGCAAGGAAGGATAAGGTGAACATGATGGTATAGATGCCACAAGACTGAACCCATCCGCATGTTAGCCAGTTAATTACAAAACCAAACATCTTTAAGTTTATATTTCACTCATTTCATTGTACAAGCCATATGTCTTTAAAAAGAAGTGAATACATAGCCACTCAAAATAAATGTGGGTTTTTTTCCAGGGATTTTAAAGCTGTTATCAATAATACAATATTACATTTGTTATGGAATAGATTCTTATGAACAAGTTATTACTAACTTTGAATCAGGGTGATCAACATATCAAATTCTAATGCTATCCCAGTGATTAAAACATACTGTGAGCATTTTACTTGTACCAATAATCTTAATAATATTTTGGATTTGCAAATCCATGTACATTATGGTGTTTTAGCAAATATATACTTTCAAGAAACTGAATTTTCTACTGCTTTTGATTTAACCTGCTCTTGTATCGAGGAAAATAATTTGCAGTACACTATCTTAAATTCAGATACATAACAATTCAAGGGAGCAAAGGAAATATGTTACAATACAAACTGGTAGAAAACAGCACCTCTGAGAGAGGCCTTTCACAAAAGGTTTCCTGATTAGCTACACATCTTTATAATGGCCACCAAAAAAAAAAAAAACAGGGACAATAAAGCTCAGAAATCACTTAAAAATGCTGATTTCACCTTCTTTCATATATGCAGAACTTTCACCAGTCCTTAGCAGCAGCTCCAAAGGCAACTCCCAGAGAACTTCCAACTCCTACAAACAAAGAGCTAAATATTTACTATTAACCATCATTATTTTCAGCAATACTACCACAGCATCTTGAAGCCCAGACTGGCATACCATTTTTATGCAAGAGATGGCTCCTGAAGTATCATCATCCAGGTCTCTGGCAACAACTTCTATAAAAATTTCTATACATACAAAATACGTCTATTGTTAGACATTACTACAGTGGTAGGATTGATGAGCTTTAAGAAGAAGAAAGATTCTGTACAATAAAGGGCAGGAAGACAAATAAAGAGAGAAAAACAAAGGGAAATATATGGATTGCATAGTCCTACACAAAAGCAAGCTAGCTTTTCTTCTTTTTTCTTGTGGTTTGTTTTTGTTTTTGTGTTTGTTTGTTTTGGTTTTGGTTTTGTTTTCTGTATCAATCCAATCTATACCCCGGCTACCCTGTGCCTACAATACTCTGCCTATTGTAAATCACCCATATAACAGAAGTCTTGTGCCAGGCACAAGTTTACTACAGTTCACTACAGCTGCTCCCACAGTTGCTGAAATACAAGGCATTAGAATAGACCAGAATGAGACTCTGACTTTAAAAACAAAGCACTTTAAAGTGTCATGCTAAAACTTGCAGGAAGTAAACGGAGGAAAGGTTATTAGACACATAACTAATCATCTGGATGAAGAGATGAATTTGATGTTCAACATTTTTTCCTCTCATTTATGCAGTAAATATTTGTAAATATTTTAATTACACAATTCAGTATAAACAAGGTAATTTCTGCTCCAGTTCCATATATCCCAGTGTGTATCCTATCTCATATCTCTGTCATCTTCCACTTGAGGGACACTAAACATTCATGGGCAGTTGGATTCAGCAGCATGAACTTAGTCCTTTCCCATAAGTAAATACGTAAAGTACTGAATCTACGTGACCATACATGGTTCAAATTGGACTGACTAAAAGTTAAAGCTCAGATCGGTTCTCCAAGAAGTAGGATGATAGGAGGAAATATTGCTCTGTAGGAAATATTGCTTTTACACCTAGTCCTGGGTGTTCAGAGTCAACTTTGCTACACTAGCCGTAAAGGCTAGTTCAGTATGGAGAGCTTGAATCCAACTCTCCACTCCCCATGTGGGATGGCATGATTTGCTAGAAAAAGACAAGATATACTGTACAATTCTTACAGAAAAAGTTTCTAGACAGTGCAATTTCTGTCCCATATAGAAACAATACCCCAACCTCATTTCAGCCAAGTACTGTGCGAGTTCTGTTCAGATGCACTAGCTCTTTCAAGCTGTGGCTTGTTCTTTTTATCACAGAGTTCCTTCTTGTCCAGCAATTCTTGCAGGGCTTATTTCTTACTTTTCCAGTGCTTTAATTTATGCCTATTTACCCTATATAAAATCTCTGTAAAGTTAAAATCACTTTCTCAATAGCTCCTTTTTCTGAACTCTGGGAGAAGGCAGTCAAACCTCTCCACACCCATCATCTCGGTTTCACATGTATTTCCTGCCAAGTACAGTAAATTTTTTGGCTTATCTTCTCATTTTCCAAAACCCTGCTCTTGACCACTCACAGGAAACATTTTCCTCTTTGTTGCCCGACAGCCCTTTCCTATTCCTCTCTTCAGATATCCCACTGGTATTCACTTCTTTCTGAACACCTTTCTTGTAAAATTTGTCATTAAAAAAAAAAAAAAAAAGTCTTTATCAATCATCTTCCTGATCTCCACGTCCTCTGTCTCGGCCAGTTTCCCCCTTTACCTCCCGCACCGGCCCCCGCCAACGATCCCAAACTCCATCCCCCGCACCGGGCGCAGGCGCGCTCTGCGAGAGCGCCAAGCGGAATAGCGGCGCCCTCCAGAGGCTCCGGCTGCGCCCCGTCCTGCCCCATCCTGCCCTGCCCGACCCAAAAGCCGGGCAGACAGAGCTCAGCCTTGGCGCAGAGGCACTTGCAGGGACCCCCTGCACTTCCCATGGCGGGGCAGCGGCGCGGGCGGCGCGGCTGCTCCCCGTCCGCTGTGTCCGCTCCGCGGCTGGGGCGGAGAATGGGAGGCGCAGCCCTCCTCCCGCCCTCTGCTCAGCTTCTTCTCCTGCTCCTCCTCCCCCCTCCCGCACTCTGTTTCTCCTTCCCTCCCTCCGTTCCTCCTTCCCTCCCTGCCGCGCCGGCGAGACCGCGAGAGCGGCGCCCGCCCCGCGCCCGCCGCCCCGCCGGGGCGAGGGAAGGAGGCGCAGCCCTCGGGGAGGCAGCTGGATGAAGGCGTGTGCCTCAGGGCGGGCTCGGCAGCCCCTCGGGCATGAAGGGGACCGCGGGGACTCTGCCCTGCCGTGCAGCCGAGCGGGGACATCAGGTAACAGCCCCGCACGCCTGCCCGGACGGGCCCGACACGCCTCGAGTGCCGGGAGAGGGCAAGCGTCATCTGGAAAGTTTTCCTCCCGCTGCTGGCCGAGCGGCGAGGGGTGGAGGAGGAAGGCGAGAGGCAGCCCTCCGCGTAGGGTTGCACATCGGTTTGCTCTGCGAGAACCGCTTCGTGCTCCGGCACCTCAGCCGGGTCCTTGAGGCTGCGCTGCTCCCGGCAGGGGTGCGGCGGGGAGGGCTGGGAAGCGGCGCTGGCATCCCGCTGCCCCAGCGGCTCGGAAGCCGTGTCAGCTGCAGGCAGAAAGTTTCCAGCGGGGTGAGGGACAGGAAGGAGGGGAAGAGGATCGCCGCGGGAGGTGAGCGCGGGGAAGGAGGCGCAGCCTCTCGCCGGTGCCGTGGGCAGGGGATGCCGCGCCTTCCTCTCGCGGCGCAGGAGCGGTGCCGCCAGCAGTTGGCTGAACTTGTGTCACTCGGGTGTTTAGTTGGTGTTTGTTGCAGAGAAGCAGGATTAAGTATCAGTAGAGGTGTCATGTCGGCATCTTTAATGGCTACATTTTACTCCTCTGTGAAATTTGTTTACTGCGTTGTGTCAGTTTAGGTATCTTTAGGAAAAACAAACAACGAGGTTCTACCAGAAAGAGATGCACAGCAGTGCACCTGAGACTTCAGTATGTTTGTTTTGTTGTATGGCGTAACTGTAAATACAACTGTTATTCTTTTTGAATCATACTTTTTGGGGGCTTTTTTTTTTTTTCCCCTGAACATTTGTGGATTAAGCATAAACTTCTAATAAAATATGTGGATTACCATTAACACTGTTGGAGATTAAATCCCACTTTAAATGTTTCACAATTATTTTCTTACCCCTTTGCTCATAAGGACAGTAAGTCAGATTCATATAGTTTGCTTAGTTCTTCTGAAATCACTTAAGGAATAAAAAGTGAACAGAGTGCCACACAGAGGTTGTAGGTACCTTTGCTACAGAGTGAAAAAAACAGCATTGAACCACCTTAAAGAAAAACAACTAATAAAAGAATAGTACCTTCAGTAGTCCCCTTCCTTGGCAGCCTGAACAAAGAAGTGTACACTGCAAACTGTCCTGAGAGTGAAAAGATTTAAGCCATTTCAAAGGAAGCAGTTTTTCATTATAGAGAATGTTCTCCACTAATTCCCTTGGTTAATCAGAGATATTCTACCTTAATTATCAGCTACAGTTCTGTTTTACTTCCAGATTTTCAAATACCAATGTAATCCCACAATATTTGTTGCAAAAAGCCAAAGAAAAGCCTTAAATGTGATGAGTTTCATTTCATTAGATCAGAAAAGTATGCATAGCTTTTTCGTTTGGGGGTTTGTTGTTCTTGGGGTTTTTTTGTTTTGTTTGTTAAATGATACAACAAATTTGATGCCAAATTTAGGGGAGTATTCAAAAGTCAGCTAGATTTAGCAATATAACTGCAGATAATGCCTATAATTGTTGGACATTGAAAAGGCACTGTACTTAAGGTGATTTTCAGGCTGGGACTTTTCTTAATAAGCACATAGGCCTTCTTAAGGAATATAACTATCACAGTTAATGACCCAGTGCAGCTCTAAGACTGCTTTATGTATGGTCAGGTTTTTATTCATGGACTTTTCTATTGTATTAAGCTGAGAGAGGGCTAAGGAAATAAAAGCACAGACATGTATAAAACTTGAAATGCTTCCCACTTTTGTTTCGTGTGTTTTGTTCATTGGTTGGAGTTTTGCGCCTTTTTTTTTTTTTTCCATTGTCATCTTCAAATATAACATCTCTCTGGGCTTTCATGCAAAAGGCAGATTTTATTCAATATATGAAACAATTTTCAATTTTAAAGTCTTCTGTAGTTCTAACTGTCCTAAAAAGATAAGATATGACTAGGGAACTATCATTTTTCTGACAGCATGACAGTTAAAACTTGGTTTGCTTAGTAGCAAGCATGTGTAGTGCTTTAAAAGCAGATGTCATTCTGAACTGTCATTAGTGAACTTTTCAACTTTTTTTTTTTAATGAAAATGAATGTACTGCTTAAAAAATCAGTGCTAGAATGTAACTAAAAGGTAAGAATGAATTAATGTAGTGATGTTGGGTCTTATTTAAGATATTGGATATAGTTTTAATATTTGCATGCCTCTGGTTTTAGTCCTCAGTTCTGTAAAGAGGTATTTGAGTTAATTTTGTTCATATTGGGATCTCAGTTAAACTCACAGAAGTCCTATTGATGCAGCAGTGCTACAACAGAGATGGAATAGGGAATTTCTCTTTCTTAGAATATACAAAAGCAAAATGCTTTGTTTGCTAATAAACTTTGGTTCTGATAACACGTCCAAATTGTATGTAGCTATTACTATCAAAAGCTGAGCTTGTGCTAGAAGTCAGGAGCTTAAATCTGTGTGTTGAGCAAATGTTCTTTTTACAGTGTGTGAAATCCTAAGCAATGAAATTGGCCAGTTGAAGAGCAAGGGAGGCATATAAAGTGGCATTACGGTGTGGAAGTGTGGGAAGTTAGTCACCAGCTTTTGAAGATAATGTACAGCTTGGGCATTTTGGGTAAAGGTATACCTGGAGAAACAGTTGAGGTATCTGCTTTTACCTGAAAACTGTAGCTGCTATACAGTTTTTTTCTTGCAGTTCTGTTTGCAGACTTTGCACTGCTGTATTTAAAGGCTTCTCTTGATCCGTGATAGAAAATTTGTTCCTTCACTGTTAAACTCAGTGTGGTTGAAGTAGATAAAATCATGGTGAAACAAGTTAAATGTGTGTAGTGTATCTACAGAAGCAAGAAACTGATACAAAATGGTTTACTGACCAAAGAAAATTCCATCCTATTTACAAGTTCAGTGCCCAGGCACTGAGGAGTACATACTAGAAATTTATAGAAAGTGAGGGATAGCTTTTGAGAAAGGATGCCTTCTGGTCACCACAAACATGTAGTATTTCTGCAGAATGAGCAGAATAAGCTTTAACTTTGCATGCTCATTCTGGATGTTTTTCCCTATCACCTGTTACATCTCCACTCAGTTTCCTCTCAACTGAAAGACTGCTTATTATTTAATTTTTGCTTTCTTTGTCACCTTTTTTAGACCTCTGGTAGTTAGCATTTTCTGCTGAATTCCTTTAATTTCTTCTGTATTCCTTAGATAGAGAGTGCTCTATAAAAAAAAAAAAATACAGCTGTAACTTTACCAACAAGTAAACCATAAAGATTAGCTTACAGTTCAAGGTAATGTGTTGTCTTTTATGCTAAGGTATTATATTGCTGATCACTTTTAGCTCATGGTAACTTTCACCACCAAAATACCAGAAAAGCTACATGTTATTTGCCCTCATCCTTTATTTTCTTAGTTGATTATTCTTAGGTAAACTGTTTACCTTCTTTAATTACATCTTAATTTTCTCATGGATCATGTTATCAGTTTAATATGATTATTGTGAGTTTTATTCCTGTATACCAAAATTTCTAGCTCCGGCTTCTAGATCTCCTGGGCCTAATGTAATGCTCAGATGTAACTATACTCTTATAGTTTTTTTCAATTATTAATTAAGTGATAAACAATATTTACCAGCCCTTTTTAAGCAAGCTTTTCAGTTTGTCAATGAACTGGTAATAATGAATCTCTTAATATGGTATTGTAACCTATTTTCTTAATTTAAACCAATACAATGGGTTTCAGTCCATAGGTACTATGTGAGTGTATAAATATGGATATTATTGTCTTTTGTAAACTATTATGATGTTCAAAGCAGAAGTAGTATGAATTTCATCACAGCTTTAAAGGAAAGAAAGTGCTCTTGAGCCTTCTAATTTAGAAGTTCCTTTTAATGCAATGCTTTTCACTGAGCAAACAAATACCTTTTTCTGAATGTCAGGTCAAAATACTTCTGGGCAGTATACCTTTTGAAAATTAACAGGGTAATATAAGTGCTAGTTTTACTTCTTATTTTCTGACAATTATCTATAGTAAGTGACTTTAGTCAGCAAATAATGGGGAATAGTATGTCAAATTATTGGACTGTTTGTTTAACTGCTATGCTTTAGATAATTTCTAAAGGTCAGGCAAGTTTAACATTTGTATGGATTTTTGATGACAGCAGAGAAAAACTTATTCTCTGTTAGGGGTGTATGGCCCTGAAAGTCTTAACAATCTTTTCCCAAATTGCCATTATGTTAATTTTGATGTTAAACTTATCTGCTTTCTACTAATATGTGGAGGTTTAGATTTAATAGAGTGATCCTGAACATCTAATTTTTTTTCCACTTCAGTGAAGAGACTCACTGTGATGTTGCAAATTAATATATTTGTCAATATTGCTATTAAGTCACATATCAGCCTCTGAAACTGAAGAATTAATTTTGGAAACAGCAACATATGTTAGTCATACACAAGTACCCAAATAATTTCCTTATTTGTGGTTGTGCATTAAGCATTCACTATTTCTGAGTATTTATTTTAAACAATTCTGAAAACTTCATAATATCAAGCCTCTATAAACCTGGAGAGACAGCTTCTATTTGTTTTCTAAGAATTGAACTATGGAATTTAGATTTTATATATTGAATAACATTGCTGTCTATTATTTTTAAAAATACTGTAAAAACATATATTGAAGAAAAATAGATAGCTTTTGGAATAGGAGTTATGAGCAAAACGTTTCAAGATTCATTGTACAATGTGTGCTGAAAACCCCACTATTAAATTATAAAATTACAAAAGGGCATATACATAAGTTTTTTTCTAAACCGAGCATTTTATTTGATTTCAGAAACAAGGAATTTTTTTACATAACTATCATTCAGTTTTCCCAAAATATTTATTTTTTAATGAGGAATTGTAAATTAATGCGCGACATTATTAGAGAAAAATGTAGTATGTGAAAAATCATAACACAGTACTGTTTCCCTGGCTTGATTTCTTTAGACACAGCACTTCTTCAGGCAGTGAGGTTTTTTGCTAGGAGCTTTGGAGACACCCACATTTATGTATATATGTTTCACAGAGGTACACATGCACATAAATAAAAAGTACTCAGTCTTTTCCTGGTGCTGATCTCAAAACCTGGAAGTATTTAAATCAAACACCAAGAAGAGAGAAACAAAATGGAAATATCTGGATTATTAAATAATTTTTTCTGGAATCTCTCGCTCCACTCTCAAAACCAAAATCCCCCAGACCATTTGAGAAACAAGGTTGTAACCAGTCTTGAAATGAGTGCAGTAGCAGCCATTGTGGAAGTCCAGATGTGTCCTGCACCTCCTCCTTGTTATCTGAGCCAACACTGGATTCTAAAGCCTTCTATTCTTTAGAAAGAAGGTTCAGTTCTTAGTAAACCATTTACTGTGTCTTGGCAGTGGTCAGTTATTTTTTTGTCTGAAGTGCAAGGTCATATTATTAATTCTCTTGGGATGTTCATCGTTGGATGACCTGTGTTCTTCATGGACCTAGAAGGAAGTCAAGAGGTCTTCTCAGAATTTTTAAAGGAATGTGATGAGCTCACTCAGCCTTTCAGCAGTGGCATCTTCTTCCCTTAGTTTGCTGGCTGGCTAATGCAAGGTTTTCCCAGAAGTCACAGAGTTGGAGAACAGTTTGGGTTGGAAGGGACCTTAAAGATCATCAATTTTCACCCCACTGCCATGGGCAGGGATGTCTTCCACTGGACCAGATTGTTCAAAGCCCCATTCAGCCTGGCCTTGGCTACCATCATCCCAAAAGAGTAGGGATCACATAATAGCCTATATATTATTGAAGATAAACATATTAGTTAGGAATAGCTATCTGCATAGATGTATGTGCATATATATGCAGGTGTTTGCATTTCAGCAACTTATGTGGAAATTGCTGTGACTGCGCTGCCAATATAATTCTGTTAGACACAGCAAGCACAGTGCTCTGGGTAGATGTGTGTGCTGTCTTTACTTTCTGTTACTGACGTAGTTTTCGTGAGCTGCACCAGCACAGATAGCCTTCTATAGCAGTCTAATTAAATTATCTTGTCAATTATGTTTGTTTAAGAATATTGAACGTTTCAAGAACATTCAGTGCTTTCTTCTTGTTCAGTCTGTGTAGAGAAAGTAACAGCTTTAAATTTAGATGGTCTGGATCCCTTGTTAGACCTTTGAACTTAGTAGTCATGATGTTATGATCCTACTTAATTTAAAATACCAATAAAAAAGGCCCAAAATACCCCTGTGCTATGGGGGATAAGTATGCTCTCTCATGGTTTGTTTTTCAAGGGTGGAATTACCATGACGTTTCAGTAAAGTTTTGCAACAATTTACCCAAGATGTCACTCAGGACTTTCCCTGTTCCAAAAGATTGTTTCAGGTTAAGCATTGTAGACATGCTTCAGTTCTTGATGCAACTGATAGTAGCTTTGAAAGCTATGGCAATATTACAGGCCTTTATTGATTCTAATACAAAAGGATACATTAAAAAATTAAAAATGCAATCAAATATACTGTATTTTAAGGAGTACAGTTGGTTTCATGTTTACTGCTGAGCATTGCATGTTTAGGATAACAGCAAACTTGAGGGTCCTGAAATCTCAAATTCTCATCCTCAAAGGAAAAGCAAAGTCAACTTTACTCAGATTAGCAATGAAAACTGTGCCTGTCCTCCGTCGAAAATAATAGGGCTTCAAGGAAAATGCATACCTTTATGAGAAAAGGTATTTTTCATCTACTCTAATAATACCCTTTTTTAACCGTATGCTTTTGTCTTAGCAGCACATTTGACTGATGGCTGAGAGCAATAACAGTCTCATCAGGCCTGCCATTTTAGAGCAAGTCATTATACTACTTCTGAAGTGTCTGCAGTAACCCATCAACATGGGTTATTGGGCTCTTAATAATGCATAATTAGGATATATGTTTGATTCTGCTCTTCATCCAGCTTGCACCTTGCATTCCTAATCCCTGTTCAGAGACCTTTATCATAAGAATAGGGATAAATTGTATTTTTTTTAAACACCAGCATTTCGGCAATACAGGAAGTATGTATAGATCGTTGCTTTCTTATTCCCGTAAGTGAAGATTAATCTTAAATGAAATTTCTGTACTAAAAGAAAATATCTCCCCCTTTCCTTAAGTATGGTGCTGTGTATCTCTGTTGTCTTTTAGTAAACCTAATGATTGCCAAACTCTTCTCAGTCTTGGAATTTTCTTGTGGTAATCTATTTAAGACACGGAGGGATTTTATCTGGGATTTTTACTGTCATTATACAATGTCTCTTACCCAACACTTACTGAATTCTTTGGAATATCTTGAAATTATGGGTAAATTCTGGCAATTCTTATCTGGATCTGTATTCAGAATTTCTTTTTCATGTCTGAATCATAGGTTAACTTGCAGCCAGTTCAATCAGTAACCCAAACGAAGCATCACTTGTTACTGTTTGCTCAGCTGAGCCCAAAAATATGCTAATAACAAATCCATGCAGTTCTCCATTCCAACAAAAAATTTAGTGTGCCTACACATGCCAGTAAATTCTTGTCTCAGGTTGCTTATATACTTGTCATCTGTGTCTGCATGTATGTCTTCGAGCATGCCAGACTTTTATCTATGATTAATGCAAAACTGATTAAAGACATTGCATTGTCAGATAATTATTTTTGGACATGCATGATGATTTGTGTGTTTTCTTTAATCCTATCATAAAGCTGATGAACAAGTGCAGGTAATTTTTCTCATTTTTCCATACCATGTTTGCAGCACATTTTTGCTGCATCCACTCTGGGCTGACAGGCTTACTTTAAGGTCCATGCCTATCCAGAAATCAACTCCTCATGCAAATATCTGAGAGTTGAGGCCATCTGTGAAATCTGCTTCTCATCTATCCATCATTAGGGTTTATTGATTGTACTGTCATTTTCAGGTATAATCTCTGATCAGGGTCAGTCTCTTTCCCATGAGTACTGTGGCTTTCAGCTCACTGTGTAAATGAGGAGTAGGGACTCAAAGAGTCATTTTGCACACTGTGCAGAAAATCCTAATTAGCAGCAGAAGTGACCGGACTAAAATAATTTTTATGGCTGCATGTAAAATCCTGTTTTCATTTAAATTGCAGCTTCATAAGGTTTTGTAAAATTTAGTTGAGCTATAGGAATACAGTTTTGGATGAGTTCACTACAAACTTACTGTACAGCCATGTCTACAATGTGTTTATTTTTCCTGGAAACTCTGTTTTTATTTATGTGGTGGAACATTCTAAAAAATAATACAGATTTAGTAGTTAGCAGAAGATTACTCCTTGGCATTTGAATTTGTCTTGGCGGGTTGAGCTACTTTGTGGTTTTTCCATCTCTTCCTTGAGTAAGCAGCAATTGAACTAATATTATTTACAGGGTTTTAGGAATGTACAAATACTCTTGACGTGTCTCCCATATGCAGATTTTTAAGACAGATAAAGATCCTCCTGAAACTTCATGTCAAGTATCAAGGTATTAGCTAGTACAACTGTCTGAACACACACGATCCTTCCTATGAGTTAACTTACGCTGAAGGAACTTCAAATCCAATTACAGCATGTTGAGACCTTTGGGAAGATTCAAAGGCTATCACACACACACAGACACACACACTGTCTTTGGGCTTGATCTGCAATAGTGTTCTTCCTGAGAAATAATCTTCCTGTCAGCTTCTTCTTATTTATCAGAGGAACAGCATAATTGTCAGTATGCGTATTTGTTAAATACTCTACCTATGATTGCAGTTGATTTCAGGAAAAGAATTCCAAGACTTCTTTAAAACTAGACAATTGGGGCACAATTCATTTGGCTAAAGATAGGTATCTGGGCCCTATAGTTTCCTATCTGGCCAGTAGCTGTTACTGTAAAAGGACAGGGGTCTCCCACATTTGGTGCCTTCATGTAGATGCCTCAGATGCTCTAAGGGACTCTGATTTCCCAAGCCAAAATGATACCTCTTGAACATTTTCAACAGCAAAATATGCATGTATACATTAATTTGATGAATAACAGCTACTGTAAATAAGAGCCATGATTTAAGGGACTAAATTGTAAAAAGGTATTTATGTGTATAAACACAAATATATTCTATATATCAGCATTCTTCCTCTCTTTTTATCTGTAATCTTGTAAGTTTGTAATCTGAATTCATCAGGAATTTATTGGTAAAGGTAGTGGTTCAAAGTGGTTTTACTTTATAAAACCCTCCAGTTTCTGGAAATGCATGAAATTCATATGCTGCCCCAGTTGACCCCATTGATTCAAAATTACCAGGTTGTCATTTTGTAGTGCATAAAAATGTGGTGCTAAAACTGGAAAATATGTATGTATGGCAATTAAAACAATGTGCACAGGTAATAGGTAATCATTTCTTTCTTCATTCTCTTCAATTCTACAATATTCTCCAAATACGACTATATGAAGTTAACTAAAACCATTAGTGAGAATATTTTTACTACTTTATCTGCAACTGTGAAAAAAGAAGAAAATGCATACCTGACAATAAGTGGCTTGTCTGAAGTTGGTTGTAGTAAAAAGCTGTCTGCAATCAGCTGCAAGAGACATCGCATAAAAGTTGCCCGATCTTGATACAAATCTCCTGATTTGGAGATACTTGACTTTGAGTAACTCTGTTCATCCTTTTGAATAGCTTATTATTGCAGATATTATTCTAAAGGAGATGCTGGCATGTCTTTTCTTCCTGTTAGTTTTAGATGTAAACTCATTTAGTATTAAGTGCATGAATTACGTTTTTGCACAATCTAGATCTTTAGTGCAAAAAAAAACCCCATGAGATAAAATTGAGATGCTCCAGGTTTTTGTCACAAGAAAGCTATTGGCACTGCATGAGAAATAGGCAGAACTGGTGATATCATCAATAGTCACAGCAGATTAAGGAAACAGGGTGATTTAAAATGGAAAGAAAATATTACCTCTTTTTTTTTCCCCTGCAAAACAGCCTTACACTAGATCATTATTCTCTAGAATCAGTTGACAGGAACAAATGAGAATCTTAAACTGAAACTAGGTGTTGATAATAGCATGAGCATAACTCAAGTATGTAAAAATGTCTGAAAGATACTCAAAGCAGTTTCATTTATCTACTTATAATGGGTATTAAAATCATAATAATTTTCTGATAACAGTTCTGGGAAATGGGATACTATTACAGTATCTGAAATAAGTCTCTTGTAACATGGAAGGAACAACTTTGTATGTAATAGCTTTTTATGTAATGGAATAGAATCATAAAATGATTTGGATCAGAAGGGACCTTAAAGATCATCTAGTTTCACCCCACTGCCATGGGCAGGGACACCTTCTGCAAGACCACATTGCTCAAAGCCCCTTCCAGCCTGGCCTTGGACACCAGTACATCCCAAAAGAGTTAGGGGTCGTACAGTAGTCTATATATTATTGAAGATAAACATATTAGTAGTTATGGATAGCTATCTGCATAGAGACGTGCAGACACACACAGGCATTTGAGTTTCAGCAACTAATGTGGAAATTGCTGTGACTGTGCTGCCAATATAATGCTGTTAGCCACAGCAAGCACAGTGCTCTGGGAAGATGTGTGTGCTGTCTTTACTTTCTGTTTCTGACATAGTTTCAGTGTGCTACACCTGGACACTCATAAATGTGACATTATTTGAGGAGCAGTTTTGAAACAGTTTATACAATCATGAGACTAATTAAACAACTGATACAAAATTCTGTCTTTCTGAACATGCGTCTTTGCCAATATACTTTAATATTTCATGTTATATATTCTCTATGCTGGTAGCTGTATTCAGTAACTGCCTTGTACTGAGAAATACTTGCATTATTATGAAAAGTTTAATATTAGATCCTAAAACTAGAGTTTGAACTCTTAGTAGAGCAGCAAAAAAAGCAGGAAAAGTTTAAATTTCTTTTTCCTGCATTACGTTTAGTGTTTCATTAAAGGTAATGTTTCAAAATAACCTATGAGGATCAAATGTTTATTGAATGATGATGACTCTATGAAAATTACATTTATGATTCTTAACATCACAGAGTGTTCAGATGCTGATCCAACAGAAAATATTGCAGTGAAAGTAGTTGAAATGCTTTTGTGTCCAGGGAATAACAGGGTTTTGTAGGTAGATGCAGGACAGCTCACCTCTACAAACTGAGCAAAATAATAACTTCTGTTTCACAATAGTTGAGTCTTACATATTCACTGTTCAGTTGAGAACTGAAGTAATTTTGGTGATACTGCAGGTTAATACTGAGGTGGTAGTTCTGACTTGTTATCTGAGCAGGATAATTTTTATTACTTTACAATTTTTAAATAGTACTATTAACTTTTTCTAAGCAGTGTTGAAATTTCAGCAATTGTCTCTACTCATTATAAAATCATGTAAATGAACAAGCCTCTGTTCCAATCCCTTTCAGTTCTCAAGGAAAGTGGAAACTTCTCTAAGCTTACAATAATTGGTAGTAGCAATTATTTTTCATCTACCCCTATGGAAAACTGAACATCACACTCCTTTGTGATGTGAAACTCCTGTTGCTCTGTGTTCAGGGATAAAAGAAGTAGCTTTAGCTCATGTAGTGCTAAAATGGCTGTTATTTTCTTTGACTTCTCTATTATTTTAGTGTCATCTTTTCTTGCTGACTTTAAAGCTTGATTCATAAAAACTGTAAATGTTATTATATTGTCTTCTCATGGGAGTTATAATCAGTCATCATTCTTACCTATGCAACACAGCCATATATAACTTCAGTAATTGCAGGTGCTGATGGCGTTGCCAGGTTGTCCTCTCAACCATGTATTTTATTACTAAATTGAAACATAATTTTCAATTTGTTGACAGCTAGCTATTCTACCAAACACTTAAATAATTTTGAGTTGAATTTCAGATTGTGTCTAGGAATGTACCTTTTCGCCTAGGTGTTTAACCATCCTTCTTTTGAATTTCTGCCTATTTATCCATGCATTATCCTATTTAATTATTTGCAGTTGTTCCTTGCCAGTGTGCTTTACCCCTGTGCTCCTTTGGTTTGATTTTCTCATTCTATTTCTTGCTGGTTTTTTTGCCTGTTGTTCCCATGTCTTCATGTCTCTTACCTGTTATAAAGCAATCTTGCCACTTTAGTATAGATGACTTTTCCTTTCTATTCATTACCTGAGAATAAGCCAACTGAATTTTGAAAGTCCAGTGAAAAGCTGTCTGGCCTCATTTCATAGCAAAATTCTGTAGTGAGCTCCAATAACTGGAAAGAGAAACTGTAGAGGAAGTTTTTATCAACCTAGAGGAAGACTTTTCAGGAAGCAGTTCCAGGCGGTCATCATGGATTAGTTAGAAGTAAAATGCAGATAAAACATTGTTATAAGAGTTTACTTGAGCTTTCGTTTACTGAGGAGTCTATAGTGTTGCCAGTGTAGCTAATAGTGCATAGTCTTTCTCATCACAACTGTCACAAGTGAATGATTGTCTCACTGAGAGTTCTTTGGGCTTTTACCATTACAGAAGTGTCTGTTCAGACAAGAGAACATTTTACTTACTAGTGCTCCTTCCCAGAATTAAACAAATATAATTAAAGCTGTGGTACTGGTGACTTACTGTTCTTGAAAAGTTCAATTTTGTCTGTGGACATTTTGTGCCATTAGAAGTGTCTTAGAATATTTGCCCTACATTTTGTTAGTAAATTTAATATAGATTTTCTGTAAATACAGTAATTTACAGTAAATACATGTGCTAATGAGAAGTTGTATTTGTCTAATTTTATAATAAAATCATAATGTTCTAACTTCTGTAAATAATGGACTAAATAGGGCCTAACTTTCCAAGTGGATAAATCTCATAGCTTATTTAGTGATAGGAGACATGTCTCATGCCATGTAACCTTTTGTTCACTGGCAGAAGGTATTGTTTAGAAGTCTCAAACTATATTGCAATCATGTAAGAATCCAATAACCTTTTTTAAATTTTTCCTACCTTTTTTTTTTTATGACCAGCCATGTGGAAATTTTAGTGAGAATTCACAGACTTCATCAGATAGATGGCAGAATGAACATTTTTATAACTGGAGTAAAAGGCGTTGTGTTTTATAACAAGGCCTTTCTATTATCTTGTTTCGCTTTCCTAAGGTTGAAAAATGAAACAGAAACTTCAAGGAACAACCCTCTTTTTGTTATGTGTATATATATAAAATATGTCTAAATCTATACACATACACTTTTTTGCATTACATTTACAGATTTACTTCTCAGCTAGATTTGCTGATACATTCGTGTTCTGTAATATTTCCTGGATCCACAAATCACTTTTTCACATTTATGTCAAACTTGACTTGATAGTAACATTGTCACTGTGTTTTTGTAGCTTAACCATGGAAGCACCTTATCCAAACTGCTTGGTGCCAAAGCAGCTTAACCTTGCATGTAATTACTAATCAAAAGCAATCCTATCAGGCAGTTCAAACAAAAAAACACCGTATCTTTGTTTTCCTTTAAAAGCGCCAAACAAGACCACAGTAACTGTACAAGGGGAGAAGATTTACCAAAATGCTCAACCTTAAGCTTTCCCCCTGTATTCCTACAAAGCTGAGAATAAAATCCTAAAAGCAATTTTTGAAAGATCTCTTTTTTTTTTTTTTTTTTCCATTCTAGAAATGCTAGGCTTACTCTGTATTCTCTGTAGACTTCTTGTGTGCTACTCTAAGTAGTTTGAAGTGAGCTGCTGCTGTCAAAAACAATTGATTAGGCCTATTCCTGAACTCTTCCTAAACATCTTTGTGGGAAAATAGAGGAAAAAGGCTGTGGCTCATTCTGTGATGGCTGTCTAGTTCCAGAAACTGTTTTTTTTTTCTGAAGATTTATGCCGTCTCCTTTGACATGAGACTGCATTTGCCACTGTGACAGGAAGTTGATTGTTCATCCTCTGAAAATCAGCCCACTGAAAATGTGCCACCACAGGATAGGTGGACCAGAAGGGCTGGTCCAGTATAGTCCCAAGGATCCTGAGAAATAAGGTACCAGAAGTGGATTGGCCTGCTAGTATTGTTATAGGTAGCTGATCCTGGAGAGTTAGTTAAGCCTGACATTGAAAATTCTCCGGAAAGGAGGGGTGCTGAGAGAAGGCTAAATATGAAGTGGATTATAGTCGTGCACTGCTAATGCACTCTTTATGAGAAACTGTAAAAGCAGATATCTCACATATTTTGCATAGGTACAAAGACAAATTCTGTTGTGGAGTTCATTGAACGTCACAGTGTTGTACCAAATTCCATGTATTTGTAAATATTAGGTGTTTGAAATGTTACTGTTAAAGTATATAACACGTGTTTAAAGTACTGTGAATATAGGATATGTACATAGGTAATAATGAACATCATAAACATTAGCAGATGTCAAGGACAGGTTAAAATGCTGTGGAAGTTGTCCTTCTGAGAGGGGAATATGTGATCTTTGCGAATACATCATATGTCCAAGCTGTCATCTTGAAAAATTATAGGCCACAACCAAATGAATGTAAATTTCTTCATATTGATGTGTTTTGACAGACTGTTTTCAGGATTTTTTAATTAAGAATTTACATTGTATATGTGGGCTATGTTTCTCAAAGTTCTTGAAAGATTTAAAAAGAATTTCTATTTACCTACTGCAAATTGAGTAAAACCAAGCTAAATATCTAAATCTGCTTATCAGATAACATATCAACTTTTTGTATACAACTTATAAATGCACAAAACCAAACGCAGTCTCATAATGAAGGCTAACCTTTTCACAACAACTAGCAAGGTATCCCTTTTCTCAAGGGTAATTATTATTGGGAATATTTTGGGAGGCATTTACCTGTACTACATATTACCTACTATGCAACAGGTCTTTAAAGTAATTTATGACTTCATGTATAATGTACATACAGGTAATGTATAATAGACATACACAGCGCAGTGGCTATACATTTTACAAGTTCAGAATTCTTTCTGCAGAGCAGAAGCAAAGGAGTTCTTTTACACAAGAGAAGACTGAATTTTATTTAATATAACTTGGAAAAATATAGATGACTTGGCCATCTTTTTGATCATAGGCTAGAGAAAAGGATAGGAAAATGGGAAACCAAATTCAGAAAGTTACTAGCTATGGAAACATACTAATTCATCTTACAAGAGAATGCCTTAGCAGCCAGACTGTAGATTAATATTAGATAGGTTCACTCTCAAGCCAGATCATGCTGGATCATTGTGCAGCAAAGAATAATAGATTTATACATGACAGAGAATAATAACAGGGGACATTGTAGTATAATCAGAAAAATACTTCAGACAGAAATATGCCCACTGACTATATTTATTCTCTGAGATGATTAGTGGGGACTGGCTCATGTCCATTTTTCCAAGTCTGAGACTCTTCAGAAAGATAAGTTGCACCCCTGCTGCATATGAGCAGGAATGTACCATGATGTAGCAACTACTCAGAACACTTCAAAAGTTCACAACATAGGGTTTTGTGTTCTTGAACTGCTTACCTCTTGAATGCCTTGTGCTGTTTATACAAGCCATTGGTTTGTGGTAATTGCCTTGATGTGATGTTGCTTCACCACTGGTGAGACTGAGATCCTAGACTGTTTATTTAGGGTTATCCTGTCTTATGGAAAACCACTTCATGAGCTAATGTGAAATGTTGTCATTTGGCATCTGTGATGATGTTGTACTGCAAGGTTTGAAAGAAACTGCTGTCTTGCCAAGGATGATTCTCTTTGCCTGTTTTGCTTTCATCAAGTGTTAGTCCTCACTGCACAGGATACTGGTTGAGAAAATTGAATTGTTTGTCCTGTTGAGATGAGATCAGGTTTGGGTCTAGAGCCTAGGATATCTGATATCTGCTCTTCCATTTTCTGGGATCTGTTCCCTATTGAATAGAAGAACAGTATTTCTCTTAAAAGTGTCCCAAGCTTCAGCTCATACCTGAAGAATGACCTCAACCTAAGTTTATCAAATCTAAGTCTTTTCATAGCCACTTGTAGAAAATGTAATTCTGCAAATGATCCACATTGAAAATAACGAAGCTTAAAGGGGATATGTTCAAGGGGAGTTTCCATTTGTCTAGGAGTAGTAGATGAGGTCTGTTTGTATGGCTTTCCCTGCATAATGTTTATAACTGGCAATTGTAGCGCATAGCTCTCCAAAGAGATTTGTAGATGGCCAAGGAAGATTTGTGGATTCCTTGACTGGTTCTATCAGCTGAATGTACATTGTATAGGTAGCACTTGTTGTAATGATGTGCATACCTTCTCTCATAGACAGGATAACGTTCTTTGGCATTCGTGAGATGTCATCCGTATTAGTCTTAGAATGACAGTCTACACTGTGATGCATGCCACTCGTGCCCTGCTCACTACTAGGGGTGAAAGCTATTCTTTGATAACAAAAGTCCATACAGAGACAACAATGCAGTCTTGAACTCTTATAGGCAGCAATTAATTATGACTTTGCTCACAATATAAAAAGGAGGACTCAGAGAGGTGTTTGGGATACCAGTATCTCCAGTGCTATATTTAAGAGAAATTTTCAAAATACCACATCTCCATCTTGCCCAGAAGTCTGTCTTTGACAGTGGCTTACAACAAGTGTCTAGGTCAGGTAACAACTGGCTTTTAGTGATATTCCCTGGAATATTCTCCTACTCTCTTTGCATATTTCAAGAGCCAGGTGCCATGCCTTTGTATGTGAGCTTTGGACAGATTTGTCTTCCAGGAATTTACCCACCTTCCTTTTTCAATCTGGTTAAATTTTTAGCATATGGGCTGTCTAGAGACATCATTCCATTTGCTCTGCTTATTCTTTGCCCTGGAATAATGCTGTACTATGGTATCTTTTCAGTAGTTTCGTTTTCCAGGAAGTCCCCGTGTGAACAGTGAAGGATGTCAGGCCCAGTCTTTTTCTCCCTCCTTGCCCTCGGCCTGGCATTTGGTCAAAGCATCCTCCTTAGGGTCAGTGAATTTTCTACCATTCCCTGGAAGCTAAACTGTAATTCAGTCTGAATTAGTTTACCAAGTATCTTCCTTGCCAAGTCTGAAATATTATCAGTCAGTGGAGGCAATGGTATCAGATATTTCAGTCCCAAGTAGCTGGACTCTTGTTTCCCGGGCTTGACATTTTGAAGCACACACAGCAAAAAAACCAACGCTGCAGTTTTCAGTGTGACTATCTAGACTGGAGTCATTCCATCGCAGATCACATATTTTAATAAGATAACTTGGACATTGCTTTGACTAGGACTGCATGCCAGAGGACGGGAAATGACCATCTGTGTTCCTGAGAGTGATGGCAGAAGCCAGTTTTAGGTGGTTGGGGGACAGGTGAGGGAGAGGTGGGGTTTTTGCTGTTGTTGTTTTGTTTTCTGAAACTCTGCAGTGAAGGAAGAAAAGAGAAGGAAATAATGGTTTCTGTCTGCTGCCTAGGAGGTCCTGGTCTTACAGCCATTTGTGTTTTTGTAGCCTACTGTGAATAAATCAAAAAGTTGTGCTGTTTTAGATGTCTTATGGAAAACAAATTAGACCCTTGAGATCAGCAGTAGAGTGCTATTCCTCTTTGCTAAACAGGAAAGTCCTTCACCCTGTCCTAGAATAACAGTTGTGTCAGCAGTGTGAACTGCTGACTTACCAGTCAGTGAACTGCTGAACTTACCAGTCCCTGGACCAGATCATGCCTGGCGAGGGGACTGACTCTGGGAATGTTCCCAGAGTGTAGAATTGTTAGTAGATGTTTCTTGAGGTTTTGTGGCTGACATTCCGCCAGCTTACATGCATTTCCCTCTTGTCCTTCAGTCTTTTCTCTTGCATATTCTTATATTGTGTAAATATGTAAAAAGGTAGCAGTGCTCAGGAGTTCACATCTGTGAGTATAAAATACTGTCTTATTTGCGTGACAATGCATAATTACCAGATGCAGTATAGTAGACAATTAGTGATGTAAGATAAGTAAAGTATTCTTGCATCCAAGGATCACAAAAGTAATTAAAATAAATAAAAAGACATATGAAAAATTCTTTATATTTTTACACAGTTTAAACAGCTGGAGGAAGACACATGATCCCATAACCTGTTATATGGTAGACTTAACTACCCTGGTATCTGCTAGCCACAAGGCAGAAGGTGTACAAGACAGAGAGGTACTGATGTGGTTACTAAAATGAAAACAGGATCTCACTTAATAGTCCAAAATGGCCATCTTATCCAGGAGTTACTGTTTTTCCCACCATTGTGGATTAACCCCAGTAGGCAGCTAAGCATCCTACAGCTGCTTGGTCCCATTCTGCAGTGGGAAGAGAATCAGAACGGTGGAAGTGGGAAAACCTGTAAGTTGAGATGAACACAGTTTAATAGGTAAAGCAAAAGCTGTGTGTGCAAGCAAAGCAAAATAAGGAATTATTCACTACTTCACATTGGCAGGTGGATGTTTAGTCATTTCTGGGAAAGCAGGACTTCATAATATATTACGGTTGCTTGAGGAGACAAATTCCATAACTCCAAGTGCCCTGCCATTTTCTCCTTCTTTCCCCAAACTTATTCCTGAACACAGCATCATATAGTATGTGATATTCCTTTGGCCAGTTGGTATCAGCTGCCCTAGTGGTGTCCTGTCTGAATTTTTGTGCACCACCAGCCCATTCACTGGTGAGCTAGTGTGAAAAACAGAGAAGGCCATGACACTGTTCAGTAAGAGCTGAAATGCTTACCAAACCACTGTTTTGGTCTCAGATCCAAGGCATAGCACCATATGAGCTGCTGTGAAGAAAATTACTTCTATCCCAGGCAAAAACAGTACACCCACTTATCATCAACCCACCTTGGGCAGCTATTTGTGTATGAACATTTTATCAGTGTACGTCTTTGGCTATTCTGTGCTGTGAGCCTAATCTCTTTCCACCTGTGAAGTTCTATAAGGAGATAGACTATCACAGGTTGCCACAAAGATAGGCTGTTAATGTCTTTTTTGTGTGGCATCATTTTCTCTCTGTTCTTTCTCCATAATTTTTTGAAGCAGAATGTATCAGTTTTTTCAAAACTTGAGCTTTATTTGCTGAGTTACATGGTTTCTGGATAGCAGGTCTAGTTTGATATTTTTCTGTAATCCCTATGTTTACAACTTCACGCATTTAGGACCTCTTTCATGAGCTATAGTAGCCTTCTAAAGCAGAAAAGGAGTGAACAGAGTGATACTATAGGTACAATTTTGTAAACAACTGCTTAAATTTTTCCACCTATCAGAAGTCTTCTGTCTGACTGAAACTTGGTTAAGAATAGTTACTAATTCCAATACACTGAGAATATCAGCGGAATTGATGAAAAAGTTTCTAAGCTTCTAGAATGGCTATTGTTAATTTCATTCACAATTTTCAGTACCTTGTTTATTACTGCAGAGACATGCAGGACTGATGCTGCATTTGTTTGACAGAGCAGATTTCCTCAGAGTTTTAAAATCTGCTTCCACTAACTGAGTGGGAAAAAGCTTTGTGAGCTTGCTCACATTGTGAGTGTATATCTAGAGGGTACCTAAAAGGAAGAAATGGAGAGAGCTCCTCTACATGCATGTATTGCTTACACGGATATTCATAGTCTTTCTTTACCTCTCCTAAAGGATTCCTTCTTGTAGGACACATAGGTTTAGAAGGAATTGAGAATACAATGACAATCACTGCCTTTTTTTCCCCTATTTTTTTTCTTGTGCTTAAGTCATTATGCATACATTAATATCTAATTTACAATAGAAGTTATTTCAATTCTGTGGAACTTTGTTTGGTATAGCACAGTCTTGTGCCTTTCTGTGAACTGTAAGCTGCTTCTTCTTAAAGACTTTTCTCTTTGTCTTTTAGTGTCCTATGTAAACCTGAACTAAGTTCCTCTCATTTGACTTAGGAACATCTGATTAGTTTCTAACACTTTAAAAGTAATCTTCCTATCAAAATTTGACAGTTTTCAACCTTCATTTTAATACTCCTATAATTTTGATAGTTGTATTTTAATTCTCAGAAAATTGGATGCTAAACTGAAAGCTTTTTTGCATTCTGTCAGTCTTTAGCATTGTTGCTTGTAATTTCGGTCCTTTGATGCTTGTGAAAGCTTTAGATGCAGCTTTTTGACATTGATTTTGTTGTTATTGTACCCCAAGAAGTAAAAATGAGATGACTTCTTAAGTTTTCCCAGTATGTGTCATGAAGGCATGAAAAGAACCAGTAAAGGCAATTATTGTGTACTTTTGACTTGGGATATGGTTAGATATTTTTGCTTTCAGATTTTAGATCAGTTTAAATTTCATTCTAGATGTATGACATTATGTGTCCCTGCACATGGAAAAGCACATCAATAAAAATGATCTTGGTATTTGTAGGTTACTCAGATTTCCAAAAAGCTTTCAAGAGGTTCTCTAGCCAGAAATTTAAGAAACTAAGCAGCCATGGCACAAGTAGTAGGGTACTGAAAGAATGAACAGGTGTCTAAAACTTAAAAAACAGAGAGTAGGAATATATACTAAATTTTTGCAGTGGAGAAACATTGTCTTTGGAGATCTGCAACAGTCTATGCTGAGATCTGTTAAGACAGATCTTGCACAATGCACATGGCATATATTATCATAGAAAAGACCTATAAAAAGAACTGTGCAGGGACTTGAAAGTCTGATACTTGAAAAGAAATGAGAAATAGGAGGGGAAGTCCCTCAGAATTTTTCCTTGATGCTTTCTTTACTGCATCAGAATGCTATTAAAATTAATCTAAGATTAACCTCTTGTTCTCTGCTGGCCTTATGCTTCTCAAGCTAGCTCTGTATTGTTACATACTCAGCATCAAAAAGGATGTTTAAACCTTGCATGTGTAAGCCTTACAAAAAGTGTCCCAAACTCCTCATTTCCACTGTGGGAAGTGGGTTCTGTTGTTTTAGTGTAGGAACTTGTTCTGACATATATCATCATATGATACCAGCTCATGACAGGACAGTTGGAACTAGATGATCTCTAAGATCATTTCCAACTCAAACCAACCCAATCTATGATTTTACTGGTACTTGAGTGACCTCAGTAGCCATGTTCTTTAACATCTCACCTCAGACATCTTGCTGTAAAGTCGTAAATCTAGCACTGCACCACTTTCAAAGTCTACAGGTGCTGTTGTACTGGAACTTTTCAATGCACCACTGTTTACTTGGTGATTGAGTAATGCATGCCATCAGCTGTTGTCAGAATACTTATGTGAGCCCATCAAAGAAAGGGGTTTCTAGTCGATGTATATGTTAGATAGAAAAGGCAAGTGTTTTCTATGTATGTCTCTGCATCTAAGGAACTGACTGAAGGTGGCAGCACTACAAAAATGGCAGTGGGTGTGTTGTATCTCATGCAGTGTTAGTGGAGCAATTCTCCTCTGGACATCGCAAGGGAAAACTTAGTTCTTTTGTGATTGGGATATGTCCTTTGTTAAAAAGCCCATGTTAAAAAAATGTCAAAAGTGAATTGTCTGAGGCAGGAGCACAAATACTGGTCAGGAGAATTTCCCCCCTTGTTTTTGAAAGCTGCAGTCATGAACAGGAGCTTCAAAATGGCAACTAAGCAAGAATATCAGGATAAATAGGTGATTGGTGATATAACAGCCCTTTAGTTGAGAAGCTGTGGAAGATGTTGGATGACGGTAAAAAAAAACATTAGAGATAAGCTTAGTTTCTCTGCCTAGCTCCAGTGTGCTGTGTTTATGAATGCTGATAGGAGAATTCCCATATGTAGCGCTGAATTAGTTTCACAGACAGGAGCTTGATGAAAAGAGTGTTTATTTTTGTGGCTTGAATTAAATCCTGTGGTAAAAGGCTGTAAAATCATCTACTTTAGTGACAGATGCAGGGTAAATAGTGAATATTTTGGGTTTATGCTACACTTGTTGCATATTTTTGTAAATTATTTGAAGCAGTTTAAAAGTGAGTATGAAATGAGGAAATTTTATCTCAAATGGAGTTCAATAGCTACTTGCCAAATTGAATTTTAACATGGATAGTAAAATATAGACAGTGGAAGATAATACACTATTTACAATTTGGGAAACTTCAGTTAACCTTTTGATCTTTTGAGAATACGAAGTATAAAGTTGGGGATTACTTTTAACTTGAATTCATAAGAAATTGACACACCATGAGCTATAGTATGTGTCCATCTGTTTGCTACTTTTTAGCTCATCTTGCTCATTGTGTCCTTTGCCCTCTTCTGGATCTATTCCCTGAGCCTACACAGAAGTAGTAGTTGATGCAGCATGGCATTTCCAGTAAGAACTTCTGAAAAAACTATTTTAAGGTAGTTATGTTTTTCTTAGAGGAATATGAGTAAACATGTCAATTTTGCTGTTTACTAAACACAGAAGTGGGACTATGAATCTGTCTTTGCTTTTTATATTTAATTTCTTAATATGTCATTTAAAAATGTATATAGCCCAAAATATTTTCTATTAATTGGGGGGGGGGAGGGGTTGATTCTAAATGGGTGTATAACAATCATACTACAACTAAATATGAATTAGGTTGATACATTTTCTCTATATTTTTGGTAAGCCATAAAATACTTGACAAATGCAAATTACCTGCTTATCTCTACTGCTACAAGAAGAAGATTTAAAGTGGAGCTATTTGACAGTGTACAGACCATATATAAATCATTGCTCCAAATGCTGGTGATTGCTTGAAAAAAAGCAAGCTACCTAAGGTATGGGATTACTTTATGAGTATGCTACAAGTAGAAATAATAGTACAAAACAAAGTCCACTGATGTAATCATTGAAATGATAGTGTATCTTTTTGAAGATTGTCTTGCTAGATATGGACGAAACAGATAATTAAATGAACTGCAGTGATGCGAAAATTTAAATTTATGCCTACAGTTAGGTTTGCCAGTGATCCCACTGCAGTCTAGGTAGTACAAAAAGTATATACTTTAATTCATATGTGTATCACTGCAAGATTGTGGCTTGAGAAACCAGTTTTGTCACGGTGAGTAATTTGGGGTGTAACAACTTAAACTTTCTAATTAGCTTTAAAATTATTTAATGAATCTGTGAATGTTCAAACTGATTAAAATTTAAGGGATGTGATCTATGGGGTTTTATCTGGCCTAGACTATGAAGTCCCAATATGCAATATGGATAGACAGACTTCTTTATGTTATTTAGAAAAATCTCACAGAAAGCTTCAGATTTTAGAGGGTGTTCACATTATTTAGATGTGTTAGATTTGTTTCATTCTTTTTATTGAAACAAAGGGAATATAGCCTAACTAATCAGAATTTGATTGCATATTTCTTTAAATATGTATCTTTCTGTATCACAATACCTACATATAGTGCCTAATGCAGATCATTTCATATTGATCTATGTCTGTCTGAGCAACATATATAGATGTACTATATAGATCCTTATATGATTTGTCCATTCTAAGCCATGGTGTGAAGATTAGCAGAGTACGTACCCAAGACTGCCCATATAGTTATCTCAGATTATTTGAACATGACTGAAGAAACACCGTCACCATCAATTCCATTAAGAGAATGCACCTGGTATTTGCCAGAGAAGCAGTGACCGGCAATGAGAGCTATATAAATCTATTCTCTTGCAGTGAAAGACAAGGGAAGGCTACAAGATCTTTGCAATACAGGAGGATATAAAATGCTACTTGAGCGAAGAGATACAATTTAATGTAGAAGAATCTCTTTTTATCTATCGGCCTCTTCTATAGAGGTTAAATGGGTCTACCAAATTCTTGTATCATCTTGGGGAACATGTTACTGATAAATGTTCAGTGTGTACAGATTTGTTTCTCATGGAGGTAGTCTGTGAGTCAAATTAAAGACCACTCTCCTTAACCTTTGACTTCCACTTTAAGCATCAAGAGCAGAAGTGCTTTCTGCCTATAGCAGATTGGCTACTAAACCAGCAGCACCAAAATGCTCCTTCTTTGTTCAGAGTCTGTCTCTTGTGGCAGTGAGATTTCCTTCATTATTTGATTTCAGAATAAGGTCAGACTTCCCTACAGTACTTTACCAGCTGCTCTTGTCCTGGTCTCTCAATATATGATCTCTACATGAAGCATCATTACAATCTGCGCCAAGGATTGAACAAATTCCCCAGCAGCAGTCCTAGAACGTTTTCATTCAGCTCCTTCCAAACAGTTTTCTGAATGTGTAACCTGAAGGTTAGTCATTGTCTGCACTTTTTCACAGTCACTTGGCTATCCATATCACTGCAGGAAGAGTGTTCCTATGTGCTGTTGGATGCTGAATATCACAAATGCAACACTAAGTTTCTGTCTTCTCTGACTCCCCAGTCTTCACCTAACAACATACTCAGGGACCTTGTAATGAAAATTAGCGTGGCTGGAGGCAACTTCTCTTCTAGTATCAAGTGGCAAAGTGACAATCCCTCCTTGACTCAGACTTAAAAATTTAAGGAGAACACGAGTATCCAAAAATATTTCCTCTCTTCCTGTATCATTCTTAGGAGAAAATCTGAATATAGTATTGACCAGAATTCTTCTTCCTGAACTATTTTAGTAGCAAACAAAAATGTCATCTTTTCTGTTTGCTCAGTCCTGTGGCAAGCAATGAAGACCTGTGGGGGAATTTTAGGAGATATCTATGTGTATTTTCACATGGACCCAGGTATGTATTGGACTATATATCTGTTTTTAAAATGCAGCTTCATTATTTTTTTTCTTCTTTTGGGGCAATTATGTAGAAGACAGCCAAGGAGTATTAAATTGTATAAGAAATAAGAGCTACTAGCTATTGATAGTAAACTGATATGTCCTTGACTTAAGAAAAAGTTTACAATCCAAGCACATCAGGCACAGTTAATCAGGAAAGAGAAGTACATTGTCTACTAGAGCTTGTTTGAGAATATAAAAATTAAATGGTCTGGTACTGATGGTTTTATCAAGCCCAGAATCAAATTTTAAGGTTCCTATGAGGCAGGTAAAATCACTTAATTATAAAGTCTAACAACCACAGTTAAAGAGAGAGAGCCCCAAAGATGTGCACATTCTGAAAATCCGAAAAGCTTGGTGCTGAGTACCTGTATGTTGCTGGTCATCCTTAAAGGCCCTTTCCAATCACTATTCCAGGAAATATCAAGGTTACTTCCTTAGAAAATGGTACGTACGGTACAGATAGCTGCAAGTCATGGTTAAACTGGTTATGCAGGTAATTATACTGTGAATGAAAGTGTCCTTTTTGTTTTGTGCAGTAGTGGACTGGATCAACACACTTTTAGACTAATTTTGGTGCTCATCTGCTGGATTAACAAACTTTAACAGAGTAGATCAGAAGCTGTCAGACACCTTTATCTTAGGAAATGGTCAATGAAATTCTGGAATTTTTTTCCTATTGAAGGGGCTGATCTGTGCCTTGGCTTTGTGTTTAGCACTGTAACCATTTTCTAACAGTCGATGGACTGGGTTTTTGGACTGCACAACTGAAAATGAGGCAGCCTTCTTAGGTTGTGTAGTTATCCAGACAGTAAATGAGATGATCAAACCAAGTAGGATGCAGCTGTTGTCACTTCAGCTGAAGCAAAGTGAGGAGTAAAGATGTAGAGTAAGATGTTTTGACTAAATAATAAGGAAAAAGATTGTAACCATAATATTTGGTCATAGTTAAAAGGAACATGTTGCCTACTAGTCAATTACTTTGACTAGTCAATTAGTTTGACTAGTAATTATGAAACTGTTACAAATCACAAGTTCGCTAGAGGAGAAACTTGAGCATTTGTTAATGATTCTTACTAAGATCAAACTGATTGTCCCCTGTTTTGTGCAATGAGAGCAGCTGAGTAGAGCCTGCTTCATTTTGTTGCCCATTTCTGTACTTGGCTTTTCTTTGTTTTTTTTTCAAAGTACCCTGTCAGAATGGGTTGCCAGATTATAATAAACATTGCTCCAGATAGCACTCCAGAAAGAATGTTAGGTGTGCTTATATTTCTTGTTTAAACTAATTCAACTATTTATTTTGCAAGTGTATTCCAACTTTGGTTAATAAGGTGGGATGCTGCATTCTTACAGGCTGCCAAAATTTATCCATTTATATCTTTTAATTTTAAGTCAACACTTACAGTATTTTTACTCTGCTTGATGAGGTTGCCTATTTCTCAGCCTCAAGGATAACCATTCAAAATACTACATAGTTACACTATTCCCATAGTTAATTTACACATTTCAATCAAACACAATTATGGTCTGTTCCCTGGTTGATTATAGTTTCTTCTATATTAAAAGGGCTATACTTAAAATTTCCTTGCTTGTACCAGATGGCAAGTTCCTAATTAAATTCACTTCTCATGTTTCTAATTTTTCTGCTTGCATTTTGGCAAAGCTAAAATCTCAGTAGGGCAAACAGATTGTTGGTGTATATTAACAACATTAATAATTGTTATTTTTATAGTCTTTGTTGTGGATGGTAGCTCAAAGAAATCTCATGGATCAAGAGCTGTGACTTAACCTTTGGTACTAAGGCTCTGCTTCAATACAAGTTCAAAACTTCAAACCAGATTCTTAAAAATTATTTTCTGTACACTTCTGCTGTTGCTCTTTAAAAGCTGTTTGATTTTTTTCCACAGTAGGAGCACAAATTGCTATTTTATTATGGCGGTTGGTGAGAAAAATTGCTTGTTCTTTTTCTGCTTCCTTTCTGTTGGCCTTCTTTTTGTCTTCCTAGAACATCAGAAGAGGTAAAAACTCCTGAGATCTCAGCTAAATGCTGAGCTTCCATTTTCTACCTGGTGAGGACAATCATCTTGATCCAGAAAAATGACTCTGGATTAAGTACTTCAGCCTGACATTCTTAAATATGGTTCAGTACAGATTCTTCATGAAGCGATCATGGGAAATCATCAATTCAATTGTATTTTTTAATGTAACTGTGTTTTGTTAGCCAAAGAGTACCCAGGCCTTGAAGGTAAGGAGTTATTTCTGTGAATTGTTTTGCTGGGTACAGGTCTAAACTGATTATTAGCAATTTAGAAGTGAAGGACTGGGACTCAGAGTTCCAGAGTGAAAAATGGAAACACTACAAAATGCTGTATACTTCTGGTTTCCAGAATAATAGCTACTGTTGCTGTAGTTTAGGCTGCTTTACTCTATTGCACTAAAAATGCTTTTTATTGTGCCTTTGCTCACCCTCCACCCCATTTCTGGCATTTTGAAATGCTAAGGCTTTTTTTCCCTGGCATTCTTTTAGTGAGTCATAGGGTGTAGTATGATTTTGATTGCAAAATTAAGAGTAATCTACTTCAGAACAGTTTTACAATGGCAACTTGGAAAAGGAAAAATCATTAATCATTCAGTGTTTTATAGCATAGTTTTAAAGGAGAAGTAAAATGCTTTGGAACCATGGCTTTTTCTGGCTACCAAAAAAAAAAAAACAAAAAACAAAAAACAAACACACGAGATAATCAGTATTGGATAAAAGCTTTTCCTACACTGTCTGCCAATCATTAATTTATTCAATAACAGTGAAAATATATCAGTGAAATATATATCACACTGAAAATGCGTAATTTGGTAATAACATGGTGTATACTGTGAAAATTGTTGAAGAAAAGTGCATACTTTCGTCCATTAGCCAATTCATCATACTGCATATGATGCTCATGTAAACATAGGTGGGTATGACCTAACCTGAGGGCTTTTTGTTCTTTTTAGTTGCTGTGTTCCATTTATAAGAGTGACTGTGTTAGGTAAAACCTCAGAAGGAAGCAGAGAAGATTGTCATTCTTTAGGAACATTTAAAAATACTCTAAAAAAGACAATTTCAGAAACCACAAATTTATCAAGGTGTAAAAAAGCAGAAAGAAACACAGTGAGGGAGCCTGCAGCTCCAGAGGAACAGTTGAGAGAAGAAATTGCAAAGGCTGCAGAGCTGCAAGTCAGGTTTCACAGGTGATAAAATGGAAACCTCCTTGATTCTGAAGGGAACTTATGAGTTTTCTGCAACTCATAAAATTACTGAGGGGACAGACATCAGGTCCGGAAGGAAGGGTTGAGCAAAGAGAAATGGCCAGGAAATTAGTTGTTCATAAGCTTTCTTCTATTTATATTCTGTCTTAACTCCCTGATCCCATGTTCTCTATTTCAAAAAATAAAAATTCTATTCTATAATCTGGTTTACTCACTGTAAAGGAAAGGTTTAAGCAGATCCACTTTAAAGTTTTGT
Organism: Pyrocephalus nanus; assembly: GCA_038380795.1. Classification (NCBI taxonomy): domain Eukaryota; kingdom Metazoa; phylum Chordata; class Aves; order Passeriformes; family Tyrannidae; genus Pyrocephalus; species Pyrocephalus nanus. The sequence continues at coordinate 45,363,654 of CM076259.1, forward strand.
TTTATATGTGTAAATATAACAGAATTATCTATAAATAAATTATGTAAACTCATGTAAGTTTTTTATACAGCTGAAGCCTTCATTACACCTAATTCCCTTTTACACTGAATATTTATCAATACATGTGAACAGAAGCAATCATGTAAAACTTCTTTTTGTTTGGATTATTACTAAATAAAGTTTAGGATATACGTTCATGTAAAATGAAAACAATTACAGCTTCTTTTTGACTTGATTATGACAAAATAAAATTTAGGATATAGCTTTTGTTTTGCTCTCTCATTGATTTATACCTAATCCTCATTTCACTTGGATCAAGATTTAGTTAAGTAAATGACCAGACTTTACATATTAGCTAAAACATACTTTTGGGTTAACTCTTTCTTCAATTTTATTTTCTTCAGGGTTTTCAGCTTTTAAATTTTAGTTCATTTTTTATGGAGGTACTTCTGATATTTTGTTGCACAGGTTCAGCTTACAAAATAAACTGAAGAAGGTCTCTTTAGGTCTCATAACATATTCTTAAGTATGTAATCGTTTATTTATACTAGCTAAACAATCAGTCTTAACTCATTCTTTCTCTTTGAGCGTACATGGTGGTCTGTAGTATGACCATCCCACAGGAACTTTTTCCACTTGTTTAACAGTGAAGAAGCACCATATTAATACTGTATCGTTTTCCTAAATATTTAACTAGTGTTCCATCTTTTTATCACTGTTATTGATTACTGAAGTTTTAAGAAAATTAAACTAATGGAGGTTCCTATTATGGAAATAACTTAATAGTCAGTTGCTCCAAATATAAAATTACAGTCCACTAAATTATGGGCATTGAGTGTCTCAATGGGCCTGAGCTCTGGGTTCTGTTGCAGTGCCACTTCTATTCTTCTAAATCTTCTGAAACAGGAAACCTTTTTCTTGTGTGCCTTAACTCTTCTTTTTTTTTTTTTTTCTGGGAAGGTGCATGGTGGTACTGAATAAAAAAACTGTTCTAACTAATGGAGAAGACACTGAATAGCTGGATTTACACTGAGTTTTAGATGCTTTTATACGCTTCTGTTTCAAATGCAGGTTAGATATACCTGCTTTATTATCTCAGAATTAAATATATGCTATGTTACTGAAAAATAACATTTTATGATAAAATAAAACTGCAGGCCTTTATATCTCTTGATCACTGGTATTTCTGCTCCATCAGTGAATAGGGAAGGAAGCAAGAAAAATAAAAAAAGATAAAAGAAATAGGAAATAAGCAAAAGAGAGTGGTAAACTCATCATATTCTTTAGGGTTTGTGTCTATACAAACTTTCACGCAATATGAGAATATGAGTACAGAGGCAGTGCTTCCAAGACCTGTTAAACCTGTTCTACCATGGAGGGACAGTCAATCAGTTTTCTGTCTTATACTGCCATCTGTGCTGGGTGACAGCTGTGTGTTTCACTTAAAGGCCCCAGAGTTCAGATATCCCAAGGCAGAAGGCTAGACTGTCCTACTGTGGATGTTTACTGTGGGTTTGGGGTTTTGCTTTTGTTTTTAGTAAAGGGCAGATGATGTAAGAGGAAATGTTATCACCAAAGAACATGAAACATTCTCTGTTCATTGTCAATGCTTTTGACATCTGTTGTAGAAGTGATTTGACATAGTGTATGAAATAGACCTGTGAATACACTATTGTGCCTGTCACAGAGTGCTTGCAGATGGAGCTGTGAGTAGGTGCACAATGAATCATATCCTAAAATAAAAATCCGAGTGCACAAAACAGTGAACCTCTGAAAAAGTGCTTTGCTTCACTTTCCGGCCTGGTATATTAGAGATTTTAATATAAACCAAAGTATACATTTCTTGTTTCCTTCCTGAAAAAAATTAACTTCCTTGAGCCACAGTATTTAAATTTTGTGCTTAGGAGAATGCTTAAATTATACCAACAATACAACAAGACAAATTCATTCCAAATCTGCTTTGATATTTAATATTTGATGTTTTTATTTCCTCCCTAATATTAAGCCAGGCAACATTTGCAGCTCAGTACAAGGTCCCTCCATTGTGTCTTCCAGTCTGCACAAGCTGCAGACTCTAGCTTAGTATTTACTCCCTCAACTGGACTCTTTGAGAGGATCTACAAAAACGATCTTGCTTGTTTACTCTTAGAAAAGAAATTTATCCCATCTTACCTCTGTTCCAAGGCACCTGTCAGGCTCATCTTTGCACAGAATACAGCAGAGAGCACAGAGTACCCATGCACCTTTTTACTTCTTGCTTCACACCTTAAAGATTCTTATAACCTTTAAAGATTCATGCAGAATTAAACCCACAGAAATTACATCATTTTTAATCAGATTATGTGAAGACACAATCCAAGCAGAAGATACCATTTAACACATCCTCTCCCAAAAAAACCCTTAACTAGCCCTCTGCAACAGTTTGAATTGGTTTTATACTAATTAATTTTGTGTCTATGTTAATTTTAGAAGAGATTGAGTTGAGTTGGTGAACAGTAAGTGAAAAAGATTCCTGTTCTGGAGCCACTGAGTGTACTGGGGAGGAAAGTCCAGACTGAATATGGCAAAAAAAGGGATAGAGAAGATGGGTGTGGCAGCAAGGAACAGAGAGATAACAGCTGAAGCAGAGATTGAAATACTGATAGGAGAATCAGGCAATAGACCCACAATCAGCTTTTTATGCTCACAGGTGGAAAAACCTTCTAGAAACCAGACAGAAGGACCTGCTGTGCACTGACGCATGGAGCAGTTGGATAATTATGAATAAATTCTTTTATTTTCATATTGTCTTGCATAGTAATTTTCAGATTTTTCTCTTTTAGTTTATTCTTGTCCATCCTCAAACAAAATATAAATATTCTGAGTTTCAAAGCTATTTTGAACCTCCATATAGATATCACGTAATGAAACCGTCTAAACAGATCTCCCTTAAAGCTTTATATTTGTGGGTTATGTGTTTATATTTCAAAAGGTTCCTCTTGGAATATTTTCCACTTTGCAACTGTTTAAAACAACTGCATTTTTATAGCTTTAGTAGGTTCAAGAGTAACTTTCAAATGTTTACTTCTATTTATATGGGAAAGATATAATACTCCTTGGCTCACTGTTTTGCTCACATTTAGATTACATCCCTTGCTAAATATTCACTGTAGCCCTATTCTTAGGAAGAGGCAAGGTCTTGATCTATCAATAAATGGCTGGCTTATAATTTAAAAAGCACATCAAACATGGCCAACTCAAATTCTTCTTGGAAGGAAACACAAAAAAATTTATTCCAACAGTTCTTGTTTTGTACCATATTGGATCCTCTAATAGCAGTGGAAAGTCAGGAGAACTGGAAAAATAGTTTTTGAAAAGGTGATTTTTCTGTTACATCATTTCAAGTTCATAAGTAACAAAAATGCAAAAGAACAAGAACCAAGGAAACTCAGACATTTTCCCTGTTCTTGGAAGTCCAGAGATGTCCCATAAATAATTACTTTTTATATTTTTTGATCCTTAATAAAATTATCCTCCACTTTAATTGGTTGGGAATTTGGTTAGTTTTCATTTTTGCATTCATACTTTTTTTCCCCAAATATGTGGCATTTTATCTTCAGTGTAAATTTGCTTTTGCTACACTCCTTGACCTTTTTGAACCATTAGCAAGGGATCTTTTAATATTTCATATGGCAAAACTTCTGGTTAAAATCATTTAGGTTGAAAAAGGCCTCTCATATCATCTGGAGTTACACATCAATACAACCTATTTTTAGCTATTTTTACTGTTTACCACATTATTACAGTATTTCAGATAAATTCTGTTTCCCATACTCTCTGTATTCTTGTTCCTTAAATACCTGTTGCTTACCAAATCCTTATCACAGTCTTTGAACATCTCACAGACTTAAAAATGTCTGACAGGGCCAAATGGCTTCTATACCCTTTTTAGTTAGATGAATTAGTTAAACTGATAGTTGGTAGTCATTGTCTTTTCCACCACTGTGTTTTTGTACTTTGAGGAATAAGCAGATATTCTTGAAATCTTGTAGGTATACACAGAACTTTTTTCAACAAAATTAGAGGGAAAAAAATAAAATGGATTAAAATGGCAGAACATTCAAACCACAATTTAGCTATCTTTTCCCATAGTTTTTTTCATGCTGTAAGTTTGCAAGTACTTCTGGTTAGTCAAGTGCTGGTATGAGTGGACTCTGACAATGCAGAAGATAAATATGTTTGCCTAGTTACCTTTACAGGACTATATCATCAGTCATTGACTTTCAAAATCCAATTGGAAAGGAAGTTGGCAGATTTTGGTGAGGAATGGAACATCTGCATTTTTGAACTGTGAATAGTGAGAGAAAGATTTGGTTTTTGTACAAATGCAGTGTAACTCCATAATTGAAGTTACTGTTCATTATACTAATGTATTTTGCACATAGATTTTTGACTAATTTTTATTTCTCATTTATTGTAAACTCTGCTGCCATGAATATATGCAGTTTGAAGAGGTGTTGGGAGTCTAGTGTTTCATTTGTGTTCCACAATTTTAAGCTCAGTGAATTTTGGAATATCACTTGTAAGATGATGTCAGTTAAAGTAGTAAGAATGGCAATTCAGAAATATATCGTATTCTTTCTCCATTCTCATGAAAAATTTTGCTTTCTCTTTCCCTTCTTTGCATTTAAATAGGAAGACAGCTGCCTTCAGATGATACAGAACTCACTGACAGTTGCTCTTGCTTCAGTCCTACTTCATGAGAACTTCAGAAGATACTAACTGAGGTATTTATTTGTTCTTTTCATTTTTAGAATTTTTACTTTTCAGAAATTAGATGGGTAGAAGAGCAAGACAAAGGATATCATGCATCTAGACCAAGAGCAGTAAACATATGCAGAAAATAACACAAAATTCTGTCCATAAAGAGAGGTACTGGGTGATACAATCTAATCTTTCTATAGCTGGGCACTATGTTAGTCAATCTTTTTTATAAGTTCAGAAATCAAATAATTACAAATATACCAGAAGGAGACATATTAAAATGCTGTTTAAAATGTTGCTCTTTTGAGGGTCTTGTATCCAGTTTTATCTGATTCTCTGGTTTTCTCCAAGAATGAGCAAAAGATTTTGCAGGAAATCCCTAGACATGAATCCCAATCACCTAAATAATGACTAAATAATGAACCTTTCAAGACTATCTGTCATTTATAGATTTCTTCCTCTAATAATTACTAGGAATTTCAATTAAATAAGAGCTTTGGTGTTAACACAACACACAAATGCTTTCCTCATACTTTATCTTTTTTAAATCCCCTGGATTAAAGATAAAAGCAGTTTTAAAGCTATTGTTAAATATTGTATTATGAAAAATTTTTGTCTTTTTTGTCAGATACCAGTGAATTAATTCCTTTGTATAGAAAAGAACTCCATTTGTATATGTAAACAGAGTCTAATAAAGGAGTAATGGGCACCAAATTCATAAAGGGAAAAAACTACCATGTAAGCCTGTGATCAGTTGGATTTATGTCAGTCCTAAATTTATGATCTGCAGCTGTTAAACGTCTGATAGGAGCTTCATTTTCTGAAGTATGATAACAGTGTGAGGGCACGGCTGGAAAAAAGGAAATGTACTTTGAGAAATGAAATTGTCCAGACATACGGATAATGATTGCAATGCTTTACATAGCACAAAATTTTTATTCTGTAAATCTTACAAATGTATGTTTTAATGCTTTTTAAATTGTGGACAGCTACCAGAACTGATTCTAAAATATTGTAGGTTGAACAGAAAGTCTGTTGGCTAGTGTTGTGTAGTCAGTCTAATGTAAGCAGTGCTGGCCTGAAATTCTTTTTTCTGCTTTTGAGAACTCAAATCTTAAATGATACTGAAAAAATATGTCTCATAATTTCTATAATTTCATCTTAAAATTTATAATATATGCAACTTTTTATATATATATAGCTCTTAGTATTAATGTGCATCTGTGTTTTAAACTAAGATAGGCTTAACTTTTTGGAAAAATTCGTAATTGTTAGTGTAGTTCTGTATAAAATTTATATGTGCTATTATAGGTATATCATAATATATGTATTTTCTTCTTTTAAAGAGACTTTTTATATGCCAGCCAGTTTAGATTATAGCTAGAATTATGTTAGGAAGAAAATGAAAATTTTTCCAAAAGTCAACGGCTAAAATTCAGTTAAAAGTTACATAGGAATTCAGAGAGAAAACAGAGCCTTATTTGTTTCTAATTTTGCATTACATGCTGTTAGCAGCAAACTAATAGTTTTTACTTGCAGATTCTATGAAGTGCTGCATATTCTCAGATTCTAATAAAGCAGTTGGCATTACATGGCAGGTTGAGCCATTTTAGTGCACACTATGGATTGGTTATGTCTTACAGTGGGGCAGTTCATTTCTGGAATCAGTACACAACCATTTTAGCAGTAGAATTAGCCGCTTATGTCACAGATTATAATTAGCTACATCTTTGTGCCAGAGCAACAGGATGGAATGCAAAACACAGCCAAACATGTGAGCGAATTTTCTTCCACTGATATTTGGCCAGGCCTAAAATATCTTCCACTCCAGATTTGAAAGTAGTAGAAAAGTTAGACATTTCTCTCTTGGAAAGAGACTGATTGTAGTTTATTCAGAAGACCACATTGTTTCAAATCCCTACGGTATGTAACAATTTTTTTAATATTTATTTTTATATCTGTATGAAAGTATTAGCTTGTAAATAATTAAGTTTGGGTTTGTTTGCTCTTTGCTTATTACATGGTTGTATTGAGCTTCTCCCCCATCTGATTTGCTGTGCAACACTTCAGACTGATTTTGACATAATATAAGGATTTTTTTTTATGCTTATGTGATTTATTTTAGAGCCTAAATTATGTGTTTATGTTTAATTAAAATTATTTTCAATTCTGATAGTTTAATTATACTTGTTTTTACAATTAAATGCAGCATTAAGTTGCATAGTTTAAACCTGCATTTTTTCAATATTGAGAAGCTAACTCTTAGTATTTTATAAATCTTTTACAATATCATATTACTGTAATTATATAAATATAACATTTTTGGTAGTAAACCTCTGATATTTGGGGCTATAAATTTTTCTCAGTATATCTGTCACATACTGAAAGTTAAATTTATTCAAGAATGTATCCGTGCTTCTGCTGAACACTTCTTTTTGGCTTGATAGTGTGATAATAACCTAACACCTGATGAATTGTGACCAAAATCAGTTCTAACTTCTATGAAGCATACTTGAATTAATATAGAGCATATAATTACGTGTATACAGAACTCCTTTGAGATTCTGTAATCTCCTTGAATTCAAATACATTTTCTCTTGGATAATTTCACTGCTTGAAAGAGAATTACTAACTGGGTATCAATGGATTACTGACTCATTATCAAATGATTTGTTGGGTGATACTTGGTGTCTGGCCACCAACCGGCGCTTGCACAGCATACTTAATTATGAATCAGAATATAAGTTCCTAAAACAGGATATTGCAAAAGAGTAGGAATGTGATTTTACTAGGCTCCTTTTATAGAGGTATGGGTGTTTTTACTATTTCTGTCTTAAATCTCCTTCTGCTTGAGGAGGAGGTGATTCATGTCCCAGAAGTGTCCATCTATCTCCATTTTCTGTGGAGGGGGCATAGTTAAGTATGGCTGATGTTATCTGTGTTTGGAGAGATGACTTCTGACCTGCATAGCCACTTCCAAATTAGTAATCCCTCTGAGTGAACTGTATTAACTTTGTGCCGTAGAGTTCTGAAAGTTTGTCGTCAGTTAAGATTTTGGAAGTTTTGGTTGTAATGCAGTCACAAATGATGCCACTTAGGCTGAGATGAATGCCTGCCTTCTAAACAAATTTGCTATTAGTTACAGACCTCCTTTCAATTATATAATGAAGAAAAAAGTGGTCCTAGGATACCACCAAAGGGTAAGAACCACTATATGGAGTTAAATTAAAATAAAGGATCTAAATTAAGCCCACCGTTAGAGGGAACCAATTAAAATCTCTTTTCTAAACCTTTATACTTTTGCTAATAGCATGCAGTTGAAAACTCAGTGGTTTCAAGCACATTTTATATTTGAGTTTTATTCATAATCATAAGGCTTTAGTAATAATGTAAAGATACAATATTTATACTTACTGTAATAGTTTGTGATTATACTTAGTGTTGAGAATACTCACACCAAATGTATGTTTTAAGCTAAGGGAAAAGAGTTTTGGAGGAACAGCTGAAAGAAAGAAATGGCTATAGTGTATCATACAAACCCAAGCCTCTGTCAAAAGGCACAGAAAGTTGGATGTACAAAGATCCTCTTGCCTGAATAGCCTTGTGAGATTTATTTGTTCCTGTGGAAAGTAATGCCTTTTACATGAGATACAAATCCCAGGTCCTGACTTCTTACAGTTTTTAATTATTTTCATGACTTGGAATTAAGTAAGCTCGATTTCCTTTGGACTTACTTCTCAAAGTTGATTGTCTTACATGTTTAACGAGCGCTGACTGAAGGGTTTTCGTTAGAGACATTTACAAGGTCTTTCTCTTGTACAGGCTTTCTGATATCTAATAAGGTCTTCTTGCCCATTGTAGTCTCTCAGTCGAGACATAAATGGCATTTTTTATTTTCCCCATTGTCTCATTTTCAGAAAGTTTGTAGGAAAGTAATATTTGAGATCTCCACTTATCTGTTGAATTTGGTTGAAATTGGCCAAGAAACTCAAAAGCTGTTGAAGGAGGGAAGGAAATGAATGGGAGACAGATGATTTAGATGTTGACATAGGGTTTGATTATTTTTTAATTTATTAAACCAGGATAAAAGCATCATGGCAGTTTGGATAATCAGTTAATTCAATATCCTGATCAAATTTTGAGCTCAGGTAATAATATTCTCACTATGTAATTCATCCTAACTTTGGCTACCTGGGCCAGTCTTTTCATAAAACCTTTCTGTATATTTGCCAAAAGCTGTTAAACAGCTGCATTTCGTGCCATGGTTGGTTATGTTTCTGTGGTGGATGAAGTACTATGTTTATATAAGACTATGAAGACAAATACAAACTAAAGTACATGAATGGTTTTTTTTTTAAATAGAGTGTGGTATATGCTGGAGTGTTGGATAATGCTGGCATTAGCCATAAAAGGCAGGGGTTTTGATAAGACATGTTCATTTGTTTGTGTGCATATGTGTATCCTGAAGGTACGTTTGTAAGAGTCACATGTATATGTATTGTCAATAATGGCATGTAGAGGTGGAATCATTTGTAGTAATGACTGTTAAAACTCTTTAGTTGCTCCTTGTTTATTTGCTGTGCTGTCAGTGCTCTGAGGAACAGAAGTTTGCTCTGCTTCACCTTACCTTTTCTCACAGTGCGAGTGGCAAATACTAAATTTTATCCAGACTTCTTGCATCATTGCCTTCTTAGTTCTAGATACTAGTGACTTTCAGAAAAAGCTGACTGTGTAGAGTACTATCACCTCCATTTCATGTAAAAATTTCATGCAGGTCCTATGTTGAATTTCCAAGCTGTTAGACCTGTCTGTGAGGAACATGCACCCTTAGTCACAGATGGCTGCTGGTGGATGGAGACGTCTGCAAAGTTCCCCTGCACCGCATTTCCTCAGTTTTGAGGAGAAGGAGTTTGAAGTGAGGGGCAGTAATAATTAAATAAAAAACACGTTCTGGTGCTTCCAGACTGCTGAAAGCAGAATAAAATGGAAGAATCTCTTAAAAAATAAATGCTCTGGAATGAAGCTGAGTCAGCAGAGCACAGCTGTGGTAAGGGACCCTAACCACAGACCAGGCTACATTAGCAAAGCCGAACACAGCTATCTCCGTCTAAAGGCCTGTTCCAGTCCAGATTTGAACTGGAATAGATGTTCTTCAGAGGTCCATTGCAACCTAATTTTTTTCCTAGGTTTCTCAGAATTTGTTCAGATTTTCTGGAATATTCCCTATACTGTTATTATTATTTACCTCCTGGACTTGATTAGTCCTCTGGTTGTCTTACTAGCTGATCCAATTTGCAATATTTCAGATTTCATGGAGGAAGAGGGCATCACAGTTTAATAAATATGGGAAATTGGTAGCTAGCAGTATTCTCTAGCCACACAGAGTTCCCATAAATCAGTGAGAATTAACTGTAATATTTTACTTGAATTTTACTTGAAAATACAAGGAAGAAAATAGATTCAGAGCTTAAAGCCAAAAAAGTAACAGTGAGTATTCCCTATGACCTGAAAAGTCACAGGAGGATATCTGGGAGACTGGCAGAAAAGATTGTAGTTATTGATTGCCTGAGTGAGAGTTTTCACAGTAGGGATAATAAAATGATAAGACAGATTTCAATATGTGAAGAAAGAAGAGGTTGATTTGGGTTTGGCGAGAGTGCCAAACAAGAGAGTGAGTGTGGGAAACAATCTCAAAAGTCAGTATGGATGAGGCAAAGAAGACACTGTAAAGTTTGGTTCTCTCCACACTCATGTAATAGTATCCTGATTGCCTTTGTACTGCACCCCAAGACTTCTAGCATATATTCTGGTTCTGATCAGGGCAAAAGTGGTGCAAGTTCACCCCGAAGGGTACCCAGAGCCAAGTTTTATGTAGTATGTGGCATAGAATTTTGTGGAGGCAGAGCCTATATTTTTGTAGGACAGGCAGCAAGACCAAGGTAGAACATGGTAGTCCTATGTTGCCCACTCTATTTTCAGGCTATTTTTCTGTCTCAAGTGCTCAAATAGACCTGATGAAGGGCCTATACACCAAAAAACTTATCTAATTTTTAGCCTTGCTGGTTGGTGTAATAAAGGATTTTTCTTTTAGCCCAAACACTTTTCTTCCCTGTAACATTCTACTTTCAGTTTTTTTATGTAATGGTAGGTATTTTCCATTTAATGAAAATACTGAGGAAGGCTTCTGAAAACTGCTATCTTGCTTAAACACAGAACTGCATTACAAAGTAGTGTATTTTGTTCTGCATTATTTCATGGGTCATTTAATAATTATGTTGAATGCATGTGTGAAGATAATGCTTCCAAAAACAGAAATGCAGTTCCTATATTTACAGTTATATGACTATTCATGTATTGTCATAATAGAGAGGAAAGTATTTGTAAGCTATATTCAATGAAACCACTGTATTTATCTGAGTACCCCACATTCTTTATGAATTGTATATTTCATTGATATTTTGTCAGTAACAAACAGTTTTTTAATTACTTTTATTTGTTTTCACAAACCATGGTTAAAAATTTCAGAGCTCTGGAGCTAGTGTCTTTCTCACTATTTATGGTCAAAATTGCAAATAATACTGCAGTGGATGCATAGATAGCAAATAGCATAGTGATATTGTTATTAGACCTTCCAGTATTGCTTTTTTTTTTTTTTTTTTTTTTTTTTTTTAATGATCTGGGTTGCTTCTCTAGTAACATCTCAGGCAACAAAAACTGATGTTCCAGGCACTACTCTAAATTTGAGGAACAATGTCCAATTGGAATTTAAAAAGGCAAGTTATACTTGTGCTCTATGAATATCTTTTCCTGTGTATGCCTCAAGAATAACTTTAGAAGCTACAGACATACTTTCTGGAGAAGATAATGGGCTTTTTATTTGATCCAAATAGAAATTGTTTTCCAGTTACTCGAAGTGGAATCTTTAAAATGAAGAAATATGCTAAAAATAAATCCTACATTTCAGATTACACTAATTTGATTTACATCTGTAAACCAACTTTAATTGGAAGTTAAGGATTTTAGTAATATCTCCTGATTTCCATTTTGGATTAAATACTTTATATGAAAAATTCCACTTTGAGATACAGGGAGTATGTATGTTAAATCAAATAAGAGATTTTGCTTCTAATTTGTCTTGGAATGCTTGCATACTTAACATGTATTTCAGGTTTTATTTGTACTGAATTTGGTTTTTTGCAGCTATCTGAAAGATCTGATATGTTTTTCCTATAGGTTTTAGTCTGAGAAGTCCTGATCAAAAACAGTACTTATACATTTTTCCATGCTCTTCATCTTCTTTGTTTCTTGCATTGCATTATTGCTTTGTCACGGTTGCTGAAGAAACATAGAGTCGGTTGCTACCTAAACAGCTGGAGTCAACCTCACCAAAAAAGGCTTTGGTAGTACATGTCTTTTGATGATTTCCTTATGTGTCTAATACACATTTAAATTAACTTGCTTTTCCCTTATGTAAGTAAAAATGAGTAGCAAAGTTGTTATGAACAGCACTGCAGTGCAACAGAATCACATCAATTTGTAGTCACTGACATTCGAAATTCATCAGAAAAGGGCAGAGGTTTGAAGTATGTAATGAGACACAGCATACGTAGAAAAGCATTTTGCTTCCTTACTTTCACTTACTGAAAAAGAAAATGAATTTGAATTCTTAGGTTACTTCTAAGTGACTTGTCAAAAAATGTATAATTGTTACTTTCCACATACAACATCAAATTATCATATTTTTAAAGCATGCATGTGATCCATCACTTGAATTAGGAAGAAAAGGTATGAGGATTAATTTTCATCTCTAGCCTCTACAAGTTGTTTTATTCCTGATTTCTTTTGTGTATTTTTATTTCCCTACTCAAAAAAAAAAAAAAAAAAGAAGCTTCACAGAATAGCAGTATAATTCCATTTATTACATGAAATAATTTATCAAGGCTAAATAAGCAGCTTTTCAAGGCCCACAACCAACATAGGAAAACACCACAGATAGAAGTTATCTGTTTTGTAACTGGGCTGAAGCCTACTGTATGAACTGGAAGTATGCCTCTAAAGACATATCAGCATTCTACCTGGAAGCAACACTTCCATAGGAGGAGCAGCAAGACAAGGAAAAAGAGAATATGCCAATGCATGTGACTTTTTATACATAAATAGAGCTGTTTCTTTTTGCTCTCAGAGAGAGTCCCTGTACCCAGCACTTGCAAAGTGAAATAGTTTTGCTGTGAACAACATTGAGGATAATATCAAAGGACTTTTGCAAAAAGCTCTTTCAAAGCAGGACTTGCATTAGGAAAAGTATTTCTACAAGATAAATTTTGGCCCTGCTGTGGGTAATCATTGCTGTGTGATAGGAAAGCTCTTCTGTCACACACATGGAAAATATATATATATATCTTTTTTATTTTAAGAAGTGTTTTTAAACAGATAATTATGTAGTTGCCTTTTTTTTTTTTTTAAGTATCGGAAGTTATTCTTTGTCTGGTAAACATCCACACAAGATTATGACAGCAGAGATTCTTTCATGGTTTAATCTCCATCAGAGGGATTGCTTTTTCTTCACTTTTATAAAGAATTTCAAGTCTTTTGATGTGTTCAGCAACACCAATGAAGATTATTTTCCCATTCCTTCCCTGAGTTAGCTTTGCAATTCTGGCCTGTGTGTCACACTTCTAAGTATATAAACAACCAGAAAAAGCATGACAAATGACGAAAAAATTTTAAAAAAATTTATGCCTACCAGTGTTTTGAGATTTCTGGTGTTGTCTCCAGTGAAGGAAAGCTGAAAGCCACAGAAACAATTCTTATTTGCATTTAACGGGCCTTTATACAAAATAAAATTTTGTACTCATAAACCTCATTTTTACTGCAACTCAAACAGACAAACTACAAGATTCTGTTGTCTGCAAAGTTTAACTTTAGCATATGTTGAAGTAAAATTTTGTGGTGCTTTCTTTTCTTACGATACTGTACACTGACAATAAAGGAGGAATGGAAAATAATGGAGAGCATCCAAGTCATACAGTACAAAACAAAAAAAAAAGTAATTGAAAGCAGCAGTTGAAATGGCAATACAAACAGGAGATGTATCCATTTTGTCAAATACTCAAATAAACTTTTCTTAATGTTGATGACACACGGAGACATACAAACCACTCCAAAGGAGTCAGAATTCTGCTTAATCATGCAAGTTAGGAGTATTACTGATGACATGACATAATAAAAGTTTGAATGTGATGACTTAAAGGGAGTTCTAATATGTTCTTTCCAAATAAGCTGTGTACTTATTAAATACTCCTAAAATAAGTTAAGACTGTCTACTGTGCAAAAGTGTATTGATTTATTCTTTTACCTATTCATCCAGATTTCCTATTTCTTAAAATTATGACATTGTTTTTATTTCTCATTTTATGAAGGAATAGTTTTTCAAGTGAAACTTGAGTTTCACCCTAAAGTGTGACTTTACTATGTTTATCTAGAGAAGACAGGGATTTTTAACTATTATTAGAAATACTACAGTGGTGCATATTAGAACTGGTTAGCTCCTTTGAAACACTTTAAACTGCAGTCAAAAACACAGATTCTGTTTGTCACTTGGAAAAATTAAAGAACTGAAGTTTAGAGGCAAAATAATTTTTGTGAAATCACATTTAATACAGATTACCTGTTCTTCAAGAAAAGATGTTATTGCAATACAAAATTACCAATATTTGATATTGGCAAAACTTAATCTAATATTTAACTTAGGCTCATTCTCTTTCCAGCACAAAATAAGGTATTTGATTATGCATGCCAACAATGTAAAATATATTGTGTGTACATTTCAAGTCAAAAAAAGTGAACTGAAAGCATCCCAGAAAATATTTAAGAGAATTATATTGGAAGATCAGGATATATGCTCGTTATGAAAAAAAGTTCAAGAAGGCAAAAGTAACCTAGCATGGCAAATCAGCAGATTAAGGGAAATAGGTAAAAGAATTTCCCAAATCTGAAGTTGTGTGCAAATTAACAAAACAGAAAAGATCATGAGCTCAGGCATGTTAAATCCAAAAACAATACCACTGGGGGAAAAATGTTTGAGGAACAGTGAACAACATGAGTAATGAAAACTCTTTCCTCAAACATGAGAATGGCCAAAACCTACCAGCTAGTTTGTATGGTAAATGAATAAGACTCTTTTTAAAAAGAGTAGTTGGAGAAGGATATAAGGACTATGAAAAATTAATTTATTTGTGTTTGAGTGTGGAAGAAACTGGAGCTCTTTCTGTCATATAACTCCACTTTATGATTACTCATCAAAGGATCTATTCCAGAATGAAAGGACTATAGAAGGAGGTTATCTATAGGGGACATTTAAATAAAGTATATAGAAATATTCAAAATCAGAAGATGTTCAATAAAGTCCTCTGGAAAAGAAAAACAAAACAGAAATAAAATAAATTAAATACTGTTGGTAATAAAAGGCCAGCTCTAAAGACTACAGAATCCTAGATTAATTTAGATTGGAAGGAGCCTCTGGAAATCATCTAGTCCCTCCTGCTATGCTTGATTAGGGATGTGAAGGAGATTTAGCAGAACATCACTTCTCCTTTCATCTTTCTCATAACCTCCTGAATGTCTTCATTTCTGTTTCAAAGCAAAACTGTATGCATTTGACTCAGCCCTTTATACACACAACACAACCTCCTCCTGCTTACCTTACCAACCTTTCTTTCCTCAGTGCACATATCCATCCATTGAAGCTTTCCAGTCGTACAGGCTATCCAACATATTTTTGCAATTCCAGTGGGATTATTGGTCTGCAGTTGTGCATGAACTTCTAATTGCTCTTGTTTTCTGTGCAGTATTCATTCATGAACAGACACTGCAGATGGGCCACAGTCATGCTGTTTTTATAAGGAAAGGGAATGATCTTTCTCCATCATACAATCATCTAAATGCTCTTTTGCTGCCCCAATGGATTCACTTCCCTTAAGGCTATAGCAACCCTCTCCTGATGTACCTAATTTAATGCTTTTCTCTTTAAATTAGCAATGATGCTCTTACCCAGCTTGATCAGATGGATCCCATCTCTTCTCAATAGTTCTCAATCCTTAAAAACACTCCTGTGGTTATAAAAGCGAAAACTCTGCCTGTGACACCAGTTAAGTATTAGCTATTAACATGCAGGATATGTCCACTCCTTTAACAACTCCTTTTCTCTTTCCCTGGAAGGATTGAGAGGAAAACCAGCTGATCCTTAAACCCTTCATCACTCTCTCAGATCTCTATAATCACTCTTCATTTGCTGAGCAATAAGAGTACCATTGCTGCCCCTCTAATGAACAGCAAGGGCTTCATAAGTCTCAGAAGTCTCTGCAATATCCTATATCTGATCACAGAACTTCCAAGACATCAAAGTAGAGTCAGCAGATGGGTGCTGCTGTCTCTTGATAAAGGAACTCTCCAGTGATCTTCACCTACCAGTCGCCTATGCAGGTTACATCTTTTTTGACTTTGCTAAAGGGTAGTTCAAGACTGAGTGGAAGTGAAAATGGCAGATCAGATTCAGGCTAGATGTAGAGTTTTGTGCATGCAGGAAAAAAGCCTTCAAATGCAAAGTGATGGTATCTGAACTATTTACAACTTCATAGGGAGATCCTGGAGTTATGATGGATTGTGCATTGACAACACCAGTTCAGTGCCCACTAGTTGTCATAGAATGAAACATTCAGAATTCACAGGGAAGCAGTAGAGTTCAACTCCATAATTTAATCTGTTTTTTGAGTCCTGCGTGCTGTTTTTTTTCCTCCCCTATATCTGAACTGACTAGGTTAAGAGGAAGGCAATAAGTGCAACAAAATGAATAGTGCTGCTTTCACACAAGCTGGACAACACAACCTAGGAAAGAAATTACCAGGATCAGAGAGAAAACAGTATGATGGAGATCTCTAAGAAGGCTTCCATTATTTCATCAGTATCATCTTTTAGTCAACATCAAAGAGAGGCTATTGAGCTAAATGATCTGCTCCAATATAGTTCCTTTTATGGTTTCAAACTCACATGTAAGAGAATAAACATAAAAAATATTCTTTGATTATTTGTGTAGATCAATATGTTGTTATCAAGTGGGATCTAGTAGGATAGATATATCTAGTATATATCCTACTAGATATATATAGAACTATCTATATAGATAGATCTAGTAGTATATAGTTACACAAAGCAACTGAAAAAATAATTCTGACTACATCAGTCATTATGTTTTCTATTATTGAATATTTGATCTCATTATTAATATTTTTTCTGAAAAAGTTATATGTTTTTTCGAAAAAGTTATATGTTTTAAAATAAAATCTGTTTGTAAAAGCTATGCCAAATTTTACTCTGTAAATTGTTGCTGTCTATTGGTATTTCACTCTATTTGAATTTTCTTTTTTTGAAAAATTAAAGTGACAGAATTCAACTTACTGTTGTTCACCTAAGAGTTTCTACCGCTCTCCATCTTTTGACTTTGCAGTCAAATATGACTATGATAAAATAAAGGCATAGAGGTTTTCAGGGTAATGAAGTTTTTTTCAATTTTAGTAGAAGTTTCTTGTGAGATCATGCCCTCATTAAAGGAAAACTCTGTTCTAGTACATTCTGCTGGCATATGAATAGTATCTACTGGGTCAGAACACACAATTCAAGAAAGCTAGTACTGATGTGTGTTATATTTGGCTCAGGAAATTTATATAAAGAACATAGAGAGAGCAGAAGTAACAAGATTACTGCACTGATGTCAATACTTGAAGAATAAAATGTACAAATCTGTATAGAACTAGACCTCATCACTCCTTGTGTTTATAGTAAAAATTATTCATGAAGGTTTCACTGTTTCTTTGCTGTTTTTAAAGGATTTTTAGAAACAAATGAAAACAATAGCAAGCTTACACAGGTCCGCTACCCTAGTCTCCTTTTATTCCTTTTTGTACCCTGTTACCAATTTCAGTTTTATCTTTGCTGCTGGCTAAAGCAGTGAGCATAAATTGGGCTTTGATTTGCTCTTTCTCAGCAGTCCTTCTAGATGAGATAGTTACATTCCAACACAAATTCCAAATTTGTTTCAGAGTATTATTACCATGTTCATAAAAGATGTCCTATCTGTTCCAATAACATGTCTGACCTGCTTCATGATGAGATGTAATGAGGACCTGCCCCTCATGTCTTGTGACCATTTGTAACATCCAAGAATTCCTGTATTGGATCACTCATTGAATATCATTTCCCATAAGCTTAGGCTTCCAAAGGTATTGTGGACATCTTCCTAGTCCATTGTAATGCAATATGAAACAATTTTTCTTAAAGAACAAAGGCAATGTCTTAAAAATACTTATTTTCTGCAGTTGTCCCACAAGTACTGTAATTTTCTGGACTTGCCAATGATATTGTAAATCCAAGTGAAAGAGTTTTTCTTTGTAGGACAGTATAGGGTTTAATGTATAATTGAGAATTCTGGAATTGTTCCATACAACTGTCCTGGAAATGAACAGTAGACTCACTATTTCTCTGGCACTTCCTACCAGGTCAGAATGTTGTGCTTTTGAAGGTACAGCAGCTTGGGGTGTAAAAATGTGGTATTAAGAGTAAAACTTTGAATTTCATTAAATGCCTGAAATGTCAAATTTTTTGCTAGGCTTTTTGTAGGAGTGTATGATGTATTATTTATGATTCATGAATAAATAGGAGGTTTTAATTATAGACTACAGGCTTGTTAGTACTACCAACAAAGATAATTTTTTTAACAGTGTCATTTTCTGCATCCCTCTTTCATTCTTATTTCTCCTCATTCTTATTTCTGCTTATACATGAGAAAAAGTAATGTAAAAGCAATGGATAATCATCCCTCTATAATTCATTCAAATATTTGAAAGATACTGCTAAGGTGCAGAACTGTTACAATTTTTATAAACTAAAGTAATTATATATATGTGAATTGCTGTATTTAACTTTCAGGCCTCAGTTTGAGGATAAGGTATTCCTGAGGTACTGACTAATGGAATCCTTCACTTAATTTCAGACATACCTTCCCGGAATAAGCAACAGGAGTTGCCTTTTCCTCTTACCCTGCTAACTGTGTCACACCATTCTCTCACCATCTTTCCTTCCTCTGCAGCAGAAATCTTAATTCTTTTCTTATGGACTTGTTCATCATTATCAGTAAGGGAGGAGAGAACATGCACCAAGTCAGGGAATGAAGGCTGAAAATTACAGCATTGTCAGTCTCTAAGTGCTCACTTTTATCAGTATTTACATGACTTCTGAACCCACTGTGTGTAACTACTGTAGACTGGAAAACCTGAAAGCAATTCAAAGTTTGGGAGTTCACTGGAATTCACATTTTCAGTTGAGCTATTGCTGTATGCTGAGCTATGGAGTTTTTGAAGAAAATTTATTCCTACTAAAGTATGGTTACACCTTTATTTCGAATAAGTAACCACTTCTTATGCCAGTTAACCCCGCTTTGAACAGGGAATAGGACTAGATGATCTCCAGAGATATCTTCCAACTTTCATGTTTTTTGATTCTGTGATTCTATTCTAGGAAAATTATTATATGATGAATCAGAGACTATCTCACACCACCTCATGAAGAATTGAATGCAGTAACATAGACAGTAACATCGTTTCATAACAAACTCCTGTCTTCTGTCAATGTAGAGGATCAAACATGCAGATTAAGCAGTCTCTTTCTACTTTCTCTGTTTATATTAGTTGAAAGCTTTAACTAAGACTTTAATGACTCATAATTTGAGTATTTAAATTTAATTGATACCTAGCCTAATTATAAACACATTGTTAAATGCACAATTAAAGAAAAAGAGGGGTCTAGTGGAATAAATTTACTCTGGCTTCAGTTTTAGAGAGAGAAACTTTAGAGCCAGAAGGCTCTGCAATGATTTCTGTTCTGATATTGACTGCGGTACATTATGTATCTGGTACACTTGCAGTCCTTCAAGGAAAAAATAAATCATCTTGAAGAGCAACTTCTATGGGGGAAAAAAATGTATTGGACTTCGGAGGGCAAAATTTATTTCACAATTAGGTTTATCAACGCAAATTGATCACTATTGCAGTCTTATCACCTACTTAAAGCACCTTCTCAAAGGGATTGGAGAATAAAAACTTCATAACTAAGAAGAGATTAATTATTTGTTGTAGATTTAACATTTTAAAATGTCTTTGTAGTAATATACCCTGTTACAAAACAGTGAATGATATTCAACAGGACAAGACGGTGTTTTGCACAGTGAAACTATGGAAGTTCAGTACACATAAAACAGTAAATAAGAAAACACTTAAATTATGTGGGATTTCTCATACCACCAACCACCTACTTCTCAAAATGTTAGTAAAGTACACAAAAATTAAAAATAATTTGTGGAAAAAATCTGTGCAGTATTTTTTCTTGGTCTTTTGATTCCAATGGGAGTAAGTTATTTTTTTTTCAATCTGTTAATGTTTTGGGAATATGTTAAAGAGGAAAATAAATCAAGTTGAAAGATAAAAAATAAAGTTTAAAAAACATTTTTTACTCCAAATGACAGTCAAAATTAGATATTAGACAAATAATTTAATATAGCATATTAAATTAATAGTATTAATAATATTGATATAATTGTAATGTAATTGTTTTATATAGTTATATAATAATAATAATTCTATAACCTTATCCTATGCTGTCAGTGACTACCTTTCAGCTGTTTCAGTGGCATTTAAAGTGTGCAAAGCTGTTAATTGTGACTATGTCATAGTTATTATGTAAATGTGCACTGCAGGGTATGCAAACAGTTAACTGGGCCATATGAATTTCTTTGCTGTTTTCCACTAATTATGCTTCAGGGACCCAGATCTTTTTAGCTGATGACACTAGTTTACAATTCAAACTGTAATATTCTATATTATACAAAAATTTCAGCAAAGCAAGGTTGGGCATGATGTACAATATGATGGAATGAGGGAGGGTTGAAAGGAATTGGAAAATTTTCATCTAGTCATGAGAGTTTGAGTTTTCCCTGCCTTTCTTGTTTTGCCTTGAAAGCTTTTCTATTTGGATTCCAAAGGGTTTCCATCTTTTTCTTTGAACAATGGGATTGCTCCAACTGTCAGGAAAATACTCCAGTTGCACCTCTTTCCTGTTGGTTAATCAGTTGACTGATTCCCTAAAGACAAAAGTGTGCATGCCTGAATGCCACCGAAGTGGGAAGTCTTGGTGTACTTCTGATGTTCATACTGTATAATAATACCATTAATGAACATAATGTTCCATGAAGATACCATATGCAGATCGTAAAAGTAGTTCTCACTTGCCTGAGTTGGCAGGTTAATTTCAGTTTACAATTTGTTTATAATGGCACAAGAATTTAGTTTTAGTGTTTAAAATGGTCTTTCTACTGATCTGTTTTAGTTTAGCTCTATCACCTCTTTCATTGTGAATTTTCTTGCATGTGAATAAATATATTTCACATAAAGAGAGAAGAGTAGAAACACTGATGACTGTTCAGAAGAACATATGTAGTATGAGCACCAATAGTGCAAGCTTCTCCATGAAATCTCACCAGCTCTTCTTAATTCTGATTTGAAAAGGTTCTATTGAGTGCTAAGGTTTGTGTTTCTTTGCTGAAAGTCCCAACACAGTTGGAAACAGTCCAAAAATATAAAATGCTAATAATTATTTAATAGTATTACAGCTAGTTATTAGTATTAACCAAATAAGCAGTTTTATATTTAAATTATGTTTTCTAATCTAGTATTATTTTTAGTTGCTTTATGACAACATGACAAAGTACTTGAGTAATACAGTTCTGAACTGTGTATTAAGGAGAATTTTATTAAAGTTCATGAAAATAACATAAAAATTTATGAACAAAAATGGTGAAAACATATTTTTACGGTTGAAATAAAATTATATTGCTTATTGAATTTAAATAGTATTCAGTCATTCCTGAAAATAGGATTAACAAGCTTCTACTCGGGCCTGCTTTCCCAAGCAGGCTTATAGATAACTTTGCAAATTTCTTTTTTCAAAACAAAGTTCTCTTAAAGGAATGTTCCAGAGCTGTCAGAATAGCTTTTTGAACTTGATGCCCAGCCTAACCTGTGTCCAACAGTAACAATATTGATGTGCAGTTTTTCAATAGCCAGGTATTAATAAAAAAATCTCTTGGACCTCTAAATCATGCAAATGACACAGGCCAGTTTCTAAGTCTTGCGTGGAAAAGGGTGGAATAGAGCTGAGGAAATGTACTGTCATGGCTACATATTTTTAGAGGGCAGCTTTAATAGCGCAATTTAAAGAACATACAGTTCTTTCATCAGTGGCTAATATGTATTACTGTAGGCATGAATTTCATGTCTTACATGCAATACATACAAGTAATGCCTGAACACATGAGAAATCTCACGTGGCCTCAACATCTAGAGTGTACTAATTCACAAGTTTTATCTCTCATTTAAAATTTTTAACAAACCTTTTGACAGCTAATTAGCATTCAGTATCTGGTTTAAAGCAACAAAGAGGCAATAAGTAATTGGATTTAAATGGATCCCAGTAAAATAGATTATGACAATTAGAAAATACTTCTAAATAGCAAACTATCATGATAGACCTCAATTGCATGAATTAAGACCAAATCTACAAAAATGCGTAAGACATATACAAGCAATTGACCTTAATCTTATTTGACATCTGATTGTGGGGACCCTTGAATAGGAACACAAAGAGATTCCTCTTCCAATTAAGTAGCAGACTTTTGTTTACTGTGGTACTGCTGACCTGATGCAAACACGATGTTTTCGTGGCCCATTTGAAAGATGTAAGAATTTTCATTCTGAAACTAAATTGTCATTTTATCTTCACTGTAGGTTTTCCGTACTGTTCTTACTCTTAGTCGCTGTGGGCTGCTTCCTTGTAAAATAATCTAAAGATAACAGTTACCAAAGCCATTGTTCATTCTGCAGATTTCTTGCTTCTTCAACTAACTTCTGTACATCCAGGTGTCTAAGTAGCCACTTCCTTCTTGGCATCTGTTTACTTTGCTCCTGCACAATCAACTTACAGTTTAATGGTTATTCCTTTTACAAACCACATTTTTCATCATAGTGCTAAAAATCTAGTATTTTTCTTCTGAGAGTCTATCTTGAATCCTGGCAGACTTCACAAGTCAACTATGAGATCTGCCTATCTAAAGCATTCCTTTCAGCTCAGCTTTGTAAAACATCTCAAACATATAAAATTATTTCTCTCTGACTTCTCTAGACAGGTCTGAGATTATTTTCCTATGTGATTTCAGCTTGTGAACATGTAAATCAGTAATGTGTAAAGCTGATTCTCCCAAAAGAAGCAGTCCAGTGGTATCAATTCATAAAAGATTTCTGCTGTAATTACTTGTTACTGGGCCACTAATTCTCTTAAAAATCATGAAATATTATATTAAGGAGAAAAAATTAATCCTTTTCAAAGCAGTCAGTTGTCTAGGCCAGCATTGCCCATTTACTAGGACCAAGGCAATTTTTGGCAGTATTAATAATGCTCAGGAACAGCAGAACTGTTTTCTGTTAGGCAAAAATAATTCATGCAGGGAACGATGCTGTGCTGGGAGACGTCCCCTGTGGAATTTCTCAAGGGCTGAAAACAATTGCAAAACTCATAGGCTTTTTGATGAAATGTGTAATGGATTTTGACCTCACCTCATTAAACAGCAGTACATAATACATTATGTTTAAAACCCTCAACTCACAAAATAAACATTTTACAACAGGGTAAAACTGGAACAGAGAAGAACAGGAATCCTGTCTTATTGTTAAATTACATGCTTCTGGAAATCATTCTGATTGGAATGTTTAAAACATGCTTGCTTTCTTTCTCTTTTGATGAAGAGAAGTTAAACCCATCTAAGGTGCAGTTCATTGCATGTCTAAAATTCACCTTTAAAATAAGTCAGACAAATAATTCCCAGTAGGGATATCTATCTCCATTGACCATGAAGGGAGTCCAGGTTAACTGGCTTAGATAATCAATGCTGAACTGTGAAATGAATTCCAAAATCAGAGACCACTGTGATGAGGCCGCATAAAACTGGAAGATGTGAAAATTAATAGGCAAATTCTTTAGCAAATGGTGCTTCTACTGCAAAATTTACCTTGAAGATGTAGGAAACGGCAACCCAAGGAATAGGCAAAGCAGTCTGTCTTGTGATGAGGGCTTCTGTTACTACAGAAATTTCTGTAGCTGTCAACTGTCTTGTTTTTTGTTCAACTGATACTTAACAATTATGTATAATGAAGAAAACAGTAAGAAACTGTGTACCCTCTGTTAGGCTATATGTAATTTGTCATGGTTTAGGAATGGTATCCTCTGATTTAGTGTTTCCATTGATACACTCCAAACCACGCCCTGCTTGCTCACTCCCTCTTCTGCTGGAGCAGGCTGGAGAGGAGAATTGGATGTACAAAAGATAAAGGTCATGGATTGAGATAAGAACAATGAGCAGCTGAGACTGGTAACAGAAAAAAATTCATTATGATATCTTGTACATTACTGCACCACAATGCCTGTAGCAAAGTTACATTATGATTTGTTCTAATTTTTTAATACAAACAACAAATTTTTTTTTTTTAGTGGAAGTGCAGAAATAATGTGAATTTAGCAAAGTTACATTATGATTTGTTCTAATTTTTTAATATAAACCAACAAATTATTTTTCTTTTTTTTTTAGTGGAAGTGCAGAAATAAGGTGACTATTTTAGATAAGAGATATAAAGAGATAATACATGAACTTCTGTTCAACTGTAAACTTACATTGCATTCTCTGTCTTGCTAGGAAGCTACAGGAACAAAAGATGGCATCCTTTTAAAATGAGGCTTAGAACTGAGAGCCACAAGCTTGTTACAGATACAGGACAGCTCTGCAGAAAACTTGAAAAGAGCTTCTGTAACTTTACTTAAAGTAATTCAGCAGCTGAGCAAGGATGTAATTTCATCCTGTTTTGGAAGTTGTGTGAGCAGAGCATGGTGATCTCATTGATAGGAGGAAATTCAGAATTGAGAGGAGACCTTGTATAAAACCTTTTTGAAGGCACTTTTATTTTGGAGCATTTTATTGTAGGAAAGTGGACCAGTTTTTGGATATAAGATGCCTGTGAATATACCTGGCTCATGAGAAGGGCTTGATCTTACAATACCTATTTTCTTTTTGACATCCATGATTGGGTTGGGCTTTTTTTTGCTTTCTATCAGTGTGAATTAGCAGATATTACCCACTGTTTTTCTTGATAAGCAGCTCCAACTGCTGAGTTTTTATTCCTTTGGCTGAAACTTTAAATTTTAATGAATGGTTTGAATTATTGGTGATCTCTGTGCTGTAAAGGTGGAACTTAGTGAATATCCTCAAGTTTTAAGGAAATGCAATCCTTTAAGATTCCTTTAAATTCAAAGAATGCCTCTTTAAGAACTATAGTATAAAGTGATGCTTTTATTGTTGATATATCTTTAAATAAAAATATCTGATTAATTGAGAACCATTTCATTTCATTAAGAACCATTTCATTTCTTTACATACATATTCTGAAGCTTAATATATATTGGCATTCTAACTGATACACAGTTAAGTTTGGCAACACAAAGAATGCATGTTATTACTGAATCAAGGATAGAGTATGGAGAAGTCTTTTGAAACCTGTGCTTCCAAGGTACCATTATAACTTGTAACTAATTTTATAGTAAAATAATATTGCTCTGTGAACCAAAGATTATTTTACAATCCTGTGAAATATTTTGTACTGGAAGAATTAGAATATTATGACAAATGGGAGGAAAATATTGCCATTCTTTATAGGAAAAAATAAATTTAAGTCTCCTGAAAACAGCAATTGATGCAGTTCATATATTAAAATATCACACTGTGTGTTCCAAAAACCAAGATGTAAGCTAAGTGGGACATGATGAAAATGCTTTTTAGGTAAAACTTTATATGAGTTTCTAGTTTCTAGTAACTTGCTATTACAATTATATCTTCATATTTTCCTAGGAGCATTATAAAACATTTTCATTTAAATCAAGAAACTAAGCAGTCTTTTTTTTTTCCTTTACATAGCAGATGGTACGTGAACAATACACTACAACAACACCAGGCACTAGCCTAGAGAGGCCGAAGAATGAATATGTCTACAAAATTGGAATTTATGGCTGGAGAAAACGTTGCCTCTACCTGTTTGTTCTCCTCCTGCTTATCATCCTAGTTGTGAATTTTTCTTTGACAATTTGGATTCTTAAAGTGATGTGGTTTTCCCCAGTAAGTGTCTTTTTTAATTTTCTATTCTTTTCACCTTCTCTTCCTTTCCCTGCCTCACCAATTCACTTATTTTGCATGTACATCAGCTTCTCTGTATGTAATAGATGTTTCTTTTTTCCTTCTTCTCAACTGTGATTTGTACTTTAGTTGAAAGTATGCCAGAAATATCTATCTTTGAACAAATTTCCTTATATGTAATTTCTGTACCGAGAATAATTTTTGAAATACTGAGGTTTTTGATACCTTATATTGCGATGAATTCTAACCATTCTATGAGAATGTATTTTACTGCTGTCTCATAGTCTGTGCTCAGTTGATATTTTATAAATGTTTTTCTGTTTAGTTGACATTTTATAAACATGTTTGCTGTAACTTTATCTCATAGCGAATTCCTTAGTGTTAAAATATTGCAGACAGTTTATGGTTATTTAGCTTCCTTCTCCTATTTATCAGCATCTAAATTTAACAATTTATTTGGCCAGTTAATTACAACTCAGAAGTAATTATCACTACATCATGCTTGAAGCTAAGCAGCTATATAATTCAGAAATAAATTTCATAGCTCTCCACTGTCATATAATGTAACTTTGCATGTAGTAGGTTAAAGGGTAAGTTTTAGAAGTCTGCAAGATATGGCTTTAATCATGCAATAAAATGCATCAGTGAATATTGAAGCTAAGCTGATTTGTTCCTAACATGCAGTTGTGATACACAGATGATTTGAATAGACTTGTTACAAGAAAAACAATAATAATAAATTTCTACAGTCTGCCCTGGCCACTGAAGAAAGTAGCTAAAGTTTTCATTATCTATTGTTATTATACCTCTGTCACTAAATGAAGACCAATTCTAGGGAAATAACTAAATTTCTGCTAAATATCAACTATAAATACATTTGTGCAAAGTACACATGCATGTCACAATCCTCAGAAAAAGTACGTGTAACACCGTTACGAACATCATTGAGAACTTTTTTTACTGAGTATTGTTTCAATAACGTCTGTCAAGACAGTAATTAACTCTGAAGGTACCCAGACAATCATAGAGAAGCACTGCTAACTGCTAAATCTAAGAAAGAGTGTACATGTTAACTGCATGTTCAGAGTCTAGATGTATAAATAAAACATCACAAACCTGTCCTGTGTCTAAATACCATTTGTAGAGAATTAATGTAACAGTCATAGAAATTACCTGATGGAATTAAGCACTTATGCCTCCAGGTTTTTTGTTCCTTTTTGAAAAAGAGAAGTATCAATATATTGTCAGAATTAGATTTTTATTATTTGTGACTTCCAAGCTTGACAAATATTTGCTATTTAGGAAATCAGTTGATTCATATATATCCCACTTATCCAATTAAGCATTCCCATTATTGACAAGAGCTAAAAGTAATTGTGAATTATTATCCTATGTAATCATCAGTTATTTAGCAAATACTAGACTGTTGATCATGACAACACTTCTGATATTTATTAGTGTTATAG
This sequence comes from Pyrocephalus nanus, assembly GCA_038380795.1. NCBI lineage: Eukaryota > Metazoa > Chordata > Aves > Passeriformes > Tyrannidae > Pyrocephalus > Pyrocephalus nanus. Next base: position 45,391,197 of record CM076259.1, read on the forward strand.
TATATTGTGTAGAGATTGCAGGACTTACTGTTTAATATTCATGATAGATATTGTATTTTTAGCTAATACTTTAAAAATATTTGGTCCTAGTTTTAAAAAAATACATTAAAATGTTATACCTCTTACCAATATTCAAATATTGATAGCTAATAAGATGGTAACAACTTTTTTCTCTGTAAGATAATACAAGAAACAAGTTACATTCTCAATATAGTTGATAAACATATTTAGAAAAAGCATGAAAAACATTTTAAAAGATACTTTTATAGTACAGTTCTGGAGAGAGTTTATGCTCAAAGTAAACTTTAAACATAACATCACTGTAGTATATAGTTTTATTAGGAAAACAGTTTTCCAGTATTGTGCATAGGGGTGTTGGTGCTTTAGTGATTGATCAGCCTGGTTCTAAAGCACAGCCCTTTCATGACCCCACTCAAAGTTGACCAACTTGTTATTTTGACGTTGAGGTTTCTTTTAGAGTATGAAAATGGTTCTCTTTTTCTGTAAAGCATCCTTAAATCTTTCATTAAATAATAACTTGCAGTATACAAAAATCACATGCTATGTCTATTCAGAGATCCAAATTAAAATAATGCTGAAATTATAAACAGCTTCAACAAGCTAGAATTAATCTATGCACACATGTCCTGTCTGAAGCCCCAAAAACTCAGTATGATAAATACTAGCCAAGAAACTAAGCTGATAAAGGAGATCATGAACCAGACACAGATATGCTGCAACAGGAATAGATTCTGATCTCATTGTAGGAATTTGGAAGAATGATACAAGACAGAAAATTTTCTAAACCCCATTGTTTGAGAGGCCTTCAACATTAAATGAAGATAAGTTGAAGAGAATTTCATTTCATTTCATAAAATCTAGACTAGAAGAGAACAACCTGAACAGAGAATATATTACTTTTCTCATACTACCCCAATTACAAAACATATTAGTATCTCCAAATTCTGCAAATTGATTCACAGGTATCAGAAATGTCTCATTCTTTTTTTCATTTTCTCTTCTGGAGTTCAGAGGGATAGAGTCTTGAGTTTTTTTGTGCAGATGAGAGAAGAAACCTGTGAATTCATTATATTCAGTTGTTTCAGAGAAAAAAGAATCAAAAAATTATGCCTTGAGCTTGGTGAATAAGGTGAAATAGAGTAATTTTAAAACTAGCATTATTTTTGCATGAAAAGCAGCTTGAGAAATGGTTAGTTTTTTTTTCCCCTGGACAACATATCAAATTTTGCATGTAATGGAAATTCCAGATTCCATTCTTAACATAATGAGGCTTTCTGAGAACTAAAGGGGACTGCTAGCTGTAAAAGTTTAGAAACTAAGAACCAAAGGATTTAGGGCTGCAACAACTCGAGGATGTCAGAAGTCCCATGGACAATTATGAATGGTCCAGTAAGTCTGAAAGAGGGGAACTTTAATGTCTCTAATGTCTGTTTAAAGGACAAGCATGACAGGATCGAAGCAGTGAAGATTTCTAGAGGGTGTCAATAGTAGCTTTTGGATAGGACAGGTAAAGGTGGCACACAGAAAAGCTTGAGGAGGTTTAAGGACAGTATCCTCCAAATGTAGGCAGGTTACTTGTAGTGGAGCTTCAATGCAAAAAGCAATATTATAGAATATTCTGAGTTGGAAGGGAAGCACCATAAAGTTCAACTCTTGAGTGACTGGCCTGTACAGGGATTGACCCCACAACCTTGATGTTATTAGCACGATGCTCTAACCAGCTGAGCTGATCTCAGGGTATAGAAGACTTGGAAGCAAAGACAGGCTACAAAGAAGAAATCTAGAAACATTGTCTGGGCCAGGCTTCCTATCCAGGAAAACCCAAAACTCAAGCCTCAGTTAAGATTACAAAAAGCAAATGGCAACAAGGTGGTCTGCATCCATAAGTGCAGAGAGAACTGTCTGATTCTGTTGCAGTCACCCCCCTGCAATGTTTGACAGGTTTTGGAGACTGGGGAAATCCTCGATGACTGAGGGAGTGCAAGTGTTACACTTGTGTTCAAAAAAGGAGGCCATGGATTTACTAAGGGTGAGTTATGCCTCACCAGTGTGATTACCTTCTATGATAAAATGTCTGAAATAAGGGAGGGCACAAGATATCATTTACCCTGATTTCACCAATGCTTTTGACTCTCTCCCACAATATTTTTGAACCCTAGTTAGTACATTACAGCCATGAAGAGTGGACAAACAGCTAAGTATAAAAGATAAACTGCCTGAATAGTCAGTCTTGGAAGGTAGATACTAAAGCATTGTAGTCTACATGGAGGCCTGTAGTAAGCATTGCAGTTGTCCTGTCACTGGTCCTTTTCCACAACTTTATCAATTACTTGGAAGAGGTAGCAGAATACTTGCTCCCTAAGTTTGCAGGTTACACCAATTTGGGTGTACCATTCAATACTTTCAAGGCTCAGGCTGCCATTCAGAGGGGCTTAGACAGGCTGGAGATATGCTAGTCCTAGTCCAGGATTGTCTAGTGCTCTAAAACTCAGGTGTGAAAAATGCACCTGGTCAGACAAATACCATTTCTAATGCTCTAGCAAATCTTATTCAGAAACCCATGATTAATTCAGTTATTATATTATTTAGGTTCTTCTACGTTATCATAACACCAAGAACAGTTGTGTGTCAAAAAGATTATTCCTAACTTGTCTTAGCCTCTGATGGAGAAACCCATGTTTTCCATGGATTTTAGTGGATGCCCCAGCTATCATGGTCTCCTGGAATAAGGAAGGTGATTGTGCTCTTTTATATTGATGAGGACAGCTAGTAGTGCAACTAGAGTATTCCCCAAGATAACTAGTTGCCTTTCTTCAGCGTGGAGTTTGGCACATAGCACTGGTTTTTCTCTGGCAAAAACTTTAAGCACAGTGTAAGGGAAGCAAACAGGTTTTTATAGTTTTAGATGCACTGTCAGTCAAACACGATTCGAATCTGCACTCAATCCCAAGTTCTCCTACAATCCGTGTTAAACCTTACTTGAGTTTGAGTCACTAACAAGAAGAAAGTCAAGTCCCAATACTAAGCATTAGAACACCACAAGTCATCAGGACAAGAAATAACTACATATATGGAGGGCCAAGTACACAATATCCAGTCTATTAATGCATATTCTAAGCGTGGTTTTTCCTGAGAACAGGACAGATGTTGAACCTGATCTTGTGCCTGCACTTCAGTGAGACATAGAGACACAGGCAACAAGAATTGTGAGGGTCTCTGCACATTTAAGCTAGAGAGTGGACTTCACTTTTATGCACGTAAATTTCTGGCACTGGAGTAAATAGGAAAATTGCTACAGTTAGAGAAAAGAATACAGGGTATTCCAAATAATATTCACAGGTATTTTCTTCTTGTGGCTTACTTGTAATTAGTGAGTGCTCTACCTGTATAGCTGTTCTCAGAAATTTTATTACAGACATAGCAGCCTTTTAATCTTTTTGGGCTCTCATGGGCAATTAACAGTGAATATAGACAAAGTATTAAAAATTATTTTTTAATTATTTTCCAAGGTTTTCTATAAGGCAATAACAAATTGTTGATATTTCATTTAATAAGAATTGTTGAAAAGGAAACAAGGTATAATCTTACTATATATACATATTAGTTGGCTGATAATGATGCTGGTCTAAATCTACAAATACTACATGTATTTTGAAATAAAATAACTGCTTTTATAATCAAAAACTCGTGTAAACTACTATTTAAACACTAGACAAATTTAGGCAACAAAGATAAAGGGAATTGCTTAAGGAAATATGAAATACAAAACCAGGAATGGGATTAATTAAGAAAGTAAAATTTTAATAGGTAAAACTTTCTGACAGTGAGACTTAATAGACTATGTAATATCATGCTTTATTACATTGGAGATGTTCAATTGTTTGGAACATTTAAAATCAGACCAGACAGCAATGAAAATGTACAGTAAAGAACAGTTATTCACGGCAGGAGTTCTCCTTCACTACAGAGACATATATTAGTGAACTTGTACAGCCTTTCCATGCATTTGGTGATTAACGCTGGATGCTCCATGGAATTAGTTGCCATTTTGAGATTGTTGCATTATTTTAATGCTCAGATGAAATAAGTTTTTTAATTATTCACAAATTCTCATCCCAATTCATCACGTCAGAACATGAATATTCCATAGTTTCTACTCTGAATAATTCTGAACAGCTCTATTTTGCTATTTTTCTATTAAATTAAAAACAATTTGCCTACCGTCTTTCCCATTGTCTCTGTCAGATAACAAATATTTAAATATTTTATGCAAAAACTAATAGTTGGATGGAAAGATATTGAGACACTTGCTGAGGGAAATCTGTTACTAAAGAAAGTAAGACTTCTCAGTAGTGATACCTATTTACATATATATAAAATGTATTTTATTAAAGCATTTGATTAATCTGAATTATATTATGAATCAAATTATGTGCATGTAAGAGTGTGGAAGATCACTTGTTTAAAATGTATTTTTGGAATAATCTATAACATTGATAATGAGTTATTAAAAGTCTGAGTACAATGAGATTATGGTGTACATGCAAGTTTAAGAACTTGATTTAGGAATATCCTTTTGACAACCTCTACAAATCAAAAGAAAATATTAATTCCATTTCTTCAACTAAGTTGCATAATTAGAAATGTTAAAATAATAAAATTAATTAGCCAATTTACAAAAACTTAATTCCTGAATAAATATATGTAGCTGTGGGAGTAGCAGTCTATTTTTAATAGTCTATTTTTCTAACACAGGAGATGTAATGCCAGATGTAATAGCATTTTTAGTATCTGATTATTATCCAGCTTTTAAATATTTGTGCAGTACAGAACCAAAGACAGATTTTGGTCCTTGCTAAACAAGGAAATTAGGTGGAACTGAATCTGCTTTGAGAAGAGACTTTTTCTTTTTGAGTAACATCTGTTTTAATTAATACCTTTCTTTATGTAAGGAACTTTGTTATTCTGTATATCAGAATAAAGAGGACCTGAAAATGTGTTGAAATTATGCATCTTAAATATTAATCCTATTTCATAACAGAAATCTTATAAAAGATAAGCAGCTATCAATGGTATGGTGAATTTGCATCATTCATTGGTGTTTTCTTACAAAATTGTTGAGTACAAAGTGGCCATCTACTTTTCTAGATCATGAAATGTTATCAACCCACTTTTTAGTCTCATCTACAAAGGGTGTTTACATCTGTATCCTGCCCTAAAACTTGTGAGACAAGTTCTATATCTTGAGTACTTGCTGTTGCTCCGATTTGACCATTGTCTTTTCTGTCAAAGATTCCACTGTCATTTAGGCAGATGAGTTGGATAACCTCTGTCTGAGCCCAGCAAGTAGAGTCCTTGCAGCAGAAAATGAGATGAGGCTATTATTATACCAAGCACGTACTTAGCTCCAAAATTGATATTGTAAGTCAAACAGAGAGTTTCATCAGATTCATTACCAGTCCTGTTTTGCTGATTGCTCTTTAACAATCTCTACCCACAGTCCTATTATCTCAATGAAACAGTACACTCTTGTTTGCAAAGCAAGTTCTCTAAAAAGCAATTGCTGCAAGAAGTACTGCAGTGAAAGCTGGATCTATAAAGCCATTAATTGAACTAGCGTTGGGGCACAACAATTGATGTCTTGGTCTGAACTTGCCAAGGTCTTTCCCTGGTCTGGCCTAGAAGTAGGATGTAAATATCCTATAAGGAAGAAAAGGTATTAACTGAGTGGAAATCCTCTGCATCCTCTGTACTCTGAAGTTAATATCATTATCAGTTCCATTCAGCCCGTACAGCATGTGAGGATTTTTAATATTTGGAAAAGCTGAACATTCAGGGAGCAGATACTGCAAATCAAACATGTTATTAACTCCTGAGACAGAAGCTACTTGATTTGAATTGAATGTGTGTTAAAGCTAATGTTGGAATCAACTTTGAGAATTTTTTGTTATAACCATGCTAGCACATGTGTTGGCCTGTCTTTCCAGTATTTAGTCTCTCCCCAGAAGAAGAAAATACATATCTTCCTGTGCAGCTATTAGGTGATACATGGACCAGAAGTTTAATTTCTCTTGTCTAGAGGAGTCTGAGGACTGCATTTGAGTCTAATGCTGAGAAGGTGCCAAATGATGAAATGACATGATATGACATATGATATGAAGAGCGGTTGACTAAATATAGGGAGCCCATGTGTGTATCAGTTTCTGTGTTGGTAGAAAAATACAATTTACAGTTATTGATTAAATGTAGGTGACTAGAAATACTCATTGTAAACTGAATCAATGCCCCCATGCCTCATGCTCATTTTTAAGGGCCACATGCCTGCAGTGGCAGACCTACATTGTCATATTATTGGGAGATAAATCCCAAATAAATCATCTGATGCTCTTTCAATTCCATATGTCATAGACAGCATGAGGCTTACCCACCAGAGAGCAAACCACTGTGACTGCAAGAGCCCTAAAGCTACATCTGCTTGTTTTCCACTCCTAGTAGTCTAGAGTCTGTGTTTAGAGTCTGAGAGAATGATAACACATCCAAGATAGTCCTTCCATCCGAATGTTCCATAACACAATGTGTCTTGAATTCTATAGTGGTGGCTTTTTATTTCAGGTGGTTTGGAGTATGCCTATGTACGTAATTCACTGAATAGCTGTCAAATGTCTTTTAGACTAGGATTTCTCAATCGAGGAGGTTTTGATGAGCTTTTATGAGGCTTGAATCCATTCAGAGCTTGAATTTTTTTTAGAAGGCCTTGTCTCTGTTTCTACAAGCACTTACCTTCTAGGGAGCATTTTCAAATTATTAAAAAATCTTGTACTGTGGTTAAAGCCATCCTGTTGCTTCAATTAGAATATGCCTAGCAGTTCTGAAATGAAAACTAGTCACACCTTTGTGAACACTAATGCTTAACTGCATCTTTGGTGCATAAGAATTTGGCAGCTGCCAGCAGTTTCCACACTAATAAACTCCTTGCAGCAATAACTAAATCTGCTTACTGTCTTACAGAGAGGCCATTTCATCCTTCTCTTCTGTACAGCTGAGTCCCTGCCTCACTTAGGGCTTTGAGCAATTAGAAAATGGGAGTTGCAGCTATAGGTACAGCACTGTGCTCCAGCTCAGGGCCAGCACACTCACGCAGTGACAGTCACTAGCATCAGGACAACTGGAATCCAAATGTGCTGTACATCTGCTATGTTTAATGAAGCTTTTTTTTTTTTTCCCTCACCCTAATCAATGTCTTGTTTTATAAGTGCATCCAAGTCCACATCTCACAGATGTTTGGACCCCTTCCTCAAGTCAATAGAAATATTTTTATTCAATTATTTGAATAGGAACAGAATCAAATCCTTCAAACTGAAAGCACAAGTTTGTTTAAGGCTGAGGAAGTCACAATGAATAATAATTGGCTTCTCCTAAATAGTAATATAAGAAACAGAGTGATTGTTGAGAGAACATATGTATAACATTTGGGTTCTGCCTATTCAAGGAACTTAGCACTGAATCTCAGCACATTAAGGTTGTTGTTTATCCTAAATCCCTCTCTCATATTCAGTGTAACTTCAATTTGCCAAGTCTAAAAGGAGGATAATGGAATTTCCCCATCTCACAGTACTGCATTACTCAGTACTTTTACAATCTTGAGATCCTCAAATATCATGGTACTGAGGACATAATTGTTTACAATCACGACGGTAATTTCATTACATGAAATCCGCATTTTTTTGTTGTTTGCATTTATCTTACGAAGTTTATGTTAGTCATCACAGATAGTCATTTATGTATATAACCCAAGTCTAAATTTCCCTGGTTTTGTGCTTCCCAAGTGGTCAATGAGAATGGATAATGAGGCTTTTATGCAAATATATGAGAATGTGAGCTTTGTGTCCATGCTTAAATGAAATATGTGATGAAGAAAACGGGACATACTTGAGGACAGACTTCTACAAAGTAATCCTGAGTGATATGACTAGATTTATTTAAAAATCTGAACTTACAGATAGGTTGAAAGTGCTAAATTTTGTCATATAGCATATTATTCTTTATATCAAAGACATATGTAGCATTTGTAGAATAATCATTGCTGAGAAATCTGAATCCATTAGAAAGAGTGTGCTGAGTAAATTGCATAATCTCTTTCCACGTAATTTTTTTTGTCTCTACTAAAAATTTCTTCCTGCCGAAGGCAGAATAGGAGTTGCCACCCAGGAGTTTGTTAATTTTTCCCAGTCTGCTTCAGAGCAAGTTTTAATTGCTACTTCTTCCTCTATCTTCTTAAATTTCAGATTTGTCAATGTCACTTTTTTTGTACTTACTCCATAACATATTATTTAGTTCTTTATATTCCACAAAGATATGCAATCTGTCTTTAAAGCCAATAGCTAATATAATCTACTTTCACCTGATGGGAGAAGGCATGAGCTCAGACCAAATTATGAGACCCTAAATTTGGTTAATTTAAGATGGTTTTTTTGGCATAAGTCTTTAGAATGTCCTGATATTTCATGTCATATTTTTCCAAAGTGTCTAAAACCACTGTGTTTTTATGATGTTGAAGTGGTATCTGTTTTGTGTTACAGATTAGAAAAAACTGTCCATAGTCTTCAATAGAAAAACATATTTCTGAATCAGTCAATGCTGGCTAGAAATTGTCATTATGGAAGCCATAGAGAGCTCATCATGGGTATTATTTTAATTCTGCTTCATGGGATATATCAGTATATAGTGGGTACTTTTTAAAAGCTTCACAATGGTCTATAATTTAGAAGTTGTGTTTAATTCCACTGAGAAAAGTCAGTACATTATGTATTTCAAAGCAGTAAAATATTTGACCTTGAAAAACAGATTCCATAAATAGCTATTCTAAAAGCCTCTTTCCTGAAACAAATCCTTGCTGAGGAACAATTGCAGTTGTACTTCCCAGTGGAGTGAATGAATATTTTTACCTTAGGGGATTTAAGCAAAGCTTGTTTTTCTCTGTGTCTCTTTTCAAGCCTGCTCCAAAAAAAAAACAACTCTGGTTTTTCATTGAAGGCTGGTTTGACATGTTATTTAACATTACCTATATACATAATACACAATCTGATATGACAGATCATATATTTTAAAACAGTTACAGTCTCTTTAAGTTATAAATGCCATCAGTGGTAAGCATAATTCATTAGATGAACAGGTTATTGATATATCATCAGTGGCTTGCTATGTATCTATTCTGCTTATGTGGAGAACAATATGAAAACTATTTTGAGTAGAAATACTTTTTGGTTGTTTTTTTTTTTTTTTTAATTAGCCCTCCCAGTTACTCCTTGTAGTTTGAGGCAATTGTCTTGAAATATTTTCACATATGGCCAAGCTATAAAGATGCACTTTTTTGTTATGTTTTCTGTCACTTTTTATGGCAGGAAAAAGGGTGAATGCTTTAAAAATTAGCTAAATACCTGTAAAATACCTTGCAGCTGAAGCCTGGAAGTCCTCACATGTACTTACTGAAGTAATTCCTCACTCATTTTTCTCATTATCAATAATATGATAATGATGAAAGAAAGCAAAAAGAATGAAAAAAGGTATCAGCTGGAAAGCACAATTGAGCTGAAATCAGGAGGGAGTGACTAAGAGAGAATGATGAAGGTATAAAAATTAAGAAGGAGGTGATAGAGAAAAAGGTACATGATAGTATGAGAGATAGAGACTTGGCCTACAATTAGAGGAGAAAAAACCTAAATGATAAATTAAAAATTAATTAAAAAGGAGGTAATTACTGAAAAGGGAAGCAAATAAAAATCCCTCTTTGCCTCTTCAGTAGGCTTAGAAGTACTACATTCTTTGTAAAACACATTATTGATAGAATAAACCTTGACATGTTGATATAAGTTTTTGTTATGCGAGTACTATTATGTAGAAATTTATTGTTCGTGATATTTTTAGAAGGCAACTGTCCACTCTCTCCTCCAAGAAAAAAAAAAAAAAAAAAAAGGAAAAAAAATCACCAAGTCTAATAACTTCTTGAAACACATAATTTCTCAAAGAAAATTACTCCTGAAAGAAATAAGGGATTCTTAAAATTTTGAATGCATTACAATTTTTATCTTTATCAGTAGACTGGAGGCAGTCAGCTCTAGAATTTTTTAGTTTGTGAAAAGAATACAAAATAAATACAGTAACAGTAACAAAATATCCGTAATTCTTCCATCTTCTCCTTAGACTGGAATGGGACATCTGCGTGTTACAAAAGAAGGTCTTCGACTGGAAGGGGAATCTGAATTCTTATTCCCTCTTTATGCCAAAGAAATCCATTCTAGAGTGGTAAGCAGATAATCTTTCAATAATGCTATATACACACATATTTCCGCACATTTTTTGGTCAGTGCTCTGATGCTGTGGCAGAATTAGCATTTATCTCTTAGATATGTCATAAGCAGTAGCTCAAAAAGGATATATAAAGGTTGTCATATAAGTAATGCCAAAATTTTAAGAGTGTGTGGAAAGATTTTCATCATTTTTACAGAGATTATTTTAAAACACAGGCTTCTCTATGAAATTGTTTGTTTTGTTTATTCATCCACTACAGAATAGCTTCAGTATCTCTAAAATTAGTGGATCCCATTGGAAAAGTACAATTTTCCTAACAAATTTAGGTTTTGTCACTTCTAGAACAACATTATCAAATGTATGATATGTTTATGTATTTGTGTATATAAGGTCTACAAGTCTAAATAGAAAGATTTAAGATTTAATCTTGTTTACACAGACAAAAAAGTTTGTTGTTGTTGTTGTTATTATTGAGGTAAAAAAAAGAATAACATAATCAAAGAAAATATACATCAAACAGATTAACCTTAAAATATCACAAAGAATGGGAATATTATGAAAGATTTGTGTGGAAGTAGTAGGTTTAGAAAAACAAAAAGAGACTTTTTTTTAATTGTTTTTTAATTATCCAGGGGGACTCTGAAACTTATTCCAGTGAATTTTTTTTCAGAGGGTTATCTGCTTTTGTCCAGTAAAATTAATATTTTTCAGATCTATTGACTATAATCTAAATTGTCACAAAATAAAGCCTTATTTTATGAACATTATCAGCAGCCAGTGGGTCATTTCATTTAATAAAATACTATTTTAGTGGCAGTAAAAGCCAAATATGGCGCTTTCGTATCTACAAACAAGAAGAAATAGCCACTTTTCTGAACCTAAAGAAAAAATGTTTGTATTGCTACAGCAAGAGAAAATGTAAATAAACATTTCAGAATGAAGTTGTTAAAATACTTGATTACTAAAATTTAAGTAATGCAAATATATTTTACTTATATTAAGCCTTTCTTTTCCTCTCCTTCTGCAACAAGTATTTCCAGTATCAGGAACAGCTCTTAATTAGGACAGTGAAATTCCCTTACTGTATCTGTATTTCCATTCTGTTTCTTACACTATATTCTTTTCTGCTTGACAGGCAGTGGGAAAACTATTTATGTGCTTAAATGAATTTCCCTTGAGGTTGTTTATCCAGTAAGACATCTAACTTTGTAAGACCAGCATAGCTAATACTTAAGAACTTTCTCTACTCCCAGACATCGTTATGCAACGTTAAGCTACCATTTGTGCTCTCTTAATATTCCTTTCAGCTCTTAATACATTTTGTACAACGTAGGAAGAAAGAGGTGTGGCAGCATCTAATATGAGCTTAGCTGGCTAATGACCCATCATGATCATTAGTAGTATGCATTAATTAGAGCCTTCAGGCTACTGCTTGTCTCGGCCCACTGGTAGTTCATCAGAGGTTTCTGTTTGTTTGTTTCCTTGGTTTTTCAAATATTTAAACTCCCTAGAGGCGTAATTGCCTGTAGCTTGATCTCCTGGGTGCAATCTATATATTTATTCTCATAAAGTTACTTATTTGTTATGCCTTCTTTTTCTAAGTTTGTCTTAGAGAATCGGGCCCATCACAGCTATCACAGAAGCTTTATCCCTTTCCTTAATAGTCTTCTGCTTGCAGTCTCCTAACAGCTTTTCTCACCTAATGAGGTCTTCAAAGTGCTGAGACAATATGTAGCAGAGAATCTACTTGCTGTGTATCATCTCTGGAGCCTATTATAAGTTTATGCCTTCATTATGAGTTCAACACAGAGTTGTAGACAGCACCATTGCATCGTTGCTAATACATTTTCAATAAAAGATAAAAGATAAGGGTTTTTTTAGTGTTACTAGATTTTAATTAGTCAAAACCACATATGTGGCAGCTACTGGTTAGAAAACAGTTTATTTGCATTTACATTTGATATTTCAAATTACTAACTTGTTTTTTAAATCAACCAGTGGCAATCAAATAAATGTAATAAAGATGCCCAGATTTGGGTGCCACTTAGATATCTACTTAAAGGTACTATATTCACCCAATCTTTGTTTACTTCTTTTTCCACTTCATACTAACTTGTTACCATTAATGCTCATTCTAACACATGGCCTAATTTTTTCCTAAGACATTTTCATTCTTTTTTAAAAATTTTGTTAGCTTTCACTTTTTCCTGATACAATTTACAAAATGAGATTGATTTATTCTGCTCCTTTAGTGACTTCTTTTGAGAGACTCTATCTTCCTACTTTTAAGATACTGGCATTTTGGTTTTTTTAAAAAGTGTAAGTTTGACTCCGAACTCTGTATTGCTTCTACCACTGTCATTAGATAAGTGTTTGTACTAAAATTTGTCATATAAAATGTGTACAAAATTCTGAGCTTATCTAATGCTCTAAAGTATTACATTACAATGAGAACATGACTTGGGAATTATTTTCAGGGGTTAGCCCTTCAGGGTGCCACATATGCTCTCTCATCCAGGAAAAGTACCAGAAGCCACAGCTGTGAAAGAGACTAATCTTTAACAATATTCCAGTAATTACAAACACATTTATCTAGCAACAAGTATCTCCTCTGAGGTCACAAGCAGGCAGCTTGCTAATACCCTCTTCATATCATGTATTCCCTGATAATTCGGTAGCCGAGATCTGCTTAGGCATTTTATCAGTTACTGAGTTCTTGTCCTTCAGACAAAAAGTGTGCTTTAGTATGAAAACACCTGTGCTGCAAAAAACTTCCTCGCATCTTTTGAAGTGTACCTACAAGTCTACCAGTGTACCTACAATTTGTTGATCCACATGGGCATGATCAGACCTTCTTTCCCCAGATGATTTTCAAACACTTAATGTCAGATAAAGACAGTGGCCACTATGATCCCCCTGAAAATCAGCTGCATTTAAAGATAATGTGGGTGGTAAATTAAGTAAAAACATAAGAAGAACTCACTCTGTGCCTTCTTAACAAATTTTTAGGATACTTCTAAATGCCCCCTTCCAGGTCTCTTGCTGTGAACTGGTTTCATTACTGTCTATATATCCAATTTGAGGGGGCACAGTGAGCAGCTAGGTCTTTCAGAACAGTTGTTCAACTGCTGTTCAAGACAAGGAGTACCTTAGGGAGGCTCCAACAGGCCTGAAGTACAGAGAGTTAGAGTGTAAGGTCTGGGAATAAGTAATGGAAATGGTACATCACCTGGGAAGAGTTCAACAAGCACAACAACAAGCTGTGAGTTAACACAATGGTATGTTTTGGCACTGGTGAAATAATTCCATTCTGGCTGCAGTCTAAGAATGACATGAAATTTTGAATTGCCTACCATAGCTCCTCTGGATTGTGGTGAGGTGAGGTTGGCATGAATGAAATACCAATTACACCTGCTTGGCATGCCCTGGCTTCCTTCAGTAGCACAGAATGATGGGTAGGCATGAGGCTCTGACTGTTCAGCAAATGCCCCAGATCATGTCGTGATTCAGGGATGTGGACAAGAAGGTGTTCATTGCACTCATATACTCCTGTCATCCTTCAGAGTGGCAGACTGGGAGACAATTTAATTTAGACTAACAGTCTTATTTGTACTGTCATCTATTAAAGTCAGTATTGATCTAGTCAATCTGCCACTTTCTCCATCACTCACTTTTGGAACTTCCTTGCCAGGAGAGTCAGTGCTAGGTGCCAAAATTAAGCTACAGCTTGGAGATTGCATGGACCATTGAGGAAGCAGAATGCACATGCATGTTTCTTGGCAAATTAATACAACAGTATGAATTCACAAAGTGGAACGCTCACACTTAATTAAATGGCTATCTTGTAGATAGTAGAAGATCCAGTACTTACACATTTTTTCCAAAAGTTAAAATGTTAGCAGCCATGTTCATTGGTCCAGTAACACAGATTTTGTTCACCTGAATTATTCCCTAAATTTTTTTTTCTTATTTTAAATCTGATGCAGTTAAGTAATCAGAAATATCTGCCCACGTTATTTGATAACATTTGTGGATAGTTTTGTAGCTGCAGAGATCTTTTGGTGACTGAGTCGATTTCAACACTAGACTAAATTTTGAAAATTGTTAACAATTGTAGTTGTTCTGCCTAACGTAGTGTTCTCCGTATTTCAGGACTCATCACTGCTTCTCCAGTCTACTCACAATGTGACTGTGAATGCTCGCAATTCAAATGGAGAAGTCACAGGCAGATTAAATGTGGGTAAGTCTAAGTGACTATTCCTTGTTCACTGTTTTGGAAACACTGTAACGAATACTTGTAAGGAGCTTTGAGAATATAAAGCCTTAAATACATGATTATTTATTTCTGCTATGACCATATTTGAATAGTCCAGCTGTAACTCGGTAAGTGGCAGCAGTATATTTTCGATTTCTCATTAGTTTTTTACATATTTGAAGCACTTTTTAGCAGTTATGCAAAGGTCTCTGCAAAAGTTACTTTTTTTTCTTATGTCAATAGCTATTGATAGTTGCAAATCATTTTCTAAGAAAATGCAACAAGAAAACATGTCTAGAGTCTCTCTTCATTTCCTAGTATTCCAGAGACTAAAACATTTAAGCAGATGTCCTTAAAAAAATTCAAATTCAAAACTCAGAAATGTGCATAATTTATTATGTGTGATAACAGTAAAATATATTGGTTTACTGAGTGAAATCAATAGATCTAGACAGTTGTAAGTGAGAGACCTTGGCAGAAAGAATAAGCAGACCTTACTCCTTAAATCATATTTTTAAGGCAAGAATGGCAACAATGTGTGTCAGATAAAAGGGAACTTTTCATAGCTTTGTTAATATTTTTCAACCTTTATTTGACTTTGGAGAAAAATGTAACAATTTATTAATTCATTCCTTAAAAGGTTCTCAGGCAGTAAAGCATAAATTCCCAGTTATTTAACTGTAGACTAACCTAATATATTTAAATAGTTTACTAGATGAGCATTGATGAGCATGGATGAGTTTCCATGCTGTTGGAACTACGTAACTTATGTGAAAATTCCTATCTGAAGAATTGTCATTTCAATTCATTGAACGTTTTGCAGGCTTCACTGTTTTCAAACGAAAGAAAAAATAATTTAAAGTGTATAAAGGAGCCTGCTACTCCCCTTAAAATATATAATCATACAATTAATCACAACTTGGCCTTTAAATGTTTTCAAATTCCTTTCTTTGTAATTCAGTCTATCATAAAGGTCTGCATGATTTCTCTTAAGAAAATGCCCCTAAATATTTATCAGAAACTGATAGTAGCAATCATATCTCATTTTGCTAATAATCAAGAGTATGAAATGTACATTTTCATATTATTAGTAAAGTTATTAAATCAGTTTGCAGTAATTAACAATTCAGTGACTATATGATCAAAACCAAAGACGTCCATGGTCAAAATTTCTGTGGCATGATACATTTGCTATTAATTTCTGTCTGCTGCATACTGTTTGTGGTTGCCCATAATGGGACCATGTGTGTATCAGCACTATAGTCATGTGTCCCTTGTGGTTAATGACCAGAAGTTATGAGGAGGTCCATTGGGAAGGGCAGACTACAAAGCAGATCATTGATCCCCACACTAATTTATCCAGCCAGATCCCTGCTGAAGTCTGAAGAAGTACAGGTGAGATCATGTCAGACAGTAGCTCAAAGGATGAATTGTTTGACAGTGTCCAGCCTGCATCACCTGAAACTGTTGAGAAGGAAAGTTTGCTATAAAGACATCCATAAAAATTTCATCCTGTCTTTAGTTTAGGCAGTTGTCATATGAGTGGCTTCATCTTTAATAGGTGCTTCTGCAGAGGCCTCACTGAGTGCAAATACTTTTAACTGCTTGCCAAGAAAAGAATACTGTCAAAATAATAAGGAGCTTAAATTTTAAAAAAAACATACCAACTCTATGTTTTACTCTTTTTTAAATTCAATATCCCTCTGGATGACAAAACAACCCATTTTGTTGGAATTACTCCTTAAAATCATGTAAAGCTCATATATGACCAAAAAACCCAAACAAACAAAAAACTGAAACAAAAAACCAAAACAAACAAACACACAAAAAAGGAAATAGGACCTTTAATTAAGGGATTAGGGGGAAGTGATTGTTTCAGCAATATTTCTAGGAGAAATGGGACTTCAAAGGATGCTGCCCAACAGACAACAAGAAAGGAATCTAAGGAAGGCATAATTATAGGAAGATATAGAATTGATAGTCATAGGGAATTAAAAAAGCTGTGGAGAGAGTTGTATATAGGCAAGGCAAGGATACCTACAGAACAGATTATAATTATTTTCATTAGAATACCTCCTGTCTTTAAAATTGTTAATGAGGTTCAGGTTTCATTATCACAGCTTGCTTATCAGCCTTCTAAACTGTAATATCTAGAACTTTCTTCAGTAATCCAAGAAAGCTGTTAATTGTCATCTCCAAGATTCCTGTTCTTACCACTTCAAAGCATTTTTATTCCTAGAATGAAGAAGCACTGTACCACCTTTGATTTATAACCTGAGCCAGAGTAAAGCAACTTAGTGTAAAAAGTTGCCAAACTCTTTCAATAATGAGTGATAATAAATATATTATATATAAAAGAAACATATGGACTTGTCATGGTTTTGTTTAATTGGCTAACCTCTGAGAGGTTAAGAATGATTTTGTCTAGATGGATTTCTAGACAAGAAACCAATTAAAACTCTTAATAACGTCTTTGTTAATTATATACTTAAGAAAACTGAAAAGAAGACTTGTGTCGCAGTTAAAATTAGAAGTAGTAGTCATGTAGAGGCAGTAACAAGACTCTAAGGAGGGCCAGAGCCCTCTCCTTCCCCGGCCCTGGGCTGGGGACAGGTGTAATATTGAAATTTCCTCTTCTCTTCTGTAAGAGAGTAAAGAAAAAAAAACTTTAAAAGATGAATTGCTTGGACAAAAACTGTGGCAGAAGAAATTCTAATAAAAAGATAACGGAGTGTTCAAAGTCAAAGTTAGTAGCCAGAGGAGAGAGAAGACCTGAGCAAAGAGGGGTTTGTTTTTCCCCTTTTTTGCTCTCTCTTTTCAGTAAGGAAAAGACTGAAAAATAAATTCTTGTTATTTATGGAAATTTGTGGAGTGAGGAAACCCCCATACTGCTCGTGGAAGAATTTACACTGGAATAAGTTAATACATGAGGAAGTCGAGACTTCATGAAAAGGACTAAAAAAAAGGCAGAGTCCTGTTGGAGATTTGTGACTCTGAGAGAACCTCACGCTGAAGTGAGAACGGCTCAGGTGAAATGCTGGGATCTTAGTGAGAGATCCATGTTGCTAGTGTTGGAGATTTGTGACTCTGAGAGCTTTATGCTGGAGTAGAAAACTACTTGAGTAAGGATGTTAGGATCTATACAAAGGATCCGTGCTAGACTTATGCCAAGAAGTCTATCAAGGACTGTTCTCCCATGGGAAGGGACCTCCATAGGGAACAGAGGTGGACTTATACATCATTATCCTCTGTAACCCTGTGAAAAACGATTCATAATAAGCATGTGTCTCCTTACAAGTCTATGGAAGGACAGGATTATATTGTCAGTTATCAAATATTTAAGAGCAACACTAGTATCAAGCAGTAAATGATGTTTCACTTGTATAAACGTAGGCTTCTATCTACAGCTTACCAGGAGATGAAGATAATACAGTCAGCTTTTGCAGGGGTGTTCCAGTGCTGGATAATAAGGACGTGAATGAAGAGCAGCACATTTTCATTTGTCATTACTGAAAAGTAGGGCCAGTTTTTAAAGATATTTGTTTTTCAAGGGTCATGTAAGGAGGCTTCAATCTACAGAAGACCCTAAATTCTGCTTGTAATATATGTTTTCTGGAAAAAATTAAAACAAACAAACAAAAAACACCAAAAGAAAGAGGTTTCCAAAATCATGCAAGATCTGTGAGAACAGATTCCAATAGAGTAGATTGCTGGCCCTCCTCCTAGTTCAATCACTTACACCAAGGAATAGTAACATCAGTATCTTCAGGTTAGGGGTTCCATTTAAAGTATTTAAAGCTTGACAGAATTTATTTAGATAACTGGATTATGAAGCTGTTCTGCATTGTTAAGCATGAAATCAGCTCCACTCAGAAAGCATGGGAATATGGTGAAAGTCAAAATGTTTGTGCAGTGTGAAAACAGAATTACAGTCAATGTTCTGCCTTGAGACCATTTTCACGTCTGGAACATTAATCTGAAAAGCTGTTGCAAAGAGAGCATTTGTGCTATCCCACCCTGCTTTTTTCAAACAGGAACAATATTCCAAGGAAATAGATCAGTGCCAGTACCTAATATATTTCTTTATTAGAATTAATTGCCATATAGAAACTATTACTTTCCAATGTCAAATCATTTCTGGGTTTTTTATCAGCATTTTAATATTTCAAGTGATGATATTTTTTCACTAGAGGCATAGGAAGAAGCAAACAGTGTTAAGGAAGCATGATGATTGTAGAAGAGTTTGATATTGTTTTCATAGGCAAAACCCCGAAGCCTATTTCATAAATTTGACATAATGACATTGTGAAATCATTTTTTCTTCATTTTTCCATGAAGTCTTTAATGAAAAACTCAATTTTAGTCCAAGTAAGTTCTTTCTTATCTTTAAGATAAAAAGAACATATTTCTTGAAGATCGTTGTCTGCAGGAAGATTATTATTTGCACAACTTTAATTGCTGGCCAGCTGGGTTATAAGAAGGAAAGATACAACATGGGAGCAATTATTAGAAAGATAAATTTGAAACTTCATTGAAGTATTTTTGAGGTGATTCAGTCTTCCTATGATCAAGAATGTACAAGATTTTAACTGTCAATGAATCTGATCATATCAAGATATCATACATGCTAGCTTTATTTAAAAGTAAAATTTATTTGTCAAGCAATATTTAGAGAATGACTGGTGGCTACTAAAACATCCTACAGACTTTTTAACCTATCCTCTTTTCTAGTTTACTTTTTGAGTCCATGTCAGACATGTTTCTGTTCTATATTAAATGCATATGCTTTTAGTCTTTTTTGAGACCATTTTGTATATCATGTTGCGAAGAATTAAAACAAATAGCAGAAAAAATTAGGTAATATTCAACTAAAACTAGCTAAGCACATCACCATGACAACTTATTTGTGAAAAGAGTGATTTGGACATTACATCTACAGTTTGATATTTAGACTCCAGTGAGAAGTATTCTCTTCTGAAAAAAAGTACCACTGATGTCTAAGCACCATGAATAGTAGGGTACTTACCATAGCAAGATGTGCACACCCTGTCTCCAAATATGATAGTCTTTATGAAGAAGTGTATGATAATGTTCGCAATCAGAAAGGCTGACTTAAGTTGGACATAAAACATCTAAGATTTAAACAGATAGTTACTGGGAGGGTGGTGAGGCACTGAAACAGGTTGTCCAGAGAAGCTGTGGATGTTCATCCCTGGAAGTGCTCAAGGGCCAGACTGGATGGGGCTTTGTGCAACCTGGCCCAGTGAAAGGTGTCCCTGCCCATGGCAGGGCAGTTGGAACTAGACGTTCTTTAATGTCCCTTCCAACCCAAACCATTCAATGATTCCTGATAATGTGTACTGCCGACTTGCTTAAGTATGACGACATCATATTTAAGGGGAAATTTAACCTGGGCCAGGGGATTTGAATCCTATGCTGTCACTCCTCTTATGACTGAGTCTATAAGAAAAGAACATGAATCTGCAGAGTTTGGCTCTGAAAAAAAAGGCTAATGTTTGGGAAATCATTTTTTATTCAGAAAATAACCAGTTAGTGGATACTTGTCTGTTATCAGAGAGCAATTACTTGTCTGAGTAGCTTAATTCTCCCTTTATTCCAATGGGAGAAAATAGTTCAAAATAAGGGAAAAATGGAAAATTATTAAATATTTTATAACCTTCTCAACTTCCATAGTCTCAGTAAATTTGCATACATATCTTTGTTCCTATGGTACAGTAATCATTAGCATAAGTAATTGGATGATAATTTGAGATAATAGCTATCGCTAAAGGTGAGGACAGTTCCTGCAACTTCCTTCCTTTAAAGTAATAAGAATATTGAATTATTGGCATTGGTTAATGCTAGATGGTTTTGTAAAGGCTAAGTTAAAATAGCTGACATTTATTGTGCCTGTAATCTTTTATAGAATTTGGATAATAAAGGACGTCTAAAATCCTAGTCATTTCAAGTGTAACTACTTTCAAATTCCAATGGCATTTAGTGGCCAAAAAAAGGAGCTAGATCCCAATCTTTTTGCAGCAGGTCTGCAGAAGACACCCCCATTCTGATGGACTGTTTGAACATGTATCTGCAGTGTACCCTTGTGGCAGCGAGGACTAATTGCACACTGTGCTACATCATTCCACCCCTGGGAGGCCGGGTCTGGAATACTGTTAAGCCCTCTCTGGTATGACAGAGCTGTGAGCCAACTGAGGAGACGCACACAAGGGGCTCTTAAGATGGTCAGGGAGTGGAAGCACATGAAGTCTAAGAGTCTGAAGAAGTTGTGTTTGTTTAATCTGCAAGAAAAGAAAGCTTCAAGGGGGCTTCTAAGGAGGACTAGAGCCAAAATGAATCATAAAATCATTTATGTTGGAAAAGACCTTCAAAATCAAGTCCAAACTTCAACCAAATACCACCATGCCAACTGAAGCATATCACACAGTGCCACATCTACTCATTTTTTGAACACTTTTTTGAACCCACTTTCCTGGGTAGCCTGTTCCAATGCTTAACCACTCTTCTAGTGAAGACATTTTTTGTAATATCAAACCTGAACCTCCCTTGGTGAGACTTGAGGCTATTCCCCCTTGTTCTATCGCTAGTAGGAATTCAGATTCTTCTTGGGGTGCACAGCAAAAGGGCAAAAGCAATAATGGTCATGGGTTGCAGGGAGGCAAAATGCAATTGGATAGATAGATGGGTGGGGGGAAGTAACACTTTTGGAATGGTTAACCATAGGAACAGGTAGTCCAGGGAGGCTGTTAAATTCCCTTCCTCAGAGGTATGAAAATTTTGCCTGGATAAGACCCTGAGAACCTTTATCTAACTTCCAAGCAAGCTGACCTTCATGTGATTAGTAGGTGGGACCAGGTGACTTCCAGAGGTTACCTCTGGCTTACATTCTTCTGTGATTCCATCTTGCCCAGTCTTCAGCTCTGAAAGGGCTCATGTTGCTTACAGGCACCATATCAGACTTTCTAGTCTGATTCAGAAGTTCTAGCTGCACTAGGACATCAAAAATAAGCTGAAGGCCAGGCAGAAGTATGTAAATGCACCGGACAGTTGTGTTGTCAACTCAGTCATGCCCCACGTGTTTAACTGATCCTCTCACACTGTCCTGTGCCCAGATCCCGTACGTACGCTTAGAATATTCATGAATCACAGTGCAGGAGTTGACCTTATGAAAATACATTCATGGCATTCTTTTTTTTTTTTTTTTTTTTTTTTCAAAAAAAAGGAGGAAAAAGAACATCCATTATAGTGAAGACAGAGTCGTTGAAGTATTTGCTCAGGAATGAGAGACTCACATTAGCTGTCCTTTGTTCATACAGGGTTTCAAATTATCATGCCTCATCTCCTTTAGTACTTTCCTTTTCACCATATCTGTCTGAGGACTGTGTACTTCACCTTTTCCTGTTGAAGTTCATATCATACAACAAATTCTGTGTTCATTAAGCCTGAGAAAAAAGGTGACACCATAGCCTTTTTGTCAAGTTATTGTGTGAGAAACATGATCTCCTGTTCCTGCTGTCATTTCTACATGCCCGTTTTGCAGTGAAATATTTCATGAGTTTCTTGTTTTTATATATAAATAGAGCATTCTATATGGCTAATGCCTAGATGCATAAAGACATTGCATTAGCTAAACCACTCGGAGAGTTGAAAGTGCTATCACCTACATACCTAACACCAGTTGGGTCACTACTGTCTGCATGATCAGTGTCTAACCATCATTGAGAACCAATTTTTGAAGATCTCTAGACTTCTGTTCAATCACAGAGAACAACAAAGTATAAGCAGCACTGACAGTAAGGCATTCTTACTTTGATCTGAGGGGACATCATTGTTTCATTTATCCATTGCATAAAAGGAGAAATGAGAGAAAAAGAGGAAACAGGAGCAGCAAATGTTCTATTAATGTATTACAGTTGTTATTCAAGGCAATGAGAGATTTATGATATGGACATAAAATGTATACATGCAATGTGCTGCGTATTTTCAGTAATAATGCATTTGTTCTAATGAAATACCAATACTAATGAAGTATTTGCATACCATCCCATATGAAAATATGACTAATTTTATCTTTCTGAAACTAATGACCTTACATTTATTAGTAGTGTATTGTATTACTCGTAGAATAAGAACTGACTCTGTAGGAGTATTACATTTTTAATAAACTTTTAATGAGATCTTATTTTAAGGTGCTTTAATTTAATAAAAATTAGCTAAAAAATTAAATTGTATAGGAATACCCTAAGGTCCTCAGGACTCAACACTTCAATGATTCCAGGTTGTAGGAGAAGAGCAAAGCATACAGAATAGCTGACAGCCATAGGTTTTCAGAAATTATGGGTAACGAGAGAGTAAGAAAATAAAAGACTTGAACAAATAAATCCGGTGTTGGAAAGCCTTGTCTTCTGAAAGATCTGAAGACACATTACAAGTATACTTATATTTATGTATTAAAGTAGTATTTGTCAGAACTAACTCTATTTGAGGAGTCTGCCTACTGGTAACATGAAGGCAGGCTCTTCAAAGCTCAGACTCTCCAAATTTAATTGCCATTAAGCATTTGTGAATATGTATTTTATGGCAGGCTCCATTTTTGAAAGAAGATATTTTTCAGGATCTATATTTGTATTGGCCTGGAATTCAAAGGTTGGGTAGCAGTAGAAGGCAGCTTATTTAAATACTTTTCAACTGAAATGAACTCAGTAAATAAAAGACCTTCCTTCCCTAGAAAACCCCTAGGGGAGTCAAGAGTGAGGAGGAAAAATGAAAAGGAAGACCATTTAGCAGTTTGTCAGTTGTTTTTGCAAGACCCATCTGTCAGTAAGTGGAAAATGAATACCTTTCTATAACCTGCTTTCAGTCAGGTTGCATTTTTAATTGTAGGATTTTATCAATAAATACGATTATATAGTATTAGTTGACTTATATGTACTCAATATACTAGGATGGCAATCAAAACACATGTAGGCATTAGGAGATTAAAGTTTCAGATATTGAATTTGGCTGCCATTTATGAGTTGAAAATTAACCTCACTGGGATCACAATACTATTAGTCTTATTGCAATATAGCTAGTGTATGTGTATTGTGGAATACAACTAAGAGAAATTAATGGCTACTTTTCATTACATAAATTTATTCCCATTTGTGTAAAAGTCTATTATTCCTTTTTGAAACTTGTTCCACATATACTGAAATGTCTCATCTCTAGCATGAATAAAACATACACTTGAATTTTATTTGCCCTACTACCCCCTCTAAAGTTATAAAATACATCAATTATTATCCATACTATTCTCTGATAATGAAGATCGTCTATAGGGCAGTCATTGTCCCACTTTACTGGGACATTTTTGTCGAGAAAACTGTGGACCTGAAGATTCTTGTTAAAAATTTATTGAAGTGTGCAAGGTCCAAGATCAAACAGGAGAGAAATCTGGATGGAAACCCAGCACGGGCAAGGCTATGAGTTGTAGTTTCAACTCATGTTGAACTAGAGACAAGTTAAGGCTCCTTTGGAAAGTATGTAATGTTCAGTGAGTGCTCTCAGTGCTTGCAGTGTTTTTCCTTGATTAAGTCTGGCTCTAAAAATCATGGGATTAGATGAATGCGAAGGATGAGGAACCAACCCCTGCAACACCAGTAAAGTTGGTAATACCCAGTTTATTCAGGCCTTTGATCTGTTTGAATACAGAAAGATCTGGCTACACTGCATAAATAGGCAGTTTTGTTACTGTTGCTGGGCACAAACAGGAACAATCATAAAATCATAGAATGGCCTGCCTTGGAAAGGACCTTAAATAAAATACCTTAACCAAGATTTTCTAGGAAGGCATTGACAAGATTGCCTCACTTACCCAGAACTACTTCTTTGCTGTAAAAAAAAAAAATACTGTTTAATGCCTTTTCACTGAACAAAGATATTTTCTGATATCACTTTTTGCAACATACTTCTCAGAATTTAGGTCATGTGCTTCATAGTAACTTTAGAGAAGAGCTAAAAAGTGAGGTCTGCAAGGCTATGCCTGGGTGCACATGTGCAACAGAGCTTAACATAATGCAGAGTTCATCCCTTTATCCTGACCATTTTCAAGTAGAATCAATACTGGAGTTTACACCTTAAAATTATTGCCCTGGTTTAGGACATTTTGGTTTCTATAACCCTTTCTGTGCTTGATGGGCTACTGAAAGCAATTACTTTGCATCTGCTGAAACAATAAGGAATTTTTTTGGAACCTTATGGTATGCATCTGTTGTACCAGCTACCATGCAGATTTTATGAAATACCTGCATGTTCTTCTTAGCACTATCAGTCATCTGTCACCTAATGCCACTTTCACAGAATCAGAGAATATTCTGAGTTGGAAGCGACTCACAAGGATCATCGTGTCCAACTCCTAAGATAATGGTCCATATGGGGATCAAACCCATGACCTTGGCATTATTAGCACCATGCTCTAAACAACAGAGATAATTTAACATAAGGTCTAACAAAAAGAAAAATTCCTATGCTTTTTGAGAATTACTGCCTGGAATATATTTAACACTTAGGGGAGTAGACATGGTAAGACAGGTTCTTAATGGGAAGGAAGCAGTTCAGTGCCTCTTGGTCACATGGATAGTCTGTGAAATGCCATTATTAAAAGTTGCTGAAAAGGAGTCTTAACTGCTTTGACCATTCTCTGTAGTTTTAATTCTGAACATAGATTTAGATGACAACTCCATGAAACAGATATTCAAACTTATATGGTGTGAATTTTTAATTGACCGGGTTGTTAGAAAAGGAAATATAAAGGGTTTGATTTTTATCCACTTACCAAGCCAATACTGTAAAACATGATGTTTTAGTGAATTTAGGATCTGGAAATACGCAGATTCTCCTGCACACAATTATTTTAACTCTTGGAGCACCAGAATCAATTGCAAATACTCTCATAGTTTCTTGAAACTCTTTTAAGAACATAATAAGTATCATTTGCTAGATATGTGTAGCTAAACTAACATTTGTTTTGAAGAGCTGAGGGTCTTGTAATTTGTAAGAGCTGAGGGATGTTTGTAATTTTAAAGCATTTGAACCTCCCTAACCAAAAGGGATGATGCTGCAAAGACTTTGATAATTTGTTTCTATGTTTCAGAAAAAAGAAAAATATGCTAGACTCATACTGATCAAAGCAGTTTCAACACCAAGAACATGAATGTTTGTCTTGATCAATTCGTGAGGGATTTCCTAAATTCCCTGGAAACCCAACTATAAAGCATGACTCCAGGCACAGTTTTGAACAACAAATTAGCTCATGTAAATAGACTAATCCAATTTCAGTACTTAAAAGGCCACTATACTTAGAATATCTGGGTGCTTCATGATCTTCAGTGTACTGGAATGAGTCACTAAATTATTAAGACACCAATTAAAATTATTAACAATTTATATAGAAAACTGAAGAAAGATGATGTCATTATTCCATTATTCTACTGTGCTTTGCAGGTCCTAAAATGGTAGAATTCCACGGTCAGCAATTTCAGATCAACTCAAAGGATGGAAAACCACTTTTTACAGTGGATGAAAATGAGGTTGTAATTGGCACAGATAAGCTTCGAGTCACAGGTTTGTAACCATTTAAGAAATGCTCAAATAATACCCATAAGAAAAGCACAATAGAAATGGCATTTTTAAATACATCATTATGCGTGAACACAAGTTCTAATTTTACCTCATTAGGAAATAGAAATATGAAGATATTCTGACCTTTTCCAATTAATAATCAGTAAGAAATTTTAACAGCAAAATAATATATATTAAAAATATGTAAATATGTCTGTGTTTATTTAATTTTAAAGCCATTAGTGATTGGAACTGTACTGATGCATCTTTTTCTGATTTATTTAATGTTTCTATTCCATACTGAGGCTGAAAAAATTCTAGATATTCTAGTCTGAGTTGTAATGTATTTGATTTGTGAAAACTCTAGGTTCTATCTGATATTTTTATATGGTTTTATCTTGCAAAGTGAAAGCCACTGTATTTCTGCTCTGTGTGTAGCATATATCACAGAATCACAGAATCAACCAGGTTGGAAGAGACCTCTGAGATCATCGAGCCCAACCCATGACCCAACACCACCCTGTCGACTAGACCATGCCTAGTGCCACATCCAGTCTCTTCTTAAATACCTCCAGGGACAGTGACTCCACCACCTCCCTGGGCAACCCATTCCAATGGGACTCTCTCTGTAAAGAATTTCATTCTAATGTCTAACTTAAACCTTCCCTGGCACAGCTCAAGACTGTGTCCTCTTGTCCTACTGCTGGTTGCTTGGGAGAAGAGACCAATGCCCACCTGGCTACAACCTCCTTTCAGTGATGAGGTCACCCCTGAGCCTCCTCTTCTCCAGGCTAAATAACCCCAGCTCCCTCAGCCACTCCTCATAGAGCCTGTGCTCCAGTCCCTTCACCAGCCTCATTGCCCTTGTTTGGACATTCTCCAGCACCTCAGTGTCTTTCCTGAACTGAGGGGCCCAGAGCTGGACACAGTACTCAAGATGTGGCCTAGCTACTGCCAAGCACAGAAGAAGAATCACTTCTCTGCTCCTGCTGGCCACACTGTTCCTGATCCAGGCCAGGATGCCATTGGCCTTCTTGGCCACCTGGGCACACTGCTGGCTCATGTTCAGCTTCCTGTCAATCAGCACCCCCAGATCCCTTTCCACCTGGCTGCTCTCCAGCCACTCTGTGCCCAGCCTGTAGCGCTGCAGGGGGTTGTTGTGGCCAAAGTGCAGGACCCAGCACTTGGCCTTGTTGAACTTCATCCTGCTGGAATCAGCCAAGCTCTCCAGCCTTTCCAGGTCCCTCTGCAGAGCCCTCCTGCCTTCCAGCAGGTCGACACTCCCTCCCAACTTGGTGTCATCTGCAAATTTGCTAAAGATGGACTCAATCCCCTCATCTAAATCATCGATAAAGATGTTAAACAGGACTGGGCCCAGCACTGATCCCTGGGGGACACCACTGGTGACCAGACACCAGCTGGATGCAGCCCCGTTCACCAGCACTCTCTGGGCCCGGCCCTCCAGCCAGTTCTTAACCCAGCACAGAGTGCCCCTGTCCAAGCCATGGGCTGCAGCTTTTCCAGGAGTATATTATGGGAGACAGTGTCAAAGGCTTTGCTGAAGTCCAGATAGATCACATCCACAGCTTTCCCCTCATCCACCAGGTGGGTCCCCTGATCATAAAAGGAGATCAGGTTGGTCAAACAGGACCTGCCCCTCCTAAACCCGTGCTGGCTGGGTCTGATCCCTTGTCCATCCTGTAGCTGTTGCGTGATTGCACTTCGGATGATTTGCCAGGCACTGAGATCAGGCTGACAAGCCTATAATTTTGCAGGTCTCCCTTCCAGCCCTTCTTGTGGATGGCTGTCACATTAGTCAGCTTTCAATCATCTGGGACCTCCCCAGTGAGCCAGAACTGTTGGTAAATGATAGAGAGCAGCTTGGAGAGCTCTTCCACCAGTTCTGTCAGCCTGGGATGCATCCCATCTGGTCCCATAGACTTATGAGTATCCAAGTGGCTCAGCAGGTCACTAACTTCTTCCTCCTGGAGAACAGGGGGTCTATTTGGCTCCCCGTTGCTGTCTACCAGCTCAGGAAGCCAGGAGGACAACCTGTCTTCTTGTGGAAAACTGAGGCAAAGAAGTTGTTAAGTACCTCAACCTTATTCTTGTGTTTGGTAACTATGTTCCCCTGGGTCCAACAAAGAATGGAGGTTTTCCTTGCCCCACCTTTTGCTATTGATGTATTTATAAAAACTCTTCTTGTTGTCCTTAACAAACGTGGCCAGATTAAGTTCAAAGGCCAGATTAAGTTCACAGGATGATATTTGTAGTATATTTTAAATGTCATTTGTGAAAAGACAAGTTTTTCTTAGGCTATTTCTGCAAATCACTAAAGTACTCATTTACAAAGTAATACATCAAAGTTATCACATGACAAGCTATTTCCTTTCATATGACCTGATAAATCAGCCTTTATTTTCTAGGGGTAAAGTTGCATTAAAATAGATCAAGGTTTGATTTCTCTTTAAGCAGAAGAGTTCATCAAAAGAAATATTAAAATTATTCTGTAACTTGTTTTCAAATATATTTTTAATATTTTTATCAGATTGCAACTATGTTTGACTTTTGCAAATTATTGTTCCTCTGAAATCTTGAGGTCTTAATTTTAATGAATAGATTCATATTATTTCACTGTACAAAACTATAAATATGGTAGTAACTACATGATTAGTGTTTCAAAGCCAAAGTTAAGTTATAATAACTGTGTTAATAAATTTTGTTTATGCCTGAGGGTCTTATCTTAGGTTTTTCTACTTTTTAACCTAATTGAAATTACAACTTTGTTTAACCAGGAAACCATATCAAATAATTATTGTTTGCCCAAGGGATGCTAAACTTTAATAGAAAAGCATGTTTAACAAAGATATGAAAAACTGCATAGTTGTTAACTGATTTGGAAAAGGTCTATCTGCTCAAAGTAAAAATCATTCATACACAAGCTAGAGCATGTATTCTGACTCATCCAACATAAATCTTTACACTGCATTGATAATTATTTACTTCAGCAGATATTGAAGAAAGACACATTGCCTGTTTCTTTTTTTCACGGTAGTACAATTCAAAAGCAAATACATAAAGTCAGTGAGGTTATTTCAGTGTAAAATTATTATAAGTGAGAGGAGATTCATGCCTACTTTCCTTCAAATTAATTTATTAAAATTGTGATTTAAATGATACTATTAGCATGAAGGATAAATTATTGTGACTTAAATTGTACTATTAGCATGAAGGATACATTAATAGTACTTTGCATACTGAGATAATTTTTAAACATTTTAGATAGAGAACAAGATCAGTGTGAAATAAATTTTGAAAAGTTCATACCATAAGAAACAGATGACCCTGGGCTTAAAACACACAAAGAATATTTTGCAGTTTTTTATGTACAATATAGTGAACTATTTGATTTTATTTCTCCTTATGTGAATTATGGAAAACGCAGTAAAATTTATAAGAAAACCTAACAGTTTTCAACTAAAATATAATATAGCACAGAGCAATTGTCTATTATTTATGATATTTGAAGACAAAGGAAAAAGTCTAAGAATAAGCTAATCCAATCCAACACCTTAAGAATTGTCATTTTTCTACAATTTGGTGTATTTCACACTATTTCAGCCAGACATTTTCTGGCACATGGGGTGGAATAAAATAGCAGCAGATTCTCTCTATTCTAAGAAGAGCAAAAGCCTGGGGAAAGCCGTGACCAGCAAAGTGCCACAGATACCCCACAGGGTCACTGACAGGTCTTGGATGCTCAAGTTCAAATACCTGAATTGAACCTCCAGTCCACAGCCAATGCATTCTGGAGCATGAAGAAGACACCTAGACCTGCCACATGGAGAGCTCTTGTGCCGACCTAATGTCTGCTGTAGGGTGAGCTTAACAGCTCACTCATCTTCATGGAATACCATGGATAGTGGCTGAGTTCACATGCTAAAACATTAGCATCCAGCTGCGTGCGAAACACCTTAGTGTGTGTGAGACACCACATGATATCTCTGTATCTACAAGAGATGCTTCTTTTGATTGTGGCAGTTGGAGGCCAGGCAGGATGTACAAGGGTATTTCAGATAACAGTAAGTAAATATGATTAGGCAACTAAATTCTTAAATGTAAGTGTATGAAACTAAAGCTCAGCTTAACCCTCCATGACAACTACTGCTATCTGAAAGAGCACATACTCCAATTACATCCTCTTTACAATTATGTCAGAAATCACCTGCATGTTTTGAAGACATTTATTATGTTGCTATAGAGGTACTGAACATCAGCATTTTGTTCTGGTAGGGTTTTGTACAACCAGTTGGCATTGGTGACAGTAAAACCCACTTTGTAACAGTTTATTGGCTGGCAAAGAGCTGATAGCTTTAAAACTAGCAATGTTGTCATGGCAGACTCATAGAAACAGAATGGTTAAGGTTAGAAAGGACCTCTAAGATCATGGAGTTCAACCAACTGCTGTGTTCACCACTAAACCATGTCCCCACATCTACTTTTTTTTTTTCTAGAAGGAAAGCTGGCAGGGCAGAGGGGATCAATATTTAAGGAGAAGCATACTGTATCACCCTCTCTTCAGTTTACTACTTGTCCCTCTGCTTGTTTGTCATTTATGAACATTTCCTAAAGTATTGTCTGAGTATTGTCTGTGATTTTCTAGTGGTCTGTTCTATGCAAAGATTTTCAGTTTGCCTAGCTAATGCTAATGTGCAATGTGAGGATGTGTGTTTGATTTTAACACTTCTGCTCAGAAGGTAAGTAGGAGACAATCTGAGAGTATGAATAAACATTCTGTTAGACTTTGAGAAGGAAAATTGTCCTTGCTTAATAGGGTGCTTGGGAAGTTAATGAATCCTGCTGGCTTCAGTCTTCTCATTGAGAAAATTAATATCTTGTTCTTGTGTATTTTAGGATTAAATTGCATTATATTAATAAGCAGTAGCCTGTAAAATAGTAAATATCATAATATTTATATAATAATTAATGTTCTTTCTTTACAGTTTAAAAGATAAGGTAGGAAATTAAGGCAAGAAATCAATTTAGGGCATTCCATAATAATATTGTCCTGAGGTTTTTTTTATTAGTCTCATACTCTTCAAACTTAAGAAGTTTTTTCACATAAAGGCAAGGGTTCATTCTTGCCTTTATGGTGATAGCTCTAGAATATGGAAGTAAGCCTTTTCATTCCATCTTACACCACTTGCCATCTCCCCCCAGAGCATTAACATGGATGTTTCCTGTTGACTTTCTTCCATTATCCCCTATTTCCATGAAAGTGATCCTACCTCCGTTACCACTTGCCTGTCTTTATAGAAGCATAGAATCATAGTATCATGTAGGCTGTAAAAGACCTTTAAGATCAAGTGTAACCATTAACCAGCAATGCCAAGTCCACCACTAAGTTGTGTCCCCAAGAGCCACATTTACTCTTTTAACAGATCAACATATTCCTGCAAAATATCTCAGTTGTACCAAATCAGCATTTTGTGATAAACATTTTTAATTCCTTAAAGTATAGGGTGTTGTTTCATTATCTTCAACATGTAAGGTTGCCACATTGTAACACCCACCAGCACAAATACAAGAATAGGAGAATAATTTACTATGTCCATCAAGACATTAGGTTCTATGATGCAGAATAATCTTAATGTTAATGAAAAAGGCTTAAAGCTCTGTCTGAATTAATGAATTTTGAATTTTCCAGTATTATATTCATGCCAGTTAGTAGTGTACAGAAAGATTATTCTATTTAAATTGATGAGGAGGATATCAACAGCTGATGATTCCTCAGAGTGGTGGAGTGATTTAATATGGTAATTCTCATGACTTATGTACTTCTCTTCCATCCAAGCTAAGGAGATTTCATTCTTTCAAGCGTCCTTAGGACACCCTGAGAATTTCCCCCCAGCCCTCATGAAGTGACAGTCCTCCTCTCAGTTGCCTCAGCAATGTATTTATTTTCAATGGTTTTTCTTTATTTCACTTCTTTTCCTTTTGCCATGTTCTCTGCAGTTCCCCCAACCATTTTTTATTCTCTTTTTCCCTTTTTAGTACATTAAAGGCAATCTAATAACACATCTATACTATCTACACCATACTTTCTAATCATTCATTGTCATTCTCTATCTAGATAGAGTCTAAATCCTAACTTAAGGTTTCTACAGCCCAGAATTCTTTCTGGAGGGTAACAGCATCCTATTCTGACAGAGCAGCCAGACAAGCCACCTTGTATAATATCCTAACTATTAAAATGTATTATTGCCTTGCTACATATTCACTTGAAAAGTGCTCAGACATGTGAATCCTCAAAGCTGGAGAAGATCACTCAGCCTAAGGAAGGCCACTCCAATTTTTGATAAGTACCTTCACAATGCGTGTTTGAGCCCTCTCTTTTGCTGAGAGGCTTTTGTACTATTTCAGTGAGTTCCCTGATCCTGGTGAAGCTTAGGTGGAAAGATGTTCACTGAGCTGGTGATACTGCAATAATGCTAATAAGCAGGAGAGCAGAAATGGATGTTCTTGGAAGATTTTCAGGTCCAATGGGGAAGGTCCTGGTGAGATTGGGTGACCACTTCTTCCTTAGTGGGATGAAACCACTCTTATTTCAAGAGGTAAACTGTCTGATCCCAGTATCATTACCTTTTTGCGTGCATAAATACAATTTTATATTCAGCAAGTCTCCCTATAGATAGGGGTAAATCTTTGATGAAGCTATATGCCAAAATTTTTGATACACATAGAATAGTCTAAAAATAAATATAATTTAGGACTTTAATATTTGAAAAGGTTTTTTGGGATTTAAATTATCCCTATTGACTGTGATGTACATTGTACAAATCTTATTTACTTATTTTTTTGTCCCAAGTAGTTTAAAATTTCTCTACATTCAGACTTCTAAGATTTCATTTTAGGAATTTAATGTACATTTACATTAGTTCTGTATTGTGTTGTTCCAATCAATACTGTAGTGGTAATAATGTAGCTAGATTTTATTGTCTTACAATTCTTAATATATGTTTTCTTATCTGAATTTCTGATGTCAAGGTGACCATATCAGAACTGTTATTTTTTTTTAAATCTATTACATTATAGTATTTTTCTTTCTTTTTTTTTTTTTTCGCAGGGCCTGAAGGAGCACTTTTTGAACACTCTGTAGAAACACCACTTGTAAAAGCAGAAGCTTTTAAACAGCTTAGGTAAGAACTTATAATAAAAACATAAATCTAAGTAAATGTTATTTGCTATAGATATTCAAATTTTTTGAACATGTGATTTTCCACACAGAATTACTAATAACTTCTTTTCTGTTTCGTATGACAAGTTACTGTTTTGAAGGAAAATTATATATTGCTCTGTGGTTTGAATTATGAATTATTTATTGCTGATGGTGAATATTTAAAACTACTGTGGAAAGATTTTCTGTAAACTTCTGTTTTTCAGTTTTGAAACACTGAAATACAAGTTTTTCTACTATGTTACGAGTTGCTTGTCTGCAGCAGGTCATTGACTTGTTATTAGTTGAGATTTTTAGAAACTAGTATCAATCTGAGGAAGCAGACTCAAAAGAAAAATTTGGAAATGTGCAAAGCTCTGTATGACTAAAGAGCAGTTTGGGCTGAGAAAATCACTATGGAGTACTTCATATGATTCAGAGCTCCTTAACTCTGGGGTAGCATTTCTTTGTGCATTATTCCATGTAATTTTGAGTATCCCAAATTAGTTTATAATATGCTGGTTATGATGAGGTAATAAACTCAAATTGTATTCTCTTCATGAACATGTTATCTGTCATTTTATAAGCCAGTTCAAAGAAAGATTTGAAATGAAAGAGAATTTCCTTAACAATTATATTTCTGTCCTTTCATACCTGGCAGTTTGTTACTTTCTGTCATAGTGGAAGATGATTAAAGCTACCAAAAACCCTGTCTGTATCTTGCTGATTGAATTTTTAAGTTGGGAATGGCAACTGAGAGGGAAATTATTAAGATACTTATTTTGATTTTCTCTTTTATATTTAAGATTTACTTGTAGTAAGATACCTTGTGCTTGCATTTGAAGACAGTATGAGCTTTCTTTTTACATGTGGATGTCCACTTCCAAAAATGTGTTTCTTCTGTTACAATAGAACTTCAATGCAACACACTTTGATCAGTGTGTAGGGTTCTGCATTGTAAGTGTACGTTGTCTGATTTTGTAGGGAGTAGATTCATTATGTTGTAGATTTGTCATGTTCTGTGATTACCTCAATTTTAATAAAGTAGGAAATGGACTTTTAAGATTGCAAAGTCAAGAGGCTCTCCCTAAATTTTAATTTGCTACATATCCACTATTTTCTGTGGTTGTTCAAATGCATCATCAATTAACATTCAAATAGGCTTAAAATTAATAGTTTTATTCTACATCTGTTATACTATGTTACTTTTAAAGTTCTTATTTGCACATCATTTAATAAGTTACATTGTTTCAAGTTACTATTATTATAATTTTTCCACCTGTTTTTGAAATAGGATAACATTTAAATTAAAAATAGGAGCTTAATTCAAAGTGTTCATAAAGTTTGTAAAGTTCTCCTCCTTGAATGGGTTTGCCTCATGGCTTATCGCTTAAGTGATTTTTACCATGTCAGCTATAAACACCCTTTAATCTAGAATTGTGCTATGTGTTAGCAGAGCTCAAATGTAATACTTAAAATCCCATTCAATTCTGCCTTCAATTAACTTAAAATAATAGGAAGTACAGGTTCTTCCAGAATTGGCAGAAGTTTGTTTTTAATTACTGTAATGGCATTTAACATGAATCCAGAGCTGCTAAACACCTGTGCTAGAAACTGAGCTAGCTTAACCCTAAGAAAACTGAGTATTAGGGTATGTAGCTGTGCAATGTATACACCACTCACTTGTGTCATCACAGAGTAATAGAATCATAGAATAGTTTGGGATGGAAGGGACCTTAGTTCCAACCCCCCTGCCGTGGGCATGTCCCACTAGACAGGTTGCTTAAAGCCCCATCCAACCTGGCCTTGAACTCTTCCAGAGGTGGGGCATCCAACAAGTTCTTTAAGCAACCGTTCCAGTGCCTCACCACCCTCACAGTAAAGAATTTCTTCCCAATGTCTAATCTAAATCTTTCCTCCTTGTTTTATCACTAATTGCCCTTGTAAAATGTCCCTCTCCTCTCTCTTGTCCTGGCAACCCTTCACCCAGAGAAGTTCAAAATGCCTCAGTCCTTTATTTATTTTTTTTTTTTCTGTCATAATCAGAGTCAAGTCTGAAAGCAGAGATGGCAGTGATTTCGTTTTTTCATGGAGGGCTTCTGGGAAGGATTAAGTAGCAAATGCACTGCATTTGCAGATGCTAAGTTAAGATGTGGGCAGAACAGACCAATTTGTAAAGCTCAAGCTGGAAAAAGGTTACTTTCAAGGGTAATGTTAAATGTCAGTGTAAACAAAATTCATGCATTCTGTTTTGAAGGAGCTCAGATAAGTTTACCAATGAATGGCTATTTTGTAATGCTTCATAAATATTCTGTTTCATTCTACCCTGTGAAATACAGGAACCTACCTACCTACCTACCTACCTACTGAAAAGCACTTCAGTATGAAAATTTACAATGTGATTTTAGGTATTACTTTTCTATTTTAAATTTAAATATGCTTCCTTTCCAGATTAAGGTAGTGAAGACCAAGCTGTAGGTAATATATTTTCTCACCTCATGCCTTATCTCTACACTTTTACTTTCTTCTGCTGTTTTCCCTCTATTTTTCCTTCAGTGGTTGTGCTGTGCGAATATGATATGCTGGATGAATGTGGTATAAAGTGCCATGATATGAAGCACTAAATGTAGGGAATACTGTTTCAAGAAAACCTACTAAAATGCAGTTGCATGTTTCAAGGAGCTGACTGTAAAGCTGTTAATGCTCATAACTTTTCAGCTCATGTCATATAAGCGGAGGCCACATTCATTCTCTGTCATTCAGATTTAGAGCAGGATTTCAAACAAAGCTGACACAAATGGCCTCTGAATTACACATTCTGCTGGTTTTCTTCTCCAAATGCCAAATTTCAAGATAGACTGCTTTTCTGGAAACAAAGAGATAAGTGAGTTAGAACGTATCTTTTTACAGCTAAGTAATGGAGATAGAGCATTACAATTATACTGTGGTCAGTAACTGCCTTTTTTAATTTGAAGGAAATGTATAGAGTCCTTTTCAGTCTAATAGATTGATGACTCACTCATAAAGAAAAGGAGACATGTTTGCACTTAATTCCAACTGGTAGAAAGAATTTTAACAACAAAATCTACATTTCAAGATTGAAGCTTTCCTAAGTTTAAAATGACATTGCCTACTTTTTAATTCCTTTAATGAACTTCTATCTAAATAAGATACATCATTTTCATTTACAAAATTTATTAAGATTTTAGGACCTAGTGGAGACCTAAAAACAGGGGTTTGCATGCAATAAGTGTCCAAAAAACATCTCAATGGCACGTCTGTAGTCAACCACGAGATTTGGATATATCCAGGAAGTGTCCTTCCCACACAAACACCACTGAGGTGGTACCTTGTTGAAACTAGCCCATTGTAACTACTGAGAACAGAAACAGATCTGGACTTCTATCTGCAGTTCAGTTGCTTGGTATACACAGCTTCCAAGATGCAGGAGTGCTTCTTTGAACACAGGCACCCATCTGCTGGGTCACATCTCCTCCCTTTGAGAGAACATGACCTTCTGTTGGGTCATGGAACCATGGGAGAGCAAACAAGAGGAAGCACGTTATTCTTGTGTTTAGGGCATTCAGCCAGGAATAGGAAGAGACCAGGGAGTTTGAGCTATAATTTAAAAAATAATCCTGACAAAAGAACCAGGTGAATATCCTGACCACGAGGTTATCCCTGTGTAGTTGCTCTGTTTCTTGACAGATTACTTGGTTGTGCGAACACTGACATTCACCACAGGGGTTGCTGAAATTCAGGTTTTTATTCCTGCCAAGCTAGTAGTAGTCTGGAAAATTGAGGTAAAGATACAGGTTTCATTTCCCTCAAGATGAAGAGGGAATTGAACTAATGTTTCAGAATTCCTTGTTGAATAGCTAAATCAATAGGTTTATGGAATATGTAATATATAGCATTATATACATATAATATCTATTATAATGTATCTATTGTATGTTATTTAAAATACTATATAAAAAGTGTTACCTCTTCCATGACTCTTTATAAAAGTGGCCACAGCCCTTGTACTTTGGTGTTATTTGGCATCTTGAAAACTTGCATCAATCAGGTCTCCTGAGGCTTTCCTAGAGTTTATTTAGCTGCCACCTGTAATTGGATCATAGCAAAGTTTTAATGGAAACAATTATCTTGCTTCCAAAGGACTGAATTCAAATAGAAAGAGAGAATCTCATGTTCAGACATGTATCTTATGACACAATGTAGATGGGAAATCTATAACAGCAAGTAATGGAAGTAAATGATGCAGACAGAGAAATTTCTAACAGCTTCCTAAAAGCCATCTTTTCCCCAGGTTCCATGTTAGGTACTGGAAGTGGCTTTTCTGATATTATCCAGAGTCTCATGCCAGCACACATATCCTTTTATATCCCTTATTATCAAATAACAATCTCTGTGAAAACTGATATCTAAATTTAGACATTTTTCCAGTCTGATGCTAATATATCTTTCTGATAATTTATTATAACTTAGAATATTATTTAGCCTATTATTCTATTCCTCCTAAATTTTGTATCGTGGAATAACCTGGAGCTCATACATAGTTTTGTCATTTTGATTCTCTTTGCTTCTTGTGATCTACATGGCTTGTGGCTTTCTGAAGGAAAACAGTGGATGAGCAAAACCCTTCAAATAGCAAACCAGTGTTTCTGAACTGAGCATTCTCATTTCCTAAACCTATGGAGTTGTGCTTACAACTATGACAAATATGACATTTTTCCATTTATTAACTAACCATATACAATGCATAATAAATATAATGTTTATGAATGAGTACTCTCTTTGTTCTCATATTTGCCATTTATGGCAGTCTGACAGCCAGCAACTGTGCCTTCTGAGCACAAACCTTTTGGGAAATCACTTCTAGTTCAGTCAGTTTGTGGTACTCTGCTAGTCCTTCAGCTGAGGGTTTACATCCAAGTTCAAAATTATCTACGTAATTCCACTATTCTTGATTTTGAAAAGCACTGTAGCAGGAATGATATCACTGTTCCAGAGAAAAAACTTTTGTCAGAGTATGATTATAAGCATACATGTTACCAGAATATGGGTATATTTAATGTCTTATGGGTATTTACTGAAAATATTTCAATATTCCCCTGGGAAACAAATGTATTCTAAACAAATGTATAATACTGGCATTAACTAAAACTTAAAATATGTAATTTAAGAAGCATTGCTTCATTTTGAAGTGAAATACCTATGTTCAGTGCTTAAAAGCATAAGTATATGTCTTCATGGGCTTCTGACTAATGTGTATAGAATGTTGATAATTTGAGGGCAGAATTATACATCTTCTAGGTATTTGTTTAGGGTAAATTATTGTACTGATGTTAGACCTCTCCCTATCTATATATTCATAATTAATATATACCCTTTAATTTTTACTTCTGTTCTATGATATCCAGTAACTCCACTTACGGAGTTCTGGCTTCTACTACCCCCTGATTCTTTCTGGAAGGGCTTTCTTTTATCCTTTTATCCCCCACTGATAATGTGATTTCTTTTTGCACTTTAAGTATTTGCTACTGTTAAACTGTGTAATAAGACGAGAGAAAGCTGAAAATTGAAGTTGTGCAGTTTTATTGCTGTATGAGTAAGAATTATGAAGGAAATCTAGAAAGAGATGTATAGAAGCCAACCAGGGTAAAAGCATTTGCTAAATAATTGCTTAATCATATTTGTAATACTAATGCTTACATGCTAATTGCCTAAAAATACCATCTAACTAATTGAAGTACAGACATTTTTATTTGCATTCATTATGCAAATAAAAAGCCCAATCATTCAGGAGATAATGAATTACAGAATGAATGAATAACAGAAAGTAAGACTACAGTTATGATTCAGTGTTTGCAAGGCATCTCTGCTGCCTGACTGGTGAGATATTTCTACTGCAATGTAATTTTATGAGCCCTGGTGTTAATTTGCTAGATATAAATTTGCATTCATATATTTTAATGCACTCAGGTTAAGTAAGAACACCATCAAGTATTTCTTTTGAAAGCTTTAAAAAATTTCTTTCGATTCATCTGTGTAGAAAGACACAGTTTAGAAGGATCAGATGATACAGGACATCATGTTTATCACCTTTCAGAAGCATTTCTGACTTGAATATTTGAAAAAACTCTATTAGCTAAGGCTTGTTTACTATATCACATCTGGTTGTCTGTTAAGCAGTGATTTTGCCTGTAAATACTAATCCTGAAGTGAAAAAAATTTTCCAAGCACAGTCTCTTTTCTCTGTCTTGTCCTACTAGCATTTTGTGTGCACCCATATTCTTGCAAAGTCTTGTTCATTGCAATTAAGATTACAAAACTATAGTGCTTCACCTGCAGGGCATAGTTATCATTTTATGTATGGACAATATGGACAAATATCTCCTAAGAGATAAATTTACTCTGCTGATTAGATCATCCTGCCTTCTGTAATTCTGAGTCTGCAAAGGGGCTCTGTCCTGATGTCATGGAAGATGTTTATCTCCTGAGATAGGAGGGACCTTTGGTGACCACTGGAAACAGAGGTTCATGTCTCTGAGTGAGTCTGTTTCCACACAGATGTGTTGGCAGTCAGAGCTGCTCTCCTAAGCAGTTACATGTTTCCTACTTCGAAGGACTCCTGGCCTCTGGAACCAGTGATAGATAGATAGATAGATAGATAGATAGATAGATAGATAGATAGATAGATAGATAGATAGATAGATAGATACATACATACATACATACATACATACATACATACACACATAGATACATACATACACAGATACCTCTGTAACAGGAGGAGAGGAAATCCATGCACTGGTGTTAGTGGCCTTTTTGCGAGGTAAGATCTCCCTGACAACACATGCCAGGCTTCTGCCCACTCTTATAAATGACTTTCACTTATGCCAGTCATGTGGTTGATGATCTTCCTAAAGCCTCAGTTTTTCAGAGCTGTCACTTAACACGTTAAAATTAGTGAGTTGTTTCTGCTGCTTGTATGAAGTGGTCATTTAGGTATTTTCCATGGTTTCTCATGTCAGTAGTGCAAAGAGCAAAGTTGTAATGATTTCTGCACCTACACTGTTGAACTGGGTCTCTGACAATGGCAGACTGCTCAGGGATTTTGCTAAAGTGAACTGTCAGCAGTGATTACAGCGTATCCCACCAGAGCGCAAGCCACCGTTAAAACTTCATTAATGATTGCCGCAGTTCTAGACACCTTGCAGATGGCCACCTGGAGCCCTGTTTGGACGTCTGTGATTGTGCTGTCACTGATCTAAGATGTAATGTTGAGTTGGGCTGATCATTCCTTACATTATCTTTCACCTACATACCTATCTGCACTTATAACAATGGAGCTGGGGAGGAGGCAGAAAACAGGAGACACCCACCATGAGGATGTGCGTGTGGCAAATGCTGGAAAAAGGAAAGTAATAACAGTAATTCTTTCAAGATACATTACACACGTGCACCACTGCCACTCACTCTTTCCCCTCTCCCTCACTCTATGTGTGTAGTTGTGAAAATTCAGTTGTGAGGACTGTGATGACAGTGTGGCACATTTAGACACTGTACTAACGAATCACAAGAGGGGAAGGGTATGACCTGCTCATCAGCAAAGCCTCTTCATTGAGTTTTTCTTTTAATGGAGAACATGTGGATGCTAGAAACAGCAGGTACTGAAAGAACTCCAGTTACTTGAAATCCTTCTGTGCTTCTAAATATTAAATAAAAAATTTCTTGAGATACATGAAAGAAAGGCATGGAAAATTTCAATCTGGAAGATAATTTTATGAAACTACTCATAGTGAAAATACCAAACACATTTTTTACAACAGTGATGCAAATAGTGTTATTATACAAGATTAAATTTTTATAATACAATACATTATTTTATAATAGTATTAAAGTAATTTGAAAATGA
Organism: Pyrocephalus nanus; assembly: GCA_038380795.1. Classification (NCBI taxonomy): domain Eukaryota; kingdom Metazoa; phylum Chordata; class Aves; order Passeriformes; family Tyrannidae; genus Pyrocephalus; species Pyrocephalus nanus. The sequence continues at coordinate 45,432,543 of CM076259.1, forward strand.
TAGCCATGCTGGAAACATCTGTGATGTGCCAGATTCAATCACATTCAGTGAGGGCTCAGCCATTTTTAATTACCTGGAGAGTCAGGACATCATAAAATTGAGGTCATCAAAGAGACCTCTTTTGAATTAGCTCTGCTTACCACTCTTCATCACAACTGTCAGTCTCGAGAGAAGCTTCTATTTTAATTGTATCTCAGTCTGATCTTTAGTCTTCATGCCTTCAACAACTCTGCATTGAGTGACAGTGGGCAAACAGGCAAAAACACCTCAATATTGAAGATGGATGGTGAACTAGTAAACAAATGAGCACACTGTAATAATCAGATCTGCTATGTTTTTGAATAAACTTTGTTTTAAATTGCTTTTATAATCTTTTCAAAGTACTGTTAAAACCAGGAACTGTTTTATTCTCTTTTTCAGAGAACATGTAACTAACTGCATTTGTCCTAGAACTTTGAACATTTCTTTTATGTTGCTTACGTAAAAAAAAAAATTCTGTTAACCAAAACCTTGGGAGCCGGAAACATCTGTTATTCAAATCTGGCTTTGTAATTGTGCTTGTGAACAGAGATCCCCCTTAAGCCATGAGCAGTGTTAATGCCTGCTGTGCTTAATGCTGAACAATTCCCTTGAATCTAGAATCTCGTAACTGAGCTGTACTGGAATCTTTTGTTGCCATGCATTTCAGATGTACAACATAAATATGGAACTAACTTGGAGCACAGTCTATTTCAAAAAATAAAACTATGATAAGATTTTTTAAATTTAATTTAAGGGAAAGGAAAATATGCTGAAGAATAGATCAGCTGACATCTTCAAGAGCAGCAGATACTCCCAACATTTAAGAATGGCATCAAAAGGAATAAAGTGCCTCAAGGTTCTGCCCTTGATCATTATCCTTGATCATTTTTTGCATAAGACAAAATAAAAAACCCAATAGATTCCTTTATTTAAAAATTAATCATGCTTCCTATACATATGAAGTAGAGCTAAAAACTGAAAACATACAAAAAAATCCTCACCTGCAGATCATTGCTGATCCTAAAAGATTTCTTCATTGTTCATAAATGTGGTTTAGCTGATAATTCAGCAGACACTTCTGGTTAAGATTCAGCTCTTCCATATATAGCCTGCATTCATAAAACTGAGTCCAAACCTAGAGGACCTCTGTGTGCTCAGAATAGGCAGATGCATCTCAGATGCCCATGTAGATTTAGAGTGCTCCTCTCTCTGCAAGAAAAAACATTCTTTCTTTCATTCATTCTTTCATTCATTCATTCATTCATTCATTCATTCACTGAAGTGGGAAGGGATCCTCCTGCTTACCACTCACACAGATAAATTTGTAGCGACTAATATACCTGAAGCATGGCCCCAGGGGTTTACAACTGCTTGGGCAGTTGAATTGGTTCAACTCATTTTGACATCTAGGTGTAGAATAAAAGGCTGCAGAATTCCTGGAAAAATGAGGTGCTTTATGAACTGCTGTTTTATTGAAGCTATTTTTCTAATGGAGTTCATATGTATGTACACTTGCCTCTAAACAGACATCCTCATAGTATGTTTCTCTGAATTCAATTGTACCCTATTTGTTTTCTTGTGATGTTATCAGACAATTTTTCTATATTTTCAGAAGAGACTGGTGATCTGTTATTATCACTAGCACAAAAACTTTATTTTGGAGAGTTACTAGCTTTAGCATAGTTAGGTTGAAAGTACACTTTTAATATTAAGCTCTATCTTGTGCTACTGTAAGTTTTCCTGTAAATTTTTCTGCAATGAAAGAGCCAGATTCACTTGGGAGAAAATTAATGAAAGTTCTTTTTTTAATTTAAATTTAAATTTAATTTAAAATATACTGGTATGCATACTACATTTTATTGTGGCTTAAATAATAGATTGACTTAGGATTCATTGTAAGGGAGCTGTAGATATTGACATTAATCTTACTGAAAGGAAATATATGTCCTAGTGCAAGCAACTCCCAGAGGCAATAACCCTTGGAAAATGATTTCTTTGAACTAAGCTACAAAAATTGTGATAATATAATATGACCATTGACCAACTAATGGGCTTGACAAGGAAAAATGGATGCAGTTTTTCAGTCAATTTTTTTCATTGGTTCATTTAGTTTAACTCAGTGAAGCTCAAACTTAAAATATCAAAGTGAATGAAAAAAATATGGAAGAGTGTCATCCAGGTAGGAAGCAATTATTCCACCTTTAAATGAATAAATTCAATATGTGTGATGCAAAATGGAGCATTTTAGAAAGAAAAATCAGTCAGCATTTGAAAGATTTATAGAAGTTATGTCAAATCAAAATTTTGTGCCAAGCCTTGACTGAGAAAATATAGTTGAAAACTGCCATATTTTCATTAATGTGCAGAAACTGATCAGGGAAGAAGATTTAATGATTCATTAGTATTTTCTGGTTTTTGACATTCAGGAAGAGCTATCGCAGTTTGCTGTCTAATACTGACACTTCCATGTCCACGGTTGCTGGAACATGCTGTTTCTCTTTGCAATAAGATGTAATATTAGGAGCCATTCCAAAGAAAATACTCTTACAAAACAAAACAAAAATGAGGCATATACCAGGACTGAGATCTCAGTTCTGTTGTTTTGTCCTTCTTTGCCTTTGGACCTTCTGGCAAGCAACCAAAAGCCGCAAGGCAGAACTCCAAGATCTTCAGCTTTGGGTAATCATATTCTTTTTGCTACCTCGCCCCCCACACACACTTGCCTGACCTCAAAACAGCAAGCTGCTGGGACATAAGTGAATATGAGTGGGAACTGGCAGTTGGCATCAGTCTGTGCCTGCTGCTCATTCTCCACCTCTAGAACTCCAGCTTAGTATTACGCAGCTCATGTCAACAGGAATCCAGCTTCCTCGCAAAGAGAGGATATGCTTTGAAACTGTGTATGCTGGACCATAAATAAATGCTGACAATCTCTTTTTCCTGTGTTACTAGTGTATGCTCTGTCTAGGGTTTACTCTCTTACAATGTCTAGCTGCATTGCTGGGGAATTAAACTGCTTTCAGACTAATCAAAAAGTCAATATACTCCTATTGCCTTTTAAAGGTTAACATGCATTCAAAATGCAGGGCTGAAAGCAGATACCTACAGAGAACCAAGGCCAATTAAGCCCACAAAATCCTCTAGGTTGCTTTTTTGACTTTCAAAACAATAGTTCCTTGACAGGTTAAAGATTTTCCTTTTTCCCCATTTTAATCTCATGTGGATTTTTTCCCCTTCATTTCTTCCCTTTTTATTCTTTCTCTGCTCCATGACCTCCAGTCCATGGCTGATTTAATTTCTGTTCCCCTTTCACCTTTCCAAGGTCAGATTTGAACTCTGGGATAGATGTTCATAGCAAGCCAGAGGCAAATGAGGGTTTCTTCTTTACTTAACAGTGTGAAAAAATGTTTTGGTTATAGAATCACAAAATGGTTTGGGTTGGACAAAAAAAGATCATCTTAGATCTTTTTTAAAGATCATCTGGTTCCAACCCCCCTGCCTTGGGCAGGGATACCTTCCAGTAAACTGGGTTGTTCAGGGCCCCATCCAATGTGGCCTTGAATACTTCCAGGGCTGGAGTATCCACAGCTTCTCTGGGCAACTTTTCCCAATGTCTCACCATCCTCATAGCAAAAATTTTCTTCATAATATCTAATATAAACCTACTTTCTTTCAGTTTAAAACAATTGCCCCTTTTTCTATAGCTACATGCCCTTATAAAAAGATAAGCTTAGTATTTTAAGTACACACACACAGGCAGAGTTGCACAGTGTTTGTTTTCACAGGAATGCAGGCTTGCAGGATCAGATCTTCAGTGCCATAACTGGCAACCTTATTGAACTCACTGTCATGGCTTTATTTAGCCTTGGAGCAGCTCAGTCAAAGCACATTATTTCTTAAAAATGTTGTTTAAGTCTGAGAAGTCATGGGTCAAACAGCTGTCTACTTGGAAAAGAAGAGTAGGAGACAGTCTTACAAGGTCATCAGGTTTCAGTTTAAAATCTTCAAGTTCACAGGAAACAATATGGAAACACACACTAGTGGAACAAGTACCATTATTCCAGCTCCAGCTCTCCTGAGGTACAATGCTGTATCTCCTCTTTTTTCTTCATATTCTTCAATCTTTCCTCTAATACCATATTCCCCATGCATGCTCCCGTATCAATGCCTAGCAACAAGTGTGAAGCAGCATCTTTAGTCCTACAAAGACTAAATGGCAGGAAAAAAGGGGAGTGGGATCTTTCATTGTCTTCTGCCTCCTCATATTACTTTCTTCAAAAATCAAACCTTAATATATATATTTGTCCCTTTTGCATGGATCCTTTTATTTTAATTATTCTAAAACACTATGGAAGGAAGACTGAGCATATTAGAGAAGTGGAAGTGATGGATTATATATCTGATGGAATATAAAAATCAATTTTCTCATGTACTGATACAAGAACATATTTCACTCAAATACTTAATACACCAGACACTGCTAAGGTCTTTACCTTACTTTTATCACTTTTTTGCCAGGTATACATTTCATGAAATCTTCTCTGTGTGGTAAAATTGATCGGGCCATTTTAACCAAAGAGTAAGGAGGCAAAAAAGGAGTTACTGTATGTAAGCATAGCCACATCAGTTGTTGGGTGTACCGCAATTTTAGAGGCTGTCTGCCTGTTCAGTCCAGTCACAGTAACCCTGGTCTTCCTCAGGTAGGTGCTGGGAAGAATGCATCCAGATGGGGAACTTCTACCTAAGGTCATACCAAGGAATTCTCTCCCCAGTGAATTCAGGAGAGATGATGACTGAAAAGGTCAAAAAGTAGAAGCAAGGAATAATCAGTTCCCAAGAGCAAGCTGGTTCCTCTCTCTTGCTCTAAGTCAAGCAACCTCAAACTGCAGTAGGAAACTTGGGTTCCATAAAATTATGATACTCTTTCTGCAGTGCTAAAACCAGTTTTCTAGTGCTTGTGGCACTTACAAGATCAGTACGGTATCCTTCTAATGCCTGTCAGAACAGGATGCAAATCTAGATCAATATTGCTGCAGCCTGCACAGGCAGTATCAGCTGCTTCTTTACTACAACTGCATCAGGCTGTCACTGCCCTCACATCCTCCCTAACAACCAACTGAGCAATTTCTGGTGATCTTTTATCTCCACAAGTTAGCAAAATGCTTATAAGAAAAGGGGAATCTCCAAGCCTTTAGGTTGTTGGGGTCATTTCTGAGCCTGGATGCTGCTGAGGTTCCCTCAGAAGGCTTTTCACACAATCCTTCATGAATTATTCTGCACACCTCAGCACCAAACTTCCTTGGCAGCCAGCAAAGACAGTATAGTCAACTCCTGGAGCTGTCTTACCAAGAAGTAAGAAGACTGAGGACCAACATCCAGCAGGTGACAGAGCGAGAAAATATTAACAGGGACCACCTATTCACTCACCCTTCCATGCCTTTCATTAGCTGACACTGTACAGTTTTCCTGGCTGCAGGGATCAGAGCAAAGAAGAGCAAGGCAAAACACCTGCTCCGCAAGTGGGCCTAGTCTGGCTTGCATTGATTTACATTCTGCGGATATGTCTACTTGAGCATCTTAATTCAAATCAGAAACTTGCTTTTGAGGGAAATCTTCCATTTGCCTGAGCTCTCCACATCTTGTTTCTCTCTTGGAACTGTTCGGAGTCCATGAACAGGGTGACATTTAGATTAAATTAACTTGAAAGCTAGGATCTCTTGGAGAATGCCTAATGTGCTCCAACCTTTCTGGGCATCCAGTTGGCAGGGTCAGGCAACAGCTAGTCCAGGGTACTCCTCAGGACACATATAATGGGGTGTCAGGTCCTTGGCATCAAATGTTGTGCTGTCCCAGTCAATTTCTCTTGCACCACACCACTTGCTGATTGACCCCTGGCAGCTACCACAGTACCTAGAAGCTACTCCTAAATACAGAATCAATCTTCCCAAATGAGATACAGGCTGTTACAGATGTCTCATTTAGGACAGCACATTACATAGATTAATTCCTCTAGATTATAAAAACCATTCACTCCATCCTGTTAAATGTAATTTATGTGTCTGTAATTTAAAAAAAAAAAAATAAAGTGACTGGTAACAATATATTCCTTCATCATTCTAATGCACAAATTCAAGCAAACACTGTAAAATGGCCAAAAACTCTTAAGACAATCCATTTCTGCCTTGTGAATCTCCAAGCACCCTCCAGCATTTACAAACAAACCAAATTCTTGTTTTGCCAAGACTTTTGAGGCATCAATGCACATCAGTGTGGGGACTGAGAAGGGGCATTCAAAGCCAAGGTTCAGCTCAGTCACACTAGGCGCTGTTTCCCTCCTAGTACGTCTGGACTTCAGACATCCAAACCCTTGAATGCTGTAAAAAGAAATACATCATTAGTGTTATTGACTGTTGCCTTTGCTAAAATCTCATACATAATAGTTCTGCTTCACTGTTTCACTAGAGTTTCTATTGCCAGAAAGCTCCAATGACATGCTTTATTAGGCAAATCCACCCTTAGTTAATCTAGAAATAGGACCTATATAAACAGCAGAAATTTAGGATTGTGATTAATATAGCAAATGTAATTCTGCCATGTAATTTAAATAATATGTAAGTCATATAAATTTGTAAGTGCTTCGGAAGTCTGTTACCAGCATTAATTTTGGTGGAAAGTAAGAATATTTCTTTGGTGTTTTGTTGCTTTTAAGCCTCCAGATCTGATATATTCTCAAAAATCTGTCCCAGCCTTCCATCTTGTGATATTCAATAGAGTTTAAAAAGAAAAATTTATGCCTACATATAGATTACTTACACAGGTGAAGTACTTTACAAAAGAACATGAGCTATTTCAATGTTTAGAGCTTTTTGATAACACAAACTATGGCAAAGTTATATTCAACTACCTTGACACTAACTTATGAAAATATATTAAAGATTAAAAATACAAACTTTGTTTAATTTTTCATTATATAATGCATACAAATGTGCATTGAAAAATACTCTGATGAAGCAGACTTCCCATGTAAATCACTCAGGGAAAAACTGATTTTCCATTTCATAGGAGTATAAATCTAGGGATATAAAACAAAAAGTCATACAAAAGCTGTTAAATCCCAAACAGTGCTTAATAAAGATTACTGATACATTATCATGAGAGAAGTTTGTGCCATCTCAGACTCATGGGATAAGGCATAAGGTTATTTCACAGATATGGTCCCACTATGGAACCATGACGCAGTTATCCATTGTTAGGATTTTAAATTATCAGTCTGGAGCTTAAACTAACTGAAGGTGACTAACCCAGGAGATGTCAGGGAGAGGCAGATCATAGAAACATAAAGTCATAGAATGGGTTGGGTTGGAAGGGACCTTTGAAGATCAGAGAAGATAGAACCTTCTGCTACCGCTGGCCAGCAGTGATAAGCCAATATTGCTTGAGTTATTTACAGATTTGGGGATAAAAACCTGAAGTTTAGTGACTGTGCTCAGATGTCATGGATTTAGGTTTTAAGATATCAGCTGGATTTAGCTTCTTCAGAATTTGAAGATACAACTGAACTTTCTCACGAGCACAAATTGACTTCTTTTAAATTCCAGTTTTAATGAAGTAACAAGAAAAAAGGGAAGAATTGAAATAGTCTCAGTTAATTAAACCTATCAGACAGCTCCATCGGGATTGTGTGCAAAACCATTTCATTCCTTTCACAGTCAGGGTCTGGACTCAGTACCTGGTGCATACCTAGTAAAGGACTGCTGGAGCACAGCATTCCACAATCACCTGGATTGGCAGCTGTGGAGCCAACACAGCATCCGCTGGGATCGTGTGAACATATGTGTGCAAGCACTCTCGCATGCACACACACACAGACACACAGAAAACACAGTGGATAAGAACATGCAGGCCTGGGAACAGGGATGTACATCTGCATTCTGCACTATGGATGAAACCCACAGCATGTGTCCAGGGAAGGTACTGAATAGGAAAGGTAACACAGATGTTAAGTAAACAGGGACCACCAGCTGACTCATTTTCTTTAGCTTTCATACTCACCTGTTAAATATTGGCTAATAGTAAAAACTTGGGGCTGGTGTCAGTAGGAAGGGTGAGCAAATATTCAGGATCAAAACCCAGTGGGTATCAATTCTGATCCTGCAGTGTTCCCAGTGTCTCCAGATGAAGCAGTTCTACGTAACAGTCAAAAGTCACTACCTTGTAGCTAAGCTTGGGCTTTTTCTTTCCTTCTCATAAATTTTAGTTAGTACTTCTATCCCTACTACTTACCATGGAAATGATACCAGAATTCTGAAGAAACAAAGCCTTATCTCTTTGGAAAATAGGAATCATTAATCCTGCACAGCTGACCTGACGAAGTGATTACTCAGCTAATGCAGTACCTTCCTGCCATCTTGTGGCACTGCAGGTTTTGCAACTCTGTTATATTGTGTACTTTTTATTTCAAATTAAGTTAATGGTTTTTAAGTTTCAGATGTCATCTAGTTAAACAATACACTGAGTGAAATCTTGGTCCAACTAGTAGCAGTGTCAAAACTCCCGTTAATAAAACAAACTTCCAGATTGCACTAATTGTATTAATTTCAAGGTCTTATTATGTCAAAAATGAAAATAAATTCAAACTAAATAATGTAAAAATGGGTTTCAGTTTTAAAGATTAAATTACTGTTATACTGAAATAATCTGTAGTTATATCTGAACTAATACCTTGCATTTGTATCATGAATTAATCTATATTTTTCAATTGGGATTCTTTGGTGGTTTTTGAAATAACTACCTCCTCTTTCAAGTCTGCCTGAAGAAAAAAGAAAATGCATCTTTTCTATGACTTCAGGCAAGAGCCTGCAAGGGCTTGTTCAAAGTTTACTTACTTTTCAAAAGTAAGGGACATATGAGATTGTGCTACTGTCCGATTTCCTGCTCCTGCTTTCAGGCTGGAATCACCAACTCGATCTTTGAGCATGGATGCACCACGAGGAATTAATATCAAAGCACAAGCTGGGAATATTGAAGCTCTTTCCCAGATGGATATCAAACTACACAGCAGTGATGGTGTGGTGAGTACAAACCCTTCTATTTCCATAACTATGGTTGATCTTCCTGACTGAATATGACTAATAACTCCAAGCCTTTTTTTGAAGTCTGCTTAATTTAATTCCTCAGGTTTTAGGAGACAGGATATTAAAATTAATAGTGCCAATAATAAGACTTTATGTAAATAATACTATCAATTGACATAATGTTGTATTAGCTTAGAGAAAAGCTCTCTGATAAAACTTGGATAGCACTCAGCTCCCCATGAGCATAGTGATCCCCAGGCACCCCAGTGGGAAATCCTGGCCCAGAAATAGACACTCGGCCCCAGAGTGGCTAAATTAAGGAGTGAAGCTCCTCCGACATCATTAAAAACTGCCCTGTCAGCAACATCACACAACATGCAGCAGCCTATTTATTCCCTCTGCGAGGCTGCACCAGTTCTTCCACAGAAGAGCTACAGATGAACCCATGTCCATCCTTAACCAGCCGGCTCAGTGGTGAGGCTTCAGCATTCAGGCCAGGACAGACCTGGGTCAAGCAGCAGTGCTCATGTCCTGTTATTCAGTGTATGGGCAGGGACCTCCTGTCTTATCTTAGAATCACTGAATGAATTGTGTTGGAAGAGACTTTCAAGACCTTCTAGTTCCAACCCCACTGCCATGGGCAAGGATACCTTCTGCTTGACAAGATTGTTCAGAGCCCCATCCAGTCTTGCCTTACTCACATCCAGTGATCCACAACTTCTCTGTGAAACCTGTTCCAGTGCCTCCCTTCTGGAGGAAATTCTTTTTTATATCTGATATAAATCTACTTTTTCCAGTTTTAAACCAGTATGCCTGACAAAAAGAGTCTCTTCCCAGCTTTAGTGTAGGCCCCCTTTAATTACTGGAATGAGCCTTCTCTTCCCCGTGCTGAACAACCCCAACTCCCTCAGCCTTTCCTCATAGGGCATGTGCTCCATCCATAGGACATGTTCTCCGTCCATGTGAACAACTCTGTGGCCTCCTCTGGACTCACTTCACCAAGTCCATCCCTTTCTTATGCTGGGGATCCCAGAACCAGACACAATACATCAGTTGGAGTCTCACAAGGGCAGAGGAAAGGGCAGAATTCCCTCCCTCAACTTGCTGGCCACAATGCTTTTGATGCAGCCCAGAATGTGATTGACTTTCTGGGCTGCAAGTGCGCATTACTAGCTCATACTCAGTTTCTCATCCATCAATACTCCCACATCTCTCTCCTCAGGACTGCTCTTAATCCATTCATTATACAGCTTGTATCCATGTTTGGGATTGCCCCAGCCCAGGTGAAGGACCTTGAACTTCATGAGGTCTCTGCTAATGAAGACAATGGGCACCAGCTTATCCCCACAATGTTCCAGTGTCTGCGAAGAGCCTAGCTCTCAGAGCAGCTTGTACATGACAAGCTGGGGTAGAAGGCCATTCTTAGACCTCTGCCTAGACAAATTCAGCTTGTTTTATGGCATGTTATTGCTTTATTATCTCTAACAAGCCCATTTGTCCTGCCTTTTCCCATGCAGCTTTTGCTCGATGCTGAAACTGTGCGACTGCCCAAACTGCCTGAGGGTGCAAGGGGTGGATCTGGTATTTCTCAGGGGCTCTATGAAATCTGCGTGTGTCCAGATGGAAAGCTCTACTTGTCAGTGGCTGGCGTGGGCTCCACCTGCCAAGAATACAGCCGTGTCTGCCAGTGAGGCACCAGAAAAGGCCACACCCCCTTGTGTAGTTTTATATTGCTGCTAAAAAGCATTACTGAAAGAGTATTTTTCAGAATTTAAAAAAAAAAAGTACTTCAGTTTAGGAAGCAAATTTGTATCGACAATTCTGGACTACAGGGTGTAAGGGGAAGAAGAGCACAAATGACATTTCAGCTTCAGAAGAATTACTAGAATCAAATTACATGTTCTGTCAGTAACACTTTGAAAACAGCCTTATGGAGAACATTAAAAAATAAAAAATGTTTCCTTGCTGAACTATTATTCAGTTCAGATGATTGTCATTGTTCATATTTTTGAGATCAGTGGGTTTTTTCTCTCACTAGATGTAAGCACTTGCTGTATTAGTGGGTGAATTTAGATTGAGGGAACTACTTGAACTATTTGCTAAGACAGCATTATTTGGAGAATGCAGAAAGTGCCAGCAAATGGTCTATGCAATTTTGTTCTTGCAATAACACGATATAAAAATGTGATATTTGTATAAGTTCTCTGTAAAAGGTGTTAACTTGCTAAAGCTTTCTATTTTAATTTGGCAGCGTATATGCTGATTTGCTTATTACTGAGATTCATTTTAAAATAACTAATAGTAAAAGCTCCAGAAGTCATTAATGACTTTGTGCGTCTCAATTCTGTCCACTATACAACAGATAAATAATTTTATAATAGCAATAGTTTGTTCTACTGGTTGTACTGTCATATTCATTTAAATCCTTTTTTATTTTTGGATATGCTAATTCAACAAGGCAATTTGTTCTGCCAGCTGGACTACTAGAAAGAAAAAAAAGTGTGGCTTCAGATTGTCTGACACAAGGAACTGTTTGAGCAGTGAGGAAAAAAGTTCTTTTTTGCAGCCCACAGGTTTCAATCAACAGAAATATTTTATTTCCATCTGCAGCTGTTGACTGATATGTCTGATCCTGACAGAGTGGGACTCCATCACAAACAGAGAGAATACAACTGCTCTTTATTATTTTTTACATTAGGATTTGCATTACAAAATTAGTGCTCACCAGAGTTGACAAGCTGTTTATTAACCTTGTAAAGAAACACAGCTGCAGATCCATTCCCCTGTACAGTGTTGCACTGAACACAAATAAATTGTTTGCACACCTCTGGGTAGCAAGATTTGTATTTAATAGTCTGTTGTTTAAACCTCTTGAGTTTTTAATTCCTTTGATGCTGTTTTGTGTGCACTTGATGGTATTATTATCCAGGAAGGAGCTGCTATCACACAGTGCCTTGGTGTCTATTTACAGAAGGATTTTAACCCATAGTGGTTAGTAAAGCACAGGTTATCCATCCTTTGGAAAAAAATAATAATTTTTTCCAAACAGGAGAATCTGAACAAAAGAGTTACTAACTTTTTTTAAACTTGCTACCTCAGCTCTGGTGAACAAGGGAAGAAAACCAACACTCAGTTAAGATGTCTGGTACACAGAAAAGCCTGAGCTGAGAAACAGTCCCCTGTTAACAATATCGACTGTTATTGTGGTAAAGCCTTGGACAGTCCCTGCCTCAAGGGCTGCCTTTGCAATTTATCTAACTAATCTGATGTACAAAACTGAAACTGCCCTTCAGCACCAGGGTGGAGCCCTCACAATTAATACAACCTAGAAGACCTTCAATAGGGTAAGTAGGAAATGCTTGAACTGAGCTTAAGCAATTGAAGCAAGGTCTCACACGTTATTTGGAGACTGCTCCAATTGCTAATACATTCCCTGAATGAGAAGTAGGAAACCACACTTCTTCCACATCTGAAATTCCCTTTTCCTGGGCTTAGACTCACTCACATACTCCTACCTTCAGGAGCAGGTCTGAGGCTGTTGGCCATAAAGAGAGGAATGTATATCTCCACAACAGTATCTCTTGATTATATCTGTCCCTCCAACTAAGCTCTCTTCTGAGGCACACTTTAACAGAAACATGTCTTCAGTATTCTGTTCTTCAGTTTAGGTGGTTCCAGCTCCGTGCATAAGTTTTTACAAAACAAATTACAAGCAGACTTAGCTTATTCATTGGATAGAAAGTATGAGTATTAAAATAAAGGTCAGCAAACACCTTTGTATGTGCCATATTCCTAAAAACTGCTGCTACAAGAAGTAGCTTGGAGGGTTGTAATTTCAGCAGTCTCTTATAGATGTAGTATTAACAGCAAAACCGGGAATTGCTTAGAGATTTCAGTCACTTTCTTGTCTCGAAGGCATTTGAATTGTCACCCTTCCCAAATTTCTGAAACCACGGAACATATGCCCACTTCCATGTGGTATAAAACTAATCATTCACCTAATCTAATCACTGTAAATTAGGTAAAAACTGTCTATTCTGCCAGCAAGGGAAGCACAGCACTTTTAAGTTATACTTAAGTTATTAAGCTTTTGTTTTGGAGGCACGTTTTCAAATGTCATTTGACAGTTAACACAAAACAAGGGATTAAACTCAGGCTTTCCACGTATCACAAGAATAACCTAACCTCTAACTTCTGGGTATTTGCTACTTCTATTGCAACTTCTTACACTGCTGTTGTGCTGTTTCAGTTAATGTTTTTACAGAATTGAGGTACACAGCTAGGACAGTAATGTTACCCTGACTGGTAACACTGCTAATGGCACCTCATTTAGACACTGCAATAACTACCGCCTTTCTTGTACAGATAAACCTTCTGGACTTGCCTTAGTTCTCAGGTGTATTTTTGAGTAGTACTGAAAAATAAACAGGTCTGCTGTACACTCAGTGCTGCCATCACCCAAATAACCAACTTGCCCCTTTTCATTGCTAAAATTTCACTCTTGTCATTATGCTACAACTTTGACATCAGAAGTATTGTTGCAGTAGAGAAGTTGTGCACATCTTTTAAAGCAACATCCTATCACTGAAGAACATTTTTTGGATCTTTTTTCTTTCAGATGTGGTTAGTGGAAAAACAAAATTTATGCTAAAATTACCACACTGTAATCAGGTAATGGTACAATCTCAATGGTTGTTCATCTCAGTATAGTTCATACATCACTAAATTATCATTTCTGATATCTCCACATGGATGTCTTTCCCTTTCTCTTTAATACTTAAAAATTACTGTTTCAATTTGAATCAGACTTCAGTAAATAGTTACAGATTAACAGAAAATTGTGGCACAGAGCAGTGTGAGTATGCAGAACTCTAATTTATTTGTAAAAGTATTATCCAAATGAAGAAGAGAAAAAATCACTACTAGCATAGTGAACTGTATTTTTTGCATATTTACTCCCTCAAAAAGAATTATTTACAGAGATTCTTGTAACTGGTTGCAATTATTACACAGTGGAAAAATTATAGTAAAACTTCACTGGTGGTTGCCCAAACTCGACCCTTTTTGTTTCCATTTTACAGTCTTTTGGTGTTTATACTTGTCTATCTTTATATAGCTTTATGCAGAAGGAAATTGCAAGAATTGAAAACTGGGTTCTTGAATAAACTTTATATATTTTGAAAAGTCTGCTTCTCCTTTTGTGCTCAAATGAAACACAGCTTAAATGAATGTTTTCATTTTTAAACAAAATTATCTTCCCAAGACTCTAAGAATGTGAAATGTACAGTATTTAAAAATATGAACAAAAATCTTGGTCCAAACTAAAAATGTACTTTGCAGAATTTAGAAAATTTTAATGCTTTACAAGCATTTTTCATGGTTTCATTGGACATCTAGAGTTCTTTGTCTTAATCAGTAGTAGGTAAAAGTAAACAAAAAATCACTCAAGTGGTACTGAACTAATCATACAGAAAACAAAGATAAACAGCTTTGATTAAAAACTCATTGACAAACCCCTTCATGTGACAAAAATTTATGTCTTCTTCAAATGGAAACATTTACTTTGGCTGTCAAGGTTAATTATTTTTGAACTGTTACTTCTGCCTTTGTTCCATAAGACCAATCCAATCTTTCTCAAACTGTTCAGATTCAGCAACAGAAAATCTCAAGGGTAGTACTATCCTCCTCTACTTTAATTGGAGCAATTGCAATAGATTTAATTACAACTTTGTTTAAAACAACCCATGTACTAAGTGAATGCAATCCTTATGGTAAGGTTTTTAATCCTATTTTCCAAATCACCACAGTAACTTTACTGATAAGGATATGAGTAGAAATCATGCAAAACCATATTTTTTACACAATAAACCATTTATTTTTCTTTTGGTAGTCAGATACACAAAAATCTATTTCCTTAACAAGAAAAAAAAAAGGTATTTTTCTTGTCTTTAATTGCTGAGGCAAGTGTTCAGTGTTTTTTAAAATAACTGTGTATGCCATTGTTTGAGAAGAAAACTTAAAGCTTCCACAGGAAGCTAGTAACAAGCCTGTCAAAGCTTCTTACAACTGCAGTTCCTTAGATTTAAGCTATTAAATGTATAATTAAATCAGTTGCCTCTACTACTGATTTTTTTGCTGAACTTCTTATCTATAATCCTGGGAGACAAGACTGCTGAAGCACCTTTTCCTAGATACAATGGTACCTGTGGAAGACAGGGCATATTCCTGAACAAATTTTCTCTAATGTGAACTTGTGTAATGTGCAGAATTACTTGTCAAATACATTTCTGTGAAACCTACATGCTAACATTTACTTCTACAAACCCTTACTAAAGAATCATCACATCCCAACTGTTCTAAGCTTCCACACCCAACTTAGGCACGTTGCCAAATCTCCCAGCTGAGCTAAAAGGAAGCAACAAGTAAGCATTTTATTTATGCATTTTTACTTTTAATCAAGACTTAAATGGCATTTATGAAATCAGTTTCTATCACAATATGGTTTCCTGGTCTCATAAGACCTCTTCATTTAGGCTAGCTGTTAACACTAAATTACGCAAATAAGAAAAGGAACTAAGCAACTTTCGACTGAGACACTACTTTTGCCTTTCTCTCTGTGTCTGCATGTAAGTTTTGGTTTCTATCCAGCTTTAATAATAGAATAAATTAATTTTTCTGTGTCATTCAGGTTTTCTTTCTCCTCTTGGTTCAATATTTAAAATTGCTTCAGGCCATTAGCTTCCTAAGAACTGGGACCATTCTCTTCCTTATAGTGTCAGCACTTAAAATATACCCAAAATAAACAAAAATTATAACAAAATAGTTTAGTAGTTCTTCACAGCGAGTTTAACAGTTCATAAAAATAATACTGGTAAGGCAACATAAGTTGCTTATAAAACACAGCTACATACTTATAAGATTTTCTTTCTCAAAAGCTCACCTAAAAACAGGGAAGTGTTCATGGTGCTCCTGTTACTCTTTTTCATGCTGCCATGCTAGCTTATGTTTTAGCTCTATTTAAAATGAAAAACATGAGAACTGTTTCCTTTTCAAGTATTTTGCTTATCCTCGATGCTATTCATCTGACTTACTGCACAAAGGAAGAAACCACAAAGGAATCTATTTTAAAAACATAAGGAAACAACTAAACTGATTTGTTTCATGGCACACCAGGATTTGTGTTTTACGTACATGCTGTTTATTGCAAAAAATCAGCAAAATGCACAGTTTGAGAAAATTGCAAACATTTGTCATTGCAAGAAAAAAGCACACTTCCTTTTCAATAGTATTTTAATATTTGTACAATTATTTAGTATTAATGGAAAAGAGATTGTGTATTTACTTGTAGAAAAGAAAGTTTGAAATAATAGGTAAATTTAGCCTACTTTATAAAACCAAAACATCGGACTGAAATATATGTTTGCATTTTTCTTTATTAAAATTATGGCACTTAATATTTATTAGCAGAAGTAATAATAGGGCTCCACAGTCAGAAGCAGTATCATCTTCCAAACATCATATTTGTTCGAGAATGAGCCCTTATAATTTACTCAAAACTAAAGGAGTCTTCATCACAATTTTTTATTTTTGGATTAAAACACTATCACAGCTGTATCAGCCCTGCAAGCTTGCTGTTGCTTATTTTCCTTTGTATTCTTTAAGTTAAATTGCAGTTTCACTGTGCTGTCAAGTAGACAACTGTAATAGCACGTCATTGGAAAATGTGTAACATTTACATTTAATGTGGCTAATCCAGCAAAGAAAAATCCTTCCATTTAGCATTATCCTTCCATTATTTATTTTTTTAATTTTTTTTACAAAAACCTAATGTTGAACATATTGCATGACATTACCAGAAGTATTAAAAACTATAAAAGAAAGAGTGTGAACTAAAAATCAGATTTCTCTATGGTTGTAGTGAATAACAAAATAAAAAAAGCATTACATTGCAGCACCCTTAAACATGTAACAAAAAACAGTGCTCTGTGTACACCAAAAATGGGATACTGAGTTGTACTGTTATCAATGTTTGTGGAAAAATATATATATATATGTACACACACAAAGGCACACACACGGGGGGCAAAAAAGAAACTCAAGCATTAAATATCTGAAAACTGAATTTTGGTGTTCAAAAAACAAAGAAGTCATAAAACACCATACAGTAATCTTCACAGATTTTATATCATCCACATGCATTTTTCATTAAACAAAAATGACAACCTCTAGAAAAAAAAAGAAAGTAAATTAAATACTTCATTTTTTATAATAAGGTAAATGCAATCAATGCATGATAGGACATTGCATATTAAATCAAGTATCATTATTCAGTATTAAAATAACTATACCAGATTACCAGTACTAAACTATCCTTTAAATGTTTACAATGTGATGCTGCAGCAAATTTATAATCAGATCCAGCTGATAAGGGTATTACTGTGAGTGGCATGAATGTCCACAGAACACAAAAGAATACAGAAATGCTTTGGAGCAATATCTCCAAAGTTATTTTAACTTCCATCCCATCTCCCATTTCATTGTATGTCCAGTCTTAAGATTAATACATTGAAAACTGACATTAGCCTTTCAGAAACAGTATAATAAATGAAATAAATCTAAGAAGGAGTTACAATTACAGGCTTCATCTAACAGAAAGCTAAGCTTTGGTTATATAAAGTGCAGTTCAATAATATGCCAATTAATCACAATGTTGTACATACAGCAAATTTCTGCAGCTCAATTTCCTTGCAAATTCTAAAAAATATTCATGTTTTACAGTTTGCTTAACAGCCGGCTCAGTTAAGAAAAAGACCCCATTTAAATAAATTTAAATTCTAGGTACTTCAGTACCGTACACCTCTGTGCACTACGCTTCTAAGCCACTTGGCAACATGTAACTTCTTGGACAATCCATAATCTGTACAATTGCATTTGTAACCCATCACATGAAACACCTAAGCTCTTGACAAAACAGTTACCTAACCTCTTCAAATAATTTATACTTTTTGTTGTATGAAGTTTTCAAGTTTTATTATGATACAAGCAGTACATTCCATCACTCTCATTGCAACTTCTGAAGTAAACCTATCATTGGGAATCTGTGGAAAAGGAAGCAAGTCAGGATACCTAGTTTTTAAGCTATCTACTCCATAAGCCTCCAATGTCTGAACATCATTTGTAAGCCCTTCAAGTTGCTGACTGTACTCCTCTATTTTTTGTGCAAGGGCTGCTGGTTTTACATCTTTGTCTGACTTGCCTTTCACAGCGTAGTCAGCTGCAATCAATGCTAGTTTAGTAGAAAGGTAGCATTTAAAGCATACCCATTCATTGGCGTTTTTATGAAGGTCATTTCGTGCAGCTGAAAAGTTAGCTCGGGCCTGCCTAAGCCACCGCCGTGCCTCCACAGGATTGCCAACAGACCTGAACGTAGGTGGGACAAAAAAGCGTTGCGAGTAAGATGGCCCCGTGGAAGAGGGAGACTTTTCTTTATACTGTTGCCTTTCAGATTTGTGGCTTGTTGCTTCCTGATTCCATGAAGTGTAAAATCTCTGAAATGAAAATTTGTCTGACTGAAATCGAGAAGCAGAGGATGAAAATGGTCTTCTTGAGGCTCTATCCATATTTTGATCCATAAAGGCCTGTTTTTCCATCCTGTTAATCTCATTCTGTAAATGTTTGAAAACTTCATTAGCGATATCAAGATTCTCTGCATTTTTATCTGGATGCCATTTAAGATACAGCCTCCTAATAATCTTCTTTCTTTCAGATTCCGGAAGCTTCCAAGCCTGTTCAATCACAGATGTCACTTCTCTTAATATTTCTGGCAATGAATTTGACTTCATCTTTTTTGGAGAGTGATGTTTTGAGGACATTGTTTTGTGAGTCTCTCTACCAGTGAAGAGAGGTGGAATTGCCCTCGGTCCATGTGCTGGAAATTCTGTAGGACTGGTTGGGGTAGAAGGTGTACTATCTCTGCCTTGAGAACTTTCCTCAGGCCTGGAAAATTTGTACAAGTCAAGAGAACTCACAATTTTATATTCACTATATCCAATATCAATCTGGTAAATCTTCCCTAGAAAACTAGGACTTTCATCATCTTCTCTTTCTACTTCTTGTACAATGATTGCATAGGTATAAGTTGGCTGATATGATCCATATATATCACCACCTTCAGAATCAACAAGGTAACCAACATATTCACCAGGATAAAACACATTCATTGGATCCATAAGAAGTGTATAGTGGATTTCAGCTGGTATAGGAGTGCCAGGTGTTGGTAGTTCTAGTTTTGATGGCTCAGAAGAGTCATACTTCACTCCTAAACTGTCAAGCTTCTCACTGATCCGATAAATGTCATTACAACCCAGCATGGCAATTAAATATGAGGTATCAGAAATCAAGTTGTCAGTTGCAGATTTTAAGGTCATGGCTAACGCTAAGAGAAAATTTATGTCTTTGCTGTCAGAATGCTGTATGTAAAGCAATATCACTGCATTTCCATATCTCTTCAAGAAGGCAAATGTTTCACTTTTGCTGTGGGGAATAGGAGCAAACCCTTTAACTCTTAATGTTGTTTGCAACTTCTCAAAACAGGAAACTTTCAAACCTTCCCGCAAAGCTTTGCAAAGTCTTACTGCTTTTTCTTCATTAGCTAGAAAAGCATTGTCATTTTCATGCTTCATAATCCTAATAAGTCCTGTGATAAACTGTTCTGAAGACAACAGTAACTGTAACCTTCCTTGCAAAGAACATAACGCTCCAAACTGACAAATTTTGGGAGACTCCTCATCCAAGTGTTCTTCAAGAATACTGCTAAGTAAGCGGGGCCTCAATTTCTGAGGGAATAACATTATCAATTTAGTGTGAAAACCATGGTCTTTGCCTAAGTAACACTGGCTAAGATCAACAAGCATCTGCACACCAATGTTACCTTGGATTCTGCTTTTGTAGTGGGGTGCATCATCAAAAACTAAGATACTAGACTTTACTAACCTACCATCTTGACTGGGAAGGTAAAGGGCAAACTCCCTCATATTCTCAAGGTCATTCCTAACCTTTACAGAATCATTCTGAAGGCTTTTGAATAAGCCTGAAACTACTCTTTTAACTGTGCGCATTTCATTAGGATCCAATTGCTTTCCCTCTGAGCTCTTATATATGCGTCCTAGAACTTCAACATACTGCTTTGTTGAAATAATATCTTCAGTACCCAAATGTTTAAATAACTGATGGAAAGTACCAAGCTCTAGAGGAAGTTTGTAAAGATAAGGTTTAAAATCAGATTCATACTCAAGGTTTATTACCACCTCTTCAGGCTTAAGGAGCTTCCAACCTTCTTCCACCATTACAAAAGAAACTCCTCGAAGCTGAAAGCGGAATTCCCTCTTCTCTGTACTAAGAAATTCATAAATGCTTCTTAGGACCTTGGCCCTAGTTTTCACCATGTCCTCATCCAAAGTTGTTATATTGCATATGTTCCTGCAGTTATTGATAACTTTGTCCAGAGGAGGGTCCAAATTAACGTTCAGCATGGTTAAAACTTGCTCAAGTTGTTCTTGTGCACCAAGACTACTTCCCTCTTGCTCTTTGATGCTTAAAGGTGTTGCTTTCTCAGGAAGAATGGGACATGACGTCCACAGCAACTGCAACACATCAGTCTGTTTGAATTTAGGATTCACCTGTGCCCCATTGAATCGTATAAGAGGAAGTGTCCCATTAACTTCTTGATACTGGGGATGAAATCTAACAAATTCTGCTGGAGCTCGTTCAGGGCACAGAAAAGGAATTAATGACAATTCTTTCAGAAAATTTCCTGAAAAAAGGTCAGTTCTTTCTTGGAATATGTGGTGAAGGAGGACATCAACAGTATTCTGAAGTGTTTCTTTAGACCAGTTTTCTGTATTCGCTCGCATGCTGATTTCCTTAGCAAACTGTAGTAACTGCTGCTGTGAAATGACGAATTTCAATCCAATATATCGTAGAAAAGTTACCCACGATGGAAGGAATCCAGCTTGATTTTTTGGTTTTGTAAGTTGCTCTAGCTTCTTAAAAAAATCTTGAGGTATAAAGAATTTTTCAGGAAGCATAACCTCAAAGACTTTCACAGTTCTGTCGTAAAAATACTTTGCAGGCTTTAACCTATTGCTTGCATCATGAATGATCAAAATGCTTTCAAGCTTTTCAAACAGCTGTTCTTTCATTTCTGAAGCTTCTTCAATGCTAGTTAGCCTATTCTTTAAGTAGATCAAATGTTCTAATTTTGCATCATAAGATAGACTTTCAATTTTTGGCAAAAGATGTTTCAAGTACACTTCAAGATCATCCACAGAGACACAGCCAAGCATAGTATACAAATCTTTCAAATGAACCTTCTCTTCAAGAAAAGCTGATGAAGTTGACTGTGTCCATCTGTCTACTTCTACTGATGGGATGCTTTTTGTGAGGACGTAACACGTCCCATATTTTGAAATGCTGATGTATCGGCCACTAATGGATTTGTAACATGGAAGAGATTTTAAAATTTTAATGTCATCCTGAGATGTCAAATGACATAAGTTGCAATTGAAGTACATTAAAAGAGCCTCAAAGTCACTTTCTGCTAACTTTTCAGTCTTAAAAGTTGATGTCTGTACCATATATTGTATAGCTTTCAGAATGCTTGAAGGATTATCTATATTTGCTGTACGTCCTGACAACAAAGGCACTAAAGCACTGTCTTTAGAGCAAATTTTGTTCAATGCCAGCTGAATACAGCCTGTTTTCATCAAAGCATGGAAGACTTTATCACTTTGAGCATTTGGAAAAACAGCTATGTGCATAATGCTGAGAGGCAGTAGAACATCACACTCTGGCACAACAAGGTGATTGGCTGAGACAGTAAACTTTACACCTGGGAGCAAAGTCCAGTCCTTCAGAGTGTCAACAACACCATCGAATTTTGCTTGCATATCTTCTTGTTCTTCTTTAACATTTATAGACTCACTGATAAAATGCCAGGCACTTTTAAGCCAAGATTCACTTGCAAAGTTTTCCTTCCATTTCATACAATTTCTAGTTTTATATTCTCTAGGCAACACAGATGATAACAATTCAGCAAAACTTCTGATATCAAAGACTTTTGCTACTTCACTGCTAAGCAGAATATTACTGTATCTCAAATACAATGTGTTCATAAAGAGATCCTTCCGAGATGGAATCAGTTCATGGTATGTTGTCAAGAACTTCGGTCGCTTTGAATCAAAAACTTGCAAAACGTTGTCAAGAGTAAGAAGGAGAGGCAAACCCTCAATTTGGATTTCATTTTCTTCTGTATCTTTAAAACAGTAGTCAACCAGGAGTTTTAGACTATG
Source organism: Pyrocephalus nanus (assembly GCA_038380795.1). NCBI lineage: Eukaryota > Metazoa > Chordata > Aves > Passeriformes > Tyrannidae > Pyrocephalus > Pyrocephalus nanus. The sequence continues at coordinate 45,454,987 of CM076259.1, forward strand.
GAAGAGTTTCAAATTTGTCTGCTGAAGACGACAGGGTAACTTTCCAATGTGGCAGTTGGAGTCTGGAAAAGAAAATGTCATCAAAAATAACCGGACATCAGCAGGTGTCACATAGGTGACAGGAATATCTGCATCTACCAAACAGTGGTAAAGATTTGCAGTCTCATCACAGTTATATACCAAATTAAATCCAATTTCTAAGAGTAGATGCTTGAGTCTGTAAACATTTTCAGCCACTGTCTTCCGTGTTGTGATGTTGTATTCCGTATTTTTGAGGTTCTGCAATTCATCTTGTAGCAAATTGTCAAAGAATGGCCTGCCTTTGTTCACAGTAGACATGTTAACCCACGTGATGATAACAGCAGAATGCAAATCAGAACCATCAACATTTGGAGCTCTCATAACAGGTAAAAGACGCTTCAAATCTTCATAAATGCAACTGTAAACTGCTTTCACTAAACAATACCAATCTGGCTGAATATCAAGTCTATTAACTGGAAAAAAGGATAAAAACTTTTTTAAAGTGTCTTTCACAGCATGAATAGGCGTGTTTTGCAGCACTGATACTGCAGGATCAGTACCTGGAAAATATCGTTTCTTCAGCTGAATCAGCAGTTCAACATAGGCCGGTGCTATCAGCGCTGTCATTAGACTACTATTCCAGTCACTTCTTACTCCAACACCGTTATCATCACGCCACAGGTTTCTTCTTGCAGAATCCAGAGCAAAGTGTCCATTCACATGAAAAGGTAATCCAGTTTCTAATGATAAGGGTAAGAAACAGAATGCTCTGTGGGGTTTTTTGTAATTATGAGTAATGCAAGCTGCTACTCCACCACGAGGAAAAAGTGTAATATCCTCATTCTTGTGGGCTGAAACCACACTTTTGGATACCTTTTCCATGGCAGAAAAGCCTGATCGGTTACAAATTAACCAAGTTGTAAGATTTCCTTCAGAGTCTTCAGTATCCATTGTGTAAGTAATCTGTTGCACAGGTATTTCACTTAGTTGCTTTTTCTTAGTTACACTATCTATCACAGAGGCATGGAATTGCTTTCGTTTCAGTCTGTCTCCATCAGTGATTTTGCCTTGTACAGAATAAAGCACATTCAGTGCTCCTGTCGCTTTTTCTATCTCACAAATAGAAATTTTTTCCATATGGTTCAAAAACATTAAGAGTTCCGCTCCATCTGTACGCAGCTTATCTAAAAGATTTTGGACCATTCTATCTGAGCATGGAACTGAGGAAATTTCTGATACTTTCGCCATTTCTCCGTTTCGAAGAGGAAACCTAAACATTGTACAATTATCCAGTTTAAAGTGATCTCCTAAGTAGAGGTCCAGTACATCCGAGAACTGTGTTCTGAAATCTGCATCTAAATCTCTAAACATGCGGCCAGGACTTGTTGATGTTGAACCTGGTGCATATCTTGCATGAGGATCAAAAATACAAAGTATATCATTGCCAGACAGGAAAGATGGGCAATCAGTAATATGGTAAACAGAATTGAAACCTATACCATATTGTCCAGTTTTACAGGGATTTCCTACTTTTGTACCTTTTCCAAGGTTCTGAATTCCCCGAATATCATCTTCTGTAAAAGGCTGATTGTTGTAAACACACAGTGCTGGTCCTTGAAGTGGTGCCCATTTCTCATCAAATATTCTATCAGCTGGATGCTGTCTAGGATCAAACACAAAACAGATCTCTGTAGCTTTTGCATCATCTGCATTCTGAAGGAGCTCTTTCAGCATTTCTTTTTCTGAAGGGTATGCATTCAGAATGCTTTTAATTCTACTTGTCAATTTCTCTTTCTGGCCAAATTCTGTTCCAAGGGTAGTAAAACAGATATTTGATGCATATCTTTCTAAAGCTTTATGACGTTTTGGTATTGCTCCAAGCTTCACTGCAACTTCTCTTGGAATATCGCCATGACAATATTTAACAGTTGTGTCTTTAACTTTAATCCATGGACAGTCATTGTAACACAAAGATTTTGCAGGCAGAAGTGCAAGACGAGTATCTGGCAACAAAATATCACCATACTTTTTCTCACAAAATTCCTGCTTCTTCTCTCTAATGAGGCCCCATATTCCTTCACTAATTATTCTCCTACAGAGCTGAAAGTTGTCTTCGGTTAGTTGTTTGGTCCCTCTTTCCTGATTTATTAATTCTAGAACTGCAGCAAAATCTTCAACTGTAAAAGCCTGTCTTACACCCACACCTTCAAACAGCTCACGGAAACTATTTTTATATTTGTTAGGCAACTGATAGAGATAGGGTGCTGCTTCAAAATTCAAATGAAAAGACACTTTTTTTGGATCAGCATACACATTCTCAACCAAAATAAAACTACAGTTTGTCAGCTGTTCAATTATCATGGCTTTTGTTGATTCACTCTCTAACATTGCCTCATGTAGATATTTGTAACAAGCATTAGTGATATTTTCTTGGTACAGTGTGATTCCATCAAATGACTTTGCAACTTCTTCTAACTGATTTATGACCAAATTAACAGGTGGTTTCTTCAGTAAACCCAAAAATTCTTTGACAGCTAATGACAAAGCACCACAACCTTTAAAAGAATGGGAATTTTCATTAAGAATTGGTTGTGTGAGGCAAACTATATCCTGATGATCAGCAGTGAACAGGTCAGTTGCTGAAAACATCGCTTCAGGCTGAAAATCACTGCCTTTCCAATGCAGTGAGAAGCCCGCTGGTTTGCTAAGGAAAGGAAGGAAAGGGATGGTTTGACATTTTGCAGCAAATTCTTTAGCTCTAGGATCTCTAGATTTTAGTTTTTCATCAATAAGACTCAATATAATACTGCTTCTGAGACAAGCTGCAGCATGATCAGTCTTGTTAATTTCGGCTACAGACTCTGCACGTTCTATTAGATCTTCCCATAAAATATCATCTTTAGCCATTCCCAACTGAACGAGTTTAACCAAAATAACAGGGTTTAGATAATCCTGAGTGGTACCATAAGGAAATCTTCCATCTTCAGCATCATACAACTTTGCAACTCTTCCTTCAGGATGGATCAGTCTTGATGGTGTAACTAATGAATGTCCATTCAATGAACAGGGAATACACGGAGTAGCACGAAGAATTCCTGAGAACTCCTCAACTTTTTCATTGAGAACGTAACGCATCAAAGGATCACGCAGCTCTGCATCAATCTCCTGAACATTAGGGAAAAATACCTCAGAAAAGAACTGTTTCTCAGTGAAGGTGTTCTCCAATAATATGTATTTGCATCCTGCTTCTTCAAATCCTGTCTTTACCCAGGATGGGAGATCTACAGCACACAGATTTTTTGAACCAGTTTTTTTAAGGTACTTCAGAAAGATCTTAAAGGCTGACGGCCCAACATCTGGCCGCTTCAGTATAGAGTCATCTAAAAACCTTACATTCTTCATGGAAACCCAAGACAAACCATCAGAAAACACTTTGATTCCTTCTTTGCTTTTCATATGAGCTATGTCTTCATAAAACCCTTGACAAATAACAGAAAAATCATCATGAACTGAATCGGGATCTGGCCACACTGCACAGTAACTGTAGTCAACTAGCTCACCATTGATTGCCATGTCACGTAAAACACAAAGGGCTTCTATGTAGGCTTTTACAATAACATGCCTCATGAATACTGTATTCCATCTTCCTTTCGTGTCTGTTTTCCAGATCTCTTTCCGATTTGAAGTAACTGCAAAGCAGCCATTTATATGAAGAGGTAAGCCTGTTTTTATTCGCAGAGGTAAATAGCAGAATACTTCACCTATGGTGTTGCAATTAGGTTTCACAATCCACTTTTGATCCTGGGTTTCAGACAGCAACACTCCTACACCACCACAGGGAACTAGACCTAGTCTTCGTCCACTTTCATGTAAAGAAAATTTCAAAGCATCTCCAACATCCATGCAAGAACATATAAGCCACGTTGTTGAATCTACTGTTTTCTGTGGCAATTCATCAGCTGATCTTTTCACTTGTCCTGATTTAGCCATCTCAAAGAAAGAAGCTGGATCCTCTTCAGTTCCTCTGAAAAGTGGAGACTGTAAATCAGCAATTCGCCTAAATACATGATGAAATTCTTCTACTACTATCTGTAAGATACATGATGACTTTGGTGTTTCAGTGGGAAGCTTTTTGTTACTGCTGCTGCAGACCTTCATGAGTTTAGCCGCTTCCTTTAAAACACTTACATTTGTTGCAGTCAAGGCTTTAGAAGAACACAGATTTTTTCTGATAGTGACAACATCTTGTGCCACACCAGGATCATCTGCTTCAATTTTCAAGTATTTCAAAACCATTGAATTTACACTCTGAGCAAATATTATCAGTCTATGACCACAAACGCTAAATTCATCCATGAGAGAATAAATGTCTGCTGTATTATAAGATGTACTGCTCACTTCACTCACTTTAGCTTCCTGCTGAGTCCTAAAGGACAGCCTGAAAAGTGTTCCTTTGTAGCTGTAGGGAGATTCTACCGTCAGTGGTAGCTGGCAACCAAAAACCCCAATAAATGGCTTAAACTGATTTGGAAATTTTCGCAGTCTCTTCTGTTGTTTACTCCAATTGATTTTGATCCCTGGGTTAGATTTATCTCTGATGTGCTTACTTATATGGTTGACATTTGGGTCAAACATAATCATGAACTCACGGCTCAAAATAATAGGAACATCAGTGATATGATAAACAGAATTGAATCCCAGTCCAAATTTTCCTACTTTGTCAACTTCACTCCTTTTTAAAGACTCTCCTAATCGAGTTATATTTAGGAAATCAGAGTCGGAAAACTCAGAATTATTGAATGACCACAAAGCTGGACCATGACATGCTGCCATTCCTGGATCCAGAAGATTCTCTCTTATATCCATATTTCGTCTCATGTCAATCAGGAAATTACATTCCGTTGCATTAGCATCATCAGCATTTTGAAGCAGCTCTTTAAAGATATCTGAAATGGAAGGGTATTCTTCCAAAATGTTTTTAATTCTTACAGTCAGAGGTTCTCTTTGCCCAGATTGCTCAAATCCCATATTTTCTGGATTAATCAATCTTGTGCTAAGGCATGGGACATTTAACCACTCAGCGGTTTTCATTGGTATGTCTTCATGCACCAAAATTATTGGTTCAACAGAATCTTCAAGCAAATCATTTAAGTCATCAACTTTGATGTCACAGTAACAGCATTCATGAATTGGCCTCATTGCAAGTTTATAAGGAAGTTTGCCACTGTACAGTGGCATGGGTGTGTGCAGACTTGCAGGAATCTGATTGCTGTACAGCCATCTTATGATGCTCAACATAATGTGAAGACTTTGTTTACTCTCTTGTTCTGAGAGAGACTGCTCACTCTTTAGATATATTTTCTGAATGACCATAGAAACATGGTCTGGTGTTAACTCCTCAATTGAACCACAACATTTAAATAACTGGTGAAACTTTGCCATAGTTTTTGGCACATAATGCAGATAAGGTTGGAGATCAAGATCAGGCACTGACTTTATTACTGCTTGTGTGAGGGAACAAAAGGTTTTACCTGTCCAAACCCAGGGAAATTTCAGGGCTTTAAAAGCTTCTTTGCCTTCTTCTAGATGATCATGCATAAATCCATAAATCTCAAGCAAGATATGCTGAAATTGATAATAGTCCTCATCACTGAAGGTTTTAGAACTATGCCAATCAACAACCACCTTGAAATGTTTCAAGACTGCTTTTATGCTGGGCTTGGTGGGGATGCCAAGTGCTTTTTCTATATCCAAGAGTACATTTTCCACAAGAGGAACTGAGGAACCAACCAAAATTGCGTGCGATAGATCACACATTTCTGGTGGTGAACAGAGATTACACTGATCTCCTTTCCAAACTAAGGATCCGGGATAATTTGGAGGCCTTTCCTTACATGCAGGAATCCATTTTATCTTTTTCATTGCAGCTTTTGTTTCAGATGAGTGAAGCAGCATATGATTTTTGTTCAAAATCATCAAGAGAGTTTTAGCTTTTCTTAACAGTAAATCAAGATTAGTGTTAGAGTTAGCATGCAAATTTTCAATTTTTTTTGCCACTCTCAATATATCACTTTCCTCAAGATTCGCTTCATTTTTTAAGCCTATTTGTCTCAGTGAATGAAGAATATCTGATGATGTAAAAATAACAGGGGGGAAGCAAATTTCCTCCTCAGCATAAAACAAATGTTGCAGAAGTTCTACCTCAGGATCAAAAAGTTCATTTGCTGACATTATCTTTTCCGGTGAAACCTTAATAAACTTTAGTGGTGTCAGCCAATCTATCACATCTGTACTCTCATTTTTAAGAAAAGTCAGATTTTCAAGAACCCATTGCATTATCTGTGTTGTTTCATCATGTGAATAAAAATCACTTCTTATGTCTTCTATAACAAACTTCAAGCAATCTGTGCTTTTTAGCTGTTCTATTTTCAGCAGATTAGCTAAGCGAATAGTTGCTTCATCACTGCTGTCAATTATTGGAACGGAAAATCTTAGACCAGGAGGAATTTTGGCAGTGTGGTGTAATACCTTACTACCTTTAAGTCCTGTAAAAACAGGGACACTTTCATCAGATGATTCCTCAATTTTTTTAAATATTAGCAATTCCTGAATAATTCTTTTCTCTTTTTCACTTGCATCCGTTAAACTAGCTAAGAATGCCCTAAGAGCATCTTTATGTGTTGGCGGAAATGATGCAACCTGATTGCATAGTTTCTGTAAGGACATTTTTTCCATTATTTGTAAAACAGCACTTGGCAATGGTGGATGCACGTATTTTTTTATAAGTGGATGTTGGATAGAAATATCCAGTTTCTTAAGTACAACTCCACCAACTTTCTGAATAATATCAGCTATATATTCTGGGAGCTGAGTCTCAGATTCGTCTTCCAGAACAATAGGTGAGGGGTTCCTAAATCTAACCAGTTCCAGTGATGTTTGATTTTCCTCCAGCAGTGTCTTGGGGATAAGCGGCATTTCATCAAACACACTCAAGTCATCAGAAAAATGTATATATAGATTCTTCCAGACCATCTTAAGCCAGGAGACTGATGGGTGCTTTTTCTCTTCCAAACCTGGATACCACTGTACCACCACATCTCTCCCAGGCCACACACTATTCATAACTTCTTTAATGAGCCGGGCAAATCTCTCTGGGTTCAGAAGCTGCAGCTGAGTGCATGGCCTCCCTGAAAATATAGCAAAAGGGCAAAGCTGTGAAAATCACAGAGCAGAGTTAAATAACAAAGTGCTTCAGGGGGAAGAAGAAAAAGGAAAAGAAGTTTAAAAAACAAACAAACAAACAAACAAACAACAAAAAAAAAACCTAACTTGTGCCCTGCCTTTTTGTGGAAAAAACCCTGTTTGTTAAATAGGACTGCAAATACCACCTTCCTTTGCTTTCAGGAGTTAATTAAAAGCAAATACATTCCATATTAGTGTAAAAATATTTTAAAATTGAAAATTATCAGTATGTTACATTTGTTAGTTTAACACAAAAGTTTTCAGGCATACATAGCAACTAAAGATTTAGTACTGAAGTTGAAGCTCCAAACATTTTTTAGTTTGGTTGATTCTTTACTTATTTGCCTAGTGGTAAATAAAAAATCATTATTTGCCTATAATTGCAAATGTTTGAATAAGATTTGAAAGATTATTTATTAGGTATAGCAAAGACTGGCTCAGGTGCAGCTGATCTTACACTAAAACTTACAGGAACCTAGACTCAGTTGTGCAGGAAGTGCTGAAACTAAGTTTAGATGTATAAGCTTTTATTCTTATTATCAAAGTCCTCACTAAAACAAATACATCTTTACATTCCTGCCTTAATCATCAGTAGAACAGCTTATACTTAAAAATTACATGACTTCAAGGGTTAAGAAAATAGCACTACCTCCTGACGACATGGGAAACAACGGCAGAAATGGGCGCAAGACATCTCTTTGAATTTCAGATTTCATCTGTCTAGATAACACTGCCATTTCTTTAAAAGCAAGAGTCCAAATAAAGATTAAGATCAATTATAGACATCCTTCAGAAAAATATTTTTTTCCTTTTACTTCATGGCCACAGAGCTATAAGTTCTGTTAGTTCTACTGAACAGAAAGCACAGGCAACACATCAGCCCTGTGAAAGTGAGGAAAACTTGCAGAAGCGGCCCAAGAAGATAAGAATCTACTTAAAAGCTAAATCTAAATGCCTTTTATTTGAGAAGTTTAAAATACTGTTTTATAAACTATACATGTGATCTTGAAATACTGGAAATCTTCCTGTATGTGAATTTATTAAAAGAAATAAGTAAATAAACCAATGAAAACATTGGTAATTTCCATGTAACATAACTGTAAGGTTTTCTTCATCAATATGCATTTTCCCCTCCACTGTATTTAGAACTCTTTTTATAATTATCTTTGATTGCTATCTCTTGGCAGCTCTATTTGACAAGTTTTGTTTACAAGAAAGCTGAGGTAATGAGAATAGCTAATCACCAAATTCACACAAATATCAAGCTTCAATCCAAACCACTTCATCTTCAGTTAATAACCATACCTGAAAATCCCCAGAGAAGCTGTTGGGCTAGAATATAATCAAATCCATTTTTAGAAAACATCCTGTGAGCTACAAATTAACACACTAAATATACAAACAGTTATTAACTCGAAAAATAAAGTACACATTTTAGGAGATCAAAAATTAGAATCTACTTAAAGGTTAACCTAAACCCTTTATTTGAAAACAGAAGTTTAAAATAATGTTTTAAAAACTACACATGTGATCTTAAAATACTGAAAAAAACATGCCTAAAACCCCTCTAATACTTATTATTTGCAACAGACAACTTTTATGGCAGTACAGTTGTACATCACAATTACGCAAAATAATAGAATGAAGAATAATTTAGGAGGACATAGAAAGAAAAGTAGGCCACTAAAATCTTGCAAAGGATTAACTAAAAGTATTTAAAAACTTCTGCAAGATTTAGAAGAGTAACTGTTATATTTATTTACAAAATACAATTTTCTAATCAATGACAGGCATAGTACCAAAAACAAGTCATTAGAAAAAAGTCATTCAAAGAATCTGCCAGAGTAAAAGAGAGACAAAAGCAAGATCTTAAATGTGACCAAAAATCTTCCCAGTAACTGAAAAGTCTAGATACACTTCATTGCAACTCTGAGACCAAGCCTGGAAGTGGAAGGAATGTCCTAAAAGAACTCAGCAAGGAATTGGTTTAATAACATACAGGGTTTTTTTCATTTCTATCACCTCTGCTTTTTCTGTTTAAGATGTATACAAGCAATTCTGCTTTTTAAAATAAAGTTTTTCTTTCTAATAGTCTCAGACTTGTTGTCCTTCATATTCAGTGAAAGTCCCAGCAGCAATTTCAGCTCTTCTATACATTTTATATTTTTTTTAATATTTACACATTTCAGTCTATGCAACAAGTAATTCTCAATCTCTTTAATGTTTTTCACAGAATCTTTGTCATACTTTAAAAATTTAATGTCTTGCCTCAGAATTGCCTTATTTTTGTATTATTTTTGATAACGAAGGAATGATCAAAACATGGAAAAAGGAGGAACTTTACAATTGAACAAGAAGAATGATAAACAGAAAACATATAAAGAATTGAAGGGGAAAAAAGGTTAGAACACAGACAGAAGAAATAGAGACTGAATACCATGATAAAAGATATTACAAAAAGCAAATTAAGACAATGAGTTACAGTATTCTATGTCTGGTTCTAATGTCTTCAGTCTAAAAAATAATTCTCCAGAATCAAGCAATGAAAAAAAACCCAAACAAAGAAAAAAGAAACAAACAAACAAACAAAAAACCCAAACAAACAGAAACAAGAATCTTTTCCTGAAAAGCACATTTTCTAGACACTGAAGAATAGCTCACCATATACTAATACTATTTAAAAGCAGGTTGAGGAGTAACTTGATTTGCAAACTGTGTTTTCGTGAAAGAACTTCTGAGACTCAGGCTTCAAATTTACCAGTCAATTGCATAATGAATCACAAGTGTGAAAAGGTAAATGCAGACAAACTGTGTAGAATAGATGCCAAAAAAATTTAACTATGTGGGCAGTTAAACAGAGAGGCATCTTATCTATAGATGTGGCAAACTGGTTCACCAAGTCTTTTGATCATGATTGGAAGCATTTCAATAGTTGCACATTGACACAACTGTAAACTGTGAATTAAGACTCAGGAAACACTTAGCTATTGCAAAGGCATTTACTACAAATACAAAATAGAATTAAGACTGTCCTAAGTGGAAGAACACTATTTGAATAAAATTATTAATCCTTGAATGCATGCTTTACTAAATGAGTTTCTATTATTTTATTGTAAATTTTCATTCTTCTTCCTTTTGTTTATTTACAATTTTCATTTGTGTCATTTCCAACTCAAACAATATAGTCTCTCATATCTTAAATTTTTTTTTAGATTACAAACTTATTTATGGGAAATCAATTTCAAAAGAGACATTACTTTAAACTTGGAGCTAGTCGGTTCAATCATTAGAAATCTGTTTCACTAGAAGAAAATACAAAAGACACCTTACCCCGGCTTTTGGCAGCTTCTTTCAAAGCAGCGAGAACTTCGGGCTTCAGGTCACCACAGAGTAGCCTTCCCTCCAAGCCAGGAAAGAGTGACCTATCACATCAAAAAAAAAAAAAAAAAAAAAGGCCCCCTTTAGCAAGGCATCATTTATTTATGTCACTGCATAGACATTACCAGCACAGGAATCACCACGGTAGAACAGGAACATGCAAAGCAATCACTTACATATGCAGAATAGGGCTTTCACTGGGTGTTTTCTGACAAATGAAAAAATCATACATTTAGAAGCAGAGAGTAGTAAGAAACTAATCTTTCCAACTACTCTTCTTTTCAAACAGGTCTAAGCAAGTTTTCTTTCCATAGAAAAACTGAGATTAGAAAACTATTTTCACCCATTTGTATTCTAACAACAACAATAACAAAAAAGCTAAAATAGCACCTACCATTCTATATCTCTTAAAAAATCTGTTTGAAAATATACAAAGAAAACCTAAACATAATTCTAGGATTTCACACAGATCTGTGGATTTCAAAAGATTTGCAGTCAATCATTAAAATTATTGCACCAAGAGTCAGTCTCATCCTGCTTTCCATCACTTTAACACTTAAAACTAAATAGTTTTTTAGGGGTTTGGTATTCCTGAAGCCAAAAATAAATATCCAATTTAATTCTGGTGGCAGATACATTCATTAGACACAGACTAACACAGAATCTTGTTCTTCCACAGTGTTAACAGAAAGAAATTTATAAGAGCTTATTTCACCTTCTTAGCAGGCTCCAAATTTAAATAAGCAAAGAGCCAATCTCCTAAATTGAAAGTGCTTTAAAACATCTAACAAAAATATTGTATCATCCTTAAAACATTAGGATTAACGGTAGTTAATGTACACAAGATTAGAGGCAAATAAGGCATTACCATTTCAAATTTCTGTTTTATCACAGCTAGCAAGGAGATTTATGCCTGGTATAACATGGTTTTTAATCAGTTTTACATTACTAATCAAACCAAGTCCACTACCAACATAACATGAACTGCATAAGAAATGCTGGTATCATTTAAGTTCCAAAAAAAAAGTATTTTATGACTAGGTTGAAGCAGGGCTTCAAATTTTAGTCTCATCATGGGTACCTTTTCTGTATTAGAATAGTTTAACTTCTGGAAGGAGTAACAAAGTGAAAGAACACCAAAAGATAAATCATCTCACAACAGATGCTGGAGAATTTTTTTTAAAAGGCACTAGAATCACAGGCTCTGAGTAGATTTAATCCCCTGACAAATAATCTGAATTGCTCAGAGCAAGAAAGACTGTGGAGTTATAATTATGGGTTTAAGACTATGGAGCTCCTGAAGCAAGTCCAGCAGACGGCAATAAAGATGATTAAGGGACTGAAACATCTCTCTGAAGATGAAAGGCTGAGGGAGCTTGGCCCGTTCAGCCTTAAGAAGAGACAATTGAAAGGGGACCTCATCAATGTATACAGGTATCTGAAGGGAGGATGCCAAGAGGATGGACCCAGGCTCTTTTTGGTGGTGCCAAGGATACAGGCATTAGGACAAGATGCAACAGGCAGAAACTGATGCACAGGAAGTACCACCTGAACATGAGGAAGAACTTCTTTACTGTGCAGGTAACCACACACTGCAGCACATTGCCCAGAGCAGTTGTGGAATCTCCCTCACTGGAGATATTCAATAATCATCTGGACACAATCTTGTGCAATGTACTCTAGGATGGCCCTGCTTGAGAAGGGAGGCTGAACCATATGACCCACTGTGGTCCCTTCCAACCTTACTCACTTTGTGATTCTGTTTAGAATATAGCAGGAAAAGGGCAGAAGCAGACCTGAAAATAATCAAATTGCTCTCAAGCAACACAGAAAGACAAGTTGCCTGCATCCAACTGCTTTTCTTGAAGATTTGTTGTCTATATATATATTCAATCTGCAATTTACATAAGGACCTCACTTGGAGCACCTTTTACCTTAATAATACCTATCTGGACACACTCCAACCCACCTCTACTTCCTAATAAACAGTCCACAGAAAAGTAAAAGCAGCAAAACACACACCAAGTGTCACATTCTCTCAAACTGAGGATTTGGAAATTAGTGGAACTCTGAGGTAAAGGAGAAGGAGGGGTTATTATGAACATACATATGGGTAACACTTTGTAAGGAGGAACAGTAAGGCCTCTGGTGTGTCTGAGTGACTTAAAGTACTACGTCTTTAGACACTACTTGGAGAATGGTCCAGACTTAACTGTTTAATATCTGCATAATCCAGTACAGAAATAAAAAGCATTAGTCATGCTTTCTCCCCAGTGACCCCAAGCTCATTTATTCCAGCTAGCCTGCTCTTTGCTATCCCATCCCCAGTGTCAGTGCAACTTTTTTGTCTAATGAAATGAGAACTTAATTGAAACACTGATGCAGCTGGGAAATAGGCAAGGAAAAAAACTAATTGGAGAGGGACTGGAAGGAACAAAAGGAGAGCAGATGAAAAAGACAAGCCCTCTTCTTTTCATCATAGTATCTGCTTAATTCCTGAAACTAGCCCTTCATTGAAATTAAGAGTGTTGTGATTAAAAAAAAAAAAAAAAAAAAAAAGCCTGAAGTAATCTCAAGCTTTAGGTTTAATAAAAGCTCTTATCATTACCTTATTTAATATACTTCCTGGTATCCATGTTTCTAATCTCCTATTTATAATTCCCAGAAGAAAGCAAATTTGAAATGTATCCTGACATATCCCCTTAAAGCCTAGATCACACAATTCTTTTATAAAGTTATAGTGGCAAATAGCTGTCAACCTTTTCAAATGAGACTTATGCACACAAGCATATACATATATACAGAAAACTGAGTTCTATCTGTGCCTTATTTCATTACAATACAGGCTGATTCATACCTTGTTTGCTGATAAGCAAATAACAGTCTGAAGCTGTTTTAACATATAAATTAAAAAAAACCAAAACCCACACTATTACAAATATTAAGCATACCTGGGATATTCCTCTGAGGTTATGTAAACTACATCCTGTTCTGACACAGATGAGGAAAAAGGAATAAAATTCCCATTCTGTAAAGGCAAAAGCTCCAATCCAATCAGTTCACTGTAGACTCCATCAGAAAGCACAAATTCTAAAAGATGAAGCTTTTCTTCAGCAGGTCCACTGTGTCCAGATTGCCTTAGCACTTGCCGTACTACAGCAGGAGTCACTTTTTTCACAGCTTTAGCAGTAGAAGTAGTAAGATGCACTGCACTAGCAATATTTGCTGGTACTGTGGCTATCTGCTTCCCTGAATTCTGGAGGTAGTTGAGAACAGACTGTGAGTACTCCAAACTCTCATCCACTTCAGAAAAGTGCACCTGCTCCACCTTTATCCACTGATTACTCACTGAGTAAATAACTGTATGCTGGAGCAGCTCTTTAAAGAGAGGTACTATAATTGGTTTCCAGGGTACCCTGATTTTGTTCTCATCAGGCCATAACCTATAAATTCTTTCAGCTGACAATGGAAAATCTGAATTCTTCTCCGTCTCCATTCGTTTGATAGCTTCCAAAATAAGGGTTGTATATGCCTTTGGCACTATATTTACCACAAGAAGATCATTCCACAAAGCTGCTGGATCTCTCCACTGATCCAGCTCTCGCCATTTGATACTCCTCCTATTGTCTGTGAGACCAAAGAAACCACTAACGTGAACAGGGAGTCCAGTTTTGCTTTCCTCACCTGGAGGCAAAGGCAAAAAACAAAATGCTCTTCCTGAAAAGTCTGCTACAGCTCCGTTTTCCTCCCCATTAGTTGATAAAGACATGGCTATTCCAATAGTAGGAACAAATTTCAAGTCATCAGCTAAACAATCCAGTTCTGTACACATTCCTCGACCACCTACACAATTACATACTAACCAAGATGTTTTCTGTGCGTCCTTAACACTCTCATCTTCTACAACTATATTTACATGGTATGTCACACAAGTTATACTATTGCTTGGAACTTTCTTACAATATTGATTTATTGCAGTTCCCAGGATTTTGATAGAATTGGGTCTTTCATGTTTCAAGGCCTTGTTCTCGCTGGCAGTTACTCTAAAAACCAGCCTTTCTGTTCCATCAGCTTCCCTAACATGCAATGAAACATCTTGAACACTCTTCAAGAAAAGCAATACTGTGTCTGCGTCTGCTCGGAAGGATTCAAACAGCTCCAAAACCTTCTGTTTGTCATAAACATTGCTGCTCAGTTGGGAAGGCTGCAGACGAAGTGGGAAACGAAAAAAGGTACCAGGAAAGTTCCCATTCTTAAAGGTTTCCTTAGTGCTGCCAAATACACCAATGAACGGTGCAAACTGGTCTGTAAGTTCATTTATTTCCTTGCTATCTTCTTTTAGATTCCAACACTGGCCCGACTCATGAGGTCCGAAAAGAGTTTGATGGGGATCAAGCATTCCAATCTGGTCACCACTGAAAATGCTAGGGACATCTGCATACATAAAATCAACAATTATTAATAATCCTAAAACAACATCCTTTAAAAATACAGTCTTAAGCAACAGATTTTAAAAGAGCAAGACAAAAATGTTAGGAAACTGTGCTGAACTGAGTATAATGCCCAGGGAAGTGGTGGAGTCACCATCCCTGGAGATATTTAAAAGATGGGTAGATGCAGCCTTGGTACCATTAGGCTTCCAGTTGGACTCAATGGTCTTAGAGGTCTTTTCCAATCAACATGATTCTATCATTCTGATAACATAACTCAGTGCTTACTGACAGGGAAGAAACAAGCATAGCCCTATTATGCAATTAAATATTTAAATACTCATTCAACTATTTGATTTCTAGCAGACAGTGAGCAACAGAAAGTACAATTTCTTTCAATTCTGTACTTTTATGTTTCCAGTATTTTCAAGGAAAATGAAAACCAAATTAATTTACTAAATATGTATTCTATTGGATTCATACCTTGCACATCTTGAAGGCTGGCAAACAGTAATCCTGTACATTTAAAAGCACAAATTCCCAGAATTATCAAACCACTGAATGTATTAATTTTATTCATGCTCAGCTAGGTAAAATATTGTTAAAAAATGTCCTGTGTCTTACAAACTCACTTTGCAACTTTAAAATGTTATTTCGGAAAAAAATTGCCTCTTATCCTGTACTATTATAACTATGTAGACTGTAAGCCTTATTTATGCTGCTTCTGTACAACAGTAAAACATTTTGGGAGAATAATAGGTTTCAAGACTGAATATTACCAACTTGTGGAACAGTATGTACTACCTCTTTCAAGTGTAAAAGTGTATATACCTCTATTACATAATATCCTTTCTAGCACTAAATAAAACCACTGCTTATTATACAAAAAAATTTCAGTCTAGTAAGCAGAACTTTCACACTTCCACTTACGCAGCTACTCCATATTATGGGCCTCTACAAAATGAACAGCAGTGCATAACTGAAATACCAGTGTAAAGGAATGTTCATTTCGATATAACGGACTAAGTACATAATTATGTTACTAGAAGAAACAATCTCCTCCAGAAACCTTCAAAATCAAAACGATACCTTACAGGATTTTAAAAAAATAAGAACACTTCTTAAGAGAATTTAGCCAGTGATCTAATTTTAAAATGCACTATAGAGATAATACTAAATGTTTGATGAATATCTAAGGTAATTAAACTATTTAAAACTTGAACATTTTCATTTTAAAATAATTACTGAGAGTACCTGTTATATGATAAACTGAATTAAAGCCTATTCCAAATCTTCCAACTTTGAGGGGATCATCTTTCTTCCTGCTTCTTGCTATTTCCTGTATACCATGCCAGTCCTCAGGGGTGAAAATTGCATCATTGTACGCATAAAATGCTGGCCCTTTAATAAACAGGCAAGTGTTAAAGAGATGACAGAATAAAACTATTTACTGTTTAAAATTTCTAGGAAATGAACTTAGAGAACTGAGGAAGCATTTTTTTGAAGTATGCATGTGGAAATTAATTGGGGAAGCTATGACTTAAGCTGACACCGAATTATGCCTGCTAATGAAAGGGAGGTATAGAGTAGCAGCAAAAGCAAAACCAAGGAGATGGATTTACCTCTGTATATAGTACTTAGATTTATATTCTGATGTGGTATTTAATTCTGGTGTCCATATTTTAAAAGAATGATTCTGAAAAACTGAACAGAACGCAGAAAACAACAAAACTTCTGAAAGAAGCGTCATGTGGTACAAGACTTAAATTCAATCTGTTCAGTCTATCAAAAAGATGTCTAAAATATACACTAATCATAGTCTACCAATACCTCCACTTGAAGGGAATACGTGGCAAGATATAACTGTCTGTCTAGAAAGTAAGACAGACACATTCAAATTAGAAGACATAATAAGGTTGATCAATAACTGAAAAAAAGCCAGAAGCAAGTAGCAGTGGATCATCCATCACAGAAATCTTCAAATGATGACTGAAAGTCCTTTAGGATGATTATGCAAACTAATTTGTTTGTTAAATACATAACTGACCTTTACCACAAAAAGCTATATAAGAGAGTATAAAAACCTTAAAGTTACAAGAAACTGAATTTGCAGCATACAGGTAACATGGAGGAAAGACTGGTATGAGGGTGAGGGAATAAGAGATGGGGAAGAAAGCAGATCTGCCTGGACAATGATGAGCTGTTGGGCTAGGGTCATCTTTACATTAAGAACTGGTGTGCTGATTTGGGCTAGGATAGAATTAATATTCTTCACAGTAGCTGGAGGCTATTGTGCTGGAAGCAGCATTGATAACACAGGGCTGTTTTAGTTAACACTGAGCAAGGCTTATACCAAGCCAAAGCCTTTTCTGCTTCTCATGAGACCCAAACAGCAAGCAGGCTGGGGGTGCATAAGGAGCTGAGAGGGGACATAGCCAGGACAGCTGACTCCAGCTTACATGCATATTGAAGAATAATGGCCAAATTTTATAAAAATTATTTTTACCCTGATATTGTGCCATGTCCTTTGACCATAAAGTTTCTGTCCCATACTGAGTTTCATCATATAAAAACCTAACCTCTGTGGCACCAGCATCTTCTGCATTCTGTATCAGTTCCTGAGGCAGGGAAAAAGAAACAAAAAAAAAAAAACAAAAAAACAAAGTATGATGCAGTAATACTGTACTTATTATAGCAATGACTTTCAAACTTAAACAGTAGAAACTAAAAGCGATTATCTCAAGTGCAATTGTTGTCATGCTTTTCAATGAAAATAATTTTATTAAGTTTATCTGAACAACAGTAGGCTTCATTATAAAACATATTCAAATACTCTAAATGTGATTTGAATTTGGAGCTCAAATACCACACAGAAGCAGCTACAAAGTTGAGAAGCTACTAAACCGTTACTACCATATTATCCTGAATCAGAGCTGTACAAGTCTCAAAACAATGCACTTGTGAGAACAGAAAAAGATTTTATTCTTTTTAATTTATCAGAGTTTACTGTTAAGCCCACACAAACATCTGTACAACAACAGAGAGGCAACAAGTCATAAGAAGGCAATGCACAGCACTCTTCTTTATATCAAATGAATTACATTCAAGTTAACATTTCACGGTATGAACCAACCACTGAAAAGCCACAGTGCTTCTAAAACCCATCCAGCAAAGGGCTCCAAAACAATTCTGAGCAGTAACTCTAAGTCATGAGCCGACAGAGCAGCTCACCTGTCAAATGAAACCCACAGACTGGAAAG
Source organism: Pyrocephalus nanus (assembly GCA_038380795.1). NCBI lineage: Eukaryota > Metazoa > Chordata > Aves > Passeriformes > Tyrannidae > Pyrocephalus > Pyrocephalus nanus. The sequence continues at coordinate 45,473,318 of CM076259.1, forward strand.
AGGCTTATATTAAGATTGAGTATTTGTTAAATAGTATTAATATGGGTGACAGCTATGGAAAACTGAAATGCCAGTAAACTAGTTCTGTAAACACGACTATTAATAAAATATGTCTATTTTCATCAATAGCAGACACATAAGCATGATTATAAATACCTACAGGATTACAGCTTCACACAACTTACACTGAATGATCACAGTGTTTCAGGGCTCTAGACACATAAACACACAAACACCCACTTGTGTGTATGTTTATGCGCATGTAGGGCATAAGGAAGTATTTCAGCTGAATTGAAAAGCTACGTGGATATATCACATACAATGCATTTGCGAGCCATTCATTGTTATGCATAGAAAATTAAAGACTTGATTGCAAGATGAACCTTTACTTAAAAAATGCATCAACTAGTAGCAGATATTTCAGATTAGGTTGTGTTCAAATAGACTGTTGAGAGTAAAATAAGTTCACTGTTATCTAGTATCTGGTTTCAAAACTAGGATAATTTCTACTTCTAGATTTACCCATCTGATTTCTAAAGACATTATCTTATTTCTTCACGTTGCAATGAAAATCTGAATTTAAATTGCTGAGAAGGTCTGAACCCTTCATAGTTCAAATGCATCTTACAGATGCAACCAGTACTGGGAAACAGTAAAAATGTAAGCACCCCTCCTATGTACAGGCACTGCTCAGACCATATCCAGGAGGCAGTCTGCCAAAATTGAAGATATACTTATCTTCAGCATTCTCACTAAACATAATCAGCTTACAGGTCCATGGTTGCAAAGAAGACAAGACATCAGGAACTATCATGATCTATCAGCATTGGTATTTGTGTGTTTTGTATGTATGTATAGATAAATAGATATATTGGTACTAAATCCCATTAGTTAGAACCTAATTTTCCCATACACTAAGGAAACAAAGTTCCTACCACCAATGTGATAAAGCATGCTGGATGAGAAGTTTTAACATCCAGCTATGAACTAATCACTCCAGATATCCTTAAAAAACCCAAAAAATCAAACTGCTAGTTTCAGACTTTAGCATAGGAAGCTATGATAAATCACACATGAATGATCTTCTACAGGTCCTAGACCTTCCCATAGAGTAACTTAATGAATTTAGAATGATCTGTGTTTTTTGAGACCATAGAATCATAAAATGATTTGGTTTGAAGATAATAGAATTACAGAATGAATCATAAAATGGCTTGCTTTTTGCAAGGGACCTAAGAAAACATCTAGTTTCAACTCCCCCACCATGGGCACAGATGTCATCCACTAGATCGGGCCTTGAACACTTCCAGGGATGGGGCATTCACAAATTCTCTGGACAACCTGATCCAGTGCCTCACCATCCTCATCCTAAAAATTGTCTTGCTTATTAATTTAAACCTACCCTCTTTCAGTTTAAAACCATTGTCCCTTGTCACTACAGGCCTTGATATAAAGTCTCTCTTATGAGTGTCCTTTGTATGTTAAAGGCCAAAATAAAGTCTCCCCAGAGCCTTCTCTTCTCCAGGCTGAACAACCCTGCCTCCCTCAGCCCTTCTTCACAGGAGAGGTGCTCCAGCCATGTCTAAAGTAAAGTGAGGTAAACTTCCCTCTACCAGTTCACCATTCTTTTTACTGACACAGTTTTTAGTGCTTAAATCAATGTTGTCATTTCCAGTGTAAGAAAGCTCACTCATGTGAAATACATCATGAAGTCTCCAATTTAATTAAATCTGCATTTTATCTCATTTTCTTTAATAAATTACAGTGGCATCTGTGACAAGAAAATTCAGAAACGTTTAAAAAAAACAAAACCAAAAACAAGCCCACACACAACACACATAACTCACTTTGCCTTGCCCACAAAAATGGAAACATGTATCTCCTGTACTAGAAAAATGTATCTCCTAAACTGTAATGAGATACAGAAAGGTCAAGACTTGCTGGAAAGCCTTAAACTAGTGGTATTATGCCATGCATAATAAATGACTGCTAAAAATACCATTTGTCATATACCTTAAGAATCTGTCCTCCCTCTGGGTATCTTCTTAATATATCCTTAAGAAAATCAACAAGTGGTGGAGTTGTTTGTCCAAAACGACCTAAAACAAACAAATAAAAAAAAAAAAAGTGTATTATGCTACTATACACTTAATGTCAGATTAAAAAAAAAATTCTAAACAATTACTGGGAACTTAAATAATGTCATTAAATTAACTCCAGGCTTGCTGCTGTAAAATCTTGCCTTTCCAAAACCAACTGTGAAAATACTACATTATAAATCTTTCTACTAAAAAGATTAAAATAGCAGTCTTGATGCTGATGGTCAACATGCTGTTTCATATCTAGATTAAATAAATTTGGGGGCCAAGCCTTTACAACAGTTATACCACAATGCCAACTGCTTGATGTTCAAAAGTAGCAATTTTTAAAGAACTACTACTTTAAATAACACAATAGTATTCCAGGGCAGCAGTGGCTCTAACTTTTTTATCTCCACTGATATTACAGCTACATACAGGCACAGAACGTTTTGGGTTTAAGTGTACCCTTTCTGTTCTGACACTCTGTGGGGATAGGCCTCATGCTAGCTTTGGTGTTGCCTGGAGGGCAAAGAGTTCAAGCAGAATGAACATCTGCTCCAAGAGAAAGAGTGTATCACAAAACGAAAGGTTCAGTACTCTTCAATTCAAACTCCAGCCTGAGACTAAAGAGCAGCTCCCTAAACCAAACCTCTAAAACATGTTCTTCAAACAAACAGTAATGATGCAATCCCCACACAGAAAGCATCTAATGATGCCCCATCTAATACTTCCTTTAAAAGTTATTAACAAGTAATCATTCTCTCTCACGCTCTCTTTCCCTCCCTCCTGCATATATATGTGTTTATGATACACACATTCAAATGCACATATATTATATATTCTGGAATAAAACACCAAGAAAAAAAAAAAAAGCAGTGTGGAGAAAAGGGGAAAGATAAAAAGTTATATTTGCTGATAAAGCATCAAGTAAAAACATCAAACATTTTGTCTTTAAAATTTTCTTGTGGCATTCTTTATGGTACCTTAATAGCATCAACTGAAAAAAAAAATGCAAGAAATTGCAACTCACAGATGAAAGTGCGTGAAGTACTTTATAACTTTTGCTATTTTTACAGTATACAGAATTATATGGAAGTCACCATGCAATATGCAAACTTCCAAAATAAGGTGAACTGATAAACAGTAGGAAAGTTCAAGTGTTTCTTTTCCTAGGAGAAATTATCTAAAATCAAGAAACTTCTCTAAATCTAAGCTGGGTAGGCTTGAAGCATTTAAACAACACATTTCACCGTGGGAATCACACAGACAGACAAGTAATTTTCAAGCGATAGGTCTGAACAGAGACTTCATTCTCTGTTCAGTCTAAGAGCAGAGCCGCTCTATGCATGTTCACAACAATTACTCTGGCTAGAGATCATGATTTACTTCATGCAATCAAAGGCTGAATTGATTTTTCGTGAATATTAGAGCTGGTTGTATTTAACACAAAACTAGTTCCACAAATTTGAATGAGAAACTCTCTCTGCCATAAGGACAGTCAAGCACTGGAACAGGAGCCTGGAGAATTTGTGCTGTCTCCATCCTTTGAGGCTTTTTAAACTCAACCAGATCAATCCTCAAGCAACCCAGTCTGACCTCAGAGAAGACCCTGCTTTGAGCATAAGGCTGGAGTAGAGACCTCCTGATGTCCCTTCCAATCTGAATTATTCTGTCATCATTTGAAAAGATTACATATTATTTGATAGTCAACAGCGATGAATGAGCACAAAGGGGACATGGGTGATCTTCAGATTACTTCGGGAACTAGTGTGCTTGGCCCTACTGACCACGCACTTTCAAGTTAGAAATTTAGGGCCTTTCTTGATTCATCTGCTGTAGGAAAAAATCTCTGAACTGAAAGATTCCAAAATAGACACAAAAGGCTGATACTAAAGCCTTCAGATCTCTTAAATTGACTTAGATTAGAATTGAGGGCCAGAAAAAGTTCAGCACTTTATCTAGACATAGACCGCTTATCCACTTAGAAAATCTCACAGCCAAATACTCCATTCATAGGCACAAAAAACAGCAACAATTTTTCTTTCCCGTGAAAAATTTCTTAGGACTACTGCACTGTATTCTCCATATACTTGCATGGCAAAAAACAGCTCTGAGCAGAAAATAAAACTCTTAGTCTATCACAGCCTACACACAGCAAAACATTTTCAGAGCAAACAGTTGAGAATAACAGAAAGAAAAATGTTAGATGTCATAGAACCATGAATTCCATTGTCATAGGTGTTTTCTAATCACTTCAGATTCTAAAGAATGTGAACATGAACTTCTGGCAAATATACAAACTTCCCTCTCCTACTAGAAAACCATAATCCAGTACATTCATGGCTTGTACAGGCTAAGAAATACAACATTTTCTGACACAAAGTAAAATACCTGCATGAAAAGAAGGGTTTCCTTCTTCATCCTACCATCCCATTAGCATTTAATGCATTGCCTTACAATAAAGTTATTGTTAAAAGAATAGTAATGCTAGTAATCAAGTAAAATAATCATGATAGATTTTAATTAGAGGATTTCTGAAGATAATCAGGTAACAAGATACCATACAAACAGATATACTGGCAAGGTTTTTTTAATAAAAGTGTAACTAAATATGCAGAATAAAAAGAAAAACATACAATCAAAAAGAAAAAAACTAAAACTACAGAAGAAATCGAGAGCTTTTTTACATGGTGGTTACTGAAAAAATATACTTTCAGTACCTCTTCTGCTTTCAAGTATTCAGTTTAAGTTATATAAGGCAGCTATTACACTACTGAAAAGTAAATCTGATTGATTCCAAAGGATGGCAATTATCTAAATTCTATACATTACAAAGAAAAACATTAAACACCAATGCACTTATAAAGAGAAGTTTAATTTTCTTGGAGCAGAAAAATAACTGCTTCCCATTTAAAGGAGACAAAAAACTTCAATTAATTCTGTATTGTGTTAGAAAATGCTTTGAGCTTTCAGTTTATAAACACAAATATTTTCCATACCTCCTCCTTTCAACCCTTTTGACTGAAGCTTCAGAAAAATCTGATTTTGGGACTTCTGAAGATCCACAATCTTGATACCATCAGACAACTGAAATAAAAATTAAGATACAACTTCACCAGAAGTTTCAGTTTGTTAGTAACAAGATCAAAACAAATCAGGTGGGAAAAAAGGCCTACAGAAGTATACTAAGAGCAAGCCATGGCATCCTGCTTCTACATTTGAAAAGTTTTGTGTTTTGGGAAGTTCTGGAAGCATATAACTAAAGCAGTTATTGTTCTAAGGTGCATGCCCATAAAGAAAATAAACATATACAGGAAGTACATAGTCTGGGTACTTCAGAAGTACATATGGTTATGCAATTTCATAGGGGTTTTAAACTAATCAGTATCAGCTCAAAGCACCTGGCAATACACAATGTCTAGAGACAAAAGTATGTCACAGAAACACCCCTGAAGAATTCAACATCCCCATGTTCCCATTACCTCTACGTGCAGACCTATCACAGAATGGTTAAGGTTTGAAGGGACCCCTGAAAGTCACCTCATCCAGCATCGGACAGACTCACCAGAAACATCACAAAGAAACTGAGGCAAACTAAGCGACATCTTCCTTAGCAGCCACTGGGGAAACAACTTAGTAATCATAGCACATAATGGTTTTGTTGCAATTCTAGTTTCGCACCATGTATGTGCCAGTCATATATAAAGTGTTGCTATAAGTCATATATGACATATGTTACCCTGCATGCCACAACAACAAATGCACAATTAGAAGCTACACTGTGCAAATTAGAAATTGAACCAATTCATATTAGTTTCCATTTATAGCAAACGATATTAAAAATTTAATTATGTGAAATTATATTATATTGTTTTCAGTTTATAGCAAAGTTCAGGACTACCACCTCACTTCGATAGGTAAAAACAAACCACTAGAAAGCAGTTGGTGTTTACATAGATGCTTACAATCCAATTATATTTAATAAGCAGAAGACAGACCTAGTGCACAGCATGTAGTCATTATTTAACAACACTAGCAAGAAAAGAAATTATATTCTTTTTTATTTACACGCATTTTAAATAGTGTTTACAACAACAGTGTGTTTATTGTATGTTTCTACAGAAACGTTGTACTTGTGGTAATCTTGTCTCAAGACATAAAACGGCTGACACTGGGTATACAAGCTACTCAGGACTCATTAAAATAAAAAACAACCCCACAGAATGCTGTAACCCACTACCAAGCATTAAAGGGATAGAGTAACAAAATCTTCTTGGGAACAATTTTTATACCAAAATACCACCAGACACTAGGACACTGGACAGATTAAAATTTAATAATGCAAGGAACTATGACAGAAATAGATACTGGATTTTACTTAATATCTGAAAATTGCACATAGTAGTTTCAATGGAAAAAAAAGATTTACTGATGATTACTCTACTGAGTATTATATTTAAAAAATAATTTGATCCCAATAAACAGGAGTCAAAAAGTTTATAAAGGATTTTTGAATTTGCTACAGTACAGACCACATATTCCCATGTATATTCTAGTTTATTGTTAAAAAAAAAAAAATCAGAATAGCTATTACAGTCTGCTTACTGACTGTTCCCTGCAAAAGATAAGTTTTCTGTGCCAGTCAGATCTTCACTTTCAGACAAATTTGAGAAAGTGATACAGAGTTCTTCCTCCAAAAACAGGAAGGTCTGGAGAGAATAAAATCAAGGACAAACAAAAACAGGCAAGAAAACAGAAGATAAACTACACAGGCACTTTATTTCAAACCTGAATCCTCAAAGACTACTTGTGTTCCCCGTGTAGGTTCTTAAAAGCTTCCTGAGCAATACAACTAACATCTATATCCTTCCCTGTATCATGGAATGGTTTGGGTTGAAACAGAACCCTTGAAGATCAGGTAGTCCAGTACCGCATCCCCCCACCACCAGGAACTAAATCAGATCTCTCAAAGCTCCAGCCAACCTGATCTTGAACATTTCCAATTATGAGGCATCCACAACTTCTCCACGCAGCCTGATTCAGTGTTTCATCACCGTAATCCTATAAAATTTCTTCCTCATGCCCCATCTAAACCTACTCTCTTCCAACTGAAAGCAATTGCCCCCTGTCCTGTCACTACAGGCCTTGGTATAAAGCCTCTCTCCATCTTTCTTATAAGCCCCCTTTATATACTGAAAGGCCACCCTCTCTTCTTTATGAATCTGCAAGTCTCCTTACTCTATGTAGCAGTAATTTCCAACCTTCTCTATCAACCTTTATTGCCTCTACTCATCCCATCCCAGCAAAATCTCCAAGTTTCCACTTCCCAATGCATGGCTAGAAGCATGCCAAAGCAGCACTGAAACACTGACACCAGGCTGATGCCTTCAACAGAACAAGGCCGTTCATTCCTCCATTCATTCGACTCTCCTTCCTGTACCCAGACCACAACTTTTAACATGCCAGTTTCCTCTCACGGTGATGTCAGCTCTGCTCTTGAAACTGGCCCCACTGACAGGAAAGCAGAACAAGCACATCAGCACACTCTCAGGTGAAATTTCTGCTCTCCCTTACAACAGCTCCTTCCCCCCAAAGAAATTAGGATAAAACCCGTGGATAATGTCAGAGGGGGAAAAACAAACAAACAAACAAAACCCCAAACCAAAACAAACAAACAAACAAAACCAAGACATAAAGCTCGGATAATAAAAGTCGGCACCATCAAGAGCGGTGAGAGGGTCAGCCGCTTCGCCAGTCGACATCCTTGCTTCCCGAGAGCGACCCGCACAGGCTGCTCTGCCCGCGCACCAGAGGCCCCGGCACGGCACCGGCAGCAGCCGGGCGGGGACTTCCCGCAGCACGGCGGTGCGAGAGGGGCCGCAGCCGCGGAGCTGGTGCCGCCCGCCCCCGCCGCGCCCCGCGCTCACCTCTCTGCCGCGGTGCCACAGCCGCTGCTCGGCGGGCGGCAGCCCGGCCTCCGCGTCGATCCTCCTCTTCACGTCCCCCACGGCCGCGGACGGCGGCAGCTCGAAGGTCCTGCAGCCCAGGCAGTCATGGAGGACGGTCACCCGGGCCAGCCTGCGGCAACACGACACACACTACCTGAGAAAAGAGCTCGTAGCGCCGCCCGCCCCCCCGCCTCCCCCTCGGGTACCCCAGAGGCCCTAGACGGGCGCCGGAGCTTGCGGGGTGCAGGGATGGGCTGGCGAGTGCCCGCCCCTCTCTCCGGGAGGGAGCAGCGGAGCGGCTCCCACAGCCTCCCCGCCCGGCCCGGCCCGCACTCACATCCCGCACTCACATCCCGCCACCGCCGCACACAAAGGACCGTTACCCGCCGCCGCTCCCCGCACGGGGAAGGGGTGGGGCCCGCACGGCGGCGACAGGCACAGATGGACCCGCCCGGAGCTCCGCGCCGCGGAGGAGGCGGGTGTTGGGAGGCGGGAGCGGGTGGAAGTGCCGCCCCGAGAGCCGCGGGGGTGGGTGCGGAGGTACGGGGGGCCCTGCAGGAGGGGTTTCCCGGCTCGGCGGCGCTGCGGGAAGGTCCCCGCGGCACGGTGCGCCCCAGGGCCCTCGGGCGACAGAGCTCGAGGGTTGGACTTGATGATCTCAGAGGTCCTTTCCAACCCGGCTGATTCTATGATTCTATGAAAGGCTGCAGCTTTGCATGGGGTGCTACTGCAGTCGCATCCCTCCTTCGGCAGGAAAGCACGCTAGTGTTTCACGTAATTCCCAGCATTCCGGCACCGCTGCATGGAGCACAAGCACTTACAGCTGATAACCCTCACGGTTTACCAAGGAGGCAAAACGCCGACAGAAACATATTTTTTCTGCTCTCTGTCTGAGAGCCTGTCATAGGACATAAACCTTGCCCTAATCTCACGGGGTGTATGGTAAGTCATATCATTCAAGATTTAAGGACCGTACTCTCACTCCTGAAAACTGAGCCTTAGTGTGCCTGTGAACCCAATGAGTTAAGGGAGCTGTTTAGGAAACTTGTAGAGTGGGGCAGCAGAAACACCACGGTTCACTGTGTTCAAAATTCCATGGCTGAGATCATGGGTTGTTCATCAGTGATGGGCTGAACAGCAGCCCTGCTTCAAAGGAGCTGGGGGATACCAGGCTGAGAGTGAGGCAACAGTATGCTCCCTCTGGAAGAATGACCTGCAGATCAAAGAAAGTGAGCCTCTGCTTAGTGCTGATGAGGCTGGATCTTGGGTATTGTGACCAGAATCTGGTGGTTTGGGCTTACTCAGTTCCAGAACCCAGACAGAGGACTACTTACATGGTCAGGGGGCCAGCATGTGACCTACAAGGAGGATATGGGGGAAGCTGGGCTAGTTTAGTCCAGTGAGAAGAATAAAGTACCGTACGGTAGCATCCTTCATAAGCCTGAAGGGCAGTTTCAAAGGCAATGGAACTTAGTTCTTCTTAATACTGCAAGACTAACAAAGGGCAATGGCAACAAACAAAGAGCAGAAAAAATCCTGCCACTTAGAGAGGAGCTCAGAACTGCTATGAGTTGTCTGGAAGCACTCTTCAATGGGATACTTGAAGGCTTAGTTGTGACTGACTTAATATTTGTGATCCTCCTGCTTTGAGAAAAAAAATGGACTACAGACCTACAGCCAACATTTCCATTTCGTTTCAATAGGTCCTCAATTTCAGTCCCTAACTAAACTAAAACATTTATGACTTTACTAAGTGGCAGGGAGTTAAAACTGCTGCTTGGCAGCCAAAGGTGGCAGAATTTCTGTGGAAGGGGGGAAAGACAGAATGAACATGTTATCAGAAAGTGTATCAAGCTAAGAAAAAAAAAATGAAGGAAACTTGAAAAACCCACAAAAGACAGGTGGATCAGGATCCAACACACTATCTAAGTAGGCAGTTCTTCCAGTGCTGCAACATCTGATTTCGCTGATCATCAATATTTGTATATCGAATTCTACAGGATTATATGAAAATGTGAGAAATTTGTGGGTCTGATCCTGCTTTTACCAGAAATAACACAAAAACTATTTTAACGCAAACAAGAGGGTTTAAACTTTTTCCTTTTGTTTAGGACTTTGATCATTTTTCTATCATTTCATTGTTTTAAGTTTCCATTTTGTTACATCCCCTTCAGTTTGTTATCACAGATTTTTTCATACCAAAGGAATGAGAAGGCTGCCATCTAATCTCTTAATGTTTATCTTTTTATGTCTTGATACGTGCAGAAGGGTGTAGCACAAACATGGACGGCTGGGCAAGATGGAAGGAGTTGAAACCAAATGCAGTTCCATCCCTATCAGCTACTAAAATAGTCTCCAGACCAGATGTGAAACACCAAGGCACACTGGCCTCTTCTCTGCATGGGATCACAGGAGCGATTTATCATTTTATGAGGCATGAACAATGGTTTGAATGGGACCTAGGAGGGAAACAGAGCTATCTCAACTAACAGCCACCTCTCTATGAGAAACTTCTCAAAAGGTGGGACACATTCATGGATACAGACAATCCTGCTATCAGTGAGAGGCTGAAGCTCCCCAATCTATGTCATATCACGTGACAAGACAGTACTTACAAGTTATGTCCTGTGATGATTTAACATTAATATTGGAGGAAAAATAACTGTGTACCACAGATTCTTACTAAGATGTGACCTCTGTAGTAGAGGGGGAAGGGTTGAAAAGAACTGGTGATACAGAACTGGAGGTTTCAGGTTCTAGGCAAAGGCGTTGTACTCCTAAGCTATTGGAAAATAGCCATTCTTGTTCTGCTCATAAATCAGATCCCTTGTTACAAGGGAGACTGTTTCACACGGTCAGGATTGAACGGACCATTTCCATTTACTGTGGGACATATTTCATTTGCCTCTCCTTTACTGCATGTTTTTTATTCTGTTTTTACTTTTTAATTTCTGTCTTTGGTCTGTATTTTTTTCTGTCAATCCAGATGGAAGCAAGATGTTCCTCCTCTTAGTACCACTGTATTAAAAAAATAAGAATGACTAGGACGTGTGTTCCGAAGTTGCCCTTTGACCATCTACACTGTTTAATTGTTGTCATGCTCCTTGCCACACTTTTGACCCGTAGCCACTATCAGTCTTAAGGAAAATGGTTAGGCAAGGTTCATAAACCAGGGACAACTCTCCACAAGCAGAACAGACAAGGACATTTTGGTTTAGGGCTAAAGATTGTTAAGGCTTTTAGACATGATGTATCCCTATGGATGCACTATGCCCCTTACCCTTAGAATTCTGGTCCCTTCCCTGGGGTCCCATCACATTTTATTTATGGTCTAGATGTTGCTGCTGATGATAGCAAGACTTCTACTGGTTTCAGTGATGCCAAAATTTCAAATTACCAATTTCATGGAATTGTCTCCTAACAAGAGCATTTGTTGATTTCAGTAACAAAGATAAGGAAAACGAACATCAATACTGATACCAGATCCAAAGTACAGGGGCAAATGAGCTCTTCTCAAAGTCTACAAAACAAAGAGAAGAGAGTAGAAGTATTCCAGGTACAGTTCCAGTAGAAACCTGTTTGCAGAAACTTAACTGAATTTAAAGGCACTCCTTAATTACAATGTTGATTTCTATCAGTATCATCCTGGCCATTCATCTGACAAGAAAAGTAGAATATAGATCTCTTTCGTATTACAGGGTGATTTATACTTATACTGTTATCTATTACCAAAGTCTGTCTTTTTTCAGCTTAAGACAGCGATCTTTATAAACCTTATTTTTTTCCTGATATCTAAATAAAAATATACTAGAAAGGTGACTATATAAAAGTTATTGTTTGACTGAAAAAAAGAATATATGTTTCAGTTTGCAGATTCTTGCAACAAAAACAAACAAATATAAAAATCAAACCAAACCAAAGCTTTTTTTTTTTTTTTTTTTTTTTTTTTAATTTCACTTATCCATTTGGAAAACATGGAAGCTGAGTAATCTTAGTGCAGTTTAGAGGTATTTGTTATGCATATAACAGATTTGTTATGCATAAAATGATTTATGCAAATTATGCAAATAATGATTTATGTGACAATGCTAAAAAAAAAAGATTCATTTGACCTTAGCAGTTAGGAATTTTGTAGGCGTGGTAATTGGAAAAAAATTCCCAACTTTTTAATATATAAAGATTGAGACTGATTTGATAACTTTTTTAGTATGATATGTAGAAATTCCTATAGTAACATTTTTATACCCACTTTTCCAAGCAAAACAGCATTTATATTTAAAAATACATATGGAAAATTCTCCTGAGGCTGTAAACAAAAGCTCTGTTTGTTTCAGAATGAAGTCATATAACTCCTAAAGTAGGGACATGGAATAAAAAAAAAAAAAAAAATATAAGAGTCTCTGCAGTATTAAAGTACTTTTATAAAATGAAATTAAAGCCATTTTCATAGTGACATTTCCTTAAAAACAGAAAATTCTGTGTTTCAGAGTCACCTCATCTTTCCAATTGTTTAAAATGATGCCTGCAGTGGTAGAAAAAATGGATGCAAGTCCCTTCCTTCCTTGTCGATGTGCTTAGAAAGATGGAATGGAGCCTGCAAAAAGGGTGTGTGGGGTGATAAGAAACAAACATGCCTCGGTCAGTAGTGCCAGAGGAAACCCGCTGCAGCAGAGTGGCTTCCAGCACAGCAAGTAGCGTTCTGCAGTGCTGGCAGCAAGTAGCAGTGACTCAACAACTACATCTAGATTTGAGACAGTGCACACCAAACGTGAAAGCAAAATGTTCCATGACACAGCAAGCACTCGCCTTCATTCTTAAATCAATTCCTTAAGCGTTAACAATAGATGTTTTAAGCATTACATTGTATATATTTCTCGGCAGTCAAAAGTTACAGATCACAGTGGTCTGTAGTCACTGCCAGGAGCTCGCTCTGCCCATGCTTACTAATGCCTTTTCAAGAAGTCTGAGAGTAAACCTACCATTTGTTGATGACACATGTGCTAGTCATTGTTAAGCCACCCCTTACTGGACAGTTTCTCTTTTATTCAAATAGCTCTATTAGCAGAAAAGAAGTAAATTTTTTCTTTAAAAAATTCACTGAAATAGCTAGGGTCCTATTTCACTGAAATACCTAGTACAAATGACAAAAAAAAAAAAAAAAAACACAAAACAACAAAAAAAAGAAAACCAAACCAAAACAAAAAAAAAACCAAACAAAAAAAACCCCACACCTCTGGCCTGTGAAGTGTTTGATTCAAACAAAGTTTCTAGGGTTTTTCCCTAAAATTTATTGCACAAAATTTGTAATTTGATGAAACTGTTTTATTTTAGAATGTTGCGTTGAGTTTGAATCTGCGTTCTGCAGATTTTTACTCTGCACTCCTCATCTCAAACCTTTATTGGCAGCTTCTAAGCAAAATATCTGTTAAGATCATGGCTTAGTTTAAAATTAAAGAACTGGAGGAATGTATTATTTTATTCCTTTGTCAAGCTGATGTGTTTTTCTAAATGTCAAATATCAATAGAGCAGGATGCTTTTGAATACTACTAAAAACAAGTAAAAGTTTAAAGAGCACAGAGGCCAGGAATAGGCATTTATTTTTATCTGATGATTTTGATCTCTCAGTTATTTGCTTTAATGTTCAAGTGAGTTTCTTGATGGCACTAAGAAAATGCTAATGGAAAGTACTTACAAGATCTATAAAATTTGTTTCAGTTTGTTCTTAACAAATAAAGAGCAGGGCAAGAAGGTACAAATAAATGATAGGATTTCAAAATCTCAAATGCTGAAATAAAATTTCATCTAAGATCCACCTCTAGGAAAAGACTAATTTAGGCTAAGTCCTTGAAGAGAGGGCCTAACCTTACTCTTAACTATGGCACAGTAACCATTACTCCACGAATCTGAATTGCTAAGAATCACAGAGTTTTCTATTCCAGATGGTACAGATAACAAAATGCCAGCACAAAATGCTTGGGATTTCAAATTATGCAAAAGATTAAACCAAATGTTAAAAATAAACTCCTCAATTGCTCTTTGGAGAATTGCATTTGGAGGGACCACAGTGTTGCAAGAGCTGCTGTTGGTTTACATTTTTTAATAAGCAATATGTTAAATTACTGGTGGTATTTTATCTCGTCCTTTGGTACCAACAAAAGGGCTAGATTTAGAACACTCACTTTAACCTTGAAACATCACAAAAAGCAAAACCTAAATTTGCAAATTGCTTTCAGTGCCTAATCTAGGTGCCCAGGTTTTTTACTTCCATTTAGGACACACAGCCATCAGCTTATCAAAGGTGGGTTTTTTTCCCCCTACTACCTTAAGATATTTTTCTTATTTTAATTCCAGAGTACCTAAAGAAGCTATTATCTTTCCACATAAGTAAAGAAGATCCACTCAGTGACTGAAATGGCCCCAGATTACCCACACAATAAATATTTTAAGAAGGATTTATTGATCCCTATTGCCTCTGAATACTGCATCTAATCATTCTCCAAAGTTTCATAATATTTTCTAGACATCAGTGAACAGAGCCCCATGTATATAAAGAAAATCAGAATATCAAACAGAAGGAAATACAAATAGTTTTCTTAAATTATGAGAAGATACTTCAAGATCCTCTGCAAGTGTCTCTACCTCAGATAACCCTAGCTCTTTTCCATCTCCATATCAGTTCTCTCTCCCTCCAAACAGAGTTCCATGCAGAAATACAAGCAACAATTTAACCTTAAAATACAGGACAGGTGGCACAGAAGAAGAAACATGAGCCATATGTAAGGCCTAGTGAGAGGAAGTGACGAAAAGGGAAAGAAAGAACACAGGGCATCCTCTTCTGGGAAAGCACAGAAAGGAAGTGAAAGGGATTCCTGGGTTGCGTGACAGGTCCCATCATACCGCTGTGATAGCTACAAGTAAATACTCCTCCAAACACTGCCTCATACACAGGAGTTGCAGCATTGTTCATTGGGAACCAGAGGCTGTGTTTCCATGTCCTGTCCTGCATAAAGTAGCATGGGGTAAGACATCAAGTACTTACAGACTTCCTACAGCCTCATTGCATTTCACTCTTCTTTCCAATTTACTGGCGGAAACTTCTTCCACACTCACTCCCAACCCCAGTTCTGATGCTGTCACCAAATTTAACAAATTCTTATTATTTGAACTGTTTGAGTTAATTTGGGTCAGTTTGATGGAGCTGAAACACAAAGAACAAGGCAGCTGTGATACCTTCAGAATGGAGTGTGTGCTAGCCTGTAGCTTCAGTAAGGATAAAATACAAAGATGTCCTGACTGCTTTTAGTGAAATACATGGTCAAAACTAGATTAGCTGGCTAATGGTTTTCATAAATGTCATAATTGCTGTTTACATTTCTGTCAGTGTGACAGAAGAAACACATTATGTCCCTTGGCATATCTCTGCATATTTGCACACAAGAGAAATAGGAAATTTATAAGTTAAGGGAGTTTTCTGCAAAGTTAAAAGGACAGTGAGACAATGAACAGAACACCTGCAGAGGCACTCCAGTTTGAAAATTGACATCTAACTACCTATAAAAAGAGCTAGGTACTATATCGATATTAGAGCTTAGGTAAACTGTAGAAAAATTTTTGAGTTGTTTTTTTTTTTGGTTTTTTTTGTTTGTTTGGTTTTTTGTTTTTTTTTTTTTTTTTTTGTAATTGAATGATACTGAAATTTTAAAAAAATCCAGTGGAGGGGTTCTAAAATATTACTACAGAGTCTAATGGAAACTCAGTTTAACTGAGACTTGCAAAAAAACCCATAAAACTGCACGAGCAAAAATCACTACATAACTGACACAACAGGGTATTTGTCATTGATGATCTTGGTGGAACAAAGCCCATTATTCCCCCTGTACTCAGCACTGGTAAGGCCACAGCTGGAGTATTGTGTCCAGTTCTGGGCTCCTCAGTTCAGGAAGGACATTGAGGTGCTAGAGCAGGTCCAGAGAAGAGCAACCAGGCTGGTGAAGGGACTTGAACACAAGTCCTGTGAGGAGAGGCTGAGGGAGCTGGGTTTGTTTAGCCTGGAGAAGAGAAGGCTCAGGGAAGACCTCATCACTCTGTACAACTCCCTGAAAGGAGATTGTAGCCAGGTGGGGGTTGGTCTCTTTTCCCAGGCAACTATCAGTAAGACAAGAGGGCATGGTCTCAAGCTCTACCAGAGGAGGTTTAGGTTGGATGTTAGGAAGACATTTTTTACAGAGAGGATAACCAGGCATTGGAATGGGCTGCCCAGGGAGGTGGTGGATTCTCCGTCCCTGGAGATATTTAAGATGAGATTGGATGTGGCTCTTAGTGCCATAGTCTACTAACTGTGGTGGTAGTGGATCAAGGGTTGGACTTGATGATCTCATAGGTCCTTTCCAACCCATCTGATTCTATGATTTAACAGTATCCAAGAATGTCAATACTGACATATAGAATTTTTAACTGTTTGCAACATGAATAATTCTCAGTGCAAGAAATCTGCTTTTAGCAGAATAGGTTGGGCCACTCACACATAGAACTCAAGGATGTATCAAGCCTGTTTGTCTCTTGCTGGCAAGAGCTCTGATGATTTCTTAAGTTTGTCCTCTGTCCAATGCACAGTCTCCAGCTTTAATATTGGCCCTGTGACTCAATCTAGGACATTCCATACTTTCCAGCTCTTGCCTGTGGCAGTTCTGTAGTTTTGTTTCTGGTCCCAATTCAGTCCTTGCAACCAACCATGTTTACCATCCGTCTAGGTCTTTACAAAGGCCTTCATATGTCACTGGATTATAGAAGACCTCCCTGCACAGGTAGTTTCTGCAATGCCTAAACCTCAGAGATTCCTAGATATATAAAATTTGCAATAGAAAGGTCTAGTTAAGTAACAAAAAGAAAAAGAGAGAGATTCAACTCCCCAGATTTTCTATCCCACAGTCATCTGGCAAAGGAAATACATAATTTCCATGAATTTTCACAGAATTACCCACTAAGCCAGTGGAACAGATCCTGAAAGAGTAGTCAGCTGTTGCTAACAATTGCCTACCACAGTGCAAAGCCCACCTTCTTAACACACAGGAAAAAGCAGAGGCTGTAGGTTACAGACCTGCACATCAGTGGGGGTTCTGCAGATTGCAAGGCTGAGGGTGGAGGCTGTCGCCTTCCCGCAGGCCCACTGTCAGCAAATGAGAACACTTCTAATTACAAGTTAACATGTTGTAACTTACAACAAATAGACATTTATCTCATAAGATTTGTTTAGACACTGTTCATGTGAAGAACCTGCTTTGCTTTTTAGCTGTTGACAAGATTATACATTCTTTCAAGTAAAACAATATGTTGAATTCAGAGTTAGGCAAATACAGGAAGGAAACTTTCAATTGCCTTCAAAAAATGCTTCAGTGGAGACTATATATGTAAATTGAAAGTTAGACTATGAATCCATTACTGAAAAGAGCGATTAGTTTTTTCAAGTAGTTCTCATTGATTTCTCAGAGAAAAGTAAATACTGCAGAACTTGGCGCCTATGTATTATTTTGTAACTTAAGAAATCAATTTCACCTTTAAAAGTAGCAGTTTTGTACAAACACTAGGCAAGTATCAGACTCATTCTTTAAATTCTGACTACATGGGGTTGAGCAAGATCATGCCAGCCTAACAGTAAATTCTTTCAGGACTTAATTTTTTTTACCTGTTCTTATCCTCGATCTCCATTGTCTCTTTTTCTTTGATATCTTCCTGATAGGAACATGAAGTGGACCTTGGATTTATAAATTAGAAAGTTATCTTTAATCTTTTTTGATTATCATGTCTTCAGAGGACAGCAGAAATCGCAAGCCTGTGAAAGACCACTCAGTGCTCACTTCATCCTTGATCTATCCAAAATGTCTCTGTACTTCACCATCTGCCACTTCTCCAGTTTTCCTTTAAAGCCACTTGCTTAATTGCTCACAGAAGTCCATTATCTTATAATCAGAAACAGATGTAGCAGGACAGATCTCAGACAGCAAGGAGATACTGTTTAGTTTCTTAAACTGAATCCAAGCTATCTTCTTGTGCAATTGATTTATATTTATCTTCTAGAAAAGGAGTGGAATTCTGGAAGCTGCTGTTTCTTCTTTTTCTTCCTTTTTTTTTTCTGGAAGGAAGCACAGTTGGAAGAGTATTGGTGAGGCCCAAAGGTCTGATTCACACCTGCTAGAAGACACTTCTTAACATCAGCTCAGGAGTTCTGGAAGAAGAGACACATGGGAAAAGGGGAGGGCTATTAATACAAACCAGAATTTAACAGAACGGTATGAAAAAGTCATTTCCTTTGAGGGCATAGTTGCAGCTAGTGGTATTGAATGAGTCATGATACTAATTATAAACTGTGTTACTTGTGTGTTACTTTTAAGCACATGGAGAACTGAGAAAGAGCAGTGAGATTTCCTGCTTCTCCTCCAGCTTATTATATACAATCAGTACAATGACAAACACATAGCTGTAAGTACACCGATTAAACAGGTGTCATGGTTCAATGCCAGCTGGCAACGAAGCACCACGCAGCCACTCATTCACTCCCTCATAGTGGGGTAGGGGAGAGAATCAGGGAAAAAGATGAAACTTATGGATTAAGATAAGAAGAGCTTAATAATTGAAATAATAATAATAATAAAAATAATAATAATGTAATACAAAGGAATACAGGAAAAAGGGAGACAGAAATTAAACCCAAAAAAACAAGTGATGCACAAAACAATTGCTCACCACCCTCTGACTAATGCCCAGCCCATGCAGTGATCCACCTCTCATGGCCAATACATCCCAGTTTATATGGGGACCCTGATGTTCTATGATGTGGAAGACCCTTTTGTCCACTTTGGCTCTGCTGTCCCAGCTCTGCTCCCTTCCAGTTTCTTCTGCATCTCCTCGCTGACAGAGCATGGAAACTTGAAAAGTCCTGGATTTAGAATAAACACTACTGAGCAAAAACTATAATATCAGTGTATTATCAACATTATTCTCATACTAAATTCAAAAACACAGTGCTGTACCAGTTACTAGGGAGAAAATTAACTCTATCTCAGCCAAACCCAGTACAATGGGCAATTATTTTAGGATATATATTGCTCTATGATATATATTACAGTCTTGACATAAAATTATGCCATCAAGGAAAATAACAGGCTGAGCAGAATATTTATGAAGAAGAGTTCTGCCCTTCCATTCTAATGGCTTTCAGCTAGGGGAAGAGATTAACTAGCTTGCCATGACTTTCCACTGGGAGGATTCAAACTCTCCCCAGCTAATCCCCACTCCTAAGCTATATAAATCAAATTCTGCTCTATGCTGCACATACCTTTAGAAACTATTTCCTTCAAGCTGCCACACTGGATTTTATAGCACCAGAACAGTGTATAAGCAAGGCAAGGCATGAGCTGTCAAGCTGCAGAAAAGAGTATACCTCAATATACTTGCTGAGTTAATACCTAAGGAAGATATGTTTGAGAGAGCTAGGAGGACAACAGTGGTGTTCCATTACTGTTCTGCATTTGTGCAAATGTAAATCCTTCTCTGAGCCTCTGACAGTGCTGGCAAGTCTTTTCATAGTGTGCAGTTGTGTATGTCCCTTCTCAAACAGCAATGCACAGACATTCTTTCCTGACCCAGAAAGGAAAACCACTCTGGCTAAATTGCAAAAGATGAATTAGTTTACTATGTAAGTATGATACTGAAATATAAATGGTATGAAAGAAAGGGAAGTAGAATTTGTGGCTTGACTATTTTTTTTTAATACTTATAGGTTTTCCTCAAGTCAGTAAATGAATTTATTGAGTTAGTAAATGAAATGTCGAAGTATATGAATTCTGAATACATGTTTACTGTAGCAAGAATCATGAAGAATTTAACTTAGTATAATATGTTATTAAATGGTTTCCATATAATTTTTTTTCCTATGGATGCTGAGATGTATATCTAGCTTGTAATCCAAAGAAAAGTCCATATGAAGTCATACTTAAGTAATAAAGACTTAAGCAAAGGGCCTACAAGTCCAGCCCCTTTTGCTCAGGTGTGAATGATTTCAGAGAAAGCAAAACAGGCTTTCTATGAAAAGAAAGTTGCATAATGAGCTGCAGTTGGGAGGGGAGTGCTAAGAAAAGGCATTTTGGCTGCAGCGGGAAGCCAGGCTTAAGGGCACTAGACGTGCAGTCACAGTTGGAAGACCAGACAGCTTATACTGATTCCCCTAAAGTATTATTAGAAAATCACATGAAAATGTGATGAAAAACATTTAAAGTTTTTTGAGCAGCTTCAGTTGCCTTGAGGAAGGATAAAGGAAAAATATGCTATAATAGAAAGCTAATTATGACTTTAAGAGACAGCCCCTCCATAATTAGTGACTGACACACTTTCTCAGACTGCCTTCTATTTCTAGATTTGGCCTCTCAAACGCTGTCCTGTATTATGTTGCCCCTTGATATGTTACTTGTTCTTGAAAGTGACACGCCCAGGAAAAGAAAAATATCTTCTATGATTTTTGACAATGACACCTTGTTCAGAAAATGGATAGGTCCAAATTACCTAAAAACAGCCTAAAAATCATTATTTCAATAAACAGTTTGCCTAGTAGAAGAGCAAGTTACATCACAGTGTGACATCTCTACAGTGGCTAAGTCCTCAAAGGTACTTGGTGTTGCCAGCATAGATGTGGCTAAAAGATGTTGTCGGTTTGCTACCAGATCACATTACAATCCTAGAAAGATTTCAACACAGTCAAGTCTGTGTTGTCTCCCATGGTAAGAAAGAGAGCCAACTTGGCTGTCAGATACCAGATACAGATTTATGCTGGCACATTTAACTTGCTGACCTTACACATCTTCAGTGCCTGAGCTGAGTATGGTCACACAGGTTACCTTATGGTTTTACATGATATTGAGCTGCAGCATGTGAAAACATTCTTTCATTGAATTTATGAGTATAGGCAATCATAAATCTCTCCTGGAAAAAAAACCAGTCACAACCATTGCCTATACCAATTTTCTACTGTGGGATTTATTAGTTTTTAAAGAAAACACCTTTGCTGCAGGATTTTATGCCTGTCTTTAATTGAAATTCGGTGGAGAAGGTTTAGCAGTCAAACTGTAAAAACAGTCTTCAATTCTGTGGATGCCTGTGATTAGTTGTAGGTAGGAGCCACAGGTATAGCTACACAAATACCTAATTTTGCCTGCAAATTAGGTAGATGCATATATAACTAATACTGCTGCAGAAATTTATGTTCTAAAACTAGTACTGGTTGTCTGATTATCTATCTGTTCACTCTTCATCCACCCTTTTAACATTAGGATCAGTCTAAATGAAATATACATTTAGTTTCTTTCCTCAACAGTAACTAAATCAAAACTGTTAATAGTCCTTCCAGTGGCATGGGAAGCATAGAAGAGCCATCAGAATTATTGAATACAATCCAAAGTTTAGATGACAAAATTTGTTTACAAGGTAAGCAGTAGCTAATGCTCAATTGATGTTTCATACAGTCTGAAAGCACAAGTTGATCACAAACCAATTACTGCTTATGGAACTTCTGTTGGAATGAACAAGACCCCAGCAACAGGAGGTATGTATATCTTCAAGCAGGAGAGCAGTTGCGAATAGCACAGCATGAGAGCAAGCTGAGCTGACCAGAGGTGCAGCACAGCTGGATGGGCCACTAGTGGGATGTGCACAGCAAAAGATACCCCATCCAACTGCTGCACTCATGGGTAGCCTTGACTGAACCTACAGTTTTTCTTCAAAGTTCAAGGATATGCTGTGGTACGACCACCTCACCCTAATCATGGCTCCTTTCAGTACTATAGGAACAAACAGTCCATGTGTAAATGAGGTGGGACGAAAGTATTTTGCTATAGGACATTTCATTCTCCTCCCAAACTGCTTTCTTAGTTAACTGTAAATTGAATGGAAATGTACAACTCATATCTCAGACATATGACACCATTTTGGTTTTACCAATAATGGTTTTACCGGTAAGTACAGGGATATGTGCCTTGTGACACAAAATAAGAACTTGCATTCTGCTAAACTGGTTAGCATGAGAGAAGTATCCCTTTAAAAGGGAAAAAGCAAGGATATCTGGCAGAACTAAAGACTGACAAATTAGTGCCAAGAGAGTTCCAACAACCTGAAAATAAAATATGCCTGAGGTCTAATCTCTGATCTCAAGTACAGTGGAGTCATCTCAGGGATAACTCCTGTAAATTGTTACAAATACAGAATGGCTCCCCAGTTTCACTGAATTCAGCTTTCTCCTGGATTTTTTCAGGCAGGAACTTATGACAGGTTTATTTCTCATAATTAGGATCCCACTCCATGCAATAACAGAAGTATATCTGAATGAGCCTATACCAGACTCACGACAAATATAACAAGGACCGGTACACAGTCCAGAGAAAGCAGCTGCACCTTGAAAAAGAAGACTGTCCAGGTGTTAAAATCTTGAAAAGACAGATCTCTCTTAAAGATAAATTATTCCTGTCAACACATGAGTATACTAGCTGAGTTCAAAATGCATTTCTATCCAATTAAATTCAAGGCTATCCCACATCTGCAGGTACCACAAGAATTTAAAGAGCTGCTTCTCAGAGGTACCTATTCTGCAGAAATTTGAGATGGACCTGAAAGAGTGCAATATAATAATGTGCCAGCAAAATAGAAATGCTGGAAGTAAAATGAACATGTCCTTAATATGTTTATTGTCTAGATGGTTTTTATGTAGCAAATTCAACTGATATACATGGTCCAAGCCATTAACAGATATAAATCACTGCCACCAGCAAAATCTATGGCTCTGTATTCATGCATTACATGAGTTTTCATGCTTTATCAAACACAATTTAAATATTAAAAGTAAACTAAAAGTTTTCAAAAATGCCAATACTTTAATAATATTTATATTATTGATAGTATTAATGATACAAATACTATATTGGTAATGCTATTCATATTATAATGGATAAAAACGCTGCACTCATTGATTTTTATATAAACGAGTGATTGTAGCTGTACAAAAGTGATTCTTTCTCTAGAGTGTGATGGTTTTGATGCATTAGCACAATAGACATCATTTCTTTTTGAATAAACATCAGAAATATATGTACAAGGATAAAAATATTTAACAGATGAAAATCAGGGCAAATTTTGTAGTCAGTTTTTGAAGAAAGTCTGTTTTTACCTACCCTTTCCAAGGTCATACCAGCAACAGAAAGAGCAGCAGTTATCCCCCTTATCCCCATAGACTAGTATAATCATTGATCAGCAACTCCATAATTGCCACAGTTTCCTAGAATAGCAGTAGGTTTGACAAATAAAAAAAAATCCCAACTGACCCTGAGTTGATAACTACATGCCACAAGGGGAGTGAGAAGAAAAAAAAGTGCAGGAGACTCTGCCAAGCTATTCACAAATCTGGCATTGTATTTGACCCTGATTGCATGAACCAGGCACCCAAGCAGATACTTGAGAAAAGTGATTTATTAAGGAAATAGGAATTAATTGCAACTGGTTTACATTTAGGCAGTTTTAGCACCTAATCAAACCGCAAGACTTAGAAGAAAAAAAACTGCACCAGCGTAAGTGTGGATGAGAGCACAGACGTATTGCTCATCAGAACACACACTAGAGTCCCAGGCAAGCTCAAAACAATGCTGAGGTCTGTTATCCAGGGAAACCTTATAGCAGCCTTGCATTACCTAAAGGAGACCTACAAGAAAGCTGTAGAGGGACTTTCTGCAGGGGCATGAACTTATGGGACAAGGGAGAAAGGCTTTAAACTGACGGAGGATGGGTTTAGGTTAGATATTAGGCAGAAATTCTTTACTGAGTGTGGTGAGGCACTGGAAGAGGTTGCCTAAAGAAGTTGTGGATGCCCCACCCCTGAAAGTGTCCAAGGCCAGGTTGAATAGGGCTCTGAGCAACCTGGTCTAGTAGAAGATGTCCTTGGCCCATAGCAGGAGGCTTGAAATTACAGGATGCCATCCATAGGGACCTGGACAAGTTTGAGAGCTGGGCCCATGTGAATCCCATGAGGTTTAACAGGACCAAGTGCAAGGTGCTGAACTTGGGTCATGGCAACTCCTAGTATCAATACAGGCTGGAAGATGAACTGACCAAGAGCAGCTCAGCTAAGAAGGACTTGGGAGTGCTGGTGGATGAGAGGCTGGACTTGATCCAGCAATGTGCACTTGCATCCCAGAAAGCCTATCCTGGGCTGCATCAAAAGCAAAGTGGCCTCTGCTCTCGTGAGGGAAGTGATCTTGTCCCTCTATTCTGCTCTCATGACATCCTCCTGGAGTGCTGCATCCAGCTCTGAGGTCCCCACTAGACAATCAATCTGTTGTAGTGAGTCCAGAGAAAGGCCACCAAGATGATTAGAGGGATGGAGCACCTCTCCTATGAGGAAAGGCTCAGAGAATTGAGATTTTTCAGCCTGGAAAAGAGGAGGCTTCATGGAGACCTTGCTGCAACCTTCCAGTACAAGAAACATGGAGAGGGACTTTTACAAGACCATGCAGTGACAGGACAAGGGGGATAGCTCACTAAAAGTGAGTAGGTTTAGATTAGGTATTAGGAAGAAATTCTTTACTGTAAGGTGAGGCATTAGAACAGATTGCCCAAAAAAAGTTATATATTCTACATCTCTGGAAGTGGTCAGGGCCAAGTTGGATGGGGCTCTGAGCAACCCGGTCTAGTGAAAGGTGTCATTGCCTGTGGCGGGGGTGTTGGAATTAGATAATCTTCCAACCCACACCATTCTATGACTCTATGATCTGCAGCAAGGTTCTGTAGTTCCCTCAAGCTAAATGAACCACCTCTCCTGTTCTTTGCCTCACAGCATGGTGATCATCTGACACTTACTGAAATGTACTAACTGTGAAAACTTCTTTATTATTAAAAGAGAGAAGGCAGCCTCCAGCAACACACAGTGAAGTAAGGCCATAATGGTAAGTAGTAGTTTTGGTATGGATGCACCTGGAAAAGAGTTCAGAGTTACCTGAGCAAGCAGAGCAACTGCTAGCTCCAAAACCAGAAGCAGCAGAACAGTAATAACCCAATATCACAGCAAGCAGAGCTGACAGCCCTATTGTTCTCAGGATGAAACCAGTGTCTCCTCAGCTCAGTGCTGCATGGATAAATCAGCTGACTGTTATCTCAAGTCATGAAGTTGAGGAAATTAGTCTCAGGGGCATAAAAAAGTACAATACTTATTCTTCAGAATAAGACTAAGTTAAATGAAACAAAAAAAAAAAGATGTCTTCTACCAACTTCATCTGTTTCTTTCTCAGAGGAACAAAGAAAACAATAAGTAAATGTGCTTAACACAAGACCTGCAGTAATTCACTTATGGAAAAGGTGACTCAAGAAGTATGACTACATGCAGCAATACATGGCAGCTGGAGCAAAGGGCTTTAAAACCCCACAAAGCTGAGGGAAAGAACCGTGTGGTTAAAACCTCACCACTGTTCTCCAGAAACATGGAGATTTTAAGCCCTCTCTTCTGAAACTGAAAGCAGTGTATGCCACACAAAAGGACAAACAGAAGGAGAACCACTGTGCTTAGTGTTAGCTCTGAATCATTTAACAGGCTTTCCAATGAAATGAGAAAATGACGTTGTCTATGAATCATAATACAGAAGCCTAAAGAGCTCTACAGTCACAAACATATAAACAATAGGGCTGTTAGGCTGAGAAAAAAAATAACAGGAACATGAGTTATAACTTGATTGCACAATATGATACAATTTAGAGATATACAGCTTAATTAATAAGCTCTTCTTGCTCCAAAGCAGGGTACACTAAGTCCAAGCTGAAGACTAATTTCTAATATCTGAAACAGTCTGGACCATCCACCGTAGCAACACAGTGTTCTGTCCAGACTTGCCAATATAAGAATTTTTGAATTATCTAGCAGTGGGATGTCAGTCTCCTGAGTCCCTGATGAGAAATTAGATGAAGGACAAGATAGGAACTGAGCCCTTATACAGAAAATACTAAAATTCCAGCATAATTACACCCGTAGTGATTTTATTGAAGTCAGTCTCTGTTAGTGATATAGGGCTGTAAGGAAAAGTAGTTGGTCTAATGCTCTGAAAATACGATTCCACAAGGAGGGAAGTGAGTACTTTTATGGATCTCCTTCCCCTTGTTTTTCTTTTAAATAGATTTTGTTTGGATTGCCAAAATCATTCTTTTAGCTACAAAAATATCTCCCTCAAGTACTTCTCTTCAAGAGTAACCTGGAAAACTCACACCTTGACTATTGCTTTGCAACATGACTAGTGGCTGAAATACCAGGAAAACCAAATACCCTTCTCAGTTAGATAAGGGGACTATAATGTGCTGTATACAGAAAATCATTTTAACAGATATACAAAGTCTTGCAGTGCACCTGAAGTGCACTTTACAGACATGCACTTAAGATGAAACAGTAGATGAACTTATTCCAAAAATGAACTTAGGAAGAATATTCATTTACTATAAGATCAGTCATGCCCTAAATTCTGAATACATAATTTTAGAATCCAAATTCTTTGTGATTTGCCTCCTACACTGCAAACTAGCAGGCAGTTCAGGCTTAGGTATACTGTAGTACACTGAATCAGAGCCCCTGTGTTAGTAGTTTTAGATGATCAAGAATAATTAAGTGTTATGTTCAAATGATTAAAGAAGAAAAAATATACTTAGGAAATTTTCCTACTTATTAAGTAAATCAAGCTCCAAATTATTATCATAACTAATACATATATATGAAAAATTATCCTTTCCCACATTGTATTTAAAGTAGTTTATTATTATTTCAAGTGAAGGGGTTAGATATATTCAAATCTTGGTACTGATCTTAATTCATCATTTCAGTTAAGAGCAGATGGGTTCAGAAGTTTAGAAAAAATTGTCTCCAATCAGTAAAATGAATTTTTTATGTTTGGTTCAGGTTTACCATTCCCTAAACGCTATCAATATAGTATCTGGCCTTGCTACCTTCTCTGGCCTAGCATTTTCCTCTTTGTTCACCTTGCAGTCCAGATGGCCTGGAAGGAAGGATGTTAGCCTGCTACTAGGAGTTGCTATGTTCTTAGAAGGACTTTCTCTCTTTTAAGGACAGTACGGGGTCTTTTTCAACATTATTCTTATGACTGCAATGAGGATTGGAAAGACTTTATTCATAGTGATTTGAAAGTCCTGAGAAAAAAAAGCTTTTTCAAGTGTTGCAAAATTTTTTTCTTTTGTTAAATGAGTATTTATTATTAAATGGAGGTTCCCCCTTTTGTTTACAGATATTTGATTTCAAGAAATCTTGATAGCCATGAAACACTAACCTGTGTCAGCTACACATAAATGTGATTGGTTGAATAATCGTACGAATGTGCTTTGCAGTATCTCATTCTTTAAGGTCTGAGGTAGACTGAAATTCTTAGACTACAACTCAGAAATCTGCATTTGACTGACAAAAGCCTGAGCAGAAAATTTCAAGTGTACAGTTACAGAATATTCCCAATACTTTCATAGAGGGGAAGATATTAGCAAGTCTCAAAGGAGCATTAATGAAGCTAAGCATTTTCCTAACACTTATCCTGTCCTCAATTACTCTTAGAAAGAACCTTTCTTCACATTGAATTAATGGAAACTTATGATGAGGGAATCTTGATGACATCATGAACCTGCCAAGTCATTCTGTTATTCAGGAGGTATGAGATATACAGACAGCCCCGGTTTGAGGGATCTCCAGGTGAGACAAGAGTGTATTGCTGACATAACTGCATCTGATGAAACTGAACTCCAATTCATGTCAGAGACTTTCAAAGCAGTTATGGACTGCAGACTATTTGCAGTGTACTACTTCACCAAAATATGCATCTCCTACTCTGCAGCAGCTTCCAAATGATTTCCAGGCACATTTGAGATATGACTTCTGTACTTAAAAAGCCTCATTCACAGCCTATTACGAAGGCTAAGTAACAAAGGCAAGTAGCACTCTCTTTTATTTTTAGCATTCAACATGGGAACCAAGATGACCAGGCTAGTAGAAAAAGAAGTGCAGAAACTTAAATTTCCTAATTGAGCTAGAAGTTAAAGTTAACTCGCTCTAATTGGAAGAAGTCAGGTTATTTCTGTCCAAGAACTCTGGAACATGAAATTTCAGGTTTAGTAGGAAATATTTTTAATAACTCAAACAGAGGTTAGTACTATATACTGTGAGAAAGTGATCTGGGCAACTACAGATCCTTTGTGTATCATCAGTAGTGCACTCATGCATCTCAAATTTGCTAAGTGTAAAGGTACAAAACAAAAGTTATTGGATACATTTAGTCAAAAATTGTTTTAATGCGGTCTCCTAAAAAAGAAGCTAACTGTTGTCCAGTCAGCTGGCAGAGAATTTCAGTGTTTATGTTGGTGATTTTGTTCTGTTTGTTGCACCTGAACATACCATAAGATAACCCAGCTTAAGGTAAAAAAGCAAAACACATCATTTTTACCCTTGTATCCAGACATACTACAGGACTGTCTGATTTAGGCTGGGGAACAAAATATTTTGTAGTAGCTGTTTGTTTGATATAGTAGCACTGTAGTATCAAATCTAGAGTAAAGGTAACAATTAGAAGGAATCACGTAATTCAGAACCTACAGATACATCACAGCTGCCTGAATGAAGAGACCGGACCTGTGAGGAGAGGAGAGGAGATGAGAGGAGAGGAGAGAAGAGAAAGCATGACTTTGGACCAGACTGATCCTGACCTATGGAAAAGTACATAAGCTCCAGCAATGCCCAGTGGCACTTGGGGAAGATAGAAGAAGCCCTCTTTAGTTCCAGATTCCAGCCTTGAAGAGCTCTCAAGTCCAGCCATCTCATCTGTGGAGACTAAACCATCAAATATTGTGGCCATCAGGGTCAACCAGGAAGTATCCGATTTACAATATCTTATATCTAGGGCTTGTCTGGCATGTGTGATTAAAGCTATATGCTTAGTTATTAGAGTACTTCAGTAAAAAATTGATAGCTTGCAGTGTGGTGACTTGCCTGGTATCTTGGAAAATTCTCCTCACACCAGTTCCCATTCCACTAATAACAACAGTTAAAACACCCCAGTACCAGCTGCAGAACCAGTTCTAGAAATAGAACCTGCAGTACCTGTTAGCAGAACATGGTGTTAGCATAACACTTAAGTAGCTGAAAGATTGTTCATTATGAAAGTAGAGTTCACTAAGAGATTTTTGGAAGAGGACAGCAATGAAAGGGAGGGAGGAGACAAAAGCAATTACAATTTCCTTCCCATGAGTACCAGCTTGTAGGGACATATGGCCATGTTATGTGATGTGGTTTCAGACACAAGCTGCAGAGTGCCTCCTCATCATCCTCACTTCATTCAAATCAGAATGTGTCAACCTATGAACTTCTGTGGGAGAGAATTCGAAGAGGTTAACCTGAAAAAACAACATGGGACCATTAGAGACTGTCATTATTAGCCAAGCAAAAGGAGACGCCAGCTTCACAGTACTGGAGAAGAACATGCATGAGGGATACATTTGAGTACCTTCACATCCTTCTTAAACTGCAGGGCCCAGAACTGTGCACAGTACTTGAGGTGAGACCACATCAACACTGAATAGAGCGGGAAAATCCCCTATTTTGCCCAGATGGTGATGCTGTTTGATGTACATTGGGATGGGGTTTGCACTCCTGACTGTCAGGGCTCACTGCTGACCGGCATTCCCATCCCTCTCTGCAGGGTTGCTCTCCAGCCCTCTCCAGAGTTATTCTTGTGTCTGGCATCGCTCCACCCTAGGTACAGAGTGCAGCATATCAGATACATACTGACTTGTGTGTGCTCAAGACCAGAATCAGGCTAGATCTTGGCCACACATCCAGGTAACCCTGCTCACAGGCCTCTGTGACCCCTGTGGCTTTCCAGTGCTCTTGAGAGATTTGTGGGAGCTTAGAGGAAACAGGGTTCATTTTAGGTCAAAAGACCTAAATAATGATGGTTACTTAGATTGTATAAAACTTTTGTAAAGCATAAAGTTACTGACACAAACTTAATCCTGAGTGCCTCCATGACTCATGTCCAGGAGAGAGGCAGGTCCATAACTAAGAAGTGGGGAATATTTTTCAGGCTATCTTCTTTCGCCAGAACAATTCCACATAGCAGCCAGCCGAATTTTCCTTCAAAAGATAGGGAGCTGCATCAGACTCAAGGGTGAAATGACCTCTGATGAATGCTTTTCATCTTTCTGGCAAAGGGTATTAAGACCAAGAGACAAATACTTCTCATGTGTTTGTTGCATAGTTAATATTTTTTTTCATTTACTGATATAAATTAAAAATTAGTATGTTTTCTTTTTGTCTTTATTTCCTCCAAGCCTATTAAAAAAAAGACTTTTATGATCACTGCATACTTATACAAGTATGGATAGAGTTTGACAGACATGAACAGAAGTAGTTTTATCTCTATGCTATTTGTAAGCCAGAATTGATGACAAATGCTATGCCATTTTCTGTCTATGACCAGTATGCTCTTAAGCAGGGAATTCATCTGTATTGATTTCTTCTTTGTAAGTGGGAATGCTTGTAGCTAAACTAGGACATATTATGCTGAAAATTTTCATCTAGGAATGCCAAATGTTGCAGAAGCAAGGAGATTAACACAGAGATTTGCCTTGAATCAGCATACCAAGACAGTGGGGAGGAAATATTTTAAAAGCTGAGAATACCTAAGTCATTTGCAGATGTTGCAAACCAGAGTGAAAGCACTTAAATGTCACCTGTTTATTTAGCAGGTGCCATTCACAACAGCAACTGCTGTTGAAAAATATTATTAGAACTCTGCCAAGATTTGGTAAGCCCATGATTTGACATCTCTTCCTTTTCCTGTATGACTTCACAGTATACTCAGTTCTAGGTATTACTTTCTTGAGAGCTGTTTCAATGTGGTTTTTTGCCCCCAATTCAAAATGCTAAAAAGGTGGATTGACACTGAAAGAAAATGACCAAGTCTGAATATGAACATTTCAACATATGAAACAGCAATAACAATATTCACAAAGAGCTATATTAAGCAACAGTGGTTGCATAAAGTTGCATTGATGAGTGTCTGCAGAGTGTTTTGAACGTCTTGATTAAACAGCACCTTATTAGTGATAATTATGATTAATGAGAAGCTTATAACAACAAAGCTCTCTTTGCAAGCACTGCAATAGAAAGAAAGAAATGAGATGCACATTTTGTATTGGTGTTGCTACAATAATACTTAATATATGAAGCCATGCTGAGAGGGTATTTGAAAGATTTTTAGATTACAGAGTTTGTGTTGACTGAAAAGAAACAAGCATTTTTTTTGTTATTTCTTGTGTTTTTTTAATAAATCTGTAAGACTTCATTGTTATTCCATTTAATCAAAGCAGAATTTTACAACACAGTAAGAGAGATGCCCAGAGATCAAGATAAAGGGACAAGCAGGAGCCCCTGAGATAAATACACTCAACAGAGTCTAAACAATTTTGGTGCTCCATTAAGTTCCATCAAGGAAGCTGCTGCCTTTTCCATCCAGCTATAACATTAATCCATTAGAGAAAGAGGAGACAGGGTCCTTCTCATTTATTATTTAGAGGGCAGTGCATGCACAACTTGTCTGACATCATCCTTGTCACAGCTAATGAGAAACTGCAATAAATCCATTTTTGTGGATCTCTCACAGAAGAAATTTAAAAGCTTTTTTAGATCTAATGATCCATTTTTCTGCAGTAGGAGAGGGTTTGATAACATATGCAACCAAATAATGTGTTGTATATGATTGTGTATGTCCCGAATTGATGAGGTTTCCACACTACCATTGCTGTTTGGGGGATGTCTCTGTGTGTATATACATACATTGTATAAACATCAAACAACCAGTATGATTCAAAGAGATGTTTTTAACATCGTCAGGAGTAACCAAAGCAAACCAGAAAGCACTTGAAGTTCTTCAGCTCTTAAATCCCACCTGCTGTGGTGGATCAACAGTGTTATGCTGAGATCCTGCCTGGCACAGGGTGGGATAACACAAGCCAATGTCAAGACCCAGGCAAGCGTTTCCAGTGCCAGTCCAATATGAACATGAAGGTAATGAGCTGAAAATTATTAGCACTTGGAATGAGACTCCATGTCACTCTACATTGCAAAAAGTGCCCTCCAGTGCACAACTTGCTCCATCTCTCATCCATGGAGTGCTCTAATAGAGAACCTGGCTCAGCATATGCAGGCATGAGCTTGGCTGCACCTCTGAACAGTTTTTTCTGCACTCACTCTCCTATTAAGAAGTGCATCTGTGGCCTGAGAAGTGGGAGAAATGCAAGATGCTGCATGGAGCAGGCTGAGGACAGTGCTGCTATGAAAAATCTCATGAGAGTTATCAGAAGTGGTGATTCATGTAAGAATTGTCCTGAGAGGGAGACAAAGAACAATAAGAAGGGGAAAATTTGAGGAGAAAGGGGAAGATTTACAGGGGACATTTTATAGAGAAAGTGCAAGTAGCGTAAGCAAGGATTGAGGGTCCTCCAATTCCCCTCCTCTCCTAACAAGCCTCCAAACATCTGACATCAACAATTCTTTCATACTGTGAATAACTTTATGGAACAAGATTTGGTGACAGCTGGTGCCTGCTTGTAAAGCACATCAGACCACTCTGAAGCTACTATCACATTCCCCAGGATCTCAGCTTACACTGGTCAAAATCTGACAATAATTTTGCTGTTAATGCTACAGAGCTTTACAATGTACCATATATAACTAATGAAGAAATAGACAAGTAAATTAGCCTGTCCTAAGAGAACAAATTACAAGCTGTTCCTTTTGCTTCACTGAAGTTTTAACTAAAACTCTGTTGTAGTTTAAATCCAGCTGGCAATTAAGTACCACTCAGGGGCTTGCTCATCCATCCTCCCCCAGTGGGATAGGGAGGAGAATCAGAAAAAAAAGTAAAACCCACGGGTTGAGATAAGAACAGCTTAAATTTTGAAATAATAATAACACTAAAAATAGTAATGATAATAATATTCTAATGCAAAGGAACACAACAGAAAGAGAGAGAGAAATATAACCCAAGTAAAACAAGTGATGCAAAACACAATTGCTCACCACCCACTTGCCAATGGCCAGCCCATTCCTGAGCAGTGATCAGCCCCTCTCCCCAGTTTATATACTGGGTGTGACATCCTATGGAATGATATATCCCTTAGGTTAGTTTGGCTCAGCTGTCCTTGCCATGCTGCCTCCCAGCTTCCTTGTGCGCCTCCTTGTTGGCAGAGCATGGGAAACTGAAAAGTCCTTTTTTAGGGTAAGCACTACTTAGCAACAACTACAACATCAATGTGTTATCAACATTATTCTCATACTAAATCCAAAACATAGCACTGTACCAGCTACTACGAAGAAAATTAACTCTATTCCAGACAAAACTGGGACAAACTGGTGATTTAAATACTAGCATCATTATTTCCTTCCTTATGAGAGACCAGAGTGTTAAAGCTCTGACTTTTACAATTTTCTACCAGCTGTCTTATCCCAAATAGGTGGTGATTGGTATATGCAACCAGCTGTATAATTCTCCTGTAAGAAAATAGAAACTAAACTTTACCACTGAGAGGAGCCCGAGGCACATTCATGTTCTCCTGAAAGGTCACCA
Source organism: Pyrocephalus nanus (assembly GCA_038380795.1). Lineage (NCBI taxonomy): Eukaryota > Metazoa > Chordata > Aves > Passeriformes > Tyrannidae > Pyrocephalus > Pyrocephalus nanus. The sequence goes on from CM076259.1 coordinate 45,507,033, forward strand.
AAGGGGCTCAAAACACTTGCCCCATCATGTTGTGAGTATAATCATCACCTATCAGAAATTACGCCTTCTTTTGGTTTGACTTGGGTGGAGAAAGTTTCTACAGGTAATTTCAGGGAAGACAACTAAGCCTCATTTCTTTCTAGTCTGACCTTCATGGCTGCACATTTCTTTGTGCATAAACACATGTAGGTCTCCGCAGGGAATGTGAAACCTTCCTTTTTCACATAGCTCCACAACCAACAAACATACTTGTTAAAAAATGCAAAACCATGACCATCTTCTGTTGATCTAGTCAAAAGGAAGATGAAAAATGCTAATGAACTAGACCACCCCATTTAAAGATTTAGCTTAAGACTTATAAAATGCAAATATATACATTAAATACACACTTAGAAGAAAAATGTGACCCTACTGTACCAAAGTAATGTGTGAGTTGTTATATTTCTTAGCTGAGGCAGAAATAATTGCTGAATAATTGCATGTATAACAAAAAATATTGCTGAATGAATTGACACTTATTTCAAAAACGACTAAATCTTCCAAAAGTTCAAATACTTCAAAATCTGACATGCATTTTTTCAATTCTGTGTGTTATTCCAAGGGTTCATACAAACTGGCCAGCTAGACAATGCTTAAATTTTTCAAGAAAATGCTACAATTTTATATATTTTAACATAAAAACTCATCCAGTCTTTTAGAAACTCTGCTTTTGAGAGCAGAATCCAAGCAGCCCCAAACACTGTGAAGTACAATGGCTATAGGCTAGTTTTAGATACCTGGTGTATCAGCTTTTCTAGAAATGCTGCTGTGTTTCCATTTTCTTTACAGGGAGTCTCAGGCAAATATGGTCCTAACTAGGGCATCTTGGATCTGCTGTATTATATTTTATAAATATGGGCCCGTTGCCTTGGAGGTCATAACAAAATCGCATCTGAGAAACAGGAAAACAATCAAGACAGAGGGACAGAGAAAGAAAAAGTTTTTGAGTTGGCCCCTGAAAATGCTGAATTCACCCCAGTGTAATTCTGCTGAAAACAATGGAAGTACACAGGAGCTGAACTTTTCCCACTGTCTTTACATAACAGCAAGCAGCCTTTAAAACAATTTTATCTAATTAAAGTATGTTATAGTTCTGCTTATTTTCAGTATGGGAATGGAAATTAGCTATGTTGGACTGAGTTTTTGTATTATTTTTGTATTCTTACAACACATGACAATGCAAATGATTACTTTCTCAATCTTTGGAAACCCTTTTTCCAACCAGAGACTCTGCTTGGTGTTGGAAGGGTGACAATCCTGATACAGGAGAGGAAGGGTCAAGAATGAACACTGACAATACCACAGCCTCAGCATTCACATTCACTGCCAGAGTGCTCCCTAGGTAACAGTAATTTGCCATAAACTCATTAAGGGATGAATTTGGCCTCTTATAATTCAATTTCCTGTAACAAGCAGTAAGAAGTTGTTTTGCAAATAGAATAGAGACCTGGTGGAGGTTTAATACCTCTGGGAATGCAAGGTGAGGGCAACTCCCAAAATAATTAAGGGAAAACTTCCTGTGGATTCCACAGTGTGAGGAAGGCTCTGCCTTACATCCCCAATGAGGTGAACAGCACGATGGGGGCAGAAGTGTGTAAGTACTTGCAGCCTTTGGCATCAGGAGCTGCAGTTCTGCCAGGTCCCAAAAGAGATGCAGGAAAGAAGGCTCCTCCTTGCAACTACCACTCATCCTCCTTAACACCCCAGCACAGGCTGCTCATCACAACTACCATGCTGTTAACTCCCCTGGCACTGGAGTGAGATCTCCCAGTGGTTTCCTCAGAAGCTGCATGAAGTACAAAGGTACAGCTGTAGAGGACATCAAATAGATGACATTCTCTGGTTTAGTGCAAATCACCACGGACTTATACTTAGGTGAAATCAAAATTAATATTCTCATAAAATAACAAGAAAAATACTTACCACCTCATTTTTAAGCTCTGCTGACACACATAGTTTTAGCTACAATAAAGAAATTTTGTCTGATTTCCAAAAGAAATTTGCTGAGAATCACAGTGCAGTAAACTTGCTCTAGCTCTCCCTTTTTACTTGTTTTTAAAGCTGTACTAGATCATTAGGGCATATGTAGAGCAGCAAAAAGCAGCAAATCATTTGCCAAAGAGCGAGACATTGGATTTCCATAAGAAAAAATGTTGACATTTAAAAATACATACAATTACTCCAGCTAGCAACAGACCAAAGATAGGAAAGTGATCATTCCTTTGAGTAATAAATCATACTTGGCACTCTTTTTGGCAGAGCTATGTTAAGAACTAGTCTCCTGATGTTAACACACAAAGCTACTGGAATTTCATAAGCTTTCTACAATTGCATACATAAGAAAAATTTAAGATAGAGCAGTTGGCATGAAGAAAGTTTGTGTAACAAATAATTCTAGGATTTTTTTTTTTTTTAAGTTAAATCACCCACTGGAGTGTGAAAAAATGCATTGTGTACAGCAGTGCTTTAAGGCAGAGCTGAAATTCAGCCTTTGCACAAGGAGGGTGGCACTGCAGCAATCTGCTAGCATATCTATAGAGCGGAGCCCAGACAAGCCATCAGGAAAGGAGAATAAGCTCATGTGCTCATTCTTCACCCACCCTACCAGTGCACTGCAGCTTGTGAGTCACTCAAAAATCCTGTAGAGAGACAGACAATAGAGTTATTTGCCTAAATACACTCTGAAACGTGTCACAGTCAGTGCTTTCTCCACCTGTGAGTGCTAAAAGCATCACGGTGCTAAAACATCTCCCACAGACAACTGCAGTGACCACGGGATCTGCTGTTGAGCTCGTACTTACAGTGTCGGCCGGGACAAAGCTCGGTATTTAACTATTTCTTCATAAACTGCTTCCACATGCTTGTCTGCTCATTGTGCCATTTCTTCCATTGATTGCTTGTGTTTGACAGCATCTGGGCTGAAAAACGAACCCTTTCCCCCTCTTTTGCGAAATCAGCAGACTGCGGAGGGGTGCGTGACCACTGCTGCAGCCAATGTATCCAAACAGCCCAATGCAGCAGAGGCTTTAGCTCCCCCTTCCCAGCCTGGTTTTTTTTTTCTTTGTCTGTGTGTTGAGGTTTTTTTTTAAAGTGATATGGTCCTGATTACCCTCAGTTTTTCAGGAACACAATACAAACTGCAGGCACGGGGTAGTCACCAGAGGGGGAAGGATACCGAGACAGAAGACCAAAATAACACAATTTTAAGAGATGCTACCCAAGGCATAGCATCTATTTGAACTACTTCCTGTAATAGATCCAATTTTGTAGTTGTCTCTGTTTAATTCAAGTGTAAGTCCTTACATTTTGCTGCATTATTTCTTCACTTTTTGCATTTTTTCAGTTTATTCAATAGAAATAACAGGGTTTCTACCTATTTATTTCATGGTTCAGCTATCCTGATGTGTCAAAGAACATTTACATTTAAAATGTTTGCAATTTGAAGAAGTCTCCCTTGAAAACTTGTGTCTGTATAGCAGCTTTAGTAAATACCTTTACTGTTCTGCTTTATCAACAATGTGTTATGCTCACACTCTTTAGGATAGCCTGAAATTAATTTTGTTGGTGTTGACTACATCAAGACTCAGAAATGTGTGTGCTACCAGTGGCATCTGATTTTGTTTTTTCTTTTCCAAGTTGACACAGGTAGCTGTTAGTGCTTACACACTTATCTTAAGCACTTAGACACTTTAAAACTTATGTACTCCTTATGTACTTCACATTCATATTCCTATTCACGTGATGTACTGCGGAAAGCAGACCTCAGAATTTAAGGTATTTCTAAGATATTTCATTCTCTCACATTAGTCACCTGTCTTAACCAGTCAGGTTGTCCTCCAAGAAAACCAATTACTTTTCCTTTGAGAGCCCTTCTAACGTTGCCAGTTGTGTTTCTTTGAAATTCACTTCTCAGTGCAGAGTGCTGTCCCTCCCCATTATACTGCAGCTCACAGCCAGAAATACCTCCTTCCAATCTGTCAGTCTTCATTTAAAATGCTGTACTAACATAGCACTTCACAAGAGCTTCAGAACTAGCTGAAAGGGTGAGATTATGGATTTCTAGGAAGTCTGGAGCTCTCTTGTCCCTCTGCAGTCCTTGGCTGCACTGGCAATGCACTAGAAACAGCTTCTCTACAGGATACCCTGAGATAAGCTCAGTTGGCTAGAGCACGGTGCTAATAATACCAAGGTATCAATCCCCATTCTATCTCTGTATGGGACACTCACTTCGGAGTTGGATCTGATGATCCTTGTTGGTCCCCTCCACCTCAGAATATTCTGGGAAATCTTTAATTTCTGCAGAGGCAGAGAAAGCAAACACAAAGTGCTATTGCAGCTTTGTAAAGACAGAGGACTCCTTAGAGAATTCCTGGACTTTACTATGACTGATGCTTTTGGTTAAAAAAACCTGTTTTCCTGCCAAGGAGCTGAGGCTGACTTCTCTCATACTGAAGGTTAAAACACTAAGATGCTTCTGCAGCATTGTATAAAAAGAAATATTAAACTTCCAAGCAAAAGAATCCTGTTTCATGTTAAAGTACATCTGATAGTTAGTGAAATTAATTGTGTTATCACAACCAATTTACCAGGAGAGGCCAACATCCTTGTATTTAGAGTCATGAAAGGTCAAGAGCAGCTGAGCATAAGTGAGCAACAATACTAGCCCTACAGTATTTCTTTTTGTCACACAGAGATCAAGGAAAACATATTTTTCTTGTCTCAGCTTTAACCACAGGCACAGTAAGAAATCCTCTCTGAGTTGAAGAAAACAAAAGGACATTGTAACCAGGCAGAGCAGACTGTTTAGCCAGGAAAACATGCAGTGCCAGTCTCCAAAACATTGCCCTGCTGGATAAGCTCCTGCAGCACAATGATCTCACACAGCTGTCGAGTTGCTCCTAAGTTTAGCTGCTGAAAGCATTGGCTCCAATGCAGTGACACACTGAGAACAACCTGTCCAAGCAGGTCAGCTGCAACTGCCTGTGGCCATGCTGGCCACACAGGCCAGTAGGGTGATATCAACCCTGATTAAATGAAAGCAGAAAAAAAATCCACATGGGGGCTGGCCATGAAGCCACAGATAACACAGGAAGTATCACAAGGATAGGAGGCAATGGGGGACAGGACATTGAAATGAGAATTCTTTTAAAGCATCCTCTCACAAAGAGCTCAAATCCTTTTTAAGCAGCAGGCATAAAAAGCCCTCATTTGAAATTCCATTCCTAGAATGAAAATAGATTGTGAACTACTAGCATTATTAGCAGTCTTCTTATGGAAGAATGTCAGCTGAGGGCAGCCCTGTGTTTGGAAACTGAGCCTGAAAGAGCAGCTGGGCTTCCCGTGTGGGAAGCAGGTGAAGGGCAAATTTCCCCTCTAGGGACATTTTGAAACAAAGGCAAAAATAAGTAATTTGATTGATGCATTCAGCATCCCAGCCATGGAAATCAAGTAAAATTAGAAGGTGCATTGTTGCTACTGAGTTTGGTATGACTTTTATTAGTGCTGACATGAGTAAAGTGCACCCAGCTACTCAAATGGGTGGCCCTCGATGCTGATGCCTTATAAAGTTCATCTGCCTCCTCCTTCAGCTAAAACCATTCTTCTTAATTGTCCACCTCTTTAACTTCACTTTGAGGCACACCTCATGTCACGCAGCACCCCTGGTGTTGGCAGCCTCTGCACGGTGCCTGTAGAGAAGCTGCACAAAGTAACATCCCCTGCTGCCCCTTGGGCACTTGCTGACTGTGGCCATGGCAATGTGGGAGGAGAGCTGGGTTCCCAGTGGGCATCTCTGGGCTGGAGGCAGCCAAAAACACGTGCTGTTACTCACATCCTGCAACACACAGGGCCAGTATCATGCTCCAGGATGAACAAATGGTTTCATCATCCAGGTGCAGCCCACGATTATCACCATAATGAGGAGAGCTGAAGTATTCCTCAAGTGGCAGTGTATTGCATCTAAGTAACAGACGCAGAAGTTACAAAGGAGCTCTGACTGCTTTAACTTTGTGGAAAATCTCAGAAGAGGTGACCCAACACTTATGAGAAATACAAAACAGAATTCAAAATCTTAATCACAATTAATTTTTATAGAGAGAGCTCTATTTCCTCCACAATTTTACTAGATTTTTCCAGGCATTTCAAGATCACACTCCTTGGCTGTAGGAGGAAAACCATAAATTTCCTGTTTAATTTGTCTCCCCAGCCCCCAGCATACCCAACCTCCAATTAAAGGGGATAAAAATGAGGCTTAGCCGTAAAACCTTCCTACAAAATCCATCTGTTAGTGACCTGCACTACGTAACAGCAAAGATTAGGTGGGCTCTTTGAAGTTAATGAATGTACAACAGATAACTAATTAGTAATATTTGAAGATAAGTTGAGTTGCAGACAATCTGAATTCATTTCTTAAAATATCAACAATAATGAGGGTTTTAATCCTATGAGGTTAAGTATATGAAACTGCATTAGTTGGATATTGTAGTAAGATCACTGTAATACTTCGAACAGCAAACTCTTCAGCACAGCCTGCTCCAGCCGTCTCAAGTGACTCACTTGTGGTTTAAAGGTGCTGCAGTGAAAAGGTTTTTTTAAAAAAAAAAGAAAAAATATGGGAAAGAGATGATCTAACTGAAAAGTCTTCAGTACTGTGAGTTCTAAGACTCCTGATTTGCTTCTCTTTAAAGTTAAAATAATGATTCCTGCATTTTGTAATTGATCATATCTGCGGTAGACCTCTCGTTAACCTTGATAAAAAGACAGAAATGTTATAAATTAACATTTCTAGGCTGTGATCCAGGATGATTAAAATACCATCTTGCCCAGGCTATTAGTGCCATAACAATTATAATGCCAGCAGGGCCAGGCAATTAGCGTTTGTGTGATTAAAATACCAGTCTGGTCTTCTAGAGCCAGAGTGATTAGTATGTTGCCAGCCCTGGCTATTAGTGTTAGCACCACCAATGGCGTGGAATTTTACAGTCCTTTGATAATTAATTTAGGCTCAGATTATCTTGACATGCTGCTTTTTCATTAACTATACTTTTCATAATCGAAATACATATATGTATATTTCAAATATTCATGTAATCATAAGAAAAATATATTTTGGTGCATTTGTGCTGCCATGATAATGGGAAATTTAACATATTGTCTGGGTAGGGGGAGTCATGAAAAGACTGGATTATCAAGTAAGAATTCCTAGCAGGGAAAATAAAACAATGATGAAATGTGTTCACCCCTCTGACTAAAACTTAAATGCCAGCTCAGTCAGCCCATGGCATGCAGCCAGAGCCGTGCAGCCTGACTGACCCTATTTGCCCAGGGCAGTGGATGCATTAACTACTGCAGTGCAGTGCAGCCCTGAGTTCTCAGACAGGTGAAAAACAGCTGATGAGAAGAGTTGGTTTTGACACCAAGTGTTCAAATTCAGAAGATGGGCTTTTTCTATGATTAATCTGGGACAACACTGATGGAGGGGCAAAATTCAACATTAAGATCAAAAAGGCCATGGAAAATTCACTAGTGGAGACGTGGCTCAGGCTCCCAGGAGAGGCCAGGCCATGAAGAAGCAGTTTTGTTGAAGCAGACACTTAGAGGAGTTTGAAGCCACGTCACAGCAGCTGGTTGGGCTGTAGTGCTCAGACCATCAGTGTTAAACTCAGAATTGCATTTACACTGCTTCTTAGGAACTCTGTAGCATTCCCATATACACATACATGTATATACATACACACACACTATGTTCTCTCTATATCTTCATATTTTCATATTGACCATTTACTGCAGTTTTGAATTTTCTGGTTTTTAATCAACTCTCTATATATCCATGCAGTGTTATCCTATGACCACTTGAAATTCCTTAAAAGCCCTTGACAGTGAACTCAAATGCCTTTGGAACTCTAGGTAGACAGGATTTCCAGTATCCTCATATGCTGTTCCTTTCTATTCATGTGGGGTGTGTGTTTTGGACCTAAAAAAATTCATGTTGACTTTTTCACAGTGTCATAGTTATTCATGTGTCCTCTAATTTTATTCTTTATTACAAGTCTTGTGGAAGTGTCCTATCCTCAGCTCCCTATTTGGAACCCATTTTGAAAAATTACACCATCAGTTTCTTTCCAGCCCTGTGGGAACCAAAGGAGTTTGATGTTATAAGCATGGATAGTCATGAAGGTATTTCATTTGAGAGTTGTTAAACAAACTGATTTTTAAGGATGTCTAGGCCCTGGTAATTTGTTACTCTTCATTTTCTCTACTGTTCTACAAATACTTCACTCCAAGGCAGCAACTATGTGTAGCTTCTATCTGGATGGATGATTTTTCATGGAGATCTCTTTTGTGGTGAACATAGATGCCAATAACTGATACAGCTTTTCCTGCTATGGGCTTATTTGCTTTGTTTACCATGGAAGAGCTTTATGGGAAGCATTTGAAAAACTATGTAGAATTAGTTTTGTGGTTTTGTACATTGTTCCTCAGTAACCAACTCAGAGCCGTGTCACTCCCAGTCTTGGTTTATTTATTTATAAATTATATTTTCCTACATGAGAAGATGTTTCAGCTAAGCAATGGTAGCTCATACCTTCTTAAACATGATATCACACAGAGTGTAAGGTAAGCATGAACTAGCACTAATCACTGTGATCAACATTCAGGGCAGAGTCATGCTTAACACATTATCTTTCACAATTTAAATATTCACCCAGGAGAGAAAGATGAAAATACCCATATGTAACAATTTCCAGACACCCCAACAGATATAAGTAAAGACTTACACAACATTCTAGAGATCTCTCATCTTTCTCTCTTGCACCGACTTGCCAGGGATCATGACGGGACAGAAGAGCAGGCTGTGTGAAATGAGGGGTGTCAAAGTGGGCTTTGAAGACAGACTGGGAGCATGAGTCATTACAGTGTCAACAGTGTGCACCCTGCCTCCATCCAGCAGTCAGAGAAAATATTATTAATTTTTGTAATAAATCATAGTAGATATATGATATAAAATGGACATATTCTATATTATGTGTTCTTTTAGGAATAAATATAATGTAATTTTCTGTATTTATTTATAAATATGTTTGTTTCAAAAAACTACAACTCATCTTGAAAATCATAATTATTAGAAAGGTTGTTGATAACCATTATCTGCTGGTGTAGTTGAGCCATGAAGAAGGAAAGAGTGATCAACAGGGGACAGAAAATGGGAAGTTATTAGTGAGAGCTGTTTACAAGGTCCTATGTGATTCCAATTTAGTCCCAGTCAAGCAGGATGCAAAAAAAACGCAGAAAACAGATTCAGAGAAGCCCTAGAAATAGAGTTAGAAAAACAGTGCTCACCTTGAAAGAGATTAAGCCTTTGTTTATCAAAGGAAGGTGAAAAGAAAAATAACTGATCATCAGCAATAGCTATTGATAACCAGGAAGCAGGTGTTTTTAACCTACTGGACAGTATCAATTTCTTGTTCACAAGTACTCTTCTCTTTTTTATTTTCATGCTTCTGTGTGTGTGTGTGTGTGTGTGTGTGTGTGTGCACGCGTCTATTCCCCATTTCATATTTTTTTAACAAAATTGATTTTTCTGCAAAAAGTTAAGAAGTATTTTCCTCTACAAAACTTTCCTAAGTCAGTTTTCACAAACTTTTTGATAATCAGCTTTGTCTTTACCTCCCATTTCATCATGCTTTACTGTATTTGCCTCACTATCAGACAACTCACTCATGGGGAAAATCTTATTCATAGAATCTTCCCATATGTGCTTTTTGTCTGGCTCAAGAGCTACTCCCTGTCATTTTGTAGTTTCTCTCATGTTTTAGTGTGTTCAGGCTCTACTGACAAGTCAGTGGCCTTTTATTTCTGACATCTAGTATTTCATACTTATTAAGTATAAATGGAGCTCTTCTCTCACCTTTCCTCCTCCATCTTCCCTTCCCCCTTCCCCTGAAATCAGTCAGACAGTTCAAAACAATCATTTCAGGTAGTTGTTCCCAAGAGGATGAAGACCAGATTTCTCCATGACTGGCAGAAATGCCTCAGCTTCAAGGATTTCTCTTAGGATTTTGATTCTAACTGGCCTTGCTTTTTCTCTTCTTCTACCTATGTGAACGTGTAGAAGCCAAAACAGAAAGGAATGGCCAGTGGCCACACTAGCTATGGGCCACAGAGAGCCCTGAAGTATGCTGACCTCTGCCAGGAGTACAGAGAGCCTGACTATGGTATTACTGCTCCTGAAATAGAGCTGCCCAAGATGCCTCTGCATCAGCAAATGGGTGGGAACTGGCTGCATTGCATGTCAAAACATGCATAGACACAGTCTTCCATGATAATTTTATAGTGATGCCATCTGTCTCCTTTTCATTGTCATGGGATATTTTTATTTATGAGGAAGGGTAGACTGTCTTAGGAGATTAGATGTTAGATAATGTTCTCAAAGAAAATAAATAAATAATACAATGATAAAATAAAATAATAAATAAAATAAACACCACACTGACAGCCCTACCTCTGTTGCTCTCACAGACCTTAGGCCCAGCACTCGGATGCACTCTATAGCTTCTTCATGACGTCTCCTAACAGCCTGTGACTTCACCCAAAGTGAGACAAGCAGACTCATCCCATCAAAAATGTCAGAAGCAAAAGCTTCCTTTGTGTAAGTTACCTAAGATGGGTATACAAGAAAAAAAGTATTTCATGGGGCACCATCACTAATAGGTGTGCTGATATTTTCATTCCTTCAGAGTTACTTCTCTCTCCTGTGCCTCACAGGCAGCAAATGCCTGATGGATTTGAACAAGAGAGGTTTATAGGTCTCCTCTAGAAGCACTACACTGTGTTTCTAGCTACTTCATATGAGTAAGAAACTTTAAGGCTGGTGCTTGGTTTGTTTTTCTAGATTTTTGGCTGTTTAAAAATCAGCTATGGATTTATTTTTGATAATGCCTAAACTGCCATGGTTGCAGGGTAAGGATGAGCAGAATATATATTGTTAACTTGGTCATCCCTATGAATATATGGATTCTCTTCATCTGTGCGTTTTGTTAGCCATCTTACTTTTCTTTGTCTAACTGGAACCCTCTGAGAGCCAACAGGTATCACTTTAGGGAGTATTGATTCATCCAAGACTCATCTTCTCTCCTCCCTGTGCAACATCTGACTCCCCACATTGCACTTCCAACATCTGTTCAAGTTATTGCAGGCTGGTATCAGGAGCCTGACATGCTTGGCATCATCCTTTCTGAAGCAAGGCTGCCATCAGCTGTAATACCAGCACGCTCAGAAGCTCTTTCATGCACAGCTCTGTCAATGCCCATAAGCACTGACAGGACCCAAAGCTTGCCAAAAGTTAGGGAAGTTATTCCTAGAAGGTGGCAAGGAGGCTCACTATTCAGTATGCCAGAAATTGTACTGGAAATTACAAGCAGTGATGCTGCTCTATCAGACAACTAGAATAACGTCCTCAGTTTTGGTGGTAGAGATAATGATTTCTTTTCAACAGTCCTGTAAGTGACCTCAGATTAATAAATACTCTCACTTTCAGTTTTCTTACCATCACTGGGTTCAGATCCACTTTATCACAACACTGCATCTTTCAAGCTTGCCAGTTCCTCATTCAGTAGCTCCACCAGAGCTAGTGGAACAGGCATATTGGTGGACTTACGTGTCATACTCACACGGGACGTTTTGAGCAGACACAGCTCAATTTTCCTGTGCTCTGAACCAAAAGCTATTTAGCTGTGATTAGCACAATCCTGATCCCAAGCCATTAAGCTCTGCTGAGAGGCAAAGTATATTAGCTTAGGCTGGATGCCACATAAACACTTGGAGCAGTGAAAGAGTGAGCTCGTGTTGGTCTGCAAAAAAATCATGTAGCCCTACCAATTGCCTACATGCATGGATCTGCTTCTAATTAAATTTTGCAGATGACACCAGTTTGGGGGGAGTTGGTGAATACATTTGAGAACAGGCAATTCAGCGAGACCTTGAATGGCTAGAGGAATGGTCCAGCCTTGAGAAATTGAAGGACTTGCTCCTGGAAAGGATGAGCCTCTGGCACCAGTGCAGGTTGATTCTGCCTGGCTGGCAGCTGGTCTGTGAAGAGGGCCGAGGGCACTGGTGAGCAGCAAGCTGAGCATGAGCCAGCAGTGACCCTGGCACCAACAAAGGCCAACAGATAGTGGACTGGATGACCAGGAGCAGAGCCAGAGACCAAAGGAAGCACTTATTCCCCCTACTCAGCACTTACTGGACCTCATCTAGGTAACTGTATCCAAATTCAGGGCCCTGAATATAGGAGAAGCACTGATTATAACTGGACTGAGTTCAGCAGAGGCCACCACTTTTTGGGGGCTGGATCACTGGCCCTGTGAGGAGATGCTGGAGGAGTGGACTTGTTCAGCCTGAGCAAAGATGGCTTCAGGGGACCTAACAGCTCCTAGTACCAGCAGGGAGGTCACTGAGGAGGAGCCAGGCTCTTCACAGCAGTGCAGGACAGGAAGATGAGAACCAGTAAGTATATTTTGAAAGAAGGGAGGTTAAAACTGATGTGCTGGGTTTGGCTGGGATGGAGTCAATTTTCTTCATAGCAGCTGGTACGGGGCTGTGTTTTGGATTTGTACTGAAACAGTGTTAATACCAGATTGATGTTTTGCTCACTGCTGAGTAAAACACAAAGCCAAAGCCTTTTCTGCCTCTCATGTCAACTCACCAGTGATTGGGCTGGAGGTGCACAAGAAGTTGGGAAGGACAGCAGCCCAAGACAGCTGATCCCAACTGACCAAGGGTCAGACCACTTCTTACACACTTCCAGACCGTATGGTGCCATGCTCAGCAATAAAACTGGAGATGGAGGTTGACAGGAAGGCCACTGCTCAGGGACTGGCTGTGTATTGGCCAATTGGCAATGAGCAACTTTTTTTCCTTTTCATACCTTATTTTTTTTCTTGTGTTTTACTTTCATCTCTCTTTGGTGTTTTTATAGGGTGTTTTCCCTTACAATTGAAAAAAAAAAAAAAAAAAAAGAAAAGAAAAGAAAAAGCAAACAACTTTTAAATTATCAAACTGGTTTTATGTCAGTACATTCTTTCTCACTTTTACCCTGAAGATTCTTTCCCCCTTACCACTGTGGGGCATTGTGTGATGTTTAATTATTGGCTGGAGTTAAACCACAACAACTGGATAGAACTTTTGTCCCTATGAGGACATCCAAGCAGAGGCACAGGTTGCCAAGAGAAGTGATGCACTCTCTGTCTTTGGTGGTTTTCAAGCCCTAACTGGATGAAGCCCTGACCTCAGAGCTGACTCTTCTGTGGGAGAAAGTTGGATCAGAGGCCTCCTATGGTCTCCCATGCTTCAATTACACTGCAGCCCTGTGATCCCCTAATCCTGTATGTCCATCCTCTTGAAAACGTGTCCCTTCAGCCCATTAAATTTCTGGACAGACATGACAGCAACAGCTCCACTTCTGTCCTGCCACACATGCAGAGCCACCTCTTTCTATACCTTTCCTTGTATCTGTCTGAGATCCAAGCTCAGCACTGCAGCTGCACTTCAGCAAGATGGTTGAAACAGCTTTCCTTGGAAGCTGAGTGGGAGAAGCTTCTTCATCACTTCTTATGAGTAGTTCTTGATTAAAAAAAACCCAAACGAAGAAACAAACCACTGCACCTGTATCTTACTTTCACATATGCAAACAGGTAAAAAAGAGATTGAGGAGATCCCTTTTATGTCTCCATTAGGAAGCTTAGATGGGAATCTGGCCTATCCGTCTTGAAGGCACATCTGTAGGTGCACTTCCATGAAATATTCTAGAAGATAATAAAAAAAACCTCTATAGGTAATATGTGAGTTTACATTTGTATGTGATTCATTTGTACTTCTCATGCATAGTTCTGGTCATGGCTAAAGAATTTTATTCCCAGACCAAATGCATCATTCATAACTTTTTAAGAAACTAGAATCAAGTGTTCTTCAAACTCATATTTTAGGTATTTTTGAATGAAAAACAATCCAGAATACATTAAGAAAGCAAGAAATGTTAAATTATGTAAGCATAAACCTACTTTTTTTTTTTTTTAACTCCACAAAACTAGTATTACGGGAATAATAAAAAATTGCAGCACTACTGCCTGAGGAAGGATGACAGGGCGTGTCCCTCAAACTCAGATGGAAAATCTCTTCTATTGGGACTGAGTGTCACTGAAAGGACTGAAAATTCCACACAATGAATATAGTCACCAATTGCTCATACAACTATGAATTTTCATAGAATATTTTTAAAATATAGGCAGGTACTCACATTTATACCAGAACTGGCCTTGAGTAACAGTCATAGAATCATAGACATAGAATCACAGTCACAGAAAGCCAACTGTATCCTGGGCTGCATCAAAAGAAATATGACGAGCAGTTCAAGGGAGGTGATTCTGCCCCTCTACTGCCCTCATAAGACCCCACATGGAGTGCTGCATCCAGGTCTGGGGCTCCCAGCATAAGAAGGATGTTGGCCTGTTGCAGTGAGTTCAGAGGAGGACCATGAAGATGATCAGAGGGCTGGAGTACCTCTCCTGTGAAGACAGGCTGAGAGAGTTGAGGTTGTTCACTCTGGAGAAGAGAAGCCTCTGGGTAGACCTTAGAGCAGCCTTCCAATACCTAAAGGAGGCCCACAGGAAAGATGAGGAGGGACTCTTTATCAGGAAGTATAGTGGTAGGACAAGGGTTAATGGTTTTAAAGTGTAACAATGTAGATTGGGGTTAGGAAAAAATCCTTCCAGTCGTGAAGCACTTGAAGAGGTTGCCCAGAGAAGCTGTGGTTGTCCCACAACTGGAAAAGTTCAAGGCCAGGTTAGATGGGGCTTTGACTGGCCTGGTCTAGTGGAAGGTGTCCCTCCTCATGGCAGCATGGGTTGGAATGAAATGAATATTATGGCACCTTCCAACCCAAACCATTCTGTGATTCTATGACAATCATAGAATCATTAGGTTTGAAAACATCATCGAGTCCAACCTTTAACCCAGCACTGTCAAATCCCCCCCAAAACCACGTCCCTAAGTGCCACATCCACACATTTTTTGAACACTTCCAGGAAGGGTGATTTCACCACACCTCTGGGCAGCCTGTTCCAATGCTTGACCACCCTTTTCGTGAAGAAATTTTTCCTAGTACCCTATCCAACCTCCCCTGGTGCAACTTGAGGCCATTTCCTCTTGTCCTGTCACTTGCTACCTGGGAGAAGAGACTGATCCTCACCTTGCTACATTCTCACTTCGTAGAGAGTGAGGAAGTCTCCCCGAGCCTTCTTTAACCTGGGCTAAAGAATCCCAGCTTTCTCAGCTGCTCCTCATAGGAATTATGTTCCAGACACTCCACCAGTTTTGCTGCTTTTCTCTGGACACACTCCAGCACCTCGATGCCTTCAGTCTCAGCGTTGTTTAATTTCTTCTTGATAATTCTCACTTCGATTCACTTTTTCACTTCCAGTCAGCTTCACCCATGAGCGGAGCTCTGCTGTAGGTGTCTGGGAGGAGAGGACTCGGGGTTGTTCCCTCCACTGCCACCACGAGAGGTCCCCCCAGCCCTGCCAGCCGGGCCCTCTGCGCGTCACCGGGGATGTTGCCTGGGCTGAGGCTGGAGCCTGGCACGGCATCAGTCGCAACAGCCTGGGGCACCACGAGAAAGCCACTTAGTCCAACTTGGATACCTAAAATGAAGCACCTAACTATGAAATTTGATTTGTTATGGTGTTTTGTTTGTTTTTTGGGTTTTTTTTTGGTTTTTTTTTTGGTTTTTTTTTGCACTCCCCTAAATGGATGTGCTTCCATTGGGAATAAGAACAGAAATAGTAACATCCAGCAGAGAGCAGAGTCTGCTTGTAGCTTGTCTGCCCACTGAAAGGTGTAATTGTATTTGTGGTTCTTTTACATGAAAAGGCATTCAAAATAATGGTATTTACAAATTTCTGCCTTGTACTCTCATCTTTGCAGTTATACCTCCTGCGCATTTTGAAGACTGCGGTTATTTATCAGCTATTCCACTGATAGAGTATAAGTTAAAAAAAAATACCAACAAAACTAGAATTAGAACCTCACTCTTCTCCAAAGTTACTTTTAAAATTTTAATGGAAGTGCAAACAATTTGGTGGCAGTGAGGCCCCCAAGAAAATGCTTAATATAGATGCATATTAAACCTTTTCACATAGCACTTGTCACATGTTTTCACTGAATTGTTTTTGGAGCTGCATTTTTTTAGACATCAAGATGACTTCAGGGATGGGTGTGTTCCAGCTGAACTGTGAATATGAATAATGATTCGTGGTAGTGAAAGCAACACATATCTCTGCAATATTCATCAAGTGAAAGGCAGGTGAAGGCAGCAGCATATTAGCCATCCTGTTAGGTTTGGTCAATGCTATATCGCAATGACTGTCACTTACTTTTTTTTTTTTTTTTAAATTTAAAATCCTGAGAGACCAACTCATTGCTAATTAACTGCTATTGCAGAAGGTAAGGGCAAGGAACAGGTTGGCCTAGTTGTACAGTTAGGAAGAACCAGAGGCTAAATTTGGTAAGACTATGCCCTAGCCTTAATCCAACAAAGCATGCATTTAATCTTAAGTTCATAAGCAATTCGTTGACATCAGTATGGTTATTCTCATGTTTGAAACTATGCACCTGAAAAAATGCTGTACAGGATTGGACCTCTCCCTTCAATACCCTCAAGAGTGTTCACACAATAGTGCCCTTTGTAGGATCTGAAAATCTGGTTCCTCAGCTTCCTTTGCCTGCAGTGATAATGCCTAACATGAGAAGCCGGTCATTTTGGGCCCAGTCCTACTGTGAGCTCCACTTAGGCAGATATGAAAGCCATGAAGAGTCTCTATAGCCTCTTAAAGCCTGTTTACACTAACCACAGAGATTAATCCAGGTGCCTGTTGCATTCTTTCCCCATCAAACTGAGTCTCAAACTGTGACAAAACAACTTCAGCCTGGTAATTCAAGGTCATTGCTGCATCAAGGGAAGAGCTTTAGCTTGTATAAAACTTAGGCAGTGTCTTGTCTTGACAAAATGCCCTGTTTACTTACAGCCTCAAAATTCTGTAAGTGACTTCTGATTAGGACACTGTAAAAATACAGTCCAGTAGACTTAAATGTTTGTTTTCCTAAGCTTCCTAAAAATCTTTCTTAATATCCAGATTAAAAAAAAAAATGTTCAGTAAGTATATAACCTTGTTACCAAGTGAAACTGGTGAATTAGCCTGCATAGGAATGTGTGATGCCTCAGTAACATACCTCAGCAATGTACTGCTATACACAAAGCAGAGTACGTGTATTTGCATGCAACTAGTCATAAACGCTTAAGGTTTTGCACTAGATGGCCCAAGGGGAAATGAAGTAACCTTGTAAGTGTCTGATTAGAAGCGAAAAATGTTATCCTGTCATTTAAGAGTGACTGAAGAGGGGAATACATTTCCAGACCAAAGAGAAGAACTGAAAGAATTTGAATTACTTTCTGATGCTAAGTATATCAGGCATTTGGACAGCGGCCATCCCTGCAAAGCTCCTGTGTGGTGAGCCAGGAGTCCTGTTCCTCACGTAACTGTCACCACGGAGGAGTGGGTGAGGAGTGCCCTTCCCAAAAGGCACCGGCACACTGGTTGCATGGACTTGTGCTGGAGCTCAGTCATGCAGTAGGTTAAAAGCTTTACTAAGTGCCAGGTTGATGCCTTACAGTGGTGCCTTCAACCACAGCATCGGCTTTTTGTTTTGATATCAAAGAGACAGGAAAAATATTTGTGTGCAAGGATATCCCTACAGGCATTATATTCCACTTATAGAAAATAGAAACTGACCCTTGGAGAGCATAGAGATTAGAGCACAAATTTCAGAAGCAGATGCCTCAAGTCTGCCTGCTTGTTCTTGAACACTTAATTTGAAGTTTTGAAAATTGTGTCTGGTGGATATTGCTAACGTGAATGGAAAGTGCAACGGAGGGCTTATATACATCCACAAATTGGGGGTTTGAAGCCTAGTCTCTTCTAAAAATCTTAGCAATTGTGTAGAAAGTACTTGAACAAACCCATATTTTTTGCATCAGCTTTGAAAAAGAAAAGTAAATGAAAACTTTCTTCATAGGGCACACATTTCTTCCTGTCGTTAAAATTTATGATCACACATATTTGTATAGAAGGGCTTTTTCATATTTTTTTCATATTTCAGTATCTTACTTTATGATGGTTGGTATCACCGTTACTATAGTAATGGGGAAACCATATTATTTAAAATGCATATATCAGCAAAAACTCATGAATGGAAGCACATGCATTATGTAAATAGATACAGAGGGTGTGGCTAAAGTCTCTATAGCAGTGCATGTGGTATGTAAATATCACCACTGCTGTGGGTTATCAGTGTATTTTTCACCCATAATTTTATCTTCACTTTGTGTTTCCTTCTATCCCATTACATGGAGACAGTGGTTCCAACACCCAGTTGTTGCTGTGGGGTGCAGAGGTGCCTTCTATTCTTTCTCTTCACCTTCTGCACAACTTTGACTTTACACTCGGGAGCAACCTTCCTGTTGCTTTATGAGCTGAAGCATGAGATTTACTTCTAAAATAGACATTTCTAGAAATGCCCCATTATCTGCAAAAAACAATGAGTCCCTGAATATTGTTTTCTATTTCATTGATCCAAATCTCATCACTGCAGTACAAATTACAGCTGCATTTGGCCTTTGCTGGCTTTGAAGCAATAAGGGAAAACATGTGCGTAATCGTTAACATCTGTGAATTTGCACATTTTGAGGAGCGTTTTTCAATTAAAGGAATGTACCCTCTGAAGATGTTATTAGTTGAGTAGGCATAAATCCTACAGCTCTATTGAAGTCTGAGGTGCAAATAACAGTAAAGCTTTGACTTCAATTGCTGACAAGACTTTTGATAAAATATTCTACACTAGGCAGTAGCTTTATCATAAAAACTTTTAGGAAAAGCTACAGACCATTATGCTGAGAGTAGTGCAGATCAGAAATAAGTACATAAAGACAGTGTTTGTAGGAAGAGGTAATAAAGACCATATTTGGATAATATAGACCATATTACCTCTATTCATAAACTTCATCTTGCTTATGTCCTTAAATGGTCATTGCTACTGCAGCATTTAAGGAAGACATTGCTCATGGGCAGGATTTTCAGTTTGAAGTGTCCCTTCATTTTCTTTTTTAATACAGTCAAAAAAGTTTTAAAATATCTAGCAGTTCCTTAGTTACCTATCCAAGATGTAGCAACCATTTTATTTTTTCAAATAGTCATCACACATTCAAAAATGCCTAATGAATCTGCTCTGTTCCTCTGTGCATTTAAAGTGGGGTTGCACAGAAGTGTTGTTCCCAGGATCCAGCAAATGGCTCTGGACAATAGTGGAACTATTCCAACCATTTCCCCATCACCCTATTTAAAACTGCTCCCGCACACTTAGAGCTATTTAAACGTTTTAACCCTGCTAAGTGTTTAGACCCATGAAGGACAAATTCGTGGGTAAGCACTGGAGTTACCATTGTAAAGCCTGGAGGTTTTTATTTTAATATTTGTGGATCTGTCTGAAGCACACCTAACTGCCAAGGTGCTCCATCATCTGCATCCAGCCCCCTGACTGGCCAGGCTTGGCATCTCTTGGATCTTGCTGTGACTTCAGCCTGGCTCACATCCCCAGATGTCCTTCCTTTGTAAACCAGGCATCTGAGGTGGGATGGCTGGCATGCACATGGATTTCACCCCAAAATGTGACCCAGACATGGCCTGTGTGCACATCCTGAGTCAGAAACTCATATGTTTCCCAGGTTATGGTGTCTAGACATAGGCTTAATGCTTCTGGGACAATACTTTACATTTTCCTGCACATAGGTTTCTCATCTGCATAGTGGAGGTAGTGCTACCATAGTGTTGTCCGTGTTGCTTGACATCAGTTTGGGGTAAGAATGGTCTCCCAGGCTCCTTGTTGAGAGTTAAGACATGCACATCATGATTTCTGTTTCGATCTCTGGCCAGTATTACAATTAATACAAGCAAAATAATTTGTTGCAAAATATTAGGGCATCTGTATAGAGTATATCATACTGTAAGAAACCAAAAGGAAAGATTAAATGTAAGTTTGATCTCTCAAAGTTATGTCATGCATGCTTCTCTACTACAACCTGACTGTGGTGATGTCATATACCACATGAATAGGGAATGCTTTTTAAAAAAAGTATGTCGCACCACCTGTTCTCATCCAGCTTTTCTTTTTTTAACTAAAACAACTGCAAGTGAAACACACACTTTCAAGCTAAAGAAACACTTCAACGAGCATCCAATTTCAAAGGGTTCATATTAAAATTCTATGAAGAGAAATCCAACAGGAATAACTCTAGGAATTCAAAAGCATAAAAACTTGCAGTTTCAAATTCCATGCTGGAAGATGACCTATTTTTAGAGACAAATGAGAAGTCCTGCTTCAGTTTAAAACTGTTCTATTTCTGGAGCTCCAGCCAGCTGCCTTCTCAATAAAAATGAGTAATAATAATAGCTACAACATGTGAACATTGGCCTTCTCATAAGGGCTTGCAACTCTAAAAAGACACAACTAATAGTCATTTTCTGCTGCTGCAGCAATTGCATCCATGGCCACACTCACCTTAAGTGAAGGTAAGTTAAACTTTTGGCAGCAAATTTTATTAGAAATTATTATAGGTAAATAAATGCAACGCAAACTGTGAGGAAGAGTGTGTATCTGGACACCTGTTTTTCATTTATAACATTGGATTAAGTTCCTCTCCTCCTGAAGGCAGGAAAAGCATCATCTGAATCCATCTGTGAAAAGCTGAATAAATGATAACTTATGCCAGAATGCAGAAATTCCCTTTCAATTAGAAGTAAACAAAATGGGTTACTGGTAATTAAATTATTGATTATCTTTGCCTGGCACCCATTCCACAATGTTAATTGATGTTTCTGGATTTAGACAACACAGTTCATCACCCTTTTGAATACTATTTCAACAGTTGTACCCTTCCAGATAACATGCGAACATTGTTTTTGAAGCCTGATACTTCCTGGGCTAGAAAGAAAAATGACAGAACATGGTAGGCTTTAATGCCGTGAATGGAAGGACTCTGTGACCATCTAAAGTATAAAGTCTTTCCTACCTGCAAATTTTCCAGCTTTGTGACTCTTGTAACATATACTCAATATGTAATTTGTTTTCTCAGCAAGCAAGCAAGAATTGAACTGTGTGCCAGCTAGGGCCAGATGAGACCTTGATCACTTACACTGTAGGTAAGGGGCACAGAGGCATGAGATCCTTTTGTGATGATAAATGAAGATTTTGAATGTGCAAAAAATATAGTGTTAGAATCTTCAACTTCAGGAAACATGTTATATGCTGCTCTAATTAGATTCATTTGGCTCCATATGCAAAAAGGCTTCATTTATAATGAAGCAGTGAGGCACACACAGCAGAAGATGCAAATAGTGAGTACCAGGTTCCCACACACATATGTGCACATGCATACATACCCAAGCACAAAAGCATGTGACAATTTTTCATTCTTCACTATGTGAACATTCCATAGTTATTTCCTTAATAATATAGATGCAGCATCTGTATTACGCTGATGTCCCTATTTTAGGGCTGATGAACATGACATCAACCAGTAAGTTTGGCAAAATAAGTAAATATATATATATATATATATGAATACTGCCAAACTATTATCAGTTTTGCCAAGAAGTATAATAAATACATTCTTACAACAACAACAACTCTGGAGGAGTATCACAATTGCTACATCACTGCATAGTGATTTTTTCAACAAAGGATTAGAACTTTCAATTAAAAAGCCATTGTCATGCAAGATGACACAATTGCCTCAAAAAAATAATTAAGGCAAATACATATTTATGTAATTAAATATGTATTTCCTCAAGCACTTGCATTTGTGAAGAAAATATCAATTCTGTTCATGCACAGAAATGCAAATAAACAAAAAGGAATTAATCCAAATGACAAATAGAAAACATCTAGTACTAATAATTTTATTCTGTACTACTAGTAATAATAAAGAGAAAAAATCAACTCTATCCCAACCAAAATCAGGACAGCCTCTGTTTTAATGTGTTTGCAACTATACTAGTAATTTTTTCCCCTCACTAGTTTCTGTATCTTTAATTGCCAGTACAGCCACTTATTTTCATTGCAGAAATCTACACTGTGAAACAAGAACAATATAATAGTTAATCAAATACTATAGAAATAGAGGCACTTGTATCATGGCCTTAAGGGCATTCACTGATTCTAGATTGGAGTTTTATCTTGCACATCATATCATCTAGTGTAAAATTTAAATATAAATATGAGCAGAGATATTTAGGTAAGCAATACCAAATCAACCTTAGCAGCATCTTATTTTTGCAAATCAGCTGCATATAAGGTTGGGGTTTTTTTTTTAATTTATTTATTACACCCTACTCATTTCTAGATGTTTGTTCTAATTCCTTTTTTGGGAACATATCAAGGTGAAAAGCCAAATACAACTTCTGACAAGAATCACTCGACAATACCGTTCTCAGAGAGAGACCCTTAGATGGGTTAATTATTTCATCCAAAGCAAAATTTGCAGCTGCTAGGAGCTGACTGAAGACCTTCCAAATTTTTGCTTTTTGTTGTGGATCTTTAGATATCATTGGTTTTGTATATATCTGCCCAACATGTTTTGACAGCTACTTGATCTCATATTATCTGACAAGAAAATGTAGAATAATTTACTGTTATTAATAATAAACTCCCTTAAGTGCTACTTTGCAAACACAGAAAAAGCAAAGCTTACTCACATGCAAAGTGTACTCACATAAAGGGAGCAACATATGAGTATGCCCTGACAAGTTTACCATCTAAGTAAGTTTTGCCTTTATTCCCAGGACAAACTCTTTTCCTTATAATTTTACTCCAGCTGGTTCTGGGGAAGGAAAGATAAAAGGATGCTGGGCTTTGCAGCACATGCTCTACTTGGCCATAGGCACCTCTCTGAGCTCTCTCACACCATGCACGCAACCCGGCTGTCTGGCTGCTCGAGGATCTCTCTGTCTCTTGGTGTCATGCTTCCCAGCACCCACAGGGCTGGGGGCATCCTGGTCTAGGAATACAGGTGTAATAATAAAAGGGGTGAAATAAAATTTAAAACAAAATTAGCCATGATAAGAATCAAAAGAAAGACAAGTTCACCCCTCTTCCTACAGCTCTACAGGCACGTCTGTGTACTTTGATACCAATGGTTGCACATCTGCCATAACCATCTTCCAAGCTGGGTGGATCATGTATTAACAGAGTCCACATTTTAAGACAATAAATTTTTCTGAGAAGCAGTATTAAGTAGTTCATACTACACTAACATGTTTGCATGGATGCCAGTCCTGAGCTGGCCCTTGTCTGGCAGATTCAAAGATGCAGATGCCCATGCTTACCCATATAGATATAGCACAAAGATCTGTACTTTTCTGTTCTCCATATATGTGTAGATACATTCCTTCCCAGTCTCTCAGAACTATCTTTCCTATTAATTTAACATCACTAGCTATAGGACAAAGCCTTAGCTCTTTTCATTAAACCAAATTCTCTCATGATGGATATGGATATGGATATAAATCTGCAAAGCATTATTTCTTTCTCTGGTCTTTATGGATGAAATTCAGCTTTGGCAGAGATGGCTGTATATATCATCCCATCCAAGATGATATAAGTGCAGGAAAAGGGGCTGCAGGATTTTGCGTTCAAAGCAACTCAAACTCTTACTTAGATAGGTCTCAACTCCAATGCTTAGGTTGCTGCATGGTGCTACAGCCTTCAGCAGTGACTTCGGAGTGTGTGTTGCTGTGATGTCAGCTATGCAGTTTTGCATGGCAGCAAGGCATGAAGGTCTACATGCGTAAATGCTAAACCACAGGCTGCTCTCCTCTAAACTCTCTATGCTGTACCTCTAACATTGCTGCAGGAGTATTTGCAATCTATGTGCTCCTGAAACACTGTTCCTTGGATTTCAGTAACAGTACTCATGAGAGCAGAAGCCTACAAGACAAAAAAAAAAAACCACAAAACACCCCCCCCCACAAAAACAACAACAAAACCCACCAAAATAAATAGTTATCAGGAGCTTTTATGATATAATAGTTCAATCCCTTCATGGATTAAGCTAATTAAATGTAAGTAAAAAGTGTGTTTGCTGCAATGCCAGTTCAGCATTGAGGTTCCTAAAATTCAGCACTAAGGAAGTTTATCAAATCCCATGTTAATACGCTACAGCACTGTGTCCCAGGATAAGACTGATGGAATGAAACAGCTTGTGATTGTGGAGCAGATTTTTAAATGAAGCCATAAGTGCCTAATTCTTTGTCTTAA
The DNA here is from genome assembly GCA_038380795.1 of Pyrocephalus nanus. Taxonomy (NCBI): domain Eukaryota; kingdom Metazoa; phylum Chordata; class Aves; order Passeriformes; family Tyrannidae; genus Pyrocephalus; species Pyrocephalus nanus. The sequence goes on from CM076259.1 coordinate 45,531,492, forward strand.
GATTACATCTGAACATTTTTTTACAGATCTCAATCCCTCTGAACTTTAAAACTTCACAATAGCATAATTGATTTTAATCTTTCCTAAGCACTTATCTGATATATGAAACTAGATACTTTATATTGTGATTCAACCCTCAGGCTTTAAAAATTGTAGATACAGCTACTTTGAAAAATGAAATATAAAATAAAAAATCATATCTCTAATGACAGTATTAGGCTTCTTAGTATATGGGTTTATTAATGTGATTAATAAATACAGTCCCTGTTCTTGAGGTAGAAGGAGCCCACAGTTGTGAGAACTTTTGTTCAATGTAACACAAAGCAATATTAATAATTGACTTCACTGAAACATACTGGCAAGGACACTAACTCAGCTATGCAGGACTGTTTAAAATATAGGATTTACAGGATCGTATTTAGGATCTTCAGCACTCCTGCTGTGACTATGTGATTTTAATACCCATCAATGTCAAAATCCACAGACGAATTAAAGTTGGAGCACTGCTGTGAAGTGAGGCCTCATGAACATCTAGGTCCTGGGGCCAAAATCAAATTCATAAGCAAAATCAGATATTCAAGTGTCCGCACTACCTGATGGAGTCTGAAGCATCTACAGATGGGATCTTTACAAAACAGTGCACTGACTGTGTAGCCAAATATATTAACCAGCAGAAAATGGGGAGAGAAGGGCATGTCCCAGTGTCTTCCTGGGGGCCTAAGGGCACAGCAACCTGCTGCAGGATATGCTCACAGACAGCGCAGACCAAAACTGTGTAGGGATGCCCTTTTATTAAAAAAACATTATTATTATAAGCATAAGAATGTTGGATTAGATTATCTCATCTTTCAAGCAAAAGGACTAAAGGCTGGAATGGATGAACTGGGCCAGACTCTGTTTCACCTGCCATCAGTGAAGCAGAGAAGGAGACTTTGGGAAACCAGTTGCAGCTTTCTGATTATCTACCTAAATTTAGTCTACTTAGGGAGGCCTGGAGGACGGCTCACCCTTCCCAGACAACAACCATCCCTCATGAGATCCTCTACAATCGGCAGGCCTGGCTATGATGAGAGTAGTAGTGGGGTGGCTGAAAAGCAAGAGCCTTAGCCCTTTCTTCAGTCTTTATTCAGTGGAGGGATATTAAGGAGCTTTCAACAAATACAGCTGCTCCACTTATCCAGATATGTGAAGGCAGTGGGGGTAGTCAGGTGAATCCCTACAAAGGTCACTTTGCCAATACTGGCACAGGTAGGAGTAATTTCAATCTCATCAGTCAGCACAGGTGGAGTGGTGTAAGGATGTCTCTTTTGCTTTTAGAGCAGGAAAAAATATAAATTATAAACTGAATGTAATGGCTACAAAAGCTAGCTCAGATATCTTCACATGATTTACATGTTGCAGACTCTAAAATTGTGCCTTAAAACTGTTTGAAATTGAGACAATGCATGCTTTGCAAGAAGCAATAGATGCGAAACCTAGAACATATGCCGAAACATCTGTTTGCTTGTTTGTTTTCTCCACATTTTTCTTTTTTTCCTATATTACTCATTTTATTGCTACACCACCAGGTGCCAGTCAAGAGTGGGATGAAAGGATACAAAAATAAAGCTATAGTTTATGCATTTGAAGACTCAGGTGCCACTCTTAACATGAGACATTGTAGTTCTGACTACAAAGCATCTCCCAGGCTTTAGGACACAGAAAATAAACAGTACCAAGCACAAACACTATTAGGACTAATTTTAGACCTTAGCCTCTTATTTCACTGTTTTAAACTGGAATGGAAACTGCACTAAAAAATCCTGAGAACTGAATTTCCACCTCGGATACATGGCTATTTCTCTATGCTATATGACACTCTCCAACCTGTCATGTTCTGCTATCATTCAAAACCATTTATAACTTGTTAACAGGGTGGTGAAAGGGAGCTGAATATTTCCCCAGAATGGTAGTTACACATTTTAATAAAAATCACTATCTTGATCATTTTAAGGACACATAAAATAGTGTGTCAAAATAGCCTTCTTTGACCTCTGGAAACAAGGTCATTTGCTAGAAGGTGGTGTAAAATTAATGCATAAATTACTTTACCCAAATGTAGGCTAACCACTGACAGGAACAAAACACATGCCACAAATTTCTTAAAAATTTCATACCTATTATTAATATAAAAACTCAGGCCAGGAAAGAATAAACCACTGTGGTCTTGATACAGATTTCTCCAAGGAAACATGTGTTGCTTAGTTTCTGAAGAGAAATCTAAACATGATTTTTAAAATGCTCGCATATTTCTTTTTGCAGAAAGCAGGTCATCTGCAGCAGGCTGTGGTGCATAAAGCATTCAGTTTTCACCTATTTTTGACAATATCTGTTCTCCAGGCTTCACAGACCATTTCTACATGCTCCCCTCTTCCCTCTTGGCATGCAGGGGGCTTTCTGCAGGGAGCAGGAGAAACCAGCTCCAGCCTCTGAGGTGGTTCCTTCATACACCAGAGGAGCACCATATCTGGCCCACAGTGGTACAAAGACTTCAAGTTTGAATTTCCCAGATTTCTTCATAATTTTTGTTTATATTTTTGTACATAACTTACTGTTATCTCTTCTTAGGTTAAAGTCTCCTACTATTTCATCTCAGGAAACCGATCTAAATTATGTATTAGATTTTTATAATGTCAGTGCCTGAAGAAGGTAAATTTGATATGCCTTGCTGAATTAATGCAGATGTAAGTCCTTTCACCATGTATAAAAACTTGTAACATAAGGGAAGATGGAAATCATAAAGAATCTGTGATCTGTAATGAGAAAAGTACAAGGTGTAATGAAAAATATAATGAATGTTAACTTTATCTTTGCAGTACAACAGGAAAAAAAAATCCTCCTTAAGAACTTAGCAATGCAACTATAAAGGACTCAGTCCTGAAGTCCTGAGTTAGAAGAAACTTGGCATCTGTGTCAACATATGCTGAATCAAAGTTCACACTGAAATGAGATTTCCCTCTTTCAGATTTCCAATGTTCTTTGTTTCTTTCAACCCTCCTTTCCCCCGCACCCACCACCACACAGCCTCTTTTTCCCTTGTTTGTTGGCCAGAATGCAGAAAAGGTCTTTAAGCAATTTTCCCAGCCCCATCTGAGGAAAAACATCAAACTAAGTAAGATGCAAATAAAAATGCCATCTGTTTTCACGTTTTAAAGTGCCTGACTTTTTGTGTTTATAATTTTTTAAATTACCTAATTTTAAAACCTCAGACTTTAAGTGATATCTTCATTATGCCATGAAAACTAGCACTGAGCGAAGGATAAAGAAAACAAGTTTTTAAATGAACATTTGTTCTTTTTTTTTTTCCCCTGAAAAGCTTTAAGACAAGCAGCTGCAAGAGTGAAATAGTTAATCAGCTCTAGGATACTTAACATGCCAAATTTAATAAATATTTTTAAAGGGAATCATGTCTTGTGCACTTGTCCTGCTTTCCTCCCAGGTTAAGCTTTTGGGATAAACACATTCTCCTCTCCTCAGCTGACCACCAAATGAAAGCTCCGTGCTCTAATTTTGCATGTGTTTTGCTGCTAGTTATGCTGCTCTCCCAGAAGGATAACTGAGAAAAGTTATGACCACTGAGTCACTGGCATTCCTGTGTCCAAAAATGCTATCTTTGTGAGAAAATAAATTGCTGAGATACTACCTGCAGGCTCAACTGGGCACTATGATAAATAAATAAATAAATAAATAGCACAAACGAACAAAAACCCTCCAAGGTTTCAAGTGTTGTATCCATAACATTCACTGGAGTACAAACTTGAGATGGCAAGTGTGTGTGTGTAAGTGTATAAAACTAGCCTGCACAATGGTCATATTAGATACAGTGGAGACATGAGTGTAGAAAACAGACTCTTTATCTCAGACTTTTTTATGGCCAAATTAATCCTCAGTAGCACATGTGAGCAAGCCTTACTCCACAGAGTTAGAGCAAAACTACAAGGGCAGGTGCCACTCAGACTGTCCTGTGTCCTTGGGATCCCTGCCCTAGCAGGCTAACACTTCTTCATGCTTTGGAGGTCAGCAGATAACTCTTTTTTGAGTACCATGCACAGCCTGCCAACATACAAAGGCTGAGGTAAAGACCAGAGGAATTAACCCTGATTTGGGTTTACATCAAGTGCTCCCATCTTATTTCTTTAGGAGAAAAAAACTTGGTGCTTTGAGGCACATCAGGGCTGGGTCATGAAGAGGAAAGTGGCAGCAACAATTAGCCACAAGCCTCTCCAGCTGCCACCTCCCTGCAGAGGTGCTGTAGCTGCAGGAGCCACAGATGGCTCTCAGAGCTTCAGTCACTGCTGCTGCATGGGAGTCCCATGGCAAAAAATAAAAGCTATCCATCCTCAGTTAAGAGGCATTCTGGTCATCTCCTGGGGCTATGCTTCCTTCCACAGCAGGGTGCAACCTGCCGGGCAGCCTGTCACGCAGAGACATAATTTGATCTCCTTTGCAAAGCAAAACTGCCTTTGATCCCCAGCCTGGATTAAAACTCAACTTTGAAGATTTTCTAAGTGGTGCTACATTTAAAACTTTCCTATAAATTAATTTTAAGACCCAACAATTATCTTAGAAAGAGAATTTCCAAGCCCTGCACCTGTGTTGCTATGACTCTCTTTCACAGACATTTGGGTTGGAGTAAGATATTCTTTATAACCTCCAAATATAGGATCCCCCCATCCACATTTTACCTTGGGACACCTCAGGTAGGTCCCAAGATACAAGCTGAAAGTTAGTTTCCCAAAGGGAATCTGCTTCCCTTTGAAGACATGGGCCAACATACACCATAAGTTCCAGCACACAAGCCTGGTGCTAGTGAGATGGACTAATCCCATTCCTCCATGAGTGTCTGAAGCCCAGAGTCCTAAGTAGCTCTTTTACAGAATAGGACAATTAGCCAATTGTATAGACAACTTGATCCTTTGCACTACTTTGGAGTATTGTTTTGGGGAATTTTTGGCAGTCCATTTGGTTACAGACATTTTAAAAACAGATTAGGCAGCCTGATTTCATTGCTGTGCTAGATCTGTGTATCATTGTGACTGAAAACTATTACATAAATGGCAATCACTGGGAAGGAATCTGCCATATTAGAATAAGGTCATTACAATTTACAACTTATAAATATATGTGGATGCAAGAAAATGTATTAAAATACATTCCCAGGAAAATCATAAAATAGATGGCACACAAGATAATTCAAGGCTTGCATAATCTTACAATCTAGCCAAGTACATATGTGCTAAAAAATATTTGCTGATCAGATGAGAAACCATTCAGGAATTGGAGCAGCTTTTAAAAGCATGTTACTGTTATCTGTTAGTCCTCTGTAAACACCATTTGCAATAGTTTATACACATCAGTGACTTGTGCTGAGAAAAGGTCACTGCCGCTCCAATATATATCATTTAGTCCTTTATGTGTTTCAACAGTAGTGAAACTAATTTTCACTTTACTCAGAGGGAGTGTGACTCAGATTAATATGCTAATTTATTCTCCATTGCCACATACCATAAATAATCTCTGACCATGGTATTTTTATGTGTCCATTTATCCTCTTCCTTCCAACAATTTCATATAAGTATGTAAAAAAGGATGGTTTTTTTTCCAGAAGATTAATGTTTTTTACTGGTTTTCATTTTCATGCTATTTAATTGGCTTTTTTTACTACCCTGGTGCCTTTTACAGTTTTAACTGTTTGTCTTCCAAGATCCCCAGCCACCTGTCCAGCTTATGCTCCCTCTCTGAGGTTACCTTTTGTCTGAAATAGTTTGTGATGTATTATTTGTTTCAGATTATGGCTAATTCTTCTCATGCTACATAGACAAAGTGGGTTTTGTTATCTTAATATTCAGCCAGGGCAGAAACGAATGACATCACCTAATCTAACTCTGAATAACGCTGGCCAAAGGACTGCCTTGAATTAACTCCCCTCTCAACTGGAGGAAACTTCTAGAAACACATATGAACTTGATTTAAATTATTCCAGTGATGGTAAATCCACCACAACCCGCGATTAACTGTTCTAGAGTTTAATTAACATCTCCATTAAAAATGTGTGTTTTATTTGTAGTTTACATTTATCTGCTTCGTCTTGCACCAACTGGATGTTATTAAAGCCTAGCTGGTTTTAGAGTTCAAAAAGCCTTTTCACAGTGAGTTTCTGGTTTTGATAAAGGTGCTTATGCATTAGTTGGTTCTCACCCTGAGGCAAGCTTTTGAGGACTCTGGTCATTACTACAGCTCTCCACCTTCTTGACACATAGACATGAGACCCTGGCACTATAATTTCTTTCTCTAAATTCCATGACCATCTGAAGCCAGAGATAATATTTCAGGTGTAATTCTATATTCCACCATTCCCACATCTGAAGATGGAAATTGTCTTTTTCAAAAAAACATCATGTTCTGACGATAATCCTCTTCAAAATTTCCTACATAAGGGACTGAGGCAGGGTCACAGCAAACATCTCTGAGGACACCATTTATGAATTTAAGTGTTACTACTAGTTGCATCAAGTTGCTATTACTAATAGCAGGTAATGATTTGTTCAAGTATTGAGACACAGATGATTCTACATTTACAATTTGCCCTTATCATAATTTATTTCTTCCACATGCATGTCAATATCAGAACAATGTTCGTATAAGAGCACTGAGAGTAATTTGCTACATGATCTTTCACACAGATCATCTTCAAGCATATTCCAATATACATCTATGCTTCAGTATTTAAGGATAATTTTTTTATTTTAAATGTTCTTCCTTACTCCAAAAGAACACAGTGAGCTTTAATAGTCTCAGTCCATTACAGGTGTTTAATCTCCTTTTATCTTCATCTATAAAGATAAGCATGGGTTTTAAAAAAATCACATTTGTCTACAACTCCTTAGAAGTTCCAGAAACTTTGACATTTGAAATATATCAAAGCTGTCTTTAGTGTATTGTGGGTTTTTGAACTGAAAAATATCATTGGTTCATAACGTACTCTGTAGAATATTGTAGATTATATTTTTTCCTATCTGTACATGAAAGCAATTTTAAATTTAGAAACAAGAACATAAATATCTTTAGCAGTAACTTTCTGCTACTTCCATGAATTGTAAACACTTTAGACAGGAAGAAGTTAAAACAAACTAACCACAGATCTCGAAGTCTACTGAAATCAGCAAAAGAACTATCTCTGACTTCAGTGTCTGTGAACCAGTCCCTTAAAACTAGAACTCGAATGCTTCATTCACAGGTTTTTAAAAAATCTAAAATGAGTGAAAAATATCTTGCTGATCAGAAGTTCTTAGTTTTAAAAAATAAATAAATAAATAAACCAAAGCAAACCCCAAAACAGAACAGCTGAGCTTGGCAAAAAGAGAATATGGATACTCTTCTTAGAGAGGGTAGACTCTCCAACCCACAGATCAGAACTGATTCTACTTGTAAATCACTACTACTCACCTAAGTACACTAAACTTTTTTTTATATAACTTCTCCCATATGTGCACATGTTAAAAATCAAAATATTTACTTCAATGAAGTACAAGAGAATTTATTAATATTTCTGGAGCTATATGATGTCAATATAATATAAATTCCACATCCTTAGGCATTCTGTTGAATTGGCCAATTTTCTCCTCATACCTAACTGACCCTGCAGGAGTACATCACCTTTGCCAAGACTTATTCACATGTGAGTGTTTCTATGGCATAAGGTTCTCATACAGTTCTTATAGCAGTTTGGGTTTGAAAGCATGTGTAGTTTTATTCAATAAGATAATCTTCCTACTGACACCTCAAGCATAATTATGGCTTCTTTTGGAGTTTTCGTGTGCTCTGCACAAAGCTGGGTTTGTGTATTTTTTTCAGGAAAGTCCCCAAATTTGACAGTACAAAAATAAAAATTGCCAGAAATCTACAACTTCACAGAGCCTTCACATTTTTCAAATTTTGAAACCTTTTCAAGTTGTAACCTGAAGAAGAGGCATACATTTAATAATGCCACTTCTGTGCTATCTGATAGTGAATTATTTTTATTTCATCTTTCAGTCTACATTTCATCTTTACTATGTTGTGGACTTGCCTTTTTAAGTTTAAACAAGTCTTGTACAGGGCTGATCCCATTTCTCAACATTATTTTTTCTGGCTTTCTCTGTGACCTCAGGAAGACAATTATATTTCCATACAACCATACAAATAAAACCACATATTTTCTCGAACATCATGGCCAGAAACATTTGAAAACTAGGGATGGGAGTTTCTCTGGAAATTTACCAAATTATTTTGGAATAATTACTTCAATAAATTCCAGTAGCTTCACAAGTGTGGGCACACCCTCGGAATGGAGACAACAATTCTGAAGCAAGGGGTAAATTCCACAACAAATCCTCTCCATAAATTACTGCCTCAGCAAGGATATAGCAATTCCTCTACATCTACACATCTGGTCTTGTTTTTAATATCTGCCAAAAGATTTTTAATGGATATTTTTGATATGAGGTGATTTTGTCGTCTTTTGTTGTTCTTATGATAATAATTATGACGTTACTTTTGGAAAACAGTTTAGAATCCTCACCTAGAAAGGTTCACCAATTCAAAACATTATTATCATAATTATTCTTGTATTAATTGGGAAATCCTGTTTGCTGTTTTCCTACCAGTAAGAACAAATTGGCTCTCTTTGCTATTTTTATATCAATAGGGATATGTGCTCTTGTTCTACTATAATTATTTTACTTGTCAACACTTTCATTACTTTGGATATACTTTAGCTGTTCTCTGTATAACTGCTTGCATTCCACGCCCAGTGTGTTCACCTATCATAACATTAATTTCCGGACTCTTTCTTGATGTTTTTCCAAGCCTCTTCGGCAGATTAATAATATTTTAAAAACCCAGACATAACTTTTTTTCTTTCTGAAATTGTCATAAACATATATAAACAGAACAATGTGACAAGTATGCAGTGAAATATACGATAATAAAATTTTACCACATGGTATCTTTTCCTGCAGTCATGCACATGTCTGCATGTGCACGTGTGCATTTGCCAGTGACTTTTTACCATACCAGAGTCACAAATATTAGTTTTAAGGAAGTTGTGCAGACAAATAATATCTCAAGAATATTTTCCTTTAAACAAGCCCGGTATTTCAGTCAACCATTGAATCAAATGATAATCATTTATGTGGGGGATGACTTAGAGCAGTGAAAAACAGTGAAAGGCAGTGTTATTAAAATATTACCAAAAGGAAGAAGTTTTGGTAGTGCATTTAAAGAAGATACAATGAGATAGCTTTTAATTTCTTTATCTAAAAGTATTTAAATGACATGCCCACATGGTGACTATCTTCCTGTAAGCATTTAAAGCCTTCAGAGGATCAAAGGCCATATGACACATACTATATCCACAAAGATCTGAAGGGCATGGGAAACTCCAGGGATATGTCAGAGGATGAAGGTAGTAATAGCGCAATGGGAATTCATCTATCCTTTTGTAATTTGGGGAAGAGCAGAGCACAAAGCTTGGTGTTACATTTCCTGCTGATGTTGGGTCTCCCCATCTTCTGCTTATTCACCTCCTCCAGTAGCCAGAAACCACATTATCCAGCTGTCCCATGCCAGGACTGTACTGCTGACATCTATGTGCTATAGTCTTACCATGAGAACTGCATCTGAATCACTTCCTCACCCCAGGCTATGAGATATGTGGAAGCTTTTAAACAAAGCTTGTTTCAAAGGCCTGATATAATTTTTGGTCCTGATCCTTTTTGCCTTAGTGCAATTCTAGAGAGCTGAGTAGTCATAAAGTACAAGTGAGTATAATGCATGTTGTATATCTTATCCAGTTTCACCACTTAAAGAAGTAGAATTAAAAAGCAATCAACCAAAAAGTAGTTCTTAATCACTACTCCTTGGTAGGGTGGGAAAGGGCAAGAGAAATGAAACCACTATGAATATCAAACTAGCCAAGGTCTAATTAAATTATTACGATGTTCTACAATGCTTAAACTATTGGCCCACCTCAGTGCCTTCAGGGAACTCCTCACATGTGGCCCTCATCACTCCACTCCCAAATCATTTGCTGACTCCTCTAGAAAAGAGACATTTGAGGGCATCTTTGCCACTAACCCTTCTCTCAGGTACCCCCAACAGAACATGTTACAGGTGGCAGAAGGCAGGGCTGGCACAGCAAGAGTCAGGACCAAGGGAGCATGCTGGGCTTCCTCCACAGCCCAAGAAGCCTTCTCCCAGAAAGATGCAGTAGAGCTGCAGGTTGTTGTCCTTTGCACAGAGCTGAGATGCCCTTACATCTCAGGGGACATGGACCACCAGGATTGTGGACTGGCACACGAAATAAAGATAACCCATTTTGCTTACAGATGACTTCTTTGGACCCCAATAGCAACACTGGATGACAGCACAGGTCTCAGTCCAGGATAATTTGTTCTGTTCCCTGCACAAGGCTGCAATCAGACTGCTTCTCATCCTTGAGTTAGCTGGCACGTTTCTGCGCTTACCGTAGGGTTCACACTTGGTTGGACCCTAGAATAAACATGAATAGGGGAGGGACTGACATGATTCCCAGTGAACCAAAGAGGATATGGACATCTGCCCAACTTGAAAGAAAGTCTCTGAGCTCACAGAAGAGTAAAAGAAGTATTATTTCCCTTAACAGACCTTTTTAGGAGATTTTCACACACATTTCCTAACCAAAAATACATCACTTAAGTTTTACCATGGGAATGAGAAGCCTGGGGCATTTTGATAACCCAGAAAAACCCGTTTAAGACTTCTGAGCTTAGGCATCTGCGTGTGCATATAAAATATTCTTAAAATGTGGGTGTATGCATGGAACGACTACATAGGATTAATGCACTTCTACCTTCTACAAAATTATACATGCAAAAGAGGGAGGCTGCATGTAAAAGAAAGAACTACAATTGTCTACATTAAGATAGACACAAGCTTCAGGAAATTATTTTGGCACAAGGCTTGGAATACTAAGTTAAAATATAATGATAAAGTATAGAACCCTGACATATCTTCAGTTAAGATAAGGCTTCATAGCATAAAACCGTAGAACGCTGTATTTACGCCATGACAGGTGGCTACAGATTCCTGCCACACAAATGACAGCTAGAAACAGTAGCACTTAGAGAACATAAATCACACAAACCAATTGTAATATTCAGAAATTCTAACTAGTAAGAGCTCAAGTTACTCTATGGGTGGTCAGAACAAAATAGACTTTGAAATCCTTCAGGAAGTACAAGACTTAAAATATGGGAACAGGATTGATTGTTCATACTAATTGAAGAGCCCTCTAATTCTGTTCACAGTATCTTTTATCTTGCCCTCCTACTGAAAGAAGCAGCTACTTACTGGGAAACAAGTGAAAACCTGCTTCAGCACACTGCATACATAATACTTTGAAGTTAAAATTTACATTAGGAAATCTTCAATTTAAAGCAGATAAATAAAACTTTTATTTCTAATAAAGTAAATAGTTCTATTTATTTCAACCAGCATATATGGCAACAAAAAAATTAAAAATAAAAAATTCCCTATGTTTTCCATCTTTTGTAAATGAAATACTTTTAAATGTTTTAAGTATTAAATTTAAAATTTATGTATTTTGTTATTCAACATCTGTGTTGCTTGTTCAGCAGTAACATTTTGTCACCTGAGTAATAAACAGAAACATCTTAATTTTGTTTTGTTTTCAGGCTATGATGTCCCTCATTTATTAAGAGAAGCTTTTAATCCAAGTAAGAATTTCTATTTTGAAGAAATTTTCTTGGGGGGAAAAAGGAAAGACAAAATTAAAATGAAGGATCAAAATTAAGTTAGAATTCACAGCACACCAGAGCTTTTGTTTGAGCAAGCACATTTTTAGAAAAGAAATTGCAGGTATAATTCCTGCATTTAATGAAACTATCTAGTGATTTTATATTAGACAGAACTCACTATTTTATCTATGGATTATGAAAGTGTTAGGATGTCAAGCACAAGTCATCTTATAATTTTCAGGAATTTTTGAGAGGATTTTTATGTGCCAGATTTTTTTCCTCTGTGATCTGTTACAGGAATCCATGAGTTTTTTGAAACATCTGAAACCTGGTAATGTCACACAGAAGGCTTTAGGCTGAGCTACCTCCATAAGACCTCGTATACATCAGGGCATATGAAGGCCATTTAAATGAGATGTCAGGGCATATGAAGACCATTAAAATGTCAGATTGTAGCAAGCGTGGGTAGAGCCCTTCTCAAATCTTCGTTCGCAAAGCACAGCCATGATGATGATGATGAAATGTCAGATTACTAAAAGTTTGGGGTGAGGGCTCGCTCTAGTTATCACCTGTTTATATTCACTGAATAGTTAGAAGTCAGAGGAAGAAACTTTTCTCAGAAAACTCTGTAGTCATATCGCTTTGAGGACAGTGGGAGACTGAACAGTATAATTTTCAGGGAAACCAGTCCTCCAGGAACATCAAGCAAGTCCAGACTAGGCAGAACTTGTATTTGTTTTTGCAAGTTTTCAAGGTTTGAAATACTAGATTTTTTTTCCAAGTATAATGACCAAAAAGGACAGAAGGGCAGCTTGAAGAAGTAGTTTTTAAAATTAATTATCCTTTATATAACTATGTCTCCACCTTCTATGCTATTTGTAAAAATAAGAAAATCATCATCATACAAGAGGACTCCTTTGTTTCCCTTCTCCCCATTGTACTGCAAATCATTTCCAGATATCAAAAAAAGAATATACTTCATAATACTATCTAAATAAAATGTTTATATATTGCTATATCTAGTAGCTGTTTTTCACAGTTGCCCACTTTTTTGGGGGTTAAAGAATTTATTAAGTAGATCTGAGTATTTCATTGATACAAAAAACAGGCAAGGTCTCAGTTCCCTGGCACAATATAATTCATAATTCAAGCAACAGAAAGTAAAGCTACAGATTCTTCTTCAGTTATCCCTTAACACGAAAGTCTTTTTACTACCTTTGTCTGCAGTGCTAAGCCACAGCAGCTTTTATTCTGCTCTGTCTTACTGCTACTCATTTTTGAGTTGCTTCAGTATTTCTATTGTAGCAGTCATCAAAACAAGCACCCTCCTGTACATCCCCAGTGTTCTTCAAACAGATGCTTCTGATTCTTTCAGACAGCTGACCCAAAGAAGTTTATTTCTCTCTTATGTTTACCTTGAAGGAAAGATCTTATTTCACTAGGGGCTGAGAGAGATGTTCTCTGTCCCAGATAAATTGTGGCAGCTGCTCATGCCTATTCTAAATGCAGACTTCATGAAAAAAAAATAATGTAAGTCAAAGTATGTATTAATGCTATAATCTAGCAGCACGCACAGGGAAAATAATTCTGTTTCAGATGTTAATATAATATGTTGAAATGTCCAAGCCACTGGCTTCAAATAGATTTAACCCATTACAGTTACTATAGCTCCCACTGTTATATAAACTGCAGCAGTAGCAGCATTTAATGTGATTAACAGTTACCAAAGTATTAGTAATTATTTGGAGAACACACCACAAGCATTAAATAGAAATACTGGCACTTTACAAAGAAGACCTCGTGACAATTCAAGTTGGTCCTACCCTCAGCATATCTGCTTGCAGCAGTCTCCTTTCTGGGCTGAAATGCTTCCATTGGACATGCATAGAGAGCCTTTTTGAGCTGTATCCTTGAGATTTTTCAGGGCATTTCTGTCCATTACGGAAGTTCACTGAGATACACAATGCTCTTCACAGCTGCTAGAAAAGGAAGAGATGGGCCTGTGCATCAGTCCTCTGCTAAGTAACACTGCTTAATAGCATTGTCTAAGGCCAACACGGACATTAAAGAGTGTTTTCATGGCTATGCTACACAAAGAATGAAGTCTGTTTACTTCTCCCGATTTTAAAACTTCTTTTTGCAGCGTTAGTTATGCTTCCGCTGGAGCAAGGTGCAATTATAGCCTAGATAAACAGAATCTGCATAACTCTCCAGTTTGAGAAACATCAGTGAAGGTGTGGCAGCACTCACTTCAATAAAATCTAGAAAACCAAGCACTCAGGTATCTTCATATAGGTTGGTGTAAAGACAATGCTGCTAAAGATTAACTGATACGGCTTTTAGCTAAATGAAAGTTGTATCAAGATGTCTGCGCATACTGCAATCACCTCCCAGTGGCAACCTGCGCATAACCTCCCATGTTATATTATTAAAGATCTTTCAATATTTTGTAAAGGGACTGCCCATGGGCTGTTGCTACTTAAGGTGAAGTTTTCCTGTACTGAGGATGGCAGAGCTATGGCGTAGCCTCATTGGAATATCCGAAGCATGTCCAACTGATTCTGCTGGGGCAAACCCACATCAAGGGAGAGGCTCTGACCTTTTCAGTTCCTTTGCCCTCTCCAATCTCTCTAGACTCAGCATGCAATTGTATTTTTCTTGTTCCTTGTATTCAGGAAACTAAAAGAATGTAGGCAGTTATGACTAATGGCCCCACTTTCCCTACATAAAAGCATTCACAAGGGACCAGGCACATCTGTCAAAAATATTTAAAAAGCAAGATAGACAGTATTACAAATATGAGTTTAAACGTGATCTCAGCTGTTAACTTTATTGCCTTCTGAAATAGGTAACACCTGCAGATAATACAATGCTATTGTTTTATCAGATTTGCAATGTATCACAAAGCATATTTTACAAAATTTTTACAAAATACAATATTTTTACAAAATAAATAGAGTCTTCCACACTCACCAAAATTTATCCCATCTTCAGTCTATCCCATAGGTTCAGCAAACGACACTTAACCCACAGCCAGAACAGACTGATTTTCATCCATACTTTACAGCTATGTTAAGGACCTTCTTTTCTTTCGTTCTTGTGTTGTCTCCCACATGTCAGCATACTTCATAAGTAAAAAGAACTCCATTGAGATGGATTAACTCCCACATGAGATTATTACTAATACATACACATATGAAGCAGGAAAGAGATGAAATAGCAGCAACTACAAAATACCCGTTCAGATTTATCCACCTCTAACTGGGCAGAGAAGGAAAGCAATCCTTGTGCACAGCGTGTTTTGGGCTGGAATTTAAAACTGCCAGAGGTAAATCAAGCTAGCTACATTGCTGAGCATTCACAGTTTGAAACAACAGGAATGTCCAAGGTACATTTTTTACTTATATGGTAGAAAGATCTATTGAATTTTCAACACAGTGATAATTAGTTGTGAATGAGTGGCCCTCATTATTTCTTCCCTTCTGTAAAGACGTAATTAGCAAAGATACAGGAAAATTTCATTATACTTGAATATCAAACAATCTTTTCAAAAGATTTTAAAGCTTGACAAAACTCCAGTTTATTTCACATATACACATTTGTCTATAGTAGATATTGTTTTCAATTATAAGGATGCAAAAATGTCATTCACCAGCGCCCCATTCTACTTAAGAATGCTGACAAAGCACTTCTAGTGTAAATTGCTGATGTATATTTCCTGGTAGGTTAACAAAATTAAGAGTTCCATCTGTCTATTCCACCTCTTTGAAAAAAGAGTCCTTCAAAGGGGAATCTACAATAAAGTCTCTGCCACTTTTGTGACAAGTTTGGTACTTTGATTATCTGTTTTTATATGCAGCTTAAATCAACAGAATAAAGCTGTGTCAGCAGAGGTTTAGTGTCGATATTAGGAGAAAGGTTCTTCACCCAGAGGATGCTTGGTCACTGGAACAGGCTCCCCAGGGAAATGGTCACAGCGCCAAGCCTGCCTGAGTTCAAGAAGTCCTTGGACAATGCTCTCAGGCACACAGTATGATTCTTCAGGTTGTTCTGTGCAGGACCAGGAGCTGGACTTCAACGATTGTTGTGGGCCCCTTCCAACTCAGGATACTCTATGATTCTATGATCCTAGGAGATAGATCTGGACAGAGGCCCCTGATGCCCTGTTTCTGCTGTCTTCATTGGGTGAACACAAGCAGTTGGGCACAAGTGGTGGCTTCTTGAAGGTGGGCCTCAAAATCTATGTGAGCTCTGGGTGTGTTTTTCAGTGCAAACTCTCTTCTCTTGCATCCAGTGGATCTACACCTGCTACCATCTTCCTGCATTTTATTTACATACCAAATTTTTGGGGAGTTATTATCTTTGTTCCCTCTTCCAAGAGAGAAAGAGGAAAAAAAACTTCTGCTGGCTTTTTTGCCCTCCTTTCTAGAACTCCTTGGTCATGAAATATTTAAACTTCTTCCCACAAGGTATCAAACAACATTATCATTATCTTTAATTACAAACTAACCTGATTTATTTTTATAATTAAAGGGCAGTAAATAACATTTAGAGTTTAACTCTGAGCTTCTGTGGAAGGCAGTGGTTAAGTTAAATCACTTATTGGAAATACAAAATACTATTCACAAAAGATGAAGTTGAAATAGACATAATGACACACAAATGTGAATCATATCCACAATACCTCCTATTTCAACATAAGTATCTGTATGGTTTCAGCATGAAGAGAAAGAGTCTAGGTCTAAAAAGTAGTTGGGGCAACCATATCATGCCATTAAAAAAACTTTGAACAGAACTATATTTCTTGTGAAATAGGGATGAAAATTGCTGTTGGCAGATCCTTAATTAAAAGGTAGCTATCAAAGCCTTTTAAACCAGAGAGATTACTGGTTCCCAAAACATTAAGCTTATACTCTCTTTCTTCCATACAATCTTCCAGCACACATTTCTATTTTCAAGGGTGTGTGCTGAGGAAGAGGCACGTGAAAACTGTGAATATTGAAATGGCAAGACACATATAGCATTAACATTATTTTCAAAGAATTAAAGATTCAATAAATAGTACAATTATTTATGCTGATTCAGTCCAATTCAAAGCTGTATAACATGTTGCTCCTTATGCGTCAGGCAAAAAGAATCAAGAAGCACAGAATATGCAGGCAAGCTGTTTTTCAGCAAAGGAACCAACGCCCCCACAAAACCGTAGTGTGATCTTGGCCAGGTAACAGTGAGCTTTGACTGGGCAGAACTAGCAGGGTTGAAGGAACAACAGGTGTGCAGGGCTAATCTACATAACATGTTAGTACAGCCCCAAACTGCTAAAAATTAAGAAACTTTTCCATAGCTGGCTAAAAGATAGGCTTTTAACACAGGGTGAAAATGTTGCCTTAAATCCAGCATAGTACCAATAACATACACTGCTATTTACAGCACTAAGGATCCTAAGAGGTTCTTAAAACATCAGAACCTTTCATTTTATGCTGCAAAAGATAGGGTCTTCATTATAGCACTTGCTATTTGTAATTCTCTCTTTGAGTAACTGTAACACTACACAAGGTCTTATACTTTTCAAGGTTGTTCTCCTACAAATCTTGCATGAAAATGTAGCACTAATCTGTAAATCTCTGTGCATTTTCATAAATACCACAGCATACCTCTTAACTGCTGGTTATCATCATCTTCATCGGCATTTCAACACGTTTTCAACTGTGTTCACCTGCCAGTCTGCCCACTGACTTCCCCTGTGCTAGAGATCTTCTCCAGAGATTTAGCATCTTCCCCTGGCTTTTGTTCTCAAAATAATGTGAGGGTCATCATCAGGAAAGGATAGTTTTCATGAAACTAAACTCTTTATGTAATGCTCTTTGGCCTGTGTCTGCACACTCCCATCAACATAAGAGTCTAGGAAATAAGTTTATTCGAAATCATACCACAATCTCTCAAATGACTAATATTTGATAATTCCGGACCGTAGTGGTGTTCTGAGGATTCTTGAAGCCACACCTGTCATCAAGTATATCCTGAACCCACTGCTGGCTAAAGTTCTTTCCTGACAGCATGAATAGCATAAACAGTACTGGACACTTCACTGTTCAAACAGATTTACAGAACAAAAACCTCTTGTTTTCAATCAGCCAAAATTGTAACACCATCAAGCCACTAGCCTTTGAGTAATTAGATCTTCCACCAGATACAGCATACAGCTTTGTGATGCAGGGCACTAGAAAATAGGTTGGGCTCTCTGAATTAACAATGAACAGTTGTCCTGTACATTTATTTGGAGGTAGTAAGATCCCCTTTGTCCCTCAGATATATGAGTCTCAGAGATATCAGATGTCTTATCATTGCCTCCTTACTAGTGCTTCTTCATTCTTTTCTCCGTGGCTGATGAACAGGCACAAAATGAAAAAAACATCTATTCTTTATTTTTTAATTATTTGTGTATACTTACCAAGTAGAGCTAGGAAGGGAAACAAAGAGCACAGATATAAAATGGATTGTTTTAACTGTTCCCTTATCCCAGTCAGGTGTTTGTTCACTGACATTGCTCATGTGGGTTGGATAAATCACAGGAATAATTGCCTCACAAATACCCAGCAACAGAGATTTTCCTTCTCCAATCACAGTATCTCCAGGTAGTGCTTGACAGCCCTATTCAGCAGGACAGAACTGATGGCAGCTTGCACATAGCCTGACAAGTCAGTATCAGCAAACCTGCTTCCAGTTACTGTTTAGCACAGAAGATTACACAGCTATTAAAAGCAGCACCTGGTGTCAATATAATGCCAAGTTCATACACAAATCTGCATATTCTTCCATCAGCCCCTCACTGAATCCTCCAAAGGGGAAGCCAAAGCTCTTGGCACTGGTGGCCTTTCTCCCTTCTGCAGAAGGAGACACTGCAAGAAAGTGCTGCTCTTGGGCAATGGCTGTAACTCAGGTCATGGAGTAAACTAAGACTAGGCATAGCCTTACGTGCTTTACTGAATTTAAGTTGTTGGCGTGTTACAAACACTTTCCAGTATGTGAAAGGGAAGGTCAAACAGGTTCTTGCATTATACTCCGTGAAGAAATTTGAATACTGGCACAGCTTTATTTGGCACAAAAGATACCACTCTAGGAAGCCTGGTGCCTAACCAGGGTTGCAGAAGTCAGAGTAGCTACAGTTTACCAGAATGTGAGTCCAGTGTAGCTGTACATAGCATGTACTTACAGCTTGTTTGAATGATTCTGTTTGCCTTATCTGAACAAATACTGGGGACAGACATATAGAAGCTGATGAAATAGCAAGTTTAATTCACTTTAAGTAAACACATACAGCACAGATCAGTAGAAAATAAGAGCAAACCATTCTCAGAAATATCTTTATAAATTTTTTTCCTGTCATAGAGATGAATGATACTTTTCAAACCTTTCAGTCGTACCAGTACCAAATAAGTATCACAAATTCACAAGTTTTTCAGTCTCACTAAAATCTTTTTCAGAAATAGTCAGTGACATTCCAGAGCAATCACTTTTGTATCATGGAGGATCCAGGACCTCTTCTTCTGAAATACTGTGTTCAGTTTTGGTCCCCACTTTTGGTCCCCACTATGCAAAAAATTACGTGGACAGGCTGGAGAAGGGGCACAAATACAATCCAAGGACTGGGAAACCTGCCATATGAGGAAAGGATGAGAGAACTGGGTTTGTTCAGCCTTGAGAAAAGAAGGCTTAGGGGAAACCTTATCATCATGTTCCAGTATTTAAAGGGTGGCTACAAAAAAAATAGAGACTCCCTTTTAGAAGAAGTTACATGGAAAAGATGAGAGGTAATGGGTACAAATTAACTCTAGGGAGATTCCAATTGGACACAAGAACATTTTTCTTGATGAGAACAATGAGCCACTGGAATAGCATCTCTAGGGAATTGGACAGATTCCCCAGTGTTGGACACTTATGATTTGGCTGAACAGGGTGCTAAGCCATCTTGTCTAGGCCATGCTTTTGCCAAGAAAGGTTGGACCAGATGATCACTGAGGTTCCCTCTAACCTATTGTTCTATTATTGACTCTATGACTGAAATAACTTCTGACAGTGGATGCCGAAAAGCAGACTGGTTCTCAGAAGCAGGAGATCTCCTTCTTTGGCTCTCCTGTCTCACAGGACCATGTTTTGTCATCCTCTTCCCTTCTAGGACATACAGATTCCCTGCTGAATACTCCAGTCTGCTCTGAGAAGAAGCAGAAGTTTCAAAGAACAGAGAAAAGGATGTGAGAACACAGAGAGTTTCAAGCCTCTGCTCCTTCATCTGCTGGAGAAGTGAGGCTGTGCAAATAACATCTATTCTGGGCTGCAGGAGAAAGGGGCAGTGTAGGGCCAGATGCTGCAGGTTCAAGAGGAACAGAATGCAAGATCTGTGTTGTGATCACTGCAAACTGTTACACTGTCATAGCAGCAGCACTTGAAATTTCTGCAAACACTTGCTACTGATGATGGTGATCTCAGTATATAACCCATCATTACCCTATAGATCTCTTCCCATTCTGCAGCTTCTTGTAAACTGCATCTTCACACAGTTCCTGCTTACAGTAGGAGCCCAATGGGGCATAGGGCTTAGTCTAGACAGGCTGTGATCTTGTAGAACAGACCAGTGACCTTGTAGAACAGACCAGTGATCCAATATCTCATAGACTGTAGATCCCTTCAATTGCTAGGCATTAATACTAAGTGCCAAATGAGATAGTAGTTTCATAATAGTATTTTATAGGGGAAAAAAGTAAATATTATTTAAAACTTAAGGCAAAATCCCAAATATTCATTTAGAACAAATTTTCCCTGTTTATTTCATTATAAGAACTTGTGAGTATCAAGTAAAACAAGTCAGAAGGGCCAGAATAAACAAAAGGAGAAATTGCTTCACACAGCATGATGTTAAGTTGCAGAACAATAGGCATTATCATGTTGCTGATGGTTTTGGCCATTCTATAAAATTCAGTTCACTCCTTGATAAAAGTATGTGTTTAATACCAGAGTACATAGAATAGGTCTGAAGCTGGAATATATCATATAAATAATGGACCCACATTTCTGTAGATCAACATTTTGAGAGACCTAAGAATATAACTCAAAAATAAATCAAGAAACAAAACACTTTGAATTCAAGGGCATGTTCCACAGAATAAACAGGCTTCTAAGAAATTACTTTTCTTTGAAAATTCAGTAAGGAATTAATATGCATTAGGTGACCATCACCAACCTTGACTGATTTTTATTATTACCTTTCCTAAAATAAACTGCTGTCACAGTATTTTCCTGATTGAAAAAATCTGTTATACTTTCATAACCCTTTCCAACCAAATCTTAAATCTGCCCTGTCATCACTTATAATATTACTTTGAAGATATTATTAGAACTCATGATTGCTTTCCCTGAGTCATCTTCACTTAGTCTTCATGGTATCTTGTTTCTTCCATTGTTTTCAACTACTTTTTTCATAGCTTATTGCTTTTTTTTAGAAAAGCATAAAGAGTTTTAGGGTGAGGAAAAGTGCAAAAATGTGTCTAGGGAAAATATATGAAAGCTTTGAAAATCATGTGCTAGGAAATATGTGTCAAACTAGATACAGAACTCCAGACTAAAAACAGATGAACGCCAGAAGAAGAACATCTGCTATAAAAAAGTTGGCAGCAAGTGTCAGCTGAGCCTGTTCCCTTTTATAACTTATGCTCTTTTGTTTATATTTTTCCTTATTCCTTTGGAATTTTTATGGCTATATCTAATATGAAAGATTTCTTAAGGACAGTAGGATAAAGCTGTGAATACTTCATACAGGAAAAGTATAGTTTACCGTCTATAACCAGGTAACAGAATTTTAAAAAAGCAAATCTATCAACTCTTTCAAAGTAGAATATGTGGGGGGAAAATGATGTATTGCAACTGGGACTGCAGACAATTGTTTAAGGATTAGGTTTCATTACTGTTTCTTCTGAGACATTAATTCTGTTCAGATGTCTTCTTAATGATAGTGCTATTTATCAAAGCTACCTATTTAAGAGTGGTGACAATCTGGATATCTTCTTGTATTTAATTTCTTCAAATAAGCCTACTTTTCTCTAGGACACGAAAGCCATCCAAAAACTACACTAATGCTGCTCTAAAAGTTAGTTACTAAGGAAAGGGTTTTTGTGTCTGAATATCCAAAAATAACACACAGACTAGGCCCCAATTCAGAAATACGCATGTATTTAAGTCCTATTAACTGTCTCCTCCTTAAATATATGGATATATAAGCGCTTTACTATCGAGATTGAATTAAAAAAAACCCAACTCTCTACCCCCTTTTGCATTTTTCAATATGATTATCACTTTTGAGTGACTAAGATTAGGTTCTTAGGATCTTGACTGCAGAGGGAGTAAGTGCATACAGTTTGCAGTCATAAAGAACTTAAATTGCTCAGCACAGAAACTTGGATTTGTGTCTGTAGTAGGTGTACTTTGGAATACAGGATCTGATACAGGCAGTATTGGATTTTTCATTTAAAGTACTGAAGTGAGCTCCCAGATGCCAAAGTAATGACAAATCGAGGAAAGCAGAATTGTATCATTAAGGTCTGTACTGATATAATTCACAGGAAATGACAAGTATTATCTAAGCATCTTGACTACTACATTTTTCCAGGTTCATGCCTTAACCAAGTAGGTCACTGAATCAAAGCTCTGGTATAAAATAGTATTTTTGGAGACAATTTCAAATGAGTCACACAAAAAAAAGTAAGTAAACTTGTTCTTAGTTTGTTCTTGATTATTTGTGGGGAAAATAAAGATTGGGAAACAGGTTTAATTCTGCTTAAACTTGGCGGACAAAAGGAAGAGGAAGGGAGAAGTATAAAATCTGTGAAACAGACTATTTCATTTAAATTGGGAAAATTCTGAACTACAAAGTAAAAATAAAGGGCAAAACTAAGCAAATGCTTGAAGACAGAACGTGATCATGTGATTGCAGTGTCTGTATCATCACACATATGTATTTATAAACAACATTTTGTCTAAAATAAGAACATTCTTTTTAGTTGCAACTAATTTCATGATCTTTTTAGAAATTGTTTTGATGGGGTTTCCTTAAGGGAATACTTCTAAACAAGTGTTTTGATAACAACTAGGCAGTTGGCCAGCTATGGCCTCTACTGTGGATCAGTAAATTGCATATCTCAGATTTGTTTCTTCATGCCTTTTCTTCCCACTTAGTCTGCTTTCTTTGCATCTTCTATAGAACAGTTGGATTTGGAGTGTTAGGGTTTTTATACTGTGTTTTTGCAGAACATGGCATAACTTGGATGAAACCTTAGCACGCTTTAAAAGTTGAATAATAAAACTCTTTGATGAGGAGGGAGTGCTGCTAGGTATGTATGTATTTTTTTTAAGTTGGATGAAAATACAGTGGCTCAAAAACATCCATTGATTTCTGAAATACAAAATTACAAAATTACAAAATTGTGGGTCTACCGAATCTCCTGTTCCAGCTACATGAACAATATTGTTAATCAAGCTTCAACATCCTTGGGGGAAGTCAGTTCATTGACACAACTCCATCATCACCTCTGGAAAGAATGCTAGGTTAACAGAGGATGCATGCTGGTGCACAGCTTCACCCACCCTAACAGGTGGAAAATCAAATGGACCATTTCAGTTCAAGTGGAAAACTCTGTGTAGAAGAGGGAAGAAACTTTATGTTTTCATCTAATGAAGCAATAAAGAACAATTACAAAGACACAATACTTACACTATTGACTCACTTCTTGGATGTGTGCAAGGACAGCTAAGGGCTGTGAAACTTCAGCACACGGTAAGTGAGAAGCACACTATTGCCCTAGGGATGCTTGTTATTCTTATTTATCTTCAAGAACACTTTAAATACAGACACTTTTGAAGTTTCAGAACCATGTTATTTTGGTTTGGAATTCATGCAGAATTGTTTTGCATTATCTCAGGTATAGTATTACAAATAATTATCTTTACATTATTTTAAAAGGGATATGAAAATATACTGGGGGGAACTGGATGGCCATATAGCATAAAATGACACTGCTCCTTTGATTTAAAACACAGTGAGAAAAAGTAACTTGCCTCTAGTCATAGCCATGTAATAGAACCAGGAATAAAACCACAACTTCTGACTCCCAATCACAGGTAAATTAGCTATTACTTCCTACAGGGTGCATCTACATTATCCTTGAGGATAACCTCAAAGCAAGTTCCCAACCTTCCACATTATCTAGATGCGGCAATGCCCTTGAGGCTTCCCTTAGAGTGATCCAGTCAGTGAGCAAAGAACCAAAAATCTCCATTTTGCTTAGATCTTATGGTACTCATAAAGGAATAGACAAAGCTGTCTCCTATGAAGACCCATGGGGGGAAAAAAAAGGCAGGCAAATAATAATAAAAATTCAGGACCAAAGACAGACAAAACAAAGGTGTTTTATCCTCCCAAGTCATGAGGTCAAAGACCTGCCACTGCAGAACATATAAACGCCAGACAGGACTTTTCTCCCTGAAAGTAAAAAAACTAATGAAATTACATTCAAAGGTAGCATTAAGTAGAACAAGCTGCTCTGCAGTGACTGTGCAGAGTGTTGCAGATTCTGGTTAGTCTGACAACATACGCTGTGATAACAATGAGCCAGTCTTTCAGGAAATGCCAAAGGGCCTTTTTTGGATTTTTCTGCCTAAAGGTGCTGTATCTGAAGTTCTCAGCAAACCTTAAGACTCTCAAGCAGATTGCAAGCACTGTAGCAAAGCATGGGAGTAGGTATCAGCAATACCTAGAACTAACAACACCCATGTGATACGGCAGAAACAGGTTGTTAGCTGTTATTAGAATGGCAATGCAGATAATGCAGGAGGTGGAATTTGGGTACTCTAAAGCAGTTCTCCGGACCACAGGACTGACTAGCTTCATGGAACAATAGCTCCCTAGTACTTCAGGAGAGTGATGATCAGCACTTCTGACATCAACTGTAACCTAGATAGACAAGCAATTCTTCAGAGACAGTGCTAACCTGCCACAAAAGATTCTGAAAATGGTCTTCCACCTCCATAAATCAGCAGCTCACCAATTACCATCAGGAGACAGCTGCCCCAGTAGATGTGCATAATGAAAGCTTACAACTGCACCAACACTGCTAGTGTTATATTTGTAACAGGAAATCCAGCATTTATGCCTCACTTAGAAAAGCTGCAGTTAGTACAAAGGGTGATTGCATGGCCAATGAGTGGGCTATAAGGATGGCACAGCTTTTCCTGTGATGATTCCTGACCTCTTCTTTGAATGATTGTTGGAGTTCCTATGTACTTATGGGTTGACCCTGGCTGGATACCAGGCACCCACCAAAGCCACTCTATCAGTCCCCTCTGCAACTGGAAAGGGCAGAGAAAATATAACTAAGAGTTTATGGGTTGAGATAAGGCCCAGGGGAGAGCAGTCATCAAATACCATCACAGGTAAAACATACTTGAATTGAGGATATTAATTAAATTTATTAGAAAAAATCAGAGTAGAAAAATGGGAAGTAAAATAAATCTGAAAAACACCTTACCCCCACCCTTTTCTCCCTCCCAAGCTCTACCTCCTCCCCCACAAGTGGCGCAAGGAGACAGGGTGTGGGGGTTATGGTCAGTTCATCACAGGTTTCTCCTGCTACTGCTCAAGGAAAAGTCTTTCCCCTGCTTCAGCTTGGGGTGTCTCCCGTGGAATAGAGTCCTCCATGAATTTCTCCAATGTGAGTCCATTCCACATGCAACAGTTCTCCACAAACTGCTGCAACGTGGTCACTCACCCACAGGGTCCAGTCCTTCAGGCACAGGCTTCTTCAATACTGGTCTACTAGAGAGTCACAAGTCCTACCAGGAAACCTGCTTTGGTGTTGGCTCCACTCTTCACAGGCCTGTAGGTCTCTGCCAGAACCCTGATCCAGCATGGGTTTCTCACAGGTTCACAGCCCTCTCTCAGGCATCCATCTGCTCCAGCTTGGGATCCTCCGCAGGCTGCAGATGGATCCCCGCATCCGTGTGGTCCTCCATGGGCTGCAGGGGAATTTCAGCTCCAGTGCCCAGAGTGCCTCCTCTCTTACCTTCTCCATTGGTCTTGGTGTTTTACATGATTGTAACTCTCACTCTCCTCCTCTCTGGCTATAATTTCAGATGCACAATAACTCTTCTTCCTTCTTAAATATGTTATCACAGTGGTGTTATTATCATTCTGATTGGCTCGGCCTTGGCCATTGGTGGGTCTGTCCAGGAATCAGCTGGCATTGGCTCTGCTGGACATGGAAGAAGCCATCCTGTAGTCCCCTGCTACCACAGCCTGGCCACACAAACCTAACAATACTACAGTAAAGCAAAGGAAGAGGTGCAGTGGAGTGGTGCAGCAATATGATGCATGATACAAGTATGTGAGGCATAGCATGAATATTAAATATGTTAAACGTGGGGCAGGGGTACAAACCCCTTTGTTTGGTTTGATTGCTTCTTCCACAAAGAATTTTTTCTCAAGATTTTGTTACATTTAAGAAACATCTCCAGAAAGTTCTCATGCCTGTCAGCTTTTTATGGCTTTGACCCAATAAAGCACTTTTAGTATGAATAGCAGCCCTGGACTTTGTTCTGTTTCCCTCAAAATTCTTAAAGTGGGATCTAACCTGTCTAACTTAGTAGCCTTGTCTAATTCTAGCCCAACCTTTAGGAGAAAAATGAAGTGACGTCCTTAAAAGCTTGAGGTCCTCACTTAGTAGAATGGTAAACCCACTAAATGTTACTCAAGGAAGATTATGTCTAAGTTTAGAAAAATTTAAGCAATTAATTAGGAAGACGGCGTCTCCCTCTGCAGGACTTCAGAGACACCTCTCTCTGGTTTCGCACAGGAATTACATGTGTTTTTTCTAGAAGAGCTTTTAGATACTTAGGCAGTGACAATCTGGATCCCCCATTTCAGTAGTTTCAGATCAGATCCCACTCCATTAATTTCAGTGACTATAATCAAGCCTTGCCAGGTTTGTGACTACAAGAGGAAGCATGAGCTGATGATCAGAAGGTGTAAAAGTGAAGTGTCATCTTAGATTGGTTGTGTTACTGCTCTGGTACTAGTCTATCCTGTGCCTTAGACAAATCACAATATTATCATCCTCATTTCATGTAAGGAAAAAAAAGCATTATCAGCCTTTGGAAAAATATTGAACTATATCAACAACTGTTGTTATTATTACACACATCTGGCCAAATTTTGAGGAAGCCACAGAATAGGAAATAGCAGATAGTTCAGGCTGACAGGCTCCACTGTGAAAAGTAGTGTCATAAAAGCAAAATGGAATGCTTAAACTTTAGAAGGTTAAATAGGCAATAATTAACCTTACTCCTCTTTTTCATATGTACAAAAGAAAGATCAAACACCTTTAATAGACTATCAGGACTTGCTTTTCCTTAAAATCCAGAGAACTAAAAGGTGTTTTCTGTGAAAGTACTGTTCTTAAAGCATTTCTGAAATTAAATGGGTTATTTTAGTTCTGTACAGCTCACCCATAAATTTTATTTCAATATAAGCATTTCCACTTTTACCATGAAAGCTAAAAATGGTCTTTTACGAGAAAACTTTCTGGTGATAGAGGGAGGTTGTATGTCAGAAGAGCGCAAAATAATGTTAAAATGCAGTCTGGATTCTTTTGTTTATAATAGATGAAAGTGTAAATCAGAGAAAGAGAGAAATCTATAGTTTGTTTGCATTTTTTTTTCCAGCAGTGTATACGTGAAAGTCAGATTAATTCCCTGTCCCACACTCCTTTGTACCTGCAACACTTCTTCTCCATCTCAGTTACCAGAACATCCCCCAGATGCCTGCCTGTATAGGTAATTCAAAACAGCTTTTACACTGTGCCCAGCTAGCAACAAAATCACGTTCTATAGCACTCTTTGTAAGGTTCTCAAACCTTTCTGGAAATGTTCATTATTATCACTGGAAAGCAAGCACAGGGCTCCTTGCTTGGCCTGGTGCTGCCTACAGTGCGCCATTCCACCAGCAGAAGGCTCCCTAACCTACCGAGAGCCGCGGGAGCATCATCCCCGAGCGGCGCCGGCGGCGGGGACAGCGGGCAGCGCCCGGACTGCACAGGGCAAGGAGCGGGAGACAAGCACGGAGAGGGAGGAGGCAAGGGCCCACACACACAGGGAACACAACGAGGGATCTCTGCAGGACACTTTATCGCTCCCGCACTCGATTATCCAGTAACCATTATCCGCTGATTGTTTGCTTTTGTTTTAATGCTTAAGGCAACTGTGTCTAGCATAGTGCCTCTTTTTACTTTTGCCTTTCAAATGCATTCTCGGTTACTCAGCGTGCAAATATTTGCAGGAGTCTAGCAGTTGACAGGCTTGTATCACTTTCATCTCCACATTTGGTATGCCCAAAGTATGGGGTATATGTTGATGAGAACTTCAGTGATATCCTCAATATGGCTGATTATCCTAAAAGCCGTCCTGCTTGATATTTGTATGTTTTATTGACAGCTGAAGTACAGAGGGCTGAATTAATCTCTGTGCCAAAAGCTAGTTTCTTCTCAGATCACAGAAAATGAAATTCAGTTGCGCATTTCTTCTGCCTTTCTTCTGCACTGCAAGAGAGCAAGTTATGGCAGCCTTGAGGATTCCTCTGCTTTCCATGGCCACAGAGGACCCTCCAGCAATCCTCGGGACTATGAAGTACTATGAACTGCAGCAGCACAGAGAAATATCTGTCAGTATACTGTCATGCCCCCCAAAGCCTCACTCTACTGACAGTACAATGGTGGCCACTTCAAATCTACTCTAGCTAAAAAAAATGTCTTTACACTCCTGTGAGTTACTTATGGCAGCTTTACAGCTCATTTACATAAAGGAATCATGAGCCACAGATGAATCAGGCTAAAAAAAAATTGATTTGCAAAAGGCCACACAGTAAGCAGCAGGGAAGACATGAACCAGGGACTAAGAGCATGCTCTATTGTGCTTCGTTTTGTCAGTGAAAAAAAACTGTTCTGGTGCACAAAATACACCATTTCCCCTGCTCCAAACCTCAATAAAGAGACAAAAAAAGTCCTGTCTTACAGATGCCTAACAAACCGACCTGCATGTCTGACTTTCAGAACTTTATGGAAAATTTTAACTTTCTTTTGCTGACAAAATTAAAAAGCATCATTTAAAAAAACCTTATAGTCGCGTTATTCTCCCTTCCTGGGAGGAAACTGTAATGTAATGTAAACTTCGAAGTGAACCTTGAGTTTGTTACAATGGACTAACCTGATTAGAAATCATGCAAACTCTTGCTGCTCTTTAGCTGCATTCCCCCACAGGCTGTATTACAGCTCTCTAACCAGTCCCACAGCATTGAATGATGTCATGGGATCTGCAGCTCAGCGAGATGAAAGGGATAAAGCGGAACCCGCTGGCACTGGGGAAAGCTTCCAACACACAATCCACAACACAGCTTGGGAACTCAAAAGCTACAGATCTAGCCACTCAACCCCAAGCATTTCAGAACCGTGCGCGTTCTCACAGCACAAGCAAGGAAAGGGGGAAAAGAGCTGGTGCGGAGTACTGAAAGACAGAATTTAAAAGTGCAACTACCTGCTGGAAAAGCAGCTCTTTTTCTTCGCCAAAGCACTGCCTTTGATGTACGGCAACTGATCACTGATCAGATTACAGGCATTTGGTCTCAGTGCTCGTCTGCCTTTGATCTGCATGGTTAATTTTATTTTCCCGGATTTGGAGTTTCGTCTGGGCTTGTGCTGACATACTTTTTTTTTTTTTTTTTTTTTTTTTTTTTTTTTTTTTTAAGGAGGTAAAAGCATTTAATACAGAAGCTCTGGCAGTGTGAAATTAAGCTGCAGAAAGTCTGGCACTGGAAAACTTCATCAGATAACAGGTACTGGATTTTATACTTTTTCTGCAGTTTTCTGTTGCAGGATTTAAAAAAAACATAAAGCTCATGTAACCAATAATACTACACATCATTTTGTGTACAAAGGTCAAAAGATTTTATATAATTTATGTGGCATTTTATTCGCAACTCTTAGGCAGAACTATATTGAGAACAGACTATCTAGAATACATAGACAACTGAAAACTGAAGCAAAACCAAAAAAATTTTTCAGTGTTTTGGGGGTACATAAGATTTTGGTGTACACTGTTCATTCTTACTGTCTATAGTTTTGTAATTTTTTATTTGAATACAAATTGTGTATTTATTTTCTAAGGAAAGACCAACCATATTTCCTACGCACTGTAATACTTTGTTTGCTCTCAGTGAATTTATTAAAATGTGACTTCTTCAAGCAACACATTTAAGCCAAATAGTTTCATACTTAAGATGAAAAAAAGTCTCAGCTTCCACAAGTTACTAGAAATAAATTTATAGACATCCTTATACACAAAAGGAAATAGTTTTATTTTAATTGAAGAGATGATAGTTCAACTGTATCATATGAAAAGAAATCTTGAAAATAAAACCAACATTTTAATTTGATAGAAATTTCCTCTAAGACATTTTAATAAATATATTAAAAGAAATCTTGGGTTTGTCTAAAGAAAACACCTGGTTTTACTGAACTTCGTAAAAGTTTGGCTTCATTTTAGTGATGCAATTTCTACTCATGGTGTTTTGCATTCTCTTCCTCGAATTCATATTTATGAAAATGTACTGTGTTTAAGAAATTTTAAGATATCTACTCCAGAAATTCATTATAAAGGACCAATCATTAGACAATTTAGAATTATTCACTATATCTTTGCAGTTTCAAAGGGTGTGAGTTTGGGCCAAATCCATGAATGTTCTGTGCCTGCAGCTGGAGTCAGACTGTTAAAATAAGACTCAAGTTTCTTCTGTAGGTATTTAAATATAATTTATATTTTCAGAAGAACTTAGAACCCATAATTGGGACCAGACTTGCGAAGAAGTTTAACATTCCAGACACTGAGCTCTTTGAAGATCTAGTCTTAATGGTAGCTAGTGAGATCTTCTGAAATACTGACACATATTCTTGAGTCTAAATTTAAGTGTACATAAATCTTAACTACATGTGTTTATCAACAACTTGCAAATAAAATTCAGCATAACTGATAGGTGCTAAGCATTATTTGAACACTATTCTTTGAGAAGTTTATCAGTCCATAGGACCCTTAAGATGTTCATATTTCAGTATGCAAAGATGTTCGAATTTCAGTATGTACCATTTTAAACATGCAAACCCAAATTTTAACAGTCTGTTTGCATCTGAGTAAGAACAAGTTATCAACACTTCCAGATAAATGTAGACAGCCTTCATTAGCCAGTCTGCAAAATCTATTTCTTCTAAATAAATTTGTATATATGAATTTTAAATTTACTGAATATCAAGAGATAATAAGCCAGACACAGATTAACTAGGCCTGACTTGGTACCATTTAGTTTTCTATGCCACCAATTAATTCATACTCTTACTTAACAAGTCAATTACATTATAAGGAAAGTAATTAGCACTGCATGAATAATATGTGTATAGCTGTCAAGGAAGAATATCATTTAAAGCATAGCCAAAGCAAAATGCAGTATTTCTCCCTAAATAATAATGATGTACTAAAACATGTTTCTGTAACCCTGAAAAGATGACTTTATCCATTAATTCTATACTACACTCATGAGCTCCTCCTCTTTTCCAGTCTTCTCTTGCTTGTTGCTTGTTTTTCAATATGTACATTTATTTTCTGAGGAAAATTGTTTCTATACCTTACCTCTGTTTGGTGTAAAGTAGAAAGAAAAACAAATTTTAAAATGTAACGTAAGGATTCTTTTTCCTCAGAAGTCAAAATAGCTATGCAAATCTAATAGAAATTAACTATCACTACAAGGATCTGACCCATCACACAAATAGGTGAAGTGCACAGAAGTAACACTGGTTAATCAGATATATTACACTGCTGAGTAGGATTTGCATATAAAAATATTTGCAACATTTGGGCTCTGGAAATGCATTTCAGAAACAAATAAATTTTTCATTTTGTAAAATGTCCCTAGGATTTTAGGTAATCTCCCCACATATTTAAACAAAGATGGGCGTTAACCCATTTAAACTGAAAAGTATCTTTGCTTGTCTTTATGTAAGTGAGGCTGAAATGAAAGCACACTTGAACATATTTAAGTATGGGGGGAGAAGAGGATTTTCAGCATTTTTGTTGTTTTAAACAGCAGTTCTCTGACAGTTTAGTCTGTCATTGATCTGATTTTTAAAGATTAAATAGTAATAATTCTTGGCACTTGTGACTTTGCTCTTACAAAGTGCTGTATAAACATTAATTAATCCTCAGGCTTAAGTCTTCAGAAACAAAAAGTTCACAACGCTTTTTCAAGCAAATCTGACTAAGAAACTCGCAAGTTTATAATTTATTTATTAAAAAACCTTGAGCAATTTCTGATTATAAACAGAGCCATTTCCAAATAGTGTGTCTTAGATAACATCATAAACATATTTTAAGGTTTGTAATAGTTAAGACTATCAAAAGACATTGCACAGTTATACTGACATCAGTTTCCAACAGCTGTCATAACAAGAGTAGATCTATCTCACAGTTGACTGGGGGAACTGTGTTAGCATTTGAGATATGGAGATAACAACTTCCTATTGCTGTACAATTTCTGCTTCCACATCAGATATGTCACGCAACTTAGTCTTATCAAAGGGGTCAGCTGAAACTACTTTCCAAGTATTTTTTTTCTGCGTTCTCTGTTGTAGTGAGAATCTCTATACTAGTTCCTCTAACAGCTGGCTCCTTCAATTTCCTTAGAAGCACCATGATTTAAAACAAAATAAACCCTGCAATTTTCAAAATCTTTCAATAATGAATGGAATGAACTCATCCATTTTACATTTAGAGGAAAGATTTTATATGCCACGACAAGGACTTAAACATTTAACTTTCAGTATTACAGACTACACATTGCTCTTAGTTCATCAGCATAGTAACTCACTGTCTGATGAGGAAGTCCTAATGTTTCTTTATATGGTAATCCTCAGTGTTTAGCCAACACTTTAGGAACTCTGGGATATTTTAATACACTTGTTTAACTATACTACTTTAAACTAGTATCTGAAACATGCATGATAATTCTACTAAGAAAACCTCATGCAATACATTTCACTGGTGGCTCCAGAAAACAGATAACATACAAAACAGTTGTCTGTAAACAGCAAGACATACATAATGCTCAGTGCTGTGCAGCAGCTGCCATTCACAACAGATGCGCTGCTGTTGTGCCACAGTATGCCATTCCTCACTGAAATTACAGCCTCTTGCAGAGCTCCTTCTGGCAAAGTTCCTGAAGCTAAAGTCCTCTTTGAAGGCCATTTATAAGATAATTACATGAAAATCCCTGTACATTTTCAGTTGTTTGGGGTTTTTTAATTGGAAATTATTAATTTTGCAGCAATCATTTATCTCTTTGCATACCTTTTGTTGTACTTCAATAAGCACTCCTTGTTTTTATAGAAGTCCATGTGGCTGGCAATCTTCAAAATTTTACCTGTGAGAAACTCAAAAAATTCTGTTTATTTGAAAATGCTTTACTGCTAAGTATAGGAATTAGTTCATTCTCTTCAGAACCTAACTCAGTTCCTTCTGAATTGTCTAGACTGTAAGTGGATCATTAACCTTTTCATTAGAAGTAAAACTAATGATGTGAAATCCCTGCAGTAGCAGTTCTTTCACCAAGATCTCCAAGATTGGTTTCACCAATGTTGGAGATTCTCTAACTTCAGGAAACTTCCTGATTTGTGTCACAGTAAGTAGAAGCAAAGTACACCCTTTCCAGTGACTGTGAACAATTTGCTATCCATGAAGGGCTGGATTTCTCTGTTTCTTCATGGATACTCACATTTGGTATCGACACTATGCTTACAGCTGGGTAACTTGTTACCTGCAGAATGGAAAAATATTTCAGATTTTGAGCTAGCAAGGGAAAAAAGTTACTCAAGTATGTTGGAGATTGCAGAAAGGAGAGTTTGTAGGAGTTTATTTGCAGTGTGTTGTCAGAAAGCCTCCATCATGCCTTTTGGGTGGGAGAGGTGGAAAGGGCTTCATTGAGTTCGAAGACTCATTCTACATTCACTTTCTGAATGGTGGCAAAGGGTCAGTCATTTTAAAACAGCCCAGCAGCCAGAGGCTAAGCAGCCATTCCCGCTCAGCTCTGCACTGGGATGGCCTCACCTTGAATATTGTGTGCAGTTTTTTGCAATATAAGAAAGATATTAAGCCATTAGAAAGCGTCCAAAGGAGGACAATGAGGATGGTGAAAGGCCTTGAGGGGAAGCCGTATGAGGAGTGGCTGAGGTCACTTGGTCTGTTCAGCCTGGAGGAGACCGAGGGGAGACCTCATTGCAGTCTACAACTTCCTCATGAGGGAAAGAGGAGGGCAGGCACTGATCTCTTCTCTGTGGTGATCAGTGACAGGACCTAAAGGAACAGCCTGAGGTTGTGTCAGGGGAAGCTTCGGTTGGATATTAGAAAAAGGTTCTTCACCCAGAGTGTGGTTGAGCACTGGAACAGGCTCCCCAGGGACGTGATCACAGCACCAAGCCTGACAGAGTTCAACAAGTGTTTGGAAGATGCTCTTGGGCTCATGGTGTGTCTCTTGGGGATGGTCTTGTGCAGGGCCAGGAGTTGGACTCAGTGATTTTTGTAGGTCTCTTCCAACTCGGCATATTCTGTGATCCTGTAATAAGCCTGGACTCCCACTGAGGGAGATCAGCAACACCAGGGCTGCAGCCTCCAAAGCCGCGGCAGTCTCAGTACACAGGGATGCGCGCAGCAAGTCCCTGCTATCCCATGCTCCTGGTGGGATAGAAAGGGCACCAGCGCCTCATTTGTCATTCACGCCGGCTTCGCACAGCCGGTACAAGGCACACGCCCCCGCTCACCAGCACGGACACCCAACGACCGCCGCCGCCACCTCGCTTGCGGGACAGCTCCCTCCTTTTTCCTCCTTTTTCTCCTTTTCCCCCCCAGTTCCCGCGGCTGCCTCCGCGAGCGCGCGCCTCCTGGCCACGCGGCACGTGGGCCGGGAGCAGGCGATTGGCTGCCCGCGGTCACCTGACCCAGCCCCCACGGCGGGGGCGGGAGCGGCGCGGCGTTGCCGGGGCGACGGGGCGGGAGCGGCGGCGGCGGAGGAGGGAGCGGGCGGGCGCGGGCAGAGGAGAGGAGAGGAGAGGAGAGGAGAGCGCTCCTCGGCCGGCCGGGGTGGCCAGCGGCCCGCGGCGTGGCAGGTGGGTGCGTGCGTGGGAGATCCGCGCTGGCCTGGCCCCCTCCGCCTGGAGGGAGCGGGGCGGCCACGGGGGCAAGCGGCGGCGCGCAGCTTCTCCCGACACCCCTAGGGGCATCCCGGCTCTGCTGGGCGCCCGCAGCCCCGCCTGGCACCGGGTCGCTCTGCCTTCCCGCGGGCGGCGGGGGAGATGGTGGGGATGAGCTCCGCGGGGAGTGCAGGTTGCGGGGGAGAAGGGTTCCGCTGGGTCCCTGCCGCCCCGGGACGGGTCCCTGCCGCCCCGCCGGCCCCCCTGCCCCGCTGGTGGGTACGCGGGCACCGCGCAGCCACAGAAGGCTGGTGGCGCTGGGCTCTGCGGGTCGCGACAGCCTCGGAGTCGCCGCTCCACGCCCCGGAGTGCGGCGAACAAAAAGCCCTTGAGAGCTGTGCTTTCATGTTCACAAGCGCTTCTCGTGTCTGCTGCATAAATGAGCTGCTGTTTGCTTCAAACAATTTTGGAACTGGAGTTGAGGGAATAGGAGCTGCTAACTTTTTCTTGTGGCTGGTAAGAGCTTGAAAAGCCCCAATTACGGTTCTGTTTGGTGGAAAGCCTTTGATTGTTTGACTTCCTTTTCTGATAGCTGTCTCCATTAATGTGACCTTGGACTGAAAGCTTTACCTGATGTTCATGAAAAATCTTGATTCTTAATACCTATTTACCACCTTTGTATTTACAACTGCTTTAGGTGGATGCTTTTATGGAGTCAACTAAGTGGTCTAGTAGCATTTAATGAGTAAGTGGCAAATTGATTCAATCTCTAGGTGGGTTTCTTAACTCCTATATAATCTCTTTCAAGCACGCCTTCACTATCAGATATAAAACAAGTTAGGTATGTTACCTGGAAGGTTTTTACCATTACAAGAAAAGGATTGTTTGTTTGTTTGTTGTTTTTGTTTTGTTTGTTTTTTGTGTGTTGTTTTTGGGTTTTTTTGAACTAGAAGTAAGCTTCCTTATTAATTCAGTAGTAAGATGCTTAAAATGTCAGTGAAGGATGCAGTAAATTACATTTTCTTGGTTTCCACAACTTGCAGTTGCAATCCTAATAGGAGAAAATGTTGTGAGTGAGAGTAGCTCATGTCTGTGGTTTTTAATGTGCTATCCAAAACCGCTAAAGGGTGGATGGATAAATGTAATATAATGGCATTGCACCATTGCAATAGTTACTGTATTAACCATCCCCAATGCTTTATAATTAATGATTCCTAAAAATTACTCTATTTTGGTATAAATGAAATATGAATATAATATCAGAGTTCTTACTGTATTACTTATTCACATATCTAAGTACAAAAGTATCTCTAAGATGTCTCTGACTGAGGTGTCATCTAGCAAACTAATGTCTCCTAGAACTTGAAGTGGGTGAGATGCATTAAACAGAGCAACAGTTTTGTTAGTCACAGTTTTGATGTTGAAGCACAGAATTGTTCATTATTTGTATGGGTAGTCTGATCACCTTCAGTGAGATTGGGAGTTCTAGTGTGAATCACAGGTTCTGTGAACACATCCTGTGATCACATCCTCTAAAAAGTTTTGTTTAAGTGTAGAAAAAATGTCACCACACTGCAACTTTGTTACAATATTTCAGTCTAATTTCTAATTATGATAATCTGGATATGTTGAAGAACATGTATGATAAACTGTTTTATCACCATTATTCCTGTAAAGTCAGTTATGTCAGCTAACATAACTTGAAGCATATGGTATTCAGAGAAAACGCAAATATTTCTGGCTATGTGCTAATCTTCTTTTTCTTCTCCCTTAGCCCCTAAAATAGATATAAATGTTTTTGATCACCAGTGATGTTTAATCTGCTACCTCTGTCTTTGCAAAATTAGAAATAAATTCTTAGCTGCCTAATGTTGTATGATTTCACATATGGCAGCTTCTAAAAAATATAGATATATTCAACATGTTATTTCATATGATGAATGAATCTTAGCTGATGGAAAGGGTGTTTTCTGCCCCACCTGGGCCTTCTCAGAGCAACTGGAGCAAATGTGGTCAGACCTCATTTACTTCACAGAGGGGAAGAGTACAGGATTTGTGGGCAGGGTGTAATGGGAAGGTGTTCTAGAACTATGAGACAGAATAAAAATATGTAGTTCTGTAGTGGAAGTTCTTGTCCCTAACTTGCTCCTTTTCTTTGTCATTGCAGCAGTGTAAGGTGTAAGTACTTTCCCTTCTCTTCTTTCTTGCCTGTGGGGCACTGACTCTGCTAAAGCCACCTGCCACTTCTTGTCGTTTTATTGCATGCAGTTGACAGCTGCAGGTGGGAAACAGGGCGGTTAGAAGGGAGCTGAGACCCTATTGTTGCATACCAGAGACCTCTGTTGGTAAGATGTGATGATTATATTTTTCATCCCTCTATCTTACCCAGAACTTGTCAGAGTACTCTTTGCCAGTGTTATAGAGAGCATGAAAAGTGGTTGTCAAGTATGAATATCAAATCTAATACAAGAAACTTATAAGACCTAGGAAAGTTAAGTGAATTTCAAGTTGGGATGCTTTACCGTTTCTCAAGTTTCCCTTAGAAGATGGATGATGTTAACTTCAAAGTTTCAATGCTTATTTGTGTGAGAAACCTGCTAGTTAGCAGTAATTTAATCATGCAGCTTTAATTCTTGAGGTGTTGTGTCTTTCATGGTGCAACTTTAATTTTTTTTGAGAGAAAGAAGAAATGTTTTTCTGACATGGACTTTGAAAGATGATGACTACTGCTCAGGGGAGCAAGTAAACATAGAAGTAAATTTTGGAGGACAGCAGATTCTAGAACCCTGGAAGGCTTGAGGTTCTTTGATCAATAAATTTATTACATGTTCTTAACTTATTATTTAATGTAGCCCTCTTTATACATATGCAAAGTAAGCCCCACACTACCTTAAAATTATGCAGCCACATTTCTTAATGGAAGTTCTCTCTCCTGAGTTGAGTACATTAGAAATGAGGATTGCTTTTCCCTAGTATTTTGGACAAGCATATTACTATTAACCTAGTAAGATGTATTTTGAATGATGTACTGACCTCAAAAAATTAAATCCCCAGTTTTCTTTATTTTAATAAAATTGAGGATAACTGAAGTATTTTAAATATCAGTACCTGGACAAGAATAAATAATCTTTTAATGTATTGAACCTCTGTTTGCTCACACATATTTTAGAGGCAAAAACTTGCTCTAGTTATTACTTGAAAGCATATGAGGTGAATGGCTTGTGTCCAACAGACATCAGTGTAATGCCGCTTGATATCATGACAGAACAAATTTGCCCAATGGCAGGCAACATATTGTGAAGTGCTGCAGTGTCTGCTTTTTAAGCAGGACTTTTGACCAAACTGGAGATAGATACAGGAAACATGCGGCTGGCACAGTTACAACTCCTTTGGGCCTTGCTTTCAATACAATGAGTTATTAATGTGCCTTTGCATTATTTTTATGAAAATGTTGTAGTGAAAGAAACGTTTTATGCTCTTAACAATTATTATTTCTTGTACACTGGTTTATTTCTTTCTCTTATATATAATTATTATTATATATAAGTATATAACACTATATATATAGTATTAAATTATATATAGTATAGTGTATATATATATACTATATATATTTAATACAATTATAAGTATATAATCTTAGGTGATTTTTTAGTAGGAACAGTGACAATGGGCATGATGATGGCATGGTCCAGTACCACAGGCATTCGTACATGTGTGCTGAACTTATTTGAATGTGTTTTGGTGCTAAAGCTACTGAAGTGCACTGATGTTTTAAGGTACATAGACCTGCAAGCTTCTTTTGGAATATTTGTTGATTATAGAAGATACATCCTAGACCTAAAGCTACAAGATCTCATCAATCCCATAATGATCAGTCAAAAAATTGAGCTTGATAAGGTGTATAGATAAGTTGAAGTCCGTAATAGTTTGATGCCAGTTCTAAAACACTTGATTTTGAAAATTTACTCCGGGTTGTGGAACTCCTGATGATTGAAGGTGTTGGATTTGGCAAGAGTGTTATAAAGGCAGTAGATTTTATTTTAAATAGAAAATATTTCACAGGTGCATTAAAATTTACACCTAAGTCAACA
The DNA here is from genome assembly GCA_038380795.1 of Pyrocephalus nanus. Classification (NCBI taxonomy): domain Eukaryota; kingdom Metazoa; phylum Chordata; class Aves; order Passeriformes; family Tyrannidae; genus Pyrocephalus; species Pyrocephalus nanus. Next base: position 45,570,720 of record CM076259.1, read on the forward strand.
GAATGTATTTTGGTACAGGATGCTTTACTGTGTGCTTTCTCTGTTATAAAAATCTTTGAGACACATACTATGACAAGACCATCTTGTAAAGACATGGGAATTCCAAAATTGAAATACAAGCTGTCAGCATGACCAGCAAGATTTTTAATACTGCTTGTGATGCTCTACTATCTTCTGTTAAGGACTTGTTTTTTATTTCAATTGTGACTACAGAATATTAAAAGCATAAAAGTACATAATTAACTTTGTTTCAATGTTGCTTTTAATAAATTGTTTATATACTGATTTTTCTTTTTTTATTAATATTAAATCATCAGGTAATTGAATATTGGAAAAAAGGTGTAGGATTAATATACCTTTATTACGTAAAGCTAATATAGTTTTATTGGAAATAACTAATCTACTGGGAAGTTATTTGGGCTGTTCTTAATTTTCTTTAGTTTTCCATACTTCAGATTACCTGCTCAGGAAAAACAGACCTCTTAGATTTTGTTGCAGCTCCATATTTTAGATCGTTTGGCTTAGTACAGCTCACCAGTATTGTTTGTATTAACAATTCTGTATGAAACTTGACATAAAAATATACAATTGTTACACCCTTCAATTTCTTTTTGATATGTCACACATCTATTTTCAGAAGCAAAAGGAAATATTGACATTTACATTAAAACATACTTTTAATCTTATGAAGAATTCTAGTTTTGAGATTTTGTTAGTATTATGTAGATGGTCATAATTACATTAGAACAGTACCATATTTTATTTATTGCTAAGGAATATAATGACTATAAATTGATATGACTTGGACTCATCACTTGACATTCAATTCTAAGCAACTCATTACATTTACAGCTTTATTTCCCTTCACACTTCTGTGAAGTTTTAACTCCTATAGCAATTTACAAAGCAAATGAAGTATTTATTTTTTTCCACTATTGCTATATGAAATCAAGAATGTAGATTTTCTCCCAAATCCCATTAGTTTCAGCATGATTCTTTAAATTAATGTTCAATCAGTTGACTTCATTTAGCTTTTAGACTTTTAGCTTTACTATCTTGTCTTTTCTGAATCAAGTGAAGTCAAGCTTGTTTTACAGGACTGCTTTACTGTAATATAGTAAAGAGTTGTTTATTGTATTACTGTTCTTAGTTTTATTTTTTTTCATGACATTACCACTCCTGAATTTTTCTAACATTCCAAAGGGAATGAATAGCAAAATTGAACATGATCAAGATTAAGGCTTTCTTGATACTTTTTTCAAGGTTATTGAGGTGCAAAGTCTCTCAATTTGTCTCTTATCTAATCTTTTTTTACTTAGCAGATATTCAGTTACTTTTTGGCCAGCAGATATAATATATGATGTGTGTGTTTACCCATTTGCTATCTTTCAAAAAATAGATGAGAAATATTTCTTGAAATTTCTGAGTTCCCTTAAAAGTATTTTTCCTGCTACTCTGTTCACTGTTTGGTCTTTGCTATTACTAGAAATTGTTTTGTTCCTATATACCTATTTTTTTTCAGCCGTAGCATTGTCACCTTCTTGTGACAACCTTGTGCACTAAATAACTTTTAAAATTTGTTGACTCTCATTTTTCACTTTTCTCCTTGTTCTACAGTACTTTTTAGATGAAATGGTTGTGTTTCGGTCATCCAGAATTAATTGTGAGATTTTTCATTTCATGTTTCTTGCCTTATTTTTTCTCTCAGACTCAAAAAAGCATGTTGAATACTATGATTACTGTTACATATTCAATCTATGTTTAATACTATGAATACTATGATACTGTGTTGAATGAAAAAAATGAATGAAAAAAATTATTTGTATTACTTGGTAGAATGTCTTCTTTTTTTACCCACAGTGCCATGCATATAATTGATAATTGTCATTGACCTATGGACCATTACCATCACTAAGTGAGAATAACCATAAAAATGTAATCTTGGCTTTCCCATAGAGTTCTGTCTGACACATCTTTGCCTGTTCTGTTCTTCCTCAGAGACTTCAGCTCTTTTTGCACTTGAAAATACAACTTATCTTAAAAGATATCAATAATGCCACTGAAGTATACTTTCTCCTTATTGGTTAAAATTTGTTAACTAGGGTATTCATGCAGTAAAATGTAAAATTGTGTGTTAATTATAGTCTATGCTCATTTCTGGTTGTTTTTTTGGAAGCATATTATTGCAGTAGTTCGATGTTGTAAAGCATTTTGCAACTGTTCTTAATATTTTTTTATAGTATATTCCTTATGTTTTGAGTTCCGTCATTTCATTTGTCAGTCTCTCCTCTTAAATTATAAAAATCTTTTGTCTTTTAAAACAGCAAAATTAAACATCAGTCCTTAGTCTCTGAAGTAGGCCAGAAATGTTTTACACATTAATTTTCACATGTGTCTGAAAGCAATTACATTATATGACTGTCATATTAGGTATATTAGGATCCAGTTCAAATACCATGTTATGTAAGGTGGATTTATTAATTCTTTTCTTGTTATTATTAGATTTCAGAACTGAAATTTATAGTTGCATTTCCAGGTTACTAACAAAACCAAAAAGTAAGAAACTGGACTTTAACACAGATAATCCAATAACCAGAAGGGAAAGTAAGCAGAGAAAAAATGTTCTGTTGTCCAGGCACAATATTCTTAATAATTGTGGGGATGCAATGTTTGTTGATTTAATAACCCAACAAAACATCCTAATCTAGAACTTCCGTTCCAAAATATTTTCAAATAGTTCTCTTTTTTGTAATCATTTGTTTGTTAGCGCTTCTTAAAAAATAACTAAGCAAGGCTTTATAAACCATTTTTAATTCTTTTCCGAGATTATGATTAAAACTAAGACAGGACATAATTTGGTTATGCTCTCTATAATGTCTTCTATAATAGTCTTCGCCTACCAGATCATACACAGTCATGTTAACACATCTTTAGAAGCAATATCCTTTAGGTAGGTTGTAGAAACAGATCCTGTGTATGCCTCTAGTGGCTTGCAGAATGAAATAAGAAAAGGTTATGTTAGTAGGCAAACCCATTCTGCAGGACATTGCAATACAGAAGGAGTATTCCCATGAACAGATATGTCTTGTCTTGATATATGGCATATCTGAAGAAATTTATTTTTGTCTCTTGATCATGTACTTGACTGGGCATCTAACAAGCAAAAAAGATATGTTAGGGATGTTAGATTTACAAATTTTGATATTCTCTTGTCTAGAATGATAGCAATCTCTTCTTTTGAGAATTAAAGCTATAGAAACTTCATGTTTACTGTCTTACCTTTAAAAGGAATATGATTTTTAAAGCCTATATTTGTTGTTTAGCAGCTTCCAGGCATCCATCTGAAATATGTTAATAGCATTGACAGTATATATTTTGATGTGCTGAGTAATGTGAAGTATTATGGACATGTGACTTCTGCAATTTAAATTTAAACAATTTAAATATAATTATTTTTTCTCTTTACCCCCCTTTTTATATTTTTTCTAGGGAGAAAGGTTTAATTCTAAGAAATGGATGCCAAAGGATTACAAGGAGATGATAAACTGAAGATGCTCATAATTTTACTAGCATATTTGGTAAGTTAAAAATTAACATTTTTGTCCCCTGTGTTGAATAAAAACTGTTTTGAACTCGGAAATGGTGCCTTTGTTTCACACATTACTGCTAACATTAAAAGTCTTAAAATGCTATACGCAGACAATTGCATACACGTTTTACTGATTTGAAAGTAAGCTTGGTCAACTGATTTGTGTAATTCCTTGCTCCTCCTCACATTCTCTTATAATATTGTACCTTGTGAGCCTCTTCGTGGACAAAGGAGTGGACTAGGACAGAACACAGAGGCTAGTAAAGTGCCATGAAGGTGGTACTGCTTCACTTCTGAGATGGGAGGAATTTGCAGTGACCATCTCTTCTTACAGGATGCTATATACATAATTTATGAGTTTGGAGTATTCAGTTTAACAGAACATAGCATGGGACACAACTACATTGTCTAGTAAGCATACTTTACTCTGGCTTGCATAGGCAAGGCAATTAATTCTTCATAGCTACCAGAAAGGCCTTTCTGAAAAGACCGATGCACAAAGTAAGAATTTAGTAGTGGTTGTGGAGAACACTTTCTGTGATGGATGCCCCTATGTAAACATTTAATTTAAAATTCTATTCAGGGTTTGCTAATGTTCCTGAGTAAAATTCCAGTGACTTTCCATGGCTGACATTACTACTTGTGATATTTCTCATAACTATAATTTCTGATTCAGTTAGATAATTGGATTTGCTCTCATCTGACCTGTTAAATAGAAAGTGATAGAAAATTTAAAATAAATAGTATTCATACAGGTTTGGGGTTGTGGTTTTTATTTTTAAATTTTCAAAAGGTATGAGTGATCTTTTAGAATCTGTCAATACATATGTTTAAAGGAATAGGTCTTACCTCATTTATTCAATTGTTGTGGCATCTTTAGAAAAATAAAAGATCACAAATAAATGACACAATTAAATGGGATGTGATGTATCTTAATGCCATGAAAATTGCTTTAGTAAATGGTCATGTGCATTTTTCATAATGTTAAGGTGAGAAATTTAACTCATGTTCAAACAATAAAGTATTTTAACATTCCACAGGTGCCAAATATCAAGTGAGTCTTCTGAAAACTGTAAAATTATTGCAAGTCACTGAGTACTGAGACCCTTTAATTTTCAGGCCACTCAATCATATTTGGAGTTAGATAGTTAATTTTCATTGACATATTTAAAGTTTTTGATGATGCAGGAACTTATTTTTAAGATCAAAACATAAATTTATTTCTGAGATGTAATACATTTTGATGATTTTACCTTTTTGGTTTTTGGTGGGTTTTGTTTGTTTGTTTGTTTTTTTAGCTAAGTAGGGTAATTTGTGAGACTGGAGACTGCAGAGAACAAGAATTTAGGGACCAGACTGGAAACTGTATCCTCTGCAAACAGTGTGGGCCTGGAATGGAACTCTCAAAGGTAAGGAAATCACACTTTCTGGAATTTACTTTGTTTCTGATGAGTGTGTTTATGTATGTGATTTGAAATAATGGAGATCTATGCTTACGTGGAAATACTTTATTATTACTGTTTTGGCATTTGAGCCTTTTACAGTTTTCAAGAACCATGTTATCTGATTCTCTTTATATAAAATGTTCAGTTCAGAAAATGGTGATGCCATTAATAAAGTAGACAGTACCATGGGCTCTCAAATTATTTTTTTAAAGGTGAGTTAGTGCTACCAAGGGGAAAAAAAGTACAACAAGTTAAGACTGAATAACCTCACTGTTTCAACAAGAATATGAAAAAGGAATTTCAAACTAGTGATTGGTACAGACTACTGAAATGGGGAGGGGCTTAATTTTTGCAATGCTGGCATTCAGAGTTGGTTCTGAATTTTAGGTGACAATATTTAAATATTATCTATATGACAGCTTGTCTTAACAGCATGGTTTATAATAAAAATAAGTTATAAGTACATAAATACAGGGTAGGATTCAAGTGAGAGCTGACATATTTCCTTAGAAGAGGTCAGAGATAGGTGATTGTTCTGTTTTTACTAGGTCAGTGGTTAGAGCACTTTGGGAAGCTAGAGTCGAGTCAGGCTCGATTTCTGTGTTTTACAGATTACTAAAAATGCTATAAACCTAATTCCTGTCTTTATTCCACATAAAGAAAGTTGAGGCCGGAAAAATACATGATAATATTTAGAAAGTAAGAAGTCCTTGTTAATGTCATGGAGAAGGAAATATTATTATTTTGAGGTTTTTTTAATTGTTTTTTGCTTATATAACAACTCCATCTCTTCCAAAAGAAAATCCCATAAAAGTTTTGGAGTTACCAGCTTTTTTAGGCGACCAGAAATGAATTAATAGAAATGAATGCTGACTGAGGTTATGGGCTTGGATTCAGTAGAACTAGAAAGTTCACTTGACAAAATTTTCAGCAAAATTTCAAGTCTGTATGCAAGTCATGGGGGGGGATCTTTGTTCTTTTCAGCATAGAGGAAGTAGATGCTGTGTATGAACAAGGATGAAGAACAATGAAGGAAGACAAAGCTGAAAGGAGGAGGCAGGGATATGTTGGGATTCACTCACTCAATTACTGGAGGTGAAAGAGACAACAGAATAAGTTATTTGCCATGGGGAGATTGGGTGTTTTGGGGGAGCAGGTGTGTCATGCTAGAGGTGTGAAGATAGGCAAAAAAAGTGCAGGGTGGTGTCATGAAGGGTGAGCAGTCCTGTCAAGACTCATGCATAAGCATAAGGATCTTTTATCAGTGTCCAGCCACTAAACTACATCTTGTCCATCTTTAGAGTGTAAAGCTGTGGCCAAGATGTAACTGAACAGTCAGATCCACACCTGATAGGTTGGGGCCATAAAGCACATGCCCTTTGCATATCAAAGGGCAAACTCTGTGTTGTACTTCTACTAATAGTCTAAAAAGGATGTTAGAGGTGGAACTTAGGATGTTTAGGGGGATTTAAAATGTTTTGGAAATTTAACATAAGCCATTACTAAGTCTAGTGTGCATGTGTGTTCAAACTACAGCTAGATTTCGGTTTATGGCTTTGTATTTCTTACTATATTCAGCTCTGACAAAAAGCAGAAGTACTGTTTTTGTGTATGGTTTGAAGGGATTTAGTGAAGTTGAGTGACACATTTTCCCTATCTTTCCACCCCCTGTGGTGAGTGTTCAGTGCATTGACAGAGTACTTAGTTTCCCACTTTAGTGAGAATTGCTTTTTATGTCAGGCAGTATTAGTTAAGGTTTAGTCATGCACGCAGTGCTGTTGAAGCAGACATTTGAACATGACTTACAACATGGATGTGGTTTTGTTTGGATGTTTTGGGTTTTTCAGATTGTCTTTAAATTTGTGAACTCAAAGGTTCTAGGAGGTGTTTTAATTATAAAGGCACTTGTAAATATGGCACTTTATAACAGTGGGCCAGTACTATGTCCATTGATAAAGCTTATTTAACTGGTTAGCAAATAAAAACCAAAAGCATAAAAACTAATGCCTTCAGTAATTGCTCCCAATTTAATAAAGGAACACTAAACTAAAACAGGGAGATTACAGTTTGCAATAGTATACTATTCAAGTTATGTTTTTACTTCAGCTGTTAGTCCTGATTCTTAGGACTTAAAATATGAGTGCTTAATTGATTTTAATGTGTAGGCAGTTACTTCTCCCAGATATTAATCAACTTTCAAAAATATTTTTTTCTATTACACTAGAACTGAAATAACTAAAGAGATTTTGGTCAAACCTAAATGTGAATGGAAGCATAATTTCCTTTATAAATAGAGGCACAGTTTTCTGTGAATCATAGCAAAGGATGTTATGCTGTGGCTGTTACTGAAATGTGGTTGAAAGTAGTCTTGCAGAGCTACAGCTTGAAGCAACAAGTATGTTAAGTCAAAGGTCAGAATGCAAGGGGAAAAGGGATTTAATATTACACTTTAAGTAATTTGCAGCACAGGAGAAGTTTTGTTTGCTTGGGTTTTTTACATATGAGAAAGTAATGATGTAATTATGTTGTAGTTTAATAACAGTTTCTTAATACTGAGTAATGTGTCTGTTTTCCTATCAAATATTTAGTGCTCATGGATAAAACTAGATATACTGCTAGATATGTGAGCATGATTGTATGTCTAAGTATATAGTGAAATACAATGTTAGCAGTAGGTTTTTTTGGTTTATTTCCCCCTAAATGTTTTAAGCAATTGACAGACAAGTTTTTTTTTTTTGTTTGTAATAAAACATCTCAGCCTATATTGTTGAATATAAAAGCCCAGCTATTGGGTCATGCAGCAATGAACTGTGGACCATTGATGTAAACATATGTCCTTAATTCCTTCCCTTGAAACTCAGTTCAGGTAGAACTTCTCCTGCTGGTTAAACTGAAGCAGGCAGGTCCAATGTCAAGGACTGAACTGTAGAGTCCTCGGTTTGCTCTTTTTTATGAGAAACTACTTCAATCTAAATATGTAGATTTTTTTTCTTGTTATAAATGGCTATACAAAAATAGAAGACAAAATACCACCTGTACAGAGTGGATTTATATATATGTGTATGTGTATATGTCCTTTTTTTACAACTGTTATTTACAACTTCAGTAATACATTTATGACCTTTGTTGCTATACTATGTGAGCATTTCATACCTCTCTAAGCTGGGGAAATGCTATTGCCTTTTCTCAGTTTATACATGAGATACACATAAATCAACTTGCCCATGGAAATGCAGGATTTTTTTGGTGGAACAGAGTAGACAGAGGCCGTAGAATGGAACAAAAGGACAGAAGTTTCTTCTTTACAAGGCACCGTATGGACAAGACAAGGGGCAATGAGCGCAAGTTGTACCAGAAGGCAGGTTTTATTTCTATATTGGAACAAATGTTTTTGCGATGAGAACATTCATTCACTGCGACAACCTCCCCGGGAACATGGTAGAATGCCCATTACTGCAAGTTTTTAGGATGCAATTGGACAGGGTGCAAGATCATCTCAGTTCAGCTCCCTGACCCAAGAAACTGTGAAATAGGTGTTCTTTCAGGGTACCCACTCACTTGGCTGTTCTGTTATTCTATGACGAGTGTTTAATTTAAGTTGCAAACCAATGCTCAACCTATTCAATTGACCTTCTTGTCTGTAAAGATAAGCAACTCCATACACCCTTGATAGCATGAAACAAAACTAAACCAAAACACCAAAAATCAAGCCTTATTTCATGCAACTAGTTCTGAATCTAGACTATTCTTTTCAGCTTTTGCTGTCACAGTTTAGTGGGGCTCTCCTTTTCAAAAATGTTTTTCTAGTAACCTTTTCTTCCTTGAAATAAGAAAAAATAGTACACTCTCAACTTTTCCTTTCTGATTCCCTATCAGCTGTTCTAACAGTGCTGCAGATGTTGCATTAGCTTAGAAATAAAATCCATTGATCACTTAGGTTGATTGTATTTTTTATGAAGTACTTTTTGTTATAAGTTACTTCTTTCCTTGAATTTTGAAGACGGCAAAAATACCTGCAGGACAAAGAAAAATAGCAAGCGATTCTTATTGCAGTGCTGGTTACCCATTTCCAGCACTGGGTGCATCTCTGAACCATACAAAGAGCACCCCGTTGTTTGAAAACCGTGCTTTTTTTGTACCCTTCGATATCAGCTGTTGAATATTCATTCATTGTCCGTTTGTTGCCTTAAAAGGTAATTTCCCTGCTTTGGAGGTGGGTGTTACCTTTTGGCTGGTTGTAAGATATCTCCCCTGGGCTCGTACAGGGGGGTCTTGCATCATCCCCACGTTGCAAGACATGCGGGGTCTCTATGTGTATCCACATGGAACAGAGGAATACATTTTTATTTATAATTTGTTCCCTGTTCCCGGCCACGAAAGGTTCCCTGGTGTTAGGTCCAGACAGGACCCTTCACCTTACAGCTTCTACAGTACGCCTATAAGTTAGTAAATATACAGAAATAGTTCTTTTGTTAGTACCCTCTGTTTATTTTAATTTGCTTGGAATAAAACCGGTTCCTCTACTTATCACACTTTTAACATGTTACCATCAGAAGAAAGCCAGATTTGTTAGTGTATCAAAAATTTAGAACTGATGGTGAAGGGAGTGAAAGCTGCTTTCCATGTTTGCTTTTATTTATTCATTTAAAAAAAAAAAAATCTCTATATAGCCTTTTATTTTCATAAACGTGTGTCCTTGGTAATGTTTGCAAAGCCTTTGAACCACTGAAATAGCTTGCTTTTGAGTGTGTGGGGGTTTTGTTATGAGTTGGTTTTTGTTTGGCTTTTTTGTTGTGTTTTTTTGTTTGTTTGGATTTTTTGGGTTTTTGTTGTTGTTGTTGTTAAGCGGTGCTTTATTTTCTGGGGTGGGAGACTAAAATGGTGTATTGATTCAAAGGGAAGTGTTTTCTTCATGTGGCTCAGTGTTATTTCATTTGTCATTCATTTAATAGGAAGCAAAGCATCATGTAGTCAAGCAAGTGATTTAATATCTTTCATTCTTTAAGGGGCTTCAGTTTGCCAGTGCATGAATAGTGATTAGTGGGGCTTGGTAGCAAGAGCCTTTTGTCCTCTCTTCGATGTGTTTCTGAATTAAATCAAGCCTTATATATGATTCAAATTTATACAAATCACAGTTAATGCAGAAAAAAGAAACTGGGATCGTTTGTGTTTCAGCCTTTTTCTTGAAAACATTCAAATACAGAAACGAGAGTCCTTTGGGTCCTTTCACCTTTCATTTGCTTTTTAAAAAAATTTGGGTAACTCTATGGCTTCCATGTCTCTTTAAAATTTATATGTATGTATATATTTGTATATATGTAAAAGCAATCCATATCTCAGCTTCATCAAGCTTATATTGCAACTAAGAATTTATATTGACAATATATGACAAGGAAGGAAGAAAAAGCAAGAGGTGAAAGGGAGAGTGCTTTAAGCCAGCATTGTCACCACATAAGTTGTGACAAATACTGTTACCAAGAGACAGCTGCTGTAGAGAGAGGCAGCTTGATGGCTGCTAAGGCAGGGCTATGTATCACAGCTTGCTTCCTTGCACCAGGTGTATGATGAAGAAAGAGGAGACCTGCATGTTATCTCAGAAAAAGGAATTGTCAATTAAACATTGAGGTACTGTTGGAAACTACTCCTGAATGTAACAATCCTTACACACCTCTGTAACATCAGAGATGGTGTGCCATGACTGTCATGTTGTCCCAGTGGAGTTACCCAGAGCAGCTGCTACCATGTTTAGCAGTCACTCTAACTTTTCATAAGCAGCAAGAGAGCTGCTTGTGATGAAGCTCTGCCATATCTCAGCTCAGGAGAGGCTAACACATGCTTCTGGGTAAGTTCCATGGAAACTCAAGGAGCTTCCTGTAGGAACATTGAATCTTAGCGAGAATGAAACTTTTCTGACCCTAACATTGCAGTTTGCCACATCAGCTAAGTCTGACATGTCTGCAGCACAGTGTTGCAGCCTGTCCTGCTCAGAGACCTCTGCTGATCCATTATTGGATTCTAGATGAGGTTGTTCCACAGCTTGTGGTACTTCAGGAAGCTAAAACCCCGTGCTATTTAACAAGGACATGTACTCAAAGGTATTAGTAAAGATTTCATTTCCCAGCACCAGTGTAGTGCCGCAACCTGTTACGTGACCTGACATCAATTAGAAGTGTCTTAATGCCTGGAAGACTTTTTCTTAAATACCCAAATATTCTTGTAATCATCGTGGCCTAAGTGGAACTTTCTGTGCTGTGTTGTCTAGGGACCTACGTAGGTTGTGGATAATCAGTTAAAACTAGAAACAAATTCTAAAATGTGCTTGCAGATTATGATCTTAATGATGCCTGAAAGCATTTTTTTAATGAAATATGAGGTTATTTTAATTGAAAGAATGTTTAAAATCTAATTTACTGTTCATTTACTTTCTTTGTTGGATTCAACTTTTAGGGGAAAACCATACCACTTAACTCCATTACCCTTTATAGTCTGCTATACTTTGGTTGTTCTGTCTGAATCAGTGTTTGGATAGTATTGACTGAAAGAAAATTTTATCTGTTCCGAGGTAGTACTTTGAGGTGTCTGTATTATTCAATGCTTTCAGTACTTTTAGCTTGAAACTAAATTATGCATTTAGTTAACTACCTTGCTGCAGATTCCTACGTGGCCTGGACCAGTCACCCCACTTGATACCTGAAGTTTATTTCTGAGCAAAATTGTTCTGGAGATACATATGTTAAAGGTAGTGAGATGTCACAGTAGTCTGATAGTGAAAGCTGTATAGGTATCGAGAAAATAGAGGTGCATTTGAATTTTGAAGATTTTTTTCTTTGGTAATTAATTTTAATGGCAGTTTTCTAAATTAGTGTTTCATTTCTCATTCTTCATGGCTTGTGGTATGTGTCATTTGAGAGAGAAATTTTTTGTTAATGTTACCTGGTACCATTGAAAAGTGAAAGAGGAAAGGGAAGAACGTACTAAGTGTTCTTCACAGAAAGAAAGCTTTACAATATGAAGAACAAAGCATATATTTATGTGCTCTTTTTTTCTGGCACAAAAATAAAAAAATGTTTTTTTGAAATCTAGCTAATTGATGTTACAGATTTTATTTCTCTTTTCTGCAGTCCTGAGGTGAACTGCCACAGATGAGCTCTCTTTTAAAAATATGAGTGGGAGGATAGAAGGGGTGAGGGGAGTTGGGAACTATTCCGATCTCATCAGCCATATAACTTGACAGCTTTGTAAATAGAGCACTGAAAAAAATGGTGCACATCAGTTTTGCACATGTACTGATAAAAGATGAACAGTCAATTGTTTATATCTTTGCTGGACTGCTAAATTATAAAGTCCAGGATTTCAAAGAGTTTGAATCCATTGTCTAAATCATATCCTTCAGTTTGGGGAATGTGGTTAATTATGAATACAGATCTGTTTGAAGTTCTGCCTGGTTTACAAGCTTAAATATTTATTTGCACCTGCCAGGCAGTTAACTACCTCAAATATTATGTGAACATAAAAAGCACATACATAAGTTGTAGTTGTTATGGATTGTATCCGAAGAATTCCTGGCAAGGACTTGGAAGCCGTCTTTGAAAAGACTGGAGATTGTAAATTCCTTAGGCAGAAGATTTCTTTATATTCCATCCACCATTTTTATAGCTTTTAAGTAAACCATTCCATGATACAAAGGACCACTAAGATGTGTCCGTATCCAGCTATAGCAAAGCAGATCTGATCTAGAAACAATTTACTCAAGCTTTGGTAGTTTGGACCAGTGAGTGAAGGAATTTAATTCTAACTTTTATTTCCTGCTTGGTTTTGATCAGAAGCTTCAAAGGTAGTCTGGGAAGGAAAACTTATAATTAAGTTATTTAAGCCTTATATTTGAAAGTTTACTAGGAACTTGGGAGGGACTGATTCCAAGTGATTTATCAAAAGATCCGAATATGCATTATTTGACTGAGTAATAAACTACATTTCAGCTAAAGAAAGCAAACCAAAAATTAAAACGTTTTAAGTTCCTGGGTCTAGAGACAGAGAAGGAAAACTATTTTTAGTGTCTGTTTGTAGTTGCTTTCATAGAATTGTTTCTTTTCTGTGTACTTTGAGGGCTTGTTCTTCAGAGGAGATTAAAGATTCCTTAACAGAAAGGAAAACTGAAAATTCTTAGAATGTCCAGTAAAATGCATCTGAAGTTGTGTATTGCTACTTGATCATTTCAGTGTAGAAGAACTATAAAACACATATTGGTCAACTCCATCACAGAGCTTTCCTCATAGATGCTTTCTCAGTGCAAAACCTTGGAGAATCTTGTATGTTTCTAAGGTTCAGAGCTTTTTTTACTGCAGCAGATTGGGTTGGGTCAGTGACTTGGGGAAAAGTTGTTTATATGTATGAAACACTCATATGTTGTGGTGGAAACCGTCTTTTAAGTTGCCCAAGTTGAAGATTTCCTGCAGTTTCCCCACTGGGAAAATTCCCTGTTTTTCCACTGAAACCATATACTGGAGAACAAGGTCCCCATGTTGTGCCTTTCCCACCTACTCTCTTCCCAATAAGTCCGTTCCAGCAATCTGTTGCTCTCCTCTTCCTGTTTTCCAGTGTGTCACTAATGCATCAAATCTTAACTCCAAAGTACTGAAAAAAAATATTTGCGTATTGGGGTGATAAAAGGCAATAGCAACTCTTAGTAACTTGATAACTCTAAAGAAGTAAATTGATAGTTCTTGGTAATCAGTTCACAGAATTCAGTCCCCAAACTATTATGTATTGTTGGGTGAAGGGTTTTTCTTTGTAGCTTGTCAGTGGTATTAGGTGTTCTTTTGCAAATGAATGGAAATAATTTCTTCAAACAGCTAAATCTGGGATAAAAAACTAACCATAACAGTATTCCTTGTGTAGTAAAATATCATGCACATCTGCAGAGCTGTTGAACTTTTCCAGCAGTTTAAGAACTGTTAGGACTGGAGCGGATCGAGTTTCTAAAATTCTTGGTGGCTAAGCAACGTTTCATGCCTAGCTGATGGTCATTAACTAGCTCTGGTTTATTTGGTAACAAATTCTAAGCCTTTGAAGATCAGTGCACTCTTCAGCAATTAACTTTGTTCACCTTAGCTATGAACCTTAATATCAAAGTGCTTCTTTGCTGTTTTTGTAACTGAGTAAGTGCCTTTATACTTCACTTGTCCCAGTTTTTGCACTTTCACATGACTGACCTAATTAAAAAACAGACAGCTCAATAATTCTACCATAAGCTAGTAATAATGAAACTGTGGGAGTCCTTGAAGCCCTTTATCATTCAAATACACAGTGGTTTCATGAATAAAGTGGATGACTAAGTATTACTTATAAAAGTAAGGGAGATTATTAGCAGTGGAAAACACATTTGAACTTGCTGAAAGGATGGCTTTTGTCTCAAGAAAGACCTACTCTCGGTAATAATTATTCTAGGTCTTCATTTTATCCCAGCATTTTCTTCTTGTTCAGGCTTTCTGTGACTGAATAGCTTGCTATTGCTTGTTAATCCCTACAGGAATGCGGCTTTGGATATGGGGAGGATGCACAGTGCATGACATGCAGGCCAAACAGATTCAAGGAAGACTGGGGCTTTCAGAAGTGCAAGCCTTGTCTGGATTGTGCATTAGTTAACCGGTTTCAGAAGGCCAACTGTTCTGCCACCAGCAATGCACTATGTGGAGACTGTTTACCAGGGTAAGCCCATTTCTGAAGATGAGACTTGAACAAATTCAAAACTAATTTGCATTAAAATTGCTTTTTCATGTTTTCCAGATAAATGATTGTATCCTTTGTATGTGTGTGAAGGTCCTAAGTTCCAATCTTGGCCTTGCCAACAATTTCCTGTATTATCTGAGCATTTAATTTCAGAATTGCAGTCTTAATTGTTTCATCTATAAAAATGGTTGGATGATTATCTACTTGGTCTATGAGAGTATTGCCTATGCAGCACCTGAGCAAAATACGTCAAAACATTAAGTTTTACTGGTGTCTTACTTCACTGTTATAAAGAATTAAATATTTGTAAACATGCACAATTGCCTTCTTGAAAACTGATCACATTATTTACTTGGTTTTTCTTCCCCTCCTTAAGTCAATGCTTAATAATTCTCATGCACAAATGTTCTTAAGTCAAAAGCAGTGGCTGTAGTTTATGTGCCTGAATTTCCTTCACCATGTCGATAAATTCTTAAAACATGATCCTGGCTGAATTTGTTGTCCAGTCATCCCAGATCTCTCTTGCTAATCTTCTCTGTTCGTAGTATTAAATGTTAAGATCTCTAAAAGGCTATTCTTTACACTGTGGCCAAGTTCTAATATTATAATGACATGCCATGAATTTGTAAAAAGGCATTTCTTCTGCTTTTTTTTAACCATTGACTGGTAGTTTAATTGATGGGAGTAGTTTATGAGAACTGATTTGCAATAATAATAGCCTTTGTATTTTCAGCATATATATTTCAGACATGCTTAAAAGTTTATATATTTGTTTTATATATATATATATATATGCGCATCTATTTAATTTATTTATTAAATACTAGCTATCTAATACCTGAACAGTGTTGAAGCTCCTTCTGTTATTCTTTCTTAAGCCAGAAGTGAGGTCTTTTCATTTAAAAACACTTAGTAGTGCTTTGGTAACTAATGTTAGTTTAAGTTGCTGTATAAGAAGGTGTAGCCTCAGGCATTAGATGTTACTCTCAACTGCTTTCCCGGGAGCTGGGAATGCTTCTCAGTATCCTGGTCTAGAATGCCTTCTAGATATGTGTGTTGAGTGTGTATTAAAATGAGAGCTCTTTCCACAACTTACATTTACTGGCAACTAAGTTGGAAATGTGAGGAGGGAGGGAGTCATTCATGGCAAGGGTAGTCACAGGTCATCTAGTCTGGAGATTTTGGGTAACAGAACTGTAGAATACACCACTGCTCATACTTGTCCTTCAGTTTAGATTCTGCCTAAGCAAATGGAAGATAGAGCTAGCCAAACCAAATGGTGTAGCTAATGTTTTACCTCTCAGCAATCATATTTATTTCTGTTTTGCATGGGTTTCCAACATGCCGTTCCCTATTGTTCACCTTCAAAACACTACAGTGAGCGTGTCAGCTAAAAACAAATATTAACACATTTCATTCAGAGTAAAAGATCACAGAGGCCCCCTTCAGTCTTGCAGCCTATGGATCTGTTTCTGTTCTCATTGTTAAAGCATGGGCTTCTTGAGCAGTTGGAAAGCTGTTTGTTTTAGCTGATACAGACTTCATACTTTAATGGCATTTGCAGTGTTAGTAATATAACATCACTAGAGTTAGTACCTTTTATTTAATGTGCCACTGCCACTACAGAAACACTTAATTTATGTACTTATATTGAAGAGGCCACAGCTGCTGATTCTTCCTTAGTACTAGTGACTGGTTGAAAGACAGACAGACCTACTATAGACAAGTTCTTTAGAGAATATCACACTCTTAAATTCTAGGGTTTTATTTGCTGCTACTCTTGTTCCCTGCTTTAGGAATGTAGGGTTTTGCCAATCACTGTAGTCAGTAAACTCTTCAAACATGAACTCAGTAATAAAGTTCTTGGAGGATCTTTAGAATAAAATGTCACTGACATCTGGTCCATTATATATTGCTAGTAGTGATAATTACCTTTAATATCTTATTTATTTTAGGAGAATTATATAGATTAAACAGTTCCCTTTTATTTTTTAGATGTGTAAGTAAGCTTTCATAAGGTAAGTTTCTTCATACATGTCATATATGTTGTGGTCTATGTGGAATAATAATATTGGATATTGATTTCTGTCTGAAATCTCCAGAGTTGTTTATTTCTTCTGTAAACATAAGATTATAGTGACTATGCATTTGGACTAACAGAGTTAGATTTTTCCTAAGTTTACTTTAGATCTGCTGTTGTACTATTAATTAGTATCTACTGTATTTTGTTTACTTTTATTTTCTTCTATTTCCTAATAATTTGCACAGATTGACAAAATTTGCAAGTATAAAAGACTTTGTTAAAACACCTGATTAATTTTGTGGGAAAAAATAACTGGTTTTTGATTGACTGGGTTTTTATTTTTATTCTTTGTGTTCTAGATTTTATAGGAAAACTAAGCTTGGAGGCTTTCAAGACATGGAATGTGTTCCTTGTGGTGATCCTCCTCCTCCCTATGAGCCTCACTGTAAGTGCTGGTTTTGCTTTAGAGTGTTTTCTCTTTTAACTTCGAAGCCTGGGAAAGAAAATAACAGTCATAGTTATGAATCCTTTTAAAAATTCAGTGTTTTGGTAGGAAGTGATTTTGTTAAAACATTTCAGCAGGTCCAGTACTATCACTGAGAAGTTCCCTGAAATGACCAGTTGCTTGTGGAATAAACATTCCTGTCATAGCCCATGTTCAGGGAGTCTTGACTCCACTTCTGATGTTGTCACATTAATTTTTTAATTTCTATTTTGTGTTAATGCCTAAAGAAAGGCAATTTTCCCAGACCCTCTGCCTACTATCAGGTAGGCCTCAGCAACTGTGAATCCTTTCCTGACACCCCAGAAGGGTAATTTGTTGATTCTTTTAAAAATAACCTTTTTACTAAGGTTACAACGAGAGAGAACAATATAGACAAATGTTTATACTGCTATATATCTGAAGAAGTAATTGGTTTCTCTATTTGTTTTTTTGCCAATGAGAGAATTAGAATCTCTTCAAAAGGCAAGAACCTCTTTATTCTGCAACAGAAGCCTTGTTGCTACTTTTCCTAAGACTATTAGTGGTCTACATCCCATCAAGTATATAATTCAACGAAAAAATGACTTTTACTTTTTGCATTTATTGCTGTCTACTTTATAATATGAAAAATAAATATGATTCAACAAAATCATGTGGAAAACCTTGGCTTTACTCATTTGTTTCTGTAACTGAGTAGTTATGTTTTAGGAGTTTTTTCCCCTATTTGAAACAGCAACAGTTGTTTATAGAAAGAATAAATTGTCGTGTTCATGAAATACTTCATGCTACTTTAATAAAAACACACTGTTTCTTATAAATATATTTTTTTTAATTGTGTAAAATTAAGATAGAACCAAGAATATAGAACTGTGCATTAAAATCATACTTTTCAGTAGTTTTATATTGTATTAATTTTAATGAAATAAGGATTCTTCAGCATTTCATATATTGCTTAATCTTTTTCGAATGAGCCAGATTTCCTTCTTTTGCTTCCATTCAAGTTTTAGTGCCTTTTGGGTAATAAACCTATAAAACTTGATTTTTCAGACAGAATCTTTAATAAAAACTCAATTATTCTAATTCATATATATATAATGAAATTCTCTCAAACCATAAGAGAAATTGGCAGGAAACCACATTTATAAAAACTTATAGCATTAAAGATTGCAACATTCAAACCCAGTAAAAAGACTAAGTCAAATAAGTTCTAATATTTTCAGGAGACACTCCTGCCCATGTACAACACAAGCCTTGAAAGTAAATTCAAAAATGTTCAGCTATTTTTGAAGTGCAGACAACAGGACACCTTAACAATGCTTAGAAAGTTCTTCCTAGCAAACACTGTCAGGTTTGATGCAAAGAATGAAATGGTGATCTTGACTTCTAGAGCAAATCATTTCAAATTTGATGAGTTGCAGAAGGTATTTCTAGACAGAGTTTGAACCCAAACAGACCATTTCTTATATCCATGTATTTTAATTCCTTCAATTGGGCGAATTAAGTATTATCCCCTTCATCTGTTTTCACTCTTTTTATCTACAAATAAAGTTAGTAAAATCTAAAGTGCAACAGTTTTTCTCTCATCTAGGATCTCTAATTCATAAATTCATTTTATACATGTATTTCTCCTTTATTGTTTGTTCCCCTCTTCTAAGAAAGTATGTTCTTCAAACATGAATTCTGTTGTCTGGCACAATCAAAGATAGGGAAGAAGAAATTACCTCCCTTTGCACTCTGCTTTGACTGTAGTTAGTGACTCATGTCTATTTCATATTTTTTGAAATCAGAAATTACTATTTTTTTAAAAGTGATGAAAGAACAGTTACCAAGTCTTTTGAAATAACTCAGAATTGTTTAGTTTATAGTGATTTGGCTTCTGTAATTAAGCCTAAGCTTGGATCCTAAACTGAGCCATTAGGAAGCTATTACTAATTTTAAATGGGCAACAGGCAACCCCATGGAGAAGAGCATTTTCTCTGGCACAAGCTGCAGTGGTAAATCCAGATAAGAGACGTTTTTGTTCCCTGCTCTCATGGATGTGACAAAACCATTGACTAAGTAACAGAAGTGGTAACAGCAAAGTTGTGAGAATTGACAAGTATTTCTAGCCTTTATAGAAGAGATAATAACAAGTTTGAAATCACCAAAATGTTTATTTGCATACTAACAATTCTTTAAACTCCTAAGTAATGGAACTCCTACCATGAAGTACAGTTACTATCTGTCACTGTGGCTTTCAGAAGGCTTTTTTTGGGAATTTGTGTATTGGTTCTTCAGGCCTCTGACATAAGCTGCCTCAATTTTGAAGAGTGTACATGCCTTTCCCAGAACAGCCTAGGAAGTTTTTCCTACAGTAGTAGCTAAGTGAACTGAAATCCTTTTGAGCTTTACTTAACATCAAATAGAGGAAAAATTAAGACCAAGTCAAGAGCATGATTCTGTAAGGAAGTATAAATAACGGTGTGTGAGGGCAAACCTTTCCCACTTAATGCTGAAAATGTTTGCAGTTTATTTCAATAATGAATATATTTTGATAGTTGAGTCTGTGTTACTTGAAGTTAAATGGAAACAGACCATTAGTGTGTGGGAAAGTTCTCAATGATCAGAGAACTAAGTTCTAATTCTCTGCCTTTCTTATCCTTCTCTCTTTCCACTGCGAAACAGAAAGTCAAATATTAGTGCAGCTAACTCTTGTATTACAGATGAAAAGGAAAAGTTTAAATGTCCCATTTCAATGAATTAATTGTCCTGCGAGGTGTGTGGCAATCTTCTGTTTGCTTAAGAACATTGCCATAAAGGCACAAAAGCTCACAGCCCCCTACCTGGACTACAGGTTCATGTTGAAGCTGAGACATGGATAGAGTTCTTTCTAGTAGCAGTTGATTATTACCTGGTTAGCTATAAATCTAAATACTTGCTTTTATCTTCTTTCAGTAGACATTTTTAAACAGATCTGGTTTAAATATTTACTCATGAAAAAATGAGTTTGTGGATTGCTAGAGGCAAAGTTGAAAGGATTCTATAATGAACAAGTAAAGAGAGTATTAGAGGCCTGGAGAATTGCTATCACCTTTGTGTAAACTTTAAAGGGGACACAATGACTTATGTGTGTTTTTAGGATGTCAGAAAATGAAATACACAGTGATATAGTTATACTTTAATTTACTTAGTTCAGGTAAATAAACTGTAAATACCAATCCTATTTACAGGGTCAGCATCTAAACATTAGAAATGAAAACATATTTTTAAACTTACTATTTATGATCACTTTGTAAACTGAAGATGTTTTTCTCACTTAAAGACATTTTTTTCTCTACTGAATGACAGTAAAGGATTCCTTGGAACTGTGAATTAGAGTGAAAACCTAATCAATCAAAGATGTAATTTCTGGAATAGAGGGTAGCATAAACTGTTCAAAGGTGGTGAAACAGTGACATAGATATAGTTAAATGATTCTTTTTTCTCATCACCAATTTATATTTGCAAAGTTCACTCTCCTGTCTGCTCAGGCCAGTATTGTGCTTTCTCAATGGTTATGCTTAAACTGTTAATGCAACTCTTAAGTAAGCTAGATGGTGAATCTCTCTGATAGAAAAAGAATCAGAATAACCCCCTTTTTAAGGTTATTTTTAAATCTAATGAGTTTGTTAACCTCAGAATGCTTGTGGTGGCACAAGTTAAGGAGAGATGAGGGAATAGTTCAAGTAAGGACCAGAAGATTTTCCAGAAATTACCATTGTTTTCTTAGAATTAGCATTATGTTTTCAGCTAGCCTGTCTTAGCAAACAAACAAACAAAAAAAACATTAGAAACCATACTCCTTATCATCTTTTGCCCATAAGAAGGTGGCAGATTAAAATTAAAGTAATAGAATTTTTTATCAGCTTGGCTATGGCAGCTATTCTTACTAGTGGTTTCTGTTGTATTGTTCAATTCAAAATGCAGAAAAGCACCAGAATCACGAGAATTCTTTAGTCTCTGAACAGGCTTTCTACTAAGCAGAAGAACCTGTGACACTGAACTTTTTGAGAAGTATTTAAAAAATAGTTCCTAATACTTCCTTTCTGGACCAATCACCAGTCAATGGTGTTCTCCTGTTATGTGCAAATTCCATGTAGAATCTGGCTATACAAACAGTTAAATTGGAATAAATTGCAAGAATCAAGGAAGTGAGGAAATTAACACCTAGGCACCAAGATAGCATTTTACAGCCAAACTGCCACCTAAAAACCAGACTTGTCCTTTTTTTTTTTTTCTAGTATAATTTTTTACACCATAAAAATTGCACAGGTAGTCCAGTCAAAATCATTCTTCCTTCTCCAGGACTACTACTTGTCTTCATGACATCGAGCAAAGAGCATGGGAAACTGAGAGGGGACAGGATGGGGGAGGGATACCATTCTGTGAAGCTTGGGAAACTAGTCTCTACATGTTCCAGGAAATAAACACATTCTTTGCTTCAATGAAGCAGAAATGTTTTGTTGAATAAGTCACAGCAGTGGAAATATCTGCAGTTTGATTGTAACATTATGTGTGTTTGAAATAACCCGGCACTTGGGTCTAAAGTTGCTGCTTTTTTGCTGTGAACCGTAATTTCAGGTATTGATTTTAGTTTCAATTAAAAAGAATATCTCAAACTAAAAAATGAACAGTTTTTTACTAGGATGAGGAATAGAAGTAAAGACTATGGCTTGTTGAGACAAAATGCATAAAGAAGATCATAGTAAAAACATTCCATTTTCATGTGAGGCATCCATATCTTACCTACTTTGATTTTGTTCCTTTAAGGAATTCCTTTGACACTTGACTGCCTTCACTAAGATTGATCACAAAGCTCCCTTTACAGTTTTCTCCAGTATATTTTTTATTAGTTAATTTCTATATGTTTATAGTGTTGTTTTTTCTGAGAATTAAATATAAGTGTCCTAAACTGGAGCTATGTCTCACTCTTCAAATATACAAGGTATGTTGTTTCACTAATGAAAGTTGCTATTTAAGGGATAAAATCTGGTGGTATTTCCTTCTTCCTGGTGGTAAAAGAAGCTAGTGCAGGAAAAGTTATGATTATGTGTAAATCTCCTTCTTTATATTTACAGGATTAGAATCTGTGACTTTGTAAACTTTCATGTGAGTGTAATGGGTATTGGGGGTATGCAAGGACTGTACTTCAGAAAAAAGAAGATAAAAAGCTAAAAATTGCAGTCTGCAGGGTTATAGCATATATTGTTTTGTAAGGGGGAGCTGGAAGCTTGCTGGCTAAGTGTGTATTCTGTAAAATACTTTCACCAATGGCAGAAGAGGAAAAATTCCCACTGTCTCGGCTTTGTTGGAGGTTTTCATGTGATTTCATTAAACAAAAATATAGCATTTTAACTTGAGAGTAATTTTTGGATGACATTCAATTCCACATTAGTTCCACTGTTTTCATAGTGGAATTTTAATTTATTTGTATCACTTTCTTCTTTCTGTTTACAGAATCTTACGATTTGAAAGCCGTCAGACTCCAGATAATGTTTTTCTAGCAATTAAGTTTTTCTGTATTTTTTATTTAGTTGCTTTGTACAGTAAACTTTGTATTGCTAATGCAAAGCAGCCTTTGAAGGAAGGCTGCTGACGTGCATATGAGGCAACTGGCAGCTGAAAGTATGTAACGAATGAAACTGTTCTTAATTACTTGGTTGTATTCCAACATATATGTATGTCCATTTTATTTCAGTATTTGTTCTGATTTGGAGTTACATCACAGCATCGCTCATAATACCCTTTGCAATGTTGGACACTGTGATAGAAAGCAGCTGGAATAAATATCGTATAAACCTTTCACAGAAGTCGTAAGGAGTGACAGCTAATTTAAGTACAGATAACAGCATCACTGGCTTATAAATATCAATACTGTTTTATTGCAGAGATGTTAGCTTCCCATTATTTCAACACTGAAATGTACACTTTTGCAAAAATGCAATAAGTCAGTCTGATATTTTCCATATGTGACCTGATGTAACTTCAGGAAGTCTGAAACAAATTTGGCTAGGTGCTTCAGAGAGATGAGAATTGCTATTAATGTCTTATAAAGTTTTATTACAATTTTATTTCTTTTACTCATCACAGATCAAAGAGAGTTAACCTGGAAAACCTTTTCAGTTCTTTGTCCTTGATTATTGTGATGCTTCTGACCCATTGGGGGTCACATATGACTTAGAGACAAACAGCTCCTTTTTATACTGTTCTGAATTTGCTTTACATGTTGGACTCCCCTTTGAAAACAAAAAGTTGAAAACAAAGAGAAGTCAGAATTTTCCTTATTTTAATAACAGAGATGTTCCCACTAAAATGAGTTATAATAGTTCTGAAATGCTGCTTAAAGGAGAAGAAATTTAGATTTATTGCATAGTTTAATCATGTTCTAAAACTTTCCCGACTTACTTTCATCAACTCTTTTTGCCTGTACCTCTCATTTCTGTTCCTATATGTATAGCAGTACTTCATTATGTAGCTGATTCTCACTACTTATGTATTACAGTTAGTAGATAGAACTGGTCAGAACTGCTTCCCTCATTTCTATCTACCATCCCCTCTACTCCTTTTCAAAAAATAATAAAATAATAAAAAAAAGCCAATCCTATACAAACCAAAAACCAGAACAAATGTTAAACTGTTAGACTCTTGTTCACTGTTTTGCACTATCCTTACATGTTTTGTAGTATTCAGTTTACTTTTTACAGAGAAAAATTTGTTTTAGCAGAAATATTGCTAATCACATCTAGCTTAATGCTGTGAAACTGTAGATGTAAGGGCTGTTCCAATGAATTGATTCACTCTTTAGTAACTCTTTAGAACAGAAGTACTCAGTATAGCACGGCTGCTCTGCCATCATTTTGAGTCTACAGTAAAAGGATAGTAAACTGACCAACTTTATCAATTCTAATGAGTGTTTGAAATTTCTTGATCTTCATTGAAAATCTTACAAAAACACTAAACAGAGTTCTTATTTTGTACCTCAAATCTAACTTAGATTTCTTTGCACAAAGAAATATTTCACTGAGTGAGTTTCAAGTAACCCAGTTGAAGCTACAAACTAAAAGAACTAGACTAGTGGTGATTGCTTTAGAAATATACTTCAGTGCAGGTAGCATTAGCCTTATCAAGTATCTAGAGGTACATAAGGCTTAAATATCCACATAGGCCAAGGATTCTGACTCAAAAATTGCATCACAAACTGTCCTGCTTGACAGCTACCTAACTGTGCAAACACTTATAAGTTCAAGGGACCTACAGGCATTCCTGTGGTCTCCAGAAGTGTTCCACTGATTCTGGGTCCCAGTGACTTGAACACATTACAGCTTTAGTTTAGGCCAAAAGGTCTGTGATTTACCTACTTTCTCCTTAGTGCCATGGAAGTACATATGCATGGACTGGGCAGGATGGAATTGGAATTTAGGAAGCACCTACAAATCTTTCTGTATCCTTCATTGGCCATCTGAAGACTTTTGCAACACTGAGCAGCTATATGTCCAGCTGGCACTGAAACCATCAGGCTCTACAAGATAATTGGTCTGTCACCTGTCTCTGAACAGTCTGTTCTGTGGTGTCTTCTGATACCAAACTCAGCAGAGCAAGTTGAGATAATGTCTGGGAGTCCTTTCTTTGTTAACTTCTTTGAGTCCAGAATTCTTTCCTTATCATGTGTACTAACTGTGTGTTGGCTTCTTGCCCCTACTCTAATTATTACATCAGAAGTAGGTCCCTGTCACAGGTAGGTTCCCAGCACTGTGTGTGTTTAGCACTGAAGGTCCATGCCTATTTGCAGTCCTAGTTTCATGCCTTCTCAAATAAGTCACAATACAGCTCAGTTGTTCTAAGGTATCTTGTTGAGATAATTACATTGTTCATAATTCTCACATTTACACTGTAACCATGGTTAAGTAATACATTCCAATTTGATACTCATAGCTTTTTAAAATGAGGGGAAAGCATATCTGCTATCTTTGATATTTGGATATGCTGATGGAAGTATACCAGTAAGACTGTGTTTTCTTGAATAGAAGCTGTTCAAATAGTTAAGAATTTGAGTTCTGTTTTAGAAGTAAAGCTCAAGCTACAACTTAGTGAATTTCCATTTAAACTGTTATCTGACTAATCAACAAACTTTCCTCACTACTTCCTGCTTTATGTGTGTGAAGTACAGGTGACTGGGTCAGACTTTCTATTTCAATTATTCTGCTCTTTAATCTCAAATAATGGGCAGTCCACTGTTTTGCTTGTCGCTACCTTTGTATTATTAGATGCGATGAGACTGACCCAGCAAATCCTAAATGGTTGCATTAGCACCACTGTTGACAATGAAAACATCCAATGAAAATTTTAAAAGCTGAATGTGACTCTGCAAAGGCTGTGTGAATTTTAGCAAAAATGAACGCATATGAAAAAAAGGAAGAAAAATGTAAACAGACAAAAAGTTTACCTGTCATCTTTTTTTTCTCTTTTTCTCTCTTGCCATAAAAAGTATGATCAACAGGAATAAAGATATGCCATAGTTTTCTAGATGCTGTTTTATGAGTAATGGGGTGAGACTTTGTAATTGTAAATTCAGTGGAGCATCAGGAACAGATTCTAAAATATAATTTATTGAACTGAAAAAGTTTAATGTTATTGCTTCATGCTATATGATGAGTAATCCTCTACCTTAGGGAATGAATCTGCACAAAAGAATCACTAAAAGACATTTTGCTATATTAACTGGTGTGGGTTTAGTTCCATTTAATTCAGAAAAGTATTTTCTTTTTGTCTTTTCTTGATTAGATTCATAGTCATACTTCTAAAATGAAAATATCTTTGGTGTAAAAAGACCAAATATCATTGAAATACAAATAAATATTTGTAAGACTGAGGTATGGTTCAGTAACAAAGCCAAACAAAATTTGGATTTTAATGCATGTCTTCGTACTGTTTCTTTCTGAAGGCTTTACAGAAGTATGTGCTCCTTTTCAGTGTGTCATTTTTCAAGGAAATTGTTAAACCTTTCCTTTTACTATGTATGGTAATTATAGCACGTGACTTCTCTTTTGAAAAAAATGTGATTTGTTAGATTGATTTCACACAGGTTTCTGTAATTAAGGCTGTGTGAGATGGATTGTGACACGTTCTTCTGGATCAACATCTAGGTAGAAAGTTCCATAGGGAAGAGGCCTTTGTATGTGAAATCTCTCTGATTGAGTTATACTCAGTGGAAGAAGGAAGCCTGAACTGATACACCAAGAGTGAAAATTAACTATCTTTTAGTAAATATTATAACCTCACTTTGTCCTGGTAAAAGTAAAGGTTATGTTTTTTTACGAAGATGTAAAAATAATACTCTTTCCTTCGATTCAAAAGCAATCATATATATACATTTTATGCAAAAGACTGTTGGTGCTACTAAGTGGTTGGTGCTACTAAGGAGATGAAATACACATTTTCATCTTAACATGCCAGTTAAGATATTGGTACTTTATAAGTATACAGAGTTTACTGTCTTTCTGATGTTTTCTGACTCATGAAGATGACTACTTTAGTTGCTAGCTGACTAAAGAAGAAATGCTGTAGCTCTTGCAACAGAGGAAAAATACCAAACAAAAAGCCCTAGTTCTTTCCTAGTCCTTTCCTGCTATTAATTTGTGCTAGCTTGTGATGTAACAGAAGTTGCATGCTGCCATAAGGTTTTCTCTTCCAAAACTGGTGAGCTGGTGTCCCACACTTGTGCTGACTGACCCTTACAGACATTCCTGAGGTTATAAGAGGCTATTGATAGCAAGTGTTTTCTTGCTGAGAGTCAAAACATCTCCTGTCATTCTACATCCCTGTTGTTGAAGTTCTAGATTTATCTGGATTGATCTGAGTTGGGTTTGTTGATTGAACACCTATCAGAGCATTTGATGGTTGTCATTGAGCATGTAGATCATTTTCTAAATGCCTGCATCATACTAGTCTCTGGATCTGTAAAATAATTTTCCTTCCTAGCAAGTTGAGCATTCTTTGGAGGGAAACTGCTTTTTCCTTCCTGGCCATAGAAGGCCGGATTTCTGAAAGCAGGAAATTTGTCTTCCATTGCTTTTAAGTATTACACATTTGAAGCATGCTTAATGTTACCAGTGGCCCATAGGTGTGATTTTTTTTTTTGGCAATTTCAGATTGTTAAATTTAAGTGTTGTTGCAAACTTCTTAAGATACATTATAAGATTAGAATTGTGGAGGTTTTATTTTTTTTCCCTAGGTGAACATAGTGTATCCTATGCTGTTGTCATTTATTATCCCTCTTTAATCCTTTTGAGCATGATGACTAGTTTCTAGTCATGCTGCTCAGACAAAGAGTTTTCTGATTCTACAAAACAAAATGAACTAGTAGTGAAGAGGGAGAGATTAGTGCACTTACTGAGATAAGAAGGTTGTGGCATAAGCTCCTACCACATTTATCAACAGCAGAAAATGTACAGAAAGGAAAAGAATGTAAAACTCCTTATAATTTCTGTACTTCCTAGAAGTGCTAATTTATTATGATTGGGGGAAAGAACAGAAAAATTTGAATACTAGACATCTGAAACTTTGAAAAAATCATCTCCCCTAATATAAAATCTAGATTAGTATTAGCAGTCCTTCCCTCAGTAAGCAATTTAAATATTAAATGATTTTGAGAGTGAGTAGATGTAATGTAAATGGCTTCCATCATACAGATGGAAATCATAGAATAAAATAGGAATAGAAATGTCTTTTTTTCAACATTATTGTTCATAATCTCTGAAAATGTAATATATAAAATACACATGGTCATAATCCAGTAAAGCTTTAAGTAAATCATATGAAGTTGAGGTGATATTTGACCAAGCTGAATTGCACTGAAAGGCATTAGCTGTCTAGTTTCAGCATAATTGCACGCTACTTCTGTATGTAATGTTTTTATCAACTAAAGCATATATTAATGTATTTTTGAGAAAACACAGTATTCCAGTGTAAATGTCTTTGAAAATGCATTCCTTGTTCCACTACAATATAGTGGAAAATGTATAGCTTAAATTGAAAATAGGGATATCAACTTGAAATTTTTAAAATAAATTGAATCAAACTTTGTATATTTCATGAGTTCACATCCCAAGCTCCTGGAGCTGATAATAGGAGTTCACCTAAGCGGTGCCCATCTGGCTTTCAGAAAGTTGTATCTAATCAGCAGCCGGCAACATATAGGACATATTTTGTATCTTTGTTGTAACTCACAGCTGGCAACTCCATCTGCTAATCCCAGTGAAAGCTTCCGTTTGAAATACAAAACTACTTTTGAACTTGCATATCCTTCCCCACAGATGTCTGGAGCCTTGGAGATATGTTTCTTTTATGATTCCTGGTAAATCAGGGAATGAATTGTTGCATTAAGGATGAAGTCAAGCAATGAATCCTCAAATATCCATTTTAAGACCATGCTTTATATAATAAAAGAAAACTAAGAGTGACCAAAAATAATTAATTTTGCATGGTTTTGTGTAGTAAAAATTCACTGTAGAGCTCACTTCTTTATTATGTTAAAAGAAATCTGTAGTGTAGAATGATGAAGTAATTGCAGTATTCACTTCTAGTTTGTTCATCTGGAATATGAACAAGCAATTTGCAAGCATATTTAGTTTTGTTTCTTGTCACTGCTAAGAGCAGTTGGAAAATAAAATTCTCAACTGCAAAGTATGAGAATTTCAATGTGTTTTTTTCAAACCAGTTTACCATACTTTAACTTCTAGTAGTAACTTGTGCAACCTTTCATCTTATGAGTCAATCCTATAATTAGTATCCTTCTTTGCCAGAGGCATACTGCATGTTTGTTTTAGGTACAGAATGTCTGCAAGAAATTTAACTTAATCATTACTTTTTAATGTAAGAGCTGGTTAGCTCAATTATGCTAGATTAAAGTGAACTTGAAATTCCTGAGCTACAGAGAAGGAACTAATCTGTGACCTGTAGTGAATAAGTACTATTTCCTATGGTTTTTTTGGTACATGTACTTACTAATGTGGCTAGCCCTTCAGCCCAGGCTTGCAGTGGCTATAAGCAATTATCTGCTTGTTGTATGAAGTGGATTTGCAGGATTCTTATTTAACTTGCCCATTAGTGTGATCAAAATTATTCCAGGATTGCATGCATTGCAATAAAGCTGCAAAATGTTTTTTTCAGTAAGTTTTTACTTTATTATTCTTAGGGATAAACTGAAAAAAATAAGTAGTGGTTACAGCTTTTCAATATTTTTTTAGACATTTTCTAATTACAGAAGCATTAAACTATTTTAAATATATTAATTTAATAACATGTTTTCAAACTATGTTCAAACTGAAAATATTAGTTTCTCTCTCATAATCACCCAGCTAATTCTGGGAATGGTTGCATTAGCACCACTTTAACAGCACTGAGTTTCGGTACCTACAGTATAAATTCATGCTGACTGTTATGGCTTTGGATAGCGAGGGTCCAATCTGTGACTGGCAAGTGAATATAAAATACTGCTAAACAAATGCAAAGTAGTGTGCAGGGTTTTTTATTCTCCTTTGAGATGATAGGTACTATTTCACTCAGGGATCTGAGAGATCTTTTCCAACCTTAAGGATTCTGTGACTGTGTTGCTTAAACTGTGTTTCACTTAAATATCTTGTTTTAAAGAAATGCAGTAGAAAACAGGAAACCCATCTAGGCTCAAACTTTCTATGCCACCAGCTATTTATTAGGACAATCATTTTCAAGCAAAAGAACGCTGAAATACCACACCAGAAGACTGGAATGCCTGGAGGACTGGAATGTATTGGAAGGAGGATAAAATGCAATGCAAGAGTTGCACACTAAGGACCTTAGCAGTAATGGCTCATTATAAACCAACACCTCATGAGCTGGAAGCAGCCTTATGGAAGAAAGACCTAATGTACCTACTGATAATTTGTATTCTTCCAATTGTTGTCCTTTGCCTTCCTCACCTTTAATTTTTTTGAGTGATAGGCCTCACACATTCTCACTCTTACTGGTTCACTTGTGCTAAAGCAGTGCACTGCCAACCTCCTTTTTTTACAAAGAACACTGAGAAATCTCACATGTTTTTTTGGGCAGTGACATGTGCCTTTGAACTATAGCCTGTCAGTGTTTCCTAAAAAGAAGAGCTCTTCGTTACAGTTCTCTTAACTAAAGGGTTGTGTCTACCAGTTTTAGTAAAGTTTCATTTAAGTCCAGTGGTATAATTCTATGTGCATATTACTGAATGTAATTTATAGCTGCCCTATCTGCATGTGGAAATTTAGGATGGAATTAATGCACCCTAATTTGGGCATATAAATGTTATTAATACTTATCCCTGAAGTTATCAGACCAAACTCCCAATCAGTGGTGAGAATTAGGTACTTCAAGAGTTCAGGCAAGCCAGATAAGGTAAGCTTCAATGACTAACACTAAGTAGTCTTTCAAGCCATTTCAGAGTAATTACTTCTCTGGAGATTTCTGTTTCTGGCTTTGTTTTAGAAAGAGAGCGTAGAGTGACTAGCTCTGACTAGCTCTGACTTTGTCTTTAGACCTTCATACTTCTATAGTTAATTTCATCTAGATGCCAACGAAAACTGCAATTCAACATTGGATGATTGTGTCTGACTTCCTAAAATCTGATATTTGTCTTATTTTCTTAATTAAATTTAAAAAGGAAAATTATTTTTTAGAGTGTAGATACTTTTTTTCAATCCTGCTATATAAATAGAAACACAATAAAAATTTTATAAGAATACTTTTTGTATTTTTTTGGTGAAATGTCTCTTACAAACCAAACCCCACATTCTAAGAAAACTTGATAAAGTTAGAATATGCCAGAATTGAGGCCTGCAACCATAATGAAATTCCCTCATATATAGTTATGGTGATATAGGTTTTATTTATGTTATTGCATATTATTTCCCACTGGGCCTTTTTTCATTTAAAGCACAGGACAGGCAAAACCTCTAATTCTATGTCTCACTTTATTTGCTACACTTTTTTTTATATTCCATGCAGAAAGTGAGGTACTAATTACTTCTGGGCTTTTCTATGGTTCTGTCATTGTAAAGCAGATGTTACAAATTTTGTAGTTGTTATTGACTATCTTTTCAGTTAAAGTGATGTCAGATGCTTAATGTTTGTTAACAAACTGAAACAGAGAAAGTCAAAGGCGCCCAAACTCCTTCCTTTCTTGACAAAACCAGAGTAGGATGCTGCCTCCTTGACTGTGGAAGTATATAATGGCTACACCTATGAGGTGGTGATCCTAAGTTCACTCTGTATTCATTGAAGATGAACGATCAAGGGAGGTGTTTAAAAGAAATCAGGCTAATTACACCCCAACAGAGCCTTTCTCCTACCCCTCTTTACTCCTCTCCCCCTCCTCTTGAGAAAGTTCTGAGGTGACTCCCTCAGAAGCAGATGTTTGCTATGGTGAGATGAATCTCATTAATAGAGCTTGACTTTTCAAAGGTAACCTTTCAGAGTGTCTTCTGTATTCTAAGACTAATTCCCACTGACTTCTGTTAAAGAGGGGAGATGTTATGTTTTGGATTAAGTAATATAACAAAGCAAGGATCTTGTGTGCAGCAACCTTTTGTTCTGTATAACTTGACTTTATCCCCAAAGCTTTAAGTGGTGAATTAATAACTGCTCTTTATAAGGTGTTATTATTTCTGATGTCAAAGCTACAGCTTTTTCATTTGTAATATAGTTTGCATGTGCATGCTTACTGTTGCACAGCAGGTAACTTTCTCTATAGTAAATCATGACATGAAGAACACTTGAAGTAGTACAAGCTGCATAGTAGCTGGGGATACGTGGCCAGCTTCTAAAGGTGTTAAGACCATATGTTATAAAATTATGACAATTTATATTTAATCCCATGTATTAGATTACTTACCTAAAAAAAGTGAGTTTTTAAAAGATGTTGAGATTATAAAGTTGAACATTAAAAGCTTAGAAAATACTAGTAGAGTTGGTTATGCAGCTCTTAACATGCATCTTAATTCAGAATCATAATGTAGCTCAGTGGTGTGTAAGTACTATAAAACAATCTTAATTACATAAACATACTCTGTTTTCCACAGTGCAGACTTATTTTCTCCCCATTATGAATTTAAGGTAAATTAGTGATATTTTAACATAATTATAAACAGGAATAACATAAGTGGTGAGCAAGCCCGAGTCTTGTTGGTTTAATTTTGTTGCATTCTGCATTTCACATGACTGTTGGCTATGCAAAATTACTACTTCTGCCAAAGATTTACAACTGGGCAAATTCAACTGGAGAGAAGAAATAAGCTTTTACCAAGCT
This sequence comes from Pyrocephalus nanus, assembly GCA_038380795.1. Taxonomy (NCBI): domain Eukaryota; kingdom Metazoa; phylum Chordata; class Aves; order Passeriformes; family Tyrannidae; genus Pyrocephalus; species Pyrocephalus nanus. The sequence goes on from CM076259.1 coordinate 45,603,318, forward strand.
CAGCTTATAGCCTAGTGGATAAAACAATCTCCATGAAGGTGGTAGAAGGGGCAATTGAATCTCCATCTCAAACTTCTTGGCAAAGAGTTCTTAAGCTTTTTCAGAAGGTAGAAACCCCATCATTACCTCCTCTTTCAAGAGTTGCATCTGAAAGGCATAATAAGCCATACTTGTGATTTCTCCCTCCTTAATTTAATTTTAAAATAAGATCAGAGTTTTTTGTTCTCAGGAGAGCTGGAGAGATGGAAGCTGCTCTCTACCTCTGAGTAATTTTTGGGAAGAGCAAAGCTGAGTATCCTTCTTCAGGTTTCAAAGTCTATAGGCTGATCATGGTAACATAAAGCACTGTGCTACTCATATGACAGATATTTCAGATTCTATTCCATGTTTAACTTTTTCTTCACACTGTATAGGAAGTATGTGACCTAATACAGGCCTCTAGCTTCTCAGATAGATTTGGATTTTAAAATTAGAGATTTTAGAGCTTAATTTTTACATACTTAGGCCCTGTCACTTTGTCATTTTTCAAAATAGATACCAAAATACAGTGGTATCAGTATTGCATGCACATTGACTTTTAGATTATTCTGAATTTTCTGTATTTTATTTCTTATATATTCTCTCAATTTGGAAATAACCTGTATAAAATTTAATGTAATAAATTGTCCAGTGTTGAACACACATGCACACACCTCTTTCTGCATGGAATTTCTAATTCTTGGAAGAATTTCCTTAGCATTTATGTTTTTCGTATTCATTAACAAAAAATGTTAGTATATTAGACTTTGAAGAGTGGCGATGTCTCCAGCCATCAGGATTTCATTTTCTGTACCATTATTTCATATTTTAGTTGTAGGCAAGGAAGCAACAAGGGAAGGTACTAAAATTTTATTGAATTTTTTTTGTAGCTAGTGGAACATCTAGCTCTCTAGACTAGATAAGTTATTTGGCCAATTCAAAGAGTTGTTTTTTGAGCAAAATAAGGAAATGATCCTGCACCTAATTTGATATTCAAATATAGTATTTTTTCGTAATGTATCCCTTATTTATATATTTATTTGAGTAGACAATTCCTATTGTCTAAAGCTGTAGAAACTTTGTGAGTGAAAATTATCACAGTACACTCTCTTATTTTGATGGCAAAACGGGTATCCATCTTGCAAACAGAAGATAGCTGAGTACTGTTATCTTTACAAAGCATTTTTAAAGCAAGAAAAAAAGCCATAGTTCTTGAAAATGCACTGCATATACTATCAGTGATGTTTATTGAAGTCTGTGTCAACAAATTTATGATACAGGGCTTGCAGTTGTCATGCAGTATTTTGCTCTACTCTCTGGGTGTTTATCACAGCTGAACCAGGACAAAGAAGGAAATAGTTGAGGTACTGTATTCATTTCAGAAATTGTTTGGGTATGTGGCAATTGCAGTCGAAATCCGTGAAGTGTTCCAGCAGTGTGTAGCTGGAAATGCATGGATGTTCCCTGCCTGGGGCGGATGTACCTAACCCAACCAGCACCTCAGTCGTGGTCTCAGGAGAGAGCTTTCCACACTGTCATGTTTCAACCATACTGAAAACCAATCCAGGCACCACTCTACAGCCTCATCACACAGCAACTCTGAGATCTTGTTTGAACCTTTTGGAACAGATCTGTAACTTGTATGCAGGGGATTCATGCTGTTCAATTAGACTTTTGATTAACAGAAGTAGGTTACTCTCTATAAGCTAAAGAGACAACCTTCAGAAATAGTTATTCCTGTATTTACATACATGCCACTGTCATTTAACTAGGGAATATACAGTTAGATTCTAAAGGGTCTTCCTCTGCTCTCTTAGCAAATAGGTACTGGCAGTAGTTGCCCACTTGAAAATGCTGTGCTTTTAAGCAATGCAACTCCTCTTCTGCTTATGTGGGTAATGTCTCGAATAAGAGTTTAAGAACGGAGAGGGGTAGAGTGTGTATACAAGCAGTAACTGTCATCAGCAGGCCTAATTGACTCAAATATTGCACAAGGTGGTTTTTATTCTGTAACTGGTTAGTCCTTAAGATTAAATGGGACTGCACATACAGAATACAAATTGACACTTGCTGCTTTTATTTTCAGTTGAAAAGATAAAGCAACATTCATAGCCTGGATGGGATGGATGCATTCTATAGTTGGATTTGAACAAGAGAATAGCCTAAAATACCACATTCTGTTTTGCGAAAGATGTCCGAAAGAGAATTTGGTTAAAAGTACAAGTTAGAAGGGAAATAGGTTTTCTGCTTTGTCTCATATGTTCTGACCTAAGTTTTAAGTGATAATGATTTAACATATGAAAACACCTGTAAAGGAAGTTGCATTTTCTGCAAAATAGGTACTGGACACTCTCAACAGTCAGAGATGTAAAGTTGGTTTCTAAAAGCAAAAGTCAGAAACACAATTGCTGAAACCACCACAGTCATTAACAGCAACATAAATTTTATGCCACCAGATCATGCTAAGCATTTCCAATTTATGAGGGAGAGATAGTGTTAATACCATGTTGGGGGGTTGTGGGGGAGAATATGTAGTTCAGCAGTGACACAGATTTTATCCCACTTCCTCTAATTTTTTTTTTCTCATGTAGTACTGTTTTCAAATGGCTAAACAGTTCTCTAAGGTGAAAGTTTTGTGTATGAAACAGTGTTACTTTTGTGCTCATATGTAGTTTAGATGACTATGGTGTTGCAGAGGTTGTCTGTGTCTTACAAACATAGTGATGTGTATCCAGTACTGTGGAGTTCATATGTATTTTAAATTCACATACATAGTATAATTGCTTTGCCATTTTAAACATAAAAGGCTGTCAGCAGCTGGACTTTGTGAAAATGCGCAGTGTAAGAGAAATGGTCTTGGAAATGAATAAATCAAATTTCAAAGAATTTAGTTTATAAGCATTTTTCTCAGGATTTCCAAACAATAGATAAATACTTGAATAGTCATTTTCTCCCCTAGGGATTTTGGTACATTAAAAAAAAAAAAAAAAAAAACCAACAACAACAAAACCAAAAAAAAAAACAACAACAAAACCAGCATAATAAACAAAAAAAAAGAAGTTGTAAGGCATTAACTTGGAGACTGAAGGCTTTAAAGTTAGCACTTGGAGCACATTTGAAAGATGTGGTTTGACATGATGAACTTTTGGGTGTAAGCCATACACGCAAATAGTTGTCCTTTAACAGATGTTGGGAGACTGTCCTCACTGTTTACCACAGTCTCCAACAGTAATGTTTAATAAAGTTTCTTACCTCGTACTTGAAAGATTAGGAGAAGGGAGGCAATCTGCTGCTTTGTAAAGACTCAGAAATATCAGGGCAGCTTTCAGTTGATGTTAGTGCTCAGTGATATATATTACACATGTATTTTATCTATATATACAGATTTTATACATGTAGTATCTGAATGGTCTGTATATAATACATTCTTTTGCTTATTTAGGACTAGGTAGACCTACTGCTTTCTTACTTTTAAATGAGCATAAACATCTTTTTAATTTTTTTTTCAGAATGAAGGAATTTCAAAGTAAGTCACAGTGCCTTGCATTTTCTGTGGATCAAGAGCACACACATACAGATAGCCACAGCAATTCAGCTGACAGGCAGGAACTTGTTAAATTATCGTAACTTGAGGGTATGTCTGAGCCTTTAATTCTTGTCAAATTAGGGTTGATACCACTGAGTTTGGCCACTCTATGTAAAGGTAATGGGCAAACAGTTTTTATAATAGGCAAATACTCCTTTCCACTCTCAAGGGGAATACCCATATTCCAAGAATTAACAACTTTTTAACTTTTGCATCTTATTTTCAATCACCATTGTAGCAGATGACACTCTATCCAATGTTACCATGTTATCACTTTCCTAAGTGCAGTTTGGATTAGCTTTTTTTTTTTTTTTTTTTTTTTTTAATAAACCCTCTTTGGGTTAGCATTGACTTGACATGTTAAGAAATAAACCCAAACATATCATTGCACATTTTATCCTCCTCAACTTTGGTAATTATTATATTACTATTTATTGTATCCATGGAAGAAACATATAATGTTGCAAGTTGTGTTTTTACATGGATGATCTTCCAGGAAAAGGTTTCTTTTAGGCTTGCTGATTCCAGTAGTGACTGTAACTAATCGTGGTTCTGGGGGGAAAAAAAAAATCTGAAAAAATAAATATGAAATAAGTGATAAAGGATGTCTTTCTACATTTTGCCCTGTCTCTTGTTGTTTGGTATAATAATCTGAAAATTCAACTATTCTGTTTATTGGCAGAAGTTACAGTGATACAGCTGGGATTCATATGTTCTGTATTAGCTGAGTTACTGCTCTTTAGCCATCTTGGATTAATAGAAACTTAATTTGCTTTTAAGAACCACACCTTTGCATATATTGCCATTGCAATGTAATATTGGTTAATTAAGGGGAAAATGTGTATCTAGACTTACTGCTCAAAATTATGCATGAGACAGCTTGATATTTTGGATAATTCTTCAGCACTATCACATTTACAGAATATGTTGGAACATACGTATAATATGTACATGCTTTCCAGAATCATAAAACAGTGTCCACTTCCTCCCACCTTTCTGAATGCATTGCATCCAATTCACAAAGTGTTTAATTGCATATTTAAATTTAATAACATAATCATTTAATAGATGTAAGTAGGTTTAAGTTAAGTAAAGTTAAGTTTAAAATGCAACTCCTTGCTGTACTGAAGTGGGACTATTAAGTCTGTGAAAAGAAAGATAGAGTTTATGAAAATGCAAACATGTCTGAGTAACACTGAAAGCAGAGTTCAGCAATGCCCAACGGGCCACTTCTACAATAGCAATTCACTTCTGAAATGTTGGTCTCTGCAGGGAAGATCACTATCATTATAATTAGAACTAGACTACAATGGACTGCTCACAGTAGCTATTCCAAAAAGTTCTTTGAAGGTGAAGATGAGTGGTAGGCATTCTCAGGAATAGAAAATTGCTTGCTCAAGTAAAAAGGAAAAAAAATCAACCAAATAGAACAAATCTTAAATAACTAGATGGCTAAAATAAATTTAAAATTTATCCATCCTTATTTAAAATAAAATCACTGTATTTCCAGCTTGGATATTGCTGCTGGACATTAAAGAAATACATCATTTATATTTTCAGAGAATAGGTTATATGTAATTATAATTGAAAATAGATACATATTGTGAGCAAATGAAGAGAGACAAAAATATAGCAGCTTCACCTCCAATGCTCTTTTTCTGTTTTTGCTTTCAAAACTGACAGTTCTTTTTTCTGCAAATTATGAAGGCTTAATTGCTAAGAACTGTTTAATCCTCTTAGGTACATTGATACAAATAGGTATATTGGTATGAAAAATCTTTGAAGATGTTCTGATCAGGTTTTTTAGTTGTCTCGTTTTTAAACTTTTTTTTTTCCTTGTCTGGGCCGTCTAAAGACTAGATCGGGCAGTTGGCTAAAATTGAAAACATGATACCAAAGCACAGTCCTTGGTCTTCACACCAAAGCCAGCACATGTTGTTGTATTGAAAGGTTTTTAGATAGATTTACTGCTGTTCATAAATGTCTCTAGACTTTGCATACCATGTAGAAGTTGCTGCAGTCTGCTAAAACTATAAACTTCAAAATACAGCTGCAAGAATCCTATAAACTGAGGGAAAAGTTTTCTCTGTGGAAGACTGAGGTGCTCCTGCCAAGAGCATTCAAGTTATGACAAAAAGATTACGACACTGGTTGCTTTTTCTTTAAAATTAACAGTGAAGATCTGGAAAACAGGTCATAGAACTTAATTCTGTGAGTAAACAGGAATTATAGAAGTACCTGAAGAGAAGGATAGGTAATAATTATGCAAGAGGAGAAGTACCTGTGCCAACGAGCAGTCAACCTCACAATTATAAGTGTGTCCTGATGTTCAGAGCAACCTTCTGTGTTTTCAGTTTGTGCTCATTGCCTCTGGTCTACTGCAAGAGTCTAGCACTGTCCTCTTTGCACATTCCCTTCAAGCATTTATACAAATTGATGAGGTTCCCCTGAGTCTTCTTTTATCCAGCCTGAGCTGTCCCAGCTCTCTCAAACTTTGATCACAGGAGAGAGTGTCTTCAGTTCCTGAGTCATTTGTGGCCCTCCATTGCACTTTTTCCAATTGCTCTGCTCTGTCCAATTTGACAAGTGAAAAGGATATAAAAAATGTCTGCTACAAATTTTTTCTTCACACTTTTGATGTGACAGTGGAACATAATAGTACGTATCACAGGCATTTGGAAATATTCAAGGAGATGTAAATACAGTAGCACTTTTTTCTCTCCATGTTGAAATCAGGAAATTATCAACTAAACAGTCTTCTGTATAACAGCCTTTATCTGACTTCTCCACTTTTTTATACTGCCCCAGGTACCAGCAACTATATGATACTATAAGCCACAGAAACTGTTTTTATCTAATATGTTTGGTGGAGGGTTTTTTTCAATTTCTGGTTTCTTTATTTCTTATAAGTTAATGTTTTCTTTGGAGTTCAGTGATCTAAAGACTATGGTTAGATTAGTTAGAATGATGTTGATTATCAAAATGCTTACCTTTTGTCAGTCTAGGCATTATAATGAAGCAATATGGTATTGCAAATGCTTTGGTGCCGACGTTTGATGTGTGTAGAGGAAATACCATAATTATTTCAGAAAATTATTCCTGAGTAGTAACATTCCATTGATTGCACTAAGCAAGCTAGTAAGTTCTCTCCTGCTTTTATTAAATTGCAGTCAAGATATCAAAAAATTGTATGTATGCACAATTTGATTAGAGGTTTTAATATACTCTGGCTGACATTTATATCGCAATTTAAATTTGCAACTGCATGGACCATTTCTTAGGAAATTATAGTCTTTAGGTTTTAACCGATTATCTTCTGGGGTGAATAGATGCATTTAAGTTAGCAAAAATACAGTTTGTGGTTTCTTAAAAATTTGCTGTCAGAGCACTCAATGTTTTATTTCTTTTTCTCATATTACTGAATTTATGTGGGCTTCAAAGTAGATTGAAATAGATGGGCTATCCAAATTCATAAGTTGTTTAAAATAATTTAATTTTAAAATACTGCTCATAATTTAAGATAGTTTCAATAGTGGTAGTTAAAGTTTTGATCCTTTTGGAATATTTTTCACTTTTCGCCTAAAGGTAACATTTGTCAAAGCTAGAAACATTGCTTAAGTCCTTACTGAAGTCAACATGTTGAATGTTGACTAAAGGTATTATCTCATGTTAAAAAAATATCACTGAAGAAAAAAAAGTTAGTAGAGTTAAAATCCTAGGTTTGATTCTAGAAATGACCATGGTGTCAGCCAAGCAGAATGATAACTTTGATAGCATTTGAACTTCTATGAGTGTCTCCATTCCCAGAAAGATTCCTTAAGGGAAGTTCATGTATTTGTGACTCCCTCTAGTGGATCACTTTCTCAACTCTACACTACGAAATGTTCTCCATATTAAATTCATGTGACATTAAACATTCAGACGTCCTTGTTTTTGTGGTGAGGATCTGATTCCATTCTTGTGGACAGTCTGAATGTGTTTATGTTCATCTCCGCTCATTATCACGCATTTTGCAATATATTTTTAAAATATTTTTTCATAATGTGATTGCTGATAATCATATCCATTTATATGTGCAACTAATCAACTAATGATGATACGTTAGCAGATGGAACATTCTTTTTTTTCTGTGCTACAAACCTTTTTGATTTCCCAGACTTTCATTTACGTGACTATATTCCTGAAATGTTTGCAGTTCACCTTAATTATTATTTAATTGTATTTCAGGTACCACCAAGGTAAATCTTGTGAAGATCCCTTCAACTGCTTCCAGCCCTCGAGACACTGCTCTGGCAGCTGTTATCTGCAGTGCACTTGCAACAGTGCTCTTAGCTCTCCTCATTCTTTGCGTTATCTATTGTAAGAGGCAGTTTATGGAGAAGAAACCAAGCTGTGAGTTTCCAGTTGTTACTCTTTCTTTTATAATATTTATGTAGTGGTGTTAGTTTGGCAAATCTCTCTGTAGGTAAATAAATGAAGTGTCTGCATCATTCAAGCAAATTTGAGATGATCAAGATAGCAGAAGCCTAAGACTCCATCCAAATTTGCCAGCTCAGTGTGGATGTTTCAGCTTCTACTGAGAAAATGGTGTGTAGATACCCAGAAATAGTCTAATTGCATCAATTCTGTGCCACACTCTGCTAGATGCTGCACAGGATCTATGCATCACATGCTATTGTGAAACACAGATTAGGTCATCAAGATAATGGATGTGGCCAGTATAGATGATAGATTTGTCACTAACAGTTTGGGTTTTGTGGGCATATTCCAGATGAATTAAGGGCCTAAGCCAGTTAAATTTGTAATTTTTTTTAAAACCCATAACAGCTCATCCATGCAATTTGTTTTTAATACACATCTTTCTGCCACTTACTTTAAATTAAGAAAAAGTCAAAAGCACTCTAGTTCTCCTTTATAATTTAAAAAAACTTGTATTAAAATATGTTTATAGCATCTAATGACCCCTGAATGCCAAACAAGGATATTATCTTGGAAGGACTGATGTTATCACTGCTTACAGCGCAAGCAAAAATAAAAAGATTGAGAGAGGTATTTGTAAGAATTGTTCTTAACCTAGAAGATGCTTTAGAGTTTTGTGAAATTCAGACATAGTGAATTCAAACTTCATTTAGTGAAGTACAGTAACTCGCTTGCCTTAGCCTACAATTATAGTGATTAAAGGAAGTCTGCTGTTAATATAAAGCTCTTTAACATAAACAAAATCTCAGTGGCTGAAAGCTGAGTGTGGAAAATTTCAGATGGGAATCACTGAGAATCATTAAACACTGAAAAACTGTAAAAGTGAATAAGATATACTCTCAAATCATCAAAATGAGAGCAGATGTCTTCCTAGAAGAGGCTGTAGTTGAACCAGCTGTTCTAGGGTTTGTTGCAAAATCTGTGACTTGTGTTACAAGGAACCACATGATCATTGTGGACCTTTCAGCTGGAAGATGTATGGACATACTTTATAGCATGACATTGAAGCATTCTATGAAGATAAAGGCTCTGAGCAGGAAGAAAGATAACACTTACTGATACGGATTTTTATTCACTTTGTTCAAAGGGTCTCTGAGATCACAAGACATTCACTACAATGGTTCTGAATTATCATGTTTTGATAGACCACGGCTAAATGAATATGACCACAGAACATGTTGCCAGTGCCAAAGAAGCACATCACAGACATGTGGTATGTTAGGTCTGCTAAAAGGTGACTTTATTTATCTAATACTTGAGTTGTGACATTTACCTTTAACTACAAACTACCCTTTGTCCTAGGCTTATTTCCCAATAAATAGATAGGATTTTTAGGTAGCTATTTAGGGTTTTCTTGTTGTTGTTTTTTCCTGTTTTCATTCCAGTGACTTCACTTAAAAAAAAATCTTTAAATGCCTATGTCATTTCTTTCTGATAAAAATAGCACTGCATCTGGCTTTGAGACTTAAATTAGTATGAAGGATTTACTAGACAGTATCTGAGAATGTGATATGAAGGCTAAAGACATGAACAGCCTCAACAATTGAAGTCATTGCCATTTTGTGGAGTGGGATCAAAGCAGATGCAATTGAGACATTAAGAAATACATAATTTAATACAAGAGCACAGGTTTAAATATCATCCTAATAGGTTAACTCAGAATGCTTTCTCTCACATGTATTCAGTTGAAAAGCAAAATAATTGAAAAATTAGATATTCATGACTGGCATATGTATTACTCCTGAAGGAAGGACAGGGCTTTCTTTTATAAGTAATTCAATTTTAAAGAAATAGAGAACCCATTCCTTGCAGTAAGAAATCTTTCTCAATCTGTGTATTATAATGTAACTGGCAAACTAATACTAAAGTTTGAAAGAGAACAGAGACTACGTTTATACAGAGCTTTAACAGTTTTAATATTTTCATTCCTTAGGGCCAGTTCACTTGATTCCATCGCTGTGTTGTGATGAAACCTGTAGCATGGGTCACAGCTGTGCTTTCCACTCTCAGACCACACTTAATGAAAGGTAACTTAGTTTTACAAATGTCTATTAAACATTAAATATTGTTTTATGCAGTCAAATTAATATTTATACAGATACAATGACTGTTTGAAGTGGAATGAGGGATTTTGATGCCGTACCATCTTGTGTTGTGCAAAAACAGGTTTATAGTGAAAACTTTGATTTTAAGTATTACTTTGCAAATGCTGACTTGATACATGAGTTTCTGCAAAGATATGACTTCTCGCATGAGCAGATAGTCTTCCTCTTACTCTGTGGCACCTTAGAGGCTTTGGTGACCCTCTCTTCTGCTATTGGTTAACAAGCTGCTGCCTAGACCTTTAATCTGGGGATGCTGAGGTTTCAATTCAGAAGTGTCATGAAGATTTTTTTTTTTTTTTATTTAGGAACTCTTTAGACTTTCACATTTGAAATAACTATTATTTCTGAATTTCTATCAGATTATAGCTTTTATTTTCTTGTGATCTGCTGAATATAAATACAGTAGTAGTTATTTCTACAGCAGTGCCATGAGCTAAATATATAAAATTTATGGTGTCCTTCAGAGTTTCCTGGTTACAGATTTTAACACAGGATGTATTCATTTCTTTTAGCTAAAATAATTTTCCGTATAAGGTTAAATTGGTCTTCAGCTGTTTTGTTCTTATGGCCACATGTGACTGAAAATGTAGAGGCAGCTTCTTCATAAGTATTGTTTATATAAGGTGACTTAGTGACCTAAGTATAAGATACAAAATATCTAAATTTTCTATAACAACTTGTTTAAATACCGACAAGCTTGAGTCATCCTTGTATACCACCAAGGCTGACAAATTGAGAGTTGTGTACTTTTTGAGGAATCATTTGGTTAAGGCTTTAAAAATAACTGTAATATCCATGTTATGTGGACATCAAAGATCCTGTGGTTCCTTCCAGTAGAAATGGAGTTTATGCCAATTTCCTTTGCCAGAATAATGTATTTCCTTCAATTGTGGGGCAGTGTCCTGACTTTTGGCCTCCTTTCTGAAAATACTTTGTGTATATAATAAAGCTATTAAAGCATGTTTTGGAAATGAGTAAGGCTATTTAAAATCTGTTATAGGAATGTTAATGTGGGATGAGTTTTGTCACACAAATTATTACTGCATATCAGTCTTAATATAGCCTTTACATTTTTATAAATCTGTTGACAGTTTTTGGAAATAAAACATATATAACTTTATGGTTTTGGTAATACTTCTTTTGGTGTATATATAATGAAAAACGCTTCTGGACTTTCAGCAGTTTGGCAGATGTCAGTATTATCATGCACTCTAAATACACTTGAGGTAGATAATATTGAGTTTCTACTTCTACTTTCTTCCATTTTCCATAAAATAAAAATAGTGCTTGCCCTTCTTAAATTTTATGTCCTTTCCACGGGAAAAAGAATAGGAGCAAAATTTTTCACATTTTGAAGCCTGGACAGAACAAACTGAAAAATCTAAAGTGAATGCATATTCAAGTTTAAAGCAAACACACAAAGTTTCAAGCAGTTGTTCCTTCTCCTACTTTACTTCTTTTACTTCTGTTAGATATTTGTCTGGCCTGGTTTTTGTTGAGGTGATAAAAAGGAACAAAAAAGGAAGAAAACAAAAACAACCATCTTTCTTGTTGTACTTTAAATCTGTTATATCTTGTCTTAGTACCCCACTTCCCCATGCACTGAAAAAAAAAATAAATTACTTCTTCTTTGCAACAGTGTTTGTATCTGAACACTACTATGATATTTTTTTTGTCATATTTCTGACTGCAAACAACCTCAGCTGTAAAACCTGTTTTCTGGAACCCTGGATTCACTGTCTGAAGGGCTCTGGGCATTGTGTTTACCTTCAGTAGTGTCCACAACTTTCGTCATTTCCAGACAAGGAACAAAATGTATTCCTTTTTCAAAAGGATGAATGTCTGTAGAGTATTAATAAAACCCTCTTAAACCTTCTTGAAATACCTGCAATTACTAATGATAATAATTACAATACTGGCAATATTTTCTGGAATGCTTTGTAAACCATGTGCCTTTTATGCTTTCACAGAGCTTCTGATTCTGTTGGAGAAATGATTCCTGCTTTCCTTGGTTCTCTTTCACACTCTGCCTGTGGAGACATTCCAGATGCTTGGCCTCTTATGCAAAACTCAGCTTGTTGTGACAGCATTTCTATCTGTGAATCATATTCAGAACTGGCTGGAGAATCTGCAAAATCCTGCAGCCCTGAGACTGAAAATGCAGCCAGTGTTGAGCTGGATAATAACCAGGAAATAAGTGAAGTACTTATTTCAGCTGAGTCTCTTGATGGAAACGTTGCAAAGCCCTTTGAAATCTCCAAACACAGAACATGCATAGAAGTTTCATCACTTCAGAACTTGGTGACTGCTGAAACCCAGCCAAAGACAAAGTGTAATGGAACAACAAATGACTCTACAGACTGATAAAGAGGTAAAAAACATAACTACAAAGGAGTGAGAATGAGTGCTCCAGGCAATTAGAGCTAGATAAAAATAGAATAGTAAAAAGTTGTAGGGTTATATTTCTCCATAACTTACACTTAGCTATTGCTGATATAAATTAAACTTCTACAAGAGATCCAGCATTTTAAAATTGTTAAAGGAATTTGAAAGGTGTAATTATGCAAACTCTAGTATTGAAATAATATGAACAGGGGGTAAATCAGTACACTGGTCAGTTTTTATCAGGGGATTTTTTCATTAAATTTCAGGGGGAAAAATGACAAAAAAATGACCTTATGACCAAACTGTTATGTGAGTCTAGACCTTGTTTATGAGGGAGAACTGAGGAATTGTCTTTCCTAATGTAAACAAAGCATAAAAAACATGCAAGTGTTCATCTAAAAGTATTTACAAATCCTTTCTATGGAGTCACTACATAGCAGTAGTAGAAACAGAAGAGAATTTCAAATGCCATTCATATTCCCATGTCATTAGACGAAACACAAATTTTTCCATAAAATACAATTTAGCCAGTGAAATCTCAGAGAAAATGCAGGTCTGAGGTCAAAATGAGAAGAGGTGATAAACAATTGTTGCTACTACGTAACAATGGAACAGTCATAAAAAGTCACTCTGCTACTGGTTCATCATTATATCATTTTGAGTATTAGCTGTGCTCGGTACTTTTAAAATGGAATTTTCTACTATTGGAAGTAAATTGGAGCATCAGGTAACTAGTCTGTGAAAGGATCCCAAATTATGGCATGTGTGCTGGTAACAATTGCTGTTGTTACTCAAGGGTTATGCAGGCTGTGGCTGGAAAGCTGAAACGCTTTCCTGTGTATGTACAGAGAGACAGGAACAGAAGCAGTTGCCACTAATATTAATAATCCACCAAATTTAATTAAGAAAATGATGCTATCTGTAATTATTAAAACTTTGGGTCATCTGCAGAAATAAAACTGCCTTCCTTTGATCCTCTTCCATTTGGTTTGCATGCCACTTTCTTATTGTTCTTAAACATGAAGTAGAAAGTAATTAGTATTTAGCAAAAAATATGTATATTCTGAAGACATGTAAGAGCAATAGTTGTTTCTTCATAAATCACGCCTTAATTGTTTAGGTAACATCATCAAGAGAAGGAAAGGGAAGTGAACAGACTGCTGTCAAGAACTGTTTTGCCATTGGCTTCAAAGGACCTTGTATGTCACCCTGAAAAGCTAATGTTGTCACTGAAAATATCAACCTTATCTGGGTGGCACATATTTTTCTCAATGTACGATTTACAGTAATACTAACGCACCGACTGCCCATGTCTTAGATAGCAATTATCATAGTTTTATTTTGGTATGTCAAATATCATTAGGTGATATGTATAGGTCATATTCTGTAGGTATGTGTAGGAAGGGGCAGTGTCATGGCTTCGACTGCAGATCTTGACGCTGCTAGTTCCCAGATCTCATGATGTCTCAAGGGACTATATTTCCACACTAACAAGATTTAAAAACTCAAAAGTTTGTGGGTGTTTTCCCAATAAACCATGTATCAACTTCATAGGTGTGCAATTAATATTATTTTCTAGTTTTATTAATAATATTAATAACTATTAATATTAATATTATTTTTCTAGTTTTTCTAGATTAAAGGAACCATGGATTTTCAAAATATTAATATAAAAATTAGCTTATATTTCACTATAGTTGTTATAGTATATGAATTGTAAATTTTACTATCAATTCCTATGTGTATGGAGACATTTCTAGCATCTCAAAATCCTCTATTCTTTGATAGTTTTGCACTATCCTGTATTACTACTAAGATTTGTGTATAATTTTGAATAATCAAGGTTTTCAGGAGGGTTAAGTTTTTCTTCATTTTTATTCTTTCGTAGGCCTTGCTGATTAATTTTGTTCAAATTCTCCATATTTGGACTCTATGGTGGATCATTATCTATGCATTTTTTGTGGAGAAATTTAAGTAGCGTTTGAGGGACAGGACCAGGACTAGGCTTACTTGAAGTGTATTTTCACGCTTAATGGTAGCCATTTGGATGACTCCAAGAAAATGATTTCATCTCAGTCTGCACCATTTTTTCCCATTTGTCTTTCATCTTTCATATCTTGAAATATTTTGAGGGAAGGATGGTCTTTTTAGTGCCTGTGGATGCATTAGAGTCTTGCAGAGGTCCATATTTTATTATTGAAAAAGAAATAATAACATGATAAAATCAGAATATAGCATATTTGTATATCCGTACACACAAATATAAGCTTTTTAGTAGGTATTTTAGTCTTCAGGTTCATATGAATTTTACAGCAAGCAGTAAGTATACCTCTACTTTTTTAATGTTTAGTCAAACACAAAAGTTCATTCAGGTTTTTTACTAATTTATGTAACCACTCTCCTATCACTTTTCTTTTAGGAACCCAAGGTTTTTCTCTCAGAACTAAAGCTGAATCCTTCCCTTATGCTCCTCTGATGATTCTCATCAAACATAGTCTGGTCTTCAGTGTTGCATGCTTTCAAAACCAGCTGGAAAAAAATGGCATCACTTCACACCTTCTGAGCAGTTGTATTGGAGCTGTAACAGCTGTAAAGTAAAACTTCAAAGGGCATCCTAGGAGAACCCTCAAAGTGGATTTATGACCTTTTACATCTCTTCTTTTCCCTCAGATTCTCAAAACATCTAGTAAAGCGATCTTTGTAGTGTATGTAAATACAGCAAAAAATAGAAATACTTGAGTGTGATTAGGTGAGTCTCTTAAATATGACTACAAATGTCAGAAGTCGTGGGACAAGATGGTGCCAGTTATTCTGTTTGCAGATTTATGTGTGCATTAGAATTCTTTTTTCTGCTGGTTCTAATTTTAAATAATTTTCCTGCTATTGAAACACGTAGAAAATAAACATTTCTGTTTATGCAAGGATCACCTATTGATAAACTGAAGCTTTTATTATATATTGCATTATAGTCAATAAGCTAGTTTGGGGAATTAAAGAATTAGCATGTTACAGTATGTATGGTTAAAGTCCCCTTCATCCAATTATTACATTTATGGGAGGTGACGTTGTTCTGTTAAATATAGCAGGAGATTAGCTTTAAATTAGTTTTAGTTTAATGAAGGTCAGATGTATAGATAGGGATATTGTGTTTAATTGGTAGTCAGTATTGGAATATAGCACTTGTTGTTATAGCATGTAATTTTTGGATGTTGAAATAAGTGTAATGAACTCACATCAAAATTTCCAACTATAGCAGGTGTGCCATGAAAGTATTCATACAGTGAGACTGTTACTAAGATTTTTTATTAATGCATTATTTTTAAGGGTCAAGCTTCATGGTTACCTAATTTGTTCATTTAGGAGTCCTTGTTTCATTCATGGCACTCTGTCCTTCTTGCTGTAGTATTTCTCAATTCAAATTTTCGAAATATAAAACTTAATTCAGAACTTTTTTAAAAAAAATTACCTCTGAACTAAATCGTCAAAGTTATGTGTATGCCTAGTAAATTATCGACTCTCTGCAGTCAGTGCTGTACTTTTAAGATTTTTTTTAACAGTGTTTTGTCATACTACATCCCATAATATCATTTTTTTTTCCAGCCATTTTTATCCCTAAGATAGTTTTTGCTTCTGTGGGTAATCCCAGTAACCTCTACTAATTCATTACATTCAACAGGCTCAAACTTGCCAGTGATGAACTCTAGCAATTGTTCCTTTCTAATTCCCAGTGCGCCTTGACAAAAGTAAAGCAATCAGCAAAACAGATGCAAATTTGCAATAAATATTACTCATCTTTCCACACATGGTTTGTGTGGCAATGGAGATGTTGAGACAGTGTTCCTAATCCATTATGGAGAAAGACTTTGGCTTTGAAGCGCACGGTAGAAGGCTGGACCTGCACAGGAATAGCTAAAGCCAGTACAGGCAGCCAGGGCAGGGAGATGCTTCAGCTCTTCGCCTGTGCAATTATTCATGTGTGCAAAAGTCACAAATAACAGTTATCAAGTGCAAACCAAAGTAAGTGAAGAAGTTATGTGATTTTTGTTGTTGTTGGTTTTTTTTTTAAGTAGTGAATACCAACCATCGTTTGGTCACTGATGGAATAATATGCAGTTACACAGTACAATTACTCAGCTAATTACTTTCAAGTATATATTTAAATACAAGTAGTTTTGAATAATTTCTTCGTAGACTTTCATACATTAAAGAAATTACAAAACATTATTTCTCACTACATGTGCATGAAGAAATGTGTGCTTCCTTGTATATACTTTGTAAATAAATAAAAAAATCCAACGTGCATTTCAGTATATGGCAAAATATTTATAGAACATACAGAGATTTAACTTTTCACTAATAACTGTTCTTTAAAAAGCTATGTTCAAAAGTTTTGCCAGCATCTGCCACAGTATGTTTTCCCATTGGAATTTAAAATTTGTATAATTGTTTTTGTCCAGTAACTCTAGAGAAGGATACTCATTTTTTTTAAATGAGTGACAGAGAGCCTGAGAGCAAATTAGGAGGAAGAAATTAAGAGAGTGCTTTTTAAATATGTGTATATTATGTATATACTTTTTTCCTTAATTTAACCAAATTGGTCTTTTGTATATTGCCTGTGGCAAGCAATGTTGTACATGCCAATAGAAAACATACACTATCACTGCATTCAGACTGCCCACATATCATGTCTAGGGACTTAAAGTGCTGTTTTAAATACTCCTTTAACAAATGTAAATTATAATCCTGTATAAATCGTTTTGTAATACTTTTTCTACTTGTGAATAAAATGTTACATGAACCAGTCTTGGTCTGTCGATCTCAAATTAATAATAGCACTTTATGCCAAGGTAGTGATCATTTCTTTTGTTGTTTTTAGAAGTCCATAATGGTGTAATTGTATTAAAGTTATGGTAGAATTTGGTACATCTCTGTCTTGAGGTGCTTGCTGTTTAGGAGTAACATCGTTCTTCAAGCTGGAGGACTGTAAGCACCACAGATTGCTGTCTGTATAATGTCTTTGAAAACAGAACCCTGTGCTCACGCTGCAGGTTGTTTCAGACCAGACAGATAAGTAAGTAATGAGAGTAGCTGTATTTTTGAAACAGGAAAGGAATCATGGCCCCTGATCAGTGCCAACAGAGCCAGCATTTGTGTTGCACTGCAGCTGCAGCCAAGAGTGGTTTCCAACCTTGGCTGAAGAAAGAGTGAATTAGAGGAAACCGATACAGAAGACTAATCACCTGTGATTATTTAGGCCATTTTTCAAACCCTGTCCAGAAGGTTTACATGAAAACATTCAGGACAACGTTACTCAAATAGGCTGCTGTACAGTTTAAATGATTAAGAAAGGGATGGCATCATCTGACTGACAAGAGTAGAAGACTGAGAAGAAAGAATAATTTGATAATTGCATATAATTACATGACTTCTGGGAACAGAATCCAGATAAGGATGATAGGTAACATAAAGCAAGGCTGGTTGTGCTAGAATATGGTAGCACTATTGGTTTGGGGGAGAAAGTCTCGGGAAAACTGAAAGTTGCTCTGTCCCTGTCGCTAGTTTAGACTAGTGAATTTCACATTGCTTCTTCTCTGTGTATTGCTGTTAGTTCTACAGTCTTTTCAGTACATAATTCAGAGCTTAACTGAGAATCACCTTCCCAAAATAGCAAGGGCTCCTTATACTCTGCTGCACTCCTGAGTAGTCTTCTACTTGTTTTCTGCTGTGTCTGTCAAAAATGGCAGCAGTCCACATCCCCAGTCCACTGCATCATCCTTCTAGTTCACCTGAAGCCTTTCAAGTCAGCACAGCAGCACATGTCATGTTTGGGAGTTGTTTACTTTGTGTCAAAACAAGTAGCTTCGTGACTCTCAGCACTGCTAGGATGGCAATGGAGTGTCCCTGACAAAAATTAAAAAAAAAAACCAAGAAATAAACAGGAATTAAAAACCAGCTAGTTATTCTATCTGGAAACAAAGTACAACATGTATATGACCATATAAATTGCACAGACATTTGCTCATATCAGCTGCTATATAAATGCAATTTTCTAGCAAAAGAACTTTCTAAAAGATCTTAAAAAAAAAAAAAAAAAAAAGGAACACCCATCCCAAAATCTTTTCCCTGCTTGCATTGTTATTCAGCATTTCCTGCCTTTTCTACAAGGTAGAGCAAGCTCTTAATCCAGTGCTCCTCATCCTACCAGGAGTTTGAGATCACGTGGCTTTTCCCTTTGTTGTGGGCTCTTTGAGGGCCTTTGGTTTGCATTCCTATGAAGTCCCTCCAAGCAACAACCTTCATGCATTAAATTAATCCTCTCCCTGACTTTGGTGATGGAGGCTTAGATCGCTACCTGCAGCACATTCCAGCACAGACACTGCTGCTTTGTTTGGCCCTTTTAAAGAAGGAGTATTGAAGGAGCGTGCAGTGTTTTATCAGGCATGGAGCAAGCTGAGGCTGGGCACTGGGGAGCAAAGCCACACAATGCACACTTTGTGCTGGCAGGGTGCAATTTAATCCATATTTAGTTTTGGCATGAGTGATGGTAAAACCCACTTGCTCTTCACATTACACATGAGCCATTTTGATTATGTCCGATAAGGGTGCTTTCAATAGGGTAAAAATAATAGTGGGTGGATTTGCTAGGGAGCCTGCTGCTTTCCACAACAGCAGTGAATGATGGGATTAGAGGAAATGTTTTCTAATAGCATACTGATAGAGAGAATGGCAGATTTGGGGCACACTGAGGCAAGCACCACTGGGTCAGCTGAGTAAGACAGTGGTTTTTCCCATCATTTGATTTTCTAAATTCTTATCACAGTTGAATTTTTTTTTTTTTCCTTTGGCTGACCTGACAAAGGGAGATTTGGCTTGTTCAAAAGGTTATAAATGACATTTTTCTAAAGCGTTGGTGGAAAAGCAGACAAAAAAAGAAGGCAGTTTTTAGAAAGTGCTTACCTCGAGCTTCAGTCTTTGTGGAGTTTTCCATTTCTTCTGCCCAGGTCCTAGTCTCAGTTTGGGGATGGACAATTCACATGCTATTTAGTATGCAAAAATTCCCCTTAGTGTAGCAGCTAATATACCACAATCGAGTTTGTAACCAGCAGTTTAAGGGAGAGCACTGATTTAAAACTTGAAAAAAATTAAACCATCAGAACTCAAGAAATTTTGATTTGTCCCAGATCTAAATCAGCCAATTCATTGGAACATAACGATAAACATATGTAAATACACAATGTGTATGTGTGTCTGAAGATGTATTCTACATTAGAATAAAATAATAAACCAGTCCCCTTACACCTGACCTGAGGCAGGGCATTGTCCAGATCAGTTGGTATTTTTATTCCTAAATCCTTAAACATGAGGAAACTACAGAACACTGGGACCAGTTCAGGTGAGACCTGCACACTAAACCTGTACACTAAACCTATACACATTTGTTCTGCATGTGGCAGAGTTTACAAAATAAATTGAGAACTTTTTAAAAAATACCAAAGGCTCTGTTTCAGTTTTTTAAAATGCCTTTCAGCCCAGGAATCCAAATGCCCTAGATATTTCACAGTTCACATATGGGAGCCTTAAAAAAAAAAAATTACTACAAAGACCTACAGCCATTACACTATGGTTCCCTTCCAGCTTTTTTAGAGCTGCAATTTCTTGCTCTTCAGTAGCACCATACTGGAATATTCACTGAGTGATGCAACTTCTTCACCAGGAGAGGTGTTTGCACTTCTGTAAAAAGGGATGTTTAAGAGAACAATATTGAACAAAACAGGAACAGGAGAGGTTATTATGAACATAAGAATAATGAGAAAAGTATATCTAGTTTTTAGTGCAACAAAAAAAAAGAGCAAAAACGGCAATTACATTGCCAAAGCAAAGCTCTAGTCTACAGGCACTTTACTTCTCTAACTTCATGTTCACTTAAAACACACATCAACTCTGCACCTGTCCAAGGCCAAATAAGGAAGATCGGGAAGCAGAGTGACAGTGTTTACTGAACAAGTTTTGTCCATATGTTGCCTATGTGCTTTCTTGTATATTTATGTTGATTTTTGCAACATATGGTAGCTGAGTTTAACCTGAGGAAATTCAACAGCAATGGCCATTTGTTGTCTCTCTGTTGCAAAAGAAAAAGTTTTTTACCACCCTGGTATTGTTTTATGTTGTTAGATACAACAATAGTTGTGTTCCTTTATCATAGCTTCAGCTTTATTAAATCTTATTCCCAAGGATGTTCAACAATTAAAGTTAAGGGGACACTGCACTTGTGCAAGAATGAGAATTTCTTTCTGACTGAGATACTAAACCACAACCATAATATTCCAGCAAACAACACTTGCAGTACCTTTTGTCAAAATTCATCACAGTTTTTTGATATTTTGAGACTAAAAATAGTTGACTGAAAACTGTCATGAGGGTATTTTCTCCAGGAAGGTTTGTGCAGCTACTCTCCATGTTAAACCCTTAGTCAACTGAAATCTTCAGTTTAAATTCTATCTTTAAATAGACTTTAAACTTTAGTGGATTTGTTGGTTACTCAAGGAGGACTAATCATTTTTTATGGGCAAGAACAACCTCAAAGTTATTTTCATACACTGTTTTTTAACTAGCAGAACAGATGGACTCAGGGAGAAGAAACTCCAAATCCTTTACATCATAAAATGCCTATTGTATTGATGGGTTATAACAAGTAAGCAAGAGAGGGTTCAGACCTCTCTCTCATTAGTTCCATGAGAGAGGCTATGGGATCTCCAGGGAAGAGCTCAAGAATGCCATAAATTACATCTCCTGTGGCTTTCAACAACAAATAGTGTTGGAGTTTACTCAAGGTGTTGGCAAGTGCTATAGTAGGGATTCCTGAAAAATATCTGAGTGCCAGATTATGTTTACTAATATGTGGAATGCTATTGAGGAGGTCTTGTTGCATTTACAGCCCAGATGCTTTAAAGTTTTCCTAGAAAAGAAATCTTTTTATTGCCTTTCGGCAGTAAGTGGACTGGGGGCACCAGGGGAAGCAGCAACAGCTGCAGAAGCCAGGGGAGAGCAGGGTGCAAGCACTGACACAGCCAACACTGCAGCCTCTCATAGCTGACCTCCCTCTGCAAGGCTCCCAGCTGTGCAGAGATTAGCTGCAAAACTGCTTGGAAGCCTAAAAATTCCCAAAGATGCAATATTGCACCTTCTGCAGATGTATTAGTATTGTAACCGCAGTAGCTGAAAGAGATAAGCAAAAAGAAATATCATTTGTTAGCTGAGGGGGTGAACCAAAAATAACTGAAAGTTGGGGGCTCAAGGCCTCCTTGGATCTGCTTTTTAATGTTTGCTTGCACACTTTGCATCCAGTTAAAGGTCTACAGCTGTTGTGGCTCCTCTGAGGATACTCCTGCAGTTATTAACTGATCTTAGGGAGCAGAAGTTGCCTTTCAGTTTGGCCTTGTTATGTTCCATGCTGCAAGAGCTGGATGGTTTAAATGCCTGACAATCTGTGTTCTTTTCCTAATTACCTCATTTTTTGGACAAAAAACCACAAACAACAAACCCCAAACAAACAAACAAAAAAAAACACCTGTGTTCAGATTTTGCTTAATTGGTATTACTCACAAGCTTCCCATAATAAGACTGATTTCATTTTCTCATGGAAAAGAAATGCAGATACCCTAATGCCACCCTTCTTGCAGAAGATGGCAGTGGAACCAGCTGCTGAGTCATGCTCTCTGCTGCTCTGTCCCCCGGCCCAGTAACTAGGCCTGAAAACAGAAAAAAAAAAAAAAAAAAAACAAAAAAAACAACCAAAAAACAATACCTCTTTGATCAGAGCAACCCCAAACCACACCATGAACTCAGTCTTTAAAAATATGCTATTGAACCACTGCTTATAGATAGAAGAAAGGGAAGGGAAGGGAAGGGAAGGGAAGGGAAGGGAAGGAAAGGAAAGGAAAGGAAAGGAAAGGAAAGGAAAGGAAAGGAAAGGAAAGGAAAGGAAAGGAAAGGAAAGGAAAGGAAAGGAAAGGAAAGGAAAGGAAAGGAAAGGAAAGGAAAGGAAAGGAAAGGAAAGGAAAGGAAAGGAAAGGAAAGGAAAGGAAAGGAAAGGAAAGGAAAGGAAAGGAAAGGAAAGGAAAGGAAAGGAAAGGAAAGGAAAGGAAAGGAAAGGAAGAAAAAGAAACTGCATAAAAAATTATACTGGAGAAACATTCAGCAAAATTTCCATTTGTGCATTAAAAGCTTAGCTAAATAACCTTGGGCTGCATGGGAAGACAAATAGGAAAGAAAACTCTTCTGATCTTTACAGTTGCCCTGCCCTTCAAGTATACCAGGCATTTTATCTTCTTAGTCTTCATAAAAAATCACTTTTGTAAAGAAAACATCCTGCATTTACCCTTTATTCTTAAATAAGGAGGATTTGCCCTCCCCAGTGTCAGAAATAGTAACACACAAACACACTGAAGGCTCTTTCCACTTAGGAAAGAGATGTCTCTATCTCCTATTCTTTCTCCTCCTGTTTTATGGCTCTTTCCTCATATTTATTTATCACTGCTGCAATTTTCAGGTATTTGTTTGCCTTCTTTCCTTCAGGCCCATGTTTTCCAGTCTCCTGCCTCAGCTATCTGGTCTGCTCCCCCACTGCCACTGGAAAATAGAATTGTGGGTATAATTCCACAAAGTTGGAAGATGTAGCACAAGCAGAGGAAATAAAAGTGAGAGAAGCTAAGGGACCCAACAACAGTGTATGAAAGCTGTCCTATGCATCATTGGGTAAAGCTTGCTTTTGGAAAGGCAGAGAGCTCAAATTCAAAGCCAATCTTCCCAGGACTTTATTTGGCTGGATTCCTATCTGTGGACAGCTGCTTCCAAAACAGAAGATACTGGTTAAGTGCTTTAAAAGGTGATTTTAAAACACATACCCTGATCAGGATTTTTCTGCCACAACCATCTATAAAAACTAAAGACAAGGAACTGGTCACAGCAGGAAGTGAGACAGAGCTATCCATGACAGTCTGTAAAAATTGCTGATAACAGGATTTACCCTAAAGTGCCTCAAAAAAAAAAAAAAAAAAAAAAAAAGATTACAGGCAGGACAGTTGGGAAGTATGATGGTTTAAACTGACTGGAAACACAAAGCTGCCTTCTTTTTTCATCTGGAACAGTCACTTTCTCTTTCCTGAGATAATCTTACCTCAAAATATTACAGCAAACTAAACAATCCTTCATATCAGATCTACTTTACATACCTGGTGTTCGACTCAATTTCCTAAATGGGTGAGTCAAAGCAGGTTGGGCTGACCTGTAAGCAGACACAGGAGGGCATTCCCTCCTGTTCATTTAGGCTGGTGGAAACAGCATCAACAGAGCAAAGGAGTTACTGCAATGAGCAGTCCATGCTGCCTGGGCTGGAGCAAGGGCAGGTCAGACTGTGACAGTGGGCTTTTTCTGTGTAAACATTTCTGAAAGCACTTTTTAAGTATGTCTGACTCAGGTATGCAGGTGATTTACATGTTTCCAGTCAAAAGAAAAGATCTCAACATTTTCTTGGCTGGCTTCAGCAAGGTTTAATTCTCTCTTCAGAGCTTTTTAAATTCCTTTTTGAATGAACATAGTTCAAAACAACTTGTAAGAACACAATTCCCAATCCCCAAATTCAGAAAGGCAGCTGAGGGAGTGTACTTGAGTGCCTGCTTGCAGCAAGCATCTTCATCATGACCACTGTGATGGCTCCACCAGGACCAGCTTGCAGTAATTGATCTTTAATTACCTACTCAGACTTGTAGCTATAATTTAAATACTGCAAACCTCCAGCTGAGCCAGCCAACAACTACTGTCATTTGGTATGTCATAGTTACTGTGCAGAGGGATGCCCACTTCAGCATCCCTCTTCTGGGAGACAGAGAAGGGGCAAACCAGACTCAGGCCAACAGGAAAAGCAATGGAAGACATAAACATGCTTGAGGCATTACCACTATGGCTGTGCTGCTGAGCAGGAAGAGCAGGCCCAGTCTCCACTGTGCTGGAGCTCAGCCAATACCCCAGGTACAGCCCTCTCATAGAAAATCCACCAATTTTCAACAACTTCATCCCCTCCACGTCACCAATGCCCAGTTTCTTATGGACATCTTCCCGTCCCTGCAGGAGGGATGGCAATTCAGCAGCCCCACTGATGATGACCTGAAAAAGGAGCAAGATGAGGAGGCCACAGCTGCTGCCAAACACCCCAGCACTCCTGAGGAGTAAGAAAATACCAGTTTGGCTGCCACAGGCCCTGCCAGGAGATGTTACAGGACTACTAATAGTCCCAAATGACCTCTGGGCTTATTAACACCTACTCTTTTCCAAACAGCGCTCGTGCTGGTTCCAGCACTTCCTTCCACTGTGAGCTGGTTTATTCACATTTGAATTGCATAGAGATTCATCTATGGACACTTGTTTGTTGGCTGCCCCTGCAGCTGAAAACCACACCTCCTGGATCTTGCTGGCAGGCACCAGCAGACTGTTGGCAGTGTGCTGGCTGCCAGCCCTTGGACAAGCAACATAGGCCTGCAGGAAAATGATGCCTTCTTGGGGATTCAGAAAGGAGAAACTTGGATCAGCCACCTCATTTCATCGCCTGAGTATGTTGCTACCACAGAAATACTTCTACTGGACACATTGGTACTCATCTGCCACGTGGTTTTTCTAGCAGATGGGGCTTGTCCTGTCCCAGTCTGTTCAGGGCTGGTCTCATGATCCACAGCATGCCTGCAGCCAACTGCAGCCAGTTGGGCTGCTCACCCAGGGTGCATCCACTAAGTGTGTCTGCAACCCTCCTTATCCCTTACATTCTTCTCTATGTTTAGGAGATTCATGTGTACATAAGAGCCAGGAAAAGGTAAAGGAAATGGGTAAGCAAAAGAAAGGAAGGGCAATCAAATATTAAGAGAAAAATTTGGTTCATGAATCCCTTGGGACTCTCAGCAAGTCAAAGGGAGGTGCTATGGGAGCAGCTAAAACAATGAGGGTATGATGGCAGCTGTATCTACAGAAGTTCTGTCCCAGGGAGCAAATGGTTACATACTTTAACTTCTAAGGACATACTCAAGCTCATCATCTCGGGTACCATTTTCGAAGTCCCATCTGCAGAACTGAGTCAGGCATTGGCAGCTCTTTGAGCTCCCAGGTCACTCGAGCTCTCCCAAGCATTTAACAGAAGGTAAGAAGGTACATGCTGGAGAGGTATATGCTCAAATAAAATGACCCTCTGTGAACAAGAAGTTATTGCAGTGAGTTAATATCCTCTGCCTCAGTTATCCTCATTCTCCAGCAGCTGCTTAAGAGAGCTGGGAGCTCCCAAAGCTGGGAATGTGCACTAGGGAGATGCTGTGGCAGCCCTGTTACCACGTCAGGGATGCAGCAGGTGAGAGGGAGCAGCTCCAAAGGGACTGAGGGTACTCACCAAACTCCAGCAGGGCAAGTGTGGCTGCCAGCTCACCTACACCCAGTCCATTGCACCTTTCTTTTGGATGCAGGAATGTCAGCTCAGAAAAACAGGTCATCTGCAGGTGTAGGGTATCAGCTGTCCTGGGAGCAGGTAGATACTGAGCAGCTCAATCATCCTAAAACTGTTGAATTTCCCTTCCTGGAGCTTCAGGTGGACTCTGGCCGCAGTAGGAAATCCACAAAAAACTGTTTAGTGCCAAAAAATAGTTAGGATAGATTTTGGGGAAAAAAATAATTTACCAATCTATAAATTTTTTTAAACAGTTATTAAAAATTTAATTGTAAGAAAACCTTATATTATACAGAAGTACAAATACTGATAATACAGTACCTTTTGCATTACTCAGGTGGAAATAATTCCAGTGAATTTCACCCATTCTCACAGTTTTCTGCTGCCAATACTTCTAACAAGCATACACGAAGATAATGCAGTCATACATCCACTGAAGTGAAATTTTAATGCACATAGTGCCACATGCACGTGCATGAGGGGAGGAGGGAGGGGAGAGGTTATAAAATAAAAATGGGACTGTATCTCGCTCCATCAAGCATGGACCCTAATACAAATCGAATTCTTGTCATGTAACATCATCCACAATATCCTCATGATCAAATATCAATACTAGGTCCTCACTATTAAGATCCAGACATTTTCCAGTGAAAAGCTAGGGCCCTCTGGAGTCCTTACAACACCTAGGACACCAACTGAATGTCCCCAGCATTTCTAGAAGTCAAATTACCAGTTAAAGTGTCTCTGATATTCTGTACACTGCTTGTTTAAAATTTTTAGTAGTGTTTATAGCCTTAGAGGAGTAATAATGGAGATACAGGTTACAGACAGATGCACATTGGCTCTGCCAGAGACTTGCTTACCTTCCTCTTAGTGTTTTTACAAACAGCAATGTACAGGAGGGTGCAATATTTATGGCGTAGGTAGAAAAAAGCAAATAAAATGTGGGAGAAGGAGCTGCCCACAGAGACAGGGTTTGTCTCTCCCAGCATTAGCTTCACCAACAGAATGGTAGAGTTGAAGAGCAGCACCCTGAGTCCAGATGAAATTCCTCTGTAGGTTAAGTCAGTAAAAACGGGGTTCATTTATCTGGAGGATTTCCTGCAACTGGGCTATGCCAAAGAAAACACATTCAAATCTAACCTAAAAATTAATCAAATACAGGTTTCAGGTCAGTGGAGGGTGGTGAGAATCAGCAACATTATAAATGGGAGGACCCAAAGCTAGCTCAGATTATTTCTTATAGCAAGGACTTTTCTTCCCTATGCAGAAAACCAACTTTTCATCTACCTCACCATTTGCCCCAACATTTAGGGGGAGATAAAATAGAATTGTAGGATGTCAGCCAAACCACCAGCTCCAACTTCCTACATCTCTCATTTCCACCTACATACTGTGACTGTTATTTCAGGTCTTGGTAAATAAACTACCCAGGAGCCCTCACTTTTAACAAAGCCTCTCAACAATCGCAGAAGCTCCAAACTAACTTTGGCCCTTAAACACTGTTTCAGAGGACCAGAGCTAATGCATCTTGCACATTGTGTGTCCCTTAGTTGACTGAGAGGACTAATAGATCTTCTATCCACAGCTGGAGCACCAGAGGGGCCTCTGGCCAAGAGCAGCGTGAGCTCAGACGGTCACATTCCCCAGTCCTGATGCTGATAAAAGGTGCCCAGACTCACTTCTCCAGCCTAAAACCCCAGGTGAATAATAAAAATGTAGGAGAAATAGCTCACAGAGGAAGAAACTGAATGTCAAATTAGCTATTTCCCTGTAATCAGCCAGCCTACGTCACTTTTACATGCACATATGAAACTGTCAGAAACCAAAGAAATAAGAAAATTAAAACTGATTTTCTTGGAAAACAGAGATTACAAACTGAATAAACTATTACAACCACTTTGCCTTGGGAATTTGGCTTAAACACCCGGTTGAATCAAAGATAACTAATTTGATTAAGCAGAACAAGTTATCTA
This sequence comes from Pyrocephalus nanus, assembly GCA_038380795.1. NCBI lineage: Eukaryota > Metazoa > Chordata > Aves > Passeriformes > Tyrannidae > Pyrocephalus > Pyrocephalus nanus. Next base: position 45,631,347 of record CM076259.1, read on the forward strand.
AATCCCTATTAAGGGAAAACACTGCCAGCAATTCAGCAATGTTTTGTAAAAAAACCTTCAGTGTTAAATAGTTTCAGTGAGAGCAATACCTAGAGACCCACGACACTTCTCTACACATGAAGGACACATTTGTTGGGCAGGCATCAGAGCAAGGCAACAAACTAAACTTACATAAAAATAAGAAGAAAATGTGCCACAATGGTGATGAATCAGGTCTGATCAGAACTTGCCTGGTCACTGTCAGCTGAGTTGGGTCCCAGACCCTAATGGCACTGCCTCTTTCTTGAAGCATGCAATGGCATCTCCAGTTCCCTTTCTCAGCCTCCCTGTCACAGTACAGGGAGCAAATTCTACTTGTGCAAATGTTTAGAGACAGTGAACTATCATTACAACTCTCACTTATAACGCGTGGGATTTACTCTGGCTAGCATGAATCATTTTGATAACACAGATAATTAGTTTTATAAAAGTTTTACTATGTTATAAAAGTTGCTTTATCACTTGTGTTCCCCTGGGGCTCCCTTATAAAATGATTTTGTTACAACTGTATTCTTCCTGGAAATGAATTGGAGACAACTGAGCACATCTGTATGTCAAGAGAAGCACTGAAAGCCAAGACATTCAAGGCAATTTTGCTGCTCTTTTCATTTCTAAAATCCATGTGAAGAAATGCCATCACTTCTGGACTCCAGTATTATCAGCTGTTTAAAGATGAAGACACCCATTTCCTCTCAGGCTGTCACTGAAGCCGCCTCCGCACAGCCCAGGGCTGCCTACAGCAGATGCTGCAGCTCAGCTACCAGGAGCTGGGATGCTGTCAGATGACCTCGGGGGAAAATATTCAGGTAATATAAACAGGTATAAATAACATGCGTCTCTAATAACTTCATTTGAGCTACGGAAATTTATGCTGGATGAGGATTTGTGTCTGTACAGATTGCTGCAAGGTGAGTTAACTGGATCGGTGTGCACTATGTGAAACCAGCAAGCTCTTCTGATTTTATATGCATTTTTTCTTTCATATATTTTTTGACACTGAAAGCAGGCTATGATTGACCCTTGTGGCTATTTCTGAAGAGCAGCATTAAGAAACAGAATTTATTTTTAACATACTCACATGCTGTGAGCATGCTAGAGGAGCTTGATGAGCTTGCCTAACCCTTAGATTAAGGGCTGCTGCAAGTATCAGCCGTGTACTGAGAGCTGCTGTCCTGTGGCTTCCGGCCTAAAGTGCTCATCCATCCTGACTTGGCCTGGCTTGGCAATGCTTCACCTTCTAGTGGGTCACATTCAGGGCATTTCCCCAAGCCCCAGCACTCCCAACACTCATCTCCTGCAGCACAGGGAAGGCAGGTGAGAAATGCTGTTCAAGCACGATACAGACTTGAGGCTGAATGGGCACGTGCCAGTAGCAGCTGTAGGCAGGGTGTGAAGAACTTGCCATGCCATTTTGCTTTTCCTCTGAATGATCACAACCACTAGGTCAGAGTCACAGCCCAAATCACCGCTCACCTCCTCCTACCCCCTTGGGTCATGCCCCACTGCAGCTGTAAGAGCAGGCAGAGAAGGGGGGCATTTGGAGGTCTAAGGAGTGAAGTGAGAGGGCTGTAAGGAGCCAGAGGGACAACAGGCAAAAGACACTTCATAAAACCCAAGGTGTCCTGAAGATTAATTAGGAGCATCTTCTGCAACTATTTTAATACTATGATGCTGTCAATGACATATGAACTCAGTCGTATATGACGGGCAGCAAAAGCAAATGATGGTGGCATTTGACAACTGAAAAACGGTAAAGTCAATTTAAAAAAGTAATTTTACAGCTTTGAGGTGTTCTGAATTTAAACCAGGATTCCTGACACTCCTATTCCACAATCTATGCTCTCTCTCTCTCTAGTTACTGGAACAACAAAAGATGTCTGTCTTTTCTCATCAAGAGTGAGGGCAGCTGGAATGGCAAGCTTCAGCCACATACAAGATGCCTTAGAGGCTCATTGGCAAAAGGCATCCCACTCTCCCTTTCCTCTGTGGTTTTAAATCTACACATCAGCAGAGCACCAACCAGTCAGATCTGTACTGCCACTTTGCTTCTGGTTTAAGTATTTTGTCTTTAACAGATTTTTTGGATACTTCCTCCAAACAAGAAGCCGTAATGATTTCCTATAAGCGTGCAGCCCCGGCGTGCTGTGGCGCGCCGTTTGAAGAGCCAGCTGTTGAGGAGCAGCCGCAGCCGACTTAAAAGTAAACAAATCTCAGCCCAGGGAAGATCAGAAGAGCCGACAGACAGTCCTACTGGTGCTGATTTATACTTCCTTATCTTTTATCTCCTTCCCTCTCCTCCCTGAGCACACTAGCTGTTCTCCCACGGTCCTTCTCCCAGGGAAATCCATGTGCTTGCTTTCTGCTATCAGGCATTTTCAACTCTCAAGTTCTTTAAGTCTTCTAATTTTAATGTAATACTCCCCTCTTGGTATACTGCAAACCCACTGGGGTAAAGAAACAACTTGAGCTTGCTCCCAAGAGTGCATAAATAAATCCCTGGCTCTGGGAGCAGAAAATCTCCAATACTTTGCCCAGAAACAATCTGAAACAGCAGACACAGAATGCCTTCCACTGCACAACAAGCAGACGAGGTGCTTTGACTGACACTGCTTTTCCAGCTCTCTACTCATGAGCTTCCTCCTGGACATGAAGACGTCAGCAGGGCAGTTACCAAGCGAGTGCAGACCTGCTACCCTTGTGGCAAAACCTCCTTCCAAAAACACTCTCTTCACTAAAAGCCTGTAAAACCAGAAAAGATGGCTGTGCCATGTGGTGTAACTAAGGCTACAGCTTCTCTGAATGAATCTGAATTCAGGCATGTTTTTCAGAAAGCACTGATGTACATTTCTAGTGCTGATTAGTCAATCCCAGCACCACCCTTCATGCAGGTTCCACTGTTGTCTCTGCTGTCAAAATATTAACTAAAAATATGGGGCAACTTTGTCTAACTTCAGCTACAAGCTCTTGTTGAACACTTGTTTTCAGACCAATGTTCAACCTTTCAAATTTCTACTTCTGTATCACGATTTAGATATTTAAATCTTCTGACAAACTAGGAGGTATATTTTCTGAGCCATCAATATTGCTGTGTTACAATCATCTATTCTCTTCATTTCCATCTTAGTGACATCTATAATACTAAGCTGTTACTTTCTTATATATTAATTTTTTGCACACTGATTTAAATCTGATTCCCTGTACAAACAGCTATTTAACATCTGTAGAAAAGATTTTATCAACATTTGATATGAATTCTTCCATCTGGTGTTCCACTGAAGGCAAAGCAGAAATATTTTTGAACACCTCTGCTTTTTCTGTTACTGACAGTGCTGTAACTTCCATTCTAAACTTGATGCTGTAATTTCCATTTTAGACTTAGTACTGTGGAAAGGAAACCCTCTTTTACTTTGCTCAAGTTTTTAACTCAGAGGTTATTTTACTTCTGTATCAACCCATTATCACGCCTGGTTTCTCATCTATATAAATTCTTCCTTGCCTGATTTTCCTTCTCTTCCCTCCCTTCTTAACTGCTGCTCTCTGCTCCTGGTATCTTTGTTGGTGTTTAGAGAACTCCATGCAGCATCAGGTGCATTTATGTCACCAGAAAGTAATTATTACTCAATATTTCAGTCTATCTTAAGTGAATCAGAAAAATAATCACATTGAACATGGGGGGGAAAAAAAAAAGCGAAGTTCACACCTCAGACTACCAAATGTAATCCATGTGTGCTTTTCTGATGTGTTGTAATTATATGTTATTATTTCAGGATTGCATAAGGCTATAATTTCTTCTGAAGATGTTCACTACTTATTCTCTATAGCAGCTAAAATCCAAAACATAGTAAAAATTTCAGATTAAAAGCATGATGCTGAGTTACACTGTTATAAATCCAAATTTTGGATAGCTGGTTCAGCAGCCCCAGTGGGAAAGTGTGGAATGCTCGAAAAGGATTACAGTGGTTTTTACATTTACAAAGAATTACACTGCTGGTCACAAGAGAGGTCTCACGTTACTGAGAGTACACATACTTGCTGGAAAAAAAAAGTCTCTCAAAAAGAAAAAGAAAAAAAAAAAGAAAGTAAAAAGCATCAGATATCTGAACAGCTGGAAGCATTTTTAGAAACTACCAAAAAAGAGAAAAAAATTAGAAAAATATTTCCTTTTCTGTAGTAAGCATCGTAGTGGTGATATAATATGTTCTCAAGAGGCTTAATCACATCTACTGTTCAATCCTCAAAGGTTATTTCATAAAACAAAAATTAGTGGAGTAAACAGAGTTTCTTCACAAAAATACTGAAGCCATCGTCGTATTTATTTTTCTACCAGCTCCCATCTTTGTCAGATGTCCCAAGAGCTAAAAAACTGTGACAATAAGCTACAATCCACCATGCTCTGGCACAAGACAAGATTTTCTTCCTTTCTTTGTCTATATCTGATTTCATATTAGGAAAATGTTGTTTGATGCCACTCTGACAAAACCTTGAAAAGACTGCTGTTTACAGAAGGATCAAATGAGATGGCAAATTAAGGAAGTAATAGCAGCCATGGGCATAAAACAATGTGACGATCAGATATATTTTGATAAAGTATCTGCACACTAGAACCAACACCACTTAAATTTCTTTCAAATTAAAATGTGGGGATAATCTCTTAATTTTAAATGCTTTGCTTATTCCGCCAATTATGACGCTTTATTTTTTTTACCATGGTGCTCTCAGTGCCTTGTCAGCACTAGGATTTCCTTTGGCTACGTTCTTTTCGTCACAGCAAATCTTTCAACATGTGCCAACTCCAGATAAACGTAATTGTTAGTTTGTTCCAATACAAAAACCAGGTGACAAACAACACAAGGTTCCCTAAGTAACACCCTTGAATTCCCTTTAAAACACAGTCCCATTAAATACTCTCCTAGGGATTGTTAAATTTACATTCATCAGCTTTTGTATCCTTTACAGAACTTCCCATCTTCACAATGTGTTTTTACTCACACCTAAATTTACATTTAGTTTTTGTGGGTCTTTTAATCACTTAAGTTGCAGCAAAATACCCACCTGGTTTGTTAAGCAAAACCATTTATTCTTTCCTCTTAGGGACCAAGTGCAGATAGAGAATGTAGTCAGCCAGCCGTACAAGCCAGAAACCTTGTTGTGGTACACCTGAAAATATGCCCACTATTATTTAATCAAAACATTTCTTATCTAAAATTGTCTAAACCCAGTTCTAATAGAATGATAGTGCTATTCATGTAAGATAGTTTTCACCTTGCAAAAATAGGCTGTGAAAAAAATCAGGTAAAATATCAAACAATACCCAATAGCACAGACTGTGCTAAAAAAGAGGAGTGAATCATCCAATCAGCTCTCATTCTTATTTACCCCTTCCCAAATATCCACTTTTTCTGGCTGAGTTTTTCTAATCTTTATTCTTTATTCTTGCTTCTCTCCCAGTTATTTGCCTTCATTTCTCAGCCTTGGTTTTCTTCCTCTCTTGCTTCTTTCACTGCATTTCCGCAGAGCAGAACACGTATGATACCTTTTGCAACAACCTACAGAGGAACTCTAAACGGCAAGGCCATTTCTACAGAAAAAATTATCACTTTTTTTTTTCAAAACACATCCAATATCATTTCATAATTTACTTAAAGGGAAAAAGAAAACCCCACAGGTAACATTCGCTTTGTTCATCACCCACTATATAATGTGCAACCTTCAGCTGCTCCAGCCTTCTTTTTGAATTATTTTGTACCCCCTCCAAAACCTGCCCTCCTGTACTTTCAACAGTTCCCCACACTTGTCCACTCATCATTAAAAGGAAACTCCACGTGAACAAACATGCAGGGACCAGATTCAGGCCATACCTACGCTGCAACATGGCCAACATATTTTCAATAGCCATTGTTTTCTGCAATGCAATCATCAAAATGCCTGCAGATCCATATTCACCAAAATATGGTACTAATTCATCCAGTAAAGCCCTTAAAGTAAAATGGTCAAAACTAATCCACACTACACAATAAAACACATTCAGGTAACAGAAAAAAGGGCACAATTAACAGGAGAATACTCAGAGAACAACTGCAGATGCCTGAACACTGAAACTCAGAGGAAGATCTGCAAGAGATGAGCCTAGGAAGGAAAATTCCAACTCTGTTGGATATTAAAAAACTACTAATTCAATAGCAAGACCAGTTTTATGGCGCACTGTAAATTCCATTCCTCCCCTAACCATAGTATTTTTACTTAAGAACATGGCCACACATGCACCCAATGGATCATTGCAGCTACAAAAGCATGGCTACCTTACATGCTATTCTCCATTAGGAAACATCTGTGGGGCACCCATTTTACTCCTTTGTCTCTTTTACATGTGGCAGCAAATCTCTTTTCTCCTCACCCTAACATTTTCCAACACAGACCCGTATGATCCAGTTTTCCTTCTCCCATCTTTTTGTTCCCTATTGCAAGTATAGTTCCTAGTTTTCCACTTCATCTTTCTTTCCAGTTTTGCCTCTGTTACAAACAAAATTTGCTTTTCCCCAGCACAGAACTCCTGCGAGGAACACAGTTAAACAAGGCTAAAGAAAATCCATAGCGTGTGAGAAAGACCTGTGTGAACAGTTCTGGGTCATGACACTCAACAGGTAATCCCTAATACTGAATCAATGTGTGTACCAAAAGAGCATTCATACCACTCCACCCACCCTAAAGACGAGTTCAGTTCCCGTTTACTCAGATGTTCCAACGAGATCAAACTTTCTAACAGCACATTCTAGCAGATTTGTTCTCTCAAATTCCATGCTTAAGCTCCTATGCAATGGAAAACCATCATCTTCATAAATGAAACCAGGTGATCCAATGAAAGTATTTATTACTGTTCCACCAACATGGACAGTCAAAGTTTTACAAGTGTTCACAAAAAAGCAAAACCAGTCACAACAATATTTTACCCACAATTATGAAGTCATATGCAATCTCCCATAAAAGAATTCAGTTCTGCTGAACATTTTTATGAGTCCATGATAAACGTTTCGAAGTCATGGTCTAAGTCTGAAACAAGGGCATCCACAAAATCTTCAACTGAAGGTGACTTCTGAAGCATACCTATAAAAAAGCAAGACAACAGACTCTTCACAAAAATACTATGACCTTGACAGTTTTGTCAATAGTAACATTTATTGGTAAATAACTTTTAATGTCACTATATGACAGAAAGGGCTATCACATTTCTTTGTCAGGAGCTAAATGCAATTATATTGTATAGGGATTATTTAATTTCTTCAAGCTACCTGTTACACGTTATCACAAAATTGACAGGTTTCAAGATTGTTAACTGATTTTTATCACTACAATCTTGCTTAAGCAGGGAATTATATCCATTTTAAAGCAATGTAACCACAGACTCAGTAATTTCCAAATGACTGGAATAAATTAGTGATTGAGCAGGTCTATAAATCCTTATCTGATAAGTTTCAGCTTTGACTAAGCCAGAAAAAAAAATATTTTCTCAATGTGTTACACACCTTAAAAGCACTTGATTTAGTATTTAAAGTACAAATACCTCTGAAATTTTTGACAAGGCATGAAACATACTCAAAGAAAAGCATTTTCAATACACTGCAGTTTTAGTTTTGCTTTTTTACAGTACCAGGACTTATCTTTTATTAAGAATTTTAATTAGTGGATCTGTTAGCTGTAGCACTTGACTACAGGATAACAGGAAAATTAGCATGATGAAGAATCATGCTTTAGTATTTTTTCAGGTAATTCTATAAATGGAGCAGCTAAAAATCTCACACCTTCCTCCCCAGAATCCCAATTTTTGGAAAGCATGAGAATATATACTTTAAATTATTTTCAGATGTTTCTTTGTACTTAACATTACATAATGTTGGTCTTTTCACTGTTATTAAGATTTTCAAGATTATATATGGAAATTTACTGCATAACTTGTACCACAAAAAAAAAAAAAAAAAACAACCAACAGCACAGCTGCCAGATAATGTAAAATTTAATCTTTGTATTTCTTTGAAGTGATCTGTTCTTTCTGACAACTGCCAATGTAAATATAACCTTGTTCTACCCTTTCTGATCAGTGTACCTACTGAACATAGTTTTATATTCTTTCACATCCTCAACAATATTTGCTTTTGGTGGAAATTATAATTGCATGCTGCTAAAAGACCATAATCTTTTACTATAACACAATGATTCAAAACCCATCAGGAAACAGATCAGCTCAAAGTAAATTTGTGTGAGCAACCAGAAAGAATGTTCCTGCTAAGTCCTTACAGAATTCCATTTCAATCTGATTTAAACACATGTTACAAGTGTCAACACAAACTGCCATGACCCAGTAGATTAATGCTGAGCACTAAAAGGAAAACAAATCTCATACTATATATAGGTTGACTGAAATGCTGTTAAATGAAGTTTGCATCAAGCTATTTTCAAAATGAAAGAGCATTAATATTTCCAAATACTTGGTAAACTTGTAACCTACTCTAATGTTAGAAAAATTGCTGAGGAATTACTTGTAGTTCACAATGAAAAATGGCTTGCTATGTGCTGGGTTGAGGAACAGATGTGTACAGATACCCAGCTACTAGTCTGACCTCCCCAGAGAGCCACGGCCTCTTGCAGACTCCCTCTCTTGGGTTCCTCAGTGGGCTGGCTGGGGTATATGCATATTTGCTCCCCAACAGCCTTGGAAAAATTCCAGTTTAAACTCATTTTCCTGCAGTTTTCACAGAAGTGGAGAGAATTCCGTAAGAAGGTGACACAGATGGCAGCCCACTGGAACATGTACTGTCATGTATGGCTACTGGAGCTTTGTCTCAGACTCAGTTGGAGCAGTCCAGTCCCTACAGCGCAATTTGTTTTGCCTTTTTTTGCCTTCATTTTTTCCTCAGACATTTACATCTGAACTAACCAGCTCTATTTCTTGAGACTGAACTGGTCTTGAAGACCTTCATGGGTGCCACTCCTCTGATCTTTTTCAGAGGTCTGCTTCCTGATGAGTTGTGACTATGAAGAATCTATTTCTCCCTGTACCTCAGAAAGGAAACCTGGATGACTAGCTCAGCTATAAAATCTCAAGTCGGTGAAATTTTTCCTTCCTTCCAATTTTTCAAGATGTGGCTTTATAAATGAACAATTATTCTATAGCCAATTTGTCTTTTTTCATCAGGTATCGATATGGAGAGATGACCATAATGCTGCATAAAGAGTACATAAAGATGGCCCATAACGGACATAACCACTGCTCCCCATGGCCCACAGTACAAAAATCCTCTTCCAATACTGACTATAAAAAACAGGCACTCTGGATGATGTTTAGCCAATTCTTTGACACACTAAAAATTATTCTGCTAATTATCAATACCTTGCAAAAGAAGAGAGCTAAGAGTATAATGATTAGGCGGAAGAAACTGAAGCTGGGGTTCTCTTCAAGTAGATTTAATTTCCTGCTTACATAAAAATAGAAAATTATAACAAAATCATTCCAATCCTGGATATTACAAAATGAATAAAAGAAACATGATTAACTACAGTACACTTGGATGTAATTTTAGTGCGGCTGAGTACAGTCTTACAAAATCTCACTCAAAACTTGTTACAAATTTTATTTTTTTGTACTCCACATGGTTTGTTTTAAATATGTAGGAGATTTCAAAATCATTCTGGCAATTGTGATGCCAAATGACCTCCAAACCAGTAGTTCAGATTTCTTGCATTAGTGGTCTGCTGCATTGTTATTTTCCCATCACTGACATCAAAAGCAGACACTAGCAGACTTCACTTTTGCAAGGAAGGGAGGAAGAGTAATTGAGGTCATTGCTGAAGAACTCCTACTGTAGTGAAATTATGATGCCCTTATGAAATAAATAACTACAGATTTTAGAGTAGACAACTCCAAAAGAAACAGATACCGATGGTATTTCTGTGTTTTAATTTCTTACTCTACACAGATGTGTTAAAAAATGGTCACATCTCCCTTTAAAATCCATTAAAATATATCAAAGCAAAATCAGCTTTGATATATTGTAAGTACTCAGCACTTCAGTCTACATGATTTAGTAAGATGTCCACAAGGTCTGATGGTTGCAGTTTTCAAATTTAGGAGTGTATTTTAATATGTTTAGCCCAACTCCTATTTCAGCTCAGTCTCTCCCAAGCCTAAGGCAACTGCATAGCTTATCTTCTCTGCTTTGAAGTTTTCTTTCACATTACAGCACTGTGGTTAACCACACCCTTTTGAGAGATGGTTAGCTATAACCTACAATCACTGGAAATTGAGAGAAGAATAAAGCCTGTGGCAAAATTTGGCCTCTGCCCCTTTGAAACAGCAATTATTTTGGGTCCATGTAGCTTGAGTTAACATATGTTGCCATTCACATCACCTTTTAAGTTTTATGCATATTTCCAACATTTTCAAAGAGACATACAATGATTATCTGAAGATTTTTGCAGCCTCTTCAAATCATAATTATTCCATGAAGTACAGTCTGAGGCATGGAAAGACAAATTTTCAAACTGCATGGGAGTAAATGTGTGTTTATTTACAGTCAGTTGGTTTGGTTACCATGTAGGCACACAGCTGAGTATGACTGCAATATAATATGGCATTAACAAATCAACAACACAACTTCACATGTATTTTGCATGAGGACTTCTTCAGAAACCCCAAGGGCAATGTGACTACGTCAAAACTGAGGAGAAGTGCACTCCAGGATACGTTCTGGGCTCTCAGTTCCCAAAACATCCAACCCAGTACTTTTCACACTGCAATTCACTTTCTGACAGTGCACCTGGGTTTCTTTCCAGTCGGGGAGTGCCAAGGTAGAGAGGGAGGGATGGTGCACACCTGAATCTTGTTCAGACCTGCAACCAGCACACAACTGGACCTGGAAGGGACACCCGGGATACATAACATTAAAGGAATTTGGAATCCCTAATGCCATGTACTCCTAGGAAAGAGAGAATCTACAAAATCCATTTGGTCAACACAAAATGACAGAGGAATCAAGTTCTCAAACTGTCTTTCCTCTCTAAAGAAACATTTTTTAAAAAGTAAGCCTCCTGGACAAAGCATGGTTCACTCATTTTTTAAGTGCTAATGTTATCCATATTTGTGACTATTTCTGTATTTTATTGATGATAAAAGGGGTAAGATAAAAGGGGTCACTTCAGAAAATGTTTTAAAAGGTTTCAAAAGCACCTTTATGGTTTTTGAGGTTTTTTAATGGAAACAAATGCCAAGAGAATCAAATCCAAACAACAAAAAAAAAGTTGTTTTTTGTTCCTAATTAAAGACTAGTCCAAACAGGAACCTTGTCAGTAACTCCACTGAATGGCAGGTCAGATCCTTTATCTTTCCTAATCAGTACATCAATGAAATCACGTTGGAGAGGATGAAAAGCTAGGGTCATATCCAAATACAAAAGAAAGACAATAGATGGCTTCTGAGATGAAAATCGTAACAAAGAAACTGTACAAATGAAATGTGTTGTTATCAAACAGTCAATGAACATGGCTAACTTCACAAGGAGATACGGAAGGGTGAGGCTGCACATGTGCATCCAAAAGTCAGACATCTGCAAGCGCATTTCTATATATAAAAAAAAAAAAATGCCTGAAATAACAGCCTAGAGAACTTTAGGGTTTTGAAATATGGCACTAGTGCACATAGAATCTGGACTGTTTCCCTGCAGAAGAGTAAAATCAACAAACTTTAAAGTTTGGTGAAATCTATCTTTAATCAGGTATCTGTTTTGCCATTTGCTATGGGAGCACAGTTTTGCAGCTGTTGGAAACCAACCGATGGAAATCAAGTATTTGGGAACATCTATAATGAAAACAAAACAAAAAAAAGCAGCAAGAGGAATCAGAAGCTGACTGAACCTAAACAAATTAAGGAACTTATTTGTTCTTACTTTTCTCCTTACATTCTCAATTTTTGTAACAAATACGGAGCAATTAATATAAACATATAATAAGTTTTTCCATCAGGTGTGTTCTATGATTTAGCCTCAAACAATCCCAAATCAGCAATCAAATTATTATCTTGTCAAAACACCTGAGTCACCCTGATTTCATTCTTCAGGGAGTCATTCAAGCATGTTTGTTAACTTTTGCACTGTGTACAAATGAACAGCACAATATGCACAGGCAAGGCTGATGAATTCTGGTTATTTTTATGATCCTGAATATCTTTTAAGACTTCTGTTTAAAGAGACACAGAGTAGAAAAGTGAAATTCAGAATACAAAAGTGTCCAGGGAAATAATCTGAAGCAAGGAAGATGTATCCTTGATGGAAGATGATCAGGTCATGGAATACTTAAGAAAACTGGACACAAACAAGCCCTGATGGGATATACCCACGAGTGTTAAGGGAGCTGGCAAATGACAACTCTCAGTAACCTATTAAAATAGGAGAAGTACCAAAAGACTGAACATGAGCCAGCAATGGTTCCTTGCCAGAAAGAAGGGGAATGGCATTCTGAGTGCATTAGGAAGAGCATGGCCAGCAGGCTGAGGGAGATGATCCTTCCACTCAGAACTGGTGAGGCCATTACTGTGTCCAGTGCTGGACTCCTCAGTACAATAGACATGGATGTACAGAAGAGAATGCAACAAAGGCCCGCTGAGATGACTGGGGGCCTGGAGCATCTCTTCCATGAGGAAAGGCTGAGAGAGCTGAGACTGTTCAGCCTGGAGATGAGAAGGCTCAGAGATACAAATACCTGAAGGAAGAGTGCAAAGAGGATGGGAGCCAAGCTCTTATCAGTGGTGCCCAGTGACAGGACCACAGGCAAGAGGCACAAACTGAAATACAAGGGTTACCTCTTCACATTTTTTTCCCTGTGAAGATGAGCAAGCAGTGGCAAAGTTGCCCAGAGGGGCTGTGGAGTCTCACTCCTTGGAGATATTCAAAAGCCATCTGGACATGGTCCTGAATACCCAGCTCTAGAGGACCCTACTTTAGCAGGTGGGTTGGCCCAGAGGTCACTTCCAATCTCAACTATTCTGTGATTCTGTAATTCTGTGAAAACATCTTGAAAACTTCTGCCATTTTTTGTAAATCATAGTCTATGCTCTTATCACCAGTATTACTCATGCTAATGCTGACACAGGAGTCACTGCTGTCTGGTTCTTCTATTACATGTGAACAAACATACCAGCAGGTACGCTGCTGCTACCGACCTTGATGTGACACAGTTCTGTTTAATGGTTAATGGATTTACTAACTTAAAGAAAAAAGATAAAAATCGAACTTTTTATACAGATTTTTTTTGTCACAACATAAAGATGACATTATTCTACCATTAATGTCAAGTTCACTGTTCTGCAGTATGCACAACTACTCCTTAAACAAGCTTGCTCCCTTCTTCAAGCCCCAGGCTGCACAGACATCGCCTCTTTCTCATTCACCATTGGTCCTGACAAGTTACTGATGAACATTCTGCACCAAATTAATTGAGGACTAGAAGCACGGAGGACTATGAATATGGAAATGCCTAAAACATGTAACTACCGCATTACAAGATTTAAACTTGTTTGTGTGCTTTCATGTACCCTGCCACACTTCGTATTGAGATTTCCTTTAAACTTTAAATAAACTTGGAATTTCCTGGACTACAATATCAGTATTTCAGATTAATTTCAGTAGCAAGTTTTATCCATAATAACTGATGCAAACTCTCAACCCCAAACTGATTGCATCATATTCCACTCTGTTCTATCACATGCAAGGGCAAAAGCCGGCTGAACTTCCATAGATTTTCTGTAAGACCATCCAGAGATGAATTTTGTAAACATCATTCCTACAGTACTCGATTCAAGGAAGCATGCTGCCAGCAACTTCAACATAGTTTCTAGGACACTCTAGGAAGATTCAATGCTCAGTAAAATTAAGAATATATCCCAGAAATAGAAGAGACAATAAGCATAACTGGTGTCTAAAAACATTTTTTTCTTTCTCTACAATATGACTTACTACATAAAAATTGGATATGCTTGTAAAAATGAACATTCCTGTCTTGCAACTACTTAATCCACAATTTTGGGCTACAGTTTTTCAAGGTTACAAACACAGACTCTTTAAAAACCCTAAAAAAAAGCAAGTTTGCAAAGTCATACCGAATGAAAAGTAATCCTGTAGATCAGAAGTATAAACAGACAAATCTAAAGAACACATAGTTGCTTAATATATGGTGAGTCTAAGGAGAGCAGAGGTCATAGCCTCAAATAAAAATAGATAGGTCAAAGAACAGGGATGCTCTAGTTATTACACTGTGCCAATCTCGTGATGAAATACAGACACATTACTACTGTTTCCTTATCTGCAGAAAAAACTCCCACAAGTTCCAGTCTACTAAAATGGACTGAACAGAGCAAATGAATTCATATTCATCCTTAATATTAAGAATTTCAGAGGAAATTGAAAGATGTGCTATTAGATAAAGCACTTAGCCAATGCTCATGTTAAGAACAGCAACAGTAATGCAAAAATGTTTGGCTTGAATTCTGCAACATTGCAAAGGAAAGTCTTTATCCTGATCTTATTGAGAAATCTGAGATAAAGGCAACATTTTCTCAAACTTGCTTCATTCTCCTGACATTATTTTTTAATGTATGAAATATAGTATTTTTGCTATCCGTATGAATGATTTTTAAAAGTTATTTTCCAGATTAAAAAGGCAAATATGGTAATGAGAGGAATAATGAACTATGTTTCTTTGATACAGTTTTCAGACCTCCATTTCATAAGAATCTATGATGCTAAAATGTGACCAAAACAAGTTCAATTTTGTCTATACAAAATAACCAGAGATATTATGACTTCCACATATGGAAAAGTTACTAGTTTATTGTATCAAAAAATGGTGTTACTTTATTTCCTTCCAGTACGTGATACTCTTATTCTGAATTCTTTAGATAGTCTGGTAAAGACAAACCTTCCCAACACTTCATCCCAACTATCTGTGTGTATTCTGCGTATCCCAAGGAGTTCTACTGACCATGATACAAAGGCGATGACCATTCCACTTAACTAAATAAATGAAAAATTTTTCTTTCACAAACCCAATGAAAATCATAATTAAACTGAAAAGAGTAAGTTGGGAAATGCAGTTAAATTACTTCTTTCTCAAGCAAGGGAATAAAACAGTTCTAATTTATTTTCTACCTTGAACCATCAGTATGGGCTCTTTTCCACCGCCGTGTGCCAGCATCTCTCTGCGATAATGCTCTCCCATTGCCCTGGAGAAACACAGATGTTAGAGCCATCTGCAAATACAACCTGTCCAGCTTTCAGTCAGATTTGCTTCTAGGATTTCCACAGAACTCAGAGATATTTTCAACCCTGAAACAATGACTGATTCCACATTGACTCCTCAAATTACACTTAAAATCATACTGAACGAGACCAATTTTATACATGTGAGTATGTGCTGGTGTTTATAAAAGTTAATTTGTGAACAACATTTCAGCCTTCCTTGCTCCAAGGGGAGCTGCTCTGTTGCAATGTTCTGAACATTAGCCAAAGATATAAGAATTTCTGATCTCACAATTTAATTTTTAATTTCACGAAGCAAAATGAGTAGGACAGCTACACTTAACTTTTAAGTTGGTAACATGAAGCTTGTTTAATGCGCACAGTTGCTTTGATTTCAATAGAAAATTACAAGTAATTAGGCATCTATGAAATTCAAGCTCTCTAATTACATCTAAATAGGAATTTCAGTGCCTCTCAATGGACACACCTAGATTTTTGCACCAAATGGACATGTCCCAGAGTATGTGTGTGTGTAAATACATATATATATATACACACACACACACACACATATATATACACACCCATGGTTATTTTGTAATCCTCCTAAAATCGAGAAAAGTTCTAAAAATTAATTTGCATCAAAAAAGCCCATCAACCTATATGGCCCCATTTGTTTCATGTTTTCAAGAAGCAACTAGCATGATGTTTCATTCCACTTAACATTTTCTCTGTTTTTACCTATCAAATGGGTTCTGAGCAAAACACTGTTTCCACACCATAGAGGCAACAGCCCTAGACATGAGGTAGGAGTAATATTTGGCACCGTAGCCCACGAGATGACTGAATCGCAGCTGCCAAGCCTGTAAGAAGAAAAAGAAAGTAAAACCCAGAAGTTATCTTTTAACTGCTTTAAAGTGTTCAGCATTTCTCTCATGTATGATGGAAGAAATCTGATATCATTAATAACAAACAATTAAAGAAAAAAGAAAAAAAGCAACCGCCACTTAGCCCAGACTGAACAATCCTTTATTATAAGAAGCATTTTTCAGCCTAAATACTGTATATCCAACACACTGATCATCACAATTGAAATTATATATAAACAGGGTCAGAAGGGAATAAAACCAAGCAGTAAAAGAAAATTATTTATATTTGATAATAGCTGTGTTGTTCTATTATTGGTCTTAAAAAAAACAAAACAGAATTACCTTACTACAAGTCATATGTTATAATTTCCCATCTAGGTAAGTGCAGTGTCACACTTGGAAAAGTTCAATTTATAAACTTCTGTCACAAACAAAATGGTAGTTGGGACTTGCATTTAATACTATAAAGAAATAGAACCTTCCATGTGCCAAAACCTCAGAGGTAGACAAATTACATCCAGATGCAATACCACCATTTACAGATTTGTTTGCACATTTTTAAACGCATATGTGTAAGATTATAATCCACGATTATATGGTTTTTCATGTATTGTTACTTGACTTTATGACACATTCCAGTGATGGCAGACTTCTTTTTTAATGCTGCTTGGTGTTGACAGTTTACTTATGTTTTCTTAACAAAGAAAATTGGAAGTATCAGCCCTACTTTCACAGAAATCAAAATACCTCTTTTTTTTATTATTTTCCTGACTTTAACAGAATAACTTAAATTGTGACTGACCTCCAAAGGTCATCTGGTCCAGCCCTCACTTAAAGAAAAGGCAAATTTAATGAGATTTCTCAGGGCTCTGTCTAAAGTATCAGCATCTCTAGGGATGAAGATTTCATTGCCTCTCCAGTGCAATGTGGAAAGGCAAGCAGGTCCAAACTGAAAAATTGTTGTTTCCCAACATATTTGGCCATATTTTTCAAAATGAGAATGGATGACTATAGAAGGAATATGAAACTTACTCTGCTCTGTCAGCTCTGAGGAAATCAAAGAAGAGACAAGTCCCATGTCTTATTTGTGCTTCTATTCAAAGTCAAACCTTTTAACATTCTTGAGATATGACTGTTGTCAAGATTTTTGTAGATATTATAAAAAACAAAAGTTTAAAGTGGAACCCAAAGATAAACAATAAAGTAGCATAACAGATGTTTTACATTTAAATCCATGGGCTGTGAGATGCTTGTTCTTATCCTACAGTCAATGGCTGAAATTCTGACAAACCCAAACAAAAAAGTGAAAGGACATTAACAATTTTCCAGAGCCATTTATCTTTGACTGTGATTCTTTATCACAGATTAATAAACTCCTGATTTTTGACAGCTGAAATAAACTATGCTTCTTTAATCAAGAAAGTGCTGATCATCATCGTATTCTCCATTAGCCAATAAGATGTATGTGTATGCTAAAAAGGGAAGAACTGAGAGGGTGGAAAAAGAAAGTATTTGGCTTTTAATCATTCTTTCTTCCTTAAAAGAAAAGGTAGCAAACAGTGCCTTATAATCCAGATTACTGTGAAGAGCAGATGAGAAACAAGTTGCTAGCTCCCTTTTCTAAGGAATACCTAATAAATAAAGTTCTCGAAGTTAGCTGTAATTCAACCACTCAGAAGCTAGTTTTAATAAAATGGTTCTCCACCCTAAGAGGGGTGTCCAAAACAGATTGAATTTGCCATGAGTCAGCAATCGAGCCTGTACTGGTGACCTACACAACTAGTTAAAAATAGGACTGACAAGGGTAAACAAGATGAAAAAACATCTTCAGTCTTCAGCTTCCCTGTGGGTCTTGATGTGTGGTACAAAAACTTGAAAAGTACATTTTGAAACAGGTCAGAGAGCCTACATTTTTAGAATACTGAGCAGGAAAACATGTTGGTTTATTTTATTGTATAATAAGTTTGCAAATTCATGACTAGAAGTTTCAACTATCTCAGGATGTGGAAAACTTCACTGATTAATTAACATACTCAGAAATGTTTTCAGGGTACAAACAAAATAATTTTTGTGAGTTTGACATAGGGAAGACTATTTCTATCTCTCCCATCAGAAAGGAACTGACACATCATTTAAGCTGTAACTAGGACGGTATGTCTTCTTCAACAGCTCAGATTACATAGTTCACATCAAATGTTCTTGCATTTAATTGTTTACACCTAAAACAGCTCATCCACTCTTCCAAGTTGATTAACTATTCCATTAATAGGGTTTCTTGAAACCCTGTATAACAAGTAAGCAAGGAGAAAAGAACAAATTCTCAGCAACCTGTCCAAGGCCAAAAGCTTAATTTCAGAGTCTGCATGTACAAGAAGCCTCAGTACCCTCTGTTCAATTTGTTTTGACCTTGTCTTTGCTACTAAGCTTTACTAACAAGTTTTACATTGTTTCCTTTCAAAAGAGAAAAGGACAGGATATAGAAAGACCAAGGTAAGACACTGCTCATCTCTCTCCCTGCATTTGGGGAGGCTTTCAGATATGATGAAGTTGAGGTTTCAGAAATTCATTCGGAACAGGATAGTATGCAAAAAAAGGAAACAAAAATGGAGGATGACTCAATCCACTTTAAGATAGATTACTTCCTTCATTGGAATACTTCAGGAACATACTTTTAGATAGCTCAAGTTATTAAAGATGACAAGCATTCCCAAAGGCATACTGCACTGACATGAACCTAAGATTGCTTTCCTACTGCAAACCACAGAGAAGGAAATCTGATAACAAACACTGCGGTTCCCTACTGAAGTCTGAAGTCCCTATTTGATTCATTTTCTTTTAACCACTACAGATTTTCCCCACTCTAGAGCATGAATAAATCTAGGACGTCATCATTTCCTGTCACTACTTTTGTCCCAGTCCTCACAGAAAGTTTCTGATTTCACTATTACCCAGTGTCTATCACATTACTCAAGTACATTTACTGATTCTATGCTGTCCTAACAACTTTTCAATACTGGACTTAGCTATATTTAAACATTTAAAGACCCATCCTCTACCCTAGTTTACAGGGAGCTACCTGCCCATAATAAAAAAAACACCCTCTTCTCTTCATACAGATGAGATTACAACCTAGGAAATAAAATGCTCAAAAGACTCAATAATATATAGATCTTTGAAAAGTTCTTTGATGAATAAAAAGAATATCCACATCACTATATTTTGAAACTAAATGGTTGTCCTTTTAGCATAAAACTCCATTTCTCCATTTTAATAAATTTAGATATAGATGAAAAATAACTTGATTTCTTGTGTTATTTCCAATAAGGAGTGATTTCTCCAATAAAAACAAACAAACAAACAAACAAACAAAAAAACCCAACTTATCAAACTCCCTTTTGGACAGGGCGAAGGCTAGACATGTAGAAGTAGGGCACTGTCCTCATTAAATGTTATAATTTTTGTAAGCAGCTAGAAAGTTAATGAAGACTGAGTAATCTCTTACTTCAAAAAGTTCCACGAACCCATTCCAGGAGTTTATAAAACAATGCATTTTACAGCATAGCCCATGGGTTATGATAATATGCCATCCACAGGTCATGTTCATGCCTGCTTTTTATCCAGCACAACAAACTGAAATAAAGGTGTGCAAGTCATCCACTGCAGTTATTAAGAGGGAGTTCTTTTGACCAAAATTATCAATCTTTTCTTATAACCATGTCTGAAATATTTCCAAAATTACATGTGCAATGGCTTTCCATCCCATCATGAAGCAAATAAAAACACATTACTGATACTTTTTTATTCTTACACCTTATTAGGATTTTTTTTTTTGAAGTCCCTGTAGGGATACACTCTTAGGGTAAGATTCAGTTCATTTTATATAATACAAAAATTTCGATGTGATGGTAAAAAGGCAAAATTGAAAGAAAATCCATAGGTAACTTAATATAAACTAAACTAGCTTTTGCTTGAGTGCAGGTAAACATTGTTCCATGGAGCTCCACTAATTACACCAGGAATCAGTGCTACAAAATTCTACTACATCTTTTGGAAAGAGAAAAAATTCTACAGAAATTCTTGACTAGTGCTTGGACTTTTCAAAATGCTTTTCCAACAGTTTCTGCTGTGACTTTAGGTACTTCAAAAGATATTTATGTCCATTTTGCTTTGCATCTGAAGACAAAAAACACAAGTGAGAACCTGAAAGAACCAACACTAAATTAAGGAAAGTACTTTTGTCATTTAAGTCTTCTAATTACAAAATGTGTGCTCCAGTAATTACATCAATGAGCAAGTTGTTGAATTGTTGCCACGAAGAACAATATTTGATGGAGATGATATCTGGTGCTCTCCCCCCGCTTAATTAAATTCTTATTCTGGCAGAAAACCCAACAAAGGAGCAGCCAACTTATCTCCTTCAGGGATTACTGGGTGGAGAACCCCTGTGTCTGGCACTAATTTGGTATTATTGCTCCTAATGCTCTTGAATTTAGCTATCAGCACCGGTGGAAAACTCCTGAGAGTCACGAGAAGCTCCAGGCTCTGGTTACTCAGAGCCAGAAGAGAATGGCAATTAGCATGGATATCAGTACAGGCTATTTCCCTCTGCTGAGGTCAAGGTTTATCAGGGCTAGTGGAAATCCAGGACAACGCTATTCTGGCATGCAAACAAGCACACTCAAAGTTAGCACAGGCAATGTTTTCTTGCCACTGTGTCAGCTATTCATACAGCAGGAGCTGGAGGTGGAACATAAAGAATGGCAGGTTACAGGTCAAAAACTATGAAGCCACTTTTCAGCACAGAAAACTGGTGAATTAACTATGGGGTGCAGATCTAAGGGAATGCTCCGCATTTAGTTTAGAAAGTTTTCTGTTCTGATGTACTAGCTGCACAGACATCATTTTAAATTATGAGAGGGGAAAAAGTGCTGTTAGCAAATAAAAAAAAAGTGTTATCTGACAACCAGGAGCTCTGGTCATACTTCTTTTCTTTGACTCCATATTTTTAAGCTCTTCACACTCATATTCTTCCCAAGATCACTTTTTTCAAATTTAAGGAAGATACTCTAAGTGATTTGCAGTCATCCCATACAGAAAATTCCAGTCTCATTCATTCACTGCAGTGATTCTAGAATTAGTGTGCTAATCAAATTAAATGCCCTTCTCTGAATCTCTCCTATGCTCATTTTCCCAAAATTACTGAGACTGCAGTGAGACAAGCTGAGAAGCTTCATGGTAAGGCTTCTCTCTTTTTCTTGCCCCCACACAGTAACAAGAGCAAACAGCACAGCACTGCCCATAGAAACCCAGCTAGGAGAACCCAGGACTGCCAGGCTCCAAAGACAGGAGCAGCCCAGAAGCTGTGGCTGCCAGGCTCCAAAGACCAAGCTCTGCTGCTGGATGCACTTATTTTGGGGAAGCCAAATTTTCACATAGCAGAATTTATTCTCTCGCATTTGTGTTTAACCTACTCACTTTATGAAACAAATCAAGGCTTTTTCACATACTTTTTGCAGCTTAAAGAATTCACTCTTTTGTTCTGAAACAAAACACAGAATTTTTTTCCTTATTATATTAGTTTGCTAGATAAGTTTATAGAGTGCTTTGAAGATGTCCTCAACTCATTCTCACTTGAAAAAGTGGTTTCATGAGTTCTGGAATGCAGAGTTGGCAAACTGTTTGTGCCAGTAGCTACCTCAGGGGAAAAGCTAGAGCGCTCACTGACCATAGAAACAACTGTCTCCATAGGTATGCAGCAGCTTGCTTGGTCAACTTACATTCTGTATTTCTGACCTGAAACCCTTTAAGTTTTATAGAATTACATCATCATCCTTCTGGAGTTTCACAATAATAATAAAATGCAATAAAGAGCCACTTTCTTCCCTGCAGTTTCTAATCTTGTTTAGAATAACAGAAAACTAATTTCAAGAAACCACATCTTGTGCTGCGCCTGACTTGCTTAATGTCAATATTCTTCAGTTTTCCAGTGTCATGCATTTCTCTCTTAGGAGTGGGAGAGAACACAAAGTAAACCAAACCAGAGACACTGTTGACATTTTAGAAAGTGAGTCAAGCAAGAGATTAAGATTTCAATTTATAACACTTCTGTGTTTTCATTATAAAATGATAAATAAATCTAGCACAGCAGGGAATGTAAATATTTTTGCAGTTGTTTACACTAAGGAAGAGGAAAGGAATTTAACATGCAATTAACCACTTACGTGATTTTAGATATGTACCATATGGTCTTCGAATTGCTTAAAGAAAAATATTTCATTCTTATTTATAAACTATTCGTGAATTTGAGCTGCATATAGCAAAATCATCTAAAACTATTTACTTTCTACTCACTTCTCCCAACAAAGGGACTAAGGGAAGAGGAACATGGGAGGTAACAAAGAATACTGACATCAAAAATCGGTATGTATGATTTGTGTTGCTTCGCAATGATTAAAACTTGGATTAAAAGACACAGAGGTATGAATATTGATTCTTTATTGTGTCTTTCGACTGATCATATTTGGTCAAGTTAAGAGACAGTGTCACTTGTCAATATTTTAACAAGTCTTTAAAGTAAAATACAAGAAATATGCAAATAAACAATTTTCAAACAAATCCTTCACATTGTAGAATATAATTCTACACACATATACATACACAGGCAACACCCTCCCTTCAATTACCAATTAATAATTTCTATTACTGATTAAGATTTAAAAATTCATAAGCCTGAGATAAGTAGAATCAGATTACCACCGTTTACTTTGGGTACAGACTCACACTAAAGCCCAAAGTTTTTATTCTACTTTTCCAATTAAATCTAATTTTAAGTATTGACATATTCTTTTAAAGCAAACATCGTGAATGCTGCTTAAGATAAGCTCATACAAAACCTGTGAAATATCTTGAGCAATGTTGTAACTGCAAAATACATTTGCCAATACAACTTAATCATGTAAATTATCTGTACCAACACTGGAAGATGAAATCACTACTTTTCTACAGTAATATTTATTTACATTTATTTACTTTTATCCCCCTCTCAGTCTAACTGCCATTTCCTTGTTCTTTTCTGTTTTGACTGCAGGCTTCTCATAGTAAGGACAATCTCCCACTGCACTTAAAGCGCATTTAATTTCAGGCTCTCTAGCCTGTGTTTACAGCAATGATCTATTCAGTTATATCTATCACTGTCAAATATAGCTCCAGTACTGCAATACCAGGGGGGAAAAAAGGACATGTGAACCATGAAAACAGAACTATATAAAACTAAACAATTTCTAAATATATATTTGAATATATGGAGGATCTATCTAAATATGTTCAAAATGTTACCTGGAGATATATGCAACTACTTCCTGCACTGTGCCATGAAATGCTCTAGTACACGGTAAATATGGCAAATACTATCACTAATGTATGTTTGAGTTTCATGAGGCTGACACTTGCAAAAAGAATTTCCTTAAAAGTGCTTCATATCTTATGATATCTGCAAACACTCTGCTCCTTTAGATAGCTGCCCGGTGAATAGTGTCATGTTACCACTGGAAAACAAATCTTCAGAGTATTTGCTATCACCCTTTTCTTTATCATAAAATGAACTCAACTCCACAAAGACAGAAACCTAAACAAAACTTGAAAGGTGACTTAAAGAGCTTTTGAAATCCCAGCCTCTACTTTAATACTGACCTCAACAGGGCACCAATCTTTTTGAAATGGCTTTTAGCTATTAATTATTTATAGAACTATCACTTCCCCAGAGTTCACTGTGCACTCCTTTATTAATCTTTTCCTCAGACTCTTCAACTTGATTTTATAGTATACTTTTTAGAAGGCTCATATGAAAACTAATCCGGGGATTTACACTCTGTATAAATAACTTTAGTTTCCAACATGGCAAGGTAAAAAATTACCTTGAAGGGGTTACACAAACTTCAAGAGGTTGAGTAATAACATATGACTTCATCTCTCTTCAAAACACTCAAAAAAGTAGAATATGAGCAACATCAGTACTTCTTCAAATAACTGAAGACAGATAGAAAGTGGAAAAGCAATCTTCTATGAAAGCCCTCCGCCTTTACTATGGAACAGTCTTCATGACCTACAACAGTGCCTATAAGAGTGATCCAAGATCTACTGGGTGTCTGTTTCCCTCTTCAACAAATGAGTGGAAAAAATTGTCAAAAATTTAAAAGACTGGGTACTAACCATAATAACATTTGCTGTAAATTATACCATTTTCCCACTCCTACTATCTGCTCACTAATAAGAAACAATCACAGCCTCAATTCCAATTATTTTTTTCATAAAGGTTTTCACCACGACGTACTCATACATGCCCACAACATTTTCTCTTTGTTAGTCAAAAAGATCAGTTTCTTTAGCTTTCCTCATACTTCATGTTTCCAAAAATATTATCTTTACAAAACTGCTTCTCTGTATTTCTTCCATTTTTGCTACATCTTTTTAAGAGGTAGACACATACTGCAGGACACAACACTACCACTGTTAAGTCCCCAAGGCCAAACACTAAAATATATTTTAGAAACCCAGATATTTTCTTTTACAGCATCCCAGGAATAAAAGCATGCTCTTCTGGCATTTATTTAAATACTTATTACTTAAACTGCTTTCCTAATGCAAACTATCCTTTAGTAAATGAGTAAGAGGGGTTCTGCCACAACTCTGCAATGAATCCCATCAGGCCCCATGGAGTTGTAAACATTCAGTGTACACAAACAGAAAGCCAATATTCCTGCACTTGTGGTCCTCTGAGATCCGGGACACCCGAGGTCTATTAGTATTATTAAAGACTGAGGCAAAAAAAATGCATTGAATGCCTCTGCTTTTTCTTCACCCCATTAGTCAGACAACTATCTTGGTCTATTGGTCCAATGTTATTGTATAATTGGTATATTGTATAATTGGTCCAACTATATTGGTCCAATGTTCTCTTTAGACCTCTTGCTACTAACATACTTTAAAAAGCCCTTCTTCTTATCTGAAACAAGACTGGCCAGTTTCAACTCTAATTGAGCTTTGGCCTTTTGTGTTTTCTCCCTGCATAAAGGCTGAGAGAACTGGGGTTTTTTGGCCCAGAGAAGAGAAGGTTCCAGGGAGACCTTACATCAGCCTTCCAGTAACTAGAGGGGCCTAAAGAATTTGGAGAGGGATTTTTTCCAAGGAAATGGCCTGATAAAACCAGGGGGAATGACTTCAAATTGAAAGAAGGGAGGTGGGACACTGGAACAGGTTGCCCAAACATGTTGCAGATGCCCCATCCCCAGAGGTGCTCAAGGCCAGGTTGGACGGGGCTTTGAGAAACCTAATCTTGTGGAAAGTGTCCCTGCCCATGGTGGGGAGATTGGAACCAGATGATCATTAAGGTCCCTTCCAACCCAAACCATTCTGATTTTATGATAAACAAATCACACCTTTGTACTCTTCCTGCAAAGCCTGACCTTGCTTCCAGAGATCATACTGTTACTTTTTCCTCTCGAGCTTCACCAGGACTCCTCTGTTCAGCCAAGCTGGTCTTCTGCACTGTTTGGTTGATTTACAACACAGTGATCCAAATTCTTTTGATCATTTAAATTCTACTTTTCAAAATTTCTGCAAAATTTATCAACCGAAGAAACTTCTGTAAATATTATAAATATATTGTCATCTAAATCATTAACAAAACCACAGAACTGCAGTAATTCCCAGCCAAGTTCTTGGTGACTTCCACTTAAAATGTCTCTGGGTGAAACTAAGCCTTCATCTGCTTTGTCAGCATGTTTTCTGTGTGTTGACTCAGCCATAAATCCACAGTTTGCTTGTACAATTATGTTTACAAGTGTCAGAAAGCTTGCTAAGTCTAGAGTTATCCTATCAGCCACTTCCTTCCTGTTTCCAAGGTCAAGCAAAGTCTTAAGAAGAAAGAGGATTTTTGTCATCTCAGGTGGTTCTCAACAAAACCAGGGTTATTTCGCTCAGTTGACTGTTCTTGATAGTACCTTTGAGCTACCATTGTACTTATGAGCTGCTTAATAATTGGTTCTACTTCTTCACTGACAAAATCCAAGCAATTAGTCCTCAGTTCCTAAGTTCTTCTCCCTTCATAAGAGTAGTTATTATGATAGCACTACCAATTTTTTCATGAGTTTGTGGTGATAATTCTTCCAGGTCACTGACAAACTTAAATATTCTGCCAACCTGACTACATCTAATCTAGTTATTCTCTCTTTTTCATTTCTTAATCTCAGTTCTTTTTCTATCCATCTCGAAAATTGTATGCATTACGTGCCTAATCAAAATCCACTTATTTTTCAAAAAACACTGAGGCAGAGGTATAGAATACTACTGCTTTTTTTGACATTTATTGTTCTTTCTCCCACTCTCCTCTTGCTTCTTCATTAATTATGGAACTTTATTACCTGCCCTATTTGCACTTTGCAACTCAGCATTTCTAGCCTTTTTTGTTCTGAATTCTTGCATTCTTTAAGTAACTATCTCTAGTCATATAACAATTTCTATTTTTTATTATCTTAATAAAGTTTTAAAGGGCTTGGTCCTTTATTGCCAAATCTTTTTTGCATCAGGATAGTTTGCATCTTTGGTTCAGTCTCTTGGATAACTACATAATGTCTTTTGAATCATTATACTTAGCTATGTTCCAGTTCCAGCAAATATCTGGCAGCCTTCCTCTTTCTGATGCATTGTTTTTAATCATTATGACTGGTTTTGTTTTCTAAGCTGCTTGAAACTTCCACAGTTTTACTTTTGGCTCATTAGCACTTATCCTGTATTCTGTTTTTCACACTTTTATATGGCTTCTACTTTTCTAATAACCTCCTTTTCTCAGATATTCAAATGTACAGGCTTTTTCTCATGCTCAGTTCTTTTTAGCATTTTATTGATTACCACCAAAAATTTTGTCCCCTCATCTGCCACCCACTATTGGTTTTTTTAAAAGCTTTTTGCCAACAGCACCCATTCTACCTTTTAGCTCTTCTTTTTTACATTTCCTTTAACCTACTTTTTGTTTTGCTTCAGTTCTAAGGTTACATTAGTTTAGCTCAATAAATCTAAAACAAATTTGGGAAGGTTTTAGATAAAGTAAATATGAAATGAAATTACGGTTTAAAATTTAAAAGGCAGCCACTACTTAGCATTCCTTACCAATAATTTTAAGATTTATGTTCACCACTTGAGTAAAGTTTTCAGAATTCAAAACCACTTTTACTGTCAGAGGTTAAGGGTTATCACTTATTCATTTTAAGACAGCTGCCTCATTGCTTGCTCAGTCTATTTACTCTTTTTATATATCTTAGTGATATTCACATGAAATTTTATGCAGAAACAGAGTTACAACTGCACATTAGTAGTCACCTCAAAAACCTAACAAGAAACCCTAAGAGAACAGATGCACAAGGACACAGATGGCAGATTCGGTAACAAGATACTTAAACTGCCAGCCAGCCCTCAGTAGGCTGAGGAATAAGCCTGGTAAAACTATACTTTCCCCTTCAGTGCAGCACCACTACTGACAGCGATCACGATCAGCAGAAAACTGAACTTCAGATATCAAGTCACTATTTGTGGCCTCCAGCCTACCTAACACAGCTAAGCATGAAGTCTTGTCACCTTCAAACTCCTAAGAAAAGGCTCTAAGGAAGAAAAATGAAGCACACAGCTATTCTTTTGCACTCAGGTGTTCTTCAATAACAACAAAAGAAGTGTCTTTGGCTCATGGTGACCATTGGTGATGCAAAAACTGTTTTCTGTTTGCAGGAAAGCTAGTTCTCTCCATATATTGACATCAACTTCTCTTCAGCCAACCAACCACCCAGATGTCTTTGCATGTGCCCTGTTAATGAAATCCTTGTATTCTCAGCACCCATGGCAAGCCACATCTTCCTGTAGTGCCTAACAGCCTCACTAAGCAAGTATTCCAAGTGTTAGGTTGCATCTCATCCATTGATTTCCTTTGTCAGGAAAACAACAGACACAGCCACGGCAAGTTAAGACAAGGACCTAGAATGGTGCCTTCCAAGGTCAGGATCCCTGTCTGGGCAGAGTCCCCCCAGCTGCAGGAAGAAGACAACTAACAATTACATTGGTGATACACTATTTTTCATACACTTCTTCCCTCTAGGGTATCTCTTACAATACCTGCCTTGTCTTCTGTTGGCAAACTTGGCTGGCTAACATATTTGGTTTCACAGGTGTTTTGGTTTCTCCAAACACTATCAACCATAGGCCATTAAGAACTTCTCACGCTGCCAAAGAAACCTGTACTCTGGACAAAAGTATATAACCATAATTAAACCTGTAACCTGATGCACATTTTAGGACATCAGTAAAGGTGGTTCTTCTGAACTAAGATGTACTTTTATACGCTAAAGCAAAAAGGTATATA
The DNA here is from genome assembly GCA_038380795.1 of Pyrocephalus nanus. NCBI lineage: Eukaryota > Metazoa > Chordata > Aves > Passeriformes > Tyrannidae > Pyrocephalus > Pyrocephalus nanus. Next base: position 45,659,936 of record CM076259.1, read on the forward strand.
GCAAATTATTCAGTGTTCCAAAAAATATCAAAGACTCCCTACATACCAACATGTTGCCTCCTAGTAAATGTAATTATAATGATGTGTGTGGGTTAATTCCAACACTGTACTTTGTATTCAAGTACCACACAAGAAATTCATCTGTTTCTGGAAGAAAACGCTTTGGCTTCAGAAGACCATGTAATTTTAAAAAATGCAAAACGGACTATTTGGAAATGATGTAAGAAAGAATCTAGGTTCACTGCGCCTTACCCTTCAAAACCATTTTTCCTCACAGTCACAAGTCAAACCAGCATCTCTCACCAACTTCCACATCAGAAAAGGTTACTACAATGGACAGCCAATTAATATGGAAGTACATAATAACTTTCTGAGCATAAGAATCAATAGCTCAAACTAATTCACAAAGGAAATGTTAGGATGCCCAGGTATGATGACCTGGGTAGCTGGTGTTTATTGTAAAACCACTTCATTACTGAGAGCTCTTTCCTATAACTGCAAGAGGCTGCAAACTCCACTATCATTGCAGAACCTGCTTGCCTTATGTGTCATTTTTTGTTACAATATTGAACCAAAACCCACAGCAGGAGATAGGATTTATTATGCTTGGCGCAGTACTAACAATGGCATATCATTAAGATTTGATGACTGTCTCAAAGGAAAGTAGTTTTCAAGTCTGAACTTGAGGGACAGGAGGGGACTAAGCAACAGCTCATGGGGAGAAACTTTGATCAAGTCTCAGGTTGATCAAAGGGTCACCCGATACCCAATTTTTAAAAGCCTCTCTGGCCCTCATGGAGACAAAGGTAAAAAAGACACAGGGAGACACTCTAAAAGCAGACAGTGTTATCAACAACAAGGCAGGCCATAGTAAATGAAAACTGACTTCACAAGAGATTAGAAATAAGCTATGATTTGAAGAAAAGTTTGGAACAAAAGCAGAGTAGTGAATTCCCCACAGTACACAAATTTTGACACCAAGTACATTCAGGAAGAAGAGGCTGGAAAAAGTGTGGGCATTATTATTTGGTTTACCTTGCTTTCTTAGAGTCAAAAGGAAGACTGGTTCCTTTTTAAAGGTATCAGAAGTACTCAAGAATCCAATCTGAGCACAATTTCTATTCATTTTCCAAACTCAGTAACAAAAATCTCCTCTGGCAGCAAAACTGCCAGACACTACAAAAACAGGCAGATACATTTCCTTGCCCCCTGCCTGGCAATAGTAAGCTTCCAGATTCAGTAACAGAGCAATGAAATCCCAGTGGAATTTTGTCCTCCAGGAGATAGCAGTAAACCCTGTGTACTTCTGAACAGATAAGCAATGGCTAGACAGAAACTGAGATTTGCATTATTTAGAAAAACAAAGTCTTGTGGAGTGCTGTTTCTCTGTGCTTCCATCTGACTTCCTTTCTGCCTTGCATGTGGCACCAGGTTCTCAGACTGTCGATATCAACACAGCCAATGTAAATACTACTGCATGCAATGCCAACCCAAATGCCTGTAAAACCTATTTAAATATAGACTTCAACAGGACTGTTTTTGCACTATCCCTCCTACTGCTGGCACATAACACACGATATTTGCTGAGGCTGATGCTTAGGTTTACCTTCAATAGGTATCACCACACAGGCACATCAGCATTTACTTATCAGGTGAAGTTTTGTATGTCTCATTTTGAAAGTACTGTAACAAAAAGATGCATGCAATTTGTCCTATTATCTGAGCTTGTGCCCAAGAATGACAGAAATTCATCTGCTGAAGATATATGCTGTGGCTCTACTTTAGAAAATGAATCTGCCCAGTAAGTTTGATGCCCAAGTACATTCAGAGGATATTTACCAACTTGCCTGTCAAGAGCAGTAAGAGGGAATTAAGGTTTATCAGAAAGAGATAATAATGGCTGCTTGCACAGACAGTGCTACTACAGAAAAACCACATTAATGCAGTTAAGATCTTCACTAAGGAAGAACTACTTTTACCCAACATGACTAACTTAACATATACAAGCCTGACATAGCAATTCATAACTGAATATAAATGTATAGAGAACAAATAAAAATAAAATAATCAAAATATTTTGTTTTCTCTGCCAGCCATGTGTGTACCTAGAAAAATGACAGAAAAAAATAAAATCTGCTCTCTCTTGCTGTATTTCAATGTCTACCTCTGAAATCAAAAGGAAGAAATATATTCTCTTTGCTTAAAAGCTCCAACTTTCACTTTCAAGGCTTTTATTTTTTTACCTGGACTACAAATTAAACTGCAAGCATATCCTAAGTTTGGAAGAAAGAACAGCAAAGGACATCATGACAAATTATAGACTTTAATTACTCAACAGAGCACCAATGTTATTCTAATGCAATTTTTTACTATGTTTTACTGAAATTTAAACTGTATTACAGTTCTTGACTGGTTCTTGACACTAATTCTACATTCAATAAATGTAAACACAAGCTTTCTGACAATTCAAAAGTTTACAGTGCATTCTACTAGAATAAAGTTCCAGGCCAAAACTTGCTGTCACACTTCATAATAATCACAGCCTCACTACAAGATGTTACAATCTTTTGAAGGTAACAGCTAAATTAAAATAACTTTGAATGGAACAAAAAGCATAGGCTAACTTTCAAAGCCAAGTACTGTTCCATTTATCAGATAACTAACACCTGCGGAGGAACAGTGTGAAACAACACTTATAAAAATGCTAAGAAGTCAGGAATTCTACTCTGAAGATACCTCACTTCTGCTTCTGTGGCTCTGCCAGGCCAGCAGTGGTAACACTTTTGATGAGGAAATGGATGTCCTAATACCCTTCTGAGAGAACGAACAGCACATTTTGCTAAGGAGAAAAGTATGTTTTATGAGAAGCAGAAAGCAGAAAAAGCTTTTGGGTATTCTGACAAAACTGTCAGAGAGTGACTGGGGGGCCATGTTCCTGGTAGGAATTCAGCATCGGACAGATCAGGAAATCCCGTGATTATCATCTATGAAAACCACCTTTGGCTGCCACACCACGTACAGAACAAATGCATGATTAGTCATGATGAAGATCAAAACTACATAGCTCAGTAGAACTCAAGGCTTTTACACTTTCAGATACCATATGAAAGGATTAATGACGTGACAAAGGTCACAACAATACAGTGAGAAAAACTCACTTTTAAGTCCTGCTTCACACTTACTCTCATGCTGACACTGACAGTACACAAACACCAACATGCAGTACAGTGTTTTGTTGCCTTATATAAATAGCCCTTTGAAAAGCTAGAATAAACTCTTTCCAATATATTGTTTCCAGTGCTTTAGTAAGAAAATTAAAAGCAAAGTAATGAAGTTCACCACAACAAGGCTACATCTGTACAAAAACAAGTACATTAATTAAATATTGATTTTTAGCTGAAAATTTCCAGTACCATACTCTTTGGATAAAGTGACTAAAAGAAATAAAACTCTTTCAATATAACAGGACAACAACAAGCATATGAGTGTGTGGGGCAAGGGTTGGGGAGAGGTAGGGGTATTAATGTGCTATCAAAGAAAAGGTAGTTCACACAGTTATTCTTTTTCTACTTACTGTATTGGGTACATATGGCAAACCATAAACCTTCTCCTGTGTTTCCTTTAAAATTTCTGTGGTTGACTTTTTTAGAGGGTGTTTACCATGGTAGATTTGGTCCAAGACAGCATAAAATACCTAAAGAAATAAAATACATATTTGTCTTTGGCACATGGCGTTGGCATTTGAAAAACCAAAAAAGACAAATAGAAAAGAGTGTGAGGGATGGACCAGGGAGAGGGAAGAGTTTAAATTTATATGGGTTTGTAAATCTTCTATTTTTAGTATAATGCACAAGGAGAGAAACAGGTTTTTGGAGGATACCAACCACCACCATCATGACTTATCATAAATCCACATTTAGGTCTCTTAGAACACTGTCAGTACTATATGGTCTGCATTTTTAAATAAATTAGGACCTGTCCTTAAAGCCCTCCAGCAATTTCCCTTTTCAAAAAGAGTATTTTTGAATATATTTAATTTAAAAAAAATCCCCAAACAATTTTTAAGTTATTTTAAAGTTATTGGAGCGGACAGAGCAAAATAAACTATTTCAAGATGTGTGCATGCAGCCATGAGAACACTTCACACCTGCAGGGGCAAGTTACAACCTGGGCAGTGAACATAAGAATTACTGAATAATAGAATCATTGCGGTTGGAAAAGACCTCGAAGATCATCAAGTCCAACCTTTGACTTAAAAGCACCGTGCCCACTACATGGAGCTGCTGATGCTACAGAGTTTCTGCTAGAGCCTTTGAACAACATAGTACTAAGGTAGATTTTTTCCTTTATTTTAACTCTCACCATCTGAGCAATGAGCTGCTAGAGTGCAAGCTTAGCCTGAGATCACACTGCACCAGAAGGGTATTTTGCCAGAAGTAAGAGCTGCTTCATAGGCAACTTTTATGTAGAAGCATGTGAGCTACAACAGAATGCAGGTGCGTGACTAAATTACTGAGGTGTCTGAGGATTGGACAACAGCACAAATAAAATGACTTTTCAGGCAAAAACAGCAAAGCAGAGTATCTGGCACTTGAACAGCAAACATAAAACAGGCATGGACAGAAGACAGGGCTAAGGCTCTGTGTGTGCCATCACTGAAAATAAGTGCAGCTTTTTTTTTTTTTTTTAATATGAAGATTTCCTATTCTGTGGAAGTGCAGGAAAGACAGAAAAAGAGGACACCTACTGCTGTGCAACACTAGATATTTTTGAAAAGTTTGATGGATCCAGATATTTAAGGGAAGAGTTCAGTTCAGGCCATTCTGTGGTAGGCCCACTTCATATGAAAACTGACAGTAGGGAGCCTCAAAAAGCTTTTGTGAAAGGAATGAAGCAAATATTTGGCTAGAGACTCAGGCCCAGTCACACTCCCAGGGACACTGCAATGCCATCCCCAGTGACATAAATACACTGTTCCAGGAATTATAACCATGAAATTTATGGAGAAGAAGTTGTTTGGATGTTTTATGTGATCTGAGTAACACAAGCCCCTCAACCTCTTAAAAGATTCTTTATTATGAAATTTGGGTACAAACCACTCTGAACTCTTTAATAATTTATCCAAATTCAACATGTATTTTATTTGCTCTGGATGCAAAATGTATTTTCACTGAAATTGTGACTGTTTCTAAAGGACCATATTCCTTCTGTTTGAATAAGCTGTGTTCTAACATACAGAATGTGGATAAATCCTTTGGCAGCATCTCTTGAGAAATAATAAATGTGAAAATTGATTCTCCCCACCCCCCCAAAAAAAAAGGAGAGGGTTATAAGGAGAGGGGTGAATAAGCTGTGACTTGCAGGAGCTACTCCTAGATTTCCTGCTTGTTTCCTACATGGCTAATGAGGAAATAAGAGGTCAGTAAGACTAAACTTGCATAATCACCCATGAGTGGCATTGCAAGTTCTGCGTTCTAGATAGCAACACTGAACAAGACATGTAAGCACTCAGCATCACTCCTCTAGAAACCCAGAGCAGGCAGCAAGTAACTGTTCAGATGATATCTCCATGAAGACGCAACACCAAATGTCAAACAATAATGTGTACTTTACTTTTTGAAATTGAAATTTTGCAGGGGTCTTTTTAAATTTTCCATCATTATACTGATAATGTGAAAAACTAAAAATCTAAAGATAAACCTAGACTAGACTGTAAAAACTATAATTTTTTTACTCTTATTTTAGAAGAAAAAGAGGTTTTACAATGCCTTTGCTAATACTTCTTATTCTCAGAGCTGGTCTCTAGAATCCCATTTAACATAGTTTAACAAAAGCTACAGCAAGGGTGACTGAGAATCTGACCAACAGTAAGTAACAGGAATAGACCTGAAAATTACCTGACGTAATAACGGTCCTAAAAAGCTCACTTTCTTCTGTCACCCTGGGTCTTTGACTTTTGTGACTCTGCAGCAGTTATTTCACACTGACTTCCCTCTCCTCTCTAAAAAACCCAAACCAAACAGGAACCTCAGCATCCCACAACAGATTCAGCTTCAGCACAACCTTTATTCTCTTTTATCTATCTCTCAGCTTTGTTAGGAGAAATTTGCAGTTACTCCTCAGTATTCCTCACAAGATGGAGAGGACTGCACGGCAGTGGACCTTCTCTAAAGTGAAACTGGGGGTCAAGTAGTTTGCGGTCAAAGGTGGAACTCAACTCAGAGCTAGGAAGTGAGGAAATGTCAGCTGAAGGCCAGAGAAACGGAGAGCCTAAAGAACAATGTTGTGGTAGGGAAACGAGTCACTGAAGTCAGCTATAAGCTTTCCCTTGATCCTGGCACATGTAAAGTGTGGGAAGAAAGCTACGAGCCAGACCACCTGGACAGCATAGTTAAAAAAACTCCATCCTTGGAAATAAACTTGGATGAACTTTATACCCATAAGCATTCCCATCTACAAACCACAGCTCTGTGTGTTTACACAGGCCTTTGAAATGGGAAAGGGAGACATATCCCAGGACCACAGGATTTTAGGTGAAACTGCTGATGAGCAAGTTAATACTTAATATTAAGCAGTAGCTAGAAGATGATTTCTAATTTCAGTAAAATGCATTTCTCAAAAGACCTAAAAATATAAAAAGGCCATCAAATAGTTATCTATCTTCATACTGGCTCTCTATTTTGCACTTACATTGGTATTTATTAGTTTCAATTGATTCCAGTTCTTTCTAGCTTCTTGTCTGCTTAATAGCATTTATATGTAAACACTTAGGCATCTTCCAGTAAGTTACTACTGACTGGAAGACTCTGAGACTCAATCTGCCTGGTAAAAGCCTTAGGAGAAGATGCGTGAACTCTCCTATCTTTCCTCCTGAATAACTGATTACACGACCTAAAAGAAAATTCAAAGGTATCATAGTTAAGAAAAAGCAGCAACATTTTTTATTCTCACATGCCAATAGACTTATTTTCTGAACAGACCACAAAAAACCTTCAGCTCTTTTCTGTAGTGCTGGAATATTTTTTAGCATTTTTCCTTCTTTTAAAGGTCAAATATGGCTTACATAGCATCTAGTCATCAAGATAGAAGATAGTCTTTGCAAAGTCTGAAGGAAAGGTATTAGAATCATCATTCACATTTTTTTCACGTATATACACTAGAAGTAGCACATATATACTTCAGCAGCTGCAGACTAATTATTAATTAGTCAATTAATAATTATAATTTTAAATCTGTATAAGTAACAGTATGTACTTCTATAAAGGCATGTATTAGCTTTATATCTGCCATGCAGTCAACTTCTCTGGGATATTTTTTCTGAATTAATAACAGAATAATAAATTAATAAACAGCCCTGTCATCTGTTTCTTTCAAATGAGTGCACGCTTCTGCAGGTTTTATATTTGGAATCTCCAAAAACATAGTGCTGAACATAGGAAATTAATAATACTATTCATTGTGGCATGTGGTCATTTGGCATGAGTTGAAACGGGTTGAACATTAGTTACACAAGAGTAATTTGAGGGCAAGCAGCCTGCTTAATCACTGCATCACTGCCATGACCAGTCAATCATTAGGCACCCATAGGAATTTGAGCCCACCAGAAGTGGGTGTCGTCTCCCCAGTTCTTAAGCCATGGGGTGTGGAGTCACTCCAAGACAGACCCTACAGGGGCCCCAAAAGCAGCTGAGGGCCAACAGCAGCAGGCAGACTGCACAGCCTAACGCGAGCAACTGATGCAATGACCTCTCCTTTTGGAATTTGCCGTCTCTCGCACCACAGGACAGGGAGGCCATGTCACTTGTGAATATACCTGTGACTTACAGTGTTCTTGGTATACAAGCCCATTTAGCCTCCACACTGTCAATTTGGTCTCAAAAACCTTGACAAGATTATAGCAAATACATATTAAAAGCTGAAAGGAAATCTGTCAAATCTACACATAGCTGTTATGGATGGACACACCAGGAAAGAATGGGCGCGCGTGAAAGGACTTGATCATCACTTTAGTGGTTACTAATGTGTTGTGCACTCATGAATACAGGTCCACAATTAAGCATTTGCAGCGCAAATTTTACTTCCATCCAGAATTTTTTTGCCCCAAATAAAAACCTCCTATATGAATTATTTATATTCTTGCCCACATTCTTTCTAGATTATCAGATCTCTCTACGAGAATCTTTCAAAGCCAGGAGTGTGCATTTCAAAATCAGACCTGCAGAGAGGGTGCAGGTTTATTTTGCATGTCACAGAGGTACAGCCACAGACAGCACCCTCCTTGTTGATACCTGCTCAGCCAACCCTGGCTGCTGATAGCCAGTACTGCACTGAAAGCATAATTCAAAAGTCCATTGGGTTTAACCAATGAAAAATACATACATACACTGAAAACACTGTTCAGTCTGGTTTTGTTTAGTGTAACTGACATGTACAATTTACAGGCCCACACTCCAGACTTCTGATTAATTTTAAATCCCTTCAAATAACTGCACAGAGCAAACTGCCAATATTTAACAGACTTTTTCTTTTAGATCAACTTCAGTTAACCAATGCAACTCATGTTTGTAGACAGGGTTGCAATCATTTGGGAACTCCTCAAAGTGAAAAATTACAAAAATCTGATCTTTAAATTTGTTTCTTTCCACATCTCAAAAACAATAACTAAACTTTACTATGGTACTAGCAGAGTTATCTCACCTAAACGTCAGCTCAAATCACATTGCAGTAAATAAATGCGTTGTTTTGATTTTTCTAAGGTGGTCTACAGCCCTTCTACATTTGAATGATCCCAGGTATCCAACACTTCCTTTACTTCAAGTTCTCCTTAAATGATTCCATTCATTCAATAATTCAATCTTAAAACACATTTGGGAATTCTGATAATCCAACAATTTTCAAAGCTATGGGTTTTATTATATTTTCTTACAGATTTAGGCATTTAGCTTTAAGCAGACAGCACAGAACATGTTCAGAAAAACAAACATGACAATTAAGAAAAAAAACAAATAATGTATCTACATTAAAATTAAAATTTGGTAAAATTATAAGAACTAAAAAATGTTAAGTTCTGAATAGAGAGTAGAAACTAGAATGCAAAGAGCATACCTGGAGTTGCATATCAGCTGCAGCACACACCTTTTTGGACTCACATAGTCTTGACACCATATTTTTTGGCAGTGGCTTGAATTAAAAAAAAGTTCAGATCACAGAATTGTTATACATTTGTAAACAGGATGCTAATTACTAGAAGAGGCTGAGGATACAAAAATCTTGATGGTAATAAAAACACATTTGAAGTACTTTGCATTTGAAGAAGGAAATCTCCTTTGCGGAGCAAAGCATTGAACAGTCAATTAAGATATCAGCAGTAATTTACATAGCAATGGAGAAATCACTGCATCTCTTTTTCTATAAATTGATGCCATATTCCCTTACATGCCTGTTAAAAATGTTATTACTATCTTTAGAGACAAAGAACAGATTGGAGCAGATCACTCTGTCTAATCCTCAAAATATATATAGTTAGATACTGTAACAAATTCTCCTGTTGATCTTTGAGCAGCGTTTACTTGGATTTACACAGAGGCCCACATAACTCATAACACTAAGCTGGTTGAGTTTTCATAACTTCAACTCAGACAGCATCAGACCTTCTATCATACCCACACAAAAATATTTAGTCATACTGAACAGTAAATATCTACCATCTGAAATTTTTAACAAAGTTGAATTTATTCCACATCTAAGGCAATAAAATTATCCATGCCACCACATGCTGAAAGTCCCAGACACTTTTCAAGTCATTACACAAACTCTTTTTGATTTTCCATCCAGATGGTTACAAATATATTCAAAGACATTTTAATGCCAGATTTTTAAGAATATCTGCATATGAATCCTTGACCTTATACTTCTTCCACCATTTCCTGAAACTTCCTAGCAAACTTTTTTTTTCTTTTTTCTTTTTTTTTTTTTTTTTTTGGCTAGCAGCTTCCTTAACCAAACAAATTAAATATGGATAAAATAACTGGGTTCTTGCTAAAATATTAAGGAAGGTACTACAAGTTGTACAATGTAATATGGATGCTTGCTATTAAACTGGACTCTAAAATGATACCTAGGCTTTCATAGGGTGTTACAATGTTTAAGAAATAATACAAGAAGGTCTACAGATATGGCAGAGCCATATGTTTAGATTCTGTGCAAATTACATGACTTCAAGACAAACAATGTTCACAGAAAAAAATATCCAGCTCTAGAGAAGTTACACATAAGTGAAGAAAATATTATCAATTAACTCAAATCTGGAACTTGAAGCAGGTAAGAAAAACTCTGAAGTTGCATGGCTGTTTTATGCAGTACTTGCTAATGCTTTTAACTTCTTCTCCAAGTCAAAAGTTAGCTGGGACAAGAATGGTATAGAACAACATCCACTATTTGCCTGTCATATATGTGCACAGCTTTTAAATTTCAACACTGAACAAACAAACATGAAGCCTGTCCTGTAGTATATCCTTAGTGGGCCAATACTACCCTTCACAAATACAGAAACTGCATTTTTGTATTTGTATTGTTTCAAATTTTGTATGATTTTGAACTACTAAGGTAAGAGTAAAAAGGCAATAGTAATATATAATAAGAAGGATGTTAGTAGCTGACTATCTTGAGGTTCCATACTAGATTTATTGTTGTTCAAAATACTACTGAATTCTGTAGAAAATTTAGTAAGGCGAGAAGCAAAGTAAAAATAAAATTGCAAATGGTAAAAAGGATTTTGGTTGGACAATTTTTCTCCTTGTTCTATGAACATCTCTTGTCTCATCCTCCTACACAGAGTGAGGCATGACCTTCAATGCCTTTTCATCTTGGAACTAAAGTACATCTGGATTTGCAATAACACGGTTTCAGCTGCCATGCAAAAAACCCTTGTCTAAGGAAACCCATAGAATTTCAAACAGACTTTGTTAAGCACCAAACCTACGAGCAAGTTTTGGCAGCTTTATGGATGGTTTCTTTTCCTATTCAAGTAGTGCAACGTGGAATTAAACAAAACCGACTACTTTTAGGGATACCTGCGTTTTGGATACAGCAAAGTATGAGAAAACTGGAGGGGAATTCTTAAATTTTAATTTGTCAGGGTTAAAAAACCTGAACAACCAAAAGCTTGGCAATAGCAAATACGTATATTTTACAAAGTTATAATTTAAGAGTGTTAAGGCCAAGAGCACTCCTACCAGTAAGGTCAAACCAACTCTTTCAACTTAATGGATTTTTAATTTTATATTTCATCTATATTAAATGATGGCAAGAGGAAGTTAAGTACACAGGCTTTCAATTGGTACACAAAATAAACACAACAAAAAGTGCAAAAAATTGTTTTATTGGCGTTTTCATAAACCACAGTCCCACAGATCCCCAAATGAATTGGGAAATCCAAGTCTGCAGTTCACTGGGGCACAGAGCAGCAAGGTTCTGCGATGCAGCCAGACTTTATACACTTCCTGGGAGAGTTGGTCACATCCAGCCCTGCTCAAGAAACAACTGAAGTGGGTCTAATTCTCAGTTCAGAGCTAACCATTTCTTACACTCTCGACCCAGGAGAGTCTTGTCTTCTTTTGACTGTACTGCAAAGAGCTGACCTCAAGCCACAGAAGACTGCTGAAAAGGCAGACTCTGCATTCCTTGATTTCTCCCCTGTGTTCTGCTACAAGTATCCTATTCTAAACTGAACTCCTGAAGGGAGACACAGAATGAACATTAATAATGTACTAAAATCTCTTTGCACAGATGTCTTAGCACCACCTTCTAGAGACCAAGTAAAATAAAAGTAGTTTTACCAGGAGACTCTAAGAAAATTTTGTGAACTTCTTTTGTAGTCATATGAATGTCAAAGAAACAATGTCAATCCACTGTGCCTTGAAAAGTAAGCTCTACTGTTTAACAGATTAAAATCAGCAGAAAAGTACAAATCATTCTTATGACAACAAATTGACAAAAAAGCACTAGAGAAAGATGTAAATTTATTTTCTTTAAATCTATCGGTATTGCTAATCTGGCTCAAAGATGATATTGTGATCGTAATTCACCAGGCAAGCAGACTTTGGCACAAGAAAAACATTGTCAAAATTAGATTAAACTGAAAGAACGATAAAGAGATCTCTTATTTTTCCCCAAAATACCTTTGGGATCTTAATACTTAAGATTTCAGGGAAGCAAAATTTTACTCCAGAGGGTTTTTCAAAGATTGCTACTACTCTCTAAGGTATGTTTCTGTGAATGTCATGCACACAGATATGCTGAGGTCTTGAACTCAGGAAGATGTACTGTTTCAGCCAATAGAAACCCTTCCTCTTTGCTTCATTACAATCTCACACAGTTGAAAACCAGCTGAGTGAAAAAAAAACAAAACTATCAGCATGAGTATTTTACTTATTCTAAAAGATGAGCTCTTGGATAAAACCACAATAGTCATCTCATCCTCCTTATGAAAGAAGGATAGCCTTCACAGAGCTTTGGCTACAACTCTATTAATTGAATAACCATTTAATTTTTTTAATTTAAATACTACATGCTTTACTTTGGGTTCCACTTTTCCATCCTTGTCTGTTAAGTAATTTGAAGGTCTTGGAATGAATTTTTCAGCATGTTTTTCATGGTAGCTAAAAGAACAGAATTCCCTGTGTCCCAAAGCGCTCTTAACTCCTTACTGTTTTGTAGTAACTGCAATACATTATAATTGTTTACTATCTGAGGGCTTACTCTTGTAATCATGCTAATACAATACTGTCTTTGTAATTCGATCTCTGTGAAAAATGAACTCTGTTCAAATTTGAACAGCTGAAATGCTGGCCTTTGTTCAAGAGAGCCTCCAAAGACACAAAAGCTTAAAATGATTTAGCTCAGACCCACCACATATCTGCACACTTAACAAATGAAATTAAACAAACGCAGTGATACAGAATAGTACCCATGAACTAGATTGTCTGCTTGAGCACTATAATGACCTCCCTTCGGTATGGCTTGACTTCATGAGCTTACCTCACTAATTCAACTTTAGTAACTAATTAACACAATCCCCCTTTATTCCTTGTTTTCATCACAAGGATTTTCTGTTTTGAGTTATCTTTCAGATGTAAGGAAAACCGGGCTTGCTACTTTCTTGAAACAAACATTTTTGTACTGGCCAGTTTTTTCAACTAAATTCAAAAGACTTGCTCCTTTTGCCAAAAGAGCTTGCAAGCTTTGTCACTCCTCAGTATTTAACAACATAATCATCAGAAATGGACAGAAAGCAGAGACAAGCTTTCTGTAAACTTCAAGATATTTCGGACCACATCCTCATGATCTACATCGAAATGCTGAATGCATTCTTGCCTTTGAAAGCCTGCCAACCACTTTTTTTCTGCAATGCTACTGAAATACAATTTTCAACAGTTCACATGCTTTAATAACCAAAACACCTCTTCCCCCTCTCCTCTTCCCCCCCCCCCCCGTCTTCCCATAAGCATAAGCAACAATCCTAAGTGTGGATACTCACGGATAAGTCCTTCTACAAATGGCTTTTATAGCAACGGCAATCATAAGCTCAGACTACACCTACAAGTTTTTCTGATGTAATTCTGTTCAGTAAGACTGTTAAAAATTACACAACCTGAAGCCTACATGTAAAACTATAGCATAGATGCAGGAATGTCAAAAGAAGACTGTTGCAGAAAAGATCCTTCTCACACAGAAAAGCTCAGTCTCTTAATTCATAAGAAGAAACTCAGTGGAAGTTCTCATACAAAACAACATTTGGATTAAATGGTTTTACAAATTTCACATTTTAATTTTTTCATCCGCCTTCCTTACTTCCCCTTGAAAAAGAGGTGAAGTAGAGTCACTTATCTTTCACATAACTAAAAAATTGGAGGGGAAAAAAAAGACTGAATTTCCTATTTGCACAACAAAAAAATTAATCAGGGAAAAAGCAGAAAAATAAGATCTTTGCGAAGTTGGAAGAAAGGTGGGATTTTCCACTCAAAGTACTTTGTAGCATATACAAAACAGATAAAAGTAATTGCTATAGCAACCACTAAATTTCAAGAACAGAAAAGATTACTTCAATCTATTTGTATTTAAATGACAGACACAGAAATCTGATATTAGATTCTTAAAATCAGCTCAGATGAACCAGCATAAGCAAAAGCAGATTTATATATGTTGAATAATGGCTTAAAAATCCATTCCAAAATTTTCAAAAAGCAATTAAAAGGAAGTCATCTAAAGCCCTCAAAAGCCACAGAGCAGTTTCAGGCTCTTCTTCTCATCTTCCAGCATAATCTGTTCTTGTCCCCCTTCAAGACTGAATTTCTACATCAAACTCCTCTCAGTTGCTCTCTGAAAGAGGAAGATTTCACCACCAATAAACAGAAGAAGTTTATGGAAATGCCAAACAGGACAAAGCGTCTGGTTCTTAGCTTTTGCACTGAAACCAAACATGGTTTAGATTTGTTAAGTCATTTTGAAAATATAAAGCCATAAATAATGTCCCACAAATCTCTTTCAGATGTTTCAGTGAAGCTCATTCTCTAAACTCATATGCAGTCAGATTAACTCCATGCTATTTAAACACTACATGAACTTTATAAAGAACAGTAGAAAGCAATATTTCAGTATGTGGACTCAAACATACGAATGATGAACACTCCTGAACTGGGTACACTTAACTCCCAGGTTTCAACAAGATTAGTGCAATCAATTCTGTAGAAATGATTACTTTGTTGCTGAAAAAAAAAAATATTTACAGAGCAAATTTCTCAGACAGTATCTATTAAAACAGAAGTTCAGCAACATATTTTCCTAAATTTTCAATGGAGGCAAACATAATTCTACTTCCATAATACTGAAATACATTGAATGCTTAGTACTGGTTAAAAAGCTTCAAAGAAGTGTAACACACTACATAAGAGGCATTTTTTAAATGTCTGTACAAGTATAAATAATTTTCTGCTGCACTGTCTTAAAGCGACCACCAAAAGTCACCTTGTTCCAAAGAGCACTGTTCTTTAAATATCCCACAGAAAGCAGATCCTTGCAGGAGACTGATACACAATAGCTTCATGTAAAAAAAGCATCAGAGTTTTAATGCAGAGATTCATAGACTGACAGAATCTAACTAATCCTAATTTTATCCTAAATAGAGCAGTATGGTTTTCATCACAAAATATTTCAATTACTAACCCATACTGTGTTAAAATGGGAGGTTTTAAACACTGCAGATCATTTCCATTTTTGTCCATGGTTTGGTACCTGAGCTTTATTTTAAGATAGACTTTAGAGAGTCCAATGATGAATCCTATTTTTGTCATAACTTACCTGTAATTAAATTAAAATATTTCAAATAATTCACACAGAAGTTGTTTACCAACTACACAAGGTAAGAAAAAAAAAAGCCTGAAACTTTTAAATATGTAATTTGAACCTTGGACATAAGAATGTGGTATTCTTTTGCAGACTGCATTTTCAGCAATGACAATACTAACATTTTTTTCTGAATAACTGAAATTATAATATTAAAATATTTTCTATCCATTGTTTATTTCTACTTTAACATTATGGATAAATAACACATGAAAATATTATCCTTTTCCTAAATACATTATTTCCTATTTTCAATATTTTACACATTATATTTCCCTACCTGTCCTGTTTTATAATGCCTTGCAAACTGGTTAACCACTCGATAGTCATTTGCAAAGTACTCCATCAGAATTGAGGGAACTTCAGCAAAATCAGTAGGGCATCTGGTTCCTAGAGGTAGAATAATTGGACATATTAGTGTTTGCTATTTCCATTAACACAAATAGTTAACTCTCCCAAAAGGTTTTGCAACATTCAGTTTGGACTTTTGGTGAACTTTAATGTTCTTTCATTTATTAAGTCAATATTTTATTTCCATTATTGTACATATTGCCAGAAAAGCTTCATTATAATCCTACACATTTTACTATAAATCACAAAGTAAAACAAAATATTTGAACAGCTGGGTGAGGCACCTTACAAAGCTCTGGATCACACCCTTTTTAAACTAAACCAGACTGTAGCCAAACTGGCCCTACATGAAACACCAAATCTATTTAAGTGTCCTAAACCTAAATTAAACTACAATGTAAATAAAACTCTGCCTTAATCCCATTCACAGTTACAATTTTTAGCTTCCATCTGTTTGCTGAGCTTACTTATGTTTTATATTAACCTCGCTTTATAATACCAAGTCATTCATTCAAGGAACACTCTGGCAGATTGAAGACATGTTTCTATGTAAGTGCAGTGAGGTAATATGTTAGTATTTTCAAAAAGTACTTTCCCAAAAACCTTATTTACTCTAATCCTTATCAGCACCTTACACAATGGAAGTTATTAAAAAGCATAACACATCACCAAATCAAAGCTGAATTTTTAACTTCTGTATTAAAGTCAGCAATGTAAAAGTTGTTGCTTTAATAATGAACCCACTGGGTTATCACCTCTATCCCTGTCTGCTAGAGACAATATCAACATTCAAAATTAGTTTTAAATCTATGTAAGCTTTTACTATTTTTGGAAGACTATTTTTTAATATCACTCCTTTCATCTTTATAAATCTTTCTCTAATTTTTAATCTTAATTTTTAATATGTTTATATTCAATGTTTTCAAACCAATACTGCTCTTTAATACAAACAGCATTTGTTGCACTGATTTTACTGCCTAAATTGAGAGAAACTGTGTTCTCTAAGAGCCATCATTATCCAAAGACAAGATAAAGTCTAAAAAACTATCCATTGTAGTTCTTCTATGTGCCTGCTACTAGATTAGAGACACAAAACTATGCCCAAGATTGCATGAGGTTTCAGCAGTATCTTTACCATTCTAACATGCACTGCTGTCACATACGGCTGTTACATACAGCTCTGATCAAATCACATTTAATTCTTTCGCAGACACATTAGCTATATACAGTTCTGCATTAACATATAAAACTGTTGTTCTGTTTCTCCACTACTGCTGAAAAATCCAAGCATAAATTCTCTCTGTACTCTGCAAATGCATGATGTGCACTGTGTAGTTCTGAATTACATTTTACTTCTAAGACTTCAGTATCCAGTCATTCAGCTCTTATGCAATATGCCAATCCTTTTGTACCATCACATTTCATTAGTAGAGTCTTTTTTTTGTTGTTGTTTGAAAATAATTTTTAAAAAGCCTAAAACAAGGCAGGTCCCAAGACAAAAGCCTGCAGAACTCCACCGGTCTAGGCATTTAGGCTTACTCAGTGCTCCTTAATAAAGTAATATAATGCTTTTAGTAACCATTGAAGAAACTCCTGATTTACATTATCTGAAAATCAGAAAGGTAAAAGGCTGAACAGTTATCTGGGATAAGTTAGTCTTCCTGTAAAACAAATGTAGGTATTCTATACTGCATGATAAAATAAAATGGAATACAAGGCTATGTTTTGAAAAATCTTACACATATATATGCATGAAACAACCAATGAATGCATATAGCAAAATGAAAGATTAGCTTAAAAAGAAGCACATCTTAAGTCAAAAACATCTAGTATTATCCAAGTTTTGGGGTCACTGAAGGCAGAATGGGTTCCTGAATATTTGGGAATGTAATCAGAAAAGGAAGGTGGAAAAGATCAGGAAAGATGTCAAATACTCAGCTCATCCCAACCAGAATGTCAAACTTTTTGTTCTCACAATAATCTGAAGTTGTCTTGTTTCCATACTTTGCCACCCTAGCGCTTCATGAGAGCAGATGGCTCCTAACAGACATCCCTGGGAGGAGCCCTTTGACTGTTATGCATTCCAAATCAAAAAAAAAAAAAAAAAAAAAAAAAAAAAAAAAAAAAAAGATTCCCTGCAAGAACACCACCACTGACCTCCACCCTCCACTGCTGCTTTTGCAATGCTAGATCTCGAGTGAAATCTTCTGGGATGCAGGACTGCCTGGAGCTAAGGCAACACTGAAACCATACACAGGGGCTCCTGGAAATTCGAGGCCTCAAAATTAGCCATTTCCTGCCCCTTTAAGGCTTTGACATGCAGACATATGATTCAGCACAAGAGGAGAACTCTCACCAAAGCAGTTACTTTGGGCATCTATGTACTCCTGTATGTCAAGATGAGCAAGGCTATATAAGTAGAAGCAGCGGGGGAGAGCCTTTAACTGTCCCAAGGACTACAAAGAGCTTATACTGAAAGAGCGTATGCCGTGTTCAGTTGTTTGAACCGTGTCCAGTAGAGACATACTCAGAAACAGCTCAGTATATTTTAATTTTATGTGGAAGACTTAAAAAAAAGTATATTTTGTCTCTGGGTGCAAAGGTATGTATTGATAAAATATTAACTGTACCATGGACACCCCTTTGTATCACTTGCCCAATGTAAAAATGGTAAAAACATTTTCAAAAAAATTCTTCAGACAAGGGAGTCTCAATCTCATCTGTTCAGTTGTGGTTTTTTTTAATAAGTCAATGTCCACTGCACTTGGGATTTTCAGCACACTGATATAGAATATACCAAGATGTCCACAGCCAAAAAAAGGACATGCCAAGCAGCCTTAGCCAGCACGTCTTGGACCCATTTGCCACAACTGCAGAAGGCTACAGAAGTCTGCAACCTGTCAGTCAATGCACTCACTACCACTGCTTGAGAAAGGAGCCTAAATCAAAAAAAGGCAATATTCCTTCCCTGTGCATTCAGTAAGATGTGACTGCACATTCATTTGTGTTCACTCATGTATGACTAAAAGGCCCACCAGTTAGTCATGCTTGCAAATACAGTATGTTTTCAATATATCAGTTTTGCTTTAATCAGAATCAAATAGAAAAGTCCTGGCTTTACAGATTTTTTTTATATTGCCGGTGTATTCTCTTTGCCAGATTTAATTCACTAATTCTCCTTCATTTAATTTCCTAAATAATTTCCAACCCAAGTAAAACTTTAGCCCAATCTACTTTCAATCCTCCAACTATTCCAACAATTATAAGCTCCACATAAGGCAAACTTGCAAGAGCAGGTACCAACAACAGAACAAAGATCAACAGTATACAAAGAAGAGATACAAATGCCAAATTCTTATTAGAAGAAGAATAATATTCAAGAGTTGTTTGAGTTTTAGGTAATATCTGAGGGCCTGATACTGTATTTTCAAGTCTTCAAAAGTGTAGAACTATCAACACAACTATTTCTGGTTCATACTCCTTTTTTTTGTTTGTTTTGTTCTGACTTTTTTTTTAATCTACTTTTCCAGAAATTAAACATTTAACTAAAACAACAACAACAACAACAAATCACTGTTAAAGCATTCTTACCAGTGACATGCTGGTACCGAGTTCTTCCCAGCATAGAATGCATAGCATGTCCCATTTCATGGAAGAGATTCTCCATCATGCCAGGACTTAATAGCGTTGGTGCACCCCTTGCTGAATGGGGAAGGCTAAGCATAAGAACAACTACAGGTAGCTGGTACTCTCCATTTTCCTTTAGCCTTCCTCCCCGAACTGTAAAGTGACAATCCTTTTCAAGATAAAAGCAAACACATGGACAGCCAATGTCATTACATCAATGATATAAAAATAGTTATTAAATTAAACTTAATTTGTTAAATCAAATCTAACCGTATACTCAGTTATACAAGTAGAATTCAATGATCACTAAGAGTGTTGTTCAATAGCAGTGCCCTATTTCTCCATCTTTATTATTTGCTTCAAATTCATATGGAAATTACTTTATTCCATAAAAAAAGACCGTGATGCTCTTAGAAAATATTTTTTTTTAAATTATCAAAACCTAAAGTTTTTCTAAAAAAATATCACAAGCTCAAAGAAATCTACTGATGTGTCAAATCCATAATGTATAGATTTTTTCCCCTGACTCTTCAGCCATAACTTCTTTATCAAATATACCACACAGCATTCCTATTGTGAAATATTAGCAAATCAGAGTAATATATTAAGCTAATGTAGATTTAAAGTTTTTCCACTCATCATCTCACTAAAGGTGGTAATTTGTAGGTGCTTCTATTGAGTGAAGTGTGTATTGTACTGCATCATACAGTAAGTATACTGGCACTAGGTAGTGAGCAAGCCACAAGTTAGAACCATCTACAGTTTTAAGTAGAATTTTGAATAAAAATTAGTTGTCATTTTGAGCTTTCACCTTTAGAAAGTGTAAATTTCAGATTGTTCCTACTTATAAACAGTAGGCCAGAAAACAAGTGTTTAAATATCCACCATTTCTCTAAACAGAGCTCTATGACATTTCATAGTGCCCGTTATTCTGTAACACAAAGAGTGAGTTCAGCCTATTGGGTGATGTTTTTTAAATGAAAGGTTACTCACAAAAGAATATAGTATCTAAAAGCACATTTCAAGTTACAGACTTTCTCTGTTTAAATTTAATTTATTTTAAATCAAGATAATTTCTACTAAAAAATTACACTGAACATAAATTGCATTAATGCTACGCTTATTACTCAAATAAAACCTACACTGAAATCAGATCAAAAATGTTACCTGATGTGGTTTATCAGGTCGCTGAAAGAAGTCACAATAGATGTATCCTAGCAAACCTTCAGTTTCATGAACAACAGCCTGAAGAAAAAAAGGAGTATTATTTCCACAGTGAAAGCATTGATAAGAAGTGTAAACTGAAGACACAATATTCTAATCCAAAGATTTATAATAAATAAATGCCAAATAAACTGGGAATAATAATGTAAAATCTGATGGTAATTTTATTTTAAAAATTATAAATAGAAAATTCACAGCTTGTCTCTCAAATGCAGAAAAAGATATTTCTGCATTTCACTCAAAACTAACAAGTCACGGATTAGTATTAAAAGTAGCCCTCAAATGTCAAACAGAAGCCAATTTACCATGGATATAAAAATAGAAAGAGTAAGGAGTAATTAAAATTGACCCACAGGACATAAAAGAACAGCAGCTCTTACTGGAGGTGGAAAAGCAGTGGAAAAGATCTGGCAGTGAATAAATTGTAGGGAAGACAACAGAGGAACCTGGGAACTTGATGAGTAAGTTATTGCATAAGTTTTTATTTCCACCCACCCCTAAAAAGAGGGCAGAAAAATAAAAGGTGTAAAAATCAATCTCAAAGTAAAGATGACATACGGAGGTAAAGAAATGAGGCGAAGACATATGACTACTAGAATCCACACCTAAAGCATTCTAGTCATCTATGGTCATCTACAAATTGTAACTAAAAAAACTAGCAGGGCTCATTAGGAAGGGCATCTTGAAAGGTACAGTGATAATCTCCAAACAGAAAAACTGCCTCTGATTCAGGCACCTACACAGAGACACTGTTGAAGTTCATAACATACCAAACATACAAAAAGCACTTAGAGCATAAAACCCTTGAGGTCTAACTTTAGCTAAAATTAGACAACTAGTCTGTCCTTTTGAGAGGTAACCAAGTAATTTAAAAAAAAACAATCTGACTCATGGCTCACAGGAACATGTTGTGTTGTCTATCTTCCCTTCGGTTTCAGATGCTGGGAACAAGAATACTTACCAACTTTCGAACATCTTCAGACCAAATTTCTCCTCTCTTTGTCTGCTCAGCATAAAGGGAGATTCCTAACAGCTGACTGAACAAGGAGTTCAAACCTTCCATGCATGCCCCAAGAGAGAAAAATGGGCAGTACAAGCCAGGATCAATGTTGTACCTGAGGAAATACAAGAATTCCAAATCAATCAGTTAGCAGAGCTACAGAAACTAGAGTCTTCACCTTCAAGCCACAAGATGTGACAAAATACACTAATTCAGCCCCAAGGCCCTTACTAGGTATGCTTTATTTTTCAAATACTGAAACTAAGTCACAGGCTAGTTATGGCACAGTGCTTCACAGTAACATAATTTTTCTTATATTCAAATTTGGACATCAAATTCAACAGATGTTGACTATCATTTTCAGAAATGTGGTGAACATGTAGCCAAACAGACCATGGCAATACAACGGGTGGCCAAGTTGTGGCTTTTGATCCACAAGAGGCCACTGGCACTCAAGTGCCTTTCCCATGCCAAGGCTGCACTGTGTGAGCAATCAGAAAAACGAGCTGGCTTCGGCTGTGGTGTAAGCCAAATCCTCAGCTAGGGCAGGAAACCAACTCGTAAGCACTGCTGACTCTGCAGTCTTGTCTTTCACTACTTCTTTCAGCAACAGAAACACCAAGGAGACATAATCACCTCCCACACAGGAATGACACCCCAGGCTCTGGGGACTCTTAAACCATGTAGAAAGTATCTTTGCAGCTTTGGGCCACATGAAGATTTTAGTTTGTGACATGGATTTCAAACATGGCCAAGCTTCCTGAGCCTAAACTCAACCAACTATGTCCAAGACACTGGAGCACAGAAGACACAGGGAGGAAGATACCATATATCTGCATGCACGCATATAAACTTAGAATGAACAGAAAGTTCAAAAAGTAGTTCAGAGATGTATGCAGCCTAAAAGTGGGTTCAAACTTCCCAAGACTCTGACTCTAAAAAGTAAACACACTACAAATGTATCAAGCAGACAAATACTTTGCAAACTTACACCTTTCACAAGCTGCTCAGGACCACACAACTCTTTGGAGGCAACAGCAAAATCAAAACTGCAATCTGCTTGCTGTGCATGCACCCCAAATGGCAAAAATGTTCTTGTCTCTTCATTTCACATACAAAGTCCAAGTGTCATTTACACCATTTTCTGGAGTCTAAAAGTAAGGACTGTTTGGAGAATCACAGTCACTCCCTTCTATCTTCTTTCACGTTCTTCTGCTTTTGCTTCTTAATGAAATGGTAAGTAGTCACTGAAATTTAAACATCCATCAGCTGGACTACAATAGCTGAACCCCAAAGATGAGAACTGTGTTGCTTTACGGCCTATGATCAAAAGACTTATAGACTATCTGTGAAAGAGCCAGCTAGTCCCTATCCACTCACCTACCTTTCCTTCCTTTCCACTCCCACACAGAGAAGACCTAAAAATGAAGTTCACTGGGGATATTGCATTTGCCAATGTCCTGCTTACAACTGCAGCTTCACTGTACTGTGAGGCCCAGCAGGGTGGGGTTACTCCCCTAAGCCACAGACATGCTAAGGTACAATATTTTGCTTATTTTCACACTACAAATGGAAGAAGCTAAAGCCAGTGTATTCCATTCTACTCTTAACTATACTAGAGCATAAAAAACAAAGCAGATTTTGCCTCTACTACACTGACACACTTCTTCATGATGCATAGCAACACTTGAATTCACACTTTGCATGCTTCCATACACACGTTTTCCTTCTTACTCAGAAAGTCATTACACCAAAAGAACGGAAATGATACAAACCACTTTAGATCGAGTTAGATAAAAAGATTGCAAGCAAGTTTCTAAAAGAAAGCAGAAGAGTTCATTTCCATACTAGCCACAGACTTTTGGAGTACAAAGGACACCGATTTACACAAAGAGCGCCCCCAGAAGTACAGAATTACAGGGTATGTGCTGAATATCTGGAGAATTTTTAAGTCAGCAAGACCTCAGTATTGCAGCTCCTTCAAGAGTGGTGCTTTTTGGAAAGCTTTAGCAGGTAAATGTCTCCAGACTTTTATAGAATCACCCTCTGAACACCTTCTGCTCAGATTGTTACAATGAAAATTTAAAGCCGCCTCTAAGTGCTTCAGCCCTCCTGATCCTACTCTGAAGCTCTCCGTGCATACAGACTACAAGACCTGCTAAAATGACCCTTCTCTTAGCAGCAAATCGTAACAACTTCCATAACAGTTTAGGACTGTTTTTTGTCACATCACTTGATACCACATCTGTCACATTTGATACCATCATCCTACATAGCACTATGGTGATCAGCAGCACACAGGTTGGAGACCAGTGACCAGCAGTACACTCCAGGGGCCAATACTGGTCCCAGTCCTGTCTAGTCATTGGCAGATGACACCAAACCAGGTGTCAATCGAACTGTCCACCAAATTGGCTGATATATCAGAAGCTCATGCTGCCATCCAGTGGACCTTGACAGGTTGGATAAATGCGCTGACAGGAACGTCCCGAAGTTCAAAAGCAGAAGTACAAAGTCCTGCACCTGGGGAGGAACAACCCCAGCCACCAGTATATGGTGGGGGACATCCAGCAAGAAAGCAGTTTTGCAGAAAATGTCCCGGCTGAACATGAGCCAGCAATGGTTTCTTGCCACAAAGAATGGTATCCTGGGAGCATAAGGAAGAGCATGACCAGCAGGCCTAGGGAGGGGATCCTTCTGCTCTACTCAGCACTGGTCAGGCTATTGCTGGAGTGCTGTGTCCAGTGCTGGTCTCCTCAGTACAAGAAAGACACAGACATACAGAAGAGAATGCAACAAAGGCCCACTGAGATGACTGAGGGCCTATAGGGAAAGGCTGAAAGATCTGGGACTGTTAAGCCTGGAGAAGAGAAGGCTCAGAGGGATCTTACTACTATGGAGTATAAATTTCTGAAGGGAGGGTACAAAAAGGACAGAGCCAGACTCTTTTTAGTGGTGCCCACTGACAGGACCAAAGACAATGGGCACAGACTGAAATATGAGAGGTTTCATCTTAACATCAGGAAACAATTTTTTTCCAGCAAAGGTGACCAAAAAGTGGCACACGTTACTCCTAGAGACTGTGGAGTCGCACTGCTCGGAGATAACGAAAAACTGTCTGGATATGATCCTGGACACTCGGTTCTAGGGGACTCTGCTTTAGCTGTTGGACCAGACAACCTCCAGAGCTCCCTTTAAACCTTAAGTATTCTGAAGATGTTATATGTAGCCTAGGACTAAGAACACACAGCTCAGTATGAGGTAGATTCCAGCTTTATCAGAGGAGGACAACATTTCCTGCTGACTGCAAAGGATTAACACATTCAGTTGAAATACTGGACTAACATGTCTGCTGGAGGGATGAAAGAAAAAAAACTCTGAAACTACTTTTCATTTCGTTTCCATCAGAAACACTGATATATACCAGCAGGAGAAAGCAATGATATTTCTTCATTGATAGAAGAGCTGACAGTAGTATATTAGAGGGAGCAGATCACTTCTTCCTCATTCTTAGCACTCCTTGAACATGTATGTCCCCATGAACTTATCCCGTGATAATGAGGATGGGAAGAAGGCTTTGATAGGTATTCTGTAATACACTGTCACTATCCAAGTGAGGGGAGGGGAAATCAGTCTGTAATAGCTTTGTCTTTTGAAAAAAGCATGATACTCATCTACCCACGCATAAAAATAGCAGTAACAGACTATAATGCCTTAAGGCAGACTCCCCAGAGGAACTAGTCCCCTACTCTAGCTCATGTTTGAAGATGTCACAATGTTGACATTTTGAGTACAATGAGGTCCTGACTAAACAACCACTTAAGTAGAAACTGCACAGTTAATGTAAGCCCCTTCTGGTAGAACACTGTCAGGATCAAACCTCTCCCACATTTAATGACAGATGTGTGTTACTGTTCCACTTGCCAATGGAAAACTGAAAAAAATTTTGAAAAAAAAAATTTTTTTAATACAGAATGCCAAAACAAAATAATGTTTCTGGTTCTCATTTCACTTAATTGTCCATTTCTGCCTTGCCTATCACATCAGTGTGCAAAGAAGATCAAAGCTTAAGACACTGAAAAATCTTCCAATACTACTAAGTGTCTTATGAGGCAAAACTGATATATAAATTACTTTTGGGCACACGTGACAGCAGTCAGCAGTAATTATTACACTCATTATCTGGCATCCATTTTTTATTTGTATGCTGACCAGTGCAATGTCATAGGAGTTATGGAGAAAGGGGTTAAAATGATACTATAAAGCAACTATCACAATCAGATGATAATAATCAGTAATACTTCAAAATGAGTACTGGGTACTAAAAAAAAAAGCTACTCCTCCAGGAAGTGTGTAATACATCTTCAAAACTCTTTGTCTAATACCAGTCTATACCAACTAAGCAGTGATCATTCCAGACACCAAAACACAGATTCAATTGCCAAGTTTTGAATTTGGTCCTACCTCATACATACATGAACTCTATTTTCACAAATCAAGTAAGACCAGCCATAATTGAAGAAAGCGTAACCCCAAACTTGCACTGATTCCAGGAAAACTTTCTTTGGGCTTACTCAGGAATAGTAATTAGCCAAAACCTCAGCTATCTGATGTCCTATAACCAAAAACTCAGTTCCCAGAATTATTATTAATAGACAATCTTGCCTTTCAGTGGCAAGAGCGAGCATGTGACTGACTCTTTTCTGAGCCCTCACCTTCAAGAACTAATGCTACTCACTGCAAAATGAAAGGTGTAACACTAGATAAGATTAGAAGACAATGGGGAAAAGGGAAGAAATTAATTTAAAAGACTTGAATCTTTCCCAAAAATAAGAATACTCCATGAACAGAACAGGAAATCCTGCAATATCTCCACTAGATCTGCAAAACTTAAATCTGGCACATGGCTGTGGGTGGAAAAGTACTTGAGTTTACAAACTAGATGTTCCCTTACTGAAGATTCTTGGTTGATTCCAGGCACTCAAACGGTAGCAGATATTAGCAACCTCATTGTTTCCAGATGACATGAAAAAAAGCATCTGCTAGCTATGATTACCCAACCTCAGTTACAACTTCATCACCTTAGTGAAACTGCAAGAACACATTCCACACGCACAGTATTTCAGTGCTCAAATTCATAACAATCTGAAAACATTGCAGCACAACTTCTTGGCAGCAATGGAGGACTGCAACTGTGACAGCAATCCAAACCTTTCTTCCCTCAGCCCTTTGAATGAAATTTCTTATGCTGTAAAGTGTCTGGGTTGTATCTTCAAGACATGCTCTGACCTGGGCCACATAAAACTCCAAGATGAAGACTTCTATCAATACGCTCTTTTAGCAGTTTAAATTGCCCTGTAACAAAGATAGAGCTTGTCTATGTAACATGCAAAGCCTTTCTGAGGGCTGATCCAAGACTAAAATGAATTTTTCCTGAAGCTAAAGGGAAAACTTAAAGTTCACCATCTTCTAACCCTGGTGTATGGTCCTCCTTTGATCAGTGGTGTTGGTTTTTTTTCAATTGTAAAACCAAGTGTATTTGTAAATGCACACAAAAGCCTCTCAACAACATCCTACCAAAACCAAGGCATTCATGCCTTGGCAGGAGGGTCGGACTAGATGATCTTCAGAGATCTCCACCAACCCTAACGATTCTGTGATTCCACTGTGCGTTACTTCTCTGTCAATAGAATGAAAGGACTTCAGTTCATTAATTATTTGATAGTGACTGACTCTACATAAGAAGGAGCAGAGCTTCCAAACTCATATAGTTTAGCCTGCCCCTGAAATGCTCACTAGTCAGAGCAAAGCAATCTTCATAATCTACATGTTAGTAACTGTTGATGATCCTATTGTGCATTTAATTATTTTTATTATATGACATGTCAAAGCAGCAACCATTCTAAGAATCACTTTATGCATGTTTTTCAAGCTGCTGTCAATTGTGAGCTTGAATAGTTGTACAGCTTTTGCCTTCTATGTAAAATAAATACTAAAAAAATGAAATAAAACTGCAAGAAGCAGCCGCTTTAATATGAGCACACTCTTTGGCAAATGCCCTCCACGCTTATTCAGGCAAGTTACAATTTTATCTCCAACAGGAAATGCATTCAAGTATTTTTGGGAACAGAAATCAGAAAGGAAACTATCATGACCCATACTGAACTATGCTAACAGACACTCTGCTACCAAAAAAATTTCTGCTAAGGGTTACTGATACTAGCCAGGAAGGTTAATGTTCCAGAGACAGACAGTTAAAACCTGCATTGGAGACCAACTGAAGCGCCATTTAGTGATGATAAATACTGCAAAGAAGTGCTGGAAGACAGTTTTTCTTGTATGCTGTAATTTGCAGCTTGCTTACTGCTCCGGAAGAACAGACAGAGAGAATTCAGTGGTGAGGATCGTGCACATGGCATAGGAGTGTCTCTAGTGAAACATTATACTACCATGCCCAAAGCCCACAAACACTTGGAAACATGGTTATAGCAATTCTTAAGGAAGAAAAAGGATCCAGGGTAGCTAAGTAATCCAAGGTAAGAATCAAACATCCTGTCTGGATACCCTTTCACTTAAAATGTGACTTTCTGGGCCCCAGAAAGGTGATTCAGACTGCTTCAAATAGGCACCTTAGGATGCCTATGTCGCCAGAGAAAGGCAGATGTGAATATTACAATACTTTCAGGCTTAATAAGGTACCAACTAGAGGTAACTCGCAGAAGGTTTGAGCTCAGCTATGAACTCTTGCTTCTCTCTTAAACTTAAGACTTCCCTGACTGGACTGCATACTGTATAGCTGAATCCCAAAAGGATGAGCATGTACATTTTCTTAAGCCCCTACATGAAACCTAAAGGACCTGAATGTAGTTCAGGAAGAACAGGAAAAGGAAATATCAAAACTTCTATGTGTTACAGACATAACACACCAGAAAACACAATTATTAATCCAAAAGATGACTTCCAGAAATCAAGAAGACTTTTGTACATGACTAGATATCAAACAAAAACAAACAAACAAAAATGATTATTTTTAGTTTCAATGTAGGAAATATCATATAACATTTATTTTTTTAAAAAATGAACACCAGTACACACTCCCTCTGCACAAATCAGTAATAGCATCAACAAATATATACATGAATCTATCTACAGTGGAAAAGGATACTTTCCTCTGTGCCAAACTTTCAGTTAGTTACCTTAACTTAAAAAAAAAAAAAAAGATAAAAGTCAAGGTTTAAAGCAGTCCCTTTTATTGTAATAATGAACCTTAAATTAATTTTTTTCTCCTGTAGAATTGCATAACCCTCGTGTCTAAATGTCCAAAACTGTGAAAAAGTGAAATGCAAAAAAAATGAACAAAAGAAGTTTGCTCTGCATTCACTTTTTCTTAAAATATATTCCACTAACTTAATTCACCCTGATCATCTGATTTCACACACCAAAGCATTTGTATTCATAACGAAGCCCAGAAAAGAATGAACGTTTTCTTATACACTTTATGTCAGAATGTGAGCTCAGAAATTTTACAAAGAGAAATCTCAGTACCCTCCTAAAGAAAGTAGAAATATCAAAGAAAACAGTAGTTTCTTTGATGTAAAAAAATCCTGCTTTATATTGGAGGATTAACTACGTTTAAAAAATCCAGACAACATCCTTTTACAGTATACAGCCAAACACTATTTTTAAGAGAAGTAAAGTAGCCAAGCCAATTTAAAAAACAATTTTGAAAAGAAGTTAACTGACACAATGAGGTTTGGTTATTCTTCAGGAACAGCAGGCTTCAAATAAAAAGGCTGTGTCCCTGTGAAGAACAAAGAAGTAATATGTGATTATAAATAATTATTCCTAAGCTTGTATGACTTCACTGACTCTAAATAAAATGCAGGCTTCTAAAATCACTTTCATTTAAGCTGTATGTTTGGAAGGAAGCTAGGACTATTTTGTGTAGCACGACTTTCATCTATTCTATTAAGAATCCTTTTTATAAACTTGGACATTAGGGATATTTGAGTCAGGATCACTGTTCTTCAGAACCTGAGCATTCAGACACTTCACAACTGTAAATGAGAAATGAGTTCCTTGGCAAGAATTCTTATCAATGGCTATTAAATATAGTCCCAGATATATCCTGCCCTTTTTTTTTTTTTTGAGAAAAATTATTATCCCGTTGATATCCACAAAAACATAGAACATGAAGTTAACTATCTCTAATAAAACAGATCCTGTCAAAACTTCCAAAGAAACTTGAAAAAATCTTGTTAGTGGAAGATAAAAGTGAGATGAACCCCTCAGGGTTAACTTAAAGAGATCAAGACAAGGAAAATCCCTTCCAATTTTCATAACTTGCCAGACTCTGAAATTTAATTCTTTACCTGAAGGGAGAGTCTTCACCATGATTTATAGAAGACTCTGGATTTCTTAAAAATAATAACAATAATAATAATAATAGAAAGCCTTTGTACTCTCATTTACCATAAACTAGCACCTGTATTTCACATTCGTTTTTTCTTTCTGTTAATTGTACTTCACAGAATATTTTGGAAGAGATCAAGGGGTAATTTAGAATACTGGTATCGAAACTGTACACAACTTTTAGATTTTAGTTTTCACATCAACAACAATTTCTTTGTCCTTCCACAATGTTTTGAATAAAGAAATAATTCTTGAAACTTGAATTCTGCTTCAAAGCAATCCTTTTAGCAACTTTCGGGCTTTCCTTCAAAAAGCTTAGTCCACTACCTTTAGTGACTGGGAAGTTAAACGGACTTTCTGCACCCACATAGTTGATTTAATAAAGGGCACGTCTTCCCCTTCTTATAAAGAGATTGTTATAGAAAGTTATTCTTCTCTTTGAGCACTTCAATTGAAAGATTTCCTGGTTATGTTTAAATTTTGTATTAATTTTCCACTTCAGCTTTCAAATTGAACAGTGACAGTTTTCTCACATATTCCACAAAGGCTATTTTTCCACACGGCGTTCCCAACAAAGAACACTTTTTTCATAGAACCAAAAATAATTTAACAAAAAGCAACCATGAACAAGTTTCTTTACTAGTAACTTGCAAGTCTCAACATTAGCTGAAGCCTTTAGGATCTTGAGAAAAACCCATTCATCTTTTCATACCTTGGTATTAAACCTACTCCTCTAAAAAAAATTAAAGTGGTGTCCACTCTCTCCTGAAGCCTACATACAGTCCCAAGAAGAAAGGAGGTGAGTTATTCCTAATTTCTGTTTAGCTATCTCACCCCAAGATTCAAAATGCCCATAGTGGCCATGGTGGCTTCTCTTTCCTACATGTCAAGAAACTGGCTTATTTTGGCATTGATCTCTCATCTCCAAGGCTGGTCTTCTTTCTGCACACCCAAAGAAAAGGACTAGCAAAAAGTTCAATATCCTGCAAGCATATCCCAACTTCAAGTTAAATAAAATCTGGGACATTTTGACAAAAATCCCAACAATGAATTATACCCAGTGAAGCCAACCCAGCCTGGTAAGAACCACAGGTTAGGAAAACAGGAATTAATACCAAATACGCTCACCACTGACAGTTCTCAAGAACAGTTCTGTACCGCTGTCAGAAGTGGCTTAAGCACAGTCAATCGCACCTTCAAGGCAAATAGTTGACCTCAAAAAATTTCTTCCAGCATTTTCAGGGTAATTTCCTGTTGGGTTTTTTCCTCTAACCTGGAAGAAGTCAGCAGGACTAACACATCTTTGCAAGATCAGGGCCTTGAGAACTACTTATAACTGTAGCTGCACTTACTGAGAAGCAATGAGATTTAATTAATACTTTGGTACTTGTCTGCACTAAAACTCAACATTATTATTTTTATAATATACATATTAGACATCTTCTTACTTGTTAGACACTGAAGCATGTTCTAGCATTCACTGTTTTATTACCTTTAGCCTGCCAAAATTCTTGAGGTTCTCCTAATTACTCTATCTTCTAAGATTCTACTACCATGAATTTCAGACTTTTGTCTTCTCTTTCTCTTAAATGTACATTTATACTGACATGTATTTTCCCTGCCACTTAAACTGTAGCTACATTGCAATCTCATAAGTATGGGCTTAAAGCCAGGGAGGCTACTTGTAACATAGTCTTGGAGAAAAAAAAAAAAGAAAAGGGGGGGGGAGTAAAATATCCTGTTACCATCAATGGGAGGCTTACACTTTTGAAGTGGGATCGAGTTTCCAGGGAAAAGACTTGGTGAAAGCTCACAGTAAAATTGTTGCGGCCGAGTTTACAGACAGACAAACCGAACCCTGTGACTTGAGGCCGGAGCGCCTCCTGCTGTTCAGCTGCGGAGCAGCAGTAGCGGTCAGCAACGCCGTGGGAGCAGACTGACAGTCAAGGCAACCCCGTGGGACAGCAAACGGCACTAGAACTCCACGGAACGCATGGGGACACCCTGCCTTCCCCAGAAGCAAATATCCGGCTCTTAAAATTAGTTACTAGAAATCTAATGAAGGATTTGCTTCCTTAATCCTGTTTCAGTAAAGAATAAATGTATATTTAGAAGATAAAATATATAAAAACATTTAAAATATACAGCATGCAAATACAAAACAGACACATTAAAAATATGTCATGAGTTTCAGCATCACTTCATATGTAGCTGGTCAAAATCTGGAGAACTAAAGAGGAAGTAAAAGATCTCATCAGGGATCACACTGTTTAATGCTCCCTCTGGTCCCAACATTTCTGTTTGCAAATATGGTTGTATATAGACCAAACTAAGAAACAGTAAACCTTTTGCAGCAGACACAGACATTGTCCCATCTGATATCTCTTGCAACCTTAGTGCTGCATGAGTGACATACAAGAAACTGCTCAATTACTTAATCAAGAGCTAAACCCCCGTAGTCTCTTTCTTTATACCTACATTTGTAAAGACAACTTGCATCTTACGTACACACAGGAAACTATGGGTGTGTACACTATCTAGAGCCACAGTAACAACAGCAGCACAAAAAGTATACCCCAAAGCATACATCTGCTTCCCTTTCAACAAAAACATTCCACTAAGCAGAAGAGAAATTCCTAATATAGAAATCCACAAACTACTACTGAGTCCCAAAAAATGACACAGAAAAGCATAAGCCATGCTCTGAGCACAGCACTATTATGAATATAACCATGGCACTTCTGTAAAAGACATAAACATAAAAGTAAATTTCTTCCAAAACAGGAAAACCCCTGAAGAACAAAATAATTAATCTACTAAATAAAAAGAATCTTAAGAGAGAAATTCATGACAGGTAAATATATCTTGTTTGAAAATATATTTTGTCATTCCATGATGCAAACATGCAAAATAAAATAGGATACAAGAAGTAAAAAATAAATTATTTATTGATGTTATAAATAAATAAAATTAAACAATACTTTTTTTTTTTAAAGTACCATTTTCCCATGGGGAAAAAAAAAAAAACAAGGAAAACAACATCACTTTTCCTTAGATAGGTAAGTTAATACTACAAGATAATTGGCTCACTTAGAAAGAGAGTAACAACAAATAGCCAGAAGTCAAATTCCAGCCAGTATGAAGCTTTGTGTGACACATAACAGTTATCATCTTCCTGTTACAGAAGTGCTGAACTGATCATACCACAGCATCCAAGAAGCATTCAAGAAAGGATGTGGTCAAACTGAGTTTTACAAGAGTAAAAGATAGTGGAATCACATTTGCATAGCTAGGAAGTGGAAAACAGAACACACTTAGGGCACAGACCTGATAAGGTATATTCCTGTCCTTTGGTTGTTGTATGAATACTCTGACTCCTGCCTAGATTCAGTCACAAAGCACAGCCTTTAATACTATGCAGTGGAAAATTGAATTTTACTTTTCAGGGCTGATTACCCAGTATCCAGTACCCTGTTAAATACCTGCAATATGGACACAATGAATGTAAAGCATCGTTCAGTCATAGATCCAAAACTTTTTCCAAAGACAGACCACTATCCAGAAAACAGAACAGTGAAAGATCTGAGCCCTTGTTTTTTTGTGTAGCAGATCTGCACACAATGCAGAGGAAAATCACTTTTCCTTCCGTCTTGTAGATGCTTTTAGACCTGACATAAAAAAATACTCCTGCCCAACCTGGAGGGAGAAAAACATTAGGCCCCAATCCTGCATTGTAATCAAAGAGGCACTACATAGGTTCAGGAGACTCTTCACACTGATCCAGCTTCCAGACTTGGTGTCTGAATAAATAAAAAATAGCAAAGATACCATGCCAATGTCTGGGTCTGTTTTACCTGCATCTCTCCCTTCATAAAGCTGCCATACAATTCTTAAAGTAACTTAATTGGGTCTCTTACAAACCCCACAAGCAAAGGAAATATTTTCCTTCCTAGTGCCAAAATGTGCAGAATAATCTATTTGCAATCATCAGCAATTCAATTATGAGATGGTTAGCTTTATGAGGTGATCTAAGAAGTGCAGTAAGACAAGAAGACTAGGGACAACAGGCTTCTGAAGACACTCCTCCAGGAGGAGAAAAAAACAAATACAGAGCCTTCTACCCCTAAGACCCTAACCCTTATGGCACATACCAATTCTGAAAACAAGGAAAGCAGACCCTAGAGGAAATGCAGAAAATAAATATGACACACAGTAAATTTCATGAACATTTGACAGTATGTTAAGCATTATGAATCAGAATTTAATTGTTGCTGTTTTGAAAACATTACACAGGCAAGGTAAAGTAGATATTTTAGCTACAGGATAGTATCTTGAACAAGTACAGCAGTCCTCTTCCACTGCCTGCTACTGACCACTGCTAAGCATGTGCTGTGGAGCACTGTGTGCTCTGGCATTGGCTACTGGGAGAAGATCTAGCAGATGGATACTCCTTTACCACTCCTGCATGGCAAGTTCTACTCACCCAGGACATGAATGTGGCTGCACACACATAGCTCAGTTCCCACCTTAGCATGCAGTAGCTTATGACAAGGCCAATATTAGAGCTGCTGCTCATAAAACTACTGCCTCGGAAACAAAGTACAAGAAAGCAGCAGAACAGCCAGGCCAATTGCTTGCAGTCTTCCATTGTCATGTCTATACTACCATAGCTTTCTGATCCAGAGTAAATTACTATTTTAACCAGATACATCTAATTTGTGTTTGTTTAAAAAACAAATTTGCAACGATGGAAGATTTTTCCTCCCCCTCTATGAGAGAAGCGCAACTTTCAATTATTTTTTTCCAACAGAAACCTTAAAGGTCACCGCTCCCAATCTAATAAAAGCAACATGCAGTGCTCATGTCTTTCAGAGCTGACATCTCATTATGTGCTGTGGTCTTGTGCACAATTTAAGTCTGTGTAAGGGATTTATTTCCCGTCTTTGCAAGAGAGATAAGAATGAATTCTATTCATAAACAGTGAAGATCTACTCAAGAAGCTGCTGTTTCAAGTCTGCAGAAGAGGATGAAGTTGCTTGTTCAGTAAGAAGTACAATCAAGTTAAAATATGAAGAGACGTTGGACTGCATTCAGTGATCAAAATTTATTTTTAAACATTACTACAGCTCAGCTAAGAACTAAAAGCAAAACAAGAATAAGGATTTTCTATCTGTTCTGAAAATGCTTCACCCTCTTTTATCTTCAAAGAGGGAAAATACTTCTCTGCAAAACAAGAGAGGAGCCAAAAACTTCTACAGACATTCCAGCAGTAACTAAGATATGTTACAAACAACTGTCTCACCAGATAGTATTTATTTTTTAATACTGAAGTACATCTTCAAAGAAAGCAATCCTGTTTACATTGAGAACTTTCTTTATCCTTATTGCAAGGACACTCATTTACACTACAATAAGGAACATAAGGAGCTTACCTCTCCGCACGAAGGACACCACTGTAGTAAGGGTGATCCCATGGCATCAGCGTCTGAAAGAAAATTCCAGCTTATAATTACAATAATGGACAACAAGTGAACCCAAAGTAAAAGGTTTTTTTCCTTTGAATATTTCTGAAGTTTCAACAAGGCACAGAACTTTAAAACATAACAGGAAGCACTCAGTGCTAAACCCATCATTGGTAATAGCATCATATATCATAACCTGAAACCTTTATTTTCTTAACATTTCATGAAGATTGTTCTTCTTACTCAACTATATAATAGAACTTCATACCAGATTTCAAGAAATACACTCAATTCAACTAAAAAGATACACCTAAATATGTACAGAATTAAGATACATACAATATACTATAAAAAATGGGCATGCATCTAACCTAGAGTACAGCCTTTATTTTTCAAATGAGTCAATTAATTCAAAACAAAGTGATACTCCCTTTCACGACTTTACATTCACTTTGTATATACCAACAGTTCTCTCACACTCAGTGCTTGTTTTAATACAGCAAGTTAGCAGTCATTTTGAAGCCAGCATGTTTCTCTTTCTAATTCTACTATGTTTTGTACACTAAAATAGACTTAATTGTACATGGGTAGCTTATACTATTAAAAAGGAACAAAATGAATCACCACATATGGAAATGTAACTTACTGAATTCTGAGGGTTGAGCTTCATTTTCATCTTTGTCATCATTTCAAAGTCTTTTTGAGTTCTGAAAAATATTTTTATGATGAAAGTGTTAATGAAATATTTTTGAGCAATGTAATACAGCACAGGATAATACTCCCTCCTAAGAAAATGTCCATCATTAGAGATTTTCAGTACCATTTAAAATAGCAGGCCCACACATACCAGGGTAAAAAAACTTCTCCATTCAGCTTCTGTCATTCAGGTACCTTCAAGTTAAGTCCCTCTTATTCCAGTTGTACAGCTCCAAAACATTACTATACACCCCAATTATACACAGCGATGAAATTGTTTTGTGCTGTGTGGAACTAAGGGAGGCAACATGGACAAATGGGAATTTGTTTATAGATGTAAAATATATGGAGTTGTGCATATGGCAAGAAGAACAAAAGGTGTTCTTCTAAACTTCAACTTGGTCTTTTTGTTTGCTGTTAACTGCATTTCCTGGCACATCATTTATTGTATTTAGTCCTGGGTGTTCTCTGATCACAGGCACAGAATTTATTCTAAGCAAATAGCTCCTCTGAAAACTCTGGGAAAGTCTTGCTTTTTGCTTCATCAGAGCATATAATAAGCAGCACTTAAGAGCGCATAAGTCCCTCTATTCTTGAAATAAAGAGTATGGTTAAAAAAATAACTTAATTGAAAAGACATACCTTTTAGACAACTGGTCAGACAGCTTCTCCAGAAATTGTCTTACTGTCTCTAGAAGGGGGGAAAAATAAGGAAATTATTTTTTCCCTTAAAGGATCTTACGTTTACATCAAAATATTCCAAACAAAAAAAAATCCCTTGAATTTTTTAATAAACTACTCCACTGACATAGTTTCAAGAGAATTTAGTACTACATTTACTTTGTTACATACAGAGATAATGACAACTTCATAATCTAGGGAGTGAGCATCAGTTCTAAAAAAACCCACCAGTTCCTACTCAGTGAGTATTGTCATTTACAGAGAGCATGAATATGGCATACAACAAAAGTAGCTGCAATAAAATACTCCACTGGAGCAAATATATGGAAACTTAGCTAAAGAAACAAACAACCTTTGACCATACGCATAACACAGTGCATTTGATTTCTCAACATGTCCTTCCACACATGCCTTATACCTGGATTTTTGGCCATTGTACCCTGAAGGGCCCTGTGGGCAAAGGTGTCATACCCAACCAGCTGTGCCAGACTGTTTCGGCTAGCAAGCAATTCCTCCAGTCGGCTCAACTGCTGAGCGTTGGAGTGAAGAAAAATCTTGTAAGCAGCTTCTCGCACCTAATACAAAATAAACCCAAAACCAAAACAAAACCACAAACAAACAAAAGTTAAAAAGGCCATTTACTACAGTGCAATTTTTAAGGGAAACAAGTGATGCAACTGAAGATCTGGCATAACAGCTCTATTTCACTGATGTTGTTCCGAAAAGGCCTAAAGCCTGTTAACAATAGTAATTACAACTGCCTGACAATTACAGCTCTTGCCCACCAAAGGTGGAATGAGGAAATACAACAAGACAATCTAACAGATCAAGACTGCCAAAAAGGCTCCTGTTCTCTTCTCCTGACAACAGTCCCCTCTCTGTTCCTCTCCCTCCTTCTGCCAACATCTGTGCTTCTCTGACCACTCTGTGGATTGTCTTCACTCACTAAAACTTCTGAAAATAAACCCAAATTGTTCTCTGTGCATCAGTTAAGCTGTCTCATGGAAGGATCTGATAAGAAACAGAGACAGGGTGAGGGGAAAGAAAAGAAAGGAAGAGAAAAGCCTTATTTCTTTTGTAGCAGAAAGCTATTAGTCTGCCCATCTGCCCACAAACTTTCTCATTTTCTCCAATTTCTAGTTTGTTTGGGTTTTCTCGTAACTCTGAAAAAAGAGTTACTCAAAGACTCAGAAAATCTGATCAAATGCTTTTATGTTTCACAAACCAATTGAAGATAATCTTTATTTTGTTCATATGGAGTAAGTTCAAGAAATCCAGCAACAATTTATGCTTGCCTTCATCTGAAATAAACTTCTCTCTTGGACAATACATTGTACAAGAACGCAGGTCCTGAGTTTAGAAAAAATATTAATATAAAAATTTACAAGTCATTCTGTACCTTTTCTGTTCTACCAAGCTTTCATTTTGAAAAAAGCAAATAAAGTAAGAGAGATGATTGCCCTTCCTTGGACGCAGTTCAGTGTCTTTGCAGCAAAGGCCAACAGCATATTCTACTAAAAAGCGCACAGCCATCTGTTCCACGTATGTCCAGACAACATTTGAACTACAATGTCCAGATTTGGGTTCCACAGGACAATAACGACACTGACATATATATTAGAGTGGGTTCAGCACAGGGCCACCAAGTTGTTTGGGAGCAGGAGTGCATGAAGCAGAATGGAGGCTGAAAGAGCTGAGTTTGTCCAGCCTAAAGAAGAAAAAGCTCAAGGGAGATCTTAATCTTTATCTACTTTGCAATCAGGCATAGAGAACATGCAGCCAGACTGTTCTTGGAGGTATAGTGCAATAGGAGAAGATGTAATGGACACAAGCTACAAGATGAAAAAATCCAATTTGATACCAGGAAGAAATAATAGTAGTGAGGGTGGTCAAACAGGCTGCTCAGAGAAGTAATGGAATCTCCATCCTTGGACAGTGTTCAAAACTCAACTGGACGTGTCACTGAGACACCTGATCTTCTTGATAGAGCTCTGAACAGACTCAAACTGAAAAGTTCCAAAAGTCCCTTCCAACCTAAATTATATGATTTCCAAAGAGCCTTTCATAAGATCTGCCTCAGAGAACTGCTTTTTTAAAGTGATATATTACTCATAGCTTCAGTAGCAATTCTGCAGATCACACTATTTTCAGGACAAGAGTTTATAGATAATATACAGTGAGTATTATTCCTTTATTTACACTCTACCAGTGCTGTAATTTAATTATTTTTTTTTATTTCTCACAGAAATAAATGTTATAGCTTGGATTCTACCACAGCAAGCCTTTCACTTTTTTTGTGACACACAAGATTTCAAAGCCACCTTGATTATTTAACTACATAGTATAAGTGAAGACAGAACACTTGAGTGTTTTAATATGCTTCTGGTCCTGGCATTGTATCTGGGAGTCTAAGGAACACTGTCACATTTCAATGGTCTAAATTAATTTTCAGTTAATAAATCTAAATTAATCTTTTTTAGTAAAGCAACATTAACTATGAATTGAGTATTCAGGATAATTCAGGTTGGATGGGACTTCATGAGGTCTCTAATCCAACCTCATGCACTAAGCATGAGACAGTTGTGAACAAAGACCAAATTGCACAAAGCTTTTTCCAGTCTGGTCCTGAAACCCTGCACAGATGGGAGAGACACCATGACTTCACTGTCTCCCTGCTTGGGTATCATCAGCAGGAAAAACTTCTCCAACTGGCATTTCTCATGTCCACTTGTGCCTGTTGCCACTTGTCTTCCTGTCATGCAACACTCTGAAGAGCCTGGCTCTATTTTCTCCACGATGTCCTTACAAGTACCAGCAGGCTGCTGTCAAGTTCCACCCAAACTAACTCTACTATAGGGTGAACAAGTCCAGATCCCTGAGCCTCTACTCAGTGCAATCACTCCAGTTACTGACCATCTCGGTGGCCTCTGCTGAAGTCACTCCTAAAGAGTGGGACTATAATCTCCTTCCATAGTCTCTGTCTCTGTCTCTGTTCATGCAGTTCAGGATGCTGTTGGCCATCTTTGCTTGCAGGGGCACTGCTGGTTCATGCTTAACTTGCCGCTCACCAAGACTGTGGGCCTTTTCTACATATCAGATCGAGGCAGGCAGCCCCATCCTGTCCTATTACCAGGAATTCTCAGTTTCAAGATGCAAGATTTTGCACTTGTCCTTTTAGAACTATATAGTGTTGCCACTGGAATATTCCCTCAGCTTCTAGGCCACTCTGAATGTCAGCCCTGCCCTTCAAGTGTATCTGTTCTTCCTCCCAGTTTGCTGCCACCTGCAAGTCTGGTAGGCAAGCACTCTGTCACTGATAAAGATGTTAAATGGGAGACCCAGGACAGACCCCTGCAACACTTCTTTCATTACCACTCTTCCTGTAGGGTACATTTCAACCATTATCCTTTTAGTGTGATCATGAAATTAGGTTTTTTACCTGTTAGTCCACAAATTCAGACTTAATGCCCTAACTTGGACTGAAGTCACTCAGGCAAAAGAAAGTGATGAGCATCTCAGGCTTAGCTGTGCCTGCTGCCACTAAGTCACCCACCTTACTCAGCACTGGGTCCATATTTCCCTTGTTCAGGCTTTTAGTACTAATGCACCAGTAGTTGGTCTTATTATTGCAGCTAATGTCCCTTTAAAGTCACAACTGCAGTTAAGCTTTGACCTTCTTGACATAATCTCTACACATATAGGCAATATTTATGAATTCCTCCCTTGGATCTTGTACCTGCTTCTACTTTATGTATGCTACCTTTTGGAAATGAAGCTTTGTTATGAGTTTCCTGCTTGTCAAACCTGGTTCCCGATACATCTACTTGGCTTTCTAAGGATCGGGATGCACTAATACCAAGTATCTTACTACCCTCATGTGCTTGGAGGATGCTACCTTTGGAGAACCATCTGCTTTCTTGAGCTCCTTTACCCTGCAGAACTGCATTCCATGAGATCCCACCTCCCAGTTTACTGAATTCAAGTCTGTATTCTGCTCCTCTTCTTCCTCCAACCATTCAGGATCCACACAGCTGTTACTTCATAGCTCTACAGCCAAGTATGCCATTGATTATTACATTCTAAAACAGGTTTTCCCTGTTAGTAATAACATCATAATCATAAACCACATGCATTTGCTTCACTAATAAGGAAAATAACAGATATACACTTCTATTATAGAGCATGTCAAAGCAAACTCAGGGAATACAAACCAGATCATCAGGGCAATCAGCATGCAGACCAGCAACTTGTAAATAATTGCCTTCGGCTATAAAATTATACCGAATATGCTCTGGCAAAACATGTTTGTCAATCTTGTTGGGAAGATGAGTTCCTATCAGAAATTCATTACATAAATCCAATATTCTGACGTTGAGGTCGACTGCCTTTTTACGCTGTAAGAAAAATAAAGTACAAAATAATGTTTTCAGACATAGTACAGGCAGAACTCAAAAGTTTCTAAAATCTCAGAGGACTTTTTCCAAAAATGAAGCAGAAAATACAACATTTAAAATTAGACCTACAGCATCAACAAAAGTGTAAAGCAGGGCTGAAGACAACATGATCAGATGCTCTTACAGATCTATAATTTCAGACATAAACCCCAGAGTTCAAGTTTCATGTTGTTCTTTATACAAAGCCGTTGCAAAAATATATTCTAGAAGCATTTTCTAGGTCACAAAACACCATCACAACCATGATCTTCAGAAAAACTACCACATAAATCTAGTAGAAGTGCATTTGTACAGATCTTTTTGTAGGGGGTGACTTAAATAAACAAGGTATTAACTTTATAGAGGGGCACGAGCTATGAACAGAGCAACCATACCACAAAGCATGGTGTAAGCTGCTGGTTTTGGCAAATCCAACACTAACTACCATGAAAGTATGTAAAAGCTCCAAAACAGGTAATCAGACCATACCGAGACAATCAATTTTGAACAAGATTTACAACTTCTGGTTATGTGAGCACCAAAGGAGAGCCTGGGCACACACCTGATCCCTTCTAAAACACTCTACTTGATTAACCTGACATTGCAGTGCATGGGTTGCTGCTTTTCCCCCTCTGGAAATATGCTGTTGACAGATAAGTAGCTATTTTACAAATCTGATGCAGACAACAAACACAGAAAACAGGATCTCAGGTCTTGCTTCTAACCCTTCAGAAGAGAAAGGAAGGAAATTGGGAAAAACAGTCAACATTAAAAAACACCATGTAGAAGTGATTTAAAATAGACAAAATCAATCACTTCTGAGAAGACAAAATTCCACAGAGGATAATGGGAATCTTGGAGGACAAACTGACCGAGAATCCCATGATTTCATGTCACACATTTTTCATTATCTGGTCTTTGGTAGACAGGCAAATTTCTGTTCATATATTGTAGCCAAAAATTACCTTTTCTTCATCCAAATGAATGCCACTGATCTCAAAATCAAACATAAAAAGTTCTGCCACTCGCCTAAAAATACAGTAAATCCCTGTTAAAATAGCCTCATTTGATAGTAAGCATAATTTTTAAACAGATTTTGCCTTTAGTAGTTATTTAGGTTTCATGTCTTTCACAGAGACTAAAACCACAGTTATACAAGTATTGTTATTACGGACAAAGACTTCTTATCTTGTAGGTCCTTAATAATCTACTCATTGAAAAAGGATTTTTCCTTTGTTCTTAGTCATATACATTAAGAATATGCTTCAAAATAATTCCTCTACATTAATTTAGATGTCTAACAAATTTGTGCAAATTACCATTTTAATTTCATTTCCCACTTCATTTATTCTAACATCAGAAAAATATCACTTCAAATCTAACGTCCTTGATCATGGGGAAAGAAGGAAGAAGGAAGTAACAAATACTGAGCTTGTCTGACCGTGTCAGCAAATAAGTAATTCAAACCTATAACTGAATAAACAGCTAATAAAACCTATGACAGAAATCATAAAGTAAATTTAAAATAAATTTACTGCTAATCTGATTTTGAAAGATATAAATAAACTTTTATAAACTGAAATCAAGTTGTATAGTCTGGTCCCTAATTTTACTGCTAGAAACACTCACATATACACCACAGTACAGTATATCATTTTAATCAAAAGAATATGATTGAAGAAAATCTTCAGTTCTCATTTCTTTGTTTTTGCAGATCTCACTTATTCAGTGTAAATATCTTGTGTTCTACAGTCACAGACATTCTCAACACAACTACAACCTTCCTAACTCCTGTGCCAGTAATTTAGAAGTCACTAATAAATTAATAACAGAGATGTGGTTTGCTTTTTAGTTGCATTTATTAATTTAACAAAACACAAGACATAAGTACAATAAGGAAAAATACATATAATATCTAAAAATTTAATTCTAGGAGGTTATATCAATAATGATCTATAAGCATTAATAATTACCTTGTTTCTGGATCTAGGGAACTCGCAACATTTTCATCAGCTAGCAGACGTCTTAAACTCTGGCACAGTTCAACATCTGTATTTAATCTGAAAAGATAAAGAGTAAAAGAATCATACATTAGCAAGAGACACTAACATTTCAGTTTCTTGTTATTACTCATTCAAAGGCAGATCTTAGTATTTACTGAAACAACATTAAAAGCCAAGGACTGTATTTTCAAAATGCTTTCTAGTTCCCAATCACACTTAAAAACTAGAAAGATTGTATGCAAAGCACATGTGGACAAACCGGCATGAAAATAGGTCTTACACATTCAATAGGAAAATACTTTTGAATGGTATTTTGTAGCAAATATGAGCAAGTCTAAGACTGATGGCTTATGTTCCATGAACAAAGATCATCATGGTAACAGCATAAATCTGGAAGATCTGTTTTCTAACCCTTATTTTGAAAGGACTCCATTAAGGGAAAATCTGTGCTTGAGTTTGCCATCAGATAAATGTGCTGCTGGCTGCCACTGGAGTAGACTTAAGAGTTCACTAACCCCTGGATATTTCCAGACACCGATCACTGTACCTGTGCAGACAATACTACGTCCATTGGATTTGCTGGCATGTTATCTACAAGCATCTATGTCAACCTGCATTACTGGGTGGGAATTGCAGTGGGGAATGAAACATATGCATACAGTAGTTTATTAGCCTCTCAGGATAATTTGTGAATGTTTTCATCTTTCTAAAAATTTTATATCTGAAGTGGTACTCAGATATTATAGTCATATTATTATAGATGGCTTGCTGAATCGAACTCTTGAGGAACCCAGTTTCAAGTGAAAGGTTTCTCAAACATGCTGGCAAGAACAAAGCAACAGAATTTACTCTTAGAATTCTCTTTTTAGTCAGTACTGCTGTCTTCCTCAGAATATAAAAGGCCTCTTCAACTCACTGTAGGATACCAGATCAACCAGTCACTACATCCACTGTTATTGGGAGTCCTGAGGGAAGCAACCAATTCCAGGTGACCTTCACAATACTGCTTGGTAAAGCATTCA
This sequence comes from Pyrocephalus nanus, assembly GCA_038380795.1. NCBI lineage: Eukaryota > Metazoa > Chordata > Aves > Passeriformes > Tyrannidae > Pyrocephalus > Pyrocephalus nanus. Next base: position 45,704,249 of record CM076259.1, read on the forward strand.
CTAAGAAGGCTACTGCTGAATCCAACAGGAAGGGAAGATACTGAAATGACACAGTATTAAGATCACCTCTTTCTACTTCTCAACGGCAAGAGCAGAAAAGAAGCAAATAAATTCACTATACAGAGGTAACTTTCAGAACTTAAGCTTTAAGGTATTATACTTTAAGGTATTAAGAAAAAAGGCAACCCAAAGAAAAGCCAATCTTCAGAAATGGAAGTGTTTAAAAACATGTTCTATGGAAAGAGGGTTTTTAATGAAGAACAAGCACACCAAAGTGTATCAGCCATATATCACAGCCCTAGATAGATACACCTTCAAACACTCATTTTAACAGGAAATTGTCCCTTCCTCTTTCACATATCCCACTCACTGTCTGAATTCAAAGGGTCAGCAATACAGAAGAAAAAGTATTGCGAAATGTAACAGCTTACATCTTAAAAACAAATTAGCATTTTGTACATACCCTTTACAACCACTAGTGAATTGTCACAAGTCCTAGAAAAATGTAGCTTTGAGCCTTTGATGGGTTTCAGTGACATGGAGTCAGAAACTGAAACTAAAATAGAAAACCTTTCATGAGATACTGTAACAAATCTAAACCCTTAAATATCTAATGGAAGACTGACACTTCTGACACTTTGTTCTCATGTGCAAATCCTTCCAACTTAGTTTTGTTGATCGCTGTTTTCATAGATGATCATAAAGTAATTTTTAAAGATGTGTAAGGAAATAGTAAAAAAAAAAAAAAAAAAGAACAAAGAAAATAAAACATACTTCTCTACCACAGTACCAATGTTCCTGCAAGCTTCTTCAGCAGCCTCTCTGAATGCAAAGTCAGGGTGGGCAACTTTCACAAAATCAGCCTGACAGATCATAAGAAGAAAACAGTAAGTAAAAAAGAATCTTGCCTTATAAACAAAGTTGCATTCAAGCAGTTCCACTTCTGTTAACCTTTATTTCTACAGTTCTGTGAAATCTTTCTGCAGAATTTGCCAGTTTTTTCTTTAAACATAAAGCTGATTGGAAAACTTTGCTAACAATTATTAAACCAGACAGGCGTGTATCTTTCCAAAAATATCATTAATCTATACACTTCTTAGAAACACTGTAAGTATAGTGTGTCTCTTACACAGAGCTAATCCAATGTATTTAAATGTAATTTAAAAATTAAAATGTATTTAAAAGACTTTTAAAACTAAATTTTCTAGTTAAGAAGAAAGCATGCCACCAAATGTGCATAAAGGGCTTTTCAAACCTTTTTTACTCTTGTGTATAGACCATCAAGTTATGCTTTGACACAGCTTCCTAGTAGGAAGAAATATGTTTCAAGAGTAAAATAGAAGTTCTTTTGAATTCAGAAGAAGGTTTTTATTTGACTTAATGATTTTTTTGTAAGTCTCCAAATACTTAAAGGGGTCCATAAGGCTAGAAGGATACTAAAAGAGGGCTGGGGAGCTTGGGGCTTCCATGACAAATTATGGAGATTCTGGCATTGAACTGATAAAAAATTAAAGATTGGGAATATATTTAATTAAAGTCTAGGAAGACATTGTAGACATTTAGCATGATTGTACAGAAAGTATATGCAAGAAGCTTCACAGTGTAGTAATATGATTGCAGTTTGGTTGAAAAGGCAGCCTTACAAATGCTACACATTTCAGATTTTTACTTCTTAGAATCCCTCTTTAAAATTCCTCATAATACTGACAGAATAGGTGCTAAATGACAACACCTGCCAACAGGTAACAGTCACAAAATTGCTTTGAGACAGAGATCTGCAAGCTGTGCATCTTTGAACACAAAAACCTGAAAGCAGTACATAGGAGGTAATTTTAACTCAGCAAACTAATACAAAACCATGGCCATTGAATTTTGACATCAGTGTTTTACTTAGAAATTGATTGATTAAGCAGAATTAGACGTAGAATATACAAAACATAAGAACTAGTGACTTGACAAAGCACGTAACAAACAATGTCTTAAATCTAGAAAACGAAAAGAAATAAGATTTGAGAACTGAAAACACACAGACATTCAAATGCGAAAACCCAAGTCAAAAAACTTGACAAATGATTTCAAAATGAAGGTTGGGTCTGCTTCCTTCAACCAAAGCATGATGCTTTGGTAAAAGATATACTTTAGGCAAACAGTTTCCAGAAAGCAATATGAAATGCTCTGCTAAACTTAACATTTTGTGATGTAGAAGATCAGATCAAGTACTCTGAATTTGTGGACCACAGAAACTATAGTCTAGGAAATATTTCTGTTAATAAAAAAATAATACTGTTGAGTTTCATCTGCCACTTTTAATCTGCAAGGTCTCTACAGACCTTCACCTTTTAAAGTTCAAAACTTAAAAACATGTGCATTGCAAATTATCTTTGAAAGCAATCCCCTTTTTTCCCAAGTGTAAGTGATGCTGGAAAGTTTATGTACTAATATTACAGCAGAAATACAACACTGATGTCACCACTGTTTTTCTTGTTGTTGCTTTTATACTATTTTTACATCTGTTTTAAAAACAACTGGAGCTTGACAGGATTTGTAATTACCTATCAGTTGGTAAAAACATGTAATTAACTCTCAATCAATTTAATTTTATCTCAGCACAAAACTTCATGGCTCTGTCTGCTACTTACTGTAGTGCAGAAAATCATAAAATGGAACACCCTGGTGTAAGCTCAGTCAGTTTTAAAGGATTCATTTTTACTTTATGTAATAATAAAAAAAAATAACTTACCAAGTCTGCTACTCTGCACAAGCTATCTGAAAGCTGATCAAAGATCCTTACAGTCTCTGGCCCAGGTGGTGTTGAACATGCCTTCTGGACTAGCTGTTCTGACTCTTGCAATGCTTTGTCTTGTGCTTCTTGAAATCCTTCCGGACAGCTCAGTTCTGGAACACCAAACAGACCCTGCAATACAGAACATAACGAAAACACATCACTATTACCCTCCTTAATTTCTGCATCTTTGTTTCAGGATTGAATTCTCACTATGGAATTTTATCAAAATTACCCTAGCTGGCATATTGTAACACTTCACTAAAACATTCCTACACAAGTGTCATTATAAACAGAATAGTCACAAAACCACAGACACTGGTATGATGTGAAAACATGTACATTTCCCAAAGCAAACCTCACTGAGGTTTTTTTAGCCAGTATTGCTCTCGGTAAACCTTAAGAGTTTGACATCAAATCCTCACAAACTCTTCTCTTCCACACCATAAACTCCTATGCCAACCTTTTCTCAAAGCATTTATCTTGCTTCCAAAGCATGGGCACCAAACAAAACACAGGAAGTCCACTTAGGTTTGAAAATGAGGGAAAATCACTCCTTTGACGCAAGAATATTAAGGAATATAACAACTAAGTAGGAGTGTCAAAACAGTGAATGAGTTGGCCAACAGCACTAGATATCAATGGATTGCAGGCAGTAGGACAGTTGTTTTGGGCTCATTAAACGAGCCTCAAATAGTGGAACCAAATTTCAAAGGAATAATCAGCAACCGCCAAAATTTGTATGGTATGAATAGTTTTATTCCTGAAGTTCCTGCCAAGCCTGGCCCTGTCCCACGGGGCAGGGTAGACACAGATAGCAGTGGAAGAGAATTACAAAGCTCCTACTGCTGATCAAACAAAATTACTAACACTGGCTGCAAGAGAAAAGTTCCACAATACAGACAGTAAATAGATTTCATAGAATCATAGAATCTCCTGATTTGCAAGGGAACCACTAGGATCACTGAAGTCCAACTCCTGGCCCTGCACAGGACAGCCCCAAGAATTACACCATGTGTCTGAGAGCACTGTCTAAACACTTCTAGAACTCTAGCAGGCTTGGTGCTGTGACCACCTCCCTGGGAAGTCTTTTCCAGTGCCCAATGAACCCCTGGGTGAAAAACCTTTTCCTAATAATTCCTTAATTTCATTTAAATTAAAACAACATCTCTTCAAGCAGTACACTCCCTTTGCAACTGCCCAACTGCAACACAAGCATCTCCTTACCTGCTAACTACAGCATCTAACAGTGAAAGGCACATCATTTCACACATCTATCCCTTCCCAAATTTAACCTCAGTATCTAAAATCACAATCTGGATTTGCAGATCTGCAAGGCAGTCACTTTATAATGCACCTTCTGCAAACTCTTTGTGTTACAGCAATCAGCTGCGGGTTTGCATATAGCTTGCAAGTGTTTATCCAAACAAAACAAAAAACCTATAAATTGACAGCTTGTCTGTAAAAGTATATATTCTGAATGAAGCAAAAGCATCCCTTAAAGTAAGTATCTGGGACATTCTGAGTTGCTTTTGCCTATTTTCTTTCTGTCACTGCTGCTAAAACTGCCTTGCTGCTAAAACTGCCTTCTTTTTTTCCTAAAGACAGAAACCCTTTCTTCACACTTCCCATGTTTTAATTTATTATTTGGGAACAGGAACTGGACCAAAACAAACATTGAAACAGATATTTATATATATATACACATGCACTTAGACATAAATATTCTTCTATCATAGCACTCTTCAATAATGCTTGTTGTACAAGAGACTCAAGACTTCACTCAGATCCCCAACCAAGGGTTGCAATATCCTGCAATATCCCAGAGCTCCTGGCCTTCCTGCTGCCCTACATCATCATTCACCCTCCCAAGAGAGCTCTTCCTGCATGTGTAGTCCCCTGTGACCAGGAAGTATTTCCTCTTAGAAATAAATTAGCCATGGAGCTCCTCTTCCATATGATACCAAGTTTGACATAAAAATTGAAAAATTACGAAAAAAATGAAGCCTGGTGCAGTTCTCTATGTTCTTTAATGGCATTGGCTGCATAGATGCAGCCTTACTCTCTTTGCTTGGCCTCAGCATTTACATCCTACTTGTCACAGCGCCTTTGTGAGTCTGAAATATATATCTCTATTCCCAAATTACTGTGGGCCAAGTGAATCATCCAGAACTCACTACCCAGGCTAGCCAAATGGACAATATGTAACTGCATTATTTCCTGAAGCAAAACTTACACCAGTATGCTTGCAGAGGCAGGAGAACCAATAGAAAAGTTTCCCAAACAAGTGCTAGACTATAAACAGAGGTCAGATTTGTCCTCAGTACACCCCAGAGTTCAACAGCTTCACCAGCCTGGGCACCATGACAAGAGTAGCTGAGTCAGCAGGCAAACACCTGGATTTTACAGCTGTAACTATTCTGCATACACTGTGCCATCTTACTCTGTCCAGGAGCCAGCCTGTTGATTCCAGGACACTCATTAACAAATGCACTTGACTCACCCCAAAAAGAAACATACCAGAGAACCCAAGTGTCACCAACCCAGCAAACAAATGCGCTTTTTTTTTTTTTTTTTTTTTTTTTTTTTTTTTTTTTTTTTTTTGCCACAGGAAAGATGTCAAGAATAATGTCCAGGCAAGAGGATGTCGGCAGCGTGACAGATCCCAAAGCGCTGCTAGAGGGTAGTGGCACGACACTGACAGAGGAACGAAGGCACAGCCAGGTGGGAGCTTGGAGTGGAAGGGGCAATGGTTGGGGCAGCATCTGTGTGTACATTTGGGCGCTACTGAGGCTCAAAGCAAGTCTTTCCATACACGAGACCACTGACTGTCAAACTCTTCTGCGTCCAAGAGCCAGAAGTTATCGGTTCATTAAAACCAAAATAAACTGAACCAAATAAAAATTTTATATTAAAAAAAAAAAAATTACACAGGAGAAAAAAAGAAAACTACCCTGGAAAAAAAAAAATCCCTTAAAAGAGTTGCGATAAGCAGAGCAAAGCACCCTGCTGCCAGCGGCCAGGGCCGCCTCCTGCCCGCCGCAGGCCCGGCCCTCCCCTCCCGCCGCTCACCGTCTCCCTGCCCGCCGCGCCGCCGCGCAGCGCCTGCTGCCGCTGCTGCTTCGCGTCAAAGGCGCTGCCCACGGGGCACCAGCTGGTGCTCACGGCCCTGCGGCCCGGCCCCGCCGCCCGACCCCGCAGTGCCCGGCCCAGCGCCGCGGGCAGCGCCCGCCGGCAGCCGCCCAGCATGGCGGAGCGCCGTGGAGCGGAGCACACCCGGCACCCACACCGACACCAGCACCGCCCGCTCAAGGTGCGGCCGCGACCTCCGCGCGTCCGGGCTGGGAGGCGGGGGCGGAACAGGAGGCGGAGCGGCGGCACAACGCGGGGCGGAGCTCCCTGATCTCACCGCCCCTCAGCCCACCCCCTCCATTGGATTCGCTGCTCACGCTGGTCCGTGGTTCCCCGGGCTGTCCTGAAGCGGCTGCTTTCGCTCCCCCGATCCTTCCGCTTCCCCCGGCTGCCACTCTCCCCTGCTCCCTCCCCGGCCGCGCTGGAGCCTCTGCCGGCTGATCACAGAATCACAGAATATGCCGAGCTGGAAGTGACCCACAAGGAGCATCGAGTCCAGCCCTGGGCCCTGCACAGGGTCATCCCCAGCAGTGACAGCACGTGCCTGAGAGTATCATCCAAACGCTTCTTGCACTCTGATATCTGTCCTACACGTCCTCCAGTTAAACCTAAGTCCATTTTAAAGCGTCTCTTGGCTTAGTTGTTTCTGTGACACAAACTTAACGGCGGGTAGCGTACAGGGGAAAAAAACCTCCTCTTGGTGAAAAATTCACATAACCCTTTCCTCTGCCTTTGTATCTCCCTTGCAGTCATTTACTTAACATGAGAAGTGCGGCTGTTCTTCCTGAAGAAACCCACTGCGCCATTTTCTTTTGGGCTCTGTGATCCATACTTAGGGTTCAGCAACTGTGAAAATGTGCCCGCATTCCCTTGCCTCCCTGACATCCTGAGGGGTGATGGGAAGCCAGGCCTCATGCTCCAACCTGCATTTGCACTGAATTTCATGGTGCTGACCCATCTTCATTGGCATCTCTGCTTTATTCTCTACTAAGGGAAGTGGATGAAACTTACAACATTTTTTGATATATTTTTGAGTTTTAGAAGGGGGAGGGGGGAGAGAAAATTAAAAAAAAAATCACAGAAATTAATCTTTTATGGCACATCAAGGAAATATCTCTCAATCAGTTCTCTGGTATGACTGCTTCAGTGTTGATTAAATATTATCTTTCATTTGTTGCCCTGGCTAATTCTGAAGTACAGTAGTATTATGTTGTATTTTGCAATTGCCTTTAATATCTGCCTACATCGAAGAATCTACAGGGCACTTCCTCCTATCCCTCCATTTCACTCCATTTCAGACCTTTGGCTATATGGAAAGCAAAGAACCATATTTAAAAGCTATAAAATTCACCCAGCTATGATAAAACTTGCTTATGCCGTAGAACAAGCAAGTGGCACATGTTTGATACCTGTGAAGGTATCCTGGCCTCTAGCAGCATGGTGCTTTGCTCTTTGATACCTGTGAAGGTATCAAATTGCACTAATTCCAAGTTTAAAAATTATTTTGAAATGGTTGGATGCAAACTAACCGAGTTTCAAGACCACCTACATATGCCACCTTTGAAGAAATAAACTGGCTTAGAAGTAAATGCTGCTTCATGTTTATACAAGATGGCAGGGACCCACATGTCATAATTCCAGAATTTTTATCTTTCATTTTGTCCCACTTTTTTGAAAAACATTTGTCCTTCAGGACTTGTGTATGCACCCCTGCGCATTCCTGCAGTAAGTCACCAAACCACTAATGTGTTGATTCAGAAGAGTTGTCCTCTCTTGTGCAGAAGCTGTTCCTGAAAACAACTGTCTGTTTTCTGTCAAATCCAACAGAAATTGTCCAGCAGATAACAACTTTATTAGGGAGGGCTGAAGCACACAGACATACAGCATTCACGGATAACATGGAGTTATGTGGTGGGCAATGGCAGTGGCTCCAGTGAGTCAGAGGTGCTGAAGAGGAGAAACCCAGAGAAGGTGGTATCATCATCAGCGTCTGCAAATAGCCCATTGAAAGTCTCCCCTTGGTGAGCCTGCAGCCACACCTCGTCTCCTCCCTGCAGCTCCAGGATGGCAGCTCCTGAGGCCTGGTCCTCTCCACTCTGGTACCTGTCCACAGTGTGCAGCATCTTGATGCCATTCTTAACTAGAGCTACTCGGACGTTCCTTGAGTAGACAGTGATGTGGTAGGTGAAATAGTAAACACCAGGGTATTTGCAGGTGAATTTGCCAGTAACTTGGTTGTAGTCATTGAGACTATTATACAGCACCTTGTCAAACTTGATTGGGCGATTTGGAGGGGGAAATTTGGTGGCAACTGTAAGGCCAACACTGAAAGCACTCCTTGGCAGGACTCCTGGGGCACCTACATTCCCCTTTTCTCCTCTGTCTCCTTTCAAGCCTCTTTCACCCTGAACTCCTGGATTACCCTGTGGCCCTATATCTCCAATACTACCTTTAGGACCTGGATTACCAGTTGGGCCAACTGGCCCTGGGAAACCAACTCTTCCAGGGTGGCCAATTTCACCCTTTGTCCCTTTTGGACCAATGGGTCCAATGTCTCCTTTTAACCCCTTTTGTCCTTGCAATCCCAGCTCTCCCTTCTGACCTTTGTAACCCACTGACCCTATAACTCCTTTTGGCCCCAGTTTGCCAGGTCGTCCTCTTTCTCCTTTATCTCCTTTGTTCCCCTTCTCTTCAACAGTCCCATTGGCTCCTAAAGTAAAGAGAAAAAAAAAAAAGAGGGAAAAAAAAAAAAAAAGAAAGTTACTTGTGGTCTTCCACTGGATTAATAGGGCACAAATTGAGTTTCATCATATGGAAATACATGTGCAGGTGTGTGTCAGCACTGTATATACTGTGCTCACTGTACACACAATTTCTCATACATTTAAGTGCAGGATAAACATAATACCTAAAGAACCTCTTATTGTGTTCGAAAACAGGTGCTCTTGCTGACAGCAGAAAGAATAAGCTCAAAGAAAGGAAAGCTGTCTACAGGATGATGACAGCTCACATCATCTCAGGCACAAGCAGCATCCGTCTAGACATTTGTTTTCAGCCTTTGGTATACAAAATGGGTGACATGGTTCACAATTTAATTTTTTTGACACCACCCAGAATTTGCTTGCCATGTGTTTCTATAATTTCTATGTGATGGAAGTTTGCCTGGGTTACCTAGATTGCTACTGCAGCACAACTAAAAGCTTTTTGTCCTAGTTATTTGTCACCATATGCTCCATTTATCCTTCACCCACTCTTGGTCTGGAGTTCAAAGCCTTTGAAAATCCTCTGTTTGCTGCACAAGGCTTTGAAAGTGAAGATCCCATGATGTGAAGGAGATGTTAGCAGTTGATAGACAAAAGATACCAGAGAGAACATACGCTCAATCAATCAGAAAAAGAACATGATAATTTCTGCAATAGGGCCTCTGGCTTCTTATGTTTGGAGTAATGCTCCTTGTACAGTTGACTGTTCTCAGTTTACAAGTGAGAGTATTTAACAGAATCAATGAACTGAAAACAAATGACATGGTGTGGTGAGCCTCTGGGAAAAGCAGCATTGCTACATCAGGACAAGGATACAAGAGAAGCAAGTAGCTTTAGCATTTCTGGCCTCATGTCTTACGCTCCTTCAAGGGATGTTTCTAATAGACTGGAGAAAAGTCTGAGGGATGTAGGGCAGCTTGTAATTACTTCCATGCAACCATATGTTATTTCTCAGGGTCACCTTCAGGATTCTGGAGAACCTGGACCCCGTCATTGGCAAGTTGCTGTTGGATATACACATTGTCTGCACAATGACTCTTAGGATAAGAAGTCCTTACTTACATATGAAGTATACAGGATTTATGAAATTTTTAGGTGTATAACTTGTGTCTTCTACAATTTGTTTTAAAAGTCCCTTTCTCTGAAGTTTCATAGATAGCTACAGGATCCTCACTTTCCTGAGGTAGCTGCAGATGCAATGTCTTGCTTAGCAGATGACAAGAGGATCAGAGATGGGAAAGGTAGGATAACAGGCTGAGTGAACAAGTTGTGGGGCATCAGAGGCAGTGGGATAATTTGAGGTGGCAAATTCCTCTTGTATTGTCAGCATATGTGTGCAGCCTCTACTACTTCAGTAAAAAGGGGGTTTTAACCTTTATGGTATTTTGCTACAGCTAGAATGTATAGCACGTCCAGTATTCACAAACAGAAAGACAGCAGTTGATAGACAAATAATAAATTGAAACACTTCTCTGACCTTGTTCACCCTTCTCTCCATTGGCACCATCTTTTCCTGGAAAGCCGGGAACTCCTGGTTCGCCTAGTACAAAATTAAAAAGCAGATTTTTATTAAACAAATTACCAGAAAACTTGGGATGAGTCCTTCTTCAATCATTCCTCTCCAAGCCTGGCCAAACAGTATTGGAAAGCGTACTCTTATTCCTGACTTTTAGTGGGGTGCCACTGCTGGTACTTTTATCTTATGGAGAGATTGACAGAGAGCACAGAAACTCTGCTTGAGGATGGTGCTTTTTTGACACAGAAGGAATCCTTGGCAAAAAAAGGTGAGTTATTGAGGTGTGTAGAGATGCTATATCCTTGTAAGGACCACCAGGGTAAAAACTTCTTGTCCTGTTGTTGCCTCCATCCATGGAAATGGAATGAGGAAGCCACATTCAGGAAGAAATATTGCAGGGGCCAGAAGCCCATTAGTAAAACATGGACATGGTTTAGGAGTGGACCTGGTCTTGCTGGGTTAAGGATTGGACTTGATCATCTTAGAGGTCTTTTCCAACTGTAATGATTCTATGATTCTATAAATAGTAAACTCACACCTCAAGAAGAGATGTGCAGGAGTCTGACTGATGGTATTGAAATGTTACAGTGGAGTAATATTGCCTGTAAATCTGAGGAAGGCATTCACGCTCTTGATCCCTGTATTTAGCATGACATGGACTTTCTACTGCTCTGAAGAGACCAGTTATAGAAGTCATTTTTGTAGTAAAGTCAGAGATGACCAGAAGATGATCAAATAATTGGATTTGCATCCAGAGTGCAACAGAAGAAAAAAGAGTTGGCAGTTTGGATGTAACCATATTCCAAGGGTAGCTCTCCAACCATACTGACCTGAGAACAGTTCTTTAGCAGTTTTCTGCACAGTGGGTGTAGCCCAACATGTGCTGAATTTTCATTGGTAAGGAACAAAATGAAGTCTCATGTATTTAACTGCACTGCAAAGGTGTACGTAGTACGTACAATATAAAGAATGGTACAATCACCCCAATTTGTTCCAACAGAGAATAGTACAGTCATCAAAACAAATTAATCAAGGAAAAAATGTTGGGGACTTTATCAGAAATCACTGGTATCATGTGATAAGTCATTGGAGTAAAGGGAGGACCTTTATAAGATAAATGAAAATAGGCAAGCTTTAGATTTTCCATTTTCAAACCTTCCTGGAACCATGCATATAGAAAAAGAGGGCAGTTAAATGTATTTGCATATTAAGATGCTAGTGGACTTTTTTGTTTGTTTGCTTCTAGATTTTAGCCAAGCTAGGGCAGGGAAAGCTGAAGGAACTTGTAAGTGATTGCTTGGCAAAGAACTATAAATCATTTTATAAACAAAAGAGTTCAAAAAGAGTAACTCCTTAGCAACCACTGGGGTAAATACCTAAGTAGGTGGACTTGTCTTTTGGTGGTCCAGGGAACACCATAAGCAGTGAAAAGTCTTCATTGCCCAAATTATAAGTGCTGGTTATTTTTCAGCTCTTCTAGTTTACTCTATAGCCACACAAACAGCTGTGGTCTCTAAGAGAGATTCAGGTGTTAGGAAAAGGATCTGGTAGATCTTGCCTATACCAGCATAGCCATGACATAACTACACATCAACTACACCTTCAACACTGATTCTGCAACACACACTGTTTGAGGATGCATATACTTTTCTAGTGGAGCAGGTGATTAATTACCGTAGCAACCCAGTCTGTTAAATACAGGCATTTCCACTAGCTTGAACCTGCTGTTGTTTTTTTTTTTGTTTACTGGGCTTGAAGCTTTTATAAAAATATAGTTGCTATCTTAAAAGAGTAGGAGAAGGTATACAAGCTTAAAAATTTTCAAAGAGTCTTGAAAATATTCCCACAATAGAAGATAAAGCCTTTTTTCTTTTGTTTTTTTATCCCATGGACCTGACATCTCCATAGTATTAGCTGTCTCACTTTCATTGTTAAGCCTTTCTTTATATTTCCTTCTTCAAACAAGTAAACAACAAATGTCTGAAATGTTTTCTGAAGACTATGCAGAATAATCCCAGTCATGCAGAGTGACTACAGACAAATTTGGGAATGAATGGCATTGCATTTGATACATTAAATCATTTATTCTGAATGTAGTACCTGTATCTCCCTTGTCGCCTTTTGAACCGTCGCGTCCATCACGGCCAGGTGTGCCATTGTGCCCAGGATTGCCAGGGATGCCAGGATACCCTTGGGTACAGACAGCCTGTTCTTCTGTTTCTGCTGTGCTGACTACAATAGCCAGCAGTACAATCCAGCTTTTCATTCTTTAGATAGGTTATATAATTTTGGCTGAAAACTTTAAGAAAGCAAAAGTACATCTGTGTAAGTCTGCCTTGGAAGGGGGTGCAGGGTGGTGGAGGAAGGAAAACGAGGAAATGGGTTTTCACCATGTCTATTCTTTTGGTTTATTCATAAGTCTCTATATAGCATTAATTACAGTCTTGAAGACTACTGAGTGCTATTTTAAATAATAATTTAATGGGAATATCAGCCATAGCATCATTATACATTTAAAACATTAACTTTACACAATTTAAAATATTCCTTATTTCCTGTGATTTGGAGCATCATATTCTGTTTTGTATTTTCTTATGCAGCTTGACTTATGGAAATAAATGGCTCTGCGAAGGGAAAGTTTGATGTGGGTAGATGGTGAGCAGCTAAAGTCACAAAACCTGTGGGGAGGTTTAGAGCTACCCTTGATGTCCTCAGAATCTATCCAGCAAACAAGAAAACAACAGCTCGGTGCATCCCATAAAGTTTTACATTGTTCTATTTAAACCATAAGTGCATTGACAAAGCTTGGATTTCATGGATTTGGATGAACTTAACCCAGATTTCAAGGTCATAATAAAAAGGCAATTCAGGCAAAAGTGTTCATTTTTAATTTCTTTTCCCCCCCATCAGTTGCAGCAAGGAATATACAGTTGCAGCAACTATAGACCAAAGAACTTCCAGTGACTGGTCTTACTCCAACCAAAACCATGAACTCCCAATGCCTGGCAAGTCTACAAGGTTTATGTACTAGATAATACTACAATAATAATGTTTTTGCTGTCCTGAGTCTCAAAATTTCAAGTCTTGTGAGATGATTCAGGTAGGACCTGTGATCCCATATTCATGCACAAGGATTCATACAATGTCCTGTTTCTCTGAGCTGTAGTTTTGCTTATTTAACATATACACATTCCTCTTGTTCAGAAATCACTTTGTAAACTCCACTAGCCAGAACAGTGCCCAGAGAGGAGCTATTTCATGGCCATTGCTGCTTTTCAGAATCATGCAAAAGACTGCCTACATCCTTCAATAAGAATAATTATAGCCTGCTAGTGATATTTAATCTAAATATTCTTTTAATGTAATTTATATAGGAAGACATAATTTTTGAGACATGTTCCTTAATATTTTTATTCTGTGCTCACAAAAGTTCCCTATTTTGTAACAATTACCAGAAATCTGATTTATGGTATCTTCACCAATGATCTAGAGAGAGATATTTAATCACTAGCCAGCAAAATCCCACCTTATCTGCTGCTTCTGGTTAACACCAAAGAAAGTTGAAAAATCGATAAAACATTTGCTACTTCTGAGCTATATAAACTTTTTCTGCCTTAGTCAAAAGACTCCAGAAGAGTGCAAAAGGAAGTGCTCTGTGTGACACTGTTAGGATGTGATGCACCCCATGGAGAAGTCTGACAGTCTTTGTCCACTTACAGAAAACCCCGCTCTCAGTTGTCTAATGGAGCATTTCTTGCCAAGAGAATAGACAGTTTGATCCCCATACATGCACCCCACTCCACAAGCTGACATTAATATCATCATTACATATATAGGATCCTTGCTCTTACCTCATTCACTTGGTACTTGCAGTGTTCTTGGGCATCTTTACCAGAGTGGAAAAGCTTCATGTAAAGGAGTGCACGCTCAGATATGTGTCTTGAGGACAAGTACCTGTTTGGTCACTAAATTCTCAAAGGTCAGTGATTTAATTTTGAGAGCTGTTCAATAATTAAAACACAGTTTTATAGTGGAATTTTCCTATTTATTCCAATATTAAGCTGAAGTGCTCTGTGTTTTGGCTTTTACCACTGTTACATGAAAGAAAATTGTTAAACCGGATTAATAAGGCTTTGATTTGCCTGTTCCATTCTACAAATATGTCACAAAAATGTTAACCTTTAACGTGTTGGTTGGTTTGTAGGATGGAAGGCACGTCTCACACCATTACTGTGCTGCAAAACATGTAATAGTTTCTGTATCAAGTAATTTACAATGGAATTAGAGAAAAAGACTATAGAAATTAAAACCAAAAATGCTGAGAAAATAGCATTACAAATATTAGCTGGTTATGGAAAAGAAATAACAAGGTTGAATTAAAGTAAATTGAATGACAAAGAGCTTTTCAAGTGTAATTAGGAGGCTCCCCATTTAGTCATTCAAGCAACAGTGAAAGCTACTGCTATAGTAAATTATATATCATTGGTAACTAAATTTTTAAAAGATAGAACTCCATACTTAACTGTGTCTTCTTGAAACTACTGCAACTGCTGCTAAGGACTTGTGGAAGCAACTGAGCTTATCATCAACTCCTTAAATGCTGGTCATGAACACTGAAGGATAAAACCAAAAGTCACAGGAGTTAATGTGTTATAGGAAGTGGCCTTAATTCACCCTCGTTGGTGCAAGTGGCTGAAAAATGTGTCTGAGGGTGTTCCCACACTGCAAAGATATGACACGTGTGGTCTGCACATACCGAAGGACGTAACCTCAGTGCCGCCGAGCAACGAAATTTTCGGTAAGGTCTTCACCACCACCCTGTGGCAATGTGAAAATACTGCAAGTGTTGTGGTGCCCTGGTTTGTATTTGGGACACCGTGTCTACCGTGCTCTGAGGAAAAGGAAGGACCATGTGCAGCAATTAGCTGCTCTACTTGAATGAACTTCTGTAGCCAAATTAACCTCGCTGATGTGCTAATTGAGAACAGAACCGAGAGCCGCGACAAACAATCTCTTTCTTTTACCAATTAAGCACCACCTGAAATTTTCAAAGGTTGCTTAGCCTCCTTTCGCTACGTAAAAGTTTGATATAAAAAACAGCCAACCCTTCCAGCTTGGTGCTGTGCCCTCAGTGGTCTCTCCTGCCATGCAGAAAACCTGGATTTCTTGACAAATCTTTCTGTCTACAGGGTCCTGGGAGAGCCAGTGGCTCTGGTTGAACAGCACTGGAGGGTCCTGGGGACATGGTACCAGCAGTGGCATGCCCTGGGCCTCCCAGGACAGCATAGTCTTTACAGTGACCCAAACAAAACTGTGAATTTTACAGTGACAACAGTCACAGTCTGTCTGTTCCATCCTGAGTTGAAAATGACATCATTTATTAGTTGGACTACCTCCATGGACTCTGCAGTTAGTCTGGTTTCATGCATTTTTAGCAGAGAACCAAGAAAACTGCTTGTAGGAATGTCCTTAAAGGCAAATGTTAACCCCAGCTGCTTTCTTACCACAGAGTAATGCCCTGAAAATAATTACACAGTAGCAAAAGTTGATCATTAGCTCTTAAAAAACATTGCATGTGACTGGAAGGAGATGCAGGGGTTTTTTTTAGATTAATTGCTGTGCTTATTACCTTCTTTAGGAGATGAAGTAATGGCCACGAGATGGATGGTTAGTAAGATACCTGATCTTATTAGCAGAGCACCTTCTAGACACTTTCAGTAAGTCAGTATCTCTAAAGTCTGGGGTATGATTATAGGAAGTGGCCATGGTTAACTGCGCCTAGTGAATCTGCCTACTGACAATTCACTTCAGTGTATATATTGGGCCTTCTGCCTTCTTATTTCCTATGTGCCAGAAATAAGGAGGAATTTGGCAGCTGCCACGTTCTGCCAGAAAAGTCCCTCAGGTGTACCTCAGGGATTCCTTTCCTCTGTATTGGAGGAGTACCTGTACTCCTTTCCTCTTAAGCAGTTTCAGCTTTCCAAAAAAACACCAGGAGAAACAGTCAGTAAATCCTACATCATCTTATGTTTCTCTTCTGAGAGAAACTCAACCCTTTGAAGGGCAGTGGTACTCCTTCCTCTGCTGCTGACCTCTGCCCTCTCAGGTTAGCCCTTCTGAACTTCACTGACACCAGACTCCAGTGATTCTGATGGATACCTCCCAGCCTTCACTTGCCTGCAGAGTGGTTTTTCTGTCATTGCAGGTGGCCCACTCTGAATGCTTGGAACATTAAAATGACTCAAGTAAAACCCTGCCCAGGTGCCATTCAGTCATCAGCCTCCCCCTCCCCGATGCACAACAGAAATGTAACGTAAAAAGAGGGAGGATCCATATGGGGATTCCAGTCTATATATAGATGGAGTCTACAAAGGGGTGTGGGTGTAAATACACGTATACAAACACATACATACTTGCACACAAGTCTGTTTTTTAAAACCAGAGCCTGAAATACCTAATAGCAGCAGAGTGTGAATTCTCAGCCCTAGGCACTCACCTGGACAACCAGAAGTCAGTTCTGACTGCAGTGAACTAAATCTAACACAGACATAAGATTAACAAAAAATGTGATGTGCTGACAGCTTATACAGTTCTGACATATTCTCATGACATGTCCTCTAGCTTATTGGAGTAACTGAATTTCGGAAAGCACTTAGAAATACACTTGTGTAAGGAGTATTTGCGCGCTTTTCTTACAGTCCATGAGGTGTGCAGTTTTCCATTGCTGACTTTTTCATTTCTCCTTTGGTACTGAAACATAAAAAGGCTTGAGTTCTTGTTTCTTGTTACAAAGCACAGATCATCATGTAGCCAAAAAAAATCACAACACCCACCAAAAAAAACCCAAAAAAATTCAAGATAAGCAGTGCTATTTCTGTGTAAACTAAAAGCACCACTTGATAGATCAGCTCTTGAAGAACTTTAAAGTAACTGATAGTAGAAATGATAGTACAGAACAATCTACAGGATTTAGCCTGACAGCCAAAGCATGAAATAAAATGCACAAATGAGCTCACCATGGCCAGGTGAACCACAGGGTCCTTACAAAGCCTATTGATTGCAACATCCTACTCAAGTGTTTGCTCAAGGTATGTTTTTCTGTCATCCGATCTACTACACTAAGTGCTCAAGACTGTGCCTCTCACTTCCATGTTGGAGCACTCAGCACACACCCCGCTGCAAGAGCAGCATTTGGGAGGCCTGAGAAACTCTCAGCTTTGAGGTGAACCAAGAAATGTAAGTGCATGGATATTGGAAATAAGAATAACAATTGGCAAACCCAACTATCCTGCCAGCATTTGAATTTACCAAAACATTTCTGATTAAAATATTTCAGCAAAGTTTTTTATTTTGTTAAAGCTAATGTGTCTCAGTGAAACATAATTTTTGACACAGCCTGCAGCAGGAAGGACACAGGTGTGCCTTTCAGATATGGTCCTCTGCCCTGTCAGAACAACGAGAAACAAAAGACTTCCCCAAATCAGAGAAGTAAGCTGAATCCCCAGCAGGTTGCCCAACAAGCAGGCAGGTAAGCCTGGCACACACATTTACAGAACACACCTTCTCAGTGAACCCTTTCAAAAGGTTTTGCTTTCATTCCAAAGAAAATAAAATTTAATCCTTTTTACCTGCACTGTAGTACATAAGTCACCATCCTCTGTTAGCAGGAGATTTATTAGTACAGAAGCTGCATTTGCATTTTCCAAGGGGAACTGTGGGAGCCCTCTGCCAGGACAAGATAAAGCACAGAGATCACAGATGCATACGTCTGAAACAACAACAAGGATGGACTTTGCTTGAATGATGAAAAATTCAAATCCCAGATTTAGTCAGTAGTTGTTGTTAAAATGAACTTGTGCTGGGAAGTACTGCAGCCATTACTGGAAAAACAAGAGAGGGGGATGTGACTTTTTTTCTTTAAAATACTAAAAGAAATATGACAGTTGATGTATTTTTGCATCACAGAGAAAATTTTGTAGACAATAAAAACCCGTAACAATTTTAAAACTGCACAATAAAGTTTTATAAGACAGAGATGAGAAACATCAGCTTTGTACATTATGTAATTCAAACATATACAATAAGAGAAAAATAACAGGAATGTAAGTTTATTACATTTCCAGAATGTAATAAGTAATAAGTTTATTACTTATTTCTAGAAAATAGAAATTTGACAAACAATGTTTGAAGAGTAAATAAATCTTGGAATGCAATTTCTTCAGAACAAATGCACATCAAGCTACTGCAGTCCTATACATTGTACTTCAGCCACCAACAGCCAATTCCTCTGCTCCGTAGCCAGGACACTTCATTTACAAAATGCATAACAGCACACAGATGGTAAAGATGCACAAAGCAATGTAGGGAAGATAAAATGTTACAAAACATTTATCAAAATAAAATATATATGCAAGTTATCCCTAGTATTTACATGTAGTTTTAAATTAGAGATCATTCAGAAGGCATCTCCTACATACAAATGCCACACATAGAGAAAAAAAAGCAGAAAGGCAGTCAGAGAAAAGTACTATGTTAGTTATGGCTAAAGACCTTTGGCTCCAAAACTGTGATATAATTGTTTTCAAAAGACAACTAAAATGCGGAACATTTGAGAATTCTGTCTTTGAACTCAGTTATTACACTGACCACTAAAATTCAATGTGAAATTTAGCATGGCAAGAGCCACTTGTAAAACAATCTTATTATTTTATACATCAAATGCTTTGAGTTAGATGCAATTATGGTTTGGCATTTTCCTAACTCAGTGGGAACATATTTGAGGACAATTATATTTTACTGCATCTCATGCAAAAAGTCTGAGGTTATCTACTCAGCAGGCCATTGGGAAGGCTCTGGCTGTGCTCTGTCTAAATGAGGCACAAATGTGCTTAGTAGTTGCCCTAGATTTTTTTATAGTAACTTCATGCAAAAGCAAGAGGAAAAGAACAGATGTTGCCATCATACCTTTCTGATCCTATATAAGCTTTGTCTTCAAAAGGAGAATCAGGGCAAGAGTTGCTAGAATTCAAACTCTTACATTTTCATTGCAACTCTTTTTCCCACAGACTCAAAGTGAGGCTGAGTCATGAATAAATATTTGTCTTAATTGTTGAATAATGTAATTGTGTGTTTTTATTTCACTATAATTTGGTTAAAATACTATGGCATGGTATAAAATTGGCCTGGGTTACTATATTTTATCTTAATTCTGTTGCAAGGTCAAAATGCAAAGACAGATATAGAGAATATTACAAAACAACCACATCTATCTGAAGGGTACTATATGTAAAACTCTCCTGAGTAATCTGCACCATGAAATATTTTCTTTTTACCTCTTTGAAATTCACTTATTGAGAAAAAAACCTGCTGCATCCAAAATCATACAAACATTTCTGTTCATTTTTAGGGCTAAGGCACCAGCACTAATACATGGGAAGAGCCTTCATGGGCACTGACATGTCAGAAGACAGACCCCAAAACCTCTTCTTTTTTTCCCCAGCACTCCACAGACTCCTAAGCCCTGAAAGGAAGTAGGTTTCAACAAAGACACGTATGGAAGGGTGGATTTCATAATGTCTTCAGGTCCATCTGGCAAAGTTTCTGAGCAAGCACTGCAATCCAACTTCAGTCTCTTTTGTGCATCCAGAACAAGTCTTTCAAAATGTGATTATGAAAAACGTCATCTCCACTTCCACCCTACGTGCATCACGTTGGTCTGCAGGCCTGAATGTGGCAAATACCCACAAAAATGGGTATGTAAGAAACACAAAAGGGTTATGCATTTGAGGGGAAGGGCATGCCTGCATTTGGAAGTCTGCTCCTTGTGTTTAAATTGAGCATTTAGAATTATCTTTTAAAAAAATCTGAATAGCAATGGCTTATTTTAAACATCAAAAGAAAAATACAACCAGCTTTTTTCACTCACTTTCCGGTGCACTTTCTTTAAGCTCGATCGTCTAAAATGTCAGTGCATATTTCCAGTTCTTAACTGATCTAGGTCATCTTCCATTACTATGGGAAAGCACAAGCACTTAAGTTCAGTATGCAGGGAACAGTTTGGCTGGGCAGCACCAGACTTTGCCTTATTGCTGAGCTATATACACAAGGCATTTGAAATGTACAGTTGGTCAGAAGATGAAAATCAAACCCACAAACCTTAGCAGAAGTTGCCACAATGTTATCAAATCACAGGATCTAGTGACTAGTGGGCTTCACAACACTGACGAGAAATAAAAATATAGAGGTAACAACAGTAGTAGGAACAAATACATCTTTAAAATAAGGCTTTTTTACATTGTTGTTAAGATGCCTGGCCTCTAGCCCCTTGTTTGTTTTTCATATATTACAGATCCATGACAAAGATGATTGTGTCCATTGTCAAAAAATACTCCTAGATCTATCCTTATTATCAGGTAATGCCCCTAATCAGCAGCATAGGATAAAGTATTGTAAAGACATTCATGATATATCAGTTCTGAAACATATGGAGTCTTTATTTCCTTCTGTATTCCCAGCAGTCTTTTCATCCTTGATGAGAGCTATCAAGCAGAAATTACCAGTGCTACAAATATCAGGATCCTCTTTCTTCCTGATGGCTTTTAAAAAGTTGTTTTCACAAATCCACTTCATGTCACAGGCAAACTGCAGCAAAGTAAATCATGGACTGCATATGCTGGCCAGAGCTGACCTTAATCAAGTCAGGTTCTTCCCCTTCCAATAGAGACTGATGACTCCAAGACAAAAATCCATCTCCAGTCCACACAACTTCTCTGTCCCTTCCAGTAAGGATCTCTTTCTTTGTGAAGAAGTCATTGGTCAAAACCCATTGTCAATTCACTGTGTATAGGAAGCTTGGATCCAGACCACTTCAATTTATTTACATTACTATTAATACATTTTCTAAGTCAAAATATATGAAAAAAGTGTGAGACCTATGTAACATAGCCAGCAGTTAATTTACTGTCTCAACGCTGACTTTGTACATTCACATTATCTCTGTTAGAAAATAAAAAAATATTTTTTACACAGAGAAATAAACACACTGGAAATACAAAGAAGAGTCTCTCGGGCAAAGAAGTGCACAAAAGGGGATATAAAAGCTCTACACTGAAGAGCATACATACATGCAGTATATTACTCTGACTGAAATCAATCAATCTGAGATGCCCTGGGCTCCTCTTGTTTCCACTTGTGTGCAATAAATGCACGTATCTTTACAGTTCATTTCACACTCTGTTCATGTTTCTACATGACAGAATAAAATTTCCCTGTTCCAATCTGGAATATGGTAAGGCCTTGTGGGATGTTCCCCTGCCATTTGGCAATATAATAAAAAAGACAAGAAGGATTAGGGTCCACTAAATTCTGCAGTAGCTCATTAATCTCATGGGATGTCTCCATCTGATTTTAATAGGTGGTCTCTGATCAGTGCTCCTGGAGAAAGGAGAAAAATCTCCTAAGATTCCTTGCTGATACATCCCTAAGGAAAAATACCTTCCTATCCTAAATTTGGCCATCAATATAGGGTTAAGAAAAATGAAATGTTACAATGACCTGCATGACTCCATCACTACTTCAACATAACTAAGAAACAGAGATTGAATACTGCTACTTTTGAGTAACAGCAAGCTGTCTTAGTCAGAAGAGAGACTGCCCTTCATCAGTAATGCTGACATTTGGCAACACGGACCTCAGAGCAGTCTTGAGAAACTTCATTCTTATTCTAAACAAAGGCTGCATTTCTGGCTCAAGGGAAGCCAAGGTTTTGCCTCCAAAACAGGAGATTCGCTGAGCTTGAGTAAGATTAAAACTGTGTTTCCAAGGTCCTCCTCTCTAGAGTATGTCTCCTGCTATGCTGCAATCCTTCCAGGTCCTTGGCCTCTCACTTTTTAAAGGGAGTGAGTTTGTTGAAGGTATGCCAGAAGAGAGAAGGCTTCCGCTTGGGTTCTGCCAGGGCAAAGACCTGCTGCTGCGGGACGCTGGTAGGCACAGTGATGTGTCGCTGGTGAATGGGATGCAGGGTCTGGTGTGGAGGAGGCACAGGACACCCATTATAGCTTACACCTGCAAAAGGAACAGTTTAAGAAAGCGTATGAGTCAGCTAGTGAAAATTTAAGCAAAGGGCCAGGGGACAGTATGAACTTTGCCATGATCTTGAATGGAAGAACTACTAAAGGTTACTTTTTCTGATGTTAGACTTTATAATTGCTGCACTGTTAACTGCTTAAGAAAAAAATAGTACATGCAAAAATAACATTACAGAATTACCCAAAATAAGCAGCAGTTTCACATAGCCTGACAATATTGTTTGCACAAGTAAATCCTAGTATTTCAGCAGACTGACTTTACACAGCAGATACTCGAATTTTAGGTCCACTCTCAGAATAAGACTGGGTAAAATACTGCTACCAACAAAAATGGTTTTTTTTTCCGTTCGGAATACATTTTTCTGGACAACGTTCTCAGACTTTGACCTTTGTTCTTCTGAACAGAATCTCCTAATCACAAACTTTAGCCACTCCTCTGAAAATCCAGACAGGCTTTAAAGATATCTAGTTACTGATAAAGAGAAAGTTATTTACTAATATTAATCCCAGGGATCAGAGGACAACCTAACATCAATTCCTTCACTCCTTAATTCGACTTAAATCTTGTCCTACTTTCTCAATTTATTATCTCAACACACTAAAGATTTGTCCAAGTTTGATTTTAAGATGGAAAAGGACAAAATCACAACATATTTTCTGAGAGAGAAAATGAATAAAAAAATGAATAAAAAAGCTGTTTTCTGAAAAAAAAGTTTATAGTCCATTCTTCCTTCTAGTCTAGGACAAAAGGAAGACATTTTGACTGTGTTAAAGTAAATACTGGAACACGTGGCTTGCAAAAAGAACTTTAGGATAGTTTAAACAAGGCACAGAATTGGTAAAGAAGAACAAGCTGTTTGAGTAAAAGCAAAGGAAGGAATCAGTAACACTCATTTACAATTTAATCTCTGCATGCACTTAAATAAACAGCTTGCCTTACCTCTTGAGTTACTTCTCTAATACAGAGAAAACTGTCTCGCCCGTCTGAAGAAGCTCTGGGAGCTGATTTAGTAGACAGTTTACAGAGGCATTGGAATTTAATATTAAAATACAGGCTAATGGCAATTATTTGACTCCATGTAAACCGTTAAATCTTTTTTAAAAGAGTGAGTAACTCAACCATAGCCAGACTGCGCTATTTCCTCACAGAAAGATCACTGGAACACAGTAAGAATGTAAAGCAATTCTGAACACCCACCTTTAATTTTTCCTTGCCTTGATTTACGGGCATTCTGCATGGCTTGTTTCTTCTGGTTTTCTGAGATTTCCATACCTATGCCAAAGTGTAAATTAGGGCTCTAGTAAAAAATTACTGTACCTAGTACTTGATTACATTAAATTAAAACAAATAAATAAACTGTATTTTAAGCAAGTATTAGTAAAGCTTAAGAGTAATATACCTGAAGTTTATAGAAGTACATTTTACTTTGTCATATGAATTTAAAGATAGTTTGTCACTGGGATGATAATAGTAATAACTATGATTTGCTTTTAGATTACATGGAAAAGCTCCTTTCCAGTTCCTGCAAATGGCAATCACTGGGGAACTAACCACACAAACATTTCCTTTCATAGATAAGTCCAGATAACCAGAGATTAAAAAAAGACAAGTAAATTAACATTTCTGAAAGATACAAGCCTCCAAGTAATAGATCACAAATTCAGAATCGGGTTTTTTTCACTTACTCTGAGCTAACTCCACTCAGAGGAGAGTATCACAAAATCTCCCAGACACTGCAGCAGGCTGTGGTGTGGTTATGGCTGCAGCAGACCAGGGCTGAATCCTTTACTTGGGTTTATCATGTACCTGTTTGCATACTTGTATAACTTACATGGTGCTATAGTATGTGGTCAAGCCTACACTACTTACTGTCGTGTATGATAGGTGTATGACTGATCTATGATGAGTACAGAGTACAGAGATGCCAGACATCTGCTAGAAAAGGTGACACCAGTGACTGGTGTTGTCTGGTATGCCAGAACAGGCAATCCAGTTTCCTCTCCCTGTTACAATACAACTGAGATACATGGGTATGTCACCTTTGCACAAGGAGACAAGAAGGTGCACATGATACTGTTTCATTTCATGCTGTGCATAAGGCTGCATTCATTTCACTTATATGCATATAAAGAGCACAGAAGTTGTAATTCAAAGCCAAAATAAATGCCTGGTTTGCTTCCATTTTGCAGCTTCCCTCACTTTTCTATACTTTTAAAACTCCCTTTTTTATCTTGAACTTATGAAGAAGTTATTATAAATCAGTCTATTAACTTAAACCAGCCATAATTTTGGGGTAGCAGAAGTTTATATTATTGTGCAGGGTTTTTTTCCTTTAGAGAAACAAGGAAATAGATTTTAAAAAATAAAAGCAATTTCATCAACAGACATCAGACCACTTTCTTAGGGTTACTATTAGTGGTTTGGAGAAGGATTTTCTGGCTGTGGCATTTTCTTCTCATATATTCATAAAAGCTAAGAAAAATAGATATGGTTTAGGAGACAGTGACTCACACTAAAGTGCCTTTGAAAATAGAAGTAAAATGCCACTTGCAGTTCCGAATTGGAAGAGTATGTATATGTCTCTGGTTAGATTATAGGCTTTGTGGGAAGTCCAGCAAGATAGCTTACAAAATCAACATGATAAATTTAAACCTGTGGTTGAGAATACTGGCACCTTTCCACTGGTTTTGGCTAAAGGAAATGTTCAATTACACAAAAAAAAAGGAAGAAAGTTTAGAAAAGAAACAGTCTTCTGATTAATGGAGAAAACATCCAAGCCACTATGGTGGCTCACAAGATCACTCACAAGACCATATGGACATCAGATATAGCAATTCAAATACCTTTCCTCTGGTTCATGATCCCTGTCCCAAAACAGGTGCACCAGAATAATGAGTTGCAAAATTTGAAAAGCAGGTTTCCACGTGGCTGGATGTTACGTGGGCAGAAGAGACTACATTTGCCTATGTGCCACAGTTTTTCTTTTAACTGATATTTTTTTCACTATATTGCACTGTGCCTGAAAAGCAGCAAGCACAATGGACCCTCCTGTGCAATCCTTGCACTCAGAACCATGGGAGTTTGTGATACAGCTCTAAACACAGTTTAGTACTATTATGACAAATCTCACTGTTATCGCTGCCGGTACCACCACTGTCAAATGGTTACCCTTTTGAATATCATATGCTGATTTTCATGAGGTCCCAGTTGAACAAATAATGACATTTAGGGCTATAGCTGCTACACCTTTGCAGTTTCCTCATGCTTGGGGATTTTTGCAGCAGTGTCACTTAGAAGGAATGGTAACACCAAGACAGACCTGCTGCTGCCCAGGGCAAGCACTAGTGTGAGCCTCAGAAGCATCCTGACATACAGCATTTAGTTTGCTCAGCATACTCTCCCAGTGCTCCATAAAGTAACCATCCAGAAAGATGCACAGAGCTCAAGAATGCTTATCAGAAAGGACAGGAATGGAAAATGTTCACTTTTTATCTTCTTTTGCTCAGTCCTGCTCACAAAAGTACAGGAGCTGTGTTTTACTCTTTAGTGTTCTTCCATGTGACTGTACGAGTGTTCTCATTGCATGCTGGAGTGAAGGCTTTGCGTAACTTTGTTGTACAAGGGATTGTGTGGTCACTTATCATCAGATCCTTAGCACTGCTCTATTACTTTCTGATCATGTTCACCCTTTTACAATATCCACTATTTCAGAGTTCTGCTTAGGTGAATTAGGGAAGGCAGCTACATCCTGTCCCCAGGAGTACAAGGTGACAGAGCATGCTCTACACAGAGCAACTCATGAAAGCCAGCAGTGTTGTGCCCAAGAGGATCATAATGTCACTCTATTACGTTCAGGACAGGAGAAGAGTTGGGTTTGGAAAGTTTGAGGAGAGTTTAGCTGTGGCTCCTTCATTGTTTATTCCAGCCTTGAGACGACTGAGGTTTATTGCAACAGTTGGTGCAATGTGGAAGAGTTAAAACTGGGTTTGGAGTATGAATTGTCAAACTTGTATTTTCTTCAGCTATGTTATCAAACATACATATGGAGGAGGCCTTATTTTTGTCATACTTAAAACCGTACCAAAGAAGAAAAGCCACTAAGATCAAAAGGTTAACATTTGTAATCTAAGGGTTATTCCTGTCTTCCTATTCTTCTGACCAAGTGTTTTAAGTGGATGTGGAATATAAGATTTGGCATCTTTTTTAAATTTTAGTAACTTCTGAATTCTATCATCCATTTCACTGCACTTCCAATGTTGTGAAAAGCAAAAGTTCTCAAGCAGTCAACACACACAAATGGACTAACATTAGTTCTGTAGAAATACTAAAAAGAGTTTTATTTTTCTTATTAATATTGCTGCTTTCTTTGTGTACGTTTTGCCTATGAAATTTTGCTGGAGCTTTTGTCACTGATCTTACAGGAAGCATGAAACCGTGCAAGAAAAAACAAAAGAGCAAATCCTAAATATACATTCACACAGAAGACACTGTCCTTAGAGCGTCCCATAAGCTGCCAGTCTAAAACTGGTCGTAGGATTTGCTACCTTTTTCCCCGCTCACTCAAGGTTAGGCTTCATTTCTCTGTACACTGCCCAGTATTGGGTTTGTAACTAATGATGCCATGCAACTGCATGGGTCTCTTGGATACAGGTGGTGCCATTATATGACATGGGCAATATAAACCTACAATTATTGCTGCTTGGCTTTGTCATGAAGTTCCTTTACGAACAGATATTTTTGGCCAATAATTCATATAAAAGTGCCAGGATTTTAGATGGATTTTTATTATTGATTGATCTTTGTGAATTGCATCTTGTCATATCTCATCTCTCATTCTGCTTCATAATGCACCACAATCATATGGGTGACACTAACTGCCCTGGACCTTCAGCCCACAGTGACAGAGCAAACACAGCTGAATAAGCTTCGCTCACACAGCTGAACTGCTGGGTAAGAAAGGGACACCGGTTCCAGATGACAGAGTGCACATCTGCACAAAACATAGAGAATGGCAAAAGCAAAAACATTCCCCTTTGTTTTAACCACTGTTCAGAGAGGAAATTCTTCCACTCACCCATTTCCTTGTCTTCCTGAACTCTTCTCCTTTCACTTTCGCATGCCTCCATCCATCTCTTTTTATCCTCCTGTTTTTTTGCACAGAACAAATGAATCTCTTCTGTTGTTCTGTTTATTATCTTAAAAGCATTCTTGACATTAATGCTAAAGTCTCTGTCTTTGCCATCTTCGATGTCCACAATTTCCATTTCATCCATGTCAATACGATCTTTATAATACAAGATGTCCCTTCGCAGCAAGTCCTTCTTACAGAACACAAGCTGATGGTCAAAAAGGAAGAAAGTCCTCTGCTGGCTTTTGCCTTGTTTGGATATTTTGGTCAGTTCTCCTGAGTGGATCAGTTCTGAGCTTCTGGCTAACACATCTGGTCCCTAGGAAGATATAGATATGTATTAAATAAATAATATTTTAAGATCTTACTGGGTGTCTACCCAGTTTCACTATATAATCAAGTCTTAAGGTCACTCTTCTTGTATTTTTATTATTAGATTTGAAAATGTCACACAGTGTTAATAATGTCATAGAGGTAAATTCAATGATTATGGTTCTGCTCTACTTCATATATCTGCATAAAGAGGAAGAATTTAAGTCAGTGAAACAGGTTCCAGTTCTGAAAGAACTACCAGAATTCCAAAGGAGATTCAATAGCTCTATTATTAAAAAAAAAAAATTTGTCATTTCATCTCCTGGACAATGTCCATGTTAATACGTTTGCTCTTCCTGAACTATAAACAAGGTGAATCAGTAACAGAATCAATGCAAATGAAGCAACTGGACTTTTAACTGAGCGATGACCGCTTGAAAAGCAGACATCATAAACAACGACCTGTGCAGAAAGACACAGGCTGCAGGGAACATCAAGTATTGTACACAGTACCTTTGCTCAGAAAAGGGACAAGCTGACACTCACCTCCCAGTCTACAATAGAGACTTGCCAACGTGCAATCTTGTCTATGCTTTCTAGTCTCCGTTTTCGCTCATTGATCAGGCATGCAACGTTCTTCATAGCCTCATATGCAGCTTTTATGTTGTTATAATCACTGTGAAATGCAGGCACGTTTCAAAGATCACTTATGCAATGGACATGATGCAATCAGGAACCGTGACAAGTGCTAGCCCACATTACTCACTTGTCCCTCTACTCAGAGTGCTTAAATAAAGAGAAACCTGATTCTCAGCTACCCCAAACCTCACACAGTAGCCTGTACAATTCAGTGCTGCTGTACTGCTGGGGTTGTCCAGGAGGAAATTACTAAACTGCTGGAAGGAGGAAGAGGAGATAGATTAATGAACTGCAATAATGTCTACTGGAAACAATGGTAGAAACTCCCATTGACCTCAGTGATAGCTACATTTCAACAAAGCAAAATTTTAGTGAGATTTTATTGGCAAGGGAATTCCTTCAATTGTGTTTAACAACTGTATTTTCTTCTTGTTTCCAATGGCTGGGTCAATGAACACAAATGGAGAATGGCACATGGGCATAAAAAAATACCAGAAGCAACAGGGTCAGTGAGGAACCCAAGAACATGGGCACCAGAGAGAGGAATTCAAGGCGACAGTACTAAGAAGACAGCCTGTTTCCATGGGACAAGTGTGTGAGAGCCAAGACGGTCACCTTCCCCTGCCTGCTTTAGTACAAATACAATCAATTCATGTCAGTCCTCCTGTCCTTCCAGTGCTCTGCTCCCCTCCTCCTCTGCTTCCCTTCCCTGAGCTCCCAACACGCCTATGAATCTCCCCAATGTTCAGGGGTATTTTGCCTCTGAATGTCATCCGTCACTACTTCACCTTCCTCAAATGGAGTTTCTGAGAGAAGGGAAAAGACGTATTTCTTGCCTTAGGACTCCCAGCAGAGCAGCTGCTTTCCCTCTTTTATCAGAATGCCTCTTGCATAAAAGGAAGCCAGAGGTAGAACACAGCACGAGCCAAAAATAAATCCTGCAAAGGGGTTAGTCTCGCTGTCCTTTTTATCTGATTCTGTCTCAGTTCCAATTTTCATCGGCTGCTGTTGATGGATGCACTTCCCTTCTAAATCTGTGCATTCTCTCCTCTTCCTATTTATATCTATGGAAACTCTTTTCTGCCACATTGTGTACAAAAATGAGATTACCAATAATAGGACCCTACAAAATCAGGGAAGTGTCCCACAAGGTAACCACATGATATCCATACTGCTACTCTTGCCCTTCCTAATCTCGGTTCCTTCTTTCTCTACTGGTATGTTACTCCATGCTTGTTTCATAACCTGTGGCCTTCACAGCAGGCTGTGCACACCAAAACTTCACACTTTTTATGAAAACAAAATGCCACCAAAAAACAGCTGAGGTGGAGCTTTACCAAAGCTCCATGTGGGTTTGCGAGCAACTCTATACAGTGGGCACCTGTCTGTGCTTGTGGGTATCTCTGGATGCTGTGCCACAGAAAAGGAAAACAGGTACTTTGGGTCAAAGGTGGCAAGACCTTGCTGTCATTTTATCTACAGGTTTAATAGCTCACAGAACAAACTTTCTAAAATTAGTAGCAGTGAAAGAGAAACTCATGTTAGTAACCGTTATTGTAGCACTTCTCATGCAGCCACAGAACTGAATGGAGGCATTTCACACCTGAATGTCACTACTTCACAGACCTTATATTTTGCCCCTGGCAAAAATCCAGTGGTCTCAAAGGGCAGTTTTCTCAAGGTTAAAAAAATACGGACTCTGGCCAAGGAAGCATTGCCTCAGGCTGCATTTGGACTTTGAGCACAGGGGTCACAATGGAACATTTTTCTTGCACTTATTCAAATTAAAAAGATAGACACTTAAAGATAAAATCGTAATTTAGTCAAAGATTTAATCAGCTCAGAGGTATACCAGAAAGGGCAATAACCTGCAACTGAAATTCTCATTTATCCTAGATGAAAATCTAGTATCTGGACTTTATTACAAACAAAGGCAATGTTTATTACTATTAAGTTTCTAAAAAAACCTTACCTCCAAACATGCTCAGAGTGCATCTTTTTTTCTAAGACTCTCTTTAGCTTTTTTGTACATACACAATTTTTATGCACCTTCCCCCTTTCTTCTCCGGTTTTCCTTCTCCTTCACTTCCTTGACACTGTCCTTCTTTTCACTCTGAATTACACATCCCTCCCTGCATCCTATTTCAGCATCAACTTCTTTTCCTTTGCCTTCTTCGATTTACTCCTCATTCTGTCTTCCATCCTCCCAGTCCACTGTTTGCATTTTTAGATACTGTTTAAGTTAATATCTGTGATGGTTCCAAGGTGCCCTGTCTATAGTGGCCCATGGCAGTTTTGTTCCTGATCTCAAAAGCCTCAGTGTTGTGTTACCCAGAAAACTTACGTAGGTGTTACTACTATTACAGAATTTGTTCTTCTCATTTTCTCACCTGTGTTCCTGAGTGGTGTATTTGAGCAACTCTGCAAGCTGTAGAGGGTATTTGCAGATCTTCTGAACAGGCGTGAGAAGAAAACCATCAATAGCAATGTCAATCATCTGCTGAAGCAAGCGACAGGCCTCAAAGAAGTGGCGGTATTTGCCCTGTTTCATTAGTTTGGAAAGTTCAATGCAGGCACTGGGATGATTGTTACAATACTCTGAATAAATAGCAAAGCCTTCTTGCTATTAAAAAAAAAAAAAAAAAAAAAAAAGTTACAGCTTTACTGAAGTGTTTGTCTATAAAAAAGAAAGGTTGTTTTTGTAACATCTATTATATATAACCAGATTAATTAATCCATTTTCTATATTTTTTCCAGGCTGATGAGCCATGAAACTATGCAGAAATCTACTTTGTAACTGTCAAAATTCTGCACCTTCTTTGTCAGAACACAGAAATAAAGATCTCTCTTCAGTCAGGATAATCAAATCTGCTTTAACAAGTACTTTTCCCTGGGAAAGACAGCTATATGCTTAGCAAGTGTCTATCAAGAACTCACAGCCTCTTTCCCCACCACCTTCCTTCCTAAATTTCTTTATGAAGTTTTTGTATGCCAAATGTGAGATCACTGCAAATAGTCCAGCTCAACTGTGATCTTTACAGTTTTGAAAAGGAAATTTAAAACTGTTTACAAAGTTACATGATTGTTAAAGATGAGGAGAAATCTAAAACATTTAAATAGTTAGTTAATTGCAAATTACTTTAAATTCTAAAATACTGCTGGATTAGTATTTGAGAAGCATTTGTTACTAAAATCCCCTCTTAACCTGATATTTTATTATCATATTTTATTAATTTCATAAATTAAATCAACTTTTGCAACCTACATGTTGAAGAAAACATGACCCTATTTCACTTAGATGAGGTTCTTCTTTGTTGTACTGTTTCTCAAGATCTTTCAGAAACTTCCTTTGGAACTTGTAAATATCTTCAATATTTCCAAAAATGGTGCTTAACTGAGCTGTGGTGAACATTCCTGTATGTTTACGGCACTGCCGAATATAACCCTGGAAGTGAAATAAAAAATACTCATTAGTTTGAAGATGTCAAACAGGTTCTGCCTTGAACCAAGCCCATCTGAGCTGGCCAAAGCCCCGTGACCTACAGGCAGGTGAGTGGTTTCCCAGCCATACGCACACAGGTGTGTAAATTCAGATTTGCATCTGAAATGTTTACACACTGATTATTGCGGCCCAAATCCTGTCTCAGGAGACCGTAAATCAATCTGGGAACCAGAAACCTCCAGAGTGTGTAACGCCCATTTGCACCTCCTTGTACGAGGTCAGCCCAATGTAAGGTCCCAAGGGTGCTGCTACTTTCACTTTTTTCACAGCAATTTCTGTGTCATAACAATTCTTCTTTATTCAGATTAGAACAAACCCTGAAACAATTATTATAAAGACAAGGTCTACCAGAGCTGAAGTACTGGTATGCAGAGCTGGCACATCTTCATGTACCTGTTCCACAAAGGTGAGTGTGGCAAGCAGGATACAATGCAGGGACTGGATATTCAGGAATAGCTGCTGTGATCATACTCTCCTATCTGCTACAGTGCCGGGATTCAGAGGAGTGCAAAGGTTAACTGGTATGATAAGGGTTATCTGCCAGGCTCCTCCGCTTGTCTGCAGTCAGTCTGGTCTCCTCCAAATTGCTCTGGAAGCAGACAGCTGAAATAGCCTTGCAGTTGCTCTGGTGAGGTTTACCAGGAAGCAATACTGAATACTGCTGGCACTGTTATGAATATTCCTGTCTCCTCCACAGCCATCTGCTTAGAGAGCTGTGCAGTGGCTACGCTGCAAACCAGCTGCAATATTTCCAACTGCACCAACAAGGAAAACTAATTCCTGTGCAGCTCTTGAATACAGACTGCAGATACTTGAATGTAAAATGTGTTTTCAGGGTATACTCCAGCTTCATGATCCTGACTGCACCAGCTCTAGCAATTCACTCTATTGTTGAGCGTGCACATATGGATTCTGGCTTAGTTTTACTTGAGTATAATTTCAGTTTCATGTCCTGCTTGCAGATTCACTTTGAGGACAGCAGACCATCTCTACCCCAAATGTTGAATATGGTGCATCACTTCCCTACTTGGAAGGTGTGTGCTTGCTCTCTAAGCACTAAACTCAGAGGCATGTCAGATTTTTAAAAAGAGGTATAGAATGTATGTATAAGAGAAAATTAATTAATTAATATCAATGTAAGATATTATGACTATGAAAGTAGTTCTAGAACTCAGCTAACCAAGGCAACAACATAGCTGAGCATAAAAGTTCCTCCCTGATCTTTTATGCACACAATCAAGCTTACTAGCTTAAGTAAATAATGAATATAAATGACAAAATTTACATTTAATGTTTTTTAAAATCAGCCAATTATTAACCAATTTTTGCTTTTCCCCTGATCTAAAAATTAAAAAACAAACAACAACAACAAAAAACAAACCACTAAACCAAACAAACAAAAAACCCCAACCAACAACAAAAAAACCAAAAAAACCCCAAAACAACAACAACCAAACCAAACAAACAAACAAAAAACCCACTGCCATCTTGTCTACTTTGTTGTGCATGAAATAATCTAATGATAAGTGGTAAAGGATGGAGGCATGACAAATGCAAGGACAGACTTAGCAAACTTAGGGCACAAAGAATATTTTGGTAAGTTGCTTAGTGTCATTCCAGATGCTAACCACAAATACAAGTCAAATACAGGTCAAATGCATCACAGTCCACGTCAGAAGAGGCAAACTTCTGTGTAGAGTATTAAAAAGCTTCCTGTCCAATTGTGGGCCTCCAACAAAATCTGAACAAAGAAGCAGCAAACCCCTCACATTTTATGGTTCAAACAAGCAAGGTAGATCTAAAACACCTTTGGATTTCTTCATAGTTTCTAAGCATCCAGCAAAAGTCACTTTGAGAAAACAACAAAAAAAGAAAAGAACCCCACACCCAGCAAATACTCGTTTCAAGTTAATTTCAAAAAGTTTTGTCCCTGAACTGTAATATTACAGTTCCTCAAAGTTTTCTATATAAACCATATGGTAAAAAATTCTAAATAAACTGGACTTCCTTCTCTCATTATTATTGAAATAGCGGTCAGATAAGTGAAGCACTTTTTCCCTATCAGAAACAGAATTCTTTTTTAAAAAAAAGGAAGCGATACCTCATGGCAGTCGGCAGAGAGGAAAGCTGTAAAAGGACACAAGAAGGGTCTGACTGACAGCCTCAGAAGCTCAACTTAGAATATTTTAATATGAGAAACCACTCTGGTTCTCATCTTATATGTTTTGTTCATATTAGGTCAGCAGAATGTCCTCAGGTTAAAGCATGTACCTCACAGATGTCCTTGAGATGCTTGATATAGACTTGTTCTGTGTTCATAATTTCCTGTATAACATTGGTTCTCATCTGATCCTTGTTTTCAGCTATTTTCTGGCGATGCTTGCTAATATCTGCATCTTGTTCTTCATCCTGGATACTATTACAGTTTTCTGGCACTTCTTCCTGATTAACTCGCAGCTGCAGCCAGAACAAACAAAGGAATTAGAATGAAGCAGAAACTTTTACAAAATGTGGTAAAACTGTTACTAATTTCTTACAATTAAGAGGAGACTGGCTACAGAAATGTTCCCAATCTTACCTTAAAGAGGGGGTTCCATAATAGGAATTGTCCCATTGTGCCCACTGCATATTCAAATAAAATGTTGAGATTTCTGTCTGGTTCAATACATAGCTTTCTACTACTCCATAGATTCTGACAGATACCATGTTGTGTTGCCCATGTACTTTTCAGGCTTAAGGCTATTTCTGACCCTTACTAACAGTTTATGTGTTATTTTGGCCAAGCTAGCATGTGGGTAAAATTACAAAAGTAAGACAACTGAACCATTTTTAAATAGTTTCCCTCTGTGCCAGTTCCCCATCTGTATGATGTGGATAATAGCACATCCGTTTTTTACTTTGCCCATGTTGGCTAGAGATCTAGGAAGGGCAAAGTCAGGAACCACCTCTAGCACTTTGTGTAGTATTTCATGCAGTATGACCCAAGCTTCACCATAGGCTCTCAAAAAGTATTTCATGTTACTTTCTAAAACATCCTTCAATTTTGTACCCTCTGAGAGTTATACTGTCATTAATCTGCGTGAGTGCTGACTGGGGAGTTCAGACTGTGAACCAGATTTCTACATAATGTTGTGATAATAAATTAAGTCCTATTTTCAAAAAAATCCCTGCAGCATAGCTTTCACCACACCCTTATGAAAGCTGTTGTGTCCTCTCTGTATAGTAATGGCTCCTGGTTGAGCTTTCTGCTCCTGTAATCTCTGCTTGAGAAATTCCTTTGGTTACAAAAGGACCACACAAAGGAAGAAGACAGAGTAGAAAGTGTCAGAGGAGCTAAGGGATCTTGGGGTGTCATTCTCTACTGTTTTTTCCCTTGTGAACTCCTTAGGAGTTACACCACTGACATTCAGCTACAAACATGCTGACCATCAGGGCCCTTCCCTGAAATGTAATGCCATGACAATTGCCACCCTCTGACAGGAATCTCGCAATGGTGCAAAAGCAAGAGAGTTACCCACTCTGACAAAGCTAGCTGGAAACCAGGCTTCCTTGTCCTCATTTCTTCCCCACCACCAATCTTTGTTGGAAGCTTCTAGAACTCTAATGACATCTCCAGCTTTGAAGCCCAGCTCTTGATCATCCATAGTGACATGGTCCCAGAGAGCCTCTGCACAGACAACAGTGCCATCGCTTATCAGCTAAGATAGAAAGAAAATGAGAATGTGAAGGACAAAAGATCAACTATGAACACTTTATAGATTACAACAATATAAAATACCTCACTAGAGTGCCTACGATTACTCCCTTTACAGGATAAAACTAAAATTCCGGATTTTCAGAAATCTGTGCACATATTTATTAGTGAGAACAATTAGAATCCTGATCCAGAGCAGTTACCTAGGCTAATGAGTTACAGTCCTGGTGAAGTTCAAGTCACTGTGCTCTTCCCTTGGCATCTGCTCATGGGCCCTGACAGAGGCAGGTCACCATGGCTGCTGGATTCTTCTCCATGCTCAGAGCTGTGGAAAACATCCCACTGCATCCCCCATCCCTGTCCCTGCCCCCCCCCGCCCCATTGCTTCAGCACTGCAAAGTCCCGGACATTACCTCATTAATTGCTTACCTCATTAATTGCTAGTTGCTCGCCTCCAGGCTGCAGGTACCTGGGAGCAGCTTGGCAGAGCTCCTCGTAGCTGTAATCTTCCTCACTGCCATTGTCATCCACTAAGGCTGAAGATTCAGTCCCACCATCTGCAGCAACTAAAACAAAGGTGCAACAGCTGTTTGCTTCATCATTTTTATGATTCCAAGAAAAACAACAATGCAAGAGGAGTTGCTGAGAAATTGCCTTTGTTGTCATGAATATAACAATAACAGCAGAAGTGGAGGGCAGCAGAGCTCTCAGGAAAACCACTTTTCCATCATTAAATACTTTTTACTCTTTTTCAGAATTTTCTCACTTAGCAAATAATAAAACAGAAATTTTTTTATACGAAAAATAGAACCACAACCATTCTTCATTTATTTTTTAACCAGAGGAAACCTCAAATGATCTGTATCAGAAGGGAGGCCCCAGTGCAGTCTTCCACGTGGCAGGTGAGAGAGCCCCAGCAGCCCCCAGCAGTCAGAAGGGACACTGTCATGCCCAGGCTGAGTGCTCTCACACCATCACATCCCCTGCAGGGACATAAGGACCCAACACCTCTGTGCCCACCCACCACACACAGCCCCTCCCCTGTGCCAGCTGCTCCCACCTCTCCCAAGCATCGGGGAGGCTCTGGCAGCACCAAGACCTGAGGAGACAGGGAGTCCGAACTGAGCATGGTATAACTGCCCAACAAAAAACTTGTTCTAATTGCCTCAAATCACAAAAAAATTCTTGGTTTGACAACTGCAGATTTTCTAACCAAAGAGGCAGCTTTGTATATAAATAGAGACCAGGACTAAGATGGGCTTCATCTTATTACAAAACCACATAAACCAAGAGAAACACCATTTAAGTGACTGTCATTATATACATATTACAGCATAAAACTGTAAAATCCACTTGGGGTACACCACTGGGTGGCAGATCCTTTCAGCAATCATCTCTGTAGTGGCAGATGAAGGGGACCGGGGCCTGATCTCAGGACCGAGTCACACTGACTGACTGACTCCCATCCTGCTCAGTGCTGGACCCTGTCTGTGTGGGTTTGCCTTTGAAAGATGGCTATCATGTTCAAACCCATCAGGATGATCTGGCAATCAAGAAGCACTCATGACCAGTGGCCTAATGCCTGAGTGCACTCTCTGGTCCTTATTTATTTATCCCTAAAAATTTATTCCTATGGCAGGCCCAAGTTGTGAATAACTAGAGTATGACAATCATACAGTGCTCAAAAATGCATTAAAAAGTAAAAAATCAAGTAAAATTCAGAATGGGCTTCTAGCACTGAACTCCATTACTAAAGGTTAGTCTGTCCCAGGTAAGTTGCTGCACAGCCTGCAGAACATCTCTCACTCCTGATCTTTAAGCAGAATTATTGAAACTGCCAATTCCATCAAGCAGCAAGGCCAAGCAGCAGGGCTCTGACACTGCTTCTTCTCTACCCTGCTTCAAACCTGGGTACTGCCTGCCTGCTGAGCTCTGGGCTCCAAATGGGTGAGAGTTGCAAAGAGATGACTCCTGGCTTTACTCCACACACCTAGTACCAATAGGCACACTGCTGCCAGCTCTATTTACGTTACAGTGAGAAATACTACAACCCCCTCCTTATGGGCACTCATACCATCACTAGCATCTTTGATCATCTGAGTATTAACTTGCAATAGAGATCAAAGCAGATTACCACACAGATTTACCAAAAAACTTGAAAGAT
The DNA here is from genome assembly GCA_038380795.1 of Pyrocephalus nanus. NCBI lineage: Eukaryota > Metazoa > Chordata > Aves > Passeriformes > Tyrannidae > Pyrocephalus > Pyrocephalus nanus. The sequence continues at coordinate 45,741,967 of CM076259.1, forward strand.
TTTTCTTTCCATTAAAAGTGGAAAAATATGGCATAGTCTTGATAGAACATGGCTATCTGAGCATTCTGTTCCGCTCCCCAGAATTTTAAATGTACATTTACCTTAATGGTATAATCTGCCTGAAATGGGAGAATGCAGAATTCCTGATTTAAAAAACAATGTTTTTCCACTACAGATTCATAAATCCAAGCACTGATAAACTTCTAAAATACATCTTGCAAAACTTACTGAAACTGCTTTGTTAAAAAAACCTGAAAACAAATTAATTCAATATGTATCTTATAAAGCAGCACCAAAAAAATTAATCCTAGTGATCCTTTATACATCTCCACTGTATTATCAGTACTGCCTGTTGGTTTGTTCCAGTAACAGCGGCACATCAAAATAACCTAATTCATTTCGCTCCAGCCAAAAAATTATTACAATTTTAGGATCAATAACTGTTCATTATTTAGTATCAAATCAACAAGCTTACATTGACTTTGTAGTTAGACTCAAATGAAATCAGCCGCTTGCATTCTGCATCTATTCCTCTATTGTTTACAGACAGAAATATCAGAGGGAGGGGTCTGCTTTCCCAGTTGCACCAACGGGATGCAAAAAACTTAAAGACAGCCTGGGACTGATTCAGATCTCCTAGCACCTTTGTCAGCAGTGTAAGGCTGCAGGTTCCCATGGACGACACTGAGTAAGTGTGACCAGAATCAGGCTCCCTGACTACCACTGTTTATCAGTTCAATCTAAAAACTCTGTAAAAAATAGAAAGAGAGAGCATGTTCTACTCACACGTACCCATCTGAAGGCTCTCCAGACTCCAAAATCGTGCCATTGCTCCCCTGGCTACCATGCTGCCGTCAGACTGGATCCCAGGGCAAAGATTTGACCTCTAACAGGTGATGCTCAGTCCTAAAGGGCTGGTGGAGGGCTCTGAGCTACATACAGCTCAGAGAAACACCCTGTTCACTGCCTTCAGCTCCTGGCAGTGCCTCCAGAGCCTGACTGGGAACTGCCAGCGGCGCACTCAGCCGCTCAGCCTGGCTCCCGGCTCCCAGCTCTCTGACATCATGGGGTGCCCTTAGGGAGGAAGTTCCAGAAAAGAAACAAAACCTGGCTGCCTGTCCCTGGCCACACTGTGCCTGCAGCCGCCCAGACCGCTCCCACAGTGCCTGAAAATGGTGAGCACAGCAAAGCAAGGAGTGCATTTGTTTTTCATTAAAGTAGCTAAATGCGATTTCAATCTATATTCAAATGACTGCAATTCAAAGAGAGAGAGATCTGGATGGGAGCTGGGAGTTCCCTGTATTACAACACTGTTTGGAGTATTGGTCTATCGTTGTCATAATATACCAGATAAAATTCCAGGAGAAGTAAACAATTAAGGTATTTTTTGCACAGCTATTAAAACTTCTCTTGCTTCACAGGCACAAGCAGCCCAAGCGTAAAGGCTGCAGCAGACTGCTCTCAGGAAAAACAGGGGAGGCCAGAGACATTTCCTCACTGAAACTACAAACTTAATTCAAATGGTTCATAAAATAGGGAATAAAACAGGAAAGCACTCAAACCATTCAGCTTTCTCTGGGTCTGACCCAGCCAGAGCACAACCTCATTCATTCACCACAGGCCAGCATTCCCCACCTTTACATTTGTACCATCCTGCAGTGAAGCTGGATCAGTCCATGCACTGGAAGCAAAAGCAGGAGCTGCTGCCATCAGCAGAGTGCAAAGCCTGCTGCAACCTATGCTTGTACAAAGCACTGTGCTTACAGTTTGGAAAGCTCCATAATCCTTATGGCTTCTTCTTTACCTGCAAATTGTTGCTCAGCTGAGTCTGTCCTGTGACTGAGGACTGTCTGCTCCGGGGATGTGTTCACAAAACCCCAGAGACATTTCTGCATACAGCGACTTCTCAACACCCACTGAAATCACATGGTTTCCCCCAGCACTGCCTCAGACAGAGGAGGAAAGGCCAAACATTGTCCTGCAATATTAATGCCATCTTCCTGCAAAAACCCTATCTGTGCTACACTGTATGGGAGACTAATAGGAATTCTCTTCTGAATCTCCCAAACTTCCATATTAATTCCTTTCTGCAAGGACTCTTGTTGAATAGCACAGTAAAAATAAGCTACTGGATATTATAAAATATTCATACACAGCCCTGTGCATTTTTCTTGGCACAAACCACTAAAACAAAGCAACTCAGCAAACAGAAGTGACACCGAAGTGCTGATGATCCTGGGACCTGCAAGTGAGGGCTTTGTGCTTTCAATCAGCCAGAGCACAAGCTCTCTGCCATGTCAAACCCCTATCCACCAGGGAAAAACAGTTGAGCTGCCACAGGAAAACCAGATCAAACCCCATACAGCTCTTTTAGAAAATACATTAAAAACAACCTCTGAAAAGCAGTCTTTTGGTTTGATTTTTGCAGAATGTTTTTGTCCAAAGACTAACCTAATGCCTATGTGGGATGCTGCTAGGATGGATGATGCTAGATGGTCTGCTCTCCCTCCATTGCACAGACACATCTAGGTACTGTGCAGCCGCAAACTGAATAACCATAAAAGTACTTATCTGGGGTAAGGTGCTGGCAAGTTTGTCTAGTCCACAGTGGCCTCATCCAAATGCACACTGAGCTGGCTTACCCACTGCACAGGGCACTCTGAAAAGGCTCTGGGTAGCACATACTAAAATACTAAATGTAAAAGCTAGTTTACCTGCCTCAAAAAAATCCAATTCTAGATACCCTCTAGTATCAAAGAATCCACCACCCTGGGGCAGACCACTGGTCACCCCCAACCACTGCTTTGACAGCAGCCAGTAGCAGATGTCCAGGGAAGAACATAAAAAATAGATAAGGCACACAATGGCATTTTTCTGATGTACTTTTCTAAATTCCACTTCTCTGCATATCAGAGTCATACCCCTCCTGGGGCAGAAATGGTACCTTTGTGTCTAATGTACTGAATATTGCAAACCACTTTCTGCATTTTTGCAAACTGTTGGGATGTGAAATATCATCTGTAGCAATGAGTTTCGCAGTTTAATTTTATAGAGTATGAAAACTATCTTTTATTTTGAGCTTGCTCTCTGCTGATTTCATTTGGTGCCCTTTAGTTCTTACATTATTGGAAACAATAACTACTATCTATTCATTTTTTCTGTGCAAAACAAACTTTTATTCTCCTACTGCCTTTTTTTCCATGTTGCAGAGCCCTAGCTGCATTAATCACTCCTCCCAGAGACATTGGGTCAGTTTTCTTATCCTTTTGCCTTTCTCTGTATCATTGCCTGTAAAAAATGCCTTTTGGGATGGAAAGGAACAGGGAGGTGGCCCCCACACTAGCACACCAGTAGCACAGTTGGGCTTTCTGTTTTGTTCTCTATTTCCTTCCTACAAAATCCTGCCCTTTTATTTACTGTTTTGACTGTTACTGTGCACTGCACTAACACTTTAAATGTCTGTTAGGATTGCAAGATCTTTTCCTGAATGGCAGTATCCAAACCAGAGTCCATTCTTCTGTAAGCACACCAGGCTCTAGTTCCTCCTCTGTGTGCACTACCTTGCCCTTATCAACACTGCCACCAGTACAGTGCCTTGTGTCTTGCTTTTACTACTGTGAATAATTTAGCACACAACCAAGAATTACCATTTCACTTAACACTACCCTTTCCACATTATTTGTGAAGACACTGAACATCTGACTCCACTCACGAGCTCTTTTCTTAAGAAAACTGACCACTCTCCTGAGTTGTTCCTGATCTGCGCTCCATAACAGGCTGAAACATACTCCAACTTTGATTGAACTGGGGCAAATTTGACTGTTATTTAACACTGCAGACAAACATCCACAACAGGATAATACTTGAAGTAAAGACGTAAATTTATTTATCTAAATGCCAGCATCCATGTTCAAATGAACCATCTAAATCAGCAGGTACTGGTCACAATTAAAAGAGCTGAGAGCAATCCACCTCACCCAAAGGCAATTCTACTCTAACCTTAATTGACTGTAATGACAAGGGCCTCAGATCAGTCATTTAAACATAGCTACTTAGCACCATTTTAAGTATTCTGGATACCCTGCTGGCCTCCAGCTGCCACTGGAGAAAGAAATAGGTCTCCCATAGGTCCTCTGTCATATCTTCCAGCTGCAGGCAGATGCTCAGGTACCCCACACAGCACTGGACCCTGGAAATCAAGCATTAGTCCTCTGCTGCTTGTAACAGGTGTACTAAATTTTAACTCTTAGGTAGGTACCTGCACTTAGACTAAATTTAGGTGACTTAAACTTGAGCTGAATTGCACTCTACTTACTCAGAGTTGAGCCTAGCTAAAGGAGTTTACCAATCAATTTAGCAAAATTCAAGTCACACACAAAAACATGAAAAAAGATGGGGTTTTAAGATGCTTATAAAAATTGCTCCACTGTGAAAATTGGGCAACCTCTTTAATATAATTTAAAACTTGTAACCCTTTAAGAGTAAGAATAACAATGTAAGTCTCAAGTGAATTTTCCCTTATGTGTTGTCTGATTATTATTGTTTCCTACAGATGATATTTCGCTGTCTTCTAACTGCTGTTTTTCTAAAAATTTACTTCTATATCCTATTGTTCTAAAAAGAAGACATACAACTTATTAGGCTTTAGCTAGCAACTAAAATAAGATACCACTGGTTTTTCAGTGCTTGGGTTTAGAATTACTTTCTATAATAAAGGGCTTTTGTACTATCAAATTTCACTGTGCATGAGCAAACAAAAAACTCTCACATGTTCAAAGACAAGGAAATGCCTTGTGATTTAAAAGAAAAAAGGAAAGAGATCAGAATGTATGACAGTAGTCACTTTACTATTTTCTGCTGGAGCTACTTAACAGATCTTTGCAACTGCTTTCAAACTGTGAAGTCCATGATATTCCCTACTTGCTTTCAGAGTTTTGCTTTCAGAAGCTTTTCCTGCTCCACTTCTACGTTTGTAAGGACTCATAAAAGTTATATCCAACATAATCAATATTGCTTTGGCTTCATTGTCTTGAAAAGTGGCAGAACTCTTGGTTTGTGTATCTGTTATCCCGATGCTTATGTTTAGGAGATCAGTTAATCAAAAGCCAAATACCTGGAAAAATATTGCTTTTAAGCAGTTGTCTAGGTAACTAATATTATTTCATGAGGTTTCCAAACATGAAGTGGAAAGGATAACTAAAAATAGAAAAATAATTCCTACTCTGTGATAATAAAAGATCCTCTCTTTTCCCCAGACTAGCTTATGGCTAGACTTGTATTCTGTGAATGACCCTTCTGGAATCACGGACTGAGATACCACATAATCTCAGCAAGGGTTGCAGCATTAGATGTCTAGTTTACCTCAATGTCTGATCTGGATCATTAGTTATACTAAGATGCATAGAGCAAGAACACAATCCAGACATGGATTTTAAAGTAGTTCCCAATATTTTACTACAATATAAATTAAAAGGTAAATACTGATACAGTATATGTAAAGTATCTCATTGCTGTAGTTCAAAATTCTCAAGTCTGTTTCTGAAGAAAACTGTCATGCTCTATTCAAGACAGGAAAATGCAGTTTTAGCATGTGGTGGTCTGAAAGAACACGAGTGGTATTAGCCCAGGGTCTTCTGGTCCCACCTGTGAAGAAATGTTCCACTAATACTAGACAGGACTTTCTATTAACTCCAGATGGCATTGCATGCTAAGAGTAAACAATTACAGTAAAAACACAGAGGGCACAGAGTCTGATAAAGGGCAATGCTTCCAAAAAGGCAATGTTTTGTCCTTCATATACCAGAGCCCTGGCTGGGCTACTCACCTGCTTGGGCTACTTATTTAAGGCTTGCCTATCTCTAAGTAGTTAAGCTGAGTGCATGGCAATTGGTAAATTAAAAATACATGTGCAGTGTGGCTAGGATTCAGGTATAAACTCAAGCATATTAGACTTCACTTCCTTCACTATCTATTATCTTCAGGCAAGGATACAAATAGAGAGTGGAAATACAGGAGTGTAAGTGGTACAGAACAATAAACCATACCACTGTCAAATGGCAGATGTGATAAACAAGTTTTACATAAGCTACTAATAAGAAACTTGCAAAACAAAGCAACTTAGCTGGGTACTACTTTGTCACTGAGTTGTTTGCATCCTTTTGTGTTCCATACCATATTCTAATTCCTGAGCAGCCTGGGGTATGACTTTGAGATCTACAAAGTCAAAATTACTTGCTCATCTTACCATTAGATGCTCTCATCTGCCGCCTCCGTCCAACCCGGTCCAGGCCAATGGGGGTACTTTGCGAAAAGGTGAGTGGCCTGAACCTGGCTGAAACAGCTTTGTACGGGGGCACCTGGTGTGCTGGAACAGGTGGCCGTGTCACAGGCTACAGAGAAAACAGGAAAATCCAGTGTTAGTAAATATACCAGCAAGTCCAACTGAGCAAAGCTCAGGTAGGGAGTAAGGTTTCTTCAGATAGTCCAGCTAATTAAAATCAGTGAAATCAACTATGTTGAAGTGGCATTGCTTAAACACTGCATACCATATCCACCAGCATCACAGAACGTTATATTACATTACAGTTCTCTGTTCTATTAAAAACTCCTTAGCCTTCTGTTATGATCAGACGTTCTATAATTTTCACTCTTTTTTGAAGACAGGTGCTGGAGCACCTCTCCTATGAAAACAGGCTGAGAGAGCTGGGGTTGCTCAGCCTGGAAAAGAGAAGGTTCCAGGGAGACCTCATTGTAGCCTTTCAGTACCTAAAGGGGTTACGAGAAAATTGGAGAGGGACTTTTTATTAGGGCACATAGTGATAGGACAAGGCGGAATAGCTTTAAACTGAAGGAAGTTCAATTTGGATTAGATATAACAAAAAAGCTTTTTATTATGAGGGTGGTAAAACATTGGAACAGATTTCCCACAGAGATGGGAGATGCCCCATCCCTGGAAACATTCAAATCAGGCTACAAATGGAGTTCTGAGTAAACTGATCTAGTCGAAGATGTCCCTGCTCACTGCAGGGGGTTTGGTGTAGATGACCTTTAAAGGTCCTTTCCAACCCAGACCATTCCATGATTCTGTGATGACTTCAAGCCCAAATGCTCTGGATTCTAACTGCTTTGAGAAGAGCTTGTGCAATGCCAGCTGGCATTGCAAACACACATCTCAAGGAAAAGCCAAGGAGAAAGAATGATCATGCTATAGCTGGAAGTTATGTTCATTTCCTGGGACATTTGCTTTCTTCAAATTAAGATACTGCTTGTAAGTAAAATAAACATATTGTAAAAGACAATAATAATTGTCTCCATGTTCCTCTGCTTTGAGTTCCCAGGAGTCTCATAAAAAAGAGGCAATACTAGGTGTACTGTTACTTTATCTCAAAGCCATTTTCTTTAGATAAATCATTAATTTGCTTAATTATCATTAGAGAATCTAAATCCTTGTTTTATTTGCAAATTGAGACTGATTTTATGTGGGTTTTCAAAGCTTTTTAGAAAAGAAATCACCAGAGTGAAGACCAGTTTTTGAAAATCCCATATAAAATACTTCCAGCATGTGTATTCCTGCTTCATTTGTCCTTTTTTACATTCCAGCTACAAATTTACTTTCTAGCATGACTGCATGACCTCAATGTGTGTTGAATATAATTTATCTACAATCTCATCTTTTAACCTCTTTTCCTAAGTGCTTTAGCAATATACCAGGATCCTACACCATATAGACAGTAAGTCCAATATGTTGCGTCAAATATCTAGTAGAAGTTATGGCAGTTATTATATGGAAATAACTGGCTGACTAAGCAAAAAAGCTGTTTATTTCTGGGCAACTAAAATTTTATTTAAGGCCTCAGTCCATATCTCTTCCCCAGACAGACAAGGATGTGCTGTTACTCAGTGGAGGTCCTAGAAAGGCCATCGTTTGGCTTAATAATGTGTCCTTGCTGGGAATGCTCCAAAATTTTGGTCTTGACCACAGATCCAGCAATATGCTCATTTAACCCCAGTTAAGCCCTTGTGGCAGCATCAGAGCATGGAAAACAGTCAACTCAAATAGCTGCCTTGATGCATGTTCCATCATTATTAAAGTGATGTGAACAAGGTTTGAAATGAGATCAATTTGCTTTCAGCAGTAAATGAAGGGCCTGGAGAGTGTTAACTTCCACAAGCAAGGATTATTTGAGTTGCCAGTACTTACTACCACTTGAAATATATCTATTATTCTTGAGTATGATGGCCTAGAATTTATAACAATGTTTCTCTTTTTCTTTCCCCCAAGTTAAGCGATAAAATTAATTTTAAAATATCCCAGTGATATAGGGTTTGAAACTAAAGCCTTTGCCTAGGTAAAAAGTTCACTGGCTTCACTTGAGGTTTTGATCAAGATGCATTTTTTCACTGGGGAATTGTAAAGAAAAAAATGTGTAATATATAATAACAAAGTTCATGTTACAAATTGCTTTTCACAGGAGACTGAAAATCCTGTCACTGTTTCAGCACTTTACTACCACTAGACTTCCCAGTAGGAGACCAAGTGGCATAAGAAAGATTAAGAGGACTCAAATTTCACTAATAACTACCACAATCACATTTTTTGAGGATGTAAATATTATGCCTTTTTTTCTGTTGCTTTATCAGCTTCACAAACAATTTAGGCAGAAGTCCTCCAGCTTTCCTGGAAAGTGGAATATGCAGTGCAGTTTTACAAAAGCCCGTGAGCCTGAAGCTCTGCAACCAAGTGCAAGATGGGGCCACCACTACCAACACAACAGTAAGTTCCTCTACACATCGTACCTGCTCAGGACCACCACCAGGGAAAAAGGAGTAATTTTCACCTTTCAGAAGTTTCTAATTTCTCACTTGTTTATTTAAGCTAACAGAGATGGTAAGTAAGTATATAGGTACTACTGAAGTACACACTGCTTTCTTATAGGCTTTCTTACTGCTTTTTTACCTTTGTTCCATCTAGTCATTTAGTAGTATATAACCAGACATTTTATTCATACTGTCAGTCTTCTTAGATTCTTTCTTTAATTAATTTCTAAATTTATTACCAATTTTCTCAAGCAATGTCTTCATTAGTTTTAAGTATCCTTGTCATGCCAATACCACGATTTTGAACACTAATGCTAATGCCACAGGTTTTGAACAGATCTGTTTTTGGATAATTTGAAAGAATCAATAAATAATGTGTTATTATCATATTTGATTGTACTCCTCTGTTCCTCAGGCCCAACACTGTTTAAGGAGACTAAACACACAACTGTATTACACACAAATGAGCCCTTATATAACAATATTAGACATAATGACCATTCCAAGAAAGAAATCAGGTTAATTTACAATACAGAAAAGATTATCCCAAAGTCAGTATCAGGTTTATTCCATGCTGTATTGTTTTTTATCAAGAAGACAAAGTAATAAGTGACCAGGAAAGCAGTACTGTAAGTGCACGATGTCAGCTTGACAAAAGGGAAGGAAGAGAAAGAAGCATCCATTCTATTTTCTAGGCTGAAGACAGAGACAAGGAAGTGAAAGGGTCTTTTGCAGTTTGCAGAGCACATCTGTTTATCTTACTTGTGTCAGCAGACCTTCTCTCTCTCCTACTGGATCGTTTCCATAGAAATTGACCCCTCCTATCACAGAGATGGGTCTTCTTTTTCGCCCTCTGTAGTAGCCTACTGTGTTGCTTTGGACCACAGACCCAACGGATGACAGTTCTGGCTGATTTTCTCCATCCATGCAGTCTGTCTTCTGAGACTCCACCGCAACTGCATCTTCTGGTATGGAGAAACTTCTGATCGACATTTGGCCATAGTCTGAGAAAGGTCTGGGCCGAGATCTTTTTCCAGAGCCCCATCTCCTGGGTGTGACCTTTTGTGAGTCTGCCTTGTTTTCATCCTGGGATGTGGACCTCTTCCAGTGGTCATCAGAAACAACCTTTTTAAATGTGAACAAGTCAAATAAGCCACAGAATTTTCTGACGGTTAATAATTTGCGAGTTTGTCATACGGCAGATCAACTTAACATAGCTAAAACAGAAAGAGTTACCATATACACAGCAACTGACAATTCATGAAGAGATAACTTTGCAAGGAAAGACATCATGATGTTTGTGATGAGTAAGGCAAACACCCAACCTGCAGCACCTCTTTGGCACACATGACTACTAACACTAAAACTCACCTATTACCTCAGAAGTACAGACAAGTCCTATTATAAACACTGAATTCACGGAATGATATCTTGGAAAGATAACTGCACTCACAGGACTTGTTCCTGTGCAAAAGTAGAATGTTACAGATAACACCAGTAAAAACAATTCAACCAACATACCGTGTTTCTAGACTTTTTACCAAAGCTTGTAGTGACAGGACAGGGGGTAACAATTTTAAGAGGTTGGGTTTAGATCAGATATATGAAGAAATTCTTGACCGTGATGGTGTTGAGGCACCAAACAGGTTGCCCAGAATAGTTGTGGATGCCCTAACCCTGGTAGTATTGAAGGCCAAGTTGGATGGCCCTGATAGTCAGCAGTCTGGTCTAGTAGAAGGTGCCTGTGCCCATGGTTGGGGGGGGTTAGAACTAGATGGGCTTTAAGGTCCCTTCCAACCCACCCAATTCCATGTTAATCCTCTCTTTCACCTCTGGTCAGTGATGAAAATAAACAGTAAGGCTGCAGTCTGACTGCTTGCAGATCCCATGTAACTGTAACCAATACCAAACCGGGCAGTCACACTCCCCCCTCCTGCTCACTCCCACACTCCCGCTTCGTCAGATCTAGAGATTCTGCAGCCAGGAGTGAACTGGGTGAGCGAATTCATACAGTCTGGGAGAAGCTAACTTCCTCTATGCTCTGGGAGATTAAAGTCATACAGACTAGGATCAGAGATACATTATAACACAAATACAGGAAAAAACGATAGTTTTAGAAAGGAAGCTTGGAAAATGAACATGTTGTTCCTACTTAACAGCACATCTGGCTCACAGGATGAGTCACAAGTATCATAATTGCACTGGTATTACAAGTTTAGAAATAAAGTAACCTCAGCTGAAATACTTGTTGAAGGAACATTTTAATGTGTTAAAGTAATACTGTTGTGAATTTTTCTAGCAAAACTCCTGCAGTTTTTCAGAAAAAAAAATTCTGCACATAAAAATTTATGTTCGTTTTCCTTCTAATTTCCAATTTCTGGGTATTTCCTTGGCTTTTCCTGACTCCTTTATAAAGAATAAAAAAGAAACTGAAAGCTAATAAATATTCCAAAAACTAGAGGCATCACTTTGTCTGTCTCTGGCTACATTTTGTTCATCTGTTTCAAACCAGATGAAGGCATTTCAGATATTGCATATGCAAAGCAAACATGCAGCCCAGGAACAGCCTTTTACAATGATGCCTGTGACAGAAGACTAATCTTCTGTCACCTTCTTCTCCACCTGCTGTTTTCTGCTGGGCCAGTACAACTCAAATGAGCCTTTTTTAGAAAGCCACCTGATACAGCAGGCAGATGTTGCTTTTTGTTTGAAAGACAGCTTAAGACAAATTTCGTAGTATGAATGCACTTTAACCAGTAAGCAGAGTTATTAAACAGTCGATATTTGAACATGATTACTGCAATTAAGGTATGAAAAATGATCAATGTCATACATTGCTCTACATTCTATTATTTCACTTACAGCATGGAATTTATTCTAAATAGGGAACTTACATAAATTTTGATTTCGGTAGGAAGACACTTGTCACTCAAGCATGCTTCAGTTTCTCTACAGATTTTAGCATAGGATCAGTTCAGATAGTATAATCAATTCAATAGAAAGTTGCTCCCTGACTAGTGCACTGACACAGCTCCAGCAAAGCTGCCCATTAAACACAGCCCCTCCGAGGTCTGAATAGCAAAATCACAGGTTAAATAAGGCTCTTACCTCAGAATCAGACAGAGGTAAAGGGTCTCCACATATGCAGTGACTGAGAAAGGAGTTCATAAGAGTCATTTTATGTTTTTGTTTCGCAAAGTCTTGTCCATAAGAGCTACAAATGTGAGCACACACTCTGCATAACCAGTCAGGCAAAGTTCATCCCATGATCCTGTACTTTTAGACTGAGGGAAGGACACGTCACACGTCATCTTCTAATCTGCTATTTACACCCTTATCTTGAGCAATAACATTTGCAAAGAGAGGACTGTTCTCCTTCTGCAGCACTCCACCTCCAGAGTAGTGATCCAAACGACAGCCAGATTAATCTCTGCTATACAATAAACAACGCTGAAGGATGTGTGTTTTTAGGCTTAGACCTACAAACTGCACTGAAGAATCCTAATAAAACAGAAAACATAATACTCTCATTGCAAAAATCAGAGGAAATCAGACTGATAATCTCACATTCCTCTAAGTGACCGACTCAAGCAGGACCTGATCAAGTGACCACTTACTAGTAGGAATAAAATACCCAGCACACAACTCATAGGCTCCAGTACCGCAGTCACTTAAGCGTAAGTGTAGTTCTTGACATCAATGAAAAAATTCTGAGGAAACAATTTCATTTCACCTGAAATTTGTACTGTGCAACACCTGGCTTTATACTTGTGCAACACCACTGACCTCAAATTACCTTCTCCTAATGAATCAGTGGAATCAGATTGATGTTATACAATTATTACCAGTAACGTCTACAGACGTGTACAATACACGTGGCACTTCGTATAGGATGAAAATCAAAATCTCATGCGCTCATTCACGCATTACAAGTGCTGGTCAAAAATTTCAAGGCATTTCAAGATCTCTGAGAAGTTAAGGGCTAAGCTCAATCCACACTGGATTTTCTGAAATTCCCACCCGCTAGTCTAGCAACAGCACAGGATCACCAATGCTAGCAATCAAGATTATTGTTTTTCTTTTTTCTGACAGCAGCATATTTACAAATACAACCATTTAAAATGAACATTTACTTTGACTCAGACAAATGTTTTTATTTGTTATTGTTCCCTTAGGGTAGGATTCAGGTCCAGGTTCCCACATCTAAATTTTGATTCTGCAATGAAGGTGTCTGTACATTAGCTAGATGTTAAAGCCGTCATTATAGCCTGTAAAAATCTGGGATGAAATTTTGTGGTCTTAACAGCCATTTCAATGTCCTAAGCAATCTAAAATATCTCCATGTGCTGTATGTCCCATGCAATATGTCACAGGACCTATGGGAGGCCCGGGCCATCCAGAAGCAGTCCCTGGGGATGAGGGTGAACCTGTCAGGGCATCTCCAGCAGTGCTGGGTCTTCTATGTTTCAGCAATCAAGTTGAGCCCCCAGACAAGAGCATCAGCCAAGCCTACAGACTGGATCAGCCAGGCAGCACTACAACCAGGAATCAGGTGCCAAGCCAGATCACAGGTAAATTTAGATGGTACTACAACCGTGATCCCCAGTGCTGTGGGAGCCCTACTTGGTCCCCATCTCCTGCTCCAACAATGTGCAGCTTCCCACAAGGTGCTTTCCAGCTCCACACAGCTGCCTTTGATACCTGCCCCTCACTGCACTTGACAGCTGTTTTAAGTTGAGCTCAACTTCAAGTGCCATTTTCAGGTGTGCTGTTAATGGTGTGTTCCCCAGGACCCCCTGACCACACGAGAGGGTACAGCGGAACCTTTCTCAATTTGCTCCCAGGCAGACAACTACACTGCAGAATCTGTCCAGCCAGACCAAATCGGTCCCGTTCCTAGGCCCAGACTGATTTCCCAATCCAGGCATAATAGCTTCAACAACTTGATCATTATCTCACTCAACTTGGCACCAGTACAACCCTGTTCCATTTAATGGCACATGACTGCTGTTGGCATTCTCTGTACTCATTAATACCAAGGTAAGCAACATCAACATCAGGTGTTTAATCACTGAAATCTTAGCTTACTCTTTAGAGTCAGACTACTGTGTACCTTTGAAAAATTCAGCACCCAAAATTGCCTTCAGAAGGAGTGCTGCCCAAGGAACATGAGATCTGATCCATACAGTACTGATAAAGGGGTGCTTCTGTGGATGTAACTTTTATCAGTGATATGGTATGAAATTGCCAGTACCTGAAGTTGTATGGCAGGACTTCTGCTGGAGCAGTTATACCAACCATGAATAACCCTTCATCCTATACTCAACCACGCTCTCTTGCTGCAGAGAAAGGCCAAACTAGAAGTCTGACCCAATACAGCCTGCTGCTGGTCAGCTTGCTGCTGTTGGCATGCTTGTGAGGCCTGGCACCATGACAGCAAAGGAAAAAAAGGCCTGGGTAATTTTATTTTTTTTTTAATGTGTTGATGCCAATAAACTCCCTAATCAAACTCAGCCCTCTATAAATGTGTTGATGCCTGTGTAGATTGATGAGGCTTCCTGCCCACTGATTCACATTTCAACCCCTACTATTTGGATATTTTAAATTTTATTTTTATGTTCTAAATGTTGAACAATTAATGTTCCATAACATACTCATATAGACAAGCATGGAGCTATAAGAGGATGCATATCTCCTTAAAGTTTTTTCCCTACCTCATAATCTGCTGAGAAGTCACAGGTAGGTTCCTATTGGACAAGGACCCCCAGCCTTGTTGGTCTCCAGGGAAAAGAGCATTCTGGACCCTCTTACGCCCTTTTTTTTTCCTCCTTCGCTGCACAATAAGTTGCAATACTTCCTGTTTTGATTTCTGTTTATATTTGATCTGCCTGGCTGAAATGCAGTTTTGCTACCTGCAGCTGCCTATTTCTCACCCAGAGAAATGAGATAATCAAAATCTAATACTGACTTTACAAGAAATGCATATTAATTTCCAAATGCAATTTATAAGAAGGTATGATAAATTAAACAGATGATGATTCTGACTGAGAATAAGTAACAAGGAAAACCTGAGTAGGCTGAGAAGTTTCAGAACACAGGTACTAGATATTCTCAGTGAAAACTTATGATAGATAATCAGTCATGTTCTTCTGTAAATGTCAAGGCTTAAAAGCATCACAGTACTTGTGTATGTCATGTAGGTATCTTTGTAATTTGATCAAGAGTATACATTTCTGTGTACATTTAGAGGTCTATATAAAAATGTACACATTTCTTAAACTACAGATATATAATAACAGCTATATAACATATCATAATTGTTGACTGTTAAAAAGGTATTATTTCTGTATAACACAAGAAGTACCAAATGGAACTCAGGAACTCAGTAGTAATCTCAGAATTTATTTTTTGGTTCATACAAGCCACTAAAATTAAAAACAACTAAGTGATCATGACCTAGTTGCCATAAATTATTTTACCACATTCACTTAACGGAGTATAAGTCTGGACAACAGGTCTCCACCCACATACATGATAAAAGTCAACCTTTGAACTTCTTGCCAAATAACAGTGGGGGAGCATTAAGTGAAGTTCATCATCACTACTAAATGAGATCAAAAGCTTGCTTTATGTTTCATGGACATGATCAATTTTTTTATTTTTTTCTTGCAAATTGCTGGAAGAGACATAGAGGTTATGAGACTCCAGATAAATACAGAGAAAATTTATTTATTGGTTTTTTTCTGGATTTTATGAAAATATCCTAAAGTGTTACAAGAGCCCAGTGATCCCCTATTGATCCAATAGGCTGACAATTTCCAACAGTGATACAATCACAGCAATAGCTACCATGGAAATTATTGCTTTTACTGTAGAAGAAAGCACACCTTCAGTGACTGCATCTCTGATCACAAACAAACCAAAATTATTAAACCAGTCCAACTCACTTAGTAGAAGAAAATTTCATCTATTCCATTCTAAATGCAAAATGCACTCTATTCTTTTACTTTACATCCCTCCACTTCCTCTGCCACTAGCATCTTTTCTTTTTATCAAGCCTCTGAGTACACCCCATATAAATGCATTGATTATCTCTAGAATACAGAGTTCTATTCAACTGGTGGTTGGAAAGACAAGCAAATACAATCCATAAAACAACTGCAAAAAAACCAACTGCTTAAGAACAAATGCAACTACACCTATATAAACAAGCAAAGCAGAAGAAGTCAAAGTAATACCACCATATTCAACACTTAACAAAAGTTTTAGCTGCTTGGAGGATTATCTGCCTTTTTTTTCCCCTTTCTCCCCCCAAAAAATTGTGTGGATCCACAATTTAAAAATTTGCAGAGCACTGCTTCCAAGGGATACTCCCTGAAGGAATACTGCTGCACGATACCAGTAGGAGCTCCTAGAATGGGTGCAGGAAACACTGTGCATTGTAATAAAGAAAAATTACATTGCTGTGTTTTGTGATATGGTAAAATCAACCCTTCTTAGCAACACAAACTGCTGTGGTAAAACAACGAGTTTGGAAGTTTTAGAAACTGTGAAAAATGTATATAATTCTCTTCTTGGGATTTGTTGACACCAAAGCAATTGTGGTGTTCTAACTAACAAATATATCTATAAAACTGTATTTAAAGATCAGTCTATATAGATACAACTCCAAACAAAATTAGGTATCTATGTTCTAAGGCCTTTTAATGCAGCTTTGCTTCATTTAACCTGATCCTTGAAAGCCTGCTTATCGTAATCAACAATAAAGCATAAAAGCTTTCCCTCTCAGCAATATGCCTTACCAAGGTTAGTGAGTTCACCTTTGTAATATCCATAGTGCACAGATAAGGAGCAGTTAAATCATGTAAGTCACAGAGGAAGCATAGGGCTGAACTGGAAATAACAAGCAGATCTTATGATTCTCAAATCTTCTCTTCAGCCTCAATGATTTCCTTCGTCCTTTCCTCTCACTCATTTCCAAAACCAAATCAGCTATCATATTTCCAACTGGCAGAGGGGAGGAGTTTGCAAGGAAATGTAGTTGCTTTGCAGAAATAACCTCATCAGTCATATAAAAATGCAAGTGTGCTAAAACCAGAAAACTATGTCCACTAGTTTTCTGGTGACTGATACTTCAGGATGGCTGGGCGACACTCTTATACTGCCCCTTCTTTACTTCAGTATCTCAGCTGTAATAGCAAGCATGTAGTGTATAGAGTATTTCTATCCTCTGCCTCTTTTAGAGGATGTGTAGGCATCAATAATCCCTAAAGAAATCCCTAAATATTTTCTAAATTAACTTAGAAAACCCCAGATCAAGTAACAGGTCTAAAAAAATATTTCCTTTTATTTGGCAAAACAAGCAACTGTTTTTGTAATACCCACTGGCGAACCTCAAAAGCCAGATGATAACCACATGTTGAAAGTGAAACTTTATGCTAACAAAGCAAAACATAAAAAGCCATAGGCATCTGTATCTCTTCAGTGTCTCTCCAGACTGAGGACCTCTGGTTCCTTACTCTCTCCACCCTTCCAAAGCAAAGCCTTATCATGGGATAAGGCCATGGCAGGTCCCAGCAGCAGTCACAAACTCCAGCTCGTGGAGCTTCACTGGCATGGAGCTGCCTTGGGCAACTCTATGTCTGCAAACTGTTATCTCCTAGAGCATGGAAAAGAGGTGAGGCTGCTGTGGCTGAGCTGCTGTGCTAGGTTCCCCGCAGCATGCGGCCCATCTCCCACCCTGCCATGGCACCCCAGTACCACGAGCAGCCCAGCAGGCTCCAGATGCCAGAAAGGGGAAATGCAGGTGACTCAGAGGAAACTCTATAGCTGCCTCTGCTCAATTTGGACATCTCGGCCACCTAGAATTGAGATGGATATTCAGTGCTGACAACTCAACACCCTGCTCAATGTAAAAAACAAATCACATGGCCAGAAGTGCCATTTGACTTTCTGGGTTACTGTTATTACACCTGATCCCAGGGTGAGCAACACATGGGTACTACTGAGGTGCCGGAGGACAGCTACAGCAGAGTAAAATACAGACTCTCTGGAAAGACAGAGGTGTACAAATCTAGCAAGAAAACAGAGCAGCTAACTGCAGTTGAGTCGATCTGAGCTCTGCCAGCATCCACAAACATTTTTGCAGAGATGACAGTAACTCCTGTACTTTCCTACAGTTTTCAGGAATGGCCAATTTTATTCAGCACTGCAGAGTTACCTGGTCTAAAATTTAACCTGATGCAGAATTCAGATTGCTGTCATGACTGCCTTGTTTTTCTTCTTCCTGGGAGCGGATACAGCAACAAATGATTACAGGCTGTAGTGAATGGCATCAGCTCTGTTGCTGTGAGTTGAAAGAGTTTTTGCTGCAATAGGAAGATATTCGTGTCCTTTGATGGCTCTCTTCTGCATTATTTCAGTGACGGATTCTGTAATTTGGGTTTGCGGCAATTCTCAGTGGTTTATGGTTTAGCTCTGGGCAAGTGCTTCTGGAAGTTGCTCTTTGAGTGACTAGGGGACATTGTGTGAACATATCCTTGACTTGTGGAGAGCAGCTCAGAGTTTAGTGCAAATCCAATGTCACTTGTCTAACTGAAACCTCAGTTTGCTGTGAGATGCTGTTGAGAGCCTGTTATGGGGCTCTGCTGCTCTGCCCCCAGGCCCTGTAGCCAGCAAGACCAGAGTGCCACTGGAGTGGTGAGCCCTCACTCCAAATCACAAGCCCCTTAGGAGTAAACCCAGTTCAAGAAGTTTCCCCCATTAATTTACTTTACTTAATTATCCTTCACAATTTATCACATTTTCAGTTATACACATTAAGTTGATTAAGCCACACTCTAAACTGCATGCGAATGAACCAGGGGTGAATAAATCCAAAAGGAAGAGTTCAGAGAGCTGAAAGCAGCTAGCTCCCAGCAGTGTGCTCATTCCCAGCACTCAGGAACTTCAGGAAGGTACTGAA
Organism: Pyrocephalus nanus; assembly: GCA_038380795.1. Classification (NCBI taxonomy): domain Eukaryota; kingdom Metazoa; phylum Chordata; class Aves; order Passeriformes; family Tyrannidae; genus Pyrocephalus; species Pyrocephalus nanus. The sequence goes on from CM076259.1 coordinate 45,760,748, forward strand.
GATGATAATTCTCAGCTCCTGGCTGCTGCTTGCTCCCTGTGGATAATGAAAATAACTACATCTAGCCACGACCCTTTAGTCCTTCACTATGAGGACACTCTCTGAAGCAAGAAATAGGGAGAATGAACACTGAGGACAGAGCTAAATCCTCTCCATATCTGCACTCCTACAGTTCCTCTTCCTCTTCGCCTCCATAAGCTGTCCCCCAAGTTAAACTTTGTTAAGTTCTGTATGGCAAGAATAAAAATGAGTCACAGACAGGTCTTAGAACACAAAGTATTGTCTGCAAGCAAAATGTGAGTCAACCCTAGTTACAGCAGAGTCACCTCTTCAATTTATCATTCACTTATGGTCATGCAGATAAGGTATTCAAGTAATAAAAAGTCTGGTGTACTGAAAAGCCAGATGCCAGCAAGGCACTTTAAATAGCAGATATTCCAAGAGCTTGCGAAAGATTAGGTAAAATGTCAAATAACTTGATTTTTATTTTTTTGTAACAAATTCAGAACAGTTCAGGCAGTCTTAGTGGCTGACACACACCAGTCCAAATCAGACTTTAGGTTTTCATTATGTACAGTGGCATGGGGCTGCTCTTCGTGAAAGACTATAAGAAACACTCTAAATACAAACTTGTACTTAATCATCTCTTCATGCTACTTAAAAGCAACATATTGAATATAAATGACAGTGGCATGAAGAAGACACTGGCAAAGCCTGGGATGTCACAAATGAGCTTTGGTGACTAACACCTCTGTAGCGTAAGAAGTGCTGAGGCATGGATTCAGGCTGCACTTAATTAGCTCTTCCCTGGGAAGCAGCCTCTGGCAGAACCAAGAACGCCTAACACTTCCCCTGCTCCAGTCCAAACCCTGCATTTTGGTGAAACCAACAAAGTGACAGAAGACACAGGATCTTAAGACTGAATCACATAAAAAAAAAAAAAAAAAGTTCTGCTGAAGAGATACATGCCTTTGTGTGGATACTGCAAAATCAGCTTTACAGTTTTAGGAAAATAAAAGTTAGAAATATTTAATTTCCACATTTAGCAAAATACAGAGATGGACCAAGTTCTACAGACTTCATTTGCTGACTAATCTACTAGATGAGTGGGTAAGTGAATGAATTATATTTGCTTCCAGCTATGGCAGCCAGTCCTGAACAGAGAACATATTTGAGCCTGAGTGGTTAGCACCTTCTAAGCTTTATACTGAAATATGTCTCCAAGCCACAGAGATTTTAGTGGCTGTACTAGAATACATTATACATGAAATCCATACAGAAAAGCAGATCCATGAAACATGGAAACAGTACAGAGTTGCTCATCAACACAGAGTATTTAAGGTTCAGACAAAGTCTAAAAATTGGGGGATGTGCATAGCTCAGCACTACATCTCAAATGATTGTTAAGAACAAACAGCTTGGCTGTCACAGGAACAACTTGCTGGGCTGGTACAGTTCTGTACTGTGGAGGTGTAAGGTGGAGTTAAAAATGAATTGTAGTCAAAAGTTCAATCCCTAGTGACCTCACTGTGTGAGTATGCAACATACATAAAAGTGCCTACAGGCTGAATACATTCCAATTAAAAAAATCACCCGGCATAAGTAGCTTGGGTACCAAGCTACCTCCATGCTGAGGGAAGTATGCTGTAAAGGAGGGAGTCAGCAATGAAACCCTCCAAAGAAATGGTACGGAGAAACCATACCACTCTCCCTTTTTTTTAGTCACTCTGAATGTCACAGCTTTAGGGTTGTGTACAGGATGAAGAACATGTGCAATAAAAAGAAAGGACAGAGTTTATATCCTTTGCATTGTAAGGCGGAAGTAAACATTGTTCTGCCCGGCTCCTGTTTCCAATCCACAGCTACCACCTCCAAAACCTTTGCTTTTTTGGATTAGGAGACAGGTCTGGATGCAGCTACACCATCTGGGTGGTCACAGTTATTTGGGTGGTCACAGTTATTTGCCAAACACAAGGGCTCCAGGCAGTGCTCACAGGAGAGGGAGGGGTTACAGCCAAGAGGCCCATCCCCTGGCCACCACCTCCTCCATCTTCTGCAGGGCTCCGTCCCACACTGTCCGCCTGCCCACTACACAAAGCCAGAGCTGCCACCAGTGCACAACTCTGTATTTTAGACAACTGAAGCAAGCATTGAAAGGCACTCATAGTTAATCTAAAATATGTCATAATATAAGGAGAAAGCTTGAATTGCATGTTAGATAATAACAGAATGTGCTGTTAAAACTAAAAACTGCAGTAACTTTTATTCACCCAACGAACACACATTCATGTAAAAACTGTACTGGTTTGTCGGGAGTCAAGGGAAAGGACCAGCTGAATTTCCCTTGAGTCATGATATCAGATCACCACTAGATGGTAGATGAGTAGCATTAATTCTACCTCCCATTTTATTCCTGAGAAATACAACTGGCATACATCCACACTAGGGCTCTTGACTCTTCTGGCAGTGTGAAAGTATTTCCTTGCATACAAGTTAGAGTTTTGGAAAATATGGATGGCTGGAGCAGTTCTAGGAGTCCCGAAGAGGAATAACCTCAGAGCCCAAACATTATACCCCCCCGAGTTTATTTTTCCTATCTTACCATTGCTGCAAACACTATAATAAACAAACTCGCTTTTCTCAAAGCAAAAGGACAATACTGATAAGCTCTGTAAATATTTACAGCTAGTTCGAAAAAACTGTGCCAGGCTTTTAAAACTAGGACAGTTTCAAAGACATTAAAAAACCTGACAGCATGAAAGGCTGAAGCTTGAGAACCTTTGTCTATCTCATACCTAAGGTTTAATATACTTCTAGTCAAACTGAGGTGGCTTAAGAGCTATGTTGGCTTTATTTTGCAAATGGCTTGCATATTCATATATATCCAGAGGGATTTTTGCCCAGGTGTACTTTTCCCAATGGTTAGCAAACCTTTCACTGCTACCTCACCCCAAGTAGCTCAAAACCCCATTACTGCACATCGCTGGGGCTGAGCTAAGCCTCACTGCTCCAGACAAGTGCAGGATATGTCAGACAGCTCTTCACCAACGCTGCCAAATCACTGCAACTGCTCCAGTGCCAACTCACACCATGGTTGAAGTGAGGGCACAGTGTTACCATGTGAGCTTACCTCAGAGGTGCTGCAATATATCTATCTACCCATCAACCGAGAGTGTGAAATCATACACTAGGCACAGTGAAACAACAGTATCTTCACCAGAACAACAGTAGCAACACATGCAGCCCAGCATCTAAAGTACTGCTGTCTGCAATTGGCGTGCAAATAAATAACCAAGCAGTTTACCCTCAGCATGGCTATCACTGCACAGTGAAAACACTGGATAAAACCGAATGCTTAAACCTCTGTACTGTGTCTTTCACGCCACAGCACTCTACAAATATTACCATCTTCTGCAAAGTTTCCACAGGCAAAGTGTTTTCCAGTGAGTCAACACTACTTCAAAATATATGGACTCTGTAAAGACCTTTCATCTGCAAAGGAAATACAGCCAGACTCTGCTCAAGCTGGTAAAATATGACAAGACCACATGACAAGGTGGTGTCTCTGCAGGGTGCAATAAGCTGCCCTTGAATTACTTTGCTGCCAAAACTTTCTTTGATATTAATGCACAGAGCAAAAATAATTTGACATTAGCATCCAAAGAGAATATATTAGAGGAAATAATTGCTGTCGGCATATTTTAGCAATAAAAAGCTGCAGTAGCCATTAGTTTGCATTGTTTTGCATTAATAAAGACAAAACCTAATATATATATATATACACACATATATATATATTGCTTCTGAAGGATTTTGCTTTCTTTCTTACCTCTTCCTTTTTCTCTTCAGCACCAGAGGCTAAATTGAGGCTCAGTTGAGAGTGGCTGCTTATGCCACTGTCTTCATTTCCATCATCGTAGTACACAGTTTGCACTGAGTCCTGGAAGCAAACAGGATTCCTTCCCAACTTCAGCCCTGGTACCTCAACTCTCTCCTCGCTCTCCGATGAGCTCAGTGACAATGTGCTGTGATGGTTTTGACACTGGAAATTCATACTGCACTTGACCTTCCCTGCTGTGGGACTTTGAGGCTTTGGAGTAATTGGCCTGACTGGAACGTGAAGGTTTTCAGCTTCGTCTGTAAACTGCTGGGTAGCTTTTGGTTCATCTGAGTCCGAATAAAAGACTTCATTGGGAAATGGACTAATGTCATTCAGTGTGGGTGATAAGCTATCAGAGTCTAGGATACCCGATGACGTCCTGAGGCTTTTGTCTTCAGCAACAGCTACATTCATTTCAGCCTCTTTATCCTGAGCAACCACAGGGCTTTGCAGACAAGGTGTTCCCTGCAAGGAAGAGTCTGGACTGGATACTGGGGAGGTGCATCTCCTTCTGTCATGATCTGTGCTGCTGGAAACCCTGCGGGAGTAGTCATCGTGCAGTCTGCTGTTTGACCTTGTTCTCTGGGACTGCTCAGCAGGAGGAGGAGCTGTGCTCTTAGAGGCATCCTTCTTCCATGTGACATCTGTAACATTACTGACAAGTTTCAAAACTCGATCAAAATCCTTTGCCCTGATAGGGCTCTTCCATCGTTTGGATCTCCTCTCAGGGTTTCCACCACTTTTGTCTGAGTCAGCAGAAGCAACACTCACAGTCCTTGTTGGCATCTGTTTTTCATTTGCAACCTTCAGATCAGCAAGGTTTGAGGTGGACTTCCGTTTGAATGAGCTTTTTTTCAGAAAGTTCAAATTATCTGAACTTTTGCTTCTCCGATAAATCATCCTGTTGTTTTCAGAGTCTTTCACCAAAATCTCACAGATCTTTGGTTCTGCAATGACAGGTGATGTTGGCCTAACGCAGTTGTGATGACTCTGCACTTTATCTGTGTCTAGCAAGTTTATGCGGCCAGCACCATAAGCCCGCCTGATGCTGCGTGAACGATGAGTGTTCCTCAGGAAAGACTCATCGCTCTCCTCCGCATCAGAGCAGTCAGAAGCTAAACCATCCACTGCATTCTGGAAATCATGTAGAGGCCCCGAATAGGAATATCTGTTAGGCTGAACTCGCACCACTGCCCCATTTGAGCCATGTTTGCCTACGCCGTTCTCATTTACGATGTCTGAGCATTCCCTTGTTTTAACTTCTTGCAGAACTGACGATTTCAACTTCTTGAAAGAACCCATTTTTCTGATAGAAGAGAAGGCATTCCACGTGGATGAGTTGCCCATCAAAACCAGAGAACGAGGCCTGTCAGAGCTGGAATTAGACCGTTTCCGAGGGGTGGTGAGAAAGCGCATGATTTTGGAAGGGCTGAGTTTATCCTCTTGAAATTCTTCCTCATGACTGTTGCTGGTGCTGTGTCCCCCGTTACGACTGACACAGGCAGTCTGGTTTTGGGGCTCTTTATTATCCATAACTATACAAGTAACAGTGGCGCCATTTCCACAGCCATTCGGAAATGTTGTCATGCTCTCGATGCTGTACGCACGGAGTCTGAGGCTGGGGTAGCTCAAAGTGACACTGCTGTCTCCAGCAGCTGATCTCGCTGCCTCCCCTTCATCTGCTGCACCTTGGTTTGCCTTGCTTTCACATCCACTGGGTGAGCTGAGCTCCTCAGGCGGCACTGCCTGTACCAGGAAAACAAAAGCCACCGTTAAGACATTTCCTTACAAAGTACCCAACTAAAAGAAGCTTGAGCTCTGTTGCAGGAAATAAACACATGCACAAAATTAAGGAGTTCTTTCATGCCAAACAAAGGTGTGTTGCAGGGGTGCAGAGAAGGTATTCATAACTCCTCAAAGTATAACTGAATTTGCTAGCAATTTAAGAGACCAGAATAATTTCAATATGTACTTGTTTCTCTAATGCTTAATCAGCTAATAAATTCAGTATGACTATCACACCTACCTTACAATGGTAAATACAATCCTCATACACACTTAGAGAAAGAAATCCCCAACAACAGCAATCCAGTCTTCCTCCTCAAGTGCTCAGCCCCAAGACACATATTTGTTTTCATTCAAAAAAACAATCATGTTCATCAAGTGACACCTAATTCTCAAACAGGCAAAAGAGATTAAAACATACATAACTTTTCCTATGCTTCCTGCTGTCGGAAGGCTATGTGACACTTTACAGTCTCGTCTGTCCGCAGGCAAATAAAAACCTAAAAACTTACGAGTGCACAGCAAAGTATTTTTCCCTACCAAAGAAGACAAGAATCAGAAGTAATACATCCCGAAGCCACCCTATCCTGTCCTGACAGCGAGATGAAAACTTAAAATCTGACAGTGACTGGAGTGTCTAGCAAACGCTGTATAAAGGATGTCCTGCTGAGCTAGACATGGGAGATCCAGCAGCCCAAATCACACTCCAGTGTTTGGACCAGCGGCCATGCCAGGGGTCTTTGCCGGGTAGGCAGGCGTTTGCCCCACCATGCTACACAACGTCTCAAAACCCCTGGGATGCCCAGTCTGAAGCTTGCTCCACCTTAAAAACAAAGCTCACGGTTCTTTCTGCAACGGGTAGTGGGATCTTCGCAAATTTGCCACGGTGAGGTGGGGGCGAAGGGGGGATTCCCTCCTCGCCCCGAAACAAGGAGAGAAAACACACAGCTGTGCTTAGGGGAAAGCGGCAGCCCCGGCCCCTTCTTTGTCTTCTACCCACCCTAAAGGCCGCGGGGGCTCGGGGGGCCGGCGGGGATGGGGGCTGCGGGCGATGCGGAGGCGCAGAGGCAGGCGATGCACCAGCCCGCCCAGGCTCCCATCACGGGGAGAGCGCAGCGAGCGGCCCGGGGCGTCCGGCGGGTCCCGCACAGGCAATCGCCACCTCCCCGTGAAACGCGGCAGCTGCGCAGCCCGTGCCCGCTGGTTTTAAGGCTGCTCCCTCCTGAGCGCACTTGGAAAGTTTTGCGAGCCTCCGTTCATCCGCGGATAAAAGGACTTGCTTGTGCTTCAGCGAGACGCCTGAACTCTCCCTCGCCGCTGGTTTTTAATCCCCCTCATTCATGGGGTCACGGCGGAGCCCAGCGATCGCCCAGGCAGGGCAGAGCCCGGCCAGCCCCGCCGCTCCGGCACCCGGGGCCGGACAAAAGCCCGCTGGGCAACCCAGCCCTCGGCCTGCCCCTGCGCCCTTGTACCGCTGCAGCTTTCCACGAGGGAAAATAAACACCGAACGATAAATGAGCACAAGGCGCTGCTCTCGGCAGAGAAGTTTCCACACAAAGCGGCTTTGGGAGAAACTGCACCTGAGCGGTGCAGAAGGGGAGCGAGGGAGAGGCGGGAGAACAAACACAGTGAGATGAGATCAAAAACTCAGCTCGCAGCGTGGAAGCTGCAACAGCTTCCCCGGGAGGCGGCCCCGGAGCACCGTCCTTACCTGGGGAAAGCCAGGGCACCCCGCCACCACCACACCACGTCCCCGCCGCCACCGCCCGCTCCCGCATCGCTATGGCAGCGGCGGCGGGGCGGGGCGGGAACCCCCGGCCGCCCCCGCCCCGAGCGCTCCCCGGCAAGGTCTGCTCCGAGTGACCGCCCCCAAGTGACTCCCGCCGGGTCTCCAGGGCGGCAGCTCCTAAGAAGGAGCCTCCCTTCCTTCTGCCGTGCGCGACGGCGGATCCCTGCCATGGAAAACACTCGGCCACACAAGGATGATCATGTTTGGTGCCTCCAAAATTTCCTCGATGGTGCCCCGCCTCGCCTCGGCGCTCACCGCGTGACTCTAGGTCCCTGTGCTCTACTCATCCGCGCTGTTTACAGCGGGTTATAGCACGGCCCACTGGCCAAATTTACGCTCGGTCACCAGGCTGCCTTTATGTCCAAAACCTGAACAACTTTTTGGCTTGCTGCTTTTCCTCAGACTTTATAGCAAGAACAACATTCTATGCACAGTCAGAACAGAGTTCATCTATTACGAGGAAGATTTTATGAGACCGTGTCTTAAAGCCATTGTCATGATTCCTGGCAAAGACCCATTACAAATGATAGTCCTTGCTCAAATAGTTTATCATCTAAAAATATTTCTTGGACTAGAAGTGTAGACATAATTAAAACTATTTTAAAGTAGCTCAGATAAGATACACTCTGTCTTGTCCCATTTTCATTTGTATGACAGAACAGACGCCCTAGAGAGCTAACGAAGGGCATCAGACCCACTGCCTCTCCTCCGAGACTGGTATGACTGCACATGCTGTATAATTACTTCTCTGGAGAGCAGTACAGACGCTCTCAAAGGCAAGGTGTAGTTAGGGGATGAGGCAAACAAATGGGCTTAAGGGATACAGGTCAAATGAGGTAGCAAATAACTCTGGGAGTGACCACAGGACTCCCCAGCAGTCAGCAGCAGCAGCAGGCACAGCCTGCCACCAGCCCTGGTCTTGCTGGCCACAGCTTTCTGGGACACCTCATGGAATAAGGGAGTTTGGAATAATGACTCCAATGAGGGGGCAAACTGGTTGCTTTACAGTGCTTAGCATGGGAAGCAAAGGAGACATAAATGGAGATTAAGGCTGGAAGTGCTGACATTGTTTGGAGACAGTCCATATGGACCATGGCTGGTGTTCTGTGTTAGCTTAGGACTGTCTAGGGGAAGTTCTCAAGTCAGTGCAGACAAGAACTGTCTGCTTCAGACATTGGGAAAGGGAAGTCTCTCAAGGGGGACTCAGTATAGGTGATGAAATGGCCAAGAGAATGACGTTAGTGGTAACATTATGGGAAATGTTTCACTTATATGAGACAAAAAGTGTGTCAGAAATTAAGTTTAAAATCACTTTCCACAAGTCTTATAAACTTGTCTCACAGCCTCCCTGGTATCTATACAGGTTTGTGCTGGTCACTTGGTAACTTCTAACAGCATTATTCAAGCCTTCAGTGGATTTATGTTCCTGTATTTCTGTACATCCCTTTCATAAATATCACATCATACTCATTTTGAGTATACTTTTTCATTCACAAGCCCTCTCAGAGAAGGGAACCCTCAGTTCTTCAGATGTCCTCTATCTAACAGTTGGACAAAAAGACAAAGCAGAGAAAACTATTGAGCTGAATTAAGCCACTAATTTGGGTCTCTCCTTTGTCTTGCAAGCAGTGTGTCTGAAACTTAAGAAATCCTGATAACTGAGATCTGAACCAGTCTTTTAAACATATTTGAAACTCATCAGCAGGCTAAACAGGCTTGAAGAGCTAGAAATGGCAGAGGAAGGTATTGACAGACTAACAAAGTGCTCCGAAGAACTTAATTTCCTTAGAAAGCTATGCTAAAACTCACTTCAGATAATTAAGTAAGAATATATGTTGTATGTTGTATTCTTTAAATGTCACTATGTTTAATAAAGGAAATACCTTGCAAGTTGCAATTACAGAGATAACAGTATCTAGTCAATTAGTTGTTTGACAAGTTTCTAAAAGTAAATAGTTTTAATCTTCCAGACTTGCTTATCATAGCTTTTCTACTGGTAGTATGTTAAAACCCTCTTCTGACTCTTGCAGCTTCATTGATTCAGTCTGTCCTTCCATATGCACATAGAATTCAGAGAAGCTCAGATGCAGTACAATAAGGAGTGTGTTTGAGAGCAGGATTAACTTCCTGTACTGGAGACCAATAATTGCCCAAATCTTTTCTTAATCTGTTTTTGGTGGTGGTGGTGATGGTGGTTTTTAAAGGCTGGTAAATGTATATAGTATTCAGGACACCAAGGTCTAGCAAAATGACGCAAAGTAAAATTTACCAAGAGGACTGCCATGAGAAAAAAGAAAAATCCCTTTTCTGACTATAAGCTTGAACGCTTTTTAGTTTCTTACAATATTTGAAGAAAAGCAAGCCATAGTGTTTTCTCAAAGTTAGAAACTAAAGTAGCTTTATTCTTTCCAATATTAAGGTCCTTCCTATATTAAGGTTTTTCTACTGTCATAAAAAAGTAAAATGAGAATATTAATGCTCTTTGCCACTGAGAATGCTTCGTAATAAGGACAAAGTCATAGCACTTGCATAGGTATTTCTGAAAAACTGAGCTACATACTGTGTTATTTACAGGCTCCACAGGAGTAATATTTTCACCTCCAGATGAGTAACAAAGGCTGCAGTGAACAGAGGAGCAGTGCCAGCAGTACATGTTATGGTTGACGAAGTACAGTAATTTATGAAGAGAGGAACTTTGAGAACAAATTCCAGATTGGTATATGCGTGAGATTTTTAATAGTGTTTTGACATCGAACTTAGCGGTACAAAAATGAAATGCTTGTTTTAGAAGCTCTAAGTCTGTACTTTAAAAGAGGTTTAATGCACATGTGACAAGGAATGAGAAGGATTATTCCAAGTGTAATACAGGTGGGAAAGGATTACAAAAAATGTGACATAGGAAAAAGAATATAGAGTTTTAATGATGAAAGAACAATCTCCCCCCCAACTTTTAGTTGGTAGTGATGTATCTCTTGACTTTTTCAGAATAGCAAAGGGCACATTTATGTAATTAAATCACTCACATAAATCTAAAAAGTCTAAATGAGAATTATTCCATCTACTTTAGAAATCCTCTTTTACTCCCTCAACACTGTTCTTTCTTGTTTCTTTCATAAATAATTTCTAAAAATCTATTTCAAAATAGTGATTTTTTTAAAAAAGGTACTCTTAAAAGAGAGTACAAACAAAAAGAGCCAAAAGGAATCATTTCAGGAAAACATAAAAGGTTTTGTCGTATTTCCACAGTTATTGGATAAGATGGCAAAGGAAGTGACTCTCTAAGACATACTCTAATAAGTGACAAAATTTAATTATTAAGATGCAGGATTACTGAAAGAAGAGATCCCTTTGCTTTAAATGACAGTGTTTTTCCAGGCTGCAGTACATAGCTCCAGTTGTGCAATTTGCACCTTCCTTTTAGATTCCAGGCAAAAACTCTTCTGCAAGCAATTAACCTCCAAGGAATCTTTACACACTGACAGGTCCCACAGGGGGAATTAAGCTGAGTCATATATCTATTGAAGCTAATGGCAACTCCCCCACTGACTTCACTGGGAGTAGGATCAAGATCTCCATTTGTCCAGTTTGGAAATAAGAGAAGAGTAATGTGTTTGTGTATGCAAGCTCAAACTAACATGGGCTGCTAATTATTTTCATCTGTTTCTTATATAACATGAAATTAGTGTAGGATTTTTCTATTTGTGTATATCTGCAACCAAGCTAGTAATAATAAATTGAAAGGGATTTTCCAAAACCTAGACCTTTGTCATCTTGGCACCGAAAAAGTTCAAGATGACAAAATGAATCACACTGCTAAGAGAAACACTGAAAGGACAGCCTGTTAAATTGCTGTATTAGCTTCTTAATTTGCCCAGTGAAAGTCCCTATTGACCTCGTGCAGAAGGCTGGTGTGCTGCTTCTGAAAGGCCAGTTCCACTTGCATTTGCTTTGTTGCTGATAAAAGCAATTACTGACCCAAGTGAGAAAAGTTTATCACAATTTGGTCTAAATCACGATGCACAACAAACTGTTTGGCCCTCTAATCTTCTTTTAAATGTGCTTTGCCAAGACTGTTTCACTGAGCTTTTTCAACTCTGTTAAACACACAGACCAATTTAGGGAGAGCACAATAGTCCAATGGAGTGACGCCATCAATGAAAAATGACCCTTGTGTACCAGGTTACCATTATCCCATCTCCGAGTTACTCTTACTCACCCACCTACACCACTACAGCTGCATGCAACTTAATGATGGCTTCAGCCTTTCAGGCAGCTAGACTGCTATTTATAACCCCACGGGGTCTGACTGTGATGCTATTCTTTCTCCCCATCCTCAAGAGGCATTATTCAGACAGCATGACATGGAGAGATGGCTGGTACTACAGAAGAGCAGTTTCCAATAAACAGATCATTGTGTTTTAACATAAAGAAGACTTCCAGTTACCAATTAGGAAGGCTGAATTCCACCTTTATTTTGTGTCTCACAAAGTATAAGAAGTAGTATAGAAAAGGACTGTGGAGATGAAAAGTAGACAGAAATAGGAAGAAAGAGTCAAGAATTTATTTTCTTCTTTTTTTTTTTTTTTCATACACTATTTATTTTCATTTTCTTCTTGTCTTGAAAGAAGTTACATTAGGTTTTCTGTTAGATAGATGTGTATTGAAAACAAAGGGAGTAGCTGGCAAGAAAGGATGAGATTTCAGAGTTAGGATTGTCCCACTCTGCAGACTTTTGCTTTCTCTTCCTTCTCTGGTCTACCTACCATCCTTTCCTATGTCACACACCTGACTTCGGAGTCTGATGGCCCTACAGCCATTCTGTATTTATTTTCCTTGCTCGAAATAATAGCATGTAAAAGTGACAATTAGGAGCTCTTTATCAACCTTCTTCCCCACCCACTTAATTACCCTGCCATCCCCTCTTCTCTATTCAAAACTGTTCTTCCAAAATTACCTGAGGATATGAAGGTGCCGTGTTATGCAACCAGGAGGGGGGAAAAAAATCAGTGGAAGATTAAATACATAGAAAAAGGGCCTTGAGGAGCTGGAGGGCTGAGGACCACCTGCAGTGTGTGTTTGAACGACTCAGGCCGGGGCTGGAGTGTCAATGTAGACCGTTTTCGTGTGTGAGCCACAGCAAGGGCCTGTGCATGGGTTTATTTGATTTCAGAGTGATGGTGCTTCTCCCTAGACTCAGGGAGGAATCACAAGCAGTACCCCATGCTCACTTAAATCGTTAAGCTGTGCTGAAGGGAACAGTGCTGCAGACGTACAGTGTCTGTCAGACACCAGAAAAGCTGGAAATGCTTTAAAACTGAAGCAGATAGTAAGTAGACTTTGTTAGGAATTATGCCATATCAGTAGAAATTATGTAGTTACATAAGATCATGGTGCTTGTGATGCTTATTATAACAAAATAACAGGTCTCAGCACAAGAACTGGCCCAGTGTGACACAACAGAAATACCCACCTGGTTACAGGGTGGCTGCAGACCCTGAGTAACTCCACTGCAGCCGGAGCAAAAAACTCTGAGCAATTACAGCTTTTGATACGTTCATGAGGGCAGAACACTGAATATCTTAGGAAAACTAAGAAAAGGGGAAGCAGGTTGCATTTGGTGGGAAGGATTGGGGCTTCATCTTGTTGTTAGGAGGCTCCTAGGTGGTACTGATTCATGTGATTCAAGAACCATGCAGTCATTTGGATTTTTTTTTTTCTCAATTAATATCAAAATTTTTCTTTCTTTAGTCTCTCTCCATAATTACAAACTTGCTATCTGTTACAGTCTGAACTAAATTAACATTCATGGGCATATTTCTTGTGCAAGAAGATTGAATTACCATTTCTACCACTTTCTCTTTCTTTCTGAGACAAAAAATCTTGCTAATTCTACCTTTTGTTTGTCATTTTCTACTTTCTGTTTGAATTTACTGTATCAAGAATGCCATGAAATGGAAAAGCTAGATGACAGTGAAGTGCTACAACAACATTTATGTGTTGGGTCTTTTAAATAAGATTTGTTCTCTGAATTTAGCCTGCCTGAAAACTTCAAAGCAATGATAAGGCTTCGATTAACAGTCATTCTTCTGTTTTTCTGCTGTTTAGTAACTAATGATTTTTTTAATTATTAATGATAAAATCAAGAATATTTTTAAAGCAAGGATAATCAAATTTAAGAAAACTGTCTATTTACTTTTTCTGGAAAAGAAGTTACCTAATTTGAAAGGTGTGGAAAACACACAATGCTGCTCACTTGAAAACTTATTTGTCTGGACATAGAATCAAGACACAAATTTATATTTTAGTCTAGTCTACCTGTCCTCTTAAAAAAAAAAAAAAACAAACAACCATATATATTAAACTAGAATGTTTATCTGCAGGATAGTCAAGGAAATCTCTTGCAGTCTTATATTGTTTGTCATATTACAATTGTTTTTTGGAATCAATACAAATAATAAATACTGACTGCTGCTGTAAGATATTGCAGCTGCACAAGTTAGTCACATTTTGGTGGGAAATCAGATGATTATTTTTAAGATCAGACATTGGAATCATGCAACTGTCTTCCTATTAGAAAAGCGTGGAAGAAACAAACTTTAGTAGCCTGAGATGGAGTTAGTTGTGTTTATCTAAGGTACCAAATGGCATAATTGCCTGAAGTGGGTGGACTGGAACCACTGCTCTAAGAGCCCTTTATGACCATTGGCTTAGACACCCATATTCCTATGACTAGTGGTAAAACAACTCTGGATTTTACCAGCAACAAAAGTAATGGTAAATTATCGGAAAAAAAAGGAAACCTCCATTTCAGACAGGAAAGATGTCTTTATGACTGGGGCTGGGGAAGACAGATTCTGGATTTTGTTTCTCTCTGACCTTGGCAGTTCAGCATACTTTTCTCAGCTTAAGTGCCATATGTGTAAAATATGTGATGACAGGAGTAGTACCTTATAACCTATGAGTCTGCAAGGACCAATCCATCAGTGCTTCTCTGGCACTTTGATGCTTACAGTGATGAGAGCTATATAAAGTGTACACACAGGGAAAATAATCCATTATCTACCCATGCAGAGGACAAAACCTAAATTCCAATTTTTTTAAAACAGTTCAGATTCAAGTGCCTGTTTCAAGACTCAATTGATTATTTTGATGATGGCCCATTAATCTTCTAAACTGGAATTTGCAGATTTGGCTAATAATTTATGTCTTGTAAGAGTGCAGGATAGCTCTGAACCTGAAAGATTACACATAGCCTTACTACAAAAGTTAATTTATGTTGATGACCTGTCTTTGCCTAAACATTGCAAACAGCAAAATGGACACTTTGGTTCCTGTCAGTGGCACTGTGCTTTTTAAAAAGACCTTTTTAAACTTCAGGTTGAGAAAACTGATTAAGAAAAACCCAAAAGTCATTCCCTCAACAGCCTTGTGTACATAATTAAACTACTAAGCTGGAGATGTGAGCCATGTTTCCAGTTCCAGTACTAAAGGGAGGCAGTTTGCACTAATTCTGTCCCAGGGTCTGTCTTTTATCTAAGCAATACCAAATACCTGAGTCAAATCTCTTTCCACCTCTTGCTTTTCATGACATAATTCTTTGTTTCTGTGCCAGGACAGGAATGGCTGCTTTGCTGTCTGTTACCACATGCTGACTCAGAGAAGCTGTCGCTCCCCATAGATCACCTACTCCTGTTCACATCATGTCCTTCAATCTACTTGGTCCCTAGGGATGAGGGTAGAAGTGATGGCTCCCACCAAAGAGTATGCTACCTACCACCTGAGGGGAGAGATGCTGGACATGCCTTCTTCTTATTCCTGTCAGGCTGTGAGTTGAAGCAGCTCCCCTGGCTGCACCCGAGCTGTTGCTGGGCAGGAGGTGGAAGTAAGCATCCAAGAGCAGGGAGGAAAGCACAGGAAGGAGAGTTGGAAACGCTTCCCAGAAGCAACAAGACTCCTGAAACGGCTCCAGACTTGAAATTTTTCTCAGGAGCTGCCCTAGAGTGCTCTGAATTGGAAAGGGCTGGGGGAACATGCAATTTCCCTCAGCAATTCCTGTGTGCTGTGTTTCTGACAGAGGGTGCCAGAATGTGTGGGTGTGAGGTGGGTGTGTGGGTGGTGGTGCTGTATGGGTCCCTGTAGCAGATTCACAAAAGAAACACAAATAATCACCAAATTCTGTGGCAGTGTCATAAACAGGAAATATTTTTCAGTATGTTCTCTGGAAAAGTAGAAAAATACTTCCTCCATAAAATAGTTAATTTAATTTTTTTATGAAGCATTGTTGTGTCAGGTTCCAAGATTACAATCAATCATTAAGGTAACTAGAGATTTTAATCTGCTTTGCATTCAATCTATGATTCAGTTTCAATTCCAGCCTCACCACAAAATAATACAAATATAATCATGATGCAGAGATACTGGGATTGCTGTCTACCTCAAAACAACCATTTGTAAAATAACTCAGAAAAGATGCCAGCCACCTAACTCATTTTTGATGCAGTGAAAATCTTGGCAGGCTAATGTATGCTTGCATAGTTAGTCAGTCTCATTGCTAGGATGAACACTGCATAAAGGCTAATGTACAGTGCTGTAATCAGCTGGTTTAAAGCCTGCTTTCACCAGTCTCTACAGCAGCAGGGAACAGGGCCTCCCTGTCCGCTCCTGCAGCCAAGCCATATGCAGCATATGTTCAGCTGAGGCACTGCTGACACCCCCTGTCAGCATCTGGTAATTTTCCTAGCAGGGACATGACTTAGATGAAAGTTTTAACTCTGAATGTCCTGAAAAGCCACAGGCAAATAACATTCCAGAATAATTGTTTTAACCAAAGAGTGAGAGCTGCACCTTTACAACCAGTCAATTTCAGCAGACTGCAGTATCATCTTTATACTTGACCATATCAAGAGAAGATGCTTCATTTATGAGAAATTCTGCTATCAATCAGCTCCTAAACAGCTCTTGTTCAGTGTTCATCCTTTAGAGCCACAGATACTGCTGCCAAAGAAACTCTGAAATAACAGCCATCCTGCTCATGCATAATATTTTATGCCTTGATTTTCCAATACTTAAGCAAAATATTTTGTACAAAAATCCGCTTGGAAATTGTTCAAATTATTTTATTGTTCTGATGCCTAAGAAACCCTTCAACACTTCAATTTCTACTAAATTTTTCAATATCCCAATGAAGCATGTTCTCTTTTCTCATCAGTCTTGCTTTTCTCATTGTTTAGGGCACCAAAGCTACACCACTGTTACTAATAGAAACCAACATGTAACTTTTAGCCAAATATCATTTTACTGGAACCTCTAAGATTTTGAGAGCTTATTAGTTCAGATTTAGCCCGGTATTAAATGAGAGAGACTGAAATCCAGGCTTTATAGCAAGTATTAAACAGCTTTGCTAACACATAGTAATGAAAAGCAATTAGCATACGACCAAGCCCAGGCTCATTTCCCCTAACTGGGAGCTGTTTACCCAGGGAGGATATTGAGTACTTGTGACTACTTTCTGCTACAGTATTCTTACGTGGGATCATGTGGTGGTTTCATCCTGTGCTGAAAAGATTTGGAAAACACTTCACTGGCATCAGCAACCTACTTTTGTTCCCATAAACTTCTGCCTATTTCTCCACTTTGTCTTAATGGGTAAACAACTCTAAACTTGTGTTTTAACTTAGCTAATTGTGCTTAAAGTTACACAGAAACCTCTCTAATTTACCAAAGACTCCAAAAAGCTAGGTTTTGTTCGGGTTTTTTTGCTTATTCCCCAGAAAAAACACGGCAGACAACTTGATGGCCATTACTCCAGGAAAACTGACAGTCAGCAAGTTGCTTAATCCACAGTTTACTTGTGTACTGATTTCATACCCCAGGTTCAGTTAGAGTACATTGCTAGAGTTGTGATCTTGCAAACATTTTATGTAGGTAATTCTCCAATACTGCATGCTTAAAATCACACTGATTTCAAGAGATAATCTACAATAAATGTGTGTGCAACCGATAGTTTAATTGTGGGGGTAAGGGCAAAGGCAACAGTGTGATTACTTACTTTCAGAAGATATGTTTATTAAACACCTAAGTGTATTTGAATTAAAGTGAGAGTCCTCCAACAGTCACTAGAACAGAACTGTGCCCTGGGCTTTTGCCAACCTGAAGTATAAGTCTGAAAGCAAACTTCAAGTTTAATTTTTAGTTCTGAATCACCACTGTTTGCAGTAATACCAGAACCAAAATCAAAGAGCATCTCTTTCCTGGCCTAGCAGAAAAGGCAGGGGCTGCAGTTTTGGAAGTAATTGTCCTTGTTTATAGAAGGAATTAAACCACATTACTTAAAGGTTTCAGGTCCTATTTTTTGCTTCCAAACAATGGAAGATTATTATTCATCTCCATACAAAACAATGAGAATAGCTTTTTAGAAACAGTATGTTACAACACTTTTTCTGTGCCAAATAAATCTGAATTTACAACAAGACCAATGGTACCCTCTTCACCTGAAACAAGTTTCCAAGAAAGAGTAATAGTTAATACTGTAGTTTGCACAGACTACACCACATCTTGGTCTCATTAAGATACATGTGGTCAGCAACAGATTAGTTTAGTACCCTTTGTTAAAGCCTGCCTTTTAAAATGCCTGACTGACAGTACAGGACAGCCCAGTGCTGTTGGTGACAACACACAGGCCCACACAGCCACCAGTGGCTCAGCAGTGTGGCTGGGTGGGCTTCTGCCCAAGGGGAGTCCAGGAAGCTGGGGTAATGCCAGAGAATTTTCCCCCCAGTGCCACTGCCAGTCAGATCCCCTTGAAGTCACAGTGCACAGAGCACCCCGTTGCACGGTGTGTGAACTCAGGGATGAATAATGCTCAGTTGGCTTTGCTAGATGAACTACACAGATTATCTGCAACTCTGAAAACCAGATACACATTAACAGAGTGGCAAACCACACTGCAGCCAACACACAAAACTTTCAATATTAGTCTCAGTCATGGGTTTGCACTTAACTAGAACAACTAATAAAACCATAGTTATAAAATGCAATTAATTACCAGCATATATACCTAAATGGTTATGTCTTCCAGTAGCCACTAACTACAAGATCTGCTCTTCTGGATAATATTTAATCTAAATGAATGAAAATCCATTGCACAAAATATTGTCTGGTTACAGTACAAACCTTTTTCCAGTAAACCTGTCTGGTTTTTGAAAGAGCCTGTTGTTGCCTGGATTCTGGGCTCAGTCCTGCCGAGCACCCTGTAAGTCCTTAAACGCTGCTGGAGGAAAAAGGACTTGGCACGATCCAGAAGCAGTCAATACCTTGCAGGATTGAGTCTTAAGTTAATATATAACAAACGGCTGCACAGTGGTCTGTGAAATCAACAAGTTAAACATACACTTAGAATAACTGTAACAGAGAAGAAAGAATATTTACAGGAGCATTTCCTTAAAATCTTTGTGTTGAAGAGTCTTGTATGCAGCATTCCTATGTATTTACCATATGAAAACAAAGGTCTGGGAGTGTGCTGGTGAAAGTAAAATTAAGTAGTCAAGGCAGAAATAATCTAAAGTTCCAATCAGAGCCTTCTAGTTAAATATTGTGCAAACTGTGAGCTGGTTGTCATCACCTAGAATCTACTTTGAGCAAGTTGCACCTGACAGTGTGGACAAAATGGATGACCCAGGGTGGCACACACTGAATACACATTTCACATCCGTGAAAGTAAAATTAACAAGGAACCTCAAAACTTTATTACCTAGCTCTACTTTTTGCAGGTGTCAGTAGCAGAACCAAATGCCAAAGTTATACCTGATCATTTACTGTAGCAGATGAAAGAGGCAGAAATCAAAGGTATAGTTATGTCTTTGAGAGCTGCGAAGTGGCACAGGGTGAACAGCAGCCACTGTGGGTAGGGAGCGGAGTTATCCCAGCATCAGAACAATGTGGAAAACCAGACAGACACCTCCCAGAATGATGAGACATGTGCCTCCCTGCTTTTGCTGCGTGGTGTACACTTTCCCAGAGTCCCACATTTATCTCAAGAGCCTGGCATCACATACAGAAATACAGAGTGCCCCTGCTTTGTGCTCTTCAGTCAGAAGGACCTGTACAGCTCCCTCCTATATATCCCTTTACAGAATACAAAGTTTTATATAACCAATCTGCTAGAATGTGATTCAATCTTCCCTTTTCCTCCCTAGAAGAAATATCAACTTTTAATTGCGTTTTTTTCTGAATTGTAATAGAAAGATGTGAGAATAACTGCAATTGTGAATGCAAGAGAACACTAATTCAAAGAGAAATTAGTTTCTGTCTTACAGTTCTTTTACTTATTCCATGAATAATCAAAATGATAATTTTTAGTGGCAATATCACATTAATTTCTTAGAAGTGGAAATGCTAGTAGATTTCCTTAATAATAGATTTACATAACCAAGATAACTTTCAAAACCTAATTAATAATTTGTGATCAAGTATGAGGCTTCACATTGTGTCACATGCAATAACCTGAAATTCAGACATTATTGAATTCCCTATTATTAGTTAAATTCTTTTTGGTGGAATACTCTGCTGAACCCAGTACCAAGGAAATTAACTGTATGAGAGTATAAAGACAGAAATACAACTCCACAATGTCTGACATATACTCAAAGCCTTCAGTGGAAAGAAGGAAGCAAGTTCCTGACAGCCATGTTCTTCTCATGCTAGACTGGCCTTTTACAATTTTAAGCCTTCTGAGTCAGACACAAGGTCCACTAAAGTTAAGGGGACTTTCCTCTGATTCTTTAAAGCTTTAAGTAAAGATTATCAAAAAGGCTAATTCCAAGCAATTTTCTTGGTCTCAAATCACTCACTAGGGTGCTCATCTAGGGTGTTGCCATATGAATGCTGATTTTCATCATGGTCCTGGGAGGCAAGGAAATGCAAAAATACTACATATATTTTTGTGGTTTGAAATTTTAGGAGAAACTGAAATGCAAATAACACTACACGGCACAAATTGATCTCTCACAGATCTATTCACTGAGTAGCTGGTTGGGTTGAGGTTGGAAGACACTTCTGGAGATCATTCAGTCCAGCTCCCCTCACAGGAGGTTTGAAATTGGAAGACATCTGTGGAGGTCACCTAGTCTAATGCCTCTGCTCAAAGCAGAGTCAGCTAGAGCAGGTTGCTCAGAGCCATCTCCCCTCAAGTTTTAAATAGTTTTTTGAAGTCTACAAGGTTGGAAAGGTTGCCTCTTGCCTTTTTACCGGATACCAAAGAGAAGAATCTGGCTCTGTCCTCTTTATCCTCTTTACTGCTTCATTGCTATCAGGTATTTATACTCATTAATAAGATCCCCTCAACATCATCTTCTCCAGGATGAACAGTCCCAGTCCTCTCAGCCTCTTATCGTATGTCAGATGCTCTAGTTGGTGCATCAGGTACTATTCCCAGTCTGTATCCCCTGCAAGCTTGCTGAAGGTGCACTCTGTCCCATTGTCTTGGCAAAAAATGTTAAACAGATGGATTTCATGCCATTGATCACATGTCTTAGAACCCAGTGGTTCAGCCAATTTTAAATCCGCCTGACTACCCACTTGTCTAGTCCATACTTTGTCAGTTTGCCTGTAAGCATGTTATCAGAAACAGTGTCAAACATTTTGCTAAAACCCACTTTCTCCCCTTGTCCTTGGAGCAGCTCATTTTGTTGTAGTAGGCTATCAGATTGACCAGGCATGACTTCCCCTTGTAAATCCATGTTGACTACTCCCAATCACTTTTTTGTCCTTCATATGTTTGGAAATGCTTTCCAGGAAGATTTGATCCACCTCCTTCCTGAGGACTGAGCTGAGACTGATTAACCTATACTTCCCCAGCTCCTGCTTGTTCCCTTGCTTGAGGACTGGAGTCTTCCAGTCCTCAGAAAACTTCCCCTGTCACCACAGCCTTTCAAATATCATAATGAGTAGCCTTGCAACACCATCAGCCAGCTCCCATGTGGGATACACCTCATAGGTGTATCCCATCAAGTCCCATGGCCTTGTGTATTCAGTTTTATTTAAATGTTCCTTGAACTGATCCTTACTGAAGATAAGTTTTCCTTTCTCCATTTCTAAACCACTCAGGGCCTGGATTTGTTCAAGGCTGGTATTACTGGTGAAGACTGAGGAGTGGGCAGAGTACTTCAGCCTTCTCCAAGTCCTTTGTCCCAGATCCACTGGGATTCAGCAGCAGGTCTACATTTTATTTAGTTTTCCTTTTACTGCTGATTCCCTTGTCGAAACCTTCTTTGTTGTCCTTTATATATCTCACTAGATTTTAATTACCAGTGAGCATTGCCTCTCCTAGCCCCAACCTTGCATGCTCAGTCAGTGTCTCTCTATTCCTTCCAGGTCACCTGTCCCTGCTCCTGCCTCTCAGTGGTGAGTTGACCTTGGCTACCAGATGCCTACCCAGACATGCTCTCTCTCCCTCTCCTTAACAGGATGGGGGGTGGGGGCAAGGGGAGGAAGATAAGATGGAAGGTAGGTCATAGGTCAAGATATCATGGGTCAAGATAAAGACAGGGAGATCAGTTACCAGTAACTGTCACGGGCAAAAGAGTTTACTTGGGGAAAATTTGATTTATTCCAATTAAAATTTGGATTTGATTTATTCCAATTAATATTTTAATTATTCCAATTTAATTTTTTTCTAATTAAAACAGGTTTGGATAGTGAGAAAAAAAGACAAATTAAAACACCTTTCCCCTCACCCATCCTTTTTTTCCAGGCTCACCTTCATTTCTTCATTCTCCTCTCTTCAAGCCCACCCTGCCTAAGTGATGCAAGTGAATGGGGGACTGTGGTAAGTTCTGGTCAGCTTATCACAGTAGGTTTTTGCTTCTTCTTCCTCCTCACACCTTTCCCCCACTCTGCTGTGTGTGGAACCCTTTCCATGGGTTGCTGTCCTTCAAAAACTGTTCCAGCATGGGTCCTCTCCATGGGCTTCAGTTCTTCAGCATGGTTATTCTAAGGGGCACAGCTACTGTTAGGAGTACCTGCTCCTGTGGGTGATCTTAAAGGACTGTAGTTTCTTCAGGAAACATCCAGTTTCTCCGCTGTGGATACCTGCTCCACTGTGGTCTCTCCATGGACTGCAGGAGAACATCTGCTCTGGTACCTGGAGCACCACTTCCCCCTCCTACTTCTCTGACCTTGGTGCTCACAGAGCTGTTTCTCACATTTTTTTTCTCACTCCTCAGTGTCTGTGCAGTGTTTTGCCTCTTTCTTAAATACATTTTCCCAGGGGGCATCTTCCCTGATGGACTCAGCTGTGTCCTACAGTGGAGCTGGCTGGAACCGCCTGTGTCTGACATAGGGTAGCCCCAGCCTCTCTTCACAGAGGCCACTCTGCAGCCCCCCACAGATAAAACCCTGCCATGTAAATCCACTACACTCTTGTATGCTACCATTTGATGTTTGAGTTGTCAGGAGCATCTTGTTCATCCGTGCAGTCCTCCTGCCATCCTTGCTTGATTTCTTTCTTGTTCTAACTTGAAGTTCAATTGAAAAATATAGAAACATGGAATGCACAGTTCATTTACCAACAGTTCATGCCAAATCTTCAACTATAGTAAGAATACAGAAAAAAAAAAAAAACCAAAGAAATAAACCGAGTGGGGGGGGTGGGAAAGAAGAGAAAAGTAGGTATGTCTGCATGTTACTGTATCAATTACATTAAGGCATCTCAATCTTAACAGCCCCACACAATACAAAGCAGGCCCTGAAAGGGGGGCAATCCTCCCTGCAAATATTTAGGTTAGCAACTGCAAAGTAATCCAGACACAGCACTGTTCATAAGACCAGTTCATCACCAGGTCATACAAGGCAATTAAGCCTGGACAGTAGATGCAGAGGGGAGCAGATTAACAACCACCAAGATGTTTTAAGTTATCCTGGTTTATTTTTAACAATATTTTTAAGCCTTTGAGAAGATTAGTTCCTCAGCCCAAGAGCTGTGTACCTCACTGCTGCTAAGGTAAAAGTGATGTACTGACTGAGTTCCCAGCAGAGGAATATTCTTTGTAGGGCTTAGGAGTAACACTGCTTTGATTCTGCTATTGTCAGTGCATAAGAAACAACACTGTCCTTCACCTTGAAAGTCTGATTTCTTTGCAACAAGATGAAAAAGTTCCTATAATTTTCTCTTTTCCTTGTTCTCTTTTTCATGCCATCATGCAGAAAAAAACACAACAGATTACATCCATAAAAGCAAAAGCTGCTAAGCTGTATTATTTAATATTAAGAGCTTGTTTCATAAGGAAGACTGTAAAACCTTCAACAGGCACATTACCTCTTCAATATTATCAATGGTAAGTAAGGGAGTTTCTACCACTGAAGTTAAAATGCAGCTGATAAAATACAGAAATATATCTATTTTGAAAGCAGATGAGATGTCAATATTTAAAATAAAAAATATGCACTGGAAATAAACAGTGAAAGATCTAGGGCAAAATTTATAACCAGATTTCTGAATCTCATTCTCAAGAGAAAGTTGTTAGGAAGAACCTGCTGCATTAAATTGGATGAAAAGGCCATCTAACCAACTCTCTTTTCACCAAGTGGTTTAAGGAGGAACAGGAAACAAAATGAATACAGAAAATTTTTCCCTCTACTTTACTTTCCTATCTTCTGGAAATCTACAATTTAGAGTATTCCTAAATCAGAGGCTGCATGCAGAGTACACTGTTTTCTAATTCTATTGGGGCACTTTTCCACAAATTTTTCCACTTGCTTTCTATTTTCATTAATTCTTTGTATTTCACTGAATTCCCATTACTAACTGGTAACCCAAATGAAAGATATTCCTTTTGGTTTGATTTTAATCTCCTGACTAGGTGATGCTGTGTCTGGAAACCTACTCTCACCACAGGGCGCTGAAACCTGGGTGCTTCCAGCCTCCCAGACATTGGTGTTGGAAGAGGTGAAGTAACAAACAGGAAGGATGGGTTTCCAGGAGAAAATGAGAAAGGGAAGCACAGTCGACATATAGGCAGATATGCAAGTTAAGTTTCTGAACTATTGCCCAAATATTTAAATTATGGTCATACTTGCTTCTTGTACCATTAGGAGGGGATTCTTGGTTTTTAACAATCTCAATGACTGTAATATTTAAATCATAAATTAATAATTCATTCCTTAAGAGCACACTGTTCTTGATTTTTTCTTCTAGCTTCTCTTCATGCTACTCATATTTTATGCTGTCATTCAGGTTTTAAGTAACATATTTAACTCACTTAACTCTTCTACAAGCTGAAAAGTCCAAGCCCTACTAATGAATGCCACCAGATCCCAAAAGTTCCTTCTTCCTCTCTCAGCAGCCAGTTCACCAGGAAGTATTACATTCCATAATAACCTTTTCTCTAGTGTGTTACACAAGAGTGTGACAGTGAGGTATTTAGCCAGCTTGGCTATTTTCTTCCTGGATAGCTATGCTGTTCCATCAGCAACATAAAAATGTTTTAACAACACAGCAACAAACCTCCCAGTGTGCCAAGGAGCCACAGAGCCCTTGGTTCATTGTGGGAGGTTACTTTTAATTACAAGGTCCTGATTAACACACTGGAACAAGGCAATAGCTTACTTCAAACAGCTCCAAAATCATTATACTTAAAAATGCTGACCTTTGTCATAAGCAAGGACAAGTGACAAAGACAAAAGGAAAACTGCTTTGGCTTTGAGTGAATTTGAAATTCTGTGACAGAACTTTGCAGAAACCCAGTAATCTATAAAAGCCAACTTTCAGACATCAATTTTGTAGTATCATAAACAGTCAAACTCTTCTCATTAGTAACCCAATTCCCAAATTGATGGTATCAGTCAGGAATTTGCTTTTAAATGAGGTTTCTGTACAAGATTTGCCTTCTAAACTTTTGCACTGATTTTATTTTTCTAGTTGGTGCAACCTAACATATGCTTCTCCTTCTCTTTATTATTATTGTTATTTTAATCTGGTTTATTTAGTCTGTTAATTGGTAAAGCTATTACTCATGCAGTTTGCCCAGAGACAGCATTATCTGCTTCTTATAAAAAGCATTCTGGTTGTAATTCAGTCTCTGCAACAGTATTAAGACAGGGGCAGATCCTGACTTCATTTAAAGCTCTTAGCTTCTGTCCTTCCATATGGAAGCAGAACATGAAATTACCGTAATTAAGAACTAGTTGAAAATACAAGAGAATAAGGAAGTACACTCCTCATCACAGAAATGCTAAGCACGGTAAAAATTAATCTAGGACCTTTGGTAGAAAAGTTTCCTTCATTGGAAAGAATCATTAGAAAGACGGAAACAAATGGCAAAATGTGGGCTAAGCTCAGCAGCTGCTGCAGTGCCACCTCAAGAGGGTACCTGAATGAGTCTCTGAACATCTGAACTTTGGACATTACAACAGACTTACTCTCTACTGCCACACCTGCATGAAAGCCTTCTTTATTTTCTCATCCTAGGAAACGGAAGCCATATGAAAGAGAACAACTTCAGAATACGTAAGCAGTGCTGGCAAGTTTGATCTAGAACTATAAAATACAAGTAAAATATAAATCACTGGGATGATTAATTTATGAAAATCTCTATTTCTTAATTTAATTTAATAAGGAAAACAAATGGCAAAAACTGGACAAGATAAAGAATAAATTACTTATTAAAGCTAACAGGGTGCAGCTGATGCCTAATAGGTAAGTCAAAGTCACTTTTAGCTACAGTTCAATGAGCGAAACCAACCAACAGGATGCTTTGGGTGAATGAAAGAAATGAGTTGGCTTTAAATAAGACAGCTGCTTTTTGCACACCAAATTAACTTTTACTTGATGCTGCCTGTGCACACAGCAGTGGGAAAGCTGGCCTCCCAAAAACAATGCTGATGGCTGGGAGCATGTGTAAGGTAAGCCCTGTGTAGAGGCAAAGCCAGGTTACGGTGTAGTTAAACTGCCCTTGAATTTGTTTAACGTAATCCAGTATGTTTTCAGGGAGGATAAAGCATCCACATATCAGAAAATAAAAATATGAAAAAAATATGGAAATGCCAAATATGACATTATGACTGTTTAACAAATATTCTGAATGTGATCAAAGGGCCTTGCCTTGAAGCCAAGCAGCAATGGTGTCACAGGCTGAACTGCAACTGCAGGTCAGGCACGTTCCAACTGAGTCACATACAGAGGATAGACGTAACAGAGAGACACATACCTGAGACGTAAGTGATACTGTCCAAGTGTCAATCTCTCACCTCCCCCTTCCGTGAGCCAACACACAGCTTGGAGAAAGCTGTGTGTATCAGCAGGGATTGAATATTCTCCTGGCTGGACCCAGGATAAATGAGCCACTCTAATACTGT
This sequence comes from Pyrocephalus nanus, assembly GCA_038380795.1. NCBI lineage: Eukaryota > Metazoa > Chordata > Aves > Passeriformes > Tyrannidae > Pyrocephalus > Pyrocephalus nanus. The sequence continues at coordinate 45,787,552 of CM076259.1, forward strand.
AGATATCGGCCTTTCGCTGCAGTTCTTGTGTGCTGAGTACCCCTCAGCTCTTCTGCTGAACCTCAGGCTAAATCGAGCTGTTAGACCAAATGACTAATCAAACCGAGCTCTTCGGTACAGTTGTGTCTCCATTTATGGTCAACCTACCTAAGACTCAAAATATTCTGATACAGCATGCAGAAAATTTATTCTAAGTCAAAATCAAAGGTTTGGAACATGTGGTGAGAGCAATACTAAGAAAATTTACTGTTTCACAGATTAAGTGTCCTGAACAGAGATCTTAGACAAAGATGAATTTTGAAAATTAGCAAGAGGCATGGCATTCTTCTTCCCTTCCAGTTTCCCTCCAGGAAGACAAAGAAGGGAAAGAGACATAGGAATGTTAAATGATGTAATATCTCAGACATATAATTCTTTGTAATGATGTAGGTGCTTTCCTTGTTAACTTGGCATTGTGTGCCAACAGTATAAGTGCATACAGATTTAGGAGGATGTTTGTTTAACAGACTGGCTGTTGAAATTTGCAGTGCACTTGGAGATGGATTAAAATTGTGTGATAAGTAACTTTTTATCACATTAATGTGTATTATTATCTGTTATCTTGGCTTCATGTAATGACACTTCAGGGAGCAAATGTAAGCCAAGTTTTTTGTTCCTGTTGAATACTGCTGTATTTTGCTGATATGAGTTGGGGGTTTAGTCTTATAAAGTGTTTTCCTTCTCTTTAAAATTATCCAGCCAGTACAAGTGAAACAACTTCTCCAGGACACATACCTACATACTATGTTAATAATACTTTGAGAACAACTGCAAAATCAAATTCTCAAAAGATGAACTAATACCAACTACTGTCTCTCCGTCAGAACAGAGAATTAACCAAAACTGGACATTTCTTGTGCATTATCAAGGATGATTAATGAGGTTTCCAGTAGAAACTGATAACCATGTGAGTGAAGAACAAAAAATGTGATGCTTATATTTAAAAAAGAGGAGATTTGCCTGGGAGATTAAACAACTCTTTAGTCTGACTCTGAAAGAAGATTTTACAGTCAAATCTGAAGGCAGAAGTGGCTGAGAGATAGGGTGCTTTGTTCCAAGTGAAGAGGAATCGTGTACCATAAAGAAGTAGATGACAGGAGACAGGAGCGGTGACTGTGCACAGTGAAGAGAGGAAGGTTAGACAATTTCAGGGATCAATCAGGGATCCAGGTGGAGAAAAAAAGTGATGTGAAGATCATTATAAATGTAGCAGTAAGGGCAAACACCACTGAGGCTCAAAGACGTCACTCACTGTGCCTGTAATAAAGCAGTGCTTTGCCTCTGCAGGGACACCGGGCTGTCATCCCCTCAGCAACCATGACCCCTTCTCCCTGTCTTGTAGTTTGAAAGGTCTTTTCTGTAGGGAGCTACAGACTAGGAATCAGTGTCTGAAAACACAGTTATTGTAGGGTAACATGTTTTTATAGAGAAATAAACCTTGCAGAGATAATGAAGTCTGAGTCACAGACAGTTTACCTCCCTGCTTCTTCCTGATACAGCCATTCCCTACTGGGGGGAACTCAGCAGTTTTCACTGCTTTTCTCTGTGGGCTTTTTGTCTTGGTTGTACGTAGTCATTCATCACCACTAGATAGATACCTCTGCTCTAGAGAAAGACTTATTGTTTTTCTCTGCCCTATAGCATCTCAGCTTGGCATTTTCGTACAAGATTAGATCCCCAAAACTAAATGATTTCCTCCTGATCCTTTTTCTTTTTTTTAACCTTTTTTTTTTTTTTTTTTTTTTTTTTCCAAAGGGAGGACAGGGGGAAAAAAATTACTAGGTTCTTTCCTCATTAATTCTTTTTCAGGTGGTCAGTACGGCTCAGCTGATGGCCCAAACAATCATTTTGGCCTGCCTTTTCCCCCAAAGTTCATAGGTAAAGGATATAAATACACCTGAAAAGCTAAAAAAAGCTTCTGTTCTTCTAGCCCCACCTTGCCCAGCACAGAGCAACTCAGCTGGGCACTCTTAATGCCACACCTCTCCTCATGCACATAGGGTTTAACATGTAGGAGCTATTTAAACTCTGCCGGGAAGCTCAAAGGGAAGACTTACAACTTCTGACTGGCATGACTGAATACCCTTCACCTTCTCATCATCTACCTACTACATCTGCCTGGTGTTTTGTCATTAAAATCATATGTGTGTCTTTGTACTTGTGTGTATGTAATTATCCATCATAGCATTCTCAGATTAATACAGGATAAGACCTAAACATGCATGGCATGAGCCAGGGTCACTCCTTGACTCCATGCTTGTCTCGGTATTTTGCAATTCTACAATACACTAGTGAGAACCATCTTTCAATTTTCTGCAGGAAAAGAAAAATCTCTTTTCTTTTAAAAAGTGGTGCCAGCCACTAAAGCACTACACAGAGTGATAAACCTGTCACAAGTACTAATAAAATATCTGAATCAGCAGATTCAAACTTGTAAGATTTTTCTTTTTGCTTCACTTTACTGATTGGCCAGTTGCACCAGATATTTTGCTTAAATCTAAATAAGACCAAGATGACTTAAAATAACATTCCAGTGGTTCAGCTTGTGCAATTTGGGCTACTAGTTTTACACATTGTCTTGGCTAATCTTTGAATATACTCCCTTATAAAACTGGAGATTTCTCTATGGGCAAACTATGTGTCTGCTGCCCCAACAGTGCAATTTCCTGGAAGATGGGGTTGCTTTTGACAGTTGCAGGAAGGGTCTTGAGCCTACCCCTACTAAATCAATTCATTACACAAATGCCATTCAAAAGCTGTCCACGCTTCATGGAGCATATGAAGATTACTGCTGCTGCTGCTGCTCTATACTGCCACAGGAGCTCACCCACAGCTGTAATTCTCATCTAGTTGGGAAGCTTGTTAAAATCCTCTAATTAAAACCCTCTATGGCCTTATTCAAGTCCTTCTCGCAGCCCTTGACCTTTTCCCCTCAGCTGGGACACATACAGGTGTGGCAGTCTGCTGTATCGCAGCAGGCAGGAAGAGTGTTACAGTGTCCAGCTCCTAGGGACTTCATTTTCCCATAAATAGTTATGTCTTTGACGCTTACTATTGTGTTGAATAGACTACAATGGCACTATTTGGTGAAACATAAAATTTCTGGGTCTCCTGTCTGCTGATCTGCAATTACATAGTTATTATTTTCTTTAAAAAACACCAGTAGAAATTCCAATATTTGGAATCAATAATTGGGCAGCAAATAGCTAAAGATACTACATCCTCATTTGCTCACTATAACAATTTTTCAAGCCTCACACAACAGAAATATTTCTGATATAGTCAAATTAAATTATTCTAATAATCATAAATAATTTCCCCTCATCCCCCCCTTTAAGTATTCAATGTTAAAAACATTCATGCAGCTCATTAAGAGGCACCAACTTTTTATCCAAGTAAAAGCCTAAGTTTATCACAGCTGCTTCATAATCTCTTGGAAATGAGTTCTGCTTATGTCCTTCTAGGTCTCTGAAGCAGAATATGCAGAAAGAACAGCATCAAGGACTGACAAACCACACTGTTCCTTGTGTTTTGGAATCTAAAGGGCAGCTATATTTAGATGACAAAACTGCAAAAGAAACATGGACTGAAAGAGATACAGCAAATAGATTATGTTCTTTTCAAACCTCATAGGACAACATGTTAGCATACTTACGAGAGGAGAAACAAAAGCATGTAATTAGATAAGTGATTCTCCACGTAGATTTGTGGCCCCTCTGAGAACAGATGACATATTGTAGTGCCACTATCAGAAACGACATTGCAAACTGGAAGAAAGGTGACAAGTACCAATTAGTCACTCATAACTTTGGCATATTTGATTGTTCTTCACTCATCTGCTATTTGCTTGCTGATTGTACTAATCTACAAAAAGGAAAAAGGCTTTGGAAAGGATTTATAAAGCCTACAAGGAAATCTTCATTTCCAGCTCTCCCTGAGAAGTGCATCTAACTGGTGTACCGTGTCTTCAGGAATTATGCCCATCAAGTTGCTTCACCTAAAAAGCATGAAAGAGGTGGGCAAGGAAAAACTAATGCAGTTTTAAATTCCCTTATTAGCCTTACCTGCTCAAATAGCACATTATTCCATCCAGATATGTAGTCTGACTGGAAAAGGAGGAATTAGACCATTTGCAAGAATTTCTAGATGAGAGGTGACTGAGCTCATCAGAGGCTGCAATGAGCCAATAATACCCTCAGGCATGCTGCTGCCATGCATGTGAACATCCTGCACGTGGGATGTGATGCATTATGGATACAGAGCATGTCCAAAGTTTTAGGGAGCATAGTCCATCATGTCCATGAGACAAAATCCCTGTTCATGGGCAAAATTATATGGCTTTCCAGGATTCCTGTGTCTCCAACCAGGAAATTAGATCAGAGTGTCACAAGTATCCATACCACTCAGTGCAGCCATGGCTTTTTGTCTTCCACAGTATTCTCCTGGAGAAAATGGCTGTTCATGGTGTGAACAGGTGCACTGTTTGCTGGTGAAAACTAGGTGGATGAGGCCAGAGTGTGGTGGTGAATAGAGTTATATCCAGCTGGTTATTAGTGGTGATTCCAAGGGCTTAGTATTGGGGTCTGCAGAAGGAAATGACAGAAGGGACTGATGGCCCTGGCATATAGCACAGAACATGTGCTGCATCCAGGGGAGATGTAGGGTCTCAACCACTCCCTCTGATCCCCTTGCAAATCCCTAGTTGAGTGAAGAGGTGCAACTTAATGCCACAGTTTTACTGATAAGTTTTCACGTGTATACAAACCCCTGAACAACACAAATTATTCTAATTTTAGGATTTAGCTTTATAACCGTCTAGAAAACTTACTTTGTCTATCAGTCACACCTCAAGATCTAAGCTCGTGGGCACAGAGCTGTCAGAAAGCTTCAGAAAGAAATGTGAAAGGGAAGGGAAGAAAAGCAACCCTTCTTATGTTAAGCTCTGTACAGACAGTGGAAACTCTGGGCACTTCTACAGCGGCTTGTGTGGAGTAAATGCACTCAGAGCTCTGCATGAATCCTGCATACTCTGCCAGCAACAAAGCTAGAACCCCAGGCAGCAATTTCTCCTTCACAGGACATCACTGTGGAGCCTGAGGCATTCCTTAGGAAACTTGTCATGACAGGGTGCTCTCAGGTAAAGCCTAAAAGAAGCAAGGGCCCCCAAAATGGTGACAGAGCCAGGAGAAGGTGGTACATGCTGGCCAGTGTGAGCACACATGAAAGTAGCAGCAGAATCCAGCTGGGACAGCAGGAGAGGACTGGGCTGGATGAGATGTGAGAGGGATGGGGAAGGAGCACCACACCAGAAGCTGAGGAAGAGCAAGTGATGGGAGACATCTGCGAAGAGGGCAGAGGGGCTTCTAGGTGGTTAAGGAGAGGCAAGAGAGAGCCAGCAAGCAGAAGCCGGGCCTTCCCCAAGGATGCCTCTCTCTATGGCACTGAGAGAAAACCTAGGGAAATATGCAAAGCAGCAAAGAGCTACAGTAATGTCGAAAAGGCATGTAGAAAAAAGAAAATTTCACTGAGTTTTCCATTCTTTTTATTTTTTAAGAGTGAATAAAACCAAAGTAGCTCTAGACACTTTCAGCTCACAGGACCAGCCAGCATATATATACACAGCTCACCTGAGGTCGGTGGCCTTGGCAGCACTGGGAGTGTTTTATTTTCACTGACATAAACCATCCGTGAACAATTTCTTCAATGCATTAAGCGTAAACAAGCTTTCCTTTTCTATAGATAAGTATTTCTTCCTGCCACTGTGATTTCCTCTCCTAAACCAAATATTTGTATGTGTGGAACCGCTGAAAGAAAACAAGTCTGAAGCTTCCCACTAATTACTGCATTTCCCAGGAGTTCTCCTGCAGTGTCTGGAGCCGGGGTTCCCTGCAACACGTTTTATTTTGAGGAATCTTTCCATTTTATGACTATTGAAGCAACTGGTTGTGTTTATTTATCTTTCCACACAGCTGTTCTTTTCCTACAGAATCACTAGGATGGATTTTCTGTGGGCTAGTACATAGCCCCCATGCATTTCTGTTACATGTAGTCGAGGAGGCAGAAGCTTTTCAAGACTCAGAGTTTGTGGGTGTAAAGGAAGCAGAAAATGCTACACAGTGGCTTCACTTTCACAGTAAAAAAATGTGCTTGATTGTTGAATTCCAAAATCCTGTGAGCAAACTAGCCCAAATGAGCCTAGATGTGACACATAAGGATGAGGCAGGGGAATTGCCAGAGATCTATGCTGGGAAAGGAAGGACGAGATGTGGGCAGCTGCACAGGAGAAGGACGGTGAAACATTTGCACAGAACAACTCCAGCTACACATGGGCAGCTTCCTGCACATCTCCTCATGTCCCAGACAGCACTGAATCCCCCTCAGCAACTTCTACCATTCCTCAGCCATCCTAACCAATTTCTAATACTATCAGATCAGGCATGAACAGGAATAACCTCACGTACACACAAGACCTATCGCATGCAATAACAAAAAACACAAGCACTCATGACCCCCAAATAACCTCAAACTGTGGATAGCATCACTCGACCGTGTATTACGTTTCAGGCTTTTCCACGGGCCACAGTCCCACGGGACCCCATAGCTGCACATCCCTGAGGCTGCGGCCGAGGCTCGGCTCCAGGGGGTGCGCCTGGCAGCCCGCAAAGCCTTCTCCCCAACCTGGGGGCCTCCGGAGCCCCCTCTGGGACACGGCAGCTCGGAGGGGTGCGCCTGGCAGCCCGTGGAACCCTCACTCCCCCGCGGCTGCCTCCGGAGCCACCTTTGGGACGCGGCAGCGGCGGTCACGCTCGGTGGACCGGGATGCTGGTGGGCGCTCATAAGTTGGGAATGAAAGGGGGAAAGGGCACGAAAGGAAAGGAAACTCGTGACAGAAAACAGATGCCTTACCTCTCTTCCGACTCCTCAGAAAGCGCAGCAGACGCTTGCACGTACAAATCTTTCCCAAACAAAACAGATAAGGATCTCCGCTCAGCACAAAGAAAAGCAGAGATGCTCTCGTTCTCCCCTGAACCGTCCCTCCGAGCAGCCGGCTTGCCCTCCGTAAAGAGTCCCAGCTCTCCCCGGCTGCTCCAAGCGCTCGGGGGTCCCCGAAGGCGCCGCCGCCCCCGGAGCCGTTCCCCTGCCTGCTCCGCTCGGGGGGAGGAACAGCTGGAAGAGTGTCAGCACAACACGCTCCATAAATTCTCCCTCAGCCTTCTGCAGACGTAAGTCCTTGAGAAAAATGCTTAAATCCCGTCGTTTGTTGACATAGTAACCACATTTTAGTTTTTGCCCCCCCTCAGAAGCCCTCTGCATAAAACAATTCATTATGTGAAAGGTTTATCCAGCCTGCAGCGGGCTGGTTTGTGTGGTTTTATTTGTCCAAGGAAGAAATAGAGAGACTGAAGGTTTATACACTAGAGACTTCCCACCCAGACTTGTTGTTTCATTACAGCAGATAATACTAAGGACTTCCACAAGTCATTGAAGGAAATGTATTGCCAAGTAAAAGGAAAAAAATCATTATTCAGAGGAACAGCCCAGCTCTCATACGTAAGTGAAGTAACATTTTAGAAACTTTTGAGGAGGTCACAAAATGTTTTGTATTTTTCTTTTGGCTTATTCACGTATATTTATCAAATTCTTCCAAAGACGCTTAAAACATTTTAAAAGTTCCCAATAAAATTTGTAAAACCACAGCAGATACTGTGAGAAAGAGCATAGGGTCAGAAACAAGTAAAGCCTGTGGAAGACTTTGCTTCCCCAGTCCTATGGAGATGAGCCCTATGGAGATGAGCTCTTTAGTCTCCGGGTGGTGGAGAGAAGAAAGATAAAAGAGGATTGTGCTTCAGGGATCACGTGGAGTTTAATGGGTTTTAATGCATCCCCTCATCCAAACTGCTGCTACCCTACACAAGCCAGCATTCAGATTTTATTCCTTTTACTGGTAATTTAGGCTATGGGAGCAGCCTGGCAGGCATGCGCAAACCATGCTGCCCTGCAGGGCTTTTTTGACCCCAGTCGCAAAAGGGTGGGGGTAGGGGGTAAAATTACAAAACCCAAATCTTAGTACTCGGAGCTGAAAAGAGCTTTACAAGCAAGGCTTCAGAGTTTTAACTCAATGTTGCCTTAATAAAAACTGCCTGATTTACAAATATCTTTAAGGGCTTAATTGTGTATTATTTACTAAAGAAAACTTTTCTTTGATCAGAGTTAAATGTGTGTTTAAGTTTGGAAGCAGCAGAGAAGCATAAAGCATGAGAGATCTAGCATTTTGGAAGTTATCTTTTCCTCCAAACTTGAAATTCATTACAAGTGGCCATAACTTTCCCATCAACAGCCAGGCACCCTCATCTTCTTCATACCATACTTGCCCCATTCCTCATCCCCTCTTCCCCCAGCCCCCCACCCCATCCCATCACTGCCCCTCCACAAAATAATAAAACCAAAACCAAAACATCAGATTAATTCTTCACCCACATCTTTTTCCTGAGTTGTGGCTGAGAATCATTTCCTGAGCTGTCATTTAAATGAGAAAAGAGAAGAGAGAAAGAAAGGAAAAGGCCTGAATGTGCATTTGCAGCTTTAGAAGTCTTACCCTTTGAGAAAGTTTCATTACACTTTTCAAAGATTCTGAAATATAGTTGCAGCATCAGTATGTATTTCTCAAACCATATCAGGTAATATCCTGAACCGATAACATATGGGTGCTATTTTAAATGTTGTAAATGTTTAAAAAACTGTTTGATATTATGAAGTTTGTAAAACTCTGGCACAAAATCATGCTGCTATGTATTTCACTGTGTATGTGAAGACAAAATATTTTCCTAAGACAAGGTTTGGTTAAATTTTTAAAATATTTTAAAGATCCAAGAGGGTGGCTCCACAAATAATTCAGTGAAATCCGTGGAACAACTGCAAATGTTTGTAGCTCTGATGGCACCAAAGAGGTATGATGGAGCTGCGCTTCTGGCCAGGTCTTCTTTCAGCGTGCTGTTGAACTCAGTTTGACACTGCATATGAATAGCTGGTGAGCGTGAGCTGCAAGGCTCAAGGTGAGTGTAACTCTCATCTTTTCCTTGCATCCCCCCTGCCACAACCTGTTTGCCTTGCACTGCACTTGTGCTGGGGCCACTGGGGCAGCCGTTTCTGTGAGCTGATTCACTTGAAAACCAACACAGCCAAAAGCCATCATTTTGCATTTCGTCATCTTGCTAAGCTGACCTGGTTACAGTTGTGCAACTTCTGGATGCAGTGTAGGCAGATGGGTGGGCAGTGTGGCGGGACTGCAGAACAGAAGCTCCCAGGCACACTAGGTTATACGTTATATTAAATTCCCGTCTAAGCTTGTTTGTGCCTATGTTCTCTCAATCAAATGAGACAATGGTCTTTCCTCATCCTACAGATTGTAAACCACTGGGTATAGAAAATCAGAGTCTTCACAAACTCAAAAACTCAACTTCAAATAATGTATCATCATCTAGCAAAAGATTATAAAATATATAAGAAGTAAATCAGATTTATTTCTGGACACTGTGCATACCAAACAGATACTCTGATGTTAGCAATATTATAAGCACTGAAGTCACTCTTCTCTTTGTAAATTGAGCACAGATCCATGAAAGAAACTAATAATTGGGAGTGGGGGTGGGATGTGAAGTCGTTTATGTTCTGTATTATCTTTCAATATCTTTTGTACTAAGTCTGTTTTTCTGAATATGTTTTTGATCAAATGTGATGATAACCAACTTGGACTGTTTAGTTAGAAATTATATCATAATTAGACTGTCTTCCCACACATAGATAACTAAGAATTGTAGCAATTTGACAACACCATCCATAGGATTTCATGAGATAACAGAAAGTTGCACAAGCATACTTATTAGGCCTGCGTTGAGGATGAACCCCTGTACTGATGCGATAGCAGAAAGTCCCGTGGCCTTTTTTAACGGCGTTTTAGACAGCAAAAGAGTGAAGGAACTTAAGAAATGGGCTCTGGCCCAGAGCTGCGAGCAAAAAGCATTAGCAGCTGCTTAGTGCTATGTTTGCAAATGCTCTGGTTCCTGTAGAAACACCTAATCCTTCCTGAATTCTGGCCAGCCTTTATGGTTAAGTGCAGACAGTAAAAGGCTGTTCTGGATTACCTGCTTCTTATCTGTATGATCCGTTTTGTGTGACAATGGATCTTCGGCTAGAATTTTAAAGCTTAATTATTCTGGCCACTCATTCAGCATCTATTTACATTGCAATGTGCGCCAAAGACCTTATCTGGTGGGGAACGGAAGGTGGGATGGGAAGTTTGGGTACTACCTTAGCCATAGGGAAAAAATAAGGCAGGGAAAGCACAGGAACCACAAAACTCTTAATGCAAATCATAAACTTTCTGTAGGCATCCTTGAACTATTCCTATAGAATGTGGTACTGATATATGTCCGGCAGTGGAAGTCTCAAATATCCTTTCAACAGTGTCTGGAGGGATTAGCAGATTGTCAGAGCAGGGGCTGAGAACTGCTTTCCATTTCAAGGCTGACCCCCTTGGTGCTCTGACCATAAACTGGGTTTTACAGAATCATTTCCTTAGGATCCTACTCAGTCTAGCAAAACGCAGTCCACAAAAGGCTACTAAATACTAAAACAAACTTAAAAGGCAAAACCCGGGAAAAAAACACACAACAAACAAAAAAGAAACTTTGTGGTGCACTATTTGAAAAGCTAAAGCTGAAATTCGTGGTTTTTTAAAGGATGTCCATTGCACAAAGCAGATCAATGAGCTGAGCGCATTTTGTGGCTGTTTCACTTGCTTAAGTTTTCTAAACTTTATACATGTACCCTTGTTCAGTGTGGTGCTCTGGAAAATATCTTGGCATCACCTTATTGAACTTCATTGAATCCGGACCCTAAACACCACAGTGTTGGATATATCAGCTATAGCAAATAGATAGACTATGTCTGATGAGGCAGGTGCTCTATATTCAAACAGGAGTACAAGTGCAGTGCATTGGTTTCCTATAGCTCTTGATAATGAAGCTGTGCCACTCATTGCAAGCAGCTGATGATGAAAAGGTTGTCCTCTTTATGCTGAAGCTGGAGTTTGACTTCACCATTACCTAATTTATCTCAGTGACCAGAAAAATCTTCATTTTCTTCCTGTGGGATTGTTTTACCCATAATTAACTCTTTGACCTGCTCACCACAGAGTCAAGACGAGCATCAGTGCTGCTCCAAGGGAAACAGCAGGATTGCACCAAAGTGGAAAGGGGAGAGAGGCTAGGCTGCCTGGCACTTTTTGGCAGTAGTTATCTTTTAGCCCAGCTCAAACACACTCCCTGACTGGATCTGTAGGGCACAGTCAGAGATGTTGTCCAGCCCACAGACAAACAGGGTGAAGAGGTTATTTCTTTATCCCTCTCACACTGTCATGAAGATTATTGTCTCCTCAGATCTGCCAACAGTGTGGCATGTTTTGTCCCCTCCCCTTTTCAGTCTCAAAATGATCTGGAAAAAACATCTATGAAAATCCCTGAGGCTAGTACAGATCATTTTCACAGAACTGTGCCAGGAAGTGACGAAATGAGCAATTATGTCACTGCATCAGAGGGTAGGGTTTCACAAGGTGCCTGCCTTAGTTAATGGCTTGTTACCACTGAAACAGGGCAGAGAGTTTCCTCTCTCCCTTCTGGGCAGTGGTGTTCACACCCACCTAATGCCAGCTCTACTGTTCCTCTGACCATTTGATGAACCAATTCATCTCACTCAACCGCCAGAAAATGCTTCTTTTATTTTCCCTGTTTTTCTACAGCCTGTGAGATGAACCAGCTCATGTGGGAGCAACAGAGCATTTCACAACATGCAATCAGGAACCAGGACCATGCTTGGGTTGGAGTGCATCCTGATGGGAAAGAAGGGCTCACTGTACAATAACATCTTAACTTTGGTCAGCTGCAGCCTCCCATTAACAATAGCCATTACTGCTATTTCCTAGATGAGCCTGAGGTCTGTCCCAGTACATACTTTACAAGCTGTGGTGAGGATAGATGGATGGTTTGCACAATGCTGGAGACCTTTCATCTCCTCTCAAGGAAAAGCTTGTTCTTGACTTAGACAGGAACAACTCCTGTGAAAGTGTTAATTTGTTTAAAGCTGCTATGCAGCTCCTTTGCCCTTCAGGGTCCTAGGAGCTTTGAATCACCAAGGTGTCCGTTCAGATGATGCAATACTTGTACTTGGACACACTGCCAAAGGACTCTGGCAGAAGAAAAATCAGGAAAAAAACACAGAAGAATAAATGCTCTCTTTTTATCGGACCTTGTTACATTCATTTGAATTCCTACCTTCTCATTTACCAAGTTACCTGGTGATTCTTGACTGCTTTGCTTGCAAGTCTACACCAGCTCCCACCCCAGCCCTGGTACAGATGCTGACATCAACTTCCCCCCTCCCCTCCGGCACTCACCTGCTAATGAAATAAAACTGCAAAGAGGAGGAAGGAAACTCAGGGAGTGTCAAATGGCAGCCTGAGTGCCAGCATACCATAGCAGGCTGGTGCAGTTACCCCTGGCTTTGCTTCAGAAAGATTTGGGTAATGTAACTCCTTTTTTTATTATATTTTGTAGCAAATACTTCTAGGCTGACATTTTGCCTCCTCTCTTGCTGTCTTTTGTGCTGTGCAGGTCACTGTAGCTGGTCATGCTTCAAACAGGGCTGAACACTTGTGGGAGTGATTTCAAATTACTTTCTAAATGTCCTGCTTAGAGGGAGGCATAACATTTTAAGGAGGTAGTTTGCCTCCTAAAAAGGCCTCTAAAGGTCTCCCAACACTAGTGTTCAAATTTCTTGCTCAGCTGATCCAGCAAGTTGAAAGATCAGTTTGCATCATGCTTTGACTGACAATTTTGGATTTCCTTCTTTAGCTGCGATTCTTCTGGATGAAAAATGCTCAGAGAGGCAAGACTTGAAAGCTGTATCCTTTCCCAAGTACAGCCTCCTTGTGACACAACATCAGGCAATTAATTAATTAATTAATTAATCAATCAATCAATATTGGAACATTGCTCTTTAAATAGGTAATATATCTGCAGGTAGCCCAAGCTGTGATACCAACTCCACCAGTAACCTCTGATCACCGAATCAAGTTAAAATCTGTCTGCCACAGATTTTGCTATCCTTCTCTCCAATTCCCCTTCCCGTCCATCCCCATTTCCACATTCCTCTCTCTCCCTATTCATTTGTCATGACTTAATTCTCTGCTGTTTTTGTGAGTTGAACTGGCTTATTCTTGTTCTTATTCTTATTCTGTAATTGGAGCAGTGCCAGAGCTGGCAACAAGGCAAGTAGTAAGGATACATGATGGAGAGAAGTGGGAGAAAGAATGGGTGAAGAGGCTGGATTTCACTCTTGCTTAAAAATGCAACCTAATAGAGAGTGAGAAGGTGGGGCAGGGCACATAGAGTTGAAAAGCTAGATATACAGTGCAGGTAGCAAGTCATGCTGGACTTGTGTCTGCACAGGATGCTATAGTCTGAGATGATCCCAGAGAGTAGCTGTTTTCCCATCCTGCTTATATACAGGTTCAAGCCAACATGGGAGCAAAGAGCTGACCATTGTTCAATTTCATGTTCCAGGCAGTTTTACCATGAGCCCACAGGTCTCCAGCACTCTCCAGTCATGCTGTATATTCAAGCAACTACAGGAGGAAAGAGTGGTGTGTGGCACTGGGAAGCACATCTAATTTGTCTAAGTTCCCATTAAGTAAGGCCTCTCTTCTTTTACAGGTCAAGTTTCACTCTTTGACAAAGCACATGGATAAGCCTGGCTTCTCAGGCCTCTGGGAACACCAGTCAGGAGAGCAAACCCTCATGGAGCCAGCAGTTCCGGTAAGCTCTGTGGACCTCAGCTAGTGGCTGCTGTCATGCTCCCTGGGACTTGCCACATGATTTGCCTTACTTGGCATTTCCCAATAGCTGGACTATCCCATGCTGGAGGGGTGATTAGCTATCTAGTTACAGTGGTCCTACCCCAAAAAAATGACTGACAAAAACAACCCCTAAGCTCACAGAGTTGGCCATTTCTCAGCTGCCGTGTGGAAACAGAGAGAAAGCCTTTGAGCACCCAGCTCAAAAGACCTAGTGGTATCTATGCTGAGGTCCTGACAGGATGATTTCATATTTTCCTGGCCCAAGGCTTTTTAAGCAATATGTATGTAAAAGCTGACGCTGAGCACCTTTTAAAACTCATCAGTCCTATATGTAATCAGTGCCTTATTAGATTTCCAGCAATGCAAAGGGACTAATAGTTGATTTGGAAGCTACCTGGAAGTAGCTTTTTCATTTTATGTTCACTAGTGTTTTTCCATGTTGCTCCACATAACTAAATTAAGTGTTCTGATAACAGTGCTAAGAGCAGTTCAAAAGCCAACATATTAAATAAACTTGGCCAAGTCTCCTATTTTACATGCCATCTCTTGCTCACAGCCTGTAGGTTTAAGTGCCTGGCAGCTGGAGCTAGGGCACAGAGCGGAGTCCTTGGAATACACTCTTTCTTGCTTCATCTGTCTTTGAGTTTGTCGACCTTTACTCTTATCTGTTCACTAGGGCAAGAAACACAGAGCTTTTTTGCACAATACTTCAGACACTGATCTGCAGCCCAGATGGTTGGAGGCCTATTGGGACCAAAGGAGAAGAGTGGTTTAGAACTACCCTGGGAAGTCTTTTCACCTCAAGACTGTAGGAAGACTTCAGTACAACAGCAGAGTACTGCCACCATCCACTCCAGCCACTATACTGCCAGGATGCCAAGAAAATCAGGAGAGTTTGGTTTTTTTTCCAGATCACCAGTACAGTATTAGTCTGAACATAGCTTAGTCACTGATGGAGTTACAGTCATATTTTCTTTTCCACCCTCAGCTGTCAGTTGGGCCTCCCAAGCTGTCTGCCCTGGAGCCTGGCAAGACAATATTTGTGGCCAAGTCCAGAGAAGGGCTACAACTCATTTGCTGGCTCCTAAGGGCAGGAGCAGGTATTGGGAACAAAGTAGTCTCTTATTCAGAACAGAAAATTGTTTACTCTGACATTGGTGACACACTGTGGGTGTTGTATTTACCATTCTTACCCGTACTGACATCTCACTGTGTGAGTGCACTCAGCAAGTCCAAAATAAAATTATTTACAAGACATTTACTCATATAGGGAGTTGCTTGATTACTATCTTGATGAGTGCTGTGGAAATGTTAGTCTATTAAGGAAAGTGAACCACTTCCAGATCATAAAAGTTTAGTAGAGGAGTTGACCCCTGCAGAGTTTAGTAACATCAGCAATGTGAAGACAGTGTTGCTGTTTTTCTGGTCCTCTAGAAACTTGCCCTCTATAGCTCCATAAGGTCAAGAAAATCAGTGCATCCTCTCACTTGTGATCTATGGAGCATATCCCATCAGGGTTTTGTCTTCTGCCCCTCTGTGAGTAGCAGACACTGCCTGCTTATCCCTGCTCACAAAAACACGGCTCAGCCCAGCCTTCACAAAGCTCACTCCAGACTTTTCCTGGAATAGTTCTCTGAGCTGCAGGGGCCCCAGTGACATTTCACCCTGTTATGCTAAGTAGCAGTCATGGCTCCTACAGTCGGTCACATTGGGCCACGCTTTTAGTTGACAGTGAGTTGAATATAGTGCCTGTCAGATCATAACCAGGCTGGTGCTACAACCAGCAGCCAAATGTCAGTTGACACAGGGCTTCAATCTCCTAAAAGCATAATTTTCTCCACTGGTAGAAGGGTAGTTTTCTGAATAAAGAGCTTAGCACATGCTTTTTATAAAGTCACAGGAAACTACGCAGAAAAGTGGTTTTGGATGGAAGTATGTTACTGTCAGAGGGAAAAAAAGCATCTTTGTTTTTAAAGAAAATTTTTTAAACTCCTAAGCTTAGTGTCATTTACTTTGGCTTTCTTGGCTCATCCTGGGGTGTTTACCAGTGGGGATGAGAATTTACACAGTTTAGGCCCCTCAGAGAAATGATTGCACTGGTCAAACTACTCAAAGTTTGTTTATGGCAATGGCTTCACCAGAGACTTGTGTTTTGGTTTTAAGTAAACAAATAGCATTACGAGTAGGAGGGTGATGACTCAGGTAAAAGTACACAGATCTGTTATATATAGCAAACACTAAATATGCCTAAGATTCCCCTGATACTTTAAAAAGGCCAATTTAAAAGGACTAAATTGTCACCCTCTGAAATCCTATAGGTTCTAACTTAACAACTGCAATATAGTTAGTGTATTCATTTTTAAAATAGAAATCTTTCTGCCTCTTTTGAACTAGGCCAAATAGCACATTTCAAAATACAGGTTTTTTACTTTTGACATAAATAGCCTAATTTTCTCTCTAATGTTTGCTGATTTCAGAAAACATAGCTCTTGGTTATACCTAGAAAATGAAAGGGTGCAGAGTTTGCCAACAAACAGCCTCCCCATTCGTACAAAATCCAATCCTCTGAGCTGGTCTAGACCTCTAAGCTTTTCCATGGGATGAAGGATTTCTGACAATGCCTACCTTTCAGACCCATGCAGACTATTATTCAGGAACAAAGAAACAAAGTAACTCGTTCTTAAAATGTGCTTCTTCCCATCTACCCTTACTGGCAGGGCAGTGCAGTTGATCAAACGGGAGACACACAGCAACTCAAGGGAAGGGCAGTCATGGAGCTATTTCCCTTTGTAAATAATTTCATATAAAACTCTTTTCTAATTTTTTACATCAGTGCGTCGACATATGTTTCAGTTCTGGTTATGTACACCAACAAAGTCATCCAAATGACAACAATGCAGTGACATACATTGAAATACACTTTTGCAAGAACAGCTACCTCTCTGGAAACTGAATTTCAGCCTCAGTTCCCTAGGAAATAACAGGAAAAGCACACTGAAACCTTGTTCTTTCTACCTAACCTACTTCATGTTTTTCTTAGTGCATTCCCTCTGTATTGTCGCAGGTGGATGGAGGGACATTTGAAAGGAGCAGAAGTCACAGATTCTTCCCTTTGACTCCATCAGTGCTGCAGGCATCAGTTGCACACTGAGCAAGAGGAGTGGTTGAGGTTCAGAGGACAGCTGTGTTTGCCTTCTTCCCCTTCCTTACATATACATATAGTCATCTTTAAGCAAAATGTATCCACGAAGTCTTCGTGAACACACAGTGAACTAAACTAAAGAGAAAGAAAGTGATATGGAAGACAAACAAGGCTTGCCACAAACAGACACAATCACCAGTGCCACCCTCAGCCACAGAGAGACATCAACTCCCAAACACAGGTTTCCTTCCCTAAGCAATGGGAGAGGGCCCCTGGACAAATGAGGTCAAGCCTGGGTCAGTGAAAGGAGGATATAGGTCTTTTAATGTGTAATGAGGCAGAACCTAAAAATCTAATGAAGACAAAGGAAAAGCAGCCAGGTCAGTGAGGAGCATCAGATGCAGCCCTGAATCTGCTAGATTTTACAATGGGGACAAAGCATATTCAAGACTCGGATGTGGCAGGGACTCCATTAGCCGCATCCCAGTTTTCCTTTGCAATTCAGCAAAATCCCAAACCACAGGTCACTGAGCCACTCCCAGCATAGGGCCAGGAGAAACACTTCACTTGTTTTTGCGTCTCTAGTTTCTAGTTTGTGCTATGGTCCTAGAGAAAGAAGAGCTGCCCAAGAGTATCTTGGACATGAGGGAAGGTTTTGGGCTTCCTCATGAACTCTCAGATCACACCCATTCCCACCTTGGTGTCACTTGTGCCCTCAGTGCAGGGCTCTGGGAGAGTTAGGGGCAAGGGCAAAAGAGTGGAGATTAACATCTCTGGCATTTGCGGTAAATCCAGGCCTGTCTAATTATGCTTATAAGGGATTAAAAGTACAAAACTTGCATCTAGATGGAGACATGCTGAAAGACCACGACTGATTTAAAAGAGGGCTTTGAGCTGGAAATCACCTGGGAGATCAGAATCAAAATCCACAGTTGCCTTGCAACCTTCTACAGAGTTTGAAGCTAGGCAGAAACTAACCTCAGCATTAGTAAAATAAGTGTAGGTAATTAATTACTGCTTCATTGGCAATTTCTATATTATTTTCTGTTGCAAAGAAATTGATAGAGCTGAAGCAAATGTGTCAGTAAAGCATCTTCCTGCACAATAGATACATTCCTTCATTGGTGAAAAAATTGTCATGCTTCCAGAAAATGACAAAACCAGAGATTTAATAAGCCAAGAAAGGCAGAAGACGTAACATGGCTGCTGAGGAAGGTAAATGATGCTGATACTACATTCATAGAAAAGCCTCCTGTCACTAACAGGGATTCATTGGAAAGGCACAAACAGTGTCACATATTACAAAGTCGGACTGGTCTCATATCCCCAGAGTCTGCACTCCTCATTGACCTGTATTTCCAGAATGGTCACCTTTGAGGATCAAGAAATGGAAATTAGGGGGTAGGATAAATGGGCAACATTCCTACTGATGACTTGAGAAATGGGCTGCATGGTATTCTCCCTAGAAAATTCACCTGCCTGCTGTGAGGTAGTTGGTGATCAGAAATTTCCAAAGCACCTGTGACTACCTGAGTGGGTCCTTCTTATCAAGTACCATAGTCAGTACTGTCCCCAAATGATTATGCATACTATTGAAACAATTCTTAGTTATCACTTTATGAATCCAAACAGTTCATGTTATAAATTGAAATGATGGGTGACAACAGTCCTTTCATCTTTGCTTCACAGCATCTTTTAATTCTCACTAACAAAAAAACTTGCTTTCCATTTCGTCATATTTCTGATAGAATCAGTGGAAACAAAGCCAGATCTTCACAAATAATAAGCAGCAGCAATAAGCAATGAATGAATTTAGCATTTGTGAGAAGTATCAGACCTAACTGAAATCAAAATCAAATTCTGTATTTATCTTACTCAGAAAGCAAATTTAATACAAGTAGTGGCAGCTCAAATACACTCCTGCTGCCTTGGAGTGGCAACCATGCTTGGAAAGGCCACTTCTAAGCTCAGTGACACCAAGAGGACATGTTGATACAGTCACTGGCCTGCCACATCTTTGTGCAGCGACCCATCGGTCACACTTCCACCTCATCAGCTAAAGTGCAATTAGGCATTGCGTACTGCAGGCCTACATCCCAGGGATGTGATGCTCATCGTGTGTCATCTTAAGCAAATACCCCAAGAAACCCATGCAAAATCCTGCAACAATTAGAAAAAAAAATGAAACTGAAGGACTGAAAGACATTCCCTTGTCTTTTCTTTTGCCCTGGAGCCAGGCAAAGGTATAAAAAGGGTTGTCGCTCAGACATCTGTGGCTTGAACCAGCCATTCCTGTAGCACTGAATTATTTTAATTATCCAGTTCTTTGTGGATTGTTTTAGATCTTACAGTCTTACTTCTCCCACTCATGTAGGAAATCCTGAGGTAAGGTTGCATATACTCTCTGTATTACAGCCTGTCTGATTCTCAGTCCCTGCAGCCGCAAATTTTGGGGAACACCTGCAATGTCTCAGGCAGGACAAGCTGTCCTAGAAGTGAACCAGGAGCTGCTGCAGGGGATCAAGAACCTAATCTGAGTAAATGAAGCAGAAAACATAAGAGGAACAGCCCTTCCAGGGCCAGGAGAGATTCAAGCCACATATCTCCTCTTCTTAATAGCAAAGCGTCAAAAATAGTTGCATTCCTCACATCTACTGGCAAATCATGATCTGACTTAATATTGACACCTAATGATAATGTATCACAGCTATTTGTGACCTTCCATAACCACTTTGGATCTCAGAAATCATTTCAGTCTGGAAATGCTGCATCAGTTAGATGTGAAGGTATATGAGAAAACATAAATATACCTTCCTCTTATTAAAACAGCTTTTGTTATATCCCACATTTCCAGAGAGAACATGGCTACAAAGAAACACAACATCAAAGTTCTACAGGGATTGTAGAAAATTAATATATGGAGAGCTGGCTTTCTTACTCTGAATTGAAGATGACTTAAATTAAATAATCAATTAAAGATATTTTGGTTAGACATAGTAGTTCAGATATCAAAAGCAACAAAGATCTTCTTGCTCAGGGTGGATAATATTCTAAATGTTTCATTTCAAGTTCAGTGAAGCTACTTGATAATACACAGTGCAGCAATAGACTTCTGGGAAAATCATTACAACTGTCTGCAAAGTATGATGTGGAATGAGAACAAACTGTTATTTCAGACATGCAGGTTGGAAAGCTTTTCATCTGGTCTTGATTATACAGGAAGAGATTCCTCACTTGCATGTTTAGCATTAGGTAATAGACATTAATTAGTATTTTGCACCCCTGTGCTGTAGCGCTGCTCAGAGCAAGCTGTGAAGGAGGACAGATTAGCATCCTGCAAAAATCTTCCTTTTAATGCACCACGCATGAATTGCAATATGATTGGAAGTTTGTTTCAGATGATGTTCTATTTCACATGCAGGAGTATTTAAAATGTAGACAGCTTTGCCATTCAGGTCTTCTGAACTGTCTCCAAGATTGCAGTGTGACATGGACAATGTAATTACTATAATTACAAAAGAAAACAAAATGTCAAATAAATCCTGTAAAACTTGTATCTTACTATCGCTGAGCCTCACCAATGCAATTTGTCTTTTTCTGTTTCCCAAGTGAGTGAAAAAATATTATGGCCTAAGAAAGCCAGAACACATTGGTACTAGGTCCCTGCTAAAGCTGTGAAGGTGGGAGCAGGGAAGTCTGTTCATACAGTAGCATGGAGTCTGCTGATTGTATTTTCAAGCTGCAGCCCGTTAATGGCACCCTACACAGGAACAGATCCCCAAGTGTGGCAGAGCTCAGCAACCTCTCTGCTGCTTGGTGCCTCTTAGACATGAGACATCAGGTAGCTGAACCACAGATCATCTGCATCTGACATGCAGGACCAGAGGACAGGAGAGGCTGTAGTGGAGCTACAAATCAATAGATGCAGAAATAGGAAACCAGAGATAATTATGGGAGCCTCCCACTTAGCACATTATATTCAACAAGTCCTCTGAGGTGGTTTATGGTTCTGTAAGTCCACAATAAAAGGCACAGTACAAAAAAATGAGATGGTAAAATGTGTTATGCAAACTGTCTCATGAAGAACATACCAACAGACCAGAAGGTGCATTCTTGAGCAGAAGTAGGCTAATACAGATGTACAAGGGAAACCCATATCCCCGCACACCAATGCAAAAAGCAAATATAGTCTGGCCATCTGTGAAAAACACACACCATGGAATAAAAGTCAAGGAAAAGTGCTAAATGTCCTGATATGAGAGTCTCTGATGGACCACGATCTTAGATATCAAACTCTGCCTCTTGAGACCCTTCAGTGAATCTTTAATTCTAAAATTACCTGACTTTTATTGAATCATCTGGTGGTTATATGATGCAGGCTTCAAAGCTTATAGTGAATTGTCAAAGTTTGGAGAAAAAAAGCCACAAAATCTAGTGTTATCAAATCAGCTACTCTGAAAACAACCAAAACATTAAATGCACATTCGGACATAGGAAAAGCTGAATTTATTCTTTTAAGGGAATATATACATTCAGTGTATATATTGATTGATTTCTCCAGGCTAAGTTTATGCACTTAAAATCTTTTCTGAGACCCTGGAGAAACTCCCTAGGGATTAGACAGTGTGTAACAGGCAACTCAGATTTCTCTTTGGGACTCCAGGAATCTAAGTGATATAAACTCTGTACGACACACAGCTGTGTGAGTTTTACTCCTGGAATATTTGAAGAACTCAGAGGGTCATCTCTAAAGAAACCATGATGCTCTCCTCCTGGTCCAGGGCTAACTAGGGGCTATTGCAGCCCTGATGAACCTCAGTTCATCATCTGCATTGATTGGGCAATGATGCCTCTTTATACCTGTCGCATAGCCATTAACTACTTTACAAATCTTGCAAGCAAACTACATTTATTTGACCATCAGCTTCTTACCTTGTGTCTTTAGAACAATTTTCTGGTTTATTGAGTTATTGCAAGTCTTATGTATCAGGGATTAAGTACTGAGCTCTGTGTTTCAAATGTTTGTTTTGCAGGGATTAATTTAAAATGCACTGCACTGACATGTGTTTTTTAATTCTCTCCTTGAGTAAGATTTAAATGGTAGTTTTGAAATGGTGTATACCTCCAGGCAGCTCAAAGCAATTGCTATTTTGTCTTGAAGCAAAACATCCTATCACCTTAAGTCATGTGTGCACTAAACAAGGAGTCATTTAATGATATCTCAGCATTGGGTGAACTAGATATCCCTGTCTGAAGTCTACCTGGCTGGAGATACAATAGATATAGGGGGAGAAATCCCACATGCTGCCACCACTGCAGCACCTGGATGTGGGAAGCAACATCTAAACCTAGACACATCTCCTTGTCCTTTTCACACTGAAGACAGGATATTATCAAAAGACAGTGAATGGAAAAAAACCTGCTACCAGATATCTGATGGAGTCACAGGTGTTAAACAGGAGCATAATGTAGCAGCTTGTGGAGGCAGTAGGAAAAACAAATGGATCCAGCCAAAGATGCCACCACACAGCCAAGAACTATGCAGAGAGAGGGGCCCATTGGGAGTTATGCCCTCCAGACGTGCTTACAGACTGCTGGGAAGATTGATCTTCAGACAGGAGGGACAGCTGCCAAAGCACCTTTGAACACTCAGGGAGCTCTGTACATCTGTCACTGACTAGCTAGTCCCTCTCTGCCTCTGTCTCCTTCCTCTTTGCACCGTCACAGCTTCCCTGTCATTACACCTCCTAGAGCTTCTCTCTTCTCTGTACTGGCCCCCTCCATGTTATTCCTTCTTCATTTACCTCTCTAGTTGTTTTGTTCCCCCTAAATAAGGCAACATGAGTAGTTTTTTTGTGAGCAGATTCATTGTGAGCTCTATGCTTTAGTACTGCCTCTCTCAAGGCGTGAGCTTCATTTCAGATAATTTTTGAGATTCCCTGTCACTAGGGAGAAAACGACATTTTTAGGAGGAAATTAATTTTTATGATGTCCAGCAGACATCTGCCTTTGGCTAGATGAGTCCTATCTTTAGTGTGTATTGCTTTCCTAAACCCATGAGACTGATCAAGGCTGTCTGTCATTCTCAGTTCGTCCAGTGTCTTCAAATTTACAACAATCCTTCAAGTTTATTTTGCATGGAAAAGTCCTTGTGTAAAATGTATTAGTGGTTTCATCAGTCTCATGATAAACATGATTAATAACACATTTCTGTTGCACAGCAGTGTGTGAAATATTAACTAGACTTCTTTTTTTTGTTTGTTTGTTTCCAGAGCATTTTTGCAAACCCTTTAACCTACTAGTCCTTATGGTGGTTAGCTACCTCTCTCCCAAGCAGAGCCATTGCACAGAGATGAAGTGATGAAAAGATTCTTGGGGCCACAGAGAGAGACCAAAAAAAAACCAGTTTGACCCTACGTCTTGAATACTCAACAGCTTCCAAGTCTCTGCTCCCAGTACCACTAATACATTTTACACAAGGACTTTTCCATGCAAAATTCATGATGTTTTATGATGGTTCAGACCTGGCTCCCTTCCAAATGCCTGAACTCACAGTAGCAACCCCTTCCCCCTCCCTTCTTCCCTTAGGGCAAAGGAAAAAAAATACAAAAATGGAAGAAACCAAAATCAATCTAATTATATAAAACTATCTATTTTAACGTATATTACAGTTATAAACAATTAAAATACTATGTACACAGCAAAGGGGCTCCCAAACACCTCCAAAGGGGAAGGGTAAAAAGGGACAAAAAGGGACAAAACCAGAACAAATGTGCACAATCAAATCCAAGAACTAGCAAAATAAAGAACTAGCTAAATGAAATCTCACTACATCCCTCAGAAAAATAAGATCGCCAGACACGGCCAGCACTCTCCAAGCTTCCACATGGCAGACCAGCGGTCACTGCAGGCCTCAGTCTCTAGATAAGTGAGACCAACGCAAGGACCCACTGCTCCTGAGCCTCACCAGAAGAGAAGAGAGTGAGGTCTCTAATCTCCATCTTATTCATACCCTGGTTTACGTAAAAATCGTATGGAATACTGAGAACATGGCCACTTCCTTGGTTTCAAGCTGGTTACGAGCAAGGCCTAGACTAAAACCATCACATGTTCCTGCTGCAAGAAACAGAATACAGAAGAATCCCAGAGCCAGGCTTCCCACTGTATCTGGGTTTCTGAAGTCTTCAGTCTTTTCTTACAATGGCAGAACTGGGTAGAAGTTCTAAAGAATAATTCCCATTCCGACGGGAAGCTTAAGTCTTGTCCTAGGCTGTTGAGCTGTAGGTTTGAACACCTTCAGCCTGACCTGAACTTCTCTTCACTAATGACTCCTTCAACCTCAAGATGGAGGTTTAAGGTTGCATGACACAACTAAGAAGAAGACTTAGCACTGTCTTCAACTACATAATGGGAGACTGCAGTGAAGACCGAGCCAGATTCCTCTCAAAGGTGCACAATAGAAGCAGAAGAAATGGATACAAGGTGTAGCATGGAAAATTCTGACTTGATAGGGAGAAAAGGATTTTTTACCATGAGGATCTGGCTCACTCAGGGAGGTGGCAGAACATCCATCTTTGAGTACACTCAGAGGTTGACAGGACAGGGCCCTGAACAACTTGCTGGCATGGGAGGTGCTTCGAGCAAGACGTTGGGCTAGAGACCTCTGGATGTCCCAGAGGTCAGTTCCAGCCTTCCTGATCCTTTAGAAATACTCCAGTGCAGATAACCCTGCTGGAGGACAGCTTTCCAGAAGACTCTCAGTGAGAAGTTCCAGAGGCTGTGGGAGTATCTGTGTTATGCAGACAGTGTAGGACAGATGCATTCACATTAAGTGCTCAGAAGCCACAGCAGATGCCAGAAACCATTTAATTATGGTACTGTAACATAGGCTAATTTGCATTGCTCCTTTTTCAAACCTGTGGTTCAGCTGGGGCCTCTTTGTTTCCCTTCTGGCAACAAGTACAAACTATACCAATACAGGGTGGTTCAGTGTGAAGTCAACTTTAAAATGATCATGCATTACTGATAAAAGGCTTAGTGGTAAATGTTGTACTTGTAGGCTTGTCAGTCTAGCTCTCCTGCTTTTTGAAAAGATGCTGTATTTATGACAACACTGAAAGTAGTTTTTCTTTGCCTCAGATAAAACATCAGTTCTTTTTAGATTTTGAATTGGGTGACAAATGCCTATGATCATTACTAGAAACCCAGTTTATTCCACTTCCTCTGCTGAGCTGGTCACTCCTGACCTCATGGAAGGCTACCCGAGAATCACAGAAACTCACTGCTTTTAAGATGCCATCAGAGAGATTTGTTTATGAGTATATCCCTGGCAGGTGTTAAACAGGCACTTATGACTATTTTACAGCCCTAATGCTACTTGCATTTCTTTACTGCCAAATATTAAAGTAAAAATTGGAGAGGGAAACAATGTTGAATTAGTCTACCTAGGATTCTTTCTGATTCTCATTACTTAAGTATGTTTTCTTCAAATAACAAGCACAGTCAGATTTCTGATGATAGCCCATGCTGGCCTGGTTTATTTAAATCGATTGAAAGAAAAATGTTACCAGTACCTTCAATGGAAAGTAAAACTAAACAGCCTGGAAAATCCCATCTGTAGCAAAACCAGACACAACTGATTTGATGGTTTATTACTGATTTCAAAGCAAAGGGAAAAGTGTGTTTATGGTGGTCAGGATCATCACAGGTGATGCATTGTGCTGAGAGTAGGATGTAGAAGAGATAACATGGCAGAATAACAGCATCTGTGGCCAGGTTACTGATGGGCAGAAAAGGCAGAAGTGCCTAGGAATGGGGCAAGGCTCGGCCAGAGCAGGACTGAGAGAAGAGCTTATGTGTAGTTGCTGGGAAGATGTGTCAAGAAATGTATTTCTACTAATTAGATTTACTCTAAAGTAGTTTTGTACTTAGGCAGGTTTTTATGTCAGAAATTTATGTATGTAATTTAAACTGGATATTACTTCTTTCTTTTCACCGTGACTTTCACACTGTCTAGGTATTAGGTATTAGATATTAGATATCAGCCAGAAGTCTTCGTGTCATTTGTGTGATATTTGCTATGGGATTTTCCTCAGCTGAGACAAGTTTGTTGCATATTGGAGAAGTACAAGGAAGTACAGCAGTAAACAATGAAATGTTTATGATATTCTAGATGGATGAAATTGAGTATTGTATTAATTTGATGAAGGTTGGACAATTGCAGGCAGCCATAAAAACCAGACTGATATTCTGTGGATGTTGCAATTTTTCTTACACTTGCAGATCATGTGACATGAGATTTGAATCTAATTTATTACTGATTATAAGATTCATAATTCATTTTTTATTAGTTCCATTAACTAGTACTGAATTTATCCAGTATATTAGTGACAAGATTCACAAATCTGGAAGCAATACAGTTTGGTATTTTTTAACTAGCAACTGGGAGATAAATTTCATTGTATCTATTACAGATACTCTCTACTAATTTCATGAACAAACATACAGAATTGAATAATCTCCATAGGGAAGCTATCACCAGTGCCTCTGATATAGTTCAGAATTACCTTCTTTTGTGAAGAAACCTGCTACAGAAGTCCCTCCTGCAAAGCTTTTGTGAAAAACTATGTAAAAAATGCAATTATGTAGGCACTTTCCCTTCAGCATGAGTTTCACCCTATTTTTAAGAATATACATTCTAGTAAGGGTTTCAGACTCCAGGCACAACCTTGGCCAGGTTAGTGATTTGTATTTGTATGCTTCCCACTGGCTCTCTATCACAACTTTGCTTCAAGGAAGTTCTAAATAGTTTTAAGAATATTTAATTTTTTTCCGCCAAGTTAATATAACAAAACACCAAAAAAAAAGTCTTCAGAAAGGCTGAGAGGCAAGATTTAATCTCATTTGCCAAGGGAAATTTTCACTGTTTCTCACCCTCCAAATAGTATTCTTCAATAACTTCTAAGGATTTATCTATGGATCTTTAAAGTGTGATCAATCCTCCACAGAAAACTGAATTACAAAAAGATCTGTCTATCCCTATATTTGTTTTCAGCTTTGCTGAATATGCAAGCTCTTCACGTGACAGTTTAGTTCAGGAACTAGCAAAGGAACCACCAAGTGAATCATTTCATAGATTTCTCAAAACCTGACACTATTTGTTCTGAAAATAATGCTCTTACGTGTGTCAGAATGGTCTTGTCATCCATTCACAGATAACGGGGTTGCAAATGGGATCAGTAAATACATCAGTGCTGTTTTGATAAGAAGTCAGTCATGGGACATGCAGTATTCAGTTTCTCCATATAAAGCGTATAAAGCAGACTGGTGTGCACAGCCCCTCATTGATTCAGACCAGAACATAAAGGGATTCACATTTTATATTGCACAACGAGAATTTATAATAAAGACAATTTAGAGGGAAAAAACCCCTTAGCCCGAATTCACTCAGTCAGTCAGATATATAAAACAACACACTGGGACAATGTTGAAACTTTATGAGGAAATATCAAATTTACAAAACTGTAGTCTGTTTTTTGTTCAGTCTGGGTGGCATTTGGCAACATAACTCAGTGCAGTCAGTACTTTGCCAATACACAGCCAAAACCAATTTACAGAGTAAAATGGTTATCACAAGCAATTACCAGCTTCTTAAACCCTTGGAACAAGAGTTCCAGCCACAAATTTGAAGATCTAACATCTTTCCATGTAATTAAAGACTTCTGCATATTCTTTCAGTGCAGTCTGTAATTAATATCCCAAATTAAGCAGTGTTTAGATATGTATTACATGCAAGTGAGCTAGCTGATAATCCGATTAGTTAAGCAGTGGTTTTCCTCTGTGGTTTACAGATCGCTGAGGATCAAGGGACTACTTCTAAAGAATTTGGAAAGGACAGCTGTGGGAGCGTCTCATGTTACACCACACCAATACAATTCCAAGGCAATTACCACAGTGGGCTGCCTGACTGTCCCCCCTATGAGCTCTGTTGTCTTTCTGGTGCCAGAAGCAGACAAGCAACTGGGGAGCTGTAGGGCAGGTCAGTTCAGTTCACTTTCCCACCTGGAAAGAAAATTAACTTTCAGATGGAAACAAGATTCAGCTCAAAAAACCCAGTAGGAAGTAGAGCAAGACGGAAAGAAAAGTGAAATTAGGTTGGACTTATAAGAAAGTCTGTAGTTACTGAAGACTAGATATAATTAACGTGAAAATGTGCCCATGCTACTGTCAACAGGCATGTATGTTCCCTACAGAAGGCTCTGTACTGTCAGTGGAAAACATTGAGGTTCCCTAAGACAAATAGCTTGAAACTGCTTTGTATCAAGCCTTATCCTGTCTCAGGAAGTTTGCAATAATAATAATAATTAAAAAAAACAAAACAAAAACAAACAAGCAAACAAAAAACAAACAAACAAAAAAAAGAAAATAAAGAGAACTAGCATAACTAATGTGTTACTAATACAACAATTTTACTATAAAAATATTCTGCAAAAAATGGAAAATACACCTTTCGTTGTCAGAAAAGTACTAGAGGTCTCAGCATGTCCTCGCAGGTGTATACTTCCGCTTTGCAAGGTCACATGCTCAACTCAGCAGCAATGTCCTCCAAAGTAATGTAGCACTGCAGAAACTGAAAGCACATCACAGACTCAGCAGCCTGAAAGAGCAATCATTCTGCCAAGTAAGTCTTCTCCCAGATCAGCAAACAGCACATTTCACAGTGTTCCTAGCAAAGAACGTGATGATGTCATAGGCCACACCTTTCACAAAATTTATTGTAAGCAGTCAAAGAGGGAGCAGAGACCAGAAAGGAAAACACCCCAAAAACAAACTGACAAAAAACCCCAACAGTTCTAAGACTTTGCCAGGCCTTAGTGTAAGTATTAGAACTCTACATCCAATTGCTTACTGTATAGATAAAGTGTCAAATTATGATTTCGTCATGAAACCTCTGAAGGCTCACTTGTGCTAACACAGAGTAAATAATGAATACTTGAAATGGAAGTCTCAAACATCTGTTTGAGATGCAAACTTCCTCTTCTGTACTTATAAACCTCACGCATTTGTTAACAGGATCTCACTCCAAATGGGTGGAAACGCTCACCCACATACAAGAAGAATTTTGGGAGAATATAGGTTCCCTTTGGATAGGGTGTAGTTTCTCATTCAATAAAAGCTTTTCAATTCCAGAAAATTTCGAGCTCTTGGGCCTCCTTTTGTATTTGTAGAAAAACAACAGTGGTTTGGGTGGAAACTAAAAAGCCTGTTTGCTGTTCAAGTGACCTCCAGGCTAGAGTGAGGTTGAGAGGGGTTGAGTTGCATCCTGTTTTTCATATAGTCAAAGAAGTTAGGAATGGAATTGATCATCCTTTGCTTTGATTTCTCCTTTTTATGCTGAATTTGGGTCACTGTAATGCTGTATAACAGAAAAGTTCTGCATGACTGAATAAGAGATGTGTTTGTTACCAACCTTGCCACAGATTTAAATTTTCACTGGGAGAAAGGATCAAACATGGGAAAGTCAGGGTTATAGTGCAAATGCACTGATGAGAAGGCCAGTGTCCCTCTCTTTTCCTCCCACACATGACAAATCTCTCACTTTGTTCTCCAAATAGTGGCTGACCCCTCCACTTTTTGCTTTAAGATGTTTCCGTTATGGGTATCCACTCAGCTCTGAAGTTTTCATTTGTTCATTCATTTCAAACCATATTCTTCTTATACAATATGGCAGTGCCATATCCCATGGAAGTCCTGGAAGTTCTAATTTGTCACTGTTGAAGATACATGGGGCCTTAATTGTCATTTACAGAAAGAATTTTTTTGCACCATAAATTATTCCAGCTTCCAGACTGCCTTTCACTGACATTAGAATTGTTTAAAGGTCTTTTATACCACTGAAGTAGTGTAAGAAGTTTTTTCTATAAATAACTATTAGCTCCTATGTTTCCTTGCTATCTCTCCATCCATTTCTAAATTATGTCTCTTACAAACTCAGTTCATGGAGGAAGACATAAGGACCATAAAATTACTTACATTACCAAAAAAACCACCTTATATATTTCCAGAACTGACATCTTGCTGCTGCCATCCCTTGAGAGTCAGTCATAGGTTTAATACAACACAATAAAAATAGTTTTATTTGTTTGCTATGAAATGGGACCAGAAGTGTGCTCAAAGTGCCTCTACTTGACCCTTCTTATATCTATGAAAAGTCAGTTACTCATGGGCAGAAGGTTTGTATAGGGAACACACACATACATTATTAAACCCAGTACTTTCGATACTGTAAATATAATACCGTTTTGTGCCTTCGGACAATCTTGAGCTGTTTTAATTCAGTTTTTCCTTGGATCTTCGGTCTTCCTTCTCCCTTTCCCCTTCTGTATTTTGAACTGAGCTCAGTGAGCACTCAGGTGACATTATGATGTCACAATGATTTAAACCATTGCTACCCTTGTTCTCTTCCACCCTTGTTGGGACATAGATTTATGACAGCCATTTCTTGACCTACAAAAGGAAGTTTTCTGGGAACACTTCAAACAGCCTATGGCAACACTCCTATCATTGCACTGCTGTGCAAAAGATAGCTTTTAAGGGCAGGAAAGACAATACTAAAAACTTGTTACTGCCTTGGTGCTGGATGTTGGCAGAAGTGAAAGTCCTAACCAAAATGGCATTTATCATGAACTGGGAATTCTCTTAGTACCAGAAGTAAAACACCTTGGTAATGCACAGCTTATACACCAAGCAGCCCAATATCCCTGTATCGTCTGTAAACATCTTTTTATAGAGGCCATTAGTCCCTATGGACCATAAACATTCAAGGACTATTGCTTATTGCAGTCTTGCTACTGCCTTGAAACGCAGTGGCAGGAAATTTGGTTCCAAAGTATGATATTGTTTGCTTCCAGAAATTATGTGCAGATGTTTTATCACATATATTTCAAATAAAGAGTTTTTAAAAAATGGCTTTCAAAAAAACAAAAAACAACAAAAAAAACAACCAACCAACCAACCAAACAAACAAACAAGAAAAACCCCACCAAATTCAGAATGGGTTTGAGTTGAGGGAGGAAAAAAGGACAGTTTTTTCAGTGTATTCCAGTTTCACATTATCTTCATTATCTAACTAACTTTTCTACATTACTGTACATATTCTTATAGTGGGCAAATTCATCCAATTCCCAAATACTGGAGCCAGATGAGCACTTCCCTGCACCACAGTGAGAAAATGGAGGAAAGATAGTGGAGAATAAGATGGGAGAGATACTTTGCTGCTCCAGTGTATCTTAAAAACAGCAGCAGCTGTCTTAGGAAAATGGCATGAAAGGGATCCAGCCACAGGAAATGAAATAAATAAAAAAATAAAAATCCAAACACACTAAGTGTGAATTGTCAGCTATGAAAGTTTGGTGAGTAACTCAGACTAAAAAAGCTTACTACATTGTTTCCTAGAAACAGTCATTGGTTTTGTACATAGAGCTTATGTGTGACCTTGGAGCACAGCAGCCTTTGGGACTGCCAGGAACATGCCCAATATCAGACTACGTAAATGTTACCCAGAAACTTAAGCACAGAAAGAGCTATAAGATAATCAGATGTACTGGAGAATTCCAGTTTTCTAAAAAGGTGCTCAGAAATGCATCTGCAGGGTATTCAGATGAACTTACCCCAAAGTACCTTTTTAACATCCTGTGAAGACAGACAGGTTCAAATGATACATGACCCAAGCAGAAATGCACCGCATTTAAATATGAAAAATCAACAATTATTTCCTTCCTTCCTTCCAGTGTGTCAGATTGAACAATTTTCTCTGTTTCTCTTGGAAAGGAGCCTGCAAAATTCTCCAAAAAGAGTGTTCTTGATAATAATCCATATTTAATGAAACTGTATTGTGGTTTTATAACCAATGCTGATTTCATAAAGAAGTTAATTTAGACTTCATAGAGTACATAGTGCTTCTGTTGGAAAAGCTTGAACATGTTTTACTAGGTCTGAACCAAAAGACTTATTGGCAAGAGATAAATGCTTCAGACAATTTGGTGCTAATATTTCAAGTCTCTGTAGGAAAAGAAAAAAAGCAAATGTACCAAGAGAAATACTGAACAAAATTAATCTTGGATACAATTTTACCCCTCTCAGATAGTTGTGAACAATAGATTCATTAATTATTTTAATTACTCAATTCTGTATATTTGTTTCAGTAAATTTGTCGATATAGATTCTAGGGACTCATCTGGTAAAAAGACAAGCAGTACCAGATAAACAACCTGGATAAACATTTTTAATGCATACAACTCATGTTCTACAAATGTGGGCTAAATCCTCACTAACTAAGGAGATAGCTGACTAGGACTTTGGAGAGAAAAAAAAAAAAAAAGGAAACATCAGTACAGAACTGCAAATATTTTGCAATACATTACATAGGAAAGCCATTGTTGTCTGTGAGCTAGTGCTCCATAGAGGATGCGTGAAGGCTGCTTTGTCGGTACATTTTGGAAATTAACTTTGCTTGTTCCAGATGTCTGGCTGGCTTGCAGAGCTGGTTTTAGAGGCTTCCTTCTCAGATGACTATTGGAGACAGAGCCAGAATTTATCATTTGTGGGGCTAGCTGTAAATAATGTAAGTAAAGGTCACACTGTGTATAGTCAGATGTGTGACCAGATGAGATGTGACTGGGTCTAAGAAAGACGTATATGAACATATGACCGGGTGATGAGACCAGTCTGGCATAATTTATTCCAGTTTAGTAAGTCTTCCACCTAAAAGTGTCTGTTTCAGACTTGCAGCACATAAACACTCTCAGTTTGAAGTGCCTTGATTTAGTGAGCCATTAAGGGGCACAAACCTAAATCAGGTCTCATAGCATATCAAAAGCAACAACGATTCTAGTATGTGTCCCTCTCATCTGGCAAAAATATGGCTGTGATTTAGCACGGAGGAAACTAAGCAGGGCTTGACATGGATTTGGACATATGTGCAGATTTTATCCGAGTTGAGGATAACATACAGAAAACAATCTGACTATAGATTGTTTTCAATCACAATCAAACCCATGATGCAATGGCATAAGGGAAGTGCCATAGTAGGAAGTACTGCAGCATGTCTCGTGCAGGCTGCAGAGAGGGCACTTGTTTCCTGCTTTTATCAGCATGGAAGTTATATAGATTGCATGAACACTATGTAAGTCACACTTAAGCAAGTTAAAGCTAAGCAGAACAAGAACAGAGGCACTGCTGGCAGGTGGGGAAGCATAAGCAGACCCAGTGAAGTCCTCTTTCATTGCAGATATGCAGCCACAATCAGCAAGTCAGCCTGTAAGTCAGATTTCTGGAGGGTTTTTTGCAGAAGCTAAGCTCTCCCTAAGCTACATTATACAAAATTCCTGTTATCATCTCCACCCCAGGGGAGTTGGGAAATTCTGTTGCAGGTGAGTGGCCACCTCCATTGCCAACATAATGGCAATGCAATATATTTGGAGACTTTTGTAAACCCCAGCTTATCATCTTGAAACATGGAATAAGAGAGGGCATGATAAAAAGCTCACCATTGTTTCGATAGTTAGAAAGACTGAGAAGCTACTTGGCCATTTTGTGTAATACTTTTAGTGGAAGGAAATACTAAGGAGTAGTGAAGAAGAGAGTAAAGCAATCTGTGCATCTCCTAAATGCAGAAGGATGAGAATAAAAAATTTTAATTTATGGGTTTTGCTTGTGGAATGCCAAGATAATGTCAGCCTCTTCAGGAAATGGGATCCTGTCTGTTATGTAAGGCTTTGTGCTATGCTTTCAGTTTTTATCCATATATAGATTTTTGACATGAGTCACTGGCTTGAAGAGATATCCATATGCTGTCATGATCATGTCATTTTTCATTTTATTTAATAGCTATATTTTTATTATTAAACAAAAAAGACTGTGAAAAATAATTTGGTCTTACCAAGAATAAGCAACAAAATATAAAATGCTAATTTCCACACAGATGTTAATCCTGTAGACATATATATCATTTCAACTAACTATACAGATTTGTCATAGTCAAAAGTAATGTATCTCCCAAAAACAAAACAGCTTCCAGGCAACACCTGAAAAATCACTGTGCATATGAACTGCACATGCATTTGTGTCTTCTACTGTCAGATCCTCTCTGCAAAGCAAAGGTTTTTCCAGACTGCTATTTTAGTTCTCGGTTACTCATATGTACTAGGGTATAGGGACAGAAAGACTTTGCATATGTTTAATAGGAAAACATCGTTGATTCAGACTAGTGCCCTATCAGTCACAGAGTGACAAGTTGCTCCAGGGGTGCACTGGGGTTTTGTTGCATTTTTAATGATCAACAAAATAATTTACGCACGTCCCGAGAAGACTTAGGATGAAAATTATATTGAATTGGAAAAGCCACAAAAAAGAAGCCTCAGAAGAACTGGAGAAAATGCCTCGCAGTAAGAGAATCAAAGGGATCTAATTATTTAGTTTATCAGAAAGTAGTTACACAAGAACTAGGGGAGCCTTTAGTTTAGCAGAAGCATAAGAATCAATGTCTCAAAGGTGAGACTAGGCAAATGCAAAAATATGGCCTATTTTGATGTCTAAAATGGGATGTAAACAAAATTTAATTGTGTAAGGCCCAAAAAAATGAAGCTTGTGCATCTTCTTTGCCATTTCCACACTAAGTTACCTACCCAGCCTGAAAGTTTTCCAGATGCTGGTGGTGGCCCATCTGTGGATGCTGGATACACTGGAAATGTGGGACTTAACTGTGGGGCTAATCCAGTGACCCACTGTTGCTGAAAGGGAGGGTCTTCACCCTCTTCCCAGATTAAGGTAGTTCTTTCCACCCTTTCCATTTCTCAAACCTGTCTGCCAGACAATTTAATTAATTTATACAGCAGGAAGTTATTTGGGTTTCTCATCTCATCTCATCTCATCTCATCTCATCCCATTTCATGGATTGCAGAGTTTAGGGGTCTACAGGCTGCCCAATAACTGGTATATTTGGCAAAAAGTCATCAGTGGAAGCAGGTGATCTTCTGCCACGTAGCAGTATTCATCTGTTAGCTCAGGTAACCTGCCTCATGAAATAAGTTTCACCTTAATTGTCTAAGACAGCTAATTGCATCCCCTGGCCAAGTAGAATTCACATTCATATCTTTTATCTCCTATACAATCCTCATAATCACAAAGCTACAGAAGAGGGAGGTAGGACAATTCTTCCAGTGCATCTGGGCTGCTGTTCCAGGACCTCAGGAACTGTGGGATGTGAGGGGAGCAGGCCCGAGAGCGTCTCATTGCCCAATGCCAGAAGTTTGAGTCCCTCATTTGAGATGGGCTATGACTTATTTTGGATGCTTAAAGTATAAAACCACAGATAATCTTGAGGGGAGAGAAAAGAACCTCAAACCCCTTCCTGAGGTAAGCACTGTAGCTACTGGGCTGCCAAGTCATGCTCCTTCACACCCACCCTCTTTCTGGCCCCAGGTGTCAGGTACACACAGAGGCTGTACTATCAGGATTTTTTATCAGAACAAAATTTCAGGCCTGTAAAACTGAAGGACTGCATGCCTCAGCTTAACACTGGTAGCAGTGCAGTTGGACTGCTCAGACTTGTCTAAGCCAGCTTAAAATGTGCTCACACAGGTACTGGTATTGGCCCTCTTGCCAGCACTGCGCTCAGGGCATGCTCATCTGTCTTGCTGAGACACACTCTGCGCTGTGCTCCTGAGACATGCTTCTTGCACACAGCAGTTGTTTCTTGCATCCCTCCAAGACCCCTCTGTGCCAACCTTGCATCTTTCTAAGAATCCTTTCCTGCTGGGAGAATAGGCAGAGACACAATGGGCTAGAGATGGGCTTGTTACACTAGTATATAGTACTTCTTACTTCTCAGATTTTTGTGACTCTGCTGAAAAAACAAACAAACAAACAAAAAAACAAACAAAAAAATTGAACTTGGGCTTCCAGATTTTAGAGATCTTTCTTTTTTCTTTTTTTTTTTTTTTTTTTAGTCAATAGCTTTATGCACTTCACTGCTTTGCACTTATCCTCAAAGCTAGCACAAACAAGCACTGCGTGCGTGAGTTACACATTACAAACAAGGCAGGTAGATGAAAAATGCTACCACACAGAGCTCTGCAGCTTTGCTGTGTTTGGCTAGAGAGTTTCTCTCTGCTACGCTGAGCAGGAAGAGCAGAGGCTTTGTGTGTCAGACTGGACCTGGAAAGACTGTTCAGGCTCTGGGAAGAATCTCACCACAGTTGTTGCTCCTGCTCTGCTCCAGTGCTATAATGCTAACAGGATCAGAGGGCTCCTGGGCTCAAATCCGCTATCTTGGAATCTGAATTCTTGCTGCATTATCCTGTTCTTTCTCTCCTGTCACCAGAGATTATTGTCCTGCTCTTACTCCTATAGAGCTGATCTCAGCTGCAACACGTGCTTCTTATTGTCCCTCCCTCTTTTTAGAATAGAATCTCAAAAGCAGCAATCTTTTATATTTAATAGAATATTTTTTTTACTTTGAAAAATACTTTTTAAAATGGAAGGTTGCAACACATTGGGAGACATACTTTTACTGTGAGGGAAACTAAAACTTGAACCTGAGAATATTGGCAGGATTGATTTAGTCTCTTTATTTTCATACTTCCTATTAATCTCATTCTTCTCTTTAATCTTTTGTTAAATCTGTTAATATGCACTGAAGGCTGTTTTTACAGAAGCCTTCTCCTTGAAAATCATGTCTATCTTAGGGTTTTTACTGGAGGCTAAGATAATAAAAACAACACACAAAAATGCTGAGGGGGAATATTTTCAAAGTGGGAGGGAAGCATATTTCCTTGGTATTTTCCAAAGTGTTCCAACATACAAGACTATTTATGACAAAGTAAACAAAAAAGCCAATCTTACTTGAGAAGAATGCAGAATCATCCTTAATTAATCAAACTCCTACTGTGAGCTCATAAATGTCAGGATGTTGAATCACTATATGTTAATGGAGACTGTTTTTATTATATATTCCAGGGGAGTAAAGTAAGTTTTATGAAATTCACAGCAGCAGCAAGGTACAAAATTGGTGGAAAGAAATCATGTTCAATATGAAGCAAGATGCTAGTCACTACCTCTGAACTTGGTGGATGTGATAAATCTGTCTAAGCCATGCTTTACCAGAACACACAGCTATGAAGAAAGGAGGGGGACACTGTGGTCTCAGAGCTGAATGCTCATGCCTCCTCATGTGATTGTGATGGGAAGGGATATGTCTCTTCCCACACCACTTAACTATGGTTTTCCACAGTAAGTTGCCTTGCAAGAGCTGTCTGGGACATGGGTCCAGCCCATGTTCAAGCAGGAGGAACACTTCAAACAAAGCCAGCACAAGCTTTCCTCAAAACAGTGAGAGAGCAAGCAGGTTTACAGGACAAACACATGCACACCCAAACAAAACTCTGACTGAGGAATTCAGTTTATGCAGATGCATGTGCTAGGATACCATAAGGCTTAGCCCTAGTGGTCTTGCAGCCCTGGGAAGTTCTCAGGTTCCTAAGGAGCAGAAAGACAATACTGAGACACAATGATTTCTTTCACTTTTTCAGCCATTGCAATTTCAGCTGGCACCTCTTCTAGCAGGGCACACAGCTGAAAGCAAGAGAAGCTCAGTTCTCAGGAAATAAGTAGAAGGAATGTTAATTATTGCCTATTCCCTGAATCACAGGTCTAGCTGTACATAGGAAGAAACTAGTGTTGGCAAAACCCCTGGAGGAATACATTAGGCCATCGTAATAAATGTGTCTGAGGGAGCGTGTGGGAAACAAGTCCTGTCACTGCCCTGGCAGAAC
Organism: Pyrocephalus nanus; assembly: GCA_038380795.1. Lineage (NCBI taxonomy): Eukaryota > Metazoa > Chordata > Aves > Passeriformes > Tyrannidae > Pyrocephalus > Pyrocephalus nanus. Next base: position 45,825,476 of record CM076259.1, read on the forward strand.
CAGCCCAGGTGGCACATTGCCATCAGTTTGCCTCTGGGGTGGAAGGCAGCAGGCTCACCACACCTCACAGGATCACTGCAAGACTTAAAGTGATTATGCTGTGATGAAGGAAAGCCAAAGTCTGGCTCCTTTTTCCTCCTGTGCAGCTTAACAGCACTTGAGTAAAAGTAAGGCAAGTTATCCTCGTTTAACCAGTGTGGCAAGCATCATTCACTGAGCATGCTCATAGCATCGTGTGGGTATCAGCATCGTGAACACCTCTGTGTTTCCAGGGACATTTGCTCAGAAGATAGCTCCCCTGGTCCCCTTCCCCCCCACTATGACCCTTGTGCACAAAGCCATACCAGTGGCTGTGCTTTTGCATTACTTCCATAATGACAAGATTCAATTATCAGAGCTACAGGAGCTCCTCTGTATTTGACTACATCTATTGAGCTTAATAGAGGGTCAAATAAGATTATTCAACTTAATTCACCCAATCCACCAAAGCTGCTCCCAAATGGCTTTTTGGACAGTTTAATTTTACCTGGAGCATTTCACTGGTCCACTTCAATTTAAGGCCAGAGAAGTCTGCGCTAGCTCAGTGTTTAGGCAACCCTGAAGCAGAAATGAGCAGCCATGAAAGCAGGAAGAGATAACTTCTTTCATCAGGCAATGATAGGTTTTGGTAGCTCAAAGTGCTCTTGGAACAACTGCACAAACCCCAAAGAGTGTAACAGAAATTGTGCATTTAAATTCCTTCATGGTACCAGTGATGTGTGAGCAATGTGACACATGAATGCTACACATCTGAGTACTACCTCATACAATACAATAATAAAAATAAAGCTTAGCTGACACCAGGCAGATCTTCATAACAACATTTTTGATGCCTATTCCTAATGAAATATTACGTTGACTCATTTTATAAACAGAACTGATTGATACTGTGTAGTTTCCAAACACACTCTTAAGATATTTTTTGTAATACTATATCATTATAACTGCCAAACCGAACCAGCAGATAGCCTGCAAAATTCCCCCAAAAGTAAAACCCAAACTCCTAAAAATATCAGAAAGTTATGTAACTGCTAAATTCCTAAAAAAACCCAAACCTCACAAAAAGTAACACAGAACTATAACTCAATTACCTCCTTAGAAATTCACTGTCAATCTCAAAAGCAAGAACTTAAACAAAGAGCTGTATACTTAGAAATGCTGTAGGTGAGCAGTATCATTTCTCCTTCAAGGGAAAATGGTTAAGGCTGCATGAAAGATGAAGTATGAAAAAAGCACTGGAATGCCTGTTAAAAGAGGCTGTCAGAAAGTGTGGTGTGTCTTGGATTATGTTCACTCAAGGACTGTCAAGGGCAAGAACTTTAATGGTGTAAAAGCACTGAGAAAAAAAGCAGAAGTTCTGAGCCTTGAGAGCAAAATACTCCATCAGGGTGTCTATTAACAACAGGCAGGAACAAAAGGTTTGTCTGGTCCCTCCAAAATATGACTGCATTAAGAAGTACCACAGCTTAATCACTGAATATTCTTCCGTAACATATTTCAGAACACCATTTACACTCCTGATGTTTTTATATTGTTGATTACTATCCATATATGTAAATTCAAAAAATTCAAATTATTAAAATGCACATGAATAATGATTGAGCTATAGCTCCCTGCTGGATGAAGCCTTCATCATAACTGAGTGAAAAGCACAGCTCAAAACTATACTTGTTGAGCTCAGATATTCTGTCATTTTTTGAGTGGAAGTGAGATATTTGTGTTTTCTCTGCACTGCTGTTATAACATGCAAAAAGGCACTCTCACCTTTAACATAATCATATTGTAGTGCCCCAGTTGGAACTATGAAAAAGCTGCTTATAAGTATAATAACAGATAAGAAAAGTATCATCCCCTGCAAGTCCTTGAATAGTCTTTCATGCCTGTTTCTAAAGCAAAAAAAAAAAAAAAAAAAACAAAATCTGATTTTATCAGTCATTAAAACTGATTAAATTAACTACCTACATTAAAATTACTTTTCTTTCATGTTGTTTGCTTCCCAAAAATTTGTTTTCTTTTCTTTTTTAACATTTTCAACATCTATGTTTTTTCCATGGAAATTTACTTAGAAAAAGAAGATTAACTGTATCCTAAGATTATAAATTAGTTCACTTCCTGGTGGAAGTTGCTGTCTAACGTATGTGGAATATTAGCTTTGAAGAGGCAGCAACCCAAAATGTGGAGTTTGCTTCCCTACAATATACAGCCAATATATGTTAACGGCCATTATTTTTCTTTTCCACTTAAGCAAGCTATAATAACAATACTCAAGACAAGTCTGTCGTCTTGAGAATATGTTTTCAGTTATCTGCAGAAAGAGCACATGGACATTGACCTCTTGATCTTGCAGCTACGCTAGGCTCTTTCCATTAAAACTTTCCAGAGTTCCTGCCAAAAGCAATTGTGCTGTTGAAGGAGAAAGACTTTATCACTTTTACTTGGGCAATAGAAATTTTAGCCATTTTTCGTAACCTGGGAAACAAAACATACGACTTTATCTACCTTTTTATGTACTGCTAAGGTACCAGTTTCCTAGTATATCCTCACCAACACTAGCAATGGTGAAAAGCTGAAGTGGATCATGCATCTCTTTAGCAATTGTCTTTGTGAATACTGTGTTTTCTGACCTGCCTTATATCGCATCAGTAATAAAACTGCCAGTGGAACGCTTGTAATATATGGAATATTTAACAAGGAGACTCTCTTAGGTGGACGGAGCAATAGTTTACCAAACTGGAGTAGAGAGTGATCATACAAGCAACAAGAAGCAGGTGGAAGTGAAAATCTCTTCAGGCAGGAGAGATGTTGTAGGAAGAGCACTTGACTACAACCTAAAGTACTAATCCAAAGTAGCACTTGTCAATGTTTTTAATGGCCACCATTGTCTTCATGCAGGGATTTTTATTGCCCCTATCACCACAGTATCAAGTCACTCCTAGCTACTTACACCAAAACACAAGCCTCTCTTGTGCCAATTTTCATCCAGGGATCCTGCCCATCCTGTGTGCTTGCCCTTGTGTTGTGTCACTGTATGTAAGGCTCACAAGGCCCATGGTAAATAGTTCTGCAGGAATGCTCTGCAAAGAAGGGAGGGTGAGACTTCCAGGATACAAGTTGCGTTTGCATTAAGGCAAACATAGCAGAAAACATAATTGGGTTGTTCACTGACTTACACTGTGTCAACCAGGAACTGGTAACATGGGTTATCTTGTAATATTGACTCTACAAACTATTTTCTATAGTATTTCAAAGATTCAATGGGTTCAGATGGGATTTGTATGAGTCCATTAGCAATTAAGTGAGGAAAAAAGTGCCTTGATGAGGACTCCAGTCCCATCACTGATGAGAGTTTCTTCTGAAAACTTGTGAACCTTCTCAGGTAGGGCTGCCTTGGGAGAGTAATTGACATCCTTTGATGGACTAAGATCTTGAAACCACATGTTCTAGGAGATCAGATTCTACTCATGTTCTAACAAAATTGTAATTTTTTTAATTATAATTTTTGTTTGTTTGTTTTTGTTTTCAGATAAAGTGAGTTTTGAGCTATATGGAAACCAACAAATAGTCTTATGACTTCAAATATACACAAAAAATACCCAGAATTTCTTGTAAATGGTGCTTTACGGGTTTTTGGATTCTTTTAGCTGAAGTTTTTGTTAGAATTGGATCAAAAAAATAATTTCTTATGAAAAGTGGATGTCATTCAAATTTAGCAATATAGAATTTTGTTTTCTTGAAAATGTTCCTTTCATTTCACTGTGTTGTTTTCAGTGCATAATAAAAGAACTTTTGCACTTTGGATTAAATATAGGGGAAACCAACGCTGTTCTTCAGTCTGAAATTTATATATTTGGTTGCTTAGGACTGTCTGTACTATGGAAGGAAACTTCCATGTGTGATGTGCATTGGTAATTCGTGTTTTGTGAATGGCATGTACTCACAGTCCAGGTATTAAAGAGTTTGTCTTCTGTAAAAAATTGAACTTCAGAGTTTTCAAATGACGTGCAATTTCAGGCAACATGTTAGAGTTCCTCTATTGTATTTTATATGACAATTCCACTGAAAGAGTAGCAATGACAGGGTTTTTGCAACCACTGATTGATTATCAGGGGGAGAATGAAAGAAAAAAAAAACCTGGCATGAAATATGTCAGTCATGTCAAAGACACGACAAAGAGATATGCAAATTCTCTCTTTGTATAACTGCAAATTATACAAAATAGAACAAAATTATTGTTAAGATATTCTTCTAAATACCAAGTAATTTATTTCAAATCATTATTTTTTATCCTATGACACACTATGCTAAATTACTATCTCTTCATCTATATTACCAGTACTTAAAAACATCTTGCCAATTGCAGTATCCATTTCCCCCTTATTTTAATATCTTTCTTAGATATTCATGTAGTCATAGTCTCATAACCTTTTCACTAGGAAGACTCCTGTATGCCTGCCTATTGATGTCAAAAGGGAATAGCACTGAAATAAAAAGTTTTGCTAGCTCCTTTAGAAATTCTCTGCATTGTTTTAGTTTATTATTGCCTTTTAGTGTCTATTTTTACTTGTGTGGCTGACAGACTATTATTAATAAACCATGTTAAAAGCAAATCTTCTTCATCACTTTATCCAAGTGATCTGATGATACTATGAGAAAAAGAATACAGAAAACAAAATAGCAGTGAACAGTTTGAAAGCGCTAAGTAATAAAAGCAAACAACCTCAGTAAAAACTACCTTCAACCCTAGCATTGAGTCTGCATGGATTTGGATTCAAATTCTCTTCAGAACAGAAATTTTCTTAGTGCCCCATCTTGTTTTCCAGCTCATCACATTAAAAGTTCTGAATGGATATATGACCTCCTCATAATACTTCTGCCTACATTGTCCTTTTAACAGAGCAATAAGCTCAGATAGGGAAGAGGATTAAAACAAGGCTGATGGCTCACTTTCTCTGCAGAGAAGTAAATAAAAAAGATTGAAATTCTTCAGACTTCCTAAGTTTATGTAGCCAGAGCAGCTATTAGAGATCTTCCAAAGTGCCTGGAAATGACCATATCTTTCTCTGGGACTACAGCCTCATTCCAAAGCATGTACCAAATTGGATTTTGAAACTGTTTGGCAACAAACATAACTGGCATTGCAGATAAATGTGTTTCTAAACACTAAGCAACTGAGATGCTGAAATATTAAGCCAGGTCTTTCACTGCTCTCAAAAGCCCAGTTTTGTTCTATATTAACTTGAAAGAGCAATTCTAGGCTCTACTTCTGCAAGTGTCTTTCTTACAAGTTTATTTTGCATTTACTTTATAAAAAAACCTAATCTTAAAGGTATTTTTTCACTATCAGACATAAGTGCTTTATTTTCCAAACTGATAAGGATTTAATATGTTACAGGAAGGTAATTAATAAGTCCTGTGACTCTATAAGTATCTTTCTTCCTGTAATAAGAACCTTAAATCAATTTTTTTATTTATTGAAGAGTATTAATGAATATCATTCTTTATGACATTTCTAGGAAAGGTGGACAGAACAAGAAAAGGCCCATTCTCTGTAAACAGACATTATGTCGTAAATGGTTTCAGCAAAGAGAACAGTTTGTCCATTCTTCTCCTGAGAAGTGGGTCAGAATCGTCACTGCTAACCTAATCCCCACAGCTCAGCCCAACTGCCTTACAAACACATACAAAATGTATCTGAAAGTTTGCACTGTATCAAGCTGCCTGATTTCCCTCTATATCTGAGTTGGGAAATCAACAAGGGAAGCCACACTCAGGAAACTAGCTGGACTTCATGAAGCCTGTGGGCCGGAAGGAATGAGGACAAAGAGCAGGACAGTTTCAAAGAGCGCCAGAAGGCTCAGAAAAAATAGCCATATTTGAAAAATGTATCTAAGTAGAGCATAATTTCAACTACTCAGGACAGACAGAGTTATGAAAACTGTCACAGACATCTGGCCTAACCACAAACAGAGAACTTCATGGATTTTGTGGTCTTTGCACCTTTCCCTTATACAATAGAGGCCTCCACAGATACCTCTGTTTGAGTACAACAGTGTCAGAGTTTGGTCTCTTCCCATGAAGGCAAGTTGCATGGTTTGACCACATCCACACTATTCAGCTTTCCTCTCTTCCCACAAGGGGCTTCATCCACAGTGCCTGTGTGCAGCGCAAGTCCTCACTGGGCTGGCCTGGGCTGACTCGCACAGGGGGAACGTCCTAACAAGATGTCAATAAAGACAACTGGGACCCTGTGCAAGAGCCCGTGATTTTCCCTGCTTTAATACAGACACAGCCTGTGTGTAAGTTTACTCTGAGATATTTTTTCTTTACTTTACTTACTACTTTACTGTATACTTTCATTTGCTTCACTGGAATTACCCAGGAAAATGAACTCATATAGAGGCATAAAAGTTTTAAGAATTATGATCCCTATGCATCTTATAAATTGATGGTAGATTATTAGCGTTACATGACATGACATGACCTTTCAGTGCCTCATAGTGTGGTGAAGTTATTGTGCACTTTGGTTTTTGTCAGCCCTCTTGCAGCTTGACAGAGTTTTCAAATCTAACATTTTTTATGTGTCATTTAAACTTGGGAATTAATTAAAAGGAGGGGGGAGGACGAAAGAATTCTTTGCTGAAGAGAACATAAATAGAAAAAAATCACATAAAAAGAAACATAAGGATATCTAAATAGAAATGTAAGAGGAGAGAAAAAACATCTGGGAGGATGACTAAACAAGGACTTCACGTTAAGTAGTCAGGCAATCAATCACACTCGATAAAATTCATGAGCATGGTAATCCTTTTCTATATAACCACCCAACAGCATAATTCATTAATATAGTGTTAGTACCCTCCCCAACTATTATCTGATTCACTCCATAGTCCAGCTGAAACACAATATCTGAGTTCAACTTGCACAAATCTTGCAAAAAGCTATTCAGACATTTTTACTTACACATAAACAGGTTGGAGATGTGTTTTCTTCTTATTTTCTGTTTCTACAGGTCTTGTAGCAAATTAATCAGCTGTGACCACTACTCTAATACTTGTATTATGGTTGCCCTTAGAAACTCCTGTGCAGATTTGGCTCAGTGGTGTTAGTAAGTAAACAGAATGCAAGAGACAATCCCTAAACCATAAAAACTTTATAAGCCAAGGGGATGTGCTAGGCAAAGGGAAAAAGAGAGGAAGCACTACACTCATTTTAAAATGAGTACCCAGCGTTAAGGGAAAAGAAATAACTTCCCTACCAGTCACAAAAAAAATCAATTCAAATGTCTAGGTCCAAGACCTAGCTGCATATGCAGCTGTGGAATTATGGATTTGTGCAGAGTACACATTACAGACTGCTCTTTGTGGGAACCCAAATTTTAAGAGTCATGATCAGGAATTAGGAAAGAGAATAAAATACACCTGAGTGGTAACAATCATGCGTGTAGTGTGTTCTCCCCACAGTTCAGCTGTGGCATGACACTGGTCATACAGCATCAGCAGGAGAGGTAGCATTATAAACCTCTCTAAACCAGAATATACCCTATTATTCCCTCAGACACTCCATACACAGGAACACTGAATCCTCAGCACTGAGCACTGGGTGAAAGCTGGGTCCAGGAATAGCGAAGCAGGGAGTCTGAGCCATGCACTGCTTCCCCCCGCACCCGAGGATGAAAAGCACAGAGGCCCCAGCACCGCTGTCAGACTCCCTTCTGGATACCAGGTAATAGCAAAGGGGAAGGGAGTGACAAAAGCCAGCAAAAAGAAGCGCTGCCAGATGGTTTATGGTACAAATCTCCCCCTTCTTTCATCTCCCAGATCTACAGTGCTGCTGCAAATGGAGGGGGCAGGGAAAAGATGAGAGTGTGGGTGGGATGCTCATCTAGAAGAGGCTGGGAGTCATTGATGCAATGAATTCTTCTGAGTAACAAAGCATAAAATGAAATATTATCTTCAGAAATCACTAAGCAAATAAATTTGAACTTTAGAATAAACATAATAAATTCACAGACAGTTCAAAAGTAAGGGGAAAATGCCAAATTTTTTTTCTCATCAGTAATTTGTCTGGCTTTGTTCAATACAGGTACTTCTGCAAACAGCATTGTCTTTGGTCAGCAAGACCTATCACACAATCCTTGTCTGTTTTTAACACTGGCTCTGCAAATTCTCCTAATTTGCAAGTAATTTAAGAACTCCTTATTTTCTATTATTAAAGCCCAATGTGCCATGCTTTATAGACTAGGAAGGCTGATGCTTTCTATCAGAGGAATGATTTAAGTACAAAATTTACACATCTTGCTGTTGTTTCTACATTTCATTTTACAACAGAAATGAGAAATGTGAGTGTGCCCATTTCAAATGTCTCCACTGAAAAATTCATGTTGCAGCAGAAGCGAAGGTCTCTGCATTAATTTATATTTTCTTCCCTTTTAAAGTAGGACTTTATACCCACTAAAGTAAGAAATAGGCTACTTTCCCATCTAGATAGGGATGGTCATGTAGTTGTGCATAAAGAAACAGTGTCATGTCTCAATTTTGTGCATTTTCCGAAAAGAGGATCTAGTGCAGCACAGACTCCCTTTGACTGTCCTCTGCATCAGTGTGTTCTGGCCTCAGTGTAAGGGGCCTCCAGCTCCTGCCTCCAGCTGCATTCAGGTTGAAGCCTGAAATCCTGCCTGCAATAACAAAGTACCGGAACAGAGCAATATTATTAAGGTTTTTCTGCTGAAAAATGCATTTTTTCATAAAAGCTGGAAAGCTTCATACTTGCTTCAGTTAAAGCCCCAAACAGGAAGATTCTGAAATCCCAGACAGTAATTCTGGTCCAAAGAATCCAGTTTGCTTGGTGGCAGATTAGCCTGATTCAAATCCCTGCTTGTCCCTCATCAGACAAGTGAACTCATGGAGTTCCTCAGCTCTGCTTGTCTGTGTCTCAAGAGCTGTTAGAAGCTCTTTTGCCCCCTCTCTGCCATTGGAACCATCATTTTTAGCAAAATGGACAAGACACTTGTTGAGGCAGATGTACCAGGCTGTCATATGCTGCATTTCCTCAGTTTGTCATCCAAGCAGCTGAGAGTGGTTTATTTGTGAATTGAAATTAGGAGCCATATACACAATTGCCAGGGCTTTTTCAAACACTATTTCTATTTCCAGGGAGAAATACCTCCTTCAGTACCTCAGCTTATGAGAACTGGCATGAGTGACATGCAGCAAAAGCCTGGGCTAGCACATGGCAAATACAGAATTATCTTTTCAGATTTGAAGGGGCCAAAATATTTACTGCTCTTTTATGTGAATGAATATCAGAATCAAGTAGTCTATAAATTATTTTTGAAGGAGGCATGAGGTATTCCTGAAAGTGCTGTGGTTAAGTGTGTTTCAGTATACTTTTTCTTCTGCTTAAATAGTTTTTTTATTAAAGGCATGACAGCTACACTGATCATTCATTTACCTGTTCATGCACTCACCAAGCGCCTTTATCGAGTTGCACTTCATCCTTTCAGCATTGCCAATAAACCTTAGTATGTTTTTCCTGTACCTCTCCATAGAAGTCATCCCAGTTAAGTCCTCACTGTTCCTAAGCACTACTTGAGAGATGACTATTTAATCAGCTTCCCAGACACAGCCTGGGAGGATGTTGCATGGCTACTTTGTTTATTTCTAAAAATGCAGAAAAATCTTTAACGTAGATGTTGTGGGCAGCACTCTGAAATAATTAAGGCTATGGGTAAGATTGCTGCAAACTTTAGACTGTAGCAGGATGCTTGACATTTCAACTGTCAGGCTGTCAGCTGTGTAACACTGCCAATTGGGAGACTGTTCTCGGAAATATCCGTGCTACCTTTCTCTGTTCCTCCTGTCCTCCCTGAGACCTCCTCCGTGCCCACTCCAAGCAGGGTGGCAGCTTCTTGCTGAGCACTCTTCTGGCACAGCAACCTGAGCAGCAGCAACCAATGTCACTCTTTTGTGTTGCTTTGGGGTCAGAGCCACTTACACAAGTCAGCATCAGGGCAGCCACTACAATGTATATGTGCATTTTGGGGTTGGCACTTTCCAAAGTCAGTGGGTGGTATTCCTCCCTTCCATCCACCTCTGTAGGGAAACACTTTTGAGATTGAGGGTTATAGGATTATAGTAACAATTCATCCCTCTTAAGTTTTAATCGACTCTTCAAAAAAACATTTTGGCCTACTGACTCACCATTTTCTTGGATGACTCTGACTCAGAGAGGAGTAAGTAAAATATATCCAGTAAAATGCTTTTTTTTTTTTTTTTTTCCTGAGGATAAAGCAGAGACTCCAGTTCCACAAAACCAGACAGATTTTTTTTTTTTTTTTAAATATTGATGAATGTTCAAAGGATCTAACTGAACGTCCTGGAAATGGAAGCAATTAGTTTTTCTGTATAAACTGAGCTGCTGCATCACACTGGGAGGGGTTTCAGTAATGAAGTGATAACTTGCAGCTAAGTATGATTTGATTAGATACAAAATATGGTCTAGATGAAGCTGGGAGGACCTCCACTGTTTTATTCATGCCAATCCTACAAGCAGACATTGGGCCACTGATTCTGCATTCTTGATGCAAAAACTTACGATAAGGACACAGTCTGTGTCAGTTACAAAAGACAGGTGTTAATTTCACATTACAGGCAGATTTTCAGCTATGATTTGAAAGTCATAACATAAGCACATGGGATGCCTCAGATGAATGAATGTCTAAGCACTGTACAATCTTCTAGAGAAACAATTCCAGAAGTGATCTGAGTCACCTATTCTGCTTGGCACTATGGAAAAATTTTTTAGATTTAGTGATGCAGCACAGCCCAGCTGTTAGGAAATGGTCCATTGCTTCACATGAGTATGTACAGCTGTCTAGCAGTGAAGTTAGGGTAGTTTGATCTAAAAATCTTAGGGTCAAAGTCTGCCAGACACCTTACTTGCACCACCTACTCACAGGGAAAGGTGCAAATAAGGGTGAGTGAATGGGACAAAATCATAACATAAATTAACTTCTGATGTACTAAAATACTCCAGTGTGTAAATGAAAGTCTTCTGGGAAGTTTGGCAAGGTCTATATAGAGGGTATTTCTAAATGCAATAATCAGTGTTAGAGATGTGTAGCATGGCATTCCTGAAACCAGATGCTTGAATGTGTCTCCAAAGCTTGTGCAGCTTGAAGTTCAGGCCTGGTTCAAAGGAAAAGAACTTTTTAATCCCTCTATGCGTGGTTGTTTAAGATCCTTTTCCCTGCCTTCTATGTGATTTATTCCTTCATACCCTGTGCAGGAATCCTAATTGGAGGGAGACCATAAAACCAAACAAACCATGAAATTTTTTGAGTTCACAAGCATCTTTCCAGTATTACTCTGCACTTTGTGAGACATTTCCACAGAACTGGTGCTCTTACACTGCAAGCAAATCTGGAGTAAAAGAAAGAAAACATGACTCCTGTGCTTCTAAAGTATCAAATAGATTAGACATTTCCTTGCAAATCAGAATATGTGAGTCAAATTCTGTCTCTGTATGCAATGCTGAAATCATAGGAGTTATGGCAAAACAAAGATGTAAGCAAATTTTCCAACGAAGTTTAAAGTGGGCATTATTTGTTAGAAAAATTAAAACAGTAATTCAGAAATCAATAGCTATGTTAGTTTCTGCCATTTATGTAAATGAATGAAGATCTTACACATTCTTGATTCTACTGGCATAAATATCTGATTCTCACTGGTGAAAAAAAAATGCCTTTTACAACTGTGAACTTGACAGAAGACCTGGTGATGCTCCAGCACTCCCAATGGCATTGCCTGGGACAGTGTGTGTACTCCAAGTGTCATGCTATGCTGCCCCTTTTCCTCCTTCCTCATGCTGAAGCTCTCGTGGTTTTAAATTGCAATTTATTTCAGGTTATGTAAGAATAGGTGAACTGGAGGAAGATTTATTTAGTTCAATATCCTGGCTTTAGCCAAAAATTAATGTCTAGCAAAAAGTATAAAAAAACTCAGAAAACACATGGTAGTAATTCATCAGAACACTTTACAGCCTTTGGGGGCTTCACGTGTCCTCATATGTAATAGCTCTTCATGGATTTCTACTGAATTTTAGTAAACTTGAAACACCTGGAACATTGCCTCCTTTATCCTAAACCTTATCATATAAGCAAGAGACTCCTATCCATCCTCTTCATGGCATTTATTAGTTTACAGATCTCTGTTGTATTTTCCCTTTGTTTGTCTGTTTTTTGCAGATTGAAGAATCTTATTTGCTCCTTGTATAGAAGCCACTGCATAATTTTGATCATTCTTGTGACTTGCCTCTGGATCTTTTCCAATGGCACTGTGTATTGTTGAGTTAGGGAGAGAAAATTTCTGCACAGTATAAGCATGGCTTTTTTTTTTTTATATGATGGACTCACAATGTTTTATTCTTCTTTCTTAGCAATTCTTAGCATTTTATTCGGGGGGTGTGATTGGTTGGTTGGTTGGTTGGTTGGTTTTTTGATTGGTACTGATCATCAAGCTGACTTTTCACAGAACTATATACTAAGAGTCCCAAGAACTTTTGCAAGAGACACTTTTAATGACTGTGTGGTAGTGATCACAATGAGATGCTGAGGGGTCTAGGGTTTCTGTGGGTCTTTTCAGTAAAACTTATTGGTTTCCACTCAGCAATGACATATGCATGACTATAGTAGATGTGGGATATAAAATAAAGTGGAAAAGAGTCTGAACAGACACATATTTGTCTCATTTGCATTTGAAAATAATATCACATATATCTACTGCATATGCAGCTTGTACACACATTCTTCTTCAAGAACAAAAATACTGTGAGACATTTTGTACCTTTTCCAAGTTCCACAGGCAATCCAGGTTTTTGGATTTGTAAGAAAACCTTTTTCTCTCATCAAACATGTTACTATAAGGCAAATTCAAATACATTATCTGAAACAGATTTTCAAGGCAAGAATATTTTTGGGTTATAAATACCACAGTTCTACACACAATCTGATTTTTCTTTCCTTAGAAGAAGAAAAATACTTTTCAAAGCAGCCAGGGAAACCTTGTTTAAAACGACTGCATGCAGCCATAACATATATAGCAATTGATTTATTCCTAATGGACTGAGTGCACTCTGTGGTAGTCCATTATCCATCATTACTGAACACCTAAAATCAAGAAGCAGTCCAGATTTTAAATAGATCATCAAACTCCTCCAACAAAAGCACCTGAACACACCAGATGATTACTTACCTGATTATATTACAGTAGAAGAGATAGAACACAAGTGATTAAACAGCGAAGTGCTTTTAAACACAATGCAGTTAGCTTGTCATTCTAATAAATGTTTGGCTGACTACAATATTTCAAAGCAGAGGACACAGTCTTCTGGTTTAGTGGATCACAGGCTCTCTTTGATGTCCCACAGCTATTCTTGCTGGGCAACTCAGAAATTGTTCCATTTTAATCCATTCTGATTAATGCCACAAAATGAGTTTTTCTGACACTGGTAATTTTGCTCTGCTGGGGAGTGATTGAAGAGGATGGTCTTTCATCCTGGCACAGCAAATCACTGGCAGGCTGCTGCAACTGAGTCAACCATCTTCCTCAGCAAATGAGATGAAACTGTAACTTGTTTTCTTTTAATTAACTCCTCACTAGATTGCTCCAGGCCCTCCTGGCACCCCTCAGCTCTGAGACAATAGCAGTGCTCCCAGCTAGGGTAAGATTTTGGAGCACTCAAGTTTCCTGGGAGCAGCCATGCTCTGCATGAATCAGGTCACGCTTTTCTCACGCTGTCTGAGAATGCTTTTGGAGAGACTGATTGTGGGCACAAGGCAAGTCAAACTATCTGCAGCCATTTAGGCAGATTCAGCATACTGGTGAGTCAGAATGACCGGCAAAGATAATGTATCAGCAACCCACAGACTGCTGTTCATAATGAATTCCTTCCTCTGGGTTTTATTTTCAACTGATTACTTTCTTGGTTTTGTGAGTTTAGCATTACTGCCTTAGGCTCTAGATTCTATTTAGTTTATGTCCCTGTGTGGCCTTGGTTGCTCTCTTCCATGGTACTCTCAGACCATGGGGCAAACCACAGGGCTTATGAATGAGCCCATAACACACAGAGCTGCCCTGTTCATATCTTCATACACAACCACATAGGAGCATTGCAGTGGTGCCAGGAGTTGGGTCAGGATAGGAGACTGGTCAGGACTTCAGCACAAGCTGCTCCTGGCTTAGGTGTTACACACATGGGATCACCGTACACATCCAGAGCCTTCTGCATAGGTTATGGAGGAGGTTAATGCAGACAGTGCAACTGCTTCCTGGGATCAGACACCAGCCCACATCGAGCAAAAATGCAGGAGGGACTTTCAGGAGGGAAGTGAAGCTAGGTACAGGAGTACAATACGTGTGCTTCTAGCAGGAGTACAATATATGTGCTTCTAGCAAATTTACAAAAAGCATGGAAAATTTGCTCATATGGATTTAAACTTACAGAAAAACCTTTAAAGAACCTTTACCTTCTGTAAGTAGGTACAGTGTGCCAGTATCATGTCTGGCTGAGTCTACCATTCAGTGCAGCAAGGGGACTGCACAGGCAGTCTGTTGGGACATGCAGTACCATAAGTGAATAAATCAGGTTTTGGACAAAGTTTGTCATTAGTTTATAGTGGTGCAAACTCACATCCTTCCCTCTCTGAAGTGATGCTGTTGAAGATTAAAACAAAAACAGACGCTCAAATGCAAGGACAATGTAGATCTTGTTCAGATAAGAAAATGTACAGTTTGTTACACATAAGAAGGTGTTCAGCTACTGTGATGAATTCTTCCCACAGATAAGGATCAGGTGTCTGCATCTGCTTCTGGAGGTACGTTTGTCTTCATATGGACTAGAAGGAGAACCTAGAAGATCAGCTTATACTAATTCATTTCAGTGTCTGATTCATTTCAGATCTGCACATTTAGGTGAGATCCCTCCCAGTGAACATAATACAAAGTCCAATTAAGTCAAAATTAATTTTCCCTGGGCTTTAGAAAGTCAAACAGAAACCATTGTAACAGCTAAAATCTTAATTCTCACCTGTAAAGCGTGGACTTCCAGAGAATCAATATGCAATTATCACTGGTTTCAGAACAACACACTATTGGTAACTTGTGCAAAAAACATGTTACCCTTGTATCTAGGTGACAGAGTGGTTTGTTGTAGTTAGTACCTCTCTCAAAACACGTGCTAAAGTCACACCTGAATATTAGGCTAAGTATTCTAAATAGAAAACAGGGTGATGTGAAAAGAGATGAAGACTATAAGCTTGATATCAAGATTGTATTATTTTCAAATGTAATAGTTCTTATATTCAAGTTGCTAACATACAATAAGAAAAATTATTGTTGTCATAATTATGCTCTCTTTAAAATAGCAACACGTGAATATTAATTTCTTAGTTTTAAGAACAGTTGAAGCAGTGATTAGAAAAGGATCAGACGAGAACATCAGTCTCTTCTAAAGGCAGTGAAAAGCCAGGCAGGTGTTCAAGCACATCCAGTAACCCTCTGCACGTGAACACAGTGCCCTGGAACACCACTGCATTTGCTTCACTCCAGATTGAGACATATCCTATCAGTGCAATGGGCCTGTCAGTCAAATCTGTGCCACAAAATGTCTGTTTAATAGAGTGCAAAAAATAAACTACATGGGTATAGCAAAACACATCCACGAACATGCACGTAGGAAATATTTTTTAAATCATCTACTGAAAATCTTCTGAGACATGCCCATCTTTACAATGGGAGTGGTGGAGTCAGAGCAGTCAAGTGCTGGTCCAGGAAGACATTTTGAAGTTTAAAGATTTAAATCAAAGTTCGGACAAAAATTATATTTTCAATCATTTAGCGTCTGTGTTTCTGTAACACAGATGGCTTAAAAAATAAGGCAATCTATCAGAGTGAAACAAAACTTTAATTTGATAATCTAGTTCTACACTGACAATATTAATTTATGAACTTGAATACATGAACGTGAATACATGATCTGCTTGAATTAGACTGCAGAATTCAAAAGCTGGAAACAGTCCACCCCTTTGAAATCTGACAGTCTGAGGGACTAGCTTTATTTTGGATTATTTCTTGCATATCCCAGTTTGGGGAAGAATTGTGAATTATGTATTACCTTTTAACTTCCTGCTCAACAGCTCCATCGGGGACACAAAATAAAGAGATGCTGAGGTAAGATATGTAATGTATGAGCAGAGAACGGTAGGAAAAATTTAAGTTGGGATGGATCTATGGAGGGCTCTATTCCAACTTTGTACTCAAAGCTGAACTAATTCAAGTAGTAAATTGGTTTCTTCAGGGTCTTGTACAGTCACATTCTGAAAAACTCTAAGGAGGAAAATTCTGAAGTCTCTCTTTGCAACCTATTACAGTATTTAAACTCTCCCTGTCTTTAAATAGTGTACTTTTTTTTCTGTATATCTCAGCAAAATTTACCTTGCTACAGCTTTCTGCTATGGCATGTTGTCCTTTCATTGTGTACCTCTAAGAGGAGCCTGTCTCTGACTTCTCCATACCTCCCCTCTAGGTAGCAGGAGGCAGTAAGTTGGGTCCCCTTATGCTTCTCACCTCTATGTTAGGAAAACCCATTTTATTTAGCAATAATACACGGTCCATGCCATATGCACCATCTCCCTGACTATCCAAGGGGACCTTCTGCCGATTCTCTACAGTACCTTGACATCTTTTTTGTACAGTTCTGTGACATCCTTTTTTTGCCCAGAATCAGACACCACACTCCATTTGGTAGCCTCATGAGCACTGGGTGATCCCATCCTTCAGTCTACTGGCCACATTTCTGTAAATAGAGCTTCAGCAGGTGTTTAACCCTCATTGCTGGAACAGTCCACTTCTGACTTAGCTTTATTAAGGTACAAAATATATCCATTTTAATTTCAGTTTTACAGAAATGCATAGCACCAGCACCCTTGCCTCCTATCTTCATAGCTACCACCACAACCACTACGCTTTGTATCACCAGTGGGTAGCTTTTTGATCTGTCCTGGAAAGGGATGTAGGTGAGACAAGCTTCACCAGTTACCACTGCAGTGTCCAGGGATTAAGCTTTCTCTGATTCTCTGGCATTTTGATCTCTTTGATCCCAAGAGCAATTCCTTATCCTTTTTAATAGTATCAGTGTTACTATCACACAGCCATGAGCATATCACTCCCCTTCATCTTTTCAGCTCTAGTTCAGGATCACCTTCTGAAGACGAAGGGTTATCTTCAGCAGAATAGGAAGGTTATCTTTAGCAGACAAACAACACTCTTCTTTCTTTATGATGCTTTTTTATATGGCTCACTGTAAAGCTAAAAGTTATACATCTTCATTCTGAAAGTATGTAACAACTGCTGAGCGTACCAGACTCAAAGGATAACTGTGTGCTGTAGATCTATCCAGACAAAAAAATAAATATGTTCCAATAAGTGTCTTGTTCAGCAAAAGCATGAAATCATAAAGACTATAAACTTAATCATCAGATACTGTTGTGCAGGCAACTCTGCAAAGGCCGTGAAGAGCTTCCTGCAGCTGAAACCTGTGGCCCCAGGGTTCAACCATCTATCCTGATTATAGCTTGGTGGAGCCAGGCTGTATGACTTCAGCTTAATTTGGCTGGTAAAAATGTTGCTAAGGTTTTAAAAAGTATTTGAGCTAAAGCTTAAAAAGAACAACAAACCCAAGACAAAAACACAGGCAAGAGATGTAATTTTTGAATAATAATTGGTAATGGTTAACACCTCAAGCACATGAGAGGAAAAATAGTGAACCAATATATAACTCTAAGGAAAGAAAGCAGAGCACTGGCAGATGGCAACTCAGCAAGGACCAGACAGCATAAAGCAACACAGGCTAACTCCTCCCCATTTGACTGATGACTGATTGGTCAATAAATAATTAATTAATGCTCTTAAACAGTGTAAATCCTGCTTGCAAAATGTATTTATGCATGCTAAAAATACCTGAAAAAACCCCTACAATTGTAGTAAGGGGGAGTTGTGTGGCTATCTTGGATATTTTAAGATTGATATTAAGAAGCTTCAGAAGCAAGGGTTTCCATTCACATACACACACACACACAAAATTAAAGAATTTAAAAAAAAATTACCACAAAACCAGGTGTTTACTGTTGATCTGGACCATTAGCAAGAAAAGCATGGGCAAATAATGTCAGTGTCCACAGAATCTTTGCAGAACCTTCGCAGACAATTTCAAAGGATTTTTTTTGGTTTTGTCTAAGTGAGTGGTTGGGAGTGTGGTGTTATTTCTCACTACCTTCTCTTGCAGTTCATCTGTGTGCCAGGAAATCTTTCTTAAATCTGGTAGGTGACCAAGGAAGTGTGATCGATACCACCAGTTATGAACCCACAAGGCTATGGAAGAGGAATACCTTACCACAACACACATATGGCTGCTCTGCAGCCAGAAGCTGTGCCTAAGCCAGGCTCCCTGCTCAGCCAGCACTGAGAGATCTCCCAGTCATAGGGTTGCCACCAGCTCATTCTGGAGTGCTAGTGTGGCCTTGCTGCCAAGAGTTGAGACAACTTATCTCTGTTTACAGAACAGAGTTTATGCCTAAGCAACAACAAAATATTTTTATAGCTCAATTCAACATGTAGTCCCAGAAATGTCTTACTGTTTCTGATCTTTCTTACAGAAGCAAGAAAGGTAAAACCATGGGATGGCATGGGAAGGTATAACCAGCTAAGCACATCCTCAGCGAGTCTCGTTTTGAGGGTGATAGGTGTTTCTGTTTCAGACATCTTCATCATCAGAGGAACCAAATGAAAAGAAGAGGATTTTCTTTTAGTCACATGAATATTAATTAGCAAATTGTCACAATTTAATAATCCATTTTGGCATTTTTTATAATGTCTTAATGTGGGATCAGTTTTCCTACTGCAAAATGTTGTAATTGCTCAGCTGTTGTGGGGTTTAAGCCCAAAAGCATATATATCTCTTGTGGGAATGGATCTTCCTTACAGTTTAGCTTTATAATGGGCTATGGGCACTATCTAGATGAAAATTATGAATAAAGGCATGTATTAGAATACTACAGTCCCAACGAAATGCAAGATTTTGGTGGGTGAAATAGGGCATACTTGCAGTAGCAGCAGACAAGTTTTTTAGCAATATGTTTAAACTTTGAGAAAAAGAAACCAGGCATATAATCTGGCATTCTCCTAGGTCAAAGCTAATAATCATTCCTCTTATTCCAAGTACTGCAAGTTTATTAATGAGCACAAATTACCATTCACTTGATTTTCATTCAGTTCTGCCATAATAAAATTATAATCTAGAGAGAAACAAGTTTGCTGCTTCATGTATAACTCTTTTAGATGTGAAACAGAAGATTTCCCAGACAAACATGTCAGCTAGATTGCACTCAGTGCCTCCAGCACAGCGTTCATTGTTTTATTAATTCCTGTCATAAGCTGCAGCATTTTCCTGACAACATCCGGTGTGTTCCCACTTCCAAAATAAGAGAAGAGCTGATGTGTACTGAAGGACAGCCAGTCTCTAGTGATGTAGAAAGCTCTGGTTTTTGTGCTCTCTGCTCACACTGCCTTCCGATGGGCTTCAAAGACAAGTTCATAAGGCAGTTCATGCCTCCAGCAAACATGGAGTGAGACAGCTGAATAACATGTGTTAACAGCAAGGCTAAATAAAACCACAGAACACCGTGGAGCTATTTGATGTCCAAAACAGCAGTGTGTGAAGGCCTAGCTGACTACTCTTGAAAATAAAGTCAGCCATAAGTATCTTTCCTTTTGCTGACCAAGAGATTAGTTTAGCAGGTCTGTGTTTCCCTTTCAACATCTGTTGGCAAATCAAGTAGTCTTGTGGTAAGGTGACACATTTAGTGTCAAAATCTTTCACTTGGCTGGGGACAAACTAAGTCAGTGGTCTAGTCAGCAGCCTCAGTTCCAGGTGGGAGTGGTGCCAGAGGGAAGCACACTGTCCCTGGTCACTCAACAACAGGCCAGCTCCCAGCGGATCCACTACCCTGCCTTAGATCTTGTCCTTTTCCCTACCTGATTGTTGCACATGTTACTAAGTAAAAGCATGAGGAAAATAAGCAAATCAGTAGAGGCATTATTGGGGATGGGTGAGAAAACAGACAGTGCCCAAGGAGATTCAGTTTCCATTTTTGTTTATCAATTAGTAAACCACTATCCCAGAAGGATGGGTAAAACAGATGTCGAGAACTAGAAGTTTCAGTTCTTCTAGGTCCAACCAAACATTTCATGTTTTGCCTTCACAATGGTATGAGACCTTTGAGTTTCACTTTGAGATCACTACTCAAAACAAGCCAGAAGCTCAGAATTAACCTCAGCTGGAATCAATTACTTTTTTCTGAGCTTCTGCAACACACTTGGTATTACTCAACACATATCCTAATTGAGTAATCTTTCTCCAGAGAAGGGAGATACATTTTTTATCCAGTATTATTTGTTTTCAAACAACATTTCAGACCATGTTCTCATTTTGTACCAATAGAATTTCATTGGAATCTTGAGTAAATTCAGGTTTTGATTTTCACCTGGTTGTATTTGTCCTTGTAAACAAAATGTCACTAGGAAACCAAGGGGAAAAAGGAGTCTAACACTTGAGACCTAAGTTTTCAACTACATTATATGTCTAGATATCTTTTTAATATCTTTTTAATATATTCTTCATTATAGTGTGCTTCCCCCCTCAATATTTTATTATTTTGTTTCTCAAAATTCCTAATTTACTCTTTGAATGTATATCCCTAGGGAAGAGAGAGCTGTATTTTGTTTCAGCTTAATAATAGTGAAATAACAATTGACCTGATTGAAATATAAAATGTGAGGGTTTTTTAATATTGAAGGTCATTTGGCTGTAAATATTTTGTAAAGGTGCATATCCACTATGCCAAAAAAACACAGTATAAACAGATACTTAATTCAGTAATTAAAAAATAAAAAAACCCCTGTGTATATATCCTATCTAGACATGTTATGTTCTAGTGCCTAATGTTGGCATTGCTTATGGTATTCTCATTTCAAGGTTTTATTCAAGATACAAAACAACATTTAGGGATTCTGGGATTTTTAATCAGTTTCATGTAGACAATCAGTGAAGATTAAATATTTACATAAGCCCAGTTTGTCACCTTTATCCAGATTTTTAATATACTACAGATGTCTTGAAACAACTCAGTGTAGCACTCACTTACATGCCATAAGAGAAAGAGGTTAATTTAAAAATTATGAATATTTAATCTCTAAAACTGAATCAGGCAAAGGGAAAAGGAACCAAACAGAAGACAAGCCTGTAAGGACTAAGTTAATTCAAACCAGATTCAGAATAGTCCCTTCAGACATTTTCCTTCCTTCTCTTACAGCTCTTACCCAGGTTCCATACTATATCATTACTCAAGCTATCTTGCAATATTCCTTAAAGACCTCCAGGCCTGATTTAATGTCCCTACCCATGGCAGGGAGGTTAGAATTAGATGATCTTTTAGGTCCCTTCCAACGTAAACCATCTCTGATTCTTGATCAGGACTCACAGAAGAAGTTTGATTCTGCAGACAGTGGAAAATATCAATACATCTATAATAAATCCCTTAAAATAAATTGTTTTTTCAAGCAAACAGTTTACACAAATGTGGTCTCCAATACTGAAATTTTTTAAGCCGTTGCTTGAATGGCTGTTCAAATTAAACCAAATATTTCCATAATGTCTATCTCCAAGGCAAATAGAACAAGGTGAGATACACATTTAAAAATATTAGCCTCCCAAATATTTTTCTAATTTTCTTACTGCTACAGCATTACAAGCAGCAGTGCTGTATTCTTATCATTAAAGCTGTTCTGTACATAGGCAACAGAAGATCAGAAACTACATTCATTCTTTCACTTCAATATTGAATCTCAGTGGGAATAGTTACACCAGTTTGGTGATAGTTGAACCTTCAACAAAACCTCTACCTGAGTTGAAGGGAAAACCTCTTAAGAGCAGGGTTGAAAAGAAAACCTCCAAAATTTCATATTCATGCACACTGTAAACCATTCCTTTCTTTTTAAATGTATTACTCCCACGTTCCCCCAAAGGGCTTACTATTTATTCATATCATCATCAATAACACTGTACATCTGGTTAGAAATTATCATGCCTTGGGAATACAAATCTTACATAGGAAATTTTGCTCAGGAAATCTTGCCTGTGTTATTAAAAATTAATTCATAATGTTGACATATTGCTAACCATTTATGATTAGTGTTCTTTTGTTTGTCTCATTAGGTTCTACAGTTACATTACACATACATACTAGTGTGCATTTTCTGAAATAATTTGTTGCTTTTCTTCAGTTCTGGCCATCTGAACAAAATATGCAAATTTAAGTTTGCTAATTGTATTGGATTTACCTTAGATAACGAAAACTGATGTAGCTCTGTTCTTTGTGGTAGCTTTAGCATAGCTATTGATTTTCAGTAAATAGCATGTGTTTCAATTCCAGATCTTAGCAATCGTCACCTCAAATGCATGGTAATAGAGATTCTCCTTTGTGATTGTTTTGCCCATTGCTTTCCAACACAATTTCTAGTCTTATCAGTGAAGGTCATTTTCAGAACTATTTTCCTAATGAGATTAATTCAATAAAGTCATCTGACAACTCAAAGACAATTTAAAAGAAAAGGTTTCCAGAGCAGGAAAATGCCTCTGCAAATGTGAAGACCACTAAGTGTCACTCAGGGAATATTTCAAGTTCTCAGCTCTCTAAATCTAAGCCTTTAAATATATTGGTAGAGCAAAGTGGAGAAGAGTCTCGCTCCTCCACATGAAAAGCCAGAGAAGTTTGCAGTCTGCAGCAACACAGAAACATAGATAGGAACTAAAAACTGTACTGGGTCAGAAAACTGGCTACCAAAAGAGTCTGATTAAAAACTTTCAATCCTGTAGATTTTGTTTCATCTTTAAATGTATGTTTATATGATTCCTGGGGGGAAAAAAAAAAAAAAAAAAAAAAAAAAAGGAAAAAAAAAAAAAAGGGAGGTTGCAAATAACAGGCAACTGTAATTTATAACTGGTGTTGTTCTGAGATGTTTCCCTGTGGGTGTTTTGAGAGCTGATACTCAGAGACCCTGGCAAAGAATCTGATTAGAGAAAACTGGTGTTTAGTCCCATTAAGTTTGCAGCTGTCTCCATGCCAGCATCAAAGCACTGCTTTAACAAGGGAAAAAAGGACAACAGGTCTGAGGGGCTGGGTGTACTCTTCCCAGCCTCTGCAAGTAGAAAGCCTGCAATGAAAAGGGCCATTATGATACACTTTCAAGCCAGCACTTATAATGTAACTTTTCTAAGTGAGTCATGTCCTCCTTTCAAATACAGAAGAACATTTCAAAAGCAACTTTAGCCAAAATGCCAAAAAATTGTAGTCTGTTTACTGATCTGCTTATTGGTTTCTAATGAAGCCAGAGGGCATAAACACATTTCCTAACTACTGAAGCTGGCATGTCCTGGAAGTCATTTACATAAAGTGCAACTTTTGCGGAGAATGTCAGGGTGAAAGGCCACAGTCCCATCCAGCCATGTGCTGTGCTGGAAAAATGCATCATCTTTTTTGTTTTCAATACGGAGCACTACTTCTGTGTGGTCAAATACAGTGCATCCTCACTAACCTGTTCTACGCCTCTTGGGAAAAATTTGGTCACTCAGTCTGAATGGTTCAACACAGCAGCACTTTTCTTTACTAACACCTTGCCTTGTCAGCTTGGCTACTCTGGCAAAGTCTTTAATTAGTAACCTTTGTTCTGCGCTTTGCTAAGTCACCCTGGAGAAGCAGGGTCTGGTTTGATAGGTTTTTTCCAAATGACAGTGGGAAATAGCTCTATTTCTCACTCTCTTCTAACCAGGGACTCAAAAAAAAGCAATGGATTTGTGCTCGAAATAGCATGGTAAGGATGGATTCAGTTGGATGAACCACAGAAAGTCTGCTGTGTGCAGTACTGACAGGAAATTTGAGTTCCTTTACTACCAGCAAGGAAACCTCTTCTTGTGTGAAGCACACAGTCTCCTGTGACTCTCAGCAACACGAAAATATTTCCATTTGATTTCTGTGGAATGCTAAAACCACGTCATCTGTGGCCTAGAACATCTATGTAATATATCAAACAATTTATAGGACTATCAGGTAACACAGACTGTGATAAAATTGTGAGTACCTTTACCTAATAAACATTTCTGTTCAGCTCCTAAGGTTTTGACTATGCATAATCTCTGTGAAAGCAATAAAACAAGAATTTAGGCAATGCAATAGTACATGTTTTCTTGTCCCCCATCTGGCCCAAGCAAACACATGGCCACTGCTTACCACAGACCAGAAGTCTGTCTCCCAGAACTGTCTACTTTCTTGCATCGATTTACCAAACATTCCTCAAATTTCCCTCCACTGACCCATTCACTGTGTTGTCCCCACATGTAGTGATCTGAAGCATGCTTGGGGGGCTGCTGTGATAAGGAGCTGTGGAAAACCAGAGGAATTAGAGTTGCAAAACGTGACTGAAAGCAGATGGTACAGATGGTGGCAGGAGATAACTGGCTACCCAAGTGAAGGAACAGCATATTCATGCTGCAACACTACACAGAATTCCTTTGCTTCTATTATTTTGGAATAAATGTGTGTGCCACAGTGGTGATCTTCACAAGTGGATTTTACTGCTTCAATCACTTAGTTTAGTGCTTTGACATCCTTTTCGCTCAGCAGACATATGAGTTGGAACTCAGTGGCTGGATAGTGCTAATAGGCAGCTTCTGGGCTAGAGATGACATTAACCCTTATTTGGTGTATCTGAAAGAACTATAGATTCACACACATACAAACCCTTCTCAAGTTCAAATGTAAACTTCTTTGTGCAGGTGTTTCTCCTCTAATGAGCAGAATAACATTATTTTCCCACACTAAAAAATTCATCTTTATTGGTCAATTCTTCTGAAAATCTCTGAGTTTCAGATACTAAAAGCAAAAAAGCCTGAATCATTTGATGTAGGAACTTTTAAAAGTCTTGTTTATACTTCTCTTTTCTTCTGAATTCTATCTACAATTAAATTTTAAAGAAGCAAAAGCAGATAATAAATAGTACTTATTTAATTTCATGTCAATTGGACTGTTGTTTTGTAAATTAAATGATACTTTCAAGAAGTAGCAGAAACACAGTTTCATGAGTTTCTTACTAGACTTGAGGGCTAAAAAGTAAATTTCTTAAACAATTGAATCTGTAAGGGTTTCATCAATCTTAAAGAAAACTCAAAGTAAATATCATCCAGATTTGATTGTAGAGGCAGTACCTCTAATATATAACACTCTGTTTCCTGAAATAAATGATGAACCCTGAATTTAAAGGATGAACTTTAAAAATGTTTTATCTATATATGTTAGGAGATACATTCAATCTATGGATTTATTAATTGCTGTATTGCAAATAACCCATTTTCTGAATACAAAAATGAAAATTTCCATTAAATATATGTTAAGCTGAAAGCATTCTCTGAAATCCAGCTGATGAGACACAAAAAAATTTATGTCATGGCTACTGGCAATAATAATTTTCTTTAATTTTTCCTTACATATGTAATTTATAAGCATATATAAGAAAAATTAGTGTTTCCAAGCACTCTATCTTCATCTCATTCCACATACATTGATTCTTTTCATAGCAGTATATTTGAATAATACTTTACTGTGGCTAAAACTTTAAATAACATGACTGTGATGAAATCTGCACTATTCATGCAAAGAAGACAAATTATTATCTCCTCTGAATTTCATTGTCAGAGTTTTTTAATGGAAATAATTAACTACAAGAACGTAACAATTTTATGTTGGGGTGGATATGAACTGTAGGCTAAGTTTATCATGCTTAGTTATTGATCTATTTTATTTGTGGTAGTAATATTTAGGGTACACATAGAATTTTTATCAAAAAACTGACAGATTGTATTCTCAATATCAAAATAAACTCTTCAACTCCTGCTATTTTCCTCAAGGGAACCTCTGATAAAACTGAAGAGAAAGTCTAATCAAAAGATCATAACTAATATGATAATGTATTTGGGGGCCTGCTAAGCATGGCAGAATCTTATTAATGAGCTTTGGAGAGCCTAATGAATTTAATTTAAAGTAAACTCATAAAGGGTACAGAGGTGGAAAATGTCTTTCTCCTGTAGATACACATCAAGAAGTTGCAAGCACTGTGAAGCAAACCAGACTATGCCTGCCAAGTTCTGACGAAAACAAAATTATCACAAACTTTTAAAATGAAAGCTCCTCCACTCCCCATTGTAAGACCATATCACAGTCAAGTTTTAAGTCTACACATGCACACAAGGGCACTCTTGCTCCTTTAGCTGTCTGAGGTGACAGAGTCTCCAGTACCATCTCCTGTCCAGGGAGCGGACAGAAATACAAGAGATCTTCCTTCTGCCTGTGTACTCCAGTGATTCCTGTACCTCATCATCCTCTACAGACTGTTCCTTTTCCTCACTTGTAATCATTTGCACCTACTTCTGGCCCTCTTTTTTCACCAAAAAACCTCTCCACTTCAGATCAGCTTCTCATCCTTCTCTCTGTTAATTATATTCCAACACAACACCTTCATTTCTCTGCTTACTCATCCACAGTCCACTGCTAACCCCTCACATCCCCTCTCTCCCCAGTCTCCCTGTATTCTGTTAAACCTCTACCCAGGCTTCCTCTTGGCCCATTCACACTCTCCCATAGTTCTGATATGGTTTACTTGCACCTACAGAAATACCTATGCAATCATGTAAGCATCTAGGCATACGGATAGGCAGGCAGACTCCACCCCCTTCAAGGGAAGGGAGAGAGGCACCTCTTTTAGTAGGCACTTTGTTATAATATGGGCAGTAGAAGCCAGCACCGAGCTGTCTCCAGAAGTACTCTGATAGTTTATATCAGATTTATCAGTTTACTCTGATAAATATTAATTTATTCTGATAGCACGTGACAGGAAAAGGGAAAATTTTAATGGGAGTGAAAAGTAGCACAGAGCAATCCAAACCCCAAACACAAGGAATAATAAGATAAATGAGCTCAACTCTGTATCAGATTCATGAAGTCATCCAGCTACCAAAGGCCATAGGAACAGGAGCCCAGTCATCCAGATGCTCCACAGAGTTGAGAGCTCCAGGTTATCAAAATAAATCTCTAAAATTGAGAAAGAATTACAGTGACTTGACATGATTCAGTGTCATTCTTCAGATTTTCTTGCAAGAATGTTGGCATAAAATGGAAGCTTGCCAACATAAAGATGGATGACAGCAAGAGTTACTATGGGTAGCAAGTCACATCCAAAGAGGATTCCAATAAAGTGCAGGAAATTGCAGCAGATAATGAGAAGGAGAGTCCAGTTGAAGTTGGGAAACTGAAATAGTGCTGTTTTCAAAGTAGGTCACAAGTTTCACATCTCAGGGTAGTCAGCTCATGCATATAATAGGATGCATACATTTTTAATCAGAACATGATCCATGGAAATATTTTGAGAAATGGAAACCTCTGTACTTCTCCACATTTGAAGAACATCAATAAGAGACCTGTTATAAGAAGACAATTCTTGCGATCAACATCTCATACTTTCTATTGAAAACTGTGTGGACAAAAAACAGAAAACAGCTGGTGATGTTTTTACCAATGGAAAATTTATTGGGTGCTGCTGCTGTGCTGCTGCTGGCACTTTCTTCAAGTCAGTGTGCAAAACAAACCATCAGATAACCCAAATGTATGCCTTAAATCTTCTGCTACTAAGACAATACCAAAGATTCAGCTCAAAGGTATCCAGTAGATTGTGACAGGAGGAATTAAAGACCCTGAGAGATATGATAAGATAAAGTTGCCCTGAGCAGAAAGAGACTCTAGTAAATTTCACATTTCTAGATCATTTATGACCAATTTGTCTGCAAAATTATTGGGTAGATTTCAAGGACAAGTTGGATGTGATGC
The DNA here is from genome assembly GCA_038380795.1 of Pyrocephalus nanus. NCBI lineage: Eukaryota > Metazoa > Chordata > Aves > Passeriformes > Tyrannidae > Pyrocephalus > Pyrocephalus nanus. The sequence continues at coordinate 45,853,557 of CM076259.1, forward strand.
CATTGCAGTCCCAGGCAACAATGGCCCATGTTCAGATCAGAGAGGCTTCAGCAAGCCCTTCTCATAAAAGTAATAAAAACATAATCACAGGGAACAGAATGAGATAATGTTTAGACAACGTTTTCAAAACCTGATTCAACAAAACCTCTGAATGACCATCTGGAAATGGGAAGAAGAAGCAATTTCACAAGGTCCTTTGAGGACAGGAAGTCACTGATCAAAAGAAGCATATTGCATCTGTTCACCATTGCTCTGGATTAGGGTAAAAGGAGAAAAAATAGTTCAGACAGCATAGTTACTTTGGCTTTGAATTTGCAACATAACCTCTACAGGGACTGCTAATAAAACCAACTGAAAAATGCACATATATACTACTGTCAGCATTAGTAGAAGTTTGTTTTTTCATGGTGTAGTAAGAAGCTTGATGAAAAATACAAGGCTCAGGCTACTGTTATTTGAAGAGGTTGTCTAAAAACAACTGAAGTATAAACTCTGTAGAGAGGTCACATAAAATAAATACAGTTACTTAATAGCAGGAACAATTTCACAGAGAATTAAAAATATCAGTTAGTTTACTGAGAAGCTAAATAATTTTTGAATGCTTTTAAAGTGTATTAGGACTTCTGAAGCAAATTATACAGATTTATCATTGTGCTAAATGAAGGGATCAGAAACAGAACTTCAGAACCTCAGAAAGTTTCAAAATTCTGACCTTTAGGAACAAAAAACCTCATCTCCTGGCTATGCAGAAATGAAAAGTTATACTAGGTTATAGTACCGGATTGGCAGAACATTTGTTCCATTTACCGTGGTTCTTCTTCAGGTTTTTGTGTTGATTCTTAGGTTGAACTTTTTTGTGCTCGTAAACAGCTTCAGAAAAAGGATTCAACAAAAGCATTTAGCTTTTGAAGGAACCTTTCATTAGGTTATTTCTGAAAACAAAGAGGAGATAATGATACTGATGGTGTTCACAGGATACCATGCTGCTTTTTTCCTTCTGTCTTCCTATTGTTTCAACTTGACTTTACCATATGGTATCAAGGAGAAAATAAAACCTCTGACCAACTCAACTATCCACTACTGGAATTATTTAAAGTAATTACATTCATATTTTTTATCCTTCCAAAAGCATCAGGGGAAATGCCGTTCTTGTTCTGATGTTTCCTAATGAATGTCTGAGAATCATGATTCCAGGAACTAAATGCTTCAGAAAGCTATGACTCATAGGCTCTTCTTTGAAAAGCTAAACACCAGAAGAACTTCATAAAGAATTTATCCTGCTAATGTCAGGGAAAAAAAGTGTTTCAGAGGTTCTGAAACAAACCCAAGTTTCATATCTAGCAATGTAGGGCACTCAGATCTAACCGGGAAACCGGAGGCAGGAGGAAAACGGGAGGAGCACTTGGGTGTGCCCCAGTGCCGCTGCGGAGCGCTTCCCGCGCTCGCCCCCCAGCGCTGCTCCCGCTCACTGCAGCCCAGGAATTCAGGGTTCCCAAATGTTCCGCCTTCGGCACGTGAACTTCACCTGCACTGGATTAAAGACGCTTAGGAATTACATGGGTATTTGACTGGAGAGTGTGATGCAGCCTGGTACAAAGCTAAAGGTCATTCACAAACTTTCCATCAGATGAGTTTTCAACTCCCACACAGTGACCAGGGTCACTGTGATCTGTACATTTGATTTGTGCCTATCCCCACTCTGAGTAAGATGACAGTTTAATAGGGTTGAGAGAGCACATTTGAATTAATAATCTCTCTGAAAGGTTCCTTTGTAACTTGATTTGAAACTTATAGTATGGTGAAAGAGAAAGGTTTATATACTGTCTATTTAACTTCCAGTCTCCTCCACATTTTCTGGCTGTATTAAAGAACAAATGCAGAAGCATCAAAATACCTCAAAAATAAAATATGTGTTTATTCTTTGTCATAACTTTGGAAACAAAATTCCTGCCTAGCACCTGTTCACAAAAAGCATCCAAAACAGTTCCTGAGAAGAAATACTCCAAAGAGGGTATGATACGCATCATACCCTACAGTCTCAGCCATAGCAAAACTTTTTTTGAGGTTTATTGTTTTTAGGAGTTTGTTGCTTCTGTAGCAATTTTCTTTGCTGCACCAGTAGAGGCAACACTGTCAGGTGTTTAAGGATTCTGATGCATCACTGGGCTGCACAATTCCACCCCGAGTCCAAACCACCTGCCCTAAAGTGAGAGTTCAGTGATCCAGTTCACAACATATCATATAGCCTGCTGTATTAAGGGCAGATGAAAGCAGAAATGACTTAACTTTTATATGCCAGACTGTTTCTGTGAGAGGAGCTGAGCCATCCTCACTTTGGTGGAAAATTTCATGTCGCAAGTGCATAGAACTGTATTTCTTCTGAAATAAACCCTAAGTCTTGTTAGAAGAAATCTGTGTTTCCAGAGTTCATAAAACATAATGCTAAATCATTCTAAAGCAAGCAATATTCAGTAAGATCTCAAAGTACATTTGCAAAGAGTATGAGCACATCTGGTAGCAAAATGTCTTCTCACTGGAAGTCAAATAAGCTGTCCCTTGATCTTTGCTAATGTTCTCCATACTTTTCTACACAATCTGTGCTACAATTGAATTATTTAGCTGTCTGCTACTTCTAAAGATCACAGAGGGAAAAAAATCCCAGTAATATGTTCCATACAAAGATAAAGTTCTGGACCTATTCAACTCGTGAGGAGTTGCTACTGATTTTAATAGGCTCAGGATTTCAATAATAAAATCTGTTTAAAAATCTATTTTTCCAAGTAGATTGTTTGAAAATAAACTGCAGAAAAAGTGCCTTACTATGATTTCACATTCAGGTGTTTTTGATATAGAAGTAACGATGAAGCTCAGTAAAGGAAAAATTAGATCAAATAACAAAGGGAATTTCCTAAAAACAAAGACCATGGGATAGTTTCTTAAAAAAAAAAATAAAAAAAAATCCCAGGCACTTAAGCCAGATGTAGATGGTGCTCTGGGTTTCTACATCTCCTGTCCTATTACTAGCTCTGTAACTTCTGTTTCTTTTTCAGGTCTGAATTCACAGCTTTCTAAATGTCCCACGACATTCAAGGTCAGGAGCACAAACAGTCCAACCAGGGCATCCTAAAGCTGAAGAAGATCATCCATTTACCTGGAAGAAGAGAATGGGCAAGAGATAAAGTTCTAATTCCTTTATGAAGCCTTGTAAACATATATACTTAAATAAGCTTCAGTGTAAAGGATTTTAAATTGGATTGCAGTTACATCAGTAAATCAAGGAATACTCTGAGCATAATATTTTCAATAGGATACACCTGCACATCCATTCTGATTCTTTGGACTAGACATTATCTTGAGTCTCCTGAAATAAACCTTCTTCCTTTCTGCCTTTTCTTTTTCTTAGAATACAGAAGCTCCTTTATTACCTGACTACATCTGTGGTTTGGTTTAGGAAATCCATCTTGACTTGATATTGAATTAGATCTCAGAAGAGTGATCCAAAGCTTCTCCCTGGATTTATAAGCCTTTATATTTGACCTAAAATGTCCAGACCATTGTATCCTTTCACCAGCTGAGATACTCAACCCAGTGCCCATCAGAAGCCATATAAATTAATGATTGTCAGAGGATGCCTTTACCAGGTTAACTGGTTTCTTCAGAATCAAACTCTGCCTCAGTTTGGCTTCAGCCATTTTAAAGTTATTAAAATTATGAAAATTATCTGAAATCGAAATTTTGTTTTTAGTGGATTAGACTCATTCTGACTCTCAGTCATGATTGCTCTGCTTTCCAAAATCATGTAAGAGTAAATTAGCTGTGGGAGTTTGAATGTGAAGTACATTTCTTGGAACTTGCTCTTTTTTGTATAAAGCATATGGATTTAAGAATGGAAAAGCTGATAAGATACTATAGGAGTTACCAACCACATGGCCATCCAAGCATTACTGGACATCAGGTAATATTTAGAAAACTTGGATAAATTGTTTCATTCTTGCTCCATCTTTGTACTATCCCTGGCTGGGACAAGAAAGTATAATACTTTGCCAATGCATCTCACTAATACAACTGTTTAAATAAATAACTATCTTTCTGGATATATGAGAAAACTGAGTCACATTTCTGAGCTTTTTTAAAATCCACATTAATAGTGATCACATTCTGTGCAGTGTATATCTGACCAACAGATAACTTCAAATACTTTTGGTGTTTGCAATAACTCTACTTGCCTTGGTGAAAACCTAATGAATAGCCTGTTATGTTCTCCAACAGTTTCTCTCAACGTAGCATTTGCATTACTTTGGGCTGCAGGAAATAATTTTTTTGTAAGAATGAGTTTTCTTGCATCTGGGATAGACTTTTAAGTGAATTTCTTCAGCAATGTTTGAAATTACTCCTTTCTGCTTAGCCCATTAAAATATACGAGAACAGAGGCACTGGGAAATCCCGAAACAAACATCGGAAAAGGTCAGGCTTTCACAGCAGATTTCCATAATTCATTATAGATTCACTACACATGGACAGCCTGCAGTAAATTGTTCTGCTGACAGAACTGCAAAGAATAATGAATAGAACAAAGTGAACTGCTCACAACACAGGGACAGCAATGAGATCTCTAATTGGGGAAAATTAATTCCTCAGAAAAGTTCAGTCTTCAGTCTTGGATTCCAAGTTTTACAGTTGAAATCCCAAGCGATTCAGGCCATGTTACTGAGCTATACATGATGCATTGTGTCTAAATTACTCTAAATTATGAATTTGGTATGTTATGAACGGTTTCTTCCATTTAAAGCAATATATGCAGTGCAACTGAGAGGAGGAGACCAGCTTTCAAAATCAGCTGAATACTTTTCTGTACCCCAGCTAATGCCAGGCCTTTGTCCTATTGCTTTAATGGTTTCACTCCGTTGTTTCTTTACTTCAGAGTGGTATAAATTATTCCCTCTTGCTGGCGAGCTTTGGATGTAGAAATGGGCAGAATTTCAAAGTCTGGAGATCATTTACTAAATCTACATCTTTTAAGACTGGCTAAACATTGGCACAAACAAGAACATTAGTCACCCTCATGACTAATGTTCATGTAACATTTTTAAGTTCAGAAACACAGCAGCTCAGATTATCTATCATTTTAGACAACCAGTCCTTCAGTTACTGGAAAAATGAACGATGCATTGCTTACAGGTAGAAATGTTATTCTCCTTCTCCTTTATAAATCTGATATTTGACAATAACTAACCCGAGATGTCAGAATGTTTCCTGCCTCTTGCATCAAGGTCTGTTCTCTGCCTGCCTAGTGAATGTTTACTGAGATAAGACTCAAATGCATATATATTGTTGCCTCTCCAGGTCTTGCACTATCACAAAATTTTTGTTGGTAAAATACAAGTCCGTCATGGTTCCCTGTAAAGATGGGTGGGCGACAGGGCTTTTAGGACACCTGAAAGGTATGCTAGGTTCATAGTTTAGAAGCAGCAATGACTCTGTCTAGTAGGAGAAAACTGAACAGAAATACAGGGCTTCCTAGCCTTCCACCAGGAATGAAAATACTGTGTGCCTCCAAACCTAGAGAGATGGTCCATAAGGATCTCCTTTAATGAGATTTTCAGTCACTAAAGCCTGAAATCAGTGCCAGCTTCAAAGCCATTCTCCTGCACAACTCTGAGACAAAATTGCAAAGACCTCTTCTATCTTGTCAAAAATAAGTGAATATTCAATAACTGAAGGGAATGATGCATGGTGAGTTTCCGGATGGTTAATGTTTTCTATAATTCAGGTACAAACCCTGATATCCTTTGAGTAATGGGCACTGGACCCATTGAGTGCTCTAGTTTCTTCAGAATACAGAGATTCATTGTGTTGAGGAGTTACTAGTTAATGGTTATAATAGCGTACAATAATAACGTTACTGGAAAAGGTAATCTGAGTCTGTAGAAGGCAAACAACTCCTGCAAACAGCTGAGCTGGTCACTGCTTTCTAATGAAGTGATAAAGGTCAAAATGGCAGCTTTTGAAAGTGAAGAAATGCCTGGTTTAATGTTGAACCAAAGAAAGTATCAAACTCCATATACTTTAACACTCTTTACCAAAGCAAAGCTTGCACACTCCACACAGACGCTTTACTGATCTTCCAAAACACAGCTTCAGAGCTCTGGGGGAAGGAAGTGGCAACCATATGCCAATGCAAGTCCTTCATTTTCGGGGAGAAGTAAAATTTTGGCACCCAAATGAAAGAGAACTTTTCCGTAGGTGATTGTTTATGTAACTTTTGCTCTATGTAAATCTCCTGTTAATGCATTAGGACCCTAAAGAGGTTTAAATGTTGAAAGCCTCTCAGATTATCTTTGAGCTTACCTGGAGTTACAGTGTTCTTGCAGGGCTTGGTGACATTATTACCCTGGGTGGCAAATGGTGGCAAGACAGTTAGAGAAGAGGTAACAAGAAGTCTGTTATACTGCATATTCTATACCCTGGGTTATGCACAGTCACTATTTTGTTCATTTTATCTGGTGATTTATTGACTTTAAATGGAAATTTTTTTGCTCCTCCACTTCATTTTTAAGCACTGCTTGTTTCTTCCCAGCACCATTTTACTGAAAGATGTGTCATGTGAGCAGGGGCACCAGAAGCCCTTCCTGCTATAGGGCCCAGACAGCTCTAGCAGAAGGTGTACAGCCTCCCTTAGCTTTGTTCAACCTGGAAATGGGACAATGAGATAGTGAGATAATGAGAGAAAGGTGAAATATCCCAACTTTAGACTGGGGAATAAGGAAAACAAGAGAGAAAAACTTTACACTGAAGAACACATGCTAAAAATTCCATCTCATTTGTACATAGGTTCAGCAACCCCCTTCCACTGCCTGGATGTGAGGGACAGAGCCGGCATAAGCCAAGCCTGGGGCTGGCCAGGGAAGGCCAGTGTGCTGATGGATAATGTTCAGAGCCATTAATTCATGAAGTTCTGTACGGAGTTCAATAGTGGGACTTTGAGTGCATTTTGTTAGTACTGTCATTCAGCTTGAATGCTGGAAATCCAAGCCAAAGGAGATGTAATGACCAGGTGATGCAGTGTAACATCCTTATAGAGGTACTTGCTGATCACTGCAGGATGTAGATCTCTCTTCATGAACATCAGGAGATTCCACCCTCTGCCATTACCCATATGGTCCTCTGAAATCCTCCCCTAGAAAGTGCTAGATGTTAGAGTGTTGAATTTATCACATCTAAATCAGAGACAGAACTGGCTGGTCGAAGAGGACAGAGGGAGGGATGCTTAAAAGCATGAAGGGAAGTAAATGGCATAGTCTTTCTAGGGAATTAGATTTGTCTGTCACCTCTGTCCCTGAACTCAAAGTGCTTGCCTAAGGAAGCTGTTCCAGCCCTTGTCTCTGAACACAGAGAGATTCTGTGACCAGTAGGAAGGACACATTTCCATAGCAGTGTGAAGATAGTGAGACCTGAGGAAATCCAAGCTTTAATTCCTTACCCTCAGGATCAGTAACAGCAGTGGAACCTGTGTAATATGATCCATGATCATGTGGATAAACTGGCCAGTTTCCCTGGGAAACAGGTGGATATTGCACTATGGAGCCAGAAGCTCACCAAGGAAATGCACTACTTCTCTTCAGTTGCTAACAAGGACTTCAAAACTACACTTTTCTGTCTGGATCTGAGAGAAGAGGTGTTGCCAGTAAAAACTTTCTGTGAAAAACACTGCTATCTTCAATGCAGCAGTGGAAGACACTGCTAAGCATTGCCTGCCTCTGAGACCAGTTTTGCAAAGACCCACTGGGGTTTTTGCTAGTCTGATTACAAATTGCTGGCCTTATAAAAAATATGAACATAGTACAGCTCGGGAAATAAATCTGCCATATTTGTGGTCACATTGGGAGTTAAATTATATATGCAGTATGTGTTTTCTCAACTGCCCATCCCAGGCACTTGGAGGTCCCTGTCCATGCTGCAGGGATTGCTGAAGTTCATCTAAAGCAGTAAGTAAATCATTCTAATTTGAAGAACAGTGTATTAAGATAAATTGATACGTATTTCTTTAATGCCCCAAGTTGTGATTTGACTCGAGTTCTTATCAGGAGTAAAAAATAAAACTGTCATCAGTCAGAACTCTTTCTGTGCCAGTTAATGTCATACAACCATTGTTTCTGAAAAAAAAAAAAAAAAAAAGAGGTTAACTTCAAAAAGGAGAGTGGGAGCTGGACACAGTTTAATGCTTAGTTTGTATAACCATCACACTAGAATGATCTCTTTAGTGGACTCTGGGTCTCACTCGTCCCTGCACCATCTCACTCTCATTTCTCACATGTCTTCTGTCATGTCTGAACTAAAGCAGAAAGCATTTTAGGCCAGGGACCATGTCTTTTTATATTTTGTAAAGCACCTATGATGCTTTTAAGACTAGGACTTGCACTAAGACAATGGAGACTGTAAAAGTACATGAAGAGGAATGAATTACCACTGCTGAAAAAGAAGATTTCTACATGCTGCTTGAAGTTTGCATCTGCTTATTTTCTAACAGTAATACTCATTTTATAAAATGAACACCACATATTTTTAAGTAAGGCGCAAAGTGTTCTAAGTGAGTTGTAATGTCCCGGTATTACTGTGATTACCAAAACCTAACACCTGCATTGGAAGAGAAATTGAATCCCAGTGACATAACACATAGCGAATCTATCCTTTCCTAAAGCATTCTCATCAAGATCAGTGTCTCACATAAAGTAAGCTTGTTCTTTTTGGTCAGAATCCAAAACCTCACTTCTATAAGACAACTCCTAAACCTCCCCCATACACATGCCTCTTTGTTTTGGTGCTATGTCAACATATTTTCCAGTCTCCGTACTGCTCAAGTCAACACTTCTCTGTGCTCAACATGGACCTTGCAATTCCCACTTGCAGTTTGCTGTGTTGGTAGGCATCTTCTCCAGTGACAGTTTTCAGTTCCAATGCATTTGCTCTTTCCCTCCTATTTCTTACCCAGATTCACTTTACAAGACTACCACCTCTGATCTCCTTTGCTAGTATCTCATCAGCCCAGTAACTAACTAGAGATAGAGCTGATGTTAACCAGTAAATGCACAGGTTTTGAGAGTGATATCTGAAGTAGTGCACATCCACCTGTGTGTGTGTTGGGAAAGCAAACATGATCAAGCAGAGGTGTAACTTCACAGTTTGCATTTAACATCAACTTCTTGTATGGCTGCATTTCTGCATTTAGGCTGTGTCTCCATGATGGCATATCTAAGCACCACGAGTATAAATACACCAACAGTATAAAATGAATCTGATCAGACATGAGAAAGTAACTCCAGTTCAGGCAGATTAAACACACTATGGAGAAGAGAGTTTAAGCTGCGTAAGGGTTTCATCGTTTTGTGAAAGCTTTACAAGGGGAGATGTTCCTTGACCTAGCAAGAATGGAGATGTGCAAACAGATAATACCTGATTGGGTATAAAGCCTCAGAGTACAAAATAGATCCATCAGTGCTTTTGAACAAATTTGAATGAGCAGTGAGTTTGTGTTAAATCAAAGCTCGGCTTCAGAAGGCCATGGCATTTCTGATGAAACATGAGGATCCCTGAAGGCAGATTTTCCATACTGCCAAACTATGATGTTCAAGACACTGGCACATGCTCTCCTCCAGTTCTATCTCTGTCAAATTAGGTTGGGAGGTCCACTAATGACCAGACCTTTCCCAGAACACCTCCCTGCCGAGAGACATAGACCAAAAGCTTCCAAGCAAAATTTTGAGTTGTCCCTGAGCTGACTGATCATTACCTCTAGAGCACAGCTGTAGAAGACAAGTGTTGTCTCTCTGGAAGGACTTTGTACCCTGTACATGTAGTTTAACACACAACACATGAACTCTAACACCACTGACTGATGCCAGAGCTAAAAGGACTTAGGCTAGTCATATCCACCAAAGGTACAGGATATATTTAGGTATTTCTAAGAGGTGCAAGAAAATATGAAGATTTAAGGCCAAAGAAGAAGCCTGACAACTCCAGCTAAGTCCTCAAATATGTGACATAAGCAGTGCCAGAGGTATAGCCAATCCAGCTTGTATTCTGCCCTGCTTTCCAGAGCAAGCTGTCCTGCTAAAGGAGCAGCACAATACTGTGACTAATTTCCTTCCTTTCCCTTTCTATTCTAAAAGTTTATGAATAAAGGTGTTTTAGCTCAGAATATCGTAAGCACTGGATAAGAAATAAATTTTTATACCCATTAAAAGCAATTGTGTTGTCTTAAATGATATTTAATTGATTTTTTTTTTTTTCATTTCCAGAAAATAAGCATAGAAATCAATTTTGGTATCTAGTCAGACAACTCTTAGAATGTTGGTCATCAACCAATTATTGATGGGGAAATTAACAAAAAGACAATGCTTTCCAGAAGCTGCTTACAGAACTGAACAGTGTTTGTGTGAGGAAGTTAAAGAATTTCAAATCTCCAGTAAGGTAGTTTAAAGTAGAGGTGGCACAATTGAAAATAGTAATAGCAAAAAAATAATTCAATGATTTGCCACAAAGAGTTTGCCCAGCTCTAATCAGTACTGTCTTATAAGTGAAGAGACATTTCCTTATGGGACTTACAACACAGTTAAGCAGCTTTCTCTTTATCTTGTCCCTCTCTCCCTTCCTTCTCTCAGTTTATGTGTTGTCAGGAAGAAGAAGCTGAGAAGTTGAAGCCACAACAAGATATTTGAATGAGTAGCAAACAGAAAAGAATGAGAGAAAGTGGTAATCAGCAGCCCATATTAAATACAGAAGAGCTGGGGCTCACACATCTCAGAAGAAAAACAAATAAATTACTAGAAACAGCCTCTAGTAAAAATACCCATCCTGAACTTTCCATGTCTTCAGTACAAAGACAAAGGGTCAACATACACGGACAAAGCTGACCCAGGGCAATTTCAGTTTTATCGTGACACTCTGAATGTCATTCATCTGCTACATTGCAAATAATGGTCCCTTTTTGTCACCACAAGAACAATAACAACGACACCAAAATGCTTCTCATGCCATTCAGTGCAAGTCACTGCAGTGATTTTGTTCCAGCCTCTGCTTAATTCTTCTCTCCCGACTGCAGCAATATTTCCGTGGTTTCCGTGGTTATCCTCCTTATTGCAAGTTGCACAACTACTTTGTTTACAGCTTATTTGTTCTAGCTGGAGACAAATTACTCCGATGAGGCTCTCTGGCCCTTTCGCATTTGCAGAAGCCCAGGCGAAGCTCACAACGAAGGCGATGTTTGCTACCATCTGCTGGTGAACTAGAGCTGAGGACCTAAGGCACCACGGACCTAATTTTCTGTATTACCTGACCCCTCAGCAAGAATCTGCTCATCCATTTTGTAACATTAATGGTTTGGTAGGAGGCTAAGAAAATACTGATATTTTGAGTGGCAAAAGCTAGCAAAAGAAGGTATGCTATACATTAAGAAAAATAATCAGGGAGAGATGGAGGAAGGGATTTCAGTCCTCTAACGATGTGCAAATCTCTACTAGCAGGAACTTTGAGGAGACGCTGGAGCTACAGAATTCCCAGAAGTATAAAGACAGGAAGAAAACCTTGATCTATCATCTTGGCTCAAGGTAATAAAGCTCTGAGATTGTTGCTAGAAATAATAGTAAATCATCACTTCAAAAAGTACTTGCTTCTATGACAGTAACTCCCAAATTAGGCATCCTCATCCCAAGGGTGGTTGTGTCACTGTGCAGTGGTGTTCAGGGTTACCAGGAGAAGTATTTGGGGTCATAGACTGTTACAGGGCTCTGAATATTGTGAAGAGGGTAGGCACTTTGTCAGCCTCCTCTGGGATGCATTAAAAAGCGACAAGATCAACTAACAAATATTCAAGAAGTGAGTCTGCACTCACAAGCAGGGAGAAAAAAGAGACATTTCTCACATACTTGTGAACCTTGAACAAAGTTCATTGAAGCTGATGTAAGGGTATCTGGTGTATAAATCAAAGTGGGGAAAAAAGCATTCGAAATTAAGACTGAGACCAATAGCTGTTTCTGAAGGTTTTTGGGTTTGTTTTTTTTTTTTTTAGAGAAGTTGCACTTGAAAGTGTCTAGCAGCTCTATATTTAACAGTTAGAAGCAGTGGTTATTTCAAGGAGAAATGTACTGTTCTATAAGCTGAAAACAATGTCCGAGGAAAGAATAAGATGAAATTCTTCCCCAAAGGTGCTGAGCCTCTTAGCTCCATCACTTCCACAGCTTTAACAGGATTTGAGGAGCAAAACAGTTCTTTGGACTGATGCAAGACCTTTCCAGATACAGTGGATTCAACCCCAAAGTAATCCGTTACAGCATGTGCCACATTCACACTGCCCTCCTCTTGCATTCTTCTTCCTCGTGAGAATGACATTTAACAGCATCACTGCACTGTCCTTCCGCTCACGGTTTGGTCCTTTTTTCCAGTACACTAAATCCATAGATTAGCCTGTTCCTACTCTATTTACTACCCTGCTTTTTGATGCTGGTGGGTGTATTTAGGAGCAATGACAACAAAGTAATAACAAACTGTAAACTAACGCGCCCCTACTCTTGCTGAGCAGAGCAGACAACTGTAGCTCTATATAAATCTAACTGAGGTGTCTTAAACATCAATAGGGAAGGTTAATCTGAGACAGAAAAACTCTGCGCTGCTGCCCACTTCCCACGCCTCCCATCCTACCTCCCCACCAGCCCTTTTCAAGCAGAAGCACTGCATTCAAGTCACTGCCTAAAGAAAACGAACGCCAAGAGCCCAAGTTTTCTGGTTTCCTTATCACAGATATTGCCTCCTTCGTAAGATTTGCACATTGTTCCCACATCCTTAGGGAGGAGTTTGCATCGTTATTATTTAACAGCCTCTCAGGCAGCAGGTCCCTGCCCCAACGGCTGTAACTGCCAGGGAGACAGAGCCATTGTGCAGCTTCCCAAAGTTGGCAACAACGCGTTTGGGTCAGGCTCCAACCGACTGCAAAGCCGCCCCCAGCTCATTTATCTGTCCGTGTCAGGGAGATAAAGCGCAGCATCAATTGGCAAGAAAGCCCCGAGTTAGGCTGATCCCCCATCAAGTGAATTTCCTGGCCTTGAATAGAAAGCCACAAACCAGCAGTTTTCGCTGCTTTCCCCCATACAGTTCAGACAGGATTCAACAAAGCCAAACCACTGACAGTAAGAGAAAATCAATAGGATTCAAGCATAGCTAAGCCTCAAGAAGCAAATACATTCTGTAACTAAATCTGCTGGTACCTTGAGAATTTGAATTGCTTTCATCTAAGCAGCATGACGCCTATTCCTGGGTTAGGAAAGTGGTAGAAGTTTGCTGATATATCAGTAGCTGCATGATCTTGTTGTCTGTGCTTAAAGCCAGGTACAGGACACAAAGAGGCGCAACACAAGACTCCCCAAATGCTAGCAGCAACTGATTGAAAATGCAACAGTAATTCAAGGGAGTGAAACCTGAAAAGCCCTTTAAAGAGGGACTCTGGCCAAGCTGATACCCGCTGCAGTCTGATTTGTGTAACCCACGCATACCTCAGATTACTCAGTCCTCTGCTCTGCCAACCAGCTCCACACCTGTCAACAGATCCAGAAGTACCAGCAGCCTGTTCTCTAAGGAGCAGGGAAATGAGCAGAGGCAGACTGACACAGAGAGGTGAGAAAGAGCAGCCCAGACCCCACCTCCAGGCTTTATAATAAAGATGCTCATGGTTTATAGTAATGATAGTTCTTGCTTTGGTTTTCAAGTACTGGTGCCTATGTAAACAGTCATGTTCAACTCTGAGCCCTTTACACTTAGCCTTTTCAGCCATCACTTCCCTCTAGTTGCCCTGTGTCCATCTAATTAAACTATTTTTTACAAAACAGTGTTTTGCAAAAGCAGTGGGATTTTGTATTCTAAAGACTGTGAAATGTCTGGAGCAGGAGTATTGTCTTTTTTTTTTTTCTTAATATAATATAAATTAATATTTTACATAAAATCAAAGTAGGGTTTGGCTGGAATGCTTTTCACCAATACTTCTAATGAGAAATTAAATTCTAAGAGAAATGAGCACTGCATAGCATAGGATAGAAAGATAACAATTTGGGACAGAACTTGCTCCTTTCCTCGTGGCCCCAAGACATCTGCTACAGAGCTGTCCCATTGTCCTGGTCCCACCACATCACGTAAGATTCATCTGCTGGTCATGCTGTGCTGTGTGGAAAAGTGGAACACCCCAGTGTTATCTGCAGACTGGGCCACTTACTCTTGAAAGAAGACCAGGCAGTCTAAAAGTAGATGTCACAGTCCTTCCTCCTCCAGCAGTGAAGTGACCTCTTTCAGCTTCAAAGAATTTAAATTAAGTTGCAATACCAGTGCTGTTCTGGCTGACACAAGGACAGGAGCAAGGTAAGGTTGCAGGGAAGCAGCCTTTCATTAGTCTCCTGATGTCAAAATGGAAGGCTTGTGCACCTGAAACCATTTTTTCCAACTCTAATAGCTGGTCAATAAAACATATTACCTCCCTCCACAAAGCTTTCCTTAAATTAACTTAGCATTACTTATGTAAGCTCTACTGCAAAGCCATCTCTTCTGCTGGCTTGGTATCCGATCTTGTTTTTTTCATATAATTACACCCACTTTCTTATTTAGTTCATCAATAAATGTACCACATTTCACAAAGTTCTACTATAGTTTCTTTTAGCTTTAACTGGAAAGTATGTGCTTATCTTTTCACACTGTGCACATCAAATTATTTAAATTATGCAAATAAGAGAAGAGGGAGTGAACTGAAAAAGTGTGCCAGGATGCACTTTTCAGTACTTGCCTATTTCTTCCAGGGGGATTTCCTACAATGCACTTACGTTTAACAGCCATCAGAAACATAATAAATGAGCACTGAAATGCAGCACATAGATGGGTTACATTTGAATCCCTGTTTGCTGTACCAAGACTCCACAAGCCAGCCAAGATCCAGTATCCTTTTCCATTTCAATCCACTCTTTTAAGAGCCTTGCAATCTAAAGGCAGAGAGTTCTAAGTCCTTGCATTCTGATATGAAGGCAAAAAATTTCTTTAACACACAATTAGCAAGTATAGATAAAGCCATTTTGTGTTGAAACGATCTTTTTATTACTAATTAATGAATAAACATTTGGAAAACTAAGTTTTCCTAATAAATAGGGAAAGTGAAACAATATCACCATATATTCTCCCACAGAGAGAGGTTGCCTAATTTAATTAATTTCATGTGAATTTTACCCCAAACACACTTTGTCCCAGGTGATGGGGTTTTATTTAGCTCCTGATGCTACAAATAGCACAGATCTGGTTGAGGCCACACTGTACCAGGACCTTTCAAGACCTTGTAATAACAGCTTCTGGGCAGTATCTACCTCACAAGTCAAGAGAAAAGACAGGCCCAAGATTGAGAAAATGATACAGGAAAGATATATGACAACTACTTATGCCACATAATGAATCATGGACAGCTGAAACGAGCAATTACACAGCTCTGCCACTGGATCTGGTTATTCATAATTGTCTAACATCTGAAAGATGCAATAACAGAAAGAAATGAGGTTCTTACAGTAATTGCTCTGTAAGTAACAAACTAAGAGGAAGTTCTTAAAGCAACACTTCAGAAGATGGTATCTGATAGTCTTCTCAAATTGCATTAGAGTGAAAGCACACACACCTTAAAAGAGAAAAGAAAGGCAATGAACTTGGTCCTATCTCCTCCTGACAATGCTGGTCTCTTCAAGATAAGATGGGAATATTTGTCTTAAGCAAAAGAAGATCTGAACTGAATCACTGAATGGGAGAAGGAGCTGATGTGCAATGTATTTCTGACTGCTGCCAAATGTTGTCACAACCCGATGGCAAGCATTATTACATATCTTCGATTTGTTTTGCTTTAAGTCCCTTATCATTACAATGCATTTTTTTTTCTAATTTATCATACCTTGATAGACAGTTCACAAATCCTTGCAATCTTTAAATTATCAAGGAAGCTTGAAAGCTTTCCCCAAACCATGTCCCTTCCTTACAGAAACTAGTAGCTTGTGCTCACACAATTTTCTATATTTGTTACTAATATACGGAAGTGGTATTTCCAGATCAGAATGAGAAAAGTGACAATGAATTTGTCTGTTTTAAAAATCAAATGCTAACAGCTTTAAAAAAGTAATCTGTTAGCTGTTCCCTGGGTCCATTTATTCTAACTCCAACCAATTGTGCTTATGCCACATTGCAGTGCAGTTCCCTTAAAATGTTATTACTCCCCTTAAAACTTTGCAAACAGAGCCTAAGATTGGGAAAACAGTTCAGAAACATATTTTACTGTGCCACCAACCTCTTTATATGATGCATATCTGAGCTTACCTTCCATGTGACGGAGGGGCAGGCTGCCAAGGTGAAGGTAACTTTCTCTGTCACTACATTGAAGGTGACACGAAACATGGTTTGTATTCCAGTGGCCTCAGACCCAGGGTAGAAATCTTCAGTGATGGTCACACTGCTCACTTGTGTGCATGCTGCAGGCTTCTGTCACACTGCACTATACATTCAGTACACCCATAACGTTATGATCGAAGCTGAAGCCTGAAACAGCTGTAAGGGTCCAGCTTTTCCCAGCAGCCTCGCTCCTGTGTGTCAGAACTAATCAGATTAGCTGGTCTTACTTGTCTGAGTTGGGACTAACAGGTTAGCAGAACAGTTTGAGTGGGGGAAGGGAGCAGTAAATAAATCAAATTAGGGCATTTACTAAGCAGCTGAGATTTCCTTCCTACTTGCCTTTGTCTCTTTACAGGACTCACACAGAGCCAGGACAATGCACCGCAAAAATGCAGCTTTGTTTTAGAACAGCTCTTTGTATAGGAGAATTTCTCTAACTTTGCCTTGATTTGATTCGTTTTTTGTTGCCAGTGATCACCAAGAGGAGAGTTCTCCCAGAGCAGCCTGGATGTGGTGCAGATAAACAAGTTTGAGACAGAAAAGGCATGTATTGTGCTTTTTTCATCCCACACTACCCACCAAGGCAACACACTGGCTGTGCCAAGAGATCAGTCACACGCTCTGTTCTGCACAGTACTAGATAACGAGATTCACAGATGGTCTAATCTGAAGACTAGGGCAAAAGGGTCAAAGGGACAGCACAGGACAAGACAGAAAAGGTACAATTTTGTGATCCTCAGCCTGCTTCAGAGTACTTTTTCGACCTCTGTTACTGAGGCAGATTTACCCTCACAGAAAGAAAAATTCAAAAGAAAGGAAGAAGGGAAGATATATAGTATAATGGCCACCGTTAACAGTGTCTGACTGCATGCATAGGCTGTTCTACTTGCAAGGGGAAATGCTGCACGTGGGAGACTCTTCCCTCATGAATACAACACATGCAGTCAGCTCTGACACCGTCTCATCATAGTACCAGCACGCAAAGAACAGACGTAGTTTTGGTAACAAGTCTCTCATCTATATTTATCTTTTCAAAAACAGGTCTGTAGTTCATTAGTCAGCTAATTTCCTCCCCTGCCAAAGAAGAAAGATAGGTGGGATCAACCACCCTCTGAAACTGCCTCTTTCTCAGCACTGCTTGAAGGAGGGAGCCTACATCCTGACATTTCAGAAGGCTGATATGACTTGAGATTAATTTCTCCCTTGAAAACTTCTACTGAGTGTTAAGATCGAGTTCAAAGACATGTTGACTTTCTCCTACTTGCTCTGTGGGTGTGGTCCATGACTCTAGGCAGATGTTTGGTACTGAATGAGGAGGCCATCAAAATGTCTTGAATATGTTTCATTCTGCCAATCAGTAACTGTACCACGACTAACAAATTTGCAATGCTGGGAAGAGGCCAG
This sequence comes from Pyrocephalus nanus, assembly GCA_038380795.1. Lineage (NCBI taxonomy): Eukaryota > Metazoa > Chordata > Aves > Passeriformes > Tyrannidae > Pyrocephalus > Pyrocephalus nanus. The sequence goes on from CM076259.1 coordinate 45,871,404, forward strand.
ACCTAAAATCGTTTATTCTTGACAACAAATACCTACTTATACAAAAGTTGCACTGACACTGGACAGATTAGACATGGAACAACTCACCAAGGAGAGTAGTACATTCACAATCTGACTTTCTAAAAATCCATTTATTCCAGTAGTCTAAGTCTTGTGGCTCAGAAGAAACCAAGAACCATGCTAAAGCTAAGGAATGCCCCAAACTTTTTGATGACAGCATATGGCTGGATTCCTGTACATCAGTGCCTGCACTGGCAAAATATAAGCCCATAGTGCTTAAAGGCTACAAAAGCCACATTACAAAACCATTATTTGAAATACCAACAAAGCAGCCCCATAGCTCAGCTCTCAGTACCAGCACCCTTCCAAGAAGGTCAACAAATCAACCAGCCAGTGTCAAATTACCTTTAACCTGAATAAACAAAAAAAGTAGAATTTCGCAGGAAGTCCACTTTAAAAGAGGCCTAACAGATTTGATGCCCACCTTTAAAGGGGAAGAATAAAATGTACTGTCATTTTAACTGGGTTTAACTGGATAGACAGAAATCATCTGCTTCCTGTGGTTAGGTTAAAAGGGAGCTTTATAAAGTTAAATAAGATTCAGCTCCCTGTAAATAATATATTGTTAGCAACATATTTGTGTATTTCTGAAGAGACTCATGCTCACTGAAAAGTGTTTCTTTCCTCAACTGACTTCCTACTGTCTGCTTTAATTCACTTGTCTATTTAGGTTCCTTTAGGACTTTTCAAGCACCAGTCAATGAAGGAGAGGAAAAATAACATGAAGTATCTTCTTGCTCTAGTTCAATAAAAGCTACATCTTTTTCCTTTTCTTTAAAGTGCAGGTTTGCTGAGAATCTGAAGTAGAAAGTTTCCTTTGTGAGAAAAGATGCATTTCCAGGATGGTTTCCCTGTAAACTCTCTTCCAAGTGCCAACAGTGCTGTTGTTCCTATGAGATGCATTTGTTACAGAAAGTCAGGCTCAGGCTGAAACAGGTTCTCAAGTAGTTTGTACCACAATGATAGAGAAATCTGGGGATGAAAATCTGTAACATGAAGACAAGTGAGTTTTAGGCTGATATGGCCCAAACTAAGCACACACTGTGGTACTGAGCACAGAGGCTGGTGGTTGTTTCTGTTTTTAATTAAAGCAACAGTCTCATAACTCCAGCAAATGTCAATAATCAGGGTTTGAGGTCATTACAGATGCATAGCAGCTTGTAACTAATTCCCACTTTCCAACAAAAGGAGTATAGGGCATGATAAACTGTTTTTGGAAGAAGAAATCTCTGAATATAACATTATCCCCATAGTATATCTGGCAGCTTCCACACTCTCTGGGCTTTGAAAATGTACTGGTAAATATGCCTCAATGAATTTCCCCTCTCTTTGGATTTGGTCAGTATTTGTTAGTATATGTTTAAGGAATGATGTCTGAAACTAGCCCCTGAAGCATCTTAAACCCTGTATAGTGTAATTTTGATTCTACAATACAATGGAGCAGAAAAAGATGCAGACTTTAAATGAGAATTTTCTCCCTGGCTAGGAGCTAGACTTTCAAGGAAAACAGAGTGCCTGCTCTACTATCCTACTGTTTCCCATGCTGTACTAGGAATTACTGCCTTGAAGGAAAGGCTTTTTGAATTCAATAGCTCCTTCTGGTGGTCTGAAAGAAAATGCTGGTTACAGTCTGCTCACAGTAATGCAGGATCAAGGCACAATTCATTCAGTAATTATATGTATCAGCAACAGCTAGAAGTTAAGTCATAAGTAAAACAAACATTAAAATTATTATTCAAGAAATATGTCATGCCAACTGTATTCTACATTGCTGTCATTAAGGGAGGCAAAGTTTCTAGGAAATCTTCCTTTCCTCCCATTACACCACAATATTGCTCTGAATTTCCTTCCATATTGTAACTAAGAAAACGTGAAGAAAGGTGATTGAATGCAAGATTGCAGATGTCCCAAATTCTGAGCTACAACCCCAGCAAATTTAAGAGAAGTCCTTAATGAAGTATTTGGCAAGGCACACCTCAGTACCAGTGGTTCCGATTTTGAGCTAATGATCAACTTAAAAGAGGGGAATTTTGTCCAAACCTTACTGTAGCAATAGGAATGTGCTAACAATAGGAATGTGTATTTGGTGAGGCTCAAAGACATCACCATCAAGAGGGAAGAAGGCGTTACAAAATCTCTGATCAGTAGACTTTGAGATGCTCAAGATCTTTTATTGTTTTTCCTTCTCCCTCTCAGAATGTCCAGTGTTTAGGTACTATCTTCTCTTAGGCTCACCTCTTAAAGAGCAACAACCACACAGCATTTTGTCCTAGTCAGTCTCAGTAACATCATATCATTCCCCAACTATATAAACAAAACGTTATTTTGGGAGTTAAAAGCAGCACTCCTTAGCCTTGTGTCTCAATGGTGCATTGTATTTAATTAACATAATTCACTGTCAGGGTGCTACAACGTATTTCCTCTCTGATGGTCCTTTTAAGACTTATCTGGTGAGACATTCATGGTTGCTGTCAGAGGTCTCCAGAGATCTTTCACATCCCACCTCCAGCAGTGCACATGTGATAACTCCGCTCAGGTAGACTGCTGTTGCCTTACATTCTGCTTAAGTGAAGCACCAAGCAGAGCTTGAAGTTAAATCAACATTTTTCAAGAAGACAACTGGGTCACCATCTGTCCACCCTTTCACCAAACTTTACAAAGTTTTACTTGGCAAAAAGCAAGATTTTATGAAAACAATGAATAAGACAGGTATTTAATGAACTTTAAAATTCATAAGACATATCTACCTAATTACAATTTCATTTGAAGTGTTTAGAATCCAGATTTTGTTTCAAGCCCATACAGTATAAACTGAAGTGAAATCCATTTTTGCCCAAAAATATATACCTAGTAAAAAACAGTACTAATGGCAAAAAGAAACCCCCAAAATCAGAATCTAAACAATAATGAATTTTTTTCTAATCTGCATAGCTTTTCAATCAACAGCCCTCATTGACATCAGTGTGAATTTTTGAAGATGGTCTGATTGGTACCATCACTGAATTACCAAAGGAAACCTAATTTCACACATTTAAAAGTGATTAATTTCTAACTTGATGATAATATTTGGTCTGGAGCCTACTCAGAATACTGTGAAAAAATTGGTTTAGCATTGACTGCTGGTGCTCTACTCCCAAGTGATTCAAACCCTTCAATTCATCATTAGCTGTTACTCATTATAAAGGGTGCTCCACATTATACAGTTACCAGGGATGTTCCTGAACTAGGGGTTCTAGAAAGATATAAACAGAGAATACATCTCTGGGAGAGCCAAAGAAGGGCTCTGTCCCTGACGGGACACATGAGGATTGCATCTATGGGACACTGGAAGAAACGTGAGAGAGGTTTTGAAGGAAAAAGCTTGCAGTCAGGGTGCCTTGTGCTAATCAGTTCTTACTTTCGTGGACAGTGAAGGACTGTGTGGCTCTAAGTGAAAGCCTTGAAAGTAGAAGAGTTATAGGAAGGAAAAAATGTGCCAGGTTTCCATGTAAATAACAGCAGGGCTCTAGTTGTAGGGTGAGCATGTCAAACTAGAATTTCTGTTGACTGTGCACAGTTTCAATTGACTCTTACCTGACTTTTAATTACATTGTGTATGAAAGTAGCGTGTGAAGCTCTGGGGAGCAATTAGGGGCCCGTCCCATTCTATTAGAGACTGTGCATCCACAGTACAAGAGAAATTCCAGCAGTCTTCATTAAATACACACATAAAATCAAAACCAACCAGAATATTTGGGGCCTGAGTTTGCTGTGACTGTAAGAACACAGACATGGATTCAAAACAAAGGTCTCCCCACACAAACTTTAAACTGTTAGAGTAGCCACTGCTGGGGACTTAGGAAAAAGGAAAGATCAGGGCAAGTTTACCATAGTTTTTTCACTGATTACTTTCAACAATCTTTGTGTAAGGACTTCCAAAGCCAAAGTTATTTAAGTGTCTTTCTATACAGTAATATTGGATGGACCTTCTTCTTTGTCTGCTTACTCTGTAAAGCCATTTACATTTGTGGCTGCTACAGAGTCTGTGTAATAACTAGTTCTATAATTGAATTATGAGACTGTATTCAGTATCCAGCCTTGCTTATTTTCCTGTCTGGATACCTGGTAATTTCACTGGACACTAAATACTGGTTGTCTATTCCACCTCCACATGACATTCATAACTCCATACATTACTGTTACACCCTCACTCTATTTTCTTGTTTTCAACCTGAAGGGACAAATGGGTTGAACTCATTTTTCCCATACAGATATTTCTCTGTCCCAATGCACATCTAATGACCCAGAGGTACAGAGTTAAATGGTCATTCAATAGGCCATTTCTTTGGTAAGGTGAGGGGTTATCTGCTCTCTCCTAACTATACCAAACTATCCCAAGAACAGTGACCAAGGTTAAGAACAATGGGTTCACTGTCCCCACTGTGATGCCTTACTCCATTTTGTTTGTCTGTGAGAGATGTTTAAATGGTGTGACTGACATAATCTGTCAGGTAATAAACCCAAACTATTTTTACCTCTCCATCATGAAAATTGACCATTTATTCCATTTATTTATTTTTAACTCTTTGATTTGTACCTTTTATCATCAGGTATTTGACCACTTTGTTCCTTAAAGAGTGTCTGGTAAGGAAGGAACATATCAAATGACTTTTCGAAATAAAGCATGATTAACTAACCCAAATGTTCTTTTTAATACAGTCATTGACTCCAGTACCCTGATATATTTATCAAGTTTGATTTCCCACTATAAAGGCACCACGGCTCTTTTCTCCTATACTATATGTATTTGTCTTTCTACCAATGACACATCAGAGAGCAGCTTCTAAAAGTAAAATTCTGTTTAAGGAGATCATATAAAACTGGTCACCTAGATAAAAACCGAATGTGAGTATGACAATTCAAACTAACTGGAAGGCTGTTAAAGTGAGATCAGTAAAAGCAGGCATCACAGACTGGAGTTTTGTTCCTCTCCCTATTGCTGACTTGGTAGATGAGATAAAATAAGCTATTTTGCAACTCTGTGTTTCCCTCCCACTTCTTTCTGAAACAACTTTGCAGGTCAGGATTGTTTCTTGTACAATGCCTTGCTGCAGAGATGCTGTGAGGTTTAACCTAAGGCCATGAATTTCAACAGACTGAGCAGAAAGTCTGCTATTTGTGCTCATCCAAAAGAAGATTCATGAGCTATGCTGTCGTGTTCCTGAAGAGAGAGGGACTCACTAGAAAAAAAACGGTTTGGTGAGGTGTAGGCTTGTGCTTTTTGACAGAACAGCTTGCCTGTGGCCATGGAGGAAGTTTGTAGCAGCTATAGGAGGTGAAGCAAGACACCTTCCACCGCTCAGCTCAGTTCCTTGCCTGCAAGGCTTTATTCCTTCCCTTCACAGCATGTGCAAGAGGGAACCTCTGTGTCAAAACATCTCTAAGTCTGAAACCAGACATCTAGTGTAATGTTCTTAGAAGGTTAATAATGCCACTAGCAGCTGAACTGAGTTTAAATAAATGACAGTGTTAGAAAGATGACTGTGACCCTATGGAGAATTAGTATGTCAAAGCATATTTATTTCATATCAGCTGAACTATAATCAGCAGAAATTTTAACTCTTATTTGAGCAAACTATTTGTATTACTTTGGAAAAGATTTTTATCCTGCTTGCTCTAACATCCCCTTTTCCGCTGTCACTGGTAGAAAAGGGGCTCTGGAAATATTAGCAAAACCCCATTAAGTGTTTAATAAAGAAATAAACCAAATCATTTTTCTGTAGTTTGCTAAAGCCTAGTAACATTTAAAATGTATTACAAGGGCTGAATTATTTTTCTGATTTGATCTGGGCTCTTTGACAAGCTGGCAAGAAGGTATGAGTACATGACAAATACATTTTTCTGAAGTTTACTACAGCTGGTGAATTACTTTCTCAGGAACTACAGAGTGCTTAATATCAGTTTGGATCTGTGCTTTTCCTGGCTTATGGAAGAGAGATTTAAGCAAATGGCATTCTCAAAGATTCAAAGACTCAGTGCCTTGTTTGAAAAGGAAATTTTGTCTTCTACATGCACAAAAAAAGATAAAGTAAGCCACTCCAAATACACTACTTCAGAGCCACTAAATTGAAAGAGAAAAACAGAGTCTAGCACACTACCTCTTCAGTAGTATGGGTCCCTGGCCTATGGCTGCGGCTTAGTCCCATCTCAAGGACTAGGACTGGGCTTTACAACTGTTTATTACAGTAGTGTTAAAGTAGGCACAAAGCACAGGAAGCTTATGTTTAGAATTATCAAAACTGTGCAACTGAATGAATGTCTTGAGATTGTTAACTGATAAGCAGATGGGTAATGGACTAATGATCAAGATGTTTGTAGACCATCAATGAACTATCAGAAGTTTGCACAAGATACCTTTAGTGTGGCTTATCTCATCCATTAAAATGTATATATGATAAGGGTAACAGATCAGAAAACACTGGAATACAAACTCACTGTTCTGACAGTGATCAGAGTTTCAGTGCATAGTTAGCACTTGGATAAAAACGTACAGCTAAAAATTACAACAAACATATGTTTTATGATCAGGTAAATGAAGAACTGCCTAATTGTTTGCATGAAGTAATTCCATACATAGGGAAGAAATCTTTCTCATGTTTGTCCAAATGTCCCTCAGAGCATTTGATCAGCAAAAGACAATAGTATTTGTTACTTAAAGGCTGCAGAAAATAGCATGTGTGTTCACTTCAGTTCCCAAACTACTACAAATTTCCAGACAGAGAAGAAAGTATAAATGATTCTGGCAGGAAGTTATTGCATATCCCTGGTATAGAACCAGTTTGCTGTATGCTGAAGCATCAGTGATGCCTGCAGTAGCATGAGCTACCCCTGAAACTATAGAGACAAAACTACAAAGAGAATGAAAAGCCCAATCATTATAGTTTCAACCTTACTGTCCTCACTAGATAATCAGTGCCTAGAAATGGAGAATTGGGGTAACTATCTGCAAGAGCTGCTGCTGCTTTTGGTCAAAGGTATTCACAGTGTCTTCTGTGTTAGCAACAGATAGGAAACATGTAGATGTAACAGCATTTATTGCTGTGTAGAAGATAGTGGCTGTTGTGGAAGAGTTAGCTGCCCAGATACTCACATAAACAGAGTAACATACAAGCCATGTTGTATCTTATTTCTAGTTTCCTACTAATTTCTAAGACCAGTCCAAACCAAATTTCTTCCATCCTGCTTCACCTTTCCTGTGTTTTTTGCTAATGTACACATCTCTCCAGGCTTAATTTTTACCCCCAGCTAATTTGTCTTGGGTCTCATCCTTCTCCCTATTTTGCTATTTGTTTCTTCCAACTTCTCATTTTTCTTTCCTGCTATATTTTTCAACATCATCATGATGCTGAAACGATCTCCTCTTCCACTTTTCTTAAGAGCCAGAAGAGCTCCTGTCTGCTAGCTCAATTCACTTTTCATCCTCATCAGAAGCATTTACTGTCTTGTGACTCTTGCCATCTCTGCAGTGGTTGCATAACTACTCTTACTAGATGCAAGAAGACAGAGTTTGATTTAAAGATTATGTCCTCAATATAGCTGCACCAAATACCATACATGTGCTATTTTCATCCCCACTGTGCAGTGGCAGTGACAATCTCACAAGGCAAAAACTTAAATACACTCACAACATTAAAGATCCTCTGATAATCTCTGCTGCTGTTACATTTGCTCTCTCTGACCCTGCATGGCAGATGTCTCCTCTAGATCTCTCTCTCTCCTGTATTACGCAATTCCACACACATTAGTACCTTTCCTAGGTCTCACTCCAGGGCACAAAATCTCACATGTACCAATGTACCACCGCTGTGATGAAGTAAAATCACATGCTGATACTCAGAAGTTTCGAACAGGGCTAGACACAATAAGGGCACAATTCATATGGCTTACAGTTTAGCCAAATTAGTTTTGGAAGATCTTACTCTGAGGTCTTATACAAAGAAAGTTACTGAGCTGGTGAAGGAAAGAATTCTTATCACAAAACCTAACTCTGTGAAGGCATTCCTGGTACATTTGCTTCTGGCACAAGACAGTGAAACTATTTTGTACATCTGCTGAATGTGAGAGACATCCCCTTCTTCCCTCTGTCAGTAGATGTTTTGTGCTGTTGTTCCCTAGAGCTTGTTTAAGTCATCATTCCAGACATATGATGTCTAGTGTGCTAACAACCACTGTGTTCTTTGTCTTCATTATAGGAGGCAGGCTTAAGAAGGAAATTTAGTAGAAAGGTTTATTATAATCCTAGAGAACAGGAGAGCAGAATCCCCACACTTGCTTGAGCCTTTCCCTGTGCGATTTAAATTCTACAGATTTATGTTGTTCCTAGTTTTGTAATTCTTCAAAGACCATGGCAAGGATGCTGAGAGCATTTTGGCAGTCTGTAGCCTGCTCCGAGTCAGGTCTGGAATTTCCCCTGCTGTTGCCCACTATTGTAATTTTCCCAGAAATTTTCACACCTCCCTTTCTTTTGCAAAGCCAAACCAGCTGCACTACAGCTCCCCACTCTGCCATCAGCTGATAAGAATAGCCTGTTTGTCTTTATGACAACAGTTCCTGAAACCTCCTTGTCATGATAACAAAGCAATAGTCAAGACTAACAAGTCAGCCTTGAAAACTTGCAAGCAGGGCCGTGAGCACCGCTTGCCACGTGAAGCAGCCTGTGAGAATGCAGAACTGCCTCAGCAAGAGCCAGCTCTGCAGCATCGTGGGTCCTGCTTCTTCCACCTGCAGGAAAGACAAACAACCCTTCAGACAGTCCTGTCACTTAAGGACATGACAGCCTGAGTTTCTTTAACCATACTGTAGGACAGAATGCCATGGTAGCAATGAGCTCTACTAAGTCGCCTCTGTACCTGTTGCAAACATTGTCTGGAACACCACGTCTCTGAACTCTTTTGCTCTTCTATTTGGCCATGTAGCCATCTCAAGTGAACTCAAAAAATTACTATTTCAACTGTGACCCTATGAAAATATTTCATCTATCTAAAACATAAGCTTTCTTTAACTGAGGAGTTATTACTTGCCCAGTAAACCTCCCCCCCCCACCTCCGTATATATATATATATATATAATTATATATTCAATATATTGATTTATATATAAAAATATATCTATATATAAATACATATTTACATTTATAAATATAAATAACCCTGCTCCTAAAATTAAACACTGACTGCAGAATTTTTAGGTGTTCTTGGTTTGGTTTGTTGATTTGGTTTTATGGGAATTTTTTTACTCAGAAATCCTGTATTCTGAAAAAGCCTTAAAACACTTGGATTGCCCAGTAGCTTTCTAGTAGTTTAGATTGCTGTGTAATGCTGTAATTTTGCAGTGTGAGAAACACCATTGCAGTTTCTAACTGACCTGCACTGAATTAATTTTTAAAGTTGTTTAATTATGCTAACAAGATCACAATAATTAAAATAGCTTCAGGGGCAAGTGCATAGAGCTGGGAGTTAGCTCTGTCATCCCTGTGAGAAAAAAAAATTCATGCTTCCTCTTGAGCTACTTTAAGCTAGCGATACAAATCCACAGAGCTCACATTAAAGCAAGCCTGATTGACAACCTACCATTCAGAGCAACCATCTCAGATTTCTGCAATTAGCATGTGCTCTAAAATTTCTGATTCTGAAGGCTTGGTCTTTAATTTACATTTTGAAAAGGCTCTTAAGAATGAAGATGCCAAGACTGAGCAAATGCACTGCTCTTGAGACACATTCTGCATATCTGCAAGCTCAGTAAAATTGTGTTGCTGTTAAAATCTATAGGATAAGCATCACATGGGGAAAAAATGACTGTGCTTACCAAGTCGGGAGCACTGAAGGCTTTCATGGAGAAACTCTGGAAAAAGACAAAAGAAACTAGTGAATGTACTGAAATAGGGAGACTATATTAAATAATGCAGAAAGTCACAGACAGCACTTGCTAATCCCTGAAATCTCTTCATGGCCTTAATAGCAGCTTTTTATATGGAAAACTCTATATTCAAGAGGTCTACATACAACTTAATCACAGAAAAAAGAGAAAGCAGAGATATATTAGACATATCGCCCCATCTGCTGCCAGCGACTGATTTTTCTTTGTCAAGTTTTGCTTTAGAGGACCCAAGAAATCAGATTACTTATTGTTTACCCAGAAAGATTAATTCACATTTCAAGACCATTTTTCTGAAAAATAGGAGACTTGAAAATCAATGAGATACAATCTGTAAGCATCAATGCCTGAATAGGTCTCATATTGGAGTGCTGAGCTCAGCACACAATGGGTAAAACAATATTGGCAAGATCAGTTACTGACATTTTGATCATGTCACACACTTGAAGTTCCAGCAATTGCACCTTAGTTTGCCTGGACCTGAGATACAATTTCTGTTACATAAGGTTCTCAAAAATAAAGATGCCAAATTATCTAGGCCAGTTTTAATAATGATGTATTTGTTGTGTGATCTTAGTCTGATCATTAATTCAACTTTTTTAGACTATCCATTTATGTGGGATGACTTGCTGTTTTTGATGCTTATGTGAAGTAGAAGAAGGAAGGAAGGAAGAAAGAATGAAAAAAGGCCTGTTTAAGTGGATTCTTGCAACACAATGACATTACCAGCTCTCTAACTTCCAGCTCAAAGAATCATCAAGGATTAAACAATGTCTGAATGAAAAATATTTAGTGGTATTTAACTGTTCACTACACTGACATCTACTTTGCTGTATCTGATAATAAATTAAAATGTTGGCATTTATAATTAGAGTATATGAATGCATTAACATGACAACATTATCCCCATCCAGAAAATCATCTAAGATATTTACATTTATCATTTTCTTCTTCTCCCTCTTCTATGCAGGAAGCTTACAATTTAACTCTCTGATTAAAATGACTTTGAAAATCTGGTTACCTATTCCTACAGTAATTACACAGTGCACTGCATTAGCACGCACATCACCAGCAAGCTGAGGGGCATGATTTTGGCCTAAGCCAGCTACCGCTTTCACACATCACACCAAGCGGAGACAGTAGAGGAATAATGCCCGATAAACACTGTGGATGCAGGTGTGTAGTTTTAGAAAGGGGGCTAGAGAGTTTAATTGCAGGAATGTAAGCTGAACTGCACTAGTCGCCCTCCAGACAGTGAGTCTTGTCCCCTTTCACTCACTGGTACGGATGTTGCCATAAGACCAATAAAGGCCGAGTTATGAACTGCACTTCTCATCTTTACTATCACTCTTGTACTAATTGAAGAAATCCCTTAAGGAACCACAGCAAGATTTTTATCTCCAGGCTTTAACTCAACACTATGCAAATTAACATTTATTTTTATCCCACAAAGTAGAAATTAAGAAAATAACCTAAGAATACGTTATATTCCTTGGAGCTTTAATGGAGAAAGCATGAAAATCATCTGATATATCTAAACACTGTTTCTGCAGTTCAGGGAAAGGCTCAATGCATATGATACAGAATCTTAGCTAGTCTGCCACCTTGTTTTTGCAGTTTCAGTAATTTTTACATTAACACTATATTTTTTTACCATTAAGGACTGGACAAACCTCACACAAGGTTTAGAATTATAAATACAGATGCCCTCAATCAGGAACTATCATTTCACTGTAGCTGCTGAATCTTCCTTAGATTAAAGCTATCATACAGATCACTGACCAATAAAGCTGCTGAACAGTTTTTATTCTTTTGCATCAAAATAATTAATTTCTAGTAAAGGGACAATAGCAGCGCTGTGTTTCACCCCCCTGTCTATGGTTCCCCGCCTGTGATCCAGCAGCCCAGCTTATCTGTACCAGTCACATGCAGATGTTGACTGTAACAGATGCCAATAAACAATGGAACCAGCAAAGCTAAGGGAGGGCATGAGAAGGAAGAGAGAAAGCAATGATTGGGTTTTGTTAAGCCATTCATGAATTTGAATAATTAAGGTTAATTCATCAAAAGCCAGACTTGATGCTCCCTGCTCTGCAACCTCCTTGCTGCCGTATCAGGTCTACATGTAAGCTACTTTCTGATGTTTCAGTAAAAATAAAGCTACTGAAAAAAGACTCTCAGCAAAAGTGTGTTCTCAGTAATTTCAGTTTGTATACACCATTTTTTAAAAACAGTAATGCTTTGTATTTGTAATGCAGCATTGTAGCTTGCAATGCTCCAAGGATATAAACAATATTTATGAAGGCAGCTCAGATTGATAAAGCTGGAAAAAAATTAGGAGCTCTCAAGCACATAGGCCCATTTTCAGTTCTAAATCTCCAAGCTAAGCCAAGAGCATGAATCATTGCACTGACTTTAATGTAAGTGAATTAGTATTTTTCAAGGAAAAGGACAGTTGGTGCCAAGGGAGCAGAAGAGAATGTTAGCAGAAACATAATGATAATATTTTAGTCTCTGTGGGACCAGAACTCAGTAATTATTGCCTACAGAACAGTGAGCACTTAATAGAGAATACTGAGTGGAGGACACACTACCAACTGGTTTTTCTGCTGAGTCCATGTTTTTTTAGTATTCACTAAAGTTGAGAATTTTAGTTCCCAGGCTAATTTCTCAAGGTATTTTTTATCCATCTCTTAAGTGTAAGAGATCAAAATGTGGCCTTTGTGATGTACATTTCCATAAATTTGACTGGAGATTTCAGAGTGAGTTTTATCCATTACCTGTGTGAATTAATTCTGCTGCTTAGTTCTTATTTCGTTTCATTCCTACAATCTTGATTTGGCACTCTGGATCAGGCATATCATCACATCCTACTACAAAAGATCCACATCATCCAAGGCTGGGAAGAGAGTTGATGGGAAGCTCTACTGCAGGGTAGATCTTCTTCCAAGAGAGTGTTGGCTTACAGAAAGATGGGATGTCAGTCTGTACATAGTGTTATCTAGTGATTTCAGATTCAGATCTCTTACTGGAGTAAGGAGGAGGTAATTCTTTTTATACACAACATAATAATCTACCAATGAGCTGGAAGAATGAGAGTCACTGTAGCAGAGCTGATCTATTCCCACAGTAATGCAGAAACTGATCTGAAAGGCACCAGAACCAAGCATGTATTGGCTTCATTAGCCTTTAAAGAAGTTGAATCTAACACTCTTGAGAGCTTTTCTGATGTGAAAAGTACTCTAGTCACAAGAAAGGAGATAGAAAAGTTTAAACAAGATAGAACAAGTTTAAAGGATGTTCTTTAAAGGTGCATTCTCCATACAAAACAAGTAGGTTGCTTTAAAATTACAACAAGATTAGGTCTGTGAATTGCCTTATCTTTCACACCAGCCTTTAACAATTTGTATTTGTCTGTGGTGTACGAGGCCCACATGCTATGGAAAGACCACCACCATCCCTCTTTGTATGTTCTTTATTACAAAAACAAAATTCCTAGAGGCAAGAAATTGTGACCCTCCACATTATGCCCCACAAGTTTCTTTATGGACAACATCTGTGGCATGTCCAGGTAACACTACAGAGATGCTGCATGTTTCCATTGCTGCAATGGATTTTCCTTCTGCAAGCATCATCTATTTTGCCACATATTGGAGTGGGCAGAGAAGGGGCTTGGGCCCAGCAGCAAATGTCATGTGAGCTCTGGTCACATCTACTCACATCAAACTGATAATATGACCTCGCTTGACCCTGATGGACTCTGCATGCAAGGGAACATTTATGTAACAAGCTGAGCAGGCAATCCACCACCGATAATGTGGTAAACAAGCTCACCAGGACTGCTCTGGTGCAGCAAATCACTAAGCACTTTGCACCACTAGGCATATTTCCCAAGCTAACATATAGTCAGATACAACTTTTAAAACACAAGCTTTTTCCTGGATGTCCCACGACACGGCAACCATAGTTCCTCCCTGGAGGAGGAATGAGCTGCCTCTCTCCTAAACCACCCAACGTGGAGACCTGTCAAGTCCCTTCCCAAGGCTAGAGTGAAGAGGATGCAGCTCCCAGTTTCAAAGGAGTGGAGTCAAAAGACAGCTAAGCCCCTGTTCCCACCTCCATCACCTCTGCCTGTATGCCAGTGGGGTGCTGGCTCTGGGGAGGAGCTCGACACCCCACTGCTCATCCCTGTGCCTGTGTGAAGCCTGGCACTGAGCAGGAAAAACTGGCTGAGTAGTTTGTATAAAGTTCTTAAAAAATGAAAGCTCTGAATGGGTATCTCCTAATCTAAATTAATTTTGTTAAACCAGTTGTAAATCTGATGTAGCTAAAGTTTATTATTACATGCCAGTTTTGAATTTCAAATTAGCCAAGGTTCTAGGGCCTGGTGCTGCAGCACTGCTCTGAGGTATGTAATATAGCAGCTATAGGTATACCAGATATAAAACCTTCATTCAGGGCAATATGAGTGGACTAGACAAAAAATAAATGGAGGAAAACCCCATTAATGCAAACAGAAGTGTGTGCACGAACCAGCATCACTCAGTGGGGCTCATGGCACTGAAAATCCTTCTGGGACAGCACGGGATCAAACAAAACATATTTTGAACCAGTCAAGTACTGGCAGGTTTGGAGATGATGAATGCCTTTAAGTATCTATAGGGAATGCAGCTTTGTTTTCTTTTACAAGACAATAACAGCTTCTATCAGCACATATCACTCCATGATAGGTGATTAAAACCTTTAAGGAAAGGAAAACCAGATTTTAGTCAGGTAAAAATGAACTTTATGTCTCTGAATTTCCTTCTTTTGTCCCCATTAAAAATATTTACAAAAGGATTTTTTTCTAAACTTATTCATAATTAAGTTCACTTATAAATCTGCTTCTGTATCCATAATAAAATTATAGAATATTTTTTCAGCTATTTGGTATTGAAACTTTAACAATACAAAGCACAAGTATTTTCCCTAATGTTTCAATATGTACTCAAGTGATAAAAACCTCAGCTGAACACACAATCTGAAAATCAGTTATGATCCACTCCAAAGGTTTAAATATTCATATCTGTACTAATAGTTGAGTGAAAAGAAGTTGTGAGCAGGCAAAGTAAAATAACAATTTGTTTTTCAAGTATTTATGCGGAAAAAAAAAATCTTCTATTTATCTCAAATTAGTGTTCTGTGTAATCACTGCTCTTGATAAACAAGAAGAATTCAAAGAAAATTATCACAGTTTTATTTGTAAGAAATATCTCCAGTGCAATTGTTTTTGTCCACCTGATCATTTCCAAATCACTTTTATATCGTGCACACAAGTATAAAGGAGGAAATTGTGCAATGATAGACTCTAAGACAGTGAATGGGAATGCTACCTGACTTTCACCCTACCTGGAATCAGAAGAAGAAAAAAGCCACCCTTAACTTTGCCACCCGCTTTGAAATTCGGAAAAAGCATCAACATCAACCCTCAAAAGCTGAGATCTGTAGTATTTATGCAGAAAAACTTCCCATGGGACTTGGAGAGGAAATGGAAGCCGAAGTTTTCATTGCCTTATCCAAGAATTACTTCAAAATATAATTTATCAGACAAATTATAAGTGTAAGAAGGCAGTAAATACTCATGGATTGTTCTCTGAATTTGCAGAAATCAGTAGCAAAACTCCCATTGATTCAAGCACCCATCATTTCATTAGGCAGGAAGGAAATGCAAAGATGGGGGAGGAGCTTTCTCCTTTTGAATTTTCGCTAGATAATTAGTTAAGCTTCAACAATTTTCAATATAGGTCATAATCGCTTCAAACTGCTACACTCACGTGATCAGTATCTTTCGCAGACAATGTTGCACCACAGGGAATAGCCAGCGTAATTATATGGCACAGTTTGGCTTGAATTAATAGTTCTGAGAACTCAGCTTAAAACAGATTAGGTTTCAAAGTTGTCCAGATCAGTTGCCTAGAAAGGCCTCTTTTTGTATTAGTTTTTTGTAAAAGAAAATGACCCACAAAGTTATTTTTGCTCACAGAGGGCTGTGGACTCTCCAGCACTACTTGGAGTTAAGCGTTTTATGACTAACACTGCTCCAAGGTGCTTCAATATGAGCAGCAAAGGCCAGAGGAGTTCTCCCATGCATATCCTTTACCCTACAGAAGTTTGCTCCACTTGGCTGCACCTGCCGGAGAGGCAGAAACAGTACTTTTTACCATAGGCAAGAGAAATGAAGCTTGCAGCTAGAACTGATATCATATGATACTGCCTGTATGACACAGGCAGTTTGCCGGTTGCCAGCTGCTGAGAACTCCTGCACATTACGCCTGTCTCTGGCTGAATTTTTTGGTGGGAAGTTTTAATCAAACCAGTTCAACTTTTATTCTAACTAAGATCATGGAAAATGTTACAGTCCTCTCAAGAGCTCTTATTTAAGAATCTCTAGCAGCACTTTCTTTGAGACATAGACTTGAAATTCGGGGTTAGTGAATTGTCTGGCCCCTGGCATAGGCATTTGTCATTATACAGAAGTTATGACACTCACTCCTGTATTCTTATAACCATTTGTATTGATGAGCTCAAAAAAGCTGGATTTGAGCATGGAGTGATAAGCAAAGCAAGGAGAATTACAGGACCAGAATAAAAGCAGCTGTGTGAAGGTGGCAGAGGGGGGCAAACAGCCACAGAAGAAAAGGGCTTATATGCCCAGAATGGAAAGATGCAAGAAGGGAATAAAAGGAGAGAAGTTCAAGGTGAAAACATTTGTAAGAACCAGAAAACTCCAAATTACAGGACTTATAGCTGATATGAGGTTTCCCTACCAGTGAGAACATCTGGTTTAGATATTAATAAGCATTCCATGTTGTTGAAAACTGTTCAGCAACAGGTAGCAGAATAGTACCTGTGTCATTTACTCCATAAACTCTAGATATGGAGGTCTCTGCTGCAAATGTTGGCAGTATCAAAGTCTGAACCACGAGGATGACTCAACAGAGTATCAGTACATCTCCACAGTGTAAACTAACAAAAAAACAGACACTCATGCACTCCTCCTGCATGTGTGAGTTCCTATTTGAAAAGGCAGGAATATAGCAGAGAGGGAAATTTTTAAAGTTGGAAAATTAAATTTTAACCATGCAACCTTGTTTTGGCACAACAGACTCCTGAGCTGTACTGCTGACACAGAGGGAGGGGACACAAAGCTCAGCATCTGGATCAAGTCCTCACTCGCACACTAACATTGCTGACACAACTCCTCGGTCATCTTTCTCTAAGCTGAAGACTTCTAGCAGTGTAGTTGTCTTCCTATTCTGTATTTAAGGTTATTAGTTCAAATTTTGGTCATCGCTTAATCCTCAAAGCCATTTCCTATCAGATTTTATCCATTCCCTACTGTCCTTTGAGGTACCTATTTCTCCTAATTGCCTACATTTTTATTGGTAAAATCTCCATGTCACTGACACATCTGCTGCCAGATATGCACCATATGCTTCTCCTTCTCTCCAAGCAAAACAGTTACCTGAGTTTAAGCTGTGAAGTAACACAGTGCGGGATAATTTCATGCATCTTTTGCATCAGGAAAATGTTGCTTATAACTGTTTTCCTTACAGAATGTAATAATTATCCTAATAGGCCTTTTTTATCAGTAAATTAAGTCCAGTGAAAACATACAGTACATGCCTGATTAGAGAGATCTTAATTAACTTTCAGATAATTAAACTCCTTTCAGATGATTAACCCCATTTTGGGATTTATATGGACAGTGTAACAAAATATGCCAGAAGGTAACAAAAACATTATGAATATTCATTCCTAAATGAATATTCTCTACAGAGAGTATTGAATACTCTACAGAGCCCAGGAGACATCTGTCAGTCTTCTGTGGGGCCGTGTATTATCAAGCTTGCTGAATAGATCTCTTTTAGACAATACTAAAAACCCCAGCCTTTTATGGGGGAAAACACATTTTGTTTTTATTCATATCAGTTTCTAGTTTCTTATACTGAAGCTGTTCTTATCTTAAAAGTGTACATTTTTCTAAGTTTATTAAATCCTGATTCAGTTCTGAAGCCATCACACACCCCACCGGCACAGTGTAATTAGTGACTGGCATTTTTATATACAGATATTGTAGCAGATGGCACACTCAAGATCTCTGTATTTTGAACTAGCAGGAAATAATTCATTAAATGCTTTTTAAATGGAAGTGTGATTTCACTAAAAAAAACCCCAAACCTGCCATAATAAATCTTACTCTTGGATGGGGGAAGTTGAAGGATGGGACACATTTGTGTCACCAATAGTATTTCAATGTCTTTATAGTGATTTATTTTAAATTCTTATATCTGAAGTAAACTAACAGTGAGTATTTCACCAAGATACACATCTTCTCTGTAAGACAATGAAAACATGAAAATATATTCAGTTCTATTCAGGATTCACAATACAAGCTAATGAAATTCAGTCCAATAATAGGCTCACTAATGTTATGCAACCTCCTTTTCTTCAGCCTCTGAGTCTACTCAAAGCACAGTTCTGTCATCCCTGAGTTAGGCACATAAAGAGAATAGAGAAAATATGAGAATAAGACCAGTCAAGTCAGGCTTCAGCTGTCTCTGAAATAATTTTTACAATTCCTCCCCCCCACCCTCCCTCTTTTTTATTATTTTAATTTTTTATTAACTTCAGGACTGAAACAAACAAAAATTGAAGTCATTGAAGTTCTCATGCAGTTCTCCACTTCAGTAGTGATACACTGATAAACTGAATGAACTGAAAACATCACTCCACAACTAAACTAACTTCAAATTAGTGAGAAAGTTACTAATGTTACCCGTGAAAACCAATGGGACACAATCTCTCTGCAGCCCAACAAAGTTGCTATAAGAGGCAGCAAAAGCAGAACTCAAATGAGGGTCTTGCAGTCCTACAGAAACAATGTCCCCAGACAAATAGAGCGCTTTCGTAAATTAGTTTATAGGAAAACTCTGCTAATGTATGGCAGGTATAAGCTGGGTGTACAAGGATGTCCTTTTGATCAGAAACAAAGTAGTTGACATATGAGATCATTCTAGTGATGGTCATATTATTTCAATTTCCCTAACCTCTCAAATTGAAAGAAAAAAAAACAACCAACCAACCAAAAAACCCAACAGAAAAAAAAAATAAAATCTAAAAAACACTCTCAAAAGAAACTCCAGGTTATTATAAGTACCACGCTGCCCAAGGACCATTTTCAGCAACTATTGAGTATCAGCACACTACCAAACAGTAATTTGGCAACTACAGAGACATGGTTATTCAAGAGTTAATCAGCTACCCTTATGTGGCTGTGCTGTTTTTTGCCTCCCAGAAGTGCTCCTTCCCAGTAGATTGCCAGGTAGCGTGGGAAGCTGATTCTTTGCTTCCACTAAGCCCTCTTCTTCTGACAAGTGGAGTACAGTTCCAGTATTGCCAATATGAGCATTAAACTGTTTTCACCTTATTTGAACCAGATTTTCCTTTTGCTTCAATATTATTTTCACTGCTAGCTTCCTCTGAGAATCTGTTTGAACAGGAAACCCCATATGCCCATATGCCAGGGTTTAACAGCTAAATGGAGTGAGAAAATCTTCAATTAGCTGAAAGTGTTTTCAGCCAGGCAGGCTGAGAAATGTCTGCTGACCAAAAAGCTGAAAAAGCTAATTTAGCAGTCACTGTATTTTCTAATTATTAAATTCCAGCAGAACATAAAATATTTAGTGCCGTTAATTGAAAAAAAAAAAACAAACAAAAAACAAATCAAACAACAAAACCCAAACACAATGAACCCAAGAGTAATATAGCAAATTTTTTGGATAGTACAAGCCCCAGATTTGTTAAGGAGGTGGTAATGAATCTCCAAAGTAAATCAAACAAATTGTTCAGCTTCCAGCATCAAATAACTGCTTGCATTTTGAGCATATTAAAAGAAATACTTTTATTCTCAGTGATCAGTTACAAGCCAGTTTCACAAGCAGTCTTTGCAGAGTTACTTTGACATTATTAGGAAAAATTAGAGAACAGAACAGGAAATTTTAAGTAGGTTTAGATGAGCAATTAACTGATAGTCTTCTCTAAAACACAAATAATTCTCCTCAGTAGTTTATTATTATTTCCATGGCAGTAGTGTTTTGAGATTTAGTCATGGCACAGGTTCCCTTTTTGCTAGACGCTGTACAGGAACAAAAAGACAATCCTTGTCTTGAAGAACTCACAGGCAAGCACATGGCTATTTGCTAGACAATACATTTTAGACCATAATTGCCTCATTTGTACCAACCCTGATCATCTCTCATCTTTCTTAATGGAATCAAGTTATTGACATCACAGTTGCTGGATACAGAATATACGTTTATATGAGACCATATGCACAGTTATTATGAATTTCTTATTCAGAAAGCATATAATTTCTTTGGCTTTGATATACTAAACAGTAACTGACAAGTCAGGTACTCTTCTCTGAAAATATTTAATCAGACAAAGCTAATTCAGCTTTGCTGGCCATGAGCTTCTGTGCATTAAGCCATCTGCTTTTGTGGGGGAACAGGACAGGGAAAAAAGCAGGTCAGTTGTCAGTAGAAAGAAGTTAAATAAAACTCAGTTTGATTAAGTAGAATGTCAAAATAGAAGTTAATTGAGAAAAAAAGTAAATTAAAATAATTTCCTACTGTCACTTGTGAAACATTATGGCTTATCATTTATGCATACCATATCTGTGCAAGAGCATCCTCAATCCCTGCCAGCAAGAGCTGCAAATTGTAATTTTTATTGTTGCCTCAGGGGGTTACTAAAATTCCTCCTTAGCAAAGCAGCAGAATTTCAACAACATTATGTCTAATCACATTTCCTAACTCCAGTCAAAGATTAATTTGTCCTGTCCTGTTTGTCATGACAGAAGATACAAATTTGGTCTCTTAATTGTGCTTTCTTTTGTTCTCTATACTGATTCTGAAAAGCAAACGACATTCTTTTCTTAAACAGAATTGAAAAATCTTTGTTTTCATCATAGTAAAGAGAAGTTTTACAGTCAGTTTCAGAGAAGTCAGAATTTTCTTGTAAGATTGTGATATGACTAGTTTGGGGATATTTCTTTAAATTTTCTCTAAATGTATTGATTCTGAATTTTCTCTCTTTTCTCTAAATCCTTTACAGTCAAAAGGAAATCATGTTTCAACCAATCTTAGCTACAGAGAGCAGGTATTTTTCAAAAGCTGATCTCCTCTCTAAAGACATTTTTACTTCACCAAGGAAATTCTCCTTTTTGTTAGCACAGAAAATACTACTCACCACCGCTCATCTTCCTCTGCTTTACTCTCTTCTTCATCAAATCATACTCTCAAATAGAAGTGTCTGTACTGGCACTCTCATGAGTAATCCTTCACCTCTTATCCTTAAAATTTGCTACTCTTGTATTTAACTACAGAGAAGAATAAGGTCACAGCAATTTAGGTTTTATGTGATATCAGTTAAAAAAAAAAAAAAAAAAGAAGAAGAAAACTCCACAATAATCTACACTGTTAGATTTCTAAGTCAGTTTCTGTAAGAAAAAACCCTGCTTTTTTATTGGCTTTGCAAAAAGAATTAGCATGCAATTGAACGTCATCATCTTTGCCAAGCAAATAGCTGTAGATATATATTAAACACTCCTAAGTCTCTTCGATCCCATTTACTCTCCACCTGTCTCTCAAACTGAGCATCCCATTCAGGCAGAAGCACAAATACCACACAGAGTAATAGAGAATACAAATCTGTGTATTTCAAACACACAACTCCTTGCCCTGCTGTTGCCAGTGTTCACATGAAAAGTACAGAGTCAAGAGATGGCAGATCATGCAGCCAGTGAAACAGAACAGCATTCAGCTTAAGAAATCGATATTTACATGCTTTCTACAAGTTGTCCTGCATTTATAGGCTCAGCCAGATGGACAAAGCAGAGGTTGACTGATTCTAAATACAAATAATTATATGTATTCTTGTCTATTTATCACTGTATATATATGTATACTGCTGCATGTCAGACAACTTTAAAAGCAGGAAAACACAACGTTCAGTACCTTGCATGATGTTGGTCTTCTTTTGAATCAGAAGTGGGTTTTGAATCTGTCACTCATCATGGATATATTCACAAAAATATGGGATATATTTGCTGCTTGTATAAGAAATATTCTACCTTAACAACGGAAGTCGTCATAACAGCAGTGGGACAGTTCATAAAATAGCTTATTTTTTTACAGAACTTTTATCCCCCAACCCATATAATCTTTTTCAGATAATTTCATATTGCAAAATACATCTGAACACCTCAATGCTTGGAAATTCTTACTGAAACACATTTCACAGGATTTAAAATCGTTCAAAGTCATGCAAAAAAAAAAAAAAAAACAACACTGCATGAAGCAGTCAAAAGCATGGTTTTCCTTCTGCTACCTAAGGGCTCTTCTGTTCCCTGGGCTTTGCATACAGAGCCAACCACACCACCGAGTCACAGTTTTCAGGCCTCCATTCCTGCACCAGACACACCAGGACAATTAGATGCCAGGCATTTTCCTTCACCCCACTGACAGTGTTATTTTTCCAGTGTTGAAAGTAGTGGACTTAATTAATGAAGATCCCCATCACCAGCACTCCTTCTGACTGTCTTTGCCTATAGATCCTACACTTTCAACAACATACTGTTAAAATAACCCATGATCTTAAAAAAACCTTACCAAACACCATCCAAAATTGCTGATCTTTGTGGACAATTGCTTACTTTACGCTGGGGTTACATTAAGCTGTCAGGGAACCTGAGGGCACCAACAGGCCTTGTTGGGACCCCCAGGGTTGCCTTCCACCCACCCACAGCTCCGGCACCATCAGACCCTCCCCAGTTAGGAGACTGCCTGGACAATGGCCCCACTAGGCCAATGTCCCATCCCTTCCATACTGAGGAGCATGGTGCCCCGGTTGATGCCATGGGATAGGCCCTGGCTTCCAGGCTCTGCTCTGCTCTGCCACCCCGGGATCCCTGCCACTGCCCTTTCCCAGTGAGTCCTGCACCCCACCATGCTCCCAGATGCTGCACCAGAATGTTTTCTGAAGTTACAACTTCTTAAGAGGTACGACCCATATGTCTTACAGTTGTGGCTTTGATGGGCTTTTGGAATTTTGATTTTCATTAATTAATTCTTTCATTAATTTGCTGCTATGCCGCCCCAACGACGGCTGTCACGAGGTCTTGAAAACCAGAGTACTTAGAGAGGATCCTTGTTCTTCAAAGTCTGAAGCCAAAGAAGACACCCCCTAGCTAGATCTAGGGCTATTGGCTATGGCTATCCTATTTTTCACAGAAACTCCCACACTGGCATGCACATCAATCACCTGAGCAAGGCAAAGATCAACATTTTCACCTCAGGATCAGGCATTAAAGAGACCAACACCTCACTTGTACATATAAATCTGTATCAATAAAACCTATAGCAAAATTTGAACGTTTAGGACAATATCTCTGGTAGGAACACGTAGTCTTCCTTTCTCTTACTCTGAGAAACTTTAGATCACCAAAGAATAGTTTTTGACATTTTTTTCCCAACTGTAAAACTGCTAGCTAATTTTAGTGTTACTTTGCATCTTCTCTTTATCCCTCAGATCACATTTCTTCCTATCAGTAAATAGGTGAAGATAAAAGAAAGCAAAAAATCCTTGGTTTGTTATTTTAATGCCTAAACTGCAGAGCGTTTAATTATTTTCAAAATTGTTTTAACATAATCGGGTAGTTCCTACCCAGTTTTCAAAATATAAGCATCTCAGAAAACTACAAAGTTTTGGGCTTGAGCTATTTGGGGTATGAAGATTTCTATACTTTTTTGATCAAGAATTATATAAAATGTGTCACATATATTTTTTGTCAGGGCAATGACAGGTCTTGATCCACACACTTTCTGTCAAACAATCTTTTAAATAGCTATGTTTCTCAGGAATACCGCTAGAGGTTGTCATTATCATTATATCTGGGTTTGGCACATGTCTGCCTAATTTATTATACAGCAATATTTATTAATAGTTTATATGCTATTTTTCCAAATCTTGAAACAAGTATTACAGGCATTAGAACAAAAGTCTTTGCTGCATTGACATTGCTGCAGAAATTATATTTCGATTGCTATAGGCCATTTTTCATCTTTTACTGTAATAAAATTAAAATTTAATCAGAAATTCAAGACTTAAAATAACCCTCTTGTTCTCCATAAGTCTCATTAGTAAGCAACAGAATACCATACCTCTGACAATTATAGGGTTGGGGGATTTTTTCCTTTAAAAAAGATAACTCCACTTCATTATTTTTAAAAGCCTTTGTTGTGGCAAGTAATGAGGATTATATTGATCCTTTGACTTGTCTTGTAGATGAAGGTGTCTTTGATCATATAAGTATTATGAATTCCTAGGTCAATATTTTCCCTTTTCTATCCCTGATCCCAAAGTACAAACAGTTGCTATAGGGAAATAAAAATGTTATTTTAGATTAAGGAGGTCATTAGATGTTGCTTCTTAAGAGTAGTTTCCTTTAAAAAGAATACAGAAAAAAAATTTAAATAACTGTGACACAAGTTACAGGGAAACTACATGTACAAGGGAAAGACAATCATTCTGTAGATGATAAGCATCTCAACAAATAGAATTTCTACTTTCCCATAGGCAAGAATGTGCTTAGTAATATACTCATTCGTAAAATCTTAGTGCTCTTCTTCAGTAGCAAGTAAAACTTCAGTATTTCATTAAAGCAAAAAGTTAGCATCCAATGCAAGACTGGAAGGCAATACCTCAGCCTCATGACTTTGCTGACTGTTCTCAAAATGGAAAGCTCTCCCTGTTTGCCTGTAAACTGTATGGTGGGATTCACCTGATCTGCTTTCAGATTTCTAAATGTTAACTGCCTAAACCTAAATTAGTCATGGAGATTCATAGAAACCTTGAATTATAAATATCTCAATTTGGAAGGAACCCATAAGGATCATCAATTCCAACTCACTGCTCCTTGCAGGATTACTTGAAACTAAGTCATATTAGTGAGAGCGTCATCCAGACACTCCTAGTGCTCCGATAGGCTCAGTGCCATGACCACTTGCCTGGTAACCTGTTCCAGTGAACCAACCACTCTCTCAGTGACTCCACTGCTATTTAATGGAGAAAAACAGGTATGGACAGAAGGTGAATCATTACGTGTTCCATTTTTATGTTTTATTTTGCTCAACTTCCACACTTACATGGATAATCACAGCTAGTCATTCTTATCAACAGGTCAACAGGCACTTTTAGAAGCATCTAAAAGGAGAAATGCTCAAGAAAGGAAGTAAACCCATTTATTTGCACTAATGGTACAGTAGCTACCTTCAGGACACATAAAGTTAAGAAATATGACATTGATTCCTTACATCAATCTCCTGAATTTTTGATGTAATATGAGGACACGTTTCACCTCAAACTTGCATAGCCTTCATTCTCTTTAAAAAACCTTGTAAATAGGACTCAGAACCCAGTTTCCTACATGAAACTGAAGGATTACACAAGACCAAAGGATTCTTAACACAGAAGGAAAAAAATATGTATAAAAAGCCATTTGTGTAATGAATAGGGATGTGTACAATAAGGTGAAAAGTTTTAAGTAGGGCACGTAGTATCCCTTTCCTACTGTTTAAATGGCTCATTTCAGAAAAAAAAAATCATTATTCTCTGCATATGATGTTCTAAGATATAATCAAAAGCTGCAGGGATTGTGGGCATAATCTGAAACTGCTGATTGGAAAGTGCTATAGCAGGTTACACCATACTAGCCAAAACTGACAAAGAGTATCAGAGAACGAGTTTTAGCATTTAAATATATTCTTAGAAGTAAAAGCAGACTCTTCATTTTAAGTATCTGGTAAAGTAAGAAAGACTCGCATCTCTGGTAAGACAATGAATGTACAAACCCAAGTCTGTTCTTAAGGAGAAATTAAAGGACTTTTGCAAATCAGTCACATTAATATTTATACCCCTAGCAGACAATACAGTCATTTTCCAATTACCATGTACATAGAACAGCAGTTCATATCGAATTTCAGAACTAAAATGCACACCACGCTTTTTTTTCTAGTTCCTATTTCTATATGGCTAATAGAACACAAGGTGGAAAATTGCTCATTGAAGTTAATTAGCCTTTAGTTATCACCAGTTACATTTCCAGCTGTTCTGTTTCATCCTAGGCTTCTTAATTTATTCATCTGGCATATTCAGATCTGTTTCCTCCACACACATATGTTCATAACTAGACGAAGGAAGAAATAGTGTTTCTGGGGAATTAATCCCTCATCCATCAGATTCCTGATTGCAACTTCATCAGTAATCCAATGCTTGTAAGCATGCAATTTACAGTTATTATATTTCTTGTTGTTTAGAGATATATAGTCCATAGAATTAAAAAAAACGGATCCGTATCATTTGGGAAATGTAAGGTATACATTCTTACTATTTATGTTACAATGAAGGTCAGATAAACTCTGATAGTTCTCCAAGGCTGTAAAAGTAGCTTCTTAAGTAAAAGAATAAGAGCTCACTAGTCTGTATCATGAGCATATTAATAAAGAGAATACTACTTATGGCCCTTTGCTGCTAAAGAAAAGAAAAAATAGAGCTGGGTTTTTTTTTTTTCTTTTAATATGGCATGTAAGGATACATCAGGTATTTTGAAAAAATCAGAAGAGAAAATTAAGTAGTCCTCTTACATCACTACATGTATCTGAATAATATTAATTTCCTCAAACATAGTAATTATTCTAATTTGCTTTGTGCATATGATTTTAACTTTTTCCTTGTTGATGTTGGATATTGAAAATATTAATACTATTTTTCAAGGCAATTAATTACACAAGCCACTGAATTTTTTTCTGTCCTTTAGCACAATGCAAATTTAATAATTCACTTAAGTGCAAATTCAGAATAAAAGTTTGTGAAAGACTATTTATTTGCATTTTTAAAATTATCTTTCTGTGAATCTTTGTGCAAACAAAACTCTATGGCTCAGATGTTACACAAATAAGAACATAAGAGCAGCATGATACAAAGAATCATATGTTAATTGCATGAACATTATTGCATTTGTTAGTAGTTGCACCCACTGCCCCATAGGAAATTCCCATACAACCCTTCTTCATTCATGCTCCATGCACAGCGTGATTGCCAGAGGCTCTGGCATTACTTTTGCCAAAAGAAGAGGGAGGTCGGCCCATTATACCATTTAATTCCCACAGTTTCTTCCTGGACACACTGGCAAGAAACAGACTGCACGGGTGGTCTGAAAGATGGTAGGAAACTGGCTTACAGAGCACTTGGAGGGCAGTGATCAATGCTTTTTACTTAAGCTTGGCAACCTGTCACGTATGGGATTCATCCTCCAGTGACCGATACAAGGCAGCACACTGTTCAGCATCTTACCTGCGAACTCTCATCTGCAGCCTTAGCTGTGGTTTTTTGAGTTGATTAAAATGAATTATTAATATATTTTTACAACCATCATATAGAATTTTCCTGTTGAAGAACTAAAATACATATCTATAGCTATGCAATATTGTCAAATATGTATTTTCCAATTCTAAACACACAATACTTGACTAACCTGTTAAGTGGCAATTACATTTCTCATATAATGTGCCTAACTAAGTCTTTCTTTCCCCCTTCTTAGCTGACTGTGTACAGAACTTAACAAGTAGTCCAGCTTTTCAGTGTTGGTATTGTGATAATAATCAGAAGTAGCTTTCTGGAGTCTGCAGGTAAGACCAGTCATACTGGGTGGCACCTTGGTGCCTCTCCTGCCACCAAGAGCTGCTACAAACTGCCTGCCATTTGTTTTGTGGGAACTTGTCATCCTCTTGGCTTTCTTGTGGCCTGTAACTTCTGCCATCTTTTCTCAGTATCATTTCTCTGAAAAGGATGGAGAAGCTGCAACAAACTTACCTGGCCTCCAAAGAGTTGCAGCAGAGCAGAGGTAGCGGCTCCACAAGGGTAGAGGATAAGAAGTAACAGATCCACACCTACCCATCCTTCCAAAAGAAGCAGAAAGAAGCAGTGAATGTGAAAAGTCAGGACATAGAATCATAGAATCAACTGGGTTAGAAAAGACCTCTGAGATCATCAAGTCCAACCCTTGATCCAACACTCCCATGGTTACTAGACCATGGCACTAAGTACCACATCCAGTCTTATCTTAAAAACCTCCACGGATGGTGAATCTACCATCTCCCTGGGCAGCCCATTCTGATGTCTGATTACTCTCTCTGTAAAATATTTTTTCCTTATATTCAACCTAAACACCCCCTGGCACACCTTAAGATCATGCCCTCTTGTCCTACTGCTGGTTGCCCGGGAGAAGAGACCAATGCCTACATGGCTACAACCTCCTTTCAGGGAGTTGTAGAGAGTCATGAGGTCTCCCCTGGGCCTCTTCTTCTCCAGGCTAAACAACCCCAGCTCCCTCAGCCTCTCCTCACAGGACTTGTGCTCCAGTCCCTTCACCAGCCTCGTTGCTCTTCTCTGGTAATAGATCATTGCTGCTTTCTGTTGTGCAAGACTTGCTCTTTGTCCACTCAGAGGGTTCAGAAAAGAAATAAAAGGTTTATTTGTAACTTCTGCCTGTGAGAGGCACGTGGGAAGACTGATTTTTTTCTCCATTTTCCTTCATACCCCATGAGAGTTGGAGTCTTGTAGGTGTCTCTGCAGCTAAGGGAAATGATGGAGAAGGATACTGTGACATTCCCAAAGAAAAGACAACATCTGCAGATAACATAATACAAAACATGTAACTTTGCCTAAATAGGGAAAGTGATTGCTCTAAGGAAAAGTTGCAAAAGGTAGCCTGAACAAGGAAGGGCAGTGCGTGTGATTAAGTTAGTTGAGAGCAACACAAGCTTGATCCTATATATTAGAGGGCATTGCTGGAAGTGAGCAAGAGCAATATCTTCTAGTTCTACCCATGCATTAGGCACATCAAAGGCATCTATCCTTAAGTCCAGAATGGATATCTAAATAATTGAGTAACACAGTGCCAGTCAGTGTTTTTTAGATGTGTCTGGCATGGATATCAGCCATATAAATCTAAGAAAAGATTCCATGTGTTTTATGTAAATATATTAGAAGTTTATTCCTTTCCCTTTGAATTGCTTCATTCTAAACAAATCATATTGCACTTATATTGAGATATTAAGATGTGGAGTAAAAGGAGTGTATAGTAATGAGGAATAAAGGACTTAAAATTACTACCAGTATTACATGACACAGAAAAAGCCAAATAATTACGCCTGTGCACAAAGGAGAGAACTTTGATAATATGTATTCATACATTGTAATCAAAACAACATTCATATATTCCAAAGTAAAAGGATTATAGACGTCTCATCAGAGAACTCTGTCATTCCATTGTGTGAATGCTATTTATACCTGGCTTACAGAAATTAAAATTCATAATAAAAACTGTGTGAACATTTGCTTGTTTAGTTAAAGCTAGGTATATGATTTGGTGCTCCAAACTAGCATTGAGAGTGGTATGCCTTATATGAACATTATAAAACTGAAAAAAAAACAACAACCAAAACCTAAATTCTTAAGCTAACAGCAAGTGACCTAGTTGTTGTAGGTCAGATTCTGATCTCCCTGGCTTAATTAGATACTAAATATGTTATATTAAAACATTATATTGTTTTGAATATAATATATAAATGTTATCAGTGTCTTTTAACTGGCATATATTTAATTTATGGCTTATATATATTTAATAAACAGGATGTTAAACAATCAAATTCAGAACAACTAAGTAATCACATAGAAGACAATAAAATTATTATTGTCCTGAAAGACCCCAAGTTTTAATAGCCTTCTTTAATAGATAGTTGGCTTAAGTAGATAAAAAGAAAGCAGAAACCCCTAAACCGGCAGTTAAATTAGAAAGCTTCTTGTATTCCTAAACACAGGCTTTCCAACAAGATCTGAAATTTTCTTCCTTAAGAGTGTATATGTCAATGATTCCCTATTATTTGAAGACAAACAGGGAGGGTCCCAACTACCTGTAAGGTACCAAGAGCTACATCTGCTCAACCCTCTTTGGCTGAGCAGTAGTCCTGCCACCCTGTGCAATGGTTAGGGAAATTCAGATGGGAAATGTGTGCTCCTGGATATGAGGGGGCTGAAGTCAAAGCTCCTCATTCCCAGCAGTAGTTTGTCCCTGTCTCCTCCTTTCCCACAGGTCAAAGCAACACCATGGAGCCAGAGCACGATCAGAGAGCTGTAAGGCCAAAATACTGCAGCTCAGCCCTACCCTGTCCAAAGAGGCAGCACACTACGAGCAGTGCTGAGCAGTACAGTACAAACAGGTACTTACAGAAAGACTGCTATACCAGGCCAAATTAGGATATTGTAAAAAGGACATATCAGTGAAGAGGTCTAGTGACTCACAGTCTGTAGGTTCCTATAACATCCATCACCAGGGTAAAATCAGGGAAAAGGCACTGGCACCTCCAGAGCAGGAGTAGAACCAAGAGACATGGATCACATGCTAAGCTTTGCAAAACACTTTAGGCTTACCACCTGATATCCCTGTGCTTCTGTCACCCATCTATAAAACTGAAAAACTGCTTCAGTGGCTGTCATGAATATGCTGTGAAGAATGAGCACACCAGAAAAGCTTGTTAAATAATGAGTAAGGAGTGGTTCTGCTGATGCCGTTATGCGCTTCTGCCAATAGTACCTGCCAAATGCAGTTAGAATCATTAGGGTGTTCTCTGTTGTAATATGACATAGAAATGAGATCTAATGAAATGTGTAGAAAAGGAATAGTGTTCCTCTTCAAGGCAGCTGCTCAATCAGAAACTCAGGTAAAGGGAACTAATGAACCTTTCTGATTTTACTTTTGAATTTAAAAATATAGAATATTACAGATCACTATCTACTTACATCACTGCATTTCTCATTTGCTAATAGCAACATTTCTCCTCACTGAATACAGGATTAATTCATGTAGTTAAGCAAGGAAAACAAAGTAGCTAATTTACTTCTGATATTTAATTAACTTTACATGAGATATTTAGGAGTAAAAGGTGAATGCAACTACTGGCAATGTCTATGTACTTTTCTAGCATGACCACTATGAAGAGCCAGAACTGTTTGCTTATACACTTATACTTGGTACAATTACATTAGAAAATTCTACTTTTACAGAGGCATTATTCTGTCATCATCCCTCTGTCTTCTGAAGTATTTGCATATGTAAATTCATCTACCTCTATATATACTAAACATGCAGATTTACCCCGAACCTTTACATCAACTATTGTGCTTATAATCTGGTAAGAAATCAGCTGTCACAGATCAATACACAGAAGCCCCACTCTCCTTTTCATGCAGTCTACGGAAAAATTAAAATGCGTCAGAAGTCCCAGTTCTGTCAAAGGACAATTCTTTCTTGAGTAGCTTGTTTGATTTTGTATTCTCTTTAATGCCAGGCTTAGGTGATGGGAGATTCATAGAAGTGGTTTAGAATGAAATAAAGTTTCTATTAAATGACAGAATGATGCCTATATGATGCCAGCCTACCAAGTAGGCCAATAAGACAACGTGTTCTCAGACAGAAAACCTTTGTTTCAGGGAACTCCTATGCTTGTTTTCAAGTTTATTTTTAAAATAACTGACTCTAGCATCTGTCCCATCTTAATTATTTGCTACTCATAAAAACTATCATGCTTTAATTCACAGGGAACCTTTCACTTCCAAACCTTGCAGATTTAATTCCTCCTCAGAAAGCCATTTGAATCAGCAAAAAAAAGATACTTCTGGTTTAATTCTGGAAAAAAAACATACTGAACACCTTTGACATTACAGTTTTTTTTCCCAAGAGTTAATATCCACTCAGGAGTTGTTTTATTTTGTGCCTCATAA
Source organism: Pyrocephalus nanus (assembly GCA_038380795.1). Classification (NCBI taxonomy): domain Eukaryota; kingdom Metazoa; phylum Chordata; class Aves; order Passeriformes; family Tyrannidae; genus Pyrocephalus; species Pyrocephalus nanus. The sequence continues at coordinate 45,903,318 of CM076259.1, forward strand.
ATGTTGTAAATTCTAGTAGATTACCATGTTGCTTGCAGTAATTTGTAAAAGCTTCTATTCCTTGGTTTATTAGCATCTATATTACACTTGTTTTTAAGAAACAGTAATTGCTCATTAATCCTTTACTAAAAATCTTGGTATAAATTACAAGCATGAAATAGATATTGCTGTTAAAGTCACCTAAGAAATTTGCAAAAGCATAAGTTGAACAGGTAAGTGGCTGGAGGGTCTCATCACTTCAAGGCAGAGGTTTCTCTCCAGCCTTTAAAAAAATTAGAAAGTTTTTTCTGGTCACACATTGTGTTTGTCTTCTAAGGCAGTGCAAAAAAGCCCACCCCATCTGAGTTCCTGCTTGATCACCCTAACCCGATTCCACACCCCTGAGTGCTTTGCATCCCTGAGAGCTAACTGTGAAGATTAATCATTCATGGTGAGAATGGAAGTTCAACTGAGTTCAGTAATCCTCTTCAGCTAGTGCCGAACCAGTTTGTGCACCTTTCTTTGCAGAGTGAGGGATCCTGCAGTGACATCTCCGCAATACTGCTGAATTCCAAAGGGTCAGTGCTGCAGCATATGGTGGCAGAAGCCAAACTCTCTACTTTAGTGATGACAACAGAATCTAATGCCTTGTGTCCGTGATTTCTTTCCTTTTTGCCAACTGCATGCTGAGGCTACATGAACTCTTCCATGATTTGGCTTCAGTGTAGTAATTTTAAATCTTTTGAAATGAGTGGCGAAAATCCTGCTTAATTTCTGTAGCAGTAGAGTTAGGCCCTGTACCTCACCTAATCGGAAACATAAAAAGGAGACATGGTATGTAATTAGATACGTTTTACTTGGGAAAAACACACAGCCCTGACATAACAGTATGTGCAGCTGAGAAACTGTATTCCTGCATTAAATGGTTAAAATTAGTCCAGACAGTGCTTAATGAGATGTTTCTGTCTTAGAACTTCAATCAGATATTTTTCAAGTAACTTCAGACACAAAGTGTGCTGAAGCGAAAGACTTGAACTGAAGCCATACTACTATTAAGGAATTAGAATAGCTAGAGTGTACCAGGAACGTACAGACTTGTACATAATGAAACTTTAAATTGTTGTCCTCAAGAAAAAGAAAAAAAAGAAAAAAAGATTAAAAGACGGGAAGAAAGAGATCATGACTAGTATTGACAGCAGTGTTTGAATAGGGAGAGATCTGGGTTTATATTCAGTCCTTAATATGTCATTTAAAGTCAAAGCCAGGTGGGACACACTAAAGAGCTTGGAAGAGTGTGAATATACACAAGACAGTTTCTTATTTTAGGGGTTGTGCTGACCACTTGAGAAAAGAGGTGACCTCCGCTCTTGACAGAAATCCGCTCATATCCTTTGCTTTCTAGCAGATATTTTGACATCTTCCAGAGTGCGGAGTTACAGCTTTTTATAACACACTGAACTCCTTAAAAATCCAGATTTATGCTTTGCTCTTTATACTGAATATAATTGCCTCAAAAATCCTTCTGATTTCAAAGTTGTTTTTTTAAGATTGGGAAGACAAAGGCCAATTAGTTCCACTTTGTCAAGCTTGAGTTATTCTAAGGCAGTTTAACAAAGGCTCCTTAAGCAGAAGAAATATCCCAGTTTCACAGAGTAGCATGGCAACCTTTCCCTGGGTCCCTTGGTGTTTAAGGACCTGCCTGTTAACTATTAACATCTACTGCAGGACATCCAGTCTTCGCCAGAGTAACTGGCCAAGGGAGGCCCTTCCCCCTCCTCCCCCATGAGCCTTTTAGTGTTTCCTCATTAGCACTCTGGAAAGGAGTTGGCAATTTTAAACCCAAGGTCAAGGAAAACTGTTAACTAAGAAAATCACTTGGCTGCTTTGTCGCTTTTTCTCAGCTGGTTCAAGCCACACAGTGGGAGAGGGCAGCCTAGGACTCCTAGCAGGCTTGGGGGCCTCCCTGTCGCTGCTGCCCCCAGTAACCCTGGCAACCCACTGGTGGGCCCCAGTGATGGGGTAGGGTTTCTGGCTTTCTGGCTGGCAGCCCTGCTGAAGGGTTTCCATGGCCACCCGCTCCACAGCCTGGATCCTGGCAGGCAGTCTTTGTGCTGCAGCCCAGCAGGATGGGCAGGGGCGGCAGCTCCCTGTTCACCTACCACCCACCTCCTTGTTATGGGCTCTCTCCCCACCTGTGCCCCATAACCTCTGCCACAGCGTGCACACAGGAATCTATTTCTCCCCTCTCTTCTTGTTTTGTTTTGTTGCTTTCTTTCTTTCCACTTGTTTTTAAAAATTTGACTTAAGAAAAGAAACCCAGGACTTATCTTTTCCAGCATTTCTAAATGAGGCTGCAAGGCTGGTTCCCAGAGCAGCTAAGGCATTCCACAAAGAGTTAAAAAAAGATACCACCCCAACCAAGAAAACAAACCCAATAATAAAAGATACTCTTTTGTGACTGAAGCAAATTCTCTGGAGTTTTGTGGACATAGCCCTGTGAATAGATAGATTCCCAGCCCTTGTCAGCATGGTGAGAGGAGAGGATGAGGAGGGCACTGTCCCCACAGCTGTGCCCCTCCAAGCTCTGGCAGCCCCAGATGCCAGCCTTCACCTAAAGTGGACACACAGGAAGGGTATTGCACAGTGGAGAGCTGCCAAATGCCTGTAGTAAAGGGAACACACCAAAAACTACTTAGAGGCAGGTTGAAAGCCTGATCTTTCACTCTCTCCTTACTTCCAGGGCTGATACATAATGCATTGAAATGTGGAGCCAGGCTTAATGCCTATTAGTCCCTTAGGGATGTGAAATCGGGGAGTACTTTTGAATTGGATATGATGCCTACAGTCTTTTGAGTAAATCTATCCTGAGCAAACACATATAAAGAGAAAACTTTTTTTCTGTCTTGCCAAGGGCCTGTCTTCAAGGAGGTTTCATTCTAGCTATGCTCCATTTGCAAATGATAATTTTCAGTGTAATACATTGTTTAGAAAGATTTATACGACAAAAAAAGTCACATTTGTTTTATATGTTTCCTTTTCAGACGGAAGAACTTGCTCCATGCAGTTTCTCCAGTTAGCAGTATTTTTCAATATTGTTTACTATTGAAGCCATTCTGAGACCCATGAAAAATAACCACTTTATTCCAACTATCCTGAAACCTGTTCACTAATTTCTAAGCATATGTGTCCCCAGACTCGCAAACTATTCTTTGTGCATATAGACATCTGTGCAGAACATCTTGTAGGTCCACAGCTCACATTGGAAATCTACTGCCACAAGGTGAACCAAGTGATAAGACTGACAGACCTAAAAGTGTATTTTCCATTGTCAATGCTATTATTACTGAAGAGTGCTCACAGGAGCACGATTTTACAGATAAGCAGTAATGACTGTCGTGAGGAACCGAAATGTAAGCCTTTGCCTGTACAGCAGCTTTCATTCTAGGAACTCACTTTAAGCATTCACCAATTTCTTCTTGCAGTCATAAATACATAGAAAAGGAAATCGACCTACAGAGAACTGAAGCCTCTTCCACAAACAACACAGAAGGGCTCTGCAGGGCATCCTTCTGGAAGCTTGGGTCTTAGGCATGCAGATGCTGCTAACTGCTCAGGAAAAACAGAATCCAGCATGCCAGAAGTCCATAGCACAACTCTACATCACAACAACAAAAAGGGACCTGAGGGTCCTATCTGATGGTAGATGGCAAGCTGAATATGAGTCAGCAGCCAGGAGGGCCAACTGTGTCCTGAGGGGCATCAGGCAAAGCAAAGCACTGACAGCCAGTTGAGGGAGGTGATTGTCCCACTCTGCTCTGCACTGGTGTGGCCTCACCTTGAACATTATGTGCAGTTTTGGGCATCATAAGGTAAGAAAGGTATAAAGCTATTAGAGAGCATCCAAAGGAGGACCACAAAGATGATGAAGGGTCTAGAGGGGAAGCCACACAACGAGTGGCTGAGGAGTGGCTTGTTCAGCCTGCAGAAGAGGAGACTGAGGGGAGACTTCATTGCAGACTACAGCTTCCTCATGAGGGGAAGTAGAGGGGCAGGCATTGATCTCTTCTCTCTGGTGACCAGGGACAGGACTCAAGGAAACAACATGAGGTTGTGCCAGGGGAGGTTTAGGTTGTATATTAGGAAAACGTTTTTCACCCAGAAGGTGAAAAGGGCCCCAGAAGGCTGGGCACTGGAGCAGGGAAGTGGTCACAGCACTAAGCCTGACAGAGTTCAAAAAGTGTTTGGATAATGCTCTCAGGTTCATGGTGTGATTCTTGGGGTTATCCTGTCCAGGGCCAGAAAGTGGACTTTTGATGATCCTTATGGGTCCCTTCTAACTCATGATATTCTATGATTCTGTGAAACTTCTGAGATCCCAGGGTGTGGGGCAGCAAACAGTCTTTCAAACACTGTTCAGGCTGGGGAGTCATGCTTTCAAATGGCAGTGCCTCTCTGCCAGACTCAAATCCTGCACATTTCAGCTGCCCTGGACAGCTTTATTGTCCAGAATTCTTCTGTAAGAAATGTAAAAAATCACAGTTCCTGGAGAATTACCTATATCATGTTCAGGCTTTGTACATTTGAAATACATCCCTTGGCAGTTTATATTGGGTGTAAGTGGCAAGGTTTAAGTAGCAGGAGAGCTGCAGGGATGACTTCTGTGATAAGACACAGCTGGCTCTGTGATATACAGAACCAGTTGCAGCAGGCTCCAAGATGGACCCACTGCTGTCAGAAGATGAGTCCATCAGTAACACTCTGATAATGTATTTAAGAAAGAGTAAATAATACTGCGTAGGAGATGTGTGAGAGAGGAATGAGAAAAATGTGAGTGAAACAATCCTTCAGAAGTGAAGAAGGAGGAGATGCTTTGGATGCCAGAGCAGATTCCCCTGCAGGCTGTGGGGAAGACCATGGTGAAACAGGTTATACCCCTGCAGCCCATGGAGGACCACAGCGGAGAAGATATTCACACTGCAGTCCACAGAGAGCCTAGGCTGCAGCAGGCTCCTGGCAGGACCTGTGGCCCCTCAGGGTACCCATGCCAGAGCAGCCCATTCCTGAAGGACTGTACATGGTGGAAAGAAACGATGCTGGAGCAGTTCTGAAGAGCTACAGTTTCTAAAGGTGTTCTGATACTGTTCCATCAGCTGCCCTATCATACAATGCAAATAGAATATTGAGCACTATATGCACAAATCTATCTGCACTGTAGCTCCTGAATTGTGAGAAAATATGTGGGTGGAAAAGGAATCTTGATTTTTTTTTTTTTTTTGAGCCATGTTCAGTAAATTCACTCTTGGTGAGTCCTAAAAGCTTTGGTCAATGTATGTACTCTTGGAGTTCTTTTCTCTTTCTGCATGTGTGTTCTGAAGGAAAACCTTTCCAAACAATGCATTCAGTGTCATTGGGCAAGCAAAGCACCTTTAAAGCACCAAAATTTTAAGACATTTATTTTGTTCTTTAGGGGGTCACATCCTCCCACTGGCATTTCCACACCTACACAAAGCCAGGCACTTAGTGTGAAGTTATTGACTGCTGCTTCCAAACCTGCCTCTGTGCATCAGAGACTCCTTTTATTCTCTCTGGAGCACAAACATATGAATTCTTAGAAGGTGGGGCTGAAATTTGCAACTCCCTGGACCTATATATTAAAGCTGCTGCTTTCTAAAGTGGTCTCACATTTCCTGTGAAATCTCCTTGCTTTACCACTTTAACAAACAAGCAAGATCTGGGACCTTTCATCTAAGAGCCCTGCTCCAAAAAGAAGTTACTACTAAAGCTCTTTGAACAATTTTCACAAGTGTAAGTTATTTATAACATTGCTTGCTGTGATCTTAACAAGTAAAAAGAAAAAACTTCTATAAACTTTCCCTGAAAGAAAGTACAGTGTGTCTCTGCAAGCTGTTCCTTCAGGGAACAGCATGCAGCAATTTTCTCCTGCAGCCTTGTGAACACGATGGGGAAGGTCATGGCTACCAGACATTCAGGTTAAGAAAGTTGCAAGGATCACACGATGATGATATAGACTCATTCTGCATTTGCAGAACACAGGCTTAAAAGAGAACTCCTGAGATACCATGCCCACTTCTCAGTTGCCACAAGAAACCATGACACCATGAGACTTTTTCATGTAGTCTTAAACTTTCTTTGGGTTTTTGCCCTGATGACTCTTAGAAGGGTCCTCTAGGACCAGACTACTCTGGCAGTTAAAAATCACCTTATAATTTCCTGCAGTTTATACTATCTTGTTTTTTTTCCCAACATTGTCTTCAGGTCAGATAGCTCTCCTCTCTCTTGTCAGTTTTACAGAAAGAAATATTATCTTACTGCAATTCAAGGAGAAGCTGCTTATCTCCCCTCCATCTTCTCCTGCTCCTCCTCCAGCAGTGAGAGCAGATTAGAGACAAAAAAAGTCCACATCAAGCATCCCATCTTCTTTCCTCTCATAATCATGGATTTATCACAAACTGTTGGCACACATATGATGCAGAAGCTTGCTCCACACTCAGACCTACCAAGTACCCTGAGAGAATGACAGCCATGGTAGGGTGAGCTGAATATTATACGCAGAGTAGATTATTTGCTAGCAAAATATAGAAAATGGGCCAACAAGCAACAATCAGTGTGGAAGATCACAGAGCTCAAGCCAGTTTCCAGGTGCTGCTGAATTTGCTAATACAGACAGCTCCTGGGATCTAGGGGAAGCTCATGCCTTAAAAATAATCATCCTCCTTGGAATGTTGCTCTTCATAAATAGGAATGTTTTTATAAGAATTGCAAAGGAAAGATTTCCTGCATCATGTCTACTCTCTCTCTCTCACTATTTTTAATGAATCCAGTGCAATGTAGGCATTTACTGCTTGCTGCTGATTGCAGCCAAAGATCTCTTTGAATGAGAAGGTTCTGCTGAAGAGCAGAGTGCGGACCATTTGATTGATGGGTGTGTGGGACTGCAACAGTGTATCAGCCATCACCTACATAGAAGTATCGTAGCATGTGACTCTTAAGAGAAAGCTAGCAGCATCTGGCACTCCTCTTTGGGTTGAAAAATGTGAGCCAGTGACCAAGATTATAGATTAATTATAGATTACAATAGATTAATTATTGTAGTTAATAGTGAAAGTTGCCACAGCACATGTTGAGCACAGGTTGATACTTTGCACCTAACAGGTGAAAAAAAGTTTTGAAATTGTTATTAAATTTTTTGCAAGTAAATGAATAAAAAATTAGGTGTATGCTATTTTGGCATGAGTAGTCCTTTTTATTTTAGTAGGTTTGCTTCTAAAATAATTTAGTGCTTACAAAAGAGAAAGGTTGTCAACCAAGGAAAGATACCTATTTTCTTCATTCACCAGGTACACCGGGAGCATCTGGCTTGTTCTGAGCTTTTGAAGATGGCTATCCACTTTGAAGTTTGTCTTTTCTGTCAGTGAAGCCAGCAGTTTATCATTTCTGTCAGTGGAAACCATGAGGTACTTTGAAGTTCTTTTTCCCTGATGTTATTAGCAGCACTTTAAATCTACATATTATAAAAGATACTTTTTTTGAAAAGTTCCCTTGATTCTCCATGAGAATATTCAGTTTGGGTGTTTAATTTATTTCTGTGTTTCAGAGTAATGGCCCATTTCTCCTGTAAAACATAGTATAAAAGACAGATGCCTGACCAGCCATTTTGAGTCTTACCCACTGAAATGCAAACACCCCTTTAAATCTATGTAGCAGACTAATAAAATACTTAATTATAACATTTACAACACTTAGCAAGGGAATAAAAGAAAAATAACTCATATTAGAATTATAAGTAAAAAGAACATCTTATCGTGTTTTTATTCATAACATGATAATTGAGAGAATGGTGTTGTATGAGTGCACTGATCCAAATCAGAGAAAGCAGACATTAATGTCTATGGCTAAACATAAGGTATCATGGCATAAATTTGTTTAACAGCAGTACACCAGATTACTGCCATGTATTCTGATTTAACATAGATTGTTTGAGGACAGGAACACAGAAATTTGTCTTGGCTTCTAGTGATATTTAGAAGATCACTGACATTAATTTTAGCTAAGTCAAAGACATTCTTCTGAGAAAAAAATAGTTCATGCAAAACATGAGAGAATGAAAATATAGAAAATTTCATTTAAACATGTGAAATCTTATTTTTTTTAGTGTAGAGTAGTTAAACATTGGAACTGGTTGCCCAGAGAAGTTGAGTCCCCACTCTTGGAGGTACTCAAAACCCTGAATAACAGTATATCTAACAACATGCACTGATACTGAAAAGGTCTGGACTGTTTCTTTCTTGGCACATCTATGCAAATAGTTGAGAATTGTGGCCCTGATTAGTGGGAAAATCTATACTGCAGAGGAAGATTAGAAGTATTGCATGGTGGACTATAGATAGATAGTATTTAGACTACAGGTAGGTTATAGACAGAGAGTTTTTCTATCTTTAAAATACCAAACCTCAGAACAGTGTATGTCTAACTACACACATGTATGATCCCATTACAGTATGTTCCTTTCCAAAAGCCGCGACTGTTATTACCTGATCACATTTGCTCTGTTATGACTTACACACAAAAACAGCCCAAGGATATTACAGGGTGTTGATCTATCTGTGGAGGAGAAAAATGGGGTGACCCCAGTAATGCCAACACATGAATAAAAATTGAAGGAGTAGTTTTGTGAATAGGGACCCAAATTTATTGGCATATCAGGGTCACTGAAATTCTCTAGATAAGATCAGAGCAGGAAATGAATGCAAGGCTTATGCCTGCACAAAGAGGCTATTCTTTGCAGAGATACAAGTATTACACAAAGTGAGTGGGCAAAGTTTGCCTCCCACATTTCTTTCATTACTCATACCTAACACTTGCTAGTTAACTAACATCAATTTTTCATGCTGAGCTGCTCCAGTTCCACTGAACATTAATGTCAGTAAAACAATCTCTCACTTCATGTTACGCTGCACAGATAAAAATGGTAGTGCTGCCAAGGTCATGCAACCTGAATTCAGAGATACTTACTGAGTTTTCAAGCAGGATATATCCTACTCCCAACCCTCAGTGGGAGACAGGGTTGCCATAGAATTATGGGGAAAAGAAGGCAGTGAAAATGACTGATTGTGTAGGACTCAAAAAGAACAGCGCACTGGAAGCAAACAAACCTTCAAACAGGCAGGGAAACAATTTTCCAGTTCAGGATCTAAGTAGGATACTACAATTCATTAAGCATTACACTTCCTTATGGTACAGTTACAGTAAATGCAAAATTAGTTTTGTGTCTTGCCTGGAAAACATAAGGAACCTAAGCACACCTTAGCACTGAAATGACCCTTGACAGACTAGTAACTCAGAGGTGCTGTTGTCTGGTTAATTATCACCACCAGTACCTATAGCAGAAGACTGTTATCAAAATCACCTCCACAGTTATTGCACCAGCTTGCAAGACCTTGGCAAACTGCAGCATGACCACAATTGGCTTTGGTCTGGAGACCATACACTCTAAATCAACACTACTCTGATGACTTCAGGGAAGCTGCAGTGATTTACATTGCCTGAGAGTATAAATACATCAACCTAGAGGGACAGAATCAGCTCAGCTGGTTAGAGCCCGGTGCTAACAGTACCAAGGCTGTAGTTCTGATCCCTGTATGGGCTATTCACTTAAGAGTTGGTTGTGGGTCCCTTACAACTGTTAATATTCTGTGATTCTGTCAAAAATGGACTGATTGCTATACCTTCTACTACATGATATGGAACCAGGTACTATACAGCAGAAAGGAAATTGCAATCTGCATGTGCTGAATAGGAAAAACTGGAGGACACCCTCATAACCTTTGCTTTCTAGTATGGCCAAATAAAATGTGGTTAGACACATTTATTCTGTAGTCTCTAACCACTCTGACAAGACTCTGATGAATGGGAATTGCCCCAAGCACAATATTTCTCTTTTTTTCATTGTTGGTGACTCTCTACATAAGCTGTCTTTCATGCCCTAATTCTTTATGCCGGCCTGTGTGCATTCTGTGCTGTGGTGCTTTGACATGCTAATGAATTTTGCCATGCTGCTAATAACTCAAAGCTACAGGACACCCAATGATATCATCATTACCAGCCTGTGTATGGCTGTTTTGTCTTCTTGCCAAATTTTAGTCTAGCGTTTTCATCTGGGAAAAAATAACATGCCTATCTGAGAGGACAGGTAAGGGATATTTGGCATGATCCCTACATTGCACTGACCTACATTGCTTGTGAAAGCTAGGACCCCTGACCTGTATGATGGGAGTACAGCTTTAGCAAAGGCATTCACTTCCAGAGAGGGGACTTTCCTTTAAGTATTTTCTGTTGTTTTCCAAATGAACTTGGTGCTGGGAAAAAACCTGCATTTGTTGAATGTGAGTACTGCAGGCACATTTTACACAAGTATTCCCAGGTAGTACCACCAGCCTGCCGCTGATCTGGCAGTGCTGAAGGAATAGGGCTGCTTTCTTGGCAGCCTAAGGTCTTTACTTCAGAAACTGACAATGACTGCTAGGCAAGTTTTTATTGTTCCTCTCTGGCAACAAGACTGAGAGCTTTATTTCAGCTCACATGTGCCCAGACCCCCATATCAGTACTTTTATAACAAGTCTGAACTTTCAAAACAGTGTATAATCATTAATATCAAACCCTGCAGCTATCCACTGAGGTGTTATCACCACACTTTTCTATTAGGAAGGATGTGCAAGAGACTCTGCCCTGTGTCACGTAGTGACTTTGGCAGTCACACCTCTCAGAGTATATTCTTAATGTATTAACTTTATGTCTGACTCAGACACTGGAATAATATAAAACACATTTAGCACAAAACCCCTAAGAAAACTTGGTGAAATGTTTTGTTTTTACATGGTGGTTATAATTCCCAAATACCTCTCTGGTGCAGGTGGGTACTTTTCTGTTCTTTACAAGAATGGGTAAAAAGAAACATTTGAAGGGGAAGGGATTTTCCCACCCACATTCAGGCATTCGGTGGCCACATGGGGTCCATTTCGGTCTTTCTCAGGTCTCATGTTGCTCTGTACTGGCAGACTCACTAGATTGCCTCAGTACTGCAAGACCATGACACACTAAGGTGCCTCCTAAGATCCACAACTCCACAGAAGTTTGTGGTGTTCACCATCATACAGAACTAGGCCGTTAGTTTTGGATTCAGAATTTAGTCTATGTTTGCTGTTCAGATTATTGTGTAAAGAGTAAGAAAGATTCTTCCTGTATTTCCTGCAGAGCTAAGAGGTTTCTCAGCAGCACAGCCAAAAATTACTTTTTTCTGTCCAAAATGCTAGAGCAAAATAACTCCTTGATACTTCCTTTGTCTTCTCACATCTCTCCAATTTCTAAAAATACAAGATCCTGTTGCTTGTCCCCTCCTGAGATAGTCACCTATCACCCCCAGGCAACCCAGCCCTATGCCGTCTCACATCAGTTCCCTTTGGAAGCCTCATCTCTTCCCTCACTGGTAAGTGGTCCTTACTTCCCCTCCAGCATTGCTGTCACATTAGTGAAGAGGAGTAAATGAAGAAACCCAAGCTCAGGCCGGATCTTGTTCTTGTTTCTGATGTTATCCCGTCAGAGAATGGGAAGCCAGAATAGAGTTGGCAGTGGACAGATGGAGTCTGCTCCTCCTGTTGTCTTGGGGGATTTTAAAAACACAGCCCTTGTGCATAGTGCTCCTAAACATCCTGATACCCTCCTTTTAAACCTCTTTCTTTCTCTTCCAGGGATGACAGCCACACAACAGGAAGGTGGATGTGGAAGTCAGATGCCTGGCTCAATTTCTCAGGCATCACATAGTCCCAGGCAGTTCACTCTGACCTTTTTCAGTGTGGGCAGTGGGATGCTGGCTGATGCCAGCCACTGACCAGCCTGGGCAGCAGCAAGTGCTGTGGAAGGCCTTTACTGGGACAAATACTGAAACCTACATTCCTTCTATTGTTCTCTATCCTTACCTTCCTTTTTGTCTTGCATATTTCTAGTAGACCAGACATGTCAGGTAGATATTACTTGTAGAAACCATGCTCCTAGTTAACTCAAAGCTCTTGAATAAAATTCATGAATAAAAGTAAAAATCCCATCCCATTTTATTCTCTATCCTTCACAAGCATTGCTTTCTGTTTTTCATTAACTGTATTATCACACCACCATTATTTAAACTACAAGACTTCATGTTAGTTGAAGCAAATATATGTAGTGAGAAAACAACAATATGAAAACACCCACTTTTCTTAATACTGAGACTTTGAAAAGCTGCTTCGTTGAAAAGCCAGTGGTTTATTCTTCACGTAGATCTGAGAAGTGCCAAAACAGAGTGCGAACATAATGCTTCTAGCAGGCATCTGTGGCATTTAGGTGTCAGAATCTGGATTTGGCTGGCCAGCTGCTGCTGTGGTCCCTACCTGCACAGTATTTCCTGTATCAAGAGACAATTTCTTCTGACTTCCAATGAGTTTGCAGCTGCAAAGGCCACACTGCTGTCACTTTTATTTTCATTTCTTCTCTTATGATTTCAGATCTCAGAGGATACCACACACGGCCAAGAAGAAGAGCTTTTATGAGCTCGAGACAACTCTGAAATGTTCTTTTTCTTGGGACTGTACTGCAGTATTGCTTATAGGCTAGAAGGTCCCTGCCCCAAAACATTCACCAGATGAGATCCAGGTTGAAGGCTCTAGACAACAACAATCTAAGGAATCACAGCCATTGTCACACCTTGTCACGGCATCACAGATGAAAGGTGTTGGAAATAAGATGAGATGTTTTCTTAACTATTTATTTTAGATCCTTCCAGAGTCTGCATTGGTGGGGTTTTTCTTTTGAATAAGAAAATTGAAATCAAGTGAGGGCAACAGATAGAAAAAAGGAAAGCCTTGCATTTTAAAAATTAAAAAAACCCCAAACTAATAATCTGGAAAGTTGGAGAAAAATAAATCTACTACTGATCCAAGGCCTTGATTGCAATACCAGTTGTTCCCAGCTCTATATTACTTTTCAGTTCCAGGCAAAGAGGTCTTTGATGTTTTTTTACATAAGTTAAGACAGTATGTTTTTAAAAATAAATAGTTCTAATGATGTGAGGCACTTCCATTATAATAATTATAATAGCAGTAAAAATTTATTTACATCTTTGAAACATACCAGTAAGTTTATTGTTACATTTAAGGTCCAGCTGGCTCATAGAAGTCAGTGTTTAAGGAAAAGTGTAAGAACAGGACACACATTGCACGTCCCATGTTTCAGCAGTCCAGAGAAGCTCCTCATCAAGAAGTTGCAATAACAGTAATTTCAGTTGTCAGAGGTTTTACCTTCTACAGACTCATAAACTCATCATTCAACATCTAAAGTATTCTGAGGTGTGAGTTCCACCATTTGGCTGTGTACTATACAGAGAGTACATTCTTTTGACTGTTTGGAATTGAACAGTGTTGAAAATAACAAGCTCATTTTATAGGTATGATTTCTGAAATATGAGAAATGGTGACTAACACTCCATGGTTAATTTCTTATTGTCACTCAAACTTTGTAGACCCATATGACACCACCACCCCTCCCCAGTTGTCTTACTTCTACTTTGAAAACACTTGGATGATATACTCGTTCCTAATAGAGGTGCCATTCCTTTGATCTCTCCTGCTTCTTTTTTTTGACTCTTCCATACCCTTGTTGTGACAGAGTGGTTTGAAGAGACTAAAGTGTTGAAAGTGTAGGGCCATTATGATTTTTTTTTTTGCAATGTAACAATGCTTTTTGTGTTGTTTTCTATTCCTTTCCTAAGAATTCCTACTTTAAAATAGCTTATTCATCTTCCTGTAAAAGAAAAAGGCTGAATGACAGGAGTCTCCAAGAACTCTGCTGTGGTGAACACTGACACAAATAATCCATTATAATAATACTGTCTTGATGGTTGGTGGGATGATGCACTGTCTGAACTAATGACTAGAAGAGTTGCATTTGCCGGTTTAATGAGACACGATGATGTAAGCAGATTTGACAGTTGTTTCCTGAGAGGCTGCCTGCCCCTTGTTGAAAGGCTTCCTTGCCTAATGTTTTAGAAGAGAGAGACGTCAGTTATGTGGGTGTTTTCTTGCTCTGCAGGCAGCCAATTATTGCCTATCACGTCTCACACAGCTGCTATTTCACACACACAAGCCCAGGCGGATGTCACATCCTATTTTCACAACTCCAACGGACGAATTGAGGCAAATATGGAAAATGCAATATTCCAGGCCTTGCAGGTGGAGTCTGCATTGCCACCAGTTTAGTGTTTAGTTCCCTTGTGTTATGGAAAAGCTCAACTGTTAATGTAAACAGTTAGCTAAGGTCCTACTGAGCAACAAGTTAAGGACTACATGTGAAAATTCTTATCACTCTGAAGCTTCAGCCATGTTGGGGAAATGGGGTTTATTTCTAAATCCTGAATGTAGAAATCGGCTCAAATTAATATTTTAAACTATTCATAGAGCTTAAAATGTACTGACCAAGATTTCTGATGTGGGAGTACCTTGATTTGTAATCACTGCACTGTACTCTATAATCAAGTGCCTGCCTCAGATACTTTCTTGGGACCTTGGTTATATGTCATCAGCTGCTCTCTGGCTCTCTCTGTGGGTGGTGAAGTTCTTCCATGTGTGCAATGCCAATAAATAGCATTTCTGTAATAGTATCTCTCAGTGTTAGTGACATTTTTTTCTCAAATTTTGTAGAAATAAAGAGCCAGGGGCACTACTGACAGTGTACAATAATTGTCTGATAATTCACAAGAATCTCAAACCCCTTTCTTTTCCATAGTCAGTAGCTCAAGCTGAAATGAATACCCAAAGTTCAACTTTTATTTCCAGATTTTCTAAGCAGTACTTTGAGGGTTTTTCTAGTTTACCATTTTTGTGTCTCCAAGAGAGGTGTGTTGATCCCACTGTGGCTCAAAGACAGCCGCTGCCTTACTGGACCCACACTTGCACAAAAGTTTGCAGGTGTTTCCATGCGAAGTATCTCTGCTGGAACAGGCAGTGGCTTGTTCTGCGGAAACAGAAGGAGTTGGGGAAATCAACATAGCAGCCTCTTGCTTATATCCTGTCCCACATCATCAGAAAAGGAACACACTGACCCAAGTGTGGCACTTGCAGATACAGGGGCTCAGCACTTAAGGGGAGCTGAAGGGATCAAGGCCTTACAGGCTGAGCATACACACATTGAGAAGACAATTTGTCCACAAACCTGAACTTCAGATTGTTCAACAGGGACCTGAATATAAGTAAGAATGGCTTAAACTGTTGTAATACACCCCAGCTTATACTAAATAAAGTACTCTCTCTGGAGCCTACTGGAATCCATTTAATATATGGGGACATCTGCCATGCCTCATATAGAGTAGCTAAATCATTTTCTGTATTGAACCTCTATGGAAGTACAACTACCTTTAGTGAAGAACTTCTGATTAGATGCAGAGGAAAAGTCCATTAATATATTTCTCCTTAGTGTTATGAGTGACTGACTGATTTTCCCAAGCAAAATTCAAAATGTTTCATATTTTCAAAAATACATATTCCTTCTATGCAGGGATTTTGCCAAGTAGCACCAATGGTTCCCGTGGCAAAATTAAATTAAAAGGGATACAGAGTATTCTATTGTCTGTCCCCAGTGACTGAGTGGAATAAAGAAGGTATTACTTCAATTGTTATCACTGATAACGATCCTGTATTAAATAAAAGCTGTGCCCACTGAGAAAATGTAATGTGAAGCTTCTTTTTAAATACAGCAAAACAGGGAAGATCATTCAGTCTTACCTGTAGTCATGTGCAGAGCCAATGTATCTAAGGAGGATGTGTGACTGAATGGTATTTGTGGTGCTATCTACTTTGATTTCCGTAAATTGTCAACTATGGTTTCATAAACTCCACTCTTCCTAACTCTAAGGGAGTATGTCCATTCATTACCTTTTGACTTTTTCATTCTATGAAAATTTTTAGTACAGGATTAAAACACTTTGATTTGTAAAATAAACTCCATGAAAAATGCAGTCTCCACATCTCTGACCTAATGTTACTTCTTCATTACAAACCTTTTTTTTTTTCTCAAATACTAGGTCAGGGTGCCTCTAAAAATCAGCTGGAAATCAAGCTAGTTCTCAGGACTTCGGATGGTACCAGCTATTGAATACCTTTTTTTCCCACTCTTGCATGACAAATATATTACTTAAACCACAGTGGTAATTTTTATGGCTTATGTAATTTGCATATTCATTAAAACAAGTAATGGCAGAGCTTTGTAAAATTAGTTGTATTAGTTGAATCACATTGACTGAACTCTGGAGTAACTCAGTGGTGAATTGTGTTACATGTCTGTGTTACACAGGAGGAATAAATGCTCAGCAGTGACTTACAGCTGTCCTGTGAAGCAACTGTATGCTGTGGAAAGGTGCAGTTCTGATCATTAGGAAGTCTAAAACTGGGAAAGGCAGAAGAAAAGTTATTCTTCTCCCTTTCTGACAACTGACTCATGCCTCACAAATTATTTTGACTAGATTACTTAGGTCTTACATGGATTACTAGGGGTATACAGGGTAAGACCATATTAGCTGTGGTTATTGCACAGTTAATCACATGGGATTTGATCTTCAATTGATGTCAGCCTGACCAGACTCACTGAGGAAGTTAAGAAACACTCATTGATAGCAGCTGAGCAGCAGAAATTAGTTGTAAGAGATAAATAACTTCTTGTGGAAAATATTACATCAGTGTCCCATGCTATTTAAATGCCATATGCTTGAATAAAGTTACAAGAAATCAATATGACAAAATAAAGGCAACACTGGCATGTTTTGCACTACATATGTATTTTTTTATATATACAGTGAAAATCAGAAATTACTTGGACTTCGGAACCTGTTAACTGGAGACATATGAATCCCATCTGTCAAACAAAAGCATAAAGCTTGGCCCAGGGAGAAGAAACTGTCCAGAGTTCATCATTCTTTAGGGAAAGGCACACTGCAATGACACATGGCACAGCCAGAGCACTTGAGGAGCTCTACCTGGAAAAAGGCACTTGGTTCTTCAGTAGTAGTTACAGAAAGATGTCCTGGAGTAAGTCATTCTTACTGAAGTGAAGAGTGTGAGGTACATGGCTGATGGGATAAACACTGTCATCTATAGACATATTGCACTGGTTTTCTGCCACAGACAGTATCACACACTGTCAAAACCGGCATCTGGTTTACTTCACACAGGAGTGTTTCCAGAACTGTCCCCTTGAAGTGACAGAAAAGAGTAGATAGAATTATTTCAAATCTCTCTGAAGTGAGAGTGAAATGCAATGACATTTGCAAGGATCCAGCAAAGTAAGGCAACTGGTTAGATCAGAACTTGAAGAAGGGCAGGCCTTGTCATGCTGAGATTCAGAAGATGTATTGACAGCCATGTCAGATAGTAAACCTTGAGAATATGGTCTAGTAACCATATTAAGTTATTATTGCAGAAGGGGACAAAGACTCAATGACAGTGCCTCATTTCTTGGCTTTTCTTTCTGTGATAACAGCCTCAATCAAACACACTGTCTGTTGGCATCACTGTGTCCTTTGATAGTTGACAACCTGTTAAGCTCTGGGTGAAGCTGACAGACCCAAAGTCTTTGAGAATATACCCACTGCAGACTGTCTGCTTTTCATGATCTTTAAAATGTAGTCTTCACTGGGAAAAATGCTTAAAATACAAATAGGGGGATTTTTATTTAAAAGAAATGATCCTTGAATTTTAGTAAATGTTCGCTGTATTGCATAATATACATATATGAACATTTACAGAAATATGTTATTTTTTCTTATGGATTAGATGGAACACTAGTTTTCTGAAGATAATAGGGCAGCATGATTTCTCTAAAAGCTCTTGCATATAGCAAGGTGTATTTTGCTCTTGGTACTGGTTTCCATCAGGATGAAAGGCAGTCATACATTCACATTTACTGGAATGACGCTTGTCATACTTGATGGCACTGTTAAAAGTGACACTTTTTTAAAAAATCTGCCACTTTTTGGAACAAAAACGATTTGAAACAAAGGCCTATGGACAAAAAAGGTCCTAAATGTGCTTTACTGCTGCCATCTTCTGACATGCAGGTTGAATTGCAGGATTTTGAAAGAAATTAGCCCAGGCTATTTTTTCCTAACCTGCTTTCCAGTAAATGCCATTACATAGGTGATAAAAGAGAATGGGATTACAAATACCTGGCTTTGACTTGCAAAGGGACTGTGGCTGCACGAAGTACACTCATGTGCTCCAGAGAATCCAAGACAGGAAAGGCAGGACATGAATTTCATTCTGAATCTTTTTGGTTAGATATACTCCGATAGGAGCATGAAGCTACAAGGAAATAGAGAGTCTAATGTACTCTTTTACAATATTATGATCCAAATTTACTTTCTTGATCAGAGGGTTGGGCTGTTGAACACATTTCTAAAAGAAACTGTGAATTCCAGTTGCTGATCCTCCACCCTCAAAAGCTTACTCTCCACTGGGAGCATAACAACACACTAAAACCAGCTCTTCAAACAGAGAAGGATATAAAATAGAAGAAAAAGCTGAAAAACTGAAGCACTCCTACCACAAAGAGGGGAAACATCTGTGGATTAACTACACGTGTTTACTAGAGTTTCCACATAGAATTGACTGTGTAGGGCTCAGATACCATCATAAGAGATATGAAAACATAGCTATAGTTGCTGTGTACTTCATATGAATGGCATTACCTTGAAGTAATGTCATAATGAGATAATGCAGTGACACAGATGAAGGCTTTCACAGTATTCACTTCCCATACCCTACTCAGACATTTGGACTCCTGAGACTTTGGCTCTAAGAAGATATCAAGTGATGAATTCAGCAAAAATCCAGGCCAGAGGCTCTGGCCAGATTACTCTCATCCCAGAATACTCACATTTGCCTCCTCAAGCAATGTTTGACTTGCAGCCACTTTGTATACACCTGCCTTGCAGCAAGCTCAGTTAATGCACAGTTCCATGCAGTCTGCACTAACACTTTCCTTTGAACTATTTATGCTGGAGCCTTGGAATAAAGAGTGGCAGGGGATTAGTCTGTGCTTCTTAGCAAAGCCAAGCCCAAGGCACATTCCACTATAGCTGTGGCCGAGAACCTATATAGAGCAGCTGATTTACTAATAACCTCTAAAACATAACATTTGCCTTGGAGACAGGTGGGGAGGGTTTAGTTTTCATTTTAAAAAAATTACTTTTTGGTTCTCAATAAAGTTATCCCAGCCTCAGTAATGAGACAAGGCAGCACATCAGACATCCAGCAGGCTCCAGTCAGAGGGAGACAGTACTGGTCCATTTCTAATTGTTCTTCAGTCCTGTTTTCCATGACAAAATCCAGTCTTCCCACTGATTTGATGCTTTTGAGTATCATGGCATGCTTACTGGAAGTTTGACTTGCACAAATTCATTTCCCAGAGGATGTTGTTAAACATCTGTTGTCACACGGTACTAGCTATGAGCTGTGGCTGGTTCCTGGCAAGTGGTCCAGACCAAAGCCTCCCAGGGAATGTGGTTAAAGGAGGATGCTTTATGATCAGGATGTAATCAGGATGGACACCTGATTACAGCAACCACTAGGTCTGCATCATTTGTCATACCCATCAGTAAGGTTATTTTAGGGACTGTTCTGACACTTCTGCTCCACTGTATTTTTAAGGCTCTCTTTTATATTCTATTTTGTTCCTTCCTTCTCACCTCTTCCACCTTTCTTGTCTAACATAACAAGCACTTGCTCTCATTTGTGTTCACACGTAATGTCTGTATAAACAGAAAAGGAAATTGTGTAGATAAGAATTCTATGCACATTTGAATATTTCCCATCCTTTGTATGTCATCTTGTAAACTGCGTGGAGGAAAATAATCCCTTATAGAACAGTGCAACCCTTGTCAGATCCCCAATCCCATTTGGAAACAGTGGATTTAGAGTTTCATATGTTGTTAATTTCATGGTTAAGAACTGGGTAGAGATTTTGCAGGATGAGGGTTTAGTTTTGCTGGAGATTCCTCTTAACTCCTTTGTTTAGTAGAAATCGGTTTCTACTTTCTTTTCTTTCCACATCAGTAAAATCTCTAGTGAAGTAATAATCCCACGTGATTTACTGGTACTTTGGACTAATGCCAGCTTTGTTTTAATCCCAGCTGCTGCTTTATCCTCTGGGTATTTCAGTTCATAGCAAAGTGCACAACACAGTTCCCAGAATCTTGTGTGAGCAGAGATTTTAATAATTTTATTCAGTCCCTTCGCTTTGTCCCTCATGGCAGAGCTCTGCTGGTCCTCAAACTTGCCCAATTTGATTACATTTAAACTATCTTTAAATAGATGCATCCCCTGAGTGAAACTTCTTCCCTGATTAGTCTGGATGGAAAGCATCTGTTTTCCCTCTGGTAAAGAGAATTCTTAATATCAAAGCACAAAGACAGGCACTGGTCATGTCTTGTGGTGTTGGCTAAAGTCCAGCAAGCACGTGGTACAGTAGTGGAACTTGAATTTGGGCAGGTTGACCCAAAGAAAATAGCACAACCATCCTAACAATGAAAAAATCAACTCCAAAGTCACAAACCTACAGTGATCTCAAGCTGCCACAATGCCTTTGTCCTTGGTGACAGAACATGTATCAACAGTGTGGTAAATGTCACAGTCCAAAGCATATAAAATGCCTAAAACTAAAAGTATTATTAGTTGAGAGCTACTGGCACTGTATCCACAGCAGCCTTGTGCTCCTTTCTGTCCCCTTCCCTGCCCAAGGCCTGGAGGGTTCCACTTCCTTCCCTTCCGGTGCCAAATGCTTCCAGCTTTTCTGCACCACAGTGGGAACAGGTAGTGGACGCAACCAGGTCCCATTCACCTCTTCCTGCCATCACTGTGCTCTGCAGGTCTCCCTGGCATTCCTTCAAGGAAAAGCTGGAGCAGATTAGAGGTCACTTGTGACTTGGAGCCATGGGAGAAGTGGGAAGGGGACACTTGGCAGTGTTCTGCCCTCCAAGAGGGGAAAAGAAGATCCTGATGCACAGTACAGCCCTGTGCTAGGTTTGCCACCATGGAGTGATACTGTCCAGGAGTAGGTCTTCTGCTGAGAAAAATGAATGAGTAGAGCCAACCCTTGGCTGTGGGTTTCTTGGAAGGAACCAGTTGGCTCACTCTGGAGATGCATCTGGGATTAAAATTATACATATGTGATGTGAATTGTCTGTCATGGGGCTGTGCAGAAGTGCCCTAGATCTACACAGTCCAGTGAAGAGATCACTGGACTGCAAACACTTCTTCTGACTCCAACTGGTCATTTTAAAATAATTTTTCCTCTTCACCTCTGGAAATAGGCCAGTCTTCTCTCTTGCAGTGATTTTGTGACCCACAAAATTGTCTCTTTACTCCTCAAATTCTGCTTTCAGGAGTGCACCCTCTCACAGACCAGACGAGCCAATTACCCTAAATCAGCGCAGTTGCTTGGTATGCTGGTCTGTTTCAAGCGGGTGGACACGAGGAGGGAGGTGGCCCTGGTCCTGTGCACCAGCAGCTGTGTTGCTCATGAAGCACATGAGATGATCAGTCCTTTAGCAGGCTGACATCTTGATGGCCTAGTGACGTCCTAAGGACATGGACCTTTGTGGCCTCACATACATGGCTGAAGCATGAGGAGAAAGGTTAAGGAAGGGTCTGAGATGTGTTTCCTTGTCACCCAGAAAAATTCAAAAATTTATAAATAAGAAAGTGTTGCAAGCTACAGGCTTGATTACAAATTAAATTCCTTGCTGAGTCCTGTAGCTAGGAAACTGTGAGCTGGGGATTCTCCAGAGCAGATAGCTTCAAGAGCTAATTTCTCCCAGGAGAGGTGAGATTTCTCCCAGGCATCAGGAGGAAACTCACACACACACACATGAAATGTCACTTGTTTTTCATTTTCCTTAATTGCAAGGTGTGTTTTGTATTCATTACTTAGTTCATGCAGATCTACCCCCATGTCCATGTGATCCCTCAGAGGCTTTCTTCATTTGCAAACTATTATTTCCTGGTATTTGTCTCCTGTCCTAGTTCTTTTGGTCTCCCCTTACATCCATTTCCCCCCACTGTTGAAGTAGTCAGTGAAGAGACAAGGTTTGCACAAATCTCAATGACGTGCAAACCCAGGAACCAACCAGCAACACCTGCTCTGGCAGGAGAGTGAGCTGCAAAGAAATTTTCAACACAAAACTGTCATTTCAATAACACAGAACCACTCCAGAATGTATCCTGAGCAAAGACTTCAAAGCTCTTTCAGTGAGGCAGCATCACTTGAGGGAGAAAGTCTAGGAGAGACGAGCTGAGCTGTTGCCACACATTTGCCACAGAGCTTGGCCTGGGGGTCCTTCCCATCCTCTCAAAACACAAGACCACAAAACCCTAGGTGTGGTGAAAGCAAAGTGTGGTGAAGACAAACAATTTTTGGAAAAAAACACATTTTTGTCCTCGCTGGAAGAGTTTTAATGCAGCAGCAACAGCCAACTAATTATAATGGGAAGCAAAAATATCTTTGGTCAACTGATAAGTGAACACATCCTCTTTGTCTAGGTTGCTTTTTACAGAGTACTCCTGTGGGTTGCATATTAGCAGGGAAAGCCTTAAGATTGCCCAACAGGCATAATTGTACTGGGGATCTCTGTGCATACTTTCCTAAGATCCAACATGCTGGACGCCGTCACATTTTGCTACTTGTCATCAGCCTAGTGTCTCCCTACAGCTATTCCCACCAGAATAAAAACATCCAAAAATCCAATATTTTTAGATTTTAAAAAAATAAATCACCACCAGGCTCTGAGGAGCATGGGGAGAGTTCCCACTGTGCAAACACATCCACAAATACATACAGTGTAAGTATCTGATGAAATGTCTGCTACAAGTAAGCCAGAGTGAGATGTTGCTGTGTGGCGATGGAGAATGTCAGCTTCTCTAGCCAATCTGAATCAGATGCCACAGATCTTTGTATGTCTAAATAAATTGAGATTATTTGGGAGAAAACATTACAAAGTATGCATGAAAAAGGCCTCACCATAAAGATCAGTTTTCCAGTATTTGAGATCTGATGTGGAAATATGAGTGAAGAGTCAGACCTGTGAACCAAATAAGATCTGCTAGAGGCTGCCTGTGCTTCTGTGACTAGATAACAGAGGGTTGATCCAGGAAGGCTGTGTCAGTGCTTGTGTGCCCAGACCCCTCCATACAGCATTCCCACAAGCAAGACTATCTGTCTGAGCTGATGGTTCTCTCTGGTTCAGCTGCTGCTGAAGTCCTCAAGATGGAGAAACCAGGAGAACTGGCACCCATGGGCCAGACCCCACTCCATGCTCTGATGGAAAGAGGCACTGCATGTGGTTTCTGGCCACACCAAGGAACTATCACACTACCTCAGATGAGATTCTGAGATGAACCAAGCACCTGTAATTCCATTTACTGATATCCATCATGTCTCAGAAACAGGCGCCACAGCTGAGAAGCTGTACATTAAACAGACACCCATTAAATGACTCATACACTGAATCACAAAAATTTAATCAGTTGCTAAGAAAAAAGCCAGAAATTATGCAAGATCATTTTCTGTGTCTTTCAGAGTAGCTCACTGAGCCCATGCTCCCTGACACCTAGGGCTCTCAAATTAGGAGACAGATGGATTATGAAGACTAGGACAAATCATATGCCATGTAGCTGCAGGAAAACACACATAGAACTTACCTTGGAGCTGCTAGAAATAATAGACCAATGACAAGCATCATGGAAAATGCATTAAGCAAGACTTTGAGACGAAAGATTCCGAAGTGTATGGGTAAAAAGGCATAGGACTTCAGTAATGTAATCTCCTGGAAAACAGCCCCAGAGTTTGAAATTACTGTGGTTCCTTAAAGTTAACTTCCCTTTCATGGTGCTAAGATATTATTCAAATACTGATGACTTGTGGAAACCCCTCTTCAAGAATATGCTTATGCATGTATTTACCTTTATGTGAGAATGAATCAGTAGAGTGTGAATATCTTCTGAAATGCTCTTCAAGGCTGCTGCCCTGGATCAAGTGTTGGGACAGATGAAGCAGCGGTGCTTATAGGAAAGAGAATGCGGATCTCCATGACATTCTGGGAGGAATTAATGTTTACATGTAATCTTTGACAGATGGGGATGTTTAATGCTTTCATTTTATGGATAAAGAGGACAGATATTAGAAGATTGCTGTGTATTACACAGTAGTAAAAGCTCTGTGATGAGGATGAAACTCTGGTCCTCCAGGGAGGAAATTTCTTTTCTCTAATTTAAGAGGAGAGCCTTTATGAAACAAATGATTTGCAGAGGGGAGGCAGTGACAACGCTATCAGCACTCACTTTTAAAGAAGGACCCAGGAGTGAGTTACAGGAAGAGTGATAGAGAGACGAGGTGATATAATATGGTAGCAAGAGTAGGCCATATAATACTGATATTTTAGTGAGATCCATGACGTAATTAAAACAAAACAAAACAAAACAAAAACAAAACAAACAAACAAAACCAAAACCAAAAATTATAAACAAAAAACCAACCAAACAACAAACCTGAATTTAGAGACAAGGGCTAGCAAAAGCAATAAAACTTTGTCAATGTCCCAAAACTACTTGAGCTGGCTTTCTCTGATACAACAAAATCCTGAAACACATCCACATAAGCATATGATTAAAGTGATTAAATTAATCACTGCCACGACCTGTGCCTGGGTCATACCTCTTCTTCCTTTCCCATCAGTCCTGACTTCCTATCTGAATACAGCTTGCCTCATGTTTAAATTACAAACTCCACAAAACAATGGAATATGTATGTAAGGAAAGTTTATGGTCAGGACAATTAATAATGTTCTCAATGTCAATTTATTCACCATTTCTTACCTCCTGTCCTGCGTAAGCGATCCTGCCAGAATGACTGACACTAAGTAGGCCTGGAGCCCTACTATGGCAGATATACAGGAAATTTGCAGCATCTATATCAAAAAGGAAGCCAATTCCAAGGGCTTTTAAAAGAGCTTCAATTCCCCTTGAAATAACAGACAGGAATGTGCAGAAGAGGAAACAAATACTAAGGAAGGTCAGTGCTGCAGGGACTAAAGGTACCAGGGTGTTGGAAAGAGGAAACTTAGGAAAATGCTAAGAGGGCAAGAGAATGAGGAAAAGTGCTTCTGCAGTTCAGTGCTCACATAAAGCAATTGCTAACGTCATGGCCAACACACCAGCAATCCTAGGAAGTTTATAGGATTTGATGCTGCTGCTCCAGAGTAATGAAGTATTCTTGAAAGCAGTACCTCTGGCTGATCAGTTTGGTGGTGTTTCTCGTGCCCCTGTAGCAGTTCCAGTTGAGATAAATGAAGGCAATCCAGTCTCTGAAATCAGCTTTGTCAACCTGGTTTTATTTCTGTGCTTTGAAAAGACTCCAAATTAGGTCAGGATTTAGTAGCAGTTGCTGGGATTTCAAAAAAATGCTCTGTTAGCAGTGACCTACCAAGGAAAACAAAAAAAAAATTGGCTTGAACTCTTGCTTGTGCTTTTATTTCTATATAAAAGCAAAGCATAAGAAGACTGGGACTGCTTTCTATAACTCTAAAAGAAAAATATATGTCAAGTGTCAACTTTGGTTTTCCCTACCTTTGTTGAAGAATTTGCAGGATGTCTCATACAGTGCTTGCCCATCTCTTGTAGCTAAGATGGCAGAATTATCCAATCACTTAACATGAGTATATTTTCTCCTACGTATTTGTAGGCATTTCAATGAAACAGAACAGAAGTCTCCAAAGGACATTAATAGTCTTAATGAAAAATCATTACTCCTCCCAGCAAAGCATTTTTTGTGTGTATCTGTATTATGCCAGTTATCCAGCGAGTCTATTAGTACAAGCCCTGGAGTTATTATAAAAAGAATGCAAGAAAACATTATTAGATAAATAGGAAGAAACCTTTTAGGCCTGCTCCATGCAGCATAAACAAGGGAAGAAAGCAAACATAATTCTCGTTTCCCCTTGACAGTACACCCTCAGATGGAGCTCAGGACATTTACTAGAGACGAGATATGGGGGAAAAAGTGGGTCAGAGCCTGAGAAGATAAGGAAAGAAAAAAGGTGGTAATTTCTATAGTGGTCTGTATTTAGACCTCTGTTGTCTTCACTTTTATACGTGACTGACACAAACGGTCTTAAGGCTTATTTGCAGCTATTGGTGAAACAAGACACCGACCCATAGCTGATGAACTGAGTTTGCTCCAAGTGAAATTCAACAGGATGTTGATCTTGCTGACAAATGGCAAGTAAGGCTAAATATTAAATAAAACATTCATTTAAAAACTCCCAAACCAAAGAATAAATGCTCCACAATAAATGCTCCATACATTTAGGCTTAATGTGATGAGAGCATGACAGTTGAAAGGCCACTGCGCAAAAGACAGGCTGTAAAATGCTGTGTAGCAACTGACTAACGAGAGCTCGTATGCAGAAGGCACAAAAGAAGAAAATTTGGAAGAAATCATAGATTTTAGTGTAAAATCTCAGTTTATGCATTTTAGCTCTGAGAATTATATCTCAAAACCGTAAGTTAATGTACTCATTCTGATGGAACTACTTCCATGGCTTCCCTCCATTTCCTGTGCCAGGACACAGAGGGCCAAATTCTGCCTGTGGGTACAGGACTGGGTTACATCACTGAAATACTGCATGGTCTGTGGTGCTCCTTTATAATGGAAATCAACAGATAGTGGCCAGGCTACCATAATTTCTCTACTGTTTTTTCCAGCAAATCTACAGCCTCTGAGCGCAGCACAGGGCGGTATTTCTGCAGCAAGCTCACTGCAGTTCTCCACAGCTCCAAAACCAGGACCTGACAGGCAAAAGAAAAATCCCTGACAAGTTCAGCATGTCTTGGAAGCCTGTAGGGATTAGAGAAGAAAAAAAAAAAAAAAAAGGAGATGGGGGGAGGAAGAAGGTAGCCTGAGGAATAATTGGAACTTAAGTTGAGATAAGAATTTGGCCTAGCATGGATATTAAGTAAAATCCGTGGTCATACAAGCCAAGGAGGGGCTGGTGGTGCATGGAGTGGCACCAAAGAGCTGTATTCTACTGCATTTGCATTACAATTGATTTCTAAACATAAGCCACTGACTCAAGCACACTCCTTCTTGGACAGACAAAGCACTTGGACAGCCTTACTAGGAGCGGAGAGGTAAACAGTTGCATTTCTTCCATCCAATGGCCATCCCTTTACATCCTCCTACCTCCCGCTCCTGCACTGCATCCTTGGCAATGCAGAAAGCTGCCTGTGGCTTGGCAGGGAAGTTTCCCTCCATCAGGATGGGGAGAAGTTACAACCCTGTAAAGCAACCAGGGAGTGCAATAGTCTCATAGAGATCCATCACTCGGCCACCCTTGCAAACCACCCCAGCAAAGTCTCTTCCACCCTTGAGGTGCTCTTGGCAGTGGGGGCAGAATGGGGTGGGAGCTGCCCCCAAGACAGATTTTAGTCCCCTCTGTGCCTCTGAGCTGCCTACTTCTCTGCACAGCTTGCAAAGCACAAATAAACAGCCAGATAGGATCATGGCACATCATCCCATCCACTTCGGGCTGGTACAACTGGAGAGTGTCAAGAGTCATTCTAGACTGTTCCTCAACAGATGCTGGAAGATAAGGACTACTGCACTAATTAAAAATACAAGAGAGAAGATTCAGCTTGGGAGACTCACCCTCTTCCCAGGCCTTGTTCAATACTGATCCTAAACAGAAAAGACACTACTTGAGACTGCTACCTGTATACAAACTGCAGGAGTGGGAATTTAACCACCAAGCAAGCATACAGAAGAGCCTCAAACTAAGAGGGGTTTAACTAGATGAGCATTTTTTTCCCCACTTTCAGAATTTCTTTTTCCTATTGCAAAACCCCTTATCAATTCCCCACCACACCTCTCTCTGCAGCCTCTGCCTGACAAGCCTTTGAACTCCTTCTCCCCCTCACCCTCTGGAGATTTCTTCCCTGCATAAATCCTTTGGAGATGCAGAGGGAATGGGTGCAGGGTTCGTGCAGGGTGCAGGTTGGTGCAGGGCTCTGGCAGCATTAGGAGAAGGCAGCAGCATAGCCAGGTCCTTGGGAGGAGCATCTATCAGGGAGTGACCAGCTTAGCAAGGCAGGAGAGTTGATCTGCCCATGTCTGCCATCCCTCCTGCCATGCCAGCTGCCCAATCAGCTCCTAGGGTCTGGTTCCTGGGCTCCCTGGTTGCAGGGGAAGAAGGACACACTGCTAAAACCATTCCTTGACACCTGCTCCTGAACTGTGGCTACCACCTGAACTCTGCAGGGACACTCGTTAATGAGTGGTCAGTGCTTGAACATGTTGAGCACACCAGGTACAAGTCAAAACAGTTTTATATGAAAGGATGTTTTTCTGCTTTTGACCAGTGGGAGACACAGTGGTGTGTGTGCTCTTCTTCCTTGGCTCAGAAACTGCAGCAGGAGCAGAGCTCAGATCCCGAGTGTCCAGCTGGTGCTGGCAGCGTGGCAGAGCAGTGTGACAGGGCAATGTGGCATGGCAGTAGGATAGGGTAGAGTATGACAGAGCAGCAGTGTGTTTCATCCACATGGCATCAACAAATTCCATGTGAAATTCTTTAAGAAATGCACTTGAAATATATCAAAAGAGAAAGAGATGGGAGCACCAGTAGACAGGTGTGGACAGTGAAAGTATGGATGTAGGACAAACTAGAGCTGTGTAGGTGCCAGTCTAAGGGTTAGCACTCTGAGCTGAATTATACCAGGAGCTACTGAGTCACCTCCCTCAGGTTGTCTGAGATGGAAGCTACTATGCCCATGGGTCACCTTCAGCCAGATTTCTAATGCTAGGAAAGTGACTTTGCCATACAACAGGGTCTAATACATGATTTTTGTGTAGTCTTTACATCTAATGCAGTCACTCTTCAGTGGCTTACAAGCTGGGTGAATACAGGCTCTAAGGAAAAACTATTTAGTTTTGTGGAAATGAGAAATTAAAGTCATGGCTGACAAGTCAAACAGTAGATACCACAATTCCTCATGTCTCTGGTGAGGCAGGTGATGTCATGTTAAATGGGGGCATGAATTTTTGTATGATAATATCAACTTTTTTGACCCAGAGTAAGTAGATTCGGCCTTTTCCCAGATGGTAGTTTCAGGGTCTCCTGTGTTTCGTGAGGGATTTCTGGGATGTTCAGGGAAACTAAGATCTGTCTTAGAAATAACTGTGATGTATTAGGTGACATTTGTGATTTATATTAAAGGTGATCAGTCAGTAGACGAGAGAGAAAAATTTAGACTGAGTGCTACTATGGTCCCTGGATGGCTGCTGGCAGCTGCCTTGTAACATGCAGCCCGCGTACTGGGAACCACTTGGACAGACACTGTCACCTGCAAAACTAGCAGTGAAGCCCTTAAGTCAAGTTCCTTTACATTAGCAAAAGCTCTGAATGAAAAGCAGGTTTAAACAAAGGCTAAAGAATAATGTTGGTAAAGATATGTGGTAGAGGGTATTGAAAACTAGCCTCTGATCTGGCTGAGCAGTAACTTCTATGGTCTTAGGGATGCCAAGGATTGGTGACAATTTGTCCATGAAGAAATGTCTCTAGAGAGGGGTGGCAAAATTTTAAATCTACAGCTGGCATTGAAGTTAAGGTAAAGAGCTATCAGAGAACACTTCCCAAACCAGTGCGCTAATTCCTCTTTAGCCCTCTTACAGAGTGACTGCAGAGCTCCTGGGCACAGGGGAATGGCTCACATCTCTCAAACTGCGTTTAATTCAGTCTCTGAACTTACTTTGCAACAGCAGCAGAAGTTGTCCAGGTTTCCCCTTGATTGTGGGGCTTATAGCTGTGACTGCCATTAATGTAGTATGTCCTTGCACATATTTACCCAAACCACCTGTGAGGGGTGAAAGCAAAGTGAGTAATGAGAGATGGTGGTCAGCATGGGATGCCCAGCTGCTTCTTCACGGATGACTTGGCCCATGACAGCGGCACGAGCTGACAGGAGAGCACAGCACTGGAGATTAATTGCTTCTAATGAGCACCACTGCAGTCCAAAGAAAGGATGAACACAGGACTGCCTCAGAAACTACAGCACTTTAACCCTCTGTGGTGTGAGACCCCTCATCAGAGATTTTTGGGCATCACACTGACATGCCTGAAAAGGAGAGAGGATTTCTGCATGGTCTGTTGCCCAGAGCAAATGAAAGGCAGGATCCCAGTTCAGCTTGCTTGGGAGGAACAGCCACGGCAGCATGCAAAACACTGGTCCCGTCACAAGCTCCTTAACCCAGCAGGAATTTGTTTAAATCTCGCCTTCCAGGACAGCCTTATTTTCTAATCCTGCTGCAGCCTCCCTGTTCCCTCATCACTTGTCCTGCACTACTGCTACAGCTCTGCCAGCCAGGACTGCTCACACATCACTGTAAACCAGGGGTAATTCCACAGACCTTAAGAAGTGCACACTGGATTTACACCTCTTAGAAGGAGCCTGGGCTTGGGTATCTGCCATCTATCTGGAAGAGCTCTATGAAGTGGCTTTCTCTCCCCACACCTTTTTTTGATTCTCCCTTTCTTTAGCACTTTCTTTGTCAGTGCATCTTTTAATAAAAAATTTAAAAACAAAGCCCAGAAATAGAGCATCCCCGCCTTCAGGCAGCTATCTGGGGCACCCATGAAAATAGCAACAACCACTGGGTAGCTCAGAGTTTAGATAAGGTCAGCTGCTCAAGGTCAGCCACCAGTCCTCTTTTAGGCAATTTCTGCAGGGTTCATCAAGTTTGCCATCGGGTCTATCAGGGTTCATCAGGTCAGCGCACAGAAGCACACAAACTATCCCTGTGCCACTATCCCACTGGAAAATCTCCTCTAAGCTTCCAGTGAAAGCAGGGAGAGGAGACAGCATGGCTCCATACACGCAGGAGGAAACCTACGAACCAGCAGGTATCAGATCCATTTGCAGTGCCCGTGCCCTGGCACGTGTGTTCAGGCTACCCAGGAGCCAAACTGCTCCTGTGCCAAGTGGAGCCAGGGAAGGGCCCTGCTGGGATGGAGGAGATCAGGCTGGGAGGACCAGTCTTCTGTCCATCCACACTGGGACGAAATGGAGGGTGAGAAACAACTGAGCTGTATATTTCCCCACAATGAGTATTTGCAGTCTCAGAGGGGCAGAGAAAAAAACCAAGCAACTTGATTATTTAAGTTAAACCCAGGGAGCTATCTTAGCTGGAAAAAGAAAGTGGGAAAGAAAAAATCAGCTACTGAGTTGTGACAGTTTGGTGGAAAATTACTAAGGCTTTTCCGGGCTGTTTTCATGTCAGAACTGACCTAGTTTTTAAAATGCTAAAGAGGTGGGGGCGTTACTGAGCCACAGAAGAACCGAGCTATCCTAGGCCAAGCAGAACCATAATTTGGGGGAGCTTTCCTTAAGTCAATCCACACTGACCTTGTTGGGAAACTCTAGCTGCTGGATCTTGCTTTGTCTTTAGGGACATGGGCAGAAGATCTTTTCTGGAGAGCAGAGCAGGAATGGGTGATGAACAGGAGCCCTGCAGAGGGAGGTTGGGCACTGCATGAGCCACCCAACAGCTGGCTGTGGGCAGATGTAGGTCACTTAGAGACTGGTAAAAGCAGAGCCCGCTAATTAGGGCACCAAATCACTAACCATAGAAAATAGATCAATCCGCTTTGTGACATGAGAAAACCTGAAGGCTTGTGCTGTGCTGTTTGTTTGGACACATTCACCATCTCTGATCAAAGGCACAAGCCTAAGAAATGGTTTTCTAGAAACCCTCAAACTACAACCATTTCAAGCAGCTTTGCCCAATTCAACAATTGCTCCATAAATGTTTCCTAAGGATTTTCATCTTGGGTAAGAGACTTTGGATTGTTGTTTATGTTTTTCTGAAAACAGGAAAGGATGTTTTATTGCACCCAGTTGCTTTTGTACTCTGAGACCATGGTTCATGGAATGACAGGAACTGTAGTTTAGCTATTCCTTAAGGGTTTCTACTGAACATATCCTAAATCATTTAAGCTAAAAAAGTTATGCATTTGGGACATTTATTATTAAAATAATTTAAATTGTTTTTAAATCACGAAACATGAAAAAATAAATACTTTACTTACTTTATGTACTTTTTTTACAAAGGTAGTAATCATGTTCATACATACATAGGAACAATATATTAATCAATTTCAATGCTTTGGTGTTGAATCAATTCAACTCCAAGCTGTATTACATATTTTTAGAAGTAGTTTAATATAGAATTATTCTTTACTCAAATAAAATTAGGCACAAAACTAATATTTTAAAATACTTGAAGTCCTTCCTCTAGTGATAAAACCTGCTTATCTTTGACTAGATCAATTTACAGGGTGGTGTCTTTTTGTGTAAAAACAGCTGCTCTGGAGCATTCTAAACTCATCCTCATTGTAGAAGGTGGTAGTAAAAACAAAGCATACTATCACATACCTTAAATTTCCT
This sequence comes from Pyrocephalus nanus, assembly GCA_038380795.1. NCBI lineage: Eukaryota > Metazoa > Chordata > Aves > Passeriformes > Tyrannidae > Pyrocephalus > Pyrocephalus nanus. The sequence continues at coordinate 45,935,879 of CM076259.1, forward strand.
TGAAAAATGTATAATACAGTTTCAAAGGAAAAAAAAAATGCAAAACTACAAAACAACCCAGGAAAACCTTCTGTTCAAGAGGAGCTGTGTAACTGAGATCTGCTTGTTTTGATTTGTTTTTTTTTTCCCCTCCATGTATTACTGATAAAGAATGTGCTTTTAAGAAACTACAGGCTAACGTGTGGACACGGGAAAATGTCCTCCTACAATAAACAAGAATTCTCTCATTAGCAAACTGCTCGAGTGCTACTATAAGGCATTAGTGCAGCTGGCACAGTTCCTAAGAATAGAATTATTCATTGCCATGGTTACCCATGCTGGAAATATTACCCTCTGCAATCATTGTAAATAAGGATCCTTTCACAACAGTGTAGAAATTAGAGTGCTTTAAGAAATTAAAGGAAATTATAAATTGTACAGAATGTGAAGTTGTGCCTTGTAAGCACTGTGGCTTTTCTAACACGACGGGTTCAACAACCCTCTGCCAAAATCTGATCCTCTCCCAGCCTAAATAACTTGTGAAGCTCTTATCTGGCATCACCAAGAGCAGGGTCAGAGCCTGAGACCCAGAGTGCCTGGGCAGCACACAGGCCCTTCTGCAGGTGGTAGGAAGTGTGCTGGTAGGAAGGGTGGAAGTTTCTGTTCAAATCACACAGGATGGGCTGATCATAGCTGCAGCACAGGAAGGCTAGAGGTGGGAAGTTATCATCCATGTTGCCGATGGAGTTCTCCTCATAAGGAGTATCATGGAGCTAATTTGCATCAAACCTTTGAGTCATGGAGGAGAATGGTCCCTGGAGCTAGCACAAATTTAGACAGAAACAGCAGCCACAAACTGGGCTTCCCTCCTGCACCACGCTTGGACATTTGGAGCAGAAGATATTCCAACAGGTGACATTCACACTGTGCAAATGCCTAGTGATTAGGTGGGTTGGTTCACACACAAGTAGGCAGCAGATGAATGGGAGAAACAGGACTAAAACTCAGGCATCCTTTGGTCCTGCAAGTGTCTTTTCCACTTGAACACATCTCCTCAGGGCAGACTTGGTTTCTCCAGATGCCCATGCCTTCTGTCTGGTCTATCGCCACTGTGGGGCTTTGGTCCAACACAAACAACCTAGAGAGGCTCTCATCCCACTGGGAGCCTACAGCAGAGTACATCTTAAATAAATCATTTGCTGCTCACAGACTAGGGCTTGCTAGGCTCGTGCCTCACCTTCCATACAGGAAACGGTCTCGTCATGGGAGTATCTGAAAGGAAAAAGAAGGGTGAACTGGGACTTCAAAAAAACCAGCAGCGTTCACATTAGTGCCAGCAGTGGCAACTTCACTGTACCCACTGCAAGGAGCTGCATGGAGGCCATTCAGACCATTATGCGCCAGTACAAGCTGGTGCCACTGCTTAGAAAGAAACCTTCACTCCTCACATCACCCCTCCATGATCTGTCAGCCCGAAGCCATCACACACAGCATGAGGGCTTGTGTGTTCCTTCTTACCCTGTGGTAAGGACAGCACATAGTCCTAAAAGTTCTTCAGGTTCACTGGGCTCCAGGCAGGCACTCATGGTTGCCTGTTGTGAGGCAAAGCATGGTGTGGGACTGAGGAAGGATGGTCCTGACCCCAGCACGTTTCTCAGATATAGCTCTGACAGTGCTGTGGCCTGTGACACACTTCTTCCAGAAAATATCTCTCTTGTTCAGGCAGGAGAGGAGGTGGCTTAGGGGATCTCATCAATGTATATAAATACTTGAAGGGGAGAGAGTTCCAGGCTTTTCTCAGTGGTTTCCAGCAAGAGGACCAGAGGCAAAGGGCACAAACTGAAACATGGGAGGTTCCCTCTGAATGTCAGGAAACACTTTTAACTGTGTAGGTAACTGAGCACTGGTACAGGATGCCCAGGGGAATCTCCCTCCTCAAAAGCCATCTGAACATGGTCCTGGGCAACCAGCTTTAGGTGGCCCCATTTGAGCAGGGAAGTTGGATCAGAGGTGCTTCCCACCTGAACTCTTCAGAGATTCCATGGCTCTGTAAAGGATAGCCCAAGGAGACCCAAGAGGAGGGGGTTCGCTGAGGAGGAGGTTCACTGAGGGAGTTCACTGAGGCAGATAAAGACTGGGCTGAGGAGCCCTCAGGACCAGTCACTGAAATAGAGTCGACAGCAAAACCTTGTAAAAATTAACTAACGTGCCTCTCATGGGATATAACACCTAACGAGCAGACCTTGGCACAGGGCAGTTTACCAGAGAGCTAAGGCAGCAGCTTTCCCCACTGAGATGCTGCTGGAGGTAGCTGCTCGATGCCCTGGCTGTGTCAGCACCCAGCTCTCCAACACTGACCCTTGAAACACAGAGAATAAACCCAGACAGGAGCCAGTGAAAAACTATGAGAGCACAAAGCACCATGTGATTTGGAAACAAATGTTGCCTTGATTAGGTTTCCCAGTACTTCCATTTCATAACCCTGCATTCCTGCTGCCTCCTGGGCAGGAAGGGAAGGTGAGAGCCACAGTGACACAATCCAGACAGCTCTGCCCAGCTTAGGAGGAAAGCTGTGTCCTGTTAGCATCATTCTCAGTCCCTTCTGACTCAAGACCAATGTTCCTTAAAAAAATGTTATGTTATCCTTCGTAAATGCATGAGACATCTTTCACTAGATCAGGTTGCTCAGAATTCCACCCAACCTGGCCTTGAACACTTCCAGGGATGGGGCATCCACAGCTTCTTTGGGCAACCTGTTCCAGTGCCTTACCACTCTCACAGTAAAGAATTTCTTCATAATATGTAATCTAAATCCACTCTTTTTCAGTTTGAAGCCGTCCCCCCTTGTCCTGTCACTATTGGAAATGCTCTTGTAAATAGTCTCTCCATCTTTCTTGTAGGCTTCCTTTAGGCACTAGAAGGCCAAAATTAAGTCACCTCAAAGCCTTCACTTTTCTGGGCAGAACAAACTCACTTCTCTTAGTCTTTATTCGTAGGAGAGTAGCTCCATCTCTCTAATCATCTTGATGGTCCTCCTCTTGACTCACTGCAACAGGTCGATATCCTTCCTGTACTGGGGACCCCAGAGATGGGTGAAGTATTCCAGGTGGGGTCTCACCAGAGTGGGGAAGAGGAGCAGAACCCCCTCCCTCAACCTGCTGACAACGCTGCTTTTGATGCAGCCCAGGATACACTGGACTTTCTGGGCTGCAAGTGCACGTTACCAGCTCATGTCCAACCTCTCACCCATCAGCACTCCAAAGTCCTTCTTGGCAGGGCCACTCTCGACCTGTTCATCCCCCAGCCAATACTGATACCACAGGTTGCCCCAGCCAAGGTGCAACACCTTGCACTTGGTCTTGCTAAACCTGAGCTTCCTATGGGCCCACTTCTCAAGCTTGTCCAGGTCCCTCTGGATGGCATCCTGTCCTTCAGTTGTGTCAACAAAACCACTTAGCTTGGTGTCAACTGCAGTTTGCTGAGGGTGAATTCAATCCATTCATCTTTGTCATTAAGGAAGATACTAAATAACTCCTGTCCCAGTATACAAATCCTCCCCCTGGGTATTTACCATTGCCATCCCATGTAAAAAATACAACCAACCAACCAAAAAAACAAAGCAAAACAAACAAACAAACAAACCAGGAAAGAAGGTTTTCCCCTCCCTTTTTTTCATTCAGGTTATGGCCACGTCTGCACCTGGTCAGTCCAGGCAAGACAGGGAGAATGAGAGTGATGCTGTTGCAGTATGCCCCTATCCACACCTCAAATTGCTTCGCAGGCAGTGGGGTGAAATTTGAAGAATTTGGCCCCCTGAAACCTTTCCTCTAGAAGGCTCACAATCCCCACTTGGAGGTGGAAAAAGCAAAGGGGTGTATTTTTACACTGAAGGTTACAGAAGACCTCTGCGAAGGATATCACAGCCAATCACTTCAACCTCTGCAGCCATTCTCCTTCATGAGCTGTGTTAAACAGGCCTGTAACATCACCAGGGAGCCTCGAGAAGCCCTACAGAGAAGCCCTAGGGAGGAAAGAGTAAGTTCAGTGATGCAGAACAAGACAAGGATACAAGCAGCCTACAAACCTCAACAAAGTGGTCCTTATCTTTGCTCAGCAGCTGAGCCGCAGCAGAGCATTTGTGATCCTCCCTGCATGGGAGCATTTCTGCAGCAGGGAGGTCTGACATGGCCGCGGGAGCTGCAGGTTGATAACCTCTTGAGGAAGCTTTGTAACTCGTGCTCCTGCACATAATCCAACTGGAGAAAAACAGATATGACAAGACAACACTGAAATTAAATCCCAAGGAGGATAGAGAAATTGGGGAGCTTGTTAAGAATCCCACTGCCATCTGGAAGGCAGGAAGAGGCAGGCATCTGTGAGAAAGTGGCATCTCAGGGGAGAGCCTGGGTGCTTGCAGCTGGCACTGCAAGCCGAAAGGATGGGGACTAGCTAACGGGCCTGGCCTGCCCTGGAAATCAGATCAGACAGTGAAAGGAAGGTTGGTTTTCATTTTCACAAGACTTCAGGGTATGTAGCAGAATCGAAAATAATCACCTCTGCTGATTGTTGTCCTTGGCAGGAGCAGCAACTTTGTGGCCCAAAGGGTTTAATTGAAGATACAAGGGGGGAAATGAGAGCACATTGGGCTCTTGATTTACTAATAAGAGTCTTTTGTGCTGCTTACTGGTTCAGAGCCATCTCCTAGGTCTTAACCCTTTACTCCTTAGTTGCCATGAAAACATGTGGTCTTCCTCGACTATGCATTTTTTTTTTTGCAGAGGTAAGAACCGTTCTTTTTGAGCTTTCGCTAAGCTCCCATCATTGGTGCTAAATCTGGGACATGGAGAGGGAAGAGAAGGCCTGTGCCATGGTAACAGATGCCTTTGAATTAGTTACTGGTTTTCTAGTAACTGATATTTTCTGTAATTCAGCCCAATGAACGCCAGCTTAACACTGGCCTTCTCTTATGGAAATGAAGGACAAAAGGCTTTTGCTTTTGGTTAGTCATGTAAATCCTCCGATGAAGCCTATTCTACCAGAAGGGTAGTAAAAGACTGTGCTATAAATAGTGCTGTGTGTTTGCCTGCACTGAGGCAGAAATGTAAGGTTTCATAGCTCGGATTGAGGACCCTGGTCGTTTCGGAGCCAGGGGCTGACATTTGCCTTTGTGCTTGTGCTCTGATGTCTGTTTTGCTTTCTGATGCAGTCATTTATTTTAAATCGGTCTGAATACATGTTACATCTCGAGAAAGAATTGAGATCTGGCATAGACAAGTTAACTTGACTGTGTAATCTCGTCCAACTGTTTTTCCATAAAACATGCGGATTTATGGTGTTTTCTATCAGACCCTAGGAAAAAAAATACAGGCAAATTCAACAGCATGTAGTGATGATAGATATAAATATTTAAGCCCCTGAGAAAGCAGCAATAGGCAGCTCTGCAAAGGATGCAAGCACCATTTCTGCAGTTGCTGCATGGAAGTATTTCTTACTGATTTGAATGAAGGTGTTCAGACGCAGTAGCTGAGTAATTAGACACTAAATCTGGCCTGACAATGACTGGATATGGTCTAATTGGGAGGATCAGAAACTTAATTAGTTAACAGGGGGAAAAAAAGACACCTATAAGCAAAAGAGTAGCAGGAGTGATTTTTGTATGATTTGTTATCTATCAGTAAACAAAACCTATTAGTGCAGAATGTGAAAGGTAGAAAGTCACAGAAAGACAGACATAGATGCAATATATCCCAACAGTAAAGACAGACCCACACTAGCTAAATTCTTATCTGTCTCTATTTTTCCTTAAGAAATACTCAGAACAATCCTGCTGATAGTTGTTTTCAACATTTTTCTGATCCTCCATAATACTTTAGGAGAACAGATTATTTTTTCATATCTACTTTAGATTGTGCTCACCATCCCCACAACCATAATCAAAAGGAGGTTTTTCATTACTCATATTTACTGAGATGCACTTGCCTTTATTAATTCAAATGTATTTTGTTGCAAAATTCATCTTTACAGGTGAACAAATGGAGCTGGGAAGGAAAGGAACAGATTTGCTTTATATGACATACAGATTTAACATAATTTCTGTCCTTAAAATAGTGTTTTTCCATAGGATTTTTGTTTTCTTTGCATTCTGCATGTCACCCTGCATGTTCCCAGCTCCATGGAAGGAGCTCAGCACCATTTATTCCTGGGCTGTGGTAGCCTACAGCTGACTGTGTTCTTGAAGCACGTTGAGCCACATAGGTGCCCTGGAGGCAACTATCTCCCTGTGAAGCAAAAGAGGACACTGCTGCCCTCAAGGCTTCTGGCTGCCCCAGGTTTCACTGCCTCAACCTCTCCCACCACCTCTGTGATTCTACCCAGTAAACCTCTGCTCATTCAGGACCTTTACCCAGAGGATCTTAAGTCTCTTCTCTGCCCAAGGGACTTATGAGTTTCAAGTGACAGCAACAGAGAAGGCTGATGAGGCCAGAGGAGAGGCCTGTCTGTGACTCCCACCACAACACATGGGAGAGCAGATCCAGCCCTGCGACGCTTTTGAGCCTGCCCGGTGCAAGAGCTTAAGTGATAGCGAAATTTTATCATAAAACCTCAGACCACAGGTTTTGAGCAACACCACAGTTAGGTGCAGCTGATTTTGTGGATATAACTTTAAAATGTGGCATTTGCAGGCTTCTGTAAGTTGAGAAAGGAAGCAGTGGAAAAGGGACTCAGACCTCCCTGGTCCAGGACAGTGCTCTGTCAGAAGGCCCAAGCTCTCCCTCCCCTCTCTGATGGCAACCCTTGGCTCTAGGTCACCTCTCACCTGGCGCTCACATAGGAGTGCTGCACAGAGCCATTTTGTGAAGGTACTTTGCATAAGGACACAGCATCAGCATGGGTCATTTGTTAGTCTTCAGAGTAGCTGTGGGGAGTTGTACTTAAGAGACTCTTTGCATGGCTTAAGCTGGTAAAAATATACATATCGTTCAAGGACAAGTCTCCTTCATTAGCCAGAACAGGAGACCTCCTGCTACCAAGATCTAAGTGAATACCTGATCCAAGTGCTAAGGGCCTTTGCAGAGCAGAAAGAGTGATGTATCATTAGAGATGAAGCAGGTCCTTGGTCCTCAGCTGCCATAGCAGCATCCATGGCTGCTGAAATAGCCCTTTGAAGAACCTTTGAGCCTCCTTCCCAACCCCCTCAGGGCACTGTGGAATGGTTTTAATTGGAAGCAGATGTGCAATGTGGTAGGTAGGAGCAGGCGTCTGCTCAATGTGAGCTCCTGGTAAACAACTCCTGTACAATCACTTTGAAAGGGAAAAATACCATGATTCAAGGGAAAGGATTTAAAATGAGGCTAGTACTCACTGATGGTCGGCTGACTGGTCCATTAGACTTGCCAACACCCCTTACCAAATTATTTGGAGTCAAGAATATTATCTTCTCTTTGTTGCTTGATAGATTTTGGATGCATCATTCATCTTCAATGAATGGGTCACAGAGAGATTTCCAGGTCATCACTCCCAATGCAAACACTTTTCCAGTAAGGTGGCCATGAAAGTCATAGAGATGTATCATTGGGAATGACCGATTTTGGTTTGAATTAGGGAGAGACTTTTAGCGCAATATTAGAAACTTCACCTTGATTTCAAAAGGAATATTTGGACCAAGTCTGGTTTCAGGAGATTTTTCAATTTTTTTCTATCACAGTGGATCTGTCAGGTTACTGTTATCTAGTTTTGTGGAAGGTGGTAATAGCTGCATCACACAGACCTACAGTTATCAAGATTTGTGACGTTGCTGTACATCTGCCCCTCACTTCACTGAAGTACCTTTGTCCCCCAGAATTCCAGTAGCTATACTTAGAGACAAGCAAGGTAATCACCAGACAATCTTCTGTGGCAGAGAATTTAAACCATAACTCTTCTGCTTTCAGATGTATAGGATAAACAACATGAACATGCAAAATGGGACACAGGCTGAGAAGGCCTGAATGTAAAACTGCTTGTGCATTAAATCACTGGCAAAACCTTACTTGAGCCTCATTCCAGCTACTGGAAAGAGGAGTTACGCTTTTGTGAGCATAGGATCAATTTATAGAGTGTCACCATGTCCTGCTCCTTACTACCATTAATGAGCTTTTCATACCTTTTGCTTTCTTATTGCCTGAAAACTATTGAGGAGATTTTATTCCAGGACTTACTCTGATTGGTTCAGTACCTTACATGGGAGAACCCTTAGCAAGGCAGTGCTACTTAGCTAAGCAAAGTAAATAAATTTAAGGATTAAAACTCGACTGATGCAAATACTTCATGCATCTTCTAAAAGCAAGAAATTTAGAGAAAGTTGCAAAACAACAAAATTGCAAAAAAATTCTAATAAATTTCATTTCATAGCCATAGCAATGAAGTTCCAGTTTTAAAGGTGGGAAATGTAGCTTACAGCAAACTGCATTTTCTGGCTTTCACACCAAAACTGCAACTCCAAAGTCAGTTTGTGCCAAGAGAACCAGCTTCCCTGCTGGCTTCCCAACTGGGAGAAGCAGGAAACAAAACTGATTTAAAAAACAGAATGAAGTTCAGTCCTTTTCATTGTCTAAGTTGTTTAAAGGGAAAGAAAACCCAAAACCAACCAAAAACTACATGCTGATGAAATGGAAGACCAGAAGACCAAAACTCTCATTTGTGAAAGCCCCCCTTTAAGTAACAAATTCAATCTAGTTATTCTATGATGTTATTAGTAGAATTGTTAAAGGCATGTCTACATAAAAATCAAAGTGCACACATGCCCAAATATTCTCTTTTATGGTATTTTGGTGACATAATTCCCTAATGTGTTTCTTTCAAAAGCCTGGTATTTTCCAGTGCACTGAATAGATTGGCTCTATCTCTAGCTCAAACATCAAAAGTAACCTTCACATTCATCAATGAAAAGTGACAACTGGTTTTATTAACTGTATTCATTATAACACATGACAGTGGGAATATTTTTCACTGTTAAGATTTTTGAATGGAAGAAAAGTGCAGTTAGTCTGAGTTCCTTACATTCATTAGAAGCAAGACTATTGAAACCATCAACATTTACAATGACACATAAGCAAACACCAGAATCAGTGCCAATAAATACACAGAGTACCAAAATAAATATTTACAGAATTAAAAATATAATAAACACTGATTAGTATATCCTTGTGAACTGCCAGGGAAGAAAGACATCTATTGCTATCAGTTAGGTTGTAAATACATTAAGAATACAGTGATTCAAGGAGACACATACTCATCAAAATTTGTAGAAGTGGAAAGGAGTAGAGTGTGTTTAACAGTCTCTGTTATAAAAACACCCCCCCGGAATGTTGTGAGCTTTCACTAAGAAAAAGTTGGTGCACCCAGACTAGCCAGATTATTACCAAACCTTTTAGATAAGAGGAGAGGAGAGTTCTGGCTTTACTCACTCATTACCTTGAATAAGTTATATGCTACCTTATTGGGGGTGGCTGACATAAAAAAATCCGAGGGAAAATCATAATTAACAGTGATCTGTCAGCTATAACACGTCTTATAGAAACAGGCTAGGTGACTTCTAACAGGACACATATGTCCCTTTCAGCACATAGGAAACACCAAGAGCATCAGTTTGTCCAATGCAGTGTGGAACAGTCCCTGCTACCATTTCCTCATGCACACCATGATGTTTAAGCAGAGTTGGGCTGTCATTAAAGGCTGAAGCCATTAAATACTGGATTTATTGAATCTGTATTTTCCACCAACCACATTCTTAGCTCATCCCCCATTTCAACAGGACCACAAGCTTCAACACTAGAACTTTTCTGAGGCAGATTCTCCTAACAAACAGAGCAAGTTAAATTCAGATGGGACCAAATTATGGAATCTTCACTGAACCTTAATAACAACTGACACTGCTAACAGATCCACTGATTTCAGAGAGAATATTGGTGCAATAAGATATTGTCTAGCTGTTACAATTTCACCCACGGCAGAGGATTTACTTTAGTTAAAAAAAAAAAAAAAAAAAAAGCAACACCTTTAGTCTTGCTCCCTCTTTTGACAAGCAGGATAATGTTGTTGTTTTTATCAAGCCACATGCCTAGTACTTGCTAGAGCTGCTGCACTCTGTGTGCTACACTCCCTCCCCACTTGTCCTTGGGCTGCAAGGGTGCAGCCAGATCTCCCCACCCTGCCTAGGGCTTGGGTCTTCACATCTTCCTGGAAAAAAAGAGGATGGGAGAGCAGTGAGATGCCATGAATCAGTGCTGGGCTGCAGAGGATTTTTGGACATTTCTGTGCTGAAATTGCCTTTACAAAATAAAACACCGGCCACTGCTCAGGTGTTGATGAAAGCAGTCATACTTTAGTCCATCGGCAGGAGCACTGGCTTCAGCACACCCAAACTCACCCTGGCTCCTAACCCACTGTAACACAGTGATCCAAGCATCAGTGCAAGGAAAAGAGGGCACAGATTTTGCGACCATATGTGTAAACCTCCTTTTCCACAAGGACAAGAAGTTCAGTCCTTGCTTTCATCCCATCTACCAGACACCCTATCAACCATCCCACTCCAGCACAGTACCACCACCCTGGCTTTCCCTGTTGTTTCCAGTTGGGCTGACAACTCCACATGGTGACACCCCACACCTCTCTGCTGGGACCACGTGGCAGGGTCAGACAGCAAATGCTCCCAGTGACTGGGGGTGCCTTGCTCCTCTAGTCCACAGGGTGCAGGTAAGTTAGGACACACCTTCCCATCTGCTGCCACTAACCAACATCTTAAGGTCAGGCTTAATTCAAGATAGATTTAGCCAATTTTCTTCATGAGCACGTTATGTTCAAATCTCCCAATGCATCTGCATAAAAAGCCCATGGAAACAACCTGATACTGATTTAACAACCGTTTTGATGCAGCATCATCCAAAATAATAAAAATCTGTTAAAGATCTTACCATTCAGTACCTACATACTGTTCTCCTTAACAACATATTTAAAATGTGGTTGTGTAATAGTTAAAGGGAGGCTCCACTAGTTACCATATCAAAAACATGAACAATAACATAATAAGCAGGGGTTTTAGAACTGTGGAAAGAATCTGGTCCTGTTTTTGCCATCAAGAGTTAAATTAAGGAAGCCAGTGATTGTGTTAGCTGTAATTTAAACATGCTGAGCACTGGAATTATGTGCAGGAGTGCAGCTTGTTAAGATGGAAAAACAATGGACAGACATGTTTTGCATTCAGATCAGTGAAAACACTATCACAGTACTATAAAAGACTGCACAAACACTTGAATAATGCTAATATTTGGAGAAAAAAGAGGAAGACTTATTTAAGAAACACTTCCTATTTCCTTAAGAGATTAAGGACCTTTGCCAGTTCTTACTGGAGTCAGTGGAAGCTTTGCCACAGCAGAACTGGACCTTGGAAAGAGATTGTCGTGTTGGCAAATGCCAGTTTTCTAACTTTGTGGACTTAGCTGGATTAGCTTTTATTGCAGACCATTGCTTGGATGTGATGTCAGAGTAGGCAAAGCAATCTTCTTCTTTTAGCCATTGCTACAAGAAGCCTTTCAGACTAGCAGTTGAATCTCCTTGCCCTATGAGGTACATAACCTTTCCTCTCTCCACTACAACTTTGGCTCTATTTATTTTAAGTACGTACAGAAAGGAAAAAGGAAAGCAGTTCTTATCAAAGATAAAGAAAATCCGGGCACAAACTCTACAACAAACAGCTTCTGGGCTTTCCTACAAGAGTGACATGCTTCCCTGACAGATTTGCTAAATTGTCCACAATAGGAAAGTGGAGGGATATATCCATGCTATGCAAAATATCACTTAACATCCTCACCCTGTGTATGAGATCACAAAGCAGAGATCTCTATTTTAAATATTTTTGCAGCTTATTCTGAGGGGGATTTAATTTTTTTGAAGACCAAGAAGTAGAAGCAAACATCTCCTGAAGAACACACTGACAGCAGCTTCTCTTTTTTAGTGCTGGAAGGTTAGACCAAAAATCTGTTTCTCAAGCAACTGCAGTACGGATGAAAGTAAAAGAGAGACATAGAAGGAAAAAAAAAGAAAGGGTCCTAGGCAATGTTATTCACTGTTTTGGATGGAGCTCTTCTAAGGCCAGAAGAGCTTTAACAACCTGCTTTTGCAGGAATAAAGACCCACACGATGTGGCTCAAGTAGTTATGTCTATTATTCCTTTGCATAGTTTTTCTATTTCTCTCTACATGAAACGGACCTAGGAAACACCACCTCAGTGCTGACTGTTCCTAGCTGAGATGCTCACATGGAAGACAAGATGTGAAATAATGAGCTAAAAAAATTCTGTGAGTCAAATTAAAAATAAACTGTCCCCTGAACACAAACAGCAAGACAGATTGAGATACCTCCTGCTCACAGTAAACAGCACGTGGACTCATGACAAGAGAATCCTGACATCCCATCCCTCCCATCCCTCAGTGGAAGGGAGGATATTCAGCAGGAACCAGTCCCAGGCCACTGAAAACAGCTGACAGTGTATTCTCAGCACTGAATCTCAGAAGGGTCAGTTGTTGGGCAGTTCTGCTCGGACACGTGGGGTTATGTCATTACAATGGAAGAATAAATGAAGGGGTGAAAAAAAAAGAAAAGCCAAAATAAACCACAAAACCAAACCCTGCAGAAGCTGTCAGGTGTAAACTATGCCAAGACACATTTCTGCAGCGTCTTTAGGTTGGTGTCAATTTGTTTTTCCAAGACAGAAGCCTCAGCCTTTCATATCAGTAGCTATGAAAACACATTTTCAGGCCACCTTGCCCAGAGTCCCCCGTTGTGGCTGTTGGATAACCATCTGTCTTGTAAGTGTCTATTGTTACTGTGATCTGTCTCTTTTGTACCATTATCTTGCTCAAAAGCCTTTTCTGAAAGTAGTCCATTAGAGCAGGGAAAAGAAAAACCTCCGTGCTTGGCCATGCCGCAGAATCAATGGCTCCCTTTGATGTGCAAGCTCAGTCAGTACTAAAAATTTAAGGAACAACAAGGTTTTGCTTTGCTAAGCAAAGCCTGTTAATTTGGCTCATCTGCACTCATAGAATCTTACTGAAAATGCCATCTGTATCAGATGTTTTAAGACTTTGGTGCAATATTCGCTTAGCTTAGATAAATAATTTAGTAAGATTCATTAAAAAATAATCAGTGAATTAATTTTCATAGTGTACATCTACACATGTAATTTTTAAAATTCAGTCCCCTACTACCCTGAATGACGGTAGTGAAGGATATTCACAGTGGATGAAGAAAATGCTGGTGATTGATGGAATAGGACTGAATATAGATTTTTCTTATTTTAGTCATAGAATTTCTTCTGAAATCTACTACATGTGTTTGAGTCCTATTACTGGCAAGAGCAAAATGTATATGCACTACATGGAAAATAAGACCTTTTATGTCTGTTTCAGGCCACACATTTAGTACAGGAAACTTAGCTCCTATCATGACAAAAGAAGTCCACGAAAACATCATTTCATGCTACCGAAGGGAAATCTTTTGTGCTGATATAAAGGAAGGGAATGTATACCACTGAAATCACTGTAGCTAGCTATAAAACACTACGCAATATATAGAAAAATCCTAAGAATATATAAAATTTATCAGTAGGGACCTGAAAGTGCAAAGAGTACACATAACTAAATATTGAGTCCTGATCTATAAAATCCTTTATGAATGGCATACAGCTGTTAATTACAAAGCATCATTCAGACCATCAAATAACAAATAAAACAAATTTTAAAAAGTATTGTTTAAGAAAATCAAAACAATGACAGCATTGGGAATGTGATCTTTGGGACTCAGAACACAATTTCTACCTCAATACCTACCAAAGCCAAGGAAAATATATGCTTGAACAGGGTAATATAAATAAGAATGCAAGCCACAACAGAATGCCTCAGGACTATTGCCTCTTTTTGTCTCAGCCTTTAAATCCAGGAAGCCATTAACTGTTTGTTCTTAGGCATCTCATAGTACTTTATGGGGATTTTTCAGGAATTAAATATAGGTCTAAAGAAAGCCTTTGAACCTCCTTCCAATGATTGTTTTAGGCATTGTGTGGAGTTATACAAATATCTTTGTGTGAAAATTGAAAGCCCTGGTAAATACTAGATTTGCTATTACCTTTTGAAATAAAGAACATAGATGGCTTAAAGACAAAAGTGAGTTTTATAAATACAGAGTTAATTTGAACATTATATTGTGTCTTTACTCTCACACAACCATTACCCTGAATCAACGTCAGTATGCCGCAATGATTCAAAATACTGACGCCCTACTACAAGCTACTTTCCTGTTTTCCTTTTAAGGATATGATTGTCCTTAAAATATGTACATAGCAAGCAGCCAAACAAACCACCAAGAGATTTGCAAAATGTACTTACACTGGGTATGCAATAGAAAGCTTGAGAGAGTGACTGGGGAGCACTTGGCATCAGCAGGCAGGGCGGCCACCCTCCCACCCACGCTCGACTGCCAGCCCAGGGCTCCTCGCTCTAGGGGTTAGCACTGAGCGGGAAGCCGCCTGCCAGCATGCAGAGGATGGAGGAAAAACATGGCAGAAAACAAAGGAGAGAGAGAAAAATGAAGGCAAGACAAAGCATTTTAATGATGATTCGTGTTAATGGTTACGTGAGAGGGAGTTAGTCTAGCGTCACTCTATTGGTTTCTCAATACAGACATGCCACAATGCAAACAAAAAACACATATGATGAATAATTTGCCACACATAAGTCCTGTACAGATGACAGCTGGTATCTCCTAGTGGTTTTAAAGATGCACCACTCCTACGACCTGTACTCAGTGCTTCCAATTTTTATGGTACTACCCCCACATCCTCCCTCCCTCTCAACTTCCAGTACCCTATAGAATCTTTCAGCACAATTTGTCCTTAGAACAAAATGGGGAACTAGGATTTTTCTGCAGAGTTGTCATGCAAGGAAAGATGTGTCCCTTACAGTCGAGCAAAAACCAAAGAATAGAAAAAAGGAATGTTAGGTTTAGGACTGAGGAGCAGGATAGTATTCCATGTTCTGTACATACATCTTTTTGAGGGTATTTCAGCTTTTACTTTCTAAAATGCACAAGCAGAGTCAGGCCAAATGCAAATCCCTTTCTCAGACGAAGGAAACCATCGCCAGCATGTTTTGGAGATGGATCCCCTGAGCCTGTGCGTGGGAGCGGGCACGCATGGCCGTGCTCACATGAGCGTGGTGCACGTACCCTGGGAGGAGGTGCGTGTGACTACACATGCATATGTACAACAGGTCTGTGTGGGGAGGCATATAGGAAACCACACGTGTACATGTTAGAAAGAAAACATATAAAATAATCTTCTTCGAAGTGTATTAAGGTTCTTCTTCAAACCACGAAAACAGGGACTGGTCAGGAAAAACTAACACTTTCACTGGTGTGTTGCAACTCGGTATTAAATCCTGCAGTAATTTCAGGACTAGATGCCAATTTTATCTTTGTGACTCTAAGGTCATTTCTTCAGTGAACCATGAACCTCACATATACATATATACAATTCTTATTATGGTATTTCCTGGCTTTTTATGGTTTGCCTATAACCTTAATATCCTCCAAATGCATATTCTGTATATTTATTTTCCTTTTTTCTTTCGATTTAAGAGACAATAAAACCAACTGCTATGTAAGATCAGACCCATTAGCTTCAATGATGTGAATTTAGAATTCTCTGCATAATATAGACATGTATATTTTTAAAATGTATATTATTATTTAGATACACTGGAGCATATATTTTATATTAAATGTGGTCTGATGATTAAATATGTATATCAAAATATTTTGTAAATACATAACATTTACCTTTAAACTTCAGGGAATTTTGGAGCTTTTTCAGTGTATCATAAAAATATGTCCTCAGGCACATTAAAACCCTATTAAATTTCTTTAAAATGTTGCCAATGCCCATGTACAGTAGCCACTACTTAAAAATGTCCTGGCCATTAATACATTTCTCATAAGATACAAACTCATCAGACCATTTTATGTACCACTAGCTTACCATATTTTCTTTCTCTCTCTTAAAGTAAAATTATTCTGACATTATTAAGAATGAAAATAAAAAGCAACGAGAACCCAAACTTTCTTTAAATAGTCAAAAACTAATTTCATATATTTTAAAAAATAATACTTAAAAAACACATTTCTTTGCTGGGTTCCTTCTCTGTAAGGTTTAAGCCCAGAGCAACTTTGTTTAAACCCCTGAAAATAGAGGTTTGCAGTGGCAGTGCTGTCAGAACCTCAGCTCTGAGCCATGGAATGTGCCACTAGGATAAAATCAGCACTTCAGACTTACTTATCTGGGGATGCATGAGCCCATACAAACCAGAGTTTTGCTCTAATTTAAGGTACTTACACAAAGTTCTATCATTTTAGAACTGTAAAATTATCTACCTATAAAAACTAACTTTTGCTTAAACTCTAGATAATAAGGATGGATGATTTTTTTTTCATAAAAAATCTGTAGCATTGAGTAAATCTGCTAAAACATGTATATATGTACACATGGCGAGAAAGTTATTGTATAAATGTGGACAGTGTGTATATACTGGCATTTAGTAAAACGTTTCCCTGAACCTGATTGTATGTATTATCTGACAAGTATTGGTGTAAACATCTGAATCTACGTCAGGTGTCTCTGTTACCCATTTACATTAGACCAGACCAAAACCAAACAGAGAGACAGACAAACGAAAGTATGTTTTCCTGTTAGACAAGTCCACCTAACTCCTTAGTTAGCTCCTGCACACAAGTCAATCAAGTCTGCTGCTGAGCAGTGCTCTCATTCCAACAGCAGGTAAAATACCTGTTAGGTTGGTTGTTTTTTGCTTGGCATTTTCTTCCAACATCTCGTAGAGCAAACATCATTTTCAGAGCCAGGCACCCACCCTTCACTCCTCCCCCACAAATGATTAAAAGATAAGTGTATTGAAGAACCTCTTATGTTGCTCCTTTTTGTAATTCTGTTCCTTTGAAGAACTCATGATACTGCTTTGCATGAGGAAGGATGGTCATTTAGGTTCATAATCCAAGTCCTACATCCAGAAAGGTGTGTAAAAATGAACCTCCCCAGAGTTTAGTGTTGCAGAAAAAAGATACAAATGTAAAAAAAAGTGCTCAAAAAAAAGTCGACTTTTTATATTCAGCCAAACAGTCTAGTAAGAAGAGATTCAGAAGTGCAGGCCCACGGAGTACAGTGAAGGAAGCCTTTTAGGTGCCTTTCTTCAGGTGATGCAAAACTAATTCATTATCTGTGGTCCCTTATGCAGACTTTCACACATTGACCTCGTTGTCTGTCTTTGCCTCCACTCAACTACTTTTTGGCATTGTCCTGGTATGTGGCAGCTTTCACTGTTGTCCCTGCTACACCCCTGTTACTGACCCGGCGTACCAGTACTTTAGAGACGGGGATTTTTGTTCTGTGCATCTCGCTTTTGGCCAGGTGATGGTGTGCCACGTGATGGATGTTACTGGCATCTGCTCCGTGGCTGGCAGGATGTGAGGAGAGGTGTTTAATGCTGATGGGTATCTTGGAGTCCTTCGCTGTGCTTGAGGGTGTTTTCAGGGAGCTCGTGGTCGTTATCGGCGAGACGGGCTTGGACCGTGGCACGCTGGTGACTTCTTCGTTCGTAGGCCCCACTGGTGGGTTCTCATCTGGCTCGGTATAGAGGTCATAGAGAGCATCCCCACTGTAGCTGTCCCTGGGAATGGTTTCCTTCTGGATGCTTGTGGAACTGTCTTCCTCGGGACCAGGGGTGGTGGAATCCCAGTAGCCCTCATCACTGTTTGGGATGCCTTCGTGTTGCTCCTTCTCTCTCCCCTTCTGCTCCTCTTTGTGGTTGACATGTATGGCAATCTGGTGGAGGCCACCACGCTTCACCACCACCCTATTCTGGGCCCCTTCGGTACCTCGGTTTTCCTTAAGCTCCTCGGGCTTCTTTGTCCCTCCTCCACTTCCTCCTCCTTCTGTCTGAGTCTCATCTTTCTGTGACAGCATATCCCAGAACTCCTGCAGGCAGGTGTCATCCACCTGCTCCGGGCTGGCCATCTCCTCCCCTCCTCCCTGGTAGGCCACCATGGTGGGGTGCTTCTTGGCGGCACCCAGCTTGCCGGCCACGGGGGTGCTCTTCTCGCAGACGCCACTCCCGCCGCCCACATCCTCCTCGTGGTCCGCAATAATATCTCCGCAGCCTGTAAGAGAGTCAAAGCTTTTCAGTGAAGTCACGTCAGCAAACATCAAACAAATACGATCAATCGATTGCTCTGAGGGTGGATCAACAGAGGAAGGGTCAGGGGCGGCTGCCGTCTCTTGACCGCTATCACAGTGAGGTTCAACAGGGGGGATAGTCGTTATTGGAATTTCACCTGTTATCGCCGCATCCTTCGCAGTCCCAATCTCTCCGGCGCCCGGCTCCGGTCGCTCGCGGCTGAGCTCCTCGAGTCGCCGCACGGCGGCGGCGGGGGCCGGTTCCTCCCGGGGCGGGGGGCTGCTGGCCCGGGGCTCCCCGCCGCCTGCTTCGGGCTCCTCAGCCGCGGCGGGCGCCTCGCCGCTGCGCTTCTCCCGCGGCGGCTCCGGCCCCGCGTCTCCCGCGCCGTTCCGGGTCTCAGACAAAGGTTTCGGGGTCTCAGACAAAGGTTTCGGCGGCTCCTCCTTGATGCACTCCAGGCTGGCGGTCAGGGACCCCGGCATGATAAGGCCGGACGGGATGTCCGAGGTTTCCCCCCTCTCCTCCTTGCCGTTTTTGTCCTTTTTGTGCCACCGCATGCTGCTGAAGATTCCCTTCAGCCCCTTCTTTTGTCTGCCGCCGGCGCGGGGCTCCGCGCCCTCCGCCTGCCTGCCGTTCTTCCTCAGCAACGAGAAGAAGCTGTGCGACTTGGCCACCGCGCTGCCGGCGGGGCCGGCGGGGCCGCCGAGGCTGCCGGCCGGCCGCTCCTGCGCCTCCCGGCTCTGCGGGTCGCCGCCGACCGGTTCCTCCTTCTTGCTGCTCTCCAGCACGGCGTCGGCCAAGCCGTCGTGCGTCCGGCTCCGCACCATCCCCGGCTTGCCGGCGCCCTTCCCCTCCCCGCCTCTGCTCCGCACCCCGAAGATGCTCGGCATGGTGCCCCCGGACTTCCTCCTCCTGAACAGCTTGAAGGCGGTTTTGTTAATCCTCCCCGACGGCTGCTCGGTGGCCGGGGGCTCGGCACAGTCGCACTGCGAGTCCATGTCTGCCGCTGCCGCCGCCGCGGCTTCCCCTCCGCCGCGGAGCGCGGTGCGATCCCTCACTGACAGCCCCGCCGCCGCCGCCGCCGCCGCCCGCCCGTCTCCATGGCAACCGGGAGGAGGGAGAGAGGGGGGATAAGCCGCTTTCCCTCCGCTGCCGCGGGCCCGCTCCAGGCGGCCGCCGCCGCCCGCTCTGAGCCGAGCCGAGCCGAGCCGAGCCGACCTGCGCCGCCGCAGCACCGCCGGCAGCGCCCCCGCCGCGCCCGCCCCGCGGGCCTTACATAACGCGGCCCCTGCCCACCCCCTCACGCCGCCTCTGCCTCGCCCGGCCAGGCTCGCGGGTGCCCCGGGAAGGTGCCGCGCCCGGGCGGGCAGGGCTCAGCTTTTATTTATGAGAGCGTTTTGCATCGCCGCTGTGTCCTCCCGGCACGGCCGCTCCGCGCCCCGGACCGCGGGCGTTGCGTGACTGAGGCCGTGCGTTTCTGGGGCGCAGCGTAGCAACCGCAGCGCCGAGGGAAAAAGGGGCCGGTGGGGCTGTGCGGGGTGATAGTCTGCAGGTGCCAGTGCACCACACGGAAGGAACAGAAGGGTGGGAACATGGGACACGCAGACCGAACCCGGACGTAAATACCCCCGGGGACAGAGGCAAAGGATGCCAAGTTCACCCCCCTTCCCTTGCTTCCTCGTCTCCCACCTCACCAGGCCGACTCGGGCCATCCCTGTGTCCCTGTTTCTCCCCAGTGACCCGAGGCTGCATTTCCCCACTGCCGACGGCCAGAGGGGAGCAGTGGTACAAGCTCAGGCACAGCCCAGCCCTCACCTCATGCGCCTTCCCTGCTATGGAGGGGAAGGGCCATGTCAGCCCCCACGCAAACCTTTTCCCAGATCTTGTATCCACTGCAGTCATGGCACCCATGCGCGTAGTGAATTGCCAGGGATGATGGCCAGCAGTCCAGGGTGCCTGGTGTCACCCTGATCACAAAATCTTCATTGGCTGCAAATCTATCCCAACTGTGAACAGAACAGGAATGAAATGGAACGGAATAGAATAGAATAGAATAGAATAGAATAGAATAGAATAGAATAGAATAGAATAGAATAGAATAGAATAGAATAGAACAATTCAGTTGTTAGGGACCTCCAACAAACATATAGTCCAACTGCCTAACTACTTCAGGGCTGACCAAAAGGTAAAGCATGTTGTTAGGGACATTGTACAAATGCCTCTTAAACACTGACAGGCTTGAAGCATCTACAACCTCTTTAGGAAGCTTGTTCCCCTGTTTGACCACCCTTTTGAGAAATAACTCCTTCCTCTAGAGTCTGAACCTCCCCTGGCAAAGCTTTGAATCATTCCCACACATCCTGTCACTGGATACCAAGGAGAAGAGCTCAACACTTCCTCTCCACTTTCCCTTCTCAGGAAGCTGTGGAGAGCAGTGAGGTCACCTCTTAGTCTCTTTTTCTCCAAACTGGGCAAAGCTGGTCAAATTAACCTGCCCTGGGCTCCAAACTTGCTAAACTCTATCTCTACCTTCTCTCTTTCTTGGCTGGGTTACTTTGGCTTGGGTCAGTGCTCTGCACCACAGCTGCGGAGCAGACCTGCTTTCCCTCATAGTTGTAGTAGTGCCTGTGCCCTGGCAGCCCAACTCTGCCATGCAGCGTTAGTCTGGACTCTCAAATCATAAACGCTTGTCTGGGCTTAAGCTCTAAATATAAGTGAGTACCACTGAATAGAAGTCGTGTGTGGGCCCACTGGCGTGGGGTTCCATTTGAAGTCAGTAAAAGGTTTTGCCATTGATTTCACTGGTTAGAAAAATTAGTTGTGGCGCTTTTTTTTTTTAACATCATCAGACATTCATTGCATTCTCCCAAGAGAGCAGGTTGAATTATCTGTTGTGAATAATTTATCCAGTGAATTTAGTCCTGTTCATGTATAAAGAGTGCCATTTGCATTCAGAATTACAGGCATTCAATAAGAGCAATATGAGCACATAATTCAACTTACATGTCTCTCCTGCAAGAGACAGAGGAAAGGACAGATGAGGTAGAAGCCAAGATATTGGCTGGAGAAGGAGTGAGTTATGTTTTATAGAGCGGAGTTCGTAAACATGCCTAGCACCCAGAAGCCATGGAGACAGGAATCTGACCAGAACCATGACCCATAGGGGTAAGTTGCACACCTTGACTGTGCCTCCATCTGAGGACACAGTCCTTGACACAGTTCTTGACTGTGTTCCATATCACGAGTTCCCCTATTATTTGATCATATTTCTGCTCTTTAGACAGCTTCAGGAAATTCAATAAAAAAAAAGAGAAAACACCAAATGCTCTTGAGCCAATGCAAATACACAGAGCCTGGTGACCTTTCAAAATTTGAAAGAACAAAGTCTTATGGTGTATCTTGGAAAAAAGTGGGCAAAAATGCCAATGAGTAGAACTTGGCTGAACTTAGCCATTTTTGCACTTTCATACTGTTGCTTTGCTATATTTCGCCAATCCTTTATATTTCACAAGTTCTTCTTACAAGTGTTGAATCCAGCGGAAGGAGATACGGAGATACAAAAGGCAGAGGAGAGCTGGCTTGAAGCTTCACAGCTGTATGGAACAGACAAATTATTGTGTCTTCTTTCTGTTTGTGTCGATATCTGTGGTGGATATGGTGGTCAGTGTACAATGGTGGACTTTCACCTTGTTTTTCAGTCAACCTAAAATCCAACTGTTAATGGAGGAAAGTGACTTGGGGTCAACCTGAAATTACTATTTGGGAAATGTTTTGACAAACTGATTTTTTTCCTACACATTTGGGTTCAATCCTTTTTGCTATTTAAAAGTATTATTTAAATAACCTTGAAGTACCTCTGGAAATAAATAGTCATTCTAAAATGAAAGGTTAAAACACTGAATTTTGAAAGTGACAAATTAAATATTCCCATTTTTTCTTTTATCTTTTATTATTTTGATTTAACCTGAAGACAGCTACGGATTCATCATGAATTCATTCAGTCCCCCGAATTATGATAGGGATTTCTTTATGGCTTCCCTTCATCTCTGTAGGTCTAAAATCAAAGTCTGCTTCTGACACTGAAAAGTGTCATAACTGTGTCTGCCTGGCAATGGGGAAGAAAGACTGACAAACACCTTGCAAAGTGGAAGCAAATGGGCAGCTCTAATTTAAAAGCACACAGAGACTCCACAGTCATCAGGAAGCTCCTGAAGACATGCAGACAAGGGGCAGCTGAGCAGATGTGGTAGAAGAGCTGAATCCCACCAACACGACATAGCCTGAGGGGCATTTGAAGTGGTGGAAGAGATCCCGTGCTGAGCTGCATGGCATGGCCACCCCAGCAGGTTTATTCCAGCTGAAGGGGATATGGAGAAAGGTCTGTGGAAGAAATGTTCTCCAAGGTAGCTTTTTAAAATCATGTTTAGACTGAGTATGAATGAAGAAAACCAGACAAGAAATGCTATCTAATAACAAAATTATTCAAAAGGGGTAATTAAAAAAATGTAGCATTTATAGGTACACATTTCTTTAAATAGAAATTAGGGACTTTGAGGTGGAGTCTATCTCCATGTTCCCTGGACATACTCTACAGTTATTTTGGGCTGCTTGCTGAAGCTTACTGTCACAGCCTGCTGGTCCAGCTCTCAGCCTTGGTTCCACGACTGACCTGTGCTGTGATCCTCAGGAAGCCAGGGCTTTGTTTCATTTCAGCTAAGGGTGCCTTCTCCAGTGACCCACAGGCGCCATAGCCTTGTCCCAGCCTCACTCCCTACAGAGTGCCAGAGCCGCAGGGGCACCCCCTGCAGCTGGAGCCATCAGGTGAAACAGCATCAGCAGTAATTACAAACCAGCTGCAGAGCCTCACCCAGCTTCTCCCCAGTGATTATACCAGGCAGAAACTCTCAGGTCCCCCAGAGACTGCGGTCTATGGCACAGGATGAATACCAAATAACATCCTGGGATTCACCAACTATGAATTAGTGATGGGGGTTACAGCTAGCAAACAATTTTGTCCCTCATTTTGACAGAAGCCCCATTTTTTTGGTATTTCAAGGCTGCCTCACATGCTGAATGGGAGCACTGAGCACACAGTGATAGGACAGAGTTGTTTGAACATCTCTGCAGCAGTTTTCCAGTTCGTGCTTCGTTTCTGCATAGCTTTAGTGACTCCAGAGAGTCAGGAGCAGCTGTCTCAATGTAATACCCAGGATATGCTCAGTTTTAAGCCACAGTTTACCCATTTTTTTTGCTAAAGTTCTTTACCTTTTTTTTTTTTTTTTTTGTGAGCATTCTCCTTAGTTGTGCTTCAACCATCACATATACTCTAGAATCATAGAATCATTTAGGTCAGAAAAGACCTTTAAGATCATTGATTCCCACTGTTAGTTGTACATATGTATATATAATTCATTGGACTCAAAGAGGCTTCATCAATTTAAAACTTGTAAGTCCTACTAATGATAACCAGTGAATGACAGAAAGTGAATTGCAATGCTTTGGCCGGCACAATGCCTGCATCAAGGCCCCAGCTGGTGATGGGAGAAAGTCAGAAGGCTTTTAAAAAGCCCTAGATAATTAACCATGTCAGGGTCTAGAAGTTAAGGATGAGTACAGGGAGGCCCAGAGCAATAAGAAGTTCATAGAGAAAACAGGCCCACTACCTGAGAAGTTACTTTGAACACAGCAGTTTCTTTCTACATGATTAAGTGTGTTACTGCACAGATAAACTCTTCAGTGCATTACAATAGCAGAAAATGGAAGAGATGTTGTTTGCTGGATTACAAAATCAATGGGCTCATTAGGGAAGACATAAGCACAGTCAGATGTCTGCTGATATCTTAAAATCTGCTTAGGGAGCCATTGGGACTAGAAAAAAAAGAACAGTTAAAACTGGCAAAAAAAAAAATCAGAAAAAGAAATGAGGAATTAAAGAATCCCTCTTATTTTCCATGTGAGCCTTCTTGCTGTAACACATATCAGTGGCAGGTGCCTGCTCATACAGGTACAGGGGAAAAACATGGGTTTCTAACATTTGCCACCCATTTGCATTTGTCTCCCAACAGATCCATGTCCTCTAAAATTGAATATTTCCTTCCTACGTCTCCAGCCCATGCGGCAGCATCTAGGACCTCTTTGGGATCACTTACTTTGTTATTCCTACCTTTGTTTTCCCAGGTCAGACCATTTCCACACCCTTTTCTGCAAACCAAACTTTCTCCAGCTGCAGAGGCATACAGAGCATAGAAGTGCACTCCAGCATATCCATAGCCTGGCCAACCCCTACTCACAGGCAGCTCAAATTTGGGGATGTCTCAGGGGAAAAGTTTTTAAAGGAATCTAAAAAAATGCAATATATGAAAGGAAGAATAAAGAGTAGTAAGTAGAAGATGAAGGATAAAGTGAATTTCCTACACTCTATCAGATTGTCATCTCCACACAGGCTTCATGCTCACCAGAAACTGGCTGGTTAACACATGGAAAACCGTCACTGGGAAAATCTGGTATCTGTGCAATGTACAGATAACAAAGTTCATCATGACTGAGAGATGTGCATGTCCCTGCAAAATATATCTCCCTTCTCCTGGAAGATAATAAACTGTCATTACTGTGTTTCATTGGCTGAAGAGCTGCAGTACTGGAAAGTGTTCAGTGAGCAGAACAAGACCTATTTCTCAAAATAGAGACCTGGACTCTATTTTCAGAAAATTACGTTAGAACTCCACAAACTTACAGAATTTGAAACTGCCTGCTGCAAAGCTATGTAACTTAAGTAACCACAATGTCCTATAAATCTAAGAAATCACACCAAACAGGAGCTGATGTACAGATTCTTGAACGGGTAAACAATCATGCCCCTTCACAGCATAAATGTGGAGGAAAGAAAAAATCAGCCCCTAACTTTTCACATGTTTAAACACTGGTCCAGTCTAGCTAAATGGGAAGAAGTCTCATTTCATGAGCCTGGAAGACTGTGTTAGACTTGAGACCTTCTAGTGAGTACTTCAAATGGAAGAATACCTCTTGTTCTCACTAATAATATCCTTGCAGCAAAGGCCAAAAACTTCTTTGAATGTGAAAGCAATCCTGTCGCCACAGTGAGGTTTTCTTTTATTACTGTCACTTAGCCTCAGCATCCCTTCTGGGTGCAATTTTATTGAAAAATAAAAAAAGTTCCAAAACAACTGGATGTTCAGGTAGAGCAAACCAATCATGGGGTTTCTGAAATCAAGTCAACAATCTCAGGTGAGGAATGATGAAGATACAGTAGTTCATCCAAGATTTTGGTAGGGTTTTTTGTTGTTGAAACAACTTTTCTGTATGAATGGCGCTTTTTTCTGTATAAATGTGTTGTTGTTTTAAAGAGCAAAATAGGAAAATAACAATAACTCTCCCTAAAGTAAGCAAAACATGAGCTAGACCCCAAAGAAAATTATTGAATGTTTTCCAGTTCAGTCAACAGATTGAAAAAAAAAATCAATCCTCTGCATACTATCTCTGTTATCCATCTGTTCTTCCCAGTGCAAAACAAAAGGATTGCAGCAAAATGAGGAAGCAACTGAGAAACTGAAAGGAGGAAAATAGCCATCGTTTGTCTTAAAGCAAAATATGAGTTAAAAATGGAGGCAGTGCATGTAGTCCCCCAAGGGACAGATTTACTTCTAATTAATAATATGTTAGTGCCCTAGCCCTCTGCATTAAAAAAAAACAAAACCCTTTAGATTAATCCTGCTGGAACAGTGTAGCCAGAACCTCTAAGAATTAACCCAGTCCAATCCCAGATTTACTTGCACTGTAATTACTGGAAATGTAGAGAGTTTATTTTCTTCCATATACTGAATAGAAAAGAGAAAGGTTAAAAAAAACACACCATAAATATGGGGGGTTTAGGTGGACATACAGACATTCTTCTTAGGATGTTTGCTGTATCCCAGATATAATAAAAACTTATTTTTTTTATTTCTGATTGTGCTAGTTAAGGTTTTCTACTTTAAAAATAAATTAAAATGAAATCTTGGCTGTGCAGTTTCAGCAGACATGACAGACAATAGGACCACAGGAGGGATGGATCTTCTCCACTGTCTTTAATTAAAAGCCCAAACAAGAGTGTAAGCAGATTAGGGGGACCATGGGGAATACTGGGTCAGAATATGATTTTTGGAGGATGAAGACACTGTTACTAAGAAGTAAGCATTCAGAAAACTTTGGTGGATGAAGTAAATCTTATCCTTAAATCTCTGAGCAAAAGTTGAATGTTCAGAGGAAAACACTTAAGTTTGCTCAAATCAGCCCTTCCCTAAATGTTTCAGTACTCATGGATTTTAAGCTATTTCCTCACTTTCCCAAAAATATCAACCAACATTTTTCAGCTTTCGGATTTTCCATTTCAAAAAAAACATTGTTACATAGAAATAAAACATTTTCCATCATTTCTAATGCGAGCATGTGCATTGCTCAACGTATATGCACATGACAGTGCCTTTTACTTTCACCAGAGGATCTACTAAGGTGGTTGTGAGTTTGCAGGACTAGGACTGTGGTCAAAGTTACACCATGAGAAAGGTTTGGAGCAGCCTAGATTGTGATTGTATTGTCCCTCTGAACTGTGAGAGTTTCTAAAGAATCTGACCCCAGTCGTTCTTTCTAGAAACGATGCCTTGATGCACATCAGTGAACTTGTTAGTTGGAGGCAGTCACAGGAATGCTGGTAGCTTGTAGAGAAGCACACGATTAATTTCCCACACGGCACTTTCACTGATCTCTTTTTAATACTGGTCTCTGATGCCCTGCTCTCACTAAGGGGCATTGTGTTGTACACGCGATACAAATAACACCAGAGGTTTTTTTCCAAAGGGCTATTTTTGACAAGAGCTGTTGCTTTGACAGCAGATCGCTCGATCAATTCTAACTGAATGTCAGCTAAAGGACGGCTTTTCAGTTGCCTTTTTTTCCTTTTTTTTCATTACTAAGAAAAAAGAAGCAGTGGGTGTTGATTTATGACAGTGTTACTGAAATATCTAAAGAGTGTAGTGCAGTTTAAGAATAGATTAGTACCAGGAGGAATAATAACTGGGACTTCCACTCCTGCTCTTCTTCTTACTTGGACAAAACAGGTTTCCAGAGAAGCACCATTTGCACAAGGAGCATGTAAGAAATGTAGGAGTTGGCTGGTAGGGTACATGGTAGGCACAGCAAGCAACTCCCAGCCCCTTGGGACCTAGAAGGCTCTCCTCAGTGATGTTTCCATATACAATAGCTGGATTCAGCAGCTACCAAGGATAACTCATCAAACCAGTGCTGGATCGGGGCCAGGGGCAAGAAAACTGGAAACCAGCAGCACAGGTTTTCCCAGTGTTGCTGGTTAGCTGGGAAAAGCCCATTTCTCTTGATTCTTGGCCAGGGTATATCATCTTCTGCTTCCAGTAAAACCAATGGGAAAGCCATGCAGCAATCCAGAAGATGTCATATCTATCAAATGGGGCAGTCAAGATCATCCACTCATTTTTGTGGACTTTTTCCATGGAGCTTCACAAAAATAGGCTGACAGGTGGTCACAGAGCTTTGCCTGAACTCATGGATTACCAGGCCAGAAGGAAGCATCCTGTGGCTGTTAGATCTGCAGACTTGGAAGAAACAAGCTGGAGAAAATGACCTGATTTTTTTTGAAAACACGTGCCTATGGCCTCTCTCTAACTTTTTTGCTTCATGACACACGTGCGCACACACATGTGCAAATATAAACACACAGAAGTCCCAAAATATTTTTTTCAGAGAGATATCTCTTCCTTTCACACTCTGGTCTTAAATATTCTTAACAGTTTACTACCTTATCTCAATTTAACTCTCTGTATTAATTTTTTTAAGTGTAATTATATCCATGAAATAGTACAGGGGATAAACAGCAAACTGCATCCTTCACTAAAACTTATTTCAGATCAATTGATAATCCCTTGCCAGGCTGATTGCTGTCAAAACCAAGACAAGCAAAGGCATTTTTCATTCCCACCATTGCAGCTGTTGTCTTTTTCTGTTAGCCCAATTAAGCAAAGCAAAAAGGAATAGCACCATATAAGAGCCAGTTTGCCTTAGGATATAAATTGTCGTCTTTTATTTGTCCATAGCCAATGCTGCAAGAATAACAAAGTGATGCCATAAAACTCAACCACTGTGCTGAAAACACAAAGGAGCCATTTTTTCCCCTCCAACTCAAGATGGCATCCAGCCATGCTGCCCCATGGCAGGCTCCAGCTCTCCCTCAGCCTGGCTGATGGCAGGGCTGTGCACAGCCATCCTTTGTCGCCTGAGGCCAGCCCTATGCCCCTGCTGTTGGGCATCACTGTTCAGCCTCCCTCAGCCTAAGCCCATCAGAAATGACTCCTTCCCCCCACCACTCCAGAGCCAAGGGGTTTTGCTGGGTGCCTCAATAAAGGCTGTTTTCCCTCCTCCACTGCTCCTCCACATTTGGCAGGAGTGAGCCCTACACCTTTCATCTTGGAAGACAAGAGGGAGTCAATAATTTTGTCCGGCACTGTTAGCCAAAGCCCTCCTGGAAAGGAGCTGACGCTATTATTGTAGAAGTGTAGCTGACTTATGGCAACAAATGCCAAAGAAGTGCATCCTTGTGGTTTGTTGTCTGCATGGCAGGACACCCTGTTGTGTGCTGGATTGTCACATGTAATCTATGCAAATGCAGTCATTAGCTTTAGCAGATGTTTCTTTATCATGCTGTCTCAAAACTGAAAAAGGGATCAGCAGGCATTTTTGTTTTCTTACCTAGATTTTGAAGGACAAAATAAATCACAACAACCTGTTGTTAATGTGAACCCACCCTTCCTGGTACCCAGGGCTCTGCACCTACTTCTACTCTATATAAGAACATTTTATTTACTGCTTTTCATTTTCTTGATCTAATTTTCAACAAAAATCCTTGTAACAGCTTTAGGAAAGTAGGTTTTTGTTTATTACCTGCCTGTAATACATTGAGACAAACACCTTAGCAAGGTATCAAAGCAGAGAACCAGCAGCAAATGTAAGTTCTTCATTCTTGGTCTTTGCTGCCAGCAAATACATTTCTGCTCTCCTTAGGCTCGTGCATCTCAATTAGGTGCCTATGACAGCTATCAGAGCAGCAGACAAGGTAGTTTGGATGCAGCCACTTGGTTTTGGGGGCAAGATGGTTTAGTGGCATGAATGCAGGCTATTTTGTGCCTGGTGTCCCACTACCAGACAGAGAGCAGATATACCCCAGTGTCCCATCCTTGAGCTGTGGTTGGGCCATGAGAGCTCTGGGAGTACAACCACGGTCTGACTGCAAGAGCCTGCAGTGGGAATTGGGACTGGAGCAGGGACCAAGGCAAGACCGACATCAAAGAGGCAAGAAAGAGGGTGAAGCTGAACTAAGAGGATTTGCTGGGGGCAGTGCCAGGAAGCCCCTGGAGCAGCCATATGGCTGCAGGCAATGCTGGGCACCACCAGCTCCTGTAACCCTACAAGCAGCTCCTTTTCAGCAGCACAGCAGTGGATTTCTGGGGTGGCACTGGGCTCCCTGCCTGCCTTCCCGACACTCTGCAGCTGCTAGCCCAGGGCTGCTGGGCCTCAGCAAGGTGTGGGGGGAGAAGTTAGGAGGGCTCAAGAGCTGTGGATAAGGGGAGCAGGGAGTGGGGGACTGGAGCAGCCTAGCAGAGCTCTGCACCGCCCAGCCCTCCCCACCAGCCCCCAAGCATGAGCCCACTACCCTGGGCACAGAAGAGGGCATTAGGCTGTGCTGCAGTAATTAACTGTGGATCGTGCATGTATCTCCTGGATATTTAAATGTGAACCAGTTTAACTGAGGTTTAATTAAAGCTGTTGTGAATCGGCTTAAATCTGTGCTCCTTCAGTTCTCTAGGAACATTTTAGCTGAAGAGGTAGGATGCTATCTCCTGGAAGCAGGAGGGTTTGAGCTGGTTAATTGTTAGAGGCATGTGAAAACCTAAATATGCTGACCCAAATGCAGCTCTCAGAAAGAGAGAGCTGGCTTGGTGTTCTTGGAAATCAATGAGCCCAATTGCCCTGGGAATGGAATCTCACAGGGGCTGGAAACACTGAGCCTTACAACTCTCGGTCCCAAGTACAAGGTACACTTTCTGTTTTCTCCAATATAAATAAATAGGTTCGTGTATCCTAAAGAAAACCAAACCTACCAAAATACTCAGTTGCACAAACGAAAGGGAAAGAGTAAGAAAAACACTGAATCATACCAATTAGCTTCCTTACTGAACAACTGGAAAGCATTCAGTGATAAGAAGGCATATAAAATAATAATAATCAGAGCAGAATACAATAGCACAGAGCACTAATGTAAATTTGATGAGACTCCAGCATCTGACTTGTCTTTTGCACTGCAGATATGGTGAAGCATTTTAAGGGAATAATGCTTTTCTATGAATCATTTATAGTATTGATACAGTACTTCTTGTAAGGCTCTTCTTTTTTTCCATACACTGAACATTATGGATGTTCAATTATAATAACACATTACAAACTATTTGCTTCTAGCTAGGGAGAAAGATTTTCAGAGAAGTTTCTCTTAACATCAAAAGTAAAAAGTAATTTCCACTAAGGAAATACATTAACCTGCTACCAGTTAAGAGAATATAGTAACCTCAAAAGATTCCTGAAAATTTTAAGTAACTTAGCATCAGATGGTAAATTATTATCTTGTAATACAGTTTTTGTGCATAGCTTGTCATGTTTCTATTATACTTAGTAAGGATTGAAGAGAAGAAGAATGGCACAGGATACTCTTAAAATGACAGGAAGCGATAATCAAACATTCTATACATCTTTATTTCACACTGGTAACATGTTTTTCACTTTCCTTCGAAAGAGAGAATACAAGAGCATGCCACTACAAACCTCTGTCCAGGTCTTTACTGAGGGTTTACTGCTATAAGCCATAGCTGGAAAATCATACTACTGGGCTAAATTACAAAGGCAGGGCTCTAAAGTGTAGTTATTTTTATACTACATCTGTAACACATGGATCAAGCAGAACCCTGGGGTTCTGGTTGTGTAAGACAATGCTCTCAAAGATGTAGAAAGCTGCATTGGCCAGTAATTTACATCAACACATTTCCAAGTTAGAAGTACATATCTAGACATTGTATAAACCATAACTTGAGTGCCTACATTTGCATTTAAGCTAAATGAAAGCACCAAAAATCAAAGTTCTAATACAGGAATAGCAGGTCACTTAACTCAGAGCTCAGCCAGGCCCCGGAGATCCCTAAGGAACACCAAAGAGATCACTCTTGCACAGTCAGGGAAATATTGGGTTGGAGGTGCCACACAAAACCAGAAGAGGATTTCCCTTTCCTGTAAGTCTCATGAAGACTACAGAAGTCAACACGTCTAATCCCAGCCCCTCAGACCTCTCCAAGGTCCTCTCCAAGCACCTCCTGGGGAAGCATTCAAGGGAAGAGGACAGATGTGGACAGCATGGAAGAAAATACCAAGTGCATCCCTCCTAGTAAGGCACACTGTGCCCAAGTTACATACAATGCCTCCAGAAGCCTCCTGGGCCATATTTGATATACCTCACACTCATCAGTTTTGGATCTTCACCCAGGCTGAAACTATCTGTTAGTAGCAAGGATGAAGAATAATTTTGTCTCACTCATAAAAGATTGGATATTGTTGAATTGTAGAAACTATTGACCTCATATTTACCACATCATATTTTCCCCTAATGTGTGCAAAGACATTACTATTAGAGATATGCATCTATAGTAGACAGTATATAGTAGACATATAGTAGACTAATTGTCCAAAAAGGTTTTTCCCTGTATCTGTGCTCATTTAAGCAGCTTTCTGTAAAAATTCAACTGGGAATTTCCTGAAGATACTGAAACTAGCAGAACAGTTTAATCCCTGTTTGCTTTATCTGCATTTCTAAGTCTCAAAATGATTTAATTAGTAGCCAGTATTACAGTATATGTGGATTACAGTCTTATTAAGACAACAATTTTTTTAGCAGGATTAAAAAAATTTGCAAACCTCCTTCACCCTGGCCCAGTCCCCAGCCATTCAGCTGGACAAATGGTAGCTCACATTTGTGAAACGGTTTTGGTTTTGAGTACATTTCCTGAGTTTTTGCACCAGGTAACTGCAGGCTTTGGAAGCTCTTTCTGTTGCTCCTCTAGAACATAAAATGTATCATGAACCACTGTTAGCAAAATAGAAATGACTGATTTTTTTTTTCTTTTTCCATAAATATAGAAATAACTTTATTGAACCCTGGGACGGATGGTAGTCTCTCCTGACGTCTTGCAAAGCAGGAGCTGGTGTGTACAGGGGTTGGCCCTTATGAGTGGATACAGCTCCACACTCCAGACAGCAGCTGGGCTAAGGAATTAAGAACTGTTTAAAAAAGCAGCAAAGGATGAAGACAGAAAAATTGTAAGGCCATGTTATACAGACAATACAGTATGCAGACATTATCTTCTGTCTCTAACGTGTAACACAGGCTTCAGTTCAGCTGAGAAATACCCTGGGCTGCTGCAGCACAAGCTGACACAGAGGCTGATGCATATGGAAATGATGCCCAGGAGCAGATCACAGGCTCAAGCAGACCTGGCCCAAGTCCCAGCACCGGTGTTTTTGTGCTGGTGTCAGTGTATCAGTTGTACTGAAAAGCAAAGCTGGAAACACAGCTGGAGTGCAGGCAACACTGACCGGCAGGGCAGCCAGCAGTCTAACATCATGTTTGGAGGGCAGAAACACCCGTGAGCACTGCAACAAAAAGTCAGCCCCAAACCAGGCTGCTCCAGGGGTGTCTCACCAGAACTGACACAGGTGGGACCTGGTGGGACTGACAAGGAGTGAACACTCACAGATGTTCACAAAGGAATCTCCTGTCCGCAAATGGTGCCCATCCTCTGGTGCTTTCCAGACAGAGGAGACACTTGACTGCATGAATGGAGCAGGAGGAGAGAACCCCTGAGGCTACTTTGTCCGGTGAGAAGTGACTGAGACCCTCACTCCACACCTGTTTCCATACATGGCTGAAAACCAAGGATATTAAATAACCCTGAACTTGCAGGTAGTGTTGCAGGAAAATAAAGGAGAAGAAAAAAAAAAACACCACACATGCTTTTTTCTTTTGTCCTTTCCAGGCAAGTGCAAACAAATCTGGCCAGGATAGTAGTTTTATAACTGAACTAACCTTGACAAAAATACCTAATTTTGCATGAACCAAGACTATTTGAGTTCTCTCTAACACCCAAATGATTCCTGGGTTTGCCTGCCACGGGCCAAATTCCAGCTGGCATCCTTATTGCCACATCTGACCACAAAGGCATTGTTACTGGTGTGAGCAAGCTCAGCCTACCAATTACGAATCTTCTGGCCCTTCCAGATCTTAATCTCATAGTTTCCTCTCATTGTTAAAAGGCAACACTATCAGGAGAAGAATCTGGCAGCATGGGAAGCAGTTGAGATGCTCAAGAAGTCCCAGGCAAAATCCCTCAATCTGATTTCTGTTTCTGATCACTTATTTCCAGCCATTTCTCAGCTGTGTCCTTTAAAAATTCCTTGAGGGAAACATATACCCCATGGAAGAGTTATCCTTGATACTCTTCAAAGTTTGAATGTTACACAGGTTATTTGTTCACTTCTTTTCTCCCCATACTTCCCATAGATGCAGGTGAGGGACATTGTGTTCAACAGTATTTTCAAACAGACACTTCATATTCTTGTCCTCAAAAGTAGTGCACACATTCAGTTCTCTATTGCTTGAGGCCCTGAAGAACAAGCAGGAAAGGATGAGGTTTTATGTGGACCACCTGAAGGAACAGAGGATAAAACGCAGTGCCCAAAACGGGCCAGGTATAAAAAAGGAACAAGAGCAAGAGGAAACAGGAGCAGCAAATGAAAGGCAGGGGAGAACAAGCTGGTGTACAACAGAAGTCTGACTAGACTTCTTGCTGAGCCTGACGAAAGGCACAGACAAACAGAAAGACTGGAAAGCCAAACGAGAGGCCAAAATGTCTGCACCGTAGTGCTGTATCCCAAGATATGCCCCAGTATCTGGGGCGACTCAAAGGAGAGTAGCCAGGACACCTGTAACCAGAGCCAGCACCTTCTCCAGCATGCACACTGATGGAAAAATCATCACCACCATGCCCATGCTGCAAAGGCAGCCATACCACTTCTCTCTGGAGCTGAAAAGGGCATCAAAACCCCTTTGAAAATAAATAGCTCATGTGTGACACACACAGAGACATTCATATATGTGTGCATGTCCCCTGCTTAAGGGTAAGATGGATTCAATGGACATGTGTGATTTAAGTAACTGTAGAATTCAGGGTCAAACTATGTGTATATGACAGACAATTTCATTTTAAAAAGTAAAAAAAATACAGAATTGCCAGTTTTTCTAAGTGGCAAACACTTGAAGAGTCAAGAAGGGATTCACAAGAGCTCGGTGAAAACCCCTCAAACCCAAGAGCTGTAGCTAACAAGAGAAGCCTGGAATTATTTGTCTCAATTAGTTAAATTTGTGATATCACTCTCTCTAAGGTGGTTTGGTTTCGTTTTTTAATGTTTACAAATAAATTCCTGAAATTCTTAAATCTTGACAAAACAGCTGAATGTCAAGACTCTCAATTTACATTACTTTTTCTTGCACTGATTTTGTGGGAGAACACAGGTACATTATTTCAGTACTCAGGTTTCTGTTTCTCCAGCTACTGAACAGATTAGTAATATGGTGAATTAAAGTTTTAATGTTAATTTAGGTTCCTTAAATTGATGACACTGTGCAAATGGAAAAATAATTATTATGAGACTTCCTGGTATCTACAAAACGAACTGCAATTGTGGCTGTAGGAAGTCATTAGTCTTTCTTTAATACCGAATTTGTCAATTAATGCATCGAGATCTTTTTTCTTGCTGTTATTGTTTTTATTTATGTGAGAGCTATAAGAAGCTGTGGCTGTTTCTTGCTTTCCAAGTACAGAAATTTAGTCTGTTCCAGCAGAATTTTTATACTTCTGTTAGTTGGTGTAAAGCCATGTCTATTTGCCCTTGATTATGTGTATAATTAGGTCTGCAATATTTCATAATTAAACAAGATCTGAAATGAAGATTAGTTCTTGTTAGGATTCTCAGCTTACTCATCTCTTTTTACTACATGAAAGAGCCAATGCATCTATCTCAGACACTGTTAACTCTTCATGCTGTTGCCTTAGTCCAAATATTCCAACACTTCTAATCAATATGTACTTTTAAAAAAACAACAAAAACCAACAACAAATGAACAAACAAAAAACCAAAAGCAAAAAACTAACAATGGGAAAAAAAAAAAAAAAAAAAAAAAAAAAAAAAACCACCAAAAAACCAAGCAACTAGCAGTATTCTGGGATGTGCTGGATTTTCTCTCCAGCCAAGCTCCCACCTATAAGATTTCTTCCACCAGCAGGTCTCCTGCCTGCCCTTCACTCCCATTGAAGCAAAAGTAAAAACAGCCTGCATGACTGCTCTGCTGCAAAGTTTTCCTCTTTCCACCCCAGCTCCCAGCCTGAATGTGCTTTGTCTGGCCTGCTGCTTGATGTTGCATCAGGCAGCTTTGGAACAATAACTTGAAGACAGCCTTAAAGCCAGCCAAGGGTAAAGCATCCAGCCACTACTGTGCAATTGTGCAGATGACATGCCATGGCTTTGTAGGGAAGCTGGAGATGGCCACAGAAGCCCCCAAATTTGAGACCATGGGCTGCCTGTCTGCCTCTCACAAGGAGCTCTATGAAAGCCAGGCCAGAGCAAAGCTCTATCCTCCTATTTTAAATGGGTCGCTACTTTGCAAAAAAGATGGATACGACCTTGCCAGAGCTGTCGTCATATGTTGTTTTTGAACAATGGAGGATTGAGAGGGGGGAAAAATAAGTTGTTTGTGTGTGTGTGTGCATCTGTCAATAAGGGAGCTTAAGCTGAGGATGAGAGACGAGTGCTGGAGAGGTACTTAGAGAGATTAAGTGCAGCAGATTTATAGGTGAAATCTGGTTAGTGTTGATGCAAAAGGTTGTGGGGGAGATTTTCAAAAGCGCGTGTGGGAGGAGACTGCTTGCATACTATTGATTTCCTATTTTGGTGCCTAGCTCTCATCACTGTATGACAGTCTTGTGAAGCACTGGAGCTCCTGGAGATACTGGAAGATGTCCCTGAAACAAGCAGGTGATGAGTCAACACTGATACCACCATCCACTGCAGAAACAGAGAGGGAGGAAACCATGGGAAAGAGGCCCCCTTCCCCTCCATGTTGCAAAGTGAAAGCAGTGCAACGGTCCCTACTTCCCACATGTTTTCCAAGTAACTGGTGGCACAAGCGGAGGTCAAAGAGCAGGAGCATGATATACAGCACACATTCATGAGCTGGGCATGTTTCCAGCTTTGTGAGCAGGAGTCATCGCTGCATCAGGGAGCACTAGCAGAGGGGATTGCAGCCCCTGAGTCCACTTTCCCTGTAATTAACTCATCCTCATGTGGAGACAATTTCTTCTTCTCCTCTGTTTTGTCCAAACCTGGATGATGGCATCCAAGCACCGAAGACAAGACTGTAGCAAGTGCCCCCACACACATGGAGCAGGGAGAGGAGGATGTAAAAGCAGGAATGGTTTTAAGCAAAGCTCTGAACTAGGGGCACTACAGCTCTTCACTCGCTGTCAGGAAACAGCAGCTGCTGCTCCACCACGTGCACTTTGTTTTTCTCTGAAGGCAGAAAATAAAGTAGGTCACTATTCTATTTTCCAGAAGCCGAGAGATTAAGGATATTAGGAAAGGGCACAGTATAGTGTAAGCTGCTGATGAAAACACTGGAGACCCAAGCTGCGTGTGTTTACACATGACATGAAACTCAATTGGTAACATGAAAAACAGAGATCATATGTAGATATTACATGAAGAAGAGATGTCAGGTGCATTAATTAGAGGCTATTAAGGAAAAAACATAAGGTTTCTGGCTCTTGAAAAAAACAGGAGATAAAGTAGAAAAAATACCAGCTGTCACATAAATTGAAGAGAGCTAATCAAGTACATGCCTATTTTCCTCAAGAAGCCTCAGTTTTTGTAGGTGTGCAGGGCTTTAAAGCATCTTCAAATTGGTCAAAGCTATGGGTAACCAACAGCATTTAAGATGACCAAACTAGCATGAGGAGCAGCAAGACATGAGCTTTAGGGCCACAGCTATAAATCCAAAGCCATTAGGCCCAACAAGCATTGTCACACATGAAGGGCTTGGGTGTTTTGTCTTTAAATCTTCACACACTAAGATGATAATTGTTCACACTCCCCATTCAGGCATGTCCCATCTAGCAAGAAACAGAGAACATGATATATAAGACAAGTCCAATTACAAACAATTGGAAAATTTTAGCAAAGTGAGAGAACATAAAAATCTTTTTCATTTTTTAATTAAAAAAAAAAAAGAAGATATTCACCAAGGAACTACAGATCATAAGCACAAATTATACAATGCAACAAGAATTTGTACACAATTCTCATAAGTATGAATTACACATTTCGGTGAAGTGTGTAATTTGAAACTTTGAAGTTCTCTCTGCCTTAGACTTCTCTCTTGGGATCACACCCACACAGACTTGTCCTTACACAAGCAAAGCGGCAGCAGCACTTGTTAAAAGCAGTGAAGGTTATCAGACACATGCCTTCTCCCTCAGCATTTCACTACTGGGACCCCTCCTGGGCAGGCAAGTTCCTCCTGTCACAGAGGAACCAAAACTTTTGCAAGTGGTCAGAAGGCTGCAAGACTACAACACTCACTTCCACTTGTGATAAAGTAATACTTTTAAGGTTAGACATCATTAAAATGTGTATTGCCTTAGAAACAGACAACACCTGAAAGGAATGGAGGGCAGAAACTGGGAAGATTTATCTGTAAGTCATTTTTCCTTCATTTCTAAATACCCTTTCTTTCACCGTTTGAGGAAGGGCTCCTGGAAACAGCTAGCAATGCAATCTCAACCTGCATCCCCCCATATGTTTCTGCCTAAACCATGTAAACCCAAACCAGGGCTTTCACATTGTCCAAGGCTCACCTGCACAGAGAGGGGATCCAGGCTCAGTTCTCCAAAGCTGAGTGCCCTTGCCCCTCCCACAAACAGACAGGGAGTCCCAGGCTACAGCAGTAAGAACAGGTTGGGGTATGCCCCTGCATTCATACAGGTGCCCGCAGAAAGAGCAAAGCCAGAATTACTGAGGCAGTCATTAAAGGCAGGCACCAGCCCCAGCCGCAACTGGGACATGAGCTTTGTGCTGCCCCTGTATGCCACAGAGGCCCTGGGAGTCCATTAGTGCCACACTTATCCTACAGAAGGAAGGAAAAGTTATTTCAGACATGAATCATCCTTCCCATTCAAGCATGAGAAACCTGGAGTTAGAGGTCTAAAACTGCTACCTAGAAACATCTTTCTCTCCATTGTCTACATTGTCTTCCTCTGTATCCAGAGGACTTTCAAATGCTGTCATCGAACATCTGAATATAAGTACTTAGATATATACTCTGCACCCTTGCACAAGGTTCCCTGTGCCACCTGAGAGAGATGACTAAAACCATGCTAATGGGAGGAGGAAGGTGCTGGGGCATGAGGACTTAAGAGCCCACCAGAAGGAGTTGGCAGCTCCCATGAGAAGGGCAATCAGAACTCAGAGTTCGGACCTGCTTCACCAAAGGCAAAGAAATCTGGCTCCTTGATGTTGTTTATCTGATTCTGAACAGCTTTGTGGATTCTCATTTTCATTAACTACTGCTTAATTCTGTACTTTCCCAGTTTCTCCAAGGCCTCTAGATTTCAATTCTTCTGTTTACAAAGGAGAGCTAATATATTAAAACCATTCACTTCAGACTTTTTTGTGTTGTTCTGAAGTTGTTCTTCTTCTTCCTCAGTTTTGCCTCACAAGCTAATGGAAAAGAAAGATTTAATATCTTGATTTTCACCGGTACTTATCTTCAGCACTTTTCCTTACCCAATAGGTCTGATACAACTGAGGGAATGCTACTGGTATGGCTTCTGCAGAACTTACTTTTTCTCCTTTACAAGCTCTTATGACATTATGTTAAGACATAACAAGTATCAGCCATCTTAGATTAGAAACAACGCTTTAGCATAAAATATTCAAACTGCGCCAACGCTGGGGACCTTAATTTGTCAGCTGTATACTGTTGTTCCCATCATCTAGATATAATATTGCCATTCTGCAATTTGATAGAAATTTTGAGCTCTTTGGGAGGAACTGTGATTTTAGTGGGTTCAGTGTGATTTTGGTGGATTCATGGATTAATTGAAGATATTTTCCATAGAGTACTATTAGAAAATAGAATTATCTGTAGATCCAGCTTCAGGACCCTCAGTTAAATTGGTCCATATAAATCAGATAAAGCTAAATCTCTGACCTGAATAGATTGCAATCTAAGCAAACCAAAGGGAGAACTGATGAAAAGAGGATATTATCATAGTTTTCCACAGGCAAACAGGAGTAACACTGAGATTAAAAGCCTTATCTGAGGTCAGAGATAGCCTGCAGCAGACTCTGCCATCCAATTCACATCTCCCAGAGTCCCACATTTAACTATGAAGCCATCTTCCTACACTCATATAATCAGACGAAACAATCAAAAAAGCTAGAAAATTAACTCTTTGTTTATTATAGTCTGGAAATTATTAAAGTGTCTCCTAAGTCCTCTAAGAGAAACAAAATATCTTTCTCTGAATCTCATATCCACTAGTCATTTAACCGAATTCCAGAGCACTAGGATACAATAAAAAATTTTTGCTTGTTCCACCTAAAGAATCTGGCATTATAGGAACATTTACAAACTACTTAAGATGCTTTGGTGAAAGCCAGTTGCATAATTCACTATTTTGTTAGACTTGCCACATAAAAAGGAAATACAGCTTTCTATAGCAATTGCTACAGTATTCCACGCTTACCTTGAAGTAAATCTCCTTCACAAAGACCAAAACTAATAGGTAACGAATTAATACCTTCACTGAACAGCACAATTGTTGACCACCACACACATGGCAGTTTTTATCTTTTGTTCCCAACTCTGTATTTTCAGAGAGAAGGAAGAGGGGGATTTCCAAGGAGAGACCACAGAGGAGAGGGTGATGCTCTCTCAGGGTTTATGTTGCACTGCAACCCTGCTCAGCCCAGCAACACAGCCCAAGTGTCAGCCCTGCCAGAGAGGTGCCTGCCTGAACCCACCCACGTTCATTAGGAAAATGAAAAAAACCTCTCCTTTCATATGCAACTCTTAACTATTACATTAATAGCTAAAAGGCAGGAGACCAGAGGCAGAATTTGGGACCAGATCTCTTTGCATCTTTCACCAAGCACCAGCATCTCTTCTTGGCAGTCTCCTGATCAGCTCCCTGCTCTGCACACTGGTGTTTTGAATCCTGTTCTTCAGTTTCTCTTGCCAGCCAGGCAAACCCATCTCTGGGCTGCAGCCCAAGTTCTGATACCAGTAGGATGAGACTTCAGACTCTGGTGTCTAGAAATAGCAACTCGTGAATCCCTTAACTCTTCACAAGCAGCACAAGGTGCCCAGGGGCCTTGCAATGCTCCCCAGTGCTGCTGTGGAGGCCACTGCCATGAAGTGCTCCGTCTAATAACCACTGCAACGTTGAACATCTTAGGCACCTTGCTCCTTCATGAGCCCTTACATTCCCAGGCATGTTTCTCAGCTACTCCAAATTCCAGACCTTTAACCTGTACAAGCAGCAGGGAAGTGACTCACAGCGCCTGACTTTGCACATGACACAGCAGGTCACCTGAGGCTCCCTGCAGTCAAATGACAGAAACAGGCTTTTTCACCATGCAGTTCATACGACCCATTTCAGACATGCAGTTTCCTGAGGGCAGCTGTGCACCAGAAACAGCTGTTCCTCCGTGCAAGGAGCCAAGGGTGACCAGCTCAGAGGTTATGTCTGCGCAGAAGTGGGTCTATAAAGCTGGGGATGAATCCCACTGGATGCCACTGGGACCTGGGTACATGCCAGCAGCTTGTGATTCCTCCTTCAGGCTCGCTGGAGAGAGTGCTCAAGCGTTTTCATAGTTTACATGGATAATGGCTGAAGTGGGCAGAGTAATTTCATCTCTCCATTGCTTGTCTATGATTTACAGCTTTGACATGTATTTCTGCATTGCTCCTGTTTTATTAAATTAGCGTTAGGATCTCTTGAGGTAACTTTTAAATAATTTGCACAGCTTACCTAACATTCCTTGCTAGCTCAAGGTCTCAGAAGAAATTCACATGTATTCCACACAACTCTTCTAGCCAGCTAAATGTATTATTCTGGAAATGACTAAGAATTGCAGGATTGATTAACTGCTCAGCAACCCCATCATTATTCTGCATGTTTTCAGTCCTATTTGTAATCTTACAGGACTTGATAAAAGTAGTAATCAGTAAGCATCTTCCCCTAAGAAGTTATACCAATGTCTTTCCCTGACACATTTGTGGCTTTTATTTTTAAATAAAATCTGTTTTCCAAAAGTCAGACTTGTCCAACTAGTTTGATAAAATATAACCAACTACATATTGAAGTCTAGAAAAATGTCAGAAAGTAAGAGGGCAGTTGCTATTATCTTTGCACTATAGGAGGAAGAGAGTAATGCTTAAAGTGGCAATAAATCAAATTACAGCTGAAAATGATAATGTCATAGCAGCATAACTGCATTACGTCGGTAGCCTCAGGCTCTTTCCATAGTTCTATCTCGGCCTAGATGGCACATAAAAGCAACAAGGATGACACTGGGTGTGTGCTTCCAATCACGCTGTCATTTGAATGGCAGTAAAAACAAGGAACTAAACACAGTGCTGAGAGCTGCCTCTCAAACTTGGATTAACAGTCGCTAATACTTCGATTTTCAAGTCACCATAAAGACTGGTTCCAGGTATTTTGTGTTCTAACAACAAGGTACACTTAGCTTTGACAGATTTTTTCTGGGGAATTGCTTCTTCCCCTGCCCCATTCTGCTTAGCTTTATGTCCAGAGAGTCAGGGTCTCTAAGGAAGAGTAAGCAGCTGGATGAATAGGTCATGAACGCATTCCCATGCTGAGCCCTTCACTCTCAATTAAGGTTTAAAAGTGAAATGAGGCTTTGTTCGGTTTGTCAATATGAACAGACTACAGAGACTTGACAACTCCCTCTCCTAAATCAGTATATTTGAAGACTTACATTCAAGAATGGGCAATAAAAACATTGTGGAGTACATGTCACCATTATTTGATGGATATTAACAAAAATATTCCACAAAGTAAAAAATATTTGGAAAAAACCAAGAGATTGTGAATACATCATTTCCTTCACCCAAAACAAGTTAATGCCTCTGCACAGCATCGAGTAGGAACATCTTCAAGACAATGGATAATTTCAAAATAATCCTTGCATGCAGAAAACCATCCTATTCCTAACAGAGTGGCAAATGTTGAGGCCACAGTGTTCATTATATCATCTTCAGAAAAGCATTCCTTACCCATTTCAGGTATTATGAATCCACTATATAAAAAAGTATGAATACACCAAATATCCAGCATTATTTTCAGAATTCATCCAAAAGATATCTTTATTGGGTTTTTTCTTTCTTAAAACTTTATGGATTAAAAATATATTTTACACAAAGTCCTAACAGTTTTAAATTTGTCCTACCAGTTTAAAATTACTACATTTAATTCAAAAACTATTAAAGAGACACAGGAGCACCTTGGACATTTTTTTCCTCCTATAAAGCATATTGTAATTTGTAGCCAAATACAGACCATTTGTTATCCAAAGCGGAAAACTCAGTTTAGCCCAACTTCTGCCAGAGAGCTGGGAGGGGAGCTTTTCCTTAATTTACATGCAGTAGAAACTCACGTGGTGGTGTACTTGTAGTTCCATTTAATGGACCAAATGCTGCTAAGAAAACAAGTTTCCTTGACCTTATAACACCTGAGATGCCTTACCTCATTCTAGGCTATGATTACCAATTTCTAAACACACTCTCAGGAAAAAAGCACATCCTCAATACACCCACTGCTGTTTAACGCTAAAGGCACGCCATTATCTGTTACACTAATAAACTCACAAAGCGACAGACTGCACATGAGCAGCACAGGTTCAGAGTGCCTTTTAATTGCAGTAAATCAGAGCAGCTCTTCCTAATCCTCACAATGAAAGAGCACCACACTTCACATCCTCAAGTGCTGTTCAGAAGTGCTGGTCTTCCAGCTCTTGCCTAATGGTCCTTTTCAGGAGGAGGTCTGGCCATTAGCAATTCTACAGACCTGCCATAATACCAGTTTCCAAATTACCACACTGTTCTGCAGCTCACACCAAGCATGGTGTACAGTTGCTAGAAATCCCAAGTGCTGGCTTTCTACCTTGCTGACTTGGATAGCTGTTACCAAGATGAGCAGCTCAGTAGTAAACCACTGTCCCTTGGCTGACCTCTGCAGCTACACATGAGCAGCACTTCTCAGCCTCAGTTGCCTTGGAGTCTGACTGAATATAGACAGAGAAGAGAGGAAAAGCAAGAAAATAGCAGAAATCACCAGAAACTGAATAGCCTTAAGAGCACTTAACCACAAGAGAGCATAGAGGACTCAATGCATATCAGCAGATGATAAAGCAGTCTCTGCCAAATTGTGTTCTTTAAATAAACTTTTGGCAAGACTTTAGGATAGCAAAGCAGAATTTTACATATGGATTCTCATCCTGAAATAGAACAAGCCTAATAGAGACACAGGAATTTGAATTTTTAGGGCTATATATAACTCAGCTCTAGGATAATGTAAATATATCAGTTCGTCTATATATTACAATACTTCAAACATCAATAAGTAGTTCTTTTTGCTAAACCTAATCCTTTCCCTACAGCCAAACTCCAGCCGACCAGCCTTTCTCCTTCAACAGTCCAAGCAGAAATTCATTCTGTGACAATCTTGTGACCTGCTCTTGGTATGCAATCTCCTCCACACAATCTATGCTTGGGAAGCAGCTCTCCTTTCCTTTTCTTGGCTGATATCAGTAAATTGCTGGATATCAGTTATCTCTCTCCTCCCAGGCTGTTCTTTGGCAGCATGGATGAACTGTGTGCTATGGAATACAAGCAGCAGCAAAGGAATTAGATTGCAGTTCAGCCTCAATTTTTTTTTACAGCTACCAAAGTCTCAGTGCTCTCCTCTGCACCATATTTCACAAGATTCATAGTGATGCTTACATCCAGTTGTGCTCTATATTCCCCCTTTACATTTTCCTGTCCCAAAAAGCATTCGCCATCCAAAGTCAACTCACCACAAATTGTTAAAAAGAACCATTAGATTAATATTTACAAAGCTTTGTCTTCATAAAGTACCAAGCACCAAGAGTGCTTAATGCCTCTCTTTTGAGACACTACTAACCATGCACCTCTATCATTCTTGCTGCATTCACATTGTAATTTAAATCTTTGATGAAGTAGTATTTTCAAAATGAAACCCTCTTTAAATACAGAATTAACATATGCATAAACATTCATCCATTTTCTTCCACTAACCATTCCTTTTCAGTATGCTTCATAATTGCTGTAGGTACAGAAATTTCACAGCATATTCTGAATTGGAAGGAATCCGCAAGGATCAAGTCCAACTCTTAAGTGAATGGCCCATATGGGAATCA
Source organism: Pyrocephalus nanus (assembly GCA_038380795.1). Lineage (NCBI taxonomy): Eukaryota > Metazoa > Chordata > Aves > Passeriformes > Tyrannidae > Pyrocephalus > Pyrocephalus nanus. Next base: position 45,980,830 of record CM076259.1, read on the forward strand.
CAGCCTCCTCTGACATTTCCTGTACCCACAATGAGCATTTAAAAGCCATTCAGATAAGTGATAAAATAGCCATTAGAACTTTTTTTTCCTGCTCATGTGCTGTCCTCATATTCAAGGATAAAAAGTAATCAAAGTTATTATTCTGTCATGGTAGTCACACTTTTATCTTTTCAACATATTGTGGACTAATGGGACACTTGCATGCCACTAGATAACCTAGAAAGCCAGTGCACATGCAAAGTTCAGCAACCAAGCAAAAAACAAGAATCATTTGGTTTATCAAGAATCATTTGTTCTACCCATATACTACTAAAACTAAGTTTACTAAAAGCTTAAAGTGGGATTAGAAGATAAAGAGGGATCCAATCATTGACAGCATTTTCCCCTCTAAAGCATTCTCACATGAATCTCAAAATACTAAGCTGCAGCAGTCTCATGCTTTCACAGAGGGACGCAGCCCGAGCAGTGTCAGAGCTGAGGAACATGTTGAAAAACATCCACACTGCTGAATATTCAGGGAACAGCCCTGTTCTCTGCCAAGGCATATTCTTGCAAGAAAGCAGCCGTCTTTCGTGTTTTACCCAGGGCAGCTTCAGGGGATGGAAAAATAAACACAAAACAGACAACATTTTTTGGATCACTCAGTCTTTCATCAAATTCTGGAACTAGCTCAGCCAGCATTGAAGCCCTCAAGCCACTGCAGTATCAGTCCTTCCTCCTTTCTCAACCCAGTGTGGCTGCCAAAAAGATCAAGAATGACATATCCATCTGCATTTGGCCTTTATATTGTTTTTATGTCCCATTTGCCTCACTTCAACCATTCTGCACAGTGGCCAGCTATTTCTCACATATGTTGCCTTATCCTCAGTTTAAACATGCACTCTCCAAGTAATGCATGAGCTCTGGCAGGTTGTATTCAAAGACAAGTGAGGCAATGAAAGTTCCCTGAACTAAGTCACTAAAATAAATAAGCCAGCCTCTAGGTTATTCTAGGACCAAGTTAAACTCAGCTTTTTGCTCCACTTGTGTATGCACATACAAAACTTGTACTTTCAGTAGAGCCAGTAGCACCCGCGCATGGAAGCACATGCGGATGAACATGCTCATGCACTTCGTGCTCTGTGCCGCTGGACACAGAACCAGCTGACAGATGTTGTGGTTGTTGTGGCATACGGTTAAATCATACTGCTATGACTTAAGCAGGAGTTTTGACATTTTCCCTTAATGGTACTAGCCCGATTCTCCCACAGTGTATTCCAACATACATCCTGCTTTACCCAAAAGGAAGCCACTTGAATAAAAGCCTCCAATGGATTGAAGAGAGCCCTCCAAGCTGCATATACCTGCAGCACAAGGGTCCCATTTTGTAATAAAGATCACAACACTGACTATAAATTGCACAGTCCAATGCTTCAGTGCATTCACTTCCATCTGTACTATGCACAGAAACCATATTCTCAGCACAGATTAGCATGAAGTTGGATGTGGCTGAAGTAAATATGAGAAAAATGCTGTTGGAAGAAGCTTGAGCACTGTGTAGCAAGTACTAGTTAGGAAGAGCTATATTACCATGACAAAAATTATTGCCATCTTTACCAAATGAAGAATAGAACTGTATTCTAAGAATTAGAATTCTAGCTAAGAATTAAGGAAAACTGTTCTTACTAGTTAATGTAAAAGTCACTGATAAGAGAGGCTGGTGTTTTCAGAAAATTATTCCAATTTCCTAACAAGATTTATAGTAGCTGTTGAAAACACTTATGTGGATTACCAAGTATGCGGTAATGGTAACAATAAGTAAATAAGTAAATTCTCCTGATACTTAAGTCCTAAATTAAGCTCAGAATAGTGATTTAATTAACAGACCAGCAGTCTAGTCAGTAACATAAAGCTGAGCCAGTCTCCCATATCTAAACGTTACAGAATCATTCAAGAAACTGATAAATAGGCCAGGTCATTTCTGTATTCCATAGTCTATATCAGGTATGAGTCATCCACAAACCGAAAATTTTAACGTTCTCACACTGCAATTATAAATGGACTACTTAATGTCCAGTTAGATTGGCAATATTAAGATCACTTTATTTTAAGATTTATGGATTTTGAAAACACGTACAAATAAAATACTTGTTACAAAATTCCATTTGCTAAAGTTTCTCCGGGAATATACATCAAGCATGATCCCAGCACACAGATAAATGACTTCTACAGAGAGCATTACATAGAGCAATAAATGCTAGTGAAACAGCCAGTCTTTCCAGATACATTACAATGAAAAGTTTTCTTTCCTTTTGCCACATCTAACATTTGACGAAATGTTTTATTTCTAAATAGCCATGTCTGAAGTTAAAATGTGTAAGCAAACTGACTGTGGAAGTCAATAGGCACTCAGAAGCCCCAAAGGGGAGAGTAAGCACTATTTTTCAAGTTCACTAGTTCAGGGGTAAAAATCCCTGAGAGACAGAAAAACAACAAACCCTTTTTCTTCGATGGAAAGATGCTTGCCAGGGGACATTGCCAATAGACAGCTGTAAAGATAAACTGTAAGACTGAAGAACAATAGTAAGACAGAGCAAGGAAACCAACCTGTAATGCTAGGTAAGGAAGAATGCCTTGGTGGGGCAGCATGGGACTTCACCAAGGCTTCCTGCTTGCAAGAAAAGCATTCAGCAGAAATATATGCAGAGATACAAAGCATAAGATATGTACATATTAATCTTGTCATTAAGATGGAAAACACAGTTTGTGCCAAAACTATAATCTCACTTAATTTTAAATGGTATGCAACTGACCTCAAGAGTTAAAATACAAACAAGAATAAACAAAATATTGCACTCCAATTTCAAAGTTACCATCAGGACATTTATTACAGGAAGCAAGTAAATTAGGAAACACAGATCCATATATATTTTCTGTTGCTTGATGTCAGTGCAGAACTGCTCAGCTGCAAGTGTTTAACAGACCAGGCCACTGAATTCTCTGGGGCCTGGAAACTGATCTCAGAAGCAGCATGCTTCTGACCTTCCATCCTGAGTCCCCGAACTGCTGCTGGACATCAAAACCGCTCTATTTCTTCTACTTTATGAGTCACTGCAGTGTCCTGTTCCTTGCTACATGCTGTGACAAGGGTCCCCAACTATATCCTTTTCCTTAAGTCTATTGTGCATACAGAAGCTGCGCTATTGAATTATGATGCCGTGCTGATTTTCAATGCTATTTAACATGTAGGCAGGTCAAGCTAACTAGATCACACATGAGCTCACTCACACTGTTCACTAAGGCCGATTTGAGCCTTCAGAGGAGTGGAAGAAAGCTGCAGTTGTTTCAGGTTATTGAAACATCCAAAGCATTAAGAAGCCTGTTACATCCAGCAGACATCTAGCACCACAATAAGCAACACTAGGAGGAAAGTGTGGCATAAATGGTGAAAGCAAGTCAAAGCAGACTTCAGCCTAAGGATCTAATTTTAGAGGTTAATATAGGTTTCACAACCAGTACACTTAGCCTGTGATCAGCTACAGGTTTAGAACTATTAGCAAATAAACAGTTTTAAGAGTAACCTTTAGGTTCTGACCTAAAGATCTATAAATACCACTGGAGGGATGATCTAGTTTGAAATCAGATTATCTTTAACTAGAAAGCAATCATCCTTACACGAGGCCCTCATGCTAGTCACACTTGCTCAAGAGCAGGGCAGGACTCTAAAGAACAGATGTTGACAGCATGTGTCCTGTGCTATTTTAACATCAAACTTCCTTATATTATTTATGTCACTTCCTTAAGAGGACAGTAGTTAAGCTAACCTACACCAGCCCCATTTCAGCCCAACTGAGCATCCAGTTATATGTTCAGTTTAATAGAATGGGAGTAGCAAGTTCTCGGTGATTTGCTGATGTGTTACCGTATCAAAAAGCCTCAGGAAAACAGCAACTAGAGAGGAAAAGCACATTACTTCCCAGCAAGACATTCTCTAGAGTGCTTACCATGAGGAAGAGACACATCAAACTGTCACAGTTTGCGATAGTTTTTCTTCTACAACACCATTATTCTAGGGCATTTGTTCCACACAGGAATGTGCGGTTTTATGGAAGGACTGCTGTTCCAGTTCTCTAAGTGGACTCTCCAGACTTCAGGCTTTTGCCCTAGATTTAGGTCACTAGTAATTGGACATGTGTAGAAAATGCACAGGCTCAGTTCAGTGTTGCCTAATTAATTTCTTAGTCTGTTGATTTGGCAGTCGCCCTACAAAACAGAACTGTTGGATATTTAAACTTGTATGGAAGAATACCTTACGACAATAGCAAGCCTCCCAAAAAATAAGCCCAACTCTTTCGGTACTAGTGAAATAAATATTTTAAATTGCCTGGAGTACAAAATGAAATAAGTTCTCAGGTGGGACAATCAGCTTGGTTCACTGAAAGAAAAAAGATTAAGCATAGTATAAAATATAGAGACACAATGACTTCATGGAGACTTCCTGAAGATGAAGCGCAGAATTGACAAGTGCCAAAGTCTTGCAACCCATGGAGCAGAATCAACTATATCAATTTTCTGTCTGGGACATTATATTCCCAAGCAACTAGTGAGTGCACCAATCAACCACAAACTAATGCCACAGCTTGAGAGTTCTGCACATTATTTTGATCTATATGAGGCACCTTACAGTATTGTAACTGCTCCTGGAGTAGCATATTCATAATGAAGACAAACTCATCTACTGAAATAAGAATTAAAATTATTTCTGCTCCTAGCCTACTGCCACAGTTTTTAGCCAACTTGATGTTTTTTAAACCTTCTTGAAGGACATATAACAGCCCCACTGTGCTCCCTCCTGGCCATCCTGCCAAGCTTTCTGCTGGAGCTCATTTCACTACCATCTATTCACTTCACCACAGGTCCCATGTGCTTTAGGTAGTTTTGGCTTAAGCCTAAACAGCAAATGAAAAGAGACAGATGCCTCTCTGCAGGAACTTTTCTCACTGGTGACCCTGGGAGTTGAGTTGGCAGAGCCATCTGAACCTCCTAGGATGGCTGCTCTAAAAAACAGCCTTATAAAACACTATTCACATATTAACTGGAGTAAAATATTTACTTCAGATCAGGAAGTATTTTTTTATTTGATAGAGAAAGAGGTTTGGTGCCTGAGCAGACAGTTTGGTAGCATTTTAAAAGTGATCTAACATGCCTACCTTGATTTAAAAAAAAACGGCATTCTGATTCTTTTCGCTAAGAAGTGAACTCTGCCAATTAAAAGGACTGGAAGACTGAAATAAACTCACTGTAACAGTACTGAAAGGCAACAAATCGTCATTCCAAAAGCCTTGTATACAGGGTTACTCAGATGGTTGTTAAAGTAAAAACAAAATACAATGATATTTGCAAAAAAGCTTAATATAATATTTTGAGTCCATAAACTCTAAACAATAAATATGAAAAGTGTACATGGCACACCAGAGCAGCTAAATATTAAAAAAAAAAACAACCAAGTACAACTTGATAACACTTACCTATATTCTCAGTGATAAGTTTGTTTGTGATATAATACAGGCGTAATATACAAGATGTTTTTCCAAAGGAAAACCACAGAACAAAGTTAATACAGAAGGTGAGGGAGGAGGGGAGACAATAAATAACAAGGCACAAAACCCTCTCTTGTTGCAACCCTGTAAGGCACCACTTGTGCAAACATCAAACTATCAAAACCTGTAGTGGAGAAATTCTAAATGTGTTTATATAACTGGATAATGTATTTTAAATATGACACTATATGCTTCTGTCTTTGGGAATAAAAATACTTACGAACCTTTATTTACACCAAAAGTCTTTTAAAAAACAAATTAGTGAAACGGGTGAATCAATAGCCAAATACAAGAGTCACAGCTAATTTGTCCCAGACACCTTCCAAAGTGCAACTTGACCGTGACCTGGCCTTGCTAATAGAGTCCTGGGTCCAATACAGTGCACAGGGCAATGCTGCATATCAAATTACTTAGCATGCCAGTAATTTTGATAAAACACAGGGATTAGGATGAGGATAGACTTATTTTCACTTGAAACCAAAAATTATTTAAATCCAGAGATAAAACGTCAGTAGCATTAATCTAACATCATACCTAGGGATCTTAATACCCAAAGTCGTAATTTATGCCTCTATTTAAGAACTGGGCACCAACATTTCTCTTCCTTATTCTGTTACGTGCTCAGAAAATCTATCATGACACAAACTTCAGCAAAAACCTTAGATACCTAATTAAGCTTACAAACTGTAAGTTTCCCCCTTTTTTCTTATGTCCCATGATCTCTACTGCATCCTGCTAGAAGTCTTTTTCCTCTGTCCAATTACATAAGAATCTCCAGATGATACAGAAGTTACTCACAATACACACAGGTTGAACAAATTTTTACAAGATGGCTTTTTACTAATAACCAAACTTTTCTTCTAATGAAACATTTAGGATGCATTCAGTTTCTCATGAGCTTCAGACACATGAATGAATTTCTTTTTTTTTTTTCCGCTTGGGAACAGTATCAGTAGGCTACATTTCCGGAAGTTCTGCTTGCAGCCCTGCAACTTGAACAACTGCACAGCACACAGTAAACAATCTAAAAGAACCTGACTACTCAGTTATTGGCTAAGTTGTGTTTTCTTATGTGTCATGTCTTATTCTACGCTTAAAAACCTTGTTCCCAAATGAAAACATTTAAGGTCAAACAACCTGTAGCTTCAATGATGCTCCATCTACTGAGCTGCCAGAGAGGAAAATCAGGGCAATATATTAACAACAAGGGAAAAAGAAGAAAAAACAGTCTTAAGTGGTAAGTTAACATTCATATAGCTATTTGCTGAAAGGCTGTGCCAGCTTAGGCATGCTTCATTCCTTATATTCAGTCCTCTTTTAAGGATATAAAAATTTGAGCAAATACAATGTAAACAGAGCCAGGTAGACTGCATTAGTAAAGAACAATATAATTGATCTGACAGGTTTAAGGCCAACTATTTATGATTTAAAATGTGTCATATTTTTCCATGGCACTTAATACACTGAAAGTTAGTACTGGATGACATTAAACAAGGGTATACGTATTCATATGTAATGCGATATATACATGTAGCTTCAGTCCTTAAAATAGAAAGTTCAAGTTTTCTTGTCTAAATCAAATCAGTTTGTGAAAGACCACCTGTGGTTTCCTATAATGAATAAAGTAACATTACTATTTTAATCAATTTAGTGCAAACTGACCTAAGTCCAAAGACATACCATTCCTTGATTTTCAGTCACTACTTACCAAATGCCCGTTTCTTTTAGAGAGACAACTAGACCTTTTTTTTTTCCCTTGAAAGAACAGCAAACACCTGACAACTAGCATGCTGTTCTAGTCTACATTAACAAAACTTGCTGATATACAAATCATGTTTTGGTCATGCAGCAGAGACCCATCCTCAAAATAATCCATCTCTCCATTAAATCAGTCAAGAAGAGCACAGTGCCAGATTTTAATTAGCAGGTCATCCTGGCCACTCCGTACTCCAAGCTGACAACAGCAGGCTCAGCTTTGGAGAACTCGGACACAAGCTCACTGTAACGATTGTCTGCTGTGTTGCTGCCCTCTATAGTTCTCACAGCGTCATTCCCAGGGATAGGCGGTTGCTCCTTCTTGAAGCATGGAGGGGTCTTCAGTGCCACGGGGGCAGGATGAGCAGACTGCTGATGTTCCTTCACAAGGACAACATCTGACTGCCCGTTTCTCTGCTTTATTTTCTGAAATACAGAGAATAGTTACTAACAGTGGGCACGACTCTTTACTGATAATATTCTGCTTCAAAAGGAAGTGAATCCCTTTCTTTTGCTGGCCAACTCAGCATCTACAGAATCCTGTATGATATACCCTAGGCTAGATATGTAACAGTCACGTTAAATGTTATGCCATTGGTTATTACATTATTCCCCACAGCAGATGCTACAAGCGCTGTTTGCTTAAAATTCCTTAAAACATATTCTTTTGAAGTTTCAGCATCTTAACTGACTATAACAGAAGTATCAATTAAAAGCCACTAAGTCATACTAGAATAAAATCAGATACAGCTTATCCTGGCTGTTTACACTAGCACCTAAAGTCAATTATACACATCTTATCTCTGGATTTAGCCCTGTCTTGAAATAAGCATTACATTGTACGTGACCCATAATTATGGTGACTTACAACAGCATGCACCTACATATGAATTTAAAAGAACAATACTTACTGCTTCCATTTTAGTAGCTATAATGGAAATAAAACATTTTCAGTCTCCTTGGTTTAGCAACACAGCTGTAGCTATGACAGATACCTTTTTATTCAAGATAAGTTTCACAGAAATTTAACCTACATTAAAGCATCTTCAGTAATGCTTTGATAGTAGGAGAACTTTTACGTAATGCAGTTCATCAGTAAAGCAGAATAAACAGTGCCTAAGAACAAAACATTGGCTGCATAGTCTAGCATTCATCAGAGAAGCACACAGTGTATGTCAAAACTCAACACTATACAGAGTAAATGCTGGGCATACAGTAGTGACATTCACGTGAAAGCTAGCAGCATTATTATAACTTTAAATGAATTTGAAGGACAAGAAGTCACACATACACACACTTATTTTGTAATACTTACAGCTTCCAGTTCTTTAATGTCTTCTTCCAGTTGTTTATTTTGCTCACTCAAATTCATTATAAGATTGAGCACAGATTGCCTGGGATGCATACTTCGGTCAAACTGATGGTACATATTTCTCCAAAACCTGCATGAAGCAGACAGTTTAAACTATGCAGGACAACGACAAAACTGAAGAAGAGATACTGTATCTTATTTAAACTTACTTAAAATTGAATGATACTGTATTAGGCTCCAAAAGAGTTAGTTCTGGCAAAAAGTCTGGATTATATAGAGGATTCTGATATTTCTTTTGTTCTGCCAGAAGGAATGGCCACAAGGAGTAGGTCTTCTCTTTTACTCTTAAAGCAAAAAGAGATAAAGGTCAACATAGTGACAGCAAGCAAAAAAACAGAAGCTCTTCAACTAATAAGTTACCAGAAATATTTATAAGTCTCGAATTAAAAGCTCTTATTAAAAATCAACTTCTTCCTGGCATATGCTAATGTTGGATAGAAATGCCAATTTTAAAAGTACTACTGCTTTTAAAATACAATGTGAGACAAACTGACAAAAACTTCACAGAAGTTTGCCAGCTGAAAGCATTGGAAGCTACCCTATTAATTCTTCCAACTGGCTAGTCTTGAGCAGGCAAGAATTTTAAGCTTACCTAAAAAGAGATTGGGGGAGGGAATGAAGTGATACTTCCAAACTTAAGCTTTCAGTACTACCAATCCCGCCTCCATTTCTATTCAGAGCCTAAAATAAAGATTCACGCGAGTTCTCAGTCTGACAGAATAAACAAAAGACACATTACAATATGCCTGCTTACTTTAATTCTTCTCGTTCTTTTTCACAGTTTCCAAGGAAGTTACCAAACTGGCATGAATGGACATGTTCATGGATTTGAAGGAGGAAAACTTCATTGTACTCAAAGGCTTGTGGAAACTGCTCAGTCAGATTCCACACACATTCTAAAAACTGGGTGAACACCGGTGAGATCTCTTTTGGATCACCATCCAACTGACAACATCTGAAAATGATTCCATAAACAGATTGAAACTGGTTTAAGTTAGAAATCAAAAAAGTCTTATCTGCAATTGTTTTTAAATGACAGCACATTAATTAGACACTATCATTGGTTTGGAGATTGAGCACCTTACTTCAAGAACTGGGACAAATTTTGAATAGAAACAAGTCTATATTTAACCTGTTTTTCTAACTTACAAGTAATCACAGATTTGTATTCAGTACAGAATAGCAACTTAAGACAGGTAAGTTCCTTTGTGTCTATTATCTTCACAGTCTTTAGAGTATATCAGCTAAAAGCAAATTAATAAGCAGTAAATAGCAGCAAGGCTATTGTCACAGCTGATGACAGGCAGATCAAGGGAAAAAACAGAACTCTGAACATAAAGGACTTCTAAGGGTAGGTATGACTTCATCATCAAAGCAATCAGAAATGTAAACTCTTCTTTAAAGATACCAAAACTAAGTGTTTCATATTGCCTAAATAGCTGGGACATAGCCTTAGATTGGTTTTGCACTGTCTATACGTATGTGCAGACCTAGCTGCTGTCATCAATACTTGAGAGCAGAGCACCGGCAGCACTAAAAATTTATGTCTACAATATAAATCAACTATCCAATATGTATCTGAATAAATAGAATACAGTGCATTGTCTACTGAAAATAGCTTGCTGATAAACTACTGCAGCATTGCTAGAAATTTAACATCCACAATCTTAGTTCAGTTTGCTGAATACATTTTACAATATTGGAGGAGTGAACTACCTGTCAGAGAACTTGTGTCCAAAAGAGATCCAGTCTTTCTCTATCAAGACCTAGAGGGTAAACAAACCAAACTCTTATGAAAAATGTTACTCAATCTTACATCTTACATGTATTAAATCCACAGGTTATCCATATATTGTATCAATAACATCCCTGTATGTCACAGATAATGGGCTTTTCTGGATGCAAAAGACAATCATTGCAGCATGGCGCCTAAAGAAATCTGCTATTTGCATTTCAGATTTTTAGATTTTAAATAAATGTTCTTTCCAGTAGCAAAGTATTTCTATAAGAAAGGTTTATCAGTATACTGCAAATCTCATTTTACATTTGTAACCACAGAAAAAAAGGCAGTATGTTTACACTGCTCCCTTTCACACTCAAACATTTTACATATTTTATTTACCAAGGAAGAGCTCAACAATGCAACAGTTAGCTTACCATGAATCCTTTGATTGTTCTGTAATAGGAATCTAGTAAGAGAGCTCCAAGAGAGCAAACTTGGGAAGTCCTATCCCAGCCATCTGAGCAGTGCACTAATACACTTGCGCTCTCCACCGCTATTGCCTACAAAACACAGTTGTTTCTTGATGAATGTTTTTCTCCAGACAAAAGTCAAAATTTAGTAGATAAACAAAAAAGCTACATTTATCCCAAACTGACAGCATAGGCCATTTTATTTACTAACCTAGAAAAATGTTTATTATGAGGAAAGGATTTGATACTGTCAGAAAGCTAAGAATCTCTCCACGGAAGTATAGAAAATTCCTTACAATGAAAAGAAATTCCACCACCACCTTTGCATAAGCTAACATTTCCAGTGGTTCCCAGTTCTCTTTCTCTCCCTCATCAAACAAAACTTACAAGAAACACTCGCAATGTACACAAAAAAAAGAATTAGATTACAAATTATAGATTAAAAAAACAAAACACCACTGACACATCATTAAAAATACCCATTTCTTCGTCATTATACTACAGAAAAGTAAAGGCCTAGGAGATGTTTATTAGCTTTAGCTAAGAAATGAAATCCTGTTAGCTCAGATGTTTTTGAGGGTCATCTTTAGGAGAATCATCCACTTTTAACTGAGTTAACTCCCTGTTATTTCACCCAGTAAAAACAAAGAGCCAGGTTTTTTTCTTCACTCAGCCACCCAGCCCTCTCAGGTCAAGCCCTTGGCTTCGTAAGTGCCTGGCAAAGGCAATTGTTCCCCTGAATTCCTCATAAAGAGTCCCATTTCCTGGCCAATGAAGTCAGCATAGCCACTTTGGCTGCTCTGCAATTACTGCCCCAGGAGCTCTGTTTTTCAGGGTACACTAAATAAGTTTGTTCCATCCTCCTCCAAATTGGTTACACCTTTCAGAAATACCTAAAGAACCAGGAAGCATAAGAACCTGTTCATCTCCCAGCAAGATGATCAAATAGCATTCAAAAAATCCCAAAACATTAGCTGGCATAAAGAAATTAAAAAATCAATCCAATCATAAAGAAATATAGTTAAACCAGCATATCCAAGGCACTGGTATATATACTAAACACCTACCTCCAAAAGAGGTTGGTTCCAGAATTCTACGTATTACATAATCTTAAGCATAATTTTGCCTGGCAGCAAGTCAAATTCCTATCACATAAAGAAGCAGCATGCAAGTTACCTTGACTAGGAAGACAGCAGCATCCACCACAGCTTTGATGTGACGCAGCCATCCAGAATTCTCCAAACCAGACAGGAAGTCATTGACAGACAAACCCCTTGTGCCACTGACTGAAAGAAACCAAGAGTTGAAAAGCCTTAAGCAGTTGCAGTTACCTGAACCCTGCAATGTAGAAATATGTAGAAGAATAATTACATTTTTTGTCTAATCTCCTAAGCTGTAAGTTGATTAGAAATCTTTCAGGAAACCCCCACTCAAATGGTTTAAGGGAGGGGTACTACAAAATTATCTCCATCCAGAATTCAACTCTGTAGAACTACAGTAATCACAAGTGACAAGATTTGTGTCTTTTTGACAAAATAACACTCCAAATAAATCCACTAGTTATCCCCAACAGGGAGCCTTACCCTTGTCTTACCAAGGAAGTCAATGCAAATGCCAAAGGCTTACCAGAAATACTTAAAGATTACTACTGCTAGGAGGAAGTAGCTGCATCCAGACAATATACACAGTTCAGAGTAGTCAGACTGCCAGAGTTTCATCCTCTCCACCCTGCTTAGGAGAATAAAGTGCAGTACAAGGACATGGTAAAGAAATTGAATCCATCGAGATATTGTCTACCTCCAGACTTGACACACTACATTTCTGACTGATCTTTACCATTCTTCCCTAATGTACTTTGATGCTGTAACAATAATGCCAATTGAGAGGGCAAGGAAGAACTCGAGTTAAAGAAAAGATGCCTTGCAGCACAGCAGCAAGCAATGCAGACTAAAAGCTTCTCACACAGACACTTACCAATTCACATGAGACAGATAACCTGGTTCTTGTACAGTTTTAAGTAGCAACTTACACAATTACATTACTGTCCAAACATGACAAACTTTTGGCAATTAAAAAAAAAAAAATTGCTGGCTAATATAATTTCAGCTATGTGTAATTCTAAGAGAAGGTACCCATGGCTGCCATCTACAAAAATACCTGTCCCTGCTACAGTGGAAGCCTGCTTTCCACGAAGCTTTACAGTTGGTCCTGATGATCTTAAAAAGTCTTTCAACCTAAATGATTTTATGATTCTAAACTATTGGGCCCCAGTGAAAATAGAAAGGCTCTGGAGATGAAAGCCAGCAGTAGGGATATAACAGCTCCAAAATAATCTTTATCTCTGACTATGGAAGGAAGTGAGTCAGCAGCAAAAGTAGAAAACAAAATTTACTAAATCCCTCTGTGACGCAGTTTCATATTCAACCAAGGCCCCTGATGTAATGGAAGCTATAAACTCTTAAACCACTGCCTCACAGAGCCTTCCTGTATGTGCACTAGATGTTTCCCAGCTTTCAAATAAACAAATTTTGGTACACTCCCCATTGCTCAGGAAGATTTGTAGCACCAGATGCTGCTGAATACTAGAACAAAGACAGGCCTTCAAACAAGTATTGCAGCACCCTTTCTAAAACCCATAGATCTTTATCATCTACAAAACTATCTAGCAAACCACAGCACAATGAGGTAACAAAACACCAAGAAAACCCTGGATACAAGACCTAATTTTAAAGGTTAGTCTGTAAATATCAGTAAAAGCAAGCTAGTTTTTCCCTTGTCTTTGAAAAAGCATCATTAGGCAAGAGTTCCACTTCCAAAAGGTCTAGCACATGGAAGAAATCCGGAGAGAACTACTTGATACTTTCAACTAGCTGACATTCTCTCCACACCAGTGGTTCCATACACCTGTTCGATCACAACAGTACACAAACAGGTCTAGCACTCTGTGGTAAAGGAAAGAAACTAAAAATAATCAAATATCTGGAAATTCAAATATCTGCAAGGAAGGGACTGGACAAACAAGGCAATGTCTAGAGGCACTATTCATGGCAGCTCATCCCCACATTCTGTACCTTCTGATCTAAAGCAGAAGCTTTCCAGCTAGAAAACAAACAGGCTTCCAGCCCACAGTTTGTTTTCACCCAGATACTGCTGTCAAAATCTGCTTTTGATCAAAATTTTCAGCTTGGCAGAAATATTTCACCACTAGTATTTCCCCCTCCTAGCTAGATCTCTATACTTTTACATGGAGTATATATATATATACATATATCTTTAATGGAGATAGAGATAGGAACACATATGTTGAGCCCATAGAGTTACTTTCCATTTCTGTGAATTAACACAGGCATTTTTATACTACTTGGTGATTAAATAAAGAAATTACATTGACACTGTTCCAATACTTATATGAAAAAAAGTAATTTTTCAGATCTTTATGGTCTTTTAAAGGATCAAAGATGATTTATGGCACCACTAAGATGTTTAGCTACTTCACAATAAATATAATTCAAGACAGTTTTGATTCTATGGTTGCTACCATAAAAAACACAAGCCCTACAAGCCCCAAAACCTCATAATTCCCTTGCTTTTTTGTCCTTATTCACACTAGAGATGCCTCAGGCAGCAGTTTAAGAAGTGACTAGACCTACAGACTGAAGAACAGCGGGTTGCAGGCAGAAGTTGTTTTTTAATAAACAAAAAAACCTAAACAACCCCTTCTCCTATATAGAAAACCCATAAAACTCCCTCAGTTAACACACTTCCATCATCAAAATACACATAACAGATCACAGCAGCTACTACTGACCCTTTTCCTTAAATATTTCCTGCAGAAATGCTGCCTCTGACATACACAAAACCTTTTTCTTAGTAGAGTTCAATCTTTTCTGACATGCAGTACTATATTTTGAATATATAAAACCTGAACTCTGTTTTTAATGTCACAGTCACAAATTTAGTCTATGTGAAGATTCTCCCATTAGTGTTGTAGTCTGCCTATCTGTAATCATGTTCATGCTGAAGAAAACTAATTTAGGAAAGTTTTGTTGGGAAGGATTATGTCTTACATTCTGCTTGCAAGTGGAATTATTAGATTCTGAAGGAATTCTGACACAGAACCTGGGAGCAAGACACATGCCAAAGAAAGAATAACAGTTGTTTGTCATAAAAAGCCCAAACAACTGAGGACAGTCCCAGTTACAATGGCCCTTGAACAAACAAGGTCATTGATATCACACTACTGATTTGAGAACATTCAGTTCAGCATGTTCAGGGAAAGTGAGTACACAGAAGCTAAATGGCATTTTCCTCATTTTAAGTGATGAACCAGGGGTCTAAATAGTAAATTATTGCATACATCCCTAAATTTTAAGGGTCCTTCCTACCCCTAAAAAGAGGATTCTAATTCTAGAGTGGCATTCAGCAAAATTAGTGAATTATTAGTGAAACAGACTGAACAGAGGTAAAACAAGTGTTCATTTACCAAAACACCTGATCTGAAGAACAATGAATAGACATCACTCATGATTTTGTTTTAATCAGGTTTAAATAAATCAATTCTCCACATAAAGAAAAACTAAAACATACTCCATTCTTAAAGAAAGCTACAGAAACATAGTTATTTAGTACTGTTAGTGGGATGCTAAGTCAAATGGCTAAGAATATGAACTCTGTGAAGTTTAAGTGTGTGACACATACATTTCTGCATCAGACCCTATTACACAGGAGTAGGCCTCTTAAAAAGTAAAAATAACAATCAATACTTTTTAGCAAGTTTTCTAGAATTGAAGATATTAGTAAAAGAGAGAGGGATTATGTCAAACCTAAAAACTGAAGCTCAGGATCACACTTCTCATCTTTCCCTTAGAAAAAGTACATGCAGAAATAACTGGAAAAATACATATTATCAAAGCTCAGTAGGATTCTGTGCAGAGTGCCTGAAGAATAGTTTAGCAGTACATGCAGGCTCAATCAAAGCAAAGTAAGACTACACCACTAGTCCGTGCGATTTCTTGACTAATGTAGACAGAATGTCCTTATCAACACAGGCTTCCATACAAGCATAAGCCTTCTCCATGACTGGAAATATTTGCATATTTCTGGGAGCCAACCACTTATACACATAATGTCAGGTGTGGAACCCAGACTTCTGCCACTGTATTCTAAGCTCAGTATTAGTACTCCACAAAGCATCTTAAATTTTTTTCTCAGCTGTTTATCTAAATACAATATTAATGGAATTATGAACATACTTCTGCCTCTCCATTTTCACCACCAGAAGGCAGGCAGTGGCATGGTGAAGTGGCTCACATTTTGCCCTGCCTCCTTCCCTACAAATACCTACAAGCACAGAAGTGGCTTACCAGGTCAAAGAGCTCAAGTTTCATACAGACCATATGCTCATTGAAAATTCTATGGAACAAAGTGCTGCTTGAAGAACTGATATGCTTTATAAGAAAATGTATGAAAAGACACACACTGTTTTGTGTATTTCTATTACACTGTACATGTGCTCAGAAAACACAGCAGTCTTTCCCACAAGCCACTGACATACTAACCAAGTTCAGTCAAGACATATATGCCATTCAATTTTCTTCAAAACAGCTCCATGCATTGGGTTTACAGTTTGAAGGTAAAGGTTTAAGGTAATTAATTACCACAGAGCAGAGCAAACTAGTACTAAACATAGAGCTGGGATAAAATATAGAAATATCAATGCAGCTTGTGTAAGGTATTATTAAGGACTTCAGAAAAATATTCATCCTATTTTCCTATACATTATGATAGTACAGTTAAAACGTACCTTCCAGAAGTTTTTGTAAGCTGGATCTCATCACATGAATATTTTCAATGCCAACAAACTGAAACCTAATGTTAGAGTAGTTGTCTTCATTCTCATAGCCCTTCCCAGCAGCTCTGTTTGCCATTGCATTAAGCTTAAAAATAAAAATAAAAAGACTGATAAACGGTACTTGAAATAAAAATATCAAATTAAGAAACAAAAGTCATGCAATTTCAGTGGAAGACATTGGGAATAAAACACAAGAGAACACAGTATAAAAACAGGTTCTAATACACAGTTTGTGACAAATCAACTTGAAAGCATTAAAGTCCAAGAAAGGGATGATAAATAAAAACCAAGATCTATATTTAGAGCTGACATATCTGAATAATGCAGAGTAATTTCTAATTCTGTCCTCCGTATTTCCATCAACTTCACTTGTTATCAAACATTTTCGAGCAAAGACACTACAAAAAAAATCACCTAAAAAGGAAAGACCCAGACTTTTCCAGCTTCTGTGTTCAGACATCTGAGTGAAATTAATACCAACTGAAATGCAAATGGGTCTTAAAGAGTGGGAGTTACCCCACACATTCCATCACAGGTCATAACATAATTCAACTTAATAACATAATCCAATTTAATTAGACAGTGATGAATTATGGTGGTGAGGCAATGGAAAATGTTCCCCAGAGAAACTGGGGATCCTGGTAGCGTTCAAGGCCAGGTTGGATTGAGGTCTAAGCAACCTGGTTGAGGGGTTGGAACCAGGTGATCTTTAAGGCCCCTTCTAACTCAAACCATTCCATGGTGACCTCAGAATGATACAACAGAATTTCCTCTACTTCTTCTTTGCTAAGACAGACAGTTTGCACAGATCATTTACAAAGAACACAGTACTTCCTCCCATTCCAAAAGAAACCCCTATGCAGCTCATAATTTCATTTCAAACTACTCAGTTCTTGAGAATATTTTTAAACACACCTCTCCAAAATTCAGCACCATATTCAGTGAATTCTAGCTGAGTCCTGAGATAGATTTCAGTTCTTTAGGAAAGCAAGTAATTAAACGCCTGAATAAAGAGGCCTAACCTTCTCCTTAAAACATTTTTGCACATGATGAAGTCATACTTCACTCCAAATTTTTCAGAATTACACTGTATCCCTGTACTCTAATGTTCAGGAAGAGGCTTGTCTGTAGAACCTGAAGTACATACCTTTGGCCTGGTATCCATGACATACATGTAGCGATTTGAAGGATTTGCTTTACTGATGGCTTGCAACATGTGTTCATCTTCCAGGCACCTGGCACTGAAACCTGAGAGAGGTTGACTGCATCTGCAAATTGCAGCCTACCACAGAACACAAAGAACAAACTAGCATCAGTTTAATACCTGTAGTTGAAATGCTTTGCACAATTCTGAAAGGACACAGAAACAAATTGTTTTATTCAGCAGGTAACATCACAAAACTGAATAAACTTCAAGTATTCCAACTTTTTAAGCACATTACCCGGAGACCTTCAAACACAGCACCTACAACTTAAATCCAAAGGTTTATCAAAACATTTTTTCAGGCTCATCTACATAGACAATGTATCAGTTTACATAATGGACCTAAAAACTCACAAAAGTATAGGCTGGAAAAAAGTACATTTTAGGAAAGCAAGTTACTCCCCTAACATGAAATTAATTGTTTGGTTTTACTAAGATAAGTATGATTTTATTATTGCAAGCACAATATGTTATTATCTAATGCAATTTTTGTAATGTAATTTCCAATAATATATTGTATTTCAGAATATGTTGTACATCTTGCAAATAGTAATTACCTTCAAATCCATCCAGTAGCTTCACAGTCATCAATTATAAATTCTTCAACTCAGCAAGGTGATTGTCCTTCTCTCCCTCCATATTACCCCCTAGCTGAGGCAGGCTGCTTTACATCACTCTCTGCAAAATCTTAGTTCTCATCCTGTAGGGTTTTTTTTGCCTTGCAAATAGCTTCTTGGAGAACCAATTCTATTCTTTTGTTGGTTTGTTGTTGTTTTTTTTTGTGTTGGGGGTTTTTTTTACCCACCATTTTGACCTTAGAGATTTTATTTGACCACAAACAGATTTTATTCCTGATACATCAAGGAACACAGATCCTTTAACAGAAAGCTGTCTTCAGTTACCTTAATGTCAGTTTCTGAAAACTTAAAGTGATTCAACTGATTATCAAATAATTACTTACTGATTTCTTGTAAACTGGCTTAGTTTAACTCAGCATCATGTTAGGCACCACTAGTGTCAGCTGTATTTAAGGTTATCATGAGTCACACCATTCTCATAAAAGTCACTACGCTTGAACCTCCTTACCTACACCCCTGGACAACTGCCAAGTGTTGACAAATACTTTTCAGCACATTTACAGTAAAAGGAAGACACATTATACCTCTTTATTTTTATGATAATATGACAACACTGGGAATCTTCCTTTGCTTCTGAACTTGGAGCTACCAACAATTATGGGCTTGCTTGCAGTTCTAGGAACATAAAGTTCTTTAGGATAGGTTTCACAAATCTGAAAGACACAGATATACAGAAAAAATTTTACGTGCAAGGCACAAAGCCTATCCTAATTTTATTGTATTCAATTTGAAAGATATTAGGTAAAATAAGAAATAAGAGATAAAGGATAAACACTAAAATGTTTCTCTCTATACATGTAAATAACTCAGACATGGAGACAAGCCACAGACAAAGTAGTACAAACTGGTATCCAAGTTATACAACAGAGTACTGCCTTACTGGCATTCAGTCACAAGAACGGGATTCTTCAGTAGAAATACTAAGAATATGTTTCAAATAAAATACTGAAATTATTTTCCTCATTTTTTTGTATTTGCAGACTACAAAGTGAGATGAAATCTAATCTAGGAATCAGCCACACCGCCACACCTAATGCTGCAAATGCTAAAGTAGAATCCTGATCAGTTAAGAGAGAAATCACAAAGCTGAAGAGCAACAGAATCGCTGGGGCTGACCTTCAAACAAGTAACTACACTCTAGAAACAATTCCAAAAAACCCATGCATCCATACACACATACTCTCTCAATGAGGCCTTGGGAAAAACCTGGGAAAATTAGAAAGTTGAGAGATTGCACACTGATTAAGCAGTTTACTCTCTCTACCTGCAAGTTTTTGCTTACACTGCAAGCCAAGTGATTTCATAGTATTAAGCTGTTTTCTATAGGCCTAGAATCCGAGGATAAAGCAGAAACAGATTCAGAGCAGAACATACTTCCATTACAACACTTACCTTATAATCACGATTTGCATCAGACAACTGCCAGTAAGCATTTGGCACTCCCATTCTCTTATACTCTTCTGCTAGATCAATAAGCTGCCAGCCTTTGACTTGCTCAGATTCATTTTGTTTTGGATTATAGGAAAAGGCATAAAGTTCTTCATATTTTGCTAAAAGGTAAAGAACATATAATGGAGGGAAAGTTTCAGGGTTCAAGATTCACAGAGGCAAGACTAAATAGATACCTGACATGTCTGAAATATTTATTCTGCAACTATCCTACAGTTTATTGACACAATTATAGATACTTAGAGGTAAGTTATGAGAGTTTTCTTGAGTGTATTTGACCTGTTTCAGAAGAGACATTTCTAATGCCATAAGGGCAAAGTACAGGTCACAAAATGAAGACTGACAGAACTGAACAAGGCAAAAGGCAGAATTATTAGAAGACTTCACAAGAGCTGAAAGAACAAACTATTTTGGGAGGCAGGAACTGAAATTTATATCTACTGACCTTAAAAACTAGTAAGTTTTAAAGTTCCCTTTAAAACAAAAAAGATTTCTAAAATTTTGTTCTTCCTAATACGCTATTCACTTATCACAGATGACATTTTACACTGTTCTAAACACAAAGCATAAAATACAAAAGACCACACTAACTGAGAGAAGTCTTTTGTAAAGATGAATTGGTAGTGTTATTCTAGCATCAATGTTTCAATTTTTGAAAGTGCATGAAATTAGTAACAACTTAGTATTTGCTTAGTAGTTTTTTATCTATGGAACACACATTAAGCGAGACTATATGCATTTATATTCACAATTTCAAGGACAGAAATGTAGAAAAAAATAAAGAGATCTCTCATTCTGTTAGGGAACATCAGAGACCTACAAAAGCCAGACAATGTATCTTTTGAATTTTTATGTAGATTAATATTTAATCAATAAAATTCTTTACATACCACACCCATCTAAGACTTTACATAATGCATGTTTCCTAAACAAATAAATACAAGAGCCATGGATTTACACACACACATACACACATGCCAGCTTGTTATCCATGCATATATCCATGCAAAGACTTTTACAGTGACATGTATTACCTGTTTTTGACAGCTGAAGCAAAGAGTTATAAATGTCATGACAATCTCTCTCCCTGGGAACAACAAAGTGAACTATCCTGAAGTTCTTGCACTGGATGACAAGGGGGCAGCCAGAAGTAGTCAAGGGAAGCTTTTCCACTGCAGCAATGTGATGATGCAGTATCTGTGACATACAAAAACTCACAGTGTGAGCGTGCTGATGAGAAATAAGAACAGCATACTATTCAGATTAGCAGATGTAAGACACATTATGCAAGGCTGAATATGGATTTTGACTAATTTTGTCCATCGATCATAACAAGAAATACACTCAGAAGCAGAAATCCAAGAACGACATTTTGGTTAGGATACCATAATTGATAAAATTTAATTATTCTCTTCTGTCATTTTTAAGCGTTACCTAATTTTTGTAAGAAAGAGTAAATATCCTTCTAAATGCAAAAGTGAGACGTAAAACTCCACCGTGGTTGGTCAGTTTTCTTTAACTTTGCTAACTGACAGGCTTGTATCTAAATAGGCAGTGTCCAGACAGGATATAGTGGGGTTTTTTTAAGGATCTACAGGAACGTACTTCAAAATTTTCAAAAAGTAAAAAAAAATAAACTAAGTCAGGAAAAAAATTTCAAAGTATAAAAGATACAGAAGAACCTGATAATTTCAGAATTCCAGTATTCAACATCTATAGAATGAACAGGTGATAAGAAATACATCTCCTGTATTACATAATGTGTCACGTAGCCATGACAGTCTCTCAGCTAAATGCTTTTTGACCACTTTAACAGAAGACTGTCACAGCAATGGACAGTCAGAAGTCCTCCACAGATTTATCTGTGTGGCAAATCTACACAAGATTTAGGTAAATACACAGCAAGTAAGAACTGTTCAACTGTGGGAAGAAAGGCAAAGATACACTACCTCAATGGAACAAGATGTTCTTGATAGAATTTCAATTATCTCACTGAAGCAACCAACTCTTCTTAAATATTGATCAGAATTTGACAGACATCTGAAAACTATGCTGCCAAATATGCATTTACAAAGAGACTATATCTTGAAGACATTATGATAATTATATATTTAGTACTTGCATTATCATCAGAAATGCAGTACTCTTGAGTATAAGGTTCCATTTCCCCAAAATGAAACCTTTTAACGCAGGAGCGGCATAGGGAGATGCAAGCAAATAATGCTGAAAGCACCATGAGGCATTTAGTCAGATAACCACAATATGGGAAAAAAGGGTAATCCAGAAAAATATACCTACAGGAAAAAAAAAATTAACCACAGCCAGGGAAAGGAGATTTCATCCTGGAGGATGAAAGACTTAAGGCACTAACTCAAGCTAGGTAGGTGGTCTCCAATGCAAGGCACAACTTGATGACCACATGTCTGCCACCAGGGCACTGAGCAGAAAAAACTAATGGGAATTACTGTCCTAGCCAGCTTTGATTGTACAACATTGCTACTGGTCAACAAGAAGCTGCAGCCCCTTATGAAATGTTTTATTCCAGAGATGGATACTTCTGAAGAAACAGCTGCTTACTGGTCTAAAAAAGTGCATGTTATCTTCAATATTTCACCAAAACCTAGTTCTTTGGATTTTTGCTGTCTCATTTAACCTAGATAGAATCTAATTACAAGGCAGTTAACACAGAAATTTTAAACCTGATACTTAAACTATCAAGCAGTCTCCTACTCCTGCCTTTGAATTGTGATGCAAGTCAGTTATTTAAGGAAAACCACCACACATTCACTCAGGAATACAAGTGAAGGCTATGGAAAAAACTACAGCAGCTTGAACAGAAAGGAACATTTTCAACATTACCTGAATTCAACTGCAGCAGTGTCATGCAAGAGTATAATCTGCAAATCATTAACTTATTATGATACCATGAAGGAGGAGAGTGCAGGCAATAAATAAGAAGAACATTTTAGTAAACAAATTCAACCTTAGATCAGGAAGAAGAAACGCATCTGTAGAACTCATGCCACAAGCCTTCATTATCCTTACCCATGTCTCTTTCTGGCTTGAATCAATGAATAACAGATGAGTTGCTGTAAGGTATAGAGTTCCCGTCACTGACTTATTGCTCGTGCTGAACCTATCTAGTAATTTCACTTGCTCTACCTGTAAGAAAAAAAGGGAGGGGGAACAAAACTTAATTTTGAATTTTTGCAGAAAGTAAAAATCCTAACTTAGCAAAAGCTTTGTCAGTTTGTATAATAATTTTGAAAATGGCAGAAAACATAACACGGCACACACAAGGCTATTCAGGACAAACTATGGTCACATAAGCTTTGAGAAGACTGACTAATTAAAATATTCTGTTTCAATACAAGGGTGAATAATGAAGGCACAACACTAGGCTCATCAGAATACTTACTGCATACACATTGACTATTGCTATTTACTACTAAAAGAAACAAACATATCATTTAAAAAAAATTATTAATTGCTAAGTTTTTAGGCTGCTTCCCCAAAACAGAGTAAATACACACTAACAATTTCCTGTTCTTGAGATGCCAGCAGTGAATTAACAGCTGATCTCAGCAAGATGCTTCACTGGCTGTTTGCAGACTCAAAGCCATAAAGATTATGTTTTCCTGACTTCAATTCTAGGTATGTACTGTCTTTTACATAATCCTCAACTTAAAAAATCTAGAACATCATAAACCTGCCTTATAGTCAAAGTACATTCTAATGAAATGGAAGGATTATACTAATAATTATAAAAACTCATAGAAATTCAAGGACAGTACTGGCATTTGAAGCAGATATTTCAAGCTTGAGTCTGGCAAGGGCAAATGATTCCTGGTATTCCATCAACATTGTTAACTCAATGCTATGGAAAACATTTCAAAAGAAAGTGATTTCTAGATAGCCTGCATTTTATCTGCTGCTTATAACTTCACGGGCTTCAAAGTTTGCTGTATTTGAAGAAAACATTACATGATTCTTGGTGTGCAACAACATGAAAAGCAAATGGCTTATCTCTGTGCATTCCTCTATTTCTTGGCAGCACTGTCTCATTAATACCAAGTTAAAGCTCTTTGCCACCATTAAGTTCATGGCAGAACTCCAAAAACTTCCACGAGTCAGGCCATCACTGAGATGAGGTGACTAGGAGAGCCCACATCTACTGTGCTGATGTTAAGCCAGTTAATTCATATGTGCAAACATATTTATCTACTAAAAGCACATATAAAACAGAAAAAAAATGTTTTTTCAATTCAGGTATTTTTTATAATCTAGCAAGTTCTAATATTGTTTTTTGAAAGTTTAAAAAAAAGAATACAAAATAGAATGGAGGAAATAAAAATATCTAGAAGTCAGCATTACTATGATATTCTAGATTTCAGTTTATAAAGCAAAAAAATTGGAAGCTACATGCATCAGTACTTCAATATACATTATGCTGAAACCAGCAAAGTATCAGTCCTCAGATACAGAGCAGCATAAGTGAATATAGCACAGCCAAATGAGAGAATTCATATTGGGCAGATCTGCAGTGATAATTGCTCAGTACCTGGCACTGCACCTCCCCAGCAAATTGAGAAGTGCACAGAAAAATCCCAATTTTGTTCCAGTAACATAACCCACAAAATCCTAGCACGTGAGCTTTCATTCTCCTCCATGTAACAAGGCAGCTATCCTCAAAGTCAGATGAGGGCAGGCATTAGCGCTCCAGCTTCCTCTCACATAGATAATGTCTTCAAGAATTCTGAAAGCTAAACTGTAGATATACTTTTCTTAAAGAAAACTGAAATGTAATTTAGATTTAGCCTCTGCAGATGATACGTTCATTCAAACTCAACTCAAGTCCATTTCAATGGTTACTCAGCTAACCATACAACCTTTTTTTGTTTTGTTTTGACTTTTAATTGTGAAGTTTGGCAACTCCTCAGTCATGGAGAAAAGCCATCAGTTTTGAAGATGATGGGCTTGAGAGACTGAAGACTGCTACTGAGTTTAGCACATTTGTGAACAAGGATAATTTAAGCAGTCACACGCAGTATTCTGACAGTAGCTAGCACTAGTAAATTAGTGACTTTTTAAATCAGTAAGAATTTGAACAGCAACTTCAATCATACAGAATATTTACAAGCAAAGAGTCACCAAAAAGTTTATCAAGACTAGGAGTTACATATTAAAGGGAAAAAGACCCCAAAGAGTTGTTTTCATAGAGGAGACAAGTTGAAACAGAAAGGAAGGGGGAAACTACACTTCTGAAGTCTTGCAAGTTACCAAGATTTTTTCACTGTAACTTATAATAACATTCACTGAAATTAAAAGGCATTTTCCCTTTCCCATTTAAATTTTAGGCTTGCAAATGTACATTTAGGATTTAGCAGTCAAGCCAAGCAAACTTTCCATCTCCAGTAGAAAATCCAGCAGTATTTTCAGTTAAACAGATATGACTGAAGAATTTGCAGTCTTTTCTACCACATTTTGCTTCATTATCTTTATATTTGCTGAGTTTTTTGATGTCTTCAATTCACAGCCAGCGTTTAATGGCAATTTTTTCTCCATCATCTTCCTCCACTAGTTCTAGCCATACTCCAGTCTCTTCTTGGAAGAAAGCATGATTCAAAAAGTCCTTAATAGCATATCTTTCGCCTTTGTTTTGCCAAATGCATCCCTCAATAATCTCCTTCACTTCAGGGATTGCTACTTTATCCCTGCTCAGGGAGGTTTAGGTTGGATATTAGGAAGAAATTCTTTACAGAGAGGGTAGTCAGGCATTGGAATGGGCTGCCCAAGGAGGTGGTGAATTCTCTGTCCCTGGAGGTATTTAAGAAGAGACTGGATGTGGCACTTAGGTAATTTTTAAGTTGATCTCACTTCTTTATTCAACGTAAATATGTTGGACAGTTAAAGTTTAGCTTTCTGTGAAATTAATTTCAGGTAGCTGTGCTGACAGTTCTAAAAGAATTTTAATGTCAACATTTCTAGCAAACTGAAGTTTGAGGAGGTATAAGACCTATTTCATCATCTTCTCCTAGGGATAACAGCTGCACTGCAGAGCAACTAATCTGTGCAAAACTAGTTATTTCATTATATTTCACTCTGACTTTAATCAAATAAATTGAAAAAACAAGAGTGCCATCAGACTAGAAAATACAGGTATGTTTCAGAACAGCTGGAATGAGATCCAACTTGAACCTACACAAAAGCTGAGCTTTTAAGACGTACAGTGCAGGTTGTACTTCAGTTTTTTTCTTTCTGTAATACTCAATTTTTTTCTAACTGTAATATTCAATTATTACTGTCTAGCCTATATGCAGTTTAATCCAACTGGATATTCAATAAATCAACAGTTTACAAAAAGCTAGGCGAGCATCACATTTGTAACCAAAACAAATCTTGCTATTTCTAGCCATGAAATTGATGTTCTCTGAATGGATAAGTTTTTTTTGTATGAATTATAAAAATAATTGCTTCAGGTACTAAGTTTGAACACAAGTTGTGTTCAGAGCTCATTTCTCTCTTCAGTTCCACAGCAGGGCCCCAAAACCATGCAGAAACGCCACTTGCAGATGTAAAGAGATCTGTAGCCTTTCTAGTCTCAATTGCAGGTTTGAAAATTAAACAGCTCCTCTGCTCATCAAGAGACTTCGGCTTTAGTCTAGTTATCATTTTGAAATCAGCTGTTGACTGTAACTGTGCAATATTAAGTTCCTGAACAAGGAGTTTCAGGTTTATAAGTAAATAGGCTGATACAGAAACTTTATCTCCAATCTGTCAGCTTGGTGAAAGATTATTCCACCCAGTGAATTAAAGTGTCACTAACAACAGCTTCATCGGAGACCTTCCTCCAGTTGCCCACATAAACATACAAATGTATATAAAAATAAAAGGAGCTATACACATTTATATAAAAGTTATATAAGCTATTACTCAAAAAAATTTAAAAGCCTGTTCCTTTATGTAATTGCTAATTATATATCCACCATTTGGAACCGAAGTATGACCACTCCTTTTCCAAACATACCAGCAAATCTACTTTAAAATCAGACTGCCGGGTTCAGGAATTAATCACCATTTCCAGGACCAAACAGAAAAGGGCAGTCTTTTCAGCAGCCCTTGCAGTCATGGCAAGCCCAAAATGTCAACTACAGCTTAGCTGGTGTTTTTCTGAATAGCCTAATACACATCGGACATGCACTGACGGCTTGCGTCCTTAACAACAGTCACCAGAGTCTTCAAAAAAGGAAAAAAAACCAGAAGCGTTGTTTTCACAACCGATTTGCCTCCAAAGCTGTGAAAAGCTGCCCAGAGCCACATCCCGAGCAAATGCAAACCAAATGCAATCCCATCTTCTCCCCGCCAGAGAACCCCCCACTACACCACGATTTTTAGCATCTTCCCCTTATTATCGAGGCGGAGCCCCTCCGGAGCAGCACCACTGAGCTCCCCGCCGGAGCTCCCACCCCTTCCAGCGGCACTGGCCGCTCCAGAGCCCCTCGCGGGGAGGCACAGCCACAAAACAGCAGAAGGCAGGGAAGGAGGGAGGGAGGGAGGGAGAACAACAACAACGCCCTCGCCCGTAGCGGACGAGCCGAGCCGGGCCGGGCCAGGCCAGGTCGGGTCGGGCCAGGCAGGCCCTCCTGGCCCCACAGCTCCCGCCGCCGTTCCCTGCCGCCCCCGTGCCGTCCCGCGGCGGCGGCAGTACCTTGGTGGTGCGGATGTGCTCCATGGCCGTGCCCGCCCGGCCGCAGCTGCCGCTCGCCCGCCGCGACCCAGCCCGGCCGGGGCCGCTCCGCCTGCGCTTCCGGGCACGGGCGGGGCCAGCGCCGAGCGCGCGCCCGGCAGCGGCCCCTCGCGGCGGGCGGCGGGAACGGCTGAGGGGCGGGGAGGGACGAAGGGAAGGGATGGCTGAGGGGCCGGGAGGGATGAGGGGCGGTGCGCGAAAAGGACCGCGGGCAAAAAGGTAACGGTACGGAAGTTCCAGGGGAAAACAGGATGGCTGCTCCTCCCGTTGGAACGCGGTCGGCGCACCAGACCTCCCACACGCAGTACAATCCAAGGAGGACTACACGGGGGGTGAAGCGGAGCGCAGACCCTGCAGCCAGACTCTGTCGAAACCCTTACAGAGGAGAGAACTCGGTGGTACTTTCTAAATGATGAACTGCACAGTAGCTGAAAGCCAAGGGAGATAAAGGAAGATGTCCTGCTATTGAACCAGCAACCGTGACGAAATCACTCCCCTTGGACTGACATGTATCCCCATCCCAAGGTTACCTCAGATGCTATACTGAGATACCTGGCCCCAAGGTACAACCACTCACCGAGTGAGAGATAAGACTAAAGTCACTCAAGCTTCACCTAAATGAAAGAAATAGTATAACAGTAAGTTAAGAAAGTGGAGAAGTTGGGGAAGACTCCATCGTAACTTCTGGGATCAGTCGATGGGCTGAACATGTCTTCTCCCCCATAGGAATGCACTGGGTAAGAGCCATCCTCTGTGCACACTGAGTGATTATCTTGAGCTAACTTTTGTTAGGGATTAGAGCTTGTTAGTATATTGCTCTGAATTGGTATATTGCCTTAGATACGTTTTTGCAGTCAGATACTATCACTGGCAGTCCTCTAACCTTAGCCTGTAACAATCTTATTAATAAAGAGTGCTGTTCTGTAACCTGTTAATGTGAGTCCTTCGGGGGCACTGGCACTCGCTGGCAGTGGGTAAAGGTGTGGAGGTCCAGGAGGTGGTCTCGCTGGTGCGTGACCCCGAGCAAGTCGGTCAAACCTCCCTTCGATCTGTCAAACCGCTCAGGGAAGGCTCCCGCACTGACAGGCTGGCTGGGCACCTGGGGCACTGACAGGCTAATCAAACATTAAGGGTTTCAGAAAATCTGGCTATCCTCTTTCAGTCCGTGAATGGGGATATTCCTGGAAGAGTGTTCATTTTGCTGTAGCATCCCAAAGAGGTGGAGATGCGAAATGTTTAGTCCAGCCCCACTGCTTACACAGGGCCACTCAGAGCCAGTTGTCCAGTAACAAGTGCAGGCAGCTTTTAAATATCATTAAAGATGGAGATTCCACTATCACTTATTTGGGCAACCTCCTAAGTGCTTGGTCACTCTTGCAGTGTTTCCTGATGTTAAGGTGGAACCTCTTGTATTTCAGTCTGTGCCCACTTGCCTCTGGTCTGGTCAACAGGCACCACCAGGAAGAGCCTGACTCTGTCAGCATCCTGCCTTCAGGAATATATGTGTGTTGTAAATGCCTCTTGAGGCTTCTCTTCTCCAAGCTGCAGACTCCCAGCTCTCTCAGCCCTTCCTCATAGGAGAGGGGCTTCAGTCATGCAGACATCAGGATCATCACCTCGACCTGCTGCTCATGTTTTGCTGAACATGAGCCAGCAGTGTGCCCAGGTGTCCAAGAAGCCAATGGCACCCTGGCCTGTACCAGCAATAGTGTGACCAGAAGGACCAGGGCAGTGATTGTCCCCCTGTACTCAGGGGTAGTCACAGCACTGGTGAGGCAACGCCTTGAATCCTGCGTCCAGTTTTGGGCCTCTCGATTCAGGAAGGACATAGGGATGCTGGAGCTTGTCTATAGACAGGCAACGGAGCTGAGGAAGGATCTGGAGCACAAGTCTTACGAGGAGTAGCTGGGGGAGCTGGACAAAAGGAGGCTCTGGGGAGGATGATTTAAAAAAAAAAAAAAAAAAGGAAGAAAAAAAAAAAAAAAAGATGATTAAACATCAGAATGGACCTCCAAGGGTGGTGGTGCAGTCTTCCCCAGCCCCGCTCCCGGGTGCTGCTGTCGCTTTAAGGGCCGGCGGGCGGTCCCGTGGTGCACCGCGGCGGGCGCGCGGAGGGAGCGTGGCCGGCCGTGTCCGCGCGCTCGGTGCCGCTGTCCCGTCCGGAGCAGCGCCGCGCGCCATGCGGCGCTGAGGGGCCGCCACCCCCGGCACACCCGCACACCCACCCACTGACCGACCCGGCCCCGCCCCGCCGCTGCTGGACCCCGCACCCGCTCCACGGCTGTTCCCGCCGCCGCTGCCGCCATGTCTGCGGGCTTCTCCTTCGGCGCGGGCACCCTGGGTTCCGCGGCGGCCGCCGGCGCGGGAGGAGCGGGAGGAACAGGCGGGGGCTTTTCCTTCGGATCCGCCACGCCGAGGTAACGCGGCGCCCCCACCGCTCTGGGCTCGGCCCTGCCCCGCGGCCTGGAGCTGCCGAGCGGGCCCGGCCTGGGCCCGTGCGTGCGTGTGTGAGGGAGAGGGTCAGTGCCAGGGGGGCGCAGGGCTCGCCCTCGGCGCCTCTACCGCCCCCGGAGGGGCCGGGGGCTCTAGCCCGCACGGCCCTCGGTGCATCGTGTCTGCCCCTCCCGCCTCCTCTGCTGCCCAGGCTGCGCCTTCGGTACAGCGTAGGGAGCGATCAGTTCAACTGCTCTTCTCATTTCGCTTTGTTTTGGCTTTGGGTGCCTCCCTTCGCGGTTCTCCTTGCCGTCCTGAGCGCAGGATGTGCATCAGATGCGTGCCCAGGTGTTTCTTGGCAGTCAGCCTGAGCTTGTGTGCGCGATGCGAAGCTCGGTGGTGTTGAAACCCTAATGTGCAATAATGAAAGGTGAAATTTCGTCTATCTTTGCGAAGTTAGGTTCGACCTCGTGCTCTCTGATACAACCTCGAATTTGGTGTAGAGTTTCTCGGAGTAAAAGGAGCACTTTGATGTCCATGTGGCATCCTAAAAATGTTACGATTATAGTTTCTCAGAATACCTGATAAAAGTAAAGGTAAGGAAGGTAAGTCTTGTTGCTTTTTCTGCCGTTTTCTATTTTTTTACGCACAACTGTACTAGCAGAGACTTTTTATTGTGACCTGCTTGCTGCTGTGCCTCAGTTGAAGATTAAGGGCTGTTGCGTGGCTTAGCATCAGAGTATTTCCCAAATCTGATGAGGCAGAGTTGATCACTGCAGTGTAAACTAAATGGATAGTGTGGGCTACTTAAGGGAACTTCACCTGAAGCAGATGTATTTGGAAACACCTGTCAGAAGTGTCAGGAATTAGCACTGTGAGGAGAAGGGACCAGAACATCTGGATCTGAAGCCCATATGAGAGGGAACAAGTTTTTTGAGGTCCTCGTAATACTGTAGATTTTGTGGTCAGGACAAGTTGGTGTCTTTTTCTGCATTACTTGTGCTTGGGAGAGTTTGTTTAGGGTTTTGTGTTTTGGTTTTTTTAAATTGATAGTTGTTTGTTTTAACTCTCATGTTAAAGCTTATATGGACTTGGTAAAGAGTTTAGGTTTCTTTTGCTTTATGCTTTTTTAATGCAGATTTCTTGTGACTAAAATGAGCAGATTAAAATAATATTTATTAAAAAACAGTCTTCTAAATGTACTGAAACAAAGCAAGCTCTTTTGTCTTGTTGATCTGTACTTGTTAAAAACTGCCTATTGAACTTAAGTATCTTTGGTAGGTTGCTTGTATTTTGTTTTTTGGGTTTTTTGGGGTTTTTTTGTTCTAGCTGATGCTTCTATCTCTTAAAGTTTAACAGGTACTAATTAATTGCTGTATTTTTATTAATTATTCTTATAAGCAGGGCTAGTCTTCAGGGCTGTTGGTCAAGTAGTATCATAGAGGAAGAGGCCTTTTTACTGCTTTTTGAACATCTTTCTGAGCTGGCTTTCTTGGGAATATGTTTGAGACTATAAGAAACTGTTCTTCTTCTGTGTTGGGTCTAAGATGGTATTGCCAGGTCTTGGGAGAAAAGGGGCTATATTGTTTAGTCCAAGCATAAATGTTCATCAGTGTGACCGATCCAAGATTATATTCTGTTGGCCCAAAGCCTCTGTGACATGCCGACCCCTCTAATTCCTGCATTGTACAAACAGCCATTCAGGTACTCACACTCTTCTTTAATTGATGTTCTCTCGTGTGTTTTAGCCAGGTGCAATGCTTTGTTCTAGGTCTAAAATTAGAGTTAAGACCTGACTTGAGTGACCTGAGCTCCTCTTCCTTCCATCTGTGGGGAGTAGATAGTCCTTCTGGCCCATGCTTTCTCCTGCTGCTGAGAATGCTGCCATTGCTTTGTTCCTACATTTTGAATTTTTCTATGTTAAAATCCAAGCAAAATGCCACTTCATTTTATTTGGGTTGGGTTAAGTTTGGATTTTTTTTTTATCCCCTCCTGTAGAGCTGAATTGCACAGTTTGTACCTTAGCTTTCTTTTACTGGAATACTAAAACGAGAAGATTCTTCACAGAAGAGTTATCTTTTTCTGGACTGGAAGAAGATGAGAAACATAAACTCTTGAGTAGGGAGAGAAGCACCATGTTCAAGTTTGTGAGCAGTTAGGTCATGATACTGTACTTTGGTATGTTGAAATTTTGGGAGTAAAGAATGCTGAAATGCTTTGGGAATTGTCCTGTGGGACACTTAGACACAGTGGGTCTATGTCTTTCTAAACTTCTTGGCTATTCTGCTTCCCAAATAACTTAACTACACCTAGGTTCTGAACTTGCAACCAACTTTTGCTGGGCTTGCCACAAGTGGTTTTGTAGATGACTTGAAAAGTTCTAATGCAAAAGCTAATTATAGCTTTTTTTTGTTTGTTTTAAGGATTTACTTTTGTGTTTAACTTATATTAGGAGCTGCCTTCATAAAAAAGGAGAGAGGAGATAAAGGAACACTTAAAACATTCCTTGACAACTGTTACCCAGAAGCCTAAATTGCATTTTGTTTCATTGCCACTGTTATACTTTTGCAAAATGTGTCTAAGTTAGAGAAAACTTACCTTGTTTCTAAAAAGACTCACAAATGGGAGCAGGAAGTTACTACAAATATATTATTTACCTGATCTTTTGTAAATTAAAACCAAAATTTTTAAAATCATAGACTGGTCTGGCTGTGATTTGAGATAACAATGATTATAGTATTCTCCTGTGTTTTGTACAATGACAGTATGTTCTGTGCTAAATGTAAAGCTTGGTCTCTATTTGGCATGAAACCTCTAAAGTGTGTAGTTACCCAAAAGAAATTTAAAAGGCTTAATTTTCCTCGTGATAAGTGGTCTCTGATTTTCTCCATCCTTTCTGTTCCCCTTCACCTGTGAAAATAGCTCTCAAAGTTTATTTCTGTAATTTTCTGACACGTAGACAGACAGAAAAGAAAGTATGGTAGGCATGGGTCCTCTGCGGTTGGCCCCTGTGTAAAAGGATAGTGTTTTGGGAAGAAAATTAATTCATGCTTCAGTGTATTTTGATGGTAAGATAGGGCAAAGTTGTGCTATTGCTGTGAATGGTTCTGTGTCGCTGCTTATCACTCAAGAATGACAGAAAGCAGCACTGGTTGAGGTTTCTGGTCAGAGGTAACTAACTGGACTTCGTAACCTGCTTTGAAAAGATCTCCTTGCAGATTTATTATAATTTTTATTCTCTCATTTCAATGGAACAGGAAGAATAATCAGAACTAATTAGATGATCTAACAGAGAAAAGCTGAAATTTCCTACTGGTTTAGCAAGATCTAGGAGTTCAGCAGGAGTTGAACAAATGCTGGAGTTAGTGTCAGGGAAGCAATGGGAGTTAGAGAGCTGTGGAAGGAAAAAGGGAAACGGGCTTCCTCTTTCTTTTTGGTGGCAGTGAGCTTGGACTCTGTCTTGCTCAACTGGGTTGTTTGTGGTTTGGGAAAATGAATGATGGTATTTCAAAGAAATTGAAATGGGGGAGGTGGTGGTATGTTTTCATTTGGATCTGTAATTGTTGCTAATAGTCTTATTTTGTAATAGCTCAACAGGAGGACTTAATTTTGGAACTCTGGGCTCTTCCACTGCTACAGCAACTACATCAGCTCCTTCAGTGGGCTTTGGGAGTGGACTTTTTGGATCAAAATCAACCACTGGCTTTACACTAGGAAGCACCAGTACAGGTAGAAAAGAATTCTTGTACAGCAGAAATTTGATTCAGCAGTAAAAAAATAAATTATGTGTCCACAAAAACTTACATAGTTTTGTAAAACAGCTTAATAGAACAGTTTAAGAGAGCATTAATTGTGAGTCATTCAGTACCAGTGCTGCAGAAACACAAATGCAATTACTAGAAAACTGCCTGGGCTACGTGTAAATTGTTCCATAATTTGAATCCTGATGTTTTTTGGAAATCTAAGTCTTGAGTCCTAACTCCAGGATGCTCAAAATTATGATGTAAGAATGAGCTGTATTTTGAACTAAAAAATATTTTAAAACATTTGAAATTTCTAGTGTTTGTAATGCAGTATATGTAATCCTACAGTAGTAAACATTTCTGGGGTTGTTGTGGGTTTTTAATGTTAGCAATACACATGAAGAAATTGCATAATATTTTCTTAGGTCTCTAAATTCAGCCTATAAACTGACAGCTTCTTATGGAAGTAACGAAATGCAAAAGAGTAGAACTTTTCTAACAGGAAGTATTTTTTTTCA
Organism: Pyrocephalus nanus; assembly: GCA_038380795.1. NCBI lineage: Eukaryota > Metazoa > Chordata > Aves > Passeriformes > Tyrannidae > Pyrocephalus > Pyrocephalus nanus. Next base: position 46,015,312 of record CM076259.1, read on the forward strand.
GCCATCAAGCAGATGGATTTTACTTTGGCTCCAATATTGCTAGACAAAATGGTCTTTTTCTTCTTGTACGCTGCTATGAGTAGATAGGGAAAGTTCTAAGAACCAGTCTACTACAAATAAATTCAACAGTAGACTGAAATCCCATCTTACTGTGGTTGGCTATATTGGGGTAATTTTCTTTTAGCTCTCAATGACTCTTTTGATTTTCTAGTCAGGTGGTTTTTAAAATATGAAATGGTGTAACACTGTGTTCAGAATAATCTCTTTAAGTTAGGGCAGAACCCTAAACTGAGACACAGGATTTTACAAGGACTTTGGACTCTGTAATCCTCTTCATTATACTGTAAATCTGCTGGCTTACATGCTGATATTATATACTACTGTATGGCTGAAAAAAATACTTGATAGAATTACTAGTTTCCATTTTTTTACCTTCATTTGTTTGAAGTTTCATACAATTTGCTATTCTGCTGTGTTAAAATCAGCTTCACTGGTAGCAGTTTCTTATAAAGAAAAATGGTTTTTAAAGTAAGTTATGCTTTGATTTGTGCTGCTGGTGTTTATAAATTCTGGTTTTTGTGTTAGTGTTTTATTTTAAACACACTACAGAAAAAAACTAGTTGTCTACAGAAAAAATAGTCTCATAATGTTGCATTATTTTAGTGTTTTGTTTCACGTTTGTTATGTCATAGCTTCTCTGTGGTCTTCAGTTTCTCTTCTTACTCTGTTTATTTGTTCTCATTCTTAAAGCAGGAACAGCAACAACTATTGCTACAGGACTGACACTAGGTAAGGACCTAATTTGTATTTAAATGTTATACAGACACAAGAAAACCCCAGGAGATAGATATTTCCTGTAACACAGAGTTAGTGATCATATGTGAACGTGTGTATGCCAGCCCAAAAGTTAAGGCTGCAAACCAGAGTGAGGCTCTGCACTTCTGGACACTGTTACTTGCTAAAGGGTTATTAAATTCCTGTACAACAGTCACAGTAAAAAGTTAGACTTTGTTTTTATGTCCCCCTAATGAGTTTCATTCTTCAGTAGAGCGGAGGTAGAATGTTATCAAAGAATTATTCATACAGAATTTCTTCTTCTAATGAACTCGGTGTGAACAAGTCTGTTTGGTAATTACCCCTTTTAGAAGAATAAATAGGGTTGAAACAGACTTTGAGAATACTTTTTGTTTCTCGGAGGCACCTAGGGTGACTGTTTTTCAGCTGTCATTAGAAATAAAGGAATATGTGAGTTGCTGTTGGGTGGTTGTTTTTCATGTTTGGTTATTTTTTGTTTTCCTTTTTAAACATGGGCAACTGAGGTCTGAGGAGTAACTGAGCTTGAGTACCGCAAATGTTAGGGATGGGGGTGATGCTACAAGACTCACTGCAGTCAAAGAACTTAAGAAGCCATACTAAGAATAAATAGGAAAAAGAGTGTTGAATAAGGAAGCAAATGAAATGGACAGAAGAAAGGAGGAGCAGCTGCTAACCCAGAAGAGACTGTGTGATGTGTAATCATCCAGGGAAGGCAGTACTGTGGTGATGACCATTAATTCTTTTCAATAGCTAAATGAAATTATTTCATCCGAAACAAACAGCAGTTACTGAGAATCCAAAGTATATGTTTGTTGTTGTGGTTTGTGTATGTAGGTGCACACTCCTCTTTTACTTTGGAGTATGGATTCTAGAATGTGAAGTGTGTTCCTGCCGTGAAAACAGCATGAAGTGGGAACTTTTATTTGTTTTACTTTAGAAGTGTTCAAAAGCAAAGTTTGAGGCAGTAACATCCCGACAAGTTTTTCTTGTTTGCAAATTGAAGGGACACATGCATTCATTTTGGTATGCACATCCAATTGAGAATTTTTACTCTGCATTTTGAGCAGTATTGTTTATAGCTCCAATTACCTATATTTGAGTCATCTACTAGATGCTCTTGGTGGAAGCTTTTTTTTAAATTTTTGTTACAATTTTTTTAGATTGCCACTAGATATAATTAAAGCCTATTAGATCCCTAGAAATTCTGGAGCTAAAAATGTCTGTGCAATTGACGTAAATCTCTGAAATTTATTTGAAAGTGCTGTGGGGATATTTTACGTGATGCAAGTGATCTTGCACACTGTGGTGCTTATGATGGTTAAGTGGGAAGGATACAGAAAAGATGGTGAATTTAGCATTCATTCTTGAAACAGAATATTCCAAGAGTGATAATTGGTTTTGGGTTTCTTTTAGGCACGCCTGCCACCACATCAGCAGCTACTACAGGCTTTAGTTTAGGTTTCAACAAACCTACAGCTTCAGCCACACCATTTGCTTTACCTGCTACTTCTACCTCAGTGGGTGGCCTGGCATTATCATCTGCTCTTACATCAACTCCTGCAGCAGGTAGGCCAATTTTTAGGAGTTGGGGGGGGGTTGCTTTTTTAACAGTAAATTTCTATTGTAAAACAGTTCTGTGTTTTATTTTTCTTTTATTTACATAATTTTATGATACTTTAATGAAAAAGTTCATTGGACTTCCTGAGTTCTAAATTTAGGTACTGTAATACAGATAGAATTATGGCCAGTATACCAAGTGATGTAGACAGTATATAATCTAAGTCATTAGAATTGTATCAAGAGCTATGGAAGAGCAATAGCTATTCATCATGTAAAATAATTTTTCTTATTGTCAACCCCACTGAAGGTTGAAAGCTTCCTTCTTTCACAGCTGTAGAGTTTGAAAAATGTCTGTCTATTGCAGATGGCCTGAAATGGTTAACTAGTAGCAGAAATAAGGTTTTTTCCAAATTACTTCTCATACTGACATGCACCTACCATCATATTTAACTCAGCTGAACTGCACCATGCATGATAATAATTTAGACTGGAGTTCATTTTTCTTAGCCTTAGGAGACTTCATTTGAGCTCAGCTATCTGTGCTCTCTATTCTGGCCCTTTTATGCCTATGGTCTTTCTCTACTTGATTCTTCCCTGTCCTACCAAAAGCTGGGATGCTTAATTCCAGAAGACAGCTCAAATTACCATGAAAATATTCTTGTATCATATATGTTGTGTAAATATTTTAATGTTAAACATAAACATTAAAAATTTCAGCATTTTAGTATAAAAATCAGTAGCATTTATTGGTTCCATTATGCTGTAAAATAAATTCTGTGCCACGTTCTAGATTCTCTAGTGTTCAGGGGGACTGCCAGAATTTCTGTATAGTTGCAGATAAATATGGACTGATCAGGGTTATGAGGTTGTAGAACAAAATAACATATAACTCAGAAGTCTATGGCTGTGGTTGAAAAATCTGAAGGAAATAAAAATGTTTGAGTTTATTATCCAGTTATGATGAACATACTGTTTGGACCTTTCAGTTATTGGAGATTGTCTATGGACACATTTGAATGCAGTGTCCGCATGAAGCTCATTTCCTTTCTTGGCAGGAACTACTGGCTTTACATTAAATTTGGGTGGCACAACTGCTCCAACTACAACTGCTTCCACAGGCCTTTCCTTAGGAGGAGCCTTAGCAGGTTTAGGAGGTTCACTCTTCCAGAATACAAGCACAGCAGGAACAGGTAAGTTATTTTAGTTTTTTTGCTCCTTCCGTCTCAAAACATTGAAATTTAATGTGTGATTGTATAAATTCATAACTTAAGTTTATACAAAGTCTTAATGCATGTACTTAATACTTTTTAAAAATGAAAATGCAAGGAAATCTTTGTCGTTGCCATAATTGACTCAAGGAAGTTGATCATGTTTGAGAGAGGGCAATGATACAAAAATACCTATAACTGGAGAAGCTGAAAGCTCCTTATTTTGATGGGTTTTGGTCTGAATAAAATCTTTCACTGTTAGTGTTGTCGTTTCATGGCTTCCTTCTTTCAGCTCTAGAGGAAGAATTTGTGCTTTGTTGTAGTTTTGGTAACACTGCTCTTAAATGAAACAGATAGATAGTTATGCTCTCATAAAATGGTTGGGTTGGAAGGGACCTTAATGATCATCTACTTACAACCATCCTGCCAAAGGCTGGGATGCCATCCACTGGACCAGGTTGCTCAGGGCCCCATCCAACCTGGCCTGGAACACTTCCTTAGATGGGGCATCCACAGTTTCTCTCGGCAACCTGTGCCAGTGCCTCACCACCCTCACAGTAAAGATTTCTTCCTAATATCTAATCTAAACCTACTCTTTAGTTTGAAGCCATTCCCATTATCCTGTCACTATTTGCCCATGCAAAACATCGCTCTCCCTCTTTTTTGTAAGCCCCCTTTAAGTATGGGAAGGCGACAATGAGACCTCCCTGGAGCCACATTATCTCTAAGCTGAACAACCCCAGCTCTCTCAGCCTGTCTTCATAGGAGAGGTGCTTCAGCTTTCTGAGCATCTCTAACCTTCTGGGCTTGCTCCAACAGGTCCGTGTATTTCTTGTGCTGAGGACCACAGAGCTGGATGCAGCATTCCAGATGGGGTCTCACAAGGGCAGAGTAGAGAGGCAGAACCACCTCCATCAGCCTGCTGGCCATGCTGCTTTTGATGCAGCCTTAGGATATGACTGGCTTTCTGGGCTGCAAGCACACACTGTTGGCTCATGTCCAGCTTTCCATCCAAAAGAGTTCCCAAGTCCTCAGCGCTGCTCTCAATAGGTTCTTCCAATCTGTATTCCAGTCTGGGATTTCCCCCCACCTAGATGCTGCACCTTGCACTTCATGAGGTTCTCATGGACCTGCTTCTCAAGCTTGTCCAGGTCCCTCTGGATGGCATCCGTTCCTGCTGTTGTGTTAGCTGTACTGCTCAGCTTCATGTCCCCTGCAAACTTGATGAGTGTGGACTTGATCCCACTGCCTGTAAACCGATGAAGATATTGAAGAGCACTAGTCCCAAAACAGAGCCTTGAGGGACACCACTCATCACCGGCCTCAGTGTGGATGTAGAGCCATTGACCATACCTCTGCTGCATCCAGCCAGCCAATTCCTTAACCACCAAATAGTCCACCCTTCAAATCCATGTCTCCAATTTGGAGATAAGGATGTTGCGTGGGACCATGTCAAAGGCCTCACAGAAGTCTAGGTAGATGACAACAGGCGGTTGTACCTTGTCAGAAGTTGCAGTCACTCCTTGATGAAAAGCCCCCAGACTGGTCAGGCACAATTTGCGTTTAGTGAAGCCATGCTGTTTGTCTCAAATTGCCTCCTTGTCTTGCATGTGCCTTAACATTGCTTCCATGAGGGTCTGCTTCATGACTTTTCCAGGCACAGAGGTGAGGCTCAGTGGTTTGTAGTTCTCCAGGTCTTCCTTTCTTACCTTTTTAAGAACAGGAGCAATGTTTCTGTTTTTTCAATCACTGGAGGCTTTGCCTGACCACCATGGCTTTTCAGACATGATGAAGACTGTCCTGGCAAAATCATCATCGAGTTTCCTCAGGACCCTGGGATGCATGATATCGTAGACTTATGGCTATTCAGCTTCATCAAGTGGGCTCAGACTGGCTCTTTGCTTAAGATAGTGATCTAATTAGCTACCAGGTAATGTGAAGAAATTGCATAAAACACTTGCGTAAAGTTGTATGAAACTTAATGCAATTTGTTTTCTTTTCTGCTTATTTTGCATATTTTTTAATCCAAATGCAGTAGTGGACACTGAAACTCTGAGCAAGTTTATATGTGCTTTTAGTTTAAAATAAGTTTGAATTGTCAACACTTCAGTGCAAAAATGCTGTTTGGGTTTTTTGTAGGACTTGGGCAGAATGCTTTGGGTTTGACTCTGGGTACAACTGCGGCTCCTTCAACTACTGCCAATGAAGGTCTTGGTGGCATTGATTTTAGTAGTTCTTCAGACAAAAAGAGTAAGTTTTTTTTTTTTTTAACTTTTTTTTTTTAACTGAGAGAATTATCAGAACACGACAGTAGACACCATTTTGTTGTGTGAGGATTGGGGAAGCTGTCAGCTTTTAACTTCCTCTCCCTTACAAAGCATTGCAGTTAAATTCATTCTTAGATATTGTGCCTGTACAGAAGAAAATGATCTTGTGTGCAAATGCACTGTAATGTAAATGAACTTACTTATGTAAAAATAAGTGTAGGCTAGTGCCATGCTTGAGAACCAAAATCTTAACCTTTTAGCTTTCTGGGAATGAAGACTCGTAGGGCTGCTTGCTGAGATGCCATCGCAGGTTTCTATAGAGCTCTATGTCAGATTGTCACTAGAGGGAGGAGGAGAGCTATGTTTAAATAGTGCAAATATGAAAAGTACTGCTTTGAAATCAGCGTTCTCCAGCTGTAAAAAATCTTAAACTTGGTTTCTTCTTTTGAAAGCCTGCACAATTAAAATGGACTAATTTTACATATTACTATTCAAAGCTGTGTTTCTGATAGTGTGTAGTTCTGTATCTGATACATTCTATCAGGTTGTTATAACGAGTTACAAAAACTTTACTTCTGTGGTAGCTTTAAAATACTTAAGTAAGGAGCTACTGAGCATTGATATATGGATACTTAATTTGTCTTGCTTTAAACTTCCAGAGTAAGCTTAACTAAAGCTGATTCTAAAACGTGCGTTTTCTCTGGTGAATCAGTGCTCTTAATTTCTTGATTCCATTCAGGAGTGAAATTTTGAATTGGGTATGCCAATAGTTAAAAGAAGAAAAATATAGAAACTCTATGAAACCATTTTTACTGAGTAACATAAATTGTGAAGAGAGAGGTCTTCTTACTTGTAGAAGAGAGGGCGTATCGCCTGTGCAAACTGGAGTGCTCTGCATGATGTTGTTTTTGGAGTTTATTACTGAAACTGGGGGTGTTGAAAAGCTCTGATTCCTGTGTACTTGTGGGATTTCCATTACTATGATACTGGGATATCACAACACTTCCATAAAATACAAGTGTCATAAAATGACCAGAGAACCACAGACTCAAAATCTACTTTGGTAGTAGTGTTGTTTCCTTCATCTCTTAGGGCAGCAACTTGTGTGAATATCTGACTTCCCCTATATGTTGAAGAGTGAAACTGTGTGAGTTGGACTATCACTGTCAGGATAAGCAGAGATTCCTTAAGCAGTGGGAAATGTCAAAGGAGACTGGGTTTTGTGGTTTTGTTTTAATTTAGGAGTGTTTCTCATAATGGCTAATGCTGGCTTAGGCAGCCCTGACAAATATCCCTATTTATGTGCTGCTACTTAGTTCTGTCTGTACACTTGTTTGTACTATTGTTTGAGGAACTGTGTTAAGGTTTGAGAGTGGTGGTTTCTATGATTTTGAGGGTTTTATTTCTTTTTTCGTCATGAGAAAAGAAAATAAGAGATGTGGCTAGCAAAGAAAAGTGCCCTAGGAATCCCAGGACAGATAGAGACTAGCACCTGTGTTCTCTCCTCTGGAACTGGTTATAAAAGCTTTTCCTTCTGAAAACTGACTGTCCTGTATTTCTTAAAAAAATATGGTTGCAGGAAAAAAAAGCTGTTCTAATTTTTATGCATGTCGTGCTAAAAAAGAATATTTAAAAATGTAAAATCTGAAACGCTTGCCCAGAAAGTATTAAAATCTGATTTCAAATCTGCATGTTTTACTTTGTAAGTACTGTCCAAATGTACAGCAAAAACAAAAAAAAAAAAAAAAAAAAAAAAAAGAGAGAGAGAAAGGTGTCTGGAGAGAGAAAGCAAAGTATTTTTCTGTTATCAGCAGAGAAAGAAGTCCTAAATTCTGGTGTCTATCCCTCCCACTTTTTTTTCTTCCAACTTGCTATAGATTTATTTTTTTCCCTTAGCAAAGTGCATAAGGAATGGTTGTGAGTGCAGGCTTTCTAATGTACCGGGTGACAGTCTAGACAATTAAGTAGATGTTGCTTCTAAAAGTAGTAGCTACTCCTGGCAGGAGCACCTGACTTGTGCAACTTAAAACTTAGTTTGTGGTACTAGCATTAGTTACTTTCTGTCTTGGTGGCACTGAGAACGAAGACAGGATGTGAGTTGGATCCAGCTGAGGATGAAGCCAGTTTCTTGGGCTTTCAAGTGAGTGTTCTTCCTAGCAGAATTCTTAGGGAACTCCAGTGAGCAAACGTTCATTATCTTTGTATTTGAGAGGAAACTGCTGTCGCTGAATTTAAACACTTGAATGTTTTGTGAGTGCAGGTCTAAGTGAGTTGTGGTTGCATAAGCAGGAACAGATTTCTTATGCAACTGCAGTTGTTTATGCATTTGTAGTGACTTACATAGTGCCAAAAGATGTTTTGCATTACTCTGTGTGCCAAGAAATTAGCACCTCAACTGCTGAAGCGTGTGTTGTGAAAAGATAGTTATCTGTGAAGGGGGAGTAAATTAAAACCTTCTTCCTTTTAAGGCTAGTCTAGTCTATTCTGCTTATCAAGAGAAACCAAGCAGATTGTAGTCATTAGTTCTTTCCTAAAATCTTATTAAGGTTGTTTTGTTTGTTCTTCAAAGCTTTATTTCTGACACACAGGTTTTTTTTTTTTCTAGGTGACAAAACAGGAACAAGACCAGAGTAAGTGTCAGATTTTCTTTGCATTCCATGTCTTATTAGAAAACAGCTAAACAAATATTTTAGCTTTTCTACTGATTTGATATTGAAAAAAGAGTAGATGTACATAATCAACACTTGCAATATGAGCAATTTATTAGTGTTGGCTCATGTTAAATGTGGCAATTCTTCCTTTAAATGCAATACCTACAGTTTTTTTGGCAGCTGCTGTAGGCTGATCATCTTGGTCTGAAAAATGGTTTCTGCAAATGTGTATAATGCTTACACCACAGGCTTGGACCCTGGCATAGCATCTTTAGTGTGCATTAATCCTAATAATTCCTAGCTGCAACATTGGTGCAATGGGTGCAGAACTAATCACTCACTTGAATGTTTTAGCGATGTTTGGTAGTTATGCAAAAATGTTTGGCAGTATGAAAGCACCATCTAAACGTTCATTGTTTCTCATAGAGATAGCAAAGCACTGAAGGATGAAAATCTACCTCCAGTAATCTGTCAAGATGTAGAAAATCTACAGTAAGTAGTGGTTTTAACTTGTGATAATTGATTAGTAAAGTACTGTGTGCTGTTGATGCTCTGTGTCAGGAACACCCTACTGGAGGCTGCATGGAAGCCAGTTAAATTAGCCTAAGGCCTTTTGACAGGTCAACCTTGGGAACAGAGTAAGATGGTTAGTTCTAGTAGCCATAGTCTTAGTCTGTGTTTTTTTCAGTTTCGCTTTTTCATGCATTTATGCAAATGGACCTGCCCAACAATGTAGTCTTAGAATCTGAGCCATCTCTCCCTAAGAGTATTAAGCATGTTGCACATGCATAGTTAGTATTGAACCTTATGTCCATATTGCACATGCATCGTGGCTCTCATGGAATAGAGAACTGCAAAAGAGCCTTCCCTCAGGCAGGAAGGAGATGAATGGGTTGTAGACTTGGCTGTATGTCACTATATTTGTGAGTTCAAGGTAGTAATTGCTTTTATATAGGTGCTATTTATTACTATATATATATAACATAAAATTTATCTTAGTTTGTTATTCAGCATAACATGTTTAAACACTTGCTATTTGAAGTTAAGGGTTTTGGGGAGGGGGTTTGTTTTCATTTTTGTTTTGTTTTTTTTTACAGAATTAGCATGCTAGGAGTTAAGATAGTACTATGCCATACAATAATTTTACTGTTCAGTACTTGGTTTTGGAAAAAATACCTGTTTAAGTAGTGTGATCAAGAGGTAAACACTTGTGTACTTCAGGTTCAATATGTTATATTTGTTTCTTCCTCACCCCCGTCTCTTTACCTTCCCCAGGAAATTTGTGAAAGAACAAAAACAAGTTCAGGAAGAAATTAGTAGAATGTCCTCTAAAGCAATGCTTAAAGTACAAGAAGACATTAAAGCTTTGAAACAGCTTCTGTCTGTAGTTGCCAGTGGATTACAGAGAAACACTCTTAATATTGACAAGCTGAAAGTTGAAACTGCACAGGTATAAATGAATAAAAATTTTGTTATGTAGAGTTTGTGTGTTTGTTTCATATAGGATAACTAGCCTTCTGTATCACTAAAGTTAACGCATGCATCCAAACTAAAACAGTTGTAAACAAAATGAAAAATTGAATCACTTCTGATCTATTTGAAGTTACTGGGAGAGACTGAAATCTGTGATGTCAGTATTTTCAGATAAGTACAACAGCAGTAAAATGATTTTATTCAGGAAAGCATTCCTACCCAGCAGAGGCAACAGAAGGGAATGTGTGCCCACTTTAGTTCAGTTTCAGTAATATATTCAGCTGCTGGTGAAGACACATTTGTAACAGTGTGCTGGACTCTGGAGCAGCAGAGATGCAAGTATGTTTTCTTCTGATGAAGAAGAGTTTGAGCTTCAGTTTTGATACAAATGCTTTCCAGGTGAAGTTCTGTACCACTTTTTATTTCATCTAGCATGTCAAGTATTGCTATATAAATAAATAATATTTTAATCTAAAGTAAAAATGTTGATGTTTTTTCTGTATTTTATTCTTTAGTTGTGCCTTGCCAAGAGTTTTCTGTGAGAACAAAACCTTATTAATTTTATTTTCATATTTTTGTACATGATGCAGTTGAGTATAATCACACAACCAGGCACTGAGAAATTCTTAATGATGGAGGTATTAGAAATACTAAACAGAAGTGTATGCTGTAATTATGCATAACATGATCATTTCCATAGAGGCATTTTTCTAAATTAGTAATATTTTCTTAGAAAGGCAAAATAATCCTTTTTGCTATATTTCTTCTCTTTTAGGTGTGTGACTTCCTTGCACTTGAATGTTGCTTTTTTTCCCCTCTAGTCCTCAGTAATTATAACAATATTTCTGAAGTACAATAGAAAGATCTTATCTCTGACAGCTTAGTGTAATATTTTCTCAACCTTTGAGTGCTTCAGGTGCTTTCAGTATGTGCTGTCTTTTGTTCCTTCCCCAAACTTCTGTTAGTATTTGCAGTTCTCCAACTTTCTGGCAATCTGTTCTTTGGAGAAATTCTGGTCAGATTCTATCACGGTCTTAACATAAATATATGAAAAAATACTTTATGTGAACGTATAGTAGAGTCCTAGCTATGTTTATTTTTGAACTCTTCATACAGAGCCTTATATAGTTTGTTAATTTTCCCTATTGATTTAGGAGCTAAAGAATGCAGAAATAGCATTACGAACTCAGAAAACTCCTCCTGGTCTTCAGCATGAAAATACAGCCCCAGCAGAGTGAGTTACTGTTATTTGTAAAAATAGTCAATAATACAACTTAAAGAAGAGAAGAATTGAGGAGACCTTATTGCAGCCTTTCAGTACTTAAAGAGGCTTGTAGAACAGACAGGAACAGACTTTTTAGCAGGGCCTATTAATACAACGGGTGATGATTTCAAATAGAAGAGGGTAGATTCAGACTAGACATAAGGAAAAAAATTTTTACAATGAGGGTGGTGAAACACTGGAAAAAGTTGCCCAAATAGGTGGTGAATGCCCCATCCCTGGAAACATTCAAGGTCAGGTTGCACAGAGCTCTGAGCAACCTACTCTCATTGAAGATATCTATGCTTATGGCAGAGGATTTGGAAGGGACCTTTCAAGATCATCTAGTCCAACCTAAGCATTCTGTGATTCTGTGAACTTATTACAATTTTTTTCTGCTTCTTGTAGCATGGAATGCATCATAGAATCAGTGTTTTATTTCTGCATTTAATTTATCTTAGTGTCTTAGACTTCCAGAGTAAAGTGATGTCAATAATGTCATATAACATAACTGTGTAATGAATTGAATGAAAATTGGCAGCTAATACAGATCAGATAAAAAGTATTGGCAAACTAATGAAGTATAATTATACAATTTCTTTGATTTACTCATCTAGCTACTTCAGAATCTTGGTTGAACAGTTTGAAGTACAGCTGCAACAATACAGGCAACAAATAGAAGAACTGGAAAATCATCTTGCTACTCAAGCAAATAATTCACACATAACTCCACAAGGTAAACGTTTCAGTTTTAATCTTTCATACATGAAGAATTAAGCAAACTTGTACCTTTAACATAAACTTAGTAATGAATCTCTCTCCTCTCTTATTATTGTTGGCTTTTTTCATTTAATATACAGAAATTAGAGTTCAGATGTATTCTTTAGTTCTTCAATGTAAGGATTTGGAATTAAAGGTTTTCGTAAAGTTTCTTGAGCTTTTTAAGATGGATCCAGTTTTGGAGGTGTGATTTGTAAGCTTGGTTTGTTTTGACATCCACATCTCCCTCCAGCATCTAGGTGATGTCTGGCCCCTTGTGTCTTGCACTGGGCTGTCTGACCAGGCAAATATGAGTGCCTCCTCTGCCAGCTCCAGATCAGAATGGGAACTTTTTCTTAGTTTGGAGCCTGTTGTTATTGCCTTCAGCTCTGATTGACTAAGAAAATTTAGTCTTGTTTGCTGCCACATCATTCAATCTTGAGAAAACCTTTCTAGTTAAAGAATACTGACCCGTATAGAGTAGTCTTCTGTTTGGTTACCATTCCTGTGATAATAGACAGTTTTATCTTTTGGGCCATTTAGATACAGGTCCTGCAATAAGCAGTGATTTCAAGTGCATGTCTTTCTGTGCAAAATGAAATTTGAACATCTTGCCATCACAGGATGGTACATAAACTATGGACCTTATATGTCAAAAAGCAAGAGGATTGTGTAGACCTAGCTTCCAGAGCAGAAAATCTGCTGAGTCCTGGGGGTCCTCTCTCTTTCTGTGTGGCCTTCTTGTCCATCAAGAGTATGAGAGGGATGCCTTCACAGATTTTCCTAAGGTTTTTCAGCAGTATTTTTCAGGTTTTTCTGCTATAGCATGAAGGTTCCTTGCTTGTATGGACAAGGCTCAATCTGTTGTGCCTGTATGAGCATACTGTTAACAAATGATATAAGGCTCTAGTCAACACTGTATTGCATATGTAGCCTTTTCATACAGGAAAAAATTAATTTGCCATGCAGGACTCCATGACTCAGAATGTCCTGAAAATTTGAAGTGTCTATTATTCAGTATAAATAGATGGCCTCCAAAGTCTCTGGAAACCGGGGGCCAGTCTTCCTAGACACCACTGCCTCCACAACCCTGCAGGGTGGCATGACGCTAATTCCACAGTTTTTCATTTTTATAATGGAAAATTTCCCCTATAGAGAGACAGGCATTTTCAGTTCAAGAACCTTGCTAGACCTACACATCTTCAAGAACGTGATAGCTACTATTTGCATTTCAATAGCTTATATGGATCCCTCAGAGGAAATGCAAGTGATCTTTTTACAATGAAAGGCCACTTCAGCACTCTTCTGTCCTCCACTTTGGTACATTGTTTCAGTGCTTCTTTAAGAAGAACAATTTTATCAGCAGATGCCTCATTATGTCAAAATCTTTGAGATTTTCCCTTTAATACTAAAGTTTTGTGTTAGTTGGGTCAATGCCCTGAAAATACTTTCATATCTTTGTAGGAAGTAGGATATCCTAAATACAAGACTTTTGTAAGCAAGAAGCTCCCTGTTGTTTTTCTTTGTTTATGATGTGCTTGTGGGTTGAGCTAGATTAAGAGTTCCCATGATGCCTGTTAAAATTATGTCTTTTAAATGTAAATAAATCTTCCATTCTCCTGCTGTCTCTGACAAAATCAAGCGAACGCTTAACTGTACTTTTAGTCAGAAAGAGTGGAAAATTTCATTTAACTGTATATAGGTAAAAGCTGATAAGGTAAAAATGTTCCTTTGTAATTGGATAAAGTTAGTTTAAATATTGTTTTTTAGCTTTGCAGAATGATAGAATAATAGCAAACTATTTACTGGATATATAAAAATAAATCTGAGCAAGGAGTACTTTTCAAAATAAAGTTTGAAGCCTTGTATCACCCAATTGCTGTAATCCTGTATTTCCTGTAGGCATTAACTTGCTCACATCTTTGTGCTCTATGGGTTTTGGGTGAGCTTCTTAATTTAGTATAAATATTAAATCTTCTGGTAATTGTCACTTATAAGTCTTTTATATGCCTCTTACAGATTTGTCTATGGCTATGCAGAAAATCTATCAAACATTTGTAGCTTTAGCTGCACAACTTCAATCAATCCATGAAAATGTAAAGGTATGTTGTTTTCACGTGCTCCTGTGTATTTAATGAAAGGACAGCAGAGACATTTTTTGAAAATAAATCTTTAGGTTTTCTTCCCCCTTCCCCCCCAACTTCTGTTAAATTCACTGCTTTTAAAAATTTTCAAACTGTCCTGGAAAAGTGCTTTGATTAAAAAAGTAACTTTTGTTCAACTGAAGTCTAATTTGAAGTATTTACTGGTAGTGATGATAGCAACTGGCCACAATCACTCGGGTTACAAAATATTTTTCATTTAACTCCTTTCCTTATGACTGTTGACCAGTTTTTGAAATGTCTATCTTTGATCTCATGCTTTTATATTTTGATTTCTGCCTAATGACCTCTCGATCTCAAACAAGGATGATTTAAAACTGCTCTTGATCAAATAGGTAATAGGAGAAAAAAAAGTAAGTTTCCATATGTAAGATTTTTCGGCATATCAAAGAATTGAGGTTAAAATTGTATTCTGGCTAGTTTAATTTTTTTAAACTTGGATTTCATGGTAAGTTCTATGTATAGAAGGAAAAAAAGACTCCTGTGAAAAAATGCTTATGTGTCAAAGGTCCTAGTTAGGTCTGTTTTTTTCCATCGTGGACTGTGGCTTGATTTTTTTCCCATATCCAGTTCTGGATACGTTGACAAAATGTCACTATTCTACAATCCATAATTTTTTTGAAAACATCAGAACCCTTCTTGTTACAAAAAACAAAACAAACCAACTTGGAGAAAAGAACAAGTGTTTGCTTCTGCTAAGTGACTTCCTTAATGGAAATAGGTATCTTAAATCTTCTTGTTTCCTTCTCTAAGCTTCTTCTGCAAAGTATTGTTAGTTCTCTAAACATCTGAAACTTTACTTTTCCTGAATAAAGTTCAGGAATACTGAGGATCTTATATGATGTAGATTGCTTGGATGGCATTGCTTCTGTCAGCATAGATATTCACTGATTTACAGCTACCTGCCATCAGATATTTGTGGTGCTCTCGGTTGACTGTGTTTTGGTACCAGGTATGAAATATGTGAACTCCTTCATATTTTCAGCAGAATTACACAAAAAGTGTCCCAAATGTCTTCAGGGCTCTTCAGTTCTGAGATCTCTGTGTAGCCTGAACTCAGGCAGTGGTCTTTGTGATGAGTTATTGTTGGTCTTCAGTATGAACAGCTGGGTTAGTATGCAAGTATAAGCAATAGTATCTTCAGTACCTTGTCAGTGTGACTGAACAGGAAAGACCTTTCTTCAGTTTAAGTAGTATTCTGTTGCTTGAAACTAAGGGGATGGTTTGAGGATTTTTCTTTTGGGAAATTTTTTTGGGATTTAATCTAGTTGGTAGATATGAATGCTGATACTTTGGAAGGCAATTTAAAGCTAAAGCTTCAAAAACCAGAAAAATTAATGTAATGCTTAAGTGAATCTGTCATTATAACCTTCTGTTTTAGTTTATCAGCTACAAGATGCTGGGAGAGGAGAGCAGTTTTGAAAACTGCTATCTCTGCCTTATCTGATGGTTGTGATATGGTTTGTGAAGACAGAGCTGAGATTACAATTCATTCCTTCACCCAAAGTAGGCTTTCTGGTTTGTACATACACTTTGATTCAAAGGCCTAAGTTGTAAAAAAAAAAAAACAAAACCAAAAAAAAAAAAAAAAAAAACACAAAAAAACCCACAACCAACACATGGCCTGAAACATCTTTGCATGGGGTTGCTAAATTTTTATATCACGTATGAACATATAGATGTATTCTGTATCCCGGGTCAGTGAAAATGAAAATGTGCTTGGGCACAATTTGAGTAGATAATGTCATTATCTACTATTACCATTCAGCACAGATTAGCCTTAGGAACTGCTCTATGATGTCTCATGGCATTTGTCAGCTCCTAGAGCAGTGAGTATGGCACTGTATTAAATTTCATCAGAGTTCTACAAATGTCTTTTCTTTCCAAAGACAGCACTCCTGATGTGATAGTTATTCTAGAATAACAAAAGTTATTCTTCTGTGTGTTGCCTGCTGCTGCTGGTAGATTTGGGATTACAGCTGTTCAAATCCTGAGTCAGAATTTTTGGACTGTAAACTCTTCTTCTAGGAAACAAGCACACCCTTGGCCAGGAATACAGAATAGTAGTATACCTTCCATAAAATTGAATCTGTTGTTCTTTAATAAGTCCATTGCATTTAAAGATTTTCTGTTGTAAGATGGAAGTCATTCTCTCAGTTTAGTTAAAGTTATTTATTCTTTTCTTGTTACCTAAGATATCCATAGTTTCCTTATCTGTGACAGATAGAAATTGCTCATGATAAACAGGCCTTGCTGGTATTGCCACAGAAGGTGGTGGGGTTTTGAGGAGGGAAGGGGCATAGGCAAGGGGAGGGGGCTGACACGACACAACAGGATTGGGCTACTTGTTACCCCAAGGCAGAATGATCTATTGCATTTGAACTGTGTAATATAATTAATGAAATGCATCAGAAACAAGAGTGAATTCTAAAATACTGGTAGCTTCTTTAGCTTTGTGCTAAGAAAGAAATGCAAGAGTGAAAGGAAGGAAAGACAGGTGAAGGTGACAGGAGCAAAAGCAGGCTCTATGAAGGGTAGCACTGAAGAAAGGGGTGTTATTTTATAGAGTAGTAATGTGTCTTTATTTTGCCTCTTAGGTCAGCTAGTACAGTGATACAAATTGAATTGTGCTGATTTGCACCAACTTGGAAAGATTTTGATACCATTTAGTCTGTTGTGCTTGACTACTTTGCAAAATTTAAGTAAGGAACCTGTTCTAGCTGTAGCTGGTGCAAACCAGTTCTTTCTAGCTCATAGACTGACAAAGTAGGGGTTTTTTTGTTTGTTTGTTTTGGAGGGAGCTTCCTGTTTGTTTTGGTGGTGGTTTTTGTTGGTTTGGTGGGGGGTTTTTGGTTTTTTTGTTTCGTTTTGTTTTTTTAGGAAATGTTATTTATAACTTGGTGTCTCTATCCTTATTAAGTTAAGGATTTATGTCAAATACATGAAACTAAAATGGCTTCCTCCCACCCCCTTCAGATGCTCAAAGACCAATACCTTGGCTACAGGAAAAGCTTTCTGGGCGATGCCATGGATGTGTTTGAGGCAAGACGAACAGAAGCTAAGAAGTGGCAAAGCGCACCACGTGTTACCACTGGACCGACCCCTTTCAGCAACATACCAAATGCAGCAGCCGTTGCGATGGCTGCAACACTTACTCAGCAGCAACAGCCTGCTACAGGTCTGAGTGCATTCAAGTTATAGATTATTAGTGTTACCACCATAGTAAATTTGTGTAAAATTTTCTATGAAGTCTTCCTGTGTGTTAGACTAAAAATCTATAAACGGTGTGATAAGCAAAGTTACCGATACATAGCCAATAGAAAAATGCAGGGTAGACTTAGCAATAATTATACAACAGATACTTAATCTTGTGAATTTACTTGTATTAGTGATATTTACTGTATTGTTCTAACTTACCCCTTGGAATGTGAGTCTTCACTCTTAAGTAACATCTCTGAATAGACATAGAATAGCCTCTTTCCAGAAACTGTATTGTTATAGTAAATTATTTTAAATTGGTGAGGAGAGAATATCTAAATGCATACTATCTTTTTCTTATGTAAAATTAACAATGCATTTTTATATAGCACTTTGGAACTGTAAAATAAAAAATGCTGCAGAACAGGAAGGATAGTGCAGCAAACATCTGTAGAATAGGAAGTCAGATGCCTGGCTTATTTTATAGCCAACTCCTTTGTCAGTGTGGTGTTGGAGCAGTTTTTGCTGGCCATTTTGCTGTTGTGAATAAGTAGTAGAGGAAGTAGAGTGGGTCAGTGGTTCCACATGTGTGTAAGAGGAAAACCAAAACAGAGGAAATGTATGACCCACTGCTAATGAAGAATGGATATGTACGGCAAAGGAAATAACTTAAGGCACCTTAATTGACATTGTTATACTAACCAACCCTCTCTGAGAGGGTTTCCAGAATGTAGAGAACTGACTTAATATGTAATCATTGAACAGAAATGAGATAAATTCCATTTAATTTTACTTGAACATGGGTATGTGTCTGTCAGCAAATTATGAAAAGCATTCATTCTACCATTTATTTTCTAAAATGCTTATCATAGGTGTACTGAAAATCATATTAGCTCCTTCTCTTGTCTTATAACAGCAGTTATATTCTCAATGATTCTAGTTAGAGACGTATGCAGCAATCACCTTAAGTTTGACAAATTATTAGACTGTCCTTGCCTTTTCCTTAAGAGGAAAATACAATGTGCTTCCAGCCCTGGCCCTTCTAAACAGCAAGGAGATGGGTTTAAATAACAAATATGCCAAAATATTTTGAACACAACAAAATACAAAGTCTTTGTGAAATACTTCTCTTCTATATTTCACTTGCAGGCCACAGTCTTTTTGTTGCTGCTGTGTTAATCCATGGAAATGTTGTTGAAGTCTGAAAAAATGTATGGTTTTAAAAAGAAAAAATGACATAATGTCACACTTCAGGGTTTTTAATACAGATAGGACTGTGGCTTGTGCAGTTTAATGTTGCCAAAGTAGTTCACCATTTTCTCCATCTTTTTCCTTGTCTTGTATTTGGCTTTTTTAAATCATGTTCACAGTCATTACAGGATTAGTTGTTTATGAAAGACATAGATGTCACATTTAAAAGTCATTCCTGCATTTTCATGAATTGAGGTGAGGGATTTGAAGTATCTGGACTTCCTAGTCCAGATTCAAGGGAGCTGCTAATAACTTCAGTAAACTTATGGCACAACTTTGTGAATATTCTCTTAGGAATAGGAGTGAAGAGAGGAGGAAAAAAAAAAAAAGGAAGAAAAAAGGCAGAATTAGCCTGTATTGACAGAACTGAGGTGACTATACTAAAACATATAGTGAAAGGAGCAAATTCGGAGTGTATGTAGGTTGGTTTGGATTTTTCTTTTTTCTTTTTTTTTTGGGGTTGTTGTTTTGAACTGAGTATTTCAAAAGCCAAAAATGTGCCAACTACAAGAGTGCTGCAGATAGAGCAAGGCCATTAACTTACATTAAATGTGCCAACAGAAGTAGATGACAATTTTTTTTTTTACTACATTTTCAGTTGGAATACTTTTACTGTCTGTGCAGCTCACTGGAAGACCTGGAGAAATGGAGATAGACTGATGCTTTAAGTGGCACTTCAAGAATACTTAAAACTCTTAAAAAGTAGGGTTAGAGGAACAGAAAAGGTACTTTGAGTTCCCTCTAGTTCAAAAATAGAATTAGTCAGGCCTAAGCTATTTCAGAGGTATCTTGAAGTCCTAAAAGCATGCTAGATGGGAGCATTTCATAGCTTTCCTAAATTACTGATTTCAGTGCTTGACTTTCTCCCAGCTTCAGATTAAGGCTGCAACTTTTTGTCTTACTCTTAGTGGAAAAGGAGGACAATCTGTTCTTTCAGTTTTGCAGGAATTTTAATTTTCTTTCTTATTTTTCTTGTTTGAGTTTTCAGATGGCCATTTGCTGCATTAGAACTGCAAATGCTTCATGTTTTACTAACTTTGTATTATGTTATGAATTGGATAAACTATCTGCTAGAAGTTAAAATTGTGATATTTCTTAGCAAGATTTAGATCCTGGATGGTGGAGTAGATGAGGGATAGTAGAAGGTTCTGAGAGAAAAGGCTGTGAAATGAGGTATATGTAAAGAAGGGGTAAGGGGTGTCTGTGTAATACCCGACCTGCTGTTGCTGTTCTTGAAGACAAGAATAAAACAAAAAAATTAATCTGGCCTTTAAAGTTTTTGACTAAGATGTAATACACAGTACTCTAGTATTGAGATCAGGATGTTAGTCTTTTTTAAAAAAATATTTGATGTTTACATGGTTAAGTCTTTCATAAGATTGTTAGAGTTAGTTACTGTTCTTTCTCTGAAAAAGATAAATAATAATTCCTTTTAAATTTGCTTTCAGAAGTCTAAAGTTTATTAGCTATATCTAAGCTGTGGGATCAGGGAATGCCTGGGTGTAGATGTGCACCCTGTGTTCCCTCTGTATGCCAAGACGTGTCTGGCTTCTGTTGAAATAAATAAAGCCAGTGGATCCTGGCCAAATGGAAAAAAGGGAGCAAAGATGCACTCCACTGGGCACCTGTGATGGATAATCAGGACACCAGGACTGTGGTGTGCACATTGAAGCACAGTTTTTGTGCAGTTTTTTGAACCTAGAGTTACTAAAATTATGCTTAACTTTGTCTGCATACAACCTTTCTCCCTAGTTTAGCATTTTTGGTCCAAGCACAGCTTTGTTGATAGCAGTGAGGCTGGTTGTGCTTTTATGCCATAGCAGCTAGAGTTTTAAGCTCTTCCTCACCTGCACCTTCCCTGGGAAATCTTGAACAGCATGAAAGTTAAAGTGATGGTGGCTAATCTTCCTATTACTATTGATTGGATTACAGTAAGATTTTTAGAGGAAATTAACGCCTAGTGCACCGAGTCATTGTTTAGCTCAGTTGGTTAGAGCATGGTGCTAATATTGCCAAGGTTGTGGTTCGATCCCCATATGGGCCATTCACTTAAGAGCTGGACTTGATGATCCTTGTGGGTTCCTACCAACTCCAAGCATTCTGTGATATAAATCCATGAGACCTGTAAATGCATGAGGTTGAAACTGATCTTCTTGCATAAGACTAAATTGTTTTAAAGAAAGGCTTTTCTTCAAGCTCACCTTTTCTCCTCTAAAAATACAGTATCCCCCAACAACTTAGTTACTCTCTCCTTAACTGGTGAAATACAGAGTTAGTAAGAGCTTGATTAAGCTGTTAGCACGCCTTGTTATGTTTTGACTTGATTCAGTATGAGAGTCAAGTGCTAATGGGAAACGATACTGAAATCCTTATAGCACTTAAAAATTTTATTGTGTAGTTTCATACTAACCTTGGTTAAAATTAACCAGTGTATTACTTTGTCAGAATCAGGTCTAAGTTGTGACACTAAATTTGCTCACTCTTTGGACCAGCTGTGATGTAAAAATTGCAGAATGTCACTAGGAAATCTGACTGACCTGTCTAGACTCTCTGTAATAGGTCCTATCCATTAAACTGAAATGCTCTACAGGGCAAAATATATCAAGTTTGAAAATGTTAAAATACTTTTTTCAAAGATTTTCTCTCGTACCTATAATAGCCAGAAGTGCCATTTATTTATTTATTATTTTTGCTAGTGCTTTTGGCATCAAAGAATCTTACTAGTTTTTTGCTGTTGAAAATTATGATAATTTACAAGAACTATAAGTAGTGATGATACCTTCAGAACATTATGGTACAAAATAAATAATTATCATATGCTGTTGCTCAGTGAAAAGCTTGCTAGCCTAAGGAATAAGATCCTGTTTTATATGATCTGAGGTGTTTTAGTATTATGTTTTTAATGGCTCTAAAAAGCATGTTGCATTCAGTAAAAAGCTTGGCCTGGAGGACTGTAGTGATTTGTGTAAAAGGTCTTCCACTAACAGTGCCTCCTACTGAGATAGAAACCTGTGTACTTGAGAAGGAACTGGATATATGTTTTTGGATTCTTTTAGTTTATTAGATTACTCACTTGTGTAGGGGGGGTTGTTTTTTTTATTGTTAACAATTTTTTTCTTATTTTTAAAGAGCTGCTAGGTAGACGTATCAGTATTTAAACTGGATGTAAACGACTTTAGTCTGAAATCTATGTGAAATTTTGTAATTGCAATATCTGATATACTTTTTTTAAGTTGAAAAAAATAGGTTGGGTTTCCCAACTATTCCCTGCTAAGCAGAGACTGAAAGCTAACAACTTTAGTTGCCCTTAAAATTTAGTTTTAACACTACTTGGAGTATATGGATGTTATTCAGCTGGGATCAAATAAGAATTTTTGTGTTCCTAGCAAAAAAATGTTACTTTTCAATATACAGTGCCTTTCACTTGATTCAAAATGATTTTCCATTTAAATATTCAAATACTGAAATTATTTTTAAAGCTTGAAATATTCACATTTTAAAATTCTGTGTAAATACTACTAATGGGAAACTTTGTAATACAAAGTAAGAAATTTTGAATGAATGTAGCCCAAGTGTGATAATGGTTTAGGAAAAAGGCTGAAATCATCTGAGCTTTGTAGTAATATTTGAATAAATCATCACTTTCACAGATACAATATGTAAAGTATGTTCAAAGATGAAGAAGGCTATCTTGAGCAAGGTGTGGACGTCTGTGGATTAAGAGTTTGGCACTGTATTTTATCTTCAACGGTTAAACTTTTTAAATAGTGCACTGAAAACTGTTTGAAAAAGACAGGAATATAAGATTGTACTGTGAAAACTGTCAAAGTATATTAATTATTTATCAGAATTAATTATTTTAAAATGTGATAGTAATGGGCTAGCAGGTTGATTGTTTATTCCCCAAATTTAAGGAGAAAAAAAAAAAACTGAGGCTGTAAATTTCATCTTGGCAGACTGAAATTGTTTTTTTGACAGTCCTGCATCTTATTGTGAATATGCAGGGAAAATACTGTCAACGTTTTTAAATTATGGAACAAACTGAAATTTTGAATGTATCTAATTCATTAAGGTACACAGAACTGTGCCTTTTGTAAATGCTTATTTAAACAGGTGGTTTGACTAGTTTACCTTATTGAATGGTGTTATGTAGCAGAGCTTAACAGAACTCAGTTATCACTTGTGTGGAAAAAAAATGAATTGTCATGTTACTGTGTACTTGACTTGCTTAAAAATGAACAATAAATTTAATAAAATAAAGTCATTGTCTTGTTTTTTTATCTCAGTGCTCTGTTTAAATTTGGATGGAATACTTAAGTAGTTTTGAAGAATCTTATTTATGAAATTAACTTTAGGTAATACAGTTTTAGTTACATTAGGGTCAGTTCTTTAATTTTAAGGTTTTCCCTTACTCTGATTCCATTAATAAGGTGGAAAAATGTTGTTACCCGTGAGTTATCTCAAAGTTTTGATTAACGTTTTAAAGTTTAAGGTGAGACTGGTTAACTTTAAACATACTAAATTATGTTCTTATGTTATTAGTTTTGATTAGTTTCACCTTCTTACAATCAGTGTTTCCTTAGATTTTTGCTAGGTGAATGTAGAGTCAGTTAAGTGAGAAATTTTAATGAGGTAAAATTTGGGATCTTAATGGGATTTGTTGAAAGCAATGATGTTCACATTATCAAATACTTGAATAATTAAATAAAGGACCTCTTTACTGTGAAAGAGTAAGGCAAGTTTGTTCTCATTTTCTTTATACCAGGGCCACAGCCATCTCTGGGAGTTAGTTTTGGAACGCCATTCGGCTCAGGTATTGGCACTGGCTTGCAATCAAGTGGCTTAGGTTCTTCAAGCCTTGGAGGTACACTTTAACTTTTCTAACCTTTCATTGAATTTTATACCGCACATCTGAATCTCTTGCAAACCTTTAACTCCACTAGGAGGATGATCTGTTTCAGGGAAGGACTTTAAAATTTGGGACGTCTGTGCTTTCCAGGCTTTTTTCTGCCTTGCAAAAGGAGTTGCTAAGGCTAAGCCATTGTAGTAAAAATCCAGGATAAACAGGAAGAGGTAATAACATAGAAGTGGTGCTCTTAAAGCTAGGGAAGTACATCAAGTACATGCATTTGTAACTACAACTTGACTTAATTTTACATATATGAAAGTTACATACCTGAGACATTAGACCATGCTGTAGCTCATCCGTAGAAGTTTCTCACTTGTGAACTATAGGGACCCCTTTCTGCTTGGATTGAGATATGAATAAATCTTAAAAAATTACTACTGTTCTGGGATTCTGCTTGCTGAAATGGATTTGCTTTAGCAGTTACTCTGTGCCTCTGCTGAGGTGGAAAAAAAAACCTTCTGGCTGAAAAAGCAGCGTTTGAAAGTGAGGGAAGAATACATACCAGAATATTAATAATATTAGTGGGGAATATATTCCAGGAGGACACATGACTGTCAAAGACTCAGGGGTATTAAAAAGGTTATAAAATTAATGTAGACCTTTTCATTTAAATGTAATGTGTTCTCAGTAGTAGAATTACAGATAGAATTTAGGTGATTAGTAGAAGCTAATATGCATATAAATTTCCTATCTATGTAGGTCGGGGGTTACTACAGACACTAATGTCCTCTGAAGCTTTTGTAAGATCTGCAAAGAAAATTGATACATCTGCTGAGCACAAACATAATATGTTGTGGTTTTTCTTGTTACATCCTCTCTTCTCTGCAGCCTCAGTCCACACTCCTACATTTTGCCTATGAGCCAAGCATATGAATCGGTGTTGTAATGCATTTAAAATAAATAAACATCACTCGGTATCGGAAAGGTGATGTAACTTAAACATTACATGAATTTTACCTTAAATAATCACTTTGAAGTTATCTTTTAATCTACCAGTGTCCTCTCTCTTCAGATTTTAAGCTTTTTGAGGTAGAAGAAAATCTGTATACATCTAAACAAGAAAAAAACAGAATAGAGCTAAAATGAAATTACTTCTGAGTTACCAGTTTTTCCCACAATATTTTAAATGCCTTAAAAAAATCCCTATAAAATTCTTCCATTTCTAACAAAAACATTATAGACTTAAGATTGTTCACCAGTCTTACCAATGTAAATAAAAGAACATTTCCAACTGCTTCTCGTTTTGTCAGAAAAAGCTGAATTATATTTTTTTTTTCCTAGTTACCTGCTTAGGAAGGTATTTGCTTACATTATTGATTTGCAAAATGTTTGTCTTTTGATGAATCTAAAAGACTATCTGATAGAAACAAGTAGAAGAATAAATACATACCTGCAGAATAGCCTGGAGGTGTGTTCTTGGAAACAAAATAGCAGAATGATTATTAAGTTTGTTTGTTTTAATCTTGGGGGATTGGGTTTTTTTGAATGGGACAATTTGTAATGTATACTCTGGAAACACAATTTTAATTGGGGAAATTTGCTGTCTTGTTTAATTTTCTGTGAATTTTGTCAGTGATAAACAGAGGCTTTTGCATTTAAGTGTATAAATTACGTAGCATAGTTCCCATGCTTCATTAAATATTTGCAGGCACCTTGCCTGATTATTGGTTATCAATTTCAACCTAGATAGGACAAAAGAGTGTACCATTTAAATGAACTATCTTACATTCAAATGATACTTGCCATTATATACCCTTAAACCTCATTTGATTTAAAAAATTTCAGAAAACTAGGGAACACTGCTTCAGATAGTGTGGTTAAAATACCAAAATTGTTTCTGTGAAGGATTAGTAAAGGCTCAGTTTGCAGTAAATGAAAGGATTTTCCGTGACACTTGAAACTTAAGATGGGGGCATGATTTCCTCATACAATTACTATTCTCTTTTGGAAAAGCTCTTGAGACAGACAAAATCAGAGAATATAGTTTTCTTACGGTTTCTGTTGTCTGGCCTCTATCTCAAACTGCAAGTATCAATTTACTTTTCCTTTGAAGTGATCTTGTATTAATAACATGAATTTCAATCTTAAAAAAATTATATTATGAAATTATAAAAGACAAATTACAAAATTAACAGAATGAGCTTCAGAATGGCTATATGTTTATGGCTGTCCTTTATATGATGATTTTTCACATTAAAAATTTTGTTTCTCTTCTCTGTTTAACCTATTCAGTAGTTTCCTAGATAAAGCTCCAATAACCTGGAAGAGGCATGACATTAAAATAAACAAAATGAAAACTGGAAAAAGTGTTTACTCTGTTTCAAGCATAATTTTTCTCCCAGAGTTGTAGATGAAGATTATGGCTTTCTGTAATAGAAGTGATATAACTTGTATCTGAATTTTCTTAGTTTTAGCCCATTTGTTTACCCTTTTCTTGATAATTTAACAGCAATTCCATAGAAATTTCTTAAACTCTGAAGGTTTACAACACCTGTTTTTATAGCTTTTCCTTTACTCAATTTTGGATTTTGAAGGTAGTATTTTTCTCTAGTGCTTTCCACTTTGCGCTCTTTTCTTAATGCAGTGCTGCATTGAGAATAAAATACTCTTGAAGCAGTAATCTTAGAACTATTGGTTTACCAGATAATGCTTAGTATTATGTTTGGTTTTAAAATACCCAAAACCTACGTGTCTTTAATTGCTGTGTCTGATTTTTTTTTTTTTTTTATTGTATGTCTTTACTATTATTCTACTAGGATTTGGAAGTAGCTCTGCATTTGGAAGTAGTGCCACAGGAGCATCATCATTTGGGTTTGGATCTACCAGTAAGCCATCAGGAAGTCTAAGTGCAGGTTGGTTTTTTTTTCTTTTGAATTTGAAATTCAAGATTTTCGTAAAGCAGAAGTAATAAACTGCTGCTCTCAGGCTAAGAAAGCTTCTGAAACAAATGTGCTTAAAGGTGCACGTGTGAAATATCACCAGTGAAGTAACTATTTGCTTACTAAATACACCATGTTCAGGTCAGGTGTACACCAGGTTCTGTTAAAGGTCTCCTAGGTAGACAGTATTGAGTGAGCATTAATGTTTCCCATTTGATGGTGTCTCTCTAGTTAGGAGTGGAAGCAGGAGATCAGATGCATCAGATTGGATCAGATGCAGTCTGAGGCACAGAAAAGCAGTGGCTACTTGAATGTATCGGCAGCAGTTACTGAGCTATTGAAATTACTATATAAATTTGTGACAAATATACCAGTAATTTGACTTACTGTATTTACAAGTAAAGTTAAAATTCTTTTCTGGAAGCCCAGAAGGTTTCCTTTAAAGTGTATAACTGCTTACTCTTTCTTTTTAAATAGTGAGTTATGCATATTTTATCTCTGTATATATTCATAAATCATTAAGTGAACTACTTTGAAAACATTTCTGTGGAAATTGAACTACACAGCATTCCTTTTGCTTTTTTGTTTTGTTTTCATTTTGTTAGGGGTGATAAAATTAAAATATGGATCCTATTGCTCTGAAATCTTAGTAACTTCTATAGCTTACATCTCTATTTAACTTTTAAATAGGAGTAATAGCTTACTAAGCTATTAGTAAGTAAATATATTACTCCAGTCTGTCTTACAATCTCTTTTTCAATGGCAGATTGAAGGAGGATCATGTCTCCTGGGACTGGCTTTTGGTAGCATGTTTGTCTTTTATAAGAAAAATGTTTGTTTAATGGCTATTAATACAAAAATAGCATTTTGCTAGTATTTATTAGGAAGTGCTATACTTTTTGTTCTGGATTTTCCTTGGTTGGTGATGAGTTGTGTGGCTTGTAAAGTATCATGAGCTTTGTATCATAAGGTAGAAATGGCTCACTAAGCTGGTGTAACATGAATAAAACCTAGTAAGTTCTTGATAGAACTTTCTTTGATTTTACAGTATACAGTGTGTATGCATCAATCTCATACTTCTTTTTAATATCAGAAACACCTGAAAGACTTAGACTGTTTATGTTTTTATATTGTTACTTATTTTTCATGAAACCTATATTAAATTAACTAGTCTATGTATTACTTATATAATAATAATTCAGGCTGACAAAGTACAAAGTTGTTAGCATACTAAAAATAAAATTAGAAAACCAGTAGTATGGATCAGTTCTCCATCACTGAGGAAGTACCAAAGTAAATGGCAAGTCTGTCTTAGCTATGTTGGTCGTGTGCAGAGGCAATTTTAGGTATCATTTCCTTGTATGCCTCAAGCCAGGCTTTGACATGGAGCCAAGTGCCACCAGTCTCTCGTTTGCAACTGCAGGAATTGGACCCAATAACATGTAGATTTTCAGTTATCTCAAGAGTGTCAGCTACTAAAGGTAGTAACCAGGAAAACATGAAATATAATTTCTGTTATTTTGTGCCAGAAAACTAAGTGGTCATTAAGTCCTGGTCTAGATTGGGATTATGGAACAGACACCTCTATAAAAAATTCAGTAGCCCAGAAACACACTAACTTTAACCTTTTATACTCATAGTTTTATGTCATATAACATCTGAATTGCATATGATCTTCAGTTTAATTTTATCAAGGGTGCATAAATGGGTTTGAATATGCCTGAGGCTAGCCAGGTTATAGTTTCTTTTAAATGTATTGTGTCTTGTTTCTTAGCTAATATTTACAGGATCCTAAAACCATATTCTGGTTTATATTCCCATATAATTGTTGTGTCTTGTTTCTGAATCTATTTCTTTAGAAAAATGGGGTGAATATGGGTTATGGGATTTACTGGTGTTGCTGCTTTTGTTTAGATATGAGATCTTAAATATTTTGCCAGACTAATATCTAGTAAGTATTCCAACACCCTGTTCTTCTAGGCTGCTTAGAAAATGCCCCAAGTCTCCTCCACATGGTTTCCATTAGTTTGTTCTTATCTTAGAATGAAAACTGTACATCCCCAAATTGCTTCTGTCAAGTGTATGAGTTAGATTTAATTGATTTAAAAAGATTTGAAGATATTTCTAGGGGTATTACTGGTCCTCTCAGTTTGTGTGTTTGAAGAGAACTGAGTCCTCTGACACTACTTGAGCATCTTCTAATAGTAAATTCAGCTTAGTCCAGGAGCAGTTGTTGTGTCCACTGTATCAGCAGATAAAAAGCAGAGCAACTGCAGCCTTCTCACAGTTCCTTTAGTGCACACAGTTGCAAGATGGAACAGTGTCTCCAGATTCCCCCTGAAACACATAAAGGCACTGTGGAAAGCTGACTCCAAACCAAGTTGCATTTAATTCCTACTCTTATTTATTTAATGGCAACTAAAAAGGCCGATGTGAGTGGGCTGTTGTAAAGGGCATTAATATTCTCAAAGTGATAGGGAAAGGACAAAAATCACCATTGAATTTATGGATAAAATGTAAAGGGGGGGAAAAGGTGTACAAACACAATTTTTGTGAAAACACGTGCTAAATATTCTTTGAAGAGCTGAGTTCAGAATTTTTGTTGGAGACTTATTTTTATTGAAGAATAGCAGCCTCAGTAAATGAGATAAGAGATAATCAAGTGGGATCATGGCTGGACATACTCAGACTGCTGAAAAATGGGCCTGAATATAATCCATGGCTACTGTGAGCAGCTTTTAGATACAGAGGCTATAATAAATCAGTCAAAGCTGTCCTGGAAATACTTTTAGATCTACAGCACCCATTGTGGTGTCGGGGATGAAGGCAGAAAGAGATTGGCTTTGAGATCTGCTGTACTGTTTTTTATCCCTGTAGCATTAAAATAATTTAAAAATACTGTTATGGGGAGGTGTGTACCCATCTTTGGCTTATCTGGGTAAAGGGTTAATGGAAGCAGAGATGCAAAAGCTCTTAACGTCCTTCAGGGAGATGCAAAGGCTGTGGCCTCAAAGGGCAGGTTGTCATTTACTTTCTGAAAATGTCTGTTTACACATAAGTAATAGTAATTTCAACAATGAAGTTGCTGACTACACTGTAGCTATTGTTCAAGACTGTGTGATTCTTCCCTCTAAAACTGAGCTATTCTGTGACTGATTCTCTCTCCTTGCAATGGGAATAAGACTCAATGTACACTTTGTTCAAGTTTTTTTTTTTTTTCCTGAAGATTTTTCATTTGAGTATTCAGCTTTAGGGTTTGGTTTACTTTTAAGGAAGTACCATACCATGGTACTTGCTATGCTGCTATGATGGGACAAAACCATGTAGATGAATTTCCCATCTGCCTTTCTATACCTTTATGGCTGCCCTAAATGGCACTTCTGGCATAACAGCTGTTACTTTCCAAGTTGTATCTAAATTAACAAGCATGTCTTCAGTCTTCCATCACATAGTCTACTCTACTTACTCTAATGTTACTCAGAGCTCAGGCTGCCTTCCCTGCATGCTTCAAAATAATCCCTGCATCTAGAAGCAGCAAGGTGGAGGTAATTTATGAACACTTTACCCTTGCATACTGAACTCCTGACACTATAGATCACATACGGCTTTATCATGAATGGCATTAATGATGTTTTCTATAGGAAGCAATGCTTACCTGTTATCTCGGGTACATACTTGAAATAAAAAGGGAACTTACCACATGGTTCTGGTTATTAAAAGATTTTTTTCATTCATGAGATTCCCTGATGAAGAACAGAGGACACAGGCTTGTGAGAGCTGCTTCAGGATTCTGATGAGACAACCAGTTGGGTTTTTAATTCTGTACTCTAAAAATATTTAGGCATTGAGTTGAAGATACTGACGTGATCAAAGGATTGCTTTACTACTTGAGAACTGATGAAACAATGTTAAGTAATGGATGTTGAGAATATACTCTTTGTTACTTGTGAACCAGTCCCATTTTTCTTAATATTTTAATTGCTTACAGGTTTCTAGGTAAAACTTGCATGAAGGTTTTTGTTAAAATGTTAACTTACTTGTGTCAAACATGTTATTTTGTGTGATTGGTTGCCTTTCTTGGTTACCTGAGAGAACATAAAGGGAAGTTATGAAGCTCTGCTTCTTATTAACTAATATTGGAGAAATTTCTAGCATTCTGTAATAGTTGCAATTAATATCCAAGTTGGTTGTTCGTAAGTGATATAAATTTATAAAAGAAAGTTAAATGAGTTGGTGTTACTGTTGCTGGAAACTGGAGGTCGATTTTCTTCAACTGATATTGTTTCATAGCTGAACCAAATGTTCTATTTGTTTTCATTGATAGAAGAGGGTGGAGGAGTTAAAGTAGCACAATTTGCTTACATAGTCATTCCATTTTTCCAAAGCTTTGTCTCCAGTTTTGCTCTTTAGTTTAAGTCATAAAAGGTATTTTTAAATATAAAGAATTTGGCAAGGATTTTGACCCTTTTCTGCCTCACATTTAAGATGTGGTATGTGGCATGCATATTATGTTATAAAGCCTGGAAAAGGTAGCCAAGCTGTAGGAAGAAGACTGCTCAGACTCCAGTTTTGTCGTTTATTTTCTGTGAGTGAACTGAGTGGGCCATGGTTTTCTCTCCCACGTTAGGAGTGCACTGCATATTTATGCTGAGAACTTGAGGAATCTCAAGAAAATGGTTCTATTGTACAGTTTCAGTGGGACTTCTGGATGCTACTGTTGTAGGATAATGGTATAATAGACTTGTGATTTAGGATGTAATTGCACTCACTGAGGTAGGCTGTGTTAGTGCTGTAATATCCAAGTTGTCTTGGCAAATGCAAATGCACTAGCAATGGGTCCTACATTGTTAGTATAAAGTATTACAAATGCTTGTAATAAAGTGGCTGGTGTTCATAACTTCAAGGAGAACAGACTTGCAATCCTGATATAACTTACGTTTTAAAATATTTTTCCTTCCTTCATAAGGCTTTGGGAGCTCGACTACATCTGGGTTTAACTTCAGCAATCCTGGCATCACAGCATCAGCTGGCCTGACATTCGGGGTGTCTAATCCTGCATCTGCAGGCTTTGGGACAGGAGGGCAACTTCTTCAGCTGAAGAAACCTCCAGCTGGAAACAAGCGAGGGAAAAGATAGGCACCCCTTTTAGGGAGGGGGAAGTGAATCAACTTTGTTCATTTGAAAAGTCTATTTTTCTAGATTGATGCATTAATTAAATTGCATCCCAGGAGATTTATAAAAATTTTGCTACTTTTCCGTTGTCTGAAATACAAAATAAAATCATATTGAACAGCTATTTTCTTGTGAATAGAAACTCGTTTATGTATTTTTATTTTGGGCCCTAGTTTTAGAAATGTTCTATACTGCATTATTATTAAAGAATCTTGTAAAATCATCTATTTAACCTAATGTTAGTAGCAGAATATTTTTTGTTAATAAGCTTTATACCATATGAATATATGCATATTTGGTTTTGGTTTTGGGTTTTTTTTGTACAGATAAAATCTATTCTAGTACAAATACTAGAGTTCATATCTTCTGTTCTTGGATATGGCCTTTAAATCTACTTCAGGGTGTCTTTGTGTATATGGATGTAAATATATACAGTACAGTGCACACATCTGTGTGTATGTATGTGTATATATATATATGTATAAAACACAGATGTGCATACCTTTCCCCATAGACAGATCTCCTTTTCTTTATGTGTTCTGTTTCTCCATGTTGCTCTGTGGTCCCACAGAGTTTCAAATAGTGGGTCCCAGGCTATGTCATCATTGCTTCTTGTGTTTTGTTGTTAAAAACCAGCTGAAAATGTTTACTATTTCATGAAGTTTGGTAGATAGTGGTTAGTATCTGTTTTGTTTTTGGTTTTTTTTAAATCTTTTTTCTTGGCCCATTTAGCAGCCCACTCTTAAGAAGTGTCTGAGATTTTGACACAGACATTTCATAGGTAGTGTTCCCAAACTGTTTCAATTTTAGGGTGTTTTTTTTTTCTCCTGAGCTGAAGAGGAGGGCATCGCAGGATTTCAGCTGAAAGCTCAGGATGCCACAAAGTCTGTGTGCAAGCAGGGCTGGATGAGCTTTTCCCTGGAGCTGAGGGAGATAGGATATGCTGTTCCAATTAGCTGAATTAGTCATTCCAAAACCAAGTTGATTCACTAGCTTCTTATCAGCACTGCTGGCACTGACTTAAAAGCAGTTGGGTATCTGCTTTTAATACAAGGTATAGTACAATAAGTTGCTGCTAATGAATGGAGAGGGGAAATGATGTAATTTAAAGGTTAAAGCTATTGCAACAGTAGTTTGTGAATCTTATATATTACAGCATCATACCGTGTTGTGCTGCATCTCCAAATTGGTGTGCACTAGGAATATTTGGGAAAAATATCTTAAGGAGGAAATAGATCAATTGAATCTTTGCAAATAACAATACTGGGTTGAAGTGTGAGTGTGAAACTTTGGAGCCAAGTTGCTTTTTATGCAGAGATTTTGTCATTTGCTTTTTGTTGTTAAAGTGTTATTACCATTTTGTATTTTTTGGAAGTGTCTGCATTCAGCAGTGATTGCTCTTTGACAAATGTTAAATTTGTCACTTGATCTGATAAAATTAAGGGAAACTGAGCACAGAATTCTTCACTTTTGTACTTGTATGTTATTGCATCTTTGTGAGCAGTCTTAGGAAGGGATATAATGTGGTTTTCTAATGTCACAGAAAAATAAAGCTCACAGTTTATTTTGATTTCAACATGTTTTTAAACTTTTATTGGGCTGCAGTCAAAACTGTAATGTTTGTATTCCTTTGTTACTGCTTTTTTAAATAATTAATATGTTAAACCACTGGACTCTCTTCTGTATTAATTTGTGAAACTAATTCTAAATGTGTACTGTTTGTCCATATGTGCAACTTATCATTGTGTAAACAATAAAACAATAATGCTGTGATCCTTGTAATACATATTTGCCTATCTGAAAGATCATTTCCTGCTGTTCTCCTACGTTATAGGAGAAACAAAAACCCCACTGGTGATATGCAGAATCATTTTTCCTAGCATTTATATAGTGCAAAATTGTTCTTGCTGAATTTAGGGACTTGATCTCTGGATTGGAAGCGTGGAATGAAGAGAGGTATTGTATTGTGGGTTTGCCCAGAATCTCTTCATAGTGTGCTATATAAACCTGGATCGTGGTATAATGTAACACAGTGCTAGGAATGGCTTTGTAAATTGGGAAGCAGTCTGAGCCTCCTGGGTACTTGTGCTCTGTTTCTTTTCACATTAAAGCAACAGTTACACCCTTAATTTAGTCTAAGTGAAAACAGGATTATATAATGGAATAATCACATGCTGGGCTACAAACTAAATTCAAAATGGGATTTGGAATAATTATATTCCCAGAATATTTACCTGGGTGGTTGAATGTAGCCATGATGTTCAGGGATCAACATTGTAAACACTGTTTCAAATTATTTTTTTCCCCCCAGTTTAAAGATAAGCAATATGATTAGAATGCAAAATACCAATACATTCAAGGTGTGGCTTGGTTTTCTACAAAGCAGGTTAAGGAGCTGACCTATACTTAAACACCGTGAAATTAAATCTGGATTATCTGTTCTATAAAGAAAGAAAAGTATGTACTGGAGGAAGATGGGGTTGTGTTTGTTTGTGCCTTGTTGTACAGCTGTGGTGTAAACCTATGTATGTGGCCTCTTTCTTTACTAGAAGTAACATATTTTTTTCTTCAGTGTTCTTTCTATGATGAAGATAGCAGGAGGAGGGAGAGAGTTATGCCGTAGTTTGCTAGCTTCAGGAACCTCTTTCTAGTCCAGAACTTTCTTTGCCCTCACATCTGTTTCTGGCAAATCCGTTAGCTAGATACTACACTTGCTTACTGCTTTCCTGTAGATTATGAGGGAGGAGGTTGAGATAAGGTGGAGTGAGACAGAGTTTATGCATCTTCCTCACCACAAAAAATCCAAATGCAGCTATACTCCTTCCATCAGCATATTTGTCACGTTTTCAACTTTGCTTGCTTTTATAACATAATTTTTTGAATTAAAATAATGTTCAGGAATGCAGGTTTTGGTGGCTTATTTTTACCTCTTTGATGTCAATGGTAATTCTTCGGTCTTTTCCAGTCTGCTACTCATGATAACAGAAGAAATAATCCAGAGTCAATCATGTCAGCTCTCTTACGTTATTCCAGGTTATACCTGGAATGTCTCAGCAGGAGATATGAAAGAAGCACCTTGCAGGTTCTTAATGAGAAATTAAGAGTAACAATATAAAAAAATCTATCTGTATCATAGAGCATAAATGCTTTATGCTCTGTAAAAAGTTCGTTTCCCTAAAACCCTTATCCAAGTTTCTAAGAACAAAGAACTGGCTACCCTCAAAAATTTCCAGCAATAAATTATGTAGGTTTTGGACTAATTGCTGGGAAACAGCATTTTCCTGGAGAAACTGGCTGATCATGGCTTGGATTAGTGCATTTGTGTCAGCAATAGTTTGGCCAGCAGGACCAGACCGTCACTGACCTTGTACCTGGCACTGGTGAGGCTGCACCTCAAGTCCTGTGTTCAGTTTTGGGCTCCTCACAATAAGGACATCGAGGTGCTGGAGTGTGTCCAGAGAAGAGCAGTGAATCTGGTGAAGGATCTGAAGCACAAGTGTTATGAGGAGCAGCTGAGGGAGCTGAGCTTGTTTAACCTGGAGAAAAGAAGGCTCAGGGAAAACTTCTCTCTCTCTACAACTGCGTGGAGGGAAGTGGCAGTGAGGTGGGGGTCGGCCTCTTCTCCCAGGTAATAAGTGACAGGGTAAGAGGAAATGGCCTGGAGTTGAGCCATGGGAGCTTTAGATTGGGTGTTAGGAAAAATTTGTTCACTGAAAGGCTTGTTGTCAAGCACTGGAACAAGCTGCGCAGGGAAGTGGCTGAGTTGCCATCCCTGGGAATGTTCAAAAAACACACTGACATGGTGCTTAGCGACATGGTTTAGTGGTGAACGTATCACCTTTTGTTTCCACATCATAAACATTTTCCGAAATGCCTTTCTTTAAGGTGGTAGAATTTTTTTAAACTTCAATATTTGAACAGTCCTGACCCATTTGACTCCTGTTGCTAGGAGGTTTATTACTTAATGCTTTTTTTACTCAGCCTCAGGAATTTAATCTTTATAGCCCATGGCTGCAGTTAAATGCCACAGTGAGGAGGTGAGTAGGCGATGTGTTTCTTTAGCTTTGATAACTTTTCCAAAGAATGGTTTGTTTTCCTTTTCTCACCTAGAAGTAAGGCAATCCTAGCTTACTATGAACAGGTTATGATTAAGTTAGAAGCATCTACAAACTCGAAGAGCTTCTGGGTTGATTTTACTTTTGAGTATAGCTTGACCCCCACCAGGATATTAGGTCATTTTTGTTGAACAGTTTATGGAAAACTTGGAACGTGTATTCCTGTCCTGAACAGGTCGATAGCTGAAAGAGCAAAAGATACTTCATTTGTTTGTTCAATAATGTTTCACAAACTGATGGGATTTCTCTTTTCTTGCCAATGCAGGTGTCGCCCTAAGGCATGTGCTTGGGCAGAAGAAAGACAGCAGCTCTTTAGAACGTCATATAATTTCTTCCAAAATCCATTTCTGATTAGAGGCTGGTGTATACCTCCTGGTCAAAAAATCCCTTGCTGGCTCTCTGTATTTAATGTGGCACTTTGTGTTAACAGGATATACTTCTGAGGTGATGATGGTCCTGATTACAAAAGCAAGCTAGGAGGATGAGGTTGTGTCAGACACTATGCTGTAGTAAAAAGGGAAAGAAATACAGACTTAATGAATATTCAAAATCAAACTATTTATTATACAAAACTTGAAATTCTGAAAAATACCATGTAGTCTTATTAAGAGAAGACATGGGTAAGTTCTCATGGGAAAAAAACATGATGAGAGGCAGCTGGTGTAGACTTTCATTTGAGTGAAACCTTGGGGAAAAAAGTATGCACAAACTGTGTACAGTTGGGTAGTCTATTAACTCCTTGGCTGAGTACCTAAGTAGAAGATACCCTAAACTGAAAAAACATCCAAACCCCTCTCATCCTGTTAAGAGTGTTAGCATTCCTGGGCTGTTTGGGCTAACCTTATTTCTTTATCAATATCCACACAAAGGAATTTAACCTTTGAGCATAAACACTTTCACTGTTGTTCTATTTGGGGACAAAGTAAGATACATGTGATAAAGGTGTCCATTCTGAAAAAAAAAAAAAATCTATCTTTCAAAAAAAGGCTTGGAATGGGTGGGCACAAATGCTAAGTGGATGAAGCGGCAGTGAGCAGTTAGTCCTTAATAGTGTGGGGACATCTCTCCATCTCTGCTGGAGACATTCATTTTGTGACAATGTGTGGAGGAGCGATGGTGAGCATGCCTGTATCTTACCAGTGTGCTGCCTTTGTTGTTCAGCGCAGCTGTGCTCAGCACAGCTCTCCAGCGTGTTGCCTTCTTTATCCTTAACAGCAATGCTGAGGGCAGCTATGGGACTTCTGATTTAGCACCAGGTCAAAGTGAACCCACAGAAGCGATAGCAGAAAGAAAGTGCTAGCCTTGATGCCATGGAAATGAGAATTATCAATGCACATTTTATCAGTGTCAAATAGGAATTGTCTTTTTTACCTTTTATTTTGGTTGCTGACTAAGGGAACTGGTGGCTGTCTGAAGGAACTCACAGCACCTAACATTGCCTTTGCTTACCCCCACAGTAGCAGTGTAATGCTTAAACTACAAGAATAGCTTTCAAGGAGCAGGCACATGTTCACATCCCTCCAGCTGCCAAACCAGCAGCAAGCCTTATTCCCAGGGAGGGCCAGACCTTTGGCTGCCAACTAAGTTTATGCAGTACAGACCACAGGGCAAAGCTCCTACTTGATCCCACAGTAGCAAAGTGAAGTTGATGCTGAGCACTGCTCTGAGAGCAAAGAGCGAAGGCTCTTAATATTGTTTTTGTTGGCTTCAGGTGTGATGATGCTCTGTCAGTGCCAACAGCAACCTCCTGCTTGCATCAGGGATGTGCAGAAGGGGCTGAAGCGGTAGAAAGACTCATAGCTTATCCAGATTTAATTTCTGTAGTGAAGATGCAGGTCTAATACAAGTGCCTATTAGCTTAAATTTATACTTCATTAGTAACAGTATTTAGCTAGAAATCCTCTTCTGAGTATTTTCTGTTTTACTCTTCAGAACTGTCAGCTTCATCATCCCCCCTCCCTGTGACTTATTTCTAGTGCTGCAGTAGCTGGTGCAGTCATTATATTTTGCTCTGTCATGGCAGTATCCATGCTGGGGCGGCATCAGGGTTTAATAGGCTTCGGAGCTGTTGGGAAATATGGGGGCAAAAGTGATATAGGGGTAAGCTCCTGATCTCAGGCAGATGGATGGTGATACCATTCCAGCAGTGACAGAAACAGTAACGTTAAAAATGGAACATCCCTGCAGAGCACTGGATGTATCATTTAAAGTTAGCCTTGAGAAGTGGATGGGAGTGGGGCGGGGAGGGAGAAATTCCAAAGCCTCCTTGCCAGGCTAGATCGTCTTTAAGGTAAGTCATATTTGAGCTATGCTAATAATGTCAAGTAAAACAGGAATGACGCAAGCAGAAACAGTCTTTTTTGCTTCTTTTGTAAGCAGTATAAAAAATGTCCTGATCTAGAAAATATTCTCATAAATATTGTTAGTTTTTCAAAACAAGTTGCTGCTTCTTGCTCATCTGCAGAAATAATCCCTCTATAAAACCCAAAACTGCAAATTTAGATGTGCCAAGTCCTGTTGAACTGTACCCAGAGAAGAAAAGCTTTTTTACTTGCTGTAGCTCTCTGAACTTACTGTACAGGCAATAACCTGGGCTTACAGCTCTGTGGTGATTCTGCTTTCACTACGTGGTGACCAAATCCTTGTCTTGTACTGTGGCATGAGGAGGTGAGCAGCAGTTTTGAAATTATCCTTAGTTTTCTCTTCCTGCATTTGATAAAATGCTTATGCTTTATGTCCCGTGTGGCATAAACTGGAGAGTGAATGTGGAAAATTCCTGTGCTTTCCTGGCTTTGTCTTTTTTTAGTTGAAATAGCTTTAAAAAATGATGCTTTATCCAGTAGGCCAGTGTCACTGTGAGGGCAGACAGTGGGAAGATGAATTTAGTCCACAGGTAATTCTTCCTTTGTTTTTGTCTGGGGAGTGGAAAAAAAAAAAGGCTAAAATTCTTTCATTTTCTGCCAGTGTCTGGAGTGGTTGGTTAGAGCAGAAATAATAATTAAATTAGGAAACGGCATCCCTTTCAATTTGAAGATGTGCACATCAAGTCTGTGTCCAGGGTTTTACATCCTGTTGTGTCATCAGTAAGTGAAAACTCCAAAAATCAGTGTACTAAGACTCCAGGGAGCCTGACAATTGTACTGATCAGGGCTGAGTAGTTGGGCAATGCTAACAAACACCCTAAAGCCCCAGTCCAATGGGGATGTATGTTGGAACTGGGGGAACGTTTTCTGAGAAACAGCCTCCTCCTACATTCGTGAATTTGGACAGAGATGTCTCCCAGCACTCACTATTACCCTGCTCACCTTCCTTCAGCCTGCATCCCCTAACCCCATTATCGAGACAGTGGTGCATTTTGGAGCCAGACATGCGATAGGGGAGGTGTCTGTGCTGGCTGTGATAAGGTGGTGCCAGCGCTGATTTCTGCTGTCATTGCTGTGTGTGCTGAGACAGCGAGCACTGACAGCAGGAGCCGAGCTTTGCCCACTGATGTGCTCTGTGCCGGTGCAGCCACTGCAGATCCACAGCCCAGCCCCTGAGGAGTGTGCTAACTTCATATCATTTCATTCAAAGCTATTTTTGTAGTCCTTTGCCTCCTTCTGTGATTGTTGGTTTTTTTCCTTGGGTCATCTTGATCTAATTATTTTCCAGGAAATGAGAGCCAATAAAAGAAAGCCTTTTGCTATGAATACATGTGTATTTTAAAATGTAGATATTAAATATGGTCCCTAAGCAGAAATAAAAACCAGTCTGGCTTATGCAACTAATACCACAATCGGAGTGGCAGTTTCGAGCTTTAAAGGTATTGATGGTGCTTAAATTATGCTTACCACAGGTACAGCTACTCTAGTGTAAAAGGTAGTTAATAACCAGGGTGTTAAGAGAAGGAAACCCTACTAAGTTAAGCCCATATATTCTGGTAACTATTCTCATCTGGGAAATTACGTTAGTAAAACCTGTCAGTGTGGATTGCAGTCTTGAATTCAACAGTTCTCCGGTACAAAACCCATAGTGATGGAGTTTCAGTAACACTACCCTTCCCACTAACTTCACATGGGGGCAGCAAGGCATTGCTTTATCAGCAGGAAATACAGTTTTGCCTGAGAAGCGACTTTGCCAGGATAAATGTAAAAGACGCAGGGATTGCCAACCTACAGCTCCAAGGTGATGTATTTATAAGTTAAAAAAACACACAAACAACTACATGGGGTTTCAGATTGGAATGGTTTCCTTTATTTTGTGTTACCAGGAAGAGGGTTCTCTGCTATTGAAGAAGTGTCCAAACTGCAATAAAATCCAGCTCTTGTGGAAACTCTGGCCTGGCTTTTACATGCCAAATCATCCAAACAATAGTACCATCATGATGAATTCTAGATTTTCTCTGCAAGAAGGGAGGGAGAAGACTTCAGGTTATGAGTTTTAATTTACAATCCTGATTTGCAATGTTGTGGACACAGCTGTAGGACCAAAGTAATTTCCAAATCCAGATTTTCAAGATTTTTGATAAGGCTGCAAGTGTTTGATGCTAATGATGTAATGACAGGTACATGAACTAAATATAACGAGAAAGGTACACAAATGCCTGTTTGGCATTCAGGGCTGGGCAATGAAAAGCAGGTAATCTCACTTGCACCCAAGTAACACACACAAGTGACAAGGTTATCAATAATGAAACAGAAAATTCCAAAGGGGAAGAAAAGAAAGCATCCATCCACCACTGAAAGTTTATCTCCAGTGGGTCAAAAGGAAAAGAGAATAAGAGTTGCTGCTGGTTTTATGTCTCTCTGACCATCAAGGGAATGTGGCAAGCTGCAACAGCATGGGTTGGAAATTCGATAGGGAAAGCAAAACATCCCTAACAGCGAGAGCCACTTACACACCCATAGAAGCTCACAGCAGCTTGAAGAATTGCATTGCAGGGTTTTCCTTTCCTAGCTCTAAGGAGGTTCCAACCAAAACAGAGAGAGATATAGAATAAGGTGAGAGGTCTGGGTTCCTGCATTATCTTGGAGGATGGACACCCAAGGGGGAGGGAGAGGAACTGTTGTTTCTTACTTGTTGTCACAAATTCCTCTTATTTGTCCTTTCTTTTCTTTCCTTCCTGTCTGATGAGTGCTGGCACAGCCAGCCCCGGCAAATGTTTGCAGTACCTCGCTGTGAACAGTTCAGCAGCTCAGACTCAAAGTGAGGTGTCCTTGTTTTTCCCCTTCTTGAACTGTGAGCTGTTCAGGATGAAAGACATGGGTTTTGTATTATCTTTCTTTTCATGCCTTTTCTGGTATTGTTGTCTTTTTTTGAAGTAGAAGCACTTTGTATTTGCAAAGAGCTTTAGTAAATGAGGCCTGCCAACCTTAGGAAAGCAAAGCACCGTGCTCTGAAGGCACATAAAATTCCTTCTGTAGAGGGACTGCAGTAGGAAAACAGCAAAAATGCCTTTGCTATAATAAGGAGGATGTCTGTCAATGCAGTGACTAAATGAATTTACAAGGTAAGAACATACTGGTCTTACGCAGCCACTTGAGCCTATGGTGGCGATTGTCCCACAGCAGCTCTACCTGCAAGGATGAGCGGCACAGGGAGCTGTGGCACAGCTCCGTGCCCAGGCATACAGATGTGCAGGTACTGCTCTCACACAGCCAGTCCAACAGCTGAACCCTGGGTCCTATAGAAGCTGTAAAGTGCTGTAGATGGCCTTATCCCCAACACTGCTGCACTGACAGTTTGCAGCTCAGAGTGTTAAAAATTATATGGGAAATGTGCTTTAGCAGTTTCAGACAACTAAAAAAAGTTCTTTTACCTCTTATTGTCCCTGCTATAAGGGAGATGATTTTTCAGGAATAGCAGAATAGTGGGTGAATTCTCCGAATTACTAAAACGAAATGTTGTTATTAGCTTTCCTGAGCCCATGCTTTTGGCTGGAGAGGGCAAAGAACATGTCTACTCACCCACAGGCCTCAGAAAACTACATATGGTAGTACGATTAAAAATTCAGAGATTTGTAGAAAAAAAAAAAAAAAGTTGAAGCAGATAGAAATTTATGGACTACATGATCATTATTGAATTTCGCTAGGATTTAAAGATCCCTTCCCACTCTTACATCTATATGATGTTTCAGTTATATCTAAAAGCTGCACAACACTCGTTTTGATGGGATAGGTGGGGTTTGTGTCCTACAGGACCTGGGACCTTAGTGGTGAGTTTATTTTATATTGAAATAGATTGAGCTAATTTATGCTAGATACCAGAAAGTGAGTGAAAAAAGTTGCAGAGTAGAAAAGACTGTTGCTATACTTACATATTTTCACATATTTTGGTTCTGGATTTTTTGTGTGCTTTCAAATTTAAATCATAGGAGTATTACCTGATCAGCTTGTGAAGACAGTGAGGGAAAAAACCCT
Organism: Pyrocephalus nanus; assembly: GCA_038380795.1. Lineage (NCBI taxonomy): Eukaryota > Metazoa > Chordata > Aves > Passeriformes > Tyrannidae > Pyrocephalus > Pyrocephalus nanus. The sequence goes on from CM076259.1 coordinate 46,057,391, forward strand.
CCACTAGTTAGTCTTTTGCTAAATAGGATCTAAAGCATTTTGCAAAGTGCCAAATGTTTTAAGTTTTACAAAAGCATAATGAGGTACACTATTATCTCTGCTGCTACCCATACAAGTTGAAACAAATACCAAGCTTGAATATATAAAGTACCTGTTACAGATAATCTCTGCAGGAGATCTGTTGCTGGTATTTTGTTGTGATTGAGGCTCCTAACTTGGAGTACAGATAGGTTAGATCAGATAATTTGCTTTTTACCTGTCTTCTCATAGTCTGTTATTGCTATTGAAAGAGATCCACCTTAATGAGTATCAGTGAACCATCAGCTCGAAGGATGGGGCTGGGAAAGTATTTTGCTTGCCACGTCTAAAAGAATCGAGAAGCTGCTTTTCTTATTATGAAAATGTGACTCCAACACAGATTTAAAGAAAATGATCTCGTAGGAAGATCTCTGCGAATGTAGGCATTTAACAGCTGCTGTGCTGTCACTTGTGGCTGCCAGACGTCCAAAGACAGGTCACTGGCGGGAGCTCATGGTTCTAATTCCTTCCCCAGACAATCTCCTTTCCTCACGGTGACTCATTGCTGACCCACAGCACGGGGGGTGTCTTGGGCAATGGGTGCTGTAGGTGGTGCGGGTGCAGTGTACGAAATCCATCATGGGTCACAGCTGTCTGTGGTGGGCTCCTCATGCCAGAGCTGACAGGTTTTGAGATGGAGCATCTCAATCTCCATCATTCAAACCGCTGCAAGTTTCTTCTCGTTCACCCAGCTGGGTCAATTTGATGGCGCAGAACCTGCAATCCTACTTTTTATCTTGATAACTACAGACTTTTCCAAAGGTTAGCTGCTCTGGGTTACTAATCATCTCTGAGGTAAGTGAGGTGTGAGGTGTGTGGGAACCAGCCACCAGCTGAGCTGCGAAAGGGCTGTGGCTGGGAAAGTACTGCAAGCAACAGCGAAACTCAAGGGGCAAAATGCAACTACCTGGGCCCTAATTTGAGCAGAATCTGCCCCACAAGACCAGCAGCTCCATGAAAGCCTGCAGCTCCAGAGAGTGTCTGAAAAGAGAGCAAAACAGGCAGATGAAAAGGGAGGGGGAAGGACCGATATGTTATCAGGGAGGACAATAATTTCATTGAAGAAGAAAAGCTTGAAAGAATGAGAGAAATAAACAATACTTTGCAGTCACATTCCTTGCAGTGACATTCCTTACCAGCAGGATTTAAAACTGGTGCCCCTTATCAGAGCTGCCCTGTTCGTGCCTTTTTATTAAAATAAGTATTTTTTTAACTTGACGTAACATAGTTTAAGTGAAAGCTGCGGTCGGTGCCAGGAGACCTGTCTCAGAAGGAAGGAGAAAATACAAACTTTGCTGACACCTCGGCCGTGTTTGAAGGTACATCCTTGGTTTGCCGCTGACTTTTAGGAAGCCGTGAGGCAAAAATACGGGCGGCCGCTTTTTTGGGGAGGGGGGCTCCTTCGGTCATAGCGCCCGGAGGGGCGGTGGGGAGGACACCCACCGCGGGTCTTGGGGGAGCGGCAGTGCGACCCCCGGGCTGGCCTCTGCTGCCGCTCCTCTCCCCATTTCCCCGTCCCCCTCGACCCCTTCCCCTTCTCCCTCATTCCCCTCTCCCCCTCCCGTCGGGCAGGGGCGGGGCGGGCGCATGCGCGCTGGGCAGCCCCTGCCGCCTATAAGAGCGGGCGCGGCGCCCCCCGCGCGCAGCGGCGGGCCGGGCGCGGCGCCGGACGGGGCGCACCGGGAGGCGGCTCCGGCGGATCCTCAGCGCCCGCTCCGCTCCGTCGGCGGGAGGATCGCGGCCACCCGCCGGCCTTCGCCCATGGGCGCGGAGGAGGGCGCGGGCCGGGCCGGCGCGGCGCGGCGGCGGCGAGCGAGAGCCGAGTAGCGGCGCCCCCCGCCCCGCCGGTGCCGCTCGGGCGGTGCGTCCCGGCAAGCCGCTCCGCACCCCGCCGGCCGGCCCCGGGCATGTGGCGGCGGCGGCGGGACCCGCGGCCACACTGCCCGCAGCGCGGCGGCTGCCTGCCCCGGGGGGCCGGGCGGCGCTGCCCCGGCGCGGGGGGGCTCTGACGGCGCGGCCGCCCCCCCCGGCGGCGCCATGCGGGGCTGGCTGCTGCTGGCGGCGCTGGGCTGGCTGCTGCCGGCGGGGGCCGCGGCCAGCGGCGAGTACTGCCACGGCTGGCTGGACGGGCAGGGCGGCTGGCGGGACGGCTTCCAGTGCCCCGAGCGCTTCGACGGCGGTGACGCCACCATCTGCTGCGGCAGCTGCGCCCTCCGGTACTGCTGCTCCAGCGCCGAGGCGCGGCTCGACCAGGGCGCCTGCGACAACGACCGGCGGCAGGGAGGCGGCGAGCCGGGCCGGCCCGGCAAGGACGGCTCCGACGGCGCGGCAGGTGAGGCGGCCCCGCCGAGGGTGGCACCGCGGGTCTCTTCGGCTCGGCGGCTCCGCACGGGTTTGCGCTGAACTTCTTACCCGCCCCTTCCCCCCTCCCCCCCTTTGTCGCGATTCCCTCCTCAGTCGAGTCGTGGGGCAGGACGGACGGAGGTGGGGCTGGCCGGACCCGGCGGCGGCTGTTACAGGGAGAGAAGTGCCCGAGCTGAAGGCCTGCCTTTTTCCGCCCTTGTTATTGGAAATCTCAGCCACGTCTCCGTTAGAGCAGGTGACACCACTCCCTGCAGTACCGGCCTGGCGCAGCTCTGCCGCCACTTCAAAGGGGCTCCTCAGCCCCGGCCGTGCTCCCCGTTCAAAAGAGAAGGAAAAAGTGAGAAAACCCGTATGAGCAAAAGAGAAAAAGTAACAGGATATTTCAAAAGGACTCTGGCTGGTCCCCACTGTAATTGTGTATGTTCTTCCAGCTCTTAGGATTGGCTTTACAAGATTGAATTTCAAGGATAAACTCAAGTCTTTCTACTACTGTTTAAAAAAGCCCCGCTGGCTCCCCAGCACACTTGCTGCCATTCATGCACACTGAGCTCACGAGAAGTAGCCTGAAGTGATGTTATAATTAGGACAGATTTACTCTTGGAAAACTTGAGTGTTACTGTCTACAGCAAGTGCTTGCACCTGCTTAAGAGCCGCTGCAGCATCAAACACAGAAGTGGAGATGATGTTGTGCAGCCTTTTGTTTAGAAGTGCTAAAATGATGGAAGAATTGTGTCCTTTTGGCTATAACTTGCTCCATATAATCAGCTGTGCAAGGAGATGTTCTGACCTGAGCAGACAGATAAACCTTCTTTGCAGTTGTGAGAACAAGGCATTTTTTTTTTTAATTGGTATTTACTGCTCAGCAGGTTTGGGAGCCGTCACCCTGCACTGGCACTATTAACTTGCATGTCATTAGCAGTGGCTGCCTCAGCAGGGTCAGACAGGGTCAAGCAGGGGTCCACAGCTCTGCCAGAGTCTTAGGGCTGCTGTGTTTTGGTGGAAATGATGAAGTCCAGGCACATTGTTGGGAGCATTCACAAGCACTGAAGAGACGCACCTCTCCTTCATTATTTCTGGACATATCCGTGCACATTTCTTGTTGAGGCAGAGAAAACAGCTTTTTTCTTGGGAGTGGTGGATAAGTACCTGGAGCCCAGGTCCTTCCAAGGATGGTGTTTGCCATGCTTGGTGGCTCCTGACCGCACCAATAAAGCATCGCCCATACTTTCTGCTCCCACCCCTTGCCCACCCTCACTCGTCCTGCCCTAATGTCCCTTCATTAAAGCCTCACAAGGAGCGATGCTGGTCCTCTGCTGGATGTGAAGCTTTGGAGCATGGTGCAGTCTCCCCGTTGCCTGCTCTGTAGTTTCTCCCTAAAGCCAGGTCTGAAGTGCAGAGCAAGTGGACACATCCCCAGGGCTGTGGGGTGTCAGAGGCCCTGTGACTGCTGTATGGTCACTGCATGGCTGCCTCCCTGCCCCGGCATGGGGGTGGGCTGACAACAAACCAGAGTGGGCTGGTGATGGGGAGGGATACGATGCAGCGCTGGTGTTTGACTACCCTATGCTCCTGAGCCCTCAGCAGGAGTATCTCCCTAAGGCACTGTTTAAACCTAGCGATATCTTGCCTGATTCTTCTAGTAGGGCATATTGGAGATGCAGTCTGATGAAAGGTAGAGCAGTGGTTAATATGGACTAGACCACCATCGTCAGGAGTGAGCTGTCCTCCCTCAAGATGTGAGCTGTGGGTTTCATTCTTGCTGATAACTTTAAGAAGAGGCTTTTGGAAACTTAAGCTGTTGGTATAGGCAGCCCTTTTCGTCATTCCAGTGTAAAATGGTTGGCTGCACACACAGCTGTCAGTGCTTGCCCTGCACTGACCTGTGCTGGGAGGAGTGGCCTCCGCTTCGATAAGGGGGGACTCCTGCGGGAGCTGCTGAGGTTTGTCCTTGGCCCCAGTGACAATGTTTTCCTTGCTATTGCAGTGCCCATCTACGTGCCATTCCTTATCGTTGGATCTGTATTTGTCGCCTTCATCATCCTGGGGTCACTGGTGGCAGCTTGCTGCTGCAGATGCCTGCGGCCCAAGCAGGAGCCCCAGCAGAGTCGAGCCCCTGGGGGCACCCGCCTGATGGAGACGATCCCTATGATCCCAAGTGCCAGCACCTCCCGGGGCTCCTCCTCTCGCCAGTCAAGCACGGCTGCCAGCTCCAGCTCCAGCGCCAACTCGGGGGCCAGAGCCCCACCAACCAGGTCCCAGACCAACTGCTGTTTGCCAGAAGGGACCATGAATAATGTCTATGTCAACATGCCGACGAACTTCTCGGTGCTGAACTGCCAGCAGGCCACCCAGATCGTGCCGCACCAGGGGCAGTACCTGCACCCCCAGTACGTGGGCTACGCTGTGCAGCATGACTCGATGCCTCTAACCCCGGTGCCCCCCTTCCTGGATGGTTTGCAGAGCGGCTACAGGCAGATCCAGTCGCCCTACCCACACACCAACAGTGAACAGAAGATGTACCCAGCTGTGACTGTGTAGCACTGACGCCTTCCTCCCCCTCCCCGCCCAGCAGATTGTAATATCTAGACTGAACAGAGGAGAAATACTTCCTTGGAATGAAGCTCCCAGAACATCACTTGTAAATAATTTTGAAAGGCTCATGCATGTCAGACAGTGTTTATAAACCATTTATTTTCAACGGGGTCTGTTGCCAGAAACTGTAAGGATGATATCTCGGAATTAGCGTTGCCAGATACACTCTCATTCCAGTGCGTGATTTACGGCAGCGGCGGATTACGCTGAAAATGCATATGTATTTCACATTACTGTACTTGAGAGATAAATGTCGGAGCCGTTAAGTGCCCTTCAGGTATGACATGGTCAGAAGTATTTGCCTAATTAATTGGTAGAGAGAGTTTTTTTACGCTGTACAAGACTGCAGTACTTAAGAAACCTCTCTTCTCCTCTCCCAGCTCCTTAATGACAATTCCCGATGCTTTACAATCACAACCAAGAGCCAAACAGTGCAATCAATCCCTGCGCACAGGGTGCTGGTGCCAGCCTCCACAGCTTCTTATACACACCTGGTTTGGGATGAAATGCCACAAGAGGCTCGGTCTTGCAAAGACCAATTTTCCTTGTCCCTGGTATTTATGTAGGAATTAGTAGAGTGAATTATTCGGCTCTTCTTCCAGTGCACTTGAAACCCTTCTTGATTTGGTTTTGTCTCAAGATCAGGACCCATTAGTGTGGTTTGCACAGACTATCTTTGTGAACATTTTACTGAAAACAGGGTACGAGGTGCTTGCTCTTTGTGATACCCAGCAAAGCTTTAGTACAGCTGGCTGTGTCTGAGCTGAAACTGCCTTCGCAGGGAAAGGTCATACTGTGATTCCAAACATGCCTGGTTTAACCTCACTTCTCATGGAACATTAAACCTGCAGGAATACATGTGAAGTTGTCAGCCCCAAACCCTACTTGGAGCTGAGTCTGCCTGTAGGAAAACAGAGTTTGTCTGGTTCCTCTGCCAGCTCATTTTGAGTTCCCTGCCCTCCCACGTGGGAGTGGGGGAGTCTCACAGAGAACTGTCCTGGCTGGGACATGGGAGGGGGCTAGTGCAGGTTTGAAACCCGTCCTCTTTTTTTCTTTACCTGTGGGGCAGGTAAGGGGATTAGGAAGGCACAGCTGTATTTAAAAATAAGGACAAAGGCCCAACCAAAGGACAAGGGTGCTTGTGATGCCAGGGGAACAGGGAGGTGGTGAGGTGTGGACAGGGGAGACACTTCACACTGGAGCTGCTGGCTCCGTCTTGCTTTGCCTCATCTGGAGAAAACACCTCTCCAGATGGAAAGGCTACAGCGTGCTGGGAATAATCAGATCATGCTAATTGTAATGTATCAACCCAGATGTAGCAAACTAAGGCTGGTTTTGTCTCTTAAAAAAGCACAGTCTCTGCATTTCCATCCATTTGTTCTTCAGCCAAAACTGCAACAGAAGACTGAGGCTCTATACAAAAGAACAGGCAATTACTGTAACCAGACCAGAGATTATAAAAGGTTTCTTACTGTCTAATACTGTATCAATATGTAGCAATAACTGTGATACTGCTATTTTTTGTATGTCTGTTTTTAAATGACACATAAGGTGAAGACACATTGCCAAATCCAGTGGTTTACTCATAAATATGCCACACACAGGCAGTCTGCAGTGGGCAGAAATGGTTTGGCCACTGACATGGGGAAATGAATAGGTAATTTATCCCAGATCTGTTGTTCCTGGCTGCTATTGCCCAGTCAGTGTGCAGGACCTGGACAGAAAGATCGGTGTATGGGACCTGGCATCCCCTCCAGCCAGGCTGGGCGTCTTTGGGAAGGCAGTGCCCGGCTGCTGGAGGCGCCAGTGCCCTCCCTGCTCTGCCTGCACAGCTTGGTGCCTGGGGACCTCCAAGGCAGTCGTTGCACCAGAGCTGGGTGCTGCCAAGCTCCTGAAGGACCCACCCTGCTGTGTGATCTCGTGGGGATTTTGAAAGGGAGTACATTGTAGCGTGATCACTTTGGCCTTCCCAAGCTGAGCTGGCAGCTGCCCGTGGCTTCAGAAGGAGCTGAAGGCGCTTGGCTCCAGGTGAGACCTGGCCTGTTCCTGCGTGACCAGACAAGCAGCCCATCCCGGTGGTCCTGAGGTTTCCCAGCTGTGAACCAAAGCAGCTCTCCCTGCCACCAGTGCACACACTGCCTGCCTTGCACAGGGCCTGGCAAGGACACCTCCTCTGACCTATGAAATTCAGGTGAATCTTTGTATATTGTTTACTTGTTAAAAAAAAAAAAAAGAAAAAAAAAGAAGAAAAAATAATAAGTTAAATTTAAGTCTGTAGAAATTAATTTACAACTGAAGGCAGAGAAGCCTGAGTTGTAATAGAAGGAATTTTGTGAGATGTGGTGATTTTTTTAATGTCATGTACAATAATGTAAAACCAATGTTACCATTTAATATAGCTTTTAAATCACTGAAAGAGCACTTGCTTTAAAGTGTTTCTTACAAATGAAGAAAAAAGCTTCCTTTGTTTCTTAATAAATACGGTGTGACTTTAGTTTTGTTTGCTTTGTCATAGGCTCTTTTTTTTCTTCAGTTAATAATTTACTTAATTTCTTCTGTCTACAAAAGCACATGTGACCAGCCCACTTCTCCAGACTCTGGCAAAAAGCAAAGTTAGGATTTTTTTCTGTATTTTTAAAGAGTAACAGTAAACTCATCCACTTACATGGCTGAACACGGTGCCCCAGTGGGGCATATGTGAGGGTGGGTGTTTGTAGAGAAGGGGAGCAGGGAGATGGCAACTGAGCATCAGGTGAGATGGGGACCCCTCATGTCTCAGTGGCTACAGGGGTGGCTGAGGAGCAGCAGCAGGAGCAGGATGGCCCCATCAGGTTCCCCATTTCCAGATAATACCAAATGCTCTGCAGCAAACAGCATTTTCTGAGGATTTTGGTTTCAGTAGGACTCACGGTTACCAGCTGAGCATTTTGACTGTACAACTCACTAAGAGACCCTGCTGTTCCCCGCACCCCCTGCATGGGGACCCTTCTTGCTTGAGCGAACTCCATCCTCATAAGTGAGACCAAAACCAAGCCCCTGTTGTGCTGGGGAGCATAATGCAAGCCTGGTACAAGGCCACTTCGCTTTCCTGGTGTTTGCACCCTCCTGCTGCTGGTGATGCCGGCACTGCACTGCGTAGGCAGGCAGATGGCTGGGGGAGCCAAGAGGGCATGGATAGGAAATTGGATCTTTCTTATTTGAGTCATAAACATGCAGATCCAACAAAGACCAGTCTGGGAGAAAAGTAGCCTTAGTCAGGCTATACACGGCACGTCCTAAAATGCCACCTCTTCCTAGCGTCTGGGGGAAGCGAGGGAGGGAGGCTGGAAGCTGAAAGCTGTCAGGGAAGGAGGGGGTCAGACATGGCTTGGAGTAGATGTGCTGAGGCAGCAAGCACTGCACAGCAGGAGAGGCCAACAGTTTGTGTCAAAGCTTTTTCTTGTATTTTTATGTGGGGGGGGGTTATCTCCTTGGCAGTTTTTTTTCCATGGTTGAGAGAGGTGGGGTTTTCCTACTCCATGTGGTGACTATGGATGACATGGTGTGGAAACTTGGTGATGAACTCTGCATCTTTCCAAACCACCACTTGTGCTTGCTCATTTATTTACTTTTTATAGGCTACAGTGCCAGTTGAGACTAAGGTCTATTGGGTTGCAACTCAGAAGGAACAATCCACATGTAATATAGGAACTGGAAAACCCTCATGCAGTGCTGCTGTGTAGCACTGGGACATGGCAGTCCAGGGCTGGGCTCAAACCAGGGACTAGGATGGGCACAGCAGCTCTTAACTCCTACCAAGGAATGTGCAGCTGCTTTGCAGGAGAGACACAGACTACCTCTTTTCTTTAAAACACAAGAGCCTAAAATGTGAGGATCAATTTCTAAACCTGCTGCATGGCCCATAAATATATTTTTGTCCTTATATTGCTATAAGAAGGGATGGAAACGCTCCTGACATCACCCATCTTGCAACCCTAGCTGAGTGCTCTTCACACCAAGTCACACAGCTTGGTGAGGGATGATGCATGGCTCAGGAAACTCACCCCAAGAAGCTGTACACCTCTCTCCTTGCTCAATTTCATCCCATTACTCAGTCCTATCTTCCCAGACTGCCCCAAACATTCCTCTTTTTTTTCCTGCTGCTTACACCCCTTTAATTTATGTTCTTGCTCACTTGCAGTTTAAAGTGTATGGTGTCCCGTTTCTGTCCCCGTTTCTGAAAAGACTGATACCTATTTCAGGCACTGAAGTGCTCAGTCATGTGTTGTGCCAGAGATGGTGTGCAGGGTGAGCAGTAGTGATGGTGGGCAGAAGCCAGCAAATCCCACACAGGCTGGGCTGGCGCTGGTTTGCCCAGAGCACACACCTACATGCTGGTGGTGTCCTCATAGCAGGAACTGTGCCCCTGAGGTGACCGTAGGCAATTCCATCAGGCTTGGCCAGTGCTGACCACGGTGCCCATAATACTGAGCCATGCAGGGAACAGCAGGAAATCATCACCGGAGACGTGACCCCTTCACAACACACATGTGGAGAACCACTTCAAAATGTCTTACCTATTAGCTGGGCACGGTCAGAGGGCAAAGCCCATTAGCAGGGGGTTTTCATGCCCCTGTACAGCTGTTACCAGCCATCATCAAGGTTATTAGGGGAAAGTGGAGAGTGTGGTGCAATTAGAAACCATTGCTTACATGTGGTGCTTAATGCCCACAGGAGAGTGAGCTGGGATGCAAGTCTCAGCTCAGCACACTGACCTCAGCACCTCCCTTTCAAAATATCTCATTTGCTGTTCACTTTTGGTCTTGCAGGAACTCTTCTTCTCCCTCCAGATTTTCTGTTTTTCCACTCTTTTCCTCCCACTGAAGTTATTACTAAATATTATTCCCCACCTGTATTCCCTTGTATTTTTCCAAGCTGAATCACATTTTATTGTTTCCTCCTCGTATTTCCTGCTTCTCTGTAGGTCTCTTTGTAATATTTCTCTGTCCTCAGAGGGGCTTGCAACATTTTCCTGTCCAGGGTCCCTTGCAAATGGACTGAAAATATCACATAAGCTTGTGCCATTCTTTGTCCCCTTCCAGTACACTGGACGGGGAGCTGGTTCCATGAAATGCTGGCTCACCGTGTCTCCTGTAGCAGAACATTTAATCCCTGTGATAGTATTCTGTGCAACCTGAACGGACAGATAACACCAGCCATTGGTGCTGTAACACTCCTGTGCCCCAGCATTGGGGATATACCCATCACACTGGACCACCTGGCATAAAATACCTGTGTGGGCTTCACCAGTGGGAAGTCCTCACGCGAGCCAACCCTTCAGTGTGGCTGCTTTGCACCAGCCAAACACCAAATACTGTTGGCCCATCTGCAGCAAGCCCTGGAGGTGAGGCTGGCATGGGTGATGTCTTGCCTCAGAACCTTAGAGTGTGCCAGTGCCCCCATCTCCTGGGGGTGACCTGGCCCCAGATACAGTTCTCCCCCCCATACCCTGGGAAGCCACTACAGTCCTGGCACAGGGCTGGCTTGTCACTCTCTGCTGCAGAAATCTCCCTTCCTGTGCTGACACTTTACTGGTCTTGAGATTTGCTGACAAAAACGCTGTCCTAATTGCTTGGCTCCATTTGTACTCTGTATCTGGAAAATCTCTGCACACTGACCTGACCCCAGGCCTTTTTCACCTGGCTTATGACACTGCACCTCTCACCTTCTCCAGCTTCTCCATGCTGGCTTGTTTACAATGCTTTCCTTGGCCCTCATGTCATGTCCATCTCCTGCTTGTCCCCATGCCTGCCCTGTGCCCTGTAGGGAGCCAGGCACTCCACTATAGTGGCTGTTGAGCCAGATCTCTTGTGAGGGCAGCTGTTTAGTGGGCAGGTGTTTTCCTAACCAAGGTGACGTCTTCCAAATACCAAGAAAAAGGCAGCAAACATTCCACTAGGCATGGCTGAGAAGTTGCTAGGGGTGTCAGAGGCCGACTATCCTCTTACTCCCTCATTTTCATTAGAAGAAGGGAGAGAAACCTCTCTGGAGTGTAACATGACTCACAGCTCTCAGATTGCAAGTGCCTCCAGCATTGTATTGGCCACTAGCTTTGTCAAAAGAAAGGTAGTTGACTTTTTTTAATGTTAATCAGTTTTAGTGGTTATTTCTGATGAGATGAAACGAGGCAGGTAACAACTCAATCAATCACCTTTTGAACTGGGCAAGGCCCCGTGGGTACATGCAGCTCACCAAGGGCACATGTTGTCTTCTGTTTGCATTGTTGACAGCACATCAGGAAATACAAAAGAAAACTCACCTTAAACTTTGAAATCTTGTCTGCCACCACAGGCTGTTTTCACACACATTGTTGGCTTATAATAGCAAAAACAGATTTCAAATATTCAAGAAAGAATAGCAATAACATCCTTTCTCCTAAACATGATAATCCTTCACTTTCAGGTAAGCAGTCCCTTATTGGCTGTTATCAGTCCTTCAGAAAACCTCCAGCAAAATCAAGGCAAACAGTGATACATCAAGCTGAAAAATGTTGTTTAATTCAAAAGATGAGTTGTTTTCCATCAGACCTTCCTCACTGTTAATGCCGAACCAGCTCAGGGCACAGCCCACCCTGGTTTGTCTTTGTAGGTTAACTTGAAAACAAAAAAGTAAAATGCACTACTTCAGAGCCTATCGGTACCATTAAGCGAAGGCAAGCGAACATCATGTCAGACAGCAGTGAAGTTACTTACCTATCTCCCTTCCAAGATACTGAGGAGCTTCACAGAACCATAAAAAATTGGGTTGGGTTAGAAGGAATCTTAAAGATCCTTTAGTTCCACCCCCCCTGCCATGGGGAGGGACATCTTTCACTGGACCTCACTAGACATTGCTCAGAAGGCCATCATGCCTGGTCTTGAACACTTCCACAGACAGGGCAAACAGGTTTCCTTCAATCAGGTTTCGAAAGAGCTTTGAAATCCGACAGGGACAAGCTGGCAGAGTGTTTGATGTTGCTGGGTGCAGAACTGAGCTTAGCTAGGCCACGGACTTCCCGCAGCTCGATGATGCTGTGCTCACTCGCACCAGTTACAAGACAAGATAAGGATGTCAGTGTGTTGTGCAGTCTCTGCTATGATTTATTACCCAAATGGTAAATACTGGCTAATGCAGCTGCTAATTCCTTCAGTATTTGCTTTTGAGAGACAGAATCCTATTGACTTCACACATCAGTCAGTCTATACGTGACTGTAAAAGTCTCATTACGCGGGGAAAAAACGATTCTCAGTTTACATCAGTGCAAACCAAAAGCAACTGCTGTTGACTTACTGTGCAGTCAGAATCAGGATCTCAGTTTAAAAGCCGAAGTGCTGCCTTCACTATGTAGGGATAAATACAGTCATTATACAGGATTTAATTAACATGAATGGTAATGGTATGCAGCTCAAGCTCTGATACCAGGCACATTTAAATGAGCTGACACTAAGATCACATTACATTTTTTTCAGACTAAGGCCTGTATTTGTGTGACTGCAGGCAGTTCCAGTGTGGAGAAAGGAAGGAGTGAGGTGGACCAGCACAGTTACAAAACCAGTGCATTATACAAACCCAAAACACAGTCCCTTCCTTCTTTTTCTCCTGAGGGATTGGGGTGTGCTCAGTGTCCCCACCACTCTGACATGACACCCTCACAGGGGCAGCACCTAATACCAAGGGAAATGCAGAGGGAAACCACGACCACCTCTTTGGCCATCACCCCACTGTCCATCAGACCAGTCATGGCAGGAAAAATGCAGAATGAGCTCCCTCCTATCAAACTTCCTCATGGTGAGTGTCCTGGCTGACTGTGACCCCTGCAGCACAGTCTCACCAGCACTGTTCACCATTCCTTCATCTGGGACAAAGCCCACTCCCCATCTGCCCTGGAGCTCCTTCCTCAGTATGGACAGCCAAGAACCAGCAGTGGCTTTCAGTGACGTTTCAAGCCTGAATTTTCCAGAGCCATGTATTTCTCCTGAGGAGGAAGCAGCATAAAACTCGTTGCTCCTTGCAGGTTTCTGAGGACCTGCTGCATCCCAAATGCTGGGGGAATTCAGAGAGGCACAGGGCTGTGCTGGAGGGAGGGCTGCTTCTAGATGACTGGGTACTGCCACAGTAGTGTCACAAAAAGGGATTATGTTTCTTAAATCTTCTTCCTTAACGTTCCTCAACTGGACCTTTCTCAGTTACACTTTTATTTTTTAATGCTCCCATTTCAGACTTGAGCATTAATCTACAGGTTTAGGGACTTTGATTCTCCTTTGGTCTGGTATGAGGCACCCAAGACTGCCATCAACAGACTTTGCAGCTGCTCCAACAAATATTCGGCTCTGGGACATGAGCATTAGACTCTCTCACAATCTTGCCTGTCAAACTGTTAAGAGGGAAAGTCTCTGAGGTGATTAGTCAACTAATATATCTAATAAGGGGTTTAAGGAGCAATCCATTACATATAACAATTCTGAGAGTCATTTCCCTTTTCGTGCGCTGTACAAGAGACAACAGTGCAGGGAGCAGTTGGCTAAGCATCGAATTCTCCCACCACCAACTGAATAAAGCTTATGGAAGTTTATCATCAATTTTACTTTGGCCTAATTGATTGCCCAGATGTGTGAGAAGCTCTTACATACAGCGCAGTTCCTGCTGCTACACGCTCCCAGGCTGGACTGCTGCTGCAGAGGCCCAGAGAAGGAACAAGTATTCACTGCAGCACAACATGGATACACAAGGAGTTCATCGATCTCTACTTCTCTGCAAAGGAAAAGCAGACACTGGTTCTGGCTTTTGGGATAAAAGTGTTTTGAAATGTGCTCAAGCAATGACTTGTAAAGGGAAGAGGGGAGATTTGGCTTACATCTTTTTGTTTCCTAATTTGAAAACAACCCAGAAACTTTGTTTTAAAAAAGTCTCTCTATGCTCTTAAAAGGGGTTGTCAGCAATCTGTAAGGAAACAACCTATTCACCAACTTATAGCACCCTAAGGAGGGAAAGTTTTAGCCAGACCATATATAAATATGCATTTTGCTCCTGATAAAATCTGTTTAACTCCAGCATCTAATAATATCTGGACAAAAAGATCTCTTTGTTAAAGCTCATACACTTTTACTTTCTATAGGGATCTTATAATGCACGTTCCCCATGGTCACCAAAAATCAGGTAAGGCTAGTATTTTCTGCAAATTTATCTTCAGCCGTAACTTGCGTTACCCCTCCCGAGTCTGTGCAGCACAGTGGCTTTGTTCAGGGGGGGTGATGCTGTGCCTGCAGCTGGCTGTGCCCTCAGGTCTTACGGCCCAGGTAAGCCAGCTGAGCTGCTGAGGCTCTCTGGTGTTCCAGCCCCCTCACTTCCCAGCAGGTCCAGCGCAAGGGACAATGCGATTCACAGCTCACCATGAAAAAATATTCGTTAAATGGAAAGAATATATTGTAGTAGAGAGGACCACAGCTTGTGTCCCCCAGAGCACACAGATACAGTGCTGTTGGGGAAATGGGAGCCTTTGTGTGGTGTTTCATGCTGTCAGTCTTGCTTGAGGCAAGTGAGCTTGAGAGTTACTTGTCCAGGTATGGTAACACGAGTGAGCTCAGCAGCATCAGCCAAGCACCATCAACAGAGAGTAGGTGTGATATTCCCGAGCAGGCAGGAGAGTTCCTGCCCCTGTGCTCAGGATAGTTTGGAGGAAACCAGTCTGCCACAGTCGTGCCTCACCTCCCATCTCCCTGCATAACCAGACCATGCTCCCCCCTCAAACACAAGAGCATGCAAGCCCAGTATCAAAAACACCTCTTGCAAATTTAGCTGCAAGTAAGGAGGCAAAGGAGGTTTTAGGGCTTAATTTTCCTCTGCTGTGTCTATATGACTCAGCTGGGACAAAAGGCTTCCAAGGTTTATTTGATGAAGCCTTGGCGAGATCAAGTGTATGATTTGAGGGGAATCTCTCTCCATCTAGCTTATAGAAGAAGATGGTTTTCACCCTGTAGATACTATTCAAATACCATGTACCTGATGTAAGCTCAGCAGCACCATTTTTACTTTGCCATACTAGTCTTGCTTTGGGGCCTGATTTGAGACCCATCAAAGGAACTCAAGCCTTATTCTAGGCACTAACAAGCAGGCCCTTAAAACACACCCAAAAGGCCAAGAAAAAATAAAAATAATCCATTCACCAGCTTTTCAGGCTAAATCTCAAATGCATTTAACATCGAAGAACTCTTGCTGCAAAGCTTATGGGGGGATAAAACAAACAAGCCTCGGTCCGCTGGATTGCTTTAATAAAAGGTTTATTGGAAATATTTTTGTGCAGACATACAACAGTCAACAATGCTGTTCAAAGCTACAAATTGTCTAAGTTTTTCGAACCTTCTAAAAATACAAGTAAATGACCTTCATTTGTATTCAGTCTGAAAGGGAAACAAACTCCACTGTAATGCGATGCTGTATTTAAACTACCAAAGGACATTAATAGGACCTGAAAATGGTAACACTTCTAGAGGAAAAAACCCACACACCACTGCTGCTCTGCTGGGAGCCAATTAAACATCCCCCCACAGCATCAATCCTCTCTGCATATCCAGATTAAAACGTCCCCATCTGAAACAATATTTAAGCAATTCGAGTACAGATATGACAGACAAGTGGGCACATGACTTGGCTCGCTGATGAAAAAGATGCTGTTAAGATCCTGTCACTCAAGACGCTGAATATTTGACCTCCCAGTGCATTGGGCTGCACTTTGGGGGCATGTGGAGGGACAGGGGGAGGTTTTCAAATCAGACAATTCTTCCAACACACATGCACATGGTCCCAGAGGGCTGGGCTGCCTCATTGCTGTATATCTGGAGCCCTTTCTTTTTTTTTTTTTTCCTTTTTTTTCTTTCTTTTTTTTTTTTTTTTTTACAAAAAAGAGTTTAGAAACAACTTTGAGCAACTTTCCAATCTATGAGGTCTTGACCATAAGAAGAACAAGTACCCTCATTCCCTTCCTGAATCAAAATATCAACCAGAAGGGCAAAGGAGAGCATATGCACTGTCTGGTAAACTCCATGTTTTCTAAGAAACCCTGCAGATGTTTTGAAATTGATTAATTTATGCCGAGATGACATCTGGAACATCTTCGCAGGGAAGCCACCCAGTAAGGTAGTTAGAATTTAAAACAATCATGTCTTTCTGTTAATGTTGGCTTTTTCCCTTGGCTTCATCACTCCATAATTACAAGGGTGCTGACCTTCCAGTTATGCATAGTGACAATTTGGCAACGTATTAGACTTTTCTTCATCATTAGAGCTCTGTTTGACTGCCCAGAGCTTGGCTTGACCACACAGAATTTGCCACTTACCCACTTCTATTTCTCTTTAGTAGCTACAGAGATGCTGAAGGAGAACGAACCCCTTGTGGCAGACTTCAGGAGAACTTGTCTTGCCTTCTTCATACATAAAGGCAGGTTTGGATAAACACCAGTACTCAGTTGCTTTACCTTCTGTCCACACCACAAATGAGCAGGCCATGAATCCAAATGAAACAACTTCTAGGCTTCACACTCTATCGCAAAAAGATCCAGGTCCCCAGACTAACAAGGCCCTTGCACCGGCCTGAGGGACAGGAACCTGCCCAGGAGCAACACCTAAGAAGTCCCATTAACTCTACATGAAGAAGGATTCTCAGTCAGGACTGAAATAATTCCAGTGCTCAGTTCTGGTGGGTCCATGAGGCAAACAGTAGCTGGGAAACAATTTAGCAATCTGTCATAACCCATGAAACAACCCTCTAGAGCCAAAGCATGCTAGGCAGGGGGCACTTCTGGCAGGGAAACGTTTCCTTTGTTCAAGCCCAGGACTCAGCTTGGTACCAGGGAAACAGCTTCAGGAGGTAACAGCGCTTCACAAACTCAGAACTCAGCTCTCCTTCTCCCTTCCCAGAGCCACAGGAAGGAACCAAAGAAGAAAGCTTTATCACAGCTCTTCAGGGAAGCCTGAGAAATCCCTCCCTCCTCTAACCTCTGACTGCAGCAGTGGTCTTGGCCAAGATAATTCTGTTTCCCAGTACCTTCACCCCTCCAGACAGCCTATCTGAGAGCACATTCCTGGCCAGATAAACTCAGTCAGGCTGTCAGGGCTTACTGCAGGTCACTGAGAAGTGATCACCTTTGGGATTCACTTGTGGGGCCAAGCAGCACAGGGCACTTTCTGGTTTTCATTTGCCAAAAAAGCTCAAAGCCTCCATTAATCTTATGGCTACATATGGAAAAGGTACAGAAAGAGTTATTCTCTGTACCCATATGGACTTATTTTGATGTCTCCTACTGTACTGACCTGTCCAGTGGCCTTCTCCAGACACACAGCTCTGGTCACAGATGCTGAAAGGTGGTGAAGGCTCTCTTGGGTATCTATAGGATACTAAAGATGAGAGATCAGAGGTCTTTCCTTCTTGGAGTTATTCAGTTTTAAGAAGTCAGTATTAGCAATATTCTAAGACTAGAAAAAATAAAATGGGAATAGGGTTGTATTAACTGTGTAATCAAGCCTACCCACAGAGGACAAGAAAGCTTTAAGAAAAAAAATCAGTATGTATGGTTTCACCAACCCAGACAGCTCAGCACCAGGGAAAATAAGCTCCAGAAAGAAACTACATCTCTGACAGCTCAGGTCATGTCAAAGGCCTCACCTCACCAGCACTAACAGGTAACTTCCAAGGAAGCAGGGGCTATGCTCCTGGAACAGCTCATTTTACCCCTGCTGCCATTGGCAGAGTCCCACCGGCCACTGTCTATGACACAAAAACAACGATGATACCATGCTGTGGAACAGTCAGCTCTTTGTGGCTGCCCCTCTCAGCCTGGCTGGAGAGCCACCCTTCAAAATGGGATCTCCCGCACAGAGAGCTTCTGAGGAACAGTGATACGTCTGCAGATAAGCAACACGCCAAAGAGAAGCATCACTTTAGAGTCACTTGCCCAGTGACACGATTGCTCACACTGGGCCTGACCAGTGGGATGAGAATGGGCCGTGTACAAGTCCAGCCATCAGTCATATCCTCCTGAGCAGCATGGAGGGACAGTTATGAGTTATGGCTAGGAACAACACTTGGATTTGAATTCAAACCTCATATGATACGCACTTTAGCTGTGCCTCTCAAGAGCTGCCTGCGGGACAACCTCATGGCTGGGCTTGGGGAACCCTGCAGGTACAAGGTAGGGACAAGGGTCTGGATCTACTTGGTGCTCAGCATTCTTGAGGAGGCACAGAGCTGCAGCACAGACAAACTCTGTAAGAAATGAGTGCAAGGGTCCTTCCTGACAGGACAGAAGGAGTCTAACTGTCTAGACACTGAGGAACATGCAGGATCAGTGCTGTGTTTCAGAAGCAGAAGCAAACTGCTACCCAGATACATGACGTATAGCACTGACATAAACACAGATAAATTCTCCTCTCCAACCCCTCAGGTATTTCATACTATTACTTTCTTATTAGACTCAACAAGATACAAAGAGCTCTCCTACAAACTGACTGAAGTTTAACGCGTTGATACTGGGTGTTGATCCAAAACTAAGGTAAAATTATCCTCAGTGCTTAACGCCATGAGAAATCTGACAAATCTGAAGTGCTTCTTGGGGTCAAACACCCACTAAAGGGCTGCTCTGCTTCAAACTTGAGCTGTGAGGTGTAACAGCAGAAGTACAGTCAGAGCATTTAAAGATGAAATTAAGTCATTATTTACAAAAGCAAGGGAGAATGTAATTAGGACATCACCAGTTTTCACTGATGACTGGAGGCAATGTGAAACAGCAGATTTAGTGAGTTAGCCCAAAAGGACAAAATAAGCCTGCAGGACAGGGACAATGTCAGGTCCATGCACCTCTCAAGCTCTTGGGTTGTCCATACAGGGCCAAGTTGCACCCAGTGTAGATACTGACCACATTACATTACCTACATTTTACATATTCTGATCCATCTGAGCTTTCTCTTATTTATGACTTTATTCTTATGACTGTCTCCCAGCAAACACACTCCATTACATGCTGTAAAAATAATGTAATCTTGGTAAGAAGAGACTTCCCTGCAGCATCTGCTCTTAGCTGCTGGCTGAGGCAGCGGAAGAGACTGCACAGTTCTGGCATGCACTAAGAGGCGTGTGGTCTAGTGAAGTGCAGATTAGCGAGGCTTGACTGTTATCTTAATTTACAGCCCATATAGTTCATGTTAACTCTACACACATTTTTAGATACATTAGCAGCTTAGTTTGACCTAGATACTTTTATTGGTTATTCGCCATTTCTTCTTGAGAAGTTATTACTGACTTCTCATGCTAGCTCCCTACAGCAAGACCTGAAGCCCTGTCAAGGAAGAGAAAACGTCAACACACTCCTCAGCAGTGCTTAGCTCAGGCTCCCACTTGCCGGCTTCAATTTGCTACTAGGCAATCACTAAAGGAACAGCAGTTTCTATGCAAGCAGTGATTACGGTGTCACAAAAAGCAGCAACCGGATCCAAGTTTAATTTAGGTAAATCACCGCTTCCTTCTGAATATTCAAACCCACCTCCTTCTGGTCAGTGCAAAGAGCTGCCCAGGAAACCCTTTTCTGATCAACCTCAGGTAGTTAAGTCTGGACGGTCACGCAGAAATCTCCCATTCCTTCTGCTCCGATACCCTGTCTAGTTGATAACACTTTCACACAGTGCTTTCAAAGGCTGCTGTTACTGCATTTGCCCTAATGAACAAGGAATTCTGTTGATGCAGAGCAGCTGCCGTTCTCCTTTTGCTGGAATACACCTCATCACTGAAGACAAGCAACTCCAACGGCCAGTCCACAGCATATTACAATACATTAATTCCCATAATGACTCCAAAGAACAAGAAGAATGCCAGGTCTTGACCTGGGTGGGTTCTACAGAATTAACTCAGCTAGAGATTAAGGCCTTACAGTGATGATAAAGTCTGACCCACTAGCCCCAGTGTCACATACTGTATAGCCCTGTGACAAATCCCATGTGCAATTCCCATTGAGCTGACAACCAACACACGTACCTCAGTCTAAGCCACTATTCACTCTAGGGAGGGTCTGTGTTTGTGACACACACTGACCTCAATTTACAGGGAGGTCAAAATGATACAGCCCGTAGTCTGCACTAATAAAATAAATCACATCAGATGACAGCTGCTCCTCCCCAGCATCTCTCATTATGTTCTGTAAATTTCGTTGCAGTAAGTTAAGAACAGAAAAGACTCCAGGATCCCTTCTATTCTCTGCTCAACACGTTTACTTGCCCTTCTTCATTATCCAGAGGCTTTTAAAAGCTTTTTTTCTGTAGCCTCATGAAAAGCCTCCAAATTGTTTACATACCAGTGTTTGGTGTGTGGCTTAAAGTACAAAGACTAAGCTGATCTCATTTTGTCTTGGTGGGAAGTTAATTTTCGTTGTGTTTTTACAAAAGGAAGAAACAATTAGCAGTTCTGAGGAATGGCTTACACCACACATTTCCTAAATAGATTTGGGTTCTAAATAAAAGGAAGTGTTTAACAGGTTATATTAGCATTAAGATTTGGAAGCTCCTGGGATCAGGTTTACTTGCCCCTTATTTATTCTCTGCACTAGTACTTGTGCCTTTAAACAAAATTTATCTCCCAGAAAATACACACATCCACACTCGGCCCCTTGACATTCATGCCTATGGCAAAATTATTTGCACGTTTCCCCTACTGCATAATTGTCTCATTAGCACTGCAGAAAAAAGGTGATGACTTTTTCCTCTGTGCCATCAACCTAATCCAAGACCAATCCTGACTGGTGCTGCAGGAGCAAAATTTGCCTTTTTTAACATGGAAGAGGACTCGGAGCCTCTGAGGTGGCACTGGGAATTGAATTATGACACTTGAGCACTGGCATTTACTCTCAACCCTTAAGGAAGATTAAGCCAGTTGGCCAGGCTTGTGCTTTCCTTTCCCTTGCTAAACATAAATATTCATATTTAAATTGCTTTCGGATATATTTAAATCAATAAAAAAATCTGGATGACGGTCAATAGGGCAGAAAACAACGCCAACTTTCTAAATACACAGATGTAGTATATACACTAACCACAAAACCTGGCTTAAACACAGCAGTATTTACTTTATACTATTCAGAAACATGGCTTGGCGACTAAAATTAATAGAACTTGTCTGGAGGACAGCATAAGCTTTCTAAGAGCTCTTTCAGCTTTAACTTATGCACCAGTTTTTGCCTTTTTTCCCCCCGCCCTCCAAATTCCAACCTATGCAGCAGCACGCCTGTCCCACTGGCACAGCAAGGCCATGGAGTCTGCATTTCTTCCAGGGCTCACTGGTCTGAAGCCTGGGAAGCCTGTTGATGGATCAGGTCTAGAAGAGGGACTGGTTTGGCTGAACAAACAAAACAGCAGGTCTTCTCTTTACAACGACCAGCTCTGTTTGTGTACAAGCGTGTACACACGTGTGTGTAAACCCTTCCTAACTTTTCTTTGCAAACCTATCCTACCTGGTCCGGGAAATGCTTCTTTAGGGTTACAGCATCAGCCTCCTGCGTGGATGCACATCTTCTGTATCAACATATCTGATAAGATCGTACCTTTAAAAATTCTCACTGTTTTGTTCTACTGTTAAACTGGGAATGCGGTTACGGAGGGAAATCCCTAGCTACATTTGAAGTGCACACCCAAATACATCATGAAGCGTTAGGAGGAGGCACCTATTTGAGTTAATCTTTGTGTACAATGCCATGCACTCAAGACAGCTGCCCTGTCAAGCTCTTTGACTTCCACATCTTGGCTTTGTGAGTAAGCTAT
Source organism: Pyrocephalus nanus (assembly GCA_038380795.1). Lineage (NCBI taxonomy): Eukaryota > Metazoa > Chordata > Aves > Passeriformes > Tyrannidae > Pyrocephalus > Pyrocephalus nanus. The sequence goes on from CM076259.1 coordinate 46,079,236, forward strand.
TAACTGGGTTTCAGAAAGCTAGGACAGATCCCTAATAAATCCTGTAAGAGGGCAAGAAATATTCTAAGTAATTGTTTGCTATCTTGTGTTAATTCTGTCATAAGAAGGCAAAAAAGCAGTTTTAGCTACAAATTGTATTGCAATCAAAAATTTTACACCAAATGGTGTGTTGAAAATTTCAGCCAAATTAGTAAACAGTGAATACTAGAAGGAGTAAAGTCTGCATGCAGTCGTGTGCACTTGGTCTGGGTGTAACAAAACAGGAAATCTCAGCACCCCGTTCCAATTAAGCAAAGGCTTGTTTCTCATGGAACATAAATTTTCTACTTTTCTCCCAGAACAACCTTATGCTGATGTTTTAAATAGTGGTAAAACATTGTTTTTAATTTCACACCTCACATAGCACAGTCAAATGCTTCATAACAACATAAACAAAACTTTAGGCAGAGCTTTGCGACTAAAGTCAAACAATGATTTCCCCCCCACATTATGTACTCAAGGTTTGCAGGGAGAATACAGAAACTTGTTGGCTAAGGCCACAGAAATGAGTTCTCTGGTGTTCTGGCTACTGCCACCAATTCTAGTCAAGAATGTGTTAACAGCAGATGCATTCATCCAAATCCCATTATTCCCACCACCCATCAGGTAAACCCATTTATTCTATTTCTGTTCTCCTTTTGGTTGTATCGTAGGATCGAACAACTTGCGACTGGGAAACAACACCGTGTTCTTCTTGAGAAAATGCATACCCATCTGAAAAAGCAAAGGAAGAGAAAAAAAAATTACTGGATTAGAGCTCATTTAGAACTTTTAGAAACAGTTTTAGTCATTACAGAAGTTACATGATTGAGACTGCAACCATCTTCACTTCTGTGCTGCGCTTCTGATGCTCACAGCTGGGCACTACATTGCCCACGTGGCACAGAAAGGATGTCTGCTGCCAGCCCCATCCTGCTGCTCCCCTCCCCAGGCCAGGTTAATGTGCACTGTCACTGACTCCCTCTGTGTTAGCCTAGAAAGCTACAGATTGATTTGAATACGTGTACTCCTACAGTGGCAGAGCTTCTTTAAAGACTTAATAGAGAAATTTCAGCTCAACTCCTCTACAGTCTGCTTGATATCAGCAGTTCCTCTGGAGAAACATGGACATGTCTAGCCTGCAACTGGATCTTTGTCACATTCCCCTCTTAACTCCATTCACTCATATTTTGCATAGAGCAAACAAACATACCCTGAAGGTCTCTATTTTGTTAATCCTGCTAGCTAGCACAATCCTTTGGTCTCCCTAGAAATTACTCAGATGAAAATAACCATGTGCCTGATTTCTCTTAAAATATTGTGGACAAGGCAAGTGACATTTCTAACATCATCTGCAAAACACCACAAGGCTGGGAAAACAGTCACAAAAGCTAATGGGCCTACATAGTGAAACATCAGATAGACTTGACCCTACAGAAAATTTTGAATTAAAAACTATAGCAAAGTACAACAGACTTTGTGATGCCAAGGAAATGTGGTTGTCAGGTGTAAATGGGTAATCATAAAGGATAAGAAGGGCAGATTAGCATAGTTAAAAAAAACAAATAGGGCAGGCACAGGCTATACATAACCAGATAATGCTTGGTAGTAGGGAAGCAGGCAAGAGTTGGGAGAATCCAAAAATTAAACCATGGGCAACTCTCCATGGGTAACGTTCCATCTCCCCTGAGGAGCTCTGGAAGCAGGAGCTTGAGAATTCTCAAATCCTGCCTGAGGTTTATCCCAGACTAAAAAACACATAGTCAGATAAGGACACATCCCAGTTACTACCCAGAGACCTATCAAATGCCTTGCATTAGTCCTCCCTTAATTCTCCCCCCTGCACCAGGTACTGAGGTCAGGTAAGGCTGGAGCACAACACAGAGTGTGACAGAAAGGCACATAGGGCTGAACACCCTCTTAAGATAGGAGGGATATGAGGCTCCCAAGAAGCTATAGACTGGACTTGCTCCCTATGGGCCTGAACGCAGCCTTCTTTGAGGCAGGTGACCAATGCTGGTAGCCAGAAGCAGCCCAGAAGACCAGAAATTAACTGTATCCTGTAAGTGAGGCTTGTTAAATCTTCACCTTAACAACCAAATTGGGACCATGTGACTCAAGCAGAGATGCTCAAGTAGTCCTAATCTTTTCTCTGGTTGATGCCTGTACAGGAAGGGTGGTCAGCAACTCCTATACAGCTGTAAGATGCTGAGAAGAGAGCCCTGCGACACTTGACCACTAGATAATGTGTAGGGTTTTCTCTTCTCTCACAGAATGCAGGTAAATGTCCCCTCTGAAGCCACTGGGATTCCATTGTAGATTCAAGCTCTCAAGGCAGAAGGCAGGCTCCCTTAGCAGGAGAGGTTAGCTGGCCTGAATCTCAAGCACAGCAGGAAATCTTTGCCAGTAAATGGAAGGGATTCAAACAGAAATATGTCACTCCAGTCACATCTTCCTCTTGGAGTGATCGCAGGACAGCATGAACCTTGATTTGATTACATGATTGATCATCCCAATGTCCCATTTTATCTTCCCTGAGCAATTCCATGCCAATATACATACCCCTACAGAGGCAGAGGTTGTTTTTTCCTGCCTCTTGCTTAAGGTTCATGAAGTGTAAACGGTCTTTTGGAAAAAAGTATGTCCATACTGGATCATTGCAAAGGAAATACTACTTACAAAACAGGCTTTCATTTAGAAAGGGGTAGATTGACACTTAAACAAATACCTCTAGCGGGTTTCTTCCATGTTAAGGGCCAGCACCCTGTTAGCTTTTTTGGCTAAGCTGACTTTCCATTGAGAATTTAGCCAAAGACTGTAAGCTTAAGCCCTAAAGACTGAAGCCCATGACCCATAACTTGATATTTGCATGGAGATGGCTTTCCTGTATTGACTTATCCAGTAAGATCACCCAGCGCAGTGAAGTCTTCCATTGCCATGACTACTGCAAATACAGCACTGACCACGAAAGAGTGTGAAGACCATCAGCCCCTGCTTATTTCCAGAGCTATCACAGGCCTGTAAGCAGCCAGGCAGCTCAATCACTCCACAATGTCAATATAAAAGGTAGTGAAAGAAACACGTTCACCACTCTCACACCAGCAGAAAACACCTTAACATGGCAAAAAAAAATGTCAGGCTGTGATCAGTGGTTAAGAGTACCAGGGGTATCCTTACATCTTCATGTTCTTCATCCATCCTGAAATACCAGCAACAAGGGTTTTGTGTGTATGTCATGGGAAAGACCGTGACCCTTGCACATCTCCCTACTTGGCTGAAGCTCAACATTTGGCAGTTCATTTAAAACTTTTTTGTAGATGTTCATACAGGAAGATGAGTTCATATTACATTTTTCTATTCACATTACAATTAAAATTGAACTTCAAGTTGTGTAGGCAGCTTACTGTGCCTTGCAGAATCAGAATGCACACATTTTGAGACCACATCCACACTCCCCAAGCAGCTCTGCATTTCCACTATTTTTAGACCCCATCCAAAAACAATGAAAGTTTCCATCTGCCAGTTACTAGGGAACTTTCCGGAAGTTTGAACTTTTCCCCCAACTCCAGTTTTAAAACCACACCTATGAGCCTGCCCTGGGAACAAGGCCCTCATTGTTCAGCTGTCCTGCAGCAGCCCAAGGAAGGACCACATTTCTTCGGGGCTTTCTGGGCACAAGCCTCTCACGGCTGTCACAGGAGGAAGCACCTTTGTACTAACAGAGAAAAGGCACACTTTTGAATATCTGTCAGTGGGGCTCACTTGTTAAGAGGAGATTCACATTCTCATCAAATCTAAGGTTTCATTAGTACCAGATATTATCAGACAACCTACTGAATTTTAAAAGCATCCTGTTGGGTTTTCTTAAAGCTTTGATATTCTATTAGTAGATCAGAATCTAGTCTCCCATTAGGTTTCCAATTTAACACACTCTTTTTCTGTTTACTGCAATAGCTATTCTGGTCTGTGTGATGCTGGACTACAGCAACCATCTCCATGCATGGGCCTTGAACACAGACAGCAATGTTGTGGAAGCTCAAGAGCATACTCACATGCATCAGCTTCCAAGACCAGGACCAAGAAAGGGTCTTTTTATTGCAAAAAATCTCTTCACAGAAGGACCACCTACAGTTCTAGTCACTTCAGGCATTTATTTTCGAGGCCTTCTACTCCTTGCACTCTCCTCTGATACACAAATTGTCAGTCCCAGGATTTCTTCAGGTAAAAGAGCAGTTTTCACTGGTAGCCCATCAGAACCTCTGCCTGCTGTAGCACTTCACATAATACCACATGCTGTGGTATTATGGTTTAGCATAGTCCAAAGTATAAAAGTGCATCCTTTTGTTTGCCTTTGGAGAAAAATGTCCAAATACAAATCCACTATAATTTTTAGGGAGTTGGTGAGGATGGGAGTGACTTAAAAAAAAAACAACAAAACAAAACAACAAACTAAAACAAACCCTCTTTTAGTAAATGTTGCTTTTGAGATAGCAAAAATCTCTCCGACATAAGAAAAAACCTTAGGCTATCACTTGACCAGCCAAATCTCTCTCAGGCCAAATGTCTGGTTCTGCACAGTTTTTAAGGATATTTGCTATGATGTCACAGTTCACATTTACAATTAAACAGTAAATGCTAACCCAGCTTTGACTTCTCTAGCAACACACTTCCACTTAACCTGGGAAAGGGAGAGCTGCTTAAAATCTTGAACAGTTTGACTAATGCTTACAGAAATCATTAATTTCTCTGCTGATAAATAGTGCCTGTGTTTTCTAAAGGACCGAAGAATTATTCCTGACAAATGACCCCATCTCTTTCATCCCAGATACTAACCTACTGGCATTTGCATGTCAAAAATAGAGTCAGATGCCACAGCATCAATTCTAAACTGATTATTCCTACTTCTTTTTCTTAAGTTGATTTTAGAAGATTCCAACTCCAATTAACATCAACAAACATATAGCTTGGAAAAAATACAGAATGAATATTATATTTCAAACACATGCAAGATAAGAGGAAAAGGAGATTAAAACCATCTCAGGTAGTTACCCCGTTGTTTTTCAAATCAAAATGCATCAGCAGAAAAGCGAGAGGAAGAAGGTGTCTGCTAGTGGAGAATAAATGGTGGGATTAGAGCCCTCAGCATGAAGGCATTATTATTATTTATTGTTTGTCAGCCCCCATACTGTGAAATGAACCTCAGATGACAGGTGCTTTTTCTCAGCTGATTAATAAGGTGCAAACCATATGCTCTGTGTTCAGATTTTCTCTATGCAATCACTATATTCTGTCATAGAAAGAGGGATTTTCTTTGCTAGCACAGGAAATCTGGGCCAAGTGCAGTAATCCTCATTCAGGCATGGCTATTGGCATTTCAGGGGGAGTTCTGCCAAAGCCATGCTTTAAGGGGAGAGGGATCCACACCTATTTTTAAAAGGCATGCTGAGACAACTGATAACTAACACTGGCAGGGATATTACAGGAGGAAAACTAGACTGGAGGGATGTTGCGTGATTTTCTTTATAGACAGACAGGTCTGAGGGTACCTGAGCAAGAGGGAAGCATCACTGCTCCCATTCTGCTGGTGAGGATCTGGAGGCACAGGTGATACAGCTCAGTCACACAGAAGGAAAGGGGAGGTCAGAGCCATCTTATGAATCTACAGAGATTGTCTAAAGGAGGTGCTACTTTCAAAAAGTCATAGCAAAAAAAAGACAGAGATTTGGATGGAAACCTGGAGAAAACCTCATTGCCAGCAAACCTTCTGAGTAAGAGCTTTTGCAAGTCATTACTGCTCGTTTCCTCAAGTGTGAACCCTACAGCAAGCTAAAGGGAAGGGTCCAAGGACACATCTGAGAGGAGCCTGGTAACATTTCCTGCTTAATCTTAAGAGGCTTCAGAAAGCAGATGGCATCAAGGAATGCCCTATTTCACCGGACACCTCTGCCAGGAGACAGACCAAGCCTGGGTGCCAGCATCGTCACTGCTGGCTACATGATTCCACTAAGATGGTTTTATGCTAGCACATGGGCTGGACGACCACATAAAACTTCCACTGAAGACAATGCCATCCGAATTTATTTTTAAAGTAAATTTCTCAGACATTACACTGATAGGAAAAAAACACAATCTCTGATAGTACAAGCTAGCAGATAGATTTCTTTCATGCTTCTGACAGCTCTACTCAATTCAAGAACACACAAACAAAGTCAGAGCGAGAAAAATAGCCATGAAAGTTTTACTTTAAGGGCATACCCTTCCAGGGGCTCCTCTCCAAGGCAGCCACTCTGAGACAGTTTCTTTAGGGAGGGAAGCATTTAAGAGACTAATTCTGGCTGGCACTCCTGAACAGCACTGACATGGCACTGGCTGTGTGGTTCTGCTACCCACTTTAGGGGCTGGATCCACAGAAGCCTCGTGCCATATTGGAGCACTCCAGCTACAAATCATGCCTGAAAGTCTTGTGCTGTGCTAGTGCTTTTGTAGACAGGCTGACTTACCAAAAGAGAGCTAAGGAAACACACACAGGATGAGCTTCTGCCTTTCTCACAGGGCTGTGCAGACTAAACTCAGTTAGCTCTTTCCTCCCACTGCAGACCACTAGCAGTAGCCTGGAAACTCTTCATAAGATTTTTCTCCTTTCCATGTGATTGGAAACAAAGCTATTTAAGCATTGCTTCATCTCAAAACGTTTGGAAGTAGTTGTTGTAAAAAATAAAGTGATTCTCAAACTAGTACTGCACCTTCACAATCTGTGGGAAATTCAATCCCGTTTTCATTCCTTGTTGGGAGTAGGGCCATTTATTTGCCTAAGCCTTCATCAGTGCTAATGGAACTAACCATTTTCCTGCTTCATATGCAAGTGAAAGATTCGGAGTTGAAGTCACACAAGCAATTTTTGGTCTTCACAGGCTGGTAGCTTAGGGCCTGGTAGAAACATGAACAATTCAAGACTTCAAACACAGCGCTTGTAGCGTGATTTAAGATACTGGCCTGGCATGTCAAGGCTACTGCCCTATTCATCAACTCTTTGCTTTGAAGATCTCTAGCATTTAGTAAACAGTTTAGGGTTGTGAAAACAGCATATGTGTTCCCTGGATTTCACATGGCCTTGTACATATAGCAGCTATGCAACACTGGAAAATAATATTTGACAAGAGATGACAGAAGTCATGGATACACCACAAAAAGCATCTTTCAGTCCTAACAGTTTCACAATCAAAATTTATGTTCATGTGAAAAACAGACTGCTGATTGTAACCTGTCCTGACTGGCCTGACTCATTTAGCATTTAATCATTTGGACTGATTATATAGGGAAGTTGGTTATCCAAACTAGGATTTATTTTGATCTCATTTTTCTTTCCCAATAGCTGTTTACCTACTAATAACCTGATGATGTGTTCTATGAGACTAAAAGCACATATTAAGAGTGACTAGTCACCTCTGGTGTATCTCTCTTCTGTACCCTGTTAAGGCTTTACAGCAGACTACTTTGACAGCAATTTATCTAAGCATTTTACAGATTTCTTCTGCCAATCATAGCTTTTGGAATCTTCTCAAAGAGCATGTTTGCATGTACAAAGCTGTGCTGCTATCAGCACTCCTGGCTCCTTGACACAAAGTATTAAACACTGGCACAGACGTAGTCCACAGGGCTGCTCTGCACACCAGCCTCTCTTTCCAGGAGCACTGGATTGATTGCTGAGAACCCTATATCAATTTACAGTGATGACCTTGCAACAGATCTATGAAGGACAAAGACTATCAGATCCATCACTGTCCCACCCCTTCTTGTCAAATTCCCTGCAGAAAACAGGAATACCTCAGGTATTTGGGTTTTCAAATCCCAGCCCTGACTCCATGACCTGAACCATAACAGCTCTGCTACAGAAGATGACACAGCTAGCAATGAGATTTGATTTCAGTGACTCTTGAGCAGCCAGGGGTGTCACTTCTCACTGCAATGGCAATATGAAACTCAAATCCTGAGTGCCTGTCCCTTGCCCTGTGCGCTGCAGCACTGCTCACTGGGGGGGCTGTTTTCTTTAGTAAGATGAGCATATTTTGACCACTAGTTTAACCACAAGAGAGACTGCACTTTAGCAATACAAGGGGCTGACTGGACTTCCAAGACAGCATGGTCCTTCAGTGTATCTGGCCCACAGAGGTGTTAACGATGATTTTTAATATTGTGGAAGACTTTCTAACACTGACAAAACCCTACCATGTCCAATATATACAAGGCCTATTCCTCTAGGAAGATGGATGACCTGTACACTAACAAGAAATGCAATTTATTCTAAATAGCAGCAGTAGCAAGATGTGACGTTACAACTCTTCCTCCAGCAGTGGCCAAAGAGGGAAAGGAGAGAGGCAGCTCTGCAGGCCACGGCTTTCTTCATCAGCAAAACGCAGAACCCCAAGTGGCATTATTGAAACACGGCTGTATTCTCAGCTAACCACAGCTAATATGATTTCTCATACAGAAACTATTTCTATCTAAGCTAGGCTCTATTACAGCACTTATTTTATGCCAAGTTTTTGATTTTTACAGTATTCTTAAGACTATGAGCATTCTACCTTTAGAGAACCTGCTTACTGGGGTTTTGTCATTTGGGCCTGTTGATTGGTTCCTGGGGAATTAACCGCATTTGAGCTCCACTCGCCTAAGGCCAAATACACTAATTCCACTTCCAAATGTACGTGTCTTGCTTGGCAGCTCAGACTCTGTGCTAGACTACCTCTACCTACAATTTAATTAAAAAATAATCACTCTTCACTTCACTCATCTGGGACTGACTGCCGTGAAACACGCACGCGTACACGATCCGCTACTTACGTGATACACTTTGCTGGACAGAATGAGCACGGAAAAGGCTCGGAGGAGTTTTCCTGCCAAGCCTTTTTAACAAATGATCACGTTCGTTCACGCTGAGGGAGAGAGAAAGAAAAAAGAAAAAATTGCCAGTGAGTAACCAGATAATTTCAAGGTAAAAGTCAGCTGTATTTAAAAAGTACTCAGCAGCTTTGATTCTGTCAATATTTGAGATGGTTATAGCACGAAAAAGAATTTCCCCTTTTTTTGTTTAAACTGCACATTATCAAGAGAACTGTCTAATGATGGAAACTCATCCTTTCTAAGGACACTTTGTGTAAGTCTATTTTTAGTCAGTCCATCTCTAATATTACCATTATTGTAATTTCTGAATGGCTGATGCCTCTAAATTATTACAAACCATATTAGAAGTCTGACCAAATAATACAGAACATTAAAAAGAAGATTTCTCTTTAGTATTATATACATTAATCACAGCACCCACAAATGGCCTTAGGGAGAAGGAGCAAAGCATTGAAGCTTAGCACAAGGCAGAAGGCTTCTATCACACCTGCAAAACAATCTGGAGCAACAAAAGGTGGGACCCATAGTTAATTCTGTCTCCTAAAGAACATTCTCATTTTCCTCATGTGAGAAAGGAAACTTTCTATCCTTTTTTTTTTTTTTTAAAGAACAACTGAAAACTTTGTTTTTCACACTTCCTGTCAAAGGTCTGAAAAAATTAATGCTGAATTTACAAAAAGTAAAAATACAAAAGGTGAAAAATAGAGTATGCTTACAACAGGTATAACACACATAAACAAATCATTCAAAACACAACATTCATTTAATCAATGAACATTTAATCAAGAACATGCCCAGAATTAATGAATGATGACTAAGATCCTGACCTTTCAAAACACTTAATTATGTATACAAGTCCCACTAAGTTTGATGGGGGTTTAAAATAACATTGGATAGGATTTTAGAATAACGTTATCAAATCTCACTGCACTGGAGCCTCAAATAACTTGAATATCAGATTCTTTTCAGAAAGATATTACAGTCTACTTTAGTTCAAAGTTCTCTGCAACTGGGCTGTTTTTTCCATCTCACCCTTGTTCCTAACACTGAGATGGAGCTAGTGCATAGAAGCTGGAGCAGCTCCTTGCAGTGTCTTTGTCCCATTTGCACCACATTTACACTGTGTCTCCACTTTCACAGTCTGCTTTTTCTTTCACATCTTTATTCACAAGCAGTAATTCCACTGGTTATGCTGAAAACATGGATACATGCCTGAATGCCAATGCTGATATCTTTCTTGGATTAGATTACAAATGCACATGCATTTGGTATATGAAATGGAAATCCCAGCAAGCACAGCTGCCGCAGTCAACAAGCTTACAACAGCTTTAAACAAACAACTCCCTTTCATTGAAGCAGTTTGCTAACTTCAAACAAGAAAGTAACTGAAGAATCTCTGAGATGCCTATAATATGTAATCCAGCCACGCAGGCTTATATTCCACTTAATAGTCCATTAAGGTAACAGCCAGGCTCACTCCTCTGTTCAGTGCACAATGAGATGTCCACAAAAGAAAGGGAGGAATCCTTCTCTTTTTCCTGGGGTCTATAAGCTCACACACCTGAACTGGAAACTTGTAGAGCATTCAGACTCCTCCTTTAAAAGGTTAAAAACTGTCAAGTGTTTTCAGACACTTGGTCTCCCCCCCCCAGACCCCCCCCCATTCTCCCCCCCTCCCATCTTCCACAGAATCACACCTGCAACAGATATGCCAAGTTGCTTTCTCTGCCTGCAATCAGTAGTACTCCCTCAATACAAAACAGAAGTCGATGAAAGATTTGGAAGCAAAGGTATAGATTCCAACTGAGTTTGTCAAAAAATCCCTACGAACTCTTGGAGCATGAGGTCTGCATGTGTTCAAAAAAGAGAAGGTCACAGATTTCCATTAAAACCAGGGTTACAGCATGAAAGCTTCTAAAATCTTGGAGGACCCAACTGCTTAAAAAACCAAAGACTGGTTGTTGTCTGTAAAAAAAAAAATCAAGTCCATACAGAAAAATTTCTAACTGTTCCAAGCAGGCAGCCTAATAGAAAGCATGTACTACAAAGAAGCACCAGGTAAGGGTGATGCAATGGAAGGCAAGAAGCAAGACATGAGACTTCTTTAACCTTTAACAGTTTGCTCACAAAGTTGGCGGCCTGCAGAACCAATCATTACCAGTGCATGTGCAAATTAGTGATGCTGTATTGTACAACCTCCCGCTGATAGCAGAGGACTGCTGGGTAACCTGCTGGTGTAGTAAAACACTCTCTGAACCAACTGCTGTCCTTGAATGACAAAGTGGAACACATGTTCACCTTCTGCAGGTGAAGAATATGCAAGAAGAGTCTTTCCCATCTCAGTGAGAGAACTGGAGGGCAATTTAAAGAAGGAAACTTAAATCAATCAAAAATATTTATTTTAAGGGACAAATAAGCAATATTTGCCACAAAATTCTTACACTGAGAATGGAGTCAATCATAGCAGCAAAAAGCGTGAGGAACAAATTCTTCATCTGCCTGTCTACCACACAGCAACAGATGAAGTGCAGGTCAATAATGCTTAGCTCCTCAGGCTTCTGGATGAAATGCGTGGAGGAAAGTGTGTTGTCAAGGGACTTCTAAACAGGAACCACACATTGCAGCTTTAAGAAAGCCAAAGCTACACGATCTTTGATATTGCTAACTATAATCAACAGTTTCAAAACTGAATTCACATCTGATTTTCCATCTGGGAAATTATATTGCATTATATCTATGCAGAGAAAGAAAAACTCATGAAAAATCAGAGTATTTGTGGTTTAAGTAGAAGGGATGACTAAACAGACTGCAAGTCAAGACCAGTCAAGTACTATAAAATAAGCTCTTAATACACAGAGGTTAATGCAACACAGCTCTTCTGAAATGGATGAGTATTTGATTTATTAAGAGATATTAGATCTCCCAATACAAACCCTGAAAGGAAGTAAAGTGGCTTTCTTAAAGTGTTTGCACTCCCATCGAGTCCCCGCTTTCAGAAAAGGTTTTTGTCTGCTGCCAACAGGTAACAAACTGAAGACCTCTCAGTCTCCCTCACACTTGGATACAAAACTAGTAACAACACTGGACTCACAGGCAACATGTTAAGCCTTGTTAACAGAAATACTGCTTGTTAACAATCCTGAGCATTAGCCACGATTTTCAATTCAATTCTGCTTTCCAGTGACTCAGAGTCAATGCCTAAGCACCCCCATGGGGTCTAAGGATGGCATCTTAAGATGAATTGAGGCAAAAGGATAAGAGATCATAAGATCATACTCCAAATACGGGATAGTTGTGTTCATATTCAGGACCTCAAAAATTGTGTCAGAATGGAAGAAATCACAAACTTGGACATTCTTATAGAAAGCGATAGTGAAATATGCTTTAGCTGGTGACCTCCGGGGGGGGGGGGGTAAGGGAGAGGCACCATCTATTTGTAATTATATGAAGGACAAAGGACACAGACAAAATGCTTTGAACTAAACAAATAGTAGATCAGAACAATAACTATTAAAATGACCCAACTCTGAGGGTTACTATGAAAAAAAGGATTAAAAAAAAGTCAGTACGCAAGTCAGCTAAATGCAGATTCAGTTGCTATCAATAATGCAGAATACCTGGGGCCAGGAATACTTTTGCAATGGCTTCATAAGAGGGCTAAGATGACTTCTGCCTGCCTGGAAGTCTGTGCTAAAAACATCACACAAATTCATTAAGTGAATGACAAATCAAAAGGTAAACTAAAGGTAACACATTATTTCATAACAATGTTTTCAATTCCATGAATAAAATGACTCTTCCATCTTCCTATCTGAATAGCTCTAAGGTGTCAACAGAGACCTTCATTTAATCTTTGTGTTCTGTTCTTCTCATCCCTCACAAAAGCAAACAGCCCTTAAATCTCAGCAACAAACATCTGGCTTTACACATTCAAATGAGGTGCATCAAAACAAACAGAATAATTCAAAGCTGACCACAAGGTTCTGCTGTCTCATTTGCTGAAGTAATTAAAAAAAGATGAGCTTCACTACCAATTAGCTCTACTGAGCACTAATTAGTGTTAATGAGGATTTGCAGTATTTGGTATAGCTTGACCCAGAATGTCCTCCTGAGTCCACTAATTGGCTGGTGGGAAAAGCAGGGATCACAAAAAAGGGAGGGTTAAAGTGGATGCAGGTGTCTCTTAAAATTGGATCTTCCCTGACAAAACACATACATAGCCTAGTTAAAAAAATACAAAATAAAAAATCAGATCCCTCCTTCTCTTACAAGAGCTGAACTCTTTGTTTGTGTTTTGTTACAGTTTGCTAGAGCAGATAGTAGAAACACACCAAATGTGCAAAGACACTCATTACTGTTGGTTTTAACTCACTGCTCCTCTTCAGTCAGATAGACACATATGAAATGACTTGCTCTGTTTCTACTTTTCCACTTTGCAGAAGGCAGAACTGAGGTATTAGTGAAGCCTTACTGGGGCTGCTAGAGATGACGTAACTAATACACACAAGCACACTTCCCAGCTGCCTCAAAAACATGCAAAGAACCTGTGGCAGAAGCATGGCTCTTCAGTGCAAGATACTCAGCATCTGTGGGTAAGCCCAAAAAACAAGAAAGCTGCAGCTGTTTTCCCTGTCTGAATAACTATGAAGCCCTCACTAGATTGCCTGCATGTGCAGCATCACTGTTTCTTCTATCCTAAAGCACTGCTGCAGCATATAGCAACAGGTAAAATCATTGTACGGCTTGGTTTAAAATAGAAAATCCTCCAAGGCTGAGGCTGAAGTTTTGCCCTTAACTCCACAGCCATACCCCTGCCTATAGGCATTTTCAGAAAAAGCAGCAGATAAGCCCTTGTTCAGCCTCTTTCCTTCCACTGCCACATACTCTGCTAAACACATTGTTGCCTGAGAAGTCCTGGCTGGCCTGCATTCCTCTCCTATTGGAAGAAACATCTTGCAATCCATTGTCCACAACTGCAACGGCAGGGAGGGGAAGGAATGAGGGAGGGGAGAAGTTTTTGCAAAATATCCCACGTGGCCACATACACAGTGAAAGATTGGAACGTTTCTAACCTTGCCATCTTTAGGTGTGGATTAGATTTTGAGGGGAAAAGAAGATATTCTTCTCTCCCTTTTAAAATTTTAGAATTAAAACATAATAATTCATCGCTTCCATACCAACAGTAACTTACACAAAAGTTTGTTGTTTCTTGTTGACATTTTTCAGTCACTGAAAAACACAACAAAATAAATACACAGAGCAATAAGAAAGGTCTGAAGCAGACTTCTCCAGCTTTGATCAATTCTAATCACCAAATCCTTTAAACAAGCAGATTGTTGATCTTCATTCTCTTGGTTCTCAAACTCCATTAAGTGTCTTCTGAAGAAGAACTGGGGGTTCAAGCACTATGGCTTCTCCCCATCTGTTATCTGGCAAAGAGGACTTACAGATCCCTCTCTGGCTGCTAGGACATACCTGAGGATTTATTGACAAGTTCCATCCACCTTTCACTCATTGCTTAAAGGGTTACAGCATCAATCATGGTCCTGGCAGACGGAGAACAAGTACCTTACACCAGGCAGAGTCTGTGGCCACGCCTTTGTAATTGGCCAGAGAAGACCTATTTTTCTTCTTCAGATACTCCCTTCTAGCTGAAGGTACTCCCCCAGAAAGCTGCAGGCCTTGGCTTAACTTGTTTTCTTTTAGTTTAGACTCAACTGCATTACTTGAATGTGCATACAGGAACTGTTAAGCGTTATGCAGTGGACAGAGAAATAACTAACACAGGCTTGGCATAAGGAGAATGTACAAACAACATTATTGCAGACAAGGAACTCAAAATTAAAGCATGAAAATCATCTCAAATGCAAGTCACACTAATGTTGAGGGTTCAGCAAAACTCTATGCCTAAACACCCAGAACAACCCAGGGCAGTGGAAGAAAGGCTTGACTGGGTAAGTGAGCAAATATACCTTCATCTTCTGCGCTTCAGAGACATCATAGAGAGGAATCACCTTCCTACAGAACAGCACAAGCAGCAACGATGGGCATCTGCTGGTTTTTTGATCCACAAAGAGGAGATGTTATTTTTTGTTATCTAGCACTGGATTGCAGGAATGTTTTACTCTGAGGGCAGAGGAGGAGGTCTTCTTAATTTAAAAGGTAAACAGGCATTACCGATAATGAAGCTGCAGTGTAATCAAAGGAAACCTCTGGAGCATTTCAGCAGGAAGTGTCCGAAGCATATAAACAGTAAACCAAAAATCAGCATTTTCTTTGCAGAGTCAGTGTCTACACACACTGATCCTGAGTCACTTTGGATCCAGCTGAAATAGACATCTCAAACCATCCTCCTTTTGCATTCTACTGTAAAAACTCAGCGAGCCAT
Source organism: Pyrocephalus nanus (assembly GCA_038380795.1). Taxonomy (NCBI): domain Eukaryota; kingdom Metazoa; phylum Chordata; class Aves; order Passeriformes; family Tyrannidae; genus Pyrocephalus; species Pyrocephalus nanus. The sequence continues at coordinate 46,094,543 of CM076259.1, forward strand.
CAGCAAAAAAAGTATGCCTAGGAGACCAAAGGGTCACCAGCACAAACCACAGAGAAATGAAGACAAAAGTGTCGCCTCTCTCACTTGCAGGTTGTGAGGTGCAAGAAGTAACCTGTCCGAAGCAACTCCTGCAGCAGACAGCCATTGTTTAAGGAGTACCAAGTCCTTGCTGAGGGCTCAGCAACAGCCAGCTTTCCAGGGAAGCTGAGCCCTTATGCCTTGTTAGTTCAGCAGCTCCCCTCCAGCAGGCTTTCCTAGCACATGTGACAGCCACAGAAGAGAAACTCCCCTTCCCTAGATGGGAGAAAACTCTTTACGGAACTTTCCTTCTTTATGAACCACATTTGACATTAACCAGCCAAATGTTTGCCTGTTAAGCATCAAATGTATCTGGACGTGTGGCCCTGCAAGGCTGATTTGGAACCTACTGGGAGCAGCCATGTAGTAGGAAGCTCTCCAGGCCTGCAACATGGGGTACTTAGCTCCTAAACGCTTTTCAAAGACTACTTCTTAGAACTGAGGGGTATTTATTGGGTTTGCAAAGCAAGTGGGGGGCAGTGGAGGTCTACAGAGGTGGCTTCTGTGAGAAGCTGCCAGAAGCTTCCCCCATGTCCTACCGAGTCAGTGCCACATAGCCCAAAGACAGAGGATGAGTAACAGAGCAGCTTTGAGGGGAACCTGGTGCCCAGTCAGGGTGAACCTGCAATAAGACCAAGCACATTTTAAAAATACCATCTAAAAAAATTAGACATGAAACATCACATTCCTCTCTGAAATGCAACAACGCTAAGAAAATAACTGAAATATCTCTCTGCTTAAAATATCTTCCATTTCTAAGCACTGCAAATACCATGCATGTGTTTATACTTCCTTGAGATGGGGGAGGGGGGGAGCAAACACCCTTGTTAGCTGTCCCAAAGTCAACCAATTTAAAACTGCCCAGTTTTGCCTTCAGCCTTTCCAAAATGTGGGAACTGACTCAGTTTAAACATTTCAGAAGCAGCAAAGGCAAAGCGTGGCTTGCTGCTTTTCAGCTATCCTCCTTTTGGTATCAGTGCTGCTAACTTCTTGTCCCTAAGTGCCTCACTTTGCACTTACTCTACTAGGTGCTTGGTCATATGCTTTACAGATAAGGTGGCAATACAGTTGCAATTATAACATTCTTTTCCTACTCACTCATTTTTTTCAGAGGCAGTCACCTTGGAGGTTGAAGTTTTCCATGCTTGGTCTCTATGTACAGATGGTTTTTTTTGGTTTGGGGTCTTTGTGTGTGGTTTGTGTTTTGTTTTGTTCTTTTTTTATCCAAGTTTTCTGGATTTTCCATGTAAATCCACTTACATACTCTTACTTAAGTTCAAGTTACTTCTGTCTTCAAAAACTCCAAACTCCTCTTATCAGCTTTTTTCTTCCTTTTCTTTAGAGATAAAATAAAAGCTTAAGAATAAAGCTTAAGAACAGCTCAGGGCAACAACAAAAAATGGTGAACTTTGAAAGTGTCATGATACAATTTAGAATACAGCCCGGGACATTTGGCTGATCTGTAAAAAAACCCAAACTGCCTTTCTGTAAGCTTTAAAGTATTTTGTAATTGTCCACTAAATATTTAATACCTAATACAACTTGTGTTTTCTTGTTCTTGCTGTGCATAACTTAGCACTTTATTCTTTACTGCAAATCAGAAGGGTGAATACCGACTGTCCTGCCTCTCTTCCCAGACCGTGTAAGCCAGGAGAGGAGCCAGGGTCCAGGCAGACTGCTGAAGCCATTAAGCTGGAACAGTTGTTATGGAGCAGTTCTCCTGCTGTGCAGCCTGGAGGGAAGATTTTTTCTCTCCCCTGCGGAGATCCCCAGTGCCCAAGCCAGTAACTTAGGATTAGGCATCAGAGGGATTGGCCCCTTAATCAGTCTTAATTCTCATCTTGTTATGTTCTCTTTTTTCTAATCTTTCTTTTCAATTTACGGCTTCATTTTGGCCTTTGTGCTGATACTGTACCTCCGTCAACTTTGACTTTGGTAGCAGATTTGATCACAGCCCTAAATCCTTCTCCAGGTCACCAGGTTTTAACCCTATTTGTGCAATGGATCTCCCTCAAGGTTACGTGATAGGTACAATGAGGATGTGAAATAATTAACTGCACAGGAGAAGAGGCATGCCAGCTCCAACTAGTTTGTACTAGCAACCAGGCACCTGGTCCCCAGTGTCAGTGGAACATGGTAACTTCCCCCTTCAACCCTCTGGCCAGATTTTGAAACCTCCTCTGTCCCTTCCCAGCTCTGCCCCACAGCCTCCCCACAGTGGAATCAAACCTAGTGATTTCAAATGCCTCACACACATGGGTTAAAAATGCCAGAAATTAACTGTACGTGTTAAAACAAGGTAATAATGTGATGATTCCTTACTGATATGGGACAGGAGGGAGAGAGAAAGGGTCAAGTGTAAAATAAAACAAGATTATGCATTTTCCACCTACCATACATGAATGTTTACCATATGGAATCAAAGAATTAAAAAAAACCCCACTGATATCATTTTATGTGCTTTTTGCTAGTAAAAGGAGTCTAATATCTTTTTACTAGAAAAGCTGCAAGGAAAAATCATAAATATGCCAGTCACTTTCTTGCGTATGCTGGTGGAGAAATCTTGCCTTTGCTTCCCAGAAATGGTGTGAAGAACATCTGGAAAAATTGATAAAAAGGATGCTGAAACCTCAGAACCCAAAATACACCTCTCCCTCTTGAACCTCACTTTACGCTCAGCTGCACTGAATGGGCTGGATCCAGATGACAGTCATGCATATCCTGAGCAAATACACTGAAGTCAACTCGTTCATGGAACAAGAATTCAGCTCCAAACATCCAGTGCCATTTAACCAGTTGAAAGCACCAGACTGAGTTTGATTCAAGTAAGATTCATTGTACCTGCTGATGTGAAGGGCCCTTACTGGCATGGTCTCCCATTTCAAGCAGATGTAATTTGAAATGCATCAATAAAGAGATAAAGTGCTATGAAATATAATGAGCTCAAGCCTCACTCCTGTTGATCTTAACAAAAAAGCTTGCCTCCTCCTCAGGAACCATGAGACCAGGTCCTCACCTCACTCACGTGTTTGCTAAAAGTTAAGTCTATTTTGCACAAGGTTGAGGTCTCTGCTCCTCTCAGTTCTGTGCACAGCCACAAGCCTGAGACACGCTCTCCACGTTCCCCTCTTTTTCCTCCCCAGGGACCTGTGGAGCGGGGAAATCTCCACGGGTACCTATGTCAGCTTACCAATTACCCACTAGGTGATGCAGCTACTGAAATGAGATAGGCATCTACCCTCACACACCAAATAAAACCGAGGCTAAGATAAATAAGGCAACTCACTCTCAGGGCGAGAGCTGGTCATGCACGTTTCACTCAAGCAACAGAGTTAGATTTGGTGAGAAGCACGTAAATGAAAGAGAATCTACACCAGCACGCCTCCTTCTTGGAGGCAGACAGTGGAGAGACTGTGGGGAGCTCCTGTTTTGGGTGCACCAAAAAAATTGTTATGCAATGGAGATGAAAGAGGCACCCCAGCCATCCCCAGTGTGTGTCTGAGAGCAGCAGGAGGAAAGAGGCATACTGAGAAACGCTGCGCAAATGCACACTGCAGCACTTTCTTCCTGCTTGCAGCTGTACCTCACTAGGTCTGTAGTCACTTCCTTTCACCTCTGTTAAAGACAAGACACTGCCTCCCAGAATTCCAAGCCATTTGAAGAAATTCTTCCCAATACTTTAGTGACGTGGGCACTTTTCTGCAACACCCCATACAGGCCCTTCAGCTCCTCGTAAAGTAGGTCATGAAAGCCACGTTCTTCTTCAGTATAAAATAATCTTCTAATCCTGGCCACCAACCAATTAATAGCAGGACAGAAAAAAAAGCAACCAAAAAGCTACTTTCAAAGGGAGCTCTCTGGAAATTCTAAGACAGAGAAACCCTCTGAAACAGGAAATCTACTGTCGCAAAGAGGGTGCTGCACAACTTTGCTCACTCTCCATTAGCTGGCCAGTGGAGCAATAAAGTGACATGGGTTTCCAAAGTAAAGTTTGCTTTGGTGCCTAATCAGGCTTTACTCCACCTGAACTCCTGCTGACTTCAATGACAGGTTAGATGGAGTGAAAAGTGAATGAGGACTTGAAGGTTTGGCCCTTTATGAGCTAAGATTTAAGCTGTAAACTTATTTCAAGACACAAGAATCTCTGCAGCTGAACTCAATGCCACTTTTGAACGCAAACCTGTAGAAAACTTGTTTTTCTTTGTGCAAATCTCACATGTTAACATGATTAAATCTGCTGGGCAGGTGTCTTCTCATGTCCTTGTATGCTTTGGCACACAAGCTGCCTCTCTCACCTTTCCAAATTCATGAAAATTTAACATTAAACCCCGCCTTTTGTTACATGAGTGTGCCAGGGAGCCCCTCTGCCTTCCCACACCAAGGCTTGCTCATGTCACAGCTGGACTGAAGTCCAGCCTGGTGCTGACAAGTTCCCAGGCTGGGGAGGGCAAGTGTGGGTACTCATCTTCCACAGGCAGGCAAGCGTGGCATGGGATCCACCACCAACCCCTTACTGCACAATCCCTCTTGCTGCTTCTCGAGCTCTTTCTTGAATTGCCAGTTTTCCAGCTTCCCTGATGAATCCCCTACTCCTGGAATCATCTGACTGATCATCCCAGTTTCCATGAAAATTAGTTTTTCAGCTGTCCAGATGAGATATACAAAGGAATGAGAACTTGACCCTTTACAGCTCAAAACTATACATTTGATATAATCTCCAAGCCATCACTGTAATGCTATTTTCAAGGGCTTTAGGACCCAGCTGTAGTGCTCAGGGTGCTGACACACTCTGCCCTGCACAGACCATGGTCCCTCACCTACCACTTTCCTTGCTGTTTGCTCCCTGCCATTGGTACAGCAAAAATGTGCACCTGCTTTTTTAGATCAATACAAGCAAGTTCAGTTTTAGAAACTGTTCAAAGGGGCTAAGATTCAGAAGCATGTAACAAGCACTAGTGAAGACATTTTTTATTAGCCCAGAAAAATGTGTCTAGCAAGAACAGTTGGCAGGGTGAAGACCTTCTAAGACACAATATGCATATTTAGGTATCAAGTGGCACACGCAGCTCTCCCAGCACTCCTTCCCCAAATGCAGAGACAACCCAGGTGTTATCTGCTCACATTTTACAGCAATTCAGCTGAGCAACAGCAAACTGATGACATCCTGTTGTGCAAGTCTAGATGCTTTTTGGCCTTTGCGAATTGCTTTTGGTTTAGCAGATTAGTCCTGAACATTCAAATCTTGCACCTCATTTTTTGTCTATCGTCTAGGAAATGATAAAAACAATTAGCTCCCTAAATCCTTCCCTTATCTGTAATTGGGTGTGATTATTTTTTGTTTGTTTGTGAAAAACACTGAACAAAAATAGTGTCCTCTGTATGGCCAGGAAAATAGACCCCGATGACAGCCAGCTTATCTTCCACAGCTGACTGAACAAACCAACAACTAAAGGATTGGAACACTTTCAGGAACACTTCCAACCAAGAGCCGAGGTGACAGACAGACCCGTGGAGTTTTTATGCAGCTCCACACTTTCCATTAGAAATGAGAAGACTCCCGTTACTTTCCCTTCCTGCATAATGTCACATTGCCAGAAATATCCCAAGTGCAATGGGGCTACAGGCAGGAGGGCAGAGCAAAGCATGTGCCTTAGCACACATTTCCACCAGCTTTAAGGAAATTTTTAAAAAGTAAAGAACATGAACCAGACAGACTGTAACTGCAGAAAGTTCCCACTCTGTTTCTTTCCCACCCTCACCCTTCCCTTTGGACAAGCACATGATTTCTAGCAGGTGTGAAAGAGCCAGGAGACAAACAAAAGAGATAAAAGACAGAACAACTCCGAGGAGCACTCAGGAGGCCACAACACAAGCACAGCACACACCAGCTCCTAGCAGGCAGAGGCACTCTACCATTATCTAGTTCACAGATGGACCACCCAGAAAATCTGGGAGCAATTAGGAATGAGAACAAACAAATGTATGGAAAGAAGGGGGGAGGGAAAAGGGGAAGGAGAGCCAGAAGGGATTCCTTACATCATCTCCATGCAAGCGTTTCGGGAATGAAGTGAAGCTATATGGAGGAGGAATGCAGATGAAAGAGTTTGCAGTGAGAATGCAATAAAGTAAAAGGCTATGAAAACATGCAGCGTATGAATGAATTACAACATGGTCATTAAATTTACAGAAAGTCAGGACAGTGTGTAAACAGAGAAGAAACCCATCAAGTTCTTGGAGACACAGACACGCACATATAAACAGATCAAATGTTAAGTGTCTCCCTCGCTGTTAACAGCATATCAACCCGCCTTGCAACCCAGGGATCTATCAGGCAGAAAGCTGACTCACTCTCCTCCTTCAGCTGTCAGTATCTGGCATTAAACACTGGCAGGAAAAACACAAATGCTACAAACCAACACCAATGCAACCTCACATTCTATGCACGGATAGGAACCATAGCAACACCCAAGGGGCTCACACTACCAGAGCCGTGTGCCTGGGAACAGCCAAGTTTCTGCTGGTCTTGTTTCCACTTACCTGGCTGGCATTTAATCTCACAATCAGTCAGCGCCTCCCAACACCAAGTTATACCTTTCTTGCTTGGGAGGCTGATCTGATCATGGCAACCCAAGTGCTTTGGCCCAACCGATTGCAAAGTGAATGCTTAGCCCTCTAAAAACAAGGCCCATTATTTAGTTATATGCCTGATTTAAAGCATCTTTGTTAGTTTTAATTGTGGCATAGAAGGCTGCCTTTGTTGACCAGTCCTGCAAAGTTTGCTTTCTCTTTTCAAATCATTTGATGTGCAGTTTGTCACTTTTGCTAGTGAGCACAACTTATAAACTGTGTTCTGTGGGATCTAAAAGTCACAGCAGAAAAATTACTCTAAATAAAAACTGAAGATACCAAGTGTTTTGAAGTGATATTAATCAATAACACTGTGTTTACTTTGTCTTGGCCTCTGAGAAGCGAACTCTGGTCATTAAGGACATCTTATAAACACACTAAAGTTCACACAAGCATTTTTTAAAGCTTTTCAGTTTACCATAATCGCAGTAAACTCACTCCCTGATAATTTTCTCTAAAAACAGTCCTTATTAACTAACAAGTTCAGTTGAAAAAAAATCTACTATCTGCTCGTCTTAGCAGCAGCTACAATATGGCAATTAGTTTACCTCAGAATAGACATCAAAGGCTCAAAGGATGACCCTGCCCCAGAAGAACAAAATCTTTTAAAAGCCCCATTCCACTCAGTTTGCTAGTTTATAAGGTTTGCTAAAATCCAGTTTAATGATCATGCAGTTTCTTAGCAAGTCATGTGGTGCCATATTGTGTAAGGAACATAAGAGTTAGTTCTAAAACCTTTTTGAACTTCGAGAGCTTTTCCGACCAGCTGATGCAGAACCCCATTCTGAGATGGTAAATGAAACTGTTGGATGTAAAAGCCTGACCATGATTTTCTTTAGCTTCTTTCAGGAAAGACAAAAGTTCCCACACAACACATATTCTCCCCATACAATGGAAGATTCAATAATAGCAATATATTCAAGTCCATATGGTGCAGTTATAAGGGAGAGGCAAAACAAGAAACTGAGAATCCTGAAAGCAACAGGCCTGTAAGCTGTAGTGAAAAAAGCAAGAGCATGAAAAAAACATTAAGGTGAAACTGGATGAAGTAGTAGGGCACACTGGATTAGACAGTTCTCCTTTCAGCTACAATCTTTATATCCTGAGCTGCTGATAGTTCCCTCCCCTAACATGGTTATCATACAATTTCTTAATTTTTTTTGGATGACATATAACAAAGTGCTTTCAAAACCAGTCTGGCCCCGTAGCCAGGTAATAGCACTACATGTTACCAGGCAGGGTGACTGAGCAGCAGTTTCCAACACAGCCTCACAGCAATAATGCAGAAGACATGAAAATGGAAGGGCTGGTTTCAGTGGGGGGGAACAGACATATATGAAAGGGAAAAACAATAAATGAATAATACAGGAGAGAAGTCTTCTTAGCCTGTCTAGAATCAGATTTCAATGGTAAGCGAGAAATAGGGAGGGGAAAGGACGAGAAGGACAAAATGTTGCTTTAAACATTTTAGCACAGTCTTGCCCCACCTCTTTCCATTACTATCACGAAGCATGGCTTTTCCCAGCTCTCTTGTCTTCGTCTCCAACTCCTGAACTTGTTCCAGCAAAGTTTTATGGTAGGTATGCTTAGCCCTGTAACACAAGGAAAAGACAAAACAAAAAAGCCATGTGAACATCTGTTTTGCTGCAAACCCCCAAGTTCACCTGTCAGGGGAGAGGCACAGGGCCTTCCCTTGAAGGATTTGCAAAAGAAGGTACACTATTTCCATGTTAGTTCAGGTTCACAATACCTGGGAAAAAATACATAGGAAATGAGAAAACAAGAGGAGTTCAAATTCAACAGAGATGCTTCAACAGAACACTCAAAACCTAACTAAGCAGCCAAGCTATCTGACACCGCTGCCCTGGGACTGCTCAGGACCCGGGCATTCAGACAAAAGGCTGGGATTCATTGAATATTCAAGGCAGTAAAACAAGATTCCACTTTGTCGTGTGGCACTGCTCTGAAAACCCGAGGAGAGTCTCAGATAGTAATTGCCATTCAAACCCCTTGCTTTTTGTTTATCATTCTGACACGACTAGAAAGGAACTTCTCTCCCCAATGAACTTCCAAACTGACAGTAACAAAACTGGCTGTGTCCTACTTCTTCAGCTTGACGACTGAAAGAGCAACCTATGTACCACACCTGTAACCAAAATTTAGAGTACAATGCCCCCCTTAAAGAGATTTGACCTTTTTACCCCCAGTTTTACCTACTGCTCCACTGCTATTATACCTACACTATATTGATCTAGGGGAGAGAATCTAGTCCCCTTTGTCTTGACATGTACAAAGCAAGAATAAAAAAAGCAGGGATCTTTCTTCAGTGGGTAATTTTTGATCAGCTTTCTCTTTTGTGTCACTTAAAGGAGGATGAATGTCCCATGAGAATATAATGATTTGTAAGTGACTGCAAAAGAAGACAAGATGGAACCAAGTTGGCTGAGACAGTACTTGCTTCATAGCAATAAAATACTATTCTTCAAGTCTAGAGATGGCAAAAATTTCTTTACAAGTTTTATAAAAATCTTACGTGCAGACACTAAAATCTTCAACCAATAATATAAAACAATGCCAAACTCCCTCTAGGAGGCAAAGAATAACTGGTGTATATGTAATTAAAATATAATGAAGATGTATTTATTTTTAAAAGGTATGATACTTATAGCTCCTTCAATGGGGAATAAGAAACAAAGACCACAAAATCTTTGCTGATACTATCGAGGATGACACTGCCTTGATATTAATACTAGGATACCGAAGTCCTGTGGTGTTGCTGAATTAGGCAAATGCCTAAATATGAGAAGCTAAATGAAAACTACTTTCAAAACATATCTGCATTTAAAAGAAAAAAAACCCAGAACAACAAAAGATGACGCATAGCGAAATCTGAAAGTAAAAATTATCAAGATGTACTTAGAAGAACATGCTGTTAGACCAACAGAGGTGTATGATTTGTAACACCAACATACTGTGTAGAGAGAAACGAGTAGTGAGGATATTTTTAAAATGCATAATGCTTCAACAATGTGAGATTACCAACAGCTGCACAGAAATTAATTAGATTCAAGTTGCTATAACTAGTTAGGCTAATGATTAGACTGGTCTCCTCTTTGAGGAAGGGAAACTATAGCTATTAAAATGAGAACGCTTTGAGGCTATTAATTCTTATAATCTTTCTGGTTGACTTCACCATCGCAGCCTTTAATTTAAATAAATACATTGAAATTTTGACCTTGAACTCCTCTCTTACCTTTTAAAGAGGCCATACCTACTACTGTAAACTTGAAGACTGAGCGTGTTTGGAATTTTTCAAATTGTTTATAACCAGTTTTCACCATAGACAAGAACAAATATGTAAAAGTTATTCAATCTCTCCCAAGGCCCATTATCCTCACTGCCACCTTACGAGTCTTGCACTCCAGGGACTGCAGGTATGTGCAAGGATGGGAAGAGCTCTTCGTAAATTTTGGTAATGATTGGAAGGCTCAGGAAATTTTTCACTGTAATGTAAGTACTGAGATACCAATTATGACTAAATTCTTGCCCTCTTGCCTGATTTTGCTGAAATCCACTCTGCATTTTTATGATTCCCACGTAACTCTGTGGCTCAGCTATTTCAAGACTTCCTAGCGCCGGTGACACGTATTCAAGTCACGAGTGCCAACTGTGAGGAAGCACTCACCTTATAAAGCTCTGTTCATTCAGATGGTTGCACAGCTAGAACTTTTACAAGGTAAACCAAGGTACTGAATTCGGGGTAGTGGACCAAAGTTAATAATGTGGTATTTCAACCAAGTATTAATAATAAGCTTCCCTCTAAAAAGAGTTTTCCACATTTCCTCAATTCATTTAAAAAGAAAAAAAAGGTAAAAATAACAGCCTGGAGCTGCAGAGAACGTGGGAGTTAAGTGATGTGTTGACAATTGTAGCCTGTGTAACAAAGGGAACATGTAAAACTCATTCTTGCTTCCAGCATTAGAAGTTTTGAGAGTGGACACAGCACAGCAGTTTAAAAACAGAAGATTTGTATAGGTCTTTTCAATCAACCTTTTCCCAGACAAAAATTCTGTAACATGTTTATGGTATTCTGGCAGTATTTTGTACTGCAATTAGGCATGTACCTTTTGGGTCACATGGATGCTCCTTCTGCAGACATACGCTTCATATCCAAAAGAAACTGAAAGGGATAAATTCCATGATCACGAGAAATCAGAGTTGCTATAATTTTATGGTCAAAACCATATACTGCTGAATTACAGAGAGCGATGTGGTGTAACCACTGCTGTGGAAATGTGCCGGCTGAATTCCAGAGGCCTTAGGCTCCAGTTTTAAATGGCAAGCCTCTTGGAAAGGAAACAGACCTTTACTCCTTCCATATGGCAGTGCTGATAGCTGTGTCATTTCATTTATCCTAGTTAAAATGTTAATGGTGTTAATTTTTCAGTGAGGGGTTAAGGGAAAAAAACAAAACGTCCTGCTCAGAGAACAGAGTTTTTGCTTAATGTTGATAGGAGCCTCCTGTTTAAAATCTGTTGGGAAAATATCTAGTATATCAATCATACACGTTTGTCTTGAGAGCTTCACAATCTCTGTACATTCTTGGTCTGAACCACTGAAAGGATTATGTTGCTGAGATTTCTCCAAGAAATATTAAAGAACAGGCTGAGTCAGTAACAGAGTTTAATATGACTAATAGCTGAGGATGAGCCTGCCATGGTCTGGCCTGTTTTACAATTCATGAGTCATTTTTGCCAAAAACTGATAAGAACAGAGGACAACTTCAGGACACTCAACTATCATGAAAACATTTAAAAAACTAAAGTGTAACCTTAGACATCTTTACATAAATTTGATCCCTGATGCTGCAAACAGTTCATCTCCTATTTAGATTTAATCACAAAAGTTCCACTGACTTCTAAGCAGATAATTTTAAATAATGCCTGACACAGGAGCAAGGCTAAATAAATTTTTTAATTTTTTTTTTTTTTCCCCAGAGCTTTAGGGAGCTGGTCACAGACACAGCTAAGTGTGTAAATTTAAACATTTTGGCTTCACTTTTAGAATTTTAAAATAATTTTCAATTGAAGAAGTTTAGTGAGTGCAACAAAAAGCCCTGTGATATGCTGGACTATTAGATCATAGTATTACCCTGGACAGAAATATTACAGTATGATACCTAGTATTAATTTTAGCAGTAGCTCGTGAAAATTAAGCTAAGGGAGACAATAGGAAAGTGTTTAAGAAGTACGTATCAACACCATATGAATAAAACCCACATTTTTCAGATCTATACATATGACTTGATATCATAAAGATGTTTGAAATGTGCCTGTGTTTGGGAAACTTTCTGATTTTTGTCAATATTTTCTGCAGATTGGTGGACTTTGTAGTGCTAGGTTTACAAATGGACTTGATGCTATTAAAGGTCCTTCCCAATCTAAATGGTTCTGTAATTCTAACAATCTTCTTTGACTGACCAACAGTTCATTCCTGGAGCTAAGTGTTATGTGTTATGATGTTTCCACTTTGAGCCTTTGTGAAAAGTGACAAGCTAACATGTATTTCTTCTTCACTCCAGTTAGGATCTGCCTTTTGCCCAAGAACATGCCGGGTCCTCCTTGCACAAGGTTATTACATATCCACACAACCAAACCTTCTTAGTTGTTTTTCCAAGGGAAAGGATGAAAAGTTTTGCGCTTAAGACACTTAAAAGCTAGCTGAACAAAACACCAGAAATTCTAAATGAAAATGATACTTCTGCATTTTAAATTGCAATGGTAGAGAAAGTAAGTTGCTTCCTTTTAAATCAAAGTTCTTGAAATGGCTTGCCTCCTGTAATGCTTTGAAACCACAGAATTTTGAGAGAAGGTGATTTAGACCGGCCCGTATTTCACAAGTTTGTTCCTCCTCTCTGGTCAGGGAAAGAATCATTACAACCTCAAATATAAAGTGTAGAGTACTGCTGTTCTCTCATTTAAGTTTTGGAAGATCTGCTACTGAAGGAGAACCTAAAAAGGAGTTGATGAATAACTTACTGAGACAGCTTACTGAGAATAGATTAGAGTGCCACATTTTCACTTTCTACCTAGGCTTAGACAGATTGAACAAATTATTTGCTTCTTTTTAGGAACAGAAAGTCTCTGATGTCCAGTTTAAATCTGCCTTTAAGTAAAGGATAGACAATACAGATAATCATAAGATGACACATCTTCATTACTCAGACAAGGCTTCCTCCTTCAGATTCAGAACTAACTATTCATTCTTTCACACTGCTGGTTGCATCGGCAGGTGAGAAATCACACCCACTTCACCTCTTTTCCCTTCCAAAGGAGTACCATTTTGCATTCATTGAAAGGCTTCAGAGTTCTTTACAGAACAATACTGAACTGGACAACACGTGAACACAGAATAATTCGTAAAACACCAAGAGGACTGGTCTGGTACTTACGCTGTCCACGCCACGTCTTTAACAAGGCACGCAGTGGGCACGAGAAACAAGCCAAACCAGAAGTATCCACATCTTAACACCATTCCAGCCTGTGAAGAAAACAAACAAATAAATCATGAGTATTTTCAAGCCATTACACATTAAGTGGTTGTTTACGTGCAAAAAGGTAGAGTGATGGCATCAGACAGGTACTTCCTTGACCTGGGTGATGTTGAAATCTGGTGGTGGTGGGAAGCCTCATCAACTCTTAACAGAAGATAGTCCTTCAATTAACAAATAGCAATGGTATTTTTCACTGCAATGATTCCTTATGACCTCAAATTCCTCAGAAATTTTTGGAAAAAAAAAAAAAAGAAAAAAAAAATTTTCAAAAGCATTTTGACCAAATCCTTCAATTATATTAAGTTGTAGATCCAGGCAGACACATTTTAAGTCATGGAGAAGAGCACCATAAGTATGTTTAATTTGCCTCCTCTGTTTCCACCCACCGTCCTAGATCTCTGAACAGAATCAAACTGACGTGAAAAAAACCACATTTCTCACTAAAATGTTTCAGTCATATTCCACTTAAATACAACACTTCCTGTTCAAACTACTTCTGCCTTAAACCCAGGGCGGGAAAGATTCACTCCTGTCCTGCAAATGGCTTTTTTTTACAAACAAAGAGCTCAAAGTTTATCTTTGCATTTTTCTCATTGTCGCAATGCTTGAAGAAAAAGCCTGGTGGAATTTGAGAAGGAAGATATCTAGAAACCCTGCACAACCCAGCATACACACACAGTTATGGAACAAAGTTGGAAAACACCACTATTTACAGAAATGCTACTTTAGATCATTAGAATCTGTTGCAGATAAATTAATGGTGATTAAGGCCCAGGTTTGCTAGATGGAAGACTTGAGACAACATCATCACCTCTTGCATGCGACACACACACTTCCCATCAGAATCATTAAGCTCTCCAGCACATTAGAGACAGAAAGGATTTTTTTTTTTTTTTTTTGGTGCAAGGACTTGTGTACAGCACACAACTAAAACAGAGGCTGAAGGGTTTCAACAGGATTTCCAGTATCTAGACAGATTTTGCTCTCTTGCCAGTTATGGACACTGCTGTATCTCTTTCCCAAAACATTTACTTCTGAATATTTTGTATGCTCCATACACGTATCTAAGGACATTCACGTGCAACGCTGCCAAAGGCAGGGAGGCCCATACCCACAGACACCAAACTATAGCAGCTGCCCTACCAGTGTAACGCAGGCTTGGCTGGCTCAGCTTTGCCTCACTACTGTAGCACACAAGCACTGCAAGCCTGCAATGCTGGAGTGCCAAGGCATACAGATAAACACAACGCTGAGATGCAGAACATGGAACTACACGAAACACTGGATCCTCACAAGTCTATGGGACCAGATGGGATCCATCCTAGGGTGATGAGGGAACTGGTGGACAGGCTGAATAAATGGGCTGAATCCAAAGGTATGATGTTTAACAAGAACAAGTGCCAGGTCCTGCTCTTCGGCCACAACAACCCCTGCAGCGCTACAGGCTGGGCACAGAGTGGCTGGAGAGCAGCCAGGTGGAAAGGGATCTGGGGGTGCTGATTGACAGGAAGCTGAACATGAGCCAGCAGTGTGCCCAGGGGGCCAAGAAGGCCAATGGCATCCTGGCCTGTATCAGGAACAGTGTGGCCAGCAGGAGCAGGGAAGTGATTCTTCCCCTGTACTCAGCACTGGCAAGGCCACACCTTGAGTATTGTGTCCAGTTCTGGATCCCTCAGTTCAGGAAAGACACTGATGTGCTGGAGAGTGTTCAAACAAGGGCAATGAGGCTGGTAAAGGGACTGGAGCACAGGCTCTATGAGGAGTGGCTGAGGGAGCTGGGGTTGTTTAGCCTGGAGAAGAGGAGGCTCAGGGGTGACCTCATCACTCTCTACAACTACCTGAAAGGAGGCTGTAGCCAGATGGGGGTCAGTCTCTTCTCCCAAGTAACCAGCAGTAGGACAAGAGGACACAGTCCTGAGCTGTGCCAGGGAAGGTTTAAGTTAGACATTAGAAAGAAATTCTTTACAGAGAGAGTGATCAGACATTGGAATGGGATGCCTTGAGAGGTGGTATTTAAGAAGAGACTGGATATGGCACTTAGTGCCATGCTCTAGTTGACAGGGTGGTGTTGGGTGGTGGGTTGGACTCGATCTCACAGGTCTTTTTCAACCTGGTTGATTCTGTGATTCTGTAACTGGGCCTTGGATAGCCCAGTAGTGAGTACTTCCGAAAGCATTTTTCATTTTTAAATATTAAACCCTCCATGCCATTGCTGGACTGACAGACCAGTGGTAAATCTTGTACTGAAACCAAGAGCAAGCTAGACAGTGCTAAAACATTTATGGACACTTTGCCACCCACACAGACAGTAAGCAAACACATTCCAGTCCCAGAATCAGCTCTCAGTTATTTGGGAGCTCTCATGCCTGCATTCACATGTGAATGCCAGAAGCATACAGGCAGTTTTGATCAATGCTTATTTAAAGAAAAGGATGTGCAAGAATAAGAGAGAATTCATAACTTCATTTTTAGCCAAAAAGTTGAATTGTAATAACAGTGCCAAAACTTAATGAGATTTATCCTCATGCTTTGCTCTTCTTTGGCGGTGACCCTGCAAGTGCTAGCAGTCACAGAACCACATCAGCATTATTTCCATCCTTACGCTGCCTTTGCTAATAAAGGCTAAAAAAGGGCCATAGTATTCTATATGCATTTTCTGCTATTTTTGCTTGAAATATTTTCCGTTCCACTTCTTGCTTTTCTAGTTGAAAGCAACTTGACACACTTTCAAAGTGCAGAACAATCTGAGTATGTGTTCAATAGAAGTTTAAATGCTATTATTGCTGTTATAAATGTTGACATCTCAACCAATGGCTATGAATTTAGACATGTCTCACATAAAAAAATTAAATAAATAAATCAAAGCCAAATACTTTCTGCCTGCAATTATATATTTTACTCAAGTATTGTTCTTCCAAAAACTTCACCATAACAGTGAAACTATTCATCTCATCTGAACCCTGTCAAACACACATTTTACTACTGGCAAGCCTTTTTCCACACAATCCTCATGAAAAATTTACTCCATTTCTGAGCTCCTCTGGAAGTTTCTTTCTCGCTCATCTCTAGTTTCCCCTTGGAGTTATGTGACTGCTATGCTGCTTGACAGTGAACTGGTTTGTCTTGCATGCACAGCTCTGCCTCTGAACACAGTCTCCTCTCTGGCAGGATCACACCATCTGCTCACAGGATCGGGGCTCCTCAGCAGAGGATCCACTGGAAATCACCAAGCACTTTCTGGGGACATCCACAGATGGCACTTTTAGCATAGTCTCCAACTTGTAGGATAGAGAGCTGGGCTACAAACAGAAGCTACAATAAGAACACCTATATATCCTAACAAAGTTTTTCTCAGGCTTCCCAACTGTTGCTGTGCTCCATTCCAGTTACTCAGCTATTCCCGACATCAGTGAAGGCAGTACTACGATACACCTTCAGTGAAACAGGGCATTTCTATACCCAATTCGAGTGAATAAAACCCTTCAGCTACCATTTATACACCCCCACATAAGAAAAGCAGAGCAACCAAACAAGAATCATCACTTTTTTTTTTTTTTTTTTTTTTTTAAAGATCACAGGAAGCAGGAGTAGAAATAGGTTGTTGTTTAAAAAAAATTCAGAATTTTGACCAGCTCTGTCATCACGCAGGCAACTAAGTAATTTTTATTCTGTCTACTGATGTAAACATTAGAGACTATCCCATCCAAATCTAACTACCAGAGATCATTAATCACAAGACACCCCCCAAAAACACTTGAGACTAATGCAAGTCCTCTCCTACTGAATACATTGCAACTTAAACTGCTGTCACCAGTAGACTGCTGTTCAAGCACTGAATTATCTGCCACAGACAAAGCACTCATTTTAGAGAATTGATAACATTTGTTAAAAAGAAAGAATTGGAACAAGAAAAGAAAGGAAAAAAACCTTAGCTCCAGTTATTTCACAACTGAGGAGGAAATAATTTAGGTCCCAATACCTTTAACCTCCTGTAAACAACTTTTTAAAGGGTGAGTAGTTTATTTTTTTTTCTTTTAAACACAGTAAAAAAGTGATAATAGTGGCCATTCAGAATGACCAGGAACATCTCCTTTGTACTATTATTTTACAAAACCTAGGTTAAGGTGTGCTTTTTTGTTTGTTGGGTTTTTTTTGGCGTTTTTGTTTGCTTATTTTAACTCAAAGATATGCTAAACACAAGCATATCAAATAGATAACAGGGTTTTTTTAGCAAATTTCCAACTGCAATATGGAATACATTTTGAACCTTTTTCTTTCTTTTACTACTTTTCCTTAGCATGCAAATAAGCATCATTCCTAGTGGTACTATTCCACCAATAGGTAGTGCCACTATTTTCAGCAACTTCCAAGAAGAACAAGGCCAAAAGTGTGCAGGGGTGGGAAGTCAATAAGAAGACTGTTTTGGTATTCTTTTCACAGCATGGTTAGACAACTGGGAACCAGTAAATGATTCAAACAAGCCAAACAAGGATCTCAATCATCTTGTGTCATTCTAGAAAAGTGAGACAAAATTTAAATTTTTTATTTTGAATAACGAAAGTTCTTTATTACTTTATTTCCTCAAATATCCATGCATCTTAACTCTGACAAAAAATGAACAGCAAAAGCATAAGATCACGATGGAAACAGCTGGTTTCATATTTACAGCACGATAAAAAGTACTATTGGAAGTGCACCTGGAGCCTGATCATAGCTCTCTCCATAAGACATGGGTAAGAATCCAATAAGTCACTCAATTATGGTTTCATATTTGTCCAATTCCAGCTTTATAAGCTAGGGATTCAAGTCCAACCTGCAGTCAGCTGATGACGTACCACTTAAGTCACCAGTAGTCACATGTGGATGATAGCATGGCTCCGCCTTTGGCAGCACTTGGGAAAGGAGAAGTGAGGGAAAAGATGGCCACATGACTGTTGTGAGGGATTCATATATGACAACAGCACAAGAAATAATCGGTGCCATCACTGAGATATTACTGATCTAGACTTCTAAGACACTGAAGGATCCACCTGATGAGACATGTGGCTGAAGCTGCAAGTGCCTTGCATTTGCTCTACAGGTTAAACAAGGCTGATTCAGACACTGCTTTAAATGTCTAGGAAATATCTGCAGTAGAAAGTAAAACACAGACTACCCCAATCTTGAAATTATTGCACCTCTAGTAATGTTACAGCTTAGACATCTTTGCAGCGGATTTTTTAAAAAATGCTTACATAAGAAAATTTGAACCTTAACTTCAGTAGAAACAGATTCCACGCATTGAGAAAATTATCACAGATTATGAACAATATCACTGTGCAAACTCCCCAACAAATATATATTTATAGTTTGCAAACTATTACCCACCCCTGTTTTCCTTTAGAGAACTGCACTATGCATGCTCTACATGCTTTGGGTCCTCTTAAGCCTGAATGTTTCAGTACCAGCACTGGGTAGTATTCTTTCAAAGGACCTGGAAGTTGAACCTTGAATGGGTAAAAATATTAATTCCTCAACAATCAAGTGACTGAACTGATCTTAAGGAGACACAAAACTTGCCACATACTAACACTCTAAGTACATGCTATGTAACAACTGGAAAACACTGTGCCATAAACCAATCAATTTTTCATAAATTACTGTGAAAGCATCAACTATCTCACACTTCAAATGATAAAAAAAGCATTTACTACATTCAGTCAAAATCTCCCACTATTTGTACTAGCTTATGTAGAATGGTCAGTATCTTTACCCCATGCTGTTAATACTGTAGAAGACAAACAAACTGTGTTCCATTACTGTATAACAGAA
The DNA here is from genome assembly GCA_038380795.1 of Pyrocephalus nanus. Lineage (NCBI taxonomy): Eukaryota > Metazoa > Chordata > Aves > Passeriformes > Tyrannidae > Pyrocephalus > Pyrocephalus nanus. The sequence continues at coordinate 46,113,612 of CM076259.1, forward strand.
GATCCTCAAAGTGCCACAAATATCAGGCTCCCCTTACAGATCATATACGTTAAGGCCTAAGTGCAGAGGGATGACAGGGCCAGCTCATGGTCAGACAACTCAATTGCAGAGCTGGGCAGACTGCCCAAGTCCCTCAGTCAAATCACACTACACAGAGAATGAGCCTCTTGGAGCCCAAATATGAAATATAAACAATATCCAAGAATGCAGTCTCAAGGATTTTCCCTGTGCACAGTGGAATACAGTCTAGCTTCAACATGAGTTGGTGCTTAAGGACTTCCCCACAACGTAACTGTAGCCAGCCCCAGGCTGGACAGATTTACTAGATTCAGGGCTGGAAGGTGTGATCAGATTTACCAGCTCCCTCCTCAACAAGTGCCTAGGCTGGAAGTGCACCTGAAGAGTAACTCTTTTGGGTTAGTGGCAAAGTGTTAAAAAATGAGGCAGAAGAATTTTATTTCCCCTCCTACTTACACCACTGGGAGTCAGGAGTACCTCAGATGAAATCAGAGGAGCTCTGCCACTGAAAGGCTGGCTCTATATTTCCATGTCTGAAATAAAGATGTGCAATGTTTTCCATAACGTAAGAGTTTTCGTTCTAAAATGACTCAGATGAAAACAATGACCTCACTGGCTGGCTGGATTTAACACAATGATACATTAGTCCAGTCTCAAACCTATTTCCTCCCTCTTGCAGTGTCTGCTCATACAGCCATATCCCCTTGAGAGCAGTAGAAGGAGGAGAGGAAAAAAAAGAAATCAAGACACCTCACTCACATATTTTACCCCTTTCCCTTAATTTTGCCAGTCAAAGACATATGGAAGCCTAGAGTAAGAAATCTCTCCACTGCCTAGCTTCCATGATTTGGTTATCCAGCTTATTGGTAATTTTAATGTGGCACCTGGATATAAATGTAGGGAGGGACAACAGGAGCAGTACTTTGAGCAAAAAGAAAAATGCCAACACAATATCACAAAGGCATGTATTTGGCATTCCTAGTAAAGCCCAAGGAATTTTGAGATATAGGTCTCAGGCAAGAAACTTTTTGTTAAATAAGTTCCTGGTTATGATGGACAAAAGAAAGCAGGAAAATACAAAGTGAAGCACAGAAGACTCAGAAGAATACAATGGCAACTCAAAAAAGACAAATTGCTTACTTCAAGCTATTTCATGATCATAAAATTGCAGGAATTAGCAATACAAAATTACAAACCAGTAAATTAGTATCTTCAAGGGCAAGGAAAAAACCACCCAAACTAACTTGACACACACTGCCATGATTTTGGAAAAACTAGTTAGAGCTGTAACACTACAGGAGCACAGTGAAATCCTCAGAGCTTCTACATGCTTTATTTTCTTGTCAGGAATTCTTGTTCCATAATGGAGAAACACAGCAAGTTAGCAATCTATTTCCATCTTACTTCTTAATGTAATTTACAGAAATTAATATTTGATAGATAAATGAATGTATCACTGGCCAAATGTGTCCCAAAGGATGTTAATAAGCTCTGCTTTGTGTTAAGTAAAAATATATTCTACATATGCAGCCTTGCTTAAGGAAGAAATTACTGTATCTCATTACCTAATTAGTATACAACAGTACCAATTAAACAAGGAGTCTGCCCGAGCTACTTTCCATTATTACTCTCACAGCAAAAAAATTAAGAAAATTAATCAGATGATGCTTCAATTTGATTTTATGGTTCACTAGCAGTGTAAACTCTGATGCAACTTCATGCAGCCCATAATTTTTTTCATTATTGGTTACAGTAAGCTCAATAAAAAAACCCATAAACTAATGTTTCTTCAAAGTCATCTGGAGAAGACTGTTTGTTAAAAGTTAGTAGTAAAATCATACTCCATGTAAAATAGATAAGTGGATTCCTGAAATTTTATTGGAAAACACAGATCTCATCAACCAAAGAACTTGTCCTTAAAGCGGATGAAACATCTCAGTAAAACTTTACCTAAATAGCATGAGACGCTAATTATTCTTCCTGGTTAAAAAAACCCCAACTATAAATTATAATTTTGTATTAGTCTGAGCTCCCCTAGCACAAATTAAAATCACTGAATAAAAGTTATTCCTTCCTTTGCACATGTTCATGTGGACTATGAACAACTTGGGGAAAAACAACCAACCCCGACAATGTTTATGCCAAGATTTCTTTTTCCTCACCTGCATCAGGTTTGATGCTACTTCGAATCATAAGATAGTTTGAGTTTTCTGAGATTTACCCAATTGGACAGTTGCACAACACAGCATAATCTTCTTTTGTATTTCAATTTAAAACGAACTCACCCTTGAAAATGTGGAAGAGCAGGCCCATGGGTAGCTAACTGCTGGTGGGCAGTGACCTACCATGGTCCTGAAGCTTCACTGAGCCAAGGTAAAACATGTAGGAAAGCGTGCTTCCCAGTACGAAAGTGAAGTCACTCCTGTAGACACTTCTTTTAGAATCCCTCTATTTTTTTCTCTCCTTCCCTCTCAAATTAAACCAAAAAAGGCATGAATAGATAGAACAAAGTAAATACAAAAAACTAACTTTGACAGACCCAACAATGTTTTGTCTTGTTTATTTCTTCATGCACTTTAGTATAAACTTCTACTCTGCATATAAAAAGCAATTTATACTTTACATTATGGTCCTCCTCTTGAAGTAATGTTTGGCATGCAACCACTCTTCTTAGCTGCCTGTAACTTTCTGTGAAGGTTTTAGGAGCAATCACTCTTGTATAGTAGCTGACCTTATTTAATAACTGTGCCTTTATCGTGAAAGCTGCAGGGGGGGGGGGGGGAAAGTGGAATTTTACAGAACCCAACTTTGAATTTAAAACTCCAAGAGAGTAATCCTGTTTAGCAGAAGCTGCTGCTTGCTAGCGAAGATATAAGTTACACCTACGAAGTTATACTTACAAAAAGAGTCAAAACCTTCAAATTTCCTGGCTTTGTGTGTTGAAATCTTCCAGCTGTGCTACTGCAACAGCACTGGCTTCCTCACAGTAAACACATCCTCCTCAGGAAAAGCATTTTTTTTAAGTAAAAAAGCATTTTTTTAAGTAAAAAAGCATTTTTTTTAAGTAAAAAAGCATTTTTTTTAAGTAAAAAAGCATTTTTTTTAAGTAAAAAAGCATTTTTTTTTAAGTAAAAAAGCATTTTTTTTAGTAAATTTTTTTTAAAGTAAAAAAATGCTCTGCCATAAGCAGAAAGATCACTTTCATGAGCCCTAATCTTATTCTACCTCTGCCATGACTTCATGGTTTGAATGTGGGCATATAGAATCAACCTCTATGGAGTGTTTTGAACATAAGTTTTTAAACAAACAAATACTATATTGAAAAATAGCTTTTTTTTATATTAGTATCACATAACACTCATCTCACATGATTGTTTTATTAACTTGAAAAAAATATTTGAGATGTGCATTTACTCCTTCACTACTTGTTTTGCCACGGAGTGAATCCTTGTGCTAAGCTTTTTTGTGCTTTTATAGACCACCTTAAGAGGGTGGATTAAAAAAAATCCCAAAACATAAGCCACATTAACTACACTTAAATATTTCAGGTAAGTAGGATCAGGTATCTATGCACGTGCCTAAGCCATCTAAATAATTCTATCTCTTGACTGAAGCTGCTGACCAAAACTCAAGTTCTATGGCCCATATAAAGATGTGGAATGGCCAGTGGCAACACTTCCATCAGTATTAGTTCAAATTAGATTCAGCATGTTGTTCCACAAAATCTAGGAAATGCGCTGACTTGAGGAAGACTGCTGCTCTCCAGAGTCCTGATGTAGCAATTCAGATGTGGTAGGCAGACAACTCTCACAGGCAGCTTGTTGGAGGGTACTGCGAACCTACACACTTGCTGCTTGCAGTGTATTAGAGCACTGAAACCCACAAATGGAAAACGTTGTTGTTGATATTCTGTTTTTACTTATTTCCTGATATGACTTGAGATTAAATTTACCAGGATAACACTATTACCCATGTCTTACATCCTGTTGATTCCTTAATAGCTCAAGAATTTCAGAAAATGGCTAACAATCATATAAGCATGAATTAGATCTGGTAACTGCAAGGCTCAGGAGTAGATCTTTTCCAAGTTTTTTAAATTGGGGCACAGGTTTATAAAACAATGAGCAGGTTAAATTCTTACCAAAGTCAACAGCAGCTGAAAGTGTACCACTTCTGATAGAGGGAGTTCTGCATTCTGAAGAACTGTGGCCTTAAACTCAATTCTAGAGATCTTAATCTGTTACAGCAATGGTTGACTCACATCAGATAAGTCACAACTTCTCCACATTATATTTCTCCAGAAGGAGTAATTTACTAGCTCAGTCACTCCATGTTCACGTGGGATTTTATCTTCACTCAATGGTTACATTCTTAAAGCATGTTCTGAATGCAGCTAGGTCCAAGTTTTCCTTACTGTCATACTGTCTCTCCTGGAGGCCTAAAAAACTTGGGGTTATTTTTAGCACGACTGCAGTTCAATTCAGATCAATAGAGCCTCCCCACAAATATGTACTTTTTCCCATAAAACCTTGCTCCTTTCCTTAATTTTCATTCCCAATAAGCAATTTATGCCATTGCTTGAGCACACACGACCTCTTCATAGAGCCCCATGCCTCTGTGCCTTGAATTACCACATAAGTACATCTACAATGATTCCCACCACACTCTCTTGCCAAAGCCTTCTCTCTTCCTTTAACCCTTTACTGAAACCTTCATAACAGCATCACAATATAATAACAATTGACATAAATTCTCTTCTCCACACCACAAATCACAGCTACCTGCTCTGAATCTAGAAATAAATGAATTGCAGCCAGAAGTTAGCTTCCCAGCCTAGAGAAACGCCTGACAAGCCTCACAAGAATGCAGTGCAATATTTGATGTTTGCAGGAGACACACAGTGCCATGGCAGATCTTCTGCACTGCTCCATCTTGGTCACCTTGTGCCACCCCTATGTTTCCAAAGATGGTTGAGTTCTGAGCATATAACACTGCAAACACAAGAGCCAGTGACTTACCTAACAGCTGAAGACAGGTAGTCCCACAGGAATACCATTCTGTTTATCATAAAATAATGACAAAATGATAAACTGACCCCAAGTGTTAGTCCAAGGTGCAGAGACTTTGCTGGCCACATGGCCCCAAGGCAGGCAGCACAGCCACCTCCTGCCTCACACCTCTTCCCAGCAGGACAGACTGGGCAGCCTTTCCACCCACAGCATTGCAAGGCAGAGCAACTTTAGGAGACCCATATTGCCAGCTTCTTTGCTGGGAAGAGCACTATCAAAATATAATATCATTTGCTGCACTGACCTTATTTTTTGGTATTGATTTATGCTTTCCCTTTAATTAAAAGGTGCCAGGAAAACATTTGGTTTTGATTCAGATACTCAGACACACCAAGACCCATTTCAGTTGACTCCTCAGCACAGCTCCAGCAGCCCTGTCTGCATCTCCACAATGAATGACTTCCGCCAGTGTGCAGCCCGAAAGCCTCCCCGGATCCTTCCCCCTAATCCCCGACATCTGTTCTGCGTCCAGGCCGGGCAGCAGGGACCCACCAGGGCCTGCTGTCAGCATGGCCACAGATGAGTAAACACACCAGCGCCCGTGTCAGGCTGCGTGTGATTTCAGCTGAGAACTCCGGACATGGAGCACGGTTCTCATTTAAAGTATTCGCAACGTCGAGGAAACACCTGTTAAGAAACTATCCAAAATAAATTTACCATGAGTCTTCTAAGAAAGAGAAAACCTGTGATCGACAGCAGCAGAATTAAAAGCCCCACTGCAAACCCTGACCAATTAAATACATAAACAGCACGATTTTTCACTTCAGGGTAACAGTTACTATATAATTTCTCATCTTCCACTTAAAATAGATGCTTTTCACACTGAAAGACTGAAGTTTGACCTGTGCTGACCTGGTTTATTTTCTTCTGTATGCAAGAATCCTACAATGCCATGTTGTGTGTAGTTTTAAAAGAAACACTCTCATACGGCTACTCTTTAAAATTGTGTCAGCTGCATTTCATCAGGAACAGTTTTTAAATAGTTTCTGCCTGACGACTAAAAAAAAGGTGGATTGATATTCTGCCTAAACCCTACAAGGTACGGTACAGTAGATGAAGATTAGTAATTTTATAATTAACATTAAAATAGTAGAAATATCAAGATCTTCCAAAGCTGTTTTAGTGACATTGGAAACAAATCCCAAAGTCTGTAAGTCCTTGAGTATCAGACAACTAGCATTTTTAAATTAAGGCTTGCCAGCAATCTTGTAATTTAAACCACTGTTCTTCCCCTTTAAGGACTTTGCAGGTTTACCTCAGCCTATAGTGGGTGCCTCCCCCTTCTCCCTGTGCACACATCTGACCAGCAATCGCACTGCAAGCTGCTTACTAATGATTGTGGCATTTTTCAAGAACCCTTAAGTGACTTTGGAGCACAGGTCACACTGATGCTCAAGTAGAATTAGATCAAATATTTAAAATATTTTGCGTTTCCCAGTTTCTTTCTATTCAGAGCTCTCCAGCAAGAACTATGCTGCTTACTAATTTGAGCACTATACCATGTCTGTGAGGTAGAAAATTTTATTTCTCATATTGCAGTATGCTGGTTTTGGCTGGGTAGAGTTAATTTTCTTCACCATGGCTAGTATGAGGCTGTGTTTTGGATTTACGCTGAAAACAGGACTGATAATATAGAGATGTTTTTGTTATTGCTGAGCAGTGCTTACACACAGCCAAGGCCTTTTCTGCTTTTCATGCTACCATGCTGGTGAGGAAGTTGGGGATGCGTGAGAGATTGGAAGGAGACAGAGTCAGGTGACCCCAACTGACTAAAGGGATATTTCAGACCAGATGACATCACACAACAGTATATAAAGAAATGGGAAAAAGGAGGAAGGGAGGTATGTTTGGAGCAATGGCATTTGTCTTCCCAAGTAACCATTACATGTGGTGGGGCCCTGCTCTCCTGCTGAACACCTGCCTGCCCATGAGAAGCAGTGAATTAATTCCTTGTTCTGCTTTGCTTGTGTGCATGGCTTTTATTTTGCCTATTAAACTGTCCTTGTCTCAACCCACGAGTTTTCTACTTTTTACCCTTCTGAACCTCTCCCTAATCCATATGAGGGGGGGGGCGAGCAAGTGGCTGCATGGTGCTTGGCTGCTGGCTGGGGCTAAACCATGACATATAAGTACAGAAAACCAACACTCACAGCAATTAAGACAGCTTTCCCTACATCATACCGCAGTTTTGGGCCAAGGTCAGGTGAGGCCACCTCCACCAGCTATTTCCTTGGGAGGCAGAATGCCAGGGGCATCACCCTGTTGCTGTGCCCACATCACCCAGTTCTGGGCACAGCACAGCAGGCTGCACAAGTGATCTCTTTGCTTAAGTCAGACTTCCTCACTGGATGACCGCTGTTTATTCAGATTTCCAATTTCCGCTTGGTCCAGCTTGGTCAAGTCCTTTTTTAGAGCATCAGAAAATAAGGTATCACAGGGTAAGTGGGAAAGGTCTCTGAACAGGAGAGTAGCCAGTTAGATAACACAAAGCCAAGAGCAGGACAACAAATTGGGTGTTCTTAATGGAGACAGATCATCAGGGGAGTTCTACAAAAGGCTGTACTAGGATTTGTGGCAAGGGGTGAATATCAAGGCAACAGTTAGAGAAGATACTGTCTCCCTTTGAGAGACTATAAAATAATACAAAATAACCAGAAGAACACCAAAGGGACATTTTATGAAATAAAATAAAATTCAATGTGTTTCAGTAAAAAGTGATAGATATAGAAGAAAATTATATAAGTAATAGTCAGCTGAAGGCCCAAGGATGCAATCCTGTTATCCAGCAGTCCAAAAAACCCAAATTCAGTGTTAGGACTTACTAGGAATGGGATTGAAGAAACCTAAATATTTTGCTGATATAAGAAAACAAACAAACAAACAAACAACAGAACAACAACCAGCTGTGCTTCATCTGCATGTTGCCTTCATTCCAAAAAGGACACCAGAGAACTAGAAAAGACTGAGAGGAAAGGCAACTAAAATAATCATAGCATGGCTTGGCTTCACTATGAGTAATGACTAATGAGATGACTTCCACTGAAGGAGAGAGAGAGACTATAGAAAGGCCTGTAAAGGGAAGAATGGCAGAAAGCAGGTAAAAAAAATAATTGTTCCTTTCGTCTTCCAGTACAGGAACTGGAGACACCAGATCAGGCAGCCAATGGCAGGTTCAAAACCACTTAGAGGTAATGTGTTTTCACATATAGAGCATATGATTCATGCAGGTCGCTGTGGATCAGACAGTGACCACACTACTCGAAAACTTTAACTTGAACTTCAAATTACACTGCTTCCAAGAAGAAAACCCCACTGAATTTTAGTAAAACCAAAGGTATTGTTTCTAGGTGTTGAAATCCCTGAGATGCTTAGAGCTAGGAGACTACATCACAGAAGTACCAGTACATCTGTTTCGATTTGCATACTCTTCCTATTCTGCCACTGGGCATTGCCACAGCCAAGACAGTAGGTTGGGTATCTATAGTGGGACTGAAGATGCATTATTTAGATTGTATCAGCCGGAGGCTGCAGATAAAGTCTCCAAGAACAAAACATTTTTTCTCTATCGTGACATCAATTGGGGAAGACTGAGAGGATTCGTAACATTGAGGGGCCCAATCCCCTTGACACTGCAGTGACCCTTACCCACCTTCTTACTCTCATATCTCCCAGATCCCCCCTACTTCCTCTGCCTTCTAGAACCCACTCTTCCATTACTCTCACATTAATTTTTGTCTCATAAAGTCTTGTAATTTTGTGTTCATCTTTCAGGTGGTGACACTCAGTGAGACCCAGCCTGCTGGAAATCCTGACTTGAGAAGATAAACAGAGTTGATAGTTCTCTGGGACAGTCACCAGTCATCATCAGAGATGCTGGTTTCCAAAGACAGATGCTGATAAAAAACATCTGATCCATTTCTTGGAATGCATGAGCCTAGCATGCATAAGATCTTCTGCAAGGGTATCTAACAGACATTATAGTGAATAAACCCACTGTCTCAAAATGGTAACCATGTGACCTAATTTCACACAACTCCTTTATCCCTTACTCTCAGATGTGAGAAACTAAGGACCTATGCACACAGAGCTGGAATTTGACTAACTCCTCTCACAGAGAGGCAAGGCAGCACCAGCCTCAGTGATTAAATCCACTGCAGCAGGAGTGGATTTAAAGCTTTTAGTTTTGCTTAAAGACAAGTAAACCAAACTGATGATAAAGCAATATGTATTTCAATAAAAAAGTGAAAGGAACAAAGATAACTCAATGCAGTCAGGTATTATGGAGAGCTCCTTAATGAGCATTTTTAACAGAGGAAAACCAACACCAGAGTGCCAGGCTTTAGGGTTCAGCTCCTTCAAAAGTGACAAGCTTTCAGTCCACGAAATCACACACTGGGGCCAGCTTGCACCTTCTTATTAAACTTGCACTGCAAAGTAAGAACAACACCCACCACAGAACTGCACCATTTTCCAAGGCACAGACGTGAACACAGCTGCAGAGACACAGTCTCAGGTAAATATTCAAAAGGGAGACACAGTCTCAGGTAAATATTCAAAAGGGCATCATTGTATCACCTCCTCCTTACTAACACTTTCCAGCATGTCTAGGAGCAGCCTTGTATGAAAAAGGGGCACATAGAGCACATTCTGGGCCTCCAAATCATAACCTGAAATTCCTCTCTCTCCTTCTTCAGAGACTGGCGCACACACACACAGCAGAAGAGAAGGGTGCTGAGAATCTGCACGGCGTAGTAAAATGCTCACAAAACAAATCCCACAACCATATATAATTGAGTAATCCAGACTTTGGCTTACTCAGGTTTATGAGAACCAAACTAGCATTTAAAATTCTTATTTTTGCTGTCCTTGAAGTTTAATTAAGCTTGCCTAAGGCTCACAAGCCTACTGAATTTGAGACTTATTTTTGAGGTAACTGACCTGGAGAGTTTTCCTATCTGCTCTGCCCTTAAAGTATGTTCCAAGTTCATTCACTCTTACCACAAGCCTGACAGCAACATGAAAATCATATCAGTGGAAAAGAGTATTTTTAAATTTTTTAATATTAGCTGATAAACTTTACCCACACAAAATAGTTTCAACTTCACTTGTAGCCTCAGGGGGTCCTCCTGCAAGATTCAAGATTAGGCGAGATAGGAGTCTTTACTTATAGGTTGTGCTCTCCTGTTTCTCTCTGACCTCTAAAACTGGGACTTTCTGAAAGGGTTACTGGCTCCCACAATAAGCCCATTTGCTACAGGCAGCAGAAGCATTATCAGAGACCTCATTACAGTCATCAAAAACAGGAGCTATTCTGCTATTTACAGAAAAAATGTGGGTTTGCAACACCAACAAATGCATCCCAGAGCTTCTCGAGTCTCAAAACAGGCAATGAATTTGCCAGGAAAAAATAATCCAGAATATTTATGTTAAAGCTCCCCCCTTCCCCTTCCAAAATCCCCTTAAATCATCAGGGAAGAATTGTTGAATAAAAAGAGATTGCTAAACTCGGTACAGCAACAAGGTAGCACCATGCTAATGAAGTCATTCTGCTTTTGCACAGGCAAAAAGGATTATAAGCCTGTGTAGCAGGGGGAAAAAAAAAAAGATATAAATATAGCTCTGAAGCCAAATATTTCAAAGAGGCATGAATCTGTAACTTTTTTTTTCCCTCACTGTTATTACATTCTAGATCATTAATGAAACAATCCAAGTGAAAAAAAATAAAGGCAGTGCAGTGTGGAAAGGAGGATATAGCTAGAGGAAGATTTAGACCACCAATTCCCTGTTAATGGTTCAGATTAATTCAGATGGGGTATGGTCACAAAGCTCTAGGGATTCGCACATCCCTGCCTCAATTCAAGGCACTAATAACTAATCAGTATTTTAGATAAGACTCTATAAATATTTAAAATTTTTAATCTTTCGAGTGCCAAAAATAACATTTCCCATCATGTCTTTGCCTTTCCCACAGCAACAACAATGAGATTTCTCAGCTGGCATTGCTGGCATCAGCACAATGTCAGGTGGTTTTAGTAGTGGCACTCAATTAACTTAAAAAGTTCTATCTAATTGATCCATTTCCTGCACTGATAAACAATTGTAAACAAATACTTCTCTTCAAAGGAACAGCTTTGTTCACAAATTAAAAAAGGAAAGGGGCCATCTGAATCACGCTAGTCATGGCTGTGTCAGGGGTTTTATTATAAACACTATTTTTAGGGCTCTAAATGAGTGATGTGACATTAAATACCGTGAGCCAAATTCACCCCAAGTTAATGTGACAGTGGTGCTCCCTCACACAAGAATCTTTGCTTTGTCTTTTTTTAACCTCTCCTGTGTTACTGACAGCACTGTCTGTGTATATTTACATTGTTTTGATTTTCCTAACCCATATTCAACCTTTCCAATTTATGCTTGTTTTTGGCACAAAAAGCTCACTATCCCCCTTCACTTATACTTGCATCAGGTTCAGTGTCTGATTTCTGCATCTCAGTGGAACAACAGTCCTAACAGTAAAACAAAAGCCAAATCACTTCTGTTTCTGCTTGCAATACCCCTTATAGACAGATACCCACTCCCACCATTTTGATAAGCATGCATTTTGTGGTCTTTTTCCAAACCTTTCAAAAGGTAGCCAGGAAAAATTTCAGCATAAACTATAGGCTTTTTTTCTGATTTGAAAGAGATCACAACATACAGAGTTACTTCCAGCATGTTGAGATCTCTTTTACTGAAAAGCCATGCTACTGGATGTACTTCACCCTGCCCATTCCCCCTATCAGTAATTTTGTTTCCCTATCCACTTGATGCAAATGACAGTACAATCACAGAAAGGTTAAAGTTGTGAGGGAACACCGATGGGGTCACCTGGTCCTGAAGCAGGGTTTTCCTAGAGGACATTGCACAATGAACATGAAGATATTAGCTTGCCTCTGATGATTTCAGATCCATGCTAAAGCATGCTACAGAAATGCTAAATTATTTTTGCCACTACTATGTTCTCCTCTGGCAGTGAGCCAGAAATTCTTATATTTAGGGGATTAAAATTGCCATTGTCATTTCACTAGCAAAAGCATTTGTTGAAGTAATTAGGAAAAGGCAGACTTGCATTTTGGGTTTTGGTATGGTCACACATATTGGTTCATGAGTTCAAGTCTACTTTTAATAAAGTACATAATTGACACATCATTTCAACAAAGAGATCAAGTGATTGATTTCTACACACTGTCAGCTTCTATGTCTGTTTTGACAGATTCAAGGTGTTACCACATCCAATACTGCCCTAACATGATCACAATCTAAGACAGCTATTAGCCACTAATGTTTATGAAAATGACTGTAGCACCATATATTGATTATGCATTTTCAGAAGTTAAGATGTCTCCTGCAAACTTTTCAGTCCAGATACCTGTGGTTTACCTCAAACAGTTTAAAGACAGGAAATCAAACCCAAATGCAAATTGGCAAAGTAAATCTTACCCTGTGTGCCATTTGGCAATCAAGTTCTAGGGCATGCTCATAGGAACAAGCTGCTGACAAGGCCTGAAAAGACCATACCCAAGCTATTATACCAGCAAAAGAGTTGTGTTTTATTTACTAATCCATACTTAAGTATGATGTTTCAGGACTGTCTGAGACTGCAAGTTCAGATTTAGGAGGACTGAATGTCTAGAAGAAACAAAACAATGCAGCTGCTTACAAAACAAGTGATTCTCTGCAAAGTGGATTTAAACTAGCAGGATAAAAACAAAGTTTACCCATATTCAGTGAACTTGCCCATGGTGGTGGGGTTGGAACTAAACGATTTTTAAGATTCCTTCCAATCCAAACCATTCTATGATTTGATGCTAGATATACATATACGTGCATCCAGAATCAATTATGAAACATGGTGAAAATAAAAAAAAAAGAAATGAAACATTACAATAATTAGGAGAGGTCAATCAACTCCAGGAAAATAATACAGAACAATACTCAGTGACTTTTGACTGTCAGTGTCAGTCAAGTGCAAACAAGAGGACTCGCTGTCAGGTCAAAGAAGGTAGGATATGTCATGTCATTTCTATTACAACAGTAATGATCCTTAGAAAACAAACATCAAAGTGTAATGTAGGGGAACTCACATACTGAAAGGAACTGGCAAATAGAAGAGAAGTGAAACTGGAGCTCTCCAAGGCTAGAACGAAGATGAAATATCCAGAGGACAGATGCTGTAACCTCCTTCTGAAACATCACCGCTTTCAATCCCTGGCAAAGTTCCTGGTGTTGAAAACATTCTAGTTTTGATTTCAGTCCCACTGATGGAATCCAGGTTTTCTTAACCTTCCCTCACTTAGAGCAGACTCTATTGCTTGCTTAGATGTCACTTTGAACCTGATAGGTTTTCTTCTTAGGTTGCCCTACAACACAATTATTATACAGTGTTTCCATGCAACAAGATCTAAATTAGCACATTCCAGCAGTAGAAGCTCATCAACTGAGTGTTCATGTGTCCATTAAGTTAGCTGTACCCGAAGATAGGAGAGATCCCAAGAAACCATTGCCTAGGGAAGGTAGACTGTCTAGGATATTTCCTGCCACATCCACAGTTCAGCAACCTTGAAGTAAGCTCCCCCTCAGACAGGCCTTTCTCCAGAGCACCTCTCTTCACTAATGTCATATATGGCATTGTTTCCCCAAGACAATCTTAACCCTTAGAGCATTCAGACAACAACTTCACATATGTATGGAAAAGATTTAAAAAAAAAAAAAAGGTGGGAATATCTAAGTTATAAATGGGAAAAAAAAAGAAACCAAACAGAACAGCCCTATTTTCAGCTGAAAGCATTATCCCTCTCTGATTCACGACACTACAAGAATTTGTAGATCTTTTTTTTAAACTCATAAAGAATCCAGACCAAGAAATAAGGCATTCCAGTAATATTACTGTCAATATCAGAATATTTAACAGAAATAAGGTGAAGATCTGAACCACTCTGTATTTTCCTATCTTTAGAAATCTTACTGACCTGGCAGTCTCAAACCACCAAACAGTTCACAGAACAGTAAGTACTGTGCTCAGTTCTTAGAAAGAGATAAGGGAGGTATCCATGAGGACTTTTAATGTATTATCTTTTTAACACATTGGGTCCAAAGGAGGTATACCTAGGTATACCTATAGGAAAATTAGGTCTGGAAATTCAGATTGAATGGAAAGAGGGAGACCTCTAAAAATAAAAACCCAAGTGAGACTAGATACATGCATCAGAATGGTGGTGCAGGGGTGCCATTAAGTTTGAGGGTGTGTCTGGGCCATATTTCAAGTCAACACAGTGAAAAGACATGACTGTGCAGATAACATTTCCTATATTCTAGTTTTCATGGAAAAGAAATGCTGGTGTGCACGGGCTGGAATGCAGCCATAGCTTATTTCAACATGTTTCTGATGTGGACAGTTAGGGTTCCCTGCACAAGAGCCTGCTTAGATATAGTCTGAAATCAAAAAATAGTGGAAAGTCACACAGATGCATTTCCTTCAAACTGCAGCACCTCTTGCTGTTTTAGCTCAAGGATCCCCAATTTGCATTTTATGTAACAGATACAGTGAGACTGAAAGATTTCCTAATGTAGGATCAAATTTAATTTGCATGCTTTTAAGGCAGAAAATATGTTCTAGTTTGACTGCAATGATAAAGACTTAAATTTAAAAACACTGCTTACAATACTGTAGAAGAAATCCGGTATGGAAAATTAACCCAAGGGGAAAAAAAATAAAAGGAAACAATAAAAGAAATTAACACAGGTGATCAAATAACTGGAAGAGCTGCATAAAAGAACTGGTCCAGAAGGATACTTATAAATTACTTCCCTTTCTCGGAGAGCAACTAAATACTTCAGGAAGAAATGAAAAAGCAGTCAGATGCTGAAACAGATGTGTTGTGAAGAGAACTAAAACTAATAAACTCCTCATCTACAGCTTAACAGAACAGAAGGAAGTGAATTACAGGTATTAAAATTGCAAAACCAGAAGTTAAGTATAAAAGCCAGAGAAACTGCTGGATATAAATGGACAGCAGGGCTGGGGGAGTTCCAGACAAGCCTGGATGTTTCCTGGTACAAAGATCCTGTGGAGAGATATCAGTGAGGCTAAGAACCCACAGAGCTTGAAAGGCCAACAGAGGAAGAGGGGTCAGAGAAGCAATTAAATTAATGCAAACACAAAAAGCCCCAAGACCACACAGGTTTTCAGAAGAGTTTTATAGCAGAAGACCTGACATTCAAGGTACACAATCCCTACTCACTCTGACATAGCTAGAAAGTGCAGAGGTTCCCAAAACCAAAAGTAAGGCTAGTCTAGCAGCACAAAAATAAACAGACTATTATGAGTATTGCACAGGCCAATTTTGTCTCTGAGCTGGGGAGAAAAATTCCCTCAAAAAAATATTCCCCAGAAAAACAAAAAACCATCCTTCCTCAGTCTGTATGGTTTAAGTAAAAAGGCACCCTATGGAATAAACCACTGAGGCAACAGGCAGACAGGAGCTATGTAAGCACAGACATGTAGCAAGACACACATAGTATGGAACTAAACACACTAAAACTACTTGTAGATTGCTGCTGGTTTCTAATCCTACATATAGCTGTGGAATCCACAGCTGCTCTACCCCCAGCTTCAACTACAAAGAGGAGAAAGATACACATGTCCCTGATTTCCTCTTCTGTTCCTCACCTTAAACGAATTCCTGTTCCAAAAAGCCCCAACACCACTTTCAAAGTCCCAGTTCCAATGTCACAAAATATACAACTAACAAAATATAACAAACTTGTGCTCAAGTCACATAATCTGATACTTGTGTTAAGTACTTGCTCTGACTTCTATTATGAAACCTGTGGATGAATTTTAGTAACACAAAGTTTTAAGATTTCCATTTCTACTATAATTTAAGTACAATGCTGAAAGAATCTGTAATTAAACAGCTCCAAGACAAACTAGAGTTTGTGTGGTCTGAACTAATCAAGTATGCAGTGCTCCTAACCTCAGTCAGCTATATAAAATTAGTTTTCCTCTTACTATTTTGAAAAGATTTGCAGGATATAACAAAAAAAGCCTACATTTTTTTTGGCTATGCACTATACTAGTGGTTGAAGGAAAAGGATAGAAATTGCTAAGAACTGCTCTTCTCATTTAGTATATATCAACACAGTTATCAAAAAGCATTCTAAATACCACTCTAAATGGAATAATCAGATTCTGCCCTAATAGCAAATAAACTCCTAAAACCAATCATAGTTCCTGACTGCCCCCTTTGGAAAGGCAGGATAACAGGATTACCTACCAAATGCAGGATTACCTACCAAAAGATAATCAAAATTGTGCCAGCCAGTCATCGCCTCCTGGGAATCTTGCTGACCATGACTTTTTAAGTAAAGGTTGAACAACAGGATATGACATACATATGTATTTGTTTATTCCATACTCAATATCTGAATTGATGCAAAAAAGACAATTACCAAGGAAATACACATCTTTCACATGTAGGATTTGTAATAAATAAGAGATGTCTTGGGTTTACTAAATCCAGAAGAGCGTACTCTTGTAGGCTACTTGGGCATATAATGCACAGGAGAGAGTGTAGAACTCTAAGCCAACTCTTCTAAAATGATAAAACATTAAAAATTATTATCAAATATATCATAATATTAAAATGACAAATTGACTTACCTGTAACTTAAAATTTATGACAGACTAATGGAAATTTCCAACCAGAAACTACGTTGCTAGTCACTGAACTCACACAAACAGCAGACCATCATTTCAAGTACACATTTACAAAGTTTTTTCTAAAAGCTGCAAAGTGCTCTGCTCAGTCTCTTGGGGCTCCTGGTGCACCACTTCAAATGTACACATCATCTGTCAGGTTTTTTTGCAATACAAAATTACTGTCAGTTTGTCACCTCATGAAAATATTAATCTGCGTCTTACAAAGCAATTTTTTTTCCCCTCTTGCTCTAATACTGCTCTTATCACTGGAAGCCTCTACTGGAATTTCCTCACTCTAGAAAGCAGTTCTTCAGAAATACTCTTCAGCTGAGGTTATACAGGGCTTGTTTTGAACCGTTTGCATCAAACTGTTCTTGAGCATTTTTGCTTATTAGCTTTGATTATTTGGTGACCCACCTTCATATATATCTGTATCTATGTATTTTAAATAGAACTAATAATAGTAGAATTGTATTTTAAGTAGTGTTTCCAACCCCGTGTTTTCACCTTGCAAAGTACAAGGCAAATTCTTAGTTTCTCCTGCCTTCCCAAAGTATTTCAGCAGAAACACTTTGCAGCCTCAAAATTAACTTTTCTTTCATGAGACTGCTCAGAACCATGAACAGTATTATAAACTGAAAAAGCTGATTCTTTCTTTCTGTAAATTTTGCTCTGATTTTTCAAACTTAGGCTTAACTGCACGATGACAGCATTGGATGTTACATTGCTGTTCAAAGGCAAGATGCCGACTGGACAGCTCACTTTACTATACAAAGAATAAATCTGTAGCAGAAGAGATCATGTCCTTTGGTGGAAATTTACAGCAAAAAGTAGCTTTACTCCCTGTACCTCCCTATCATCTTGATTGAAAACTACCAAGAACACCACTTCCACAGAAAGGCTAAGGAGGAAGCAAGGGGTGATGTTTAGAAGATGGGCACACCGTGGATATTAGCACTGGGCTAAGACCTTACAGAGAAGGAGCAGAGAGAAAACATTTAGGGGCTCAGTAATCATCAACCTGGCAGTATGGCAGAAAAAGACCTTTCTCTCTGTGCATGCAAAGCACACTCTTAACTGAGAAATAAAATCTCTAAATCCAGTGGAAGGTACTGAGTAGAAGGCAGTATGAAAATCCAGCCTACTCAGTTGCATAAATGTATGCAGTAGAGCTCTTCTGGCTACTAATGGGAATATTCTCCATTGACAAAAATATTGGGAATTTCCATCTTGACAACCATATAGCTGTCAAACTATATCACGAAGTAAATGAAGATAAGGCTCAAGTAATGGGCTTGGATGTTAATTTGTCATCATGAGAGGGTCTGAGAACACAAACGAGATTCTTAGTTCTTTCCAGGGTGTCTGAAAACAGAACAAGCTCATCTCCAGTCAATAAGATCACCGGCCTTGTGCTTCCCATTCCTAATTACCCTTGGAAGGAGGAAAGAAAGGACACGGGGTGTCCCAAGTCCCAGAGGGAGCAGGTTTAAAAGTGAAAATCCATGTCACAGAGCCTGAAGAATGCATTGCAACAAGATCACTTTGAAGCCAACAACCTACCAAACTGCGGAGGAACCCTCCTGCCCCCACTGGCTCTCCTGGTATGAGACTGCAGAGCAAGAGTGTACCCTCAGATTTCCTACTGGAATGCACTGTGCAATTAGAGGGACTGCTTAAAAGGGGCAGCTCCTCCCATTTGTAATTCTGTGATGACTTTCTACAACTACCCAGTTGCTTTCATGGCAGCGTAGTATTAGGAAAATATCTATTTTTAGCTTTCTTCTATTGTAGCTTAGCAGATGGATTCAAAGAGAGCCAACACTCTGTGACTGAGCTGGCCTGTGTATGGATCAGTAACATATGTCCTCTAAAACATGACAAAAAGGGCCAAGTCAGGGATTACAGGTTTTAGGGTATAAATCCTCATGGATCAGGGCATAAGGTATTCCCACTGCCATCCACATTAGTATGGTTAATTAGCAGCTTTTCATGTTTCAATCAAACCTTGATGGTTCAATTCCTGTTTTTTGAAAAATACTACTACTACATGTAACCTGAGAGAAGATAAGACTAACTGGATTAGTGACCTGATACAGCAACAATTTGTATGGCTTGGCTTGCCATAAATCCTGTTTAAACGCTATCCTCTTGCTTAAAGCTGGACAGTCAGTGACCCTCAGCTTGCTTGGCCAGTTATGGAAGTGACCAGAGCAAACCACTTCTGAGTAAACCAAATCCATGCCTGCTGAAGTGACGTGCCTTCACTTGGCAAGGTTGAGAAGGGCAGTGAAGAACATGTCTGTGCTCTGGGCAGAAATTTAATCTGTGCTGGGGATATTACCAACTGTGGAAATATTTGACTTCAAGAGTTACATGTTTCCATATATTAACATACTTCCCACACACTTGCTCACATCTGCCCAAATAAGCTATGAAATAAATATTTTCCGCATTGTAAATATAGCACATATTTCTAATGCTCAGTGATACATCACTTAATCCAGAAGCCAGCTTTTGCAACTAAGCCTTTCATGGTACAGATCAGCAGGCACGTAAACAAGTTGAAAAAAATTTTGCAGGCAGTTTACTTACATTTCAGTTTGTACTTGTCTTGTACATAGAATTTGTTTTATTTTAAAAAATAACTAGTGTCAAGAGCTTAGCAGAGTAACACCCAGTGCACTTTTCTTCTAAAGGAATACTTGTGACGAGAAAATCAACTTCCTTAATCTCATCTGCTTTCTCAATATCAACCCCAACTCTGATGTGCAGAATTAGTGAGACAGAATATTAGAATAAAAGGTGACTTGCAAAGCAATTAGCCTCTTCATTTCACTGTACTGTATTTTAACATTCTTAATTGATCCCATTAAATAGTGTCTTTCTGCCCAGGAATCAAGACATTGTTATGTGTAGCATCCTCTACTTTTGATAAATGATTATCTCAGAGGTATTTGTTTAGTGAATTTTCAACAAAGATATTCTTTCTCCAAAGTATTTAGTTAAATTTTAATCAAATCCATTAATTGATGGGTTATCTGTTTTGAATTTTATAATTTTTAACTCAAGAAATACTAGGTTACTGCATACATGTTACCCTAGTTTTACAAATTAATTGGATATATCCAGAATATTAAAGATGCTGTGAACGAAACAAAGACACTCCTTCTCTGAAAGATTTAGTCAGGCAACATAATAAAATAGGTGTTAGAAAAGTCTGATTAAAAAGCCAGAACCAGAATGATTAAGAAAATCTGCCCATTCCTACTTCGAGAGGTCTTCTGTATCACCAAGACTTCACAAGCTAACCTGCCTACCAAGGTAGCCAAGTAATAAAATTAGCATTTGAAAAAAAACCCAAACCTTTTTACATGACAGAAAACTTGAATGAAACATTGTAAACTAATAGTATGGAAAAATCCGAAAACCACATAGTTTCAACCAAATTTTATCTATATTAGGACAAGTATAATAATGAACCTGGATAATAATTCTGAGCCTTTTTTTCTGGCATTTTCAGCTTTACACAAGATTAAATTTTAAGTGAAAAATGTATTTGGTAGAAAGCTGAAGCAACGTATTCCACCCTTTTTGCAAAGTTGTGATTGAATGACAACCCCTGCCTGTGTTTAAATAAAAATTCTAATGATACTTTTCCAAAAACAGCTACCACAAAAACTGTTCAGGTTAGAAGTCTGTCCAGGATATTGTCTAAAGTAAGTATAAGAGTATTTGTGCAGCTTGTACGGAAGGAAAAGGAAAGACTGAGGTAACTGCTGCTTGGAAACTGGTCAAAGACTGTGAAAGGACGGATGGCTGGAGAATTCCTCTGCTTGCTTAGGTTGGTCTAACTGAAGGCCAGCAATTACTCAGGATTTCTGTAAACACGACCATTATATATGTTACCATAAATGCCATACTATAACTAGAGTTTTGCTAGTTTTGTTTACAGAGGAAGCAACAGAACAAACTGAGCTCCTTCACTGATTATGAAATACACTCTTGAAGTGTGGTTTGTTGGGGTTTTTTTAACAGACAAATATTCATCCTCAAAAGAATTTACAGACTGACCATGCTTCCTTAGTCAGGGTTAGTAAACACTGTTTTACTGAGTTAATGACAATTCACTAGAAATTTCATTGCAGCAGGATTAAATTCTAACAAACCAGTCTCAAAAAAAAATCCAACAAAAATTATCTTTCCACATCAGCTTAGTGGTGACAACTGTAGCACTATGGCCTAACATCTGTGCTAATTAGAAATGCAAAGAGCAGCAAGAACTTCATGTTCTGACAGAATAGTTTTTAACATTTGAAGAAGCAATGCTACACTTTAGCCACCCATGTGGTAGTCTTAGTGATGGCCAGCATTAGTCCTCCAGTTCAGTGACCCAAGCACTGTGTAAGAGTTGCAAGAGGGGACAGACTGATGATTCTTGCAGAAGTCTGAAGGGCACTAAAATGTTACTCTAAGCAGTCATGAACTACATGTATTTTCACAATTTATATAGCAGTACTGCTCAGATACACCATTATTGAAGATGGGTTTGTTTTATTAATTTATAACATCTCAGTGCAGTATATGATCTGGGGTAGCTTGATTACTCCACAGAAGAGGGAACTTTCATTAGCATTTTGATCTCACCAAACATCTCCACATTTTTGCAGGTTAAGACAGGCAGAAGACTGGTCAGCTCTTCCCTCATACCACACAGTGTGGTATTTACATGCCAAATGCTCTTAAAAGCTTTCTTCTAGGTCAAATCATCTTAATCCTTTTAGCAATCTCCAATTCCTTGATACAGTTATTACTTTATGCTTCAATATTCAAGCTAAATCTACCTAGAACCTGCCTGCTTCTTCCAACCACACATCACTGTCTATTAGTTTGACAGTTCCTCCTGAGAAGTCCTTGACAAACTGCTGTTCACTTTTCTCTCCCATTCCTCAGTTTCTGTGTCATAGAGACCCCCAAGCCAATCCCTCAATGATTTTTTCTACCTCAGTACCAGTACAAGAACAAGTAACTTCTATTCTAGGATCTCCTTCATCAGCCTCCCCTCTGGATAAACCTGACAGACTACATCCTACATCATCTTTGCCTTAAAGCACCTCTCTGTTCAGGTTTCTTCACTAACCTTGTCTCAATCCTGCTTCCTATGTATACATCTGCTTGAACAGCTGTAATCCACACTACCACTCTCTCCTGGATTACATGGCTATTTATTTTCTGCAACAGAATCTTAGGAGGGACAGTATGGAAAGCTTTCAGGAAAGCCAAGTAATTTGTCTCATTCAGGTTGCCTTTATCTTCCATCAACTTCTTCAATAATGCTGATAATATAAAGGACTACAATTTCCTCACCAAAACCGTGCCATTTTGACTTAAGTTACATTAACCTAATTTTCCCCTTATACTCTTCATGTATGAAATCTCTGAGGGCTGAAATCCATATTCACTTACATAAAACCGTATCAAGAAAAATTTAAAAGATAACTGATGGAGTTATTCATGGTTATTACTGTCCTACTAGGAAAATTCATTCCTCAATTTCATTTCCAAGACCTGAAGTAAAATTAAGTTATATCTAATTCTTACACTTTATCTTGAAGACAGACTTCATTTGCATACCTTTAAGGTTTTCAGGAGCATTTGCTAAAAAGAACAGAAGATATTTTCAAAATGCTTACTACGTTCCATTCATACAATAACTGTTTTATCAAGGAATTTACGGAGTGCAGGCTCATTGTTCTATCTTGTCATTATTTCTACTATAGAATTTGAGTGATTTGCCACTCTTGAATTTTCAGTAGATCTCCTAACTTTCTCCTAAAACATTAAGATTTGCTAAGGTCACACACTGATTTCCATTAAAAAAATGCCCTTGGAATAATAATTTCCCCTTCATATTCTACAGTGAAAATAGATGTAAAATAATTCATAACTTCCCTGCCACCTCATCATCTACTTTGGCTATCACTCAAGTCTTGGTGCTTTAGAGCGATCAGCCCTATAGTCACAGATAAAAGAAGGACAATGATCAGCCGATATTTCTGCCCACAGAGCACATCGGAAGATAAAGCTTTATAATACTGATCTGCCTAACTCATCATGAGAGCAATCTCATGCGAACATCAGTGGGCACATGCCAGTCTCTCTCACTGCTTCAAGCTCCACTGAGAGAAAAAATAAAAAAAGAGCTTGAGAGAAGCAGTGGCAGGACATCCTCAATTTCTTTGAAGAAGCTTCTTGGAAAATGCTATCAAAGCTATTTCATTCTCTCCCTTCACTATCCCCCCTCAGAACTCCTTTTTCCAGCCAAATTTGTGTATTCACCCCAGTACTGTATAGATGACTCTCACTATGTGCAATACTGCACGTTTTCTTTGATACCCCCTTTCTCTGGTGCTGAATATACACGGCACACTGCAGGGATAGAGACTTTACCTTAACAAGCCTAAGCCTCCTGAAGGGTCTCAGGAGTTTTCAGCAGTATGAGTTAGTACACTGTTCAGAAAGGAAATGAAATAGTGAAAGGGCCAGGATGTTCTCAAGATTTCTCAGGTGTATGGTATCAGCTTAAACTCTATTGAGAAAACATGCAGCCCCAGTAGGAGTTTAATACAACCTGAAAGTACAGTTTGAACTTGGTTCCAGCTTCAGAAGATATTTATATCTGTGATGAAGTAGAACTAGCTCCCAATTCCACTTCCACTGCTGTGCTGCCATGCTATTCTGATCTGAAAGCCTCTTCAAAGGAGAGCAAGCTCTTCAGAAGGATACAGTCAGGTTTACTGGGCAAAATTTATCCTCATGCCTGCTCCTTACTCCTGCCCTGGCAATCTGAAAATGCTGAGTCTGAGTGACACGTAAGGACAGATTAGAAGTAAGAGTATAAAGAGCACTATTAAATGGAAAGAGCTTAATACAACTTACTTGCAATTAATCTATAACATTCTTTTCCCGCTCATACTCAGCTTATCAGACTTCAACTGAAATATTTCTTCTGTTATGCTAAACCTCCTCTGGACGTGCACGCTGTTAATTAAGGAGCATGCAAAACAAGAAGCGTCTACTTAAAGAGCATCTCACTGGAAACACCTCTGAACTAGAATACATTTTCTTCAGAATACTGATGAACCACACATCACAAAAAATATTCCCAAAGGACAACAGAGCCAATAAACTCAAACGAAATTCAGCACAAGGAGGCAATTCCATCAGATCTTTCTTGTGACTTTATAAACACAACAAAAAGTGCTATTCATACATCACCTAGCCAAGTCAATATTTATTTTGTTGCTTCATGAATGCTTTGCAGGAGTGACCTTAATCATAAAAGCAAGGCACTAAAGAGCATGGCTTGGTCCAAAACTTGTTTTGTCAGGCATTACACAGATCTCCCCAAATAGCTCTGTCAACATATCTCAAGTCAAACTTGCAATAGTCTGACCTAAAAGGACAAGAAGACTGTCAGAAATGAGACTACAAACATTTCCCTCAGGAGCATGTTGCGTGCAGAGACTCTTTCCATGTTTGCAAGGGGGAGGGGAAGGGATTTTCCATGTCTGTATGTGTTTTCCGTACATATTTGCCAAGAGTTGCTAGATTATCCCCAGAGCCTACTTTGAACACCGGTATAACTGCTCTACTGTAATCTACATTTCCTTTAGGAACATGGAGACTTCAGAATAGAAGGCCGGATCTTGATTTCTGAGTTTTTCTGGGCACACTAACAAAGTAAATGAACCCTGGCTTTACCCCAGTGTCATTAAGAACAGATCTATAACCCCTCCAATCTGCAGCACCTCCTGAGATTCAGGAGTTGAAAAGGATGGCAAGTGTAAGAATAGGAGAGCAGGTAAAAACGCTGGATTTGTTATTTCACATAAAAAAAAAAAATGCTTCCCATGTATCAATTGCTTGTTTCAATAATGTCATTTCATTCTTGTGCAAGTACAGTGAATATAAACAGTGATGAGGCAGAGACATAAATAAGAGTAATGCCGTAAGCCCCCTCTCATTATCCCCCAGTATTTCTGATGAAAATATGCTCTTAAAACCCCCATAGACTAGAAGTAGCTGCACAACACTTGACTGTCTGCCTCAGCAATGCAACATTCTCTCAATATAAGCTGCCAAACTACCAATCCAATCCTTTTTATTTCCTTCTTTGTCATCGTAAGGATAAGTCTAAAAGCTTTTAGTGCATTTCCTCTCAGTTAAACTCAAATTAGTCCCCTCTGCTGGACTCCTACCGGGATGCCTTGGTCTACCCTAGAGCCCTTGCTGAGAAAAGCCCTTTTCAGTCCAGCAAATCACCTCGGTACCTGCTACTCTGACAAGGCTGACGCCATTATTTATTACATAATAAGCTCTCCCTGTTGAGGGTCAATTATTCCATTGACTGGGCATTACAATAATTCTTGGTAATTAAAAGAGGTACTTATGTGAATCTGGATGCATATTGAAAGAAACATTAGTCCTTTTGTTATCTTGGCAAGCCCTTGTTCCCAGTCCGGCCCAAGCAATTAGCATCTTTTGGCAATCCCTGTCAGCTGGGGTTTGGAAAGCCTGAAAAGAGGGTCACTCAGATGCTAATTTAGATACAATTGTGACAGCGGAGTTTAGAGGGAGCTGCTCCAAAGGCACCATCAGGGTTTAATAAAGCAAACAGCTTGGGTCCCAGTGACCCTGCTGAGGTAATTAAAAAGACTGCTCCATGTTGCTGTGCCAAATGGGAGAGTGGCATCATGAAGCCCATCCACAAAAAACATTTTTAAAAGACATATAATCACCCATTTAATCTGCTCATTAAACAAATCTCTCATGCGGACTTAACAAGAATTAGCACTTTCTAAAAGGCAAAAATTGACAGAAAGCAGACAGTTCAAATGATTCTAAAGGTCATGATTCCTAAACGTTTTCCCATTATTATTATAAGCTCATTTAATGCTAATTTATAATATTTGGGGATATCAGTGTTTAAAACTATCCTTTAATGCTGTCTTTATGGGAGAAATATGAACATGCACTTCTCAAAGCTAATAGGCTGCAATGACATAGCTGTAAGAGCAGGAACCTCAGTCCTACAGACTGTGTAAATAACCCCACACTCGACCCACAGCAAATTCTGCGGGAGTGCTACTCTGAGTTTTTCCAGGATGCATCCCAGGAAGACAGCTCTTCCACACCACTGCAGGCTCAACCTCTAACACAGAAGTAACATTAGGTACCTTGTAACATGCACCTCTTGTGTTCCTCCAAGGGTGTTAAGAGTGAAAACCATCACCTTCCCCTGCTTCAGAGAATAAAAGAGTAAAATGAAAAAAGTTCCTTCTTGTTTGGGCTGGAAACTAAAGGTAAAGTTACAGTGGTCGTAGGGCACTGAGTAAAGAGTAAGGAAAACATGTAATTTGGCTTGACAATGACCTGACGTGTATCACAGACAAGCTATTCAACTCTATGCAACATGTAAGATGTTTATTTTTGAAAGTTATTCTGCTCTGGGTTGGGGTAACAACAGCAAAGTAGAAAGAAAAAAATAAGTGAGAAGACAGAGGGTAACAATACCAGCTGATTTTTTTCCAGTTTTAAGACAGTAATAGAAAAAATTCTCTCTGCACAATGTCACATTTCATTATGCTGCATTCAAATACAGCCTCCAAAATGCTGGTCTTCTTCAACCTTCTACTAATGAGAGCTAAAACACCAGGGAGACCATCTTGTCCCTAGACAGAAAAACAGAATCATTAGGCATTATAGCATGCTCAGCCCTGCTATTGACTACTGAACTTCCTCAGACTCGTGAGGCTCGATACTATACGTGCTCATGACTGACAAGCTGATGTTCTACTGAAAGCTGTTAATTAAAGACTGAAGAGATGGTGTCAGCATACTTTGTATCTTCAGATGCAACTGATGCATGCACATCTTTCACAGGGCAGAGTGCTGAGCTGGAATGACAACCTCAATTCCACACAAGCTCAAGAAAGCACAATCTACTTGGCATGTCCACCTTATTTGAAAATGGAAAGCCAAACTTAGATTAAAGCCCTACATCAAGGTAACATGCTAGATCAATGTTTCTCATTTTGTGGTCTGTGGACTAGTACACCATGAGATAGGTGTGTAATTCTTTTTACCTCTCAGCACGTTACAAACAAGATCCTTGTTGCAGAGACAGCCAGACACTAATTTACGACTTCCCCATCGGTGACTACAGAACAGAGACTGACAAACAAGGCAAAGACAAGACACTACTGTTTATTCTCAGAGAGCCGATTCAACTAAACTACAGAACTGAGAACACAAGTAGTTCTCAATTCTCCACACCACCGACATTCTCCAGTCGCATGTCTAGCCACTACTACTGACCTGATGACACCTGAGTGTTCTTTTTTTTCTTCACTGTTCTTTAGCCCTAAAACATTACAAAGGAAAAAAAACCCAAAACTTCTCCAGGTCTGCCTAAGACAAGTGACAGGGGAAGCAATACCTTGGGCAATTTATCTTTGTGAAGAAATACATATACACAGGGATGTATTTTCCTCCCTCCAAGAGGCAGCATACACTCTGGAACAGGCTATGTTAAAAATTCTGAAAGAAAAACCAGCCACCATCTAGAAGCTGCAGGACTTGCTGCAGTACAATGGGAAAGACCATAACCTTGGACAGGGAACTATAGGATCTTACATGAACAATCGCAGAAGTCCTCTACTTGTCAGGGAATCACCTAAAGAAATACCTAGTCTATATTTTACAGGAATACACAAAAGTTAATTAGGCTAAGGAACAACAATTATATAGGTGGTAATTTTTATGCAAATTCCATCTAGATTTACGGATATCTCATTACCAGTGCATGCTACTTTCCCTAGGTTGTTCCCAAACCAAACCACTTATACCTGGAGCAAAGCTCTTAAAAGTGAAAAGAACTTCAGCACCAAAAAAACAAAGCTTAAATGGGTAGAGGAAGAAACAGCCTTTTCCACCATGAAACAAAAGCTGAAATGGGTGTACTGTGGAGTGCTAGGAAATAAATCCAGAACTACTGGGTTTGACTAGTTTTTCAACTATTCTAGACTCAAGTTCTTTTTTTCTTACCTCAATACAGGGAAAAAGGGGGGGTGAGGAAGATGACAATAACGCAAGAAGGATGGAGAACATAAGGAACAGCATAAAAAAGAAAGAGGGAGGAGGAAATAAATCATCAAAACTATATAACCCTAGACTGCCTCACAGGGGAGCAGAGGAAAAAAATTACACCATTCATCTTCAGCATGTTTGCTTATCACCTCTTGGGAGAGCTTAAGATGTAATAGTTGACACCATTATATGTATGTGCAATTAACCTCAACATATACTATTTCTATGTACCTTTGCAGTTTTATACATGCACACAAGTATCTTGTACTGATAAACCCTGTCCAGTTTCTCTGAGCTCTATATAGAGAAAAATTCTTATATAAAATGAGCACAACTCTTTGCCCTAAAATACACTTTGATACTGACATCTGAAAATAGCTCTCGATAGTTCCAGTGACTACACGTCCACTGTATCCCCTACCAACAAGTATACTTCCTAACACACTTGAGAAAGTAATTCAATAGCTGGATAACTACAACTACACTTTCGGGTCTATTTAAAACTGCAAAAACAATGTGTGCTTTCTCCTGGGAGAGCTATGCTACCATTTGGTCAGACGGCAACAAATTTTGGACACTTCTAAAGTAGTTGCATGCATTGTGAAGATTTATGGCTGGACAGGGATTGAGACGGGGTGCAACTCCCTGGAAAACACTGAAATCCATCCATAGATGAACCATCATGGACTAAGTCACATGCAGTTTCCTGACGAGTTAGTGCAAGAAAATGCAAAAATTTAATCGACTAGGAAGTTTTTTTTCTTAAAATCAATCTCCATGTCACAAATGAACATGTAGCTTGGCTGCAATATGCGATACTGTGTTTACCTCTGCTTCTCCACCAGCATGTGTGACAGTCATTCCAGACATTCCTTCTGAAGCTTTCTGTTTATTCTGGAGAACGTTTAGAATGCTTTTGTGCTAGTTGAAAAAAAAATTTTAAAAGAAAATTCTATTTCTAGAAAAGCCCGCAAAACTGTGCAAGGAATCATCTATAAAAGAGCTTTTAAAAGAATAAACACATCTGCTTACCAAAGAGTAAGAAGTTACGGAAAAAAACACTAGTAGGTGCCAGTTTGATTTTCTAATAAATCTTAAGGTTGAGGCTGTCCTTTGATTCTTGGAGTTTTATTATTTTATCTCAAGTGCACAGCTATTTCTTTTTTGTCCTAAAAAAGTTATTTTAGGTAATGATGAAAAGCTAACTTTCCACTAGTAGCTATTTGGAGTAATAAACATATAAACTACTAATATTAGCAAAAGCTGAGTTATTAAAAGCACACTTCAGAAAAGAAGGATTAGTTACACTTCAAGCTCTCAAACAGAATTGAGAGATTGAAGACAATTTAAAAAGAAAAGCATACAGGTCAATTTATCCTCAACAATGAATATTCATTTATTTCTGGTCACTGCGTAAATCTGCTTTTCTAATTCTTTTATTTAACTGTCAGAGGTTATAAAGATATAAACCGAGATCATCTTACTATTAGGCACACAGTTAAAACATAAGATAAAAGCTACAGGGACACAACTACTTTAAGAACATATGTGCTCTGTGTTTATTTCTCTCTGGTAAAACAACAGTGTCAACTGGAATTTAAAATGTTTTCTTTATTTAGATCTTGTAGGCTGAACAATAAGCCCTGACAGCTCCGTCTAAGCACTCTCAAGGCCTGTACCAAATGAAGCCTAAACTCACCATTCAGCAACTGCACCGGCTATGGGATGTCTGGAATTTGTTGTGTGCACTCATCCTTAAAATGGAACAGCTGCTATGAAAGGCTGTTACAAGACACCCAAAGGGGCAAAAGGTTCCAGTGACACCCTTATCTACAACCTGATATGAACAGCTTTTGCTGCTACCCTGCTCCCATCTCTAGGTGTAAAGTTACATGATATAAGGGCCCAAAACACTCCACTCAGAAAACTGTATGGCTTCTGTTCCTTTTCATGCCATTAGTTGTGCAGATGATTAGATCACCTATAGAATGTATTTATTTAGTGTAACACATCTGTATGCCCATTTTAAAGACATGCATTTTAGAAAACTACATTTCTACATAGCTACCACCCCCCACTTGCATTTCAGTAAAAGCAGTAAGGCAGTCCTTGGGCCACGCCGTGCTTCTCTTGCTCTCTGACTGACTACACCGCCTACAAGCCCATAGACTAGTTGCATGAGGGGCTCAACCAGGATTCGGCTGTTAAGGATAAGAAAGCAATAGCAATATAGCAAAAACAGCTCTCAGGGGAAATGTATCTTTTTACTGCCAGAAAGAATATTTTTGTAAGAGAAGCATTTCTGTAATTCTTATTAGTTTAATAAAAGAGTGGAAATAACTAGAAGCACAAAGACCTGAGGGCCTGAGCTCCCATCAGAGTCAATGGCAGACTTCCCACTGAATTCACTGGATACACAATCAAGACCAAATGTGGGATACAAAAAGGAAACGATCAGAGGAAGGACTCTCATTCACAAAGACATTCTGCATCTGCAAAGTTTGTACCTGTGACTGAAGTTCATAAATAAGACCAGTGTCCACACACGATACAATTGTGATGAGTTTTAGTTCCACTGGGAAAATCCTAAGAACTACTTCTATTTCTAAAAAAAAGACAGTTTAATTTTTACAGACACACACCACTGGGCAATACCCAGTGTCTTTGGAAGGTCTACTTTTCCACATACTGCCCCCCCTCCCATTCCCACAGCCTCTGTTTTCTACGGTGCTTGCTCAGGTAACCCAGAGACCTGCCGTGGTCTGCAACCAACCTCCTCCTTACACCAAAAGCAGGCACTATTTCTTTCTAACGTTCCTCTGATACAACAAATCTTCTTTCTAAACTTTATATTGCAGAGATTAAATAAGTCTCTAATAAGACAGGAAACACTTGCCCATAAACACTTTCATGACTACATAAAAACATTGCTATAATTGCAACAGATCACCAGCCCCACTTCAGCCAAAGATCAATACCAGCTTGTAGATGCATCTTTTAACCAAACCACAATTAGTTATTGGTTGTGTGAATGAAATCCTATTCCCTACTTCTTCACACCTACCTTTGAGATTTTGGTTGGCCAAATTTCCTTCCATGGCTCTTTGTAAGAGCTATGATTCTCAGCATCATCCAATCCCACCCTCTACCAATGTTCTGATTTGTATCCCGAGGTTTATGTCCTGTATATGCTCCCGAGTGGGACAAAAGCCTTAGTTTCCCAAGATCACGAAAAACCTGCTCTTTCAGGTGGAGTCAGAAATTAGAATTCCAGAACAGTAAAACCTCCAAGAATATCTGAGGAAGTGAGGAAGAAAGAAGAATCAGGGAAAGATGAAAGTAATGGACTAACATGGTGTAAAACACATCCAGGCAGACATAACAGTAATATTTGCTGCAACAGGGATGAGGTTAAAGTGAACCTGATTTGCATCCATCAAGAGACAGTGAAAGCCACAGACAATACTGAGATCTGCTCCAGAGCTTGGCTTTACTCTCCACCTCAAGATGACTTCCCTGAACCAAAAGAGACAATTCCAATACAAAAATCCCTCTCCCTCTCTGAGAGTCCTCTGAAGAACCATTACACTTGCCATGGTTCTTAGGCAGGTAGGTTATCTCAGAGAAAAGGGAGAATGAATCAAACCCCCTTTTTCATCAACTGTTACAGTACATATTGGACATCCTCCATCCAAACACGCTGCCTCCTTTGGCCCCATCTGGAAGTATGGCTCTATTTCCAGGATGGCTGAGGCAACTTTGTCTTTCCTCCCTGTCACAGAACACTGAAGTTATACATTAAGTACTCATTCAGTCTTAATAAACACATTTTAGATGCCAAAAAATGAGACTTCCATCTTAGGTTTGCCATATTAAAATTATCTTGGACTAGGCACATTCTCACAGATTTTTCCAATTCTGTATTTACTTGACACTTGTAGCTCTTGTTCCTCGATGCTCATGATGGCATCTGAACTTGAATGCTTTTAAAGTGTTGTAGTTGGAAATCATGCTAAAAGTGGTAACAGTTTTTTGCATCTTCTTGCCCACTTGAGAGTGAACCAACTCTTTTAGTTCCTACTGTTGAGCTTTGATTGCCTTAGGTATTCCTACCCCTTCTGTTGCTGTTCTGTGCATTCCTCTAGATTCAGGTTAACTTATCATTGTGAGGAAATATCCACTGGTACCCAGACACTTCAGCCTCTCCCTTTTAGATGTCTCCTGGTGTTATTTTCACAGTTCAGAATTACTAAGTCAAAGGTTCAAAACATGAGGAAAAAACACCCACTGAAATAAAACCCAAACCCAACTGCCTAAAGCTCTACTCCCTTGTTAAAAAAAAAAAAAAAAAAAAGATTACTTGACCTCCAGCTGTTTCTTCAACACTACCACAATGAAATCCCTACTGAAACAAAGCCCTTGAGACAAATCCTGTGATCTCACTACTGGAGGTTTTTTAGTGTCATGTGTGTCATCTGACTGAAATATGCCTTTCCTGTGATCCAGCAACGCACCGTACAGTTTGATTTGTACTGCATTTTCCTCTTTCTCTCTTACTCTTAATATTAATCCCCCCCTCTTACTTTTTCTTGCACAGCTATACCAGGCTTGTATTTTCAGCTACCCAGATGTAAGGTAAACCTTAATTTCGTGTCTGGTCAGTGAACTTCATGACTGTTCTGTTTAATATATACTCTGTTTTTTGTGGCTGCCACTAGACTTGTTGTTTTACATCTGTTTGCATTAAAGCATGTTTTCCACTGAATGACTCAGACACTCAAAAGATCCCAAATCCCTCTCAATAGGGTTACCTAAGTTCTGAAGTGTTTGCTATTCCCTTCCTCTAATTTCAGGATCATCAGCTAACGTATACTATGATTTTAGATCTGATATTCTCATTCAAATTATTTACATAGGTATTATTAAAAAGATCAATCCCCTGGAGTATACCACTACTAACCTATTTTCAGCTAGAAAAATTATCATTTTCAGACAGTGTATGTAACCTGCTTTGAGACACTTCTCAAGCCAACAGGCTATTTTTCTCCACAGATCATGCCTCTGTGGTTTAACCAGTAAGCACCTTTATGAAACCTTATAATTTGTTAAAGTGTCATTAATTCACATGGTTTCAATTTTTCACAGTGTTTTTTTCCTCATAATATGAAAAAAAATAGCAGAACAGTATCAAGATGAATTTGGAAAGCTAGACTTGAATGTGTGCTTATTTCTCAAGATTCCCAATTTTCTGTGTATAACATTCTTATTTTGACAACAATAATCAAAATACAAATGAGCTATTCAAGGGAATTTCAAGCACACGAACATGACAGTGTTAAACTTTGTTCTCCAGCCCTTTTTGCTCCATTTGTCCTGATTTACTGTCTTATTCACTTTTCCTTTAAAATCATCATCATTTCTCTGACAGTTGGCAAGCAGGAAGGGAAACGGTTTTAAAGATCAAATTAAGCAAACCTGATTGAATAATTCAGATTTGCCATGGGACCCAATTATTTCTATTAGAAATCCTTATTTTTAAAAGGAAAAAAGTTATTTTCTTTGGCATCCAAATAATTATTTCTTTTACTTCTGGAAACACTGAAGTAGTTGTTTCCTGAGGTTTTACATGTTAACTCTTTCATATTTTTCCTGAGGTTTTACCTGTTAAGTCTAGCCTAAAACAATAACAGACGCTACAAAAATAAAACAGCTAAGAGATATTTTCCTCTTTGCTATGAAAAGCATGATATAAAATAGATTTGCAAACTAAAAGCACTTAAATATAAAGCTAAAACTATTTAAGTAAACCTGTCAAAACCTGGAAGGGTTCTCTTACAATAGACATTTCTCCCACTTTTGTAAATGCATTTATGGATACAATCAGCCCTGCTGCAGAAGACCTACACAACCTTCTTACAATGGCAATGCATCTCCTAGCTGGAGGTCATCGCTGTCCCTGTGTCTCTCCAGGGCACAGAGTTAAGCTTAACAGCAACAATGTCAATAAACTGAGGCAAAGCAGCATCATGACTAACCACAAAAACTCTACAGCCACAGTAGCACAGAGCCACCTCCAGATGATGGGTGCACTCATCCACCACTGTGGAACTGCTCAGCCCTGCACACAGGGCTTCAGTTCCTCAGTCCTAGGCAACCTGCAGGATGGAGCCAATCAGGCATTAGGACTGTGCTGCCATTTTTGGCTCTAACTCTAAATGCAGCAGCCCAGGAAAGAAAGAGAAAAGCAATATGGTCCATATCCAGGGCCCTATGCTGATGGGGGACATGCAATTAGAGAAGACACCAATAGAAGGGACTTGAGAATAACTGAAAGCTTGTTACAAACCATGATCAACGCTACAAAATGTGCAAACTATCTGGAAAAGCACTTCCTGTATCAAAGCTCACTGTAAACCAACTGCATTAGACTTGGTAGTTACTTTCTCAGGAAAAGAAAATCCAGCATCAAAAAAAACCAAGCCAAACTGAACCCTCCAAATTCTCCTCAGTTTTATTTAAAGCCAATCCTGAGGGCGGAAACTTTCTGTGCAGAAGCCTGCTTGGGACTGCAGAGACACATGGCTATTGGCTGCTGTCCTCACCCCATCTCCAATCTTCTATTCCCCCTTTCTGCCAGGGCAAGATGTCAGCTAGATGACATGGAGTCTCTAGGAAGTTACCTAAGCATAGAGTACAGAGATGAAAGGGTAACCTACTTTGCACTCAACAGGTCTGTGTCCTTTCACAATAAGCCAGTTAAATCCTTTCATTCTAAATTCTTTGCATTTATACAGAGAATCTTTTCTTAAGCAAGAATCTTCAGAAGACTTTAATTAGGTTGTGCCTGCAGAAGCATAAGGCAGAAAAAAGGCCCCGCAAGTTTTAATTTTTGGAGCAGAAACACTGTCATTTTTAAAGTATATTTGAAAGTATTCCCAGGTTTTACAAAGAAAACTTAAACTAAGCATAAGATGTTTTTTCCCCATTCAAAATTTGCGTAGATTATCTTGTAGTTAAATACAGCTCAAAAAGGACAGCTGCAGCTAGAGCAAAGCCTCTGGAAGAAATAGTGTCATTAAAGCACTACATCTAACAATTGTCAGTGAAAATCTCATATGTTCAGGACACTTGGACAATGTTTGGATAACGTTCTCAGGCACACAGTGTGTGCATGGCCAGGAGTTGAACTTCGATAATCCTTGTAGGTCCCTTCCAACTCAGGATATTATGTGACTCCATGAAATGGTTAAATAGGATTAAAAACTAAAAGTAATTAAGAAAAAGACATGCTGCTCTATATAAAGTGGTGCAGTAGGCATATTCCTCAAGCAAACTGATCCTGTTGCTACAGGAGTAAGCCCCTACTTGCAATTTGATAAGTACCCCAGAAACCTTGTTCCAAGTAAAACATGCTCCTCTTTGTACTGTATTGCTGTTACAACTATTGTGAAAGAAGTGCTTCCCTTGTTTGGGGCATCATTAGTAGATTCAGTAACTATATTCTGCTACACCACTCTTACTCTGCAATACAGAACAGTGAACACCTCCACTTGAGAAGCACCTGAACTAAGCAAAACATATGGAAGGGAATAGGTATAATTACTCTGTCAAACCATGAAAAAACACTATGACTCTTAAAAGACACCCTGTGACCTTCAAGGGAATCCCCTATTTAGAGGTAATGGCCATGTCTAAGCTGTACAGAAAGAACAGGCTCAGCAATTTGTCTAGGTTTGTAAAATTTGATGACCTGCTTGTTTTCCTTCTGCACCACAGGCTACTGACTTGTCTTTAAGCTTCTCCTCTTAACCATGCTGGAATTCACAGATTCCATCCACCTCCCAGGAGTCCTGGTTGTAATACACTGCAGTAGTGTCAACTCATGCTCGGACAGCGACTGTCCCTCTTTAGAGGGCTGTTAGCTTGGCCCAATTTCTCACCAACATATTTATCTGTGAACAATATGAAGATTGACAGGACGGCCAGGACATGAGAGGCCAAGAACACCTCAAGGAAACATGCACTCAATGCAATTTTGCTTCTGAATCCATCAAAAGTAAAATGATCTGGGATGTGTAAAAGCCAGGTATTTATCTCTGTTTCAAACTCTGGTCTGAAAAGATGATAAAAACGGTAACAGCAAGGCATGCTGAGGTCAGCAGCATGTCCTAGCAGTGGAAGAAAGAAGATTTATTTTCGGGAATGCAGTACTGTTCTTCTGGCAGACTCCTCACCACTCATCATACTGTCTTGATACAACAGAGTGACTTTTAAACTACTCTATCATGACAGCTTCAAATTGTAACAGCAGAATTTAGTGCTGAATAAGTACCAGGCATGTCCTTTTAGCCTCTGTGCTGGGAGTAAGAATTAGGTTATTATGCCGTGTTCTGTCTGACTCTCCCTAAACTTTAAAATATATTGGCTGAAGTCAAAGAAGTTCAGCAGAAGATCACATCTCGGCAGTAGTTTGAGTTCAGTCAAATTTCACTGAACTAGGAAGGCGGATAGAGATGTTCTAAGTGCCCCTTCAAGTGCTTTGGGAAGGAAGAAGCTGCAGGGTAGATTCATACGTTGGACAAATAACCAACAGGAGAGTTCAAACTAGGGGTCTGACCACAGTGGAAATCCAATTGCATAAATAAATTGCTTCAGGACATGAGGTTCAAAGATGGTGTATCCTCCCTGATAAACAGCACTGGCAACAATGCATGAGGAGAAGGCTGAGGTACTCAACTTTTCTGCCTCAGTCTTCAATGGCAACCTCTCTTTCCATGCCTCTTGAGTGGAGGGACAGCAGGAGAGCAATGGTGGGGACAAAGTCCCTTCCACTGTAAGTAAAGATCAGGTTCATGACCACCTGTGGAACCTGAATGTACATAAGTCTATGGAACCTGATGAGGTGCATCCCAAAGCCCTGAAGGAATTGGCTGATGCATTTGCCAAGCCACTCTTCATGATATTCTGAAAGTCAGAATATCACAGCAGTCAGATGAAGTCTCAGGTGACTGGAAAAAGGGAAATATTGTACCCATCTTTAAAAAGGGTAGAAACAAGGACCTTGGGAACTACCAATTTGTCACCCTCACCTCTGTGCCTGAGAAGATCACAACACAGATGCTCCTGAAAGAGGACCCTGTATGTTGAGGCATACAGAGAACACGGAGCTGATTTGAGACAGCCAGCATAGCTTTACCAAAAGCAAGTCCTGCCTGACCAACCTAGTGGCCTCCTGTGATGGAGTGACTCCATCAGTGAACACAGGAAGGGCTACAGATGTGTCCTGGTTCCAGCCAGGACACAAATTTTGCAGTAGCCAAAAGGAGGCACCTCTAGGACCCAGAGGTTATTCTATACCACCTCACGTCATGGGTGGGGGCGTGCAGAAGAGAGTCTCTTGAAGAGAAGCAGTTCCTTCCAGTCGAGTAAGTGTTGTGGTGGAAGAAGTGGGGTAGCCCAAGTTCCAAGCTGGAGGGAGTGATTGGGTAATGCCAGTTCCAAGCCAGACGGAGCAGTCAGGTGTTCTATACTGTTGAGGGTTTTCACAGTGAGCAACGATGTTTCTTTCCTTGTAGCCTCCGTAATTATTGTTTCTGTACTATTAGTTTTCTTATCCCATTGGTGTTTCTAGTAAATTGTTTTTATCTCAAGCCATGATCTTTACCTTTTGTGTCTCCAGTCCTCCTCTCCATCCCACTGCATGTGGGGGTGGGGAAACAAAAGCAGAAGAGCAAGCGAGCAGCATGTGGCTTGGAGTGGTTTCAGTGGGAAGATTAAACTAGAGAATACCATTCCTAAACCACAAGATGTCATTTATCTGGACTTCTGTAAAGCCCTTGACATGGTCCCACGTAACATCCTTCTAAATTGCAGAGAGATGGATTTTTACGAGTGGACTGTTAGATGGATAAGAAAGTGGTTGGACAGTCTCATCCAGAGAATAGCAGTCAACAGCCCCAAGTCCCAGTGGACATCAGTAACAAGTGGTGTCCCTCATGGGTTTGTATTGGGACCAGTGCTATTAAACATCTTGATTAATAGACAAAGGGATTGAGCGCACCAAGCTGAGTGGTTCAGACTGTCATCTGCCTTATACAAATTTACACTGACCATCTGATCATGCAAAAGACCTAAAAAAATCAGTCAGGAGAGGTCAAAGATCAATGAACATGCAATAGTATTTGGAGCCAAGACAGGACTCTAATGACTGAGCAAAAGAGGAGCTTATCTCACACCTACACTACTGACATTGCAACATACTTAGGAAGCAAAAACAAAAGCAGAAATCTACATTCATGGCTTTATTAAAATGTGTTTCAATTGGAAGTTGGCAAGATTTAGAGTGATATTAAAGAAAGAAATCAGCAGTGTAGACATCTTTGGACTACTATTCACAAAGTCTCAGGAATGGAGCATCAGAAGTCTGCTTGGATGTTTTCTTTTCCAAAAAAAATTCAGTTCAGCATTTGGCAAGGTTTCACAGAACCACATAGGATGTCATCTTGCATAGAGGGGCATGCACAAGCAACATAATTTCTGCTGCCAGGCAGGGGCCACCAAATGTTCAACTGTTTATTACAACCATCTTGAAAGAAAGGAGTGGTAAATTCTATCTATGTTATATGTTCCACAAAACATATTCTTTTCTGTCTTATAAATATTATTCTTAATACAAAACTAAGCCCCAGAAAGGTTAGGGAAGACTAGGATGGACAGACCATTGAGCTTCACAAGCTATAAAACTCAACAGAACATACTTATGAGCTTGTTGGTAAGTTGCAAGGAACAAAAAGGTAGCCAGTACTGAAAGATTAGTTATAAAACCATCACTCAGTTCAATGGCAAATAAAATTTAAGTAGTCTGTGTTCTCATTTCAGACTCTCTCCTGGAGACACCCAAATGACAGTGACAAAATTTAGCACATAGAGCAACATGCTGTGCCCTGTTGCAGAACTGCTTAGGAGAAGACCTAACCAAAGCCAGGACTTGACAATGCCAGAAGGTTAACACCAAACATCCTATGCTTTGGAGAACTATCAGCCTTTCATAACATAAAAGAGAGCTTAAGAAAAAGAAACTGGAAACCTAACACACTGATAGGCCTGCAACAGAAGGTGGAAGTAGATGGGAAAGTTTCACCTATATTGCTAAATCAGTAAGCCACTTTCAAGTATCATCCTCCACAGTTTCAACTGCTTCATCTTGCATCTCAGGTATATGGCAACGATTAACTCTGGATGCATTAGCAGAGTATTCTGTATTAACATGACCAGGGAGCGAAACAAAAACAACAGCATTTGATATGATATACTAGAGAGGTCAAAGTGGGCTTCTATACTAACACAGAGACATTAGCACTAACTTCAAGCCATCTTATGTGTAAGTGGATGCAAAGCACTACAACACTAGTGTGGGATAATTAAGCCTACAGCATATACTACCTTTTTGGGCAATCTGGCAAAGAACAACATATTTTCCCTGTATTTATACAAAAAGTTTCTATTCTTAGCATGGCTTGATGCCACACTTAAAAGCTTCATTGTCTTATGTGTTAAAAGGGTCACCTGTCCAAAGAAACACCAAATAATAGAAAAGGTTCAGAGGTACATATATTCAGTGACTATCACTAACAACTGTGAAGATACGGGATCCTTATCTGATATACAGAGCAATTTCCTTCATGCTACAGTACATCAGGTAGAGATTTACTCAACTTCCAAAGCATATGAAAGCAGAATGGGCATACTGCAAATTTTCTCCTACAGCCTTCTGAGCAAAGGCCAGGCTCAAGTTCCTTGTAATAAATTGGCAAGAATTGCCAACACTAGAAACAGTGCATGAGGAGGAGGATTTGAAATGATACAGGGTCTGATTAATGGACTAAAAGGAGAATTTTTGACGTTGAAGACTGGAAAGACTGCCGTATGATTTGGGAATTAGGGATATCAAAACAGCGGAGTTTGGAGTAATCAAGGAAGGAGAGAATTAACAGAGAAAGAGCACAGCTTTGAGAAGCAGACACAAGGGCATACAAAAATGCATGTTAACTCCAAGATGCATTTGCAAATCTGAAAATCCTATCTTACCTCAAGAAATAATGGTCTGAATCCTCTTTTAAAATTAATCTTTTCCATTCAACTATTTTAAAAGAAGAGGAGTGTAAAGTTATTTAGAGTGGACAAGGACACTTGGGTGCTAGACAACATCCTTGCTCTTGACTGACTTCGAGTTGTAATGAGAGAAATTTTGGCACACAGAATGGTGGCAGAGTTCAGCCTTTAGTCAGACCAGGAAGTTACTTTGTACCTGTACTGGAAAGGAAAGGGCATTCTTTGTCATGACAAGAAACACTTTGGAAAGAGGCTGGCACCTCAGACAGAGGTAGGATTACAGTTTTACAGGAGAGGCAGATAGCCTGAGTGCCAGAACTTCTTTTACAGCTCTACAGAGGTCTCTCAACTTACTAGCAGTTCCTGATATAGATCCTTACCGCCACACTCAAAGGATTCAGCATTAAGAAAACAACATGTTATTGACTCTTCTTGGAAAAGAGATATTGATCTAGTCAGTGTTACAGTTTGGTCTATAATATACACCAAGGCAGCATCAGTAAAACTATCAGGGCATGCATGAAAGTTCTCAAACTCTTTACTCCAGATGAGTGCTTCCCACATTACACTCTGCTGCACTAAAATCCCCACTGTAGCTGAAGCAGGGCCTGCAAGGTTGAGTAATGGGCTGGCCTCTGCCTTATACTTCTTAGACCAGCTACTGTAACTCAAGTGGGAAGGGAAATGACAACCTGTTTCCTGATCTCTTCTGAGCATAGGAATGCAGGTCCTAAAAGATGCAGACAGTCCTTGGGATGGTCAGAGGAAAGGTGAGCAATAGGGAAGGGAAAAGTCAAGTGGCAGAGAAATTATTTTCAAAAAGAAAGTCTAAGCCCTTCAGGTGCTCAAACTCCCCTACTTGTACCTACATCTCTCAGCTTACCCTAGTGTACCTGTTAGAAGACCAACAACTATACGAACATCATATTCTGCATTTACTGCTATTGTGTTGAGTTTGCATGTTGTCTGCTAAGAGGTCTAAAAGTCCAGATGTCTGCTTGGTACAAGCTGTGTAAAAGGGAGATCCAGTG
This sequence comes from Pyrocephalus nanus, assembly GCA_038380795.1. Taxonomy (NCBI): domain Eukaryota; kingdom Metazoa; phylum Chordata; class Aves; order Passeriformes; family Tyrannidae; genus Pyrocephalus; species Pyrocephalus nanus. Next base: position 46,154,732 of record CM076259.1, read on the forward strand.
ACACAGTATTAAAGAGATTAGCTTCCAAAAAAAGAAAAAGCAAAATGCTTAGTCAGAGCAGAAGTCTCTCCTCTGAAGTTATTTACTATCTTCTAGACTGGAAGCTTATTCATTATAAAATCCAGTGTTTCCCTGGATCCTCTGTACTTTCTCTTCTCTTGTTCATCCTGTGGTTTGTAACAGTTTGGAAAACTTAAGGGGCATTCCTAAGTGGTTACAGATGTGTAAAGGATGCACACTACAGGCCACTTCATCACGAGGATGACATAACCCTGCATGCCAGCTTCAAAAGTAGCTCATTTAATACTGAACCCGGAGACACAATTGTCCCAGACTAGCTGCGTGCCTGTTGAGAGTGATGGGATTATAACAGCAGCTGGCAGTGCTCTGTTCCAAGAAAGCTCACAGCATTATTCAGTCTTGAGCTCCCTCTTCCTCTGTGGAGCCATTTGATCCTTAATCTCTTTTATGGATTCTTAACCCTTTTGATGTACTTCTCTGCTCGACAAAGTTTGACACACACATCTTTATGCCAAAATATGGGTGAAGACTATTAGTAAGATGTCACAGTTGCACACCTATTTTGAACACTACTTACAAGTCCTTGTCAACCATGCATTTGAATGATCTGTCTAGCATGTATTTCATGGAATTAAGTACGGAGAAATAATATTTTAAAATCCACTGCACTGCTTTTCCTGAATCAAACTGTGTAATTGGAAAACATTAGCATTATGTTACACAGTACCTGTGACCCTGGACTACTACTACTAGAGCTAGTACCCTCTATTGCAGTAGTATCTATCATATGCTTCCCACAGAGAACAAAACACCACTACTGCTTAAAAATACTCAAAGTCAATAGTTGTCAGGAAACTTCTGCTCCACCCCTTACTCTGACTATTCTGCTGAGACACTCTCAAGACCTAATTCACTTTCTCTCAGCAGTGTCATGTATAATTAAAAGATAACTACAACTTGCTGTTTATAATCTGATTTCTTTTCCACATGAACTAAGGTGACAAGACTCCATCACGATAGCTTGGGACGAGTGGTGGCTTCTACAAAGAAGACAATATCAGAATTGTCAAAAAAAGAGAGACAAATAAAAGCCAGTGGCTTGAGAAATTAGTCAAGAAGGTACCAGTCTGTGATAAGCAGATAACAGAAATGGACTGAAGACATTCTGGTTGAAGAGAAGGGCAAACTGCACAGAGGGTCACTGACATTACAGTGAATAAAGACATAATGAGTAAAAAAAGGACAAAAGAAAATATGCAACACAGGTAAAAAAACCAGTGTGGTTTGATACATGTCAGCTGAAAACAGTAATATTGAATAAAAGGAAATCAAAGGCTGCAAAAGAACTTGGGACACAACAAGCAATGTATTTAGAGCAGGACTGTTGGAGAAAGCAAAAGAGGACCATGCTGCTGATAGCAGAAAAGAAGACAGAGCAGTTATATCAGATCTTGATTTCTCCTTCCCTTAAAGATCTTGAATACAGTGAAGGGAATACACAGAAATCAACACTGACAAATAGTTAGACAACAGATGGATGGGAAAATAAGGAAGTGAAGCAGTAGTTCAAGGCTGGGAAATAGCACAGCCAAGGGGAAAAAAAAAATACCTTGAACTAGCACCAGTGAAGTTCCTCTACAGGAAGAGTGTTGTACAGCTGAAGTACAGTATTTCAATACTGTCATTAAAATGTTCCATGTATATTACTTACATAGAAATGGTATTAATTACAAGGGCTTCTTTTTCACCAGCTGATCATTGGTAATTCCACCCCTCCCCCCCTCCTCCCCCTCAGTTCTTGTCTATTTACTCAGTTCATACTATCAAAAAATCCAATAAATCTTTATTGAGTTAGACTTATATCTGAACATATCTCCTCTCCAAGGAACATATTTTAATAATTTAGATGGTGGCTCTGTACTGCATCATTTTTTTGACTTCAGGGGATGATTCAGTGGGCTAGAAAGCTAATTTAGACAGGTTTGAAAATTGCCACATTTCTACAATTATCCTATATTCTAGTATTCAGTCTGGCATATTTGGTGTGTATGAATGGTTACCATATTCCACACTCCCACAGCCCTTTCCCAAAAGATTTCAAGGAATATATCATCTTGCACACAGCACAATAAGTACCACTATCAAACATGATACCTACAACCAAATAATGAAAAAAATTACACAGCACTGCAAGCTATTGTTTGAAGGCAAATATGCCATTATAGTAGCAGTCATATTGTAAATTGCACATTGATGGTGGAATTAAAGTCACATTTAAATCCATCCAAGCCTTACAGGGACACTGCTCAGACCCACAAGAAGATTGATTCTATGGGGAAGCCAACAACTACTCAGGATCTTTTCACTGTAAGAATTCAACAATAGGAAATTTCGATTACCACAGAGGGGGAAATCCCCAGCTTTCCAGTGAGAGGCAGAGAAAGGTCACAACCTACTAGTCTATAAAATCACAGCAATAATTACTTTAACATACTAACATTCCCATCCTCTCAGCCGTGTAGCCTTGGGCTCCAACAACAAAAGCCTCCACTTTCCTGAGCAGATATGAAAACTATTCTTAATGAAATTAATTTGATTAAATATATCCCTATCAAGTGTTTTAAACGGCATGACAACAAGATAAGACATCAGTGAATCTCTTCCATTTCCACTGCTATCCAATTCACCTTCTTCCTTTATGACCTTAAGACAGATTTCAAACCCATCCCTGGCTCAAGGCTAAAAAAATCCACTTAATTTGAGATGCTGGCCAGTATAGGTTAAAAGGAGGAAGTCCCACATTTGGAAAAAATGCACAGAGAAAAACCTCTTTGGATGTCTCATTTAATAAATAAAAATCCCCAAATAGGCAGACCAGGAGGCTCACTGGGCTTTGGAAGCTAAATCCTGACTGCAGAGTGCAGCTGTGGCAAAGAAGGGCTCTGCATGTCGCTGTGATGACTGAAGCATAGCAATGCAGCCACATTTGAGACTATCAAATTGATTTTTCAGCTTAAGACAGCAGTAGCTGTGTTTTATGCTTCATAGCTGAGTTCTGGCACAAAGTTTAAAACTTTCCAAACTGTTTAACAGATTACACAAATGGCCAGCAGTAGCTAAGCACAGAAAAAGAGTTCTAACTCAGTAATGTATTCTACTGTGATAAATTCTGTTTCAGCCAGGCTGTGATTCCTGTCCTACTTAAGTCCCACTGGAAGAAAAAGGAAGGAATCAAATAGAAAGCAAAGAACTCACTGAAATGACTCTTCAGGGCCTTCCCTGCAGTGTTAGCACTCAAAGCTGTACCTGGGCTCCTGTATGTCTTTAGCCACAGCAACGCTAATTAATCGAGGGCGCTTTGGAAAATGCCCTTCAATCCCATGCTGTGACTGCTGGACGGCTCACAAAATTTTTCCCTCACATCCTTTCTGCTCTTCAGAAGCCCTGCTGGAATATGCACTGCACAGTCTGGGGCAAAGGAGCAGCTTTCACTGGATGGGACGTTCCTTGAGGTGGTTAACTGAACAGGTGCAAGGGGCCCAGGGAGTGAGCAGGAAGCAGGACTGTGGCTGCCAGCTCTGCACAGCTCAGGGGCCCTGCAAGGAGCCAGCCAAGGAGGAGTCAAACTTGACAGTGCAAAAGCTGCTCCTCATATGTCTCTGAGCAGCAAGTGAGAAAAGAGTGTAAGTCGAGGATGTAAGAGAAACAAAGAGAAAATCTGACCTACAAAGCGGTGCAGGTACACTAGAAGAAATTAAGTTCTGAAGCACTGTATGCATCCAAACATACACAAAAAACACGAGGTGTGGGCAACAACCACTGTGAACTGAAATGACTGTGGCTGCACCCTGGAGTACCTAAGTGGGGACATACATCAGGGTGCTGAGCAGCAATGGGTAGAGAAGCAGGAAGAAAGCAACCATACCAGAGAGGCTGTGCTGTGTGCAGATTTTAAACACTGAATGCCTTTCTGTATGTCAACAGGGAAGCCCACAAGAGGCAGAATACAAATCGCAACTGATTTTATTCCAGCCAAAACTAGCAGCAAGCAGAGACTTCCAGGGGACTTGCACATGTGTGTTCAGACTCACTGTACTGAGACTGATGAAAGAGTGTTCCTTATGCTGCTCTTGACAGGAGCTAATGATTAAAATTCAAGTTTCCCAAGAACGGCAAAGCCAGCCAGAGGCTACTGACCCAGAGGCAGCTATTGAAAGACAGCAGGTGTGAACAGATCTTGCTGCTCTTCTATTGCTAAATCACACATTAGATGATGTTTGAAGCTAGCAGTGTCAAGGGTGAGCTGGGCTGAGAGGGGCAATAACAACACTGGATGTAAACAATAGTTTAAAAAAAGGGGGAGCATAAAATAATGTACCAAATTACATTAGCAGTTTGCCCTGAGTTTTGACCACCACATCTCAGACAGATACTTTCCACAGTAAAAGAAACAGATACATGATAAGCTTATAATTCAGCTGCCTGGAGGACCACTACACTTCTGTATGCTGTTGTTTTTATGCCACTTTCAACAAAATTAATGCCAGTATTAGGCTTGACAGGATCTATCCCTGCTTGACTGCTGGGCTGCCTTTTCCCAGTTCCCTGTTTTTATGACCTGTGTTTCCAAACATCCATCACTGCTCCAAATTAAAGGCACAAAATCTTCAGTCTGTTCATGGATTCTCTCAAAGAGCAGTAAGAAAAACTTACAACGTGTTAGCCAATGTATTTAATGTAGCTCTGCTTCCGCTACAGAGACACAGCTATTTAACAAACTAGCTGCCAGTTCAGAATCCAAACATTTAATCTGCTTGTTTGTGAAACTCCCTGGATGCTTCTTGGTTTATCATTTGCTATACATAGGTGCCTGTACTACAGAAAAGAACAGTGATAAAGTCAGAGTATATATATATATATATTCCACAGTGCTATTTAGGAAGTATAATCTGAAGTTTGAAAGTGTTATTAACAAACTTTGTTAAATGAAAAAAAAGATTACAATTCAATACATCAGCACCTTTGTTTGCACTGATTTATCTAATGCGCAAAGAAATAGTCCAAAACCCAATGAACATTCAGGTACTAAGCAACAGTATTATTGCTAAGGTCAAGTTCTTCCAACTGCAGCTTTTGTTTTATAATTCTGACCTTACTAGACCTCGTTTTCACCCAGATTCCCTTGCCAGCCCACTTCTAACAAATTTTTAGATATGCAAATATTTGAAGACAATTTAACCAAGATAAAAATGAGACCTATGCTGAAACTGGTTTTCATTTGAAGAAAAAGTCTTGCTTTTTCATAGATCCAGTAAAGTAACTACCACATTTTGAGCATTTGGTGAAATATAATAAATTAATAGTTACCTCTAATACCGTTATTAAAACATTTATCTGGGTGCTTTTAAAATTCAAACTGCTTTAGTTTTAGGTGACATTATTATTTAAAATTCTAGAGTAAAGCCAGCAAAACCAAGCATTCTCCTTTGGTCAGGGACTCTTCACATTGCTTGAGTTTTTCTTTTGGGGGTTTTCTAAATTTTTTAAATGTAACATTCACCTATCAAGCTCATATTCAAATCAGTTTCAGACAAGGAGCAACTGCTACTATTTAAAAAAACACAGCTGAAAAATCTACTGATCTGAGAATCCATCATCACATGTAAAATGCTGCAGAACTGTCCCTCTCCCATCCTTGGCTCTGCAGGACCCATTGAGATACCTGTCCACTGAATATTTTGTTGGGGGCGTACATTATAGGACCATGTGAAGTGATGGGAATGCTCTTCCAGGCACTTGAGGGAATCCAGTATGAGGAAGAAGACCAAAGACGAAACTCCTTGGGACATAAGCCAGTTTACTTAGTGTGGTCAGTATATCTGACTTTTAGTATATAGCACAAATAGCTACACTACCTACAGACAATTGCTTTTGAAAACCCAGACTCAGATTACTCTGAAGACACTGAATGGTACAGCTACAGTTCTCATGCTCCATATTTTAAGGCTGGATATTTGGAACATGAATAATGCCATTAACCCAGGAGAATTAGGTAAGCCCCATGGTTTTCCAATGACTTAGTTTTGTCTGCACTAATTTTACCTCCAAATCTGCATGTCTGAAACTCCACACTCTTCAAGTCTGCTTAAAGTGATTACGTCTTCTCAGTAAATCTTAGATTGTTCTTTCTCCTGGCTGCTGAGCTGTCTGCCTGCAATTTCTCAAAAGAGAGCCAGGATTTCATATCCATTGGCCCCTGCATTCCTGCCAAAGCCCTGCAGAAATGAGAGCTGCTGCAGCTGCCAGGGTTTATTTACACACATTCCTGCCTCAAATTGAATTAATGAGCATAATATAACTCAGGCAATGTCCTCCACAGCTCTTGTTTCTCTTTGCCCCTCTTGACATTTCTTTCTCTCACACAACCCCTCTTGTAGTCTGTCTTAGAGCAGTATCTGAAGTGATTCTGGTGTAAAAAACTGCAGACACATTCAAGTTGATAGACTCTGTACATGCCTGCTTACAGCCTACTACTTGATGGAAAGCCCAGGATCCCCTTAATGAAGATCCAGAAGGTTAAACTGAACTTACTTGCTTTGTCAATCTAAGTTGACAGTTTAGCAATAAACCGACATTTAATCACTCCTAAAGACCCAGCCTTGAAAAGAGCTCTGATGCAACAGACGAGAGCAGCTGATGTTACAATCTACAGTGATTAATTTCACACACTATATTTAGTAAGTTATTTCTACAGGTGTCTCCAGCCCATTTCTGCCCTCAGAAATCTAAAGTTTTGCACCCATAGCATAAAGGTTGCCACCATAAACAAGCCCTATAGGCGCTGTATGGACGCATCACACACAGGAAGCTTCTGTTATGCTGCTAACGCAGACCAATGCAGTGCTTCCCATGTGTTATGGCAGAGACAGAGCACAAAAACGTTTGTCCAAATATTCACATCTATGTGACTAACAAAGTCTGTTCTCCCCTCTATTATCACCCTGTACAGTGTGTATCTCTCACATACTGTGTATATTACATGAGGCTTGAAAGGCTTAGAACAAAAGGCATATACTTCTATTGGAAGAGTGTTAGAGAAAAGGAATAAAACCTTTAATGATACATACATTTGCTAGATTAGCACTTCACTAGCAACACGCAAGAATATAGTTGCCAATAGACGGAGTCCACCTGTCTCACAGAGGGAAAAGAACCTTTGCACAAGTGGCAGATCTCACTGAAAGAGCTTTAAACTAGATTTGAAGTGGGAAAAGGATAAAACCAGCCTTGCTAAATATAAGTCTGGGGGTGGCATGCCAATGTTTGTTTCTCTGGTCTGACATCTCAGTGGAGGAAAGAGATGGAGATTCACGCAGCAGCAAAAACGCAAGAGTACTGATGTGTTCGAAACCACAGAAGCTTCTGAGAATGGTCACACAGGAATTAGTGCTTCAACCCCAAAAAACTGTCAGGCTCATTAGCCCAATGGAATTACATTAGCACCAATACCCACAGCATGGTGTATATATATACACCATGTTATATATCTATAACAAAGAGGATGAGCTGGAAAACATCGCATAGAAGGAAAACTGGAAACATGTAAACATGATGGGATGACTCACATAACTTGGAGTGCTGCAAAAGATCACTACAAACTCTTCAGATGAGATGGACAAGGAAGGAGAGGTGGTGGGGTTGCCTTTTACGTTAGGGAGCATTATGAATGTCTAGAGCTCGATGATGATGATGACAGGGTTGAGGGTTTATGGGTAAGAATTAGGAGAAAGGTCAACAAGCCAAATATCCTGATGGGAGTCTGCTGTAGAGCACCCAAACAGGATAAAGATGCAGACAAAATATGTCATAAGCAGCTGGGAGAAGTATCATGATCGTCAGCCCTTGTTCTTGTGGCGGACTTCAACTTACCAGATGTCTGCTGAAAATATAAGACAGAGAAGAGGAAATAGTCTTAGTGACCTGCTTAGTAGATGAAGGAAAGGCTGGGGATCTTGTCCGCTGGGACTTCAGTAAAGCCTTTGATACCATTTCCTACAGAATTCTCCTTCTGGAGACAGGAGAAACTGTCTGCTCATGGCTTAGATGGGTGCGCTGTAAACTGGGTAAAAATCGAACTGGATGGCTGGGCCCAGAAGGTGGTGGTGAATGGAGTTAAATCCAGGTGGTGGATGGTCACCAGTGGTGTTCCCCAGGGTTCAGTACTGGGGCTAGCCCTGTTTAATCTATCAATGATCTGGATAAGAGGACTGAGTGCACCCTCAGCCAGACTGCAGATGATACCAAGATTGGTAGTTGATCTGCTGGGAGGCAAGAAGACTCTACACAAGGATATGGACAGGTTGGATTGATAGGCCAAGGCCAACTGTATGAGGCTCAACAAGGCCAAGTGCTGGGTCCCACACTTGGGTCACAGCAACTCATGCAGTGCTACAGGCTGGGGAAATGTGGCTGGAAAGCTGCCAGTGGAAAAGGATGTGATTGTGCTGGTTGACAGTGGCTGAACCGGAACGAGCAGAGTGCACAGGCAACCAAGAAGGCCAATGGCATCCTGGCCTGTTTCAGCAACAGTGTGGCCAGCAGGACCAGGTCGGTGATTGCCCCACTGCACTTAGCACAGATGAGGCCACACCTCAAATCCTGTGTTCAGTTTTGGGCCCCGCACTATAGGAAAGACATTGAGGTGCTGGAACAAGTTCAGAGAAGGGCAACGGAGACGGGGAAGGGTCTGCAGCATGAGTCTTTTGAAGAGCAACTGAGGGAGCTGGGGTTGTTTAGCCTGAAGAAAAGGAGGCTCAGCAGGGACCTCTACAGCTACCTGAAAGGAGGTTGTAGTGAGGTAGGGGCTGGCCTCTTGCCTCAGGTAGCAAGCAGTAAGGACAAGAGGAAATGGCATCAAGTTGTGCCAGGGGAGGTTTAGATCGGATATTTGGACAAATTTTTTCACTATTAGGGTGGTCAGGCATTGGAACAGGCTGCCCAGTGAAGTGGTGGAGTCACCATCCTTGGAAGTACTTAAAAGACATATAGATGTGGCACCTGGGAATATAGTTTAGTGGTGGACTTGGCAGTGCTGGGCTAATGGTTGGACTCTATCATCTTAGAGGTTTTTCCCAACCTCAATGGTTTTATGATTCTATGATTCTATTAAAGCTTCAAGGCAGTAAACAACTGGGGGAGGGTGTGTGTACACCTTTCAACACTCAAAACTGAAATTTTGAACAATCAAGCAGGAACTTGCTCTAGCTGCAGCTGGCACAGGCTAGTTGTAAATTTGGTAATATTTAGACTAAACAGAAGTGGCACGTCCTGAATTCTCTAACTAGAAAAGATATATGAGACACTACTCCAAATTACAAGACTGATCATGTTCTGTGCTCCTGCATATAGACTTTTTATATGAGGAAAATCAGGTATTTGGAGTTCCATGCCACAAAGAAAGGTCCATGAGAAAGAAGTGACTGTCTTAAGAAAAAAAATGAGGGAGAACATCTGGAAAGAAGGTAAAGATGCTGGCTGCAGGAAAAATCTTGGAAGTGGCAGAAGATCCCAGAGAACAGGGACATGCATAAACATGAATGCTAGGGTATGGCCAGGGACCTTCACCAGTAACACTTGCAGGTGGTCAACAACACTGACAGCAGTGGCACAGCAGGAACCAACCTAACTCTCTGCCCAGCTTTCCAGGCCAACAGTGACCTCCTTGCAGGTTGACCTAGGAAACATAACACTGTACTAGGAGAATGCGAATCAGAATGATTGAACAGAGTAGGAGCACTAATCTCTCTGGTCCTGAAATAAACCACAGTATTTAGATCCACTAGAGGCTGTTATTTACTTTGTCTTGCCATGACAGTCAGCACTTGGATAAATTTGAGTCATTGCAGGCCACTTTTACTAGAGGCTGATGCAGACTATATATGGCTTTAAACAGTTCTGCTTGCTTGCATAGAAAAAGCATGATAAACACTTAAACATGATAAACTTCTGACTTCTAACATCAAGTGATCAGACCACACCTACTTTTCACAGTTCCAACTCTAAACTCAGTCAGTAATTTTCCTTGAAAGTTCTGTCTCAGTCCCCTCTCTGGCTATTTCCAACTTTGTGATATAATTCCATACTCCTCAGTAATATCTTCTCCCTTACACATAGCTGATATCAAATACATTTGTCAAGAAATGTTAACTGAGTCCTTGGAAAGCATTTCAGATATTGTGGCTTCCTTTCACATGCCTTTTTGTCTGTGTGAGAATGCCAGTGATTCAAGGGTTCAACTGTTCTTCACACACATTATGAATGAACATTAATGCTGAGACTCATCAGCTTAATGAGATTTTCCCTAACCCTAAATGACAGCAGCACTTTTTACAGGCACGTAAGAAAAACTGACTGATAGAACATTTTTTTAATTGTTCTGCACCCCACCAGATAACCATCTTGTTACTTCATATACTTATTTCTCCCTCCTCCATTTTTTAAAAACTGTTTTATATTGGTATCCAAATTTATAAAAGCACAATGAAAGCCAACTTTATAACACTATCAAAGAAATTCCTTTGATTTCTGTTTCAGAGTGGGGAAATGTCACTTGAATTTGGAAAGGCTTTGCCTTAATACAGCTTCTGTTGAAGTAAAGCTTGAAGTGGGTAGTTTTCATATTTCTCTGAAATAGAAACAGCCTAAAAACATCCCTTTTGGTACACCTTTCTTAGAAATTCTCTCAGAACCCCATAACAAGCATATTTATTCCACATATGAAGATGAAATGCCTAACACTGGCAGTTCTACTGAATGTATACACACTGCTGGATAGCACGATGCAAGCAACAGCTTACACAGAGAGATACAGGAACCAGAGGACTAATAAACACCAAAAGAAAACCCTTCAGATGTTTACTTAGATGCCTACTCCAAAACACTGCACAAAAGAAGTCCTTGCAAAAGTGATGACCATTTTTGCAACGTCTAAAATGACACTCTGCTAACTGTATTATCTTAGAGTTAGTCGCTCACATTTTGCACAAATGGCAAGCAATGCATTGAGTATGGTGTGGAAACTTTCAAAACCAGTGTTGCTTCATTCCACCTTTCCTATTCCTTGCCCTCTTTCCAACTAAGAATCCCACTCCTTCAGCATCTCCTTTGCTCAGTCTTGGTGCAGCTCACAGACCATTACAGGGGGATGGTAGGTGTTCATCCTCTCCCTTACCCGAACCCTCCTGAAAATGAGAAACACACAGTTTCAATCTAAACAAGTCCATCACTTGAGAGAATGAGATGAAAACAAGTTTGCATAAAATGTTGTTCTGGTTCATTTGAAAGGAACGAGCACCTCCCAGACACTGAACAGGGTAAGAAGTTGTAAGCTGTACATTCAGAGAAATACAAAATGCTGTTCAACACCATGAATTTGGAATATTTGATTTAAAACAAAAATTGACCCATTTTGGGTCAATTCTATTATAAATGTTCAGCCACTGTACTGAATCCTTCCTTCTCCTCCCCCAGCATTCTCCATAAAGCACTCCATGCTATAGAGGAAGGATGTTTATACTTGCTTGTCTTTTGTGTGTGACAACGCTACTGTCCAAGCTTTCTCTGCACTGGCTTGCTGACTTAAAGTAAGCATGAAATTGCCTTCGGTCATATACTGGAAAAGGGACATGTGCCCAGAGGTGCAAGATGGAGATCTGTAACATGTTTAGCAAGAGGCTGCAGCTCTTGGTTGTGGAAGAAACTTGCTTAACAACATTAAGCTATTGAGAAGTGCTGTTGTTGGGTTTTATGCTACAGAGACCAGTGGGGCCACATCTAATCATGAGTGGCCCCTCCACAGTTGAGGCATTATGCTACGGACAACACCTGTATTATTCTGTCCTTCACTCCTATCAATCCTATCGAAATATGTAACTAATTTAAAGAAAATGGAGCTCCCTAGAAATGTGTACCTTCTTAGCAGCACTTTTATAACACTGTGACTTTTTTCAGAGTTTCCTTCCTATAACTTCCAACAAGGCTACTGGTATAGATACACCATCAAGTGCTACAAATACCCAAATGAGAAACTACACTCTACAAGCCAAATAGGTGCGGTGACTTCCTTCACAGACTCAAAAGCCCAAAGGCTCTCTCAAAAGTTACTGCATTCAGATTAAAATTGCTTTTTGCCTACCACATCTGCCAATAGAGAGGCAGCACAAGATACCATCACGGCTGTCAACTTTTGAGTTAACAGGAAAGCCACAGGGGACAGACTGTACCAGCTGACCCACAGCAGTGGGCACGGTACTGGGAAGGGTTGTAATCCTCCCAGTCTCACTACTCCTGAAGCCAGTGTACCAACGTTTGCCTTAGAACAACATAAGAGAGATCATTTCCACTCCTCGGGGCTTTTTGGATCAAATTTTGACATAATACAATTGGGGGAAAAAATGATTTCATGAAATGTATACTGTAGGGAGGAAAGGGAATAAAGGTATGTTTCAAATTGATCTGGAAATATTTTCCCATGTGAAATAGTTAAGCTTGTCTCTTACAAAAATGCAGTGCAGGAAAGAAACAGTGGCATGGAGCACAAATTCAGCAAAACAAACAAAAGATCTTCCACAAAAAAAAACCCCTTTATAATATGTAAATTCAAAGGAAAACATAACATGACCCTTCTGTCCCCAAGGAACGAAGGTAAAAACAACACCGCAACCATCCCCCAAGGATCTGCTAACCAGGCTTCCCTGCACCCATCAGAAAACAAAGTGACTTAAGTGTGACCAAAGAAAGCGATAAACCCACTAATTCCAACTCACAGACAGTCACCTCCTGCCCTCTGAAATAGATCCCATCTGCCACTCCTCTTATTTTCAAAAGGAGCAACCACTTCACTGCTATGAGTTTAAACACTCTTTTAAAAACCATCTTCCATACACAATGACCATCTTCCTCTCTTCCTGTCCTACAGATTATAGGAAAAGCAGCATATTCATCTACTTTTAAGTCCTCTCTCTTCTGCCTCTCCTCATCACGCCAGACCATTTAGGCAATAACCTCCACATAGGAACAGGATATTGCTTGATTCCTTCGTGCCGCCTGGAAATGCGGCCGGTTCCCACACATCACAAGCTCACACAGCAGCGCTCCACAGTGAATGCGTGCAGAGGCAGATCCAGATCTCCTGGCTACGAATTCTCTTGCATTGCTCTCCAGCCCACCCTACCCACCCCACCATGTAGCACACTGCTAGCCTACAAAGTTCATCTGCAAAAGATCCCACAGAGGCTGAGTGCTTCATAAAAGGCATAAAAATGGTTTGGCTGCTCTCCAGTTATGCTATCCAGCAGGAAAAAAAAAAAAGTTTTTTTCTTACTGAGATGCACACAAACCCTTGCCATACATGACAAATCCACACTGCAGAGCTGTTTGTTTTTTCTCCTTAAGTTTCTAATGCAGAACACAGCCTACATCAGGAATGCTCTGATCCAGTATGCAAATCATAGATTCTTAGTTTGTTCTTGCTTGTCAACGGGGCTCAAAACACAGACTTTTTTTGTAGACATGAGTATTAGTACACACTGCCTCTGGTATAATACAGTAGCTGCTCTTCTCTATTTACAAGCCAGCTGCTTCTAATTAAGAAAATACAGAATAGGATATCTTCCAAATATCTTTCCATGAGCTTGCAACAAGGCTTTGCTACTTTTTAACATATGAAAAAAAGCAATTTAGGGAAATTTTGAAGGACATGAAGCAACACTAGACTCCAAATTGAAAAAAGATGCAACTTTTGAAGCACAGTCCATTACTACAGAATGATAATTCTAGCCTGAGTGAAGGAGCTTGTTCCTGGACACCACTACACCCCAGTCTAAAGCCAGTAAATCTGGATAATCAGCCAATTACACAGAAGTGTAAATGTTCTGTATTTCTATTTAAGCTACTGAGCAGCATTTAAACTTGTTAAGGCTACCTGATCTCCAAACAGACATTGGCCAGACAGTGTGGCTGGCATCCAGATTATACTGCTACACTGAAGGAAAAACAGCTGACCTCTTATGCACCATCTGTACAACCCCCAGGCAACCATTCATATCCACTCCCTTTCCTATTGCTCCCCCATCTAACAAATTCACCTGCTGGCTGCAGCTCTTCTGCAGCGCAGGAATCAAAATTGAAGTCTTGAGGTAAGCACATGAAGACTTCAGAGAAGTTTAAAGGCCAGCTGACCGCCTCGCTCTGCACTGCCAGTTCCCAAACCAAAATGAGTGTTTACAATCATGGCTTAATCCTATTTTCACATGACTTCTAGATAGGAAATGCCAGCACAGTGCTGGACTCAGCTACCTATACAGTCCTGCTTTAAAGCCTTCACAAAATATTTCCTAAGGAAAAATTAAGTCTGGACATCTTTTAGAAATATTTAGGAGAGATTTGCCGCAGAGCTGCCAAATAGGTAAAGGGGTGTGTTCTGGGGGATTTGCCTCCAGAAAATAAGCATGCTTAATCTATTAGTTTCACATTCAGGGTTTATTAAAATATTCATTTATCTCAGCTTTTTCATCTTTGTGGTGTACGACATAGTAGAAAGACCATGCCAGAGATCTAGAAGTGAGAGATTAATTTCTGAAAACCATGTGTGGCTCATAAAAACAACAAACCCACTCCTTCAACAGATGCTTAAAAATATATGCATGCTTCGTTAGCCTAATTTGTCTGCTCAGAGCCTAGTCCAAAACTGCAGAAAAAGTTCCAAAACCACATCAAGTGCCATGGAGACCTCTGTGCATAATAATAAAAACAAACACGATCAGCAGGCATTAAGGACCTCGATCTGCAGGCCAAGTCTGATTTGCGCGTAACAGCTGGATGAAGCATTTTCACCAACCAAAACATTGACACCACAATGTAATGTGCAACCAATTGCAGACAAACAAACCACAATCAGAACAGCCAATTTTCTAACTAGCACCAAACTGCAGAAATAAGAGAAGCCAGAGAGAACAACAACTAAGAACTCTGGAAAAAGATTCAAATGTAGAGAGAAAGACTAAAGTGTTCTGGAAAACATGAAAATGCACATTAAGCTGTCAGGTTTACAGTGTGGATTTGAAAGAGTAGTAATGTGAAACCTGTTTATTACACTGCAATAATTATTTTCTCGCCTTCAGGATTTTTTTTGTTTTATTTTGTGTTGTTTCCAAGTCTAGTAACCCATATGAAGTTCACACATGTTTTAGTAAGAACTCAACGAGAAAGATTTTAGAGAGCTTCAGACTGAAGGCCAATTACAAAAACAACTATGCAACCAGAGTCCATCACATCTACATCACCTCCATCTCTCAAAAGCCAACAAAAACAGTGCACTAGTCAAGGCAAACTTGTCTTGCTAATGCCATACACACAGAGGAATGGGAAGTTTTGCTAAAGAAGGGATAAATGTTTTCTTAACAAACCATTCATTCAAGCAAGTCCTGCTACTGTCACATTACATGGGATCTTCCATTACTGGGATCTTCTAAAAATCATCTTTATTCCAGGTAAAACTCATGCACAGCTTCTTTAAAAGTCTTTATAAGCAGACAAATAACCTATCAAGAACTTGACAGTTCAGGTGGAAAATCAAGAAATACCTTCTGTCTAGGATGTGAAGAATACTAGGAAATAGAAGCACACCTGCCATTACAGCTATGAAAGTGGCTCTTACATAGAGCTGTTTCCAGCCACGATGTTTTGATGAGATGGGCTTCCTGACATCCTGAGATCAAGATAATGGGTTTCAAACTCAAAAAGATTCTTAAACTGCAGTTCTGATATGATCACATACAGCAAACATCAGAAAAATTAGGAATGTTAACCTGTATTATAGAATAACCACAACTACAACCCTTTCAAAACCAGATTAAAACCTCCACTGTTTTACCCCCTTTCCTCCAGGCAGAGGGGGAATGAGACTGATACTCATCGTCCTAAAGACATTTCCTTTATGGTAACAACAACTAATGAGGCAGACACAAAACACAACACTTATATTAAGGCAAATAAATGGTAAAAAAAAAAAAATAAATCACATCTAAGAAGTAGTCCTTTAATCATCAACAACAACAGATGCTCCAGAGGAGTGATGGCAACATCCCTTCCCTGCCAATCCCTCTCCCCCTTAAAACACTAAAAATTTCAGCTCAAGGCAGGGAATGAAGAAATCTGTTTTTCTTCATCTCAAATAACGTCTAGATCAAGACTCAAAGCATAATCACTGTCATAACATCCTCCTTCCTGTACACACTTTCAGGTACAGGTGTTTAGGTATGTGTGTGGGTGGAAATACCTACATACAGACTTTGATCCCATAGAGTGCAATATTATGCCCATAAACCAAAAGTATGCCTCAATTCCAATGAAGAAATCCATACAACAGAGTATGAGCAGCATATATCACACACCACGTGTATGACATATGCAAGAAACAAGCAGAAGTGTTAGCATTCACTGTTCCCTTCAGGACACCAAATCCCCACTCACAGGCAAACAAACAGAATCCCCAAGATTGCAAGAGGGCAGAACTATACCTAATGTGCTAGTCAACTAAATACCACTGGGTTAAGAGCTACAAGCCCCAAAAGTTCATGAAAACTATCATTAAAAAGGCACTCACATCCTTAGAGCAGTACATTTCTGTACCACCTTTTATAATTAATGAGTATCAAAATACGTAGCACTTCTTAAAAACACAGACATCTACCTGTTTTTAACAATCTGTGGTGGTAAGTCATAAGTATGGAAAAAGCATCTTTTCACATACTTGAAAATCTGCTTAAGCTCCATTTTGACATTTGGTGAATGGACAGAACAAAATGTTTTGCACCTCCTATGCCTCCTACTGATGGCACAAACTCCTGGCTGGCCCAAATGCTAGATGAGTAATACACTTAAAATCAGCTCACTCTGAGTACTACTGGATTTGCATACTATGAGGATCTAAGATATCCTGGAGTTCATTTTATGTGAAGATAAATACACTTTTTTTTGGCAAGATTTAAAACAAAATCAAAGCTTTTAAAATACCTTGCTTACTTATAAATGAAGAAGATGGCAAGGATAAAGGAATTGCTTAAATCTGAGAAGCAGCAACGTAATTAATTTTACAGACTAGAGCCTAGCACAGTCCTAGCTCATTTCACCGTGAGCTGGTTTCATGACAGCAACTGTTTACTCAAGAGACTTTGTGGGAGTTAATGCAAGTGGTAAACAAGCTCCCTTTACCTTGGGACCTTCCTCTGATTTTACAGAAGGATAAAAGAAACAAAAAACGCACATTTTTCCACCGCTGCTCCTTCTCTCAAAAATACAATAAAGCAGGTAGATATAGATACAAGAAAACTGATACTGATCCCCCCCAACACACACTGAAAGCCATACAACAGACTGCTTGAATTCAAAAAGCATCTTTGCAGAATGATGGCCTATTCTTAACGTTTTTGATTGATAATTACTGACCAGGGGCACAGCTTCTCAAATACTGGAGCAGACACTTTATCAGTCAAAGTAAATGTGTTCTTCATTTAAAATAAGTACATTACATTATTTTCATCTTGGCAAGATATTAGCACCACTTCTCAACTCAGTGTCAAAAAATCAGAGCATAAAACCAAAGGTTAAATAGAAACACTTTCTAAAAACATATAAGAAAAAACAAAGCCTTTTTAACATGAAGCTTTTGTTCCAAGACCTGTGGTTTTATATGTTAAAGCAAATGTTGATGACCAACACAGTATGAATTTTGTTTAAGTTACAATAACAAAAAAAAGAGTTATTTTGGGGGGGGGGGGGGTAAGGAAACACCAAGCTAAAGCCAATATTCTGACCCTTCTTGTATAAAGCAACAGCTCACCATACTGTTTGTATTTTAGAAGGCTGACATGTTAGTGGCAGCAGTACAAGTCTGCTGTGGAGGACAAGTCATTCATGGCTCTGCATGTTACTTATGTCAAATTTCTGCCCAATATATGAAAACGTGAATTAGAGTTACTGATACTGTATCTGCTGTGAAACACACAAAGATCACCATGAAATACAATCAGAGGACTGCGGCTTTGTCTGTCAGTCAATTACTTGCTGATCCCAGCCTATCAGCTGTCTGTCTCTGTTGTAAAAAACTGTTGAAAACCTACCATAGCCTCCATTATCCTCAGTGTTTCGGCACATGATAATAAAATATGCATTAAGCCAGAACCAGCAAAAAAATCACGCCTGACTGCTGTTCTTGAATACAAACTCACAGGAGTAACCTCAAAAATCTGTAAGTGACTTGCCATCACTTGACTTTTTTATCATTATTTTCTAGTACACAAGGGTGGCAATCTAAGCATATTTAGCTAATTTGTTAAAATTATTAGTTTGCTTTTCTTCTTTCTGTATCATAAATACCATCTTTCCACTAAAGAGTAAACTTACTACAAAATACATTTTGCTGGTAATTTTGAAAGCATATCCACTTCTACAGAGTAACATTTTATCATACATTTATTAAGTCCTGAATTGTTTACAGTAGCCCCCAATTTTAAATATGCACGAGGCTCTTGAGTGATTTTGACAGGCTTGCGACTCGGTTTTCTCACCATCAGTTGAAATAATAACACCGATGGAAAAATTTCACCACCTGAAACTCAGGTGACACAGAAGGAACAAATCCAAAATTCCTCTAGTAATAGAAAAGGATCAGTACCATAGCAGGTCCCCCTCTGCTTCAGACCATCTCATCCAATTTTCAAGAAAAGTCAATTTACTTTAAATTAATGAAGGAAAACCAGAACAATATGAAAGCAAAATATACGGAAAAGAAAGAACCCATGATAAAAAACCCCACCCAAAATAAATATGGTATTTAGTTAAACACACAAAATCTTACCAGGAAGGCACAAAGACTGAAAGAGTCAGTCTCACAGCTATTGACATGAACTGATAATTGTCATATAGTATCCCCAGTGCACGTACTCATGTATGATGTCACTTTTGGGGAGAAAGAGAGCTCTTCTAATGAGGAGATTAAGCTAAATGAATGCAGGGATTAAGAAAAGGTTAAAAAGAAGTACAAGCACTTTCATTAGAGCACCATTCCCTTCCAAGCATTGTGTGAGTGCTCAGGGTGTTGTGCTGGGCAGCTCCCCACACAGCCAAAGCTTCATACTGACCTGCCCCAGCATGTCTGGCGCGATGGGAAACGTGGGCCAGATAGCTGAGTAGACACCGAAGAACACGAGCCAGAGCAGCATGCTTCCCCAGACGGCCAGGTGACTGAACTGTCAAGCAACAGGGAAAGGAGAGTGAGCACAGGGCACTTCCTCCATTCACCCAACCTACAAGTGTTTCCCTGTTCAGGTCTCTGTCGGTCTCACTCAGGCCTGTCCACTGCTCTCGGTTTCAAGCCAGTGGCACAGGTTGTTCAAACATCATAAAGCAGCCCTCTTTAATCTCTGCCTCAAAACAGGGCAGACAGATAGTCTTCTCAACCAATCTATCTTATTTGGAGCTCCAAAAAAACCACCAGATTTTTCTTGGAACTCTGATTTCTCTCATCTAGTTCCTCCATCCTGCATGCCAGATTCACATAAATCAAGGTGGAAATTTTCAAATGCTCAGGTCAAAGTTTACATGGACAAATCCCTTATGGCAGTGTATGCATGCAAGCTGTATGCGTCACACCTTTCATGGAGGAAGATGCAGTGCTATGTGATATACTACCACAATTAAAATCTACTGATCAACTTTGCTTTTCTTGTTTTAAAAGTGTTCTAAGTGATTTACAGATATGGGATACAGCTTACATATTTACTGGTTCTTTTGTCTGTAGACTCACTAAGAGAAAATAAAAGTAGTTTTAAAGTGACCAAGAACACATCCAGAACAGATTTCACCTCAGCTGCAGTAAAGTAATTTTTTCTACACATCCAAACTGTTTTTCTGTTCAGGATGATTTAAGTTGTTTTACTTTTACATTGCAGTGGATGGAATCAGTAATTACAGTTCTAACAAGCAACTGAGCTCATTATTTGCTCCATCTTTTTTGGATGCCAGCAACTTCTGCAGCTGATGACTTTGGCTCCAATTCAGAGGAATACCTGCATAAATCTTAATGACTAATTACATATGAGTTTAGGAACATGGGAATGAATTCACATAGTGGTTGCTGTGGTGGACACAGTGTGTTTGTTCAGTTCTCAGTTTTGTACTTGCTATTTGATGACTGTGTCTGTTGACTTTTTGAATGCTATGTCTGAGAACCAAAGAAGTGTCTGAGTATTGTGTTTTGCCTGCTATGAGACAGATACAAACTTCCAGAAGAAGGAGAACATTGGTCGTAGTCTGGAACCACTTAATATCCTTGGAAAGGACAGCTTTCTCCAGCAGAGGCAGTGAAAGCAAACAAGCAAGGAATCTGCAGCACCAGTACAGACTGGCAGATAGTTGGGACCAACAAGAGGCCACCTTACAGTAGAAGCATTCATACAGCAAAATGTCAGGGGCAGTGGAAAGAACACTCTTCTAGGCACTCTCAGAAAGCTGGAATTTTGTCCAACCCTAGAAGTTGCTGGGCTAATGAGCAGGACATGGGATAGGCCCCTTCCTTGAGAGACACAGTGGGCAGGAAGATTTGTTTTTAAATTTTGCTATTTATTCTGTTTCATCCAAGAGATCTGACCAGCAACTACTTAATTAAAAACAAGACAGCAATAAACAAAACAATCAACCAAAAAACCCTAACCCAAACCCCCAATAAAACAAAAACCCCCCAAACCCCTACACTCAGGCCTGATTCAGTTTTAATATGAAGAAAACAGAGACTGAAGTATTTTTGTTTTTATTTTTTTTAAACACTTGGAGGAGAAGATGCATTTTATCCTTTCAGTCTACTTGCTATTCTGAAAACTACAGTCAATTCATGTCAAGATTCTGACTAAAAGCCCTGCCCCAGTGAACAACTGTGTCGCTCAGCTTCCCAAAGCTGAAGTACTGCAAGGCTTCTGCAAAAACTCAACGTTAAGAAAAATAAGTCCCATGCAAAGGCAGCACTGCTTTCCAAAAGAGGGCATCTTGAGTCTTCCTCTCAGACAAGTGGGCAGAAGGCTCAGGATAGCTTGGATTGATGCTTCCAAGCTGCAGACTCCTAGGCTTTATGATTCAAAATAGTAAAATCAAGCAGAGAAACTAACCTAAGACAGAGCCTTATTTTGTAGGAGGTCTATTTATGCTAATGAAATGCCATTATTTTTTTGGTCTCACTTAGGTTTTTCTTTGTAATCTGCTGGCAGGACAGTTTTGAGTTTTGCAGCTCTTCACCTTACCATTTCCAGCTGAGCAGACTTAGCTCATTTTATGTTGTCTTTACCTTCTTCTCACAGCTGTCCCAATCATCTCTTTATCTCAAGTTTATATTTGCCCAAATCACTTCTCTACCTTTAAAAGCGCTTCTGCATTCATGAAGAGCCCCTCCTTGCCCTGCTTGAAGATGTAACTTATACACTCACCCCACCAACCTTTTCACCATTGATTCTCCACTGATCTCTGTAATTTAACCCTGGAGAATTCATATGCAAATCAGAAGCAAGTCCATCAGATGAGTTAAATGAATGACAGTCAGAAGAAAGAAACTAAGGCTCTCACACAAAAACTAGACATAGTATATGGCTCTCCTATGTGTCCTGGTTATCTGAAACAGTTCTTGTACTGTGGTAAAGCAGTGAAGAAAGCTCTAAGTGGGAGAAAGCCTACTGCAGTGTTCCAGATAGGTAACACGTAACATGAAACTGCTCCACGTGACTTCAATGTGCAGATTTTGTTATGCATCATGTTACCACTTAACCAAAGCCTTTCTTTCCACACTACCTACTGGATATACCAGGCTCTCAACCACTTTGACTCTGCATTATTTATTTAAAGCTTTCCACTGAACCCATTGTGTTCTCCCAAGTGGCAGTGTCCCTCTAACTCTCAAGAACAAATTGCCTGTAACCAATCCACTTGATGATGGAGAAGAGACTTAACTCAATGTTGTACATTTCACACTCTTTAAGTAACCTAAAGATTCTCTGTGTGTTGATTCAGTCACAGCTGAAACAATAACTATAACCAACATCAGATTCCAAGATGATGAGTCCCTCTTCCAAACAATGAGGCAGGAATTAGAAAAAAGTTGATTCTAAACACAACCACTTTTCTGTGCCTAATAATAATTTCTCTGTAAAATGTCAGTGACACTGAGATCTACTAACCTTTACAGTATCTTTTAAAACAAAAGTTTAGAATAGAGGGCATAATGATTATCCCCCAGTGAATGAAAAGACCAGTTACCAAGGGAAGCAGAAAGAGGAGGAACCATCAAATAATTCACAATAAAACAGGATTTAAGCACGCTGCCTCCAATGCAGACTTGGATATACCCTCTTCTAGTGCATGAGGGATTAATTTAAGTATTTTTACATTTTAAAACATTGGTACACTAGACAGAACTGATTCATAAGCAACAAGAAAAAGAAGATATTTTATTTTCAGATGAGAGAATGAAGCAGAAAATACTAGCATCTCCCTAACAATTAAATAACTCATGCAGATACTATTTCATCTTTAAAATTCAGAATAGACATCTCATTGATGTTAATTCTTCTGTGAGAAATGAAATAAAACATCTTAAAACTAACAAAAACAATGAGGGTACAAGATGTAAGCCAAGCCCCTCCAAGTAACTGATAAAACGAGAATATATTGTGTCCTCAAAACAGCAGAGTTTCTTTGTACATCATGAAAACTAAATTCCAATAAATAATGTTACTGGTGTGAAGAAACAGGGACTAGATCAGAATCAAAAAATGAGTGTTTCAGAGGGGCTGGGGGAAAGAAGGGGACAAAGGTGTTGAAGATTCATCAACACAGAAGCTCTCCCCTATCCCCTCCATACTCTTTGGAGGTCACTGCCCTGCTGAATTCTGTCACCTACAAGTAACAGAGCCCTCACTCATTGCAAGTAAATAACTCAAATCTAGGAATCAACATAAGCATTTAACTATCATCCTTATTACACTAAGTTTCCAAACAAAACTCTCAACCAATGTGGTCACTAGTTCTTTTTACCAGGCTCAAAGATGTTTTCAAAGCCCAGTTGTTTATCTGTGGGCAGACATATTTTGTTCCCAATTGCATTAATTTTAAAGGAGCTACAGATCTATTTCTTTAAGTAATTACAGTGGTATGTTGATTTCATACAAAATTTTCTCATTTTTAAGTAGAGATGTTGACAATACACTTAAGTGTACTCTTCCCACTTCTGTCAGGCTGCCCTTTTTCATCACACATATCGTGTGACCTATGAGTTTATTCCTCTCACATTCTGTACTTAGGGAGCTTAGCACTTTATCCTTACATGAAAGATCCAATTAGAACTCAGAAGTCTCAAGTGATTTTTAGTACTTCTTTTCTGTATTAATACTCATTAGGGAGGAAGGTGAGTTAGTAAAATAAAAGATACTGCAAAGTACTTACTCTAGTCCATGCAGTTGTTTCCAAGCCAGCTTTCAGACAAACAGTGACTACAACATACTGCAAGGGTGGGGAAAAAAAAAATTAAAAAGACAACTTGATTACTAACACTCTCAAATTCAAAGGTGTTCTGGCCCAATCTCCCCTTTACATCTAAAAAGCTACTACCATTTAGGTAGCTAGCAACCCAGGAACTTGGCAGTGTGGGATTAGGGAAGGACAGAACATAAGCTATTTTAGGTGCATGTCTGGGACAAAAATGAAAAAGGAAGAGGGAGAATCAGGCACACAGCATCAGTTTGATTTTACTCTATTCACACACTTTCCCCAGGTTCACACAGTTTTCTGGTGGTATAAAAAAGGCTCTGAAGGATTCTACCATTCAAAAATTGCCAGGACACACAAACTTACAGTGTAAACTATATTTCCAACAAATAAATAGTCAATTCCCTGTCCATTTGTGAATACTGCATCTGAAAGAAAAACATAAAAATTATCACATTTGATATTAGTTTATCAACAGAATGGATTAAATAACACAGAGATTTTAAGGAGAAAATAACTGGTCTTAACCTTGCCCTTTTGAACATGTAAAAGCACTTTTAGAAGCTGAGATTACGGTAATGCAGAAGTTGTGCTAAGCCAGGCCTCATACAGGATACTCAGATAGAGCATATATCCATAGTCCCAGTGCCAGAAGCTGGCCTAGCAAAAGGGGAAATGTTTGCCAGAGTATAACATGTAATTTGCCTCTAAGAGCTAAGGTACGTAAGCGTCAATTTTTCTGTCACTATCTTTTCTGTACTACTTACTGTCACCTCTAATAAAACTCAGTACTTGTGTGCTTGTGACAAAAAAGCAAGTAAAACTGGCCAGTAAAACTGATTTGTGGTGAAAGAGACCTGAATTAAGAAGAAAAGTTTTATCTATAAGAGACACATGTAACATCTAAAATATCTCACTGGAGGTTAATTCAGGAACAGAGCAGTATTCAGCCTCCACACACCCTTTCTCTAGTCAAGTGTGCACAAGGGTAAATACACGTTAATCTATCATGTGAAAGTGCCAACCTTGGCAATAGTTCAAATGTCATTTCGTCTTCCTTAGCCCTTGCGGAATAAAACCAGAACACCATGAAAACACATTTGACTGCCACACTAATGCCAAGTGAACTTAAACTCACAGGAGTTTTCAAGCATTACTCAAGCATGATAAGTGCTGCTATTTTCACAGGTTTTAAGACAACTGCTGGAGAAATAGGAGCACAGCAGGGATGAAAAACTCTTAAGAAAAAACCCTGGACCTATTCCTAAACACATACTGCCTAGCTCTGCCTAGTGTGCTTCTACTGTGATGGTACCACTTTGTTAGTTTTATTTGCAAAACTGAATCTGACATTGTTAAACGAGGGTCATGTACTCCAGGATCAGTAAATATTTAAGCCTATAAAGAAGCACTTCTTACACCCTGACCTCTGTAGTGAAGAATCTGCCCAGCTTATGGGTAAAAAATCCGATATATTTAGTATGTATAGTTAATTCAAGCTATCTGTTTTGTTTTTCTTCTACCATGGCTGCACATGGCTGTCTCCAAAGATCTGACAGGCTGTGAGCATTTTCCAGAAATTGCTAGTTCTGTATCCCTGCTTGCTTTTCTCTTTTGAATGTTAACTACTAAGAAACAGCAGCAGATAGACCAGCCATGAACGCTGCAAGAGGAGCAAAGCCTGAGACAGCTTGGTTAGAAACTGGTTTGGTTTCTAGCACTGTCATCTCTATCAGCCTAACTCCTCCCACAGTACATGCTGTGGTGTCAGGCATTTCCCACATCATTCAAAAATACATGTTGAGTTTTAAAAACGGTCATTTTGCTCTTTCCTCTGGTGTCAGAATGAAAAAGGTGACGACCTCAACAGAATTCAGTCCTCCATGAACCCTGTTGATGCCAAAAGTCTCAAGTTTATTAAAAAAAAGGCATGCCCAAATACGTATCAATTTTGATGGAATAATCTGACATAATGACTTGGTCATGCTCTCGTGTAACATCACAGTGCACATTTATGTAACTGAATAAATTTTGCTCTAAATCTCAACTTTTTAAAGTCACATTTTAATGCCGTAAGGTAACATTTTTTTTTTTCCCCAGTGATTTGCATGACCATTCACTTTGGGAGGCTATGTGGTCCTGAAAGGAATGATATTTCTGTTACTGAGAACAGCAGGACACTCAGTAAACATTCAGTTTTGAAGCTATACATGGCCCATTCATGAACTACATGTACTTCACATTCTAAGGAACCTGAGAGGTTAAAAACATCCCAGTGTGAATGGCACATTTTTGTCTCTGGCACTGAAATCCCTTTTGCACTTGGAAATGCAAAGAAACTTGAAAATTCAATATTCATTCCTCTTTGGAAAGCAAGTTAACCAACCTATTCAAAGGAACTCAAAGCCTGGTATTTCAGTATTAATTGTTGAAATGAGAAGTACATTATCTATTTAGGAATCAGAAAATATCTACAGTAGAATAAAACAAAACCTGTAATTTTCTTTAGCTGTTACCACTACAGATGTCAACCTAAAATTTCTGAAGATGGATTTTAAGAGGAGCTATTCCACATTAACATTTCTCATAAAAACAGTGAAACAGAACAACAAAACCCCTCAAATAAAAACAAAAATCATTCAACCATAAAAATGCCTCTACCACAAAACTGAACCTTCTCCAGCCCACACGTGGAGGAAAGGGAAGTCCCTTTTTTATATGGTCCATCAGACAGCATGTGAAGCTCCCACTGAGGATACTATACTAACATTTTAACTCAGCCAGATAGAGAAACATGAACCTGACTCCCACAAGTATCTTTACCATCATGCCTCTGATGTGAGCATTCATCTTCCCTCCCTTTCCATTTCTTTCAACTCTTCCCCAATTAATCCATCCTGGAGCTGAGAAAATTGTCTTGAAATCAGTGTTTTCCAGGAAAGAGTTTCACTTTTGAAAAAATTGTTTGTTATTTTAGATAAATACTATTCCCTTCATCATCACCCCCAAATTCTTAATCTGATCTAGTCCTACTACTTCTTAATACAGTAAAAGAACAGATTTCCCATGGTTTTTCCCTCCCACACAACTATATTGTTAGGTAGGAACCATATGGGATTTACTGGTCCCTGAAATACCATGTGGTTACATTACCTGTCATGAAAAGCAAGACTTAACAACACTAATTCATAAAACAAAAAGTCTCATTTCCCTGATATCTCTGGCTCTTGATCTGGTTTACTTCCATTTCAGCCAATTAATTTCCCCCCCCCCCCAGACTTAAATAGTAGTGAAATCTCTCTTTCATCCCACTTTTTACAGTACTGTGTTATTGAATAGGAAAGGTCCAACAAGATACAAAGCCAACGGTTATAAGGCAGCTACTCTAAGTACACTACGGAGCTAGAAGTTGAGGTATCAACCCTCTACCAAAAAAAAAAAAAAAAAAAAGAAAGAAAAAAGGCATTTTATAAAACATCATTCAGTATTTGGGTATAACCTTGGAAAGCAACAGCTTCATTTTTCACATATTAAAGTCACTGTATAAACACTAACTACGTTAAATTAGAATAATTTCTGAAAGCCACTAGGTAACTCGCAAAGTTCAGCAGCTACAGACTATTAACTGTTTGTCAGCATTATTTTCTTGGGACTTGTCATGACGCCCTGTTCTGCAAACACACTGGCTCTGTAACACTGAACATCAGTTACTGACATAAGAAATAAAGAAGCCCTTACCATGCTCCAGCACTTTCAGTGGAAACCAGAAAAGAATGATGGAATGGATGAGGGCATTGATGCAGTGACCCCAGAAAACCTGAGGGAAAACAAACCAAGCCATCAGTAAAGTCCAAAACTCTTGACCTCTCTCTAACTCCTAACAAACACTTCATTGTGTAGTTTAGTTTCAGACGATGTTTGTCCTGAAGTGAAATACCTAAACTTCTGCAGGATCTCTTTCTTCCTATAATTTCTGTTTTTTTCACAAGAAAAACATTGGTCCAGTTTGATCATTTTATTCTACCAACTTAAAACATAATAAGCAAGCACGCTTGCAATTTAAGATCTTTATCAAAATACAGCAGACGGATGGAGTCAACCTTCTTTAATTACCTCAAAGAGTGATTTAAAAGATTGATTCAGTTTTCCTTTAATGAACAAATACTTTGTGCCCCACAGTTTTTGACTTCAAGATAATGGCAGCTCTGTACAAACTAGAGCTTTATGTACTCTACAATTTTGTCTTCAAATAAATCAAATGCAGAGCTTCCTTGATTCAGAAGTAAATTGAGATGTGCTTGTTTCAGAATAAAGGTGAAATACCAAATGCTGACATTTTCCAGCATTTAAATAGCAAAATGAAGTAAAAAGCGTTCTTCAAAAGTCAGAAGACTGAATAAACCAATTCAAATTTTATTTTCCAAAAGAACTACTGGAATAGAGGTATGGTAAAGCTGTGAAAAATCACCCTAGCAGAGAGTCTTATGAAAACGTGTATATTAAATAAAGTTCAGGTAATGTTAGCCAGTTCCTTTGGAAGTGGTAAATCCATGATTTATCAGCAGTTGTGAATTGAAAAATCATACTCTGATACAAATCTTACTTTGAATCAAAGTTTATGAATATTTCAAGACCAGTTTCAGTTGAAGGCACAGCAGAAAACCCTTATTTATAACACAGTACTTTTTTTTAAATTTAGTTAAAAAATTCTTGAAAATTAAAATACTCTTGAAAAGAACTGGGAGGCAAAACAATCTTAATCTTAGTGGCCAGCATAAAGCAGAAGTAACAGTAGGAAACAAGCTCTTTTATAACAAGAAAAATCTGGAAAATAAGAATGCCCACAGTTGTTAAAGAATCAGACTTTCCCTTACCCTTGTGTTGAAACCATCTGCATTTTGAGTAATTTTGTATAGCTGTGGAAATCTAAGCATGCTATCTTGAGTACATGATCTTTCAAAAATTCCCAGAGTAAAGGGTGGCAGCGCTGTGAAAATCTGCAAAGAAAACAAATAGTAATTAAAAGCAGTTATTAGTTTTAAGTGGATCTCAGATAATATTTCATTACCTACAAAACAGTAAAGTTCCCAGTATTCACCGAAGACTTACTTCTACCTGTTATTTGACAATTTTCAGTGGTCCAAACAAGTCTAAACATGAATTTCAGCAATTCATAACTCTCAAACGTTAACTTATGAACAAAAGAAACATGAAATAAAATTTGTATATTTAGCCAACAAGCTCAAATCCAAGAAGAAGTCAAGCATCATTATTTTCTGATGTAGCAGCTAATCTAGCGAGGGTCAAACACATCAGACTGCAAAAGAAAGACAACAAGTATTTTTACAAAATAGCCATGTGAGAATGGGTTCCAATATAGCTGCAGTTGTTGCCATAATTAAATATGTAATATATTTAATCAAAGCTAAGTTTACAGACAAAGCAAACGTGGAAATCACATTAAAAAAACCCACATCTACTGAAAAACAAAGGCCATTCTGCATTATGGTACTTTGGGGATTCCCTTGGCAGGCATGAACCAATAGGAACAAATTAACTGCAGTGTATGTCTGTACTATGGGCAGACTCTTAGATGACCAAGCCTCGGAAGCTTTCCAAGAGAGGCAGCAGCACGCTTTGCCAGAAGCAGAGTAAATTAGCCTCCACTGACTTTGACATTGCTGCTCTTAAAGTGTTTCCAGGATCTGAGGCAGCTCATTTAAAGCCAGCTTGGGTTTTTCGTAGTCTACAGTGCAGGCACAGACTGAAAATAACACCACCGTGTAAGTCTGAATACTAAACTCCATTCAATTCCTTGTACATTAACAGTTTATGTCAGAAACATCAGCACTAATCTTATACATACATATTTTTTAACAGTTTGAGAAATGTTCTTGAGGTTAAGAAGCAACTTGGAGTTATGAACTGTTTCAAGTGTGTATGCTTATCTGGAAAATTTGGGCTGTGGCTCCCACTAGGAGCAAGCTGCCAGTCAGGGACAAAGAACAACACAGAGGAACAGAGACTAGTGAGAATCAGTAATTACAACCCTAGATCCAGTGGGAATTGTGCATCTTTTGCTCATGAAGTGATAAACCAGATGGCAAAAATGGCAGCAGACTGGGGGTAGCGAACTGAAACAGAGACCACTGGTCCAATATATTTCAAAGAAGGCCATGTTCTGATACAGCCTTAATGTATTTCGCCAGGTTTCCTACGCTTATTGGGGCATTTACGTTCTCACTTGAAGTAAATCTTCTAATGGTTCTGTTTATGAAAGCAAACCTCTAGGACAAAATCAGGAATAATAACGCTACTATGATTTCATACACTTCATATTTTAATGAGGCCACTAATGAAAGAAAGGGTTAATCTGCACAGAAGAGAATGACAGATCTAAAAGCACTTCAAAATCTAACCCCTTCAAACTGTGGAAGTCCCTAATAACCTACTAGCACTTGATTCTTCAAGAGTCCACACAACCAGTTCTAATTTTAGAAAATATTAAGCTTACAAAACAAGGTTTAATTTCTCCTTCACCGGTTACAGAAGATGAGTTTCATCCAGAAGCTTTAGGTAGGGTAGGTAGATTCATCAAATTAAGTTTAAAGATAATAGATGCAAATATCTAAATACGAATGACAGACTGAGTAACAGTCAGGAAATTAGGGTGAAGAGAATCAAGAGAATGATAAATCCTTGAATAAATATCTTCCACTAAGAGTATCAAATTTTATGAAATATGAGGGTTTGTGTCATCATTTTTAAAATTAATGTGACAGAAGTTAAGTGTTTCTGTTAATACTACTCAGTGATAATTTTCTGGCTTTTTCTGTATTAGCATATATTTGGAATGAGTTTCTTAAAGAAAGAAAATGAATTTCCTCCCTGCAAAGAGAAATCCAAAGGACTCTTCAACACTGATGGCGTCCTAATGACTTATTTATTCATGCACCAGGCCACTCACTGGTAACATTACAAAGGTAACACTGTCAAACGCCAACACAGGTCTATGGTATGCCATGAAACTTGGTTTCAGAGATCTTTCAGACTTTAATTAATGTGATTGATTAAAAATATTATTCATTAAAGTAATCAAGTCATACAGCACAGTGTGGCACTCTGCAGACAACAGCGAAAATGAGAAATCACTCACAGACTGACACATCCTGCCCTTGGTTCAAGTGAAAAATGCTGGTTACACAGTGATGCTACTTCTGTTTCTGTACCTAACGTACCATGAGTCAACCCAAAGCATCTGCATGACACTTATCTGAGCATCTAACTCTTATGGGGTCTGAGAGAAAAAAATTAATCAAAACTCAAAGACTAGGACTCTATATTTTGTACAAGAAACATCAGCAAAATATTCAGTACAAAAGACTGAAGATGCTTTGAAATCGGAAATTAAATTCTATCTAAAAATCTGCAGAGTTTTATGCAGGTTACATTAGGCTAATCATCCATTTTCAAGGTATTCTCCCAAATTTATTTTTGCAATAAAAGCATAATTTTAGTTTTTTTTTTTTTCTTACCTCAAAGTGGATTCAAAATGGCTTTTACAAATGAACTCACCTTCCCTGATATATGTCTATGACACGTACCTGTGAAAAATGGGACATAACAAAATAATATACAAGTCCCCAGCATTACCGAGTCAAAACATGCAGCACTTACCACGTTATACAGACCAATGCACCATCGCTCAAATAAGATCTGCCCAGAAAATCCATTAACGAAAGCAAACCAAAGCTGAAAAAGAGAAAAGTTACAAAAAACTTTAGATTACTACTGCAGTACATGTTTCCATTTACAATAGAGAAGGATCAGACCACTATCCGGACACAGCTGCTTGTCATGCTCTAAAAACAATTATCAGGAGTGCCAAGCAGTTACTCTCAAGTCTTACATTTTAAATACTGAGTACTCCTTGTTTAAAATAAAATACTCAGGTGATGGAGCAATTTGCTATACTTGCATCACTACTCTAAAAAAAAAAAAAAAACCCAAAAATGTGGCCTCAAACTATTTCAAAATCCTTAACACTGGCAAATTAACATGCCTGAAGCCATAAACCAACCTCATTTCCATCGTGGTCAGCAAAGACTAGAATTTTCAAGGTGTGTTTTGATGGATGCTCTGCTTGTGTCCTATTTTTATAGTCCCAGAATTGCAGTGGTATCTGCTTGTCAGTCACATGATCATGATTACATGACAATTTTATTGTCTAAATGATGCAAACAATTATTTAATAAACCCACAAGTTAACAATTAAAACTGGAAGAGATTGCACAAAGAGGTTGGGGAGTCTCCATTATTTTACAAGCTTACAAAACTTTCCCAACTGGGCAAGCCATGAGCAATTTGGTTTGCATTTAATGTTCACCCTACTTTAAACAAGAGGTTGGATGATATGGACTCCAAGTTGCCTTCAAACAGATTCTGTGATGCCACGATCCCAGGAAACAGCTGAACAGGTAAACTTTTCTGAGAGTTTCCTTGGACCCAACTTCCTTGAGCCTCCTAATCTTGCTTCAGCACCTTTTTTAAGCCTGAACTGCTTTACTGGGTTGGAACAAAGTTTCTCAGTCAGTGGGTATTGAAAGAAGCTTAGGAAAGAATATAATTAAGAAGGGGAAAAATTATCTTTTTCCAAGTAAATTAGGAACTGGAAGAATAACAGCAGCATATCCTGTGTTTCATTTAGTTCACAAGTTCACATTGCACTGGATGCACTCACTATTACAGAGCAGTGATGTGACAACCAAGCTTATTCCCTTCTCACTCCCTGAGAGCCCATGGCAGTTACTGCCAGGTGTCTTTTCTGACACCATCCTGTCATTCACATGGCAGCACTCTCCTACCAGCATCGTTTGTTCTCTGGTTCACTAGTGCAGTACTAGTGTCCTAGCAAAACACCTCAGATAGCATTTACTTAACTGTACGTCATCTGATCTCTTCTCTGCTCCCTCCCAAAATGAACAGAATAGTGAGGAAAGATGACGAGAAGAAAATGTGACCGCATCAAGATCTACCACTGTTTTCACAGATGCAATTTCTAAACAGACTAAGACTCTTTAGCATGGGATGGAGGCAACTTAATGGAAGATTAAAATATTTACAAGATTGGCAAGAATAACAAATAGCTGTTCAAATAGGCGCTGCTGCAAGACATGAAATCAGCAGGCTACACAAAAGGAAAAAGTGAAACCTTTTCACACGATACATGGCTGATCTATGGAAATGTCTGCTAAATGATGCTGTGGATGCAAAAGGCAATCCGGAAAAAATCACAGAAGGAAAGCTGGACACCAGATGAGTATGCCAGAGAACTATCACTGCTCACAAATCAGAGACTGGGTTAGTTGAGGTCTTATTCTGACCCTCTACAGCTGTTCTTACAGCTATTATATTGCCATTCTTGTTTAAAATTATTCATCAGTTCTAATGCACTCTCGGCGTTCAAGTAAGAAGCAATGACATTGATCCCAACTCGTCTGTTTATAGCTATGCCTTGCACAGTAGGTCAGCTATTTTAACTTACTTCCTTTTTTAAGGAAACTTATTTCATTTTTTAAACCTTCATCTGCCCTTTCTAGTAGGGCATTTCTATTTATTTCACAATATATTATTCTGAAGTTTGCACTTCATACCTGCTGCCCTTCTTGCAGTTTGTAGTTTACAGAGCCCCTGCAAGCTTTCTTAAGGGCCACCAGCTTTACTCCATTACCACTTAATTGAAATGCACCATCCTAGTATATACTGCAAAATATTTCTTAAGTTACCTAAAAAAAGTGCTTCTTTCTTTCACGTTGTCAAATATGCATTAAATTAAGTAAGCATTTAAGCATTCACTCTACCAGAGCTGTCCAGAAAAAGGACAGAAGACACACTCTACATCCCAACTTTTTATCATCACTTCCTCTGCATTGAAACCTTGAAAGAATACTCTCTAAATATCGCTCTTCATGGCCTAAAGTAGCAGACTGACCAGTCACACTCTCACCCTTACAGTGTTTCAGCCAGCTGTATAAATCAGCTCTTCAAACGAAACATAAGAAAGATCTTTAGTAGAAACCCTGAGGTCCAAAAAAGAAGACATAATTAATTTGGGGCTGTCAAGTTAGGAACTGGAGAGTTTCTTCTAGGAAGAATCAGAGCTTTAAAAAAGCATACTCCCAGATATTTAGCAATAATGACCGAGGAATTTATCATCTCCAGGCTTCTTGCAATTAATTGCAACGATGAATGAAGGTAGCAATTCTAGAAACCATAAATAGCTCACAAATCAGAAGCCTGTCTGGCTTAGTTGGCAACCTCAGATTGTGCTCAGTTTTCTAGATCCCACTAGGCAAAGCAAACTTCAAAGGTTTGGTAACAAATGATGAGGCCTTTCATAACATTGGCTCACGCTACTTAGGAAACAATTGCTTTCTGAAACCATAGCCTCCCACAACTAGTCCTTCAGCAACAGACATAGCTGATTTTCCATCAAGAGGGGAAGACAAAGCAGCCAGACTTTCTGTAGCTGGCCCACAGCTAGAAGGCAAGCCCTAAACCAGGCAAATCTAACATCTTCGATTCATTTCCCAACAA
Organism: Pyrocephalus nanus; assembly: GCA_038380795.1. Taxonomy (NCBI): domain Eukaryota; kingdom Metazoa; phylum Chordata; class Aves; order Passeriformes; family Tyrannidae; genus Pyrocephalus; species Pyrocephalus nanus. The sequence goes on from CM076259.1 coordinate 46,188,932, forward strand.
AAATTTTAGCAATACCGATAGAATCACATAAAATTTGGAAAAAGCATAGCTGTTAGGACACCTTACAAAGCAGCAGACAGACTGTCAAAGTACAAGTGAAAAATAGCCACTCAATAGCCCAATTCTTTCTACTTGAAAAGTACTACCTACCACAACTGCGATGCACAATTCATTAAAGACCCTGCTAAAACTACCTTGAGGTGAGTCAATTACCATAGGAGAGCAGATGTGTCTGACTGGGGTAAATAGATATCTAGCATCACTACTTTTAGTCTTTTGCAGCATCTTTCAACACTGAAAGAATTTCCTATAGAGAAGTTTTCTTCTTATTTCACGGTTGATATAATTTGGCTAGGGAAGAACTGAGATTTAGGAAGTTCAGTGTTCTGCCATTTCTAAAGTCCAATTTGAACTCTTCTTCTTTTGGCAGGATCCATACAGGTGAAAATTAGAAGCATAAACATTCCCGACACTTATGTATGTCTGTGTGCACCACAGGCTGCAAACAGAAGGCAAGAGCTGTTGCTGTTATGACACACTGAAAATTAACAGGTATGCTTGGTTTTGCCACAAATTCACATTGTGTCAAGAGTAAATCAGATACTCTGCATAAAATATATTATTTTAAATTTAACACTAGCCATAAACTGTCATGTATGGTTTAAGGACCAGCTGTTTGTAAAGAGAGTATGGTATACTTTAAGGTCAGAAAAGGGAAAAAACCCCTCCACTTCAACGTTCCTGTTAAGAAAATGTACTAAATATATTTGAAGTTGCAAGAATCCATGCTTGACTCAGACTCGGTAAGCTGGTAGGAAAAGTTGCCAAGTCTGCCTGGCTTGCCAAGCTCCAGGGGTTTGCAAGGCTCAGCTCCAGTACTCCTATGAACAAATGGACCCAAAGTTATTAAACCTCTTTTCTGGCTGGAAAAAAAGAAATCTTTTCACTTTAACTATTACCTAGCTGCCAAAAAGCTGGAAAAGCTTATTTGTAACTCAGCTACAAAATATATATTTTTCTCCCAAGGAAAAAGAGGTCCAATTTATAAGTAAAGAGATTCAGACCTAAGGCTGAAATCTGGGTCAATATATTGCTGTGCTTTATTACAGCAAATATTGCAAAGATGTGAAACCAGTAGGTACTGTGCAAAAAGAAACTGGAACATGTTGCAAACTGAAAACTAGCCCATGGTTCCTGCCTTGAAGTGTGGCTGCACTCTTTAAATAAGAAACCCCACTGCTGAAGCACTTGATGCCAGCTGTGATGTGGGCACTTTGCCACTAGAGAAAGAGGAGAGGGAAATAAATCAGGGGTCAGCAAAAGCCAACAGATGGTAATACTTTGTTAATATTGACTTCAGCTGCAGGCATGCCAAAGATCTCAAGGTAGAACAGTCCCGCACTGCTGTTTTGAGCCACCCAGCCCATCCACCTGCTCTAGAGTATATTTTGAGAAAAGATCAAGTATTATTTTCAAAAAATATTCCCACCCGAGCAAGTTGGAAGGCAATTTTAATTGCAGTATTGCTTCATGCATAATTACTGCAAAATTAATGCCTGAAATAGTAGGAACTAATTTATTTAAGTGCTCTAAGGCACTGGGATAGCAAATCATCTATTCTAAATGTGTATATTTATGAAGTCTTGATAATAGACAGCTTAACGAGTACTAGAAATGTTTTCCCAATTCTGCTAAAGGGCACAGAAAGCTAATGTAGTCAGGGTATCAACAATTGCCACAGGCCCCAATTATAGCCAGACTGGATGCCTTTACTATTCAGAAATTAGTTAGATTCTCAAAATATCCTCTCTCAGCACACACACATTTTGCATGTTCTTACCAAATAGGCTCATTTACAGTTTGCCCAATAAAGCAGGTTTGTGTGTCTCCTGTGCAGTTCATTAATAATGTATCCTGATTTAAAATCTCTCATTACAGATGTCTCTCTCTCAACACCAGGCTCTTATTCCTGCCCAAATGCTCACAGCCTTAAAATAATCCCTTCATTAGAGAATGTACAATTTTATAATACAGGTAAAGTGTCTTAGTAATAAGATTTGACAGGGTAGGCATGGCTGCCTGAGACTCAGTCTTCATCTGCTGAGGAATATTTCTCTCACTCCTTTTATTCCCCTCAGTGTTTATTAACTCTTTGCTGAAAACAGATCGGTATTTCACAATTGAAAAACATTTGCTCTAGGCCTGTGCACTCCAAACAAGTGCCTATTCAAGGTTAAAAATCATCTCCAGTCTTGTCTGCCAGTGTTAAAAATTATTATTATTTTCAAAGCTTCATGCTGCTTTTGTCTTGTTAAAAAAAAAAACACCTATGCATTGACTGCAATGTTTTGTCAGGTAGATACTAAAGAAGCCAATATAATAGAGATTTCCTAGTTTTAAACACGAATTTATTAAATAAGTCGAAACAGCTGTTATTTCTTCCATTGCTGACTTTGTATAGTTTAGATAGCAGAGATTTTACCAGCTTTGTCTTTCTCTGCTTATAGAAGAAGCATATGCAGAAAATTCCTTATACAAGTTGTTTCAGTGGTCCTCTAAACTATCAACTGCCAATATACTTCCCCAGCACAGGCAACACTCAACAGGAGATGCAAGCACAGAGCAGAACAGAAAAGGAGGAGGGGGAAAGAGGAGCCTCATCCCACACTTAAACACACTCACAGTTCTTAAAGCTTAAAATCCATGGAATAATTCTGAAGACTTGAAAATTAAATAACAAAGTTCTGGTTTTTTTCCTCAGTAATTAAAGAACTATCATGCTTCTTGTCTCTGGAGTTTTGAGCACTGTGGAAAGATACCACACCTGCAGATGACTACATCAAAGGACCTCACCATTAAGATGTAAGAAGTTTGACTCTTCCAGCAACACTTGGCCCCAATACGCTGATTAATGTATTTAAAAAAAAAAAAAAACAAAAAAACATAGCAGGCCATGCAAATGCCTTTTGTTGAGTGGTGGTTTACTTTTTTTGTGTTCCTTGAGTTACATGAACATCTAATGAGTATGCCAAACTATGCTTTTGTTGTTTACATCAATGGTAAAATGAATATGCAGCCCATTAGAACAAATTTAACAGAGCTGTAATCTAACACTTTGGGTTTTTCTTAAACCTTATGAAACAAAGTAGAGAAAAGGCAGGGTATTTCTCAAGCTCTTTTGGTATGAAGTATTCCAGGGACTTAATACTTGTCTAGCACACTAATTGCTGCAGAAGCAAGCCTATGATAATGTCAGTAGAAATGGCCTGCCTTGCCAAACGGCAGGTGTACTTTCCAGAAGCAATCCCTCAGAACACTTTCCCTTCAACAGAGTCAGCTCTATTCCCAGTTTGTTTTTCATCCTTCCTTAAGTTTTCTGGAGTATCAAGAAAGCTGAGATTGCTACACTAAGGTTGTCTGATGTATAATGCAACAACCTTGAAGCCACAGGACTCAGTGACTTTCCAAAACTCAGATTATACAACAACACGGCTCAGGACAGTTCAGTCAAGCCCTATCAGGATGCAGTTTCAACATAGCTGCATAGTCAAAGGGATCTAAAATCACAGCCAGAGCAAGGCTACCAGGACCAATGATGCTGGGAAATTGCCAATCATTTTCCAGCGTCCTGCTCTGGCTGGGAGTCAGACTGAGACAGCTGGAAGATGCCAGCTGAGAGGAAATAAGGCAGGAGCTTGTTGGCTGCATCCTCCTCCTCCCATCCCTGGGCAAGGTGGGCCCAGCTGCTTGGTTGCCAAACTGGAAACATCATGCCAGGCTGCTGTTTGCTGCTGAGCAATGGAAACTCATGCCATGAACTCCCAGTACCATCAGACTTACCTTACAAAGCAAACACTACTTGTAACACTCTTTTATTTAGCAGCAAGAAAGCAACTATAAAGAAAGGTTTCCACTGACATGGAAGATGTGCTTAGGCACACAGGAATAGTGACTGCAGGGTTGGAGTCAATTCAGTAGTGATAATTTTGGGGTAGAGGGGGGCAGAGGGCAGTTGTTGGGGTTTTCTTTTGCCTCCCAGATTTGCCTAATCAACTTCTTTAGTTGCCCTAGATTACTAGCACATAATTATGGAACTGAGAAGTACAATATGACTATGAATAGCTTATGGCATCTCCTCAGCACATAATCATGCCAGACTGGTCTTGATACAACTTTCACAGCAGTGTAAAGGACCGACACTTCACAAAAGAGATCTTTAACCAGTGATAAAGAAGTGCTTTAGGTTAACAAACCTAAATTTGTTATTTGTTCTACAGTGCTAAAATAAACAGATAAAAAAAGACAGAAGTTTAGTTATTTATATTAATAGGTGAGAAAATATCAACAGTTTCAGGTAACTTATCCACCTGAAAACTTGCTAAGCCCTTGTAATCCATTAAGAAAAAATATGTCTGAAAGCAAGGAGGACAGCATTTGAAACAGAAGATTAGGAAACTGTTGAAGAAAGGATGCTACTACTGTAAGTCAACTAAGGGCTATGGAAAGCAGGCACAGAAATAGCTACAAAAAACATCAACCAGTCTGATACTGGACATCCAAGCAGAAGGAAAGCCAACAAAACACACAGTGCTCCATGAGTGAAGCCTAATAATGCCACAAGTCCCAAGTGAGGCTAAACACACCAAAGTTCTTGATGCCTGGGATGTACACTAAGGCTCACTGCAGCCTGAAAAAAACACATCACCACAGACTGTAACAACAAAATATTTCAACACCTCTCATACCAAAACAAGAAAATACAGAACATAAATCTGGCCCTAGAAAAAAAACACAGAAAAGGCAAAAGGAGCCCCAACCCACCTCCCAACATTGTGTGTATTTGGTAAGAGGAGACTGGAAATGTCAAACCCCAGTACTTAAATACCCACATTAGGACCATGTATTTCTGTGGAACACTGGTAGAATATATCTAGGTCTGACTCCAGCTGGGACTGGCCTTATAGTACCACACATTCTGCCACATATATGCACACACATGCGATGAAGTGACTAACAAGCAGCCTATTTCTCTCAAGTCACAGCATCATGTTTTCACATCCAGTTAGGTGAAACACAACAAAATCCCAAACTCACATTTTGTTCCTGCAGTACCCCGGGATAGCATTGCAAGAACATGGAAACACGTAGTAAAGATTTTTTTTTTTAATCTAGAAGCATTAACACTTTAGGTGTAGAAGTTATCAGGAGGGAGTAAGATAGGTAATGAATTACAGAAAGAACCATGTAGAATGGTGTAATCCATGAAGAAAATGGTACTACTTTACTACTTTTGCTCTTCAGTTTGCTTCTTCTCATAGCATTGTGTAGCTGGCAGTTTCCATTTAAGCTATATGTTGCTTAACAGAGCTACCAGTCCATGTCCAAATGCATTCATTTGTATCTGCATATGGCATAAAGGGCACTAGGATAAAACTTAACATGGAAATCAATATTCATTTAATGCAGCTAAAATATAGCTGTGCATTCTTATTTCTTGAATGTGAACCTAGGCAATGTCTCAGAGTAAACAAGATTATTTTAAAATTTCCAAGGACCAGATGCAATCCCAGAACTGAATGAATAAAGCTAATGGTGACCAAGACCCTGTCACTATTCAGCTCCTATCTTACAGAATATTTTACTTCAATTCTTTCCCTTCTTACTTATACTTGCAGAAATCCCTTATGTTACAGTTATAAATGCAGGTTCACAGACTTTGCTTTTCTTGTCATCACATAAAGGAATCCTCCTGCAGAGCTGCTGAATTAAGTGTAACAGGAGCAGTTCTGTAGCAAGGTCATTTTAGGTCTGGAACTGCAGTCCCCTTAGGATTCCCTGTTATGGCTACATGAAGTGCCAGGTTCCCCTTGCAAGTCTGTTTTTCCCCCCTTTCTCCCTATGAAATAAAATTCAGTCTCTGTAAGACCTTGAATTAAGCTACTTTTATCCAGGAAGTTTATAAGAAGTTTTCTGACAGCTTGGAAGCCAAAGAAAATAGCAAAATTAGCAACAGAAAAGTCAAACCGCTACAGAAACTGCAGCTCATCTTCTGTCATACTGACAAGAGTAAACCTTTGCAGGGTAATCCCATGAGCAGCCCATGTTTCTCATTACCCACAACTCTATTAGCATTTCAGCACAGAGACAACATTCTAGCCCAAAATTACCAGGCCACATGATGCAATCTAAAAAGCTTCCCCCTACTTTTATTGCATTTGTTCCATTTTTAGTAATACAACCATTTTCTTGGCCAGTGGGAGAGTCTAAAAACAAACAGGACTTAGCATTTTCCTTTTTACGTGGCTGCTTTTAAACATGCTACTCCTTCCCTTAAGGCTCCAAGGCTAGTTCACCAAAGGTCTGTCCCATGCTCTCCTTGTCTCTCCTCTCACGTAGAAAATACATACAATATTGATAAATTAAGTCTACATTTATTTCTTTACGTGCTGGCAAAAGCTGAAAGAATTGGGTCCTAAACATCTTTTGCCAAAATACGCAGCACATTGTAAACATGTGTAATCACTTCACTGGTAAATTACTTATTGATGTACTTCTCACTAAAGAAATAACGTTTGAACTTCTTTTGGAAAGCGATTAGCTTGCTTTCACTGCAACATGTACAAAGAAATTCTTGGTGAGCCTTTAGAGCATTTGCTGTATCTTCTGATATAGCTGTGTACAAAGCAAAATCAAAGTAGCTAGGAAAAATACCTTAGATGAGAAAGTGGGAGGGAGGGACATATGTACAGAAAGCATCTGTACTACGATTCACTTGATCTAGCTGCTGTACACATCCCTTCTAGTCCTTCAACAGTAGCTGTACTTCAGAACTAGATTCAGGTGCATAAAAGCACCTGAAGAATGCAGGAGGGCATAAATAGATGTGTTCCATTTGCAAGCCAAATGGATTAAATGCTGGAGAGATGCATATTGACCCCCTCTTAATGAATTCTTGGAATAGTGAACTCTTCCGAACACAGCAGAGGTTTCAGAAGAAATTCTTCTGTATGGAAACCATCTATTATATGAAAATTTGCCCAACTAAATCAGAGTTATGGTTTTCCCTCTCTTGCATTCTCCCCTCATTCTAGATAGGAACAATATACATCTTTAGCTCTTATTGGTGCAGAATGTTGCCATTTAACATCTGAGTGAAGATGCAGTAAGACCTTTAAATAAAATAAAAAAGGAACCATCACAGCATACTATGTAAATTGAAGGCCTAGAAAATAAGAGTAATCAGCTGTATGGGGAAAATCCTGTTCAAGTCATATACATTACAGATTCTTTCCTCCCTGGAAGCATGTATCAGTGTTCCTAACATCTTGGTTACTGGGAAAGGGCTCAGCTTCCTGAAGGAGCATCTCAATTCCACGAAGAACTGAAAATGGTAACTTCTGGCATAAGAGTATCAAGATAGTCATACCCATTCAAACAAATGGCTCATCCCACCTTGATGCCTATTTTTACCAGTGCATGCATGCATGCCAAGCCCTAGGGAAGACTACGAACCACACAATTTTCAGGTAATCACCCAGTATCTGGAAATTGGAATCCAGCTTTATGGATATACTACATGCCTTGCCTATGTAGTAACCTGCAACAGCTCTATTCCTTTGTGGCCTTCCTGTTTCCTCTTTAGCCCCTGCAACACAACACCTTTTGACAAGGACTGTTAGGTAGAGTTCAAAACAATGAGCTCAAGTGAAGCCTTTACATGAATCAGAAGACTGTGCAGCAGCTGACAGGTTTATTTTTTAGGACCTACCTGGCTAAGAAGGGAAAGAAACATTATGAATAGGACACCAGTGAGTCAAGTGAAGTTGAGGTATTGCCTCTCCACTAACTTCAACCAGCTGGTTAATTAGTAATATCCAATACTTCGATGTAACAACAGATATTTACCAACTCTACCTAGAAATGTGCTGGTGACCAATATATATGAAACAGAGTGGTACCCCAGATCACCAACACATTTTTTGGGGGCCAGGATGGGGAATAAAAATATTTGTCCTAAATAATGCTTCTAAGAGGTAAAAGAAGTAGCCTTTTAATCTAGGCATTAGAAAGATTATCCATTGGCAAAAGCATTTAAGCTGTGAAATGCCTTTCACTGCGTATGGCCCACAGCTCGTCTGAAAACTGTTACCCTCAACACACGTAGTCCTTTAAGCCACCTTGGTAGGCTTAGTACCCTCAAATATCCTCTTATCTTGCCCTATATCCACAACACGAGACCTCACTAATGCTATAAACACAAATCTCATTCTTCCCAGCACTTCCAAGCACCCCACACAGTTGGCCTACTGAGAACAAGCACAAAGGGCCACAAGACAGTCAATCCTACTATTCTTCCAGGTGCTAACACCGAGCAGTGTGGACACAAGCCAGTCCACATCTAAAAGCCTGGTAGTCAGCTCTCTCGAAAAACTGAAAAACACAGCACAGATATTGCTTCCTCAAAAGACATCAGAAACTCATCTGGAATTAAACAAAGCAAGTCATCCTTGTATTGCAGGGGGCTCTCCCAACTTCCAGTCTCTCAGGAGCTCTTTCTCAGAAAGAGTCATTTCAACTCCAAATGGAATATCACAACAGACAGCGGCTTAATGTTTCATTTAAGACTGTCTTCCATAGTGCAGCACAACAATCAACTCAGTTTTAAATGCAGGTTTTAAGTCTGTGGAACAAACTATCCGGGCTATCATTTCAGTTTAAATCAGGCTTAGAGTGCTCACAGAACATTTGGAACCAATTTAAGTGGATTTACTATCACATTGCAGTTAAACCACTGTAACTTCCTTGTGTAGAAAAGCCCATATGACAGGCAAGGGAACATTTGTTTATCGTTTGGATGACTATATGAGGAGAAGGAGGATGTCAGAAATAGCCTTTGCTTCACTTTTAGGGGATTTCAGCTCTGAAGGTTGAAAGGTGGGGGAAAAAGCTTATTATTTTGCTTGCACTATTCAAATATTAGAAGAAACTTTAAACCACTTTACACTGGGATCTGTCTCAGTCACTCAATTTTAACAACAGAGAATGTACCACTACATACAGCCACATCCAACCACTTCTGGAGAAATACATCCAGAATATACATATCAGACTTTCTACCCTTAGTAAACTTGGCATTTTTCAGGTAAAGTATAAATATAAGTAATGCTTTTAAAACAAAAAAATTCTTTTAATCTTGCTTAATCCCCAGAAACACTATCCAATCCATTTCCACTGCTATAACGTCAGCTCTTCAGATCACTTTAAGATGGCAAGTGGTTATGTGCATCAGTAATCCTGCCATTCAGAAGCTGCCATTCAAAGCTGGGGATTTTTCCCCCCCCTATCAGTGCTGAAAATAAGACACAGATGAAAAGTCCCAACCTCAGAGCTGCTGTCTGTATGACACTTGTAATTCCTGGGCTGCAGTAGGCTAAAGGTCCTTTGTAAGGGGCTGACATGCAAACATTTAGTCCTCAATGCCTTCCGTCATTCCCGGGGAGTTATCCTCAACCTCTGTCTTACCAGTCTGTCTTAAAAGTATCAGGTTCTAGTATGAACACATGCATGCTTCTTCTGCTCAGATACTACAATGTCCTAATTGAAGATTACTGAATATTTTCTTTCAGAGAGAAAGGGAATTTGACAAGTTAAGAAATATTTCCTAAAGTAAAAAGCTACAGCAGCTTAGGTTTAATCATCTGAATTACCTCACAATCAACATGCCCACTTTTGGGTCCAAGTATTATTCATGCTTCTGAAACAGCACACAAGTTACTTCAACTTTCAGCTGAATCACCACCCTAATCCCAGAACTACTGTGCTACCATTTTACGTTTCCAGACTTCAAGTTCAGATTCCAACAAACAGACTTCACACAAGAAAACACATAATTAGATTCTACAGAAGCTTCTCCCTTCTTCCCACTGTTAGAGATATAACCAGTGATTTAAGGAAGTGAGGAGCTGAAAGGGCTACTCGTGGATCCTTTTTCATGTAAGAGGGTTCTTCTCCGAAGAAACCAGTTGACATGACTACTTTAGAGCATTGGGAACTCTGAGTTTTCCATGAATAAAAAAACTAAGAACAAAGCACCTACACAACAAATAAAGGGCATTCATTTAATATGGCCAGTTCACAGTATGACTGTGCATACTACTGAACTGTAAAATCAACTCACTTATTTTCATGGATAAATCTGCAGGATAAATCATATTTCAAACAAGATAGTGTACTCAAAACCACTATGTCAGTTTTCCCCAAAAATTACCAGAAAAGTGAATATTGGTAGTTTTAGGTTTTAATTGCATTCAGTGTTAAAGTCTCTCACAAGAGGTATAAAATGCAAGCCATAGAAAAGTTGTTTTGCTTTGTATGGAAATTTAAAAACCTTTCAAGGTTATTTCTAATACAGCACAAAGCTTCTTCTCAACACAGCACCAAATTCAGAGTTCTAACCAACAATTCTAATGTCTTCCAAAGATGAACCATATACACTGAAGTAAATCAAGTACTGCAAAATAATTTATACCTTGGCTAATTTAAAAAAAAACTATACATAAGTATGGCATAAATGCATAATGCACGCTACTTCTCAAGACTGAAAGTGTTCCCAATTGCCATAGCCATTGCAGGCATATTTCTCTTAGCCTGCCCTGCATGCATTGCCATCAACTTGGCAAAATTACAGATATTACAATCATTTTATTAAATTCCAGTATTCCAAAAAGCCACAGAAGACATCTGAGTCACAGCAAAGTAAGTAGCACATCTTTTCACAATTACATTTTTAGTAATTCTTCTCATGCTTATACTAGATTAAGACAAAACACAGCCTTTGTAAAACTAGTACACTTATGAAGTGATAACATACTTGAGACTACAGTATGGTAATGATCACATTACTAATATTTATGGAAATCTTAAAATAACCTCTCAACTACACACAGTTAAGCTGTTGGTATTTGAAAGCAAAACCAAACCTTGCTCATGAAGACCTTCATCTATAGCAATATTTAATTATATCACCTTCCTCACCATCTTGCTGACATCACTAACTTACAGTCAGCATCAAAAAACAAAGGACAAGGAAACAGAAGTGTCTCCATCTCTGAAAAGGTGTGGGGTTTTTCTATCCTGACACCTGTATTGCACAGAAATTCACCTGAGACAAAGAACCAAAGAGAAGGCACTTTACCAGAAAAATTAAAAGCAGATCATGGACCTGAGATACCCTGTGAGCATTTGTGGGAAGAAGTCACAAATACATTTGAAAAATTTGAGGGGGGGGGAAAAATGTTAATGTATTTCAAAAGCAAAAAGGGCCCTGTGGTTAGCAGTAGTTGCTGAAGAGTGAACAGAACCTTTTGGCTTTTTTTCCCCCTTTGCTTTGTTTTTTAAATAAAACTGGCTTATAAGCCTTCTGCAAAGCATTTTTTAGTTTAATAATTTAGCCCATGGATGATGCTTTATTAACGGCATGCTTCAGACATTATCACTGGAAAACTGGATAGAAGCCCAGATGTCTGGTTTAAGACCATTTTTATTTCCTACATTTTCAAAACATTGCATGGGGCTTTAGCTGCACGACTCAGATGAACTTAATGAGAGTCATGCAGCTATGCCTGCATATGCTGCTTTGAAAACAGAGACGCACTGGTTTGGGTTCTGCTTTTCTGAAGCTCTCCCTGGAGTGATTTAAAGGTGTTTTTTCCTCTCAGTCTTTTCTCTAAAGGTCTTCCACGCTTCACCTCCCATGTCTGACAGATAAAGAGCTGAAAACTTTGGACATCTGATTTTTTAAAGACTCCAGTATTCAGACCTTGTGCAGTATCATGAAAACAAACAGCAAACAGTCAGGCAATTAAATTCAGCCAATTCTGCGTATGTGCTCAATTTAACTGCAGTGAGTTACTTCAAATCAGAACAATGCTGTGTGCACTGAGCAAAGTTAGAGCTTGGTATTAACATATGTCATTTATTATGATTGATTCCTACTTACTGTAAACCCTTTTAATACCCACACATGATCAAACTTAATATAGATTATCAGGTTCAAATCAAAACTTCAATATATATATTGTATTACCCACCAAACCTTTCAATTGGAAAGCCATGCCATAAATCATGGATTAAGAAAAAAAGAGAACCATATATGACATGTATAACTTAAAATCTATTGAATAAAACCATTTTGCTATATCTCTGTTGAAAAGCTATAAGAATAATTTTACTGTATTTTCATGTTTTCAAATAGTTGAAAATTGAGCTTTCCTCATTTTCTTTTAGTTTCTTTAAGCATGAATGTTCTTCTTTCCCTTTCTGAGCTTATGAATTGCCTCTTTGAACAAGGGCCCATCTCAGTCAGCTGGCAATTTGCAAATCTGCCTTCAGGTCCGAACAGATCAAGCCTGAGAGAGAATCAGGACTTCACTCTAACCTCTCAATTCCACAGTGACATGGTAGCCAAAGACTAAAGGGGAATACAAAGACTTACTTTTACATTTTCAGTGCTCATATTTTATAGAAGACACCATGTAAATACTTAACTTTCAAACAAGTTCTGAGCAAAAGACCAAGCAATACAAGCAGAAGCACTTCAGGGAAGCTTATCTAGGCACATCAATAATGTGACAAAGAAAAGATTACCTGCGGTAGGCCAGCATCAATAACTACATAACAAACAACTGCAGCACAAGGGTGCCTTTCCTTCATATAGGAAAGACTGACATTTGTACATCAACACTAATAATGCATAAGCTATGCTTCTGAATTGTGTTCATAATCAATGTAATTATTACAAAAGCCATGAGCCCCCAGAAAACACCTTCCAGAAGTTTAGAGATCCTCCTGATGCTGACCAGCCGTAACACAACAGACTAACACAAACACAACAGTGAGCTTACTTTCGTATAGGATTTAGGACTTTCTTCAAGTTTCCTCCATTTCCTAAGACCCTTGGGCTCTAGAGAGATTCATTCTTACTAAAAATGCACACACAGTGCATCCCGTATCATCCCTAGTGACAATCTGTCATCCTTCAGGCATTCCCCAGCTGTCAGTTTTGAACATTATTGGTTAAATCCTTTAGTGCACTGAAACAAATTACAGAATAAGATATTATATTCTTATATTTAGGTGTATTAGGCTTTTATATTCTTTGCTAGCAAGACTGGGTGTAGGTACATGTCCAGAAATATGGCAGAAAGACAGGGAGACAGCTTTGAGAGATGTGTCACCAGTGCACAGCAATTTGACAAAAGTATGAAACAGCCCCAATCCTCACCCAAACAATAAATATGGTATTTCACTCATAATTTGATTACAGAAAAGAAATAGTATTGAGGGTCAGTTTTCCTGTGCATACTAACAAGATGGCCTTTCAACAGAACTCTGCTTTCCAACATTATATCAATCTCAAAAACATGCTTATTTCCTAGAAAAAAACCAAAATGCACTATCTTCAAGCTGTTGACCTTTTTGACAGCAGTTTACCTTAAACTTCATATTATGTAAAGCAGATATCAACATAATGGGAAAGTGACCACAAATGAGTTGTTGCTGCAAAAGAGTTGTCAGTCTAGGAAAGAAGGCAACAGAAAGATGGCTTAATTTTCTAACTGTTTCCTACATCAAGTAGGAACATTTTATACTCATACCACAGAGGAAACTGATTTGGTTGCATCAGATTAATTTTCCCAAAGCTACAAATATTTTTTAGAAGATTCTATTCATATCACAGAGTTCACTAAGTAATTCTTCTTTCAGATCTTGGGAAACCACCACCTCGAATTCAAATACTGAAAATATAATTGAAATACCCTTATTCTACTCTATTCCTTTTAAGTTTTCATTAGCAACTGATTTCTTTTAAAGATGAGGGATATTGGGAATTACCAAGTCTGACACACTGCAACTATACAGTCTCTTGCTGTACATACAATGGGGATTTCAAAATAGTTTGGGAAACAGGTTTAGGCAAGAGTAATGCAAACATAGAAATAGCTCCTCTTTGAGAAATACATCAGGGATACAGACGTGTATCCAAGGGAGTCAGTGCAAACTGCTTTTCAGGAAATAGCTGAAATTCACTTATTGTTAACAGAATATACTAAGCTATTAATTCTCAAATGGAACTGTGCTAGACTTGCAACTGTTTGAAATACTAAAAAGAAACCTGTAAGTTGGTTTTCATTTTGGTACTGCTACAACTTGTACCTTTTTTTTTTTTTTTTTTTTTGCCCTACTCCTCTTCCCCAACATAGCAGAACAGCTGTGACTGACAACTTCTATAAAGGTACTTTCTGCTTTACAGCATACACTAAACATTTTTATGACTGGTAAAACAAGACACCTTCAGGTGGCGCACATGCAAACATGCACATTCAATTCAGAAGGAAGCCTTTAATGAACTGGAAGGAAAAAACCTATGAGTGCTACAGAACAACATGTGCATTTCTAAGAAAATGCCTTAAACCTCTAATTCTTCCCTGATTTAGTTGCAATTAGTTTCAGATGTTGCAGCAGCAAGCATCTGAACAATGCTGGTATTACCCCGAATAATTTTTCAGGTATAGAACTTCCTGGAACATTTTAGCAAAAACAGATAATTAATTATTTTGAGGACACTGCCACAGGACCTGGGCACCCAGTGGTGGAAGCATCCAACTCAAAATTTACACCAGCTCCAGAAGTGTTGACAAGACTTGCTAATACTTTTTAAATTTTACTTTTTACAGTGTTATCACACAAGATTTATCTCAGTACCAAACTCTACAAGCCAAGGCCAGGAGAACTTCATATTTGCAATGGAAGCAGGAGCCATTTAAATGCAATACACCATTTTTTAAAAATATCACTATTTGTATACTGTTAAGCAGGAAGTCATCTGCCAAAACTGCTTTCTGAAATGAGATACATACTCAGGATACAGGAGTTGATGTGACTGATGCCAGTGGGGGAGGGGGAAATGAATGAAGCCTGGCAGCTGAAAGTCTGTTTGTCCCCATTTACTAGAATTAAATAGTAATTGCTTCTGTTCAAACAAAAGACAGCAGATATTTCCTATCCACCAGAGTGGCTTCCAGGTATATCTCTAAATGGAGAAATATGATAATTAATATTTTATCTATCTTCATTATTTATCTATCTTCATTATTTTTAATGTGACAGCAGATGTGGGAGTACTGCTAGACATTATTATTATTATTATTATTATTATTATAGTGTATGCAGCACCAATTTTCCTTACAAAAGAGAAATTTAACTAAGGGCCTAAGCACAACCCCAAGTAGAGTTTGTTGTACCCAGAATTTGTATAATTTACTGCTGCTTTAGGGCCACGATGCAAATCTGTAGATGCGCATCTTCATAAGAAAGGAATAAAAAATTTAGTAATCAATCTCAAGTGAATACTAGTGCGGGTAAAGAGAGCATCTGAAACGTGTCATGAACGTGATTCCCCACTGACACCACAGTAAAGTAAGTAGGAAGACAGATTCAGTCAACACAACCAAAACATCTACCCAAGAAAATACAGTCACCAACACTCAGATTATGATGCAGTCAACTACATGAAGAGTGGCAGGCAGGGACCAGAGGAATTGTATTGAGTTTCTCAAGAATAGAGCTCTCAGGAGATCACAATTTACTGATCTGACAATGTGTTCTATAGGGAACAGTCAGGCTAAAAAATAAGAAATTAACATCAAGCTTTTGGGCAGAGGGTCCCTCATGCTCACAAATAGTTCTCAGGGAGTGAGGCTATCCTGATAGCAAGCAGAACTAAGTCTCATTCATTACAAATCACGTGGGTACCAGCAATGTATATAGGTACCAAAATCAGCATGCTAAAAGTTGCATTAGTCTGTGTGTTATCCTTTTAAAAATGTAAACAAGGTAATGACTTCATTGCTGAAGAAACAACAAACCTTCATCCCAGGAAGGGAGGTAAGTTAAAAGAGGAGAGCTTTGTGCCTATCCAAATGCCACCTCCCTTCCCCTCACAACCAAACTGGGCTTTACAAACCCCACAGAGACCCTTCACAGAACACCAGCACACACTCCCCTTTCTTTACCAAGTCCAAGAATGGAGGGCTTACCAGGCTTACTTGTAACTTTTTACATCCCCAAAAGGCAAATACACATGGATTTCTAATACTAATCCATATTTTAAAGTGTTCCAGTTTTTCCTCTTATGCTTTCCCTACAATTCTTTCTCAGCAATATCAGTCAACTTGAAGAGAATGGCATCTTTCATGTCTCATATCCCTTGAAGCACTATCCTGGTTTTAGGTAACATTCCTCATTTTCCCCCCTGGATTTACTAGTCGCACCTTCTTATTTCACCTCAGCATTAGTTAGAAACTACTTAAAAAAGAGTAGTAACTGCTTCCAAAGAACTAAAGTCTTCCAGAACTTTCGCTGCTATCATTTTATCACTCCTCCATTGCACAAATACCTTGTATTTTAGTACAAGTCAGCTCCTCCTTGTTGCCCAGACGGCCTAACACACATTCTTTAAAGACTTCCACACACCTACAATGCCACAAATCACACACCATAAAATCCAGTAATTGCATATACGTTTAATTTTTTATGGTCTCTAATGCATTCTCAGTTTTTGAGAGATCACAGCTTTGTTATGCACGTGAACAACATGGGAGACATGGGTTTTTTTGTTCAGATGTGCCTTTGGGATTAACTACCATTTCTCAACTTCCTTCTCTCTTACTCAGGTCTGTGTTTGGGATGTCTTTGAGTAACAGATACCCAGGCAGCCCAAAAGGGAAAAACTGGTTGATCTTAAGTCCCCAAGCAGTTATGTCGTGTGATTACTAGGGATATTGTGAACACCAATTCATGCCCTTTATTTGCTCTACTTCCCCAAAATTTTTGTCTTTTCTGCAGATATACACAAGCAAAGGTCCCATTTTAGCTTATTAAAATAACTTGTCAGACTTAAGTCTGACAAAAGTCTATAACTCTATGCAAAGAGTTGGTCATTCCTCTTGTCCAAGGACTCCTGTGTACTTCTGGAAGGTGAACTCTAACCTTAAAGAGCATATCCTGCACCTGTGCAAACACTAATGCCTTGGCAAGGAAGGGGGGAAAGAACACACTCCTAGGGAGAAACGAAGACCAGACTGCCCTTTTTAATGGTAGTGCGTGTTAATGTCAGATTAAAGCACAGCCCAGTTGCCAATTCAAGCGATGGCAAAAGCACAGCCCAGTGATAGGTACAGCAACATCCGTGACACATGTGGAGGGACTTGTGACGTTCTTAGGGAAAGTGGCACCTTGAAGGTGAGCACTACACAAAGCTTCCAGTGGAGAAAGCCGATGGACCCACTGCAACAGCCCGGTGTGGTACCAACCAAAGCAGACTGCAGCAGGCAAACAAGGATTAACAACGCCAATATGGAAGTCACAGCTTGAAACTTCCCAGATATCGCACATTTACATATTCAATAACAACACTAAATAAACAAATAAAAAAATAAATAATAAAAAAACCAACAACAAACCAAAAAAAACCACCAAACACAAAAAGAGGGAAAAGGAGAGTAACTCAACATTCTATGCACATACTGTCCATTAAACAGGATGTATTAATGGGCATAAACACATTTCTGAGTAGTACAGAACCACATGTCATTTTTAAGGCTAATGACTAACAGCTGACACAAAGCACAGGCTGACTGTCATATTGCTTAGCTGCTCCAGACACCTGTCACACCTTGGCAACAAAAGGGAGAAAAGGTCAAGACACTGTTAGTAAACCCAAAACGGAGACTCACTTTTCTACCAAAATTGAACTTGACAGGAATCATCATCACAAATAATGCTACGAGGTTCATGTATTACTGGCTACTGATGCCTTATGCTTCTGCTGCTACTGAGCTGCCTATGTATTTTAATCCGTTAACAATAATAAAATCAATCTGCATTGTCATTTATTAATAGAGATGGCATTATTTGGGTTTGGATGAGAAAGCACAGTATTAGATTTCTTTTCTAACACACACAATATTTATACAGTTTATACAAAAATACATATACTTTCAATGAATCCTGCAGAAGCTAGATACAGCTAAGGCTAATATATTCCATCTTCTCACTTTCCAAAAGCACTCATGCAAAAGTAATTAAGGAAAGAAATCCAGCAAGAAGAAAGAAAGCAAAATAACTGTCGCATTTAAAAGCTGGCAGACCAAGTTTTGACCTCCTTCGCTCTTCTGAAAGTATGAAGCCACCAGTGGTTCTCCATGTCTTTGTCTTGGAACAGAAACGGATTGTAACATACACCCAAAAATGCACCAAGAACACTTTGGTCTTGGTTTTTCCACAGAATGTGCCCCTGTGCCTTTGGGGGTATAGTTTTGGGGTTTTAGCTTAAGCCCGTGATTACTCATGCTCATATTCCACGTTCAAGTATACCCACAAATGTGTGTTAAAATAATGGTGGCCTCAGCCTTTAAGTATTGGTCCTGAATCTCCTCTCCCTTGTCTGATACCGACCTCGTTACAGTGAGCTGTGAATCCTGGCTAACAAATATCAAAAAAACCCACTGGACCAGGATGCCCTTACTTCACAGCAGTTACACTCAAACTGCAATGGCTCATGAAAAGAATCAGGTTCAAAATAGTGAGGAAGAGGAGAAGTAGCAGACAACACTATGAATTGTCATTGGAATATCAGGGGCAGGAGCTGCCATGGACTCAAAAAGATTATGTGACTCAGAAGTAATACTATGAATAGCACAATTGCACTATTTCTAGTGCATTTTAACATGTAAATAGTTTTGTTGAAAAGAGCAAGGAGATATAACAAGCAAATACATGCTCTCTGGAGCACATAAGTAATCAAAAGCATATAAACAGTCATAGCTATCTGCATTGGCTCAACATCTCAATACAGAATGAGAAGATAACCTGTTTTGGACGAAAACTCAAAGCTGTTACACCTGCTGCATGCTATCACACAGGCCAATGCCTCCTAATGCCAATTAAATTAAGTGGCACAGGATTCCCACATAGGAAGGGAGTTTCTCAAGGGCACTGAGTGATAACTCTTTTTTTCCTGCTTCTAGCCAGAGAGCTCTAGCTCCTTACAGTGCAGATATCCCTTGGGTCAAATACAGTCAAACCAGTGAAGTAGTTTTACAGCAGAAGAGGCTCTAAAAGCACATTTCAAGGTAACACCTATTCTGTTGCAGATTTACACTGCAGACTGATCATGGAGGATACGGTATACTTTTTACCTCTGACCTTGATCTAATAAAAAAAAAAAATTCAAGACCTTGAACCTTGAACTCAAGCAAACAAACCCTCCAAATCTGTACTTTAGATTTTTTCCTTGACATATATAAGACACATTTTACTTTAAGTCCTGTACATGCATTTAACCTAGGTTAAAGATGCCTTTTATGCATGCCAAGATAAAACAACCTCTAGTGGTTAATTAGTGAAACTGGATAGAGGTATTTTTATCATTAGTGCTCATCCAAGTCAAATGGCAAAACTATTTTCTAGCAACATTTAAAAGTGGAATCTGTATTCAGCTGGATTTGTTCTCTGCCCTAGCTTCTTTGGGTCACGAGCATAAAAACCCGAGAAACCTCAAAATAATTAGGACCAGCTCAGTTCACAACACAGATCCCAGAAAGAAATTTTATATTCCAAAAATCTGGTGACCCTACATTCCTGAGCTAGCATTCAGAAGGTTTTTGGAGTTGTCTGTGAAGCAGCATTAAGACACCAAGGGCTACAAATTCATCAACTGCTTGCATCTGTACTACAAAGACCCTAAAAATTTGACCTTTAGAAACATATATTCCAGTGGTGCCCCAAGAAATGCCCTTACCAACAATTAGAAGGAAGAAGTTGTCAACGAGACTGCTCAGGTAAGACTAGCTTTTTTGCTCAACTTGCCAAGAACCAAGAGACAAAGCAGAAGTAAAATGCTTCAAGATTACAAAACTGAACGCAAACCAGAATGTTTCAGTGTTATGATCAAGTTAGTCACGCTCAAGAAACACCAAGCCCTCCAGCCTGACTGTACTGCAAGCAAGCAGATGGCAGTCAGGCAGACTTCAGTTCAGTCAAGCAGAACACAGTCCATGCAGACCAGCACACTTCTTGTGTGCACACAAGAAACAACATCCTAGCACATGGCTTGGGACAAATAAACTTATTTTATTTCTAAAGAACTGGTAGAGAAGTAGAAATTGCAGTGACTCCAGTAGGACTGCTCACAGGCAAGCCACTGCACATTTTCAGACAAGGGCTTCAAGCTAAATTCCCCATTGTGAAATTGCACAAAAGTATGACTTGTGAATCAGTATTACACCTTGTCTGCAACTTTCAAGCTCTCTGTCATTACCTAAAAATGATTTACAAAGACCTGTGCAAAAAGAATTGCAGCAAACCCCTCTTCACATCTAGGCTGAGCAATGTCTTTAAACACCAGGATAACTTCTCAGTTTAACAGCAGCAGATACAGCTAATGAGTAGAAGTAATTCTGCTGTTTTCTTCCCTGGAAGACTCAAGTCTCCCAAGTTGTATTAAGTCACAGAACATGCATGTTTACAGAGCCATTTTAACTTGAGTGCCTCAAAGCTACACCCAAGAATTAGATTCACTGTCCCAATTTGTCAGCAATCATTGGTGATAGGGCAAGTCCTCTTCAGCTCCCTTTGTAGGCATGTGTATTACCATTTTCAAAAATACTGAGCTCTCCTCTCTGGTGTCCTGCAAGAGGACCCAAGGGAATGGCATGAATTAGGAAAAGGCTCTTCACACAGAGGGTAGTTGAGCACTGGAACAGAGTCCCAAGGTAAGTGGACACAGCACAAAGCCTGAGAGAGTTCAAGTGCTTGGACAATACTCTTGGGCACAAAGTGTGATTCTTGGGGTTGTCCTGTGCAGGGTCAGGAATTGAGACTCTGATGATCCTTGTTGGTCCCTTTCAACTCAGGATATTCTACGATTCTATGAAAAGCAAGTAAATGGTTGTAGAAATGCATTTGGAACATGGTTATTTTAAGCAATGAGGTACAAGCAAAAATGGGAAAACTCTCACACCTTCAGCATAACAGCCCCATTGTTTGTTTAACAAAAAAGGCAAACAGACAAAAATCCCTGCTCCATATATGAAATATTCATAGGACCTTACTCTGCTCTCAGTTGTTCCTATGAAAATGAGGAATGTCTCTACTAAAGGATTTTAATTACAGAGGTATAGGCCAGATATAAAGAAAACCAGTTCAGGCCCAAAGGATATATTGATGAATAGCTGTATTACCACATACACGTCTATGTATCTATGGCACTGGATTTTTAAAAATCTGCCTCAAAATCCTTCCCTTCAGTGCAGCACAGCATACATTGCTAAACTCAGCATGAATGTGCAAAGTAATTCCCTGATAAGGTTTATTTGCACTTTTAACATCAATACAAATTTGAAATTTAGCCTGCTCTGTAACCACAAGTAATACATGTACTGAGTGAGTCTGAGTGAAAGGAGGATTCATTTCCCTTTATTTTTATTAAAACAACAGGTTATCCAATACTGAGTCAGAGCAGCCAATGTTTTTCAAGTCAATATTCAAAGCCATAAGAGCAGTTATATTTTATATGAAAAGTTTTAGCTTTTGGAAAGAGAGTGGGGCTCAAATTAAGAACAATGAACACTTGAATTCCAAAGCTGGTTTTGTGATGAAAAAAAACCTAGGTTTGAATTTTCCTACCTTTCATAATATAGGTTTAGTTTCCATAGTAAAAGCTTCCTCACATTAGTTTATCTCCATTCTAAACATGAACTTGTATTTTCATTAGTGACAGTGAAACTGAAAAAAAACCATTTACTGATAACACAATTCTGGCTTTGATGAACACATTGCTAATGATGAACGCACTGACTAAATGTTTCACATTTAATGGCCTCAGATTTAGAGAACAGCATTATCACTGCTTTGTTATAAGCCCACCAAATGTGAATTTAAGATTTTTTGCACCAGATTAAGCATATATTTTACCAAGAAAAAAAAAAAAAATCACTCTGCCTTTCACATACCTTACACATAAAAATTTACACAATAAATTGACTGAAGCACTGTCAAACATATTATGTTTGAGACAATAAAATGTCACAGTAGATATCTTCTTGAAGTAATCTACTGCAGTATGGATTGAACCTGATCTCACCCACAGATTTTCAGACCATGCTAAGGAACCTGATTATCATTTATAGTATTTGGAGTGTTGAAAAAATTACAGGTTGCATTGGTTATAGGGTGTAATCAAGGCAGCATTCATAAATTCAGAACAATGCTGATAGTTTCCATGACTTTTAAAAATAGCTGGAAAAAATTCAAATCCAGTCATTACATAGTTGGGTCAATTTAGTTTTCAGAGAAGATGGAGTGCTCTCTAGTGATTCACTGTGCAGTGCATAGGACTAAAAAAGAGAAGCAAATTAGCATGGATTTACCTTTGTTACTGATCCTTGGAAACTCTTGGGATTAACATGGTCAATTATGAAGCCAAAAACAAGAAGTCAATCATGGATTAAAGTTGGTGACACTAGCCTATACACAACACTGAATTTCTTCAGAAATACAGAATTGTCAGTTGGAGTGATATAAACCAGGTACTGTAAAAAGAATTAGAGTATATTTTTAAGAATAAGAAGCAAAGCACTATCTGGACAATTTTGGATTAGGTTGGCCAACTGTTTTTATGATATTCCAAGAACCTTGGCAGGCTATTTGTAGTATCTGTTTCCTGTAACTACTGCTACTAAAGAAGGTTTTATTGAATTGGAGAGTATGATTAGCTTTTTTGGTGGGTGGGAAGGGGATAGTGTTCTATGCTGCCCTAGGTCTTCTGCATGTTAAACCTGTCTGATAAACAGCGCAAGAGAAAAATAATCACACTTATAAGACCTGGTTTTCCACAAATTATCAAGATACAGTGCTGAGTCTCACATGCTTTTCTCCTCACACTGCATCCATTACTGTGCTTTCCATGTCTCCAAGTTCTGTGCTGTACCCTCTGTAAATCCTCTGCACTTTTTGAACTGAACGATTAACATCACCCAAGCTAACAGATCTGGATTCCTTTCCTTTTACATTTCAAAAACAAACGAACAATAAGGTCAGGAAAAAAAAAGTTTCTTTCATTTTCTGGATAGGATTAGGCTACCTCAAAGTAGAGCTCTTAACACTACTGCTTCAGACACCTTTAGCAGGTCCTGGGACATAACTGCCAGGCCCATATTGCTCTCCATGAGCCCAGAGCATCCATAAAGTTAACCTACATACTTTGCTCTCAGGCACCTAATTTATAGCTGATACCAACCTTAAGGACACTGAATCCCACCTTCTGCCTACCTGAAAGCACCTGTCTACAGAGAATAACTTACTCATACAGGATACAGATGCATTTGTGAGAATCCAAAAGTTAGATTCCCAAATGATGTAAAATGGAAGTCACATACACATTTGTCCTTCGCTTCATCATGGTAAGAACATTGTGCTAAGCTTACCACATGAACTGAGTATATGCACACAAAAGTAATGATTATTAAATGCCTACTGGCATTTGAAGTATTTGAACAGGCAACTGAATAATTTGAATAAATAAGTATGACAAGACAGCTAGCTGCCTATATTCTTGTTATCCTTGTTAGAAAATTTTGCAACCAGATGTTCTTATCCTTAATTTAACACTGGGGGAAAATACTGGTATTATCTCTTAAGAAAGTTGCTTTATATGACAACAGTTATTGTGCTTCAGTCCTCAACTTACTGCAAGAATCCCCATGCTTAAGGTTTTCTATTGTCTGGCTACAACTTCAGAGTGGCAAAGTCAATTGGAAACAGAAAGCACAGGGATGTAGGCAAAAGTCAGATTACATAAAATCAGGGATAAGCACACCAAAGCATTAGAGTTGTACATTTTTTAGCACCATGATACACTCTTTCCGCATACCATTTGGATAAGAGAGTCAAAATTCCCATGTCTGCTTTCCATATTTTTAAAAATACCTGTTGTGTTTGACAGGAAGCCATGAAAACAGGAAAAACAAATGAAAGGTCTCAAGCTGCAACATTTCATGTGTTCTTCTGCAGCCTGTGCTATCAGCTCGTCTGAAGTGGTGACCACTGAGTGTGTGGAGCACTTAACAGCTCTCGTTGCCAGACCCTGCTGACTCATTAAACCACCACTTCTTTAAGAGCATGTTTACTGGGAGTTTTTGCAACTTGAAAATTCAACTCTAGAAGAAAAATTATGATCCTGGTGTTTTGTTCTTTAGTGCATTTATCTTGTTTGTTTAACACTGCTCACATATCAAGACTTCCCTTTCAGAATCCACAAAGAAACAGCTTTTTAATATGGCTTTGCAATTCACCTCTGGATTCTTAAGGCAGAAATTAGAATAATGCAGCATCAAGTTGTGGACACTATTCTCCCCTTCCCACTTGTCATCCATTTCTCTGTCATGGCCTCCACTGCCAGACCTTGACACTGGGACCACCTATTCGCACCTCCAACTCATTCTGCAATATATAATACAAAAGCCCTTCATTTTAAGTATATTTCAACATGCTCCAGTGAAGTACTGAGCACACTTTTCCTGCACACTGTGTTGCTATCTTCCATGCTAGTTTCCACAGAACCATTTCCAAAGGTCTTGAACTCTTACCTGATATTTCTGATCTCACCTTTGATCTTGCTCTGTTTTACTTCTCCAAGAATGACATGAAAGCAAATTTCTGTATTCTTTTACATTTTAGATCAGCTATATTTCAAAGCTCTGATATCATCAGGACAACTTTATATCATCTCCAGTGAAATATATCTGCTCAACAGATTTGGAACAGATCTTTCATTTCACTAGTCAGTTTAAAGCCAGGTACATAAGTAAATGAATGAAATGGTATTTTGTAAGGATGCCCAGATACTTGCATGTCAAATCTTCAAAAGCCAAAATCTTGCCACTGGTCTTCTGCCTCAGGATGATGCTGAATGGTTTGCTTTCCTCAGAAATGGCTTTAGTGTACAGTGCTACTGCAGCCAGACACAGGAAATACAGGAATCGACACCACAGAGAGGGCTTTATATTTGTATTTCATCCCTGCAGCCACACCGGTAGCTTTCCAGGTAGATTCCCTTGCAACCAGCACGGCCAGTCAAGAGTGAGGAAGCAGCAACAGCTGATGTATCAACCAGCTCTGTGGATGCAAAGGTTTGATTCTGCACTCCTCTTGGTGACTCCCTAAGCAAGGGAACCTCAACTTCATACCCCGAAGCACCTTGGCAACAGCGATATGCAAGTGCTCCAGCTAAGAATCGCACCAAAAGGACGTGCATTTCCAGGAGCTGCTTATCTTTGTGCTTTTTGCTTATATTTTAATGAGTTTCGTATTTTGAAAAATCAAGGGGAGAAATTAAGAGAACAGCAGGAGGACAATGATGAAGATATGCTAAAGGAGAGACCAGCCAAAGAAAGGAGAGGAACACAGCTGTTAAGTCACGCCAAGAATCTTCTCAGACTTTACTGAGCTTTATTACATTGACGACTTAAAATTCACCTCCTGAAAAATATTAGGAGGACCTTATCAAGCAAGAGGGAAAATACATTCACCTCTGTTTCCCCTGCAATCACTAAACCATGAGGCCTGCCTTCTGTTATACTACCTCTCCAATTGCAGCAAATTGTCCCAATACGGGTGCACATTTTAGTCATCAAAGCAGCCGACCACAGTTCTTGAGCCTGTCTCTCCACAAACAAGCTACTACAGGAAGCTAAGCGCCAGTGTTAATGCTTCAGCATTTCTCAGGAATAAAACCCATGATGGCAGTTACCTGAGTATCCTTCCCACAAAACCCCAAAATCTGTGTTTCAACCCAGAACCTGAAGGAAAACTGATAAAATCAAGTGTTTCAGAGATGCAACACTTTAGATCCTCCAGGTATAAGAGTGACTGATGTCAAGATGAAATTCTACATGTATGAGGGGTTTTAGTATACCAACACTGGGATGATAGGAAACAAGACAGCAATATGTTCTTCTCAAGCATTTATCATTGTTTAATCAACTTAAGTTTAATCTTAAAGCATGCCGCTGCAAGTTGTGTCCAGATGTTCTGCATTCTAAGCTGGAACACCACCTCTTCCTTCAGGTGTTTGGATAGTATCAGGGAATAAAAGTTATGATGAGCCCCAGTGCCTCATGGCTGCAAAACTCACTTATATAAGGCTTAAAATATCTATTCCTCAGGTGTTAAATTTTCATTGAAATAAAACAGATACCATAACAAAGGTATAACTGACAGTCATATTCACAATTCGCTTTTTGATTCAGCTATATAAATATTTACTCAGTACGATCCTTCAGAAGATACACTTGGAAAGTAGTTCAGGTTCAAATCCCTGTTTCATTATGATGCTAAAAGAATATCCCCCATAGACCACATATCCAAGCACAAAGTACTGGTAGATATTAAACTTGTCCAGAGCGTTGGGAAACAGTCAGGAATGCACCATATGCACAGCTGTGCAACAGTGCAGAACTGCACTTAAGCTGAAGGATTTATTCCCTCGTGGAGCTTCACTTTCATGAGCATCACTCCATACCTCAAACTGATCAGTACTCCTGAGCTTCACAGCAGAAGAACAAAACAACTCGTCTTTCTTTGTGCAAAGCTAAGGAGGGAATTAAAGATCTCTCCTCTCTCCCTTGCATCCCCAGGATACCAAAACTTGTAACTCTTGGGTTTCCAGGCAATTTGGCTGGTTTTTTACAGTTTTGGAGGGGAAGTTTCTCAAGGCTGCTAGTAAAGCAAACTCACCAGGGAAACTAAAACCAAACCGAGCACTTCCCATTGCTGCAGGACTACAAGATTACTTCTGTCCATTTTACCCCCCCCCAAGTCTTAAACTTGTTCCCAATTTGTATGCAGCATAAACATAGAGGGATAACTGAGATGCAGGGCAGCATCTTGTAAAACATTTTTCAGTGCTCAGGTGTTGATAGAACTGACCTTAGTAATGGACATCAGGAGACAAAAGCTCTTTTGACTCAGTACAGCCCGCAGAAAGAACTGAACACAGACAGTGAAGAGAATATATGACCCCACATTCTCAGAGCAGACTTGCATTTTATGTATCATACCTGGCTAATAGAATTCCTCACTATGGTAAAATAATTAAGCTATCTCTGGCTGGGGGTACCAAAGACCTTCACTTGTCTTCAACCCCTTGCACAGCTGCTCAATGGGAAGGCATAATTTAGCCTTACAACATTTGATGCAGAACTTAATTTACCTGTCAGACTACAGTAAATGAAGCCAAGACAAACAGTGCTACAATGGGCTAGAAGCAGGACTTGCACACAACTTTCAAATGGAGAAAAGAATCACAGAAGGTAATTGTGAAGCTGTTAAGCATTTTCTGAACAATTCAGGGAAAACCCCAGCAGCTGCCATGCTCAATAAGAAATCCATTAGAAAAGTTATTTTAAAAATTATTTATATTCCTTTTGCACAATAAAAAATACTACTGTCATCTTCAACGGCATGTAAAAAACCTTTCTAACAACATGATGAGTGGGATAACTCCTGCAATAATCTGTATTGAAATTTTAGCAACCAACAGCTAATTCAAAAACAGCATAGGAGAAACAGAACAGGTCAGTGGAAAGTATTTGAAGAGTCTAACATAATGCATAAAAGCTGATCAAACCCTGACAGAGTCAGGTATACACACACTGACCATTATAGGACTTACTGAATAGCAAAACATTACTCACCCACTGTCTCCTGTAACTGATATATCTGCCTAATTCTAAATGTTGTAATTTTCCTATCTGTCAACCTCATTCATGGCTGCTAAACTGCAGAAAGAAAGAGAAAACCTAATATATATATATACACACACAGATTTACACTGATAAAAGTGGTGAACACTCTGGAAATTGCTGTACCAAGCGATCACCTGATACTGAACTGACCAAACCACTGAGTTAAAGTTCCTCATGTGTTTCTAACTAGGCAACAGCACACGATAAAAATCCCTTCCCAATACTTCTTAAATTCAAGACTACATTCTGCAGCATGAGAACTACACTCCTGTCTAAGCAAGCTGAAATGCAATGTATTAACAGTAATAACAGTATTCCGCCCTCTTTAAAATCCAATTTCACTACATGACATCTTCAGGCAATTAATTTTCAGAAGACAGTTACCTTTTAATTATGAAATCAAATAACCTGACTGATTTTATCATTTCACTAGCACTGTAGGTCAAAATTACGTCTTCTCTTTCCAAAAAGCAAGGCAAACTAATTTCAGTTCCAGCTAAGCTACAGTCTTCATAAACTTCAACAAAACAGCTATAATTTTGCCTAGTTTACTATTTGTATATAGATTTTTTCCAATTCTATTAAACAAACTTCTGGTTTAAATTAGCCCCAAATTCATGTTTTCATAAATATAAGCTCTGCTTGAAATGTTTCCATTAATACAAAGATGGTTTCAGTAAGAACATTCGTAAAGAAATTAACTTTGCCTCTGAAATCACATATGCCTGGCTTCACTATACTGAAACCTTCATTTTTCCTTTTACAAACGTTAAAAGATAACAGTGAACTAAATCTGAGGAGGAAAACCGAACTTTAGGTTGTAAGCATGGAAGAAAAAAACCCGTCTTCTTAGCTCAATCCATTTGGATGAGTTTTGCTTTGAATTTGAGGAGTAAGCAACAGTAAGACCCATCCATTTAGTTACTCTTACCTCAATAATATACAAAACCACGTTCTTGTAGAAGCAATACAGAATGCATTTGGTAACTCGATTGTAACTCCAAGCACCATGGACCAACAGCAGCTTCTCCAAGTAGGCAAACTGAAAGACAGAAAAAAAAGTATTCACATATATGAAGAATTGCTTAAAAAAAAAAATCCTCACATCAGATATGAAAGCTAATCAAGTGCAATATTTAAATAACTTAGCAGTACATGCAAAAAACAACATGTAAAATGGTAGCATCTTTTCTGTAAGAAAACTTCTGAATGTTTTTAAGTGTTCTTCACTGGCTTGGAACACCAAGAAGTCTTTGGTATTCCATTCTGATAGTTCAAGGGCTTACAAGGTTCAGAATCTCTTTTCTGTGTTAAATGAACAGTTTAGTAATTCAAACTGTCTTGAAATTATATCAAGTGCACAAGGGGAAAAAAGATGCATAGAGTCACTTAAAGAGAATAGACATTTACATTAATATTTCCAGCCTACAAAATGTATGCAATCATGTGTTATAGAAAGCACCTAAAATATTGTAGAAGGGATATATATATATATACACATATGCAGAAAGGGGCATTTGCCAAAAAGGGCAAGTAATTAATCTTATACAAACGTGTACCTTCTAATGCTAGTTTGAATCACAGATACGGCTCAAACTCAACCTTTTTGAAAATGGGACTTTTATAGAACCAGTCTCATAATCCAGCCTGGGAAATACATAATTTTCTACTGATGGTTTTGTTAGTCAATTTTTTTAAGGCCTGAAGCATTCCTCTTTTGTCCAGCTCCCCAGCTCAGACTGGTGGCTGTGCTGCCTGTTTAGCATGTGTGTATCTGAAGGCATCTAGGACACTAAGGTAGGACCATTATTTTGGTTTGCTTCCTTTTCCACAAAGTGACTTCAGAGGAAAAACTTGTCTTCCTAAATTTAGATTCTACGCCATTTATTTTAACTAAAACTTATTTGAAACTGAAAGCTAAAGTAATGAGTTAGGACTGTCAAGAGATAGCTCTGCTCCCTTGCTTTCCAGCACTGAAATCACTGAACCACAAATCCTGTAAGGGCAGCCCCACTCCCATGCATCAGCAACTCAGATTTCTTAGGATATGCCAGCAAAGAAAGAGAGAAAACAAAAGTGAACCAAGCTTCACGGTTCAGTCTCTGCCCAACTTGAGCCAGGGCTGAAACTGGGAGACTCGCAAGGGAATAGCTGACCTATTAGACACCTAATACTCCAAGTTAATATACAGGACAGCTACAACTTTCCTCATCAAAATCACTAAGAAAAAACATCAGAGGTGATGGGAAACTTGCCACTACGTCCTTACAAAGTCACTTCAGATGTCTTGTAGAGAGTATTTGGACACACCCTGAAAACTTGTCTCTGAAACTAAGGATTGGCTATTTTGGATGTAGCCTTCTCTTAAGCTCAGAGCAAGGAAAAATCCTACCATTACTTGTCTCATCTGTGCTCTCATGAAAATGAGTGCACTGCAGAACACAGCAAGGAAGGTATTCATAACCTAAATAACACACTGAGCCTGCTCACACTGGTGAACAGTTCCATTATGACATGGCAAAGAATCAAATTTATTTTGATGCTGAAATTATGCAAACACAGCTACTGGCACAGAGCAACAGTACAGACAGGGGCTCTACTACAACACTGCCCTTGTTTGGACACTGCTGTAGTTAGAGTTTTAAATCAGCAGGGAACATTACAACCATCTGGCCAGCCTACCTGTGAAACAGTTTAAGTTTTCACAGTCATCTCTGTATCGACCCTAGCATAACTTGTTTCATACAGAGATTATCTTCTAGAAAGATACCTCCATCTTGACTGATGGGTGAGGTGCTGGCATGTTGGGAGGTTTTAAGACAGTGAAAATGCATCCTTAATACAAGCCAATTTTTCCAAAGAAGAAAACTGAAACAAGAACATTTGTTGAATAAGGCAGCTTTTCTAGTCAAGAAAAGGGAACAGTCCATAGACACCAGATGTTCTCTGGATTAAGATGATAAAGCTAGTTACTGAAGAAAAAAGTTATTAAAGCCTATTACTATCTCTCTAAACAGTTAGGTCATTTGATTTGGGAATTCTCTAAACAGAGATCACTGGTACAGTTTCATTTAAAGGGAAAAGGATGATTCAAACAGATGCTCCTTGCACCTGTGGAAGCTATTTGGAGTGAAGTTAGACCCAAGTTGGCTTTTTATTTTTGTTTGGTTTATGCTTTGATTCTCCCTGGAATCCCAAATGAGCCTATATGGAGACTTTCTCTTCTATAAGTGCCTACTTCTGGCACTACTGCATTTGAAATACCATTTGACATGAGATGCTACATTAGAGTGGTCATCTTAAATTACTCAATAAGAACATACTCTGCCTTCAAGGCATGCACATACAGTAACACTTTAGTGGGAGTTATATATCTCTGCTGAAAGAAACATACTCCATGGAGATCCAGTTTTTCTTTTGAACACTTCTTTTTTTTTTATAAGCACACATTACCACACAGTATTAGTCTCCCTTACAAGAGGGATTTCTTTATATGTTTTCTAATCAGCACAAAGCACTTCTACACAATCACAAAAAAATACAGTTCCACAGTGTTTTATTGATTTTTGAAAGCTACAATTCTGTGCTGGTGTGATCAGCTTTTATTGAACTAAAAAGATTCATTTCTGTTTTCAGTAACTTGCTGACTGGAATTTAAACCAAGAGGAACTTCCACATTCTAACACTAAACCAAATTACAGGGGTTTTTGTTAACGCAGAAGCAACACATGAACGTGGAATTACTTCTCCAGGTTTAATGCTACTGCAACACAAAAGAAATTAAGTGCATAGGGTCTTCTGTGGATAAACTCTCACTGCTTATGCTTAGTTACTAAAATAAAAGTAATAAATGATTTGAGGAAGTCAAAATAAAGAGCATTCAATGAAATTATACAGTAGAAGCAACATGCAATCCTCAGAAATTAAAAATGAAAATGTCATGACAAGATACCATGGACAATGATTTTGGCAGTCCTTATAGTGCTATATATTTGGAATAGGCAACTCTTTATGACAGAGTAAGTACTTGATAGAACAGCCTGAAATTCTCAGGATAAATTTGGTGAAAGGTCTCAGTTATTCAAACCTGATACTGAGTGTGCTTCACTGGACTGCAGTACAGAGCAGCAATACAAGACTGCCACTTTGCTTCTCAGCAGGGTTAACACAATAAACAGTTATCTGTGCAAACAGCACTTATCCAACCCTTTTTAAAACCTCACTTGCTACTGAAACTATCAAAAGATGGTAGTATTTCATGTCGCTTGGTAGAACAAATCTGCCTACACCCTGTCAGAAGGGAATATTAGCTGAAGTTCACAGATCACTGAAGAGACAGTGGATTGATCTCTGTTCCATCAGTTCCATCTGTTTTTTGCCCTGCATCAGTCTCAAACACATACACAGAGCACTTCAGCTGTAAATAGTATTAAGAAGATGTCCAGCAACTGAAGCATCTCCTTCCTTTCTCCTGTTTCTTTTGAAGTCATTACTCTACATCTTGGTTTCTTCGGTAATACAATTAGAAAGGCAAAAATGGTTTTAGCTCTCCGTTTTAGCTCAAGTTATCAGTGCTGAAATGGATGGAATAGTTTGGGAGCACTCACCCAAATAACGATCAAAATAACATACGTAAAATGAAAACACTGCCCAGCCCTCTAGAACTGTGACCAATTCTTGGATGCATCACAGGGGTAAGGGGAATAAAAATAAAGGAGGAGACACCTCTAAGAACTGTCAAACAGCCAAACTCTCACACACCTGGTTCTAACCCCTACTCATAGTAAGAGAAAAGAGCTTGCACCAAGACAGATAAGTTACTTAAAAGCATATTAACACAAGCACCACAGAGAGTGCTTCCCCCAATTACTCAAGAACCAAGATACCACACAGCTGTCAGGAGGAAGCTAAAACTTTGAAGAGAGGTGGAGCTTTGCCCTGAAGAATACAAAACAATAACAAATTCCCAAAATATATCCAAAGTATGTTTCAGATAGGTGCCTTGAAAAGCAAACAAGCAGAAATGCTTCTAGTTTGAAAGGCAGAAGAAGCCACCAAGCTCTAGACTGCTGCACAGTACATTTCGGACAAGACGATATGGCAGTTGCTCTTTTTTGCATCTGACCTGTGCAATGGCATAATCCGAGGAATTGGTTGCCTGCATGCCCTCATTGCCACTGATCCCCACTCCAACGTGAGCTGTCTGGATCATTCCTACGTCATTGGCACCATCCCCAATGGCAAGTGTTATGGCATTGACGTGTTTCTTGACCATGTCTACTATTTCGGACTTCTGTAGAGGAGATACTCTGAAAAGGAAAGAAAAAGGTGTCAGTTTCTCACATGCTGAGCTATGTGCCTTTCCCAAAAGGACAGCTGTAATCTACATTTAGAAATAATCAAAGGGCAGTTGCTGGGAAGTTTCTTTATTCAACAACTACGCTTCAGAACCTGTGCCAAACTATTTCACAAGGAAAAAGTAGCTTTAAAAATAGTTTCACATTCTACTTGCTCATTTTTGATGCAAAAGAGACCAAACTGATACTAGAGGTTTCAAAGTTGTTTTTTTTTCCTTCCACAGCCTCTCCTAATACTCTTTGACATAAACCAGTGATTTTATATTGCAACACTGGAGAAGTGAGTTTTGTCTTCAACTGTGACAGTTTCCAGATTAACAGTGCAGGCTTCCCTGTCTGCTACCAGCACTGCATCACTACCTGGGAGAAGAAAGACCACTTCCACATACAGAGACATTTTCAATGGTTTGGCAAAAGGTACTGCAGGCTTAGCTTATTAAACAGAACTGGTTTAATAGTATCTTTCTCAATGATCTCAGTAAGGGGATCCAGGACACCCTCAGTCAGTTTGCAGATGACATCAAGTTCAGTGAGTGTTGATCTGCTTGAGGGCAGGAAGGCTCTGCAGAGGAATCTGGACAGGCTGGATTGATGGGCTGAGGCCAGTTGTATGAGGCTCAACAAGGTCAAGCACTTTGTCCTGCACTTGGGTCACAGCAGCTCCCTGCAGCACTGCAGGCTAGGGGAACAGTGCTGAAAAGCTGTCCAGCGGAAAAAGGACTGGGGGTATTGGTTGACAGTGGCTGAATATGAGCCAGCAGTGTGTCCAAGCGGACAAGGAGGCCAATGGTATCCTGGCTTGTACCAGTAACAGTGTGGCCAGCAGGACCAGGGCAGTGATTGTCCTCCTGTACCCAGCACTGGTGAGGCCACACCTTGCATTCTGTGTTCAGTTATGGGCTCCTCACCATAAAGACACTGAGGTGCTGAAGCATGTCCAGAGAAGGGCAACGAAGCTAGTAAAGGGGCTAGAGCACAAGTTTTATGAGCAACAGCTCAGGGAGCTGGACTTGTTGAGTCTGGAGAAAACAACACTTGGGGCCGGGCAACACACCCTGTCACTCTCTACAGCCATCACCAAGGAGACAGTACCGAGGTGGGGGTCTCCTACACCAAGTAAAAAGTGATA
This sequence comes from Pyrocephalus nanus, assembly GCA_038380795.1. Lineage (NCBI taxonomy): Eukaryota > Metazoa > Chordata > Aves > Passeriformes > Tyrannidae > Pyrocephalus > Pyrocephalus nanus. The sequence goes on from CM076259.1 coordinate 46,223,284, forward strand.
ACGCCAAGAGGAAATGACCTCAAGTTGTGTCAGAGGAGGTTTAGATTGGATATTAGGAAAAATTTCTTCAGGGAATGGGTTGACAAGCAAGTGGTGGAGTCACCCTCCTGGAAGTATTTAAAAAACACGTGGACGTGGAACTTAGGGCCATGGCTTAGTGGTGGACTTGCCAGTGTTAGGATGACCTTGAAGGTCTCTTCCAAACTAAATTATTCTATTCCCTCCTCCAGCTTATCTTCCCATTTACCAGGCCATCTTTTCAATCTCAGACTATGCACATAGAATCCATCAGAAAGCATAAGGCCACTTCCTGATCTCACATAGGCCTTGTGTGCTGGTGCAACTCTGACTTCAGTGATATTACTCAATTCCAACTCAAAAACAAAAGGCTGACTCCATGACATCTGAATATTCTTATCACATTTATTGGCAGTTACTTTAACCTGATCCTTCTCTCATTTTATATCAGTTTCAAGTCAATAAAAATTCATGGAATTCAACAGAGTTGAGCTAGTCTAAATCAGGCAAAAGTAGAAAAATACTCAGGACTAGGTTTCTAAATTGAATAAGACACCCGAAATGCCCTTTTGTCATGGAAAAGGAGGATCAGGTTACCAAATCATGAGGTATTGTGGAAATACCTATGCGTAGATTAAACATTTCCATCCTAACCCCATCTGTACAAACAACTCTAATTCCTTTCCCCATCAGTTTTACTTAAAGTTCCAAATTATTTTATATTTCCTTAAATAAAGCTTTAGACAAAACTTTTCCACATCTCAAGTCAGTCACATACCACTCAAGAAAAAGAATGTAACTGATATCTAAAAGCTTTACTATTAAAATAGGGGGAGAATGGGGAGCTTGGGGAATAGGGGAGACAGAGGAGTTTTTACATGGCATTTTTTCCAGAGGCTACATCCTGTGGGAACAACCAATACAGTCCTTTAATACACCTGACTGGATTACTGCTGATCAAAAAAAGCAGAGCTATCTTGTTCAGCATTACGTTTTGTGGCCTTGATTTTGTCTAGTAAATACCTAAATATGTATTTTATTAGTAAATCACTCTTAAAATAACTTGATGGGTAATTCGGGGAAAAAGAAATTTGCTGGGCTCAAACTTCACACGTGAATTAAACCACCTGAGAAGCCTAGCAGCTGTCCTGTTCTTAAAAGCCTAGTACAGGAAAAAGTTGACTGAGCCATAAAATTTACTTAATACCATTGGATAGATTTATGCAGCACTCTTACCTGGCAGTGAAAATACCACTGGGCACTACAGAGGCCCAGTTAAATTACCAACACAAAACCTCAATGCACTTATCAACCTAGGGTGCACGAAAGGCATTGGTTTGTAATTATAAAGCAATTCTATCATCCACACACTCTCCTCCCTCTCCCCTAGTATTAACATAACACAATACCAAATTATGGAACAAGGAGTCAAAGTACTTCGAGCCACAAAACGTGCACTCCACAGGGACTTGGAGCCAGTTCTGGAGGACTCGGATTGATAAGTACACAGACCCCCTTACCAGCCCCGGGGGCACCACCAGTGCATAGGACCATACACTTTTGGCAGTCCCCTCTTGCAATTCTTCACAGCAGAGTACTATGCATATCTGCTAACACCCTTTTCAGACATACCCAGCTCTTGGAAGCTCAGTTTCTGTTCACTTTTCAGTTATGTAGCAACAGAAATAGCTAAGAAGCTTCCTAGTTTCAAATATGCTTAAAGAAGCATGGAAGGAAAAAAGAACGTGAACAGTATCTCTGATTCTGTAGTTTAAACAGACACTTCAGACATGACCAAAATGCGGCAGAGATGCTCAAGCTTGTTCCAGTGCAGTTTAGCTGGGATAGGTCAAGCAAGCTAACATAGCCTGTATTCACTCCTGTGCCTGCAGTGTAAGTGTGGTTTCAGATTTTAAGTCAACTTTGCCACCATTAATGACAATTATGACAATGATTACTTGGCAAGTCAATGGAATATCTCTACAGAAATGCATTTATCAACTCCTACATAATGTATGCAGAGTACGCTTTTATTGTCTTACCCAAATCAGATTTAATTATATCCACATTTATATAACACTCAGTTAATGCTTAACATCCCTATTTGCCTAGTAAGACTAAGCAAACTACCTGAAACACTATATATGCATAAATACCATAAATATTTATGCACTTGGTTTAAGAAGGTAAGTTTCAAGACAAGTCTTAAGTACAAATCGTTACTTCATTATACTTGTTTCTTCTAAAAAACAGCTTTTTAGCAAGCATCCTCTGACGCTTTCCCAACCAAATACAGCCTGCAACTCCAGAGAACATATTTTACTGCACACATTACATTAACTACAGAAGTTGCAAATTGAGATGGCTACTGATTTCCTGAGGGGTTTTATACCCCTCCTCCTTTAACTCACTCTCTCAGCCTCCAAACCTCTTCTACTCCTTGTAATCTCTTTGGTACCAACACACTGCATTAGATAACATTAATCCCCTTAGCCAGATGATCAGAGTTGTGGTCCAATTCTCCATATCTGATAAGCTGTCTACATGAATAACTGAAGATTATAGCACAGGATACTATTAAACTGCAGCTTCCCCCAGGTGATATGGTGGAAGGGGAGGAGGAATAGCCAAGTTCACAAAGATTGCAGACAAATGCATAAGTTCAAAGTAAAAAGTGCAAGAAAAGAAATAACTATTTGGAAAATAAAATTCTGCAGTGACAGGCAACTATTGGTACTTATTTGATGGAACATCCCTGGCTTTCACTGCAGAGCTCACTGCAGCAATATCAGGATAATACGCCTTGCCTTGATATACACCCAAGTAAGAATTAAGCTGTGAATAAAACATCAGTTGCATCCAAATCATCCGCTTACTCATGTATTCATTCACTGATCAGACAGCAATGCTTCTTATAAAGGTTCTTTGAGTGCAACTCAAGAGTTGGAAAGATCTGTTTATACTGAAGTTATTTTTATTACCTCTGCTCAAAAACATGTTTCCAAACAGATACAATCGACTTCATGCAGACTGGTTCTCTCTTTTACACATACTCCGGGGGAAAAAAAGTCAAGTTTCAAGAACCACAGCTGTAGCTGCCAGATCAAGTCTTCAGATTCTTGCTCAAACTGCTTCCCTGACAATCTGAATTTAACCTACTCAGGCTACAGATAGCCTGAGGTCAAGACTTCACCTTTATAAAGTGTTTAGCATTCAACATCTAACCTTGCAATATAAAGCATTCATGGATGATGGAAGGGATACATGAAGTGTCAGCCATCCAACAGATCTGGTCCTCACCCACCTTTGGGACCTCCTACCAGTAGCCTTGCTCTCGAAAGAATAAAAATTAATATGGAAAAATAGAAGGTTCTCTTTGAGCTCAAACCTGCTTAGTCTTTATCAGCACCTTAAACGGATTAACAGAGAAAGGAGTTTCCATCCTGAAGATGACGACTCATGCCTTCATACTGCATTGCTTCCTCTGTAATGGGATAAGTGGAATCAAAAGAGGGCACAAAGAAGTACACCTTGTGAAGAAACTGAGAAAGAAATACAGCCCAGAGCCAGGGATTCTCAGGAAGATATGGACCTAATTATCCTTAGATCACTTAAATTCACAAGGCAACAGTGGAAAGGGGCAAGGTGACAAGTACTTTTCAGATAACGAAGTACTATATTGCTACTATCAGAAAATACTTAAACAACCCTCTTGAGCTTAGAGGAAGCTCACGAAAAAACAGCACAGGGCACAGACAGAGCAGTAACACAGATGGTTTTCCACAGAGGATGTTTTAAGTGGCTTCCCACTGACTTCTGCAGAGCAGTGCCAAATGGCTTTAAACATTTAGTTGCATTTACTTCTTAAACCTGAGTACAAAATGTTTATGAGAAAACTTCTTACCTGATATGTTCTGCCTGTTCAGAACAGTTCTACTTATATGGTTTAGTCTTAGGCAGTCCTGTGAGGAGCAGGGAGCTAGACTATCATCCTTATGGGTCCCTTCCAACTTGAGATATTCACTGATCTGATTCAGCATTTTGCTGGGAGGTTTGGTCACCCTTACTTTATTTTTTTTTAGAGAGTTTAAACAAGTTGAAAATCTTGCAATTTTTTCATCATGAATACTTTATGGGACAACCAGTGTAATTAATAAATTGTGTCATAAGACAAAGAAAGGTTTCACAAAAAAAAAAAAACAAAAAACAAACAAACAAAAACCACAAAAAAACCCACAAACAAAAACCAACAAACCCCCTCTCAACCCAACAGTAAAGTGGTGATATTCTAAAAACAAGTATCAAATATTCTACTCACAAACTCATTTTAGTAACAAATTTTTTTAAAACCCCAAAAGTAAATAAAAGCAAAACACACAAACATCCATTTTAACCCAGCAAAGCAATGCAATAGAGTTTTAATTTTTAATGTACTTGAACTGATTTAAACAATAAATTCCTTTATTGCATACTTTCTGCAATCTGGCAAGGCAGCTATCCCTCTTATTCCCAGATTCCATCTAATACATCAAGATGGATGCAGTCACACATGAGATGGGAAGGACACAATCAGCACAAGCAGCCCTGTGTCACACTGGTCAGCTACACTCCACATGATACTGTCAGCAAGAAGTGATAAATAGTTTCTTAATTCTGTTCCTTTGTGTATCTGTATTTACTGCAGTTACAGACACGACAGCAACTGAAAATGATACTTTTCATACAAGGCCCTTAAACTACAGCCACTTAAACTATACAGAAATAAACCACAGATCAGAAATAAAAATGCAGTATTTTGGAAGATAATTAGTTTTATTTATTGCATTCATGTCTAAAGGACCAAATGAAGACAATGTTCTAACAGAGAACTAGCAACTGCAACTATCAACTCTTTTATAAAAAGAGACATGATTAATAAACGACAAAATAAGTGAACTCTATTAGAATCCTTTTATCCACAAGAAACAGGCAGAAAAAGAGTAGGTTATAAGAGATCAGTTTATATTCAGCCCATCTTACAAGGACAACAAAGAGACAAGCTCTTCCGCACCTAAGCAAGGCACAGTTTGAGACGAAGACTAAAGCGTTTCTGTTGAAGACTGCATAAATTCAGCACCCCTCCCAATTCAAGACAAAAAAATAGATTCTTACCCACAATTTAAATTTTAATGTTTATTTGTGCAAAGAGGAAGGCAAAAAAGGAAGCTGTTTTAAGTGTTACCTTCTTCTGCTTCCATGCTCTAACAGGTATAAACAAAGGCATTAATGTCTTTAACATGAAACATGAATTTGATACTCTATTTCCTTGAAATGCCTTGTTAATGCAACACAAAAGGCCCTTAAGAGTCTACCCTTTATCCCTTTATTGCAGTGAACATGATTTTACCCTATTCCATCATAAAATAAACTAGTACTTCAAAAAGCTCAGTGACCTCATCTTCAGAAAAGGCAGATGAGAGACAGCCCAGGAAGCTGACAGCTATCAATACTGTCATGTAAGCGTATGCATTTGCTCCCCAAAAAAATAAGCAAGATAAATTAACACACCACTAACAGTAATGCTCAGAAAGCAAAGAACATTACAATGGCATCATATTTAGCAGTTCTTAATTACAGTGATTTATCCTGACATACATGAGGATGCAGATCTCAACCATATGTCACCCAAACAAGACTTAGGTTTGAGTTGCAGTCATGATGCTCTTGAGATATCTTGGACAGACTTCTGTGTAACCCACACAGAAGAAAAGTGAACAAAAGCACACACACACATCACACTGACTCAAAATGTGCATTGTATCAAATACTTTATACTTAATAATTGCTCCGAAACTCCTTCCCCTACTGACAACTTTCATAGGGATTGGCTCTGGTGCAGTACAGAGAGCCAGTACAACTCTGGAGAGAGCACTGAGTGAAACGATGGATAATTTAACGTTCATAGGAAAGCACCAAGGGTATTCATCCAACTACATTTACGTGTCTTCTATGGAGACATCTCTATCTGCACTTATCATGCCACACTCTTTATATAGTCAGTGGAGAGATACAGACAGTTATAAAGTGCAATCACCTGGCTTTAGACATATACTTTCAGGTTGTAGTTCATCTCCTCTTAAAAATGCCCTTTTCTCTCCATCAACGTAAAGAGGGCTGAAGTTAAGCAGTTCACATGAAAAAGCTTACTACTGATATGTACAGTTACACAGGATGAAACCTTTCTTTTACATTACTGCAGTGCTAAATACCTTTAAATTAATCAAGGGCACAAACTTTTCCTCTCCTTCTTTCTCTTAAGGTAGAATGCCTGCTTTCTCCTGACACAGGCACCTTATGCTGAACTGATTGATACATCATCTCCTTCTAAAACCCTCACTTCTTCACTGTGCTTCCAGCTCCTGCTAATTCTTTTGTACAGCCCCTTCTCTTCTGAGCAGACAAGCAGAAGTCTTACCAAACCTCCACTGACTTCTCTAAGAACAACCACAGCTTCATCATCCTTTGTCATTTCAGCTGCAGTCTAAGTTCTCCACACTTCATTTTTTTCCTGAGCAGACAGTCCTTAAACTGCTTTACTCATCCAAATTTAACAGATTGGTTTCAAGTCTATTTTTCTACTTTAAACAGAGTTTTACATCCTATTTCACCTATCAGGAGTATCATTTGATCTTATAATAAATACAAAAAAAAAAAAAAAACTATCTTCCTTCAGGTTTTCAGTCTCACTGACATGTCAGTCATAAACTTGACTTTCTGAGCAGCATACATTGCATCTAAATTTCAGGTTATGCAGAACAGGGTATTTTTGATGCCTAGCAGGGCACTAAGTCAAAGCACACGCACACACTCCTACATACATGCTCACAGGACTTGTGGCAGTTTTTTAATTTAATGGTTACTGAAACAGTTCCTTCTGCATCACTTGAGATATGCCTTGTTAATATAAAGCTCTCTTCGTAGTCACAAAAGCACTGAATTACACAGTCTTCTAAACAGGAAGAACATAAATTCAGTTAGTATTCTCATATATTTTTTCTAATTATATAAATTCTTTTTTTAATATATGTATCATTAGAGAATTTCTCGCTTCCATTTCATGTTTCAATAACTGATTTGCCATTCAGTTGCCACTGCAATGATCTCCAGAGGACAAGGGTTAGGAAATAATCTCTTTATAAACTAGATTTAATGTATTAAGCAGTGTGACATAATACACAACACTTCAGTGAACACAGGGTTAAATTTCAAGTCAGCATCTTCTTCCTCTTTGATACCCCTCCCTGCATGTTTCTGTCTTGATTGCCCTTCCCCCAGCCTGCTTTATGGGGCAACGATTAAATAGGAAAAATCTAGTTTTGAAAACAAATTATTTGCAAAGTGATGAGTTGGCACAAGCACAGTGCTGAATGAGAGACTGTTTTGCATTTTTAACTATAGTGGTCACTAGTGGCAACAGATATAATAAATTTTTAAAGTGAAATTAATGTATCAAATTAATTTTGGGCTTCCCTCACCCCAAGCTGATTAAGACACATTCATTTCCATGCTAATCAGCCTGAGCAGTTCTCATGCAACACAGAAATCAGCCTTTTTCTAATGACAGAGCAAAAAAATTTCAGTCTGCAAAACATAGAGATTAGTGCGTTTATAACCTTGAGGGCATGCAAAGAGAGCAAGCACCCATGTGTTTCACAGAGCCGAGCAATTTACAGAATTTTGCAATATATGGTGAGATTAAGTGACAACTAACACTATGGCCATTAATAAGCACAGCAGCCCATTTAATGAGGCTCTGCCCTGCAGTAAAGCAAACAGATCCATTGGAAGAGCCAGGATGAGCACCTGCCTCTAGAAATGGTAAATACTGCGGTAGCATCAACTACACCACACAGGCAGCAATCATGGAATCACAGAATCGTTACAGCTGCAAAAGATATCCAAGATCATCAAGTCCAACTATTAACCTAACACTTCCAAGTCCACCACTAAACCGTGTCCCTAAGTACCACATCTACCCATAGGGATGGTGAGTCAACCACTTCCCCAGGCTGCTTATTCCAATGCCTGACAAACCAAATCTCACTTTGCAAAACTTGAGGACACGGTCTCTTGTCCTGTCACTTGTTACCTGGGCAAAGAGAATGATGTGCACCTCCCTATAACCTCCTTTCAGGAGCCGGACAAATGCTCTGCTCCTCCACTCTAACTACAGCTCAGAAATACAAAATAAAGCAGCTTTGGAGAGCATTACTATTATAAACTACTACTTCTTTCAGGATCACATACCTAAGAAACAAACCACAAACCCTGATGTGGAAGGAAGATGAAGGGACATGTAGCTAGTAGATTTGAGAGAGTCTACCATCAGCAGCACGACAAGTACCGACAGATTTTTTTTTTTTTAATTCATTCTGAGTTCCAGTAACTCTGCATGATTTATTTTTCACCCTCACTATGAAATGTCCCCTGGATTTTAATATAAGAATACATATAAACAATCAACTTGCAATTACATGTTATTGTTAAAAAGCCTAGGGTCTCTGAATTACATGCTCCTGGAACAGATACACAGACACAATCTGGAGCATGGTATCTTAGCCAGTAGTTATGGTCACAGGGCTGCCATCATGTGGAGGACCCACTACCCAAACTGAAAGTATCACAATGGTAAAAACATGAGATGTTCAATTTCAGAGTCACCAGTATATCTGAAATACCAAAGTCATCATGTATCAGGGAATAAAAGTGAGGTCCCAAAATTTTCATTAAGACACCACCAAAATGCAAGTTATTTCCCATCCTTCCCTGAAGTTCAGTCTTTGTTTAACAAGAACAAAACACCTACAAACAAAGTCCATAAATCATTAGACATTTAGAAAAAAAACAACCCTGAACTTCTACTTTCCATAATCTCTCCACAGCTGGAGAAGTTGAGCATCAGGGTGTTCCCACTAAGATTAAAAATAAAAATTCAGAAACAACTTTTATATACAAAAGACACTGACAACTGAAAGTTCGACCGGGATCAGCTCAGTCTTGGTCAACTATTAAATCTGCGCTCTGTCCAAAGCCAGGTTAGGTATTAACTTACAGGAGAACATTCACAGCATTTTCACTACTCCCAAACACAAGCTAAAAAAAAAAAAAAGGATCTTGACATTAACCTCTAACCTCAGATTCAATACAAGTAATACTGCTCTAGAATATTACTGTTTTCATTTTCCTCTTTCCCCTCCTCATGCTTTTCTTAACGAAAAGCTATTCACTAAGTTCGCGATTAAATCAAAGCACTGAAGTACAGCACGTATGGGTAAGGGGGTGCTTTCATAGTCATCAGCCACCTCCTGTTGTATAAGTTAATACGAACAAATTTACATCACAAAGATACAGTAATAGTATGTCTGTATCGCTGTACATAGCCAGCCACTAACAGGGTCATATTCTGGGGCACTTGTAACCCTCAAACATGGTTCAACATATCCATATCTTATTTAAGGCATGGATATGTCCTGTAGTTTATGAAAGCAACTTTGATTAATAGCAGCTGCCTCTGTAACAGCAAAATAGAAAAACAGACAGCAGAGTGAACATAACTACATTTGTTCCCTGCACCCCTATTTGTCAAGCACCTTTCAAGTGTGAGGACTCTGTTGCATAGAAGAGCACATGAAACCAAAGCCACACATGCTGTCACATGCAGCATAAGTACACCACTTGCTGTAGCAGTGTTGGCAACTGTTGGGCAAAAAGAGGCCGACCTGGTCCAGTCTCACCTCAGCCAAGCTGCTGGAGCGGACTGTCCCCAGAAGTTTATGCAAGCATTTTGGTAGAGTCCAGGCAGAGTCAGAGAGTACTTCAACAGCATAGGATGAACACACACAGTCCAGTGTTCATGCTTGCTCCTTACTGCTCTTATTAACAGTGTATATATACACAGCCTGAAGCGCCTCACACACAGGGAGAAGCCTTACAAAACACAATTTCCTCTGTTTTCCCCAACTTGCACTGACTTTAGAATTATGCCTTTTCAAAGCTCCACACTGGCCACCTTGCTGTTACTGAAAGTGATCTTAAATGGTTTTGACAAAAAAAAAAAAAAAAAAAGCATTAAAGAAATTACATCTCTGATTTCCTGAATGTGTCTTAACTCTCAGAGCTGTTTTTCTTTTCCACATACAATTTTTAGTTTTATTCTCATCCATATTTCTGACTACAGGATCCAGCCATACCAGAACAGATGGACCTTTGCACAGTGCTCCGTGGAGTACAGTCAGTCAAAAAAGCGCACAATATTGTGTAATATCTCAAGCTGCGTCAACAATTTTGCTTCCTGAAATAGGTTAAGAATACAGAACTAGAACCCAAGTCTTCACAATGTCAGACATTCGCATCTTGGCAGAAAGGACACAAAATGCCGCAGCTCCAGTTTGGCAACATACATGCCCGTGTCTCACAGGACACGCTTATTTAATACTAAGTAACTGCTGCCGGGATAGATCGTGCTGTCCACCACCCCACCTACTTAAAGGAATAAAGACAGACATATGAGCAATTATACATAAGGAGGTTTGAAACAGCATAGAGAAAGCAGGTGCATTTAAGTTAATCTTTTCCTGAAAGCTGGCAGAAGGACATTGCCTAAAGGACCTTCTTTCCTGGAGACAAAACAAGCTTTGAAACATTTCAGCAGGCATTATAAATGAGCCCTTTCCTATTAACTTGTGGTCTTTTAAGGTGAACTGTTGGGCAACTGAGAGGCAGCATGAAGTAGCAGTGCATTAGTGGGGACAGAGAAGAACAGATTTCTTCCACATACACTTCTGTACCATATGTACTCTTAGAAGAGAGGTGTCCTCTCACTGCAACAATGATTTTTAAGCACTGGCCTGCTTCAGACCACTACTGCCAAAGTAATGCTGAATTTGAGTGTATCCAAGCCATTAGTGCCAAGGAAATTTGAAGTATCAGACAGAGCTACCTTATTATTGCTAATGTAACACTTAGATCACCCGTAGCCTCGGCTACAACTGGAAGAGCTAAATGAGCCAGACCAAATTAAGCATCTCATTAAAAACATACCATGGACATTGAGACAAAAAAGGAACTGCTAGAAGTCAAACTGAACTCACTGACACTCTTCACGACTCAAACCAGATTAGAAGTAAAAAACCTGCGAGGAAAAATGATGAGTTGCCCAGTGCTGAAAAACAGGCTCTAAAGGAAACAGGAAAGCAGCTTTTTTGAGTTAGATAGGATACTCTCCACATGTAACATAGCATATCAGTAAGGCTAAGGTGATCTTTCCTTTTTAAATCGTCATGAAAAGCAAGACACTTCACAATAATTTCTGTTTAGAGAAAGGCTTCAAGCTGATGCATGCTCACCTGACTCAATAATACAGCTTTTAAAGCAGCACGTAGTCAACTGTCAATTTACACAGTCAATTTTAGTCTATCTTTTAGTTACAAGCTAAGACTTGGAAGCTTAAGTTCACTTACATCTCTTTACTAGATATAAAAAGTTGATAATTTTATAAATTTTACATACTGTCGAAATTCAAGTAACAGCAATTCATTTTCAAATACAACACACTGAAAAATCCCATAGCCAAACAGGTATTGAGGTAAAAGTGAATCCCACCTTCAAATATGAACCCGTAACTGATCTTATGACACACTGCAGAAGCTGAACACAGATGTGATAATGTGAAAAGCTCTCATGCTCAGCAGACTCAGACATACAACAAATGCCTTCTACGAGCTACTCTACCCTGCAAGATACAAGGTAGGTAGATACTATCTTTAATAAACTGTGCCAGAGATCCTGGGGAGCAGAAGGGGAAGAGATTGAAGCAATGTACAAGAGGCTGACCTCAAGCCTCCTAAAATCAGATGTGTCAATTGTTTTAGCGACAACTGTGTATGGGAATCCACCGTAAGAGTTCTCATGGCACAGTTTGTTTTCTAACCACCAAAGAAGCCAGCAGCACATATCTTCTAGGCATTATATTTTCTTAAACTAAGTTTTAAAAAGTGACTGCACTTCATATTCATCTATACAGTTCTTTACACCCTATTTCTCCAAATAGGGTTGGAGCAGCCTTGCCAGAAGTTTGCTGGCAGCAATGTGTGCAAGGTATAATCAAAGGTTTCTACCACAAGAATCCAGGAGGCCACAGCAACTCTAATCTAACTTGAAAGTGTACAAAACACTCATTTCATGAAGATGGAGAGAGATTTTATGAGCAACTCTCCCAGGACTATAACGGAAAAACATCAAGATCACAAACTACTAATAGCCTTATGCTCACACTTGATTGTGACTTAAAAATCAAAGCTAACAATTAAGATTACAAAAAAACCTCTATAAAAACAGACTAAATGCCAAAAGTAAATTACTAAATCTTGTGAATGTAAAAAAAAAAAAATCTGAATTATTTACATTAAACAGAAAAATTGCTTATTCTCTACATGCACTTGAGTATAATAGTACTGTAAAGACCCTGCTATTTAGTTTTTAGGAGCACAGATTTTATTCATATTCACATTTTTCATATCCAGTACAAATAATATCCCAAACACAAGCCAACACATGGAAGCAAGGCACAGCAATTAGTCCAAGTAAGGATCCAGACATTTTAATGTATTTGAGACATAACTAATACAACATTTTTTGTACAGAATATAGTTCACAGGAACAAGGTTCAAACATTCTATGTCCAATTGGCAATGATCATGAGATTCCATCCTGCTCAACATCATCAGTAACCCAGATGCCGACAAACAGGATATCCCTCAGCAAGCCCACAAATGATGCTGAACTAGATGGACTAAATTACAACAAATCAAAGGGCTTTTACTGAAAGGAACCTTCAGAAATTCAGAGACTGAGCCAACACCCTCACCGAGTTCAGACAGAGAAGGGCAAAGCTCCACCTAGGAAAAGAATAACCCTATGGCAGGCTTAGAAATGGTCAGCCCATAACCTGGTTACGGTGGGCATCAGGTTCAGTGTGAGTCAGAAGTGCACGATTAGTGTGACTGAGGCACACCACTAGGTAGTGACCCTGGACACAAGAGTGACCAAAGACACAAGTTATTATCAGCCCTCTCCTCAGCACAGGTGAGGCAAAATCTATAGTATGTCCAGGTTTTAAGCCCAAGTTAAAAAGAGGGGAGAAGTTAGGAAGTCCAGCAGAGAATTCCTAAGATGGTCAGGATTCTAAAATATGTAACTTGTACGAGGAGGTTGTGTCACTTGGGCTTGTGCAGTTAAGAGGAAGTTCAACAACAGTTGCTAAACTACTACTGCATAACTAATGCATAATAGCAAGTTACCTCAAGTCTCCCGTTGCATCAAAAATGAAACAAGGGCCAACAGCCACAGGCTGCAAGCATGGACAGTTAGGAGGGGTATTATGGATGTTTTCATGAAGGTGCTGAGCAGTGGAAAAGATTTGCCAGAAAGGTCGCAGAACCTCTCTGTCCAGAAGCTCAATTACAGGAAGATATGGCAAACATGGTGTATTCCGGATGACAACCCTGCCTTGAGCGAGAGGTTGGACTCGGTCTCCAGAGGTCTCTTCTACCTAGACTGTTCTACTCCTGAAGTGTCAGTTTAGTGACAAGGGAGGCACTTCCCTAGTAAAAGGCTGAAATGGCCCCTGAAGAGAGTTTCTACGTGGCTGTGTCAGCAGCAAGGCCTGGATTTCAAACAAGTACACTTAGCACACATGCTGCCTTGTGTGCTGAAGGTCTCCAGTGAGCCAACATAACTGAGCACTGCAGTAGAGAAGTGACCTCATCTCCTTCCCCTACATGTAGTCATCATCCCATGTTATTGGACCATCTTCCCCAGATAAACAGTCCTCTCCTTCCAGCCTTGCCTTTTTGTCATCCATCAGCACTTCAAACTCTTCTCACCATCACATCATCCCCTTTCTTTTGCCTGAATAACCTACTGGTATTGAAGTTATATAAATAACCTTGTGCATAATTTCCTTACTTGAAATTTTTGTATTTTAGCAGCGGATACATTAGACTTGGCAACTTCTAACTTAACAGTTCTTTGGGTAGACACTATAAAATTTCTTGGTTATTTTTATGCCATAGACTTTTCAGTTAAAAAAAAAAAAAAAAAAAAAGAATACATCTGGCATAAAAGCCTATCCATCAAAAGAAATAAACATCTCCTGAGAAAGCTAGACAGCCAGTGTAGACTCAACAGAAACTACTCTGATCCAACAAAAAAAGTTCCACATGGGAAAGATTGCTTCCAAGAGGGTCAGCTCTCAAAGACTTCGATTTTAAGCACTCTCCACATTACTATTTCCAAATCCAGCAAAAAGTAACATTTTCATCTCATTAGTTCATAATGTCTGATCATACCCTACTTCTCAGACGCCTTGTAGTAATAGACATTTCTAGTTTCTTGCCTTCACCTTTTCTAGATAAAAAGAAAGTGAGAACTCGATCTAATTCTCCTGATTTAAGAAACTGAGCAGGAATAAGTAGTAGAACTGAAAAGTGACCATTAGCCTAATTTCTCTAACACAGTTGCTATGAAACTTAAGCATATATATAAGAGTTGGAATCTTCCTAGATGCTATGTCACATATATTTGCAAAGAAGTTTGACCAAAGACAGAGGTTTTAACAAAAACTTTTTTCAGTTGCACTGGGCCATAATTATCATAGTCAATGCTAACTTCTACCATAAGATTTCCCAGCCTTTTATATCTGAGACACACTTTTATTCTTCTCTATCCCTTCCTGAACTTGATTACTTATCTGTGACATTTATAAAACAGCATAATTAAGACATTAGGAAAGCCACAAATGCATCTTAAGTGGCTCTTTACTTAATTTAGTAGCTGACAGTAGTTACTACAAACCCAGTCAAAAAATTAATCTTTCCATGGAATTTAATGAGGCTTGAATCATCCGGATGATTAGTTAGTCCTCTGTGTAACTGAGTCCTCCCACTAAGTTCACCTTAAAAAGTTTCTGAGGGAAGTTACATCCACATGTCAGGCACAAATTATGAATATTTAGCATTAACAACTGCCTTTGCATTACTACTCCCAGTACATCGTGAAGCAGTAGATAAAGAAATCAACTCTGTTGTGCATGCTAATGAATGAACAAATCAAGCAAACCACAACAAGAGCCACTGAGAGTCCTTTCCCCATCTGTAGCCTTCACACAGTTGCTAAAGACTAAATTAATTCAAATTTCAGAAAGAGGAGGGAAACTGGTATAATTGCTAGTACAAACAGGCTTGCTTTCATATATATGTGGGTCAACAGCTCAAAGCAGCCGCGGTCATAATGTTTACTCTCCTTTTGACATAAAAGCCTTCTCCTCGGTGAACAGCTCTTAATACAGAAATATCTAAATGTATGCTAATGCCCAACAGAGCAGTAACCTCCTTTGATTGATTCAACAGTACCGAAAGTACCAGGAAAAAAGATCAAACCAAGTATTATACAGACAACCCATGTCTTCAATATGGTATGTGTCAGCATGAAAGCTGAAAGGAGTTGAACAAGCCAGCTACTAATGTCTTGCTTGGTTCTGAAAGTGCCAGCATTCTTAAGTGCTTGCAGATAAAAGTGTTTTTCTCAAGTTGTGACATCAATTTACAGAGCTCTGTAATATAATGAAATGCTTTGATTTAACATGATTTATGAAGCAAAGGCACTTCTGGTGTCTTCAGAGAAAGCACAGGAGTTTACAATAAACACAAGATAATTAACTAATTTTGCAGCCAGTTACTCTCCTGAAATCATAATTAGAGAAAACAAACATGACCTCTCTCTTCACTTTTTATTCTGCTTAAAATTCCTTCCTCTGTCTTGCATTTCACTGACTCACCTTTCCTTCAACATCCATTCCCTAGAGAGCTTCCAGTGACAAACTCCTCTGGCATAACTTTAGTAAAGACATTTTCAACTTTCCACTCGTCCCAATACCCCGCTTCCTCACAAAACTGCTGTAGTGTTTACAGAAGAACACTAAGACACACGCAAAAATAAATCTGACCAATGGTGTATGACTTTCAAGTGTGTCAGAAGTAGTACAAACTCTGGCTATAATGTATTACATTTTACCCTCCCAGGGTTCAGCACAATCTCTATTTTTTTTTTTTTTTTGGTCTTCTCTGTGATGAGTACTCTATAATTTGAAGTTATTTAACTGCTAGGAAAACAAATCTCTGGTTAAATTTAACCGAGATGCATAAAAACCAAAAATTTAAATAAATTGTTTCTTTAGGTACTGACAGATGAGTAAGTCTCCTTCTGTGGACAGGGATAAAGTTAGACAAGATGAAGGCATTTACCTCACTGAATAACTGACGGAAGCAACAACAGAAACAGTATTTAGAAACCAAAGATTCACAGAAAGATATTAAGCTCTTAGAGAGCATCCAAAGGAGGACAATGAAGATGATGAAAGGACCTTGAGGGAAAATCTCGTGAGGAGTTGTTGAGGTCACTTGGTCTGTTCAGTCTGGTGAAGAGAAGACTGAAGTGAGACCTCATTGCCATCTACAGCTTCCTCATGAGGAGAAGAGGAGGGGCAGGCATTGATCCTCTCTGTGATGGCCAGTGACAGGACACGAGGGAATGGCCTGATGTTGTGTCACAGGAGGTTTAGGTTGGATATTATAAAAAGGTTCTTCCCCCAGAGGATGGCTGGGCACTGGACCAGGCTCCCCAGGGAAGTGGTCACAGCACCAAGCCTGACAGAGTTCAAGAAACATTTGGACAATACTCTCCGGCACATGGGATGACTCTGTGGGATGGTCCTGTGCAGGGCTAAGAGTTGGACTCAATCCTTGTGGGTCCCCTCCAACTCAGCATACTTTCTGACCCTGTGATTCTTGAAGTGGCACAGCAGGAGATGGGTGGTATACCTTACCTACACCTGATCTCAGGGGTAAAAAAATGTAGCTATGGTTTTAAACTCCCAGTCTAAAGAGGACACTTAGCTCAAGTCTGCTTCATGTGGTACTTTCAATACACATACCAAAGCTAGTCCCTAAAAGAATTTATACATATGTTTAATGCATCTCAGACAAATTCAGGCACGATAGCAACTCATCTGTCTCAGTCCTGGGCTCACGTGGGACATAACTATCTAGAAGCCATACATTTACATCCCTTCACACATCAGTAAGGAAATAGCTCAGCTATGTCCAAAAAGGCAACAACTTTATAAACCCACAAAACATAAACAACAACACTCCCCATTATGCAAATGCATGAATCCACTGCATAGCAACACTCTTGACAGGCAGTTCTTCTCTCTCAATCAGATAAAAAGAAGTAAAAAACCAAAAACCAACCAACCAACCAACCAAAAACCCACAACAACAAACAAGGACCCTCTGTCTGAAAGAGGCAACTAAAAGTTGATATACTGGAGACATATTGGATGGGGAGAAGAGAGAGAAGAAAAGTAGCCAGGGTATGAGTACCCATAATTTCTTCAAATGCAAGAACTTGATGGCATCCAATGAAACTCCCAGGCAGATTTAAAAGCAAAAGGAAATACTTGCTCTGCACAGTACATAACACTCTCTCCCCAGCATGAGATTATAGACAAATATCTAATTGAGATTCAGAAAGAAAGATTTAAAAATTACGAACAAAAAGCAATCCATGAAGAACTGTGAAAACAAATTGAAGATATAGCTGCTGGCAAGAGAGGTTTCATTTAGTACCTATACACACATTCCCAAGGCAGTGCCTACTGGTCACTGTTTGAAACCAAAAACTGGATTAGACTGGGTCTGGTCCAACACTAACCACTGCAATTAATACAGAAAAATAGACTTAAGATGATTAGCTGAGAACTAGAGCAAATACAAGTTTCTATATGGTTTTAACACCACTCAAAGAACAGTTATACTCCAGCATTATCCATTAAGTTTAGAGACAGCCTACTAAAAACCTCTTGGAAGAGAAAAGCTATGATCCAGTTCCCCTAAATCTAGAACTGCAGTGAACAGGATAATCTGTGCAGTGAAACATAATGCACTGTCATGACAAGTATTTTGCCCCTTATCACTTTGAACTGAAATCCTGACAGTGGTTAAGTCTGCCTTTCTACAAATTTTTCACCTAGGCAAAAAGAAATCAGTTACCACTGACAGTATATAACAACTTGAAAAAAACCTGCAGAATAGCTCAAACATCCAAGAATTTCTGAAAAGTTGCAGTATTCATGAACATGGAGATTTCAAGTTTCTTTTTCTACTCTCATTGCCTATGTCTTTCTGAGAAGGGAGGTGTTCACAAAAGAGAAAAGCCAGCCTTTTAATGAACATTATGGATTCATATGCTCCATCTGCTATGATCTCCTTACCTTAGATTTTGCCTTTTCTGTATCTGGCAGAGCCTAAGTGAGTTATTATACTTCTGTAATAACAGACCTCATGCTGAAGGGTCCCTTTCACTATTGTTCTGTTCTAGGCTTAAGTAACTCTCCAGTTTTTGTAAATGGTATACCTGAAGGCTGCAGCAACCTTTAAGACTCAAATCTGATGACAGGATAATACAGATCTTCACAAAAATATCCCAAGATAACAATTCCTAATTGAATAATCAGCTGCAAAGAAAATGAAGGGATCTAATTTCATTTTGTTGCATGTGTACCAGAGGTTCTTCTTTACTTTACCTGTGAGAGACAAAAAGAACATGCAACAGCAATGGAATGTTTTAGAATATTGGACTTTTAACCAAATTTAATCATTAGTTCTAAGGAAACCCCCTAATGATATGAGAAGCATAGGACAAAAATAAGAAAGCACAGCTACCACTATTCCTAAAATGACAGACAGCTGTCAAGGAGAATCAATTTCTTACACATACTTTGGTGTTTAGTGATATTTTTGTTCCTTTGCTTCTTTGGTGGCAGTTGTCTTAAATGCCTAATTGAGCTAATGCACTTCAAGAACAAAGCAAACAGGAAACACAAAGGGATAAAGAGCTCCCAAGGAGCTCTCACCAGGAAAGGATAACGATCTCATTACATCAAGATTCCCCTCACCGCCCCCCGCAAGAGCTCTGACATCATGTACATGCAAGAAGACACTCAATATTTCTCTTTGACCATTCTTGAGTTGTCCTTTAACATAAAAAGCCATCTCAAAAGCAGCAAAAACATAAAACAGTATTTTTCCGAAGTATATTCATCTCAGCTAATGGCTTTATTCTTACCTGAAGTGAAAGTGAACAGCAAATGCATGTGCTCACATGATCAGATGAGGGGGAGGAATCACCACTTATAGGATAGAAGAATAAGAGGGCAGAAGTTTTGGTACAAAGCAGAGGATAATTAGAGCACATGGCCCTGCAAGTGTTTCAATATGAACTGTACTACAGGTGTTTTATAACAAAATGTTGGGCACCACTGCAGAACTGAAAGACTTGGAGATCAGTCTAGCTACAACATTTTGGGTCACTCTGAATAGATGTCAAAGGACTCTTCAATCCATAGAGGGTACAATAAAATTTGCATCAGACAAACTAGTTTTTCCTCCTTTGCTACTGTTTTGCTTGACAAAGTTCCTCAGTTTTATTACCAACATTCTAAACAGAGAGTACTTGGTGGAAACAACCAGTTATTCGATTGAAGGATATTTTTCCTTATGCTACACATATTTGCTAAAAGGCAAAAGAACCTGTGAGAAGCTTTGCTTTCAACACAGCACTACAAAAGGCAGACAACATTTACTGCTTCCTGAACATAGGAAATACTCTTCTCATTGTTACAGAATCCCAAGGAAGCTTCCAGCCGTGAAATAAGGCAACTTGATGAGTTCTGCAAGAAATGTACCAACTAACACACATTTCATCAAGTGCAACATTAAGATGTTGAGAATCATTTCTGTCCAGATCGATTTTCTCCTGTTCCTGAAAGAGATTTCTGAAGTTTCCTCAAACCAAGCTGTCAACACAAAAGAATACTATATAAAAGGGCACTACATCTAATGCCACAGTAAGCCTATAAACTTCTTTGGCACATCCATGTTCCAGTGACATTTCATGTCTCCTGAAATCTCACTCCCCTCCCACTAAAAGTCCTTACTATTGAAAACAAAGAAATTGATAGAAATCAAAGTTTCTCTGAAAGTTTAAGTAAAGGAAACCACACCAGTCTCAAAGGGATTAAAATATGAAGAAGTCAGTTTGATGCAGAGAATTGAATGATCACAAAAGAAAGTGATTATTCCCACTGTATAGTTTACACCAGATTTTGGATGGATTCCTGCTCACATTTCTTTAATTATGCTTATATAAACAGAACTATTACACATCCAATTCAGTATCATCTACAATTTAGGAAAGAGATGTCTGGAAAAAAAAATATTTCTCATTAACGAAACAGTATTTTACAAAGGGTCACTGAAAGAATGCAAAGTCATCTCCACCAAGCAGCTGAACCTCACAGAGCTGCAGGGTTCGGTGAGAATGACCTAAGCTGCAAGCACGTTAATACACAGTCAGCTTCCTTCTCCGCATCCTGTCAATACCACCAGGGGCTGGTCTTATTTCATTTACATATGCCATAAAAATCTTTCCTGGAAAAGAATATTATATGACCGCATGTAGATTTTTAACCAGAAAGCTGAACTTGAGGACAGCACTCATGAGACTAAGTTCTCAAAAAAAAAAAAAAAAAAAAAAAAAGCCCAACACCCCAACACACACACAAAAAAAACATATATTGCAGGGAAGGAAAAAGGAATAAAGCAGTCATTAAGTTAGCAGACGTTTCTTCTGCACTTTTTTTCAAAACATTTTCTGTTCATAAAGACAGTAAATATCTGCACCAAGGGGAAAGAAAATGTGCATTAGTGTAGCAGTGCCATCTGTTTATCCTGGTACATGAATGAATAAATTAACACCAGCATTCCTTCCAGCAGCAGTGTCCTGTCAGACAGCTGCCCTGCCAGGAGCCTCCACTCTCAATGTCTGCAAAAGCTAAGCGTGATATCCCAGCCAGTTTAGTCCTTGGGCCCCTCCTGGAAGATCCTGTTAATTATGCCAAGGTCTGCTAAAGTTATGTGCAGAGTTCTCTTAATACGTGTCTACTCAGCTAAGACTACTAGCTCTTCAATACTTTTGGTTTGTCAGGTCTCCAAATGAAACAAATGAAAACCACTGGAGAGATACCAAGTGTCCCCACACTCCTTCAGGAACGGATTTAACACTACTGAATTACCCAACAGAATGCCATAAAGAAATATAGGCTTTCTATTTCCTAATGCACAGTATCACTGGATGCCCATAAAGCCTGTTTGGACACAGAATGACTCTCCCATATGCTCCTTCTGACTTGACACTACCATCTACAACAGTGATTTATACAGCTGGTGTCAAGAAGTTCATTATCTCCACAGATGGAGCAGCAGCTTTTAGACTACTAGAAGCCTATGCCCCAGGGCTGAAGTGGACACAAGAAGCTGAAGAGTTGAGAAAAGTACAGCATAATATGAAAGGAAGAGGAAAGCAAAAGGAAAGGCCAAAGAAGGTGGGAAAGTAGGCACTGGAAGCCTCTAAAATACACCTACCCAAAGCAGAAACTGAAACATTTACAGTTGCCACTGTTCAGGAAAAACCCAAAGACAAGCTGAGGGGCCTTTGTGAGAAGGAAAAGAAGAAAAACAGGGAAAGGGGGAGAAAAGGAACAAACTACTAAAAGGTCATGACATGAGACATTGCAGGATTTAAACACAGACTGAAGCTATTTCCTGTTTTAAAACCAAGAGAAAGTATTGATTAGTATCAAGGAGACTGATTTAGGATAACATAAATCACACTTTTCAAGAGCTGAAATGTCAAGAATCTTGTAGCTTTTAGAAAAAGGGTAGGCTTTTGTTTTTTTGGTGTGTGCCCCCCCTCAGTAATAGCTAACTAATTTAAACTAATACAGTAGCAGAAAACAATATGTAGGGGTTTTTTTCCCCCTTGAGAAAGAACATGGGATCTTGGTAGCAAAGATAATTTAAGAGAGACTTCTGGATCACAGTGGGTACAAAGATACTTTTTGATGAAATGGAGAAAAAACCAACCAACAAACAAACAACCAAAAAAACCCCCACCAAAAGATACATCTCTTCCAAGCAAGAATTGCTCCATTTTACATGTTTGGGGTTTTTTTTTAATTTAGATCCATTTTTATGTGGAAAAAAAATTAAACACAAATGGCTCTGCATTGCAAGTTTTTAATACTCGTTTTCATCACTGAGTTCATATGGTTGTTTGCTTTGTGTTCCTTTCCTTGAGAGTTTTCAGAAAAACATGCTACCTACTGTCCACCTTCCATCTCTTACAGTCTTCTCCATAAAACATTGCTGGTGCCCATTTATTCCAGCATAACTAATTTCCTCTGACTTAAGTGCACTGAAGTACTTATGAAGACTTGACTTAATCACTGTAAGTCACTACCACACATTTAACAACTGCATCCTTTCAGCCCCATGTATTTGCCACATCACCCCTACACATACATGTAGGGATAGATGGGCTTTGTCTACTATTGCTACCCCTCATCAATTTAAGAAGAATTTGATCACTATCTGCTAATATGGAGTTACAGACATGAACAACTGAAATGGCCCAAAGTAGTCACAGGTTTGAACAATATCTAGTGTTGCAGGAGAATAAAACAAAGCTATACTTACACATTCTAGCTTGGTCTCCAGTCTGATACATAACAACAGTTAACCTTCATCAGACAAGTCCTTCCTCTGTTATTTACATCGTGCAAAATACTGGCCTTGAGGCAAATTACCCCAATGTGTTCACAGGCTTTGTTGCAGCTGACTCAAGTGTCTTCTATTCACTGAAGCTCATGGCCTGACACACACCACTTTCATCAATGTATCTGTGATTATCCCATTGTTTTTATCTTTCAGTGCCTCAATATTACACACCTTATTAAGCTGTTACATGCTACCAACTACCACAGACTATCACACTGTACTCCAGGTAATGGGCTTCAACACAGTCTGTATGAACTCCCCTACTCTCACAAATAGAGGGAACTTCCTGAAGGAGTTCCGCTTTCCCTTGACACTACATCATTTTGATAAGCCAAGTGGCATTTACGAACACACTTGACAAGAACCCCATTCACAAGCACAGCTCCATAGCTCTTTTTTTTAATTACTGCCATGCATCCAAGCCACTCATGTTGCCTTCTGATCCACTGTGCCTATAAACACATTTTATCTTCACTTTGTAGCAGAAATGAGGTGTGGGTGTGTTGGAAAGATCTAGTTGTAGAAGCATGCTCATGTGCTGTGCGCTCACATCCAAACTGTAAACCCCACAGCTAAGAAATGTGGAGGTCTGACCTGCACATCACCTCTTAAGCCCTGCAGTCCGCTTTTCCCTCTCATTTGCCTCTAACTACTTTGCACAGAAGCTTGAGCTCAACAAGCTTTTCAGACCCAAGTCAAGCCACAGGTGAACACTCATAACTTACGGACACCGTGAATCCACACATCTTAAATCAGCGTGGAGAGAATGCTGCAATTTGCAGATTAGGTGGAGTTGGGAAAAGGGCAGGAATTACATTAGCCCAGGGAGATTTAGGTTGGATGGAAGTTCTCTTAGAACAGAAACATTACAAATACTGGAGACCTAAAAAGGGGCAAGTTTCCAATTCCTTAACTACTTTGGTTCCAGAGGTCTTCACACCTTCACTTTCTATTCTAGACAGCAACAAGTTCTGGTAAAGCAATGCTTGTTCCTTGCAATATGAAATTCTTGGTTCTTAATTAACCAAAAACCAACCAATCGAACAAAAAAAAAGCCAATCCAAAAAACAAAATCCAAAAAAACAACCAACCAAAAGCTTCAATGTACTTATGATCCCTGCTTTCCCCACTGACAACCTTCCTACATTTTTTTAAGAATTAATTTAAACCATTAAAACACATTTTTTTTGTTCTCCACTTCTCATGCAGGTATTTTTCACACTCATTTGAATGTACTCAGATCTTAATATTTCAACCAGGCTTTCTGTTCTTCTGACTAATGGAGTTTCATTGCAAAAAAAAAAAAAAATCTCTATAAGAAATCTTTAGAATTAGACAATTTCAAGGTCATGCAAGTGTCCTGAAGGAATCTTTCAGCATGATGTCCATCCTTTGTTTTTACACAAATACAACAGGGAATCCAAAGCAACTGCTCCACTGAAACACTGCGTGGTTCAAAGTCTGATGTCTCATCCAGCGCATCAGCCAGGCTCAATGACCTTAAACTGTGCCACATCAAATACACTTATTTTCCTGCCTTGCTGATATTTTTCTGTTTTAATTTCTCTCATTGACTTGTCTGCTTCACAAATTTTCATCTCCACCTTTGTGCAAAGCTTTTTGATGCACCAGTTATAAGGAGCACTTCCCCACTGGCCTGAAATATATCTCTTCATTTGCAGTACTTCTGCCCAGCTGCATAAATTCTTAGCAGCAGCATTTAAACCTTCAGAACAGCTTGAAAGAGCCACCTGATTCATCCACCTACAGCTATTGGGCCTTTCATGAAGCAATCTTTCAAAAAGCACATTGGATGGCTACTCAACCTAACGCTATCCCAGAACACCAAAGAGTGCAGCAGAATCATCTGGTCAAGCCACATCTATAGTAAGACTCACCCAAGCAGGACTGAAGCAAGAAATGAAGTTTTGATAGGGGCTCACTTCACTGTCCACACACAACCTCTCCCTCCAAATCCTACCTGTTACATATAATAGGAAGAAATGCATTAAACTAGAGAGTGGTGGGAAACGTATTCTAAAAGTGACCCTATGCTGTAAAATTGTGACCAGCACTGGGTCCATGGAGCCCCATGCTAGGCTTCCTTCCATCTCCAATGAGTCAATTCATAGGACCAAGACTAATTTCTAATGCCTTGGCACCTCAGAAGAATATTATCTTTTAACTGTTTACAGACCTGTCTTGATCTCCATTAAGTAACTCAACCTAATTATCACAGCATAAAGAAAAATAGAAACTTATTATTTTTTAAAACCTAAGAAAAAAAAAACACCTACAGTTATTCCAAAAGCTGGTAAACGTTTCAGCCGGAAGGGGAAGTAATGGTGGGGGTGTAGGACAGATACTGTAATGAACCAAGAGCAAAATCATCAAAAGTAGAGCAGAGTTTGGCAGTGTAAACACCAGAAGACTCCGTGGAGTAACCAAAGACCTCACTTTTACCCATATAATTGATTATAAAAGTATAAGGAAGAAAACAGTCGCCAGCTTAGCATGGGTTTTCTTTTGCTTGTGCTTTCAAACCTGCTATCTGTATTTGTAGCCAGCTGTTACTATACCATAACACATTCCCCTGCTAAATCCCAGAGAGGACTGCCTTGCATGTCACAGTTTGAGAATTGTCTCAGACAGGTGTCAGTTCTCACATTCCTCAACATTTGAAGCTGGCACTGAGCATCTCTCTGCCTTGCCTGGCCTGCTTCCTCTCCCCTTGCTGGTGGGATCTTCTCTGTCTGAGAATGCAAGTGTCCCATTAAGGGCAAAAGATGCATTAAATTGATTTGTGCAAATCGGTCAAATTAGGAAAGATGGCATATCTGCTGAGGGCTGTTTTCCTCAAGATAACAGAACAATGTTTACTCTCTGGTAATAATCTAATTCCATTTTGGCCATCTCTCAAGCACAGATGCTGTTTTGTTTTTACTATTTAACTCAGACTGCAGTGCTGGAGGGGGGGAGGCGTCTTTTGGGGTTGGATTTTGGCAGGGCTGAGGACAGTGGAAGTAAGGGAAGCTGGACTTGCAGCTTTGTGCTTCAATTTCACTGCTTTACACTGCAAATTGCAACTTACAGGTCAAAGAAAACCATTCCCCTGCTATTCCTTCTCATTGCTACAATAAAATTCAAGCGAGTGTTCTGCATTTCATTCTGCAGTGTACAGCTGCCCCTGCTGCATGTAAAGGGGATTCAGTGTCTTTGTTACCAAAAAAATCCATGCAGACTTGATGATTCCTTCTCCTTGTGGGAACAAGAAGAGCCATATGCTTTTTCATTATACAATAAGCAAAGATATTTTTCACTTTCGTGAATGAACAGGAAAAAGCACAATTGCTTATACAGAATTGTAAATAACTTATAGCAAAATTTTCTATAACCCTCCTGGTAACCCAGTACAACAGTCAATTTCAGTAACAAGTAGGCAAAGAAGAAAGGCAGAAATTTCATGTCATTCTTCCTTATTAGTTTACACAGGTTTTCATGATGAAAATATTAATTTGCTATGAATAAAACTGCACCAAACAAAAATTATTCCAGTATTAGAACCCACAAAGCAAAGTCATCTTTGCTAGCTCTCAAAGCCCTTGTACACAATTTTAGGGACTCAGTACTGCAACAGAACATGAAAAATTCATCATCATTCATTGGAAGATAACATGAAGTCCATTTATACTGAAAAAAAACCAAAACTAGATCCATTTATTTTAATTCCCAGACATAATGGAATAGTAGTATAGTTAAATCCAGACAACACACAATGCAACTTTGGAAATACCATGCAAACAGCAAATATTCTCGAAGATGACAGTTTCGTGCAGTTTTTCCTTTGAAAAGTTATTACATGAACTATCATCTTTCAAATGGATGAGCACCAAATGAAGCCTCTAAGACCATTCAAGATGGTTAAAGCAGTCAATTGCCTACTACAAAGATTGCAGTTGTACCCAACCTATAACACAGAAACAGGCTCAAGCCTGAGATAACAAGCATCCCAAAACCAAGTTCCCTTAGTTTTAGTGGAGTGTTCAGTTTTATTCCAAAGGCACTAAGTATCATGCTGCATCTGACAGAGATAAAATGTCATCACCATCTGATGGTATTCCTGCTTTCAATGCTTATGTTTCAACTGGTGCCTTACATTTTCTTCAATAAAGCACAAACTTCATTTAAAATCCTAATCCTACACTCCATCAAGCACTCAGCATCTAATACGTGGCATTTAGCACCTCACAGAAGCCAATGGCAAAGAGAATTTTATCAGTGAGTCTTTTAAACCACATGTACACCCAAACTTATAACCCCAGACAGCACAATTTGGCACCTAGTAGAAAAAATAGAATGGAGTGGAAAACACTGAAAAATACTGGGAAGAACAAGGAAGGGCAAAAAACCAACATACCCACCAGGCAATTTCTGCTTTTTCCTTCCTTCTTCTGTTGACAAGGCTTAAAACAGGAAGGGATTTTACTGCTCTAGCTCAAGTCCCTTGTTAGACAACCACTCATGCAGCCTTTTCCCCAGCACAAATTGAGCACTACCCCCATGTCATCAAGTAAAGCAAGCAAGGGGCAGAGCCTCAGATGTTTCTAGCAGCTTTATTATTGCAAAGATCAAGGAAATTTGAAACATTCCCATAGAGGACACAACTGACCTTTCCGAGCGGACATTCCACTCTGATTTGTAGCAGTGGCGCAGTAGAAAAACAAATGTTCACTTAGTCCTCATATTTGTATGGTATCAGTTACCTTTAGTGAACTACCTTGATCCATGTCCTCTAGACCCTGGCATCTGTCAGTAGGATCTCCAAATCCAGTCTGAGCTTCTGTATCAGTGACTGCATTCACACTGGAGTGCAGGCTTGTTCTGAAGTTTATGAAAAATTGCCCATCTCTACCATATCTTAAAGCTACACATGGCAAAGACAAACCTTAATAAAGAAGCACTTCTTTTACAATCTTTTAAATGACTTTGATAAGTCACAGCATTCTGACATCAAATCTCTTGGAAAACAGCTTTATAAAATTTCTAAAACTGAGTAGTTGCTCCTGTTCAAATATGTTTGGGAAATACAGCTGGATTGTTAGCATTAAACAAGAAAACGAACAAGCAATCCAATGTTTTCAGTGATTATTCATCAGGGTTGATTTCAAGGAGGATTTGCATTTGTTTCTTCTACAATGAAGATATTTAGTACATAATTATTTGGGAAGACATGGCACCTAGGGGAAAAAATTATCAGTTCAGCTCAGAGATCCTAAGAAAACAAATGAATAAAAGCCAGTACGTGGCTAGTAAGAAGGGAGAGTCTAATGCTCACCTGTAAAACCATTTTCAGATAAATACTATGCGTGGCAATTCAGTATACATGTCAAGGCTGCCATCCTCAGGGAATCAGAGAGCTATTGCAGCTGACTTCCAAAGATGTTTTATGTCTGGACCTCCAGGGACTAACTCATGTAAATTAACTCCTCGAGAACTGGCCAATAAGACAAATATTAGGATACTTTAAATTTTCTTCAATGTTACCTTCCTTAACCACAGTCGTTCCCAAATGTTAGACTAAAACAGGGTCATTCAAGCCTCTTACTCATAGTGCTGTACAGAAAACTTTCCAGTACATTTCATAACAAAAAGTTTCCTTAACACATTGCCTGACAGCTAGGCACAACACTCAACCAGCACTACAATTTAGAGAAAGAAATGGAAGCTTAACTTTTAAAGGGATACTTAATTATTTCTCTTTCAACCATCACCGACCGTACCACCATAATTTGATCCTATCAGGGTTTAAATGGTAAATGAAAATCGTGCGACAATACACAGGAAATAAGGCCATTCCAACCATTTTTCATTTTGTGTCAGGACTTGGGAGCAGCCTTCTAGTAAAAACCACTCCTTCTCTTGACTTACAACTACTCATCCAGCTCCTTACAGAACAGAGCTCCTCTGCCCAAAGGCACTCTGGTACAAGCTGAGAACAGTACTTGCAATCTTCTAGTACCCACTTCATGCCCAGTTCCAATATTTCCTGTTTTCCACGAGACTTTTTTTTTCTAAACTGACTACTCCACATGCAGTATATCCTTCACCCTAGAGGTTCTTTGCATTAGGGGTTTTTTTTCAATTGAACTTTATAATTATAGTTTATAGTTTTTCAATTCAGTATACAAGGATAGCCTCTACACCACTTTAATTATTGTTCTTTTTGGTACAAAAGAGGGAACACTGAGACACCATGAAACTTGATTCAAAAATTCTGTTATGCTACTTTTCTTCCATGCTGCACAAGTCACATGAAGACTGTAAAAAACACATAAAGAAAGCAAAACCCCTTAAATAAGTTGCTTAAAAGAAAAAAAAAAAAGTGCTCCCACACATTAGTAGTAGACTGGCTGTTCAGGAGCATTCAACTGCCTTAGTTCTAGACAGTGATACCATTTGTTAGAGAGAAGTGGTTAGTGAAATCAAGTTTAAAAAGGCATTCACCAGTGGATTGCTGCCAAATGCCCATCAAAAGCTAATCAGTTTAATCAGTGATAGGCCTGGGTTAAATGAATTTGCAAGTTAGTTCAGATTGTCTAAGTGAAATGTTAGTATTAAAAAAATGAGCTTTTTCCCTACCTGTGATAAGTTCTGGGGCTACTGATATTCAAAGTTATCTACTAAAATCTACAAAGTTATCTACATCAAAATTCCAGTCATCACCAAAACACAGGTCCCAATTTACAACTTGTGATTTATCAGTCAGCAAAAGCCAGCCAACAGATCTGATTGTAATCACAAAACTGATAACCCATTTACTTCAGACAAAGTATTTATTCTGCATCAAGCCCTCAAAAGGTGTCTGTTGTGCTAACAGGAATTAACAATTCAGAGGAAAATGCACACATCCCAGCAGCGGCAAGTCTATGGAGAACTTTTCTTACAGTGAGATATTTGAGGAGCTCAGCCATTTTAAAGCATCAAAGTTCAGTCAGTTAACAGCCTTCATATAATGGGAGAAGTTCTTCTTGCTATGGTATAAGGTGACTGCTTTTTTTATCTTGCCTAGCAAAAATCACAGGAGAATCACTAGTTGGTAAAGTTGGGTTAGGTTTGTTCTTTCTAGGAACAGTAAATATAAGAAGTTACTAGAAAGACTTATTTAAGGTTGCAGTAGATTCACTATTTAAAAGTATATTCTATCCAAGAGGCTTTGCCACTCAGTTACTTGATTCAGTTATTACTTGTCACCTCAATATTGTGCCTAGAAAGAGTAAACAATATTTTGACAATAAACTCATGTTTAAACCTCACTTATTTTTTCCCTTCAACTTCACAGGAAGACTTATTGGGCCAAAAATCTCATTCTACAAGTCAAGGAAAATGGTGTTGTCTGTTTTCCATGTCTCAGAGAAAGTGTCTGCTCTACAACCCACACATTATGTTTCCCCTGTTCCTTCCATCACAGGAAGTGCAAGTACATCTACGGCAGGTCTCAGACTAGAAACTGGACCTCCCCTAAAGATCCCAGGCACAAGAAATACTCCACACTGCTGTCCGAGATTGTTCCAATCTTTTTTATTTTAAAGCCTTGCCCACTTAAGAGTGGGCTACATACAAAGCTGTGAAAGCCTTTTCAAGAACTGCTTGTTTGCTCATCATGAAGAGGTTACTAAGCTGTAGCCTGGGATACTTCAGTTCAAATCTGCTCTGGATTCTCAAGATGCATACTTCATGCCTGCATGTCTGAAAACAAAACAGGAGCCTCTACTCCAACCCTCATCATCTTCCGTCAGCTACCGCAATTATTTGCACTTCTACATTTAAATCCCTCTTTCTCACACAACCATAGAAAATGCTGCTTCCAAGAGATCAGCATTCACCATCAAACTCTGATCTCCATTAAGTTTAAATTTTCAATGTTATTCCAGGCCTGCTAATATATATCTTAAAAGCCAGGTGGCCTATCCTTTACTTCAGCAGTTCACCACTCATCTCACAAGTTCCCCAAATACCACTTTTTCCGAGCTTACTCTCTTTTTGCACTCTGTACTTGCCATAAGCATCGCTCTATAGGCACTTTATCCTCCAGATTTTCCCTTTTAGTACAACAACCCGTCTGTGACAAAATACACAGAAAATATTACTGAAAAATTGCTGAATATATTACATCCAGAAACTAGGGTTCACTATGACATTCAGAGTCATCCTGTGGCAACTACAAGCAGCACAAAACCCATCATGTACACCGCTGTCTTTTCAAGGACTGGCTTCTTGGCAGTTCATGAACTGCCTGATGCAAGATTTCCTCTGCTGGAGCCCACCCAAGTTCCACCCTTTCCTAGCTGAAAGTTTATTCCCTTCTTCAGTACTGGCAAAACTCAGAGTATCACAGCACATCTGAAAATTACTGGACAGTTTTTCAAATGCAAGATATGAAGAGATACTCAGAGCCAATGGGAAGGCACTCTGATGGCATTAGGACTTAAACCAGGAATTTGAAAGGTTTAATAGGAATAAATCCTCAAAATACTTGAACAGTTTGACAGAAAGAGTGGAAGCTTTGGAAAAAATTTGTATAAAGTCATTTTTCAATAGAGTAATAGCAAATGTTAAGTACTGTCCTGTTTGTCTGTCTTGATTATCAACATTAAACAAGGAGAATATATCAGTGGTCATTTTGGAGAAAACTGTCAA
Organism: Pyrocephalus nanus; assembly: GCA_038380795.1. Taxonomy (NCBI): domain Eukaryota; kingdom Metazoa; phylum Chordata; class Aves; order Passeriformes; family Tyrannidae; genus Pyrocephalus; species Pyrocephalus nanus. Next base: position 46,254,774 of record CM076259.1, read on the forward strand.
ATGTTTTCTATTAGGGTGTTTAAATTTACCTTTACAATGAGCACGACCAATTGTAAAATTGCTAACATTGGATTTCCTCAGTATTACATGTTTTATTAATGTAATTTATAAAACAATGCATTCCCCAAGTTGTAATAATACCAAGCATCAGTTACAACAGCAACTAGTAAAATGTTTTTGGCAAGACTGACAAATATAGCACTAGTAGATCCAGAATTGCTCTGTTCCCTGAAAGCTAATGAAGTTCTGAATCGGGATCTATTGAAAATGTATCAGTGCTCTTGACTCCACACAGCAGTGCACAGAAAACAACACTGGTATCACCTACATCTTGCCTACACAGCTTAAGTGTGTTATAACGTAAAAATACACTGGAGATCATTCATCTGCTCCTCCAAAATACCCCACAGGCACTGTACACACACATACGCAGACTAGGGAGGGGGGGACAATTGGCCTTTCCCCACTCCTCCAGTCAGTGCCCTACAAACAGAACAGGAGAAAAAAAATTTGGTTCATTGAGCCACTGAATATTTTGAAACAGTAGTTTGCATAAACACCAAGTAACAATAGGCTCAACTGCAGCTTAGCTTAGAGCATAAACTGTGATAACTACCTCTTTGTGAAAGAAACTTTAAAAAATTAGTTTGGTTTCTGAAGTATTAAATGCCCTCATTTGTTTTGAGTCTCAAGGGATCCGGCCCCTCAGCATCTTTGCAGAATCAGGATGCTGTTTAGAGAAGCACAGTCGTATGAACAATAGCCTCTGATTTGTTACAGTATTTATGACCCAATTTTAATTTCTACCCAAAGTCTTCGGTATTAATCAAAATTCAACACTAATTACAGCTGCCAAAGCACGTCTCTTCACTAGTACAGCCAAGGCAGACACACAGCCAGGTATAACATGCTGAACAAATTTCTCCCACATAAAAAATGTGCCAGCTCTCTTTCTTCACTAAAACACACAGGATTTTTTTTCTAGCTTGTTTTTATACTGTCTTCTAAGATTTAACCACTCCATACTTCCTACTCCACGTTTTCTTTCCATCTGAACTTGCAAAAAAAAAAAAAAAATCCCCATTTAGTATCACATTTTGAATTTACCTGATGAGCTGTTTCACCTCCTCTTTTAAATCATTAATAAGACACTCAATCTAACTGAGCCTGATATTTATCCTACAAGAACTGCTCTCTGCCTTGCAGCTCAAATTACTGCCACATCTACTATTTTTGCTTAAGGTCTTTCAGCAAGTTTTTAGTCCATGTGATATTTAGGCCCATGACGCTGGGGATTTTTTCATTAAGTTTTACAAGGAATAGCTTCCAAATGGCTTGCTGAAATATTTGTCACATGAGGTATTTCTCTACCTGCAAAATAATACTCTAACTTAATTCTTTTTAGGAGGAAATAGTATGCTTTTTCATTTACAGATACCAGCAGTTCATCTGTCACAGATCTATTATTTTCAAGTCTACCACAGATGTACCTTCCAGTGCTGGCGTTAATATTTTATGTAAGGATGGATGCAGAATTAACACTGAGGACTCTTACTGTCAACATACATACAGGGAGCCAATTTATTCGCAGCAGACACTGGAGAGCAGACAGACACAGCCTGGCTACAGAAGCCTAGACTTCACACCATGCAGTTCATCCTGTTGAAGAAGCTATTGGCAGCTGCAGCTCAACTACTTTCAGCACCTAAGCCAGCTATATATTTTATTAATTTCACAGTCAAACAACGGTTTGTTCCTGTACTTTAGGAGAAACAAATGCAGCACCCATATCTTATCTGCTGCCATCATCAGCCTTTCAAAACCCACTTGCTAATTTTGTAAATTGGGTAGCTAATCCCTTTATATTTGAAAATAAAGCTACTCTTCATTTACAGATGTCCTTTCATTACTGTGGTGAAATACAGATTCCCACCCATGTATCTGCAGAATCAATCCTTGCCTGAAACCATCCTGTAACAAACAACATGTTAATACAGCCTCTCACTGGGCAAAGCCTGCAGGAACAAGCATCATCACACACATAACTGATTTCATAAAGATCTGAGGAAGGTTAGGTGTCTCAAGTCTCCATAGCAAACTGGGAGCACAAATCATGTATTCAGTCTTCCAAAACAAGCATCAGAGATGCAGAGCCATCCCATTGCTTCTACTGGTGAAAGGCAAGAAGCTGAAAGAGATTCTCAGCTGTCTCCTTCCAGAACAGGCATTTCTGCCTCAGTATTCCCTGCTTCTGCAACCTGCCAACTTCAGCATGGCAATTTGACTTTACATCACTGCTGAGATGCTTTTTTTTAATTAAGGTGTGACTACGTCACATGCAGACAACACCTTGCATATTTGTGTTAAATTAGACAAGACATGACAATTTAAATTGACTTAAGAGTCAAATCCATATGATCCATAGGCCTATATAATGCATTACACTATATAATGCATATACAGTCTTGATGCTACTAGCACTTAAATGTTTGACACTCCAACAGGATCTTCTCATAACACCAGGAAATATGGTCCCAAAGCTCAGATTTCACTGCTGAAGAGTCCCAGGTAAGACATTTGTGTCACTGTCACCACTGCATGAATGGGGAAAAAAGAAAAGCTCACATTTTAGGAATTCTTAACAAACCACACTACAGACCATCTTTGAAAGAGTTACTTAGCACTAATACCTCTTCCTATCCTCCCCCCTGCCTTACATTTGAAAGAGATGTGAGAGGAATAATCAACAGTTTGTAGGCAAACAGTTTGTATGTTTCTTTAAAACCACTAGAATGTAGAGGAACAGAAATCCTCTTTTGTTCAGAAGCTTTCCACTCAATAAAATTCCCCATTTGTCTTTCCCTTCCTAGACTTCTTTCCTCTTGCTAATCAGTGCCAGACTCCAATTAGAATTGACAATAGAAGAAAGTCTTTTTATGATCTTCAGTCATCACTACATAAAACACCATACTGAACTCCATTCTGCGCTCAGTTCCTTCTTTTTCTCAAAGAGAAAACTTAAAATAAGTTTACTGGTTTTAATCCTTTTCTTGTTCTCTGGCCAAAACCAAAATTCTTTCCAACCCGTTCTGGACTTGGAGTGTGAATACTGAGCATGAGCTGAGCTTGTTTGCTGCACCTTCAGCTAAATTACTGCTGCCACCACTGTTCCTGCTCTCTACCATCTCGTAAAATATTGGCTTCTGCTGTACATATCCAATAAAGAAAAAAAATTAATCTTCCCCTAGACACAGCAAACTGGCAACAACATCACAGATCAGCCTGTCAGCCTGGTATGCAAAACTAAAATCCAAAAATTAACTAAAGGCCCAATGTGAAAAAGGTGAAAGGTGTATGGGTAAATAGGAAATGCAAACAGTGGTTGTAGAAGAGTAAAATCAGATATAAAAAAAGAGACGACGATTGTGAAAGATGTAGTTTCTAACATCAAGATACTGATGTCTTGTTACACTGCTGTATATGTATAAAATGGCTGCACACCTTAAAACATCAGCACAAATTCGAGAACCCGTGCCAGAATCCCACAATAAAAATGCCCCTGTTCTTTAAACACAAAAACACAGGCAAACTAGTAGGGAGGAATCATGTGTCACACATTAACCAAATGGATTTGGAACAGTATAAAAACTCCAAGGTAAGCTGACAGTATCCCCTTCCCTCTTGCACTGTCCACTCTCCAAGCTTCTTGCTGTGACCTCGGCAGCTTATGTTTTTCAGTAAAGCTCTTCAGGCTCACTGTAATTCCCTCTATGTTAAGAGGACCCAGGAAAATTCACACTGCTGTAGAGAAACTGTAATGACAGACCTGCCTCCATCACACCATGGGACACCTAGGACTGAGAGAAAAAACTCTTTTCTGTTTTCACAAACTCCATCTAACCCTTGCATGCCAAGGAACAGAAAATGTTGCTGCCAGTCACTGAAAGAGCAACAAGTCTGACCCCTTGTACCACCTGAGGTGCTCGACATGACCAATCCTCTAAGTGAAGGACTGCAGAGACCAAGCACTAGCTTTACCCCAAGAGATGTCTACAAAAAAGCCAGAACTCCTGGAACATTTCTTCCCCTTCCAGCACAGCTGTGAACTGCACATCAGGAGCCAACCTTTGATAAGAGGCACTAATACCATTAAAAAAAGAGCTCTGAATCAGTAGAGCTTTTTATATACTGTAATAGATCCTAAATGTATAAAAATATTAATATTGAGCTCTCAGGACTAAGGATATGGTATTGGGTCCAGGATACATGCTTTTGAAAGGTCCCAAAACACTTATTCATCTAATAAACCACAAAAGCTCTAAAGAAGCTGTTGCCATCTGTTTACTGGACTTTGACATTTCTATATGATCCTCTCTCCACCCTCACTGCTATCTGGAGACAAAAGAAGAAAATTAAAACTAGGACTGCATTCTTTAGTCACAAGACTTCTCTTGAGTACTGAAAGCATCTCCAGAACTTTGCAATGTATAGTAAAACAAACTGCACTATGGGCAGATTTGAAGCTTTAACTCTACATTTCCTTATTTCTGTCATGTAAATCAGACTCAATTTCTTTTGCATATAGTTCTCTTCAATTTAATGTGAATTCATTTACTACTTGCAATTTGAAATAAACGTTGTTGTTTTAAGCCAACAATTCAAAAGTAGTGGTTGAGGAGGAAAGAACAGTTAAGTGACAGCTTTCCTTTGATCCTCAGGTCTTCACAGTTAAGTTACTTCCTGGTTAAACATTAGAAAACAGAATTCAAAATAGCAGTGCACTGGACAGCAACTGCTGGGTCCATCGGTCTCCACTAGGGCATGCCCTGCTTTTATGAGGTATGTCAGCCCAAACGGGATGCCTGTGCTCTGTCCATATTGATTGCCAGCTTAACCACAACATGAAAAAAAAAAAAAAGTGGTCACAGGAAATAAAAAATACCTGCAGCTTCTTGTCCATACAACCAGCATGAACCTTGCATATACCTGTAGACAAACACCAGCTTCTTATAAACCAGAAAATCATCAGTAGTCATCTGTTTTAAAAATAGTCATGCAATATTTACACTCTAAATGTGAAGGTCCTTCGTATTTTAAAACTCTAAAAATAAAGTTCAAAATGTGAATAATAGTCACCTTGTCCTGGGGAGAAGAAAATTTCTCAAAGTTTTTAAGCATTGCCATACAACAAGGTACTGAACCTTTCACAGAGTTTTCAGAATAGTATTCAGTAGTTTTTAAATTACTTTATCACATCTTTGACTTACCTGATGTCCTTTTACTGTATGCTATTGCCACTAATATTTTTTCCATTTTGTTATCTGTGGTAACAAAACAGGTATCGCATACCTCTGATAGCAGGTATCACAGGTATCAGTCACTGTCTGAGTGACCATACACTGGAACAGACTGTCCAGGGAGGTTGTGGATTCTCCCTCAATGGAGATATTCAAGATCCATTTGGATGCAATACTGTGCCACATGCTCTAGGATAACCCTGCTTGAGCAGGGACATTAGACCAAATAACCCACTATATTCCCATCCAACCTGACCTATGTGGTGATTCTGCAATTCTGTATCACCCTAAGTCCATTGTTAGAAGCAGACATGGCCAAAACAGTTGAACAGGGTTTTAGCTGACCAAGTACAGCAGGACAGTCTCCCAGAATGACTCTATTGTTGTCAACAAGTGTGAAGTGGGCTTCCCAGATCTTTTTTCTTAAATCACCACTGTTTACTTCACCCATTCAACCAGCAAATCCTATGAATGTGCTAAGAACTCCTGAGCTCAGCAATTAAAGAAAAAACATTCATTAGATTCTTACACTTGGGTAGGATAAAACTTAGTTCTATGTTGCCTTTAAAAGTCTACCCTAACAAAACATCCCTGAACAGCTTAGATTTCCAGCCCACACATGTTGGTTATCAAAAGAAACAGACATGAGAAACAATGAAGAAGAAAGCTTGCACAGATTTCTTCCTCAGACTCCTAAAACCAGCTGTACTGAAAAAACAAAGCTAAGTTAGCCACCCAGAACCAGTGGAGGGACCGTCACAAGCACCATGGGTTAAAAGCAATCATATTTGATACATGGAAGGGAACTGCTTACAACTGTTGCTTGATTTTTTTCCTTCCAAGATGCAATCAGAACTTCTTAAACAACAGAACACAGATACATCTTGCACAGTAACAAAAAAATTCAGCAACTGCTTACTGCTCTGGAGGTTGTCCTTAATTTTAACTCAGTCCCATTCTTACTCCTGCTATATCAATCAACATTCAAAAGTCTACAAAGAACCTGATATGAGCAGCAGAAAATCCCATAGTACAGTTACCTTCCATTTATAAAAATCAGAGCCAGGTCAGGTCTCAAAATACGTCAATATCAATTCTGACAATTGTATGAACTTTTGTCAGTTTTTGTCAGTTTTAAGGATGCTCATTGGGGAATGGGAGAACAACACACAAAGGTCCCATAAGCAGCCCTCAAAAGAGCCATGACATGCTCACATATCTAATCTGTGGCAATGACCTCAACAGCGTCACAGTTAAGTCTTGGACACACTCATACCACTACGGCAGCGTACAGAGCCATTGCATTTCCTGGACAAAATCACTGACCCACCATTCCAAGAGACCCATTCCACAGGGCAGACTGGATTTGAATGATCTGTCTGTACAATCCAGTACCAAGGCACATGGAAGTACCTCACTTGGAGGATGAGGAATGTAAGGTAGAAAGTTTTAGAGAAATTTGGCACTGACTTGGACACTGAATACATCAGATGCAAAAATGACCCTCCACCTTCTGAGTACAGACACTTCTGAGCTTAACATTCCACCAAATGAAAGACTAAAACCAAGAGTGAGTACTAAACCAGGCCAAATGGTTCTACATACATAACAGAGCCACCTTTCATGAGCTGCAGAAGACCTTCCAGCCTCCACAGAAACTGCCAAATCCTGCTTCTCCACTCAGCAAGACCAGTTCAGACAGCAATCTTTCAATGTTCAGCACATCCTTCTGAAGAATAAGAAGCTATTCTGCAGAAAGATAATAGGCATTTGAGTTCTGTCTTCAGCCCAGCTATGTGCAGTTACTAGCCTGTCTTAATTTTGAGACCCTAACACAATGTCAAGGTTTTTTTGTTAATTTTTAAGACTTCTCGGTTCTCCCTTATTAGTGCCCATAAGTACTAGCTCTTTCAAGATGACATGTAGTTAGATAAACATAGGTAACATCCTACACAGATTCAGACGTTCTGATCAAAGTGTCCCCTGTAGAGGGCACTGCGATACAGAGCAATTTAAAGTATAAGTGACATGGGAAACAGTAAGGTAAGGGGGATATGAAGGAGGAAGATATTAAAAACATTATAATTTTCAATGCCTATCACTGTATCTAGACACTATGGGAGAAGCAAGTTTAGAAGAGACGAAAACTTCAGGGAACACACACGCCAAAAGGAGATATCAAAGCGGCCTTCCCAAAATAGGCTGGAGCTATATAAACCTCCTTTTTCAGAGAAAACACAAGAAGAGCCAATTGGTAAAGGCAGAATCCAAGCCTCTATCATTTTAATCCTTCCAGTTGTGTTGAGAACACACAGCCCCTCAAGCTTAATGGTAGTTCTGCTACAGCAGAAAATTAGTTTTTCGTCACATTTTGGAGTATACTTTTTCAAGTCCTCGCACATTTGCTAGCTTCCCTTTTTTTAGAAGTACTAAGGAGAATGACTAGCACAGGGAAAAAGATTTTTCTTTTTTAAAAGATGAGTTTAGTATTGCTCTGCATAAGCAGGTGAACATACCTTACAGAAGATTCTGCAAAGAAGTATTTCTGTTCTTTGTGGGCAATTGTACAAAGGCAAGTTTAAACCCCCCCCCCCCCCATCCCCAAGAGCTATCCCACCACAAACACAGGTATTTTGCTAAATGGTTTCCAATGGGGCAGCCTTGATTGCCCTGCAGAATATAGTGGGATTTACTCCTAAAGTCAAAGGAAAAGCAAGTCTACAGATCTATATGTTTCAAGCACATAAGCAAGCCAAAAACTGAATAACCACTGGAGCCAGTGCCTCTTTACTTTTCTACTCGTGAACTCAGAAGAGCTGGCTTCCTAGTCCAGCCTGTTGAATCAAATCAGGTTAAATCTGTTTTTCTCAAGCAAGTTTTGTTTTTATTATCATGACTTCAGAGATATGAACAACAGAGAAATATATCTAAGCCTAGCCATTCTACTCAGTGTAAGGTCAGATTTTTCCAAATACCTAGTATGGATTCAGCTGTGCTCCTACTGAACTCAGACATACTCTAGAGTCAGCCTCCACCAACACTAAGCACTTTTGGAAACTTTGACCAGAGCTATTTTACCAGTTCAGTGTCCTGCATATTACTACAGTACACTAAAGGCCAGAGTTCTCATCAAGGCAATTCCCAGCACTACTAAGAAGCTTACAGAACAGACTATTACTGCCTCTGTAATTTTATAGCCTGTGCTTTTAACAATGGAAAATACAGTATTTAGGTGGACCTGTGGGATAGAGCACAAGACTCCACTGAATCTTATGAAAGGAGTAATATCACAGTTGTTTTGAGTCTTATTTCTGAATGCAGTGCAGCACCACATATTCTTTAGAAGCCTCTGTCCTTTGTAAATTCAAGCATCAGGATATTAGTGAAATTCAAATGTTTGGAAGGCAAAAATAAGGATTTCCATAAAAGCAAGGAGTATTCTCAAATCCTGTCCTAGGAGAAGTTTTGACTATAAAGTTTTATAACTACCCAATATTTAGAGAAGGAAATTCAGAATAGTAAGCACTGATCAAGATGAGGTTACCTATTTCCTCATGACATTCTACAAACCATTACAAGAAAACAGAAAAGGTAAAATATTTCCTTGTCATTGCAACCTGGTGAGCAAGGAATTAAGGAGCTCTTCTACACAGTCAGAAGCCTTTACAAAACAGCTGCAAGATTGCAGAAAGGTACCAGACCCTTGGCCTCCATCCAGCCTCATAGACCCGCAGGGAATTCCTAAGGAGGAAACATTCAGTCACTCCCTGGCAGACAACATACTGTTCTAGGAACTCAGGAAAAAGGTATTTGATGCAACAAACAAGAAGCAGTTAGAAATAAGGATGACTGTGTCAAGAGTCTAATTGTGCCAGAATGCCCAAACAGGAAAAAAATTGCATAACTGAGGTCCAACAGAGAATCGGAATGTCTGACACAACTTGGATTTTGGAAGAAGCTTCAGTTGAGGCAGGGCAGTGAGCTGCAGTTAGCCTACACACCATCTTATTAAGAAACTGTTCTTACGAAACACAGAAAGTGTATACACCGAGTGTTTTTGTACACTCTGTCAGAGACCACATATTATATACGCAACACAAGCTATCTTGAAAGAACTCAAACATTTTGTTGACAGCTAAGTTACAAAGTTATTATCTATAATTCCACTGGCAAACTGGAAGAACTGGGTAAGCCAATAGTAAATATGCACCACCCCCTAACTGTAAAAAAAACAAAAGACAAAGACACACAAAACAAACAACCCCCCTCCAAAAAAATAACCCAAAAATTTTTTTATTAAAGAGACTGGTGATAGTACATGCTTCCAAAATTATTTTTACAAAACAGAAGGCTACAATGAAGTGATACAAATAGTTTGAGGTGGGTTTCACAAGCATGACCTTGGTGTACTACCTCTGGAATAAAAGCCGGAGACCTTTAGCATTCATACCATGACCCTCAACAGCTTTGCATAGGAAATGAAGAATATTATATTCAGTAAAGAAGGCAGAGGGAATTTCAGTGAGAAGGAAGTAATTGTTCAAGTTGGAACCTCACCAAAACACAGGGGTTAACACACTAACACTTGTGGAAAGAAAAATATACCAGTACTATGAATTTCTCATGGAACAGAAGGTATTCCAAACCACAGTTTTATCTTTCTTCTAAAATAGCATACGTTCCAGCAGCATAGTGTTTTCTCATGTGCAGTATCTATGGAATGTTTATTTTCCAATTCAGGAAGTGTAGGGCTAAACATAGCCCTGCTGGCTGGTCCTGCTCAGAAACTGAAGAGACTAGTAGCAATTTGGACAAGGTACTGCAGTGTGGTGAAGAAAACGATACTGATACCATTTGGAACTGTTTGCAATATTATCACCCCACTGCTCAAGACAGAAATTTCTCTTGCATTTTATGAAATACATCAAGTGAAGTGATAAGATTTTGGGGTTTAGGCTCACAACACAAAAAGGCAACAAATGAACTTTAAAAATAACAACTAGGGTAAACAGCACTTGGAGGAGAAACTTGTTAAGTTTTTTATCAGGACATAAAATACAGAAAATGTGCCTTTCCTTGAACTTTTTCCAAATACATGCTGGTAAGTGAATTTGCTAGTAAGAACAGTAACAGAAAGAGCAAGTTCAGGTGCAGTAAAATATTTCATGAACAAATTTTTCATTCATACTCACACTTATGGGTATGAGAATTCACTCATCTGGTCATCCCATATAAACAAACTCAACACTATAACAGACATTTTACCAAATATTTTCCCAAATTGTGAACAGCAGTGGAAACTGGAACACTGGCTTAACTTTGAGATCACTTCCTCTGAATTATTTCCTCATCTGAAGTACAAGGCAAGAAACACAAAATAATTCTTAGTGTAGTCACAGTCACAATAATGGCACAAAGTTAAGCAGTAAGAAATGTTTGGCCGTGTAGCAGGAATCATTCAAGTTCAGGCTGTCAGACAATTAAGTAGTTCCCCAAGAGAAAGAACAAAACATGCTTTACCTGTGTCTTTCAAAAAACAAACAGTCAAAACAGCATTAATTGTTGTTGACTGTTTATATACCTAATGTAAATAAAGATAATCCTAGGGAAGTGAACAAGTGATTCATGGACATTTCTGACTTAATAAACATGTATTGCCTCATGAAATACTACTCTGAGTCTGGGATGTTTACCAATGCGTCTAATTGATACAGCCATATTTTGGAGAAACACTAATGCACTCAAGATTAGAGTCAAGTCTTGGCTTTTTGACTTGCCAGTTGACCAGACAAATGATTGAAAACAACAGCAATTTTTCTCCCTTTTAAATACTAGCTATGTATTTGAATGATTTAAACTATGAGTGAGATTCAGGAGCTGTCAAAGCTCAGAACACTGATTAACAAGAACAAACAGAAGCCAGAACGTTCAGTAGAAACTCACTCTGTCACTCAAAGGACAAAATAATTACCAAAATTTCTAAGACCAACCTCTCCTAAAGTTGGTCCATATTAGCTTTCCAACATAGAATTGGTGGCATTTTGGAAGTTTACTTAGCTCTTGCAAAGCAGCCAACAGGCTTTTAAGAAAAGTAACCATAAAATCCCAAGATCACTTACACATCCCTACATACACACTGAATAGTTTAGGCAATCATTTCTAATCATCTGTGAGTATTCTTTATTCAGGAGTGCAAAGAGCACCACAATCCTGCAACCCCAAGCCTTCCTCCCACCTCAATTATCTAAAAACTTTAAAGCTGTCATAATGGTTCTTCCCTCATGGCTTTCAAAGTCATGAGATGAATATTGCTGTCATGAGTTGTCAGAAATAGAACAAGAAAATCAGCATTGATAATTTAGTAGGTGACAGATGAGAGGAAACAAATGTACATACAGCAAAGTGTAACATCTATGATTTTCTTTGGGACCAATTAACATTAGAATTGGCTTGCATACTCAATAATAATTGCATTGCTCATGAAAATGGGGATCTAATCTAATAAAAGCCAACAGGACATTTTTTTGATTTAATAAATAAATACATTCTTAACTACAGCACAGAACAATCATTTTGTCAAATACTAACACTAGCAACAATATGAGACTTAAGGGCATAAATATTTAAGAAGTATTCCAGATGTTCATTTTATGAGCTCTATTACTGTCTCCTCCAAATGATGACAAAAGACCAGAAGCACCCAAGCTACGGCCTTATAACTCAGACTGCTAAGGCAACTTTACTCATCTCATCTCATTGCTTAGCTGATGAAGGGACACTAGCAATTAGCAACAGGTACTTCTTTCCTTCCCTTATCCAACCTCCTGTTTTCAGGTCATTAAACCCCTTCCAACACCCAAGCAGGCACACTCTAATCAAAGGGTATGTTTATTCCAGAACATTTCGTGGCTGTTCTCAGAGTAATGCTTGTGGGCTCATGTCCTTACCCTTGCATACTACACACAGTAGCAATGCAGATGGAAAAACAAGGGAGTTTGTTGTTGCTGGGGGGGGGCCGTTTAAAGAACAACCATTTTCTCAGCTTGTTTACTTCTTTACTCAGTTCCCAACGATTATTGCTACAGCTCCAATATTGCTCAAGGTACTGAAAGCAACAGTTTGTGGCACTATCACCTAACAAAGCTGGGGAGGTTGGGCAGAAGCCCTCCAGTCAGTATTCATGCACTGGGCAACAACTACACATGCCTTTCACACCTAAAAGCAAGCAAAATCATGATGAACTAGTAGCCACGAGATGGCAAGAGCTCCTGTGGAAATAGCAGAAAGCCACAAACATTGGCATTGCCGGATTTCCAAAGTTTCTGCTCATGCTACAGTGCTGTATAGATAGATATCTCCATAAAACAGGACATCTGATAAAAGTATAGTAGAAAAGTTGTCAGATTTTACAGCAATTGAGACATTTTTCTTGGCTTTCCTATTGCCTGAAACCCCTCCAAAAGGGCATCAACTCTTTGTTCACTCAGATGAAAAGCTGCAGGATCTAAGTCTACATTTGGAAAAGAGAATTACTCCACTGAAACAACATCCTAGCACCATCACCTCAAGCAGTATTACAGAAATGGTCAGTAATGCAAGAGGGGAAAAAAAATAATGCTAAGGCAGCCCAATGACATAAGTAGTCCCAGCCTTACACTACACACCGCTATGGACATGCTTGTTTTGTTGTGCTTACATCTGTAAGACAAATTAAAAGACCACCTCTAACTGTCCAACCATTAATTTTAAGTACTGAAGTACTTAGAAACTGCTTGGAATTATTTAATGTCTAAAATGCTGGTGAGTTGCTTCTTCCTGATACAAGTCTTGTTAATATGGTATTAAACCCGTAAAAGGCATAGTCACTATCACCTGTAGTAAAATTCTATTAAACAACAAAAAAACGTTACCAAAGCACAATCATAAAAAAGAAGTTTTTCTGAAACAATACACATTTCAATTACAAGTATTTCAAGGTAGGCCCCTTGGCAGAGAATAAAATATGCTGCCATAACACACAAGTTATAGATTTCTCTGCTACTTTTATATTCAAAGCCAAACACGGCAATCTGCTGTACAAAACTAGCTAGTGTAAAAACACTAGATGAGTGATAACACTCCATTTTGTTATTTAAAAAATAATGTCATTTGTACCTAAGCCTTAACATTTGGTTCTCTTACAAAACATCAATAAAAACAGGTTCTTTAAGGAACATTTTAAAACCTGAGACAGGCAATCAACAGTTCAGATCTTATAAATGAAGCCATGAGTTCAACTGCCCTAAAAACAACACTTACTTCCACTGAAAAGTAAATTTTGCTTGCTCTCGACGCACTGACATCCCAGTCAGTAAGAAGGAAGATAATAAGATCTGTCAGTCTCTGGAAAAACTTTTAACAAACAAGGCTTTTTCTTAAAGAGTTGTTTGATTTGATTTTGCTTGCTTTACCAAGTCTCCCGAGGGGTATATTTTACTCCACTGTGCCACTGGCCTGCTAGAAACACTGTAACAGTGGAAGATTTAACCCCATCACAAGATACCATCTCTCCCTCTTAATGCAAAATGGAGCCAGGTTTACTACAGTTTCATTTTAAGAGATTACCCCTGAGAATCAAGTTCAACTACAGTTTATGCCTAAAGCCCAGTAAATGAATATACAGTGTATCTTAAGTATATTTAAAGAAAAAAAAAAAAGAATGGCAAATGCAGCTAAACTCCCCAGAGGAGATGAAAATATTTTAGTAAATTTATGAAATATTAAGTCCCACGAATTTATGCAACGTTAAGAATAGCAACACAACTCCTCCTAGAGTGGTTAAACATCATACTACTTAGTCAAATATCCAGATCACCCTCCCAATTAACATTTTTGTTTGAAGACTAACTACTTAATTTGAAACTTCCTCTTGCCATGGCAATTACATTTTAAAACTTTTCCCTGTGAAGTTTAAGTGCACTATCTTATTTTACACATGAAGTACTATCAAAACCAACCCAGAGCAGAAAAAAAAAAAAAAAATGTTTTTCTTGCCTCAGTACCAAGCACCTGGCAAGTAAATGGAAGGTTCCTGCAAAGCCTAAAGGTTATTAAAAGCATTCCTCCTTTTCCCTGGGGACTTAAAACTCAGTTATTTTCATTCCTCCTTTTAAGCCTATGAAATTACATCATCTTTTCCCTTTTGATTTATACTTTATAGTATTTTTTCCACATTGTTCCTCAATTTGCTAATTCACTAATAAATAAAACTCCTGTTGGCTCCCATAATGAAATAAGAGAGGAAATGCCCAGTATTGCATGTTTCTTTACAAAACAGGATCATTCATTATCTTAATTACTTATATTTTGTGTATAATTTTAATAATTAGCAATTTATTATTTGTTTCAGCTACATAGGTCTTTGACTTGTCAAATCTTCGAGAAAAAACTAACAAACTGCCTTGGAAGGATCTCTACCAAAGCACTGTGATACAGAGTACAAAAGTAAGAGATTTCTATTTGCTCAGTGTTTGTTAACTTCCCCACAAATAGAGCATAAGTCTACACCAGGAATCAATTCCCTTCCTGGGCACTTGGTGCTAAGTCCAAGCTAACTTTATACCAACCTTCTTACTGGCCCTACATCTGGGCCTGTTGCATTCAAAAGATTGCTGCAATTGTGTTAGCTTTCCCTTGAAAAACTCAGTTGTTTGCTCCCATGAAACAGCTGCAAAAGTAAGACCCTCTGCTCTAACACCTAATGCCCTCTCGCTTTAGGCCCCTCCCCAAACCTAAAAAAAATTGAAAAAATAAATCTTCATTCACTCCTATTATATATTCATACAAATTGACACACTAACTATCAGAGAGTACAAACTGATACCCTCTGAGCCTTCTCTAGGCTGAAGACTTGCAATTCTCTCAGCCTCTCCTCATATGAAAGATGCTCTAGCCCCTTTAACATCTTTGTGGTTCCTGCACTGGACTGCCCATTAAACCTGTTTGCATCTTGTATTAAGGATCCCAGAACGGGACACAGCATTCCAGATGTGGCCTCACCAATGCCGAGTGGAGAAGGAGGATCACCTCCCCTCAGTCTTTGGCAATGCTCTTTACCTTGCAGCCCAAGGTATTGCTGGTCTTTTTTTGCCACTAGAATTCATTGCTGGCTCGTGGTCAGCTTGTCCACCCAGACCCAAAGATCCTTCTGGACAAAGCTGCTTTCCAGCTCAGCAATACCCACAGTTTACTGGTGCAAGGGGTTGTAACTCCCAAGCCACAAAACTTTGCATCTCCCCTTCCTGACCTTCCATGTCACAGTTGTCCCAAGATACCAGGAACGAGAACATATACACATACAGTCCCTCAAAGCTGCATGATCTTTCCAAGTTAAAAATGATTCAGCTCTCCTGCCATACAGAAAGTAAAGCAGGTTAACTTTTGGTTTTCCTTTTCATATTTCTAGGAAGGCTCTTATTTCCTTCTGAAATAGTCATGACATAGGACCACACCTGTGTACAGCTAAACCCACAAAAGGCAATAAATTCTGCTGACATATAATAAAGCAAGCACTAGTCTAACATTTAAATAGGGCAAACTGCACTGTTACCCACATGCTCACATAAAATTTTAAGTCAAGAAAAATTCATCCAGAGACCTTCTCTAGAGCTGAACTGAACAGTATCACAAACTTTTTGCTTACAAATGACTACATCCATTCTCCTCCTTCTCATCAGTGTCTGCTATAATCAGGCAATCAGGCACAATGTTTTCTCATGATCTTTCATCATTTCATAAAAGAGATCGAACTCAACTGGGACTGACTGTGGCAAAAGGAATGGCATTATTAGATAACAATTTTAGTGAACGACTTGCTTCCTTCTCCATAGGAACAAGGAAGACACTAATAAGCAAGCTGCTTAGTAGTAGGGTGCATAGTAGGTTGAATTTCACAGGCTTCACACCCATTTTGTTACTTGAAAAAGCCACAGAAATTTCTTACCTGCAACAAATGACCGCTTTACAGGAGAGTGCCAAGTCTAGAAAGCTCTGCCTGACTTCAAATGAAAGGGCATACTTCAGTGTGTGGCCATCAATAATCAGGGCAATATCATTTTCCTTGCCCAGCGACTCCCCCAGACTGGTACAATGTTGAGTCAGAGAGGCTCTTGTTGCCTAAAGAAAAAACAGAAAGAAATCATGTTTTTTCATAATATAAGAAAAGTGCATCCAAACTACAGCAAGGCATCTCCAGACTTTGCAACAGAGCTCAGAATACGCGCACGCAAAATCAGCAGCAACATGAATTTGTGCTTTCACAGGACTTCATGCAGAAATATTAAGCTGTCACAAATCAGCAAAAGTTGCCTCTGCTCGCTTAGGAAATCACATCTTGTTTCACTGCATACTCCAGAATCTCCCCTACACAGTCCTGCATGATGCATGTGCCCACAGTAGTTGGCATACATCCTTTTCAACTGTAGCCCAAATGAATTAACTTCCCTGGGCAAAACAGCTAGGAGGAGAATCAGGCCACTTTCACACAAAGGGGAGAGAAAAGTTGGGGCAGGGGTTGGGAGGCAGGGGGCAGAGAGAAAGAAAGGAAGTTGCTTTGCAATTCATTTTCTCTCACCCCACTCATTGATACAGTAGTCAAAACAAAAACTCACTCTGATTCACAAGAAAATTAGCCCCAAACTAGAGAAAAATTTAGAGATTAAGTTAATGAGTATGACAGAGTGCACAATTCAGCCCTTTCAGACTCAGACTACCTTTTGCACCTTCTTCATTACAAGAATGACTGCATTATTCCCTGTTTCCCCATTAAAACGTGAGGGATTAGATTTATGATTTCATGACTGTACGCGAAAATTTAACACAAAGTAGATGACTGTGCTTAAACCTTTAGAGACCAGAGCTGAGAAAATAAGGGTATGTCTTCAGGGAAAAAAGCTATTTTATCTAGTTCAATACTACTATGCAGTGACAACATTCACAGAAATCTCAAGCATGGCATAAGGGATACAGTTTCAGTAATGCTATCAATAATAAAATTTTATTCCAAGAACCCCCAGCTCTGGAAACTTGGAGTGTCATTTCTTTGTCTTTACTGCTTCCTCTCAAATGTTGCTCAAACATTTTTCTTGCTCTCAAACGCAGAATTAGCCCCCATCCTTTTCCTGAATGGACCCACAGGATTAAAAGCTTCACTGACTATTTGAAACCAAGGGCAGTCCCTGCCCTTATTTCCTGTCTAGCACTTTGGGCACTTCAGGAGAAACACCCTCATTTTTCACCTGACCCAAAGTAGTATGAAGGGCCATGGCCCAACCACTCTCTCCCACAGAGGCAGAGGAGAACCCTGAGGGCAAGTTCAGGAGGGTTATTCAATATCCATCACCCGTTGCTCAAAAGAAAAAGCCACATGACAACAGCAAGTCTTATAAAAGGTAATGTTTGTCATCAGATGAGATTACTGGTATCTCCACAGCTTATTATCATGGCTATGCACAAGCCTTATCCAATTCGTGCCCTGGTTATGGAACTTTATTCATCTTATACAGGATTAGCAACAAGGTTAATAGTACCTCAAAAGGCTATAAATTAAGGATTACAAAGTAGGCGCTTAATTTAACCAGCATTTTATAAAACTCTTACTATACTCATCCATACACAGGGCTAACTTACAACCTAACAGTTTATATAGTAAAAAAAGCACGAACTATTATTTCCGTTTCTTCCAACTACTTACAAATGCTATGTTTTAAAAATGAAGACAAACTACTGCTCCTGTAGACCACTGCAATTAAGCAGAATTAACTAGACCCTAAACTCCCTGGGTATACATATAATGAAGACTTCCTAAGGAAGCAGAAGAACAAACATTTGGAGACCATGGGCAACTATATCCTTTTGTGGGCAACTCATTACTGGTAACTAGAGTAGAAATCCCTACTTTGATACCTAGCTTTTACTCTGTGTTTGACATCAAGGGATAAATTTCTTCAAGTCACATCAAGCAAAACTAAATCAATCCTTTACTAAAACAAGCATAGTGCAGCAGAAATCAACAGTAATCTTAAGCAAGTACCTGGATCAACTCAGGCCTCTGGGATATCTCTGCCTTTTTACTGAGTACCCATCAAGTATAAATGGAAAGTCTGTCAGAACTTCTGACAAAAACAGAGTATTAGAAGCGAATATTACAAGCAGCTCACTTAGCCATAATAAACTTTGTTTTCCTTCCCTCAAGATTTTCTTTAGACACACAAAGCATCCAGATGCTCTGGGGGAAACTTGGAAAGGTGCCTGTCAATCAGACCTTATTGCACTGGCATATGAATTTCCAACAAATACTAAAAATACACAGTCTTAAGTAAAAGTCAGAAGGCGCAAAAACTGCAAAGTCCAGCAGTTTAGTAGCCCTGATTCAGTGGGCTATTCTAATAAACATGGACACTTCGTTAGGCAGTAGAGGACATGTACAACTGCTTAAGCTATGTGTTCAATTACAGCAACATGATCAGTTTAGAGCTTCACAAGGGCTTAAAAACTCGTAAGACCACTGAGCTTCAGAGTACAACTATGAAAAAAAAAACTGACCACAGAACTCAAATTAAGGTAGATAAGGAAATTAGGTTTTAATTTATTTTTATTCTACTTTTGCACATTTGACATGATTGAGGGTCTTGCTTCTAGAAGTATGAACAAGTTTGACAGATGCATTTAAGGGAAATAGTTATGGTCTCTGTGCTTGAGTTAAATTCAAGACATGATGCTATGTTCCATAATCAACCTATCTCTTGTGCTTTTCCTGTTTGTTTTTCCATTTCCATTTTAACAAGTCACAACCACAAATACAAACCTTGAACAGAGCATTTACTTGCATTGCTGCCTTAAAATAAACTTTCAGATGTTATTGTTCTCTGTGTGCATAGTTTCCATCCAGAACACCAAGTAACATTATTAGTGCCCTATTATAAATCTTCACAGCATAGTGTAATTTGTTGACAGGCAGAAAACAAAAACAGAAGCAGAGTCTGTGTGGTCTTTTCTCTGGACTGCACTCTCAGGATCTTTAATAAACTTCTGATGTGCCTGTATAATCTCACTTTCTAAAACCTCAGAAAAACCCTGCTTTGCTTCTGAATTAGGAAACTGACTAACAAATTTTGGGATTTTCCCAGGCTATTATTTTGTAGGTTGACAGAGCAAATACTAATACTTTTCACTTGATGCTTAAAGTCAATTGGTAAATCAATGCAGTCAGAGTCAACTTTATCAGAGCTCCGCTGAATGCACTAAAAACAAGAGCAGACTCCTCATACTGCAATAAAAAACATTAGGAACATTACTACATAGGCTATATAACTAAATCTTTAGCATTTTTTTTGTATGTGCCTTGGGGTGGGTTTGTAGTAGTTGTTGGGTTTTTTGTTTAGTGGAGATTTCCCAATCCCTCCCATGAGAGCTTACAAAGTGTGCACACTACAGCAAAAAATGTTGGTGTGTGAGGCAATTCAGTATCCAACACAGAACCCCAGTACCAGACAGGTGCCAAAAAAAAAAAAAAAAAAAAAGAAAAAACAATAAAACAAAAAACCAAAGCTACATCAGTAGGACCTGCAAAAACTGGGTGCCAAACACTCCAGCAGGATAAAAGCCATTCTCTACGCTTACCTTACAAAAAAGCTGATACTCAAAGAACTGGACAATTATTATAAGACAATCAGCTCCCAAATCCCCTCTACTCCTTCCTCCCCTGCATTTCCCTGCCAAGACTCAAAGTCACCAAGATGACAGCAAGAGACAGAAACAACAGAAATCTGGGCAGCCACTACACTCATGTTTCATGATAATCATATAGTGATACATGGCCCACAAGGCAAAAGATCTTGGGAAGAGAACGTGCCAAGTAGCATCACGTAGGCAGGAATGCCTCTTCAGCAGCAGTAACACTGGGACTTCTGAGCTATGGGATTACAGCAGAAAACCCAAGAGGAGAAAATACACTAACATGACTCATGGAAAAGAAACTTATGTATCAAAATTCCTCAATAATATGCAAGCAAAAACTATACAGCTCCATTTGAAAATCCATTACCTCTAAGGCTCCTGTAAAGCCAGAAGTAGAAATATTAGCAGGGACATTGTTCTTTTACTAACTCACTGAAAACAGCATTATGGAGAGATGCCTCTGAAAATTACACATTTCTAAAACTGAATTTTAATATTACATCCATTCCTTAGCTTTACAGGAAGAAGAGACTATAAGGACACTCTCTAGAGTTGAAAGCCAAGAGAACCTTCGAAAGATAAACAGCAATGAAATGTCAGTAGTTCACTACTTCACATTTCAAAAGAAATAGTATTAGCATCTCCCGGTTTAGGAAGCCTGAATTCTTTAAAATATAGGATTCATTACAAATTCAACCTGTACAGACAAAACCATTCAGCAAATGGATCACGGAAGATCAGATCCCAGATGAATATCTTCAATTTACTCTTTCAAGCAAAATAAAAATTTAAGAAAAAAAAAACAAACAGTCTCATCAATAGCTGTTGCTCAGTACTTCTGCAGTGTCACATGTTGATTTGAAGAGATACATAAGAGCACACAGTGCGACCCTCTCCAATGACACTTCACACTAATCAGCACTAACTTGATTTTATAAGTCCCAATCAATTACTTGACTTCACCACTTTGAAGCAATTCTCCAAAGAAAGACTGACAGGAATAACCAAGTGCCCCATATTCCCTCTCTAATATAAAACAAGCATGCTTTTGACAGAACTTCAGCCTGAACTAATTATAAGACATTTGATCCCAGATTCCAGTGACAGAAATGCCAAAATAGCTTAATATTCTCCGCGTCTGGTGGGAACAGGACCGTGTTTATACAATTGTTGGAAAATAGTCTATTCTAAACCATTTCTGCAGGTGCCATATAGAAAACCTGCCATTTCTAAATCATTCCCAAAAAAATTGCCCACAAAGTCCCTGGAAGAGTCAATTGAACCCTGAGTAGTATGAGTAGATAATTCTTCCAAAAGATGTTATTATGGCCTTTGCACTAGAGTCTGAAGTTGATCAAGCAGCATCTGCATTTCTCTTATGGAAGTATTTAATAAGCCCAGATACTACAGTTACGCACAACCTCAGCAACATGCCATCTGTTCATCCAAACCCATTTGTGAGACTAAGTTCACTGTGGTGTTTAAAGAATCACAACATATAAAATATTAAGCAAATATTGTTAAACAGAAAGTGCAAATATCACTAAAAACATAAGGCAAGACAACAAGAACCCATTCCTAAAATATGCCAACCAAATGATTCACTGATTCTACACAGCAGAACTTGCTTGTTAAATAGCACTACGATTCCGCTTGATAAATAGGATCTCCTACCATGCTAAGAAAAACATTGTATGGAGAACCCAGAGATATAAGATGGCCTCATTCAGATCATTTTCATAGCTTTGAATTTAATTTCAACCTGCAATTCTTTCACAGTTAGCCAAGTAATTTAAAACGTCTAGATATCAAGAGTCCTTAATCTGCATAGCAAGTCTCAGGTTATCACATATTCAGACCAAATCTTGCCTTGATATTAGATAAACAGATCATATCAATATTTTTGTCTCCAGGGGCAGCTGAAAGTTCAGGTGAATTCGACCATCAAGAGCTATAAAAAGTGCTGTAGATAATTATTCTAGGATGTTTTCAGTTCTGTAACAAATTGATTATGCAGGAGCCAGGGAATGTGGTTAAATAAGGACGAAAATACACCCTGAAGGAACATCTATTCTGTCATCAGTATGTCGATTTCCAAGCATGTTCCACATAGTTTAAAAAGAAAAATGGAACAGACCTTTTACAAGCTTTGTCTGATCACAGAAAAAATCATCTCCAAATGTCTCGGTCAGCTACACCATCTCAAACACATATCCTGTATTAAGTGTTGCAAGTACTTCAAGATTACAGTAAGGAGGAGCACCAAACAGCTGACCACTTGAAGACTATGTCGTTAACTGCTCAAACAAACTTAATGCTTGGTTATCAGATGGTTGCATGCTAAACTGAAGCTCTCAGTAAAGAGAAGCAGTGCCTGTATTAAGGAGTGTTTATGCAGCCCTCCCTGCAACCCACGAGCTGGGGGCTTCATGGGGAGGACAGAAGAATCAGGAAGAGAGCGAAGCTTTGGCCAAATTAAGAAGTAAAACTGATTTGTTCAAGATTGCAGTAACTAGTCATTTCCCATCTTGCAGATTAAATATCATGGCAGTGTGTGCTGCCAGGAATGGTGGTCCTAGTGTTTCAGCCTTCTGAAACAAAATCTGCATTTTCCTGCAGCATTAATTTTTCCTCAGATTAAAGAGAAATATGCTAATTATAGCAGTGGCATCTTAAAACTGCAAATCTTGACTTTAAGCCTTGAGTAAAATACCAATTTCTTAAAAAAAAAAAATCAAGGAAAGTGTCAAAAGTCTTAGCATTCTCAGATCAAAAGAACTGACATCCTAAGTAGTTATCCAGTACAACATGGTTGCCAAAGGCACCCTCTTGAAAGCCATGAGCCTTTTGCAATCCTTTGAGTTCTCAGAGTGCAAAGCTTGCAGCATAAGAAACAATGGTAGAAACAAGTGAAGTCAAAGAGACAATTCATCAAGTGTTCTTCAAATGCTATGAAAGACAATACCACATTTTTTCAGTTTGGCATTTTTTAATATTTCTAACTTTACCAAGATGTGTATCCAGGGAAGACAAGGGATTTCAAAGAATACAGACAAAGCTCTGTTCTCTTCACACTAATAACAGCATTAGGCATATTACATGACTTTGATTTACTCCACAGTTGCTCTATGTAGGTCAATTGGTGCATTGCTTTCAATACATATTAGATGCTTGACTACAGAACAGTTTATGGTACGCATTAAGATAGTTTATATCTCATACTACAGAAAAGACAAAAGAAAGAGCTTGATCTGGACACTTGCACACCTGCATGATTACTAAAAACAACTGTATTCTGCAAAGAGGAAGCAGTCTGTTAGTTTTGCTAACAAGCTAGAATGACTCAGTGTCTTTATATTTTGATATTTCAGTTTTATGAAATTATTCAACAGAATAGGTTTCTTTATTTCCTTCTGGTTTTGTCAAACAAGTCCCAATTACTTTTCCTTTTGCAAATATAACAGCAAACCTTTTCCACAGTAGAAGCATGCTCTTGTTTAGACCCCTAAGGAAGTTACATTTCTGCAAAGTAATTTCTCAAAGATAAAAATCAGCCTTTCAGATCAAGAAAAGACTAAAACCTTCTGCTTCAAATCATGATGATGTAGGATTTTCTGTCACAGTGGCTGAACCATATGCTTCTGTGTTTTGTTAGTACACTCAGATGCCCACAAACAGCTAAGAACTATTCAGCCAAGAAAATGACTGTTGTGTGGACATACAAGTCAGTCTGCAATTTACTCCCTTCAACTTAAAAAAAAAAAAAAAAGACAAAACCAAAACAAATACATAAAAAAACAACTAACCAACAAAAAAAAAACGGGTGGAGTTATTTCTCCTTATATAGCATCATAGAATGGTTTGGGTTGGAAGAGGCCTTGAAGATCATCCAGTTCCAACCTCCTACCATTGACCAGGTGGTTCAGAACTCCATCCAGCCTGGCCTTGAACACTTGCAGGGATGGGGCACCCACAACTTCCCTGGACAAACTGCTGCAGTGCCTCACCACCCTCACAGTAAAGAACTTTTTCTTAATATCTAATGTAAACCTACTCTCTTTCAGTCACTTCATGCTCTTGTAGGAGGTCCCTCTCCATCTTTCTTGTAGGCTCCCCTCAGGGAGGCCACAATTAGGTCACCCCTAACAGAGTGGCAGGGTGCTTTAAAGAAGTAGATCTCTGCTACAGACACTTTTTCATACGTTTATATCTCTATCTGTGTATGGGATTTTTTATATACATGAAGCAGTGCATACCTACATTATGACTGACAGATATAAAATATGGCCATCCTGTTCCAATGAAATTAGAACAAAGTTTCCTGAGAGAAATAACAGCTAACAATGCAGCCAAGGCTACACTAAAGGAGTTTTATCATTGCTAGCAACTAAGGAATCCATGTTGATATTAATGTGTAAAAGACTGAACACTAGTCAAAATGAAATAGAGAATAGATGACAGAATTCATCTTTTCTCCAAAACAATACCATACACAGGAAACAATATTGAGTAGATTGATTTGCACAACAATTTGTACAACATACTTTTGTCATGCTGCACTTGCCTCGTCAGTACAGACATAAGCATGTTTCAGAAATGCACTAAGGAAAAAATTTCATATTTTCAAGTCATATTACATATGCAGTATGAAAAAAGTTTTGGTTTTACCTTTTCACCTAAGGTAATGTCAATTTGTAAGACATCACAATAAAGTTGGAGGAACAGAATTTTCCTCTCTACAGACTAATAAAATTTAAATAGGGCTAGGGAAAGCTATAGCTTCAATTATTTTTAGTCTTCTACTCTCAATTTCCTCTCCAAAATCCCCGTTGAAAAAAAACCCAGCCACTATTAGCATCTGTGCAGTTAATAGTTCACTTGCATGCTAGTGTAAGTAACAGAGGCCATACCACTGTCAGAGTTCATAGCCAAAGTTATTCCCGCACTTAAGTAAAAGGAAACTGCTTTGAGAATTAAGCCAAACAGCAAACTATAAACTCTAAGCTACTCAAGCCAGACCCAGACACGCAACAAGCCAACCTGTCATGTTAGTCTTCCTTTCAAGTGCTTGTGTACTACCAAATCTGTTTCTCCAAGCGAAGCAGAGGAAGTTCCAGAGTGAGTGAGTAGCACATGCAAGCTCTATAATAAAACTGACTTTTAAAAAGCAGATTGCTTTTAACCCAAGTTGTTTGCTTAAAGCTCTGGTTTTGATTTAGACACAATACAGGTATTGAGGAGAAATATGAGAGAACTTACAGTTCTTGAAATATCCTTTGAGATTTTACTTCTACTTTTACAGCATGAAAAGCATCAGAAGTTACTCATGTTCCTTGGACTATGTATTTTTCCTTTTTACCCATGGCTGACTAGGCAATAAAGCAACACACAAAGGTGTTGCCAGAAGGATCTGATACAAGCTGCACTCCCATGACCTTACCTCTTCCCCAACAGCCCCCCAGAAATAGGGAACATGCACACTCATTGACTAATTCCATCCAACTGGGATCAATTCGACTCCTTAAAGAATTAGGTCAGGCTTCCTGCCCTTTGGCAGCTGCTCAGGAGTAGGCAAGCTATCTTGGACACTTCATGCCTGGCCTCAGTTCCATCTGTGCCCTCTCAGGATTTCTAACAAAACCAGAGCCCAGCAAGCAGACAGCAAGGCAGCCTTCTTCTGCCTGAGCCAGCCCCTTCAGCAAGCAACTACAAAATAAGGCACTCAAGCCTGAACATGCTTCTGTTTAAGACAGAACAGCACCCAAATTGCCCCACAAGGGCAGATAAATGATATGGAATACCCTGAACAAGGAAAACACCAAGCACGCCCTAAAGGACAAGGGCCTGGACACTCCCACACTTGGGAAACGCAGACTGTCAGAGAAGAAGTGGAGATGGGAACACTGGAATAGCAAAGATGTAGGGAAACTGGATTTTCTCTCATGTCTCAAAACTAAAAGTGAGAGCTCTATAGCTTTGTGTCCAAGCAAGAGGACAGCAGCAGATCTAAAAATGTTGACCTTTGGACTACAGTTTTTTTTAATCCATAAATTACAGTGTGAAAGTACAGGTAAACACAGGAAAGGAGAAAAATGCTACTCTGTAACACGAGAAAGATACTAGGGAAACATTCCTGCTAGTCAGCAGAAATCTTTACCATCTGAAGAGCTAGATCTACAGGGATCAAATAACTCTCATTCTGTAATTGTGAGAAAGTGACAGGAGAGTTACCCAAAACACTAGCACTGGCACAGCACATAAATGAAGAAAACTAAAGAAGTCAGGGTTATAATATCAAGATTCCAGAAATCCAGATAGCTATGTACTTGTCCAGTTGATATAACACCCATAACAGAACTATCTGCAGAGCATTAGATAATGAAATGAGAAAAGCACATCAGAATTACCCAAACAGTTGTATGCAAGCCAGCCTGTTGAATCTACTTACTAGTTTTGGTCAAATTAGTCATGATGCAAACTCTTCTGTTGCAGTTTGATTACCAAATTAGTACTACACAACAATAGCATCAGGTAAACACCATAAGCTTGTCCAGCTTTAACACCTTTGTCAGAAAATCTGCTTTACAGACCTTCTCTAATACAGTTCTACCAAGATCAATTCATGCTTGATGTTACTTATCTTCAAAACACCAAAAGAAATGCAAGTTTTCTGTCTTGCAATCCAAGCTCAGCAGATTAGAGTGACAAAAGGATGAAAACTGTTGCCCAAAGAAGTTGTGGAAGCCACATGCCCAGACATATTCAAGGGCAGGTTGGATGGGGCCCTGAGCAACCTGATGTAGGGAATGGCACCCCTGCCCATGGCAGAAGGGGTTAAAACTAGATCATCTTTAAGGTCCCTTCCAACTCAGATCATTCTACAGTCCTACTAAAAATAAAGAGGTCTGAAAAAGAAAATACAAGGAAGCTTTGTTGGAGCAATTCATTTCACTTCAACTAGCAGCACATGTGTGAGCAAACTAGATGTGGCACAGATCAAAACCCGCCCTCCTGTCTCCAGTTCCACCCTTTAAACAGGGTACAAAGGCAGGCAGCTCCTCCAGCCCATCCACTGCCACATGGCACACGACAGCCAGCAGCAAGGCACAACCTCCACTCACCTCCTGAAGTCTCAGAAGGGGTACCTGGGTACCAGCTCACCACAGGTAGTCCACAAGCTGAAATACCATGGTCACTTTTTATACCGATTTTTACTTCAATTCCAAGTCAAATTAATTTATTTTATAAAACAGGTTTCCTAATACACCACAGCTTCAACTGCTTAGAAGAGAGTAGGTTTAATGATAAAACTGAATGGCTGGGGGCTCCTGAAGACCGTGAAGCTTATACAGAGGGTTTTAAAAACATTAATATAGCATAACATGAAAACCTGATAAAACATGAAAAGCTAAGGGTTTATAAGAGATGATAGTACAGGGCACTAAGATTTTTCTGAATATCAGTCAGTAGCCTGAGATTATTTTATGCTACTTGACTGCCTTAAATAGCATTACCTTGTCAGCACAGGCTATATCCTTGGGGAAGGGTGATGTGCATGAACAAGCACACATCTCCTGACAGCAGCTTCAGAGAGGCACTGCACGGTCATGGTCTGGCCTTGGCACATCCTTACATAGCGGTGGAAAAGGATACAAGCAGGAATGAGGGCAACTTTGCCAATGGCCTCCTTGAAGATCAAAGGAAGGAAATACCTCCTCTCAACTGTTCCCTAGGCAGCAGTCCTAGTAATTTTGGTAACTAAGATTATTTGAAAAAAAATTTAGTAAGGTCTTCAGCATTCTGAGCACCTCCAAGCCGCACAGGAAAAGAAAAACGGCCTTCACTAAACACAGTCCTATTTAATACTACATAAAACGACCCTAGAACGCCATCTGCCCTTGCCATCACATCCTTCAATGCTTAAGGCAGTTTCTTGCCCACCCATAGTTCAGTCAGCATCAAAATTCCAGAAAAGCAGTACATTTGAAAGACTACATGTGTTCAGTTGACAATTTTGTGTCTTTGTACTTTCAAAGCTATACTGGAAACAACAATCCCAGGAAGTATGTTTGAGAGGAATGGAAATGAGATACATCTGCTTGTTTCAGTGACTGAATGATTCATCCAAGGACCATTCTGTAAGAGCTGTCCTGATGCTGGACTAAAGTTACCTTTCAAGTAACTTCATACAACTACTTTAATAATCTTGAAGTTCCAGTATTGATAAGAATCTATGGCAGAGCTCTGAAACAAATAATTACTCACTGAAACAGTCTTAATATTATATAACCTTAATATCATGTAACAACTGGTTTCAGCAATTTAGTATTTTAGATCAAATACAAAATCCACAAAAGCCTTCTCCAAGTCAACAAATGCTTTACCTGACGCAATGAATTCTGACAAGAATCAGAAATACCAAAAATAATGAAGTTTATCACAGCAGTTTTTCAGACTACATGCAAGACCTCTGAAACTCAGAGATGCTGAGCCCCCATTTATCCCAACCTCTGAAGTCTCCAAATACTGCATTCCTCCTAAAGCTTATATCATTAGCTGACAAGGTGTGTGTCCACACACTAAAAAACTTCTACACAAATGTACTGTTTCAAAAGACAGCACCATGATGATTTTCAGAGCTCTAATTCCATTGCAAAGAAACACACAGTTAAGGCAACAATATTCACAACTTTAAGACCAAAATATGCATTCTGACATCATACAGGCCATCTTTCTGACTTGTGTAAATTGAAATCATACCATGTGGGAACTAAGCCTTTAGCCACAACAGATTTGGACACTGAAATTAGTTAGGGCAGAACGCTATCTTTTGCAAGACACTAGCAGAGCTGAACAACAGAGAATCTACCTTTAAAATTATTAATTATACTGAGCTTGGTCAGTAGTCTTGCTACAAATACATCTGTACTTTGCTGCTTTGAGCTTCCTTCAGGCCCTAGTTAACGTTTGCTCATAAAGAACGATGTGCTCCAAAAATGCTTAATGGAAAAGAAAATTGTAACCAGCCAACCATACATGAGAACCCAAACTCAAGACTACTGAAACTGCACTTATTAGGCAGCAGACATGGCCTTAAAATCACACTGGCCATTTTCACAGCAAAATGTATTCAATGTCTTATTAGAATATTAAAAAAAAAATCTTCCTATTTTAGTCCAAATTATTTAGTGTATTTATCCCTTAAAATATGCAGTTTACAGTAGTTCATATTAGCACCATGCTTCTGTTAAGCACACATGTAAGAAACTTCCATCCATTTTTAAAAAAATTATCTTAGCATACCAATAGCAACAATAACAGCATGTAATTTAACAGCCAAAACCCAAGTAAGGAATCAAGCACTTTTAAGGAAGATGCATCTGTGATTCAAACATAGAGGCATTCCAAGATTTTATGTTCAGTGGGCAGGCAATGCAAGGCAGTTAGGTGAGTAAACAGTCAAGGTAAATTCCCAGTGCAGAGATTAAGGCAGTCTGAGTAGGAGTGCTTCGTCACTTACAAAATTAAGAGATGTGAGAAATCCATGCTTGGTCCTACATGAGTACCATTATTTTGAATAATATTTAGTTTGAGAATTTCCTGTAGGTGACCACCACAAAAAGTTACACTGAAGATCTATGTTGCTCTTGGGAAGTTAGTAGCTCTACTATGGTTCCATACAAGAGCTACAGCAACAACTTTTTATTTCCTTGAGCCCAGCACCTCGAGCTCCTAGTATTCTTGGCAAACATACTTTCTAACACGTTTTGCCAGAACTATTCCTCTGATTTGCAGACTTCCTTACTGAAGGTCTGTGTGGCTCCTGGGTGCTGGACAACTGTGAATCAAATAATTTGTCAAAAGGTATACTTTGTTTGTAACCTCAAGTAGCTAAAGAATTTCCATTTCTTAAGAAGTTTCACATACTTTCTTCATACAAACAAAAAAGCCTCAAATAAAACCCAAACACACTAAACAACCATCTGTTGCCTTTTCTTCCTCCAAAACCATCACACTTGATTTCTCCACTGTCCTTACTTGACTTCTCGAAAAACTCTGTCCACCTACAATAAAAGTTTCAATAAAACTGCTAAAGTTGGGCAACAAACCACAGAGGAAAGTACATCTTCTTCTAGCTACTCTATACTCTGCCAGACTCCCACAAATAACCTACTCTATCCCCTTCCTTCGCCTAAAAGAGACTTCCTAATTCCTTGCAGACTTAAAAGTAAAAGGCATTAAAACTGACATGTATTTGTTGGCAAATGCCACTGCTAGGAATGACTGCATGGCATAATGCACCCAGAGGTCACAGGGCAGCCAGTACATAGATGCTGGTTCTGTTTGACTTGAACTGCTCTATATTATGAAGTAGGGCTTTACAACAGCATTTCACATAAGTTCAGATTCATCTCTGCATTCAAGCCTGGCAAAGTCTTAACGCTGCTGATCAATAGTCCTTACAGCTTAAACCAATATTCTATTCCCATACACAGCTGGTGAAGACTGACATGTCCTGGACATCCACAGGTAGCTCAGGAAGCAAGAACATCTCTGCTGCTGCACTGCTCACGTCCCACTGCTTTACTCTAATTCTAAAAAGAACTGTAAACAAATCTTATTGACACACCATAACGGTTGCCCAGCAGAGACACTGCTACCCGCTCAACCGAGAAGCTGGACACAACACCTGATTTGCTTTCATCCTGAGAGTTTCCAGCACTTTTATTCCTTTTTTTTTTTAAGCCAAGACTATAAGGATGCTCTGTAAGAAAGCCCCAGGCAGGCTTCTATTTTCTAGTCAAACAAACACCATTCCCTGAAGTGAACACTAACTTTCAAAGACCTCTTTTTCCCTGAGTTTTAAAAACACACCAGCTAGGTTCCCTATCAGTTTACCCTATACATCTGAAGTTTTTATTGAAGTTTATCTAATAAATATGATACCCACTTCAATTACTAAAAATAATTTTAATAAGAAAACTCCACAAAATCATCACGATCATGTTTCTTTTTTAAAATTAAACCACCAGAATAATTTCCCTAAAGATTTAGTTATACAATAGATTTATTTTATTAATATTTACTAAACCTATTAACTCTGTCTACTGAACTGTGGAGTTTGTCTGTCAAGTCCTGGATAGAACTCTAAATCCCCTGAGAACTTGATAATATTAAACCTACTATAGACAGACCAATTAAGTTTTAATAACTTGAAAAGAAAGTACAAGTTTTCAAAAAAAAATCAGCTAGTTAAGTTGGGAACACATCTCCTCTTTCCTTATGTTATCTACAGAGAAGTTCTGAAATTTTGATTCTATAATCACGATAAATATTACTATACCAACCTAGATCTTACAAAGTGCCTTCATTATTAATTGGTTTTATTAATCCACATTTTCCCAGAGTTCTACAGACTACTAAACTCTGTATCCAAAAGCACATGCTCTGCTGACCTTCCTCCTCCTTCCAAGGATGAAGTTAATCACATTTGGTGTTCCAGATAACAAGTAAGAAGAAGTAAAACCATCTTGTACTGAACAATGCTCTTGACCTGACCAGAAACAAGCACCAAAGGATCCAAAGGAACATGCATTTAACAAACAAACATATTAGCAAAATGACGGACTACATAACGGGGCTCTCACCAAAGATATTTGAGGGCTTTGTTACGTGAACTGTCATACTGGATCACTTATGCCACTTTCATCGTGTTGAGGCAGGAGGTAGAACACAGCTGTGCAAGTGAATGGCTAAGTTCACTGAGGAATTTGATTGTTTACCTAAATTAGCCTATTTCTGGATAGAAGGAAAAAGGTTTACCCAAGAGGAGCAAAAGACTCTGGCTGAAAGAATTGAAGAGATCACAACAATTTTAAACTCATGAGGCAATTTCTCTATGAGTCTTACTAACACCGCCATGATCCTGGTGTCCATCAGGAATGCCAAGAGCTTGACCAACACACTTGTACCTTGCCCGGGCTAGCTGGAAAAACCAGAGTACACAACAAGCATACATACATACCACCACAACCCAGGATGGCGGAAGCTTCAGGAAGGCATGTGAATCACCTCAGCTCTGATGAGCACCCATTCCCAAAGCTCTCCAAAAGAATATTACATTCTGACACTTCAGAACTGTGATTTTAGCCCTACTTAGAACACAGGATATGATAATTTAGGATTTGAACTAATTGAAAATTCAGGATATCCAAATCACTTTTATCTTGAAGTTATGGTGAGATCACACTCATTACTTAGATTTGTAGAAGATAAGCTGATTAAAACACTTAGTAAATATGAAAGAGAAACACCAATCCTACAGCATCACTACCTCAGTTAAATGACTTGAGATACTAAAGCGTGAAAATGCACCTTAACACATATTTCAGTTAAAAAAAGAAAAGCATGTAACATTGTGGTAAAGGTAGGTAAGAACACAGAACTCTCTGAAAGATTCCTCTGATCAGTTCTACTCTTATGTAAAAGGTTAAAAAGCAGAAGGAACACATACTTAAGTATTAAAGTCATACAGCTAGAGAACTGTTTAATTGTAGTTTCTGACAGACTGATCAACCCAGAGGAATTCTATGGGATTTTTTTTCTAGCTTCAACCAGATGTAAAACATCTTATTTTCTTCATTCCAATGCGAAGGAAATGTATTCTCTTATGTGACTGATGGGCAGGCTTGGAGTAATCAAGCTTCAGCTGCAAGAATGATCCTCTAATTACCATGGAAAAAGAAAATAATCTTCAGAAAAGGATTTAACAAAGTAGTAGTAAGTCAGTATTATGGGAACCAAAAAAGACCACAAATATCCATATCTCTGTTTTCTGCATACATGATCAATATGTATCCTGTTACCCTGAAACAGTTAGTTCTCCATTATCTTCATCAAGTTAACACTGCAGATAAATAAATCCTATTGCTTTAGGCTGGCTCTGCACCAAGAAAGGAACACTACTTATTCTTAAATCCCCCCTCAGACTTGCATGAACAAGAGACTCCCCTTCAATAAAAGCAGAAGATCAGATACAAAAGTATCTTGGGAGAAGAACTATTTAGTTCTTTCCCTTCATCACAAAAGACAAATCTAAATTATTTTTACATATGTGCAGTATTAGCCATGTCAATCAAGAGGATCATTATCCATAACTCATCTACCTACACATGACACCAAGTTAGCCTTATTCCCCTAAAAACACACCATCATGATTCAGTATCAGCAAAAACTGCATTTCCTGGTAGCTTCTCATTTAACAAAATCCATTTAACACTTCATTATGCATCCTTAAGTTTCCGTGGTCTCTCATGCTTAATAGAAACAAGCATATCGATACGCTGCAAAGAATCCCATCTTCAAAGCACACAGATACCTCCTTCACCATCCAGCCGAAGTCATTATTATATTGTTACCTACACAACAGAGAGCAGATCTGGACAATACTCAGGATCATCTGCTGATATAAGCCTTCACATATGTGAAAATCATTAGCAGTTGTAAGAGAAATAGGGTTTGATCCCAGTAATTTTCTTCTAACATATGAGAACTCTTATAAACAAGACAGCAAATTTCAGATGGAATTCAGGGAACACACTCTTCCTTTCCATTTTTATGTAATATGATCTATTCTGTCCTATAGCAAGAACAAGGCATTAACCCTCTAAATACCTGCAGCTTAAAACTACAAGATTTATTCTGGCTCTTGTCAAAAACAACCACTCATTAAACATAAGCTATGAAAGTAAAAGTAACTTTGAAAATAGTGTGTTTGGTTTTTTAAAAGCCTTCCCCAGCCTTCTTCCCCTCCAACCCCCCATCTCCAATATTTCATCTATGGAAAGAAGAGTCATTTAGTAACCTTCTCTTAGGACTCCTAAAGGTCCTTGCATTCCTTCAGGTCCAAGTACCCCCACTTCATCCACATGAACTATCACAGTGCCAGAACACACTCACAGAAAAAACAGAGCCACAGATAAGGGAGAACAGTCATTAATGAATTCTGAAAAGCAAAAGCAGGATGAAACAAAAATACCAGCCCAACTCATTCACCACTCACAGCTCAAACCTATTAGTATTACTTCCTGAAAAAATGGTAATCTAATACTTAAGTTACACAGTGCTGTGTGTATTTAAACCTACAAGTCCGGGTAACACCTATATTCTTTCATTTCTAATTCTACACAGCATACTCAAATCAAAGCAGCTTTTCACACAAAGAGCTGTATATTTTCCACATCCATACAACTAACTTTCTATGCAGATTAGCAAATACCTGGAGTTATGAAAGATCCTATTTGTTCCTCAAAAACAAACAAGAAAAACACTAAATCCCTTCTACCTAACATTCTTGAAGACTTATCTGACTACTAGACACTGCTCCTTATGTAACCATTTACTGGCTTGATATCTATTTCTAGATTAAGAAAAACAGAAATTTGACCAATAAGAAAAGCTTGGTACAATAGAGAAATGTATTCTTTTCCTAACTAGCTTCCTTGGCAAATCCCCAGTGTCCACAGAAGAGCTGATTGCTATTCCAGGCTGACTGTTAACTACTGAAGTAACTTACTAGCCACAGGACACTAGAAGGCCGTGGCAGATGCCTCTCTGAAGGAGAGCTGATGCTTGGCTAAAACTGAGCTTGCCTGCATTGATCAGTTTGCCAGAATATTAACTTGGTCAGAAAGCATGTGGGCAGATGATAGCAGGAGAGAGAGAAATCACAGTTTCCTCCTTAGTGCAACACACAAGATGCAACCTTCAAAGCATCTACAAGGTATTAGTAGTACAGGGCTTGTTCTCATCTTCCCAGCCGTATCTGCATACCTTATTATCTTTTACTATGACTGAAGCAGACATGATACCAATGCTTTGGAGCATTTGGAATACTAGGTAACTTTGGTTTTAGTCTGAAAAGCTGGCAATAACTTTGCCCCCATTTTTCGAGACTAAGTGGTGTGACATCACTGATAAGGCACAGATGTCCTTTCTCCTGCAAGAAGACCAGGATCCCAAAAGCAAGAGGAGACAACTTCTGCTTATACTTACATACAGTCATATCTGATTAACAGACACCCATATTGAGAGTTCTTACACTGGAGTATCAATTTGCTGTTGGTTACACATCCATGCATAACCCCAGACAATGACTGTCAGTCCAGGCACGTGAGTTCTGTAGAACACACTCATTGTGCAGCTCCATTTACATCGACAAAATTACTTGACAGCAAAATACTACCCACAGGAACTGCATCCCTCCACCGTTGTTCTTCTACTATTACTAAATACAACCCCACATGATATGCAATTGATACAGCTCCCAGCTCTTCTTTCTGCAGGACTGATGGTTGGGAACACACCCAACATTCCTTGGCTGTAACATACACTAGACAGGGTGTCTCTGAGTCTCCTGATTTCCCTTCTTCAGCTACCCCTCTCATTTCTCTCACAACTCAAATTCTATGAGATGCCAATGAAAGAAATTTTTCCAGGTTAAAAGCCGTACAGTAAGACTTTACAGTGTTCCAATTTAATTAAACAGAAACTGAGTCCAAGAATTACAATCAAGGTAAATCTGGTGCTCAAAATATTCTCATTTCAAAAATCTTTATTAGGAAAAGAGAAAACAAGTGAGTATATGTATGCATCTGGTTAAGTCCTATAAGGGACAGACATTTGCAGATTATTATGCTAATTTTCTAGAATTCAGCTGAATCAAGCTAGGGATTAGTCTTTTCTATTCCCAGGAGTTCCCTGAAGAGAACAGAAATGATTGATTTTTCTCCTGAAGTGCATAACTTCGAAAAAATTTAGCTCTCAAAACCAAGCCAAGACAGTTGTTCGATCACATCTCACCTGCTGCTGCATGCCAAGGAGCAGAAGTGGGGGGGGGAAGTCACATAGGGACTGCACAAAGCGGTAAGTGTATCAATATTTAAAGGCTCTAAGCTCAACCTGGATCTTGTAAAAACTCATTTTTAGTATTAATGGATTTCAGAGGTAGAATATATTAAATATAATGCTACAGAATTCTAGTGTGGGAATCTTCTAGTGATAGATTTTTAAGCTCAGTTGAATACAAGTCAAAATTTCTGTTCCAGGTATAACACAATAAATACTACTATGGAGATCCCACACTGAAAAACTGGCAGTAAATAGGTAGAGACACCTTAGAATTAAAAGAACTAGCAGCAATTATCAACAAATCAAGAGTTTCCTATTCAGACTTATAAAAAATTCAATTCTACATTCAAAAGGGCAACAAGAGTACTTTGGAAAATAACATATTTACTTTAGTTTGAAAATAAGACTGATTTAATACAAAGCATTTCTGATGAACCAGTTCAGAAGCTCAAGTTTGTGCCCATGTTTTTGAAAAACATACACTATCTCAGCTAAAGCAGCAGTCACCTGCAATATTAGGTAGGTCTTCATGATGTATCACATCATCATCCATTTTCTTCACTTAAAAGACCATCAACTATCTACCAATAAGGGGTTTTTTTTCTCATTATTGGACATGCCATGGTTCTCAATTTCTTCATAGTAGGGTTAGAGCTGTAAGGGACCTTAAAGATCATCTAGTTCCAATTGCCCTGCCACAGGTAGGGACACCTTGGACAAGACCAGATTGCTCAAAGCCCCATCCAGCCTTGTCTTGAACACCTCCAGGGATGGGGCATCCACAGCTTTTCTGGACAACCTTTTCCAGTGTCACACCACCCTCACAGTAAAGAATTTCTTCCTAATACCTAATCTAAACTTACCCTCTTTCAGCTTAAGGCTACTCCCCCTCATCCTATCACTCAATACCCTTGTAGAGGTCACTCTCGCCAGCCTTCTTGTAGGTCCGCTTTAGATACTGGAAGGTGCTACAGGGCCTCCCCAGACCCTTCCCTTCTCAAGGCTGAACAGCCCAAACTCTCTCAGCCTATCTTCATAGGAAAGGCACTCCAGACCCCTCCTCAGGACTCACTCCAACAGGATCACAATATTTCTTGTGCTGGGAGCCACAGAGCTGAACACAGCACTCCAGGTGGGGTCTCATCAGAGCAGAGTAGAGGGGAAGAATCACCTCCCTTAACCTGCTAGCTGTGATTCTTCTCATACAGTCCAGGATGCAGTTTGCTTTCTGGGCTGTAAGCACATATTGCTGGGTGATATTGAGCTTTTGGTCTAGACAACCCCGAGTCTTTCTGCTCAGGGCTGCTCTCAAACCATTCTCCTCCCAGCCTGTACTTGTGCTTGGGACTGCAGGAACCCAGGTGCAGGACCTTGCACTCAGTCTTACTGAACTTGACAAGGTTCACACAGGCCCACCTCTCAAGCATGTCCAGGTCCCTCAGGATGGTACCCCTCTCTCCAGTGTATCTATTGCACCATACAGCTTGGTGTCATCAAACTCGCCAAGGGTCAAGTTCGTGTTCCGAAAGCTTCCTTTAGTTATGTTTACTGATAAATTTCCAATACTCTTTACAGCCAGATTCTGTAACCAAACATTTCTACACATGAAATTACTGGAATCACATCAAGGCAACAAGAAAATAACACTTATCAGGTGATAACTTGGCAACAATAGTACTACCCACTTCCACCAGATTTGCAGATATCCAGTAACTCCTCTGACACTCAGATACAGGCTTTGCATCTCCCATGCAGTCAAGCACAATGAACTGCCAACTCTAAATGCAAATGTCAGAATCTGCCTATTATAGATCCTTCCATCTGTTCTACAAATACCTCTAATAGAAATTCGATATTAAAGCGATATCAAATACTGATACTGACATTGAAACACACAAAACAGAAAAAGATCTTCTGGGAAGATTCATGTACAAGTGTATGATTTTTCTAGTTAATTTTTACACACAGATGAGGAGCACAGCAATCATTTAGCAGCAATTTTTGATTTAGGGTTTTAAAAGCTACTGTACATAGGCAAGCTCACAATGCAGTTTGCTCAAGCCTAGGTTTGGTTACAGCTGTTCCATACAATACTGAAAATAGATTACTATATTGAAATTACTTATGTAGCTCATTTTTTTTTGTTTTTTCTTTCTTCAAACATGTTACTTCTATATCTATACCTTAAAGACTACTCATAATCCTGATGGCATGCTGCCTGTTTGTCCAGTTTGCAGCAGAAGTAAATCCATGAATCCCATAAGTTTCTTGTTCTGAGACTTAAGTTTGATTTGTACAGCTTGTGACTGAGACCTCAGGAATACATTTTGCACAACACAGGTATGTTTTAGCATATGTCTTGTTACTCCTAAGGGCAAGCAAGAGGAATTCAATGAGAAAGCTCGAGAACTTTCCATCTTGTTAGTAACACCTCCTTCTGTCAAGAATTATAACAGAATTTGCTTACTTACATCTAGTGATTCTTCATTGACCAGGATGAGAGACATACTCTGTGAAATGAGTCTGCAAGAGTACCCTGCAAGACAGAAGAGAAAAAAAAAAAAAAAAACACACAAAAAAAGGATTTACTTTTTGGAAGACTAGCTAAGGTTGAGCTCAACCTTAAAATAAGTATCTATAGATCAGATGACAATTTACTTTTTGAGCAGTTACTCCTATCAGACAGACTGCTGGAAACATTGGCGCATAGGACACACTCCAACATGACAATTTTACTAGCAACACAGGCTGAGTTTTATCTGCACTTTCAAATATATCACTTGAGATGCTTTAATTAAAGAAAGTACCATGCGAACTAGATGAATCAAATACAGCCCTACAGCAGAAGTTACTTTCTTTTTTTCGTCTACATTGGAGGCAGAATTGCCTTCCATGCACCACAGGAACATACCTGAATGCACAGTTGCAACTATGCCAGATGACCAGAAGTGCACACATGGATTAGTTGGTGCTACTCAGTTCCCTCAGCCCACATTTGGGCTTGTATAAGCATTTTTTACTCTGGAGAGTTCAGTGTGGAAGGTTCTAAGCATCATTAAAAACTACAGATCAATGACACACAGAGAGGCCCTACCAAGTCCTGTAGGAACCAGGTAACTGTAGTAGCTTATTCTTAGCATAGGACTGGGACATGAAAGAACAAGAGCAAGTTGCCATACTCTGCAGCAGCACTCAGAAGACAGTTCTGTACAATTGCCAGGACACCAAAATGGAAAACAAAAATTCTCAAGATAAAAAAAGCCAAAACAAACAAACAAACAAAAAAAACAAACACCAAAATATTTTATGTCTATAAAAGTATAAGCATTTACAGAATAAAAGTTTAATTCCCACTCATATTAATGGCAAGAGACAAATGCAAACTTGCATCAGACCAATCCCACTGCTTTATCCTAAAAGCTCACTTGCACATACAAGTTCACTTGGGATTGACACAGTCACATATGTTGAATAAAACAGCAAAGAATTAATCTGAAGCACACACCTTTTAGTGCTCATTTAAATTACACAGTAAAAAGAAACACAATATAATTGGTTTGTATTTGTACTGTGGTTTTGTATAGAAATGAATTACAGCAAGTTTAAGAAATTGCTGTCAAAGTGAGATCTTAGGAAGCCTCTTACTTTTCTTATATGGAGACTGGAGACTATTGCACTGTACGAGTAATGCCCCAGTGAGGAACCACTGCAAGGCTGACTGATTCAACAGCATAGCATATAGCTGATGTAAAAAGACGAAGTGCCTCTTTCCATATCTTACAACAGCAACAGAAAAACTGAGGCATGAAATTTTCAGTGGGATTCTTGGTTCCTTAGAAAGGCCATACTGGCTCTTCAATTGCAATGCAGATCATTTCCTCAGGCTACAAAGTTTCTACAATTGAGCTAGTTTTGTAGGCATAATCCAGGGTTAACATGCCTGCATGAGTGACTTCTGTCAAGAATGCAAATCCCTCATTTTCCTTTGTGGAAGACATGCTTACAATCACACAGCCAGGCCCTCTCAGGCAGCAGGTTTGATTACCTGCATAAGCTTAGCTTGTCCTCCATTTTCACAGCTGTGTAGACTATCAATATCAAGTGCAACCTTGCAAATGCATTTTCATCTTAGTTGTGTTACCAAGCCAAGGTTTACATTCTGCCTCAGAAAACAATACAAAATGACACTGAATTCACACATACCTGTTGGGAAAAGGATTAAATATATTCTAATTAAGTGCAGCCTACAGCATGAAAGCTTTGCAGACAGCCTCTGATTCTGCCTGGGAAAAGCTTTGAGTAGTAGTATAGAGCTGAGCAACAAACCTCCAGCAAGTATAGACAAAACACTGACTTTTTTCTCAAGTCAGTTTGGCATTTTTAAAAGTTAGTCCCAGGCTGAAAACTCACTTCCTCATTTTTATTGAGAAGAAAAAGGGAGTATTACAAATTTAAGCACTTCCTTCCATATCAGGGTTATTCTTTTCCCAGGCAATGGCCACAGCCTTGTACAGTAGGGTGTTATAAATTCAGCATAACTAATTCAAAAATATTTTCTTTTGAAAGTAGCATTTGATTAGAACAGCAGCTGCAATAGCAAGCTGTCATTTCTAAACCACTGCTTCACTTTACCTCCTAAAATGAGCAAGATGCCATTCTGCAAGTCAAGCTGGAAAAAAAAAAGATACTGTGGAAAACCAAGTTGCTCTGCTGTGCATCTTGGAAGTCATGGATTCAGAAGAACTTAGCCTAGAGTTGAGGCTATTTTGCATCTGTCTATCACATAAACACAGGAAAGTCAAGACTGGGATAAGAGAATGTAAGCCAAGCCTAACAAGGGTTTATAGAAGATCTGTACATTATGTACAATTCCGGAGCTAAGATGACATTAAAATCTAGCACTAGTGTAAAGCAAAGCAGGTGGCAACTGTGAGACTACCAGTAATAATCTTAGACATTTGCAGTAATGTTTTAAAGTTTTATAATAGTTTTATAATAGTTATTACTGGCAATACTAACACAGCAAGCAAAAATACATTCTCTATCGTATGTACATAGTTTTCTCAATGCTTCTAAGTAGAGTAAGATCAGCTGCTGGTTCAAAGCCAGATATAAAAATGTCAATCCACACCTGTAAGTTGATATCTAGCTCCGTAATTTCAAAGTCTGACTAAAAGTCCATGAAGCAGATGAATCAGGTACTTCTGGGACTTAATTCCCTTCAAGTGTCCTGGGAGAAAGACTGCTTTAACCAGAGTTCAAGATCATAGCCCTCAGGCATTCATACTGCAGGCATACAGAATCCAGCACCTGAGAAGAATCATTACCCTGTGTGTACAGAGAAGGCACACATGACCTGATCAAACTTGCTTAGGGGTGTAGGCAAGTTTGCAGGCATTGCTTCAGTTTCCTCAACTAAAAAAAATCACAGTTCACCAAGAAGTGTTATCACCTCTGAATTGGAGACATATGAGTCTGATGGATGTACTATTAGATGAGTAAGGAATTGGCTGGATGCCTGCATCCAAGGAGTTGCAGTTAATGGTTCAACACCCAAGGAGTTACACTCAGCGGTGCAACACACAAATAAAAACCAGTAATGAGCAGTGTTCCTCAGGGATCAGTTCTGGGACCAATACCATTCAGTATCTTCCACAGTGACACACTGTGGGATCAAGTTCACTCTGAACGAATCTTCAGACAAGACAGAGCTGAATCGTGCAGTTGATACACTCAAGAAAAGCGATGCCACCAGGAGGCACTCGAATTGGCTTGTGGAGCTGGCCTATGAGAATGTAATGAAGTTCCACAAGCGCAAGGCAAGTGCAAGGTCCTTGCACCTGTACTGCAGCAATTCCAAATACCAATCAGGACAGACTTGGGATGAATGGATTGAAAGCAGCCCTACTGAGAAGTACCTGGGGATACTGAGTGATGAAAAATTGAACACAAGACCCCACCTGTAGCATTGCATCCAGCCCTGGGGCTCCCAGCACAAGACAGACATAGACCTGTTAGTGTGGATGCAGAGGAGGGCCACAAAAACTATCAAAAGGCTAGAACATCTCTCCTACGAAAACAAGCTGAGAGTTGGGGTTGTTGAGCCTGGAGAAGAAAAGGCTCTGGGAAGACCTTTCAATACATAAAGGGAGTTTATACTAAAGACTGAGTATGACTTTTTACGAAGGCCTGTAAAAGCAGGTCAAAGGTCAATCATTTCAAACTGAAAGAGGGTAGGTTCAGACTGCACATGAGGAAGACATTTTTTATGATGGGGTGGCAAGACTGGAACAGGTTGCCCAGACCAGTTGTGGATGCCCCATCTCTGCAAGGGTTTGAGACCAGGCTGGACAGAGCTTTAAGCAACCTGATCTAGTTAAACATGTCCCTGCCCACAGAAGGAGGGTTGGACTAAGTCTTCAGAAGATCCTTTCCAACCCCAAATCCTTCCATGATTTTAAGACAGTGTTCACAGCTATGAATGTACACACTAGGTAAGAGCACTCAGCTCAACTGTAGAGACTGATTAATTGTTCAGAGGAGGGATACCACTGAGAAATACTGTATTCCCATTCCCAGAAAACAAATCTGTTCCTAAAGAAGTTAATGGAAATAGAGCAGTTCTGATTTTTTGTAAGCCTGCTGAGCACCAGGATGCTAGTAAATAGAAATCTGTCACGGGTGTTTTTGTCTCGCTGAAAGACAATGAAGATCCTGGTTGATTGAAGAAAAGAGGATGAAGCTACAGGAACATGTAACCCTTTTAAGAGTTGTTAGCAGGTCATGCTCAAAGATGCTTCTTAACCTGGAGCTCCCATTTGTTATAGGTAAGGAGTTCAAATGGTTGATCAGCACTAAAGCTGATCATGAACATCCTCTTCACCTGCAAAATTATTGACTGGCACATGGCTGAGTAGAAGGCATACAGCCAACCACATATAAGGTCAACTACTACTCTCCAGAGAAGTCAAAAATGCAATCAGGAGAGAGACACAGGCGAATTCTGAAAAACAAAGAATCAAGAGGAAGCTGGAAGAACCAAGTACTCCAGTTCCTTGATACACCTGCCAAGAAGTCAAACATACCTCAATCCACACACATATCCATACAGCAAGCAAGACTCCATAAGGATAGCCTCCACACACAATGAGAAAGTGAAAATATTTTTCACTCCCCCTATGAACATGTGGATTGGGTTTTAAGTGCAATGTTTATTAATGAGTTACATACAAAAACTGGAAGGCTGCCACGTGTTTGTACTTTCAAGCTAACTTGAACATGAAGCTAATTAGAGTTTCAGTCCCAAACTGTACATTAAACAAAGTGATAATTTAGAAGTTTTAATAGAGATGCTCATTCTCCTCAAGTTACTATAATAAAAGAAACAACAAACTAACAGTTTTTAAAAGAGAAGCACAAAGTCTCCTTCATAGCCTTCAGCAAAAGCTCATTTACTTGTGTTCAAGCTATCTGCTGCTGGTTGATATATCGACTTATTTGAGGTACTTATGCCAAAATCTGTAGATACATTTTTTTCAGTAGTCAAAAGATGATGCTTCCCTCCTCTCATTGACTACTACTTGTAAAGAAAGCAAAATCTGCATATAGTGATTCAAAACAGATAACTAGCCTTTAAATCAATTCTCTACTTAAGCCATCCACCTTATTTCTACTACAACAACTGTAACAGTTAATTTCATCTCTTGGTACCAACTTCAACATACAAAGACACATGAGACAAGAATGTCTGGGTTATACCTCAGTAAAACAACCCATATTGATCTCCACACACACACACTCAATAGCAAGCATCAGTATCAAAACACTTCTACCAACAATCACAACGTACTCAACTAATAGATGTGCCATTAGGGTCAGTTATTTAAGCTTCCACTGCCTTTCACAGACATGGTTTGCAAGAACCTGTAATCTATACACTTTGCATTACCATATTTCCCATCATATTCAAAACTGTATTAGAGCCCAGAAAAGGCAATGAGTCAGAAAAAAGAAACTCTAAACCAGTTTCATGCAATGCACAGAAGACCTGAAACAGTCTGGTTGAGCTCTTCAGTTTCCATCAGAAAGCAGAGTTACATATATTCATTCCATAAAAGAGCTGCATCTAATCAAGAGCAGAAATGCCCCTTTTGCCTTAAAAAAACAAAAAATCTGAATATAGCCTGACACTCAGAGTGAAGATTTCACTAAAAAACCCCTTCTCTAAAGTCATGCAGAGGAACTGTCCTATATGAAGCAGGCTTGATTTTGTTGAAAATCCCACACAGTACATCTTGCACATAATCTGTTATGTATCACACAAATTCAGAGTATCTAGAAAGATGGATACCTATATTGAGAGCTGTTTCCTGTTTGTCACCCGTCAGAATCCATATCTTAATTTCTGCCTTTATTAGTGTGGCTATTGTTTCTGGAACACCTGCTTGCAGGCGGTCTTCAATGGCTGTAGCTCCAAGAAGCAGCAAATCCTGGGGAAAAAAAAAAACAAAAAAAAAAACAGAATTTGAGGGATTGTTTTCTGAAGATAAACCTCTGTGTGGAACACACTCAAAAAGGAATTAAGGCAGCATGTTGCCTCTCATTGTTAATACTGCATTTTGACAAGCAATGTTACAGTAAATTTCTGGTGTGGCTATTCTACTTCCTCTGCGCACCATTCACATTTCAAGAGGTACAGAATGGAATAGAGCGTTTCTGATCAGAAAGATGGCAACATTTCAAGAATAATTAATTGGAGCTATAAAACTTAAAGCTAACCTATGGATGAACATATATACTAGAGCATTCACTAATCACCATAGCAACATGATGAGTGGTCACAGTTTATGCATTTAAGCTCACAGTACAAGTCATTTGGCATCACATCATTTAAACTAATTTCTATCCATAAAATGTACACACAGACTGGATACAATCACTCAAAGCAAAAATTATTGCAGCTATTTATGGATATAATCACTACATTTATGTAATACAAGTGGTATGAACATTAATCAATCCAAGTATCTCTAGTCAATGTACAGGTGACTGCCAGAAAAGCATGCCTC
Source organism: Pyrocephalus nanus (assembly GCA_038380795.1). Lineage (NCBI taxonomy): Eukaryota > Metazoa > Chordata > Aves > Passeriformes > Tyrannidae > Pyrocephalus > Pyrocephalus nanus. The sequence continues at coordinate 46,299,763 of CM076259.1, forward strand.
ATACAATGAATTTAAAACTACAGAGTTTGCCATATTCTTATGCAATTCTTAAGTAATTTCTTGAAGAGATTTGGCTACCTTACAGAAAAAAAAGTGAGGCAGAAAAAACAGCTAAGAAATAAACCTTGTCAAAAGGTTCAGTCTACACAGATTTTAACTTTAAAAGCACATTAATGATTCCTTAGACATGCAAAGATCTTTAACATAAATTGATATAAATTGAGTTTAGGTATACTGTGTCACTTCAGTAATTGCACAGAAAAAGGACAAGCTTCTATTCTTGGTAGAGACTAAAATTATTCAACAGAAATGAAGACAGATGAAGTGAACAGTAGTAGCTAGGAAAGTTACTGTTGTTCAGCCTGGAGATGACGAGGCTGCAGGGTGACCTTATTGTGGCCTTTCTATATAGAAAGTGGGCTTATACAAAATATGGATAAAGACAGCTGAAGCAGCAGGACGAGGGGCGATGCTTCTCAACTGAAGAAGATAAGGGTGGCGAGACACTGAACAGGTTACCAAGATAAGTGGTGGACGTCCCATTCCTAAAAGTGTTCCAGGACAGGCTGGGTAGAGATTTGAGCAATCTGGTTTACTGAAATGTGTCCCTGTCCATGATGGAGGGTGTTATAACTAGATGATCTTGAAAGGCCCCTTTGAACCCAAACCCTTCTGTGATACCACGAAGAAGGCATTAAAGCAGCTTCTGTTTGTATGAATCTAGGCATGCTCAAAGAACAGAAGAGCAAATTGTTATTCATACAGTTAAGTTGGCATTAGTTGCAAGTCTTAACACAGCTTCATTTTTGTTATGAGATATACAGCTGGTAAAGGTAGCAGAATCAACTCATTCAAGTTCTCATGCTTTAGTACCCTATAGCCTCCCAATGAAACATTAAGCCCTAAATGCTCTCAACATGGCTACAAAGAGAATCCAAGTGTGCAATTGTACATTGTCTTTTTTTCCCCAAATCACTTGTTAAACAGCTAAACATGACAGCACAGGGATCAGCATGGTTGAGCTACCTGACCAGGGGAGTTAGTGCTGTGCCCACCAAAGCCCTCTCAGCCAGTGTACAGCTGGGGAAGGAAGACAGTTCAACTTTGTCTCCACATGTGTACTTGTACTATGATCCAGCCATCTCAACACTCAGACTGACAAAGTAACTCTCTTGCTCTCAATTTGAGCCCTTATATGAAAAAAAAAAAATCAGCCTGTTAAAATACATTATATTTTATGTTACAGCCACGAGCCAGTTTATCTGGAAATACCCTGTTCCTTGGTATGAGCAGCAAGCACACAATAACAGGAAAGGCATACAGTGGTTAGTTTTTGCCAATATGGCACCAAGTCCAAAACCCCAATTCTAAAACCCATGCATGGGTTCCTTGTTTTTCAAGATACTGAATTGTGAAAAAAGGTGGAAGAGAGATGACCAAAAGTGATCTAAGGGTTTTAGAACACACTTTAAAGTTATGTTAAAGTCGTGTTCATGTTTCACCTCAGTGACAACAGAGAAGTACAAGAGCACAGTGCAAGAAGCAGAATGCTGAAAGGAACTACCCAGAATTAACCATTAGACACCCACTGTTACTGACTGTAACACCAAAGAAGATTTTTAGGCATTACTTTGAAAAGACAGACTCAATCTTCAGCTCTCGCTGAAAGAGATCTTGGAGCTTTTCTGTTACCCTGTAACAATTAACTCCCCTCCTAGTCTCCATCTCCTCTTGATGTCCCACCCCTGGAAGTATTCAAGGCCATCTTGGATTGAACTCTGAGCAACCCAGTCTAGTGAAAGGTGTCCCTGCCCATCACATGAGGGAACTCAATGATCTTTAAGGTCCCTTCCAAACCAGGCCATTCTATGATTCTGCCCCAATAAAAAAAGAGTGCTCCAGAACTTAAGCAGCATTTTTAATATTAATTTTTAAATAAACTGAAGTTCAAAGCATGGTTAAAGAAACCACTAAATAAAATGAGTGAAATACCTGAAGCAAGAGACAAGAGTATAAACACGTGTAGGTGAGGAGTGTGACTACCAGCATTTCAGAAAGCAGCAAGACGGACAAGGCTCAAGGAAACACTGGCCCCTAGTGTTGGCACTTTAACATTTAATTCTATGTGGGATCAGCGTTACAAATTGCTCCTCTGATAACTATCTTCCCCTTCCAAAATTAGGAGCTCTGCAATTTTCACAGAGGGCAGTTTATCCACCTTTTTTTCAGTCCACGCAACTTCAGGCTTTGGTAAGCACTTCATTGTGCCTACAATGAAGCCTTGGGAAAACCTCAACTGTGACAGCTGTATGAAAAGAAGTGCATCTCTCCATATATTAGTATATGGGAATTTGGTGCAGCACGACGATTTTTATACATTTGCTTTATCAAGTTACAAAAATCTTACACAAAAATACCAAGATAAAAAACGTGTATGAAAAGCTTTTATAAGTAGAAATTATTTTTTTTATCCGTAAATTTGTCTCAGACTTACGAATTAAAACTTGAGAGATCTATGGACAGAACAGGCTGCCATCTAAGAACACCTTTTCATTTCTCATCTATGAAATTAACAGTTTATTTTATCGTATAAAGCCCAAATTCCACTGAAAAATACACATATAAGGGAACCTGCATCTGATCATCAAAGTAGTATGTTTTACCTTTTCAATGATCTCATAGCACTCCTCCAGTTTCTGAGTTCTGTCTTTCAGAACTGTACTAGATTCATTGTAGACATTCAACCACTCTCTGTAAGACTTCTCTGATAGATCTGCATAAGCAATGCATAATGTCCTCAGACCTACAAAACATAAGGTAGCAATTACCCACAGTAAAATTACACTGAGTATCATCAAATAATTGCCCTAATGAATGCTAAATTCTAACCCTCTCACTGGAACAACAGGAGCTATTAACACAGACTGTTAAACTCTGGATTCTACAAAATCTCCCTTGACATTTTTAAAGCACTTAAAACGTCAACCAAAAGTCTGGCTCATTTCATTACTAATGTTGGTGCAAATCAAGACAGTCTAATGGATAAAAACATAGATGTCTCCCGTCCCTGATTTTCACTATTGCAATCTAGCCCTACTTGACCAACAAAAGCCATCTTTAACCTTTTAAGTGAGCATGAAAACAAGCCTGGCTTTCATGTATTTTTAAGATCAAATTAAAAAAATGGCTACATACTGTGATTGGAGACAATAGTCACACATACTGCATCATCCACATTTTCTTTTAGCAAAACTGATTTCTCCTTGTATAAATCTAACTTGCATTAATAATGGGAGTTAGACATGTATGATATAATGAAGAGGGTCCGTGAAATATGAAAACCAATTTATTAGACCACTGACAAAAATTTACATAGAGAAGTAATGATTTTTTTTTTCTATCACGAATCAAGCAGAAATGAGTGTGTGCCATAAAATAGAAAAATTTCATTACTGGTAACATGGGAGTCTGCACAAAATATATATTTAAAAGTTGAATTATGTTTCCAGACTTAGGAAGAAAACCACTGGTTCATGGTTTTACTATAGTACAAGTATCTTATCCTATTGCAGAAGAAGGAACAAAGCCAAGTTCCCTGTGAACAGAGGTGTTAAAATCAGTCAAAGGCCTTACAGACCATTTCAGGACATCTTTGATGTCTCGGTCTACAAGGCTTCCCAGCATGTTCAGATTATCCCTCTGCTTCATAAAGCCAGGGACTTTGGCATTCAGCTTTTACAACTAACTCCAGGCAATACGACTTATACCATTTCCCTTCATCATGGACAGAGAGAACACCATCTTTTCCACTTGCCTACTGAAACCACACAGAAGCAGGGCAAAAACCTCCCTAGTCTTAAAGTCATCCTATACAGTTAAATTGCTGATTACACATTTCTTGATTTATCTTCATAATCATCCTATTTGACACTGCTTATCTCAGACAATGCAGAAAATGCTGCAAGTAATTTGATAAAACTGAATTCTCAGTGCATGCTGTTTCTCTTACCTTCTGTTGCGAAGTATTCAAGATGGCACAGTGTTTGCTCCATATACTGGGAATCTTTCGAAAGCCTCTCAAAAATTACATTATCCTATTAAAACCAAATTCATTACAACAGAGTAAGTCTACATATGAAGTTTCCATTTGTATATTTACAAGTTCAAGTGAAGCAACCTGAATGGACTTGCTAATATCAAAACCAAGACTATATTTATAAGTAATACATTTGGTTTTTAGAGATTCTGATTTGATTTAGTCATTTGGGTTGTGTCCAGTGGCAGGGATACCGCATCCATTTTAAATAATGGGGACAGAAATACACAGGATGACTACCAAAATGTGCAACAGTTAATGCAAAACAGGTAGTTAAACGTACATCTCAGATGAGTGGCAGATGCAGCAAATAAACCACCACATTACCCTAATCATTGCAACACATGCTCTGTTAGTACATCTAGGGCTGCTCATATGGAAGACAAGATGAAATGTGGTACTACAAACTGTCCTGTTCTCCATCCCCTCCAGTGCCACACTCCAAAAAGAAGGGTTAATTGAGGCATAGCATGAACAGCAAGCAGTTGCTAGTCTGTGTGGTCCTACTAGACATACAACTGTAAACTAATGCACAATGGCATCGGTCTTAATACACTTTCACCACTCCAGCATGAAGCCAGAACGTCTTCATCAAATCAGGGGAGGTAAACTGAAGCAGTAGAGCAGTGCACCCAGACCTATATGTCAGGACAAATTCAAGTAAACCAGATCCTTACAGAGGTCAGAAATAGTTTTTCCCTGTTGAAAAAAAAAAGCCAGGTCCATAGTTTACCACTGAAATTAGAACCATTCTCTGGCTGTGGACAATGCTAGTTTTGCAGACTTTGTACTGTGATAAGTTATTGCTCTTGTCAGTGAAGACAGAAGCACAACATGGAGCAAGTCATGATGACAAACAACAGCAGGTGCAGAGGTGCAAGAAAACCAGGCCAACAGCCAACCACTTGAGAACAGATTTTAATATTATAAATTCAGACAACAGCATTTAAGTTCAGCTGCTGAACTCCCACAGCACAGCTGGGTGAAATCTTGACTTGGCTGAAGTAAAGGGTACTGCTCCTACTAGTTTGAGGATTTTAACTGGGCTGCAGAAAGCCTAAAAGTCTTCTTGCCTGCAAAAGGAGTCAAAGGAAGAATGACAGCTCTCTTAAATCACTTGGCCTTAAACAGAAAGCTAACAGGTATTATGTATGAGACATGAAATGCCAGCATCAGCCACAGCTGTTTAAACAATAACTGGTAGTGTTAGTTCTCCATTAGGCAGCATAATTACTTACAGCCCCTTTGCAGTAGAGACGTAGTTGTCCTGCTGGAGTTCGAACAATCACTGACATTCTCTTCCTGTTGCTATTGAAAAAAAAATGTTTGCTCTCATTAGTCAAAGTGATCAAGAGTAATTCCTGTTCTAGGCAGTGAATTTTCTCACATGTGTTTAGTGCATCTGAGATAGGATAAGATAAAAGGAGTAGTAACTTAAGACCACACAACCCTTGACAGCAAGAAGTACTAAACTGCCCATTTCCAGCTTCAGCCCTACGGCTCCTGTTGGCAAGCACTTAACCAGAACACAAACTTACACCCAAATGCAAGCAAGAAAAAGGCAAGATAGGATAAAATGCTCTGGAAAAATGGGAGTCACGTTTAGTCTCAACTTATTCCTCTAGCAAAAGTGTTTTGGGAACTCACTCTAGAAATAGAATCATGAAGGCTGGATGCATCTTTATTAAATGTGTAACAGACACTGAAAAAACCATCCACGGTCAAGGGCAGTTATTTAACTTCCTAACTCAAAAGAAAGCTATATTGGTCTGCTCAGACCTATACAGCTGCAATTATACAGAAGGAAGCCAGACCTCCTGAGCAAGGCTGCTTATCAAGACAGTCAAGCTTGGCACATATCTTAAAAATAATAAATGTGGACAATAGCATACCATACATAGACATTTAACAAAGGAATATAGGCAAGTATAGGGGTTTTTAAAGAAAATTTTTGGCATTTTACTTAGTAATCTCTCCTTTAAAAGATCCACTAGAAAAAACACAACACAACTTGTAAGAGGCAGACACAAACAAATCAACTCTCATCAAGGAAACCCTAGGAACATGCAGTTTTATATAAAACTTTTTCTTAGCAAAAGGACAACTTAGAAGCATCCTCCTTCCTCATTCCCTTTTTGCCAATTTGCACAAACAGATCAGAGTGTAGAGCAATCTTCGTTCTCCTCTTGAAGTTCCTCTGAGAGATCTAGTCTCTTCTTACAGGTCAAGAGCTATGTGTAAGTAGGCAAGCTCTTGGCATGTATCATAAGATAAAACAATCCTTTCTGAGACTTTCCAAAGAGGGGAGCAATTAGCTGTAGTCAGAATTTCTGCAACATGCTAATGACACTGGGAAGCTTCCATATGCTTTTTGAAATCTAATTGTAGGAACTTCCTTGCCAGTCAAATGGAAAGTTGCTACACACAGGGGAGAACTAAGACAGCTTTCTTCTGCTGCAAGCAGGCTACAGCTATTCCTGTTACAGACATCAGGGTACTGTGGTCAGCTTGTCAGAAACCTCCAAAAGACTCGTCTAGTGCCTTTCTACAGTTTTCACAAGTATCTTACGTAGCTACATTATGTAGTAGCAAAACAGAAAGTAGCCAAGAATTATCTTCAAAGCAAGCCAGCACACAAGAAAAGATGCCTACCCAAATATTCCCCACCTTTAGTTTTACATAGTCCTTTTGAGCAAAATCAGCCAATTCAAAGACAGCAGAGGACAAGAGTTCAAGACTTTAATCCACAGTAAGAGTAGAAAAAAAAAAAAAAAAAAAAACCAAAAAAGACTTCTGACTAGCACCATCCAAACTGATATAACTTATCAACTGACAAAGAAAATCATCTCCAGCAATTAGGGGGTCCAATTCAAACAAGTCTTCTTGCTACACAAGCAGTGCCCATCCTAATGAGCCTGATAAGCTAGAAGAGTTTGCAATGTTTGTATTTTCATAGATGAAGTGGTTCTTAAGAAGGGGTACCTCCAGTTGTAGTTTCCATCTACTCAGAAACAAGTAATTTACAGAAAATCTATAAAAGCATAATCTCAAAGCTGTTCTTCAAGCAGACAAGTAAAACATCAGGATATCCACAAGTTACAGCAAAACACTTCCAGAGCAGCAACATTTCAATAAATCAACAGAGATGAAGTGGCAAGGAAGAGTTTCATGCTCACATGCCACAGCCACCAGCTCTGTACTCATCCTACATCAGAAATGAGAAGATGGAGGGGCAGGACAAAAACTAACAACGTTCTGCTTTTCTACTGCATCAGCTGTATCTTTTTTATCTCAGTAACATGTTTACAAGAATGGTATTCTTATTATGCTGCATTTAGTATATCAGAGGAAAACTCACCTGGAAAACTCCAGCACATTAAGAATTTCAAAGGTTTTCTCTTTCCCCAGCTATAAAAGAAAGAATGTACTATTATAAGTACAATCCACATTGTGTCCTTAACACGTGAAAACACGCAAGCTGGTCAGGCCTCTCTCATACAACCCAGTACGATAAAAGTGGCAATGGCTCCCTCTGCTGGTTAAAGCACGCAGAGCCCTATTTAATGAACTTACTTCAAAATTCGGTATTTGTGGCGTCCTTCATTTACCATTGCTACACCATTACAACGGAATTAATATCTTAGTGCAAAACGATAAGCATGGTCTGAAAGGCAAGCTGCATACTTACTTCTTAACGGCCATCAACAGGCTGTGAGTGTTTTCCCATTTAAAAAAATATACTCTCCAGATTTGGTATTACAATAACCTTTGACTGAACTCCCTTAGCATTTCTTTTACTTGAATTTATAAGAATATTAATTATATTTTTCGTAGCAAAAAAAAAAAAAAAAGTTAACTGAGGAGAAACTGCTCTTATCACCAACAACTCTCTGCTAGGGTTGATCATGAACCACCTGAAGAAAGAACCAGATTTCAAAACACCTGCCATACCTGTTATATAACAGACAGAAGGAGCAGTGCAGGTTAAAGAAAGTGCTGCAGTAAAATCTAATTGCAGTACAGACTTATGTCCTACAAGGCACATATCAATTCAGCAATATCCCCAAGACCAAAAGGCACCTCCAACCCATATTACATGTGCTGCCACTGACATAGGCAACAAGGAGGGACAGGAACCTCTGGGAGTGATAGCTTTTATTGCTGGCTGTAGACTGACCAGGCTCCTGACTTGGTATTAGGAGTATAAAGCTAAGCCAGGTAGGCCCTAGCTCTTCCTGCAGAGAAACACCTCGATAGCTCTAGATCACTGCTCATCCTAAGTTCTTCCCTTTAAACTAAGAAGCAATTTCTGAGAAATTGTAGAAAGTTTGTGACAAGTCATAGAGGTTGTTTTTTAAGTGCTTATCTTGACAATGTTCCAAGGAATTCGAAAGTGACCGCACCCAAGAAGAACAACAAAAATACATCCATCACTTGTAATAAGCACCCTACTATCTGCATCTGTAAAAATCTGGAGCCACTTTAGCTCAGACTGCAACCTGAGTCTGAATGTGGCCCGTGAGTTTGAGACTGTGTCAACTGTAACCCCTTAACTATGTATCCCTGCATACAGAGCTTATTGAGTAGATACATCTTTTTAAGAAGATGAAGAACATCTTACTCAGAAGAAAAAAAATTCCTTTTAATATGAAACATTTAGAAGAATTGTAACCACTAAACTTAATAGCCAGACACATGAACTTGCTTCTGAGTGTGAGTGTTCTTGTCTGTGCCTCCCAGACAAGGAAAATTTATTTTTCAGGCACAACTGCTGTTATTTCCCATGTATACTTGCAACTTCCTATTGCCCATGCCACACAGAAGGGTAAAGGACTTTGCATCTTCAGATAGACTTAAACAACTTCTCCCCATGTGCAGCCTTTTACATGTAAGCATCCCAAGGACCCTGGAAAGGGACCATCACAGAAACCACACAGGACACATTTATGCTCTGCGTGAGCTTGGCAGCCTGTGCCACGCACATCTGCCACTTACCGCATCAATGATAACCGAATGTGGAGTCCGTCCTGTGAAGACATAACCAAGTTTTTTTGCTCCTTTCACCAATGCCCCTTCATCTGCCAAAAAAAAAACAAACAAACAAAAAACTTAAATTTCATCTGGTATTTAAGAGAGGCCTCTAAAACCCATAATAAATATGCCAGACTGCCAAAACAGAAGTCCCCTTTCCCATATACTGTCCTGTGTAACAGTTGCTAGAGTAGCTCTGCAGATCCTTCCACAAAAAATTGTTCAATGCTTAGTTCTACAAAGGTCATGTAATATCAATGACACAAACTTTGTACTCAATCCATATAAAATATCCTGTAACTACTGAAGCATTCAACTCTATTCTTTGGAGGAGCCATACTTTTCTATGTGAAAAAGGGAAATACCTGTTCAAAAAGCAAGATCAAAGCTGTGTTGTTACTCTAAATTCCTACAGTATGCCTTTAAGCCATTTTCTGCTGTAAAGGCACTAAGTTCACATGCTATAGAAATGCAGCATTGTCTTCTGGGGACTGAAGTGAGCAGTGTCATTAGGAGCTCAAATAACAAAGTTGAAACCAGAGCCAACACTTGTACCTCAAGTAGGTACTTACAGAGCCTCATTAAGGAGCAAATGTCATTAAGCCCAACCACCATAAATGTGAATTTAGTGCCCAATTTAAGCAACCCTCATGTCTCTACAGTACTTAGTCTCCTCATGGTTCATTACATTGACCAGAGCTTCCTTACACAGGCTCTTCACCCTACTTTTCAGACACACTATTAAGACATAAATGAGAAAGAGTAATCCTCACTGAGTGAGAATCCTCATTCAAAACACCACTACAGCAATTCTAGAAATATCCTCACTAACAGCAATAAAACTGATGGAGATCAGAGTCATGCTGTTCTGCATTTTGGCAATGCCTATACTCTTCAATACCTCTGTGCTAACTTCAAAGGAGAAAAAGAATTGTGTCAAGGGCAGGTCTGAATGTGGCCAGGACTCTACTATTGGTTATACTGTGTCATGTATCAGCACTTGGTGGCTTCCTACTTTGCTTTACGCAGATACTACTAGATCGAGAGAGACAGTTTGTACTTATGCTGAATAAAGCAAGTAATTGTTAATGCAGAAACAAATAATTACTTCCGTAAATCAGCTCTGCAGACTCAAAGCTTTACTTTTCATCCCCACAGAAAGGCCAGAGTAGCAGGCATCATGAGCGCAGCTTATCTCTAAAGAAACATCATGGACAGTGGAGTTTCGTAGAAGGCATTCAAAAGCAGCGTGTACTGATGACAGGAGATGACAGACCTACTGCTAGCATGATGGGGGGCATTCTGCTTTCAAAATCAATTATCTTCACAGAAAAGTATGGACCTCCAGTCTACCTTCTAACTCCTTCTACTGCTTCCCTCCCAAAAAAGAAAGCAACAACCAACCTGGAGAGGAGGCCTGGTAGATGATGGTATTTCCTTGTCTCTCAGGAACAACTGTATGACACACGGCCAGCAGCGTGAGGAACTCCTGTATGTGTACAGCTGTGGGCTAGACCAAACACCAGGAGAGTGAGGTTTAGCATTACACACAGACTGAGGCATCTATTCACTAAACTGAGAAGACCACGGAGGTACCACAAACCAAAAAACAATTGTTCTGTTCTCTATTTACAGCAGATCAAGACAGCAGAGTTCAGGGCCAGCACTGACAAATTGAGAGTGTTAATGATAAAGACCTCACTTAAGCTGAAGAGAGGTGAGAAGCCAGAATATTCCCCCACCTCCCCAAATATAAAAGCATTAGTTCTGTAGCACCCCAAGCTTCATATAGGTGAAGACATCTGCCACAAGCTGACAACAATCTAGCAAACAGGAAACACTATGGCAGCTTCTAATAGAGTGACAGTAACCACATCAGAATTAAACTTGATGCAACTGCACCATTAACAAGGAAAATCCAGAGCGGACAGCCACTGAATAGCCAGTAGAAGGCAACATCATACACCCTTCCACAGGAATACAGCATCCAGCCAAGCATAAAATTAATCAGTGGTCACTACATATTCAGTATCAGCATCATAGAATATAGAACAGCCATCCCCAAGTGCTTAGACAGACACCAGGTCTGCATCTCAGCAAAGATGCTACAGCACTTCAATCACAGGCCTCTGATCAGCCAACTCTGGCAAGTGTAGCTATAGCAATTTGAAATTGAGTCCCCCACCCCTTTTCTCCATCTTCTCCATCTCTGGCATAGTATTTATAGTGTCACAGCAGTCAAAAATGGTACTCAGCTACCCAGCTCAAAACCAGGCACAACTGGTTCACTTCAGCTGAAGTGAACACATGGTTCCCCTTCCCCAAATTCTGCTGTAACCATAACATCCACACTTGGTAGCATCAGTGTCTTCCTCACAGCAGCCATTTGCTCAGTGACTGAGTCAGACACGAACTTAGTCATTCTACCTTTGCAGAAAGCCTTACTTGACTTTGGAAGCTAGATGATATTTTTATGTGCAAAAATTCTGTTAGAGTTCAAAAAGTTTTTATCAGCAGAGGATACACACTGGCAATACTGAGGTTTAATTAGTAGGAAGTAAATTACTAAAAAAGCCACAAAACCATGTCAGCTGGCAAACACAGTGTTAACATGTATAAACAAGTAAGAGTATTAGAAAATAGTGTAATAAAAAGACTGAAGATCGTAGACCTATACCCATGTTTTACTTCATCTACTTTGTCATGAAGATTTTCAAAATAACTATTCCACACAGGACCTTTATCTTTACATATTGAAACCTCCAAATTGTATGGTCACATGCCACTAAAATAACAACAGTTGTAACTTGGTGATATGCTGGGGGTGCAGAGGCTGTGTTCAAGAAAATTAACAAATGGAATATAATCAGAGAGCAGTGTGTAAAATGTTAAGTCCACAGCAAATTACAATCAGGAGGTTACTGCTTCTCCATTACTTCCAGTGAAAGCAAATGAAGTTTTATCTCCATCTCAAAATGCAGAGCCTGCCAAATTCTCATTTCAGCATCCAGATCTTTGGTGTGCTTCTTACACTTTTATCAACTAGTCACTTAACATGCTTTCACAGTATGTGCTCTATTAGCTAGAAACAACATGTCTCAGTAATGACAAGGATTTTAATTTTTCCCATGTATATATTTATGTTTTCAAGTTAGCAACATAATTTGCTGCTGTGTTGATATTTTCACAGCTCACAATGTATTACAGGGCAACCTTCCAATTCTTTGGAACAGATCTCCAGAGTCCCAGCTTATCACAACAGCTCCTCCACACAGCTGTCACTTGTTTCCTTTCTATATTGTTCCAATACTGACAATATTTGTTGCACAGGCATGAATCAGGGCAGAGCACTCAAATTTTCAGATTTCTGAACAGAAGATTCATTAATGGGTTCTGTGGCAACACAACCCTTCCAACACGCCAAGTTTAACCCCAGTACAGGACAGAAGTTCCACAGGTTAACTGATCTTACTTGATTATTTATTTTTCTCTATTAATTCTCTGATATTTTAGTAGTTAAATTTTTACTGATGGTCTCAGATACATTTCTTGCCTGCTCATTTGTTAAGGTCAGCCTTATTTCTTCCTACCCCACTTTTTAAATCTCTGTTTATCTGTAGCTGGAACAAAGTTCGCATATTTTAGTCTCTTTTTCCTCAGACCTACCAATAAGTAGTTCTCAATTTAAGAGCCTTTTTCCCCTCATCCCTATGTGGCAACAGCTCTAGGTAAAAAGCCATTGATTCTTTCTCTGGTTTTGTTTTTGTTTTGTTTTGTTTTCCAAAGGTCCATGAAAAAAATTCATTTACAAGCACCTATACCAGGGATATACCCCAGTGGCTAAATTATTTTGCTTACTGCCCCTACAAGCTAAGAACCACATACATATTGAAACAGTCTCCTATTTCTGTAAGCAGTTTTTGGATTGTTATCTACAACGCATTATCCTTTGTGAAAGCAAAGTTCAGCTTTCCAGAAGGCAGAGCAATAATTGTTATCAAGCAAGGCATAGGCCACTAATCAGGAAGCTCCATCACAACTTTTTATCCCTTCATTGTTCCCTTATTCAGAGGAACAAAACACCAAGCCCAACCTCAGCCTTTCAGGGAGCAAACTGCACTCCGCAGAACTACATAACTGCACATATGTCACACATGGCCTTATCTGAGCCTTGTCACTCTGAAGACAAACTACTTTTCTCTAGCCAACTGATAAAATTCCAAGGAAGTTACATGTGAAGTTAGACGTTTTTCATCTCCTTTCCATTTAGTATGAGATCAGTGCCTCCATTGATAATATCTCCAGATGAGCCCGACTGACAGTTTTTTAAACAAATAACCTTTCTATGGCCAATGGGATATTAAAGCACAGTCTAATTAAACTTGAGTTTACTCCTTCAAAGAAGAAAGTGGCAAATTCTGCCAAGGACAACTACAAAAACACTTATATACTTGATGACCAAGGAGAATTATGACTCATCATCTTAAGTTGTTAACTTCCTACTCTTTAGTTGACTAAAATATCTGGAGAGTAATGTGTGGATTCAGCCATGTTGGGCACCCCCAGAACAGAGAAGCTGGTAAGACCAGAGAGGACCAGGATATTTCAGGTACAGACTCAAAGAGAACATTAACCAGTGTTTGAAAATCAAGAGAGTTAAATGCAAGTTCATCTTGTCCAAAACCAATGAGATACAACCTATAATTAAGATACCGTCTTATACTTGAACAGCAGCTAAGTCCCACATATAATAAGAACAAAAGCAGACGTGAAAAATATTTCTCACCAAGCTCTAACAATTTAGTTGTGACCTATAAAATAAGAAATTGACAGTTTTCCAGCAACAGTTACTTAGCGAATTAAAGCCTCCCAGAGGCTCTCACCACCTAAATGTACTTTCTGCACTACTGTATTCCAAATTCCAGTTTTTCATCCCAGTTAGTAGCAATATGCTTTTCTGATTCTGCTTTCCTAAGGAATTAAAAATCAGCTGATGAGAGCTGTCATTTCAGAAAGGCCTGATTGGGTAATAGCCTCAGTTTCCACACACTTCACAAAAGTAAGTAGACGTATTGGCAGGGTCTAAACAAACACTTCCAGTGTAGTAAAGGTTCAACATGAACACAACAGTTGTCTGTTCTGCCAGGCCAGCTGCTCAACTATTCATAACACATATTACTCACTCAATCAATTCATGCAGCTATACTTTCCTGCTTCCTGGTCAAGAGAGAACTTGAGGGCCATAGAACACAGCTCTCAGGCAAATTGGAATTGGTAGATGAAGTTCAGAGAGAATCTGGAGAGCTGCAGGAGTCCAGGATGAGATCCAAGTCTATAGTTCCTTCACTTCTTGACCTCCTTCCCTGCTCTCGTATCATCAGGTAAAACATAACCCCCCCACCAAAAAGGCTTGCATCTCCATAGCACATATGCAACTAACAAGCGCCAAGATAAAGACCACCTAGCATATTCGCCAAACATTCTTTCTAGTCTTAGAAAACAACTGCTCTTTTCTTACTAGACTAAGAGTTAATGCCATTTTCTCTACACAGAGGAGACAGCATCATTCAGAGTTCATCCAACAGAAGCAGTTCCAAAGAAAAAGCACAGACAGACAAACCTAGATACTTTCTTCCGCATTACAATCCCAGAGCAGGCAGGAGAAACCTCCACATGTTTTCAAGACAAGTTACTTTTCCTCGGAACATTTCCTATGGGGCAATAATTCTTGAACTGCTATTAAAGAGTGGGCTTGGCTATCAGTCAGCCCTTATACACCAGTGGCCCAGAAGAGCTATGAAATTTAGAGGTGACAAAGGATGCTAAAAATCTTCCTAGCAGATGGAAGACAGTCTCAGGAGTCTAAGTACATAATGTTTTATTTTCAACCTGGAAAGAAAATTACTTGGCACTGAGACTGCTCTAAACTAACACTTGTGACTGGACTGAAAAAAACCCTAAAATCTTCAAGACCAGAGCAATGAGCACTTAAGAGTTTGTAAGATATCACACTTAAAGCTTCAGCTGCAAAAGGTCAAATGTTTAAAGGGAATTAATTGCCCAGCTAAGTACAGTACCACCTAGCCCCACTAGGCAACTTGTGTTAGAACATTTCAGTTTTACCACCTCAGTTCACAACATGAGTAGAAATTGTCATACATCTGCAAATGTCATCTGCAACTATTTACTAGCTATGAAAAATAAGACACTATGGAGCTTTAGACAGAAGCAGTTTATGCACATTAGCAGCTGACCAAATGCAAAAAAGCTACAAAGGCCCTTTCCTCTACCACTACCTGGAGTTCAGCCCTGATCTCATCAACACAGTCTAACAAATACTCCTGAATGTGCCAAGCAAACTGTTATATGTAGTCCTTGAATTCCCACATTCTGTACTAAATTACCGTGTGCCAGTAGGTGGTACCCATTCCTCCAGTACAGTCAGGCTCTGAAGGACATCTTTGGCCTACACAAGGCACATCTTCAGTCTTACTAGCCAGAAGTTTCACCACTGACTGACTGTGTGCTCAGCCTGTCTGCAGTGCAATGACAACAGTTTTTATCCATTTAAGTTCCCACCCAAAAGGAAACCTGATACATAAGACTCAGCATGTAAAGAACAAAGACTTCTGAGCTGCCTAGACTCAGTGACACCTAAAGAAGCTACCAAAATTGTTCATCTGCCAACTACAACAGCAAACATTTCTTCTATCTCCCAAGGTAGAAACAAAGAGAAGATGAAATAAGTAAATAGCCAAAAATAAGGGGCCATCTTAAGGCTAGATGAGACATTCCATCTCACAACTCATTTGATATAAGTCCCTTCTGCTGAATCTATTAAAATATATCAGAGCACTTCTCTGTACAGCAGCCAGCAAGAGCGCAAGCAAGCTTTATCTGCAGCCTACTCCTAAACCAGACTGAACACTCAGAGTCAGCAACTGCCACAAGACATAACTGTAGCCATAAATGCACAAACAGGACAAAAAGTAACAGGATGATATCCATGTTTTCGCTGCAAGTGATGTCCAGTGGAAAATCCTTCCAGTGAATGTGACTACAAAAGCCACATGGGAAACCAGTGCACTGTACTGGGAGGGTCACCTTGATGTAGGTTAGAGCACAGGAGCCATCTTTAGGCTCCATCACCATGAGGAATATGTAGTGTCACATCAAGTAATTAAGAATTCATTCAGATATTTACACCTTGCTGCATTTCAAGTTCTTAAGTACTGTACAGCAGAAAACAAAGCTTTCCTGCACACAAACAGTATGTTGCAACTACATTTGAGATGCTCATAACTAAACTTAACCATTTCTGTTACAGAAGTTATATTGTCGAAAAACAATAGATCAGCTGCTGGAGTTTGTGCTTGCCAATGCTCAAATCCCATACTGAGAGACAGCCTGCAGAGAACAAGGGTCATGCTTTTTGCAAGTGTTTGAATTGTCTGGTGTCCAGTCAGACACTTCATAGCCACATGATTGCTGAACAAACAATGAACTGACACCCTAAAGACTACGACTCTTATGACTCAACCACTTAGGCTAAAATTACTAATCACTAAGCCTCGTGCTAAGCTTAGATTTGCAATTAAATCTCATCCCTTATATCCTTTACATAACTTAAATTCCAAACGTTTGCAATACTTGAAGCAAGGCTCATACCATAACCACCTTCTAATGCTATAGGTTACTGTTAAAAACAATATTTTAACAGTACAGATGTCTGACCTGTGAGTAGTTTTTCTTTTAAGGAATTAACATTTTTATTATTACTTACTACAAAAAGTAGCAAGTAATGTCATATCTTCCATATACGACAGCATATATGAAGCTGTTCTATAGGTACCCATATCGATGCCACCGCTTCTTTAATTCAATAGTAAAACAAGTGGGCAGAAAGCCGTTGGAGGGAGCTATTTTTGATTCCTTTTTATCCCCTCTGTGCTTGCATGACACACTCATGGAGCAGACTTCATCACTCAAATAGATCTGTTCCGCATTCAATTCCAGACGGGCCTAGAACAGGGCATTTAAGAGGCACGATATTCAAAGAGTAGACTTACATGATCATTTTCAATGTTTTGCAGCAGTCTTGGGTCATCAAATTCACATGATTCACTCGTGGAAGGAGGTAGCTGGCTGCAGAGCAAAACAAGCGTATTGAAACAAGCGGCCACATTGCCAATCTTAATATTTCATCTATTTTCTCAAGAAGCAAGTTTAAAAACAAAATAACACTCCAGTACCCTTGAAAGTATTGTGAAAAGATTATATAAGTAATGCAGAAAGTGCTAAAAAGGAGCAGCAGCAAGAAATGGTTATCACTGACAGTGTATTTGAAAAGATTCAAGTGTCAATGCACCTCCTGGGACAGATGTTGCAAAAACAGTTTTCAAGCGTACTTGAAATAAATGGATTTCAAGGCAACTTGCTTAAAAAATAGATCAAAGTTCAATATCCCTAAGGTCCCTTCCTAGTCAGAGTTCTGCTTCAAAAGTTGACCCCTGGAGGATTATAAGACTGAGTAGTCCATATAAGTACCTGAAAGAAACTTCCACCGAACTGACTAGAAAAAAAAATGTACAGGGAAATAAAAGATGGCAAATAAAGAAGCAGCATTATATTGGAAGAAAAGAGGCACCAATAGAAATTACATCTCAGCACAAGTAGGAACCTATCATGGTATCGCCTTCCTGAAAGACGATAATACAAACATGCTGTGCCAGTGGAGAAGCGCAGCTTAGCTCATAGGCAAGTGCTCTTCTAAGAGCATTCAGGGTTTACCTGTTTCTTGGGTGCGAACTCACTTCTTGCCTATATTTGCCATTCAACTCCATGTCAGTCCTCCCTGGCTCTTCCCCCTTTTCCTGATAACCTCAATCTGCTACACTGACACCTCTAACACCCCTGGGTTTTCATTTGTTCCTATAGAATGGGACAGATCCATTACCTCTATTCATTAAAGTTCTGAATAAAAAGGAATATGATTCTTTTGACATTATACACCTTTATATATATCAAACTCTCTCCCAATTTGATTACTAAAAAATAGCATTTTAACAAAGTCGTCCCTTTTCTTCCCCTTGTCAGGTCTGAACTTAGTGATTAAAAAGAGTAACATCTTGTCTCTAGCTAAGGGGTAAGGTTACTGTAAAGCAGTTCACTTTTTAACTTGACTGTCTGCATTTATAAATAAGCACTGCATTAGCATCCAAGCCACCCCAGCCGCTGCCTATTCCTCACCCCCTTCACACACCATCTCTTTATGCAGAGGAGAAGATCCATCACCACCCACCAGCTCTGCATTAGGCTCCCACTGAAAGACCATTTTACTCCAACACATTGCTCCCTTGGGCTTCTTCCAGTCCCAAATTGGAAAATAGTCTTTATATAGATTGTTCCCACTTTGCTATACAGAGCACAAACATCCTGGAATATATTTACCTGAAGTCTTCTGATGAGCGTTCTCTTTCTAGCTCAGGGAAGTGACTGAGGGATAGAAAAAGAAGAAAAGAACATTTATTCCACTTTGGTAACAAAAAAAAAAATATATAGAAGGCGAAGATCAATGAGTCATCACACAAAAACATATGCTGGAACCATGGGTTCAGCTGTTCATACATCTGAATCAAGTTTTCTGCCTCTTAAGGTATCTAATTTAGTTACCATGAAATTCAAAGGTTAACTTGCATAGAAATCTTAAGATTACCCATTTAAAACTAAGCAAATACAAAGATTTAGTATGCAAGACTCGAAAGGCCAAGTGCTAAGGAGTACTGGCATGACTCAAAGGGATCCTTTTGACAGAAGCAGAACAAAATCAGTTAAGTAGGTATCCCTAGGCAAGGAATATTAAACTCTGCAATTAGAGCTATACTGTTCTAACAAAATCCTGGTTCATCTGAACAAGTCACGGAAACATGACTAATAACTGCTACCCTTGGGCTGCAGCTTCTTCCCTCTTGAAAGGCCAGACGTTATTTAGCACTTCTGCTTTTGTTTAAATTATGATCAGGTAAGTTAGGAAGCAAGCTGCCTGTACTTCATGTTTATTCCACAGGTTTGACTTTCATCATTTGTTGCTGCAGGACATGAAAATTAAAACTATTAATTAAGACCACATAATATACTAAAATACAAATTGAAAAACAGAATGTTCTAATCCTTTTCCAATACAAAAGCCTGTACCAGTAAGCACACATTAAGCTAGCAAGTTTTTAAGAGTCATACCTACCCGTATGTCACTCCAGCAATACTACATTTCTTAAAGTTCATGATATTGCATGTTAGAGTGCCTGTTTTATCAGAAAACAGGTATTTTACCTGGAAGAAAAAAAAAAAAGTCTAGTTTTCAACCTGTAAAGTTACAAAACTTAAAGTGGTAAACAGATTAAGAAACGTATTACTCAGTGTCACAATACTGGCCAACGCAGGCTTATTACAGGTTGGTTTGTCTACCAGATCTACAGAAAAATGATCAGGAAAGTTGTTTAATAGCATTAAGTCTTCTTGATCTCTAAATGTAGAAAAGCTCAAATAGTAGGTATTAGTTGCCAAGGCTCTAGAGTGGTCACTACGGATGTAGTTGCTTGTGCCAGTTGAACATTCACCAAATCTTTCAGCTGTGTTGAAGTCAAAGAGCAAGGCTGGAAATTAAAACAAAGACTCTTAAGATTGTTCAAGGGTCAGCACAATTTAACACACAAAAGAAATTCTGTGTTCCAAAGATAAATGAAATGCGTTTGGGGTGGTTTTCCCTCCATAAGTAATAAAGTGCAAGGAATATGCTAGGGTACGTTCAACTGGTATCCTGTAGTCAAACAAAAGCTGCTTTTCCTGGTATCCAGTCATGAACAGTCCTTAAGTGCAAGACACCGCCACAGTCAGCACTGCCCAAATTAATAATCCCTTAACGGAACTAATGACTTTCAGGTAGGACTTGGAGGCCACCCCAACACAGCAACATGACGTCTTGGAGCATGAGAAGATTCAAGACTCCCACCTGCAGTGGGCTACAACAGACCAAAAATAATTGCAAGTTAGATACCACAGTTGTATCTCTGCACCAGGTATGATTTTCAATCATTAGCATGTAGGAAGGGATGGTGCTAGCATAAGATTTAAGCACTTTAAAGACCAAAATATTTTGCCAGGAGTTGGAAAAAGCTTTTCCTCAATAAATGCAATTCAGTTCAAGACAGTGCACTACACTACCAGTTAGGTGATCCTTTAGCAGTGCTCTTCACTGCTCCTTGAATACGGCATTGGAAATAGAGTTTATGTGAGTCAGAAGTCAAAGTGGGTACTCAAACATCTGAGGAACTTCAAGCCATTAATAATTCTACACGAAAAAAATTTAAAGGCACTTGTGAACAGGTAATGCAGTTAATGAAACAAAAAACTCGGTCTAGTTACCCAGAATCACTAGTAATTAATTTCTGAAAATAACACATGGGCCAACAATATACATTATGCCACATATCTTCACTTCAGACAAAAATAGTGCCGTAATTTAGAGGTTGATAAGTTCACATCAAAGTAATCTCAACACAAATCAAATTTTAGCATTCAAAAAGACCAATCAGCTTAAAAAGGAAGAACATTGACTCCCACTCTGCTGAGTAGCACACAATAATTATGTATATTAAGTGTATAAACATTGTCTTTAATACCAAATCACACAATTACTAAGTTCATGAGCTTCAGTTAAAGACCTATGACTGTTGGTCAAGAAAAAAGCTAGGATTTTTCAATGGTACTACAAAATAGCAACATGTTATTTTCCAGTAAGCGTGTTTTGAGAATCCCTTCTATTTCAAAGAAATGTCATTTGCAGAATAAACAAATCTACAACAACTACAAGTTGTTGAAAAATGAAATTCTTGAAGGAACACAGGATAAATTAGGAATAAAACTGCTTTGTTTTAACCCCCATCTCCTGTGAAACAATCAGAAACATCAAGAACTAAGAAGACAGGCTGAGGCTGTTTGCCTCCTCTTCAGCCAAGCTTAGTCCTATACATTCTGTCCTAGTACAGACAGTCACAACCACAGATCATCTCCCCAACACCCCGAGGAAAAAAAAAAAGGCAGTTTAGAGTGAGCATACAAAACAGTTTCAGTTCATAAGCATAAAACTGCCTTTGTTAAATTTAATCCTACAATATCTGATTTTACTTGTAAGACTTGGACTAATGACAAACATGTCCCATTAAGCTGAGCCACAGAGCAACAGAATAAAGCAAAACTTGTACAGCTTGCTCTCATACCTTCCATCTTGCCAGAATAAATCACAAGCATGACACTGAAGAAAGTGTTGTCTTACCTGTCCAAGTTCCTCATTAAGGTTTGAGGTTCTGGCCATTGCAGGTGTATCTGTCTCAGGGTAATACATATCTATGTCCTGAAATGAGAGCAAAATTAGACCTATATTACTAAACACTGAAGTGTCCATTATTCTTTTAGTCAACTCCAATTTGGTTTGACTGTCTTCATGCCATTAGCGGAGGTTCTGAAGGCTTGAGACAAACATCACAGGATGAATATGGGTGCCTCCTTTCCAAAGCATACCTCCATACTACATGTACATGAGAAAACCCAGATTTAACTACAGATAGTTAACCACCTAGAGATGCAACGGAAACAAAATAACACAGCACAGCAGGGAGTTTTAACAGGCATTAGCCATGCTAATGGTATGTCTTCATTTACAACAATTATTTGCTTTAGCCACATCTATGCCTGGAGACAATTTGAATGGCTTCATGAAATTAAATTCCTTCTGTTAATACATTTTATTGTAAAAAATTCCAGCTGCTACACAAACCAAAGCAACTTCTCAGAAAAGCATCTCTCCTACATCATAAGCAGCTCAGGGAACAGACACATTAGATTTCATTTACTTGTATTTTTAGGAACCTACTACATTGCATACCAGCACAAGGTATTCCTCTTGGTTTTGTTCACCTTAAGAGACATCACTACAGTATTTTTGGTCCACAACTAGAGAAAGATATTTCTGAAGTCAAAGCTTGCCTGAACAGAGCAAGATCACCGGTTGCATAAGGCACCATCAACTTCTCTCCTTGCAAAAATACAATCCATACCGGAGAATTTAAAAAAAAAAAAATAAACCGTAACAACTACCAAAAAAAACCAAAAAGCAATACCATACCTTCAAACAAGTCTAGTCTTTTCCTCTGCTGAGGCTGAGAAGAGCTCTAAGGTACTGAACAGTTTTCAAAAGATAACTACTGAACATGAGTCGGTTATCACCAAGACCTGAGACTTCCTTCTCATCCTAAAGGCCTAAAATACAATTCATCATTTGCACAGGGGATATTCCTACAACTAAGTATTTTAATTTCCTGCGAAACACAGAACTGATAAAGAATAAATCCTTTGAGCTTTCCCCTGCCTTTCCCAGAAGTTGCATCATTAATTAAAAGTCTCAAAGATGTTAAGTGTTTGAATATATCTCAGTTCTGGATGTTGACATTTAAAAAAAAGAAAACCCAAACATTCTTGTTACTTACCCAATTTATAAAAAGAGCCTGAGTAAACTTGACAACTTCCAATGTCACCAGAAGGCTGATTGGAATAAGGTTGTTGTACAAGATTATAAAGGTCAGCAGATTGTATCCAAAGTTGACAGACAGCATTTCTGTGGACCAAAAGACATGAGTAGACACAAGTCCTATGGTATAGGGAGAGTATAGGGGCAATAATCTTTATGCAGTTGGCCTAGTCAGATTTAGCAGTGCTAAAATAATCAGCAAGTGTCTTGACAACTAGTATATTGACACCTTTTTAATATTGATTTTAATAGTATATATATAAAACACCCACAGAACACATGCCTGAATACACAGCATATTATGCCAGGTGAAGAAGGGCAAGATTTGTGAGGCTATATATTAAAGAACAGAACACTTTCTGAAAAACTTTTGCTAAACAGATGGCAAGAAGTACAATATTTCCCACTATAACTCAAATTTAGATATTTATCTGATGTGTCGACTACCCAATTAAGAGTCACCAATATCATTAGTAATATAACTATCTTTCAGAAAGTGCCTACTTGTCTCAGGGGAGTTAGGAAACAAAAAATAAACACTAAAATTAATTCTAAAATCTTACATCATTGTCAGAACTGAGAAGTCACCCACACTAAAGAAATCTAACAGAACGATCAATTGCTGAACAGGCACCTAGTAAATGAACTAAGGCATC
Source organism: Pyrocephalus nanus (assembly GCA_038380795.1). NCBI lineage: Eukaryota > Metazoa > Chordata > Aves > Passeriformes > Tyrannidae > Pyrocephalus > Pyrocephalus nanus. The sequence continues at coordinate 46,323,128 of CM076259.1, forward strand.
CTGCTTAAGCAAAGAAGCTGTTATTAATGGTGACAACATTGTGCAGGTTGCCTGAGTAAGTCTTCCACCATAACTGGTCCTAAAAGGGAAAGGAAAGCATTTACAGTCAGCCAGCAGGAATGTACAAGGCTCAGCAGAGACAGAGGATGAAAGCTCCTGTTCTCATGGTGCTTCCCAGAGCCTCTCTCTACAACCCAAGTCTCCACATTTGTGTGCTCTTCACTTTCCTAGAAGCTTAGGGAGGCACTACAGTCAGCACACAGAACATCCAGCGCAATGGGGTCAGAGCTCATAACTAAGGGTTTTCAGCATTACAAGTCAATTCGAGATCAGGGAAGCCAAGCAGGAGGAGACAGAACCCAGAGAAAATTGCTGAAGCCTAGTGAAGATCAGTCTGGGCACAGGCACCTCCAAGTGTGAGTACACCCTAATTCCATATCTTTGGTAAGTTTACAGAAAGTAAAAACTTGCTTGGTATTGGAACATTTTCCAATACAATTTTTACAGAGATTTGACATTTAAAAAATATCTACCTGCATAACCTGAAAAAATGTCTTTCTTGCGTGTGGCAATTATAGAAGTAATAGAAATTGTGCATTCAATTTACAAAAAGGCATCTATACAGACTATTATGTCATCCTAGTTTATTTCAAGTTGAACAGATTTTATATTACAAGTTCAAGAGTTCATTCAATTCGCCTTTTCCAGTATTGCTCCCATCACTGGAAGGCACAAATTTAAACTTACTCATTAAGAAACAGGGGGAAGGGGAGGCAAGAAACTCTGGAAGTTGCTGACACTACTAGTAGAAGACATTCCAACTACAAAAACCCAGAGTCAAAAATGAGCCATTTCCATGCTCCTCTTCTGGGAGGTTTTTTTCATTACTACCACAATTGCAAGTCTTAAACTGCAGAAGATACACTTGCCATCTGGTTTGCAATCATCAGCAGACACGCCATTTGCAGTTTGCGATAATTGTTTTAAGATCTGCATCTAAAGATGCTTGTAACAACATTTTATAGTTAATGTATCCCCTTAAAATAGAAGCCTATTGGAAAGCACTTCATTCCTCATGTCTGTCTTTGATACTGAACTACTAAGTTCAAGGATTATGAATGAAATAAAAAAAAACTTCAAATAAACACACTAAAATATCAGTTCTCTCAAAACAAAATAACAGGAGTCAAAGACAAAAACTTTATCCAATAAATAAGAATTCTAGCCATTTAGCATTTAAGTTTTCTATAAAAGAGCAGATCAGCATTTCTGACTGAAAAAAAAGTTAAGAGAAATCCTTTGCATCTGCATAGAAGCACAAAGTTGAAGTCAGCATCATCAGCTTGATACTATCATGCAGTAAGACACATGTATGGCAGCAGCATGTGACCTTCTCTGAGAATAAATTTGTGTATGGTAATATGGGTATTGTTGATTTGTGTATGGTATCTCCACAGAGATGAAAGAACGTGAACACCAGATATCCAGTAATAATTCTTTCCCCTCTTCTGTTTCTGCCGTTCCCTGGATGGTAGCCCAGTGATGTTTACCTAACCTTTGGAAAGCTTTATTAACAGAAGCCTCACTGGCAAGTTCACTTACACCAGCCCATTCTCAAAAAAAAAAAAAAAAAAAAGTCATCAAAAAGCTAGCAAATAGGCTTTGTTTCCTCTTTTTCTATTTCTTATTTTATGCATTCATTTAATGAAGCTAAGAGCCTGGCTGGTCCTACAGTCTGATACATCCCTGGCTCAATGCCTGCATACTCACTGTTGGAGCCAAGGTACCAGACGACTTCGCCGTGTGTTCTGTTCCATAATAAGGCACCTACAGAACTCACAAGGGCCATTACCAGGAGAATACAGAACAAAACCAGGATCTGCATGTTGGTCACTTTCTCCACATTTGATCTCTTCAGAGGTGCTTTGGTTGAATTCTAAACAGCAGCAGAAGAAAAAAAAAAAAAGAGCCTGGCAATGGCTTATACAAGATAAAATTACAGAGGTCAACTTAGTCTTTATTTTCAGAGGCCATTAAAGCACTCCCTGTCCATCCACTGTTGGTCAGCAGCACTGAGCAACACGTACATATTGCTGGTCTCTCCAGGTACTCCCTGCCATTAGGGCAATAGTAGTATTAATCTAATCAACTCCACAGTCTTTACTATGTCCTCAGCTGTTAAATTTCAGTTTTAAATGTCATCCAGCTACCAGATAAATCAAAATGAAAGTTAGTTCTTACATATTGAACTGCTTTCAAATGTGCACATGCAAACTCAAATACAACAGTACCCTTGTATTCATCAAGGCCTCCAGGTCTTTAACAGCTATAATGAGTCAAAGCATTTCATAAAATCAAATCAATGACAAGGAGAATACAGGAAAGATGACCAGTTTATACTTAAATCTCCTTAAAAACTTTACCTGCATGAGTTTTGTATCATGTCCTGTATACACAACAATACCCAAGACCCATTGAGTGTTTCTCAGTTGTGCACCCCTCAGCAAGATTTGGTCTGGACCAACAGGAACTGGGCTGCAAAGCAAGAAATGCATCTTTCAATTCTTGTAACACTCTAAGGACATTAATTCTACTTTCAGACTTACACGCCAGTGGGAGTGGTGGGAGAAATAATACCATGACCTTAGATTGTCCACACAACTTAAGAAAGCACTGAAGCCTCTGCAAGTCTACTTCCTGCTAAAGCACAGTAGGGCAAAGCTGATACAAGGCATCTGTTCTAATTATCCAAAACTTGAGAACTTACATGGCAGACATAAGCCTATCTTGAACTTGACCTTGGCTACTACTTTCTCTCTGGCATCAAGGACAGAGAAGTATCACACTTACAAAGAGACCATCCACTCCAGACACACTGTATCACATATACCATTACACAAGCATTTGGGAAAAACTCTGTTACCCACATGATTTTCAAGTGAGATGCAAATGATCATCTGCTATTCTTCCATCTGTCACTAACAACACAGCTGAGTTGCCCAAAGAATACAGGTCTAGTGAAGGAAAACAGGTACAGCCAAATGAAACCTTCATGTTCCTACCAACCTTTCAAAAGCTGTGAATTCAAGTACTAAGTATTTTTCTTCCAAGAGTCGCAACAAATCAAAGTCACACTGAAAAAGCCCCCAGATTCTGGGATCATTTTTCTCTATAGAACTGACCTTGGTGCATCCTCGGCTCTAGCTGGAAGGGAGAGGTTTCTATTTCCTCAAGGTATCTTTTGTAAAAAGAAGGCCCCAAAAACTCCTACCATTTCCCTGACTCCTTCTCTTTATATGTATGATTTAAAAAAAAAAATTCACCATAACTACAAAGAAACCAAGACTCCCATAACAAGCAAAAAGTTCCATACAAAGACAGAACTGTGTTATCTTATCCTGGCAGATGGTCTATTATTAATTATTACTCTCATCTTCCACAGCAGAAACATGCATGTGCTCACTGTTACAGACTAAAACAACACAACAAACATTTTCCCAAACCAAGTGACTTGGGCTTTGTCGTCAAGTTAATACCTTTGGCCATCTAAGCGCAAGTTTCCAGTGAAGTCATAAAGATGACGATTGGGTCCTTCACATTCTATCCTCCCAGATACTTTCATCAATTCTTCCCTGGACTGGAGACCAGCAGTTTGAGACAAGCCCTGCAAAGACCAAATCAAAAGAGACTGTCAAAAATTGTTATCAGAACGCAACCTAAGAAAATGGTGCAAGGAAGATCCATTACAGACACATATGAACTTGCTAATAAGATCGATTTAAACTCTCTATACAAGACAGTTATATTACCTATGTGATCTCTCTTTCACCAAGAACAAAGTTCCATCCACAAAGCACAAAGCTGCACACAACTAATAGGAAGTATAAGAGAAGCAGTATAAACAGGCCTGGCTTTTCTCTTGAAGTATAATTCCACTGATGTGTTATTGCTGCTAAATATAGTCATTGCTAAGTGTAGTCTCCTGGGTCACTGCAGCCATTATGCTCTGATTCTGCTTGAGGTTAATGATCAACCTCCCATGCAACTGTAATCTAATGTATTGCTACTCCATCTCAGTCTACATGTACAGTACTCCACTGCTTTTCATCTGTAAACAGAGGGATCCATTTCGTCTTTCTTTTGCCAGAACTTGACTGCAGCACTGCAAGCCAGAGCAAGGCCATGTTTTTGTATTTTAACCATGTGTCCCAAAGGAAGTAAGATCCTAAAGAAACTCAAGATCTGGCTTTTTAGGCAGAACTGCAACAGTAAATCACATTTCTACAAATGCAGTAAAGAAACAGCAAATATGCAGATTTCTAAAAACAAATAATCTGTATTTCAAAATCCAAATCTGATTTTTTTAATGAAAAAAAAAGGAAGATTCTTAACTATTTCCAAACACTATAATCAACAGTGTTGATTACAATCAAATTAGAAAGATCCAAATAAATTCCACTACTTACTGCAAAGAGATAACAAATAAACATATAAAAGGTCCTTCTCAGCTTCTGCCTCTGCATAATGCTCATAGAATGGTATTGCGACAGAAGAAACTGCACCTCTCATCACAAGCATAGCTGATCTTTTTTATGTACAGGACTTAAACTCCACTTACTGGACCTCTGGCAAAACACAACCAAGGTCTGTTTGTCTTTGAGGGCTTCATATACTTGCTTCAGATTAGTTCCTGTACATTTGTATATGAGGCACTGTTGCTTGGGTTTGTATCTGTTGAAAAGGCAGCTTACAGCTACCTGAGAAGTGATGTCTTTTTTTTTTTCTATTTTAAAAAAAGTACTTTATTTTTGTCAATTAAGGCAGATACAGCTTCATAGCTAATATTACATAACTAAATGAAAAAAAAAATCAAATAAAAATTCAGTTTGTTTTACCTGTCGTATTTTAAGATTCGTCTCCCCATCAAGGTTTGCTGTTTCAATATAGCACATGGCTTGTGGTTCACTGGAAGGAGCATAAGATTTTCAATATTAAAACTCAGTACTTTTTGTATACTGCTTTTGCACTAATATAGTCCACAAGACACTTTTCCAATACACTGCAGAAGACAGAAAACCATACTGGTGGTATTCAGCTATGAAAGAGTCAGCTGAAAGTACATATTTAACAAAGATGTCTTTGGATAGGAACAGGGTAATACACCAAAAGTACAGAGAAAGACAAGTCTAAATCAGAAGGTTAATAAGAATTTAACAAACTTAGATGCCTGAAGTGGATTATTTTGAATTGTAATCCATAAAATTGTTTCAGATTGCAAGAACTATGGACAAAATACTAATTATTGAAACTGCATAAAGAGGGGATATATTGGAATGAAGAGGGTAATGCTCTCTGCTACTGAGTTCTGTCTATGAATTGAGCATACTAAAGACCATGTCTGCAAGGTCACTTTAACGTTGAGGGGCTTTTGGAGGTTCATCTGAAGTCAGTGCTAAACACCTTATTTTTTTTTTGAGCATCAGAAAAAGGTTCATTGAGATTGAGGGCTATGATCTGCATCTTCCAAAGATGTTTCTGCCCTTAGCAATAGAGCCAAAAATATTCCTCATAGAGCTGAATTTTCCATTACTTAAGCTCTTATCTACATCTAACATGGAGGGGCTCTGCATGGGTAGCACCTTTGATAAGGAAGGTATACCACCAGTTCTTCTCCTGACATACCACTCAAGATTTAAAAATTTTGTATGGAACCACCAAAACGATTCTTCTGCCTTCTCTGCCTGAGCTGTTTTCTCAGACTGCTAAGGAACATCCGTTTCCCACCTGGATTCAAACAAGTGCTTCTTCAGCATATCACTTCCCATATTCTTGATACATTGCTAGTTTGCTTCCAAAGCAACAAACTGCTTTAATAGCAAAGGTACTCAATCAGCAGAAGAGTCAGTAATAAAGACTCCTTAGGACAAAAACAATTAAGAAATGGACAGGTATATTTGTATACAGTAACAAGCTAGATGATTCTCTCCAAATTTTTGGTTTAAAAAAACAAAACAAAACAAAACAGAGTCTGTTCTTTGTCTCCTCCTGTACAGGTAATGTCAATCTGAACCCAAGAAAAACACTGATGAAGTCCACTTCGATGCCAATCTTACCTTTGCCAAACACCTTATCTACTACAATTGAAATGCTTAGGTCAGGAGGGAGACCTTCTGCAATACAGTTCCTCTCATTTCCACAGAAATGTGGAAGTGTTTCCATACAGAGTTGTGTTTGGAATCAAATGGTTTTTTTTTTCCCCTCACATAAATTTATTCTTTACAAAAAATTCATTTGATGTCCCCTTTTTTCCTATGTGGAAAAAGAGTCAAGATAAAAACAGCTGTTTGTTTCACCTCTGACAATCAGCTCAGACACAGAAGACAACACACAAGCATAAGACCCCAAATCCTTCAGAGCATGCAGAGTTTTCTGGTGAACTGAGGACACTTAGTATCGTCATTTAAAGGAATCATGAGAATACCAATTGCAAAGCAGCATTGCCATAGAAATTGCTATTTATTTCAAGCAAAGCTTCTCCCAAATTAACATGACTTAGGTTAAATTCTCTAACTATTATGTGGTTATTAATGACAGCAGGTTAGTGGAACAGAATAGTAGACAAATGTAGAACAAAAAGCAGACCCACACAAGAAATATATCAGAAGGAGTTTTTAGTGTCACATATTAGAGAAGATATTAAGTAGAATATTCCTCATTGCTGAAACAGAAAACTAGTGATGTCAAAGCTTAGCCTAACTGCATATTAAGGTTGATGACTGCTTATTTGAAGTTTGGTGTTTGTTTTAAAAAAAATAAAATACTGTATACCATGGAATGAGGATATCTCTACCCTTGATCATGTGGCAATTCAAAAAGACTGAGCTTCTACATATAGCTTTGAAACCTCCCAGAAACAGGATAGACAAGAAGGATGGAGCAGAAAACAGAGAAGCTTGAAAAACAACTTCCATTAAAAGTTGGGTTACGTAAGAGAACTGTGACCTACAGACCAAAGCAACCAGCAGTCACTGTTGAAGAACACACAGACGGGAGAAAATTATGGAGAACAGCAAGGTGTCATATGACTCAGCTGTTAGAAACACATTTAAGAACAGGAACTGTGCTAATGTCTGCTATTACCATCACAATATTGTGTGATATTGCCTTACGTTTCAACTCGATCTGTCTAAGCGGACTGTGGTCTTGATTTGGCTTCAAGTTTTTCTACACAATACAGAATCTAGATTAGAAGCCAAGTACCACTCAAGTGCTTTTAGGAACTAAGAGACCTAGACAAATTAGGGGGCTAGACAAACACCAACCATATGAAGTTTAACAAAGGTAAGTGCCAGATTCTACACCTGGGGCAGAGCAACCCTGGATGTATGTAGAGACTGGGGAATGAGACACTGGCAAGCAGTGCCATGGAAACGGACCCAGGAGTCCTGGTCAATAACAAGTTAATCATGAGTCAGCAGTGCCAACTGTGCCTGGGGAGGCATCAGGCAAAGCATCGCCAGCCAGTCAAAAGGAGGTGATTGTCCAGCTCTGCTCTGCACCGGTGAAGCCACACTTCAAATCCTGTGTGCAGTTCAGGGTGCCACAAGATAAGAAAGATATAAAGATATAAGAGAGTGTTTGTATGAGGGCAACAAAGACGGTGAAGCGTCTTGAGGAGAAGCCACATGAGAAGCAGCTGAGGACACTTGGCTTGCTCAGCCTGGAGAGGAAAAGATAGAAGGGAGACCTCACTGTGGTCTATAACTTCCCCCACAAGAGGAAGCAGAGGGGCAGGCACTGATCTCTTCTCCCTGGTGACCAACGACAGGACCCGAGGCAATGGCATCAATCTGTGTCAGGGAAGATTTAGGTTAGCTATTACAGAAACATTCTTCACCCACTGAAGAGGGTGACTGGACACTGGAACAGACTTCCCAGGGAAGTGGCCACAGCACCAGCCCTGCCAGAGTTCAAGAAGCATTTGAATAATGCTCTCAGGCACTTGGCATGATTCTTGGTGTGTCCTACCCAGGACCAAGAGCTGCATTTGTATGATTATTGTGGGTGCCTTCCAATTCAGGATATTCTATGACTAAGCTTCATTTGTCAGCATATCTAGCTGAAAAGTTGTCCCATAGTCAAACTAAACCAAGCAGAACTCAACAGGTTGCTATTTGCTGCCATGTCAGAGATTGCCCCTATGTGCACTGTATATCCAAGACAAGCAGTAAACAAGTCAAAAACCTTTTGTTATTTGATGCCAACCAGCCTGGCCTTTTAGATTTACAATTTAAAGAGAAAGCATCCCTGGGGGGAAGGAAAATATGCTGAACACTCAGTGGAATTAACTGGAAGAAAACTCAAGCTTCCTTATTTAAGTGGAGGGATTCTCAGAAGGCCATAGAGCCACTGACTGCATGAAGCTTGTGTAAAGGACTTCCAGTCTTCCAACAAACTCCTCAGTACATAGTAAGTATCATGTACCTCTAATTGACAAAGTGAAGTCTTGAAGCCTTCTTTTTGGAGAGCCTATCTACAATGATACATGAATCATTGCCTAGTAAAGCAGTGTTTTGACATTACTGAAATTTGATTTTAGATGTGGAGTAGAATCAGTGCCATCTGATGTCTGGTTTTATTAATAGCAAATACAGAGATTTAAGTCCTCTGCACCTCAGTTCATCAGACACATCATTTCCACACCCATTCTGGATACCTGGTAGATATAATGATCATGTCTGCTGGAAGATGTTGCCCATTGGTGACCTTCACAATATCGCCTACTGCTACCTGTGGTCAGGAGTACAGTAGCATGGAAAAGAAAAACAAACAGTTTGCTTGTCTGGAATGTTAGTTTGTTATTTTCTTTCACCCAGTCAGAAGAACAGCATCATGCACAGAACAGCCAGAGACAGTGCTTCTGAAAGTCAGAGTACTTTTCACTGCAATTGTGAACTTCTGTGGCTTAAATTTAATAAAACTTCATTTTCTCTTTAATTCTGCCATAATCCAAATTTAAGGGTTTTTCTTTAGTCTTATTTAACATACTGAAAACTTTGTCACTAGGGGAAACCCAAAAAATCCATCTTTAAACTTCACCTCCCTCAAGTATCAAGAGTTTCTTCTACTCCTTCTCTACATTACTTACCCACTCAATCCTCACTATCATTTTCCCTTAATTCTCCACAGATGCACTGCTTGTACTAGTCACTAGCAAGTAGTACCATCTCTATGGATATGTAACATAATCAAGTTCTTCCCTAAGAGTTACATGAGATATGCAGAGTTCAGAATTGTGGAATACTGAAGACCCAAGACTTTCTACCATCTCTAATTAGTCACATGCATGGAACTTTCATTCTAAAAAGAATCGAGTAGCACTCTCAAAACAGTAAAACAGGTTTGCCTGATGAGCATCAGGCTGCTTGGTGTCAATGCACTGCTGCAAGTCTGAAATGGGCTTAAAATACTTCTAAGACATTAATTTTTACAAACTGAAACAGATGGCATGTTTGAACAAGCAGATTCATTAGTTTTACTCTGATCCCACTGAAAATAAATTCCCTATCAATTTCAGCACAAAAAAAAACCCATCAGAAGTCTGCCTTAAAGTGATCAAAGTGGATAGTACAGAACTGTTATTCCCCAACAGTAAATGCAGGCCTGGACAACATGCAGATATAGACACAGGCCAATTCAGGAAGTGCCCAAGGGTATTTAAAATAAACAGATCCAGGTTCACCTTTAAGATCAATTCATCATCTTTTATACAAAAATAGGACATGGAACAGCATGAACAGGAACCAACACTAGCCACCACAAGTCCTGGCTATCTTTAGTTTCTACTATAGCCCAACACTTCAGCAGGATTGCTTTTAAGTGTCTTGAGGCTGATGTCATTTCCCAGAGGTTTTAACAGGGGGCACTTTCTCCTCAATTATTAGCTAAGAGGGCTAATTTTATCCTTTAAAAGGCATTAAGAGCCACAATTAGATTGATGTATCCTACGGCATTTCAGCAATTTCCAAGTCCTAGAAACAAAGCTTACCAGATCCTGGCACAGGGCTTCACAGAACATGGGTCCCAAGTGCCTCAGTAGCAGCAGGGCTTGTGTTCCTTATTTGAACATGAATCTTACTAATTAGTCTCAAAATCTAGGAACCTTTTAACACAGGCAGCAAAGCAAGACTCTTAGACTTGCAGGGGAGGTACAGTATTGCAGTGAAAGTTACTCTTCTAGATGTGGATTACAAACACAATACTTTTTACAGTTTACATATTAACTACACAAGCAAAAACACAACAGTTCATTAGCATTTGACTGTAACATAGCACTAGGATTTAAAGTGGGTACTCAGGTGCCTTGCTCAAGGCAATTTCGACTACTGCAACAGAACAGATCCCTCCCACCGGCCCCATCCCAAGAGAAAGAGAACTCTCACATCCTGTACATGAATTCTAATTCATTTTGGCAAGAGTAATTCTTCAGCAGCTACTTTCACTCCCTCCCATCCCCAGGTTTTATTTACCTCTTTCCACATAATGTTCTGCCACATCCCATTTCTTAAAACTGTAAAGAAAGTTTGAAGTTATATTATAGAACAAATGGCCATGAATCAGATAAACTTCAAAACTATATCAGCAGTAGCAAACACTGACCAGAACAGGAACTAACATAAAGATCAGACCTGTACTTTTCAGAAGCTGAGACAATACTTTTGTCCACAGCTGTAGACACATGAAACCAAGAAAGAAGAAGAATCTGCCCTTCATATTTATATAATTTTTATCCCCTGCTAGACAACAGTTGGTGGCCTGATTTCTTCTTGGCACCAGTTCATACTAACCTGCAGACAGGCAACACTGTTTCTTGTGGGAAGTGACCTTCCTTAAAACAAAGGGCATTACTGCCCACTGTCAATCAGTATCAGGAAGCATCTGTGTATGATTTATCACAGAATTTTCGCTTCTCATCTTATTCCTTGTGTTTTATTCATGATATTTTGACTCTGACACACCCACCTTCACTACTATTACCAATCACTCATTTAAGGCTGAGTCTTAAATGCCAAGCAGGCTCAAAGCCCTGCTGAACACAAATGACCAGCTTTGGCAGAAGGAAAATCCTAGCTGCTCAAATTCACACTGAAACTTTGAGGTTGTGATTTTGAACCTTCTACTTAACTCCAAAGGACAGAAAAGGATAGGCCTGCCCTAGAATACTTACAGGATAAAATTGATAAATTGTTCCTTGTCAAAAGGCACCTGGTTAAAGTAATGAAGGACAAATACCTCAAAAGACTGTTCCAACTCAAAAACAGAGTTTCAATATAAGCCTTCTATCTAAGACTTTCTAAGACTAAAACTCAGTGTACTGATGTTCCAGATCTAGGACTTAATGCTGTCACTCACACCTAGGCATGTAGGGCCATTTCAAGTGCAGCTCCCAAAGGGCAAGCATCTCCATGAGACTTCTGCCACGTCTGGGTAGTCCTGTGCGTGTCTACTATTCCAGTGCACCCCATACAGCTCATGACTTAGTTCTGCTATTTGACAATGGGAGGACCAACACATCAGAACAATTATTACTGAGCCCTCTATGTCTATGCAATGTGCTACTCAAGGGTTTAATTTGGGATTATAACTAGTCTGGTTTGATTCAACATCATCTCCATATACACCATGTGAAGCCATCAAAGACATGAAACTCTTGCTCAGAGCCTTAGAGGCTTCATCTCCTAACATAAATTTACAGTGCTAGAGCAGAACTTTCAGTTTAGTTTGCTCCAAAGGGAGTTTAATCCTACATACTGAAGCCACTCCGCAAAGCAAACCAATGTTCTCCATGTTAAATTTAATACAACAAAGGCCCTCTGAAGACACACCACTGCTCTAAAAAACCAAACATGAAGATAAATGGAAATACTACATAAATGCTGATGAAATAAGCAACTGGCCTTTACAGGCAGTGGAGCTCAGGACACAGCCAAGCAGAGAGCAAGCAGGTGTCTACTTCTCAGTGAGCTCAACTGCTCTCTATACTGAATGCATTGATTAGATATCACTCAGCTATAAGAGAAAGGCACACAGAGAACCCAATTTAATTCATCTTAATCCCACTCTGAACCTAAATTAGCTTTTCATTCTGATAATACATATTTCAAGGATGAGCCTCTTTAAGCCTTCCTCTTAAAAAGTACGAGGATATGGTTTTAAGTATCACATGGAAAATTTATTTCGAGTATTCAAATGTAAAAAATAAAACCTGAACTAAAACAATTTTTCAAGTGCTAATTTGAACTTAGGTTCATTAGAATACCTTGTGTTCTTTAAGGTTGTCTCTCCACAATAACTGTGATAAACTTCCCTTGAAGTGTTTGTTACCGCATGTTCTCTAGCTACAAATGAATTTAACTGGCTCTGTAACCTTAGAAAGGGTCATCTTTCTTATTACCTATTACAAGGCCTGTTATGCTACAGGCACTTAATTGCCAATTTGCAATGACTAATAAATACAGTGTTAGAAACAAGCTTCAAATGTGTACAGCACTTGAAACATCTTGTAGAGATTTGTAGAGAAATTACCTCGGAGAACTAGTAAAGCAATGCTTTCTGATGAAGATACAAACTTAATGATCAACCCAAATTTTCAAGCACCAAATTTATTTAGACTAACAGGCATAATGTTTGCAGGACTATCTGAAGCATAAAGCTAGTAGGCTATTCACTTCCCCATGTTCCCTGAAGTGTTCCTCTATCTTTTTGACACTTCAGGTATATGTTTGGGAGGAAGGGGCTCTACTAAGAGTTCAAATTGCTGTGTTCCTGTTTCACCTGCAGATTTGCACAAAGGAACAAGAGAAGCTGTCCAACATGGGAACGTGGACCTGCCCTATGGCATGGGCTGATCACAGGGTGGCCACTACTAAGCTCTATTTTCTGTACAGGTTTTCAGTTAAGAGAGATGAAGAAAACCAAAATGATGTCTTCAGGTAGAGAGTGCCAATGAGTGTTAATACGTTAGGGATACTCACAGGCATTCAGTAGATTATCAGTGTTAGAATTTATTTCAGTAACACTTCAGGAAAGCAAAACTAAAAAATTTCCAGACTTCTTATGTTTTATGGACAGCAGCACTTAAAAAAGTGACTTAAAATTATTTTGACACCAAATTCTAGTGTTTCAGGGGGTTGTTGGCTTTTTTTTGTTTGTTGGGTGTGGGGTGAAGAATGGAGTCTGTCAGGGAAGAAAACTGCTTGGTTTTCTCAGAGGACCTGAGAACTATATACCTTTGGACAACCTTGATATTACATGAAATTGTAAAGTCTAATAATCCCCCCACTGCGTCACCCTTAAGTGTCAGACCATCATCAGTCTAAAACATGCTGCAAAGTAAAATCCTAACATATCCTAAAATACAGGTACCTACTAAGTCCACAAGACATGCATTCCCCACCACCAAGGCTGTTAAAGTAATAGAATTGTTCAAAAGTAAGCATCCACTATTTGCACTATAAGTATTTGAAGAGTGTTTAGTCTTACCTACTGTTTTCTTCTTATTCACTGCACTGTCTGCTTTATGTCTTTTCTGCAAGGAAACAAAACATTTATTACACCTCATTGCACTTCACTACAAATTCCAAAACCATTAGAGCTAAACAAGACAAAGTGCAAAATTTTGGGTCATTTTTGCCTTTATATTTTTGTTGCTGGTTTGCTTTTGATTTTGTTTTTTGTCGGTTTGTTTTTGTTTAAGCCACACAGATCACCCAAATCCAAATGGTTTATAAAACAGTATAATATAACTTCAAACTGAGAGTGCCCACGTTGGAAGTCAGGCTCAAATCTGTATCAACAGCAAAAAAAAAGTCTCAAACTGGTTTTTTGTAAGAAAAAAGGAACACTGAAGAACACTATGTTTAGATGGCAGTTGTACTACACATTCTATATGCTGTTGTTTACACTGATACCTAAATAATTTTATTCATCAGTACTCTGCAAGCAGAAAGACCTTTTTCTGATAAATGGTATCCAAGCATGTTAGTGCAGATTTTCCCCAAAACAGGATGCTCTGTGATCAGGTTGCTTGCCTCCTCCCTGCCCCCATTTTCAAGACCATCTAAAAAGGCCACATATTTGTCAGGACTCCAGCATCACACACTCGTGTCTTTCTAATAAAAGCATGAATAAGCAAGTTGAAGAGGTAAAAACAAGCATCCTGACTTCTACTGTTTTCTTTTTCATCATGTGTAATGAAAATACTTATTTATCTCAGTGGGCTACAGAAATTCTTGTCAAGTTCAAAGCTTTGAAAGTCGAAAGGATATTTTGCTGCTGTTAAACAATAACTCAAGACTTCAGAGATGCATGGCTTTACAGCATTTTATAGCTTTTTTATGAAACATTTGGCCTTTAGCATAGCCTTCCCCATAACCATACTCACATAGTCTTCTATGATTTCTTTGATGCCAGCAACTGTTAAAATAAATAGCAATGGCACCAAGGTGGTATACCTTCCTGTTGGAGAGACATCTGGAATTTGCTGTGAACAGAGGGAAAAGAGATACTCGTCTTATATTTGTACTTAAAAGTCATTTCCAGTAAATTTGAATTTTATACAAAACTCTCAGAAGAAAGAACACAGAACTTTGTGATTTGTGCATGACTGTCACCCAATTTCAGTCCGCAAACTAGCCTAAGGTCTCAGTAGGTTTGAAGAAACGATACCATAAAGTTTCAAGATAAAGTTGCTGTACCTGCCTTTTACTCTTTTTCTCTTCACAAGAGAAGCATTCAAATGATGCAATTCACATGGAAGCAGGGATAACCTGAACTACCTAAACAGCAATTTCACAAGAATTCACACAAGGTTTTCTCGCTAGGGTCAATAGTTCCATGTTTTATGATTATACTTATTTTTACTTCGTAAGAAAAAAAGGAGCTTGACTTTACAAACTGCTTCAAAAAGAGTCTCTAAATTGACTTCCAATTTCAATTATCTAACACATACCTAATTATTATGACTATTAAAATATATTTAAGAATTTATTTGCAATTAAGCATAATAACTGAAATAACTTGTACTGCCTTACTATTTCAATTTATAGACAAGACAAAGCAATAAAACAATACCTGCAATAAGGCAATGAAGAGGAAGAATGCATTTGCAGCTTTTCTTATCTGCTCATACAGGAATCGAGGTAGAAATGTCACCACACTGTACTTGGCTGTGCTGCAGGTTAGAAGATTTTCATCTTAGTACTTCATCAAAATATTACAGATCATAACCAGAAAGCTGGAAGTAGTCTTGTAAAAGCCAGTGTTAGAAACTAATTCAAAGATAACAAAGTAAAGGCATATTTCAAATGTGGAGAAAGTAAGTTGCTTCTGTTATGATAAAGAGCTGTACCAAACAAAAGAGCTATCACAGACCCAAAAGGCTGACAGTCCCACTTTCATCGCTAGTATCTCTATTATCAGATGAACTATCAGAGAATTTACAATCCATTTAAACTTCAGCACCATGAACAGGCAATCATTCATCTCAGTTACTTGATCAGGTGCTTACCCTTCACCAAAACATGGAATTTAAGTTTTGGAAGAGACAAAGTCAAATACGAGAGGAATTCTACAATGCCATTTTTAAAATGCCTCACTTCCTAGTTCAGAACCACTCTACACTCAGCTACAAAGTAATCCTTCAGAACAATACACACTTTTTCAGATTATTTTTTTCTGGCTTTTTTCCCCTATTTTTTACATACACAAATATTGTAACACATACATATGCAACACTGAAACATAACTACTATTTCTTCTACCTTAAAACAAAAACATAATACACTAACTAGACTTAATCACCTATGTCATCTATGTAATTTCTTATAATCTTCTCATCAAATCCACAATGGGCATGAATACAACTTCAGAAAAAAAGTCTCTAAGATGACATGATGATTTAAGTATCATTTTCAAATGAGTCAAATAAGCCTCCCATGCTGCCAAGTTACCAAAACAAACCTAAGAGATTAAGACTCTTGATCTTGCAAAGTCTCCACTCTCTGAACACATTATTTACAATCCAGTTATTTGTATGCCTTTTTAAGACAGTGCAAGGAAATTCACCATGCTACAGAACCTGCCTGATCTGTGCAAGTGACCAAGTCTATCCAGTAGCACATAGCATTCCATTATGCAAGGAAAAAAAATTTTAGAGTAGAAAGCCAACTCTGCCTTACTTTTCCCCATTCGATTAGCACTGAACATCCCCCTACTACAACTACTGGGCATCAGCACGAGTTGGATTTTTAACAACCACACACTGGCAGCTCCGTATCGCCTTGCAAAGGACAGATAACCAGTGGTAGCAGTTTTGAGGTATCCTTTTGTTCAGTTTTGGTTTCAGGTTTCGGGTTTTTTGTTTATGTTTGGTTTTTAAAGAAGTCTTGTATTTCCAAGGAACAAGGATCATTAAGTTACTCCTTTCAAGAAGAAAAGAGAAATTGTTTCCCAGTTGATATTTTATTGAAGCTTCCTAGAAGTGCCAAGAGCACCTTTCCATTATGTCTGGTCCTTTCTCTACAAACGATAAACCTTCCAGGTCAACCAAAATCCATAGATTACTATTCAGAAATCATAAAGGACTAGTATAATCAAATGCTTTAGCTACATGATCTGCCTCTCACAATGGACTGCTATGCATACAACTCTTACTACAACCCACAAGCAGCTAAGTTCAGTGGGGTTCTCTTATCTTTGTATGTACAAGGTTAGAGAACTACATTCTCCAAGACAACTTATTTTCTTTAACCATTTTCCTTTTCCTCTTACCTTTCCCATCCTTAACTCCAAGCCTGCACCTTCCAAAATCAAGCAGTAACAAGATACAACATGGCACAATTTGTTATACAAAGCTCTGTTTTGAACAGCAGAGCAGAATCGGAGAGGCAAGTGAAAAAAACACAAAACAAAACAAAAGCCACCAAAAACAAGATCAACTAAAAACCAGACAAGATGTATCTATCACCTAGTTTTCTCTTCAAGCACCTACAAATGCCTCCTATACTTCATGGAAATCAAACATTACTTTAACTGGATATCATACAAAAGGAAACATGACAGCATTGATCACTACAGTCTACCAACTTTGTATTGCTACAACCGCTCAGTAGAATCATGTATTTTACTTATAATCAAATATCCAGTGTGATATTTTACAGAAATTTCAGGTGGTTGGACTTCAAGATATATCCTATCAACTAAGCCAACTGAGTGAAATCATACATCCAGGTTTAAAGCATGTAACAAAACACGTAACAGAGCATGTCCAGTTATATAAATTACTTTAGTTTCTTGAAGTACTTGTTAATTTCTTCCAACTGTAAGTATTTTTTGTCTCATGTGTAATAACCTTCCTTTAATACAGGACATAATTAAAAATGTCTCGGAATTACCTTGTGACTTAAAAATATGGGTTAATCAAGTTAACAGTTTAGACATAAAAGTGAACTCCCCAAGCAGTACTAAGGACAAAAATCGAGCATTGGCAGATTTTATATCAGAAGAGTATTCCTCCGGATATCAGATTGCTGTGACCATGCTAAAGGAAAAATTTTTTTCAATGCAACCAAGCTATAACATTTATTGACAACATTCTACCACTTACCAACTTCACAGTTAGCTGATCCAAACATGATTGCTACTCTAACAATTGTGTTCATGTCAACACAACAAGGCTCTTCTCAGAGTTTTGTACATACAAAATCACTCCACGTTTTCTGTTGCTTAAGTAACACAACAGATGCCTACAGAAAATATATACAACTTCAGAGACAAGCACATTCAGCTGTTACCATACAGTAACCACATGTATGTATAAAAACCAGGTACATGTTATTATTCAAAAAGAAAACTTCTTACCAAAAGCTAACTAATACTCTAAGCTGGGCAGTTGCATTCAACTGATTTGGCTCTGAAGAGCAGCGCTTAAAAGGACAAATACAATTCTTAAAAATATAAAAAAAGCTTTGTGCTCCCTCCCAACAGATAGATGCACTGTAGATGACTTCAAAATAATCAAAGCTCAAGAAAATTAAAGTTCACAGGTGAACAGGTTAAAAAAAAAAAAATATCAATCAGATCACTCAGAGTTTTGGTCACTAAAGATAAACACCTGCACAGGCTAGTCCCAATCAGAGCCATCTTGTCTTCAAAGTGGCTGGTACCCAAATTCAAGAATACGAGGTCTGCAGTTCACAGAACAGGCTGTGGCAGGGAGGGGGTGAGGGGAGCACATGGAGGAAACCAAACAAACTGGTGTTTCCTGAAGCAACAGCTGTTAACTACACAAACCTTGCTTAACCACACAAATTTAACATTTAAACAGGTGTGCAAACATTAGAAGAGACATCTCCTCTATACCTCCAACCTAATTTGCGTAAGTCAAGCTTCAAGTTACACCACTGCGCTACTCCAGAGAAACAGTACCAAACCCTGTTAAACAAACGCGTTTGGATACACATGAGTACAGCTGAAAGAGTCTGGCCCCACTGTTTCTAGGCCAGCGCAGAGATTTTTCTCAAAGTAATCACTGTATAATTTGGAAAAAGTTAGTTTCATTCACATACTTAAACCTACTACCAAGTATTACTTAGTTATTTCAATAACACTCAAATGAAAAGCAGCAAATTGTACATTCAGAACATAGTAGCAGTTTTCCAATATAGTTCCTCCATTTTTTACATGTGCAATTTTTGCACAATCACTCCCATTGTTGCCACTTTCCCTGTGTCTCGAAAACATTTTATAAAGTTTTACTTTTCTGAATAGTCCTTGAAGAGGAAAAGTTTGTCAGTAATTGAAACAGAGCAGTTACATCCTTGAGACATGTACATGTGCTGGCAATGTGCAGCTGAATACAGCTCTGCATTTTTAGTCAGCCATGTAAACCACTTCCAACCCTTCCTTTAGAATGACAACTCTTGAGATGAACTTCACCTTCAGGATAACCATGATTAAGAAAACAGCACCTCCTTGAGACACATGTGGTCCCATTTCCAGGGGTGATAAGTATAGCAAACTGTCTTTTCCTAGGCAGTATTCACCCACAGCTACTCACACCACAGTTCACATACTTGAAATGCTCTCCAGAGTTTAAGAATTAATAGTGCTTGATGTCGGTGACTTTAACACACATCAATTTGCAGGAACACTTGCTAAGAAAGCCTGGCACAGACATCTGAACCACAGGAAAGCAACCAGGTAACGAAAGTGCTTGTTACAGACTTGAACTCTTCTCTCACCAAACAGGCTTTGTTTCCATTAACACGTACAAAAGATCAGATGCCCTGTAACAGAGGAGGAAGGAAAAAAAAACAACACCCAGAAAACCGAAGATGATCTGCTTGAATTAAGAGCTCAAATACTGTCTTCAGCGCAGTGGTGTGTGCATGCTAAGGTCCTGCCAGGCACATGACACTTAATAGCAAGTCTGACATCAGCATCTTAGGTTCCGCTACAGCTCTCAAATACAGAAGCAGTGTGACACAAGCTATCTCCAGGCAGTCACCATTGCTGCAGGAGGCACAGCAGCAAGCTTTACACATTTCAAGTGATATTAACATATCAGTTAATACACTGAGTACAGAGAAAACCCATTCATAGAAACAT
The DNA here is from genome assembly GCA_038380795.1 of Pyrocephalus nanus. Lineage (NCBI taxonomy): Eukaryota > Metazoa > Chordata > Aves > Passeriformes > Tyrannidae > Pyrocephalus > Pyrocephalus nanus. The sequence goes on from CM076259.1 coordinate 46,342,796, forward strand.
CTCACCAACCAACAATGCTGCCATGCAGAACACTGAGGTTGCTCTAAATCCAAGTGCTATGATCAAAGCTTTTAGCATGTGCCTGACAGTGAAAGGTCATCTACCTCCTTGCCCATACATAAGGTGGTGTATTTTGATCATGAAATTTGCTAAAGAGACAAAAATCAACTGTTTACAAACTCAACAAATAAAATATCATGAAGGCTTATAAGAAGCGATTACTGGTATGCATATGAAATGATTATCGGTTGACTGGAAATAAGGTCCTAAAAAGCCAGTGTCAGTTTTCATAACAGGAAGCAATTTCTGCCTGAACCAATACAGCCCCCCATTCAATTTAAGGGCTCTGTCAGATGAATCCTCAAGCCTATAGTTCTTACAGAGGAAGACTCCAGCCAGCAGAGGTTTCACTGCTCTGTTTATAGCCTGTACACTTGTCAACTAAGAAAAGAATATGCAGTGCTTCAATACCTGCGACAATTTCAGACAGACTCTGAGCTTGGGGCAAAACAGACGAGTGTGAAAGGAGCAACACTTGCTCTAGCACAGTAAAAGGTGCAACTACTTGAACACTACAAGACATATTGCTTAAAGCTTGACAGAAGAAGACAAAGAACCAAGATTTCTTTAGAGTACACATTCGACTATCTGTCATCCAGCCCTGGAATGACCACTGTCCATAGACCAAGTGCCGGTTTTATTTCCATCTTTCCCTGCACTCCCCTACAGTTTCTCCTTAAGTGCTAAGGCATCTTATATATATAAGTTCATATATCGTTGTGGTGGGCTGATGTTGGCTGGATGCCAGGTGCTCACCAAGCCACCCTATCACTCCCCTTCCCAGCCGGATAGGGGAGCGAGAATAAGATGGAAAACACTAGTGGGTTAAGGTAAGGCAGTTTACTAAAGCAAAAACAAAAGTTTGCACATGCACAAGCAAAGAGGAAAATAACAAGGTTTATTCTATTCTCCCCATCAGCAGCAGTATCTGGCCACTTCCTAGGAAGCCAGGAGTTCAGCAGGCATAGCAGTTTCTCGGGAGGCAGACATTGCAAGCAATGCATGCCCCCCCTTCCTCCTCCTTTCCTTAGCTTTTATATCTGAGCTGACATTATATGGAATGGAATATCCCTTGGGTTAGTTTGGGTCAGCTGTCCTACTTGTGTCCCCTTCCAGGATCTTGCCCTCAATGAGGAAAGGAAGGAATGTTGACAAACAGTGCTGGTGCTGTGCCAGAGCCTCTCAGCAGTAGCCAAAATACTGGTGGGTTATCAACACCTTTCTAGCTAAGAACGCAAAGCACAGCACTGTGACTGCAACAATGAATGTAATTGATGTTACCAAAGTACTACTTCCACTAGAAAAGCCTCCTACAGTAATGCTCATGGCAGTTTTAATACAGAGCAGGCACTACCACAACTGCTTACGCTCAGTTTAACCCAGAAACCATGACTGTGTGGTCACATTTAATGAAAGCAAGAGCACTTCTGCTTCCAAGTCCTGTACTCTGGAGGTTTTTCCTAGGGCATGCAAACAGAAAAGGCCTTTCCATTAATTCTCTATTCATGAAATCCCTACAGGAATAGTAACAGATTCCTGGTTATTTTTCAGTAACAAATACATTAAAGAATGACTGTTTAGAAATGGTACCAAAAGCTCTGAAGGCATAATACTATTTCAGCATGCTTGTCAGGTCGTCACTACTGAAAGACATCCTTGCTTTTCAGTAGCCCTGCTGGCAAATACAACTCAATAAAAATAGAGCTGACCAGAACAGTTAACCTTTAAATACTACTGTCTAATCAAGTCAGTTTACTACCACATTTAGTTACTATGCAAACAGAAGATAGCCTTCACCTAAACACACAGCATTGATGTTTGATGATGACTGAAAAAAAAAAAAATATATATCAAACAAGTCACATAAAGTAGCTAGCTAAGAGCCAGAGTGCTAACTTCAGGTTTTAAAGCCATTTTTTAACACCAAAACTTAATATGCTTTTATTATAGTGAAAAGCAAAGGGCTGGCACAAGAGATTAATATTTAGTCGGTCTTGAGAGAAATGTACTTGTCTCCACAACCCAGAGAAACTAATTGGGATGCTGTTATTACAATTCTTAAGCTCTATTTAGGTCCACTTTAGAGAATTTTTTGCTTTCCTACCTTCCTCTGCAAACCACTAGTACTCAGTGCAGTCTGTAGCACGGACTCAACAAAGTGTGATTTATTATACTTGCCACCTCTACGTTCCAAAACACACCTGCTTTGACTCCACTCTCATTCAAACTTCACAGACAATCACCAAAAACCTGTTCATCCATTTCTCTGGACAGAGATCACCAATGGGGGAGGAATACATAAAGCAGAGTTACAGGAGAAAAAACTCATTACTGAATCCAGGCCAATATTTTTTCAACAGATACGTAGGAAAACAGCTTTGTTTGTATGAAGTCAGACTCCACTTAAGTTTTGGCTCCAGTGTCTGAAAGTCACTTAGATGGTGACTTTATCTAAGAAGAGGAAGAAGGGTACCCAGCTTAAATACCCTGCTGTGTTGCTATTGCTGATTTATGAAATTTATCATGCCAAAAAAATCCAAAACAATTTCAGGAGACCAGAGAGCTCAGCATGCAGCAGGTGGAAGGGCACTAGAACTCCCACATCTGAGTTTTTTTTCATCCAGACATTTCATCTACGCAAAATTCAACAATTTAACTGTCAAGAGGTGCTGGCCGTGGGACTAGCCCACTATGACCAAAAATGCAGCAACTTCAAATATATCAATAGAGTCTGGTAACATAACACCAGGCATACAATACCAGTTACTTTTACTGAGTTTTAAAGGCTAAAAGAACCATTCTACAACTATACTCAAGACTCTTTCACTGTGATTGACTGCAGTATCAGCAACAGCTGCACTGCAGGAAACGAGTTTTTGCTTGTTTACAAGACTATGTAACACTAAGTACTTTTTTTTCAGTTAAGAACAGTATCTACCTAGAACCGAACAGAATTAGAGGATTATTTTAACACGTGACTAGACTTGTACTATTCAGAATACAATAATACATGCCTTCTTTGAAGAATTTCAAAAGGCTGTTTTGCAGTCAGGCAAGCAGTCTGTTCACATGACAACAGAAGAGATTTCCAAATGTAATACATACACAGTAACACAAACACACAGGGCCTGAATTCTTAACAAGAATAAATCGAAGTGGGGGCAGTTGTACCTAAAGAGCAAAGGTACATTTTAGTGCAAGGTGAAAGCTGGGCTATACTACCAAGTGCAAATAAATTCAGGTTGTGCAGACAAATGTGGACTGGCACCCACCTTTTCAACCATAGATCATAGTGAACACTAGTCGGGTTACAAGGGTCAATATTAATTGGCTACTGATACCAGCAACTCCTATTTCAGCAGCGGGGACTCATTAAGCACAGTGAAAACCTTCCCACACATTCAGAAAGCATTAACGCCTCTAAGTCACAAGTGGCTTCTACAATACCTATTCTCAAGTCAATAAAGCAATGCAGTTTTCCTCATTTAATGCAACACACATGTAGAATAAAGGAAGAATACAGATTGTGTCTACAGTTTTGTCACCAGCAAGCTTCCTGCAGACACGGACGGGACAGTCTGGGATTACAGATAGACAGTAGACTGTTTAATACAGGACATGTGATGCTAGCAGAAGTCTTGCTACAATCTTCAGTGCTAAATTCCCCAATGGAAATTTAATGTGAGGAGCTCAAATCACTTAACCAGATTTTTACTGCATGCACCAGAAGAAAGTTTCAGTACTGTTATACATTTAGCACAAACAACTGATGTCAGACTAGATTCTTGTATTACTACACAACATCAAGGAACTCTATTTACACAAAAGCAAAATTTATGGAACATTCTCACTTTAAGTAAAATATCCACTCTTCAAGGAATATACATTTGAAAAAGTATTCATGCCATTACTTTGGTGATCTCTGAAGTACTGACACAGCATTCTGGCCCCCATCATCACACCCCCGCCTGTACTCCTCTGATTTTACAAGGCAATAGGGAAGCTTGTTTCTGAACGTGTGGTGGTTTGACCTTGGCTGGACACTTAGTGCTCTCTGATCTATTCTATCACTCCTCTTCTAGGCAGAACAAGTAGAGAAAATAAGATCGAAAAAAATTAATGAGTCAAGATTAAGGCAGTTTAATAAACCAATGGCAGAGGTCATTGAGAGAAACAAAGGTCAACAAAAAACTTACTCCCTACTTTCCATCAGCAGACCATGTCCAGCCACTTCCCAGGAAGTAGGGCTTCAGTAAGCACATGGATTGCTCCAGAACAGAAGTGTCACAGTAAGTGGCACAGAGGTGTGTACAGAGCATCTGAGAATTTTCCCAACATAAATGTTTCATTTCTTACTGAACTTGAAGTACAGAAATGCTCTGATTAAACAAACACAAGTAAGTTACATATATTGAACGTGTTAAAATAGGTACTAGTTAGCTTTCATAAAAACAAACATACTTAATACAATAAGCACAGGTGCACTGGACAAAGCCATTACATTTGTTCAATTTTTTACATATGCCAAAGCTTCTAAAATGCTCCAGCTGAAAACAGACCATAAATTACTTTTTATTAAAAGGTCTAAAGAGTAACACATACACAGACTTTTTCAAACTGAACACAGCAGGGTTGTAAGCTTCTGATGCAGGGAGAAGAGGTATTCCTACATAAGGGAGAAGTGCTGCTGCAGTATAATAAAAAACAGTTACAGCCATATACATGCACATGTCAATGGCCAAGCTAAATCCAGCCTACAACACAGAGCACTATGTTTTGAAGTAGATTGTGACAAAGTTCCAAGAACACAAAAAGAATAAGCCATTTCTCTACAAGTCCTCATAGTCTCATTTATGCCAGAAAGCCTGGGGAAGAGAAAATGCTTCTTCCTTCTACATTCTCACACTTCAAGACTTCTGGAAGTGTTAATGCCATCTTGCCATCCACTTAACTTTTGCAATATCACTATATACTATTTCGAAGTGGTATTAGGGAATTGTCTATTTTTCTTCACTTTCCCAAAATTAAAAAAATATTGGTATTTATCACTTTGTCTTTTTGCTCCCACAGACAGTGGAATTCACTTTTAACTGTGCATCTCTACCCAAAAGTTCAGCTCACAATATTCTAAACATCTTAGAGAAAAAGCCATTATCACTAACCTACCTTATTCCATAGTATGCACCTTTATTTCTTTGTGTATTTTGCTTTGTTTAGAGCAAGCTGTTTCACACTACCCTTAATATGGAAAACTTTCTATGCATGTTTACATATTCCCACTGTTATTCAGAGAATAGGAGATGACTATCAAAAATATGACAGTCACAACTCAATTTAAAACAAGCTGTTTTATCCTCCTCTTCAGTTTAATTTACCATAAGCCTTCACACAGAGGTGTTTATCTGCTTACACAGCACCTTGCTCTGTGGTACACTAATGCTTCGTATGGAGACAATACATCTGCAAATCCAACAGTCCAGAGAAGTCCAGTGCTGAATGAGTTTCTGAAGCTGAACACAGTAAGTAAGAAAGTCTGAAGGCAATACAGAACTGCAGCTTCCCAAAAGAAACTCCAATATACTTAAGTGAGTAAATAACCATTCATATTCCACACAAGGCCCCCTTACTCAGACATTACCAGCTCAGTCACCTTTGCCTTCAGTCCCACTGGGCTGAGGGAAGAAAGCTAATCCAGAGGATGGAAGGAGCACAGGCAATGCCTGTCACCCTTTCAGAAGTCAGAGATCAAAGCTTTCTTACTAAGCAGTGGCAAATTATTACAAAATTAATTTGATTTCCAAGTGACACTAAGGAGCTAAGATTCCTAATCAGGAAATGAGAAGATGTCTACTTTGCCATTACACTACCTGTATTTTGTCCTATGCCTCACACACAAACAGTCCTCCTGACTCAAACTGCCTGTCATGAAGCAAAGATGCAAAAAGGTATTGAGAAACTTGTCCAGCTATCAGGGGATGGCTTCCAGACAGCAAGTAAGGCACAACCGCTCTCTGGTAATAGCACTGTCAGGAAGTTCTTGGTAGCAGTCATATGCTATTTTTCCATAAGATTTAGCCAGATCAGAACAGAATCCCTTCTGGAAAACCTAAACTACAGATTCTGCCAACCCTCTATTCCCTGCTTTTCCCCTCTGTAAGTCAGGAAAAGCACAAGCAGTCTATCCACAGAAAATGGTCCAAGTAATTTCTGAATTAGTAAAGTGACAATAAAGCAATGAAAGACAATGTTCAACATTCCTTATTGCTACCTATGTAGCATAACAAAGACACTGAGAAAATCTGTCATTTTAACTGCTCCTAAACCACAGGCTTTCCCAGAAAACTACACAGCAAGTCAAAGGTGATATGAAGTATAAATAAGTTAGTGTTCTGACCAGAACACCAACATCCTTCCAAAGGATATTCTTAGAATTACCCTTGATAATGCACACAATAGAACAAGAAATGGAAATCATCACTTCAGCAGGATATAAAATTCCTCTTTTCATAAAGGCACTCATTGTGTAAACTGCCCTATGAACAATAACCCAAACATCTGCATTAACAAACAGATGATAAATAACGCTTCTCCTTATTCATGGCAGGAGCCATCTGTTCATCTAGCTAACCCAGCTAACCCTAGGCAAGCATGGCAAGCATAGCCACCATAACTTGCTGATGTTACACATCTTCATACTCCATGTTTCAGTGCATATTATTTGTGTTTCCAAACTGCAATAACATGGCGTTAACCATGCCATTATAAGTCTTAAACACACACACCTACAATGAAAGACTCCAAACACCAAAGAAAATTACCTCTGGTCTTCAATTAAAGAACACAAGTGGACCATAGCCTTTTATGCATGGGGATGCTGGATTATAGTTTTTGTAGTTATTCTCATCCTATTAGACATATTTTTCTTTTCTTCCTTGCTATTCTATACTTTTTTTTTCATGCTTAGCCTACTTGTTCTTTCAACCGAAGGCTGCTCTTTAGGAGAACACTTTGTAGACTTTACATAGTGGTTTCTATCCAAAACTCCCACTAAATTTTCATGGGTTAACCTTTGCATTCAAGAGTACTTGAGTAGGTCCTGTTATTCCGAAATTCAGTGGCTTTCTCTAAGTGCAGATCCTTTCATGCATCTTACCCATGCAGCTCCATCAGCTCCCTACTCTGTTAACTCCAACAGCTCACTCCCTTGCTGCCACTGGATTCCCCCGTGCCATGGCCAGACTATGGTGTGTCCCCCCCGTACCAAACCAATGCGCCTGCTTCGGCAGAGACACATTTTCCTGTGCTGAAACCCGGTGTGGGCAGGGTCGGGAGGAGAGGGACCAGAGCCCTCCCTGCCCACGGCTGCAGGGTGTGCGGACTGCCGCCTGAAAGGGGAGAAGCGGGGACCGCTCCGTACCTGACCCAGTTGTCGCGGAACTTGCTCTGCTGGGGCTGGTTCAAGTAAATGGTGCGGGCTGGTGCCTCGTCCAGATCCGCCGCGGACGTGGCTCCGGACATCTCATCATCCGCCTTCTTATAGCCCGAGGTTGAACAAACCGGTCCTGCAGGGAGAGCGCGGAGAGGAGGCGGTCAGCGAGGGGCCGCACCCACCGGGGCCGGGCCGGCAGCTCCCGGGGCCGCGGCCGCAGCCGGTGGGGCCGCACGGCGCCGCGGGGAAGGGCCGGGGGTGGGCGGCGAGCGCGCCCTGCACGGTGTTTACCACGGCGTCGGCTGGTAAATAATGGCCGGGCGGGGAGGGGGCGGCGGGGCCGCCGCAGGCAGCCGGCGGCGGGCACAGCGCGGGGCCCGCGCCCCCCGCCCCGCGGGGATGGGCCGCGCCCCGCCCCGGCAGCGCCGCCCCCACGCCCGCCTGGGCCACTGCCAGCCGCGCTCCCGCCGGGAGCCGGCCCTCCCGCTCTCACTACCCCCGTCCTTCCAGCCTCGTAGGCTCCGGCGGAGGGATGAAGGATGGGGGGAGGGGGAGAAGCAGCACCCACCGCACCGCCGCGGGGCTACCAGTCCGGTCCGCTCCCTGGCGCTGCCTGCCCGCGCGCAGCGCATCCCGGGCGGCCGAGCCCGGACCCGCGCTCAGGGAGCGGCGCATCATCCCCGCCAGACCAGACCTCGCCCAGGCCCCCGCGGCGGGACCGAGCGGCCTTGCACTGCACGGGGTGGCCACGGCCGGGGCTGGCTGGGGACTCCGTACTCAGACACAAGACTCAGGTTTAGACTGAAATGAGAAAGACACTTGTCTTGCTTTACACTTACAGCTTCAAAGCTTCGACTTGAGGCTTCTTCGGCTTATTTTCATCTCCAGCTGCTCTGGAGTGAATTGAGCTCTATAAGCATGGTTAAGCTTTGCATTAATAGAATGGAAAAACATAAGGGAAAGGAGTTAGCCTCAAAACATTAGCAACTTTGTGGAGACAGATTTATTGCTTTCCCCTTCCATTCTAAGCTTGCAAATCTATGGCTTACTGAATAAAGTGATACTCTTCTCTAATATATTTACAGCTCACCTAAGTCAAATTATCTCCGTAGATGAGGTGGTGCTAGACAAGAGCCGAGTAAAGGTGTTATGTTAGCATTATTTGAAAAGTTCATTCAAAGGATAATATTTAGAAGCAACTACTGTAAAGCCAAATCTATTTCTGATTTCTGTATTAATTCAAGATCATACTGCAAAAGAAGCTGATCTGATCAGACAGTGGCTAGAAAGGACTCTTGCAATGAATAGGAAAGACCCCAGAAATTACGTCCTCCTTAACTAAAGCTTAAGAGAAAACCTTCCATCCTACACAGCCTTAATACACTGAACACTTAAATAGTGGTACTGTGTGAAAACTTGTCCTGTTTAAAACAGGATATAGTTCTACGCTAACACCCTACTCATCCCAGACTTTCCCAGTGATTGATTCCTTTATTGCTAGTGCAAACATGCTCTATATCCTCTAGCTGTCAGCCACTGGAGGGCAACGTTACCCATTCATAGTACAGTACAGTCAAGCACACAAACTTTGTGGTGCTAGTAGCCGGCCAATAAAGCTAATGTAATTAACACACTGACGTGCTTTCAACTTGCCAAAGGCAAATGTTGCACACTGAAAACATTTTGGAGACATTAAGCTGACTTGTAAGTCCGAAGCTTATTTACTCATTTCAGTTGAAACTAATTCAGAAAGCAAAAATGTGGCAACTTGATAATTTTTACTTTGTGAAAAAGGACATAAATTCAGAAAGTGAAATATGAAGACTAAACACTATGTAAGGCAATGCCATTATGATACTATAATAGGTTATTCAGCCCAAAGAAGCTTGCCACAACAGCTCAACCTTGCTGAGTATTCTCCCCTTAAAAAAAAAAAAAACAGAACTAAGAGCACTACTGGATACTTGTTGTCCTTTCCCATTGATTCCACGTTGCGTAACTGCAAAGGAGATCAAACAACACTCTTAAGAGCATTAAGTGCAAGGAGGCTTTCATCTGATTTCTTAGTCAGGCTCCAAAACACAAGTGCAATTATTCTAGAAAAACGTGCTATAAAAATTGCTGGTTTTTTCCAAAGTCTTCATTTGTTTTGTTTTTTCATAATTCTCTCTGAGGCTTGAAGTTCTCCTGCTGACTAGTTCTCCTCTCCACGAAGTTTTATGAAGCTGTCCCACAACTTTAAGGATTAACTGAGTCAATACAGCTGCTAACGTTCAGAATTATTTAGGTCTACTTAACACACTATGCTCTTGGCTACTCTCTCCAAGACAGGTGCCGCAAGGACAATTTGCCTTACTCTTTGGATGCACTGAAATATTTTTCAAAGCAGACTTGTGAGTGTGTAGAAACAGCTGCAAAAAGGTTTTTGTTTCTCAAAGTGGCTCAAGTCAGCTGCTTCAACTCTTAGTGGAATGAGGCTCATTTTGGAAGATTATTCAGTAATCCTGCCCATCAGGAATGCCTTTCATCTCCCTCCCTGTTACTAAGCAGATCACACCAAAAAACCTGCAAACCTCTACTACTGGCAGTAGATGCTTTCCTTTCCCTGCACTTACAAAAATTAAGGAGCTCCGAGCTCCTGTGGGGCTTCTGGTAGGCAGCAGTCCCAGGGCTTACACTCCCTTTAAAGACACCTGACCACATGCAGACAATCACTTCAGCCATGCAAAAGCAACTTCACCTCTGTTCCTTGTTTCAGAAAAGCTAGGGATAAATAAAGCAGACTTGACCACCTTCTACAGTGGTAGAATTTAAAACTGAAGTCTCAGCAGTTCTTACTCACAGTAATGTTTATTTCCCTGTATCCACAGGAATTAGACTCATTGACTTCACTTTAAGGCAAACCAACTTTCCACTCTGGGAAGGTGTCTCTCCCACAAGACCTGCATATTTTCTGTTATTTACCCATGGATTTGCAACTCTGCTATGCAATTTATCTTGTATTAAACTATTCATGCTTCAATTACTAGCAATATTAATAGCAGACCATTGTCCCTTACAGCCTCTTTATTTCACATGCTTAGCTACATCAGATTTTGGATGTTTAACTACAGTGATCTTATGTCTGTATCATAGAATTGTTTAGGTTAGAAAAGACCTTTAGGATCATCAAGTCCAACCAAGAACCCAGCACTGACAAGTCCACCACTAAACCATGTCCTGAAGCACCATTTTTACATGTTTTTTAAACATCTTCGGGAATGGTAACTCCACTACTCACATCCGTACAGAGTTTCAGCATTGTCCAACATGCCTTGCTTCAATTCTGAGGCATAATACACTTAGCACAGGTAATACTGTTTCACACTGTGCTTTAAAAGTTCAGTGAGTGAGACTTGAGTTATAAACTCCCTTTTATAAAGCCCATTCATTTCTTCAAGGCTCTTACTTCACACTATTTAACAAATTTATTCTCTAAAAAGAGATGGGATTAAAGCTTGACAAAAATAAGGAGATTTTATAGCCTTCTCTCATCATCAGGAGAAATCAGACTTGATGCCCTGACAAATTCACATGGCATTTATTATCATTTGAAAAGCAATGAATTACGGCTTAATACTCTTACTAGGCCTGCAAAGATGACACTTTCCATGTGTATCTGTCTCCTCAATGTCTGCTCAGTAATAATCATAGCTCCTGTACGATTAATAAATAAAGTGTTGTTAATTCCGTAGTGTTTTAAAAGATGAGTCGCTTAGGATGCTTGCCAACTGTCAGAAGTCACAAGAGAACTTATGCTGAAATTATCATTTTTCTTTTCAGAAGATTACCTAGGTAGTTACTACTTCTAGCTTGGTGATGTGCTCAATTTCTCTAACATGGGTTCCATTTTTAAGAAAGAGTGATAAGAGGACAATTAAGCCCCTCACCACTACAGCAGAACCACAAGCTATGAGAAACAGCAGGTTTCTACATGAGAAGTTCACCAAACAGGCTTCTTCATGTCATTTAGAACCTAAAGCAATGTTCAGAGCATTTATAGCCAGGAATCATTATACTGTTTCTGCACACTCTTTGCAGGAGTAGGATCTTGAATGAGAAAGGACACTGAGCTGGAGAAGCTGCCCCCACTAGAGCAGACTTAGTCTCAGTCTCCAGAGGTCTTTTCTCACTGTGAGAACTCTGCAGTTCTAAGCTTATACAGTCACAAGTCAAAGTTTAGGTAGCCATACAGAGTCCTCTGTATGCCCCCAACTGTAGGAAGTTTTGAATAAAGAGATATAAGAAAGACTGCTTTCCTCAGAGTGAAAGGGAGCCTCACCATAGGCCTCCAAACTTTGTCATTTACCAAACACATGGCATTTTTGTTATAGGTTAAGCCTCAAAGAAAGAGTTAGCAAAGTGAACATCTGAGAAGGTAAGAGCCACCTTTAGGAAGGTGGCAGACAAGTTTTCTCTGCACTGAAATACAAAGTTAGTTCTTAACAAGCCACTCGGAGTTGGTAACTGTCATTTTCTTGGGATAACAGTTCTTTTTTTTCCACGGGATTCCTGTCACAAACTGAATACCGAAGAGGACACCAAATGAGGATTTCTGCAGTTGAGAATTGTCAACAAGTCAATATATGAACAGTGACTTTGAAGCTTGTCTAAGTGAGCTGGTTTTACCTGAAACCATTCTTTCTTACACTGTTTCATTATCTGCCTTCACTGTTCAACAGAAATGCACTTGGAAGTTAATCTAAAAGTGCATAAGGTAGGAGTTCAAAAAGAGAGAGCACAGCATGCTCTCAACAGGAGATGCAGGGCATCAACTCGGCTACCAGGTCCTCCCGGAAAGCCTTGTTCCCACTAGGACTGGGATATCTTAACCTTGAGTTACAACCAGTTCATGTGAAAAAATCCTGACAGTGTTAGAGCTTTAATTCTTAAGAATTTAGAAAACTTCTACAGCGTTCCATTGAGTAAAATTGTAGGCAAATTCTGGCATACTCATGTCTGAGGAAAGGAAGTTCTGGAAGAATTCACAGTGGACCTTTTATTTTCTAGCTCTTCTATTACCAAAAGTGCTTCTAAACATGCTTCCTTCATCATAGATACATCCTGCAAAGTAAGATGTCTTTAGATCACCTACATGCAAATAACCAGGGTTCATAATAGGAACAGGCTGGAAGTTTATACCACAGTTGAAAGACACATCTCATTTCTCTCAAGAATCATGCACAAACTGTTCTGCTTTAAGTTACTGGAAATAAAATGACATTCATTTGCTAAATGAGAAGCAAAAATGGCACATTCCTGCCTAGATGACATTTACTCTGTATCTTAGGAGTAAAGCGAGTTGCATCAAGAAGTGAAGCTATTATTTTCTTTAAAAAACAAAAATTGCTAAATAATAAAGTAATATATATTTAGTTTTACTGCAAGCTATTTAAGTTCTGTAAACAGCACCATGAATACTACCAAAAACATGTCTTTCAGGAACTTAAAACTTTCAGCAGGTACAGTTAAGAAGTTTGGTACCCACTTAACTTTGAGCACCAAAATATGAACAATCTTGTCAATTTGAATAGACAGTTATAAAACCTTCCTCAGGTTTCCCAAGAAAGTTCCTTGTGGTTTGAGGCCAACCAGAACTTCTGCTTACTAAAAACAATCTTTTATATATCATAGTAACAAGTGGAAGATTTTCACAGTAATGGAAAAAGTTGACTGGGAAAAAGAAGCAAAGTACTGTATATTTTCACCTGGGACTTCACTAGTACTGAGTTTCTGACCTAGTAGTGTCTAATCAGCTTAGACGGTAAAGAGTTACCTAAAAACAGAATGGTGTCAGTTCTGCTAACGTGAGCGCTGAGCATAAGCAGTTAAAGTCTTTTAGACTGGACTACTGACATTCCGAGAGCTTCAATCTAGGCTAACAAGGAGGCTGTGACAAATTCTAGTGACAGAAGGCAGTTGTTAGCTGCTACATACACAGTGCATGAGAACGTATGTGCCCAGCCTTCAGAGCATCATCAGGAAATGTTCATGATGCTGGATGCAAGAGCTATCCCTCCATATCTGTCATTCCAGGCATTAGGAACCCTACAGTGGGGCTTGTACAGTAAAAGGCTGAAATGCTTGCCACCATGCAACATTAATAAAGTGGATAGCAAATCAGTACAGTTAGTATCTGAAATGCTACTGCATATATCTAAGTGACTACTCAGCCAGACCAAGCCCCTCTGCAGGAAGACACATAAGCAGCATTATGTACAGTCCAAGGGGAGGTACTGTTTTTCTTATAGACTAGAGACAATGTAAAACAGAAAAGCTGGAAGTGAACTCAGTTCTGACTCTAACTCATGGGTACTTTCCCCAAACGCCTGTAATTGCTGGTTTGGGTTTCCGGGGGTTGGTTTTGTTTGCGTATTTTTGAGCAGTTGCGTGTTCCAGCAAAACTAGGAGGATACTAAGTGAGCAAAACAACATCAGGTTGGAGTTCTTCATACTAGAATTTATTCTTAAAAGTTAACCTGAATTTTTGTCTGTCAAAAGCTAAAATAAAATAAACTTGTGTTCAGCTAAAGCAACTCAAGATTGCCATGGACAGTCCTGCTACAAATCAAACTTGGGACTGCAAGACTTAAAGCTCTTGGATAACTTTCCTGTTCAAATCAGAACACAGAAAGACATCCATACCTTGATAGCAGATCTTTTAGAAATGCATAGAAGGAAATCAATTTTGTAGGTTTATTTTAACAGAATTATTTTCCGTGCAAAATATAGACCAATAAACAAAGCAAGAGTTGGATGAAGATGTCTCAGTTGAAGACAGTGACCCCAAAAGGATATGAAGAGTAAATCAATCTTCAAAAGCACAACAAAAGACAACTGTCAGGCAAATGAACCTTGTTTTCTGGATTCCAGGATACAAGGAGGAAGATGTCATCCATCAAGTTAACACAGAAATTGCAAAGAAAATTAAACAGACGCAGGTCTGTAACTTAGCTCCTTTTCTCTTTCTAACTATGCAATGTGTGTATATTATCAAAATTAACAAGACTAAGATGGGCAGAAAAGTTAGCAAATGTGATAATGCTCATGGATTTCACAAGTTTTAAGAAACTCAAGAGTAGTTGCCTATAAGAGTAACTACTAAGAGAAGCTGCCATGCAGAAAGAGCCTCTATCAAGCTTCTCTCTGTGAGAGGAGCCATCATGTTAGAAAGAGATCGCTTGTCAGCCTATTCTGAGACCAATTTGGGAGACAATTTCATTTAGTCAGTCAACAACACAAGACAGGTGAGTGGCTTCTAATTTGGGCTTGCTTACTTTGAAGCCTGGATTGCTACATTGCAGTTTACAAGTGTCAGTCCTTGAGAGAAGGATTAATCCAGTCTTCAGGAACATACAAGTGTTCAATAACCTACAGTGCAAACCTGACAGTGCACTTCAGGGATCACTGCAAAGACTGTTGCTATAAAATCAGAGCTCACCTAAGCCAAAAGAAAAGCTTGAATTTACTTGTCACTCCAAGGATTGATTCACTGCTATCATGTAACTACAGAAGAACTGCAGTGTTATAATACCTAGGGAGATACAGTACAGGCAGATCAGTAGGTCATAGTTGATTGATCAACTGTGTTAACTGACCCACAGCATCAGTAGCTTTTACTTAACTAGAACTGAACATTTAAGACAAACTTCTTGTAGCCTTAGCTGATACAAAAGCAACCTTTGAGATTAAAGAAATTAGGAGAACATTTGCTTGGCCCTGTAACGTTAAAACTAAAAAGGAATAGTACATGCTTTGTTTATGCCAGATTTAAATTAAATTTGACCACACTGAAAATGGTCTTTCTGAATAATCTTAAATTACTCACTAGAAAGTTCTTAACTCTAAGAAATTCAAGGCACAAAACACTGCTTGTTTTGAGGAGCAGCCTCTAACTGAAAATGGAATTGCATGCCAGAGACAGCTGGAGCCTGGATTTTGATGCATATGCCCAAGTTCCTTTGAATGAAGCAGCTAAATGTTGTCACAAACAAAACAGATTCCTAGCAGAATGCTAGAGACACTTCAGAGAACTAAACAGCAGCAGCCAGAATTATGCTGCCTCAGGGGTTTACAGTTTAGCAGAAACTGTATACAGAGAAGATTCAGAGGCACTGTCATACAAAATATTGCGTATTTCAAGAGATAGGACAGAACTTTTAGTGAGGCAAGGGATAAGAAGCAGATCCATCCAATAAAATTCATTTCCCTCTGTATGAACAGCAGACAGCCACATTATTCAAAGCCAAAATGAGTTGGCAAAATACTCAGGTAGGGGAAGCAAAGGTGTCTAGGGCTGTCTGTGGTACGTGTTAAGGTCTCGTTGGTTCATTTCTTTTTGCATCTTGGAATACCAAAATAAAGACCTGATGTTTCTATTCCCTCTAACAATCCTCATATGCAGCCTTGGTGAGACCACAAGAGGAATAGCACTTGGCCTAAAATAGCTCTTCTCCATCTCCCAAGCAATTTTGTTACCTTCTCACCTAATGTCAAAAACAAGCAACTTCTGCTGATAATGCTGAGCTAATAACAGTGCACATGATCATTCTTATTCTGCCTCAAGCTTCATAGCCACAGTTGTCAGCTAAATTGCAAGGTTGAACCCATATCACTAGTAAGTAAAAAAGCTAATTCCTTCTTCCCTTGCCCCAGCTTCCAGACTAAGTTTTCAAAAACATGAAGGGCACTAAGAATTGACACCAGTTAAAACAAGTGGCTTGTTGTTAAAGTCTCCATATTGCACTAAACAAAAACGGTGTTGCTAGAAGCTTCACTCCTATTCTACTCTTTCCTTCTGTTCTCCATATTCATCTGTCTATTTGCTAGGAGTTTCTCACCACAACTTGGACTTGAAGCAGGGGGTTTTTTTTATATCTACATGTGTCTGACTTATATGAACTAATGATACATCCAAGGCCTGAAAAAATAAATTTCAGGTAGCATATGAATTAGACCTAATAGCCTGACACAAAGTTGAATACTCAGCTTCAGCAGCTACTGTTCAACACCAGAGTTTTAAATAGGCAAGTAAAACAGAATTTTAAATAAGCAGCTCCAGTAAGCTCAAGGAACCTCCCAAGCCATTAGTGAAACCCCTAAGTTGAAATCCAAACACTTCATGTGCAATAGATTTTCTCAAAGCTGTTCAGACTTCTCAAACTCAGATTCAACTCTGAAGGTTATCTACGAGTTCCATATGCTCCAGGTTTCCAACAACTTAGTAAATACTATAACAACACCAAGGCATCCTAAAAGAAATGTGTCATCAACTTTTTTCTAACCAACAGCATGTCTTGAGCAAGCCCCACAAGAAGCAGCACTAAGGCAGCTTTGAAGGAGGTAATGGAGGCATTGGTTCAGTGAGAAGTCAATATACCATGCACTGCTTCTGGGCTCTAGGTTTGGGGTTACATGGTTTTAAGACTATGGAGGCCAGTGTTTCCACTCATCTATTGGTAATGTCACATGTCAACATCTCACTGCTCTTTTCACAAATTGTTTGGGTTTTTTTTAATTCCTGGATTAGCATGGCCTACCAGCTGTTAACTGAGTTCAAAACACATGCATACATTAGAAAACACTGAACAAGTCTTCAGCATTTGAAACAGTGTGGAGGGTACTGGATTTAGAGCTACTCATTTAACACAAACATTTTAATGACAAGGCAACAGGACAAATGCAGATTAATTGGACAAACATGTAAAAACACATTGTGTTCATTCTGCATGCACTTTCAGTCTCTGAAATAAAAGCGACTTTGTATTTAAGTTTATTTTGAATTTCCAGCTCAAAAAAAAAATCTTTCATTAAAAAAAAACCACCATAAAACAAAACAAAAAAACACTGAAAGAAAATACTGAAACCACTGCATTTGACAATGTAAAACAGTAATTCTACTCCCTTCTTCCAGTCTGATTATTTGCAGTTCCTGGAATGTATCAGATTTGATTGTTAAAATAGTTTTTAAAAACTGAACATGAGGTGGCAGAAGCTACAGATAAATTGGACTCATATTTCAAACAAAAATAAGCATCTCTCCTGTCAATAATCCCACTGCTCATGAAAGATCCTGAAATTCTAGTACTTTTGTTAGATACACCTTGGATAATCATGACTAGTAATCCCATTTTGGGCCATATTCATAACTATCAGATACATCTATCTGTTTTGTGATTAGTGGAATATTTCAAAAACAGCCATCAGAAATCTCCTTAGCACAGCTGACAGCCACAGCTAATGCTTAAAAGAAAGCAGTTACAGCCTTCTCTCCTCCCACCTTTGAGGCCTGTTTCCCTGTATTAATATTAGTTGAAGCTAAAAATATCCTTGGCACATCGTAATTCTGTTAGCATTCTGACACCCAAGTGCTTTTTTCCTTTCTGTAATGCATCTGCTCTGTAACAATTTACTAACAGCTTTAAGCATATCAGCTGCAAGCACAGCTGATCTTGATTTCTAAGAGAACAATTTAAACAAGAAGAATAAATGTTTTTCCATTTATATGCTTATTATTTAAAGCTATCTGTTGTCTTCTACTAAAAGCCCAGAGGCCTGTAACACTGGCTTCTAGCCAATACTAGATTAGCAAGATTTACTGAATACATAGTGACCTTTAGCTCTAAAGCGTTCCCAGAGCTGTTGCTCTTAATTCTGTCCACCCCCAGTTCAGTGTAATGCACAAAAAAAGCAGCTGTCCATTGTACAGTTACCTAGAGAGAAGCATCTCTTCCAGCGATGGCACAGAGACATGACGTTCGTTCCTTCTTGCACTGGCTGCATGGAGATGAAAACAGCAGTAGTCCTTCAAAGATCTCTACAGCATTAGCAGGTCTCAAAGCTGATTAAAGTGATCCCCATGGTAATCTGTGAAATATATGTTTGCACTTTCAAATTGCTCTGCATAGGATTCACGGAAGGCAAGTGTGCAGTAGGTGTCTGCGTATACCCATGCACAAAGAGACAGCTGTGGCTTTCATTGAAACATTCTAATACGTTTCAACATAAAAAAAAAAAAAAAAAAAAAAAAAGGGAAATTCAGCATCATCCTGTATTTCAGTACTTGAAACAGAGACCTGCCCAGTTCTTTGACTTTTGACACACATCCCCTCCCCACTAGGTTTCAAAGCATAATTTCTCAAGTGAAATCCTAATATAAAGATACTGTAGAACTCAAGTTCTGTTCCTACCAGAGATGCTATCTGTGAGGTTACAGGTCATTATACCTGCAAAGATGAACGGGTCTCTAAGGATTATTTTTAATTTACTTTTCCTTTTCTATGAGCAAGGTTAATAGCAAAGTATTGTGGCTGTCAAATGAAAAGGTTAAAAACTATTTCAGCTATCATTTCAGCTAATAAAAACCCCTCTCCTTTAAAAAAGGAAAGAGTAGTTTTCATTTTTTTTTCACCTGTAGTAACCCCATGAGTATGTGCCTCTCTTTAGAGCCACATGTACTTATGTCAGATGCACCTTGGATAACCATGACTAGTAATCCTATTTGTGGGCCACATATATCACTATCAAGCATTAAGAACAGTTTACCAGGGTCCTTCCTCCCTGGCAGTCTGTCTCCTCTTCTTCCCACTGCCCCACTCCAAACTATTTGCTTGCTTTTTAGATAGGGAATAGAAAACTTAAAACCTCAGAAGACAGTCACAGGAGGAAGTAAGGATTTGGCTTTTTGAACTGTATCAGAAGCAACCATGCCAACAAAGTATTAGATCTGTAGAATATTTCCCTGTGGCCACAGGCCTACTTGAGTGGTATATCTGCTATTTTTAGCAAGAGAGTACAGTTATGCTCAGACAGCTGTGTACTCCGAAAAAAACAGACCACTTTGGCTAGGAAAGGAGATAGGAACCACCACTGGCTGTTAAGTACCAACTGCACCTTGGCGAGTTCAGTCTTTCAGAAGCTACCAGCACAGTATCATTACACCATCAACTTGGGGGTTTAGTTCTGTTCATGCCTGTGCAAAGCCAGACTCCACATATGAGGGGTATATCAAGCCCATCTCTTTCATGAACAGGAAGCTGCATGGAGCAGAAAAATCAGACGTGACCTGACAACTGGCACCACTAAGGCTGGCAAGAGATAATCACATAAGGGATATCAATTAATTATGAGCAATATAATGACAGGAAACCATGGAAGACACTGCTAGCTACAAGTAAGTGCTTTTTCCTCAGGAGAGGAAGGTAACTCAAAATTTTAGGTGCTCTTATGCTGCTTTCATTAGGGAAACATGTTGCATAATG
Organism: Pyrocephalus nanus; assembly: GCA_038380795.1. NCBI lineage: Eukaryota > Metazoa > Chordata > Aves > Passeriformes > Tyrannidae > Pyrocephalus > Pyrocephalus nanus. The sequence goes on from CM076259.1 coordinate 46,362,584, forward strand.
CATGAGGAAAACATCTGAAAACAGTGTTTGAGAACATTATCTATTCCCTACACAGACGAATCCATGAGTAGATAGCATTGTATCCTCTTTTCCTCTGCATATATTTGTACTTTAATTTCCATACTAAAAAATGGTAGAGAACTTTTCCTTCTGAAGGGAGTAAGAGATTTGTGCTCCTCAAAGAAGACTACTCTGTAGAGAAGTTTAAGCTGCTTAACACTGTTAGAGTTCAGATTTCAAGCCACTTCTCTGCCCACACCCTCAAATACATGATCACTTCACTATGTGCTGAGCACCTGTAGCACCTTCATCCCACACAAAGTGGCTACTTGACTTCCAGGTGCTGGCCAGCAAGGCACTTCTCCTGAGCACAGTCAGTGGGACAGGCAAACAGAAATGCAGCACAACACTGGAAACCAGCACAACGCCCACAGCCACAAGCAGAGCTCAGAATCCTGCAATTTGTTAAAAAAAAAAAAAAATTCACCCAATTAATAACTTGCAATAAAGCAAATATCTCTTCATTCTTTGTACTTCAGGATGGAAAGCCAGTCAATACATAGGACAGGTTTCTGGCAGGCCAATAAGAAGGACTAAAAGCCAGAAACCAAATACCACAACGGGCTTAAGTGCATTTGTTCCTACTCTAGTGACTCCATGAGTACTGGCCACAAACCACACTAATTAGCAATTACTCAAGTCTTGTAGCAGCTAACAATTTCTCAAGTCTGGAATGTACTTTGTTACAGTTATATAACAAATATAATTCATGTCTAAATATAACTATTTGGATTCTTAGTACCTTACAGCAGAAACAGGACATTTTGTTTAAACATAAAGTTAGAAAGCCCACATTTGAATAATTTCAAAATGGATTTGGTATCACCAGAATTCATGAGATTTTTGTTGGGATGAACTGACAAGTTCTCCACTCATTACACTTCATCATCCCACCCACTATTAGTTTAAACTGCTGTTTCATTCTAAGATGTTAAAAAGCTTTAGCATGTCAACTCCAAACAGATTGGTGGGGGTAGCATCTACTCCCTTCTGTCTGAGGCTGCTGTTTTGAGAACAGAATGGCTGAACACTAAAAAAATAGCTCTTGTAGCATCGGTTTGTCACACAGTGTATTCAAATGATTTAAGGTAATTGTACTGTTGTATCAAACCCCACTAGTTCAAGCTCTGTTTTCCTAGTTAGGAAATCAACTTTATAAATGCAGGTAGCAAGCAGGGTAGTAACTGCTACTATCTCTTGCATATAAGAATATTTTCCAGCCAAAAGTTAAGGCATACCCAATTTCTGTTTATTGTTGATAGCAGGATGTTGTTGAAGTTCAAAAACCTGCTCTTTGCCCTCCTCCAGTATTATACAAAGCACCTGTTCAAAAGAGTCCTGAAGTAACACTTGAATTGAGAACCAGTTTTATGCTTTCACGATGGCAAACATTGACAGATGTGCATAGAACTGCCTGCAGGGTCATGAAAACCGTTCTTCTAAGAGGCATTTTTTAATAATGAAACAGTAGCTGCAGGTTCTCTTTTAAATATGTTTCTTTAGCTTGTATAATCAAAGATTCAGGGTCCCTACCATAGACTGGGAAGGGAATTAATTCTCAGAGCAACTCAGCAGCTAGGGAGATCTCAAATAGTTTAGTATTTGAGAACGTAACCTCAAATAATTTCGTAAGAGAATTTTCAGTTTTTATCAGATCACCTCCAAGTTGCTGATAGCTTGCAGTAAATCAGGAAATAGCAAGCACAAGTATGTGAACATATGCAATACATACAAGAAAAATCAATTTCCAGCCTCTTATTATGGGCTATAATGTTGTTTGAGTAAGATTAAGGTCTCTTGGTGAGATTAGTGATGAGTCAGCTAACTCACGTTGATGGAATTTTAATGGCAAAAGGTGTAACAATTTTGATTTCGTTATTGTGCAACAAAGTCCATCCTGCTATAAGATCTACAGAGGACTCAGCTTTTTACATATCTGTTGTGTTTATTTAAATATATATTAAAATCAGTAAATTTGAGATTCATCAAAATCTAGTAATCCTCTAAAGAATATCTTCCTGTATTCCCCTCTCTGAAAAAAATTACTTCAAATACTTCCTGTTCAAAAGGTGAAGGGAAGAAGGGAAATTCCAAGTGTCTTTTCCAGAGCAAAATGAGAGCCTGAAAAAACAGCCAGGTTATGCTACCTTCTATTTTGTGAGGCATCCTTGGACTAGCAGTAAGGTATTATGTCCCATCCGCTAGCAGTCTTTTGTTTCAGATCAGTCTTATAGCCACCAGTAAGTTTCAAATTTAAAGAAAAATAATTTAACTGCACCTTGAAGAAGTTTTCTAGTTTGAATAACTTCATCTTCCAAGTTGTTGACTTCTCTTGTAAGAAATCCAGCAAGGTAATACAACATTAATTCATTTCAAGAATTTGACTTCAAGCCTTAATCTCAAAGCTAATAGCCAAGTAGTACACCAAATCCCACAACAGAGAGAGTACTATGGCCTGAAGCCCCTACAACTTGTTTGAAAGAAAAGCATCTTGCTGAAATATGATTTTTCATTACTATTTACAGAAGTGCACCATAAAACTAGGCAAGCTCTAAGGATAAAAATGATGTACACCCACCACCAAATTTGTGCTGCTTGCTTACTTACTACATAAGTATGCATACTTAGAGGCTTCTTACAGGACAGCTCCAAACACTGTCCCATCTACACATACTCAAGTGCAGCTACCATCTTAAAAAGTGCATTTTCTAAGACACCTAGCACGCAAAGAAAGAGAGAACAAGTTTTCAATAAAGCTACATTTCTTCCTAGATTAGCTTGGTACTACTTTCAGCAAGTGCCCTTGATATTTACAAAGTGCTTTTCTCTCCAGAAACTATTATTTATCAACCAATCACAGTCAAAATTAAAGCACAAACCATAAATTTTATCATTACAGAAAACATAAAAGAGGATAACAGTCACTCATATTCCCATACTAGTGGCTAGAAAAAGAGGCTCAGTTTGCCTCACTAAGAGGCCAACATTAACAGATATCCCAGGGTGAACCTCTGATCTCAAAGTAGTCCAGAGCAGTCTTCCAGTATTCAAACGTAGGAGATGCAGGATCACATCTGTTCCTACTGTAAATGTGTATTCTCCAGCGTTGCCAACGTACGACAAAAAATAGGAGCTAATTGCACCTCCAAAGCCACTTCTGTACTTGGGCAGCCAAGACCACCCCTGCCGTGTATGTTAGGAATACACCTTCATCGGTCAAAGTAATCTATGACTTCCATGAAGACATTCAAGACTACCAGAGAACAGTTCTTCAAACACTGGTTTACAGGCACTCCTAGGGGGAAAAAAGCTTGCAGCCAGAACAAATTAGTTCTTAGATTTTACCAGCAGGACAACCAACTTCTCACTCACATTCACTGGATCTCCTTTCCATTTAACATGAAAACCAAGGCACAGAAACCCAGCCTTTAAATGAATAGGAGCCATATCTCTTAAATACCTGTTATCTAAAGATAATACTAAATAATCATAGTGAACTATTTTCAATTTTGTGAACTAATACCCTGCCACCTAGCTTGTGTTCTACTAACTTGGACCACCCAAACAAACTAAAGCAGCATGACTATTAATAGACAATCCTTGCAATCCAGTTAGCAATGCTTTTGTCTCACTTATCAATGCATTTGCTTTCACATTAAATAGGCTTTCTACTTTAGAAAGCCAAAATATTGATATCAATAAAGAAAATTAAATACTTGCGAACAATGTAATGCTATCAATAAAGAGAACAGGCATTTTTGTTTCATCCTTTTACTCTTAATATCATTTTGGGTAAACACCAACAAAAGCCAAATAATCATTATGTTAAGATAATTCTATTTGTTGTAAGTAGCCTGAAGCCACTATGGCTTCTTGCATTTATTTGCACTTACATTAAGCATGCATTAAAAATGCCATAGAGGTGATTTAGCTTTTTTTTCTCTTTCTAGAGGCAAGAATGCTAGATCTCTGTAATAGGGAAAATAAAAACATTTAACAAGATCTTTGGTCACAAGATAAAGCAAAGAAATGCATTCCTCATACCCTGTGGCAGTAGTACTTGACCTATGCCTGTGACTGCTGCCTTCTAACAGGCCAGACAAGTCATTTACCAGCTGAAACATGTACAAAAAATGCCTCATAAAATAAAAGGCCACAGATCCACTAATCCAAAAGCAAACTGCATCACTTACCCATTCCTGCCTAACAAGGCCCTATGGCCTAATTTCTGGCCTCTGGACAAAGTCTAACTGAGAAGTTAAAGATTTAAAGATGATGCACTCTAGTTACAAGAATAGAGACCAAGCACAGCGTCTTCCCTGCAGGTTCTCAAGACAGATTTAATGCAGCCCCAAGACTCTTCTCATGAAAGCTGTTTTAATGATTAATGGATCTATAGCAACTCCCTTATGAGCAATCCTCATGACATACCAAAACCAATTGAGTTTAAAAACAAACAAACAAAACCAGCCAAAAACAAAACAAGCAAACAAAACAAAAACAAAAAACCCCACCAAGGAATCCACAGCAGGCGGACAGGCTATAAAGTAGAGGTAGCTCTGTTTTGCCAACTAAGATCAGCAGTCTGGTGAGTCTTGGGGAAAGCTGGCTTCAGCTACCACAGGGAGATCTAGAATAGCTCTAACAAAATCCAAATTTGCATCAGGTGAAAATCCAGTGCTATGCATGTTCTGTCATCATTCAACTTCAGTGTCCCCCACCCACTCTAACTAGACTTGCTTTGAAACCTGTAAGCCCTATGAATTATTTACACAGCACCCCTGCCCTGATCAGATACGGGTTGATAACAGTATTGAGGCAAATCTTAACAATTAAGAACAAAACACAGCAGATCACAGCTCTATTGCCAACCAGTCCAGTGCTGGCCCCTCTACATTTTGTGATGAATCCCACTGCAGCAAAGGCACAGCAAATCCAACACCATGTCCTCATCTCATCACTGCCAACTGGAAAGGGTTCAACCAGCAGCAAGCCAGCCATGTCTTACCGAACCCCACTTCCTCACTAGTGCTGCTGACAGCTTCAACATCCTGAATACTGACCTGTGCTATGGCATTGTGAGATAATGGCTCTGCAAGAAGGTGGAGCCTCCGCCTCAGCACCTTTGAGGGCAACTCTCAACTCACCCTTACCAAATTCCCCAGATGTCTCACCTTTTACATCCACATTTGTCCAAAACAGAAACATAACATCCTCAAATCCATCAGTCCATCCAGAGGATATTAGCAGAGCACCAGCCTTCAGGAACATATTTAAGTATACGACCATGTGGGCATACCCTGAGCACACCTATATGCCACACAAGACAGCTGATACTGCCTTTACAACGAGATATCTGACTGCAGAGTAGGAAACTAAGGTTAAAACAAACTCCCTTGAATCCCAGGGTTTCAAATCCATATATCCCTTCATCTACAAGGGGAAAGAAAGAGTACCAAGTCTAATCATCAAGGACTGACTGATGGATACATCCAGGCACAGTCAGTCTTTCCTCCCAGCATTTCTTCAAACCACTTCTCCCTACTTTATAGTGATGTTACATGTAATGCAGAAGACAATAGTGAAGGATCACTTGAAGGAAGGAGTGACTAGGCTACTGTAGAAGCAAGGCCTAATTTTACCTCATCCTGGCTCTGTTAGATGAAGGACCTATGATTTGGTACAGGCATATGCATCCAACTGCACTCTTAGATACTCAGACATGCCTTTGAATTGGCATGAAGCAGATACTGTCTGCATCACCGAGCACTTGCGCTGCTTGCACAAGCCACCAAAATGAGCCTACCCAAGAGGGTACTCCAGCATCATACTACAAGTTCTAAGGATTGAATGTTAAACTAAGAACAGCACATGACCAACCAACAGTACCCTTACTACTCTTACTTCTCTTTTTCTCCAAACGTGCTTAACACAGAACCAAGTGGATGTGAAACAAATGATGAGGAGAAAATGAAGTTATAATCTATTCTCACTGAGGCAACCTTTTTTTTTTTTTAATAAAAATCATACCACACTGTTGATAAAGTACTTAGCAAATCCAATAGAAAACACGACTGTATGGTACCATTATAGAACATACCATGTACCAAGCCATGCAGGCTTATGTGGATTATGTGGCTTATTGTATTCATTAAAGGTTCACTACAACTGTTAGTGGGACTTTTAATGGAAGCATTCAAGAGAGGAAATTGGCAACCAATTCATTCTCTCTAATTGCAGCATACTTTCAGCTGTGTCAAGCAGCATCCAAATGCCTTGCACAAAACAGTATCTTTTGTAACTGCCTAGTGCAGCAACTAATAAAATTAGTCTATTATGTTCTTATTTAACTCTTGGTGTTTTTTCTAATGTAATACCTACTAATTACATTGAAGCCTGACATAATGCAAGAACAAAGTTAATACTACCTGCATTGTTAATCAGACAGAATATTTTAGTCCTCCACCTTAAGAACAAGAACTGTTCAGCAATCCTACATGGTGAAAGGCACACTGCACATCCATGTAGAAGACTGCACTGAAGCCCAGAGCTATGAGCAAAGCCCACACAGATCCATCACAGTCCTTCAGCGGGAGAAACAAGAAATACCATCCCCAGTGCAGAGTGGACAACAGAGTTGATTGTTACCATCAGGAAGGCAACATAAACCTCGTGGTAACTATTTTCAGAGCTCTAGGAATAACAGATACATGGCAGAGGGACTCCACTGTCCTATATCAACAACACAGGGCATATGCAGAGTGGTAACACATTTCTAAGATGCATTTTTCTGGCCCTAACAGACATTTTCTTTTTAAAGCACCTTCAAACAGGAGTAAATATGCTGGTGCAAGAATTAGCAGCCCTCCCCACCACCTGGCAGTTTCCAGAGGACTTGGAATGCTAGATTGAGACCACCACCTCCTCAAGAAGAGTTACAGCAAGGGAGTGGAGGAATGGGTGTCTGTAGTTCAGGTTTCTTACATTTAGACCCAAAACAATAGATCCTGTACTCTGAGCTTTAAGCACTAGATGTAGAATCTAATGCAGAACCTCTCATATTGATTACAACTGATCTGTACCACCAAGGACTACCAGAACCAGAACACAGAACAGCTATGATTAAGGCAGCTTAACAAAGACATTCATCTGCACAGAACTCAAAACAGACTTGTGAACTTAATGAACATCTTTGGTGTAGGATAAATTTATTTTCAGTTTAATGGATGTATAAACAGACTTCCAAAAGAGAAAATTCAACAGCAGTTCTATGTTTAACCAAGGACAAGAGAAAAACTGCCATCACACGCCTCTGCCTGTTCCCTGAAGGAAGAGAGCACTAGTCACAGATAAGAGAAGCTTACAGGTTTGCAGTATCAGCCAGTCTTATCTCTGCTCTGCAGCCTTAGTCAGAAAACCAGATCAAGGATGAAAATAAAGCTTATTGAGCTACAAATTCATGTGGATTCTTCCTTTTCCCTTAGAAGCACATTATATCAAAAATATAATTGCCAGTTATTCCAATGCTGCAGCCACCTGCTACTGTTATGCAGAAGTCCTATACTATAAGCATAGCTGGAGACATTTTCACCAATAAAGCATTTTTATTCTAAAAATCCCAACATAATAATCCTTCTCATGCTGGTTGTTCTTACTGGAACAGCTATCTTGTCAGGAGCATCTGTATTGTACGAGTTTTAAAAAATATTCTTTCCTCTTCTCTCTACCCCCCCGCCCCTCGCAGGCCCAGTGGCTTGACCTCTAAGAGATATATTATGGTGTTTCCATAGATTTTTCTGGGAAGCATATACATCAGCCCCTGAAGTGCTGCTGACCAGTGACAGTAAATTTGATTTAGGCAGAATTATGCTGACTGGACCAGCTGGAGCTGTGACCATAAAGGTCTCCTGCTAGGGTTCACACAGGGCTTGTCATTGCTAAAACATTAAATGCTTTTTTTCCATTAGATCAGGATTCAGCTTGACCTATTGCATCATTTCTGTGGTCTAAGTACATTTGTACTATATCCATCTGTCACTTTTGAGACACTCCAGTACCTGCCTGCAATAGGCAGAGTTTTATTGCAATGGCTTCTAGAATGAGCAAAGACCAGAATCACAAACCTTTTCAATATTTAATTATCTAGTATTGCATGGGCTGCTGTGAATTTAGAGGAAATTATGCTTATGACTCATATGCTAGTACTGGAGAAGTTTTTCATTATAAAGTAGCCCTAGGGAGGAAAATAAGAAAAAAAGAAAAAAAAAAAAGGCCAAACCAGCCAACCACTGCTAAGAGCTGAATATCAACAACTGGCTCACTCAGTTTCCAGTGACAGTGCATCCATCCAGGTACAGCAAGTGCTGGTGTCTCATTGCTAAGAAAGTCTTATCAGCTAGACATCAGTCACTCTTCTCTCTCTTTATATTCAGTGCAAGAAATGGCTGAAGACACAAAACTGGTGCTAAACTCTTCAGGACAGAGTTTCAAATAGTCCTGACCTATAGCCATTCCTGGATTATATACAGGTTGGTCAAGTGTCTTCATGAAAGAGGAGACATCTTATGAAAGGGAAGTAGTCACTCCCATATGTTTCACCTTTTTTTTTTTTTTTTTTTTTTTTTTTTTTTTTAATAATACATCAAAGCAAACAGTTTTCTGAAATGACTCCTGGGGACAAGTTTCATACAGCTATTTTTTTTGTGACAGCCTAAAAGCCTCATTTCTCTTCACAGACTATTACAGAGGATATTTAGTCTTATATGAGCAGAAACCCCCAACTGGTAAGCATTAGTTTGCTATATGATGTTTAGAGGTTCTTAGAAATATTACTACTATGTATTCCCCCACAGTTATTCTGTTTTGCTGTGAATAGTAGAACTATTCAATAGAGAGAAATCCTTTCCACTCAGTTACTATCTTAATACTGAGTTCATTGAAAAAACAACAGTTCCTCATACTGATAAGCCTTACGCCCTAATAAATTTGAAGAAGTCTCACACATTAGGCATACATTAATTTTTAACATAACTCCTACCACACAGCTGTTGAGAGCCACCACTGTAGTGCTCACAGCACACAGTTTAAGTGTATGTGACAACAGGAACACATGATTAGAGGAAGGAATTATTCTGATATAGATTTATAATTGTCTGCTGTCCAGAGTTAAGTGTTAGCTATACTTTTACCAAGCAATATCTAATCACAGATAAAAGAACAAAACCATTACAATAAAAAGCAGACATGGGCTTTGCTTGCTATTAAACCCTTACATTATTGATGCATAAAGCTACATATCAGGAAAACAGGCTTTCAGCTTTTCCATATATAAAATTGAAGAAGAGATAAAGATAGTTACTATTGACCTCAGAGTGTTAGAGTTGAAGGCATTAAAAATAAATTTTTTTAAAAAGTGTAACCTTCCCTCCTTTCAAAAAAACTCACCTGACTGAAATTCAAAGCTACAGGAAAAAAGTCTCTTAGAGACTATAATTTATCCTACCCAAATCTCTATAGACATGACCTTGTACTACCTTTCTCCTCCTTTAAAGTCTTCTTATCTGTGCATTATCTTGTCTCACCCACAAATTATGGATCTGGGGCTCATTAGTGTAAACACAGCTGTAATAATTGCTATCAGGTGGAACTTGCTATTATCTAGTTAAGACTGCTTTCTGATGAGGAGCTCAAACACAACCTATTCAGTTTGACTGGTCACTATGTTACCCCACTTGAATGAGAGTTTTTAGATAACTTGTTTTTACTGTTTCTTTTTTAAGTGCTGGTATTATTACAGCTATCTTTTACAGCTTATTTTTAAATTTATTTTTAATAGTGTGCATCTTAAAGCCTGCATAAACAACCAGAAAAGGTTATTGTAATTTTTTCCTCATATTTTAAAGCTTAATTCTTAATTGACTTATTGAGTCATCTTTCACAGCTCCTCTCATTGTAAACTGATTTTCCTTTTTACAGGTGCATATAATAGGAAAACTCCTCAAATATCTCTTCCTATCTTTTGGTGTATGAGATAATTCTAAAGCATCTATTTCTGCTTTGACCTTAGTTTTAGCTACTTGCTTTTCTTCCGTTAATCCAATTCTATTTTTGGCTATAGCCTCAGTCACACCATAGTCTTCCAGTTGAAGCACTGCCAATCTTCTTAATGTAGGCCTTCCCTTCCCCCTCCATCAGGTTTTTAATCACTCTTCTTAAATTTTAGTCTATAAAAAAATAATATATCTATTTTCTTATTAGAATTATTTATGTTACTGTAGAATCACTGTTAATAAACCATTTAAACAATAAAAAATAATGCCAAACAACTACAGAAATATGGCTTATAAAATTCCCTTGTAACAATAAACCTTTTTAAGAAATAGAGGATTAAATAAGAGGTCATGTGCTGTTTGCTTTTTTCCAGAATGTCCATGTGGACTTAGTTTCATGAGGTCTCACACCACCAAAGAAAGACAGCAACTATGAAAAAAATGTAACTCTAATGGCTGTAAACTTACTTGACTCAAGAAATATATTTGTATACCACCTTCTGTTTTCCAGCACCATACAAAGACTGTGTAGCTGCCTGTAATCTTCATATTGCCCTGTGAAGTAGATAACTAAAGTTATTCCCTTTCTCTGGAGACACTGATTACAAAATACTTGGAGTTAAAGTGAGACAGCTTTAGCTCCCCACAAAGATAGAAGCTACCACATCACTGTTATCCTTCTCTACCTCAGTAAATTTTGTGGCTTCTCCTTAGGATACTGTTATTCTATTACTGAATGCTTGTTTGTGTACTAATTCTGATGGAAATAAAATATATGGTTGTTCACAGTTGCTGACTCCCAAATTAATGATGGTATACACTTCAATAGTACCATCTGCCCTGACTAGATGTGAACTGGGACAAAGAAATATAAATCCTATCATCTCATCAGTGGGCAAAACTGTTCTGATTTGATTTGCAGCCTGTAACAGTGATGCAGAAATTCAGCAAGATGTTTGTGTGTAAAATGTTGCATGTCTTACAAGGGACTTTAATTTAAAAAAAAAAGGGGGGGGGGGGAGAATTTGTGGTAGGAAGAAGGTACAATATTAATTCTTGCCTTTTGTTGTTGGGATTTCTTTACATAGAAGATGACACTGATAAAAGAGTTTAATGTCTCTGTAAACAACAGCAATCCTAGCAGGAACAGCAAGTACACACACCTAGGGACTTTGGCTGCCTAATGAAGCAAAAAGGACCAAAAGGAGTACTAAATTATTTAAATCCTATGCTATTTAGCAATGACACAAAATTGCATTGTCTCGACAAAATCATATCAGATTTATTATTGCAGCTATTTTATTCCCATTTTTCTCTCTTTTGGGTTTTGGCAGAAAGCCCTCAAATAAAATGGTTTAGGTAATCAGCTATCAGGCCAAAACTTCAACAAAACCAGACTGCAGAATCTTCTTCTTCAGAGCCCAGTCTTTCTTGATGGTAAAAGTTTAGGACTGCTGAGGTCTTTCTGCAGTCCAGGTTGGGAACACTTACTGCTCTCTCTCCCATTCCATGCCAGACACGGTCCTTTGCATCTAACCCGAAGTCCTACCATAGCCAACATGGCTAAATACACTTAAGGGAGATAGCAGAGTATGGAGTCAGTGATGGAAATGGACAGCGATTTAAAAGGCAGGTGTGTCTGTGAGACAAAATAGACTTCCTCATCAGCTGTTTTCAATGGAGATCCTGCAACTAAAGAGAGCTTCTTGGGTCTACTACAAGATTTTGGATTTTGCACACCTCCTATGAGCTACTCTGTCAGAAAAGAGGGGATGGTAATGGGGCAATAGTGTGTATGGAAGATGCTATGTTCACAGTCCCAAATAACAGAGACCTGTGAGAGAAAGGCTACGTGGAATGCACTAGGGAAAGCTACATCTGTATTGTTGGGCAATTTTAGTGACAGCATACATGTCTCAGTAGGAAGCTCCTGATAATCTGGCATTAGCTCTTGATTAACTGGAAGATATGTGCCATCCTACTTCTTGAGTAGGTAATACATAAAACTCCCCTGTGGTTTGGTTGCCAGCTGTATCCAAAGGCTGTCCATGTTCCAGAATAAAAAAAAATAAAAACAAAACAAAACAACAAAAACCAAACGAACAACTGACTGGAATTCAGGATGTCAGAAATTACAGTGCAGGAAGAAGAACACTCTTGGAGTTCTTATCTCTCCCAGGCTTTGTGGTGTGGTTGACATGCCTGAAGGACGGGATGTCATCCAGAGGGACATGGACAAGCTTGAGAAGTTAGCCCATGGGAATCTCATGAGGTTCAACAAAGCCAAGCCCAAGGTGCTGCAGCTGGGCCAGGGCAATGCCCAGTACTAATACAGGCTGGGGGATGAACAGACTGAGAGCAGCCCTGAGTGCACTCACAGCTCAGAAAGACAGTTGTGTACTGGACTGCATCAAAAGCAGCGTCGACAGCAGGTCGAGGGAAGGGATTCTGCCCTTCTGCTCTGCTCTGGTGAGACCCCACCTTGAGTGATGCATCCAGCTGTGGGGTCCCCAGCACAGGAAGGACATTGACCTGCTATTGCAAGTCCAGCGGAGGACCACCAAGATGATTGGAGAGATGGAGCACACCTCTCCTATGAGAAAAGGCTGAGACAACAGGGATTGTTCAGTCTGGAGAAGGTTCAGCCTGGGGAGATGATATTCCAGCCTTTCAGTATTTGAAGGGTGCCTACAAGAAAGATGGGGACCAATATTCAGCAGGGCCTGTTCCAATAGGCAAATATTTTGGATCTTTTTAGCCACTCCTTTCTCTTTCTGAAGACTGATCACCCCCTTTTCTTACCCTAATAAAGACCTGTAGGGTTTAAAAACTTTTTAAAGACCAGATAGGCAGATTTCAGATGTGTAGCTAAGATTATTTTGATAAAAACCAGAGGGTATAAACCTTTTTGCTTACTGAAGGTTGTGGGAAAACAATTGGCAAAGGTCAAGATTTTATTAAGGAGTGAAGAGTCAATAGTCCTCAGTCTCCAGGTAGTGCAGGATTAGGATTAATTTGGCTGGGGGAAGGGTTTGGAGGGAAAAGGCTAGCACTCTCCCCTCCGTTCTGTCTGCTAAGCTCTCATGAAAGCTTTTTTTTCCTCCTGTGACCAGGCAGATAAATGACACAAGGCTGGCTTCCCAATGCAAACTTGTATTAGTGAAACTCTAGGAAAAAGATTTGACTGTTAATCTGTAAAGCAGGAGTGGTCCCCTCACCAGTCTAGGGAGTACCTGCATACTTTAATTCCCCTGTCTTTCTGTCCCTCTTCAAAACAAGGCACCAGGATTGATGTCAGTGTATTTCAGTTCAGTAGTCACGGGACCACTGAAGCAGTAACTATGCTGAGCCTTTCCAGTGATGCAGAAATGTTGAGTAAATGTCAACTGGATTTCAGATTGAAGTTTCCAAGTTAAATCCTGATTCCCAGCTGTGTAACTGATATGACAAATGCAGATGTAGCCTCTGTATCTCTTTCAGAGTTATGAAGGCTGAGGTTGACTTTGGACATATTCTTTTAGTATCTTTTCTCTCCCATTTACAAATAAACTGCATCTATTAAGTTAAGGTGACATTTGCTTAGAGTACTTAAAGGCACAGAAAAGTCTGGGGTATTTGTTTCATATATCCTTTGTATAAGCATTGGGTTGAATATTCCTGGATCTCACAGGCACGGGATCTTAGATTGCTTTTACTGTGTTTTGTACGAATAGGCAGAACAGTGCTGTGACAACGGGAGATGACACCTGAGCCCTCCTTCTGTTCAAAGTAGCAAATTCATCAGGCTGATGTTATTGTAAGGAGATAAACACTTCCTTTCACTATTCCTGACTACCTGCTTGTTTGATGAAATCAAATAAATGGGTTTGGTCATCTGCATTCAAGAGATTAGGAATTAAAAATCAAGACCTTGCAGTCAGTGCTACATAAGATATAAGGCTGCCTTCTCTGCTTTATAGAATGTATACTTTAAATTCAGTTGTGTTAATCCTGATTTACAACACTCTAAAAGAAGGTAGGTTCATCAGACCAAACCCTTGGCTAAAACAAACTGACACACGTTGTTGGATCTGTTATGAATGATGAGTCTGACACAACCATGGCTCTTACCATTTTAGTCAAATGAAAGACAAGTTCTCATTCACTGATACTCCAATGCAAAAATTTTGAAATTGCTAATTAGAACTAGAAATAACAAAAATATTCTATGTAAGGCTGAATAGCAGTGGAAATATAGTAAAAAATCCACAGTGTGTCTCATGATTCTTCATCACAACATGGAGAGCATTGAGACTAATACACTGACACTTCATATTCTTTTTAATTTAGGTTTCATGCTCACCACAAGGATAACTACACTTCTAGCTGGGGTTTCTGCTAAGGGAATCCTCCTCTGAATGTCACATACCTGGATGTATATTGCATTCTAACTATATGGATCATGTTGCTTCTCTGACAAGTGCAAGTAGGTAGGTAGACTGGGTCACTCATTAAAATCTGTATTATGTTAAGTTTGCTTTATTGTGCCTTGGCCTGAAATACTAAACTCTGCATCTTCTGCTTTCAGGTGTGGTTGCTCCATTTCTAGCTTCCAGTAATCATACATTTAAAAATGTCCAGAATCAAGAATTACTGCCATGGATCTGGCCATTACTGCCAAGAATTAAGACATGGGTCTCAACCAGTGGTCTGAGACCCAGGAACTTTTGAAGAGGCAGGCATCTATCCACTCCTGGGGCCGGAAGAAAACTGCCTATAAACTTTTCTAGTAGACAGGATTCATTATGAAAAGATGGCAATAATGCTAATCAAAAATCTGAGAGCTTTCCTAAGAAATACTGGAATAACTTCCAATAAGACATTTTCAATATTGATAATTCTTTTTTTATTATTATTATTTTGCACTAAAAAAACCAAACACATTTTATAAAATTTAACCTTTTTTCCTCAATCTTCAACCATGTCAGTGATTTTTCCATAGTTATCCTTTGAGTGTACCTTTAAGCTTTAGAGTTATCTAAAGCTCTCAGATGCCATGTCTTACCTACCTGCAACTGCTCCAAAAGGCTGAGCTAGAAAAGATAAGAGACTGAAAGGAAAATATTTATGTCAATAAAAAGACCTGCCACACGTAAGGGATGTCCCAGAAGCAGAAAGCTGTTGCTGCAGATATTCATCTGCCTTTTCAAAGTCTAATATATTCTTCTGCTCTTTCAGCTATATGTACAAGACTGACTTTGTGATTAACTGTTCCTTAAAAGAACATGTTGGCAATCAGGCTCTACAGACACCGTCTTTAACAGATATTCTGATATTTGTACTATTACAGACTAGTTAAAATGTGCCACAATGCAACATGGTACAAGAAAATAAATATGAAACACTTATCTGATATAGTAATAAAGCTAACATGGGTTCTTAGAATATTGCTTCACAAGTAGCAAATCAGCTCTCTGAGACTCAAAGATTATTTAAAGGGTATACTTGACAGCTCAAAGAAGAATGGTCAAAGGGAAATGAACCAACTCAGAGTACCACCATGTAGCAAGTCTACAGAGTATCACTTGACAACCTTCTAGAAGAGCAGAAATGGTGCCTTGTGAATTACTAACTAAATGGGGAGTGATCAGTTTTGAGATGCTGACATAAATTTTCAGATGATCATCCAAAATGCCATGTGGAGTCAATGGGATCTGTCACCTTGGAACTTTTTGAGGAGAGAAGAACAGTTAATCATTAAAAAAAAAAAAAAAAAGGAATGCTTTAGAGCAACATAATTTCTGAAGCCATAGATTTCCACATAAAAATATGTCAACGTAGTTGGCAGAGATCAAGACTGTGCTCAAACCTTGGGGCAGTGAAAATGAAATACCCAACGACAATTCTTTCTATACCCAGTAAGTTTCATTCAGGAAGTATACCCAGCCATTTCATCATCTTGACGATATTCTAGGACCCTGAACAGACAAGCAGTTTTCCTTGCAATCATTTTACTGTTAGATATTTTAATCCTACATGGAATTACAACAGAATTACTGCCAAATCACACTAGAAGTGCTTTTAGGTCTACCCAGAAAATGAGAACACTGAGTTACCCAGCACAGGGAAGTACACTAAAAGCAGATACTGCTAGGGAACTAAAATCTGAAACAAAAGTCCTGTGGAGAGAGAGTGGAGCAGAGAAGGAATAAAATAGTTCCTAAAAATAGACAGTACATATGTCGGCAATGGATTTATGACTAGTAAAATAGCATAACATAAGAGACTTCATATATTGACTATACAGTGGATTTTTTTTTATTTTTTTATTAAATACATTATTTAATTTAATATTAGGAAGTGAATCTTAGTTAAATCTCTTATCTACCTAACTAACTCCTGAATAACTGTATTCCTCATCATCTGAGTGGTTTGATCTTTAATAGATTTATTCCTGATCTCACCTCTCCCATCACAATAAGGCAAAAAAAAAATGTTTCTTTTGCCACACTACTTAGGACCTTGTTTATTTATGAAGTTGCTCCATAGTAACTGTGCAGCAACTTAATTTTCTAATTCAGTGTTGTAAGCAGAAGTGTTTTAAATTCTCTCCTATTCTAATGCAAATGGACTTTCACAGCCAAACAAGCAGAACTTCAGGTTGGCCTCCAGTTAGCCCTGTCACTGTCACCACCTCACTTTACAGCTGAGCAAGATCTCACACTGCTTGAGAAGACTCTCCTTAGTGCTGCTGTAGAAACATAGTAACATAGAACATGGGGCTTATTGCGGTGAGCTCTTTGTCAAAAGGCATAATTGTCACTGGTGTTTATGTAAATAGGACTGGGCCTTTGATGTGATTGAGTAAGCTGCACATTATACTGTTATGTGCCAGTTAAACATGGATGAAAAGAAACAAGAGCTCCGTAACACTTACACAAAATTACCACCACGCAGTTCGAGTGTGCATAAACAAACATGTACTACAGTAGTCTATTTAGTAGTAACTTCTGACATGAAGCAAGTAGAAGTTTACTTGCCTGGAAAAGTTTCTCATCACATTCTCAGAGTGGAATTTCTGGGTGCCAATGCTATGGTTGCAATTGTCTTGCTAAATGCTTCAATAACTCTTGGTAATGTTCATGGGCAGTTAAAGCACTTGCTGAAGAAGTACACCCCTCCGTTCAGTGTCTACTGTCACTACTCCTGCCAGGTACATTTCTTACACAGAATAGGGCTTTTGTTCTTAGTTAAAAAATTTAAATGTTAGTATTTTAGGAATTTTTTAGCTCAGCACTTTACTGATCCCCTCCATAGGGATTGTTTGTTCAAAAATGCATTCAGGACAACTGCTCATCCTCCTGCAAAATAGGATGTAGATATCCTGTGAGTAAAGATGGCTTGAATGAGCTTCAAGGGGAAAGCTTCAAGCCTTCACTGTGTTTCTTACACCATCTGAACCTGTCCTCCACAATACCAAATTGCACCTTTTTTGAAGCATCAACAGCCATAAGTAATTAATGCAAAGCTGATTAAGTATTTCACCTATAGGTCCTGTGCGTTTTACATATATATCTATAGGAATTATGTCTAACCTGTAATGGCTGTAAATGGCTACAGATGGAATCAAATAATCATAGAATCATTAAGGTTGGAAAAGACCTCCAAGATCATCAACCCAACCTTTAACTGAATACCACCATGCCCACTAAACCATATCACAAAGTGCCCCGTCTACTTGTTTTCTGAAAACTTCCAGGGATGGTGACCCAACCATTTCTCTGAGGAGCCTGTTCCAATGCTTAACCATCTTTGCTCAAAGATAAAAGCTTTGAGCAAAATACATGACCTGTGTGGTGTTACAGCTGCTCTGTATGACACTTCCCAACAGTAGCAATCATGGTAATGATACCACAGCACAAAAATAGCCCAAAGAAATTCTTTCATAGGCATTCTTCTGACAAAAGAAAGAGATGGATCCTTTAGAAAGAAGTGATTCTAAGAGATAGTCACTGTTCTTAAGACCAAAACCACAGCATAAACTATAAGCAAGTATTTCACAGGAAATGTAGATGGCAAATGTACAAAAGGAACATTGTTTTGTATCATGTGACAATGTTTATATTTCAGATCCTCATAAGCTGACAGAAGATTCTGTTACTGCCTTTACACTAAAAATATTTCTTCTTGCTGATGTGTATCACTCAGCAGTTGAAAAAAGACCACAGTAAATAACATCAAGATCATTTGTACCTTTAAGCCATTATAAAGTTGGAATTCGATTTTTTTCCCCTAAAAATAAAAATGCCAGTGTATATTCATCCAATGTCTTATTGACAGTTGCTTATTTTTAGTGATTTTAAGGAGGCAGGAAGGAGAAGAACAAGTTAGTCTTTGATGTCTGTGGTTCAAACAGTAAGGAGGTGGAGACTTCTCTGAGAATAATTTAACCCTAATCAATTTAGCTCAGCTGGTACAACATTACAGCAATAAAAAGGTTTACCTGTACAAAGAAAAAAAAAATCGATTAATGAGAAAACACATAAAAAAGAATAGGACTGATCATTTGAGTGGCAGAAGGTGACTTTCCATCTCTAAATTCTCCTTTTTACATCACCTGCTTTTCTGGAAAGTGCTTCATACCAGTATTAAGCAGGTTTAAAACTTTACCAAATATACCAGTTACATTTTATACTGTATGAGTGCAGAAAATCTGAGATGAAAAGACATTAGACACAGAGGTAGTGTTCTTCTTAACTAAAGAAAAATGTGTATAAGCTACTAAAATACTTTACACAGTACAAAAATAAATCTCAGTGACCCGAACTAAAACCTAATACTTTAAGATTACCAAAACTCCCTCAAAAGTAAACTGAACTAGCAAACAAACTACAAGTCTTTAAAGCAGGGAAGATCTTCTTTTCTAAAAAGGAAAGAAGGTACAACATTCTGATACATAAGTGCCAAGAAAATCCCAGTGGATAGAGATATGGTTACCTGATTCTAACTAAGGATCACAAAAAGGGTGACCAGTTCCCCCTCCACACCATTCAGCTCAGAAAGGTCTTTGCAATGCCACCACACAAACACATCTGCGCTGTTTTTCAGTGGCTCAGTCTCCAAATGTATGCTTTTACAGCTGGGTTCACACAGCCCAAAGCCCCTCACCCGAACCTGTTTGGCCCACACAGACAGCAGGTCTGCGCACCAAGCCACAGCACGCTCTAGCAAATGGAGTTCCCGCTTTTCTGTTCCCTGCTGGCATTCAGACCATACAGGCCGATAGTGAGCCACATCAGCACTGATCCAGGTGACCATGTACCCATCTGATGTCTAATGTTGACACAAGCAAACCAATGGGAATAAACAGGAAAGGGGAAGGCAGGACTTTTTCTCTGGGTAGCAGAGAGATTGGTTCTGTTGTCCTAAGCCATCAGTTTGTTCAGTGTCCTAAACCAACTACAATCGTATCCTTTAATAATTCTATGTAGCAAGTCACACAAACCTCTATTATGTAATTTTTTAGGCGTAATATATACCTATATTAAATATTATTCTTGTCATCCTTAGAAATACTCTAGATAGGAAATACGTTGTTCAATAGCTAGGAAGCAGTGATCATAACGCTAAACAGCAACCCCATCTTTCTTCAAAGTATGATCTAATTTGGATTCTACTTATGTGAAATGAAGAGAACAAGTAAAAGTCAGAAGCTGTGTACAGATAAATCCCAGCTAGAAGATCTGGGTACCTCAAGCACCTAGAGCATAACTGAGGCACAACTTAACCACCTAGATCCACAAGTGCAATGGTGGATTGCAGGTGACCAAGCACTGGAACAAATTGCCCAGAGAGGTTGTGGAGTCTCCCCCACTGAAGGTATTTAGGAACCATTTGGACACAGTCCTATGCCATGTGCTCTAGGATGGCCCTGCTTGAGCTGGGAGGTTGGACCAGATGACCAATTGTGGTCCCTTCCAACCTGGCCCATTCTGTGAGTCTGATTCTGTGATTTACAAAAGTTAAAGCTTAAATTCCTTATGTATCCCACATTCCAGCTAAACATTCTCCAAGTACCAAGCATCCAGTATCTGAAGGGCACCTCGGTTTGGATTCCAAATTTGAGGTCACAAACAGATCTGCCAAATTCCAGTTCTGGGAAAGGAGCCTCGGTGTAATAGGACAGGGTTTCAGATTGGACTGCAGAAGTGGACACAACCCCAAATACTGGAAAGTGGAATCTGCTTAACTGCAACTGTTTCATCTGAATGGCTTAGGATGAAGATAAGTAAAGCTGGTAATGTGCTAAATCCTACTCTGAAACCTTACCATTTCCTATGAGCTGTGATTACACACCTCTTTCCTTGGCATCCCACTTACTTCAGCAGCTATGGAAAAGTCCTTGAAGTTCTGTCCTTATTACTAAGCAGTGAGGCCAAACTGGGAAATATTACTGGAGTGACCAGGTTGTGCAGAGGTGCCAAAGGGGAGGTGGCTTCTCCTTCAAGCTAGCTCTAGCCTGCTTCCATGAGCTGAACAGCCACAAGTGGCTGGAGGACATCTTCAAGTACACCGTCATCCAAAAGCCATGCAGCAAATGCTCTCCAAGGTGCTCTGAGATTTAACCCAAAGTAGAGCTGATTAGGAAATGTGCTTCAGAAGCACATTCCTTATTGAAACAAAAAGTGCTAAAGCAGCATTATACTGCACCCTTACTCACCGCAGAGGTTGCACTAAGCACCTAAATATTTTGCAAGGAAACTAATGTCTGTAAGTCACTGACAAGGTCACCAATACTTCATCTATCTCTAAGTATAATGTACCACAACTAAATTCTGAATGCACCTTAGTCCTACAGAAGTAAGTCAAAGTCCTTTGGGACCAGAATTCTATCTTCAAAGTATTCCATTTCTGTCTATTTTCTTATGAGCTAATTGAAAAACATTTTCCTACATGAACCTCTTAAGAAACCTTATCATTTATCTCTCTGCAGGCTCACTGCAGTGCCTGATGCTCTCCCCACTCCAGAGCACAGGACAGAGGTCCCTGACCAGCCTGGTGGGGTGTGGGGCACCCCTGCCTCTCCTCCACCAGCCATACTGCCCTCTGAGCAGATGCCCACCCAGAAATTTCCCTGTCAAAAACTATCAGAACCAAGAGAAAGAAGGGCGGCACATTGCCCTCTCCGGGCTGTTCCCCCGTGGGCTGTGAGTGCCGGGAGGGCCCTGGGGGGTTCCGATGGGATGGATGAATGGATGGATAGATGGATGGATGGACGGATGGACGGACGGACGGACGGACGGACAGGCCGACTGAAGGTGGTGCAGTGGCTAGGGTGGCCCCGCGGGGTGCAGCGCCGGGCCGGAGTCTGGAGGCGGGGGCCGGGTGCGCGGTGCCCTTGGGGCGGGGGCGGCGGGCGGGCAGGCAGGCAGCGCTGGCCTGCGAGCAGCTCCGTCCCGACCGGAGACCCCGAGGGCGGGGGCGGCACTGCGGGATTCCCAAAGGCCCCGGCGAGGGGGCGGCGGCAGGGCCGGGCGGCCGCGCCATGGAGGCGCCGGCTGCCTTCCTTTCCCCCGGCGCGCCGCCCGCCCTCCGCCGCGGCGCCTCCTGCCCGCGCCGCGCCCGCCCGCCTCGCCTCGCTCGTTCCTCACCGGCCGAGGAGTGGATCTTGGAGGATTTCCGCCGCAGGGACATCTTCAGCGCGGTGTCCAGGCCGGCCCTGTTCGGCATGGTGTGGCCGGCCGCGGCGGGCTGGCCATGGGCCCCCCCGCACGCAGACGCCGCGCTGCGGCCGCCGGCACCGCCGCGCCCGGGCTGCGGGGGCGGGCGAGGCGCTGGGCTCGGGCCGGGCCCCGCTCCCCGCCGGGCCGGGGGTGCCCTCTCGGGGAGCCTCCGTGCGCCCAGTGTGAGCCATGGCGTACGGCACGCTACAGTCAGGGCCTGGGTTCTGTGGGTTCCCTTTGAGGTATTTGTCTGAAACTAGGATTTTATTAGACGCATAAAGGATCCCAGCGAAGCCCCCGCTGGGATCAGGATCCTTAGCCGGGGTTCTTTGTTCCAGTTACAAGGGCATCTTTCATCGCTGTGGCTTGCCGCCAGCCTCATCACAAAAAATATCGTTCCTCCTCAAAACGTCTGGTAAATCAAAGGTAAAAAAAAAAAAAAGAAATAGAGGAAATATTAATCAGTATAGCACTTAACTCTTACAGCGCGTCAGCTTTCTCTGCAAAACATTTGCAGCCATGAGAATTTACCTGCCAAGGATGGGCAAAGAGGAAATATAATTGAATAGGGAAAAAAAATTAACTAATGAGATGCCTCTCAATCTTTGCAGATGTTGGTCTCAACCGGGCATAGCTAGCAGTGATTGCCACGCCTCAAGGGGTTACCTTCTCTACCAAGTGAGCTTCAAGGTAGGATGGTTCAAATGAGGCAGAAGCTCCCATGAGAAGGATATACTGAGTTTTAGGAAGACCTACTGCATAAGAAATGGTTCTTGGTACCTTGAAAGTCTGTGAAAAATGGCCCTGAATCTGTATCTAAACCACTCTACCATACAGATTTGGCTAGCATACACAATAGGGAATGTGGGTGGTATTTCAAAGGTCATAAATAATGCTAAACCGCTGAATCTCACTGTACTTTGATGTCCTCAGGGACATAATATGGAAACTGATACTTTCCAGCTACAACTTCACACAATGTTGCAAATAGAATTTTTGTTGTCAGGTCACTTTGTGCTTCATAAATACGAAGTAGTCTAGAAATGTGGCATTTTACACTGACTGCTTTGAGTGCATCATAGCCCACGTGGAGATGTTTGCTTTGGGACTGGACTGCTGCAGACAGACATTTCTTGCCTATGAGAAACTACTTGTGGATTTTATGACTTTGGAAAAAGGCTGGCACAAGAGCTGTTGTGAATGAAACCATCCAGTAAGGGCAATGCTGAATGCTGATGTTATTGCATGCCTTTCCTGTTTTAAGTCCATGACATGGAGCTGGTTATTATCATGAACATAATTTTCTCCGTCAGCTTACTCTTTCTCCTCTTCACGAATTATTTTCTGTTACAGTCAGTGTGTTTGCACCAGTAGGAATTGCCTGGATAACACAGTATCAGTTCACATATGTTCTTAGCTAGTAGACAAATTAAAGTGAAGTTCACTTTGGGTTCAAGCTGCCAGATCAAAGTCAAAGAATGCTCCAAAAAAAGGACCAAAAAAGAATGGCAACTCCTGGTTTCATATTTACTTTTTCAATCAGAAATTAGCCGTGAGGTGCACTGCATTTACAGGACACTAAAAGCTGTCAGCCCTGTCAGCCTGTGAGCCCATAGCAGCTAAGTGCACTCATTCCTTCACATGCACTGCACTTGCTTTCACCTCTGCACACTTAATGTTCTCGAAGAGTGCTCTAGATACACCATCTGCCTTGCATTTACACAGGGCTACTCACTCGTAAACTTAACTACTTTGAAGAGATTTAATTACCCAACCCACACTTACCTCGACAAGCCTGAGATGTATCCCTGTGAAAAGAAGCTCCCTGGGCATTAATGACCAGGCATTTCTCTAAAGCATAATGGCATGGAAAAAAGAAAACACATCTTTTCCCCTGCAAAGACTGAGAGTCTCAGAGGGCCTGCCTGCAATGTCTGTCTCAAGTCACAGGTTGATATAATCGTACACTGCAGTCTAACGGGAAGCTGAGGGGAGAAGGTGGACTGCAAAAATGTCTAAGGAAACCAAGCGTGCAGAATAATCTTGGCACCTGAGAAAGAACATGGGTCCTGCTCAGCAGTCTTAAGAGTGGGGCCCACAGGAAAACTAAGTGTGCAGTCCAGAGGTGAACTCATGTCGGTTGTGTTTCTGAAAGCTCACATTCATTAGCAACAGCTGGCAAGCTGCAGGTGAGCCCTGAGCTTTGAGAAAAGAAACCGATTGTTCTGCTGTGCAGAACTCACTTTTGTCATTGTGTAATGCAATGCCTGTCTTTGTCATAGTGCTGATGTGCACTAAATTGTGTATTATCAGGCCATGAGTCAGGGCAGTATTATTCCCTGGGGCCTGTCATAATGGCTCCATGGTTTGAATGATGTACCAAAAAAAAAAAAAGGAGTTGGTATTTTTCAAATTACAATGTGATGACTTTTCTAGTATTTATAGCAATGTACTTTCAAAGAGCTCAGTATGCATAATAATTATTTCAATGTAATAAATAAAGCAAAGGCAGGAAGGATGGTCCTGTAGTTAATGTGCCAGACTGGGAGACAGGATATCTTTATGCTATTTCTGACTGTGCCAGATACCGTCTGGGACCTTGGAAAGATTGTTAAGCCCAAATGTCCAAAGGATGCATTCTCTGTTCCAATTACTAATGTTTTACACAGAGTTTGGTTCTGGGGTGAAAAAAAAGGGAGCATACCTTTCTCAGACTAATCAAAGAACTATTAGGTAAGAGCTAATTAATACAGAAAAGAAAAAAGAGAGAAATTAAAGAATGCTACTACTACTTAAACAAAAGAAAAAAAATAGGAATAATAATGCAGTTCATTTTTTTGTAGACACACTCTTCATGTCTGTCCTTTTTTTGATGTTGTGCTTACCCTCCCACTGCCTCTCTAGAGTCAACACTGCCAGCCTTTGTCAAGCAGTGGGTTTTGGTGCTATGGCTGGTCATCCATGTGTTCCCAGTAAGTTCTTTGTTGAGAAAATCAAAGAACTATTATGGAGCTACTTTATTTGAGTTTTAAAATCCCTTTACACCTTACTCTTTCTTCATTTGTCTACAGCTCCGCTTTAATCCAGTTGTATTATCTGTGATGCCATTTATGTATGTCACATACTTGTTCTTTGTGTAATCCCTAAGCTATATTTGTCCAATTCTCAAGTCTGCACTGCTTTAGCTGACTACTGGAGAGCTCTTTATAGCCCCAAGTTCTCCACTGCCAAGGCTGTCCCCCTTTTTTTATCATCCTATGCCTCCTGTGAGCCAACTCTCAGGGGACTCTGCTGTCATACCAGGCCTGTATTCCTCTACACCTTATGTTATTATGTTATATATAATTATATTAGTCATAAGCCTATGGCCTCCTTCCAGCAATGGTGATGTTAGGCTGAAAGATGAGAATAATGGCATGCAAGTTCTGCTTCTCTAACTCTGCTTGTGTTAAAAAAAACAAAACAAAACAAAACAAAAAAACCCAACAACGAAACAAAATACTAAACAAAAACAAAACAATATAATAGATTCTCTTGGTCTTAAATCAAATCTTTGTGCTGTGATGCTTTGCCCTTGTTGACATGCATAGGATCAAAATGAGCATGATGCAGACAATGTGCTGAGATACATGGGTATCTGTCACTCATCATGACATTTTAAAAAAGGTTAAAATAAAAGGTTAAAAAGCCAGGACTTGCTTTTTCTAGACTGACAGAGAAAGTGTGCTTGGCATCACTCAACTTAAGAAAATAAGTGAAATAATTTATGGATCTTCTTCACAGAGATGCTGATCTCTGTAGACCAATACAGGATGTGACCATTAATATGTGAACATGTGTCAATGCATGTATAATTCATCTGCAATTTCCTAAAGGAGACAGAGTCTCCTATACCTTATAAAGCAGAAGGGGCTTGGCTTATGAGTACACTCCTCCTATAGTTAACCATAACCCACAGATTTAACCGGAAGATGGAAAAAAATAGGATGAATTGCACATTCAAGGGGTGCATGGTAGAGGGGTGGTGGGATGAAGGAAGTGTAAGCCATTACCTGTCAAGGCAATGGGGAAAAAAAGGATCAAAAATTTGAAAATATGGGTATCTTCATTTTTCAAGGGCTGATCAAAGTTCATTCATGGTTATACGGTTCTTTCCTCTTATTTCCAGTGGAAGTTTTCCATCCAATGCAAAATAATTAGCATCAGGCACACCAAGGGTCTCCAGATTACTTTTGAATAATGACATGTAAATAAAATTACAGTGAGTAGAATAATCACACTGATATGTTGCAAACTGAAATTTATAATATTTTTGTAGCAGGAGGTGATCTGTAATTTGCCTGAAAACTACTGAAAAACTTAAAAATACCAACCCTATTCTATATTAACCCTAGCAAAAACAGTGAAACTAAATAAAGAAAAATAATGGGTTTTTTCTAATGTACTCAAGACTAAGAATTTATTATAACAGCTTCTTCATATCTGCAAGTTAGTTTAGGAAAAATATATCAGTGTTATTACTTTACCAGAATAACTCCAAGTTTGTATGGTTATAAAGACACATTCAAAATACAGTAAGCTAAATTGGGACAATTAATTTTTATTCCATGATAATGGTTTCAACAGAAAGAATTCATAAGGCTGGTAGTTGATGGAAAACTGTGTGTAGAACAACCCTTATAAATGCTTTGCACAGAAAGGACATACAGTACAGTTGACCATAGTTCAGACATTCCTCCAGCTTATACTGAGGCAAGTGAGTAATAGCTAGTAATAAAGGGGAAAAAAAAGTATTCTTAAGCAAAGAAGAATAATATTGAAGAAATTAAAAGCTTAATGAAGAAATCATAGAATCATAAAATGGCTAAGCTTGAAAGGGACCTTGAAGATCATCTAGTTTCAACACCCCTGCCATGGGCAGGAACACCTTCCACTAAGACCAGGTTGCTCAGAGCCCCATCCAGTCTGGCCTTGAACACTTCCAGGGATGGGGTATCCACACTTTCTCTGGGTAATAGGTTCCAGTGCCTCACCACCTTCACAGTAAACAATTTCTTCCTAATACCTAATTTAAACCTGCCCTTTTTCAGTTTGAGGCCATTATGCCTTGTCCTTTCACTACGTGCACTTGTTCAAAGTCCCTCCCCAGCTCTCTGGTCAGCTCCCTTCAGATCCTGGAGGGTGCTATAAGGTTTCCCCAGACCCTTCTCCAGGCTGAACAGCCCCTGCTCGCTCAGCCTGTCTTCATAGGAAACATTTAAGATTGATTTTCAGAATGTAAATAGTTCTCAAGATGCATGAGGTGCATTTTCATTATTTTGATTCACTTCCCTTTCCCACAGCTAGGTTGCTGGCTAATGTGAGTCCAGTATTCTTTGGTTTTGCAATCAATGAGATTAGTGCAAAGGGAATCCAAGGCAGGCATACAGTGCTGTCACACTGATTTTGTGGCACTCACTTTGTACTGTTGTGAACAAATGCAGAAAAAGCAAAAGTTGGTCCCAAGTAGGTGTGCTCAGAAAGACTGAAAAGAAGCTTGAGAGAACTGACACACTTGTTAAGACTGAACCATATTCTGCAGCATGTGTAAATATTCCAAAATATGCTTTGAACCAGCTATTATGTCCAGGCCACCATATGATTGAAAATAATAAGAGTTCAGTATATAGTGTATCTGTAACTTACATGTTATTGAAAATATTTTGATACCAGAAAAAAATAAAGTGTCATGTAGAGCACAGAATAAGAAAAAAAAAAAAAAAAAAAAGACAAAACCCCACAGAAATATAATTTAGTATATCAGAGAATTATACACACACACACACACACACACACATATACATATA
Organism: Pyrocephalus nanus; assembly: GCA_038380795.1. Lineage (NCBI taxonomy): Eukaryota > Metazoa > Chordata > Aves > Passeriformes > Tyrannidae > Pyrocephalus > Pyrocephalus nanus. The sequence continues at coordinate 46,390,241 of CM076259.1, forward strand.
TATATATAAAACAGATGATCTGAAGGAACCCAACAAGGAAGATGGAGATGAACTTTTTACAAGAGTGTGTAGTGAGTCACTGGACAAGGGGGAATGGATTCAAGGAGTGTAGGTTTAGATTAGGTATTAGAAGGAAGTTCTTTGTTGTGAAGGTGGTGAGGCACTGGAACCTATTGCCCAGAGAAGTTGTGGATGCCCCATTCCTGAAGGTGTTCAAGGTCAGGGGCTCTGAGCAACCTGGTCTAGTGAAAGGTGTCCCTGCCTATGGCAGAGGCATCGGAACTAGATGGCCTTTAAGGTCTCTTCCAACCAAAACTATTCTATGGTTTTATGATCTTGGGTAGTCTAGGGACCAGCACTCACAGCTATCCTTGTTTGCAGTGTTTTGGTGGACTAAGATAAAAGGCTCATTGCTCTCTGCCCTGCTGCTTTTCAGGAAGCATGTCCGACTCGTGCCCTGCAAACTGAGGTTTCTTCCTTTGCTGGGAGCCATTCCTGCTCCTGGAAACCTGCTTCCTAAACACCGGTCTCCCGGGAGCTTACAGAGGGGTAGTGTCATCATCCCCATTTCCCCAGGGCAAAGGAAGCAGCGGGAGCAGCGCTGGCTTCTGCTGGGCCATCTGGAGACACAAAGCTCCGACGGGAGTGCGGAGCATAGGCCCGCAGTACTCCAGCCCTGTGGAACGCCGTGTTCCCAGCGCGAGCGGACAGCAAGGAAGAAGCCGACGGGACCCGCTGCAGCACCTCGGAGAGCTCCCGGCGCCGGGCACGGGGCCAGGCTTCGAGCCTGGAGGTACCGCCTCCCCACGGCAACACCGGGAGTAAAACACCGGTCAGTGCACTCCGCAGCTGGCTTTTCTCGGCTTTGTTCAAACCTGAGTTAATTAATTTTGTTTCACAATTAGCATTCATTTATCTGATCGTCCCGCTAGTATTTCCACGCCCTGAGAAACAAAGGGCGATGGCGCAATATCCAAGGAGCTTCTGCCCTGCCCTCCGTCCCGGGGCAGCGCCAGCCCTGCAGAGCACGAAAGGAAAGCGTTTTTTTCCCAAATACTTTTTTTTCCCTCCTCCCCCCTAGAAGCAGCTGGGGCTCGGCGGGAAGAGCAGCGTGTCTCCCCCCCTCGCTTCCTGGCCCACGGTGCTAGACGCTCCCCCTGTGCCCAGAGGTCCCGAGAAGCTGACTTGAATCACATCCCCCCCCACCACTGTCTCCCCAACCTCAGGCCTCACTGTGATCTGAGAAATGCTCATTAGGCTCCAGCCATGACGAACTGCATCTCGACTAAGCCGCTCTTTAGCTTATCAGAAACAATGTCCGTTCTCAGGAACTAGTGTTTTCTAATGAGCACCTGTATTTTAAGGAACAACCTTGGAAACCTATTTTTCTTGCCCACATAACAACCCAAGTGGAATAATATTTCTGTTGCCAAACCTTCAAAGAAAGATACTGACTCAAACTGTGGCCACTATGAAAACTTACTATGGCTAAATTTCACTCTCTAACGATCCTATAAACAGAGGTCCAAAGTGAGATCCTTTTGAGCTCTCAGTTCCCAGAAGGTAAGGGGCTAGTGTGTATGTCTCAAACACTGATAACTAGATGGCTGTGGAGCAAACCAAGGACTGTTAGTAATAACAGACAAGAATTGATGGTAATAACTAAGGACTACTGATATTAACAGGAAAAAGAACAAGTTTTGGCCAGAGAAGGGGAGCCAGGTGGATATAGGGCAGCACTCTTCCATTAGAAAGAACCACAACACAGTACAATGCAAGTGCCAGAACGATTGGCTGGAAGAGAACATGGACTATAACATGGGATTAGGACCATCAAAGACTCCTGAAGCCCTCTGACCCATTTCCAGAAAGGCCTAAATGAATGGACTATGCATGATAACTAATTAGCATAGAAAGTGAGAAACCATGAAAAGGTTGCTGTCCATAAAAAGGTACCCCCCCAGCCTGGGGTGTGCCCCCGGACCCTGGACATCTCATCAGCTGGACTGCCATTTAGCAGCAGAATCAACGCGTAAACCAGGATTTGCATCCCTCCACTGGGAATCAACTGGATCAACACTGGAGTGAGGGCTAGTGATCCCTTTTTATGTCTCTTTTTCTTTTCCTCTCTTTTTCTCTTTTCCTTTCCTTAATTCATCTCTCCCCTTTCAATTACCCTCTTTTAATTTCTCTTTTTCCTTCTACTCTACTGCTTTATCCAAAACCCGCTGGCATGTGCCTATATAGTAGGTCAATTTCCATGCAAAGTTTGTAATTTTTTAATAAAACTCTGTGGTTGTTTGCAGACCCTCTGACTTCTGTCGTTCCTTTCGACCAATAAGCATTTTCAAACGTAAAGTGCTTCCTTCCCCTTAAGGGAGGGTCGTCATATAGTGCCCTCTTGCCGGTCACCTTCCCCTTCGGAGGCAGGTCTGTGCTCCAGGACCCACCGCCGAGCCAGCACTTGCTCCTTGTTGACTGGCGCCCTCTCCTGCTGTGCGACGTTTTCCTCGCGGACGCTGGGAGTTTCAGGAGAATTCAACGGATCCAGGCAACACACAGGGATGCGCCAGGGGCTGTCGAGGAACCCTGCGCTGGGGCTTCGGACGTGCTTTTGCCCTCAGCACACTTCTGTCCAAAACAGACTGGCTCATTCAAATTGTTCTGCCTTCCCCAATTCTACCACTATCAAAGTGAGAATTAATCTCATCATGATGCTTTCTTTTTTGGGGTCTCAAATTACATTACTCTCAGGGGCGTCTCACAAGTATGAATGCAGGGGATTAATGAGTGAAATCATCTGGGAGGCCAGAGTCATCATTTGAGATTCATGTCCAAGGGGAAAAAAAAATTAAAAATTGGAGTCTGTGGATTTGGAGGTGCCTTAAAAATGAGGGATGGGGTGGGGGGGGTGCTAAATTTTACAGACCCTTTGCTGAAACAACCCAAACTTGAGTTTTCATGTCAATCTCACATGGAACAAAAAAACATGAAGAAAAAGAAAAGAAGAAACTGGAATTTTAACAGTCCAAACAAGAAAAAGGTATCAGCTGTCACAATATTGGAGACAGCCCCCAACTGTAGTGTTTAGGCAATGCTAAAACAGCTCAACAGAAGGACCTGAATCCAGACACGCAATAATTATGATGTAAACATTATAATATGATGCTTATATTTCTTCCTTAGGAATACATGTTTTTTTCCTATAGCATTCAATTTGTATGTAAGTATGTGTATATGTACAGAGACAAATTACTGGGCTGGGAAAGGACTAATATGATTCTTTAAAGTCACTGTATGTGTATTAAAGTTAACTGCTACACATAATTAGATTAACTACACACTAACTCTATGCTCATACACATATTGGCAATTCCTGTTCTTTCAGTGTTTATATGTGTCCTGTTAACATGGAACAAATGGAATAAACTGCACGCAAAACGTATCTAAAAACCAGTAAAGGGAATAGTACCAGCAGCCAAAGTGCTCTATTAATGCATTACTCACTCAGATAAGGGCAAGACCTCTGTATTAAAATAGCAACACGGTATGCTTTCTTGGGCACGCATGCCTGGAGGTAAAGGATGAACCATTATTAATGCAGCTCAAATGTGTGTGAACTGCAAAAATAGCTCACAGGCTCTGTAAGGTATGTCAAATGCTCAGCACAGCAGATGCAATGCTGTGTAAGGAAATACATTTCAGTGTAACTGGCCTAGATGAGGGCTTAGTACTAAAGATGAGATGGAAAGGTTCAAAGCAAAATTTAAGTGCTTTTCTTGGAAACAGAAGCAATATACTGTATCTGACCCACTTTACTTCAGGACAAGAACCCCATGTGTGGGTTATAAATGCCTGAAGTTAGACCCTTAAAAAGTATTGCTTAAAATAATGGGACAACGTGGTCCCACATATCCTATTATAGCTGTTCAACCTGTGGCTGAAAACCAAAGCTGTGTTTGTTTTTGTTTTATTGTGTATATGTTTAGTTTTTTGCACTTCGGGCAATTTACATTGCACTACAGATAAATTTAGTGGTGGGATAAACACCTTCTGGACTAAGTGTGAATGCCAAGGAGCAACTTGCACTGAGCTGGTATCTGGTGAACCTGTTCCAGGTCTGGCTCAAAGTAGTCAAAGTTCAGTATAAGTCCGGGGAAAAAAAGGGAAATTGGAGAAATTTTGCTTTGAGATACCTTGTGCATCCGAAAGGTGAGCTAATCCCATTCTTGCTGTAAACATGAGGAAGTTGAGGGAAGTCTGCAGGATGCTGTACTTGCCTGTTGTTGATGGTTTCTGTGTGCAGGCTGAAATCATATTAGCTGCACAGCATCTCAGGAGAGCTAATTATATTTTTAATTTTCAAGACTGATCTCTGAGTGCTGCATTGTCAGTGTGGCCATGCCTATTGTTCTGAATGCTGCTCTGATCAAAGCTGGGTATGCACAGCTCCACAGTTAAAACCACAGTATACGACTGGATAACAGGAGCCCTGAGCCTTCTGCCATTTGTCCCCTCTCTCCCTTGAAATCCTGCAGACAGCACAGATGTGTATGGTCAGTGCATTCAAAAGGAGTCAAGCCTCAAAGCCTCTTCAGGAACTGATAAATCCTCCAACCCTCAATCAACTTAGTGGCTCTTTCCAGGGGTGTATACTGAAAGACTCCTTAAATTTTGATGGGATGACTGGCAAGAGTACTTAATAGCATTTGTGAAATGATAATCTTGGAATTTTCTGGACTGTTTGTCTGAAGATCCCATGTAGCTTTTCCTGATCTGGTGGTTTAGAGCACTACATTGACCATGTCAGTCTGCCCACCTGTAGGCTCTCAGCTGGCTCCTCATTCACCCTGACACTGAACTCATGCATTCTGCTGTTCTCACACACAAAGGACAGCTTTTCCCCATCACTCCCCTGGGCTGTCCTTCCTAAAGAGACTGTATCCATCCAGTGCAGCACTCCAATTGTGTGAGCTATCCCACCACGTCTCTGTGATCCTGGTGAGATCATAGTCTTGTAACTGCACACAAGTGTCTGATTCCCCCTGCTTGTTCCCTGTGCGGTCTGCATTGGTCCACAGGCACTTGAAATGCTCATTTCCTAGAGAAAGTAAGACATCTGCCCCCACCATACTGGCCTCTATTTGTGTGAACACACCTGGAATGACTCTCTTTCAACTTTCTTCTGTTAATAGGTCTCTCTTGCCCACACTGCCCTGCACATCCTGGTTATCAACTTGTTCCACCACTTCCTCACTTGGTTGCAGGATGTCCTGTCCCTCCCCGCATCATTCCTAGTTGGCCTGGTGGAATCGTTTTCCTCACCAGCTTGGCTGGGCTCTGATCAGTCACTTGGTAGTTACTACGTGACTGCACAATTACTTCAGCAGGACCTTGACATGGGGAAATGGCATCTGCTTTTAAAAGCAGAATAGTTATTTCCCATCAAGGCAAAAGCATGAAGTGGTAGGACGTAACCTGCTATAATTTACCATTTCCTTTTACATTTCCAAATTTCCACATTGCTAACTGTTGTGTCAATAACTGCAGCGAACTGTCTTCTCTCACACATGCCTCTGGATCCTTTCTTTATGTACTGATATATTCACTTTTCTCATTAATCAGCAGTCTTATATAACTAGAACTAGGCTGTGCACCTCTGCTTGGCTGTACAAATTCAGCCGTATTTATCCCAGATCTAAGCCAGACCTTACTGTCATATTTATGTTAACATAATTTAACCAGGTCTGGGGCTTAACAAGATACTTGATGCCAAAAGCAGCCTGATAACCTATCCTGCACATTCCAGTCAAACTATCATATTTCATCCATTTTCCATTTGGCTATTGTTTTTAGATGAAAAGGCCACACTTATGATTCTGTTGTATATCAGACAACAACCCCCCTAGGTAACTAATTCCCTCCTTGTATTTCTAAAGATATAAAAATATGAGTGGAATGACCCCTTGACTCTGAGTCAAACCAAGAGAGGTTATGCAACCTATCTTGATGATGTTTCTGCATAAGTCATAACTTCTTGCATTATTTTGTTGAATTCATATTAGAATGTCTGGCAAACCTTTTGGGCCACAGCACTGTGAACATGTGTTGTATATCTTGCTTTTCTCAGTTCTCTGCTCCTGCTTTTCTTGTTTATGGTGCAATATAAAGCAAACATCACTATTATGGTACAAATTTGCCACAGACCCATTGAAACACAGGATAATGTCCTTCTATTAGTTTTGGAGGTATTCTGGGACATTTGGTGCTCAAGAAACCCTGAAAGCCAGACTGAGTGATGCCCCTATTATCCCAAATCTCTCTCCCTTTCTAGTCACGATTAACATGAACTTTTCAGTAGTGCCACAGGAAAGTACTTTGTGGAAATAGTCTGTTCCTAAGATGAAGGAATGAAAACGGTTACAGGTGTATAAAAAGATATAATGAATATGGAAGGGAAGGAAAATGAAGTTGGAAAGAGTCTAAAGAATAGGATGAAATCAAAACACGTCTGCTCAGTTTGCAGTTATTTGGCAACACAGGAATCCATTTCTATGTCTATTATTATTAAGGAAGATACTATTAGAGAGACATGCAGGGCCATAATATCAGCTAGAAAGTTGCTGGTAGCATAATACATGCAAAAATGGAAAAACCTATTAACTCAGCCTAGTATTTCTTTATATCTTTGCCAGGGCCCTGTCCAAGGCAGCTCTCTAAGTCATTTTTCACATTAAGGCTTTCTAGAGGCTCTGGGTTAGTGTTACCAGTTGAACTGAGTTAAATATTTCATTTTAAATAAACTGTTATTTTTAAAACTTCTGCCCACATTCTGCTATTTACTTCCCTAAAAATAAATCACTTTTCCCAATGTTACCAACATGTCACTTCTTCCAGAGCAGCAGCCAGCCTAATGCCAGTACCAATAGCTCTGCACCCTGGAGTAGGAGCTGACCAGGACATTTCCTTTAGCTGAAGGATATAATGCTGTTCATCTGTACGATTTCCTTATTTTTAGCTTTCTTTCATAATTTATGTAAGCTATACTCTATTAAATACCTGCATACAAGACAGCCAGAGGGAGAAATAAATGCTTGTTTAAAAAAAAAAAAAAAAAAAAAGACAGATGAGAAGTAACATTTTTAAGGTCAAAGCAGGTATTTCTCTCACAAAAGTACTAATGAACAACTAACTACCACAAAAAAAATCAACATCCATAAAGTAACTCACAAAGAAGATACATTTGTTAAAGACAATAACTCAGAAGCATAGAGAAAAGAAGACTCCAAGGCATGCAATAGAAGGTAAGGAAAGATTTCCTAGCAGGTCAGGAAGTGAACCTGAGTTACTTGGTGCTATGAGAAGCCAAATTTGCAGGGAAAGAGAAGCACTAAAAAGCTGACTTAAGGTGCCATAGACAACCTTCATTCTCACATATACGTTTTGTCATACTCAACTTCCCAAGTTACTTTGGAAAGGGTTAGAAAAACATGATAATGGGAGTTGTTAGAACAAGCCGAGAATTTCACTAGGAGAAAACTTCAAACTGGGAGGTGTAAGTGAAGTAAATATAAAATATCCATGAGAAAATGTAGATTATGCTGAAATTTCAAGAGGAAGGAACAGAGTGGATTATTGGGTCATTTGCATCTTAATGAGAGAGAAAATGAAGATTTACAAGGGGAGGGAAGAGAAAAAAAGAACATATACCTGTAGCATTCCAGAATTTGAACACTAGGCTTCGGTATTTCTTTTTGTGGAAAAGAAATAAATAAAACTCAGCTACAAATATTGAAATCTCTGAACTTCAATAGCATGTCGAGAACCAAATTTTCAAAAGTCTATCTTGGACAGTACAGGAAATGTTGATCTTCATTCTAAGTAAAAAATAGGAATCAAAAATGTATGTATTTAATCAATTTTCCAGATATTTTTACCTTTAACACATTTGTTTACAGAAGCACTTTAAAAACAAACCTACCCTGAAATGTTAACTGTTTAAACTTGATTGACTGATATTGCAAAAATGAAGTTACTAATAGCTAAGTGATCTCAATGTTATTCCTACACCCTTGCTTTAGTGTCTGACCGCAGGCCACAACTTTGTGTTGCTCTTGATGATGAATGTGATGCACAAATATGTGATGATGAATGTTGATGCCTTTCTAATTTTATTTCTATTTTTCTGGATAGACCAAGTGTCTTATCACTGCGCTAATTTACTTATCAGAGATTTTCTTTTAATGACAAGTAGTAACATAACAAAGCTGCCCTGCGAAGGAGGATACAGATAAAGGCTATGGCACCTTTACTGGGCATCCATGAAGAGTAAGCAACTTCTCTCCTCAGCCCTTTTATACAAAGAAGAGTAAAACACATTATTAGCTCACCTAATCAGATGCAATTCAGGGACAACTAAGGGAATTTAATAATTAACAAACAAGCTTCATTCTGTCAGTGCTTTACTTAGATTTCAAGTTATTCCCAACAATATCAGCTTAAGGATAATTAACGTATTTATTTTCTGAAATTCTTCATATATTTATTTACCTCCAATCCCTTTTTATTAAAAAAGAAGTCTCACAAATCTCCTGATTAAGTATCTAGAAATAAACAGTTAAACCTCAATTTAGAAGATGTTGCTACTGAAATACCTGTGCTATGTGACATACTCATAAGTGATCAGAAAAAACAAATCAGTGATCAAATCCGCAAGTGCTACAGAATTATAAGGATATTAAATGCTAGGACAAATCCCAGGAGGTAAGGTGCCCAGGATGATGAAAGGACAGAGGAAATTTGATTTGCACAACATACAAAATAATCCAAAAGAAAAGGAAATATGCAAAGCACACACACACAGAAGTACACACACACACACAAAAGCATGCGATAAATAGCCCATTCTAAATCAGCAACTGACATTCACTAAAGTGATTGTGAAATCTTTTGCATGACCTGTTAAGATATCAGCTCAGTGCTGAGCAGCAAACAAAAGTAAATCCAGAATAACAGGAATTATTTGAAAGGTCACAAAAGGGAAAAAAAGTTGTTGTATCACAATATAATACCTAGTGCATCCACGTTTTGAATTCTGCATGAGCACCATTCCTCCCATTTCAAAAGAGCAACAAGACTAGTTATATAAGAATAGCTTCGATAAAGAGGTTAAATAGGTAAAAAGGGGTTAAATAGGACAGTTCAGTTATTAAAAAAAGGTAAAGAAAGAAAGGAAGAGTATGGGCTAAGTCACTAGCAAGTGACTTGGAGAGGTGTTATGATGACATTGCTTCCTGAAGTATAAGAGTAAGGGAGTGTAAGATACTAAAAAGCTTAAAGTATAAAACAAGTACTTCCCACAAAAGCCAAACTGTAACTCTGCAGTGGACAGCTGCAGAGATCAAAAGCACAGATGGGTTGGAGGAGAGCTAGGAAATGCATGCAGAATAAATTAACAAAGCTCTGAAACACAGGTATGACTGTAGGAACATGAAACCCCCAAGTCATAGAGAAGGCAAAGGAGCATTTGCAGGGTTGTGGTGGTATAGAACTGAAGCTGTATCATCAGGAAAGCAGGTAAAAGAAGGCAATACCAAACTGAATCACTGAGATTTAATTGGTCCCATCAATACAATTTACCAGGAAAGTGGAAGAACATATTATATGCTCCTCCAAGGGAGGGGAAAACACCTGACAACCAACTCAAATGGGGTGGGACAAGAATACAGTATGTGAGTCTTCATATTTCTTCTCCCATAGCCTACAGTTTCTACAGAAAGCTCTCACTTTCAGATGTTTCCCCCCAACAGGTTAAACGTACCCTGCCGGAGAGGATCTTGTCTTGAACCATGTATGCAATTGTACTTGCAATTATACAGCAAAATCCTCCCTGAGTGAAAGAAGGCACAGGAAATCCCCCTTTATCTCTAGAGCATTAGTGAAGCAGTTGTAAGGATTAAAGTTAAAATTGACCTTGAAGGACCCGACCAGCAAGGCAACAGTCAGCCAAAAGCAGGCTTCTACAAAAGTGTCCCTTGAATCAGGCAGCTTTCAAAAATATAAAGGAAAGCCATAAGGAGACAAGGAAGGAGCAAAAGGCATCCATATCTTTATATACTGTCAAATTCAGGAGCTAACAGAAGCAACAGAAAAAAAAGAAAAAAAAAAGAAAAAAAAAAGAGAAAAAAGAAAAAAAACCCAAACAAACAAACAAACAAACAAAACCTGGCTCTGATATTCCCATTTACATCTCCTCACTCTGTACTGCGGCTAAGGCAGCCACACTCAAGGAAGGGTCAACAATGTCTGCAGTAATTAACAGCCCAAATCACATCAGAAGAGATGTCAATCATAACCCTAAACTTATCTAAATCTCAAAAGTTTCTTAGAACTACTCTTGTGAATAAAACCAAAACCTTCTCTCAAACTTACAACACAAGCTTTTCACTTGCCAAACCAAAGTAGACATCCAATAGCTCAACACAGGATTTTACAGCTACCCTTCAAGCCTGTCATGAGCAGATGCTTTAACTGAAGCACCTGACACAGAAGCACATTTGTCAAGGCCACCATCTGCAGAAGTCAGGAGGACTTGTTTACTATAAGTATTCTTCTTACCATTCAGAATACACAAACATCCACAGCAGAATTCTGCACAGTTCTGCCTTTCTCTAGTGATCAAGATGCACATTGCTCAGAAGAAGTTTTGTAACATTCAGCTTCTTCCAGAAACCCCAGGAGTGCTTTGTGCTGGGCTTTTTATGCACCGTTAACAGCTAATAGGCATTCTGGAAACACAGGAACAGAGCTGAGGAATACCAAGGAAAGAATAAAGTGAAAACAGACTGAATGTCAAGAATAAGAAATCATCTTACCAAACTATATGATCTTACCAATCTACAGTAATTCACACAGTCTCTATTATTTACTTCACAACTTTATTTCAGCAGAAGTTATTGGTATAAAATTTAGTATCTAATTATACAGGTACAGGGGACTTGTGGGAAAGCTTATTTTGTCCTTTTTAGTGTCTTTTGCCATTTAGTCCTCAGGCATGTTTCAAGAGGACAAATATTACACGTATACCTTTAATTTCTGTACAAAAGCACTTCAAGTCTTTGTTTTGTTCTTCTGAGTACAATACCCAAAACATGCATATTGTAGACAATATAATAGTCAAGGAAATATTGTCCCTCTTTAAACTAAGGCAGTTAAAACCCCAAGAATATCGATTCAGTAATTTAGAAGAGTAGAAAGGCTTCCTTGGTGCTCATTTACTCTTTGAGCAAATAAGTAAGACACAGCCTCTTGGAATTAACAGATTTGACTGCTGTCATTATTGAAAAGACAGATTGTCAAGGACAGCATTTAAATATGTACATTTCATAATGCCACTAACCCATCAACTTTTGAATAAGAATGTCAGCATTAAGAACTGTGTAAACCTACATGCAAAAATTGCAATAGAATTTTTTTTTAATAGAACCAAATTGGCAAGTTTTTGGAAAGGATATTTCAACGTTAAAAAAAAAAGGTCTATTAAAATAAGCACTTCAAGTAACTTAAATATCTTTAGCAAACATGTCCAGCAAGAAACTTCCTCTAAAAGAAATTGTTCTTAGAACAAAAAGCTAACAAATGGCTATTTAGCCACTAATTTTTCAACACAGTGGTGGGTCTGTGTGAAACAATTTGTAATCTAAATAAAGCAAGTTCATTACAATGTTAAAAAACATACATTAAGCAGGACTGATTAACTATTGCATTTCTGTATTTACAAAAGTGCTTAGCATAACAAAATTACCTAAAAAAATATAAACTTTACCAATATCATTTGGTTCTATGTGTATTCCTAGACCTGCATTTGGAAAAAATAGTATTTACATTGCTAGATTTAGACAAGTTTCCTATAATTTTTAAAGAAATTTAACAAAACTCTCCCCACATATGGACCCCTTCGTAGGTCAATTCATCTGGCTCATTAGAAATAGAGCAGAAGGAAATTCTTGAGAACTGAGCAGTACAAATGATTCTAGCCATTGTCTGTGGCATTAGACCCCAAAACAGGCTGCCGACAAATTGGGCAAGTGGAATTTTCAGAAAGCCAGCGATCAATACAATGAATATGAAACTCATGCATACAAGGTAACTGCCTTAGTTTATTCCCTGTTGCATATTCATTAATGCAAACGCTACACGTTTTACTTCTTTCGCTTTCAGCATGAATATCCCCATAGTTCCGAGTAGTAAGATTGTCAATCTGCTCTTTGGTTAAACCTCTTAAACGATCATCATCGTCATCTTCATTCAGCAAGAAGAAGTGGGCAAGTCGAAGTATGGGCAGCGTTCCATTTTCCACTAAGTTGTTCACATCTTGAGACTGCCTGTTATCTTGGTTCTCATTACGGCGCCCATAGCGATGACGATCATCCCTCCGTCCATTTCTTTCCCTGCTGCCTTCTGCTGCGCGTCCATTTCTAGATGAAACCTCACTTGGACCACCACTGTTTGCTGAACTTGAGTTATTCTGTGCATCTGATAAGGGATGGTCACCTCTCTGCACTTCTGAGTTGGATTCAGTTTCCATTAAAGAGCTCAGTTCTCCAAAGCCTGTCATAATTTGTCTGAGGATCGATCGAAGAGCCACTGATGAAGGTTCACCAAGCCCAGCTTCTGAAATACGACGGAGAGGTACCCGTATAGTGCTGACGTAGGTTCGAATACCCGCACGTTCTGATCGCGAAATCGTATGCCGAAATCCCCCACTGTCACTCTCGAAGGTGACCGTGTTTTCTGACATTCCTACTCTAGAACGAGTTCTACTGGCAATACTGTCCCGGTCTCTGTTTTCTCCAGGACGAATTCGTCTCACCTGGAGATCTAGTGTAATTGTTGGATGCCTTCTGACGGCAGCTACTGGCCTACTAGATTCCTCCTCTTCCGAAGTGATTCCCAAGGATGGAGCTACACTGGGAAGTTGAGGAGCCTGAGTGTTGCCTCTTGCTTGCTCTTCAGCAGGCTGTGGAGAAGCCTGAGCTATTTGTCTTCTACTTCTGTTGACCTGCAGTGCATTTCTATCCTGCCTCTGACCACGTTCCTCAGAGTGAACAGCATCACCTTGCCTTCGCAGCGGAGAGCGGCTTCGACTGCTTAAGGTAGACCTCAGCCGCAGAATTTCTAGTCTTTGGTTTGTATTTATCTGAGCATTCGTTCTCGCTCTACCTCTTCTGACTCTTGTAGAATTAAGTCTTCCCAGCATTTCTCTTCTTTCACCAGCAGCTGCAGAATTATTACGTGTACTATTATTTGTTTGGGAAAGGCCTGTCAACTCCCTTGTTCTACTCCTGAGCCTCCCCGAGACTGCATGAGAGGCTACTTCAGACCTTAGTGCCGTGGCATGTCCTAAAAACCTGGTCCTTGCAGCTTCATTGCTTGCCTCCCTTGCAGCCATGCTCCTTGTTCGTGGGGTTGCTGAACCGGCAACTAGTTGACGTCTTCTTTCCAAATACAGTCTGGTAGCATCTATATCGACATACTCCTCACCAGCAGTTTCTAAACTGTTATGATCGTGATTTATATTGATTTCAAGACTAAAACGAAACTCCCCACTGTTTGGATTTGTTCGACTCACGGCTCTCCAGGTTTGGTTCCCACTCTGTCCACTGCGAGTGGCATTTCCTGTGCGACGAAATGTGTTAAGCCATTCGAACAAAGAGTCGCCATTTGAGTTTTCTCCAAGAACATCAGAATCTGAGAGAAACAAAGAAATGCAAAAATTCACATGACTGCATGCTCAGCATACTATGATGCATTCTAAATCCTCTATGCTTGCTGGATGCTGACTACAGAAATCATACAGTAGCAGGACATTCTCTTGCTATGCTAAGATATGAAAATATGCTGTATGTAAAAACACCAGTAAGACTCATCAGTTCAACCTAGAATTTTTGTCTCACCAGCAGACACACAAATGAATATGCCCAGATGGCCTCTTTTGAGCAAGTGTTCATATTCAGGTGGTCTAAAGTTAGTTGTATTTGTCCAGTATCTGTTTCTTCCTTAAATTATCAATTTGGGGCTATCCTAGTCAGCTCATTTTGATTCAGCAAGAAAAAGCATAACAGATTTTCTCTCCTTTTGGAAAACATTTTAGAAGTTGTTTTCCCTAAGCAGTAGAATAAATGATCACAGAATCACAGAGGTTGGAAGGGACCTCTGGAGATCACCTAGTCCAACTGTCCTGCCAAGGCAGGGTCACTTAGTATGGCAAACATGGGCACTGAAGAAACGAGGCTGCACACATACCATGATCCAGTTTTCAAGATTCTCCACAGAATTCTCTCTGCATTCCCCTTTTATTAGGGTTCTTTCGGTAAACAGCACCTGGTGTTGTCATTCAGTTAACTAGAATTCCCAGGACTTTTTGCAAACTCAGTGTTTTGATTCACACACTTCTGCTCAGCTCCAAGTCTGAAACACTCCATTTTGATTCTAACTGAATTCAAGTGCTGCTGGCTTAACTTGTTCCCACAACTTAGAGCAGGTGACACAGGAATGCATCCAGGTGGGATGCATGGTTTCAACAGATATTGTCCTTTTATGCAAATACACTGTTTCCCTACTACAATATCCACCAGCTCCCTTTTCAAATCTCCTCCAACTATAAGCCTAATTGGTTAGTGCTAACTATGTGTAAAAAGCAGGCCAATGGTCATGATGATAGTAAAGGTTTTCCCCTGAAGGGATAAAGTTACATTCCCCCTACTCCATCATCTCCCTAAGTCCATGAAACCTGCAAGAACTTTGGTATCTTTATTTCTGAGCTGCCAGTTCCCCTCCTAAATCTGACTAGAACTAGACAAATGACTAAGACAATATTACTGGGGAACTGAAGATAGATAATACACACAATATGAACAAGCCTCACTTGACTGAAAGAAATGGAAATAAAACAACAAAAATGGCAAAACAGTGGAAAGGTCAACTGTTTTCCAATTCACTTATTTTCTAACTGCTCTAATACATGGTAAAAACCTCTAAGAATTGAAGAATTAATTTTTTGTGCTATTACATTTACTAACAAAGGAAAATAGGAGCAAATAATTTGTGGTCAACATAAATCAGTTTTCATCAAGTACTTCAAGTTTGTTTTCACATTATTAGGAAACCTCAAGATCTTACTTTTTAACAATCCATGGAGGTTCAATGGAATAAAACAAGACTGGAGATAAGTCTTTCTCAAATATCTGTATAGAACACCATTTATGCATCATGTACCATGTGTATCTATACATATGAATGAAGAACGTTTACCTCCAACAGCTCTACCTTCACCTTCTCTGTTATCCAGATCAGACTGTGATGCCAGACGCTCCTTAGCCCCCTCCAAGCGTTGCTGCAACTCTTCTGCTGTTATTTCCCCTGAAATAATTTACATTTTGATAATGCTGTTAGATAAGACTCAATAACTGCATCAACATAGCCATGGAGAAGTAACATTTTCTACCTTGAATGAAATTTTTCAGAAGGCAGATAAAACTCTTGAAACCAGAAAGAAAAGAGCACTAGTGAAAGATTATAATGCAGGTACACAGATAGCAGAGGAAGTAGGTCCTGGGTGGAAGATGAGTATGTCAAGAATATGCTGGCTTCCAGTAACAACTTAGAGGCTCCCAAAATTGCCATATATCAACAGATATACTTTAATGTATCAAAAGGTAATTATTTGGGTTTGGATATTACCTGTATACAAAGATGCTGCATTTGAAAGTGTTATACTTTTGTTCCATATGGAGGTTTTTTCCTTTACACGAAGCTACAGAAGTCAGGCTACTTGAGTCATGCTACCACATGTGGTGTCTGACAGCAGGAGTGTTACTTTGCGATTCATGTTTTCTACTGAAGGTAGAAGATATCCACATCTTACCAGGAGTGCCAAGCAGGTTGCTGTCTCTCATCAACCTGTAATCTTCTTCGTTGAGTTCATTAATGAACTGGTAATAAGCCTCCTCCCTACCGAGGCGCTCCAGCTGTCGTTGTCTCTCATCTTCACCACGACTGCGCTCTCGTGAAGATGCCTGCTCATTGCCATTTCCTGCTCGGTGTCGAGAGCGATCCATAACAGTAATTCTGAGCTGTCCTGAACAAAACCAGAACGTTAGACTGCACAGTAATTACAGTCAGAATTCACCTAATTTACAGTAAAGAGTTTCCTCTTTTCATTGCCAATGAAATTAGTTTATTAATAGCTAAAGATGATTAAGGTGAACCAAGCTCCATGTCATTTGTCAAGTCAACAGAGAAGTTTATTATGCAAATGTTTTACTTGTAGTTTGCTCAAAAATAGCTTCAAGCCCCCTTTCCTCACTGAAAGGACCTATTGGTTGTTATGGCAACTTTAAAATAAAAAAAATAATGGTAAGGATATTTTAGAAAGTTAAAGAAATAGCCTAGGATCTACCTCCCTTCTTCCAAGTAAAATACAACAGCAGCAGTGTGCAGCATTTTAAAAGATGAAATATAATTGAAAATACAGTTCTCTAATTACCAGACTGCAATTACCCATTGTAGACTTCTGACAACCACAGGTAAGGTCAGACTACATATTTCCGCAGGGATTTCCAAGGGGTATTTCCATCGGTAACATCCCTCACATAGCACAAAGCCTATGGATTTATTTGTGGTGGAATGACTCTTTTGACATCCTTACATCATTTGTATATTTTTCTTGCACTCTCTAATCCAAGGATTAGCTACCAAAGGAATACCCATCTCCAGAAAACAGGTGTAAAAGGAAAAGGGCTGTACTTTATGCACAGTTCCTCATCACTTTCCAAACACTGAGCCAGTGGGACCACACTGTTAATGGCATGAATAATCTTCCATTTCGGTGCTGTTACCACCTCTCTCTGATGAGGCCCAGTGTTGAGTCCTATCAGCATCTCAGACCACTCCCCAACTTTTCTATTTTCCGAAGAAAATCTGCACTTCAACACTCCATTTGAAAGAAGAAGAAGCACCCTTTCAACGCAGCTCCATTTAAAAAAAGCATCTGTAACACCTGCTGAAGAGATCACTTCTCTAAACAGATCATCAGGCCAAAAGATCCCAACCACAGGGCACCACTCTGCTTGCATATGGTTAAATACCTTTTGTTTGGGTTTTTTTGGTCAATTCACACACATATGAGAGTCACTTCAAGTTTAAACTATGAGGCAAACACAGAATAGCATTTTCAGCACACTCCTGATCAGTAATTAGCCTTCACAGGACAGGTGATGAGCCAACAAACAGACAAAACAAACTATTAAAAACACATTCAATTAAGAGCAAATCTTTATCAACGCTGCAAACAGATACAAAAAAAAAAAAAATCAGAAAATGTATTTGCCAACAGCAGAAGCTGGCATACATTTAATATGTTTCTTACGTTCTTTGTGAGATCCATTCTGATGTATCCTTGGTCTCATTATTTTCCAGCCCACCTTAATTCCCCATGCCAGCCCCTGCCCCAGGTAACTGCTCTTCTATACAACTCTTCCCAATCAGTCTTTCCACTCATCTTCCTCCTGTGTCTAACAATGCATTTTGATGCATTTAAAAATTACCTCCCAGCTCTTTAACTCACTCAGATTTATTTTTTTTTTAGTATCTCCCCTTCATGACACTTTCAATTCCCAAAACATTTAGGGGGAGGGGGTAAAATCACTGTTGCCCCCTTGGCTCAGCCTCACAAGCTGTAGTTAACTGCTGACTTCCATTTCCCACAAAAGCTAAGCTCAATTCAGGTCACTTCTCAAATCACAGTTCTAAATACAGATTTCTCAGCCAGCTCTTCCTCTTACTGCTCCGGGTTCTTCAAAACAAAAGCAGTTCCCACCCAAGCCCCATCCCCCCCTTACCCCCCAATTAGCACTATCATTACCTTGACGACACACATCATTTGACTATTGTCATGATAACGCCCAATCCATACCGCACTAAAAAATGAAGTGCCTCTGTCCTAGATGACTTACAACTTAATGAAGTTGAAGCAGGGAGGGGTAAGAGGACAGAAAAAGTTCATTTAGTTTCACGTGAGATTGCTATTTAGACAAAAGCCTTAAAAGAACTAACATGTCGATAATGGCCATACTCAGTCAAGCGACTTCCTGGGTACATAAGTGTATTGCTGCACAGAAAAAAATTATATATTTGCATGTGTTCTGAGGATGACAAGTCCATCATATGTAGTCCCCCTCAAACTAAATTTAAAGTGTTTTTCAAAAGAGACATTCTTTACCTTCCACAGAAAATCTGGAAATCTCTTTGATTTTGTGGGTGGTAGTAAAAAAAATTACTCTTTTGTTGACAACTGTATGGTAGGATGATTAATCACACTCTTTCAATGACTCACTTAGAAACAGTTAAGAAGTGTGAAGTGCTTGGTCGTCCCATCTGTTTAACATAACTGCACGGATGACAACTACTATCCTTATTTATCAAAAGCCATCAAAACTAAGTACTTTAGCACTTAAAATGCTTTAGTTGTTAAAGTTGAAGGGTATTATCTGCATCAAAAATGAGGTACTTTGTCACTAAAATATTTCAGAGTATTGAAAAGTTGAAGGGTATTAACTAAACTGAAATCGAAATCCACTTCTGACTCAGGATTACTCTTCCTTTGCAGAGATAGGACCCACATGCCAACAGTAAACATTTTCTAGAATTTTCAACCTAAGATTTAGTCCTTTAGTTAATTCATGGCTACTCTGGCCCATTCTCGGAAGTTTACAATTATTTTTAGGTATGTAATATATACCTTATGATTTTAGGTTTCAGCCCGTTTCCATGAACTACTACTCCCAACGTTTAATTAGGTACTCATCCTCTGAAAGACTACCACCTGATTGCAAGGCGACTGACTACGGAGTTCAGATGAGAAAACCTTCCCTCTGGCTCCAGAGGGCTGTTTAAGCATTTCTGTCACACTGCAGACTCCAGGCAGGATGATCTCACCGACTTAGGGAATCCAAAAAAAAAAAAAAAAAAGAAAAAAGAAAAAACCAACCAAACAAAACATAAAAATAAAAACCAACCAAAGCCATAAAACCCCACGCACAGAGCCTGGGGAAGGAGGGGAGGAAGACGAGAGAAACGGAGAGCCAGAGAGCAATGAAGGACCAGCCCTCGGGACACCCAGGGCGACCCAAGCCGGGTGCCTGGGACTGCCCGCCCGGCCCCCCCTCCCTACAACGGCAGCAGGGCCTGCAGAGGCCAGCGCGCCGGGCCCGCGGTGTGCGACCCCCCAGGGAGGGCAGGGCAGGTGCCCGGCTATGCCCTCGGTCGGGCCGGGGCTCCGGGGGTCTCTGCGGGCTCCAGACGCCCCGACCCGGCCCGGCCGCCCCCGCCCGTCGCCGGGGGGAGGGGGCGGAGAGGACGGTGACTGACAGGGCTCCCACCCAATCACCGGGCCGGCCCGCGGCCGCCGGCCAATGGCGGCAGGGCTCAGCAGCGCGTGCCCTCCCGCCCCGCTGCCCCCGGGGCTCCCGGCCGGGCCCGGCACGGACCGACCCCGACCCGGCCGCACCGCCACCCTCCGGCAACGCCCGCGGCTCCGCCTGCCCCGCCTGCGGCGGGCCGCGTCACCCGCTGCGCTAAACCGGGAAAGCGCCCATGCCTGCCGCCCGCCCCGGCTCGGTGGAGCCTGCCGAGAGCGCAGCCGGGGAGACCCGAAAGCCTGTCCCTGCCTGCTGCCGGTGGCGGCGCTGACCGGCCCGGCTCAACCCCGCTACGGGCTCAGCTCCGCTCCCCTCGCTTCCTGGCAGCGGCAGGAGCCGCCTCCGCCGGGACGATACCGACCCCTCGAGTGGACTGGCGGAGCACGCTCCAGTCCCGATTGCGCTCCGGGTAGCGACTCCAGCCCCAATCACGGTCCGGGCGGCTCCCGGCGCCGCCGGCGCAGGTTCCGGGCACGGAAGAGGACGGTGCCTGCCGCGAGCCCCGCCCCCTGGCGCACGCGCCTCTGGCCCTTGACAGTCACTCCCGTGAGGAGCGGGATTGTGGATATTCGTGGATACTCACGGTTCCCGGGCCTGCTGCTGGTGTAAAGGGCACGCCTCTCCGTTTTCCGTGACTCTGCCTCTCCTTCCTTCCTTTGTGTTTACCTTCCTTTTCGCTAAAACTTTCAAAAAAATTAATTGCTTGGTCCCGTCGCAGAGGCTGTTTTGTCTCAAGCCGTAATTTTAGCAATTTCGAATTGCAGAGCCTTAGACAGAAGCTTTTCAACACGAGATGCCGAATCTTTCACAAATTTTGCATCTGCTAATCGTGGATGCATTGATGGCATCCACAAACTTGCTCCTCCGAGTTGCGTCTGCTTCCACAAGTGGTGGAAGCTGCCAGGCTGTGACAGCAGAGCTTGTTTTACATCTTGCACAAACTCTGTGAATCAGCAAAATGAGAGGATTTTGCGAAAAGGGTGCTTTAACTATGCAAAAGAACCTTATCTCTAGAATATCCAGCTGCTCATACTGCAGTTCAAACTTGCAGAAAGAAACAGGGTTAGGATATTTGCTGTGCAACTGGTCTGGATACAAAGGAAAACTCTCAGTAATGAATGAGCTGCTAAGGAAGGGCTCAGAGCCGTTCTCCAGGAAGATACTTTCACTACACACCCAGGATTTTATTCTGGCTGGGAAAAAGAGTTTACACAAGTGTTACATTTGGGTTTGGTGTTAGTTTACATTCCTGTTGCCTATGAGGTGGCTTCCATGAGACAAATTGATGTCTGGGACACAGTCTTAACAATGAGGCCAGACCAGGGACTGCTCCTTCCTGCTCACTGCATTCAGGAAATTGTACCCTCTTTGTTTTTCATGTTCCTTGCCACAGTATGAATAATTAGTATTCTATTATGATTTTCTTTGGCTGGATCAATTAAAATACGTCCTTCTTGAAGATCAATTTTACTTTCTTAATGAAAGTCTGTATATAAAGTAGTGCCTGGATCCCTTGAAAATTCAGTTTCTTCCCAGAATTGTTTTTGATCTTGGTTTTGAAATCCTTTTGTCCTGCAGTTTGCTTTTGGTAATCATTGTTCCACTGTTAAACTCAGCATCTTCTCTGGTATCAAGCCCACATATGGACTGATCACCAACAAGAAATTTATTATTTAGTTGGGTGAGTGAACCCATATTTCTGTCCAGAAACCTTACACTGAATTAGCCTTTTTTCTACTGACCTGTCCCCCAGTGCAGAATTTGGTGTTCATGTCCTGTTCATAGTGATGTTTCACAACAGCACACTATAACTAAGTGAAGTATTTGTTCATTTTATCCTGTGTTGTTAATAAAACAAACCAAGAGTGGCTCTTTCTTGGAATGTTATTGCACTGTGGTAATGCTTTCCACAGGAAAATACTCTCTTTGCAACTATAATAAAAATAGCCTATGGAGGGCAGCAAACTTCAGGCAATTACTAAGTTTTGTAATAAAAGAGAATCTGAGAACCTGGATTTAATTTGATTGTTCAGTCTTCTAAGTTCTTTAGAAAGTATTATATTTTATTATTTTATATTATCAAGGCAGGGCTTCCTAAATCAGTCTTTTTATACTGATATGTCTTTGTATGTCTAGGTGACACCAAAGTAGTGACATGAAGTTGGTGGGCTTGAGAGGAAGGTGGACAGGCTGGAAGAATGGGACATCAGGAACCTCATGGAGTTTAATGAGGACAAATGCAAAGTCTTCTATCTAGGAGTGACCAGCCCTCTGGGACAGTACTGACTGGGGCCTTTGCTGATTGTCTCTACTGGAAAGGCTGAGGGATCCTGATGGCAGTAAAGAGGACCAGCAGTGCACCCTGGCAGCCATTAATCTGGAGAAGAGAAGACTGAGAGGGGATCTTATCAACATATGTAATAATCAAAAGGATGAGGCCAGGCTCTTCTTGGTGGTGCAGAGCAATAGGACAAGGGGCAACGGGCAGAAACTGTAACACAGGAATTCCACCTGAACATGAGGAAGTATTCTTTACTGTGAAGGTGACTGAGCACTGGAACAGGTTGCCCAGAGAAGCTGTGGAGTTTCCTTCCCTGGAGTTATTCAGAAATTGTCTGGACACAATCCTGAATTACGTGCTCTAGGGAACCCTCTGTTAGCAGGGAGGTTGGACCAGATGACCCACTGTGGTCCCTTCCAAGCTGACCCTTTATGTGATCCTGTGAACACAGAAAACTGATTATCAGAAAGGGATTGGAAAGTTATTATTTCCCTTTACATTTACCTGCACGTGGAATACAATGCCCAGTTTGGGGGTCTCCAGTAGAATAGTCCTAATATGGAAAATTACTAATAAAGTGGAGTGACTTTTGAGGAGAGCACTAAGATGGTCATCGGCTAGAGCACTTGCCATGTGAGAGAGGCTGTGAGCCCCAGGGCTTCTTTAGCTGGAAGAAGGAGCAGCTTGCCAGTACTGAAAAGGAGCTTGCTGGGAAAACAGAGACAGAATTTGTACTCATAAAAGGACAAAAATTTTACCCTGAGGATAGTGAAGTCCAGAGAGGCTGTGGAATCTCCTTGCATAGAAGTTTGTGAGACCTGAGTAGACAAAGCCTCAAGCTACCTGAATTTAAGAGTAGCCCTGCTCTGAGCAGGATATTGTCCTATATAACATCCACAGATCCCTTCTAACCTGAATATTTCTAGGATTATATGAAATAATATAAAATGATAACATAATATTTAATTTCAGGGTTTATTTCCTCTCAGGTAGGGCTCTTTTCAATAACAAAAGTAACCAGGAGTTCATAGGCTGAATTTTCAAGGTTTGTTGAGACAGAATCATAGAATCATTCAGTTTGGCAAAGACCTTTAAGATCATAGAGTCCAACCACTGACCCAGCACTGCCAAGTCCACCACTAAACCACATCTCTCAGTGCCACATCTGCACGTCTCTTAAATACCTCCAGGGGTGGGGACAGCTAATTCTCTGTCAGGAGCATAACACAACCAGGCTGATAGTTATTGTAGGTGGTCCCAAGTCTGGCAAACAGATGTTTCACTGAATGCAAGCACAGCTCTCCTATAAAGCTCCTGGATCCAAAGAACTGATTTATGTTTGCTAATAACTTGCACTACAGCTAGAATCTAGGATGCTTTGTTAGATCAAGTTGATCAACTTTATAGTAAAATATAGTTAAGTGGAAATTAAAACAAAACAAAAACAAAAACAACAAACATTGCTTTACATAGAAAACTGTTTGTAGAACCAGCACTTTACTTACCCACTTTAAGTAAACTGTGTTCTTAAGTGCTACCACTATTCAGCTAACTCACTCATCTGCACATAAACAACTGCAAGATTTCTAAAAAATACTCAAGTATTTTTTAGAAGTAATGACAGTTTGTTTTTCTTTACATAGAGAAAAGAAAAAAAAAAGCCACCACATTATTCTCTTGCCTTCAGCTTTCCCTGTACTAAACAAAAAATGGAAGATGAAGAGCACTTAGCAGGACTGAACCTTTTTCACTCAATACCAAGCTGGGAACACCTCAGTCACACTGCTAAAGAATGTCCCTTTGGGTGTATGGAAAACTTTTAGCAGGCAGTTAAACTGTTACATAAAAAGTTCTCTGAAAAGGAAAACTGTGTTCAAATTTGGAAAATTAGTAAGTTGAACAAGTGGACATTCTAGTGGCATGGGGATATGATTGAGTGTTGAAGGTTATCCACTTATAAAGATGAGAAAGCCAAGACATTAAACATGTACTTTTCTGTGTTTTTATTCTATTTTTGAAGACTGCAAAACACAGAGTAAGCAGCTTGTTGTACATTTCCCAGCTGTAGTCTTTAATACACAGACTCTGACTCTAGCACCATAGCCATGGCCATTAGTATGTAAGCACACACCTACCCCAAAATCAGCTTTGCTTCTGGTACCACTGCTCCCGTTTGGGTACAGAACCTCTGTTAGCTGGTGCTGTACCCCAAAAGACAGCATCTACTTATTATCACAATCGAGCTCGTTCCCAGACCATCCAGGCTTTCACCTGAAATACAGTTCCCTGAAATACATTGAGAGATGTTTAATGATGTCAACCTTTCTTAACTACTGTCCTCTCGGGACACAGATGGCTTTGAGAACTGTCTCCATCCCTCTGCACATTATCTGTGCAGATAACATGGTAGCAGTGGCTTTCCAATGGAGAACTTGGACATTTTTCAAAGGTGTGGTGATGTCAAACAAAAAAAAAGGTCAAAAGTATGTGTATTCTTGACATATTAGAAATTACACGAACTTGGAACAGAAGGATATGACAGAGCAAACCATGAATGTTGAAAGAAAAAAGAGAAAGAGGAAAACTCCAAAAAGCCAAACCCAGCAGAATGTTTTAAGCATATATTTTTTTGATTCCTGAGACAGCATGAAAGAAGAAAATACAAAACAGCCAGTGAAAGATAAGAAATACTGTCAGTTAAAAGGGCCACTGTGGGGACTTGAGATTCAAGAATAGCAGATCATGGCCTGGTCGTGTCTTTCTTTGAAAAAGCACTTTTTCAAATTAAATTTTCAAATTAAACTTTTTCTGGAAATTATATTACATTATGACACCTTTTAGAATAAACCACAAAAAGTATGCAACTTTCCATGAAACAGAATTAAAAGTTGTTCTTGAAATGTCCATATTCCTTTCTCATCATTAAAAGGATTAAAGTGTGTTTTCTGTTTTAAAAGGATTAAAGTGTGTTTTCTGTTTTCAAATCTCTCATGACTTAGAGACTATACGTTTGATTTGGTAAAATTGAACACTGCTCACAATACAAGTACCTGAAGTGGAAACAGAGTGAAGGTGCAGCAGATTTACAGCTACACTCAATCTGGAAGGCATATAATCCACATGTTATGTAAAACTAATGAAAGAAACATTTTCAGCAAACTTGTAAACGTTCTTACAAAAGGACCAAACATCTGAAAGGAAGATAAGTTATCTCTGTCATGGTTTTGACTTCTTAGCATTTATTTGTTGAAGTCTGGAATTTTTTCTAAGTGTTTTATGCAAACATGTAAAGCATAGCACAGATCCTCAGAAAACAAGTCTGGATTGTCTATTCTTGTTTACTTTCATGACTCCTTTCTAAGCAGACATTGTTTGTCCTCCACATCCTGCTGTATTTTAGCTCAGGACAGACTAATACCAACCATTAATTACCATGCAGTCATTGGATCTGTGTGAAGGAGTTTGGGTATTCATTGCCTCCACGAAAGAGTGATTAAAGAAGAGCACAAAGTTACACAAGTGTGGTTATTGCTATTTCCCCCCTGGTTGTTGACAGGACTGAGGGTTGTGAGCAGGCAGGAGGTATTGTAAGTGGTGGGTGTGGCCACGCAAGTTTGGTCCGTGCCATCCCTGGAAGTTCCCAAAGCCAAGCATCCTGGAAGGCAGAGATGGGGCTGAAGTGGGTGAATTTTATGAGATGGATGGCATCTTCCAGACTGTTCGATCTTTATGGGGTGCTGGGCTGCCCTGACCTGTTTCTGTTTGATTGGTGTAGTGAGGTGCTGGGTGATGTTCTTGCAAAATTTAGTTGATTTGCTGGGCAAATAAAATGTTAGTTTTGCATCCTCTCTGCACTTATTTTTTGTAACTCCTGCCTAATTCCTTTATTTAACATACATAATATCCCTAAGAACTCCACAGAGAATTCTGAAGGGTCCAACTGTGGGCATCTGAAATCAGTCCGAGTGATGCCAGCTAAAGAGGTACCACTGGCACACCCCTGTCCACAATTTTCAGGAAGCAACCTTAAAGTGTAAATGAAAATGGAGATTTGTAAATGCAAATTGAGATGATTTCAGACTGTTCCAGCAAATGTTAATGCTTCTTTTCACAAGTCCTCACATTCTATGATGTCTCTAAGTTGGGGATTTGAGTGCTCACTTATGTATGAACTCAGTATGCTATGTTCTTGAGATCAAACATGAAGCACATGTGCCGGATTACTAAAAATGCCAAAAGCTGAGCTGTAAGTAGAAAAATTACTGTAGCTTTAGTTTAGTTCCAAGCTCTCTGTTCTACAAAATGACCCACTGGCTCTGTGTTGGGTTGGTAACTATGATGCCCCTTTAGAGCACTATGACATCTATCCGTGTCTTGAACACTGTGTGTAGTTTTGGGCACCAGAATATAAGAAACATATTAAGCAATTAGAGAGCATCCAAAGGAGGGCAGTGAGGATGGTGAAGGGTCTGGAGGGGAAGCTGCATAAGGAGTGGCTGAGGTCACTAGGTCTGTTCAGCCTTGAGGAGATTGAGGGGAGACCTCATTGCAGCCGGCAACATCCTCTCAAGGGGAAGGGCAGGCTCTGATCTTTCTCTGTGGTGCCCAGTGACAGGACCCAAGGGAATGGCCTGAAGTTGTGTCTGGGGAGGTTTAGGTTGGGTATTAGAAAAAGGTTCTTCCCTCACACAGTGGCTGGGCACTGGAACAGGCTCCCCAGGGAAGCGGTCACAGCACCAAGCCTGACAGCTCAAGAATTGTTTGTACGATACTCTCAGGCACATGATGTGACCCTTGGGGATGGTCCTGTGCAGGGTCAGGAGTTGGACACTGACGATCCTTGTGGGTCCCTTCCAACTCAGAATATTCTGTGGTTCTGTGTCCTCTTCTGTGGAATTGTCTTAATTTCAGTGACTTTAACAGGCTGTTCGAGCAGCAGAGACCAACCGGCTCTGCCCTCGCCAGCCGAGATGGAGGTGGGAACCGGCGTATCCCCCACAACCACCAACCCTGGCGATTTGAACAGGCGCCTGATGGCGGGCCCCGTGCCCTCCCTGGGGACTACAACTCCCGGCATGCAGCGCGGCACCGGGCCTCCCTCCGCCCCGCCCGTACTACATCTCCCGGCGTGCGGCGGCGCGCAGGGCCTGCCGGGCTGGGCCGGGCCGTTGCACGTGGTGCGCCGCCCGCGGGCGGGGAGGCGCCGCGGTTTGCGACGTTGGTTTGCGGCAGCGCGGGCGGGCGCGGCCCCGGGAGTCCGCCCGGGCAGCGGCACCGGCGGAGAGGAGCAGAGCGGGGCGGGCGCGGGGGAAGGGAAGGAGCGCCGGGGCTCGGGGCGCGGAGCAGAGGGAACAGCCCCGCCGCTGAATGTTCCGCGGGGCGACGCGGGGGCCTCCTCCTTCTCCTGCTGCTGCTGCTACCGCCGCCCGGTGTGCGCGGCGGGGCGGGGCGCGGCTGCCGGGGGTGGCGGCGGCGGGTCACGGCGGGCGCCCAAGATGGACTATGATTTCAAGGTGAAGCTGACCGGGGAGCGCGAGCGGGTGGAGGACCTGTTCGAGTACGAGGGCTGCAAGGTGGGCAGGGGCACCTACGGGCACGTCTACAAAGCCAAGCGCAAGGACGGGTGAGTGAGTGAGTGGGAGAGTGAGAGAGAGAGGGGGCGAGGAGCGCGGCTCCCCGCACCCACCCCCCGGCCCGTCCGCGCCCCCCCCCGGCCCCGCACCGCCTCCTGTGTGCTCCCCCCCTGTGCCCCCCCGCCCTTTCCCCGGCCCTGCCCGATATCCCCGCCCGGGAACCCCGCGCTGCCCCGGACGGACGGTGCCTGGCTCCCCTGGGTCACTCCGGGCGTCCCCAGCCCCTCGGCGCGGTGACGGGGTCTGCTTGCAGCGCGGGTGGGTTTGGGGAGAAAGATTTTGTGGCAGAGGAAAATCCTTCGCTCAATGGGTTTTCATTGTGAGTAAGAGTGGCCGCTTACACTGTTTAGCCCGACCACCGCCTCCGTAGAACGTTATTTATTTATTTATTTTTATTTAGTTGTTTCTTTTTCTTTAAACAATGCTGGTTTTTATGATTTATTACTTGTAGTCACCATTTTGGGTCTTCTTGCTGGCTGCTTCGGAAGCTGAAGTCTGCTTGTGCTTTTGAGGGCTTTAGAATGTTTTAAATCATCTTTTGTGCATGACCAGTTCTTGCTGCAGACCTGAGTAAATTAATTTCTTGGCATAAACGTTTTCAAGAAGGACCTAGCAAACTGTCATTTAGGTTTCCTTCGTCCGTGACATGGCATCACTTGCTGAACAGCGGAACAATAGGAAGTAGGGAGTAGGAGAAACAGGAGAAGCACGGGTTGTTCCTGTAGAAGGTTCCTAGATTTTAAATTACGTTCATTCTTTCTCTTACAGTCTCATTGCAGTGCCGCTCTGGATGCTGTCATTGAAATAAGGTGTATTTTGAAAGTCTGGGTATTATTTTTACATTCTATAAATTAAAAAAAAAATACTTTTAAAGTAGGCAGCAGTCAGTCATGGCCAAGATATGATCCAGTCCTATTTATGTAAGCTTTAATTCTAGAAAGAAATGCTTTAGCCATTATCAACAGAATGGCTGTAGTTCGACTGGTTACACCTTATCTTGTCAGTGTCTTAAACATGTTGATATTAATTGCAGCACAGTTATTCCAGCATGAATTTTGTTTGGTGGTATGAGTGAGGTAGCTACTTTTTTAGACAACTCTTTAATTTTCATCCTTCAAACTGTTTATAGGAGAAGTTCTTAACTTGCCTGACTTCTTTTGATTCTGGGAGGGCGAGAGGAAAAAAAACAGTTGTGACTGTTAGAAGCTGTTACCTCAGATCTCCTAACATGCAGGTACCAACTTTTACTGGTACAGCCAGCCCTGGTTTCTATTCTGATAAGGAGATCCGTAATACAAAAAATAGATTCAGGTACTGAAAGATATGTCTGCGTTTCTAATCTTCGTGTCAGGCTCTCTGCAGCTGTTCATCATGGTGGACTGCTGCTACGTGAATGAAATTCAGCATGTGATACTGCTGAAGCACATAATCAGACATAATTTTGGTGACACCATCAGTCTGCTGTTTGGGAGAGGGTGCTTAGAGTTGCTGATGGTAGTGCCATTTTGAGAAATTTATGGGGAAAAAAAAAAGGAATTGTTTGCTTTAGAAATGAATAGTTACTCAAAGATGAGTTTATCATAGGATATATATGATTTTAAATCATCTCTTATTGGTGAGTGGGGAAATGAAGGTATGGTATTTGATTAGAGTTACCAAAAAAAAAAAAGAAGAGATGAGCAATGTGTATCTATTTTTCTTTGCCTTATTGTTCATTTAGTGCCTCATTTACAGTCCTTTTCCTGATACATCTCATTTGCCTTTCTGATTTCTGAAAACTTTTCCTTTTAAATATGCCGTGTAATTGCCCTTGGACAGTCACTAAAATCTGTAAAATAGAAACATGCATAGATGCATTTGCAGCTTGTAATATACTTGTACATATGTGATCTTAAATTATAAGGGTGGAATTAGGATTGAAGTTGAAGGTTTCATTTACATACCTTTATCTAAAGGGAATCAATTAAACTAACGAAGCAGATGTGAAATAACAGTTTTCCTGAAGCTATGGTAATATATGGATGGATGTTATGTCTTTCAGTGGGGAGTATCTGAAATAGATTTCAATGTTTGTATGTTGTTACATGCAAATACTGAAAAAATATTCTTGTCTTGTAGTATTCCTTGAATGGTAAGTAGTGATAGATCAATAACCCATTTTAAAATTGTTTCTAATATCTATATGGCTCAAACCTTGTTTTTTATATTTCCCTTGAGCTTACAAGTGGGCTTTAAACTTTGTCACATTATTCTAGTTCTTTCAACAGCACAAATATTTCAAGTCCTTTGATACAGTGTAATTTTTAGAGTACTTTGAAGAGTGGGCTTCTGGACTGCAAATATTTTGTTAACAATATAGGTGCAGCTTTTTCTTAAATGACATCTTTTACTATGAATGTCTAATGAATAGAGAGGACACAGAAAAGAAGTAAATTTTAGGAATTCAGTTTGTGCAAATGTGTATTCTGAAGCCCTTGGTAATAAAAATACAATTCAGAAGCACTATGGAGCAGTGTCTGTAGTTTGACTGCAGTCTTCACCTCCTTTTTTTTTTTTTATATTTTATTGCTTTTACAGCTGCCTCTGAGGTGCAGTTTGGCAATTGAAAACTAGATAGCAGCTGTATGTCCTAATTGTAGGACGTTAATTGTATGCCACTGGATCGACACAGAAACATTGTTTGGAGGGTGGTCCTATAGGAAGAATCTTGATGGAGTGAGAATCCTTCTAATGTGTGCAAAGTATGTGCTCTAATGACCTAGTCACAGTGTAACCTGGATTTCATGCCTTGCTCCAGCAGAAAAGCCAGTCCAGCCTTGGAGTGCCCTTTGGCATAAGGTGAGAGTTGGAGTCTCAACTGGTCTGTCTTGAGGATCACCAGGTAGAGCTCCATGGAGGTTCCTCACGTATTAGCTGCCAAACTTGACCCAGCTGAACACTGAATCAGCTGAATAAGCGTCAGGCATCACAACTGAGCTCTGCCTGGTGCATTGCCTGCAGCAAAATTGTATTCTCAAGTTTTTATTTTAATCCTTCTTATTTTAAGTCTGTGGTCTCTGTGGTTGCATCCTCTTGATGACTTCTTATTGAGTGGCACTGTCTTTTTCATCAGTGCAGTACGTGCAGTGGGCTCTAAAACCTGCTTAGAACAAACTCTGTGAATTGATGTGGTTTATTTTTGTAGCAGAAAGGTGTGCAAGAAGGCAATTGACTCTGAAGGCAGACACTTCGAAGGGAATGCAGGCACGGTGGTTTGAACATCAGTCTTCAGATAAAGGAACTGTTGCTCATCTCTCGTGGTGGTAGAATAGTTTACCTTTTTTTTTTCTTTTTCTCTGTCCAGAAAATGTCAGTTATTTCCTGCATGAAGGCTGCTTAGCATGCCATTTGGCTTCTCCCTCAGGACCACTGCTGAACCCGGATATTAAACCTACCTATTTGAGTTATGCTGGACTTGGAAAACATGCCATGATGTTTTGGTTAGTGGACTAATGTACACATTTTTATTTCTGTTTATTTTTTTTATTGACTAGATAAAGCACCTTCAAAGTTTACTAGGAGCCAGGTATGGGCAGACTGAGTTGGCAGGACACTGGGGGCTGCTTGTGCAAACCTGGTGGCCCAGCTTGGGTAGCACACCAGGTACGTGCTCTCCTGGAACTGGCACCATGTGCTGAGTGTGTGATAATGTCAAAGTGGTGCTCACTTTTATTGGGATTGATCTTGCACTGCTTTCTTTGCTCTCCTCTCTCTTCAGTTTTTATGATACAGTGACAGCCAGAAATCAGAGAGGCCTATTCTGT
This sequence comes from Pyrocephalus nanus, assembly GCA_038380795.1. Classification (NCBI taxonomy): domain Eukaryota; kingdom Metazoa; phylum Chordata; class Aves; order Passeriformes; family Tyrannidae; genus Pyrocephalus; species Pyrocephalus nanus. The sequence continues at coordinate 46,421,436 of CM076259.1, forward strand.
GGAGGGCTGTCTGTTTCAGTGGCAATTTGGAGTGTTTCCAAATACTAATTTTTCCTGTTTATCGGATGTGGTTTGGATGAGAATAAGAAACTCTTGAATGTCACTGTTAGTCAGTATCTAACTTTTTAATTATGACAGAAAAAAAATTATATAATTGAAAGTATTGAACTGTAATGTCCTCTAGTGCTCTATTGAAGGCTTTTCTTAGTCTCTGGGAAAGTGGCTTAAGTTGTAGGGCTGGTGAGGAACCAACCAACAGTAAGCAAACTAGTGCTCTCCTAGTCACTCTCAAACTCTGAAGAACTGCGAGAAGTGATCTTGGTCCCAAACACAAGTGGAGTTGGAGATTTTAGGGTTTTTTTTATATTTGAGGTATTACAGTTCTGCGTTGGAAGCATTGCTATAGGTGAGGGGAACAGATTCTTTCATTTGAACATACTTACATGTAATTGACATTATGAAAATATATGTGCTGGACTGGCATGCTTCAAACAATCAAATCTAATCTACTTTTTTTTTCCCCTTCTGTGTGAGTTATAAAAAAACCCAGAATGGTGGAAAAGTAGATGTCCAGTATATTACTGGGTTATTTATTTTCTAATATGTCATAGTTTCTTCTTACCAGTTAAAAGGATATTGCAAGAATGATGATTCTCTCTTAAAAACTTTTGTATAAAGAGAAACTTTGAGAAACAAGAGATAGGGAGTATTTATCTTTGAAAAAATAGAAGGCAGAATGTGTTTAAGTTAGATAAAATAATGAATGGATTGGCTAATGTGCAGGAAGCTTGTGCTATTCTTGTTTCACAGCATTTGAAGAGTAGGGACATGGAATTTTTTTGAAAATAATAAGGAAATATTTTAATGCAGTGTAGATAAACTGTGTGACTTGTTGTCAAAGGAAAAAGATAAGAGCTTAGTGTCTGTTCTGAAATGTTATCCAAACCAGTCACTTCTGGCTAACAGTTGTAACACGTTGAATGTTCTGCTGTAGAAGTTCAGCTGCTCAGAGATCAAGCCAAGCTCTGCAATGCATGCAGAAGCACCCACTTTTCTTTACTTAAAGTAATTCTGGGTTTTGGTGTTGTTTTGTTTCATTTGAACACTTCAAAATACTTTCTGGCTCTTCATAAGGTTGTTAGCAGATCAGTTGCAGTTTGTCTGTGTTTGTGGGTATGCATTGATGGAGTTAAGTCGGATAATATTATTTTGTCAAGGTTTATATCAAACTGATTTTTAATGAGAGTTTCATTGAGTTTGGGAGTACCACAAGTCGATGTAATGAGTCAAAATTTTACTTGGTGAGAAGTGAATCAGCAGGACTGGGCTTGGAACTTCTTGATTAGTTCCGTATTGAGGTTCTACAGGAATTGTATTATGAAGTTCATGCTGTTAGTTTTCTCTATCAACTTTCAAAAACTCTCGTCTTCTCTCAGTTTAATAGAGATGGTGATTTTTTTTTTTTTTTTGGCTTAGTATTTATGTGTTGATTTTAACTGTTTTGACCTGAAGCAGTTGGTGGAGATTTCAGGCAGGTGGTGAGAGCTGCAGAGCCAGCATGCAAGTCTTTGGCTTCTGACTCCTGTCAACAATAATGTGGAATTTTTAAATGCCACAGACTTTATTTATGTATGTAATATATGCTATTATCTTCTTAGAATATATGCCCTGAGTCTCTTTTGGATCCTTCCCCATAGTAGTTAAAAAGTTTCCAATTAAACTATATCTACATAATGAGGTAGGCATGCAGTATTGTGTGAAGTGCTCTTAAATATTTCTGGTAAACCACTCTTTTAACTGTCTTCCATCTGCTTCCTTCCGTTCTCACCTGGTTAGGTGGCTCCAGGCTTTATAGGTTTTTAAGGTCATGCGGATGAGTGCGTCCTTCTGTGGCCTTTGGACTTTATTGAGTGTGATCTTTCCTTATCTTGTCACAGATGTGTTGATTTATTTTCATACCCTGCAGCAAAGATGAGTTAGTGTTTCATTCCTACCTGAAGCCTATGAAAAGTGCCGAGGGGAGGGCATGACAGCAGTGTTGCAAAAGAACAAAGGGAAACACCAAAGATCTCTGTGTAGTTTTATTCTGGATTTAAAAATTATAATAATATATATAAATAGTGGCGTGTACTGCTGTACTTGATTTCTCATGAGGGAATAGGGCATAGTTTTTGAGGGTGCCGATTATACAGAAGGTGCATGTCATGAGAGAGCACTGCTTTTGGCCAAATGACATTGAGGTAGTATATTCACTCTAGATCTTGGGTATTCTTTGATTTTTCTGTTTTGAAAGTTTTTCTGAAGTTTTTCTTTTTTGTTCAACCACAAAACAACGATGTCCTTTATTGCCACTGGAATCTGAAGAGTTGTAATTTGCAGACTACGGTGGCAGAAACTGAAACATTTCTTTGTTCTTAAGACTAGACCTTAAATCTTTCTGAAATTTGAAAACTACAGTGGAAACTTGATGAAGGTAGAGTGGCTTGGGTTTGTGTATGGCAAGGTTGTATGCAACAACAGCCAACGCAGTGATATGCACTTCACAAGACCTTAAAGTTACAGCCCAGATGTGTTCATTTTGGCATTGAAAGGTGGTTGTTTTGCCACTGTATCAAAATGGTTGTAAAAATCTGGCTCTTTATTGAACTTTACTGCTTAAAAGCCATTCCTTGGTGCGCCTGAAATACCAATAGAAGCAGATCATTCTGAATGGCCAGTTTATACTGAGATGCTTTTATCTTTTGACAGAATAATTTTCATTAGCCAAGTAGCAGAACAACGAAAAGCAGGACATTACTGCAAAGGTCTGGGTAGCAAGACCTTCAAAACAAAGTACTGGGGAGTTGTGGGTTTTTTTGTTCACCTTGTTCACCTATCAGCTTTCTTTGGAACAGAATTTTCTTTCTGCTATGGATCCTTATTACTGTGATTATGTGGTGTGGAGACTGAGCTGCTGTAGTTAGATGAGGACATGAGGCAGTGCACAGGCTGCTGGTGTGGACTGTCATCCCACTTCTGCTGTGGTTAATACTGTCAGGTGCAGCTGCAGGTCCAGAAGGGTTTAGCCTTTCACTTTCTTTTATTTGGATTTAAAGATAAAACTAATTTAGTAAAAGTGGAAAGCAGGATTGTGAGTGCTGGCCCTAACAATGGGCAACCATCAGAAATGCTGGGCTCCACTCCCAAAAGGAGACACCTCGCGCGCCTCACTGAATCTCTTTTGTTTGTGTTGATCAAGAATATTATCTTCAGTCTTTACCATTTGCCTGGTGTGCTGGGTTTTTGTCTTAGAATAAAATGTTTGCCATGTCTATATTTTCGCCGTACAGTCTTTCAAGCTTGCCTCTGGCTCTTAGTTGCAGAGGATAATCCTTTCATTTTGAATTGTGATGTTAATCTAAATTTTTCTACAAGACTCTGTAATAGTAGAGATAGGTGGACTTCTCTGGCTTCCTTCCGTGGCTGCCTTGGAAGCCATGGAAGCAGAAGTGTGGTAGTTACTTGTTGCAGTGCTGATGATACAGGGTATTGCTGGTTGGGGGTGGGTGAAGAGAGGGTCATAAGTAACTGTATTATCTCACAGTGTTTTCTACTTGGGGAATATTAAGAAATCATTAACGTTTCTAAGCGATAATGGCATTGGTTGCATACAGACAATTGAAGTTTCCCAGATAGTAATTTTTCCCTCTAGACTTCTACATTTGTAAGAAAACCACCTATTTGTCATAGAAGCATTTAGGTTGGAAAATAGCTTTATGATCATCAAGTCCAACTGTTTACCCAGGACTGTGGAGCCTAATGCCATCCTAGTTTTTGCACATATTTAGCTAGTATGTAACTGAATATGAAAAGAATAAAATGGAAATGGCTAGTAAACGTGAGTGAGTGCAGGATGTTTGCCCTTCTGAAATGGTGTGTGTATATATATACACACTATACAATTGAACACCAGTTGTAGGAGAGAGTTGATGCTTGTGTTTGTTTTGATTTCATTGTCTCATACATGCTAAAAATGGGCTCTTATGCATGTACTAGTTTTTGTGGGGGTTTTTTTGTGTGTTTTTTTTTTTTTTGTTTGTTTTTTTTTTTTTTGTAAGCAAGATGGTTTTTTTGGTAGGCTGCTGCAATACACTAGAAGCTATTGTGTTACTTTTTCACCTCATCTTGGAGAATAATTTCTTTGGGGTTTCCTGTGTGTAACAGGCTGGAGACAGGAAGAAAAGTGATGGAGATAAAACTTTCCTGGGGCTGAAATCAGTGGTTGGTGTAGAGTAGGACTGGGTTTCTCTCTTTGAGAATTAGTAGGGTGGGAGAGGTGAGTCAGAGTCCAGGGGGTCTCCTGGACCAGGATGAGAGATCTTTTAGCTCGTGTTTCCAGCACCAAGTTTTGAGAATCCAGATAGAAATTACGGAAAAAATCCTGGACTTGGCCTGGAAGGAGCCCCTTATATCTGAAAGCAGAAATAAAATAGTAGCATTAAAGTAGAATCTAATTTTGTAATTTAAGGAAAAGTTGCATTTGAGGAAAAAGTATTTACAGAACAAAAGTTCAGGTAGATAAGCAAGGGAGGGGGAAATACACACAGTGAAGGTGATTTGCAATGCAGTCGCAGTTCTTTAGTGAACAAGTTGAAAGCAGATTTTGAGAAAGTGTTTCCTCGTATCTGATAATGTTTTTTGGGGGAAGGATTTTTAACAGAAAAAAACCCAACAACAGTAACCTGAGGGGTCCCATCTCCCTTCCTTTTAGGGATGAGTGTGATGAGGCTCTAACACCTTTCATGTTTTTGCAGGACCTCTGCTGACCTTTGCAGATTCTAAAAGAGTAACCTGTATGGGATGAATAGCCAGATGTATTTCCTAGCCTTTTTGCTGGTTTTAAGCAAAATTGTTTGTGGTCTTTGCATATGATAGTGGTTCTATGGAAAATACAGCTCTTAAGTAGTTCTCCAAAGCCATCAGAAGTGTCTTAAGCATAAGAAAAAAAAAAAAAAGAATCTTAATTTTATAGCTCCACATACTAATAATGTCTGTGTTTCTAAACCCCAAAATAATTCTGTGCCTATACAGAGTCCCTCCATAAAGAGATACAAGGTACTAGCTGCTTTTGAGATCCTGAAAAATTTGTGATGGACTTCCAGCCTTGCTATCTTAAATTCACACAGAGTTGGCTAGTTCTGGTTGCATCTTTTTGTATCTTGCACAGTAGTAATGTGAGTGATGGCATTTATGAAGCCTGATGTATTTGTTCTCCTTCCCAAGGGTGTTTGCTTTATTGTGGAATTATCCACTGTCTAAATGCAAATTCAGATTGTAAGTATGATTGCAGCTAGGGCTGTCTCCTAGGATGAGGTAAGTAATCATCTGTACGTCTTCTGCCAGTCTGCTGCTGTGAAGAATCTTAGATTTCTTCAGCTCAAATGATTTGAGGCTAAAATGTTTTGCTTTCTGGGCATATGTTGGGGGAAGAGGAACTTCCAGATCTTAAACATTTGAAATGTGACAGAAGGGCCCATGCTGAGGGGATGCATTCAGAATTCTCATTTTGAAACTGAGTAAGAACATGAAGATTGTTTCATCACTGTGTAACTGGCTCACTTGTTTATGCTTGTTTAAAATATTAACAAAACCAGTGGGGTTGTAATATTATAAAATACTTAAAGAGTTCTGTATTGTGACTTTAGGTAGATGATAACAGTTCATCCTTGTCTGTTATTTTAAGTCTTGGAAATGTTCTTTAAGGTTTAATACAGCTAAAATGTGGCAAAGAAAAGTAATGAAGTTGGGGCAGGAGCATAAAGATACTTAACTTTGCTGCTAATAAAAGGCTTGCTAAAAGGCTTTCTGGTAACCTTCTCCTGTAAAGCAGTGTTGAGTTTGGAGTATAGAATCCTGTCTTGTGTGAGCAGATGGGAATAAAGTTTCATTTTCAGGCTTCATCCCACCAGCGCTTTAACTCTCCTGTGCCTCTCCCCCCGCTGTCCCCCATCTTTTCTTCAGGAGCTTGGCAAGTAATGCTGTGTGTTACTGCTGTGTGTTACTGCTACGTGCGGGCTGATAACCATTCAGGAGGGTTTTGTGTTCTGGCCGAATAGCCTGCTGTTCTCTCTTGTCTCCTCCAAGGCTCAACAAATGGTTTCTGAGAAGTTTTCAAGCCCCATAATAGCACGTTTGGGATTACAGCATAGCTTTATTCACAGTTACAATTTTTTGTTAGGTATGAGCCTACTTGTGAATGAGTTGGTAACTTCTGTGTATTGTAGGCTTCCCATTTGAGAAATAGCTGTTTGAATTTGGGAATCGCTAGATGATCTTTAAGGTCCCTTCCAACCCAAGCCATTCTATGATTTTATGAATAAAGCTATTGGATTTTTCACAGAAGTGTATGAAGTCCTTAGTAGCTTATACAGGAAAGGTACCGAATAGATAATTTAATATTCAGCCTTTTTTTTTTTTTTTTTACATAGAATTCTACTGATACTGCCCTATTGCACATTTTTTTTGCATGTCCTAATAAAAGACTGACTTGAGCATAGGAATATTGGGATGACAAAGAGTCCTTGTAAAATTATATGTAATATTCAAGCAGAAAGATACTACTATTGAGGCAACAGTTTCTATTCAACTGAATCTTAACTACCTTGAGTGTTGAGTGGTAGTATGGCAAAGCATATTGTGCAATCAGTTCAGAATTTACAGGAAAATAACTATAAGTCAGAATTAAAGCTGCAGATACTTCTTTTTAAAGGACAAAATGTTCAAGAGAACACAGTGATTTTCTCAACTACAGATGATAGCCTTAACATCCAGAATTAAAATTATCTTTGAAAAGATTCACATGTTTTGCGAACAGGGAAGAACACAACTAAAGGTCACTGAAACAATCTGCTTGTTTTTCTGGGAAAGCTCTCTGCTGTGTGCTTGTAACACCTTGCATACAAGATGTTGACATTTGAATAAAGGACACTTGAGAGTTGCTCTAAAAAAGAAGACTCAATTTATTACTATCTGTGTGAATAATACATGCAGCTGAGAACTTGGAATACAAAAGGATCTGAGTTGCAGCAATCCCTTGATTCCATTTTGTGTTTCTGGCCGTGATGTGTTTTCTGTGAGAGGCGTAGCCTTACCCTGTGAACCGGGAGCCTTAGCTGCAGGTGTACTTCCAATTACAGCTTGCATTCAGATAATGGATGACCCCACAATGAAGCCTTGGAAAGTCAGGTTTTATCAACTCTGTTGTTCTCACAGAACTACTGTGCCAAGGTATGGAGCTCAACAAAAGCTACCGGGACAAGCTTTACCTAGGTGAACTTCAAGGCAGCAAATTTGTCTCTGAGTGTAATTTGAATCTTATCTAACTTTTTGGACTTGAACGGCTTGGCATTCAAAATCTCTCATTTCCTTTTGGGTGAACTTCAATCCTGTTTAAGCAGGGTTGAACAAAACATCCCTTCACAAGTAAATGTGCTAACAGTGCCATTCACTGTTATGTTAGTTCGATTTTATAAAAGCTCAACTGGAAGCTTATGAGACTCTGCCAGATGAGTGTCAGATACCAAAAGACTCAAAAAAAAGAGTAGCTATTGCAGCATGGAAAGCTCTGTGGGTAAAATGTAAGGGAAAAATATGATTAAGTCTGCTTTTACATCTGCCTGACCAGTTTGCCTGTGCAGTGTCAGATCAGCAGATCAGCAAGGCTGCAAAGCAGAAAATACATCAATGAACGGCTTGTTAGCCTCATTTCATTTAGGTAGGTGCTTTCTGTCAGGGATGGATGCCAAGAAAAAACTCTGTGGTAGTGAGTAGTTAGTGAAACAGCTAGTCAGGGCACGCACAGAGGGAGAAGCGACTTGGCCTACAGTAGGATGAAAGAGCAAATTCAAAAGAGTGTTACTGAGGACTGTGGGTGACAAACATGGTTTGTTCTTTGCTCCTGAAGGATCCTGAATCTATTCAAGGTTAAAAAATCTGCTTGAAATACCACTTTGGTTAGAAAATAAGGGGGGGTGATGATAGGAGGAGATGGCCTCTTACAGCTGAAAAAGAGCCAAGAAGGTGAAACATTGCAAATAGCCTGGGAATCACTTCTGAAGCTTTGCTGGGCTCTTAGTGAGTGAGAGTGAGCGTGCACTGTAAACACATCAATTAAAACAATCTGACATGCTTAGAATAAAGTAATCCCCTGGGAGTGAGGATATGGTCTTTGAAAAATGAGGTCTTCTATGAATGATGAATAAAGAAATAGAAGTTAAGTGATTGTAGGCCAAGTGTAAAACTGTAGTATGAGAGACTCCTTGGCAACCTCCTTCCACCCCAGCCCTCAAAAACATGCAGAAGCTCCCTCCACCTTGAGATAGTACTTGAGAAGACCATTGAAATTAATATTTTTTTCCCTCCATCTTTTCTGATACATCAGTGCCACAGCACTATCTGTAGAATCAAGGCACCACTGAGCGATCAAGGGAGTGTTTATAGAATATGAAAGGACAGCAGGAGAAAAGCTGTTGCTTTGTCTATGCATTGTGAAAGAACTTAAAAGACTGGAGGTGAAGGCGTTCATTGGGGGATCTGTCTCAAACTGCAGGGTTTGGGAAAAGGCCTGTTTGAACAAACTGAAGAGCAGTCAGTTGTCAAGGTGAGAAGTGTTTGCACATCTGAAGGAGCAAACTTCTAACCAGAAAGCATAACCCAATGCTTTAAATTCACCCAGCTGTGAAACACTGGAAAGGGCAGTGGTGAGATCAGCTTTTAAAAGGACTTTTTGGAAGAGTGGAAGCTACTGGCTAGTAGGGTGAACCAGGAGCAGAGACAGTGGACACATGAAAAGTGCTGAGATGAAGAGACAACAGCCTTACAAAACGCATTCAGCACTTCTTAAGTCTATTAATATGCATCAGTGGAGGTTAGGGCAATGCAGTTGATGTAATCTAGCTAGATTTCCTAAAGACATTCTCTTAAGTCAGCTACCAAAGACTTAAGCTGAACTTAGAGGCAGTCCTTCTCTGGATGGAGAAGCTAGACGTGTGAATTAAGAGTGAGAGGTCATTAGTGATATCTCTCAGGAAACTGTACTGATCAGAAGTTTCGTTTGGAAATCACTTGTCTTACATAAATAGTTGGGGAGCAGCTTTGCTGATGAGTGAGTGTTACTTGGGATAGTGAAGGCAAGGACTGATCATGAAGTCTTGGCCCTCATGATATGGATCACAAAGTCCTCCTCCAATAACATGTCATACTCCATGTAGAGTGATGTGTTTGAGAAAATGGTTCTTTCTTTATATGCACACAACTGTAGTCTCTGAGTTTTTTATTATTTAAGAAAAAGGTTATGGAGTTCATAATGACAGTTTTGTGAAAGTGCCAGTTCAGTGCATGTAATTGCTAAAAAGCTGAGAGAATCATGGGACTTACCAGCAATGGAGTGGAGCATAAAGCATAGTGCAAATCTTGCTGTAAATCTTATTTTTAGTATTGTAGACACTTCTAATCCCTTCATCCCAGGCAGGGTATAACAGACCTAAGGAGGACCAACAACAATACTCAGAAATGTGGAGTGGTGTCTTTATGAAAACTTCAGTTATTCCTTCCTTGTGAGAGTGAGGGACAGGGAAAGCCTATAAAATCATGAGTGTCATTGAGAACATAGAAAACAGTTGTTCAGTGACTGGATAAATTTCTGAAAGAAAAATCTATTAAGGGATATTAAATAAGAAAATATAATCTATGAACCTGTAGCTCCTAGGCGAAGTTATGACTTAAAAAGCTTCTCATCACAGAAGTTTTTCAAAGCAAAAAATATCTAACTTCTTCCATGTAAACCAAATAATTTCACAGATTTGACTACTGAAGAAAAATGGACCAAAAATAGAAGTTAACTGGTGAAATTACGGTTTTCTTCAGTTTAGCTCAGTGCTTTAGCCCAGTTTCTTGTTTGCTTTTCAAAACAGATGGTTTGAAATGCTGTGTTCTCTTTATGCAACTTCTAGTTTCTGAAGTGGTATAAATACTGAGATGACTTAAGAACAGTCTGAGAACAGGAGGAAAGTGCAGATGAAATATAGCAATCTTTTCCTTTAGAGACAATTTGCATGGGCACCTCCTGTTTTGCTTCCTGTAAAAGTACTGCTAAAACTGCCACAACCTTTAGTAAAGCAGAATGGAGCTTTGAGTCTCGAGTACGGGTTTGCTGCCTGTCAACTAGTCTCATGGGCACGATTTTCATAATTGCGTGGTTTAAAACTTAGTTTTTAGGCTGGCTGTCAAATTACAGTCTTGTGGGAGAAGGGAGGAAAAAGTAATCGAATCCCAGGGATTCTCTCCTTTGTGGAACTTTTGTACCAGAGTTCATTGCTGGGCTGGGTCAAGATTGGCTTGGTCTGTTTTTCAGTTTTTTTGAATTATGACCAGTTGTACTCCCTGTGGCTTCACCACCATCAGAAAACAGGGGGTCAAGTGAGTGGCACCTTGCTTTTTCTCTTCCGTCTCTGTCTCACTCCTCTGCTCATTTCTTTGTTGCCTTTTGCTCTTACCACATAGTTTATTAGTGCTGGTTTTGATACTCCTTACCCTGCTGTAAACTGACAGAATTAGTTAACTCATGTTAGTCAACTTAACATTAGTTAACTTCTTTTTAGAAGTGGGTGGCTTTTTGGAAAGTGCAGGAGGTGAATCATGTCATGGAGTGTGGCACAGATCAGAGCTGGCATAAGGGAGGGGATTTTTCTGCTGCAGCAGCAGGCCAGAGATGTCAGAAAAAGGCTTTCCTTTTGACAGCAGCAAATTCTTAGATCAGAAGAACCACATGTACTGTGCATCGCTGAATTTACTTGGTTACTTTGAACTTCTTGCCAAACTACATGTTGTGGTGAAAAACGTTAATTTAAAAAAAAATAAATCTAAGAACAAAAGGAAAAAAGTGAATCAGTAATTGACATTCACCACATCAGCTGTCTCAGAAGCCCTAGTGTTTATTGGCTTCCTTTTGATGGTTTTTCCTCCAGCTGTGGAAATTACCTTTTCTTTACCCATTGAAAGCTCTGATTACTGAAGGATTTATTTTGAAGTAGAAAATATTCTCAGCAGAAGCCTTGCTGTCTGATAAGAATAATGATGCTCTTCTGGCCCAGCAGTTTTGCCATGTCTTTTAAGTATTTTGGGAATGGAAAAAGTATGGATGCCTTAGCTAGACCCCTATTAAATTCAGTTCTGTTAGTGCATTTTCCCCCTGCAATAATTTCTTTGTGTTAGCATTTTGGTGAGTAATAAGGGTTTTTATTTTCACATGACATCTTGTAAAATTAGACCCCAGTCCATGAAATAGGCTTCATCCACAAACTGTGTACCTTATGCTCTTCTATCCTTTTGTAAAGATTTTTTTTCTTAAAGCACACAATTTATAAAAATTGCATGTAAAACTGCTCATAAGACTTTGTTCTGAAACATTACTTTCTTTCGGGATAAGCTATATGGTGGAGGAGAGAGGCTTATAGCAATAAGCCAGAGCACAAACTGGCTTTTTTTCTCCGCTTCTGAATATGCTGTCTTTTGCCTTTCTGCTTTTTTTGTGCATTGTGTACCTGTCTTAAAAATGGGGGGAAAAGACCCCAACCTCAATCATGCAAATTTATTTAAATGTTGCCTTAGAGATAAATCTTTAATTTTTTTTTTCTTCTGCTAGGTTGTTTAGTTTTTTCATATAGCTCTTTCTATTAGACCTTCTTGAAGTCAAATTTTAATTCAGCTAGAACTTATTGACAAACTTGGAAGATATTTGCTGCCTAGCATTAAGATAGTAACATATTTTTGTTACTTCTCTGCAAGAAAATGAGGGAAAGGAGAGATCAGTGGAGTAATTAAAATTAAATATGAAGTTTCTGCAACATGCAAGTTTAGCAGGGATGCTTTAGTTTTTGGAGGCTCCATCCAGCTCTAGCTGATTCTAGACAGTTGATTACTATGATTTTTAACATGCTTCCAAGCATTTTTTATTCTTACTTCATGAATCTCATCTTTGAAGTTGGAGAAGTAAATAGCATTTATTACTGTAGAAATAAAGAAGCAGTCTGAAACCTCCCCTTTGGGAGTGAGCATGGTTGTGTGTGACACTAAAGCACATACTGATGCTGGCAGCTACATTAAAACAGATGGGAGGTGCTGCTTTTGGTGGCGAGTGCAAATATATAAGAAGTCGCACTGCTTTATGAACTGAATTTATCCTCATCTGCACTTCATTCTCTTCTCTGCACACCTCTCTGGGAAAGAGGTGTTCCTTTATTCTCACCACCTCTTTGTGGGTAACTTTGTAGAAGAGAGAAGAACAGTTGTAAACTACTGTTTTTAGCTGAAATGCTTGACAAAGTAGTTCAGACTCACAGATTTTCTGAGTGGATTGTATTATTCATGATCCTTTCTGATATATTAATACATAAGAGGCTTTCATGACAGAATCTGGGATTTTATCTGATTTTTGGCAGATTTTTTCCTTGAAAGGAACAAGCTAGAATTTATGATGGGATAAACTTTAATCTGGTTGTAAATACATTTAAATACTCTGGGCTTGAGTAAATCTGAACTTTTAAAAATAGTCGTGCTTTGGTTGTGTAGCACACAGTTTATAAGAGAGAAGGTAATGTTCACCTATTTTCTGTAGGCTTAATGCATGTTATAGGACTACCACATTTTTCAAAATGTTTCTAAGTGCAGTCGAATGAAGAAACAGTAATTTGAGCTCATGTTTGTCTACTGGTTTTGTTTCATCCAACTTATTTTAGCTGAAATACGGTCACGAAACAAAACCCTCAAGTGGCCCTTGGAAAATTAAGTGTCTTTAGAATAATCAAATTTTTGTGTTGTATGCTTAGAGCATCAATAGGACTAAAGTAACTTTCAAGTCCCTCTCAAACAGCTATCAGGGAAGAACATAATTCTAGTTTATGTTGTGTCCGTATTTTGAAAAAGTTTGCTACTTTAGCTGTAGTGAGTTTTTCCAGTTATCAGAATTACTTCTGCAAGCAGTGTTGCACTTAGCTGCAGCTTTCTGGCAAAGGTGAATGCATTGCATCAAACTGATGTGGAAAGAAAGTAGTGGTTAGGAGGTAACCCAACTACAGCCTAAATGTGAACAGAAACTGCTGTGCATTGCTAGGTCTGCTTTATGCCTTTAGATAACTTCAGTGCTCATCTGAGCAATCAGAAGGCCACTTCAGCTTACTAATGGGGCAGAAAGAGTACCAAAGAAAGACTTGGAAATATATATTTCCACTTCCTGAATAAGCTCATCTCTGTTTGAAAATAAGTGCCTGGGCTCCAGCGCAAAGGACAGGAGTGTGTGTGTGGATGAAGGTGGGGTTCTTTCAGCAGCAAACCAAAGCAAGCCATTGTGCGAAACTTCATTGGTAGTTTTCAGTCCTTTTTATCAACACAATTTCAAAACCTTTAAATATATGAAACCCAGCAGGTTTTGAAAAAAGGAAATTACAAACAGTGGAAGTGGTTATCATTTCATCACTCGTAGCTCAGAATTTTTTGAGAGAATGATGTATAAGATTTTGGTCTTTATTTTACCTGAAGGTACAGGATCAGTGATGAGACATACTGTGTGTGCTAATTAGTTTGACAGAAGTTTTGACCTAAATGTGCTTTCTGGGAAGTCAGGTGCTTATAATGCAATTTCTCAGCCTTTTTACCAAGCTGTTTTCCTGTACAATTTATTTTCTGATGATGCACATAATTTTTGCTATTTAACTGTTAGCCTCTATCCTCACAGAACTGTTACATCTCATTTTGTAGAGTTATACCTGTTCAGCTTTGTACATTGAAATGTATGCAATGGTAACTGCTGGGTTTCATGCATTTACATGTTTTTACAATTTGAAGCTTTTTTCGGTCCCAGCCAGTTGGATTGTGACAACAAGGCCCAGTAAATTTAATACTTACTGTATTATTCAGCTTTAAGAGCTGTATATCTTTGGATGTGCTTGTTGAGATTTAACCCCAGCAGCTCAACCCCACACAGCCACGTGCTGTCCAGGCTCTCTAATTTGGCTGAGTATAAGATGAGGTCATGTCACAAGCTCTGCTAAGGTGGAGGTAACATCCGGTGCTTTTTCACTATCTGTAGAGCTAGTCCTTTCATTGTATGGGACACTCAAGTTGACCAGACATAACCTATCCCTGGAAAATCCTTGCCAGCTGTTCCCACTTGTTCATTTTCCTTCATAGGCCTGAAAATAGCTTCCCAGGAGGATTTGCTGCATAACCTTTCCATGAACTGAGGTTAGGCTGATTGGCCTATAATATCACTGAACCTTTTCTCCTTTCTCAGAGAGGGTCCTGATATTTGCCCTTTTCTAATCGTCAGGAATCTGCCATTGAGCACCGTGACCTTTTGCAGATGGCAGAGTGGCTTTGCAGTGACATTTGCCAGCTCCGTCAAGCACCCTTGAATGCAGCCCCCCTGGTCTTGTGTCTGTCCAATTCATTGATGACCCTAATTTGGTTTTCCTCTACTTCCTTTCAGCAGGACTATGCCGCTAGCCTTGAAAATGCATAGTTGTGAAAGTGTAATGTGATGGGAAAACCAATGCTAAGGAATCATTGAAAACCTCAGCCTCTCTTCTGTCCTTTGTCACTTTGTTCTCCAACACACTTATTTTCTGGGTTGGTAATAGGTACAAAATGCAAATTAAGTAGAACTCCTGGTATAAATATTTTATTCTGGCAAGATTATTTGGTGCCATGAATGTGGTATTGGAAAACAGGTAATTCTATTCTTGCCTGTCATCATTTGAATGGGTACCAGTTTGCCCTCATCTTGCTGTGCTTTCTAGAAAATTATGTCTTGTTTTGGTGGTTGTTTAAATGTTTGCTGTGATTATAACATTGGCATTTAGTATAAATGTCTAAAATCTTCTATCTTCAAAAACTGCATTTGTGTATTCATATGCTTTCCAAGAACTGAGTTACTGCTTCCTGTAGACTTCACTTCCTATCTTGTATGTCTAGGGTGGTTTACATTTACTGAAAAACAAAACAAAAACATGCCACTGCTGTGACCTGGGGGAAGAGGCAGGTGATGATGCCACAAAGTGAAAATGCCAAGCCTCCTAAAAATTATGACTGGCCACTGTAGGTGTTTGATTTTTGTATTTTAACCTAGAGAAATAAAAAAACCCACCACATATTTTGTTGGTAGGCTTATCTTTTCATTATCAGGCTTCTTATTCTTTAGGGATTAAGAGATACAAACAATTAAAAGATTCCTTAGAGTTTTCTGAAGAAGAGATGCTGCAGTTCCTTGTGGTAGTTGAAAACTGTAGAGCCTGTTTCCCTCGAATGTTTAATTGCAGTCAAGTTTTCCATTTCTTCCGTTAGGAGGACAAAACTATTCCTACAGTGACCAGATAATTTTGAATTTGAGATTTTTAACCATAATGTAACTTCAGAATGATTATCACTGATTTTAAGGCTTTAGTACTTTATTCTACTATATTTGTTACTGAATTGAATTTTGAACTGTTCCAATGATGCAAACAAAGGATATTTTGTAGCATTGTGTCAATACATTTCTACAAAATTTATGATATGTGAGATGAAATTAAAGAATTATTTTTTTTAATATTCCTTTTATGTTATAGGTCTCCTTTTTTTCCATGTATGGGATGTTTTGTCACACTTGCTGAACATACTTATGCTTGAAGTATCCTTCTAAATTAGGGGTTGAAATACCAGACTTTTTAATACTAAGGCTTCGCAACATGCTCAGGTTCAGCAGGTGTCTCTTCCTGTTCCTTTTGATTTTTTTTTTCAGAGACTAAATGTTTCTTAATGGTGCTCTTGTTCTTCTAAATTCAGTAGAAGTTAAAAAACCCAATGTTTTGAAGCAGCGTGTTAATAAAAACTTAATTCTCTTAAAGATGGCAATTTTTTTATTCAAGCTGTAAGAGCAACACCAACTCCTTTATGGTGCTAGGCCCTTAAAATGCGAGCTGCTAAGTGGCTCATTTTGTTACTCGCAGTTGGCTGTGAAGTTGTTTATATACAGGGCTTCCTCATCCCCTCCCCCCCCCCCTTTTGCTTGCTTTTTTTTGGTTGGGGTTTTTTTGTTGTTATTGTTTGTTTGTTTCCTTCCTCCCCCTCTTCCCCAACATCTCTATCTTCAAACATCTCTCTTTATCTTCAGAGAAGGAAATTAACCTTATCCAAAATCTTGGGGAAGCCATTTGGGCTGCCATTATGATCCTAAACAGACTATGGGCAAAATATTTTAAGGAGTTTGGTAATATGGGCTCAATCATCATGTTTGGCCTTTGTTTTGGTTTCCTAACACTTTTTTAAACAATTATGACTCCCTTTTAAAGCCATTCTCCCAGTTCCCTTGACTCACAAAGAATTACTAGGTTTTATAAAGAAAATCTCATTTGGATTTTCCTACTTTTGTAAAAATGGAAGCTGGTACTGGTGGTGTAACAGATAACCGTGGTGTGTTAGCAGCCTCAGAGTAGAGCATGTTAGAGCAAGTTGGAAATTGGTTCATACTTTGTATCTCAACTGTGCCAGCACAACTCAGAGGATTTAAGTCTTGGAAGCCTTTGGTTATTTTGTTCACATTGTGGAGGAGAGAGGACTGTAGTGCTAAAAATGGGCCTTTATTCCTAAACTGTGATTTATCTTCCTTGTTGTCACCATGCTTATATTTCCTATAGACTGCTTGGATAGATGGAGGACAGGGCAGAGGCCACTTGCTCTGGGTTTCCATATGCAGAACCTGAGCAGAGGAAAGAAGCAAGCAGTTCATTTCCCACAGCCCTGGGTCACTGTAAGAGCAAAGTGAAGTTGGGCATTGGAGCTCCAGATCTCAGCTCCTTAGCTGGCTTTTACTGGGAGAAAAATAATTTTCAGAGACTTCATGTTCATCCATTGCTTTGAGAAGACCAAATGCTATGTTTTTAAGCCACCATGTAATATTTCAACATTAAAGCACTGATTGTGAGAGTTAACAAACACAGCTGACAGTGTCTTTTTCCAGTTTTGTTCTAGGAAACAGCTGAGGTATTTTTTCTACAAATTTCCAGTGGGGGTCTGCCATCTGGTATGGAAAATTTTAGTCCATATTGAATTTGGCAAAAATTCAACCATCTTAAACGTGTGGCGGGCTTTGTTGTAGACAAAGTGCTATCAGAAATGCTTGTAAGATCACCAGTTACTTCACAGTAGTTTTCGTTATACTGAGTTCTCCTTCAAATACCTTGAAATCTAAGCAGATAAGCAATAGGACAATGAGAACAACTTTTAGTCTGACCAGTTTTGCTCCCTAGTCAATCAGTGGTAATGCGTGTAACAGTAGCAGTTGTGTGGTAGCACTGCTCATGAAAGAGAGATCTCTCCAAACACCTCAACTCTAAGTAAAAGAGCACACAGGGCAATGAGAATAACCTCTAGTCCAATCCATTTTGCTTCACATTTCAGTAACAGCTGCAAGGCATTGGTATCTAAGGCAGAGGGCAAAACAATTTTTAGCTGAGAAAATTTTCCTGTGTTTTTCTATGAGCAGCATAGGAAATCTCTGTGCAGAATGGGGTTATGTTCAGTAGCTGCTCATGGAGTAGTAACTGCAAATTTTTGTAATTTAATCTTATATCTTTTTATGCTCTTGATCCCTGTAATATTCTGTCATCAAGTGTTGCACAGTTCAATTATGTGCTTAATACCATAATGGCTTCTTGCTTTCGGCCTTCATGCAACTTGTTTTCTTCTAAGATGAGAACTAAGAGATTGTATAACACCTTGTTTTGGCCATGTATGAGTTTGTGCTCAGCATTAGCTCTTTCTCTTCCAGGCTGGCAAGTTTCAGGTTTTATTATATGGAAGCTTTCTATTGCCTTCTGTCATTGTCATACCTACTTTTTTTCACGTTTGTGTCTTTTATCTTGCTGCATCCATGTAATTGGACTCTTGCTAAAATCTCCTTTTGTCCATTTACTGTTTTGTTCTTTCTTGTAATGAGCTGTGTTCAGATTTTGTTCATTAATTTTCCACTTCTCTCTTCCCTAGGTAGTGATGAATAGGGGAAGGCATGTGTTTCGGGTAGGAAGAAAGCAATTCAAAGCCTTGAAAATGGTTAGCAAGAGCTGAAGGAAACAAGTGTATATGTTTTCAATGCTTAGCTACAGTTTGGTTTTATTTGCCTTTCAGACGTTTGAGTTGCATTTTTTTAGGGTGACTCTTCACAGCTCTGAAAGCTGAATTCATTAAAAATTAATAAGTTTTCTTATGTAACCTAGAGATTTGAGGCTACACTTGTGTTCCAAGTATCGCAGGCAATACTGTTATGTCCCCCAGGGGTGCTGTGGATGCCAGCCCACAAGTGAGAAGGACAAGCATTCCATCTCTTAAAAGTTTTGAGTCTTTGGGGCTGAGAATGGGCAAGAGTTCAGTAGCTTCTTTTGCTGCAGTGGATCTCTTCTTCATTTTGCTTTTGGTGGCTGGAGTTACTAATAGGCTTGCATTTTAAATCAGTGACTGTAAGGTACATACTGGTTCAAGTACAAGGAGGTGATGGTGGTTTGTTTATGTGTTATATATGTTTAAAGTGGAATAAACATTTTTTAGAATTGTAGAATGGTTTGGGTTGGAAGGCAACTTCAAGGTCTTCTAGTTGCAGCTCCCTTGCCATGGGCAGGGATACCTTCCACTAGACACTGCTTCTGGATTCTTCAGATTGCACAAATGTCTGGTGGTTGTTTTTTAGTCAGTCTTGGTAGTTTTATTAGCTTGATAGAAATAAAATTGTAAGGCACATTTTGGTAGGAGAAAAAAAAGATGTTTTAATGTGTTTTAATGTGACATTACTTCTGGGCTACTCCAGAATTCATTAAAATATGGGGAAATTTACTGTGTCCCAGAGTAATAAATTTATGTGAGATACAACCCTATCTAGGCTTATTTCTAGTGTGTGCTAATTGCTTGCTTTGTTTTCTTTTTAATAAGGAAGGAGTGGAAGAAACATTAATCATTGTATTTAAAAAAAGTTTTAAAATCATCTCAATGTAGTGAGAGCAAACATGTTTTAACTTTATCAAGGTAATGTGGTTAGCTTAAGGTTTAGCTTGATATCCAGACATTAAACTAGTAAAGAATTGAAAGAAAATAACGTGCAGAATTTGTATTAATTAAAAACTGTCCTCTGAATGGTGTTGAAGACCTCATTTAGAATTCATGGTGCAATTTAAAAAAAAAAATCCTTCTTTTTCTCTTTCACAGGAAAGATGATAAAGATTACGCTTTAAAGCAGATAGAAGGTACTGGAATTTCCATGTCTGCATGCAGAGAAATAGCAGTAAGTAACAGTTCCTTCTGCTAGCCAGACTTATTGAAAGTATTGACTTGATTGCATGCTGGGTTTTGTTTGCTGAATCATGTTATTCTACTATAGGTACTATGTCTTTATCATAGAGGGATAAAGTAAGTACAAATGTCTTGGAAGATTTTATGTACCTGTTTTGTTTGCTGTCTAAAAAGGACAGGGTTTTTAAGTTACAATTGACTGCCTGCCTTGGGGCAAACCATATTTAAATGCAGTGGTTTGAAAACATGATAGGAGTTAGTGACTTAAATTACAGATTTGATCTGACTTTTTGCATTAGTACGTCTTTTCCTAAAGAGATTAGTTCCTATTGGATTACAATGATCAAAACATTTTAACTTCTATTTAAGCAAATACTTTAAACTGAAGTTGCCTTGGAGGCTGTGATACAGCCATGAGTATTATTTAAAAATTTTATTCAGTTTTTCACGTTTGTATTTGTATATTTCAAATATATTGATATATAAATTTATCAAATATATTTTTAACAACATATATATGTTGTTAGAGACTGGTGAATAGTTTGATCTGGTTATGGTTTGCGACAAGCTTCCAAAGAAGTACTTGTAAAACCGATATTCTGAAGTTGAATTGTTTTATGTTCTTATGTTTTGCTGCTGCTTGGGTTTATTGTTACTGAAATGTTTCAACTGAAATTGCTTACTAGGAGGAAATGCACATAATTTCAGTGTGTGTGTGTGGGAAGGGAATAGTTTCTTTTCAGTCCACATTCCTCAAGAGTGTAAAACTTTACCTGCATTTAATTTTCTTCATTGAAGTTAGTACCAGGTTTTCCCACTTTGTCAAATTTCAGTTGACTTTATGATATCAAAAACATTAGTCCTTGAACTGAATAAGGTGAAAGAAATGACGCACAAAGAATATTCTTCAGGAGATACTCTTTCTGTCCAATGATGAAAGCTGTGCCTTCCACTGTTGTAGACATTTGCTCTGAACTAAATGAACAGAAAACAGGGTCTTAAATTTTGATTTCAGTCATTTTGGTGGAAATTTTCCAAATATTGTGATTCAGACTGAATACCTTTAGGAAATGTCAGCTACCATTTCAGAGTGATGTGGGATTATTTTTTGTCTTTCTGCAGTGATTTACCTAAAAAGACTTGAAGAGTTTGTTCTGCTTAAATTTGGCAAGAGAAACCTGGCTGATGTTAGGGAGAGGTGTCTCTGCTCTAGATATGACCCTAGCTCACTTTGTCTATTAAGAGAATCATTACCTTGGCTGACAGTCAGGAAGAATTTGGCCTCATTGTGTGGCTTGAGGAGTGTTTTGTGCTCATTCCCTTTGGGCAGCAAGGTCACCAGTAATGATGGAAAAGGAGCGAGCAGCATTAAGGCTTTCTCTTTCCTCTGAGCTGCTGCGACATATGCCTTTTGAAGAGAACAGCAGTACAACACAGGACCCACATGGAACAGGGTTAGTGAGGGAAGGAAGGAAATGTGCTTAAGATACCAAAGATGCCACAGAAAGCGGGTCTTGAGAGCAAAGAGGGGAGGGGAGCCCAAAAGCAGGTGTAGGGGTAGAAAGAGAAACCTGACGTAGCATTTACTGAGCTGTCGTTGAATTTGTTTCTGGTTGTTGTTCCGGGCTTGCAACTCCTAATACTGTGGTTGAATTTTCCTGCAGTTGAATTAATAATTCACCATGGACTTGAATCTCTTCTTCTTGCCATTCTCTTGGTGTTGCAGTTGGGAGTGAACAGGAGATTTTTTTTATCCCCAGAATGGTGTTTTCCATGGTGTTCTGCTAAACGGATTCCCCCCTCTCCCATCAATTAATGTTGTAAAAGGAGCAAAATGAACCTTATATGGTGATGGATCAAATTGAGGATAAGAATCATACTGTTTATATATGAAATGCTACAGAGTTAACATTTGTACCCTAACATGTGATCTGTACATCTAACTAATAAAATCATTTCTGTTGTACTGAAAAAGTCAAGGCTGCATGCCAGACTTTGTAACAGTGTGTTCTGGACTACCCCAATTAATGCATTTTACGAACATGGTGCTATTAAGAGGAACTAGGATGATTCCGTTTGCATATGAGCTGTATCCATTTCAGCTTCTCTGGAGAGCTGAAGCTTGTATATTATACTGTGACAATCTGGGAAGTGTAGTTTGGTATAAATCCCAGTAGATTTTTTACAACTCTGCTGTGGCTTTTGCCTTGTTTATGCAGCTTTAGTTTTGGAGTATTGCATAACTTTTATGTTTAAAAATGTCCATAACTTACTCTTTCAAGACATCAGTTTGATACAGGCACCTGAGGTGAAGAACAGTGTAAGATCTTCAGAAAAATAAAATAATTATCAAATTTCATCATTTATAGGGAAAAGTTTGAACTAGGTCAGAGACCTGAGTTTAAACAACTGACTTGATAATGGGATGAGCTCAGTCTATGTAGGTATGTGAAACAGACTTCGTACCTTTCAGTAATTCCCTGTAGCATGAGAACTTAGACCTAATGTTCAAGAACCTAGCTAGTTTCTTACTAGATTGAAATAAGAGGTTGGGTTTTTTTTTTCAATCATTTTATGTAAACTGTTTTGTTTAGCTGATGGAGTTAACAGTTAGTGCGCTATGTGCTTATCAGTATTTTTAACATCAAGATTGTTGAAGAGTTATATATTCTTCCTTATCTTTCCCCCATTCATCCATCATGATAAACATTTGTGGATCCTACCTCTTTCGGAACCTTAACCAAACATTTGGCTGCTCATTTCTTTTTCTCTGCAGATCTGTGTGGTGCCTGGGATGCTGGCTATCTGTTTTGTGATCTGCAATTTCACTTCTGAGGATTTAAATAGGCACTAAAAACTGCATGCTCAGCATGCCAAGAGTTGAATTTGTGTTAGATGGGAGAGCAGAGGGATAGAATGGTGAGAAGATTTGTATAAAAATATGCAAAACGTACAAGCCCAAATGATTGATTCCTCGTCTTCTGATTTAATCACATGGAAGAAAGTCATTAAAGCCTATCCACCTGGAATAGTGCAGCAAATGCTATTTCACAGTTCGAAAAGCAGGAGAATTCTTCAAGGCTGTAGGAAGCTGAAGTAGTTAATGAGGCTTTAAACAGAGCTTCAGGATTTTGGCTTGGGCCATTTCCTATACAGGAATCTTAGGTTTTGAACCAACCAAGTGACATTTTTTGTGTTGATTAGCATTTTTTGTTCAGATTCAGTGGGCTTTGCAAGTATTTTTCTTGCATATGCTTCCTTTGGCCAGTGAGGAGTTGCTTGGGTTGGGGTTTTGTTTAGCTTTTTGTTTAGCTGTGGGGGAGTTGTTTGTTTTTTCTTTTTACAGATCTTCCATGCATATTTGTTTATTGGTTGTTTATAGGTCTGGTTGACAGAAATATTCTGGAAAAGCTGTTTTATGTTAAAACATACAGCCTTTTAATATGATACCATTAGTTTTTGACTTGTCTCCAAAGAGGAGTGCTAGGTGTGGTAGCAGACACTTTCAGTGATGGAAATGCTGAATATGACAGATCTGGGGTGGTCAATGTTGTTCTCTGTCTGTCTTCTTTCTCTGTGCTGTCTGTCAAACATCATATCCAGCTTGTACAAGTTAAAACAGCCTCAAGGCTGTCAGGGCCTTTGAGACATTCATAGGATTTTATGGTTTCCTGTTGTAACAAATGCAGGCTGTTACCACAAAAGTTGATGTCCTCTGGATGTTCATCTTCACCAAAAGGAAAATGAGCAGTTTTGTTAGTTTCCTGTTGAGTGAGCAAGCTGAGTTGAACCATCTTTTGGCTGCGCTATGGCTTAACATAACTCCTGGGAAAGAGAGAGCCTCTGCAGCAGACCTGCTCATCTCTGCATCTGCTCCATCACCTCTGCTTTCAGCTTCTGGGCTAGAAGGTGGCAGAGGTAGTGGCAGAGCTGGAGCAGCAGGCCTGTGCCCTGTAGAAGGTGAGAAGGGAGCTGCTGTTCATGAGTGATCTTGGCTGAGTTGAGCTTGGCAAAGGTGGCTACTCTAGAGGTGAACTGGTCCTCCCCACACACTGGGGCTTCTGTGCCCTGGGTGATAAGAGCATGTCTTTACATGATTATCAAGCCTCTTTTCCCTCTGCCAGTGGAAGGGCTGGAAGAAGGGTGTAAGGGATCTTTTGGAGCAGGTCTGAGGGTGACCAAGGGCTCTGCAAGCCTGCAGCAGCCAGAGAGACCCCATAAGGCAGAAGTCACCACCTTCCCTTGATAAGGAACAAGTAACTGTCCCAGTAACTTTATCAACCATGTTACTGGGCTGCAAACAGTATTCTTGAGAGATTTTGTATAGAGAGAGGGTAGCATTACATTTAGTTCTGTGACAGACAGAGATATTAAGATATTGTGATTAAATATCGTAATTGAAATCCTTAGGAATCATAATGTTTTCTGTGAACAGCAGCATCCAGTGTCTGTCTCATCTGGGTTCTTTGTCCATCTCCTTACTTTCAGAGGACCTTTAATAATGCCTCTTCTAATACTCTGAATGTGTTTTGACGTAGGAGGTGCTAATAAATATTGACATGCATGTGAGATCACATAGGACTCATTTGTTTTAGAAACTGTGGAAGTTAGAAATATTTTTTTTCCTCTTGACATTTTGTGTTGTCAGGCTTCTTTTTTGCATATTTTCAACTTAAAAAAATTAAAGGAAAAAACCAGACAACCATGTGAAATTTTTGCTTTGTCTGAAGAACTGGAGCTTCAGAAATGTATTGTCAGCTTCATAATAATTTCTTAGAGTGAGCAGTATTATAACTTTCTATTACATTGCCTTTTAAGCTTTCATTTGAACACTTCTGAGAGGAAAACAGCATGTATTTTGAGCAGCTATTCTGTTTTTTCTTTAGTATTGTGAAATATCTGACCCATGAGAGTATAAAACTGTAAAATTATATTTACGTTGAAGCAAACAGATCTTGAATCTACTGGGTAGCAGCTAAGCCAATTTAGGATTTAAGAACTTGTGTAATAAACTTTGGGGTTTCATTTAAATAAGAAGTTTAAAGTACTTGAGTAGAGCTCCAGTGTTTGTTAGGAAACCAAGAATAATGATTTGAATGCTTTTTCAGATTTTTTTTGTGGCTTAGAACCGGGTGACATCTCTGGAGTCATCATATTCTGCTCCTGCTCTTGTAGATGAGCAAAGTGTACCTTCAGAAACTTAGCAAACTGCAATTTAAACTTGTAAGGAAAAGAAAAATCTCTGAAGGCAGTTCCAGAGTTTCATTGTAGTAAGGACTCTATAAATACTATTCAGCCTTTAAGCCAGAATTAATCATGACTGATTCATACCCAGTTGTACTTAGGATAATATTATCAGTTAGAATAGGTTTTCTGCTTTCATTTTAAAGAGAGATATAGAGAAATACACTGTTTCTTCTCTGGCTTTGTTTTGGCAGGCTATAAGCATTTTGGCTTGGCTTGCTGGTTTCCTTTGAACCTTGAGCCTTGCTAGTTTCCTTTGAGCCTTGAAGGCTCTCTCTTCCTCTGGGCATAGGCTTTGCCTTTCTTTGCCCTGTTGCAGTTGGAATTAATGTTCCTGGAATTGGCCAGAATTCCACATGGTTTTTCAGATAATGTCTCACTACTGCCTAAACTCATGTTGTAGCAATTCCACTGGCGTCTTAGCTGTTACAGGATGACTAAATCTTTGTCAGTCACCTTCCAGTCTGAAAATCGCCTTTCTGTATCAACTGCAGTCTGCTTTCTATTCCAAGTCCTTGTTTGCCCATTTTTCTGTCTTAAGGCCATGGCATGATTATTAATATATGATGTTTGTTGCTGGATCCTTTGGTAAAACTGATGTGAATCCTTTTGAAGAATGAGACCATGATTAGAGTTTGAATTTATGCCATTAAATTAGCAAAGATAACACAATAGTGAATTTTGTTTAAATGAATGTTTGTTTGATATTGCTGATGACTTTGTGTGTAGCCAACTTCCTGACTGTCCTAAGCTTTGGGAGAAATGTGTTGCGTAGCACTCAAACAAAAGGCTGTGAGGGAAAGGAGCTGCTTATTCTGAAACAGCTAATGTTTGGAGCAGGACATCAGAGAAACTCCTTCTGGGCCAGATCACCTGGCCAATTGCTCTAACAAATGAGTCTGTGCTCGATTTATAGAATTGTTTAGGTCTGGAAAGACCGGTATCATCAAGTCCAACTATTAACCCAGCATTGCCAAGTCTACCACTAAACCAGTGGTTTAGCACCATATCTGCATGTCTTTTAGATACCTCCAAGCATGGTGACACAACCACTTCCCTGGGCAGCTTGTTCCACTGCTTGACAAGCCTTTTGGTGAAGAAATTTTTACTGATAACTAATTTAATCCTCTTCGGTGCAACTTGAATTATAGAAGCAAGGTAATATTGCAGCACTACGCAGGTTAACATTCCCCACGGACCACAAAGATTAGCAAGCAAGAGTGAGGTAAAATGGCATTCACAGAATAGCTGGAAAACCTCACTTATGTGAAGAGTGCAGTGTCTTGGCTCATGAGAAGTGCTGTAGTGGTGGAGAGCTTTATGGGAAATGTGGGAATATCACTGGAGGAAGGAGGTCATGTTCATAAAGAATTGTGCTGAGTTCAGCTCATATTTGATGTGAAAGATAATTGTTGTTAGTGCAAGAAAAGATTGGCTTTAGTCATGCAGCAGTTTGCCAGACTCCCTTAACGCTGCTGTTGATTATTTAATAACATCCTGGCTTACTCCACTTTGTCCTTGTTCGTGAAGCAATTTAACGATTTTGTGCACGTTGGGACACTTTCATTTACTGTCCCTCAGCTGCCCTATGGCTGTGGAAGGACTGTTTCTGCATTTCAAGAGGGAGGTGGGGGAACCTCAGTGCAAGCCCAGGACTTGAACGTAGGAATGCTGTTTCCCTTGCTGGATCTTGAACAGTATGAAAGCAAGGGGAAGACCAGTCAGGGACAACATGGGCTTCTAACACTCAGGTCAGACCAGATGTATTGGCATGTTCATTATTTGTTGATTTATATTTCTTTAAAGGTCTTTTGGGTCTTCCTTCTTTAAACAGGATCTAACTAATAAAAGAAAAACCTTTCTGGTTGAGAGAATAGATTTGGATCATCATGTGATATGCAAATGAAAAGGAAGGCAATTTACTGCAAGCCAGACACATTGTTTTTGTCTGCTTTCTCTGTGTTCTACAGAACTGAGCTAGGATAGACACAGGCGATTAGGTATCAGAGTCATTAGGCCAAAAAAGAGTTTTATCATTAGCAGGCATCATACTGATGATACTGAGACCATGTTTCTTGTGGTCTACTTTGCCTGAACTGTCTTTGTTTGAACTCTGTCAGCTGCTGGACACATATATCGTCTGGTAGGAGAGGCATTGTGGCATATGGGCTAGAGAGGCCTGGTTTGTGGAGACTGAGGTTGCTGAAAATGCTTGTTACAGACTGTTTGATGTGTTATGATCTGCATGAGCTCTTTCTGCCCCCCTTCAGACACCGTTTGCATTTGTCACTCTGAGCATTTCAGCCTTTCCAAGACGGTGATTCAGCAATCATCTGTCACCACTGCAGCGATCATTTCCTTATTCTGATGTTTTTGCTGATGTATGTTAGCCATCCTATTCACTGAGGTGCCTGTAGCTGTCTGGCTTTGACCAAACCCATAAGGTTTTTTAAGCAGACTGTGGTTAATGGCTATTTAGCACAAGAGGCAAAGACAGAAACCAGCAATAATGATAAACCGAGTACACAGATGCACAAAGAGCTGCCATCAGTGACAGTAGCAAAGGCCAGAGCTCCTAAAACATCGGTGATGGACCACAAAAGGAACTTCTCAGGTGTGTCCTTGAGGAGGGCCAGCGGGGGCTTTGTAACTGATGAGAGGGAAAGCAGATTGCTGTGGATCTTATGGGAGGATAGAGGTTTTATTGGGTGTTTTAGAGGGCTGCTGGGATGTTTAGAGATAAAAGGCAAGAAAGGGAGTGATCAAGGTGGATTGGGGAGCAAAAAGCAAGGAATGCCGTGAATCTCCAAGTCTGCAGGATTGACTACCTCTACCACAAATGAATGAAAATTATATCTGTGTTGCCTCACTATGCAGACAGGAAAGCTTTCTGCTGCAGTACTAAAAACTTTCTCACCTTTGTAAGATATTCTGGACCAGCTTAGGTGATGGGTTCTTGGTGTGCTCTCCAAGCTGAATCACATTTGATGTATAGAGACTAGATTTTTTAGCTAAGTGATTACCTTTGGAGTAAGGAGTAGGACAGACTTAAAATGGGACAGGATACGACAAAAGAGAAAATTTATATCATTGTCTAGAACTCTGACTAGTATCTGCATCTTTCATTGAGGAATAGTCTGTGTCTGGTACAAAAATGTCCATCAGGCCACAGGAAATCTGATGCTATTTTGGTATGGATGCATAGTTGCTGAACTGTCATGCATTCTTCTGTATGGTTAATTTATCAACATGTTTAGCAGAAATTTAAGATGTGAATTTATGCTGATCAAGCAAAAATTCTTGGGTTATAAGGACTGGCACAGTGTATCCTTAAACACTGTAACCTCATTGACCATTGAGAGGCCTGCCTTTCGTGATGTACTAGGTCTGTCTGGCATGCAGTTAGTCTTCTCCATAGCAGCTGGAGGATGCAGTGTTTTGGATTTGTAGCTAAAGTAGTGTTGATAACCCACCAGTGTTTTGACTATTGCTGACAGTGTTCAGGCTTTCTCTGTTTCCCACTCTGCCTCTCCTCTCTTTGGAGACTGGCTAGGCATCAGTCTTCTTGTGGGTAGTTGTGACTGACTGCTGTTGCATTGCTTCTGTTGTTTTGTTGTGGGTTTGTTGCTTCTTTATTTCCTCTTTCCTTCACTTAATAAACTGTCTTATCCTCGCAAATTTGCTTGCCTTCTTTTGTTCTTCCACTCACATCTGACTGAGAGGGGTGAGAAAGTGGCTATGTGGCGCTTAGCTGCTGTCTGGGATTAATTTACCACAGGCAGTTCCCACCTGTAATTGATAAAAATTTGCATATAAGCATTTCTTTGTTTTTCCCATGCTAATCTTAGGCTTTGTAGGAATTAGAAGAATTTAAAGAATTCCATACTTGTGGATCCTGCCCTAAAGTGCCTTGATGTAATGCTTTAACAGATCTTAAGAGTTTTACCATGCTGAAACTACTTCTTTCTGTATTGATTTGTATTGTTGCTTTATCTCCTCAATTCTGTCTCCCTGTTTAATCTCATATTTGAGGGAAAATCTCTGAGGACTATAGGTCCTCTTGCTCAAGAAATGCCACATGGAAGACTGGTCAGTAGGGATGCGTAGGGTGAGTAGGGATGGGAGTCTATCTCAGATATGAAAGAGAAGGAAACAAACCTGGATATCGACTTCTATTTTACTGTCTCAGTGGCTGCTAAAAAGTTACCAATTGTGACAAAGGTATCAGTAGAAAGGAATGAATGTTTTTGTTTCCTCTATTATGTAGAGGGAAAATTACATTTTCTTGAAAATATTCAGTCTCAGAAGTAAAATTGTATATTCAAATCATAGTTGAAATTTCCATTGTTATAAAAAAACCCAAACCCTTAACCACTCCTTTTATTCAAAATGTCATAATTTCTGGCAGACTGAGCTGGAAAGAGTTCATCTAGTCTAGGGTAGCCACTCTTGACCATAGTTTATTAACAGGCTGATGCTGTCTGTATTCAGTTGTTGTGTTGTATCTCATCCATCCTTTGCTTTTGTTGGGATTAAAGCTGTAATTTCTGAAGCAGCCTTATAGGCTTAATGACTCATTGCTGATGAAAGAAGTTGTTCTTGCTGTGTCCCTTCAGTGGGGCTGTCTCTGCTGTTACTGCTCTGCTCAGGAGCTCAGCAGCAGGTCATTGCCTTTGAGCATCTGGGGTAGTTTTCTCTTGAACTAGGAGCTGTTTTATGGGTGGCTTCTGTGAGTGCACTAACTGGTGTAATCTGTGTTGTGGGAGAGAGTTGGAACTTCTGTAGGAAGTGGTGACCTTGTAGATCACTTGACTCCACCTTACAAACCACATCTTCCTTTAGCTGGCTGCATTGACAGGCTCTAAACGAGTCATCCCATGCAATCTCAAATGTCTGCAACCAAACCCGGGGTGTTTTCAGATAAGTGGGAGTCAAGAGAAAATTGGGTACCCAAAATGGCACTGTTGAAGATTACAGCCTGTGGGAAAGAGCAGATGTTACAACTGGCTGTTTGCGGAGTCGCCTTGATCCTGGATAATAGTGAGGTTTACATAGACTTCAACTTTTAGGAAATGAGTAGGAAGTGAATGCCCTGAGGGGGTTGTGACCTGCTTTCAGCTTTGATTTCAAACTAATGACTGGTTTTTCATGAAAAAATATGTGGTTCTCTGTGACTTGCAGATTTCAACTTTTGTTTGTGTTGTAGAGTGTGTAGCAAAGACTATTAAAAGGACTTTACAGCCCTTTCCCAGCTCGGGATGTGTGGATATAACTGTTGTGGACTTTTTGTCTTTTGCAGTTGCTGCGGGAGCTCAAGCATCCAAATGTCATTTCTCTGCAAAAGGTGTTTCTTTCTCATGCTGACAGGAAGGTGTGGCTTCTCTTTGACTACGCTGAGCATGACCTCTGGGTAAGGTAAATTGTTTGCGGGTACCAGGCTTAGAGTTTTAGCTCCATCAAAGGGACAAGATCAGGAAAGGCATCATTTTGAGCACAGTATAACCTCATATTCCGTGCTTGTTGGAAGCATTTTCAGTACTAAAGCAAAAGCCATGTTAAATGTTGAGTCAACACAGTACACTGTTTAACCTGTGATCTCTTTAAGAAGACAAAAATCTGCAATCAGCTCTCAGTAGCTAGAAATCTAGTTAAATAACTATAGAATAAAACCGCCTATTACGGTTAAAGTAGGGTACAGAAAATGTGAATTCCCTTTTGAAAAATGACAAACTTATTTTCTGAATAGGGCAGTTTAGAGTTTTAGTTACATTGATTGTCATCCATGAATACGTGAAGTGAGAGTAGTGCCACTGTATATAAATGAAATTTAATTCATATGTTTCAGTGGGAAGAATTTTTACTCAACTCTTCTGCAGAAATTCTATATATTTGGGAGGAAGGCTGTTTCTTCCTAATTGCAAGATAGAGCTTTAAAATATAAACATGTTGGAGTCAAAGTACTTGTTTTAAGAGAGATGCTATTTTCCTGTGTTAACTCAGTATTTTTAAGCTTAATATCCATTTGGAATACTTAAAAAAATAAAGTAGGATCGTGAAAAGTTAAGAATACCATGCTACCTTGACTTCCCTGAAAAAAATTGTGTGTGCCTCAAATTAATTGACATACAATTTGAGCATTGCTCTCAATGGTACAAATATTGTAATAATAACCTTAAAAGATACTAAGATGCAGATCAAAGGGTGCAGTGCAAGCAATTTGGAATGAGATGGACATTTTTATGTATGTGTTCATGTAAGAATTTAACAGTATTAGTCATGAGTTGTTTTTTCCTTAGCATGTAGCTTAGCACAAATCAGAGTAATTCTAGCTTTGAAAAATGGTATTTTTTGTAGGTGGGAATAATTCAGTAGCATTTGCCTAAAAACTAGCGTGTCAGTTTTCTTTTTGCTGAGCTGAATCAAAGATATTTTCTCCCTGTTAAATGTCTTGGAAATTCTGATACTTGGTATTGAAATTTGTTACCAAAATAAAATGAGAGACAAAGTAAGTTACCAAACAGCTGAAATGGTGAGACATTCTAAATGCTGATAACCAAAAACCACAACATCTTGAGCAAACAGAGTAAAGTTGGTTTGATTTTTTTTGGTTTTTTTTTTTTTTGACGTGGAGCAAAACCAAGCACATTCTTTTTTTCGCTGCTCCCCTGCATTTATGATATGCTAAGCTACAGAAGTTTAGCAATGCTCCACCTTTTTTTCTGTTTCAAAATGTGCTGCAAGGCTTTATATTTGTTAGGATGATTTTATTATATTGTGACCTGTCCTTGTTTGTATTTATAAATTTCCGAATTGCTTTATATTTAATCTAAGTCACTGTACAAGCATTTCTGTTAATGAAATACTGGTTTGTCTATAAGTAACTTAGGAACGACCCTCAATTTTGACCTTCATGCTTACATGCACGTACCTGTATGAATACCAAAGCTCCCCAGTCATACCGGCTCCTGGTTGTTCCCTATATGTGGATGAGAGAGTAAGTTACAGTGTCTGGGCTGGCTCTGTGCCCCAGAGAGACAGCTATGGACCAAGCCCTCCAGTACTGTGAATATTTAGTACAGCAGGTCTCAAGTGAGGCTGGGAAAGGGCACAGTGTGTATTAGAGCAGGAACAAAAAAGTCAGGGATAGCCATCTGTTTTTCTGCCTGTCTCTGGAGATTCACTTCTCTCTGTCCACTGTGTGAAAAATAACATTAGCTTTGGAGCTGGAGGAAGTGAGAGGCGAAAACTTGTAGCTGAGGGATGCTCATGCACATGGTGCTTGGCTGACTGTGCAGGGACTGTCACCTTTTCATCAATGTTTCTTTCCTCTGTGCAGCTTCATTTTTATCACTGGCATGGCAGGAATGTGCCTGTTCCTCACAGAAAAGCCAGGCTTGATGCCTGAAGCAAAGGAGGGCAGGCTGTATGGAACTGGGCTGTGACAAGAGAGGAAAGGCAGTTTCCTACAGGGTGTTGGATGTAGTTGGGTTAGCAAACTGGCACCTGGAATGTGAGAGATCAGGAAGAGAGGAAGAACACATGATAGAAGTTTGGTGCCAGGTTTTGGATGGACAAGATCAGGGCTGTTTTGATGATCACACAAGTGCAAGCCATTACAGAAAAGAAATGTGAACACATTAAAAAGTTTGTTCTAGAAATTGCCTCTCTTTGAAGGAGACAAATGGAAATGGTTACCATGGCCATGACACACCTTGCTATTGAAGTTAGTGGCTCCTGAGACTCAAGTGCTAAGACAACATAATCCTTTTGGACTCCTCGTTGTTGCTAGATATCATTGCTTGTGTATACACTTGCAATTGCTAAAGGCTTTTTCCATGTCTGGCCTGGCGGCTGACTTTCAGATGGACAGATCTATAGCTTTGCTCTGTCGACAGCTTCTGTTTTGAGAGTACTCTTTTATGGGCATAGTGAATAAAGAAGGAATAAATCCAGGTTTCTGATTTACATGTTAAAACTCCCAATACAGTTTGCAAAAATTTCTGTTTGGCATTAGGTCTTGAATATTACACTGTCATTATTACTGTAGGAGGTAAACCTAAAATTAAAATTGTGTAGGAGGTAATGCCCTTGTAACATGTGATGTGACAGACACGACATCAGCATACCTTAGCAAAAAGACTCCACAAACAAAAACATCTCTAAACCCTCCAGGATCAGTGATGTGCAAGGAAACTAGCTTTGACAGTTGTATTGGTTTTGTATTCCTCATACCAGTGTGCGAGAGTGAGTGAGCAGCTCTGCACGGCTTAGCTACCTGCTGGGGTTAAACCACAGCAAAAACTGATTTCATTTTTGAGAGATTTTCTTGGGACAGCGATCACTTTACCTCGTACAGTATTAATTTTCTGGTACTTAAGGTACATGGTTCTAGTCTTGAAAATGAATAATAAAGGGTTGGAAAAAAACTAAGAAGTCTTTGTAAGGAATCAGTGGCAATCTTTTTGTGTAAACATTACACTTTTTTTATTTTCCTTTCTTTTTTCCTCTTTGCAGCATATAATCAAGTTTCACAGGGCTTCTAAAGCAAACAAGAAACCAGTTCAGTTACCTCGAGGAATGGTGAAGTCACTGTTATATCAGATCCTAGATGGTATTCACTACCTGCATGCTAACTGGGTGTTACACAGGGATTTGGTAAGTGGATCCACAATGGGTTTTAGCACTGGGATGATGACTGAGGGCAAGGATTGGGGGTTTTTTAAATGAAAAATCACTGGGAAACAAAAACTAATAAATATGTATTTTTTACACTGCAGTCAAACAGCCTTGATTAGTAAAGTGAATTTAAAAGCTGGCTGTGATCTGATATGCTTATGAGGGCAAGTGTATCAGATGGCTCTTTTCATTTTTTGATTTTTCTAAACTAACTATTTTAAAAATGTTCATTTAAATAACAGCCACATTGAGGTACAGAAAATGCCTCTGGTAGTATCACTGCAGGCAAGATAAATAACTAAATGAGGCTTTTGTGTAGGTGGGGGAGAGGATGATTGGCTGTAAGAACTGCTGAAAAAATAAAAATTCTCTAAAATTAAAGTTTTACATAGGAAAGTAGCTTTTGAAGGCTATTATCTTCTCCTAATATTTATAATCTACCAGAAATATAGCCACGCCAACTTCTGAAGTATTCTGCAAGTAAACTGCTGTTTATCCAAACCACAGCATAAGCAAAACGTGTTGAACTTGAGTGTTTTTTAATCAGCAAATTCTTTTAAATTGGTGAATCTCACCAATTCTTATATATTTGCCTTTGAAATATGCCCATAGCTAGTTGGCCTTGTTTTGTGTGTTGTCTTAGAATTGGGTAGTTTTCCTGAGCCAGTTGTCTGTAGCTCTTACCCTTAGAAGTAAAGTGAAAAAAAAATAAATAAAAAGGTGCTATCAAAGTATGATACCTACATATGTTACTTGTAATTACTGAAATTTCATTTGTTAATGAGAGTATCATTACTTTGACCTTTCACTGCTATAGGTCCGTATTACCAGTGCTATTCTGTTAGGTGCAATAAGTCTGGCTTCCTTATTACTCTTCCAGAGTCACTTTTAGTCTTTGAAATAATTTTAATAGTGCTCCTGGGAAGGTGGTCAAGGCCTAGTTATTTGTCTATTTTCATGCCTGATAAATGCTTTTACAGAATGCCAGTATCTTTTTAAACAGATGGGAAAAGATTTATCTCTGCTAAACATAATTTTCAGAACTGAAATACAAAGTAGCTTTGTTTTATTGAAGTGATTGTATGAATGTTGCGTCTAATTTGCTCCTGGTTTTAGGAATGAAACAAAAGCCCCAGTCCTGAGTGGAAAAAGAAAATAAAAAGTATTCTGGTGGCTTTGCGATGACTCAAAGTAGTGGAGCAAAATATAATATAGAAATTTATAGTGCATCTTACTACTTAGACAACTTGGTTTGAAAGCAAAACGTAATGTCTTCCTTGAATGTTCTGCCTGCAATAGTACTCTCAGTAAGTTTTAAAGAGGCATACAGAAAGTAAAAGACCTGTTATCAAGAATCAAATTTTTCTGATATCTTGCTTTCTACAGTTTCAGAAAATTTATTAACTTAAAACTCAGTTATGCTTAAAAGAAAACCATGCATGTTGTGAACTGGATGGCTCAGGAGATGGGTAATTTATTACAGAGCCTTTCACATCTAGGTCTGTAGCTCAAATACAGTTTAAGCTGGCAACTGCAAAAAACTGTTACCATCTCGTTTTCTGGTCTGTGAAATGAGTTGGTGGTCTCAGTCCAGCATGAAGTTTTCTTCCAGCAGAAAATCCACCATCACAATTGGCTCTCTTGATAATATGAGGAAAAGACCAAAAGCTTGAGGCAGAGACTGAGAGGTCTTCCCACCGGAACCTTGTCAAGCTGTGTTGGTGAGAATCCTATAAAAGCTGTACAGGGGCTGCCTGTGCTGCATTGTCTGTGGAAACCTTCAGGCTTGTCCTTTTGAAACTGTCCCGTTTGAGCTGCATTTAGAAGGCACATGTTTCATGCAGGACAGAAGACAGAATTGTACCTGCCACTGCCCTCTTCCATTTATTTTACTCCTAGGGTTCCTGGGAATAACCTGAATAACAAAAAGGATTCTACCTAGTGTTTTGTCTTAAAAAGACAGGGTGATGCAAAGTAAAGCTTGAAAAGTGGGTCTTTGATAGCACCTATATTCTGATTCAAAGCAAAATAACTGATGTTAATGCTTAGATGTGGTGTTCTATTCCAGAATATGTTACTCTTTAGGAATAAGTGTTAAATCATCAATTTAAACTCCAGATTGGATGGCTGGACAGATTTACTGTGGTTTTTTTACTGTGCCTTTAAAATGATAGGTGTTGCTGTAGCTTCTAGGTGGTTATATTTTCCTGGATTAAATACACCCACAGAGCTGCTTAAGTAACATGCTTGCTTTCATGTCATATCCTAGCTATTATAAGAGTGATGGTGCTCGGGGGTGGTAGGAAGCTAAAGAGTGTAGTACCTTGGCAGAAAAATTTGTTATTTGCTACTTCTCTCTCATAAACTAGGGATTTTTTTTAAAAGGTATGAGTTATTTATATAATTATCTTCCATCTAAGTGCAATTTTCTGCATTTGGTTTTCTGTTTGATTTTTTGGTTGTTTTTTTTTTTTTTTAAGATGTCTTAGTGAAGTTAGCTTTTAGGTAGATAATGTTCTGGAGTTTGAGATTTTGACTTGTATAATCAGAAAGAAAACATAGCATAAAGCAGCTCCTTTTTTGCTGGTGTCCATAAGCCATGCAGTAAAACTCAGTGGCTGAGTTGAAATAAAGGAATCTTAATTCATTTAAGATTTGTATAAAGTGACTGTCCTTCTGTATGAAACAGGAAAAATTGTAAGAAGACAGTAATTGTCTATTGTCTATTGTGAATTTTGTATTCATGGTTTGTCTTTAACAAAGAAAATGCCTACAAATCTTTGCCGTAACTTAACTAGTTAACTATTTTTTTCTTTCTCTGGGTACATGACAGCCAGTTCACCATTTCCATTATAGCAAGTGAGATGTTGATTATATTTAATTTTTAGTACTGTAGTGCTTCAGTAGTTAGATGTTCCATAAGTCTTTGAAACACACCTGTTTTTCAACAAATAAATGCCAGCCTTTTTTAAATTTCTTACTTGACTTGCATATTCTTCAGCTTTTTTAAATTTCATGGCTTAGAGTAATTGAAAGCAGATAGTTTATTCATGCTCTGATTGTAGCAGGAAGGAAATAAGAAGGCTTCATGTAATTACCACAAAGTGCATCAATTAGAGTTTTAATAATATTTTGAATTTATTTATGAAGTGTGCATTTTGCTGACTTCTTTTCCTAATATTTTTTTCCACTTTATAATATCCAGCTATTGGACTTTTTCCTTTACTTCAAGTTCTTATTCTGCACTAAGAAGAAGCATAGGCAGAAGATTAGCCGTAGATCCATTTTCATCAATCTGCAACTTCAACAGCAAGGGAAAAGAGAGGATGCATTTTACAGTATACATCAAAGGTTTTTTCAAGTAATGGGCTCAAAACAGCAGTCCCTTTGCATGGTACAGTAACTTTTGTGCCATGCCTGTTAGTATTTGAAAGTGCATTTTTATTTTGTAATAGCCCTGTCTACACAGTCAAAATCCAGTCTCAGCTAAGAGATGAGCACCCCTCCACTGCATCTGTGGTCAGTGACAGTAACTAAGATTAGTCTGCAATTTACATTAATAACAGAATTTGCATCTAAACTATTTGAAGTACTTCCATGGTGCAGCAATGCTTAAAAGCATACCTCTACCACCCCAAAAAAAACCCCAAACAAAAAACCACAGAGGAAATCTCACAGGTCTTACTTAGAATACTGCAGCTAGGACACTAGGTTAAAATCATTTTTGTTTCTAAATTTTCAGACTATTCCCTGGCCCATTTCTTTGTGTGGGGTGTGAGTGGGTGTTGAACAGATGAATTACCACTTGGCAAGCCAGGTATGGAAGAGGGGTTAACACAGTGTTGGGCTCCTGCTTCCCATTCCCCTGGGAACTTTTACCCTGGCAGTTTACCATTATCCCCATTACGATTACTTTAGAAATACAGGAATGCCCTTTGGTTCTGCTATAGAGCTTCCAAAGCTGCGGTCATTTGAAGGAAGGAACCTAAATGTTTAAAAGAAGAAAGAATTAATAGGAAAAGCTCTGCACATTACTAGAAAGAAGTTCGCAGCTTTTAAAAGCAGGGTGGTTTTCTACTCTGTTAAAATATATCAACAGGTAATAGACATTATTTCCTGAAAGGCATTAGAATAACTTGGTAGTGATTTTCTTTCAGAGGAGAAAAAAAAAAAAAAGCCCAGTCCAAGCCCAATCACTCTTGTGGTTTTCAGGTGTTACATTTCCCAGGATTTTTGTTTGCAAGGTGTTTTTCATTAGGTGTGTGCTTTCATGAGATCACAAAAGAACAGTGTGTTTGGCAGAACCTTGTTTTCTTGCATATGCTTACAATTACAAGTTTTTCACTTGAGTTGTAGTTTACTATAATTCTAAAAATTCTATAGTTAAAATAATATTTTCTAGTGTTTCTTAATGTTTCTATTTACAGGGAACATGACTACTCCCTCGTCTGCCTTTCTTATTATTTTATTTCTGTTAGATTAAGCTTTCAAACCAGTAACTAATCAAAATGTAGAAATGATCAAAGGAGCTCGTGCCAGTGATTTAAAAAAAAAAAAAAAAAAAGAGAAACTACAAAAAAAATGGGAACAACCCCAAAAAACCTGAAAGAAAACAGCCTCTTAGGTCAAACTTTTGACTGAGTAATGTCTGTCACCTTTTAGAAATGCAGATTTTAAAGTAGAAGTAGAGCATATTGCTGCAGTACTACCAGCCTTCCAGTTAGAAAAGTAGGGAGAGGTGTGAATTTGCATAGAGATCTTTGAGTTCACCATAGAGAAGCCTATAGAGATAGATAAAATAATGTGCTTCATATTCAGATACGCAAATCATTGTGAGGCCACACCCTTTGAAAGGTCATAGTCTTAAGGAAGGGGGAAAAAGCAAACGTCACTCTAGTCTTCAAGGAGGACCTGGGAAATGACATGCAAGTCAGTCACTCGTACCTTGATCATTGGAAAGGTGATGGGTCAAATCCCCCTGGAAGGCATTTGGAAGCATCTGAAAGATATGAAGGTGACTGGGAGTAGTCGACATGGATTTTTATGAAGGGGAAATCGTGCTTAGCCAACCTGAAAGCCTTCAGTGACTATGTTGATGGATGGGGATAACAGCAGTGGATGTTGCTTCCTTTAGTAAGGCCTTCAACTCTGCATCCCATACATCCTTACAGGCAAATTATTGAAGTACAGACTAGGAAGTGCACAGTGAAGGGAATTGAGAACTGACTGAGTTGGAGGACTCAATGCCATGAAGTTGAGCTGCACACCAGTCACTAGAGGAGTGTCCCAAGGGTTGATGCTGAGACCAGTGCTGTTTAACATCATCCTTATTAATGTGAACAAAGAGAGAAAGCACACCCTCAACAAGCTGGTAGATGACATCCAGAGGTGCCTTCCAACCTCAGCCATTCTGTGAATGTGTTATGTCTTCATAATTCGATCTGTCTTTAAAAATTACTGTTTTTTCGAAGTCTAAAATCCAGCTCGTGGCAAATAATGGAGGAGAAGCCAAGGGGATGGGGAGCTATGAGGAAGCAGGTGTAAGATGAATGTGAAAGATCAAACAGCTCATATGGAATAAGTAACAATGTGAATAATGTAGTGAAATACAAAACCCTCGCAGCAAAGGAGGACATTTTTGCAATGTATCTTGACTACAGTATGATAAGGGGGAGGATGTGGTGCCATTTTGTTTTCCAGAGGAAAAAAGGTGACGTATCACCAGAAGTTTTTTTTGGATGCGGTGTGGTCAGAAAATGAAAGATACACTTCTACTGGATCATCAGTTGTTACAGACTTTGGTGTGAAACACTTGTGTAATGGTAATGTCTCTAGAAAGAGCTACCTGAACCTAAAGAAATTAAAAAATTTGTCAATTCTATAGGATTAAAGTGTTACAGAGATTCGTATTTTTAGACCTCTCTTGGTCCTGTATCTTTTATTTTTAGTTGGAGGTGCTAAGTACTGGAATCCAATGGAAAATATAAATGAAAATACAATATTTAGTCTACTCCTCCAGTTGTATTTGGGTCTTCACTGCAAGGCTTCCTGGTGCTTTTGTAAATTGTCAATCTTTAAAGATACAAGTGACAAGTTTTGGCTTTGTTTTTTTTTTTTAATTCACAGGGCACATCCATTCAAGCAATTCTTGAATACGAATGTAATCTTCCATAGCTTATTATAGATTAATCATCTTTAACCTTAGATCTCTTATAAGAAAATGGTGATGCCGAATTTTCACCCCAGCAGGCGTAGGAAACTGCTCAGAAGAAGTCCATTTAACAAGTTTTAAGTAAGGATAGTGGAAGGATACTATATACTCAAAGATTTATATAACTTGTGAAATCAACAGAAAAAGTTTTTATCCAAGCAACTGGTGTTGATAACTATTTTACCACACAGTGCTGTTAGTTTCAAATTAATAGCAAGATGGAGTGCTGAATAGGGGAACGTTTGGTAGATATCTTTGTGATTTCCAAGGGAAGAGCTCATTTATTAACTTGATTCAAATGAAAGGCAAGTGCAAGGAAAGGTCAGAAATCTCTATTTCAGGTACGGGTTTTTCAAATCCACTTCTCTAGACTACTACTTTAATTCAAAGCCCCGTTTACTTGATTGTCAAGTCCAACCTTATCTGTAATTTTTTGTAGCCTTTCATTATCTATTGCAGGTGTTTCCAAAAGCTCTGACTACATCAGTTTGTCTGGGCTACTGACTTATGCTTTATCTGGTGGAACCTAAATTTAGTTTTTCTGCTTTTTAGCTCAGTATTTCTTTTCCATAAACCATTCTCAAAATAATTAACTCACTGTGGGGATAAAACTGATGTCTCACGACCTTTATGTTTACAGTTGGCAATAATACTGGCAACTATTTTTTGCTCTATTAATATATTAATATATCTTGTTTTGAAACTACAGTAAATACAGTCTTTGTCCAAAGTTTAAAGGGGAGCAATATATGTGTTATAAGAGGAACTTTGCTCATTTACCAAGCCAATAATGTGACCAAACCTAGGCAGAATTACTCTGAGACTGTTATTGCCTGGAGGCAAGTAGAGTTTCTAAAATTTGGAATTCTGTAATCAGTGTAAACTTCTGTTGAACTGCCACCACATGTCTTAGGGACATACAGGTGCAACACAGATTAGTATTTGTAGACATGAAGTTGAATTACATGATTATTGATGTTTTAGTGATATATTTTTGCCTTATCTGCTATAGAACTGTCAGACACAAGAAGCAATGGAAGCGAACTATTTTTTTCCTGACATTTCTACATCACTGTAAATCAGATAATTTTAAACAGTAATCTTGGACCGGCAGTGAAGAACTATTGCAAAAGGGGAACTGCAAATTTGAATCTTAAAGTAACTTATAGTTTTTCTTTATACTGGTATAAACACTATAAATGTGAAGAGTACTGCTTTTGTTTTCTCTTTCCTCATTCCCCTGGAGTCCCTCAGGACTAGATCGAATGTTTCAGGACTGATCTTTATAACCACTTATATCTTTACCTTACAGGGTATGAAATCAATGCAGACCTTTTCTGTGCCTTTGGGAA
This sequence comes from Pyrocephalus nanus, assembly GCA_038380795.1. NCBI lineage: Eukaryota > Metazoa > Chordata > Aves > Passeriformes > Tyrannidae > Pyrocephalus > Pyrocephalus nanus. The sequence continues at coordinate 46,462,266 of CM076259.1, forward strand.
GTTTTTCCTTGTCTGGTGAAATATACATTTAATAATAGCACCAGATATACAAGTGTCCTCATATTGCATATTGACTTGTGAACTGGAAGCAAGGTGGTGCTTTAGAGTTCTAGATATGCAAAGTAATAGCATTGCTTTTACAGTCTCTAGGAAAAAATAGTTTAAAAAAAATGCAAGTTCTGGTTTTACAATTACAAAACCCCATTATGTTGATGTGTTGATACCGTGTAGCTGCTCAAGGAGACAAAGCTTCCCTGGGCATGCTGGTTCTTTGTTAGTTTCCCCCGAGTAAAGTTCCCTTTGTAACTGTTAGCAAAATTCAGGTACATTTGGTAAAAAGATAGGATATCAAAATGGACCATTTCTTTCAAATTTCATGAGAAATAGATGTCAAATAGTGTCCTGGGAGAAATGCATTGAGAGTTGCACCAGGGCCAATTGGTAAAATACTTTTGCGATTACTTTTTTCAGGCAGAGAAGTATTTTACCTTAAATTCCAAGGCATTTGAGTAGATTGATAACTGAAGTAGAATAATGTAATGAGAATTATATGGGTGTCATGTAAGTAATAATGAGGAATATAATTCATAGATGGATACCTGATACATAGATCACTTTTATATCTGTCTGCCTGTATATGACACATTTGGCGATGCAAATACCTTAGCTGATGGGAGGACTATAGTAGATTTCTTTGTTTTCTGTAACTATCAACTTGTTCTTTCATTACTAGCCCGTTTTTTTTCATGTGCTGGCTTTCCAAGATCGCCAAATACCTAATTCTTACATTACTCTGGAAAGAGTAATATAAGTAATGCTTCATCGTTTGAAGGTTAACTCAAGTCATCTCAGTGCATTGTCATGCAGTAGTTACGCTAAAGTGGCTGCAGTAACTCATATCCATTTAGATAAATGCAAGTAGAGGTAAGACTTCTGCAAAGGAAAGGTGTTCTAGAAACTTCAGGAATTCCTACCACAAAGGTGATGAGCTGTGCTAGCCAGACAGAACAAGTGTCAGCATAACTTGTGGTTCTGACCTGAGAGAGGTATGGGGGACTAGAAGCTCTTTGATCACAAATCTACCTTTGAAGTAAGATGAGTCAATAAAATCTCTGCAGTAGGATTTAAAAAACCCTAGAGTATGATTTTAGAAACAGATGCAGTTTGCAATTTAGTTTTGTTGATTTTTTTTTAACTGCTAAATACGTTAAGGTTGTGTCAAAGTTAACATGTAAAATGCTGTGAAAGATAGGAATATAAATTGTTTAAAATATAGGAAGGAGCCATAGTAAATGCTTTTACTCCAGCCTGCTGTAGAAAGAAAATGCTATGTTTTATATGATTTATACTCATAGAGGAAAAGATGATAAGAAAACAGTCATGTAATTAGCTCTAAATCTAAGCAGTTTTAAAGTAACCTTATAAATAGGACACACTTATCCCATATAAAAGCTTGTTCTTTATGAACTCCCAACTTCGTGTCTTGCTCTTAATATGAGTGACATAAAGCATAATCTTTGAGGTGTTGTTTGAAATACAAAGTTGCTTTAACAGGTAAACAGAAAGCCCACGCAACCACTGGAAAGTGCATAGTAATAAATTACGTAGGCTTTTCACCTTTGTTATTTTCATTTAATCCTTAATATGAGAAGTTGTGTGTTAGTCAATACAAGTAGGGTGATATGGAAGCAATGAGAAGTGTTATTTAAATGAAAAACAATAAAATAGGGCTGTTAAGGAAAATGGTATGGGTTACCACAACTGCATGCAATCCAAAGAGTAAATAAGGCAATTTTCTGCCTGTGTGGGAAAGTATTGGGATGTATGACATTACAGTACTACTGAATGTCTGTCAACCTGTGGAAACTGCTCCAACAAAATTAGTGAGTAAAAATGGTACTCAGTGTTTCTGTTACCCGTTCAAAATCCCTACTTGTGAGGCAGAACTCTAAATATAAAAAGGAGTTGTGGAATATATGTGGAATAACATAGCACCTAAAAATCAGTTTCAGAGCACACTCTGCTCTTGCATTTGATCCTGCTCTGATGTGTCCCCAGCATCCGGAGTCATCCTGACTTCTGCTGCTTTAGCAAAACCCTTAGGAAATATATTTCTTCAATATTGTTTGTTTTAATGTATAAAGTTCGTTACTACACTTCTGAATGATGTGTTAATGATATTTGATGTGTTAGGTTTTCCTGCTATAATAATATTTTTTGGCCTGTGATAGCTACCTTTCCTTTCTTGGAGACTTAATACAGAAAGTCATGCCCTGCAGCTTGTCCTGATGTCCTGAGAAGTGATATTATTTTTTTTTTTCTTTCAACTTGAATTCAGATCCAATGAAAGTGATAGAAAAGTCTGTATATTAGGTGGTGTACAGACGTTGAAAGGAAATTTTTGGAGTGTGTTCAGTGCGTAAAAATTTAATAGTGAGACCAACAGCTTTCATCAGGCTGAAACAGAGATAAAATGCAGTTGATGGTAAGTAGCAGAAGGCCTCCCTGGCATAAATACAGCATCGTTCTATCTTGCCAAACACTTTCTGTACTTTTAAAATTTTTGAGCATGTGTGCTTTGATAATTTAGGGGTTTGTTTTTGTTTGGCTGTTACTGATAATTTTAATGAATCCAGGTTTTAATGAGAATTTTATTTAGATGCTTGATTTATTTAGTTTAAACAGCTCTGGGATGTTCTTTATAGGAAAATAATTACAGGAAGTATTACATTAAAATAGTTTTTTTTAATTTTCCAGTGCTTTTTACAGTTAATGTGTTCTGTAATAAAATAATGTTTTGATGCTTAGATGTAATACACGTTGAGTTCTGTGGAGCCATTGTTTTCACTAGTGTTCATAGTGATCTTTTGGTTATAATTTATTTTAAAGCCCCAAATCTGTTAATAGATGGAACAGAAATTATCTTGATTGTGAATACACATCTTTGAATTCAAGGAAAGAAATTATCTTCAGAAAAGTGCTGATACTTTCACTTAAATGAGGTTGTATTGGCACTGTTACTGTGTGAGAGTACTGTTTAGCATTGAAGTAGTCAGTTTTGTTCAAAGTAGAAAGAAAATGGATTATTTTCTTCAATTATAAAATATTCCAAAAAGACAGTTTCAGTCTCTAAGAATGCAATAAGGGAGCATCCCACCTTGATAATAAGTAACTATTTTGGTTTATGTTAAGACTGCTTGAAGATCAACAAGGTTATTAGAGATGTACCTTAAGAAGCATAAACATTGAATGTGTTACTGGTCATAGACCGAACCCTAGTACGTTTTGCTTCACAGCTTTTCTTATCAGAGGACTTAACTGGGAAGTGATAAACCACAACAATATATTAAAATTTTTACTGCTATGCTACAAAAGAGCTCTTTCAAGCAAGCTACAGTTTGCTAAGCCCTTGCAGTTGTCTTTCTAAACCTTTTTGATTATTTTTTTCCTTGCCATTGAATTAGGAACTTCACAGCTAGACGTTTTTAACTTATTTGTGTTTCATACTTCTCAGGCTCTTGGTCACGTACAATTGAAGAAGTTCAGTTTTGATTTGGTATGGTTCTGGGGTTGTGTTTTTGAATTTCTCCCTGTATTATTTTATCTAATACTTTAAAGTCTAAAATATAAAAATGTCATTAATTATAAATATTAATAAAATCATTGCTGAGGTCATGGTTGCAAAGGCAAAACAATTTAGGGATAAAATCCTTTTGCTTAGCGTTGTTCTTTTAAAGTTAAACTGGTTTTTTTTAAATTGAAAAGGAATGTTATACTTCTATCAATTGTCTTGTCACAGGTAGAAATGGATGGCATAGCCAGTTCTGAATATTTGTGGCACAGCCATTAATGATGCACAAATGCCAGTGGTTAACAAAAGCCACTGGTGTGACTCACCCTATCACTAAGAACCCTCTGCTGAGTAATGTTTTAGTAGCCAAACTCTTAAATATTGAATTATCCAAATGAAAATTAGTAAGGATGATACTAAGACGTTATTAAAAGATGCATTAAAATGCAGGTGTAAAGAGTATCAATCTGTTCATAAATATACATAGACTGCTGCAAAGAGTCAATAACGGGTAGGGAGGAGGTAGCATCTACATTATAGTAATACCATAATACAGAATTCAAAGGAATTCGTATTAGTCACTCATAGCTATATTTAAAATCAGTCTTTGAAAATTAGCAATTTCAGAAACAGACTGGTGGTAAAACTCTGTAGACCAATAGTTCCTTTAGACCTGGTTTGATGCTAAAAGTACCAAGAATCAAAGATCGCAATGGCTAAGCTTCTAAAAATGCCCATTTTTTTCCTCGTTGCTTTGCTGCTTCGTCCTCCTCTCACTGCACTTTACTCATCAGAGTACTTTTCCTGGAGCATGAGACAATGTCCTGTGATTTCCAGACATCTAGTGTGCAAACACAGAATAAGTAATCATCTCCTGCTCCTATCATTAACTTGTTCTGAGGAACAGGAATGCTGGTTTTGGTGGTGAGGTGGTTTTTTGGATTTTTTTGGTCACATCTCATCAAGACATAAACTGGTATAATTTTCATTTTGTTTGGATTTTTACCTTCAAAATAGAAATTCAGATAAGTAAGTTTTGAAGTCTTGAGTTTCCTCTCTGTGAATGTACACAAACATTTTCAGTGTATGTTAGGAAGCAGTGTGTGACTGCAATGTTCATTCAAAGTAGCAGTCCTGCAGCAAAGATGTGGAGAAAGTGCATGGCTGGTAACCTTAACGTGAGTCAATAGCCTTACAGAGTGAGGCAGGAGATACCTCACTCATATAAAAATCATATAAGGATCATATAAAGTGGGAGATACTGTGCAAGGCATGTAAAACAATCCCTCCACTGCATTTAGGATTAGTGAAGCCTCAGTAGGAGCAGTGTGTAATTTGGAACACTTGAGTTCAAATAAATAGGTGGCCCAAGGCAGAACAACTAGAGGGAATCCACCTGAATGATCATACATCCAGAAAAAAATAACTAACTAGGAAATGAGGAGCAGGCGAGAGTTTGTATTTGTTTGTTTGTTTGTTTTTTAATCTAGGTGATAGGACTGAAGAGATATTTGTCTTGGGAAGTGTAAGAAGTTCTTGCAGTGAAGGAGGGGTTGTCTGCTCCTTCTGCTGATGTAGAAGAGGCAATGGGAGTAACCTTGTCTGTTGTGTGAGAAGGAAAGGAAAAACACTGCAGTGAAGAAGAATGAAATAATAGATGGCCTGGGAGTTGTGCAGCCTTCATCACCAAGGACTTCAGGATCAGAGTGAAGATATGTCAGATCAGGCAGATGGGTGAGGTGACTGCCTGAAGTTCTTGCTGCAGCCTGTGGGTTTTTATGACTTGGTTTGAAATTAGCTTGCTTCTTAGGATTCTTTTTGCACTTTGTAAATAATGATTAAATTAGAAGCACCTAAAAATGATTCAGTGAGGATCGTTGTTCTCTCATCAACAGTAATAGTGATTAAATGCACAAGATTAGGATTTGTCCAGGTATCATAAAAGAAAGCGTTCTACAAAGCCAGATATAGGACAAAATAAGATTTAGTGTTGTGCCATGCTCACAAGGCCATTCTTTCATGAGAATGAATTCTTCCCCTGCTGTTGAGGTGGGGTTTGGGAAAGGAAGGGTCATTTTTCTTAAGTGTAGTCCTGTGGCATTGCCAGAAACTTAGTCTCTGAAGTTACTCAGCTGTAAATCAATGCATGGCTTTTCACATTTGGTTTAGGATGATGACAGGTTTCTCATTTGCATTTGCCTGGTGTGAGCAAATTATTTTACTTAATGGCAAGACTAAATATGCCTCTATTAGAACAAAAATGAATGACTTCAAGTTGATTATTTGTAGTTATAAAAAAAATTAACTGTCTTAGTGTGTTTTCAGAACACAGTATAAAAATTCCTGAAAGAATTCTCTTCGCTTGTTCAGCCCAAGTGATTTGAATAAGCTATTTCAACTTTCATTTTTTCTGAATAATTAAAATTTTACTGAAAATTAACAAATTAAACTAATGCTTATCCAGATTTCTCTCTTCTCTTTCTTAATAACTGCTTATTTTTCTTTGCAAATAAGTTTCTAATGTGTAGTGAGTTCCCAAATTCTGGTGAGTTGTTGATTTTTTAGGTTTTTTTGCTCTAGATGGTAGATTAGAGTAAAAGATACCTAACAAGAATCCCTGACCCATGTATTGACTTTTGTTAGTAGACTTCAGGGATTCCTCAAAATGCATATGTGCATTTAAATTGAATGGTCTTGTTTGAAAAAGTCTTTCAACTAAAAATGCTGTTCCAGGGTACTCATGCAATTATATTAGAAATGGAAACAAACCTTCCTAATAAGACATTTTATTTAAAGCTTTATTTGTAAACTCTGATACTGTATTTTTACAGTGATGTGACTTTAAAAATATTTTGTCTGTGGGAAGAATCTTCTGTTCCAAACAGAGATATTTAAGTGAAGGACCTTTAACTCTAGAAAAAAAAGGTTGAACTGCTGTGAATGGTTATTCCAGAACAACTGAGGGGTGTTTTTCATTTTGCAGCTTTAGAATACTCCTACATGGATTTCTAAATTGTCTCTATTGTTAAACATGTTCTGTAACTCCTGAAGTCTGAGTGTGAATCAGGGTGTTGATACTTATTTTGCTAACCAGTACTATCTCATCTCATTGTGCTTTCTCTTCTCATCTCTACCTACCTTGAACTTAGGGTAGAAGATCTTCGGTGCAGGAATTGTTACCCAGTGCTGTATTGATTAGTCATCTGGTGTAATGGAGTCTTTGTGTGAATAGGGCTCCTTGTCCTTATCAAAATCCAAACAGTGAAATATCTTAAGGTGAAAACATCATGATCATTACAAACATTTTTGTGGAGTATTATCAACTTGTGAATTTGCAGGAGGAAAAATGATACTTTAGGTCTGAAAAAATGTAGTGCCTGTGTAGTGTGTCATTAACTGTACTCAGAAAATTTTAATTAGGCATATATCTTATTAGCACCCTGTTTATATTGAAACATGTTTTGTAAAAGGTATGTTTTTGTTCTTTGAGTCACAGTGTAGCAATAGAAAGGCTTATGTGGCGAAATGGTGTGTTTCTTACCTAGTGGATTGAATTGCTGCAAAGTTCAAAGTTAACTCTGAATTTAAAGATGTACGCTGCTTGTTTATTTCTGAAACTTCTGTGGAAACAATCTAAATGGAGTGCTCTGAGAGCTGTGTGCCCCCCACATACTGCATTTTTTTAATGTTGAAGTAGTACTTACCTGGAGTGTATGCCTTTATTAAAAAAAAAAAAAAAAAAAAAAAAAAAACAAAAACCAACCCAAAACAGAACATAAGCGGGGTGGTGGTGGTATGGGGGACGATTTCTTTTGCAAATCACTGACCTTAATACAGCACAGGTTGGATCTGTTATTGCTGTTGGAAGACAATGGGATATATCTTACCTTTTTTGATGACAGTCAAGCTGTAATATATTCTTCCATCTTTAAGCTGATCTCAGAAATACAACACCTTAGATTCCTTTTACATATTATGTACACAGATTGTAGAGTTAAAGAAATCCACTTTGGAGCCTTTCATAAACAAAAGTAATTAAGTTTCCCAAGGAAATTTTTTGCTGGATTACTGATTTTTTTGTACCTGTTTTACACAATGTGAATTACTTATTACTTGTCAAATTGTGATCTTTTGCCTCTTTGCATATGTTTACAACACAGCCTGATAGATTCAGGAAGGGCTTGAGAATTGCCTAGAACACGTTCAGTAAATCACATTAACAGGTTGGGATTTATTATGTTAACTTTTAGGTAGTCTAAACTGTTTTGCTGGCATACTCTTTTCTTTAGATCAGTTTAAACTGGGAAAGCAAAACAAGAGCTGCAACTCAGCCTTATAATTTTTACAGGTCACACCTGAATAGGAGCCCATGTTTTGTCCAGGATTTACAGAGTGAAGGGGTATCTAAATCACTCCATTTGAGAACAAGTCTGTCATAGATTATCAGCTTTAGTTGTGAGTTTCCTTACTTTTTTCTCTCAAAACAAGCACTGCAGGTTCCATTATATAAAGAGCCTTAGCATTTGAGGAATCTTTTGACTGCAGATAACAAGAATGGATTACAAGAAACAGGACAGCAGAAAATATAGGATAATTAAGTGAGTTAAGTTTCAAACCAGCTGAGCTCTGTCTTAATTCTTTAACTCACCTCCACAGTAAAACAAAGAGAAGATGGAGAGAAAAATAATGTAAAGGCAACATTTTCCAGTTTTGCAGCTGTGTGAATTGGTAAATTGTACATAGGACACTTGTAAATAGGAATAATTAGATCATTTTTCTCTCCAATATTAAGTGATACGGTAATGTTTCATCTTTATCTCATTTGCGTATTTTTTAATGCAAAATGTGTCTGCAAATGTGGCTAACGACCCTGGGCAAAATATGCTCTAGAGCTGGCCTCCCATCCCTGTGCTGGGGTGGTGGGCAGCAGTGGAACTGCCTCCCACCAAAGGATCTAGGGGAGTTTGGGTAGAAATGTCAGCAGCTTGGCAGCTGCCGGCTCCTGTGGGTTGAGGACAGGCACCAGGGTGTCAGTGAGGGATCATGGTGCTGGAGCACAGCAACGCTGACAAGAAACGCAAGGAAGATGCAGTCAGGGAGAGCCTATGTCTGGATCCTTGCACAGCTTTACTGGGACAGAGAAACTTGGCATTTTTATCAAAACGAAGTTGGTTTAAAACTGGAAAACAAACCTTAATTAACTTTTCAGAGACTAATGTTTAGGTTTATCGTGGTATATGTATTGTATATTTATTTTTTTTTCCACAGAAACCTGCTAATATTTTAGTTATGGGTGAAGGTCCTGAGCGAGGAAGAGTAAAAATTGGTATGTTTATATCTTTGATAAGTCCCAGTGTAGCATTTAAGTTAGAATGTTCTGAAAGTGCAGTTGTACCGCCTAAAGTAGTCACTGTAATACTAGTATGTGCCCGGCCACATTGCCTAAATGCTGTTTTCTGAGTGACTGGCTTCATGATATTAGCCCCATGCATCAATTCTGATGATGAAATGCTGTAGCCTCATCAATAAAACGTGGAAAATGTCATTATATTTTGTTTAAGTGGGTGTTTGTGTGGGGTGGGAGATTTATGTGGGAATAAAAGATGATAGCTAGCTAGGGGGAAAGGAGGAGAAAGAAAGGGGATTTTAAAATTTCCTCCATTTACCTCTGTAATGCCATGACATTACCTTGCTGCTGCTTATAAAAATCTAAATAGGGAATTACTCGTTTCTACAAACGTTAAATGTTTTTAAATGGAATCAAAGGTGTTATTTAGACTACAAAATGTTCTTGAAGGAGTAGGCAGGTCCCTTGGAGATAGACACAAGGGATCTTAAAACTTAAGAAAACAGAGTAATCCACCCAAAATGCTTAGTGAGAGCAACTGCTAAATGCTCAACCTGGGATTTAGTAGGGAAGGAAAGACCCAATGCTTTCCCACTATTGTAATGTTTTGTTGTGGGAGTCAGTGTTCAGAGTGAGAGGATAATTTATAGAACTTCAATTGTTTTAAATTAAATACATAAATAAAAATTAACAGTAGTCTAACAGTAATAAACTGTATCGGGCTGTGCATTATTGTGGCAGTGCTGTGACAGCAGGCTGCTAATGCACAGCCTGCTTACATTTGTTACGGTAGGGCAGCCCTGTTTGGAAGGGTTTTTAAAGCTAGTTCATCTTTTTCACTTCCCTCTGGCTTTCTTTTATGAGATTATTCTTCTGCATTGTTGCTCTGTTCTCTTACTATTATGTTTATCTGAACTATATTATTAATCACTAGTATAATGATTCAGGATAGGATTTTCTTGAAGCATTCAGTGCTGCTCTAGTCCTTCCCTTGCCCTTTGAAATTCAGGGAGCAGATGGGCTAGGGCTGAGTGCTTCTGCAGATCCTACCCTGAAAGTTTTTAATGCCCTTCCAAGCTTTAAGGTTGACAGTAGGGTTTGAAGTCTTCTGCACAGAAAACAGGCACAGCATGGACAGCAGAAGGGAAAATTCCTTCATTTTACCTTACTCCTCATGGAGCAGTTGCTTCCAAAACAGAGAATGTAGGTCATCCTCTGGGCATATTCACTTTTGACAGTGGTGGTGGTAATTGCTGTACACAACTGCTTGCTAGTTATTGCACGTAGACCACCCATTTATTTCTTAACTTAAAACTTTGAATTAATTTGGGAATAACTTAGAAAACAACTAAATTAAGTCACTCTGTTAATGGGCAGGTGAAAGATTCTGTATTGGGCCGCCAGTCCTCTGAGCCATCCATTCCCAGTGGGGGAAGAGGGAGGGGAACCCTGGATTTTTAAGTGTGTTATCAAACTGTAGAAGTTTTTTTTCTTATTTTCTAAAGATATTGGCACAGCAATAAGTAAAAGAATGCAGAAGTTATATCCATACCAAGGGCTTCCACTTTTCCAGTGTAACTAATTTTTCTAAAAAATACATAACTGGGACTTAAATTAAAATAATTTTATAGGTTCTTTGTGTCATTCTGGGTCATAAATTCACTTTCTGCTGATAATTTTCCTTATTATTCATAGTTATTAGTGACTTGATCAATTTTGAGTAATTATTTTAATGTAGAAAATGGTAAAATGTTTCTCTTTTTAAATGCATTAAAACAATCATAAATAGGAATGCACATGAAAAAATAATTAAGAATTCTGTAGTCAAGTTAGACCCATATTTACACTGCAGTTTCCCCTCAACGAGTGAGCTATATAGCATGTAGGTCCTTTTCCCTTGGAATGGCTACTCATCTCATTTCATTTGAGTCTTTCTCAGCATGTGAATATCCCTACACCACAGTCCCTCTGTCTTGGGGTTCGGGGAGTGGTGGGTTGGGAAAGAGATCTGGTGGGAGAAGCTGCGTATTTTAGTCTCTGCCCATTTTTTTCCTGTAAGATTTATATTTGGCAGTTCAGACAGCTTTCTAGGCAGCTGTAATAATACCAATTCTAAAAAGTAGTTTTTAATGATATAGTGCCCACAGCCAGAATTTTAAAATTATAGCCTAAATGGTATTCAGTAGTGGTATATTGATATTGGAAATACATCTTGACATAAAATCAGCAGGGAGGCAGATGCTGTAGGCTTAGTTGCTGTTTTTGTGTGAAGGAGGTCTTGCTACAGCTGACTTCACGAGGAGGGAGCTTTTGTCATGTGCATGTATGTATTATAAATCATTCTAACCTTTGCAGAACCTGCATTTTGCTCACTTTTGAAAACTGCTGCTTTTTGAAGAACTATCCTGTAATAACAGAGTATTTTACCACAGAGTATCAGTAAAATGAGTCAGGATTTACCAGTGTCCTGAGAAGTGAGTTGATGCACTTCTTCAGAACGGTGGTTAATTCTTTGTTCTAAATGGCTTATGTTAGTAATGATTTATAATTATATACTTTATAGATGATGCCATCCAGTAACTTCTACAAAAGCTTTAAGAAATATCTGCTTACAGAGTTCATATCTGCTACAGTCTGCGTTTGCACTTTATTTAGCAGCGATGATAGCGCTAACAAGTAAACTCAATCAGTTTGTTTAAAAAAAAAAAGAAAAAATTGGTAGTTTTCCTCAAATTTTAAAGCATCTCTCTTTAAATTTTGCAGCTGATATGGGCTTTGCCCGATTATTTAATTCACCTCTGAAGCCTTTAGCAGACTTGGATCCAGTAGTTGTAACCTTCTGGTATCGAGCTCCAGAGTTGCTTCTTGGAGCAAGGCATTATACCAAAGCTATTGGTAAGTAAATTGGACGAAAACCGACTATTTTGTTCTTTGTGTAATCTGAACCCAAATATTGAAGTATTGATAAATAATTCAAAGGACAGTTGCTGAGTTAAAGGTACGTTACTTGCTTCTTGAAGAAATATTAATCTTTTAACAAGTCTTTTAGTTTATTGTGGGCTCTGGCTATATATAGGAATGTAATATTTCTGGGTTTTGGTTCCAGATGCCCTGCGATACAATCTTAAGTTTTTGTGGCTTTCACACAAGACTTTCATAAATGCTGTTAAATAAAAATATGGATGTGTCTTTGAACTGCTGGTAGAATTCATATTATGATGACTGTGAGGCACAGTGCATTAGTTTTATTGCAGAGGTTATTATCTAGTGTAATAAATACATGAAATAAGGAACGTACAGAATGGAAAATATATTGGCTGCACTGAAACTAAACTGTAAAATCAAGCTCCATTTTAGCCTGTCTGCGTCTTTTTCAAAGATGGATGACCGATGGCCAGAGCTGTTGTGTGCTGGGGCCGTAGGACGGGGAACAACCCAACAGAAGGCTGGAGAGAGGTTCACCTTTAACTGAATGTGAACAGCTTTGCTATGGAAGGGAGAGAGACTGTAGAGAAAAGGATTGGGAAGTTTTTCTCTTGCTGGCTGTTTTAAAAGATATACTAGAGCCTGGCATCCAATTTTTGGGAAATAACTTCCCCTGCAATGCTGCACTTGGTTTACACAGACATGGAGGTTGTATGTCAGCATACTGCCATTTCTGTAACCTGAAATTCTTTCCTCAGAACTGTCTTTTTTTTTCTTTTTTTTTTTTGAGAATGTCATTGTTTTTGTCAGAAATACTAATCTTTATGCCTCAAATGTATTTTCATTTACTTCTCTGTTAATGCTGTGTTTCTTTCATACCTCAAATACATTTCTTTATATGTTCCTTTAAACTGCTTAATTCATTATATTTGCATGTTCCCTCACTTTACTGGCACTTTCTTCTGTTTGCAGCATGTGAAAACTGCATGGGCAATCATAGCCTTTAGTACATAATTTTTTCAGTGTAGATAAAAACTGACTGTGTAAAAACACTGACTAATGGGGTTATGCTCGCTGCATCATCTGCTTTTGTCCTTGTTCATGACCTTTTCTTATTCATTCAAGGTTCAGTGTAGCATTACTTCAAGTTAAAAATTGCAATTGTGTATACTAGAAAGAATCGATAAAACAACTGGGAAAATGCAGGCTATCTGATTTGAAGATTGGGATGCAACAGTTAAAACATTAAGGCTGTGGAGGTTAGGTTTTTGGGTCTTTTTAAATGAACGTTATGAAAAAAAGAGGGTGATGTGAGCATAGAGAAATTTTCTTGTTACTCTCTTTCTGTGAGGTTTTATAAATAGCATTTGGTTTGTTCCAATATTGTGGCTTTTCAGCTTATATATCTTGGGTCATTTAATATACAACTCAGTGGTTGATCAGCGAGGACACCCTTCAAGGCAATGAATGGCCAAGATGCTGGTTGGCTTTTCATTGTGTTTTATGCCTTCACAATTACCCAAATAGTTTCCTTTGCTTTTTTTTCTTAACTAGATTAAATTTTTACAATGTTAAATGGTAACTACACTTCAAAAAGCCCACAAAAACTTGTATGATACTCTCTCAGTTCCTGTGTAGTTACTGAGTAGTGTACTTCCATCTGTAGCTAAAAGAAAAGGTTGAGGAAGTGTTACACCTCTACAATATAAACTTGAAATTTCAGTGCAAGAACCTTATCTCTGATAAGCTAATCCCTAACATTCTGCCTCACCCTGATGCTTTCAGAAAGATTAATTTGATTTTTCTTTTTAATTTCTGTTCTCCTTTTTTTAAAGATATTTGGGCCATAGGGTGTATATTTGCAGAGCTGCTAACATCAGAGCCAATATTCCATTGTCGACAAGAAGATATCAAAACTAGTAACCCTTATCACCATGACCAGCTGGACAGAATATTCAATGTAATGGGATTTCCTGCAGGTACATACTGTATTTTTTTTATCACTACTTTTCAAAGAAAGATATCTGTATGGCTTTCTTTGCATATGAAGGTGGCAGCTGATCAAAGCAACAAAACTGTTCAAACACAATCTTTATTTCATTAGTTATAAATATAGAATCTAATAGTCAAATTATATATATTCCCTATTATTAATGATAGGATTGTCTTTGTGTGTGCAGGTATCAGTGTTTTATTACTTTAAAAGATTTTGTTTAATGGTGGATGATTAAAAATCAGGAGTATTTCTGCATTTCTTCAGTACTGCCTATAGATTTAGAAAGCAACTGATAACTACATGAAACAAAGCAAAATATATATGTTTAATGAATATTATGCAGTTGTTTAACTTATGCTAAATTAAACATATCGTTTGGAAGTAAGGGAGGATATTTAATTTTTTTTTTCCCCTGGTAGAAAGCTTGTGGTGTGGAGAAAAATTCTTTATTTCAAACCAGAAAAACAAACTGTTTGCATGAACTGAAACAAATTACAATGTGGATATCACTTGTTGTATTTTCCCCTCAGTTTTGGTTATATCTTGTGTTTCTACAGGCTGCCTTGCATCTCTTCAGTTAAAGCTTCGTCTTCTAGGGTTCACATGATTGCAGATGTCAGGATAACAGGGACTTTTTTTTTACTTTTTGGTTATCTTTCTCACTGCTTGTGTTCCCTGCTGTTGTCCATTCACTGTTAACAATGTTTTTCTTTTCTGTTCGTTTGGACTTTCCTCTTTCTATCACATGAATTTTTGTGGTCTGTATAATTGTGTGGTTCTAGAATTTTGTTATTAAATGTGCTGTTATTTTTCTCTTTGACTTTTTTTTGTGTATGTACTTCATTGCTTCTCAACTGCTCTATGAGATTTCTGGAAATGTTGCTTTTGCATATCGTGCACTTTTAGTTTCTGGAAAATCCTCCTTAGTTTTGCTTCTTTAAGCAGCACTGTTATTTTCTGCTTTTAGCCTAGAATTTTACATTTTTATGCTTTTCTTACTTCTTTTGGGTTTTACATTGATTTTCTATAGCTTACATAAATAGATGATACTCTCATTACTGTTCCCTGATTGGGGGATCCTTTGAAGATCCTTAGTTGTTACCAAGAAATATTTTTCATTTAATTGCAGCAATTTTTTTTTTTGCTTTTTAATTGACACTTGCTGTATTTGAAATAGTTTCACATATCTTTGGGAAAGAGGAGAACATTTTGTTTAACTAAGTAATAATTAAATAGTTAATCTCTGATTTATTTATTCACTCAATGCTTTTAATCTCAGTGTTCTGCAGTTGTGATCAGTCTTAGTAAAGATTTGAGTTGAACCAAACTACTTGCCCACAGAGCCTTTTCAGGAGTTAGACTGTAATATGTTTGAGGATAGATGCTGTTAGTAAGTTTTTAGTTCAATTTTTAAATCCATTTTGGCCTTGGCTTCAGATGAGATGAAATATTCTTCAGTTTGAGTGTTCAAATTTTACTTTTTCTTAACTTTTTTTGGCTAACAGCATTTCTTTTCAGTTGAGACAGCAGGACCCTGCACAAGCACCTCTAGGCATTTTCCTGTAATTAAAAGTGCTATAAGAATGAAGAATCCCTTAGAAGGAGACAGCGTTTGCCGGAGTCTTATGTACTCCTGTCCTGAGATAGAACTGTGTCTAAATAAGTTAAATAACAGTCTTGAAGGGTTCAAGCACAATGCCTGATGCATTTTTCTTCAATGTTGTGTTTGGGGTGTATGGTGATCTTCACTGTAGCTGGCAACTGTTTTTTCAAGTTCTTGAGTTAATCAGCACACAGCTGGAACCTCTTAGGTGTTGGTAAGATTTTTTTGTGAAAAGGTGATGAAGGAATCTGAGCCAAAGAATATAAAGAAATAAGTAACTGCAAGGTTAGAGAAGCAGACTGCAAAAAAAATTAATGAATAAGGGCTATGGAGATACTTGGAAAACCTTTGTTTTACTTGGGGAAAAGGGAAAAAACCAAGTTAATACTGATTTTACAGATAAAGATTGGGAAGACATAAAAAAGATGCCCGAACATTCAACTTTAATGAAAGATTTCCGGAGAAACACGTAAGTCTGAGTTGAGCTTTCTTAAAAAAACATATCTCCCTCCTACACTCAATTTCTTGTAGCTCAGGTTCTTTTCTGTGTAGATGCCAAACAAGGACTATGAAATGGTTATGACTTAGATTGTGAAATGAGAAATGGAGTTGTTTGTAGTGGTGAACTTGGCCTGTTGAGGTGGTGTGAATCAGAAGGGAAGCCAGAGACAGCCTGTAAATGGCAGTGTAGCAGATGTGAAACAGGTAATGACAGTAAGACCTCACACAGCTCGGAAGTTTGCAAAGCAGAGATTGTTACAGCTGTTCTCAAATCTGTGGTCCTGGAAATGATTTTTCTGTAATAGCTGCATAAAAGGGGTCTGGTAACCTTATACCATTTCCAACAAACAGTGGGTATAATTTTCAGGGTTAGTGTCTGGGATAGCTTACAAAGGCTAAAGAAAAAAATAACTTTTAGCTTTACTGTCACACTGACAGTGTCTAATACCTGCACTTAAAATGCCACCCTGTTGCTTGATTTCCATGGTGAGGGATTCGGGGCTGTACAGTTACCTAAATTTCTTGCATCTACCATGCTATTGTAACCATTTAGAAACCTTATTTTTGAGCTCCTCTTCAAAAAAGTTCATTAATTTTCTTGTAGCA
Organism: Pyrocephalus nanus; assembly: GCA_038380795.1. NCBI lineage: Eukaryota > Metazoa > Chordata > Aves > Passeriformes > Tyrannidae > Pyrocephalus > Pyrocephalus nanus. Next base: position 46,478,815 of record CM076259.1, read on the forward strand.
ACCTGTATGTTGCAGGAGAGTGTTCAGATGGGCTTAGTATTTATCTCCATCTTTACTGTTTTGAGACATATACAGAATCAAATAATATAGTAGTAAAATTGCCAACAGGCAGTTTAAATCCAATTGATAGTTTGCTGTCTGCATGTGGGTTAAAACTGTGCTTTTTGTGTGGATGTGATGTGTTTTTACAAGCATATGAGGGAAATAGATGCCTTTATGTAGTGTCTGATTTTTAAGCAGTCACTGGTGTTAGTTGTGGTTTTTCCCTGCTTAGTGGATTTGCAATGGAGACTAAACTGTTCTTATTAATATGTTTTGTGGCTACTAAGAAAGTTTGGCAGTATCAGTGATTTGCATATTAGAAATGTCACTTTTATTTCTTTTTTTAGGTATACCAACTGCAGCCTTATCAAATACATGGAAAAACATAAAGTTAAACCAGATAGTAAGGCATTCCACTTGGTAAGTTCCTGTATACATAAAAAAATCAAACACCTCCTATAAGTTACAGTTCTTGAAAGTAAGAGTTGAGCTGGAGTCAAGTACACTGTGACTAACTTTATTTTATAAATAAAGGTGGGAATAATTGATACTCTGCAATCTGAGAATTGCTAAGTCCCTGTATCTTTCCACACTGATAAAATTATTCTGAATGTCATTCACTAGATTAGGTTCAGTATCGAGTAACTTTGAAGTTTTTGGCCTTCAAGTCGTGTTTAGCTCTCAAATTTGCAGTGTTGCTGCAATTCTTAGCCATTTTGCTGCTTTGCATACTTTCAATAGCTTATTTTTTACTTTTAAAAGGTTCCTATATGCCTCATTTTTTTTTTACATATTCATTATTAAGCTTTTGGGGAGACCTTATAGCAGTATTTAAGGGGGGCACGTGTAGGAAGGCTGGAGGACTTTTTGCAAGGGCAAGCAGTGATAGAACATGGAGTAATGGATTTAAGCTGAAAGAGGGTAGATTTGGATTGAATATTAGGAATAAATTTTTGGTTGTGAGGGTAGTGAGGCACATCAATGGGTTGCACAGAGAAGTTGTGGATGCCCTATCCCTGGAAGTGTTCAAGACCAAGGTGGATGGGACTTTGAGCAACCTGGAAGGTGCCCCTGCCCACAGCATGGCGGTTGGAACTACATGATCTTTAAGGTCTCTTCTAACCCAGACCATTCTATGATATGATTCTGTGATAAAAGCTTGTATCTTAGACTTAAAAATAAAATCAACTTGAGACTTGAAGATGTAGTTTGGAAAGTTTTAATATGTCTTCCCAGTGCACTAATCTTATATAGATTTCTTATGAATACTTCATAGAACCTTTACAACAGTCATTTTCTTTGAAGAATGTATTACATTTTTTTATGAAGACTCCAGTTAAAATTATGCACTTGCTCAGCCCTGGCAGTGTCTGCTTTGTGTTATTTCAGAAATTACTATATTAAGCCTTTTTCTCTGTTTTTTAAAGAACATTCAAGACTATATATTATATGTATTATATTATATATATTTATATATATATATAATTATGCATGGAGAAGAAAGAATTTAAGGGTCTTTAGTCTTTCTGAATGGACATTCTCCTTATTTTGACTTTTCCCTCTCAGATTTAATGTTTTCTGGCTACAATGATAAAATAAATAGATTATTTGGGAGTGGGTCAGGAACAAGGGAAATAAACAGGAAGTTTTTTCATCTCGGAGCTGAGAGGATTAAATTGGAGAAAAGGGAAGATGGTTAAGAGGCCTGGACGTCTGAGGACCATGTGGCTTTTATTCAAGTCATTGGAAGCTCTACCTTCTCTGATGATCAGACCCAAGGGTTTTTAAGCAGCTTTCTTTTAGAATGTATCACTGCAGTTCAGCACTAGAGTTAAATAAAATCACTCTGGTCTACCATTCCTAATTCATGAGACCCCAACTGGAGTGCTGTGTCCAGAGGAGGGCCATAAAGATAATCAGAGGGCTGGAGCATCTCTCCTATGAAGACAGGCTGAAAGAGTTGGGGTTGTTCAGTGTTGAGAAGAGAAGGCTCCTGGGAGACCTTATAGTACTTTGCAGGCTCCTGAAGGGGGCCTGCAAGATGGTTGGAGAGGGACTTTTTTTATAGGACAAGAGGTAATGGCTTTATACTGAAAGGAGGTAGATTTAGACTGTATACTAGGAAGAAATTCTTTACTCAGAGGGTGATAAGGCAGTAGAACTTGTTGCCCAGAGAAGTTATGGAGACTGCCTCATTGGAAATGTTAAGGACAGGCTGGATGGGGCTCTGAGCAACCTGTTCAAGTGGAACGTGTCCCTACTTATTGCAGGGGGTTGGACTAGATGACCTTGAAAGGTCCCTTCGAACCCAAACTACTTTATGATCAAAGCTTGCTAGTACATTATGGAAAGTTTCTGAATGTTTTGGTACAACACCTGTGAGTGGAACTGAGTGTCCTGAGCTTTGCAAATGAAAATGTGTTCTTTCATAGGAAATGAAGTTACTATTTTCACACAAGAGAAGAATGTAGCTATGCCATTTATGGCTAGGATTTTGAGTTCAGACACACTTGTATTGTCTTTCAGGAATATAGTGAAGTTTCTTCAAATGGTTTTGGTAATACAGAGCTTTTTATCTTTTATTTTTTTGCAGCTTCAGAAATTGCTCACTATGGATCCAATAAAGAGAATTACCTCAGAACAGGCTATGCAGGATCCCTATTTCTTGGAAGATCCTCTTCCCACGTCTGAGTAAGTGGTCAGTTTATTAATCTATCAGTACATTCCGAGGTGCTTTAGAACTGTGTGCTTTCTCTCTTCCTTAAATATGTTTGTGAATATTGAGCTAAATACTTACTGTCTAACAACTGAAGAAACCACTTAAATGCCATTCGTGGTTTTTAAAATTAAATAGCATTTTTATTAATCTCTTGCTTTATGCAACTTTGATCCTATTAGTTGCAGCACTAATCTTATTATTTACTGACAGATTGATTATGCATGCTACAGATCTTGGTAGACAACTGCTAAGTGCCTGCAGGTCCACTTCCCTGCTCTAGAATGCCAGATGACATTCTCTAATTAGTTTACATTTTTCTGTCTTAGCCTTTGTTGTAAATTCAGTGGGTGGGGAGAGTCAACTCTGTGTCTGTGCTGTCATCCTAAACAACTCAAAGCCGTTTTCTGCAGACACTCCTCAATTTTGTTTGCGCAGGCAGATTTACAAAAGGGAGAAAATTTATGGACGATGAATGATTTCATTAAAAATTAAGCCCCCCTCCCAAAAGACTAGCCAGAGAGCATTATTATACACCTTTTAAGGAAAACTATTTGTATATCTCTACCCTTATCTGGGGAAGAATTTATAAAATATGTATATTTATAAGCAATTAATTAAAAATGAAACTATTTCACTAAAACCTGCTAGATTATTTATAGTATTTCCTGACCTCTCTCCATGATTTAGAGTCATGTTGATTAAAGTCATGATTTAAAGACTGGCTGTTGCAGAGACTTCTTTTAGTACGGTGTTTGGCTTTTTTCTCAGCTTTAGGTTGCCCTTTTAATGTGAATACACAATGAGTATTGCTAACAGGTATACAGAGACTTAATTATAAATACGTTCTTCTGATTAAGGACAGGTAAATATTAGCTGGCACTAGCAGTAGCAAATCCACGTGGACCATGAGATATGAATTGACAGGTGACATTTCTAGTTAAACTTTTTTCCAGGTGATTTTATTAATAGTCAGAGGAGTTTCCAGGATTGTTTTTAGTTATTCCTGAGATTGTGAACAGCTGGATTAAAATAACTCTTTGTGCCTGTGCAGGTACCTCATGGGTGGCATACCTTTCCAGCCAGCAGTTAGGAGAAACCATAAAAAAATCTATTAGGACTTTAGGTTAGTGTATAAGAGTCAACTGAACATTAAAATCAAATGTGAATAGGTTTTTACTAAGTTTAGACTATGATGATTGTAAGACAGGCAAAACTTCTCCGTTAGGTGTTAAGTGATGGCTCAGGCAATTTGAAACTAGCGTGGGTAAAGTATGAATCTTACAGGTCTAACCCTTCTGTTCTAATACAATGATAAATAGACTTTTTTGGGGGGCAGTGTTTTTGCAGGTTGTCAAATCCCTTACCCAAAACGGGAATTTTTAACAGAAGAAGAACCAGATGATAAAGGAGACAAAGTAAGTACTAGAAGAACAGTATCATCACGTTTCACTGGCTTTCACACTATTTCCTGATTTCATGTTATTTCACGTACTGCTTTTGAGTTGAAATTTTTCTTTGTGTTTAAACAATTGAGAAGAACCAGCAGCAGCAGCAGGGCAATAACCATACTAATGGAACTGGTCATCCAGGGAACCAAGACAACAGTCACACACAGGGACCCCCACTGAAAAAAGTGAGAGTTGTTCCTCCTACCACTACCTCAGGTGGACTTATTATGACCTCAGACTATCAGGTATTTGTTTTATTCACGTATTGTTTATTTGCTTCTCTTGTTTACAGCAGTGTTTCTTCAAGCTAAAAAAGTAATTTTTTTAAGTGTCACTATATTAACTGGTATTTTTTGACATCTTTCAAGTTTTTTTCAGATTCATTTAGTTGATGGTTTGTTGATATGCTGATGCTTTTTAGGGTAGCAGTAAGGAAACTGGGATCAGATATTACTGCAGTGACTAATTTATTACCTTCATATTAGAGAATGCTGATTGTGGACCAGGAGCCTGTTGTGCTGTGCACTGTATCACTTAAAAATGCCATTTTTTACTTGAACAAGCCCATAGTGGTAGGAGGCAAAGGATATTGCAGTAAGCAAGCTGTGAAATAAGAATCTGAACAAGAGTTTTAGTTGGGCAGATAGATGTGAAAACAGTATTTTGGATGACAAAGAAAGACTTGGCATGATGCAGTCATAATCTCTGTTTTGAAGATCAAGGGAGATTCCAGGCTGAGTAAGCCAAATATTACAGATCTGAAGACAGGTGAGATGGTGGCAATCAAAGAGTGAGGAAGATGAGGTGTAGGGGGAAAAAAACTTGAGGAAAACATGAAAAATGTATTCTAGCCTTCCTACGTTTGAGCTTGTGGTCAGACATTAGGAATCAGAGCCTGGAGCATAAGAATATCTTAGTCATCCTAAGGAATGATACCTGAGTTATTTGGGTTACTACTGGAGACTGGGGAGAAGAGAGTTAAGGACAGAACCTTTAGTTTAATTGAAGCTAAGAAATTATGAAAGAGGAGCAGGGAAGACTTGAAATGATACACGTAGGGGCAGTTAGAGAATGGCAGATTTTTGGAAACCTAGGGAATAGAAGATTTCAAGAGGGACGCATGCTTCTGGAAATGTTAGTCTGCAGGAACTATTACATCCTGGTTCATATGAAATTCATAGTACAGGAGGCCAGTTGGTAGAGAGTCTTGGATGGAAACAAAAGAAAAGGAAGTAAAAATTTTTTTTGGTAATGTTTTCAGGTAATTTAAAGATTAATATCTGAATCTGAGACCCTGATATTGGAAACCCACTTAGCTGTGCTTATATTCTGTAGCAAAACACAGAGAGTTAAAGAATCGTGTCAGTAAAACTACAGTCAACCTGCTTTTTCATTTTTATGCTGCTTCTCCATGAACACCAGTGGGCTTTGAAATCTTGCAGTTCAGAGTTTGTTCCTGAGAGCACCAAATATCCTTAAAGGATGCCTGGAGGCATTACCTTTATCCTTACCTAAATCTGTATACTTCCAGCATTGGCCAAAACTTGAAAGCACTAAAAAAACGTAAAATAAGGTAACCTTCAGGAACTTTATTGTGAGACTCTTCATATAGTCCCCAAGTGCCTTTGTTCAGTTTATCCCAGAACATGAATAACACATTTTTTCAAGTTTTCAAGTCATTCTCCTTGAACAATGTACATTTTCAGAGCTGTTTGAGACAGTGGTGAGCCTTAACTACAGTGCTGCAGGGTGGGGTGCCTTTAAGTATAAACGTCATCTTCCTTTTAGTTAGATTATCCGTCTCAGACAATCTTGCAGGAGTTTCATCCCTTTCAATTTGGCAAGGTGCAGTCGATTGCTGGTTTGGCCTTTTAAGTTGGCTCTTTCTACCACTTCTTAAAAACACACACACACACCAGAAGGCAAATGCAGCTGTAACTTTCTTAATCTTGCCCTCAGGTGGAGTCACATATCTAAGGAGGTTGATGGAGTGATTGCATGTGCTGTGTCAGGGAGCCCCATTTATGTGCCCTATTTACACACCCTTCACCTTCTTTTGCTGCTGCATTGTGGCATTTTTAACAAACCTCAGCTTTGACTTCTGTGAGCCAAAGCTGAGGTTTGCTAGTTGACAAGTCAGAGGGCTCAAATTGCCTCAGCAGGAGTTGACATTAGTTTATTTTCAGCTCATGCTCAGCAGAACTGTAGTCATCTCAGAGATCCATCCCAGGATTACAGCTGGGGGCAGCCCTTGTTGATAAACGTGATTTCAGAATACTTTTTCTTTGAGGTAGTGATAACTGCTGCTTTGCTATCTCAGTAGCTCGTACGAGTTGCTTGTCTGCTCCTGACTAATCTCTTTGCTGTCTCTCTCGGAGTCAAAATACTGGATTTTCAAAAAAAACCCCATCATCTTCCCCCTAGCTTTGCAAGAAGGCAATGGGTAGATTTTTTCTGAATAGGTTATTTGGAAAACATGGTAATCAAAGAGAGGAGACCCAAAGGTGCTAGCACTAGAACGAAAGCAGTTAAGAGTTGCCTCTTGATGGTTTCTGGTCTCCCTGAAAAAAATTCCTCACATTTTTTGCTTCTGATTCTGCAACTTGAGGAGACTGCAGACAAACATTACTGTACAGCCCTCTGTTTTAATCAAACACCTGTTCCTTTGTTCGTTTGATTTGCTCAAATTCCCCAAATAAAGCTTGTGAAGAAGGATTGCCATCTTCTGGGCAAGGCACACTAAGACAGTTTCTCCATTCACTCAGAAGCTGAATTATCCTCTGCAGGGCATGTTGACCTTGTATCCTTTTCTGCCATGCATAAAAATAGTAGACACATGGCACACAAACTTCCTTGACTTATTGTTCAAATCTGCAGTGTGACACTCCCAAAGGCAATGTGATTAAACAGGCTAGAGCAACTCCACTACTCAGAGGTTTTGCTTGTGATAACCCCTCTGGGTGCTTAATGGTATTTAGAAAGGATTCTATATTTGCTTTTGTTCTTAAACAAAAGCCATTTGTTGCACTAGGTGTCATGAAAGAATGCCTCTGTCTTAAAATAAGATTTCTTTTAGAAGTCAGGATGTGAAGAGTGTTTACAACTGATATGAATGGTCAGTTTTTAAGTGGTTAAACTTGCGATAGTTTCCTACATACAGGAGCCACTCTTGGGCAAAATGAATGTTCGAGATTTTTGCTCTCTGAAGTACATTCTGTATTTGTAACATGGGGAAGGGTGACCCAGAGCTGTGATTCTTCTGTTGATGAGTGACTTAGTCCTTCTCTCAAGGCTGAAGGCAAATGCCACAGAAGTTCAGTCACTGTGGTAACAGTGAAGTTCAGCAGTGCTGGTTTGTTCCCACTGGCATTAACTGCTGGTCCAGCCATTTCTTCTCCTTTTCTCTAGAGAGTTATAGTATGTTAGCTCAGTCTTGTGATCGTGTGTTAACAAGTAGAATTTGCCTTTTTATTTCTGCCATCATCTCAGCATCCTGGGAATAGTTTCCATTCTAAATGCAGAAAGGCAGGAAAAAAATAGGGTTGTTTTATTTTATGTTGTGACTTACCTGTAAATCTGTTTAAATATTTTACTTTCTCGGGATGTTGGTTCGCCACAATTTCACTTATTCAGATCTCAGTGGCAGTGTCCTAGTCCTGGAATAGTCACTTCAGATAAGTTTCCAGACCTTTACCAGAAGCAGCTTCTTCTAAAAAAAACCTGATATGTTTTGTGATATCAGGAGTTCAGAAGCTACACTGCAGTTTCTATAATGCTGCAAAGTTTCTATGTGTGTAAACCTTTACATGAATGAAAAACAGCACAGTAGTGTACTGAAATTGTGTTAATTAAATATTAAATGCTCCGAAGCGGTCAGATGCTTAGATTGCAAACCTCATATCCAGTCCTTCTTTCCTTTATAACACATGATCAGTAAATAATAACTTCTAGGTAAAATTGAAGTAGGCAGGTTCTGGTTTGCTCAGAGCTTCTTGCAATGATGAATGTTCCACTCAGTGAAGAATTGTAGAAACGCTGGTTGAAAGAGGCCTCTGGATACCATCTAGCCCAGTCTCCTGCATGGAGCAGGACTGTTGCTAATGCTAACTCACTCAGGTCAGCTGGGGCTTTACTTAAGTGAGTCTTAAAAACCTTCATAGATAAAGACCTCACAAACTCTCTGGACAAGTTCTTCCAGTGTCCCTTAGTGGTCCCTCTTGCAATGTCCCACCTGAACATCCTAAGCCACAATCTGTGGCTGTTTTCCTCTGAAATATCTATTTCCATAGAGAAACATGTTGCTATTGTCTTTAAACTCTCCTTCAAGTATTTTAAGGCTGATGCTAGATGACGCCTTAGCCCAGTCACAGCCTTTACTCCTAGGTCACACAAAAGGGTGGCAGAGTATATTCTTTATATGTGAAAATCTCCAGAATAAGGCAGAGTGGCTCATCAGCAGTAAGTTGCCTCATCTGGATTTCCACCCCAACCTACCTTCTTGGTAAGGAAAGGGAGCAAGTGGAGAAGAGTGTTGCTGTGAGCAGTGGTAGCCCTGTGTGTGCAGGTGCAGTGTAGCCATCCAGAGGGTTGGGTGGAGGTTGGACAATGAGGGGTGAAGATTCACAGGAGGTAGGATGGATAACTGAAGGGTGGTAATTGTTACTTTAAATATGGTGTGTTCCTGCTGTTCATTACCTGCTGTAATCAGAGTAAGTGAAAAGAAGCCTGGAAGCATCTGCTTTGGGACTGTGTGTGCTCGGTACCTCTTGAAGAAATAGATCAGTAGGTGAAACTGCATTGTGATGTCCCTGTTGTTACAAAGGATTGCATGTGCTCTGCTTCTGCCCCTCTGCAGCGTTCCAACCCCCATGCTGCCTACCCCAACCCCGGACCAAGCACATCACAGCCACAGAGCAGCATGGGATATTCAACTACCTCCCAGCAGCCACCACAGTACTCGCATCAGACTCACCGGTACTGAGCTGCACCCCGACGATGTCGATGCACTGTCGATTGCTGATGCTGCAGGACCGGCCGCGCAGCTGTGCCTGCCTGGAACCCGGCTTGGGCCACGAGAATGTACTGTACAACCACACCTCCAACCTGTCTGACCACCACAATCCACCCCCTGCCACAGAGCGGAGTAGTGGCTCCTGAATTGTACCTGGTTTTGGGGTTAGACTTGAAAAGAAAGTGCTAGCACAGTTTGTGTTGTGGATATGCTACTTCTGTAGTTTACTTGACATGGTTCAGACTGACCGATGCATTTTTTTCAGTGACAGTCTGTAGCAGTTGAAGCTGTGAAATGTGCTAGGGGCAAGCATTTTTTGTTGTCGTATGTGGTGAATTCTCTTGATGTAACAACTTTATCTGACCAATAGTACACAACATCTTTGAACTGGTACTTGAAGCATACAGTATATGTTACCATGGCAAAAAAAGCAAACTAACTGTAACTCTCAGACAGTTTTGATAGACGTTTATTTTTAGTGACTTTTGTGGGTTGGTTCATTTTCCACCTAGATCAATGTTTTATGACCGACACGATTGCTACGATGAGATTTTTTTAAGAACATGAAAGTGTTTGCATTTTTTTCCCAGCAATTACAGATGTCCCAAAGATTAATTTCCAACATAAGTTTTTGTTTTTGTTTTAAAATCTATGACTTGACTGGTATTAAAGCTGCTATTTGATAGTAAAATAAGTATGTTGTCATTGATATAAACATGTTTGGTTCAGCAAACAAACTAAAATGATTGTCATAGACAGTGTTTTTTTTTTTTTTCTTGTTGGTGTTAATGATTTGTGAGCATGCTTTGGGATTAAAAAAGCATGAGTGATATTTCCTAAAAAGGTGCGGCATCCATTCAGATATTTTGTCATGATTTTTGAGAACCAGCTTGGTGTAGTGGATTTTAAATTTTGTTCAGTTAATTATTTTTTTAAACGTTCGCACGTTGTTTAGGGGTGCCATTCCTGCTGCAGAGGAACAAGCTGTTAGGAGAGCCTTAGAATTTATGAGGAAAAACTTACATACAATGTACTGTATCAAACTATTTTACATGAATGACACAAGTATTCTGAGTAAAAAAAAAATCAAACATTGTTAAAACAAGGTGTTATGTAATAAATTTATTTTTCATAAATCTGCATATGACCTTTGCCTGTGTTCCTTTTTATCAGCAACAACACCCCACTCCCCCATCCATACATCTATATCAGGTTGTGTCCTGAGAAACAGCATCCAAGAGGAATTTTTCTTGCAGGGTAGGCTTCCATTAACTGCTGAGAAGGATAGTTTTTCTTTTAAATAGCAGAAAAAAAGTGTCATTACTCTTGTTCTGTACATGTAGCTGATCAGCTGGAAACACATGAAAAGTGGGTTTATTATGAGCTACATTTCCTAGATCAGACAGCTCCTTTTCATCTACAAAATCTTGAGACGTTCCTGTCTGGATAGTTCTTCTGAGGTTTCTGTAACTTGTTGTGGCAGCTAGTACCACACCATGATTTTCTGACATAAATATATGCAATATACACAGAATTTTTTTTTCTGCCAGTGCTTCATGCAGTGTGAATATTGACTAGTGTGATTGATTCAGATGCACTGAGATGCTGATGGGGGTGGGGGGATGGGCAAAAGAAAAACCAAATCATTAGCCAGCCTGGAAGGCAAACCATGTTTGAGGTGGTACTCAGTTTATGGAACAAATGGATATATAAGTGGGAGTGCCTTAAACTTCTTTTTGGTTTGCTTTTCAAGTGAAAGCATTTTTTTTTTGTCCTTAATTTGTATATATATAGGCTTTAAGCTTCCCTGTTTAGTATCTCCAGACTGTTCCCAGGTTCTCAAATGGTGACAAGAGTAATTTTTCTTCAGCTAAACTGCTATTGCTCAGATTTTTTGGTTTCCTGTTGATGCATATTCATATTAATGCATAATAGGTAATATTGTTCATATTAAAGCAGACTTTGTAGTACATTGTGATGTCTCCAGTGCTTTGTTTAAAAGTAGCAGGCTGGCTTTAATTTCATTTTTGCAAGGGGAAATGCATCCAGCTGACAAAAAAGTCTCTTGCCATTAGTTTACACTTAAATTTAATTTTCCTATTAAATTATTTGAGATGAAGATGCATCGTATCAACTAAATATAATAAAACTACATTATACTCTGCATTTAGTTCTGAATAGCCTGCTACTCTCCGTAATTTCATTAATTGGTTTTCCTAGTTTTATTAGATGTACTGCAGATTACATCAACAAACTGAGATCCTGCAGGGAAGTAAAATCTTAATATTTGACTTGTACTGATGCCTGAGTCAGCTGGTCATGCAGTAGAACGAATCTGACATTTCTTTCTCCAGGACTGTGGAAAAAAAGTTTTTTCAATGCTTGCTATAACCTCTGGTACCTTCAAGATAGAGTATGATTATGTATTTACTGCAGATAAAATCAGTCTTGTCGTATTCATGATAATTATAAATTATATTCTGCATCAAATAAGCTTTTTAATACTGGCTTTAGGAATACTGAGAGCAAGGCTCAAAATTACTTTCCTGAACTGTTAAAAAGAAACCCACCAGTTCCTGTTATGCTCTTAATGTGGGTTTTACATCAGGGTGACAGAAAGGGGAGGAAGAAGAAAGCACCTTTGAGAACATTTAGTAGAAGAGTTACAAGTTCCCATGAGGAGATGGCAGCAGCAGTCGGTGTGCGAGCTGTGCCTCTTCCCTCGTCTGGCTCAGCGTTTCTTACTTGATTCAAGAACTTCAGAGTTTTTCCTTTTTCACCAACAATTATCTGGACTCATCTGAGTGCATTTCAAATAGCTGGGGTCTGGGAGCCTGTATTTGTTAACTCTGCTTAAAGAACAAATTGCTTTTGAGTAGGCTTACGTTGAAAATGGGCTACAAGCTTAACTTGGTCCTGAGGATAAACGTGCAATTGCACCTTAACCCCGGCACTCCCAGCAAGCCTGGCCCCTGGCAGCTCTGCATTTGTCATACCCAATCAAGACCCAGCTACTTTAAGAATAAACAACTTTTGCAGGGATTCCAGTTGAACAGGGTTTTTCAGCATTAATGGTGGGAGGAGCAGTCCAAGGCAAGAAAATAGGAGACTAGTTCTGTCCTGTTTTTTTCTATGCATATATAAAAATTGGAAAATACTCAATGCACTCACTGAATTGCCCATGGCAGTGCCCAAGCACTGTCCAGCTGAGACATAGGCCATTGTTCAGGCTTTCCTTTAGCATACTTTTTCAGGGGATGTTTAGGCTGGAGATTAGGAAAAGGTTTAACCAGAGGATGGTTGGGCACTGGAACAGGCTCCCCAAGGAAGTGGTCATATCACCAAGCTTGACCAGTTCAAGAAGTATTTGGATAACATTCTCAGACACATGGTGTGATTCTTGGGGCTGTTCTGAGCTGGGCCAGGAGGTGGGCTTTGATGATCCTTGTGGATCCCTTTCAACTCTGTGATTCTGTGATTCCTTCACTCTGAAGCCACTGGTGGGCCCAGTCCCTTCTGGATTTGGGGTGATTCATCTGTAAGTAGCAAACTGCTTGGGCAGCTGGGGTGGCAGGCACAATTTTTATGGGGTTTATGTTTTCCACGCTTTGCTTTCGCTGGGGAGATACTTAATGCAGGAGGTGGGTAGGTGCCATTTGCCTGTTCAAACAGTATTGCAGCCCTTGGCATCTCATTTGTGCTAGATGGGCTTCCCCAAAAGAAAGGAGCAAGTTCCTCTGTGTTTCTTTGCTGAGTGTCAGCAGCAGCCTAGTCCCAAGCGTCTTGTCAGCTACTGTGTCCATGGCAGCAGTGCACAGAGCTTTCTCAACAGCATGCAGCAACATATTTCTCTGACACTGATCGTTAGAATGTTACCATTTCTGATCATTAGGATGTTATTTTTCTGGGAAGTGGTGTCAACTTGCCAATTGAAACCAGTGGAGCATGAGCAAAGCATGCAGGAGTTGGCCATGTCATATGAAATGGCCTTAAGCTTGGTCAGAAAGGATCTTGGAATCTGTTCCTATTGTTTTCGCCTTGTTTTAGGTCTCTTGCCCGATCAGACCCCAGCAGAGGTAGCAGTTAGTGAGATCAAGCATTGGAGTCAGTGGCAAGTGAAGGTTTTAGAAGAAGAAATTAATGTCCATCAGCTTCTTCCTGAAATTGCTCTTCAAACAGTAAGCTGCTCCTGTTGTACCTCCTTCAAACCCATCCTGGCTTCACTGAAAGGCAAGCCATGATCTGCCTTTCATGTGTGATGGCTATTGATGATTCTATGGGTGTGGTTGGGCAGTTTGGCTGCCAGCAAGTGGGGTAATGAAGCTTGCAGGATCTCATAGTACTTACTGTTTATGGGGGAGGAAAGAAATAGATTGTTTTTTGGAGCCCATGGTGAAGTTACCATTTTGAAGTAAATATTGTTGCCGTTGTTAAGATGATTCTCGTTTCTGCAGAAGGAATGAGTAATGTGGTGCTCCCTACATCCTGTTTTAGTTCCTCCCCTGAACAGAGCAGCCCTTTTTTTGTTGGGTAGTGCAGCCGTCTCGGCATCTTTTTGTAAGCTGAGTGGTGACAGTGCTTCAGGCTGCCAGTTCTGAGACAGTTTAATAGCCAGCGTCCCTTGAGACCAAGGTAGATGAGCCTAATTTGGTGTAATTTGCTTGTCACAGCTATGGATAAAGAACACTCCGTGAAATAATTTGTCAGACGTCTGAGTGATGGGATGTGCAAACTGTGCTCCAGTAGTAGAAGAGATTGAGAAAAAGGTGCTTACCCTTTGAAAGCAAAACAGAAACAAAGCTGCTGCTGCTGTTTCCGTCAGGGCTCTTGTGATAAGTTACTCCTCTCTGGGATTTCAAGCAGCCTTTATCTTGGTGGCTGGCTTCAGTGGAGCCATCTCCAGAGGACTGTACTTACAGGGATCCTGTGCTGTAGAGCTGGGCACTAGCAGTGACATTAATGAAGCCATTGCCCTGGGGTGATGCATACCAGTTCCAGCCCAGGATGGGAATCTGGACAAGCTCCATCACTGCCCTGAAAGCTCCCATGTCACAAAATGTTGAAAAGCACTTTTCAGCCTGGCAGGATTAGGGTATCTTTCCTTGGCTCTCACACTAAGTTTAACTATCCCTTTGCTTTTCTGGTCCTACTGAGGTGGACTGGATATGCCAACTGAGCCAGGGGAGACAGTGAAAAGGCTAGTGCAGGAATGTTTATTATTTAAGCCACCCAAGCACATCTTGGCACATAACCCTGTGCCCACAAAAACACCAAGGATAGCCTTTACAGCATATGCTTTTGGGAGATGTTTACGTTTGCTTGGCCTGGGATGTGGGAAAGCTGCCATATCCTTGGAGCAAGCCTTTGCTTAATATTTGTGGGAGCTTAGAATTTGTACAATGCTTTACCAACAGCATTTGAAGAGCAGCAGCTTCTCTGGCACCCAGTTAGCTACATCAGAAATGCAGCCAGCTGATGGAGGGATGGAGATGAAGCAGGGATTTGTGTAAGGACAGCGCTTACAGGAGTGCTGAGATGGAGCTGAAAAGCACTTGAGCTTTTGGAGGGCTCACAGTTATGCCTGTCCCAAAGGCCCTGTATGAGAAGGCAAACAGGTATTGTCTTGCCCTGAGGTGTAAATATCACTTCAGTCTTTCATGGGAGCTTGTTCCTTCTCTGACCCACTGTGTTACAATCTGACCGTGTCCTAAATTTGTGTTTCCAATTTATTCAGAGTTGCCTTTAGTATCCACTGGCTGGTCTTCCCACCAGATGCTGGCCAGGTGTGCATAGAGCTGCTCTTACTGATCAACTTTTAAATTGAAATTCTATTTCTGTTCATAGTGTTTCTCACTATATACGTAGGGACCTGTGAAGCTCCCTACACCAGTCAAGCTCTACCTTATCGAGTTCTTCCAGTTAACTGGGTAGGGAAGGCAAGAGAATAAATAGTTTGGCATTCTTCACACCTGCTTGAGCCTTATGTTCCTGTAGATCAGAATATGGACATACCCAGCAAGCTGTGGAGAAGATTCTTTGGGGATAAATCCTGTGTTTGAGTGCCAGGAATGATCACTGTGGTGGATGTGTGCTTTGAGGTGTGCTCACCTCGGTGCAGGCAGCCCATACACAGCTCGGGCACTCCTGATGTCCTCTATGCATAGACTTCAGGCTTTGCCCTGGCTTTCTGCTCCACCTGACTTACAGAAGATCAGGAAAAAGTGAAAGGAGTCCAACATCCCATTTCAGGAACTTGGAAATGCCTGTATTAATCCCTGTATTCTAATATATGTTCTACTGCTTTCAGCCATGCAGGTATTTAAGATAACCATGCAATTCACTTGCACACCAGACAAAACCAGCTGGTTTGACAATCCCCTCAGTCTCTTTGGAGGCCGTGCTGGGAGAGCCCCACGGGGACTTGTGACGCAGAGCAGCGTGTGCCTCCTGAGTGATGGGCAGTCAGTGCCTGGGGCTGATGAGCAGCTGCTTGATGAGATCTCATCCAGACCTTGCTCAGTGGGTGAAGAGGTGAAGCTGTCATTCGCAATCACACACTTCTCTGGCTCCCCAGGAGGCACAGGCATTGCTGGTTGGGTCTGAGGGGAGGAGGAAAGGTGTTGTCTGCAGGCAGCAAGGTGCTGGTCAGTTGTGCTGGCTGGTCTGCACCCTGGGGCTCAGGAGAACGGCAATGGCTCGAGGTGCTGCGGGGACCTGCTGTCAGAAGGGGCAGTCTGCTGGAAAAACTCCTTTTCTCCAACTGAAAAGTTGCAGAATGTGTGGCTGCTCCGAGGCAGATCTAATGTCCCAAAGTGGGGCTGGAGGAGGAGACCAGCTGACGGCCTCCAGCTGCCTCTCACAGCACCTGGTTCCTTGTAGTGCTGAACTTAAGTGTTTGCTGGGAGCTGCAATCCAATTCTCAGCAGGATTTAGTGCTGTGCTCTCACCTGCCAAATTCTGATGAGTGCAGCATCCCAAATGTGTGTACAGTGAGGTGAAGTCGTGGGGGGAAGCTGGTGACACAGGTGCCAAACTGGTGCTCTGATAAACCACATGCTGTGCTGTGTTTATAGGAGATGGATAATTTTGGTTAAAATTCTACAGAGTGGGAAGTGGCTCTAGGAGTGACTTTAGCTTCCACCAGGAAAGAAGACAGAGACAATGGATCAACATAAAATGTTAACATGAAAGCTTGTCTGTCCTGTTTGTCTATTTGGGTTCTTTTTAGCAGAAAATAAAAAATATGACATCCAAGTCACTGGAAATGAGAAGAAACAGTGTCACAGAGGTTTGTCTTTTAATGGAGTAACCTATGCTGCACCATGCAGTGTCTGTAAACCAGGAACATGCACATACCTTGAAGGAATGGGGAGAATCCAAACTGGAGTCTGAGTTTAGAAGACAAAGTGGATATAATGTGTCATAAACCTGCAGTTTGAACAAAAGGTCATAAAACGGGAGTTCCCCCCCAGTTTGATTTCAGCACATTGTACACCCACACCCACGGGCAGTGGCCAAGGCTGTTGCACATGGCCCAGGGGTGCTGGAGCCAGAGGTGCTACTCAAGGAGTTCAGTGTATTTGAGAGGGGTCCTGAAGAGTGCAGGGCCACAGGCAGGAAAAGGGGTGGTGCCTCTTTTGTTTCCACCACAGTGGAAACAGAATATTGCAAAATGGGGAAGGAAAGCCCCTTCTGTGGACAGAGGACTCTAGAATATACGGATGTCAGCCCTGTTGTTGAATTTGGAGTTAATTCCCTAATTAAAGGCTTTTCCAGAGAAAAGAGTTAACCATCTATACTGAGAACTGTTTGGAAACCTAATTAATTGATTGTAAAAATTATTTTTCTTGAACATTGCAACCTTAAATAGTAGTACTTAAGCAGGGTAGTTTATACTTCTTGAGGTTACAAATACACCTGTGTCGATCCTTAGCAATCCTCCTGTAATCTTTAACAATGCTAGGATATAAAATATTGATTAGGCTAATTATTTATAAAATGTTAAGTAATATCAAAGAGTTATTCAGGAAAAAATCCTGTGTGTAAGGAACAAAGGATCCAGCAACACTCCAGGGCATGTGCCCGTCCTGAGTGGTTACTGATCATGGTGATGTATCAGGCAGATTGTTGTGTGTATGTATATATCTTTTTTCCTTCTTGATATTTCAGTGAATCTCTTTATCTGAAGATTCTTATGGCATCAATGGCTTGGAGCAGATGCAGTTTGGGATCAGGATCCTGCAAATAAACCATCACCAAACCCTTTCAGCCTCCAAGTCAGATAGGGTGATGCAAGAGGGGAAAAAATCCACTAAAAATCCAAGACCTGTCAAACTACAATGCAGGGATGGAAATATGTGGATATGACACTGACTGTAAAAATACCAAAGGTGAGGCCATGGTAAGAGAAGTTAAAAGGAGCATCAGAATGAAAACTACCTAGAGAAAAAGGCAAACCAGTGGTCTGGAGATATTTTGGAGGGGTGTGAATCCAAATGTGCTGCAGGACAGGCAAGGAGGTGGAGCGGTTTGGTACTGGCCAGTACAGGACCCACTGTTCCCCCCCATGCCAGGGGATGAGCACACAGCCAAGTCCCTTTTGCACCCCCAAATGGCATCAACACTTCCTTTTGCTGCCTCTGCCCAAATCAGGCTCAGGTATCTCTCAAAGACAAAACATCTCTCTCAAACTGGCAATTTGTGGGGGCAAAGCTGGTGCCTGGCAGGGGCACACCGGTGAGTGACCCCAGGAAGGGCACTGTTCCTCCTGTGCCGGGGACTGGGCAGAGCTGGATGTCAGGGACGGGTGGTGGTGCACCACATGGAAGAGAAACTGATACGAGCAAATGTAGCTCAGACTCCATCTCAAGCTCTTACTCTTCAAGCCTCACACAGAGGGTGTTATTTCTAATAAATATTTTAGGCAGTAAAGCTTCCTTCAGAGAGGACTGCTGCATTCCTGTTGTGTGCCTTCTTGCTGGGAGAAGCCTGCCTTAGCTGCTTCAAATATTCAAACGCTTGATATATAGTATCTGTTTTATGGAAAAATGCCTCAGGGTGAGATGTGTTTAATAGAGAGAGGCTAATATGTGAGTGATTTATCTCATTTTGGTAAGTTCATGCCTGTAATTCAATAACCCCATGAGCTACACTTAACTGTATTCAATAAAGATGATCTAGAGGAGATGTTCATGCAGGTGAAGGATTCAAGAACTGAAGGAAAGGATGTTATAAATAAATGGGTTTGAAGTAAACAGGGAGCTCAGGCAGAACTCTTCCTCAGGATAAATGTCTTGAGCATCATTAAACCAGTACAAATGGCTCTGCGATCTGCGGAGATTTCTTCCTCTGAAAGGAAAAAGCTGTGAGAGAGACTTTCATTAGGGAGAAAATGCCACCTTACGCTCCGGCCATGACCCAAATCCCACAGCAATCCTTTGCAAGCTGTCATCTTGGGGAGCGTCCCCAGCAGAGCGTGCAAGATCATCTGGCAATAAGGTGGTGTCATGAAGGGCACAGGAAGGTGGTTTTACAAGCAGACAGAGGAAAGAGGTGTGACAGCCCAGGGCTTTGTTCTCCACCTGCTTTAGAAAACCTTCAGACACGTACCTGGGTGCGCAAAGTGCTTTACAGACAATGCTGCCTGCAAATTCTGACAGCATGACAAGGAAATATGGCCTCTAAATAGCTGCTCAGGGCTGTAATTGCCCAGTTTGAATGTAAAACTAAAGTAAATAGCACTGGCAGCTGAGTCACCCGATTGCAGACCTGAAGCTCTTTTAAGTTAGGTCTAAAAATATCTTCTGTGCTTCTAAATTACTGGCTGTATGGAAAAGAAAAGAGCACTGAAAAAATAAAGGCATCACAGCATTGACAGTGACTGTAGAAAGGGCGCCAGGTGTGACAGCCTGCCCTATACAGCCAGAAAACTTTTCTAGTTGAAGGTGTAGAGCGGTTGCAGTATCAGGAAAAGGTAGTGTTCTTCAGGTGAAGAGGTGATAGAAGAGGCCTGGGGATGGCAAACAGGCCATGAGTGTTCACTTCCTTTTCCCACCCAACACCTTGAAGGCATGAAGCAAAAGCAGGAGGCGGCAGCTTTGAAATGGAGAGGTGGTTTCACACCACATGTCATTCCACAGTAGGACTCTGCCATGGGAGCCCGTCAGTGCCAGCCACAGCTTCAAAACATGAGAGGAAAAATTCATGAAAGGAAAATAATTTAAAGTCTGTTGCCTACAGAGAGGCATCTGGCCAATGGAGGTCCCTTGGATCCCGGGGAGTGGGGAGGAGAGATTGGGAAGGTGCTGCAATCGGTTCACTGTGTCCTCACCCTCTTCCCATGGTATCTGCTCCAGGTAGGGACAAGTTGTGTGGTCAGATGGACATTTGGGTTGACCAAGTGTTACTGCTCTTCTACAACATAGAAGATGTTGTCTCACATAGCTGGAGGCAGCTGTCCTTGGGCCACCACGTGCAGGTCACTCTGTGGCTGCAGCCTGGAAAACATGCTGCACTTGTCCCCCTCAGTCCAGCTGCATGGCAGCTTGCCCAGCACAGCTGGAGCCTTTTGGTGTGGGATTCATGTGCCCGTTCATCTCCCTGATGGTTAAAGCCCAAAA
This sequence comes from Pyrocephalus nanus, assembly GCA_038380795.1. Taxonomy (NCBI): domain Eukaryota; kingdom Metazoa; phylum Chordata; class Aves; order Passeriformes; family Tyrannidae; genus Pyrocephalus; species Pyrocephalus nanus. Next base: position 46,498,654 of record CM076259.1, read on the forward strand.
TCTTCAAAAATTTAAAAATCAGCACAGGGATAAAGTAAGAGGAGATACTGGGCTGGCAGCATTAGAAGAGGGGACAAGAGAGGCAATGGTGCCAGAACTCCTGGGGCACTTGCTGCTGCTACCACAGCTCCTGCTGCTGTTACCACGAAGAGCTTGGGCATCGCTAGAGGGAGTGGGAAGGGGCTGGGGAGTTGTAGAATAGCTGGCAGAGACAGAAAGGAGAGCAGATGGAGGACAGGACAAACATGAGCAGTGGGAGCACCCCAATCTGTGCAACCCACTGTGGTACATGTGCTACTAGCTCCTGGTTTTGACTTCTCTTCACAGTAATTATTTCACTGGAATAAATAAACCAGCTCAGTCCTTGCTGAGGCTCTGGTGTTTCTGGTGCCCTCTCAAAGACCCAGCAGCCAGTGCAGGAAGGGAGCTATATAGATCTGGTTTCTATCCTGGTACATGATCACCACAGATGGGGCTGGCATCAGCAGCCTGGGCTGAGGCACAGCCAGCTGCTCAGCTTGTCTGGGATGGAACTTGTGATGACTAGAGCACTGGAAGGGATTTTCCAAAGCACAGGGTACAAAGCTGACAGTTTTTGGTTTTCCTGCTACTTTCAGAAGGGACTTTCCTTGGCATGAACTCATCTGTTTGTAAGACTTGGCAGGGGCAGCCAAATCACTCACCCTTTGTGGGCTGTACACAGCCTCACAGCACCTCTCCAGAGCAGAGGGAGGAGACGCCTGCCTCTGGCACCCCACACCTCCCATTCCAGCTGGTCCAATGGGCCAAGCAGCTCAGCAAGAAGCCCAAATATACTGAAGTCAGTGGGGTGAGAGTTTGGAAGGACACATTAAAGCACTGCAGTTAAATCTGAGGGAACAAATCTGTCAGAGCCCTGAGTCCAGGACAACCTCCAAGAGTTTTTTTGGGTCATTTTTGTGCTCTTCCAAATGTTTTGGAAAGGTCATTTTTTCCAACTGATTCAAACACAGACTAGTGTTGATGTTTTTCCAAAAGCTCTCCAAATAGGTTTTTGAGCAAGGCTGTACAGGCCAGGAGGGAGAATAACAGGGGTGTGCAAAGGCCCAGGAGGGCAGAAAAACTTCTCTTCTGGGTTGCATTTGTTCCCCAGTCTTTCCATAAAGTAGCTCACTGAGCTTTCCTGTTTCTCCTTCAGTTGTCATTCTTTTCAGTTGTTGAAATGTTCATAGCTGCCATTTATGTAAAATACATCCCAGCATCCTTTTCACTCAAAATCCACAGAAACACTATGTATTATATTAGGCACTGATCTACCACCTCTGTGAACTCCCTCCTTCACATACTTCACAGTTCTCTCTTTAGCATCTCTGGTTGCTATGTTACTTGCACACGCTGTGACTATTTTGCATCCCATCTGCCCTCAGCAGTGGTACCCCAGTCACCTGCACCCTGCATCCATGCAGGAAAAAACCTGGGGTAATCTGAAAGTAAAAACAGTAAATCTCTCTCTCTCTCTCTCTCTCTCTCTCTGGATCTGAATAAACCAACCCTTATAAATATGCAGAGTAATAAAACCCTTAATGCAGTGTGATTAAAAAGTTATGGTTCCCCCAGCAACCTGTACCCGGCTGCATCACGTGTGCCGAGGGTCTGAGATGGCTGACTTTGCTGTGAAATTATACCTTCATCTGCCTCGGTGAGATGCAGCCGGGTTAGGGTTGCCATGGGAATGAGAGGTCAGGCTCTGCCCGGTGTGAAGGTGGAGAAACCAGCCAGTCCCCCTGCCCTCCGGGTGCTCTCTGGTGCCTTGGTGGCTGGCAGCTCCTCCTTAGCCTGCCTGCTCCAGCACGGTGGCTGAGAGCAGCTTCCAGCACTTCAGTCCAGCCCCACACCCAGCACAGACGGCCCCCCACATGGCATCTCTATTTCAAACCCCTTTTCTTCATCTTTCATGCAACACTCATTCTTTCCAAAATGTGCCTTTTTTTTTTCTTTTCTGTCTTTTAGTTCTCAGTCCCCAGTGAGGCTTGTCACACACACTGCCACCAGTCTTCTTAATCATCTCTGGGTCAATCCTCTCACTCATCTCGCCCTCTCTGTCTTGTTTTTCCCTGTGTGCCCTTACTGGGGGCACAAGTGCCCCCTGACCTCTTTTAGATGCTGGTTCAGTGAATGATTTGTGTAGAATACATTTGATAAACATCCTGAATATTTTGGTATTTCCAAAACCTGTGGTTGATTCTATGCCCCTACTTGTTTATTCAGGGTAATTTGTGAATAGAGTACATAAACATCGGTCCTCAGGGCTGTCAAACACCAGTGGGTACAACAAAATAGGCAGTTAGGGTTTTGGAGGGGAGCTTTGAGAATAATGCAGGTAAGGCACCCTGTGGGGAGGAGCAAACCCAAACTGAGAATAAGGTATGAATTCTGTGAGAGTAATTAGCCTTTAGGAGATCTCAGGATTTATGCTTTCTCTGTCACATCAGGATTTTAATGAAGACAGAGTGTCTTTCTCACAGATTCACTGCTGCTCAGGCATAAATTGCTGGGCTGGATGCAGGAGTTCCCAGCTGCCATTTTATGGCCAGTGTTAAACAGGAGGTTGAGCGGCTGACAGCAGTGGCCCCCCAGCCTTCCCATTTATGCCTCTATGAATTCCAAACTGCTCATTTACTTGTAATATTTGTAATTTATACTGAATGAAATGTCACCCAGTCAGTGGCCAGAAGCAAAGCCACGTGGCTGCTGCCACAGCCCAGAGCAGCCGGTGCTGGGAGAGGCATTTTGCCACCGACAGCCCCCGGCGTGCTGCACGCAGCTGCCTCACTGCAGCCCATTAAGAGCTCGCTTTGGAGGGGTTATTATAATAACCTTATATAATCTTAATGCTCCTTGCAGGTGGGACAGAGACCTCCTGTACATCTATGGACTGGGAGCACAGACAGGACATTGTGTGTGAACAAAATACTTGGTGATTTTTGCAAATCTCTTTACAGATATTTTTTTCTCCCTCTCCATCACCACCTCCCCCAGCAGTAGGTATCCTTCTTGCTCTTCTGTTAAGCCTTTTTTCTCTGTATTTTCCATGTTAAATTACAACTTCAGAAGAAAACATGTCTACCTCTGCTTGCTGTACCATGACTATCCATTCAATTCCATAATCTCTGTTTTATTTTCAACCATTTTATTGATAGGTAACATCACTCAGGGGCTCTTACTTCAGAATAGCAAATAAAATGTCAAATGAGGATCCAGGATTTACAGACACCTATTTCCTGCTTTCTGCTTTGGTTTTGTGGGGATCAACAGGTCTCTGGGTCTGGGAATTTCACCTAGAGATCAGTATGACTATGGTGCAGCAGCGTGTGCAGTTGTCTCCTGGCAGGTCTATACAGAAGGTACTGGAGCAGTTTGGAAGACAGTTATTCCTGACCCACTCTCTCTGTTAGTGGGAAGTTGGAAGCTAGGCTACTATTTCTAGCTTGTCAATTCATACATGAAAACTGCAGCTTTCATTTTTGCAAAAAGGGAAATATTTAGGGAAAACTTGTAAATAGAAGATCTCACGAGTATTGGGATATCTGTTGCTGATTTGTTGAGCAAGATCAGGAGTCTTCACACATCCTTTTAAGGATGTAACCCAACAAAAAGAGCAGCACTGGAACACGGGCCACTTTTCAGGTTGTGATTGTGAAGGGATGAGCAAAGCAAAAATATAAACCAAGCTTCAACTGTATTTGTTTTTTCCCCTTCACTCCTGCTGCAGTGCATAAAATTATTTAATCCAGGGGCAGACACAGACAAGGACTGGGCACTGACCATAAAGTCCAGCCCCAGCCAGCAGCACTGCTTGGAAGCAGAAGCAACCCCTGGATACCTCCCAGATCCATCTCAAAGGATAAAAACCTGGCTATTAGTGTCACATTAGCTGAGCTGCCAGAGATGTAGTTAGGAGGTGGAAAGCAGAGAGGAGCTCTGTGGAGGGGCAGTGCCTCTGCCATGAGCTGGGATGGGGATGCACCCCACATATGTGAGGCCCTGGCACCCGCATGTGGGACCCACCCCCAGACTGCTGCTGAGCACTGTGCTTGCACTGCATTTTTGAGTGCTACTTGTGTCAACTGGACACAAATAGTCTGGCTTAAAAGTGATCATTCAAGCCCTGAAGAGCTCTATAAAAATCACAGAGCATGAAGAGCAAACAGGAGACAGCTTGGTTGTTTAAATAATGTCATCAGTTTCACTATGAATTCTTGTTAATCCAGGTTGGCTTTTCTCTTTGAATATTCATCGTGAAGTGAGGCCTCCTCAGTTGCCCTCAACTGTGCAGGACAGTCACCTCAAAACAGGGAAGCTCCTGCATTCTTCTTTGAAGACTGATGCACGGACATAGCAGAAATTGCTCCATGAAGGTTTCCCATATATCAGATTGATGATGAAAACCATCTGCACCTCTGTGCAAGACTGGTATGGGACTGTCGTGCTGGAAGCTCTGGGCATGCACCATCAGAACACATAGGCAGCCCTGTCTTTTGGTCAAGGGGCCCTAGCCAGGACCTGGGCACACGCCAGCTTCCCTCCAGCTGCTGCAGAAGGAGAGCTGTTTTCCCAGAGGAAAGCAGCCAGGAGGGAGCTGCAGTGCTTCCTGGACCAGCAACTGGGTCTCTCTGGGGTGACATGGGCATTGTGCCAACAAGCCAGTGCTGACCTGGCCTTCCCTATATTGCCCACAGGTACTGTTCTGGCAAGTTTAGTCGACTTCTTCCCTGGGCAGACATCAGCTGGAGATCTACAAGGTCTGCCTTTAGCGATCATGACAGGGTGGAGCAGGGCTGCAAGCTGGGACAGTGGGCACAGCAACCTGCCTGGCTCTTGCCCAGTTGCAGCCCCCCTTGCCAGACAAAGCCTTGCAAGCTCTGTCAGACAGAGCAGCTTTGCCAAGAAGAGGTATATGGAATTTGTGAGAGTTTAGGCAAAGTGGTGATGGCAACACCTCCAGCCTTAGCACTGAGTCCTGCCAGGTTAGTGCTCACCTGTCTGATGGGCAAACAGAGCTGTGCCACTCACCCTTATCCATGAGGAGGGATCACGTGCCCCAGTACAGAGACAGCCAGCACGGCTTCAGGGTGAAGGAATGTGTTTAGATTTGGTGCGGAAAAGACCGTCTGGGAGCTCTGCTTCGCTGGTTCCAGTCCTCAGCAGCAATTGTCTCCTCCCATTTCACTCATTAACCGAACAACCTCGTCATCACCTTCCTGTCCTCATTTTCCTCCGCTCTTCCAGCTTCCAGCCCATCCCCATGTTAGATCATTCTTGCTATGGTTTTGTCGTCGTGTCTCCTGCCTGCCCCCCTGCCCGCTCCAGCAAACACTGGGGAGCTGGGAGAGAAGCACCCAAGTGTAGTACGGGATCGCACCATAAGAGGGAGATGATTCCCTGTGGATTTTCTGGGGGACCTGTAGCCCTGTCCTGAGTAGTGGGTGTCAGCTGAAAAGGTGGGTCATGGTGGGCACAGAGCTCTGACAGAGAGAAGAAGGGGGCATCTCAGTATCTTGGAGAGGGTGATGTTCTTTCCATGGGTTTATCCCAGGAGGTTGTCAGTAATCTTGGAATGGCTGCTACAGCCTAAGAAGAATTCCAGGTATTCCAGTGTGTTGCAACACAAAAAGGGCTGCAAACTATTTTAAATAATACTCTCTGTAAAGTCAGTTTCTAATAGATACACAGAAGAAAAAATTAATTTTGTCACAAAAACAGCCTTCCTCCTCCAAGGGAAGGAACATTTTCCTCAAGGTCTGAAGTACAAAATGTCTAAGTATGACCTTCTGAACCATGCTTCTTGAATTTCAGCAAAAGAAGGGAAAAAACAGAACAACCGAAAAAAAAATATACTAGTGTGGGTATCTTGCATTATCACCTCAGCTGTCTTGAGCAATGGCACCATGCCCCTTGGTATTCATTTCTGGAGATTTGAATTCAGGGACTAGGTGTGAGACATTTTGAAAAGTCTTCATTAGAGTGCTGAACTATTTCCCACTTCCTCCTCCTCTTCCCATCACCTTTTTGTTTTTCCCTTCCTTCTCTGTAAGCCTTGTCACAGGAGGTTAAGGAGCAGAATTACATTAACTGCCTTTTTCTTCTAGTCCACATCAATCTCCCAAGTGGCAGACATTGTTTTTGCCAAGACTGTTAGAAGCAGGAAAGGGCCTGAACTTTGCCAAGTTCAGAAGTTTCTATGACAGCCTGAGAACAGACTGAAGAGTCCAACACAAGCCCTGGTGCTTCCAGCAAATACTTTCAGCCACAAAAAATTTTGCTTGAGGTTGCTCTTGGCTGCTTGGCTTCATGGAGTGTGTAGGGCTTCCCAAGGCATTAGGGGGAAGGCAGAGGGAAGGAGATCAGCCTGTTATGAGAGGCTACAGTGGAATCCCCTCAGCATCTTTGCTGATGGGGATGAGCCAAGGGCTCAGGGCTGCCAGGCCTTTGCAGGGAGGCAGAAAGGCAACAGGCACTCAAGGGGTGCCAGGGAAAGCCAATGGGCAGGCACCAAGCAAGAAAGTCTCTTGCCAGAGTAAGGACTGTGGGGTGATCTCCAGCAAGGGAGACTGGAGCAGGGAAGCACTGGAGGGTGGGACTGTGAGAAGACAGTGGAGCAGGTCTCCAGAGAGTGGTAGTTTGGTCTCCCCCACATTCCGGTCCTAAGTGTTAATAGCATGGGCAGTAACATGGACAGAGAGAGATGAGGCAGTAATAATGTTGCAGCCCTCCAGTTTAACATTGAGCACTGGCAGGAGAGGGAAGGATCTCCTCTCCCAGATCTCAGAGGGCATCATGTCGAAGCACCAAGTGGAGATTGCTACACCATAACTGGTAGCAAATTTGCTCAGTGGGACAAAAACAAACTCATAGATTTCTTTCAGGGGCTTCATGCAACCCTGCAGGTCCTACATGATGTAGTGGAAGTGGCAGCAGCCCAGAGACACCAGGACATCACTCACAGCATTTCACAGCTTGACTGCTACACCTTAAAAAAGAACAATGAAGGAAAGCAGCAAATGAGGTTGACTGGGGCAGCTGGACAGATGGAAATAACCAGCATATATATGACAGTGTGGCCCCAGCTTTCTCCTTCCCTGAGGTAAGAGTGAGAGCCATCAGCTACAAGTATTCCCCAAGCTCTTTGGCTATCAGACGTGGTGACCCCTTCAGAAGTGACCACTGTCAGAAGTGGGAAGAGTTAAGTAGTTCAGTAATCACTGACTTATCAGTCAAGGGAGATTTTTACATCAGTTTCTCAGTGCTTCTCCATCTCTCTTGCTTCTGCAAGATCAAGAATAGAACAGCTCCAGGATGGACCCAGGAACAACTGCTCTCCAGGCAGTACATCAGATGGGATATCTGAAACAGCAGGAGAGAGACTGGCAGTTTCCCCTGGCTCTTTCTCAGAGCAGGACAAGCGAATGGGAACTGGAGCTTTATTTTGCCAATAAGTGGGATTCCAGGGGGGAATCTTTCAAAGACTCTCAAAGAGAAGAAACTCACCAGGACATTCCCATGTCCTTCGCACACTGTGCTGTTAACAACTTCCATTCCTCAAATTGCTCTCCAAATGGTTTTCATCTCCCTGCAGGAGTCTCACTTGGCCATGAGAAGTTTCTACATCATCATGCTGGGAACAAACCAAGAAAGAAAAGGCCTGGACTTTCCTTCCCTTTATGGCCAGGAAGTCAGAGTTCACCCTGTTCCTCTAGTGAGTGCCTGCCTAGGTTAGAGCTCCTTTGTGTTACACACTTAACCAGAGCACAACTGCGTTTCCCAAACCAAACCACCCTATACTTCATTGTGTTAAATGCCATTTGATATAATTTGATATCAAATGAAGAGTTGTTCCCTTTTGCTTGCAATCAGTGTACATGAAAGCAATGACACATGGATGTGTTGGAGGGGCTCACTGAAGACCCAGGAGAATGTGCACCATGGCTAGGGCTGTGTGGGAGCTGACAGCAATAACACGTTTCTCTCCCAGAAACACATGTTTTTCCAAGGCACATGGCCAAGATAGAACTCCTGGTCCAAACTCCAGAAAGGATTAACCCAGAGCAGCGTGCTTCAATGAGAGGCAGCAGAGCCTGCTTTGAGCAAGCCTTGCTTTGCCTTCTTGCAGAAAATTGAATTATTTTGAAGGAGAACAAGAAGGTGATCGATTCTTTGATTCAGACAGGTGGAGCACTCACACAGAGTTCCAGCACCACCTCCCTCTGACAAAGAAGAAAAGGGATTTGCCTGGACCCCACACAGATTTTTAAAAAAAAAAATATCTGAAATTCAGTGTCCATTGCCTTTTGACATTGAACTTCATGTTCAACGTAGATTAATTTCCAGTAATTTTTTGAGCCAAAGAAATTTTCTTTTCATGAAAATATTTTCCTTTTAACTTCCAGAGGATTATCGGTTGAAATACCTCTTTTCCAACAAAAAAATAGGGCTGGGTGACAAATGTCTACCCAGAAATAAAAGGGAATGAAAAATCAATATTTCCTCACCAGTCTGTAGTGTCCAAATCGAATTCTCCTTCCCAGCTCTGCCCTTGGCCCAGTTAAGGAATGATGGGAGCTGCTCAATAATCTGTCAGCTGGACTGGGGCTCTGGTGACCCTGGGCTTCATCACATCTCCGTGAGAAACAGTCAGCTCTGCACCTGCTCAAAAGCCATGAAGTGCACGAGGGCCTAAATCCATTCCCACCTCATCTGCCACTGCCACCCTGATCCAGATTCTCCTTTATGATCACGGTCAGACTTCATAAGTTAGATTTCGGGGCTGTTCCTCAGGAAGAATACCTTCTGGGAGGGAAACAGCTGCTTTTCCAAGCTTTGAAATTTGACAACTGTTTGATTGCCTGAAGCTCCCTCTAAAAGACAGAGAAGGATGCTGAGAGGAATGTTTAGGGTGTTCTCAGGATCCACGGAAAGCTCCATGTAGCTGATCAGGGGAATCAGTTTTTCTAAAGCTCAGCTGTGGTCCAAACCAGTAAAATAGTGTAGACACATCCTTTGCAACTGCCAAGCATCCAATGTATCTAAGCTAATGTCTAATTTAAGAGGTGTATAATCATCCTCAAAAGCCAGAGACTGCCTTGACTATAGAGGCAGAGCAGGCACCTTGCTCGCAGGTGGATCCTTGCAGGGCAATACCCAGATGCCATGCTCCTCCACCATCCTGCACACTCCCCACACTCCGTGTTCCTGCACACACCTGAGCCCAGATGTGCTTTCAACTCCTTCTTTTGTGCACCCACAGCTTTCACAGAGAATACACCAAAGCTGTGTGTCTGGAGGGATGCAAGATCAGAACCAAACACACTCTTCAGAGGGTTCTCTGAAGACACCACACTGTGCCTGTGCAAGGCCACTGGAGTCCTTCCAGATGAGGTGAGCTCTCCTGGATGGTTTTTCTCGCTTCCATTCTCCTCATTTCCCATGGCAGAGGACATGATTTTAAACAAAGCTGTTTGAGCCTTCCACAGTCCCAAACTGTGGCTGTGATCAGACAACAGCTAGGTCCTTATCTCCCATGGACTGTGTCAGCTTCTCTTGATGTCTCTTTGGAGAGATCAGAAAGATACAAATGGTCTGTGTCCCCAGAGAAACATCACGAGATGCTGCTCACTCCCTCTGATGGCCACATAGCCCAGGGAGCAGGGCAGCCCCACATGTTGGAGCATGTCACAGGCTTTTGTAGGAACTGAACAACGATTGTGTCTGGAGGAGCCATAATCTGCCTGCAGTTTATGTTTGCCTCTTTAGCTGTAGCAGCAGCTGTCTAACAACCAAGTGAACATTACCATCCTCTGAGCTTTAGCGTCGCTTTGTGCAAATGTGTGCAACACCTAGTGCTGTCTGACATGTGATATGCTGCCATGGATAACAAACAGGAACAATGAGTAGATTTCTGGGCTGAAAGAATTCCCTATGACCCTATTTTTCTCTACAGCTATTTTATTCTATGTATGTGCTGGGCATTCATCTCCATAGCAAATGCAATGCAGAATTGGTCCCTAAAAGAGAGTCCAGGTCAGAGATAGAAAAGTTTTTATTTAAATGTCCTTGTAGACAAAGAAATGAAGGAGATACTCTCTGGAGTCCATTAATTAACATCATTATGTCATCTAAAGACTGCAGTAGATAAGTACTGTCTAAGTGTTCTCAGCATTTCAACCTCAGAACACTGTAGTTTTGCTCTGGCTAAGAAAAAGCCATCTCTCTAGGGCTGCTGTCTGTTAACAAGGCTTCTGCTACTGCACAAATTTGGGCAATCTAATTATGCATGCCTTTTGTTTGAAAGTTTATGTAACTAGCAAGTCAGAGCTTCTTTTCAGAGTGCTTGAATGGTATCTCTTGAAGAGGTCAAGGGAGGAAATGTGAGATAATAGAACAAAAACCAAATCAGAATTAGCTGCTTTCAAGTGCATCCAGGGGTTACAGTGGCTTGAGCCTGATTTGGGAACCAAGGAATTTCTCAGTAGCCTGAAACTGATATAGTAAAAGAGACAAAGATACGGGAGGGAGCGTATGAATAGAAACAATAGGTGCTGCAGTGGCTGCTGATTATATCTTTTCAGAATTAGGACTTTATTCTTCCTGGTGCTCAAAGCTGGTTTTCAGCTGGAGAAACTATTCTATGTATTTATTCACTTAAGGTTACAGCCTTGCTGATGTAGGGAACTTTCTGGTATCCCTCTAGCTCCATCAAGGAGTATAACATACCATACAGCCCATATAGCCTCGTTTTTTTTCGCTAACATGGGGCTAAACATCTGAGTGCTGTTAAACTGTGAATGCAGTGCTCAAACTAAGAGCTGGGAGGGAATTTCACAGCTATTAGCTAGCCTACTGAAACCAAAGCAGTAAAACTTACCCAGGCACTCACAGCCTGTAATTCTCTCAGTGGCACGTTATCCAAGGGAATTTATACACGTTTACCAGGGAGGTGTCAGTCAGGAAATTTATTGTGTCTTTTCAAACCAGCCTTTTCAAAACACAATTATCTCTCTCTGCCAATGTGCAGAGAACTGGGGTGCAGTAGTATGGAGCTGCAGGAATTCACTGTTGCTGCAGCAACACTCTGCTCCCTTTCTGCCTCCTCCCTCTCCTCCCCGAGGAGGGTCGGTCTCTATCCTTCCTTCCTCAGGCTTCATCACTCTCCTGTGCCCTCCCAGAGCCCATTAACCCTAGTGGATCCCCTGGAAAACATTCCCTGCTTGTTTTGTCTGTGAAGACTAAACTGAGCCTGGCAAATGGGGAACCAAGGCCTGGGTATCTACCCATTTCATACCGTCATTTTCAGCCAAAGTGACCTAGAGATTTCACCCTGAGGTGATAGCCAAAGCCGACTCATGTTTATTCAGCTGGGTTAATTCTCCTCCCCAATAAAGCTTTCTGGCCACAGCCCACTGACATTATTTGGGTTGCTTCATGGTATCAGGAAGGAAAACAAGTCCTTCAGAAGCTCTGCTTGTGACATTTGCTGATGGTAGAAGGACAGAAATAAGGCAATATTTAAATGGGTGTCTGGGCTGCAGGTAGGCAGCATTCTTCTCAGCATTCGCTTTTTTTACCTCTGACTCCAGTCCTAAGGTCTATAAACCAGCTCCACAATGGGGAAGAAGTCTCTGCTTCTGGACTGCAGAGGTTGACACCATAATGGTGGGATAGTGTCTTCATTCCTTTCTTCTGAGAGCAGAGATATATGTCTTAGGTAAGAGAGCTTAAGCAAACAGACATATTGTGTTGCAGGACTGAGATTAAAAGGGTATTAATGCTTTCCTGGCAATTTAGTTTTCAGTGTTCTAACAGAAACTTGAACTTATCTCTTGGTGGGTAAATGGGGCTTTGTCTTACAAGCAGTATCTGTGTTTACCCTTGAGGTGGACTCAGAGAAGCCTGGTAACATGAGGGTGAGGTGGTAACATGCAGATATCACAAACACCAAACAAAGAGAGGAGAGATGTGAGGGAGCCTTCATCCTGAGATGCAATCAGGTCCCTAAGGACTCACAAAATACCTGAAAAAGGCTATTCCTAGGCATGGTATCTCTTAATGCTGAGTTCCAGTGGTAGCCTGTCCTCAGCAAGCAACCTCTTCTCTAGGGACTAGTAGCTGAAATGTCTCCCATTGTTAACAGCAAAATTGAAGTATCACCCCATCTAATCATGCCAACCCAGGTTCTCAGTCATGAGCCCACAAGCCAGCAGCCCTATGAAGCAAGGTCTTCCAAAAACTCTCCCACGTGCAGCCCAATCTCAGAAATGTGCCTAGTCTAAGTTCATTCCACTTTAAAGAAATTATCTGATCACCAGCCTTTGTTGACCAGGCATTCTATTAAATATAGCTAATGATTAGTATGAAGAAGCTGGATCATTCATATTCTTGTTTCTGTTTTCTTTTGATATCTATTACCAGAGTTAGAAAAACTTTTCTCAGCTGAAAAGAAGCCATGTTTTGAGTCAGTTATTCATGAAGCAGATGAGGATCCAGCCTGCAAGGCTCCCTCTATCTCATTCTACTAAGGTGAGAAGAAAGACATGGGATATAAGTTTTGGGCTATTGTATAAAGTGCATTTATAAACTGGGTGAAACAGAGACTCTTCAAAAGGCTCTGGATATTATTTCTCTAAAGGAAAGATACAACCTAGCTGGGGAAAAGAAAAAATCATACTGGAACACAGAAGAGGAAAAGCTTAGCCATTTAACTCTAACACCACGATAAAATGCAGAAATGCAGGAACAATCTGTGAGCCAAGTGCAGTGTCACAGATCCTGAGCAATTGCATGTGGTCTGTGAATAAAAGCTCTGCGGCAGAGCTGAGTTCTCCCCCTTCCTCAGAAGGCCCTTGGTGACACTAACTAATGTTTCTGGAGGGAAACATTAGTGGGAAAACTCAACAAGACCAATATCACAAATTAAAGCAAATTTGGTTTTCACAAATCTAAATCCTGTGTGGATTTAACCAGTATCATAATTAAAAGCAGATCTCAGTCTTTAGCCTAAACAATCTGCAAATCTGTTTGCTTTGAATCCTGACTGCTTGATTCTGCACAGTGACTCTCAGTGCACCCCCTCATCTCCTCAGAGGTAAGAGATGATACTTATCTTGCCTGGCAAAGCAGTAAAGTACACATTCTTCACCAGAGGAATGGCCTATTGTTGGGCAAGTGTGCACCTCCCAAGTCCATTCAGGGCTAATGCAGATTATACACTCCTAGCTGAGCCTCAGACTGCTTTGGTTAAAGTCCATCAATTTAATCCAAACCATCTTCAGTTTTATCAGGAAGAAGATCAGATATCTGGAACAGAAAAGTGCATTTTGAAGCAATAAATTGCAGGTCTCTGTTTTGCTTACCAAAGCTATTTATATCGTTATTTGAAAGATGGCATACAAGAGGTTTGAATCATTGCTGAACAGCTGAATTATAAAATTACTAATCTAAGGGCTAATTTCACTGATGGTTTATTATGTCAAGTAGTATTAGACATGTGGGGTTTATTTGTTGCCTGACACAAACAAGAATGATTTTTCCTGGCACCACCCACTCATACCTTGTATTTACTGCCTCTAGGGACTTAAAGAAAAAGCTGCAGTAATAAAATTTTAAATATTTTTACTGTAATCTATTGCTTGAGGGGCTAATGCTGCTAAACACAGAAAGCTTTGTAAAGAATTGCATGTAATGAAGGATAAGCTACAAGAACAAAACTGAAGGAACAATACCATTATCACAAATTGCAAACTTCTTCAGAGTGATGCTTGGCAGTAAATTACAGGCTGTCTGTGACTTCCTTTCTGCAGCTGTGAGACATTTGCCATCAGAATACGCAACCTTAAATTAAAGGGCAGAAAGAAAGTTGGGAAACACAAGGAAATATGTATCACAAAGGCATATACGCTGTGCATAGGAGATTGGTCTCCTGTCCCCAGTGTTGTACTTTCTCCACTCAAATTCCTCTTGAATTCACTTCTTCTGCAAAGGATTTAGGTGCTAATCTGCCAGTGAAAACTTTTTTTAATATATTCATAATAACTTTTTTTTTTTTTTTTTCAAAAGCAACCTAAAAATCTATACAGCAGCCAGATAGGACAGCCTTTCCTCCAGGGAATACCACATCTCTCAGAGAATTATTCTTCCATTTCTTTTACCAATACCCTCTCCTGTTTGTAGCCTGAGGTTTTGTTCTTTGTCGGACTTTCAGAGGCATTGAATTCCCACTAGAGCTGCTGATACTGAGTGAGATTTGCAGGTAGCAGCTTTGGAAATTCAGTGGATTCTCTCAGTGATGATAGAAGGAAATGCTGGCATTTTGTCTCCTAAAGTCATTGATTTCAGCAGAGATCTGGAAATTTCTGAGCAAACATTGGAAGCGCTGAAATAACCAGGGGAAAAGCTGCTCCAAGTACTCAGTAGTAGAGGAAAGAGTATCCCAAGGAGTGTGGGGTAGTTTCAGCAAGGCTGCACTTCTATCTAGATGCTCAAATTCCTTTGACACTCCAGGTCACTGGCCTCATTTCTCTGTGATGCTGCATCTGCTTTAAATTGCTCTCCTCAGGCAAAGTGACCATAAAACCACAATAGTTAAGAGCTGACTCTGCCTCTGTGGGCAAGAAACAGGCATAATGGATCTTATGTGTCCCATATCAGCTGGGGCTTTCTTCTGCTCTGTGATGCTTGGCTAAAGACCATCTTAATACAGCGCCACAGGCCCTTTTCTACAGTGCAAAAATAAAGGTGCTGGGGATGATCTCATGTTTTTCAGGACCTTATTCCGTCCTACTCAGAAAAGCACATTAAAACACATAGCACAGAGCTGCTAGGAGCTGGTAGGAATTATCTGCATGCACTGCAGAGCCATGGGAAAAAGCAAGGTTTCTTACAGGAATTAGAAATCCTTTATACTAGGGTGGGTATGTAGGGCCTCAGAGAAGCTGCTACTCCGACTGAGTGACTGTAATGGATGCTCTGCAACTGCTGAGCACCTCTTTCCCTCTCTTACTCATATTGCTCTGAGAAAATGATGAGAATTTTAGTGCCTTCAGGTAGCTGATGTGTGTAGCTGTTAACAGAGAGAGAAATCAGCCCTAAGTCCCCAAAGTATTGGGGATTTATTGAACGTGTTAAGCTCAAAATCTTGTTATGGACAAAAAGGAAACACACTGTGTAGAGCTAAGAATCTGCTGTTAGCATAATTGAAACCTGAATTATCTAAATCAAAGAATTCTTATTAATCCAGATCTAATTATTATAGAGAAGGAAGGGAAAAAAGAGCAAAGAATACTACTGTAGAAAAATTTTCAATAACAATATAGCTAAAATTGTTGTATCCACTCCTGGTGTCTGGCCCTTCTTCCAATGTTTTCCAACCCCCTTCACTGCCCTTCTGGGTGCTTAGATGGATGGCTACAGATCATGGGGATGGGGGGGACAGAAGCACCCCTGAGTATCTTGCCAGGTTGACGGTTTCTTCTTCCACCCATAGGACCCAATTGGGATAATTTGTATAACTTTGCCAGTTTGGTTCACACCATAATTTAGCACTCTGCATGGCAACTACATCTACCTATACAGTAACTTTTACTTATGTTAGATACTTGTTCTTTGCTCTGTTTGCTACCCCTGAAATGTGCTTTGTGCACCTCCCAGATTTTCATTTCTTTAGCTGACCATGGATGAGTCATTTCCAGCCCTGGACTCTGCCCTTTTCCTTATCATCCTGTGCCTGTACGCCATGTCCTGTGCCTTGACTCATTCAAGGCCTCTGCTATCATGCCCAGCCTGCCTTCCTCTGCACCACTTCATTGTGTAGACATGAAGGCTTCATTCTGCATGGAAGAGCTCTTTGTTGCTACTGTCAGTGTAAACATCACGGTTATAGCCAGCAAAAACAAGCAAAAGGAAAAACTAATCAAGCATAGCTGCCTGCTCATTAGGATAAAAATATGCAGATACAGCTATCCATGCTTAAAACAAAGCTCTAGGCACGTAAAGAAAAGTTCAGACATGATGAATCTCAGCCATGAGACCTTGCAACGCAGCACCTTATGTAAGGGCCCATTATGAACAGCGGCAGTGCCCTGGTTATAGGGCTGTGGGTGCTGGTACTTGAAATGTTTAAGCCTCTCAGGAAAGCTTAACACTTGTGACTCATTCCTCATCCTCAGCTGGATGGTGCTTTGTGACAAATGGGCAAGCTCTTAACTCTTTAGCATGTGGACACTCGCTTTCTGCTACAATCTGCTGCCTCCAGCCTTACTGGAAAGACAATTATTCTTGTGGATAACATTGGACTCACTTCCTTGGCTGTTCCCCTTTTCACCTGGCTGGCTCCATGACACTGGCTCACCTATCTCTCCTTGCTAATGTCAGCCTCTGCTCCCTGTGGTGGCATCTGGGACCCCAAAGCATGTGCTGTGATCACTGCAGGCATTTCCATGGGAACTGCATCCACAGCCATCCCTAACCAAGGCTCCTTGGAGAGCTAAGCACAGTGAAAAGAGCTCAGATCACACGTGGAGTTGAAAGACCCCCCTACTCCTTGCAGACAAATGGGGCTGGAACCGGAAGAGGTGGCTACAACTTCAGAGTAGAAAGGCCCTTGCAATTTGTGGCTAGGAAAATTAAAGGAAATAAAAATAATAAAAATCCAAAGAGGAAGGAATAAGAAGTAGACTAATCATTAAAGTGCTGAAGGTGTAGAAAAGAAAAGAAAAAAAAGCAGATTTCCTACTAGGAGAAAATGTAGTTAAGGAACACACAAATGAGAAAAGGTTATTATCTTCTCATCCATTGATTTGCATTTTTAAAGCATCTAGCTCAAAATTTTCTCAGTGCTTGAATATAGGAGTGAGGACAGCACTACTGGAGATCTTGAGGTGGAAATACAAGTGTCCAGGAGGTCTAGACAACAGCAGAAGAGATAATAAAGAAGTAAAGGCCTCTAGGACAGTCTTATCTCAGGTCAGACTAGCTCTTCTGGAACGGGTGCAGAAATGGAAGCAAGGGAGGTTAAAAAAATTCTGATCCAAATACTGCATTTAAAAACTCATGGGACCTTCAGGACTGGCTGAGGACAGACATTATGCAGGTGAAAAAAGGCTTCTGGGAACCTCTGGCAATATGTGTTGGAGCTTAGAATATGATCTTCCATTATTCAAGTTACTTGCAGAAACCTGTCTCAGTAAAACCCGACACTCAGAGAGGCTGGCTGAAACACAAATATTTCCCCTTCTCAGCTGGTCATGCAATTCTTGGTGACAGAATAGGTAAAGCTTTGCAAGTGTTGTGTTGGCAAAGCAGAAATTGCCAAATTCTGTGGGATCACTCCAGGTTTCAGGAGTTGGCAGTCAGCTGCGCTTTGCCTGAGAGCTGGACTTTCAAATACTTCATAGTAGGAATATTGGAAATATTTTTGGGCACAGCCAGTTAAGTGCACCTTGTGCTTCTGTCCATGGCTACCTGTGGAACAGCCAGGTCACATTTGTGGGGTGAGAAGAGAAGCTTTATTCAGCCCTTTCTAAGGGATGTTGGCAGTGAGAGGGGACTTGAGCAGCAGGGAGAGAGGCACTCTGCTGAAGACAAAAATAAGTATTGAAAGAGAAGGTAATAATGAAGCTAAACCAGTAGGAGTGATCTGGGCCTGTGCTGTGCTGTCTTGGAAAACTTTCAAAGCCTTTTTAAGTTGAAGCTTTTTGGCATGAAGCTTTCTGCTGGCTATAAAAATGCCTTTTGAGAATCATCTCCCATTTGTACTTTTACAATTCATGCTTTTAATATTGAAAGTGCAGGCTTGCTTGACAGCCTGAGATAATAGACCAGGCAACATCTATTCTTACCCTGCAAGTGTCATCCCTGCCTCAGAGAGAAGTGTCTTGGGGTGAAAAAGCAGGTCTGTTCATAAGGCCGTTCCCATCCCTTTCATTACTGCTGACAGGTATGAAATGAATCTGTGTTGCTGTAGTGGCTCTGAATCTGTTGAGAAGGAGCTGCCCGTGGCCAACAAGCAAATTTCACACTGATGCAGTAAGGTTAGATAACTATCCCTCCTGTCTGGGTTGAAGCCACAGCCATGACCATGAGGGGAGAAATATTTTCACTGGGAAAGCACTATGTGTGTGGTACCTGTTACACAAGTTTCTGTTCCACTGAAGTAAATGGGAGTTCAGCATGCAAATGAGAGCACCTCTGAATAAAGATGGATTTCAGTGCCTAGTTCAGTACCTCTGAAAATGGAAATCTAGCTATAGAAGACTACAGACTTCATCCTCCTATTTCTTTCTTGATGCTCTGCATCACTTAGAATTTGGAAAGTCGTCTTCCTGAGTAACCATGAGAACTGTCTTCATACTGGAGCTGAGGAACAGAGCCATGCTGTAGCACCCTCCACGCTGGCACTGCAGCATGAGCACAGGGCTTCCCCATGCTGTAGTCCCATGGTATCGACTTGGCTCCTGAGACAACTGAAAATATATCAGAGTAGGCCTGAGGCTCTGCTCAACTTCAGTGATCTTTTTTGGTAGCTAGGCTCCTTCTGTACTCAGAGGAGAAGGAGCAAGACAGTAAGTAAGACCCCTGCTCTGGTTCAGTCACAGGGAGTGCTGGTGTTTCTCCACTCCCAATGGCAGGACTCTAATCGGACATGCTGACTGACTGAGTTGCCTAAAACTGTGCTGTCGGCATCCCTCCTGTGCACCCAGGTGCGCTCTTGTGCCAAGCCCAGCTTGAGTAATCCAGACCTCTATATTCCATTAGCAGTCCTTTAAGCTCTCCAATCTTCTCTTCTGAGTGTACTGTATTTTTAATACTGCAAACATGAGTGTGTAATTCAGTGCATATGTTTTGGGAGTGGGGAGTCTATGAGAATGCCAAGCAAATCAATAAAGGTTTAGCACATCATTATTCATTGTTGAGATGCCATGAGGCATTTATGTACGCCCTTTAGTGGGGATAGAAAAAAAAAAGAGGAAAGCTGTTATATGTGTAGTAAAATTTGATTTGAGAGGAAGAGTTTGCATCTGAATTGCATGAAGTCTATTAAAATTTTGGTCTTCTTCAGACTAATAGGATTATGCCATTCCCAAACTGATTGTTTCCAAGCAACGATGCAGATCCTAGTATGTGTTTGCTTATCTCTTTAGTTTGCTGCTAAACCAGAGAAGCTTCCAAAGATAGCTGCAAAACCGATGATATCAGGTGTTATACATAATTTCAAGACCTTCTTCTGAAAAGATGATCAATTTATCTTCTCTTTGAAAGCTGAAAGAGTACATTGGGACTTATGTAAGGCAATGGGCAAGTGATTTTTATTTAATTTTTTTCATAAAGGAAATGACCTGCACTGTCACCAGCACAGCATGCTCCAGTATGTCATTTTCATTTGTACACAAACACTTCACTGTGTTCAGGGGGAACTGCTTTTTCCGAGGAACAAATCCTAAGTGGTAGCTATGAATAGCACTGCAAGCCTTCAGAAATCGAGATTCCACAAGGCTTCTCAAATGCCCTCAAGCGTGGCCATCTAAAGGGCCAAATCTTCCCTGCTTTACTAATTAAAAGCTTCCTTCATGTATTATAAAGGAATGCACAGCTATATAGGCTGTATACTAAATAATAAATAGCCAGTTGCAAATGACGTTGACATTTTATATTAAGATCTGTCCAAATTGTGTGGAGATTTTGAAAGGTGCATTAAGAGGAGATTAGACTACTTTCTCTCTTTTCTGGATGCTTTTAGATTTGATGACATCATGGGATAAATATGATTTAGGAATCCATGTTTACTCTTCCAACATTCAAAAAGGCTGCCTAAGGAACTCTGTTGCTAAATGTCATTAATGCATTTTCTTTATTGTAAGAAAACTGTGCATTTATACATCATTTAATATTAAGAAATGGCTTTACAGAGTTCTCTGACAGCTGCATAAAGAATATAGTGCAGCTCTGTGGACATCTGAATTTCCACAGAAGGCAATTGATCATCTCAGAAGAGAAACACATCAGCTCTTTAGTGGTGTAAAGCAACAAAGCACAAAGTGTAGGACTGGAAGTGAAAAATAGTATTACTGGTAGAAATTTTAGAAGGAATTTATTGTGGCAGAATGTAATTACCCAACTGGATGGAGTGCCGTGATTTATGTTTGTGCCCGTGTAAAGCGCTTTGAGATGATTAATAACCGGCTCAATCCTTTATACTCATAACAACACTTCTGGCACAATAGCACTGTAATGATCTGTCACTCCAGCTATTGTGTTATTTGCTATATAGGACCCCTGCATTAGGCAAGCATGGAGTCTTGTGGCTGGTGAACAGGCAGGTGCAGCTCCCTTACTATTTGCATTGCAGTATTACCAGAGATCTATTAAGGGCTCAGAGCCTGGTGGGCTAGACACTGAGCAGTACTTGAAATGAAAGATGGCTCTCTCTTTCAGAGTTCACAATTTAATTATGTGATGGGAATCAATAGATAGATAGAGCAGAAAGGGAGGGCTGCATCATAGCAGTTGTTGCACTTCATATAATAAACACCAGCCAGAGTCCATCATCTGTCTGCATCTCTTCCAAGACACACTATTTGATGGAAAATGAAATTATCTTGTGTACAAGTTGAAGGCAGATAATTTCTTCTCATTTGTACGTCAGCAGCAGCCAAAATCAACTGAGATTGTACTCTTCAGAGTTTGTCTGCCCAGTGAGTTGCAGTCAAGATAAGTAAAATATGAGAGAGCCCCTGAAAGCATCATGTATGGTGTGATGGTATCCCCCTTAGTTTGGCTCCCTAGCTTTTTGAAGGAAGTAGGGCAGAGAGGAAAGGGCTGTGAGGCTGGAATATTTTCTGTTCCTTGGCTGGTTTAATGGTGATGCACAACGACTAAAAAAAAAAAAAACCAAAGCGAGAGAGATGATGTACAAAAGTGGGGTTATGGTGAAAGAGAGGGAAGCAGAGGTTGATGTAAGGACATTGAGACTTTGCAGGGGATTGTGAGAAGCCTATAAGAAGAGATTGAGTGTCCCAAGGGAAATTAACAGAGTAATGATACCTAGTGTCTGATAGCCTTCAAAGACTGTTTCTTGCATTTGTTTAAGCCAATCCGGCTGCCTTGGCCCTGAAGCTGGCACTTCCCATTTTGAACAATGGGACTTGACATTTACAAGCAAAATTACATGGTTTCTGAAAGAAGTGATAATGTGTTCAGGATTTCCACCACCCCAGTGAAAGAAGATAATACTTGTCACAGAAAGGAACAATATAGTCGAAGAAGCAGGAAAAAATTCCTGTAAAATTAATATTTTTGTATAAATTTCCAAGGTCAAATTTGACCTCTCTGGCACTGAAAAGAGAAAACAGTTACATTGAAAGAAGTACCTGGATTTACACCAGTGTCACTGAGAAAAATTTGACTGATGTTCGCTCCCTCGGGAAGGCTGCAGTTTTGAGCAACTGTGTGGTTAGAACAGTCCAGAACCAGTTTTATTTTGTGCATGACTTTGGCCGATGCTTCCTCTCTTGGCTGAAGCCCACACTGCTCTATTTCTCTACCATATTTTTGCGCTCCTCCCTTCTCCTCCTCCTTTGCAAAACTGCCAGGCTCTGAGACATGCAGCAGTTAAAAAAAAAAACAACCCAACCCAACCAAACAAAAACCACACCAAAACGGAAAGAAAACTGACAACCAATTTCACATTGCCCTTTTCAAAAGGGCAAGACAAGTTATGGAAAATAGAGTGAAGTGCTGGCGATAAACGCATGCAGCACGGAAAGACGTGTCTCGCCAAGCCTGCTGCCCCTCCCGGACGGCTGCCAGGCGGTCCCTGAGGGGACGGGGGAGGCAATCTCGGGGGTTCGCCGGGTGGGCAGCCCCGCTGCCGGCCTGCCTGTCCTTTTCCAGGTCTGCCTGTTCCCTTCCCGGCCTGGCTGCCCCGCTCCCGGCCTGCCCTCCCAGCGCGCCCTGTCCATGGTGCTGAGCGGAGGAGGCCTTCGCTCCTCGCCCCTCGCCCGCGCCGTCGGCAGGGGAAGCCTTTTTCCTTCAGATTCCCTAGACTTCTACCTTGAATTGCTGCTGCCCCCGCCGTGCAACAGATGCCTGCCAGCCTGGATTTTCCTCTTTTAGCCGCCCTAAGAAGGCAGGGAGATTAATTAATTAAAGTCAGGGTCCCCACAGGTGAATTGGCTCTCTTGCGAGCTCAAGGGGCTCTCTCACTTTCCCTGGTTGTGTCTTCAGGTCCTTGCACAGCAGAGAGCATTAGAACAAGACTGAAAACACCTTCTGCTTTGATTTGTTTATGTGTTTACTTTTAATTTTAGGATAACTACAGAAATAATGAGAAACAGCAGGGAATGGGAAACTGATTGAGATTGATTGTTTCATGTATTTGGCTTGTGACGACCTTTGGGGAAAGTGGGTATTTAATTTTTACTGATGTTGTAAAGGCACAGACAAAGTCCTGACCTTTCTGATCCGGGGTGACCACTATGAGCAACCCACTGAGAATTAATTACAATTGCCTGGAGCGGCTCCAAACAGTATTTATTAGAGCACTGTAAATGTGGGTAAAAGTGATCAGTATGCCTGAGAGAAGCCATTCCATGCGCCTGCTGTGCTATCTAAGAGAAGCTCAGACTTGTCCGTTTGTTGTTTTGTTTTGCTGTTCATTAACAAGACTGAAATAGGAGAGACAGCGTTAGAACTCCGGGGCAAGCATTTCCCATCATTCTGCTCTCCACACAGATACTTTTGTATTAGATTAAGGCACAATAGACACAACTAGACAGAACAAAAATCAAATGTCTCCCCAAGACACAGGACATGGTGCAATTCTGTGACTGTACAAAGCACAATACAACAGCTTCTTCTAGTAACCTCCTAGAAATGTAAAGTGGAAGCGAACAGAAGATTCAACACAAGAGCTCTGTGCAAGGAAGTACTTAAAACTCAAAGTATGCTATGATGATGCATTGTATTTCAGCATTCAGCACAAAATGGGAACTATTAGTCACATGGGAGCTTGAATTCCTTTTCCCCAGAGATTAGCCTAAAAATGGAAGATCAATTATATGTTAAAAGTTTAAGTAGAAATATTTTCTATGAGATAGGATGATTTTGTCAGATATTCTGCCAAAAGAACTGGAATTTAATAAGAATTTTTAAATACAAATTGTAAACCCATCGATTTCATTTTTTGAGAAAGATTTAATTAGGAATGAGAATGAAAAAGCCAGAAATGTGGATTAACCTAAAATGGAAAGGGCAGCCAAGTTACAGCAGATGGCTTTTTCTTGTTCTTTAAGTGCCTTATAATGAGGAAAATATGCTATGTAATGACAGTTGTTTCTAAACTGACTTTTTTTTTTTTTTTTCCTGGCTGGGGTAGTGTGTGTGAGATGTGTTTTCCTATGCAGCATTGGTTAAATAAGGAGAATAAAAAAGACATAGCTGCAGACAGCCTGTATTGAACTGTTTTTGTCCCGAAGCTCTAGTGCTCAGTTTGATGTATGATAGGAAAGACAGCCATCTCCCATTCCAGCTAAAACCAAATGAGTAAAGAGCCTTTATTTCTCCTTTCTGCCTTGCCTCTATGAGCATCTACATTGTATAAAGGCTCTGCCACTCTCTTCCTCCCATAGAGCCTCCCAATAGCCCTTTATGTGGGTTGACCAATATTTCCTAATTCTGACAGGTTTTTGTTTTGTCTTGCTGTGGTTGCTGTTATTTCCCTCCAGTATCAGTTAAGAATTTTTCTTCTAATGCTGTTATTAAAACAACAGATTTTCCTACAACTGAAAAGCTACTGCTAAGGTTTACTTAAAATCTCCCCCTCATTCCGTTTTTTGATTCCTTCCCATCCAAAATGGTGTTGAGGTGGGGGGAGGGAGTGGAAGAAAACAGAAGAGTGAGCCTATTCTATATGACATATGCTCGATTTCCCAGCAAGGTTTAATTACCACTGGGAGTTAGCACTCCTGTTCCTTTTGACACAGCCAGCACTCAGAGTGCAGCGCAATGCCTCTTGCCTATTCCAGTTTGCATGCACATGGATAAGATTTGATTGCACATTGGGGCACATGTATATGAATTGTATATGAGAAAGCAGACTGCAGGCATCTCCCCTGAAGACTGTAGGCATCCATGCAGCTTTCAGGCAGACTTAAGACACACAGAAAATGATACTTTTCATGCTCTTTTCATGTAAGGTTTCATCCTGCAAAGAAATGAGCGTGCTGATCCAGAAAGTAGAGGTGGAACTTTTAAACCACAATGTAGCTCAGCGAAAAGATCCTTCAATTATGCAAGGGCAAGGGAGCTTTGCAGGACTGAGCTCATGACTGATACTTGAAGGGACTCGTGCTTCATGCTTCATGGGTACACAGCTCTAATGGGAGACAACAGGAAGCTTAGGATATAGTGTACAAGATGGAAACCTATCACAGTCATTGCTCTTCAACTTTGCATAATGACATGAGCATTGTGCTTCGAGGAAGAGCCTGATTTCCCTTGCTTTTGAATCCAAAACATAGCTAAACTGTATTAGCTCTAGCCAAAAATAATAAAAGCTAAAGACTTTGCATGCTGAAGCTATGTTGTTAAAGACAATAAAGAGTAAGCATCAAAAAAGTAATCCAATAAATATAGCACTCTCAAACTTCATTACAAAGAAAGATTGTAATTTTCAGGATCAATCAAAGTGATGTTGACCCTCAGTCGTGAGCAAACACTCAAATTCAAAGTTTTTACTGATGCTCAAAATCTGAGGACATTCTATGAGTGAAAATCCAACTTTCTCCTTCCTGGAATCAAAAATGCCCAGCTATCACTGTCAATTCTGAAACATAATTTTCTGTCTCTTGTGCAAATATAAGTGCTTCATACTTGATACAAGAGATAAGTAATCAAATTAATATAAGCATGAATTTTAAGGAAATGTTTAACTTCAGCTGCCTCGGTATAGATAGAGGTTTTTAACATTACTGTGATGTTCTTTCAAGAAGCCAGAGAAGATTGCTTGGAAAGCAGTAATCAGATAATAGTTATCAAAATTTCACTACTACAGTGAAAAACTGTCAGCTGAGATTCTCCAGGGATGTGTCTTGAGTTTGGTAATGATTTGTATTTACTTCAGTGACCTGGATGATGAAGTAGAAAGTATGTTTAGTCCATTTGCAGATGTCTCAAACCTGGTGGAGTAGCAATCAAAGCGATCCAGACAAATGGGACAGCTGGCCAAAAAAAATAGGATGAACTTACTTCAAAGAGGAGAATGCAAGGTCTGCACTTAATCTAGCAAAATCAAGTGCATTAACACAGAATGGGAAACAGCTGACTAGGCAGAAGTTTTGCTGAAAAAGATGTTGAGGTTACAGTGACTCACAAGTGCGATATGTATCAACAATGTCATACTATTACAGTAAAAGCAAACATGCAGTTTTCCTATTGAGTGCTGTGTGTCTAGTTCTGTGCAGTGAATTTCAGCAAATATGGAGGCAATTCAAAAGAAGGAAAGGAAAATGACCAGAGAATTAGAAAACATGTCCAATGAGGCAAGAATGAAAGAGCTAGGGGTTTAATTTATTGAATGAATGACTGGAGAGAAGTGAGAAGCTTTCAAGCAAACACAGGTTGTAATTTGTTCTCTGTGTCCATTGTGGATATCAAGAGAAAAGAATGTGCTAAATTTACATCATGGAAGAGTTACATTAGATATTAGTAAAAGGTTTCTGACAATAGATGCTAGCCAAGAATGCAGGAGGAAATTGTGAAATTCTCTGCTTTAGATTAAATACCTTAAAATAATCAAGGAGACATCAGTCTATAACCACATCTCTCTCATTTATGCAGACTTGGCACAGGAGGGTGGATTAAGATATCTCTTGCTGTTATTTTGATCCCATTTTCCATGTCTCTATCACTACTATCCCAATTTAATTTTAGTGTGAACTTTTCTATATGCAGTTAGTTTACATATATTTTTGCAAGCTGGTCTCAATAAAAATCCATCTCACCTCTGAGATTCACCCATTTAATTTTCTTCTGGTGCTTTACAACCTTTACCTTCAGACCTTAATCTCAGCTTCTTCCACTCTGGGACACCAGAATCCATGTCCATTGGGTAAGCCTAACTGATGATCCAGCTCTGTTTAGCAGCTGGGGTCAGGGAGTTGGAGAGGGGCATCTTAACTGGAAAATAGGTTTCTTTGTCTAACTAGGAGATGGTCTCACTGGCCTTGTGTCACTCCCCTGCCGTACAACAGGATATAACAGTGCACTTGTCACAGGACTCCTAAGAGGAAGCCTTGCACAATGGGCCAGGGAAAGTTCAGAAGCATTTTGTGCTCATTGTTGTGCAAACCTGAACACACATTTGGTCCTTGCCATCTAAATGGCCGTGCATACAGAGAAACTGATTTCAGTGAGTCAGACACTGAAGTCAGTAATCAAGATGTTCCCATTATAGCTTTATTTTGATGAGATATGCATACCTGTATAGTTGGAAGAGTGGGATACTTTCATATTTTTAATACGTTTCTTATTTTTCTACTGTACTCCCCATGTTTGTTTACTATGTAAAATGCCTACAAACAATTCCAGAAGCACATTTTTTATTGGCATCCACTATGATTTTTATAATTGAATAAAAAGAAGACAAATAATAATATAATGTAACTAACCCTTTCATCAGAGCCATCTCCTTCCCTTACCCCACCGTACATCCCTCACTGCAGCTAATGTCTGTCCAAAGAGGTGGGATGCTGTTGGGACATTCCAAGATCTTGAACAAGGTTGGGTTTGAAGTTTTGCATATCCATGTGTCATTCAAAGTACCTTCATATCTAAGGCAAATCACAGAGGTTCAAATATAAGCTGAAGTCACATGTTGGTCTGATAGCTTATCTTCATGCTCTGGTTGTGTCTAACCGTTCCCCTGCCTTCCCAAAGCAGGAGATGTTAATTTATCAGTACCTCAGTACAATACTGAGGCACTCTCTCTTTTCTATTGATGAGAAGAGAGATTTCTAAAGGGACGTAAGGGAGCCAGATGATAGCCTCTTGCTGAAAGTCAGTGAGAAATGGATGGTTGCAATCTGTGTTGGTAAACTTTACACTTGATACTACAAGAGAGACAGATAATTCAGGTGGAGTGGGGCTACCAGTAACTATTGGACATCAGGCTGGGAGCAGTCCAACATAGTTATCATGAATCTTTCACTATCCATGTCTGTTTATGGCCTCAGTAGGGTGAGAAAGCAGCTAGGGACTTCCCAAAACTCAGTTGCATAAATCCTCAGACACTGAACAACATGTTGTTATTCCTTACCCTTTTATTTTTATCCAGGAAAGCCTGTTTTTACCTATATAAGGGATTTTTTTTTCCCTTGACATTGTATCTCTGTTATGATTGGTGGTCATAATACAATGAGGCATAGAAGTTTAGGAAAAGACTGCTGGGTCTGTAAAAAGCATATGGTTACAGTGAATCCAGACAGGAGAAACAAAATTCAGCTCATTCTTAGCTGATGGAAAAGTGTGGTACGCTTTGAAACATTTCACACAGTCCTGTTTGTAGAAACCCAACTATCCTTGTAACTTCCCCTCCCTTCCCCTCCCCTCTAGTTCTTGATTCTTAGCTTGACCCCATTAGTCCTAGTTGTGCCCTGCACTGTACTAAATCAACAGTGTATAACTACAGCTTTCTGTATATAATTTGTTAATCTCTCCAGGAACTTGAAATCATGTCTTTCCGGTGTTTATTTTTATAAAGGGAGCTTGTTCAACTGGCAATGCTGTAAAACCATTAAGCGACTATGTCCACTCCTGCTATAGATCATCAGTCCTTGCTTCATAGGATGTCCTGCTACACTGCCCTCCCAAAATGTCAGAGCCAGCAAACATACACAAGCACTTTGCATAGCAAATAGGTTTTATGACTTACAGTTAATGGACCTTACTATTAATTGGCAGAATTACAACTCCTGTTTAGTTGATGAAAGTAGCTGTCTTGAAAAGTTATTAGGTTTCCTTTTGTTCTTGCTTCCCTGCATTTTTTTCCTCAAGATTGATTACACAGTGACACTGAACTTATATTGAATGTTTCCTTTGAGGATCTAGTTGCATCTTGGTTTCATATTTTATGCTAGTCTTTTAGTATTCCAGCAATCTAGGTATATTAGAGAAAAACAATAAAGAAAACGCAAAATAGTTAACAGTCTCAGGAAAATATTCCTGAAAAATATGAGTAGTACAGTAATATCAATAACATTGAAAATATTAATAGTATGAGAAGCACATACACAGTCTTATCAAGGCTAAATAGTTTTGTGATAGTGGAAAATAAACTCTATTAACAGAGATGTAGAAATGCATAAAGCATCTGAGGTTGTGCAATGCCTGTATCTGCTAGCTGTCCTACACCAATTACCTCAGCCAAAACATGGTTCCCCTTTCTCTGGGGTGCGGCTGCTGCTGGAGGGAAAGCAATTTATTTCAAAAGCTGATTCAGCAAGAAACTCTGCAGGGGCCCATCAATGTACCATTAATAATCAGAGATGCTGTAATGATTATTGGTTGCATTGTAAATCATTTGTGTAACACTATTTATTTTAGCATTATTCAGCAGTTTCATGTTTCCTGAAAGACACAAAGGTTTCTGTATCATGAAATAACGCTCCTCAGCAGGAACCAACAAGGTGTATAACAGACTTTCAAAATATTGTTTCTTCTTCTGCTGCTGTACCTTTTTTTTTTTTTTTTTTTTTTTTGGTGAAAATAACTATTCAAGAAAAGGAGGTCCTTATAAATTTGATCTAAACCAGTGATATAAGCAGAGACTAAGAAAATGTCATGCTCACTTCTAGTAACTCATCTTGACTTCAGTCTCCACTAACCTTCCCTTGTCATTATTCTGAAGCCTGATTCTTCCTCCAAGTGAAACTAATAGAAGATCAATCCTGGACATCTCCTGGTGTGCCAGTCCAAAGCTGTATCTAACAGCCTTCAGAGGGCTTTTCTGAAGCATGATTTAACTTAAAAATAATACTAGTTCAGACAAAAGCTGATTCCGTTATTCCTTGCATTTAATTTAACCACCTTTTTTTTTCTATTAATGAAAACTCAATACGGATTCAATGTAAATTGTTTGGCAGATTTGCTTTATTTGCAAATTCAAAGGCAAGGTCACAACAGCAGTAATAAAGCTATGCCTGAGTTCCTTTTTTTAAATGAGATGTAGATATTATTAAAAATAGCATAAAAAATGTCATGAATATAGAGGAGAAAAATGAAAGCTTAGAAGGAATCCAGGAGCCTGGAAAGCAGCTGGAATTAAATAAATGTTAATTAATACCTTGCATCACAGAGGCTACTTACTTGTATCGATAGAGCAGAAAAAGAGTACTGGTAGAGATAAGTCTGTTTGAAACTAATATTTTTCAAGCTCAGGATCCCATTTTCAGTGTAAAACAAGCACCACCGAATGAACATTGCAGCTGTATTTTAACAATACCAGGTTCTTTCCTCTCTGTTTTATTTTAGTCTCCGAAGAGTTTCCTCTTGCTGCATACATGTTTTAGGGAAAATACTCTCAGTTTGAACAGAGAACAACTTCTTCTCAAAACCTAGAGACTATTTTCCTCCTAGGATTTTTGTCACACTGAGCACATATGCTGAGTAAAAAGCCTGTTGCTTCCTTCTTTTAGGGTTATGTTGCTTAATGACCTCTTTTCTGTTTGCTTTGCTAGTGATCATAAAACTGTCACCATCTGCACTTCAAAGCTGGCTTGCTGCTTTTTGCCACGTAACCTTGAGTGATTACAGCAGTGGTTCCCAGTTGTTCCTTCTTACCACAACCAATATCAATATCTTAAATACAAATAATTTTTCTGAAAATTATAGCAATACTGCATATTATTTCTGTGAAAAGGAGGTGCTCCTGAGCCCATAACTTTTCTGTAAGGCAAAATGTGGGTAACTGAAGACAGTGGTAAAACTGGGTAGTGAGTTCAGTAAACGTTTCATTTCCAAACATGATTGACTTGAGATGGCGGTCAATAATCTCTACTTTCAGTTATGATTATCTACTGACTAAAAGATATTTATTCAGTATTATTTCACAGCTCCAGACACTACTGCTCCACCACCTGTGAGGGTCCAAGTGTCTGGAGTGGAGCAGCCTGAGTGTCGGAGGATATGAACAAGCAGCTGAGCTGGTTAGATTGGCTGCTCATCATTGCAGTGGGCTCTGCTACCTGGTGCTCTTCTCTAGAGCATCATTCTGAGTCATGATCACTATGGAGCTTCTGAGCTTTCTGTTCCAAATAAAGGCCACGCAAGCCTCCATTGATCTGGACAGCCTGATAACCTGGCAGGTTGGTCATGATCTCTGTGAGCTTGCTGGGTTTGGGTGTACTGCGTTTGTTATAATTATTTATTAGAGCACCCTGAGCCAATAAAGTTGGCTTGGCAATTGTTCTACCCACTCTGCCCCTCCAAAATCTCATTCACATGATAAAGTACCATTTACTTTTTTTTCTAAAGGCTTTGCAGCAAGCAACAAAAGCCTCCGCCATAGGGATAACCACAAAGGATGAGAACTCTCGCAAAGCAGGAAAGGGCGCATTGTTGGGGCTAGGTCAGCAGCTGCAGCCCTCTCCAAGCACCTGCCCTGCAGTAGGGTGCCTGCCGGTATAAACATGAATCTCTCGGGGGCCTGGATGACCAGGAGTTGGATTCAGCAGGAATTGGGTCGCAAGGGCAAGCAAAGGGCAGCGGGGGTGGATGCCTGTGGAATGAGGGCAGAGACGCCGCTTCTTGCGAGCAGAAAAGGGGCCGGGGAGGTGGGTGGGTGAGAGCACAGACCCCACGAGCAATGTGGGGGAGACGCCAGATGGCCCCGGGGGCTGCGCGGCACAGGGCACCGCTGTCCTGCCCCCGGGGCCGGGCGGGGAAGAGGGGGGGGAAGAGGGGGGGAAGAGGCGGCTGCTCCCGAGGGGCACGTGGGTCTCGGGGGCAGATCGAGCCCAAGGACAGCCCCCGCACACCGGGGTCTCGGGCCACCGAGCGGCGACAGCCAGGCCAGCGCTGGGCTGGGCTGGAGGGGATAGGAGGGGAGGGAACGCCAAGCACGCCAAAGCCTGCCAGCGGGAGGGAGGGAGGGAGGGAGGGAGGGATGAGGGCGGGAGCGAACTGCCCTCCCCGCGCCCGGCCACTCGCGAGCCCCAGGTAGGGGCCGCTGATTGACAGCTGTCCCCGCCCTCCCATCGTTCCTATTGGACATTCCTCACGTCGATCAGCGAGCAGCGCTGCCAAGTCATGGTCCCCATTGGCGGGCCTCGCCCCGCCCCTCGCGGTAAGGGCCATAAGGGCGGTGAGGGGGCGGGGCCAGGGGCCGGCGGGGCGGGGCGGCAGCAGCTTAGCCCGCGAAGGCGGCGGGGCCGGAGCGGCGGAGCGGCGGCGGCTGGAGCGGGAGGGGGATCGGGATGGGACGGAGCGCGGCGCCAGGTGGGTGCGGGGCTCTGCTCCAGTCTCCCGCGGCCGCCGCAGAGGGAGGGAGGGAGAAAGGAAGGAAGGGTGGTCGGCGGCTTTCGGGGGGTCCTTTCCCCGACTCGGAGGGGCGCGGACGTGGAGCAGCCGCTTTTTAGCGGTCTCCCGCCCGCGGGGATAATCTCAGCGCTGCCCTGCGGGAAGCCCCTTTCTCCTGCCGGCGGCGGCGGGGGCGGCGGTGGGTCGCTGCGGGGCTGCAAGCTGCGCTCCGCTGGCCGCGCTGGGCTGCCCGTCCTGGGGCCCTCCCGCCTCAGCTTTGTTCGAGCCCTCCCGCTGGCCTCGGCCCCTCGCCGAAACCGCGGCGCGTCCCCCTTTCCCCGCCGGTCGGGGTGGGGGCTGCGGAGCCCCCCGCGCGTGGGGCCGGGGACAGGCCCCCGGGCTGTGCCCCGCAGCCTCGGGGCGCTCCAGCTGGGCTGGAGCGGGAACACGGCGCCCATTCCCGGGAGCTGCCAGCCGAGGGCTCATCCCCCGCTCGTGTTCGCCCCCCATGAGTGGCCCCGTGACAGCGGCAGGGCTTTCTGATGTCCAGCGATCTTCAAGTGCTTAAAAATAATAGTCTTTGGCTTTGAAGGGCGCTGGGAGTCCTTGACAGCTCGGGAACTTTTAAACCCTTCCCCTCCCACCCCCGGTGGTTTTCTGTGGGTTAATTGTTTTTTCGACTTGCTTCTGAAGTACGTGTGTCTCTGAGAAGAAGCTGGGAGTCTGAGTGTGAAGGCTTGTGAAGACAGGGATTTATCTCGGCTGAATGTCTAACACTGACCTAAAAGCAGTTAAGAAATGTTTTATTTATTCTTTTTCTTCCCGTTCCTGATTCAGTTCAGTAATCGCTGCAGATAACAGGAGAAGAGCTGATAGTTTTAGGTTGAGCAGCTATCTGTGAAGTGGGGCCAGTACTTGAGTGATGGGTTATTGGATGCAGTTGTGAGGTTGCTTGATATAAAACACTTCAAAGCACAAATGGTTTAGTTTGTGTGTTGCTTGTGCAGGAATGGGAAACTGCTGCCTAGATGTGGTTCTTTGTGCCTCTTTTGTAAACTGCAGGGAATAAGGGGAACATATTCCTATTAGAAAAAGATGGGGATAAATTGTGAAAGCAGCAAGAAACGTGAAGAGAATCTGGGGATGAGAAGGTTTGTTTTGTCTTGCCTATTGTGCAAGACTGGCCCCTTTTTTTTTTTTTTTTGTCCTTTTTAAAACTTTACATAAGGAATCAAAAAATGTTACGTTTGTAGCAGACAGACTGTTGTTTTGACTTTGCCTGATAAAGTATTTTCCATAAGCTAGTGAGTGTACTTGAAGAAAGGAATGAAGTAATGGAAAAGACTGCAGTTCTTATCCTCCAGCATGCTGTCCCACACCACAGTGATCTGTAGTTCAGGTGGTAAGTTATGTGGCCTCCAATATATGGAGACTAACATGATATGGAATAATTATAATAGACTAATGCTCAATTTGGAAACATGTTAGATTGAAGTTACAGGTTACAGTGCTTGCAAACTTAAAAGGATTCACGATTCAACCCTGTATTTGAGCCATGAAATTGAGGTTTGTTATTATGTTACAGCTTTTTGCCTTTAAGTTCTCATCAGAAGAAAATATGCTAAGATGGAAGGACAGTTATCTGCTCACAAGCCCTAAGTCATTCTTACTCAGTAAGAATGCAGCTTTCACTAAGTCCTTCAGAAAGAATTAGGATGTTTTATCTGCAGCTCTTCAATTGAGACCAGGACCAGACTATGTTCCCTTGAATGACGTGGGAACTTGATTTGTTTCCGGCTGAATTTTGGGGATGAGCTGTGCAAAGCAAACTTTTTCTATCCCTTGCTAGAAGATTGCTTTTGTGCTTATATAGCTAGCAGCAGTATGAATGGAGTTATTAGGCAGTGAACACAGAGGTTTTGTTGTACATGAAATAATATATAATTGAGCCAGTGCTCTTCTCATTTTCCATGGCTATTTTCTTCAAATAAAGACAAAATAGAAAACATTTTTTTAATCAGATACTGAAACAATAGTCTTGATTATACACAATAGTTACTGAATAGTTACTGAAATTGAATGGTCTTTGTTAATCTTCCCATTTGTCCATGGAAGTATTAAAAAATGAGTTTACATGTCAGAAATAGAATCCCTTGTGCTTAAAAAAGGTATTTTCATAGCAGGAGTAAGTTATTGAGGCTTCTTGTTTGATTTAGATGGTACAACACGTGACATTTGGTAGTTAATAACAGCATAAACCTGCTTTGTTTTTCAGTATGTGCCTTGTCTGTACAACATGCCTCAAAGGATTATGATTTTAGGAGTAGCAATATAAACTCCTTAAGGATCAGCTGCTCTTTGGTATCCCTACTTCAACTGAAGTTTATTTATGTTATTCTTCAGTGAGAAGGCACATGCCATATATTTTTCTGAAATAAGAGTAATAGTGTCTGTGGGCAGTATTCCTGTATGGAGGAAAGAGGAAGACAAGCCACAGTGTGACAGATGATAGGAATACTATTTTGGAGTTTCTCATACAGCGATCAGAAGGACAGGGTTTCTGAGAACCTAACCAAACTAGAGCAGATACTTTGGTGAAGAATTCTGGAAGAGCTGATGGTAGCTGACTGTTTTAGTCACTGTATCAGTCTCACCTGGACAGTGAATTAGCTTTCATACCTTTGCAAGTCTTCCTTTTTTTGATTAAACTTCCTGCATGGATAGTCACATCTTAGTGTACTCTTTGTTCTTTTGAGTAGCCTTCCAGAGCTGTCTTGACGGCTTTTCCTGAGAAAGGAGCAAGAAATATTGTTGCGGTTAATTGCAGTCTGCTCTTGCAGGCCTGTCTTTGGTTGGTGTGTATTTAATGTTGCCTTGTAACTGAACTTGAATCTGATGCAGGTTGTATAATGCAGCCCTTTTTGGACTTTTTAATTCAAATGTGATGTGTTATCTTCCTGATTCATGTGTGGCTCCAGTTAAAATTTTTGGACTTGTAGTCATTACTTTGACTTATTTTTATTTTATTTTTGCTTGCATTGAATACTGAGCTACAGGCTGTATATTGTGAATTTTGGTACTGGTGTAAGTTACTAAACAGGCTATGTGTGCCTGGTGAGTTATGATATGAAGCTTTGTTAATTACCTCAGTAATGGAAAGACAGTAGTATATGGTACTGATGGGAAGCAATTTGTTTTCTTAGGCTCTTTTCTTAGGTCTCTAACCTTAATGCCCTTCAGTATGTGGAGATCATTGATAGGATCAGATTACAAATGTCTTCCACTGTTGTATATAACTGTACTTTGCCTTCAGAAGCTCCCCTGTAGGAATCTGATGGGTTGCAGGCTGACTGCTTATTCTCTTAAAAGATAAAAAGGTAGGGGGTGAATGATAATTTCTACATGTGGAATACCCGCATACAGAATACCTGTAATCTAAGAAAGATCAGTGTCTCGACTAAGAATTAAATGGAGCTGTCTTGAGCCTTAGTACTTACATTCTTTCCTGAGAACTTCAGAGGTAATAGTGAAAATAATCTGCAGTTATGTCAGGTTTATTTGTTCAACTTTAACCAAATGCTTTCCTTCACATTTAACTGTTATTTAGATCTAAGTGTTCGGAAGCCAACCTGTGGTAAAAGCTGTTGAAATGTTGCTCTGGGGTGTGTGGTTTTTTAACTGGAAAAGTGCTGTTGTTTCTCACCCCTCTTTTGAAAACTTGAGTAACTGAAATGTTTTCAGCTACTGATAGATGTAATTTCTTTTTCTGCCAAAAGGGGAAACAAAATATTTGGGAAGAAATTAAGAAATTTGTTTGTAGAAACAGCTGGACCTCGAAATGGAAGTATTTGTTCTGATTTAGGCTGTAAACTTGGAGTTCATCTTGTTTGATTTCTTTATTTTTGGTAGATGAGATAGCTGGAGAATTTTTGTTGAAGGCTTGTTAATATGGTGAGCATTTGTTGGCTTTGCTTGGTTGTTCTTTTTTGAAAAATCTGACTATGTTGAGATTTATAGGTGTCTTGAATTTCAATACATTGTGAATTAGTTTTTCTTTTCGCATATTGAAATATTCTGCCATTAAACTGCTGTTAATTTCTGCTTTTAGAATTGACACAGAATTTTTTTTGTTGGTTTTTTTTTTTTTTTTTTGGTGGACCTCTCTATTTCGCAGTATTTTAGTTACTCTTTTTCAAGATTCTTGGAGCTCCTTCCTGCCTGTTAGTTATGAATATAACGTATTTATTCTTATGGAGTATCAGTAAGTGTTCAGAATTCATGTTTTTCAGTTACCATAATTGATATAAATAGAAGTGGCCTATCCTAAGGCAGTTTGAACCTTCCATAATTTGTTGAATGTGAATTTTAGTGTTGACTTAAATGTATTTTTCTTCAGGAGAAGAAAACACCTGAAATTTTAACTTGTTGTGCACAGAATTAAAGGCTGACTTGTTTTCTTTCAAGTTCCATAGATCAAAAATCTTTTTTACTGTTTCTTTGTCATGACCTTTTATTCTACATCCCTGCTGTGGAAATACGCCTGTTGTAGAAACTATAGAAAAATGTCTTGAGCTAAAACTCTGTCAAGCAATGTTCGTTTACACAGCAGCATGCACAAATAAATTTACATAAAGTAAAAATATTTTTCACCTTGAAGTTCAAATGAGACAGACTTTTTGGAGGCTTTTGCAGGGGTTATGTTTCCTCTTATGCTGGTATAAAAGCAGAGGAAGTTCAGGTTGGTTATTAGGAAAAAGTTCTTCACCAAGAGTGGTGTTCAAACACAGGGAAGTGGTTGTGACCCCAAGCCTATCGTGGTTTGACAAGCATTCAGACTAATTTCTTAATTACCTGGCTTAACCTTTAGGTTGCCTTATGTGGAGTCAGGAGTTGAACTTGATGATAGTCATGGGTCTCTTCCAACTCAGGATAATCTATAATTCTATATTAGATGAAAGGTATAATGTAATAGTATTTTAGAGGGCTTGAGTTTTCACTGACTGTTTAGAAAATAGTGTGTGAAAAAATATTTCCTTTTGCTCTTGATACACTCATAGAAACTAAAACTGAACAAAACACCTCATCAGTGAAGACTGAAAAGCACGTATAATCTCATAAAAAGTGTTTTATTCAAGTGTGGTTGCCAGGGCCAAGGGAACATAATGTTAAGGCTGTGTGTAAAGGACAGTGAGTATAAGTTGTGAATTACTGGAACTCTGCCCTATTTATAAATGCAGAACATTATACAAAATGTGACCATCAGGACTTTATTCTGTGGATTAGTTAACCAGTTGTCTGCTTGTCACTTGCTGTGGAGTGAGATACAGTTGACAGAGGTGTTGATAGGGTCTGGGCTTCAAATTAAATCTGGAGGTGAAGTTTGTTCCAGTGCTGAGGACTGTAATGGCCATCTTAGTGTCACTATTCTCTTATTTGAGGGTTTATAGTTGATATATGAAGTGATAGCTGATCATGCAGCTGTTCCCCACTCCTCTCTCTCTCCAGCAGCTTTTTTTTTACACTCAGCACTGCTGTTCTTGTTGCAAAGCCTTCCTCTTTGTCTTGTCTGCTGTGCTTTTGATGTCCTGTAAGGTAAGGACAGTGGTGTCTGGGTCACTGTTGTGTACCTGAGCAGAGAGGCTGATTAGAGCAAGTGAGGAGTATATAACCCTTGGATCCGTGTATCACTTCATAAAAAATGGTTGGTAAAGGTGTAAACAGATTTTCTTCTGCATGCCAGTGACTTGGAAGATGAAATGGCATTAGGACATGGACTCTCCTCATAGCCAAAGACCTCAGTACTTCAGCTGACCGATCCCAGGTTTCTTGTGCATCTTCACAGTGATGATCACTTTGCTCATAGCAAGTAATAGTTGTAGAGCTTGTGTATGTAACTGGTGATAGGCATAATACACCAAAACATGCTCATAGTATCCAGTGAATGTTGGAATTGATATATTGGTGTTTGCTTTGAAATCTTGTAGTTGGAAAGGTCAGTATCCAGTGATGCTGGGGAAAACCATTCATCTGCTGTGAGCTTGGTTTTGTCCTAACAGAGCAACAGGCAGCTGTTGGGGTAAAGTGCTAAAAGACAAGGCCTGTGAAGCTTGTTTTATTTTGAAACTTCAGGCAGCCTTTGGAAACACTTCTTTGAGAAGTTCTTCTGCCTCATTAAATGTGAATGAAGAAATGAAGTTTGAACTTCTGAATTAGAAGGGGGGCTTTAGTGGAAATGTGGCTTTTTAGTTTGTTTTTCTGCAGTGGTTAGAACTTGCCAATGAATTTTCTATAGAGTGGTGAAATTCTCTGGAACTTATATCAGCACAGGTTTACTGTGCAATTATTTCCTGGGAAAGTAATGTTTTTCTTTTTAAAGCTTGACTGCTGCTTTGAATGCTTAAACAGCTGCAAACATGGACAAGAATACATCACTTCAAATGAAGC
Source organism: Pyrocephalus nanus (assembly GCA_038380795.1). Classification (NCBI taxonomy): domain Eukaryota; kingdom Metazoa; phylum Chordata; class Aves; order Passeriformes; family Tyrannidae; genus Pyrocephalus; species Pyrocephalus nanus. Next base: position 46,536,637 of record CM076259.1, read on the forward strand.
CTCTGATTTTATGCTGAATTTGAAGATGCTTTTGTACATGTATCAATGTTTTTTGCACACAGTCGGAATATTGAAGTTTCCTCTAACCTCTGCATGCCAATTCAGGAGCTGGAGTGGGGCTGCAGTTTTATCTCAAGTTGTGTTTAAAGAGGATGTCTTGCTACAGTTATACAAGTAGTTTGGTTGCAGTTTCAGGTTATCTAACTGAATAGTAGGAGAAGGCTGTTTACCTTGCCAGACAAGCAGATGTGCAAGCCATGTGCTTTCTATCCACCCTTCTTTTGGCAGAAAGATCCAGGAACTAGCATTTGAGCAGCTTTTTTTTTTTTTTTTTTTTTTTCCTAGATGGAGGAGATCCTGTTTCCTTCTTTTCAGTCAGCTTGCTTCTCTTAAAGCTTTCTATTCTTCAAATCCTACAGGTCTAATACATCTTCACTGCAGCAATTGCTGTGCATTTATAGCAAGTCAAGAGTTGTAGAGCTTGTGCATGGTAAGCATGAAATACCTGAATGTTGAATTGATGAGGTACAAGTGCCTTCAAGAAGAGTGTCTGAGAATGCACTGAGTATAGTCTTCCAGCCTTCAAATGAAATGTTGCTATTGTAGCATTTGCCTCTGTCATCAAACATTCCTCATACTCTGGTAGACTATCTTGAAATTTCAAATATCCTTTGATTCAGGTTGAATAACTCCAGTCAATCACACAGAGAACATGAGCAACACCTAGTTAAAGCTCAAGATAATAATGCTGTGAAAACAGGCCTTGATGTCTAGCTCCTGAATTTTTATCCTGGATTTGCACTGCTAATGACAGGAAAAGCTTCCATGTTGGTGGACTAGTAAGTTGGTGAGTTTTTAACCTTAAAGATTTTTATTATCCTGAATTAGCTGCATCTGAAATACTATTGTAACATCGTAAGGATTCTAATCCTATTTTTCTAAAATACTTGCTATTCTACTGGAGAAGGTACATGCTTTGTAAAACATTTTTCTGGTTGCCATACTAACAAATTTGAGGCCCTTGAAGCTTGTATGGATCTGCAGCTTGCTGTCATGCTTGATCACTCAGCTGGCTTGGTGCTGGAGTGGGTTTAGCAGTCCTCAGTAATTTCTGTATCTTGGAGAGTGATAGAAAGGTTCTGTGCAATGGGATTTATAGCTCTTCATGCAAAAACTGGGAAATGGCAGTTAAAACTCCGCAACTGGGGAAAATTTCAGAACTTCTGTTGTAGATGTTTTAAGTGGACTAAATGTTTTACATTATTTAGTAAATTGGTCCAGTTACTATTTCTGCGAGTTATTAATGAAGGACAAAGTCAAATATTGTAACAGATTGAATCCTTGTCTTAAAAATGTGACTTTTTGAAATGTACAGAAATAAGTCTTATGCAGTATATAGTCCAATTTACATGTTTCTCTTACTTATCTTACTTATCTTGTCTTTTAATCTGAAACTATTGAGGCAGCAGTGAAATAACTACCTTTACTGGGCAGGTAGTATTATTGCTGCCTGTGACAACAGCAGCTGAAACCCCAAATCCATTGCCTTCTGTCCTATGTTTTGAGATGAAGCTGTTAATGTTCTTTGTGTGCTACTTCCTCATTTGCATTTTCTGTTCCACTTCCTCCTCCTGCAAACTAATGCATTTCTTCTGAAGTCCTCTTTTACTTCCCTTTGAAACTGTATTCTATATCCTAGTATTCCCTGTAAAAAAAAGAAAAACACTGTGATGAATTTCTGCTTCATATAATTTCTAGTAAAACCCACAGATGCCTTTTTTTTTTTTTTGAGAGTGAAATACTTGGAGATGTAAAAAAACCAAGCCCCAACAAACCACAACAAAACCCTTCATACTGCCACATCCATCCTTGAAGAAGTTTAAAATGGAGGGAAGTAGATGCAAGACATGAAGTGTAAATCCTTGCCAAATGCAAATCCTTCCTGCCTTAGCTGAGTGAACTGCTTACTATCAAATTTCTTGAAGCCACAGAATGTTATTTTTGGCACGAACATCAGAAAGAGTGTTCTTTCTTTTAAACAGTTGTTGTTTGGAAAATAAGCATATGTTTGGCATCATCATGGATTTCTAAAAGAGGAAAAAGTGGTTTTATTTTTAAAACATATAGTAGAATTGTATTTTCAGTGGAATCAAATGTTAAATGCTTCTGGAAGCTTAAATACAATAATGTGTCCGTACAGTTGGTTGTCAAGGTTGAAACAACAAGCACAGTTAGCCCTGAAGCTGCTAAATGCTAATCAAAGCTTGGCAAAATTTTCCCTCAGCCAAGTTAGCTGAGGAAGTTAGAGAAGCTCATAAGCAGCCTGTAGTAATTAGGTTTTATAAAGCTAACTAAAATGTTGAGGTTCAGGTATAAAAAAAAAAGGGGGATTCATTTTATACTTATGGTAACGGTGATGTTCACTGTGAGACCTGTGGCTGTAAATTGGTAGTTTGAGTATCCTTACTCTTGTTCATCTTGGTGGAATTATGGCTGTTAATGCCTTTAAATATGAAGCATTAGAAAATATACTGAATTAGGTTTTGTTAACCTAGGGGATGACGGTCTAAACAGTGAATAGCTTTGATTTGTTGGTCAAAGAAAACATCCATTATGCCTGATTGCAGAACAATAAACATGGCATAGAGCAGTTACAGTTACTCAAAAGAAGTTGGTCTAGGTTCCTGCAGTTGCAGGAATAGACTAAAAGAGAAAAACCATGTGCTTTAGCACTGAGTGGGAAACATTACGAAGATTTAACTGTGAGGGTAGAGAGTATGGATGTTGAATCTAGAGGAATAAAACCAGTGAATTTAATAGAGAGTTACTGAGAGTGGTTATATTCTCTTTAAGATGTTCAACCTGATATTTTAGAACTAAAATATGGAGGAAACGTTCAAACAAAAGCCTGTCTGAAATACAAAGCTTGAAGGACACGTGTTCTTTTGTCAGAAATGTATTTTTGAGCTTTCTAAATCCATTTCGAACAAAATACTGAAATAAACGTAACTGTAGGAAGATAAGACTGTAGAAATAATTGAATTCCACTGTGGATTACTTTATTTGCATTACATTAGTAGTGTTCTATAAATATGCCTTACATACGTTTCTTTTGCTTATTTCTACAGATGTATAATGAAGTGTTGATCCTCTTTCCCTTTTCAAAGTATACAGGGCTTGCTGATTTCAATCAGATTTTCTATTGGGGTGTTAGAAGAAGTGGGAAGCTTGAGCTGTATGTTTTTCTGTAGGCTTGAAACAGCTTTTGGTGATTCTGAGTATAAAAGAGCGTGACCTATGGAACAGCTGGCCCATAAGTAGTAGTTTTGGTGCAGAACATAGTTATTTACATGTTAACCTGGTAACAGGCCCCTCCTAAATGCTTCACTCAAGGGCAAAGCATCTGTGTACTATTGTTATACTTGAAAATTAGGTAGTTGCGAAAATATAGGATCTTAAAAGTGTTGGGGCAATAACCTCTTTAAAAAAAGGTGATTCCCATGGTAATCTGCACAAAGAGTTTCTAAAATAAGAAACCCAGCATGCACCTATGCTTTGCTGAAAAAAAAATTGTATTATTTGGGATCAGGCGATAATTTTAAGTGCTACCTCATAAAACATGAAAAGAAAAACCCCAAACACCAACAAAAACAATCCCCAAAACAAACAAGTTTCTATGACATTTTGGTGATCTGTTGTAGTTCATTGTACTTGATGCAGAATTTGCCAGGGATTTCGTAACCTGTAAGAAAATGAGTGGTCAGCTCAGATTATTGTGGTGCTTCTACCACCTCACCACTTGTTGGTCTTGGAGGTCGTGTCTGAAGAGTTACAGGAGCACTTCAAACCAAGGTCACATGCAGTAGAAGATTAAAGGCATCAAGTTCTTGTGAGCCTTCACACATCTGCAGTGCTTGTGGTGGTGTACTGTGAACAAAAACTGAAGGCACTGAATATGAGAAGTCCTCAAACTTTTAATTGACCCTCTCTTTTTGGTTATATTTTATTCCTCTCCTGCTCCTTTGCCAGCCCCAAGCAGCTGTTAAGCGAAGAGGGAAAGAGGAGGCCACATGTCTCAGCCCTGCCCTCTGGGAGGTGGAGCTGGAGCCCCAAAGCACTGCGTTGTTTCTGCGTTTTTAATAGGGAGGTAGAAAGAGGTGGATCTGAAGCTGTCTCGGGTTCCCTGCTGTCCCTGCTCTTTCTTCCCAACCTGGAGCAAAGTGGTCAGTAATAGCCAAAATATCTGGTTGCTTCCATTTCCAAGTGTAAGCTGCACGTTGCTTTGGAGCTGTCAGCTGCTGCCTGAGCAGGCATGGCATTGCCTTGGGATGTGGCATGCCTCCTTCCCTGTGGTACATTCTGTGCCTCCATTCCTGCCTACATTTCTTGGCAGCCCTTGCCTTTCAGCAATCTAATGCCATTATTTCAAAACATTTAATTCCCCCCCCCCCCCAAAGTCAAGTTACTTTGCACCTTACATGATGTAAGTCTTTCATTATTGGAAATCAAAATTTTTTTTAGTTTTTGAAATGTTCAATACAGGAAGGTAAAGAGAGCGGGACTTGAAAATGCAGTTGAAATGATACCAATTTCTGGTTGTTGGAAGACTGAGGAAGGGATGCAGGCAAGAAACCAGTACAGAGTAGGATGATATACTTGCAATCACGTTATTATGGATTGTTAGGAGAGATCTGAGATGTATATATTGTATGTATGCATTAAGCAATTTAGGTCTTGTTAGATTTCCTGGTCAGATCGTGATCTCTGTTATTGTTTCAAAATCTCTTAATGGAAGTTACTTTGTAAGATGCTACATTTGTGGCAGCTGACTGCCCCTTCTCCCTTCCCCCAGCAGAAAGTAGTGAACGTGGCTGTGAAAGTCATAGTGAAATAATCTGAAAAATAGGATTTGTCAAATTTGAGAATATTTAGCAGGAATAGGCAAATCGATTCTCTTCAGTTAGTATCAACTGCTTGGTGTTGAATCTGATGGTAAAGAAGTAGATAACCTGGATGGGTTACGTGATTGGGATAATTATGTTAATACTTTTCATTACCCATATTAAATAGTGTTTTAAAATTCCATTTTATGAAAACAGGTCTTGATTAAAACCATAAAAATCTAGTGGTAACAGCAGACATGATGATTCTAAGCCACTTCAACCTTCTTTTCAAAAGAAAGTGTGGACTTTATTTCACGTATTTTACATTTTGGATTTCTGTGATTTGTTTGATCTTCCTAAACTGCTAAGCTCCTCTACATTGAGCGAGATTTGAAGTCACAGATCCATGCAAAACTGCTTTAGTTTAATTGGCTGATAAGTAAAAACGTTAATAACAAAAAAGATCCAGAAGAAACAAACAAAACCACCTGTCTTATCTGGCCTTTTAAAAATAGGAGGAGAGGGAGAAAAAAACAACCTTGAGAAAGTGGGATAAACTTGAACCATTTAGTTAATACTAAAATATGCCAATCTCTTTCAAGAGCAGCTTTCCAACTGGGGTGTAAAATAGAATTATTAAATGCATAAGTTTCACCTGTTAAAATGCTATAATTTCTCTCCCCTTCTTATCCTCCTTATTTCTTTACCTGCTAATGTCCTTAATTGAACTCTGTAGGTAATCTCTAAGGAGTCACTAACTATTTGATTCCATTGGGTTTTAATTTTATAAATGGTGACTCTTTAATATTAGTGATACTTACATCTGTCTAAAAACAATTGATATGCTTTTTGAGACTTTCAAATTGGGGGAAAACCCCACACTTTTCACAAATATCTTCCAGTCTGTATCCTACTGGTAAAATATACTGGTTTCATGTATATGGAGATACCTGCATCTATAGATACAAAGGCTTTATAAGCAGTGAGAACTAAACTGCGGTATTAGTTACCTAAGTATGTACATACGAGAGAGAGCTATTTATAAGAATAGAATTTTAATTGAAAAGGATTGTTTGTATAGTCCAACTTCCTGACTGCTTCAGGGCTGACCAAAAGTTAAAGCATTTTATTAAGAGCATTGTCAGACTGCCTCTCAAACACTGATAGGCTTAGGGAATTGACCACCTCACCAGGAAGCCTGTTCCAGTGTTTGATCATCCTCTCAGTAAATAAATGCTTCTTACTATCCAGTCAGAACCTCCCCTGCTGCAGCTTTGAGTAATTCCCCGGTATCCATCCTGTGACTAGATCCCAGGGAGAAGAGCTCAGCACCTCCCTCTCCACATCCCCTCCTCAGTGAGCTGTGGAGAGCAATGAGGTTTCCCCTCAGACTCTGTTTCTTCAAACTAGACAAACCCCAAGACAAACCCCAGTCACTCCTCATAGGACTTTCCTATTAGCTCTTTCTCCAGCTTTGTTGCCTTCCTCTGGACACATTCAAGGACCTTCACAACCTTCTTAAATTGGGGGGGCTCAGATTTGCACATAGTGGTGAAGGTGGGTCCATACCAACACTGAATAAAGCAGGACAATCCCCTCTTTTTCCTGGCTGGTGATGCTGTTTGACACACCCTTGGGTAGGATTTTCCCTCCTGGCTACCAGAGCTCACTGCTGGCTGACTTGCATTGAGCTGCTGCCCTCCAGCACCCCCTGATCCCTCTCTCTGCAGAGCTGCTCTCCAGCCACTCCTCTCCCAGTGTCTGGCATTACTCTGTCCTGGCTGCAGAATCCAGAATTTGGACTTGTAAATTTTATCCCATTTATTATAGCCCAATGTTCCAATATATGTAGATCCCTCTTCAAAGGTCCCTGTTCCTCAAGAAAGCCAGAAGCACCTCCCAGTTTGGTGTCACTAGCAAACTCACCAATGTTGCACTGAACTCCTGCATCCAGATTATTGATAAGTTTATTGGACAGAACTGGCCCTAAATTTGAGCCCTGAGAAGCACCCCTGGGGACCAGTTTTCAGACAGATACAGCCCAATTCACTGTAACCCTTGGAGCTTTGCCTTTCAGCCAGTTCTTCACTCAGTGCCTCATGAACCTGTTCATCCTGCAGTTGGATGACTTGTCCAGAAGGATGCTGTAAAGGACAGTATCTAACTTAGTATCTTACTAAAAATCCAGAAGAAGTCCATCCACTGCCTTCTCTTCATCCACTAGGTGTGTGTGACCTTATCAGAAAAGGTTATCACATTGTTAGTGTGGTGGAAGTGGAAGGTGTCCCTGCCCATGGCAAGGGAGTTGGAACTAGATGATCACTGAAGTCCAGTCCAACCTAAGACATTATATAGTTCTATGAAAAAATGCACTGAATGCCACTGTTTTTAATTCACCCCTTTTAGTCACATGACTATCTTTAACAAATATCAGCCCATTGTTTTCTTTAGACCTCCTCTTGCTATTCATGTACTTTAAAAAGCCTTTTAAGGGATCATAAAGCATTTCACAAAGGAGGCAAGCTTCATATCTCAGATGGGGTTTTGAATGAAGGATGTGGCCTCCCTGGAGGACATAATTACAGGGAAGGTGAAATTTTCTCCATGTGCTCAGCTCTATACCACAAAGCATCATTCTGTCTACTGGGGCGAAGGATGTGCCTTCTATTCTCAAACATTAAATCTGAATGCTCTTACACTTTTTCATTTCTCTTTCAACACCAAGCTATAGGGGAATTAGCCATGGAGTGATGTGAGTGGTTGCTTTCAGCGAGATCCAGATGTAAAAATATGCCTTGCCCCTAAATGGAGTGTGCTAGAGAGAGCAGCTGCTTTCTTGATCCAGCCTGTGACTATCTGCATAATTCTGATTCCATGGAATTGAGGCTGGCTGTCATCTATTGCAGTGCTGGGTTGTTTAGTATGACCTTGTTGTTGCTTCCTTCTCTGTTGCATTTTATAGATGAGACGTTTTTTCCCCTTTTAAAAGTTACCTCAATTCTGTTTAATTTGCCTTTTGTTCTTAGACATTCTGAAGCCTACTAGGTTTCATTTATCAGTCTTAATAGTTAAGTTTCTCGTTTTAGTGGGTTTTATGTATACATGTGATATTTTTGACTAACACTTTTCAGTAGGGTTGTGTGTCCTGTACTGATTCATGCTTTCCTTATTCTGCCACTCCTCTCTTATGTCATGAAACAGTAGGGAATAAACTGGGTGACCATCTACTATTTATGGAGAAGTATTAACTAAAGAAAATTTTAAGTTTTGTTCAGACAAGGTGAAGTCTGCTTTTTGCTTTGAATGTTGACTGTTAACTATCTGACAATATTTTCCTATTGCTTGTATCACCATATTCAGTTTCAATAAAGCATTTAACTTGAAAGCCTTTACCCCTGTCTTTCCCATCATCTAGCCTTGGACTAATCCCTCTAATGAGCCCTCACAGGTTATCTGTCTGAGGTACTAAGACAAAGCCTGTCTAGGTGTTCATGCTTTTCAGCAGTGTCTGCTAACCATATAAATGAGGTTGAATCTCCAGAAAGTAGAATTTAAGGGACCTTTTCTTTTTAAGAAACATGTTCTTAAATCCTTGTAACTGAAAAACTCTACTAGATAATGCTGGGTGCATAACAAATGAAATTACAGAGCCTCAGTCTGCTGAGGATGACCCATTTTTAGTGTTGTTACATCAAAATGGGGATCCACTTGAGTAAAGGCTTCAGTATTCCTTTATGTAAAGCATCTCTGGACACTGGGAGTGGACCTGGGAGGAAGCTCTTTGCCATTCTGTAAAGTGCAGGGCTATACTGGGAGAAGGAGCAGGCTGGTAGTACAGAAGACTTGTACTGTGAGATTAGGTTTGTTACCTGTGAAGATTAAAATTTGGTCAGTGGTGTCAACAAACCTTTTCAAGTGTTTGAAAAGATTTTAATACTGACATCCCATCTGAAATTTGTTCCTTCTCAAAGATATTGGACATTTCTCTTTGCTGGTGATGGGAGAACCCTTTCCTTTTGGATCAAAGATGAGAGTGCTACTTCCTTTCTGCTGTGGTTGGTACTAGTAAGTTGTGGTATAATCTTTGTTTGGCTTAAATTGCAGTGAAGAGTCACTGCTGATCATTAAGAAGAGAGTGTAGTCCTGGGCAAGCCTCTTGGTCTTGAGGTACCAGAGAGGTGATAGGTATGGGGGCTGGTCGATGCTTCTAATTAGCCAAGAATATGTGATAAACCAGTGCTGTTTATAGCTGGCTCATAGGCTTGACAGGCTGTCTTTCGTAGATTGCAAAATCTCTGAAGATCAAGTGTTTTACTTGGGATAAATTCCACAAGATGTTTAGGATTTTGTGAGCCTGCAGTTTAGATGGATCTCATCTGCCCAGTACTGAAGGACTGCTACACTCAGTCAAGCAGTGAATATTTGTACCATAATCCAGTGAGTGAAAAGGAATAAAAGATACCAGGTACTCCACACAGGTCAGATATTTTTAGTTTATCTGCCTGTGCTTGAAAGAAAAACTTCTAGAGCTTGAATGCGTTTGGATGGAATTAGTGGTAAAAGACACACTGGACGTTGTGACCAAGTCTAACTATCAGAGTGCTTCTCAGAAAGATGCTGAGTATGAAGGCATCCTTTGAGGTCTTGTCAGAGGGCAAATTGCTCTCCACACTCCAAATACAGTGTACGTCCCAACTAATTCTGCATTTCTGGATGTTTGTGGAGACTTAGAGTTCAGGCTAGACAACAGCAAGTGAATCTTAAATTAAAGGCCACCTGGAAAATATAAACTGCTGTGTCTTTATGCTGCCCCTGTTCTGTGCCCAAGTTTAAGAGTGGGCCTGGATCAAGCCTGGTTTAAAAATAAGAAATGTTTGAATTGCCTGGATCAATCTCATGCTTATGATGGGCCACTGAGAGGCCCCTTAGTTCTAAATAATGGATTGTATGACTTTTCACAGAAAAGCCCCCCATTCCACTGTAGAAGTACTTAAGACCAAGTGGCACCTAACTGCTAATTGATACGTAGTTTTATTCTTTTGAAGACTTCAGAACCGGTCTGCGTTTTCCAAATGTCTATTGCAGACTTACAGTAGTTTCCAAGATTGCTTCACGCTTTTAAGATTGAATTCACACAGGAAGTTAACAAGGCAAACCAGTACTGAAGATTTAAACCACTTCCTTTTTTGTGTGTATACATTGGTAAAGCAGTTACTTAAATTCAAATTGCAGTAGTAAGCTTTGGATCTCCACATATGAAAGCATGTTTTAAAACCCTCCCCTCACCCCAGAAAACAGACTTTAAAATAAAATCCTTTTTTCACCATTTTGATGATGACCTGCCATTTGGATACTTTTAATCCTCAATCTGTGTAAAAGTTATGTCTTGCATTAAATCCTTTATGTTTTTTCTTTCCCCTGTGGATTTTAGAAGTAATCCTCTGTGTACCATATAGCTTGTTCTTCAAATTGCTTGTCTTCAATCTCTTCATTTCTAGGAGTCCTATTTAGAAAGCTTTAAAATATTAATTGATTTTAAACAAAATTCAGCTAGATATAAATTTCTGACCACAATTCTGTGTTACACATTTTGCATCTCTATATTCTTATCCCATTGAAACTGTTTAGTACTTTCTGTGATTTACTCAGTGATTGAGTCAAATGGGGTGCTTGGCAGAGGAGTCAGTGATGTACTTGGTAATGAGTAAGAATCTTTTTATAATGGCTTTCTCTGGGGTTTTTCTTTCCTCTTGAGGATTTTATGGGAAGAAGGAATCCATTCGAAAGGGAGCATGTATATTTTTGTAATTGTGGCAGTGGATAGATATTGCTGGACTATTAGTGGTGTACCAAAATATGCTTTCTTTTCTGTATCTCATGTTGCGTAGATTTGACATATTTTTCCATCATAACTATGCCTTAAGTGTAGAACATGTAGTGAGAGAGTCTAGCATTTCTCCTCTGGCTTACCCTGGGTCTTTTTCAATGTTCTACTTGAGAAGAGAAAAACCAACCAAACTAAAAATCTGATTAAAAAAAAAAAATAAATCTGAAAGTGCTTAACATTGGCTATACCTTGATGTCTTTATTTAACCATGTAAGGATTTATACCAACCCCTGAAATATATGTCAGGACTTGCTTTCATTTCACTGTGGAAGCTGAGTCTCATCCTCACTGTTTGTGTGGTAATTCTCAGCTTCTTTCTTATCCCTGTATAGATCACACATATTGTTGACTTGAGTGAGGAGTTCTTTTACCACAGGATGGATTCAGCGATCCTGTTGGTGTAGTGCAGCACTGCAGATGGTGTGCTGATGTCAGTGGTGACAGCGGTAAATTGCAATGTGCGCACAGGATGCGCTGATGTAGCTAATGCGTGGAACTGAGATCTTCGTAAGGTGCTTTTGCTGCTCAGGCTAATGCAATGTGTAAATACATTTTCAGTCACCGTGACAGTACTAGAGGGTTTAAGTTCTATATAAAGTTCTGGTCACCTTGTCCTACAAGTGCTCTATGATGTCTGTTCTGTAGCGTTTTTCATCTAGTGCTAATAGCTCTAAAGCAGATTTACTGTTTCCTGAACCACAGGTATAATTGAGTAAATCACTATTGGTTGTAGCTACAGAATCATTGAACGGCCTGGGTTGGAAGGGGCCTTTAAAGAACGTCTAATTCCAACTTCATGCCATGGGCAGGAACACCTTGCACTAGAACAGGCTGCTCAAAGCGCCATCCAACCTGGCCTTGAACACTTACATAACTTCTCTGGGCAACCTGTTCCAGTGTCTCACCATTCTCACAGTGAAGAATTATCTTATATGTCATCTAAACTTATCCTCTTTCATTTTAAAGCCATTCCCTCTTGTCCTATCACTGCATGCTCTTGCAAAAAGTCCTCCAGCTTTCTTGTTGACCTCCTTTAGTGACTGGAAGGTGCTATGAGGTCTCCCCAGAGCCTTCTCTTCTCCAGGCTCCTGTCTTCATAGGACAGGTGCTCTAGCCCCTCTTATAATCATTGTGGCCCTTCTGAAATCTCTTCAGTAGGTCCACGTTCATCTGATATTAACTTAGGTTAATAGGATCCTGTCTGACGTAAATGTGGTTGGGATTGTGAAGCTGTGTTTCGAAGCATTTTTTCCCCCTTAGAGTATACCTGTCCTGGTAATGAGAATGAGAATTACTTCTATGTACACGAGTCTTTTATAATGTGTGACTTCAGAACAGTTCTTTTTTTAAGCACATAAATGTTTAAGTGAGGACCAAGATCTTGGCCAAGTGGTAGATTTTGTTAGTAAGTTAACTAGAGGGCAATACTGTATCTAGAATAGGTGGTTATTGCACCAAGTCTTACTGGAACTGAGTTTTTGGGTGCCATGATGTTAAAACTCTAATATTTTGCTCTTCTAGATGCTTTGCCTTTCTTATAAATCATGTTTTATAATTGTGTCCTTCAAAATTTCTTTCTCTTGTAAATTTTAATTCTTTAAAATATTTAAGCAAGTTCATGAAGAAATGCCTAGCAGAAGCCTTTAAAAATATGGCTAATACTAAAAGTATTAGTCTCCTATCAGCAAGTGATCTAGTTTAAAGAATGCTTTTGAGCAGTTCTTTTAGAAAGGGCATTTATATCTTAACCACAAACCCCCTTAATTTATATAAATTTAGTGTATGAATAAATGTTAATCTATAATTCAGAATATTCTCTTGATACTAGGAACTGTAATAGTTTCATGGAAACATCTCAATACTTAATTTTTTCAAGAGATTCTCATTGCTTTTTTTAGTCTTTTTGTTTTAGTGGGTTTGTGTTTAGTAATATTTAATTTGCTGTGAAATATCTCAGAGGGACTCAAACCTGCTGTTTTATTGTGCTTTACTGTAAATCATTATCTCATTTTTCCATCCCTACAGTCTTCAAGTGGGTGTTACCTCCTCTGCAGATATTTCCAGTTAAATAAATGGCATTGATTATAAAATAAGCTCTTTTCTTACCTTCAAAAAAATTAAGCTGTAACAGAAACGTTTAGCACAGAAGAGTTAAAATTTTCTAGATTATACTCATACATGTTTTACTAAGCTTTTTTAGCTGATCAGTGAACTGAAATCCATTTTTAATGCATATCTTTAATTATTCTATTACTGGAAGACTAAGTTCGAATTTGTCTTTGTTTGCAGAGAAAGCCACCTGAGCGGGCTAGCAAGTTACAGAACAGCTACTCCTAAAACGTGTAAACGGTGAAGATTTTCTGTGTGCTCCTTTTTAAATGGTAAGTTGTTCAAGAGAGCTCTCACTGAACATTCCTTGTCACTTACTTTGCATTTGTGTGAATCTATTACAAATAGCTTTGAAGACTGTGATAAGTCCCCTGAACTGAAGACCGTGATCAATTTTGGAAACTGTTCAGAAGGTTTTTAGTTAGCCTTGGGAAGGAGGTCTGTATTTTTCTGAAGATCTGCTGTATTAGGCCCTGAAACAAATGTCAGAAGCATTGCTAGGTCAGGAGACTAGTAGCAGTTAAATACTAATCTTATTGTGTAGAAAACAGAAATAAATTTACTTTATTCATGGTTTTTCATGAGATACTGGATTTATAAATTTGCATCTGTTAATTACTTTTACCCTGTATAATCTGTACTTTGTTGATGTATTGTCTAAGAGATTTAAACTAAATCTGCTGAGGTTAAATGTTTGCCTCAAAGTGCAACGGATAATAAAAGATTTATATTTATTGATATTAAACTAGCTTTGCGGGGAAATATCCCCTTCCTCCAATCTGTCTCAGCTACCACATTCAACACCATAGACTTTTGGGTGAGGAATATCTGTTGTGTTGGTCACTGTGTGACATAAGATGTGGGACACACTGGGAGGTGCTCATGAAGGACTGCTGCCAAATTGTGTTAGAATAAGTAAAGCTGATAAGCATATATATATATATTTTGGAGGCTGCAGTGTGTTGGCTTCTGCAGTGGGAAAGAGAAACTTTTTGAGCAGTGGAAGAAACTGGAGACCAGGTTTGTTGTTCTTGCTTCTGTGAGGGTGAGGTTAAAAGTAGTATTAGCTACTTGTTGGAGAGACTTGTTTTCTTCCTGCATTGCACACCACAGTGCTGCCTTTGTCAGAAACCACTGCCAGCCTTGCTTCAAGGTCTGTGAATAACAGCAAAGTGTACAGCAGTGCTTTAGGATACTGTTGGCTTTGCCTGGAGAGCTGGCTCTGTCTGTAACCCTGGCTATGATCCTTTGCCACACTTTGTCCCCTGAGCTGAAATTCGCATATGCTTATTTTAATTTTGAGTTCTGATTATATGCTTGATGATATTCAAGGTGCTTATCAGCATATATGTTCTGAAAGAGGTTGCATTTCAAGTTACAAAAAAGAAGAATTTTGGAAAATGCATGCATTCACCATGTCAAGTAGTAAACTTTCCTTGGAGGAATGAAGGGATCAGTAAGGAATATGGTTGGTGCACACAGAAATGTGAATGTCATGGCAACAGCCTTTTAAGAAAGAGAATGAAAAAAACCCCATTCTTTCCCCCTTCCCTCCTCTTGCATTTCCCATTAAATGGTAAGCTAACTTGATGGTTATATATTGAAATGGTTGGAAAAAAGATCACTTGCTGTAAATTTCAAAAGCAGAGAAAATGTATCAGGGAAAGTAGTCTGCAAAAAAATTGGTAATCCAGATATGGAGACTGAAAATATGTTTCACTACTAAGTTATTATATTAACATATTGCTTATTATTTAATAAAGCAGTGAATGTTACAGCAGTATTATATTTCAGTTGCATTTCATGATGCATGGAAGAGTCATTGCTTTTATTCATGGGAAACTGTAGAAATTAGTTATTGCAGGAATAAGAATGTAGGTTTTTGAATATTTTACCTAGGTTATATTTATTCAAAAAACTTCAAAAATTGTTTTGAGATATTTGCTCTTCATACTCAGTGTATAAATATTTTCTGTTTCTTTGTGCAGGTTAAGCACAACTTTCATATAGAGTTTAATTGAAATGTCTCAAATAGTCTGAAGTTTAATGTAGCTGAAGGGTATTTAAAGACAATGTTGAACATACTTGAAAATAATAGCTTTTTTTTTTTAAGAAATATTGAAATGTGGTTTTAGTAAACAAATTCTGATTTTTGGTTCAACATTGATCGTTCATATATCACAAACATTTTAATTGGACATACAATATGGAAACTCTACCTAGTGAGTAAAAGGGGAAACTTGTACTTAAAATAATGGTTAGTTTGTACAGAAATGTAGTATTTTTTCTTTTTAAATTTCTGTTTCAAAGAATTTCACTTACAAGTCATAATTAAAAATTTAAATAGGTTAATTCACCTGTTCAGCATGCATAGTAAGGCATTTTAATTTTAAATTAAGTTACTTATTTTGTCACTTGGAATCTAATTGTGCCTTGTCTTTTCTTGCTTTTCTGAATTAAAACAAGCAATTAGGAAAAGTTTCTTAGGAATTTTCTTCAGCAGACTAGAGTCTCCATTTTCTGTTAAGGAAAGAATCTTTATAGAGTAGGGGAGAGTGAGTGTGGAAAGTAGGTTGGGCAGGAGAGAGAAATAGTCTCTGGAGAAAGGTGGAAGGTTTTTGGACTACTTGGCCAGCCAAAAGCTGAAGATCACTAATTGCATAGCAGTGGATGGAGGAGTAGTAGGACAGTTTTCTGTATGGTCTTCCGGGGAGAAAAAAAACAGCTATGAGAGAGGAGAAAATATTCCAGAATTCTGGCATTACAAATGGTAAAGCCAAATAACGGTTTTTGTGAGAAACTGACTAAAAACATGACAGAAAAGCAATCACAGATTCAGATCTTGAGGTGCAAGCATTTCCTATGCGCTTGTTTTTTGTTTGATTCCGATACTACAAGAGGCTGAATATTTGGGCTTAACTTCTGCATGTCTTAGGTTAAACCCTATTCAGTAGGCACTTACTCTAGGTTTTGGACTTGACTGCATGGGGTGGAGGGGCTTTATATTTTAAATTGCAGCTTGGCAAAATTAGGTTTGATGGTACTAAGCTTCCTCTTTTGTGTATTAAAAATGGTGTCTGTTCTGTGAGAGCCTTAATACACTCATCATGTTTTCAAGAGAGTGTTATGAGCACATATGGAAATGTTCTTTGTTTTCACTCTCTGAGACTGGGAAATTCGGTTCTACTTCATTACTGCAAATAAATGCAGTCGTTGGTCTCTTCTCTGAACTTTTTCAATGATTGGCATCATAATAACTTCCTTTTGGAATTATGCAGTTAGGGTGTTAGGGATCTGTGTTAAGATGAGGCTTAAATCTTGGTTGCCTCTGCAACGATTAACTAAATCAGTTTCTAAATTTAACTGATATAGTTAAATTTCTTCTTGAACTGTGTGTAGATTAGTCTCTAATGGCTTGATTTTTTTTTTTCATACATACTGCTTGTAGTCTCTGTAGATTACATGAACTATTTTAAAGTGTAGTTAAGAGTAATGTAAGTATTGATAGGTTTGTTACTTAAGTTAGTGGGGTGTGTAGAAGATCTATGAAATCATAGGTGACTTCAAATGACAGCCTTTGAGAGTTGGAGTCAATGCCTTTGTGCCTGTTGTTACCCTATCAGTTCTCAAAAACTCTGATCTCCGGTGGAGTTCTATAGGTCTTGCTTGCTTTGATGTGATTCTCAAATAGTCTCGGGAAGGGTGCCAACAACCACAATATTGCCTCCTGGAGCCTCACCACAGAGGTGGCAATAGCAGCCAGCCCTCTTTCTGCTCAGCAGCCAGCTGGTTACAGCTGTAGTTAAGAAATCTGTTCCTCTTGGATTGCGGGATCTCGTCGGCTCAATGAGTTTTAAACTAATAATTGCATTTTCCAGGAAAAGATTTTTATTGCCAGTATAACAGCAACAGCAGTGCTGGGAGGGAGGCAAGTTTATAGTAGGTTCACTTTGGAATTCTGCATCTTTCTTTGTTTAAAGAAAAACGAAAGCATCATGGACATTCCAAGATATAATTTTTTCCCTGTTGTTTTCACTTCAACATGTTCAGGTTCAAAATCTGCTTACTAATGTTAAGAATTAACATCTAGGAAACTGTTTTGTTCAAAGCAATTTAATCAAAGTACAGAAAGTATTTTGGTCCACTATGCTAAATATTAAGAAGCAAACTCAGGGCAAATTTCAGTCTAACCATTGTGGAACTGGACTGGGGAAAATAATCATTCGTGTTTTTTCTTTGTAAATAGGTGCTGTAATTAATTTCAGTTTGCTTTCTTTAAGTTCAAAAGAGTGATCATCAGGATCTAGATGGTTCCTTTCTTCTTTACATTCAAGAACAAAATTAAAGCATGTTTTATCAGTAGTCATTGCAGTCATACTTGTAAATAAAACATCAGCTTTTAAAGCTTCCTCATTTTTATGCGCAGTTTGTATATTTCAGAGGATGGGTCAGGTTGGAAGGGCCACAGTGGGTTATCTTGTCCAACCTCCTTGCTCGAGGAGGGCTGTCCTAGAGCACATGGCACAGGATTGTGTCCAAATGGTTCTTGAATATGTCCGGTGAGGGAGACTCCACAGTATCTGTGGGCATCCTGTTCCAGTGCTTGGTCACTCACACGGTAAAGAAGTTCTTCCTTCTATTTAGGTGGAACTTCTGTGTGTGACTTTCTCTTTGTTGACTCTTGTCCTGTTACTTGGCACCACTGGGAAGAGTCTTTAGGATTAAACAGACTGCCCTTAAATTATGTAGTTGCAGTTATAACACAGCCTCAGCTATGCATTAAAACAGTTTAACAAGAGGTATTAATGGCTTCTTATACTTAAAAAGAAAGCAACGAATCTTTACAGATGGCTGCCTGATCTGTAGCGGCAGCATTTAGTTAGGCAGGTACATTTTCCCTATTATTTGGGGAGAAGCTGCAGTTAGTTTTGAGGGCTTGTAGGAAGAGCTGATGTGTTATGGGGCCTATTGGAGGAGTTCTCATATTCAAATAAGAACACAGCCTTTGAACAAGATATTTTACCCTGGCAGGGGAGTTTAGGAACATCTCTGGGGAGTGGATGGGGAGGGGGAGTAAGAAAGTCTTTAGAATCTGTCTGTGAAGACCAAAAAAAAAAAAAAAAAAAAATTGTACCTAATCGGGCTTTTGGGCAAATGTTTCAGTGTAAAACTGCAGGGGAGAAAGGGTAGTTGGAAGCATTAGTTTATTCCTCTCAATTACCAGTGCCTCCAACTCTTGTTGGACCAGCTGGCTACTTTTAAAGTACTGCCAAAAATGAGGTGTGGAGAGCAGAGTGTGAGTTAGTAGGGGAAAGAAGCTGTAGGATGTGTGAAGGACACAAGTCTTCGTTCCTGTATTGGCAACTGGAGTAGAGAGTGGTGTGCTGGAAGTGAAAGAGAAGATGAAACCCTGTCAGTAGGTCTCCTATAAAGGAAGAAGATGGCCTGTGGCTCTAAAATGTGGGCAGGGCATCTTCTCAGTATAAAACTGAGCAACTTCTCTTCAGGTGTTTGGCTAATTTTGATAGATAGTTATGTAATATGAATTTGATCAGTTCAACATGTAATTACTTGCATACTCTTTTATGATTGATGGTTAAAGTAATGGTGAACAAGAAATGTTCTATTGTCTATGAATTGTAAGAATAAACATTTTTTAGATCCAAAACATATGGAGAATGATTCCTTAATTTTTTTTAATGGTTTGTCCTTGATTCTGTCTTAATCTCCTGCAAAAGAAGAAAGGAATTTTCACAATTTTTGAGAAGGAAAGGGCCTGCTTTTCTTGATGGCACTTTTCATCAGATTGGTGACTTGTTCCTGAGAATACCAATTTTTGTCCAGAGTTTCTATCTACCCTCCTGTTTCAGAGTAGTGTATATTTATAGAATATATATATATTTAATATTTCATATTTCATGCTTTTAAAATAAATTTGGCCTAAAATATTTATGGGTATATGCTGCTTTTTTCTTTTGGTAAACAAACCACAGAAATCCATGTATACCAGGTTAGCATTTGCTAAAAGCATATTTTTCAGGAAGAGATGGAAATGATGGAGCCATAAACTATTTCTGTGTCTAACAAGGTAAGCAGAATTTGTAATGCATACACAGGATGTCACGTAGTAAAGTCCTTGGGACATGACAGATGCCTCTCTGAGCCTGAGGAATAAATATATAAGAAATATCTGTTTTCTTCTATTTAGTGAGTTTTTTGTTGACCTTCTCAGGGTTTGCTGCGACTTCTACATGATTTTGGGAAATGTGGCAGCAGAAGGTGACAGAAAGGAAATGATGTAAAGCTGCATCAGGGGAAATTCAGATTGGATGTTTGGAAAAAGTTCTTCACTGAGAGTGGTGGTCAAGCACTTGGAACAACTTCCACAGGGAAGTGGTTGTGACCCCAAGCATTTCAAAGTTCAAGAAGCATTTGGACAACTCTTAAGTGTCTGGTTTAACTTTTGGTTTGCTCTGCGTGGAGTTAGGAGTTGGATTTGGCTATCCTCATGAGTCCCTTCCAACTTAGGATAAGAACTAAAATTCTTTTAATATGACAATATTGATGCCATTTCTTGTAGGAAGCAGTTTAATAAACTTTCAGGTCTTATCTAGTCACTTGTGCTTAGCTTGCTATTCACCTACACAACATTGTAATTGGTGTTTTGCATGCCTCTGTCATGTTTCAGTATGAAGTAGGAGTTTAGCTTGAATTGCTTTGTTGTTTTTTTTTTTCCTTTATGCTGAAGCAGATTGAGTGCTCTCACTATCACTTGCGTGCTCTCAGATATAAGGGCAGTAATTCCATAAACTGCTTTGACTTCTTTCCTCTGGATTAAGTTTCTGATGACTTCCAGTCTGATTCCAGCACTAGAAGCAGCTCAGGCAGGAGCAGCAGCAATAGTAGCACAAATGTTGAAACAGGGAATAGGGGAAGGAATCCATTTAATTAAATCAAGGAGTGGTTGGCTTACAGCTGTCTTAAAAAGCGCAACTTCAAGTGGAGCGGATCCTAAGGCAATGACTGGGGTTTGTGTCTGAGAAGGAAACATAAGTCATCTCGTGGTTGAGGCATTGATATGTATTGATAAGTATTGATATGATCTAGGTCCAACTCTGATCCTTCTGCAGGCCTTGTGTGCTGGTCACCATCATTAAGTGGCTTTGTACCTCTCAGCCCTTTAATTGACAACGCTCTTTCTTGCCTTTCTCAAGTTTGGAGAGTAAATTTTAATGTCTAGGTGTGCATATATTGTAGGAACACAGGTGTTAGGTAATCTTACTGTAATAAGCTTTCTGATGCTACTTGGCAGTTACAGCCTTGCTAGGTTTAGGCAGTCTGTTCCTCTTTCAGTGGGTGTTAGTTGGCTGTATTGCCAGGAATTTGGTGTGTGTTTGACTGCCAGCTAGTGAGGAAGATGAAATCTTTCCACAAGTGCTGGGTGGCTGCATGCATTATAGGGAGGAGAAGGACCAGCGAAGCTAAGACTCTTCTACATGGAGTTGTTTTATTCCCTTCTTTCCTATGGAGCTATCACTGGTAAATATTGGAGGGAGCCATAATTAAAAAATACTGAGTGACAAGTTTTCAGCGTTAGATGACTGGGTTTTTTTTAAGCAATATTTGCCTCTTTTCTTCCACCTTGTCCTCATAAAATTAAAACTAAAATAATACTGTTCTTTTTCAGTCTTTATGTAGTGACTTGAAATATGCTGAAACAACAGGCATTTTAGGATGCATTATACTATAGGTTTGGCTTGGATCTGGGATTATATTTATGATGCAGATTCCCCAGATGTGGAATATATGAACTCATTTCCTTTCTGATGAGTCTAAAACCAAAAGGTTCTCTCTAGGAGTGTATGTGATGGTGTTCAGCATCTGATGGGCCATGAGACTGGGAGAACACTAGTTTGAAACAAATATTCCTGCTTCCCTATGAAATAAAAGGACCGGGACACAGGATCATCATCATCAACTATTCTGCTCTTCAGGTGTCTGCTCCTGTTGTACCACACAACTTGCTAATGCAGTCTCAGTTACTGTTTTCCTGACTCATTTTAAAGTCTTTGAGCATTCTCACAGGTTCACAAGTGGAAAACCTCTGATAGATGATGCTGCTCTTTCTTGTGGACTCCATATGTTTTGATCAATTGTACCTTTTTTATATGTAATACTATTCTCCTCCCAACTCACACTTGGCATTCACCCTCACTTGGCATTGACTGAAAGAGGAGAGTTACAGACGTAGCTATAAAACAATATGATGCTTTCAGATATTCATTGTTAGGTTCTGAAATTTCATAGACTTAAAAAGCTAAGTTTATGTTTTCAAAATGTATATACATGTATGTCTTGAAGAAAAACAGAAAGCCTTGGTTTACAAAAGGTTCCACAGAGGATATTTAAATGCATGGATTTAAAACGCTGGAATGAAGCAAATTTAAAAAATTTACTATTGTCATTGGTAACCTCTGCATCCCCAAGTAATTTTGGATAAGATTTGATGATTTTAACTAGGAGAAAAAGTTGCTTAAGCCTCTTTTTAGTGATTGTTTATACATAGTAAGAATGCTTTTTTCCTTGAAGCTGGTTTCTGGAGCACTTCTGCCTGGCCAGCTCCATGGAGATGTGTTGATACAATGCCAAATTTCATGCAACACAACTTTCCAGCTTTCAAGTCTTGAAAGGGGATTTTTACAGAATACTAACTGCTGAATTCTGTTTGAGACTCACTATGGTTTTATAGTAGCTTATTTGTCTCACAATGGGAGTTACTGTACATGTAACGAGGAAATCTCTTTAATGCTGCAAATAAGGTTTTGTAAGCCAATGTTACTGTATCAAAGCATGTTACTTATACTACTGCTGGACGTTGATTTTTAGCTTTAACACCCCTCCCCCCCAAAAAAAACCTCTGAACAAAACAACAAAAAAACCCCAAACAAAACCAAACCAAAATACAAACAAACAAAAAACACAAAAAACCCAAAAAAGCCCAGCCCAAAACAATACCAGAACTCCAAAATAAAACAATGGCAAAAAGACAAATCTAAGGCCAGACTTATATGTTGAATTATTAGGAAGTTAATGGTGGGCAGAAGTTTGCTATCTTAATTTGGGTTACTAGTAAGAAAGAGGATCTGTCACAAAAGAGATAGAAACACCAAGAAAAGGTAATGCTTTTTATTTGGGGAGATGTAGCTGCTTACAGTCTTACTCTGCTCATATATTAATAACATATATATCAAGTGTGTTCAGATTTATTTGATTTATTTTTTTACTGTAATTTCTTTTCTACTGGATTCTGTTCTTGGTGAAAGGTATAAATGGATATCTGCCCATGTAAGTTAGTTTTTAAAAAATTGTCTTTAGTATTGATAAGGCCAGGAAAAGGAGTATGATCTATCTTGATTTCTGCTGGACCCTACTTGTTATGTGCTCGTGATTCAGTTGTTGGGATATAGGGAGCTCCTGTACGCCTGATAACTGGATGTTCTGCTATGCCATCTGTAACTGTTGCTGTTTTATTTTGTGAACTGAAAAATAACACACTGCCAATTTCTCATGCATCAAACAAGAATGGTTTCTGTGATTTACTTGAAGATGCTAACTGTGTGGAATGCAGCAAGATTACCTAGAATAGGGAAACAGCATCATTAGTGCTCAGCTTGCCATGCACTAGCATGTAGGAAAGTTATGAAATACATCCCCCATCCTAGGAAAACCTCTGACCAGAGCTCATCCCTCATTAGGCACCAGAACAAAATAACCACAACGTGAAAAATTGCATTAAAGGGGGGGCGGGGGGGGGGGAGGCCTTAACAGGGCTGTTTGTGCTCTGTGGTGACTTTGCGTGGTGGTTTTGTTTTAGGTGTTGTTTTACTTTTAAAATTTTTACTGCTCTCTTGAGTGTTGCTCTCTGTCACTCGTAGTATCTTTCTTGATTTGTACATCAGTCCTCGATTGCATGGCACTTAGTTTTGTAGCTGTGGTAGCTACCAAAGGATGGACTTAATGGGAACAGATGGTGCACTTGGCTCAGGATGAGAATAGTTGGGAATTTTTAATGTTGATTCACAAAATATTTAGTTCTGTTTTTCCATAAAATCACCCCAAATAAATATGTTTTTTCCCTCCACATAGACAAGTTGCCATTTCCAGGTTTCTGATATATAAGGGGAGCAAAGTGTTGGGGGTAGTGTCATAACTTGGAAAACTGTTTCCTGCTGAAATCTCATGGTGTGGGTGTGAAGCTTCACCTTGAGGAAATCTAGGGATATTGATTTATTTTGTAATAATTTAAGTAATTATGGGCTGTCCATGTGTTTCCTGACACATGCCAGGAAATTTCTGCTGTTGTTTTGTGGTTGTTCAGGTGGACATTGAAGTTGCTCACCTGCAAGGTGTTTTAAGGATTGTGAGACAGTGTGATAGCCTGATAAAGTATCATTGCAATTGTTTCCCAATGGGAGCATCTCTCCTGCCTGGTGAGAACTGGGAGTGGAGGAGGCACATTAGGAGTTAAGATGGGGAAAGATTAATGTTGCATTGTCATGACATGAAGTCCTTTCCCTTTGCTGTTTGACCTACGCTATTGCTCTCTATAAATGTGTATAAACTCTGTGTATGTGCATACATAAAATATATGTACATGAACTGTACTTGCTTGTATATACATATATGATATCGGGAGGATTTCTTGTGTGGAAAAGAAGCATAAGAAAACGTGACACTTCCTGAAGATGTTTTAGATTTTGGATTAACTGAATGATGTGAAATCTTAACACTTCCCTGTGACATTTTAGATCACCTGCTATGGGGTAAAAGAGTTTTAAGAACAGATTTATTTTTTTATCTGAAAAATGCTGTTCTAAAAGGATTTTAATGGTAAATATTAGATATAGGAAATAGGGAAAACTGCGTTGCCATAAAATGGATATTATTGGATGTGAAGGGTATCCTTTATCCCTTTTGTACTTTCCCTTCCAATTTAGGGTTAATTGAAGTTCTGAGAAACAAATTACTGAATTTCCTTCTGGTTTAGCTTGAGGTCATCTGAGGATCTGAATGGCATGTTCTCCCTGCAGGAGGCCCTGAGGCCTTACCCAGGTGGCCTTTGTCACATGGACTGTGACCCAGACAGTTATTTCGAGCACTTTAAATCCAGTAAGGCTCTGTTAAATGGGATCAATGTAAGTCAGCAAGCCTAGCTGCAACTTAGTTTTTCTTTATATAATCAAGGCATTTGCTTCTGGTACCACTTACTGTTTGTGAAGGAGGAAGGCTGGGACAAATACCCTTTAAATGGTCTTCAGGAGCTCTTGTACATTACTGTAGTCTAAAATGTTAAGAAAAAGCTTGTTTATAGTTGCAGACTTTCAGTATTCTGTTGTGAGTTGTTCCAGCATTGTCTAAAGTAGTGTAAAAAATTATATGGTAATGATTCTTGTGTTAGAGATTTTTTCCATTTCTGAAGTGTAGATAAAATGTGACTTTCCAAAAAATGTAACTTTCCATAACCAAACTAAACTCTGAGAAAACTGTGCATCAAATAGCCCAAACAGAATTAAAGCAAGCACTGCAAGATGTTTAATACCATTATTCAAGAGACTGTATTGAAAGAGAAATAAACTATTAAAATAGTTTCTCAGTGGTTTATGAAAAGCCACTTTTTGCCTTCTTATTTTAATTGTCGAATGGATGAAGAAGGGATTTATGTTTGTAATGTTGCATTTTGGATTGCAGTCCAAAAAGATCCTGGAATGTGTGGGTGGAGAACAAGAAAGAAATTTCCTTCAGGTGGGAAATATCCTGGTGTGGTTGATTGTTAATTAACAGTGCCTATTAAATAGCAGTTCTCCTGGTTTTGTTTTGGGGATTTTTTTTTTTATTTTTGACTGTAATTTTTTTATTTAGTGCTCTGTGGTCTTACTATGTTAGAATACTTCTGGGTTTTGAAATAGTTGCCTGTGGACATTTTCTTAGCTCTCTGGGCTGCTGAGTTTTGCTGTGGAGGGTGAGAACTGTGTGGCTCTGTCTACATAAGGAACTCTGCTCACATCTGATTAAGATCCAAGCCTGTTTCCAGATGACATCTGGAAACATTTTGACCTGCTAGTGGAGAGCTGTTCCTGACCTAATTAGCTCGGTGTTATAACTAGCTCTCTGCTGCTTGGTGATTTTGTTCCTTTTGACTTCATCTGGTTCATACTCTTCACTGAATGTTACCATTTAGGGTACTAAAGGTTAAAACAAAATTAGATGTTACAATCTGCTGCTTTTCCAGTCAATGTTTTAGTACTTCTAAAATTTTATATGTGTAATCATTGGTTATTCCAAGTACAAAGAGCTGAATAATTCAGCAGCCGTATGGTTTGCACATGTCAAGATGATACAAAAGAAGGGGATGATCAATCTGAGTCTTTTTTCCTGTGCTGTAGGACAAAGCACTGCTTCTTCCTCTGCTTCTTCCTCTTAATTCCATGACGAGCTTCTTCTAGTTATGGCTGAATGCTTCTTTTCAAGAGGTGGCATTTCTGAAGGGTAAATGTTATTTGAGAGGTAGACTGTATGCTGTAGTAAAGTATTTATATTTTCTTTTCTTTTAACTCTGCTTAAAAAACAAAGGCTACGTCTATTTCTTCATAGGCACAAGGAAAATATTTTGAGTTGCTGTGCAAAACTGGTCACAGAGAATTTAAACAAATTCCAACAAATGCATACTGTGTATCTTTTCGGTAAAGACAAATAAAATAGTGACTCAGTTAATTTCTGTTTGCTTGAATAGGAGAAGGGACCATAATAAATTCTGGGAGTATAATACAGATTTCAAGGAAGTTCATATGAAAGAAAACTGTTTTCAGTGCAGCAGAAGTACTTCCTGGTTGAAACAAGTCCATTCTTAAGATAGCAAAAACTAAACAAATGCTCCTATATGGCTTGAAAAGACATTTTTTTTCCTTTCTCATATGCATGCATATCATTTACACTGTATTTGGTGTTAGCAGAGTAATATTAAGTTGAAATAGAAAAATTGGTAGTGGCAGTAATTTTTGTTGGTTTTTTTCAAACGTACGAACGCAGTGGAACAGATGTTCAGAACAGCATGGAATATTCCTTCTTCCCCATCCCACCATCCCTTTCACACCGAGCCATCTGGAAGGGACTATGAGCAGGATGAGCAGCCATCACGCTAAGAACAAGATTAACGTGTCGGCATCTTTTGTTGATACTTTAAACTGGTCACTGTTTGTTCAGCAGAAAGAAACAATGTGAGGTCTCATCATTGTGTGTGTGCTTAGATTATTTGTGTGGATATGGAAAGAAGGCAGAAGAAAAAATAGACTCAGATATGCTTATTTGTGGAAAAGCTTCTGTATATATTTTTCCAGAGCTTTTCATGTACTTTATTTTTTTACCCTGTTTGGTGTTGTTTGTTTTCTTTTTTTTGTTGTTTGTTTGTTTTTGTTTTTTGATTTTTTTTTTTTTTTACAGCAACAAGTATACCACGTGTGGTTGTCTTACAGTTTACTCAGTTGGATTGCTTTAGTAGCCTTTAGCCTTATATGTTTTGAGAGAAAGTGTTAATTAGTGTTTTGGCTTAATAAACAGAATTTTGGTTAGAGGAAGGACGGCTTATGGACTAGAAATGAGAGACTCAAGTCATGTGTGAAGGTGCCCTGGATCATCTGTATTCTGATACAGAATGAGTAAAAAAGGGTGGGTGGATCTGATGCTGGTAGAGTGATTGATTTAGTACAGCAAGTTATTGTATTGTGCAATCTGTGAAATTCCAGTAGATTTCAGGTAAGCAAATTTTTTTAAATAGATATCTTAGTAACATTAAGTGTATCAAGGAAGATTAAAATATGTTTCTGAAGGAGAATTTGTATATAAAAGCTTAACACACAGGATCAGTAGTGGGGCCAGTGTTTTTCTTCCATTGTTTTGTGTTTCTTTCAATGAAGAGAGTTTTAAGGAATGGAAATCTGAGGTTCAGGCAGGCTGTTTGAAAATGAGGTACTTAAAGCCTGAAACTACTAACTACTGTAATGCTGTAAGCTTTTCTAAGTGAGAAGGTATTCAGAGGAAAGTGACAAAACTCAAGATCTCAGCTTTCACATCTCAGTTTTCAGAGTGAAGATAAGCATGAGAAAAAGAAGAGACTTTAAAACTAGGTGAGGGATATTCATAGATGTTCTGAGGAAAGCTTGTCCTGTGGAGAAATAGAGTTATGAAATGAAGGAAATATTAGTGTTTTGAAAAAAAAGTACTTCAACGTGAAAAACATACTGTGTATATGTTTTCCTGTATTTTTAT
The DNA here is from genome assembly GCA_038380795.1 of Pyrocephalus nanus. Taxonomy (NCBI): domain Eukaryota; kingdom Metazoa; phylum Chordata; class Aves; order Passeriformes; family Tyrannidae; genus Pyrocephalus; species Pyrocephalus nanus. The sequence goes on from CM076259.1 coordinate 46,563,838, forward strand.
AAAATAATGAAGCATCTTTAAAAAGCATGAAGATTTAAATGACAGGTAAAAAGATCCAATGTAATTTTCTGGCAAAGATTTTTGCATATTGGGCAGTGGAAGAAATTCTGTGAGTATAAATTGCAGACTCCATTTATTTGGACAGTGAGAACTTATTACAGGAAATTAATTCACTATTCCCTAGGTATGTTGTAGTTGGGCCTGAAAAGTTGTATACCTGGAAATGGAGGTAAACCAATGCAGTAACTTCAGCTACTGGCTTTGTTAGCAGAGAGTGAGAAATACTTTTATTTCTTCCTTTAACAATGATGTAGCCATTTAATTGGATGACATGTATATGATCCCTTATTTTGGAGGAGGAGATGAAACTTCACAATCTGTCTGCACTTCATAATGATAAGATTTTTATTTCCTTAGAAGCTGCTGGGAAAAGTACTGTGAAGGGGAAAAGCTACTCTTGGGATTGTAGCTTTGTAATATTTAATTTCTGTTGAGATGAAAATGTTATTGCAGTAGCTTTGAAGTGGTCCCTCAGTCTTGTTCATTGAGGCACTCTTGCTTGGCTGTGAACTGTAGATACAAGTACTTAAGCAGAACTTAATGAGACCTTTGCCACTATTACAGAATGGCAGGTGCACAGAGATCATCTTGAGCTACAGTTGACAGGTAATTCGAAGATGGGGTTGTAAAATGAAGGCAAATGCCCCCCAGAATACCCATCCAGGAAGCTTTGGAGAAAACAAGGCAGATTTCTAACTTCATAGTTTTTGATAGTTTGAAAACCTATTACAGTCTGCACTCTCAGGGAAAGAATAGCTACTTAATTTCAGCTCAAATCATTCTCAGGGCCTCCTTTTTCCTATATTAGTGCATGTTGTCTCTTCTATTCTTGTTTAGAGTTAATGTGAAATATTGATGAGAACTAAATTTAATTTAAGGTGAATTTTCAATACTGTGAAGATCAATTTGCTTTTTTCTCTCCCAACTTTTTAATTAGTGGAATTTCTGAATTAATGCCTTTACCTTTTAATGGTTCTGCAACCTTTTGTGTGAAGGCCCACTGTGTTAAGAGGTAGCTGTTGTTCTGCCTTTTACATGGTTTTTGAAGATGTAGAGGGTTGACTAGAAAAATATATATCCACAAAGTTGATTTAAATTTTAGATAAATAAAACTAAACACCATCTCCCCTCCCCTATTGTCCTTTCTCTTGTCATTGCTTAATGTCTTGATTTCCTTCATAACATCACTGGACCATAAAATCTGCCCTGAAGATCTCAGCACAGACAAAAACTCAGCCAAATAAAGAAAACAAAACAACCGTCTAAGTTGGTGAACCTTCAGAAATAGCTCATTGCAACAGACATTAAAGAGCTCTATTAAAGTAACAAAATAGCTTTAGGGATTTCTGTGCTCATTTCATCATTGCTAATACTTAAGTTGGTATGATGAGAGAGGAAGATCAGAAGTGGTGGTCTGATGCCAAAAAGAAAAAAAACCTACTTTCATTCCAGCCTTGACTGTCATTCCCTTCATGTAGATCTGGCAATCAGAAGGGAGATCTGTGAAAATGGTATTAATAGAGTTGGCTATATATTACATTTTAGTGGGGTGCACATTTTCGAGGCGTTTCACTTTATACATATTGTTGAAAGATGTGGTTTGTTGCGGATAAGAAATGTTCTTGATTTTTAGTTATCCTTAGGAAATAGAATTCATTAGACCTTGTGCGTACTTGTATCAAAACTCTGCCCTTGCATCAGCAAACTCATATAAAAATCAGAAGAATTGCATTAAAAATTACGTAAAACATGAAAAACTTGTATATGTACTAAACAGCACACTGTCCTTTAGGTTGGGATAGCTCTAATAACAGTAAAGTTCTTGGTACTTAGGGCATAATTGTTAAAGCACTTATAAAATATTTACCATTAGTTATTTTATGTTTTTTTTGCAGGATGCAAAATGTGGATTCAAATTCTTGTTGGAATGAAGCCAGTTTAAAAAAAAAACAAACAAACCACAAAACACAAAACTTCTAAAAGTGCAGTTGAATGACATTAAACAGATCTTGAATTCAGTAACTTCCAGATTATGTGCTAGTTCCAGTTTATTTGTTTTTAACTTGTCATTACTGATGAATAAGCGACATTTAGAGATGGCCAGTAGGAAAGGTTCACAAACATCAGATTGCCAGTCGTTTAGGACAAGGAAGGGGATGTACATTAAAGGCATAATTATTCCTTTTCTTCCCTTGTGATAACAGGGATAGCAGTGTTTGCTATCCCTGTGGACTTATGTGTCTTGAGAAGAATGAAGAGCTTTTGGAGGACAGGAAGATCTGTGATAATGGTGACTTTGGGGGGTGTTGGAATATGGGGATGAAGAGCATCTCCAAAACCAGTTGCTTGCGATCTTTCATCTTCCTGCTTTTCCTTCTATTCCTATTTAAGCATGTACATGAATTTTGAAGGTGGGTGATGATAGGCTATCCAGAATTATCAACTTGAATAGGAAAGTGGACAATAATACCGATTTGGGTACCATTCAGAGATGGAAATTGTGTGTTGAATTGAGTGTTAGGACATTGGGTATGGGAAAACTTAGCTGTCTGCAAACATTTAAAATGTTGAAATGGCCTAGACATGGAAACGGTGATTAGGAGGTAGTGTAACTTGCAACTTGACTGTGTGGCTTCAGGTGAGGAAACTGGCAGTATTTCTGTGGGTTTATGAGGTGAAATGCAGTTCTAGATTCAGACACTGAATTTAAGGTGTGTGCATAGCAGAGCTTACATGTGAAGTACTTGAGCTCACTGTGTCATTCTTGTATCTATCAAGAGATGCAGTGATTTAGTTGCTCTTTGGGCTTTTGCTGAGCTCAAATATATGTAGTTATACACATTTAGGTGCTTAAGTTTGAATGGAATCCCGTCTGGTACATTACTTATGACAAGCTGCATACTCAATCCATCTCTTGTTTTTCTTCTCTGTAGAAGGAGAATTATGGTATGTTCTCTTTCTATAGAGGTCTGTGAGATTCACAAATGAAAAGCTTTAAAGGTCTCTGAAAATAATAGAATGTATTCAGGGGGAAATTTGGATTCATGTAAAGAAAGCTCTTTTTCATGGTAAAATATTTAGCTTTGTGGTATTTTACTGGAGGATATAAGAAGAAACCTCTGAAGAGCTTAAAAAATTGATTGAACACTGTCATTGAGAAAACATAATAAATAAACATTCATGAGTAGAGGGTCTGTTTAATGAATTGGCATTTGTTTTGTGGTATTAATGAATATATAAAGAACCATGAAATTCAGCTACACATTTTTAGCACTAGTGTAAATTGAAGTGCCTTTTTGGGGATGTGAAAGGACAAAAGGCAGGTTTGGGGAACAGCTGGTGCTTTGAGTTTTTTGCCAGTTGCTGAAATACTTGAAAAACCCAGCTTGTCTCTTACAATAGCCATGCTCTGCTGTTGTTTGGAAAGATTGTACATTGTGTTTGTCATCTTTCATGTTTGTTACTGTACAGCTGCTTTCTACATGATTTTTTTAAAAGTCTGACTTGCCAAGGCAATGTCGGATTTCTTGCATGCTGTTTAACAGCTGTTGTCCAGAGGAAGGTGGTCTGAGTTGACCCTGAGACTACTCCCGTGACTGCAGGGAAAGAAAACCAAAAATGCTTTGATTAGATCTTTCTGTACCCCACTTGCTTCTACAGCAATAGCTACTGGGGTAAGTGCCTTCTAATTTTAAGACAAAAGACAGTTATGCAAGTAGTTGTTGGGGGAAGGGAAGGAGAAAGAAGAAAAAGGGAGGTGGGAATACTGAGGGACTGTGTAAAATCTGAATTTTAATGGGTTGATCTAAGCTAATTGAAACTTCTGATGTCCTTTCCTTTCAGAATGTGTGTGGAAATAGAGTTGCTGATGCCTGTAGGGTTTGGAGAGTGGTGTCCATTTGTGCTCAAGTCAGAGGTCAATCCAGCTAGATGTTGCATCCAATCCATATCCAATGAGGCACGCATGGATTTAGTGAGATGTTAAGCGACATTTCACCCTCTTAGTTTTCTTCTTTCCCCTTTTGACTCCTCCCACTTTTATGGTCTGATGCTAATGTCTCATATTTCTACTGCAGCCAGTTGTACGTACGCAATATAGCATCTTTCTAGATCCTTCATCTCTTGTGCCAAATGCAACTGATGGTTTAAAGCCAGCTGTCAGGCATGGGTGGTTTCTCACAGAGAGTGGAGTTAGACCTGTTTATCCCAGTTGTAAGTCTCTGGCTTCATTGTGTACGTAGCTGGGCAAAAATTTTGGGGGGGGGAATATTATAAACTAATGATTGGGACCAATCTTCTGAACTGACACATTTTTTGAAAATAATAATTTATTTGGCTTAGATTTTTCATTTATTTGTGGATGGAAGGTGCCCTGGTTTTGGTTGGAGTAGAGTTAATTTTCTTCACAGTGGCTATTATGAGACTCTGTTTTGGATTTGTGCTGAATAGAGGGTTGATAATGATGAGTAGGGCTTACACAGAGCCAAGGCCTTTTCTGCTTTCTTGTACTGCCAGGCTGGTGAGGAAGTTGGGGGTGTATGGGGAGGCTGGGAGGAGATACAGCTGGAACAGGTGATCCCAGCTAACCAAAGGGATATTGCACACCAGATGACCTCATGCTCAGTATGTAAAGCTGGGGGAAGGAGGAGGACAGAGGGAGTGCAATGCAGTGATGGTGTTTGTCTTCCCAAATCACCAGTACACATGATGGGGCCCTGCTCTCCTGGAGATGGCTGAACACCTGCCTGACCATGAGGAGCAGTGAATTACTTCCTTGCTTTGCTTGTGCGTGGCTTTTGCTTTCCCATCATTCCAACCCATGAGTTTTCTATCTTTTTGATTCTCTCCCCTATCCAGCTGGTGGGGGAGTGAGTGAGCGTCTGCGCGGGCCTTGGTTGTTGTCTGGGGTTAAACACGACAGAAGGGAAGAAAAGTTACTAAACCTCTGTGTTGTAAAATTGAACATAATTTGCTAAATCCCAATGTGTTTGATACAGTGACATCACAATGAATACCTTGTCTAGTAATATACTGTGAGTGAATGCGACTCGAACGAGATGGAAGATGAATGTGGAAGGCAGTGGAACTGCCATTGCAAATTGCTTTCTGCACCTATGAACACACTCCCCTCTGCCTCCCTGAGCCTCATGAAGACCCTGTAATTCACTGTCTTATTTTGTCTTGTTTTCTTGTTTAAACTCTTGTTTACATAGGTTTTGAAATAAATTTAGCCTCACTTCTTATGGATTTTTCTTTAAGAAAGATTAACTTCGTCGGTTGTATGTGGTGAAGAAAAGGGTGGAAGTTCTTTAGTAGTAAGGGCACAAGCTTTTTACTTACTTATGGGTTAGTATCTGAATAAGTCTGTAAGATAGGCAAAGATTTTAAATTAGAAGAAACTTACTGCAATTGCAGAGGTTTTTTTCTTTTCCTCTGATCAGGAACAGGTAATGGATTGCTTAATTTGTTGCATATATTTACTCATCAGTGTTCAGTTTACCTTTTGGAATTAAACCTCATACTGAAATGAGGTAGCTACATAGTAATTTAAATCATGCATTCAAATATGAGAGTTGTTTATTTCCTGCTACCATCAGCCCAGCTGTGTGCTCTAGCTTGCTCTGTAAAGAAATGAGATGTCTTGAGTTGGTCTGTCACTTCCCCTGGTAGCTCTTGAACCTACTGGACCATTTCATAAAGAATTGATGAGAAAACGAAAAGCCCAAACAGTGATTGTATGTTTTCTTCAAATTAGCTTTTATAGGGAAGGAAGAACATTATGTGGAGAAGGAACTTAAATTAGAGCTCCCGGTGAAAAGCATTCTGGTTGTACTCAGTGTGGTATTTGTTTCAAGAGGTAGCAGGCAATGAGCTGGGCAGTGTGCAGCCAGCTTCTGAGTGGGCCCAGGGTGTTACGTGGATTAGTGGGGAAAAGTTGGGTGAACTGCAAAAGGTAGGAGTGGAGCCAACCTCTGAGAATGCTAGACAGAAAGCTATGGGGGAAACCAGGCTTTATTCTGGTGGCCTTCCTGTATCAAAATTTAAGTAAGATGGGTTAAAAACTGAAACTGAGAGTATGAAAAATGTAGCAAAGCATATTCCCGGTAATTCTCAAAAAAACCTAACCCCCACGAACCCCAGCCCTAGTAGAAAGGTTGCCTTGTTCTCCAGAGAGTTTTACTGATGAATTGCACATCAATATTAGTCCAAAAAACCCCAATTTTTATGAGATGTCAAATCACCCACCAGTATTTCAGGAATTCTGTTGTTGTAGGGAGTCTTTTACACCTTTAATTTATATGACAGTGTTGTTCATGTTACTGAGAAAACAAAAATTTATAGCTTGTGAGTTGAAGTAATAATAAAATTTGGAATTGGCTGCTTTAGTGCTAATTTATGCTCATATTAATTTATTGCTTACCAATTATGCTTTATGTGAAATGTAAATGCAAGAGTGAGAGAATTCCTGATAGTGATTTTCATTTAGTTCTTAGAGTGCACTAGCCTGTTTGAAGTGTGATGCTGCTATATGTTAATAATAGTGACTTTCCAGCTTTGATCCATTTTTGTTCAAATTCTGAAAAGTGTCTATGTTGGATATTAAGTAGCATTTTGAAATGCATCTGTTTGTAGAGGAATATAAAATCATACAAGAGAAAGGCTTTTTTTTTTTTTTTTTTTTTTTGTCAAATACAAAATTGTTCCTCCCTTACCTCTGATGTATGGTTTAAAATTTAGCAAACTCAGCTGGCCTTAAATTCTGATGTACTCAAATAAACTGCCTCATATTAAGAGACGTAAAATATAATTTAAGACTACTGCTTAGAAGTCATGACCTTTTTCCTTCCTGACCTGTTATGAAATAGTCTTACAGTTAAATAATTTGCTTTTTGTTCATTGAAGTTGTTAAGCTTTTAGAAATGTTCTTGAGAATAAAATATTTTAAACCTTTTAGGGGAAGTCATTACAAAAATTACTATGCAACATAAAGTAAGATCTTTTTAATTTAGTAATGTGATTTTAATTAGAGAAATTGAAAGGCTACTTTAATTGCTTTAGTTCAGTAAAAAATAAATTTTCAATTAAGTCTTTTCCAAACGACCTTATGTCCTTGGTAACACTGTAACTTCTCCTTCCATAAAATTTTGGTGCCACATGATCTTTAAACAGAATATTATTCATAGGAAGTACAAGGGACATTGAGTTGTTGGTGTTTAAAATAACATTAACACAATTTTGAGCCAATTTGACTTTTTTTTTTTTTTTTTTTTTTTTTAAGAAAACGGGTTTAGACATTTTGTAGCATATGCTTCCCTTGTTGGGGAATTTGGTCCCGCTTGGGCATCCTTGCTCTCAAACCTGGTCTCTGCAGGATAGTGTTTTCTGTGACATTTTGCCCTAGTTTCTTTTTTTTTCCAAGAAAGTTCTGACAACCTTAGTTATCTCACATATATGTCTTTCAGCATCTGGCATGATCCCAAAAGCTGTTCAGAGTTGTGCCTATACCCCATTCACAGTGTCAGTCAGCACCACCTGTGGAAAGCCAGCTTCTTCCTTGTGTTGCAGCTTCTTCCTTGTTGTCACCCAGCCAAATTTTGAGAGGCACTTGCCTTTATGTGTCAGATGAATTTATCATTCTTACTGAAAACTATCTGAGCGGGGGTGGTTCAGTGCCTGACATAGTCAGTGGGCTGTAATGCTCAGTCAGTCTGGTGGTGGCCAGCTTGGCCAGGCAGCAAGCCAGCTTGCTCCAGACAGCGATCTTTCCTGCCACTCCTGTGGGGACTGCCAGTTTTTTATAAATGCAAATGTGCCCTGAAGTCCAGTGACTCTCGTACTGCAGCACAAGTCTGTATGTACAGTAAACCTTATACCAGTGGTAAGGCAAAAAACATACATTATCCACATGGCCTGTATCTTCTGCTGATCTGCAGCGCTCTTGTCGTGTTCTGGCTGGAGTGCACAACTCCAGTGCCTTGGTAGGAATTCCACAGGAAAGCTGAGGCAAGTGCATTAAAAGAAGAAAGTTGAAGTATTTTTGGTAGAAAAAAGCCTGAATGTGTGCTACACCGATTCATAGCTCTTAATTTCATTTTTGTAAATATCATACATATTTGTTTGTAAATTCCAGGTTGTGAGCCATGCCTTTGGTGAAAAGGAACATTGAACCGCGGCATCTCTGCCGAGGAGCTCTGCCAGAGGGAATTACAAGTGAACTGGAATGCGTAACGAATAGTACCCTTGCTGCTATCATACGCCAGCTAAGCAGCTTAAGTAAGTACCTGTAACTTCCTGAAAGTATTTGATTCCTGATGAAAAACTGAAGAGATGAAAGGCTTTAAGATGGCTTGTTTTAAATAGAAAAATTGCAATATAGGACATTACCGCTAATGTATTGTAGTAATATTCTATTTCCTTGCTTTTATGCTATTATGCATTTTGAAGTTTATTAAAGAAGAGAAAAACTCAACCCTCCCGCTCCAAAAAAATATTCTAAAAACAATCAAGCAAAAAACCCTCAAACCAATGAGAAAACTGCAGTATAGAAAACCAGAAATTTTTCTGAGAGAAATTAGTATGAAAAACAAGACTAGCACTTGAATTATTCTTGCCTTTTGATTCTGAAAGATGAAACCAGCAAACTCTTCTGCCTCTTGGCATTAAATGACACATTTGACTGAAATTTTAGTTTTTCTTGGTGTTTTTATGTTTCTTGAGCCTTCTCTTTTATATATGCGTCTGCTCAATTCATATGAATGAAATTAAACACATTGAAGAAATGGCATTTGCTGAGCAAGCCTGTAGGCTCCTGTCGAGGCAAGCTAGCATCAGCTCCATACAGAGGAGCCTACACACTACACCTGTCAGGTGACACCAGCACTAGCAATTCTAGAAGCATGACTGGAGTGTTTGGCAGGATGAACAATGTTTTTAATGAAAGAGCGAAGGGACTTTTTTTTTGTTTTTTTAAGAGTGTGTTTAACAATCAGCAGCTGTTGTTTGTGCTAATAACTCCAGTTCTAGAAAAGAAATTACTGCTTCATCAGTTGCTTCAGTTAGTAAATGGAATTGGTTTAGGAATGTAACAGTCTGTATGGAGCTTAGACCATGGGTGCCACTAAGTCTGGTGTTCAGTCTATGATGATAGGAAAAAGCCTGTGCTTAGGGAAAGAGAACAAGAAAGACACCATTTCCTGTTCCCAGGAGTTGCTGATTTAGGGATTTTTCTGAGCTGGAGGTCCACCTGAATCATCCTATATAATAAGCATTTGTAAAAGTATCATCTGTGGCATTGCTTAGACTTGTTGAAATAGGGATTGCACTTCAGATCATATTCAAAACAGACTTTTTCTGTTTTATCATTATTTCCCTACGAATTTATACAATTTTGATTGTTGCTAAACATGGTTATTTTCCGAGGAGTTTCCAAGTGATTCTCTGATCTTTCTTGAGCTGCTGGTTTAGTGGTTAATGTTATTTATAGTTAATTTGTGTTTGCATTGTCAGTGTTTCAATTACTGTTTTCTCAGGCAGTTGCTTAGTGTTGACATCCATAAGTTTCAGAAAAGCGAGAAGAATGGCTACTGCTCTTAATTACATTAAAGGATACCTGAAAAGACCTCATTTTGGTACTGCACGATGGGTGCCCAAGTGTGGGTAATACACTCGTCTGACTTGCTAGGAATGTCTGCCTTTCATTTATCCAGATTTGATTTTGGGGCTAATCTGTCTGTTACATTGCGTGTTCAGATCCTCTTATGATTGTTGCTGAGAAACTGGCTACTTATATCTGTAGTCTGAAATTTTCCCTTAGTGGATCTTTTGGGTCATCAGAAGTCTTTGTAGACAGCCCCTAAAGTTCTGTTACTGTCGAGTTAAAGATCTTTGCAAATAAATTATATGTCCTTTTTTTTAACAGATGAATACATGGTATTTAATGAGTGAAAAGTACCACCAGCCTCATCCGCAGCCGAAAATCTGTCATGTTTGCAGTTTTTTTCTGCAGGCAGTGTTTGTTTTGCTTGTGTTTCAAGCCAACTGGGAGCAAGGAAATGATCATAGCAAAAAGCTGTGCTGGAGCTGAAGCAGTATGTCCTACTGACAACATCAGAGCTTGTTGGTGTTCCCACAGCTTGAGGCATAGAGAGAGCAAGCACAGGTCTATCTCGCAGTCACACTGTTTTTTTAATGTTGCACTGTGAGTTCACTGTGGATTTTAAAAACTGGCAGGTCTGTGCTGTTGCATACAAATTTGGCTTACTTCTGCCTCTGCTCTTTTCAGGAGACATGAACAAGTTCCTATCCAATGGGAATGTGCTCTCAGGAGAGCTTTTTTTCTACTGTGTTTTCAGATTAGGGTTCATTTCCAGCCAGCTGGCTTGGAGCACAGGCAGACTGAGCAGCATTCTGTATGAAACTGTGCACTTTTGTATAAGGCAAAATGTTGTCTGGGGACTCACCTCCACTTGGGAGGAGAGAATCTACTGATGTGGGGAGGACTGGGAGCATTTGCAGCCTGTACCTGTAAAAGTACTGTGATGCTTTCCCTACCAAACATAATTGCAGAGCAAAGACTTGAACACTTCCACAAAATACTTTTGTGCTTTTGGCAGGGAAATTTGGTCTGATGATTGCAGGACTTTAGCCAGTGAAAAGGCTGCTTTCTGCAACAGGATCACTTGCAGGATGGTTTTGTTCCCGAGTTGGTTTTTTTTTTTTTGTATATATATGGGGAAAAAATAATAACATCTGATTGTTTTTGAAGACTAAATATTAAAAACTATGCCCTCCTTCACTGAACTTTATTTAGACTGTAGTCTGTATATTACCAATACTCACTGTGTTTCAAGTTGCAATACCACTTGAAATAATTTCTTTCCTTTCTGTGAGTCTTGAAATATTTTGTATTTTTCATATTTCTAGCTTCCCTCTTCATTCAGATACTGCCTGTCAGGTTGAAATCTTATCTGCATGGATATAAACCATCTGTACACAGGTACAGAGCTGCTTTCTTTGACTCATGTGCAAGTGATACCAAACAGTTGTTGCTGTATAAAATAAAATGGAGGAAGTGTCATCTGCAGAGACTTGGAATACTTTTTCTTTCACTCATAGAACAGTATCTACCAGCTTGCCTCCTAGTATTTTCTTGGGTAGCTTGGCTGTTGGCTCAGAGTTTCATTGGTTTTCATGCAGGCCTGAGCACACTGCATCCAGCTTTGTGTCACTCTGCTCTTTACTACTGCTGAGTCAGGCTGGGTTGGCAAGTTAGCTGTTTTGCCATTTTAGTGTCGTGCTAGAGGTACTGTGAGAAAGCAGATGAGAATCAAGACCTAGTCGGTAACAACCTACCACTTTTGCTCGTTTAAAAAAAGGCGACAGGGAAAGCATGAGTCTAATGTTTCTAGCCAATCCAGTTACCAATGGATGGGTGGAATCATTGTCTTCTGCTCCATGTTGTGATGAAATGAGCGTGTCCTGGATGAATTCCAGTTTGCAGAACAGCACATAGTTCCCATGGGACATAGCTTCAGTCCTTACCTCAGACCCTGAGGAGAAGAGTAATGCAGTGCTGGCTCCTTTCAGAGCAGCCCTAGGGTCATCTTCATTCCAGTGTCTGACAGAATCAGTTAGGCTGGAAAAAACCTTTAAGATAGAGTCCAGCCTGTGACTGAACACTGCTGTGTCAACTAGACCATGTCCAGTCTTTCCTTAAATGCCTCCAGACACCAGAATGCCAAGTGAAATTACCTTTTTGCTTTCATAATGCGTGTTCTTGGCATGAAAAATGGTAACCTTTCTAAAGCACTCAGTCTTTCTCTTGAGTGTGTTGTCCCCAGTACTTTTGTTGTGGAGTAAGGAATGCAAAGGAAAGCTGTACTTTTCAGACTCTAATTATGTGAATGGGAACTGGATAGAGTAATCAACACATTGGGTTTCCAGTCTTCAGACAAGCCAGCATCATTGTTGAATCCCTCTAATGGTACAGCACTGAGCATGTTGACTGTTGACAAAAGATACCTTTAGGGCAGTGTGTTCAATGTGTTACTGCACACTTTTTTTATGCGGTATTTGAAAATCAATTGTAATTTATTCAGGTAATGTTTAATTTCTGCTAGAGATGTTATATACTGGTGTGGCAAGATGATATTTCATGCAATTACTGTAGAACTTGAGTAGAGAGTATTTTAAATTACTTGTGAAATTTCAATCTGCAGAAACGTCTCATAAAGCTTGGAAATTTATTTTGTGAGCAATGAAATATACAACTCTCTGGAGATGACCTGTGAAAGTGCTAGAAAAAAGTACTTTGGTTAATTGACATTAAAAGCTATGGAGAGCAGGGATTTGCTGAGGCAGAATCATGACTAAATTTACCTGCAACTACTTCAGTGGTTGGAGGGAGTCTTAAAAAGAAAGACTGCATAATTTCTTTAGTGGATTTTAAAATTATTATATACCTAATGTTTTTAAACCACTGTCTTATAGTACTAAAATCAGCTCCTAAGTTGAAAGATACATGATTGTATTTCAGATAGGTTGAGTTTTTTTCCCCGCTTGTTTCTGTTTTGTTAAAAATCTAATTTAAAAGATGGTAACATAAAGTAATATTTCTCAAGTGTTTTCTTTTTCTAAAATTTACTGCATCATGGTAATCAGGACAGCATATCTAATATTGCTTTACCACGTCCCTGTTTCCAGAGGCTGACAACCTGTCTTTCACGTGTTTTAGGGTAACAAGTGTTGAAAAAAACCCCAAACATATTAACAGAAGTATGTTCCTACTTTGGTTTCTGAAAAACAACTGATAAGCACCCATCTCCTTGACTTCTCTAGAGGTGATGTGTTTAATCCTAGAATGCAGCAGTCCTCCCTCAGCAGGCTGATTTCAATATATTAACATAAACTAACATCCATTAAAATTGATTGAGCTCTGAATACTGGTGGCTGAAGAATGTAATAACTGCTTTATTTAGCTGAAGAGTTGAAAAGCTTGTTTGTTCCACAGCTTGGAATAAAATCTTCATTTGGAGCAACTAAATCAAATGGGAATTATAATTGAATCTCAACTAGCTGCTGGGAAGCACTGAGAGAACACTTTTAGAGTGAAGGTGGTTGAACAGTAGCACAGGTGGCCCAGAGGAGTTGTGGAGCCTCCATTCTTAGAAGTGTTCCAAACCCTGCTGGTCAGAGTTTGGAATTGCCAGCTGGATGAGCTGCTCTGTCCAATCGTGCTTTGAGCAGGGAACTGGGCTAGAAGATTTTCCAAAATGCTGTTGTTGTGTGACTTCTGTTTTGGAGGGGGAGGAGATTAGGAATGGGTAGACAGCACACCTTGCCTATCCACCTTCCACAGGCACGTGAAGCAGGGTTTGGATACAACAGAATACCTAATGTTTTGGGTTAGTTATTGGCTGATCTTACACTTAGGGGAGAAATCTGTTACTGGTAAAGTCCTTCATTTGAAGGCAATCACACTGATTTTTTTTTTCTGTAATTCACAAACAGTGTTTTTAAAAGTTGTTTTAGTGTAGTTGTCATTCCCTTCCCCCAAGGGGGAGAATGATCCAAGAAAGGGGCAGATCCTCTTGTATTCCTAAGTGTGGCTATTTTATTTTATTTTTTCCACAATGATGTTCACAGGATGGGATCTTAATTGAAATTTTCATTATGTTTGTACTTTTCTTTGTGAAGTATTAAGGTTGGTTATAGGACCCAACTTAAAATGTCAGTAATTACTGTTCTTTTGGCAACCACTGTCATTTAAGAGGTGGTTAATACATATATTCCATGTTGTTCCAAATACTAGGCAATATTTCACTTTCCCCCTTCCATTTCTACTCTTTGGGCTCTTCTTGATACAGGTCATGATTAATTCAGATGCATGGTTTTAAAATGTATTTTTATTTAAAAAGCATGGTTAAACACAGGAAGCAGGATTTTCCTTTCTTCAAGGAGAACTGATGGAGTGGAGATGTCTTGAGGGGTTTTGGCTACAGAAATTGTAGAGGGGGGGATCTTAAAAGGAAGCAGCAGTACCTGTGTAGGAGGGACTGTAGTTCAGTGAGGACAATACTTTTAGGTGGAAACTGAAATTTGTAGGGAAAGGTCTGGGGCAGGAGATAATAAAGTGGGAATCTGGAACCACTGATCCAGAGTGGTGGAGAACTTCGGGTTGGGGCACGAAGAGAGTCAAACTGCAGATGAGAGTGCCTAGTACTTTGGGAGGTCTAGGAAAGGAATCGACATGCACAAGGGTCTGTGGACTGAGGGGCATTGGGTTTATCATAAGGCACCTCCTCTCCACTTTTAGGGTAGGGCCTGAAGCTGCAGATCTGGACTGGACTACCCACGCTCATAGTGATTGAGAGCATACAGCAGCTGAAAGGGAGGGCAAAAGGTTGTAAACTCCACTTTTGTGGTGCATCAATTCCAGTGTGGCTGTGGGTAAATGTCAGTGCCATTTTTCTATATCAAATGACTCCAGGGATAGCAACATGTGTGCAAGCGAGCATTTGTAGAGGTAAGTGGGCTGCCCTGCAGGAGGATTCTGGAGTTTATCTGTTTTTGCTCAGCCTTCATTTTGATATTGGCTTGTGCTTATAATTAAATCTTAAGGACTATGTATTGTAAGATCTTAATTCCAAAATTTACTTCAGCGATCAGTTTTCTGACAGTTGGCAGTAGTTCAGCTGCATAAGGATTAAAATTTGTAAGTCTCTCTTTTTTTAAATTTTTTTTTAAATTTTTTATTTATTTATTTTAAGTAGAAGACTAACCAAGGTGTCCAGGTGCATTTTGAAATTTTTGTACAAATCTGTTAGCCAAAATTTTGCTGTATGACAAACTGCTGTTATAATCCTATAGCTACTGTTCTATTTATAACTTCATGATATTGTTTTGTAAGCCACTAGCAAAGGGATTTCCCTGTCTATTTTCTTATGCAGGCAAACATGCTGAAGACATATTTGGTGAATTGTTTAATGAGGCCAACAGCTTCTACATCAGAGCAAATTCCCTTCAAGACAGAATTGATCGCCTTGCTGTCAAAGTTACCCAGCTGGATTCAACAGTAGAAGAGGGTAGGTAATTGCATGCAAGCATTGAGCCAGAAGTGATGTTGACAAGACCACAGTATTTAATTACACAACAACCTCTGTCATTTCAAAGTAATCCTGTAACAATATTTCGTCTTGTTGTCTCAGTAAGGCAAACTGGGAAAAATCATGTTAGCAGAGCAAGGAAAAGTATTCTTGAGTCTTGTAACTGCTGTCATTAGTGTTACTTTAATAGGCCCTTGTAGTAATGGAGCCACTAAGCTGCCTTTTTCACAGGGAAAACTTTTAGTTTGTGAGTATAGTAAATCTGAAATGAGTAAATCTGGTCCTTACTGGAAATAAGTCAGAATACTGGAAAAAGTTTGAGACAGTAGATCTATTTATTTTAGGGTGGGGGGATAGTCACAAACTACATTAATAATGTCTGCTCTGTGGTCATCTAAGATCTCATAATACTCTTTATCTAAACAAGGCACTGTGTTTGCATCAACTAGGTGAAATTCTCCCATGGGTTCTAGTCACTAGAAACAGTGTTTCCTTAAAAAAATTGTAATAGCTGCACTTAGGTGTTTTGTCATTCACTTCATAAATACACTGTGAAAACAAAGGATTTAAGTAACATCATTATATTGTTTGAAAGCATTTATTTGGGCAGGTAAAACATGTTTTTTTGTCTAGCTCTAAAAGCTGTAATGTGCATCTTTGCTTTCATGCTTCATGTCTGAGCCAGCCACTTCATGTATTCCTTGTTAGAAGATTCCTGACATTTAAGCTTGTTACATCAGGATGATAGTGAAATATTTACTCAGTAGCAGTTAATGCTACTTGTGATATATTTAATAGTAGTATTTATATGATACATATACAGTACTTGCCATTTATATTTGTGTAGTTTATATGCTTAATATTACTGTTAGTGATAATAATAAATGTTAGTGTTGGTATTTACTAATGTAATATTTAGCCTTCCATTTTAGCTGGTTACTGTCTGAAAATTATTACATGTCTGAGTAGTTTTTTCTGATTTTGGAACATATTAACTGTTAGAGTATCACAGTTGATCACAGATGCCCAGAGAAGTTATGGATGCCTCATCCCTGGAAGTGTTCAAGGGTGGGTTGGATGGAGCTTTGAGCAACCTGGTCCAGTGAAAGGTGTCCCTGCCCATGGCAGGGGGGGTTAGAACGAGATGATTTTTAACGCTCCTTGCAACGCAAACCACTCTGTGTATCTATGATATAAGCACCTTTATTTTGCTGTCTTAAGTGTCAAGAGCTAGATGGGAACATTAAGCTATTATGGAATCATTATTCAGCTTAGTTTTAAAGGCATGTTGTGATGGGAATGTGAGCAAACTAAATGATATTCGTATACTGCAATTGTTCCGTGCTGAGGTGGATGGTGTCAGTCTTCATGACTTTTAGGTCTAACATTTTTCTTGGAAACTCAGTCCTCATCAGAGGTTATTTTTGCTTTTATTTCCTTTTTTTTAATATCTCATTTGTGTTATGCAATACCTCCTGGCTAGTTTCCAGATTTTGGAGAGTAATTAAAAGCAATTTTGGAAGGGGAGACAACTAGTGTATGGACTGAGAATTTAATCAGTGTTTATTTTAAATTGACAGCAGTTATTACTCTTTCATTGCTAATCATGTTTCAGATTAATAAGCTATATATACAAACTGCTGTCACTTTAATGTCAGTAGTAAATTTTATTAGCTATTTTGTAGAAGTTGAAGTCTATAACAATTCATTGCACTGTCAATAATACTCAGCATATTTCTGGATAGCTTAGGCGTTTAAGTAAAATGTCAGTTCCTAGGTTGATTTAAAAATCCCTTTAGATTTAAGTGCATCACTGATTTCTTACATTCTTAGCTGTAACTAACAGGGTATACATAAAAATAGAATATATATAATACTACAATTGAAAAAAAATCAAGTAATTGACGTTAAGTTTTCAAAATTATATGAATAACTTATGCTAAAAAGCCCCAGACAAAAGGGGGTTTTTATTCTCTTGAATGTCTTCCTCTAAACAAGAATATACCAATTCAGATATATACATCTGAAAAAATTACCTGAAATACCTTTTTGTACTTATAGCAGGTTTAAATAGGAAGAACTTTCGGAAATTTTGATACTTTGAAACATGATGTGGATGGGGGGATGACTATTTGAAATTAAATATTCTGTTCTTAATTTTTTGCTCTTGTAAAAGTTATGAAACAATTTAAGTGGCCTCAGAGTGAGAAGCAAGACTTCAGCACAGATATCAAAAATAGTTGGGTAGAGAAGGCTGCGTGGGACTTGGTTTCCATCATAGCAGAGGATAAAAGTGCCAGGCTTCATGCCTTTCGAGTTTCTCAGCTCATCAGTATACTATATTTTTGGTCAATACTATTAAGCTACTATGTGAAATTCCTCACAATTTGTTCTTGAGACACTCTTAGCAAGCAGTTGCCTCAATTCAAGAAGTGGTTAATGCCATTGTAGACTACTCAGTGAAGACTTCAGCATTCTGTTCAACTACAGTGAAAAACCTGTATTTCGGGTTACTTAAAAGTGGAGAATGATGTGGAGAGCTTACTGCCAGTCTTAAATTGTGATTAGCATTAACTGGATCTTTTTAGCAATGGTCTCTTTATCTCATGGAAACTTGTATTCAAAGTGAAAGAAAGCCTTGCTAAAAATGACAGGAACAGTTAAAAGCAACTGAAGTCTTTCATTTGAAAAGAATGAAAAGGCTAATATTGCTTTCCCTGGAACTGTGTATGGGAAAAGATTAAATGGAAGTATGTAACTGGACTGTACAAAGACCATGTTTCCCTATAGAGAGACATGAGAAAAACTTACAATCAAGGAGCCTTCAATTATATGGACAAACTCTGGAGCTGAAAGATGATTAGAAGTGTGGAACTCTTTCTCACAGGAAGTTGTTCCAGCCATAATTTCATCATGTGTAGAATGGGGTTGAATGTTTACGGATACCATGTGAAATTATAAAACATGCTGTGTCAGAGGAATGCCATTTCAGTCTCAAAGCCAGTCTTTCTGCTGTTAGAAATCCAGGATAAAGCTTATGAAAAGGAGAAATCATTGGACATCTGCATGTGATGGCAGCATTCTTGCATCATATTCCAAGACACAGTCCATATTCCCATTATTTTAAGTGAGGTTCTGGACCAAGTGGGACTTAAATCTGTTTTATTCTGTCAATTCTTACATGCCTTTAAGCTTAAATATAATGAATATCCACTAAAGAAAAATCTTCTATATCTTGCAGAAAATATTTTAAATAGCTGGTGAAAAATGGATTTTTTTTTATCCACTTTTGTTCATTTCAGACCTGTGGTAAATGTAATTTTTTTTTTAACAGTATCCTTACAGGATATCAACATGAAAAAAGCATTCAAGAGCTCAACAATTCAAGATCAGCAAGTAGTTTCAAAGAACAGCATTCCAAACCCAGTGGCTGATATTTATAATCAGAGTGACAAACCACCACCTCTGAATATTCTTTCACCTTATAGGTAAGGAAATATTGATTGAATATTATGTTCTTGTACTTTGCCCTCCATCTCCTACTTGTATGCAGACAATTACAGCAGAAAGGAGATACTGTATTGATTATGGAGGTCTGATTTTTTGGGGACTTTCCTGTTTATGGATACAAAAATTGCTATTGTCACACACAGTCTGTACCTTTTTCTGGTTACTTACTGGTGAGTAGAAGAGCAATAAGTAGGACTACATTTTCTGTTTTCCTGTTTCCTTTAACTTTATTGTTGTTCATGAAATTAGTGCAGTTTGTCCACCTGAAGGGTTGTGGACAATGGGAATTTACTGTGTTCTTCAATTTGTGAGAGGTACTAGGTTGTGAGGTGTCTGTATAAAACAGGCACTCGGTCTGCAGTAAATTATTTGGATTTTTTTTAAAGACTGATCTATCAGAGCATTTGCAGTGTATTTCATTTTTAAGAGCTTTTAATTGGAAGGTAAATTTGTTGGATCTATAATTGAAGGATGTGGTTTCTGCCACTCCTACAGATGATGGTGGTATTTGTTTATAGGCATCCAGTTAGTAAGAGTTGTTATTGGTCAGCTTGAAGCTAGGATGACAGTCAAAGAAAGGTTTTGTGGGTTTAAAGCATACTAATTCATGTATTCTTAGCTTTTCTTCTGCTGTGTTTCCAGGGATGATAAGAAAGATGGATTGAAGTTTTATACTGATCCTTCCTATTTTTTTGATCTATGGAAAGAAAAAATGTTACAGGATACTGAAGATAAGCGAAAAGAAAAGAGGAGACAAAAGGTAAAAGCAGACACATAATAGCATATGTAAGCATTGCAATTCTGTGTATGGTGGTCCAGGCATAAAAATTTCCAGGTAATACTTAGTTTCTGTGAGTGGAAAGATTATTCCTCTTTATGTGTGGCTGTAGATTCACTTGGTTCCACTTTTACAGCTTATAGTGTTTATTTTAAGAAGGCAGCAAATTGAATTTTAGGAGTACTGTGGTTATCTTCCAAGATACTTTCGTGAGTCCTTTTCCAGTATCTGCTCATTAGCACTAAGCAAAATGGCCCTGTTGTGCTCTGAAAAAAGACACTGTGATGGGAGGGGGAAGGAAATCGAATTCTAGTTTCCTTTATTTTCATAGTTCCTTATCTAGCAGCATATCAACTCCTGTAGCAAAACAAGAGCTTATCCAGAAATAAATAATTTTGTTGTTAGTAAGGTGATAATATGCAGTGAAATTATTCTGTGGTTCAGCAGCAAGAGAACATTAATTTTAGGAGTAATAGTCTTTGTTTCTTTTAAGTTTGAAAACCAGCAAAAAAGAACCTTTTTCGTAGAAAAGATTCTGATGCAATCAAGATTTTCTTATAGATTTTAGTTGTGAATGGAGAAATGAGTTGCTACTCCTGCAGCTTCTTTGTGGTCAATATTTTTATCAAATTGGAGGGCTTTAAGATTTTTGAAGATAATTCTGGGGAAAAAAAAAAAATGAAAAAGGAAAGTTTGAAGCAATGATTACTGCTTATGTTACCTGGCAGAAGCTGCTTTTATAGATAGGTTCAGTGAGAGATGAGGGATTTAAAATAGAAGGAATCTGAACAAGATATTCTGAGTGCTCAGAGGAAACAGAAGGAAGCTACTCAATTTTCAGTACATGTGTGCATATATCCACATACCTGTCTATATGCACATATGAGCACATGCATCATCCATATTAGCATACCTATCCATACATGTCTGTATGTAAGCAGGTACCATTATATATGGATAATCATGTATAATACACATGTGTACAGAATGTCTAATACATGAATATGCATGTGAATGTATATTTGGATATATACATCACACATGTAATACAGCTGTGTGTATATATGCCAGTATATATGGTACCTGCTTAGAAATAAAATTGTAGGGTGTGACTGGAAAGCTTTGCTATTCTATTAGAATAAATTCTGTTAATTGCTTTTTCTGGACAAAACTTTCTGACTACAGAACTTTTAAACGAAACGTGAAGACTTGGTTTAACTGGAACACTTAGTGAATTCATGGTTTTAAAAATTCTGGAAGAAATAAATCAGATCTCCCTGTTATGATTACAAGTCAAAATGTTTTCTGTTTTGGCAGGTGTCTTAGTATTGAAATAATGAATAGAATTGAAAAAGCTGGATAGGCATCTTCAGTAGTTACTGACTATAGCAAAATATTAGAGAGTATTGAGTTAGTTATTTCTGTGGTTATATAGAAATGCAATTTTTTTCTATACAATGCAAGATTATATTCCCACTGTATTCTCAGTATGATTAGTCACAGAGCTGATTGAAAGAATGGAAGTAATTAAAGCAGCTCTCATTCTGTAGTCTAGTTGGTGGTTTTTTTTTTAGATTTTGTTCAGTATTTCTTTATTAAAAATATATAAGGATAATAGCAGCCTTTGGATTTTTTCCTCCTACCTTCTTCCCTCAAGTTTAGATATTTTCACTAGGGAGGGGAAGAAAAGAAACTATCAACTGCTAACTTTTTCATTTTGATTTACTATTAAAAAGGAAAAAAATATAAATACTTTTATAAAAAATTATAGTATCGCTTGATATTTTTTTATTCCTTTAGAGAGATTTCTACAAAACTATATTTATAAATTTGCTCTTAGACTTTATCTAAGGCAACACATCCCACTTATCTCCATCCATGGTGTATCTTTTTTTGTAGATTTTAATTGTCCTATTACAATCTACAAACCAAATGTAAATGTGCTCAATTCCAATTGTGTAGGATTATAGCCATACATCACAGAAGTACACCTTGATAAATTATAGCTGAAGTGCTGTTTGATTTGATTCAATATATAACAAATCTGACAGAAGGCAGCATAGATATGAGTTTGCATGGATGGCACTTACTTTGTGATAGGAAGAAATCTCAGTTCTGGCTTTCCAGAAACTGCGGTGCAAATGAGCATTTCATCATCTGGACTCTTCAGAGAGCTTAGAGGGTTTTGGTGAGATGTCTTGCAGGCACACTTTGTTCCACAGGTTGCTGAATCAGCTGTCTATTTTCTTTTGTTCTTGTCCTTATGACAGCATGGCCAGGAATGAATCTAGAGCATTTTTTAACAATTTGGTAGCTGAACTTGTATTTTGAATCTGTTAAGTGAGAATTCTTTACTCAATTCGTGCTCTACAGAAGCACAAAACTTGAAAGTTGTTGAGAAACTCTGCAGGTGAAATAAATATATATTGTTTAGCAAATTACAAGCTAGACATCTGAATGCCATCCTACGCAGATGACTAAATGTAGATGGTTTTTAGCCTCAATTTTTCAGGTGCTCAGTGAAGTCTGAGAGTAGTCCTTGCACCAGAGAATCAGTTTTCCAATATTATTTTGGTAATTTGCTTTAAGTACTTGAGCTGTTGCAGCCAGAGGTTTCTGAAGAGTTTCATTTTCCTGCCTCCAAATATCATCTTACTGTTTCTGTATTCAGTTTAACTGAAAAAAATCTAAGAGGCTTCCTCTGATTTGACTCCTTCAGGTGAAATTTTTTCTCTGAAAAAAACTGTAATTTAAGTTCTTTAAGTTTAAAATCTATGTAGGCTGCTTTTTTAATGTTTGGTTTATCAGTGTCTAAGAGTTCAGTGTAGTTTTGACTTTTGTATGTATCAGTAGTGTTCTGAGTTGAATGACTGTATTAGAGGCCAGTTGTTAACTCTTGATTAACCAAAGGAAATTGCTTTTTATTGTTTACCCATTTTTTTCCCAAGACTAATTAGCTATTTAAACAGGTAAAAATCTTTTTAAATTTGGAAGGCTTGTATTTCAGAAATTGTTCTTGGTTACTTGTGTTTTGATAGGATCTTATAAATTTGCGGTCAGGAAAATACTCTGTGCTCGTGCTTCCAGTTTTTTGAAAGTATTGCAAATACTTGCTGAAGGTACTTTCTGTTACTAGCTCCAATTCTTTATTAAGATGCTTGAAATGTCGCTTCCTAATTCTTGATGCAAATATCAAACTTTAAAATTAACTCAACCATGTTTGAAGGCTCTAATATGTTTGTGTTTGCTGAAATAATTTCCTGCCACCAGCTGAGTGATGTACCTCTTTTCTGGCTTAACCTACAGCACCCACTTGTCTGCCACAGCTTCTGTTTAAAGGAAGTAACCCTTCTTAATATTACTTAACTTTCCTAACACATATTTCTGACTGCAGTTATTTTGAAAGGCTTCAGCTCCCCTAGAACTCTGTTGTTACTGCCCTAGGTACTAAAACTAAAGCTGTCCCCATTGTTTGACAAGGTAATGAAACTGCTACTGGAACAACTTAATACTACTGCTAGAGGTATATGTAGCATTGTCAGCTGCTAGGAATAGGCCTGCCCTACTGTTTTGTAAGAAATTTAAACGTTTGAGATGTATTTATATAATATTTAATCCAAAAATCAGTACCAGTAGGGTTTAGTACTACTTTAGTAAAAAGTATTCCAGCATATTTATTTTTTAGTACACTTAAAGATGCTGGTCTGGAACAACCTATCCAACTGAAATCTGATCCAATAAAAACAAACTAAGCTTTGTGTTTATTTTGTTTACACATGCATATGTATTTACCTTTTCATAGAAAACCACAGTGATCTCCTAATTACCTATTTAAAAGTTGGATTTTAATGTGTAAGTAGTCATGCAAGTACTCCTGATGGTATAGGCATTGTGTCAAAATTGTCTTTTGAGTAGCATTATAAATTGGTCAAAAGGTGGATACATACTTTATCTGGAACTCTGCAAGAAATATATAGCTGTCACCCTTAGGTGAAGTTATTGTTCTGTAAAAAGAGAAGAAGTAAGTGTTTTTGGTGAACCAAAAGGCTTATTTGTACTTTCCTCTCTAATCTGGTGTGATTTAGTAAAAAAATCTTAAAAAATTAATCAAAGTCACAACTTAAAAAAAAAAATTGCAGCAAATAATTGAAAAAGGTGCAAAGCCTTTAACAGGAATATATTCAACCACAGCAATAAACAAAACTTGATGTATTTAAAATAAATTATGAATGAATCTGTCTCCTTTCTGCTCCAAATCCTGTAATAGGAAAATTTGATATGAAAAAGTGGTACTAAACATAATGTGGATAAAATAAGTGTGTGATTCTAAAAACTTTGTGGAGGAGAAAGATTTTTAGGAGAATTAATTAAAAACCAAGATGATGATCTTTACTTAACATTAATCAGACCAAAAATCTATCTACTGCAGGGATAAGCAAGTGTTGTTTGTAAATTTTGGATGCTGAACTTTAAAAAGACTTTTCTCCATCGTTATTAAATGTTGGCAGGATCAGCAGGTCCCTCATGCAGACATGCATGAATGGAGATCCAAAACAAGGCAATTAATCCATTTGATAGTTTTTTGTTAGTTATGCAATGCTAAATACATTATTTCAGAATTATTTGCTCACTGCTGTTTTACAGTTGGAGTAAAAAAATCTGTGTGCGTCTGTGGTCTACTTTTTGTTGAGCTAGCTTTCTGACTATTATCCCTTACTTTGAAGGTGTTGATTCCACAATAAAGGCTTGCATATCAGTGTTTGACCAAACTCTTCTGTCAATACAATTGATTATGACTGCATTCTCAGGATAGCAATATAATAATTTCCTGAGAAACTATTTTTCTAGCAGCCAAAAGCCTAATACCAACTTACTAATAGATAAAAGAGGTTTAAGCTTTTTATGAATTAGTATTCTAAAATATGGGATCTAGAGCTGATTAAGAAAACTGTCTAGGGCCCTCATAAATACTGAGAAAAGGAATAGCACATAATCACCCTTCTCAGTTTGGATTGAGCAAACTTGTTCAGTTTTTGTGTTGAAGCACCAATATGGTTTTTATATTCATACTGAGTAGGCAGAAGTAAATGAGGGCAACATTTCAGAGGTGTCAAAGCACTGAGACCCGATATTAGGAGATCTTACTGTCAGTATGGTAAAGACAAATAAATAAAATAAATACTGACATTGATTAAGCCTGATATAATATTGAAAAATTTAAATAAGTAAGCAGAGTGACTTGTCATGAAGCTGTCATGCTGTAATATATTGCTGGCCTGAATAGCAGACAGAAGTAGTGTAATTCATTTTTATATAAGATAATGGGAAACAATGATGAGGAAAAACTAGGAAGCATTACGGTAGTTAATCAGATCTAAGAAGGGAGAGGAAGTTAAAACAAATAAAAATCCTTTCACATAGACTACGGAATAGGAAAAGGTGTCCAGTTTTTCCATACTTCCCCAGGCCTTAGTGACTGTGACTGTAACAAAGAGCCAGAGTAGTCCTGAGCATATTTAACATATTCTCAGAAGTCTGATTTGCAGGAGGTGAAAATTAGAAGTGCTTCAGGATTTATCTAAATAAAGGACATGATATCTGAAGAAGTTAAGCTTTCTGGCTTTTAAAATCAGTCACATTTCTGTATTAGGAAACAAGTAGGTTGATAACACTTTAGCACGTGCATCCTACAGAAGAAGGGCAAATCAGCAGTCATGCTACTAATGAGGTTCATAACATAAGGAGGTATTTTCAGTGCAGAGAAATTTTATGAAGACTTGGCTTCATCTGTAAATCTGGTCTTGTTTCATGCACTCTAACTGCATTTTAACCAGCTTTTTTCCTTTCCTTTTTTTTTCTCTCTTTGCATGCTTTATTTCTTTTGTTTGAATATTAGGAGCAAAAACGTATAGATGGCACCACCCGTGAGGTGAAAAAGGTTAGAAAAGCCAGGAACAGACGCCAGGAGTGGAATATGATGGCATATGACAAAGAGCTTAGACCTGACAACAGGTTGTCTCAAAGTGTGTACCATGGAGCATCTTCCGAGGGATCACTGTCCCCAGATACTAGGTCTGTTTACAGCAAAGCTGTTTGTTATACCACAGTTGTATGTTCAGAAATACTGAGTAGAGTTAGGTGTTTTTACAGGATGGGAATAGTTAGACAAAACATACAATGCATGTTTTAAAGTTCTTTTCAAAATTATCTTAAAGCATAAATAATGTAACGAATTCTGTAATGATTTTTTTCTTCCTCAGCTTCACGGGAGCGTTTTGTCATC
Organism: Pyrocephalus nanus; assembly: GCA_038380795.1. Lineage (NCBI taxonomy): Eukaryota > Metazoa > Chordata > Aves > Passeriformes > Tyrannidae > Pyrocephalus > Pyrocephalus nanus. The sequence continues at coordinate 46,589,573 of CM076259.1, forward strand.
ATAACGTTATGCATTGCAGTGAGAGAAGTGTTTGCTGCATGCTTTATTATTTGGTCTGGAGTAGCTGTAGTTACAAAAGCATTTAAGTCTGCCTCTGGTAGATAATGTCAGTACCTCTTCCTTAGTGTCTAGTTTGTTGTTTGGTGCACTGATGATAGCTTAATAAATATTTTTCTGTGATCTGCTCAGTTCAGCATACTTTTGCCTCCAACAGAATGCTTTAATGGGAGAAGAGTTCAGCTTTATTGATGTTACATTAGTCTAAAGAGCAAGCTACAAAACCAGATGCAATGTTACTGCTTGAAATAACAAATCTCTGCTAAGAGACACCCAGCAGAATTCATCTTCATTGACTGAGATTCCCTTTGAGCTCAGTGAGAGTTACCTTTTCTAGGTGTGCATGGAAATCTGAGGTTTTTTTCACTAAGCTGGTCTCACCAGAGTATTTTCCCACTTATTTTATTTCCATTGTCTGTTGTGATTAAGTGCTAGCAGTAAAGCTATAAATAGAGTCCACTGGAAAAAGTGTGTAACAATTTAATGTTTGAATTGTTGAATGGCTACGTTGAGGAAGCAGCTACCACTGCAAGAGTGTGGACTGATACCTGTAGTCCACTGTCCAGTGGAGACTAATTAAAACAAAATCTGCTTAGGACTTTGTAGATATAATGTTGTGGTCTTTGTGAAGAGTAATCAACTTGTAATTGAAATATGAAATTTAAAATAACATTGCTGTTGCTGTTTTAATAATGTATTCAGACCCCTTCACTGTCTAAAAGCCTTTTTTTTTTTTTTTACAGTTTCTCATGCAAAAACCTTGTCTCTAGCTAGTCTTAATGAAACATTGCAGACTGACAGTACTTTCCATAGGTTGATCCAGTAAAAGATGTGATTTTTTTTTTCATCAGGAGTTCTGTTTCACACATTTTGTATCTTTTTTTAGCTTTAACACCTTGTTTCAGTATTCCTGAGTTTAAATCAGGATCGTATTGAAGTGATTTGTTTTTTATTTCCCAGCAATGTCAACATGTATTTGGCTGTTTGCAAATATCTATAGTACTTGACATGTCTAGGATATTTTTAAACAAAAATTGTAGGATGCATCTCTGTGTTGCGTTTAGATGTTGTGGTATGATAAATAGCTTGTACTTTTATATAAGCATTTCAGACTTTTTTTAATTTATGGAGTTCTTTACATTTCAGTGAATCTAGTATCAGAGGTGGAATCCTGAAATCTGTTTTATATGCATGAAGGGTTAATTTGGGGAATGGTAGTGAGATGTAGAGAAGGCTTTCTATTTTTTCATTTTGGGGTAGTCTTAAGCTGTAAAAAACCCCATACATATAGAAATGAGTACTGGTGTCAGAGACATTCTTTATGCTGACAGCTACTGCATGAGCAGCGTTATGTAAGTAAGGTCCCAAAGAAGTGTATTTGGTTATAATGTCATTCTGTTTCTACTGCTAAAGTGAAAAAAAATTTCTCATGTCTTCTTGTTTGTTAATTGTAAGACTTACACATTGAATGTTGACATCCAAGTTTTTGGACTGTGGCAATTTACAATGTATTTGTTATACTTATTGTACTTTAGAGAGAGAAACACAAGCTGAATCCAAACAGAAACCAGCAAATTAATGTGAGAAAAGTAAGAACAAGAAAAGAAGAGTGGGAGAGAAGGAAAATGGGCATTGAGTTCATGAGTGACGCAAAGAAAATGGAACAGGCAGGAAGCATGAAAGAGGACAAAATGCCCAAAGGGTTTGTTATTTCATTTTACTCAAAGCCCTGGCTTTTTGTTGCTTACCTTGCTTCCAGTCTTACAAATAAGTGCTTCGGTTTACTGTGCTCACTAAAAGCCAGGCTGCACCATTGTTCATTACTAAAACAACTATTTACCGTAATGGGATGAAGAGATCCTTTTGCTCCCTCTCTTGGGCTTATTTGACAGAGCATCTTGGACTTTGTATCTTTATGAACTCTCTGCTCAACTAATATTTACATTTCCCAGTTTCTCTAAGCCTTTCCAACAAAATTAATTGAGCAAACAAAAGAAAAAGCATCTCCTAACTTTTGAAATTGGTTTTCTCTGCATTGGTAAAATATATTCTTCTGCATCATTGCAAGTGCTTGTAGTACTGCTTTCTTTTTTCTGTTGCCATTGTTAACATGAGGCAGGTCTGGTAAGTATTATCATTTCAAACAGCAGGCTGTCAAAAGCATTGACAAAAACAATATGCTTCCTTCTGGCTACTAAAGTTCTTGTGCTTTCTGTGGACTTAAAATGGAGTGGTGTTTGATAATCAGAGTCCTGTTCTAGCAAGGAAAATAATGCTAATTGCATTCCTTTTGGTTTTTTTTCTCAGTTATTTAGATAATGCCCTGTTACTCTCACATAATCTGTTTTTCTGCATCCATTTACTTTAATTTTAGGTCCCATGCATCTGATGTTACAGATTATTCTTATCCCGCTACTCCGAATCATTCCCTCCATCAGCAGATAGCAATGCCTTCATATGGAGCAGGAGATGGTCCACAGTACATGGCAGCATCCCAAAGCCATGAGCACGAATACAGACCACCTTCCACCACTGTACGACATGCTACTTTAAACAGACCTCAGCAACCACCTCCACCTCCACCCCAGCCTTCAGATGGCCAGCATAGCTCAGTACCTGTGGTACCAGCAGAATATGGGTAACTCTCCTGATTTATTCTAGTGAATTCTTGACAAAACTAGAGGGATGCGTGTTTTTCATAACCGTCGTAATGTTTAACGTATCACACAAGAAGGCCCCAAATACATTAGTTACCTCCTTGGGAGGACAGAAAAAATTGATAAATTTCTCTGTGTGTGAACTGAATTTAAATGAAATAGTGAAAGCAAAAATAATGAACTATATATTGAATGAGGTGAAATCAATATGCTTGTAAAATATTAAGGGTTCCTAATACAGTATTAAAAAGAGGATAATTTTTCTTTAAAGGGGAAAATAGTTACAGCATAATTTGATTAATATTTTAAACTTCAGGCAGTGCATAGAAAAAGTATTGCTGATTGTGATTAATGTGGAGTCGTTGCATCCCTGAAAGGACTTTTTACAGGGCTAAAATTGAAAGGGCTCTCCTCAGACATAAAGTCAAATTCCTTACTGCTGCAGGACAAATGCCTCTCCATAATTCAAGACAGGAATTCATCAAACTCCTGTGTAGATATTTTGCCTGAATGCCTTCTAAGGGAAGGTTTGCTCCAGAGTACTGGCTCTTCAATAGCAAGAAAACATCTGTTTTTTAACCACTCTGTGTCTGTTCTTTAGTGTAATTACCCTAAACTTTCATGCTGTAACCCCAGGGAAGTTGCAGTCATTCTTGCCTTTGTTGTTTTAATCTGGGCAACCCAAGAATGGTCAGCCTTGCTTTATGCATCCTGGGATAGCATTTGCCTGATTCTTGACTGCATCATGTTGCAGATGACTCAGCTATGAGTGACTGCTTCAACCTGCCCTTTCTCTGTTATTTCCAGTGTATACACAATACTGTGCTTAGTCCTCAGGTCCATGACCGTTGTCAGGGTATTGTAGTTGTCATAACATTGACATGCCGCTGAATGTCATCAGTCACTTTCCTTCCACTCCTGTCTCCTGTATCTAGTTCTTTGCCTACTTCATAGCTCTTATATCCTCATTTTTTTCCTACTTTTCATGACATTTTAACAAAGAAAGTAGCTCTTCCCTGTGCCTTCTGTTTAAAGTATCAATCAATTCTATCAGCTTAATTAAATGGTATTAAAATAGATAAACCTGACTGAAGAAGCCATGAGATGCATGATATACCTTTGGGTAAATCTTTCCATTCATACTTTCCATAGCTCTCTATGCCTGAGTTCTCTATTATCTCTTAATATTTATCTAACATCTGGTCTTCTATGGGATTGATACACGTAGTCAGCAGTTTTCTTGGTCCCTTCATCACGGACCTTGTACTTAATATTACCGCAAAGTAGCTGTTTAGTAACAAGCACTTTATACTGAACTAGGCAGGAGAATAAAAATAAAAAGCTCACTTTGTAGAGTGCTGAAAGGATGCTGTCTTTAACTTAGACATCTGTCTTAATATATGACCAGTACTTGACGGTTCATATGCTTACAATCTCTTGCATATTTAATTCACCAGTTTAAATTCCTTTTGATTTTTGTTTTAGCAGAGATTGGATGAGAGCAGGTTAAGAGGTGATGATTCTCTAAGTCTTAGCTTTCAACGCAATTAAATGTTGTTTTGTTTTATATAGGATGCTTCCAGCTCAGATGGTGGATTATTACAACCCTACAGGTCCTCCCCCTCCTCCTCCTCCCCCTATGATTCCTTCAGCACAAACTGCATTTGTTAGTCCCCTTCAGCTTCCTGTGCCACCTTCCCACTCTGGACTGGTGACTGGCTCTACATATGCAGCTGCTCATCCTCCTCCTAGTGGGCTTGTTGTCACTGCTCCTCCTCCCCCTGGCCCACCTCCTCCCCCTCCAGGCCCTCCTGCTGCAGGTGCATCCCTCTCTTCCTCCCCAATGCACGCTTCTCCGGCGTCGGAGGCAAAGCGCCACGAACCTGCCCAGGCACCGATAAGTGACGCACGGAGCGATCTCCTTGCTGCCATTAGAATGGGTAAGTGGACACTGAGCTCTAGGTATTGCTGTTTTTTCAATGAAAACACTGTGTTTTCCATGGATAGTTCATGGCTTTTTTGCCAGCTGGGCAGAGTGTCATTAATCACAGGTACCACACACCTGTTCCGATATTTGTCAGCCATGACTCTGAATCTTTCTCTAATGCCTGAAGCTTTGCCAAGCATGTTCTGCTGTTTGTGTGGACATAATGAAATAAAAACAGCACTTGTGTTCCTTATGTAAAGTGCCAGTAGATGTACATGGCTTTTGCTTCTGTTTGGAAGAACTGAGTTACCCAACACCAGACTTCAGCCTGCTGATTTTTAACCAGTGATTCTTCCTGACTTTGCTTAACAATATGGAGCTGTAGGTCTAATGGTATTTCCAAATACAATTATGAAAATTTTCATCTTCACACTAAAGGGACCTGTATAGTCTTGAATATTCATCCTTCCATATTGATGGCAGTTTTAGAAGTCCAGAAGCATTCAGTCTCTGAGAATGGATTCTGATCTCTCTTTTGTCTTTTCTCTCAGAATTCCTGCTCAGGGAAGCTCTTTAATCAATGGTTTTTGTTTTTTTCCCCTCCTTCTTCCTGAGCATATTATTAGAATACAGCTTATTGTTAGAATACAACAAACTCACCAATAACAATATGAAACCAAAAATCTCTTGCATTGGAAACTTTGTCTGAGGGTTATTGTCTCTGCAGGAATTCAGCTGAAGAAGGTGCAGGAGCAACGTGAGCAAGAAGCCAAGCGCGAGCCTGTTGGCAACGATGTGGCGACCATCCTTTCGAGGCGCATTGCGGTGGAATACAGCGATTCTGATGATGATTCAGAGTTTGATGAGAACGACTGGTCAGACTGAGTATGGTCCAAGCCCAGCGGCGACTACATTAAATACTTGGCTTCAGTGGCTGCTCTCTTAGCGAGATGTAAAGCAGGACGTTGACATGTGTTAAGGCTAGTGATGGAAGTGCTAAAATTGAATTGGTATTATTCAGAATGCTGTAGCTTAGCAACTCTGGTAATAATGATGTGATTATGCTTATGCAGATCAGAAACTTGTCTTACTTTCAGTATTTACTGCATAATACTTAAGTGCCACTAAATGTAGCAACTCATGTGCTGCGTGCAAAATATGCTGCAGTTGTTGCACTGTTACAGAACCAGCATTTTATTTTACTTTCCTGATCTTGAAGGGATAAAATATATTTTTTTGACTTTACACCTTATTCTTTTAATTATGTAAGAACTTTAGGTACTTGTGAATTGGTCTGGTTGTTAGTCTTTGAGGGCAGTTAACTATATGACTGAGTGAAGTGTTGAGTTCCATAAGTGTGACTTTTAGCTTTTTTTATTAGGTACTAATTATGCCCACCTTAGTCTATTTTTAACCACTTCTGGGCTTATGTTTTTATGCATAAAGAATTGATTTTATATTATTTTCCTTTTTATTTTAAAAATGTAGCAGATGATGAAATGTATACTTTGAAGAATGAATCCACATGATCCAAAAAGACTACTTGGTGAGCAGACTGGATATGTCTGTAACAGTACCAGCTTTAGATTGCCAGCTGCTTGTTGGGAAGAGTGCTGGGGGGAGGGGTATCTCTGCTTGGTAGCAGATGCATGTCCTTGTTACAAATAAAAGTTTAAATACCTGTAGAGCTTTTTCAGTTTTACGGTAGAGATGACCTGGATGCAGGATAGATGTGATTGAAACAACACAGTTATTGGAGTGTAGAAATGCTACTGTTCTTACTAAGATTGGAACAGCCTGGATCTAGCAATCAGATACATTTCACAAGTATTAAACTTGGTCTTTATGCCTGTAGGTATAAATGTGTGTAAGTAAGTTCTGTTGTTGTTGATTTGTACATGTGTAGTCATGTAGCACATTTACTCAGAACTCTTACTTTGAATGTATTTCTTTCCCAGTACATCCCATGGATAAAACATTGGCAATTAAAGCAGTTTTAATGGCTTTTGGGGTACTATGCCATATACATACTTTTTTTGCTCCTTCCCTAGGAATAGTTGCTGCCATAAAGTCTGCTTTGACTGTCTCTGTTTTCTTTAAAAATAATTCTTTTTTTTTTTTTTTTTTTTTTCTCCCCGCAGTACAGTATTAAAAAATTTTGTTTGTTTTGTTTTTGCTCTCTTCTGGACTGAGAGTCAGGCTGCTGCTTTGCCTAATGAGGCTTAAAAAATTTTATTCATAGCAGGGAATAGCTCTCTCCTTACCAGATTACAGTTTTAATCTTTGTAACGGAAGTCTATGTAATTCCAGGTTTAAAATTTGGTAAAGCTCCTTCGTTCTGTGAGGCCCTGTTTGTTCTTAAAAAAAAGTATGTAAAATAAAGAGAAATGGAAGGTGATTATCTAACCTGTGTTTACACCATTAACAATTTTAGTCCTGAGAATGTAACAGTCTAACACAATGTTTGCATGCAAACTGTTGGCTACTGCATTGCTGTTTAATCTGCGTATGACTTTTCAATCCGTGGTGGCTGCCTTTATGGTAGGGGGTTAAGATGCTGCCTCAGTGTTGGTGTTCAAATTTATCACAAAGTACGACCAATCTCTGCATAGTGCTGAGCAACCACAGCTCCTGGTAATCAGGGGCAGCTGAGGGTACTCATCTCCATCCCAGTTTGAGTTGGTTTTGACTTTGCCTTAAAATGCAGAGCTGAATTCTGCTTTATTTTGTGTCCTGGAGTCTGAGGCCTGTGTGTCCACCAGAGAGGACAAAATTTAGGTAATTGCCTGTGGTGGTTTTCATCACTGTGTGAGAGATGGCTTGTCCTTACCACAGTGGTCTGCTTGCAAAATAATTCTTTGGATGGGTAGTGCAACTGGGACCTCATTACATCACTGTGTAGGTGGTGAGAGTACTCTCGATATTCTTTTAATACATGCTGAAATGAAACATCTCAGCAGAAAATTCTTTCCAATCTCCTGAAATTTGATACAACAGAAGATATATTTTATGAGCACAAAAGTTTGGTGTGTCTGAAGTTTTGTAATTTGTGCTTATTTTAAATAATAAGCATTTAACAAGCAATCAGTTGTGACCAGTTAAGATAGTGTAGATTTTTCAGTCATAGTAGCCAACCTGTTTTTCTGAACCTGCAGTGTTGTCATTTTCGTTTTAGTATTTTATGAACAAAATGTGAATTGAATTTAGTGATGTAAACATGATTCTAGGCTGTTTTTATCAGTTTTATCATACTTCGGGTTGTGGATAAGTAACAAATATGAATAAAATCTCACTTTTGAGCCTGTCTTTCTTTCCTTAGATTAGTAAGATTTTGCTGTTAATTTATTGATAAGTAACAGAAATGAAAATGTAAGGCTTCCAAATGCTGTCTGTGATCCCAGGGAACCATGATGTTCCTAGGATGAAGGCTAGAGTCCACAAAACCAGATTCCCTTGATGTTCTGCTGCTTCTCCTAACATGCATATGTTGTTCTTTTGGAACCTTGATTCAAGCTCCAAGTTCAAGTTCTTGGCTGGTCAAAACAGGTATTACTTTCCCTACAGGTAGCTTTAGGTGTTTTTTTTGTTTTATTTTGTTTTGTTTGTTTGTTTTGGTTTGTTTTTGTTTTGTTTTGTTTTTTTTTTTTCCAGTGAAATGCATTAAACATCAGCTTTGCTTCCAGAAAGAACAAAGCAGAAAATATAAGTTTTATTAACAACTCTCTTCCCCACTTTCTTAAGAAGGAGTCTTTGTAGGTTAATGATGCCAAGCACAATAATGTAAAATGCAAACCCATGTCGGCCTACTAGAAAAATATTTTTAATTTAATCTTTTAATTGTAATCAGATTAAAGCTAGAAGAGGCTTTTCATCCCACTGGAAAGAACTTACATAAACCAATTGTGTAATGTAGTAGCCTAATTGTAAATGAAGCAGATTTGTTTATGCATCTTAGACTCGGTCGTCTCCTGGGAAAATAAATTAATCTTTACTCTGTTCAACCAAAAACTCTAGTCCCTCTGGCGCTTAGTTCTTCTCTCAGATTTTCCATTTTGTGGTTTGAACTTAATTCAAGTAATTTAGAGCAAAGACACCGATTCTATGTAGAAACTGAATATACAAGCTTGCTATTTTTTTGTTTCAAAGGTCCTCTTGGTGTAAAGCATTTCTGACTGCTCATTGATGGGCTGGAGTTAGGACTGATGGTCTACTCAGTGTGCTGCTTCTACAGCTCTTGTGGTTGCTTTTGAACATTAAACAACTTAGATGGAACTAAACTGAACTGGATTTTTAGGTATTTGAGATTTCTTTTTACCAAGATTAATTGAATGGAAGAGGAAAAAAAAAATCTTTATTGTACGAGGGGATGCATGTTGTTGAGAACAAGCTCCAAATTGAGCTTGTTTTGCAATATGCAGATGGAGTTGAGAGAAGGGGAAATGATTCCTTGGAAAATTGGTTCTTGATGTATTTTTCGGGTATGTTGTCTCTCATGCTGCGCGCTGTTTTAATAATGAAGAGATGTTCTCTTCCCCTTGAAAAAAAAGATAGCTAAGGATACAGCAAATATGTAATTTCTGAAAATGTTTAAAATCTCCCTGTAAACTGAACTGAGCATAAACCTAATAATAATGAAGACTTCATTAGAATCTTATGTCTGGAATCTGAAGTTGCATAAATTAAATCCTGAACTGAGGTATTAGTTCCTAGCACAGGAGTAAAATAAATATTATTACAGCTTATCCAGAGATGATTTTGACAGTGAATTTTTTTTAAGGTGACATGACACTTTTTTTTACTTCTGAAAAAAACAAATAAACAGAAATTCAGCCTAATGTATTCTGCTTTGGGGAAAGGTTTATGCCCTATGGGAGCCTGAACTTCTAATTTTGAGTCTAAGGCATTCCTTATAGGAATGACTGCATGTATACACAGACACACATGCACACGCACAGAAGTCCAAGGACTTTCAGTATGTTGAGGCAGATCTGCATTCAGGTACTCTAAGCATTGTCAGTGATATACAGGAAATGAAAATAAATTAGGATCCCTCCTAGAATCCCTCAGGCCCTTGTTTCAGCCACAGAATAGTCAGGAGAGACTTGAACACTCTTCCCAGTTCCCTTGTACTTTAAAGGAAGTGGTGGTACTCCACAAGGACTGTGGGTTCCCAAATGACCATCGTCTTTTATTAAAGAGATGAGAAAAAACAAGTAGACTTAAAAAGATGTCCTTTAGGTACAAAACTGGAAGAAGCAATTTCATATTTTGTTTTCTCTACTAAACAATAAAGGCAAAGAATGTTTCTTCATGTGCTGTCAAGTATCTGTAGGTTTCTCTGGAGAAATGTGTTCTCATCTATGGGTAGCATAGATGTGCACTCTGAGTGGAAAGCAGTCTCAGGTTTGGGCTGGGCTTTTCAGCTACATAAGAAAACAACTAGCCCCTAAGATTCTTAGCTAAATATAGTAGTCTCTTTGAGATTAATTCTTACTGCTGCTGATAAATAGAGAACTTCTTATCTGATTAGCCAGAGGAGGGAGGAGGACTATGTTTTCCTCTTGGCAAGGGCTTACACGCAGAGCGATTTGGAGATTAGGGCTGAAGGCAACTGTTTTGAGATATCTCAGCAGCTTGTCCTAAATGTGTCGCCTTTCCAAGTAATTTGGCATTTTCAGTCATGTGCTGTTATACCATGTGAAAACTGTCTGCCCTGTTCAGCCAGTGAAGTGTAGGTTAGAGGAAGGGAGGCCTGAGAATCTGATCGAGTTACCCTAGTGCCAGTTAATACTGACCACTTATCTTTGGCAGCAGCTCTAAACATGAGTCCTACCAACTACCCCAAGGGGCATGGCAGAACTCATCTGTTTTCTCTGTTCTTGAAAATCAGGCTCTCCTGATATCCACTAGTGCTGATGAATTCCTTAGTCAGTTTCTGAGTCATCCTGCTACTAATATTTTATTTCTCTAATGAATTTTATTTCCTAGTCTCCAGTTACCTTTCTCTGACTTGCTGAATGGCCTGTGCCCACTGCTTGTCACCCTCCACAAAGTGGATGCAGTCACCAGCCATTGTAGAAGAGCTCTTGATTTCCTGAACTCCTTAGCCCAGTGTTGGCTTTCACCTGTGACCCATTCCTCTCTGGAGGGACAGGCTTGCACCCTTCTCTCTTGAGTCTCATGCTCCTGGTTTTCAATAGATAGTTTGTATGTTACCAGCCAAGCATCTTCCCCATTCCCTCCTTCATCGGGATTTATGGTTTGGTTGGTTGGTTGGTTGGCTGGCTGTGGTTTCTCTCCCTTGGATAGATTCTTGTTCTGTGAGTTTGGTGGTAATGGTGTTAAAAGGGGTGCTGTTTCAGGACACAGGGCTTTAATCCTTCACTGGGGAGGATGATGGTTGTAACCAGGATTGTTTATCATAGGCTTAGCTTAGTGATGAAGTGCAAATCTTCCTGAAGTTATTGGTCATTCCAGCCATGTGAGGCCTCACCTTAACTTTGCTTGGGACACTCTTTTGGATTTGTTTGTGTTTGTTTTCTTCTGTTCTGTTTGGGTTTCCTTCCAAATTTAGCATGTTTCCTAAAACTTTCACTTCTTAGGGTGCCTTCACATAGCTGGCTAAACTGCTTCTGATTGCCATTATGTTATAAACATTATTTCTGTCTTTGAGAAAGAAGGACTTTTGTGTGTTTTGTATTCTCAGAATGACAACCAAAGTAACACTTTCTAGGCTGGCTGTGAAAGTTTATTTCTACCTGATTTCTATTTATGGCATATTTGGTTCTAGCAAGGTTTAGAAGTTTTGCTTACAAGCAGTTGGTGGAGTTTTTGGATTGCTGTGAAGAACCTTTGCCTAAGTTCATCAAAATATTTAATCTGACTGTGACAAGGAAACGTTAAGATATGTATTGTGTGCAGGGCCAGTTGCAGTGTGTCTATCAAAATAACTGGTGTTCATCACCAGTTCCTTGGGGCGTTAGGGGTTTACTTTAAAATACATGGATCCTGATGGCTCACTGCCTCTCTCAGTAACCAGTCACTGATTTGCTGTAACTGATGCAAACCACCATTATTACATTTCACAGGTGTTATAAGAAAGATAAGATTGCTGCCTTGTACCCAAAGGACTGCCTCCAGACAAGTGCTTATCTGAAAAAAGTATCCTATTTTTGATCATCTTCTGTATTCCCTTCAAAACCCTCAGTGACTATCAACTCAACCCTTGCTTTTTAAATTTTTTAAGAGCCATCTTCGTTCTTTAAGTTGACATGGTCTGCCTAGGAAACTGAATTTAGGTCTACCACATGCTTTTTAAGTAAAGGATGCTCCATTCCTCTCCTATGGTGCCCCTCCTGACCTATATTCCTTGCTATGTTTCTAGAATTTATATGAATCATTTATGTGGCTTGATAGATTTACTTCCTACTTTGCTGAAAGAGATAAGAAATCCTTACTTTAGGGATTTTCAAACCTAGTTAAAATATACCAAATGGTGAGGCAGCTGCCAACAGCTAGAATCATTTGAGATAGATGTGGGAGTTGTCTAGCTATAACATTGCTTCTTACTTACTGCGTTAGCAGAGTAAAAGCATTTAAGTATGGATGCCTCACTAAATGGGGAAAAGAACACCACAGATCTGTGGCAGTCTTTTGTCTCTTAAATGGGAGGCAGGAAAATAAAGATTTTTAGAAGAGAGATGGGGAAGAAGAGAAAGGTCAAGACACTTTGTGTTCTAAGCAATAGGAGAAAATGTTTTGGTGAATAATTGATGATACTTCTCTTTGTTTTATCTCCATACAGAAGCCTCCAAATGGTGAGGCTAAGTTTTAGCCTTCTTCCTGAAGATCACCTTCCCTATTTTATTCTCCTCACCTTATTAGCTGCAGTATGCAACGACCTTTCTCTTCTATTCCACCATCTGCCTGCTTCAGCCTTTATTTCCTTCATCAGATGTGACATGAGGGTAAAAATGACACTGGTGGCGGTGCTGGCCTCAATACCTGATAAATAGACTTAAGCTGATATATTAAATAGCAAATAGGTCTTTTTGAAAATTCATGAATGTAAGAATTACTAGAGGAGTCTGGTGAACTGGGAGTGTTTTCTGCTCAGAAAGCAAAACAAGAAATACTCAGGGTGGTAGGACATATAAGGAATATGTGGGTAAGGCACACTTCTGAAGTGCAGCTCTATTTTAAGACTTCCAGATGTGAGCTTTGCACAGTTGCTGTAATTACCAGCCTGCTGCAGGTATTGCTTCTCTCTGGGTTTTGGGCAGAAGCCATTTATTCTCACCCAACTGTTTGAATGCTAACAGGGATATCAGTGCTGTAGAAAGGATGTAGAAAAAATTGTTGCCTATGATAGGAAGCATATGTGGAATGAAATGGAGAAGTAGTGGGATGGGAAGAGCAAAATTTCCCTCTGAGAACATATGTGGTCTTGGCAGGACAGAACGGAAGATACAGGAGGCACCATTAATTTCTTAGCACAGAAGTTAAAGGAAATATAGTAGAACTTGAAAGTTCCAAGTCTTGAGATACGTGGCATGGGAGCTGTCTTCATCTCATCAGTCTTAATGCCTCGTTTCTTGGATTTGGGGCTCAAACTGGAGGCATGCAGGCAAGGAGAGTCCCTGATAGCGTTACTTTCCTTTCACTGAAACTGCCTTGAGGTTCATGGATGACGAGGTATCTACTGTAAATAGGCGAAACTGCAGCGTAAACATCCATGACATCAGCTGGCTGGTCAGACCTTGTCCGTGCTACTCAGAAGTGGGATTCAAAAGGGAGTGAGTCTGGAGAGCAGGGCACAGTGGGTGCTGGTCAGCACTAGCAGGGCTTCAGGAATTCTGCTTCATGCAAACTAAATGCCTGCTGCTGCAGTGAGAGCAGGTCTTGTGCCGGGCTGCACCTGGGAGGAACCAAATTCATGTGCTACTCCGTGATGGGAATTACAGCGAGGCAAGAGGGAGTAAGCAGATTTGCTTCCAAAGTGCTTCTGATGCACTGATACAGGCACCAGTGCCTGAGCAGTGTCTGTGCTCTATGCATGACTGCCAAACAGCCCTGTTCTAGTGGCTGTTTACCCTTCCTTGCCACACTTGCTGGCTCTTGGCTGCTACTGTTGTCATCCTTCAGCATCATATGTTGCTCAGCCTGGGAGACGCAAACACCCATATCTTTGTGCTGAATGTCTGGCAAAGTGTTGGCAGTAGCTGAGGAAGGCTTGCTAATGAGGGGGTGTTTCTGAAAGCAGCGTGGTGCAGCACCTCTCCTACGCAGCCTGTGCAGCAGCCTAAACAGCCGCCTTCGCTGGAGCTCATCCTTGCAAATGAGCCAAGTAGGATTAACTTGATAGTAAAAATCTATTGGCTGGTAATGACACTTCAGTATTTGATTTAAATACAAGGCCAGGTAATGCAGAAAGCGTGAAAATGTTTCAAGGTGCTCAGTCATCACTTGGGAAGCTCCTACCCCATGAGATGCATTTTTACCCGAGAGGGGACCCTGGCACTTGGCTCCTGCATTGCTGCAGTGCTGGCAGGAGACCTGCAGGAGGGCACCGGCAGCTTTTGAATTGAGCCTGCTTTTAGTATCTGGGAAAACACCACATTTGAGGTTCTTGCAATTCTTTGTGCCACTTTGACTGGGAAGGGCCTGCAAAGAACAGGCTTCCTTTTGGCAATGATGGACCCACACTAGGCTTCTGTCTTCATTATGTTCCTGAAGCTCTAAAATCCTGGAAAAGGAAAATGAAGTGCTGCTCTAAGATTTCCATCACCTGCAAACCCACCAGGTAAGGACAGTCTTTCTGTAGAAAGACACTGACCTCCAGTGGACAAATGGGGCAATCATAAGAACTTGTTCTAATTAAAATATAGCTGTATGAGGACAGAGGAGATGAAGAAGTTCAAGTTGTGGAGAAAGAGATACATTCCTCTTTGAGTAACTGAGTGGCACTGTGGTAAAAGTGGGTGTACAGCAAAATCTCAGTGCACATAAAACTGTGCTGACTGCTGGAGGTTCAGAGTCTCGGGGTCCTTGAAAAAATTAGAACAAGGTGCTCTGAAATGTAAAACTGCCGTGAATCTAAAAGCACTGGAGCAACAAGATATGACAGCTGAGGAAGTTACTGCACCTTGGCTAGCTCCCACCTGTAAATGTCCTCACAAGTCCTCTGAGCCTGCCCTGGTTGTGAGGTGATGTGACTTTGCACAAATGAAGAAGAGGCCTACAAAGAAGTTGGTAGGGAGGGGTGAATTGCAGCAGCTTCATATTGGACGTTTTAAATTTTTCATTCACAGAATCACAGAGGGATTGGGATGGGAAGGAACCTTTGGAGGCCATCTGATCCAGCCCCCCTGCTCAAGCAGGATGACCTGTATCTGGTTGCCCACGACTATGTCCAGATGACTTCTGAGTATCTTTGAGGAGTGAGACTCCACAGACTCTCTGGGCAACCTGTGCCAGTGTCCAGTCAGGCTCACAGTGAAAGAGTGTTTCCTGATGTTCAGAGGGAACCTCCTGTCTGTCAGTTTGTGTCCACTGCCTTAAGTTGCAAGCTTGAGCTCTAGGGATGCTGAACATCAATGCAGATCAACTGTGCTGCTTTAAATGCAATGTTTGAGTTAGAAATCTTGTGAGTCCCTCTTTATACAGCAAAGACGATGTATGACTGGCAATGGATGTGCTGTTCAGCTTCTGGAGAGACATGGTGATAAAAACCACTAAATAAAAAAAGAAGTTCGTTGCACAGCAGGTTTCATCCTCGGACTTTGATGGCTGCAGCTGAACTGAAGATGAAACTAGAAAACCCTGATTGTGCTTCTCCAGCCTCACTTGTGTGATGTACTTTGAATTTCACCATGCTGAGAGGTTTTCTAATGCTTATCAGCAGCCTAATGAGAAAGTATCTGAGAGCCACCTTGGTGTTGATAAGGCTAATTTTTAAGGATGAGAGAGTTTTGTGGCTGCCCTTTAGAAAAGGACTGGAAGATCAGAGTGACGTTTTGGCAGGCATAAGTTTTCCCACATTCTTTTGTGAACAAGCACGTTTGGATGAGGAGATAATCTGAAACTCATCCCCTAGCTAAGAAGGGAAGTACATTCAGCAACAAGAGCTAATGCTGTTTCCTTAGACTCCAGTGCCCCTTTGTGTAGTGGAAATGAGTCCTAGTTAGTAGAAAGCCTTTCCTCTGCTCTTTCATGGGATCACAGGTTAATTCAGACAGGAGGGGGCCTCAGGAGTTCTCTGGTCTAATGTCTTTCTTGCAGTAGGGCTGGACCAAGCTGCTCAAGGCTTGATGTAGTCCCTGATGACTCCCATAAGATGTCTGGGTTTTTTTCCCAAGTGTGTGACAAGGACGTGTGGTAAGCTTTCCCTTCCCAAAGTCCAATGACTGAGATGTGGGTCCCACCACTGTCTTCACTGCTCTGAAGAGGAGAAAGTAAATGCTTTCTGGTCACTAAGGGAAGAGCATTAAAAAACACCCTCACTGTGGTATGCGGAAAGCTGCTGGCAGCACCAGCATTCCCTAGTCCCCAGATGTATGTCAGGGGAGAAGCCAGCTGGGTGCTATGTGGAAGACCTTGTCATGTTTATGCTGCTGCTTTGCTTTCTCTTTTCTGGAACTTTTCCAAATATTTGAAGGATTTAAATAGTTGGTAGATGGAAAACATTGCTGTCTTGCCCTGTCCTCTTCAGGCAAAAAGAAAGAAGGTAATTATTCCTCTGGGACAATGACAGTGAATGATGCTTTTCGCAGCACTGCTGTGTACACCACTGCTTCTCTCATAATGCATCCCAAATTTTCCTTAAAATGTTTGAAGACTGTCTATAGATGTGGGTGTTAATGGGCAAAGGCCTAACCAGATTTTCTTAGGTGTGTTACTGCCTGGAACTTGCAGATAAGTCAGCCTGCTGGAATGAGAATAAATCAACGTTTGAATGACAACTAATTTATATTGCAAAATGTATTATAGAATCTTTAATTTACATAGAGATCAAGGCTGCTTATAGGGAGTGGAAATCAATAGTGGCTTTTATATCATCCTCTGGGTGGAATATTAAGTCTGAAATTCCATCATATCTAAACTGCATCAAGAGATTACAAGCCAATAGTACTAATAGCATAAGAAGGATCATTTTATCCTTTCTTAATAAACTTCATATAACTGCAGTTTCCAGATGGGGTTTTTGTTCTTTCAGAACAAGAAATGTGCTGCAGGCATTATCAGTTTATTAGTATTTGTGGTTATAGCCAGAAGCTTGTGAGTGCAGGTGGTGTATAAACACAGAAAGAAAAAGTGGTCCCAGCAGTCTAACCTGAATTTGAGGGGTAGTTTGTGGGCAGCTACATTATCTGAACCTGGGCTTCTTTGTGATTCAAAGCCCACCCCTGAGCAAAGAGATTTGCCATGGACCAAGCTGTACTCAATTTAATGCTGTAATGATATCAAGCAGGGAGTGGATTCAGATCAAACCCAGACATCCCAGCAAAGACCCCGTAGCCAGTGTGTTCCTGCAGTATATGTTGTGATTCCCAATTCAGCTTGCTTCTGGTCTGTGTCTGCCCATAGTGTAACCACAGCATCCGTCTTTGCTGTGTCTTGGAAAGGCATTTCCACCACTTGATTTTTTTTTTTTTTTTCATTCTTTCCTTTGAGCTGACTGGAGCCATATAACAGTCTGCTTCAGCTGTTCTGTTCTTCAGGTTCTATTTTTCTGCAATTTGCTTTGAGTCTGAATAGAGGGGAAAGGTGACAATGAAAAAAACATTTCAATCAGAACACTGTTTCTTTCCAAAGCCATGTCACAACGTGAAATACAATTAAAATTGACTGAATGCCCATGGTTGGTACATAAAATCTTCTGCTGTGCCATTTGCAGTGATTCACAGTAGCAGTGAACGTGATGTGCCAGAGTACTGATGCTCCCTGGCTGTTTATCTGTAGCTTCTTAAAGTTGTGGTGCTATTTCTTCTCCAGTGCCCCACCCCACCATGCTCTCTCTTCTTCTGTATGATGAATGCAGCCATTGGTCCAAGATTAACTTTATTCAGATTCTTTACATCACGTTTTCTCCTCTGATTTTAAATCAGCTTTGCACAAACAAGTTAAGTCTGTCTTAAGTCTGCTGTGCTTACAAAGATGCAAAAAGAACCAGCAGGTGCAAGAGGGCTGAAGTAGAGGGAGGAGGATGACAAAATCATGGGAGGGAAGGAGAATAGGTGGCTTTTCAGGTGAGCTGTTTTAATAGCTTGAAAAATATAATGGCTTCCAAGTAAATTACTCAAAACTGACTTCTTTAGACTAAGGTTTTCTCAGAATTTCTTAGGGAATAGAAATGAAAGTGTTGAACCAATTTGGTTAATAATCTGTAATGCAGCTGCTTTTGTGTGTACAGCAAAACCATGTACAGACAGGCCATTTTTTCTGTAAAACTGCATCTCTACTGCAGCATTTAAAGCCTGTATCTACTATGCATTCCTTATTTCCTGCTGTCATGGGGAATTAACTTCATTTCTTTGGTTGTGGCCTATCTAGGCAAATGAAATATGGAAGACAGCTTTAGATACTGCAAATTCCTTTAAATACATTGATGTTTTATAGAAAAGAGAACAGATTCTGAAACTTTTTTCTTTTTGAGACACAGCTCATTTAGTTATTTTAATGAACTATTTCTTCCAAGGTAATTAACTTCATTTACAGTTAATTCTATTGAAATGCCTAGAGTTTTTGAGTTATACAATTATAATATCTTTCGGTCTCTGTAGATGTCTAGCCAAAACAAAAAAATAAGGCTGTCATTTTGATTTGTGTTTGCATTTTGGCTCTGCCAGATGACTGCAGTTTCTTTAAGTGAACTAGACTCAAAAAGCCTCATGTGAACAGGTGGCAAGAAATACAGCAGACAGGCTTCTTTTCATCATTCTGTTCCTGGATTGCCTCCTCAGCAACGAATCTCTTTTAGGATTTGATGTGTACATGCTTTTCTGCATTTTCATTTGCATCTAGTGAAGATCTGTTGTCTCCGGTGAGAGGCTGCCCCTGTGTGGGGCCCTGGGTGAGTTGAGCACATGTACATGCCTGCCACAAAGGGTGTACTTGACACATTCATAGCAACATACTTATTTTTCCTGGCCCACTGGCATTTCTAACAGTGGATCCAAAGAAAAGCTTATGTAAATCAGAAGCTGTAAACTTCACTTGTAACTGCTGAAGGTCAGAAGTTTCATGGCTTAAGAAGAGGCATGAACAAAAGCCAAGAGCAATCTGAAATGATGCAATGTAATCTCTACTATTATGACAGAGATCTGAAAAGCTCTTAGCATTCAATGTCCACTGAGAAGATAATTGGTCCTGAAAAATCTGATTTATTTCTGATACATTATGGAAGCCTTTGTGACTATCCTAATCTGAGCACTTGTGACAGTTGCTGTATTACTAACTTATAACTATTACTAACTTATGGGGCATAGCATTTTAAAGTATCTGGTCTCTGAAAGCAGATGATTTGTTATAATATTGCTAATGCAAACATTCAACAAAGCCAAAAAAGTGACTCGGTATTGGATCTGGTAAGAGTTATTGCTCTGGGTAGCAGCCCTGGCAAAGCCTGATGAGAACGGAACATAGGAAGTGAACTGCTGCATCACGGCTGTGCCATTCAAAGAGGAGGTGGGAATTCCAATACTATGTTTGCTGTCAAAGTATTACAGGCACACATGTAACTATGGACAAAGGCTGTAGATGGTACAACTGCTACGAATTTATCTCTCTATGCTGTTCAGGCTTGGTTTGTTCTCTGTGTGCCACTTAGTTGTGATGCCCTCTGTTCTGCACTGAGGTTTGACATCCCAGACCTACTGCATGTTCAGCATTTTTCCTTTTTCATTAGTTTTTAACCATCCTATAGACTTTCCAGGTGTTCTTTCAGCTGTCAACATTGGCTCTGCCACAGCTGCTGCTGCTAAGCCATTCAGTGTGACTCTTTATGCTGCTCACTTCAGGTAGAAAAAGATCAAGAGGATCGAAGAATTGCCTGTGAAATGCAAACTATTCTGCCAGGTAGAAGAGCAAAACAAAAGCAAATGAGGATGTCTTCTAAATAAATGTAATGACAAGGAGGCCAAAAAGCATCCCATGCCAATTCCTTAATCACTCTGGCAGAGAGGAAGTAGAAAGGGAGGACACCTGCCACAATGGGGAAGGAAGAGAAAACCAGGACAAAAAGCGAGGTGGCACTGCAGCTTGTCCTGCACGACCCCTTGGGCTTTGGAAAGGGTACCTCTGCCCCACTGCTCACATCAGGGCTCCCTCAGAGCAGCTTTGGGGTCCTTGAGCTCCTGGTGCTTGGCTTCTCCTCAAGAGAGCGTTACACAAGCAGTCCCTCATTGCTAGGCAAATCTTTTGGATGTGACAACACTGTTAGTAGCTGCTCTGGTTTTAATCTTTCTAATCCTAATCCTTGCAGGAATATGCATGCACCTAAGATAATTTTAGTAATATAGTTCCTGTAATTCCTTTTTATTGGCTATATAGAGCTGAAGAAAAGCCTTGATGTCCTGGGAGCTGTACTCATAACGACAAAAATACTTCCTTCATTTTATTTCAGTATTTTTGTCTTTCAAGTGAGAATGTGCTCTGGTTCACCCTCAGATCTGCTACTTGGCAGGGTGGATTAGCTCATGCAAGCTTTTGTGCTATACCAGATGTATGTGGCAGGTGCCCTACACGCAGCTGGTGTGCACACAGCTCTGCTGGGCAATAAAGCCATACTTAATTTTGTTGCACAGACCCCACTTGGGAAAACACCAATGCCAAATAGGCTCCCCCAGGAACTCCCCTCAGCTGCTTTTCTTCCCATCAGGGAGCAGAGTGGTCATGGACAGGCTCCACCTTATGGATGGGTGTAAATGTGTGTGTGCTACCATTATTTTTGTTGCATCTGGATCTTTATGTTTTCTCTGCTGTTAGTCTCCACTGTGGAATACGCTCCGCGTGGTAGGGATTCTCCACACACCTTCATTTCCAAAAGTATTCAGGGAATACACATCTTCCCAGTGATTTCCCTCCTACCCAGAGCAAAGAGGTTTGGTGGCCCTAAGGTAACCCAGGTCAGAGAGACCAGGTTTCAATGGCAGGGACAGTTTTACCATTCTGTGTGTGTGGTAAGTTTTGTTCTATGAAAAGTTGGAAAAGAATGTTTTTCTTTTAAGGTGAAACCTGGCAGAGTTTATAACCCATATTCTCCTACAGACAAGCCTCCCCCCACCCTTCCTGATCCCCAGGCTGAGTGATGATGCTCACTGGCACCCCACACCCCTCCAAGGCCGAGTTGCTGAGGTTTGTAGGGCAGCTTCTGTCATATGGGCTAACATGTCACTCTGGAGTTAGCACTTCAGGTTTCCAGTGACCAACTGCAAATGAACTGGAGAAATGTTTACCTCACTGGCTGGTGGAGATGGAAGCAGCTGGGTGAGCAGCTTTTGGCTGGGCAGGATGGTGGTGGGCCCATTTTAATCATTCCAGGTGGCTGACATGGAGATTTCCATCATGTGTTTTTGAGTGTGGAGGTTTTTTAAAAATGCATGCAATGTAAGTCAGGAACAAGTTCTTGTTGCAGATTCAAAACTTGCAATGAAACTTTTCCACAGAACAAAAGCCTAAAACCAGTTTGAACAGGATTCCTAGCAAGGGGGTTATACAAGTGGCTGGGACAGTGACAAACGAGGTGTTACTTCACTTAGGTGGCTTGATCCATTGTCAAGATAGAGCAGGCAACAGCAATTTCTATAAACCGTGGATGTGTAGTATTTTTGCTCTTATAGCAGCAAAATTGTATTACATTTAAAGAAATAATGCCAGACATAATAATATGGAAAATAGCATTAAGGAATGTACATTAGCTTAGCAAAGCACCAGCTGCCATAGAAAATGTTCATGTCATAAACATTAGTACATGATTAGTAATGCTGGCAGTGGCAGGATTTTTTTTTTTTCTCCCTTTTTTCCCCCGTGTCATCAGCATTGGTAGTCCTGGTGACTGGAAGGCTCACTCCATCCAGAAACTGTGCAAGCTTTTCCTTGTGCCTCAGTCCTAGGGAGGACAGGGTGTCTTTAAGTTACTTACATGCTCTTGGTTCTTTTCCAGTCTGTGAAAAAAAGAGTCAAATGTCAAAGGAATCAGTTCACCATCAGCTAGAAGTATACCCCTAAATTATTTTGAGAAATAGATCATGGTGAACTCATAATTGTGATTGATCATTCTATTTTTCTATTTGTATTAAGCACAGGTTGTCTACAATTCTAAGGTGAGGACCAGGGTATGTTGTGACAGGTACCCTGCAGACAAAAAGCTCTGCCTTAACTCTTTCAGATGATCTGACCATGTGGACTTGAAATATGTCTACACCTTGGGCTAGACCTGACTGACTGTGAGCTGTTTTGGTTTGACAAAGGATATGCTTTTTTATGGTCCTGGGAAATTTTTTCCACTCAGAATCTAAATGCCAATGCTGCCTTATGCTGTAACTCTGATCTTTCTGCTGTTCTGGTTTACCTGTTGAGGACACCCAAGTGTTAACTTTTTCTGATATGACATAAACACATTTTGGGCCATTTAAGACCTTTGTGTAACTTCAATTAATTTTATTTCCAAAGCTCATGCCCCAAGACAGATCTTTCCACATTGTTTAAAATTTTAAAATGTGTTACTTTTTGTGAGTGCCCAATGTTATGAATAATGGGGAAAATACTCAAAATTATGAAGGGCATCATGTAAAAAGTGAAAAACATGGCTAGAGGCCCATCCTTTCTCTGCCCTCCCCCTAAATGTGGGCACCAAAGTTGTTTGTTACTTTTTAAGGCAGCAGATACCAAGAGGTAGAGGAGGAGGAATCCAATACATAACATGTAGAGGTTGTGCCCATGGTTGTGCTGTTGCCACAGTCATTGATTCCTATTGTTTAACACCAGAAATGTCCACTAGATCACTGAGCCATACCATCAATATTTTATAGGCTCTTTTGCCCGTTGTTTATTCCTCTACTAAGTTCAGTAGTTTGTGACTGGTTCAAGCCATCCCATCAGCAGGCCTAGATGTTGGGAGAAGAGGATCCCCCATTTCCTAGAGTGTTTTCCAATGCTTGATCTCTGCCTCCTTGTTTTGAACTAATGCTCTGCCAAGGTCTAAGCCTTCCAGATCATGATATCGACACCCACGGTTGTGTCTCATTCTCCAAGAGGACCATGGGACAATTCAGTTTGGAAGGGACCTTGGGAGGGCATCAAAGCAGGGTCAGACCAGACTCCTCAGGGTTTTATCCAGTGGAATCCTGAAAACCCTCAAGATAGACTGCACAACCTCTCTGGCCAACCTGTGCCAGTGCCTGGCAGTCCTGATGGGGAAATAATTTCTCCTGACATGTAGTTTCAACCTCACTTATTTCACTTATCTGTAGTCTCTCATCATGCATCACTGCGAAGATCCTGGATCTGTTGTCTTGATAACCTCCCCACGGGCACTGCTGGGTCCTTGTGAAGCCAGCTCTTTTCCAAGCCGAATGAGCCAAGCTTCCCCTGCGCCTCCACACAAGCTGTTGCACAACCTGTGACTTACCTGTATGGGTATGTGTTTATAAAACAAATCCCTTAACATCAAAATGCAGCACAAGGTGATGCTAATTTGTTGAGCAGTCTGATCTCTTATCTTGATGACAATTTGGGTATTATAAAGCCTTTTTAGGTTAAAGCACAGGTGCCTGTATGTTTTATATAAATGTCAAAGCTTCCCAACACTTCCTCTTTAGTCATCTCATCTACTAAACTGGATTTCATATCAAAGCTCGGACATCAAGATTGAAACCCTTTCTT
Organism: Pyrocephalus nanus; assembly: GCA_038380795.1. Lineage (NCBI taxonomy): Eukaryota > Metazoa > Chordata > Aves > Passeriformes > Tyrannidae > Pyrocephalus > Pyrocephalus nanus. Next base: position 46,613,096 of record CM076259.1, read on the forward strand.
CCAAGCTGGGTCCCTCTCAGCTGCCCTGCTGGCTTCCCAGCTTCTTTTGTCTCACAGTGGTCTCTAATATCATCTCCATACCTCAGAACCTACCCAGACCTCTGTTTCTCCTGATGGTGAATGAGAGGGAAAGCAGAGCTATCAAGAGGTTTTTGCATTGCTTCCTGAATTATTTTACAATGGTCACTTGTAGAGAAGATGAGCTCTCACATAATACAGGCACCAGTTCATTACCCCATATATTTCTGAAACACCATATCCTATCTGTGATGCTATACACACAAAAGCACAGTCCTGCTCTTCTACTTCACATTTGCTCTGGTTTTATCATCAGCAACAAACCTGTAATCTCTCCTGGGCAGGATTTTGTTTCTAGTTCTGGTTCTCATAGTCAGCTGCTGCAACCCAAGGCAACTACAGTGCTTGACAACTGCTGCCAGGTGGTTTTTAGATTGAGTTTTAAGGACTGTTTTTGACTCAGAAAACTGCAAATGGCCTGTGACTTCTGCATGAAACTACCTCTGCTGCAGTTTTTTGCAACCAATGGATGCTGACTGCAAAATACCTCTTGGGCTCTAACTGCACCAGGAGAAAAAGCATCTGGTAAAACTGTACTGGAGGTCAGGCTTTTTGCACTTTTAACCGGTCAAATAAATGTTAGGCCTCATAGCTTTTAACCCAGTCCACTGACCAGAAACTCCCAGGTGCTGCATCTCCCCTTAGATTTTCACTGGTTCAGGCTGGAGAAACATCTACAGTGTGCAAAGGGAGAAGGTGCACAGTGCTCAAAGCTTCCTGGAATCTGTGAAATCCACTCTGTTACTGGAGGACTTTCAAAATACCGTCTCTCTTCTACACTGCTGTTTGCTTCTGCATCAGCAGAAGGCTGAGGCCAGCCTGTTTTACACTGTAAGCCTGACAGCAGGGCAATTTTATGTTAAGCTTTACAACTGCCATGTGGAGATGCACTCCTACAGGTAATACAAGCTACTGTCAGGGAGACATGCAGGTACTGTGATGGAACCTTTTTTTTTTTCTTTTTTTCCCAGGAGCGGACATTGTTCAAAACTTGCAAGTAAATGTTAAATACACTTTAGTAATTTCTTATAGGCAATAATCCCACAAATGCACAATGACAGAGAGCACTAGTCTAATGTACCACATTCTTACAGCAAACGTAGGGAAGCAAGAATGAGGATCAGCAGATACCTGTGTTTGCCACATGCTTGATATGACCTCTTTCTGCTCATGTTGCCATCTGCTGTGAAGCACTTCACACGTGTTTTTCAATGCTTCTCTACCTTTAAAAACAATACTGTTACTTTATCATAAATGGACTGAATTATTCTATGTATGGTCCCATCTTTCCATGTTTAGTGACATCTTTACAGGTACTGAGCTGCTGCTCAGGATTTTCGCTGCTGATTTCCACTGTGGGGGTTGGAGCCCTGCTGACTTCTGTCTCAGAACAGCTTTTCCAAAGGGAAGTGCTCTCTACAGTGATATAGTATCACACAAGCTATTCACAGGGAAAACTTCACCTATGGCTGCAATGCAGCTGTGTCTGATGTTAAATGTGGAATCCACTGATATTTTGACACAAGGGGAAGACCTGTGCTCAGGGAAGTCCTTTATCATATGATTAGGCTGTCATTTAAATGGTGTAAAAAGTAACTTCTAAGCAGAGGAAAAAGGAACAGTCTTTTTTGCAAATGACTGCTGAAGGTGAGATGATTGAAAGGGACACACAGCAGTGTTTTGTTCTGGTTTTAACTTGACTCTACTGAAGCACTGTATCATTTTGTGAAGCAGCGGAAATTATGGAGATTCTGCTGTTTAGATCTCTGGAGACAGATGCATGTGTTTAATGACTGCTCATTAAAACAGCCTCTAATAGAATCATGTAGAAGCAGAAAAACACTGAATAGTGAAAACTACCGGGCTCTGATTAATGCTTTATCTCATCTCTGAAGAAGAATGCAACATCGCATGGTAATACAAATTAAGGGTATATGTGAAGAAAAAATATTGAATTGACACGATCTGAAAACCAACAAGCTGTTGTGGGTCTGCTGTGTGCACACCCCTACCAGCACAGCCTAGCTGCAAGCCCACAGGGCAAGTCTGGCTTATGACACATAGCCAACTATGCAGGTAAATCATCTCTCTGGGAGATGCGAAAAGGATGTCTGAGGCATATCCTGGATGGGTAAATGTTTATTTGAACCTGATTGCAAAGTGGTATCACAAGGGAAGGAAAAGCAGCCTCCCTGACCAGTGCCTGCTGCTGCCTGTCCCTCACACCCCACTCTTCACAGGCCCTAGGGATGACCACAGCAGCAGCAAACAGCACCCCAAGGAACACTCTCTTGGTCTCCCCTTCTGCTAAAAGAAACAGCCAGTTTTAGCAAATGCTCGGTGGGGTGCAAAGTGCCATCAGTGAGGGCTGCTGCTGCTGCTCTGAGGGCAGAGGGCAGCTTGTGGGTGCAGTTACAGAGCTGACATGAAGCTGCGGGTGCAGACGTGAAGCTGCTGCATTTGAGCCACCCTGAACTACCCTGTGATGGCAGACAAAGAGGTTTGCAGATCTAAGACCATATCTACTGGCAAGGCTGACTATGTTTCTGTAACAGGCTGGCTGTGTGCAAGCTGTGGCTGGATAGAAGGCAAACAAACACTTTCCAGACAGAGTGTGATGAATGAAATGGATGAAACATTAAGAAGCCATGATGTTTTCCTGTGACATCTTCCAACATGAGGGGGAAAAACACAAACCAAACCCAACCTCAGCCAAGAGAACTCCAGGGACACTAATACAGGGTGTTTAATTAAATAACAAACCCCAGATCTGTTTTATTAGTTCCCGCAGCAAGCTGTGAAGGGACTGGAAGTCCAGCACTGACAATAAATCAGGGAGCCCATTTCAGCAAGAAACTGCAGAAGGAGCCAAAGCATCTAGGGAGAGATGAGCTGCTGTTGTGTGGCCCTGGCTCTGTGTAGCATATGCTACCTTGCCAGGCAGTGAACTCAACCATATCTGCAGAGCCAAGGGAGCATCTCCAGGCTCTACAGGGACCAGCCTCTCCACTAAAACAGCCCCCTGCCTCTACGTCAGTAGGAGCTTGCCCTAACTTCTCTCTGAAAAGCAGTGGGGCTGTCTGATCTGCTTGGATGTCAAGGGAGTATTTTTTTGTTGGGCTAAACTGGCAAATTGCAAATGCTTCCTTCTCCTGCCTGATGCCCTGGCACACATGTGCTTTGTATAACAGTAATTTCCACATATGCTCTTGCACTGCCCCACCAGTGGCACCACTGGGAGAGGCCAGATCTTGGAAAAAGATAAACAGGAGCTTGAGGCTGCAGCAATGAATGTCATGTGAGACAGAAGGGGGGAACACAAAGGCACCTCTTTGTCACCCCTTTCGCAAAGGTTAAAGAGTAGGAATAGCCAGGGGAGCAAAAGAAATCCCGAGTTTAGTTTGAGATTTTGGAATATTCTGCTCCCACTTAGACTTGCCTAATGCCTGAAACTGGAGTTGTAAGGGCTCTTGCTCACTTTGCCATATCCTCTGTATTCCCCTTGTAAGCTGAATGATTTGGAGTGTGTTGATCCTTGTTCTGGAAATTATAAGAGTGTGTTTTTGAGCTTGACAGCTCAAAGTGATGATGATGGCAAACTCGATGTATCTTAGAAAATGTGTTTATATAGGCTTTCTGTCAAGCACCATTTAAACGCCATACATCATGATAAAAACGAAGGTGAAAGCAGCTCTGCTAGGCCACTAGTGGGAAGACTGTGTCCTGGTTACATTAAAATATCTTTTGTTGTCAGATAAAGAATGCCTGCATGGAAAGGCCACCAGCTTTACAATTAGAACAAAATAAGGGGATGAAATACTTTGGTAGATAGGAAAAATGAAAATCACAATAAAATCCACAAGCAGAAAATGCTCATGAGATGATCTGCACATAGTAACTAACTGTTGGTTACCATTAAGTTTTGGCAGGTTTTTACTATTTATTAATTTGGGCAGCCATTTTGCCCTCTTAATGATAATTCCATCTGTTAGGCTGATGCCGATGCTGGGAGATGAGGAAGGGGCATCAGCATAGCAACAAGATGCCTGAACCATCCAATCCTCCTGTTCCTGGCTTGTTCCTGCTCCTCCTGACTTTAAAAGCAGGTTAAAAATGCACTGCAAAGTCAGAACAGGTTCAGTTTATTGTCCTACTTTAGGCTCCAGCCTAAAGTCCAAACTAAAGTCCTAATAAGCCCAAACTGATCCCCAAATAGCCATGGCCACATGATTTCAATACTGGCTTCTCCATTACATGAAACATTTATTTCCCCCCCTCCCTCTCTATTGGTTTTTTTCCCAACTAATTTTTATTTCTTTACCAGTTATACAGAGTGGATGGCTGACTGTTCCTAAGGGTCTGTATTGTGTAGCTGTGGTTCACGTTTATTGTAAGCAAAAAGCATTTATCAAATACATCCCAATCACCATTGTGCTGTAGTCCTTTTGGTGTAGTTTAACCACAGAAAAACAAACGGGGTTTCTACTCCTGCACCATAATACCAACTACTTCTCTAGATAAAACAGATGCTGCCTCAGTGTCTGATGTGAGAGATGAAGAGGACAGCTGTGTCTGGTAGAAGTAAACATCACTAAGATCTCTTCCAGGATACATCTCAGCTGCAGGACTGTAGTCCTGCATCATGTAAAGGAAGCAGCTGTGCTCTTGGTCACTTACCTGGGTATCTGCCAGTCACTGGCCAATTTCTTTCAGAAGGCACATTAACAGTCAGTCTTACGTTAGAGATGTAGCTCATCCCATTTATATGCCTGGAAAATAAGCTGAGTATTCAAGAAAACCATTTAAAAAATTAAGATACACATTTTATAAAAAATTTAATTTGGAAAATGAGATGGTCTGACATGTTCTGTTCCAACAGCCTGTCTGTAACAGTCAAATTTGAAATAGATCTGATCATGCATCTGATTTTGCAGGTACTTAATTGGAAGATTAGGACCAAAGGTCTAAAAAAAAAAAATCTAGGGTAACATAGTTTCTTGCAACTTTTACCTCTCCCAGTTAATGCCTGCTAACTCAAATCTTAAGTATTTACATCCACTTAGCAATTAGATTTTTTCTCCTCAAATCTGAGCGTATACAATGATAATAAATGGCAGCGTGTCAGAAGAGTGAGCAGTAGAGATAAACCAAGAAAGAAAGGTGGATTTGGAAGGGTACTCTGGCTTTCACTTGGAATTCTACATTCAAGAATTCCACTTAGCCCTTCTTTCAGAGTTTTTGTACAAAATTGCTTGATACTGCTTGATGGCAGTGTTAGTAGATGCAGGGGATCTACAGAAATTCAACTGAAGTTTGGACATCTGAATTTAATTCCCCAGGTTTAGTCAGTGTTATCTGTCATCTCACTACACTGGAACTTACCTAATTTTATATTTGTAGAAAGGATATTGTTTTGTTATTTGCAATATAATGTGAAATTCAATGAAATGAAACAAACAACTTTTTTTTTTTTAGAAAGGAAAATTTATTTATGGTTACATACACCACATATAAAATTAACATTTAACTGAAACATGTAATTGTTTCCATCATTTACGACTAAACACAATGTTGACTACAAAACTGTACAGTTTATATTTAGTAACCAATTCTTACAGCATAGTGCAATTGTACCATTTTATAAAGAAAATAATTTGTGCCTTTTTTTAAATAAAGTGCATTAAATTACTATCTTGTATACAACAAGAAGCTCTGTAGTTGCAATTCAAAGCTTTAAGCTTAAGGGAAACTGAGGCCAAGATGTTTCACTTCCTTTTAAAATCACTTCATACACTGGCAAGGTATGGTTCAAACTTCAACCATGGTTAAATTAAAAAAAAAAAAACCAACCCTAAATTAGTATAAGAAATAACCGCAGGCCTTTATGTATGAAACCAGTAATTGGTTTTCGTATAAAAAGCATAACATGCAGAATTTCAATCCATCTGGCTCCTAGTGAGATATGTAGCATGAGAACTATCCCCCATGCAGATGCTTTTGCTAAGGCTTTTAGAATTCAGCACGGAACTACACTACAGTCAGTAGTACCAGGTGTTTACCTGAATCACACGATGTGTCCTAGGAAAAGTTCTCTCTGAAAATTTGATGAGATGAACATGGTAAACCACAGGTTATTTTTAATTGCATTTGGCAACAAAAAACGTGGGGGTCTAGTTAGTAAGTCTAGGAAATTACAAGTGGTTTTACTAGCGCATGGTATTCCAAATTTCATGGCCTGAAGTTAAAGACCGAGTTTTACAGCTTTATTTCAGAGGCACATTTATAGCATCTTATCCAAACATACAAATGAAATTTCATTTGTAAACACATTTTCAACCAACTTTTGTAGATTTTGGCTGTGACAGTAAAGCTGAGACCAAACAAAGGATGACTTTAGCTCAAAAGAGTAAAAAGATGCAGACATCAAAACGGATAGAGGTGTAATGTGGCTTTTTTTGGAAACAACGACAAAATCAAGAATGCCCATTTCCTTTGGTTGGCTCTGGCTGAGGCCTAACAGAAAAGTCAATATTCTTCTCCTCCTCCATACATACATGGGACTGCTATCATCTTCAACATAAAATATATTTGAGCACATGCAAGTAACCCTAGAGATTGCCTGAGTATTTTGCTGCATATGTAATCTAGGCAATTTACCTGCCTCTTCAGCTGCAATAGTCATTCCACGCTTTTGGCACAAATCACACATACTGTTCCTACATTCTGGAAAAGTGCATTTTCTTCCTATAGGGACCAGCCTGCATTCAGAAGCAGACTACTGTACATTCAGCTGCTCGGCTCTGGGGTAGCTGCTGTGTAAAAAGCTCCATGCTGGAGTGTGCTAACTCCTAGCAACAACTTACTCTCCTCCTCCTAGACTAAGGGAAGTCTCTGCTTACACTGAAAGAGCAATACAAAAGAAAGGAGCTCAAATTTGGCTGGAATGTGATCGAAGAAGGCTCGCTATTTTCTATTGTGTCTTCAGAAAACTCTGTGCTGAGAGCAGAGCTCCCTTCCAAACCCAGTGTGCTCTGATCTACGATTAACCCTACAGAAAAGCCTCACCTTCATGCTCTTTTCTCATGAGCCCTCTGGGGAAGAGGCACCACAAAGTGAACTGAGAGTTGCTCATATATTGAGGGAGTACACTGTCAGAGGGCAACGAAAGAGTGTTTGCCCCCTTTTGTCTGCCCTTCAAACAAAAAATCATGAATGGGCACAACTCCCCATACTCCATGGGGACACAACTGTACGTCCCATTCAAGTTGTAGGTACCTCAGTTTTCAAAGGCCCAGGTCACTCTGCTTTCATTTGCATACTGTAGAAATATCTCTTCCCTGAAAGTGTGGGAAGCCAAATTCCTGATTATTTTGATGGGTTTAATCTTAGTGAACACTGAAGTAAGTGGAAAATTCTATGGGGACCAAAAGTCATCAATGCATCAAGAGGTCTACACATTGGCCCTGAATCTTAGAAGTCCTAGACCCTTTTGCTAAAACACCATTGAAGCATATAGGTATTTTACATGCCCTTAAAAATGAATGCATAAAGTTTTTTAGATGCTCTAGCATCAGCCAGTGCAAAATGTGCACCTGTGTCACATAACTGTGTGGACTGCTGTTTAGACTCATGATCTGAGCAGCCCTGTTACCAAAGCACCTATGAAAGACAGAAAAAGACCAAGAGAGAACAGGGAACATTGTGTTCAGGAAGATATAGCTGCTACATGGGCTCACGTTTGTGACAAGTATCCTTCCTGCATTCTGTCCCATGTGTGGCGAGAGAACACATTCCTGTAATCTCAAAGTTGGCAATGGGGTTTATCCAAATGAAAGACATGAGAATTTGCCTCCCTCCCAAAACCTCTAGCCGGTCTTTGTTGATATATCAATTGCCACTGAATCTTTCAGTGTTTACAAGACTCATACAAGTTTGGCAATACTTTTCTTTAAACATACGAAACTGCCTCAACAAAGAGGTTACACTTCAACCATGTCAACACTGAAGAAGGTATAGAGCACAAGATATACCATACCATGCATATAAAAAGTAAATTAAATAATCATATTAATTATGTATATATATATTTAAGTATGTAATTATGCTATTTAAAAGTGATAGCTCATCATACATAATTAAGCTAATGGCATACCAAAATACTCTAAGAAACTCTCTATTCAGCACATAATATAATTAGTATTTAAACTCTAAGTTAAACCTGAACATGGGCATTTCCCTTTAAGAATGATTTATAGTTAAAAAAAAAAAAAAAGCTATTTTCTTGGTACCTCTTTGCCCCTCCATTTTCTAAGGTAAATCCTTGCAGGATGCAGTCTTCAGCATGTACAGTTTGTATTGGCTTGCTTTTTTCTTGAGAAACTGGGATTAAGCCTGTGCTCAGACCACATGGTACATCATACGGTTGGGATCAAATTGTTTGAGGAAAAAAGAGTATTAGTGTAAAAAAAAAAATTCTACCAGTACACTTTCCCTCCAGCTTTTCCTCTCCACAGGTGAATCAGACATTTCCAGCGTAAGGCAAACGCTTGCTAAAGTTGTTCAATAAAAAAATGCTGCTGATATATTTGAAAGGGTTATAACAAACTATTAAAAAACTTTGTAAATAAGCTTTTAGCTAAGAATGCACCGCTGTACTTATGAGAGGGGGATATTTGGAATCACAGAATCATTTAGGTTGAAAAAGACGTTTACGATCATTAAATCTAACTGTAAACCAATGTTAGGCTTGAAACAAAAAGGATTGTACCAGACATCTTACTACGGGGGGGGGTGCGGTGGTGGTGAGGTGAAGGATGAAAAAAACCTGTAAAAAACACACAAGCCATAATCCTATGGCCATCAGTTGAAATACTAATACTCTACATTAGCAATTTAAGGAAGCCCACAAATATGCACTGAATGCCCATAACTACTATATGCTTTTTAGAAAGGTCTATGTTACTTAGAGCTATCATATAACTAAATCAGGTCATTAATTCTGGGGCATAAGACTCTTCCCCCTACCTATGAGGGGGAAACCCATAATACTGTCTTGTTCAGTTAAATATCTAGCACGTCAGTGAGCATGTACAAATTGCCTTGGCATATGTAGAGTGCAAAATAAAGGTTTGGGGAGATGAGGGCAATTTCTTTAAATGCCAGTTCAAGGAGTCTGTGATGGAAACTTTAACTGATTGCTGTTCTAAAGTGAATTTCACTCTTTCAGCCTATTTGCAAAAAATCTCCACTGGAAAAATCTCCCCTTATCATTTTGGTTGCACTGAATTAATCTGCATAATGGCAGCAGTGCACTAGTTAACTGCAATAGGCTTTCACCTAACCTACATTCAGGTTTGGTTTTTTTCCTTCTCTTCTAGAAGAAGTTCATGTAAGAGTAAGTAAAATGTGCAACTCTTTCTTTTTGTGTGGCTTACAAGATCACAATAATTTTGTGAATAAACCACAGCATAGACTTTTTTAGTGCAAAGGCATACTGTTTTCAAAGAAACCTTTACTGCAAAGTTACAGGCTCAGCTGCTCCTCAGAAGAAACAGAAATACCTAATGATTTACTGCAAAATAATCTGCTGGTAGTGCTACTTGTGCATTTTCAATATTTTTCAACAAAACCTCTCTTCTGATTTCAAGTGGAGCCACACAAGACTATGCTAACAAGACAAGTACTAATCTGAATAAAACATGAGGCGACATTTTCAAGGAAAGTGGACTTCACTTCTGATCATATCCCTTCCTCTCTGTTCTCTGGACACCATTCAACAGGAACAACCACACTGCCAGCCTCAGGGACACAAAGACTGCTGCAATACACCCCAGAACAAGGGCAGTCCCAGGGCCCCTCTCAGTGGTTCCATGTGCATTGGGTCAGGTTCCAAATGGACAGCTCAAAATAACCTTCTCACAGGGAATGAATTCATTCAAGCGCCCTTCCTATCCAAGCTCAAGCAGTGAGTATCTGGCTGTTTCACCAAGCCATAAAGACTTTAATCTCTCATCATCCACCTAATATGAAAGCAGATATCCTTGTAGTTCACTCAGATTTCTCATGCATTAAAAGGAACTGCAAATTCTTGGTCTGAAGAAGACAGAAGCACCCAGTTTTAAGGGGTAATTTCCTTTTGTACCAAAAAAGTATTTCTAGACAGGAGACCTTTCAAGTTTATTGGGAGTCCCATCATTCTTATACTGACAAATGAGGGAGATATGCATGCCTATGTCTCGTGACCTATTGCATATTCATGACATATAAATTACACCAATTCCTTTTAGTCCCTTCCTTTTAGTTCTCTATAAGCAGAGGCTGAGAGATCTTAATTTTTCTACATTGAACATCTCTGGACTACCACTGAACGGAACTAGAACCACTCAGTATCTTAGATAAAGTGACAGAATAGCTAGTGTTTTTTTTAATAGTGACTACTCTGTCCAATTCTTACTTCTTTATTGTACATAGAAAAACCAGACCATGTATGCTTTCTTTTCATAAAAGTCGCAGCCAACCATTTGAAAATTCTGTTCTGAACATTTTGGGGTTTTTTTAAGTAATGAGTGTGTAGTTATGTTTCAGGGGCTTGATTTGTAGTGATGCTATTTTATCCCAAGTTCCAGTCACACAGCAGATTGCTTATCACCTTGGGGAAATGAAGTCACATGTACCTTATTTTTAAAGGCTAAACGGTCCCTAAGAAAATGAGGTAACAAAATAACAGCACTTTGGGGACAGTATGCTGGTTTAAGCCAAAGTTCACTGCTGTCCATTGAGGGGCTTTAGTGACTCCAAGATGCCTCAAGGTTGGCTGCTGAACACTAAAAGATGGACGCAGCTGCTTATGTTACTAAGTGTCAGTGGTAGGAAAATGCAGCAGCAACAGCAGGCCTTTCAGCTTGCTTCCAAATAGCCTGGTAGAGGTTTTCTTCACTGATACCAGAACCAAGCTATCTTCAGAATGGGTTAGCACCATTTATCATGTCCATCTTGATAAGCGTGCCAAATTCAGTATTTTCTGTTACAAATGGAAATCCTGAACGCAATTTATCTACAGAATGCTGTACAATTAAATGCCAAATGATGAAAAGAATAAAAATCCCCAGTGCAGGACGTAATTTTTTCTTGCCAACAGCACAAATTTGGGACCCAAGAATTACGATAAAGTATTATTGCTGTGTAATTCTATTCAGGAACTCAATAATTATAACACAAATCAACCAGAAATTGTATCCCACGTTGGTCTGATAGCATCTGCTTAACAAAGGAAGACTTATGCTTACTGAAAGTCCTTATGCAAGTAACTGTTTTTTGTTTAAAGTAATACTGCTTCCTCTCTATTGCTCTGAGTTTACTCAGCAGTTTATAGTACCTGCAACATGGAGGATTTTATTGCTTTTGTGCTAAAAACATATTTCCCCTTATTGCTGAAATCTTACTGTTAGGAGAAATGGTTAAAAAAAAAAAAAAAAAAAAAAGACAATCTTAAAAATTCCTCTCCCAAGCTTTGAGGATGAACATATGAAAAACTGACCACAGTAAATTCTTCTCGTCAAGATATAACCTGTTACTAACTTTGGGTCAAGTGTTTTAATAAGTAAACATGAACTTCAATTCTTTAAACTAAATTACGTATTAAGAAATAGAAGTCTTCTGTCATTACAGTGGAGATGTGAAAGCTACTTCACTGTACACAGACTGGTGAATCTAATTTCCCCAGTCTCACTCATGGGTGTTGTTTGATGGGACAATAAAATATCAGAATTCTGCAAGCTGGTGGGATTTCTGCCTGTTTCAGAGGGATCTTGGATGGATACCAGCACCTCACCATACAGAACGGGAGCCTATCCTGTCATTCTGAGGGGACAGCAGAGAATTGCAGGGTCGGGAAAGTGGCTGGCTATCAAGCAATCCTTCTGTGCAAGTGAGGTCGGCAGCTCTGGCCCTACTCTCAAGAGCTCGTTCACAGGTGTGTTACATAGCACCTGACAAGTACTGCAAGCCATGTTAAAGTTTGGCCTGACAGCTGCAGGCAAACATATGTCATTGACTTCCAGTAGGATTTTCTGGCCTGTGCTGCACAGTCTTAATTTAAAAACATATTTCTGGAAGCGACAACATCCTCACTGGAGGTCACAGCAGAGGCTTGGGAGGCAGAATCATGTTTCTCATCTGTACGTGGTGAAAGGCAACCACGCACTACTACTCAAACAAGGGTAAATCGCATCCCTTATGAGATAGCTTTGTGGGACTGCTATAATTAATCCTTCTTTCCTCTTTGACTTGCACTGTTCCTCAGGAGAGAAGCTTCCAATTACAAATCTCTCTGCTGTGGCACAAGGAAAAGGTCGGCTCCCCCAGCACTCTGGAGAGTCTCTATGGATTTGAGCAGCCTGTGGAGTGAGGAAGATGACAAGGACACTAGGTGAACCAGCATGAGAGGATGACATTACCTCCTTCTGTGCTGTTTTTTTTTCTGGCTTCCCCATCACACAGGTGTTGTGTAGAGAAAAACACTAATGCCTGTGAAGTTATCCAAGAGGATGAGAACAGGTCCGTATAAGCAAAACAACAGTTGCCCTCTGGACTGAATTTTGGTCACAATTGTAGCTTTTATCATCATCATACTTTTAGCAATTTGATAAAGAAGAACAAATGCAGGAAAAAGGAAGGGGGTAAACTTTGCATAACTAACTCAATTTTTTGCTCTTAAAAATGCCGTTCTACATTATTGAGCCTCCTTATATTATTCATGTCATGACTTTTACTGCCATTTTACTGCCCAATACTTTGCATACTTGAAAAACTGCACACATATGTAGCATAGATTTCTATGAAGTGAGTATTTCTTATACAAAAATGCAATGACTGAAGCTTCATTAACATTCAGAAGTAGATAAAGAATACCAATATCCTACACTGAGCAGAAGTCATAGTCTAACTCTGATGAGCATCTGTAAATCACAGGGAAGCCAGGGGAGCTTCAAATTCACAGCTCTACTGGATCATGCCATGCAATTAATAAACTAATCAGATTACAAAGTAAGAGCAAAATATCATGAAGGTTGAACCATGTAAACAATGGAATTTAAACCCGGCATTGCAACTAAAATTAGTTATTGCTCATAAAAATGTCTACAGAGCCTTGTTTACAGACAACTCACTCACATTTGAGATTCAGCTTTGTGTATAGCATATGATTCTTAACGTCACAGAAACTTTGCCACAAAAAGCTACAGTCATCCGAACGTCCACATGAAAAGGACTGATTCCATCTGGAAAAATCCAGACCAGCAATGCAGTTGTCTCTACTACCTCTACTATACAGGTATATTTTTTCATTGAACTGTAAATATTGCTATTTTTACATTTGAGTTTGTTTTGGGTTTTTTTAATGGAAGGTACTGAAGCAACAATACAGTGTGCTGACTTAGACATTCAAGGGAAAATAACTTCCTACTGATGCCAGGGCATGAAAACATTTAGCTCCCATCAACACTAATGGAAGTGGTACTCTAAACTCCATGAACTGACATGAGGGCACACCATAAGCTTCACAAAGTCATATGCCAGGAAGATTTTCTCCCTGACAATCAAGTCTTCAAATTAGAAAACAATGCTTTATTTCTGGTGCATTCTAATGTGGCTTCAGTGAAAGGTTAGAAGCAGTTTGAAATTTAACCATTCATGAGAGGAAGCTCTGCTTTTTAGACCAGAACTATCATCTTACAATGGAGTGAACTGACATAAGTACAGTGCAAAGAATCACATTCCGTAGTGGATGAAACTGCCAGAAAAAGGAGAAAACACTAAGGTTTTTTCTCATCTTGCAGTTCTGGATGCAAACAATTATGAACCAGATATGCTCTGAGAATTTATAAACGTCAGTATTTAAAATTACATAGGAGAACAATGAAAACAAGTGCTAATAGTTTTGACTTGAAAACAAACTTAGGAAAACCATTTCATGTAGTGCCAAATATGTGCTGCAAGCAATTTGGAGATTATTTTATTAAAGATTTTTTTAACTCTTCTGAGAAGACAAACTTATCTGAGAAACTTAGCATTTGATCTATTACAAACACATAGCTAAAAGAGGCCACATCGTTTCATCAGTTTCAGAGATCCTCCCTCCCCCAATCAGTTTTAAAATTAATAGCATAGTGATCTCTGATGTCCCATATCTAAGGGAAAACATATGGCTGACTTCTGAAAAGGAAAGCAATGCATATCTTTTGGTTTAACATCCAGACGGAACTCATGAGAAAACAGGTAACCCTTAAAAACAATTATCAACCTAATTCATGCTGAGATGTAAAATAAAAAGCTGTACAAGTACTTCCTCACTTAGAGCAAATTTGTTGCACTGAGACTACAATAAATACCAATAAATCAGTACAATTGGCCATTATTTTGAAGAGCATTCTGATGATATACATATGCAGTAACAGGACTTGTTTGGTGGTTTTTTTTTTCTGTTTAAAAAAAATAAAAGAGGAAAAAAATATCCTGACAACATATTGTAACATGCAGTATAACTAAATTCAATCACAATAAACAATTTCAAGGACGTATGCTGTTTCAATCCAATTTTAATTAGAAAGCTGAATGTAAAATCATGGCAATCATGGCAAAGTCTGGGTAATATGACAAAAAGACCCTGAGCAACATTGTAAATCTGTAAGAACACTGATTAATTTGATTTTGGAAATCACCCTTAAACCACTCAATTGATTTAGGTCACTGGGGTTTTCTGTTCACAAAAAGGTCAGTCCATCCTGTGGTTTTTATCTGAACCCATCACACACCATTTAATGAATGCATCTAAACCAAAGACAGAATGTCTGGAAAGTAACTTGCTAAGGAGCGTCCTCCTGGCTGCCAATCAGACATCACTGGGTGATCTTGCTCTCTGAGACAGGTTAGAAGGAATACAGCCACAACAGACGAGCCAAAGCGCTTTCTGTATCTCCTGGTTTCTAAAAGCATATATGACAGGATTGATAATGGAATTGTAGGTAGCTGGCAGGAGGGTGGCATAGGTGTATATAGAAGGATAGGTATAATCTGCTATTAAAGAATAGAGTGTAAAAGGCATCCAGCAAGCAGCAAAAGTCCCCAAAATAATGGCCAAAGTAGACACTCCTTTTCGGGTGGTCACATAGTGGGAAGTGGCCAGGAAATGGTGTTGCAAGGCAATCTGATGGGCATGGCGCATTACAATTTTACAGATCTGAATGTAGAGCTGCAGCATGAGGGCAAACATAAGCAGGAAAGAGACCGAAAGGACAGCTGCATTATTTTTAGTGAGTGGTCTGATAACACTGCAGGTGGATTCATCTCTGAGGCAGTTCCAGCCCATTACAGGCAGCAGTCCGATACAGATAGATGCTCCCCAGAGCAATATAAGCATGATATAGGTAAAAGTGACAGTCCTCTCTGAATTGTAAGTCAGAGCGTAATACAGGGAGAGGTAACGATCAACAGTAATAGCCAGCAAGCTGCCAACAGATGCTGAGAAAGAGGCAACGATCAGTCCAATCGTAACCAGTTTTGTAGCTTCTGACTGCAGAAGGTAGGCAAAAACAAAATTGATGATCAATCCAATGCCCGCTAAGAGATCTGCCAGTGCCAGGCTGCCTATCAGGAGGAACATGGGGGCGCGAAGACTGGGGTTATGGAAAATGATCAGAACCACAATGGCATTTTCGCAGGAGATAAGGGTCCCTGAAGTACACAAGACAATGTCCCAGGGGTTTACCAAAAGCTCTGGCTCAGGGTCTACGACAGGAACCAGGGAGGAGCCTGGAGCTGAGGCATTCTCTGTAGAACTGGCTTCTACATGATCCTGAGGCAGCCAGCTCAAATTAACCTTCAGATCTTCATTCATTTTAACCCCTGTCTTCTTCAACAGAAAGACATTATTTTTACTGTTCAGGCACAGCACTGGACACATCATCCCCCCCGGAACATGCATCGCCCGAGTCAGCAACACCAACCTAATGTGCAGGCAGGCACTTGTTACATAAATGTGACAATAGAAAAAAAAAAAAAAAAACAAAACAAAACAAAAAAAGGCGGGGGAGGGAGGTGGGTGATACTTAAAACTGCCCGAGATGATCCACCAAGGGACAGACCGAGGCGCGGAGGCTGAGCGACCCGTAGGGCAGTTCCCTTCAGCTGCACAGGGATGAAGGCATGGCACGGGAGACAGACCATATAAACAGCTGAAGCCCCCATTAAGCGCCGCAATTTTGGGTGGGGGCCGCCTGCAGGGCGGCGTAAACCCCATTATCCAGCGGCCACGATTCCAAAGCGGGTGTATTATTTTTGGTCGCGGAGGGAGCGGGCAGGATGGGGAAGCGGCGGAGGTAGGGGGGAAGAATATCCTTCACCGACCCCCAGTGAGGAAACCCCGCCCGGGCTTGGTGAGGGGGGGAGGGGAGGGCGGGGGAAAAGTGGGGGCTTTATCCTCTCTGAGAACTTACAAACTCGACGCGGACACGACACGCACACCACCACACACCCCACGAACCCGCGGCGGCGGTTCACCTGGGCTTATCCCCCGGCAGGTCGGAGGATGGGAGGAAGAAGGAGGCACAGAGGGGTCGGCGCGGTCCCTCTCCAGGATCCAGCGGGACCGGGGCCGCGCGCGGGGGGAGCCGAGGGCGCAGCGCAGGTGCGCGCACCCCGCGCGCTCGCGCGGGGCGTGTGCGTGTGTGTGTGTGAGAAGGGGCGGGAGCGCGCCTCGTGCGCGCGCGCCTGCGCAGGTGCGCGCGGGGGAGGCGGAGGGTGGGGGGGCGAAGAGGGCGGACGCCCCCTCTGCCCGCTCCTCCCCGCACTCACGGAGGCACCGCCGCGCCCACCCCCCGGGCGGCGGTTCCTCTCAAGCCGGCCTTGCAGCGGGCAGCTGGCTTCTCCTTTGCAGCAGGAGCCTCCTGAGAATTGTTTAAATCGAAACTGTCCGTATAGTGCGAGGATGGTCAATTGCTGCTGGCCTGGGCTTGCCCAGAGAGTTTGTGGTGTCTCCGCCCCTGGAGATACTCAAAAGCTGATGACATCACCATCCTTGGGCGTGTTCCAGGCCAGGGTGGATGGGGTCCTGAGTGAGCTGATCTAGTGAGTGGCATGCATGCCCATGGCAGGGGGCTTGGAACTAGATGATCTTGAAAGGCCCTTCCAACCCAAACCATTCCATGGTTCTATGATTCTATGACATGGCCCTGAATGACCTATTGTAGCTGATTGTGCTTTGAGATGCGGGGCTGGACCAGACCACCACCAGAGGCACTTAAAGCCTCAACCATTCTGTGATTCTGTGGTTTATAACCATGTGAAAATAAATCACAGAATGCCAGAATCAATTAGGCTGAAAAAGACTTCTGAGATTATTACATAGAGTCCAAGCTATGATGGAACACCACCGTGCCAGCTATGCCATGGCACCAAGTGCCGTTCCCAGTCTTTCCTTAAACAGCTCCAGGGACGGTGACTCCACCACTTCCCTAGGCAGCCCATCACGATGTCTATTCATCCCTTCTGTGAAGAGATTCCTCCTGGTGTCCAACCTAAACCTCCACTGGCACAATTTTGGATTATGTCCTCTTATCCTGTCACTAGTTATATGGGAGAAGAGGCCAACCCCCCTCAGATACAACCTCCTTTCTGGTAGGTCCTGAATGACCTATTCTAACTGGCACTGCTTTGAGATGCGGGGCTGGACCATGCCACCACCAGAGTGGCTCCACCTGGGAGACTACCATTCTGTGATTCTGTGGTCTACAACCATATGAAAATGAAAATACAGGATGAAAGATTTAAAGGAGCTGTGTCCAGTATCAGGTCTAGAGCAGGTAGCACCTGACAATGTGCCGAGAACTGGGCAGCCTGGGCATAGGGATGCCTGCTGTCCCTGTTAAGGGTAACATGGCCAGATTTACACAGCTGTTACATCTTGAGTAGTGCAGGCAGGCTAGTGGCACCTGTAGTGAGTTAGAAACTGAACTTGCATTTAAGCCACTGGGTCAGAGCAGCCACATGAAACAGCTTTAGACAACAGATGCATGTGTTTGTGTGCAGCAGGTAGTCTCCCAAGGTCCCCTACAGTCAGTGGATAGAAGCTTGTCCTCTAGGGCAAGTCAAAAGAATGGGATGAGTTGGTCTATAGAAAAGGCTGGGAAATTTTAGGAAAACATTCTTTTTCCTCATTTACATGATTATATACCTAAAGCACTTTGAAAAATCTGGTCCTAGGGGATGATTGGAATCAGGAAGGAAGATTACCTTCTCCCTTCTTGAGTAATGTACTCAATAATCAAGCATGGTGCCATCCTTCATTCTGGTCAACCTCAGTCATTGTGCTATGCCTTGTGTGACTTTGTTGGATGATTCAAGAGTATTCATTCATATTTCTGGTGCCCCTCCCACTTTATAATAAGGATTGAAAAAGGATATTGCATTGCTGCTGATCACTGTCTTCCAGTTTTATCCACTGATTTCTTATATGACAGTATAATAAATACCTTCCTCTCATCTGGACTGAGTATTTTTGGTGTGTTTTATCTTCTGCCACTCTTCCATTTAGAACAGTTGCAATAAAAATGCAAAAGCTTTTCTTCAAATGTTTTAACATTTGTTTCACAAATGGGGAAGACAGGCATTTCAATTGGATATTTTAATTTAGGACTTTGGAGAGCTGTGTTTATTCACTTAGTTAATTTGTGAATGATTTCCATTCCAATTAAAACACATTATAGGCAAGCTAAGGTTTGTATCCTGTATTGCCAGTTTGTCACTTTTTACTGAGATGGTGCTGTTGTCATTAGGGCAAATGGCATTGACATGGATTTCACCCTGTAGCACAACAGAACAGTTGTAATTCAGAGGAAAATCTCTGTTTAGGCATTGTGAAGATTAACAGATGCAAAAATTAGTGACAGGTCATAGGTAGAGAGCTCTTGTACCACTGTTTGCTGACCCTCAAGCTAGCACAGAACAGCCTAGTGCTGGAACAGGAAGCTGAGGTTGGACTGTGCTGGCTCTGGATCTGAGCTAGGATCCCTGTCTGACGCTGTGACTGCCATGGTGATGTACAACGATACTCTGACCTGGCTCAGGTAACACAGTGTGACTTTGCATAATATTGGCATATCCTGAGGTGTCAGGTGTGAAGTCTAGTGCTGTTTTCTGTCCCGGGCATAGTTTGGAAGTTACTCACTCTTCGGGCAGTCTGTGACCTGCTGGATCTGGGAGGTTTGGATAAGTCCAGGCACATGCACTTCTTTCCTTCACATATCTGCAACTGGCAGTAGATGGGAAGTACTCCTCGGGGACCATGCCCGAGCCATGTCCTGAGTGGCAAGTCTGCCTCTAGGACCACGGTCTGTGCCATGGATAGAAACCCTCTTCATAAAGCAGAGGTATGAAAAACATCACCCGCTCCAGTGACTTCCTGAACAGTAGGAGCATCAGGCTTTGGGATTCATCCTGAGTTATCCAGCAAGTAAATATGGAGCTAAGCACAGAAACAAACCAGACCTATTCAAGTAGGAAAAAAAAAATATCCTGGACTAAAACACTGACGTACTCTGCACCTGGGGCCCTACCATCTATCAGGCCTCCCTTCACGATATCCAACAGGGTCGCGTGCTTCTCTTCTTCCTTTCTGGGCATCCTCTATTTTAATCTCTTTGTTTTGACTCCTAAGCTTTAATCAATCTAACCAGAACCAGACTGAAGAAACTCCTAATTGAATCACAGTCCTCATTACTTGGAGTTATTTTTCATTTGGATTTTATTTTCCCTCATGAATAGTCTCATGGTAACTTAAATAAAATTCGGCAAGCTCATGTTCTAGTAACAACTCTTACAGATAGGAATGGTTCACTATACAAAGAAAGTGTGAAAAATGCAAATATATGACAACAAGCTCTATGCATTTTAGAAATGGCTTTTGTTAGAATTTTATTTCAGGAGACTTCAGTTTCCCATTGATTTAATCTTCAGTGTTACATGAATGGCATTTAGACACTCATGTAATGAACTAAACTCTGCCCACTCACACAAAATTGTGCAGTTATTACTGACCTTTCAGAATCTTATAGCTGGTATACCCTGGGCACTGGACAGCCCATTTAACTTTTTTTTTTTTTTTTAAATTTTTTTTTTCTTTTTTCCTTTTTTTCTTTTTTTTTTTTTTTTTTCATTTTTTCTTTTTTTTTTTTTCCTTTTTTTTTCTTTTTTTTTTTTTTTTCTTTTTTCTTTTTTTTTTTTTTTTTTTTTTCCCATCCACTGGTGGGTTAGGTGTTGGAAGTCTTCACTCACTTTTGCCTGAATTGCTAGGTAAACTGAAAACAATTAGTATCATAACTAAAGTAGGGGTTATTTAGAGAATGTTTTGGGTTTATTCTAAATTAGTCTTTGCCCATTTCCAAAAGAAAGAAAGAAAAGAGAGCGTAAAAAATACTTGCCAATATATATCAATTTAATAGAAAATAAGTCTTGTCACACAGACATGATATTATTACAGTGGGAAGTTATATTTTATTCCCCACAGATGAAGCAGATTTTTGAAAGGCACTTGTCTTATCATGTATCATTATAACAGAAGGGCCAATTTTCATTGAAATACTTTTGAAGGGACTTAAAACTTCTTTTCCTACAACCTCTTAAAACACTAGCTTCCAACAGGGCCTGTGCCAGACTTGCAGTTATTCAGTAACCCACAGGACCACTGGCAAAGAATGGACATGTTATAAAGATAGATGGATGTAATGGTAAACAAAGAAGAAGGCAGAGTATTCAGAAGGTAGGCTTGATGCAGTTCAGGCCAGTGTATTTTAAAAAGGTACTAAAAAATGAGAGAGAATGCAGGAAAAAGTCACAGAAATTATTCTGAAGAACTGAGAAAATGTCTCATAGCGAAGGATTTATAGAAGTTACTCTGTTCGGTTAGTGCAAAAGAAGATCAAGAGATACATGGACTACAGCATGCCTTCACCAGGATTTTGAAGGGCTCTTGAATCTTACAGAAGAGGATGTAATGTCTGGAAGCTAAAGTTAGAGAAGTTCAGATTCAAAATTAAGCTCAAATCTTTAACAGCAAGATAATTAGCCACTGGAACAATGCATTCAGGGCAAGTAATGGTTCCATTTCCTCTTAATACCTTCTTGGAAGACACCCTTATCAAAAATAAATTCTGTACAGGCACATGCCAAGATAAAAACCTTACCCAAAATTAGTAATTTAAGTAGTAATTAGCAATTTAATTTTTTTCCTTTTTGCAGGCTACAATGGCAAGGAAAATTTTCTTATAACTCACAGTTTGTTCTCTTCAGATAAAAGAACATGATACTCTGATGGTCTTAGAAGTTTGAAAAGAAACCCTTTTCCCTTGGGTGCCAAATGCTTTCAGTAGTCTAGGCTGCTCTGAGGAGTTGTCCTCTCCTAGTGGGCTCGCTGTTTTCATGTCTTACAAATGGCTGAGTACTCACAGTCTTCAGAATTGTATGTCTTGGGGACATGTTTCCCTGCATACATATCTCATGCTTTGTGAATGTGTCTCATACTGTGCCTCTTTACTGCTTTCTTTAACACATCATACTGTTTTTCTTTTGCCTCTTTTGCATATGTACTTAAATAACTTTCTTCTCTCTTTTTTTTTTTTTTTTTTTTTTTCTGGATTATTCTAGAACTGAGGACAGTACACTTTGTTTTGACTTTTGTACAGCTTTTCACTATTCTTTTATTACATATGCATAAAGAGCTTCCATGACAGTCCTCACTTAACTGGGAATAAAGCATGAGATGAATGTGAGAGGCACTGAGCTTCTTTAGAACCCCACAAAGTACTTGAAGTTCTTCAGAAGACCACAGAGGACATCAGCGGTCTGCTCACTTTTCAGGGAACAGAAAACAAGACAAGCGTAATAAAGGTATTAAAAAGTGTATGTTGTCCTGTGAAAAGTTTGTGCTACAAACCATTGTGTTGACCATGCTTAAGTAGAAAGGCTGGCTTGCAGCTATATTTGGTTGCGCTGGTTGCCGGCAAAGCAATATCCCACAGTTGTAAATGATTCGAGGCACATTGATTATTCTACTTATTTTATAATGAGATAATGGCTCTTAAAAGCACGGGGAATATTTCTGAGAGTATTCTGAAAAACATGTTCAGTTATAATAGATGAGACGACCAGCTTCTCTGACAGAAGGGCAAGTAACCATATTGTTGTGACATATAAATGATCACATAAATGTTCATGCTTGCACCTTGGTGGAAATTGTGGTAACAATGCTTAAAATTATGTTATCACATTCACAAATGTCACTAAAAAAAGTAGTGAAGTGAAATGTATGACAGTTCATGACACAGGAAACATCAGCTGTATGAGGAGGATGAATGGAGGTCCAGCTAGATGTACTCCTCCTGCAGAAACATTAGCTTTATTGTCTGATGACTGCTTTGAATTACATGGGATGTTCAATGAAAAGGGTTTAACTGTGAGTTTGGTTGATGGCAAAATCCACTGAATGGAAGAGTTTTACTTCCTCTTTTGTGTCAAAGAGGAAAATCTCAGAAATTCTTTGTGGATCCAACATGTCTTTCACAGAATTATGACATGTATAAAAGTGACGGTCCACTCCAATCCATGTAATCAAATGAAAGTTAGCTGGGTTTTTTTTTGCCAGGAGCAAAAAAAGGAGCATGAAAGAAAAGCTTGCAGTTACACTTTGGATGACAGCACCTTTCTGAATGCTTATTTGCCAATACCAGTGTCGGAGATCCAGAGAATCCAAACAAGTACAATTTAGGACAGGTCAGGCAGTAGCTTGTTTAATTATGATCATATTTAATGATGTGCAGAAGTGGGGAGTTGGAAACTATCACTGTTAGGTTTTAGTTGAAAGCAGTATACTTTCAGTTAGCATAAACTCCTTAGCCAGACCTCTTAAATCTTGAATATTAACAATGGATGCCCTATATGATCATGTTTATAGAGCAGAGTAGCAGAACTGTTTTTATGTTTTCTGGCAAGACATCCCAAAGACAAGTTTAAATTTGTGCTTTTTTTTTCATCCAGTCATCTTCAAAAGAAGGAAATATATGTGTGTGTGTGTTTATTCATTAGGGAGTGCATAAGTGAAATAAAGAATTCTGACCAGGAGCAGAAACTATTCACCTCACTTTTTAAAAGGGAACACAGTAATGTTATAAAACTTCCCCAGATTGGCATGGCTCAACTCACCTCCTTATGTGACTTTCCCAGTTATTTCCTGTCTTGATTGGTGATCATCATCCTATTTATTTTTTAGAGATTATTCTCCAACTCAGACCTGTTTGTCTCTTTGCATTCAGACTCAGTCTATGCCCTTTAGATTATGATATTGCCTTTCCTGACCACCTGCATGGTGACAGGTCTTGCCTAGTCCCTCATCACTGAAGCATGATTCTATCCAAGCTCTAATGGACCCTTCTCCAACTGGTATCCATCTAGAATGATGCTTGCAGAGGTCACTTACCTGAAGGTGTGGTAACAATTAGAAGCTGCGTTTCCTGTTAACTGATCTTAAAGTTCACTTTTACTCTCCTGTTAAACAAATAGTAACGGAATAAAGTTAGAAGTGTACTTTTTTTTGGTGTTCTGACCATAATCGTTTGAAGCCCTAACTTTCTGCCCCTTTTAAAACACTACACAGGAAATTTGCTTTTGTCTTGTTTGCATATTCATAACTGGGGTTTCTTCTGTGCTTTGTTCTCAACAGTCTAGGAGGGGAGAGAGTCATGATCAAGTGACAGTAGTTTATCAAGTTACTCTGTGTTGGTTGAGGTGCTCTAACTGCCCATGTCCCTGTTCTCATACCCAGCTGAGAAGTTATGTGACTTACGGTCAAAAAGAATTAATGGCATCATTTTGCATTTTTCATGATCCAAAACTGATTGCATGGGCAATCACAGACATTTGGTGACTTGATAATGGTAATAGTTTGTCAGAGAATCTGAGAGGTTAGAAACTCTGCAGTTAGTCACAGAATCAGATTGTCCAGAAGGGTCTTCTGGAAATCCCTAAATCTGGCTCAAAGCAGATCCACTGATACAGCTGGTCACCCAGGGCCACGTCCAGTTTTGGTGTCTCCAGAGATTCCCCTGTCTCTCTGGGCAACAAATGTATGAAGTGGAATGTCTCTAAAGTTAAACATTGAAAGAAAGTAATGAAAATCAATAAGAAATTGTAATGGGCGATATGACACATTTTTTTTTTTAATCATAGTAAACAAGTAAATATTGCTGGATTTCTTTCAGTGCTTGAAAATATGTTTGTTATTGTTCCAAGTGGTAAAAAAATGTAATAACCTTGCTAGTAACTTTTGGGGATTGAGAAGGAAACAAGCTGGGTTTTGTTTATAATAATGGAAAACTCTTCACAGTAATACCTTTAGCACAGACTTGAAAATGCAATGATTAAGGCTGTATTCATAATTAAATTTTCTTAATGTGTGTCATATACATTAGAAATAAAGACGGTAAAGTTTAAACTGCTTTGTGACATATTTTTATGTCTTAAGCATGATTGAAATGTTCATTTATATGAGGAAATTATTTGCTACATTACTTGACATTCACGTTTCTTTTCATGTTTCTTGGTGCAAAATAGTTATGGGCTCATCTGCTAATAGTCATATGATTTGATTTTTGTTTACACCTTAATTTCTGCTTTCCTCCCATAGTCATTAACTTTCGCCTTCCTGCACTATCAGAAAACCCATTGGCGTTTGGGGAAGAACTGTAGACCTGTGGAATATATTGCTGGGCTCAAGTATTTCAGAATAATTGTACTGTTAGCCACAATGATGAGAATTAACTTATACTGAATTTTCATGTGATTACAGCAATACTGAAATTTTAAGAGCTAGAGTTGTTGATACATTTGTTTTTGGGATGCCCACCTTAAATACTAATAAACAATTTCTTCAAAACTTTTGTAATTTACAGACAAATATTAACAAAATTGTTAATTTGCCTTGTTAATAAGCCTCTATAAGGCTACAGATGTCTCCAGAGCAATTTCTGATCCAGGAGGAGAAAGAATTTTTAATATCTGTAAGGCTAACTATAGCCTGTCATGAATTATAAACTAGATCACAGGCCTCTAATATTTTACTATCTGGACAGTGACCCAGAACAATCTCTTTTTGTGGCCATAGAAGTGATTAATTTTCATGGCTCATTCATCCATAGAAATATTTTCAGCTAAGATGACCAGTTTCTGTAATGAGAATGATTTTGAGTTACAGATTTCTGAAGTTCACAGAGAATATATCTATTCACAAATCAATTATTTGTAATGACTATCAGTTCTTAACTATGGCTTTTATATGCAGATATGCTAATTATAACTCACCCATATTTTTGGTTCAGTGATCATGCTTATAATTTAATTTTTTTCAGGCTAGCAACTGTTCTCATTTAGATTCTAAGATGCTTTAAATTGGTGACTTAAATTATGTATATTAGGGTTGAAATTAAGTCTTGAAAATTACATGCTTATTAGCAAGTATTGTCTAAAAATTAGGGTATGGTCATATCTTGGAGGAATTTTTATAATGCTGGTGTTTCCCTTAATGTCAAATGCTTTATACATCTGACCTTTAGAAAATGTGACAGAAAAAGGAATGGTAAAATACATGACCATAGAGCTGATGATTGAAAAATGGCCTTAAAAAGCCGGGCCTATAGGGCTGCTACCCTGGTCATAGATGCAGGAGGTGTGTGATTAAGTATAAGAACCTATGAAGATTTATTAGAACAATTGTTATTCATAGCAGTCACATGAATAAAAAATAGTACTAGAAGGAAGGATTGAGGATCAGTAGGAAAAGTGTGATGAGCAGAGCTGGTGGTTTATCATGATTTCGTTTACATGACTGTAAATCTGTAGCTGCTCCATGTCACCTCTACATATTTGGGTTCAGTGCCTGACTGGTATTTAATTATCCCATAGTTGTGGTAGGGAACTCGGGCTGAGATAGCAGTGGCATAAACAGCACAAATGTACAGCTGCTGTACACAAGTAACTGAGAGCATCGGGCTGCCTTGGCTTACCCTAATGGAACAGTAAATATAACCACAGTTTCTATTGCAATAAAGTGTAGAAGGAACTCCTGAATACAGCTCCTGAATAAAATGTATTTAGAGTCTTTCAGAGACCTCTGTTCCTTGCCTTTAAGAAGAATGAATATTCAAGGAATTCCTGAGATGAAACAGTTGTGAGAATGATGCTTGATTATGATGAAGATTCTATCCTTCAGTCTGATGGTTTGCAGTGTAATTTTATCTGCTCATTCTGTTAAAAATTGCTCACTGGGGAAATTACAACCACTAGAAGCATTTGGGGACTTCAAGCCTGGTAGAACGATTTTTCTCTCATTTTTCTCTCTCTGGCAGGGGTGGAAATATAGCACTTCTTCCCAGGGTTGAGAGGGAGGCAGGGTGGGACAAAAACCATCAGAAGCAGTTCTCCCGGGAGCCTTCTCTGGGGAAAGCACCACTTCTGAATCTAAAGCAATGCTGTTCCAGTGCCTTTGTGTAAAATTAGCCCATATTCATAGCTTAACACTCTGTAGCAAACTCATTCACAGCACTGAAGAATCTAGCCTTGCTTTTTGTATCTTTTCACTTTGTTTAGCTCTGTTCAAATCCTTCAGGTTTCAGCTGAATCCAGGGGAACTGCCGTATGTGCCAATAACCACCCCAGAAATGGCCTGAACAGAAGCTATAATAATCCTGTGTCCTCATCTATGGATGAAATGACTGCTACAATTCTTCTTTCCATCTTTCTTTCTGAAGCACTGTGGCACAGTGATGGTTTATAGTGCACGAAACAGGACAGAAGACAGCTAAGTGGCCAGACGAAGGGGTACAATGCTGACCAACTGTAACGTGAGAAGGTTCTGAATTCCTGTGTGGTGGCTATTGCATAGAAAAAGTAAATGTACCTTTGCTTATGTCCTTGCAACTCCAAAGTTCCTGTAGCAGAAATGCTGCAAGCCATGAACTGGAAGCATTCTAGCTTAAGTATTTCTTCTTCTTAGATGTTTTTGATTAATTCTATGGATATTCATTGTCCGCTTGTGACCAGCCTGTCTTTATATCATTACCTTGTGTGCTAAGCAGGACCAGTTGTGAGTACAGGAGCTGGCAAACTCTGAGATGCAGACACATTATATATTACATACTCAGAATATATCCATTCTGAGTAATGAATCCAGTAGCAGGACCTTGAAGTTTTTATTGCCTCTACTTGTCATAGCCCTTTTAAAATTCAGATAGGTATGTTGCAGAAGACCACATTTCTTAGGGGTTAGAATCTTTGTAATGTTTTGGCTGAGTATTTTGGTGTAATGGAAGCTTTTTGGGGAAATTTGGGATAAAATGGCTTTAGCATGTCACTGAGTCAGGTCTCAGTGACCTACAACAGGTTTCAAAAAAGCTGTGGTTTTATATGATTGCTGAGTACACAAGGGAGGGAGCTTGGATCCACCATCTGGCAAACATGAGGCATGTATGCTGGTCTGAAAGGTGCCCTGATTATGACTGTAATTAGCTGCTTGAAATGGGTACTTGGAAATGTGACAAGTGTTCTGAGACAAGAAGATATAGCAAGTGCATTATTAAGCAAAGCAGTGAGTTAGAGAGCACAGGCTCATCCCTGATAGTAGGCTGATAGTGAGTAGGAAAATGTGTGATATGATGTAAAGAGGAAATAAATACATATACAATAGAAGTTGGAATGTGCAGTTGTTAGTCTCAGACTGCTGAAGGTTTCCAACTCTCAACCCTCATTTTGATTCCTAAATTACTACACTTTTGTGTATTCTTCTATAAGTAATTAATCTGGTCTTAATTTTAATCTTTATTTCAGAATTCAGATCTGTGGCTAGTGAAAGAGAAAAATTCTGGACCACTCAGTAGCTAGACAAGAGTTGGTAAACACCCTATTTATGAGAGAAAGAGATCTATCAACCAGTAACTGACCCAGTATATTTTTCATTTATGCCGGAATGTGTTTATTTGATTTTTATTTTTCTGATGGTTTTGTTTGTTTGTTTGTTTTGTTAAGTGCAGCCTTCTGGATAGGTATATGAAAAAAAAAGAGGAACATTATATAAATCATCAGTACTCTTGTATCATTGCTTAACCCCAGCTGGCAACTACCTAATCCCACAGCCGGTCCCCCACTCCCCATCCCTGCAGAAGGAGGGTGTGGAACAGAATTGGAAGGGTAAAGTGAGAAATCTTGTGGGTTTAGATAAGAACAATTTAACAATTGAAATAAAATAATAATATTAGTATTTATAAGTTTAATGAAAAGGAAGATAGTTAAAAAAATATATATATAAATAAAACCCAAGAAAGACAAGTGATGCAAAATGAAAAACAACTGCTCACAACCAATGACCAATGCCAGTTCCTGAGCAGCAACCTTCAGCCAACTTTCCCCTTAGTTTATATGCTCAGTATGACACCATATGGTCTGGAATACCCCTCTGGTTAGTTGGGGTCAGCTGTCCCAGCTGTGTCCCCACACAACTCCTTGTGCACCCCCAGCCCACTTGCTGGTGGGGTGCTGTGAGAGGCAGAAGAGGCCTTGACTCTGTGTAAGTGCTGCTCAACAGAAACTAAAACATCCCTTTGCTATCAACTGTTTCCAGCACAAATCCAAAACACAGCCCCATAGCAGCTACTGTGAAGAAAATTAACTCTATCCCAGCCCAAATCAGCACATCTTGATGCAAATGGTTAAAACACACTTCATCCATTTTCAAGATACAAATGTTGCCCACTACAGTGAAATCTCCAAGGACACACCCACTGGCTTGTACTATTTATGAGATACGTATTATTTATTTGACCTAAATATTCTTGCATGCCTTTCCATCACGTGAAAAAAAAAAGCATGGGAGATTGTACAGCCAGTGTATTGACAAGATGCCTGGAACTACTGGTCTAAACCATAGGAACACTGTGCTATGCTTTTTTTTTTTTTGTAGCTGCCATGGTGTAGTTGTGATCAGTTCCACAGACTGATTTTTTTTCTGGTCTTTTTTTTTCAGTACTTTGACATTTCATTGCCTGTACAGTATGTGAACTACTGTTACCAGAGTGAAGCAAAGTTTGGAATGTATTTATTTTAAAGCATTTCAGTTCCTCTTTAAATGAGGAGATGTATGAGCTGGCTCATTAGAAGTGAGTCAATCTGAATTATTTCAGAATAAATAAAAATATTGAAAACCAGCCAGGTTTGGTAAAGAAAAGAAAGGAATCTTCCTCAGCTGTGCCACAGCATACAAAACCAAGCCCACCAGAAACCAGAACTTTGTCTGAAATTTTTTATTGTCAAACAGTTATTGGTTATTGTCAAACAGTTGTAAAAGTGAAATAAATAAAATCACTCACTATGTTAAACCCAAAACAATTTGGCTGCAACTTGGTTTCCCAAATGTGGAATACATTTAATTCTAGTTTGAATAGACCTATGGTTTGGCCACCCCATTTCATTCTGTTCTAAACACCTGTTTTCATTTAGCTGCACGAGATAGACCTCAGTTCTGTACTTAGCTTTGCACTCCAAACAGTTCCACTGAAATCAGCGATAGCAGCTGATTTTGAACACAATCCACAGCATCACACTTTATTTCTTCTGGAAAAAAAAAACATTAGGGAAAAACTACAGTATAACTAGCCAAACTGATGTGAATTTTATAAGATGACTGTAACACACTTAAAACTCAAGTATGCTCTTGTAGATTCATTCTCCCTTTTGTCTTTGGATGTTAGCTCATTTCTCCTGCCCTTGCATTACTTGAAAGCTGACACATTTCATGCAGAAGCTCCAGGAAAGATTTGTGACAGGGCAATATTTCAAGGAAATAGAAGCAAAGTAAAGGGAAACAAGTAGAATGTCCAACAAATGAACCAGATAGTTCCTTAAATATTCATTATTAGTTCATTTGTTGGTACATTTTACTCCAAAAATCCAGGCTGATTTTTGACCTTACTTTCTCATTTTCTGTTCTAGTGGATTTAAAAGAAAAAACAGCTCCATGATCCATCTATATGTCTGATGACTTGCTGCATGCAATTGTAAAAAGTTGTTTCTAATATTCAACCTTGTCACTAGTTTCACCATTCTTCTTTGTAATAATTTTTTCATACATCATTGTACCTATCAAACAAGGTACTTTGGTCTGCATCTGTAATAATATATTGTTATTCTATTACAGAATTAGTGATAGATTAAACTAATTTTGTAATTTCTTTATTGCAACAAATCCATCAATGAAGATTTTTAGCAAATGCTCATTTTAGTGTCTTGTCTACTATTTTATATTACTCAGTAGTTAAGATGTGGGCTTGGCTTTTGAGAAATACAAGCTCAAAATCATGTTTTCCCACATGCTTTCTTTGTAATTTAAGTCTCCATGCATGGGAGCAAAGTTAACGTCTTGTATCCTCCAGCCATCCAGTTTCTCTCTGTATATAGTTTAGGGTTAGATAATCCCTGAGTGTAATTTCAATTTGCTTAGTTTAGGAAGACCAGTCACTTTGAAAGTGCATGCTTCTCTTCATGATGGGGAGAGCCAAGGTCACTGTGTTAGATCAAGAAACTTTGGGACCACTGAGGTGAACCTCAGTCTTTCAGTGTTTCAGCTTCCCCTCTTTGAAGCAGACATAGCAGCATCACCATTCCTCAGGAAGATGCCACGTTAATAATTATGAGATATTAATGAATCATAGTAGAAGTTATATGAATATTTATCTCATGAGAAAATGAGAGCTCCTATCTCCATCCAGTTGGGACTTCCTTGTAATTTTGCATTTTAGCAAACATATTTTTGCTACACTTTGGTATTAGAAAGATTTTTGTGCATAGAATATTTTTGTACGTAGAATATTTGTACAGGCTTATTTAAAACCCAAAATGTAATGGTATGTATTTTACCAAGACTGCTAAGGAAAGGATAGGCCCTTAAACTGTCTTACTGCACCTTAAAAAACAGTCAGCAATCCATCTTACAGGCATCCCTGTGAAAAGTTCCAGTGTGAGAGGCCATAGCAAAGAGGGATTTGAGACTTGATAAATGCTGTGTGAAGGTTTTGCTCTTGACTGTGTAATCTGAAGGGCATCTTGCATTCTGGAGTTCCATTTCCAGCAGTGAATGTAGTAAAATACAGGCAGCTTGAATGGACCATGATGACCTCTTATCACTTCACAACAAAGACAGGAAGCTGCATAATCAAAAGTGTGTTAAGCTGGAGGAAGTTACTTCAGAAAACTTTCCTAAGTTTATCTGATCTCTTTTTTCTACTGCTAAGACAGTGCATGGAAGATGACTCAAAGAAATGTCTCTGTATGAATCATTATAACCAAGGAAAATAATACATGAAGTGGCAAAACCGATGGTAACCTCCCAAGTCTTTCTAATGGGGTGTGTTGCTATTCCATATAACTTTGTGTATGTAGGGGTGGATCTGTGGTAAAGTTGGGCTGTCTGAAGCTGATTCTTCCTCCAAATGAATAGTACAGGCTGTGTGTAGGGGGTGAGTATTGGTGTGGAGTGCTTCACGGGTGAGTGCACTCCTGCAAATGCTACAGCATTCCCAGTGTTATGTCAGTTAACATTATGTCACTCCTTGCTCTTTTTTTGTCTTATTGCAGCTCAGCAACTGGTAAGTTCAGAATTAATGTGCAGCAGTAACTCCATATGGAGCAGATATTTAAGGCCAGTATTTCAATATCAGAATCCCAGAGGCACAAATTAAAGCCAATGTCTCCTTGCAAGATTTACAGCTCTCTTTCTGTTTAGGAAGAGCCAGACATTGTTTCCTGGACTGTCAGTTTTGTTACAGCTCACTAACGGATGTGACATTAATTAAAGAAAGCAGAGAAGACAAAAGCATTTGTGTTGTAGCTTTAGCAAAGCTGCAGGCAGATATGTATTTGACCCTAGGTGTTGCATTTTGGATACCTGCAGAGAGTAATACTTTTATCTGTACCAGTAGTTTGTAGAGCAGCTCACTTCTCTTGTGAGTACTCTCTTTTGTATTAGGCACTTATTGGCGGTGCAGAAGCATTTGCTACTTTTTCCATGGGACAAGCTGTGTGGTTCAGGGAAAGCACATTTTATTTCATGTGCGTTTTCTTATGGAGCAATATGCTCTTCTGTCCTTACAATGAGAATGAAAGAAGTCTGAAAAAATTAGGCGAGAGCCTAATTACTTTCATAAGAAAAGTAGTGGAAATCTCAGATACAACTGCGATGGAATAAATGAGAAAGAAAGTGTTAAAAGGCTGTTTGTCCTCACTAATCAGAAGAAAATGTTCTGTATTGTAGCATTTCATGAAGGGAGCATTCCATTTCTTTATAACTAGCTCCAAACTTGGAAATAACCAGGACTTTGAGAGGAGGTCCTGACCCACCTAGCTTCTCTTGATCTGCAGCACTGACCTGACAGCTAGAGTTGTCAAGATGTAAACTGAACTTCAGAAAGTGCCAGTAGCTCTGTATAAAAAATGTAAACATGTATCACAAAATTGCTGTAATGGAAAATTCAACCAGTCCTTGGAGTCTGAAGGCCCTTTGTTTTATTCTCTCTCTTTATATTGTTTTGAGCAGGTTTGCTTACTTGGCATCTTGGCTGTGTGATGTACACTTGACTGGGATGATGGAGAAAGGCAGGTGGTTATCCACTTCCTTTATGCTATAAATATCTGTGCAAACATACCTTCGTGCATGACTTAAAAGGGTCTCTTCTGCTTGCTAGAGGAGGAACCAAGCCCTTCAGTTTTTATACACAATTCCCTTCCAGTCATACTCTGCACACCCAAAGTGGGCACTGTCCTAGTCTAGCCCTCTGTAGCACCTGAATGGGGTCCTGCTTCCAGCGAGCAGTCAGATGTGGGTCCAATGCTACATGTAGAGAGATTGCAGGGTTAAATATTTTGTTCACTTCAACACTACTGTATTGTTTTTCAGATTGTCTTCAGGCTGGTGTCATTACTGGTTGTCACAGCATGCTTATTACAGCATTGCAGGGAGCTGCCACCGCTACAGAGCAAAAGCAAGCCTGTCTGCTGCTACCTACCAAGGGGTCAGTGCTTTACTGATTAGTGCAGGAAAGATATACTGCTGTGCAAATAAAACTGTCTAGCGCTGTCTGTAATGGCAGAAATGGTTAATTGTGTCATGAATAAAAATCCTGAATACATAAAATGCTGGAATAGCAGGCTTGTTTCCTTTGGGTAAGTGTGTTCAGCTGGTTTGGGTAAAAATTTTACTGGGCCAGGGTCCTGTTATTATTCCACTATTGCTAACTTCATTAATACCTCAGTGGTGACAGGAATTGCTTTGTGCTAGTTACTGTACAATGCTGGAGCTTAGGGCTTACAGTGAAGACAGTGGAAGGTGTAACAGATGGTTGGGGGAAAAAACACCCAAAACCAGATGGGCCAGGGAACAGGTGGTGTGTGTGAAAAGGGATGAGATGACAGTGCAGCAGGTTTTTATAAACCTGATCATTAGTTCTGTTCATGTGGCTCTGTACTAGGTATGCTCAGCTAGACTATGTAATAGAGCTCAGTCCGGAGGCATTTAAGGCCACAGTGGCTGGGTGAGGGAGGACTCAGGTCACATATGAAAGGCAGAATCTGAAAAAGTTCTGACAGGAGGGAGAATTAAGCTTTTGGGCAGATTTTACCCTGTGAATTTTTGAGATGCATTAGAGTAGCAAGGCAGCAGTGAAAATAACCTCTTTCTTAGCTGATCAGGGAGGTTACCCTCATTCACTGAGTTGGTGAGTTGGCCTCTTGGATCTTTTGTTACTTGACAACCCACTTGGCAGCTTTTAGTCTTCTCTTTTAATGTTTAATTAATTCTATATATGTTTCATATGGACATTAGTTACACAGCATGACTCTGAGTTACTTTTTTTCCAGTCCTCTCTTCCCCACAGCTAGTGTTTATGTGGATTTTCCTCACAGTCATCTGGAGCAAAGTACATTTTATCTCCTCATAACTAAACAGCAGCTCACAAGACACAGTGTTACATAGCAAAGGTAAAAAAAGAAAAGTGAAGAGAACAAGGGGATTATGAAAAAAATGCATTAGGATCCTTTTCCTATATCCAAGTCCTAAAATGAAGAAATGTTCCTCTTTTGTTTACCAAGTGAAACTTCCTGAGTGGTAAGAAGGAAACAATTCCCACCATAAATGAAATATGAGTTATATTTCAAATAACATTTTTGATTATGCTTTGCACATCTGATTCTCCTGCTGGTGGAAGCCCAGGAGCCTGTAAACCGGAAACCAAGCAGTTCAATGTTCATTGAGTGTTTATTGTCTGTTGTTTCAGGTTACATTGTAGGTGGTTTACCCATTATCCAACAGTAAATGAAAAAGGTGAGAAGCTTGCTGATTCATACTTTCAAATGTACAGATTTTAAGAATGTAGTTATTGACATATTGCAGAATAAAATAAAGAAGTCTGTCAGTGATGAAACTGCTGCCCTACTCAGACAGCAGTAAAAAATGCAGGGACAAAGCCTGCAACTACAAATGTTTGAAAGCATGTCTCGCACATCTAGAGCTCATAAGATTAACCTTCATAATACAAAGTAATTTAAAAAAAATTTAGTAATAAATTGTGGTTGTCTTATTTGCCCTCTGTCTTTGACCCATTAGAATTCACAGGAACACCCAGCCCATGTTTGTAACTTATTTACTCTGTTTTCCATATACCACTGTGCTAAATTAAGTCTCTAAAAGTGCTGAAATTATGTCTCTGTTGAAGTCTCTAAAAGTATCTAGCTATTTAAGTGTTTTACTATCACTTTTTTCCACGGTAGATACATGACTAAGAATTCTGAGACCAATTGACATTATTTTAAAGGTGATGAACTGAGGCAGAGAGAAAAAGACCATGATTCTCTTCCTTTTTCTCGTTAGCTGTAGTTGTGACTGTAAGCTGTATGATGCAGAAGACTGTCTTCATCTATACTGCACTGTGTATAATACAATGCCACCGATAATAAACAGCAAACAATGATATACAAATTCAGATAACTAAGCAGCTGCCTCTACCTTTGCTGCTTTGAGAATCTGAGATCTTGTCTTTAGTAGGGGAATAAGGTAGACCCATAAAAATTGAATCCTTTTTTTTTGGGGTTGTTTTTCTGAAAGGAAGCTTTGTACATTATGTTTGAAAGATATTGTGATTGTTAATTTCAGGAGAAATTAAATTGTGCATAGCTCAATTTGAAAAATTGCTTCTTTAGGCATCCAGAGTACCAGTGCCAATTTCAGAAATTTTGTTGGTGTTGGGGAAGTAAGGCAAACAAGCAGAAAACTCCAACTTATATTCTAAGAAACCCGTGAGACAAAAAGAAAAAAAAGAACCAAACAAACTTAAACCTCAGATATACAGAAGATCCATAAGCTGCTACAGAAACAGCCTATTTAAAGTGATCACATTTTATAAATAATCCAGCAAATTCTGGTGTTTGTGTTTCCCTGTCTATTGTTCCCATAAGACTTTGCTTGCTTTGATCTTTGTTGTTGTTATGTAGTCAACTTGAGTAAGTTAGTGCCAATGTTTCTGTCAAAATCCATATGACTTGCCAGCCAGCAAGATCCAGCATTTTTAAGAAAGCAGGACATTATAATTTGTGAAAGGCTTGTCCCAATCACTAAAAGCATTACAGTGAAAAAAATCCAGAGCTTTAATCCAAACAGCTAAATAACAAAAGCAAAGTGCTGGACCTTGAGCTGGATGTCATTCGCTGCAGATTTGTGGAACCCTCATGCTGGTTGCCAGGATAAAGATGTGATGTATGTTTCTGTTTATGTCTCTGATTTTATTTGGTTCTCTCTATGTTTTTCCCTCTGGGGGAGTTGTTCTTTAACCTAAACATTTTTCAAATGCAAGCAAATATCTGCAATAGTTATTTTCTTGCTGAAATAATTTATTTTCTTCTTACTGAAAACATTAACTAGATATATATGGTGCAGAGGCTCTGAGCCAGCACAGACTCAGATGGGAATTGTAACCAGGTAATACTGTAAGCTTTGAAATAAGCTGGGTTTTTTTAACCACTGAGTAGTTGTAGAAAGAGGTGTAGCAGGGTATAGAAAGTGGTGGAGCAGTAAAATGTTTTTGAACTTTAGTCTTGAAGTTATTTCACAGCTTGTTCTCAGAGAAGGCACTTCACTGAAATTTCAGTGTGCTTCTAAAATTCCTATTTTGCTGTATCAGCCTTCAGATAAAAAGAAGAAAACAAAAAGAGAACAAGATGGGTTTGTTTCCCTCTCCCTCCCCAATATCTTATGCTTTTATTGGTAAGGAGCTGAAGGTCCTGTTTGACATGACAGCTTTTTCTCATTTGAGTCAAAGCCCTCAGAACCACAATCACACTATCAGCTGTTATCTTCCAGCCTCTATGAACCCTCATTGTCCCCACTCTGCTAAGAAACATCTGCATAATTTTTCTCTCTATGCTCCCTCCTTTCCTACCCCTGCCCAACCACTAAATCACAGCCAATGATTTCTTCCCACTCCATGGGTGCTTCCCTGGGCCCTCTGCCAACCAGCGCCTGCCAGACCCGTGTCTATGTACACACTGGCAGGCTGTCCTTCAAACAAGAGGGAAGTGGGAAATTATAGAAACATGCTTCCAGCCATCCACAGCCTGTGTCTACACAGGGCCTGTCAAATCAGTCAGTAAAATACTACAGGCACAAGCAGGAGGAAAGTGGGAAAGAAATGACCTCCTATCAGCTGATATGCAGTAACTGCATATACTCAGTCTGTGGCAGAAAGAAATCACAGTCACAAGTCTTTCCTTGCAGATGTTTAACAGCATCAGTGCAGATATCCATTGCAGGGTAGCTGATACACAGCAACTTGTCACTGCATGGCGATTTGTCTGTGTGTTGTATCTGAGGCTTCTCACTTTTGGCCATGTGGATAAGGTACATTCAAGGTTGCTGATGGCCATCAGGAGAGTCGTGTTTGTATCTGAAAACATCTTCTGGTATTTTGGAGAACTGCAGCTAGAAACCCATGGCATAAACGTACTGGTCTGATTCCCATTAATGAGCTGCACTGGGAGTATATGTGGAGTATCTGTCCTGTTACAGGAAACTGCACAGGACAAGGCAGACAAATGGGACACAGGCCATTTCAGAGCAGCCTATTCACAGTTGCAGCTGTGCAGGGAAGGTGGTATGCACAACCTCCGAGTCGGACCAGCAGTGAGGGAGCGATAAAGAACCACCACAGGCTCTGGGGCCATTCCTGCTTTTCAGCTGCCTTCATATTCTTTCCCTTCATTTCCTTCTTGAAGCTCAGTGCAAGAGGACCACGGGAGCAGCACCTTCTCCAACTAAGAGGCATGGAGAATCTGTAGTGGTAAATTTTAG
Organism: Pyrocephalus nanus; assembly: GCA_038380795.1. Lineage (NCBI taxonomy): Eukaryota > Metazoa > Chordata > Aves > Passeriformes > Tyrannidae > Pyrocephalus > Pyrocephalus nanus. Next base: position 46,650,651 of record CM076259.1, read on the forward strand.
ATGAGACAAATGATATGTGACTGATGTTATACCGGTTTGTCTGTGCATCACTTGATCTGTCTTTTTTACTCTATGAACCACAAGTTTGGACACAGAGTAGTCCTTCCAAACCAGGTAAAATCTTTCTTAGAAGGAACCAAATGACAAAACCCAAAAGTGTATAGCTCCTTTTGTGTCTAGATTATGGATGCACAAAACAATTGCTTGGGAAGTTGGCATGTGTCAGTGCCAAAATAGAAACTTATAGCAGGAAAGACATGTAGGCCAGGAAGGATGTAGGACCTACTGTTACTAGAGAGGTTTCTGTTCTATATTGATGATTTCCTTTTTGGGATTCATAGATCAAAGAAGGTCTCTCATAGTTTTTCCCACATTCAGTCCTCACCATGTTTCTATCATTCAGCCAAAGATTTCAGTCCTCCAAGTTCTGCTGAGGGCTAAAAACAAATTGTAGAGTGAGCAAGTAAGCCCTTGTAATGGCTTTCTCAGTTTTCCTAATTTTTTGTGCATGTCCATGTCCTTCAATCTCAAACTCTTGTTTCCATCCTAGTTTTTGGAAATTTGTCACCTGAGATCATTTATGAAACTTTCAATCTCTGTATACATAGCTTGAAGGGGATTGATTTATTTTTCTAGTTTCATATGCGGTGCTGAAGTCTTCTGTGACTATCTTGGCACTCAGAACACAACAGCAGCTCTCTATAGTAAAACATCTGAAGGCCTGATCTTTCCCTCCGAGTATTGAACTTTTATTAGAGATCCCAAAGAGCTTTAGTAAACCTGTTTTCAAGTCCTGCCAGAAGCATTAGCTCACTCCTCAGTTTCAGTACCCAGCAGGATAGGCTGGTGCCTGCAGGCAATGTACCAGTGATATTTTAGTGCGAAGTAGGAGTGTGCTTTAACGGCAATTGTCCCCTCAGCATGCTTTGGTTCACATAAAAAATTGGTTTTTGAGTATACAAATTGAATTCCCTTTAAACATAACTAAACCAAAGATGCCCTCCAGAAGCACCTCTGTGCACTGCTGCTGCTTGTGGGGTGGTATGTAGGTGGCATGTGGCTGTTTCACTCAGTGAATCCACTCCTTTTGCTCCTCAGTATGCCACGTCTAGGCATCACTTGTTATCTGTACAGCCAGTAACAAACCTTCCTAGAGGTTTGGAATATAATTTCTTTTCAAGTTACAACTGCAAATGCAAAGGTTTAGAGAAGTACCTTAACTGACAAAGTCTTAACTGAGAAGTCTGATCCACAATATTTAGTGCAAGTATCCCATTCACTGCCACCTTAGGAAAGGAGGAAAGAAAAATAGCACTACTGTTTTTTTGTAGGAGCTTTGTCATTACTACTGCTGAAGTACTATGGTTTTTCTGTTCTTAACTCTGCTCTGACTGAAAGATTAAACAGAATCTTATAGGTGTTCTTCAGAGACTGAATTAACAGATTCAGACCTTATGATAAATGAACCTTTACCACAGGACAAACCTGTGGAACAAATCAAGGAAATAAAGGGTGTCCTCTAAAGTAGAGACTGGAAAATGGTCTACTGAAATCAGCTTACTGTTGTATAGATTCTATAAAGCTTACAGTTTCACCTTGAAGCCATATTATTCATCTTGTTAATTTTAATTAAGTTCCTAGCTTATAGCTCGCTTGCCAGTGAGCTAATTTTTTCTTTTCCCATGTCCCAATTATTTTTCAGTCACCTAGAAACTCTGCAGTTATTTCCAAAATCTGGCAATAATGTTTGCTGCATTTCATCTTTCAGAATCTTATTTGTCTATATTGATATTATTTTGACATTTTTCTTGTTGTGTAACTTACTCTTCTTTGATATAATTTTATGTTTTCCTGAAAATATCAGGCATTCCCCACGGATTCCAATTAATGTTGTTTTGAGGTTGAGTTTATGACATGACACAACTGCTGTGACAATTCTGTCATCTTCAAGGGAAGGTAAACGAAGGTGGCTTCCGCTAAGCAAATGTCTACAGCTGCTGTAGTCACTATTTAAAAGTCAGTCTTTGCTCTGATGTATCACTGACACCAACTATTTCTAGTCCCATGCTTCAGAAATGAGCATTATTTTGTGATTACTGATAGCAAAATTGTTGATTTTCAAGCAGGAATCTCATGTAACAAGGCTGCTTTTTTAAATGGGTGATCACCAACATGTTCACAGACAATTCAAAATCAGTTTGGTGTTATATATAGACAGCATAATGTTTCCAGACCTACCTTGAAGGCATTTTGCTGCAGTGCAGCTATTACTGGTCTAGCATCTTAGTTCACACAGAAGCTCATCTGAAGCTGTTTTATAAATATATGCAGGTAATTTCTGAGGGGGCTGTTGTAGCAAAGCTCTTACATGCAGGTTCTGTTGGAAGCCCAGGAGTGGGCCCATGGAAATCTATCAGGCAATTCACAAGTTTAAAGCTATTCACTCCTAAGTGCCTGAAATCAACTTTGATAACATCTATCATGTATTATAAATGTAATCTGTCTTTAACTACTAGTGACTTATATACTTAGAAAATCTCCCTTTGAAAGTAATTTTTAAGGACAAAAGTCTCTGAATTTTATTCGTGGTTTTCCCCTCAAAGATCCCCTACTGCAGTAAGTTCGGGAGAATAATTTCTTCTTTGCCAGAAATCCCTGGATGAAATTATCCAGCTAAAATATGTGGTGATTACACAAGAGGTAATAAAGCCTAGATGATGCCAGAAGTCCCTTCAGGCTCCAAAATCTATTAACCTATGGGATAATTTACAAATGGAACAATTTATGTAGTGAGAGTCTGTCTATTGTGCATGAGGAATGAAACTCTGCATCATTTGTTCTGATAGAGCTCCTGTTTACATAGTGTCTGCATGCTTATTACAAAGGAGGAAGAATAAATTAGTGAAGATTGATGAATACTAATGTAGTATTATTCAGGCTAACTGTAAGCAAAAGTCTTCTCTAAATTTTATGTTCCTTTTAAATAAGCTCCTTCTGCAACACATACAGCATCGTGAAATATTCAAAACCAAAGGCAATGATAATGACATAACACGGGTTGGGTGGGATGGGGACACTGACAAAAGAGAATAATTTGCAACAGTGGTAAAAATTTAGGTAATTGCGGTAGCCTACAGCACTGCAGGTTGGGTTCTTCATAAAAAGCTATTCTCGCAGCTGTTTTCAAGGATCTGCTTACAGCAACAGACTTTTACATTTTTGAAAAGGAAGGTAAGAGGCATTACGAATACGCAAGATTTCATCCTATTAGCTTTAACGAAATCTGATAAAGCTAGAGTCCTTGAACATTTACAGCCAAACTACTGCCAGAGTCCTGAGGGCACTAACAGGCCCTAATGGCCCTGCCTGACCTCCTCCTAGACCTTCCCTCACCCTGCCAACGGGTCAGGGTCCCATTCCAGCCCTCTAGGGCTGTCAGTCCCTGCCCCAGCCATGCAGCAGCAGTGCTGGTCTCCAGCTCTCCACAGCCCTGCCTGGCTGTCCCAGGGCAGTGTCTGACCCTGGGTGCCCCTGCGGAGCCTGGTCCTCGCCTGCGGATGGGTCTCCCGGCTCCATCCTGGACCTGCCTCATCACAACAAACATGCCTGATGACCTGGGTGCTTGGTTGATCCCCACTGTCCTCCCTAAGCTTGCCCTGCTTGCCTGCATGAGCAAATGCTCACATCAACTATTTCCAATGCCACAGAACTGGATGATTAAAAGGAAAAACGATCCCAGTGGTTTCATCTGCTCAGTCTGGTGTTATCTGAGCAGCCAGTCCATTTCCTGAGCTCTGCTTTGAGGTCTGTTCTGAACACAGGTCTGTGTTAAGCAAAATTTGGCTTCTGCAGTGTGCAGCAGGAAGCAGGTACCTTCAGAGAGGGCTTAACCCAGTCTAGGATCTGTCTTTGGAGATCTCTTTCCTTCTCATTGGACTCAGGCTCCTCAGCCTCCTCCTTGAAGTGTCAACAGCTGGATCTGGTGAATACATCTCCAGCATTAGTCTCCATGTAGTTCTAGCATCAGTTTTCATGCACTCTTTTGCTGTAAAAGTCCTCACTGGCATTTTCTGCCTAGAGATTTGGTCACCTTCCTGAAAAAAGGCAGTTTCTGAATTCTGTCCAAATAAACAGCAAGAAGTACTTTCGCATCAATTTTCATGGTAAAAGTTGCTGCCTTGGCTACAGAGATAGCTTTTGTTAGCCCAAAGAGGGAGAAGGATCCACACAAACGTAAACTGGGAGGGCACCTGAGGGACAGTCTCTTCAGTTGTATTGTCTATGCTGTGAAATGTGCTTGCTACATTGATCTGAAGTGTATTATGCCAAATTTGGAGATAAAGTAGGTGCTAGTGTAAACTATGTGTGAATAAAAGAAATTTGCAAGGAATGAGTTAACAGAAAGGGAACCATGAGAGTTTATCTATATATCATCCTGTAGGAATTTTATTTATTGTACTTTACCGCTGTTGAGTGGTCGCTCCTCCTGCTACAATTTTCCCCTGCTACCACGATCTCTCTCTTCTGCTCACCAGCATGGCATTCATTGGCAATTGTTTACTTGGATTTTTCCACTTAATTACCTATGAAATCATCTCAACAGAGCGCAGATCCAAACTCCGTTTGGGTCAGTGGGAGTTTTGCCACTAACTTGTGGGGGTTCGGATCAGGCCCAGGTACCTCCCTGCCAGCACACACTCACTGCCGTGCTGCCCTTGGAGCTGGTGCAGTGCTCCAAGTATAGGCCAGAACTGTGGCTTTATTCCATCCCAGAGCCTTACACATAAGGAAATGTGGAGAGAAATGAGGTTCCTAGGAGGTGCTGCAAACCTTGCCTTAAGCAAATGCTCAGGTCCTGATCTGAAGGACTCAGTTGCAAATAAAGAGAAGGAAGGGTCCTGATGCAATGGTGAGGACATACAAAGCCTCAGTGTTCCATGGTGGAAAGTGACAAGAATGAGGTAAAGGAGGGTGTAAGGAGGGGGAAGGTGAGCAATATGAAAAAGACAGCTTGATCCATTCAAAATTGTCTCATGCCATTTTAATTATGTTGAGAAAAATTTGTAACTTTAGGTCTTTAGATACTAGACTAAATTTTTTTTTTTTTTTTTTTTTACTTTCTCACTGTTGCCCCTGGACTATCACTGTATCTTCACAAGAAGAGATGGCAAGCAGCTCTGAGTGGCACCTGAGACACATGGGAAGTGGCAGATTAGGGGATTTTGCCAAATGCCAGAAGCTCTCTGCAATGTGAATGCTAAACCACAGCTCAGTATTTTTTCTTTAGTGAAATGAGTATCTTCCACTTTGACTTCTTTGGGTTGTGCTTAAAAGATTTTGGCATCATTCAAACTGCAATTGGAAAGTAGAGAGATCCTGCTTAGCATTCAGCCTAGAAATAAAACCAAGTAGAGAAATTTGAAATAAGGGATCCAATAGCTTTCATTTGCTAATGCATTCACCCAGTGCCTGCCATGCTAAGCTGCTTCCCATCCTTCTCCACCACTAATGTAAATTAAATGATGCAGCCCTGATTTTGCTGTCAGATATTGCTACCACAAGCTTTTGGAAACTGGTGGGTCCCTGGTGACTTTGAAAGTCTTCCAGTGCTGGATCCACCCAGTCACTGGAGCAATGAGCAGGTCTAAAAGCTGTCCTGCAAAGTGGATGTGAATCAGTGATCCTCAGTGATCCTCACCAAAGGAGCCTGTCTCCCTGGTGACATGAGGCCTTGGGAAACATTTGGGAGATTGGCAGAGGGGTGAAAGGTAACCACAAGGAGCCCAAATGAAGCAAATATAACTAGAGATCAACTCGATGTAGCCATGGTACTGAGGAAGGTGACTCCACAGTGGTAGAGCTGTTCCTCTGCCACAAGGACCCAGCTACCACTTCCCCAATGTTGCTGCAGCAATGCTAGTGTTTCTCTGCCTGTAACTGGGGACAGTGACATAAATTAGTAGAGATACTAAGCACTGACATCATTCCCAATTTCTTTATTAGGAACAGGCACTTCAGAGGAACTGTCTACCTTTGAAATGGCTGCTGAGGGGAGAAATGTGTTTGACAAATGAGCTGTGTGTGCTGCTCTTGCTTGTACTAGGAGGTACTGGGAGAGATAGGGAGAGGAGCTCTTTTTTTTCCTCTCTTCATGACAGTCCTGGAGGAGGTGGTCTTGCCTTATACAAGTTCATACAGCATTTGTGTGGCTTTATGGTACTGTGATTCTTTTACTGGGAAGGTAATTATCTTCTGTCCCAGAGAGAGCTGTTGAGGACATACCTGCCACAAGAACAAGCTATCACTACAGGGACCCAGGCATCCCTGTGGGCTAGTGCCAGTGTAGTGACAAAGCTGTGTGTTTAAATTATACAGATGTGGTTAATGAGTTTTCACCTTGTCAGGAGAGCAGTCCAAGGTTAAAGAATGATGTGTCCCAAAAATGAGAGTAAGAAAAGCTGAGTTTTGAAGATATACAACCTGCAGGGTGAGCAGGTATTTTAAAACTAAACTATGATAGTATTTTTCTTTTTATGGAGGCAAAGCACAGCATTATAAAAAGCAGGAGAGGGGAACTCTGATTCTCAGTGCAGTGTGGCAGCTAGAATATGTTTAGCATGTTATTATGTTATAAGTGGAAGTGTTTAATGAGATTTAGTAGATGTTCCTAAAGCTGTCCTGTCATGTTTATATATTCATATAAAGGCTGTATGAAGTGGCCTGTGATTTATTTGGCTGGCAAGCCAGGGCAAAGGGGGATTTCAGTGTTTCATGCTGCATCTCATCAAGCAAATCTGCTTTCGTTTTTGCTGAGATTATAAATGTTGCAAATTACAGGCATAGAGCAGATGCAGTTTCTCTAAATTTTGGGAGGCATTTTTATCTGCCACTTGACATTTTGATTGCAAAGGTACCCCTACACATAATCAAGAATGTGCATGTTTAATAGATGAGTATCCAGATAATTGGTGGAGGCTAAAAAGAATCATGTTTACCCAAAAACAGAGAAGGGAGAAAGATTTGTAACTATTTATGAGAAAAAGCTCTTGGCTTGAATATAAGGAATTCTCATCCCTGCTGTGTCACATCCTGAAAGCTGTGTTTCCCACATCACTCATCCTTTGAACACTTGGATCTGAAGCTCCATCCTTTTCTCTCACACCATATCCACAGAGCAGAATCCCAAATCAATCCCACCATCCTCAGTGTTCTCCTTTGCAATTCCTAATAATCTCAGGTTGGTAGTTCCTTGTTTCCACAGCCCTGGCCACTTCTGACTCACTTTTGTAGTGAGGCTGTGCAGAGCAGAGCCTGTGGTGGGTGGGAATGTCTGCCTCATGCTGGCACAAACTTCTGATGTCTGTTGATAGGTACTCACTGCCTGAGTAAAAGCTCTCACTCCCACTCCATTCACACTCCTGCTCACTTTATTTCAGTACATATAACACTTTGGTCCATTTTTGGTTTGTGACAGCCATATTTAAGGCCAGACTCTCCAGCACACATCTCTGCATTGCTCATCGAAAGCAAGACATGAGTAGTATGTAAGATATACTTTTAGAGCACTATTCCTAGAAACATCTTAAATTGACTTGAATTTGCATAAGTCTAGAAGCTTGTCACAGGAAATCATTACCAGATAGTGTCTCATGAGAGTCTTCAAGGCTCCATACAAGTACCAGTCCTACTCAATAGTTTTCTACTGAACTCAAAGCCAGAACAAAATTTGCAACTCACACAAAGACTAGAAAGATAAGGAAGCAGATCTATGGAGAAGTATGGAGTGCTAGATAAGTTGGCCTTGTTGCACAAAGCTGCATTTAAGAGTAATCAAACAGATGCTATACATAGGAAAACAGTGATGCTGATAGAAGCTTAAGAATCCTAATGAGCATGTGCTTGAGTATGAAATTCTAGTTTGATGCTACAGCAAAAATGTTCATAATATGTATAGACAAAAGACTGATGGTTCCAAATGGAGCTGAACTCTGTACTTAGCATTAGCAGGGTTGGTACCTGAAGGCTGTACTTAGTTTATACATTCATGTGTTTTAAAAGAAAAAAAAAAAGAATTATAAAATTTGCAGAGGTTGCAAAAAAGCCACATACTTTTTCTGAATAGAATGGTTTCCAACGAGAAATATAAACAGCGTCTTTAATCCTGGATGCTCACTGGATGTTGACCCTATATCACTTTGCTTGTTAATGCTTTGCCTGGTCCACGATGTCGCAGAGTCCCAGCTTAAAGGGAGCTGGGAGTATAATCATAGCAGATACTGATGGATGCTTGCCCTTTTGCCATGCTTTGCTCTGGGCACCTGCTATTGGGCCAGACAGAGAGTGGGGACAGGATGCAGGACTGGATGGATCATTGTTCTGTCCGTGCATGGCTATTCTTATGTCCCTGACAGTTTGTCCAGGTCCTAATATTTCCTTAAAACAAAACTGAACTTTTGGGCAGATTGCAGGGGTAATCATGGAAAAACCCCAGAGCTTGTGATGAACAAGGTAATGCTCATCGGCACACCTAACAGTGCCTTTTGCCCTAAAATCTGTTTCCATTTGCAGTGATAAAGTCTTGAGGATAATTTTTAAGAAATAATATCAAGTACATGTATAAAGGCCTGAGTTTACCTACATGGTCAAGGGACATCTTGTTTCAACTCCTTAGAGACACCTTCTCCTCCTAAAATATGACAATACCACCTTCAAATGACAGACAAGATGACATGCCTACACCATCTCTTGCTTTGCAACCAGGTTGGTGGATCTGGAAAAACTCTGCTCTCTACAGCTCCCTGAAAGGCTACTTATCTACCCAGATTACTATTTATGGCAACCTCTTGCCATATACCTTCAGTGTGTGTCTATCATCACTTTCAGGGAAGCTTGGAGGTGCCTCTCTGGTGACAAAGAAGTAGGACAGGATTTGAACTAGGTTGCTATTCCCTGCCTTTGCTCCCTGCTGCCTAGGGTGCACCCTAGTAGGAGGCAATCAGACCTTCAGAGGTCCATATTCCATCAGCAGGACAAGGACGCTAAAAGCTGAGCATTGCAATGGCACATAATGGTAAAATGATTGTTAGTGTTCTTTTTCCAGGATCTAGGCACTATCCTCTTTGTGCTGTAATTCCTCATCTGTATAAAACCCTATGAAATAGTGGGGGTAATATGAGATTAAATATGTTCAAACTGTTGAAATATGTTACTTTGTGAACTATTTGGGTAATTTCATTTGGTGATGGGCACCTTGCCAGTGCCTTGGGCAAACAACTTCTGAGATTTGTGAGGTGCCTACAACTGTTAGTCAGTTTGCAGAGATCAGTCAAGTGGCAATGGAAAAAATCCTCCTAGGATCCCACTGACAGCTTTGTATTTCCCTTTGGAAAATCTTTCAGATTTCATGAATCCAGTAGTCACAAAGGTTCATAGAAGTGCTATGTAGTGATAAAGCTTAGATGTAATGCTCCTGGTGGAAGGGTAGATAGTCCTGGTATCTCCTCCCTGCAATCATAATTAGCGTACCTTAGTCAACATCAATAAGATTCAAGGTCAGACACATGGGGGAAATTTTGTGTGTCACTACTTGTTCCTTTAATTATATCAGATGCATGTTAACTGGCAATGTTTAGACATTCATGTCCTACAAGACAGTATTTATATCCAGATCAGAGAGAAAGAACACAGCTGCTCAAACACAGAGCTTCCTCTCGATTTATCTCTGTATTCAGATTCTGTATTTTAGAGTATATTGAGTTTTCTAAAATTTGTTGTTTTGCAACATCTTTAATGCACAGTGTTTTATGATAGTGCTTTAAGAAATAGTTATCAGTGACTGCAGAGCTGTTGCAACCATTAGCTTTGCCAGTATGGTAATTGTACAGTAAAGGCAATCACCTATTGCTTTTATAATAAATTTTTACTGTTCAGATCACATTTGAATTAGTTTATCTCATTACGCTGTACCTACCATCTGGACTTGTGCAATTTGCTGACTTGTACTCATAGATATACCAATAAATATTTACTTTAGTGTCCGAAAGGCAAGTGAGAGGCATGGATTCTCCTTAATTTCCATCAATAACATAAGCACTCGCACAGCCGTCTTTCTTTAACGAGACAAAAGTGATTGCTAAGGAGGGCGGGATGGGAGAAAAAACCCAAATTCCCCCCCTCTGAGTTATAACTTTGAATTTAAGAGGCTTCAGTCGAAGAGGTGTAGAAAAGAAAATAACATCTCTTTACTAAATATATAGTATATTTCTAATAGTATATATCTCTTTAATAATAATAAAATATAAACAATAATATACTAATAACAATCTCTTTACTAAATATATATATATATATACACACTAAATATGTATATATGTGTAGCACAACCGAACAAACCACAATTCCGTAATCTGGTGGCCGCTGCGTCCGTGGGGCACTCTCGGGCACACGCGCCACCGGCACGGGAAAGGAGAAGGAAGGGAGAAGGGCGGTCCCTCCTGTGGACTCACGCTGCCAAAGGCTGGCTCTGGCTGGGATCCCCTCCTTTTTGTCGATGGGTGCAAGTTGCTGCCGACACAGGAAAAGAGAAAGGAGAAGGGCGGCCTTTCCCCACACAGGTTCCTCCGCTTGCCTCCAATTCCTCATGTCTTGCTCTGCCCACTGCCTGGACTTGCCTGGGATTCATCCAAAAGCTGGTGCCAAGTGCGGAGGAAAAGACCTCTGAGATCATTAAGATCCAACATCGGGTCTGGTTACAGTGCCACAGCCAGTCTCTTAAAAAACCACCAGGGATGGTGAATCCACCACCTCCCCGGGCAGCCCATTCCAATGTCTGATTACTCTCTCTGTAAAAAATTTCTTCCTAATATTCAACCTAAACCTCCCCTGGCAGAGCTTAGGACCATGCCCTCTTGTCCTACTGCTGGTTGCCTGGTAGAACAGACTGATGCCCACCTGGCTACAACCTCCTTTCAGGTAGTTGTAGAGAGTGATGAGGTCTCCCTGAGCCTCCTCTTCTCCAGGCTAAGCTTCTCTTCTAGCTATCCCTTCAGGCCAGGGGAATTCAGTCAGCTAACCCCTTCCCCACTACAACTGTTCAACACCTTTCTTTCACAGTGGTAAAGGGAAAAAACTCAGAGCAGGATTTTTTTTTTTATTTTTTTTTTTTTTTTTTTGTTCTTTAAAAAAAAGAAAACTTATGACAACAGCATAATACCATGGGATATACTTGAGAGATACTTTGGATTTGTCAGGTAGTGCTTTTTTCTAATAAGATGTTAAGAAAGCTTTTTCCTATGTGTTTAGAGAAAAGCATGTGACAGAACTGTATGATCTGCCAAATATCCATAGGTGGAGAATCACAATTGAAGGATCAGAATGATTTCTGGAGCCCTCTGGCACCTTGCTGCAATTTTGGCAGGAGGCATGAGAGTGGAGGTTAGATTACCACACATCAGAAAGCTAATGGTTCCTGAAAGTATATTCTTCAATCAGTAAAACTTTTCCCATTTTTAAAATATCCCTTTGAAATGCAGTAAGCACCAGGAAACCTGTTCTTACATTTAGTGTACCTTTGCCACGTTCTTTCTGTCTTGCAGATGAAAGGATGTGGTTGACAAAGAAAAAAAAAAAAAGTGTTTCTCTGTTGTTTATTTGGAAGATGAGAAGCAATCAAAGGTGTACTAAGCCTCTAAGCACAACAAAACTAAGACATAAATATTCACATCTGAGCACTTATTTGAGTCTTGTGTCATGTGTGTATTAGGAATGCAGCTAGGGGTTGAGTTTGTATTTTGCAGTGTTTCCTGTTGAATTGGAGTAACGATGTCAGAGTTTTGTGTTTGCCTTGCAGATGGCTCCTCAGCAAAAAAAGCTTACATGTATGGGCAGCATTTCAGTTTCCAAATCACTAGAGTCAAAAGCAATTTGTCATTTGGCATTTATTTCAAATGAAAAAAAACCTGGAGTCTCTCTGTTAGATAAATAGTCACAGGACTAGAGCTTGACTAGTAGGTGCAAGGCAAATAACGACAATCTAACACAGCAAATTCCATGCTTATTTACAGGTGAAGCAGGCTGTTTAATCATCTGTTATTTCTACAGGGTATACCTTCTGTGGCAGTCAGCATAATTTAAACAGATGAGGGGAGGTTGGAAAGTTGTTTGCTTTCAAATCTGTGGGAAGATTTCTACTTTACTTACTATGAAGTCTGGATTTATGGAACAGGAGTGAGTTAAAAATATGTTTTATGAGTTGTAATACTAGTGCTCCGAATGCATACAGGCCTTTCAGTGTTCCTGTTTCAAATTATTTGCATTAGGCATTGAAAAATAAAGCTCAAGGCTCAGTTGGGCTGGAAAACAGGAGCTCCATCCCACAAAGAGATGCTGCAGTTCCAAAATAATTTTTCATTTTGTGTCAAAATGAAACTGCAAACTTTTCAAAATACATTCACTAAGAATGACGAGCGACGTAATGACGAGAGTGGTCTGTTGGGATGCAGCGCATATAAGATGTCACTGCCTCCCTGATTCAGGCACAAGCAGGGCTGGAACCTGGCGTTTACATCATCCATGATGGTTACTGGCTATTCTGGGCTGCCACTGAGTACTCTCTGGCATAGCATCTACAGGCCGTTTCAGTTTTAACATTCATGATGCAGAAGCAGCATTCAGATTTTGCAGGTCAGATGAGGTCTTTCTTTCTTTGCCTTTTAGTGGAACATCCACCCTACTTGAACTTCTTCCAGGTTTCTTGAAATAAATACAGTGCTGAAAAATCCCTTGGTCTTGCCAAACTGGAATTTTCTCCATCAGCTCCTGATTTTCTTCCATGAATATCTGACAGCTTGGATAAACCACTCTAGCAAGTAACTTCACATTTTCTCCCCTGGCTTAAGAGAAGGTGTAAGACTTGTGAAGTTACCGATGGAAGATTATTTGCTGGATGTCTTCCTAAGTGTATGGAGCAGCTCCAGATAAATAGTGGCAAAGTTCCCTCAATGCTTGCGTTCTGATTCCCCAGTAAAATTTTCTCTGCTGTGACATTTAAAAAAAAAAAAAATAGTGCTGGTTTTACAGAGAGTGGGCCATAGACAGTCCTAGTGCTGTTTTCTTTCTCCCTGCTATTTCCTTCTTTGCCAGCTATACCTGCCTCTTGTGTCTCACATGCACATCTAAGGGCTGGACCTGTACCAGGTTTAACAGGCTAGCCCTAGGACTTCTGCATGCTAATAATGACTCTCACACTAAAATTAAATGTTGTCAGGAGCCTCAGCTTAGTTGAACTGCCAAGTTTCCTCAGTTTAAGCAAATAGAGAGCAGCTTTCCTAGGGTAAGATAGAACCACATGCCTGATTTACATTATGAACAAAATCCTTGTGCCAAAATATCCTATTGTGTGGCAGGGCTGAAATGGAGATATACACAGCTTCCTAGATCCAGTCAGTAGGTTTAAGATCAGGAAGGAGTTTATCTTCAGGTCAAACCAGCAAACAGTATACATTTTTCTTTTTATGGTGTATGGTCTTTTTTTTTAAGGTCATCTCAGCTCTGTTACATAATACACTCTGTTCCTGCAGAAACATGAGAAAAATTATACTCTTAATTTCTTCTGGGTTTTGGGTGGGCTTTTTTGGTGGGGTTTGGGGTGTTTTTTTCTAGGTGCTAGCACAATAATTATTGAGGGTTTGAGTCTTTTATATGAAAGATCTTGAATTTGTTGGAGCATGTTATAGCTATTTTTTTTTTATAGCTTGTATTTGTCAGGTGCGCCAGAATGGATGCTATTTATACCATGTTGTTATGCTCCTGGGACTCTCCTTCCTTGATTCAAACAAAAAAAAATCAGTCATTTAATCTGGTCTTTGTTATTGCAATAGCAACAGGCAAATTGTATTTTAGTACATTTGGAAGATCTACTACAATAGCTCTAAATATTTTGAAGCAACAGCAAATACAAGTGATAGAAACTGAAGAGGGAGTAAGAAATAGGACCCTCCATCATTCTAAAGAGAGTTTAGTGTGACTCATCTAATAATCTAAAAAAAAAATAAAATAAGCTATTATTATCTCCATATGTACTTCAAATTAACCCATTGAAAGCCTTGCCAAAATATAGATTTGAAATCTTACTTACTGCCTCACAAGAAAACTTGCTGAAAATCCATGAGAAAGGATGATGGATTTTGTGGGATCTCCTCCCCTCCTACGTGCCACAAGAAATGTGGGAAAACATCAGGAGTGTCAGTTAGATAAAAAACTCCAATCCACTAAATTTCCTGTGGTGTTATTTATAATCAGCTGTGTATAAATGCAATTGATGAAGACCTCTAGACATGTGAGTAAGCAGGGGGAAAGATGAGTCCAGAGCTCCTGTTCCTGTTCTTGGTACACCAACATGCTCTGGGGAATGGAAACCAGGACCTCTAACTCCTGCCTATGTGGGTGCCTTGAATTCTGAGCACGGGCTCCTGTTCAGTCTTTATTGCTCTCCTTTCAGCACCACTGAATGGTTTGCTGCCCTGTAGAGCAGAAAAAATGACCAATAAGAGCAACCATTTTTTGTGGGAGATGAGAAAAAAGGAAGGTCAAAAATAGAAAAGAAGTGGCCTGGGGAGACCCGTGGACAGCAGTAAGTCATATTTGTGCCCAGCAAGTTCCTGATCCGCAGCTATCAACGGCAATACCTGATTGCATCAGTGATGTGAGGCCTCAGTAGAGAGAAGCAAAGCTCGAGCTGGGGCTGTGCCCTGCTTGCTGTTGGCCTCGTGTGCCTGGTTTCAGACTCACTTGCTGCCTCTAGAGCTGAGACAGGGATAAAAATGCTGCTGTCTGTAGCTTGTAAATAAGAATTCCCACATGGTGCTAAGCCAGTGTGTTGGTGTTATTTCCTTGTTCCTGTTGTTGCTAAAACTGCACTCATAGCAGAGAGCTAAGGGGATTTAAAGAGTCAGAAGTGAAAAGAAGAGCTTCAGGCTTTGAAGTGGGCATTTGAATGGCTTTTTTCTTTTGCTTTGGTCATAAAACAGCTTTCATTTCTACATAAACACTGATGGACTCAAGATTTATTTTATAGCTGATGAAATGAGTTGGAATTTGCCTGCTCAGTGGCTGCTTCTGCATCCCACGTGTGCAGAGAAGTCCTGTTGTCTTTGACAAGGATATTACCCGAGGAAGGTAATGGTCATTGACACAATGTCTTGCTGCCTGCCAGCTACTTGCAGTGCCTTTTTCTTAACAGATTCCTGTACGCTTGAGATACAGCTTTTCTGGTTAAATTCATCATGTCAAGAAACTAAACATCAACATTCAAACTTTGCAAAGGCATTTCCATGCTTCCATGTTCTGGGTCTTTTTTTTTTTTTTCTTTTAGTTTTGTTTTGTTTAGCCTTGAAGGAACCAGCTGTGATTGGAAGCAGATGATTTTAAATTTGACAAGACAACATTAACTCTACTGGCCTGCTGCTGCTTTCAATGGCTGCTCAGTTATCAGAGAGGCAGGGAGGAGGTGAGCAGCCAGGGTCAGTGCAGGGAAAGCACTGGGTGATGAACAGGACAATAAAGCTGTATGTGAAACATTTAGTGGAAGGGGTGATGTGTAAGGGAAAGGTTTTCTCTAGGAAGGGACCTGCGCCGGATTGAGACCTTGTGCATATGTGAGAGTCAGCTGAGAGGAACAGTGGGAGAGCAGGAAAGAAGGCATGGTGGATTGAAAATGGCTGAAGGGATGAAACAAACCCTGATAAGCAGAGCTGCTTTGGTAACTGCTATGTTGTAAAGACATGCCTGTCCATCTGCTAAGGGCCTAATAGCTCTCATAGAGTGGGGCTGTGGGTGGACAAGGTGGGCCATGAAGAAGGAGAGCTGGAGGAGCAACAAGAGGATTAGGAGTACATGATTTTACAACCAGTTTATCTTTGGAAAGATCAGTCCCGTCACAGTCCTCTCTGCTGGCCCAGCTCCTGCCCACAGTGTCACCTTTCCACAACTCGGCACGAAGAACTTGGAACTTTAATAACGCAATAATTTCTATGTATTTCCTCAGGAGCAATCCCCTTTTCAGTGTTCAGTAAATAGGCTAAAACTGAAGTAAACAAGTCTCAAGCCTCCAGCTGTGGTGGCACAGGCACTCTCACTCCCTCAGTGGCTCTGTTGATCCATCCCTCTCCCTTTTCTAATTTGGCAGTAGCTTCAGGAGACCTAGGACATCTAAGGATTTATTGAAGCTGTGGTAATTGGTGAAATAAAATAATTGACAGACTGGCAACAGCATTTTAGCCTTCTTAAAGTACTCATACACTTTCAAGGCATGCAAGGTTAGCATGCCACAGAAAGTGTCCTCAATGATAGCTTTGGATATATAGCCAGGTTATTTCTCTGCCAAGATTTGTGGTCTGAACTGCTGCCAATATTGAGTTATTCAGCCGGATGAAGGACATTCTAATAAGACAACAGCTTATTGACACACTTGTGCTTGTAAAGTAGCAAAAAGTTATTTTCAAGAAACTTGCAAAACCAGAAATAGGTTTAAAACACCATGTTTTTGCAAAAATATGATATTACATAGAAAATACTTAAAAATTTGTAAAAAATAGATTTTACGCACTAGTAGACTTGAGAAAACAAGGTTATTTTCTCTTTTCAAATCATCTGCAAAATGATTTTACTTCAATTTCATATAACTTACTCCTAAAAATGATATAAATTTATGGATTTTGGCTACAAAGCTTTTGGTTTTAGTATGGCTATTTGTGTGGGTGGGCAGAGCTCAATTAGTTGCTTGGAGATGGATTTGTGTATTCCAACCTATAGATGTATTTGTTTTACACTTGAGCTGGTTCTCTCGACTCTACTTAAAGCAGAGAAGGCAGCACACTCAAGGTATAGTTCACCTTATCTTGAGGTAGATGAAATACATAAGATAAACTGTTCTCTGAAACGCTGCTGCTGCTCTTGGTTTTGAAATTTTCAAAGAGCATCCCATTGGCTTGGACTGGCTCCAAAGAGTCTCTTCCTGCACATCTTCACCCTTGGGGGCTCTCAGCCACTAGTCAGGCCTTCATCCTTGGACCCCAGGTGATTTCAGACACCCTCAGAGTAGGTCACAGAGTGAGTTGATGATAAAACCCTGTTTTGTGAGCCCTTGCAGAGTGCAAAGTGCAGTGTAGATACTCCAACCTTAGCATATAGTGGTAGTGTGAGGTGCTGTTGTGTTTTCCACCAGGCTGGGGTGGTGAGCCCAGGAGTAATAAGATGCTGACAACCATGCAGAAGGTGATGAAGTTACATTTAGCTGAGGCCATATTGCTGCCTGCTGGGATGGGACACAATGTCTTAACTCAGGCAGTGAAGGAGAACAGTCTGATCAAACTTTGCTAAGTACTGAAACAGCTCTTCTGGAAATCAATACTATTCATGCTCTGCTCTGCCCTTTGAATGGTATAATTTACTCAGAATATAACATTGCACCTAGTGCTGCATCTTGCTGTCATTGAAGCATTTTCAGTGCAATACTAATAGCTTCTGTAGAAAAGGAATCTGAGACGTAAAAGTAAAAGAAGAAAAAGAAAAAGGTGACAGTCTTAAAACCTGCCAGTTCAAAGGTATATTTAGAATATGTTGTAATGAAAGAACTGTCTTACTGAAAAGGAGAGGCTTTTCTTTTTTCCTCTACATGGCCATGGTTCATGGAATGAGAATGCAGCAGGACATTTTGGCTTTATCTACACTCAAAAATTACACAGGTTGAAGATGGTCCTCTTGAACTTAGGTCAGCTTATAATCATCCTGATAAATTCTTTCAGCCTCCTAAACAGGATGGTTATGTGAAAACTGTCTATGGCGAATTGCTTCTGGCATGAAGAAAGCCTGCCCTTTAGCTCTCTCTGTCAAGTCCCTGAGTTCACCACTGAACAATGGTGAGCTTGAAATCTTTCTTCGTCTGAATTCCAGTTAAAGGCCAGTCACTGAAGAGGTTCTCTTCCTCTGCCCAAATCCCGGTACTGGGACTGAGCTCCACATGTCGGTGCTGGATGTGGGAGTAAGGCATGCCTGAGCTGGGATTGTGAATTGGGGTGGAATGGGTGTTGCCCAGTCTTGGCTGCACTGTGTCTTTCTTGTCTTCTCCATATTACCTTCTACAGGCAATAAACAAACCCTCTTCGGCAAGTACTATCTGTGTACTCAGTGACTACAACGCTGAACTTTGGCAAGCCCAAGATAAGCTTATGAAAATTTGGAAGAAAACTGCTCTTGCAGGGAGCAAGCAAGAAAAGAGAGATTGTTGAAAAAACTGATAAGCAAATCTGTTCTGCAGCCACTTTAAAAAGCGGTAAAACCTTGGGCATTAGAAAGGAGGTTTATAAGGGCTGCTGCTCTTGCAGTATCTTTATCTTTAGATACTTGATCAGTTAGGTGGTATGTTGTATATAGAAGAGCTACTGAAGTAGCAGATGATTTTAGGGGACTCTTTTATGCTTTGAGATAGTAGAAATTGCTGGCATAGGGAGAGGCAAAGAAAGTGTAAAGTTTGAGATCTGCTGTGACAATTTCAGAGTACCTCAGTTCTCTGGACCTACTGTAAGACCTGCTGCCACTCCTGTGGCTCAGTGAAATGTGAAGGAGGTGTTGTCAGGGGTGCCACACATCACAGCTCATTGGGGAACGATGACAAATGAAGCAAGAAGATTGAGAGCACTGTCAGTTGTATGTGTGGAAACACACATCTTCCCATCCAAATTCTGTTCAGATGAAATCCCAAAGATGACTGCACAGGAACAAATGATCAGGCTCACCCTATCATAGTGCTAAATAAGGTTAATAGATATATACTCACTTACTCTGAAGGGATGGTGAAACAATCTTCTAGGGACAGTCTTGCAACTGCAACACTTTTGTGCTGATGAATTCATTATTGCTACACAATTTTCTCAGTGTCATCTTTGCCTTCTGCCAATATAAGAATTGCTATTATTTCTATTGGTCTCATATTTCTTCTTCAGAAACCCATAAATGGAGCCCTGTGATAGGTACTGTGCAAAACAGAACCTAAATAACCATTCATGCTATGCAGAAATCTTCCTGAGATTATGAGTGTCATTGATTATAGATGACATTATTATAAATAAATATAACACCAGACATTTCAGGTGACAGGGAGGATTTACCTGTGCTGCACACCTGCTCTTCCTCATAGTGTTCTCAACTGCTGAAAAATACATGTACAATGAATGCACCTTTTCTCATCTATTTTTTTGGTCCTTCTCTGTCTAGTAGGACCTGAGTAGGCAGTTTCTTTCTACAGTAAGCACTATGTTACCAAAAGTAGATTAATTGCCAAGTGATAAAATTAGAAATATTGAAATGGACTAGCTTGGTGGATTCTAATTAATTATGGACACCAGTGCTATAATCAGAGATTATTCATTGCATAATGCAGATATTTTGTTTCAGCTGGATAGTCTTTCCTCTTCTAATTTCACCCATGCAATTTCAATAGGCTGAACTGGGGAAACATAATTGAAAACCAGGAATAACTTCTTCCCTCTGTTATAATCAAACTCACGTTTATGAAATCACTTGACAAAAACTGATCATTTTACGTGGGCAGCTTGTGTGGTGTTGAGCACGTTCATCTATCTCTGTGACTCAATTGCATATTATCATAATCTTCAGTGGACTTAATTCTTACACACTTCATCCCAGTGATGAGAGGAGGTGGGCACTTGTATGGATCTGTCACGTCCCATTAGATGGGGTGCATATATCTAAGGCTTACTCACTAGCTGCTTGAAGGAACAAAATTTATATTCCACAAGGGAAACACTGAAACAAAGGGCAGGCAAAACACTTCCCCAAGGATGGAAAAAAGGGTTCAAGTCCCAGAATATTTTCTGGCCTCTGGCTGCTCTATTTTGTGTGTGCTCATTTAAGAGCAGAATTCAGTAAGGAGTGCCAAGCAGACTTTCACAGCTTGAGCATCCAGGTGGCATAGAGAAGACAAGTTCCACTGAAAACAGTGATGCAAACCCAGGTCACCTCCCTTGTGGCTTCCATATGTGCCGTGCCACTGTCATGAAAGTTTTATGATGCAGTCTTACACTACCCAAGTGCGTATACCAAATAATGAAGTCATATTATACCATTCTATTTTTTCTCAAATGTGACAAATACTTGAGTCAAATGCATTTTGACCTGAATCAAAGTCCTCTGCTCTCTCAACTTTGTTCAGCCTCTCTCTGGAAGTTCTGGCTCTGCTTGAGCCCATGATTGCAGAGATATCAGGTGATCTCCTTTTCTAAGAACATTTTCAGTTCAGCTAAACCCAAGGGGTAGAAAAATCTGGTCAGAAGTCAGAACTCATGAGGTGTTCAGGCCAAAAGGGGTTTTGACAAGTTCAGCTCCTGAGTGTGTGGCTGTTCTCCTGCAACCAACCAAAATCAGAGGTAACAGTTTTCTGTGGGTGAAAGTGACAGGAGATTCACTACCACATAACACTTAAATTTGGCCTGACCTTCTAGTTCATACTCAACTGAGTGGCTGGTTTTTTTCTTATTCCTGGGAAAGGTCTCAGTGCTGTGAGGTAGAGGATTAAAAACCACTATATGTTTTTTCCGCACATAGCTGGGTTATGAAGGTTAGGATACGAATTCTTACTTACTAAAGAAATATGTAACACACACAATGCTTATTTTTTCATAAATCCATATTTTTTATAAATCCAAGAAATAGATAGTCCCTTTGCCGTGGGATAATGATGTGTATCCTTCTGATTACATTGAACTTGGCCTTCCCATGCCTTCCATAGGAACACATGAGTGACCTGATTTCCTAGCAGTGTGTTGTCAAGGAATTCCTAGAATGCTCAATAAAGTACTGAAATACAATTTTACTCTGAGATACATAGAAGCACATTAAATTTATATTGATTGGAGACCTGTGGCCATCTTCCAAAGTACATATTTCTTTTTCATTTGTTATGGACAGGCAATTAACTTTACTTGATTTAATATAAATTGAAGTTTTTAATAGCCGCTTAGGTTCCCTGCCTTGGAAGGTGCAATTAATTATATCTTTGCAAAATTATTGCACAGGCAGATACTTGAGATATATATCTGATATCAGACACAATTCTGAGGGGAGGCCATTAAAAATGCAGCATATACAGTAAATCAAACCTTTCAGAAAAATATGGAATATTTAATGTTCCGCCAGGAATTCTTAGGGTGAAATCCAGCCTTTGCAGATAAGGCATTGTCTTGGCCTACTACAGGACTTTTACAGAACTTTCTAGAATGAGGCAAGATTGTCTGTGCTCACCTATGCTGAACCCAACTACTAGAGTTGTGGTGGGGCAGAAAAAGGATTTTAGCTGGTGAGTAGACCAGCCTAGTTTGAGGATTATTCTCTTTCCCTTTAAAGATTTTGTGAGTTCTGCAATTCCTGACTCTTGCAGATAAATCAGAACAAGGTGGTAACAGATAGCACAAGAAAGATGCAGCAGAAGTTAGGAGATGCTTGGGAAAGATGTGCCTCTCTACCCTACAAGTAACAGTGTATTGGGTCTCTGACTTGTAAGCAGAGTAGCAATCAGGAGAGGGCCGGGCTGGGGGAAAGAGGATGGATTTGCCCTGAGTAGATGTCCTCCAAGTAAAAGCTGACATATGAAGTATTCATTCCAAGTTCCCAGTAGAGAAGCTTCAGAAGTGCAGTGCAG
This sequence comes from Pyrocephalus nanus, assembly GCA_038380795.1. Classification (NCBI taxonomy): domain Eukaryota; kingdom Metazoa; phylum Chordata; class Aves; order Passeriformes; family Tyrannidae; genus Pyrocephalus; species Pyrocephalus nanus. The sequence continues at coordinate 46,672,363 of CM076259.1, forward strand.
CCCATCCTATAAGCAGGTGGCTGATACCTAGAGTAAGACTGGGTGGCCGCTCTGTGTTTAAAGTTTGCTGAAGGAAAGGCCTGTGCAAGGGAGCTGAAGATGTGCAGTTTTGAGGACTCTAAATCCCCTTTCCTGACTTTCTGGAAAGTTCAGATGACATCTGATGGCCATTTACGATTCTGCAAGAACCTTTTTACTGCATTTTCTGGCTACCTGTACAAAGAGCAATTGCAACTTGACCTGTATATGCAGTTTCATGGGACCCCTGAGTCCATCTGTGCCTGTTGAGTTTCCATGCCCAGGTGCACTCAGCTTAGAGCCTTCAGTGAGGCTTCCAGGGGCCTTGAACATGCCCGAATATCCTCATGATGAAGCAGGACTGCAGTTGTCACTTGCAGACCGATGGCTGGTAGTCCTTTGAAGGGAATGTGGAAGCAGCTTGGAGAAGTTGGGCTTTTCCCTGAGGTGCCATGAACTTGTGCAGCCTTCCCTTTAGTGGGAAGGTGATGAGTGGTCTTGTCATCCCTAAGTACTAATGGAAAGGTAGCAGGCCGAATATAGAGGTGTGCCCTGGCTATGTACCCTCCTCAAAAAGCAGTGATGAAGCTGTAATTCAGAGCTAAGTGCCCAGGAATTAAAGATGTTAAACCACAGCTTGTGGAGCCCTACCTGGTGCTGTTTTAGTGATGCCCACTACTCTGCTGGTACAGCAAGGAGTACAAAAGGGAAGCAGCTCATGATCCTCGCTCTCCATGCACAGTTTTTCTTTTGGAGGGCAGTAAATGAAGGGAAATTCTAGTGATACCTGTGATATGCAGCATGACACAGGGATGTTCACAGCTACAGACCTGTCTTCACATGGATACCGTTTTAATTGCGTTTCAATTAAATTTAGCAATGAAATTGAAATTGAGGACAGGAAAGCAAACAGCATACTCTTCCCTTGCAGCCTCAGGTGACTGAAATACCCAGAGCTCCAGAGGGGAGAGCTTTAAAGCTACTTTAAAGCAAATTTCTTCTTTTAAAAATCAGATGAGTTAAACATAATGAATGATACTTAATTCTATTTTCTCTTCCAGGCATCTGAAATTGCAGCTCCATGCAGAGAAGTTACCCAGTTCCCCCATGAGTGATCTTTATTTGAAATCTAATAGTGCCACTGCAGCCTTCTGTGCTCAGAGCTCTGTGATTGACATGGTGTTATGGCAGCTATGCCACGAACTGTGCAGGCTGTCTCAAAGATTTGCTTCGTATTCACAGCACCCGTTCTCTCAAACCCATAAATGACATAATTAGGAGAACGAAACCATGGAGATGTAAATTAGAACTGTGTGAGACTGAGTTTTCTGGTGTTCTGCAGGCTATAGGGAGCAGCAATCAGGGCATCTGTACCACACGTGGATGGCAAGGTGGAGGATCTGCAAACATCAGGCTCCAGGTTTTGAGAGAGCTGTGTGAATGTGCTGTGCACACTCGAATGCACTCTCAGTCTGTCACCAATGGCACACGTTTCATGGATGACAACTGGGCCAATAACTCATTTCGGGGTGTTACATTTCTCAATCAAAGCCACAGCAGGCAGTTCAATAAATGAGGTTTTTTACTTTTTTTCTGACTCTGGTTTTGAGTAACAGAACAGGCAGATGTGTTCTTGGGCATCGAGGATCTAGTAAGCAGAGTGGAAAATATAACAGTGCAGACCAGAAAAGAGCGAGGAGTTGTAATATGAGGAGGGGCTGTTCACCATCACACACATTCCTTGGTAACAGGGAAGCTAAAGGGGCTCCTGCACCCAGAGGAATTTCATCCTTTCCCAGAGACTTCCTCCCTCCAGACTGGGCTGGTTGCCTTCTTTTTTTACCTCTGTGGATTCTGGAAGGAACCATGAAATGATCCATTTTTAAGAAAACTGTTTGTGTTCTTTGGCAGAGACAAATTTTGACTTTACAAATGTTTTGTTCAGCCAGGTCACTTCGCAGATCTAGTTTAACCAGGACAGATGAGTCTATGGTTCAAGGATACAGTAAATCTTGCTTGAGTGCTCCTAGTTCAGACTGAAAATAGAGCACCATGTTGTCCAGTGCTCCTCTGGGCACTTTGCCTCTTCACAAGTCTGGAATGCGTTAATGGCAGCCACCAGCCTGAATCTTTGGCTTGTCTGTCAGAGGGCTGGTAGTGTGGAACTGTATGCCCAAATGCTGGGCCCTGCAAGTCATAATTTTCCAGACATTTTTTCTCTCATTTGTAACCTACAGCTCTGAGACACAGTCATGATTATGTAATTGAGGCATTTGTGGGCCAAAACACAGGTCTTTTGAGCGGTGAAGTGGATAATAGGATGACAGACCTGCACTGACTTCTTGAGCCAGGAGTGATGCCTTTGTATTTACTGCTCCTTGAAAAAATATCTCTTTGGCTTTTTCTGATCTTCCTTGGAGCCATGAAAAATCTCACTGCCTGCAGTGTCCTGCAGCAAGGAGCTTCACAGATTATCATGCGTTGCATGAAGGAAGCTCTCTCCATTGTTTTGAATCTGACACTTGGTAAATTTACTAGATGTTTTGTAAGTTCTGTATCAGTGAGGCAGTGAGCATAATTTCCTATAAAAGTCTCCATACCTTTCATGATTTTGAGGATTGCTCTCATCTACTTTCTCAACAATGTCTTCTCCAGACTGAAGGGTCTGCTCAGTCACTCTTTGCACATAAGCCTTTGGCTTCTCCCTCCTCTCAGGATGAAAATTCAGAAAACTGATAAAGTGTTTGAAGCCAGGCTTGAGTAGGAAGTAGACTTCCACAAGCCCCACCAACCTAAATTATTCCACAGTTTGGGAAAAAGTCATGTGTGTGTTTGGAGGGGTGGGACTTTTTTATTTGTACATTATCTGTCAAGTTAAACAGATTTATTGCATTTATTAGTATGCTGTTGAGCAAAAACCTTAACAAAGCTTAGCTGGGGGAAAAAGAGCAGAGTGAATCAGCAGTTCCTGTGCTTTCCAATATTATCTGTCACATTACTGAAAAAAATATACTTTACAGTAAATATCAAGAGGTACCTACACAGATGATGTAATTAAAAACACTGATAAACATGGGATTTTTCATTAAGGCAGTTTCTAGTACCATCTTTTCAACTGCATGTTGTTTTCTTTGCATGTTATGAGATGTGACCCTAGAAAGCTCTTTTTTTTTTGCATTACTTTTGCCAGTCACAGGAGAAGCCACTGGCTATGTTCAGTCAGCAGCTACCCTGCAACATTTGGCAATAAGCTGAAGCACAAACCCCCCAGCACTAGTTGCTGTCATCTAAGCTGTGTTCACCAGCACAGTCTGAGATGCACCTGACCTTCAACTTCACACTAAGGTTCTAATTTGGGATTATTTATGGGGATTTCTTTGTAACAACAGTCGGGTTTCCATTTAGTGTTGTGGTGGTTTCAAAAGTGCTATGGATTTTTACCTTCTCAGGGAATACTGCAAAGGCTGATCTTTTCATCTTCTTCTGCTAATATTAATCTAGCATCTGCCTCAATAAGAAGCCTTTTAACATCATCATGCACAGAATCCCGTGTGATAAATGGTCTATGATATCCCGGTGTGGCATGCCACTGCAGCCACCTCCTCTCAGGGCTGCAGAGCCCTCTGCCACCTCCATTCATCTGATCCCTGCCACCTCTGTCCCAAACAAGTGCGACTTGGCAAAGGACTCCTGGGCATATCCTCAGTCCTGGGCCCTTCTCCATCTTTTCTGTTTTTTCCTGATGCATTCACTCATTGCACAAGTTGGCTCTGCTACAGGATCGCATCTCCCAGCTCCCCACCAGGGATTTCTTTGGCTCAAGGCCACTGTGTTGCCTGTCCCTGCCTACAGGCAAGAGACTTCTCACTTCTGCTCTACTTTTGGGTTTTGTCTCTGCCAACATTCATGATTACTGATACAGACTCGTGGTTTTTTTCAGTTGGGAAATCCTGGAATAAGGGAAAACCAAATTGTTTTTGCAGCTTGGGTGTTGGCCATGCACCTAACAGACCTAAAGTGATTTTTTTGCATGTGATATTCTGCACAGCAGGTAGTGGGGAGAAAAGCAATTTTTGTGTTCCTGGTTTGGAAACGTGCAGCTTAAATTATGTGTGAGTGGCAGGTCTGAAGCAAAGAAGACATGTCTTATTCAGCTCTCGCTCATGGAGGTGGGCTGTATTTTCTTGCTGCTAGTACTGAAAAAGAGAAGGAAAAAGAAATCATTTCCACAGCAGAGGGTATAGAATTTGAAAACACTTTATTTTCTTGCCACAAAAAATTACATACATATAAACCACTACAAATATATATATATATATATTTTTTTTTTTTTCCTTTTAAAGGATCTTGGCTGGAGAGAGGGGTGGGTTGCTAATGAGTGTGCTTTTCAGGATTACCAGTTTCTAACACTATGTGAGACTGTCTGGATGCTGTCCCCATGGTTCATGCTGTGCTGTTCCCATGATTCATGCTGTGCTGTTCCCCTCTCTGCCATCCCAACATGGCTGCACAATGGACAGGGACAACCAGGAGGGTTTGTGTGCATGGAGTCAGTCCTGTCGGTAGCAGCGCAGAGGCTCTGCAGTGGTGACTGCTGCCTGCAGACACCCTGCTTTTGCCCAAGAAGTTGAGCATCTTTTTGGAGGTTCCTTCTGGGGAAGGCAGCAACACTCCCTCCTGCAGTTCAGAGGGAAGACCAAGACCAGGTGAGTGCAGACTGCAGTGAGGTGAGGCACTGAACAGACTGGATTAAAACCATCCCCACTCTAACATTTGCTTATAAAATTACAGCTATAAAGAGAGGGTTTTCTAAATGCTTAAAACAACCCTGTTCTTGTTGGAGGAAGAGTGAGGGATTCCCCATGGAGAATGGAGGAGGGCTCCTTGTCAGCAGCAAGACCAGGAAAGGAAAAGTGCTGAGAGCCCCTCGTTTCCCTGTCACTCGTTTCCATCTCACTGTGCTGATGTTGCCATATGACTACTTGCAGACCAAAGAAGCAGCAGGGATGCCTGCGTCTGTGCACATTGAAGAGAGTAGCTTCATCTGGTGTCTCCTTGATAGCTGCTTGATGATAGCACCTTCCCTATGAGGTTCCACTGCTTTTTTTTTTTTCTTTTCTTTAAATATTTTCTGTCATTGAGAATATCTGTAGAACAGGGACATTGTGGCATTGTCACTTAATTGCATTCAGGCGCCAGTCCCTCCTACAGCAGTGTCAGGATCCCCATCTTTTTACAGGGCTAACAGATGGCTTTGCAGAAGATCCAGGCACTGGGGTAAGGAATGATCTGCAGAGGTTGCTACTGGAGGGAAGATAATGTTTTATACATGTCAGGCTGGGGCTCTGGACAAGGCAGACCTGATTTTTATTCTGGTGTTTTAATAGACACAGCAGATGCTGAATGCCAAATTACAGTGCCTGAGAAAAACAGGAAAAAACCCCACAATTGGGAGGAGGTTTATATGATGTTTGCTGCTCCATACTAAAAAGCTCAGTATGTATAGGTTCTAGGAATAGTTTCAAAAAGGCAGAAGTTTGGAATAAGAGATAATATATTTTATTAGAAAAAAAGATATCACTGGAAAAATTAGCAAAGCTTTTTTCACAGCTACATTGCTGCTGTACCATGATTCAGTTATTAATAAATATATTCTTAAATATATTCTTAAAATTTGAAAAAGATCTCAAGGCCCTCTGGAAATCGATTTGATTGCGCCTTTATTTGTGATGGTGGTTGCTGCTTTATAAATACACTCAGTGATGATATTAGCCTTGCTCTTTAATTGGGTACTGACTTCTTTCAGCAGGAAGTTGTTTCATGGCTGATTATACATGTTCCTTTGCACCAAATGACACTTTGTGTCATAATAGCTTCCATTTTTATTGCAGTATAATGTGAATGATCTCAAGAGGCTTCATAAATTACTGAAAGATTTACAGAAATAACAAGGTATTAAAAAAATCTTATGTATGAAGTCTGTTTTTCTGACTACTTTAGAAAGTACTTTTTTATTATTTAATATGTGTCCTTGAATTAATGAGGAATATCTAAGCTTTTTTTGTTTGTTTGTTTATTGCAAGGAACCATTGAATAGTCAGTTCATGAATACTGGGTGTCGTCTTAGCTTCCCAGCAATGGGAAGGATGCAGTCCTAAATAATTAGGAGAAAAGAGAGAGCCCACCTTCCCTTCCCTCTACAAGTAGAAATTCCAAAGAAGTTAAAAAAGAAATTAGTTTGGTAAAAAATACCTCCTCACTTAGTCTGACCACCTTTCCCTTTCCTGATCCCTTTGTTTTCTCACTTGTTCGTGGAGCTTTCCAGATTGTACAAGGCTTTGATTTCCCTAGAAAAAGTGAGCAAAAGCTTTTTACCTCCCATATTACTTTAATAATAATTCTGTCATATTCTACCTGATACATCATCAAGAAATGACACCAAAAAAAATTACAACCAGTTCAGCAGATGTTGGCAGTGCTGGCATGAATCCAGTTTGCACACGGCTGGACAACTGAGTAGCATAAAAACAGAGTTTATATATGCTCCTGACAATAGCTGAAGGCTCTCCTGGCACAGCCTGAAGGTGCATGGCCCATAAATATTTCTCTCCTGGCAGTTGCAATCTTGGCCTCCTGCTACAGTAGAGCTTGTAAAAACTGTAGACAGTCAATTGCTCTCCTGGGACTTACAGACTCCCCTTGCAGATTTCATGAGTATCAATCACAGGCATTATCTCATAAGAGTTACAGGTTACCAGCTGGTCTGGTGTGTAAAAGTGTTGCTTGCAGTGCTGGAGATGGTAAATGCCATGAGTTTTAACTATTTCTGTTTATGAGATATGCAAGAAAGTTACATTTTCATATTTTAGATTCTGTTAACAAGGCAAAGATCTGAGCTGCATGTCACCAGGCACACATAAAAAGCAGATTTTACCTACACAACAGTAGTTTTCAGAATGTTTCAGACCTTTTACAGAGGCTTCTAATAGAGCTGACAGTATCTGTATGACTCCAGGAGGTGATCAGACATGTGCTCCTGGCAAGACATCGCTTCCCTTAGTAGTACAGCCACCAACACCCTGGTTTAATGGAAAAAGACAATGAATGTAAAGGAAATGTGTCTTTTTTATAGATCAATCTGTTTATTTCAGACTGGTTGGTAGAGCTTTTTAAACACCCATCTGTCAGGAAAGGAACAAACTCTTCAATATGGAGAGCTTGCTATTCCACATTTCTTGGTGTCTTTCAGGTCTGTTCATTGCATTTGGTCTTGGCACATTGAGACTGCAAAGACATTTACGACTTCAGTGTATTTATACACAGAAAATAAAAATCTTTGAGCTCAATTTCTCCATATGCCTCTTTCAGCTTTCTATTATTAGAAGGCAAACATCTTGGATGTGTTACATTCAGGGCTGCCAATTGTCCCCATTTCATATTCTAGGTTGCTGATATTTTCAGGTTTGTCTTTTGGTATCTTTAGAATCTGCCTGGTAAAAAAAAAAAAAAAAAAAAAAAAAAAAAAAAAAAAAAAAGGCATAATTTCACTATTGGCTTATAAGAATAAATCATTAATTTTGATAAGACATGTGGAGATCCTTTCTGAGTAGGTCTCTGATTCACCTTTTGCCCTAAACCCTTTCAAGAAAAACATTTTCATACTCTTTCCTTTAGAAAATGTGGCTCCTTCCTGGTTTTGACAGGAAAATAAATGAGTTACTACTGTCTCCTCCACCCTGTTTCCCCAAAAGTAATGTTCTGCCCCTGTATGAGCAGAGGAAGATGAGAGTTGGGGCAGGGGAATCTGGTACCTGAGGAGATTTTCACAATTCATATCTTTCATTCATATCCAAACTCATCCTTCTCTCACTCCCTCTCAGAAGAGAATGTACTTTGAAGCCAGAGGACCAATACACTTCAAAAGGAAAAGCAACCAAATACCAATAATTTAAACTATACCTGAAAATTGTATAGAAAATAATAAAATCAAACATGTCTGCTACCTCATCAGCAAGACCATAGTGGTCTTTGCATTACTGGGAAAATCTGGGCACTGTCCCAGCCCTTGCCTTGACCTTTGTGTTCTCAAAAGACTGGACCCACCCAGGAAAGCAAAACGAAGGATATATCCCTTCATTTTCCTCGGATCAAGGGCCATCAGACTTGTGACACAAACAATGGTCCCACAGGGGCAGGATGAATGTGCCATGTGCTGAAGATACCAAGAACGTCACCCAACTCATGCCATGCACAAGTGTGCTGATCCTTGTGTTAAAATGATCCCTTTAAAATCAGGCAGCGTTTCAGAGCTGCTCTGCATTTGTAGATTCAGCTCAGTGCAAGAGGCTGAGCTCTCGGGATGCCCTGGGCTTGCTCTCCCTGTGCTGCAGGAGAGCTTGGCCAGGCGCTACCTGTACAAAACCCAGGTGTCGGGGTGCTGCAGAGCACCACTCTCCTCCCTACGCCAGCCAGAGGCATCTGGCAGGGCTTGAGTGAGGGTTAAGTGAGCTTCTCCCCCAGAGAAAGCACTTCCTTGCTGAGGTAGTAAATCACTGTCTTGCAGTGACACCAGTGCACATGAAGTGAACTACTTGTGAATTGAGTTGGTAAGTACTGATTCTGTGACAACTGTGCTACATGAATGCTTAAAGGAGCAATTTGAGATGAGGAATGTCCCTGTGGCAGCTGCTGTAGCACCTCACCATACCCACAGGGCTCATGGCGTAAAACAGGCAGCAGAGAGGGAACAGTATAATTTCTGTTTTAACCGTAATTCTAGTGCACCCCCTTGCCAAGGTTCACCTGAGAAATCAAAGAGCATTGAAGGATTACAAAAAGGTGATGAGCTGATTTTGTGATGAAAATTTGTGCTTTCTGGAGCCAGATGCCACTGAAACCTTGCAACCTTCAGTGCTGATGTGTGCTTCAGGTTTCCCTCTGTTATCTCTAGATCAGAGTCTCCACTTGTCTCATTTTAAAACATTGGCTGATCCACCCTTGGATAAATCTAGTAGGAAATTATGCATCTAGCCCATTAGAAGCCTTCTGCTTTCCCCCGGGATGCCCAGGAGATGTCCCAGCAGGAGCAGAGAACATCCATAAAATAAACACAAGGCTAAAACCAGGTGCTGCACTGGATGTGGCTCATCAGAGTCAGGATCTTTATGTTTGTCCTTTGCTCAGGTGCCAATGCACCCAGTTGCAGAATAAGACACATCTCCCGAGCATCATTTTTGACATTGCTTAAGCAGTGCAAGAGGCAAAGACACTTCTTCTAGTGTGGCACTGAAAGGTCTCTGGCTCTGCACAGTACTGGTGAGCTCCCATCTGCAGGGTGTGACTTGACTTGTTCTTCTCCAGGACATGTATGGATTCTCCTCCTTAGCTGATGTCACCCAGTTTGATCACAGTTCTTAGACAATGCAAGTGATCTGTGGGGTGAGATGTCTGTGAAACAAAGCTAAGCAGGACTGGGAATACCCTCTACCCCTCAAATCCTCTGGCTGTTTCTGGCACAAGAAAGTGCTCCACAGCTTTGGCCTGCCCCTGTTCCCCCATCCTTTCCAAGGAAACCAGAGTGAATGGGTGGCCTGTGTAGGGGCCAGATTGTAATGGAGGGATTGCCCATACTGGCAGACTGGAAACATTTCTAATCTCCCAGCATAAAAATAGCGCATCTATGCCCAGCACTCTATCCCCTAGTTTAGGAAATAAATCTCAGTGAAAGATACTACTGAGCTGGTTTTGAGATGATGCAGCTCCAGCTGGAGCTGTGGTTAAAGCCTGTTCTGCATCTCTTCAGAGATCGGCATGAACCTTCTGGGGGACTTCCCTAAGCACAAATATGCTCTCTGCTGCTGCTTCTGGCCACCTTCAGGGAAAATTCCCCAGACAACCAGTGCCATGGTACTACTACCTACCAGACATGATGACAAGTCCATTGCTCTCAGGACAGACACTGCCCACTTTTTTCTAGCCATTTTCAGCACAGGTCCAAAGATCTCCTGTGTTGCAGCTTGACCTCACGGCCAGACTTCCTGCGGTGTTACACAACCTGGAGAAGTCAGGCAGAGTCAGCCATCAGCAGCCCAGACTCTGCCTCAAGCTGATGCTACAAATTCATTCTTCTTTTTAAACATTTTTGCAGCTGCAGCCATTGCTTTAGGTGAATTACCAGATGGGACAAATAAACAATTAAATATTTCCCAGGTATGGCATGCCACAATTATACTGTCTGTAATGTTCAGTAATTGTGACTAATGCCTTGATCATAGAAGGTAGATTCAAGATTTTCCAGTTTCCTTGGTCAGGGGAGAGGCCTTTCATAAGCCAGGTTTTTTGTTGTTGTTTTTTTTTTTTTTTTTTTTTTTTTTTTTTTTTGTTTTTTTTTTTTTTTTTGTTTTTTTTTTTCTTAAGCCTCCAAGATCATCAAGTGCAACCTTCAACCTTCTCAGATTGTAATAGGCTGCAAACAACAGAACTTACCTTGCAGGATATGGTATCAGTACAACAGTATGTTATAATGACCTTGAAAAAACCCAGTGGCTTCTCTCTGTTAGGTCAGGCAGTCCAGAAGTGTACCAGCAATAATCAAGGGACTCATTCTCCAGCTAATTAAAGACTTGAAAATATAATTTCATGTTGTGATTGTTTGCAATTAGTCACAGATGTTCCTGATCACTTGCTCTGCCATTATTTTTCTACAAATATACTAAGAAATGCGTTTTCAAGTAAAATTAGCCCAAGGCCTAGAATTTAAGGTTAGGTTTGACCCAACTTCAGCTTTCATGTACTTTATCAAGAATTATTAACTATGGAAAATTGTTATGAATTTCTGAAGTATAACATGCACTTTACATATGCATGTTACACGGTTTATACTCTGCCAAATGCAGATATCCTCGGTGTAACTTTAGGTTTCCTTTGTAGTCAGCGAGGAGAAGTAGACAACTTGCCTGATCACCCCCAGATGTCTGGCTTGGAGGAAAATTAATTACATAAAAGCAAGATTTCATACTTTCTCTTAATTTCTCTGTACATAAGGAGCTTGGTGCTATCTTGAATTTAAAGATGTGCATTGCATACTGCTAAATGTGAGGTGAAACTGAGGAAGTACATGACCATCATGATTTGATTTTGGTGGAATGCCCAATTGCAATTTACACCACTGGAGTAATCTCCCACAGTCATATTTTATGGGGAGCCTAAGACCTAGAAGAGCAAGCGCAGTAGGGTATGGATTCTTATGGAACTTGGGCACTGACCTGCTCCTGTAGCCACCAAGGCAGGACAGCAAGGCTGTAGCAATGCTAGGGACAAACATTCACCCAAGAGGAGTAAACATTTACAGGGGGAGTCACCTGATCCAACTCAGGTCCAAGTCCATTGTCTAAGTCTATGCTGGTCACGCCAGTGAATTTCTGAAGCCAGTGAAGAGGAACATGCATTTCCAGTAGGGACTGCTTTTATCCTGAGAGTAGTGGGAATAGACTCCATTGGTGATGCCTGTTAGTGTCCATCAGGCCCACTGAGGCAGAACAGCGTCAGCGTCCAGGTGTTTGCAGTAGGGTGAAGCAATTCAGATGTTTGTAGGTGATATGAGAACTTCACAAGAATTTGATGTACAATTTTGAGAGTAAGTTCCTGTAATAATCCCTCACCCCAAGTCCAGACACTTCTACTTTTATTAAGCTAATGATACTCCTCCTCTTACAGGAGTAATATAGAGGAGACCAGTTCTCTGGTTGAACAGAAAAGCCCTGCCGAAATGTGTATAACAGTGTGGTATAATTGCCATTTTCCTTGTCTTTCCCATCCTCTTTCACAGGCAGGCTGTGGCTGGCCCTTACGCTCTGCATGCTGCTTCCCCTCATCTGACAATAGATATGATTTTTGTGGGGCAGTGAGCACATTTCTCTTTATTCTTAAGAAAATAAAGTTGTTATGGATAAAGTATTCCACTCTGTAGTTTTTTGACTGATAAAATTTCACCCCTAAACTTAAGAGCACATGTCCCTGCTGAATTGACTTGGCACAGAATGTCAGTAGTGACAAATGTAGTATTAGATCACTGTTGCAGGGGATGAAACCTTTCATCTGGATGGGAAAAACTGGATGGTCTTTGTGTGTTTCTAATAACTAACTTTCAATTTGATAGTACCAGTGTCTCTAGGCACTGGTTTGCTATCATTACTTAACATTATAGAAAGAACGGCCTGTATTTGCATTTAGGTCTTATACTTTGAAGGAGAAGTAAATAGGTATGTGAAGAAACAAAGTAGGATTCATAGCTGCTGTATATCCTACAAAATGAATCAAGAGTGCTTTTCTGCCCTTCCATCCTCAAAAAACAAAACCCCATGAATCTGGATAGTCTGGTAGAGAGTATCTGTCTTTAAATTAAAAAAAAAAAAAAAAAAAAAAAAAGGCTTTTACTTTACTTTCTGCATTTTTACATTAAGAACTGCTCATCTGAACTTCATTTAGAAGAAGTTATTTATGTTCTGTGGGATTCCATCAAGCTATGATACGACATTTACCTGAACAAAATGTAGCTCTTCTAACATTATCATGATGGCCAACCTTGGGGAGAAACTTCATTATCCTCTATTTACCAGCTGAATGGACATTTTTCTCTTGGTTTGACTGTTCTGATATTTTCCAGTAGTAGTTTTCTAGATTAATAGCAGTGTCTTCGATGCAGAGGGACTGCTGGACCAGGGTTATATTAGTGAATGATATCCTAGGCAGGGTTTAAAAGTCTTCAGGATACAAATTGCTGGTAGCAATCAGAACAGATTGTGTGTCATGAAGAGTCACATTCCTCTGGGCTCTGATTGTTGGTTTGAGGAAATAGCTTGGGAGAACAGTGAGCAAGCAAATATCTTGCTTCATTAGCACCAATATCAGAGCATGGTGCTAATGCAACACTTCTGCTCCTGGCACCTCAACTAATTTGAGCAAGATCAACACCAGCATTTTCTCACCTCACCCCATTCTGCCATATCACATACCGCAGACCTATACTCACTCCCCAGTAGCATCAGAGCTTTTAGATGTTTCTGGTTCTTCCACAACCACTGCTACTGCTGTAGTGGTCTGGAAGGTGCTGCCCCACAACCTGGTGGTTTTCCCTGAGCTGCCCCATGTGCAACAGTGCAGAGCCTTGGCAGTGAGGAAGGAGCTTCTGCCTAGAGATTTTAGTGCCTGGTGAGGAAGCTGTGCCATGGCCACCTGCCAGATATGCCTGTGGCCACCCCTCATCTGGAGGAGGTCACATGCCAGCCCCTGCTAGTCCAAGAAAGTGCAAATATTTGCATGAACACTAAGGATTATGACTTGTACCTTTGCAAGAATATTTGTTACCAAACTTGCACGACTGCCAACATTCCGAAAATCTGCTTTGCAGATTGGCTTCACCCCACCCATGCCAACCTTGCATGACCTGTCAGCCATGAGCAATGGTCAAAATGTGGGTCACTAGTCAAGGCTAGTGAGGCTCTATTTGCCAGTCTGATGAGATGTATGAAGTGATGGCTCCAATCCTGATTTGTCTGAGCTGTGAGCTGTTGGGACTGACAAGGACCTGCTCTGAGCACAGTCTGGGGGAAAGCAGAGAAGGCTACAATGAGGAAAAGGAGTAGAGGCAGAGAGGAAGATACAGCAAAGGGGAGCAAGACAAAGAGCTCTGGGGTATTTGAGGGAAATCACAGAAGGAAAAGGGCAGAGAGAGGAAGTAGCTTGGAGGGAGCCACAAATAGGAGACAGAGGCAGATCTGGGATATGTGCAAGGCAATTATAAAAGCACTATGTTGTTAAATCTGACTCTTCAGTGCCTTCATTACTTCTGTGTGTTGTGCATCACTGCTGGACTCTGGGGGTGGTACTGGTGTTGTTTTATTGTCCCAGAGACCATTTTACCTTCTGACTTCCTCTCTTCTCCCTCCTGATTTTTAATAGGCCAAGCATCCCTCTTGATTAATGGAGAGAATGGAGAAAGCGAACCTTTATAGGCTATTAACATTAATGAGAGCAATAACTAAGGGATAAGTCCATGCATGTTCTTTTGCAGAACTGAGAGCCTGAAAGCTGCCTGATGTTTCACATGTGGCAGAGATGAACTTGTGAGCAGAATCAACATGAAATAGCTCCAGACAGCTGTGTCAGGAGTAAATCTGCACACTGCAGCATCCCGAATAGCCTTGATAGCCTGAACATGCACTGACTGGCTGCAGAAGGAAAGATGAACCAAAGACACTGGCAGTTACGTAAGTAGAAATTGTCCCTGGTTGGTTAAATACCTTTGCTAAAAATGCCACCCATTTGCAGTTCATACAGACAACCAGCTCTGAGGCAAATTATTAGCAACATCCATATCCTACTCCACATTACTGCAAGGACTCCTTGCTTAATGAGTGTCATAGAGATTGGCATCATTATGCACAAAGCCATTTTATTTCCATTTGCTTGCATGGATTAACATATTTTGAATATCTCATGTAGCATTTGTGACAAGAATTGGGATGTGTTATTAGGATGGAAATAAAACCCTGACAAAATCAAAATTTGTATTACATGTGTGTTTCTAGGAGCTCCCCTGGATTGTTTTAGACACATATAAAGGCAGTTTTTCCTTTTGTATTTACATATTTCTCATTTCTATCAAAGTAATTAGTTTTATCTCCTACTGAAGACATGATCTAATTTACTCTGTAGGAAGCAGGAGAACACAAATAAGCCCAAATTCTAGTTAGGAGTTTGGTATGGGAAAAGCAAGCAGCAGCATGGCTGGCATTAGAGCTGTTTCTCTACAAGCCACTGTTTGGTGTTTCAGTACATTTGTAAACCCCAACCCATTCTTGCTGCTCTGCATGAGGGGAGACTGGCCCCGGGCACCCTATAAGCAATAGAGTGACCCAGACATCACCAGGGAAGGGTTGTAGTGCTGCATCAGAAGGCTACATTTCTCCCCCAGGAGTCGGGGTGCATCTTGTGCCTGCACCCCAGACACCACAGTCCAAGTGCCTTTCTCAAACCACTGAGCCCTCATTCCCTCATCCAACTTGAAAGGTCAGTGGCTGAGTGCCTGTCCTCTCTCACATAGATATGGATGCATAGTCATCAGTCTTCTCTGAAAGGCTGTCTTTCTGCAAGGAAGCTTTGGATTAATTTCCAGAGTTACATGAGATGATGAGCAGTATAATTCATAGTAGACCCTGGACATGAAGAACTTTCTACTATATGTAGTTAACTAACTTTATTCTAAGTAATTAAATAAATTGAATAGCTTATAACACCTTGTTCACTTTCTTTCCAGTTCATGTTGTGGCACTTGGAAGGCATGACATGCTTTGTATGCAGAGGTCAGCTTAAAACTGATGAGAATCCAGAGTAATTGTTAAATTGACACAAAGCAAATTATCCCTGTTATACATTTGTGCATCTGATCCCCTTGAGAGACTGTGTAATGTGTGTTACATGTCTCTAAGTTTTACCAAGCACAAGTTGTTCTGACCTCCCTTGCAAATCTTGTAGTCTCTGTTCTGTTCAAGGTGCTCGCATGAGCCGGATGTGCCTTGCTGTATCAGCACACGAGCTTTTTTCCTACACCATGGCCATCTGTTTCCTAATGATTATGTCTAGCCTGGGTTAATCTGCTCTATCAGGGTATGTCACAACCTAAAAACTGCATGCTTCCCGAAGATGGTTTCTCAGCTACTGTAGCTGATGGCCAGCCCCATGGAATCGGGCCTAGATGCCTGCTGGGAGACCTTTGAAGCTCCTTTTACACCCTCTGCTGCAGGGACCTGCACTACTTGAGTTATGCTAGGGGAGAAAAAAATTGCTTTTTCCCCCAGTTCTTTCTCAGTCTGCATATCCAGACCTCTTGATGCTCTGAAACAAGACACTACCCTATTTGCGAGCTTAGGGGGTGTTGCCTAAATGGCTGTGGGGAAAAAAACGACTCCAAGCCAAATTAGGTAGGAGATAAGATAAGGATACAAAGGTTTTAATGAGTCCCCAGGCTTTCTGGAATACCCCCAGCGCGCGCTCCCGAAATCGAGATGTTCACAGTTTTTATAATGATTTTCACCCAATCCCGTCCAGCCACCTCTCAGGTTCTGCCCCCGCCACGCCTCTTGGAAATTGGGTCTGGGGGCGTTTTGGGACCCCCTCTTCTTCATCTTCATCTTCCTCAGAGCACGTAATGTCCTTGGAGGCCTTCCAGAATTCTAGGCCTGAAGGTTGTTGGGTCTAGGCTATATCTTGTTCCGTAGGGTTGAGATGTTCTTCTATCCTTCTGCCTTGAAAAAGAGACTAAACAGGCTAAGGAATTTAGGGAATTGATATGGGAATGGGTAACAGGGGTTTGAGCTGGTGTGTTAAAGGTAAAGGGATAATATTGCTGCTACTCTAAAATCTACATTTACTACATAACTACTTCTAAGATCTACAAAAATTAAAAAAATCAAAACATCAAAACTCCAGGGTATCAGGGGAAAGTGATATCTAGGTGCCCAATCCACTTTAAAGCCCTTTTTGACCATCCTTTTTGCCAGCTGTTAATAAATCATGATGGCCTGGAGATGCATCTTGTCAGATCCCTGATCCCTGTTTAGATGACTCCCTCTTCCCATGGGATAGGTAGCACGGCTAACTAGTTGTGCTTTATCCTCATGTTGTCTTCTGAGATTGTCTTTAAAGCAACTCATTCCACAAGCAAAGAGAGAGGCGGCTTGTCCCCTCGTTGTGACCTGTGTGGCACTGGTTAAACAGGGTGTGAGGGGACTGCAGAGTCATGTGTTTAATTAAGATGATTTGCTTTCAAATGAAATCTCACCAGACTGTAGTGTATAAATGAGAGCAAGTCCTTTAAGCAGAGCCAGGCCAGCATGTGCAGACAATGATGTGGATCCTTATGCAATGAGCAAAGACCATTTTATCCTTTCTTTGTGTCCTGCTTCCAGGACTCAGTGTGAATCACAGACTTCATAGCTGTGGCTACAGGTATTTCTGCATAATGCAGCTGTGTTAGCTAAAATTTCAGCTTTGATTTGTTTGTTTTTGTTTGAATCAGTTTTCCTCTAAGTTGCCAGAGAAGATAAGATTCAACCTACAGATCCCTCCAGATCTGTACAACATAGCCACCTGCAGCTGAACTGCTCAGTCCAGGATCTTCCCATGACTCAGTGAGGAGGAATGGCCACAATGGTGTGTTGTTTGTCATGTGCCTGTGGATATCTGCTCTGGGACAAGATGAATCAGCCACCATGTGTGTGCCTGTGAAAGCACCTTTGAGTGACCAGCTCAGATGTGCATATCCCTATGGGACTGGAGGAACCCTACCCACTGTGCACCATATCTGTCTTATAAAGAAAACTTCTGGTTTGAGCCCCAACCACCTGAATTCCTCGGTCTGTTTATAATTTCAATTCTCGTCTTCCTTTGGCAACTATGCGAAGGTGTTGTGGTTTTGGTGGGCTTTTTTGTTGTGGTTTTCTTTGGGGGAGGGTTGGTTGGTGTTTGTTTTGTTTGTTTGTTTTGGGTTTTGTTTGTTTGTTTGTTTGTTTGTTTTTTAATTGTCTTCACTCTGTTAGAAACTTCTTGGTGAAATATCGGATTCCGATGTTGCAAAGTCTCACATAGCTGCCTCCTTAATTGTTAACTGTTAACTTATGATGCTTTATTTTTCCAGGTATCTTACTTCCAACACTGCAAATGCCTAAACAACCTTTTGGTTTTTTACAGAAAAAGAGTATTTTTGACATTTACTTTTTGGGTTTTTTTCCACACCCATCAGTTCTGTTAAGATTCTTAGAGTTTAGTCCTGTTAGTAAATGAAACAAACCACGTTATCTTACTTGTGGTTTATTACATTTGATTCCTGCAGTTTTGGGGTCCAAAAATACCTGCTCCTGAAGTACAGCACAGTTCACAGAAGAACAGAGATACATGGGTAATACACCCTACTTTTCCCGATTGCCCTGACATTTCAGCTGCTAACCCCTGTGGGTATTGAACTCTCCTTTGCTAACTCCCATGTTCAGGTTTAATGAAACATTTGGGATTACTTCAAAGAAGGCTGAGAAGAAGTGGATGTGCAGAGAGTTTTCCGAGCAAGAGCATTCAGGCACAATAATCCAACTCCATATGCATCTCTGTTTTTTTGATGGAGAGATCTTTTGTGCCCTCAGTGATGCTGTTTGCTTCTGGACATTTCTGCTCCTGATTTAAGGTCATTCTTATATTACTTTTTGAGTTTTAGTCCCTTTCCTGCTTTGAAAAAAGAAATACAGCAGAATATCTGAGATAACTTTTAAGAGAGCTTTTGCTACATCTAGTGGCAGAGTCTTTGATATGCCTGAAAAAAAGGCAATTTAGAAAAGAGCCAATCTCTGTTTAGAACTCTTACTCTAATGAAACCCAGTGTGCCTTCATATTGTTTTGTTTACCTTTGACTTTCATTGCAAAGCTCTAATATTATTGCCTGGCATGGCTTTTCTCAATTCTGGCTGTCATCTGAGACAGTACTAGTCTGGAGTAGCTGAGATTTTGATTCAGACCGAATTATTACTGAATGCAGAGAAAAAATAAATTAGTGTGTAGGTGTGTGTAAAAAAATCCCCTGCAGCTGTCGTCCTCCCCAGTGCAGTGCCTGTATCACCTAGGAGTGGTGAGAGTTCACTCCAGCTGCAGGAGGTTTTGCACCAGCCCTGCCCAGCTCTTGGGCCACTGCCTACAGACAGTGTGTGGTGGTGTGTTCCTCACGGGGGGAAGGGGGAAGAACAGAAGCATGCTTAGAGCAAGGATGTTTGCTCAGGAGGTAAACATCTGGATTCCTGTTGTTTCTATCCTTTTTATGAGGTGAAGTGAGGAACAGGCACAAGGAGACTGAGAACCACCTGGAATTTGCTGAAGGAGTGAGGATGTAGAGTCGAATCCCACAAGGCTGAGATGCAGATTGGTCCTAGCCAAATGCTAGCAAGAGAGAAGCTGTAGTAACAGCAACTACTCTTTACCAACTCCAGAGTACTCTGTTTTCTGAGGGAGTGTCTAACTTGCTCGCAGCTTTGCTTAATTCCACTGGGAACTGGATGCAGCCTTGACAGAACAGCACATCCTCCTGATTGCAAACTGGATGGGAGCAGGCTAGGTTGCTGCTGCCCATGTAGCAATATGAACTCTGAACAAGGAGGTTGGGATCGTGATGATAATATTGACAAAATAATGCAAACCAGAGGTAGTTGCAAATGTACTAAAAATATCATCACTGATGTTTGAAAAGTGGTTGATCCATATTTAAAAATCTGTATAAAAACCTCATGTGTTTTGAAGTGGAGTGATTGTGTAAAAAAGTGATATCAGATCTTATTATCCTGCTTTATCCAAGGCATAGTGCTTTACACTAGTAACTAGGTCTTTATGGTGGGAAAATGAGGAGCACATGCTTACCCAGCTTTACCCCGGAGCCATGGTAAGCAGCTCCTTTTTTTTTTTTTTTTTTTCTGCTTCCTTAGGGCTGTCTGGCAAGAGGACTGGAGGAATGCCATATCTGCTGCTGGCTCCTGCAGCACAAGGCAGCTGAGGAGCCATGGCAGGAGAGGGTGGCCTGGCAGCCTGGCTGCATTTGCTCTGGTATGTAGTTTGTTTCTCTTGCTAAAACTTAATTTGGATGGCTTGATTAAGCTTCCCTTGCAGCATCCTTCTTTGGCTTTGCAGGCTGGAGGACCTCACCATCATCAGGGAAATAGCCAGGGGAGACAGAAAGCCCTGGAGGAAGTTAAGGAGGGAGGGATACTTGTGAAAATGAGGGTAAGGCAGCATTGAACGTGAAGCTGGGGTGTGCAGACAGGTTTCCCCTTAGGCACCATGGTCCGGATATCTCGGTGGTGGGTGCTCCACATATGTGGCAGAGCAGTGATATCTTTGTGCTGGAAAGAGGATCCCTTCATAGTTATGACAAGAAATGCATTTTTAGACCACAGCATCCTGTGGAAGGGCAAAAAATAGATCACTGCCCCTGAAGAAAGCCCAGAGTGACAACTCAGCCACCATCAGTGGCAGAAGACCAGTGAGAGGACTCTCACTCCTTCAGCATTGTGGCAAGGGGAAGCTCCTATTCTGCATCCAGCTGCACAAGCAAAATTATTGCAGGTTTAGAAACATGGTGATGAACCTGGTGGCAGATATTGCAGTATCAGTTTGAAAGGTGCACACAGAATAAGGGAGGAAAAATCTAAGACCTTGGAGGACAGTTTAGACTGAAGTATTAGAAGTAAGAACTTCTACAGGAGCGTATGAAAGAACTTTAGAAAGTGCTCAAGGAAGACAAGTTGTGCATTATCACAGAATTGTGGAATCATAGAATGGTTTGGGTTGGAAGGGATGTTAAAAATCATTTAGTTCCAACTCCTCTGCTAGGGGCAGGGACACCTTCCACCAAAAGGTGCATTAGCATCCCAGTGTGAGCTGGGGGATGGCACAGATGAGGAGGCATTTCAATCTCAAGTTGTTACTTGCCCTTGTGAAATAACAGAAAATAATGAACAATTTCAACTTCAACAGTTCATGCTTGAACTTGTTTCAGTTCAAAAAAAATCCTTGATGGAAGGAATATCCATACCATTATCTACCCCTGGTGTGAAACCACAGGAGCAGAAAAGAATCTGTAAATTTCTTAACCCAGAGGTGATGATTTGAGAAGATAAGGTTTCTAGTATCAGGAATTATTTGTACGTGACAAGCTTAATCTATTCCTATAATATATGGTGGGAATCACTCCATTGCACTTGGAGCTGTTCAATCAGCCCCGTGCTGGGCAGCCTCACTCATGCCTGGATTTCACACCAGTGTAGAGAGATTGGCCAGAGATAACACTGTCAGAGTACTCTGAGCAGCATTGCAACTATTTTTTTTGGAAGCAAACATAAAAGAGCTCACTAGCTCTTACAAGCAAAAAAGGAAAACAAACAAAATGGAGAACTAAAAAGTATGAGGGTTTTTTCCCATTTATTTTGAGCCTGCTTCTTTCAGGTACATAAAAATTGTCACAAGCTGCATTTTTATTTATTTTTTTTTTTAATAATGGTAGTTTGTACTTCATTTCTATACAAGAAATACAAGGAGAAGACATGTCCAGTTTGGAAATGGGACCTAGTTTTACTTGTCTAATATCAATCACCAATTAAAAAATGTAGCTCTATTTCATGCCTCTCTGTCCTGTGCTATGGCTGATAGCCGTAGGTGAAAAATGATAACTAATTTCTCAAGTTTCCTGGTTAGCCCAGAAGTTTGAATACATCTGGCTTATAAAAGCTTCCCAGCTTTTTCTCTGAGCAGCACCAGTAGCTTTCCCACCTCCTTGCAATTATCGCTCTCTGTGTGTCACTGCTGGTCAGGTGGGAGCTCCAGCCTGGAGCAGGAGGCAGCACTTTGCACCACTGTGGGCTACAAACATTAAAGCAAGCCTGGACAACATGGAGATAAAAACACAGCTGGCTGAGCAAGAAGAAAGCAGGCATATCATGGCAAAGATAAACCCTTTCATTCACTTGTTCCTGAACTCTCAAGCTGCACATTCTTGGCTTGCTGGGCATGGGGACTTGCCCAAATGATAACCAAGGGATTTACCAGATATTCAGGGGGTGATTAGGAAAACTCTTGCTTTTACTTAAAAGTTTGTTCACTTGCCTCAGTGGGCATTTGGATGTGATAAAAAACTTTATCAGAAGGGCATAGCATAATAAAAATAAAAATAATAGCGGTTTGTGGGGTGGAAGGAGGTAGAGTTGTTCAGGCTTATTTTTTAAAGGTTAGGAAAATACACAGAGGTTATGTACTTTTCACCCATTGAATCTCTTCAGTGGTTTTTGATAGATGCAAGTTCATCTATTATTTAAGACAGAATATAGAATACAAAAATGATGCATTTTAAAATTAAAATATAAATTTAGGTAATTTTTAAATTCCCTTTGGCCTTTGAGATGCCTTCAACTTCTGAAACAGAACATGACCATCTCAGGCCCAGTCCCTCAAATACAAAGGATCACTTCTGGTCAAGCTGTATCGTCGTAGGGACAGACTGACATCTTTTCAGGCAGTCTGAATTTTGGCATTTCCTAACTTCTGAGCACTTAAAGATTTCAGTCTTAGCAGTCCTTCCAGCATAAATGTTCTTACACATAAAATGAGAATTTTTTGTAAGTGAGACTATTCCCCAAGATATATGTAAGACTAACCACTATATAGGTACACAAGAGGCCACAGGGACTGACTGCAGAAGTCTAGGAGGAGTTTGGCTCAGGTTCAATCTTAGGACAGGCATTTCCCTGTCCCTTAACGCACTCAGTTGTATGTGTTCTTCATGTGCTCTTAGCATTAAAACAAGAGGAAATAGCCTGAAGTTACACTAGGGGAGGTTTAGATTGGATATTATGAAAAATTTCTTCCCTGAAAGGGTTGTCAAGTATTGGAACAGAATGCCCAGGGAAGCAGTGGAGTTACCACCACACAGGTATTTAAAAGATGTGTAAATGTGGCACCTGGGGACATGGTTTAGTGGTGGACTTGGCAGTGCTGGGTTTTTGGCCGGTCTCGATGATCTTAGAGGTCTTTTCCAACCTAAGTGATTCTCAGATTCTGTGATTTGTTCCCACAAGGTAGAGCATCATGTCCCCAGCAACTGGCGTTTTAGCCTACTGGTTTTGCATGTAGCCATGGAGTCACATGGGCCAGTCCACTTCTCCTCTGGGCTGTGTTGTCATCTGGAGACACTGTTCTTGAGGCAGACTGTGAATGAACATGATCACTATAAAGAAACAAGAAGGAGCTGGTGTCTTTAGGGAAAAGTTTGAGAAAGAAATTTGCTTAACTGATATGATATATCTGCCTTTTTTATTATGAAGGGATTTTTTTAAAATTATGTTTGCTGATGTTTTGGCCTTATTAACAATGTTACTTAACTCAGAGCTCAGGTTATTATTAGCAATTTCATATTCTGCAGTTGGTAGCTTTCTTGACTGTTATTATTACCATTTTTATTTCCAAATCCTTTGAGATAATCTGAGACTCAGGGAAAGGCATCTGGCATTCCCTTATATCCTTTAAGGAAGGTTCTGTATTGCTTATTTATGCTTTAATTGCTATTTTATAGCTATATATTTCTAGGTGTCTTCTTATGGACCTATTCCCATATCATGAAGTCATTCTTACAGACAATCCAGACACAGTGATCTGGCACAAACCAGGTCTGCTCAAATGTTTATTACTGTGATTAAGAGATGAAGAAATAGCACAGGCATTTATACATATGCAAAGCCTTAATAGTTAAGCAGGCTTTTCCAAGAGCAGAGACACTAAGAAAGGCTGGTTTCTCTGGAGAAAGCTCTTTCACAGTCCCCTCAGATCTCTTCTCAAATCCCACATCATGCTGTCCACATTGCAGCCCTTCTCTACATCCTGCCCACATGGCAGCAGCAGATGCTGGAGATAATGGGGAGCAACTTCTCTGCAGATTGCCCAGCTGGTGGGGATGTTGCCTTGGCTGGTGGCCACTGCCTCTTGGAGGCATCATGAATTATCTCCCTGCATGTACCTACATGTCTTTCCAGTTCTCAGTCACTGACCATCACTGATGCTGTGAGATTTAGACCTCTCAGGTCTCTGCATCACTATCAAGTTTGACTTGAATAGTCTGAAGGCACTGAGTAGGTGCATGGAGGTAATAACCGTTACCATTAAAGCCCATTGTCTGACCTCTGGTTTACCTCATCAGCCCAGAGAAAGAAATAGGCACTTCTAGGTTCCCACCCCATCTCGGCAAGCTTCCTTGCCCATGTACCAGAACCACTTGATCCAGTGACTCTCTTTCAGATATCAGTTCAGTGGAGTGACTCCTAGAAGAAATGCATGAATTTCCATCAAGCTCTTCCTCCATGTACCTGATTGCATGTCTGGGAACAAAAGGAATTTGTATGCATGAAGAAATGTCTTACAGAATTAGTGCTTGGATTGTAAAAAGGGCCAGTCAATGAAATAAAGATCTGACATACCAGTTTTTTACTAATTATTTCTCAAGGTATCATTCTGAATCAACATCAAAAGTTTCTGGATGGTATTTCTTGCATTTTAGATACGTTTATTCCCAATGCTCCAGGAACTGCTTCTGTAGATTGAGCCCTCATTTTTTCCTACAACGACGGATTTTTTTCTCTCTGAGATGTGGCCTCTCCCTTCCAAGTTGTCTTTCTGACAGGGAAAAAATATCAGAAGAAATGCTGATGTTTTGTCTTCATGTCCAGAGCATTGAAAATGGGCCAAACACTCTCCACTCACTTTCTTTCATTTCTCAATTCTTTTAATTTTTACCCTTACTCCTTTAATGACCTATTTTGGTCCTGCTAGTTCCAAAGAGTCAGTGAGAAATGAAGGTCCGTGGCAGCCCCAATGCACTTCAGCAAAACTGTGAAAGTGTTTCAGGACTAAAATAGCAGCAGCTGTTTCAGATCAGGAGCTTTATTAGCTGAGGAAGAGGAGGGATTATTTTGTGCCTTCCCAGCAGCTCCAATAAGTTAAATTTTCCAGTCTAAGACTGTTCAGAGCTGATACAACAACTAAACCCCATCTCTGCAGCAGCTTTATCCATCAACACAAAGTCCAGACTGTGACCCCATAGAAACACTTCTTAGCCTCATAGAAGTACTGTCAGGGAAAATATATGTCTGAGAGATGTGTTTGACTTCAATTAACTGAACTTGATTGTGTTGATGCATGAAAGTTAAGCATTTATCCAGAAAGGTGATATTAGCTTTATAAATTAAGCATTTATCCAGAAAGGTGATATTAGCTTTATTTGCTGGCTGGATACAAAATCACAAAGACATGCTGTTTCATACACATGGGCAATTATGACTGGTGGGGATGCTGAACAGAATTATTGCTTTTTAAATGCCAAAGTGGAAGATTAAATTATTGTTTGTTGTTTTTTTTTAATTACAAAGCAAAAGATTGGTTTATGATACAATGCATTTTTTGTAAAATTATAACATATGCTAGAAAAAATTAAAGCTTAGTATACAAATATACAAATATACATATATACAAATATACAAGTATACAAATATACAAATATACAAATATACAGCAGGCAGGGAACAGGACCTAAAAGGTAAGATGCGAGTCTAAAAACAGTTTGTTGAACCTCTTCCCTGAGTGATGTTCCTGTGTGCTCTGCCAGCTGCCTCCTAACAGGTACCTTCAAGCTGAGAGGACTTCCCTGGATTGAGTACTGAGAAGAGTCCATCCCTTGGTCTTTGTGTAGCTGCCCCTGCAGGGGAATCAACATGAGAAGAGATGCAGATGTCTGCATGTGCATGGTGGCACCATGCCTTTGCCTCCAGGGGCTTCAGAGGCACTTGGGACTGTCAGAGATGGGACAGGACTTACGGAGACCTGTGCTCTTGGGGAGTGGTGGCTGCAGGGATGGTGGGCCTCTACGTGTCAGCTGAGCCCCTGGAGACACCCTGAACTATCATGGAAGCTCAGAGAACAGCTCATCTGGAAATACTTGTCCACACACTGGAGCTCTTGGCTGACTCCCTGTGCTGGGCCTGGCTGGGAACCAGATAATTTCCTCCGTAGAAGCCCATACAGTGCTGAGTTTTGGTTTTGGCAGTAGAAGAGTGCTGGTAACACACCAGTGTTTTGCCTGTTGATGAGCATCCCTTGCACTGCATTGCATTTTTCTCTTTTTTCCACTCTGCCTCACCAGCAGGTAGACTGGTGGTTGGCAAGAAGCTGGGAGGGGACACAGCCAGGACAACTGAGCCAGACTGGCCAAAGGATTATTTTGTGCCTTACAACAATGCATGCTGCAGTAACAGCTCAAAGAAAGGAGGAGGAATTGGGGACACTGGTGATTATGTGTCTCCCCAAGTAACCTTTACATGTGCTGAGGCCTGCTTTCCAGGAAGTGTCAAAACATGAGCTGCTGAAGGGATAAAGTGAAATGAGTCTTCTTGTCTTCCTCCTACCTTCTCCCCATCATGTAGGAGAGGGGAGGCTGAGCAGATGTGTAGGTCCTTGGCTGCTGGCAAGGGTCAACTCACCACAGCCCCACTCCTTGACTTTTGGGACAATTTCAGTGAGGGTGGTCAGGAACCTAGTCTCCTAAAAGTCATGTGTGATAATGGGCTCCTGCTCAACCCCTAGTTAACAATGGCATGTCAGAGGCCAAATTTGGGCAATAGGTAATTTCTGCTTTATTTCACCTGAACTAGCAGCTTTTTCTTGGCAGTTCTCCTCAAGGGGGACACAGAAGACACTGAAGTTGAACTGCCATGTGGTTTTATTGTTCTTTTTTTTTTTTTTTTTTTTGTTGCCTTATTTTTTTTTGCCTTTATATTTTCAGAATAAAAGATATGTTTTTAGTCTCCAGAGCTCTTATTCTCTTCTAAGCTGGTCGTTCCCAGTTGCTCTAGTGCTACAAGACATGGAGCACTGATGAAGGCATGTGGACCCCTGAGGTCCACATGTTGCAGCATGGTCCAGTGACAAGATTTCCATACACCAACCCCAATACAACATTTCTCAATCTTGCATGAACCTGTTTGGTACAAGCACTATCTGGATGTTGTGTTCTTGTCTAATGTCCACAGCTCCAGAAAGCTGCTGAATAATCTGTGTATTCAAAGAAATGCCACAAGAATTAAGTGATCACATCGACAAAACTGAAGCGGTTAATGCTTAATTCTTTGTGGAATAAGTTAGAATGCAAAAGATGATAGTCTGACATCCAAACAGACATATAAAATCTGTCCTCAAAGTGCCTATTTCTTGCCTTTAGTTATAAAAGGTGTCAGACAAGTCCCTCGGAGACAGAGGCCAAATTGCAATCCCCTAAATTTGGGTGAGTTGTCTGATCACTGATATGAAGACTCTAAGGGGCCCAGGCAAGTTATGAGCATCTGGAAGACTTTCTTTGTAATCTGTGTTTACTCTATGGTCACATAGAGTTTAGTTACATTTTACAGAGCATCTGGGTGTTCTCCTGAGCTCAGTGATCTGGCAAAGCTTGTTCTGGCCGTTTTAACACATTAAATTAATTACAAACTTTGTTGTCAGAGAAAATATGGAAACTTAGACAGAAGAAAAACAGTTCATCTAAAGCCACAGGAAAGAGGCAATGGGAAGTGGAAGCCAAAACGAAAAAAAGTGGGAAAAAAAAAGCAGCCTAAGATCAAATGGAAAGGAAAAAAATGACCTGAAAGTTTAATTAATTGTGTTTAGAAAGTGAAGATGAAATGAAAAATGAAACAAAGAGAAGTACTGGCACTAGAGAGAGAGAGAGAGAAGAAAGATGCTGGGAAGAAAGAAGCTTGGTAAATTAACCAATATATGCTGCAGACAAATTCTTTCAGCAGGCTCAGAGAATCTGTCTCCATTAAAGTTTCATGGTGAAGGCTCAGAGGGATTTTCAATATTTAAAAAGTGGTTTTGAAGGTAGCTAAGAGGAGATGCCCTGGTAACTCTTGAAAGGCTAAGGCATTAAATTTTATTATGTCTTCAAACAGCATGGGACAGCGTCTAACTCTGGGTTACTCTAAGAGAGCACTCATGTCTTGCTGTGCTCCTTCCTCTCATTAAAATGTCCCTATCTGAGGTGTTTTACATTCTCTGCTTCTCTCTGGTGATCACTGGGGAAGATGAGACAGGTGCAGGAGGGTGGAAGGAAGAAGCTGGGAACTGTAGGGCTGCAGAAACACTGCTGATCCACCACCTCACACCGCTGGGGTAAGACCCTCTAAGCCCTTCAAAGAGGCAGAAGTGGAAGGACAAGGTCAAGACAAAGGATTTCACCATGTGGCCCCTGACACAGAGAAGGAATACTGGTTTAATTTGTGCAGACAGGAAAGATGGATGCCATCCTGGTGACTGGGAGGTGGCGGCTTCTACTGCCCTGGCAAGAGACATGAAGTCCCGGGGCAGGAGCTGTTTGCCCATCCTTGAACTCCTGTCTAATGAAGGAGAGTGAAAGCCCAAAGGGAAAATAACTCATCAAAGCCATTACAGTCAGGCTCATCCCACTTCCTCCATGTGCTTAGGTGTGGGTCCGATAAAGGAAGGAATGCTCTGAAGGCAAGAAGAGGAGCAGCAGCCTGGCAGAGGGGTGGGACTTTGCATGGAGGAGCATCCGTGCTCCCGAAACAAAGCCTGGATCCTCGCCCCTGGCTGGTAGCAGCTGTCAAGCTCTTTCCTTCTTACTGTACTCCAAGTACCAGACCAGCAAAACAGCTGCTTTAAAGTTACAAAATAAGACGGTTTAGTCGAGTCGCGCACTCTGCCTTCTAATCCTCAGTGCTCAGGGGCTCCTGAGATGCTGCCCTCTCCCTCCGCACTCATCCCCGGTGGCACATTTGAGGACACTGCACGCTTCCGGGGGGTTATAACACTAAAAAAGCCTAGCGAGTTTGGTGCCGGCGCGTTCCCCGGTCGGGAGCGATGCCCGTCCCGATCCCCGGCGCTCCCGGCGGGTGGCAGCACCGGCCCGCGGCAGAGCGGAGCGGCCGGCAGCGCTGACTGCTGGCTCTGCCGGTCCTTTCCCTGCCGTGGGGCTCGTCTGATAACTTTTGCACTTCTTTTGCGCTACCCTGAATAGCAACGACTTTGAACCACTTCTTAGAAATAAATGTTGTACGTGTCACGGTCCTTGTCTGGACAGCACGTACCTCTCCTGCTGCCTCACATCAGAGCCTGTGGCGTTGCAAAGCATTTGCAGGCCCCAGAAGTTTTTATGTCGACTGGCAGTTACACAAGTTATCCCCTTTCACAATAAAAGCATTGGGTCCAAGATTATAACAGCTATGTTCAGACACCTATCTGCACACTAAGCACACCTACCATCACTAGAGATCTTGTCAATGCAGCCCACTGAGCTCAGCTAGAGATTTGGAGGATTAGCCTGATAGCCTTGGGGTTGGCAGCACTGCTCCCCTGATCACAGCACTGCTTGTAAGGGGAGCTTAGAGGCTGAGCTTGCATGTGGAAACGAATAGGCAGGCTGCTAAATTTGGGGAGTTTCACTGAATATTGAACTGTACCGACTTCTGGACAGAGTTATCCCAATCTCTCACATCCAGGCAGGGCAATGATGTAACACAAGATGGTCCCACTGGGTTGGCATCAAGCAAAAGGTGGGCTCTACTCAGCCAGTTTTTCAATAAATTTAGGCCCAAACTCCACCTGCATTCTGCCTCTGGCAGATAGTTACTGCCAGATGCAGGGGGAAGACTAAGGACAGACAAGTGTCTGTAATACCTCCCTCATGCAGCATATCATATTTTCAGCTCAGAGGCTTTCCCTTGGCTTGTCTGTTTGGTACCTTCTTAGCAGATCCCTCTTCCAAGTGTCTATAATGAAGGAAAACACAGGCCAGGCCATAAGATGGGAAGGAAGATGTAGCGCTGAACACTTTCGCAGCATGACTTATCTGGCCTGAATATAAAAAAAATCCAAGCTGTCATCTTCCACTACACAAGGAAAATAAAGTGGTAGCTCAGATGCAGAGGTCTCCATTTGGCAGGTGGGATGAAACCCATCCTCACTGAGTTGTGGACTCAATAAAGGCACCTCTGCTGGTGAGCAGCCACTCTGTTTTGTGCTGGATGGTGCTCTGTAGCTGCTGCTCATTAATGATTTTTATATTACATAATTTTCTTTGAGAAAGTATGGAAGAGGTTATCTGTTTAATGGATCACAGGGAGCCATGAATGCCAATAAAATAATAGAAGTAGTAAGTAATTGTTCTTACAAAAGATGATTCAGTGCTTGCCTGAAAAATTAAGTATCATAATTATTGAAATTCAAAAAAATACAGGCAAAACTTGAACTGAAATAGCAAAATGCACTGAATGTGTTTCAAACCTTTTTCATCATAACCTGCCTGCTGAGTCACAGTGACCAAAACTGAAACCTGTTCTCTTTTGCATGGCTCTTCTGATGGGTAATTCTTTCCTTTTGATATAGGTGAAAGAAATTTTGGGTATCTTAGATCCCTTCCCCGATAAGGAAACAAGCAGTGGCATCCTTTCAAATCAAGTGGCACATAGTAAGGTTCTGCTAAGAGAAGGCTTTATCTGTCTCCCAGCCGACTGTCCTCCTCTGGGTTTCCTATTCAATGTCTGGACACCAGGTATACAGAGACAGAATGAAATGACCCAAGAAACTGGTCATTATGAGGGAAGGACAGACTGCAATGCTCTCCTCCAGCTCCTCTGCTTCTCCATGACTGAGCTCACTCTGTGTTGTCCCCATGAGGCAGTGGCGTGTGGCTTATGGATGACACAAGCAAAGGGACATCTGGGGTCTCTGCTGCTACAGAGCTCAGCACAAACATGACAAAATCTCTGGCAAAGCCTGAGAACTTTAGTTCAAAAATGACTAATACTGTTTCAAAGTAGAAGGTAAGAAATGATAACATAAGATTATTTGTTGTCTGTCACAACAGTAGGGTCATCTTTTCTCTCTGATAAACTGAATGATTTAGACTCACATTATAACCTCTGGTTTGAATTTAGGGACAAGTATTGTCATATCAGCCTTGTACCAAGGCTCAGAAGCCACTTGTGGCAGCAGTGAATCAGTGTTTTACAGAGCTGGATGGGCCAGATGAGGCTGCAGGATACAAGCAGCAGGGTCAGACAGATGCTCACTTGCATTCCATGTTTGAGACGCCTTGGAGCAGGGGACAGTATAAACTCTAATCAAGCTGCATTGCCAGTGACAGGAACAGACCTCATTCCAGGTACTCCAGAGTTTACAGCCTCAACAGTGGATTTAATTATCACTTTACTGGCTTTAGGTGAGCTGTGAGACTAATCTAAATTTAACACACATTACAGGGTCGGCAGTCGCTTTACAAGCTTCCTCAACAGGCAAGTGTCAAATTAGGGCTATACCAATAGATAACGGGAGAAAAATAAAGCCATTGATGGCCACAGATTTCCCAACTGATATCTTTACACTCTGCTATAAAAGCCTATCACCCTTCATTTAAAGAAAGTGAAAACTGTTAACATGTCTTTCAAATGATAATCATTAGGAAGGAACTTGAACTGAATATAATTAGAATCAAATAATGTGCACCTTTTATTGAGGAGTAACAACACTCAATATCTTCCACTATTTACAATTCCAGATAATGTGTGCCATTAGTTTGGGATCAGATGTTGGAGTCCCTCCAGCTGCTGCAAGACTTCGACTCTGAGCATCACTGGTGCCATTGGGACCCAGAGCTGCCTCGGGGAGCTTGGTTTATAGCAGATTTTGAAAAATGCAATGTTTTGCTTTGACACAAATGCTCCACCTGCAGACAGGGCAGCCCAGGCTTTACACCTCGATTCAGCAGAGCTGGCCGGACGTGGCAGCAGAACTTTGTGTGCCATAAAGGGGTGGACTTTGGCAAAACTCTGCCCTTGGACTTCTAAGCACCTGCACCCACTGACCTGGCTAAGAGGTTTTCTAGGTCACAGTGCCCATGAGACAGGCTGTGCTCTGCTGGAGGGTTTCTCCAGGCTTTGGGGGACAGCTCTG
This sequence comes from Pyrocephalus nanus, assembly GCA_038380795.1. Lineage (NCBI taxonomy): Eukaryota > Metazoa > Chordata > Aves > Passeriformes > Tyrannidae > Pyrocephalus > Pyrocephalus nanus. Next base: position 46,703,968 of record CM076259.1, read on the forward strand.
AGCAGTGCAAGCCCATCACCAGCCTGGAAAAGTCCTTCTATGGTCCTGCTAATCTCCCACACATGACATCCCTTCCCTCCCTACCAGGGCTTGTCTGCATGACCAAAACCCCTGCCAGGCAGCAGAAAACAGGGATGATTCCTGCACAGTCATCCTTGTGTTTTGCTCACACAGGTTCCTCTTTCCTGGTTGTTTCTCTGCTGGACAGAACCCCCTCTATTGTCACACATTTAGTCCAAGCCAGATGGCCACCTGAGCAGTCAATGGAGACATACAGGTACCTGGTCTCTGATGAACTGTCCTCATGACTTGCTATCTCCCTTGCTTGCTCAGAGAGCTCAGATGACCAGCTTAAGGCTAAGCATCTACATTTTGCCAGATTGAAGTTAGCCTTCTAGTGAGATGGAGAGGAGAAAACTACCTAGCAGGCATCAACTACACAGGTCTTAGGAAAAAAAAAAAATATATAGCCCTCTTTATAGAATATTAGCATCACAGAATCATAGAATATGCTGAGTTGGAAGGGACCCGTCAGGATCATTGAGTCTATCACCTTACCCTGTTCAGGACAGCCCCAAGAATCACATGTGCTTGAGAGCATTGTCCAAACGCTTCTTGAACTCAGGCAGGCTTGGTGCTGTGACCACTTCCCTGGGGAGCCTGTTCCAGTGCTTGATGACCCTCTGGGTGAAAAACCTCTCCTTGATATCTAAAGTAAACCTCCACTGATTCAGCTTCATGCAATTTCCTTGAGTCCTGTCACTGGTCACCAGAGAGAAGAGACTGGTACCTGCTCTTCCACTTTGCCTCACGAGGATGTTGAAAACCTCAGTGAGGTCTCCCTTCAGTCTCCTCTTCTCCAGGTGGAACAAACCAAATTACCTCAACTGCTCCTCATAAGGCTTCCCCTCCAGACCCTTCACCATTCCTGTGGCCCTCTGTCCTGGCTTAAGTCATGACACCCTCCTTTGGATGGTCTGTAATAGCCTAATGTCTTTTTTATATAGTAGTGCCCAAAGCTGCACAGTACTCAAGGTAAGGCCGTGCCAGTGCTTTGTACATAGTATTGTATAAGAATACAGCTAAGCCTAGCGCACAGCATACCCAAACTAAACTATGCTTTTATTCCCACCACTCCTTTATCCAGACCGTTGCTACTCATTGTACTCTCCTCATCACTTCCTCTCCTTCGCAGATCTTAGGAACCCTTTCTGAACCACCCTGGTTGTATATCTACAGGATCATCATGGAAAAGAGAGATGCTGGTGCTGCCCTGGATCTTTGCAGAGGGACAACTTTAGCTACCCAAGGATTTGAAAGAGCTGAGGTGGTTTTTTGACTCTCAGTTACCTGGAAGCTGAAAAAGTAATCACAGCCAGGCTGCAGAAATGGCCCTTGGGTGAACTCCATGCTCCGTGTCTATTTGCATTACTGAGAAGTGCTTCTTATCTTTTGGACTTTCAAACAAAAGAGTTTAAAGAAATACTGGAGTGAAATTATAGCTGGTGATGATTAAGGCACTATATTTGGGCTTCACTGTAACTTAAATGTCAGATTATAAACTCTGAAATATTTTTTACATAAACTTTCCCCCATAAACAGTGAACTAAAATAGACAATTTGTTCCGTTGACTTCAGCCAAGTGTGGCACAATTCTGGTTACATGGCTGTCTAAGAGGACAGCCTCAAACCTTGAATTAACCAGGAAAATACGGACAGTCAGAGAAAACAGCCTGCTGAATCCCCTTGTTAGAAGTCATTGGCTTCAATCATCATTCAGATTGTTGGGGGAGTTGCTGTTTGAGTTTTTTTCAGGAGGACCTCACAAAATTTCAGTCATGTGAGACCCAGCACCTGAATTGAAGTGTCCAAGGGGAAATCCAGCTTTGAAGGGATTTAATCCTGGGTCACAGGTAAATATCTTAGGTAAAACAACACAGATAAAGTTCTGCTGAGCCAGGACTTGGGAAAGACAGCATGGTTATCTGAACTTCATTTATATAAAGTCTCTTGTTGTTTGAGGTGGGATTATGTTGTCCACCTCATACTGAGAGAGGGGATTCTGTGTGCCCTGATAGGCTTAAGGCGCATGACCTAGCAACCACAGTTACATCTTGGGAAGGCAAGTATCCTTTCCCTGGAGAGAAAAGTAATTTAGAAATTAGGAGATCATAAGATTCAGGCTGTACAGCTCATATGCAGTTATAAAGAGGAAAAGCACATGGAGAAAAGAAAGATGTCATAATTTTGTGGAGATGCTGAGGTACAATGGTGAGGCAGTGTGACATCCCCCAGGCAGTTATGAGGATTACTTGCCTTCAGAGCTTTCCCAAAGCCTCTGGTGACTGGTGTGATGTACAAGGACAGGTATTTTGGTCACTTCTATGACTTTTTATCAGTCATCTCTTAAAATCCTGCTGGTTCTTCACTGCAACATAGGAATTTGGAGCATCCCATATCAATCTCCATCTCAGCTCTCTGTAACTGTGTCCAGCAGAACATCCAAAGTGAGTCCTCAGGCCAGAGGGCGAGTAGCATAGCTGGACTGAGTCCCTACAGATAAAAACCCTGCCCCCACAACACTGCTGTCACATCTATGCTTCCCAGCAGGAAGTGCCCCAGGACGGTGCTCCCCCTGAGCCTTGCCTGGGCACTGTTTGGGCAGGATAAGGTTGGCAGTTACCCAGTGTGGACAGAAAAAAACACTGTGAGAAGCAGAGATGTGTTAGGGCTTGCCCACATGAAGAAATTAATGTAGAGCAATCAGGGCATGAGTTATGGCCCCAGCAGCCACTGCAGCAGGGAAGGATGTGCAAAACCTTCTGCAGGCTGAATGGCTCCAATTATTTCATCAGAGTCTGTCACACAGTGTTGTTACGCTACAGGTTCTCCATACAGACTGTTCACCTCCTCCCCATGCCCAGCTCAGTCCCAGTCCTCACTTGGAAACCAGAAGTGGAAAAAAGTCAACCATCCCTGTTTAATAAGTTCAGGAAAAATAAAATCTGATGACTTGGGGATGGTCCTGTGTGGGGCCAGGAGCTGGACTTGATGTTCCTTGTGGGTCCCTTCCAACTCGGCATATTCTGTGATTCTGTGCCTTAAGCTGGAGTTCCCAGTGTTTCCAAAACAGCATTGTACCTCCACTTGTAGGCCTGATGGTCTTTTTTGTTGTAATAAAGAGTTGCATGAAAAAAACCCAAACCAAACCAAAACTCTGAAGAACACTGAACAATTATTCTTAATCTCTTTTTGCTTCACAAAAAGCCCAAACCAAACCAAACCAATGAATAAAACCTTTTCACATAAACAGCATTGAAAGAAACAATATGGTGTGGTTACAATTAATTTTCAGCTTATGAAATCACCTCATGAATGAAATTTGTGTCTAAGTTGTATAAGAGCCAAGAAGGGAGAAAAGATTATGCTAGTGAAGGGAGAGAAGATTTTTATAGTGTTTGCTGCTTGCCTTTCATTCTCTGAACAACAGAAGGAGATTAATTATATTGTCACAACAACATTAATGATGCTGTAAAATCATAAGGACAAAGAGAGCCAGGATTTGATAAAAGTGAGATTTACAGCTGCATCAGTCAGTTTAATGATCTTTTATTAGGCTTAAACTAAGCAGTAAGACTAATCTCCATTTAACATGTTTTACAGGGTCTGCAGGCACTTTACAATCCTCCTCCATTCAGAAGTGTCAAATTATGGCAATATTGATAAAAGAGTGCTGTGAATGGTTGTCTAGTCAATCCCCAAAACAGTTAATATCTTTCTTTACTGCATTGTAAAAGCCAATTACTCTCAAGTTTTGGAGTGGAATTTGTGAACCGTAATCTGAGTTGATAATGTTTAGGAAACAAATTCGAAGAAGATAAAGATCTGTGTCCACCTGCCTGAGCTTGCTATAAAAGACGGTGCTGGTACCTCTGTGTTGGCTCTGCTGCCTGCCCTCCTGCCCTACCAGACCCCGGACAGGGCTGCTTCTCCTGCAGCCTCTCCTAGGAATGAGCTTTTACACTGCACAGAAGAGAAGCAGACCCGAGCAATGCCAGGGCTCAGCAGCTATCTTAGCAGCTATCTTAGCACAGGGTGCTCTGCAGTTCGGGATGTTGGAGTCCCACGGTCCATGGGGAGCAGCAATTCTCCTTTTCAGCTGATCTCTGGGGCTGGTGGTGGCCCCACCAGCTCTGCTCAGCTGGTGACCCTGCTAGTGTGGGCATGACAGCTGCACTGCCAAACGCCATGCAGACCCTTACCTTTACTTCCCACATCAGCAAAACTATGGGGATTAAGTAAATATTTTGAAGCCAGCTGATTACTGCAGTTAAAATTTTATGATCAACATTGTTTAAAGATGAGTTGTGAGCAATATGAAATGTTTCAAACAAGGTGTTTTGCTTCTTTTTTTTTTTTCTTTCCAGCCCCTTTCTTGGCTACCAGCAGCTGTTTCTCCATGTTTTGTTTCTTGATGTTGTATTATTGGACCCGTGGTGTAACACAAAGTCCAGCAAAACTATGACAGACTATATATGTACATTTTCTATGTTTTTTTAAGCCAAGTCCCTTCAGGTCGCTAGGCTTGATTTTGGGCTCTCCAAAACTTTGTAGCATTACTTACTTTCACAAATAGAGGAGTAAACCCAACCATCTCCACTTGATGGGCTCTTTCATGGCCACCGAGCTCTGCCTTTCTATATAAGTATCTTTCTTTGAGCTCTACAGAAGTAAGCTTCTGGCATTAGCATCAGAAGAAAACTGTTTAAACTTGGACTTTTTTTAGTCTTTGATTCTCAGTGAGACTAAAGAAAATGTAACTCTCAAACCAGATGGCAGCTCCCAGCAAACTGCACATTTCAAGCCTGAGAGAGTCCCTTGTTTAGCCAACTGTTTCTTGACACTTAGCAGAATAAGAACATCTAAATCTTTCCTAGTGAGTTCATATTGTTTTTCCCTGCTCTCCAAGCAGAGCAATACCAATGCCTCTCAGGCCAGGTGCGTCTGGCCCGGAAGAATCCAATTTAGTGCAGGCTCTGGCTCTGAGCACTTGGTGATCAAAATTTAGATCCTACTTCACCTCTCTATTTTGTACTGTTGCTGTATTTAAGGGCTGTGGGTAAATCTATTATTTGACCTGTCTTTTCTGCTGGTTACAGTGTCTCTGAAGGTAATTTCTGGGATACTTTAGTCTCACTAGGCTGCGTTATTGGGCATTTTATGACTGAGTAGTCAGGCTTCCTGGGAAACAAACTTCATGGCACAGGCATGTTCTGTGTCATTGAAAGACAGTTCTTTTGCTCATACATTGCTTAAAAAAGTCAATGAACACAGAATACTGAGCCCAGTGTTTCTACAATATTCTATTTTTAGCTGTCTCAAAAAAATTTTGACTAATAATTGAATAATCCCCTGACAAGAAACTAAAAATATTTCTCTTCCTAAGCTTGGAAAAGAGACATACATTTTTTTTTTTTTTTTACAATTACTTATAAAGTTTACAGCAAAAAATAGCAACAGAAGTCAACTCTTACAACTTGCAATTGTGTTTGAAACACACTGCAGCCCTGCCTTGTCACCTTCTTTAGCTTGCTAACACATATAATACCCTAATAATACCATGGCAGGTATAATGTACTTCTGGCAGCACTGAGTTGCCCTCTCAGATTGCAGCCTGTAGGTCCTGGGACCAGATTGCCCAGCTGAGGAGACAGTGCCTGTGGTGCAGGAGGTCTTGGTGGACATGCCTAGGAGAGACAACTTCTTCTATAGGACAAGCACTCTCTCAAACCCTGGCTCAAACCAACCCCAGGACCTTCCTGTATGTTGAACTGTTAGAAAGTCAGATGTGCTAAAATCAGACGATTTGTGCCTGACAGGCTTGGCTGTCCTCTGTGATGAAGCCCATGTTCCCAGTTATCTCCCCTTGCCTCAGCTGGTGGGACAACACTGGTCAGCAGATCCCAGCCTGGAGGATTGCAGATGGAAGCAAGACAGAGCTCAGCAACAGCTCTGCAGCAGAGGGAGGCCTTGTGCACCAGAGCTTTGTAAAAACTGGAAAGTTGGCAATGCATGGTGGTTCCCATCAACATAACCCTGTCAAGATCAGTGATCCCCTCACTGTGCCTCTGTCCAGGGACTCTTGGAAGAAGAGTTTTCAGTTGAAGAGGTAGCTCACCTTATGATGAAACAAGGGTCTCAAAATTTATTGCCCATTTCAAGGAATTTCCACTAAGCCTAGGGGAAGGGGTGTAGAAATTGATAGGAATTTTGTCCAAACAAGGTCTTCAGGATTGAGCCTCTGTCAATAAGTCCTGCAACGTGTTTATTCATGCAGGAAACAGGGAAAAAGTCAGTTCAGGATTCATATCCATCTGATCTTATCAGGGTGGTAAATCTGGTCTTTGATCTTTTGTCAGTAACACAAAGTTGGAGGCAGCCACCACCCTGCTCAGCCATGCAGTCATCAGGGTCTCATAAAACATTTATGAAACCTGTCATAAACTGGCCTGATAAGGAACAGGACATTGGGTTTCAGGAGTCAGCAGCTTCTTGGGGAAGACCTTCCCTCTAACTCCAAAGCTCCTTTGTTTAAATAGCAAACATAAGCCACTGATTGCACCCTGCCATAAAAGCTGGGAGCAGGGAATTTTCACTAGCCCTGCTGCCTGATGAATTTTGTGGCGGGTACTGGCCTTCACCATTTGCCTTTACCACTTGCCAGCCCTAGGGTTGGAGGGAAAAGAGTTGAGGAGGAGAGGAACTGGATAAAATTATAACTGAGGAAGGGAGAAATAGAATAAAATTTTAACTGAAATAATGAAGCCCCCCTCCTATTCCCACCTCCTCCCATTACTTGCAACTATGACTCACTATGCCACTTCCTTACTTTCTTTATAAGAAAATCAAATTGACCTGCCTTGTATCTTTTCTGTGCATATGTTTTCTTTCGCATTTTATTCCAAAAAACTCAATCCCTTATAGAAAATGAGGTCTCCCCAGTGTCCACCCTGGCACATCCAAGCCCCAAGAAAAGGATCATCCTCCAGTGCTGCATAGGGATTTCTGCCCACTTCAGCAGCACAGAGCACCTCTCAGCAGCACAATGTCCCCAGTTAGCACCGTGATCTTCCTGAGCTAGAAGTTAAGTACTGTAATGCACATGGGACCATTTGATCACTTACTGGGATATTTCTTGTTCTTTGGAACAATTATGGCCTGGGAGATGCAGTTGGAAAAGGAAACTGCTGCTAGGGTCAGGTGTGTATGTGTCACAGTCTGGTTATTTACACAGATGATTCGAACCCTTGATTTTCTGGAAGCATAGGAAGGTCAATGTCAAAATATAAAATAAAGCATATGTTTGCAGCTCAGACCTCTGCTTCTGGTTGGCACCGAGATCAAACCTTTCTCCCTTTGGTGACATGAGGCTACAGTTCTCATGCATATTCTGCTATCTCTGATGATAGTTGTTTTTGTTAGTAAAGACACAAAATAACACATGAAATATTACTTGGAACTTAGAATCACAAAGTAATATCTAGTAAATCACCTGGCTTATATTTTCCTTTTATTTGCTTGTGTTTTCTGTGATAACATATTCAAAAAGTTGAGATGCAGACCATTTTTTTTTTCTGATGTCTGACTTCATAAAAAAGCTGAGTTACTTCTTGGAAGTATTTTAAATCATGGAAACTAGACTATACCCTAACAAGATATATTTACAGCCACAAATTTAGTTTATCTTCTCAGTGAGATAAGTAGCTGTTATGTTTAACTGGTATTATTATATTATTTACTAATCGAACTACTTAGAAGTTTAGTGGTGCAATCACATCTTCTCTGTTAATTTAGTCTTGTTTCAGGTCACTGAAGCCACTAATAACAACAATTGTTCAGTACTGACAAGAATGTGGTGTCGGAACAATTCCAAATAGAGACAGATACAATGATACCTTAATTAGGTATGTTTTATGGGTTGCTTATAGTAATAAAGCACTAATTCAACACTTGTGTATAACCACAAAACAACTGTAATAAATTTCAGATTCAGTAATAAAATGCTACTCTATACCTTGATTAGGTGATAAAATAAACAGTAACTTTTTAGAAATATTTTAAAAATGCAAAATGCTTCTAATCTTGAGTCTTTCTTTGCATACTGCCTCTTGGCTAAATGTTCCAGGGATACCAGGGGTCTGTCTGTATTTTCCCATCAGCGAAGGTGACTGAGTGAAGCAATTGATTGCGTTGTCTAGCCTGTGCCCCAGGACATTTAGGCAACCCAGTTCTCTTTCTTGCTTCACTGCAAGCAAACACAAGACAGAAGAATCTCTACTTGCCCCAGTCAGATGCAATTAGTCAGCTGATTAATCAACTTTGCAGTACAACTTTGTAGTACATCTTAATTGTGTGAATTTGGTCTGCCCCTGTATCAGGTTATGTTATTCTACAGAAATAAAAAGGTATTTTAAATGTTTGCATATCATCCAACACCACTCAGAGGAATACAGGCAATGCACTTACTCTGCCATATGGTAGTTTACAGAAAATGCAACAACCATGGCATTTTGTGCACTGATGCAAAATCAGTGCCCAACACCCTGCGTGGGTGGCCTTTTAATGAGCCTCAGCACTCTGAAGGTGACTGTAGGTCATGAAATTGCAGTTCCAGGGCTTGGTCTTATATTTGAAAGAAAGATTTGAATCAACTAAAGTAACAAGGAAGATAGGAACCTCCTGCTCCCAACTACACAACTCCAACCAGGGACCTCTGTGGGGGATCTAATTAGGATGTGGGACCACAATATCATATTGAAATATCTGCACAAAAAAATTCTGGGTTATCTTAGTGACAAGATGTGCCCAAGGTGTTTGAAAAACTTTATTTAGATTAGGTACAAACCCTAGACTGGACATGCCTGCAGCATGTCTTTTGACCTTGAGGCAAAGGGTGGTGCTGATGGCGTGGTGCAGGGTCCGCAGAGGTGCCTGACGGAGCACTGCACCCTGCACCAGGCACAAGAGGCATCCTGTATGAGTCTGCACAGCCATAGCACGAGTTCCTTCTGCACCATGACAGGGCACTTCTGGAAAATGAAAGTGCTGCATGATTAAGGATTTATAAGGGCCCTATAAATCAGAGGACCAGTGATTCTGCTGTCTGTTCATTTCTCTGTTCTTTTCAGCTCTTTTCTCCCCTCCCTGTTCTAAGAAAACTGCTACCAAAGTTAACCCTTATGCTTTCCTCTGTTTCTTTTATGCTTTTCTAGACTTTTCTACTTCTATACTTCTCATTCGTTCTTCTGCTCCATTTTGCAATCCTTCATTATCCTGGCAGGTCTTTCTCTCTGCTATAATTTCTCTTACTTTCTACTCCTACACACTTCATACTCTTACTTGCTTCTATCCTATCTTTCTAAGCCATGGCCTGCATTAGGCTGCTGCTCAAAGTGCCTTGAGGGAGGAAGGAGGTAACATCTGGCAAACCTGGAGAACAGTCTGGATTGCTCGTCACCTTCTTGTTCTTAGGCATCGTGGTGGTCACAATAACTGAGCTGGGTACATGCAGTAGAAGTGTGTGCAGCTCTGTGTGTTGTGTACTGGGATATAGACCTACAGTGCTCTCTTCCTGGGGGCAGAGAAAAGCATACACATCTTTCTATACCCTCCGCTAATAAAAGTTACCAGTTGCATCACTGCCTCCTCATAGATCTGTATCAAGAGAAGAGCAAACCTGCTTTCTCCACACCCTCAGAAGTTCAGTGCAGTGTAAATCATCTTCTAGCCTTCAAGAAGACCCCACAAAGACAAACACAGAGATGTGCATGGCTGTCAATGCCTTTGGTGCACACTAATGCCCTCTCTCCACTCATCGAGAAGCTTGTTCTTCAAGATCTAAAGACAGCGCCAGGGACAGCTGGGGGAAGGTTTTGTATCCTTTGCATCCCCACTGGGCACATGCTGCCTTTTCTTAGGCACCAGAGAAGCCACAGAACAGAGAGTTGCTGGAAGTGAGGTTTGTTCTTGCTTTCATAAAACAACTCTTAATTCCCCTAAGCTGTTCTTTCCTGGGCGCGTGGTACATTTACATCTTACTGACTGCACAAAAATAACCCTTTACTGAACATATATATTTTATACCTTTAAGAATACTGCCTGTGATGTAGTTGGTAAAATGGAGCAGAACTACAAATGAATTATGTTCTTTATCCCTATTGAGCAAAATTTGCTCACTGCAAAGTCTGAGTATGGCTGGGGAAGATTACAGATAAATGCAACCAAAGTAATTCAGTCTCCAAAATTTCAAAGGTTTACAGGAACATGCACCCAGACTGCTGGCTGTTACTGATGAAAAGGCCTTCTTTTCCCCATTAGTTCCAAGTTTCCTGCACAGAATTGTAATTTCTTCAAAGTACGGGGATTTGTACTGGTAGTGCAGCAGGGGAAGCTCAGAATTGTACAAGTCTTTCAAAACATGCAAAAAACCAAACAGAACTCTTTCCTGGTCTCATGAAAAAGTCACATTCTCAAGAAAGAAGTATTACTGTAGATAGTACTCTGATTGCAGAACACTTTTCAGCAGGGGCTTAGCCTCCTGGAGCCAGACAAACCCCTTTGATCAGCCCTGGCCCCACCAAAATGTGACCCTCAGCACTCAGGATCGGGTGCTATGCAACCCCCTGTGCTCTCTGGAAGCTCCTAAGGGCTTGGCTTAGCTCAGGCAAAAAAGCGAGGCTGCCTGGCCTGGCTGATGCTGTTGCTGGAATTACTCTCTGTTACACCATGCTCATGCTTGCCCATAATTCTATGCTTTATATAGGTGGCACATAAGGCAGTGGGCCATAAAATCTGGATGTATGGAGATACGCCAAATCCAGCTGAAGCTTTACCAGGGTGATGATGGGAAATAAACATCCTTCTGTTTCCTAACACCTTCTTGGTAAATGGAAAAGAATAAGTCTCTCAGCCTGAACAGCTTTATTCCTAATCAGAATAGAGGAAACAAGCTCTTCAGAAGGGCAGATGGACTCTTGTGTTGGAGATAGATATCCATGTTCCCTCCTTTCGACTCCATGGAGGTGTCTCCTCTGTAACATGGCTGGTGCCCTTTCTTAGAACTGGTGCAGAGGATTTTAATGAGTTTCTGGTACTGAGAAAAAGGAAGCATTTCCTTCATTTATGCCCTCTTGGGAACAAAGAAGTACTTCCCTGAGTGACTGCATGATCATGCATGTATTGTAGACTCACAAACCATAAGGTGATTTAGTTTGGAAGGGATCTTTAAAGATTATCTTTTCTATTATCAGTAGCAAGGCTTCTGGGTTTGAACTCCTAATTCTACTTCTTTTTGGATTTTTTACTGTGTTACTTTCATGGGAGTTGAAGCAGATGCCTAGCCTGAGAGTCACTGACCAGAAATGATGCACAGGAATCAGCAAGATACGGCCAATGAAAATGATTGACAAAATGGTTCTGATTCCTCTTGGTCTAAATTATTTACAATTTAGGAGAGCAGGAATAGAACAACACTTAAATTCTTGAATTAATTCAATTTTGAATTAACTTCTTGCTGAAGAAGTAAAGACTTCAGGAAAACCTTCCAGAGACCTGGGAGAGGGGAAAGAAAAAAAAAAAAAAAAAAAAAGAAAAAAAAAAAAGGAGGGAAACAAAAAGAAAAAAAGGACTTAAACAAAGACTTCCACAAGAAGTCTTTTCTGTATACATGAATCTTGTGAGATTTGAGACTGAGGTTTCATGTGTTTGGCACAGTTCACTGAAGACTGGGGCTCTCCTTGCACCATTCCTTTTCACTCAACTGCTCTTCAGTCCTGAACCCATGTTCTTGCAAATACCACATTTGCATGACCTCATTATTACCCAGGGGAAATTCACCTGGTTGCTTCCTCCTCACCCTGTGTCCCTTGGGCTGCCCACTTCCCCTTGGCTGATGGAAGCAGGAGTTGCTCCCTTTTCCCAAGAAGTCAAGGAATAAAAGTGGGCAGTCTTGCAATGCTCCGTATCACTGAGCTCTGAACCACGGCCAGCTGGCTGCCTGTCAGCACACAATCCAAACACCGGCCAAGGCTGTGCTGGCTGCAATAAACCCTTCAGGGCTACAAAACAGGTCAGAGATCTCAAAGAGTACAGCTCTGCTTTGATAATGATTAACAGGATGGTGGCAAAAGTCCCTGAGGCTTTGGCTGGCTGCATGTGTGTGCAGACACACATGCGCACGCGCCAATGGGAAAGTTTATCTGTCCTAAGCCCAGAACACCCTTTGCAGGGGCAAAGGCGGGCTATTCACTCAACCCATACTATGGCACAGTATTCCTGTTTTTCTCTGCACTGGCATAGAATTCGCTACTGGTGCATTTTAAACCAAAAGCAGAAACAAGCATAAGGAACAAGTTTAATGTTTCTCTAACTTCTGTAATGAACAAATATGCAAGACCAGATTCCAGTCTCTGGTTCATGAGTGCAAATCTGAAATTGGAGACAGCTGGAGTTTTTGTTTGGACCCTCTGAGAGCAGAATCTGCAATACTGATCTGAATGGACAGAATATAATCTTGAGTGTTGTTCTCTGGGCCAGTGAATGACCTTCAACCCAGTGGTGTCTGTTACTTTCCAAAGTAAAACAATTTTCCTACTACCTGTGCAATTTTTCGCCTTGTTCCTAATTTCTACTTGTTATTTTTGAAGTCATAAGTTATACATGGGGATTTTTTCAAGTTTTACAAAGATGGGCAATTGCTGTTACAAAGAATAACACTCATCATGAGACCTGAATCATCAGAAGTACCTATTTTTACTCTCTCTAGGCTTCATTATATTAAAAAAATTGTTCCAAAAGGTGAAACACTGGGGCTTGGTGATGGGAGCATGGTAGTTATATGGAATCCCCTTCTACCCTTCCGAGTTTCTCTTTGGCCAAGGGGAGCAATGGGACCCAGCAAGGACACTGCTGTTATTCATGATGAGCTCTCTTCTGAGTGATCAGGACCACTTTGACTGCTTTTTGCAGATGAAATTTCCCAAGCATGGTCATAACAGACAGTCTGCAAGCTACACCAGACTCCTGCTGCCAGCCCTGGACTCTGCACTGTTGAGGCACTTAAAGCAGCCAGCAAAGCAGCAGCAAGCCTTGTAGAGGGGCAGGGAGCTCTGAGAGGAATGCCAAATCAGGTCCCTTCTAATCAAGGGCTGTTTCCGTCCTTTGTCAGGATCTTGATAGGCAATCTGATTTTTACATGAGTTTCCCCTATCCCAATCCAGTGTCAATAGAAAAGCAAATGGCTAAAGTGTAAATGGAGACCACAAAACTCCTGGGTAAAAGCAGATAACACTTCTTGACCTTCCCACTCATAAAGCTGCATTACTTCCTCCTCTATAATGAAGATTAGTTGTTATATAGTATTTACACTAGTTTATAAGGCTACATCCTCAAAGCCTTTTTTCAGCTACATAAGGCTCTGCCAGAGCCCAGGTGTGGATTTGCAGAGGCAGTGGGAGTTGTGGCCTCCAGTTAACACAGCCAGCTCTGGTTCTTGCTCTTGCTCGTGTGCTCCCTGGAAATAAATGCCCAGCTCTTGAACAATGTTTGGTGGGCTGGGAGAATTCAGACCTGTGAAAGACCACTTCATTTAGCTTAGGCAAGGACCATGGGGTGAAGAAAATGACAGCTGAACCCAGTTTCAGCATCAGAATATTTTCATGTGCATTGTTAAAGTTCTTTTGTATGCACATGAAAGAGGAAGACCAGACCTGAAGGAACAATCACTAGCATTAGGACTCAAGCCCTCCAGGTGCTTACACCAGCTGACAAAAAAACGCTTCCAAAAGAAAGGGCTGATGGTGATATAACATGGAAAGGAAAAACAAGCTTTCCAAATGAAAGGAATGCAGCCCTTGCCTTTGTTCTTGCTCATGAGTTGCAGAAATATAAGGAAATTTCTTTATTCTGGAGAATTAAATTAAACTGTAACAGTTTCCCCCTTTAAATAACCATTCTACTAGAGACCTCATTTTTTTTTAAACTCTGCCCACTAGTTTATCTTTGAGGAGATAAAAAGTTTATTTTGATTTATGATGTTACTTAGATTTATTAGCTGGTGATTACATGGCACACTGAAAATGTAGAGTACTATAAATGCTCATACCTTTTGTAGAAGTCATTGCATGCAGCTCAGAGCACCTCTGGGGGATTTATTATGAAAGGTTACAATGTTCTGGACTCCCTTCTTTCCTTTGCTGAGGCTCAAACAGATGTTTCAAACACCCTTCACTGACCTCTTCGCACTATCCAAGAATAACACAGGAAAAAATGTAACACTGCCTTAGAGAGACTCTGACCCATATTCACCCATCTGACATCTCTACCCCAGCCTTCCAGGAAGGTCTGAGAAGAACCTGCAGGCTCTATTGAATTGTTTCTTTCAGTCACTTACTAATTTCTGCTTTACTATTAAAACAGTCTTGATGATGACACCTGCCAGCTATGCCTTCAAATAAAAATGTCTCTGGGACCTTCCTGAAATCCAAGTTTTAAACCCTGCAGTATCTGGTGCTAGGGAGCTCTGAGTAACAGTTTCTTCCTTCCTTCCTTAGCAGCGCTTGTGTTTTCCTTTGCTGCCCGTATTTCAGCCTCTTCATTTGCTTCTTAGCAACACATTTTCAAGACAACAGTGCCTACACTTTTGTCACTAAGCCTCAATATTCACTGCATAAAGACAGAACCACACTGGTTTTGGTTCAGTTGATCTTGCTGTTACAGTAAAGGAAGCAGACAAGGAGGAAATAACAGCACACCAAAGTGCCAGAAGGGAAAGAAGCATGTGGCCAAGGACCAGAAAGAATGTCCCTGGCTTGTCTGATTCCTACCAGGCATCTACAGTGGTGACCTTTTCCTCTGTCTTCCTTAAAGTCAGTCCACTGGGCCTCTGGGGAAGGGCTTGCCCTGTGAGACAAGGATCCTGCAATGCATGAAGAGAAGCAGTCCCATCCAGAGTACAGCTAGGCTCTGCGCAGAGCAAACATCTGCAGTGGGCCAGAAAAATCACTCCCAAAGAAAGCCCTTTTCCTCTTCAAATGCTCAGATTACCCAGAACTGTATTGCACACTCTTTTTCCTTCTTCTGTACACTGGCTAGCTGCACAGCAGGCAATACAGACCTCTTCTGGCAAGATGGAGACTTGAAATGGATTGCAATGTATTCAAGCAGGGACTGTACTCACTTTCCCACCATTCTTGAGACATGCACCGCCCACGGAGCTGGGCAGGCAAAACTAGGGAAAGTGTTAGAGGAAGGTGCTGTGATGGCTTGGTCTGTAGTTCATTAATGCTGATGTCACCAGCACATGGGGTCTGCAAAAGCACCCTGAGCAGCAGATGCCACTTCTAGCTTTAGGAGGGAAAAAAGGGCTATGATTTGTGTCAGTTTTTACAGTTATATGTTTCAATGGTGACCATTAAAGAAGAAAGTCCCTCCTCCAAAGACCATGCTAAGAATCTGAGAGAATTCCATGTTAGCATCCAAGATGCCACATCCTATGAACAGTGAGACCGGACTCTACTTCACATACCTGGAGACTTTTCCTTGTATAACCCAGACCCTGCTGTGCATTTAAGACAAGCACTCACCTGTACCTGCCAGCACAGGCTCTTTGCATTTCATTGCACACACCTGGATACTGCAGTGGCTTAGTTCTTTCACTCAAGTAGATCTCCATTGCTTGGTTCAAGGGAGACCCCAAAGTTTGATTTATCACTCTAAGGATATGCCCAACCCATCCCATGTTCAAAACATCTCCCTCCAGGGATTTAGCAGGCATGCTGCTGTGTTCAGTACAGAGAATTTTGCGTTCATTATCAGCTATTTGAGGCTGTGGCAGGATGCCATGTCTCTATAGGGATGAGAATTTCCTCACTCTCTGATCCCTCAGATTTTCCACCATTCCACATTCTGGTGCCTACTATGTGCTGTCTGCTCTGAATCCCCTCTCCCATCCACAGGCCCATGCTATGTGCACCTCAGTGCCGTGGGGCACATACACCTACAAAGATTTCCCTTGGGCTTAATCATTGGCATACCTTGGCTTACTTAGCATTTACACAGTGTTATTGACAGGTGACAGGTCATATTACTTTATGGCTCAAAAGATATGGAGAAAGCTGACAGATGTGATCAAAGGTACAGAAAGTACCTTCTGTGTGTGGAAAAAAACTGGTAGAGATAACTCCTTAGCCCTCCAAAAAGACAGGAGGTTATACTGGCAGGTTATAAATTACAAACAACATGAAGAAGAAGGAAACATCCACCTAACACAGGGGCTAAAGCAGCTCACACAAAATCAGAAGGCTCCAATTTCAAGAAAAACAAAATGAGATTTATTTTTATACTGTGCGGAATTTATGCCATTCCACAGTATTTAAATATGTGTTGCTCCCAGTGAGAGAACTTTATGGTAAGGCAAATGTGCATGGGTTCACATATGTTTTGGGCATCCTCAAGGAGGTGAAAACCACTGAGGTGTCTTAGGCCCCTAAGCCATGGATTACTGTATGGTAGAACAGTTTTCTTGGAAACTTCTCAATATACTTGCTTGGCCCTTCTCTTTTCCCTTGAGCCACTTCTGTTGATTTTCTCCATTGGAGATGGGCATCAATACAACTTCACCAAGACTAAATAGCCTCCTTCTCTCTTCAGCTATCTGCTGGGGAGAGGGTGCTGGGCTGACTTGGTGCAGCTGCTCTATGATCTCACCATCATCCTTGTGCCACCCTGGTTCAGTGACTAGCAGTGCTTTTCCAAATACTTTGAGAACTGCTCAAGAACTGAATCAGGTAACATACATCATACTCCAGCTGCTGGATTTACATAGAACTAATTGCAAATAATCACACAGCTTAAAATGGGACTGAATTGCTCTTTTGGAGCTGCTCTCCTGTCAAGGGGCTGGCAGTGCTTCTTGAATTGACGATGCTGAGGATCAGAAGGAGGAACGCAACCACCTCAACCTTCCCTTCCACTTCCTCACCCCAGGGAAAGGAAGGGTGAGTTTCTGACTATGCCCTTTCATCTTTGCTGCTCGATCACCTGTTTTTCTCATCCATGTTGTATTTCAAAACAGCTAGGCAACAGTAACAGACATGGCAGAAGTGGTAGCCAGAGGCAGGCAGGTTTTAGGAGCAAATGATCAGTGACTGGTAGTGGGAAAGATAAAACTATTCTAACTCTTCCCAATTGACTCATCACTGCAGAGCTGAGTGCTGTTTTCTTTCTTTCCTATTTCCCCTGAAAGCTAATAACTCATTACAGCACCAGCAATAGTCAGCAACCCTTTAGTATTTTACCCTCATAGCAATCCCTGAGCACAAAGTTTGCAGTCATTAAGGCCACTTGAGTCTGGCCTCTGGTCCTGGCTCTACAGTCCTCCTGTTTAAAACAAATGATCAGATGTCATCGCTGTGGTGCCCAAGCAATACCAGCACAGCTCTCATTGCAGCTGCACAGCAAATGATGTCAAAGCAGTATACCAAAAGCAAGGATGAATGCTCTGAATAAAAAAAGGGATTGTGTGACAGCAGCTACAGCACAGCTGGGAGCATGGAGGCTTACTACAGCATGGAGAATTGGGCAGGAGGATGAGAGATGTAATAAGAAGGCAGTGAGATGTGCTGGGTGACCAACAGGGATGAGGCTGGAACACAGATTGCCCTGGTAGTGCTGTTTAGGGAGGCCTTAGCTGCAGTCAGTCCCCTGGCATGACAAGGTGCCTCAGCATAAATGCTGAATGCTTTGGTTGGATTGTGGTGGGCAAGGACGTGAGCCCAGACTTT
This sequence comes from Pyrocephalus nanus, assembly GCA_038380795.1. Classification (NCBI taxonomy): domain Eukaryota; kingdom Metazoa; phylum Chordata; class Aves; order Passeriformes; family Tyrannidae; genus Pyrocephalus; species Pyrocephalus nanus. Next base: position 46,721,808 of record CM076259.1, read on the forward strand.
GTGTTTGAGGGGTGTAACAGCCCATTAGCCATCGGTGATGGTATGGGACACAGCCTGGGCTGTGAAACAGCTCTTTCTCATTCACTTGGGCATTATGTGGACACTCCAGTAGCAGAGAGACACAGCTATGGCGCTGAGTTTTCTTCCCTTAGGATCTGGCTATGGTTTGCAACACTGGCCACCCAGCAGCCCACACAGCAGCCCACTGGCCAACAGAGCCATCAGCATCATTACCTTGTTGCAGGATGCTGCTGCTTTCTGTTCCTCTGGACCAGTAGGTTGCTTTTCACCCCAAACCCAGCAAAGGAGACAAAGTGATGGTAAGGCAGATTAGGAACTGCCTCGGAAGCTGTGCTCAGTCCTGTGTCTCCAGAAGCCTGCTTGCCCACAGACCTGCCTTGAAACCGATTTCAGCATCAGTGGCAATAAAGCCTGACTCCAGCTCTGCTTTTGTCTAGAAGGTTCACAAGAGCTCTCACTTGTGCAGATTCCTTGGTGCCTGGCAAACCACAAGGTCAGCTACAGCTGTTTGTTCAGAAAAGTTACTGAAAAGGGTCCTCTTCTCCGTCTGGCTATATCCACTTTCATGACATTTATAGAGACACAATTTTCTTTGAAAGCTCTGTCCCGCTGCCAGGTCAGAATGAACTCAGGCAACATTTTACAGTTAACACGGAGGGGACATTGCCAGCTCAACCTTCCTGCATGCTCAAACCAAACAAGGCAATAAGCAGTTACCAACAATTAACTTCCCATCCTGGAGGACATGTGGAAAAAAGCCCAATATGGGTCAGCTTTGATTAGATATCATTCCATGGGGTCATTTGTAGGACAAGCAGTAACAGTTTTAAACTAAAAGAAGGTATGTTACAAGAGGCTAAATATAAGGAAGAAATTCTTTATTGAGAGGGTGGTGAGGCACTAGAACAAGTTGCCTAAACAAGTTGCCTAAAAATCATATTCATTCCTTGAGATATTGATTTTGGAAGGATGGCCAGGTGCAAAGGACAGGGTTGGAGATATCACATACTCCAATGGCTCCTGTGGAGAAGGCCCTGGCCTCACTAACTCACACCCAGCCTGGTGCACAGCGAGGCTTTTCTGCAGAGCAATTTGCTTTTGAAAATAAGATACTTTTTCCCAAAGTACTGATGACTACAGGGAAATTGCAGAATACCCGTGTAGATCACAATAGGTCAGTTCGAAAATTTTCGCCTTTAAAAACTAGGCGAGACAATATTCTGTCAGTAGGCAGACAAGCCATTCCATCCAGGTGGACAAATTACACTAATTAATGTCCTTCAACATATTATGTTTGATCTCTGTTGATAAAAAGCAGAAATTTTTATACTGTTTTGTTTATTTGGTTGGTTTTGGTTTTAGGTTGGTTTTTGTTTTGTTTTGTTTTTCAGAAAGGGACATTTTATTTATCAACACACACAAAAATATCCAAGCCCACTTTTTTCCACTTGACTTTGACTTCAGGAAATCATGATCATGCTGGGAACTTCTCTGATAATTCTATCAGTGCTTGGAAACCAAATACTCTGAGGCCTTAACAATGCCATCATCAGATGGGCTAAATAGGTAAACAGACATTCATGAACCAGAGAGCTGGCAGGATGCATTGGGTAGAAAAGTCTTTAAAAGAGATTCTCATTAATAAAAGACAATTATAACAATATGTGACCATAGCAACGGTGAAGCCAGATGCAGAATGGAAGAGGTAAATATTCCCTTTAGCAGATGGATGTCTCTCTTGTCTTCCACTGAAATTATGTGCTGAAAGGCTAACATCAAAGACTTGTTCAGAAAATTGTTATCTCCAAACACTCTGCACACACACAACTCCCCTGAGCCTCGGACAAGCCTTTTTTTTTAATTTTACAATGCAAATGCTGTTTCATGGGATACATTTGAATTAGTTTTTAGAGAGCAAGCCTGGAAAATCTACAGAACAGAGAGGTTCCCTCCCTCCAGATCCCCTTTGGCAGTGATGTGGGTCTCTCCGTCATCCCTGAGGAGATCCCTGATGTTCACTCCTTCAAGTAGTTTGGCCCCTCTAAGCTGTCATTAAAGAGGAAGGTTATGAAAACAGGGAAAGAGAATTCTTTGAGAAATAAAAAACACAGATGCCCGTTTTTCTTTGCGCTGCATTTGTTCCTCTTGGAGTGACAGAGGGCACAAGAGTTTCTCTTCCTTCTGAGATCCAGAGCCACTAGCCAAAAGTCTGGGTCCACCATGGCCACACAAGCAGAGAAAAACCATCCCACTGACAAAATGAAGTCCTGACAGTCTTTTGTTTCAGTATTTACTCTTCCCTTTCAGTTCCCTGTGTGGAGTATTTCCAGGTGACCCTGTGTGAGTCAATAAATAATATATCATCCCTTGATGAAAAAAAACTGGCTGTGTCAAAGGCGCCTTTCAGTCTGAGGCTGGCTGTAGTTTATCTCTTACCTTCAACTGGCAGTTTAGAAACATTACGACAATCAGATAACCAGAAATGAATAAGCACTTCGATGGTTCAATATCTTACTCCACAAGTGACAATAAAAAGCTCATAACTTTTCCAATGGCATATTTGTATGTGCAGCAGGCAGGGGAAGCAGAGTTTCGGGGTCTGCTGACGCCAGAGAGGTGGCATGCACTACCCACCTGTGGGTCACACATCTGCTGCTTAAAGAAGAAACCACAAGCACAGTTCAAAATGTTTTGGACTTACCCGTAAAGCTTCAGACCATGCAGCCTAAGGTTATTTTTCCAGGGAGCTCATTAGGCTGCAGACAAAAAGATCTCCCTTTGTCTTAACATTTTGCAGGTAGAAAAAATGATGTACAGATGTGGCAGGACAAGGTTAAAATCCACAATTTATGAGCCCTTCCCGATGTCCCAAGCTTGTCCCTCCATCTGACCAGCCTGAATTCCAGTGGGGCATACAGTAAAAGTTTTATAAAGCCTCAAGGAAAATGCATATCTGTTTCTAATGGAAAAGGGAGGTGGTGAGGTGCAATAGGCTGCATCTCTGATATAAGCAAGGGAGCAGATCTGCAACAGCTCTGTGGTGGTGATTTGAATTTGTCTCTGAGTGCAAATGTGATGCATACAGACAGCAGGACTGAAAGTAGAGGAGGTGGTAATCTCACTGCTCTCCAAGGCGCCTTCCCCAGAATTGCACAGGATGTGACTTCAGCCAGTTTTTCTGGTGGCAGAACTTCATTGACACCAGAGGAGCCTTTTGGGTGCATTATTACTCATTGCATGTTAATCCTCCAATGAGCCACCTGTATTGAAGGAAACACTGTGCATGCTCTGTAAGCAGAGACGTTTTCCAAGGTTTTTCAAGGTTTTCATCCCTTTTCAGTCTTGGAGGGATGGGAGAGGTTGGTAACTGCTTGAGAGGCAATAGGCCACAGATCCAGGGAAGAATGAACAAGCAGCAATGCAGGGCTTAGCTTCCCTCTGGGGGTTAAACCAGGACACCCCCTGACAAAGCGTGCCAGGATGGGGCTCATTCACCCGTGTTTGGCGGAGCGGGGAGGGCGCGGCGGGCGGTGCCGGCAGCGGCAGGCGCTGCTCGGCTCCATCAGATGGCACTGCGGCACCGCCGGGAGCCGCTCTCCTGGGAGAGCCGGACACCGAACTGCGGCTCCTGCGTCGCCTGTATCCACAGCTGACGCGAAGCCTGAACTTTTGCCGAAAGGGAGAAGATGTGACCGAAAGGGGAGGTCATAAAATGTTTCCCAAAAGGACGGGCTGTTGCCAAAGCTAGGTGGGCACGGGTAAGCTGCAGGAAGGGCAAGAGCTGGAATTTTTGAAGAGGGGCTTCCTAGGGCATGGGGAATGGGGGGGTGGGGGGGTAGTGAGGGAAGCAAGTGGCTACTGTTGGTAGATCTTTCCCCTGCCAAAACTGGGATGCTTCTTTGGCAGAACGAAGTGGCAGGGTATGGTAGTTTAAAGGGTTGTGATACTCTTGTGTTACCCTGGACAGAGGTCCCCATGCACCCATCTAGGCTGCACTGGCATAAAATTAGGCCAACGCAACTGCACTTGGGAGTGCTTGAGAGCACCCATTTTTCATTCTCAGGAACTGGGAGTCTTCCCTTTCAAACTGCAAAATTTTGTTGGACAGAAGGACCATAGATGTCTTCCTGTCAGTGCTGAATTATTCTTAGTGAACATTCTTATAGCTTTATTTAGTTACATTGTATATGGCAAATAAAACAAATTCACTATCTTATCCATCTTCCAGAAAGCTCTGTGGATATACAGCTTAAACTCTCACAAACATTTCTTGTCCTGTTTGAGATGATTTGGGCTAAAGTTTAAGCAAAACAAGAACAAAAAATAGTAGGCTCATAGGTCTCAGTCAGTTTGTACTTTTAATATTGGCAGTAGACTGCTGCTGTTTAAGTTCAGTCTTGTGCAATAACTCTAGCTGACATACAGTAATATCTCTAAAAACATTCAGTGTTACAAATATAACCAATAGAAGAACAAGCAATAAAAGAAGTCAATCATACTCTTACTGGCAGGTTGGTGCTTCCTCAGGGCACCTATTAGCATAGAGATTGCCCTTTACATAGCACGTGATATACCCCAGACTTTGAAAAGTCCTAGAATAAGTGGACTTAAAATTGATAAATTGAGGCTAGCAATTAGAATTTGAAGAGTGATGTGAGAAGTGAGAGCAGGGGACAGAGTCTTCCTGGACAAGCAGTCTCAAGCTGAGGACTTGAATGACTTACAGAAAGGATGAGGAGCTTGCCAGCTGTGACAGGAAGGGATGGAAGGTCTGTAAGACTTTGCTCCTGGAGCCACTTGGGTTAGCTGATTAAAGCATAGGGTTACTCAAGTGAGGAATAAAATACCAAAGGATTGTTCCTACTCTCTGAGGAATGGAGAGGAGGCTGCATGGGTGGTGGAATTTCCCAGGTGCTCTCAGTGTTCTCAGCAGTGTCTACTCTGTCGCTGAAGAGGATCTGTAGGACAGCAGTGTGTACAGCCCACTCCCTCGTCTGTGCCTTCCTTCCCTCTCCAGAGCACAGACAAGCAGTAATTCCCATCCACTGAAGCCCAGGGACCTCACTCAAGCTTTCTTTGGGTATGAGGCAGCTTACTGCAAGGCTTTGTGGCCAACAAGCTGCTGCAGAATCCACAGGGATGCCCACGTACCGGTGCTTGTACATCCAGACTGCTAACCCCACACCCTCTCCACCAGATGATGGCAGAGATGGTGCTGGTTGCAGAGGAATGTGGAGACCTGCCAGTGCCAGGTCCTGTTCCAGGTTTCAAGAAAGGAGTGTGCTGCACTGGTTACAGGATGTTCCTCATTTGCTTATCCCCTCTGAGCTAGTTTGACCCCTTCTGCCCCTGCTGTCTCCAGTCTGTCTGTCTCCTAAGGCCCTCCTCCTCCTCCTCCCTGCATACCTTTTATCCTTGAATGAACTTAATTCTGTTTGGCATTCAAACAAAGACATTTCCTTTTCCTCCTTGCTTCTCTGTGCCAATGGGAGAAGTATCAAAAGCAGAGGGCTGAGAGGCTTTCTGGCCTCTATCCTGTGGCAGCAGGAGCTGAAACAAACTATTATTGAGAAAGTTCTGCTCTGACTTTGATCTATGGAGGAAGCATGGGTCATTGTCCCCTAGAGATGGGCAGTGTACAGGATGGGCAGCACAGCAGGGATGTGCCAGGGCAAAGCAGGCTCAGTGCTGGCATAAAGCATCCACAGAGATGCAGAATTTGGAGAACTCTCTGGGGAATACATGAGGTAGGAGAAAGCAGAGGCTGATAAATTTCAAAAGCATTGATGACCTGTGGTGTTTTGAGACCAGAATATCTGCTATTATGTCCTGCAATATATGAAACAGTGATCTGCAAAACATTTCTGCCTAATCTATTTCTTGGAAACAGCTGAAGTACCACAATCCTGTTACTAACAATGAGCTCAAGGCAGACTACCTGCATGGGAAAACTCAGGTCAAATGGTGCCTACTTGGCAAAATTGTGAAGCCACCAAAATCACAGGGATGCCATAAATGAAAGCCTAAGCTACAGGTGGCACCATATGGAGCATATTTTGAAGTGATTGCTACAAGTCTGCTGGATAAACTGGAATCAGTAACAGCAATTATATAAATTTTAAAATCCAAAAATTAAAACATGTTTTATTTACTAAGTCTTCAAATAAGCACATTTTCCCAAGCTGAGTCACCCCAGCATGACTGTCCCTCTGACTAACAAGGTTCTCATGCCACAGTCCCTGCTCTACTGATTTTTCTGCTGCCTTGCCCATTACTGCTTTATCCTTTGCTGGCTTTCATGTATAAGGACGACTGAAGCAAGGCAATGATCTGCCTGCATTTAGCACTAAATATGGTGTGCTTTGAGGAGGTTCTTATCAGTCAGATGAGCTGTTCCCAGATTTTCTGGGAGTGACTGAGAAAGAAACAATAGAAAGAAAATAAACCTAGTGCAAGCCTATGTCTGAATACTTCCCAAAGATGAAATGCAGCACAGTTAATGACTTCACCAAGGAGAAAGGGCAGATTTGCATTGCTCCATCTGCATCAGTGCAGTTAACTTATGTTCCTCCTGCTTATTTATGGAGAGGTGCTCCCCAGCTCAGGACAGTCTTTTTAAGGAAGGCTGAGCCTTTATGCATTGTATAGACATTTGTTGCAATTAAGGGGGGGGGTTTGGTGTTTAAATTTATCTGTGTTGACCTTTCCAGGGTATTATGAGATTCAGGTGGACTTGGAACAGAATGGGCCAAAACTGGTCTGCTCCATTTGCAACCATGAAATAAGGGGAACTAACACAGTTTGCAGCATTAGTGGCTTCAGAGTACCTGCTTCTTGGAGAAATCTTTCCATCCCCAAGGCTGCTAGCTTATGTGGCTGGCATGTTTGGAGTTCTTATGATGCTTTTGAACCCTATGTAGCTTTGGCCAGATTCTAGATCTCAGTTCCACTCACCCCTATCTCCCTCTTTTCTGAGCCAGCTATGTTCAGACACTTCCCTTGTGCAAAGCATTCCCCCACATCCACTCACAGCTCCAGTCTCCATTCCACATGGCTGGGCTTGGTCTCCGAGCCAGCAGCTTCTTGCTAGCCATTCATGACTCTCTTAGCTGCTGCTGCCAGGAGTGAACTGTCTCCCAGCACTGGGAAGGACTGCAGGCAGGGATTAGAGGACAGCCCTGGAGACTGGGCAGGAGGATGTGTGAAGTGGCCGAATTCAGAGTCAGGCAGTCATGGACTGCTGGGGGAAACAGTGCTGATGAGGTGAGATAGAATCATAGAAACATTTAGATTGGCAAAGACCTCTAAATTCATTGAGAAGAACCATTAATCCAGCTCTGCCAAACCCCCTGCTAAATTATGTCCCCAAGTGCCACATCTGTACGCCTTTTAAATACCTTTAGGAATGGTAATTCAACCATTTCCCTGGGAAGCCTGTTGCAATGCTTGGTGACCGACAGAGGAAATAAATTTTTCCTAATACCCCATCTAAACCACCCTAGTATGCAACTTGAGACCATTTGCTCTTGTCCTATCATTTGCTACCTGGCAGGAAAGACCAACACCCACCTCACTACAAAGTCCTTTCAGGTAGTTGTAGTGAGCAACAAAGTTTCCCCAAGCCTTCTTTTTTCCAGGTTAAACACTCCCAGATCCCTCATCTGCTCCTCATAAGACTTGTGCTTCTGATACACTTGTGCTGTGGAGAACAGTGTCAAAGGCTTTACTAAAGTCCAGGCAGAGAACATCCACTGCCTTTCCCACATCCACTAAGTGAGTCACCTTTTCCTAGAAGGAGGTTGTGTTAGTGGAGCAGGACCTGCCTTTCACAAACCCACAAACCCACAAACATGCTGACTGGGCCTGATCCCCTCATTTTCCTATACGTGCTGCATGATGACACTCAAGATGATCTGCTCCATGACTTTCCCCAGCACCAACGTCAGGCTAACAGGCCTGTAGTTCCCCTGATCTCCCCTTTAGCCCTTCTTGTAGATGGATTTCACTTTTGCTAACTTCCAGTGCTCTGGGACCATCCCAGTGAGCCAGAACTCGGATGTCCCATCATTGGAAGTGTTCCAGGCCAGGTTGAGTGGGGCTTTGAGTCACCTGATCTAGTGGAAGATGTCCTTGTTCAAGGCAGGGGGTTGGAACTATATGTTCTTTTAAGGTCCCTTCTAACCCAAACCATTCTGTGACTATAATTCTGTAAAAGTGAGTCAGTGAGCACTTCTTCCTGCTTTCTCACACCCTGAGAAGGGCAATGGCACTGGGTATATCTGTGGGATACTGAAAAGGACTGAGAGGCACAAGGAGGAATAGGAGCTGCCAGGAGCTATTAGTATAGACAGCCCTCAGAGTGATGGCTGCCAACTTCTCAAGAACCTGAATGTCCTTTACCTTGAGTGGATTTAGTACATGTTGCTTTTGCATAAAAAATTTTCCCAAATGACCTCTCAGGGTATTTTCTGTCAGGCCTGAGTGTGGTGGGCTGAGTGCTCTTTAATAGGACCGGCTTTTTAAGGGATAAGATGTACTTTCAACTAATTGCCTCTGTGTTCAGGTTTTCATTTATCAATTTCCTGAGCGGTGACCTTAGCAGGAGGGCAAAAGTACTTGTTGGAGCTTTCAAGGAAATGATACAGAGAACAGACTGAAAGTTACCATCATAGAGAACAATCTGTTTAAAATAACATTACTGAAGACCCAAATTACTAATTACACTTTATTAGTCAGTAGACATGAGTTTTCTGAATAAGTAGCATATGTAAAGCTACTGCTTATATCAAATCCACAGCATTAAGAATTTCTATCAATGCTCTGTTTTGACATGAAATATATGACTGAAGGTTGTCAGTGGCTACTGGAAGAGTGGCCTTTACTGAAGACAGATAAACTATCTTATTGTTTTGCTCCATATTTTCCCTCATGTAGTGGAAACATCAGTAGCAGTTAAGGATACAGACACTGAGGGCTGCCTGAAGTGCTGGAAAACATTGGTGCAAAAGAAATGGCTGGTTATTGAGTGGCTCTGTCTTTGTATGAATTAATAGTATTTTTCATAAGAGAGAGAAGTGTGCATCTTGCCTGTTGTGCAATCCCAAACACTCCCGTTTGTTTGCTTAAGGTTGTGGAGGTATGGAAAGGCTGCATCTCACACCCTTCATGGGACCTGTGACTGTTTATCTGTGGGAAGCCTCCCGTGTGAGGGCTGCATTCCCTGGCTGCTTGTGCATCCTTTTTCTTCTCCCTGTGGGCTCATCTTGTGGGGCAATGGGGGGCAGCACCATGGCCATGAAGGTGGCTCTGGTTCCCAGGACCTAGGAGAGTCTCATGAGAGGTTTTCCTTTCCCTGAGGGGATGAGGGAGAAGGTGGTGTGGGACAAAGAGAGATGTGCACTACCAACAGCCCCTGGAAATCCCAGCCCTTGCTCACTGAAGGCTATTTCCCATCCTCAACTCCCTTAAATATGTGCTGCAGCATCTTCACCACACTCCTCATTCCCTCCTGTCTGCCTGTTGCCTGCAAAAGAAATGGATTGGCCTGTGCAGCTTTGAGCAGCTCTTGCATTTCCAAAGCTACTGAGAAACCATTTCTTACTGAATAGATGTGCTTATGAAAGCAAAAGTATTACCTGGACCCCTGAGAGCTGAGAGACTCATGCACAGTTTCAAGTCCACTGGCTTGTGCGTGATATACTCTGCACCCCCAAAGAATGACTCTAAGCTTATTTCTGAACCCAGGAAGCTGAAAGGAATATTTTCTCAAAGGAATATATTCTTGAAACATCTACATGACCCTTCATCCTGGTCTTTGCTAATTCTCTTTCATTCTGCTGGTGAAGATCATTACTTAAAATATAGTTCAAAAAAACCTCCAAACAGATGAATGGTAGAAAAAACTACCCATGACGTCGGCAAAGCAGATACTAATAGACAGATATCAAAGGGATACTGCCTTCAGCTACACACTTGAAATATTGCTGACGTCAATCTGGGGCACATTTTAGCCTCCTATGCTTTGCATTTAGGAGGCTGAAGTACATTACATATAACTGGTTCCACCTACACAGAATTTGTTGAGGAAAAAAGCAACAAGATTGCAGGTTCTCACCACGTCTGTAGGCACAAGACATACTCCTGACACCCCAGCAGCAATCCTGCGCCCACAGGGGAGTACTGGCAGGGCTTGCCACAACTCCCAGCTGCCTCCTCCTGGTCCTTCTCTTCCTGGTCCTTTTCCACCTGAACTGCAGACAGGGACTGGTAATCTTATGTGTGCAAGAGGGACCACAGTCCCATACCCACATACCACATACAGCAGATGATGAGGGGAATATAATGTTGTAGCAGTGCCTGTAGTGACAGATCAAGGCTGAATGGCTTTAAACTGAAAGAGAAGAGGTTCAGATTAGATTTTAGGCATAAATTCTTTACTGTTGAGGGTGGTGAAGCACTGTTCAGGTTTCCTAGAGAACTTGTGGATGCCCCAACCCTGGAAGTGTTCAAGGCCAGGTTGGATGTGGTTTTGAGCAACCTGGTCTAGTGGAAGGTATCCATCACCTGTCAGGGACTAGGTGAGCTTCCAACCAACCCATTCTATGGTGCTGTGTACTTTCACTTGTATTTTCAGCCCAGGAACTATCAGGTGCTGTTCTGGACATTACAGATTGCACAAGAGATAGTGATACTACTGAAAAAGGTTTTTCTTCACAGCTGTCCCAAGTGCTGATGGCACTGACTTGCTCACTCAGCTGGGTGGCAGAAAGCATCTGCAGTGGACACAGAACCAAGAAAGCAGCAAGCCCAGAGCACTTGGGCGTGGATCTCAGGTTTATGTGACTCAGCTCCCCTACCTGGAGATCATTACATCTGAGGGTTTCACAAAACTCTCTATGATTATCTCCAGCTTTTAAAGAAGCAAACACTCAGTTCTCTGAGGCAGTCCTACCAAAGTCATTCCCCTGGGCAGGCAAGGGACACTGAAGGGCGCTGTAGAGAGGTAGCACTAAGACTTTCTGTCTCCCCACTGTTGTGCTGCTCCTCTAGAGGAGATGTAGCAGGATATTCCACCCATGCTGTCTCATTTTAAGGCACCCCTTCTCTCTTTCCTCTTCCAAGTTGCTGTTTTTTCCCAAAAAGAAGAGCTCCCAGGGCCTCTCCAACCTCTCAACAGCAAGAGTCTTTCTTGGAGAAGACACAAGCAGGGTGACTAAGGGAACCCCCAGAGAGTACCTGAACTGAGAAGACAGGCCCTGGTGTCTGCATGCTGTTTCTCCAAGTTATTCTGTAATCTCCACCATAAATAACCACAGAGGGCCATGACTGCCTGTTATGGCACCCATGACAGCAGAGCCAGCTGCTCCTTATCTCCTCACTCCTTTTCCAAGCAGCCGCACACAGGTGAACACTCCTCCACCCTTCATACACTTCAGTGGGGCACAGCAAGAAGAGGAGGAGAACAAAGGACAACATTGAACTGGAGGAACCCTTTGGTCCATAGGGATTTCACATTACAAGTGATTTCAGGCTCTTGCAGACCTGTGTGTACGATGTGCCGGAGCTCTGGTTTTTCAAGCACACCAGGAGCTCCTGAACTTTGCTGGAGGCAGCAGGTGGTACAGAGAGGTTGGGCCTTTGGAAATCAGATCTTTCACCATTTAGCTGTATCTAAAAGGAGCTTGGCCTATATCTGAGGACAACAGGCAGAAAGAGGGACAAATGAAATTAGATTTGAGCTCAACATGACCTACTAAATCAAACAGACCAATGTGAGTGTTGCAGTATAACATCTTTGCTTCCTACAGACTTGGATTAAAAGAAAAAGAAAAAAAGCATTTTGAAAATCCTCTTGTAGGTCTTGCTGAATCTTTTACTTGTCTGTGCCTTAAAATAAATGTGCTGCTTTAGCTAACCCATGCTGGATCTGGCTGTGTCTTTGGGGAAATTCTGGCTGACTCTTTGGAAGGGCATGTTACTGCTGCCCTGTGTGCTGGGGACATGAACATTCTTGTCCAGATTAGAGCTTGGCTACTGAACTGTGGGTGACTGGGGCTCTGCAGAGCCACAGGGGAGATGCCAAATAGATTCACCCATGGCTGGCCCCAGCTGCCCAGCATTGAGCTCTTCAGGGCTTCTGCAGCTGCAGGCAACACCTCCTGTCCTCCCCACAGGTATTCATTGCTGTACTGTCAGGTCTCTCATTCTTTAATTACATCTCACATAATATACCTGAAATGAGGGTGTTTCATGTGAGGAGAGAATAATTCACTGAAAAGTCTGGTAAGTGACTGAGACACTCACAGTGCAGACTTGTAGCATCTGTCCCTTTTTATCTCTCATCCCCCACTGGAATAAAATACGCCACATGGCAGCATAGATAGAGCAGAGAAAAGACTCTCAAACCCAGAGTGTTGCCCTCTGAGATGGACCTGCAGAGCGCAAGCAAGCAGTAAATACTGCAGAGAGAAGTGACTCAAATCTGCCATCTCTCTTCAAGGGTTGTGTCTCCAACTTGCAAGGCACATGTCCACGTGTGGATTGGCACACACACTGAGGCATCAGTCAAGCCATGAGAGGCTGGCTGAGCATATGGCCAGAGCACTCCTCCTGCTGAACTGGGGCTTGATACAACAAATAACACAGCAGACAAGTAGATATTGAGAAAGGGGAAATCCCAGCACACCCAACTAGTGGTGTCCTCTCAGATAGAGGGACTGTGAGGGAGGAAATGGTTTTCTTTAACACTGCTCTCTGCAAAAAAAACCTGACAGGCTCTGGGGCATGAGATGGGAGCCCTTTGAGATAGAGGCCCTCTTCATGTCTACCCCCAGGGACTTTTCATTCCAGATCAAATGTATCTCTGCTCAAGTTTCAGTATCTCTGTTAGTTCTGCTTGCAAGCAGTTCTTAGCATTATTAGTACAAGCTGATTCTCACAGAGGCCCCAACTACCAAGGGAAAACACATAGGGCATCTGCTGGGTGTTCCACACCGCCCACTGCTTATTGCAGCCAAACATACCCCCACTGATCACTGCAGCTACCATACACCCACTGCTCACCACAGCCCAGAGGCCTTTTCCCACTTTCTTTCTAGTATTTCTACCTATTGAATAACTGAATCATATTTATATTCCACCAATTTGATAAACATCCATCAGTTATCTAAGAGACTGGTTAACTACGTGGACCTGGGCCTGTCTACTAGGGAGACTGCTTCATTGCTGCCTGGAGAGCTTCTCCTCCTCTCCCTGGTATTTCCCTGCAGTCACTGATTATCTAGAAGTATTTGCCAGAAGAACAGATTATTTTTCAGAGTTAAAGAAGGAGAGGACAGTCTGTTTTGCTAACAGCAAGTAGGACACAACCCTCAGCTGCCAGGGGAAAGGGGAAGGGCCCCAGCCCCCACTTTGATGCACCAAGTCCCCCTCCTCTCCACCGATGACAGTGAGCTGACAAACCACTTGCCTCCCCTTGCCTTGTCAGACATACTTGAGGGGCTGACACAAGCACATCACCAAGATGGCTGGTGTAAACCATGCTGGGAGGGTTCCTTAGACGTGGAGAGTGAAGATTTATGCCTGGAACTCCAAGTCACTGCCTACTCCAGACAAGGAAATTGTGTCAGAGTGGGTGAATAATTCTTATTAAGTGGAAAGATATTCACAAGGCAGACACAGAACTTTTTCCGTGGGTTTATCATCAGGACTAAAAATAAGTCACTGCCTACTCAAGTTTTTTCTGCCTTTGATGACAGCTGAAATATTTATGGGACTTCAACACACTTCTAGCCTCAGAGCAGCAAGTGCAACTTAAGAGGTTAGAGGAACACCTGCAGAAATGCAAAATGCTAACTGGCTTTGGCTTGCTGTCCAGTGCAGCCGTGTGGGAAGCAGAGCTGGGGCTCGGCTTTGTGCAGAGTAGAGCAGTGCAGCCTTAGGGCTGCCCTAAGGCAGGGGGGCTGCTCCCAGCCAAGGTATTGCCCTTGGCTGCTGATGCTAATTTAAACTTCAAGGACTTTGTCCACAGCAGAGGCCTTGGATGCCAAGCCAGTGGAAAACTCCTGGGGTATTTGCTTATACCAAGAGTTTGCCCTGGTTTAGGATGTTTTTAAGAGAGGTACACATCAGCTAAGCACTGCAAGACAGATTGACCAGAATTAAGGCCCCAGGACTATTGTTTCTTTTCATCCATGGAATCAAAATATCCTGCTATCATTTAATCATGCCCCATCTCTGACCAGCCTCCTTGTACTGAGCTTTGAGGGCCCCTAATGGAAAACGCACAGAAAAGCCCCAATGCAAATGTAATGAAGGACTATGAATAACCAGCAAAAATGAGCCCCAACATGTATTTTGATAGAGAGATTGAAGGAAGAACAATTTTTTTAAATGGAAAATAGTAACTACAATGGAAACAAAATGAGATTCACCCTAAAAAAACCCCATAGCTTCCTCAGTACAGGGGCAGTATTGTTACAAAGACAAAAACTACCTCAAAAGCTTGGGAGGGTAGCAGTATAAAGGAGATATCCATGGGATTTGGACAAAGTCACCAACACTTGGCAGGGAGCCTTTCTTTTTTCCATCTTCAGGTTTCAGAGATGGTTTTCACTCCTTAGGAGTGAAAACACCTCAAGGAAACCTGTTATGAAAAATTTAAAATAAAGAGCTAGTGGAAACATTAGATTGGATCTTCTCCTTTACCCATCCACCACCACATGTGAAGCATGGAGAAACTTGATGACCTTTGAGACTTCTGGGTCTTGGCTGGTTGTTTCTCAGAAGTTGCTAGAGAAAGAGGGAAGGCTGTGCGTGAGGCACAAAATTTGGGGAAATCTTTTTCACAGTATGGTCTCTTATATGAGGAAAGCCACCCTGCAGAGAGGAGGAGTCACCAGGTATAAAGGGTGAGGAGAGGATCCTGTGGAGCAGCCAGCAACCCAGCATATTACCATTAGGTAACCCAGCGTATTGCCATCAGGCACCCCAGCACATCGCCAGAGGCTGAGAACACAAACCCACTCCTCTGTGAAGTAAAAGCAAAACCCATCTGCTTGTCTTGCCAGATTCCCAGGTTCAGCATCTCCTACCAACCTGTATGCCATTGCTGATCTGGATTTTGTTATTGCATCTATGGTGAATATCAGACACAGTGCTAAACACTTTCACCTCTAGTTTTCCAGCCCTCAAAGCTCTGGGAAATATACTTCTGTCCCAGAGTGCTGCTGGCAGCAGCTGTGACAATGGGATGGGGTCCTGAGCTCCTGGCAATGCACAAGAGAACCACGAGCAAGGATGTTGAGCAGCCACAGCCCTCTGAGATGTCCTGGTTAATCCAACCAGTTACAAAGAACAGGAATGGCAACCATCAGAGTTTCCATCATTTAGGGATTTTCGATCCAATGAGAATCAAGCATGAAACCTTTCCCTGTCATTCATGGTTAAGTCTCTCCCAGTCTGGGAGACTCAATTAGCCAGGACAGGCCCAGGCCCTTAGGGAGCCACTGGCTGTCAGGGAGGGTCCAGCACAGCAGCAGCCAAGGACCAGAAGCCTCCTGAGTGTCACCAGTGCCTCAAGGACAGACCTCATATGCTGGATGGCTTCAGTGCAACCCAACACCTCTGTGCAGCCCTGCATTCGGCAGGTGTGCCTTCCTTCTGGAAACACAGAAGATGAGAGTGTGATCTAGAAAAGCAAGGATTTTTCTAAAGCAAAGCAGTCACTTTACCTTTCTCCAAGATCTCAGCAATAAATACAGCCTGCAACCTTTGCAACACATCCTGACAAAATCACAGGATTCCCCCTGAGATGGAAGACAGGGATGGGGAGGAGAATGAAGCCCACATATTCCAAGGAGAAATAATTAGTGACTTAGACCTGCTACACCATTTGGACACAAGTCTACGAGGCTGGACAGGATTCATCCAAGGGTACTGAGTGACCTGGCTGAAGTGTTCACTGAACCACTTTCCATCAGAGGGTTGGTTTAAATTAGATATGAGCAAGAAATTCTTTACTGTGAGGCTGATGGGGTGCTGGAACAGGTTGTCCAGAGAGATTGTGGATGCCTCATCCTCAAAAGAGTTCAAGGCCAAGTTGAATAGAGCTTGGAGCAAACTGGTATAGTGGAAGGTGTTGCCACCCATGGCAAGGGGTTGAAATGAAATAATCTTTAAGGTCCCTTCCTACCCAAACCATTCTACATTTCTATGATTTACCAGCAGCCCTGGCTAACTGGGGAGGTACCAGTTGACTGGAGATCAGCAAGTGTGATGCCCATCTAAAAGAAGGGCCAGAAGAAGGATGCAGAGAACTACAGGCCTGTCAGCACGAGCTCAATGCTCAGGAAGGCCATGGAGTAGATCATTTTGAGTGCCATCACTCAGCATGCACAGGACAACCAGGGAATTAGGTTCAACCAGCATGGGTTTGTGAAAGGCAGGTCCTGCTCAACCAGCCTGGTCTCTTTTTATGACAAGGTGACTTGCATAGTGGATGAGGGAAAGGCTGTGGATGTTGTCTGCTTTAACTTTAGTAAGGCCTTCGTTTTCCACAGCGTTATCCTGGAAAAACTGCCTATTCGTGGTTTGGGTGAATCCACTGGGTAAAAAACTGTCTGAGTGGCCAGACCCAGAGAGTGGTGGGGAATGGAGATAAATTCAGCTGTAGCTGGTCACAAGAAGAGTTCACCAAGGCTCAATACAGGGGGCAGAGCCCTCTTTAATGTCCTCATCAAAAAGCAAACTAAAAGTCTGTTAAAAGTAGAACAAATGTCCACTATCTTCTTTCCACCTACAAATTACAAAATGCAGTTTGCTTGTCTCTGCTTGAATTAATAGCAGGTAATTAGCAAATCTCTACAGTGATGCACAGGCACCAGCTGGAGGGATAAATTACAGCTTGGGAGCTGGTTTCCCAAACAAGCCAGGGCAGGCACACAGCATAGGCCGGGGCTGGATTCTAGCCAAGTGAGGAAGTGGCACTACTGCCATCAGCTGTGGGGAAATAACAGGTGCGATTTTCAGTAACTGTTAATAAAAAAGATAGCAATACATTTTCTTGTTTCAGTGTAATTGGAATGAGTCCTCTTGACTTTGCCAGAGACTGTTCTTAGATATGTAACAGCTTGAACTGAATGGGTTTTGCCATAACTTCATGTGATTACAACTAAATGTCACTTTTTTTATTCATCAAGGGGGATTTGGACAGGGAGAAGTACGACATTTTAAATTATCAGTGGAGACAGAGGTGCTGACAACTGTGCTCAGGTTTTTAGAGCCTAATTAGCAGCATGCTGGAACTGCACCTCCTCTCATTACTCTTGATTACATTTTGTAAAGAATTAATGCGATGTTTATAAAACACTTCCCCCAGAGTTTGTTTCTGCAGTTTTTTGTGTTGCTGCCAAGCTGTTCACCTCCCCTGGGGTGACAAGAGTTGGTATATTGACAAGGAAAAGGAAGGAGGGTGCTGGGGAGCCGTGCCCCCCAAGGCAGCAGCTACCTGTCCCAGGGGAGCCACTGCAGAGGCAGCTGCCACGGAAGATGGGAGCAGCATCGTCCCATCAGCAACCCCTGCTCAAGAAGTGGCTGCGACATTCCATCTTTCTTCATCAAAACCCAATATGTAAAACTGGTGGGTTGTTTGGATGGATGGCTAACAACTTACTCTCCATCAGAAGCACAAAAGCACAACTTCTCCATGGTCCATCCTGCAGCCATTTATTACTTGTCAACAGAAAACCAGAAATTCTCAGGGCTGGTTGCACACCCGTTGAGAGGCAGGAAGCAGTCCTCCTGCAAGCTCGGTTTGTTATTGCAGTACTGATGAGACAGACCTGGTGCTGGATCCAGCAGCAGTAAGACAGCTATAAACAGAAAAGCTGTTGAAACACAGAGGTTGTTCTATTGCAGCTTTTCGTCCTTTCCTTATCCAGAAACTGCTGGGATTCAAGGTGATGTTGTGAGGCTGGAGGGTCATGGCAGGGCAGCTGGACACTGCACTGCACAGCTGCCTCCCTGGGATGCCCCCAATGCCCTCCACCTCCACTACCACGGTTTAATCACAGCAGCTGGAACCCCTGATGTGCCCACTATGCGGGACAGAAAATTAATGGCAATGCATTACATGCAGATAAGAATGAGAAATCCCTCGGCAGATAGAGATCTCCACCACCAACAAAGAAGGAAAAAAAAAGGAATTTAGGGCCCCAGCCTAACTGGACTCATGCTGTATAAGCTGGTAGCAATGGCCTGGCCCCCCTACAAGTTCAGGATAACACAGTAACACACTGGGACCTAGAAATGGATATGAACGGTGCAAAATTAAAATTAGAAAATGGGAAAAAATAGGATATTATTAGCAGCAGGCACAGTACATCAGATAATTTTGCAGGTGTTTCAAGGATAATTTTTCTTAAGAAGGAGATCATGAAGTGAAGTCACTACTTTTAGTTCACAAATTACTAAACTTGAAGCAGAGCACTCATATTATATGTAAATGGAGATGAGGGAGAAGGTATTGTGACTCTTAGGAAAATTAAGCCGACATGGTTGTCCAAGCCAGAGTGCAGATAGAGATGAGGAGAAGGTAGGAGATCTTGGAACTAAAGCATGCAGCATTGTATAGTACAACAGAAGCACTGCACAGGAGAGAGTTTCTGAGCTGAAAACAGAGTAAGTGGTAGTATCCCCTCTGGCAGGCAGCGTTGCTCAGGCTCTGAAGAAGGGTAACCCCTCGTTACATGGACTACCTTGAGCCAGTGAACCTGCAGCTCTCAAAGGTGGAACTCATGAGTTACAAGCTAAATGCTGAGGTTGGGGGTTAGACTTGAATCTGCAGCAGAAGCATCCCGCTGCTGAGCTTGAGCAGGGAGAGGCCTAGCACTTCTACTCTGAATGCAGAGGAAGCAAATCTCAGATCCACCCGAGAGGAGGAGGGAGAGAGGGCAAGAGAAGAGTAGGACTGGAGCTAGTGGCATGAATTAGGCTGGGAGCTGAGGCTGAGAAAGGAAGAGGGAGGAACAGAGAGAGGACTCACATGAGTGCAAACAACTGTCCTGAGATGCAGATAGAGTTTGGAAGTGGGAAGGTGGATATGTGGAAAACTGAGACTTACACACAAAGACGGAAATTTGGATGAGAGCCAGGCAGAGTGAGGTGGAAGCAAACATGGGTAAGGAGAGATTAGTCATATGGGAGAGAAGGAGATTGCTGGTTCAGGCTGACCATACACAAGGTCATGTGAAAATCCTGAAGGTAAATGAATAGAAGGGTACTGAGTTCCAGTAAGTAGCCTCATAAGAAAGCCAGCAAGAACCACTTTAAATGAGGAGGCATGCACCACTTAGAGGTGTCCCACAGGAGCAGCAGGATGTGCTGCTTTGTGATACATAAAGGGTCATAAAGCTTTGTGATTCCTAAGGGGTCACATTAAGTAATAATAGGTCTTTGGTTTTAAAACATGGAAAATGGAAACCAGGCTGTTGTCTGTGGTATACAGTGGGAGGATGATTGATCATTGTCATAAACTGAAGAGAGAAAGTTCAGACTTGCAAGAAGAAACTCCCACAGCAAATACAGTTAAGCAGTGGCACAGGTTACCCAGAGAGCCTGTAGCATTTCTGCCTGGGGCGCTTTCAAGACCCAAATGGAGAAAGCCCTGAGCAACCTGGCCTGACCACAGACACTGTCTGAACACAGCTTTGGGAAGGGACTAGTTCCTGCTCTTTCACTAACGAACTTTAATTTCCCAAAGTTAAAAACAAACAAGAGGACGGCATGGGAAAGCAATTCCAAAAACTTGCCATAGGCAGGCATGAGAAAAGAGCGTTAAGCGGGAAACAATCTCGTCCAGCCTGGGAAGCCAGAAGATCAGTCCAAGTTCACCTATTTTCTTCAATAAGTCTCTGTGAAGCTCACATGCTATCTCATATGACTTGTTTCTTTTTATACCAAACTCTTTAGAATTTAACCATCCAATCTCTTGCTCTGTTAGCTCAAATGCCAGAGTTTTTGGACAGAGCCAAAGTCCTTCTAGATACTGATAAATTATCAGCACAATAAACCACCTCTGCTTCTCCCTGTTGCCTTTTATTGAAATCCAGAAAGCTACAGACAAAGTCATGCACACAAAGGGTCGAAATGGGAGGAAGGCAGTCTTAATCCACCCTCCTAGAACATACACTTATCACCCCAATGCTTAGGCTGAAGCCACTCTATCTTGGGGAGAACTTAAAAAATCACAGCAGTCTCAAGATATTTATATTGTTTGAAACTCTCATGACTACCCTGTAGTGCTCCTAAAACCTGGGCTCCCCATAAACCTGCCTGATGAGCTGGCAGGCAGGCAAACATATTGCTGTCTTCACTCTGCAGCTGTTTCACCACAAATTGGCGAATTACATTCCCACAAAACATTTCAGTTTTCACAAATCATTGATCTTTAACAAAATTATCTTTGCTGGAAAATTTCTACCCCATGTGCCTCTGAGGACACAAGTGCACAAACAGGAGCAGAACCTCTTCAGAATGTGCTGTACCTCATTAGTGGATTTCATCCTGGCCCTTGCTGGCTTGGTGATCTCCATTCCATTGACTCTGAGAGAGAGAAGGATGGACTTTGAGGAAGTAGATACACATTATATTGGTGCTCTGAAGACCAGGAACAGCATGATGGATTTGAGCCAGTATCCTAGCACAGGGCTCTTAGAGTGCCAGGATGTTATGTTTACTGTGACCAGTGCTGCTTGGTAGGTGGCCCAGTGCATGCTCATCAAGCTGGAACTCCTTCAAAGCTCCCTTCTGCAGTCACATCGTTTCCCAAGCAAATTGCCGGCTTTCATTTTTGACATGGAAAGAGAACATGTTTCAACAGAACTAGATTCACTTTTCCACAAAACACTTATAAAAGGGTGTATTGCTGACATGAATGCAACTGCTGTTCCTCACAACAGCACTCTAAAACAAAAAATCCCTAATACACTATTAGTCATCAGCAAAATTCCTGATGACAAGCAAATATCGTATGTGGCACTGCCTTGGGAGGACTGGTTTAACAGGAGTGTTTGAATTCTGTAGCACAGTCCAATGTTTGTCCTTCCACAAGACAGCCTGAGCCAGTCTTGGAGTCCAGGTCACAGGAAATCCTAATGGGACCACCTGCTTTTTTCAATCAGAACTGAAACCGACCACGTGTATTATGCACAGTGGGCAGTATTCCTCTTCACCTCTGAGTTCTAATTCAGCGACAAGAACGTCAGATTTAGGTCTTATTCTCAGGGCACAACAGAGGCATAGGGATAGCTGCATATATATATCACTAACCAAAGCATGATTTGCAAAATAAACCATCCAAACCCCCTAATTAGTTTGCCACTCTGTAGCTCAGAATTGCACTTTGTCATCATCCTCATCAATATTTATTCCAGTAGTTTATGAAAGACATACACAGTCGTACACAGTTTTACAGAATTGCATGTATATGTCTATATAACTCTGTGATTTAGTTTATCACTGCGGGGGTATTCTTCCTTAATAGCTGGATGCTTATCAAAACCAAAGAACTTCAGATCAACAGTATAAGAAAACAGACTAAGCACTGCTCTCCATGGCTCATTCGTTCAGTTTTGAAGACTTAAAATTCTGTATGGAATAAGCAAGCTATTACTGACCTGTGAATGAACTAATCATGTTTGGCTGCATATTTCACTCAGTTTTAGTTTGAAACTAATTCATTTGAATTTATAAAGACATCTAAATTTATTGTGAATATTCTCTCCAAGCTCCAAATGGTATCTGAAGGAGACTAGATTAAGTTCTGGAGAAAGAATTGTCCAATTAACTGAGCACAGTAAAGTTATGAGCAAAGACTGCTTTCCAAAGACCCTTTAAAGTTGAACTTCTCTCCCACACTTAGTATGTGAAAGCTCCTGATGTCGATATTATTCTTTTTCCACGAATAGCATTAGTCATCCATAAACACAAACCTGTGCTCACATAGGTCTGAATATGCTGTTATGCCATACTTACAACATTCCTAATGCTTTGACCATTGCTATTACTAGCTCCAGTGATTTTAAGAAAGGATTTTATAATACAAAAATTCATTTTCAGTCCTGTGGCCCTGTAGATTTTCATCACTTCCACGAGATGAATTCTTTACCTTATGTGAATCTACCGAAAATTTGTGTTAATAAGTTAGGCCAAAATTATCCACTCTGTATAAAAAGTTAGGCTTCCAAATCTGTATTAGGCATCCACACTGTAATTATGTAATTATCTTTCCAAAGACACTGAGATTATATAGCTCCTTTTCATTTTAGGGACTTTTACTGTGAAGACTGAAAAAAATACTCAGAAGCCGAGTAGGATTTTAAATCGTATTGAGATGATTAGTTTCAGGCACTTTAATTTCAGCAGGTTTTGTTTTTTAATATGTAGTCTGATTTCCAGTGTAAAAGGAGCAGTTTGAAAACATCCATATTTAGATATTGCACTTTAAGCATTTGCATGTCTACATTCAGCTTACGTTTGCATGAATATGTCAAAATGTTTTTTAATTCCTCCTCACACTTTGGGAGAAACATTCAAGAACTGACAGATTTGTAGGAAAACCCCCTCAAGCTGGCCATTAGCAAGAGTCAGTGTTTTACATTATCATTACCTCAACATCCACAATAGACCAATTTGCCAAATAAATGGAACGCTAATATGACAGCTGAATTCTAATCCCCACATCTTCCTTCCTATAATTAAAAAAATAACAGTAACAATGGGAAACCAGCCATGATACAAGGAGACTTAAAAATTTAATTCACCAAATTCAATCACCTGTAAGAAGGATTCCAGTAAATTAATCACAAAATATAAAAATAATTTTCAGTGAAAAACATCTCGAGTTTCAAAATTCCTGTAGACCTGGCCTGCAGAATGGGAAAAATGTTTCATTGCTTCTCATTTCATGAGAAAAGGTAAGTTATCTGCATTGAATTAGCATCTTCAAGACAATGCTCAGACAGAGAAGTTGCTTTCTGTGGACCTGTATGCTCTTAGGGAGCACTTGGAAGGTTTCTTCTCTCAGATATTCAAGACCAAAAACTTTCAGGCACTTCGTGCTTCCACATGAATTTCTACTCCTTTCCACTTCATGATCTGTTGTCCTTATCAACAAAAAAACATAACTCCTATTAAATTTAATCATTAATTGGATTTTTGTAACCTTTCTGCATGCTCACTCCTGCAGTCTTACCCAGACCTTGAGGGAAATAAAAAAAAATGCAGTGCTGCTCTTAGTACTTATGTAAACAGCCATGAAACATCAGGAAATATTTTCTATCCATGCCGTGCCAGCAAAGGAAATTGGAGTCAGATCATGGTTTAACGAGATAATCTCCATGAGCAGAGCAGATGCTAAATACCCCTCAGTTAAAAACCACCAAGCAGAGCAAGTTAGAACAAGGATGTCTTGACTATGAAAATCACCGTGGATATGCTCAGTCCTTGAAGCTGCCGTGCCTGTTGCACACTAGAGGCATAACAGGCAACCAGCTTATGCAGCATTCTACACAGGCTTACCACTAATTTTGCAAGGTATGTTTTATAAGATGGAATTTTTATCTACACTTCATGTAGGTGGCTGCAACACTAGAATACAGAAGAACAAGTGGCAGGCAAGCCAGGGTCCTCCTGAGAAGATTTGTGGCAGCCCTGTGAAACACATTTTCTTTACAGGAAACACTGAAGTGGGATGGGATTACTCAGGACTCAGCATCTTCGTATAAACCCAAGATTTATCTTTTTTGGGGGGACACATGGCAGCTGTGTTTTCACATTATTCCTCTCAATTTTCAAAATGGAAGTTGGTATCTGTGCATTTAAAGAAAAATATTGGCATGCTGTTATTATTATCCCAGGTATGTTCCTTATGGAAGTCTTCCGTTAAACAAACAGCTGTGTCTTCTCACATATGTAGATGTATCACCAGGAGATGCTGCTTTTTGGATACACAAGCTCACAGTGCAGGCCAATAATCAGTATAATACACACTGCTTCACCAGCCAGTCTGGTGGGATGGTCATTGGTTTTAGAGATTTCAAGACTGTGAGGCTTTTTTCATCTCACTCAAATCCTTATTAAGCTTTCAGTATGCTATTGTTTTTTATCAAATTTACCCCAAAGCAACACTTCACTGTTTCACATTCTTTAACAATTTCTATTATGCACAGAAGCACAAAATTATCATGCATTTTTTAAATGCCCAAGTTTTTTTTTAACCTGTTTATTCCCCCACAAATATATATAACCTTGCACACAATCCCATAATGAATAAAGGCAAAAGACAGCTTAGGAACTACAGTAATTTTTGTCTCTTTTCTTGTCTGGTGAGTTATGAATTTCTCTGTATGCAAAATAAGGGAAAAAAAGAGGGTAATTAGTGTTGTAATGTACATATGGAACATACTTCTTGATCTAACCTGCAGTACCTACCCCTAATACTCTGCAGTTCAGTAAAAGTTACTGGAATTATTTTGCAAGGAAAAAAAAATAATGAATACATAGCCTATACATATTGAAACTGTATTCTCAAAGTAGTCTGTCTCCCTTTTACCCAGAAAAAAGGAACGAGAAAGAGCAGTGGCCAGTCTCAGAGACCTGCATATCCACAGCAAGTATGGTCCCACTGAATGTAATTTTTCTCCTGATGTTCACTGAAGGTTCTTGATGGCTACTCTGCAAAATTTGGGTCCTGCTAGAATACACTGGGATTGGTTATCACAGTGAGATCTCCTTGGTATCTAGCTCCTAATGACCTTCTCATAACCTGCTTCTCATTCTGAGAGACCCCTGTGTGGCATCACCATATTTTCACACTGAACGCTAAACAAACTCAAAAATAGTCTAAGGGCATCTTCTGTAAAACAAGCATTTCATTTTTCAAATATGTTTCTGATTATGTAACAATCTCTGGGAGAAATACTGCATGCCTTTTAAAGTCTACTTGAAAAGAGGAGGGAAAGGGTACACCAAGGTTGTATTTCTTCAATCCCACAATTCCAATTTTTTTTTAAATTTTTTATATAGAAGAGTATTTTCACCACAGAGGCACGAGGATTAGAAAACAAAGAGCTTCAGGTATTTTTGGTGCAAAAATCTTAAACGCTGATGTCACCTCTGAAACACAACTCAGTAATTTGGCAAACACTGTCTAAGGGTGCGTATCAGCAATCCTCCTTGACATGGAAGATGCAGAGAAAAGGCTGACGTGACATAACATTAGGATAATCAGCCTCTAGAAACACAAATGAATGTGCATGCGTGAAGGTAGGTAACTTGAGCTGAATGTCGTTAGCACAACTCGTGAGAGCTGATTAAAGCAGCCATTACAATAAAGCGGCATTCAGGGAAATAGAGTTGAAATAATGTAACAATCACACCTCAAAGCAGTCTATGTCTATCAACCTGCCTTAAGATGTGATGACATAGAAACTCAGCTGACACATGACAGCAGAGATTTTGAGTCATCCCTGGATACTGAATCACTTAATAACAGAGCATGCTAATAAAATATTTGAAGATCTTCAGTATTTTTTTTCTAAATTCAGTAATGGAAAATACGAAAATGAGTGCAAGTGAATAGTTGAAAATTCTTTGTAGATAAGACCAATAAAAGATTACATTCCATGTGATTCACATATACACATAAATAATTTCTGGAGGAGCATTCATCAGTATCATCATATCAACCTAACAAATCTGTGTTCAGATGTAAATTTCAAATATAGACTATAGACTAAATAGCAAATTAAACACAGACACACAAAGGCATAGGAAAAGCCTAAAATAGCAGGATGTTTTGAGCACCTCCTAAATTCTCCAAATACCATAAATCTTTATTAAAGGTAGTATTTTGTCTTTCAGAAGGATGCTGCTTTCACATCTAGTGTGTTAGTAAATAATTGTAAAGCTACTTCTTTCTATTTCCAGGCAGATCCCTGCTGTGCTTTCTCTCTCCTGGATAACATAAGCTTCAGAATGCAGATCAAGGACACGACTGATGATCCTTCTGTAATTAAAGCTCCCTAATGATGCCAACACAGGTTCTATAACAAAGAGCCAGGTACAAAGTACTTTGCTCTTTTCTGAGCCCTTACAATCTCTTATGCAATCACAAGCCACTAGAGCGGAAGAATGTTATTTGTACTTTTGTGAAGAAACTGGAAGATATTACTCAGTTCAGTTCAAAACCAGTGATGTCTGCAAATAATCTTCCTTATATATCCAACACACTCTTAAAAAAGTTACCCAAAAAACCCATTTTTTAATATAGACCAAAGAAAGTTCATTTCTGCCTCACCACACTCTATCGCTAAAACTGGAAACAACAGATTTCAGAGATCTCTGTATTTAAAAGATGAGGCTTGTGTTTGTTTGCATGCTAGTTAATTTGCATAGTTCATTTATAGCAATCAATCAGTAGCAAAGCTGCTGCAAAGTGAACAGCCCTTGAACAGAGATTATGTAGAATATTAATTTCAGTAATAATTGAGTAGTTGGAGTGTCACATGTGAAGAGACTAATGTATTACACATCTCACACTGTGAAAGGTTAGAGGACTTTAAAGCCCTAGAAAGCCAAAAACATAAAATGTGCATGTTACATTATCAAGAGAGAAAAAAAACCCCTAAATTTCTAGGACTTAAGATCAAACCAGGCAAATATGGGGGGGGGGGGAAGTGTACATCATTCAAAGTAAAGCCACTGTGTGAAAGCAAACAAGCCCTACCTGGATTGTTTAAACTTTCAGAAAAGTCACCAAAGTATCTTCAATGTAATACTGCAGCCCACAGATCATTAACATGCATGATAATTTACTGAAATCGTTTTCTTCTCTTACAGGTAAGAGTAACTAAAGATCCCTTCATCTATGGATAAAATTTAAAAATAAATGCTCTCAGACAACTTTAAAAAACCTAAACCCCAAAATGAAAACAAATAACCAAAACCACAAACCCAAACAAAACAAACACCACCCAACCATTTTTGGCACCCTCAGTTGTCAATGCATTTTCAACACTTTTTCAAAGCCCCCACTCTCCATCTTTTCAGCCAAAACTGAATTCTGTCACTGCATGAAGTCAGCAGTTAAACAGAGAAAAAGATGTCACTTCTTCATGTGTATAAGTTGACAAAGCTTTGTGTGTTAGAGAATTCATCCCTCTTCTTTCATAATCCACATTGTGGAGGTATTGTATGCTAAGGGACAACTACTAGTTTTGAATGAACAGTTAAGAGAGCTAAAAGAAGTTATGAGGAGTTTATGACATAACTGTACACAGTTAAGATCTTTCTGGTAAGGGCAAGTGGAAATTCCTGGAGGAAAAGGTAAGAAGAAACAAAACTAAATAAGTTCTAGTAAATGAAGACTGAAAATTTAATGTATTAAAATTTCTTTTATTTACAAGGACGAGGCCAATAATAAGGCCATACATGATCACCTTAACCTACAGCTGAGAGACCAGACCAAGAAGCGCAAGATAATGTTCCTTTAATTTTAATAAGAGGATTAGGAAAGTAACTAGAGGACTCAGATATTTCAGGTTTTAAGCTTTACAAATATCACTCCCCAAAAAAATAGCCAAGCAATACAGACTTTCATCTGTATATGATCCAAAAACTGCACATGCAAGAGTGCTTGTGAAACACTGAGACAGAGACATGGGGAACAAGGCAGATGACCAGCTTCAAGCTGCTGCTCCGGAAGGATGCAGATCTTCTGCGGATCTTGTGTTATATCTGCCAGTCCTATGCAGATGTCAAAGACTGTGGCAGAGGATCTGAGGTGGCACCAAATCCCTACGTGCTAACATATGAATGTCACCTAAGTAGATGCAATCTGATTTATGACTAACTTCTGAAAACACAATTCAATTTAACCCTTCGTACAAGTAGCCGAACACCTAAAAGTCACCATTTCTATGCAAAGAACGGCTATGGATGTGCTCATCAAAAAAACCAAATATGTCAGGGTCTGAACTGTGTACTCCAAGCGAAGAATGATACCAAATTATACATGGACACTGTAACCAGCTGCACCTTTTTCTTCTGATGCTGGACTGCCGTTCTTTGTCAGTCTCTCCCTATGTTAGTGCTGGAAACACTCCTATTTTTCTTTTATTCAGTTTTTCCTCCCACAAGGTGGCAATCCAGGAAATCCCTTAAGTAATTTAGAGGCATATTTTGTAGCAAGATATAAATTTTTTTAAAGGAAACAGAAGTCCAGAAAGGACACTATTTCAAAACACTCCCCTCTCCTCTACCTCAGAAACCAATGACTTACTAAAAAACTAACCCTAGAGACACACACCACCAAAAATATGGCTGCCATTGAATGATTTACATAACAACACAATCAGTAAGATACATGATGCAGAGTACTTAAACAGACTTCTTCTGTAGCTCAGGGTAGTCAGAATACAGGGAGTTCCAGATACTTTTTTGGTTCGAAAACATTGCAAAGCACAACAGGCAGCTGACTGATCATTAGGGCTCCACAAAGGATGCAGTACGTATCTTTAGAGAACATACTTTATTTAATAGAAGTTTTTTGCTCCAATATACAAAATAAGGGACCGTAGTCCCAATTAACATTTACATAGTTACACAGCAAATAATTTCCACCATTTACAACAACTGACAACTTTCCCACAGTCCTCACTGTATTACAGTCAAGAAAAATTCCTATAATGTTTTACATACCGATCAGTTATATTTCATATTTCTCTGCCTCTTTTTTTTAACTTGCAGTTTCTGATATCAGTTAAATTAAGAACTTACAATTATTTCAGCTGCACTAAAAGAAAAATGAAATACATAATTTGGAATACTATCTCAAAACCTCTATACAAAATAAAAGTCAGTATCTTATAAAAATATATAGCAGGAGTAAAACCAGTGAAACAACAAAAATGTCTTAAATTTTGTTAGAGTACAAAATATTTAACAACTAGCCTCAGTTTTAACTACATTAAAACAAACCAAAAAAAAAAAAAAAGGAAGAGGGAAAAAAAGAGATAAAACATTTTAAATTAGCAAAAAGTAATATGACAGTTCTTTTGCAATACTGTACCTTAAGTATGCAAAGGACTTCATCCTTCTAACATGCACCGTTACCCAACTGATTTACCCCCCTAACCCTTTTTCTACTGAAAGCCAAAAAAAGGTTTTAATGTTATTTGAATCCTTCAAGAAAATTCAGTCATATTTTTCTGCATCTCCCACAATATTTAGGCTTTAGTTTACAATGCTGGTAGATTAATCATGGTACATTATCTTCTATAAAAGAATTCTAGCCAAACGAAGGTGTTAGAAACTCTGCATCTTACAAAAGCAATTTGTTACAGTATGACAGTTGCTAAATAGCCCAATTAATTTAGTGACCCTGTTAACGATTTCTTCAATTGAGTGAATAGGTGAAGTCATTTCCTGAGCTAAAAGATACAGGTAAGTAAATAGTCAGTTATAGCAGCAGACAGTAGACATTCTTTTTAAAAGTTGTAACAGTATCAATAAAATAAGGTTAGAAAATTACAGTAATGTAAAAATCACTAGCTGAAGAGGGAGTGACAAGGACATCCAAGACCTGATTGCCATAATCTGGAATGCACATCCTATGACCTTCCAGAAATTACATTCAGCTACTGTCAGACAATGTACTCCTAAGTGAAGAATGTCAAATCACAACAGTTCACATTTCTTACAGATCAGGTGTTTTGTCAAGATTTAATTGTTAACGCTGTTTCATAAACCTAAAGCAAAGTAAACTGCCCAGTTTCAGAAATGTTCACTCGACAGGACTTAAACTCTACTTTTAAAGGAATATGGTATCTTCAGTCTCATGAAATTCCAAGCCTATTTCTTCTTATTGCTCAGACGTAATTTAATGTTTAATAGAAGTTGATCCATTTTTTGGAGAGGAAATAATATTTTTAAAATTGTTTACTTTGATCCAAATTACTCTAATTCACTTAGCGCATGAACCATTAACAAATTAGTTTATAACAAATTAGACCATAAAGACCAGGATACCACCACTGCACCACCACCATTTTCTTACAATATGCATTCTTAAAAGTCTTCTATGTCACAGCTTGATCACTTTTTCTTCACCCATTAATGAAAAGAGGATATTCTAATTTTATTAAATAAAGTACCTCAGTTAGATACCAGTTCCTCCAGAAGGAAATCTCTCTCCTGTGTTATTAATTTTTTTCAGATATTGTAGTCATTGTCTTTACAATTTATATTGGCTCTTCTTAAACATAATCATACTTGAACATAATTAGTTTTAATTCAAATTAATATATAAATTTCCAATACTCGTTAGAATAAAGGACAACACACAAGATCCTAGAGTTACAATAATTTATAAATAAAAATAAACTATTACAAACTAAATCCTTCCCCATACGGAGATTAAAAGCCATAATCTTGACTGATTGTTCCCGATCATACATTATAAATAACGTAAGCTTCTTCAGAGAAGCAAAACATACTTGCCTCCCTGACACCAGTTTACACCTTCAGTTAAACTACTACCATCAAGAAGGCAATTGTGTTGGGCCCAGATATAACTTCTTGCTTACATGTTAGCCCTCTGATCCTCACCTTTTCAAACTTGAGCACAGGAAACTAACTTCACAAAAGAATTCTTTACCTTTTATACATAAACTCTGCATAAAATACAGATTTCTTATGCTCCTACTGCACCAATCTGGCAGCGCAGTTAGAACCTGATTCAAACTCCAATCAAGTCCATGAAAGGTTCTCCATGGCTTCAATGGGCTTTGAACTAGGATCACAGAGACAGTATTACCCAAATGAAACTCCTGCAAGAGTGGCTGGTATCTCTCTTTTTGCTTATGGGATGCAGTGGAGATGTGTAGTCAGCATGATACCTGAGCAAATAAAATGAAAATGATACAAAAGTTTTAAGAACCCCAAACTCTTTACTTAGTTGTGTGCAAACTGTGCTATTGCCCCCAGAGATCTCTGCTTTCCGTTTCTTCAGTGCTTGCTCCATTCCAGGACAGACAGGATGTGAGACACAAAAATCTCTCTTTGCTACAGTTCTCCCTCAGTCCCGAGACTGATAGAAGAGGATGTAACCAGACTCAGAGTTCTTTGAGATGTCTGATGTCAACCCGTAGAATTCTTCAATAGCTTGTGCATCAATTTTCTGTACGTAAAAAAAACCACCAAAATTTAACGTAGGAGTATCTTGCATAACATACACATAAAAATAAGTCCCACTCTAAAATAATAAAATCCAAATAATTATTAAACTTGTTATGTTTCGGCTTCCCCTCTGCCAGCAACTCAAAGAGGGCAGCAGCTATATAGGTTTTATGTATAAATTTTTCAGTATTAAGTGAACCTACTGTAAGTGCAATCTTACGTGCACTGCTTGCACAAATTTCACACAGAGAAATTTTAAAGACAACAATATCCCACTGAGACTTTTTATCAATATGAAGAATGCAAATACAAACTACCATTTGTAACTCTAAGCAGCATAATCCAGACAAGTGTAGAGGAGAATAAAAAGGCAGCAGAGAATGAAGGCTAACTTTTTCTATGTTTTTCACACAGGCTGTTTGCTTGTGATACTGTTAGCTTAGAAAGCCTCCTATAACCAAGATTTAAAATGAAAAATGGAAAACTTCTGTTAAGAAGGTGAAGAGCATTGTCTGGTTCTGTCATAATTTTCAGCTATAAAAGAAACTGAAAGCAAGCTTTCTCTTGCCACATTTTAAATAGAAGGCCATTGGGCTACAAACCATAAAATGGTGAAGAGATAAGTTTTCTTTCGCTTAGGTAGATCTTACTTAATCTTATTCCCATCACTTGAAATAAAACCTCTCTCAGGAAGGAGTGAACTATTTCAACTTGATGAACTACGGACCTAAATGTTAATGAGATGGTTTAGACTTAAGAACAAAAAGGTTCTTTCCTTTCCCTTCAGATCGGTTATGAGAAAAAAAAATACATTACTGCCAGGTGTTGCTGATTTAGAATGAGAGATATTGTCCCTTTTGTTTCTGTGCGGGGCTAAGGGTTGGACTTGAATGGACTCATGGGTCCCTTCCAACTCAGCAGTGACTCTGTGAATGATGTGATATGCTACAGCCCTCTCTTTTTTCACTGGAGGAAAGTGAACTTTTGACCTTATCAAGGCATTTCAATATACTGTGTATCTTCATAGCACACAGAGGCAATCCTTTTACTTTCCCAACAGCTCTGTGTATTTCAGTATTTGTCTTTTCGTGGGTGAAAAACTGTCCATAATGTGGCCTGGGAGAAGAACTCTTCAATACCTTTGACTCATCCTGACAATTAAGAATGTAAGTCCAATGCCTGTTTCTTATTTTTCTTTTTTTAATGATGAAGTTCTTGTGTATTGTAAGGAAAATGGAAACTATTAATTTTATAGATTTAATTAATTGAAATAAAGTAATGAAAAGCACTTGGACATCACAATCATACTTCTGTTCATGCATAAGCATAGACAAGGGAAAAAAAAGGAAGATGACAGAACAACACTCACATTTATTGCTCATTTAGATGGGGGTTGAAACCTCTTCTCATTAGCATTCCCAGTCATTTTACTTTAAGTAAACATATGCACAAGGGGGGTACATGCACTCTGGTTGGGCTTACCTCAACAATATCATCATCAAAAAGCAACCAAAAATCGTGACTCTTCACTATTGCAATATAATGTCCTCTGTTAGGGCCACTGTAAAATAAAATTAGAAAATAACACAGACAATAACACATATGAATGTAGAAATGTATTTCATTTAACTGTTTTTTTTCTTGTAGAAAAGCAATACTTAACAGTAATTAAAATGGCTACAACTACAATTTCTGCTTGGATTTTCTTCCTTTTTTTTTTCCTTACTCTCCACTTACATCATCTTCATAAGGTCTTACTTATCTCTGTATTTAATACTGTTCTAAAAAAGGATTATAATTTCGAATGAGGAATAAGCAGCACATACATTGAAAATATAAATGAAATTTTAAAAAAGAGGCAGAGAATTGAAATCAAGAAAACATTCCAGTATTTCATAGAGAACAGATCCCAAACTATTTCTGATCTTCAGAAAGAAAAAGCTATAGAACTGCTGCTTATCTCCATGAAACTGAATTAAAGTGGCAGTTTAGAGGTCTCAAGAAGCACAGAAGGGCTCCCAATTCAAACTGTTACAATGCTCAGCTCTTCAGTTATGGCAGACGAGAAATTTCTCCACAGCTATGACAGAAAAAAAATCCACCAAAAGTTCAGTGTCTTATTTCTCATCAGATTTCAAGTAAGGAAATAATACACTTTCTGAAACAGCTGAACCTTACAACTGATAGTGGACAACTAGATAAAGCAGTTTCTGGAACCGCCCTGACCAGCTAACAGCACTCATACAACTTTTATGTCCAGGGAGGTCAAGCACTTAAGGGAGGAAAGGTTGCCATCTCTGAGGGATATGCCTGTGCCCAAATCACTAACACAACAAAAACAGGCTTCACCTCCTGCCATGGCTCTGAAAAAGGAGAAGTTACCAAGAGTGCAGCTTGAGTGAGGCAGACAGATAATGGTCAGAACGGTCAGAAAGAATTT
This sequence comes from Pyrocephalus nanus, assembly GCA_038380795.1. NCBI lineage: Eukaryota > Metazoa > Chordata > Aves > Passeriformes > Tyrannidae > Pyrocephalus > Pyrocephalus nanus. Next base: position 46,755,505 of record CM076259.1, read on the forward strand.
TCCTTAAAATCCAGAACAAGAGTGTCCCAGGAAACTAGGGCACAGAGGCTTATTTTCCAAAACCAAACACAATTGGCCAATTTGAAGTCTAATTATCTTTACTTTCTGCTCACTGTGAGAAAACTGATGAACTGGAGCAAATTACCCAAATATGTAGTGAGATCAGCATGCAACCAAGCCCAGTGCAGCCTAATCTAATGTCAGTTAGCCCTGCTTTGAGCTTTAAGTGCTTGACCTCACAATATAAATTATTCTGTGATTCTACATGTCAAGTCGTAATTTTCAGCTTTGGGGCTTTTATCTACTCAATAAGCAGCTTGTAGAGCAGCCTGATTTTAAGCCTTGAAGCCACAAGAACATTTGTTGAATATAACAAAAGCAAATACAAACCTAACAGTTATATTTTGAAAGCAATGAAACAAATTAATCAACAAAACTCATAATATATGGATATATTTCAGAAAATGGTGCTTAAGCCTTAAGAAAAATACCCACCCTAAAGCAAATACTTGATAAATTAATCTTTCTATAATGCTTTCCTTCCTAAGAAACTTTTTCTTTTAGAAACTGTTTTTAAATGTTATTACTGTTATATGGTACTTTGTATTTTGTGGGGGTTTTTTTAAACGTAGTTAAGTTCATAAAAGATCTGTGATGTGAAATACAGTTATCACTTTCCACAATGAACTGTCACAGCAACAAAGACATATGTTCTGTCAGGACTGGTAGCTTCTCTCCATAACACTTTTTTCTTTTAAGAGGTCTTTAAATGCTATTGATTTATAGGATACTGGGTGCTTGGTGTTGTTTCTTTAAACATAGTTAGGCTTACACAAAAATCTCTTGCTTAAAACAGTCATTACCTTCCACAATGAACTACCACAGCAACAAGGTCATACATTCTGTCAGGATTGGTGGCATCTCCTGAGGTGTTAAATAAACGAAGCTCTAAAGGAAAAACTACTCTATAAGAGAGTTTTGTGTATCGATGGAGCTGATCCATGTATTTAAATCTCTTCAAATGGAGAGCTAGAATCATAGGCAGCTTTTTTACTTTCATCCTGAAAAAAAAGAACCAAACAAAAAAAACAACTGTATTTCTAATATTCATCCAAAACATTCAGTCAGTATCAACAAACAGGAAACCTATTTTACTAAAGTCTTTAAAAATTTCTGCAAGCATTAAAAGGAACCCAAATAATCAGCTGTTTAAAAACAGGTCCTGTGTTGCTAAACTAAAGGGGGATTTTTAACAAATGAGAGAACTGAAAATGTATTTAAAACACTAAACTATAATAAATAAGAAGAGCCGTGATGAACTCACATTGTCACTTAGATCGCATAGCACAGAATTCAATTTTTAAACATATCTACACATAGCTTTTCTGAGTTCCCAAAAGCAAAACCTAGATCCCAGTTGGTATACAGTGGAGGTATTGCAACAGAGTCGTTTCAGAGATCCTGTTCCAGCTGAATTTCTCAGTAAACCAGCCAAGTCAAACAAGCTTTTTAAAACAAGCTTTGTTACACCACTTTGTCACATAAGTATTACTCCAAGTCTTCCTATCAAGCCATTCATTTTAAATTGCCAAGGGATACAAATAGCCCAGTGTTATACAGTTACCTCCTGCTACCCAAACAAGATAAGGTTGTGCTCTGGCACAATAATTTTTTACAAATGTTGCAGCAATGTTTTACAGCAGTCAAAGCCAGAAAGTGATAATCTAGTTTCACTGAGGGCTCACTGGCCCCTTTTCCTGGTTTGAGGTATTGAGATTTCACATCAGTGCCTACAAATCCTCCTCAGCCAACCATAGCTGGCCTGGCAGCAAACACAGACTTCCACCCTTTGGGCAATAAATTTGCCCATACTAACAGAACCACCAAGCTGAGTGCTCTGCTTCTTGGCACAGCCAACTGCCTTAAATCAGAACAGTGATGAATTTTTCAAAGTGCTTTCAGCCCTGACACGTAGCTCAACAGTCTCAACAATACCACCCCGGTTTGAGACATGTCTACTAAGACCATATTTTCAGAATGTCAGGAAGTATGTTTTTACCAGACAATCCTTTTTCAAAAGACAGGGGATTGTGAACAAAATCCTTGAAAACTCACCTTTCTTTCCTTTTTCTCATTAAACTTAGACTGACAACAACCTGTAGGAAACTCCGCTAGACTCAGATTTTCTCCATGCCCACAAGAGAACAAGGAAATAAAAACGACTGGAGAAGGGCAGAAAGACAACAGAAGCGACTATTTTTAGGGAGAGTTACATTTTTATTATATTATGGCTATAATTTCTGCTCTATTCCTTTTTTCAAAACTAAATCCTCTCCTTATAATGCAAGTGTGTTTAATAAATAGGAACTCTATCGATGGTGAAGAAATTTGGTACACCCTCTTTGCTAGTTAAGTAGACAACAACACAGATGAACTGTTACAGAGATGGAAGAAAAATATGACTGTAGTGAAACTGAACTTCAGCTCGACACGAAAACCAAAATATAAACAAGCAAAGCTGTGTTTTGCCAAGGAAGTGCCTACAGTACAAGTTTATGTCAAACCAGTTTTTATTGGTCAGGGATCACATTACCCACCACACAGAAAAAGAGCTAAAGCAACAGAAAACAATAGGCCAGATCTGGATTCCCAACCTAATAGACACCAATTAGTAAGCTTAGGCAGCACATGAAGGCAGACTTGGCAGATGAGATATTCAAAAGCTGTGTGTTGAATCTATGGTAAACCAAATAACCAGCACCAGTGGTATAACCAATACAGCATTGTCAGTGTTCCCCCTCCTTCAACCAAATACTTTCTCAGATAATACATACCACACGGTGCACAAAATGAGAGGTTTTTCAAATGTGTGAACAAAGCTAGAAGAATTATTAGGCAAAAAAGAATTCTTTTTAAACATAATGAATTTCAGGCTTCTGAATGATTTTCAGGAGTACCGTCAAGCAGAAGTTTAGCACAACTAACTAAACACTTTTAAGAAACCAGAAACTCAGTTAACAAAAATAGTTGCAAAAAGTGCTATCAAAATTATTCTTTCAGAAACTGGAAAATAATATTTTATTTTCAAGACAAAACCAGGTTTAAAAAGTCAGATGCAATCAATGAGTTTTCATTGTTGCCAGTAGTCTTTGTTTAGTCACTGACAGTTTGTTTTAACTTGGCTTTTTAACTCATTTTTGGTTTTAAGACCATTCTTTTTCTCATTTGTAAAATAAATAATGATCAAAGGAGTCCCAAAATACTTTACATGGATTCTCATTACTCACGGAAATAGACACATTGAATTCTAGCAAGAGGAATGCAACCAAGTTACTCTTAAGTGGAAGAAGTCTGAGGAAAATTAAGGGAAAAAGAACGTTGTCTCCCTGAGACATACACATACAAAAGGAAATACAAGAGTATTTTCATTAAATGCATGGGTTATTTTTTTTCTCCTTAAGTGTGATGTACCTTTTATGCGCTTCTTGCTTACTGCGACATTCTTCACAGTAATACTTGTATTCACTGCACAGAGTTTCTGTATTGCTGAAACCCCTGAAAAAAAAAAAAAAGCTATAAATACTAGGTTTTTATACAAGATATTCAAATAAATGTACAATATAAACATAACTTGATACACTTAAATCTACGTAAGATAGAACTGTGAGCTTCTAGTTTTATGTCCTGCTTTCTAGGTAACAGGTAAAGACAAATTGCAAAAATTCAGATTTTTGTCTACCTTAAACAGTGAGTGATTGAAGTATTCTGCTCGACATCAACTGAAAGGTCTAAGAAGTCTTCATCTTTGCTGCTTACCTGCACGAAAAGAAGAACAGCAGAATGCAGTTATCCTTAAACAAGTTATCCTGATTTACCTGTTTTTCAGCGTACCATTTTCTATTGATGGAATGAACCTTATAACATCCTTTTAAAAATTTTTGCAAGTGGCTTTTCTATTTTAGAGATTTGCTAGATCTCTGCTTCTGATTTTGTTCAGGAAGAGGGAAGTGTTTATGTGTCTATGAGTGCCTATCATACTGTGATTTCAACTCAACAATATTAAATACCAAGTTGCTTCTACACCTCACTCTTTTCAAAAGAACAGAATCCTTGGGATTCTTCTGTTTAGAGCACTTCCCTCCAATTGAAAGTTAGGTATTTGCATATCACAGTGTTTCTAATAAACAGCACAAATATTTTGAAGCCTCTTCCTGTCTAGATTCATACTCTGAAATGAACAGCAGACAGTAAATTTGGTGAATGAGAGCTTGGGGCTTGGTCTGAGAGAGGCAGAATAATGCATAGCCAATTCTCTAAAAAATGCGAAAGCAACAATTAAGTAAACCAGAAAATTCTAGAAGAAGAAAATAAATTCCACCACAAATCCTGACAAATTATGAACAAAATCCACAGCTGCCCTGAAAACCAACTATGTTAATAAAGTTTCAGGAAACAGTGATCTGAAACCTTAACTTTTGTCTGCTAGTGTGTTCGCTCTGTATCTAGAGATACTCAATGTCACCAATGAAATGTCTTCTGCCTAGGTACAAAAATAAATGCTTTTAGAAAAGATTCATGGCTGCAATTTCTTGATTGAAAGCAGGAAAAGTGAAACAGCTACAAGAGAACTAAGTTGATCTTTAAGACAATTCAGAATTAAAAAAAAATTGGAAAGTTGTTCTCTGATTATCAAGAAATGAGACACACAGCTCCTAAGGTGGTATACATGAAAAAAAAAAAAAAAGATAAAAGCAGATGGTCAAGATAATCATTTTTGAGAATAGATACCTTAGGGCAAATCCAAAAACTTAAGAAATTAGGTTGAAAGCTTCTGTTAATATCTGTGAGAGGACTGGCCAAGGATTCCTCCCACTGTTCCGTATCCTGTCTTTCCAAGATTAAGTGTGCATTTAAAAAAATGCCACTATGCCAGTACACATCATATCTACTGCATCATTTGGCTGCTGAAGTGTTATATTTACACGTTTGGAGAGATCACAAAACATATATGGAAAACTTCCAATATGTTCAGAGTGGAAAAAAAAAGGCCACCTGCATCTCCAGTGTGCTGCATGTTTCCTATCTTCAGGGATGTACTATGGTTTAATTGTGTGGACAGTTCTTCAAAATATGCCATGGCAAACCACTTTTGGAATTATCAAACCATAATTTGTAACACTAAGAACTCTGGTGGGAATCATCTTAGCCTAGCTCAGAAAAAAACCCAAATCAGTTATAGAAAATACTCTGCTGCTGCAGTCTTCAGCTAGGACAGCTGGAATCAAGGAGTCATGTGACCAGTGTTATTCAGACATGCAGTTAGATAATTCTTCCTCTCTTGGTCTAATCAAAGAAAATTCCATGAAACAATATAGATTCCACAGGCAACTTTATCCCACATAGAAGCTGTAGGGGTAGAGGGAATACGGACAAGAGGAAAGGGATGTGTTTGGCCCTGGTTAAAAAGAGAGTGGTACTGAAAACACAAGTTCGCAAAAGGAGTATTTCCATACTCTGTGATAACAAGGCCTTAAAAAACCTCTCTCACTTTAACAGGTCCATTGTGCATTTTATGAGGTCCATAGTGCAGATCATGAGGAACCACTAAAGGCTTTCTTGCAAGAATAGCCAAGTGGAGTTTTTTCCATTTATTTTGAGAAATTATAAATTGCTTTTCTTAATTTTTAAGTTTCTTTGAACATTAGTATTTGAAAAGATTTTTTTTTAACATTAACTCAAAAAGTTTTAATTTAAAAAAAAAGAAGAGAAAAAATATAAAAAAGCCACTCTACACTTTTACTAGCTCCCCATCCACTCCTTCTGTAAAGATGCTTTTTCAAATCAACATCACTAAGACTCAATCAACATATCAGACTACAACCACCAATGCTCAATCATCTATAGAATTAAAAAAGATGGACATGATCAGAAAACCTTATCAGTTGCAGAATCAAGGCCTGATGTGTTCAAAAAGTCATCTGAGTGCTCCTAAAAGGAGCACTTGAATAATAGTGAAGAATTCAGATGTTCCGGTGTTCTGGCTGAAGGGGATGGTATGCTGATCTCACATCAAGGACATGATCTGCACTCCCACAGCTCAGCTGTACTCTGTTGGCCAAAGCTGCACAGAACAGAAAGCTCAGAAGGCTGACACTCATGGAATCTGTTATTTCTTACAGTTTGGAAGTTCACTAGCAATTTGAATCAGCTCACTCACAGTAGAGCTTTTGCAGCTGTAGACTCCCATGTGTGCTAAGACACAAAGTAGTTCTAAAAGAAGCTGAAACAAAGGGCATTATTTATCTAGGTTTTAAGGAAAAAGAGCACAAAAGAAAATAGGGGCATAATTAAGGTTTCTATAGTAAGAAAGAATATTGAGATTTTCCTTATTGCCTCCTCTCAGTCCCAAATGGAATTGAGCCAAAGATTTTTATGTATTGAAAAGTTGTTTGGACACAAGAGCAAGACCATCACTTGCAGAAAAACATTATTGATATGTATGATGCTTTTGACCCAAGACAATTTCCTATTTTTGTCTGTTGAAGTACTGGCCACATTTAGCTGTTTCAGATTTAATCTTAATAAAGTCAATCACATTATTTTCTGGCTTACTGTTATTCTTCCTTCAACTGTGAGAGAAATCTGTAAAACCAATTAACTTCTAAATAATTTTTAGCAAGTAGCCACAAAATTTCCATTCACTTCATCATACTGTCTCTATCAAGGAAGGGTGAAAGAATTATAACAAGAAATCACATTAAAAGCATGTAAAGACAAGTTACAATCCCTTTTATGACATATTCATTTAATAGCATGCCTTATTCCACAAGACGAATCTTTGTTAAAGAATTGTATCTATTGTATTCCTCATATTCCACTGTCCATATTTAAATAGAAGATAAATCTTTGGCTAGTTAATTTTTTATCTTTAAGATGGGCTAATGAAATAGTGCTTCCTGGAAAGATGCTCTTTTCTATAATCAGGACAATTAAAATCAGAATAAAATGTTGCCATGCTCATTTAAGGAACATTGAGTAGGTTTGGCCAGTTGGAATATAATCATCGTCACTTTGAGCAAAGACATATTATGCTTTACATATTTAAGTACGCACTAAATTCCAAATTTAAATTTAAAATATGCTAAGGTTATTGTCTTATCATTAATAAGCACTAATTCTTCCACTTGTGCTATGTAATCTTCTACAAGAGCTATATCCATGTACTCCTGACATTTTAAGTTATATTTCTAAGCACAGAAAGAATCTAAGCACCAACAGCTCTTCATAAACACTAAAAACCCCATAGATATTCATTAAATTTGACAGTAAGACAGCAGTCACAGTAATATTACTTATTTAGTATGTCCAAAAGTGCTCATTTTCAGGTTGCTGTGTTTTAATTAGACTAACTAGACAGAAGCTGAAAAAATAGCTTCCAGATTATTAGGGCTTCGAAAAGCCCTAATATACTAAGACCAAATGTATATTAAAACACTGAATTTTAAGCTCAACTGTCCAAGGAGGCACAGTGGCAAACCGATATGGTGCATCTTGTTCAGCAATACATAATAGAAAAACAGAACTAAGCAATGTTAGTAAAATTCTGGCAAAGAGCATTTTAAAATTGCATTAAGGACTGTGCCTAGATCAAAATTCTGACAGCAGTAATTCATTATGCCATAGTGAGGAAAGGTAGTGATGTCAGTCATGTGAAAAGACTAAACTAAACTCAGGTTTCAAACAGAAGAAAAAAAAAACAGTTCAAGAACTAAAAGAGAAGCAATTGAGAGTTGTCAAGAAATATGTATTAAGGAGAGAAAATTTACCAGAAAAGAAAATATGGTAGCTAAAAATCAGCACCTAAAAGTCTGCAGTTGCATTACATATGACATTATGAAGCTATTTTCTTTGAAATAGAAGAGGTGGGTATTTCTAGAAGACGGAGAAGAATACATGTGAAATATACAGATCTGATGAATTCCTCCTTTCCAGTGTCATGACAAAATATGTGCATCACTAATTAAGTTGAAGAAAATAGGTATGAAGAGTCATACAGAAACCACAGCCATTTAGCTTTTTACAGCTAGCTCTAAAGCATAGACCATGACAGAATTACTGTAATTTTCAAATTGTGCTGCTTCCACTTCTTCCCAATGGTAAAATTCAATTATAAGTTTTTTATGAAATACATCCTTTCTCTTATTGTAGAACTTCTCAAAGAAAATTTTAGTATTTATAAACTCAAGAGTTTATTTCTTAGAGTGTAGTATTACAAGCATCCCTGTGGACAGACATTTAGAAAAAGATTACTTTTCTTGCACATTAAATTGTGTTTTTCGAGAATCCCAATCTACTCTCTCAGTGCCAAAAGCCAACCATAGTACCTTGATTTCAATGGCTTTAAATTTAAAAATTAGAAATTGATGGAAACTGACTCAGAATACTTGTTTATGGAATAGATCATTAAGCATGATGTTAAGACATTAAATTTGAGAAGAATTTCACACCTTCAAATAGTAGGCTTCATTGCTCTAAATAATGCATCAATTTAGAATTTTCTTATCTAAATTTTGAAGTTAAGATCACACTGACAAAAATCCAATTGGGCATTTCCCTAATATTGCCCAAATGTCTTTTCCTACAATTGACGCATCAACTGCTAAATTGTTCTCACTAACAAATTAAAAAAAATGCAAATATTCATCCAAATGTGAGATTACTTAGGAAAAAAACTAATCTAATTATTAGTCTGTTGGGATAAATGAATCATGAAACATGAAGTAGAGAAATATGGCAGAATTAATTTTACAAAGTATATACGGACTTACAGTTTCACATGTAAGACATCTGGTTTCATTAGTTAATGTTCCCTGAAAGATTTCATGAACCCAGGTTGGGTCTGGTGGGCTATTATTTTCATTGTCAATGTTGCCATTAGGCAGGCGACCATTTTGTTTCTCTTGCTTTCTTTCCTCTTGCAGGATATCCGCAATCGTATTTAACAGATAGTTTAGGAACTCATGTGCATCCTGCTGCATGTAGTTATCAAAAAGCTCTACAAGACAAAACAAAAGAATTTTTTAATTAATCAGTTAGTGCTATACTGCAAAAAAAGATTCGATTAGAGTCAAATTTCAAAACCATTTCTTTATTTCATATCTTGAATCATCCATGACAATACAACACTAACCCAAAACGCATCCTTGACAAACTAAGTTGAAAATATAGGGGGTGCAAAGAGGGGACAGTAAGTCAGACAGAAATAATTCAGCTGATGAGAGTTAACAGAAGACTGAATCATTCTGCAAGACAACTACGGCACGATTCAACTACATAAACAGAGGTGTACATGCAGTGCCACCTGAAATGTCACAGTTCATCCCATCCAGCCTCCAGATGCCACTGGATCTCCTACAGGGGTTTTGCTATCTCTGCCAAGCTTAGGTCAATGTCTTGGATAACATCAAGCATCTCAAATAGCATTAGATGTTGATATTTTCCAGAAATTACCTGAGAACGTACAGTAAGAAATGTTTCATGCCTATATGATGCTTCATTGCCCGTATAAGGGACAAGGCAGTCTACATAGGAGCGGCCTCATGTTCACAAGCCCTGGTTCTCACGGGGGACTTCAGCCACCCCAGCATCTGATGGAGGAACAACACAGCAGGGCACAGGCAATCCATAGGTTCCTGGAATGCACTGATAATAAATTCCTTCTCCAAAAGACAGAGGTGCCAATGACAAGTGGTGCTATGCTGGACCTTGTTCTCAGCAACAAAATGGGGCTGGTGGGAAATGTGAAGCTCAAGTGCAGTCTTGGCTGCGTGACCATGAAATGGTGAAGTTCAAGATCCTCAGGGCAGAAAGGAGGGCACACAGCAAGTTCTGGGCTTCAGGAGAGCAGACTTTGGCCTTTTCAGGGATTTGGGGATAACCGTGGGATAACCTCCTGGAGTGAGAAGGGGCCAAAAAAAGCTGGTTAAAAATTCAAGGATGTCCTCCTCCAAGCTCAGGAATGATGCATCCCAAAAAGAGCAATTCCGGCAAAAATGCCGGGAGGGTTGAATGGATGAACAAGGAGTTCCTGGACAAAGTACACCACCAAAAAAAAAAAAAAAGAAATCTACAGGTGGTGGGAGCAAGGACAGGTAGTCTGGGAGGAATACAGAGAAATTGTCTGAGCAGTCTGGGATCAGCTTAGGAAAGCTAAAGCATGATAGAATTAAACCTGGCCAGGGACATCAAGGGCATTTCAAGATCTGAAATACTGCTTCTGAAGACTGGTACATGTGGCACCTTTACTACTGGTGAACTTGTTGGATAGGTAATAATGAATTGACTATGCTTTCTGTTTCATGCTCTCAGTTTGCCAACATTTCTAAGCACAATATTTTTCAGATTAATTCAGTGGAAAGGGATAGTTTCACTGCCACATACTTGCGATGTATAGCAAGGATACAGATTAATGCATAAATCTGATCTTTCTTACAAATTAACGCTCTTGATCATGTTCAAACTGAAAACACAGTCCCCTGGGATACCAACCTGAGAAATCCTCTGCTGGTTCAAGTTCTCACATGAGGAACTGGACTAAGAAAACCATAAAGGTATTGTATCAGACTGAGTAATAATTACTTATTTTCTCTCTGGCCAGGAATTGTTACAAGGAAATTTACCTGCCAATTTAAAAAGCATTCTATATCACTGGGTAATATCATACAAGTCTGTTAATGTGCAATTACTTCAACTTGCTTGCAGTCTAAGAATGTACTAAAAGACGAGCCTTCAGGACTAGATGAATGAAAGATGAATGAAAAAGGTACTCAGTGAAGGTAAAGTTTTGAAATGGATACAGGCACTCCACAGAAGTTTTACTGTCATGTACTTGACGACAGCCAGGAGTAAACTTTAAACTGAAAAAAAAAATCCTAAGTTATTTTTGAAGTAGGGAAAACTTCAAAAGGATAAGTAGTGCAATAGGTCAGCCAAGAGTATGAACCATGTAGCTTATTTAATGAACTACTACACTATTTTCAATACACTTAGTTTCACTAAGTTCAATCTAGCCAACTGTAAGGTCTTTATTTAATTGAGTCAATCAAGGCAGAACAAGAGCTACAAGTCTCTTGAGGTAAAACACTTCAGAGGTTCTTCACAGCATTATACCAACAGACCTCTCAGGGCTATTTGCCCAGTCAGTAAATTAGCATGAAGTACAACAGGATGAAAGCTACACATTGTTCATTTAATGATTAGAAGAAATTTATGCAAATGTAACAGTATACCTTCAAGCCAGCAGCTGCTTCCCAGCCAGCTAAACTTTATGGTCATTAATAAAGAATCATAGAATGGCTTGGATTAGAAAGGACCTTAAAAATCAACTACTTCTTCCCCCCCAGGGACACCTTCCCTTGGAACAGGTTACTCAAAGCCCCATCCAACCTGGCCTTGAACACTTCCAAGGATGGGGTGTCCACAACTTCTCTAGGCAACCTATTGCACTGCCTCCCCACTGTCAGAGTAAAGAATTTTTTCCTAATATCTAATCTAAACCTGCCCTCTTCCAGTTTAAAGCCATTCCCCCTTGCCCTAACGCTAAATGTCCTTGTAAAAAGTCTCTCTCCAGCTTAGAGATGTGTAATATATGTATGTTATATTAAGACATTGAAAATAAAGATGGAAGATCAGCTTTGTAGTCTGGAATACATTAAGATTGTCCTCAGTTATCACCCTGGTATAGCTGGATAGTGACCGAAACAGACTCTAAATTGGTGTTGCATACCTACCTGGCTATTTAACTAACTCTTCTCAAAATTACATACCTTTACAATAAGCACTCAATAACATATATGATGCCCATGTAATTGCAGCCTGAATTTAGCTATTTATTTGTACAAATGGTGAGAGCATCGTCATTAAGAGACCCAAAAAGACAACAACAGTTGAACTTTCATACCCGATTTCTCTAATAAAGATTTTCCAATTGCCTTGTCCTGCATAGAACTTTAGTGGCATGAGATAATTACACATTACAAAGAACACTTCTTATCACGAACTTAAGGGCTCCCATGGTTTATTTCTGCTTTCCATTTGAATGATTCTCTGCGTTTGTTATAATGAACTGTTTCTGTAAATGCATCAACATACACACATACTGACTCAAATATACCTGCTAAATAATGGAATGACAGTTTTTTACTCTGCAAAGATAGATAAGTGACTGACAGAGCTTTTTTTTTTTTAACAATATTATTACAACTCATGGTGTGCATTTGCGGGAAGGGCCACCTCAAATTAGGAATGTCATTATAGTATTTTATTTCTTGTTTTTACTACCCATAAAGTCACCATACCAGTTAAACACTTTTTCCGCCAGCATATATAGTCTCAGAAACATTACAATAATATGAACATGTCTACTGCAGCAGTGCTAAATATGGTACCTTATACAGTTTATTTAAATCTACTGGTTATTTTTCAGGGAAAAAAAGTTGTATTTTTAAAAAAGTGTATCCAAATTGAGTAGTAGACTATAAGGTTTGATTTATATGTTTACATCAAATTATTTTCTAAAACATTTTGAACAATTAGCCTTGCAGACCAGAAACAGGAAATGTTAAAAATCTCTAGAAATCTCTTGAAATTTAGGATATCAATTACATTTCAAAAGAAATTTGTAAAGATTAGTGATTTTAAAATTCATTAATCCTTTAAAAAGCAGTTCAAGCTATGTACTGCATAAATTCTAAATTAATTTTAAAATGTGGGAGGTTTTAAGCCAGATTCTTGCAGGGAAGTCTTAACGTCCTTTCCACACGCTCAGTTTGGGAGACTGATTCCTGCATTCAAAAAATATTTTTTTTAAACAAAGAACAAGGGTTTTACAGTGAATTTTGATTATAAATCTAAAATTCATAGAGAAGCAAAACTAGCAAGCAGTTTAATAAGCAGCCAGTGACAAAACACTTTAGTTCTACATGAACAGAGAAAGTAAAGGTTTCTCTCTCAAAATGGCTCCAGGGTTACACTTTTATTCTAGGGTTTTATTCTTGTTTATACTGCAGCACCAAGAACAGTTTCTCTGTGAAACAAATATGTAGGTATTTCACTATGTCAGTTTCAGAATTAAATAACAATTGCTATGATTATTATGCAAGAAAAAGATAAAAGTTACCATTTTCTTTTCGCAATCTTGTAATAAATTTCTTGGGAGGTATTACTCCAACTTTTTTCTTCTGGGTGGCTATACTGTGGAAAAGATCAGCTAAGCATGTAAGGAGATTCTCTTTTTTTCTTGGTTGACTCTTGTATGCTAAGACTTTGTCTCGAAATGGTCGACAAAAATAAAGTGCCTGAAGAACCGAATTGCAGTAGCATGTATTCCCAAACTATAAAATAAGAGAGAGATCTATTAGTTTGCATTGTATTATTGTAGAGAGGTAAAAATAAATCCAAAGTATAATAGAGTTCATAAGCAGGGGCCAACTTTCTTCAAGTCATTTCTTCCTGACTAAGGTAGTAAAGCATAATACTGTTTCACAAAGGATTACCTAGTACATTGTATGTAAATACAAGAAAAACCTAGGTAAACTTGAACAATACTGTTCGTCTCACTTGTAAATTTAATTTATTGGTAATATTTTGCATCTACTTGGGTCAAAATGTTCAACAAATACCCCCAATTTCACAACTCCCAAAATATGCTCAGGTAAAAATATCTGTCTATGACACATCTGCCACAACAGTAAAGAACAGGCACAGCATGACCTTGTACCGCGAAGAAATTCAGCTGTAAATGGAGAGCTTCTCATACACTTCAGAAATTGGATTCTTCAATCTTAATAGCTGTCATCAAAGTCAGAAATAACTGCTTTAACCTGTTCCTACATTTTCAGTTCTCATTTTAGGGTGACAGGACTAGTATTCGGGAGTTTTCTTAAACCAATGTGACATGGCCTGTTTAGGATTTAAACCTATGACAGTTGGTAGTTTCAAATCAAGGCTGCAAAGAAAAGAATGCCTGATTTGGATGTGTGCGTTTTGAAGGAGGCAAGCCACTGAATTGAAAGGGAGCAAGAGGAGTCAGCAAGAAAAGCACCCAGAATGCCCCCTTTGTACCAGGACACTCCAGATGGGACACTCCAGGTGTCCCTCTTTCTCAGACTCCTTGGAGTTCTTAAGCATTTGAGTCTTGTGCTCACTGACATTATCTCCAGCTCACCCCAACACTGTAAACCTCCCCATCACGTCTGTGAAGGCATCGTGAGCTATTGGTGGATAAAGCCATTCTCATTTCATGCTGCCCTCCTCCAGTGAAACCCACTATTTAACACTGATAGTGTGGAAAAAAATCTTTATAAGGCCCTCAGCAAGTAATCCAACATTTCAGCTGCTGTCATGCAACCTGCAAATTGAAGCACATACCTACTACACACATTCTGTAAAATGTGAAAATAATGTTCATATTTACATTATATATACAGATAGTAGCACATAGGAGTAGCAAATTCTGAGACTATATTGTGATGGGGAGACTTTTATAGTAAAAAGTGCATTTAGAGATATTTTAAGAGCAGGTGCTTTCAATAGAGAAAAGGAACTAAAAGCTTTTATATCTTAGGAATAACAGGGAAGTAACTATTTTTTGCTCTCTCTCAACCAAGAGAATGATGAACAAGAGCACCATGCAATTTAATCACAAAACTTACAAGTTAATTGCTTTCCTTTATTTTAAATTAATGAAATATGAAGAACTACTTTCTAAATAACCAAGACACACTCAAAGAATAAGTAAGGAGTGTATTTTAAAAAATATATTAACATGTCATATGATATCCATATTAAAAGGCGAGGAAAGTAACACTTATTATTTTTATTTATTTAAGCTAGGGGAATGCTCGTATTAGCTTCCTTGTGGTCCAACTCTGCAATCAACTAAGTCAATGAACTTAAGAGGAAAACCAGGGCTTTTTTCCTTAAAGGCAGCAGATGAAATCACACAGTAGCCTATGTCAAAATATTTAATATTATAAGCTAACTATTTATGAGTTTATAATTAGAAACAGCCTTAAAAAGAGAACTACATTAAAGTGTTAAGAAAGTTCTTAAAATTTAATCAAATTGGAGAAGCGCTAAAATTTCTACAGCAAGTGTCAAAAGATGAAAAGGAAGCAAATTAGAAATTTCATAAGATTTCAATTTTAAGAAGGAAGAGTTTGATGATAAATTAATTAGAATGGTAACCATGCAGTGAGAGATGACCAAAATATGAAGAACTTGGAATATGAACAAAATTCAGATTAATTTGAATGTATGTTAACCTATATGCCTGTGAGTATGAAATAAAATAATCAAATTAAGTTCACAAAAGGTCTTCTTCAACCAAATTTAGAAAGATAGTAGGCAATAGAAGACCATTTGAAAACAAACTCCTGAAGAAAATCTAATTAGTTCACATTTGTTTCATCTCTAAAACATCAGTCTTTATTGCTTCAACCCTCCAAATCTTTTAAAAATAGATGCTTCCAATCATTAAAAAAATTATTATGACACCTGTACTGAACAACAAGGGGGAAAAGGTAGGGAGGTTTCTAGACTAAGCAAATAGGGAATTTGATAAATGAACAAATGCTGGTCTTTCCACCATTATTACTTTAGCTCACATCTTTGACTCCTCTATAGAAAAACACCCAACACCTTGATCCAGTCTCCCCATCACTCGCTAAACACCTATACTGTTTTCTGATTCCGGGTCTTCAATACTTGACTCTGCTGCAAACATGGCCAAGGGACACTTTCCTTCTCCCCACTCCACAGCCAGCACTGTCTCAGTGGCACAACACTGGTGAGTGCAAGTGCTGAGCTGTGTAACTTCACGCCTCAAGTTTGCCTCACAACAGCAGCAGAAAACTGTAAGAAAGACCATCTTCATAATTTTGTATCTTAAATTTTCAGCCTGCATGGGATACAGAAACTCCTCTATCTCACTTGGGGGTGAGGAGAGACCATGTACAGCAGGGTTATTTTAATCAGTGTTTTCAACCAGTTTATTGCTTGCCTCCTTGTTTCTGTGAAGACCATCTTACATTGTGCATGTCTAAGGAAAGTAAAAGGACCTTTTCCCCTTTCATCAGTTTGTATTGTTCTTCTGTTCTGAATTCTGAGAAATCAGATTATTTCCTTTCACAAAAATACTGCATTCTCTCTGTTTTCCACACAACTTTTTTTTTCTATTGAATTCTGAAATCAACATTACAACACCCAAACCTTTGCAGAAATAATAAAAATGAGACAATGGGGAAATTTGCAACAAAACACTGCACATCCACGAATGCTTACAGTCTTATAGTTTACTCTTCTGATGCACATACAACTGGGAAGAAACTTGGTTGTTGAACCCCACAAATCTACAAAAACAAACAAGAGGTTTACAAGAACTCAGATCTGGTTGGAACACTGTCTTTGTGCAGCTCTAGGGTTCCCCACAGCTCTGGTGCACTGGCAGCTCTGGCAACTTCTAACTGTTGCAATGGGCCACTCTAGTAAATAGGATTTCTCCAAAACACACAGATCCATTGCAAGAGACTGAATAATCAACCTTTCTGCTCTAGAAGTCTGTTAAACTGCTAAAGAGCTACCAGAGTAGCTCTTCGAGATTAAAAATCTTACTTCATGCTCACTGGATAAAATGATTGATTTAATTTGTGAAGCACATAGATTTGAATAGTTTACATTACTGCACTGTAGAGGAAAACAACAACAATAGGCAGACTTGATGTTCCTCATTGTCCCTTATGCATAGGACATAACACTATTAACATTTTCATCTTACCACATATCTTAAATATTTCCTGCTGATTTAGTGGATGGTATTGTCCTTTCAAGTCTAAACTGAATTTTCCATTCCCACCAACCATCTGGTGTTCCATATGTTTCCCATAATTGCCCTTTCTTAAGTCTTCTTTTACCTCCTTAAGTTGTTCTTTCGGCACCTCCTCAGAATAATCCCTAGATTCTGCCACAAAGCTGGAAAAGAAATACGATAGTGCTCCTACTTCCTCTTCTTCTACACTACCTCTGGATAAATTCGCAGTTCTCTATTTCAGAATTGTCGTCTTTACCTAAAATCCTTTTCTTTCTTCCAGACATCTCAAATGTCTAGCTATCTCAGTTAGAACAGCTACTGACTTTCACATTATCTCCCTTTTTTCCATTACTCTGGACAAAGTTATGAGAAACAAAGTCGATAAACAAATTAGAAAAAATTAGCAGTAAATGTTAATGAACCTCTAAGAGGTTCCCTTCTCGCAGCTCTTCCTACAAAACAATTAGAGAAATCAATGAAGGCAAAAGTTGCGATTTCTATCACTTCTCAACCTAACAGTACTCAATTTATTATGTAATTATCTAGTATTCATTTTCATTCTGTCATTCTTTCTAAATGGCCATTGGCCATAGTTTGTTATTTTTCCTTTCCCTGACAGATTTACATTCTGCAAGCTTATTACACTTTATATTGTGTATACATTCTGTGATAGTAAACCCAACTCATAGAAAAACCATTCAAGCAACAATATGACTGAATTTATTTAGCCAGTGCGGTACCTGAAAAACACCATCAGTGTACCATAAATGTAATGGGATCCCATTTCACTATTTGTTACAATTCAAAGAATTTTGGTCCATAAAACTTTATTGTTTGAAGTTAAATAAGCAACATTCCTGTAGTATACAGGAAGTTAAAAGCACTCTGAGATATCTTAGCTGCCTGTCTCTTATGTGTGTGGTTGAGGGCAATGACTTAAAGGCAGGTATCCTTTCCAATTTCCTACTCCCTCTTGGGTACAGAAAGCCAGAATTTGTTGATATTAATTATATATGAGGATGATTATCCTCTATTGAAACTTTTGTTAAGGGTACAAACTATGTAAAACTTCAAGATTTGGTATACAACACAATTTTACTGTTTTAAGTAAAATCCTCTTGGGACTTGGAGAAGAAATTAGGAAAACAGTTTATCTGTCAACAGTGAAATCTGAAAACAGATTTGAGAAATCGGTTAGTGGAAAAATGGCAAGCCTAAGCTCTGCTGCAGAACTATCAAGTATTTACAGTTAAACTGATGTATTTCCTTTGGAGAGAAACAATGTGTCATTCTGAGGGCATTTCAAGTGTCATGAGAAAGGAAAAGAAATCTCTAATTCAAGTCATGATGTCTGAGAGGCATCTAAGTCAGCTTATCAGGAAGCGTTTACTGACTCCACAGCGTATACTCAGACTGCAGGCTCTTGAACAATGTCAGTGCTACAAGCCTGGAGGTAGAGACATGTTACAGTAGCAGGACAACATCTAAATAATTATTTTCATGAAGAAAAGCAAGACAATGGCTCTTGCTAAATCAATTTTGTTTAAATAGGTACTTTCCGAAGCCCCAATAAATAATTTAATATTTCTTGTCAGTATAATGCAATTTCTAAAAAGCATACTTTTCATTAGTAATACTAGAAATTAAAATTTAAATTATTCCTTAAACTAACTGCTGAATCAAAGAATTTATTACGTTTCTTCTATCATTGCTTTTTTTGGCTCAGTATTTCTTTTTAAACTTAATACAAATAGCAGATATAAATACTTCAGATTATCAACAGTCTTTCACAATTTTTTTTTCTTGTAATGTATTTATTTCACTTAGATTGGCATATTATGAACTACAAGCTACATATTTTAAATAGCTTTTTTTAAGACTTATACATTTTAACAGCCTACAATAGACTTGGCCATTTTAAAACCCTACAATTTGTAAAATGGAATAAAATATTGAATACAGAGTTCATTTCAACAATTACTTCAGCCACATATTTCAACAAATACACTGAATATTGAAAACATATTTCAATCTTGTATATATTCAAGGACTGTATCTTTCAGTGTTTTACTTATCACTCCGTAGCAATCTTGCAATTTAACAAACCCACTCTTGGCATTTTGAAGCAATGAAGTTATGGTTTGAAACTTACATTAACCAAACCAAAATAGTGCTCATTGACTGGAAATTGTTCCGGACCAATCTCTTTCTCCAAAGCTGAGGCATTGGCGCCCTAGAAAAAAATCAAAAGCAGTAAAATATTAGTATTGTAACTACGTACACAGTGAATTTAACTAGTTGAGGACAAAAAAAAAAAAAATCAAACCAGAAGTTTTCTGGCAAGGATAAATGCCCAAAACCAATTAAACAACCAAAAAAACCCAAACCCTGCAAAATACCTGGTCTCAACTAAAAATATTACCTAAGAGATGTTTCCAAACACGTTTTGTTCAAAAACATCTGAAAATAAGTTATAGATATTTCCAAATATGTTGTTTCCAAAAATATCTCAAAGTTATATAATTTCCATGTATTTTCATGCAATCACATTGCTTTGATGTTCTATATTTATTATTTTCAGAGTTGAGTTTCTTCAATAACAAGTGCATTAATACAGTATTGCAAAGCTGGTGATACAAGGTCAAATGGTGAAGTCCTCTTGATAAGTGTAATTTTCATACTGTATAGCACATTTCAGAAAAAGTTAAGAGATGCAGATAGCTCATAAGAAACCAAAAGACTGGTCTGTTCCACTTACAGTGTAAAAATACAAAATGTTCAAAGTAATTTGCTAAACACCTTGAACGTTGTAAAATTAAAAGACGATGTAGTACAGCCAGTGATGGTATGTGCCTTTGCCCAACAGATCTGTCATGTTCGATCTTCAAAACGAAGTCAAAGAAGGTAACGGTGGTTCCCACCAATGGCTGTTGACTGAACTTGCGCAGTAAACACTGGGTTTCAAAGGAAAAGTTTGGGGTTTTTTATTTAGAGACAGAAAAACTTCTATTCTGGAAAATTCAGAGAACAAAAAACCTAGCTTTCTCTGAGCTCTTACAGTGACTGCTTTTAGAGAAAAGCAAACGTATCCAACTCTAAATCCCTTTTGTTGCAAAAAACAAAACTGATATATATCTCCATCAAACTAATGCATGATCATGAGTATTCCAGCAGCCCTAAGTACAGCTAATGTAGCACATAATATACAGCAAACAACCTTAAAAACAGGTGTGACTCCTTCCCAACAAGTTCTTTCTTTACACCAAGGATATAGCAAACAGCCATTACATAGGACATTACAATAAGAAAATCTAATCAAAATCACAGATTGCATTAAAAGTAGCACATAGAATTTCACAGATTAACTACAGAGAGGGAGAAGGGGAATATAATTAAAATCAGAACTGCATCAAATGTATAAAATTAAAATGAAACTATGATGTGGCATGACGTGATCGTAGTACTGCAGAACTTTATACAATCTACCTCAGTGGTTCTGAAATTGGAAACACATGGTCAAAGGCCCATCAGGAGGTAACAACTTAAACTAGAATAGAGCAAAAGATAGCATAACTCCACACTTGAGAATGACAGCTCTG
This sequence comes from Pyrocephalus nanus, assembly GCA_038380795.1. Lineage (NCBI taxonomy): Eukaryota > Metazoa > Chordata > Aves > Passeriformes > Tyrannidae > Pyrocephalus > Pyrocephalus nanus. The sequence continues at coordinate 46,775,971 of CM076259.1, forward strand.
TTCCATTCACAGCACAGCCCCAACTGCTTTCATCAGTCACATCCCCTCCAATTATTCAGTAAGATAAAGCGTCTCCTATACTGGGGATAAAGCTGCAGAGCTTATTACTTCAGAACCAGTTCTCAAATATAGATGTTCGTGGTAAGGAAAAGGGTTACTCTCATTTAACATTAAATCACTCAATAACCTCTGAATATTTAGTTTTGCAGCCTTATTGAAATGCACCCATGAGCTCTGGCAAGGAGGGTATTATCTACAAATAAACTAGGAAAAAAAAGGAACTGTGAAGGCATTTTATCCTATTGTTAAATTCTCTACTTCTTTTAAAATAAATAAGTTCCAGAGCAGGCTTTTAGGAGACACTTCATCTTTTCGAAGCTAGGGTGGAGTAGCTGCTTTATTTTATCTTTGGAAGGAAAATATTATGATATAAACTTTGATGTTTCTATTTTGTACAGACCTGAGCACTGTATTTAGTTTTCTAGCACAATGAAGATCCTGACTTGGCAATAAGAAAGACATGCTAAGATACCCCCAAATTGTTATGGTTTGGTAATTATTCAAAGATGCTTCATTCAAGGCTTAGACTTTTACATGATTTCAAAGCATGGCATTACCTATGTTTGAATGCAGTTGTTTATGAATGTTAGTACAAACCAGCATGGATGTTTTACACCAATTTAAAACCCCTCAAGCTACTTACACTTCCCTTCACAGCTCTGTTTTTGTCTGTCCTTAAGGATGTTATTCCTCCCTCTAAAGTAATCATTTACACTGTGCACAGTGTGTTGGTTGCAGAGGGCAAAAGCACTGAAACAGTGCAGTAAAATGCATGTTCACATCTGACCTATAAAAGCTATTTTAAAACCTAACTACGCCTTGTTGCAAAACGCTTCCCAATCATGATTACACTCACACATTATCAGTCCCAGTCTCTTATTGACTTTAACACAAATACAGATGTGGGGGGAGCACTGAGACACCATCAACTATTATGGTACTGTATCACCTTCTGGACATGAGGACAGAAGAGGTTTAAGGCAGAAGTGCAGTGTATCTCTTTCCATCGGCCAAGATGGGCTTGTTGGACTTGGGAACTGGACTTAAAAAATTTCAGGTTGTGCTGTATGCTGCATAGTATAGAATTTATTCCTCTGCCACTTGGCTGGGATGTGGGAAGATCACAAAATAAACTTCTCTTTTTCGGGGTAGTCACTGAACAACACATGCAATACATGTTCAGTAATGCAATACATGTTCAGTGGGGACATGTTCAGTCCCCACACTGCAACCTGGCTTTCATGTTATACATGGGATAGAAAGGAACATCAAATTTGGTTAGTACATCCACCTCAAATTTCCCACGTTGTCCTGAGCGGAAGCACACAAGGTCATTACCCAGAAATGGGAAGGAAGAGAGGCACAAGGTAAGTCCAATACGCTAATAGTGGAGTTGTACTGGAATTTACCACTTTTTGCTTCATATTAGTATAAAAGCTATACATCACCAAGCACTGCCTTGCATTACCACCCTTCCAGCATAGGCACAGAGAACATTCATTTGTTGTAGTTAATGCAATATGGCTTTACAAGGTAGAAAGTTCAGCAACTAAGGTGTGTTTACAAGGACACAATATGAAATCAAGACTTGCTTAACTTTTATTTTTTACTGAAAATTATCCTGGAAACAATGTTAAACTATCAGTGATTATACAAGAATCTCCACTAACCTAATGAAAGTTAAGTGTAAAGGTGAACTACTGTACACTTCATCATGTGTTTAACTTCAAACTGATATGAGATAAATCATGAGTAACCTTAACTTAATCATGTTCAAATCAGTTGAACACTTACTACTTATCTCCCCCATCAAGTTAAAAAAAAAAAAGCCATAATATTGGTTTTATCAAATATCCCCTTAAATGCCAATTTCTTAATGAAGGGAAGAATCTGTGTTTGCCATGGAAATCCCTTAATTAAATTTATCAGCTTTTATTTTCAAAAGAGCTTGAGGTTTCTACAAATCAACACATTTAACACTAACCAAATGAGTGTTTGATTTTAGCTTAGTAGAATCAAAGCCCAGAAAACACACTGGGATAGGAAAGTGTATTATCTTTGCATTGAGTACAATTGGATTTTCCTGATTTTCAAGCTTCACAGATACAAACTGAAAAAACCACTTACATTGTACATTTCCCTGGACAACATGGAAAAAAAGACAGCTCAGACATATGATGCTGGTTTTTGATTGTTTAGTTTTTCACTTGCTAAAACAATAATACCATTAATGCTGTTTCCACTTTTATTATTGCCTTTTCTCGCTGCCTCAGAGGCCACACTGTTACACTGCTGTGTTGTTACGTGTCAAGTGAGCACTCCTGAGACACACTAACAGCTAACATATGGATAGGCTACCTGGAGTCAATTTGTAAAGCAAATCATTTGGTACTTAGGATCTGACATACACCCTTTGGGTTTCAGAGGGGTTTTGCCAGATTAATTCTAGGCTGGCTTTGTGACTGAGCACCAGTTGCAGCTGAACTATGTTGTTTGATTTAGTTCCCTCCAAAAGCTATCTAATTCATGCTCTCTGAAACCATTCCTGAGACACAAACCAAAGTATAGTAAATTGGGATGCCACACTATATTAACAATGCTGTCTAAAAACATTAACAAGCAGGGAAACAATTGCAGTTATAAGGTATCCTACCTTGCCATTATCATTCAACCTAGCAGGCAGAATTTCTCTTACAAAAGCTTGATTCATAACCAGCCCAATGTGCTTGGAAGCTTACACTGATGTTAATCTTATTGGTGTAGGATAGGGGGATTTGATCTATCCCTTTCTAGAATAAATATCAGTTGATAAGTTGCTGGGTTATCTTTTCAGTAGTTTACTTAACAGCTTTATCCTCTAGTTTGTAAATTTCCCAAGTAAAACCAAAATATCACCTTCAAAACAAATTAACATATTATTTATAATTTCCAAAAATAAATCTCAGTACAGAAGCACTCACTTACTAGTGCTTTCACTTTTTTTTTTTTTTACTACAGATTAGAAGATTCTTCCTTGCCTGCGCCACTAGTGAAGGTGTGCAGAATTTCATAGACTCATGCACTAATGAAGGCACTGTGACTGATGGAATCTTCTGTTAAAGAAGAAATGCATAACTCTACTCTTCTAGTTATGTTTTATCAGAATACGTGAATTCATACATTTCTGTGCATTTATGTGAATCAGGATTAAGAGCAAAGAGAACAGCTATATTAAATCAGTTTCTATCTGTTGTTTCAATTGCAAGTAAAATGGAAACATAATTTATTTGATAGTATTTCTAGCCAGGAAGCAGAAGTGAAATATGATGAGTGGGATTCAATAATCCTCATTGTTCATTTCTTCGCAAAAGATAATGCATTAGTGCTAAACAACTTGATAATTTAACTATGAAATACTTGGATAGTTTCAGTTAATATTTTTAAAATACTTAAAAATAGTGTTATTTTATTAATTAATTAGTTTAAGATATAGTCCTATATATTATAATGTGCAGCTAAGACAAAAGGTTTTTCATTGAGTACAAAGTGAAAACACCTCTGCCTGAGTAAGGAAAATTATACCATAGCACAAAATTAATTTCTCTTCACATTTGGTATGCCTACTAAACCCATTTTTTGAGCCTCACTGAGCAGGCACAACCTATTTGCCTTCACACCAACTAGATGTAGTCATACTTCTTTGTGTTTTGAATACCAAAGTCAAAGATAAGCTAATACTTCAGAAAAATTAAACTTACCTAACTACACAAAATGCGGGACAGGTAGGCAGAGCACACTTACTCAACTGCTGTTGTTGATAAACTGCATGCTATGGTGTGTTTCTGATGCTCTTTTAACGCATATAATGCCAGCTTCAGAAAACAAATATATTTATAACTTCCCATTTTCATGGAATCATAAAAAGAATTTTGAAAAATGGTAAAAAAGTTGTTTTTTTTTTTTTTTTATGAAACGTTTATGAAAAATGGTAAAAACATTTTCCAGTTCTGATCTATGCTACAAAAAAGACCTAGATTTTTTTCCTAAACCAATAGATCAGACTGAAATAAATCATTTGTCAAAAGTATTTAACTTTGGCAACCTTCCTAAGCTAGGAAACCAAAAGTTACCCCTTACACAGGGCTTTTAAACACCTCTTTCCCTCAACAAATTTGAAAGAGAAAAGCAAACAATATCATTAATGAACAGACATCCTTTTACCACATTTTTACAGAATCATTCCTTGAAATTTTAATACAAATTAGTTGCTTTGAAAATGTAAAAAGCAAATAAAAAGAACTGCATAACTGACCAACCTAAATATTCAAGCCCCATAATCGGATCAGTTGTTCCCACTGACACAGCTAAAAATTCTGCTGGCAAGACTAGAGTCCAAGTTTGCATTTCATTGTTTCTTTGTGCTTAGGACTTGCAAGATGCATGTAAGCATACATGCAGGTAAAAAGAAAAAGGAACATTTATATAAACAAAATTATCCCACTAAGTAATAACTAAATAATTCCCTTTGTCTGGTATAAAGATTGCTTTACAGCTACACAACTTCAGGAGTTTTTTCCTTTGTGTCTCATATTTCACATTTGTTTTATATTTTATCACATTTTTAGAGTCAAATTCCTATTTTGGTGAAAATTTATAACAAACTTGTCTAAATTAATTAGTATACTATCCCATGTCACAAACCTGGTATTTTAAAGAGCAAATACACAGACTCATCCTTTATTACCATATTGCAGCACGTTGCATCCACAGAAATGATGATGACAAATATCTCAGTCATGCTTGAATCTTAGTGTTATGTTTATCACAGAATATTCTCCTGATAAGAACTCCCAACAGATCAGTGAACCTCCCTAATGTGGTTTAAGCTCTTACCCCAACTGCCTAACAAATACTCCTCCAAAATTTCATGTGCTTGCAATAGAACCACCACAAGAAAACACGTGCCTGAACACTCCAGTCCACTGATCACGGCTGATTCAGGTCATCATGCCAGAGTGAAATGCAGTGGCTGAGACACAGCACATGTTCCTTCTTGCCACCCGTGCTACATGAGCAAGTCAGACAGCAGGATAAAGGAATACCACAACACTGCTATTTATTCTTTGTTACTTTAGTCCTCTCCTCTTCTGCTTTCTTTTCTGTCACCTCCTCATTCTGAAGCTTTGTTTTCCCACAACTTTTCTTTCCTTCATGTAACTTTCAATCCTCATTTCTTCCAGCATGAGTCCTCTGTATACTTTCCTGTGTAATCTGTTAACCTGATCATCAATTAATGTTTAAGTATTATAATTTGTGCTTCAGAGGAGACAGTGCAATTAGAAGGAACAGGATTGCATACATCACAGCCATTTCTAGATGGCTGCAGACTCTGGCAAACATCAATTTACATTAAGTGCAGATTTCACAATCAGGATTGAAAACCCTATTGTAAACTAACGATTCCTTAAGCAGTAATAAAGCCCATATATGCATCCTTATGTCACAGTCAGTTATAAAATTTTCGTGCAATTTAGAGTTTTAATAAAGCCTCTCTGCTATGACACCATAGGTCAGTGCACTGCAACCTTCCCTCAGCTGGGCTCTTCCAGGGTCTCTTTCTCCTAAGCTGCCTTTTTCCACACATTTCCTTGAACTTTAGTACCTCTGAAATCTCTTCACCCTTAAGTGTGACTGAAATGGGCAAAAAGGTACTATTGGTGACAGTACCCTTAGAGGAGACAGACAAGGAAAGGACAATAGCCAGTCATTCTGCATAACTCCCTATGTCTTAATCCTTTCAGAAACAAAATAAAAATTTGGACTGTAACACCTGGACAGACTTGTCAGGCATAGCACACAGTTACATCCTGCAATCAACATCTAGGCACAAGCTATGTATTTGATGTCAGTGCTGGGGGGCTGAATCAGTCACTGAAGACAATCAGTGACCCTGTATACAAGATGCTGCACTGGCAGATAGAGAAGGGAATAAATTGACAAATACACAAAACACAAAGAAGATTTTCATGTCTAATGCTACAGCTTCTAGATTAGCATTGCTTTTAAATATCATCACGCTTTTTCAGGTTGTGCTAACATAATCAACCGCCTTCTAGTAGAAACACTGAAAAAACAAGTACTACTACCATTACAACTTCCTTCAGTACGTCTGACATCTTTGAGTCTTTTTGTAGCTTTTTAGCTACAAAGGTAATTTATATCTTCTCCTTGTTTCAGCTACTCTAAGGCTTGATACCTTTCAACTGCTAACAAGTGTTTCCTGGATCCTAGACAAGAGAAGCAAAAGTCAGAAGTACTACACACAATCTGTATTTATGGTGAGTATAACCTGGGGCATATCTTCATTGCAGTTAGCACAGCTTACTTTATCATTCCTCAGCCATGCATAAAAGCCCCACATAATTCAGTCAGGTAAGACCTGGACTGCAGTTTCATGCATAGGTAAGGGTAAAAGACCAAGTTCTACTTTTACTGCAAAGAGATTAAAAATAATTTTTTTTAAAAAAGACCACACAACTTTAACCTCATCCATTTTGCAAAAAGAACAGTGGCTAAATCACTCAAGGACAAAGGTATTTCCAGTGCTTTTCTACAATCTCCAGCCTTGTAATTATTACAGCACAAAAGACCATGGGAGTGGGGATGTAAAGAATTTTAAGGAAGCTTAAAGGGATACAACACTTGGACACAATCCTACAGAAAGAGCTCTGTCATCGCTGATATGAACATTAGAGTATAGATCAATGAACTAATGAAGCATACAAAGGAACCAACCCTGTAGACAGAATGTCCTTTTGGAAGATCATCCCCAAAAGGCACCACAGGTAACAAACTAAAAATACTGGTTATTGACCTTCACTGTACCCACACAACCTGCCAGTACTGTAAAACACAGTATATTTCTTTCTAACATTCAGAGCTTGAACAACAAGGGTAAGATGCACAAAATATAACGGAGGCAACAGAAGAAAAACTTGAATTCAGATTAAAAAAAGAAAAACAACTCACGAAACACAGAACTGCAATTGAAGAGTTTCTTCAATACAGTTCTGGACTGCTCTGTTACAGATTATAAGTCTATGTGCATGCTAGGTTTGTGTAGGAACAAACTGTCTCTTGACAAAAATTGCCTCTTACTAGTTTTGTACTAAGCAATCACAAGAACAGAAACAACAGCCTGAGAGTTCTTGAAAGAGGCATGTGAAAAGGCAAGAATAACTTGTAAGAACTTTCAGGTAGTCGTCTGGCACTTTATCAAAGAGTGTGTTGACACAAAGAAGCACTGCCAGAAAAAAAAAAAATAGTATTACTCAGTACTTAGATTCCTTTACAGTTTGCAAAATGTATGCTTAAACATGAGCATTTGACTCTTGTTAAAATTAAAAAGATCTGCCTGAACACAGTCATACTGTTCTAAATTACTCCACAGTAAACACCAAGTACTCCTTCACTCTGTCTTTACTGATGTATTTTTAAGCACAATCTTATATTAACTGTTGAAAAGCTTTTACAGCAGGTATCCTATGCTAGGTGTCCCATGTCACAGTACCATTAAAGCTAATGGATCAGAAATGCCCAGGGACAATCTTATCCCTGGAGTTTATCCATCTCAGTGCACACAATAATGATTGGACAGATAATATCTAATTGCCATCAGAATGTTCAGCTTTATGGATATAGACACTTTAGTTAGTCATAAGAAGATTTTTAGTTGAAAAATTTCTTTCAGGATTGATCTAAATCCCAGAGACACACAGTCATTTCTAATAAACATAGTCTTAAACTATCTGCTTGGCCAGTCCAGATATACAGTTTTTAATGTAGTCCAGAAGCAGAACAGCGAGGTCTCATACTCAACCTAAATCAAGAGGTCAGCACTGAATTTATATTGACGCAAGGGCTAGTGGTCAGCTCTGGGTGAAAAGATGGCAGCTAGGCTTGCAATTAAACGAGATTCACTCTAGCTCAGGGATCAATCACACCAATTCCTCAACAACCTAATGTAAAACCTGACTACTTCGGATAATGAAAACTCCTGAAGTACATGGTACATTTCCTATAACATTTGGCCATATAAAGATGTTGGTATACAGCTGATTAATTCAAGAAGTCATACTTTTCAAGTCCAAATTAAAAGATCACGTCACAAAAATACACTACTCCAGTGACCAGCCACCACTTGAGCAATCCCATCCTATGGGCTTACAGACATTCATTTAAAATTCTCATGGGCCACCACTGAAATGTCTGTTTGAGATGCTAGGGCCTCTTCATAGCGCGATTTCTGAAAACCATAAAGGAGTTCCCAATAGAATGTGTTTCCTAGTGCTTGATGTTATGAGGCATTATAATGGCAATTCAGCTTTTTCCCCCTAACCATCTCTTCTCTTCCCCTGTGGCAATAGATTTGGGAACAAGATCTTTCATATAGTCATGGAATAGGTAGAAGAGAGCACAAGTGCAAGACCTTCTGCTATGAGCCATCAACACATCTCTTCCATGACAAGTAGTAACTTCTACTAAGGGATATTTCCTTTCTTAAGTTCATCATTCCTCCATCAGCAAATCTATTGAGCTCCCTACCCTCTTTAAAATAACCCAAGAGAGCCTTATCACATCTGTGCATCTGCTTTATGGCTCTAATTTATCATGAGAGGGAGTAATGAAAAAGCAATCACTGGGAGAAGCCTCCTAGCAGGACCTGCATCGATGCAAACAAGTAGGATTACACGCCAACGCGCGGAGCAGAGCCGGCGGGACGGGATGCTCGCCCTTCTCCGGGTAACCGGGGGAGCGCCCGCCCGCCGACGGGTGATTCGTGCCCCAGCACAGGAGCAGAGAGCTCGGAGAGCTGGGGACGCTATGGAGTGTGCGGGGAGGAGGAGGGCGCTTCCAGAAACCCGACCGTGACCACCACACACCTACAAAACGCAGCCCCGCACTGGAGGCGATGCCCTGGAGCTCTCGTCCCCTGCTCTGGGCGCACTTTGCGGAAAGCTGAGCTGGGTTACCCCGCGCTCCTACCCAGTCCAAAGCCGGGACCCCGCCTCCTCCCCTCCCGCCAACCCAGCGCCCGCATCCAGGCTGAGTCTCCCAAAGCCGATTAACCCCGCTCCGCTCCCGATCGCCGCCCACGGCAGCGCTCCCGCTCCGCGGACACCGCCCCGCGCCCCCGCACCGCCCGCCCCCGCAGCCCGCCCCCCGCCGCCACCGCCCGCGTCCCCACCCCCGGGGAGCCGGCAGGGCAGGGCAGCCCCGGCCCCGCACTCACTCCCTCCCTCACCATGGTACAGATGGAGGCGATTTTGGAGACTGTCATTAGGATTTCCATCCGCCCAGCGCCATCTTCCGCCCAATCACAGTGCGGAGCCGAGCGGAGCCGGGCCGGGCCGGGCGGGATCAGGAGGGGAAGGGAAGGGAAAGCAAAGGAAAGAAGGAAGGTAGGCAGGCGGCGGGGGCAGCCCCCCCCCGCCCCCGCCGGCGCGGGGCCCCCACGGCCGGGCGCGCAGCTCCCACCGCGCCACGCACCACGCTCCCTGCGCCCGCCACCCGCCGGCTCCCGGGATCCCGCCCCGCCCGGCCCCGCCTCCCACCGGGTCAGCGCCCGGCTCCCCGCCCGCCCCTCCGCCACCGCCTCCGGCCCGCCCCCCGCTCCGCCCCGCCCCGCCCCGCCCGTGCCGGGCATGCTCCATCGGCGGGAGGAGAGGTGGTGGGTGCTACTTGGTGGCCGGGGAGTTACAGTCACAGACTCAGAGAACTGCCTCGGTTGGAAGAGACCTGTAAGGTCATCCAGTCCAAGCGTCAGCCCGACACTGCCACTGTAACTCGCAGTAACACCTAAACCACTAAACACTATCACCCAGTGCCAGATTCAAACGCCTCTTAAACACCCCCCAGGCGTGACTCCACCACCTCCCTGGTGGTATTCCAGTGCCTGACCACAGAATCCCAGAATGGGTGAGGCTGGAAGGGACCATAGCAGGGTCCATATCTGGTCCAACCTCCCTGATCAAGCAGAGTTGTCCTAGAGCACATTGCACAGGATTGCATCCAGATGATGCTTGAGTATCTCTAGTGGGAGAGACTCTACAGCCTCTCTGATCAACCTGTTCCAATGTTCAGTCACTCGCATGGTAACGAAGTTCTTCCTGGTATTAAGGTGCAACTTCCTCTGCATCAGTTTCTGTCTGTTGCCTCTTTCCTTCTTGCTTGGCACCACCAAGGAGAGCCTGGCCCCATCTTCTTGGCATCCCCCATTTAGGTACTTATAGACATTGATGAGGTCCCCTCTCAGTTGTCTCTTCTTGAGGCTGAATAGGCCCAACTCCCTCAGCCTTTCCTCATAAAAGAGATGGTCCAGTCCCTTCCAAAATTTTGTAGCCCTTTTGCTGGACCTACTCCAGGAGCTCCATGTCTCTCTTGCACTGGGGAGCCCAGAACTAGACACAGTACTCCAGATATGGCCTCACCAGGCCAGAGTAGAGGGGCAGGATCACCTCCCTCAACCTGCTGGCAATACCTACTGGCAAATACTGACCACCCTAACAGTGAAAAATTTTTTCTAATATCTAATCTGAACCTTGTCTCAGCTTTAGGTCGTTTCCTCTCATCCTCTCACTGTAGGCATGGCAGAAGAGACACCCACCTTTCATTGTATGGAGTGGTGAGGTCCCCCCTGAGACTCCTCTTCTCTAGACTAAAAAGAGACTTGAAATCTAAAGGGTGAGTGCTGGGCAAGCCCTGGCAGTGGGAGAATTGAGGAGCAGGGGGCGAGTTGGTGCATGATGGCTTAATCCAAGTGCTGATTTGTGTCAAAGAGTTCCTGTGTGGCCTGGAGAGGTGAGGAGCGTGAATAGGCATAATTCACAGCTAAACAATAAAAGTTAGGGAATGGCATTAAGGACACTTGCTTCCTATCAACTCAGTCACTCATGACAAGCTAACTTCCAAGTAACTTCTTGCATCCCAAGAGCAGCTGGAAAAGCTGCCCCTCCAGGGTCACTCCCAGGAAGATGGAGATGTGGAGGGGCATGTGTCTCTTAATTCCTCTCTTCTTTTTGCTTTATTTCTAGATGATGGACCCATTGGTTTCCTTGAGTCTGGGATTTGCATGCCTTGGAAAATAAAGCTGATGTGTAGACTTGTCATATCAGCTACTTGAGGGATCTACTTGAGGGATCTGCTTGGGGAAGAGCTGAATCATGTGTTGGCCTGCAGACTGTAACAGAATTCCAGATGACTCATTCAAGATGTTGATACCTGCATTAAAGAAGCATAAAGCTAGCCAAGATATGCACCGCCCTGTCTTTTTTTCATATAGAGGAAATGTCTAGCAGATTAAGATGCATTATTATTAAAAATATGTCAGTGCATATTCTGTGATCTTCAGAAGTAAAAGTTCTTTAGCAACTAAGTTAATGGAATAAGAACTTTTCCTTCAGCTGAAACATAAAGAATATGACTTCAGAAAGCATTACAACTGAACTCTATTGCAACCTGAAATATTCTGAAATATCATGTAAAATTCTTTTATATATCTGGGGCTTAGAGTTGTATGTTTCAAAAGTATAGTATCTTAGAAAATGAACACCTCTTGGATGACTACATTCTGAATTTGTTGCCACAGAAACCATGGGGGAGGACAGCATCAGGGGAATGGGAAAGAATAGAAAAAAAAATTTGATTGGCCATTTATGAGCAAAAAAAAGCAAGAGTGGGTATTTAGCTGGCTAGAAGAGTCAAGCCTTCAGATATCCAGCAGTTTATTTACTGAAATACAGTGCTGCCACGTACATCTCCAAAACAATAATTCCTTACATTATTAATCAGACACACCACAGCAGATACTGCTCTATCTTCCAGAGTAGACAGAATCTTTAAAACACAAGAAAAATGAGACAGCGTGCTGCCTCCCTGAAGCGAAAAACAGGAAAAGCAATTGCACTACTGCAGAAGCTGATACAGTTATCTGGGAGATAATTCAGTTTGGAACCAATTATGTGGCATCAAGTGGAACCATACAGGCCATAGAATACTGCATGAAATCTTGAAAGGCACTCGAATGGAAAGTCAGAGATTGCCTAGAAGTTTCTTCCTGCCCATAAATTAGATAAAGAAGACAAAATATTCTTATCATGATCTGCTCTTTCTGTTTGTAGTTCCAAGGAAAAAATTAGATATTGTGGAGCATTGGACCACATTTCAAAAGGAGTGGGGGATAAGTGGCTATGCTGGCCTGTCAGATGTGGGCTGGCTATGCTGGCTATGCTGTATCTGTCAGATGTGGGCTAATTGTGGCTGGGGACTAAGCAAAGCAGCTGGGAAGGTGCTAAATTAGTAACATACGGAGAGACTCATTTTGCTTTAAAATGCCATGCAAACTGAGGTGCTGTTATAAACAAACTAAACTGATGCCACATAGAATGAGAGGAAATGCAGAAACACTTTCTGTACTCTCAACCATTAAACTAAAGTGAGATATGAGGAAATGAGGAAGAGAAACAGAGATTATCACTTAATTGTCATCATGAAGCCCCTGGGGGCAATTGGAATTATTCAAAAATTAAGTATGCCAGATGTTTGATGAGCTAAAGGAAAAAAAGGATGGGTAGACCAGGATTGTGCATGTGTTTGGGTAGGCTTGAAGAAACAGAGCTTTGAAAACAGAGTGAGGGTAATGCATATAGATCAGTTTAGTAACCAACCCTGCCTGAGTAATCAGTCATATCTTGTATTACTGAGGAGAGACAAGATCCACCTGACAGAAGGAACAGGAGCAGCTTCGCCAACTGGCCAGCCAACCTTCTGAGGAGAACTTTAACTAGGAACAAGGAAATCTCTTGATCACAGACCCTGGGTTTTGGGGAAATTTCAGCCTGCCTGACATCTGCTGCAAGTACAACACATTTTTTTTTAATGCAAGCAAACAAGGAGATTTCTGGAAGGCATCAAGGATAACTTCTTGAGCCTGGCTGAACCAACCAGGAGTGATTCCCAGCTAGATATGCTCTTCAAGAACTGGGGGTAATCAGTGGCTTGGTTATCAAAGGTTGGGGTGTAGTGACTGAGGAGTAGAGTACATGATCCTATGGTGGCTGAGAAAGGAGAGCAGGAGACCATAGACCCTAGCTTTCGGGAAACAGATAAATTTATTCAGGAAACTGGTAAATGGGATGCACTGAACAGCAGCATGGAAGGGTGAAGTTGCTCAGGAGATCTGGCAGGAGAGGGCAGGGATTCTAAAACAGAGAAAAAGAAATAGCTGAAAATTCTAATGCATCTATGAGAAAGCAAAACTGATGTGCTGTGAAGAGAAATTGAGTAGCTAAATGGAAATTAAATTCAGGCTGGAGTTCTCATAAGATCTGTATTGCTTGGTAAATTCATCCCATTCACATACAGTGTATTTTAATATAGACATAAATAGAGTTATTTAAAAATACAGTAAGGGGGTCACATCTGCTGAGATGAGAGGATGTGTTGTAGAGAGTGGCGACTGAAAAGAACTTAAGAGCTGGCAGAGGCCAGGACAGCAACAATCAATTTCCTGTCTAATGCTATGGTGTAAGCAAATAATGGAATCTTCGCCTAAAAAACCAGGGATGTGGCAAGTAGAAAGATAAATTTTTTTCCTTTCTCATATGGCATTGAACAGATTTTTGTGGTAATACTGTGCTAGTCTGTGGTGTACTTGTTGTCAAAAGAAATCTGAGAAATTATTTGAGGCTGGAGAAAATTCTTTGCATGGAGAGACTTAAAGAGCACAATCTCCTTGGCTTATCAAAAAGAAGACTGGAAACTGGCTAAAGGGATCTTTAATCTTGAACAGTGAGAGGTATACCAAGAAAAATACCTATTAGCTGAAATAAAACAAATTTTAATTATAAATTACATTTATAATTTTTTAACAGTGGAAGACATTAATGGTTGGAATAGGCTGTCAAGAGAAATGGCACATCTAGTATCTCCTAAGGGCTTCAGTTAAAGAATTCTTCTTACAGAGGTACATTACTTGAGCCGATAGGAATAATTTCCTACCCTGGAAATCTCTCAGAGCACGTAGTTGTTATTACATAGTAATTGTACTACCATAACACCTACAAACACAAGTCAGAGGCCAGAGTGCTTTGCCTCCTGAGTCACTATGTGAGATACTGAGAGAAAACCCCATTTTATCTTCCAAAGAACTTACATTCCAAATGTACAGAGGCACCAATAGATACAGAGGAGCAAAGAGAAAATATAACAAGTGTAAACTGCTGTTGCTCATCCTGTGCTTCTCCTTGTTTCATAATCTTGTGGTTTGGCAAGCACCCAGCTTACACTAGGGTGTGTGGGTAGGCTGGCTTTAGAAGTTGAAGAGTAGGCATGGTAAGAGTATGTCTGTGCCTGTATCATCTATCTGTGACTATAGATGGTTTTGTTGACTCTGGGGCATGTCAGGTTTTCAATAATGTTTCTTGACTTCTCTGCTAACCAATCAAACCACTAGCTGGTTGGACTATTGCTGCATTGTCTGAATGCAGACACACCACACCTGGTGTTGGACTAACATACCGTATGGCTGCAAGATCATAGTAAATAAGACCACAGGATAATTCAGTTGGGATGGGACCTCTTGAGGTCTCCAGTCCAACCTTATCCTTCTAGCAGAGTCAGATCTGAGGTCAGAGCAGCTGGCTTTGTGTATATGGCAGTTATGAACATGTTTTAGTGGTGGAATTGGCAATGCTGGGTAAATGATTGGACTTGATTTTAAGGGTCTTTTCTACCTTAATGGTTCTATGATACTATATACCTCTACTTGTTCTGGAAACTCTTCTATTTGGATCCAGACATAATAGTGGGAACGGAGGGAAGGCAGCTTGGTCCTTGCAAGAAAGACATCTGAATTCACCATTAATATTTTTATTGACACATATCCCAGTGAAGGTCATCCACCATTCTCATGACAGATTACCAGCCTTGCTATGGAAATACACTTTACTTTGTGGGAAACAGGTGTTCTGAGATTTATACTATAAAGTATCGGAGAGTAAGACATAAAAGACATTTTCTCCTACCTGTACTTCATAATTCCAAGAAAACCTGATGCTGCATCAAATCATACAGAATGAGAATCTTAACACGTTATGTGAGTAAAATTGGATCCTTCTGGGGAACAGAAGAGACAAACAGAAAATATATTTGGAGCATCATGTTATCAAATAATCTTGTGCTGCCTGACAGATAGTGAAACATCTATATTAATAAATTATATTTGCAAGTATTTTGAGGGCACATTTTCAGAAAACGCAACTATTTTAATAACAGTTGTACATGCTCTCTGGGAGCCATGACAGGGGTGATGGTACACTAACTGGATATACGAGGATCTGAGCAAGTAGTTAAACAAGTGATGCATTTTATTCAGTCTTAGTTTTAATCATAAGCAAGACATTAATAAATTATTATCACAGGAAGTTATACAAATTTTAATATATAATAGTACAATAGATATTGTTCTATTCCTTAGTGCTTTTCATCAGTAAATTTCATAATATTTTACAAAGAGGTGTGAGAAATAGTCACTATTAGACCAAATCCGTAAACAAAATAAATTAGGTGAGAGTTCTCTGATGGTAAAGTTTGCTCAGGACGATTTTCCCCTTACATTCATTTTGGAAGACCAAAGCTTTCCTCAGTAGGACTGTTGCGTTTTTGTTGGTTGGTGGTTTTGGTTTGGTTGGTTTTGGTGTTTTTGTTGTTGTTGTTGTTTTGTTTTGTTTTGTTTTTTTTTTTTTTTGTGTGTGTGGTTGTTGTTGTTGTTTTTCTTGTTTTTTTTTGTTTGTTTGTTTGGGGTTTTTTTGGGCTTTTTTTGTTGGTTTTTTTTTTTTAAAGCAGAGGGTAATATTTGTTTCTTGCAGAGTTCACACATGGAGATGTTTTGATACTTTCATTTTCACAGCTCAGCTGATACTGGGCATCTGGCCATATATGTATAGCTGGCATGCAATTAACCTGTTATTATACAGGTTTTATAATATTATAATATTATATAATATTATAATCTGTATAATATTATACAGATTATATAACAATCTCAGCATCTGCAAAGTTAAAAGACAAAATATGCAACTAAACTGAATAAAAATTTCTATAAATGCAAAATATACATCAGTTAAGAGACATGTCCGATAGACTGTAAAATATAAAAATTTAGCTGTGGTGAAAATGACAGTAAATTTCTAAACTGTTATCACTGTTTGAGTCTTTAGATGCCTACAAGAAGGTGGAATTCTAACTGAAAATAAAGTTACAATTCATATAAAAATAGTCCATTTATAAAATGGCAACTCTTTTAAAAGATACATTCTGCAAGCAAAGTGTGTATAGCTGGGTCTTAGTGATCTTGTTATAAAAGGACATGGGCTAGGCTCAAAAAAAGTAACTGTGTGCTTTTTGACATTGTTCTGAAGAGAATTTTTTGGATAAATAGGGCCACAAGTATATTTACAGAGAAGATTTTTTAATAATGTAATGAAATGCTTTAAATAATAGAAACTTCTTTAAAAATTAATGGCTTTGATTCTTGACACAGGCACTAGAGAACCCATTGTTTCGGTAACTCCAGTTTCTCCTCAGTGTGAAAACTTCAGCAGTCAGTATTCTAACACTAACTCAGAAAATCCATTATTAGAGGTGAGAAGTGCAAGATGCTTCCTCAGTCTCTGTGTTCTCTGCTAGAATACCAAGCAACGCTTCCCACTGCAGTCAGCAAGATCATATTTTTGCGATCTGCGCAGAAGTTTTCCAAAAGCCAGATTAGCTGTCATGTAATAACAACACTGACGCACAATCTGATAACAGGCAGCCTCCAGGTGAAGAGTTTGTATCATTACAGTCTCCCCCACTAATCAGTTCTCTACAGTACCAAGATATAAAGGAAGCTAAGGAGGAATATGTAAACTAGCATGCAGATAGCTATGCAGTAGAAAAAACTATCAATAAGAGGCAGAAAAAATACCAGAAACAGCTTTGTGGAGATAATAAAATTGTTAAAGAGTATGTACTGTTAACAGCCTGTGTTTTTCATGACACTAATGGGTGGATAATTACTTTTGTTTTAATTGAAACATATGTCACAGCAATATTCTGTACTTCCGCTGATCTAAAGCTATTGTTCAATTCCACATTGCAATCAGTTCTCAAACAATGCTCTCTTTGTCAGAAATACAGAAGTAGAATGATTCTAATTTCTTCTCTTGCAAGATTTAGACCCCAGAGATCCCACAGTTCCCCTCTGTACTTGCAGATGGTCAGTTAAATACTCCCATCTGGTTATACTTGTTTTTTTCTGGTTACACTTACTTTTTTTCTAAATACAAAACTGAACATAACAAAAAAACCCACCCAATACCCAGCACCCCCCTCCAAAAAACCTCCAAACCA
Source organism: Pyrocephalus nanus (assembly GCA_038380795.1). Lineage (NCBI taxonomy): Eukaryota > Metazoa > Chordata > Aves > Passeriformes > Tyrannidae > Pyrocephalus > Pyrocephalus nanus. The sequence goes on from CM076259.1 coordinate 46,793,461, forward strand.
ACCAAAGAAAGGCAAAAAAACCCCAACCCACAAATTAAAAACCCAAACCCAACAACAAACCACAGGTTATAGCATGATCAGCAGAACTAATAAAGCTCCATTTCATATGGGTTTGTGCCTTGTGTCTTTACACTGCAGTAATCCAGGCATCACCTCTTTGTCCTGTAAGGCCTCCTTTCCTCCTTGCATTTCCCCTGCAATTTCATTTCCTTCTGTCTCCCTGTAGCACTTATTGCCATTTGCCCTGTGGGATTTTTTTCCCCTCTTTTATCCCTTCACCTGCCTCTCTCCTTTGGACAACCTGTGGCTGCCTTGGAGCAGCACATTCTCTGATTAGCACACATCACTATTTTGCATTTTCCAGGTAGTACTTCACAGCATTTCACAAAAATTAATTTATTGATCCTTAACAATAACCCTTCTCCGTATATATACGCTGTTATTCCTATTACATAGACAGGAAAGTTGCTCTAGTTTATCCTTGGTCAGTCACAGCTTGGTCAGTTCTGTTTCACTTCTCCTTGTCTGACTGTTAATTTATTCTTTTCTGGATGTAGTGTTTGTTCAGAGCAGCTATTGTTGTCTCACTCACAGGGGTTGTCAGAGCATAGCCAACTCTCATTATTTTATTGCAAGCCTTGTGATATTTGATAATTCCCTTGCAACCACAGTTCCTGGGTTCAGGTGATGAGGATTATGTGAGAAATTCACCTTTTGCTTATTATAACAAGGTTCGGCTCAATAAGGTAGAAAGCTGAAAATGTGATGACAGGACTGAAAATGTTCAAAACTGCGTGAAAATAAATGCACATGTACTTTTTTAAAAATACAACTACTTTAAAGCATCTGGGATGTCAAGACGTCTGTCTTGGGTTCATCATTTAAGGTAGTGGTATGTGTAAGACTGCAGGAGCTACAGACCATTTCCCACTTTGGAAAGGAGACTGGCCTGCAGAAAGCAAATCACTTAGTGAAGGCTGACATTTTCGGCTCACAGATTCAAACACTGCTAAAGCACCAAAGAAAAAATACATAATTGGAATTATAACCACATGTGAAGTGCTTTAATGCAGATTAAAGTGTGTTTTTTAACTCCTGTAGTTTCTGTATGTGATCCTTCCTTTCATTTCAAGAAGACGCTATGAAGGCAGGATAAGATTTTCTTTTAGCATCCCGAAGAGATGTAGACGTAGAAACAATAATGTTTACTGAAAGATTGTTACAGTAAGTTTGCAATAATGCTGGTTACTTCATGCATTATTAAAAAGATCATTTTGTAGCACTCTTAAAACTGTAAACATTCTACTTTGTCTTTATGTATTTATACAGAAAAACAGATTTAATCTGGCATGGTTGGGAGATAAATTTAAATTTGTGCTTACTGGAATTCAGCTAACACTAAGTAGAAAACATTCTTTTACCTGAAATAAAACTAGCAATATTTTATATAGCTCTTCCAGCAAGGCTCTTTGCTATTTCATAAGCAATTAAAAACAATTATGTTAATGGCTGTGATCAGAACAATCAATGAGAAACACAAATGACTACCTCAGATGCCAATATGCAAATACAATGCCATAGAGTACTTATGGAATAGAGAATGATTCCACACACATTTTTACTTTATGCTACTGCATCCATCAGACAGCCTTTTTAAATTACAGCACCTGATGTTGAGAAGTTGGAAGCATCATAGACCCAAAATGATCCCTGCCACCTATGGAGGTTTTTAGTTCAACAAAGCAGATCCAGCTAAATCAGGTTGTTCTGGGCCATGTTGAGTTTTAAATAGCTCCAAGGATGTAAATTCCATCATATCTCTAAGCAACCTGCTTCAGTTTTTTGACTACCTTTATATTATGTTTTTATTATCTTGAGTCAAAATTTTTCCATAACTTCTGTGCATTGCCTCCTGTCTTTCTACTGTGCATCCCAAGAGGTGTCTGTCTCCATCTTCTCTGCATGAGACAGCAGCAGAAAGATAGATTTCCTTCTCTGCCACATGAGCAAACCCAGCTCTTTCAGCTTCTTCTCATGTGTCCTTGTCCTTTCACCCCAAAACCAACCTTATCTTAGTGGCCCTCCATCAGGCTTGCTCCAGAATGTCCATGTCTTTTGTGTCCTGAGGAGCCCAGAGCAGGATGCTGGTTTCATATGTGGTCTCACAAGTTCCAAATGAAGCAGAGGAGTCCCTTTTCCCTGCTGGCTGACCTCTTGCTAACAGATTCCTCCTGGCTGTAGCTGCCTTTGCAGAAGGGCATACTGCTGTTGGCCCACCATGATCCTCAGGTCCCTTTCAGCAAAACCCCTTTCCATACAGCCAGCCCTCAGCCTGTCCTGTTACACGGAGTTATTCCAACACAAGTGCAGGACTTTGTGTTTGCCTGTCCTGAACTTCAAAGCTCCTGTCAGCCCATTTCTCTAGACTCTCAGTCCCTCTCAATAGCAGCCCTGCCCTCCATTGATTTGACTGCTGCCAACAATTAGTTATCACTTGCAAAATCAACAAAGAGTTAGCACCAGAAATTTGTTTTGTAATATAGTTTCAATGAGATTTCACCAGTTCAAACCCAGTGTGGCATTTCGGTAGCCTGTTCTTATTCTATGATGCTTTACATCAGGCATTACATTTCAGCAGCAAAGCTCATATTCAGATCTACTTAAAGTTAAACCGCTTTGCCCTCCAAAGTTAAGCTTGTCTTGAAAAATGCATTGGCATAAGTTAAGCTTCTGTCAAAATCATACTTTATAGTGAAAAAAGTAGACTCACTAGAAATCAGATAAGGAAAAGGTCAACTAGGTCTGGCCCTCGTCAGTTTGCAGTTTTTCCTGGAGTGTATTTGTTTTGCTTTAGCCTATCTATTTTAAAGGGATTAAAGGCAAATTCTGTCTTGTTTATTACTTATAGACAAAAACTCTTTGAAGACACTGTAAGTTTTGCCTGAACAGAATCATCAGTATATAATAACTGATTGTGCCACTGAAATCACTGAGGGACCTGCCTTTGCACAAGTCTTGGTCAAAAAAACTGTCTCCTAGTTCCAAGACAGCAGGTTAAGAAAACCACTGAAACATTTACAGCCAGAAAAAAAAAAAAAAAAATTACCCCAGGATCTTTATGTTTCATGGATTGTGATCATCTTCAGTAACAACAAAAAGTATCTCAGAAGTAATCAGTGCACAGTAAGAAAGTAAACTGGGACTGTTGTGTACGTACAAATTGGATCACTGATAATCAAGAAAGGTGTGTGGGAATGGGAGCAAATGCACAAAGCCTGCTATGTGTGTGGAGGCTCCAAGAGCGTGGGTTATTTAGCTTAGTAAAATGAGGGTGTAAAGGACATATTGTTCTGTGTAAATCATTACAGAAAAAGGGCAAGCATTGCTGTTCTTCCAGCTAGAAGTACACATAAGATCAGACATAAACAAATGAAGAGAAAATAGCATTCTAATCATTAAGCCAGTTATTTCTTAAACTGTAGTTAATAGCTCCCAAGAGGTCTACCAAAGCACTCAAGGCTGGATTGTGGAAGATCCAATGTTTAAAAATATATTTTGATATTAATTCTATACTTATATTCAATACATTATCAAAAGAAAATACCTGCAAAAATCCCCACATATGCAGATTTACTGCTGGCAGCAGCTCAGTTCCTTTGTCAAGGAGCAGAATTACCTGTAATTACCAGCTGTGTCAGTCTAACAGTGGTTGATCATCTTTAGTCAAAACAAGTAAATGTACAGCGAAGCTGATGGTGACAATATGAGGCGCTGATTGTTCCTGGCTAGATGGTTTGGACTCAGGAGAGGTTACTCAGAGACAAAAAGGCAGTAACACAAGAAGTTTGAGAAAATACTGCATTAATGAAACCAGTTGACTGAGAAGCCACTCTGTTAGTAAGTGAGGAAAGGGACATTAATTGCTTTTGAAATGAAGTCTGATGTATCTGAAGTTTGATAAATGGCTTATATTACTTGGTACCGTGAGAAGCTCGTCACAGCTACTCAACAGCTTCCCTGGAAGTTCCTGATGATTTCTGTATGGGCAGTACTGCAGTATTCACTGATGTACATATGGAAAGTAGAATGCCATGTTAACCAAATAAGTAGTTGAATCACAGAACTTGTTCAGCATTTCAGATTTTATGTGGCAGTCTAGGTAATGATGGGGAAAAAGGCCAGTTTTTTGCCTCTAGTGTCAAACTACCTGCATTTAGTAACAATTTGAATTGGCAATTAATGTATGAATAACATTAGTGTAATAAAAACTTTCACTAATGTGTGACATACTGGGCCTCATCACAACTCTTGGTCTATACAGTTTTTGCCTTTTTATTTCTCTCAGAGGCTGTTGCTATTTTCCATTCCTTTCTCCACGATGTGCCTCACTGGCAACGCGCTCAGTACAGCCACCTGTACTGGCACTAGTGTGATTCCGGAGTCAGCCCTTGAAGAAGTTTGTCTCTACTGTCATTTTTGGAAGGCAATTGGTTTCTTAGACACAAATCTTATTGATTTTTTACTGCCATGAAGCTAGGCTCAGGCTTGTATTTACAGAATGGGTTTTGTGGATGAAGAGATGTACTGACTACAGAAAGAAAAATGCCGTTGGAGTTGGGAGAGCTGAAGAGACCATGAAAGGGACAGGACCGTGACTCTGAGATGCCATATAACACGATCATTTTGGAAAGAGTGAACAATAGAATAACAGGGTCAACTGAAGAGGTGACAGAGATTACTTTGGTCAGTACTTTTTGATCAAAAGCGCAGTGTAGACACTGTGTTTCTGTGCATGGGGTAACTTCACACTCTTGATTTTTAATTTAGATTCTTGGTTTTGCAGCATTATCACAAGAGGAGCTGGAGATTTCAGTCCTCGTTATTTAATACCTATTCTCAGTTATTTCTGTTAAAATTTTGCTCCAGTCCTAATCAGCTATCTTTTTTCCTTTTCATGTACTGAATGCATTATGTGAGACACAGGAGACCTACACCCTACTGAAAGGGAATATTTTTCATTTTTCACCTCAAAGCCCTTTACAAACTCTCATTAATTTAAATTCCTTCCACACCTCTGCTGAATAACCCAACACAAATTGAATGTCACACTTGAGATCTCTTGGTCCTCTGAGCGCAGGAGCGAGCCAGATCCCACTGTGCATTAAAATTTCAGTGAAGGATTCCTGACAACCCCATCTGCAGAATCATCACAGCACATTTATTGTTTAGAGAGAGCTGTTGTCCAGGCAGAAACAAAATAGGGCTCTCCCAGAAAAGATACCTGACTTGGAGACTGAAAATGGTTGTTTTTTGGCATGATACTTTCCATTCTGAAAAACAAAATTATGTTTATCTAGTCCTCACTCCTCTGACTTCTAATGAGATCTCCCTTTCAAGCTCCTTTCCCCCACAACTTTTGAACTGGCTCCCCTTGAAGTTGTTTTCCCTGTCTTGCTCTGCCTCCAAGTCAGGGAGAGTGGGAGGGAAAGAGTCTACCACAGTGTAGTAAGATTTTCAGAGCACAATAATGGGTGGAGCACCAGCCTAGGACATTCATGGTGTTTTGAACCTTTGCGTTAAGCTGGGCGTTGCTACTCATGTTTACCCCAGTCTTGAGTGCCTCGTATTTCTGCAGCAGGACCTGACATGGTGCTTGCTCAATAGCTTAGAAGAAATTGGAATCTGGGTTCTACAACTGCAGTTTGATCAGATAAGAGCAGTTTAGGCTGGGTTTTTGAGAGGATGAGGCGGGCAGTAAAGGGGGCACCTGCAGTCTGGAGTGTAGAGGTGCAGGTCTCCCCCACATCTGCTTGCCTGCTAGCTGTGGTTTGCAGACCAGAACTCACCCCACAACTTCTGCAGCTTTATCTGCCGGAGACAACCGTTATTAAGAAATCCTTTTGTGAGCGACATACAAAGACTCTGCAGTCTCAAGCTGCTCATCAGGTCACAGTTTTGGGAAACCACATATCAAATGTTAGTAGATAGGATGGACTGCTGGACTTTTGGGTCAGACCCAGATAGCATGCCTAGGGAGTGATTCAGTGGAGACAAACTGTGAAACACGATTGTTTCTTTAAAATGTGGAGCTACAGAAGGATCCCGAGACTTGGCCAATCAAGGTAAATTTATGAATAAAAACATTCCTGAAATTTTGAATCAACCTGTCATGCAATTTATCCAGGAAAAAAATATGCAGCACATCCTGAACGTCTTACATGGCCTCAAATAAAGCAGAGTTTAATTAAGTTCACAGTTACTGCTCCCTTATGAACTACAATTTCTGTGTGTGTTTCCATTCATCTTCCGTATGTGGACATGAGTTTCAACGAGTGGCATTGCTTCCCCATTCCTTCCAGGCTGATGTGGAGATTTGCCCACTATGTAAGGCACTGGTAAGACTAAGGCATTCAGCTCATTGCAAATGCCTAGCTTTCTTTATGCAGCAGTGCCTTTTAGGACTGGGCTTCCCGTCTTTACTGTGCTTGATATCCTCCCTGAAACCTGTCTGTTGCCAATATACTTCCTTATGTAAGAGCTGTTCAGGCTTATAACAATCTTCATGTTTGGAAAGTACCTAGGCTGAATGCATAGTAAATTACATAGTTTTGCTCTGCATAGATATCAGGTGCTTTAAATTCTAGATTTTTCATGGTGCAGAGCTGGCGTACAGACATGTTTTTCTAAATATAACACTTTGCTCCAAAAGATTTCGTGTGGAGACAGGGCCTGTCTGTCAGAACATGCCCTGCCAGGCAGCTCTGCAAGCAGAACCTGACACTGTATTTAATCCTCCATAGCCATTCCTGCAATCCATAAATATTAAACTAGCTTTAAAGTGATGATGGAAAAGGCTTGAGTTTTGCAAGACAACATTAGTACAATTGTGAAGTTAGTCAGAGGATCAAGTATGTTTTTATATGCCGCTTTAAGTAATCATCCCTCCCCTAGTTTAAATATGTGCTTTGTTCATTCAAAACAAAAATTTCTGCAGCAGGGCAACTCCTTGCTGAGACAAGTTTTGAACCTTCCCTGCTTATTAGCTCGGGGGAGGAGGCCCTCTCTTGTCTCACAGCAATCAGCTTCCCATGATGATTCCTGTCTGCTCAGATACTGAGGATGCACAAATACACAGTAAGTCACTCTGCCAGCTCTGGAAGCCGCTCACCATCCGCTTCTTTTTCAGGCACCTGTGGCCCTATAAAGGCTCTTTATGGAGAATCCACGCGCTATTTATCTGGTGGGAACATCTGCCACACAAATTGGAGATTACGGCATCATAATACGGAGCAAACCCATTACAATAATAAGAAACCCTAGATCCGCACGGCCTCTTCGCCTCTGCTGTTGGCTTCCTTCTCCCACCCCATTCCCCTGCCCGGGAATCCGGGATCTCTGGTCCGGCCGCCGGGACTGGCACACAGCCGGGAGGCAGCAGGCTCACACTACCGCGTATTTAAATGTCGGTGTGGCACTCTAATGTCGTGAAACAACTTCCTGGCTACTTATGTTTTACATTTTCGAACTTAATTCCTTATGGAAGGCGGGCCGGCTGCTCACCGCAGGACTCACTCTTGGGGATCCCTGACAGACACCTGGCTCGTTCTCCCACTTTCCTGCCACTCCCACTAACAAGCCTCTTCCAGCCCCCTGTCACAGAATCGCAGGATCACAGGATGGGTCGGGTTGGAAGGGACAGTGGGTCATCTGGTCCGATTTTCCCGCTCTAGGAGGGTCATCCCAGAGCAAATGGCACAGGATTGCATCCAGACGGTTCTTGGATATCTCCAGTGAGGAAGAATCCACAACCTCTCTGGGCAATCTGTCCCACCGCACGGCAAAGAAGTTCTTCCTCACGTTCAGGCGGGACTTCCTGGGCATCAGTGTCTGCCGGTTGCCATGAAAACGCACGCACAGCCATGAAACCCCCAGCGGCTGTCTCCCCAAGGGTCAGACTACGAGCACGGCAGCCCCGTGGCCGTTTTTAGGGATCAGCATCTCAGGGAACGCCGCCCCCACCTCACCAGGACATGCCTCCGCGGCGCTTCCCGTCAGGCGCGGCGCGGGCAGCCCCGCCAGGGCCCCGCTCTTAAAGGAGGGCGCGGCGCCACGCCCCCTCCTTTCGGAGCCGGGCGCCATTTTGTGTGCACGCACGGTGAGCGCCGGGGACCCTTCGCCGCCCCGGGGGGACACGGCGGGCACACGGGGAAGGGGATCCGGGCGGATAATGTGGCCAGCAGGATGGCGGCCAGGGAGATCGCGCTGCCGGCAGGGGCGAGCGGGGGCCGCCGGCTCCGGCGGGGGTGTCACGGCCTTGTTAGGGCTCTGGAGGGAGCGAGCAGGCCGCGGGCTCCGGTGCGGGCGGATGGCCAGTCGGGTGGCTGCTGAGGGATGCAGGGAGGGAGAAAGAGGACGCCGAGGCCGGCCAGGGGTGCAGCAGCGGAGCAGCGGGGCCCTGCTGGGCGGCAGCACGTGGCGGCGGGGCTCGGGCACGGCGCGGCCGCCGGCGGGAGGTCGGGGCAGGAACGACGTGTGTGCCTTGTGCCAGACTTAATATCGGCCGGTAAATGCGGTAGTGGAGATTCTGCTTTCTGAGTACTTCCTGTAGAGAGCGGGGAGTAGCCGACCTGGGGCAGGGGTTTCTAGGATTTCGCAGGATATTCTGAGTTGGAAGCTGTGTTGGGCAGGGCACGTGGCAGGAGTGTGACACAGCCAGCTTAAGTCAGAATGAGAAGCTCGTACTGGATATAAGGGGGAAAATGTTCATCGTGAGAACATCCAGGCCTCTAGACAGGTTGCCCAGAGAGGCTGTGCAGTAGGGTGTAAAGGGAAAGCCATAGCAGGAGCAGCTGAGGTCACTTGGGAGGCCTCATACAGTCTACAACCTTCTCATGAGTGGAAGTGGAGGGGCAGGCGGTCATCTGTGGTGACCAGTGACAGGACGCGAGGAAATGGCATGAAGGTTTGCTAGGGGGCGTTTAGGTTGGATGTCAGGAAAAGCTTCTTCACCTGGAGAGTGGTTGGGCAGTGGAACAGGCTTTCCAGGGAAGTCGTCACAGCACCAAGCCCGACAGAGTTCAAGAAGTGTTTGGGCAATACTGTCAAGCACATGATCTGCTTCTTGGGTCGTCGGGTCGGGATTTTGACTAGTGTTGGTTCCTTCCAACCCAGAAGGGTTTCGAGACCTGATGGGCAAAGCCCTGAGTTGCCTGATTTGATCTCATAGTATACCTTGCTTTAAGCAGGAGTTGGAGCTGGGTGACTTGCTAGCATCAATTCTAACCTGAGTTACCCTGTGGTATGTCATTGCTGGTGATGTCTTGAATGAATAACATTGCTTGGATTGACAAGCAGTTTGGAAGCAGTGTCGTTCTGAGTAGGCCTAAAGACTGTTTTTCTGAAATACCTTAAAGGGCCATCAGATTTTTAGGGAGTGAACTGGTAGTTGTGAATAATTTGCCTTTGTTTTTGCAGTAATCGGCCAAGATGACGAACACAAAGGGAAAGAGGAGGGGGACGCGTTACATGTTCTCAAGGCCGTTCCGCAAGCATGGTAAGTGTACCTGGCAGTAAGAACACTGCATCAGGTTACTGACCTGATGGATGTCAGCAGTCCCTGAGGAGCATTTGTGAAGCAGTGTTTTGTGCTAAAGGATTTTTGACAGCTTGGGCTAAAAACCCTATACAAGTATGCAGATGAACCCTCAGCTCTTACTGCAGATGCATTGGTACTCTGATTGCTTGTCAGCAGTAACAATGCTGATTCTGTCAGTGCCTGCAAATTAATTTGAAGGTGAAGAAAATATTCCAACAGTTATTTAGAACATAGAGTTTTTTGTGTCTGAGCAATAAGCAGTTATAATGCTTTTATAATGAAGTAGTAAATAGTTTAATGTCTTTTCAACTTTGGCACTAGGAACACAATTAAAACTGTTATTTTTCTTGAGTTGGATTTTTTAAAAATTGGAAGTGTGTAAAAAGTAATTACTGCTTTTAAAAAAAAAGAGATGCCTTGATTTTTGGGGTATTTAGGAAAATGAAACGCATGATTTGTGTCCCCCATCCTTTTTAATGCGCGAATGTGAAACTCTTGGCTTTAAAAGTATCCAAATTTGTATCTCTTAACAGGAGTTGTCCCTCTGGCTACCTATATGCGGATCTATAAGAAGGGTGATATAGTTGATATCAAGGTACTTTCTGCAGTGCTTCGTAATTTAAAGCTAAAACAGTGTAATACTTTTCAGTCTCTGGTTTCCTGAGGTGCCTTTTTTTGTTATTTGGGTCATTTGTGTCAACACAAGTACCCCGTGCTCACTTTTGGAGCAGTACTGGAATGACAGTGCTTCTGATCCAGTATCATGTGCTGGTTTACGTGGGGTTTTTATGTATAATTTGGCTGGTGTTGTGTTCAGCTGAAAAACATGAGTCAGAGATACCATATCTAATGCTCAGGTTGCTGTGCAGTGCCTTCTGGCACTACTTTTTTAGGAACCTCAGCTGTCCCTTGAGTAGATGTTATGTTTTGTCCAACTTGAGCCTGCTCTTCAGAAGAGATGCAATTTATGGTGTGGAAGCTCATAGTTACATCTCTTGAAATAAATATACACAGAGTTGGTAATTGCAAAGCCATATTGAAACTAGAAACAAAGAAATAAATGTAAGGATACATCATATAAATATGGGGGAAAAGTCAGGCAGTGTTTCCATCGCTTGATATTTTTTAGAATTTGTTTTTTAAAGTCAGTTATATTTTCCAAATCAGGTTGTAGTGAATCTGAAAACGTTTCACCAGAGACACCTAAATTGTTGAATCTTTGCTTTTATTTGAAATGCTTTGTTCTTGTATCAGTGACATAGACGGTGGTGTATAATTTGCTTGTTTGTTGTTTGTCTCTTGGAGAGAATTGACTGTTGAGAATTGACATTTCTTGATGCACTGGAGCTTGATGATGAATGTCTCTTGTGATTGCTTGCTTTTGCTGAAAGCAAAGTGATCAGTCATTTCACCGACACTGAAAGCAACCAGACCTGACATAGTAAAATGTGGTAGTCTTCAGATATAAAATGCATGATTATAAATTCTAACAAGCATGAAATAGGAGTATTTTTATAATTTCAAATAATTTGAAACATATACTTTAAATTACTTCTGAGAGATAATTCCTTAATACTATTTTTTCCCTTTTTTTTTTTTTTTTTTCCTTTCTTATTTTACTTCTTAACAGGGTATGGGTACTGTTCAAAAAGGCATGCCCCACAAATGTTACCATGGGAAGACTGGAAGGGTATATAATGTTACTCAGCATGCTGTGGGCATTATTGTTAACAAGCAGGTTAAGTAAGTAATCAAATTCTGTGTGTTGAAACTTCACATTTGAGAAGGTTGTTCTGTAATTGCACCCTCCTTTCACTTTGCCAGTTAGACAGTTGTTGTCTTGATTGGTCATTCAAGGTGGGTAAAGTGTATTTCCTTTTAAAACCCAAGCAAATGATGCTCGTTTGACTTGGATCCTGTCAAAGGAAACAGTTTTTATTTTTCTGAGTGGCATTTTAAGTGACATTACCTAATGGGTTTCTTTCAGCCAAACCTTCATGTTGGTACTGAAGCCCTTTTCAGATACTAGTTTGTAGCTGTATCCAGCTGGATTTTGTACAGTTTAGTCAGAAAAAGACAAGTTGGTATGGTGTTGCAGGAACTGGACTGGAGTACATTGGTAATTATTTTTTTGTATGCTACAAGGCTAAAATTATGTATTCTCCACTATTTTAATTTCAAATTGTCAGCACATTTTTATATACTAATAAGCTTTTAGTTATATCTAATGTGCATCTGCAGATATGTGTTTTGAGGTATTGCCCTTTAAAGAAAAACTATCTGTAATTGAGCTTATGAGGTTACTCATGTAAGGTCTCTAATCTAGGTTTAAAGGGACAGTGCAGTAAACTGAAAACTGATTCCCTTTTTTAGGGGCAAGATTCTTGCCAAGAGAATTAATGTGCGTATTGAGCACATTAAACATTCCAAGAGCAGAGACAGCTTTCTGCAGCGTGTGAAGGAAAATGAAAGGAAGAAAAAAGAAGCAAAAGAAAAAGGCATTTGGGTTCAACTGAAACGTCAGGTAATGTGTCTGTTGGGTTCGCAGTCCTTTTGGGGGAGGTTAATTATTTGAGTAGAGTGGCAGCACATGATGTGTCTACATCTGAGCTGTGTGATACATTTGGTGCCTGAAAGGAACTACACTTGCCAGGATCTACTCTTGGCTGTGAACAAAGGGGTGGATGCTTCCTGTTCTGTTGCTGATGTGCAGTAGCAGCTCTGGCTGATTTCTAGGATCAGTAGAACTGTCTTTGGTTTAGTTGAATTTTTAGTTGCAGTAAGTTCTGTTGTAACTCTTTAAGAAAAAATTAATAATGAGACTTCAGAGAGGAGGTAATGGCTATTGCTTCTGGAAGCACAGGGTACATCACGATTGTTGGGTTGGTTACTTGCTGAGAGTAAAGCGTAAGTTTTTTAATTTAGCAGTGAGAGCTGAGCACACTTTTCAGCAGATCCATGTTCTTTCTGCTACTCCTTGAATCAAATTTTAGAGACTAGGAATGGTAAAATTGCTGTAATGTTTATATAATAAGGTGTTAAGTGGTTGTCACAATGTATTTTCTGTAAGGTTGCTTTTGAGCTTTAGTGCCATGAGTTTTCTTTTTTATTTTTCTGTTTGCAGCCTGCTCCACCAAGAGAAGCACACTTCGTGAGAACTAATGGCAAGGATCCAGAACTGCTGGAGCCAATTCCCTATGAATTCATGGCATAATGCGCGTATACAAAAATAAATTAAAGATCTGGTTTTGGACAAGTGTATGTGATTGTGGCTGATTCATTTAGGGTTTTTTTGTGTTTGAACAGATGCTTTAGAAACCTTCTCTTTTATTGAAGTTTATTTATTTAACTTGCATTACCCTGATGCTTAGTCATTTAAATCATCTGCAGCTTTTGCTGACGAGTTTAGTCATTTATATAGACTATACATTGTGGGAACATTGAAATTTTCTAGTGCTTAGTAATGATCATGAGGTAATATGAGAGGACATGGAATATTTCACCAGCAAACTTCAGAACATGTACCAAGAACTGTCCAGAGTCACTTGAAAGTTAAGCTTTTGGCTAAGGGGCCTCATAAATACCAAGGAATTGTGGAAGCCATTTTTGAAAACAACCTCTGGAGAAATGCCTGTGGGCAGATTTTAGTGGATTTGGATTTTTCATCATTGTAACTTGTGAAAGAAGAACATTTAGAACATCCCCATGCCAATAAGCATTCTTATAAAATAGTGGTAGTTTAGAAACAAGACTTTAATTCCAATATTGCCAGCCTTTATATTTTGATTTTTAACAGTTTAATTAGCTAGCATAACTAAACACTTGCATTTTGTGTTTATTGCATGCTTGTTGGATGTCCTAATGCATTCCTCTCATTCGAGATGTATTGACACCTCACAAAAGCCCAGTGCTACCTGTGCATTTCTTGAATGGAAGAACATCTTCAGCTGACTATTTACTAAATGCTGGTTTTGCGAGCTTTGTTTGAAATGGCATGAAGCTTGCTAGAGACTGCTGAATGTAACCTGCCTGGTTAGCCTTGAAAATGCATAAATTCAAGCTAATTGTGTTGTAGGTACAGCTAAATAGTATTTTACCTTTAAGTGCGATGTCGGGCGTTGCTTAGCTACCTTGAGTAAGTGATGTAAAAATTATGTCTATGTGAAGAGTAAAATATTAGAGAAGCAAGTGACCTCATTCCATTTGTAGGTATGTTGAAAGTTATTGAACAGTGAATTGCAGTGCAGCTGGAGTTTGGGGGTAAGGAGTGGAGACATGATGAGCTTTGTTCTTTACTTAACTCACTCAACTGTGGGTGTTCCCATTCTTGTGGAATGTAGGTTTCAGACCTTGAATTCAAAGTCTGGCTCAGCCTGGTGCTTAAGGGTTACAGGCTTTAGGTGCTGGAGCCTCCAGGTTTCAGTGAGCAGGTGCTGTGTTTGAAGTTTCCCCAAGATCCCATCTTGAAAGATGGAGCAGGCTCTATAGATGGAATGACTCTGGAAGTGACTTGAAGAAGGTAGAGCAAAGCTTGCCCATTAGCAGACTGTTATGTGGCATGTGCTGTATTTTTACACTATATGTATTGGACATGGAGTGCATCACCATTTCCAGAAGCCCTCACTGTTGCAGCTCATGCACTTGGCTTTTATGGGCTTTTCTTGGAGTAGCTAAATGTATATTCATCAGCTTCTTTGGCTTGTTGCTTTCCACAGCTATTTAAAATTGGTATTTGCCTCTCAAGATAAGCATCATTTTCCACTAGGCTTTGTGTCTGTAGGAATTAAGTGGGAGGCTTTATTGGATATGAACTTTGGTGATGGTATTTTAAATTTGCTTCTCATTCATGCATGTCTAAGCTATTTTGGTTCTGTGTTTGGTTTGTACTCATTTTTCAAAATTGCGGTGGATTAGCTGTAGCAGTATTATGATGAAATGATTACCATCATAAGTGGTGCATAGTTTTAAACTTTTGAATTTATTTTCAACTATTTGGAATAATAAGACTGGACAGCATTACAGTGATCTCGTTTAAAAGCCGTGCTTCCAGAGGCGCTGTGCATTGCAACAGTTGTCTATTTAGTGTCTGTGTTTTTAAGGTCACTATGCCAACAGTAGTTGGTCCTAAACACGTGTTTGGAATCTGTGTGTGGGCTGAGAAGAGAAGGAAGGAATGCTTTCCATGGTCAGGATTCCCAGAAATGACCGAAAATGAAGCTTGGTTTGTACAGGAAGAGAGTAGATTATTTGGGGTTTTTTAATGTTTGGAAATGGGACAAATTAACCAAGGTGTAACCTGTCTTGGGTTTACAGAAACTACGTGTTAGTTGCACTCAGTGGAGCAGTGGTGGTGGTTTTCGTGGTCATCTGAGGTGTGCAGAAGCACAGCCCAGACATTTAATGATCTCGGTACCTGGTGGTGAAGTTTGTTTCCCATGTGTTCAGCTGCCCTGTTTTTGCACAGCCCAGACGAAAGAGGGAGATCTGTGAATCGGGAAAAGTTGTTGAAGAACTGCCTGTCAGGACACCTTCAGTTATGAACTGAAACATGGAGCATGTTTCTTTACAGGGTTTGGAGTCACGAGTTCCTACTTGCTCTGGAAGGGGTTTTACACACTTAGACCCATAAGCTGTAACCAGTTCTCTGTGGTCGTGCTCTGAGGCTGTGTCTAGTAAGCAAAAGCTTGCAGTGAGTGCCAGCTACAGGCTAGGTGTTTCCTCTCCATGCTGTGACAGCTGAAGTCTCGTTCCACGGTACTTTGCAGATTTCACAACAGTTCTTCACAATTGTAAGCTATTGGTTTTTCATATAATTGGGGACACCTTGAACTAGCAGAATTATGGAATAATTTTTATCAGGTTCACAGTGTCTTTCAGTTTCCTTCTAGCACAGAGACTTTGTTATCCCAGAGCTGGTAGAGACGCCGTCCCTATGCAATATGCGGAGGGTGGATTGCTTTGGAAGTTCAGCAAGCCGTTAACTTAGTGTAGTGCTTTGTGTCTGTTCCAGGGAGCCTAATTAGGAGGTGGGGGCTGAGCTGTCTGCTCTTTGCCTTCTCCTTTACTGCCTCAAACCTTTGCATCTGGTTTCTTGCCAAAAGCCTTGCCAAAATCTCCTGTTTCCTCCTAGAGAAGCAGCAAGGAAGCTGCCTTCTGAGCTGTCGGCTTTGTCTTTTTTAGTGATACAGCAACACTAGGATCTGAGGTTTCCTGAGGAGTATATGGGCAGTGTTGGGCTGGGAAGGTCAGTGAAAAGAGCAGAAAGGACTGGGGAGGAGGAGGAACTGTGTCTGCGCAAAGGGGCTGTGGGCTGAGGACCCCAGAAAGGTAGACACCTGAGCAGGACAAGGGATTTGTAGGTGCCTCCAGCCCTATTCCTGGTGGGAGGCAGGTAAGCAGTTACCAGGAGGACATCTAAGCAATGTTCACACTTTTATAATCTTCCCACTGTATGTATTGGATGGGGTAAACAGTCTTCATGTCCTCCCATTTGTTCTCAGTGCAGTCCTGGGCTCAGCATATTCATGGCCCACATCAAAAAGATGGCTGGCATCCCAGACCCAGATGCTATGCTGGAGTGTCAGCAGGGGATTACATCTAGGGGATGCCAAGAGCCGTGCACACACCTGCCAGAGAAAGTGACTTTCCCTATCCCACTAATGTCCTTGCAGAGGCTGCAAGGCACCAGGGGTTCTTGTAATTTAGGCCGTATGGTGAAAAAGAGAGGGTTAAACTGGGCCCATCATTGGGTAGGACCTCATGACTTGGCTGCAGGTAGTGTCTTCCACAGGGTAGTGGCTCCTTGTTGCTGCAAACACTCTTCTCCTCACATGGGAAGAAGGTACCAGCTGTTCCTGCAGTGCTGAGGGGGGTGGTATGGAAGTCACAGATTATGAGCTGCTTGTGTCCATGCATCTGCCTCAGTGGATGTACTACCATGGTCTATGTAAGAATCAAGTTACAGCTGCTGGGATGTACACAGTCATAACCATCCTTGCTCAAGCATTGCATAGGAACATCGCTCCCACCAACAACACCCATACAGCTGAGGAACTCAGAAAAATAAAAAACTCTGGCTGCAGTTGCTGATTCCATTTTCTGCTGTCTGGAAGAAGAGGCTTTGAGTGATAGCCCCTGGACCCTCAATCACCTTTTTGTCCATGCTCACTCCAAACTGTTTAGCCATCGATCAGCAGGAATTGGGGAGTGTAAGGAATAGCTACAGTCTTGAATATGAGCTTGTGCTTCTCTGGGTTCAGAGGAGTGTGTTGAAGCCACGGCAGCTCTTAGCAGAAGTTCTTACCAGTGCTTCTCCACACGGAAAAGCTTTGTGCCTGCTACGAGTGATCTCACGTGGTCCTGCTAATACTAAGCCCAGAGTTTATGGTTGGCTCCACAACATCAGCAAAGACTCCCAGGAAAACTGTGCATTTGGTTTCTTAGGAGAAAAAGTAGCTCCAGAGGCTCTCAGACGTTGTCCCTGCTGCAGTCACAGGAGTAAGCCACCTACTCTCCCTCAGAGTTGAACGTTACCTGAACTTGGAACAGGGAGGTGGGTCAGGCAGCAGTATGGCATACCTGGCACTGAGCAGTGTTGCTGTGGGAAAGGGGATAAGTGATAGACCATTAGGATAGTGGCGTGGGCCATCTGCATAGGATGGCTGAAAGCACAGCCTGGCACTTCCAAGTGGCACTTGCAGAGCTGAGAATGGAAGGGTTCTTTGGAATAGCTTTGAGGCTCATGCATCCCAGGGATGCTTAGTCTGCAGAATGGAGACAGCTTATCTGAGTCTCAACTGCTTCAATTTACTGAGCTGCTCCTGTTGCACCTGGGTAGGTGTTGATAGAAATATAGTCTGTCACACCCCAGACATTTAATTCCTTTGCAGGGTGTCCTACCTGACCTTGTACACTGTTCTCTGTGTGCTTGACCATCACCATTTGCCCTTTGGGGATGCTCTCAGGAGCAGGTGAGTCAGCATGAGTTCTACAGCTGCCCAGAAAGTAGCAGTTCCTCAAGTTTTGGGAATGGTTGGTTGCTTAATACTACTGCTTTTACGGTTCAATGCCTGGGAACCATCTGCCTAGAATGGACTTGTTTAAGTAGCATTCTTTCAGAGGCACACTGAATGTGCTCTGAGCTCTTTTGTAAAGAAATGTATAAAAATAGCTGGTGGAGGCACTGTGAGCAAGGCCAAGACAAATGATCCTGTGACAGAAGGAGCAGAAGACAGTAGCAGGAACGTCTGGAAACCAAAAGCTTTTAGTGATACATGAAAAATCCTTTTTACAAAAGAAAAGAGCTCTCTGGCACGAAGGGGAGTGAAGTAGATTTAGAGACAATGGATTTTTGAGGTTAAAAGGGCCCTTGGTGTTATCATAGGGGTTCTTAGGTTCTGGAATAACACAAATAATCAACAGCCCTTCTTCCACCCCGCTTTTCTGCAGATACTACTTTAACTGATGTTAATTAGCATGGTTTTAACTACTGTGGAGTGTGTGCAACCCTTCAACAAAGAGCAGTGGAACTGTCACTGGGAGAACATTTCTGGAGCACCAGGGGTGAATCTTTAAACAGGGCAGAACACTGGCAAGGGGGGGGTTTGGTCCTCTGGCTGCTGCAGGGCACAGGGCTTGACCTATGCCTTAGCTTCCTGCATGAACTCTGAGCCCATGGGAAGCAGGTAGCAGTTCCTCCCCATCTCTGTCCCCACAGTGCTGAGGGTTCACTTTCCTCAGGACAGGAGGCCAGAGCTGGCAGCGTTATTTGGTGCCCTCGTTGTGAGTTTTCTTGTCACTGGAGGCACTGGGGCTGAGGATATCTAAAGAAGTGCATAGAAGGTCAGGTACTTGGGCTTTTGCAAGGATGCAGGGAGAAAGATGGAGGAGGAGGACAAGAGGAAAGTGGGGAAAAACATGACTTGTCATTGCAATGCATCTTCTGAGAACTGTAATGAAGGTGAGGGGAAGATGACTTAGTGCAGCACCGTTGCTCAGCCCCACCTCTGCCAAGATTCAGCTCAGCTGCCTGTGTGGGCATCCAGGGCCACCTGGGCTGCCCTTGGCCATCAACCCCACAGCCAGGGCCCAGCAGCTCCCACAGTAACTCCATCCTTCAATACTGTGAGATCACTCCTGAGTACCAACCACTGGCCTCTTCTGTGGTGTATCCTGCTGTATGTGCTATCTCCTTGATAAAAATGAAAGCAGCCTTTGAATGAGTTATTTATCTTGTAAGCATTTACACTCTTACAAAGCAGTGCACAGCAGAAGCAGCTTTGCCGAAGCCTGGGCAACGGCTTGCAGAAACTGAAACGTCCCCACAGCTGCTTGCAGGTTTGAGGCTCATTTAAGGCAGCCCGTGGTGGAGAAACTTTCTTCTCTGAAATTCTTCCACTTCAAAAATCCAAAGGGCTAAATCAACACCACTTAGGTTTCAGGGCTGGCTGTTGCTTGATCCACAAACCGGGGTTTCAAGACTGGGTGTGAAGGAATGTGTCCAGGTGCAGGAAACAAAACAGTCTGAGGTAAAAAAAATAATTTCCCTTCTTTCGAGGCTCAAGTCCTTTGCTGCAGGAAGGGTGGTGCATAAAGCTGGAGCCTGTTGCAGTGGTTGGGGCTGTTTTGAGGCGTGGAAGTGCACATCCCAGACCTAGTGAGGCTTCTGCTGGCATCTGCCCTCCTGCCTCGGGCCGGGGCGATGCACAGCAGGGTGCTGCAGTGCCTGCCCCAAACTTGGGCCACAGGTTGCATGGGCTCTCTCTCCCCCAGCCCACTGGTGCCTGCGCCCACCGGGGCCCCCCAACGCCCTGGGAACAGGGAGGGTGGCGGGGAGGAAGGGGCAGGGATACAGCCAGCGTGGGCAGCAGGGGGATGGCGCTGAGGGGCACTCGGGGAGAGAGCTGCTGGGGCCAGCCGGAGGCGGGCTGCTCCCGGGGAGGCGGTGCCGCGGGAGCGGGGCGGTGCTGCCGCCGGAACCTTTAAAGGCCGCCGTGGGCCACCCGCGCCGGGCGCTGGCGGCTGAGCCGAGCGGAGCCGCTCCGAGCCCTGCGGAGCCGCCTCTCCCATGCGCCTGCCGAGCATGTCCCAGCCCTTCCTGCTGGCGCCCATCGCCGAGTGCCCCCCGGGGCCGCCCGGCGCCCACGTCCGACTGGCCGTGCTGGGCGCCCGCGGCGTCGGCAAGAGCGGTGAGTGCGGGGGGCGCGGGGCAGCCCGTCCCCTTCCCCTGCCCCTCCATCCGTCCGTCCGTCCCGCCTAACGCGGCCGCTCTGTGTTTCAGCCATGATCGTGCGGTTCCTGACGAAGCGGTTCATCGGCGACTACGAGCCCAACACAGGTGAGGCCGGGGGGCTGCGGGGCGGGCGCGGCGGGGGCCCCGCGGCCGCGGCTCACGACTCTCTGCTCCCCAGGCAACCTCTACTCCCGGATGGTCCATCTGGAGGGGGACCACGTTGCCGTACAAATCCAAGACACGCCGGGGTGCATCCAGGTACGGAGATGCTTTTTGCATCGATCGGTTATTCTCTGCCACCCAAAGGCTCAGCTTCTGAGCCCAAATTTCGTACATGCCCAGACTTAGTCTCCCGAGACAGAACTCAGGCTTCCCTTTGGACCTGCTTAACGGTGCTGTCTGTGATATAGGCTTTATACTGTCACCACCTAATGTCTAATCTGTGCTCTTTGTTATATTGCAGGTGCAGGAAGACTGTGTGCAGGTGCCGGACTCCCTGTCCAGGTGTGTGAAGTGGGCAGAGGGCTTCCTCCTGGTCTACTCCATCACAGACTACAGCAGCTACCAGTCAGTCCAGCCGCTCTACCAGCACATACGTAAGGTCCACCCAGATGCCAGGACTCCCATCATTATTGTGGGGAACAAAGCAGACCTCCTCCATGCCAGGCAGGTACAGGCCAAAGAGGGACTACAGCTGGCAAATGAACTAGGCAGCCTGTTCTTGGAAATATCCACAAGTGATGATTCCCAAGGCGTCTGTGATGTCTTCCAGTATCTTTGCAAGGAGGTCAGCAAACTACAGCATGCCGGCAGCACGGATAGGAGGCGGTCATCCATCATCCCTCGGCCCAAATCTCCCAACATGCAAGATCTAAAGAGACGTTTCAAACAGGCTTTATCTTCCAAAGTCAAATAAACCTCCTAGTGAGATCCTGTGTGACTTAATAGACTTTATTTTTGTAAACTAGTTAATAAAAATATTTATTTTTATACTAATGCCAGCAGTATAGAAGTAAGTATGTCGAGGCTTGCAATTTCCTTGCCATTCTCTCATTTGACTGGTTGGGTTAATTTTACCAAAAAAAAGAAAAAAGCTATATAGCAACTAAATAGAAGTAGTTGGAGAAGGACAGTTTTTGCCTGGAGGTTTTGATTCTATTTCTGTTTTGGGCTGGGATTTGCTGTATTATGCTACTCAAATGATTTTTTTTTTTTTGAGACCTCAGTTTCCTGTTTGTAAAATGGGAACGATAATGTTGTAACTCACCTGCCTTTGTAAAGTGCTTGGAAAGGCTTTGGTGGAAAGCTTTATAGGAGAAGAAAAAAAAAAAGCTCTATTCAACATGAAAATATGAAACTGTAAGAATGCTGATTATAACAGGACTGCTTTCCTCTCTCAGAACTGCTGTTTTGCTTGTACCTGTAATAGCCTGAATGCTGATAAGCTGTTAAGAATGAGGTCCAATTTCTGATGTGCTTCTGATCTGTTCCACAGAATTAATCTTTTGAGCCTCAAGCACTTAACAGGAGGGTTGAGTTTCTCCTACAGATTACTGTGGAACAAAGTGCTGAGCAATCCGCAGCAGAGGAGTGTGTGGGATGGCTGTTGCTTTCTCTGGAGATGTGTGATAGGAAGGACTGATGCGTAGGTTCTCTGAACAGAAAATAGCTACGTTTAAAAGGAATCACATCTTTATCTTCCCCAGGGTAGTTTTGTAGCTATTGGAAACAGGTCAGACTTTTTACTCTTATTTCACATAAGCTCTAAAGCATACTAGAATGGGGTTTATTAACTGTTTGCTGGATGTCTGAGCATGGAATGTGAGTTTTGCTCTTCAAGTATGCCTCTCAAATATGTATGTAAAAAATAAAACTGTTCCATGCTGAGTAGAAAGTGTAGAAGTGGATTAATCTGTACAGGACAAACTGCTGTCCGCACTTGAGTGCAACACAAATGAGACTTTATTTTTTAAAATCTCACAGATTAGGTCCAAAGACCATTTCCTTTTGTTAGGAAAGGCAAAGTAGCTGCTGTGCTCTGCAGTGACGGGGCATTCTGTGTTGTTTCTGTCCCCTGAGACTTGAAGCTTTCTAGGCCACCTCCTAGGAAAATGAAAGGTAAATGAAAGGCAAATGAAAGCCTTTCTGATGGTGGTAATTTAGGGATGGGTGACTGAGCAAGGTAAAGATTATGCTCTTTGTGGAAGCCTCAGAGGCCTATGTTAACACTGGGTAGGGGTATGGATGCCAGCAGCATTATTCCCCACCCAGAGCTATGTGCCTATGTCGTCCAGGCATGTTATCTGTATGTCTCTTCCCTGAAGGCCCTGTGCTGCTCTACCAAAGGGAACAGGAGAGCTGAAAGGGAAGCAGATCCAGACCTGCAGGAACAGACAAACTGGGACTGACAACTGGGTCCAAAACTTGGAGTTAATTCATGTCAAAAGTATGGTGACAGCCTGAACAAATCAAAGTACTGTTTAAACGTGTTACTACATGTTTCAACACTTCTTTGCTGTGAGAGTTGCTCTGCCAGGCCCAGGATGCTGAACTGGGGTCTCAAGGGTGGCAGGGGGATAAGATTGATAAGAATGAGCACATCCCTGGCAGACTTGCACTCATCACACGGGCCACACGTTCATGGGGAAATTTGACTTTGGGTGCCTCTGGCTGCCCCTGGCAAAGCAGAAGCTCAGGGCCCCACTGTGGTACATGGGGGAGAGTTTGTGCAGGAGTCAGTAGGCACACGATGGGCAGGGATGGGCAAGAGCAGGAGGGTAAACAGTCATTTTCCCAGTCTCTTTCTGTCGTGGGGACAAGCTGAAGAGATGGACCTTGCTATATATGCACCCACGTTCAGGTCAAGGCACAAACCCTTCCATCCCCTCCTCACACTTCTCATGCTGTTCTGGCCACGTGTCGGGCAGGATGAGCCTCTCAGGGATGTAATGGGGAATCTGGCTGACTAAAGCATGCCCGTGGCAGGGAGGGAGGGCTGTTCTGACTTACCTTTAGCCTAAGGCAGCGGCTGACTTGGGCCATTCTGAATAACACTTTTGGGTACAGGTACATAAATTAGACATTTATGCTGTTTGTCTGAATTTGCCCAGGCTGGTGCAGATCTACCTTCACCCAGTTTTCCACCATGGGCTGACAGGAAAAGCGGAGAAGGAGCCTGCTGGCTCCCAGCTCCTTTTACCCCAGCATCTTCTTCAGTCCTGAGTGAGCAGGCAAAGAGAGGCACACCAGGGCAGGGAGGAAAAAGCATCTCAAGTGCTAGCAGAGGAGCTCCACAACCTTGTCTCTCCTGAGTCATGGCCACTTATGCCCTCCCTACTGAGTACTTGCCATCATCAGTCTCGAAGCCCTTCCCACAGAGGCCAGGGTGGCTTCAGGAAGGTTAGTGGAGCATAGCCTGGCCTTTCTCCTTTATCAGAGGAAAATATGCAGCTGCCTCCTTCCTCCCACCATCTGCGCTATGAAACAGAATCACAGCAATTTTCCCTGACAAGACGGATGAGTGGGTTTCAGAAGCAGGGATGTGTGCGCACTATTATGGCTGCTACTACATCAGCATCTCCCCCCTGTTGGACTATTTTGTCTAGTTAGCTTCAAGCTCTGAAATCATCCAGTAATGCTTTAAGACTTCATGAATTTTAAAATAGCAGCTGCCATCAACCTGTTCTGGGTGCTTCAGTTCAGGAGCTGCAGATCAGATCAGACAGGGATAGGAATGTTTTCTTGAAAAAGCTTTATGGCTGTCCCCTTAATTTCTTGTCCCACTCAAGCAACTGGGCCCAGGCTACTTCCTCAGTGTCTCTTGACAGGGACTTGGCTCTCAGCACTTGTGGTGGTCAGTGCTGCAGGTTCATGCTTTACTCTGTCATTTGTTCATATGAAGGACTGTGGATAGAGAAGACAGTGAAAAAGGACTGTGTTCACACTAAGGGCAAGAACTGGGTACAAGCTTCAGATAGGGAGCAAAAGTGTTCCAAGTTGTTTGGATGGATGGATGGATGGATGGATGGATGGATGGATGGATGGATGGATGGATGGATGGATGGATGGATGACTAGGAGTAAATCTGCATCCCATGCTGGGACCTCCTGTAAAACAATTTTATTCCTGGGGAACTTCATTAGCTTTTGGTGAATCTGCTGTTTATTTAGGAATTTCTGAATAGATTCAGAATAAAGTCCTTTAGGCAAAGGTGACCTTTTGTGCCAGTTGTTGCACTTGGAATATGAGTGCTGGTGATTCACACCAGTATAGCAGCAATTCCTTCTGAAGTGAGGATTACAAGTCAGTTGTCCTTCTAGGAACAATATCTCTGGGTCTGTTGTTGGGTCACTGCACTGAAGTACATACAGTGCTCCAAAGAGCTGTCTTCCTGAGGTACCTTCAGAGTGACATTCCTGAAAAGCTTATTATTATGAGTTAGAGCATGGCTCTCAAAACAGCAGGTCAGCTTGGATCTGGGGTAATTAGTGACAATTGAGATTTCCAGAAACCCTATTGATTCTGAGACTTGTTGTTCCACCACTCTCCTCATTTCACTTATCTCAAAAGAAGAAGAAAGCAAAGCCTTTTTATTGAAAATGGTTTTGAGAGAATTGGTTTATGAAGTTTTCCTTGCATTCAGTGCTTGATGCTCTTGACTGAAAGAAGAACAAATACATATTGTGACTTGTTATGCCAGTGTATATTGTGGCCATAACCAATTATATACTATTTTCCCACACTACCAAAAGAAAAAGTAGGATATGGAGATTGAGCATTCATTCCACTACCCTATGATACTCGATTTACAACTGAAAAAGCTATGCAGTGAATTTTGCATAATGATTACAGAGCTTCATAGATGTCATAGCTGCTGTTTTGAAAAGTGTACTTGGTAGTTTGCTATCCATGTTTTGGTTTTGTACTGAAAATAGCCATCCCTAGGAGCAGTCCTCACCCAGAGGCCCTCATGAGCTGCTGTGTATAGGTGGCTGATTTAGATCCATGCTTCCTCCTCTGGGCTTTGCTGGACAATTATTTGGGCAAAGGCATCTGCCCAAGCTTGCAGGGTCATGGTTCAGGAACTGTATTTTGCTCTTGATCTGTGCACAACATTGCCATTAAAATGTATCGGTCCAGGAAATTGCGCAAGGTTATTTGTCAGCCTGCATTACTCGGAAGCGGTAATTAATTCTGAAAGCTGGAATATTTCTCTTCTGAGGTATTTGGCTCTTTCCCCATTACGAAAAACATCCTCTTCTCAGGTTTCAAATGGTCCTTGCAAACACTTAATGGTAATTTTATCCCTTGGGATGGTAAGCCAATATCAATAAATACTGTTACTGGCAGCACCTCTGAGAAGAGAGGACTGCCTTCTCCGCCCTCTGGGACAGTGGAGTGAACTACAAATTCTGGTCCTGCAGTTGATACTTCCTTCCCCTCCTGCAAACAAACCCCAGTGCAGGCAAAGCAATGTGCCTGTTGTCTGGGGTTCAGAGCCTGACCCCTTCCATGAACCTTTAAGAGCGAGGTTTTATCTGAAGCACGCTCAGCAAGCAGACTTCCCACAGATGCCATTTCTTTTTTTGGTGTTACGTTCAAAGGTCTCTTTGACCTTAGGAGACAGATCTGGGAGAATCCTGAGCAGTGTACAAATCATGGAGAAACCACAGCGACAGAAGCATGTTAATGGCAGCCCCTTAGAATCTGAAGCAGCTAAGGTGGTGTTGCCTACCTGTAACACAATAACAGGCAATAAATATGGATGTGATTAGGTGTTTGGCTGAAAATAGATTTGTTGCACTCAAATACTGGGAAAGAAAAGGCCTGGCTCTTATCCCACTATGCCCAGCACCAGTAACCACTCCATCAGTACAGGCAGGAGGAACATTTGAGGATTTTGTATCAGAGCCATGACTTTTTTTACACTTTCTCTTATCCCTTCATGTCTCAGACAGCATATAGAGGCTAAACCAGAGAGCTTTGTTTGGGTTTATTGCATTCATTAAGGTGCACAGTATCCTATTCAAGTGGCAGTGTTCCTGCATATTAAAGGTACTTAAAACACAGTGCTGGTCAAGAGGGAATTTTTACATCTGCCCAAGTACTGCTCACATATGGGCTATTAAGAAAACCCTCCTAATGGGCTGGTTTGTGGCTGCTGCACAACAAGGCTTTGGCTATAATTAGAATGTGCAGATGAGATACAGTGCCTGCTCTATTCCAGTGGCTCCCCATCCCTTGGCCACCCAGCAGGGGGAAAGGTGTCTCATCATTTTAAGGAGGACCTCAAGAAAGCATTGGTGCTTCTGCAGTAAGCACAGTCAGGTGCAATTCTGTGGGTGGGTTTGACCCCATTTTCCTTCAAACAGTAAATCAGTAAGTGATTTACTAATAAAAAGGTTTATAAAACGTCATATCTGGATGTTTATGTTTTTTCAGCACAAAGCAAATGGATGCAGATGAAGCGTGTCTTCTGGAGACCCTTTAGCATTTAGGCAGTTAGTCTGAATCTCACATGCCTTTCTCATGCCAATGATCTTGGTGTAGGATAGCCTATCTAGAATTAAAGGCTATTGATAAGAGGCAGAGGTCTGTGCTAATTTAGGCTCATACCTTGAAAATAAAATATGCATCTGATTGTTGAGGTGACTGCTAATTTTAGCTCTGGTGTTGAATAATGGAATAGCATTATTAAACCAATATAAACCTGTCCATATTTCTTGTGCAAAATTGCAATCTCATAGTGAAACAGCCTTCTTTGATTTTGCCTAGATGCTGAAGAACACTGCACAATAAATATGCATGCAATTAGGTTAATGTGAGTGAACAAAGAGGTATTGCCTAATATAGATACAATTCCAAGAACTGATGCATCAAATGCAATTAACTGGTTTTGCTGGCTTTTGATTGTTTCAGGGATTTCTGAGCAAGCTTGCTTAGAAGACATTATAGTCTATTTACTGATAAAATATGGACAGAATATGGATACTGAGTTTTATTTTAATCTGGACAGTGAACTGTCTTGCTGCCTTCATTGTCTTCTTGCACAGTAAGGAGAAAACACAGGAGGAAATCGGGATTTTCAGGGCTCCACCTTCATGGGGGCACATCAGAGGAGAGGTAAGGAGATGTCACTTCTGCTCCCAGCCACACCACACAGGCACGTGCCTGCAAGCTGTACAATGGGAACTGACAATTATAAAAGCTTCTTGCTTATGTGGAGGTAACACAATGGGCTCCACCTCTGCTTGTGCCCTTCCTGGTCTTGAATATCCTCCCAGCAGAGAACTGAGCTGGCAGACATGAATTAGTCACAGGGAAGTTTTCTCCTGGCAATCAGTTGAAAGTCTCCATGGTTGTGCCTATGCTGCCAGCTGAAAGAGAACTGGAGACTGAATTCCAGTCCCAGTGTCCCATGGACTGGTCCATACTCACTCTACCTAAAGGTAATTGTCCCTAGGTTTGGTTAGGCTACATCAAATAGCATTCTGTCTTGGGACTCTTCTGGGCCCCATGGAATACTCAAGTCCTTAAGGATAATTTTTCCCTTTTTTTCAGTTCAAAAAAGCTGAAATTATTTGAAAACTGTGTTTAAGCCCATGAGAGTGGTATTTTTAGCATGTAAAACAGGCTTTGTGTTGTCTTGTGTGAGGCTTGTGAAGGCATTTTAGAGTGCAATGCCCAATAGGGTCCTGTTAAAGGCTGTGTGGGAAGAACCTAGCACCACCTCATCCATCCTGTCTTTTGGGAGACAACTTGTGGGAATGAGTGCCTGGGCACTGGCTTGGAGGGAGCTGGCTGGGCAACCCACAGAAGAGCTAGATAGGGAGCTGTCACCTGGAGTAGGTGGTCAGAATTCCATCACTGGGTTACACTCCGTGACCCTCCTTCAGGCCCCTTAAGAGACAAACCTGTTCATTCCAGTGAGGTCCAGGATTTTTCTATATAGCTGCCACTAATGTGGAGAGTTTGGCTCTGTTGTCCTTGTCATTCCCCTTCATGTAGGTGCAGGCTGTTTTCAGATGTCTCCTAAGCCACCTCTTTGCCAGACTACCCAAACTCATGTCCCTCAGCATCTCTTTGTGGCCACTGACCATCCAGTGAACTTTCTTCAGTTTCTCAATGACCTACTGAACTGCAGTCCTAACATAGGAAATTGTTTTGGTGGCAGCTTTGTCAGCACTGAGTAAGAAGGGATTAATAACTATGCTCTGACTGCCAATCACATTGCTCTTAATGCATCTCCACTGTATCATTTGCTTCACTCGCATTGAATTCTCACTGAAGTCTCATAGCCAAGCCCAGATCCTTTCCTGCATGGCTGTTATGTAGGCAGAAGTATGCCATCCTACACCAAAGCATAGGGTCTGCACTGCCCTTGTTGAACTCTGATGGGTTTCTGTTGTCATAGATCCCAAGTTTCTCAAGGTCCCTCTGGACTGACTCTCTATCATCTCTGCCAAACGTAAACAATTGTCATTGCTTCTAATCTACTCCCATCTGCAAATGTGCTGAAAATGCCCTCTGTGTCATCGGCCCAGTGACTGACGGAAATATTGAACAATATCAGGTCCTGTCTCATTCCCTGGGGTCCTCCATTCATTACTGGCTGCCAGATGGCCCATCACAACATTGATTATTATTCTCTGACCTAATGGTCCAGCTAATTTTCAGTCCATCTAACAATTACTTCATCCAATTCATGTTTGCTCGGGTTTTGCATGAAAATGCTGCAGGAGAGTTTCCAGTTGTTAGACCTGTCCCTAATGATGGACAGCAGCCATGAAGTCACATCAGCACCCTCAGATGAATCCCATCTGCTCACCTGGATCTGAATACTTACAGCTTCTCTAGGTAGACCTTCATTTGTTGCTCCTCCTATTGGTTGTTCCCCTTCTTCTCAAGTCATGCTGGACATGTGAAGGTGTGGGAGTAAGTGTTGCTAATGAAAATATATGCAAACAAAAGGCATTCAATGCTTTAGTCTTTTTGCTTATCCTCTGTCAGTGAGTTGTCTCATGCATTTGTTGGCAGACTCACAATTTCCCCACATTTGCTTTTGCTGCTAAGATATGTGTAGCAAACTTCACATTTCTCTTTGTCCCTAGGCAGCCTAAGCTCCAGCTGGGCTTTGCCCTTTCTGATTTTGTCTCAGGGTGAATTAACAATGCTTGCAAGCTCCTTTTGGTTGCCTGCCCATGTTTTCAATTGTTATTATCTCGTTTTGCATGTCAGTTGATTGAGAGAATACTTGCTTAGACAAACTCCTTCAGAAGGGGATGGTTTGCTCCTAAACTGTGATTTTCATATTCCCTGGGCCACGGTTACTATTCTCTGATCTCTCAGGTTTTCAGATGGGCTCAGGGTGTAAAGTCATAAGAATTCCTCCTTGGGATCCCACCTCCAGACTGCAGTCCCCCATCTGTTTGCACTTTGGGCTTATGGCACTAGCTCAGATCTCACCTCATTTTTGCAAACTGCAGTCTTACTGTTAAGGAGACTTCCTTCCCTCAGGCATTTCCACAGCTCAGCTCCTCCTTTGTGGGGCTTGTTTTCTCTCCTCCATGTCATCTGTAGAGAAGATAGCAAGTAAGTGATATAAACTCCAGCATGGGGATTTAGGCCAGAAATTTGGATGTAATTTCTAAGGGTCTGGACAGTTAGGTCTGGAAAAGGAGCACAGAAATCCCATAAAATCTCACCCTTCACAATTTTTAAGAACAGTCTGTAAATACATATATCTACATAAAAGAAGAAAGAAGAGGGCAGTGTGGTTATATGTTCCTTCTCTGAGCCTGGAGAAGCTGGATGAATTCCTGAGCCCTACTCAGTCTCAGATTTCTGTCATCTCTTCAGTGTACCGTCTGCTTTGTTCACCTGTGAGTCTCTGCCAATTTTAGCTCCTTTCTCCACATGGCCACGTCCTCAAGGGCCCTCTCTGACACTCACATTTTTGGGGCTAGAGAAATACATTTCATTCTTTCGCTATCAGGAGCTCCATCTCTTCATGGTCAGGAGATCCTTCTCTTCATAGTTTGAAACACAGTGGAGACAGATTAGTGGATGCCTGTGAGCACACAAGCTTCTTGGAGAAATGGACTGTTATACTTCCATGGGGAGGGCTGAAGGCTGCCCACCAACCCATCAGCTCCTTCCTGGAGTACCCAGAGAAATGCAGGGACTGTGCACTGCTTAGCATGAAGGGGAGCTGGAAAAATAAAACAGAGTAAGTCTCCCCCCAGCATGGCTGTCCCCCACTGCTACTGGAACTATCAGTGGTGGGGATGGAACTGGCACCCTTCCTCTGGATGCTGGAGCAGGGGCCTACGCATGCCCTCAAACATGACCATCCTCTGTGGCTTGGACAGTGCCAAGGAGCATTTTTGATGACTTAATTCAGAGAATTACTCAGCAAATACCAGCAGAAACCTGGTGTAAATGTCAAAACCTGGTGTAATTGTCATAATTTCCACTCTCAGTAGTAAAGCCTTTTTGTCCTCCCCGTGTCAAAAAACAACACAGCTGTGCCTCATGGCCCTGTGGTCAGGACACTTTCTCCATCTCCCGTTCAGCAGCATGTCATGTAAATGCTAAACCACCTCATTAATCATCAAGTGCTGGATGTGGGGCTCTGTACTAGCTGGAGAGGAAAGCCATGGAGCTCAGGGTGCAGCTTGACTCCCCAGGGGAGCCTTCAAGGCTTGCCACTCTCACAAGAGCAGTGAGAGCTCCCATCTGTGCTGCTCACCCTCTTCTTCCCCCAAAGCTTCAGCCAAGCCTGCACTGAAAGTTCTTCACTTCAGCACGTGCATTTCCAGGGAAAACAATGGCATCTATTAATCACATCCACTCTTTCCCAGCCCTCCTGCAGGTCAAGTTCACTCCATGGGAACCACAGTTAAGGACACTCGCTGCCATCCCAAGTCACAAGTTAGGATTTCTGCCCCAGTTAGCTAAAATCAGATGTGATAAAAGCAAAACCACCCCCAAACCTCCACATTTTCTAATGAAATCAGCCTATGCCTCGGTGAGCTTGTGCAATCTGCAGTTTCGCAGCTCTTCGGAAGCGGTTCATAAAAGTTTTAACCCATAAGTGTTCAGTGCTTTGGTTTAGTTCTTAGTGAACACTCAGGGTTGGTTGCAAAACTGTAAGCCAGGTGGGATCTAGTCCTGGGGCGTTAGTTTGCAAATATCACCAAGGGGAGGGGGCAAGTATTGTACATATAACAGTATGTGCTCAAGCAAGGAAATGATGGACTCTACAACACAACTGCTGTAATAGTTTAAATGCTTTAAACAATATTTAAAATGTGGAGGCCTCAGGAAGCCTGCTGCAGTTTGTCAATACCAATTTTTGTCCTAAGGACATTTTACAGCAGCAAATTCCTTAATTCAAGATATTCCAAAGCAAATGGAATCTCAGAAGACTTTGATATCTTATATTTCTTCTATTTCTTATGTTTCCTTTCTGCTTCTGACCATAAACTCTGTATAATCTCTCCACAAGCAGATAGTCTGAGAGAAGATTTTATTACTGATGACTATTAACAGCATTTTTCCTATCTGAATAATAAAGACAGATTCATGTAGCCATTGCTGCTGTTCTCAAGAAAATGCCACTTTCCTCACCAGAAATCAAAGACAAGCCAGACTTCTTTTCTTACCAATTTTTCTAAATTATTTCTAATGTCATACATTTTTATTTTCACAGCACAAGTCCCATGGTATGACTTTTGCTTTAAAACCCTTGGCTCCTGGAGACAAATCTCTCCTATCATTAAAGACAAATTTCTAGCCTTCACACATGAAAAGAAAAGTGGTGGGCCATGATCTAATGTGACCCAAAGGCTCAGAAAATGAGAGAGCATCCTGATATTCAAAGCTTATCTTTTAAATTGTATGATTTTTAAGCAATCTACTGATACGGAGACAGTAGTAGGAAGGAGGAAGGATGGCTTGCAGTGATTTTTCTCTTCTCCAGCTTTTCTGTACTTTGAGGGAATGGCCATGCAATCTATGGGAGTGAGCTGGGGAAAGCAGTGTCAGCAAAAGACATTGGCTTATGGAAACCTGTGAGCTGCAGCTCTTAAAAAGACTCTCCTTGGAGTTCCAGACAGGGTATGGTGTGCTTTGGGAAAGGAAATGCTGCTTACTGTTCCTCATCTGCTGGTTCTCCTGTTGCCCTCTTCCTCCAGGATTGTTGAGCCCCATTGATTTATCCCTTATGCTTGGCAGAAATGTTGCTGACTGGGGACTCCGACAGCTTTGTTTAATCTTCCAGGGGCTGTGCTCGGAAGGCATGAGCAAGTCGTTACTATCAACAGCTCTAATTTGAACCAGGTCCTCGTTGCTATCAATCAATATGGGACAGAGGGTCACGCTCAGCTGGGACAGCCAAAGCAGGCAGCTGAGGGAGGAAAACTGCTGTGAGCAGAAACCTTATGTGCATGAGACATAGGTGAGGCCACTGCAAGGAGCAGATCGCACTACTGCTTAGCCCTGTCTCAGCAAAATAAGCCTCTAAAGAGGGTGGGATGTGGGCATTTGTCCTATCTCCTAAAATGAGCTCAGTAAGCACTATAGGGATCAATGGGATGTGAACAACCGTGGGAAACTCTTACCTCAGGGCTAGTAGAGTCCATCTCCACCAGAAATCTATAATGCTTAGAAATGTCTTTCTGAGTCTTACTTGCCTCTGTGCACAGGCTAACACTGAGCCCAGGAATCTCAGTGCACCTGAGCAAGAGGTATTGCTGTGGCAAGGATGACCCTTGGCTGTGTGGTGGCCCAACAGAGGGATTTTGCTGTCTGTCCCCAGCCTCACAGAAACTGGCATGGGGCAGCTCAAGCTAAGCACAAAAAAGGGAGTGCAAGAGAAACTTACAGGGTCTTTTGTAAAGACTGTTTTTTCCTGTTTTCCGGCATATGATAAATATATAGTCTCATCTTGTTGACATGTACTGGGTTTATATGTATAATATTGTTGTGTTAGACCTCTGCTGAGTTCTGTGTGTGTGCAATGTTTTCTGCTGAGCTCCTCACCAAGCAGGGGCACTGGCTCCAGGCCTGCTGAGGACAACTCCTGGTCCTCTGTGGTGGAGTGCAGAACTGCACAGCCTGCATTTCCTGCCCATCCCTGTCCCCATCACTGCTCCTGAGCCCCTCACTGAGGTGCTGGCTCCCCTTCCTGTCCCTGTTTGTGCTAGGACACTGGGCAGCAGCCATCCAGCCCAGGCAGGGCATGGTACCTTGTCTTCCTGTCATTCCCAAATGCGAGATATTGTGGTGGTGGTGGTGGTATTTGCTGCACAGGTTGGTGTGGAATTTTTTTTTAATCCTGGAGAAAAAGATGAATGGAGGAGCTGGTGGGTTAGCAGCTAATTGCATTTGTCTCTGCTGCAGTGGCCTGTATGGGTGATGGATGGTCCAGCCAGGTGGAAAGGAAGTGCTGTCATCCCTTGCTAACAGACCTGTGCTCTTTCAGAGGGAAGGGGTCTCATGAGGATAGCTTCCAGGAGTCTTCTGGAAGAGAGAAGTGTTTGTACACATCCAGAGGGACATCCTCCACACTTGCTCATCTGGGAAACCAAGGTTTGTAAAGCACCAGGTTTATTCAAACCTTTCTGCTCTGGCCCTATACACCTCCCAGTACAACCTCCAAGTGATGGCTGACATTTATTTCTTTCTTCAGAAGCCTCACTTGTGTCAAGCAATCTCAAACACCATGTTTCTGACTCCTGTGTGCTTGATGCCTCTTTAGAGCCACCTCTGATATGTAGTTGTTGCCTGCTTTTGACAGGATTGGACTCAGTACCTGTGGAGCCCAGACTTGCCTCCTGTCAGTAGGACATGGTGGTCCATGTGCCTGGGTTGCTTCAGTTTCCATTCCAGAAATTTCTGCTGGTCAGGTGAGGACAGAATGTAATTTTCTGGTTTAACTTCCCTCAGATTACTCTGATGACACCAGTCAAGTTGAAGCTGGCTTGTGGATTTTAAGAAAAGTGCAAGGAGATTCCTACAGCATGGTTGCTGATGCTTGGCTAAGCCAGAGAAGCTGGGAGAGAGAGTGAGAGAAACCAGGACGTGACGCCTTGGGCTATTTTGCCGTCTCTTCCTTACAGAGGCAAACACTGCGCACACTCCAGCCCGATTTCCTGGCTTACCTGCTCACCACCAATGGCGTGGAAGGACACCAGGTTTGATAAGTGGCATTACAAGAAACCTCAAGCTCCCCTCTGTTATCCTCTGCTGACAAAGCTGCTGACAGGAGTAACAGCAACGGCACCAGTGACCACAGACGAAGGTGTGTGTTGGTTCCCGGCACTCTCCACCCCATGTGGTCTGTTCTTACATAAGAATCTGGGAAGATGCTTGACACAAACATTTTCCACTTAAAGCAATGAAACAGTCTCGATGACATCATTTGCCAAGCAGCTGCAGATGAAAAGGGTTTTTTTAATTTTTCCCAAAAATGGGGAAAATTATTACTTAAGTGAACTGCGCGCCAACACTGCACTCAGTGCGGGGGGACCTGAGGGTACTCGGGGTACAGAAGGTGTGATCAGCACAGAAATGGCTGTGCTGTACATCTTGCTTGGCTGGTAGTGTCAGCAGTAACCCAGCTGGTGTGCCAATACACCCCCACTCCGGAGGAGAATTTGGCTCCTTTCCTTCCTCGTTAGAAGTGCAAGCAACTGGTCAAACCAAGCTGTCAGTCTTAATTCAATCTGCTTCTGTTTGCAAAAGAAAACCTCCCAAACCTCCACACAACCCATGGCAAGAATATACAAGTGAGAAGAGTGGGCCAAGGGGTGGCAGGAAGGTACTTTTCACAGCTTTTTACCTGCTGAAACCCTGATGTTCCTTGGCGGATGCTATGACTTTCAAAAACCCAGGCAACTTTGATATTTGAACTGCTAAAATCAGAAACAAACACTTTCCAAAATGGTAGTGAATTGCTTTAGTTTCCCCAGGTTGCTCACTGTTCCCCTTGCTTCATTGCAGTCAGCCCATGAGCTGTGATGTCAAACCTTTCTGGGTGCCACGCCTTTAAACCCCAAGGGCCCTGCTACTCTTTGCAGACAGACATTCTGACTGTGTTGCAACATTCCTGAAAATTGTAGAAGACTTTTCTGTAATAAGAGCAGAGAGTATGAAATCTTACTTCTTCTCATGGGGGCTCGAGAGGTAAAGCATTATTTTACTGGTTATGGTATCTGACCTTTAGAAAGTAGAGAAGGTTGTACTGGGAGCACGTTGTACTGTGAAGACCTAAGTGCTAAAATGAAGATTTTATTGCATTTGTATTCCTACAACTTCTGTAGAGATTTATTTTTTTATACACATAGATAAATTTTGGTTTGCACTTAATGTGGTATCTCATTTTCTTATTATTTTCTAAATACTCCCACATACAGTCTGATAGCTATGCCCTGTCTTCTTGTAGTCATTGGCTGACTGCATCATTGGCATCTCTACCGTGTAGAAGTGAACTGAAAAGTCCAGGTTTGACACAAAGAGAATTTCAGAGGATGGATACATAGGTCAACTCTCTTTTACTTTATTTTGTTGAGGGTTAAATCTACCTTTATTTTTCAAGAACAGCAAAATAGTACTATTTCTTTCGTGAGAGTACAAGTAAAAACAACTTCACTGGTTATGGTTAAGAATGTGATCAAAGGAAAAAACCCATTTAAGTATAAACCTGGTTTTGTGCTACTACTTATTTTAAAAAAGCTTGCTGAATCAGGTACTCTGAAGGGTACCCGAAGGGGAGAGGGATTACGTATTCCACACCAAGATGACAGAAAATGCTTTAAAATTTTAGCTTGGGTTTTTTTGAGAACAACTAAATCTTCATTGATTTTTCTAGAGATCAAAGCTGAACATACGTAACTGGAAAGAATAGCCCCCAAGGAGAGCAGAAAAAAGAAATGCATGACACTTTACATTGATTTAGCCATTATGCTCTACTGGACAAATGTGATAGAGCAAGAAGAGCCATTACACATAGTTGTTTCCAAAGGTGGCCTTGATATTTGCAAGTACTTACACACAATTACAGCTTTAAGTACAGTAACAAGTTGTAGAGCTTTGCTCTTCTCTCTTGAAGTCATAAAATTACACACAGTGCTTCTGAGTCATGCAAAGGAGTGCATAGAGATGGGCAGAGCATCACTATGTTCTCTTTTGTAGGGGAGGCACTAAAAGGATGGAGAGAAAAAAACCCTAAGCAGCTATGAAGAAGGAGGAAGACTTTTCCATGCAGAAGGGGTGCTCCACTGGGTTTTACTGCCTCTCAGCAGCTGAACTTTCCAAAATCCTCTAACTCCCAGTTCCTGGGGAATACATTCAAGGTACAGCCTAACCATCAAAGACAAAGTTTCTGAATTCAGGTTTACCACTTTCAGCTTCACATTTTGGTCTGTGAAGCATGACCAAATCGACTAGCTGCTGAAAATCTCTCCTGAACAGAAGGAATTATTATATGACTATTACATAAGATCCATTCAGTTTTTAGAGAAGGAGCTGCCACCAACAGATTCTCATCTCACTTTTTGTTCCCAAGGGAGAAGGAATGAACTCAAGCTGTCTTTAACTGGAGAAAAATCTGTTCAGTGGTCAGGGATGGGAAGCATTGACCCTGAGATTAACTCAGTTGGTTAGAGCGTGGTGCTACTAACACCACAGTTGTGGGTTTGATCCTCATATGGGCTATTCACTTAAGAGCTGGACTCAATGATCCTTGTGGGTCCCTTCCAACTTAGAATATTCCGTGACATTCTATTCAACAAATATCGCCTTAAAGAGCAATACATTTGCTTTCAGCCCATAAAACCTGGCAAGCCCTATTTAGGACTGAATCTCTGCTTCTCTGACTTTTATGCATGTAGCCTCACCTCTATTTTTACTTCTTGATTCCTTTATGGGCTTTCAACCCTACTCTGTTTTCAAGATCATGAGCAACTTAATATCTTATTTCCTTGGTTCTCACTCCCTTTTTGGATCTGGAAGTCTAAGGATATACTTTTGGCTGGAGGATAGATCTGCCATCCATGTACTGAATACCCAAATTCTGCATGGCTTTGTCCATACTGCCAAACACAGTGAAGACTAGATGAATATTTCTGGAGACTAAATACTGCTGGAGACATAGTCACAGCCTAATTGCCATGCTGCTCTGCATGTTTGCACTGCTCAGGGCTAGTCCTTCTGCAGGAGATTTCTCTTGGAAAGAGATAGTTGAAGAGATGCAAATTGGAGCCAGGGAGTGAGTTCAAAGCATGGACAACTTCATAGAGGATTCAGTACTTGAGGGCTCTTCCTGAGTCTCTTCTATTCAGTAGAGTAGGTACATACATCCTTTAAGACTGCTTGTTCTTACACCTGTAGTCCACTTATGTGTTTTTCACATAAACAAGTGTGGGCCTTGGCCAGCACAGACATCTGCTTCTTAGAAAAAGGTAGCAAGTTCTTACTTGTACAAGTTCTTACTTGTACAAGGTCATGGATGTGGGCAGCCTGTGCTAAGTGTAGATTCAAGTAAGAGTCGCCTGAGCTTGAGTGAAAGTACCATGAGGTTCAATTTCTGCCTGGGTGGAAGAAGTCAGAGGACAAGGGAAGTCCCAGATGACCAACTGTCCCATCTCCTGATTGACTCAATTCAACCATGCCCTTCTCTGTAGGGTATACCTGAGAAGGAAGGGATGGATAGATAGAAAGAGACAGACAAAATGTCTTTGATGTGTTAATTACCTGAATTGCTATGTTCCCTGGGTTGCTTTCTGTCCTTCTTATCTCCTTCTGAGCTAAAGCTGCCAGAAATGGGGAAGAAAACGGAGAGGGCTAAGATAATGTAAAGTCGTGGACACATTTGCCACAGTTGCCTTTGCAATGGATATCACCAAACACATTGTCTAAGATTAAGCCTCCAGGACTTTCTGTCTGGTGGGTAAGTCTCACTGAATTCCATTTGACTCAGTAGAATCAACAGTTGCTGTCCACAGTGGTATCATACGTATCCACCTTTTGGCTACCAGTGGTTCCCTGTAATACACCTGCATTGCACTCTTGCCTCCGCCTCTTTTCCAGATGAATAAGGGACATACCTCTGCTTCATTCTGGGGACATTTTGTGGGGTGAACTTCAGGACTCTGCGTATCAACTCACCTTTGCCCGAGGACTGTATTTAAGGTCAAGCCCTTGCCCGTGGTCCCTGCCCGAGCTGCCGAGCAGCGAGTGCACACACACACACAGGACACAAAAACAAGAAGAGCTCAAGATATTTTGTCTGTTTGCTGATGTGAAGTATTTGCCAATCTGTGGAACCAAGAGTTATCCTCCACTTTGCCTCCATATTGGTGTTCTTCAGTTATCCACCCTGGATTCTGCAGCATCTTAGCTTATGTAATTGCCTGAAGGTGTACCTGTAGGGCTGCATGCTGCTGAGCTGCTACTCCTCTGCCACAGCTGTGGAATCCTGTTTTTCTTGAACAGCTGTGTGATAAAGGCTTCATTCACTCTGTAGTGCTGTTGTTCCTTTCCAAGTGGCCCTTATATATCCTCTCTCTCATTGCACTGATGCAAGATCTTTATGACAGGGACATAAAGGAGAATTAATTCATTGTTTGCTAACAACTCCAGTGTTTGTGAGGCGGCTGCACACATGCTCTCCATAAAATAAAGAATTCTGATAACTGTGGGCCTGTTTTGGCCCTCTCTGGAGCAAGCATGACTTTATTTTGATACAAATTAAGCCTCAGGTGCTGTGGATGATATCAGTAAGTATAAAAACAACAAGCTGAGCATTCAGAAGTATTGTATAGAATAGACAGAAGCACACTTGCTTCAGAGCTGGGTGTTAGGGATTCTGTTCAGTGGGGCTGATCTTGATGTTCACAGCTGTGGGCTGCCCTCTCAGAATTAGCACATGCTTTTCCTGCAGGAAGACAGGCTCTGCTGTAGAAGAGACACAATGTGGTTCATGAGCAAGCAATTAAATGCAATATTTTATGAAACAGTAGTAAATTTATTATGACAAGTCTGCTGAAGAGAGCATTGGGCAGGCACTAACAAAGCCTAAGGAACTGTCTGATCTGATTCTGCAACCTGAACTTCTTGGCATAACTGTGACTGCAACTGATGGTTTTGGTGTTGGTTCCCTCTCCTGACAGTGTCACCAGCTGTAAGGTTCCTATGTCAAGCTATCAATCCCTGTTTATTAAAATGGCTGACTGCTCCTTTGAGCAGTGATCTCCTGAGTTTCCAGGCTAGCTTTCCAGGCTTCTTAATGTCTATGAATTCCAGAGGAGTGGCCTTTGTGCATATACAGTGAATCTGCTGCTTCCCTGACACTGGAGAGCAACTGTGCTGGTGTTGGTATATGGAATGGTTTGAAGCAGGACTCTGGCAGTCTTGTGTGCAATTGCTTTGAATAATCTAGTAAAGCTGACCAAGTTTTGGGAAGGACATCTAGATGATTTTTGAGGTCCCTTCCAACCAAAGCTTTTCTATGATTCTATGATTTCCATGCAGTTTTCAATTCTTTCATTGGACTTACATCTACTTTATGGGTTGCAAACCAAACATGGCCACTGATTTGACTGAATTGGCTTGTTTCACCAACAGTCTGTGGTTTTGGAAGGGCCTCTACCTTTTAATGAATGCTCTGTGCTTTATAGCTTCTCCTCCTGGGCTGGGTCCTCCAATCACTGTTACTAGACCTGCAGCAGTTAGTGTGCAACACCTGAGCAGATGACCCAGGGACTCTTGGACAAGGAATCTGGTAAGATTTTGCTTCTCTAGTGCACCTCTGCCTGCATGATTTTTAACTTTTTGCTGTAATTGGGCGTAATCATAATAAATATCTCCTCCTGTATAAAACAATATCCTACCACGTAAAAGGCATCCAAGTAAACTACCCATGTTTGTGTGGGAGTGTTTTCTTTTTCACTGGAAAAGAGTCCTTATAAGGAGTAATAACACTGAAGATTCTGTTAAAGAAAAATGTGTGTTGAAGGTTTACTATTTCACAGGTTTTACTGTAGAATCATTTACGCAAAGCTGTGAGTCACAAGCTGAAGTTCAGTGTCTGAAATTGCTGGCAGAATGAATTAATTTTGTGCATGACAGAGATCAGTAATCTGCATGCATTACAGTCAATTCATAATTGCTTTAAAATCACATGGCAAATGATTATAATTAGGACAGGAGCTTCTCAAATCAAGAACAAAAGAAGGCCAGAACCTGAAGACATTTACTGCTACATTTCTTCTCTTTGAAGGTTTATGAAAGACATCCTAACTAGAAAGCACAATAGAAATCATCAGTGCCCCTTCCAGCTGCTGCTGTGGTGTCACTGAGTTTGGCAAAAATGCCTGTGAAATGCAACATTTACTCATGGTACATGTCACAGGGACCTAGGCATAAAGACCTAAAATAGACAGATCTTGACAACAATAACTTCATTGTCCTGCCTGGATAGTTGAGCCTACTTGGCAAATTGAAATGACCTCTATCTGTGGCTGTTCTGTCTCCTCTGCATCCGGGCTCTGAAACATCTATTAATACAGACCTTCCTCTAGGGGGTTTCTCTTTAGAAGCAAGGAGGAGAGTCATCTATGTATAAAGGGAATATCTCCAACGTGAAAGATGCTTCAGGAAAGTACGTGTCACTCTTGAAAGAGGTCACTATCCATCAACCCCACACACTGCAGGAGGACTGAGACAGTGGCTAAGTTACTAGAAAAAAAACAGATGACAACGAAATCTTGAAAAGAGATATTTTGGTGACAGAGGCTAAAACCAAGACACACACTACCCGCTTTCACACTCCACTGCCCCCCTCCCCACAATAGCGCAGACAGGGGCCGATTACTAGTCAGTGGGTTAATAGGAATGAGCTCAGCCTACACAAGCTCCAGCAGCCTGACTGGGAGCTCTTGCCATAGGCCCCTTCTCACTGGTTGTGCAGAGGCACAGTCCCCTAATGCAAGGTGCTCAATGCCCCAGGACATTGTGGGAGATGGTAAGGTGTGGAGCTGAGTGAGACAGGGGAACAAGCTCAAACACACATGAGGGGGTGATGCAGCACATCAGCACCTGAAATATTGCCCAAGGTTTTGAAACCATCAGAGCAAAGGCAAGGTTTTAAGAGGCACTTCATTGCAAGCTATAGCTGTTGCCTCTGGGTATCTGTGCTTCGTTCATGCTCAGTGGGCCAGGTGGGAGGCAGTATCCATGTGAACAGTAGGCTGTGGGATAGCACGGCCCCACTGCTGCCAGCAGACAAGCTCCCTCAGCCCCGTGGAATTGAAAAACTTTCTGAAGATGGCTGTGTGCAGGAGAAGGATGCTGACTCCAAAGTGCGCAGGCATAACTGAATCAAAGAAGTGAACTCACCCAGTTTACAGCAGCTGGTACAGATCATTATTTAACTGAATCAGAACAGAACAAATGCTTCCTAACCCATAAATCCAGATGAAGCTGATTAATTCCTGTGAAATTTTATTATCCAGAGGTTATATTTGCTCTTCATTTGAGGACTTGTGTGAGGGTCTTCTTTGGCAAGGTCAGCTATTTTGCTGAGCCTGCTTTCTCAGCTGTCTAGGTAACTCCAGCATTATGTGCACATTGACACAGAGCTGCTGTTTTTGGTGATGTCAGTCCAGACAGTGAGGCCATCGGCCAATCCCTGCCTGAGAAGAGGATCATTGCCCACCCCACTTCTAGTGTTTGCAGCTGGGGAACACCCATTGCTCTGCGTCCAAGAGATGCCAAGACTCCGGCATCTCTGCTTCGTTTCTGTTCTTAATGATAACTTCCATCACAAACATATGCCCAAGAGAGAGCTAATATTCTCTCTTCACAGATGAGGGAGAAATCATATCTGCTGCCAGGAAAACACAAGTCTTCAAGTAGTGAGGCTACTGAAGTCCCTCAAACAAGAAAGTTTTCTCTCTTCTAACAATTCCTGGATGACACAGCATCCTCTTACCTGATAGCCTGCAGTTTACATGAGAATTGCTTCAGGGCTCCTCTAATGTGTGCTAAGACAAGATTTGTCTGAGGAAGGGCCTTTGTTTCTCTTTCTCAGGGCCTGACCAAGAGGACTTTCTCCTAGTGACATATCCCAAATCACACTATCTTTTTGCTCCCAGCAAGCCAAGGCAGGCAATGCTCCTGCCAGGTTTTTCCTTCCTTCTTCCATTTTCTCTCTGGTAAGGGACAGGAATGGCCAATTCTTGCCTGCACGAAGCTGACCTCCTTCTTTTTCTAAAACTTGAACATTGCTCAGATGTCCTTGTGGAGAGTTTAATAACTTTCCTGCATAGCACAAGAAGCTCCAAGGTGTGGAAACCTCATATGAAAAACTAACAATCAATCATGCTGTCATGCCCAGATTTACCCTCCCCATCATCCACACAAGAACTAGAGGAAAGGAACTTCAGTAGGATCAGTGCATTTTTACTGATAACAAATCCAGACAAAGCAAGATCCAGACTGGTGTTCTTTCAAGAGACTTGTGGGAGTCACTACAGCTGTTCCCAGCATTTGAAGTGTTTGGAGTGATGACCAGAGGAAAAGATGCCTATGCTCTGACACAGTTCTGCAGTTGTGAGGCCATGCAATGTGCATCATCTTGGCAGATACAGCTGACAGAATGGCTGTGGAGACATTGATAGTTAGGAATAAATATATATGCTGTCAATCACTAGTGTTGTGAGCTTACATTTGTGGCTAGCTGGCTGAGCAAGTGACAAATCCTTCATCTGCAGGAACAAGAGAGTTTGGCATAAAGTTGTTTCCTTTGACAGGGCGAGGAAGAAGTCCAATGTGTCTCAATTAATTGGTTAAGGGCAGGTTAAAGCCATGGGAGCAATGGACCCAAGATCAAAATCTCTAAGTACAGAGAGACAGTTTAGATTCCAAGCGCTTTGAATTTGTGCATTTGTAAACAATTTAGATGATCCTTAAGGAGTTGTGATAGTGTTTTTATATTTCCCCAGATAAATATAAAAGAATCTGGCAATCAATTTAGACTTTGCACACATATCACGCTCTACAAAACTTTCAAGTGCAAGGCGGGAAAAGTCCTATACAAAAGTAAGTCCTCTGAACAACTCACGAACCAAGTGGTGGTAACAGATGTGAGTAGCTGGGTACCAACTCACCCTTCTGCCACAAAGGTGATCTGTGGGCTCTAAAGATAGTTTGAAGTCACAAGTCCCAAAGAATTGTTGTCGGGCTGATTGTTCATTGCTAGGATCACATGGTTATCATTTAAGACCAGAAAGGCTTTTTCTATCACGGTCTTATCAAAGTCTTTCCGTGTGTTTCTCAAGCCTCCCTTGCAAGCCAGGTGGTGCACCACATTATGTTACAGCTTGTGTGTTCCTTTTTTCTCTTTTTCCCAGGTCTAGAGAAAGATTAGTCTCCAATGAAGTGTGGTAGTTCTGTAAGAGGGAAATAGTAGTCTAGGGCAGCTTTAATCCAAAACTCACAGGCTTATATGGTCCCTGCTCATCGATTGGAGAGACCAACATTCAGCAAAACAGACACAGGCAGTGAGTTTCACCATGGTGTCTATAACAGGCAGGTGCTTGTGAAGTCTAGCCATGTTTCCAGCATGCACTGGAAACTGGACTTTAGTTTCCTTCTAGAAAAGAACAGTAATTTTCACTGTAAATGAACATGATGGGATATTTACATCCCGTGTGACAGCAGCTTAACAAAGGTTCAGAGGCGCTTCTTACAATCTCAGCTGCATCTTTCAGGTCAGTTTAGTGTGGCTT
The DNA here is from genome assembly GCA_038380795.1 of Pyrocephalus nanus. Taxonomy (NCBI): domain Eukaryota; kingdom Metazoa; phylum Chordata; class Aves; order Passeriformes; family Tyrannidae; genus Pyrocephalus; species Pyrocephalus nanus. The sequence goes on from CM076259.1 coordinate 46,837,082, forward strand.
AAACAAACTTGGACAGGGTATGCCATTAGTCAGAGGGACATCAAGGCTGTGATGGGCTGAGGAACAGGGAAGATAGGAAGCAGCAAAAAGTGCTGTGGAGCACTCTTCAGGGGCTCTCTGCAGCAGATGAACTTTGAAGGCTGAATGTGACTTTGTTTTCTGACTTCCTTTCAAGTAGTGAGAAGATGGCTATGAAAAGGAAAACCAAAATGCAGCCAGACTAGAGAAGGTCTAACACTCTCTACCTAACACTGTATAACACAGGACGTCAGAGTGCAGTTGGACTCTTATTGACAGAGAGAGGGTGAGACATTAAACATCATGGAGATATTTGACAAGGATCACAGCTTATGGAAAACTAATCTTGCAGATGTTCCTAGTGCTACTTCATACCTGGCATATAGTTGAAGATTCCCCAAGGATAGAAATTATTAACCATTTAATGGCACAGATATTCAAAAGGAAATTCCCATCCAGAGCATTATCAGAAGAAAATGTGAGTCTAGATGTTTATTAAATAGGCACACCATTAAAAAAATCACAGGACTCAAACAGTGGGGTTTCTTTATGCAATATCATGAATTATTAGTCTGAGTTATACAGACTCACAGCTAACTTCCCTGTCTCCTGCCAGCAAGCTTTCCAGCCTCACATACCAAGGCAGTTCATGTGCAGGGTAGATTTATTGAATTTCTCTCCATTAGCAACTACCCAGACTCATTTGTTTTAGTCTTAGGTTTTCTTGGTGTTAAAGGCACAGATTTCTACATTTTTGAAGAGTCCTTAAACAATTTCCGGAAAATAGATATGTATTTGTACATGCTCTAGTGTTACCTAAATGATCCTTAAGAAATAGGCAGCAGATGTTTTAAGGCAGAAAAACCCAGCATTTCACAAACAGTCTCAAGTTCTGTTTATTTAAAAGTGTCCTTGATAAGTCCATTGTGAGAATAATCATAAATAAAGTAAAATGAATGCATTTGCTATGACACTGGCAGCTGGAGGTCTTCCGGATTTTGTTTTCTTTGGAGTTCTGCAAGAGCTGAAGATCCAATAGGTGACTTTCATAATTAATTAATCATCACAAAACACTTCCTTGAGGGAAAGAAATATGAAAAGTATGTGCAGTGCTCAAAGAGGGTAGCTTGTTTCACAGCAGATTTGAGAGTCTGAGCTCTGAGCCAGAGGATGATTTTTCTTAAATCCAACCGCTGTGTGCATAGTGGGTTCATCCAGACTGGTGTACATGGTCGTTCCCCCTCTGGCTTGCCTGCTCCTTCCACCCTGACACGTCCTGCTGGCTCTGCAAGAGTTGGGCCTCACATCTCTTGGCAGCTCAGCTGTGTGGGGTGGTGGCTTGGCTTGTTACTCCAGCTGTGGCTTAGCTCTCATGCTGTCACCCCTGCTAGAGACTGTCCTTGTCCTGCTTTCCATCTGCACAGATCATCTTCTCCTGGGCTTCCTTTTGGTTTCTGGCTACACCTATGCAAGTAAGTTAGGAAGGGACAGGTCATGGGCTTCTACCACTGGCCTGCAGCTGTCCTGGTGGGATACTTAGAAGCACAGTCCCTGGCATGGTTTTGAGCCCTGGTAGCCATCCCTCTATGCAGCAAATACCTGAGCACAGTTCAGCTCCCAGTAGTCTCAGTGTACATGTGGATGCAATGAAATACATGGATCTACACCATAGCTGTAGGTGTGGGCAGGTTATCCAAGCAAATGCAAGCCATGCTGTGCCAGTTGTCCTCAAAAGCTGGAGGAGAGACAGTGGACATGTTCACACATGTACTTGCAGTGAATGGGGTCCATCCTTCTGTATTCTCCTCACAGTCAGTTGCTCTACAATCTGTTCTGGATCAAAGGAAGAGTCAAAAGGAGCAATCAGGCATCCCAGAAGAAAACTTCTTTGGCCTTTTGGGCTCAATAACACAAGGCTTGTGAGATTTCAGCTCATGATAAAATAAGCCTGACAGATGTAAGAGCCCAGGCCTACCACCACCTTGGAGGTGAGGCTGCCCTTGTGCTGTGTATGGATATTTCAAGGATTCCAGTAAATTGTTCCACCAGTGCTGCCAGCTGCAAGCCTGGTTGTCCTCACCATTAGTAGAGCTATGGCTGCTCTGGTTCGGTGAGTCCATATTCCATTTGCAGCTGGGGCAGGATGGCAGCCCCGTCGGCCCACACGATTTTTCACCATGGGGCTGCTGGGTACCCTACACTCTTCCCCCATATGTCTTCCAGCTCTCTGAGCTGGGCTTGTGGCCATTTCACCATCTGACTGGTGCAGATGAAGCCTCTGCTGAGTGTTGCAATTGCTCGTATGGCCTCCTGGAGTTCAAACATACTGATATTGTTTTTACCTCACACCATAAGTGTCATATCTTCAAGCTTATTCTATTTGAAGCAGTCACCAACATTTGTCTGCCTTACCAGTGCAGTGTGCAGCCAGCCCTGAAGAGCCTCAGCTACAGATCTGTAGGACTACTAGCATTAAGTAGACTGAGGTCCATACTTGGGCATCTAAATAAAGTAGATCAGTCTTTGAAAGCACTCAGCATTGCAGATCTCACAGATTTTGTCAGTTGTTCACTTAAAAGGAATGAGAATGTGATTAGCACAGTACTGCTCTTCATAACTCATCTGGGATAACTCCTTGTTTCCTCAAGCAACTCTCTTTTTAGCCAGGCTTGCTACTGAAGTGAAGCACTTGCCATGGTTCAGGCAGAAGGCCGTGTGCGCAAGCATTCCTCCCTATCCCTGCAATATCAAACTGTGATTGACATAAGCCAATGTGTCCCAATATTTTCACAAAAATAAATGGCTAAGTACTGGAGAAAAAGGGACCCTGTGAATGTCCGCATTGGGAAGCAGGAGAAAATGTTGTTTTCACAGATACACCAGGGAAGTTCTGTGAGGGAGGCACATTAGGACTAACACAGCCACTGAAAAAAGTCTTGGAATTGGCACAAAATAATTCAGTGACACAGCAGAAATCCATCAGGATACCAGTCCAACACTACCTGCTAGCCACTTCTACTGCATTACCACCATAAGTCATATTTTCTCAGAGCAAATCCATCACCAAATCACCCCCTCCACTTGCCCAAGTGCTCTTTTTAAGCTGGGCAGAAAATAATAAGAATATGACTTGAATTGGAGGAATGTGAAGTTGTTCTGGAAAGATACACAGGCCCCAAATGTTTGAAGGGAAGTGCAGCTATGAGAGCACATCCAGAGACACTGAAGCGATAGTGGACAAATACTTGCAAATCAAATACTTGCAAGAAAAACACCCTGAACTCTATTCACACACATGTATTTTGCCATGGAAAAATGGAGGAAAAGACCTTTTTTAAATGGGCTAGATATAGAAGAAACAGAGCCTTCTGGTCCCACTCCAGCACAGCAGCTGAGCAAGGTTTTATTTTAAGGACGTGTAATCTCAGTAAAGCAACTAGGATTACTTGTGTGCTTAAAGTTAAGCACAGGCTGAAAAATGTTTGTGGGCCAGGGTACTTACCATGCAGGTCATTCTTGCTGCCCTCACAGCTTCTGGGAGTGTACACTGGGAACCAAGAACACTGTCTTGGTGGGATGACAGAAACCAGAGGAAAGCCACAATTTCAGGAGAAACCCAAAGTGATCAACTCATAAGGGAAAATCATAAATCTAAATAGGGTTTTTCTGATGTATGTGTGTATGTGGCAGATGTGAAAATAGTCTGTAGATATCTGAGGAGAGGAAACACTGTTGATAGAGAAAAATTACTTGGGCAAACACACTGACTGTATAATTAGGGTAAATGAGAGAAAATTAAGAAAAGGAAAATTTAGATTAAATACTATGGACATATTGGGGAAAGAGTTCAGATGGTGAAACTGCTGCCTACAGTTTTGCTAACTTCTGTGGTTCTGCTTCTCATAAAGACATCAGGTCAGAATTGAACAAATTAACATTAATACTGTGGATTTTTCATTTGTTTTAATTTTCGTTGAATTGTCTTTGCATGGCTCAATGTATCTCTATTACAATCAGATCACTCAATGCCGTCTCTACAAGAAGGAAGATAATGAGCCAAATTATGCTGGGAATGGTACTAGTATTATTCTTCCTCAATAGTTTTGGGCAAGTGATGCTATAGCAATGGAGATCAGGTGCTGTTCCAGGCTGTTCAGGTTTAGGTGATGCATTTTGGGTGTCCACATATTTTTTTTCTAATATTTCAGTGTTCAAGATCCTGTCATATATTCACATAATTATTTCAATAATCTAAAAAAATTTTACATTTTATGTAATTATTCACACAACTCTTTTGCGTGGTGAAGCAAACACACACTGGGATTTTAATAGGAGCAGTCTGCCTGAATCTTGTGTGTCATCAAAGGAGAATCTAAGACTAGTACTGATGCCCCAGCCTGCAGTGAAGGCAGGCCTGTTGTTACCTGTGGCTTTGTGTTTCAGATAGATTGTGGCTTTGCTTTTACAGAGGTTGTGCTGCTGGTTGGTAACTGCCTGGATCCAGATCCATGGGGCAATTTGGTCCTGGTGGCAGGAGTCCAAATGCCTGTGTTGAGCTGGAGACAGTGGCATCTAGTTTGTGATGAAGCCACATCACCCCTTGGCAGCGTTGCATCCTGGCTTTAGGTAGGACATATTCTGCTACTGCTCCGGTCCTTGTCTTTTCATTCTGCTTCTGTTTCTGCACAGAAGTACTCCATGCTGTAGGATCAAGGGTAACCCAAATAAACATAATCCAGGGTCCAGTCCCTCTGGCACAAGTGGTTGGCAGAACAAGTTTCCACAGAATCTGCAGAAGAATTGTTCCCACTGTCAACATCATCTCCTATTTGTCTACAAACTTGCCCTGGATCTCTTGAAAATGTTGCACCAGAGCTGGGTGAGAGGGACTGGTGCAAGGACACAGTGCCCAGTCCACTCACAGACCATGCTTTCCCTACCCGGGAGGTAGGGAAGTCTGCAAGGGTGAGGGCAAGAGCAGAGCCCAGCCAGCCCTCGTGTGCAGTCCCCTACAGCATCCCCAGCCTGCTGCAATGGTAGAAGCACAGAGGTCCCCACTCCACCAGTGAGGGGGCAAAACTCAGCAGATACTCCTCTTTGCCCAATGGGAATTATAAAGTTAAAACACCGAGTGTGTTTTATGGCTTGTTCCTTTGCTGCAAACAACTTTCGCTGCTATTCGGGTGGCCAGAAGAGGCTTCCATGAGAGGTTTGAGGCTCTGTTTTCCTTCCATGGTGATTCTGCTCTTGGCAAGTGCCTCCATCTACATGAGCAGCTGGTGACTAAGCAAATAATATCAGGGAAGCTCCGTTTCTGTGGAAGCCTTGCATGTGCCCCTTACTGTAAGCCTCCATAAACACTGGTGTCACTGTGAGATCGGACAGCAGTTACGGCTGTGTTTCTTGATAAACACAGATGGTGTTTATGTTTAAATATGCCAAATGTGGTAATGAGAGCAAACTTTCAGAGGATTTATTTTTATGTTGTTTCCATTCTGGCCCTCTGATAATTAAGGCTGATGTGACCTGCCTTTTGAAGGATGAAAATATATTTATGCAGTGCTATTCAAGTTTCTAAAATAACTCATGAAGGCTTTGTTTGTTTGGTGGTTTTTTGTTTTGTTTTTTTTTTGTTTGTTTGGGTTTTTGGGGGGGTGTGTTCTGTTGTTTGTTTGGTTTTATTATTATTTTTATTTTATTTTTGAGGGACACTGGGCTCCTGTTTCCTAGGTTTTATTGCCTTGTATTGAAAACTGTAGACCAAGGTTTACAGGGATAATCTGGCCATTGGTTTATGTACATATTAACTGCTTCATAAGCATTCTTTTAAAAATTACTCTTCTTTTTTTTTTTTTTTTTCTCCAGAAAATTACATTAATGTAAGAGTTGGAAAAGTTTTACTCTATTCTGTGTAGGTTCTTATGCCATGTTAATGCAGTAGCATTGACCACCAGTGAGGAGTGTGTTCAGTTATGTATCTGTCTTCTGGGATGTCTCTTCTCCCATTGCCTCTGGAGGTGAATGTTCTGGGAAACCCTGTTTCAGATAAACACTGACACATGCAAGCAGGCAAAACAATGTTTATGCTAGCGGCAAGATCTAAGAAAGAAATCCTCACGCTGTGAAGAAGGTGACTATTTCCCAGAGCTCCCTCCAAACCTACAAGCATCCCTCCTCTCCTTGTCCCTAAGAAAAGGAGCTTCTTTTCCTCAGGAGGAATTTCTTCCCCGGAGTGGTGGTCAGGCATTGGAACGGGCTGCCCAGGGATGAGGTGAAGTTACCATCCCTGGAGGTACTTAAAAGACATGCAGATGTGGCTTTTAGGGACATGGTTTAGTGGTGGACTTGGCAGTGCTGGGTTGATGGTTGGGCTCAATGATCTTAGAGGTCTTTTCCAATCTAAATGATTCTATGATTTTGTTATTCCTTGTGCAGGGACTAGTTGAGGTTTCTGCCATCCCTCTTCGAGGACAGCCTGCTTCTCTGCAACAAAAGCACAAAACTTACCTCAGATTACAGTGCTAAAAACCTGGAATAAGTGGATGTGAGGCTGCCCTGAAAGGTCAATCTGACTGACCAAGCTGGAGCACAGAGCACCCCTATCTGCTTTCTGTCTTCAGGCCAGTGCACAGGAAATATTTCAGAGCTATTGCAACCTTGTGCTACTAGCATTGGCACTGGATGCCTGGACTGAAATAAATGGGCTGTGACATTTCAGTGGGGTCAGCCTGGAAAAGATGCTAATGTGACATATCAAGCAAGCTATGACAGACAGCTCCAGAGATGCCTTCCTCCAAGCAACCAGCACCAGTCTTGCTGGCTGTGTGTCCTCAGGATTTAAATTTTGATCCTTGTTATCCCACTGTTTTATTGCACTAAAGGTCACAGACTGCCTGGCACCTCTTCTGTTATCAAATACAACCTGTAGCAGAGTCATTTACACCGAGTTCCTAAATAGCTGTGCCTAAATGTCACTGTTAGGGGAGGAGACTGCATACACCGAGACTATGCTCTGTTGGCACAGAGTTCTTGCAGGAATTGCAAGCTAACAGCATGAAAGAAAAAAAAGTATAATTTCTTCCTATTATTTTCAAATTCGAAATAAGCCTGACATGACTAAATAATGCAAATAGCTTTCTAACTATTTGAACTTCCAAAAACACTGTCTTCTTTAGGGAAGGGTAGAGTCTCACTACATATTTTGTATCTTTGAGATAAAAATAATACTTGAAATCTTTATTGTCCCTTCTCGTGACCTGCAGATGCAGTGAGGAAGACATCAAGGTGTGTTTTTTTCTGCTACAATTGGTACTATTTAAAGAGTGGTCAACAAGAGCTGTGTGTAATGGTACTTTCAGGAGTCTATAAGACAGCAGCTATGTTAGAGACAGCTGTATCTGTTTTCATCTTTACTTCATCTTGGCATCTATAGCTGTATTTACAGACTTGCACAAGAGGCCTAATTTCCTGCACTGACAAGCATCTTCAGCTTCCACCTTAGAAAATGAGAGTGGATTAGGGGGCTGAACATTGGAAGCAGGAAATACTAACTTCCATGGCTACCTCAGCATCACAAGATCAATTGGCAAGATACTCAAATGCAAATTACAGAGCAGGAATTGCTGATCACACCTGTTTATCTTTCAGTGCTACACACAAGTCTATAGGATGCTACTAGTCTATGGAGTCTGTTTCCCATAAAAGCTGACCCAGATGAGGACATTAACTTATTCTTCCAGTGTCAATGCAAAAATTACTGTTGAAATGATGATTGGATCACCTGAAAGATGGTGGTGTAGATACAGAGGTGTTACATGCATTGAGTGAGTAATCTATGATGAAAAGCTTGAGTAAAGGTTTATGTTTGCACACATGGAAACCAATGAAAAATGCCTGGTAAAGTGGTCACTCACAGAAGCAAGCTTAAAATCCAAGTCCAAGTTAGTTGTTAGAGCAGCTGCTGAGCACTCAAGAAACTTGGGCTTTCATTCCTGGTGGTTCAGATCCCCCCCTATGACTTTCACCTATGCACCTCATAATAGACTGGCATCAGCTTAGTTTTAGGTATTTGGGGTCCCTCCGTAATCAGAGGAGAGAGAAAAGCACTTCAAAGGTGCTCATCCTACTTACCTTCAGGACTGTGCCTTGATGACCTCTGCTGAACTCTCCACATCTGGTCATCATCTTTCCCGTGCTGTGCAGTACAAAAATGGATGCAGTATGTAGATGAGGGCTGATTAGAGGGGATAATCCCTTCCCTCAATCCACTTCAATGTTCCTGTACTTCAGCTTGCATGAGCAAAGGCTGAGAAACAGTCCATGTACCTCATCCTTATGCCCAGCTTGTGCGAAGTGATGGGGCTATAGGTTGTTTCCCTAGCCCTGTTTTCACCTCCATGGCAAGAGCAACATTGCAGCTCCACTCTATATGGACCTCAGGGCTTCCCAAAAAAGTGCATATGAGTTTTAATGTTTAAGTCCAGGCAGAACTTAATTTTACATCTCGACTCATAGATGAGAAATATCCTGACAGCAGTTTAACAGGATGATACCTGCTCAGCCCTCAGAAAAAGTCTGGTACACCTTGTCAGGAGAGTACCAACATTTTCCCTCAAGAAGCCCATTAGGATAATGCAGAACTTGGAATAACTGATTTCTTAAAAGAAACACTGGAATTTGTTTTGATTTTACGATGACTAAGTAACAAAAATAGTCACAGTCAAACGTTAATCCAAAAGAAATGAGGCATGAAGGATTAAGACATAGAGATCACTAGATTTTCCACGTTATTTGATTTTAAACAGTTGTTAGGAACTAGGGAAAACAACAGAAGTGCTTGTCTTTTTTACAAAAAGGAATTTTTGAGGGAATGCCAACTGCCCTACAGCATCCCGAGCTGAATCTTAAAATAGAATATTGAAGCATGGCAAATATTTTAATAGTTGGAAGACATTGGGATTGAAGTGTCCTACTAGAAACTGAGTGAAGTGGTCCCGGGAGCCGTGTTTGGCTAACCATCTTAACCTCCATCCAGGCTGGTTTCACTGGGTCCGTCCAGCCCATTTCCCTGACTTGCTGGCACCATCTGCTGGCATACCAAATAATGCGGTTTATCGGGAAGCTGCCAGACTAATTCCTTCCTCTGCAGGAGTCGATAAATCAAAACCAGAGCAAACTCTACTCCGGCGCACAGAGCATGATTATTAGGAACTATTAATCAAGAAACTTGCCTTAATCTCCTTCCTATCCAAAGCAGTCATGATGCACTTATATCCAAATTCCTGGCAGTATCATTGCTGGGCAGATTTCCAAGATTTTCACATAACTGGTGTTTTATAGAACACCACTGACATTTATACAGCCATAAACTCCAAAGGACTTCAAAAGCAATAATTGTAAGCCGCCATTAAAGGGCTGGAAGATGGTAGCTGGGGGTAGGCGAGCAGAACATCTAATAGGAAAAGTGAGAATTTTGCCAAAGGACTCTTGACCTAAACCATGTTGTTAAAAAAAAAAAAAAAAAAAAAAAAAAAAAAAAAAAAAAAAAAGAGCAGGATGTTAACATGCAGGAGCTTTCCTTACAGGAGCTTTTATAGATTTTATCCAAAAGAGCAGCACAAAATGAGCTGCATTAAATTTCAACCAGTCTAGTATTTGAGATCGGATATTAAAGTTGCTAAACACTTTTCTTCCACACGGTTGACAATCTGAACAAATACTTTCTGCTGATTTCCATTCTGATTTCCATTCTGTATCTCTGAAAGGAGTTTATTTTATAATTCACAAGATAGATAAAGCATAATATTAGTCATTTGTATCACATGTAAAATAGACTGTGCTTGCTTATTGTGTTCCAATCTTTTAGGCCAACTTAAATTTGGGGAAGCGGTGACTAATGGATGAGTTAACATTTTCATTGGAGCATGGGGAAGTTTTATGAGGTAATACGGAGAGATTTAGATTAGAAAAGTTATAAAAGAAGCAATAAAAACAATTTAAACAGGTTTAACAGCAGCAGTTAAACCTATTGATCTGTAGAAGACATATTATCAAGGAGGATTGAGATGAGGTTACTAAGAAGTATGGGATTCTGGAAAAACTATGGGCCTGTTAGTTCATATGTCCATGAAGGGCTGAATAATGAAAGTCAATGAAATGGACATAAAACAGGAATAAAAAAAATAAAATAACATAGATCTACAAAAGATAGGTCACACCAAATAAACCTGACACCTTTCTTCGTAAAAGAAAAGCAGTATTTACTCTCTGTGGGTATCTGGAAAGCATCTCATCAGATGACCAAGGAGAAATTTTCAACAATCCCATTGTCAACAATGGGATTCAGCACAGAACATATGTGAGGGCAGGCTTGGAACTGGCAGCAGATAACTTGCAGCATTCCTGAGGGACTGGTCATGGACAGAATTTCCTTGGTGGTCAAAGAAGAGAGCAGAATCCTGGGATGGTAGATGAAGGTGTTCAGTAAGTGCATAGGAGGATTGGGGCATTGTAGGGGAAGAACTGGTGGCCTTGGAGACTGGACCAGGTGCTCAGCTGTATCAAATGGAAAGTCACAGACTTTGAAAGAGATGCTAAGAAATTCACAGTAATTGAGTGCTTGTGCTTTAGGAATGGGTAACAGCGAAAAAGAGGTGTTCATGTTTAGGGCTGAAGCTGCCTTCTCCCACCCTGAATCAGTTTCCTATCTTCAGCTCACTTATTAAAATCCCAGAATCATAGAATGGTTGGAAGGGACATTAAAGATCATCTAACTCCACTCATCCACCCATGTGTGGGGATGCCACTCACTAAATCAGGTTGCTCAGAGCTCCACCCAACCTGGCCTGGAACCCTTCCAGGGATGAGACATCCACAACTTCTCTGGGTGACCTGTTCCAGCGCCTCATCACTCTCATAGTAAAGAATTTCCTCCTAATATCTATCTAAACCTACCCTTTTTCAGTTTAAAACCAATGCCCCTTGTCCTGTCACTATCTGCCCATATAAAAAGTTTCTCTCCCTCCTTTTTATAAGCTCCCTTAAGGTACTGGAAGGCAGCTTCAAGGTCTCCCTGGAGCCTTCTTTTCTCCAGTCTGAACAACCACATCTCCCTTAGCCTGTCTTCATAGGAGAGATGCTCCAGTTCCCCGATCTTCACAGCCCTCCAAATGGCCCATGTCTTGTGTTGAGGACCCAGAGCTGGATGCAGCCCTCCAGCTGGTGTCTCATGAAGTCAGAATAAAGAGGGAGAATCACCTTGCTTGACCTGCTGGTCACGCTGCTTTGGGTGCAGCCCAGGATGTGGTTTGCCTTTGGGGCTGCAAGTGCACACTGCTGGTCATGTCCAGCTTTTCATCCACAAGAACACCCAAGACTGCTCTGCAGGGCTGCTCTCAATTTAGCCCTTATCACAGCTGGGCACATTATTCTTGCTGGTGCTCCAGTAGGACTCCTCCTGTCTTGGTCTTGTGCTTTAGGATCTGACTATAGGTGTGAAGAGGTAACATTAGAAAAGAGAACAAGCTGGATTAACTTTTATGACATTGCAGATATCACAGTAGCTGTGAGTGCTATTATACTGTGTGAATGCTAAAGTACTGTTGTACAGTCTCTACCACTGCCTCAATGTGTCTAAACACTCACAAATTATATGCAAGGTGAATTTTCAATTAAAGAATCAGATCCACAACCTAATCTTAGTTACAGGAGAATAAACTACAGAGGAATAATCTCCATTTGTGTTTAAAGATTTCCTACAGCTTTACACTGCTTCATTTGAAAACCAAGTCTTGGCCTTTTGTCAAACCTCAGAGAAGGTCCCTGGTGTGGGACACACAGCCTCCATGCACTTATAAAAATAATGTATTGGTTTTGACCCTGGCACAGTTAAACAAGCAGTTACAACAGTACACAACCTCGAGTATTGCTTTCTTGGCACCGTTTTATCTAGAGTCGTAAAAGCTTGAAATGAAGCTGAAGACACGGTCAGTAGATGTCACCCATGCACCAGGCACCAAGCATGCAAACCTTCCCCTCCCCATAGCCACGCAAAAAGTCACCTTCCTAATGCAGGCAGAAGCCAGGGCCAGGCAAAGAGGCTTGAAAGGAGAGCACCCAAACTTCTGTCATCAGTGCTGGCACCTGTGCAAAGGGTGAGCTCTGAAGGGAGAAAATGTTACTGTCTGCTCTGCCGGACACAGGGAGACCAGCCCTGAGCAGGGTTCCAGCACCCAGGGAAGCAGGTCTCCACCGTCACTTCATCTTTATCAGCACCTTCGTCCCTGTCTCCTGTCACCATTCCCGGGCTGGGGATGTCCCCGGCAGAGTGTGCCCCTCTGCAGCCCTGTGTGCTGAAGGACTTGTGCTCCCCAGCGTGGAAGGTCAAGACTGCCAGCCCCTATCGCTCCTCTTTACACCTATGTGTCATGGAAATGAAGATTTCAGCTTGTTTTTTCCCCTCTGAAAAACAATTGAAAGCAGCTTGGTGCTATCCAGCTAATTATTAATAAGAGCTGAGCTGGCTAATGGTCTTTGTTCGGGCTTTCCGTAAAACATGTAAAACCAAAACCCCATAATCCCACCCAAACCCTGTTTCCAAGAGTCTCATTAATCCCAGGCATACTCACACTGCTCAGTCTCTGCATTTTTACTGCAAAGTGTATAGAAATAGTCATGCTTACATGCTGGTCTGCTTATCACTAGGTCATATGGGCACAGCCCAGGGGTTTGCTGTGGCTCTGTTCTGGCAGAAGGCAACTGCTTTGGCTCTTCACCTCCTGCCTCATGATGGTGTTTGGTGCTGGCAGCAAACTTGGCTGTCTAACCAACTCTCACATCTTACTAACTAGTAACGATTCCTGAGCAAAACACTGGGAACTCCTAGCCTAAAGAAATGGAAACAAAACCAGCTGGATGTACCAGTGGATCTGACTGCGTTTGGGTTTCATGTGCTGAGCAGAAGACTGGGGACCAGGAGTTCCCCATAACCTGTGTGGAACTCTGTGCTCTGGTATGCCAAATCATGGGCTTTTTAACCCATCTCTGTGTTTTATAAGAGTTTAGGTATTGAAATGCAGTAAGAAAAATCTGAGTTGTGGAAAGAAAATCAGACAAGCATTGTGAGATGTGATCATCCCTAAATATAGCAAATAGACCAAACAAAACTGACGTTTCTAAGATTTTCTATGTGTCAACTAAATAGAAAGAAGATTTTCTGCCATGCTGATCCTAGTCAAATAATCCCTCCAGAATCCCTAATCAAACACATTGAAGGGAGCACAGCCAGTTACATGTTGGCTGTAACAGGTTGCTGAATATAAATTTTCCTAGACAGAATAACAGGTTTTGGAAAAATAAAGAAAGAAATATTACTCTTCTGACCTGTTTGGCAGAGCTAGACTTCATTTCCAAAATCAGAAGCTTTGGAAGGGGACAAGTTCACTTTGTTTTCCTGACAGGAACAATAAATTGTCAGGAGAAATCAAACTAATCTGATGGAGCAGCTTCAATCCTGCACCTCCTTGCAAGGGTGCAGGAGCTCCCAATTGGTCGTGCTTTCTGTGGGCACCACTAGATAATGATTTGAAAGCAGTGTACCCTTTGGTTTGGTGCCACAGAACTTTTTGGGGGGGCTTCTAGGAGGAGGAGGAAAATGAACAGTTGTTACTGTTGCACTTTATGTATGAACAAACTGGGTAGAGATTACTTTCCTTGGGTATAGGTGGGAAAATGAGGAGAGGGCCATTTCTATATACTGAAACCCAGCAAATACAGGAAGGTATCCAGGGTTCAAAGGGCTGCTGTCTTGCAGCCTCTCCTGGGCTATACCCTTGTTGCTTCCTGAGCAGCCAGTGCCCCCAAGGTGGCTTAACCAGCTATGGGCAATCCCTGAGTCCTCAGGGCTGCTCCACCTGGTGCCTTCCCTTGGACACTTGGTTGGAGTGCTTAAAAGGCCGTTTAATTGCTCTTTGCTTCAATGAAAGATTCTTGGCCTTCAACCAGCTCTTCCATTGTCTGTAATTAATAAAACTGCTATCCTTTTCAGTAGTAAAACTAATATCTTTACCATTCGTATGTACTGCACAGAATTCCTTGAGCTATGGGAGAGGAAGATGCAGGCACCACCCCACACCTGTGCTGTGTGCTATGGGTCATAGTTGTGCTGTGACTGACACTGAGATAAAAGCACTTATTAGACTAACAAATCTAGCAACAGGCATGAGGTGAGGCATGAGGTCGTGCTGGTGCTCGCAAGCCAACCCACAAAGGCCTCTGGTGAGCAGGGCCAGCCTGAGGTCGTTTCCACGAGGTGGGGCTCTGCCCACAAATTTTGCAGCTCTTCCTGATCTCCTGAAGGTGTGCGTAGCTTCTCCTTCTGATATGCTGAGGATGGTGGCAGTGGTCCTGGTGATGGGAAGGGAGAAACAGGGGATGAAATTTTGAAGGTCCAGTGATTCAAGGTGCTCATCATGGGGATACTCAGCATCAGACCCCTGGAAGGTGCTGATTCCCCATAGTGCTCAACACTCCCCACCCCTGCAGCGTAACCATAGGGGCAGCTCAAACCTGCATCCAAAACCTGAAGCACTTTTGGCAAATAACAGCACTGAGCTGGTCCTTGGAGAGGTCTGTGGACACTGAATCATGCCACATGCTAAACTCCTTTCCACCTCAGGTATCGAGAATGTTTGGCCAAGGCAAGATGCTTTTGCAGAAAGATTTTCCTATCAGGAATTATTTGCTTCAGGTGGCAGTCTCACAGACACAGGCATTTTCCCTATTTCCCTGGACTTGATACCAGTCATGTTAACATCCTAGTAAACATGTTTTCATTTCAGCCACACTGCTTGTAACAGTATTTGACTGAATTACAGTGAGTTTGCTCTGTAAACGGCATTTACCTTTCCCAGATACAGAGCAGCTGTTCCCTGTACGTTCTCGCAAGGTCCTTGTTTGCTCAGACTTTTGTCAGCAAATACACCCCTCTGAACAAGCCACTTGCTCTGACTTCCCAGTACTGATAGGGGAGTTGTAAGTCCTGCAAGACACCTTCATCCTTGCCTTCCCCTTTCATTAACAGGCACCTGCCTTCGAGACGGCGCCAAAAAGGCTTTGCTCATGCCATCAATCACAATGCTGGGGTTGACCCAGTCTTGCAGAAGTGTGAAAGAAAGAAGCAGACATTATTAATTCTTCCTGCAGTGAAAGCTCTTTGATAATACAGTGCTGACACTCACTATGTATCCCCACCACCACAAACACAAAGGTCATCACCTCTCAAGTCAGTACTCAACAGAAAACATCTCCCACATGCCTCCCACATGCATAACGTTGTTGACTGCCACCCAGGTGAAATCATGGTCTGTGGCAAACATCAAAGTAGTGGTGCCTGCTGTGATAGTGGAGGCTCAGGGGCTGCCCTGATGCCTGCAAGAAGGGGTGAGAGAAGAGCAAGGGCAGGCTGCGTGCTCCACAATGTCAGGGGTTTCCTGGCTCGTGCATCAATCTGCAGGAGCCAGATCATTCCACAGATACACGGCCTGCCCAGAGAGGTGGTGGATTCACCATCCCTGGAGGTTTTTAAACAGAGATTGGACGTGGCCCTTAGTGCCATGATACAGTAATTGGAGTTGGATCAGGGGTTGGACTCGATGATCTTGGAGGTCTTTTCCAACCCAATCTATTCTATGATTCTATGATACACTCATTTCAAAGATGCCCGGGTGCATGTCCATCAGATCTGACTGTCAGATGCTGCCGGCTTGTCTTGCAGTTGGTGAAGCAGCCTGGACTCTTGGACTCTGCTGAACCAAGGCTGTCTGTGACACACTGGGGAACTGGTGTCTTCCAGGGTTTGTGGACCTCTGTTTCAGAGCTGTAAGGTGGAGCCCAGGCTATGGGGGAGACAGAGCTCTGACTTCCAGGGGAACCCAGCTTGAGCATGGATCCTTCATGTGAGGTGTTGGTGTCACTATGGGAGGTATGGAAATGCTGACATGTTGGTGTGTGCTGGAGTCCTCACGGCTCCCACACTTCTTGCTGTGCACTCAGGAGCCTGCACTCCTAATTCTAAAACTGGCCTTCCAGTCTCATTCATGTCTGACAGCACTTCAGCCTGAGATACAACTTTTGAGGAATGTCTTGATCCAATGGCAAAAGAAGGGATGAGTTATCAGAGATTGTCACTGGCTCCACACAGTGTTGTCTTCATATAGCTCCCGAAGAGAAAAAAATTTTGTGGATATATGTGTGCAGGGAGGAGGATACAGAAAAGTGAAGAGGACAAAGACAGCCACCAGGGGCTTTTCACCTCCATCTTTCATCACCTGACAAGTGGTCCTGAGATAAATGCTGGAGCTCCCAGAGAGGGCCTTCTCCTCCCTTCAACCAAGGTCAAGAACTGCTGTTCTAGACACCTCTGGACAACTCTGGCTTTGCTGACAAGTAAGGTAAAGTATCCAGCCACTGGTTTCCTCCATTTTTCAATCTTCCATTCCATTCTGACACAGAATATTTCAGTTTTAATGTGGACAAAGCTGGAATACCAAGGAGGGCTTCAGATAATCTACTGTGGGCATCCTATTAAACTGAAATTCACAGCATGGAACCTGTTTCTTACAAAGTCTGGGATATAGGTGGCTCTGAGAAGGGTGAATCAGAGCATTGATCACCATCCATGGCAAGAAATTTTCTTCAGACTGCTCACTAAAGATACCATTATACCCTTGTCCCTGTGCTGACTGCAGGGAGTCTTGCAGGTCTGCAGAGTGGGTGGTCTGGCTTACTCATCACCCTTGTGTGTTCATGCATGAAACCAGAGCAGCAAACACTGCTATAAAGGACCTGCCCAAAGTGTCAGAGGGAACCTAGGGTAGAACTGGCAACTACACTTTCATCTCTTAAGCCCCACTGCATGCCTTAGCCTGAAGACCATCATTCCTCACAAATAGTTACATCTGATGGTCGAATGATGTAAGTGAAACCGCCTGAGAGAGAAGGTGAGATGCTGAACGGCCTCAGACTGACACAGCCCTGTTGTACAGTTTCACTGAAGTGCTGCACTGGAGGCAGAGGGATCCAGGTGACTGAGGTGTGTGTGCTGGAACTGACCACCTAAGCAGCACAACACACGGTTTAAATGCATAGTGTACTGCTCCTAAAGGACCTTGGTTTGACATTACTGAGGATGGACACCATCCTCCTGCAGAGAGACCAAGTGAAGGTCCTGACTATGGCCAGTCTACCCCAGCTGGCTACAACTGGAGATTTGGCTCACATAATGCATTATTTTCCTTTCTCTGAGTTTCCTGTCACAGGAGATCTACACTTTGTTTTAGCTGCAGGGCTAGCTGTAGCTGCCTTTAAACTTCAGAGGGGATGAAGGCAAGACAGGATTCTCTTCTTGGAAAGTGCCTGCAGCAACTCCACCCTCTGAGCTGGCTTGATGCTATCTGCAGTCATTTAAGTAGACATTGAATGAGTAAAGACTGTTATACATCAACCATGCACTAAAAGATAGAGCAGTAATGGTATTTTACTTCACTGCCAATGTCTTGAACTGTTTTTCCTGAGTTATGCTGGTCACAGGACACATCTCCTTGAAAATAGTCAGACACAAAGCTGTTACATTTGTGATTCACACTCTCAGCTAACTCCACAGTCATGTCCAGATCCAAGAGTATTAATCTGGACTGTTTGTAACTGGCCAAGGTTATCTGAGACACCGTCCTCTGACAGTGATTCATTGAGAGATAAGGACAGACCTGGATGCAGACAGTTTGCAGGTAAGGGCTGTGGTGCTGTCTTAAGTCAGGCTGAGCTCAAAAGTACAAATGCTGAGGATAGAATGGCGAAAGGTTTTTTCTACACTGATCATCCAGTGCCAGGAAGAAAACATTGGTGACTTTGCCCCTATTAAATGGAGTGGCTGAACTAAGTAGGTTGGGTGGAGCTTGAGCTACTATCCAGAGCCATTTCTCATTGGATGGTCACGTTTCAAAGCAGCTGGGGTCAATAAAAAATGATAACTTCTGTTATCTGATAGAAGTTGAATAACTTCAGTTCCCTTTGGGCAAGTGTGTGCCACCAGTGCTAACATCTGCAGGTGATCCAGCTGGCTTTCCACGCAGGTAGAGGCTTGCAGCTTGTAGCTCAAACTTACCTGGGACCCCCTCAGGGCTGGAGCATTTTAGCAAGGACTTACTCCGGTTCATAAATCTGAATCTGTCAAAGGGTATTTTGAAGCAGCACAGTGAGATTGCATAAAAGTCATATGGCATCTCTTGCTGTATTGAAAGGTTATCTCAGCTGGAAAGCTCTGACTTGGTGCATTTTCAATTAATATACTTCTGTACAAGTGATATAATATTCCACTAGTCTAATTTTCTACAGAGACTGGTATCTTTTCAAGGAAGTTTGAGTTCAACATTAAGAGAGATTGCTGCCTGTCTTTATTATCACTGCATTCTGACTAGGCAGACTGAGCACCAGAGAGACATCAGAACCAAGTGACCACGCCAGAGAAATGGAGCCAATCATAGTTTAAGGTCATATCAGCTGAATAGAGACATCTAGAGAAGAGGCACAAAACCTGCTTATCATGTTATCACTTCTTATCAGACTGGGATTTGCTTTGATGCAGCAACTCAGTTCATCACAGCAGCCAATGGTGCAGAAAGCTTGGGGAACGTGGGGAGAGTCACATTAGCCTAGAAAGGTCTTAAAATGAACCAGTGAACCCAGAAAAGGAGAATGACAAATGAAGGAAGTGCAATATGGAACACAAACAGTTTGCATGGTCTTTTGGAGAATTATATTTACTGAGTAATCTTGGTTATCTAATGTACTTGGGCAGGGCACATCTCTTATTACGTGTCTGCACAGCAGCTGGATAAATGGCACCTAAATATCATTGATGATAATTTTATATTAATAACCACAGACATAAAAGCAGTAGCAGATGAGGTCTTCATGCAAGGAATCTTTTATAACAGCAACTGGCAAAGTTCAAAGCCTGTTGTTCACAAGGATTCAAGCACCATTCAAAAGAATATATGGAAGCTGTGTAAGATTGATGTTAACTTACAACATAACTACAAAAAAGTTAAAAAGTGTACCAAAAGCATTCAGTTTAAAAACGAATGGGATCCCCCTCTATAATGGAAAGGAAATAAATCTTTTTCAGTGATTTTGGAAAAAAAAATAAAGATTACTTTTTTCTGATAAAGGGAAGTTTGGTAGTTCTGAATTGTGAATGTTAACACAGAATATTTTAAGTCCAGTAAAGAACTTTGATGACCAGAGAAATGCCAGATAATTTTTATCACATAAATGTAATGGCAGGAAGTATCAAAAATATGGCTATTTTGGATTATTTTCTTGGCTTTGTACAACATAATTTGTAGAGAGTAGCTATCAAAGGATGTTTCAGAAACATCACAAGAGCAATATCTAAGCTCATTTGTTGATCTGTAGTAGTGAACAAGTGTGGTTATATATTTATTATGTGGTTTTCTAAATGTGGGAAAAGCTTTCCTGGGTTTTCAGTAGGTGAAGAGTTGTAGTTCCTATGCAGAGATTTGTCCAATCCCTTGACAGAGTTTTCCAGCTTTCAAAGTAATTCCTGCCTAAAAACTTGTGGTAGGTACCAAGAGGAGACAGAGACTCAACTGAGGGGTTTGAGTCTTTAGTACTAAGGTTTAAAATTGAGAAACTTAACATTTATCATCCTCATCCTTCCAAAATCCAATGTACCCACATAACAAACTGCATCGTTCTCTGATCTGCTGGTTTAAAGAGAAAAACACCAATCTGAATGCAAGATTAGATGTAAAACACATTCTAAATATAACACTGTGTCTATCGCTGTCCTGTGTAACAGAAGAAATAAAGTAGTGCTTGGGTGATCCTCTGAAGACAATCTAGGAAGATGCTTTGTAAGAAGGGGAGCTAGATGATGGAATATCCAGCCATTATTTCAGGATGCCATCGGCCTTCTTGGCCACCTGGGCACACTGCTGCCATGTGTTCATCCACTGTTGACCAGCATCCCCAGGTCCTTTTCTGTTGGGCATCTTCCCAGCCAGTCTTCCCCCAGCCTGTAGTGTTGCAGGGGGTTGTTGTGACCCAAGTGCAGGATTCAGCACTTGGCCTTGTTGAACCTCATAAAATTGGCCTCAGCCCATCCATCCAGCCTGCCCAGATCCCTCTGCATACCCTCTGCCCTCCAGCAGATCAACACTCCCAGACAACTTGGTGTCATCTGCAAATTGCCTGAGGGTGTCTTCAGTCCTCTCATCCAGATCATCAGTGAGTGTATAAAACAGGACTGGCCTTAGTACTGACCCCTGGAGAACACAGGTTGATTGGCACTGAGAAGCAGTGGCAAAACAGGCCAGTGCTCCTTTATTAATGGCACTGGCTTCCCCCCAGGCAGATACAGGAAACACTGGCATCAAATGCAGTGCCCTCCTGCATCATTTAAAAACCCAGCTCAGATGATGTAATGGGTATATAGCAGTGTCTGTGTACCTGTTCCCAGGCATATGACAATCTGTCCATCCATAGGAGTTGTAAGGAAAGCCCTCTCTCTGGCTCTATGTCCCCTGCAGAGCAGAGGAGGGTTTCTCTGGTGACACGAGCAGACCTGCCTTGCCCAAGCCATAAAGTCAGGGCTCATGGCAGGGGTCAGCCACCAACACGCAGCATGGCTTCTATCCCTGCCTTTATATCTGGATTTCCTTCAAGGGCATGTTATAGGCATATCCCCTTTTGGTCCTGACAGTCAGGACATCCCCCGTGTAAAACCAACCCAACAATGAGGGAAAGGGAGCTTTGACACATGGTGGGCGGCTGCCAAACCTGCCCCAAAGCACAAAGAGGAGGTTGTACAGTGGGATTTTCATGGGAGCCACCCTCAGCTTCAGGCCAAGGGATAACCCCCAAACACACAGAGAAGGATTTTAGATAACTAGAGTTATAATTCCACATATCTGTGCCTTATTCACCACGAACAGTTCCAGTCGCTGGCTTTTCCTGGCGTTGGTATAGATGACAAGTAGAGGCAATGCAGAGCATTGCCATAGAGGCAAAGCATGATTATGCTGCACGGGAGGTGCTGGAGAGAACACTCCTCTCCCAGACTGAGGACTGACATAGTCTCACACCATATAATGACACACACAGATCACCAAGTCAACTTGAGCTGGAAAGATATGAAAGATTCCTATTTCCTCATTGTGCCTCTGCTTGTGATTTAAAACACTTCAAATAGCTCTTTACTCTGATCATATTTTTCTTACTCTAGGTTTTCCTGCATGTACTTGAGCCCTGGAAATGATGTGTTCAGGTTTTTCAATTTTTTACTAGCAAGTAAGTGTTAGCCCATGGATTTACATTTCAGTTTGAAGTTAGGCTCTTAACTTTTAGATACTGTGGAAATGGAATCTCCTAACATGGTCCAAGTGTCCTACACAGAGCATCAAACTGCTTCTCTGGAAGTGAAGGCATGTGACAGCCCCGAGGAGTTTTGCCTCTGAAGAGCAACGGCTTCATTCCCTGTTTGCTGTATCAGATGCTTGATCCATTGAGGGATTATAGAAGAGATAAGTGACTTGCTCAAGGCACATTAGAATCTGAAAGACAACACGTCTTTTATGCAATTAATTTGCTTTCAGACAGCTAATAAACACTGGTAAATATTGGCCCAAAGAGAGCAATAAAATAAGCATTGTGATTTGAACTGTAAATTTTTGACTACTGTAAGCCTGCAGGACTGAACCATTTGCCAGCTAACATCCCACTGACAATTTGGAAAGTGCCATATGATTGATTCAGTGTAGAACAGTTTCTTGCAATGTATTCATCCTTCATTTTTCTTCTTCTCAAACACATTTTTGTAACAACTTCAATAGAAGCTCATCATGTATCATGAAAACAAGGAAATATGCATGGCCTGTGAAATGCACTGTTCCTTTTCACTGCAAAACTGCTTTTGACAGTAACACCAGCATCACTCTGGGTTAATATAGTGAGTGATTACACCCACAGGAATAACACACTTTGTTTGAAGACAGCTGTGGCAAGTTGTCTGAGCTCTGCTCTTTGTGCATGCCAAGTCTCATGGTGACACAGCATACAGCCAACAATTTTGTGGTTTGTTCCCTCCCTCCGGGATATCCAGCTCCTGGCTGCAAGCAGGGACTTGACCACTGCAGGAATCTAGGTCCCATCTTGCAGCATTGTAAGTGAATTCCCAAAAGTTTCCTGGGTTGTAGCAATATAGAATGAAGCCTTTAAGATGCAAGGCAATTGTGCTCATGGGCCTGGAGGTTAAAGACCTGTACCACACCCTGTCCTCTACCACTGACTTTCTCTGAGCTGGAATACAACGTGGCATCTCTAATGACTCATGGTGTCCAGCCCATCTTTGGCCTTTTGGCCCACCCAAACTACTTTAGCTCTCACCCGACTTGGCTGTAAGGGCTTTAAACATAAAGCTATTTTCTTGCAATTCAGCAACTGAAACAATTTCAGATATCTGCAACATCAGACTTCTGTACTACAGAGCAGAGCCCTCGGGAGCTCCTACTGAACCCAGCACGTTGCAGGCCACCCTCTCTAGCCATGGAGAACACCAAGCAGACAGACACTGTTATCCCAGAGCAGGTTACAGCAACACAGGGGTAAATACAAAGTGCCTCAAAGAAGCACCCAGTCTTCCTCAATTTGATTTTGTACTAGCCCCAAACCTTGCAGAGCCATTGAAGTCAAAAGGGCAGTATGGGACATGTAGAGCGTATTGTGAGACACTTGGAATATACTGATTTGCCCAGAAGGCAAGACAAAATGGAGACTTGTTGAAGCTAGCCAGTGTGGCAGCTGCCTTCTCCTCACAACACATGGTCGATACAATAAGGCTTCTGTTTGAGAGTAAGAGAGAGAAAAAATAGGAACAAAGTCTGAAAACATATAAATTGAGAAGCTTCTCAGGAACCAAGCTGTGTAAACAGAGAATTTTTATTATCTCTAATTGCAAATAGAAGGAAGAAATTGTTATTTTGGTGGAGGTATGCATGCAGATACAACCAGAAAGACCAACTAAGCAGAGAGAAGTCCCAGAAGTGTTGGAAAAGCATGAACTAGACAGAGAAGTGTAGACTGCAGACTGGAGGCTGGCGTTACAAACACCAACACAGGTCCCGCTACCTCTGGCACCCCAGCGTCTGTGTTGGTCACCAGGTTTTGTTTTGTTTTGACTTGCTGGGGTTTTTTTAATTTAAATTAGTCAAGAGAATTGTATTGCAGAACTGCCTGACTCTTCCCTGTCCTGGTGACTGCATGAACATGCCCTCCTCAGGCCAACCTGTTTCAGGCTGCATTTGACATGTTCCCCTGAGAAGCTGAGGACAAGCAAAATCTGCTAAGTGATGTATCATCAGGGACATCACTTTATTAGGGAACATCACATTTTGGAGTTGAGGTACTTTGGTATGTTTCTCAAATAATACCCAATCACTTATATCCCCATTCATACTGATCTGGATGAGTCCTTGTATCAGTATCCCTGTATCATCACCTTCGCTGCCGCCCCAGTAATGGTACTCCTGCACTTTTCATTCCCAGGCCTCCAAACGTACTCAAAAGCTGGAGGTGGCTGTGAAGTGCATCAAATCAACTCGGCCTCACCAAGCCACTTTTTAAGCTGCTCTGGCCTTTCCCTCAGAGAAATCACAACCGCCTTTCACAGACTTCCCCACCCAGGACAACATCTTAGAAAGGGAGTTTCCTCTGATACAGACTACCATAGAAAATATAGTCACTACTGTACATAAAAAGAAACATATAAAAAACCACATGGAACTAGGATGGAGGAAAAACTCCAATACATCCCACTTCATTATGTTAATTTTATTCTTTGCATAAGAGAAAGTCAGTCAGATGAGCTTGTCTAGAACATCCTGCAAGCAAACGGCTCTTGAGTGGCTTTCGAGGACCTTGTCCCAGTCAGCAGCTGCGTGAAGTGAGATCTGGAGAGTAAATGGTTCCCTAAATGGTTTCCCCGATGGAAATGGAGTCTTCGCTTAACGATGCTTGAAGCTACCGTCACCTAGAGTGGCCAAAACATGATTTTTGGATCTGTGGAGTTGTTTGAGGGGGTGGTTTTTTGTACTTAATGTTTGTCAGTTTACAGGTTTATACTATTCTGGCAGGTTCATTTGCTTGCAAGGGCATTGAGGCCACTGCCTGTGATCCGTGGGGTGCACTGTAGGTCCTTTCCCCTCCTACACTCTCCACTGCCTCCTCAGAGCACAGCACAGCTGGAGTTATGATCTCACACACTTTGTGTCATGCCAGGAATCGGGTACTGCCACGCTAAGCGTGGCTGTGCCTAATGCTTAAACATTCCCCGTCCTTTGAGAGGGAAGTCATGTACCACTATCTCACTCCTGTGGTTGAGTTTAGGCCACTCTGCAGAAGAAAAAGTGACATTTCAGGAGAAAAAGTGACATTTCAGGAGGACAAGCAAGACACCTGCACAGGAGCCTGACACTGTAGCCCAGGAGTGAAGTAATTTCCCTGAGAGAAGTGGAGGGTTTCCGGTATGGCTTGTATCGATCTGCAATCCTCTGAACGTGGTCTGCAGGACTGGGGAACAAGGAAGAGGGACTGGACTTGTAAGTAGTTACTTTAGTATACCCTTTGCATACCATATCTGTGGTTAAAAAATGGAGAGGATACAGCATGTTCCCAAGAAGAGGTCATTTGTTTTGAGAAGCCCTTGCAAAGCTGGAGGCAGGTCTGACAGAGGTCTTGATAAACACTGAGAGGACTCCTGTCCCACTTCTGAAAGTCAAACTTGTGCACTTGCACAAAGCCAAGGGACTGAAGCTGAAACTAAGGATAAGAGGCTCTGAGCTGTGCAGTGCAGGTCAGGCTGGGTGGTCTGCAACATTCATCTAGCCTTCAAAACCTGTGAGCATGTTTAAGGAGAAAGGTGTAATTAGGGTTTGTCCAATTAATTGCAGAGAAGCAATGATGATGATAATTGTAATAACACCTCGATCTGCTGCTCAGAGACACCCAGCATTGCTTGCTATGACAACCCACCTCGGGAGCCAGTTAATGCTGAACTGACCCACAGCAGACTTACGTGATGGCAGAGAGGCCACAAATGGCCTCGTGCCCCAGGTTCCTTCATGACGTCTTTCCTTGTATCCACTGGATCAATTTTATCTGAAATGTTTGCTGCCCCTGAGCAGTGAGAAGGAGGCAGGAATGCTAAAGATAACTCTGTAAACAGAGAAGGCATGGAAGGGTCAGAGCCCAGGAAATCTGAGCCCAGGATCAATATGTTGTCTTAGCTGAGCATATGAACGAATAGTATCTGAGGGACAGACATCACCAAAAGAAAAAAAAAGGTGTTTTCTTTCTTTAAGAGAAACCACAGATGACTTTTTTGCCTGCATGAACAAAAGAGCAGATTCCTGGGAAAATCAGGAAATAATAATAACAGTTATGATAGTAATAGCAGTACTATTATTCCAACTAGTAATAATAATTATAATGGTAATAGTAATCCAGACATGCCCCTACAGAAGACGCAAGCAAGGTGTGGGTTCAGTTGCCTGTTGCCTTTGGAGCTGAAATGCAGTGTCTTTTCAGGGATGTCCCATGCAGACTGCAAGGGCTTGCACAATCATAAATGCTGACTTTCTGCAGTACCCAAACAAGCTTCCCTGTTTCCTGACATTTGTACCCCCCTCCCCTTTATCCCCCTTTGTTGCTTTTCCTTCCCCTTGCAGCTCCCAGCTCCCTGACTGGTTTGGATCCCAGGCTCTAAACCCATCTGTGATTAAATGGTCAGTGCCAGTATCATGTGAGGTGGGAGAGGCTGCAGGGGCCAGGGAAGGTATGCCTGATGCCATCCAGTTTGGGGTGCAGCATTGTCCCTGCAGGGAGAGAAGGGGGCAGAAAGAAGAGTGGAGCATCAAGGCTGGAGTTTCCTGGTCTCATCATGGTGGGCTGCTTTGGGCCTCATCGAGTAAAAAGGGCTCACGTCTGGAATCGGTGCATCACCCTCATACGGCCAGAGAGCAAAAGACTTCATTCAGGAAGAAGGCACATTCAAACATCTGACATTGCCTCTCCAGGGGAGAAATGGGAAACACAGGGATACTTTAGATCAGGCACTTGTTTCATCTGTTGAAAACTGTGGGTCTTCCTCTGGAGGAAAAGGATCTCATTCAGGGTATTAAAAACAGTCTTACTGCTTTTTAAGTCATCTGGAGGCAAATAAACCTGTACTTCAATAAAGATTGAAGGTTGCCAGTGCAGAAACCATGAGACCATGGATGGCAAAGAGGTGCAAGGAAACCCAACCCTGAGATGTTGGGCTGTTTGGTTCCACAACGGCAGCAGCCGCGCTGCTCAGAGAGCATCCAGGTGATTCCAGCCCTGGGAAAATGGGGACGTTATAAGCTTCTGTGTAAAAGTAGCGTCTATCTTTGCTTCCCTTTTAACAAGATTAGTCTTGCTTTTCTCTCCCTCTTTCTTTTTCTGTCTGCTGGCCACCTCCGTGCTCTCCCACTAATGTGATTAGCGGTGCATGGGGACCATACTGGCAGCAACTGTCACAAAGATCTTTGCTTACTTGAGTGCACCTCTTTCCTCAATGAAACATCTTGTGTTTATGGTCACAGGGGGTATTGTTAACTCCTGGATTCGAATAGAAAGGGATATTTACGACCCTCCCATAAAAGCTGATTCAGGGAGACATTTAGGAAAGAAAGGGACAGAAGACAGATGTGTTTCCTACCACAGATGCTGAGGAGGTTCAATTGTTCTGCATATGTAATGACTTTTTATGGTTCCTTACAAACACTTTCCACACTGCTAGAAAGGTGCCAAAGTCAAATACGTTTAGTTGCTTACAGAAGACAATTTAGTGGCCATACAGGACACTACAACTTTATATCTTGTTAAATATATTGGAGATGGACATCACTACATATGCAACATTAAGGGGAATCTCTGTCTGCACCGAGTCATGGCTGCCTTGCTGCCTTCCCCACTGCAGCTCTACTTTCATTTAACATTTCCTGAGGCTTTCAGAGCATGTTTACTGTCATGCCCACATTTAGGTTAACACTTTAAGCACCTATTGATTTTTTTTCCAAGCGAGGCACGTTATTAGTGTTACATTGACAGCTGCAGCTTGTGTCTTCCCAAAACAGCAGAAAAAGAAGCTTAACTCTTCCTAAATGTGCAAACAAATAAGTACTTGTAGGTGACAGGACCGGAAAGGTTGCTGGATTATAGGTCTGAAGAGAACAGATGACCAGTGACTAAAGCTTAATTACAGGCAAGAGAGGAGAAGGAAGATGGCAAATTGCTATGTTATCCTAACAGCAGCCAGAGGATACTTAGTTACATGATGCTTCTGCCCGGGGCTGGCAGGTTTTACTCTCTGATGTAAGCTCCTCTGGGGGGACAAGAGGTTTTAAGGTGAGTGTATAGGAGGAAGTATGCATCTCAGGTGGTGAAATGAGCTTGTGACTATTTACAGCAGTGGAAGATCTGGACGAAGCCACCATCTCTCATTCCTCTGTGTTCCTGTGACAGAAATAAAGACATTTCCCAAGAAGTCTTATGTAAAAATGTTGTCCGTAAAGCAGCTGTGCAGTGAGATGTCGGCAGTGAAATGCAGATCATCCCAGCTGCATCTGCTATCCTCTCCCTGTCATCCAATGGATCAAGACTGACATTGACTGAGGACAAAGTCCTCCACATGCAGAAGAAATGGAAAAGATTGGCAGCATGAGATCATTAAGGAACTTGTGCACCTCCTTTTGTGCTCAAACACAAATATTTCCATCTGATCTGGGGGTTTGCAGCATAACAGAGATAAGGAAGTTTTCATTGGGACTGGTTCACACTTTTACCAAGTTATCTGTGAACTTAAATCCCAGACAGGATAGGCTTAAGTTAGGAGTGGATGGATATTTTTTAAATGCCCAGCTTGTTATAATTAAGAGCTGAACTGCCATTATTTGGGCGGTGTCATCAGGGTGACTGTGCCTGTCAGACTGATTTCCTGCAGTGTGCAATTCTGCATGGGAACATAAAAAAAAAAGGGTTCCCTCTGTAAACAAGTCATTTCAAATGATTTTATATCAATTGATACATTTTTGTCCAACAGTTGGGGTTACCAATATCACTCCTGCATTTCTATGTCATGAGTGGCCATTCATTACCCTGGGAAAATGTAATGTTCCCAGGTGGAGAAGTTTTCTTTCTCAGGTAAATAATTAATAATGAAACTACAAGCTGCTGCTTGTCTCATATGCTCATACAGCAAATGGTACTTTCTTTGGCTGTGAATGAGCAAGGTAAAAACCTCACAGGGTAGATGGCATGTCTGCAAAAGCCAAACCTCACTTGCTAGAAAAATCTGGGCTAAAATGACTGGGGAACAGCCAACTTTACTACAAGCTGGAGTAAAGAAGATGTTATGACTCACAGAAATCCCTGCGCAGGGGAAGGTAAGCTCAGCCACAGGAATCTCCTCTCTCAGGAGAACTCAGGTGTGCTCCATTCAGATTTCCTCTGGCATGGATGGTGGGCATCCATGCTGTCCTGGGATTTACCATCTGAGTAGTGGGGGAAAGAAGAGTTTGCAGTCCCCCTGCCACGTGTAGCTGAAGTGAGACACCAGTGGACCTGGAAGGAGGTGAAGGCCCATTGCAGCAATGATAAGGCTTCCTCCTGCCAGCCACACAGCACTGCTGCTTAATGTAAGCTTCGTTAATGTTCAACTGCCTTGGGAGAAAATAAATTCTGACACATGTTTCTGGTTTCCAAGGTTCTTTCATTATTTCTCAAATGGTAGCATCTTACCTCATCCTCAAAAATGCTGCATTTTCATTACCAACCATTCTCACCACATGCTTTGCAGGCCAGAATCCTGCCGTTAGGTCTGGTACCAACTTCATTGACTTTTTAGGAACAAATCTGTTTATTTGAGAATATATTTCTGTATTTCCTTCCTTTTGATGTGAGCAGGAGTGCTACATTATAAAGTACCTTCTGATAAGGAAAAGCCTTGGCCATCAGCCCAGGAAACGTGACACTAGTGATATCAGTGACAGGAGCTTTTCATGCATCTGCTGGTTGTATCTTTGCAAGGAGGATACCACAAAGGGTAGCGCTGGGCAGAGATAACCAAGCTGCTCTGGAGCACGTCAGCTCAAGCACTGAAAGCTATTAAGACCATGGTGTTTCTGTGTTTGACCACGGACCCCTTCCCACCAGCCACTCAAACTCATTAGTGCCCTGTCCAGGCAATGGGCATGACCCCTGACAATGCTGGCTGTAAGAGCAAGCTAGCAGTTATCACCTTGCACAGATCATCCTTGTTTTAATTCTTGTAGATTTTTGAATCCCAGCTCTCTGCTGCTCCAGTCATTTCCTTCACTATGTCTGAGCCCAAGATGAGGCCTTGCATGCTAGGGGAGGGACACAGTCAGGCCATAAAGGGGGAATGCTGTGAGTGGTGAGGAAATGAAGCCAGGAACACTGAGAGTTCTTGGCCATAAAAAACATGCTGCAGGCTGTGTCTTGCTGGGTGATGTTAATTCCCAAAGTTTTTTTCCCTAGTTGTTGTCATAAAACCTTAGTGTAACCACCTATGAGCTTCAGAAGTTGCGTGGGGGAGGGGGTATATGTACAGATCCCATTGTTAGAGCCTATAGAGCCTCTTCTGCTTAAACTAGCTTGCACTGGTATGGCTTTGCTGGGCTTAGTGCGATGGTCAACCAGTCAGATCCCAGGAATTAATCATCGTTTTCTTCCTTGAAAACAGATGATGCTGCTAAGAGAATTTTTGAAAAAGGTGGTCTGTGTTGGGCTCCAAAGCCTTGCTCTTTCATTCCTCTCGTTAGGGACCAGGCATCTATTTAGCAGGACTGTTTCAACTGGGAGGCAGAGCTGCAAGCTGCTGGCCAACCAATGGACTGAAACACAGAAAACAAACAGATGAACACAACCAATATGAACTTTGACAAGGGCTACTGCAGTCTCAACACATCACTGTGCATGCATACTTGACATGGTGCTTTTAGAGTATGGCAAATATGTAAATGTGCCTCTGAACGAATGCCTAATGATTTAACTGGCCTCCCTGCTTATCATCAGCTAATTGATGTAATCTGTCCCTCTGCCAGCAAACCATTCCCAACTTGATTGCAGCTCCCCATCCCTGTCCCAGTGACATCCCTCCTGGGCAATGTGCAACTTAGCAGGTGTTTGACACTTGACACTTGACAATTCCAGCATCCCCTCCTGCCCTGCCATGGGCAGGGATACCTTCCACTAGATTAGGTTTCTCAAAGTCCCATCCAACCTGGCCTTGAACACTTCCAGGAATGGCACAAGCAAAGGCAGTAGGCAGGACTGAGGGGCAGCATGGTCAACAGGAAAGATGCAAGAGAGAAAGGATGTGGTCCAGATGCGCTAATTACAATTAAAAGCCATAAAGAGAGCTAGTTCTCTCAATGAGAAAATTTCTCCCCAGAGCCTGAGCTGAATAACGCAGCCCTGCACTCCGCCAAAACCTGTTACAGCAGGGAAAAGCAGCATCCTCTGAGGCAGACGGTGTATTTAAGAGAGCTGGCACAACACCCATCAGAGGGATGGCAGCTGCTCCCTGTGGGGCAGAGCAACAGCTTGCAGGTGGGCAGAGAAGATGGAGCAGAACGTAGAGAGCCAAAAAACCCAATGAGTAAATCTGGTTGATGACTTGTCAACCAAGTTGCTTGTAGTCACAGACTTAGTAATAGATATGAGGTAGAATTGTGAAAAACATTTTGTTTTGCTGGCTTGATGCAGAGTCAGAGAAGGACTTCATTTTTCTCTCTTCACCATGATGGAGAGATGAAAACTTTTCAAATTAAACAGAAAAGTGGTTTTTTTGGAGTTCTTTGAAGAAAGCACATGTTTGTGTGCATGAAGAAAGTGCATGTTTGCTCATCTTCCAGCAGTTGGAGGGTATGATGGACTACATCGTCACAGAGAGCTTTCTGTTTCATTACATTCAGAATTAGTTCTTTAAAGTAAAGGTTGACCCTGGTTATGTGTCACAGTCAGCACTGTGAGCCAGTCACAGGCTTTGGACCCAGCTCTAAAGTGATTAAAGTGACTTGTGTGAACTAACTTGTCACTCACAGGGTCACAATCGATTAGCCATGACCAGAGTAACACCTTCAGATGAGAGGGTAAGGGAGTACCATGCACTGCTAAGATACTTGCACTGTGTTTGTAACACAGCCCAGTGAAAGACTAGAATCCCTACCGTACCAAGGGCTGGATGAGCATGTAGAACAGCCTCTTGTCCCCGATTTTAGTATGTAAATTTATGAATAGGCACAAAATGTGGGTGAATTTTTCACCCATAAATGGCCAAAGGGAGCTGAGAGAATCTGGAAAGAGGAACACATAACAAAATGAATAAAGCTGTGTGTGGTAGAGATTGACCATAATCAGATAACAATTGTAGGGAATTCTTTGTTTAAATTATAAGCCTACACAAAAGCATTTTTGTTTCTTTCATGACTGCATTATCCTTGTACTCCTTCCACGCCCTTCTCTGTGGTAGCTCATTACATCCACTCATGTCACCTTAGCTTTACTAGGGATATGGGAAACAACCAGGATGCTAATGCTGAGTTCCTGTATGGGGCTGCAAGTATGAACAAATCATCAGGTAGAAAATGTCCAAAGAACGATATCACCTGATAGAAAGAAATTGTTCTGTGGGAACAACAAAAGAAAAATTTTGGCCTCTACTTTCAAAAGAAAATCAGAGGCTAATCCAAATGTGTAGATTGATCCCAAACAGATTGCTTTGCTCTGGGGTGTTTTGTAGTTCTGATAGCGCTGGGTTTGTTTCCATTCTGAGTCAAACCAAACTTTGCCATTGGAACTTCCCGACAGAACTGGAGTTCAAGTCCTTTCTCCTCTAAGCACAGCTTGGTATGCTTCAGTCTGTCTCTACTTGCTCTGAGCTAGGGTGCTGCTGGCAGCAGTCAGCTGGTTCAGTGCAGACCTGGTGTGGTGATCCCCTCCCCACACCTCCAGACAGCCTCATGGCGCTCTCCCACAGGTACCTCCCTACTCATGCCATGAAAGCAGCACTCTGATGGGCTGCTGTGCACCCCACATCCATTTCAGGTTCTTGGAAGTGATTTCTGCTCCTGGCACAAGGTGACAACCCTGTCTTTTGACCACAGGGTAACCTTATGGCATAAGAAGAAGACCTGGCTTTGAGGGCTCTGTGGTTGGGACGCAACTACTTTGCCCTGGGGTCCATCCCTGAGCAGTGTGGGTACAGCCTAAGGCATCCAAAATCCGTGTCTCCTCTCTGCTTGCAGTTCAGATATGATCTCTCTCTACCCTGGGGTAAATGGCCTCACCTCTGGGCCTCTAGCAAGAGAATTCCTTCCTACCCAGAAGTGCTAAGAGACTTGGACAATGCTTGGGAAGGCTACATGAAAGCTATGGCAGCTACCTTATCTCCCACTTTATAAACTAACAAGTGTATGGAAATTACCCAAGGAACAACATCTGCTAAGTAACCTCATTATCCCTTTCTTTGGGGAGTTTACTGTAAATAGGCAGGATTTGGATCTTAATTTGCTGGGAAGTGCAGTAATGTAATTAGCTAGACTGATAACAAGCTGAGTTGTGTGAATTCTTCAGAGAAGGAACGTGAGAGACAAAGAGGAGGAAGAAAAAAGTAATGCTTCCTTTGCCAAGAAATTAAATGTTTTCAATACATTATTGATATAAAATTATGGAAGAGTTTTGTTTTGGTCAGAGGGAATGCCATACACAAGTACTTTCTTACTTAAAAAGGACACAATTTATACAATTTCTAGAATCCTTTAGTTATTTTTTTAAAAATAAAATTCATGCATATTTTGAAACAAAATACTTTGATTATTTTTATTAATATTTTTTTCCTAACAGGCATCTCCCTTGTCCTGAATTTTAACTTGTTTGGCTAAAGCAGTTCAAAAAAAGCTTGGACATCTCCCAACAAAGAGCCCCACCTGCCCACTGTCCAGCCAGGGTCAAGCTCTGCCTGTGTTTGACCGACCCCCTGCATTTTCTGCGAGGCACCACAAAATCTTCCCAAACCCAAACCTTGTCAGTGATCCAAGCAGCCTTTTTGCTTGGCGCTGCTATCACTGCTCCCAAAAGCTTTGCTGAGGACCATGCAAAGCTCCGGCATTGTGAACATCATGAGGCTCAGCCATGCACATCCCTGGGAGAGGGGCTGCCTACGCCAGTCTTGGTGGCCAGCACAGGCTTTCGGTGTCTTGTGAAAGGGATTTTCATGGCACAGAATGATGGGCACGTTTCTCTTGTCACTAGATGGCCCTATCTGCTTTCACTAAACGAACACGGTTTTCCTTTTACAGCCCCAAGTCAGCAACATCCTTACAGCTGTGTACTTGCAAGGTCACCAGCCACAGCTGGGAATGGAAATCGCTGGCAGGTGGAAAAATTCACCTTGTTTTTTTTGATGTTTTTCATTATGTTTTTGGTAATTTCCCTGAATATAATGGACACTGTTGCAAGAAACCTCATGCTTTGAGATCTGTGTGAAATGGTACCCTTGGGGAAAAGTTGGGGGTTTTCCACACCTCAGACTCCTCTAGCAGCTATTGCACTTCAGCTTCTGTGCAGATTTAAACCAAAAAGGGAGAATTTGGGTGACTGCTGGACATTTAACTTGAGTGCATGCTGGTGGAAAGACAGGGACTTCCCTTCTTAGGTCCTTCATTATGTCGTGGGAGACAAAGAGAGACTGTTTCCCAGCACACTCCTGAGATGACATAAAGTTGTAGGAATGATGCTTTGCAGGTTCCCTGTGCACTACAAGCCACCTCCAGAGTCACCTGGCACCTGCCCAAGGGATTCTGCACCCATGCCAGCAGCTGCCATCCTGTCCCATGCTCACCCCCTGGCGCCTGCTTCTGTGTGGCATCCTCTTGAGGGCTGCAGCTTCAAGGCACAAATTTACCTTCTGAAGATGCTCTTCCTCAGGTCCAGGGAGCTCACTGCCACAGCCCACGCACAGCAGCCTGGGGAAAGGTCTGGGTTGATGGGGGCAGTGGGTTGCAGGGAAGCCATCCCATCAGTGGTGGTGGGACACTCTCCTGGGATTTTGGCTTCTGTGAGGTGGAGCAGGCAGGCAGCTCTGCCTGCTGGAGCAGAGTGTTGGTCTTTAATGGAGAGGACACCAAACCCTGGCTGTGTGGCAAGCAGAGGACATGCACTGAAGCCCTTTGGATGTCTGATGCTTCTAACCCTTACAGTGAAAGCTGCATTGTCATGTTTTGGATGTCTCAGAGTAACTAAAAACCAACTCCAGGTCTGACTCTGAACAAGCAAGTAGATCAGGTTGTTGCTTTCCCCAGGAAAAAAAAACTGTACTGTTAAAAAAACCCACAATATACTCAGGGTCTTCACTGGCTTTATTGCCTTAAGGCTGAATATTTTATCGACTGCTTGATCTCTCAAACATATTCAAGGGATGTTTGAAGCAAAATCCCTGCCTGGAAAAAGTTACTATCTGAGGATAGAATCCAAGGCCAAGAAAGACTGGGAGCATTTCTCTACTGATTTCGAAAGAATTTGAATCAGGCCCTGAGGAATTAGTCCGGCATCTCTTCCTCACATCGGCAGCTGCTGTGCTTTGAGAATACAAACCTTGTAATAACAACTAGTTGCAGAGGTCTTTGAAAGATCACATCTTCAGCTGCACAAATGATACAAGGCACTGGTGACCAAGGTGGGAAAGGAAGCAAATTTGCTTATTTAGATAATTAACAGGCATTTGAGACAAGTGTTGCTGTCTAACATGTTACGGACAGACTAATAATTTTATCTGATGAAGCATCAATTATTACAATAATTTTATGGTCAACTAAAACAACCACCCCTCCTAGCCACTGCTGCCAGGAGAGGATGGGTAGGATTGTATTTCTCCTTCTGAGTGAGCAGACTATGAGCCATAGAAGCATCCCATGAGGCCTAGCTGAGAGAGGAAGGACTCACAGAGCTACTGTGTGGCAGCTTCTGTTGCAACTGACCTTCAGAGGATCCTTTGCTTTTATGGCCTCAGATAGCTGCAGGCACAATTTTGCATCTGCAGTTTTGGTCGGATGGATAACTGCAGTCCTTATTGACCCATGTCATATGATGCCTTGAGAGGCCAGTGCTGCAAGCACACATAGTTGTGACTCATTAGGAAAGGCACTGTTTTCAGGGCAGACATTATGCTGGGTGTTGTGTCCCTTTTGAAAATTGGCTGTGCCATGAGCCAGGGAGGAGGGATAACCCCATCAATCACAGAATCACAACAAGGTTGGAAGGGACCATCTGGTCCAATCTCCCTGCTCACGCAGGGCCATCCTAAGAGCACATGGCACAGGATTGCATCCAGACAGTTCCTGAATATCTGCAAAGAGGGAGACTCCACAACCTCTGTGGGTAATCTGTTCCAGTGCTTGGTCACCCGCACAGTAAAGACGTTCTTCCTCATATTCAGGTGGAACTTCCTCTGCATCAGCTTCTGCCCATTGCCTCTTATCCTATGGCTTCGCACAATGTCCTTCCAATAGGCAGCTCCTTCCCAGAGTTGAACTGGGGGACTGAGGAGTAATTCTGCTCACTTCAGGGGACTACAACAGTGAAATGGGGAACTGGGACCATTTTGTTTTAACCTGATCCCATCTGATCCTGTCTAATGGCTGTATGAGCTGAATGCACAGGTAAGTAAATCCTTCAGGGTGAAAGCAGTGAGACAGGAGCAGAAATGGGGTGGAAAGAGGTGTTTTCTAGAAGAGGGCTCCTCCATTACCCTATAGCCCACAGAAGGGCTGTGCCCAAGTCCTCCCTTCCTGCACCCCACCTGGAAAGAGCTCATAGTGAGCCAGCTAATGAAGTCAGGGTTTTCCCTTCTTTTCATGCAAGCCATGGAAGATAGGCAGAGATCCAAGACCCAGGCAGCAATATGAATTGACTGGCCTCAAATTCTCTAAGAAATACCTGGGACTTGGCTCTAATTTGGTCTGTATGACCATAGAACATACAGAAGATTTATTCAGACTAAGCAGATCAGGACAATCGATGGGAGGGTTGATGGGAGGCAGAGGGCTCTGCGTGCTGCTGCCCACAGATCTGCTGTGCACCTTCACCATTGCTTACATTCCATGCCTTCCACCGACAGGAGGGAAAATCAGGTAATGCAGATTTCCTGTTTCTTCTCTTCAGGGATCAGTCTATTGAGAAATTCATTAAAATCCACTGTGCTCGAGATAGAAAAACATCACCTGACAAGAAAATGCTCTTATGGAAAACAAGTTTTTGATAGCTTTACATGCTTCTTGAATGCAGGGAAAGCCAGTCAATAACATTCCTTGTGGCCTAAAAGCAGAAACATCTGTCGGAGGCGGCTTGCTGGGCTGAATATAGCAGCAGGAAAGCCCAACTGATTAACTCCATCCCCTTCCTAACATGTTTTTGTGGTTCCCAGAAATCCCTAGAAAGGGCTCCTGAGGACACTGGCACCATTACAAGCTAGCTATAATTCAGTAAACAGAGAGATGAAGAAAGCATTATCCTGACTGCAGTTCACCTCCAGCATGCAGGCTGCATAATTCACATGTACTTTATCTACCCTCCCCTAGCTGTGGGACAAGCTTGTGATTTAGGAAAAAAGGAAAAGCCCAAACTTGGATGAAGGAAGGAATAAAGCCATTGTTGTGAGGAGGAAAAGAGGGTGGGTTTGATACAACCCTGCCAGTAAACTGGAGCAGGGGGAAATGGCAGAGAAGATTTGATCAGTAATACAAAAGATGCAGGAAGCACTTCCAGTTTGGCTGGGCTGATCCTTCTCAGTGTGAACAACCACCAGGATCTTTCTCCCAAAACCTATTCTTTTCATAATCATTCTTGGATTCACCTGTATAAAAAATGCTAAAAGTACTTTGCTACATTTCACTGCCACCCTACCTTATATGTGACAGCTTAGCATGCATAAAGGAGGGACTTCTCCACAAACTGCAGGAAGTTCCCTGACAAGTACTGCCAAATTCATTGACCTTATCAACACAATTTCACAAAAACTGCAGAATATTCTGAGTTGAAAGGGAACCCACAAGGATCACTGTGTCCAACTCTTAAGCTGAGAAAGGGTCATGTGGGGATCAAACCCACAATCTCAGTGTTATTAGCACCACACTCCAACCAACTGAGCCAATCGCAGGGTCATTTCTCTACTTTCTCTGGAAAGCAGAAAGCCTTTTTTTTTTTTTTTTTTACATAAGTCTAGTCTTGTTGCAGGATTGTTGAACCACCATTGCAGTCAGGCTCCCAAAACTTGAAGGGACTGGCTCAAAATACACAAATAGTAGTTACTGTAATTCTTAAGTCTCTCTGCATCCCACCTCCACTGGACCAGCCAAGAGACCTTAGACATGGTGCCTCCAGCAGAAGCAACCTGCAACAAGTCTATAGGAAAAAGTAATCTTTCAGTTTCCAAATATTCTCATGCAGAGGAATCATTTCTGCAATCACACAGCTACTATGGAGGCACATTTAAACATATTTATCTGCGTTTTAGTACACACAGCTTAGTACACTCTCAAATAATTTTTGTGTAATGTTCATAAACACAAGATCTTTGGACTTCAGTTGTGTTGCACAGAGAGAAAATACTTACTTTTGTTTGGAGATGAAGTAAATACCACTACTTACAGCAGAACACTGGGATGGGAAAATGAAACAGCCTGTGGTAGAAAAAGCTACGTGGCCCATTCACTCAGTAGTTCTTCAGAGGAATATGAGTATTCACGGCACCATGTGAAGCCTCTCCTTGATTGATACTTAATTCCAAGTAGATCCTGCTAGCTTAAAGAAATCATTTTAATCAGAGTCTGAGGGATTTATTACCCTGTGGGGATTTCGTGTGCGTGTGAGGGAGTTCTGTGTTGTTGTTTTGTTTTTTCTTGAGAGAATGAACTACCTCATTTTCCTGGGTTTTTGCTCCCTTTCAGTTTACACATTATTAACATTTATCAATTGAAGTGTAGACCTTGTGTTGGAAAAGTACATCTTCAGACTTAATTTCTCTCCATTGCAAATGTCTACCTGTTTGAAGGTTTACCTTCCACCTCCCACATCAGAAAATGATAACATCAACTCTGAAAGTGAATCCACTCTCTTTCCAGCTCTTCTAGAGGACTCTTCAAAATCCTTTCTCATCAACTCAGGAGACATCTAAAGCACACCACAAGGGAATTCCTTTGGCCCTGAGTCATCCTCTATTTATATATTTCCAAAATTGGGTTAAAATTCCCAGAGAACTCTGCTGAAATCTCTAAATGGCATAGCATAGAGCAAAACCCAGCGTGATGAATATTTGTTGTCTGTGTAGCCAGTAGTAACATTTTCCAAAGTTTCCTCCCCTGCATGCTATTTCCTCAACTGTTTTATAGAGGCCTGAGGCAACATCATATTGTCACAGGCAAGGTCTCAAAAAGGAATATTTATAATTTCTTTTTTAAATTTCAGGTTTGTTTTTATTGCACTTCCAAGACAAAAACACAAACAAACAAACAACCACACACACCCCCCAGCCCCCAAAGAACACCCAACTAAAAAACACAGCAGCTTTTTCTTCTAAGTGTTTTGGTTAACCTTTGTTAAAAGCTGAGATCTTTTTCTGACTGACTTCCCTGCCAAAAAGAATTTTTGGTGATTTCTTGCCCTCTTTGTGAGGATTCAGCTCTCCCTTTAATCCTGCTACAGATGAGTGAGAAAAGAGACATCCCCCAGGGCCATGGGGATCTGCTTCTGGCAGGCATGGTCTCCTCCCTCTGTCCAGCAGTTTCCCTCCCCAGAGTGTGCTCTTCACAGCCATTAGGTACCCCGTCCTTTTGACACTTATGCCACCTCACTTCATGTGTCCCTTCTCCAGTCCAGCCCCCCTCCCACTTGATTCCTGATCCTTATTCCCCCAGTCTTTCATCTCCCATTTTCCTAGCCTGGTCCAAGCACCACCATCTGCTTAGGTTTTACAGCTCAGGGGACACAAACAGGGAAGAAGGATTGGGAATTTTCTCCACAGGATGGTTCCCTTGTCACAATTATGTTCTTACCCTGTCCCTCACACTCACTCTGTGGGGAGAATTGCAGCAGATGGAGGATGTCACCTAAAATAAGGCTTGGGTTACAACTCAAATAATGCAAAACAAGCAGACAATGCGATCATAGAATCATTTAGGTTGGAAAGACCTCTAA
Source organism: Pyrocephalus nanus (assembly GCA_038380795.1). NCBI lineage: Eukaryota > Metazoa > Chordata > Aves > Passeriformes > Tyrannidae > Pyrocephalus > Pyrocephalus nanus. The sequence continues at coordinate 46,876,469 of CM076259.1, forward strand.
GATCACTGAGTCCAACCATCAACCCAGCACTGCCAAGCCCACCACTAAACCACGTACCCAAGTGCCACATCTACATGTCTTTTAAATACCTCCAGGGATGGTGACTCCACTACTTCCCTGGGCAGCCAGTTCCCATGCCGGACCACCCTTTTCTAAAGAATTTTTTCATAAGATCCAATCTAAACCTCCCATGGCACAACTTGAGACCATTTCCTTGGTCCTGTCACTTGTTACCTGAGAGAAGAGACTGAACCCAGCTCACGACAAACTCCTTTCAGGTAGGTGTAGAGCATGATAAGGTCCTCCCTGAACCTCCTTTTCTTCAGACTAAACAATCCCAGCTCCCTCAGCTGCAAGTCAGGTACCAGGGAGGTGCTGCACAAGGTATCACAGCCCCTGAGCTCAGACCCATGTCTTCTTCCTCTTGCTGTGATCTCAGGTGGCTTGGCAACACAGCAGGACCACAGGTGACAGGCCATCTGCCACTGGATCCCCAACAGCCCGAGTTTTGGGGCAGGTGATAGGCATCATGCAGCAGAGGCTGATGTCAGTCCATGAGATTCCCCATGTCTGGACCAGAGGCTGACCAGCATCACGCAGACCCATCTTCAGGCAAGGCAGGGAGCCAAACCAAACCTGCTCGGCGAGCCCTTGTCCCAGCACATCTCCCAGCACCTTCAAGAGTGATAAAGTGCTTCTCAGGGAGGCAGCAGAGCTGCTATGTCCCTGAAACAGTGGGAGACTTGTTGGATGTGAAGCAACACAGAACTACGCACAATTGTGTCCAGAGTAGGACAATGAGGCTGGTGAAGGGGCTGGAGTACAAGTCCTATGAGGAGTGGCTGAGGTAGCTAGGGTTATTTAGCCTGGAGGAGGCTCAGGGATGACCTTATCACCCTCTACAATACCCTGAGAGGAGGTTGTATCCAGGTGGGCATCGGTCTCTTCTCCCGTGTAACCGGTGATAGGACAAGAGGACACCATCTCAAGCTGTGCCAGGGGACGTTTGGGTGGGACATCAAGAAGAAACTCTCCACAGAAAGGGTGATTAGATACTGGAATGGGCTGCCCAGGTAGGTGGTGGAGTCACCGTCCCTGGAGGCGTTTAAGGAAAGACTGGGTGTCTGGAGGTGTTTAAGGAAGGACTGGACGTGGCGCTCAGCGCCACGGTCTAGCTGCCACGGTGGTGTTCGGTCACAGGTTGAACTCAGTGATCTCGGAGGTCTTTCCCAACCCAGCTGGCTCCGTGTTTCTGTGACTCCGCAGCCGTGTGAGGGCTCCGTGTGTCGCTGAGGTTCCAGGTCGGCCCCACTCCCCCCGTCCCTGCGGACACCGCCAGGCGCGCCGCACCGCGCACGCGCCGCCCCCGGCAGGCGCCGGTCACGTGCGCTCGGGCATGGCCGGGCAGGGGGCGGCGGGCACGGCGCGGGAGAACGGCGGGAACGGCGGGAACAGCGGGAACAGCGGGAACAGCGGGAACAGCGGGGACAGTGGGAACGGGAGCGCCGCGAAAGGCACCGCTGCCAAGGGGAGCGGGAGCGCCCTCCTCGCCCGCCCCTACATCTGTTCCTTCCCCGGCTGCGACGCCACCTTCAACAAGGCCTGGCGGCTGTCGGCCCACCTCTGCCGGCACACGGGCGAGGTGAGCCCCGCCGGCTGGGGACGGGGGGCTGTGTGACCGCAGTGGGGGCACCGCGCTGGGGCCCCGCACACGGGCAGCGTTGGCCCCCGCGGGGGCACCGGGCAGGCCTTCACCGCCTCGGGAGTCCCAGCACACCGCGGGGGCTGCCGGGCTGTGTGCGGGGCCGCAGGGGCATCCCGCTGACGGCGGAATCCCGGGAACAGCCGAGCCCCCTTGGGACAGCTCCTCCCAACGGCCCCTGTGTTTCAGAGGCCGTATGTCTGCGATTATGAAGGCTGTGGAAAAGGCTTCACGAGAGACTTCCACCGCGCCCGGCATCTCCTCACGCACACCGGGGAAAAGCCCTTCGAGTAAGGCCCAAATTTTTACTCAAGCGGGAGTGCCCTTGTCCCTACGGAAACGGAGTTAAAACTGAGGGTGGCACAGGGCAGTGGCACAGGGCATGCATGCTTAGCTTTCGTATCGTGAGCACTGACAGAACAGTGTGCAAACAGGACATGGGGATCTCCTTAGCCCCAAAACCTCCTGTCTGGCGGTGATCCATTATAGATGCTTAAAAGGATAGGCAGGTCTTTCCCTAGAATACATTATTAAAGGAGTAAGGGAGGTTATATCATATTTTCAAGACCTTAATAGCTGCATGTCATGGATTAGGAGCTAGAAATTCCTATGTGTTTTATTAAAAGTATCTTCTGATGTGTTTCATGTGATTGTTGATTATAACAGCCTCTGGCTTTTCATGTCTTTAAAGCAAACTTATATATCTGGGGTTTGAGTTTCAGTTATTCCTCATGCGTTCCTCTTGTGCAGTGATTTCTGTATATGCCTAGGGAACAAATCAGTGTTCGAGAGCGGTAATAAAAAATGCAGTTCATCTACAGGTGCACAGCTGATGGATGCAATGAGAAATTTGGAACAAAATCAAACTTAAAGAAGCACATTGAGCGCAAGCATCAAAATCAACAAAAGCAATATGTGGTGAGTAACTACCTTTGTACTGTATAGTAGAGGCTAAACAAGCTTCTTTTTGTGTATCTGGTGAAATACTTCAACTTGTTATTATGTGGTACATGTATAAGTTCAAAGACTGTGACTGGGATTTCAGCAAACACATGAAACTTAACACTTGAACTCTATTTCCTCAATAGTGCAACTTTGAAGGCTGTAACAAGTCTTTCAGGAAGCATCAACAACTTAAAGTTCATCAGTGTCACCACACCAATGAGCCTCCCTTCAAGTAGGTGGATAATTTTAATAATGATCTTTAACAATTCCATTTAAACACTCTAGATGAAAACAGGTGCCTTTTCCTAGCCTTTTCGTTAATATGGCATTAAGAAATGGAATCAATTTGTAGCATGGCTGCAAGTATATTTCTTGTACTATTCCTTTGCTCAGTAGTCTGTTTAGAGCAACATAGTCTAGGTGGTCTGTAACTTTGGCATCCCAGCAATTCCAGCATTCTTATGGTTTATTACAGGTTCACAGGAAAAATAACTCGCCCCAGCTTTTAGTTCACAAAGTCTGAAATCAAGCATAAGAGCTTGCAGAGTAATGAAAAAATGTAGCTACCCAGTAAAAAACAGTGACTTGGCTAACATTGAAGTGAGCAGTACCTTCAAAAAGGTGAGAGACTTGGACACCAGTCTTAGAAGCTGTGCACTGCAACTCCAAAGAGATAACACATCAGTATCGGTCTGATGAAAGCGAAGTTTAGTTTTGTATTTCTTACAGGTGGAACACATGTTTGAAGAGCCTACTGTGTAGGGATGATAGAAGGCTTGACTCTCTAGTTTTAAGTCTCAAAGGCATTAACAGTCATCTATTAGAAAAATATTATGGGATTTTCTTTTACAAGGTGGGGATACACAGAGATCTCTAGGCAAGAGGAAACTTGGATTATTTTCTTCACTTTGATTGTTCTTGACTTAAAGATATAAAAATATGTGGATACAGTGAAAGAAATTAAACCACTCTATTTTATACCTAGATGTGATAAAGAAGGATGTGGAAAGGGCTTTTCTACTCCAAGTCGACTAAAGCGGCACGAGAAGACACATGAAGGTATAGTAGCTATTTCTTCTTACTTCAGTTACATTTCAGCAAAGGAAAAAAAGGCTGCTCCCAGTAGAGAGTATGCAAGTATATGTGGCACATGTGGAAGTATTCTGGGCCTAGTGATCTAGACAGACAAAACAAGAACACGTGTTTTGAATAGTCAAACGGGGTACAACTGCTAGGCATTGTTCAGTTTCAGTGTACTTGTGGAAGACTGAACAGAGCTCACGATTCCTTCAGGTATTTCTTCTCCTGAGATGCTTTCTTGATAATAATCCATCTTTGGAGATGGGCTAATGGTTAAGGCACTAGCTTAGACCTCCAGAGCTTAGGATCACTTGCCAGTTCTGCCACAAATTTCACATAGAGCCTTGGCAAAACCATGTACATTTTTAGTAGCTATGTGAAAGGTTTTTAAATGAAATCATCACGACATGGCTGTGTATGTTTGAGCTAATCTTGCTACACTCCTGTCCATTATTTCAGTACTGCTGACAGCTAACCAACTTTCTAGTGATAGAAAAAAATCTAAATCAAACAAACCCAACAGACTAGGAAGAGTATACAGAAAGCTGCGATTTGTACTGTGTTCCTTTCTTAAGACAAAGACTTGTTCATAGTCTTTTGACCTCTCCAGTCCAGAGATTTAAATAGTGTTGATTTTCTGTGGTTCCTTTTTGCTTGATAGAATGGTAGAGTCTCTAGACCTGGAACATTACTGTATGGTCAAGATTGTTTTTAATATGCACTACAAATACTTATATAGAAATATTATATATTATTATTATTTTCATCTATTTGAGTAAAAGAAATAGCTCTACTGAAGCCAGGAGAGAGAGTTTCACAAAATTGTTTAGGTCAGAAAGGACCTCTGGAGGTCATCTGGTCCAGCTCAAGGCAGGATCAGTTACACGGGCTTGCTGAGGACTGCATCCAGTCATTTTGAATGTTTCTATGGCTAAGGCTTCTACAGCCTCTCTGGACAACTGGAGTCAGTGATACAAGGTTTCTTTCTTCAACCTGTTAGGATCTTCTCCTGTCTTAATTTGTGTTTGTTGTCTCTTGTCCCATTCCTGTGCAATATGAGAGAAGGAATTACGGGCCTTTAATTTTTAAATGCTAGAAGTGGAATTCCTCCTTGTAAGACTGAACTGTGTTTGCCAGACCCTTTGTGATTGTAAACATCTGTCCTGTCCAACAGGCTACACATGCAAGAAAGAAAACTGCTCATATACTGCCAAAACTTGGACAGAGCTTCTGAAGCATAATAAAGGCAGTCATACAGGTAAACACCAAATGCTGAACTTGTTTCATCAGCTTGTCATTGTGTACAAACTTGTCTTAACACTTTATTGGTAAACTGGTTGTCACTCTGGCTAGACTTTTATCTGATGAAAACGCTGCTTTGTATACTGACTTTGCTTTATGATCCAGGTAAGAAGAAATTGTTTAAATGGAGGATTTTGGATCTGGATAATCCATACTACATTATTCTCTTCTGGTCTCTGAGTTCCTTGCATTTCATGTGGATTTTAGCATTGTTCTGGAGGACTACTAGGGTTTGATTCTGAGCTTCTGTAAGAAACTTATACTCTGCCTTTTTCTCTCTCCCACTCAGAGCCGATAGTTTGCAGCGAGTGCCACAAAACTTTCAAACGGAAAGATTACCTCAAGCAGCATCAAAAAACACATGCTGTGGAGAGGGAAGTCTGCCGCTGCCCAAGAGAAGGATGTGGAAGGACTTACACAACTTTATTTAACCTTCAAAGCCATATCCTCTCTTTTCATGAGGAGAAAAAACCATTCTCTTGTGATTACCCAGGCTGTGGAAGGGTGTTTGCAATGAAAGTACGTACTTTTTAAACTATTCTTATCTGAATCACGTCATCTGAAATTATAAACCTAACTCTTTTTTTCTTCCCCTGCTCTCTGTAACTGTAGCAGAGCCTAGCAAGGCACGCAGTTGTACATGATCCTGAAAAGAGAAAGCTGAACTTGAAAGTAAGTTGTACTCTTGAAAAAGTCTTCTCAACCATACTCAATCATTGTCACTGCAGAGGAGGGTAAACGTTATGTGTTTTAGAATGTGACTTCAAGCAGAAAAACAGGTTTACTATCCAGGTAATTTGTGAGATTCTTAATTTCTGAAGCTCCTTTAGCTACTGCAGTGGTAGCCTATTCATTGATTTCTTCCTTCCCCCCTCCCACCCCTGTAGTCTTTGTCCCATAGATACGTAAAGTTTACTAATTCTGGATTTATTTCTGCCAGGCCAAGCGTTCTCGTCCTAAGAGGAGCTTAGCCTCGCGTCTGAGCGGCTACATTCCTCCTAAAGCACAGCCAGGAAAGGATGCAGTTGTGACAGAAAGCAAGGCAATAAATAAGCTTGTGGAAAATGAAATACCAACTGTTGAAATTCTGACTCTGCAGTAAAGGTTAACTGAGACAACATTCTTTGTGGAATGACCAATGCAAAGCTTAACAATAGCTTTATGAAGTTCATATTTTTATTTTTTTTTTAAATAAATTAGTATTGTTTATACCGCTTCATAAAGTCACTGATGCAATTCATTTGACTTCAGATCTTCATTTTCATCTTTCTTTACTGTACTGTTTTTCTGTTTTTCCATCTTCTGGTGTGCTTTCAACTCTTTGTCAGACATGTGTCGCAAAATACAAGCACTCACTCCTTCTCTAGTAACTTTTGGCTTGGAAAGATAAGTGGCTTTCTCAGATACAGTCTCCAATATTTGATCAAAAAGCATGGACTAAAAGGGAGGAGAAAAATAGGACTAAATCAATGCACAAATACGGGTAGAAAAATATTTCCAGCTGTTCTGTAAGGACATATCTCCTGCTTTTGGTTTAGCTGTTAACTGAAACAACCTAGTTGGTAGTCCTGGTTTGAGCAGTTCAGCTTGTCCTTTCCTAACTGTTCTTTACTCATAAGCAAGTTTAGGAAAGTCAAAAAGGAGGGATTAAGCCATTTCCTAGCATTCAAGCTGAACTCATCTTGTTTTGCTCTTTATAACTGTGTCATGAGAGTGGTCTGCATCTGACTCACCCCCCTCCTCCTATTCCACTAGATTCAGACACATTATTATGAGGCTTTCCTCTTGAGGAGCAGTACTGTACTAAGGTTAGCAGAACCTGGTTGTACTGAACTGAGTGATAACAGTGCATTCATGTAACAGAGTGAACTCCTAAGCTCATAATTAAACTTTTAAATTTAAGGACAATGTAAATCTGGACTGTGTCATGAAGCATTCTGCTCCCTCCCATAATCAATTCCTCCTGTTACCCTTTCCCTGTGGATTTAACTTCTTATAAAAAGTTTTATTCCTTTTGGATTAAGTGATAACACAATTTCCCCCAACTCAGTTGAGACAACCATCAGGGAAACCTAATTCACTACAGACATTACAAGGGGGAAAAAAAAAATCTTACATGGAATCTCTAAAAAAGCCATTTGTAAAAATGTCAATGAAGTCTCAAGGCCCTGCAATTATACTAGTGAATTGCCACCAGCTCCCTAACATCTTCATAGATGTTCACTTTGCTAGTCTTGGAACACCATTCCAATAGTTTTTCATGATGCAGTGGACAACTAACCTTGGCCACAGTTGCACACTTGCATCTCTAGAAGAACAGTTACATAACTGAAATAATCCAGCTAAAATTCAGCAGAACTTTTTCAAACCTCACTGATAAAAGTGAGTGAGCTGGCTTAAGGCATAGATAGGAAAATTTGACCAGCCCAGTTAATAAGGTGGTGCTGCACAGGCTGCTTGGAATATGCTGTCAAAGCCAGTATTGTAACTGCATTCCTAATAAAGCATGGTCTTTGAACTGGCTCTGTGGGACTACTTTTCTAGAACTGCAGTGTTTGAATAGGGGCAGCTTAAGGCGGGCAGCCATTACTTGCACAGGACCTAGTTCTTTACGTACTTCAGCAGTACATGAGACACAAAAAATTGTGGCATTACTGAATAGGGCAGGTTAATACAACTACAGCTATTTAATGAAATTGATTGGTCCAATTTTCAGGAGTTCACTTACCATGTCTGTATTGCTACCTTTTGCTTGCCGGATGGTAACTTTAACATGGTATTTCTTGTCAATCCACTGTGCTATCTGTTTCACCTTGGTCTCTAAGTCGTTTTTGGCAATAGCTGAAGAAAAGGATAGCTCCTTCTGAACCGCTCCTGTTTAAAACAGAACTGAAACTGTATTGGCTTAATATCTGACAAACCTGTATTAGTTGCTCTTTTAACAGCTCATGATGCTTTGTCTGCTTAACTCCCTCCTCCCATCCTGCTTTCCCAGCAGCCTGATCTCTTTGTCTCAACATGCACCACTCTCACCTTAGAAGGTGGCTACTTGATATTCTCACACTCACTGCTCTAACTGTCCAGACTTTGTTTTCCTAGCAGCAAATGAGGAAGAGTGTTTCATGACTACTGGTGACAAATTATATCATTATATTGGTGTATCTGGTGTTCAGTTTGTAAAAAGAGCCTGTCACTATGCCTTAGTAAAAGAACAGAAATTCAGTGAGAGTTTAGTTATATTCACTTAAATAAAAATATTTTTCTAAAAAGTCAGCAGATGCCAAAATAGTAAATCCTGAGAAGGCAATAGAAGGCTTCTTTGTGGAAGACTAATCCAAAATTTTATTTCCACCACTGCAAATCCTTAATAGCATGGACTGCAGTGACATTGCTTTGGATTTACACAAATACAAGTAAGAGGATTTAATCTGCTGGAACCACTTTTAATGCAGCATTTTTCAAAGTGCTCAGTGTTGTAGTGTCTACAATGTACATACCTGGTTTTGGACTTGCTTTTTTCTTCTCTGCACGTCTAAGCTGTTCTTCATGGATCTGCTGCCCAGTCATTAGTCTGTACACTGGAGGTTCTACATTCTCTTTAAGGAGAACTAGTTTCAGGTTATGTTGATCCATAAGTTTGAGTGCATCTGCTCGGTGCATGTTTCCTAAGCTCTCTCCATCCTGGTTGATTATGTGCACAATACGATAGGGAATTCTTCTCCCAACACTTCCAAACGCTGTATTCCTTTTTGGTTCTGTCTGAGATTTTTCATCTGTACAAAATGGCTGAGTAAGTGCAAACACAGTTGACATTCTATGGTCAGGTCCCACTATCCAGAACGGAAAAAAGGACCACTTCTGTGGTGTCTGTGTTAGAAGAGTACCAAAGAACCTTTTTGCGTATCTGTTCTCATTTCTGGTTGCTTGACATAAATGTTTCATCATGCACAAGGCAGTCATTCTGAGGAAGAAATAAAAACAAGTTACCCCCATCAGTCAGATTCTTATATCAGGAAGACTTAACTCCAGTTCAGTAAACCCTAGTCCTTGAAACTACTCATTTAAAAATATGCATGCTGTTACTATACGGAGGGATTTAACCCAGAGAAAAGTCTGACTATGGAGCAAAATTTATGAGGAGTTGATGTTATCTTCAGTATCTTAAAATCTGAGCTTGAACTCCTTTAAAAGCATCCAATACTTCTAGTTCCTTTCTCCTCACAAGAGTATCTACTTTAAGCTTGTTTGTGTATGGAGAGATTAGCCAGTGGTTAAGAGGGAGATTTTGCTGTCAAAAGGTATGTCACACTTTTCATATTTTCAGTCCACAATTTTTCATGAAGTATCTGAACACCAGAACTTTTTTCCTGGTTTTTACTTTTCTTTGGGAAGTTTTTCATTTAAGCCACAGTAATTCCAAACCGCCCTAATCAAACAGTGAATGAAGCTGCAATTTGTGCAACGTCCAGCATCTAGTCTGACTCTTCTGTGTTTTGTAAGGTTTTGGAATTTCAAAGCTTTGACCATACAGATTAAGACTGCCATGCAAAACCTTCATCTTGGCATTAGAACATTACAAAGTAACCACTACTATACTTGAAAACATGGTTTATGCCAGGGTTAAAAACCAGCATGCACCTTGCTTCTCATAGCACTGTCCCCAAATTGTGTCTTTTTCCCAGTTTTCCAGATGTCATTTTGTGAAAGTAATCCAGGTAGTTACTTGGTCTTACATGGATTAAGGTTACTGAAATCATATTAATGCTTAAAAAAAAATCAGAAAAAAAGTTTCCTTACCGACTGGTTCAGTCATGTTTCAAAAGTGAAAACAGTGCCTGAATTTCACAGAATATGCTGTGTTGGGAGAGACCCACAAGGATCATTTCAAACCTGTTTTATCAGACATTTAAAGTATTCATGACTTTCCCTTTTTTTCAGAAACATTAAATTTAGGGTGGCACATTGATAGTGAGCTGACTTTTTCCAATTATCAAAATTATTTATGTATCTTACAGACAGAAAGCATGCACCTATTTCACCAGAACTAGCTAATAAAAACACCAATATTTTTCTTCTTCTTGAATGATGAAAAAAGCTTGTGGGCAAAAAAATTGAAAAACAAACCGACCAATGACTTGCCTGCAATACATGGGCTGGCAAAAAAGAACAAGATTCATATGTCCAAGATCCACACTTGCAAATTAAAATTTAAATAAATTGTTACAGGCATCTATGCTAGCACAATAATCATGAAACTATAAACTTTCAAAACAAGCTTCAAAATATACCAGTGCTCGAAGACTATTGAAACTGATCTTTGAAACATTTGTTCCATTGCATTTTTTTCCCCATTCTTCCCTGGTTCATGGAATACCCCTGGCAATTATGGTGCAGCTGATCATTATTTCCATTTTGCCCAGAACTGCAGAAATTGCCCATTTTCTAACAGCTGTAAAAAACAATAGATATAAAGAGCAAATTGTGAGTATTATCTGCAGTTTTGGTATTTGATGTTTAAAAGGGAACAAGTACAGAAAAAGCTACAGATGACACAGGAAACCAAACACGTCATACCACAGGAGTTGGCAAGAGCGTGACCTCTTTTGCCCAGGAAGGAATGTGACTCCACTCTGTAAATATATACATGCATACACATATATATCTCTACATATATGACATTGTGTAAACATGTATCATGTGCATACAGGTACATGGAAAAGGTGCAAACCATCAGCAAGGATAAGGAGCTATTTATAATTCCAAGCAGTATTAGCACACGAGCAAGTAAAATTACCTTCCTGTGAACTTTATATCTTAGCAGAAGGGGCAAAGTCTATATAAACTGCTTGAAGGTGGTGTCATATCAGTTCATGAACAGGGTAGTATGATACAGCTGTGTGCTAAAGCAGGACCCCAAACTCAAGCTAGCCACAGGGCACAGAAGAGAAATAACAGGATATCCACAGCAGACTCTAAAAAAACCCGACAGAGCTACTGTACCTTCCTGCCCTGGGCTCTGCCTCTGCCAATTCCAGACCAGAAACAAGACTCCTGTGAAAAAGAGCTCTTTTTTTTGGATGTGACAACAGCCCTACAATTAAACACTCACTGCCAACACACAACTCTCTTTGTGCATCATCAGTGCAGCTACACAAAAGCAAAGACATCCTTATTTTTAAGATGGTTTCCCAAACCAGCTCTGGATCACGCGCTGTAGACTTGGTTTGTACTCAGGGCATCGCTGCTGCATTATAAAATTATATCATTAAATTCAACTTCCACTCAGAGGAGCCTGGCTTGCCTTTATCCGCTACTGACTTCTAAAACTAAGTATCGCGATCACAGCAATGGAATAGCAGTTTATTTTAAAGAAATGTTAATCTTGCTCTGCCAAATACATGGTTTTGTATTTATTGTCCTTCACTTCCCGTTGTTATTTTAACCCAGTAAATACAGTCTTAACTGTCTGAAATTACCCTTTGTGCAGAAGGGTTTATCTTCGTGTAACGTGGCAGATTCGTGTGTTTTGCTTTGTTACGCAGCCCGTGTGTTGGCGAGGACGGCTGACTCCGCTGGCAGGGAGCTCCCATGAGCGGGGCAGCCACGGGCATCCCGGGAACCGCAGGCACTGCAGGTGCCAGAGGCGTGACCGTGCCCTGCCGTGTCCATGTTCCCGGGTGTGCGTGTCGCGGAGGTCACCGCGCGTGTGCCCGTGGCGCGACCGTGTGCGCGACCCTGCGACTCCGCGGGACCCGCGCTTACCTGCCGGCCGAGCTGGGCTGGGCCGGACCGAGCCGAGACGAGCCGCCGGCCACGGCCCCGGCCCGCCGCAGCAGCCGAGACACCTTCCTCGGCCGCCGGGAAGTTGCGGAATGTCCCTCCTCTTCCTCCTCTTCCTCTTCCTCTTCCTCCTCCCGCGCCTCCGCCTCCTGACCCCGCCCCTCGCCCCCTCGCGTGCCCGCCTGCGGGAGCGCGCGTGTGTGCGAGTGTGTCCTTTTGTGTCTGTGTGTCCGTGTGTCCGTGCCTGTGTGTCCGTGTGTGTGTGCCTGTGTGTGTGCCTCTGTGTGCACCTGTGACCCGGTCCATGTGTGTCTGTGTGTCCATGTGTGTGTGCCTGTGTGTCCATGTGTGTCTGTGTGTCCGTGTGTGCGCCTCTGTGTGCACCTGTGACCCGGTCCATGTGTGTCTGTGTGTGTGTGTGCCTGTGACCCGTCCGTGTGTGACTGTGTGCCAGGTCTGTGTGGGCCAGTACACCAGTCTGTGTTTGTCTGTCTGTGCCTGTACACTGCTGTGTGTGCGCGCCTGTGCCCTGGTTTCTGTGTGCCCGTGTGCCTGTGCTCTGGTCTGTGTGTGTCTGTGCCTGCATGCCAGTCTGTGTGTGCCCGTGCCCTGGGCTGTATGTGCCTGTGCTCCAGTCTGTATGCCTCTCTGTGTCTGTGCACTGGTCTGTCCACACATCCCTTCCTGCTCGTACCTGTGTGCTGTGCACATTTGGGTACACACAGACATGTTTGTGCAATTGCCTGTTTCTTACAGAGAGTTTCTGTCTCTAGATGGATGTTTGTGCTTGTACTTGGATCTGTGCATTCATCATTTCCGTGCCGATGCACGTGTGGTGTGCCTGGTTCTATGTGTGCAGTTGTTGGGAAGTGGTGTTTTCCTGGGTGTACCCACTGGGTGCATTATTCTGTTGATTCTCAATGTCTTTGCTGTGCTGTGGGAGCTGCTGTGGATGTAAGGACCAGGGTGGGGAGATGATCCTCACTGTGCTCAGGGGCCATCCCAGGAGGGTAGTTTGTGGCTGTGAGCGGGGATTATGTGGGTGCTGTGTGCTTTCTGTGTGTGTTGTGTGTTGAGGTGTGCACTTGAGTCATAGAATCATAAAATGGTTTGGATTGGAAGGATCTTTAAAGGTCCAACTCCCCCCCCCCCCCCCCCCCCCCAATAAGCAGGAGGAGCAGGGACATCTTCAACTAGATCAGGTTGCTCAGAGCCCTGTCCATCCTGACTTTGAATGTTTACTTGGATGGGACCTCTACTATCTGGGCAACCTCTGCCATTGTTTCATCATCCTCCTAGTAAAAAAATTCTTCTATCTAGTCTAGATCTGCCCTGTTTTTAGTTTAAAACTGTAACCCCTTGTCGTATCAGTACAGGCCCTGCTAAAAAGTCTGTTCCCGTCTTTCTTATAGGCCCCCTTTAGGTAGTGGGAGGTCTGCTATAAGGTCTCCCCGGAGCCTGCTCCAGGCTGAACAATCCCAGTTCTCTCAGCCTGTTTCCATGGGAGAGGTGCTCCAGCGCTCCGGGCATCATTATGGCCCTGCTCTGGACTCGCTACAGCAGGTCCATGTTCTTCCTGTGCTGAGACTCCCGGAGCTCGATGCAGCTCTCCACGGGGCTGTGTGCCACAGTTCGTCTGTCTCCACCCCTGGGGCTGCGGGAGCGGACTGCGGGGCCGTGCGTGTGTGTGCGGGGCGCGGGCAGTGCACGGCCGAGCTGTGTCTGCAGGGGTCAGCAGCGTGTGCGATTGTGGAGTTGCGTGAGTCAGACCGAAAGCGTGCTGGATGTTTGGATTTGTTACCATCTTTGGTAGGCAGCTCTGCCTAGGGTTTGTGAGCTCCTCCGTCCAGTTTGGAGACAGAAACCTTTGAAAAAGAAACTGAAATTCGTGTGCAAATGTTGGGTCCCCAGCTGTAAGTAACATGCTAAGAGATCCAGACGCTGAACAGCGTGGGAGTTTGGTGTTCTCCTGCTGCTCTGGAGGGGCAGCGTGTGCTGAGGTCTTTTCAGAAGCCCAGGTGTTCGTGTCTGTCGAAGGATGCTGTTTCGCCAGCTGGGTGTGAGCTGGAACAACACTCAGACTGAAAGTGTGCTTGCATTCATAATTAAGTACAAAATGAAGCTACGGGAAGCAGCTGGGAGGGAGGCCTTGTCTCCTGTTCTTCCTGAATTAAAAAAAAAAAAAAATCAGAATTTTTTAGCTTATATGGTTTAGGCCAGCTAAGTGACCCCTCTTTCCTCTCCCCATTTTCTGCCCAGGAAGAAGAAATGCAGTGAAAATTTGAGCTTTATCTTTTTGGATTGAAAGCTTTCTGTTCCTAACTGTGGTCCTAGAATTTCATGGGTTTGTTGTTTTTGTACTGTCATTGTGGTACACATGTTTAAAAAAAGGTCTCTCATTTCTTTGTGCTTTCCATCTTCACAGAAGACATCGTATGGTAATTGTGTGCAAAACCAGAAAACTTTACTAAAACAGTTCACAATCTGAAGTTCATTCATATCACCTCATCCTCATTAAAACTCCTCACCTGCAGTAATGAGTTTGGAAAAATGCCAATAACAGAATTAGCCAAGTAGATGGTGAGCTGTGTTAGGAGCCTGAATGACAATTGTAGCTTCTCCTATTATATGCAAATAAAGCCTGTTTTTTTCCGTCCTGCTCTTTTGTGCATTTCTTTTATTTCACTCAGGCTTTATGCCTTTAGAGTTGTAAGCTCTTTGGGAAAAGAGATTGCCATCACTTACATCAGCAGAATGCCTAAGAAAACCAGATCTCAGTTTGATCTCTTGAAATATAAATTACTGAAATTCTACAGTATCCAGTTGTGGAGAGTGAAATATTCCACAATAAGAAAAGGCAAGACAAAAAAGGTTTTTACTGCTCTTTTCATGGTCTGGAAATCAAGTGTGGAATTTGAATAAGCATGAAGGGAAAATTTGGCAAAGCTGAAGCCTGAGAGATATTTTTTTCATCATCTGTTCTGCAATATGCATTAGAGGAGGGCTTGTCAGCAGCCCTGCTTGCAGTTGGCTACTATTGCCACTCTGAGAACCATCCCCATAAGACAGATAATTTTCAGCAATGTTAGTAGCAGCAATAAAGCTAATAATCCTCTTCACTGTGATAAAAACTACCTGCATGAAAGCAAGGTACTTCAGAGCATCCAACTTGCATTCCTTCTCTCTTCTGTTTATTTAATTTTGTTGAGTTTAAACCTGATGCTTGTTTTACTTTATGTCTTTCTAATTAAATTTAGTGTGCCAAGAAATAGTGCAGCCTTCTCATGCTGTTTGTCCTCAATTAACTTGATCTTTCTGGGGGTTCGTTGTACTCTTTCTCCTTGTTCTTTGTCTCACATCTGTTTATACTCTAATAGTCCTGGGGCCGTGTTTTTATATGTACCTGCCACAGTGGGACTGCAGTCTTAATTATTTGAAAGACACTATCATAATAAATGCAGTTAATAACTTTCTCCCTTCTATTTTGCTTGATGCACATCATCCTCTGCCTACTCCTGACAATACTCTCAGGAATTTATTTGCTTTTTATTTCCTAGATCTTCATCTGTCTTTTTTCTTATTATTATTTATTTGATATTTACTTTCCCAAGCTGGTTAGAAAAGTTGGTTTCACTTTATCATTTTTTGTGCCATATTAAGGCATGTTTGTTCTGCTAGACCTTGTGCCAAACTATAGATATTTCATCCCCCGGATAATTTTAAATGCAAATATATGAGAACGGGAAGGAATGGTGGATGGAGAGATTTCTTGCCCTCACATGAGAACAGTGTGGTGATCTGCCAGTGTGGATGTTAATAATGTTAATAATTAATGCAAGACTCAAGAAACTACTGGGAATCTTTGTCCATATTAACAACCAATCTCTAGGGGATAATTTCAGTGTCCCCTGAGAATGTTAGAAACTGGTTCCAGTCCTCCTGTGTTTTGGGGTCAATCTTAAAATCAAAGAATCACAGAATCATAAAAGTTGGAGGAGACCTTCAAGATCCTCTAGTCCAGCCATCAACCTAGCTCCACCATAGTCAGCTCTAAAATCTCCCCCCTGAAGTTGTTCATTCTGGGTACAGTAAGCAGTTTGTAATTCCCAACAGAGAGTGAGAATGCCCTTAGCTGGATGACAAGGTGTTCACCTGGAGACCCAATGCTATAGTTTACTTTCATTCAAACTTCATCATTCATTTTGTGGGAGCAGGAAGCAAGCTACTGAAGTGCCTTACATCTGCAGGGAGCTCTTACCTGCTGGCACTGGGTGGAGGACTGGTCTTTGGTCCACAGTGAATATCTTCTGGCTTCCTAAGCCGGAGCTGTAATTCTCAATATACAAGATCATCAGGAATTATTACTGATATTGTTGGATTTATGCAGTGCTCTGGGACCTTGGACATAGACTAGTAGCAGCAGGTGAGACAGCAGTTTTTTTCAGTCTTATTACTAAATCTTTGATTAGTCTCCTGCACACTTGTGCTTACAAAAGTTCTGAGCATCTGGAGGGTTGCTTACCCTGTGCACCTCTGTTTTCCTGGTGTTTTTTTTTTTTTTTTTTTTGTGTAATTCCCTCCTTCACAGGGCATTTCAGCGGGAGGCTTGGGGAAAGACTTGGAGAGAGTCTCTTACTCCTCCCCACTCCTGCTCTTCAGCAGCAGCTGGCATGGCCCCCCTTCCACCTTCGTGCTGGTTATAATGCCACACATGGCTGTGTGCTTCTGCAGTCCCCTGGTTCAGCAAGGGTCTGTAGCCTCCCCTTTACACTCCTTAGTATTCCTTTTCCCGTTAGGGTTTATAAAAAACTTTCACACATAACTCAGATGAAACACTCCCTTGTGCTGAGCTGAGCATTGCCATATGGCAGAGAACACGTCAGAGTAAACACGTATTTAAAGGATAGAGAAATTCTGGGCATGTAGTAGGTCCATATTTCTGGATCTGCAGTAGCTCATTTATTCCTTTTCCATCCACAGCTTTTGAAAGTTGCTTCCTACACAAACTTGTCTATTTTTACTCTAGCAAGAAACAGCAAAATATTAAAGGAAACCCAAAAAATTCTGTTGTAGTGAGTGGTAAATGGTCACTGCCAACTGATGCCCTGCACAAAATATAAAAATATCGTTAAAACAGATAAAGTTTTGTTTGATTTCTGAGATCTGTCCCTGCTGTAGGAATTGAAACAAATCTTTTAAAGATGCATATTCTGTCGTTAAATTGCTTGGGCTGATTTACTGAATCCAGGCAAAGAACCGATTTTACTCCCTGAAAGGCAAGGCTGACTGAATTTATTAAAATGTTAATCATAGAGCAAGCCTGTGAGTTCCTGGGGCGAGATGCAATTAGAGTTAAAACTTAGCAGTATAGAAAGTTTTTAACTGTCTAGTTTTACATCTTGACTGTAGGGAGAGGAGTTTCCACTGTACATTGAAGACATTGTTCTACAGCCTTTGCAAGTTGTTGGGTTCAGCTGTGAAGATTTTAAAAGCTGCTTTTGTTGGCAGCCTAGGACACATCCGTGACCTTATTAAAGTGGAAGTGAAAGCTCTCTTCTTTTTTTCTTTCTTTTTTTTTTTTTTTTTTTTTTTTTGCAACAGTAAATCTACTAATTTTACAGTCAGTTGAACAGCAATAGATTAATTTGTTTAAAGTCTGCATTCACAAAGAAAACGTGAACTTCGCTGCCTTGAATACCCGAAACTACAGTGCGATATTTAAAGGGTAGAAACTATTACAACTTGCCCTAGAATGGTCCAAGCAGTTCCCTGTCACCTGCTTCTCAGCACAGGTGCTGACCTCCCCGTCTATTCTATCCCTCCTGACAGACTAGCAGCCAGGCTGGGGCTTTGTGTGCAACAGAGAGCGCTTTTCCAATGACTGGGCCAGTTTTCTTCAGCAACCACAGGAAGCAGAATAAAGAAAAGGTTAAGGGCCACCGCAAGGGTCAGAATGGGTTAAATTTAGTTAACATCAGAGGTTATAGCTTTTAACAAGAGCATGAAGGAAACTTATTCGAAGATGCAATTTGTTTCTTCTTTGTCAACCATTATTTTTTTTTTTGCTCTATTGATAGTGACAGCTTAACAAAGTTTTTATATGCCAGGGTTTTCATCCTTTAGAGGATAAAGAACTGTGATGCAAAAAAGAGATGCAGGTGGAAGACTTTTTAAAGCCTCCATGATTTTCAAATTGAGGGTTGAAAGTAGGCTCCCTGCGTGGCTAAGTCAAAAATAATTTGTAAATGTTAAAAAAAATACACATTATGGACAGAGGAACTGTTTTTCTGCCGCCTCCACTCCCCCCCCACCCCCAGTGTAGCTTGCCAAGAGTAGTGTTTTATCGGAAGCTTTACAATCTGACTTTGTATGTATTTTTTCCCAAGGTAATCTTATTTTCTTTTTTATCTCCCTCTAAAAATGATCAATCAAATGCCCTTAACAACAGTCTTCATCCTCTCCCTTCCAGATATTTTAGTTTATAATGCACAATGCTAGGTTGTCTGATTTTTTTTTCCTCCCAATCTAGTAAAGAAGCAAAACCAACAAAACACATTCGGTGTAGCTGCACCATGAAGTTCTCAGTCAGGTTCTTGGAACGCAAAGATGAGGAAAGTTTTAATATTTCTGAAAATTAGTGCAGAAAAATAATTTTTAAGAGGTTCAGTAGCATTTTTCACCTGTTTATGCACAACAGATCGTCTTCTGCCAATCATTTTTTCATTAGAAATAATTAATCAGTATTTTTTTGTTATTTTATCATGGTTCAAAGTAAATAACTGAAATCAGAATTTAATTAAGTCTGATAACACATCATAAGTACAAACTGCATTTTGATAAGTTTCTTTTGTCTTTTTAACATGTTTTCCTAAAGGGGAAAAAAAAAAATCTAAAGTGATCATTCTGTCTTCCTATCCATCTGTGTCTCTGCAAGTTCTCTCAGCAGTTTTAATTACTTGGACACTTCAGTCTAGTTTGGCAAAGAGATAGGACCCTCAAAGATGCTGTACATTTATAATAACTATATGTATTTTTAACAAGTTTTGTGAAAACCAGTGCTTAAACAGTGGAGAAACATTCAAATTGATGTCTTGTTCTATCAGAAGAGTTCATCCAGCTGACCAGACAGTTTATGTGTGTGGGCTGCCTGGTTAACACACAGGTGTTATCAGACCTCATTGCAGCCTTTCAGTACTTAAAGGGAGCTTACAAAAAAGAGGGAGAGTGACTTTTTACACAGGCAGATAGAGATAGGACATAGGGAATGGTTTTAAACTAACAGAGGAGAGATTTAGATTAGATGTTAGGAAGAATTTCTTTACTCAAGAGAGTAGTGGGACACTAGAACAGGTTGCCCAGAGTAGTTGTGGATGCTCCATCCCTGGAAGTGTTCAAGACCAGGTTGGATGGGGCCCTGAGCAACATAATCTAGTGTGTGGCACCCTGGCCCGTGGTGAGGGGTTGGAACTAAGTGGTCTTTAAGGTCCCTTCCAGCCCAAATCACTCTATGATTCTATAATGCCATGATCGACAGTAGTCCATGGTGTCTTTTGCCTTACCAGCTGATCAGGGGCTGCACAGGTGATGTGTAAGGCTGAGGGGAACTTAGAGAGGGGAGAAGGAGCAAGAACACATGAATGGCAATGGAAAGGTGTAGGGGATGTGCTGGGGGGATTTTGATCTATAATTTTGCTACTTGATACTGTAGGTCTCTTGTAGAAGATAAGAAGATAAGTGGGAATCATTACAGTGGGAACTGACAACACAAGCCTTGACAATTCAAGTATAAGTTATTTCAGTGCTCATTTGCTTACAAGGAGAAACTTTACCTGCTTTGTGGTGTCATTGCAGTCAGCAGGACCAAAGCTTGAAACTTCAAACTCGCTGTTGTGTTAGCTCAGGCTAGTGTTGGGTTGGGCCGTATGACTGAGAGCTGGTTTTGCTCTCTAGAGGACTGGATTAGTCCTTTTTGATGCATGTCATCACTTCAACATTTCTGGGAGGATTCTGTTTGAAATCAGTTAGTATGAACTCTTTTGCTAGGGTAGAATAAATTCTTCCCCAAGGCATAGCCGGCAGATCTAGAGAAATGCTGTGTAGATCACAGAAGTATTTGCACTGGTTTGGTGTATAGACAAGTATATAGATTCTTAATTGGCTAAGGGGACTAGAGAAGAGGAGAAGAGAGCTGGAGACACACAGGGCCTTCCATGTCCCCAAAGATGAGGAAAATGGCATAATCCATCTCTAAAAGTTGAGTGCTGTTTATCCCCTCTCTTTGGTCCAAGCACACAGAGGGGCAGCCTCTGTTGAGGAGGTGACTTGCTGTGGCATAACTGCCCTGAAAAACAAATGGGAAAAACTATGGATCTCCACAGCCCAGACAGACTGGCCTGGAAAAACACAACAGAAAATTCCACTTACTATTCTGCTCACAAGCTGCCATCAAAACTCAGCTGTGAGGAGAATAAGAGCATCTTTTTAAAAATGTAAAACTGTCATTTTTTTTTCCTTCTGAGCTGCTTTTACAGGCTTTAAAGCATTAATTTCAAAAGCTTCACAAAGGCAGCAGGCATCAAACGGTCCAGGCTGAGTGGAAGCTTGGGGAGAAGAATTGCCAAGTAAGTTGCGAGGGTGATGGCTGCAGACATACCAAAGCAAGGTTACAAGTCAGCAATCATAGCTTACTTTCAGTGATGGAGCAGCAGAGAAGGAGAGTAAAAACAGCCCAAAGAGCCCTGGACTCACAGAGCCTAAAGTTCAGCTACATCTTTTCTCTCATACTACTGTTGTCTGGGTGATTCTTGGACTGGGAGTCAGGAGATGTGAGTTTTGACTGCAGTGCTGCTACTGACATGCCCCATGATCTTGGACAAGTCTCTTCATCTCTGTGCTTCTCCTCCCATCTTTTTGACCACTTAGAAGCTATCTCCCTTTTTCCTTGCAGTGTCTTTCCCTAATTAAACACCTGGACCATACCTATCAGAATGCAGCTGTGCTCTTGGGTTATGCACTGATATAGTCTGCATGACCTGTAAAGGAACACTGCACTGAGCACTTAACTAGGACTCTCCTGTTATCTCAAGGCTTCAAAGACAACCTTAATAAAATAAAAGTCCTTCAGAAGACTGAGTGTTCCTGACTACTGCCCAACTGCTTGCTTTTCGTGTAGCATCTTGAATAAGAAAAGACATCAGTTATGATCCCTGGGTTGTCAGAAAATAATGATTTATGGTATTTCATACTTCCTGATTATTGGTAACATATCTTTTATTCCTGAAATCTCAGCAGGAGCTTCAGTACTTCACTGTGCCTGATTTTTTTCAAAGTGAATTATAAACCAACATGCTTCTATATATCTTACTCATTTTGATAGGTTTTCCATAACTTTGCTCCTTTGGGTAGGTGCAGTCCATGTGCCTGAGACACCGGACAAAGTCTTCTCCAGAATAAAAAACTATCTCTGAGATCTACTCTGTTTTATTCCCGTAAGGATGGACTCCACTGCCAGGATCACTGGCTCTGCTACATGATCTAAGCAAAATTGTGTATGTTCTCTAAGATCAGCTTTCCCTGTATGTGCTCCTCCACCTGGTCCAAGATGTCAACATCCTATTAAAAAAACCTACTATACCCTTGGGAAAAAAATTACATCCTTCAGCAACAGAGCATACACACCAATCCGTACCTGCCCTTGTAGCTCCTTCTGTTCCAAACAAAATTCAGACTGTATTTTTCCATGAGATTCATAAGGAAAACTCATCATGCAGTATTTTCCATATCACCTTTTCCTACAGTGTTCAGTCTTTTGTCTTTATATCAGATGTGCTCTCAGCATCTACATCAAACCTCTCATAGCTGTGTCAGCTTTCAGTCTCTGTGTAAATTTCCTGACCCCAGACTTTGTACATTCGTGGCTTCCAGATCCCACAATGCATGTGTAATTTCAATAGTCTCCCTCCCCTTTCCCTTCTGCCCTCCCTCCACATGCTATAGGGTTATAGGAAAAAGTTTTTGGTTTCAGGAGAAATGCCTGTCAAGGACAATTTAGTACTTTGTGATAGAAGAGCAGAATTGGAGAATAATTCAGGTTGGAAGGGACCTCACGTGGGTCATCTACTCCAATGGTGTACCAAAAATTTTGGACTATGACCTCAACCTAGGTGAAAAAAAACACCTTACTTATCTGTGAATCAGTTCAGGAATCAGCAGGATCTGAGTGATTCTATGATGTTACCCTTTTACATTGTAATGAAAGATGGAGACCCTTATGTATGCATATCCTTAGAAGCAATTACAGTCCTACAAGCTCAGTCCACTTGAAATATAAGGAAATAACCTTGAGTAGAAGGTTGAAAATTTATTTGTTAGTAATTTTAAAGCACTTTAATTGTGCTGAGACATCTTTGCATTCCAAGCAGTTTATGAATTTTTTTGGACTCATATGCCAGTGATGCTTACATGGTATCAGACCATAAGTTATTTAAGTAAATTAAACATGGATGATGGAGCCACAGAAATGAGTCATAAATTTTTCTTTACAGAACAGCAGAAGGTAATTGTTTTGATAAGAAATTCAGAAACCAGCTTTGCATTAGAACACGGAATTGCACTCAGAAATTTAACAAATTATTCCCATATTCAGCTAAGATCAAGTAGCTATCAAACACAGTGTTAGATGGACTGAGCAGAATTTATTAATGCTGTAAAGGCTTACATGCATTTATTTTATTTAAATTTGTTGAAGGAAAATCATTCTGCAAAATGTACTAGTGAGAAGTTCCATTAAGTATTATTGACCACAACAGTATCTTAAAAAGTCTAAATTTACCAATCCACAGTTTTATAGCATTTATAGCTTGTTTACAAGGAACTAGAGCAACAGAGCTGGAATTATTTTTTAAAC
The DNA here is from genome assembly GCA_038380795.1 of Pyrocephalus nanus. NCBI lineage: Eukaryota > Metazoa > Chordata > Aves > Passeriformes > Tyrannidae > Pyrocephalus > Pyrocephalus nanus. Next base: position 46,899,184 of record CM076259.1, read on the forward strand.
ATGCAAATCTCATACTTATTAATCTGAACCAACATGTTTCAACATGTCTCTGACAAAGATAAGAGTTATTGTTAGCTATTTCATGTCTGGTTAAAAATAAAGTGGGAGAAATCACAGTATCTTTTCTGAAATGGCCAAAAAAGGGAAAAAGTTAAAAGCAAGCCTAGAAACCAGGCCAGTTGGTGCTTTATTTAGTGGTTCTTTTTCCATTAGCTCACCCTGCTTTTGTAAACTTCGGAGAGGAATGCCATGTTATAACAGTAGCATTTGCTTTGTTTTTTACAGTTCCATATGTGGATAATGAAAAACAACTGTAATTTGTGAGCTTGAAATATGATTAACTGATGCCCTAAAAGGTAAACAGTTTCTTCTAATTATGTCAAAAAAACCCCAGTCATGAGCCAAGAAATGTGATTTATGTAAAATAACTGTAACAAATGTATGAATAAATATATAGAGGCTATCCCACTGTTTATCTCTTTTTTTTTTTTATAGTATTAATCCTAGATCCTTTGGAATATTTCCAATAAAGTTACATATTGTGAAAAATGTTGCATTTCATAGAAGCCAAAGGCTTTGCTCAAGAGGAGTGAAAGGCAGATTAGGGGTTTTCACTCTACCAGCTTCTTACCAAAATTTCTTACCTCACATTGCTCCAGGCTAGATATGTGAACCTAGTTTTCCATGCTCCCATGCAGCCTTCCCCAGCAGTTCACATACTGACTGCAAGACAAACAGAAGAAATATACAAAATTTCCAAATTTGAATATATTCAGGAAATTCAATAATTAGTTTTTGGTTGGCAACCAGTATCTTTTTGCATAGTGAACAAAGCTAGTGATCTTTTCCTTTCAAACAGATTTGGTCAAATTATAGACCTGAATGCTTTGATATGGAAATTCCCTGAGGTGCTTCATACCTCCATTGCCCTCTCCAGGCTGGGATTTCTAGCTGGACTAAATTTCACAAAGTACAATTGCTAATTTTGGTGAATTGTGCATCAGTAGTTAAGCTGAGCCCTAAAAAGAATAGAATTGAATAGAGTAGAATAGGACAGAAGAGAATAGAATAATTTCAGTTGGAAAGGACCTGTAGGAATCATCTAGTCCAACTGCCTCACCACTTCAGGGCTGACCAAAAATAAAAGCATGTAATTGAAGGCACTGTCTAAATGCCTCGTAAACACTGACAAGCTCGGGGCATCAACAGCTTCTCTAGGAAACCTGTTCCAGTGTTGGACCAGCCTATGGTTCATCAACCCACCCAGCCCAAAGGATCCCAACTCTTGAGTTCCTCTGAGTATTCAAAATGGCATGTCCCCATGGAAATGGGCTTTGTTTGGGACACAAATGTGCTGTGGGACAGAAGAGGTAGAATATTCCACAGACAGGAGACATCCTTTCAGTAAGAAAAAAAAAAAAAAAAAAAGAAAAAGCTGTTCAGTTTTAACTTGAAGTTTTCCATGAAAACAGTTTCAGTGGAAAATTTTTCGACAAGCCCTAAATAATAACCACTTACAAAGTTTGCCAGGAGAAAGGTCAGAACATCATTGTTTATTGACCATATAAGCACTTGTCTTTGTGGAAGTCTATATGGGTTGGAAATACCTGCTGTAGACTGAACAAATGTGGAGTCTCAGGGTGGTGTTAGTTCAGTTGCTGGAATTGCGTAATGTCATTTGCATAATCACTCCCGTAGCAGTAACTACTGGATCCCTCTGCCAGGGTAGTTCTGTGGAATGCATAAAAGAGGAATTAAAGAACCTGCTTCTCCTCCCTTCTCGGTTCCCCGTTGATCGGAAAAGGGCCCATTATCTGGGGCAGGCACATTGGGATGTGCACTTCAGCAAAGGGTTATGATCTGTGTTCATTATATGCAAATTTTCTAGAGCATTAATCTGCTAGGCATTAACATAATATCGGTTGGTGCATCAGGATAATTCTCATCTGATCCAAAACATTCCTCATGTAAGCAAAACACTTTAGCTACATAAAGAAGTGATGAACTAACCATATCAAAAACAGCAAATATGAACTGGAGTTGAATGTGACCTGATTATATGTGCAAAGCCCGACTGCCTTACAGGCAGTTTATTCATTTAAATAATCAAATTAAACAAGATAGTCCTAAATACATCTTGCTTAACTTGATTACTTAAATAAGCAGCCATCTGGCAAGAATGACATAGATGAAGTTCTTCCTTAAATTTTTCTTCTTTTCATTTTTCAGCACTAGAACTGTTTTGCACCTTGTGCCTATTTCACGTTACTTCTCTGCTAGAGTATCTTTACACAGAGATTGGGGGCAGAAGTTAATAGAAATTATAATATAAGTACAAGCTGAATTCACTTCTCTACAACTTGATATTAATCAGATGAAAGGAGTACATTAGCATTCCGATTTATACTATTATTTTAGCCACAGGAAAATCCACTGGTTTCTAGAGGAATACAGCTGCAATCTGTCAGTATTAGGAGGCAAGGAAGGATATCAGAAAAAGGCTGCGTGAAATTCCTAGCAATTTGAAGTAATCTTGTTCTCTATTTGAGGTCGGAGACCTGATTTCATTGAAAGTATTTTTGTCTTGTTGAAAAAGAAACACTTTCTGTTATTCTTTGTTAAACATAAAGTGCTTTCAGGTTTACAAAGCATTACTTAAGGTCTGATTCTGCGTGTAAGAACTGTTTTACACATAGGGACTGTCCTACTGACTTTGAAGGGAAAAAAGTTTGAGAAGAACTATGTATGCAAGAGAGTGCTGAAGAACTGGGACTGCTGATGGGCTTATCGGTACAGACCTGCACATATCTTTGCTTAGAGATTCAGATAGTTATAGTCACAAGGATTGTACTACAGTGAAATTGGTAAAAGCAAATGATGTTTAATTGGGGGTGGAATGTTTTTTTACAGTGACCCTATATAGTCCCTTGCTTACAAATATGTGCTGTGCTGTGCAGTATCTCAAAAAGAGAGGACCCTCAGTTTTCATCCTTATGTCATGTATGGAGTAGTATGACCAGCAGCTGATTCTTCTCCCTCAGGGATGCAGGCCTGTGGAAGTTGGCCTAGTTTTCAGCACATACACCAGTTTGGACATTTGGGTCTCCAAGATGCTCCCAATATTCACTTTCATCACATCCCTTCAGATCCCACCCTCTTTGCTATGTGACTCCGGAAAGCCCACGTGTGTGGGTGTTGTGTGGTGTTCGGGCCACATGTGTCCTGGAGCTGTCATCTGGATAATGTGCTCATCTGCCAGCTGCATTTTGCTGTGAAGGATCTGACTTCTGCCATTCCCTTCCCTGACTGCTCCCACTTTGAAGGTGAGGGGCTGTCCACGTCGAAAACTTGCAGCCAGTATTGGCAGTTACAGCTATATTAACACTACGAGTGTATGAAGAAGGAGGAGAGTTGTTAAAATAATATTTTTCCTCTGTAGCCGTGTGCAACATACAGTGCATTTCTAAAAGAAGGGAAAATTTGTGAGATGCTTAGAGTGGCCAACTGTGTATGCTGGCAAGGCGACTTGTGATTTAACCTCAGCTGGCAACTAAATACCACATATCTCCTCACTCACTTCACACACTCCCTTCCCCCCACCTCACCATGCTCTTCCCCAGTGGGATGGGGAGAAGAATCATGAAAGGAAAGAAAATAGAACTCGGGGGTTGAGATGAGAACAGCTTAATAACTGAAACAGAAATAAAATATAATGATAATACTAATTCTAATAATAATACAAAGGAGGGGGAGAGAGGGGCATAAAACCCAAGAAAGACAAGTGATGCACAGCACAATTGCTCACCACCCACTGAAAAATTCCCAGCCTGTCCCCAAGCTGCAGTCAGCCTCCCTCCTGGTCAACACCCCCGGTTTACATGATGGGCATGATGTTCCATGGTATGGAATATCTCACTGGCCAGTTTGGATCAGCTGTCCTGGCCATGCTCTCTCCTGGCTTCTTGTGTAGCTCCTCACTGGCAGAGCACGAGACACTGAAAAGTACTTGACTGAGGGTAAGCACTACTTAGCAACAACCAAAACATTTGTGTGTTATCAACATGATTCTCACACTGAATCCAAAACACAGCACTGTACCAGCTCCTAAGAAGAAAATTAACTCTATCCCAGACAAAACCAGGACAGGAGTTAAGATTCCTGGATTTGCCGTCTCCTACTCCAAGACCTTTTAAAGTAATTTCATTTACTTATACTGCCATTTTCCCTGTCAGGTTAGCTAGCAGGTTCCTCAAGGAGTTTTCACTGTTTCACTTGGTGTTCATACAGTGACATTCATCACGGGGATACAGCTGCTATGGCATAAAACAAGACTAACTGAGCCCTGGTTCCCTGACTGCGCACCGACTCCTAACCTGTGGGACTCACAAGGAAAATCTTTTAACATAAACCTCAATGAAAAGGTTCAAGTTAATGTTGTTGATTGGTTCTGGCACACCAAGAGCTTACCACATTCACCCTGACTCACCTCACTGAAGAAACTGAGCAGCTCAAGCTAACTCTGTGGTGCGTCCAAGCCCTCCTATCCAACCAGGGTCTCCAGGTGCTGCTGTCACACGAGCAAGCAGGAAAATATCCTGAGCAAGGAGTGCTGAAGGATGAGTAGTATTGCTGTAGAATTGAACTAAATACTATTACACATATTCCTTTTCTTAGGTCTAAATACACTGCACATCACTGAGTTATGTAGGAGTGGGTAACTAGAAGAATGTCTTGTTCCTTTTAGTTTATCAACTTCAGAAGATTTCTGTCATGTTTTGAATATACTTTTCCCCCTGCAGCAAAGATTTCAATCTGGAAGGAAAATAAAAAGGCAGGTTTATCTTGTTCCAATGTTATTCTGACTTTACATTTTAATATATATGTAAGAATGAGGTGTCCTTTCCATTCTTTAGTTAGGATAACCTTTCTTTCTCCCCACCCTGCACAGACATACACCCCTAGTGCTGTTAGTTGTAGTAATTAGCTCAATGTGCTAATGACAGTTTCCAGGGAAAATGGTGACAGGATTAATTAAGGGGTAAATTTCACTTTAGTATATGTATAGGCAATTTTCTGAATGCAGATGGCATGGTCCACCCTGACGGGGGCTCAGCCTAGAGGTACTTAATTAAGGTAAGTGTCTGGGGAAAGTGGTTAATTTGTTATATGCTTCATAAGACTGTGTTGGGTTTGTGTGGCAAGCTTTTGGTAGTGGGGGGCTACAGGAGTGGTCTGTGAGAAGCCGCTAGAAGCTTCCCCTATGTCTGACAGAGCCAATGCCAGCCATCTCCAAGACAAACCTGCTGCTGGCCAAGGCCGAGCCCATCAGCGATGGTGGCATCACCTCTGGGATAACAGATCAAGAAAGCGGAAGAAGTTATTGTGCAGAAGTGAACTGCAGCTAGAGAAGAGGGTAGTGAGAATATGTGAGAGGAGCAGCTCTGAAGATACCAAGGCCAGTGAAGAAGGAGAGGTAGAAGGTGCTCCAGGTGCCACAGCAAAGATTCCCCTGCAGCCCATGGTGAAGACCATGGTGGAGCAGATACCCACCTGCAGCCCACTGAGGATCCCATGCCAGAGCAGATGGATGCCAAAAGAAAACCGTGGCCCGTGGGGAGCTTGTGCTGTAGCAGGTTCCTGGCAGGACCAGGGACCTGGAAGGGGACCCATGCTGTAGCAGTTTCTGTTTCTGAAGGACTGAACCTTGTGGAAGGACTCACGCTGGAGCAGTTCATGAAGAGCTGCAGCCTGTGAAAGGACTTATGTCAGCGAAGTTCATAGAGGACTGTCTCCTGAGGGAGGGACCCCACACTGAAGCAGGGGAGAAGTGTGAAGAGTTCTCCACCTGAGAAGGAAGCAGCAGCAGAGATTCGTCTGTGCCCTTATGTATCTCATATCCTGTGGTAATTGCCAAATTTAAGTACTTTTCTGTTCCTTTTAAAACCTGTTCTTTGAGAAAAAACAAATAGCCATTCTCTTTTGTTTTCTCAATGTTATTAATAATTTAACATATCAGTCTTCATTCTTTTTGTAAACTTCAGTGTCCTCATATCTGTGGTTACTTCCCATAAAAGTAATTCCATACTTTTAATATCCTTATCTCATTGACTGTCAGTTCTAGCACATGCTTTTAAGGTAGTGGGACCAGAACTAACACAGTATTAAAAGTCTGAGTACATCCATGCTATGGCATAATGGTGTTTTCTAATTTTCTCTGTTTGTTTCCTAATAAGTCCTGACATCATATTTACCTGCTTGACCACCACTGAGTAATGACCTGTTATTTCAAAGAGCTATTCAAAGATCTCTTCCCTGGTGATAATACCTAATTTAGAGCCCATCACTGAGCATCCATAGTTAGGATTGTTTTCCCTTATGCATATTACTTAGCATTTTTTCAATGCTGCATTTCAGCTTCTGTTTTATCCTCAAAGTCACTGCAAAGCATAAAATCCATCTGCAGCTCTTCATACCCAGTTGTCATTGTTGCTCCCTGACAATTTTGCAACATCAGCAAACTTTGTCACCTCACTATTCACCCCTTGTCCAAACCATTTATGAAAATGTTGGCCAGAACAGCTCCCTTTGGTTATCTCCTTCGTTGTGAAAAACTGTCTCATCTTTTTCTCCTTTTCTTTCATTTCTTTTAACCACCTTAGATTAGTCATTAATCTTCATAGAAGAAACTTGCATGATAGCCTCATTTCTGTAAGAGTCTTCTTGAGGGACCTGAGTGGGAGCTTTTTGGGAAAATATAAATAAAAAAAAAAGTAACAGCACAAAGTTCCTTGTGCAAAAAGTACTTATGAAGGTAGGTGAAGCAAAGCTTCTACTGACCTTGTTATACCTGGAGGTAAGATGCAAGCAAGTGGGAAATGAAATATCTGAGGCAACACTTCAGATGAAAAGACTGGATATTCTCCCCAGTGGCCAGAGAATTTCAGTCCTGGCAGAGCTTCAGACCCTGGCTGGAGAAGGCACTAAGATTTATGTTTGAAATCATACTTTTCAGAAGTCAGTGCAAAGTCCATAGCCTCCATCCACAGCAATTGCAACTCAGAGTGTTTTATTTGTCAAGTTCTCCTGTAACTGTCCTGGCCAAATACAGCATTGGTCTAACCTTCTGCGGTGGTCCCCATGTGCAACCCCAGTCATATCTCTGAGCAGCACCTGCATACAAATTCATTTCATGTCCCTCATTTTAGACAGCAAATTATCTTTCTCCCAGACAAATCTGATATTAATTGCCATTTATTACCACAAATCATTGCAATTAGAGATGGTTTGCTATTAATGGGCTGTAAAAAAGTGAATCACTGTTTAATTCAAGCTGCCATTTCATGATTTAGTCATGATTTGCTTGTGTCCTTCAGGCCAGTGGCAAAGGTGATGTGCAAACTGCTCTGTCTGTAGAGTGGAGTGAGCTCCCCAGGTGGAACTGGGTCTCTGGGGTGCAGTCCATCACCCTGGTACATCTGGTAATGGTGGGATTATTATTAAGGAACTTATTTCTCAACTGAAAGGGCACAGCAGGGTGAGCAGATAGGCCCATGGAAGAAAGAGCATCAGCTCTACTCTGATTCTCTGTGGGCTGCAGGGGCATAGCTGTCTCAGCATGGTCTGAACCATGGGCTACAGGGAAATCTCAGCTCTGGCACCTGGAGCACCTCTGCCCCTCTTTCTTCACTGACCATGGTGTCTGCAGAATTGTTTCTCCTGCATATTCTCACTCCTCTCTTCTGTGGCCACAATTATTTCTGCACAATAACTTATTTTCTTTTTTTAATATGTTATAACACAGGCATTACTAATCATGTCTGCTGGGCTCAGCCTTAGCCAGCAGCAGGTACATCTTGGAGCTGGCAAGATTGATTTATTTATTAATCCTTATTTATTATATTAATTTATTTATTAAGCACTATTATTTATATTCCAAGTTTATCTCTTCAGTCCTCATCATAGAGGAAAGTGTGACAATGTACACCACATACTTCCTTTGCTTTTATCATAGCAATCTTAAAAGAAACCCAAACTCCTTTAAGGAGCCTTGCATCATTAACCATTCAGCAGATTCACTAGCTAGGCTTAAAAGGGGGTGTGTGTGGGCTGGGGAGTGTGTCAAAAAATATGGTTATTGTTGTGAAGTCTTTTGTGGACCCACACATCCCACTTTGGTCCTGACTTACAGTGCTCAGTGGTGTTACTCTATGAAGCAGTCTCAGCAGCTGCTGTAAATTGCATATCTCTTGTTCCAGCCCCATGCTATGTCATACCACCCATTAAATTATGTGGGAACTTACATCTGTGTTGGGAGTCATGACTGAAAGACTGATCTGGTTTAAAGATAAATACTTTGCAGGGGTTTTTTAGAGGTGAGGCCAAAAGCCCTAACTTGATTCACAATGTGGCTGCAAAATGTTTGCTCCAGAACCATAATGTAAAACAGTACCAGGTAGGCAAAGGAACGTGCTGCAGGAGTGAGGGGGCAGAGATGCACTGCTGCTCACCACAAAGCTGCAGCCTCATGTGGAGACAGTTATTCATCATCCACTGCTCTAATGTCCTTTCCCTGCCCTTTCATTCCCACCCACCATGCTACCACCTGTGCTGTATTGGCACAATCAGTTTCATGACTGTTGAGACAAACAGCTGAGAAATGACTTTGCAAAAATTTGTCATCCAAGTAAGTACAATGGTCCTGGTCACCCTGTGTTACACACCCTTTGTGGCACAATTGATTGGCAGACTAGAAGCAGAAGCAAATGCTGAAGATGGATTTGGGAGGAAGTGTGAATTGACTGTCTTATTAGTTGGCGATGTGGCAATGTGCACAATACAAATACATTTGAAATGGAATCAGATGCTGTGCTTTCCATGTCCCCAAGGTCCTACCACATGTCTCACATGCAGACACCAGGATCCCCCATGCAGCACTGCCCCACTGTCATTCTGATAATGCCCATACAAGGGTAGACATTCGTGATCAGCAGTAGCATCAGCGTTGCAGCGGTGAGATTGATGACACTGTCAGGCTCCAGCAGCATATCCCAGTACCATGCCAGTGTCACCAAGGTGTTCAGTTGTGTCGCCGGTGGCTGTGGGTGCAAACAGACAGCTTGCCTTGTGTCCTGGCTAACCTAGCACCTAATGGTGCAGGTGGCTCCACAGAGCAGAGCCTGAGAGGAACACAGTGTTCCTGAGGGTGCTGTAGCCTGAGGGCCTGATTTGTTTGGTATCAGGAATGTTTGGACTTTGATACTGCCAGCCTATCATTGTGCCCCTGTCACTACTCGGGAGCCCAAGCACTGGCAAAGCATGAGGGACTGCTCCTGATACCTGAGAGTCTTCATGCACATGTATTTGTGTCCCTCACATAGACTCCACAGCTGTTGTGCAATAAAACGCTTAGTTCAAATACCACAGTGGCACAGTGATGTGTTCATGTTAATGCCTTTCCCTCTGGTCTCCAGCTAAAAGCCATTTCCAGGATATGAGACATAAGACTATGTTGCTCAGCAGGTTTACCTGTCAGCTTTCTGTGTGTGCATGCCCTTCCTCTCCCTCACTGTGGACAAAATAAGTCAATGCTCCATCCCTCCCCATGAGCTCAGGCACACATGACAGTAAGTTAAGGAGGTTGACAGCCTCTGAGTGGGTGCCTCTGAGTCCTCTGTCTTGGTAAGGTGACTGTACCCTGCATGCACACCATCAGGGCTCTGCAAGGGTAGGGACCAGCAGATCCCCCTGCATTCCCAAAGCAGGCAGGTCAAGGTCTCCTCTGGCATGGCTGGAGCTCCTTGTCTCACCACATGCAGGTTAATCTGAAATCTGGATCTCTAGATGACTTTTGTGCCAAGTTCCTTTTCTAAACTCACTGAAGCAAGCCGTATAATCCCCACATCACCCCACAGGTTGTGTGTCTTGTCCCCCTAGACCTCTCTCAGGCAAGAACACCCAGGTGGAGAAGTCATGATTCTTCTGAGAGTATCTCCATTCCTGAGGGCATCAGAGCTCCAGTGGCATCTAATGTGGGTGAAGTGCTGGGACATCATGGGAACAGCTTGGCCATCAAAGGCATAGAAGCTCCTCATTGTAACAGGGTCCCTGGAGGGAGGCTTAGACAGCCCACTGATGCCTGTGCACACAGGGTGTTAAGGAAAAGGCAACTCACTGTTATCCACCTGGCAGGAAATACTCTCCATGGCAAGCCCTCTCCAAGGTCACAGGGGGCAGCAAATGTGCCCTGCAGCCACTGGAATCATCTCTGCAGCCTTCTCAGGAGGCTTCACTGGAGAGAACAGGAAGCATTGCTGGGATTGAAAAGCTCCATCAATGCAGGAACAGTAGTTATTGGCAGGTAATCTGTTCTGGGGAGCAACTGTGTTCCCTAGGTGTAATTTTCAGTTGCTGCTGTGGAAGGGAACACACTTTTCTCCATCTTCAAAATGGAATGGTGGTGGATTTCTCCTGGGGGAAGTAGAGATGCTTAAAGACAATTAAGGAGACTGCAGTTTTTCCTTTAGTGCAGCCTGACACACCCTGTACTGTGGATCATTCTCCTGCAAAAGAGGCTGAGTCCCTGCCACCAGCCTGGAGAAAGATGTAGTAAGCAGCTATTAGCATCATGTCTGCAGGTCGCTGAGCACTGCAGTGAGCTGGTTGTCAGCTCTGCACCAGGTTCCTGCCACCTGTGCTCTTTGAGTGGAAAAGTCCTTGAAAATCCATCTGTTTCTTAAAATGGAGAGCTGTGATGAAATTCACCTGACTAACTATGTAACAGGATCAGTTTGGTGCTGTTTTGTTTGCTGGTACATTAACGTATGGTCTCTGTGCTCACAAACTTCCATTTTGAGCAAGCTGCACATTGATGGATTTGGATTTTAGTTTGCTGCTGCTTAAATTACCATGCTAGCCCACACCTTGGAGTGCCTTGTGCCAGGCTGCCTGCAGACTTGGAACACTGTCTCATTGCCTTGATCTTAGCATGCTTACATCAGGGCTTCGTGATTTTGCTCTAAGCAGGGGGAAAGGAAAAATTCATGTGTGAGTGGGAGGAGGAGATTCCTTCGCCACTACCCAGATTGTACTTCTGGTGTGGGAAGGGAAAACTTAAACTCTGAAAAGTCCTGAAAAACATAAAACAGCAACCACATGATTTTCTGGGTTATGCAGGCTGGATCTGTTGCAATGCATCAGCTTGATGGACAGGAGATTTGATAATTTTCTGTGCTGTACCCATGGCAGAGGGACTTGCCAGGTGAGCTGGGACTTTCTGGGTATTGCATAAGCAAGGGCAGGAGGGAAGTGCCAGCCATGGCGATTCTGCTGCCCTGTGTTTCTTGCTAAACCATGAAGAAACGGGGAAAAGCTATGTTCTGTCTTTCTCTGTATCCTCATCAGGGCACCTGCAGCTTTTCCATTGTCTGTCTGTGTCTTTTTCCTTAACGTACATACACAGACAAAAAGCAGTTTTGGCAAGAGCCAGGTTGAAGGATCTAAAAAGCACATTAATTTCCCTACTTGGGCCTCTTCTTGCAGACAAAGTGTTAATTTTTATTACTATTGCATAAAGAAAATGCTAAACAGCATCCATGGAGGGAAGAGCAGAAGCCAGGCGCCTGGCAGCACAGCTGAGGTGCTAGACATGGGGCTGGTCGCCTGTCGAGCATCTGACGCTTTCTGGCTGGGTCTGCTGTTCTGCACCGAGGGCGGGCACAGTGTCCGTGGCTGCCAAAGCTGGGCCTGACCTCCAGCTGTCTTTATCACGGACAAAGATGGGTGTGGATATCTGTGGGGTTTCATCGGCTTATAGTGGAAAAAGGAGAACTGGTGTTTAAAGGTGTAACTGGCTCCTGTGATAAATCTCTCCTTCCTGCCTCCACCGCACTCCTGTGCATGCAGAGGACCACACAAAAAAATCCATTTTTTTTTTTTTTAATTTCCCATGGTGTATTTTATTTACGGAGTTAAAGTCTGGAAAAATCGGCAAATGTGCTACAATTGTGGCATTTAAGCATTTTTTCCATCACGGTCCTTTTTGGTATGTACCTTAGGTACATGCCCAGGTGAGTTCCCTGACAACCCAGCTCTGCAGCCTGCAGATTCTTCTCATAAATTTGCAGTATTTAAGGGCAGGACAGAACCTCAAATCATCTGGGCAGACTGCCTGTCTATCACAGGCTATTACATTTCATTTGCTTGCCTCTGTCTGGAGCCCAATTACCTGTGTGGGAATACAGGCATCCGGCCTTGAGCTGGCAAGAGCTATTGCCTTTGGCACTAGAGTTAATGGTTAAGCACCCTGCCTGGTGGAGGTCTGCACTCCACTTTCAGGCTGAATTTGAGTGGCTGCAGCTTCATTCCTCAGTTTTTGCTAGGACTCTGTATCACACAGTTCTTTGCAACCCCCATTTTCTCTCTGAACAAAAGCTCAAATTGTAGCAAGGTCAGCAATCACTATCCTTTACAAGCTCTTCAGGTTTTTCACAGCACTGTTTTTTCCAAGTCTTGAAATATTTAGTTGGGTTTTTTTTTCTGTAACTTCTTAAATATAGAACAGCTTCCAAAACTGCAGGAGGCCAGGAGTGGATACAGTGTTATCACTAATGTGCACAGTTAAAATACCCCTTTCAGCCCAGCTTGGGCATGCAAGGACCACAAGAGCCCTTTAGGCACACAAGGGACATGTTTTCCTGCTTTTTCCCTGAATTCCTCATCCTTCCTTGGACACAGTTCCACTGTCCTGCTCTCTTTCCTACCGCCCTGCATCTGGCTCCGAGCTTCAAAAGCCTTTTCTTTGTAGGGCTCAGCATACTGAGAAGACCAGCTTACAAGGCATGGCTGTCCTGTGCCTTTCACCTGTTCCTGGTCCACCTGGAAAGGTGCTGCTCTCCTGGTCACCAAGGAGCCTGCCAGACCCTGATGTCCCCCCCGTGAAGACACCCCATCCTGCACACCCTGACTGAGAGCCCCAGTGCTGCTGACAGCTGCTGGCTGAGGGAACGGCAGCCGTATTGTCACCCTTTTCAAATGTCGAATTTTAATTCCTTTTACGATCTTTTTTGAAGTGGAACAATGCAAATATCTGCCCAGGTAATGTAAAATACAGGGCAAAGCACAAGGGCCAAAGATGGTAACAAGACAGAAACCAAAGTGAAGGTCCGGAGGGTTCAGGCATCAATCTGAGTGACTGAGCTCACCAATCCCCTGCTGTGTGCTGGCTGCTTCTTTAAGAGGTTTAGGCAGTTTTAAAGCACTTTTTTTAAACACTCACCAAGGAAGTTACTGTAAAAAATGAATTAAAAAACATCCTAGTGTGAGAGCTCACAGAACCTTTGCCTTTGCATGCCCACATAGCCTGAGCATCTCCAGCCTTCAGAAGCAGCTGTGAGCAGGGTGGATGGTTTAACCTTCCCTAAACCGGTGGATGCATAGTCCATCACAGGGACATTGAGTCAAATTTGCACTGATGCAGATAGATGCAGCTCCTGTTAAATTCAGTGCAAAACAAGTCATATAAACCAAAGCTGGATTTCCACTGGAGTCTCTTTATTCTGCAATAAATTCCAAAATGGATTGTCAGATTTTATATTCTCTCATAAATGTCTAATTAATGAAAAAGAAAACCTCTGCTTCAAAAAAATCCCTGATGGATAATACTAATATAATGTCATAAATGCAATGAATGTTGTGATAATGCTTTTATAGACTAATTGACTTTCATTATCATCAGTACAGAACTGATAAGCAGCCAAACTGAGATATCGCTGTCTCATGGTGGTGTTGCCAGATGCAGGACAGGGAATAGCCAGGAGGAAGAGGACTTGGGACAGCAGCTGAGTTTGGTGCCTCTCTCACCTGTTCCTGGGCTGGAGATGACCTTGTGGCCCCAGGAACAGGGAACCCTGTCCTCACACTCTTGGGAGTTCACTTACACAGCTTGTTCTCACACGCAGCCTGCACTACAGAGTGTCCCCTTGCAGCAGGGAGCTGAGCACAAGGATCGTGGCTTCCAACACAGCAATTTGGGGAGACTCCAGCTCAACCCCTTGCTGAGATTGAAGCATGGAGGAGGCTGCTGGGCCAACCTGCATGTCCCCAAGCAGGTATGCAGGCAGAGCTTTGCTTTGCTGTTCCCCGGGCATCACACAAATGAGCTCTCCCTACATCTCACATTGGCCACATACCCCAGCCATATGGGGGCTTTAAAGTTGGAGATGATTCTCTGGAAATTATGTGTAAATATGCAAATTATTTCATTATGTTGCTGGCATGAAATGGTACACACAGAGGAGATAAAAGCTTGGCAGCTACAGAACTGGGAAAAGTGAAAAGGAGTTCAGAGAGGGATGCTAAGTTCCCTCGTACTCTTCTTTCCCTCTGTGTGAGCAAGCTGTGGGGGTGAAAAAGCCTCAAGGCTGGCTGGGAAAAGTATGACACTTCCACGTAGCTTTCCAGGACTACCTCCATTGTGCTTGGTTAATGCAGCTGAACATCGGTACTTTGGCTGGAATGTATTCGCCTATCAAGCCGCATCTGTGCTGTGTTTGCAGTACGTGAGCATTCTTCCCAGCCTCTTCTAGTTAACTGTGAGTTGTAGAGAGAAGGAGGCAGAGTGAACTACTGTTTTCTTTATCCTCCAAAACCAAAAGGCAAGACTAGCAGTAAGAAAATATATTCTTTTTGCATAAATTTTGTTCTAGCACAATGGTGCTGGAGGGATGGGAGAGTACATGTGAAACACCCAGTACAACATCCAGGACATTTTGAAAGAATGCACATAAATCTTCCCAAGATGTGTACTTTTTCCAGCTGTGCCTGGTGTCACACTGACTGTTGGTTAGCTGGATGCACCGATCCAAGCCCGGAGGCTGCCAGCACTGACCTGGCGTTGCTCTTCCCCGAGCTCCTCAGCCGACCGACCGGGAGCTGCCCGCTCCAACATCCTAGCCCCAGCAGGCAGGCTTCTGTTGGCCACATCCAGCCTCATGCTTGGAGCCTCAGCAATTAGATCATTTAATAACCATCTGAATTTGGGCTGTTTTGTGTAAAGCATTTTACCTGGCTTTATTTCTCACATTGCTTTGTATTCCTTCAAACTCCAAACCCCTCAAATCGATGCGGTGCCACTATTGTTGCCTCTAAAATGTTTACTCCTGGCTCTCTTTAGGACCTAAAAGGCTGAAAACTGCATCATAATTGTCCAATTAGTCCTAATGCTGCGTAGTGTTGACTGTTTAGTTACCATATATTGTGTACAGAACTAATTGTGGTGAAAGTAAATGAATGTGAAGGAAACAAACAAGCTACTAGAAAATAATTACTTGGAGTGTTTCTTTTTAGTACCTGTACAGCACATTTCATTATAGTCAACAGCTTCTAAAGCTGCTTGAAATAGCGGTATTTGTCATTTTCATAGAAACTTGATAATGACATTAATTTATCTTAATGGTCTGTTCTATTGTTATAAATAGTAAAATTAGCTTAAATTGTCTTGCTTTTGCTGGTTTTGGATGGCTCCAAAGGGCCCCACAACAGCAGATGAGTAGATAATTTGGTGTGCTTGACAGATTTCCAATAATTTGTTATGTGGAACATGAGGTAATGCTAGTACCATTAATGTTCATTTTCCTCTAAATTCATTACTGCCCTTTTCCCTTTTATCTTTTTTAATGTCTGGGCCATTTTTCTATATTTCAAGTGGAGCTACAAAGCCTATTCATATTCAGCTATAGTAGCTATTAACATTCTGCACATAGAGAACATCATGTAGAAAAACAACTCTTTATGAAATGATGAGGCTGGTGGCTATTTATGCTGCAAAGTAGGCAAAATGGGTTGTTTGCTGGTATTAGGGATTGGCTGTAATTAAGTCAAATGTAATTTTAAAGAAATTTAAATGTTTTCATTTTTATAGTCAAGGTAAAACACAATTCAGGGAAATTCTAAGATGGTGTAAATGCATTAATAAAAACTATTTTCCCTGTTTTCTACCACTCCTGATTAAACTTCACCGAGGATTTTATGCATGGCTAGTTATTTGCACAATATTTTCTCCCCAATTTAAACCTAATTAGTCTTGTGAAAGTATTAACGGTACTTTCATGTGGGTTTGCTGATATGGTAATGATCTGAACAAACAGGAGAGCTTTCCATCAGGGAGGAATTATTTTGTCTCTGCTCCTTTTCTTTCCTTTTACCTTTGTATCTAAACAACATCAGTATACTCTTCCCCTCCAGGTGCAGAACCATGGAAGGGGAGGAAGGGGATGAGGTTTCACTGTCCATATCTCACCAGTGTCTACACAGTGTATTATGAAAATCCAAACAGAAGGAGTGAGACATGAGGCTGGCTGCCATGGGGTGACTATGGAGGGATGCCTGGCACCATGGCCATGTCCCCATCATGTGGCAGAGGAGCAGGGGCAGGCCAGGAGGAGAGTCTTTGTTTTGGGAGAGAATGATTCCCTGGTGCTGCCTTGTTGCTGGATGGTGGTGGTGATGATCCCCTGTCGAGCCAGGTGGGAAGGGGATGACTCTTCCTGCTGGAAAGTGCTTGGTGAGCTGTAGATCTTGGCAGGCTTCCACAAAAGCATATTGTTTTGATGAAAATTCAAACACAAAGGGCTTCTGAGTGATGAAATTATTTCTGAAAATCTCAGTTGTCCTTCAGGGAAAGTTTGATTGAGAGAAGTCTTAATTTCTGTATTATTTTTACATTACTTCTAGATTTCACTGAATCACAGAGAGTTTGAGGTGTGAAGGGATCTCTGGAGGTCATTTAATTCAGCAAAGCCACCTCAAGCCTGTTCTCTAGAACCATGTCCAGCTAGCTTTTGAATATTTTCAAGGTGGGAGTTGATATTTCTTCAGTTTAGGTATATCAGGCAACATGTGGCAATGAGAAACAGTGAATTACCATGACGATCAAACCAATGCATTACTTTAAACTTTAAATCAGCCACTACTTATGCCTGGTATAACTGTCTACTCTTTAAGTCTACATCCCAGTACTGCTGCTTGATTGTGATGGTGTGAGGATGGGACTCCCTCAGCCAGGTTTAGGGCTCAGGTAACCATGCCATCAGTCAGAGGCAATGAAAGCCTCCAGGCTTTGGCCTGGAGCTCCTGTTGAGCTTTTGTTTGGGCAAGCCCCTAAGAATGTGGAGGGATCACCTTCCCAGCCTCCCTGCTGCTCATGGAGGCATGATTAGAGGGGATGATCATCCCCTGGATGGGTGAAGTTGGCTGAGATGGGCCCTCCCCACAGCTGCCAATGAGCTGGCTGTGTATTTTCCCTCCATGAAACTGAGGACCCCAAAGTAGGGTGCCCAAACACCAGCTGGCATCACTGCATGGCTCCCTGCAGCCGACAACAGCAGCCAGCAAGGGCGCAGGCATTTGTGGGGGTGGCTCACTCTTGAGATACCCGATGTTACCCTGAAAGAGCTCATGTCTCCCCGACAGCACCCAAACCACAAGCTTTGACCTGGGTTTTGTTTGAGATGCATGATTTCCAGCCCAGGAACACTATACAGGAAGTGGCTTAAGGTAATCACTCCCCCCAGCGTGGACCTCTCTGAGTACCCTACCCCTTGGGCAACCCATTTTCATTTTACCATGTGTGCTTAGCATTGTCTGATTTTGCCTGCATCCCATGAGGGGAAATGAAATGTTCTTTGTGGCTTAAATTTTGTTGACTGCTTTTAAAGCAGCCTCTCTCAGGGTATGATTTGGAAAACTCCTCCTCCTGTCTACGGTAGGATTTATCTCACCGACTTTTAGACACAACTGAGCAAAAGTCGGTACATCAGCTGCTCATCCCCGCTCCCTTTCAAGACAGAGGAAAAGAAAAGCTATGCCCACAGTGTGAGTCATCTGATTTATTTTAGACAACTACATTAGGATGAGATGAACAGCACCAATTTCTCTCCATTAAGGAGAAAGGAAGCTGAAGCTCCATGATATAAACATTAGGTATCAACAAGACAGATACCTGTGCCTGTGCAGAGCATCTCTATCCTTATGCCTCACTCCCAGACCATTGGTGGGTGAGCACCTGCCTGGTGAAATTCTTCTCCGTCACGAAGGTTCTGTGTAGCCTAAAGATTGCACAGCTGCAGCCGTGTTTTACTTCAAGGCATGAAAGTGCAATATAATTACGCAATAACGAGTCTTTCCAGACTTCCAAAGCTTTTGTTTCTTTCCAAGTTTGGGCTGAAGCTTACCTGCAGTCTCCCCAGAGGTCTATTTTGCTCTTCCTGTTTTGTATATCTGGGTTCTAATTTTTTTTTTTTTTATTAAGATGTTCTTGTCTTATTTTTAAGTTTTGGGGATGTTGCTGTGCATGTAGAATTATAAGAAAATCCTTTTTATCTATTGCTGCTTCTGTATTGAGAAAATGTATTGACTTGGCTGAGCATTTTTAATTAAAATACCTGATACTCAAATCTTCCAAAGGCTCACGGAGTGACAGTCAGACACACCTGGCTGAAGCTGGAATCGGCACATTTTATCTGTTGTTTGCAAGTGCCTGTCACAACATGCCAGGTTTCCTCCTTGCTCCCTGCTTAGCTTTTATCTGTTTGACAATGAAGAATCACGCTAAACAAAGGGGAAATTTGCATCTCTGTGCTCAGCCTTCCACCCTCGAGATAAAGTTGGTAGGTTTTCCATTTCGATTGGTAAACAAACACTGTCAAGCACAGGTGAGCACCTCCTTACTTTTTGCTATGAATGGGAGACAATGGGAGAACATCAGAGCTTCTGAAGGTCACAGGACACTTACCCTGAACCAAGGAAGATATCCATCTGGCTGTTCATGTGTAAAATAACAACAGAAGGATGAGCTGTGAACCTCGGATCTTACTCACTCTGGTTGACTTTACCTGGAATCCCTGAGAGGAAGCTGTGGTTGGTGCCTGAGGAGAGCGTGCCAGCCTGGGGCACATGATGGCCCCCACAAAGCCACCAACATTGGGCAGCATCATGACAATGAGGCCAGTTGTCAGAGTGGCTTTGAGAGGGGGACTGGCAGCATTGGCACTAAAACCTCCTCTTTCTAGCACATGTATATAAAGGTTGATTTGCTTTGTAGTTCTGCACAGAGGAGTTTTTTTAGGGAGTGCCCTTTTTTGGTAATTATATCTCAAAGAACAGGCATTTGAGTGCTCCAGCCATGATCACCAGAAATAGCTGAGAAGCTGTGGCTTCTTGTGCCAGCAGAGCACAAATTAAGGCACAGCCATTACAGAGATTATCTTGTTTATAATCCATGTGCAACATAGTCGTGTGGCCCATGAGACCATAACACATACACACACACACACACACACACACACACACGAAGAACTGGATGTAGTTGATCTATCTGGTAATAGAATTAACCAATCACAGCCATAAAAGAAGGATTTTCCAAAAGCAGACAAATGCATCAGACTTCATTAGACTGGGGCAAATTTTCTTCTGCCTCATGGAAGGCAGGATTGCAGCAGCAGCCAGCTGCCAAAAGATGCTTCTGCGGCGCCTCTTGATTGACTCCACTCCTGGTGAAAAATCCTTCCTCCTGCCTTCCATGCCAACAGAAACAGTGCAACACAGACATAAAATCAAGTCAATGTAGACAGAAGAACCGCTGCTGGATGCCTTCAAAGCCTGCCCTGGGGTTGAAGCACCTGTCCTGGCTGTACTTGCAGCAGCAGTTCTGGTCCAGAGAGGTGGGGTCAGACCTTCCTGGGTCTTGGTCTTTTGGGAAAGGCAGACTAGACAAATAGTGAGGGGGAGGTGAATCAGGAGAGAAGGGAGAACAGGGTGTGTTTTTTTTAACCTAGCTAAGGCTGATTTACAGCTGTATAAGGAAGCAGAGCTTCCTTGAGGAGCTGTAAGTCTGGAAGGAGAACAAACAACTGAAATTCAGTCTTGCCCATTGGGCCACCCAAAAGCTGCAAAGTTTTAGGTAATTATATGTAATTTGTTACCTATAACATATAGGTAGTTTTAGTTAGTTATATGTGCAGTTATAATATATGGGTAATACATAATACATAGGTCATAAAGTTATATATCTATAAAACATGCTAGAAAACTACCTACACTTTAATGTCCTGAGGTTGATGGATTACACACCCTCATTCCTGACCACATCCAACCTGGCAGGGAAGCAGGATGTTGCCAAAATCTGTCTTTGTGTAGGCACTGCTGTTACAAGTAGCTCTGGGCCCAGGCCACGGGTTTTGGGTTGTTGCTGGAAATCGGTGGCTTTCATCCCCCTGGAGGGTACCTGAGGGGGCAGCTCAGTACAGGTTTGTGTACAAGGCCACTGACTGAGGGAATATTTTCCTGTGATTGCGTGAGTCCCAGGAGACTCAGCTGATGAAAAATATTTCTCTGTGATTTATGTCTCAGTGGATTTCTGGCAAATACTTTTGCAGAGAGAGAGAGAAAAAAAAAAAAAAGAGCAAATGTTTCATTCAATAAGCTCCTTGCAAAATACAATTTTTTTAGATTGCAGTTCAGGTTGCTCTGGACAGCTGAGAGATTTGCCCTGAAAACACAACTATTTTTGATGTCAGGGAAGGTAATAAAACTCGCATAGATGATGCTATAATCCAAGGGAAAGGCAGTAAAACTGGCAATACCGACAGATGAGCAGCCCTTGGCAGGACGCAGTGTGGGGGAGTGAGGACCA
The DNA here is from genome assembly GCA_038380795.1 of Pyrocephalus nanus. Taxonomy (NCBI): domain Eukaryota; kingdom Metazoa; phylum Chordata; class Aves; order Passeriformes; family Tyrannidae; genus Pyrocephalus; species Pyrocephalus nanus. The sequence goes on from CM076259.1 coordinate 46,919,870, forward strand.
ACCCTGTGCCCTGTGGGTACAAGCCCAATGGAAGGACATCTTGAGCATGATGAGGGAATGCTCAGGGCTCCTCTTGTTTTGCTAAAGGAGCCAGGATCAGAGAGCCAGCCCCAGTGTCAATCACAGGGAATTGCTTGTGACACTCAATACCCTTTCTGCTGCAGCATTATGGCACCAAGGTGACGGGAGATAAATGGATGGGAGAAAAAAATGGAGACACTAAAATGGTGTCTGCAGAGGAGTAAGAGGCAGGGTCACATGTTTCAAAAACCACCATGGCCAGTGCCGGAAAGCAATGGCTGCACTATGAGCTCTGGTGATCACCCCTTCACTGTCCAGCCCTGCAATGGCCAGTGATGTGCTGACTGGGGGCAAAAGATGTTGAAATGTTTCTTGGGTGAACCGCAGCATTGAAGGAGTGGGCAGGGCTGGTGGCGTGTGGGTGATGATAGCAGAGAGAGACAGGGTGGTCTTATGGTACATCTGCTCCATGGGAAAAGTGGTCTGAATCTGCTCTGGACCTCCAGTATCCCCAGTGCAGAGGAGCAATGGGACTGGTTTCACCAGGAGAGGCGCAGAGTTGAATCCTGAGCAGCCATCTGTGCACTTCATATGAAAAAGGCACCTGGGAAAAAGGGACCACTTGTTTTTTCACCCACATGGAAAGTGATATACACTGGATGCACCTCTACTCTGCAGGCAAGGAGCTATGAAAGGAAGCTGATGCAGCAGAAGACGTGTGAGCTATTTTGCCCCACCTACTGGGGCAGGTTAAATAGGACATAGTGTGGGGCTGGCTCCTCTCTCCCCGAGATCAGTTGCAACACATCAGCAGCATTTTGAAATTTGCTATCAGAGCTTAACTGAGCCAAGTTGGAGTACCTAAAATTCAACAAGTCTCAGAATATTTCATGTTCTGCCCTGCACGAACTCACACAAATCTATTTTTAAAGGTTTATGGTAAACCCCCCTAAACCAACCAGCAGCTCAGGCCACGCTGGTGCTGCTTTCTGCATTATTAATTCTTTGACTAGTTTTTCTTTTTCCAGAGTTCTCTGCAGCTCATTCCTTCCCAGCACATCAAGGGATGGAAGAACACATTGAAATAATTATTGATAAACAGTCACATCTCGAAACTACACAGGGCCATTATTTCACAAAGATGCGAATACAAAATGATTTTGCATTGTGTGAATTATTTTCCTATTTGAAACACAGAATCTATCTCAAATAGCTTTAAAACCCTTATTGTAGTGGAGCATCCAGTTTGTTCCATTAACTACTCCCAGAGTCAACTGGAGAACCACTGTTATTAATTTGAATGGAAAGCTAAAATGCAGTTCATTTTCTGTAATTGCAGGCCCATCACCTAAAGACCCAGGAAAAGCTTTTAATCCAAGGCATTTTTAGAAGGGTATGATTACATTGCATATCTTCATAAGGTGCATAATTACCAGGGCACCAATCACAAAGAAACACAAAGAGCCAAACTTCCCAGGCTGTTAGAGTGAGGTCCCCTCCCACCAACGTGGGGCCACGAGTGTGTGGGGTGCTGGGGTTGGCACCAGAGGTGGGGGACCTTTCCAAGACCCAGCCATGCAAGGGTTGATGTAAACACATGTTACCCCTTCAGTGGGAAGCAGAAAACCCAGCAGCTGTCCCAGTGCCATGCTGCACCTCCAGAGCCATCACTGTCAGCAGTAATGGAAAGCCCAAAATACTCCTTATGCCTCCCCATGCACTACCTGTCAGAGTATGATGCAGAGAGACCCTGAGCCTGGAGGAGGCATTAGTGGGCTGGAAAATGCACTGGAATAAACAGCACTTAGATGGTTGTAGGGAAGCAGCCAAGCATCACTGCAGCAGGAGAGTGGACAGGAAACATGCAAAATGGTCAAAAAAATGATAGAAAGTTTGGGAAGAAAAATCAGAGGATAAATGCTATTTAGTTTAAGGATGAGAAAGGCTCCATAAGATGCAAAATATTTAGCTGAAAAAAACTTCACTCCAAGGTGAAAATAATACACAGGTTGGTGTGGTTTTCATCCTAGGATGAAAACAGGATGAAACTACTGCAACTGGACACCTGACCCAGGATCCTTGGACTAGCTCCGCAGGATGGGATGAGGGCTGCAGCAGTGTGGTGGCTCTTGGTCTGTCCTGACTGCCCTCAGGGATATCACCCCAAGCCAAGCTGCCAGCCACACTCACACTGCAGCCAGAAGGGATTGTGTGGTTTAAATTCGAGGTCTTTGCTACCTTGACTCCATTCAATCAAAACAAACCACATAGCATCTCCGGCATGTCTGTGGGAAGAGGCAACTCCAGCTGGAGGAAAGAAGAAAGGAAAACCTTCAGTTTTGAATTACTGCTTGGCTGTTCCACTCAAGGAGGGACAGCCATGATCATTTACTATACGATTCAAGGCCACAGCAGACTGGAGGCACCCTGACAGGATGTGCAGCTGCAGTGCAAGACCACTGATTCTAAACAGAGTCCTTTGTACTCGCAAACTTGACTCACAGAGGAAACTCGGAGCTGAAAAAACACATAGACACCAGAAAATCAAACCACTTAAATCTAGCATTTGAAATGCATTAATGTACCCCTTCTTTCAGCTCTTGGCTTCAGTCCTCTTCGGCTTTAAGCACCAATGGATGCTGAGCTGTGGCTGCAGCAGTGGAGGGGCAAGAGAGCTGATGCTGTTTCTTTCTAGGGCTGTTTCACCATCAAAGAGGAGCTGCCTCTTGCTGCATCCCACAACAAGGGACACTCTAACTGATTGCAAAAAGAGTTAAGTGTACTTAGCACCCTGGTAGATGAGGGCTAAGGTGGGCAATAGTGGTGGCAGAAGTAGCTGCTTGGGAAGCAATTTAATTAATAAAAATGTAAGAAACAAAAAGGTCAAGCCTTGCCTCTGCTGTGCTGCATTTAATCTGCACATGTACATAGGACTTCAGCCTCCCGGGTGTTGTTTTTTTTTAGCTGGCACATTTCCCCAAACACGATAACATTTCTTAACTTTAGTGGATGACATTTTATAATATGTTTAAGGATCTGTAATATTTTATGCTTACAGCTTTTTGCGATTGTTGTTCCAATATGGCACTGATGCCGGTATTAAAGTTTAATATGATTAGAAAGCTCAATTGTATAACCAAGGGGTTATACTCTTTATCTATTCTAATCTGATTAAAAGGTTTCTCTTCAGTAGCTTTCCACAATCACTTTATAGCAAGACCTGGGAGCAAAGCCACCAGCCCATTGGTTTGTCCCAGACTGAATGAAATACCAAATGGGTTCCTTAATTGAGTACTTCATTCCTTACCATACAAAGCTGCGTCCAAACTGCAAACCCAGCTTGTTTTGTTTTAGCAGAGCTGCTCATTGAGAAAGGGCTTGTGGCACCAGTCAGATGGCCGGGCCTTCCCTGAGGCTGCTTAAGGTTCAATACCTGCCTGTTCAGGGGCAGAAAAAAAGCATTTTGGGTCTTGCTGCCTGGTGGTTTTGCACCATCATACACTATGGGAGTAAAACAGAGCTGCTAGAGGAACCCCCTACATAGCAGAGGTTATTCTGTGTGCTATGGATTCATAGTGTTAGCAAGCCTAGCTCCAAGACCAGAGCTAGAGTTCGCTCCTGATGTGTTTACATCAACCCTTGCATCTGTATCTTAAAAAGAAGGGGGTGGTTGCTCTACAGCCCACCTCCCTGCAAGACCCCCAAGACTGAGTCACCACTGGGACCACTGATTCCTACATAGCTGAAGCTACTTTTCCCCACTGTGGCAGGCTGCTGTGGGATGCAAAGTGGCCTCAGTGCCATTATCTCTTCTCTCTAAACCTGAGCCATGGTCTCTAAAGGGTCTCTATAGCTGCTTGCTGCAGCTAAGGCATGGTAGCAAAGGCCTGTGAGGGGAATCGAGGCTATTACTACTCAGGAAGGAGAGTGAAGAGGGGCAGCCCCTCTTAGATAATGGTATTTGTCCCTAAGGGTCACAGAAGAGACTTGTGGCCTTCCATGTCTTCCATGTGGCCTTGCCCATTTCCTCCATGTCCTGTGATGGGAGTAGTTGGCTCTCATCCCTCCTTTGGCAAAACAAACTTGGCATTCCCTACGGAGAAGCACACTGTTTCTGCTTGGCTGTACTTGGAACCCACAGACTCCTCCAGCCAGCCTTTACCAGCATAGCTTAACAACAAAAACAATCCCCAAACCCAAACACATTCCTTTGCCTTCTAAAACAGCTTCAGGCGCAGTGAATGCCATAGCCAGTGCAGAGCAGGCTGCCTTTAACTGGACTCTTGGGCCAATTTGATTCCTGAGTTGTCTGAAGTTTTCTGCATGACTCTGCAGAAGGGAGTTCATCACCACTGTGTCAGCTGCAATGCATCACTGACATAGGTGTTGCATCCACACTGAACTGCTAACATTCATGAGACCTATCTATGTGATACAGCAACACACAGAAGGACAACATCAACATTTAGTCAAGGTTAGGCTTTCTTACTCATAATGTTATTTGAATTGTCCCAAAAGTATTGAAGTCTAAAGTATTCTCCATCCTCTAGGCAACAAGAAATCCAGAATTGTTCTTCACTAGCTGGACAGATTTATGTCAGGTATGACAAGGTCACTTCTGTCTCTCTTTTTTCTATGTGTCAGGAGAGAATCACTTTTTAGGTGAGTAAGCTTACCTAAAAGTTCTCTGAGACAATTGCAATAATGATGTTCACTGATCTCCCTTCATGTTATCTTCTTGGGCCATGTGGCATCAGACATTCATAGCCCTAACTCCATGTCTGCTGCCACCATTGATGCCCTGCTTGGCACACACATACTTTTAACTCAGCATGATCCTACCTTAGCTTGTTAATAATTTTTTATGATCCATTAAAATTGCCTCAGAAGTAAATGGTCAAGTTGCTTAACTAAAAGGAACTTGCCTTGCTTCTGTCATACTATCTGAGAACCAGGCTCAGATTTTGATTATACCCACCCCAAATCTATTAGGGAATTTGCAAATATATGAATTCTTAATTCTTCTGTAACGTTGATTTCCCCCCTCAGTTGGATCCTGACTCTAAACAGAAGTACCTTCAAATTTCACTTCACTGGCATGCTGTGAAGCAGAATAAATCATTTTACATTCCTAACTGAGATCCCTAGGGTCGTTTGGGAGAGTTGTTCCTCCCACGAAGATCCAGCACACAGATATCTAAGTCCATCACCTTACACAAAGCTCTGAGCACCTCCAGTTGCAATAATGAACTCATTCACCTGTCTGTAAACCAAACTTCTGATGGTCTGGCTCTTACCTTACAGAAGTACAGGACCTCATAGCCTACTGGCAGACACGGCTGGTTTCTTCTGCATTTCTGTACATTCCTGTTGTCTTAAAGCAACTCAGCTATTCATAACCCACTAACTACTTCAAGAAGTATGAATACAGACTCTAGGCAACTTTACTACAATTCATTAAGAAATTGCTTTTAGACTTATTCTAGCATTGCAGACATCTAAAGATAGAGCATACTTGCCTGCAGGAGATGGAGATGGGAACTGATAACCAGGAGGCTCAAGTTTCAGCTGTAAAACTGATGTTTCCAGCAGGACTGTCTCCTTGCATCAAATCTCTGCTGTGAAAACATCCTCCAGCTGATCAGTACCAGCTGGCACTGAGGGGGAAAGAGGGAATGCTACTTGTGGCAAAGCACCATAAGGCACAGATCTTACCTCCACTTTAGAAACACTTCTCAGCACTGAGTACTGGTTAAACAACTGGTATATTGCCCTGGTGGGATGAGCATGCCCTCAGACCCTTTCAGTACATTCACTAACTGTAATTTATGATAAATCATGGCAGAAAAAAAATATCTTTAAACTGAGTCTGCATTGAGCTACCCATATCTTTTGCAAAGAATGAGACAATACTTTGAGTTATTACAATGTGTAGAATGAACTTTTATTTTCATTCATCCTTCATTAATACCATACAATTAGATAGAAGTATCTGGAAAAAAAATAAACTTGAAATAATTTAAAACAGAAGGCACAGAAAACCAAACCAAACTATGCGGCTACAAGAGAAAGGGGAAAAATGTTTCAGGAAGCAAATTTATTCTGAAACGTTTTATCGCTAAATATTCTGATCAAAAGCTACAGCACACAGAAACAAAACTGCACAGTATAAGCTAACCCATGCTTTAGTTACATATAACATATAAAAGGAAAAAAAAATCTAAAAATATTTTTGCAGGATTTTGAATGAAAAGTGTAATTTTTAAAATAAAAAATATTAAATCTAGTACATATGTCAAAAACTTCCCTAAAGTCTACACTAAGATGTACTTTACAAAAAAGTCTGCATTAAGGGCAAAGCATACAGTCAAACACCATCTGGGAATGGGAGAAAAACTTGTTCTCAAATCAGTTAGAGTATCAAATAAATTTGGTGTTTGTTTCAGAAACAAGGATTCTCACTACAGTAATATACTGGAGAGGACATTCTTTTGTATTTTAATGAAACCGATAGTATACATTACAGAGAAGAATAAACCCACTTCACTTATATGAGATTTTTACCTTTTTTTTTTTTTTTTCTTTTTTTCTTTTTTTTTTTTTTTGCAAAAGAGTAACTTCATTTCTTTTGAAAACAAAGCTACTGGAATTAATGACATGCGATAATATGCCTCAATATTATACCAGCTAAGTCTGAAAATGAAGTTCATGCTTCACAATTGAAATATGCTGTGACTCTCAAATACATTCTCTGGTAATTAATAATACAATACAGAGGTCATTCAGAAAATCAGTTCCGGTTGGGAACCTGGTTTATAAATGAAGCTCTTTTGCAAATATTGAGAACACTGACAACACACAGGGTTAGCTCCAGGTCAGCACACTTTTCTGTGCTCCACCCGTCTTTTCTTACACAAATGTGTGCTTAGCCTGCAAGTATCATGGAAAGGCAAAGTCTAGAAGTTACAAGTTGGTTTGTAAAAATACTAAATACAATCCAAGACAAATAGTGTTACTGACAACTTAATAGCAGGTGCTCTCTAAAGGAAAAAAAAAATATCCTGAAATGCAAAAAAGATGTTTCAGCATTTGATATCAAGGCATTTGCACATTTGTCAGGAGGTGACAGAGTAAGAGTGAACTTTGCAGTTGGACTTGGAATCAAAGAGCCTTCCTTTTAGCCTGCCCACCTGTAAACCATAACATATGGTTTCTTAATAGCTTGCTTTTTCCCCTGGAAATAGTTCTCTCATTTAGAAAGTACAAGTCAAAGTTTTGTTTCCACACTTGAATAAAGACAGCTGACAACTACAATAGAAACGGTAAAAATGATCTTCATAAAAATGTTCATCAAAATTCTCTGACATAGCAAAACATTCATTTGTAAAGTAAAGTCTAATACTGCAAGCCATTTACTCAAAGGCGACCTTGGGCACGTGTATTCTTGCCAGCATTGCAATGGTAATTACTTCCATATTTCTTGTCATTATAGGGTACAAACTCTGTAATATATTAAAGTTTCCTAACAAAGAGTCCAATTATTGCACTTTATAAAAATTCCAGTAATATCAGGCTTTTTTCCTACTTTTCTGTGAACTCTGATGCCCTGCAAGAAAAATTTGGGGGACCAAGTAATTTCTGATGAGTGAGATGGAATATTTGAATCAGTCTGAAATATGGAATCAAAGTTGGAAAGGCTTAGGAAATGAAGAGATGTACCTTTGGAAACAGATTTTGATTCATAGCAGCAGATAAATGTGTCATTCTGGAAGTGACGCACGTTCTCTTGGTAGGGAAGAGTGGGCACATGAATATTACGTTTATATATCATATATAGCTTGAGGACTGTGCAGAGAAACCCAAAGAACTGCTAAGTTCTTCTGCTGACTCTACAAGCCTGATGAGAAAAACTCAATGACAACCATACTGGAGTAGGAGTTTCTCTGTGAGCTTGTGTACATTTGCATTTGTGTCAGCAATAGACACAGCTAACAGAAATAGCCATTTAAGGGTGGAAAAATATAGAGAGTAAGTCTGAGAGGCCCATAAAAAAGGAAAATACAGCAGTTTTGGCCCTGCTTATAACCAGCTGTATCAATAGGGAAAAAAAGATAGAGGAAATTTTTGTGCCAGCTATCTAGAAAAAGACGCTGCTTGAACTGAAGTGATTCACACGTCTATATGAGGCTTCCAGGCCAGCAAATCACAGTTAAAGTCACTTTATTCCTCTGCTCCTTCAGCATGGGAACGAGTGCAGAATGGCTCATTCCAACCGTGGATAGTCCATTTACAGCAACAATCATATCACCACATCTAAAAAACACAAGAAGAGAGAAAAAAAAAATCATCACACTATGAGTCCTGCTCTGCTGTAATTAGCACACACTAAAAAACAGCATTTCACTGCTGGGGTTTGCATCAGGCTGAAACTGAGTGTAGCTAAAGAAAACCAAAGAGGTTCAATTTTAAGTCTGTCCTACTACTGAAAGATGTATCTACCTTTAAAAGGTCCCTTCCAACTTTGAAAATGTTCTAGGATTCTGTGAAACTCATCTGGGAAATTCCCTAATCACTAAAATTCAATTCTAATACAAAAATAGTTCTGCATTAAGAACTGACCTAGAGGGAAACATGAAAAGAGCGAGTTGGAAAGACCTAATGGAGTCAGGAGAAGATAATGAGGTAGCACATGCATGACAGAAGCATTTCTGTTTGTTTGTGTGGATTATAACACATTTACACCAAACATGCCTTTACTGTAGGAGGTGTAAGTAAAGATACTTATGGTTACCAACCAACCACATTCCAACCGAGAACCTTGTTTTCAGTGGCTTATGATTTTGTCAAATATAACTGTTTGGCTTGAAATCTCCCTCAGCAGATGGTTCAACTGAGAAGTTGTAGCATCTCTGTGTTTGAAGCAGGGAAGAGAAATTTTGGAGGGTGCTGCTTGCTGGTCCTGAGAAAATTGACCTCGAAGGGTTAAGTTTTGGTTTTTTCAGACACTCAAGAGAAATTTCAAAAAGGCACCTAAGTTCTTCCTATGTTGAGCTTGTTCCATCTCCAGACATCTCTTCTTTGTGACTGGAGTGTGTGTTTGGGATTCCCCAGAGCAGTTGAACGTGACTTGGGAGATCAAAGAGGACTTTTCCTGAAACTGATCATCCAAACTATTGGAGGCACCAAAATGAGTGGCATAAAGATGCTTTCCTGAGCTCTCCCAGTGCCCTCCACCAGGGCAGAGCAGAGGAAAGGCATGCAGTGTGACAACTGTGCATTCAGAAGTCCTTCTCTGCCAGAACCAAGGAATCACATCACCCAAACCATAATGCTACAGTTCACTGAGTGGCATCTCACTCACCCAGCCTTTCTGCTGAAGTAATTTTACCTTCTATAAAATCACACCAGACAGATCATGTAAGCAAAAAACTGTCTAAACTATTCAGCTGTGAAGTTATTTACTCCCTTCCTTTCTAGACTAACAAAACATTTAGATAACTTAAACAAAACTGAACAGCTTTAAAGAGACCTGCCCCACAATAACTCAAGATGGAAATTCTAAGGAGCTCTCCTTTGTTGATGGCCCATTTTTAAGTCCATATTCGCAGGGAGACAGTACATTTGAATTGTAGGTACTATATCAAAGTATCACAAAAGCATCTTTTTCATTTTTTACAAGGGGCTAAATGTGACCATGACTACTCTTCCCCTCTTCTTAGGAATGATGCTTGAATTTCCATTTGTGTGAAGACTTCTAGTTATTAAGTCCTCAACCTGAAATTATTTGAGTTGAACTGAGATCTTTAATTCAAACTGTTCCACAGTTGGGAAAAAAAAAGTAATTTTGTGTTCAGCCAAGTTATTTTTTCATTTATTTATTTAGTCATTGAACTGAAAAATCAATTACTGTCAGGGCTATAAGCGTAAGCACATTTTTTCCTAAGTTACTTTGTAAGCAAATCTACATGTAAAAATCATGCCATGAAACTTCAAGTTGCATATTCTTGACTACCACCTTCACAAAATCAGGTTTATGAACAAGAGAAACTTCAATAGGAATTTTAAGTCCTAGTCCTGAACTAATCCTATATGAGGCTAAGATCTGTGTCTGGATACTAGACCTAGGAGCTGCATCCAAACATAATGTGTAACTAAAATCATATAATCTTTAAGGTCAGAAGTGACCTCAGGAGGTCTACAGACCACCTTCTGCTGCAAGCAAGGTCAGCTTTTAGATCTCAAAGCTTTACCCAGCTAAGTCTCAGAAACCTCTAAAGGCAGAGATCACACAACTTATGCCACTACCTGACTATCCCCACAGGGAAATAGTTTCTCTTTACAAACAGCCTCAAGGCTTGTTTGTTCAGTTTGTGCCTGTTGCCTCTTATCCTCTTGCCCTGCATCACTGGAAAGCCTGGCCTCTGTCTCCTTGATAATCTCCTTGTACGTACTGGAAGAGGCTGTTGGCTGCCGCTGAAGCCCTCTCCTTGCAGGGCAAGTGCTCCAGCTCCCACCACCTCAGGGGCCTCTGCTGAACTTGCTTCATTTATCAGTGACTTTCCTGCCAACTAATGACTCTCAGGGCACTGCCATGGGGACTTGATTCCTTAACAATCTTCTCAGAGATATTTTTCATCTACTTTCTTGCCCTTCCGTTAAAGCAGCATCACCCATCTTCAGTATCAGGGTTTCCAGCAGTGTCTTCAGGAAGTTGTATGAAAGGATAAAGCATTTTTCCCCATTTTACAAGAAAAAGTTCTAATTTCTAGCTGTTCTCTAGGAAGACAAAAGCTAGCTAGTTCTGCACATATACACTGCATTTCTCTTGGCCTAAAGAAGAAATCTACAGGGAGATGAACACAGCAGGAGGTGACATCAGCACCACAGCTGGGGAGGAGCACAGGAGATGGCAGAGGTGCCAGCACAACCATCCCTCTGACAGATACCCCTTCCCTGTTAATTCCCCGCATCAGATCATCAGGGAGGCAAAGCACTACAGGGCTGCATGATCCCTCAGCATAAGATCCTACAGTGTATTTCCTCAAACAATTAGTTGTACCAGTACATAACTACTTAAAAGTGGTTTGTTACTGTTGCTGTTATTACCATTAGTATTTCTACCACTATTACATTAGCTTACTTTAATCTTCCATCAAAGTACGCAGGAGTCCCAAGAACAATGGTTTTAATGAAGAAAGGCTGGTTTGTGTGGTTCTCCTCATAGCCACCGACGATGCTGAAGCCCCAGCTCCCTAAATTGCTCCGCCGCAGTACTACGTCATGGCAGCTATGTAGGCAGCTGTGGAATGGAAGCACAGGATAGCAAGAGAAACAGCCATGTACAATTTTATAGTAGGCACAACATCTGCTGTCTCACCATTACCACTGTGCTAAGTGTGCAAGAGAAGGGGAGGGATGGTGATTAGACTTCTGTTCCCAGAGTAATTTTGCAATATTCAAACCAATTACCAAAAAACCTCCACAATCTTGAGACAGAAAAGTGTTTTAAAAGAAATAATGCAGGGCTAGAACAATTACTTAAACACAGTTAACTCTGTAAACTGACAGTAATAGAACAGCATTTTAGAGCTTTCGCAGGTGGCAACAATGTGGGTGGAAAATCAATACCTGATGTGTTTAGTTTGAGAGTCAAAAACGCAGAGTGTTTTTCTTCCACCCCCAGTCACTTTAGGCTTTTTCTACTTTAAGTAAAAATTAAAATTCCATACACAATCTTTTTTAACTCTGAACTGATGCATCACCAGTAATAAAAATATAATTCACTAACCATTTCATTACACAGATCACACTTTACTAAGTGTCCTGCTACATGTTATCTTCTCTAGTGAAAATTAATTCTTGCCAATGAAATTGACAATGACTGTAATTAAAAAAAACACCCAAAGCCTCCTCAAAACATAGAAATTAACTTTTGAGTAAAAAGAGGCCAAGTTCTTTACTCTTTTTAAGAACAGCAGCACAATGCATAGCATAACTTTAGGAGCCACACATGGGCATCTGTGGTATAGAAGAAATAATCCACTGCTGAAGCATGGAAAGGAGTACATTTACCAAAACCAAGAGCCATTTATTGAGATTAGGTAACTCATTTATACGTGAACAAAAGAGAAATTAATCAACAGTTAAACTAAGAAAAAGTGAAATCTCTGGAGGGCCAATGCATAGTTAGTTCTGTTATCTTTGGCTGCATTCTGCTACCAATCTGTCTGGTTGTTGTTGTGGTTTTATGCTTAAAGTACGGACCTGGTAACTCTATCAGAGAGAAAGGAATTAACTTGTATGTCCTGACCGAAGTTAATAACACTATTTGCTGTAGCAGATGCTCTTCTTGATAGCAAACAATGCCAGAATGAGCTTAGCTGCAGCCACATGAGAGTGAAAAACAAAGAGTACAAATGAAAGACGGTGATGTCCAGAAGATTGCAGATTACTCAAGGGGAGGGAGCTCCCTGCAAACCTTGAAGAGTTTTCATGTTTGGAAGAGATGGTAGTGGATTTTTAAAAGAAAAAAAATGATGGGGATTTGTAACTCTAGGTTCGTCTGTGTGCCTATAGTTACAAGGCTACAGTCTTGAAAAGAGATGTCAAGAGTGGCCAAAGCCTGATCCAAGCTAAATATTTGGCCTCATAAATTCAGTTAGCAGATTAGCAAAGAGACACATGGGTATATAGTTTGTGTTTTTATTAATGATCACTCTGGTTTTAGGCATTTTACAGAAAGTTATGATACGATTAAACAATATAAAAGATGACTTGTGTTCAACGAGGAGATTCCACATGGGTAGCAACTATGGTTTGTGAGAGGATAAAACCAGTCTATTCACCTTTGAGTTTCCCAAGGAAACATTGCTCCTGTTCACAGTCTGCTTCCTAAGCACATTGCCAACCAAATATAGTCAGGCAGGCAGAAATAATGGCAGATGTGTTGCAACTATTAAGGTCTCTGCTTCTTTATCTCTCTTGAACTTAGCTTAAAACAGCTAACTAATTACTCTACTGATTCATTCCATACCTTGGCAGCCCCAGCCACATGACCCATGATGGTGACCAGCTGGCATCATATTCATTTTCACTGATGGTACTCAATTGTTCTTCATTAGCCTGGGGCTGTTCTTCTACAATCTGGACTTCCAGGGCTTTCAGGGCAACTACGGAAGAGGCAGCACTAGCTTTCAGCATGGCCACGGCTTCGCTGTGACTCAGGTTAGTCAGATCAATGCCGTTGATGTTCAGCAGCACATCACCTGTTCAAAGGCACAAGTGAGACCACATCAGTATGACAGTCCTTCCCACTGACAGCACCTCCCATGCCACAGTTTCATTTCATACTGTATTTTTTGGTCCTGAGACAGTCTGAACTAGCAGTTTGACTAGCCTTCCACTGTCAGTTTGAAACATTAATGTATTGAACTATTAAGCTGGATCACTATAATTTATTTCCCCATAACACATCAAATACTGTGGCTTTTATTGTATATTGCCCTGAAAATTTGACATAGAAATTGCCTAAGCATTTCACCAGCTCGGCTGCAACTGCTACTGCAGATGCCATGACAATTGTTTCCAGTAGTGGATCTTACGTTTACCCTAGCCTTAAAAGTGAAGGAAGAATGATGGAAGGAACAATACAGGCACCTCAAAGGAACCAATTTTTGTAGATAAGCAGGGTTCCACAGAGTGTTTCAAGTAATTTGTTTTCTTCTAACTTGTTATTTGGGAGAAGCAAATGGAATTCATAATCTACTGGAAAGTTTGGCACAAAAGTCAGTTAATTCAAAGAAAGAAACTGAGCATCTCTACAAAGATAATATGGAAAGTGTCTAAGCCACTGAAAAAAAAAACTGCCACAATTTAAATTTTACTTCATAATATTTTTTAAAAGCCTCAGAATGAAGATAAGAATGTTACTAACTATCAAAGCAGTAACCGTCTCCTTTTTTACACAGTGTCTTACCAACGAAAGCCAGAAAAAACAAAGCAAAAGTGCAAACACCTGGGTCACATTTGGAATGAGACTCAGTTTTTAAAAGGTTTTTCCTCCCAGTAGCTGCTGTGGCTACTTTAATGTTACACAATGAAAGAACAATAGTGGTTCTTCTTTTGAGTGTGTTTCTCATTATAGTACAGAATAAGAAAGCATACCTGCTGGTGTGTGGGGGGAAATCTCCCTCTCTCAGGAGCATATAAGGATGCTCCCACACTGTTCTCTTTAAATGTACAATCTGTGAAGTTTTTTCCTAAATTTCTTTCCTAAAACATTCTGTAATTCTGTGAACTGTGAATCGCAGATTTATTATAGGCAGTCTTTGTTTCACATAAGATATAATACGTTTTAATCATCAAATGCTTTGCTATCAGTCACACAGGACTGCCTCCACCTACGCCGAGTCTAACCTCCACCACCTTGTTCCCTTCTGCAAAGCCAAGGAACAAGGGCAGGTGCTGCAGCACCCCTGAGGACCAGCAAACCCAAGCTGTCTCAAAGAATAAGAAAGCATTTGGGAACCAGGATCAACACTGATGTGGCTTCTGAGGTAAACTTAGCATGGAAAAGCTGTGGCCTGTCATCAGAGCATCTCTGCTGTTCAGATATTGTACTGGGGAGCAGAGATTTCTTGGGCAGAGATGTGGTCCCGCCCACTATATTAAACATAAAACCAGGATGTGTGTGCTACAGAGCAAAGCATCACACCAGACCAGTAATCAGGGGATTACTGTCAGCTTTAAAGAATTTAACCAGACATTTCCTGGTCTTATCTGCTTCCCCTGCTGTCATGCTCTAAACATCCCCTTCCTAGAAAAGGTGGAAGTGCGATACTAAATACCGTATTTCCATTATTGACTCATGAAGAAAAGCATCCATAAGCATTTCCCTACATCTGTGGAAAGACTTTTTGACCCCCCCCCCCCCCCCCCCGACTCCAGAGAATGTAGTCATCAGAAAGCAATGAGAGGTCACCCATGCCACCAGGGAAGCCAAACCCCACCTCGTTTAATCCTGCCATCTCTTGCCAAACACCCGTGAGGCTGCACACTTGTCACAAAGATGGGCAGTTCACCGCTTTTGCTGCCTCTGCCTCCTGCCACTGTCATTCCCAGAGATTCATGTGGCTCTTTTTTCACAGTAATGTGCTTTTCTTGGCATGTAACACACTGGGAGAGATCCTGTTTGACAAGGATAAATAACGTTGTTAAAACGAAGGAAAAAAACCAACCAAACAAAACTCAAACTTCAGAACAAAACACAACTAAATACACTCCAAAGCTACACTTTGGCACTTTAACACAACAGTTTAGAAGGACTAAGTAGTGGAAATCAGCTTTGGCTGAATTTCCTCCAGATTAGACTACCTCTTTCTAAAAAAAACCCAAACTGAAATAAAACCCAACAAAACTCCCATGCATGTAGATACTTAAATATAGATAGAAAGTTTATAAAGGCCTATCTTGAAAATCTTGGTCTAGTTTTAATTAACATCCTACATTGGAACAGGCTCAATTTTAGGACTACACTACAAATCCATATGGTCAAAAGACTGCAGACAAACCAGAAACAAATCTTTTCATGTCTTGGTGAACATCAGCATTACTGAATTTCTCAGTAGAGTATGTCCCAGAACTACAAAGAAGCTCCTTAGAAATGAAAACACATGTGTTTTCATCATGACAATAAGGGACCCTTTAAAGCCCTTATATATCATGTTTTCTTTTGCAGCTGGTATGTAGACTCTCCAGAGCACAAACTAAGGCAAATTGATGCTAATCAACTTCTTAACAGTGAGAAATTGTATTTTTCTAACTACAAGAACATCTCAAGCAGAGGCTCTGTTCCTGCAGGTCTTTCGGATAATCTGACATTAGCTTCATGACAGTCTCCTCATTTTGCCTTTCTCTCCCTGCTTGAGACAATGCAGAACTCAGCAGTCTTGCAGCCAGGACTGTTGACTCACGGAGGAGATGACACATCCCTCCAACATGCTCTTTATAAGCTGGATCGTGGACACCACACCTCCTGCTCTTCCTGGTTGCAGCCAGCACAGTGGCAACAAAACCATAACATTCTTGAATGACACGCAGGAATAACACGAGCCACTGTCTTAGACAAGGAAGGTCTAACAATTACAGGTTTATGAGCTCATAGAGCTTGCTTCTTTCACTGCAGTCTGCAAATTCAAAAACATACTGAAAAGCTGTTGTGTGTCTTTCGTTCCCAATCCAGACACGATGCAGGACCTGAATACTTGGAAGTCATCACCATTTTTTTTCATTAGGTAAAAAGGAAGATATAATCCTTTCTTCTAGTTTTGCCTTGCTAAGCACTTGGACCATCACATAAGTAAAATGGTATTTATACCTCCCAGAAGCAGAAACACCAACCTTATGTGAGTTAGGTCTGCTGTGAAACAGCTGCTGGGACTGGTGTTGGTGTGAGTTGCTGTTGTGAGTCCCGGTGTCTCGGATAATACTGACTGTCTGTGACTTCAGGGGTCTAGAGATGATCAAATTCACTCTCTCCCCACTAGCCTGTTGAACACATAAGACAAGGTCATCAAGTTTGATAGGATACTGATTATTAGGGAGGGAGGAAAACACAACAAAATGTGAAACAAGATGATAGTAGAATTCTCTTCTTTTTGCAATCCCCTCCCCCAAAATGGAGGGGATATTAACACTCTTCCTTCACCTCTGATGTTACATTTACATCAAATGGAAATCCTTTGTCTAAAGGACCATTTCTCACTTTGTGTTACAAAGCTTCAAAAATTAAAATTCACCCCACTCTATTTGCATTCTTTGTGAACTTCAGTAACACATAGCAATAAATGGAAGAAGCGCCAGTGTGATGGCTCCAAGATCTGCCAATTTTGGTCAAAAGCTCTGAACACGTCTGGTACTTCCCAAAGACATTTCCAAGAAAGACATTATACATGAGCAGACCATCAAATTCTGGAGTTGAGGGAATATCAGGAGACTCAGTTACCAAATGTACCAACTCTTTCTATTGCTGCAAAACCACACCTTAATAGATAAAAGTCACCCAGTGTTAAATTTCAATTGCTCTCTATAAAATTTTGGAAATTGACGTTACAAGATCATTGTTATTTTCCTTTCATTGCAAGGAAAGTTCTTAGAATTATTCCTGAAGCAAATATTTATTAGTCATTTGTGTCAGAGTTCTCTATGTGGTGCTAGGTTAGGCAAGGATAACTGCACTAGACTGCAAGAACCTACTACTGGTATGTTGCAAATTTCCTAAAAACAGAGCAATTTTCACCAACATCCCATCAGCAGGAAGTAGCAAAGTGCTGCAGATGTTTCCTTACAGACTGGGAGAAAGGCATAGAGTAAAGATTTTCCTGTGGGAACTGGGAAGGGTCATATGTCACACTGTATCAAGCTTTGGGTAATAGTCGTGTCCAGAGCAGAGCCAGACATTGGGGATAAACCTGTTTTGAACACTCAAAAAATGAGTTTTTACAGGCAGAACTCATGGAGGACCTATATTAGACTTCCCAGCTGCTACCTGTTGACATCAAGAAGTTTGACAAATTACTTTCTTGTTTCAACTCAATTCCATGCACAGGCAAATCAATACAAAATAAAGCCCACTTTTACAGAGCTTACTGGCAGATTAAAATACAACAAATACATGAATAGAATAAAAATAATCCTCTTTTTTTTTTTTCCTTCTAAGCAATAGGCTACAATAGGCTACTCTGCTTGCTCACATGAGCCATCTTCTAACCTTCAGGCTGCGTGCCAGGGAAGACTATCACGCTTTTCACTTCTGAAGAGGTGAAGTTCATCTGTTAGTTGCGAAAGCAGACCCTGTTCTGCACTATTATTTCCAGAACATGAATCACTGCAATTTGTACTGCCACAGGCTTTCAGGCATTACATGACCCATTCGGTTTGGGACAGACTCTACCCCAGGCTTCGCCCAAGAAATGAAGTTGAGCTCAGGTAGGGAATGCAAATTACCTGTATGACCTGAGCAGCAAGCTCTGGTGTCCCATGCTTCAAGTCATGTCCATTAATTGCAAGTACGCGGTCATTGCTGCAGAGCCTGCCGTCCTGAGCAGCCAACCCCCCTTCCAAAAGGTCGAGAATAAAAACTCCTGGCTCATCCGTTCTGCGCACAAGCTTGATGCCGAGCTGCTCGCTGGAGTCGCGCTTGTGCAGCGTCACTTGGAAGCTGTCCTCCCGCAGGGAGCTGGGGGTGTCCCCGTGGTTGTGCGTGCGGCTGCCAAAGCGCCTCTCCCTCAGCACCGTGAGGTGCAGAACTGAGCAAGGCTGGGAAAGCACAGCTCGAGCGTGGTTGTGAGACACGTTGCTGATGTCAAAGCTGTTGACCTGCAAAACAACAACAACAACAACAAAATCAGAATTATATTGTTTCTGGTTGCCCTTTCCTTTCCGAAGCAAATTCAGTCACTGCAAAACCAGCCTTAGAGCAACCTACATATCTGATCCTAATAGGTTTCCTCTCTTGTCCTTCCATCATCTCCTGCAAACTCATACTGGCTGCTCAATTTACAAATTTATTTTTAGGTTGGAAGAGACCCTTAACATCATCAAGTCCAACTGCTAACCCAGCACTGACAAGTCCACCACTAAACCATGTTCCCAAGTGCTGTATCTACAAGTCTTTTAACATCTCCAGGGATGGTGACTCCATCACCTCACTGGGCAGCCTGTTCCAGTGCTTAACAACCCTTTTGTGAACAATTTTTTCCTATCCAATCTAAACTTGGTAGAACTTTAGGCTTTTTCCCACAAAGGTGACAACATCTTTCTGACAGTGAACACCTTCTGCCATCACAGGCCAAGGGTTTTGTTCTCCTTGTTTCCTATATTTCTCTTCCTTAGATTTTGACACCGTTTGTCCTCCAGGTCAAGAACTTTGCATGGGCTTTCACTGTCAAGCCCAGCATCACTTAAAAATGTAAAATAAAAAAAGAAAATATAAAAATCTCTGAAGCAAGCAGTACTTCCACAATATGAAAAAAAATTCAAAACACTCGGAATCCAGAATAATGAAATTTGTTTATTAGGACTGTGGAAAAAGGTGGTCGTACTAATTCGCAAGTCTTAGCATGAATTGATGTTCCACAGACTTCAACTAGGTCAGAGTTTAAGACTTCTAACCTGTATCTCTCAAAATTCAGTTGTAAATGAAAAATGAATTAAACTTTCCCTCCATACAGCTAAGAATTGTGTTTGTTATGTGGCCCACTGATACAAAGATCAGTAATGTTCAGTCATTTCTTGCAGTATAAGATAAGAACTGACAGTGCACTGAGATTTGGCAGAAAACAGGAGCACCACAGAAAAATCAGCACAAGAGCTGTGCTTGCCTTGTTCTGTAAAAAGGAGTTCAAAGTCAACACTGAAGCTTCACCCTTAGAACATACTGTTGTGCCTTAGTGAAGGAACCCCTACCCCACGATTTCAGCAGACAGAAGCTAACATCAAATGATCTATACTGATCTGCCTTACCTAAGACCCTCACGGAGCCACCCCGAGCCCAATGCCCAGCACAAAGCCACTGCTGCCAGCAGCACCGTGAGCTCAGACACTGAACCATGGTCATGTCCTGGCTCTGCTACTGCCCTGAGACAGGCTGTATGTAACGCTGGGCAGAAGGAAGAGGGTCATAGCTAGGAGAAATAACATTTAGAGCTGTGCCTCCCCACCAAAAACCACTACAGCTCATCCATCAGAGCCCTTAAATTAAGTCTAGTTTTATTTTTAGCTTTCTCTAGCTAAAGTAAATACATAAAATATGGAAGCATTCAAAGGGCACAAAGAATATATGCAATAAAATGTAATTCTTCTTTCTACAAGGCAGTTCACAATTTTAGAATAAAACAGCCTTAGCATTTCTTGGGGAAAGAGATTCTCATTAGGACAGGCTTTACATGAATTACAGTCACTGTCCAGCATAAAAAAGAGACAATTTGTAGAGCACTTTGAAAATGTTAGGCACCTATCTGTACCTTGCAGACAACATAAGCTTTTATGTAGCTGTTACAAAATGCTGTTCCCACAGATCTTAAAAGGGTAATAGTTCTCATTTGACTGGACAAGGAAATGCTGAGTTTCACCTCACAGTCCTTTCTGGCTTTCTTTTAGACCTTTATTGCCCATAAAAGCCCCTGAAGACATTCTCATATCCAACCAAAGTGTGCACGCTGGGCTGCATCTAACTGCACCCAACTACAGACAGCAGAGAATGAGTCTGGTCATTTTAGTACAACAGCTCAGCACATGCACAGGTGAATTAAAAGAAATAAAGGTATTGTAACTTCCAAAAAGTTTGGCTTTTTACCTCTGTACCTCTCTATTGGTGTGACAGGAAGACTCTCATGGACACCCCCCTAGCATCTGACAGCCCCACTGCTGGCATGTTGATTAGGAAGACTCACTGCAGTTTGTAAATTCCTATTTACAGTCAATGTATTGCCATTTATGGCCTTGGAAGCTGTAACTGACACCTGCCCAAATAGCAGGAATTTCCAAAGCTTCACAGGAGCTCGGGCTCTCTATTCTGTCAACCAAGGAGAGCCCTTAGTATCAAAATAAATGAGGCAGCATTCAATCAGTGCCTGCAATTACTTGTTGAAAAGACAACATTCTAGAAACCTCTTGGGCTGTTTTCTTGGCCAGACACTATGCTAACACTCCATGAGAGGAAAAAGGCATGTTTCTCAAAAGGGACTTTATTTTCTGAAGTGCAAACTGATTTCATTCCAAGCATAACTACTGTATTTAAGCTACTTCTACCGGCTTGATTTCAAAAACAGTGAAATAAAGAAGGCTGATACTACTTCTGTACTGATCTTAGGCTGCCAGATCAAAAGCAATCATTTTTACTGAAGTACTTTTGAACTGACAGTAATATATTTGTTTAAGATGGAATGATTAAAAATAGAAAGAAGCTGGAGGACTGCCCTGTTTAGGTAGCACTTAGTTACTGATATTCTTAAGTGTCCTATAAACAACCCGTTCCCCTAACATAAAAATTAAAACTTCAAAATTAATAGAATTCAATTTTTCTATACTATCTGTGGAATTACTTAAAACTGTAACAAAAATACACAATCAAATTCAACTTACATTTTAATTTTGTTTACTTTTTTTGAAAATACTTAGAGAACAATGGCAAATCATGCCATTGAAGACTATCATTGACTCTTTTATACATACTGAAAGATGCAGGTCAACTGCCTAGGCTTTTGGAAGGTAACAGTGAAGCTAGATTAAAATAGCAGTTTAGATGAAGCCAGCCTTACAATTCACAAATCGCTTTTTACATATGACAAGATACGCCAACTTGCTAGCCAGAAATAACTTTGGGTTCCTTCAAAATGCATGCATAAAGTTGAGATAAGGACCAAGTCCCACAGCATTTAAAAAGAGAAAAATAAACTTGTATTTTAAGCATGGATAAGAGATGCTAAAGAGGAAAGGATTCCAGGGACTGGCCCGAGAAACAACATAAAACATGATAGCCAAAAGTACTAAAACAACATACTTTGCTCTGAATATTAATTTGCCTTCCAACTGATAATTGCAATGCTAACACTGCCACAACATAGTCTGACAAGGAAAATCTCCCATTTCATTTTAACAGCAGTTCTGCAAAGAGTGAATGGAAAGCAAGCAGACAGAATACATAATTAGGTTCCATACTTGAAGTATTTGGTCTCCAGCAAGAAGTCTTCCATCTCTGGCAATGATCCCATCTCGATAAACCTCTTGAATGACAATGTTGATCAAAGGTGTTTCATTGCCACCCACTATGCTAATTCCTAATTCGATATAAGGATTGGACCGATGAATTTCAATAGTGGTGATCTCTCCTTCAGGCAAGGCAGGTGGCTGTTGATTTGCTGCCAATTATTTTAAAAGAGAAAGATGATTAATATCCTTTCTACTTCATTCATTTGCAATAAAACAAATCACCAAAGGATAATGTAAGACAGGCCACAAAGCAGCCATTTAACAACAAACTAAAGCACAAACAGGTTAGTTCCACTACATGTTGAAACTCCCAGCTTATTAGAAACCACTCTCTAATGACTTAGTAGCATCCATGCTTCCTGAAATGGGGTCACTTGGATTGTAAAAGGATACCCTGAACCCTTTAGATCTTGTCCTTTATGATAAATTTTATACATTTGGTTGCTTGCAGAATTGCATTTGGTGATGATGATGATAAAAATGTATTTTAGGAGTTACTCCACGGTACCCTCTTTGTCAGCTGGTCTCACAACTGCAGTAGGAGCTGCTATTGAGTTACCAGGACAAGGGAAAAAGCCCATTTCTGAAGCAAGCATGGAGACAACTAAAGAAGGAAAAGCAGAATGCTAAAGGATGGCAAGTATAGAGGAGAAGGACTGGGACAGGACCACCTTCCTCTGTGGTAAGGCTCAGCAATTCCTCTCTAAAATCCCCACTGCTAGAGGCGTTACTGCTCATTCCATACAGATGGATGCAGGAGTAACTCAGCTGTCTTTTTGCTCAAGTAGGACAGCACTCTATGTGCAGGAAGGTTGCTGATCCAGTTGGGGGCCAAGGCAGAAGAGGGAAACACAAACCTGATCTTAGCAAACAACTTCCGTAATTTTACAGAAATTACACTCAATCTCACTGTTAGGCCCTTCCTACTAGTAGATTAACATGAACTACTGCACCATGACATGATAAATGATGATATAGCACCATGGTATCTGGCACGCACACTGAGATATTTCTTTCCTTCCTGTGACTTTATCCCAGTTGTAAACTTACACATAACCAAAACGCAGTAATTTTTTTCCAGAAATTGCAAAAGAAAAGAGACGAAGATGAAGATGCACATTCACAGTTGGTAAGAGACAAGCTTTGACACCACAAATGTTTCCACATCTGATAAAAGAGACTCGAGAAGATAAGTGATGACATACTGTCTGCTACTGTGTTCTCCTCAAAAGGCGGATTGTCGATGCCGGACTCGTCTGTCCATGTGGGAAGGGCGGGCGAGGTAAAGCTCTGCTCAGCTGGCACTATTCCCTGATCTGCGTCTGGAGATAAACTGCTGGGCTGCTCCATCCCACCGACACCACTTTCACCCTCTGCTTCTGCTTGCAGCTTGCTTGTTTTCCTTCTCTCCAGAGCAACCCTTCGATGAGAAGCCCCAGGACACCTGTGAAGACAAGGTTTATCCATACTTCAAGCCTGCAGCCATGTTTGTAGCACAAAATGCCTGAGTACTCCACTGAACGGAATTAATCTTCTTCAAAGCCACAGCTTTAAACTCATCATCAAAATAAATATTTAACACACTGAATTTTAAGGCCAAAATGCGTTTTAGTGGACAGAACCCCAAGATAGTACTGTCTTTTCCCTCAAATGTCTACTATGTAGTTTTTTGGCCATGCACTAAATGTGCTGTAACACCTTCTGAATGTGGACTTCCTCTGTTATCACTGAATGGTTTGGGTTGGAAAGGGCCTTCGAGTTCATCTAGTTCCAACCCCTCTGCCATGGGCAGGGATACCTTGCACTAAAAGGTGGATTCTGTACATTTCAGTTTCTGGAAGATAACCTTGCTGAAAAGACTGAACAGGGCTGGCAAAAAAACCCACATAAGAGAAGCCCCTTTCAAAGATAGATTTGGAGACCCACCTTAGTAAGCATCATATTTTCCTGGGGTTGAGGGAGGAAAGAGATGAAAGTTTTACCCATATTGCACTAATTGTTAAAACATTAAAAAAAAATGTTGCTTGTCTAGGAGTTTGTATGAGAAGTTCAACAAACGTAACAGCTCTTCTCATCATCTCTTGGACCAGCAGAAGGTGCTTCATCCCCCTTCTATTTCCTGTTTTCTCCAACTTCACTGAGGAGGTACAATTTTTTGGTTTTCCTTATGTAACAATCTTCCCCCAGCGTTTGATGCTTTTCACAGTAAACTCATTTTTGTGAATTTCCATTCTTCTTAATGCAATATTTATTTTTGCTTATGTCTAAAAGCCTATAATAGTTTATTGCAAAGAAGGGCTACAATGTTGCAAATTCATGGAAAGCCTTCATTTATGGAATAGTCTTGTGTTTATCTGTAGATAATTAGATGTGGACACCAATCTTGCATGTGCCTCTGTGACAGTTTTGTCAGTGTCTGATATATCACTTCTTACAGTATTTGATGTCCTTAAAGCTCCTGCTTCTGAAGCTGCTGACCACCTAGAAACACTCACACTGTAGCGGTGTCAGAAAAAAATGGAACCATGTTCTTGAAAGGACTTACTGTTTGGGAACTTGACAGATGATTGTTATAACAAAGGAAGAAATTATTTATTTTTGCAATGGGAGAAGAAATGAGTTAACAGAGTAAAAGACAGCAGAAGTTTAATGATATCCTAACTAATTAAACAAGAATATTTTGAGAATCACAGTTCTGTTCTGACATTCTGTGAAGAGGATTTGATAATCATATGGTTAGAAGGTTTCAACTTGAGGGATTCTGAAGATAACCTAATAACAAAGTTTTCAGGTCCAAATAATTTGCTCTCTTTCAGTTTGAAGTTATTCCTCCTTGACCTGTCACTACATGCCATCACAAAAAAACCCTCTCCAGCTTTCTTTTAGCTCTTGAAGTTATTGTAAGGTGCTACAAGGTTTTCCCAGAGCTTTCTCTTCCCCATGTTTAGAAAAATAGCATAAGGTAACATCAATATGCTCTGAAATACGCATTAAAACATACATTAGAGACAGTTCACATAATTCCATGATGCATTTCAGAAAAAAATTTCTTAGGGCTTTACCCAAAGCAACTGCTGGTCATCTTGTTCTTCAAAGTGATGAAAAATGCAAGCATAAAAGATGAAAATTATTGAAAGGTTATGTTTTTGATTAAACACAACCTTACTTCTTAATTTTGCCCAAGTAATATTTACAACATAAAACCATTGATATAGTGGGACTGATCAGCTAAGAAATCCCTCCTGTGGCTAGAGCCACATAAAACTCAGCAGGAAATTTCTCTCATTGACCATTTCACAATGCAAACCTCAAAACCAGAATCCCCAAAAAAAACAAGAAAAAGAGAGATGCAAATGCTTCCCTCAAGATTTCTAGAATACTTCAACTTGATGGCTTAGCCTCATGCTCCCTCAAATTTTAACTCTGGCAATAGGACAAAAAAAAAAAAAAAAAGAAAAACAATCTCCATCATCACTCACTTCTGCTGCAACACAGCAAGAGGTAAAATGCTCCTGCAGAGGAAACCTCTTGTCTATTGGGAGCACTGACAGACGTGCTCTCCCATACTGATCCATAAGAATTTACCACAAAGCCACCCTCAAGATGCACATCCTTGCTGTCCCTAAACTGCTCTGCTATAAGAGTGGTGATTTTTCAGCAAAGAGGGGAACGAACTATTCAAAACTGATGCTGTCAGAGGACCATGCTTCAATGCTGCTGAGCCTACACAGCAGTGTCCAGCCTTACAGACTACTTCAGTGAACCACACACTCCCTTAGGTATCTTCTACCAAACCACTGTGCTGCAGGTTCTGATTGAGCCCGCTCACAAGGCGTGAGGAACCCAAAGGGCCTGGTGGAGGTGACGAAGCACACCTCACAATTTTATTTTTTTTAAACTTTATCAAACCAGGACAGCACAAAACTCAGCCCTGGAAGTGTCCTATTTCTGTCAAAGCTTTCTAAAACCACAGCCAGGTCCTCCTCCACCCGCCTTCACAGAACACATTCTCCCATCTTTACCTGGCAGATGATGAAAGTCATCACATGAAATATAAATAGACTTGAGGTTTATTTTTGCCAACAACGTTTAATTGTAATTTCAAAGGCTAATATCAAGAAATGTAAAGAGCCTTCTGAGCACACCTACTCAGTTCAGTGGAATCCCTTCTGTGCAATACTGTATGGGGCAAAAAAGGGGAAAATCCCCCAGATTCTTCCCCATATTAACCACTAATTGTAACAAACTATGACTTTCAACCTAGTATACTGCAACTGCATTGCCAGGAAAGTAGCTGTCCAGTGGAGACATTAATTCACAGGATGCCAGTTCTTCAGTCTTTAACCCTGTACGCCTCCTAGCAAGCAACAAAGCCCAGTATTGGTATTCAAACACATCTATAAGGAGATTTTTGATTGGAAGGATTTTTATTGGCAGTAGGAATGTATTATTCACAAACAGCAAAACTACACAACAGTTGTAACAGTTAACAAGCGCCAATAAATCTCTAAAGGTGCATATCGTCACTACTACTGCTACTGTCAAATATCTGGGATAAAGAGCATTTTGGACTAAATCTTGTAACAAGTTATGTACATAGACGGGCATCTTATGATCAAAACAAGCTCTGAAGATTGTTTTGTATGGGTACAGGAATCCATTTTCATAAAGCAAATTGCATAAGTAAGGGCTGAATTGAGACTGAAACATGTCTTACAGGAACTGAATTTCATATCTACCTAGGAGCAAGAAAGGTGGGAATGTTTTCTAAAACTTGTAAAAAATATTTCTTTCATGAATCAAGATGCTTGAGTGTAACATTCCAACTCAAACTATTCTATAATACTAAAACAACCAGCTAAAGCTGAATGGCAGTTCTCAGTATGTAAAACAAGCTTCTGCTTATATTCATCGCCTTCTTCCTCTTCCCCCTTCAGCATCAGTCTGGATGGTGATAAAGCATAGCTTTTACCTTCAATTTCTCTTAATTCATATCAGACAGAGAAGAAAAATTGACTTTTTTTGGGTTTTTTGTTTGTGGGTTTTGGTTTTTTGTGTGTTTGGTGGTTTGTTTTGGTTTGGTTTTGTTTGTTTTTTTTTTTCCCCAGCCAAGTCTGCTGTATTTCTCATTTAAAAGCTGACTTCTTGGAACACTAGCAGCAACCCCTCTTTGCTGATAAAAAGAGCTTTCATACAAAATTGAGATGTAGTTTACAGGGTATTTCTGTGAAATAACAGTAGGAGCTTGAAAAACACATTTGCTCACTGACTACTATAAAGAATGAATTCATTGTAACTTACGCCATCACCTTCTGCCCAGTCTAGAGGTTTGATAAAAGCAAACACACTAAATAACCTCAAACCAGTTGCACTAAATCATTTTCCAAGCAGGACATGTATTCAAGCAAAGACTGCAGAGAAGCAACCCAAACGCTTTTGCTGTTGCTCATAAAACTTTGCCAGCAAAGTGACCTTAAGCAGTAATTCTGGCAAGATTTACAGCTGCAATTCAAAGTAAAACCTGGTGCTGCTCTGGAAAGTTAAGTGTCTGGGTCTTGGTTTGTCTTTTGCCAGAGGGAAACAAAAAAAAAAAACCCAACCGAAAAACCTTAATAAAAAAAAAAGGGGGGGGGGGCCAAGAAAACAAGGCACTAGGAATTATCTAGGTTTGTGAATCAGAGAAGACTCAGGAAAATTAAAAAAGAGTGGTTTTGTTGCATACTTTTCTCTCCCACCCAAAGACATGAGAAGCTTACATGGTGTTAAGTGGCTTCAGAGCAGACAATATAACCACAATCGACCTTTGATACTTGGGAAATTAAACTGGCACCTACTTTTCTAAACACTAACACATTTTCTGTACCAAGTGACTGTAAAAAAAACGTACAATATTACTTCTGGGTTTTCTTCTTTAAAATCAGATTATGTGTATTGTGTTTAACTTTGAAAACCACAGTTTGCAAGTGAATGTAATGAAACTCTGAGTTTGAGAAATCAAGAATGTTTTCTTTATGCAACGAGGTATCATGGAGTGCAATTACTGACCATGCAGTTTTTGTCGCATGCCTCTCATTTCCTTGGTGAGCATCTTGCAGTAACCTTACACTCCGAGTCACCTGGTGGATGACATTTTCTTCCAGCTTTTATGCTCAAATGGAGCCGATTAAAACAACTCTGGGAAACTCGAGTGTGAAGGTTTTTAGACAGTGAAAACTAACAAATTATACTACATTTCTTAGAAAAACAAACCAGCTCATGTAAAGGCTTGTCCAGACTGGTTTATATTAACCTATGCTGACAATTACAATAATACTGAATTTTATATTTCTTTCCTAAATGTAATGATCAGTAATAGAATTTTACTGGATTCACTAATCCATATGGAATTAAATTCAAACTACACAGTTGCTGCCGCCGTTTATGTCAGCAATGATAATTTACAGGTGTTCAGATGTTTGCAAATAAACTTAATTGAAAACTGTAAATCACCATATACTCAAAATGCATATCGGCATCCCAAGACAACAGAAGGAATTGAAAATGAGCAGCCTCCTGCAACTGAAAGCTTTTTTCCAGCTAACAAACAGGAAAAGCTAGTGACTCAGCTCACTCGAATTTCATAATAACCTTGTGCATTAAGTAAATGAATATCTCATGTATACCTAAAGAGGGCACACACACTGTTCCATGTACAAATAAATTATGTGACCCTGTTGTAAACAGCCCTAATATCATTCAAAGAGATGTCAACCAATAAAAAAGGACTGAAGAGGTGAGGGATACAACACTGGGAAACCAGAAGATGAATCAAATATTTAGCAGTAGTCTTGCTAGCATTTTCCCTTTTATTAAAATCAAATTGGTTTAATAGTAGGGTTATAAATGAAACAAACAATTAGGCCTTCTCACCACCCCCAAGTCATCATACAGATCAGAAATTACTTGCCAGAAGGAAACAAGCAGTAGCCTACGCTCACATGGCAACTACAGGGATAAATAAAAAAAACAGAGGGAAAGGCTCCTCATTAGCCCCTGCATCTCCCTGACATGGACACTGCACTACCCCAGCCAACAAAACCCAGGCAGCTCCAAGGCTCATCACAGTCTAGGGCTGCTCTGTGTTCTGTATGCCCAAGGTCCTCCCAGGTTCTGAATCCACAGAAGCCTTCAGGATCTGGGGACGCAGGAAGAGGGTATGCTGGAAATACGAATGTGAGCAAACTGTTTCCGAGGCAGCTTTCCTCTTTCCCTTCTCTGTGGAGCACTTGCCTGCGTGCACACCCACACCACGCCTGACTCTTGATCTCCCTCTGCAACGTCACCCTTCACCTAAAGATGGTCTCCAAGAGTCTCCAAATGGACAAAGACCATGATTTGGAAAGAAGTTCATGGGGTAAGCCCATGCACCTCCCAGATAAACCTTTCTGCCTGGGTGGTCACCAGTGTTGCTGGACCAGACTGAGGGCAAGCAGAGTAGGTCCGCCAGTCTTGACAGGTCCTCTGTCCACCTGCCTATCTCAAAGCAGAATTCTGAGATAACGATTCCTGATAAAGGTTAGTTTAGCATGTTCATAAACATTCTGAAAGCAGGAAATGCACAATCACCACCAAAGCAATTTATGCCAGTGCTGGACCATTGTGAAGCTTTTTTCCCTAAAACCTGAACTAAATCTTCTTTGTTCCTATTGCATTATTTCTGTCCTCTCTGCAGA
Source organism: Pyrocephalus nanus (assembly GCA_038380795.1). Lineage (NCBI taxonomy): Eukaryota > Metazoa > Chordata > Aves > Passeriformes > Tyrannidae > Pyrocephalus > Pyrocephalus nanus. The sequence goes on from CM076259.1 coordinate 46,949,371, forward strand.
CAGACTTTGCACATCTCTAATTTTTCCCCTACCATAATCAATCCATTTTTTTTTTTTTTTTTTTTTTTTTTTTTTACAAATAAGTTTTTTCAGACCTCTAATGAACCATGTCATTCCCCCTATGGCTGTATCCAAGCAGTCTTCACTATTTTCTGGTATGATATACTAAACAGGATAACCCAGTGCTCTAGCCCTGCATAGTCACAGACTGCCCACTTCCTAGGGTCTTCTACTGTGAACTTAAAAGCCATCACTAACTCTCTCTCTCCCCTTCTGCTGCCAATTTCTACTGCTACACAAACTGGCATAGTAGGGTGTAAGAAACATGCAATGCAAGCACCCGCACCGCTCACCTGTTTTTGAGATGTGCTGCCAGGTCACATCGCTGCATGACTTCCTGACACACGGAGGAGAAGGGGCACAAAACAAATAGCTTGTCTAACAGTTTATGAACAAGGATGCTGGATTTTTTGCAGAGTTTAAAATGGAGTCTTTTTCGATCCAGCGGGCAGAAATCCTTCTCCTGCAGAAAGTTCCTTAGGCACTTGTAGCAGAAAGTGTGTCCACAGGGAGTGTCCAACGGCTGCAACAAGGGCTGAAGGCAAATGTGACAGACCAAGTCATCGTCCACTTCGTTTTGGTAGTTGTAGAGATGGTTCTCCCTTGTCCAGTGTTGCTGGCCACACTCAAAGCACAGAGGGTTCAAGGAGGCATTCTGCTCCACTGCTGCCATGTCGTCACCTGTAGTCCCCATTTTACAGCTAGGAAGGGTGACAGATCTTCCTCCTCTTCCTCCTCATAGGATGGGGTTGCTCATGTAAAGCTCACAGGGAAGCAACTTCTTCCAGCGTTACTTATGCTCTTCAATCAAACGTCATTTTCTGCAACAAACAAACAAACAAATTATTCATTTTGCATGAAATATGAAAATTCCTTCCAAAACATTTGACTCTGGGTTTATTATAACACAACAGCTAGATAGATTAGGGCAATATTCCTCTTTACTTCAAGTTTATCATAGAACAGAGCAGCCAAAAAATCTACAAGTATGATTCCTTTTACAACACATATATTTTATGTCTTTGTAACAGCTGCTGCACTGCACAGTTTTCACCTGCAAGATGACCAGTTTGTGACAGCAAGGACACCGCATTATGCAGTGTCACACTAGAAGCATACAATTAGCATCTGGCACAAAAACACCCTATTGTGGAATAATGGTTATATGACCAAGTAATTAAATTTATTCCTTAATATGAGATTATTATTTTAATCTGGTTCTACTCTCTTTTTAGGATTTTGACCATACAGAATATTATATTATTAGTAAAGTTCTAAGTAAGAGTGCATTAAAAATAACAGCAAACGGTTTACCCTGTTCCTTCCATTAGTAATATTGCATATATGTCACCACTTAATTTCAGATTCTCTCTGTGAGTTGCTACACAGTAAGGACATATTCTATCCAATATGCCCCATCTGATTTAGTAGAGAGGCCAGTAATAAAAATATGGAATAAACTAATCATATGAAGCTATTTGTTTCAAACAACTTAATCCTGTTTTTCTTTTTATCTAACAAAGTTACAGCAGACTCAGTGTGACAATAAAGGACTGTAGGCCTATCACTGTGGGACTTATTTCCTAAACTTTTTATGCTATTAAACTTTAGACCTCTTAAAATAGCCGCCTGGTCGGGAAATTGTGCAGCCATCAGTCTGCAATTTCCAACACTAAATCCTTATCCCTCCCAACTTTATTTACCCTTCTTTCCCTTATGGAATCATATTGCTTGACACTCAAAACAGGATGATTCAGAATATAAAACAAATTTTCTCACAGACTTAAGAGACCTTCATATTTGTTAGTCTTGGTAAATGTTCTCAGTGGTGGTGGGGGAATCAAATTTGAGCAATGCTTACTTTGTGACTAAATTCTTAATTGCAATTCAGCATGCAACACTCATGACAGAAGCTTACTGTGTTCTAGCAGAGTAGCAGCAAGCATACGGAGAAATGAAAACTTGTAGTCTAGGTATCAGCCCATCACCTTTATTTTTAGCTGCTGAAATGTAGTACTAAATATATATATTCTGAAATTCATGTGGAACACATGCTTTCACTATGCCTTACTGTTTAAGAGATTCCCTGTTTTGGTTTTTGTCCCTTAACCTCACACAGCCAAGCACAAGACTTAGAGCACATTTTACAAGGATTATTATATCCTTTGACGCAAAAAGGATTAAATAGTAATTTGTAATCCGGGCTTCTATTCTGCCATGGAAATTGATGCTCATCGTTGCCCTGTCTCGTAGTAGATAATGTGCACCTTCTGGAAAGGATTTCACGAGAGAAGAGCACAGCAGTTCTTTCTTGCTGGAGATCAAGAATGCAAAATGAGACCCCAAAAGAGATTAGTCAAAAAACAGTCTTAAATGTATTATGTAAGAGCTCAAAGATTGGAGAGCAGATAAGGAGAGCAGCACACGGGGTCCTCGTGCTCAAACCACAGCTCTGCATTTGTGCCGCTGGATTAATGCAAAAGGGATGAGACCCATCTAATGGCTGTTCTTTATGTAATGCAAAATAAACCAGATAAATGCTCTAGAAAAACACTGCATTGATTTGCAACTTTACCAAATTATTTTGCTGCTCAGGGCACCAGGAAAGGAACATGTGGCACGTGCTGTATTGTACTTGGGGTTACCTGCAACACCAACAGGCAGGGAAGGGGAAAGGGACATGTAGACAGGCAGCAAAGGCCATTTTACGAGTGAATTGTCCAAACAATAGACCAAATTCTACCATTTACTACGACCAGGACTTTTCCTCCTTCTCCAAGTAACCTAGGTCCCAAGAGAGGACCAAGTCTGACATCAGCAAGGCTACAGAAAAATCCAAGGACTGTTCTGTGTACTGCTATTATGGAGCTCCAGTTATAGACCCCTGACAGTGAACACCCTGAATTCACCTTCTTGAAGGCTTCTAGCACTTCTATCCTTTGAAGTCGATGTAACTCACACAGCAGTCTGTGACAGAACCCCGGGCAATGTCATACAGTAAATATACTCATGAGATACTTTGACCTGTGTGACTCGCTATGGCCAAAGACACTTGCGACCCCTCCTTTGGAAGGTTGTAATTAAATCCTTTTGTGTGTTAAAAACTCTTTTTAGCAGCTTACTATAAATTCTGAACAAAAGGTAAAATCAGAAAAGTTATTGAGCAACTGGGTATTCACCATCATGTTAAAAATTACCATGACAAGCCTTCTCTCCTAGGAAATGCATATCCAGAGACAGGCTCTGTGTACTGAAATCACAAGAGCTTGTCCTCAGTGAAACACAGGCAGTCACTCTACGGCCCACCACTGCAGGAGGTGAGCAGACACACTTGTTCCTACAACTGACCCACCTCAGTATCTGCCAGCAGAGTTGTGGAAGAAACAGAGTGATTACAACATGAAGATTCAAACGGAAAAAAAAAAAAATCCCACTGCCACTACCCAAAAAACCAACAAAAATAAATAAATAAATTAGATACCTCCCCCCAAATAAATAATAAAAAATAATAATAATTTTTTTAAAAAATCAAGATTTCTATATTTTCACATTGCTGTCTGCTTTCTTCACTGCTGTGCTGTAGCTGGGGCAAGCCCATTCCATGACTGAGGAATCACTCACCAGGACTTGTGTTGTTCGTATACTGTGGTGCCTAATTATCAATTTAAAGACTTTTTACTATTTGCTTCCAGTGCAAAATATCAACTTATTTTCAAAGTCCACAAACGCAATATTTGTAGTCTGAGCAACAGTTGGGATGGCAGGCAACGTCTAAACTTCACTGATGTAAAGCACTATACCCCTGAAATCCACAGTATCAGAGCATTACCATTTATAATACACTACTTCAAGCCTCTTTCTGCATCCCTTATACTATTTGCTATATCTGTTATCACAGCAGATCACCAGCTTCACAGGATGATAACAGCTCAGGAAAGCTGCAAACAGGAAAAATAGCCAGAACTATAAAAAATATCAAGTGGGTAAAAGAGCCAGCCAGGCCTGTTATTCAAGTCATATAATTCCCTAGAAAATAATTCTCCCAGGACTTCATTAAACCAGTCAAACAGTGCAGGTGGTGCCCTGCTTTCAGTTTTAAATCACAATCCATTTGGGAACCAGGCAAGACCGGACATCTGACTGTGCAAATTTTTATTTTAGTTTTTTAAGTGGTGTGTGCACGAGAGCAATTTTTAGACTGCAAAAGACAGCCTTATCCTTAGGCCTCCTCTAGTTCTGACTTATTGATTGAACTAACATTCTCTGGAAAAGCCTGACACATTTTTACAAAAGCATAAGATGTCAGGCTTTATACCTACATCAGATTTCACAACGTTTATTCCTTCTGTCTGAATAGGCATTACTAAAAAAACCCCACAAGAAAACTGGAATTGTAGCGATAACTTAATCTTTTTACTATGGTTGTCTCTACATAAGTCACAAATAATTAACACTAGTTCTAGTTTGAAGTTAATGGAAATATGTATTTTGCAACTAATACTCTCAGAGATTTAAGCAATCTCTTTCTAAATTATCTCATTAAAATCCTAAAGATTTAGAGGCCATTAACTGACTGTTCAAAATTTTACAAAACACCCTGAGTATTCTCCAAAAGCAAACAACTATGTAAAACAACTTATCAACTAACCTCTTTAAAAATTAAGTTTAATATACCACAATTTCTTATTTTGTTTACAACCCCCTATGCAATTTTCTCAACCAAAAGCAAAGGTTAAAAGTGCACCCTTAGATGAATGACACCACTGTTCCTTTGCTGGACTCTGGTGTCCCAAAATGGCTGGGATGCAAACCTCAGTTCTGTGCCTAACAACTTTCTACACCAGAATAGACATATTCACCCTGAGATCTGTCCCCCCAGTGAATCAGTGATTAATTTCTACTGTGTAGTTTAAACCAACTGTGAGTGCAAAACCATCCACCTCTATTTCCACTCGACTGAAGGCCACCAGGTTCTGGCTGCTGCTGCTTCTTCTCATCCCAGAGGGCTCAAAATTTTGCTGCCTCCTGGCAGCACAGAAATGCCTCAGTATATCCTTTCCTTACCCCTCTGCAGTGTGGAAAGGGAGGGTATGGAAAAAACTCTGACAGTTTCTATGGTGAAGGCTTCATGTGACCCTGATTCAGGCAGTCCTTTCCTGGTCAGCCAGATTTGACCTTGCAAGGCAACACATAACACGAACCGATCAGTAACTCTGAACAACATCAACCTGGATTTTAGGCTTAATTTTAAAATGTCACAAGATTTCCAAAGTCTGTTCTCCATGGTCAATGGCACCTGAGTACCTAAGCTAGCTAGGAAGGATCCCATAACATCCAAACTCCCCCACCTTATTCAAATGCCAGGGCTGTGAACGGGATCTCTGGGCAGTCAGGACTGGATCAACACAAGCCCCAGGAAAGGGAAACTAGACAGTGGTGAAATTCATTGCTTAAAACCACATCATAACATTAATTAAACATTAGTTCTTAGTTCCCAGTCCAGTATTCTTCACAGGAATTACAGTATCAGGCTGATGATTCCTAACTGTTCTCAAAGCAGACCCTAGCTTGAATGGAAGAATAAAAAATAGAAGAAACTAATAAAAAACATAATGAGAACAAATAGCTAGCGAACAGCACTAGAAGGGAAAAGTGTTATTCCCCATCTTCCAATAAGCATGACCCAGCTCATTAGATACAATCTCTGCTTTAATATTAAAGCCATACAGCAAACAAGTGAAGCAGTACTCGCAACATGCATTGACTTTACAATAGCCACGTTAATTATACTGATATCTGAGGGCTGCACTGCCTTCAGACACCAAATCCCAATTCAATTCTAGTCCAAGTTTATGAGACAGCAATTCTGTTAAGACTCTTTATCTTTTGAAAATGCAAACAAATGAAAGTGTTGTCAAAAAATGGCACCTGTCAGCTCAAAGTCAGGGGAAAAAAAAAAATCCTACCAGATATGGACAGGTCACAGCAATTAGCCTGGGGCAGTTTTCTGCTAAAGCTGCAACCACACTGTCACCGCATCCCCATTACCCAATACACCTATTTTTAGTGTCATGTTTTTAGGTGTTCAGCAGAGTGACTGGAAGTTTTATACTCAAAATAAATAATATTGTGCCCGAATGGTGACTTTGTTCCACTGAACCAAACCCAGGCAATGCTGGGTTTGCAGTAAAACCACCTCTCTACAGATGATTTTTTTTTGCCTCCGTGATAGCCCTTTTTGGTTCCATCAAAGGAATGCCCCTCACAGACAAGATGTCAGCCCTACACCAGGTGATGACGCCATTATCACTAAAAGGGTTGTGGGTCACAGGAGACAGAGACAGATTTTCCTTCCCCACCTCAGGGCTGAGGGGTTTTACATGCAATTCCTTAAAAAAACATGCATGTGTACTCCCCTTGCTGAGTATTATCACAGTACAACATTTTTCAAGGAAGCAAAATGAAACCTTGCTTAAATCTGAGGAATAAGTGTTTTTGGGAAAATTACCAGGAGTGTAAGTTGCATTTGATATTTGTAGAGTGCTGTGTTTCCGTGGCAACTAGGGGGCTACAGGCTTTAATTACCATCGCAACATTAAGGGTCTCCGCTGTACATCAGGGTGTGAGATGCTGCCACGCAGGCAGACTGGCAAAAGAAATGTCTGCGCTACCCCCTCTGCCCCACAGCTGCCTACTGAGGCTTAGAGGATCCGAGCAACCATCACGCCAGGAAACGAATTGAGGTACAGAAGAGAGACACCGAGGGGAAGCACAAGACTGGCCATCCTTAGGAGAGATGATGGATGATGCCCACCTCCCAAAACCATTACCTCAAACCAAGAGATGTTCGACATCCTCAACAAGAGGAAAGAGAGGGACATGGTGCCCAAAGATGAAAGAAGTAGCCAGAAGGTTTTGCCCAAAGATCATCCGGCAAAGATCATCCTGCAGCCATCTTCTGTGGCACAAATGGAATGGCTTCTATTTTGGGACCAGGAGATTAAAATAGCTTTACGTTAGTCAAATTGGTCTCGAATGTGATAGGGAAGATGAGCACTGTGACTGTACAGAGGTCCCTGCAACGAACTATCCATTTTTTGTAGCAAATACAGAGTTACATCCAATAAATCACCTCAGAATAGAAGAAAAGGAGGTAAGAGTATGAACCTTTAACAAAGATACATCTACAGATTAAATCCTGCATTTTCCAACTGAACAAGATTAGTGCTGAGAAAGGAGGAATTAGGACACTCAAGCCAAGCCAGATGAGAGCCACCCAGGTTTGGATGGCCGGTCAGCTCTCCTGGTCTGCAGGAAGCACGAACTCCACCAGAGAAGAATGAACTTGAACCTGCACCCTCTCCTCTACACGAACAACAGCCACTGCTGCCCACCCTAAGCGAAGTATTGCTCACAAGTACTTCCCTTCTCTGCCATCCCACTTCACAAGAGAGGTGGGAGCTGCCTTTACTATTTGTGAGAAAATCCACTTTCTGTTAAGTACATTGAATTTTCTGCTCAGTGGAAAGAAAAGTGCCTCTTTCTGGGGGCTAACCCTGCTTGGTGTCAAAAGCCACCACACCGCAGAAACCCCAAAGCATGGGACAAGCACCTGGCGACTCAGGATGCACCAGGTCTCTTAATAACAGAGCAGGTTCGCAACTTTTAGGTCTAAGCATATAAAAAGATCTGCAAGAAACCTCCTTCAAGTTTCTAAATCTGTTTCCAGTTTTCTGCAGCAGTGAAAAAATTAAAAAGAAGCAAAATGAAATGAAAATGAAAATAATACACTCTTACCTGCCAGGAGACCCAAAGACAAATTTCCTTCCTAGTGCAAAAATAAGGAAAGGAGAATTTAATTACACCTGCTGTAACAGGTGGGCTTTTATATCCAGTGGAAGCAAAGAGAGTACCCCAAGAGTCAAAAATCCACGATAAGGAGACAATTAGTGAAGCTTTCTTCTCACTGATGGAGCAGAGGAGAAAGGCAAGAAAGAGTAAAACATTTGCTTATCTGCTATGGATATTTTCTGCCGTGCAATCTGTCCACCAGCCCTTGCCATATGTCCCACTCTTTCTGTTCAGAGATATGAAGGCAGCGGAAAGCTGTCCATCAAGATGCTAAACCTTCTGGAAAGCCCTCCCCTGTGCACTTTGCCCTGAAAAGGGGACTTTTGTGGATGAACAGAAAACACTTAACTAGATTAAATGTAGCTTGCTCCTGGATATGCACAGAGAGAATTTGATTTGATTAATTCAGATTTTAAGGAGCAGCAGAGATTCAAAGAAACTAAAAGAATCTGAGAGCTATGTTCCCTTTTTCTGCTCTTCTGTATAACCAGCCCCCAGCCCTACGGGTGTGCATGGAGAAAATTCAGGGAGACAGCACTGGGATTAATCACAAAATAGCTTTGATGACAGAGAGAAGCTGGGGGTGGAGGGGTGTAAAGGATAAAAGACCTTTCTGAATAGTTAAATTGCAGGACTTAACTATTTCAAGGAGAAATGCCAGCCCATCTCTTCCTTCAGGCATATGCCACCTTGCGTAACTTGTTACAGCTGGTTTCCCCCATCAACCACAACTTGAGTGGTGGTGGAAAGCTATTTTCAAAGGTAAACTACGCTGTTACTAAGCAATTTTTTTGCTTAGCCACATCATGAAAAAAAACAAAGCTACCTCCTACTAAACTAACAAAAACCCCACAAACTCTCAAAACAAGCATTTCTAAGATCTGTGTGAGACAGAGTCAAGAAGACATGGTTTACAGACAGCTCAGATAAAGGATAAGCCCTGTGCTGTCCTTGTCCTTCAGGAAAGGAGGCAGTCTTCTGCAGGAGTGTGTGCCCATGGGCTGCAAAGAACACACAACAGCTCCTGGCCAGAGGAAGAAACTTGAAAGTACAGGAGAGCAGTGCAGAGGATGGTCTAGACTTGGTCTGAAGCTTGCAGCTTCAGGCTCCAGCCTCAACCTGCCAACCCCCAGCAGCTAAGGAGCATCACTTGAAGAGCTAAGGCAATCCCCTTATTTTCTCCCTAATGAAAGGAAACTAATATCACTGCATTAGGACTCTCTCTCAAAGAAAAAAGAAAATAAGAGCCTTCTTTAAGCCCACAGTCAAACTCAGACTACCTCCACACAGGCCAAATAAGCCAGGAGACATGACTTGCCCACGAGCAGGGATACTGCAGGCAGTGATCGCTTCACCTCCACAACCACCCCTCCTGGTCTGCAGCACAGCACAACCAGGGATCAGGGAAAGCTGGGCTGGCTCTGGCCATCCCTTGGCAAGCAGGTGGCTCCTCCCAAAAGCACTGCCACCCCTGAGCAGTCCCTATTCGTGCCTGAGATTGACATTAGGATGCCATGCACTAGCTGTCAGCTGAATTAACTCCAGGATAAAGGCAAGTTCTTTGATTTTTAATGCTTTAGGGCAATGGCTGCACCTCTCTCTATTAAATCTGTTGAAAAATTTTCCCTCTGCTGCTGTACATAACTTAATTTCCACCTAATTTCCAGGGAGAACTTTCTTTCTGATATGTGTATAAAGCTAGCTGACCCAGCATTGGACACACAGAAAAGGCAAAGCATGACTTGTCCTCATGCTCTTTTGTATTTGTACAAAATGCCCCCACATTATTTTGTAGGACACTTCTCAGAAAATAAAACCTTTGAACTGAGACTTTCTGCTTACATTCCCTGTCATACCTCAACAGATGTATTCTGTACAGATATTGAAAATGTATGGCTCCACACATCCTCAGAATTTACATAACAAGAACATGTTAGATCTAGAAGTTGTAGTCTTAAAATATACAAATATTATCTTAAATAAAAACCATTTACATACTTTGTATGTAAACAGATATTTACATACACAGTAGACTAGTGCTTGATCTGGGGCCCCCAGGACTCAGAGAGGGAAGTGGATGTTGAGTTGACTATGTAAAATCAAGTCTGGTTATACATATTTGACAGGGACAAAGAACATGGAGCAAAGATTGCATTTGTTTTTAGTCCCACTATAGGAATCATACATTCTCCACTTCGGTCCTTTTAGTCACACAGCCACCAAGAAACAGTGGAAACAATATTTGTTGAATGAAACAAACCCCAAATATTTTTCCTAAAACACTTCTCTATCCCTTAAGCAAGTTTGCCAGCTGTTTATTTCAAATACTTTCTCTGTAAGTTTGTCTGACTGCATGTTAAATACACACAGACACACACACATATATATATAAATAGAATTTCGCCACCTATTACATAGGGAGGCTTTTACAGTGCAGCTATTTATCTGCCTGAGGTGCAAAGTTTGGCTGCTACAGCGTGTCCTTTGAATCCTGTTACTGCTCTCAGAAAGAAACTACTTCAGTGGGAACACTGTTGGAAAACAGTCCTTTAAGATTCAAGTGAAAATGTTGGCAAAGATGCACAGCAGCACACACACAGCAGGCCAAGAGGTCCTGGTATGTATTCTCACATGAGTGACAGGGGCTAAATATTAAGCAGCAATCTCCTAACTCCCCCTTCCAGAATGAATAATGTGAAGGAGGGAGAGCTGAACTGCTGTTACAGCATTTCTGGCCACTTTCCTTGATGGTCTTGTTCTCTTTGTTTAAGAAAAAAATAACATTCCTAAACGAAGGCAGGCAAATGAAAACCATTACCTTCTAAGTGAGTAGTACAAATTAAAATAAAATCAAAGGAAAAAAAATGACACTAAGGACAAGTAAGTGGCAGCACCTATGTAAAACATCAAACTGGTAGCTATATGCAGAAATTATATATAAAAGATAATATATTTAAAGAGCAATAAATCAAGAAATAAACTAGAATAAAATTGTTCAATAAAAGAGAGTTAAGTCCTCACAGAAGGCTACAAGCAAACAGGGGCAAAGCTCAGAAGTTTGCAAGGGTGGGGAGAGATCACGGCTCCCAACTGCTACGCTCCTCTAATGAACAAAAATGGAGTTGTTAAAAAAAAAAAAAAAGGGCTAGAATTATGAAGGAAAAATGCCTTTCAGTTCTTAGATACTTAATCATAAATTTGCAAAACACATACAAGACATTTACTCACGTCACTAGGCAATTCTGATTCACCACATTTTGGGAAGAGAGTGGGAAAGGAGTGATGCGCTAAAGAGCCCCACCAGGTAGGCTGTTCAGATTCCTAACTTTAGGCACCACTCTTCTGGATCCGTGGTCAAAATAGCTGTAGCAACAAAGGCCAGCAGAGGCATGCTACACTGGGAAGGAGTCAGCCTTTTCCTCCTCCTCCTCCCTGTCCAATCTCTTTTCAACATGCTGCAATTTTGCGTTTGAAATTCTGTGGGGGATGATACACTTTTCACTTCCTCATTTATTCTATGCATTCAACCCCTAAGAGCTAGCTTTTAAAATAACAGACTTGCTTTGAAGGATAGTACTTCATTAGCAGTGATTTTGGAAAGAGGTCTTTAAGAGGCAGACGACTCACCCTCTGGAGTACCCATCTTCTTTGCACTCCTTAACCACAATACCAATTCTCCCAAACAAAGCACTTCTCAACAAGTTAGGTTGGGTTCATAAACATAAAAAATTAAATTTCTCTTTTATTTCTGCACTTCTTTTTTTACTCCCAACCCATGCTAAACACTTTCACATGTTTTATGCCAGATACTTAGATGAAACATTTTTCAAACTTTAAAAACTTTTTTTTTTAAATTGCCATATTGTCTGAGAGCCAGAAACCATCACAGACAACAATCCTGCTGCACTGGGAGCTGTGCAAATGAACCCAAAGTATTATGGTGACTCCAAGATAAGGACTCACATTCCCACGGGATATTTTTCTTTTTCACATAAAAAGGGCGCAGTGCTGTGCAAAAAGACTACGAGATGCCAGAAATGCCGCACAAACACCAGTGCTGCTGTAGACATCTGCCTACCTCTTCATACAGAAGCAGTAGCAGCTGTGTTGGAAAGGCCAGGTTAGCTCCATGCAATGGAGTATCTGGAAACAGCATACTTCCAACTTTCTCTGCTCCTATCAGCAACAGGGATTCAAGAAATTACTCAGAAGTTCACCTGCAAACTCATTGTTTGTAAAATCCTGATCCTGTAAGAAGCAGCTCAAACTTAATATCAAGTTTAGAGCAATCTAGTGGCTCACAGGAACAAGGTTTAGTGGGTTTAAAGACAATGCCACAAGTCATCTTCACTTGGCAAAGTTGCTAAAAAGCTAAGGAATATCCAGAAAAGAAGTGCATACTTAATCCTGAGAAGGGTCCCTTCTGTATCAACCCCACAAAAACCAGTCTGCTCTACAGTTACCAGTTTTCAGCTAGACACAGACACTTGCGTCAGAAAACCAACTTTTTATCCTTCTGTAAAGAAATGTTTAATACTGCAATTAAAAAAAGCATTAGTTTTCACTGATTTTGAGAGTTTAAAAGTTAATAATTTCAATTTAATGAACCAAGAGGGGGACAGACAGGGTAATTAAAAGCCTTTATCCTGTACTTCATGTGCAATCTGAAAACCAGAAGTGCAGACAAGAACATCATGAGAGTCTCATTCAAAGGAGACATCTTACTTTAAAAGCAGCAACTCAACTACAAGCAACACTGTCTCTTAATATCAGTCATATGGGATGAGAACATAGAAACAAATTATATCTCAGGCAACTAGTCTGCCTCCCTGTGTTGAGTGACTATAAATAAAAGACACAGGGAAGATGGAGTTATGAAAAGGCCATAACAGCTGAAGAATTTTAAGATGGAAAAGGTAAAACCTCTCATGGAACTGAGAAGTTAAACTAGAAGGCTTCTGCAATAATACAGCATACTTTGGCTAAAGGGAGTAATTTGCATAATTTCCCTTTGTAAACTTCAAGACTAGAAATACATGAAGTCAGATTTACTGCTTGTCCACACGGACCAGTTTAACTGAACATCAGGTTTCAATAAAGTTAAATTCTGAACTGATACTTGTTTGCTATTAGAGTATATTGTGTTGCTTTAGTGAGTCCTTACTACTAAATGTAATATGAACCAGAAAGGGTTTATAAAGAGTCTTGGGGTTTTGTTCCACTGAGTACATAAAAATAAATCACTGTACCTTTCCCCCATATCCATGGAGGGTGTTTTTTTTTTTTCTGGATGCTGGATTTGGAGAACTGCACATCTGCTGAGGCAATGGCTGGCTGGAGACCCACGTTTTCCACTGCCCTCCAGACTCCCTTCAGACTTGCAAATGCAACTGAGGAGATTTCCAGTAGCAAAAAACTGGGAGCCAGAGCATGCAATGAACTAGCTATAAAACCACATCCCAAATAATTATTGTAAATATTAATATACAGTATGCTTAAGGTAAGAAAATACACCAACAGAACCACTGAACCTCACCAACAATTTCAAATCTTCAACTAAAAAGCCTCCTAACAGCCAGACCTGATGCCTCACTTGCTCTCCCAATTTTCTTTCTCTCTCCTTCCCCTCCTTGAATCCTGGAAAAACAGCAAAACGTGAAATATTCTTTGGGTTAAACATTTCCAGCTGAAAATATTAAGTGCAGTTATTTCAAAATACCTACACACCAACAAGTCCTGAAAGCAAAGAGATTTAATTAAAAAAGGAACAAACGTCTGAATGATCTTCAGTTTCTCATTCTGTTTTTCAGGAGTATATCATGCCCTTCTGATTTTAAAAAAATTTTCAATTTTTATTACTTAAATTTTGCATGTGCTGCACAGCACCCAGCAAAACGAGCAACGTTTTTTTGCAAGGTGGTTATGAAGGCTACCTGGAAGTTTACCAAGGTTTCAGGTCGCCCATTGGAAAACCTTATGGATAACTGTACAAGCACTACTCCACATGTATCCTAGGAGACCAAAGAGCTTTCACATTTAAGAGCTTATTTCCCAGCCACCCTCTCAATACACATCTCATGCAATTACAAATAATACCAATAGCTGCGAGAAAGCAGGACACTGGTTTAATTTCAGCCAGAACATAAGCTGACCTCTGCTTGTATCTGCATAAATGTTGCATCTTATTTTACTCCTTCTTTCTCACCTTCTGACTACAAGGATACTATGTAAGTTATCTCATGTAATTCATGAAATGTGTTTTTAAACTCGAATTTTTACAACCACGTAAAAGATATTATTTTTTTAATCTTTAAAAATTCACACATGTACATGCGAATCACCATAAAGAGCCTTTGTGTTTAGACAAGTGAAACCTAGATTCCTGACCACAACATTTTGAAAAGCATCCACCTGCTAAAATCAACATATAATTTAGGAAAAACCCTCCAAAAGAGAAACTAAAAAAAAGCAAAAACACCACAAACACAAAATCAAAAAAACAAAACAAAACAACGTGAAAAGCACAAACCAGCTAATTTAAGAGAGACTCACTTTACACTTCATGTTTGAATAGCTTATGCAATTGAAACAAGCGGAATCAAAAGCAATCCCTTTGTTTCCTGTTTGTAGTTCTCATCACAGGATCTAACCTGCAGTTAAGCATCCAGCACCCAGACTCTCAAGAGAAGCAGCCTTAAAATGCCGAGAGTGGAGCCCTGGAAACACCCTGGTACAATTCCTTGGCAGCCGGCACCCATGTTCTGTTACAAAACCTGCAACACAGAGCATGACAGGTCCTTCCCTTCCTCACCTTTTTGGTCTATATTTCTTATCCTTCCATCCCAGTGGAGGTGAGAAGGCAGCACAGCATACGTGCCCAACATAAAGGAAAAGAATATATTGTTGGCCTCCTGGAGGAGGGGATATCACATCACAACAGAGAACTTCAAGGAAAAAGGTTGTTGGCATGTCGGTATACACAAATTAATCCACCAGTGGGTAATTAAAACAGAACCAGTTCCTCTCATAATCACCAAGCAGCTCTTGGGGTTTGATTTACTTAAAGCAGTAAATGAATGACCTAGCCTCACACGAATATGAGTGAAGTCCTAATAGCTGTGGCTCAGGAAACACTAGCCAGAGCAGCAGCCAGGGTAAAGGATCTGCAAGCACTCTCTTACACCGTGTCCTTTTCAAATCCTAAACCTAATATTAAAATTAACTGCAGGCTAAAATGTCGCCCATAATTCCTCATGAATGCATAATGAAACGTTGCTACTACATCTAGCACATCACAGTTTTGTAAGCACACCCGGCGAATGTGCGTAGGCATCACACACACAGGAATACTTACAGTAACTCCAGGCATATCGTGGCTTTACAACGCATACAGAAGGTTTCAAGTCTCTGTCGTGCTCTCTATGTGCTGTATGCTATAAATATTATGTAAAGGAACACAATGTTTGCAAGAAAAACAACAAATTGGATTATATAACATTCTTTTTCTTTCTTCCACTCCTCTATTTAAGAAAATCCTGGTTTTTTGAAAAAAGAAAATGAAAGTGAAATCTTGAAACTCTTCTCTAAACTGCACATACTTTCTGAAAAAATGTCAATTTCTGTGTAGTTTTATAATTCAGTATCTCAATACTGCAGGCATATTCAGTGCAGAAAATCCATTTTACATCCTGAAATTGCTCTACTTTTGTCAATTAAAAAAGGAGGAGAAAAAAGAGTACTGTTTTTCTTTCAAATTAACTAAGCTCACGGCTTTTCGAATACTACATACACTGCATATTTGCAGACTGACAAACTACTGTCTTTCACAGTAGCATTTATAAAGTCCAGTATATTGGACTTCAATAACACCACTTGCTAATTGAATAGTGTTATTCAATTAGTTAGTGTTATTTCCCCCTTATACTTGACATAATACAAATGACATACAGGAGAATCTACAGCCACCTAAATGTGATAACCACCATGTCCCTCATGAGACCATCCTCTTCCTTCACTTAGTTCCATGAAGTGGCTGAAAAAAACCCAACCCAGATTTACAAACACCACAGTAAATCAGCAGTAGACAAGTATGCTCCAGTGGCAAGGGCTTCAGTTTGAGGTCTCAATGGATGCTTCAGAAAATGTCATGGTGCTCTTTATACCACTCTCCACTTAAGAAAGTATGACTGGAAAGTAAATTACCCATATGAAAAAGTACCAAACCTGTTTTTCTTGACTTTCTTGGCTTGGCACGGTTGTAAACAAACAGGCTTGGATAAACAGGATAATGAAGAGGACTGGTTCATAGGAGAGCTGCATGGCCTAGATGAGACATCACCCCTGGTGAGACCACCAGAACAGTTAAATAAGTTGCCCAGTCAGAAGTTAGGCCAATTCTGCTCCTTCCCATTAGATAAAACCCATGATGGTATCTCAAAAACAGAGAGCACTTGGAAATTTTTCACCTCTACTAGACACATTTTCAACAGCACTAAAATGCCAGTGTCAATGATATTTATGCTAGGTTAGGGGGCATTTTCTTTGAGCTTTTACATTTACCTGCAATAAACCATTTCAGATAGAGAACCAACATAAACCTATCTTGGCTACAGCATTCCTCTGTCAGCACACCAATACTACACCTACATGGGCTTCCTTTAGCATGCACGTGTCATTAATCAAAATGAAGTCATGCCTAGAAATGGCACTCGCTAAGATACCAAAATTTTTAACATGAGGATCTTAGCTGCCTGATCAGCATGTGAAATGTCACACAGCAAAGGAAGGTGGTATAACCTTTACTCTGGCACATGAAAACTGTTCCCCAGACCAGCCCTCTTACACGGCTCCCTCCGAAATCCCAAACACCAGCACTGTTTCTACTGCTATGAAAGCAGAGGAGGACAGCCAAGACCTGAGCGCTCAGCCAACAGGCTGAACCAGAACTCACTGTGTGAGCCCCAAAAATGCTGTCAGGAGTCATATCTTCAAAAGACCTGAGCATCTAAAGGAAGAATGTTCTCCTCCTGAGTGATCAACCTCTTCCTTTCAACAACATTGGGTTTAACACACAGACTCTACAGTTTTAGTAGCACTTTGCAATAGGAAATTTAACATTTTAAGATTTCATTTCAAGTAAACATGCTCCATGATTGCAATAAGCACCTGAATAATGATATATTACGGGAAAGAAAACCTACCACAAAACCCCGTATCATACTAACCTCAAGAAAAACCCCAAACACCAAACCCAAAAATCTATTTCCAAAGGAAGAGGTAAACAACTTTTACCCTCATTAAAAAGTTGAGAAATGTGCACACCACCACTAAAATATAATTAATACACAACCTCCAGAAGAGTCCAAAGGAGCAATTTAATTAACCACCCACTGATTTCATAAATGACAAGAACGCACAAAGGTAATGGCGCCTTATAATGGAAAATGTCCTGTTTATTTAGCTGAGCAATTGTGCTGTTCTATGTTGTGCATAAATATGAGGAAACATATTTTGAACTCATGACATTTTAACTTTGTAAGGTGTGACAGAACAACATATTGCCATGATACAGCCACTGCATACTCCACTCATTTAATGCCTTTACCCAAGAACCTCAAAGTCACTGACAATCATAAAGGTTTTAACCATTATGAACTCCTCTTTTTCCATGCCCTCTTCAGAAATGCGGAAGAGCTGGGAGGAAAAACCCCCAAAATTTTACTAGTATGCCACTTCAAACAAACTATTGCCTCGTGTATGGACTTTGTATCTGTAGTTCTCCCACTTTCATAAAAACGGATCCTCTGAAAGCCCTATGAAATATTTCTGTTTACTATCTTCTAAACTCATTTTGCAATTTCTCACTCTTTTTCTTCACATGAGAAAAGCTTCTTTTCAGCTGCTACATCCTTTATCAAGGCTGAAGAGAATCAGCTCTTACCAAAGTAGGAAAACAACGTAACAAAATATGTGAAAGGCTCTTTCTTGGTTTTTTTTTTTTTTTCATTGGATTTCTCAGGGATAAAGCTGAAGGGAATTAATATTCCTTCTTGCATTCACAAAACTTAAAATGCCTTTGTGTTGCAACATTACAACCATCAAAGTCTATTTAACTGCACATGAAACAAAGCAACATCTGATGAGCTGTTCATCTCCCTATCTAACAGACACACCAGAAGCATCCCAAAAAGATGTGAAGAGGCTGGAGAGGGTCAAGAGAGGGGAAAGATGATCAAAGAAGTGAAAAGCTTGCCATATGAGGAGAGGCTGAGAGAACTGGCTTTGTTGAGCCTTGATAAAAGAAGGCCTAGGGGAGACCTTATCACCATATTCCAGTATTTAAACAGTGGCTACAAAGATGGTGAAGACTCCTATTTCACAAGGAGACACATGGAAAAGACAAGGGGTACAAGTCACCTTTTGGAGATTCCGACTGGACACAAGAGGCACAATCAGCCCCTGGAATAATCTCCCCATGGAAGTGGTGGATTCCCCAGCGTTAGACGCTTTAAAGATTCATCTGGACCAGGTGCTGGACCATCTTGTCTAGTTGTACTTTTGTCAAGAAAGGTTGGACCAGATGATCCTTGAGGTCCATCCCAACCTGGTATTCTACGATTCTATGATTTATACTTGCTTTGGGGGCATACATAATTTAAAATAACACACTGAAGAGATTCTTCAAGCATTAAAGTCTCTACTACAAAGCTGATTGCCAGGCTACAAGGCTTTCCTTACAGGATTCAACAACATACCATAAAATGATCCTCAGCAGTGCAACACCGCAGCAGCAGGGCATACAAGGATGCATCTGGCTACCTTGTGCATTGGCCTCAGGATCTCTCATCCCACCTGTCCCCCCTATTAGCAGCTGGGGAATGACATTATTAACTTTAACATAACACTGGCTCCCTGCCAACCTACTACAAGAAAAGCATTCCTTAACAGCAATTGTATGATCAAGTGCTGATCACAATAGCATCGCTATACAATGTACCTTGCTGAAGTGATTAGTTTGCGTGCACACATTAAATACACATTTCTGATTCTGCATCCAACAGTGAAATCTCTACCTAGTGGTATTAACTAGTCATGTTTACTGCTCTTGAGGGATCCCCAACATTAGGTGTTTATGATATTTACTGAGTCTGCAGCAAACCATTACCAGACATACCCAGCTGTATTAGCTGCCTGTCAGCGATGCCACCAGTTATGTAAACATCTTTATAAAATGATGAAACCTCCCATTACTTTTATGCACTGTGCACTGTGGTTTACTTACCAATTAGACAAGGAAAGAAGAGCTCTTGAATAAATACCATAAACCTGTCGCTAATTATTTTTTTGTAAACTTCTTGGGTTTTCTCAAGTCTTTCCAGCTTTCATGTGTTAGCATGTGCATTCATATCAGAAACCAGCAGGTCCCAAGTGTGCCCCACATCCCAGCTACAACACCTTTGGTTTCCTTGTTAATACTCCCTTTGGTGACCTTCCTCAAAGGACTCTTAGGCACCTTAGGAGCTGTTTTCCTACAGTTAATCATGACAACTGCTACATGTTTCCAGGATGAAACACGTGAAAATGGCTTAGATTTTCTGCTTCTAAATGTTGTAGAAAATATACTGCCTAAATTGTAATATATCATTCAATTGTCTGCAGCTTCCCAAACAAACTGACTTGTTTCTATCATTTATTATTGCAATAAACTTTATCAGAAATTCTTCCCTTCTTCCATGACACAAATATATTTTGAAAGAAAAGCAGGCTGCACAACTCTCAGCAAGAACTCCATTTACCCATCATATTCCTCCCTAACAACTGCACTCAAAGTTTCTCAAGTGGTCTTACCTGCACTAAGAGTCGATTCACAGTACACAGATTTCACGTGCTAAGTTAACTAGGTAAGAAACACTACAAAAGAGATTGACCACAGCTAGAAAAAAATTCTTGTTACAAGTGTGCTCCACTGGGGAAAGCTCTCAAAGACAAAATAGTGTTTTGTAATTCACCAAAAGTCATCCGGGATGCAGGGCAGAGGGAAAGAAACAGCAGCACTAGCACAGGAGAGCTCTGAATTTTTTACAAAATGTCAGAACTTGCTGTTGAAGCAAGCAGAAATATCAGAACTTGAAGATTACCTTCCTCAAAAACCTTCCTATATGAATTCCTGTACTGCTTGTTTCTTTTTGAGTGGGTTTAAGGCTGCCTATTTCCCCCCCTACTGCTAGGAAGATTATTTTTCCCTTTATAACAGCATTCTCCCAAGTTCTCTGCTACACAAGTTTGAAGAGTCAGAGCCAAGGTGGTTTGCAGCTTATGAAACTGGCCCTCACTATCTCTCTCCCCTGGCAGCCTGGAGGGACACGAAGTAGCTGGCTGTCCTCCCTCCTGCCTCTCGGTGATCCCTCAGCCCACTTCTACAGAGACGCAGGATAGACGCGAGGAGATAAGTTATTAACTGATCAAAATACATACAGAAAAACAATTAATTTTAAGTATTACATGGGGGATATAAGTAGTTTATTAATTGCATCTTCCAGATTAATTTCTAATTCCACTAGGTCATGGCACAGTGAAGTAATTTAAATCAAGGGATTTAACAGCACTTTGAATTAGTTTAATAATGCTAAAGCTTACTGTTTATATTCAAGTATTTATCTCACAATAACTACCTTTTCTCACTATTTAATAAAATTAGTTCAAAAATCAAATGTATTTCATTACCATTCCCGGTAGAGAACTTTATTTAAATTTTACAAGAATAATGAAAATAGACAATACTATTTCATGTTTAAATACAACTTAAACCTTTAAACTTAAAAAACACTCAATTAAACAAATCATACTGCTTGTTGCTACAAAATTATATTCTTTCAGTGCAGTAATATTGCTCTTTTCTGTTCCTGCCCTCCCTGTCACCAAAGGCTTATGTTTGATTTCTCCCATTGAACAGCCCTTCCATTTGTTTCCACCACACAACGTAATTTTGGAGGTGGCAGTCTTGCCTTGAGCTTTAATTACTGCCTCCAAAAATCTCATCCTTACAAAATTGACTTTGCATTCTCAAAATTAGAGAGATTAGAAAATAAGGTATTGCCCAAAGTGTTTTCCAGGTTTCTCTGCATATAAACAGTTTGACTACTTTAACAAAGACAGGTCAGCCTCTGCACAGGACCCACTTTCATACAACCCACGCAGATTCTTCAACCCAGCAGCTCAAACAACATTTGTCATCTTTTAGCAAGTACCTGCTACTGATTGCTTGTATTTCCATGGACTTTTCCATGGCTTCCAGTTGTATGAGCCATCTCCAGGGTAGCTTTCACTAGCACTATCTCATTTCACATTTCAAGAGACCAGGAGGACAAGGATGCTCAGCTTCCAGGGCTCAGCTGAAGTAACTTGTAGCTCACAAATCCAGTCCTTCTTATGCCATGTCCCTATATCTCTACCAGCATGACAACTAGAGAGTTACTTTTTTACGTATATTATCTGCTTTTAATGAAATAAAAAACCTGGAAAATGTATTCAAAGAAAAATATGCAGTCTATCTGCCATAAAACTGTACTGGCAAACAACCTTAAAATTCCTTAACGACACTAAAAGTCCTTCAACTCAATTTTATGAATTGAGAGGAATCCACTCTACTGCTACATTTTCTAAGTAATTTCTTACAGAAGGATTATATTAAGAGTCGAGGGAGAATTTAGTTCTTTCCATGCCAAGGCCTGCACTCCCTTTGTGACTTTTATAAGCTCAAGAATTGCTAAATTCATGTAAACCTCTTAAATAAATAAATAAAGCACTGAGAAATTTTTTCTTCTGGAATTACTTTGCAGTATAACTGGAATGGTATAACTGCAATATTATGTTGTGGTACTAACTCAAAAGTTCACACTGTTTTCATTTCTTTACTACCAGTAGCAATCTAGGAAATGCTGCCATCAATAGTAAATCTACGTGAAGTCACATTCCTCCGGTGCATTTTGTGCATAGCAATCAGTTCATAATACAATCTTGTGTTGTTTAAAATTCAGTTTATTCTTCAATTACTCTGCTAGCCCAACTCTAATTTATTATATTTTCTGGTACATTTGATTTTAGATATTATGACATCCTGGCTCACACCATTAGAGAGGAAACATAAAATGGTGAGGCTGTCTAGGGATGGCTGAGAGTAAGATAGCAACAGCCTGGAAAATTAACAATATCACTGTCTCTGTGCTCAGCTAGACCTCTCCTGCATTAGCGCTAAAAAAAATTTGGCAGTATTTCTCCAGTGTAGACCTGACATCCAGGAATAGCCTCAGAGGCACCATAAAAGCCCAGCTAGTGTGGCAGGCAGCTGGGGTGGTTGGGAGGGTGGATGGCAGCCTCTGAGCCCGCCAAGGCATTTCAGCTGCAAAGAAAGGAAACACTGGCCCTGCTGCTGCTTGGAGCCCACCAAAGAAACCAACGTGATTCTAAATGCCACCGATACTACATACACTGTTTTTTTGGCTGCTATTTTTTAGCCCTGCATTTTTTCAGTCCTAGCTACCATTTCTTTCTCCTGGCACCCAAGGTGACATGAGAGCCAGCAGCCAGAAGCCTTCTCAGGGCATCTTTCTTGAGAATCCCAGCAGAAGGGAGAGTTTTGCCTCCCTCTCCAGCTTGGTGACCGACGCATTAACCTTCAGGGCATGCTGCCAGCCTCACCTGCTTACTCAGGCTTTTGACAACCAGGGAAGCTCTCACCGCACTGATTTGTCCTTCGAAGATGCATCCTCTTTTGCTTACTTCCCACTCCTCCCTATGACATTTGGTGTTAGAACTGAATTCAGACAATGAAGGGGCAGTCCTGATGAGGAAACATCACACTCTTGTATTCACATCTGACCTTTTTCCTTACAACAGAGTCTGACAATTTCAAACACGAAAAATTCTCATGTGCCGGCACAACTTGTTCTGTCCCAAGAAATCCCACATTGGGTTCTGGAAAAAATGTATCTCCCCCTTCTTTTCTGCTTTTTAGCAAGTCTAAAGACAGCTTACCAAAAAAAACACCCAAGAGTGAATGTTTCGCTGGGAAACCCAGGTAGGTAGGCTCACAAGAGGCTGCTAGCATTAGAAAGAATTTGCAGTCAGGGAAACCTGGCTGGACCCAAATCCTCACTCATTATTTTGTCCTCCAGAAAAAAACCAAGCAGATTAATTTTCCCCTAAAGGATAATAAAGATTTCCCCTGTCTCTAAACTGTCTTGTAGTTCAGGCAGTATTGCCAGCTCCTTCCAAACCTCATAAGCAATAAGGATTTTACTAACAATGAAGTTGCTACAACTGTTGCATTAAAAAGACACTGCAAAAATTACATGTAGCAATGTTAAAACATGATGACTCAGGCTGCAAGCTAATTTACAAAATTAGGAAATGCTATGTTTTAGCGTAACCACTGCCGTCCAGTTTTCCCCAAGTCTTTTGACCCTATGTTGTAACACAGTAGCTGGTTTCTGTTCAGCAGCGGTTTTCTCCCCCAGCAGCCCGATCCCATGCAAAGGAAGGACACAAAAGGGAGTACATGAGGGATGTGTAAGCATATTTCCACCGTTAGGTTGCTTGATTCCACACTTAGGAAACCCAAGTGAAAGAGAGTTACTGGTGCACGAGAAATAAGGAGTAGTTTCAGCTTATGAAGACTGATGGAGTCAAAGTGAATCAGATCGGGACATATTCAGGTGGGATGAAGAACTGGGACAGAGGGGCTCGCCCCTCCTTTTAAGTGGTATCCCATGCCCTGCTGCAATGAAGTACCACCATAGTGAGACATGACAGCTTCTCTCATTTTGATGTGCGAGTGCTAGGAAACTACTGAACAAATTCTTTAAAACTACATGACAACTTTGGCTCCAACCATTTTCTCTTCTCAATCCCACATACTCATAAGCATCGTGCCTATGCTTATGCTGCAAATCAGTGCACACGCTCAGGAGTCTCCCTGCACCTGCTCTCATTACCCTCTGTTTGAAATGAATCCTGAATTGAGACTGGAGACTCGATTTCACCTCCCAGCGGGCAGAAAGTAATCATCAATAATTGATGTCAGTTGGTTTCACTTGGGGCACTGCCTCAGGCATGCAATTGAGAGTTACGGTATGCAGCATAAAAAGGAGGATTTGTATACAAAATGATTTGATAATCTGAAAAAATCCCTTAGTAAACAAAGGAAGTTTACAGATAATCGTATTAAAGATTAGAGTTGTTTTAAAACAATGCAGAATGTATTTGAGAACATCTGGGAAGAAAGGTGGCAGCATTAAAAGCAAAATCTTTGGGGAAAATATTCCCCCCCTTCAAACAGAAAACAGTAATTAATTCACTATTAAATCCTAATCCTTATCAATTCATGTAAAATCAAAGCACTTTTTCTAATAAAGACTGTTATCAATATATTAAAATTAAATTTTTAAATATGCTTTCACACAATTTCAATATCTGATTAAATTACTGGTTATTCCACATCTTTAATTGCTTCCATTTTATTTCAAATTTGAGAAGCAGGCTTATTTTATGTCAAAAAATTGAGTAAGTTTATTATTAAATAAAGACAGAACATCCTGTGGACTATGCTTTTGCGATCATATGTTTCAATGTCTCTGGCTGATGTCTTTTTATATATTTTACTCATCAGCTGGAAAATCAAGAAAATAACTGTTTATCTTATAAAAGTTACTACTTTTCAATCACACATTTACTGTGTTCCAAACTTTTTCAGATAAAAATCCCCTCAATGAAACCCATAAACTGTTCATGACTTTTCTATAATGAGTGTTGATAATTCATAATATCTGTATAGATCTTCTATTTAAACAACACATTACTGAAGCTCCTCACTGCTGTAACTGCTTCCAGCACTAGAGGAATAAAGTTACTTCACAATTAAAAAGGTAAAAACTACAGAACCAAACAGTAATTAAATTGGTAAAAAAATACTGGATCAGATTTCTATGTCTTTTACTACTGAACTTCTGCTTAATTCTTCCATAAAAAAGCTTAGATGTTAGAGATAAATTTGGAAGTAGTTCTAAGTTAAAGTCTGAAAAGAAATAAAAGAGACAATTGTTGAAAGAAAATAGTAAGTACAGGGGTGTTTTTTCCCCTTTCTATGCCATTTTATTTCTTTATATAGAGACATTAATTTTATATATACACAAATATTTGTAAAGTAAGTTCAATGACGAGCAGAATGTTAACCAGACCCGTACAAGCAGCCCTAGCAAAGAAAGGCCACAAGGGATGCTTTACTATAACCCCATCATCATAGATGTGGTGAATTGAGTGACTTCCCTGGAAGCAGGAGCCGGCAAAAGGACTCTCATGCCTACAAAGGACCCCATGGAATCACCACTGCAGCCAAGCTATAGGGATGGCTAAGTAAGACTCAGCATGTGATACATCATCTGAAAAATAGAACATACAGGATAGCAACTGCTCCTAACACACGTGGGTGCATTCAAGTGAAGTCCCTTCTCTCCTGCATTTCAGCTTAACTTGCTTAGCAGGTTTTCAGGTATACATGGCCTCACCTATATTGACACCTCAAAACAAAACCTCTTTATCCTCAAAATCAGTATTGCAGCTAAAATAGAACTCTTTCCTCTTTGACACTGTGAGTCAAAAAGAAATAAATCTCAGCACAAAGCTGACATTACTGTGTGAATTAAGTTGCCTTCACTAAACTTGAGACTTACTTAAAAGATAGCTGTTGTGAAATCCATATGGTTCTGATCATATGTAGGAGGTAATATGTAAAGCTGCACCCAAAAGTTCTTGATTAAGTATCTTGCACTTCATAGTGGCACAGCACTTAGTTATGAACATTTCCTGGCTTCGCAGCTTTTCAAACTTTTCAAAATATAACTTAGGAAAGCATTACATTCCTACAGCATTTCTCTAGTCAATGGCACATATCCCTTACTGCAGAAAAAAGGACCGATAACAGTTTCATTTCACACTCCAGTAACCCAAAATTCTGCGTTACCACTCACTTTAGTGTTAATTTTCCCATAGATTCTCTTTTTCTGCTTACATGGCAAGACAACTCAGGTCAAGTGCTCAGACAAGATGTGCTGCTGATTCTCCTTTTCACCACCACTGAATCACCTTCACTTTTGCTTCACTGCAAAGTTATTTTCCCTGCAAAAAGCAGGAGAGCCACAGTCAATAGATAAGTCAGCAGCTACCCGTCAAAATGGATTTCAAAGGGGGGAAAAAATGCTCCACACAACTAAACCCATAAGTATTATTTATACTGGATCATTCCAACACTGTATAAAATACATCACGACAGGTATATTTGCTGCTGTACATGCAGTGAAGCCCAATTCAGCTCATGTCACTTCCAGCTACAGAATATAAAAGTATCTAGAGCAAACAGACATGCTGAGCCATCCCCCAGGTAACAAGAATGGAGAATGGTTATTTTGCCAGATGAAGTAGACAGATACCTTTTTTTCACTGGTGATTTCAAAAAGAAATGCATTTGGTGGTTGTCACTGAATTCTTATGAAGCTTTGTAATATGTACGCACAGATCTAACTTACATGCCTTTATAAGACATTTGCATGAAACGCATGACAGATCCACAAGTAAACAAAAATACCCATACTTTTATCATAATCGAGATTAGCTTTACCTTTAACATTTAAAAGGAATTAAAATAGTTAAGAAGCAAATCTAAAATCTGAAGGCATTCAGTACTGGTTTAATATTAGGCAGGAAACCCTATGATTTTTACACCTTCAATCTTCATTAGAAGCAGCAATGACAGATTAGCAATGCACTAATTGCAAAGACAGTCCAGGCATTGACTTGTACTAATTTTTAATTAACATAAATGCAGGACAGAATTATTTTACTAATTCACTGCCTGAGCCTCCATTAGCTTCTGTCAGTAACAATACATGGATGAGAAAACCCTTCCTGAGCAAACAAGACATAAAAACAGGAAAAAGAGGCCAGACAGAAGGAAATCCTCATCAACCTGCTCCAGAAGCTTCACTGAAAAATGTTTCTTAGAAGTTAAAAAAAAAAAGTTACTTCAATTCACAGTTGAGGCAGCCCAGGGGAGCACTGTGGGTCTGGATAACAGCTGTGGTGCACACATACTGTGTCGAGGGTAGTCAGAGCTCTACGATCAGAATGGGGATTACAGCAAACTCTCTGAATATGACAGAACGATTACACAACACATTAGGATCTATGCGGTCTTGTGATGCATCGATCAGCTTTCACTTACAGTTATTTCACTCTGGTTATAAACAAATGCTAAACAATTTGATTTAAAAAAAAAAAAGAGGGGGGGGGAGAAAATTATATGGGGCAGGGGAACTGAACCAATAAGAAGAGGCAAGAAGACAAAGAAGGGTGGACTGTTGGTAAATAATGTAAGAACTTGGAGGTAACAATAAGCAATCTTCTTCTGCATGAAGAGGCAATATTTTTTTCTGGTTTGTGGTTTTGTTTTGGTTTTTTTTCTGTAACTTTTAACCTCCAAATGCATAGAGGCAAATTAACAGCCCATATTTAAGTATTTAATCTACTGCTGATATTCATTGCACTATCCATGAGGCACATACAGACATGAATGCCTCCAGCATCCTCCTTGAAATGTGACTTGCTCGAGATGTAGGCTACCCAGCTACAGGACGGACTTGGATGGTGTTGTTCTGCCCGGGCCATTACTGATGGCAGTGGGAAAAAACAGCTGTGTTCAAGTAAAAATGTGGTTAGCTTAAGAGCCTTGTAAGGGTTACGGGTTTTCTTACTGTTTAGTTTGATGCAAGTAGTGATGTCAATTAGAGGCATGATTTGGATGACATGGGTATACTCCTATAGGCTCTGTTCTAAGAATATGATACAGCTCCTTTCATCTAGGGACTATGCGGTATGCAGACAAAAGCACATTCACAGTATGACGAAGTAAAATGCATCAACAAAGGTGGCTCACTGATATCAGCTAAGTTGTTGTTGTTTCTGGTTTTGTTTTGGTTTTAAATTAAGACTTTGTTCAGGAATACCAACCAAAACTCGATAGCCAGAAAAATCACGATGCACCAGGATGGATTCTGAGACGTTGCTTTTTATCAGAAAAAAACAAACCGCATGGTTGGTCCCTTCAAATCAAACACAACATTCCTGTGGCAGAACACGACAGCTTGTCCAAGCACAAGACTGCTACTACAAAAAATCACTTCCCACAAACTGGTTTTAGTACACAAGTCAGCCTCCATTAGCTTTGCTTGAATTTCAATTTGCTTCTGTTGTGCCAAAAACCTCTGCTGCACTAGCTTTCTTTTTCCTATCTACGAACTCAGAAACAAGGATTAGAACCAATCTGAAGAACAAAAAAAGCCATAGGAAGGTAAAAGCTTAAAATCCTGCGTCACTGACATTCTTTGCCTTTTGGGACCAAAAGTTTTGAAAATGGCACTGCATTAAGAGAGTTTCTCTGTGGTGGAGAACTTGGATTCAAGCAAAAATTGCACGCAAAGAAAATAAAAATCTACACAATGAGTACAACTGCAAGAGCCATAAAAGTGCCAGCATAAAAGAACACTGCCTTGAACTCAATAATAAACTGTGCTTATTTCAAATTGTTTTCTAACCAGCCGGCCCCTGGGAATGCAGAACACTGGCATCCCGACATCTTCCACTGGGCTTGTGCAACCTCTTCAGACAAGGTCATGGGAACATGCAGTGGCAGTGTGATGTCGGGGGCTCGGGAACAGAGTATACATCACACTCCAAAATCACTCCCACTGCAAGGAATGTAAAATAGAGAAGTAGGAAGCTTGTCGCTCAGTTTTCCCCACTCTGCTGAATATCTGACAGCTTTACACCACTCCAGGCAACCAGATCCAAAACCTGATCCCACTTTGCCTTTCTGCAGCTACTGGGTTCTTCCTTTTTGCCCAGACACCTATGGGTTCTCCATTAACATGCACCACTTTCCATTGTGCTCTATTGCTAGAAAAAGGATAAATAAGTCATAGTTCCTTCTGCTTCATTATCTGAACTATTTATTACTACCATTTACAGCATTTTAAAACTGGATCAGTTCATATACTGGATATACTCCATCAAATTGCACTTTGTTCTACAAACAAGGGTTCTTCACAAAAATTCTGCACACCCCATCAAGCAGGGGCTAAGCATGCTACACCTCTCCAATTGAATATAAAAACACTTCCATCCCCAAGTGACAGATGAGGTGCTATGCTGGACCTTGTTCTCACCAACAAAGAGGGGGTGGTGGGGAATGTGAAGCTCCAGGGCAGCTTTGACTTTGTGAACTTTGTGACCAGTCACTTTGACTGCAGTGACCTTGGAATGGCACAATTTGAGAGCTTTAGGGGAATGAGGAAAGGGCGCAGCAGGGTCACTACCCTTGGCTTCAGGAGAGCAGACTGGCCTCTTCAGGGATCTGCTTGTTTGAGTATTGTGGGATAATGCCCTGGAGGGAAGAGGGACCCAAAAAAGCTTATTAATATTCAAAGATCACCTCCTCCAAAATGGGACTTTGAGCAACCTGGTCTAGGGGAAGGTGCCCCTGCCCAGGGCATGGGGGTTGGAATTAAATGATCTGTAAGATCATTTCCTACTCAAACCATTCTATGATGATTCAATGAGTCCTCTCTGTGGAATTAAAGAAGAACGGACAGGCAAACACAACATCTATCACTCTATCCCAAAGTAAACTAACTCTTCCTGGGCAAAAACTGACTTCTATATAGCATTGATCTGACTAATTTATAATCTAATGATTACTTTCGTACCCAATTTGGTCTGGTTTATTGTGATAACAGCAAGAAAATTCTAGACATTCTTAATGACATTCCACAACTCCAGAGCAGCATCTACTTGCTTACTTGGAAAAAAAAAAAAAAAAAAAAAAAAAAAAAAAAAAAGGAGACTGCAAATATTAAGCTATGCTACCCCAAGTTTCCATTTTTTAAATAAAAATAGTTCCCACTGTTTGGGTGGGAAAATTGCAGAAATGCAAGAGAACTTGAAATCTTGCACTTTCACAAATTACCTGACTTTGTATCAAATGACTGCATACTTCAGATTTTGTGTTTACCACCTAATGCACAGCTCAGCATGACATTCCCCCTGTTCCAGCCCACAACAGAAACAAGTATCTACAAGAACATAAAGGATTGACATCTCTGATATCACCAAGTACTTCACAAATTAAAGAGATGCCTGTAGCACTGCAAAGCACATTGCAAGGATGAAGTCAACTTGGATACAGCAGTGCTACACTGTGTAACACAGCGGCAGGGCTGGAGACACCTCCACACATGCTGGTGTATAAACCAGTCCCCAGTTCAGAAGCAGAAGTCAGCTACCATCATTATCTCAAGCAGAATACAGAGCAATCAGTATGAAAACACATGACAGGTTTATCCTATGAACTTTGTGAACATAAATCCTGACCCTGAAAACATTTACATGCTGGCTTAACATTAAGCCTAAGAACAGACACACTAATTCCAAAAGAAATACTTGGATGTTTAAAATTAAACATATGTAAACACAAACATCTACAGAATTGGGACCAAGAAAACCAAAAAGCATAAACCACAACATTATTACTTTTTATTGCTCTGTAGACAGAATGACCCAACAATTACATAACTTAATACTGATATTTAAAACTATTTTCATCCTCAAAAGGCACTACAATTTCTAAACAACAAACTCCACTGACCTAATAAAGCACTTAAGCAGCATGCAATTCAATGGTGTCACATTAAAATGCTTCTGCATAGCAAACCAAAAAAGAATTTTCAAATATCACAGACAAGCCACTGCTGCATCAACTAGGCAACCAGCTTCCTCTGGTGCCTTTTACACCGGGGAGCATTTTAACACTGAATGAATGCTGTTCTCTTATTAGTTACAGTTCTTAATGTCTAACAGCTCCTTAAACAAGCAGCATCTTGCTGATCCGAGGCAATAATTAATATTAATTCAATGTCTAATACTCATCATGTATTTACACATTCCATCTTGATATTGTTCATACAACTTCTTCACAGCTGCTTTCAACTCTATTACATTTTTTAAGAGTACAAAAAATGGGATAAAAGAAAAGGGGGTTATTTTGGAGTATTTCCAAGCATAGTTTTAACTGGTAACTAACACACTTCTGCTGTTTTTTAATGATATAGGCCCATAAATATATACCATAATTGAGAGTGACAGGCTGTTCAGTACATGTAAAGCCTTACAAAAAGAAAAGTTTCACTGAGGTGGTCAGCATTTCCAAGAAAGAAGGCTCCAAGCAAATGCCAAAGCTTGCAATGTCAAAGCCAACATTTTTGGCATGACAGCTTTTCGTAAGCTTATTTTTTAGCCCGTCCCAAGAGAACAGTACTTTTCCACTTAATCATCAGCTTATATTCCTCTTGCAAAGTTTTGCCCCTAAATATTTGTTCTTTTTCTTTTTTTTAATACAGAAAATTTGAGTCCAGTGTTAGAAAGTCATACTGTATTTGCAAATTTCAGACCTGACTCGAAGGCCCTGGGCTCTCTCTTGCTGAAGTCACTAGATGAAG
This sequence comes from Pyrocephalus nanus, assembly GCA_038380795.1. NCBI lineage: Eukaryota > Metazoa > Chordata > Aves > Passeriformes > Tyrannidae > Pyrocephalus > Pyrocephalus nanus. The sequence goes on from CM076259.1 coordinate 46,980,882, forward strand.
TTAAGGGTCAATATGGTTAGAAATTCAGTACTTAAACTCTCATTTTAAAATTATGCTGCCTTTTTTTTTCCCCCAATATCCACAGATTTTAGAATTTAATGGTACAAGCACTTGAACACATAATATTAAAACCTTTATAAAAAAAAAGAAATCTACTTGGGCACAATGGTGTTCTTTGCAGCCTGCTGCATTCGGAGTAAATAATTTTTCGTTGTACTGTGTTCAGAAAAGAGGATTCCTTACTCAGTGAGCTGATCATTAGGGAAAAAAAAAAAAAAAGAGTAATTATGAAGGACTCTCATTAAGTCTTAATGGTTCTAGCAAGTAAATTGATATAACTTATTTCCATTTTGAGGAAACTTGTTTTAATAAAGTCAGGGCAGCATATGGTATTAACATGTTTATTTTCCAAGTGGTAGGGACACTAACGAAAACCATCTGATGTTTCTTCCTAAGCGTCCTTGATCTGCTGCTGGATTGCAGCTTACAATAAAGCACTGCGAAGCCAGACAGAATTGGGTAGAGGAATAAAAAAATAAAATCAGTAATTCAAAGTGTTTATTTAATGAGAGTCTAGCTCAGAACAGTTTCTCTTTTGAACAGATGCTCGAAAGCATTTATGATTTGAAATTTACTTCCAGAGACTATCAAACGTAGCACAAAGCTAATCTCTAACAGACATTTTTTTTAACTTTGCAGTCAGAGACAAAAAACAAACCCCAGTATCATGTAATTAAAAGAGGAATTAAAGGAAGCTTGGAAGTACTTAACAGTGGATTCCTATAGAAGTAAACAATCAGCACTATGCATTAGGAACATGGTAAGAAAAGTCACCAGGGGCTGCCAGATCCACCACTACCACAGCTCCAGCAACTGTTTTCTCAATTACTTGGCCAAGTACTAGTGTTCCGTCAAAAGCAGTGATAATTTTAAAGTATGCCCTGTTAAAGCATAGAAGGCACGAGGTTCAAAGTTTTCTAACCACGTTTTCAGCAATAGGACCTAACAAATGAGAGAGAAAAACGGGGAGTGTGGGTCAGAGCATCGAGGGCTGGAGTCGACGTTTGGAAATAGCTGCCAACCACACGGGCTCCAGCGGCATTTCGCAGTCAGCCCCGAGTTCCTCTGGCGCAGCTGTAAAACACACAACGTGAAACCCGCTCCTGCAGCAGGGGTTCGCTCGCAGCTGTTCCTCTGCCTCCCCCGCACGCAGTAATCTGACTCCTTTCCAGGCAGCAGCTTCTTTAATAGAGCCACGAGAGAGAGCAGCATAGGTGTATCGGGGGACCTCAGAACCAGGTGCTTCTCTGGCGGGTCGCCAGCCCTCCAGCCCCCCGCTCAGCCTCGCAAAGGGGCAGCGCCGCCGGGCTGAGCCCCGACGCCGAAGCGGGGGCTCCAGGGCGGGGACGCTGCTTCCGAGCTCACACTTCAATCCCGCACACCAGCCCCGGGCCCCGGCCCCTCTCCCGGACTTGTTGCCCCCTCAGAGCGGCTCAGCCCGGCCCCGCCGCCCCCGCGGGGACCCCCAGCGCCGCCGCCGCCGCCGCGGAAGCGGCTGAGCTAGGTTGAGCCGCCCGGCGCCGCGGCGGGGCAGGGAAGTTACTCACCGCCGCCGGCTCCGCGCCGCGCTCTCCTCCTCAGCCGCGCCGGCCCCGCCTTACGGGAGGCAAACTCCGGGCAGCAGCACTTGGGGAGCGTGTCTCCACCGGGCCGGGCCGAGCCGGGCCAGTGCTCCCGCCTCCGCCCCCCGCCGCGGGCAGCGGCGCGGCCCAAGTGACAGCGGCGCTCCGCCAGTCCGGCCGCGGCCCGGGGCGCGGGGCCGGGCCGCCCGCAGCCTATGGCAGCGGGGCCGGGGCGGGACGCGGAGGAGCCCGGGGCCGGGGTGTCCCCGCCGCTCGCCTGATCGGCAGCGCGGCGCCGGGGGCGGCGGGGGGAGCGGGCGGGGCGGGCGCGGAGGAGGGGCCGGGCGGGGCGCTGCTCTAGCGGCGCCCGCTGCTGCCCGCGGACCTGTCCCCGCCCGCCCGAGCCCTCCGGCTGTGCCCGGGGGGCAAACCCCGGGGGGGGGGGGTCAGTGACCAACAGCCCCAGCGCTGCCCCCGCCTCCTGGCGTTCTAGCTTTCCATACACTTAGTCACGGCCGCGCCACCCCTTCCCCCCACCGCGGCGGAGGTCCGCGGGGAACTCCCCCTCAAGCGGGGCCCATTGCCCCCCGCACTCCCTTTTACGGGGGGCGCGGCCGCCGGTGCCGCAGGTGCCTGAGGGGTGTGGCGGGACGCGGCTCGCACCGCCCCGGCTCCTCCCGCCGGGGTCCTCGCCGGCCCCTGCTCCCGCCCCGCCCCGCCCGGCCGCCAGCTGGTGATGGCGGCGGCCTGCGCCTGAGGATCTGCGGCGTCGGGCGGCGGGAGAGCCATGGAGGAGGACCCGGAGCTGGAGAGGTGAGGGCCGAGCGGCGGCGGGGGCAGCGGCTGAGCGGCCCTGGGAGCGAGCGGCCTCTGCGGGGCCCGGCGGCGCCTCCCGCCCCGCGAGGCCCGGGCAGGTCCGGCCTGGGGCCCCTTGGGGCTGGCGGCGGCCCTGGGGCGGCTCGTCCCGGGTCGGGCGCTCGGGGGCGGGTGGCCCGCGGTGCCCAGGAGGGATCCCGAGCTCCGCCGGGTTCTGCCCCCTGTCCCGTGACAGCTCCCCGGCTGTGCGGGAAGGGGGCGCGCCGAGGGGAACGCGGCCTGGAGCTGCTTCCGTGGTGCCTTCGGGACAGAACTTTGGAGTTCCAGTTGAAAATAAATCTTTCTGCAGAATGGGGAAAATTCGTTATTTAAAAGCTCACAAGCAGACAAATGAAAATAAATAAAATATTAAAAAAAAAGCTTCAAGTTTGTTCTTGTGCTGCGTGTTGGTGCCGTTTAGAAACAAGATTGGAAAGTCTTAGGTGGTTTTTATCCATTACAATTTGATGAGTTGATGTACTTAGTAAAATAAACGAAAAAAACTTTAGCTTGTGTTATTACAATTTTCAATTTTCAGTACTGGAGATCTGTCAGTTGACCAGTTAAAATTACCCTGTTCTTGTACGGAATAATACAAAATGCTTGGCAGTTATTTTGTCAAAACAATAAAAGTGTTTTCCACTTTATATTTTGTGGAGACCAGAGGATTCTTCTTGCCACATGTAGTGAGTTGCAGTGTTCCCAAGCAAACATTAAAGATTAAAATGCAGATTTCTATATCTGAATGCTCAAAGTAGGCCTCTCTTACTTTTGCTTTAGGAATAGACTTTACGTGATTCTACCACAAGTTGGTGTCATAGTAGTCCCGTTTGTGTGATTGGAATTTTTTCATTACTTTTTTAGCAAGTTTGTTTCTGAGTTGTTCACTTTCCTGGTGGCTGTTTAAATCAACTGTTACAGTGAAGTGATGACCAGAAACTTTCTGAACTGTTCTCATAGTTCTCTCCCTTAACTTTTAAGAAATGATATCTGAGTGCTTACAGAAAAGCAATAGCACTGGGGCGGTGGAAGTCTAGAGAGCATAATGCTTTCTAAGAGGCTTTTAATTCTTGGTAAGCTACTTCTGCTCACAGATCATCAGTTTAATAATTAAAGCTTCTTTCCATGTACGCGTGAATGTTATTTTTACTGGTGCCATTCTAAACTTAAAGCTTTTTTATTCGTAGCAAGGTGAATCTATGCCACTGTTCTTCCATGCTGTCTTTTGGTTGCTATTGCTGTGCTGGGGACTTGGGGTCCTCTGGGCAGTTTGGGTCACAGCCGCTTGCTCACCAGCTATAGCTGACTGCTCCATGCTCACTTCTTGGTGCTCTCCTTCACAGGAACCGTATTTAAAATTTTATCCTTCCTTATAGGTTCAGTCTGAGTTGGGATTTGCTATTCCTTTTCTGTGGCAGCACAGTAGATAATGAGGATGAAGCTCAGTGTCACTTACTGAGTGGTACAAGATAGGGTTTAGCTGTCTGGTGTCTTCAATCCACACTGCTGTTCACCTCTGTGTGTGTGTTTAATTGGCTCCAAACACATTATAACTACAATATAGTGCCCTTGGCAATTAACACTTCCTGTCCTACATCCCTCTGTCATTAGTTAATTTTTCATACCCTCAGTTTTTGTAACAGCTCACTTTGCTAGTAGCACCCTGAATTCAATTTGTGCTGTGTGCATTTAGGTGTCATTCTTGGGTATTACTTGCCCTATGTAAGCCTTCCTGTACAATCTTCAATACAGATCCCTTACTAGTCTAACACAGACCTTTATCCTTTGGGTTACAGCATTATTCCTTAGGTTCTTATTCAATGACCTGTTGATTGTCTTCTCCCATGAGTAGCACAGCGATGGTAGTTTAGGTTTATAGTTTTTAGGCTCTTTATAATATGGCTTTGGCATACAAATAATGGCGTTTCTGCTCTGTGGCCACAGTGTTCACTATTTTAGGTGGATTTTTCGTGCTTAAAAATAGGTTTATCTGGAATATTTTTAGTAGTCTGTCTCTTAATTCAGGGTTGCTTGCAATGAATAGGTCTTAAATAAAAACTTATTGTTTTTGTACCTGTGGGTTTTATTTAATTTACCATGAGAGAAAAAAGAAGTGTAACTATTTCTGTGCATGTTTTTTCAGGTCAGAAGCAAATTTTGTGTCCCAGTATTCCAAAAAGTGATCTATTGAGTCAGTCGTCCTATTTTTTTCTCTCCAAGGAGAGGTCTCTTCATCTTCCTTCTTTTATTTCGTCCTTACTGCCACATTTCCTGATATTATTTTTCAGTTTTACTGTGTCCGATTCTCGCTTGATCTTGCATTTGATGTTTTCCTCACTTTAATATGAAGTGACTGTGATATTTTGCTAGAAAGCTGAATGCTAACTTGCAAGTCACTGTGTGGCTGTTGCATGCTCTGGATTTTAAAACTCTAAAAGCTGTAAATACCAGAGGTGTGTAAAATAGTAAAAATTGCATCCTCTGCTCCATCTTACCCAGTAACCTTTGATGGAAGTATGAACTGAGATTTTTTTTTTTTCCTGTGAACTTGCTGGTGCATCAGGGAAGACCCAGAGTCTTGAGGTTCCATGTGATTCTTCTAAGAACATCATAAATTCTGTTAACGTATAATTATTGGTATTGTGAAGTTATGACCCAAGAATGAGATGGAAAAAGTTACAAATCAGCTAGTAGGAGCTGTTTAGTTTGTTTCCTCTGGAAGCAGTGCTTTTCCTACTTTATTTCAACTAAATAGCCACTGGGATATTACAGAGGTCACCAATTTACTTCTGTCTAAAAAAAATGTTCCTTCCCCCTCTACTTCCAAAATTGATTTAATGGTGTTTCTGTGTGTTTGAAGCACATAAAAATGTCATTTCTTTGCAAATACAGAGGAAGTGGCTTTGTTATCCTGTGTGTCCAGATCTTTCCATAATCTGTTCTCTCTTTCAATAGCTATAAATATTTCACAACCTTGGATACCATACTTCTTTAGAAGTGCTTGCCAAGCTTGTTTGGAGCATTATTTACTTGGAATTAACTGTTTCCTAAGGAGACAGTGCTGTGAATCACAAGGGCTCTAACAGGAGCCCTGTAGTTGAGTTGAGAATCAATAGTCTAATATTTTTGCTGCACAGGCATCCCAAATACACTTTTTAAAGAGCAATCTTTGTGCTTTGGAGGAAACTGATAGTTCTTAATATTGTTTTTGACAGCTAAAATCTAACTTTCAGGATTCAGTATTCCATATTCCTGGTTTAAAAAAAAAGTGGTCTGTGAGCTAAAATCAGTATTTGGAATGGAGTATTATGTTGAATATTACTCAAGCTAGTGAGAATATCAGCACAGAAATGTACTGCAAATATCACTCATAGGACTGACAAATAGAATATTTTTATTAGTACAAAACCTGATTGACTGAGAATGAGAGCATTCACATACCCAATGTAGAATGTATTTGCCTTTGAAAAAACATTAGGAAGTTTGTGGCATATCTGTGCCTTTTTCATTCTTGCTCTTAATGTTGTGGTTTAGGCTTTATTCTTGACATTGCTTTTCATCAGTTTTCTTAATAAGGGTGAGCAGATAAGACCAGCTCACAGGAATTAATTATAAATAACACTGGCAGTGTCTTCAGTCCTTCACTTGACTGAAGGTCTTGATATTAATTATTCAGATGTAATCGGAATACTAACATCCACTTCTATTTCCAGTCCCATGCACAGTTAAAAATAAGTTGTATAGTTAGCATAAAAGTCCTTGGAGAAAATTGAATTTAAAAATTGCTAATTTTTTTCCTGGGCTTGCAGCTTGCTGTCACGACCTAGAGGGCCTCAGGAGGTAGGTTTAAATGTGATTTTTGTGGATTGCACTGGTTGGGAAGCCTGGCCTTTGAGCTTGGGTAGTAGAGATATACATTGCAAACAGTTATTCATGCTTTAATGAAGATGGGTTTGATGATATCCCCTCTCCAACTCTGGGAGGTGTTGAATATGAATGCTGCCCTCCTACTCCAGGTCTGTGTGCTTCTATAGCTGATTGTGTGCTGTGAAGCCATTGCAGTAGATGTATTTTCATTAGAGTTCTCATTGGGATCTTTAATGAAATGATGGCATGGGTGGAGATGACAGAGTTTGTTAGGTTATGTGACGAAAGCTTCCAAGAGAGCCCAGAGAGGACTAAAGAGAAAGACCATGGTGGATGAGGGGAGCCCAAATAGCACCCAGTTCTGGCTTCTCCCAGGCCCGTCCCAGGAGTTACCAGACCATCAGAGTTCCATCTCCATGAGCACTAAAGAGTATGGGGACAGTGGCTGGTGGTAACCCATCATAAGGTCAGAGAGGAATGGATGTCATCTTTGGACCCATCCCCTGGGGCTGATCCCAGGAGGCAGCCTAGGTCTCCAGGGGTGGCACCCATCGAGAGGAGTCAATGGTGGAGCATCTTTGGGAGTTAAGGGTGTTGTCCTGTAGGATTGTGCAATGGCTTAAGGAATGCATAAGAGGAGCATTTTGAGATTGCATATGGTTTATTGTGGGATATGTAGGGGAGGAACCAAAGGAAGGGAAAGTGGTAAGTTAAAGTCATTTGAGGAGAAGCAAGAATGGGAAAATAGAGGAATAAGGGCATAAAAGAGTCTGGTCATGTGTGAATAGGCTGTTAGTGGGTACTCTTGGCTGACTGTGCCCTGTGCCTGATCATCACAGGGTGTCCTGTCTTCCCATTAAGTTCCTTTCTAACTCTCTCTTGGAAGGGACTCCAAGGGGAGAGGGTGTAAATCTCAGTGCTAACAACTGTAGTCAAACTGTGGGGAGAAAGGACCATGTGTCCATGGTGCCAGCAAATGGAAAAAGTGAAGGTCTGGATGCCAGCAGTTAGGCTGGGACTTTGGGGTGGGAGACTGGGTGCCAGCAACCAAGGACACTTCATGGAGGAAGTAAATCCAAATGTCGGCCACTAGAATGGGATTGGGGACCTATTTATTTGTGTTGCAGTACTGGAGCAAGTGTGGGTGTGTGAGGGAGCATGTGGCTGCTCGTGAAGATCAAGCTGGAATAGCTGGTGAGTGGGTGAATAAGGAGGGAGCTGGAGGGTGAGCTTGTATCTCCAAGAGCAAGAGCACAGGAGGAGCTGTTGGGGGCACCAGGGAGTCCTGACCACCTGCTGGAGAGACTGTAAGGTCAGGGTGGAGACACATATGTGCCTGTGTGTCTCTGCAGGCAAGACTGCAATGGGGTTGTGTACTGGGGGACCAGGGAATCCCAGCCAGCTCTGTGGGATGGTCTGTACCAGCAGCAGAGTTGGGTGGAAGACTTGGAGGCTCCCACACCCAGCTGGAGAGAAGAGCAGGATGAAGCTGTTGTTGTGAGCGCTCTGTGTGTCTGTCTTTGATTGGTGTGGCCAGCAGCGTAGGTGTATGGTGTGTGCATCTGCCTCCTGGGAGTAGATTTTCAGCCTTGCTACTTGTTGAACCTGGGCATGGAATTGTGACTGCCTGGCCTCTTGGCTGTCAGATCCAGCATGATACATCTGCTCCTAGCAGTCGTTTATGATTACAAACATTGGGTGGTCTCTGTAATGACACGGTGTTTTCATTGCCTGTAACTGTATCAGACATACCTTTATTACAATTATTCCTTTTTTTTCAGTCTATCAATTTGATCTTCTGGGAAAAAAAGATGAAGCTCTTCCCCTGAGTGGGGAATAGAAAATAACTCTCCTTTTTCCTGACTTGGGAGCCTTTAATATTCTCCTACTCTTTTGGCACATTCATTTGTCTTACAGATTATTAGGATTTACGCAACAAAAGCTTTGCCTGTAACCTTGTAATATATAGAGAGGGAAAAGTGTAATACCTCAGAAATGTAAAAAGGTCTTGGACCATATTCTTGAAGATAAAAATATCATTGCTTGTACCTTCATGTTACTGTAATTCTGCAGCTTGATTGCTCAAAAAGAATTGCCAGAGAAAGTTTTAAGTGGTGCTTGCTATAAAAGAGGCCAGGATGATGACAGGGTTCTTAAGTGTGCCCCTGTCCCTAATTTTCCCTCCTGTCAATCCCCCAGTGTTCGGGTGGTTCTCATGTGAAAGTTGCATGCTGCATTCCCTTTGCTCACACTGCTGCTCTTTGAATTGAAGCTGGCAGCCACGGGACTGTTTGTATTGTAACCAAGCTGTAAAAATGAAGATAGCAAGGAATGTGGAGTCCCACGAGGCCTCTAAAAGCAAATTTTAAAATCTTGTTTGCATAGCTTTTGGCTTACTTGTGTAGAGGATATAAGTTCAGTGAGTGGAAACACATTATTTCAAAGAGGATCTGAGCATTGTGTTTAATTTGCCTGTGCAAGTTGAAAGGGCTTTGTAAAGGTGCAGTGAATAAGGGTGATGTTGAAAGACCGATATTAGGGAACAGTGTTTGATAATGAAGGCAGGTGTGGACTTAGAAGGCTTCTAAGATGAATGCCAAGTCAGTCTGATCTTTAATATAACAAAAAGAAAAGTTTCAAATACTGAATGGCCTGTAATTCCTACCTAAGTTAATAGAATCGGTATCGCCATATTAATTTTCTGTGCTGTTTTCCCTGAAGCTGAATTGTAACTGTTTAAAATATATGTGTTTTATTAGTGCTTTGTAACTCAAATACTTTGCTCTATTATTTTAGTTATAAATTGTGACAGATTTTATAGGCTTTTTGTAGGATTTTGACGGGCTTTTAATCTGCCTCCTAGTCAGGTTTCTCAAAAAAGAATCACCAAGTTTGGTAATTGGTAAGTAAAATCAGACACTTTTTTCCTCTTTCCTTACCTGTGTCTGGCATTGCTGTTTGAAGGCTTGGGGCAAGCTTTTATAAGTGCCGTATGTTCTTGCTGTCATCACTGTAAACTAGCTTAGGCTGCTGAGATAGCAGATTTAGGGTCTGGGGAAAAAAGAAATTTTGCTATAATTTCATGAAAACCTGTGTATGCAACATCTCTCATGTTCCAGTGGTAGAGCCTGTGTTTTCCACCCATTTTTTTAGTGTTCTTGCAAGTAACCATCCCACACACATCACTGCCCCTGCCTGGGAAGGCATCAGTAGCTGGTGAGGTCGCTGACACTGTACTCGGCATCTTGGGGCAGCAAGTCTAACAGATGGTAACTTACCTGGGTAGTCACTTGGTTTTCATGAATGCCTGTGGTATGACAGGATATGCAACATGTTCTCGCAGTCAGATGCCTGCTTAAAAAGGATTTGAAGTATCCCAAGCCCAGTTGCTACTGAGATCATACTAATAACCTTAGGTAAGAGAGACTTCTGTGAGGAACCTTAAACCAATGCCATTAATAGAGAAGCACAGAGAAGCAATACTGCAATTTTTGGTGCATTTTTCTACTGTGGTTTCTGTGGAAGTCTTGGCCACATTCCTATGCAAAGCCTTTCAAATGTGAACTCTCAGGGAAAAAGTTATGACCTGTGAATATTTGCTGCCTGTCTAGCACAGATCTACAGATCTCCGTTCTAGCTGGATGGAATGGTTTCCCTTTGGAACAAAGGAATATATATATATATATATATATATATATATATGTATATATGTAGATTACAGTCACAAAGATGAGCTCTTTTCTTCCTCTGTTACACAAAGTTAGTACAGTTTGACAACTCGTAGTTACAGTGATTTTACTGTCATCTGACTGCTTGCTATTTTACTGGTGGTGTTCAACTGTGCTCAAAATAGGTTTGCTGTGGTTGAAAGACTTCAGGAAGAACTTAAGCAAAGTGACAGGAGGGAAGAGCATTCCCAAAGTGAAGTGACAGGGATTGTGCATTTCACCATAATACACCAGTTTTGCCTACTTTATTTCTGTTCTTCATTTAGTATGGCTGTTGTTGTATTTACAACAACTTTAATTGTTTTTAATATTTCAAAATGTTTCTTTCAATCTTGGTGCATAGGAATCCAAATTATCTTAAAGTCAAGGTGTTTTCGGTAGCTTCTTTAATGCTTGATTCACTGCAGTGAAGAAGCTGTCCACTTTCCCTACATATGTGCATAAAGTGGCAAGTTCTTGTGTTCCGCAAGTGGTGACTTGTTTCTTTTTCTCATATTTAGGAAGGCTGTGGAGGAATTACTTAAAGAGGCAAAACGTGGGAGAACCAGGGCTGAAACAATGGGAGCTATGGGTTGGTAAGTTGCGCCAAGAGGAAATGAATCCTTTGACTGATGCCAAAATAAATTTTGTATTTTAATGCATGACAGAAGTCTCTACCTTTTTATGTGCTTCGTGTTTAAATAATTTGTTTTCATCCACATAATAATTTGGGCAAAAAATTGAGTCTAGGTAAGAAATTCAAATAAATTCTGTCTGCCTGAAATTGCTTGTCTGAATATGTTGAAGTCAAAGCAATTGGAAATTGGGAATATCTTTTGTAATAATATTGCAAAGTTTGCGTTGGAACCTTGTGAGTCTTTAAAATACTGTCTATCTGAAGTGTGCATGTGCTTACATACTATCCACATATTACCGAGATAGATTCTGTTTTAAATGAAAAGAATCCATAGCCTGACAAAGAAACCTAAAGCCTTATATTGAAAGTAATAAACTATCCTTTAATAGAGAATTCATGTGTAAATTGTAGCCAAAACCAGACTCAGTGAACTCAAGCATAACCCAGTTTTGGAAGACTGCTATTTTTCAATACTAAAAAGAATCCTAAAACCCAAGGGCTAACCTTTATAGCAACTGGGAAAAGAATCACAGTGTTTAAAACTTAAGTGAAATACAATGCAGTATTCCAGATTTTACAGCTAGATTATAATGGAATGTAATGTGTAATTAAAAAAGTAATAACATGCTGAGAAGCGTCATTCGTCTTAAAATAACGTGTATGATTAGCTATTTGGTAAGAAGCTGTTGGATCTAGAGATGTTCACACAAGTAGTGCACCAGTTGACTGCATGAAACTCATTTGTAGATAGAGTTTGGCTTCCTCCGCCAACTTCACTGCAACTTGTGCACTCTGGAATACCTGCTGGAAGTGTGTATGAGCTTCTGCTCCTGTGTCTGGCTACTTCTTATTCCTTGTCTGTAAAAGAGTAGTGGACCTGTTCAGCTGGCTGTTATGATCAGCTCGTGGCACCGGGCAGTTTGCTAAAGCCTGATGCCCAAGTCCTGCCAGGGGATGGGAAGCCAAGGGTGACCTGTTCTTCAGAGCAGATGCAGATTCCACTAGAGTGAAATAGTGTCTGGCTAGGCCAGGATTGTGTTAAAGGTGAAGAGGACTGTCAAGAAGACTTCAGGCAGATGAAGACTGTTGACACAGGGATTGTTGTGGTGATATCCTGAACAGAAACTGTTAAGTAAGGATCCTTTTGACTCCAGAGGTACATGAGAATAGCTATACTGGATCAAACAAAGGATCCATCTCTTCAGTGCCCTGTCTCCATCAGTGGCTGATACCGAGTGCCTAGGAATTTCTTTGCTGAATATCTTTCTGAATACTCTACAGGACCTTCTTCAAGGTACTCTCCAAGCTTCGGGCTGTCTGCAGCTGAGGATATCATGCTCTCAGAGATGATTTCTTTGTATGTAATGCATCTTTGGGGACTTTGCCCTCTCTGAATTTATCCTTAGAGAGACTAGTAGTAATCCCACTTGTCACAAATCTGCTGCTGTAGAGTTTGGCATAGGGTACTGTACAGCTGGCATGTGTGGCTGTAAGGAAGATATAAAACCCCCCATAGGCAGAATCTCGTTAAGTCTTTGCTGTCCAGTTCTGCAAGCACAACATACAGAACAGCAGCTCCAAGCTGCCCCTGCTCTCATCCCTTTAATATTATTCATGCCCTGTTGTGCTGCTCTGGTGTTTCTGAACTGGCCCAACAAATAGGTATTGCATATAGATGTCAGAAATTATATAACCACTAAGATATTGTAAGGAAACTTAACTATGCTCAGTTGAGTATCACACTCCAGCAAAATGCCATCAGTTGTAACTGATCCTGGAACAAAGTAAATCCTGAAGGGCTTCAGAGGTTACATGCGGGGCTGATATGTAACCTTTCAGGGTGTGAACTGAGAGGAGGGTAACTGCTGCTCAGAGTTCTGTGGATAGCAAATGAAATGAGCAGAAAAGTTGGTTCATGAAAATGTGTATTAGTAGACCAGATCCTGGAAAGCATAACTGATAGAAACAAAGACCAGGTCATCACCAACTTGTCTAAAAGCACAGTGTTAGCAGGTGAAATGCAAAACCTTCCTTCCTTGCCAAACTCAAAATGCTTACAGGTGTGTTTCATGAGGACTTCTGGGATTTCCTCAACCCTTTGTCAGAGGAGTCCTGGAGAAGAGATGCACAAACCCTGGAGACATCTAGTGTAAGGCCATCAGTCCTGCATTGGCACTGTAAAGTTGAAGCAACTCTGCGTGTGAAGAAAAGATATGTTCTGCCATCTGTCTTTGGGTAAGGAGAAGCAGAGGCTACTACTGCTCATACTTCACTGATTCCAGCATATGTTGCTCTCCAGCAGCTGTTGAATACTGGGAAATACATTTCTGGAGTCAGTGGCATTTGACAGGAGTTGGTTCAAGGGAGGTGTATGGAGAAGTGGCATTCCTGGGGGAGAATTACACTGTGCATACACAGTAGTGTCTCCTGATGGGTGTTGATGGCCACAAAGTCTTAGCCAGCAAGCCTCTGAATATTGTTTTTGGACTGCTTTCAGGCTTAAGCTGATGCTCTTTTGCTGTCTGGAGTGATTAATTCTCCATAGCTCAAGTGCGCCGTTTGAAAAAGTTCCCCAAGCACCCCTGCCTAACCTTTTGCCATCTCATCATTTGAGATGGATAGTCAGCTGCTGCTGAAGCCTAAATTACAGGCTTTCAAGCTAGCTTAGCTGACAGGTACATAGAAAGTGTACAAAGCAGTCAACCTTTAGCTCAGTCTTTCATTCAGAGACTCAGCCTTCAAATATGGGACATTGTTGCAAGTATTTTTTCCAGTTAGGGAATTTTTTGCTGGTGCTACATTGTCTTACAAGTTTAGTGTGGATGACATGGGCAGGAGATGCAACTGGTACAGGTTAGAGGCTAGTAGTAGAAAGGCTTGTCCCTGTTTGGGACAAGCAATCAACAATGAAGTTGGCAGTGATATTGGGCAAGAGCTTGTGCAGAAAGGGAAATTATCAGAGACTCTCTGGACATGGAGCAACTGTCAGTATTGGCAGTAGACTGCATGAACTCTTAATTGTTTAAGAGTCTCAGCTCTGCAGTCTCCATACTCTCCAGACTGCTCAGGTAGGCGGTATCTACGTCCACGGTACATGAATCCAAGAAATGCTGGATATTTGTATTTGTAGATTTCATTCAGCAATGCAGTCTTTCTAGTTCCTGAAATGTTCCTTTTGTATGTACTCTATGGCCATGGTAACTCTTTTTGGGGCATCTCCTACATCCTTATGATAACACGTGATGTAGATCCTGCTGCTGATGTGTCTGGCTCAAGCATTAGTGCAGCTAATCAAAAATAAGGAAATGTCCCAGAGAAGAGGAAGGGAGAATCCTCTTCTGAAGGTGTCTTAATCCTGGAAATCTTGAGCAGAAAAGAGCAGAAACTGTGGCTGAATCTCAGTGATGATGCTGTGATGCTGGAAGTTCTGAGATGAGAAAAGACATCCAAGCAGCTGTTTGGAAGATAACATTTGAAGGACCAGCTGGATCCAGAGTGAGAAGTTGTGAACAAACAGTGTGAGAACACTTGAAATAGTTTGATGAATTTATCCTTTTTTCATCAGAACCTTTTGGATATAGATGGAATAAAGGTATAGGATATTTGGGGGTTTCCATTGTATGTCTAGTTAAAATAAAGCTACAAGTTCAGCTTTCCTTAAGTGTTTCTCTTGGTGCTATGTACATAATTCATAAGCTTCCCTGTAGCAATGTAGTTGGATCCCATTTTAAGCAGTTGTTGTCATTTAATTAAGAAAGGCAGTTAAAATGCTACAAAAGCTACTGTGTGAAAAAAGTTCTAGAGGCTTTTTTTTCCTCTGTTGTGTAGGTCTGATCTTCAAAGATGCTGGTAGCTAAACTGAATGTAGCCTTCTCGGCTTACTTGAGAAGCTTATGTAAAGTAAGAAATGGAAAACAGGATATTTTTGGATGGTTTGTTCAACTCTGCATTGTAAGAGCAGATGAAATTGCAAAAAGATAAATTTTGGAAGCATTAAATTATTTTTAACTCTATTCCTTGTAAAGCAATCCTAAAATTGCTTTCATTCCTATAGATAGCTTTCTGTTCAATACCAAATCTGTTAGAAGTACAGCAAAATGCAAAATGATGATGAGGGCACCGGAACTGTGAAATGCTGTATTGCATCTTGCCTTTGAATGGGTGTTGTGTGATGTGCAGAAACACTGCAGTGTGATTCCCCTGCATCTTTCATTTGAATGTGAGGAGGAGGAGGAGGAGAAACAGGGCACAGATAGCGATTCGAAAGTAACTATGTTAAAATCTCGTAATCGGAGCACATGCTATAATCCCAAATCAAGTTGTCACTGGAACAGGTTGCCCGGAGAAGTTGTGGATATCTCCTCTCTGGAACTGTTCAAGGCCAGGCTGGATGAAGCTCTAAGCAACCTGGTCTAGTGAAAGGAACTCATGACAGCAAGGTTGGAACTAGATGATTGTTAAGGTCCCTGCCAACCCAGGCCATTCTGTGGTTCTACAAAGCCCTGCCAGCAGTACCTAGTTGCCAAGACCATATTTAAAAGCTTGCAGTGTCCTCCCAGGCATCCTCTTCTGTGAGGTCCCCTGTGAAAGGGTAATAGCATAGATTAGTTGCTTTGGCAAAACAACCTCTAACTGCCTTTTTTTTTCCTTCAGTCTCTCTTCTATTAAGTATTTTCCATGTCATTTTGGAAATGGTAGAAATGTACTTGTCAGTTCATCCATAATAAACTTTGTTTCCTGGAAAGATGTGCTTTTACTCTGTAAAAGATGAGCCTTGCTGTGCCAAGTCTGTTTGACATGTCCGGTTACTCAGCAGAGAACAGGCTGTGGCACATGGCACTGGACTCTTGTGTCTTAAATACTGTTGGCCTGTTTCTACTGTTAAGAACCTGTATAGTACCTATACTTCTGTGCTGAATATCACTGCTTCACTGGATGGCAGGTGTCATTTGGAAATTGTATTATTAGTTAAGATTTGACCTATGTTCACAATGATGGATTTAATTTTTCTTTTCTCAAAATGCAATGCCATTGCATTTTGACATTAACATTGTATTTTGACAATACATTGCACTGTCTTGGTCATTGCATAGTGGAGAAATTTTGGGGTGTGTGAGACTTACCTGTGGAGGGAGGCAAGATTCTCCTGGTAATAATAGGTTGGTTTAGCTTATTGGAGCATGCAAAGCAAAAAGTGAACCTTAGTGCTGAGTGAACACGCTGCAACAGAGCTGGAGTCTGTTTTGTAGACAAGACTGCTCTAGCATTGCAGGGTGTGTGCTTGCTTCAGTCACGCCTGCAGGCCTGCTTGGGGCATGCTACAGTTCAGAACTTTAATGTTCTTTAACATGTCTTCTTTTTTTGTCATTAGTTATAAAGAAAAGCTTCTCAAATCGGTTCTGTGACACTATTTACTAGTCAGCAATATTGTGTTCCACCTTGCATAAGCTGAGCTTGCCTCCCAGCCCTTTAGAACTCATATTGAGGGCAGAGCTGTCGGTGAATTGAGCATTGCAGGATCAGACCCTACAGTGAGCCAAAGGCTTGTATTTGGGGATATCAATTTTCTCACCATTAGAAATGCTCTCAAAGACGTTGGTGGATTAATACAGTTCACTTTTAGAGTTCTGTATATACCATGGATATGTGTAAACATGCACTTGTCTGTAGTGTAGCATGTGCCATACATCTCATTGCTGTAAGACTTGAAGGCAGGATTTACTTTGTTGAAGTCTGAGGTCAATAAAACTAAGGGCTAATGTTTTCCTTCAGTGCCATGACTTTCTGCTGCTCCGTGAAAGCCTGGTGGCTCAATTATATCACTGTATGATGGTGAACTAATGGCATCTCTTGACTGACTCTCAAGTCCTGCATTTCTCATCAGTTTTCATTCTTAGTATAGCTCAGGCAGCACTCATAGTGTCAAAAAGAAATAAATACTTCAGCCAGATGACTTTATTTAGAGCAGATTTTCTCCTTCTGGCACTATATATATTAGCACTTAAATCAATGTGTTAGCTCTTAAGAAAAAGCAAGGGGAAGGAGAACAAATGTGAAATAGTTTTTGGCTGAATGCAGCCTAGAGAAAGCTCCATTCCTGAGTAGGAAATGCTGAGTTAAAATGGTTTAATGCTCGCGTGAGATGCACGGAGAACTTAAATGTTGGCTGGTTTGTGTTATGTCTTCATGTGCCATGCCATGTTCAGCACCATGTTCATGGGTGATGTAGCTTGAAGTAGAAACCTTGTTCTATTGGCATTTAGTAGCCTTGTGTTTTTACTCAGTAATACAATTAACGGATAAATATTGTCTCCCTAATTTACGAAACAACTATACTAGATATAGATCTAGACTTTTTATTATTATTTTAAACCAGGGTTTGAGCAAAACATTGTAGATTTCTATGCAGAAAGTTTAGAAAATTCTAAAACTAGCTATGCTATAGAAATGTGTCAGGAAATACCTAGTGGAAATAAAACTGCATGGCTGTTCAGTGTATACTTGTACAATTACTCTTCTAAGTTCCTTTAGGATTTAGGACAAGAACAATTTTCAGGAATGCTTAGTAGGCAGACCTGAAGCAAAACATGGTAAATGCCATGTCCAGTTAAGTCATGAAGTATACTAAATAATCAGATGTGATCTTTATTGCAATTTGCTTATTGTTCTGATTCCTCTAATTGTTTAGAGGTGTCAAAGGTTTTTAAATAGGGTATGATTTCTATACTTACACAGAACATTCAAGTAGAATAGATGATCTTAACATTGTGGTGTTAGGATTCCTGTGTGGTTGATTCAGTAAGTGGCACTGTGATCTCCAACAGCTCTGATTTTCTTAAAGTAATCCTGTAACTTCTCTCAAAAATGTTGTAAAGACAAATACAGTGGCTCCAACTACAAACAAAGTCTTCGGAGTGATTTCTGCTTTCTCTAGGAATGTATTCAAACTTTTCTTTTCTCATTCCATTCTTTAAAAGTTGGTAAATTGGGAAGGAAATGTATGATACTTGTTTACTGAAACTGGCTGATAAATTGTGTGCAAAAGTGTTAAACTGTGAGAGGAGAGTGTCAGACAAAATGGTAAATAGTTGGATGAGTATCCTTTCCGTTTAAGAAAAAGAAATAAATAATACTCTTCGGTAGTTGCAAGATATTTTAAAAATGGTATGCTTCATATATATGTTATATTGCTACAGCTGTTTGGGTTCTTCGTGCATGTGTATCTTACTTCCTGAATATCAGAGTTCAGTAGATAATGCTGACTTTAGAAGATGGTCATCTTTATAAACCACTCTGATTCGACTTAGAAAATGTTACTAAATATTTGATTCCTGAATACCTAAGTTAAGCACCGTCAACCTCTGTTTCCCCCTGAACACGCTACCTTGTGAAAATCATGTGGATTTTCACTATGTTGAAGTAATTTTCTTCCCATAAAGAGTAAGACAGAGGGAGAATGGAGATAACCTTGAACATGTTTTTCTGTACTGAGAGTTTACACTAGGTGGCATGCAAGGAAAGCCAAAATCACAAACCTGTCTTAAAAAATCACTGAAGTTTAAATCTTTTTTCAGGATGTTTTTATCTTGTCTTTTGATCACTTTTAAATTTCTTTACAGGTTGAAATGTCCTCTTGCTGGTACAAATAAAAGATTTCTTATTAATACTATCAAAAACACATTACCATCTCAAAAAGAACAAGACCAAGAACGTGAGCAAAAGGAAGACAATAAGGACTCTGAGCCAAACAAAAGCAGGAAAGAAGAAAAACCAAAGAAACGCAGAATCCACCCATATACACCCAGCTTTCAGTCCAGAAGGAGAGTCAGCTATTCTCCTCCAAGGCACCAAACCAGGAATCAGCACACAAAAGACAAGCATGAAAAGCGATCAAGCAAGCGATGAGAAGAGAGTGACAAGTACGTGTTGTTACAAGTCAGGAATGTCATAAAGTGTAGGACAGCAGGGATGTCTCAGTTTTTCAGGAAGAGATGCTGTTCAAACCTGAGTTTTGAACCAAGTTGCTTGTGTGAGAAGGAACCTTGAGGTAGCTTTAGAAAACTTTCTTTGGGACCTTTAAGAGAAAAGCAAAGTGCAGCATAAATCCTCCAGTCGTTTTAGAGCAGACATTCCTTTCCCTTTGCTCCAATGCTCTGTCCCATTCTGACTAAGCTTAGGGTCTTGGTGATGGAGTGTGATTCGTGTGTCTCTGTCTGATACAAATCATTTATTCATGTCACTTTTTTGGAAATAAATTTAAATATCAGAAATTTATTAATTGTGTGAAGTTTACAGAATTTCTTTGCTGCTAACCAAGAAAAAAATTTTGCTTATTTGGGTTAATTTAGTTTTACAGGATCTAGAGGCAGAGAAAGCTGGTTAGTGCCTGGCCAAGCACATGCATTTTTTACAGAATATAAGAGACTGCTTTCTTTAGTGTAAAAAGAACAAATTTAAAATGGGCAACACCAGCTTTGCTTTTCAGGAGGAACTACCAGGAAAATTCCGATTTTGCTTGTTGTTGTATATGCACAAATCTCTCATATATAATCATAAACATTACCCCTAAAAAGCTGTAACTGCAATAATTGTCTCTGTTTAGACTTCCCTCTGTAAGGAAGTAGTTTGAACAGTCTGTTGTCTCGGTGCTTTCAAAACAAACCCTGAAGACAAAATTTTTGTGTTCTCTGTCCACTGCTAGGAAGTTTCAAAGTAATTGTGTAATACTAGAAATGCAGAGGTGACACTCAAAACCAGTAAAATGCTCGCTTCCCAAGCCTGTGTAACAATTCTGTAGTGGTACAATTCTTAAACTTGTGACTGGGAGCACAAATAATACAGATCGGCATATTCTACGTCTCACTTCTGTTTGTGTTACTGTAACAAATTTCTGTGTGAAATATTTTGTATTTCACTGTTCTCAGTAATAATTGTTTTGAACATAGGTTTACGTTTTAAAGTGTGGTGACAATAAAATCGAAAACATTCACTGGAAGTGCCTTGTGGAATTAATGCTTTAATGTGTTTCTTGACTCTCTCCTCCAAGGGAACCGGGGCTTCGTGGTCCTTCCATGTTGAGTCAGGGCAAGAGTGCCACCTATAGGCGTGTCTGCACCAAGCCTTGCCGCACTTGCCCATCTCTTGGAAAGCTCCTGTTAGGTAGGGGACGAGAAGTCCAAAGTGGAGATCTGCTGTGGCTGAATTTTGGTGCATGAGCTGGGAATTACTCTTCTGAGTAATGGGAAGGTAGTTTAACTGGCTTTGAGCCCACCGACAACTGCCAGGATCAGCATACCCAATGAAGTGGGATACTTCAACGTTTTTACAGAGGAGCTGTGGACAGTTCCTGTATTTCCCTGCAGGAACTATAGCACTAGAATAGAAGTCCCAGCCTTTCAGAAAATTTATAGTAATTCAAGTGGGATCAATGAAAGAGTAGTATCTTTGGAGAATGTAGGCCTGTATTTGGTTTAAATAAACTGAAGTTGTTTGCAGTCCTTATTTTGTTGCAAGCTGGTTGTGTACTCCTTAGTAATCCTTTTTGGAAGGATGGCAGCTATAATACCAGCTGGACTCTGCTGCAGTGACAGTGCTGGATGGATGTGACTGCAGCAGAGAATTATTCTCACCATTGGTCAAGATTTGGACTGGAGATTTTCCACAGAACAAATTTTTGTGAATTCTTGCTCATCTAGCTTGTGCTGATAATACACTGTCCTGAGAGCTTTCAACAGTCAGACCTTCAAACACCTCTTTAGAATAAGGACTGTTGTTGATTCTAAAATAATTTATGCCAGGCTTTCAGATAGGGAAGCTGATTAGAGTATGCTTTCAAAATTAGTCTGGATTGTTGATAATGCTTACATACTGGAAATGCTCAGCTAAAGAATCTGACATGACCAACACAGACAACTGGAGAAAGCCTGTTTTGGTGGCGGTAGTGGTAGGTTCAGATCTAATTCCACATTTTTCTGACTTAAAGAATATACACAAATTATTAATCTTGTATTGGTTAATTCCATCTTTTAATGCTGTCTTTAATAAGCATACTTAATAAAAACAAAATCCTGTGCTGCTTGTTGGCTGTTCTTAAGGCAACTCTTCATAGAATCACAGAATGGGTAAACTTAGAAGGTATTGCAGTGATCATCTGCTGATGAGTTTTTTAATAGAAAATTGGGTGCATGAGGCCAGGTTTGTATTTTGTCTGCAGTTGCTTACACTGTGCAGCGCCAGCGTCATGATTATAAGGTATCTTAAAGATAGTATTTAACCCTTAAAGTTAAAACTTGGGCATGACTTATCAAAATGTGTTACTAACTGCTGTAACTCAGAACACTTGTTACTTGTTAAAGTGCCTAGTCCTTAAGTATAAACACGTAAATAAATGGTGTGTTCTTGGTCTCAGCTTCCCATAGTGGTGCATTGCAGCCTAGTTACTCTCATGGGAGGGGAATGCACCTTTAGTGTTCCTGCAGTGTCACTTCACAGGTGTTTCTTGTTTACCTATGAGCTACCAAGGTTGTCTCTGTTTAGTTCCAGTGCACAGTGTGGATGATGGAGTTTATTCAGGTGAAACTGTTCTCTTCCCATAGCCAGAACAACTTGCTTATTGGACTTTATTATTATGTTGGACAGAAACCTTCCAAATGTTCATTTTCATCAACCTGATACTGAATGCAGATCACAAAACAATATGAGGAGAGGAGAAGAAAACATTCTGTGTAGCCTTTATGAAATACTTTCTTTAGTTTTGACTTGCAGAGATATAGTACTATGCAGTTCCTGTGTTTATTGTACAACCTCTCCTACTTTGTAAATGCAGTTTGAATTATTTACATTGAATCACAAACATCCAGAAAAAGCCCAACAGATTTCACTTATAACACGACTTAAAGGCAAAAACAGCCCCTCTTTTTTAGACTGTATCAGTCTAAAACAGAAGTTTCTTGAGGTCCACTTGTAAAAGCGTTCTTTAGTGATCATGAAATTTCTACAGAAAACTGGTTAACAAAGGAGATGTAAATGTTTGTAGATCAATTGAATAATGTAGCAGGAGGGGGTTACTTTTCCTGCACAGAACTGGGATTTTTTTGTTGTTGTGGCTACAAGTTGGTCACCAAGAAGCATGTTTCCTTTCCTGTCCTATCAGAGCTCTCATTAATAATTATGTCTTTTCGGTTAATTAAACTGGAACAACACAAAAGCAGACCTGCTTGGATAAGTAGCAAGAAAACATATCTGGATTGTGTTTGGAGAAGGATTCTATCCATTTTACCAGTGGCGTCACTGATCCACCAAATCTTTATTCATGTGAGTGATCTTTGCACTTGCGAATAATCCTGTTGTAACTCACCATCTATGAAACTCTTGTCTGCATTAATATACACTCTTTGTTTTAGTGACTGTCAATAGGAAATAATCAAGAGTAAGTGTTAAAGAGTGCATAGCTCCAATTAAAAGCCTGAAAAATTTTGCAAACAATATATATTCACACACTTATTTTCAGATATGATAGTCTTAAGACAAAAAAAGCTCAAATACTTTTATGCCAAATACTTAGCAACCTCTCCAAGTCTCATATGAAGACTGTGGATGTATTTTCCTTGTTTATTTTACATCATTTCAGTATTGCTTAGACTCTGAATTTATTAAATGCAGTTTTATCATCCTCAGGCCATTACCCCTCACCTTATAAAATGTTTCTAGAAGGCAAAATCCATATTGAATCTCAAAACATTGACTCTCCATCTGCATGCAGCAAAAAATAAACTTTTGTTTGTAGGAGAAAATAAAAAGAATAAGTTACATTTATGCAAAATTGCTGTTCATACAATATTCACTGCTACCCGAAATGATGAGCCTTGTGTTACAGCTGGAATGTTGAGCCAAAGAGTTTAGGCTAAGGAGCGGTGCAAGTTCTGTGTAGCTCTTCCAAGAGCATCCTGTAGGGTCAGCTGCACAAACATTGTGTGGGAAATGGTGTGGTCCTCTGGGGAGGGGATATGGTCACCTGTAATGTTACTGTAGGTTTCTGGAGAAGAGTTCAGTTCCCCATTTATGACTTCCTTGTAGGCTCTTAGGTTTTCTCTGTGGATATGTCTGAACCATAAAGAATAGGTTTTGCATCGCCATAAGTACTGTAGGCTGTGTTCCTCACCCATTTTCCATTCTCTTGGGCTGCTCTGCAGGTGGCCATCAGCTTTCCAGTGTGTGTCCATGTTTGGTAAGGTCCCACAGGCTCGTGCAGCCCTGTGGCCTCCGGACCTGCTAGATACCAGTGCCACGAGCCTTGACTGGGTGTGGACACATCATGGCTGAGCATGGCTTTGGCAGTGAGCAGGGCAGGATTAATTTGATCTCTGTAGTGGGGATTTGAGATATGGGGTTACTCAGCATAGATACAGGGGGATGCTTTGAGAAAATTGTATCACAGCCTCATGTTGATAATGTCAGGCCCTCTGTATGCCCATGAAGCACTGTTACAGTCTGGAGTATTGCATGACAAACAGACTTGTCTTCTATCATCTCAGTGTCATGCAGGCTGGAACACAGTCACAGGAGGTGCCTTACAAGGGTATGACACTACAGTCACAAAGGCAAAAATCAAAACTGTCAGAAAGTGAAGGCATTGGCATCTTTAATGGCATCTTTGAATGAGAAAAGGCTGTCTAGACCACTGTAGAAAACCAGCATAGCTGGGGATTTAATTGAACTCTTAAGTCTTAAAAGTACAATCCCAAAGAGGTGACAAAGCAGAATGGAAACCCTGCTGCTCTTTGCCACCCTCCTACCTGCACCAGTGCGCCTTTGTGTGGGAGGAACTGTGACTACCCCATCACACCCAGTTCCTGTTCCCTTGGGTGGCAAACACAGCACAGTGAGGAGTCTTTCCTGCTCTCTCATCAGTTCTGACCCATCTCAGGCCTGTGCTGAGATTGCAAAGATCCATAACGTTTGTCAGCTTTAAAGCTGAGGGCACAAGCCCTGAAACTTGGGGGAGTTGATTCTGATGCTTGTCACAAACATAGGGTAATTAAAATAATACGGAAAAAGTAACACATGGTGCAGCTACTTAATCATTGATCCTTTTAGTTGTATATTTAGAAGTTTCAGTAAAGTTTGCTTTGTGGAGATCCTTCCTTGGTTTGTGCTGCCATGTAGTTGGCCACTGCAGGGCTCTGGCTTGGGGGTGTTCAGTTTTGTCATGGACTGTCTGAAAGAGGAGCACGAACACAGGACCGTGGTATGAAGAGAGAATGCAGGGACATGACCTGTTGTTTACTTGGGCAGTCAGCAGCCGCAGTATTCTTGGTGTGGTCTTGTTTCTCCCTCCTGCCAAGCAGGAGCACACACATTTGCCTCCATGCAGGCATGTCCCTGGTCCCCCACTCACCATGAAACCCATGGCCTAGCCAGGCTGTCCATGCCTTCCTGGGACAACACAGATGGAATGGTGGAAGCCTACAGAAAGTGCTACGGCAGTGATATTGTGCTCAGCTCAGTATCAATTGTGTAAACACAACCAAAGTCCAGTTTTGGGAAACATGAGAAAGAGAGAAAAATGCCAGCAAGCAGCTAATCCAACATCAATGACTGGCAGTTGCTGGTAATGAGCTATTGTTTTAAGTTCAATAATAAGAATATTAAGAAATAAATATAACATGTGAAGGAAACCAAGGCTCTAAGCGAGCTATTACTTCATCCTGATTCTGTATATTATATTCCAGTACTGTTTTCTCTCCCTACCATATTAGCAGACACCAGAGTAATAGCTAAAGCCAAAACAAAGGTAAGCAAAATAGTTGGTGTCAATCTGGATGTCTAAAATTTGACAACTCTGCCACAGCAGATCCCTAAATTAAAATATCACTTTTCAGTGTAATCCATGGCATTGCTAAAGCTGTAGTGTTGCCGTGGTTTCATGGCATTGATGGTTTCTGATGCTACTCCATGCAGAGAAGGCATCTGCAAAGTCCTTGGAGAACAGAGTATGTTTAGTCTAGAAAAGAGTTTGACTGCGAATGTTACCCCCTTCTTTCCCTCCTGGTCTCGATTTACTAAGCTGGGGGATGCCTCAAGGAGAGGTGAGTGAAGTTTCCCATGGTCTGGCCCTCCACCTCCCTCCCTCAGGACTCCAGCAAGATGCTGTGTGGGGCATGGCTGCTGGAAGGACCTCCTTCATGTCAAATACCTGAGACCGTTCCAGCTGAATGAATCTCTGTGAGAAAGCATGGGCTCCTAGGAAAGCAGATGGTACTGTGCCAGTGGGTAAACCCTCATCTGGTGTGAATCAGTGAAGCTGTGCTGCCATCAGCAGAGCTGAGCTGGCTGGCACACGCTCAGCACCTCGCTCTGTCTCCATTGGGCCACTGGCATGTAGGTTAAAGGGGGAAGGAAGCCAGAAGATCAGCTCCTACTGGTCCCGTTTTTCCCCCTGGGGCTTATGATTTGGGTGCTGCTTTCCCAGCCTTCAGGACTGCCAGCTGCAGAATTTCACATCACCTTTAAGTGCAGGTGAAAACCTCAAAGCTCAAAGCAAGTTCTCCCTGAAATAAAAGGGAAAGGGTTTGCAAATATATTTTCCCTCCCTGTCACCAGGCTTAGATATAGGGTGGCTGGTTACCTTATTGAAATTTTTATATCTGTAATGTGCTTTGCAAATACAAGGAATCACAGTCCTCCACGCTGACACCTGGCATTTGCAAGCTGTTGGGCTAGAGCAGGATGAAGCATCCCAGGGCTAGTGCTGCATGAGCATGGCTTTTCGTCTGCCCTGAGCTCCTGCACACATCCTGCCTGCTAGAAGTGCTGCAGACCTGCAGGTGGATGTGCAGCTCCTTCCATCATCTGCTGGCAGAAGGACTGAGGATCAGTCCCACTGTGGGGGAATCCCTTCCTGAGTGTGGCTCTAGGTCTGCCTCACCAGCAGGACCCATTTAGATTTGGATCCCTGCAGGAAACTTGCAGCAAGGAAGGGACCAGGAAGACACAGCTCTACCTTTCTGTAGCAGGACCTATTGCGTCCTGCCCAGTAAGCTCTCTGCTGTCTGAGAAATGAGTTAAAATAGCAATAAAAGTCCACTGGAATGAATTTCATGTAAACTTCATTTTTCTTTGCCCGTTGAAAATAATTTCCCAGGCATCTCCGCCCTTGGGAAAGAGCAAACAGCCCCCACCACACTCTCATTACTTGACATTCACCTCCAGCCGTCGCTGCCAACAATTTTTCTTTTTTTTTTTTTTTCTCCTTTCTAGGTTGAGTTCTTTAATAGCTCCATGTCTCTTTCAGTCTAGGCTCCAGCCTGAGAAAAACAAACCTGCTAGCCTGGCGAAAGCCAAACGCACACGGCCCAATTACCAGCTTCCCCACTGTTCCTTTGGGCCGGCTGGTATTCTCCCTGCCTTTGTTTTGCTGCCTGCTCCCTGCCTCGGAGCAGCTTCCTTTGACTCAGCTCCATGCAGCCGGGCAGAACGAGATCCAGCAGGTAAACTGAGGAAGGGCTATTGTCCAGCTGCCCCTTCTCTGCAGACCACTGCGGTTTATCTGCCAGCAGAGCTTCCCACAGGCATACCTGTGTAAAGAGCTGCTTTGCTTTCGGATTAGGGGGAAACACCTTGTTCCTCTGCACCTAGAATGTTTGTGCATGGGGAGGGCGGCATTGGTGTGTCAGTAACAGCAGACCTTGTATCACGGTTGGGGGGCTGGAGATGGGTAGCATCGCTTTGGCCCTGACTGTGTGGGGCTTGTCTGTCCTCCAGACAGTGCCTTGGCTGGTGCTTGCCCTGACAGCCTTGGGAAGAGCCAGGGAGGATGGATGGGACTGTCTCCACAGCCGTGCACTCCCACAGCTTTCTGGGAGGAGGGAAGGTGTGTGGGAGCAGCACTGTGAGGACCTGGCCTGGCTCTCCTATGGCAGGAAAAGGATGGTGCCCATTGTTACCTGTCAGTACAGTCTGGGAGGTGGGAAATGGCAGGCCCTTGGGGTAGGTGCCCACCACAATGGGGTCTCAGCTCATGCCACGGCCAAGCTTCCCTGGTGCAGCTGCAGGGTGTCCACTGGAGGGTACAGGAGAGCAAACCATTTTCCAGATGTGCTGCACCAACTGGGATCCCCAGAAGAGCTGGGGATGAAGAGAAGGAATGGCCAGTCCTGTGTCTGTTTGTCAGGCCGTACCAGCTTGTTCCTCTGCCCCTGCTCCCCCACCTTGCTGTGACCTGAGCTCCAATGGAGATCAGGCAGTCCAGGCAATGAGGGCTCGTACTGAGGACCAGCTCTCTGCAGATACATCAGTGTGGTCCTCCAGCCCAAGGCTGCTGCCTCACATCTGCCTAGCTGCAGTACCTTAAGCAGGGCAGCCCCAGGCAAACTGCTGAGCCTGGGCACTTTCTGGGGTGGAGTCAAAGCCGTGCCAGGGTCACAAGACTGGGGTTGGCTGGATTTCTCCCAGACTCCACCGACTAGTGTGAAGGTGTGAGGTGTGGGCCATGCAGCTGGCTGCTGGTACCTGTCCTGGAGAGCAGGGTGCTTCAGGAGATGCACCCAACACAGAGTACTCCAAATGCACAGCAGCTGTGTGGCTGCTCTTTGAGTTAACAAGTAAGAATCAATTTTGAAGGGTGAGAACTGACTGGAAACAAAATATCTTCACCATCTTTCATTAGCACCATTACAACTACAAATTCACTTCTGCTGCTCAAAGGATTTATAGTTCATGAAGGATTTATGTGTTGGGAGGGAGCCAGCAAGGAGAGCAGTGGGGAGAAGCTTAGAATTGTTAGAACATATCTCCGTCTCAGTGCTCAGTTTGTAAAACAAATTCTTCAGGCAGGTGCTTGAATTCACAGCCTCTTCAGAGGGAATTTATCAGCTTCAGGAATATACTGGTTAAGAAAAAAAAAAAAAAACTATCACCATCAGCTGCAAGGAGGGAAAAGCTAATCATCTAAACTTTACGGCAGGAGAGGTGCAGCTGTCAAAGCAATAAGGTAAATGAGTCTGAGGCTAAAATGGTTTTTGCAGCAGAACTCTGCTCCCTGTTAAATAGGGGAGATTGAACTATAGCACCATTCCACTATTCCCTGGTAATGCACCATTTTGGGGCTGACTGGGTGGTCTTAAGTCCATTGCCACAGTGGTTATATCGCTGATACCAATCAAGGCCCCGCAGCTGAGACCCTGAGTGACCTGCTTCAGCAGCTTTTTTCAAACCCCAATTCACTCATTTGTGTGGGATGCTTTTCTGCTACTTTATTTATGGGATTACATAAATGAGCCATTAAAAATGTAAATCTTCAGAACAGTTGAATAATACAGATTTAAACAATAAGCTCAGGGCGGTACAGTACAGAAACTTCCCTGAACCAGCAGTACTGCACCATCGTGGCTATGGCAACAATAGTGGGTTAAGGGAAAGAGAGAGCAAGGAGGAAAATAAAACATCCCGGCATTGTTACAGTCACTGGCACCACAGAAAGATTAGGGATTTTTTTTTTTTTCAGAGTATTAGAACAATAATGAAGATGTGTCATTATGCACCACAAAGGAGACCATGCCATCCCACACATAGTGCAGGTGTCAAAACAATCAGGCTGGCCACAGAATTGAGTTTAAGTGAAGTTTGTCCCACCTCACCACAAAGCATTTAACCCTTCCAGGGCCAGAGCCAACTACAGCCATGCCATAGCTAGCACCGGCTCTTTTCCTCTTTCCTGTGCCATTAGGCATCTGGTCTGAGCATCTTTCTTCAGCAGCTGCAGCAACGAAGCTGTACACTATGTAACTTTTGAGGAGGAGTTGGCTGCAGATTTTGTTTGGCTTTCTTCTGTGCTTATGTCATGTTAAAGTACCTGGTGAGGCAATATTAGTTAAGTCCCACTGCAACCTTTTGTCTACGAGGGATAAGATCATGGAAGCTCCTTCTAAGCCCTGTTTAGTTCACAGTTTGTGAGATGCAATAGCAATCTACTGATTTTTCCTGTTCAGCAGGGAAAATGCTTCTATGCTGTAAGAAGGGCAAGGTTGCTTCCCAGTGAATCATGACTCACTCTCAGGAAAGACCATGGTGCCACCAAACCAGAGCTGTGCTTATAGGTCTGACCACGATGAAAACAAGCTGAATACAGATACAGTATTTTGAATTGCTTTGGTTTGTAAAACTTACAAATCAAGTGCCATGTGGAAAAAAAAATTAAATTCTTCTGCAAATAACATAAGTAAGCAAGGTTTGAAATGGCTTGCAAGTGAAGGCTTCTACAATAGTTTTTCATGCATCACTGTGTTTGACTGACTTTAAGACAACTTCTTTTTTCAGAACTGTGCAACTTGGACTGGATATATATATTATAACATCCAACATTCAACTTAGTGTTCCAGAGGGGTTGAAGTTGACCTCTGGAGGTCACCTAGTCCAACCCACCTGCTCAAACAGGGCCACATAGAGCTCATTGCCCAGGACCATCTCCAGAAGACTTCTGAATATCTACAAGGAGTTATAGGTATCTCCAAGCATCCTAGCGTTACTTCATGATACTGCAATGATTTTTTGTAAGTTCAACTGCTATTCATAACAGTAGGACTGGTTTCACTGTATATAGATAATGGACACAATAAAAGCTTACCAACTCCCTAGTATTTTCTACCTGCTGTAATGGGACAGGAAGAATTCCTGGTAGTGGAAATAGAGAAATACCTAAAGAATACTATGATTATCAACTATGCTAGCATGATGGTTTATTTTATTAATGGTGGCTCTACCAATGGGATTGTTTCTCTGGGGCAAGGGAAGGGAGGGTTGAAACAGGAAATTTGATTTATTGGCAAAATAGAGAGGTCACGAGAATGCAGAATGTAGACAGCTTTGTGTTAATGAAGAAAGTCTTCCTCTGGGTTGCACATGAGACTTTTAGAGATCGCTGGATTTATCTCAGCTCAGAGTTGGGGTTTTAGGATAGATAGACCCTGCTCCCAGTCAGAGTGGTGGTATTTCCAGATGTTCCTGCCTTATTGTGTGTAATGTTATTAGTAAAAAGTTACAATATTGCTTTGTGCAGATGTGGGCACTAAGAAGGCAGGTCATTGATTACAGCCCCATCCAGCCCACCCACCAAGGGGGGTGGCACGTTGGAAGAGGTGCACATGTTGGGCAGCCTCTTCAGAAGTCCCCACATTAGCTTTTCCACATAAGCCATGTGCATGTTCGGGCTTCTAAGATATTGTGGTCTGAGTGATCTGGATCCAGATCCATAAACATATTTGAAGAAGTAGCAATGGGCTACAATCCTGTTTGCTTCAGGGAGGTAGCTGAATATTAATCTTAACTATTCAATCTGAAAGCAGGGAGTTCATTGAAAATAGATGCTCAAGAAGATTAGCCACTCCATCACCCTAATGTACAATATTTTCTTTTTCTTTATTCTATATCAGCTTAACTCATTTATTTCTGAGAGGGGGAAAGAAGACCCAGCAATAAATGTGGCCAAAGAGATTTTCCCCAGTAGCCAGTGATCGTAATCCCCATTCGTTCTTAATGGTGTGACTTGGAAGTGCCTTCAAGGAAAAACTCAGGGCATGAGGTGAGCTGGAGAGTTTCCTGGGGCTTGGCTGGATGAGTAATGTCAGAGACTGTCAGCTGGTGCTCAAAGGTGAATTCATGTGGCAGTATGGGATGTGCCCACCAATCTCACAGCTGTGAATCCACTCTGGAATGGAAGAGCAAAACAGATCAGATTCCAAATCAATTAACAACATACCACTTGCAGGAAAAATCCCTCTTTGAGCCACCACGTTTGGTTAATGATTTTTTGAGTATTTCATCATTGCTTCAGTCTCTGTGTGAAAGCAAGATTCCAAAGTAGGCAGAAAGATAACTGCAGTCTTCATTGGCTTTTCCTGCATCTCACCAGCAAGCCAGGATTTGGATTCTGAAGATACTAGGACACAGAGTTGAGAAAGGTGTGGTTTACACAAATGTCAGGTTCACAAGGTTGAGTGCACAATGAGTTAAAAGTTTTCCAGTATTTCATGTGTCTAAGTCAGATTGTAGCCCTTCTGATGTCAAATCAAAGTGATTCTTTCCTCTGTTCCCTCAGTCACCAACAACGAAGGAAGCTTTCAGGTCCTGTCTTATTTAGAACCTTTCTTATGATTCAGGAATGAAAAGTTTGGACCTCACTGCGGGGGAGGGAGGGAGAGGGGAGAGAGATAAAGGGGAGGGAGGGAAAGAAGAAGGGTAGGAGGGAAGGAGCATTTTAATGATCTGGTATTGTGTAAGGCAGCTTCTGTCCTTCAGACAGGATCTGATACCAAGCTTGCTGTGCTGGTGTCACCAAGAGCACTCTCCCTCCTCCCACCCCATCTTGCTTTTTCTGCAGGCAGTTCAAGGCACTGCCAAAGGTGACCTGCACCAAACTGCTTCGTGCTGCTATCCCAAGTCAGGGAAGCCCATAAATAGGAGCTTTAGTGTGGGAAAAGGTCAGAGTGATTGACTCCTCTAGGAAATATTTCAAGGAAAAGCAAAGCCAAATTTCAACTCTGGCTTTATAGAAGGGAGACTTCCCTTATAGCTGTCCCAATATGCCAGATTTTAAGTACTTTGGCTGATATTTAAATTGAGCTGGAATTCTTCAGTGAATGCAGTTGGAGAGATGTGTCAAGATAATTTTGTGAGTCTCTCAAAGCCCTGCTGCAAGTGCAGGAGAGTCAGGAGAGGAGCTGGTGGGAACATGAAAGTTGTGTCTGTGTCCTGAGTTCCTTGAAGACATCATGGCAGTCCTGGCCTCGGGACTGGCTATGTGAGGATGAGGATGAGGAAGGAGGGCTGATGCTCTCCCCTGATCAGAGGTATGGTAGCAAATGGCAGGTCTAGGCACGATTCATCCTTGCCTTGCTCCTTTGCATTACCTCAGGCAGGAATGCCATTACTGCCTGACTGAAATGGGAATGTCCTGTACTTACCCGACACCAGCATGAAAGCTCACCAGGGCCAAAGACCATGGGACCTGCAGCTGCAGAGCTCCCCTGCACTCTCTGGGTGGAAAACTTGCTGCCAGGATCAATGGGGTCTTCATTTTTTTTACTTGCTTCAGCTTACAAATGCAAACCAATACAAAAAGCTCTTTTTGGGGGATGAAGGAATGAGGGATGAAGGGTGACTCTCAGCCTCATCACAATTGCTTGGGTGGGTCAGTCCTTTCACTACAGCCCTGAGGTTAGCAGAAAATTATGATAAAATACCAGAAAATTGAACTCCCTTTGAAATCAATACATTGAAGAAGCCTCCCCAAAAGCTGTTATTTTTCTTTTCATGTCTGCATCATCTCCAGTCCTCTGTTGGGACCCATTGCAGAAGGTGGCCAGGAGATGAGGTCAGAGGAGCTGTTGCCTCTCAGTTAAGCCACAGTCAGGTGAAAGCTAGGATGCTTTGGAGTAGCAGCAACTGAGGCTAAAGAATGGCCTGGGCTGGTGCATGCAAAGCACAGTATGCAGGGAGTAGTGGTGTCTTGTCACAGCCTGGAAACATAGGAAGTTCTTGGAGCAGCAAGTCTTCTGCTGATCCAGAAAAGATACAGAAACCTTCTCTGCCTGAAGTCTGCCGCTTCTATATAGATCTGAAGAAAAGCTCCTATGCCTGAAGGTTTATTTCTCCATCTCTATCTATTAGTTTAATAAAAACCTTCCACTATGCTGACAGAAAATACTTTCTTTCCTTCTTTCTCCTTTCTTTTTTAAACTGTTTCCCCCGAAATGAGTGACAATCAGACAGCCCAAATAAACCTGGAGTTTGCCCTCTCATAAACCATGAATGTAAGTGCAGGAACAACTTAGAGTAAAAAAGAATCAAACAACCAAATATAACCAGTGTGAATTCAAAGTGAAAATGAATGGAGTCTGTCTCATTCATAAATGTCATACAAGACTTTGGTTAAAAAGGCAAGCCTGTCATCCCAAGGCCAGCAGCTGTTGTTATGTTGAACAAAATGGATACAAATGGGTATTATTTTAAAGTGAAATGCTTAATCCAGGCCTAACAAGCCCACTGTCCTCTCTGTAACCCTGTGTCATGCAAGCCATGATCTCCAGTAGAGGGCTTGATTGCACAGGAAATAAAATTCCCTGGCTGTGCCCTACCAAACCGACAAACACCCTGGCAATGTTTGAGTTACTATGGCAATCACAAAATAGGAAGGCCTTTTCTTCTTTTCCCCATCTCTGCATGCAGCCGCAGGCTGCTCCTGAATAGCTCACATCTGCAAAAAGTTTTAACACGGTACTCAGATAAAGAAAAGGATCCCAAAAATGGGCATTGACCCGTCTCAAAAAATGTTGCAAATTTTATATACAAGAATTGGGGAGCTGTGCCACTTTGCGCAGGTTATGTCATAATGTGAACAAAAAGGGATAAAAGCTGATGAAGGCTTTTGCTGTCAAATATGGAGAGAGGGGAAAAAGCAGAAGTAAATGACAGCTTTAATGCAGATGTAAGAAGAAAAGTCAAAGATGGGTGACAGAAAGTTGCTGGTCAATGAATAAGGGAAAAATTTCTAACACAAAAACCAGACAAAAGAGTAAAATACAATAAAAATCTCACTATAGAGAATACTGAGAAAAGTCCCAAAAGCACAGTGAGCAAAATCTTGGAGCTATCAAACCATGTGAAACAGACATGTGGTTCTTTAGAGTGGCCCATTTCAGGCATTAATAGCTCCCATTATAAAGGGGGAACCTGATCTCTGGCCTGGAAAGCTTTCAAGAAGCAGACTTTTTACAATAAAATTGAAAAGCAAAACAAAACTGAACCTTTCTGCCTTGCACAAATTAACTAGGATTTTGGTCTTCCTAGACAAATTTGGTCTTGCATAATGAACTGTTACAGATTTTACCAGTTTTCCTTGAACAAATGCTTTCTGGTAATGAAGAATAATTATGTATTTAAATGGAAATTTGCTTTCTGGCAGATCTGGCAGATCCTGCACTTTCTGACAGTATGCTCTCCACCATTAAAATATATTTATTTTTGATAATAGCAACTTACCTTTACCAACAAGATGATTTCAAACACCTAATTTAGATGCCTGCATAGAGAATGTGAACTTGTGTTAAGTGCCTCATGGTCTTATGAGGCTATGTAATTCCAGTGAAAGGAAAGATATGAATCCAGATTTTAATGTGCAGGCCTGCTGCTCTGAGCTAACTTTGCCTCAGATGTCTGGATCTGTGATGTAGGAGCTGGAAAGTGCCACCACCACCTTCACGTTTGGTAGCTCCATCTCTCAAGAAGGTTCAGTAAAAGTAAATTTATTCCTAATTTGTTCTTAATCTTAGGTTCGATTGGCATGTTATAGCTTCTGAAAGTATTATTGCACTTTAAAAGCTCTTACTGACAAGTCACATTAATCACTAACTTCTGAGAAAGGCTTAATGTGGGGAAATGAATGAAAATGGCATAAACTGTTCACAAAAAAAGTCCAAAGGGCCAAAAGAAGCCCCAAATCCAGTAAAAGTGGGACCGCATTATACATTCATTGACTCTTGTTCTTTTGGGGGTGTTTTGGTATGAAAAGAAAGAGACAATGGAAGACAATAGCGGTACCTTATCAAAGTTCATTCAAGCAGCTATTTCAAATACTTTTAACGGCTTGTCACTGGGTCTTGCAAGTCTCTGAGAGTCTAAACACTCTGTCACATTTGTGTACTAACCACTTAAAGTGCTGCTAAAGCCTTTTGACCTGGACTGACTCTCCTTTATCTAGGTCAAAATGCAAGGCAAAGCCTTTGTGTTCCACGGCCTTCATTAAATTCATTGATTTGACCTGTATTTTAAAGACCAAAAGTCAAATGGAATGGGAAGTTAAAGTTCCCATACAAAATCTTCCACTGAGCACTTCACTGCCTCCTTGAACTATGTAACATACAGAAAAGGCCATATCACGGCCATTTGAAGTGTGGGCTATAGCTGGAGTGGCAGTTTTGTCCAGTTTTTTCAAGAGCTTTGAAGGAATTCATTGGAGCTTTGCCTCTCTTAAATGAGGACAAAAAAGTTGAAGCTTGCAGACAGTCTCACTGGCCATTTTTTCTTGCTCTGAGTTATCTGTTCAACAGGGCATGGCAAAGTTCATGGGTAGATAAATAATATTTAAATCTCTTTAGCGAGCAGGGATGAGATTTGTTGCTTTACCTTAGACTCTTGACATGCTCATGATCAACTGCACCATTGGAAATAGAAGTGGTCAGCTTTTATGTATCAAGAAATAAACCCTCTTCTGTCTTTGGAGACTGAATTTTAAAACTAGTGTTTACTCTACCTGGAAACACAGCATAAAACCCCAGAGTTTTAGAGAATAAATATAGGTTTAAGTCTTAGTTTAATCTTCAGCTAGGACTCAGACATCAAACAGCTTGAAACCTGAGGATTTCATTCATCCCTAGTAAAGACGGACCCAGAGATGTTTCTGCATGCATCTGATCCAGCTTATGTTGTGGGTCTGAGAAGGAAAAGACTGCTTGTAAACTGCCAGGGATAGTCCAGATCGGCCAGAGAGGCAGGTCCTGCTCTGTGGGAATAGGGACAAGAGCAGATGCCAAGGGCCCTGGCTTGCCTCTGGGATGTCATTGTGCAAGGCCAGATGACACTGGTCACCTTGCTTGTCTGGCAGAAGTTCACAATTTATTTACAATGGGAAGAATAGAGTGAAATAAAAATAAATTACAAACATGAAAGTAAACTTTAGTCAAATTGCAGGCCACACAGATCTTCAAAAGCAACAACTTGCCTTGAGAAGATCTGCAAGTTTATAATGTCAATAAAAATTATCATGCATGATCCAAGTATCTGGCACAATTTTCCAGAAACTGTTATTTTCTTGATCAACATTAGGAGCAGGACTCAGCTGCCTGAGGCATTACGTTATGTGACTGAAGGCTCATCCCTGTGAACAAAAAGAATCACAGAGGAACACTGATGATAGGGCAGGAACCTACATAATCCAACCAGAGAAAAACAAGATAACCCGATGGACAAACCTTACCTTTCCAGGGCTATCACAGACCAGACACCAGGCCCATGATCTGGGGGTAACAGCCCCTAACCAAGAATCTCCCTGCTCACCTTAAAGACTGAGTAGGTTAGTGCCTATGGGGGTGGGGGAATGAATATGAGAGGAGTGGGAAGAACATTTTGGGATAGTACAAAACTTTCTGTGGGTCCTATAAGGGAAAGACTAAACCTAGGATGGAGGGGTGGAGTTGCTTTAAGGAAACAAATGTAGGAGAATGGAGGGAAAGAAAATAAAAAGGGTATGTTGGGTGTAATGAAGCTGCTGGTCTGCCTGTGTGCCTGATCACCGCACTCTGTTGCATCTTCCCTTTAAGCTCCATTTCTAGCCACTTTCCTGGGCATGGTGGCTCTGTGTGCCTGGCTGTGTGGGGGGCCTGAGCACCAGCAATTGAAGCAGAACTGCAAGCCTCGCGTGCCCGAGTGCTGGCAACTGCAACATCCTCTCAGGTAGTCCTGGGGTATCAGTCCTGTCATCCAAGTCATGCACCTGGATAAAGCCTTTTAGCTATTGGAGTGCTGTGCCAAATGCTGGATGCAAATCTCCTCCTTCCAGACATTGGAGTGCTCACTGTCATTTACACTCACAGGAGCTGGAGTTGCTTACGCATCCAGCTCCATGTCCCCCTGCACATGGAATGACGTGCAGGCAAGATGGACATGGGATTAATGTGTTTCAGAAATGTGGGTGATCTCTCAGAGTATATCTCCACAGGATCTGAAGACACTGATTTTCTTTTCCAGGAATCTCACCATCCATTTTTCACATCTGACCCGCTGGAACCTTGAGAGCTGTTTACAGGCATGAGCAACTAAGAAGTTAAGAGATATTAAGGCAATTGGGAGTCCAGAAGACATGGTGGTATGAAGATAGCAAAAGGAATGAGCAGAGGGGAGAGGTGCAAGGCAGTGCTGTGTTTGGCCATCCCACCCTTTTTTTTTCTCCTCTTCCCCTCTGAACACAGCTATCTCTTCGTGGTCCCCTTGGAGCAGCAATGCTCTCAGGAGCTTTGAAAAGGTAAAAACGCTTTCTCAGGAGCTTCCAGCAGAATGCATCCAGCTCTGACCTGAGGCAGAGCCAGGGCCAATCCAGTGCTTTAATCCATAAAATGAATGGCCTCAGTAAACACAGTGCCTTCTCTGGGGATCACTGATGAGTTTAAGTGTTCCAAAGAAAGTCCAGGAACAGGTTAAATCCCCTTCATCTAGCAACAAACTATAAAAGAGTAGGCTCTGCTTCTACTTCTAGGTTTATATAATTATGATTTTATATATCTAACCACTTCAAAGATGAAAGGAAGCAGCAGAAACAACACATGGAAAGTCTTTGGTGTTGAGTAGGGGCAGCATGTCACCTTATAGAAAGGCTGGCTGGAAAAACAGAGGGATAAAGGAAGGTTTCTGTAGCTTTTGATTGAATTATGTAGTTCCCAGACACCTTCCAAGGGCATAATGTTCATTCAAAAGAAGCAATCACAAATGTAGGAAAAAAACACAAACACCCCAACCCATATCTGAAACAGGCCTTTGAGCCATTATTTTCTATCATTTCAATTTTGTACAAATCAAGATTTTACAATCTAAAACAGGACTCCTAACCAAGTCTAGTTTATCTGACATTTTCTTGTTTGCAAATTTGTCTGCAAAAGGATTTTGTTTGCCTTTATAATTCACCTGTAGCAATCTGCTCAGCAGCTGGGCAATCGCTGGATTGTCTGCAGATTCCTTGACTTTTGCTTTGTGCATTCCTAAGATATTTCTTTTTTATGTTTTGTGATTGGGCCATAACTTGTAACTTAGAGACACTTTATTTGTAATGTCCGATTGGGCAACTCCTGGAGCTTTGAAGATTTCCCAGATGATCCCTTCCTACTGTGATTCTCCATGGAGGAGCATGTTTGCCAAAGGCTCTGTGTCCATGAACATCCTAACAAACCATACTCCCCTCACATCTCTGGAAAGGAATGATATGAAGGAGTTGAATGCCACCAAAGCAGACTTATTATTTTTATTTGGGAAAACATTTGCAAAAAGTTGTTTGGAGTTGTCTGTAAACAGAGTCACTCTAAAACAGTGTCTCTATTAAAAGAGTATTGTTCCCGGCCACCAAAGCAGAATAAAAGTAACTCCAGGACCACATTCAGAGACGTGAGAACCATCTAGTCTATGGCATGCACCCCCTTCCTGCCAGTCCGTGGTGGTCCCTTTGGAAGTGAGAGCTTTCTTTGGGCTCTGGGAGAGCAAGAAGCCGCTGGGGAAGAAAACTGCAAAAGGTGAACTCGAGAAACACTCTAGTGGGTCTGAACAGTGGTCCCTTAACCCCTTACTCTGTCTCCTTTGTGGGCAGTAGGAGCCACTATGAGGGAGAGCACAGGATTTTTACCACTTGCTGTGGTCCATTCACACTGCTGGGAGCTCCCAGCCCCAGAGATGATGGGATGCCAGTGGGACGTACCTTCGTGGGTCCTGAATGCCAGCTCATGAGCCTGCTGTCCACAGAGGTGTCTAATCCTATTGAGAACCTGCTGACACTATTCAGCTTTGCAGCCTCCCAGGGACATGATTCCCAGATATTTGCTATCAGCCATGCACTGGTCTATGTTTATTTTAGTGATCTCCCCAAGTTTCCCAGAGCACTCTCTGGTGCTTGAATTAAGGGATTTAGTGAACAGCAGTTCCAAGTTTGCTTTACCCATCATCTTCATGGTTTTGTGAATTTTGTACATAACCCCCCAGCCTTCTCTCCTTTAAACTAAGGAGCCTTTTTAGTCTCTCCACATGAAGTGGCTGCTTCACCCCACAGTCATTTTCATTGCCCTTTTCTGTATCTTCTGACTTCACTACATCCTTTTTGAGATGCAGAGACTTGAACTGCACCCAGTACTTAATGTATGGGAAAGATAAGGTTCTCAGTCTCCCTTTATCCTAAAAAGGAAATTAAAAATAATACAAAATGAGTTAAAGGTAAACCACATTATGCACTAAATAGAGGGTTATGTTATACTATGAATACCACAGTAATCTCACTAGTTGTGTCCTGTGACTACCCTTGTTTCAAACAAGGCTCACAGTGGGAGAGATTTTGTCTGTATGACATCTGCTAAGTGCTCTGTTGACTGCAGCACACATAGGCTGCCTCCTGAGTCAGAAATTGCTTAAAAATACGAGCCTGAGTAACAAACCCTGAGCTCAGGCCACCCATCTGTCAAGTACAGATGCATGGGAAGGTTTCACACACTTCCCAGGTGTGATGTAGAGTTGATAGGCTAAGCTTTTTTATCTGCTTAATATAACAATTTTGATGTATCTATTTATTTTAGTACTTGCTGTCTTTACTTGGAAGTTTGAAGTCTGTAAATTGTGAATACCACAGCCAGTTCAAACTATGGCTATTTGAGGGGCAGAAAGGAAAAAACAAAGCATTTAAGGCTCATTTTACTCTGACAAACCACAGTCAGCACTAGAGGCATGTTTTGCCAATTCAGACATGTTGCAAGGAACTTTTCCTGCACAAAGAACTTGCAATCAAAATGGGCAGGCAGGAAGAGGAGGAACAGGACCAGCTAGGTGAAGGGTGATGCTACATAGGGGACCAGAGAGAAGTAAAGACTGTCTCTTTTATTTCAAGATTTACAGTCCTAGAAGCACGATTTTTCACACAAGAAAAGTATCTTCAAACACTCCTATCTTTGTCCTCCCTGACCCCCTAATCTCCTTGTCAAAAAATCCCACAGCTCCTCAGAAATTTGCTCTCAGAAGTCACCTGGTGAGTATACCACCACTGCTCCTGCTTTGCAGGAAGACACAGTGAACCAACTCAGGCTGGAGCCATAGCTCAAACTGCCAACCCGCTTGACCCAAAACCACAGTGCTGTCGGGTCTGATTCCTGGCTTGGTCCCCATCCCTGCACAGGTCAGCACGGTGTTGCAGCAGAGATGTGGCTCTTGACTAGCAGCTGACCCTCTGCTCTGCCAGCATGAATGTGAGGGTCACCTCTGAAACCACTCAGTGCTTCCCAGGGAAGCCAGCATGGCAAAAAGCACTCAGGACCATAGTGGTCATGGTCATAGGGATAATCACCAGTATCTCTGGGTTTGTACTGATGTTTGCAGAACAGGCTTTTTGCTCCTTACAGACCCTTAGAACTTTCTCTTTCTCCTTGGCTTCACTTCTCTTTTTGATCCCTTTTCAAAGATATGTGGCTGTACTTTCACAAACAGCAATCAGCTGTGTACAAAAAAGGGCAGTGTACCAACACATGAGGGAGTACCTCACATTTTTCGGTGCAACTGCAAAACAACAGCACTTGAATGCCAACATAAACACCTGAAATGGTCGGTTTGAGCTCCATTGCCATTATGGGAGTTCTTGTAGCTCCCGCTCCCTTGTGTGCATCCTCCCAGGCCACCTGCGGCAGCTGGGATGACACCCAACAGATACAGCAGAAGCACAAAGCCCTGTTGTTTTACCTGTCACCTTAACTCTCCCCGCAAAGCACCCTGTTTGAGACCCAGCAGGTGGGAGCCCGTAGCTTTTTGTATTAAGGAGTTTGGGAGAGTTGTATTAATCCACTGCGCAGCCACGTCATCTGACAGCCCTGGTTACCAAGCTATGAGCGAGCAGGCAGCACGAAGTGCACCAAAACTAATGATGTACTACCAACATCCACGCCAAAGACAAGGCCATTTAGAGCAGAGAGACAAGCTGAGTTAGCATAAAAGAAGAGGCATCAATCACCATTCCCCCAAGACAATGGCGATAATTTAATGGCTGTTTTTTAAGAAGAACTGACACTATACAAAGATTGAGGAGAAAGGTCTGGTAGGCTTCACCTGCAGCTGAGAGCTATTTGTTCCCATTGTGCCAACCAGAGCGAGGTTTGAAATGGCAATTTCAGCAGCTGGCATCATAAGCATCAAGTTATGCATACAACTAAGGGTTTACTTTAAATCGCTAGATTTTCTGGCTCAGACTGTTATTAGTCAAGCTTGAGTGACTTTACTATTAACTTTCTGTTGAATTTTAAGTTAAACTGCAGGGCTCTATAGCATGATTTTTCTTCTGTTAAAATCATTTAGCTGTTTTGGAATGATTTCCCTTTACTAGTTCTATAATATTTTTTCTATCAGGTTCATAGAGATCAAATTCAGACTTAGGGCAAGAATTTGCAATGCTATTACATTTATAGGAGTTACATGTACATACTAGAACCTTATATTTGGCACGATTTTGTTTTTAGAGGAATGAATCTTCACAGACATCCTTACACTTGGTGTAAGGTGACCCTACATAATCAAACCAAAAGTAACCCAGAGAGCTGAAGTCATCAAAGTAGATTCACTCTGAAAGATTACAAAAATAAGGCTGAAGGGGTTTTCAAGCAATCTTTTAGTACAAATCAGAAAACACCACAACACACAATTTCCCTTACCTATAAGATGGAGGTTTCTGCAAGGTGTTTGGGTAGCACACACTTCTCCAGCACAGCTCCACTCCTTCACTGTTCATACTGTTAGCAAGTGTTTCTAGTGTCTTATGGCAGCCTACACACTGCACCTAAATGTGTTGCTTCTTGTCCTGTATGGGCATGAAGAGCATTTTGCTCCTTCTTTGCAGCAGTTCTTGTAATGTTTGAAAAATATTATCAGAAAATCCCTGGCATACACTAGAGTAACTCCAGTTCTTTCATTATATATTACACATTCCAGACTAACTGTGATTCTTATCGTCTTCTTCTGGGCTCTCTGTTTTGCCTGCACCTTGCCAGGTGTGCAGGTCCCAGTGCTGAGTGGGGAGGGAGACTTAGTCAGCGTCCAGCTCAGCCTGTAGCTCTCCTCAACAGATGTTTGAATAAACACTCCCTGTTTTGCCAGAGACCTTATCAAGATTCCACCTTAAACAACAAATTTGGCTTTTGCAGTCTTCAAGGAAAATGTGGTAAAGGACACTGAAATGTTTCAAAACAGACTTAGAAACCAGCAATGTTCAGGGTCCTACAGTGAGAGCTTGCTAGACTAACCAATCCCAGAACTGTTTAGTTTATTTAAGAGCTTTTAGTTTTATTGTAGCTTTTTTGAGCTGAATCTTTCCATCTGTTCTAGCAGCTCTGGCTTCTGGTTTGGCAACCCTTTTTAGTGATAGCTGCTGAAAGGTGTGCCAGGATGATTAGCAAGCTTCTTTAACCATATTGAAGGATTTCTAAAGAAATTGCTGGTTTTCACAGATGTTTTCTTTTTTTTTTTTTTTTTTTTTTTTTCTTTTCCATATTTTAGCTTCCATTTCTACTCTGCTCATCCAAACTCCATCATCTGCCTTGTGGGCATTCTTCAGGGGGCAGCTCTGGGGCAGCAGTGATACAGCTATAGTTGAAA
Organism: Pyrocephalus nanus; assembly: GCA_038380795.1. Lineage (NCBI taxonomy): Eukaryota > Metazoa > Chordata > Aves > Passeriformes > Tyrannidae > Pyrocephalus > Pyrocephalus nanus. The sequence goes on from CM076259.1 coordinate 47,022,995, forward strand.
AGCTCTGTGTTTATCTCAAACCTTTTCTTCTGCCTTGTCAGTATGAAGTGGATGTAATTTTGGTTCTACATTCAGATTTCAGGTACCAGTCAAAATGTAGCTTATTTATCAGGGTCTGCCCCATTGAGTTCTAGCACTGAGTCTCTGTTCAGCCACAAAGTTGGATTATATCTGCACTGAGAGGGCTCCTGAGGAGGCAGAAGCACACGTATCTGTGAATAAGTTTGTCTGAGTGATGTTGAATGTCCGACCTGACCTTTCTAAGTCTTTCACTCTGCTACACTTCTGAGACCACTGCTACTTCCAGGGGAACATCCTGCAGTGAAGCCTCTTCTACCTGCCAGGGAAGAGCTGTTTAAACTTTTTTCTCATGTGCTTCTCAGGTATGACTTTAAGGTGTTAAATCTTGAGTATTTGGTCTTCAGAACCCCATAAATCTTGTCTCTCTTTTAAATATTTGTCCTATAAGTTGCCCATGGTTACTAAAGAGGCCACTGCTCAAGAAAAGGAGCTAATGACTTCCTATCATTCTTCTGTTCATTCTTAGCTACTGAAATATTAGCAGGAACATCAGGAGGAGTTTAGGACTTCTGACTATGCTGGAAATCAAAATTATCCCAACCTGCTTTGCATAGAGGACAAGTACTTTTGTCAGCTTTATAAAATCAAAGCTCAAGTATGATTGTCATAACCTTCGGAAGGAACAATCCTTGAGATAACTCCTAGCTGAGTCACTAATGCCTTGGAAGACATAGATCAGGTCTGTCTCACTTGTAGCAGGGATCAGGTGGTATGTTTGGGTCACCTTGGTGGTGTACTCATGTCATTGCTTGGCAGTTGAGCTGCCACACATTGGACCAACTTGCAAGTCCTCAGCAAACCAGAAGGAGATGAAAAATCCCACACCTTTCTGTTCTACACAAGCTGTCAGTGTGCCCATTGTGTGGTTTTGTGGGGGTGTTTTTGGTCCCATTTCCCCAAAGATAGAATCCTTGTCATGAGAACAAAACCATGTCTGAACTCAGAACCCCGTAAGGGTTAGTCCAGATTCACTGGACTTCTATACAAGTAGGAATCGGAAAAACTCCATTGAAATTACTGGGTTTGATTCTCTAGACTGGCACTGGGAAGACTTGTCTGCACATGTTCAATAATTATCCAGACCAGAAGGGTTAGCACACTGCTGAGTGAGGCCACCTAACTATCTACAGAGATAGGAGCTTCACCCAGACAACTAGAAGAGAAAGGATCCCCAGCCATTTCTTCCAGCTTCATGCACGTCTGACATTTTCTGTCTGAAAGTTTGCCCTTTATATATACTTTATATATAAAAAGTATGCCCTTTTTAAATACTTTATATAATATGATTACAGTTATGTTTTATAATTTGCAATCAAGTAGATATGCCATCAGCTGGCTCTCCATGAGGTTGCTGCACTTGCTCCAAAATGTTAAAATCTCTAAGAATACAGGGGAAAAGTAGATGGAATCTGAAGTGACCTTATTTTTACTAGAGTTTTAATTAAGCTTTCAAAGCAAAATAGGTGAAGCCATGGGCAGATGGTGTGGAATCATGCATCACTTGTGCAAATATCTAAGCTTTGGCCAAAGGAGTAACAGTGACACCAATATGGTTCATTTGAACAAACACACAGAAATGCTTGGCTTAGACAAATGCATAGCGAATTATTTTAGGTCTTTCTAAGGAAGTTTATCAGATTTGACCATCAATCATCTAAACTGACCAAGGATACAGTGCCTTTGAAATAAATCTTCATGCTTGTCATCATTTAACATCATTTAGATTTTAGACTTTTTCTAATTAAGAAAGGTTCCCACCAGCAACAGCAAAAATCCCCACCACCTCTTTCATTATCTCAGCTTTTCTTCCCTTTAATTACTATTGACTCCTGGCTGATTAAATTAGGTTTTTTAGGTCTTTTCTGAAATCTTAGGGAAATTATCTAAAAATCATGAAATCAATTCCCTTACGCTGTTTTAATCTTTTATGTTTTGGGCTCCAAGAGGGACGGGCGGACAAGTGCAGCCCCTCGGAAAAGTGTGCAGCACTAGACTGCTTGCCAGCCTTCTATTGCCTTTGTGGACCATCTGGGTCAATTTCCTTCCAACTAAATGAAATGCAAATAAAAATTCCAGCAGTTTTTCAGCTGCAGGCTGCCCAGCTGATTAGCATGACAGAGGCCGGGAGATGAGGCCTGACCCTGTGCACTTCCCCTCATCTCATTAAGTTGTAACTCTACCGTGGCTGCATTCATGGTGTTTATTGACGCTGAAAGGCGTCTTTATCCAAAACTAGCTAAATTCACATTCAGAGTTTTTCCATGAAGGCTAGCCTGCTACAGCATCCACATGAAAGTGAACCTATTGTAGCTTGGTGATGTGTCCTGCTGATTCCTTAACAATCTGAGCTTTCTCCAAAAATGTTAGATTCACAAGTTTAAATTCCATTAAAAAAAAAAACAACAAAACCACAACAACAAAAAACAAACCAAACCACAAACTGAAGTCCCAAACATTTTAACAACTCTGTAGTTGAAAACAGAGAGTATAAACAAGACTCATTGTGGCCATGACAGTGTGTATATTAAACTGTACACATGAGGAGACAATCCAGCCAAAGTACAGTAACGAGCAAGTGCCTGTATCATGTAGGACTGCAGACAATGGGGTATTATGCATATTCTCACATCCATCAGCCAGGAGAAGGATGTAAGATCCATGGAGGCAGCATCTTCAGCAATTTATAGTGCTCTGAGAGTCACAGCTGGACAATGGAGAAAAATACACCTTCCAGCTGCCCAGTATTTCATGCCTTGTCACAACTCTACATTAAGGATAGGGAAATACTGTGGAACCAAAGTTTGGTGGAAATGAGCATAATAATGATTATGATTCTTTCACCTTTCTCTTGAGTGCCATAAGTAGCATCCTAGCTGGATGATCACAGTCACAAAACTATGACACTGTTTCTAAAGTTCTAGAGTGGACAGGTCTGGTGGGCAGTGTGTCATCTCTTCACTCTCATGACCAGTGACAGGACTCAAGGAAATGACATGAAACTGAGTTAGAGAAGGTTTAGGCTGGATATCAGGAAAATTGTTTTTCAGCCAGAGAATGGTTGAGCACTGGAACAGACTCCCCAGGGAAGTGTTCACAGCACCAAGCCTGCCTGAGTTCAAGAAGTGTTTGGACAATGCTCTCAGGGAAATGTGTAAACTCTTGGGTTGTCCTGCACAGGGCCAGGAGTTGGACTCGATTCTGATGAATCCCTTCCAACTCACCGTAGTCTGTATTTCTATGATTCTCTGCTGTCAAGTTTGAAGGCCAGATGGTAACTAAGGTAAACGGGCTGTTTTCAGGAGGCATGGAAAGGAATAGAAGCTACTTACACTTTTTTTGGAAAAGAATAGCCAAGTGTTCATGCTTTCCCTATTATTTGGGTCTACAGGTGATGCACAGTAAAGACTAACACTGTCTTACAGGGCTCCCAGACTGTAAACAGGAATTAGGGAGGGTCCACCCCTGACACCAATACTCTTCTAGTGTCAAGGCCTCCGTTTTAATTGTTTCTGCTAATGGTAGTTGGACTAGAACAAGGACAGGGGAATTTTCACTGCCAAGTCTCTCATGAGATATTTAATGATTTCTTTGAGAAGGAAAGAATGTGGGGTTTTTTGTTATTAAACCCAGCTTTTTTTGCTTCCACTGTGCCAAGGCAGATATAGGCGAGCAAATGTAGGAAAGTCAGTTAGAGATCAACCCTTTGGATGAGGTTGCAAGAATAGGTTACAGGTCTGTAAGCATTTCATCAAAGTGATTTATACCTGTGCAGGGCTAAAAGGTTAAGAAATTCAATAGTAATTTGCCTATAGCTCCTCCCTAGACTTTCCATCTCATCAGCAAAGTTCACTTTGCTCCATACAGACATATTTGTACAAGTTATTTTGATCTGAGAAGCAATACAGAATGGTTGGGCAGGAAAAATAATTTTTAAAAGTTCATGGTACAGTAACGTCTTCCCACTGAGCCATGTCATGTTTCAACTTTGCAGGATCTTGGAGATATCTTTCTTCTACATATCAGTTCAGTCTCATCAGTGACAGAACATGGCTAAGGCTTGCCTGAAATCAAGAGTTTGAACACCTTTAACCAATCCAGTGAAAAGGCCATGTGAACATCCTTGTTTGCTTTAAATGCATATCCCATTTAAACTAAATTTAATGAAGATTTACTGTTATGAAATTGAAACCAAAAATCTTAAGCTGTAGTGAGGATTTAGTCAATTCACCCTGACTTGGTGCAAGTAGATGAGTTCAAACATTTTGGTATTTTTTTAGAAAAGCTTAATTAAATTCTGCTTCACAGAAGTCAAAAGGCAGAGAACTGAATTTTTGTCCACTCTGCACTGATGTGAACCTAATTTGCTTCTGTGTTTTCCTTTAAACTAAGATATCTTTTTGTTGGTTTCATATCTCCTGAACACAAACAGGTGACTTTCCTTCCCATCAGTAGCTATGACATGGTTTGTGCTTGATGCATTCTGCTGTCAGACACATCAACTTTAAAGCCAACCAATGGTGTTACTGGCAGCTCATGAATTGTGTTTCAAAATAATAGCAGATTATGATAACCTGCTACCTGTAAAAGGAGTCCCATGGGGGATGGGAGTGTACTCTGAGCAACAAGAAGCCAACTGTTCCATTCCAAGGAGGCTGGAAGAAGGGAGAGGAATGCTCTGTATACTCCTTGGCATTTTATATTGAGCAAAGCCAGCATCTAAAAATTCCTGCTGAATTCACATTCCAGTAATAAAAAAGAAAAAGTATGGCTTAGGATCCTTGAAAGATTTTGCTTTGGTAATTCAGTACATTTTAATTTTACAATTCATTTAACTTTAATAAAGAGAAAACATTATGGTAAAATGTTAGGTAATGATATGTGCTACAATAGCACCAGTACTAGAATAAAAAAATCAAACCATTATATTTTGATTTTATCAAAATAGAATATGTCACAATATCCATTAGTGTGGAATAATAAAGATAGGATAAACCACTGCAAGTTCTTCTAACTGAAAATTTTTCATGCTTGGTATCTTCCTTAGACACATTTTGATTTTGACAAAGACGTCATTATGATAGAAAATTGTCTTCAAGCGTTTTCATCCAGGTTCAGTTACCATTGTTATCCATTCAATAGAATATGGGAGTTTGGATGTTGTTTCACTTGGGAAGGTAAAAGCAGTTACAGTTGTGCTTTTTTATGTGCCAGGGGTTTTTATGTGTCAGTTTCTTTGCTTATGAAACAAGATCCAAACATAATTTTTTTAGAGCACAGCAGGAAAGGCAAAGTAAAGAGTAAAGAAAAAAACTGGAGAAAAAGCTAAATCTAATTCAGAGGCTCAATGGTAGTTGAAGCTGGACTTGTTCTGTAGATGAAAAGCAGAGCAGCTACAAGCACAAGCCTTGTGTCCAAGGTAACAGAAAGGAGCGACCAAATGAAAAGGAGCAGTGAGGAAAATGTCTTGGGGACATAGGGTCGGGGAAAGAGCCCTGTGTGGGGAGTCTGCAATGGGACAGAAAGTCCTCTGGGTTACCTTTTGCCAGATCAGTGCAGCAAATGGAACAGGTTGATCTGACAGCAGCAGCAAACAAAAAAAAGCTTTATCATTTACCAGGTTTGTCAGACTTGCTCTTGATTTCTAATTTTTCTCAGTCCCAGTTATACAGTTCTAAGATATTCTCACCCTGGGCTAAGAAACAGCCGTAATATGTTGCAAGGTGTCCAAATTGCAGATGAGAGTTTGAAAAGGTGGCTGTTACTGTTAGTGGTTGGAAAACACCACAAATGAAGAAGACAAGTTCAGATTTATTGTTGCAAGCATAATTTCTGGGAGACGAACTCATTACTCACTGAGATCTGGAGCTCTCTGTATTGCTTATCATTAAGATGAGATGCAGAAGTGATGTCTACCCTCATTCTGAACCTGAAGAGGATCCTGAACTAGCGAAGACACTGTCTTGTTAAGAAAACTGAACTCACTGCCCAGCATGCAAATAAGGGAATTTGCAGGTGTACAGTGCACTGATCAAAAGGAATCATACAACAGGAGATTGTAATGTCTCTCCAAATACAAGTTTAAAAGAAAGGGAAACTGCAAAGCCAGTCTTTGGAGATTCTGGGTAAAAATGCCCAGCTTGATGGGGGACGCTGCTAGGTTACACAGAGGAGCAGGTCAAGAAGCCCACAGCAGGATGGGTGCAGAAGGGGGTGCAGGCAATGGCCAACAGCTGCAGTTGTGAGGTCCCATTGCCTTGCAAAGCTGCCACTATAAATGCCCCATTGATATTTCTTACATCTTGGTCTTGAGTCATGAGGGCTAATGTCCTCCTGCTTGGGTACTGTTTTTGTTTGCTACTGTGTTTTGAAGTCCAGATCAATGCAAACATATTTGTTTGCATCAGACCAAACATACCCTGCCTGGGACTGGATCCAGGTTTCTTATTTCTCTGCATTCAACTTTGGCAGCCGTAGGGCAACATTTGTTCTGAATTCCAATTTAGCAATTCATGGGTCTGAAGTGTGCTTCTTTCTCCCTTGCTTTACATAGACAGTGCTCTGCAGTATGTACATGAGAGCCCAGAGTATCAAGCCAAGCTCAGAGTTCACGGCATCTTTACCCATCCATGTGTGCCTTAGGTACAATGAAGGAGCAGAAATTCCCTTTTAAATAATTTCTAATCCTTTCACCACTCCACAGTGAATAAAAACTTCGCATGAAGCATGGGTAGAAATACGTGTTTTTCTCAGAAATGCCCAACTTGCTATTATTGGACCATCTGTAGTCACATGTCACACAACTTTGGGTAATCCAAACTTCAGGATTATGGGCCAGTGGGTTGACAGGAGGTGGGACCAAGGGTTTTTCAAAGGAGAGGTGCCAAGCACTCTGTGATAGGGATGTGTCTGCAACAGGAAAGTGAACTTTCCTGATAGCAGGCACAGCAGACTGTGTACAGAACAGGATACTTGTTTTAGTTTGTTTGGTTTGTGATACTTTGCATCACTATGTTTTTCCCCCTTTGATGTCTCACCTTTGAATCTTTGCATACATTTCATAGGACAACATTGCTGTTGGTGGCTGGGGAAGACTGGGCAGGAGGGTCAGATATTTCTGTGTAGGGGTCTCAGCCTGAGTTCAGTGTGAGGGGAGATGTACTCAGTACCCTGGAGCCTGGAGGACAACCTTCTCATTCCTAAGATCAATACTTCCATTTATTGCTCTTGGATCACTGCCATGCTCCTCATCTCCATTTTTCTTCTGGTAAAGGTTTATTTTTTTTTTCAGTTCAGCTATATGTTGTTTTCCAGCTGGACCTAGACCACAATGACATACACATTTACAGGATCAAAAAAGTTAAGGATTTCAAAAAGGGCCAGTGTTGTAGGTCATCTATCTAGCCCATTACACAGGATAAATTTTATCAAATAAGAAAAATTGAATAATTCAGTTGAATAAAGGATGAGCCCTGTTTTAAGACACTCTGACTTTGTGGAGGGCAAAAGGAACTGAAAGTTGTCTTAAAGGCTCTCTGTCTTCAGTATTGCCTCTAAGAACTGCTTCATGTTCTTAATGTCTTAATACCATGTGCTTACATGTGGAAAGTCGGTCGTGCAGGAGAGTTTTCAGCCTCGGATAAAGTAACTGCAGTGTGGTTACAGTCATTGCTCAGAGGTGGAGTGTGACAGGTGATATATGTCGCTGAGTTTTGGGGTGGGGTTCTAGGGAAATGAGATTGCCCTGCTGGGGGATTAGTTAACGGCTGGTGATGCCTCCCTCTCTCCACGAGCTACAGCACAGCCCAGTGGACTTACTTCCACTTGACTCCACATCTGGGCAGCCAAGGGTGAACATGATGACTCTCACTCTTACATAGTTAGTCACTGCCAGGTATTTCTGGAGGTCTGTGAAAGAGGTTTAGTACCTGCTACGTTTAGGTAAATGCCAGGAAAAGAGGAACACTCCTGTACTTCCAGGGAAAGGCTGGGACCACCTTCGAGGCTATTTGCTGCTGGTTCCCGCTTGGAAGTGAGGGCCAGCTAGCCTCCTCCTTCCTCCTTCTTCCCCTCCCTCTTTGTGTCAGAGACTATATACTTGGCTTTATATTCTACCACAAGCCTAGACAGTGGTTGCTCTGCTAAGCCCATGCTTTGGTATCTTGAACTCCCACTCACCTTGCTTTCTTAGCACGCCACTCTGTGCCATCCGGAGCCAGTAGCTAAGACAATGAAATGGGCATTAACAAAAGGCTGTTACTTTGATTTCACTTTAATCCTCTCCAGCACCTCTTTCCTTCCTGCCCCCTGCCATCCACACCAGCTCCCTGTCTCAGCCAGACCCAGTGCAGTCCCTGGTTGCTCTCGCAGAGCTGCAGGTCACAGAAACGGGTCACTGGAGATGTATCAGCTGGCAACTCTCCTCTCGCTCGGGCTTGAGGGCACCTACCTTCAACGAGGAAAATCCACTCAAAGGACTGATGAAAACGTGAACTCAGCCAGTTAATCTCTCTGAATTTTTTACCACACAGTTTTGGCACCTTTCTCTTTGCAAAGTCCAGGAGCAAGGTCCCAAATGTCCCACCATACCTATATGTCTGAGACCAAGGTTCAAAATACCCCAGAGATTTTGTCTCCTGGGTTACTCAGCATTCTCGACCCACAGGCCCTCATGGCTATCCACAGAGAAAAGGCACAAGCTGTCTTTACCTACAAAATGGCTGTTCTTGCTCTCCCAGCAGAAGCACCAGCAAAGGTGCTCTTGTTTGCATTCAGTTGCCAGCCAGACCTTCCCAATGCTTTGACACAGGCAGCTGATATTTCCTCTCTAGTCTCCATGAGTTTTGTCCATCAAAGCAGCAGCCAGTGTTGTTTTATGATGTGTTGTAAAACTACCATGCTATCCTGAGTGTGCTCAGCATGGCTGCCTCATTTATCACTGCTCAGCCTTCACACTGGGACATCATCCATCACTGCCTCCTTAGAGCTAAAAGTCAGAACCTGGTCTGTAGTGCTGCTATAGCCCAGAGTCGTGTGAACACTCATGAGCAGGTCCCTTTGTCCTCAGGCTTTTTTTTTTTTTTTTTCCAGGAAATGTGACTTCTTATATTTAGTTCCCAACCAAGATTCCAGAATAGAAAACTCAACTTCAAAATTCAATTGACTGTGCCTAATGGAGGGGATTTTAATGTGTAGCCTTTGACCCTTATCTATTATTGAAAGAAATAAAGACTTTTTTTGTTCCATATTAGAAGTTAATGGCAAAAGAAAAATTTGGAGGTTTTAATTTTTTGATTCTAATAGGGACCTCCATGTCCGTTGTGAAACCATGAATAATCACTGCTTGAAAAAGGCATTTCTAAGAGCAATCTAGAAAGTGGACAAAGGAACCTTTGAGACAAATGCAGAAAAAAACCCTTAAGAATATATTTGTGTCTGGGTTTCATCTTCTGCAATAAAAGCACAAGCGTCTTTCCTGTTATTAATTATATTAACTAATTGCATTGAACTTGTGTCCTTATACCTCACAAGTTTATTCTATTCTAATGATACTAATAAAAAATGAAAAATGTCAACCAATGTAAAACCTGTAAATTCAGAGCCTTCTCCGACTCCTAGTGTCATCAAAGGTAAAAAATACCATAGTTTCTGTCAAGTCTGTACAGTAAGGTGGATGGATTGTACTGCATTTAACTTATAAATAGGACTTTGGTTCTTTCTGGGCTCCAATACTCTTGTTCTTCGGTGCTTTCCTACTTCTGGATGCCGAGCTCTGTAATGGATGACAAAGTAGCAAATGTGACTCAGGCACATTATTATTCTCTCGAGATTCAGCCTCCTGTGCTGGAAGGCACTGTGCATAGCTTGCAGAGCAATTGTCCTCCAGAAGAAGCCAAGCAGTGAGCATGTACTCTGCTTTTCACTCTTCTTTTGGAGGCGAATCTTCATAGAAGTGGCCCTCCAGGAAGTAACCACTACCAGTGCAGGTAGATGGGGACAGGCCTTATATTGATTGTGGCTTCCTGTGTTCCACGATTGATATGGGCACTGTGCAAGTCACACTCATGGTTGTCAGTGATGTCCCAGCAGAGAAAGCTGAGTTTGGTGACCCAGACCCTTGTAATCTCTACAGCAAAGGGGTCAAAACATGTGTATTTATAAGGAGTGGAACAAACAGTATGCAGTTTTTGAATGCCATTTTTTGCCATTGTGGCTCAGCTTTCCATCCAGTCAATAACTTGAACACAAAGTCACAGACTTGGGTGAATTTGGATGGCCTGGCTGTGGAGAGAACATGCTTGTCCCCATGGGTGGCTGTACTTTGTCTTCTGGGGCTGCACCCACTTCACCAGCAATGCAGCATAGCAGAGGCAGGTGTCTAGTCTGAATCCTCTGTGATCCCATCTTCTACGTTCATTTTCAGATGAGGGGACATGTTCTGAGCAAGATTTGGTGCAAATGTTTCCACCGTGCCTCTGCTTTGCTGCTTCTTAAGGGTCCAGTAACTGGTTCAGGTCCTCATGCCCACATTTACAGGCTGTATCCCACTTCTCTTGCCTCTTGGGCAGAGCTTCCCATTTTGTTCTTTCCCAGAAAGCACTTGACTTGCATATACTCAAACCATTCTGTCAACCAAGCCTGAGTGTGATATAAGGAGATAGCTGGGGGCTTGCTTCAAAATAATGCTATTGCTCCCTACAAAAACACTAATGTAGCCAACACATCCTAAGCAAGTTGTATTGCCTGACATGAGCTCCTATCTTGGATTTGGTCACACGAGACTTCCCTTCTCTGAAGGCCCTCTAAAGTGTACGCATAGCTCAGTAGCTCCTGCTGTTCCTGTTGGTACATTCAGGACATGGGGTGGGTGGCTGCACAGTGCTCCACGGACCCCCGACATTCAAATGGTGTATAGAGCTTTGTGAGGATAAACCATGCAGTGGAAGGAGGATCAGAGGGTGCTGAACCTTATTCCTCCTGCTGGTGTGAAGAACAGCACAAAACAAATCCACTGAAGAGGGGACAACTACAAACCCATGGAAAGCATTGCAAGCTGGTAGGTGTTCAAAAGCCATTGTGAGCAGTGGCATTTCTTCCACTGATTTCAAAGCACATTTGGCCAGGAACCCAAAAATGTGATAATATTTAAGAAATAAAGTTTAATTTGAGGCAAGGAAGCATAGATGTAGTGGTTTTTCCCTTGTAAGGGCCCACAGTCTCTCAGCACTGGTCCTGTTGGAGGCTGAGAGGTGGACAAATGCCAGCAGCCATACACTGTGCCCCACTGCCCAGAGGATGATGTTAAGTAACAGAGCGGAGCAGTGACAGAATAGGTATGATGTGCTGGTCTGAGAAGTAAAAGCTGAGTGGGGTATGCATCAGTAATGGCAAGATTTTTTTTTTCCCCAAACTTGCCATTTTTTAAAAATGTCAAATGAATGGGTTATTTTTTTATGTCCTTTGTTAGTTTTTAATTCCAATGAAATATGTGCCTCTCTCTCCTGAGCTATTCTGCAAGACCCCGTTGGTGACATTTTTCCATGGCTAAGGGACAATTTCTTCTGATTATTACCTCATTTTTACCATAAAATTTTAAATAGTAAAAATAATATTTGTTGAAACTGGAGGTGATAATGCTCTTCCCTTGCGTACTTGGCTGCCTTCCCCTCCTCTCGAGAGAACTGCAGCAGTGCTAACCTTCCTTATTTCTCACTTGCAAGCATAACTGAAGGGACCACCAAAGGGACATGTGCAAGGGGTATTGAACTTGTATTGCTTTCCCCACATTGCCTGGGTTGAGTAAGCTCATATAAACAGGAGAAATACAATCCAAACATAGAAGAAACACAGAAAATGAGGTAGTATTCTTTAAACCCCAAACAAAATTTCGAAGCTGTGATAGAGATGGAACAGGACCTGCAATGCTTCCTAGGCAAAGAGCCCACTGACAGCAGCTTCTGAAGTGATCAGGATTCTGCAGAATGAGCTGGTCTCAGAAGAGCATTACCGTGTTGGATTGATTCCTGACAAATAACCTGAGCTAACAAGCAGCTGAATTATATTCTGCATGCTTCTAGGCTTCATGGAAGCCACAACGGTGATTTTCAAACTCAAACTTGCACCTTTGTGTGTGTGGTTTTGTTTGTTGTTTTTTTTTTCTTATGTTTAGTTACTGGCACCTTTTGTATTTCTTTGACTTTGTTTTTCAGAGAGTGGGAAACATTTGTCATGATTTTGAATCTATTAGCAGCCTTCACTGGGTATTCAGCCTACTTCTGGGCAAGTTTTACATGGGATTTGTTGTCATGTCTGCAAAGTACTTTAGATTTAGACCTAATTTAGATTGCAAACATCTGTCTCAAAGGAGCAACTCACCTAGGGACATGCTTGGAATAGTCCCGAATAGATGAGCACAACACACAAGAGCTCGTGTTCTTTTTCCCTGTCCCATGCAACTAACACAGAAGTTCAATCAGAAGGTCTCCTTCCTTCAAAGGGAGATTTTAGCACTGGTCTAAATCATATTACTCTACAAAGAAGCAGAGGAGCCTTTCTGAAATATGCAACAACATAGAAGTTGTGGAGTTGTTACCACTACGGACACCAAGCTTGAGGACTCCTGGTTATGGCCAGCACTGTGACATGTCAAAATCCAGCCAGCAGCACCATAAGGCCACTGACACCTCAGAGGCTGTCCCCAGGCAGCTTGTGTGTCAGTGTGTGCTGCGTGGTGATGGCCATGGCACAAACAAGAGACCCCCTTTCACAGCCACACACAGACATCCCCCATATGAAAAAAGGCGGCAGCAAAGATCAGCAGGAGAGCTGCACCACCTGGGCCTGGGGAGCACCCTGCATACTGCTTGTTCCTGTAAACTTGCTGCAGAAAAACAAATTACTGACCCCAGCCTTTTCTCCCTCTAGGGATGTCTTAGGAAAGCATGGCAGGGACTCTTGGAGAGCCTCTCCAGAAACTGTGCTCACAGACAGCATCCTGGCTGGTCACACAGGGTGATGGCTGCTGGGAGGAGGGCTGGCCATGGAGGGACTTTGCCCAGGATCCCCAGCTGGGATGGGGCCCCTCTGCTGTGTGCTGATGGCGATCAGCCCCCTGTATGGGCCCACGGTGCTGTGCACTGCCTTTCACACAGGCAATTCCCCACAGGAAACTCATGTTTCCCGAAGTGGGATGCCCAAATCCCACAAAAAATGTCCTTCTGCTGTGTCAGCCAACATACCAGGGAAGTGAGCAACCAGCACACAAACACACACCCTCCCTCATGCAATAGCATGCCACAAACAACACAAGTCCTGCAGTTGTGCCTCCTTACAATAATGCTTTCCTCTTCCTTCCTAACCCTTTTTTAATTCCTCTAAGAAGCACACCTATGCTCTGCTGAATCTATTGCTTAGCTAACATGGGGTAAACCTGTCAGATATTTCCTTTTCCTTTTAAAATACAACTTTGACGAGCTTGCAAAAATATCTAATCCAGCAACCTCGGGCTGTGCAGGAGCATGTGTAGTGCCCATGGGGCAGGGACAAGTGGTCCAGAGCCTCAGAAACCTATGTCTCCAGGCCAGAGGGACAGTAACAGCCTGCAGTTGCAGCTGGATTCACCTGCAGGTTCTCTCTAATCCTGACAACCTGGGGGACAGAGCCTAAGCCACAAAGTCTGTAAGTCCTGCACTTCTGCTGCCTTGGGAGAGACACATATTTGCGATCAGTGTCTGCCTCTGTATATGTGTGTCTGTATGAAAAATGATAAATGCTGTGAACTGCACCTCATGGGATGTGAAGCAGCTATGCTTCATGGAAGTTCTGCTAATCCTGTACATTAAAGTAAGTTTTCACATTAAGTACCACAGTAAAGTCAAAAGGTGCGTGCAAAAAAAAATGTTTAGTAATCAAATCTAAAAATAACTCTCCCAAAACATCTAAAATAAGGCAGAGCTGTTATATGGCTTTCTCTCTTTAGAAGCACTCAGTGCTGCAAATGATTTGGTTGTTCTCTCTGCTGAGACAAGACAAGCTTCCCTAAGTCAAAGACAGCATTCTGACCAAAACAGGGATGGACCAGGTGGTGAAAAATGTGGTACCTAAAAACAGATCAGCCCAGGCAAATACCCTGGGCAAAGAGAGGGCACTGAAGCTTCATGAAGAGGATGACAATAAGTTTAGGACTTGTGAGCTACAGGTACCAAAATGGCTGCAGTATCGAAAAGCGAAGCCCAGTAATATCAAGGCTCATCACTGTCTCCTCCAAAGTACTGATGCCCTTCCTTAAAAGAAAGGCACTTCCTATACTGAGGTGCTGCAGAATCCTGCCTGGAATGGCAAAGCAAACTGGGCTCAGGAGCTTTCCTTCACTGCCTCAGCTCCAAAAGGAAGATGTAGTTTTAAGACCACTGATGATAAAAAAACTCCCACCCCTTCTGAAGGGAGGAGGAACTTTCCTGTAATGAGGTTGATTATGCTGCTGGAAATGAAGAGATTTGATAGCATGAAAGGAAGATAGTGTCCACAGGACAAGTGAGGTGGCAGACACACTTCAGTCTGTTTTTTCTTGGTGTAGGACAGCTCATCTGTCAAAGGGGATAAAACTGAAAATGCAATTATGAGGGTTAGTACTGCTTTTTCTTGCTCTGCCTTTGTCAGTGCTGAAGAGTTTTGCAGATGGTGAAAAGGCTGCAGAGAGGGCTCTGCACTGCCTCCCTGCTACCAGACACAGAGGTGGCTGGGGAAGAGATGTCTGTGTCATACCAATACTGGTGAGCAGATATTTAAGCCCTTTTGTGTGACCTTGCTTTCTCTGTTGGGTCAAACCAAATCTGTGGTTATTTTAATGACCAAACAACTGGAGAACATGTATTGGACACGGTTTTACCCTTCAAACATTGCTGTAATAATGATGTTCCTCCTGCAGAGAATCTCCTTTACTTAAGCAACTTGGCCAGTATATTACTTAGCAAAGAAGATGTCCTAGGCACTGTTGTGTGTACATGAAGTATACCAGTGAACACACAAAAAGCAACCCTGAATTTGGAGGATTTTGATACCTTCTCCTCTTTCTGTGCCTTTCCAGCTGTTTTTAACCATGAAGGAAAGTATTTCGATATCTGATCTAAGCTTGGTCATGGAAAAAAAAAGAACAAGTGGAAGTTTGGTTAAAACCTCTCAAGAAGAAGAGGGGACAATTTGTGCAATTGCTGAGCATTTTCATTTGGTGCTGAAGACCGGGTCTAAGTATTTATTCATCTCCGGGCACAATTAAGTCTCTCTGCAGAAATTCCTGAAATTTATCTCCTCATCTTTCGAGATTGCAACATTGCTTTTCTGCCAGCCTGCTCTTTAAGGCAGGATTAACTTATCATTTCATTTTACAGGCCTGTGACCAAGAAAGTAGAGTCTCCTCATCTGCAGCAGACAAAATACTGTCCTTTTGTGGTATACTTTTTTTTCTTTTTTTTTTTCCCCCCCCTATCCCTGCATCAGGACAATGTAAAAAATTTGGAGAAGATATTATTAACCCTTCTAATTTTATCTTTTGGAGACAATAATTGGAAGACTTCAAACTCAAACTTTTTCTCACACACTTCTGGATAAAAAACTATTAGATTTGTTCCATTTACTGAGATGGTGATCTGACTGAAGAGAAGAAAAGAGATACAAAGAGGGAAGATGGTGATGGTGAAAATGACAAACACTCTGAAGAAGAGAAGGAGAAGTAGGGAAAGCATGCAAAGAAGGAGTGAAATTGAAAAACTAGAGGGAAAAGTTAGAAAATTACAGAGCAAAGGGAAATGGCTGACTAAAATCTAATGGATCAGTTTGGTATCCCAGGACAGGGAAACCAAACCCACAAAGGGTTCTTGCTAGTTTCCATACTCTGGGACGGGAGCAGAGTTAAAAGGCTCTGACCTCACTTATTCAAGCTGCAAGAGGAAAGCAATGATTCACACATAAAAGTCAAAGTGGGAGTAGAGGGGTTCCACACAGCCCATACTGTGCAACCCCATGCTCCAAAGAGTTGCAGCTTCCATCCATGGCAAAAGGCAACAGCTGAGGCAGAAGAGTACAGAGAAGAGCACAAGTGGGCTTCAGCTGGGCACATGCATTTGTGTTAGGTATTTTGGGATACATCGAAGCACCAGGTAGGCGTTTCTGGTGGGATTTTTTTGGTAACTTTAAGGATTTCTGAAATGAGTCAAATGAATCCCTCTGTGCAGCTGCATGTTTCTTCCCACTGAGTACAAAGGCAACCAACAATAACCAGCTCTTATGTAGACTCCTTCTATTAAAACAGTGCATTCCCTATATGTCTGTAATAAGCACAGTGGAAGGTGACCTACTGAGAAGAGTTTATATATCCACAGTAGAATTACATGAGGAATAAAGTTTGGCTAAGATTATTTCGTTTCTTACAGGGGTTAAAGAGTATTTTGAATGGTTGCCAATAAGCACTTATATAGCCATAAATTTATCCTTTCATAGGCAAGTATTTCACACAAACTGCAGGAATTGAAGTTCAAGGGTCCGACAGGTTCTGTGGGATTCCAGAAGTCCATGGTACTCGACTTTGTGTTTTGGAGTATACTGCCTTCCTACTGAACTTGTCTGGCATAAGGCCTGTATTTTGGGATAATCTTTTCCATATCAAAGCACACAGCTTTGGGCTGTCTTCCCAAAACATAAGACAGCTCTGCTTGGGATCATGTGATGGACAGTATTGCTGAAGCACAATAGAGGGAACCACCTAAGCCCATGATGGGAAGGACTGGGGCACTAGGCTAAAGCCAAGAAGTGAACTCTTCCAAGAGATACCTTGAGCCTCTTTGCTCATGTGCTTCCTCAGCAGTAGCTCAACTCTGAATCTACACACCAGGTACACAGGGCCACAGGACAGGAGAGCCTTTGACACTACTCTCCAAATGTGGAAGATGAAGATCCAACAGCAATTGGGCATGAAGTCCAATTTGTGATGTTCACATTTTGAGTAGGAAAATTCCCAGGTCTGCTACTAATCCAGGACAGACTATAACAGCTACAAATCCAAACTTAGTATGTGTTGGGTCATCATACTTACAAAAACAAAGAAGCAGAAGAAGCCAACACTGAAACCAGTGTACCCGTAAGCTCAAGTACACATGCTACAGATCAATATGGTTTGTTGAGTACTTGCCACATGAATGCGAGTAAAACTTAAAAAAAAAGTACATCAGCTACAGAAAACTGTTCAAATGCTTCATATAAATAACAGATTTGATATGGTGACAGAATTTCCCCTTGGATGTTCTCAAAGAGCAGACTGACAACCTCAATAACTTTCAGTTTATAGAAGACTCAGAATACCTAAAGGTGAAAAATTTGGATAAAGGGGAAGGAGGTAGTAAAAAAAGCTGGGAAATAGGGGGGATTTTGAGGTTGAAGGTTTTTACCTCTAATTTCATAATTTAATCACATCTGTGGAACTAATATCCAGTTCCTTTTTTTGCAGTTCCTTGTCTTCATTACTCTCAAGCTCTTCTCCATCCTGTGTGTACTTTTGTCTTACGAGGTTACCACCAATTGAAATGTGGTCTCTCTATAAAAGCAAAAAGGTTATTTTAAATTGTTTGATTTTACATATTCCTACTTTTCCTGTTACTTTTCCACCATTTCTGTACAACATCTTCTTTGAGATCTCCTCCTCAGTGAAAGGTTCAAATTAAGGAAGATAAACGGAACAGGATAATGTCTTCTTAGAAGATGAATACAAGATGCCCTTATAGATTAACCCTGTTAGCAAGCAATGGGACTGAAGAAGATTTAAATGGCAAATCTCTACCCTAGATGTCTGCTGTGGAAAATGATTGATGGGAAAAAAAGTAAAGGTCCTGGAAATGAGCAGCTTTGATTTGGTCCTTCTGTGACACCGGCTTTACTGGCAAGATTAATTATTGCTTTGATAGCTTGTGATGGAAACTACATAAACCTGAATGAACCATGATGGAAATGTGGCAAGGCTGGATCATAGAAACATAGTTTATGTTTGAAGGGACCTTAAAGATCAACCCCCATCCCTCCACCTTGGGCAGGGGTGCTACTCACTAGACCAGGTTGCTCAGGGCTCCATCCAACCTGGCCTTGAATACTCCCAGAGATGGGGCATCCACAACTTCTCTGTGCAATCTGTTCTAGTATTTTACTACTGTCTGAATTTCTTCCTGATGTATAATTTAAGTCTCTCCTCTTTAATTTCAAACCCATTCTCCTTTGTCCCATCACTATCTGTCCCTGTAAATAGTCTCTTCATTTTTTTTTAAACCCCCTTTAAAACCGTTGCTGGTAGGCTTCCAAATTTATAAAGTTGTAAATTTGGAAGGAATTCATAGATAGGACAAGAAATGAAGGAAAACATATGGCAACTTTATGGGGGGAAAACCCCAAACCTGTGGTTTAGCCTTTATTTGGGAAAAACTGAAATTAAGCACAAACACTATGTTTCTGGAATCCCTTGTATTGCAGATCACTGGCTGCTAGGACTAAACTGGGGAAGTATTACTCTGTGTTTCTTGTTTTCCCATAGACTTCCTAAGGTTTCCATCATAGCTACTGCTGCAGAGAAGCCACTGCTCTGTTGTGTCACTGTGCAAGATAAGCCCATTGGGAAACATTCATTCTGTACAGAACATGGTTTGAGTAACTGGCCAAAAATAACATTTCAGTTATATGTTAATACAGTTAGTCCTGTACTATGAAGCAAGAGATCAATGAAGCAAGTACAGCAGACAAAGAAATCAATTTTGCTGATCAAGCAGTGATTAAAAAAAAAAAAATACTTCTAGTTAATCAAGTAAACTCAGAATCATTCTTTGGTCAAGCTAGCTAAAGGAGTGCACAGATACCTCCCAGGCTTGCTCCAGTCTGTGTTTGTCCAATGTAAAAAGGCATATTCTTGAGACAATTCATCATATGATGTGTAGCTTGTGGTACAGAATTGTCTCTGATTTGCATTTTGGTAATTACCATTAGAAAATCGCTTCTTGGACCAGGCTGAGGAATATTACAATCACTCACAAATCATTAGTCCTCCTCAGCTAACAAGGACATGGTCTTCTTCGAAATTGTGATTCCATCCTACCCCAGCCAGATTGCATCCTCACCTCCTCTCCCAGACTAATGCACCTCTCCATGCTCTCCTTAGGGATTGATGGTGTGTGTCGCCTCCCACCCCCAGACAGTAACGGCAACTGCCCTCATTAAAAAGGCAATGAGGGCTGGTCCCTCAAAATGATGAGAGAGCTCTTTTCAGCCGATGTCCACACAGCCACCCCTAGGCAGTGGCGGTGTGACACTTTCTCCCCTCGCAGGCAGCGGTGCCATAGACCACCCAGCCCCCGGGGAGGAAGGCACGGCTCACTCAGTGCTAACCCTTTTGCCTTCTCTCTCGTTCATCCCCCGCAATGACCCCTGACACCGCTCTCCCTGAGGGTCCCCCAGCTGATGAGCACTCTAATGCCTCTCTCTCCACATCTCCTTCTCCGAGGGGTGTGACAGCGAGCGCAGGGCGCGGGGGCAGCAATTAACACCCGGCGTTTCTTTCCCTCCGAAGTCCAAGCGACGGCACTTCCCGGTGCCACCGGGGACCCTGTCCCGACAGGACCCCCCTCACGGTTGGAGCAGCCGCCCTGCCCGCCCCACGCAGCACAGGCAGGTCCGGGCGGGGGCCGCCCCGCAGCACAGGGAGGGGCTTCCCCCACACCCCCCCTCGGCCACCCGTGCCCCTCGAGCCGCCTGCTGTGCGTATCCCGCTGGCGGAGCTCTTTACCCCGCTCTCAGTGCCGTTTTCGTTTAGCGGCGATCGCTTCAAGATAGCAAATATACGGGGAGAATTTCCACTATTAAAAAAAAAAAATGGTGGGGAGACGCAAAAAGACAGCCAGGGGGTCTAGTTTGAATCTTTTGGGATTAAAGATCTGTGCTAGTTTCAAACGCTCATAAAACGGCCTGAAGGATGCTATTTTGCTGCAGTCTAGGTTATTTCAGCCCGCAGTTGCACAACAAACCATTTAAACATTTCAGCACAAAACAGATTCCATTGTTGGGCTGCACATTAAAAAGTGTTATTCGCTTTGAAGTTTTTGTCTAATGGCTCTAAACTGAAAGAAAATGTTTTCCTATTACTTAATTCAATCATAGCGAAGAGGCTTGGTAAAAAGCCCACGGATTTTGCCCAAAGTGTGACAGAGTTCTCTTTGTGTTTGCTTATCCTCTGCTGTCACACACTTTAATTCGCCTCTCTTTATCTGGCATTCAAAACTTTCTTCAATGACATTCAATAAGGTCCAGCGGCTGGAAAAAAAACTGGTTATTTTTTTGGATATTCTTTCCCAGTAGCTTTGGGCTTGGTGTGCATTCAGAAGCTGTTAACCCTTTGCCTCCCTGCTGCTCGGAGCCCCGGGGTTCAGCCCCTGGGCAGCGGGAATCCCTCGGCATAAAGCTGAATCCACCACCCCCCGGTGGCGAGACACTTCTCAGCGGGGAGAGATGCCCCTCACCGGGAGCCAGCTCCATCGGAAAATGTTTTAAAATACCTTTTCCTTAAAAATAAACAAACAAAGAAATTTCCAAACCCCATTAACGCTTTCAGGGGAAGGGCACTTGGGAATCCTTTCTATATCGTTGCGGGACTGAATATTTATTAACATTCGTTTTTGTTCACTCTGTAATTTTTGCCTTTCATTTGTGCACATCAGTACATTTCTAGGCTCGGGCATCAACGTATCTCGGCAAAACTCCCATGGATTTCAGAGAGAAATGGGGCCACAGGCACAACCACCTCTGCGCAGCCGGAGACAGGGGACTACACTGCTTTCAAGGCTTTTACTTCCCTTCCCTCTTTTCTCACACCCTTTTATAAAAGTCCATTTAGTTTCGAGGCGGGGAGATTACGAGTTAGGGAGTAATCTTCCCACGTTTTGACGTGGAAGTCGGCGGATGCGTTTGTCTTTTTATTCCCCGCATATTAAACGGGAAAATTGGGGAAGATATTCCGATAATTTTTTTTTCTTATTTGTTAGCATTCCTTATTCACCTACTAAATCAACAAGCTCCACGGAGCGCGACGCTGGGAGCCGGTGCGCGGGGCAGCGCCGGTGCGCGTTAGCTCTGATGGACGCGCACAGGCTTCGGAGACCTCCGCGAGCTTTGCAGATCCCTGTGCTAAAACATTCAGGCACCGCAGCAGTGTTTAAGTTAAATCCCATCCTTCAGGAGGAATGAGCCGTCTCCTTGTCGGTCCCCATGGCCCTAGGGGCTTCCCGGCGCACTTGTGCGCGGCGATGCGGGGCCGAGCCAGAGCGGCTTGGTGACGGCCGGGACCGGGGCCGCCGCACGTGGAGCGCGATGGTGCGATGGCAGGTGTTATCGGTGGCAGGTGCTGAGACCGAGCAGAGGGACCAGGTGTAAAGGATGCGGAATGCGCCGAGCGCCTCTTGTCCCTCCGCTGAAGCGCCCGCCGCGGGTGCCGCCGGCACGGAGCCGTGTCTGTGTGTCGGGTTTTCTATACCCGCACCAGGGCAGCCGCGATGCTTGTGACGCTCCATACCCGTTATCTGTGCCCGGGCGCCCACGCCCACACAGAGGCCTGGGGATGTCCCTGCCGATGGAGCAACGGCGGGCACATCTCTGCGGCCAGGGGTTTCGCCCGACGGCGGCGACAGCGAAAAGCGGCAGGTCCGGCACCGCACTGGGAACAAAGACGCGGGGTTGGGGACGGCGGCAGGCGCGGTAGTGGGGACGAAGCATCCCGGAGGCGAAGGGAGAGAGAGGCCGCCGGGGCTGGGGGGCCGACCTGGTGCCACAGGTGGGAAAGGCGCCGGGGGGCTGGCAGGGGAAGCTGGCGCCGGCGGAGACCACGGCTGCAGCCGGCAAAATAAACAAGGGGGAGCGGGCTGAAAGCTGGGCTGAAAGCGAAGGAGAGCGATAAAGAGAAAGAAAAGAATATTAAATCGCGAGAGAATGAGAAAATAACCCCGCCAAAGGGAGAGGAGGGGAGAGGCCGCCTGCTACGGCGTGGGTGGGGTCGACAAGAATAGAGTACATTATGCAGTTCATTTAGTTAACAAGGGAAATAATGAGGGAGCGTGCGGCGTGAATGCCAAGAGCCACAGAAAGCCCATTGAGCGCCCGGCGCCGCCATCACATGGCGCGGGCGCTATTTAAAGCGGGCGGCGGGCCCCGTTCAGCACCACTCGGGCTGGCCAGCGGCGCCGCGCGGGGGCTGCGCGGGCGCTGCGTGAGGCCATGCCGCGCTCCTTCCTAGTGGACTCGCTGGTGCTGCGGGAGGCGGGCGAGAAGAAAGGAGAGGGCAGCCCACCGCCGCCGCTCTTCCCCTACGCCGTGCACCCCTCGCACCCGCTGCCCGGGCTGCCGGCCGGCGCCTGCCACGCTCGCAAGGCCGGGCTGCTCTGCGTCTGTCCGCTCTGTGTCACCGCCTCCCAGCTGCACCCGCCGCCGCCCGCCATCCCCCTCATCAAGGCCTCCTTCCCCCCCTTCGGCTCCCAGTACTGCCACTCGCCCTTGGCACGCCAGCAGCACTCTGTCTCCGCTGTCAGCGTCGGGCACGCACCGGCGCTCTACCAGGGCGCCTACCCGCTGCCAGACCCCCGGCAGTTCCACTGCATCTCCGTGGGTAAGGGGGCAGGGGTGGGAAGCGGGGTGGTGCATGCCTGCATGACAGCAGTGAAGCGGGGAGGTGATGGGGATCCCGGAGAAACCTGCGAAAGGCACCGGGGAAGGAGAGTCCCTGCCCAGCACGAGGAGGTTGGACGGGGAGTCCGGCACCTCTCTCTGCTGGTGCGTCGGACGATGCGCAGGGGGAGCCCTGCTGCTGCCCGCTGAGCCTCCGATCCAGGCCGTGCGAACACGGAGAGGCGGCCGCGGCACTCAGTGAGCTCGGACTCCAGCCTGGCAGCCGCTTGCCGGGTTGCAGGCCCCCCGGGGAGGAGGAAGGATTGCGGCCCTCCAGAGAGGGCGGCGAGGAGGGCTCAGCGGGGACTGGCGGGGGACCGGCATTGCGGGGTGGGTGGCGGCGGGTCCGGCAGGTCCTGACCGTGCGCTCTGCTCCGTTCCCAGACAGCACGTCCAGCCAGCTGCCCAGCAGCAAGCGGATGCGCACCGCCTTCACCAGCACGCAGCTCCTAGAGCTGGAGAGGGAGTTCGCCTCGAACATGTACCTCTCCCGGCTGCGGCGAATCGAGATCGCCACCTACCTGAACCTCTCCGAGAAGCAGGTGAAGATCTGGTTCCAGAACCGACGGGTCAAGCACAAGAAAGAAGGCAAAAGTAGTTCACATCGGGGCGGGGGCAGCGGCCACAGCTGCAAATGCTCGTCCCTTTCTACCACCAAATGCTCGGAAGACGACGAGGACTTGCGCATGTCTCCGTCTTCCTCGGGGAAGGACGACAGAGGTCTCGCAGTCACAACCTAGCCCCCGGCACACCCACCCCGGCTCCCCAGGAACTTTGGCGAGAGCAGGGGAAGGAGGCCTGCCTGCCCCGGTGCTGACATGCACCCGAAGGATTTTATACTGTTTTGTATAATTTGTGTGATTTACGAAGGACTTTATCGCCTTCCTAGGCCCCCGGCCTATGAGGACGGGTGTCCCGGCACGGTGTTGTAAATAAATTGCTCCCTAGGACCCCAGGCGTCCCCCCGTAGTGCTCTCTCACTTGTGTCCCCGCAGCCACAGCACCAAGACCGAGAAGGTCCTCGTAGACCTCTC
Source organism: Pyrocephalus nanus (assembly GCA_038380795.1). Classification (NCBI taxonomy): domain Eukaryota; kingdom Metazoa; phylum Chordata; class Aves; order Passeriformes; family Tyrannidae; genus Pyrocephalus; species Pyrocephalus nanus. Next base: position 47,046,841 of record CM076259.1, read on the forward strand.
CGCGCATCGAGACAGGCGCGGATGCTGCGCGGTGTCGGGAGGTGCGTCCGCCTGTAGGGATACTGTCCCGGGCTTCCTCCGGTAACTCGGCGGTGCCTGAAAGCGGGCGGAGGGGGAGGGTCGAAGGCTGTTTGGATTATTATATTTTCCTTTTTCATTTTTTTTTTCTTACAAAAATTGTTCTCCGTTTTGTTCCGACTTAGTTGCTGCCGGGCACACAGCTGTAGCTGTACCGTTCCGTTCCACTCCCTCCCCCCGGGAGATATTTATTTATTTATTTATGTGCAGATGATGGCGATGATAATAATGATTATGATAACAATAAAAGCTCTTTGGTGGTTTATGTCCTTCCCTTCGCGTAGAAAGCAGCCACTCGGTGTCCGCAGGCGTGCGCAGGGAGCACCGTCGCTTTCCAACCCTCTCCGCCGTAGCCCGGCATCGGGACCCTCCCTCCCCGGCTAGCGCAGAGGGTGGGGATTCTTCTTTTCCCCGAGTTGAAGTTGGGTCGAGTTGAAGATACGGGGTGCGGGGGACCCTTGCTCCCTGTCCCGAGGGCTCTTTCGGTCCTCCCCGCGAAGCTAAGGGTCGGGCTGGGGAGAGACTGGGCTGAACGCCTTTCCTTCCCATCCCAGTAGCAAGTCTGCCGGAGAGAGATGCACAGTGTGTACACATACAGATACGGGTGGTTGCACGTAAATACAATCACCTGGCTGACGGAGGGCTCGGTTCCTCTCTCCATGTGCTCACCGCCATCAGCGGCAAAGGACTGCCCCGGCCTCTCGCTAACCCGTCGGAGCTGAGGCCGGGGCCGGCCGTACTGGGGCTCCCTCACGACCACCGGGCTTCCCACACCAAGTTCAGTCCCGCTCGGCCGCCGCAGCCTCCTGGCAGCACTTTGCCGTTTTTACGCGCGGTGGCTCGTCCCGGTGGCTCTCAGAGAGCCCCGTCGGAAGCAGCCGGCAGGTCCAGCAGCCCCGGGGGTGCCACACGGGGCGGCAGGGTCGGACCGGCATCTCTCGCGAGTGTGGGACCCTCAGGGCCCGGCGCTCCCGTCGCTACTCTGTGCAGCGAAAGGCCCTTTGTGCGGGGAGCTGCACCACCTGGCCCGGCGGGTTTCGTGTCCGGGGAATGTGCTTGGGTGGCTGGGCTACCGTCGGCCCCTGCCGGGATGGGACTCCTTCAGGAGCACGTCCGAAACAACGGAAGCCACCGAGAAGAGTCAGGAAGGGAGATGTCATCCCTCATGGGAAATCCCCACGGAGAAGGTCAACACAGCTCTGCGCATTGTCTGAACATGATATAGGAAGCTGTGGGTTTGGGATCCCTGGGCACCAAGGGTGAAGGCAGAGCAGGTGAAATTGCCGCTACTGGGACAGCGTCAACTCCTGTCCATAAAACGAATGTGTTGCCTTTCGGCCTTCCCAGGTCCCTGAAGCTCTTTGTATAGCTGTGGGTCTGGGAGATCTACAGGCTCCTGTAGCTCCATCCCATGGAGGAGTGGAGACCATGCCCTTGCAGCCCATGGCATGCTGTGGACCTCTGTGGACACCCAGAAAACTGTGAGGTGGAGGGGAACCAGATATGACAATGCAGGACAGGCACAAGGCAGTAGCCATACCATACTGTGTCTGGCCTGATTTTTGTTCCCTTGTCTGGAAGTTGCAAGAACTTTGTGACACTAGGCAGCTGCATTATCAAGATGGGGACACATGGACAAAATGTCTAGTCTGCTTTCTCTCCTTGGTGGTCTTCCTTCACCCACTGACTCCTGGGACCCTTAGATGTCTGACTTCTTTCTCCCCGTTCCCTCCTCTGCTGGCTTCCCACATTACCCAGCTGAGATGGAATGGCAGGGCAATCACAAAGTTTGGACACCCCACAAGCATCATCTTCCTGGCTCTTTTTCTAGTGGCTGCTGGGGATGAACTTGGCAGGTTTGAGACCAAAATCTGGCCTTGATATAAGAGTCAGTCAATGTCACTCGGTGCCTGGCCCCGTAATGTCCCCAGGGTGCCCTTTCTCCCCCAGTGGACCAGTTTCAAAAGAAAAGACCCCTCAGGGGACCCTAATTGGCACAGCAGGGCCCTGCACACTCTCCCCCACTCACTTCCCATCCTGTTCACATTTACCAGACTTGTTTTGAAAAACGGTTGCGAAATAGAGGCAGAAACAACCTAATGTGGGTTTACCGAGGGGTCTGGCATCCTCTTTAACAGAGCCCTGGCACTAAAGTCAACAAACACCCACAGAGGCATTTGTGTGTGCTCCTCATGCCTGTTCAGCAGCATGGGTTTGAGCCCGTTGGCTGGCAGTGAGATGGGAGGAACAGGAACAAGAGCACTGGGCATTTGAGTGTTGCTATTGAAGTGTTATTGTGGCAGTTGTGTTGAGGCTCTCGAAGTCCCTTCCTGCCAGCACATTCCCACCATCTCTCTGGTCCTTCCTGGTACAAGCTCTGATATAAAAAAAGGTGTGCCTCCTCACACTCTTGAGGCTGAGCAGAGGCAGACAGGGACAGTTCCTCACCATTGTGAGAGAGATGATGAGGCAGGGGCATTGCCCAGCCAGCTTGCTCCTCACTCACTCTGAAACCTGGGCAGCAGCACCCAGGCACCTGGGGAATAAAACATGCTTTGAACCAGAGCTGCTGGACTCCCAGGGTGCAGCTGGAAAACTTTGTAGGTGTGCAGATGTATCACATCCTCATTGCAGGCATAGCTGCCATGGGCTGTGAGGAAGGATCTTGCAGTGATGCTGTCCCAGTGGATGCATACATTACAGAGACTGTGGGCACACATGTGACTGCATCCTTTATGGACTGAGTTTGTCAGCCAGACAATTTGGAACTAATCCTCACCTCTAAAATGTACCTCATATATGTAAAGCAGCAAAGAGAATTCCCTCGTATGGTATAATTTTGTCTGAACAGCAGTAGAGTATCACAATGGATGCCCCCAACAAGACAGTATTAATATTCTCCGATGCACACTGGCCTCTGCTGCAGACCCTGTGTACCTTGCAAAGCCCAGTGGGGCTCTCAGTGCACTTGACAGTCATTATGCCACATCCACATGCAGAGATAATCCCTCCTTAGTTGGGCATTTTTCTAATTTAGTGAGAAATCATTACAGCAAATGCTCAGAGTGTCATTTTCAAGGACTCTGAGGTTGGGCAAATTAAAGTCATTTTGCTGTGGGAAGAGCGTGGGCACCTCTGCTAAAGTGAATGTCATAACATGCCAATTTTCAGCTTTCTATCTCTAGCCATTTTGGTGGCAGGTTTCTGAAAGTTACTTAAGCATTTTAGCATCTAAAATGACCAGTCTCACCTGATTACAATGGGAAGCAGATTTAAAAATGCGCAAAGTGAGTTTGAATATTTTCCAGCATATACTTTTTTTACCATATTTCCATCTTAAAATTGAATTATTTCTGCCCTAGCATGCCGAGAGGAGACTCTTTGGATGCTGTCGAGGCTTTAAAGACTGTGTCCCAGAGCAAAAGTGGCTATTCTAGCAGGGAATGGAGGACAAAGGATGATGTTGATGTTCAGGGCTCCCTTTTCCACCCACTGGCAATGCTGAATGTGGGTGTTCCGTGCCTCATCCCATCCCATACATAGCCACTCTCCTTTCACAGGCACAAAATGTGAACATGAAAAATTATAGATTCCTGGGAAAAACCAGAAGCTGGGAATGAAGAATCTTTTCAACACTAATGGCCTGTGTACTTACAACTATTTAATATTAATTTACATTATTTGGCTTTTATATTTATGTGATTTTTATTTCTATCTCTATACTTAATTTCATTCTACATAAAGGCTGTATCAAATAGGTTTGTGGTTCAAAACATGTACTGGTATTTTAAATGCTGTTGATCTTAACCACAAAACTAATATTATTAACCCAGGAATTCCATAATTCAGTTTATCTGTATTTACACAGTGCCAGTTTGGGGCTGGCCCCATGGCTCTGGAATAGTTTTTGGAGTAAACAGACTTTCTGCTTTGGAATAGCTTTACACTGGGGGTAGGTGGGTGTTTCTATCACTCTTGTTTACTTGGAGTGAATTTTACCCATTAATTTACTGGGATAGCAAAGCTTAATTTTTAATCCTTAGGTCCCTGAGGGTGGCTATGAAATTTGATTCTCTAATGACAATATAATTTTGTCTGTGAATGTGATCACTCTAAAATATAGCTGGGTGTTAACAAAAGATCCTAAATAAAATGGTTTTGTATGATATTCCTAATGATTTGAAGACAGGTACATCAACAGCAGCTATCTCTCAATTACATTAATTTTGAAAGTGTTTTTTGTATGAACACAAAGTACTCATTTATCAGGATGTAATTATGCAAGATCAGGACATCTCCTAGGATACTGACACTGATGATGACAGCAAATGGCTGGGCCTGGTGTTTAATATGTCTGTAGCCATACAGGAGTGGCTGCCCAGTGCTGGACAGTTAAGTACTCTGGAAGTACTAAGTATATGCTATATTATATAACCCATATCTATACTCTGGTATATATAAATTAAAAGAAACAAACAAACTAACTGACTGAAAAAAGAATTAGCAGTTATCATAAGCAGAAAAAAAAAATCTTCATTCTTAAGTTTGCTATATCCCCTTTTTCGTTCTCCTGGAACCTTCTCTAATTTTCCCTTTCCTTTTTGATATTAGGCTTGTTCCCAACAAAGGACACATCGAAAAGAGTATATTTTAATCATATATATAATACCAGTCTATAGAGATCAAACTGGAAAAACATATCAGTAGAAGCTCAGGATGGACTCAATATGTGCCTTAGATTCAGTTGTTCCTGTCAGATATGTGTCTATTCTCTTTCTCAGTCTCAGCTTTTCAATTAACAAAAGTATTAGCATCAGACACAGACTATGAATACATCATTTTATGCACTTTGCAGCAAGATGGATAGTGACTCCTGTGCTTAAACATAGGTGTGTACTAGTATGTTAGACCTTGGGTGGGAGTATCTGATTTAGGTTGGCCTCCAGTCACTGCTCCAGAAGGGTCTGCTGCAGGTCCTTTCTGCCAGTCTGACGAGGATGTCAGATACCCTGGTACATCTAAAATATCACTAGGCACACATCCAGGCACATGAAATGGTTCTTGACAGGAGAACTTACACCTGAAGCACAAGCAGAGCATACAGATACAGACAAATAGCTGGAAAGAATACATGGTAGCTGTGACTGCAAACACATCTGGATTTAATTTGATTTAAAAATATTTAAATATCCCATGTGGAAAGCTAACTGCCTGTACTTGACTAATCCTGGCCTGGGTAGACTACAAAAGTCTACAGTGTCTTGGATCACAGTTGTTCTTTTTTGTTGTTGGTTGTTTGGGGTTTTGTGTGGATTTTTTTTTTTTTTTGGTTGGTTGGTTCTTTTTTTTAAGAAACCCCTTTCCAGTTGAACCTCAGGTAAATACTGAAGAACAGTAGATGATCCATATAGACCTGTAACATACGCAGGTGTTCGGGCATTTTGTAGTGTGCAAGGCAGAGCAGAAGGATTAAGCACAGTATGGTAAAATACTAGGCATAGAACGGTAAACCATGTGTTTGTATGTTGTTCAGGTTTTCTTTAAAGTCATAGTCATTTTACACTTAGTGTAATATAAACTCAGAGGAAATCCACTGGAATCAGTAACTCTGAGGAGAAAAGGTCTCCACAAGCCAGGTGGTGCAAAGGAGATACATGGACTGAATTGGGCAGAGGCTCTTACCTGAAGAGTAACCCAAATACATACCTGGGAGCCATCTTATTCAGCCTGCACTCTGAACTTCACACTAAATACGCCTCTTTTAGACCAGAGCTGTCTCTTTACTAGTGTTCTACTGGAGGTAGCCACATAGATGCCTGATCTGTAAGTGCTATCCTGCTGAGCAGGCTGTTCACATCTGATGCAACTGTCTCCCAAGTCTACTCCTGTGGTCTCAGCTATGAGCAGTACACGGTATTGCAGAATCATTTATTACAGCAGACAGGTTAACATGCTCCTCCATAAATTCTTTGCTCTAGAGACTTTCCAACTGGAGTCTGAGAGGTTCACTGAATCCACAAGAGATACTTATGTTCCATGCCACCATGTCAAATACAAATTTTCTTAAGTGCCTGAGCTGTCAGGACACCACTCTATATAAGTGGGTAGGTAAATGAAAGATGAGGATGTGGTAAACTCCTGTCCTTGGTTCCTGGGCATCAAGATACTCTTTCTGAGCACAAGCAGTCCCCAGCCTAGATGTGCTATGGGCACAGATGGAAGACAAAACAGTTGGAGATTTGTCACTGTCAAACCTGCTGGATCTCACTCCTCCTATGTAGATGCCTGTGACTGCAGTGAAATGGTCCTGATGGTGTCTGTGACCTGTGTCCTACCCTGAGCCCATGCAGAGCTGACTTAATCTGTTATAACCCAGATCCCAGCTGCTCCAGCACCCTAAAAGCCTGTTCTGCTCCTGCATCACCACCAGGGCTTTCAGCCTCCACACCACTACCCCCTCTCGTCCCCACCTGCACTGACTGGTGAAATCCCCATCTCCCTGGCTGACCCCAGCTCCAGCTTTGCATGCTTTCAGCCATTCTCTACCATCATTCACAATTCTTCCTCCAGTTTCTATCTTCTCCCAAGGCCCCATCCTTTCAGAGACCTTCTGGGTCTCTGCTTCACTACCAGCCCTGCTCGCACAACTGTTGAAGCCAACACTCAGGTTGCCAGCAGTGTTGAGCAAGCAGAACTTCATTCAGTGCAGACTTTCTACATCAGTTTACACCAGTTTATACCTGGGTGCCTCGTTCACCACCACACGGGCTTCCCTCCACAAAGTGTTCCGGCACAGCTCTCCATACACCCTTCCAACCCACCAGCTCCTCCTAGCCAACACTGTCTTCACCCTACACACCCCTCCTGGCCCTTCTGCAGTGCTGCCAGCTTGCATAGCCAAACTGACTCCCTGTCATTATTCTCTCTTCTTCTACTAATCTATTTTTTCTTACTTCTCCGTGTCTTTTTATTTTTCTTTTCTGCATTTCAGCCAATCACCTATTTAAAATAAAGCACATGCTTAAATACTCTGCCAAAACGAGCCCTAGATTTTCTCAGTGGTTTTCCACCCTGTGTTTGATAATTACCCCCCTGCCTGTTTCTCCAGAACATATGGGGGTCATGTATCCAGCTCTTATGTTTAATTTTGCACACAGTTTAGATTACACTTTGTGTGAAACATGCTACCAAAAGTGAAGCTCTCTTGTCCTTTCTCTTCCTTTCTTTCTCTTTAGTTAAGCATACGTGTAAAGAAACCTTTCAATGCATTTGCAGAGCCCGAATACAGTAGAGTGACACAAAGCATTCTGGATATTGCTATGCAAATGACATGCCAAGAATGTTTAGACTGTACCTTGAAGCAGTAAACAAGTTGATTGTCATGGTGTCATGGTAACTAGAGCTGGACCGCTTCATACGAATGAGGTCCCAACCTTTGTTTTTATTTGGATTGCTAAAGCAACTCAGTGGTCCAAAGTGCATCACACCCTTGGTTCTCTGGAGAATAAGAGGTACAAGAAATGGACTCATGTTTCAGGACACCATTTAAAAAGAAACAATGAACTACTCTGACACACAGCTTCAGGTCACTGAGGATATTCAAGCATACACAGATCTGAGTTGGGTGATGCTATCAACATCATGGGGATTTGCCATGTACTCTGGGCAGCACTGCTGTCCCACCAGTGTAGTTACAATATGCAGAAATTATATTTGGGGGTAACAAAAACTGTCTATAAACTGTTGATGTGCTCCCATCTCAAAGAAGCATGGAAGTATGGGTGCTGGAGAAGGCAGCAGGGCTCTTCTGTGAGCAGCATCTCTATGTGGGTCTATAGGATCAAGAACTCATACTGCTGGTCAGCAGCTTGTATTGTCCACTCAAAACACAATTTCTTGCCAAGCAGAGGCACGACCATCCCCCTGGCTTTGACACAGCCATCCTTCCCTGGGTGTCAGGAAAGTTCTCTATAACCACGGGACTATCACACGAATGATTTAGAGATTACAGAGTCTTTTTCCTAACCTAGTAACTCAGGGTTGAACTATTCCAGGTTCTGATGAACCACCTCATTTACCAAAGTAAATGCAGTCCTGGAAGTTGTTCATCCAAGTCGAGCCACCAAACTTGGCTCCAAACCCCATCTTCTGCCTTTGGAAACAGAAGATGCTTTCACCGAGAAAACCAGAAACAAGTCAACACTGTCCTACTTTACAAAATAAACTAACTAGGGTTTCCTAGAAGGCTGTGGCAACAGAAGTTCAAGGCTAAAAAATTCTCCTTACTCCAAATGTTCGAAAAGGAATTTTTTTTTTTTTTTAAGAGTCATGTTTCCAATGGTAAGGGCCATTAATTTGGTAGAGGAATTTGCCCTTTTTGCACTATTTATCACTACTGATCTGGGCTTTAAGGAGGATCATAGAGCTTCTGAGCTAGCCTGGTATGAACCACAGGGATGAACCTAGGAATCAGCTTGCTGTCTCTCTCTGTTGGTTTTTCAGTCTCACACAGTTTAATACATGTTGGAAGATACTTTTTGAAAAGAACCTTTCAAAACATAGGGCACAGAATGAAAACCCTTCGTATGCTGAGAAGTGTGTGAGCTCCTTGGCAGTGCAGCAAGCCTGTCTCACATTGCCCGAGGCCTTGCCTGCTGTATATTGGCTTTTCTCTGTGCTTGTTGACTTGAGATGCTACATCTCACAGTCCTGTTCCATCCCTTGTTACCTGAGGTGACCTGCAGTGATCTGTCTGAACCACTCACATGCAACTCCTTAATTCATGCTATCAGTAAGAGGGTGGAAATCATCTCACCAACTGCAGGACCTGCACTGAAGAGATACTGCAGCTGCTTGGCCAGACTCCCCATCCAGAATCAGAGCAGAGGAAGAAGCTCTGAATATCTCCTGCTGCAGGACATACCTTGGTTAGGCCAGCTGGAAACCATTGCAATTAAGGCAGTCTAGAAAGACCAATTCCAGTGCAGTTGGATACATTCTCAATATCAGGAGGGAGGCAGGGGAACCCCTGGAGACTGATTACTCTCTGAACTGAGTTCTTAGCTGTAACAACTGCATTTATGCAGCTGCACTTATGTAACTCAGTTAAGGAAATCAGAGGCAGAGGCACTGGAAAGCAGGTGGGATAGTGTGTGGAGGTTAAACATTTTCAGCTGGTTGCAAAAGTAATGTCTGAACATTCTTTCTTGTTGCTCATCAGCCACTGCAAGGCATCCTTGGAAGTAGCTTGTGGGAAATATCAGCACCCTATAGGAACAAAGCAAATCCTGACCTAAGAGGAGGGTGGAAAGGATTTACCCCTTTGATCTAAATCCATTACTGAGGATAATTTAAGTGCTGTCAGGGACCAGATGCTTATATGTGATTTACTGACTACAAAATATCTTCTCTGGTACTTTCAGTCCTGGGGTCTAGCAAAGTCTCTAAAACTCTTCACAAATTCATCAGTGGGGAAGTCCTCATTCCTCACTGAATCACTTTTTTTTTTCTGAAACAGAATTTGTACACTGCTTTATCTGGCAAGTGCAGTTTTGGATGGTTCAGTAAATGCAGTATTCAGTAGCAGCATCAGATTGATGAGGAAGGCACTGGAGCCCAGGTCAACTGGAGAGAGAGCTGACAAGCTGTGTGTCTTCTCTGCTGCAGGGTCCAGGCTGCTCAGTGGAACTGTGGAGCCATCCGCCAGGAGATGCTAACTCCAGAGAGAAACTCTGTTTATACAGTAGCATCACAAGTGTGTGAGGTCAGCAGCTCATCCTAAAAAATGCTTTTGGTTTGCTCATTCATAATCTGAGAAATCTGAGAAGCAGAATGTTCTTGTGTGCATAGAACACTTCCAGGTACATATGTCACACTTTTCCACTGAGATTTCAAGATCCCTTTGGTCAGCTCCCTCTCTAAATCTGCAATTGGTGCATCTGCGGGGAGAGAGAACAACATCTTAGCTCCCAGTGAAAAGATGCCCTTAAAAGCACTTTCTGGATGGCAGAATTTCCCATTTATGAGCACCTCCTACCTGTCCAAGTGCTTCTAAAGGCACAGCAGTCTGTGTTCCAGCTGCCAGCTCTGAGGTTTCCTTGCCCACTGCATTTCAGCAACATCTTCACTGAGATTTGAGCATAAAGCAGTGAGGAGCTGATATGTCAGTACCTTTCCATCTGAGGACACGGCCTAAGGCATTTTCTTCAAGGAGAGGTCCATTCAATTTTTCATTCATGTTAACTAGTCCAGAGTAACTCAGAATGACTGGCAAGCCCTCTCCACCAGTAAATTCACAGACTTCTTTTTGGTCATTTTAACTCCAGGTGGTGCTGCACTGTTGGTTGTTCCAAGGGTTGATGTCATCATCCAGCACCCTATCCAGACACATCACATGTCTGTGCCATGGCTGTGCTCAGACCCCTTTGAAAACTTCCAGAGAGGTGCTCTCTGCCTTTGGGAATACCTCGTTTGCTTGGTAGAGGTGTATTTGTGGGACCAGGCATCGGCCCCAGGGATAACTTGTCATTTTTTAAGTTCAAGGGAGCTGCTCACAGTGCAAACTGGCCAGATCAGGCAAGCTGGATGTTCTCTCTCCTTGACTTGCCCAAAGTGCTCGTCCCCTTTATCCCCCTTTATTGCCTTTCCAGCAGTATCTCCATGCTCTTTTTCTGGCCGCTAATAAGCCATTAGAAGCTTCCAGAAATACACCGCCAGCACCATGTCTGCCTTCAGAGTTCTCTTTTTCTGACTTATGTAGCACACTGACCCTGATGTCTGCATCCCTCTCCTACTGTTGTCTCACAGCCACTTTCACCTTTCCTGTCCCGGTTACCTGCAGCCATCTCTGGGTCCTTCTTTTCATTGGCCTCTGAGGGAGG